>CP139760.1:5152500-10152500 GCA_034370585.1 Fragaria x ananassa
TTCCATTAAACTCCTCATCAAAATCTCTACAAAAAATATTTTTCCGGCGGCGGCTCCGCCGGCAGCCGTTTTCCGGCGACCTCCAATGCTTCTCAAATTTTGACAGAATAATCCTCTCATCAAACCCAACAACTTTCATAACTAACACTTAGTCCAAATCCGAGGCTAACTAGGGCAATCGACTAAAACATTCATAAATCCCTAAAACTTTCAATTATACAAATCACCCTAACGAGATCGAAATAGACCGATTCCTTTGGAGGGATTACTCACCTTGATGAGGGCTATAAAATGAGCCAAGAATCACGGCCTATGGTGGCCAGAGGACGGAGCTCCGACGAAAAGACTTCCGGCGGTTCCGGCGGCTTTTCTCCTCTTCCGGCGGGTTAGAGGCTCGGGAGCTAGGCCGGGGAGGGAGAGGAGGAGATGGGGGTCCGAACTGGGGTGGAGAGGCGGCCGGTGGCTGGCCGGACGGCGGCAGCTGGCGGCTGGGGTTTCAACCGAGAGAGAGAGAGCTCGGGGAGCTCGGGGAAAGGAAGAAGAAAAAGAAAGAAAAGAAAGAGAAAGGATTTGGGCTGGGGCTGCTCCCCACCCGGTCCAATAAATATACCCAACAACAATACCCCACTTCAAAATTACCCATTTTTACTACCTCCAAACTTTACCAAATAAATTCATAACTTTACCATGCTAACTCTGAATTTAACGCGTAGCATGTCTATGAACTCGTAACGACGTTCTCTACAATTTTCATGAAGAAAGTTTTCCCAAATTCCAAACGTAATAAAAAGTCAACTCTAGGGTCCTTAAGTGATAAACGGTTACTTAACACGGTAAAAATCCGAAGTAATACCAACGGTAATTAACCGTAAAATAACTTAAGAACCGGGATGTGTCAAATCAGGTTTGTAAATTCATGCATTCTCCAACCAATATCCACTGGATTACTGTTAAACGCATTCTGCGTTATCTCAAGTTCTCAATCAATTATGGCCTTAAATATCAGCCTGGTTGTTTGTTTATAAGTGCCTACTCCGATGCCGACTATGCTGGAGATCCGGATAATCGTCAATCTACTGGCGGCTATTATGTGTATCTTGGCTCGAACCTCATTTCATGGAGCTCCAAGATTCATTGTACTGTGTCCCGCTCGAGTGCCGAAGCGGAGTATCGACAACTTGCCTTTACTACTGCAGAAATTTCTTGGTTAAGGTCCGTGTTTTGTGATCTTAATCTATTCTTACAGTGCCCCAAAATTTGGTGTGATAACTTATCAGCTATTGCCATTGCATCCAATCCAGTTTTCCATGCCAGGACGAAGCATGTAGAAGTTGATTATCATTATGTCAGAGCGAAGGTTGTGAATAAAGAGTTGCAAGTTCTTTTCGTTCCTACTGCTGATCAAGTTGCCGACATCTTTACAAAAGGTTTGTCTGCCTCTCGTTTTCATTTTTTGGTCTCCAAGCTTCCTGTTCTTCCCAGACCACTCAGCTTGCGGGGGAATGATAAGCCAAACCTAACAGAATTAAGAGATAATGATGATTCCAGTTCAGATAGGAACAGCTAGTTCCCTAGATTCTCTAATCTCTAGATATACTATGTATATCCCATGTATCACAAACGATAGAGTTCTGTTTGTATTTGTTGTTATCTCAAGTACATGAGATGTTTATCTTGTAAACAACTGATCTGTATAAATAGAACACAGTGTCAGGCTAGTGTTTAAGCCTTGACATTTCCCAAAATATTCTTCTCTCTGTTAGTTCGTTTACTTATTTCATTAGTGATTCAGAGTTTGTTGATCTACAGCTTTCAAGTCTACTATTGGCCGCGAGCATTACTTAAGAAAGTACAGGGGTGGATGCAAAATTTTTATTGGTATGGTGATCCTTTTAAAAAAGGGAGCTACTTTGGTTGCTTGGAAAGATTGTTGCATGCCCAAAGATTGTGGAGGCCTTGGTCTAAAACATATTTTTACCTTGAATCAGTCTCTTCTTCTTAAGCGCTGCTGGAAAATCGAAACTATAGGTACATCTTCTTCTTCAACGTTCCTCCGAGCTAGGTTCTTAAAAGCTAACACTACCAGAAAATAGGTCTTGGGCGACGAAAAAAAATCGTCGCCCTGTTTAAAAATTTCGTCGCCTAAGTACTTAGGCGACGACATGTCGTCGACCAAGAAGTCGTCGCCAGAAGTCCGTCGGTGAAGAACTTGGGCGACGAAATTTAATTCCGTCGTCGCCTAAGAGTAACTCTTAGGCGACGATACTAATTTCGTCGCCTAAAATATACCTCTCGTCGCCCAAAAATATTCGTCGCCCAAGATTTAACACCTTGGCCGACGAAATTTTTTTTCGTCGCTTAAGATCTTCTAACCTTGAGCGACGAAAATAAATATTTCGTCGCCTAAGATCACTACATCTTAGGCGACGATATTATTTTTTCGTCGGCCAAGGTGTTAAATCTTGGGCGACGATTTATAAATTTCGTCGCCTAAGATATATTTAAATTTTTTTTAAAAAAATAATTAAATAATTTTTTTAAATATATAAATAATGTTTTTTTAATTTTTGTCATTATTTTTTTTTTCGGCATTTCTTTAAAGTTTTCTAATACTAAAATTTAATTAAAAATAACACAAATTTATAAATTTATAAATAATTTATTACAAAAATTCTGCCTATGGATCGAGAAACCTAAAATCTAACTCATCATTCCCGTTCGGAGGGTCCTGAGGCGGCGGCTGGTCAGGCTGAGGAGGCTGCTGCTGAGGCTGGGGCCACTGAGGATGGGGCCACTGAGGTAATGGTATAGGCGTAGGCATGGGCGGAAACGGCTGTCCGGCCGCAAGTGCAGACATGCAGGCAGTCATCCACTGTCCCATAGCCGCCTGGTTGGCATTGGTGACTTCATTCACCCGCTCCATATGCGCAGCATTGGAAGCCGCATATGATTCCGCCATCGCCGCCATCTCCCTCGCTCTTTGGGCTTCCAGCTCAGACTCTCTCGCTCTTTGGGCTTCCAGCTCAGACTGTAGGCTTGCGAACTGATCATGTAGCCGAGTGGTCTGGCTGTTGCTGCTTGAGGCTCCGGCGGCTCCCTTGCGCTGAAATCCTGGCGTCGTCTTCAGGATCCCCTTTCCAGCGTCTCCCATACCCCGGCAGTAGTAGGTGTTAGAACGCTGCGCGAAGGCAGTGGCCATAATCCGCGCCCCAACGGTAGGATCTGAAGTGTCGATCCTGGACATGGCCTCTGACATGTCATCCTCTGCCGTGCCCGGCCATGTGTCGTTCACCATGCCTCTGATGACCTCTTGCTCCGCCTCCCTCACCCTCGCCTAAATGGATATATTATAAAAATATATTAATATACATTTAATAAAATGTAATTAAAATTAAAAATTAGTAAATATAAGGAACTTACAAGATCCTCCTCAGAATGAGGATATGCCCTCTGAAAGGTCCCCACATAGGGGTTCTCCTCTGGCCGCTCTCGCCGCACGTCGTCCATGATGGCCGAAAACGGCCTCGAACCGGCACGATGGTTGGTTGTGTTCTGTTGCCGGTTCTCAGCGTTCACCCGGGCGAGGTGCTTCAAAAAAAAATTATCGTTAGTAAATATTTAAAAACATACAATTATAATTAATTCACTAATTAAATATTCAAATTTGTTTACGAATTACCTGTTTGTGAGGGTCGTTGAACTGCGTGACAAGAAGGCACCGCCACTTGTACTCCCGATACTCGAACTCCTTCGGGGTACCCGAACGGTCGCTCCCGTACTTCTTCCAGTGTTCCCGGAGGTCGTGCTTCCACTCCTTGAACCTACATATACAAAAAAAAATATTAATAATTTTATTAAAAAAATAAAATTTAATAAATTATTAAATAGCTAGAGGTACCTCTCCCTATGGGCCTTGTCCGCCCAATCACGTCCCTCCTCGGGAACCACAAACCATTGCTGCATTACCACTTGTTAGTATTTTTTTCGATAATTAAATAATTTATTAGTTAAAAAAATAGTTAAAAAAATAGTAATTCATTGAGTAAACTCACCGACATCGACTGATGGAGCATCTCCTTCACTCCATCAGGAACCTGGCTCCAGACTCCCCACAACATAGGGAGTCTGGAGCGGATGGTGCCTCCCGCGGCGCGCGTGTACCGGTTTCCCAACGCGGCGTCCACCGGTTTCCCGTTGGAAAACGGGATGGCGATCCGTCCAGCGGACTCGACCGCCCTATCGAGTCCCTTGTTGCTGACGGTGCCTCTCCTGTTCCGCCTTCTCGTTCCGGCGGCTGTGACATTGTGAACCAAATTTAATATTAATAATACATTTTTACAAAAAAAAAATGTAAATCGAAAAAAAAGTAATAATAAATTACCTGAGGATGAGGCTGAGCCGACGGATTCGTCTATGTCCGCCTGCTCGGAGACCCTCACGGGATGAAGAGGCGTGGGAAACTCCCGGTAGATATAGGCCTCGTGCGGTGCCACATGCGGGAGCTGCTCCCGAATCGGTCGACCCTCCTCATCAACGCGAGGTATCGCCGGTATCGTCGGAGGAAGGAAGAGGCCGGACGGCACCATAGGGACCCCGGATGACCCGCCATCACCGTCGGTCGGGGACGACTGTGTGGGGGCGTCGCTGCGGGATCGCGACCGGCGAAGTATGGGTGGATGACGAGGAGCCGTCGCTGCGGGACCAAACTGCCCAGCAGAACCCGAGCCGCTCGCGCCACCCCTAAGCGCCTCACGTCGGGACGTCAACTGCCACGGAAACCCGATCGACGGTGATTCCGACGGGTTGTTTGAGGTACCGTCCGAGCCGTCTTGTCCAGAAGTTCTCCTCTTGGCCATCCTGTTTAAAATAACCATAAATTTATTAAAAATATTTTACCGTCTTATAATTAAGTTCACAAAAAATAACCATAAACTTCGAAAAATTTATCAACAATAATAGCACAAATAAAATTTAATAATTATTATAGGATTTATTATTTTTTTTATTCACATAACAAATTATTTACATTAATTCGCAATTATTACATCACAAAAATTAAATTACGAATATTTACATCCTTACTCAAAAATAATCCATTATTTCTTACAAAATTTCCACAATATATTTACAATTATAATTTATATTATTTAATTATTTAATCAAAAATTATTTAATCATTTACAATATATTTACAAATTATTTAATCATTTACAATCCTAAACCCTAAACCGTAAACCCTAAACCGTAAACCGTAAACCTTAAACAACAACCCTAAACCGTAAACCCTAAACCCTAAATAAACCCTAAATTATTTAATCATTTACAATCCTAAACCCTAAACCCTAAACCGTAAACCGTAAACCCTAAACCGTACATCACAATTTACAATTATCACAACAACAAACATTTACAATTATCACAACAACAACAATTTATTTTATCACAACAACAACAACAACAATTTACAATTTACAATTTACAATTATCACAACAACAACAACAACAACAATTTACAATTATCACAACAACAAAAACAATTAAAACCAATTTAGGGTTTTAGGGTTATACCTTAAATTGTGGGTCGACGTCGGGGTCGGGGTTCCGAATTGGGGTCGGGGTCGGGGTCGGAGAGAGGGAGAGAGAGAGGGCAGAGAGAGGATTTTCGGAGAGAGAGAGAGAGAGAATATGCTTGGCGGCTGAAGAAATGGTTAGGGTTTCCGAATTTTTGCCTTTTATACTGGCGTTCTTGGGCGACGATTCTAAAAAAATCGTCGGCCTGTTTTGTAAAAATCGTCGGCCAAGAGACTCTTGGCCGACGATTTTTGAATTCGTCGCCCTGTTTTTTTAAAATCGTCGGCCAAGATAGTATATTTGGGCGACGACATTCTTCACTATAAATGTCGTCGCCCAAGATGAAGAAAATCGTCGGCCAAGATAGTCTACTTGGGCGACGACATTCTTCACTATGAACATCGTCGCCCAAGATAAAGAAAATCGTCGGCCAAGATTTCTATCATAAAATTCAGACTATTTGACCATCCAAATCACGTAATCTGGCCGGACCTTCAACTGAGAATAGTTTCCAATCGACGAGACTCTTACGGGGCTATAAAAATTTGGTAAAAAATAAATACCCGGGATATTTATTTTAATTATTCAAATGAAATTTAAATGTGTTTTATTTTATTTTAATTATTCGGATTACTATTGGCCGACGAAATTAGCCTAATTCGTCAGCCAAGATAATACTTGGGCGACGATATTTGTTAAAATCGTCGCCCAAGAGTAAAAATAAAAATTTCTTTACAATGAAATTTAAATGTGTTTTATTTATTTTAGTACAAACATATTCTTTTAGTATACAAACAATTACAAAGCTAAGGCTCAATTATAACTAAGCTAAGGCTCGTAATCTGAGTCATCCGATGAGTCTTCTTCGGTATCGGAATTAATATCTGGTAATCTATGCCTTAATTCGTCGTCAGAGTCGTCGTCTGTTTCTTCATTTGGATCAACATCAATAAAGGTTGAATCTTCGTCACGAATTCTGAGTACTCGACCATGTTTAACATTATTTTGACGAACAGTAGCTACATCATGAATACCTACTGCGTTCGGCTCCTGATACGCATCAGCCTCTGGCCCTGGAATGGTCACTCCAAGTGTAGCCGCCCGGTAAATGTTTCGAGGATGCACAATGTTCGCTATTTTCCACGCGTCACCCCTGGCGAGGTCATCAAGATAAAACACTTGTTTTGCCGATGTCGCAAAAACAAACGGGTCATCTTCGTAGGCGCTTGTAGCAGTGTTGACCGATAAATTGCCGTACTGATCCATCTTCATGCTCTGTGCGCCTGTATCAAACCATCTACACTTGAACAGATGCACTTTCATGCCTTCCGCATAAACCAGTTCGACCACTGAATGGAGAACACCGTAATAGTCAAGGCCATGACCTTTCGCCATCACCCCAGAATTCTGTGTTCTTCGTCTGCTGTCTCTCTCTTCAGATACAAATTTCACGCCATTCACTGTGCAAGTGGGATAAACTCTAGCCCGTTGCGGTTGCATCGCAAGAAGTAATAGTTCGTGCGACCAGTTTGGATTATCATCAGATTTAATCATGTCCATCTGTAACGGATATTGAACTGTAAATATCCGAAAATATATGCAATAGAAAATAATTACATATATATATATATATAACAGGGAAGATTAAATTACGTACCCAGGTGCGAAAATAATTTGCGAACGTCATGTTGTGGTACTCGAGATCACCATCAACTTCCGGAAAATTTAGGTGCAACTCTTTCCAATATTTAACTTCTTCACAATTGATTAGTACCCACCAGTGCGCTATGGCTATCTCTTCATCCGACAATGCATACTCGGCGGACAGTCGTGCTCCACCAACTTCGACATCACTGGAAACTATAGAGAGATTGAACCGCGGCGCTGATAGAGGCATAAAATGCCATGTTCTTAGTATATTTTCCTACCCTATTTAGCTATGTTATTTCCTTAATAATGCCATTTTTAACATGTTTTATCTTATAGGAGTCATTTGCGCACAAACAAAGAAAAGGAGCTTAAGTCGCAGAAATTACGAAGAATTCTATTTGCTCGAGGAATCCTACTTCAACTAGGATTCCCATTTCATCATGGAGATCCTGTGTCGACATGGAAACCTCTTTCAAATAGGAAATCCTGTTTCTACAAGGAATCGAAGAAGAAAAAGTCAAATCCTAATCCAACTAGGAGAGCTTGTTGCCGCGCAAATAAAAGCCCAATCCATGGACTTCTTGGCCGATTTTGGAGTCCATAATTCAAGGGAAAATAAGTCCAAGTTCAACTGAAATTAATAAGAAGATTGTGGAAGAATCAAGAAGATAAAAATCAGAAAATTAAGGAAGGAGAATCCTATTCTACCTAGAAGAGAATCCCACCGATTTTGTGGCTTTCTCTTGTGTAATTAGGACTTGTTTTCAGCCACAAGATCAAGAGAGATCCAAGGGCTGCGGCAATGCTAGGGGTTTCACCAATTCAATATAAATAGGAGGGACTAGAAGAGAGGAATTCACCACTTCACAATCCAGAAAAATTCTGAAAAGTTCTCTCTCTCTTTCTCTTGCCGTCGCACCACTTTAGGAGCCCTAAGGAGTCAAGACCTCTGCCCCAAGGCCGAGCCAAGGAGGAGAGTAGCAGCCGAGTCCAAAGCCTTGCAATCGACAACTAGTTGGCCTCTCTTTGCCGATTCCAATTGTAATGGTTCTTTGTTGTTTTTGTTTTGTTATCTTTGGTTTCGAATTCGTGCATGAACTCCTATGTTTTCTTTATAAATTCGAATGATGTTTGAGTCATGAGGGTTTGAATTTCCAGAATATTTGAATGTGTAGTTTAATTATTTATGATCTTGTGTTTTCGGTTCTAATATTATGGTTTGTGTTAAAAGCTTTATCTAGTGCGTAAGTGATTACTAACTCTGCAGGTTGGTAGTGCTAGAGGTTTATTTCGTGTTTAGAAGTATTCCGTTGTGGTGAAGGCCATGTCGTAGTGGCCGAGATAAGTGGTTTGCATGTGAAAAGTTAGGCAACGTTTGTAAACTTAGTAATTTGTTTAAGTCCGTTTTCATCTTAATGACTTGTAGATTTTGCATGTAAGTTGCTCGTGGCATTATGTGCTTAATTTATGAGATGCTCTAGGCCTAGACGTTCTGACCTAGTAACTATTAAGGAAAACCGATTAAGTGCATGTCCTCGACGGGTGTATCTTAGGACTTAGTTTCGCAAAGCATGATAATATTTCCGTTACGCATTTGAAGTAATTAATTGCATGTTCATTATTCTGGAATGATTTATTTGGATGGATTGGTTGAAGTCGGTCACGTGTATATAGTGTGTGTGCGTGTGTTTATTTATCGTTTTAGGATGTTAGAAACCCCAAATCAAAACCCCCGTTAAATGATTTGTGCCAAGTGTATATTTGTTAATATTTATTTCTGTTTTGTTTACTAACATCTCTTTTAAGCGACTCTAGATGCAGAGACCCCTCCACGAGTCTCCGGACTGAACGATACCCCATTTACTTTATGCTACATCTACACAAAAGAGGGTTTAATTGCGTCGGGCCCCTGTTGCTCGTGTATCTCGTGTATATGCGCCCCGGAGGCTCGCGTCAATTTTGGCGCCGTTGCCGGGGACTTGTGATAAGTTCTCGCATTTGGGTCAATTTAATTTTCTTGTTGTTTATCTAACTAACTCGTTTGTTTTATTTATTTTCAGATTTGGGTTATTGGAATGCACATTGTGGATAGGTAAAGTCGCAAGTGTTAATAGGGTTCTCTTAGATCCTTATTAACATTTGTCGATTGATTGAACACATGAATGACTCTCAGCTGAGTAAGGGGAATTATTCGGTGTCTAGGTTGAGTTAAAGTACCTGGGAACATAAATTGGATCTCATGACTGCAAGGGTTTTGTCCCTACAGTCAAATTACGAGTCCTACCAGCCTACTACGTCTACCTGGCCGAGTAAAACTCTTGAAACCACGGAGTTGCGCATGTCTCAATCTCTATACTTAGGCCGCACGCCACTTTGTTGCATTGCAAGAATTCGGATTTGAGAATCTATAAAATTTCGATCCCTAACCTTGTCTTTAAACTAACATGTCGATACGTATCGTTAAAATGAGTTTATGCTTAAGATTTTGCAGACGTGTAGAGTCTTTGGTTTTCATTTTAATTCTTGTGTTTCTTAACTCTTAACCGTTACTAACTTGCATTTAAGTTTTCAGATGTCTACCCCAATTACCATAGCTAATGCACTCGAGATGCTTGTCTACTTTGACGGAGAAATACTTGACAAGATACCGGAGTTCAATGGAGACACAACGCGGCAACCGGGGACGCACATTTTTGTGATCGAGACCACCTCAACAATCGAAGGTGTTGGAGTAAGAGGGACTAATGGAAACAGGGATGCCGTGTGCATCATCTTGCTGCACATGAGCTTACGAGGGCGAGCACTCCAATGGTTCGAGGACCTTGACCATAGCACCACAACGTGGGACGAGTTGAAGAGGAGTTTCGTTGCTAAGTTCCGGCTTATACCGTCAATTGCGGATGCACCAAATGGAATGAAGTTCACCGATGCATATAGGTTGTACCATGAGCATCCATTGGTGGCTTCGATTGCGGAAGTTATCCCCAAATTCGGCGGCCATGATTACCAAAATCCTACAAGCCACATTCGTCACATCGAGCTGATGAGCAAGGTTAGGTCCGAATTCAAGTACTCTGATGTACTCTTTCTCATGGTGTTCCACAACTCACTTGAAGGAAGGGCACAAGAGTGGTACTTGTACACCTGCACCGGAAGCATGAATTGGGATGCGATCAAGAAGAAGTTAGTAGCTGATTTTTCAAATGACCGGCGGCCCGCTAACACTCCCGCGCGCAAATATGTTCAACATTTGCTTAACCAAGAGCGAAGGGAGGTAGCACCACGCCAATACTACGAGAAACTGCACCACCAACCATCTAAAGATCAAGTCTCGGCCAAAGTCAAGGACACCCTATTTAGGGTAGACTCTCTTACGGCCGAGCTCGCCAAGTGTGTGTGTTGCGGACCGAATAGTGGAGCTTCAATTGCTGAGCTGACTTCTCAAACCCCTATGCCACATCCATCAACTTTCCCTCAACCTTCCATGCTGCCCAAACCGTCCAATCAATGCTTGGCTGCCACCAAGACCATACAAAAGAAGAAGAAGGCCGAAACAATGCAAAAGCTACTTGACTGTATGGAGGAGATGCTTGCAAAGCAAGATGATCAAGCCAAGGTAATTAAGGAGATAAAGGATGATGTCCACTTCCTCTATGATGAGTTGGATAGCGTCCTTCACTTCCCAAGGTTTGCGGTCGGAGATGGTGGCAATGCCGTGGAGGAAGAGGAAGAAGAGGATGAGGATGATGAAGAGGACCCCATTGAGGACGACAATGAAGATGATGACGATGGCCATGATGATGGCGGTGATGAAGGAATGCCCAATGTCGGAGCTGATGAAGACATGTATGGTGACAATGAGGATGAGGAAGATCCGAATGAGTACATAGAGGAGAGTGACCAAGAGTCCGGTGACAACCATAGTACTGTCACGGATGATGACGAGGGAAACTCTCGCCGCTCCTACTCTCCACCTGCCTCACCATACTACCCTTATGATGATGCTGAGCTTGCCGAAGGTTGGGAGGACAACCTGGACATGGAGACCGCATTCGCTAATGAGGATTAGGGGAGACATAATAAACCGTCTAGCCAATGGACGTAAAAAGAAGCGCTCTAAAGGGAGGCAACCCTTTCATTTCGGTTTGGTAGCCAAAGGCTTAGGTTTTCGTTCATTTCTATCTTTGGTTTTTGTAGTTGAGTTGCACCTTTTTGCAACACCCTTTTGGTTATTTTCTAGTAAGATTTTCAGTTTTTAATAATTTGGTTTTATTACGTTTGAAATTTTTGATTAGTCTGGTTTAAGATGTGCAGTCCAGTGACTTGGAACGTGCACGGATCTCAGCTCCTTTGGAATTACGCCATGTATTATATATGGATGGAAAGATCTACGAGTCTAGTTTCTGAATCTTTTTACAGAACTGGATTTGGAGTTCGGATGAGCCGGGAATTCGAGTTTTAATGGAGCGAGGTCAGAGCAGAAACTTCTGGAACAGAGCCGAACTGATCAGACATTCTTTGTGAACAGTCCAGTACTTTGTTTTATCTTCAAGCATGTTGGTATGATCTTTGATGAGAAGACCAAGGCCTTAGAACCTTGGGGGCCGGTGCCTACATCCAGCAAGTTCCGCGATGAGCAAAGTTTGGGAGGTCTACAAGGGGGAGAATTTCTTACTTAATTTACACCGATGTTTAGTGTTTTTGTGAATTTCATTCTCTATGTTTCGATTCTATGTTGCATGCTATATCTTGTTATACATTGAGGACAATGTAGGATTTAAGTGTGGGGGAGGGATTTACATGATAGTTGAGTCTTTAAATTTGTTAATTTTTCGTTTTTAGTTTTAGTGTTTAAATTTTAAATTTTTCGAGTCATTTAAAAAAAAAAAAAAATTTTTTTGCTCTTTATTTATGTTTTTGAGTCTTAGGAGCCCTTAATGTCGATGATATACTATAATCTCTGAATTGATGATTTTGAAATGATAACAAAATCGAGATGATCTTAGGTTGATTTTTCTTTGGTTAATTGCAATGAGTTGAAAATATATGGTATGTAGTGGATATGGTTCGTAACTTTGGTACAGAATTTGAACATATTCAGCTAAGTTTTGATTCATATGAACCTATGTGAGATTTTGAGCCGATATATGTGCCATTTCTTTCGAGTGTTTATAGGAAAAATCTATCTTTTCTTGGTTATTATTATTTGGAACCTCATTGTTCTTTCATTTGATTGATTGCATGCCATAGCTCGTTAATGAACTCTAGAGTGCTAGAACTCATTCTTGTGAATTGCAAAACTTATAGTCATTACATGTTCTGATCTTGGAAATGAAAAGAAGAAATTTTTAGGATCATCACCAATGCCAAATTAACCTGTGTCCTATTTTGTGTGCGCGGCACACCCCTTAGTTTAGCCCCTTTGAGCCTACGTTTTGCCTTTCTTTCATCACCCTTGTAAACACTACCCTGAGCTTAGTAATAGAAATCTCTACCTTTATCCTTCGGATCTAGTAGAGCTTATTTTGTAATGTTTATAAGAAGGTGTGGTTGAAGAGCAAGTGTGGGGGAGTTAGAAGTGTCCAATGAAAAAAAAAAAAAGAGAGTTGTGCCGAAAAGAAAAAATATATATACATGTCATCGGCAGGAAAAGAAAGAAATATTCATGGACAAGTTCTTTTGTGGAATTGGAGTTGTGTGAGTAAATTGAAGGCCTAGAAACAGAAATATTTGGCCTTTGTCCGTTTTCATGTTATAAGGGGAGTGTTGTGACGTTTTTGTAGTCTCATGAACTCATTTCGGGGACATAAGGTTGTTGGAATGCTCTGCTAGGTCCTTAGGATCCTTATGATCTCAGTTCCGATAAATTCATACCTTTAGCCTAGCCACATTTACACCTTTTGAATTCCTTCTTGATCCTTGAGATGTGCAGCCTATGATCTGTGGAGTCTTTCACAAGAGTTGAGCTTATGGTTTTTGGTTCATTTGTGCATGTTATCATATTCTTCCTTGAGGTTCATTATTATCTTTTCTATGTGAGCTATTCATAATTTCTCAAGATACTATTTATCTTGCATAGATGAGTGAGCCAGAAAATCTGAGTGAAAAAAGAATGAGTGCATATCCTTGTGAGCTATGAATCATTATTTATCTGAAATATGTTGAGCTTAACCATCACCACTGTTCTTCCAAGTCCTACATGTTTATGTAATTAACCGTGGCAATTAACTCTCGAAAGTTCATAGAGTGAATCTTGATTGAGGAAGAGTTTCAATGTTATGAGTTCCGAGATTTACTAGACATTATAGGGGCATTAGAGTTTTTGTTTCGAGTCTTGTTAGCTTGGTTTTGCTAAGGGACTAGCAAAAGCTAAGTGTGGGGGAGTTGATAGAGGCATAAAATGCCATGTTCTTAGTATATTTTCCTACCCTATTTAGCTATGTTATTTCCTTAATAATGTCATTTTTAACATGTTTTATCTTATAGGAGTCATTTGCGCACAAACAAAGAAAAGGAGCTTAAGTCGCAGAAATTACGAAGAATTCTATTTGCTCGAGGAATCCTACTTCAACTAGGATTCCCATTTCATCATGGAGATCCTGTGTCGACATGGAAACCTCTTTCAAATAGGAAATCCTGTTTCTACAAGGAATCGAAGAAGAAAAAGTCAAATCCTAATCCAACTAGGAGAGCTTGTTGCCGCGCAAATAAAAGCCCAATCCATGGACTTCTTGGCCGATTTTGGAGTCCATAATTCAAGGGAAAATAAGTCCAAGTTCAACTGAAATTAATAAGAAGATTGTGGAAGAATCAAGAAGATAAAAATCAGAAAATTAAGGAAGGAGAATCCTATTCTACCTAGAAGAGAATCCCACCGATTTTGTGGCTTTCTCTTGTGTAATTAGGACTTGTTTTCAGCCACAAGATCAAGAGAGATCCAAGGGCTGCGGCAATGCTAGGGGTTTCACCAATTCAATATAAATAGGAGGGACTAGAAGAGAGGAATTCACCACTTCACAATCCAGAAAAATTCTGAAAAGTTCTCTCTCTCTTTCTCTTGCCGTCGCACCACTTTAGGAGCCCTAAGGAGTCAAGACCTCTGCCCCAAGGCCGAGCCAAGGAGGAGAGTAGCAGCCGAGTCCAAAGCCTTGCAATCGACAACTAGTTGGCCTCTCTTTGCCGATTCCAATTGTAATGGTTCTTTGTTGTTTTTGTTTTGTTATCTTTGGTTTCGAATTCGTGCATGAACTCCTATGTTTTCTTTATAAATTCGAATGATGTTTGAGTCATGAGGGTTTGAATTTCCAGAATATTTGAATGTGTAGTTTAATTATTTATGATCTTGTGTTTTCGGTTCTAATATTATGGTTTGTGTTAAAAGCTTTATCTAGTGCGTAAGTGATTACTAACTCTGCAGGTTGGTAGTGCTAGAGGTTTATTTCGTGTTTAGAAGTATTCCGTTGTGGTGAAGGCCATGTCGTAGTGGCCGAGATAAGTGCTTTGCATGTGAAAAGTTAGGCAACGTTTGTAAACTTAGTAATTTGTTTAAGTCCGTTTTCATCTTAATGACTTGTAGATTTTGCATGTAAGTTGCTCGTGGCATTATGTGCTTAATTTATGAGATGCTCTAGGCCTAGACGTTCTGACCTAGTAACTATTAAGGAAAACCGATTAAGTGCATGTCCTCGACGGGTGTATCTTAGGACTTAGTTTCGCAAAGCATGATAATATTTCCGTTACGCATTTGAAGTAATTAATTGCATGTTCATTATTCTGGAATGATTTATTTGGATGGATTGGTTGAAGTCGGTCACGTGTATATAGTGTGTGTGCGTGTGTTTATTTATCGTTTTAGGATGTTAGAAACCCCAAATCAAAACCCCCGTTAAATGATTTGTGCCAAGTGTATATTTGTTAATATTTATTTCTGTTTTGTTTACTAACATCTCTTTTAAGCGACTCTAGATGCAGAGACCCCTCCACGAGTCTCCGGACTGAACGATACCCCATTTACTTTATGCTACATCTACACAAAAGAGGGTTTAATTGCGTCGGGCCCCTGTTGCTCGTGTATCTCGTGTATATGCGCCCCGGAGGCTCGCGTCAATTTTGGCGCCGTTGCCGGGGACTTGTGATAAGTTCTCGCATTTGGGTCAATTTAATTTTCTTGTTGTTTATCTAACTAACTCGTTTGTTTTATTTATTTTCAGATTTGGGTTATTGGAATGCACATTGTGGATAGGTAAAGTCGCAAGTGTTAATAGGGTTCTCTTAGATCCTTATTAACATTTGTCGATTGATTGAACACATGAATGACTCTCAGCTGAGTAAGGGGAATTATTCGGTGTCTAGGTTGAGTTAAAGTACCTGGGAACATAAATTGGATCTCATGACTGCAAGGGTTTTGTCCCTACAGTCAAATTACGAGTCCTACCAGCCTACTACGTCTACCTGGCCGAGTAAAACTCTTGAAACCACGGAGTTGCGCATGTCTCAATCTCTATACTTAGGCCGCACGCCACTTTGTTGCATTGCAAGAATTCGGATTTGAGAATCTATAAAATTTCGATCCCTAACCTTGTCTTTAAACTAACATGTCGATACGTATCGTTAAAATGAGTTTATGCTTAAGATTTTGCAGACGTGTAGAGTCTTTGGTTTTCATTTTAATTCTTGTGTTTCTTAACTCTTAACCGTTACTAACTTGCATTTAAGTTTTCAGATGTCTACCCCAATTACCATAGCTAATGCACTCGAGATGCTTGTCTACTTTGACGGAGAAATACTTGACAAGATACCGGAGTTCAATGGAGACACAACGCGGCAACCGGGGACGCACATTTTTGTGATCGAGACCACCTCAACAATCGAAGGTGTTGGAGTAAGAGGGACTAATGGAAACAGGGATGCCGTGTGCATCATCTTGCTGCACATGAGCTTACGAGGGCGAGCACTCCAATGGTTCGAGGACCTTGACCATAGCACCACAACGTGGGACGAGTTGAAGAGGAGTTTCGTTGCTAAGTTCCGGCTTATACCGTCAATTGCGGATGCACCAAATGGAATGAAGTTCACCGATGCATATAGGTTGTACCATGAGCATCCATTGGTGGCTTCGATTGCGGAAGTTATCCCCAAATTCGGCGGCCATGATTACCAAAATCCTACAAGCCACATTCGTCACATCGAGCTGATGAGCAAGGTTAGGTCCGAATTCAAGTACTCTGATGTACTCTTTCTCATGGTGTTCCACAACTCACTTGAAGGAAGGGCACAAGAGTGGTACTTGTACACCTGCACCGGAAGCATGAATTGGGATGCGATCAAGAAGAAGTTAGTAGCTGATTTTTCAAATGACCGGCGGCCCGCTAACACTCCCGCGCGCAAATATGTTCAACATTTGCTTAACCAAGAGCGAAGGGAGGTAGCACCACGCCAATACTACGAGAAACTGCACCACCAACCATCTAAAGATCAAGTCTCGGCCAAAGTCAAGGACACCCTATTTAGGGTAGACTCTCTTACGGCCGAGCTCGCCAAGTGTGTGTGTTGCGGACCGAATAGTGGAGCTTCAATTGCTGAGCTGACTTCTCAAACCCCTATGCCACATCCATCAACTTTCCCTCAACCTTCCATGCTGCCCAAACCGTCCAATCAATGCTTGGCTGCCACCAAGACCATACAAAAGAAGAAGAAGGCCGAAACAATGCAAAAGCTACTTGACTGTATGGAGGAGATGCTTGCAAAGCAAGATGATCAAGCCAAGGTAATTAAGGAGATAAAGGATGATGTCCACTTCCTCTATGATGAGTTGGATAGCGTCCTTCACTTCCCAAGGTTTGCGGTCGGAGATGGTGGCAATGCCGTGGAGGAAGAGGAAGAAGAGGATGAGGATGATGAAGAGGACCCCATTGAGGACGACAATGAAGATGATGACGATGGCCATGATGATGGCGGTGATGAAGGAATGCCCAATGTCGGAGCTGATGAAGACATGTATGGTGACAATGAGGATGAGGAAGATCCGAATGAGTACATAGAGGAGAGTGACCAAGAGTCCGGTGACAACCATAGTACTGTCACGGATGATGACGAGGGAAACTCTCGCCGCTCCTACTCTCCACCTGCCTCACCATACTACCCTTATGATGATGCTGAGCTTGCCGAAGGTTGGGAGGACAACCTGGACATGGAGACCGCATTCGCTAATGAGGATTAGGGGAGACATAATAAACCGTCTAGCCAATGGACGTAAAAAGAAGCGCTCTAAAGGGAGGCAACCCTTTCATTTCGGTTTGGTAGCCAAAGGCTTAGGTTTTCGTTCATTTCTATCTTTGGTTTTTGTAGTTGAGTTGCACCTTTTTGCAACACCCTTTTGGTTATTTTCTAGTAAGATTTTCAGTTTTTAATAATTTGGTTTTATTACGTTTGAAATTTTTGATTAGTCTGGTTTAAGATGTGCAGTCCAGTGACTTGGAACGTGCACGGATCTCAACTCCTTTGGAATTACGCCATGTATTATATATGGATGGAAAGATCTACGAGTCTAGTTTCTGAATCTTTTTACAGAACTGGATTTGGAGTTCGGATGAGCCGGGAATTCGAGTTTTAATGGAGCGAGGTCAGAGCAAAAACTTCTGGAACAGAGCCGAACTGATCAGACATTCTTTGTGAACAGTCCAGTACTTTGTTTTATCTTCAAGCATGTTGGTATGATCTTTGATGAGAAGACCAAGGCCTTAGAACCTTGGGGGCCGGTGCCTACATCCAGCAAGTTCCGCGATGAGCAAAGTTTGGGAGGTCTACAAGGGGGAGAATTTCTTACTTAATTTACACCGATGTTTAGTGTTTTTGTGAATTTCATTCTCTATGTTTCGATTCTATGTTGCATGCTATATCTTGTTATACATTGAGGACAATGTAGGATTTAAGTGTGGGGGAGGGATTTACATGATAGTTGAGTCTTTAAATTTGTTAATTTTTCGTTTTTAGTTTTAGTGTTTAAATTTTAAATTTTTCGAGTCATTTAAAAAAAAAAAAAATTTTTTTGCTCTTTATTTATGTTTTTGAGTCTTAGGAGCCCTTAATGTCGATGATATACTATAATCTCTGAATTGATGATTTTGAAATGATAACAAAATCGAGATGATCTTAGGTTGATTTTTCTTTGGTTAATTGCAATGAGTTGAAAATATATGGTATGTAGTGGATATGGTTCGTAACTTTGGTACAGAATTTGAACATATTCAGCTAAGTTTTGATTCATATGAACCTATGTGAGATTTTGAGCCGATATATGTGCCATTTCTTTCGAGTGTTTATAGGAAAAATCTATCTTTTCTTGGTTATTATTATTTGGAACCTCATTGTTCTTTCATTTGATTGATTGCATGCCATAGCTCTTTAATGAACTCTAGAGTGCTAGAACTCATTCTTGTGAATTGCAAAACTTATAGTCATTACATGTTCTGATCTTGGAAATGAAAAGAAGAAATTTTTAGGATCATCACCAATGCCAAATTAACCTGTGTCCTATTTTGTGTGCGCGGCACACCCCTTAGTTTAGCCCCTTTGAGCCTACGTTTTGCCTTTCTTTCATCACCCTTGTAAACACTACCCTGAGCTTAGTAATAGAAATCTCTACCTTTATCCTTCGGATCTAGTAGAGCTTATTTTGTAATGTTTATAAGAAGGTGTGGTTGAAGAGCAAGTGTGGGGGAGTTAGAAGTGTCCAATGAAAAAAAAAAAAAGAGAGTTGTGCCGAAAAGAAAAAATATATATACATGTCATCGGCAGGAAAAGAAAGAAATATTCATGGACAAGTTCTTTTGTGGAATTGGAGTTGTGTGAGTAAATTGAAGGCCTAGAAACAGAAATATTTGGCCTTTGTCCGTTTTCATGTTATAAGGGGAGTGTTGTGACGTTTTTGTAGTCTCATGAACTCATTTCGGGGACATAAGGTTGTTGGAATGCTCTGCTAGGTCCTTAGGATCCTTATGATCTCAGTTCCGATAAATTCATACCTTTAGCCTAGCCACATTTACACCTTTTGAATTCCTTCTTGATCCTTGAGATGTGCAGCCTATGATCTGTGGAGTCTTTCACAAGAGTTGAGCTTATGGTTTTTGGTTCATTTGTGCATGTTATCATATTCTTCCTTGAGGTTCATTATTATCTTTTCTATGTGAGCTATTCATAATTTCTCAAGATACTATTTATCTTGCATAGATGAGTGAGCCAGAAAATCTGAGTGAAAAAAGAATGAGTGCATATCCTTGTGAGCTATGAATCATTATTTATCTGAAATATGTTGAGCTTAACCATCACCACTGTTCTTCCAAGTCCTACATGTTTATGTAATTAACCGTGGCAATTAACTCTCGAAAGTTCATAGAGTGAATCTTGATTGAGGAAGAGTTTCAATGTTATGAGTTCCGAGATTTACTAGACATTATAGGGGCATTAGAGTTTTTGTTTCGAGTCTTGTTAGCTTGGTTTTGCTAAGGGACTAGCAAAAGCTAAGTGTGGGGGAGTTGATAGAGGCATAAAATGCCATGTTCTTAGTATATTTTCCTACCCTATTTAGCTATGTTATTTCCTTAATAATGTCATTTTTAACATGTTTTATCTTATAGGAGTCATTTGCGCACAAACAAAGAAAAGGAGCTTAAGTCGCAGAAATTACGAAGAATTCTATTTGCTCGAGGAATCCTACTTCAACTAGGATTCCCATTTCATCATGGAGATCCTGTGTCGACATGGAAACCTCTTTCAAATAGGAAATCCTGTTTCTACAAGGAATCGAAGAAGAAAAAGTCAAATCCTAATCCAACTAGGAGAGCTTGTTGCCGCGCAAATAAAAGCCCAATCCATGGACTTCTTGGCCGATTTTGGAGTCCATAATTCAAGGGAAAATAAGTCCAAGTTCAACTGAAATTAATAAGAAGATTGTGGAAGAATCAAGAAGATAAAAATCAGAAAATTAAGGAAGGAGAATCCTATTCTACCTAGAAGAGAATCCCACCGATTTTGTGGCTTTCTCTTGTGTAATTAGGACTTGTTTTCAGCCACAAGATCAAGAGAGATCCAAGGGCTGCGGCAATGCTAGGGGTTTCACCAATTCAATATAAATAGGAGGGACTAGAAGAGAGGAATTCACCACTTCACAATCCAGAAAAATTCTGAAAAGTTCTCTCTCTCTTTCTCTTGCCGTCGCACCACTTTAGGAGCCCTAAGGAGTCAAGACATCTGCCCCAAGGCCGAGCCAAGGAGGAGAGTAGCAGCCGAGTCCAAAGCCTTGCAATCGACAACTAGTTGGCCTCTCTTTGCCGATTCCAATTGTAATGGTTCTTTGTTGTTTTTGTTTTGTTATCTTTGGTTTCGAATTCGTGCATGAACTCCTATGTTTTCTTTATAAATTCGAATGATGTTTGAGTCATGAGGGTTTGAATTTCCAGAATATTTGAATGTGTAGTTTAATTATTTATGATCTTGTGTTTTCGGTTCTAATATTATGGTTTGTGTTAAGAGCTTTATCTAGTGCGTAAGTGATTACTAACTCTGCAGGTTGGTAGTGCTAGAGGTTTATTTCGTGTTTAGAAGTATTCCGTTGTGGTGAAGGCCATGTCGTAGTGGCCGAGATAAGTGCTTTGCATGTGAAAAGTTAGGCAACGTTTGTAAACTTAGTAATTTGTTTAAGTCCGTTTTCATCTTAATGACTTGTAGATTTTGCATGTAAGTTGCTCGTGGCATTATGTGCTTAATTTATGAGATGCTCTAGGCCTAGACGTTCTGACCTAGTAACTATTAAGGAAAACCGATTAAGTGCATGTCCTCGACGGGTGTATCTTAGGACTTAGTTTCGCAAAGCATGATAATATTTCCGTTACGCATTTGAAGTAATTAATTGCATGTTCATTATTCTGGAATGATTTATTTGGATGGATTGGTTGAAGTCGGTCACGTGTATATAGTGTGTGTGCGTGTGTTTATTTATCGTTTTAGGATGTTAGAAACCCCAAATCAAAACCCCCGTTAAATGATTTGTGCCAAGTGTATATTTGTTAATATTTATTTCTGTTTTGTTTACTAACATCTCTTTTAAGCGACTCTAGATGCAGAGACCCCTCCACGAGTCTCCGGACTGAACGATACCCCATTTACTTTATGCTACATCTACACAAAAGAGGGTTTAATTGCGTCGGGCCCCTGTTGCTCGTGTATCTCGTGTATATGCGCCCCGGAGGTTCGCGTCAGGCGCATGTTCCTCCATGGCTTGCGGAGCTCCCAACGACGCTCCTAAATACAACTTCATGTAGGTGACGCATTCATGCGCAATATATGCTTCAGCTATACATCCTTCAGGCGCGGATTTATTAGTGACATAATCTTTGTACTCACCAAGTTGCCTGTAAATATAAGATTGCAAACTATACGTTATGGTTATTGAACATGTACGTACATATATGTATTCTGGAGATGTAAGTGAATAAAACATACCTTTCCATGGGATACATCCAAGTGAAGTGTACTGGACCGGTAAGCAACAATTGCTGGGGAAGATGGATCATCAGGTGAGGCATGATATCGAAAAAATTTGGCGGAAAGATCCTCTCGAATTTACACATGATGTATATGATGTCTGCCTGCATTTCCCGGAGATCGGATTTTCTCACTTCCCTTGTGCATAACTTCATGAAGAATCTTGACAGCGCTACTAACGGCTCCACAACCTGGCCAACCACACATCACAAATTTAATATAAAATCCAACAACGACAGGTTAACCGTAATTTTAACCACAAATTTACCTGACGGTGAAGGAACGGTCGAATGAAAACAGGGAAGAGACGTTGTAGCAGAATATGACAGTCATGACTCTTCAAGCCGTATATCTTATTCTCCCGCAAGTTCACACACCGGGCTATATTTCCTGCAACGCCTGAGGGATACGTCACACAACTCATCCACCTGAAGATCTGGGTCTTCTAATCAGGCTT
The DNA here is from genome assembly GCA_034370585.1 of Fragaria x ananassa. Lineage (NCBI taxonomy): Eukaryota > Viridiplantae > Streptophyta > Magnoliopsida > Rosales > Rosaceae > Fragaria > Fragaria x ananassa. The sequence continues at coordinate 5,174,720 of CP139760.1, forward strand.
CACGGTGTAAGGAGCCCAAGGCATCTTTTTCTTCCCCTCTTTCAGCCAAAGATGTTTTCTGATTCCCATTTTCTTAAGATCAACGCGTGCCTTAGGACCGTCTTTCGTCTTCCCCTCCAAGTTGAGCACTGTACCTACCACACTGTCGCAGACATTCTTCTCTATGTGCATCACATCTAGGTAGTGCCTGATCAACAGCGTACTCCAGTACGGGAGTTCCCAAAATATGCTCTTATGTGTCCAGAATTTGTACCTGTCTGGTCTTTCAGGTATTCTGGCCACAATATCGGGATGATTGCTGAGCTGCCCAAAATCATACTCATCCAGCACTGCTAAAATCTCTTCCCCCGACCATCTATGCGGCTCCACACCTCTCTCTTCGGTCCCATCAAATGCCCCGGTATCTATCCGCCAGGGGTGATCATGTGGTAGGTAAGCACGGTGACCCATCCGGACTATCTTGTTGCAATGATTGCTGCACCCCTGGGAGCTAAGGCACTCAGGACAAGCCTTGTATCCCCTAACAACGTTGCCGGACAACATCCCACGTGCAGGAAAATCACTGATGGTACCAACAATCATGGCATGCATCTGGAACATCTCCTTTTTGTAGGAGTCATAAGTGGGATGACCAACCTCCCAAAGCAATTTACACTCTTCAATCAGCGGTCTCATATACACATCGAGACACTTCCCTGGATAACAACAACAACCACAACAAATTCAGATAACGACTATATATGACCAACAATATAGAACAAAAACAATAAATGGAGAGGTGTTGAACCAACAGCAATATATACAATATGAAGGGAAAGTAGATACCTGGATAACCGGGCCCCGGAATCAACAAGGTCAACATGTTGTATTCCTTCTTCATGCACATCCATGGAGGAAGGTTGTAAGGCACCAAAATGACCGGCCATATACTGTACGAAAGACTCATGGTCCCAAAAGGGTTGAACCCGTCGGATGACAGCCCGAGCCTCACATTCCTCACCTCTGAAGCAAAATGAGGAAACTCTCTGTCTATATGCTTCCACGCCTCCCCGTCAGCAGGGTGTACCATGAGGTCTTCGTCATGCACCTCCCTCACAGCGTGCCATCTCATAGCTTCGGCCGTCTTTGAAGACATATACAACCGCTCCAGCCTATCCCTCAACGGGAAATAGCGAAGTACCTTAACAGGTTTCCTGTTGCCTGCGGGAGTCCGCTTATACCTGTCGGTCCCACATACCGGACAACGATGAAGGCCTTCAAGGTCATTACCGTCTGCATCTTTACCCCAGAATAGAACGCAGTCATATCTGCATGCATGGATCTTGATGTAGGAAAGCCCGAGATCTCTCAAGATACGACGGACCTTATGATGCGTGGTGGGACGACGATGACCGTCGGGCAGGAGCGAAGCAGCGTACTGTAGATACCTATCAACAGCCGTCACGGTCGATTTTGTGTCAACCTTGATATGCATCACCTCCATCACACACTGAAGAACGGTCTTCTCATGACCTGGGCACAGAGGGGTCTGTTGGAAAGCAATAAGTCTGTTGTACTTGGCTATACCGGCAGTGTTGACACCTCTAGGGACGGCCTGCATCGGCGCCTGAGGAATGTGCTGTCGTTCAGGGCATACACCGCTGTCATGAGGAAACATGTCGTTGATGAAGGTCGTTGTTGGATCGTTGGATGTACTGCCCGTCTCATCAAACTGTCCATGATCATGCGGGCGTGATGAGGTTTCACCGTGATATATCCAACATGTGTAACGTTCCCAGAATCCGTTACTCTTCAGGTGGTCCCATACTGTCCCCAACGGAAATCGATGCATATCACTGCGACACTTACACATCTTGCACGGGCAATAGAACATGCCACTCCCGTCAGCATTGCCCTGCGCATATTGCATAAAATCCCAAACTCCTTCAGCATATTTTCTGTGATATCTTGGAAGAGAAATCCAACTCTTATCCATATCCTGAAAATAACACATATATATATCAATATTTAATGAACATATCTTTTATATATATATATTAATGTAATACAACATACTAATTATTAATTATATATATCTAGTTCGAGCGGATTCCGTGGTTTCAGAAGGCAAGTGTCAATGTCACGGAGGGCGAACCCCCTACAGGAACCAGGCAGGACTCGTTTGTGATCACGGAGGCGAACCCCTATCGACCCCTTCACCGAGAAGAGTGGTCAGTTTGTGATCTTGAGATCCAGTTAAACAAACCTGTGAACCATATCTATGACAGAACGGCCCCTTACTCAGCTTGGAACAAACTCTATGCATATATATATATATATATATATCATTAATTCAACTCAAATAAAACTGAAAATCAATATATATATATGCACATATATATATGTGCATATATATGCATATGTACGTACCTGGGAGTAGCTCCACAAACTATGTATGGACAAATTTCCACAACACCGAACGATTTGAAGAACTAGAGAAATTTATGTTTAAAATTTTCAAAGTTCTCATTCTTCTATCCCGCCTCTCAATATATAGAAGAATCTTGGGCGACGAAATATTTGAGTTTCGTCGCCTAAGAATGAAAAATCTTGGGCGACGAAATATCTCAGTTTCGTCGCCTAAGGATAAAAAACTTAGGCGACGAAATAAATATCTTAGGCGACGAAACATTGTTTCGTCGCCCCAGTTTCTCTCTTGGCCGACGAAATGTATACTTAGGCGACGATTTTATTTTCGTCGCCTAAAGTTGGACTTTAGGCGACGATTTTTTTTCCTTGGGCGACGAAAAAAAAAATCGTCGCCCGGTTTTTTTTGTTTCGTCGCCCAAGACCCATTTTCTGGTAGTGTAAATTAGAGTCCTATACTTATTATCAGAGATCATCTGTTTGGATCGGTTTGCGGAAGCTTTGGCCTATTCTATTATGTAACTTGAGATGGCAGGTAGGTAATGGCATGAGCATTCTCTTTTGGAAAGACAATTGGTTGGGCAGCTCATTAGCGGCAAGATTGAACATTGAATCTTTAATTATTCCACTTTTAAGAGAGAGAGAGAGAGAGAGAGAGAGAGAGAGAGAGATGGTGACTATATTATGCAAAATCAGTGGGCTCTTCATGTAGAGTTCCATGACAATTTTCGAGAAGCTTATAATGATATTCTAAAAATTGAGTTGCCAGTAAATGATTTGAAAGATACTCTAATCTGGCCTTCTTCTCCAACTGGATCTTTAACTGCTGCAAAGGCTTACAACTTTCTAGTTGTCCCCAATGCTCCCCTTCAGTGGGGAGAGGCTATTTGGCACAAGGCATTACAACCCCGAAAGAGTTTAGTTTGCTGGAAAGTGCTTCATGTCAAAATCTCGGCTGATGAGGTTATGCAAAGAAGAGGTAAGATTATTTGCTCTCAATGTTCATTTTGTCACTCGGAAGTGGAATCTGTTGCCCATCTATTTATCAACTGCCTTATGTTACATGACTTATGGACTTGGTTGTTTGAATTATTCTGACTTCAGCACCCTGCCTTACTTTTGTTAGAGGGACTTCTCGCTTCGGATATATTAAACCAGATTCCAGTTGCTTCGAAATTCTTATGGAGATTAACTATATGTAACCTCTTTTGGTGTATATGGACAAAGCGTAACAAAATCAGGTTTGACAACAGGGTGTTTGTTTTCTGGAGATTTAAGCAGTTCCTTATTATTTCTCTCAAAGAATCTTCATTGTGCTACTTTGCCCCTAGTTCTCGGATAATGTCAGCATCACCAGTTTATTCTTTATTGGGAGTGTCTCCTCTTCGCGCTAAGGCTCCTAAATTTATCCCTGTAGTATGGGAGGCTCCCCCTTTGGGCTGGGTAAAGGTGAATATTGATGGTTCATTTGTGGACTATACAAGAAAATGTTATGGAGGTGTGTTCCGAAATTCCATGAGTCTTTTCATTGGTGGATTCTCTTATAATGCTATGGTGCCAAGTGCTATTGATGCAGATGTTTTGAAGATTATTGAAGCGATTAATGTTACTTTGTTCATCGTTGGACTCATATTTGGTTGGAAACTTACTCATTATTGGCCTTACGGTACTTCAAGAATCCTAAGTTAATTCCGTGGAGATTGTATACCTCATGGTTGAATTGTTTACACAAGGTTAGACATATCATATTTAGAATATCACATGTTTTTAGAGAAGGAAATGCTTTAGCAGACAAATTTTCCTGTTACGGACCCTCAAATGTGAGTGCAGTTTGGTGCAGAACTTTACCCTCTTCTTTTGCGGCAGAGTATGGAAGAGACTTGTCCTCATTAATTAACTATCGTTTATCTTAGTCTTTGTTTCATATAAAATTTTGTTCTATCTCATTATGGTCTTTTCTTCTTTGTTTTGGTCATTATGGTCTTTTTTATTCAAACTCATATTTCATCTCCAATCATTAATTGAACCTAGGCCCAATCATAGAGCCTAGCCTCCCACTCCCACACAACGAGAGCTTCGACCGCCATTGCCTCTAAGCCATTCGGAGGCCGGCCTCCCTACGCAGCCATCATTGCTGCCAAAGAGGAAAGCTAACAACAAGCAAGGAAATCTGCCGATGAGGAGCGCCGCCGCCCATAAGCACTCAACGCCCAAAGCTAAACTTGACCAACCCCGTCCTGCACCGCTCTGCCTCCACATGTAAAGATAACGTCGTTGTCGAAACGTAATCGTCGATCGGAGAGAAGCAACGCTGATGAACCAACATTGATCGAGAAAGTTGCCATGACCACCACCTTCAAACACCGGATACAAATTTGCCGACCATCTTTATTTACCCATCAAAATGTCCACCCTCTTAGTCTATTGACACATGTTTCTTCAAATCGTTTAACTTTATTCTTGATAATAAAATGGACATATGTCAATAGATTAAGAGGGTGAACATTTTAGTTTTGTGTTATAGTTCATGTTCACAGCTTTCATTTTGGTCTGATATTCGTTTAAATTTCCCCAATTCAAAAAGTATTTGCCCGGCCCAAAGAGTTGAACCGGGCCCAAAATTCAGTCGGACCAACCCGTTTGCCAGCTCCACCAGCTTTCCTTGCCTTTCTGGCAAAACTTTCTGTTTTGTTTTGTTTCGCTTCGCTACTCTGTGTGACATGAGAATCAAACACATTCCTACCTCTCTGCTCTTCTGAGAGATAGACACACTATATAGATGCTGATCAAAACGCTGCGTTTCGTCGCCGATCTTCTTCGGAATCCGTATCGGAATGCAATCAAATAGCTCGCTCTGTTAATTATTAAGAACCAAAATCATCATGTGGTTTTCGTTTTGGAGACCCAGGGACCGATTCTCCTTCGATGAGCTCAGGTCTGCAAAACCCTATTTTCAATTTCGCTTAATTCACTCAGAAAACTCACTAATTTCATTGCTTGATTGTTAATGATTGATTAGGGCTACTGTGTCTGTGTTTCGATTGAGTTGATTAGGTGTAGTTGATTTAGATTAGAGAATCCAGATTTTGGAGCAAAGTCGATTCCTTTTAGTGTTGTTGATGGCTTTTTGAGGATTTAGAACCTTGTCTAAGCATGGCTGGAAAGTATAAGTAGTGTGAGGAGTGACAAGTTTAAGTGCCTCCCATTGCGCTGGAGGTGATGTTTTGGTGAGTGAGTTCAGTTTAGAAGAGGCGATGTGCCGCCGTTGAGGGAGGATTGGATGTCGAAAGCCTGGAATTGAGTATTCGGAACTGTTTCCAAGCTGTGTAGTAATGAGAGATGGTATGTTTACGAGGAGTAAGTGTGTTGGACTGCGAGTGATAGAATAGAGTCATTTGGATCAAGCGTTTCAACGTCTGCTGTTTAGGATATGGTGCCTACTTGAATTGGAATTTTGGATGAATGTATACTTTCTTGCACCTTGAGGTGGGAGAACGAGTTAAATATCATTACTTGATAGTGCTACATTTAATAAGTATCCAGAGCTGCAAATAAGAATGCTGCTTTCTGTGACTAGTGTGTTGAAGGAAAGGTTTATGATAATAATGAAGGTCTAGAGCTTCAACTCAAATATGGAGATTGAGTTTATGGGAAATACTACATTCTTTTTTACTATCTGTTTGAACTTTCATTGTTTTCCAACTCTAGAGTTCTTTTGAAGCATAACGTCTTATTTGTCATTTAGGAGTATGAAAATAATCGGTGGTGTTTTGGAACTTGATTTTTCATATTTTATATGTGAAGTTGGTAGTAAGTATATTGCTATAGTTTTATGAATTAAAAAGTACCTTTGTGGAGCAGGTATTTAACTGATCAGCTGATGAAAATTCAAGTTGTGAATGACGTTAACAAGGTAATTGGACTATTTTCTGCTAACTTCACCTGAAGTTTCTTGTTGGCATTTTTTTTATTCCTTGCTATGTACCAACATTTAGTCTGTTATGAAGGATTTCGTCATTGAAGCTCTGAGATCGATTGCGGAGTTGATAACCTATGGTGACCAGCATGACACAAACTTTTTTGAGTATGACTTCTCAAAGCTTACTGTTTCTTCATGCACATGATTTGCTGTTAGATTTTAATCTCTTCCTGTTGATTTTCTAGATTTTTCATGGAGAAGCAAATCATGGGAGAGTTTGTACGTATATTGAAGATTAGCAGAACTATGGCTGTTTCTCTTCAGTTGCTGCAGACAATCAGCATTATGATACAGAACCTAAAAAATGAACATGCTATATGTAAGTTTTCTTTGAAAGAACATGATAAATTTTGCAGCTGCTAAAGTTATCTAGTTGGTGATAATCTTGTTGATTGATATGGTAATAATTAATTTGATATTAACTTTTTCTTTGCAGATTACATGTTCAGTAATGAACATATGAACTACCTAATAACTTATTCATTTGATTTTAAGAATGAAGAGCTACTTTCATACTATATATCCTTCTTAAGGTTTGTTTATTTTTTTTGCTCTTCTTGCTGTCTGTTTCCAAATATATGCTAAAATGTGGTTACCCTTTGTCCTTATAAATTCACTAAACCGTGGTTGTAATCTTTGTCTTTTGACATTTTTTGTCCCCTTTGTTATTTGATTGCATATGCTATGGTCTATGAAGAGCAATAAGTGGAAAGCTAGATAGAAATACAATTTCTCTACTCGTAAAGACTGAAGAGGTAAGTAATGTTTCTCTGTCATTTCTTTTTTGTTTTTCCTTACTAACACAGGTGCAGGTTTGAGCATGTATATAGTTTAAAACAATTAATTTCAAATAAAGTAAACCGATTACTGAATTTTAGTGGCTCAAGTGTCACATTATTAACTGTCATTGACTGATGTCGCATTTGGAGTCTCGAAATAACCAATGAAAAAATAACGATGCCAGTGGCTACATCCTTTTTCCATTTACTGCATCACTTGTGTCCAAGATTACATTTTAATTCCTATAAATAATGATATGAAGTCAGATATGAATCAGACAGAGATGGGCATTCAGTATCCTCAGTTAAATTCTTATACTACCTTAAGGTCTTATACATTGCATGTCCACTATAGATTCTAAACTAGTACCATTTTGAGTAAAGTTTGGTGATTTGTTGGGTACCCTAGCTTGCGAGTGCTGGAAACAAACTGCAAAGTTCTTTTGGCACTTCTAGGATGGAGTGCATTTGACGTTATTGCCAAAGGATGGCAAATGAAGTTTTGATGTATCAATAATTATTCATTAGTTTTTAACTTTTGATGAATCCTGAGAGTGAGAACTCTTTGGTACCTTTAGGAAGTACTCTATTGTGGACTAAAATTTGGTACTGCAGGTTTCCTTTATAATTCTAATTAAATCATTGTTGATTGCTTCTGGCTTTCTTTGGTTAATTTTCTGTTTACCTTTTCTAAGTTCTAGTGAATAACAGCAGTGCGTGTATCTCTTTCTGTATCTAGGATGAAGTTGTTTCATTTCCCTTGTATGTTGAGGCAATACGATTTGCTTTTCACGAGGAGAGCATGGTCCGCACTGCTGTACGGGCTCTGACGCTTAATGTTTATCATGGTTAGTTTTGGTTGTTCTCTCTTTGCTTCATGTTCAGCACAACTCAATCTACACTAATTTTAAATTGTTTTGATTTTTCAGTCGGAGATGATTCTGTCAATAGATATGTTGCCAGTCCCCCTCATTCAGATTATTTTACGAACTTGGTTAAATTTTTCCGGAAGCAGTGCATCGATCTAAATGTATTGGTTTCTGACACTACGACGTAAGAGGAGTAGTATTCTGATTTTACTAGCAGTAGGTTTCATTTATTTCTTCTAAAGTATTTCTGTTATGTTTTGAGACAGAAACCAGGGTGCAGACACGACCTCGTCAATTCCTGCTGCTGTTGATGAGATCGAGGACAATCTCTACTATTTTAGTGATATTATTTCTGCAGGAATTCCTGATGTTGGGAGGTTATTCACAGATAACATATTGCAGCTTTTGATATTTCCATTGCTTCTACCTTCTCTAACAATGAAAGCTGTCAAGGTATGTAAAGCTTGCCCTCTCTGCCTTCTATTTAAAATTTTTGAATTGGGGAGGCAAAGGCTATTAGTATTCTGATGGTTGTTGGTGCATTTGATAATTCTTGGAATGTGACTTGCTATTGACCTTTGTAATTTATAAATCCAGGGGATTCAAATTGGTTCGGTCACGTCTCTGTATTTGATTTCTTGCATCTTGTGCATAGTAAAAATCAAGGATCTTTCAAATACTATTGCTGCTGCCCTATTCTGTACGTTAGAAGCTTTCTTATCAAATTATGGCGCTACACCCAATGGCTACATTTCTGGTTATGATGTTTCCCATGAAAGCCAACCACCAGGCAGTAATAATCTAACTAAGGCAGAAGCAGGAAATTTAAGTGTTGATGTGGCAAATTTGTCAAGCCCTCCCCAAATCCAGCCAGTGGATGTCAATGTTGCAACAGAAAATGATAATTGTGATTGTCATTTGTCTTTGAGGTAGTAAGATGTCTTTGGTTACCACTTGTGTTAGATGTTTTTTTTGCTAATTCTCTTTACAAAATTCCTTCATTATCTTTTTAGATACAATGTCGGCAGAACACAAAGTCTCTACTTTTTTGTAGTAGATTGCTCGCTGACTATGCTGTATATTGTTTCTGTTTCATTAGCTGCTAAGAGGAAATCTATGATGTGTTTTTCTCTGCTTTTTCATTACAGTGTACCGATTGGGATTTTTTAAATATTTTTTTTAAAATTATTTTCTTATAGTTTGTGTTTTTTTATTGGCATTAATGATCTTGAAATGGGTGCAGGGAAGTTTTGCTTTCTTACCTCAGGAATGGAGATGATGTACAAGTTTCGGGTTCATTGAGTGTGCTGGCTACATTGTTGCAGACAAAAGGTTATATTAGTTTATTTGCATTTTTAATCAGAACGCCTCTCATCATCTGTTTCTTGCCAAAAACTCAGCTGCTTCATGTCTGTGTTTCTTACTAAATATCCACTTTTACAGAATTGGATGAATCAATGTCAGATGCTCTAGGAATTCTTCCTCAACGCAAACAGCATAAGAAACTTCTGCTGGTATGCCTTTGAAAAATAACTTTTTTCTCTTTTTGTGCTAGTTAAATGAGTGATGATCAAATGACTACTAGAACTGATATCTTTCTCACTTAATGGGTTTGAGAATATGCAAAAGTGATAGGTTTCTAGTGGGATTAGGTGGGTAACCTACCAGTATCAACTTTTGAATTGGTTTCATTATATTAATTTCAAAGGTCCTGACACCAAATCATTTTGAAATCCAATATGCAAACAGAAGTGCAAAACCAATCTTAATAGTTGTAATCAGGGAGTTGCTTCTGCACTTTTTTCTTTCCCACCCTTCCGACAGAAAAATACAATAAGAACAGTGCTTATTCAAGTTCACACTCTAGTGGTGTTCACAGGTTACACAATACTTCCTTATGGTATTGGATATTGTTTGTGACAGCATAAATCCTGTGCTTTCTTTTTGGACAGCAAGAATTCTATTCCCCTTTCAATCAATGCTGTTTTGTCAAAATTTTAATTATGTGGAGCAATTTTTTAGTTTGTTGAGTGCAATTAACCAAACAATTGCAGCAGCTATGTGTATCATTTTTTATGAACTACTTGAGAAAAGGATGATATTTTGACCACCACCTTCTTTATGTCATCATGTACAGAGCTATGTGTACAATTCGTGTTAATTTCTTCTGGGTATTAGTATTCATTTTGTTGTACGTTTCTTGTTTAACTGTTGATCATAGTCTTGAATACATCGTATGATTGAAAATGTTGTTGCATCAGATAAGTTCTAATTCTTTTCTGTTGCATTCTTTCAGCAAGCGTTGGTTGGTGAAAGCTCAGGTGAAGAACAACTTTTTTCTTCAGAAAGTGGCTCCTTGAGAAATGGAATTGAATTTGGCAGTGAGCTTGATGGCTGTCTACAAAAGCTTAAGGTAATAATGTTAGAGTTGGTATATTTATCTGCTAAAGCTGTTGTACGGTCGTGTAGAGCTAATATGGTTGGCAACATGTTTTACAAATTGGATTGTCGAAGCTGTTAACAGTGTAGGAACTTAGACTGCCAAATGGGGCGAAGATTTTTTTTTTTTGTGGGCCAATAGATCAAAGATTTGGTCAATGATTATTGTATATGGTTTAACCGGCTTGGATTAATCTAACCCAAGTTGTTTAATGATTTATCTGTAACATAGCTATCAATTTTTTTTGCTTTGTTCCACTTATTTGAAGCAGAAGTTTAGCATGTTTTCACCGTTCTGTATAATGAAACTTTGTTTTGTCGTTTGGTTAACTTTTTCTTCTTGTAATTAACAGGAACAGTATGGAGTATCATGTTCGTTTCTGGAAATGAGAGCTAGCCCTCGTCTACATAGATTTCAGGTAAAAGATTTGAGAACTTTGAACCTACAGAACAGTTTTGTTCATTCGTTTGCCTCAATGTTTGCTCCGTGAAGTGGAGGTTCTTTGTAAAGTTGGTTAGCAGTCGTAAGCTAAACAAAGAACCATCACTGATGAAACAGATCATTGTTATTAGTTGTTGCAGTTCAGTCAATCTTATCCATTCCCCTGGTCTTTTGGTGACTTTGTGGGTTTTATTTATCTCTGCCTCACACGCGTGCGCGTGCACACTTACGTACGTACACACAGAATAACACATTCCCTCTATCGATGTCGTTCTAATGCTGACTACCATATTCCCCTAGCCAGTATTAAGATATAAACTCGTAATGAACCCACATTCGAACCCAAAGTATGGAGTTCAACATAAATTTGGAGGATCCAACTGCACTGATATGAATATCGGTGCAGTTGGATCCTCCAAATTTATGTTGAACTCCATACGTTGGGTTCGATTGGTGAAGGGAGGCCACAAGATAGCTAATTAATTAACCAATTTCTTTCTAAGGCTTAAGCTGTTAGGAAGGGAACCAACTAATATTTTTTTTATTCTTACATGTGGGTGGTCTCAGAGTGCAGGTCGTGAAATTCAACATAGATTGTGAATAGTAAATAATGTGATTTGACATGAGATACATTACTTGTAGTTTACTCCTAAAATGTTAAGATACATACATGATATTATTGTCTTTTAATACCTAATTTCTTTGCAACTCTCTCTCTCTCTCTCTCTCATTATTTTTGTTCATGTACCATCCCGCGGAGCTTTGTACAGTCTTCATTTTGTCATCGAAACTTGGAAGCATATTGTTTAAGGAATCTGCGTTTTTTCTTCTCATCTTTCTATTATTCCTTCTTTGCCTGATGATTTGTCTGGTTAGTCTAGACCAAGGGTTAATATGAGTAAGCTGTTTCCTTGTTTTGCCTTGGATATGTGGACCCCCAATTAACCAAAAGAGAGAGAGAGAGAGAGAGAGAAAGGGAAACTTGTAACTATATTATATTTCTTTCTATCTTGGGCCAGGTGCTTGATGCATTAGTCAGTGTCTTCTGCCGTTCAAATATATCAGCGGAAACTTTATGGGATGGAGGTTGGCTTTTGCGTCAGTTACTTCCTTATAGTGAGGCAGAATTCAACAGCCATCATCGTGAACTGCTGAATGTAAGTGTGTTCCTTCTCATAGATGTTAGCTTTTTCTTTGCAGGCTTTCAAGCAGCCACCTCTTAAACAACTCTTCCAGTTAAATAGTCTATGGAAGGATCTCATAGTAACCTGGACTCATCTTGGTTTATTATCTAGTTGATTGAAACCGGACTACATTCGTGTCTTAGTGGATATGTATTCTGACATTACAACATTCACAGTTTCATATACTTCATTATCATTACAACATTATCATGTGTCACAGTTTCATATATCATGGTGATGTTTACTCCCTGTTTCTCGTTTACAGGAATCGTACAAGAACCATGCTAGTGGTCTTATTGAGGAGACTAGAGGAATCTGGCCGGATATACTTATAACAGTCCTATGTGATGAATGGAAAAAGTGCAAGAGAGGTAATTCATGTCACATTTTTGTTGATGAGTTGGTTTTTAAAGTTTGTCATTGATGTGTAAAGAATACTTGCAGGAATAGAGGCATCATCCCCTCGGAAGGAGCCCAAGTACATTTTGTTTTCATCTCGAAAGTTGTCCTCTGAAGGTAGTATTGGAGGCTGGTATTGTCGATGTTAAAAATTGAAGAACTTAGAAACCTCTATGCATTTCATTTTTCTTTACTGAGCAGACTTGGTTGTAATGCTTCATCTTTGCTGACAGATGGTATCACAGGCGATTCATCGTTTGCTGCTGGTGAAAGGATGTGGGAGTTGGTGAAGGTTTTTAACCATACTTTATTGATCATGTTATGAATTTCTGATCAGATAGGCGTAACACTGTAGAATCAAGGAGGTTAAAACCAATAGAAAGATTTCTTGTTCGGATGAATAACTGATCATGTTATCAGTTAATACTCGGATAAATAAAGTAACGAGGGATTTTCTTAACAATGTGTGTGTGTGTGTGTTGAGGGGGGGGGGGGGGGGGGTGGTGGTTTCATGTTAGGGATCTTAATAAGGTGGGAAGCAGAAATGCCAGTCTAGTTGGTAAGAATAGCACCTTGTTGATTCATGTGGTTGCGTAGAATTGTAGCTGGTAGGAAAAATCAATTTGGCACTCTGTCATTAGAAGCAAGTATGGAATCCAAGGAAATGGGTGGTATGCAATTATCAGTGCAACAAGTTAAATTCCTGAGAATAATATATCACAAGGATACATAGGGTTTTCAGAATGCTGCAGAGTAATGGGAAATTGAAAGAGGGGCAGTTCTGAGAGGATCACCCATTGGGTTACAGCCCTCTAAATTCAGTTCAGGTTACCAAGAAGCTGATGTGTTTGTTCAGGCTCCTTTTAAAGTTGGGATTTGGGGTTTAGAAGGAGTTTAATTATATTTAGAAATGAAGGATCTGATCTCGATATTAGACAGTTGGGGAATGCTAGGTTGTGGATTCCCACAATTCCTTCTTCCGTTTTCTCTGGGATAATAGATTTTGAACCAAGGACATTGATTTGGAGAGCGAGAGTCCTCCTAAAGTCAAAGTTTTGCCTGTATTGCAACTATCCGAGCATGGGATTCTTAATACATGTGTTATTTTGTTCAGAACAAGACATGTTCTCATGTGGCAAAAGTCAGGGAAAGTGCTGACCATGATGCATTGTGAAGTCGAACAATGGCTCTAAACTATTCATGGAAGCTGAAATAGTCTGGGATGCTATTCTCTGAGTGCATGGCTTAGAAGCTTTGTGAATTTGCAGACTTGTGGCCATCATATGAAATTTTTGAAGAGCATAGAGAGACGAGTGGAGGAATTGCAGGAAAAGATTGTGTATTGGTCCTCTTTCTAGGCTTCTAGTTTAGTAGCTTTAGGGAGTTCAGTGTGTCTTCTGTTGGTAACAAACTGGAAGGAAGCTATCAGCTAGTTTTCTTTTGACTTCTTTGTTTGATAATGCTTTTATATTGTAGATGTTTTGCCAGTTTGTTTGGTTATTTTTTTTCCTGCTTAAGAATTAATATTTTATTTTCCATGGTCGTACCTGATACATTATGCTGGTGCTAATACATAACATATTTTAGGTGTTTGTACTTCTACATCAACTTCAAATTTTCACCCTTGGTAGACCTTTGCCTGAGCAACCTCCTATTTATCCTCCAGCTGATCTTTTAGAAAATTCCCGCGCAAAGACTGCTGGCGTAGATGCTTCAGGTCCCAAACTTGGTATTGAGCTAAGACTTGGTCAGTTCTCTATCCAACATATATCTCTATTTGCACTTAATTTGAACTGTTAATGTTGTATATGCTCTTCAACTTTTAGTTATTTACTAAACTACTTCCGGATTGGTTTGTTATGTTTCTTACTTTGGTGAAAGAATTAATATATTGTCTTCTGTCATATGCAGTTGATGCCGTGCCTTGTAGAATTGCATTTGAGAGGGGTAAAGAACGTCACTTTTGCTTTCTTGCTTTCTCTTTGGGAGAATCTGGGTGGGTTGTTTTAGCTGAAGAATTACCCTTGAAGCAGCATCATGGTGTCGTTCGTGTGGCTGCACCTTTGGCTGGTTGCAAAGTATGTTACAGCTCTATTACTTTTTTGCTACTTTTCTTATTTTGGTTTCAAATATATGTTGAACTTTAAGCAACAGTGCTTTCTTGCGTCTGTTTATCAAAAGATAGTATGTTAAATGATATATATTATTCCCATCCTTCACAAATGCACCATATGATTTCGGTTGAATATTGGAAATCATGATCTGTTGATCTTTAATTTGAATTTTTAGTTTCACATATATTTATTTGCTTGTTTCCGTTTCCTACAGCCAAAAATTGATGATAAACATTCGAAATGGTTACACTTGCGGATCCGGCCATCTACTCTACCCTCAATGGATCCTGCTAGATTCGGTGCATACGGGAAAGTGAAGACGAAAGCTTTGGTTGATGGCAGATGGACTCTTGCGTTCAGGGATGAAGAATCTTGCAAATCTGCTTTGGCTATGATTTTGGAGGAGTTAAAACGGCAAACTAATGAGGTGGACAGAAGACTAAAACCTTTACTTGACCTTGAAACCATTGTAGAATCTTCAAACCCTTCACTAGGTCCTCCAGAGGCTTCCTCTTCTTCTTCATCTCCTTCCAATTCCTTATAGCTGGTCCACCTTTCTTCAGTTTTGCAAGAATAGTTTTCTTTACTTATGGGGGTGGGAATGTATTATCTCTTGGTCACCCTCTGTACATTGTTCAGCCAACCTTAGGTATACCTGTAAACGTAGAGTAGAACCTTTATTAGTACCATTCTTTTGTATATTAGCCTTCCTTGTCCTTATTGTTAAGTGTAGCAGTGTATTCCCCTCATTCTTTAGCAGCTTTAACCCCAAGGAAGGGTTTTAAGCTTCCTTCCATTGTTTGTTATCCTTGTAACAACATTGTATAAATGAGGCAATTCCTTGGTTTTTTGTGTATCAGAATTCAGAAAGGGACACTTGCGTGTGCATCTGTTTACTATATGTAGTTATGTACATCCTTATTAGATATAACTATATAAGGGTTCACGTTGAATTGATGATTTTGATTGATGTCAACTCCCGATTCTAGATGATCAAAGATCCAACAGCTATTGCTTTGGTCTGGTTAGTCTAACCATTACTTGCCTTTGGGGTTAGCCCGAGTGAGGAGGCTATACAATTTGATGAATATAAAAAGAAACTAAAAATTATCTATTAAAATAGAGATCTTGAAATATGAATTGTGCTGAGCACCGTAATAGAAAGACAATGTTTAGAGGGAAGGATTAACAATATAGGTTTGTATGACGTACAAAGCCTTCTCAAACATTTGATATATAGCCCCAAATTCCGGTGTCTCTCTGAATACGTGATTGAGTTTTGAGGAAACAGCTAGAGAAATAGTCATCACGGCCTTAACTTCTGATCGATCAGTGATTCCAAATGATAACAAAACAATGATGGGAATGGGGTGCCATTGTGCCAAGGATTCTCTTCCCGGTTAGGCTGCAAGGCATGACAGTGTTTGTTTGCTTTCGAGGGTTCAATCTCTGGTGTGTGTAATGTCCGGGAAGTGACTTAGTGAGGTGGTGAAAATATATGAACACTCATTCTCCTATAGAAGTTTATAATGAAAAAGAATGAAACTATGAAAGGAGTCATTTCTTAAACTGGGACACTATAACATAGCCTACTTAATGGTTATGGCGCGTGAGGACTGTCGTTCTAACTCTCGTTATTCAAACAAAAATAAAAAATAAATAAATAACATAGCCTACCCATAAAATGGAAAACCAAAGATCAATGGGTTAATTTAGAATGTAAAATTGCAATAAACTTTGACGTACCTAATGTTCTAATCAAATGAACAATGAAGTCACTTCTAATGATTAACGTTGTAATGAGATAAATGCCCTTTGATTAACTAGCAACACTATCAAAAAAAACTAGCAACACTTTTTGTTAAAAATTACACGACAATGTGGAAGATAATTAATGCCTCTTTTTGTAGCAATTATTGAACGAAAATGTGGGGATCCTATAGTATTACTAGTTAAAGAACGGCTAGAACGAAAGAAAATGAGACTTCCATCATTGCAAACCTTACAAGTGACAAGACTTTCTCCTGAATCTCTCAAAATCATTAGCATTTAGCACTATACACTTTGATGGCCTTGGCTTAAATTCTTCTATACACCAAGGTGCAAGTGAACCGAGAAATTAATATGCATTATTTTGATCCGGTCATCTACGTCACACTACATGCATATATATTAATACCGTTAACAAAATTGAAACCCAAAAAAATAGGCCCAAGTGTTTTCAACTAAGGAGGGGAGAACATTAGGTCGAAGAAGATGTACTCTTATTATCAGTGTTTAATTTGATCGGATCAAAAATGAAATTGAAATGAAGGAATTTAAGGTCTCTACTATTCATTCGATCTTCTTATATGATGATTTGAAAGACATTAATAGTGTAAGTGTACCTTGATGCGTAGAATCTGCTTCTTGATATATATATATATATATATATATATATATATATATATATATATATATATATATATATAATCCAATGCCTGCATATAATAGGTGCTTCTAAAGGGTGTTTTTATTCATATCTCCATAATTGACATTTGGACCTCTCATTTTTGTCAAAGTATTTGTTGACTTTGTCATCACACATCCTCCACTATGACAAAGTTTATTCCATTGATATGAGGACGCCGACAACACCGTTTGATCCACTCTAGGCCTTCCAACGCCACCGCCACGAAGTCGTGTCGCCGGAGTGTGGAATTTTGTTTCTTTTTGCACTCTAGGGTTCTCTTCAAGATAAAAAGTTTCAAACTTTTATAATTTCATTTTTTGTTTTTGCTTTTTGAGGATAAATGTTTGTTTATATATATATATATATTAATTAATGGGTATTATTTTCTAAAATTTATAAACATCTTGTATTATATCTTTAAATAGATAGAATTGATGTAGACGAATTTAAATAGTGGCTAGCCATACATAGCTTTTTATCATACTGTTTGGAGAGTAAACCCTAACACAACGACTTAGCGCGCCAGCTACGTGCACCTTCTATGACTACAGAACGGTGGTCATTTTTTTCAACTGTGATGATGAGTTTTAAGGTTATGGTAGGAGTTGTAAGGGTATTGTGGTTTATACTTGAATGACCTTTTAAAATAAAAAGAAATAGAAAAGGTTAGCAAGGTAGAGCCACAATAAGACTTGGCGAACGCTGGTGAGGGTTTGTGTCTTTGGCCTTGCCGACGCCTTGTGGTTTGCTGTCGGACGGGGATTTGATGCAAACACCTTCAAAAGGACCGGATGAGAGATCTGATCAGAGACCTTGATGCTTGATTCTAGTTTCATATTCGGTTTTTTTATTCAACTTCGGGATTGATGGCTTAGTGGGACCTCAATCGACGATGCAGGTGTGGGGCCTAGGTCAAAGATGAAGATTGAATGCTGGATCTGGGCTTGGCCAAGGCTGATGGCTCGAGTTGGCTCTTGTCGAGAGTCTATGGAGGGCTGTCGGGTCCAAGGTTGACTTTCCATTTTGGGCTTCCAAGGTTTAAAGTAGTTTTTAGCTATTTTATGTCAAGTAATTCCTTAATTACTATGTCATTTTGCATATTTTTAGGTTCAATTGCTTTGGTTTTTGCTCAGCACACTTGGTTTTAGCTTTCCAATATTTCTTTTCTAGGGAAATTCTATGGTACTTACCCGTATGTGATACATACATTTACAAATGTGACAACATATTTGTAATCAAAGTGGTAATGCTAAGTCGTAATGTTTGTAATCTTGTTTTAATAATTGTAATTACAAAATGTACAACTATTTTACAACTTTTTGAACAAATTGCTCTCATAGTTGTCATTTTGTTTAACTTCATGTAAATAGTGTAAATAAATTTGGTAAATTTGTTCTCAATGTTGTAATTTGATTCATAACATTGTAATTTTTGTTTAAGTACATGTAAAATAAAAGTAGGATATACATCTCAGTACCATAGCTTGTCTCTTCTTTCTATTGTTAGAAATAAGTGAACGAGATTATGTTATGAATGGTACTAGCATGCCAAGTCCTTAACTATTTTAAACGTTTGACAACGGAAGACATGTATCTGCGTCATTCTGGCTTCTCATTAATGAAATTGGCCGTAAGGGCCCTTCTATAAAAAATAATAATAATAAAAAGAAATAAAAAGTTTAATGTTGAAATTCACTATTTTATATCTAAATAATGTTGTGCTCTTATCTTGCTGACTCGTCCCAACATATGGAAATGGCTTTTTTTGGGCTTGAGATTATTCATTTTGCTTACGTAATGGAAGATGGTTATTTTCTCCTGTTAAGGTCCACTAATTGTATGGGTCATGTGAGTGTAATTATGTTCCACTAATTGAATGGAAATCCAAGTCCATCATTGCCCTATTATAGACCAGCCTTTTATACTTAATAGTGGTAGACACCAAAGAGCTTTAGCAAATAAGTGCAAGAATTTTAATTTATCATATCTTAATCTCACAAAGAAGAAAATTATGATCATATTCATATATGTTCTATCTAGGAAGACAGTCCCCACATCCGCCGTTCAATACAATCATTTGGTTTGCTATAATGAACCCTTTTAGGTCAAAGTAACCTTATAGTATCCAAAGAAAAGAAATTTGAACAATAAAGACAAATTGGATTCTTGTGGAGATTGTCGAGTAATGCATGTTGTTTTGTGAGGAACCGGAAATGAAATATGCATGATTGATCGTTTGCTCTTTGGTATGATGACTGAAATATGGAGGGTCATTGATTGTGGTCAAAAGTTAATAGGAAATAAGAACATATTTATAAGATTAGTGTGACCTAGCTATTAAAAATGATTGATGTATTAAACAACCTAATACAAACTAAAGAAACTTCGACGTGGATCTATTGTAATACAAATTTTATTTTATAAGTGTGAGGTTGACATCGGACCCTTTCTGCTCTCTAGTCCATGTGAGTACCAAGCCACAAAGGAGCAAGCACGGAGTCACAAGAGCTTCCTCAACGCTGCCGAGGTCCCTTCCTACGCTAGTTCATCATCTCTTTGAAGCTTCAAGGTCAAGAAGACTCTCAAAAGTGTAAAACTATGTTTTGAAATTTCCATTTTGTTGTTATTGTTTTTGGTTTTTGAATAGCATGGATTATGATATCGGATTGATGATTTTGGAAATACATTTGCATATTATTTCATGTTTATGATAGCTAGTAATCTTGTCGATGCCATGATTGTGAGTTAAATGCTTTGTCGTGTTCTTATATGATCTCTAATTTGCAGGTTAGATGTTGCTAGGCTATGAACTCGATTCACCTAATAGTTTCGAGTTTGTAATCCATGTAGTAAAAACTATGTAATAATAGTTGAGATTTTGGATTTGAACATGCTTCAGATTTACGAGAAGTCGCTTAATCTAATAACATGCAATACATTTGCATATTCTTTCAAATTTCTCCACACTTAGCTTCTGCTAGTCCCTTAGCAAAACCAAACTAACAGACAAACTCGAACACAAACAAAAACACAAACCCGCCACAACTCTAGCTAATGCCCTTAACATTAGTCTCAGAATCCCAAATCTCATAGTATTAAAATTAGCACTCAATAAATAATCATTCCATGAAGTTTCAAAAGTTAATTGCCATGCATAGATCACATATTACACGTAGAAACTGATAGAACAATGGTGATATTTAAGCTCCGCATGTTTCAAACAAGTATGATATATTCTCATAAGGTATGCACTCATTTTTCACACAGATTTTATGGCTTAATCACTCAATAAGTATGCAAAATAGAATCAAAAATCTTGCATTTATATGAACAAAAGCACAATGGAACATATATGAACCTCATGAAATAATCAATTACTCACGTAAATGAACCACACCATAGGCTCAACTTTTGGAACAAACTCCACGGAACAAGTTTTACTCATCTTTGAGATCAAAATGAACTTTACAAAGTATTAATGGGGCTAGGCTAAGGGTATGAATTGAAGGGTAAAGAATCGCAAAAATTCTTAAAGACCTAGCAGAGCATTCTCAAACGCCTCATGTTGCCAAAAACAAGAACCAAGACATCTTTTGGTCCTCCAAAAACGTCGCTACACCTCACACAAAATGAAATAGAACAAAGATCAAATATTTCGATTTTAGGCCTTTCATCTACAACAAAACTCCTATTTCACAAAACAAAAACAATGTCCAAGATTTTCTTTTCTTCCTTGCCTTTATAAATTTTTTTCTTTTTATTTTGTTTGTTTTTTTTTCACGGCTTATTTTTCTTTTCTTTTTGATGTTTCAAGGACATTTCAAACGAATTTATTCCCCCACACTTGCTCTTCTTCGTCACCAAGTAGTACTTCACACAAAATGCTCTACTAGGGTCCAAAGGACAAGGGTAGATATATGCTATAGCTATACTAAGCTCAAGAAAAGATTACATGCGTGATGAAAGAAAAAGCTTAACGTGGGCTCAAAGGGGCTCAAACTAAGGGGTGTGCAGTGCACACAAATAGGGACATAAGTTTATTTAGCATTGGTGATCATCTTGAAAAGTTTCATTTATCCTTTCCAAAATCAGAGTGTTTTATAATTAAAAAGTTTCGAATGTCCACAAGAATGAGTTCTAGTCATCTAGAATTCATTAAAAGTTACGGTGAGCAATCAGTCAACAAGACATGATAATGAGCTTTGCAAAAATCATAGCCAAGAAAACGAATCAAATTATCATACTCTCTCAAAGAAAAGCACATATATAGGCTCAAAAGCTCACATTTAAGGTCATATAAATCAAAATTTGTCTTAGCATGCTCATTTCTGTACCAAAGTTTCAAATCATATCCACTACATTTCACATGATTTTTATTCATTTCAATTAACAACCGAGTATCAGTTAGAAACAATCTCAATCTTGTGATATTTTCTTATCCATAATTTCAGAGATTATAATCATCATAGACAATTAAGGGCTTCTATGACTCAAAAGAAAACAAAAAACTCAAAAAGCAAACACAATTTTTTAAATAAATTTTTTGACTTGATAAACATGTAAATCCTTCCCCCACACTTAAACTCTACATTGCCCTCAATGTAGAAAAAGATATAGCATGCAATGTAGAATAAAAGCATGGAATATGAATTAACGATAAAACAAACACAAGCAAAACAAAACTAACTAATTAATGAAAAAGTAATAGAGTAAAGTTGAGAAAGCTCCCCCTTGTAGACATCCCATACTCACGGCCTTTGGGTAGGATTGAAATGTAGACACCCGCCTCAAGGTACATGACCTGGACTTTTAATTGAAAGCTCCTCGCAATCGATACTTCAAAGTAGATGTAAGGTGTCCAGAGAATTGATGAAGGCTTGAGATTTCCACGCAAATTTTTTTGACTTGACCTTTCTTCCTTCAAATAAAGTCCTACCAGCACCGCGCACACAAGAACCCCACATCTTTGATAATATTAATGCATACTTACGTTGAGAGATAAAAATTTCATGTCTAGAAGCAGAAATTATAAAAATTATAATTTTTATAATTTTTTTTCTTTTTATTTTGATGGCGCCGGAGCATTTAGTCGATCGTGGAAATTTTGTTACAGTTTTTTTATTAGGGTTTATTTTTACGTTTTTGGTTTGGTCAAATAAGTCGCTACTCAATTGAGCTAGGATTTAGAGGTTTTGGTTATGCTATGGTGTTATCTCTACTGGTGTTATTTCCGGAAACTAAATGTTATAATTTCGATGCTTTTTAGTTTATCAACGAATGATGATTTCTCTTGCACGTGGTCTGGGAGGCTATGAACACGGTGTTTAAGAGGGTGAAGTGATTTGTCTGGATGTTGGTGACGAGGTCTAATTGTGACACTTAAGATCAAATATTTCATTGTAGCCCAGATTTATGGGTGAAAATTTTGGCTAGGGGTTGGAGCTCGGTTTGTTGATGTTACTATTAGTGATGTACGCATAACTGTAGATCTTGTTAGGAATTTGCGTTGTGATGTTTTGTTATAACCGGCTACTTCAATGTGTTGTAATCTTTTCGATAACTATAAATTTTAATTCTTTGTTTTTTGTTTTTTTTGTTTTGTTTTTTGTTTTAATTGGCATATATCCTCTATGCTATTTAAAAATGGACAACTACGGACCATCTTTTCTCTTTTGTTTAGCAAAAGGTCTTATTTAGCAAAGACTCACTCAGAGAAGTTGGTAGTGACTTGTGAGTGGAGGTGGAACTCAGCTCCCTATATGCTAGACGTTCCACTTTGATAAATTTTGATTAACATAATCAGTTAAACTAGAACCAGAACATATAGAAATCTAATCAGTTGGGGTTTTAAATGTCTCAAAAAGTAATCATTGCCTTGAAGGACATGGGCATTCTTTTCCCTTCCTTTTTCCCAACAAGTTCTTTATAGTTAGTTGATATGTCATGAGGATTATTATACACTAATTTGGAATAACGATGCAATCATGAACAAAGATGAACGGTTGTACTGCACAATAAGCCTGACTATACTTTAGAAATTGCAGAAAAGCTTAATTTCTCATTGATTAAGGTGTTATATATTCACTGAGGAATCAAATCTCTTTTAAGCTGATGGTGTGCGGTTTTAGATTAGCCTAAATTGCTAGATACATAGAGATATTGCATTTGTCAAAGAAAGATGAAAATATGAATTGGATGAATAAAAGTCCCTCAAAAGCCTCAAAAGAGTTCTTGTTGTGGTATAGTGGTGGTGAATGAGCATGCTTAAGTTGAAAGAGTACGTTGGGATTATGGGTTCAATTTGATTGTACGGGTTGGGACCAGTTCAATCTGTATGGCTGGTTGAATATAGAAACAAAACATACGAAAAGAAAGTGTTTGTGATTAAAATTGGAGAACAAGAGAAAAGAAATGTTCGACCAAAGAATGAAGCAAGGTAGCCATCGAATTGTATAAATGTTCCATGTGTTTTTGCTATTTCCCCCCAAAATTATAAAGGGAACAAGTCTGGTAAAATGCATCCAAGAGAGTCATGCGAGAGAAAGAGGTGTTGAGAGTAACAAACATGCACAGCTTAAGATGCTAAAACAAGGTGTTTGATGAATTATTTATATGAGATTAAGATAAAGACAATAGGTAAGTAAAACAAGTTAGCGTATGCACTTCTTCATCTTATCTTAATAGTTTTTATCCAGAGTGGAGTCCCGTTTTGAAATTAAAGTGTATGGTTCTTTATTATTTGACACACTTTCAGGTTACTTTTTCACATATCTACTGTTTAGTGTCTAGAACATAATGTGTAGATCATCTTTACAAAATTTCATCCAAGTTGAAGATCATTTAAGTTCCGTAATCGTGATTTACACAAATGGTTATGTTTGGACAAATTTTGTTCTATTGATTCATTTAATCTAATTCGGTGCCCAAATGATCTCCAAATTGCATGAACCATTACAGGAATGATCTGTACATTATGTTCTAGACACTGAACGGAAGAGATGTGAAAAAATGACATGAAAGTGTATCTATTAAGGAGCTCCGCACTTTAATTTCAAAACTGGGCTCCACTCTGGATAGGTATACACACATATATGTACGTATATACATACGTACACATTAGCAATCGCTTCTAATGTAATGGCTCAATCATATGATAGGTATGTTCTCCAATAGCTGAGTGATTATGAATGTTTTAATTTTGTTTTTCCTGAAATGGATGTAGGCAGCCATCTTTTTGTTTTTAGGATGAAAATGTAGGCAGGTCATGCATCTTACATTTCTCTCTTAACTGTCTGGTTTGTGGTTGCCCTGGACGGCAGTAAAGATTTTCTTCCTCATAATTTGGAGAAAGAGAAAAATGAGAGGGGGAAGAACAGACTAATATGCATTGGAACAAGACAGAAATAGGCAGAATAACATTGTTAAAAAGGAAAATACACATCCTATTTAGAGAATTAGCAGTAGTTACCCAAACATAGCCTTACTACAAGTATACCCAAACCAGAACCTTCCCAAGTATACCCAAACCAGAACCTTGCAAGTATACCCAAACCAGTACCTTAGCCTCCAAGTTAACACAGCCTTGAGATGGAGTCATGTTGCTTACTCCCTCACTCAAGAAATTTGGATTTTCTTGGGAAGACAAGAGCCCAAGAAACCCTCCAAAATGCTTTCTTCTTTACCCCCCAAACATAGCCTTACAAGTATACCCTCTTTCCCGCCAAATATAACCGATTTTAGGCTTGTTTGGAAAATGTCTTTCAGCCATTTCTCAAACAAGCTATTGGGAAAAGAACCAGACCCAACAGATATCTCCTCTAACACCCTCTTATCCACACTAAAACTAACCCCATTTTGTTTCCCATGTACACCCTCAAAGCACCCTTCAATCTTGGACAAGAAAAGCTCGGTGGCCTCTCGATCTCTAGCTGGGCTTCGATTGAAAACGAAGATGTTCTCGATTGATTCGAGGAACCCAAGTGGGTTTTGGACATCCGTGGCAGAGTCCCGGGTCAAATCACTTGAAATAGGACTCACCTCCCCTGCATTGTCTTCTATTTCATTGTCCTCACCGGCTTTGAGGTTGAGATCAAGGTTACTGTTGAAGCTTGATTGCCTTGAGAAGTCCTTCTTGCTATTCACATTCTCAAAGGCAACAGCCACACTTAAATCCTCCTTCTCTTCCAATCTTGGAGATTTGGCCTTGTTTTCAAGCTCCCAGTCAGCTTTTCGTTTGTGGTCGAAACTAGCTATCCCAAAACTAGGACCGGTACTTTTCTCATCAACTTTCAACTTCATTTGGATTATAGAACCCTGCCACTCATTTCTTGCGGACTCACCCTTGGTCAAAATGAATATTGCTTGGCGTTGATTCCCATCTCTTCTACTCACTCTTCCACATTTTGGAGCCTCAAAACCATCAGCTAGGAATTTCAAGAACTGTGCATCAGCCAAATCAATATCTTCTACCAACACAACTAGCTTGTCACTGGATTTCAAGGCTCTTTTTAGTTTTTCCACTCTAGGATTCATTTCATCTTCTCGATTGTTCATGTTGATATGCAAGAGTGAATCAGCAGACCCCAGAACCAACTCTGCTATCACCTGAGCCAACCTTCTTTTTCCAATGGAGTCATTTCCATCAATCAGAAACCAAGTCTCTGAACATGGTTTGGAGCTGATTATCGCTTGGACTATTGAGGGAATGGATTCAGATTGCCAAGGCACATTCTCTTTCAAAAGCTTACACATGTCAGCTCTCTGCATCACTGATTTTCCTGAATCAGAAAACACAGAGTTGCCAAGAGCAAGTGTGATCTTCACTTCCTTATCTTCACTGAGTTTCAATGAATCCAATGTTGGTTCCACTACTTCATGCTTTTGAGCCCCATTTTCGAAATTGAACTCGATTGTGCTACATGATTGTTGTCTCCTGAACCGAGGCACCAGATTAGCGCCATGGCTTGCAGGGTCTGAGGCTGGATGATCAGCAAAAGAGATCGAATTCAGATCTGGGAAGATGCCATTCCTAGTTGACAACCAAGGGTACGATGAAGTACTATAAGAATGGTTCTTCCCGGTTAAGCTTTGATGGTTGTACGAAGTGGGGATTGAATGATTATGGTTATGCCTTCCTTGGTGCAGACTGTAGCATAACCTGTTCCACTTTCTCCTCAATTCAAGCACTTCATCCTGAAAGAAAGAACAATGTCATATATCAGAACAAAAATTAATAAGGAAATTATGTGTGTGTTTCAATTTACGAAAATTAAGTCTATACGGAACCACATTTAATTTTAGTACAAAGATATGTTGACAGATTAATTTTGCTGAACAAATTTAGGGGTTCTAAATTCTTGTCTGCCTAAAGTAGTGAACCAGTGATACATAAGTCAAAAGTTAAGAGACAAATATTGGTTACCTTTTGACTGGCTTCAGTGTCAAGTGGTTGAAGCCACGCAGGCAACTTCTGCTGGCCAGATTTGTGCAACTGAGCTTCTTTCTCATAATTTGAAGTGCATTCTTCACAGCAAGGGAGCTTACTATGATCTTGTTCATGATCCTTGCTGCTACTGAATGGCTTTGTTTCCAGCACTTCGGATGAGTTTTGAGAAAAGTCAACTCTCAAATCATGGACACTACTGTAAAACATGATGCAACATGCAACAAATTAACTCCATGTATCAACAGTAAATGAAGAAAAATATTTTAAGATGAAGCAGCCAGCAAAATCTTGGTTGATAGAAATTACAAATACATATATCAGACACAAATGCCATGATCTCTGATGTTTGTCCATCGTACTTTAACGTTAAGTTTACCTTTTTGTTCCCTTGACAAATAGTCTTAATAGTCTAGCTTTTCACTAAGTATAAGCCTCTTAATAGTCTTCTGTGATTTGTACAGTACATTCCAAATGTTTTGAAACATAGACAACAACAAAAACAAGGAAAGACCTGTAATATTTGTGAAAGAAAAAAGTAACTTATTAAAGGTGATGAAGTGATGAACAAGGAAAAAAAGGGATCTTGTAAACTTATTTTATGTTTCCATCTGTAAATTATGTAATTTTCATCAGAGGCTTGTATATCCTGACAAAACCAAAGAGAAAACAAAGCTACTGTGGTTTTGTACATCTGTCTCACTTTTCCCCAGTGGTTTCTGCTTTCATGCAGATTGCAGACCATGTATAGGCTGTTGTAGTCTGAGTAATTTAGGCTCAGTAGCATAAAAATACAAAGTAATTTAAGTAAAAAGCTCATAACAATGGAGGATCTTTATACATAACATTCATACATGCATACATGATATAAGTTACAGACATGAACAATATAATATAAAATATACCTGGAAGCATGGAGA
The DNA here is from genome assembly GCA_034370585.1 of Fragaria x ananassa. Lineage (NCBI taxonomy): Eukaryota > Viridiplantae > Streptophyta > Magnoliopsida > Rosales > Rosaceae > Fragaria > Fragaria x ananassa. The sequence continues at coordinate 5,202,144 of CP139760.1, forward strand.
CTCAAACCAAGACCTCCTGATGGAACTGAAACAGCTTGAAGACCCCATTGAATCTCAAGAGAAGGTTGCCTCATTTGGCATCTCATGTATGTTTGATAACTAGCAATAGCCATCAACCAAACCTTTGGCTTTGTGCTTGAGAATGAGCTGCTTTCATAATCTGAAACCACCTTTGAAATTCCTGAAACTAAATGCTCAGCTGGGCTATACCCACCAGAGACTAATCCTCCTTCTTTCTCATCACTAATTGTCCACTTCAAGTTTCCAATGTAAATAATAGCACCACCTCCTCCATAGTGATCCAGTTTCCTTTTGAGCTCTGTGATTTTGGATTCCACATCTTCTCTCTTCATGTACCTCAGAGAAACATGTGGGAACTGAAACTTGACGAAATGGGTTGATTTCAGTTCCTCAGGAACGTCTGCACCTCTCTCTAACCTCCCCATGACCTCAGCAACAAGGCCTTCAGTAACGGACACAGAATCACCCACAATCACAGTGTTCCTTTTCTTACTGTTCTTCCTCACCAAAACCTCAAACACCAACTTCACATCTTCCTTGGTATAAGAAACAGACTCTGCAGGAGTGCTAATGGAGCTGACATTGAAGGGAAGAAGTAACTTCTTTGGTGGTGAGGGATAGAGAAGTGGGTTTTGCTCAGAAGCGTAGGTCAAGAAATGGGTTTGCCAGAAATTCCCAGAGGGAGTGGTATGATGATGGTTTAGATTTTCAGGAGCAGTAGGTGAACAAGGTGAAGAGAAAACCCCACCAGTGCTATTATAACACTGAAAAACAGAGGAAACAGAGGAGGTGTCCTCTAAGTTGTTCTTGACAGAAGTACTCGAAAACCCGGCTTCCCTCATAACCCTACTAACACTTGGGTCATCCAAGATGGAGATTATGAGCTGCTCAAGCTCAACCTTGATCGTCAGAAGCGGCTGCTGCTGGTTCTGCTGCTCTATGCACCCTCTTCTCTGGTGGGCTTGGGCCCTTTTCAGAGCAGCAATGAGAGCATTGGACAGAGAAGGCTGCTGCTGCTGGTGATGCTGGCCGTGGCTCACAAGGAAAGGACTGGCGGCGCCGCCACCTCCAGAGGGAGGCGTGGTGGGGAGCCTGTTGAGGGCCACATTGAAGCAGAGCTCCAGGGCCCTGCATTGAAGAGGGTGGTGATGTGGCGGGTTGTGATTAGCTGCAGCGGCAGCTTTGAGACAGGCCTGCCGTAAAAGACTGGTTCTTGAGGCGAGGAGAGTGGCGGCCACGTGGAGAGGAGTGACCTGAGCATGGCCTCTCCGCCTGGCTAAGCTGAGAGAGTGCTTCAGAACCGAAGCAGCCTCCGCTGTGAGGGTCTGCTGCACCGCACAACCTCCTGAGCGCATCACTCGATCAAAACCCACCCCCCAATCCCTCCCCTGTTAGAGTTCTTCAACTCTATATTTCTTCACCCAACACAAAGATCAAGTCTTTTACCCTTAAACAACACCCCCAACCCAATATGGTTACCTCTCTAACCTGAGAGAAGAATGAAGAAGTAGAAGAAGAAGAAGAAGAGAAAGAAGACTAAAGCTTTAAGATGGAGAAGAAGAATGGAAGAAGAAGAAGAAGAAGAAGAAGAAGAAGAGCTTGGTTTTGAGATTGAGAGCTGAGAAAACCAGGCTAGAGTTGAGAGTAGAGTAGCTTCTTTATACTTCATGATGTTTGGGTTTCTGTTTTCTTTTTGTTATTTATTTTCTTTCTATGAATTTTGCTTTTTGCTTTTCTCTTTCTTCTTCTTTGTTACAGTTGAGAGACTGAACCCATCTTTTAATGATCATCACCCATTTGTTGTGTCACACTACTTTAGTAGCAGAGAGAGCAAAGATTTTTGTTTTGTGGGCAATTAGTACAAATAAAGATGGTAACTTTTTGAAGCATTAATTTTCACATATCTCTGTTGGAACTTGGAAAAATAATACCAATCAAATAGGCAATGCATTGCATTACCCACATTCATTATTGTGAGCCATGATCATCAAAAGCTGCAAAAGAATTATGAGTGGGATTACAAAACACAAGAAGACAACTTTTTGCAGGATTTACATACAGAATGGTAAATCGATCTAGTGGTAAATCCTTTCTGGTTTGCAGTAACTTTGTCATTTTGATGCAAACGGGAAGGGTCCCACCTCACTGAAATTTTTCAGATGGAAAAAGAAAAGAGAAAGAGAGGGCTAAGCTATAACTAGCTTGAATTCCCTCCTTTATATTTTCCAGCCTTTGAATGGGCAGACAAAGCCAGCAGAAATTCAAAAAACACAAAATTCTAAAGGGGGAAAAAGTTTGGAAAAGAAACAAAAGCAACTCACTGCAACACTCCTTCACAGTTTGTTTTTGTGTTTTCTGTACTGGATCTGCTACTGTTTTGTTTTTGAAATTTTCCATTTTCATGTTTATCATTTAATTTTCTGGGTTCCTATGAATCCAGAGCATGACATATGGGTACAAATTCATGTTTGGCTTATTGTTTGTTTTCTCTTTTTCTTTCTCTCACGCCAATCCAAATCCTCGTATCTAGAGAGACAGCATTGCATTTTATTCCCCAAGTACCCAAAAAGCAACTCCCTGTCTCCTATTCCTCTGATTCCTCTCTACCATTATCGCTCCTCCTTTCAGTTCTCCCTCAGCATCCCAGTTTTCTGCAAACTTCAATTTCTACCTTTTTGCTTAATCCCACATATTATTATTTCCAACAACCCACTTAATCACTTGACAAGCTTCATGCTTTATCAAATAAAGTAAAGTTCAAAGATTAGAACTTGAGTACTACTAGTCAAGTATTAAGAGCATTTTCATCGGTCATATTTAAAAATTAATATATTTAAATAATAATATTTTAAAATTTATGTATCGATTTAATAATGTTGGTCCATCAGTAAATATTGTTATATTTTATGTTTTAATAAATTGTAAAATGACATGTAGACAAGAGAGGAGAAAGAAAAGATTTAACAATTGTTTTAGTTATGCATTGATATCATTGACAAATTTGTCAATTTTATTTAACAATTATCAAATTTAGCAATGGTTTATGTTTTTTTACTGGAGTATCAATTGCTTTTAGTAACTACTACTAGAAGTAATAGATTAGGTTTTTGAAACAACGTACATAATTGTTTACATTCTTAACTTGTTTTTTTTAAATATTAAAAATTTTGTACGAAGTATGAAATTAATGAGAGTGAAAAATGTTTTTTGGAATTGGCCAGAGTGACTTCAAACACTATGAAGATCATAAACATTATGTTTTTTTTTTTTCATTTTTAAAATACTTGAATATATGAAAGAGATAATTTTTGTTTCACAAAATGAGGCCTGTTTTGTGCCATGACTATCGACCTTTTGCCACGCTTTTTACTGAGATGATCAGTTGCTTTCAATTAAATATTCTTCTTTCAGTAATTAGACTGGATTGAAACAATTGAACTCATTTGATTTCTTAACTTCCTAGAGTTCAATTAATTAGTAGCTAGAGACAAAAATGATCTAACCATCACTATATGCCAAACTATATTAAAGCTGCAAGTGAAATTAATTTCTATTTTCCTAGACCAAAACTGACATTTCTGCTTTTATTTATTTTTATCCACATTTCTGCTTTTGAGAAAAGAAAATGGAAACCCAAATTTTCTTCTTTCTGTAGATATTAAAAGGGTTTATTTCATACGGCAATCTAATTCAACCAAAAAAAAAAAATCTAACTTGGAAGTGGGAAGATCATGTTTTTGAAAGTGTTATCTCATTGACCATAATCACTATTATTTCTAGTATTTTTTTAGTATATATGTTGTTTTGATAACATATTAATGTATAATAAATAGTAATATACCACCACTGCATTCTTTTTTTCTCCCTACAATGCCTTTTCTACGATTACGGCTTGTGAGAGTTTCAGTAGTGCGGCAAGTTCTTCTTTATGGATGTCGATGTCACTTTGATGACTGCATGTCTAGCTACTAAGCTCTCTTTATCAGCAATCAAGAAGAACAAGTGGACTATGAAGATCTCCAGTGTCTAGACAAGAGTTTACCAGGATGGGTGGCTGAACACTGCAAGGGTGGTGGTCTTTGTTTCATTTAGGAGCGTTGTGCGCTCTATGTGGAGGCTTACCACGGTGGGGAAGATTCTACCATGAGGAGACCGTTTTCTCTTCACCTTCAGCAATGAAAGGGATGTTAATTAGTTGAAAAAAGGAGGTCGTTGGGGATTTCAGCGTGCAATGAATATGTTGAATGACTACAATGGTTTGTAAGACATATCATAGCGGTTCCTTTTGATTTTGTATGAATTTTAGTGGATATTCATGGTATACCAGGTGTGTTGATCACGCTACGAAGCACTCGTTAGAGAAAAAATATGATTAGTGCTGCAGGTGGATCAAGCAGGCTTTCGTCATGGCGTTGCTAGGGTGCGCCTTTCCTTGCCCTTCAACGATCTTGTACAGATGGAACGGCGGATTAAGATTTCGCTGACGGACAATATCCCGGTCCAATACCACTATGAGAGGCTCTTAGGTCGCTGCTATATATGACGATCAACCAAGAGGTCTTTTGTGCCCCTGTGGACAAGAAGAGGAGCCATCTCCAGTACGTGGTGGCGCCGGAAAATGCGGGACAAAATCATTCGGTGATGATAATGGTTTTTTATGGCTATCGTTCAGCCCATGCTCACTGCACCACCCTTGCTTGCCATCATTGTTAGAAGTATTCCCTAAGAAGTAGCACCAAGTTTAGATCTAAGATGCTCCAGAATTTTCTCCGGTCAAGATTACTTGGGTTCATCCTGGTAGGGAGGAGGAGAACTCAGAGGTTGGTAAGTGTTCGAATCATTTTCTGGCAAATGATGTCTTTGCCTTTGAATCCCAATTAAGGACCTTGGCTTCACTGTATCTGTTAATTAAAGAGGCCTAGGATTAGCCAAGACCGACAAGTTTCCATAAAAGAGATCGAGGTTGGCCTAGGGGCAGCCATAATAAAAAGACATTTCAAGGGGAGGTGTCAAACTCCTTGGCCTAGGCCTTGTTTTAGAGGCTGGAGGTTGAGATCAAGAAAGATCCCTATCAAACCCTAGCAAATTCTAATGCTTTCTCATATCGATGGACAAGTACACGCACACAATGGTTCTTAGGCCTTCAATCGATGTGGCTGAGTTCTTTGCTCTGTGTGTTTGAAATTTGCTTTCTAGTTGGTAGAGTCCACTTTTTTGGACGTTACCTTTGAGGTTGTTTTTTAATTTCGTAGATTAGTTGAATAAGTGTTCTTTCTGCGCTTGTGTTTGAATTGTTTTCGGAGTTCTCATGCTTGATCTTGTATGGGGGCCGGTATGATTTTTGTAGAATTTTCTTCACTTAGGTAGCTATCAATGGAATTTTCTCTACTTAGCTACAAAAAGTATAATTAATGATTTGATATGAAGAAACTCAAATAGATCACCGAAAATACCATTCAAACAAAAGAATTAGAAAGCTGCCAAAGAAATGTATATCATTTCTTTTCATAGAATGAATGAAAATGAAGTATATCAATTTATTTCAGCAGTTTTTTTTTATAGTGTGTTTGAATGCGGGTGAATTCTCGGGAATTTAATCAAAAATAAGGAATTCTCAATTTCTTAGAACTGTTTCCCTCATTTGGATTCTATCCTGTATAAATATCCCGTGGAATTAGCAATTTTAACGAAAAAATAATCGTGGAATTTGGAAACTTAAATTCCTAACTTGAATTTCTCACAAAATAGGTATCATTTGTCAATTCCCTCACCTAAGGTTAGTTTAAATACAAACTCTTGTCATTTTAAAACTCTACATCATGAAATCCAAATAATGAAATTCTTAATATTAATGAAATTGTATTTCCCATGATTTTAAAATTTCTATAGAAATTGAAATTTAGGCTTTAGATTTTTGGTGTTTCCATTTTTTTGAGGGTAGTCTTTTGTTTCAGTTTAGATAGTAGCCCGGCTCATGTGAGTCAGTTAGACAACAAATGTATATAATGGGTAATCTTAAAGTGCAGACGCGCCTCCGTTCGCCACCGGACTTTGTCGAAGACGGCGCACCTCCGCCCCAGCGGACTCCAGCAGTGTCCCAGACCACTTTTCATCCCCGGCGAGTTCGCCGAATTCCAGTTTTCTGGCGAGATAGATCTTGTTTGAAGTTTTGGGTGATCTTGCCGGAAAACTGGAATTCGGCAAACTCGCTAGAGAGGAAAAGTGGTTGGGGACGCTGTTGGAGTTCGCTCGGGTGGAGGCACGCCGTCGTTGGCGCCAGACGGTGGCGAACAGAGCCACGTCTGCACTTTAAGGACAGTGCGGACGTGCGCTCCACATCCGGCCTGTATATATATATATATATATATATATATATATATATATATATATATAGTCCAAATCTAGAGAGGACCACCTTAAACTTTTAAAGTAAGGATATATTTTGTTCTAGCATGTATTTTGACAATCAAAGCCACAAAATCCTTAGCTACTTACCCACATATGAATCATACAAAAAATTAGCCAAAATGAAAAATGTTTATCTATTTGATTAGTACAATATTCGTTTTAATTTTATCTAACGGTCTACAATTGTTTACGTCAATTTGAATGACCAAATAATTATAGAATTAGTTGAAATTTTGTAGACATGTTTCTTGCATATGAATCTAGATGATCAACGGTTGAGATCGTTAAGTGAAGTCATATACTAATGTAAAATAGTAGAAATCCTCAAATTCTTAAAGTAAGGAGGTCCTCTTTAGATCCTCCCTATATATATATATACTTGTATGCAGGCTGGATCAGGAACAAATGTCTGCATAGCCTTTAAAGTGTGGACGTCCTCTTGTTCTCCACCGTCCGACGCCGACAACGACGCTCCTCCACCCAAGCGGACACCAGAGACATCCCCAATGACTTTCTCTTAAAGGTCTGGGCAGCAACATCCACCCAAAACTTCAGATAAGATCGATCTCGGCTGCAAACTGGTTTTCGGCAGACTCGCCTGCAAGAGAAAGTCCTCGGGGATGCCTCTGGTGTCCGCTCGGGTGGAGGAGCGCCGTCGTCGGCGCCGGACGGTGGAGAACGGAGGGACGTCCACACTTTAATGGTTGTGCGGGGATGTCCTCTCCTGATCCGGCCTATATATATATATATATATTCATTTTTCCTTTAAAAAAAACAAAGAATGGAAAAATGATAAACGAAGTTTCAATATGATCATGTTAAATAATCATAGTGCCCTAATAATTTAAACCCTTTTTGAAACTAATCAAAAATATATATCGTTAACCTAAAGCTCAGTGCAACATATCAACGCTTAATGTCGAGTTTTTGCTTTTCTTTTTTCTACTTTGTCAGATCTAGTTTAACCTGCAAACGTTTTCTGTGGAACTAGTACGTACTCATAGTAGAAGGTCTAGGCGTGCATGTCAAGAATAGCACCCGAATTCGAATAGTTGATAAAAGGAGGAAGATCGACTAAATTCCCAGTTTCTCTACTGCATTAAAAGCATCATTCTGGTGTACTAACAATATATTTTGAAGATAGAAAACCCTATTCAAACTACAGGGGAATATAACTTTGAGATCGAACTGAAAGTACTACCCAACTGGTATCTTTGTTTTCAAATACTGAGAGTTTACTAACAAATACAGTAGCTGTATTGGTGAATTACTATTGCCAATATGCTCTTAGTTTGACTGTGAGAGCTAGCCAGACAAGTATGTAGCTTCGCTTCATTATAAAATAAAAAAGGCTTTTTGGGTCAAAAAAGTAGATGATAAGGATCAAACAAGGTATCAGATCGAAATTTGAACTTTCAAGCTTATAGTTAAAACAATGAGCCGCAGCACGTACCACTTTTCCAGTCAAAGTCATACATATCGTCTAGCGCGCTGCTGGTTACCCAGGTTTATATTTTCATGCAAAATTTTCTACGTAAATTTTTCACAAGAAGTAACGACTGCTTATCAGTGAACTTTGTCATATTTACATCCATTTCATGATTGAAAGTTCATACATATTAGGTTTCGATCATACTGTAATGATCATCAAAGATAAAAAGCTAAGCCTTTGGCTAATTGCGATAACATATGATAGGGTTTGGGCCATTTCTGTTTGTTCAATGAGCACCCATATTTTAGCATATGGAGCACTACAGCTTTATCTATACAGTAAAGATCTTGTAAATGATCGAAATAAGAAGATGATGATGATAGGAGATCTGTGAGGTCGATTGAAAGGGGGTGGGTGCCCAAATCATTGGAGCATTATTCTTCAAAAGTGATCTTGAGAATTTGGTTTACTCCAGTTTGAAGAAAAGTATCCCCTTTACGAATTAATTGAGATTACGAAATTTCACTGTTGAGGAATGAAAGCGTCATCCTTATGACTGGGTTTGCATTTTGCCTAACACGTTTTCAACAAAGCAACAAAGTATAATTTACAAGCTAGGTTTAGATGCAACATTTTGTCCCACATTTTGAAAAGCCAAGTTAGCCTGAAGATTCATGGAGTTTTCACATTAGTAGTAACTAGTAAGTAACTTGCCTTCTAAGATCGATCGACATGCCTATGAACTAGTAAGAAAGAGTATCAATGGAGTCATTTAGGTTAGACAGTTGACCCCAGAACTTGATTAATTGCTAAGTCTTTATCGCAAATACAGATTGTTTATGCATAAACCGGGAGGGCCATGCGGAATCTCTGTGGAACACTAATATGAACAATCATGAGCAAGACAAGGACATATAATGGTTCACCATGTCTCGGAGGACATGGCTACGTCCACTTACGAATCAACTATCATGGCCAATAGGCCTTTGGAGTTACAAGTGCATCCATCCATCCTGCCCATGAGGAGTAGGGGAGGGAGAGGGAGCATAATATACATTCATTCTATATATGGTGAGGGTGGATCCGGGAGTTCAATCTCTATCTACACAGGGGGAGCCTTCATTTTATAGATAAGAAATGCTTCCTCTTATTACATACTTCCGATGTGGGACTAACTAGGAATTTATCTTATCATGGTGCCTTCTTGTGGAGCTTGGAGAAGCACCTTCCCGATGTGGTACCGATGATCTTTCACCATGACGAGGTAGTCTGGACGTCGGTCTACAAGTTTCATGACTGGTTTATGGACAGGGGATGTAGTTTACTGACTACCGACTACATAGATATATACAAATTTATGGTCAGCCCTAGATAACAGTGATGATAGATAGATCCATTTAAAAGGTGTAAAGATCAAGCTTCTAAAAGGCCCCGCCTAGGACCGCCTAGTCCTCGCCTAGGCTCTAGGCTGCAACAAGCCGCCTCGTTTTTCTTCCAGGCCTTTGTGTCAGGCTGTGGGCGATTAGGCGCCCGCCTAAACGCCGCCTTGCCCGCCTAGGCGCCGTCTTGCCCGCCTAGGCGCCGCCTTGCCCGCCTAGGCTGCTAATTAGCTCTCCGGCTAATTTTTTTTCTTTTTGTGATGAGATTGTTATATTGTGGGGAGTATGAGAGTATAAGAGTTAATTGTGTGTTTAAAATTAGAGGTGTATATGTTTATTGTTGTTGCTCACTATTAAGGGAAGTTATGCTAAATTTTAGTTATAAATTATTTTATAAATGGATCTGACTAGATTTATGTTGAATAATATATCCATATTTGACCGTTTTAAAATATTAAATTGCATAAAATATATTTTTTAATTAATAAATTTTAAAAAATACAAATCGCCTAGTCCCCGTCTAGTCCCCGCCTAGGCTGTCCAGGCGCTAGGCTATGGGTCGCCTCCCGCCTAGCGCCTAGCGCCTTTTAGACCATTGGTAAAGATAATGAAGGTGGGCGAGGAATTATTACGAAAAGAAGAATGGAACTGTGAACTTCATTCTAATCCTCCAGAGACACCTTAAAAGGCTAAAACCCTAAACAGGTGATTGCTGCCAGTTTATTCATATATCCGTAAATAAACTATACAAGGCTGGCTACCTGGCTTAGCTCTTGAATCCAAGTAACTGAGCCTCTTCTTCGATAATCGAAACAACTTGAACGTGATAGGTCTCCATCAGTGTTGTTTTTAGCTAAAGGCTATAGCAATGGCCCTGACCTAACTCCTGAGTGAAGGAACTTATCGCGATAATTAACCAGACAGCTTGGAAAAGCATGACGCGAGCAAACTACATTGTAGTTTAAGAATAAGTGGCTATATCGATAATCTCCAAGATACTGAACAGAATGCAATAACTGAAGCAGTAGGCTGTACTAGCTCGATCGTGAATCAAAAACATAAACCTCTCGATCGCTTTTCGAATTCAAGTGGTGGCCGAGAATGTTCATAAGGCAAAAGGAAAAGAGGAAAAGAGACGAGAATGTTGGTTCTGGGTCAGAGAAACAGTTTCTGATAAGGTGAGTGAGGGGACCCTCTGAGGCTCTGATTCACGTGAACAATGCATCTTCAAACATCTCTGCAACAGTTCATTCGCGTTTGGGTATTCTACTTTCTGAAGCCAACTCTGGTTAGATTGTTAGTTCAAAGTGAAAGGCATAGAAGTGGTAAAATTTCGAGTCAAACAGTTCGGGAGGACTGGAAAAGTAAATAGGGGAATGGAGAGAGAGAGATACAGAGAGATAGTATGAAGAGGTGAGACGAAAGAAAGCGTGCAACTTTATACAATAAAATGGTCGAGACGAGCTTGAAGACCAACAGCAAACATCCAATCCTATCAGATCATTGGATCAGAGAGACAATGTTTATGTATTCCTACCTGCCTTAATTGGCCTCTTTCTCTCATTCTCATCAATCTTTCTTTCTTTCTCTCTTTTGCTTTTGGCTCTCCCTCCATTTGCTTTTCTTTTCCAATTCCCCACTCCGTTTTTACGTACTCACATTTTACATTCATTCCAACTCCCCTTTTCCTCGGGGACTGCCTCTATCTCCTTTATTTCCATTTCTTTCTTTATAACAATAAATTATTTCTTTTTGAGTACTAACCATTTTCTCTATGGAACTATGGAAGACCAGGATCATATTAGAGATACCAACAAATTCACTTCATCGTGTTGCTAAACGAATGATGCAGTGGCCAATTTTGGTGTTGTAGGCACATGTTTTATTTGGTCCGATTCATGTCCAATTATCATAAATCAGCTTTGCATTAGAGATAAATTGGATCGTCCTAGCTTTCGTTTCACATAATATGTTTGTTTTCAATGGCAAGATGTTGTCTGCATGTCTTCATAAATAGTATTTTTTTTAATACAGGCACTACAAGAAGAAAAGCCTTAGCCGACGAAAAAAAAACCAGGCCGACGAATCAATTTTTCCTCAGCTAAAGTAGACTTTAGCTGACGAAATTTTCCTTTGTCGGCTAAATTATATTTTCGTCGGCTATAGTCATCTTTAGCCGACGAAATTAAAATTTCGTCGGCTAAAGAATTTATTGTCGTCAGCTAAAGTCTGTGACTTTAGCCGACGACTTTAAACCTTCTTAAACCGACGAAATTATATTTTCGTCGGCTATAGTCACAGACTTTAGCCGACGAAATTAAAATTTCGTCGGCTAAAGATGATAGGAAGTTAGTATGGTTTACACTACCAGAACAGGCAGTTTAGCCGACGAAAAATTTTCGTCGCCCTGTTAAAAAAATTCGTCGGCTACAACCTTAGCCGACGAAGGTTCGTCGACTATAGTGTCGTCGGGAAAGGGTCGTCTGTAATGACTTTAGCCGACGAGACAAAAAATTTCGTCGGCTATAGTATGACTATAGCCGACGAAATAATATCGTCTGCTATAGTCCAACCTTTAGCCGACGACATTATTTCGTCGGCTATAGTCATACTATAGCCGACGACATTATTTCGTCTGCTAAAGTACGAACTATAGCCGACGAATAATGTCGTCGGTTATCTTCGAAACTTTAGCCGACGAATAATTTAAAATATTCGTCGGCTAAAGTTTGTAATAAAAAAATATAAAACATCTATGGCCGACGAAATATTGTATTTTTCGTCGGCCTTATAGACATTTAGCCGACGAATTAAAGCTTATTTCGTCGGCTAAACTTTTTTTTTTTTTTTAAAAAAACTTTAGCCGACGAATTAAGGCTTTTTTCGTCGGCTATAAGTGCATTCCAGTAAAAAAAAAAACCCCGAAATTTCTGAATTACCATTCCATGCAAGCTGCAAAAGACATATTTAACAATTTCATATAACCAACAACAAACACATAAAAGAATATATGAACTACATAAAAGTATCAATTTACATAAAAGTATATTATCAACTACGTAAAGTCTATATCGTCTAAATTGAAGTCATCTTCTGGGGGCTGCTGCGGAGGTTGCGGCGGCTGGGGTAGCGTCATGGGCGGAGGCATGGGCGGAGGCGGAAGTCCCTGACTCTGGGCAGCTGCAAAGTCCTGCATGTACTGCAACATCTGCTGCTGCTGGGCCTGCTGGATGGCATATATCTCGGCAACATAGGCTGCCTGCGCGGTATTAAAGGCTGCCAACGAGGCAATATAGGCTTGCTGCGAGGCAGCCTGCGAGGCAGCCTGAGCAGCTTGAGCAGCTTGAGCAGCTTGCTGTTCTCGTAGTCTCTGAACTTCCGACTCTAGCTGAGTCGTCCTGTTGATCGTAGACGTGGTGCTGGTCCCGGTCGAGGTTGCCTTTCGTTGAAATCCTGGAGTGTTCTTCAGGACCCCCTCGCCTCTCTTTCCTAGACCTCGGCAGTAGAAGTTGTTTCCTCTCGGTGGGAAGGCTGTGCCCATGATCCTCGCCCCAATCGTCGGATCCGAATTGTCGATCCGGGACATGGCTTCGGACATCTCGGAATCCTGCGTGTCCGGCCATCCCTCCCTCACTAAGGTACTCAGGACCTCGTCACTAGCCTCCCTCACCCTCGCCTATATGGATAGGAAAAAAAATTATTAATTAAAATTTTTACATAAATTTAAAAATTTAAAAACGTAAAGTGACTTACAATATCCTCCTGGGAGTCAGGATATGCCTTCTCGTACGTATAGACGTAGGGGTTGACTTCTGGATGTTCCTTGGCCGCCTCGTCCATGAAGACACCGAACGGTCTAGAACCGGCATGATGGTTCCTTGTGTTGCGTTGCCGGTTCTGAGCGTTCACCCGGGAAACCGTCTTCAAAGAAAAAAGTAAACTATTAGTAGAATATTTTAAAACGCACGTACTTATTTTTAAATTAACTAACTAATTTATTTAAATACCTGTTTACGAGGGTTGTTGAATTCTGATGTCAGAAGCCAACGCCACTCGTACTCCCTGTACTGGAACTCAGTAGGGGTACCAGAACGTGCGTTCCCGTGCTTAGTCCAATGGGTCCGCAGCTCGTTCTTCCACTCCTTGTACCTACAGATACAACAAAAATATTAGAAATATTATTAATATCACATACATACAAAATTGTTTTTCATTAACTTCCCAACGTACCTTCCCCCATGCACAACGTCGGCCCAGCTGTCCCTCAGGTGCTCGGGAACCTCAAACCACACCTGCATTTAACCGATTATTATTAGTTTAGCTTTTCGAAAAATCAACAATTTAATACATAATATTATTTTGGAAACTCACCGACATCGCGTTGTGGACCATGTCCTTAACCTCCTGCGGGACCTCGCCCCAGTCGGACCACAGCATAGGGACTCTATCCCGGATGAGAGCACCCACGCGGCCGGAGTACATCCTCGACTTCCCGCCCGATACTGCGTGGCCATCCCCGTCAGTATCGATGGGGATCCTCCCCATGGTACTCACCATCTTCTCGAGAGCTTTCCCTGTGACGGGGCCTCTCTTCTTCTTTGTGCCTATGACATGATTCGGCCAAATTGATTATTAAAATATATATATATGACCCTTTAAAAGTAATCAAGTTGCCTGACTGATTACCTGAGGAGCTCGCGACGGATTCCGGCTCTGTCGCCGATGATGATACCCTCGCAGAAATAAGAGGCGTATCAAAAGGCAGGAACCGGTACGCCGCTGATGGAGCCACTGGCGGGGGCAGTGGATAAATCGGCGTCCCTGAGTCATCGACTACAGGTATCGCCGGTATCATCCGCGGAAGGAACAGATGAGGCGGCGGCATCTGTACCCCAGATGACCCACTATCCGAAGAAGTAGGACCCGGAGTGGGCGCCCGGTGTATCTCGGGCATACGAGGTGCAGACACCTCCGTCAAGGGCCTCGGGGAACGAGGGACGGCCGCCTGCCTCGATGAAACGGGCACCTCCGGCGCCGTCTCCAGAAGGCTCGCACGTCTGGCTGTCATGTGGCCCTGAAACGTCGTTTGAGGGTTGCTAGAGGTTCCCTCAGACGAGTCGGACCTTTGGCCCTTCAAACTCTTCTTCGATCGAAAAAAGCCGCTCATCCTATTTATAATATTAATTAAAGGCTTTAGATTATTTTGTCTTTGTTTTATAAAAAATTATACATTTTTAAAATTATACTTATTCAATAAAAATTTACACGCACATACCAATATATATATAGATATATATATATATATATATATTTTACTTACATAACAATATTATATATTAACTAACATATCGTAAAACTAAATTCGAAATCAAAAATAAATTAACACATATATTCAAAAATAAACACATAAACTAACATAATTAAATTAACACAAATTAAATTAACACAAATTTAATTAACACAAATTAAATTAACAAAAATTAAATTACAAGTTTTATTCCTTTCTTCAACTTCGCGTTTTCATCCCGATTCTCTAGTTAATCTAGTGTTAAAATTTTTAATAATATTAAAAATTACAAAACAACAATTCAATAAAATTAAAACAATTTATTCATAATATTAAAAATTACAGAAATGTTAAAATACAGAAATGTTACAATAATTTTAAAATTTTGTAATGTTAAAAATTACAAAAATGTTAAAATTACAGAAATCAGTGGTGCACATTACTATTTGGATTTGGATTTGGATTTGGTGTTTGTTAATGGCATGAAGGACAGTAAGCCACATACCAATTATGGAGAAGTTTGAACCGAAAAGAATAAGGGCTCGATCCGGACGGTCAATCTCGTAAGTCAAACCCCTAAACGCACGGAAAAGGTCGTTCGACCGTCTAAATTACGTATTTTGGCCGGACCTCCAACTGAAAATAGTTTCAAACCGATGACACGCAACAAGTCGTATAAAAATTTTACGCAAAATAACCACCGAAACCGGGGCTACCCATAGGGAGAAAGAATGGAAAATTGAATTGACCGCAACTATCGGCACCGAGACATGACCGGAATACCGTGATTTTTCAACCGTAGACTTATTTCACCATTCTAGTCATGTCTTATTTCACGACTTTTTTACGTTTGAAGGATCTACGTATAGTTTGTTTTTGAAACGGAACATTTACATAACACTTGGTAAACAAGTTATACAACATTAGTACACATGTTGTGATCGTGATGATCAAACTTGAGAAACACAAATCCAGCCGTCAGATCTGACCATCATGATAAAATACATGTATGGGAAAAAATTCAACTTGATCCGAAAAGAATAAGGGCTCGATCCGGACGGTCAATCTCGTAAGTCAAACCCCTAAACGCACGGAAAAGGTCGTTCGACCGTCTAAATTACGTATTTTGGCCGGACCTCCAACTGAAAATAGTTTCAAACCGATGACACGCAACAAGTCGTATAAAAATTTTACGCAAAATAACCACCGAACATAGGGCTATAGTAGGTAATAGAAATATTTTAGGGTTTAGCCGACGAATACCCTAACATATTCGTCGGCTATAGTATGTAATTAAAAAATAAAAAAAATAACTATAGCCGACGAATTATTAGGTTATTCGTCGGCAAAAACCATATTAGCCGACGAATTACATTGTATTTCGTCGGCTAAAGTGAGTAATTAAAAAAAAATAAAAAAACAAGTTTAGCCGACGAAATTAAGTCTTTTTTCGTCGGCTAAGGTAGTTTAGCCGACGAATCACAGTTTATTTCGTCGGCTAAAGTGTGTAATAAAAATAAATAAAAAACATCTATGGCCGACGAATTAAGGCTTTTTTCGTCGGCAAAAAACATCTTAGCCGACGAATTATAGTATATTTCGTCGGCTAAAGTAAAAAACAGGGAAAAAAAAAACAGACGATATTCATAAACCATACATTTAAAAAACCCTGTTCATCATGTATCACCAAAATCTCATATATTCATAACTGAAATATGAATTCAACATGTGTAAACTATAAAGGAAAAAGTCTTTGAAAAATTATACAAATTAATCGGAATCATACATTAAAACTAAGGCTCGTAATCGGAATCATCCGATGAGTCTTCTTCGGTGTCAGAATTAATTTCTGGTAATATATGTATTTCCTCATCGCCAGAGTCTTCGTCTGACTCTTGATTTGGATCAACATCAACAAGCCTTGGCTCTTCATCACGAATTCGCACCGAACGACCCGCTTTAAAATTATTAAGGCGAATGGTAGAGGAGTTAGGAATACCTATTGCGTTGGGCTCTTGATACGCAACATCTTCTTCCTCGTCTTCGGCCTCTCCAAGTGTAGCCGCCCGATAAATGTTTCGAGTTCTTACAAGGTTGACTACTTTCCACGCGTCACCCTTAGCAAGGTCATCAAGATAAAACACTTGTTTTACCGATGTGGCAAAAACGAAGGGGTCATCCTCGTAAGAACTTGTAGCAGTGTTCACCGATAATATTCCGTACTGATCGGTCTTCATGCTCTGCGGCCTAGTATCAAACCATCTACACTTGAAGAGGTGCACTGTCATGCCTTCACCGTAAACGAGTTCCACCACTGAATCAAGAACACCGTAATAGTCAACTCCATTCCGCCCACCATGTGCCATGACCCCAGAATTCTGTGTTCTCTTTCTGCTGTCTCTTTGTTCGCATATAAATTGCACGCCATTCACCTTGCACATCGGATAAACTCTTGAGACTATCGGCTTCATGGCTAGAAGTCTTAGTTCGTGCGACCAATTTGGGTGACCATCAGATTGAATATGGTTCATCTGCAACCAACCATCTCAACTGTAAATATGGATAATTATGCAATAAACATAAACCCGTAGAGAAAAATTAAATTACGTACCCAACCGCCAAAATAATCTGCGAACTCCCTGTTGTGGTACTCGAGATCACCGGCAATGTTGGGATGATTGAGATGGATGTCTTTCCAGTATTCAACTTCTGGACAGTTAATCAATACCCACCAGTGGGCAATGACTAGCTCATGTGGTTGCAACTTGTAGGAGTTTGGCAAAATTCCATACACTTCAACATCACTAGAGACTATGGAAAGATTGAACTTCGGTACATCTACCGGCATGGTTTGCGGAGTTTCCTTCAACGCTCCTAAATACAACTTCATGTAGGTGACGCACTCGTGCGCAATATATGCTTCAGCTATACATCCTTCAGGAGCGGATTTATTAGCCACATAATCTTTGTAGTCTCCAAGTTGCCTGTAAATCAAGTTGCAAAATGTTATGATTATTGAACATGTATATGTATTGAGGAATTCATGAAAGTAAAAAACGTACCTTTCCATGGGATACATCCAAGTGTAGTGTACTGGACCGGTAAGCAACAATTGCTCGGGAAGATGGATCATCAGGTGAGGCATGATGTCAAAAAAATTTGGAGGAAATATCCTCTCAAATTTACACATGATATAAATGATGTCCATTTGCATTTCCCGGAGGTCACATCGAGACACTTCCCGTGTGCATAACTTCTGGAAAAACCTTCCCAACGCTACTAACGGCTCCACCACCTGACGGGGAAGGAACGGTCGAATGAAAACAGGGAAGAGACGTTGCAGCAGGATATGACAGTCATGACTCTTCAACCCGTACATCTTATTGTCCCGGAAGTTCACACACCGGGCAATATTTCCTGCATAGCCTGAAGGATACTTCACACAACTCATCCACCTGAAAATTAGGTTCTTCTGGTCAGGCTTCACGGTGTAAGGAGCTTGAGGCATTTTTTTCTTCCCTTCTTTCAACCACAAATGTCTTCTTATTCCGCATTTTTTTAGATCAATGCGTGCCTTAGGACCGTCTTTCGTCTCCCCCTCCAAATTCAGCACTGTGCCCACCACACTGTCGCACACATTCTTTTCTATGTGCATCACATCCAGGTAGTGCCTGATCAACAACTTACTCCAGTATGGGAGTTCCCAGAATATGCTCTTATGTGTCCAGAATTTGTACCTGTCGGGTCTTTCAGGTATAGCCGCCACAATGTTGGGATGATTGCTGAGCTGCCCAAAATCGTACTCATTAAGCACCGCTAAAATGTCTTCCCCCGTCCATCTTCTGGGAGGCACGCCGTGTTCTACGGTCCCATCAAATGCCTTTTCATCGAACCGCCATTCGTGATCATATGGAAGGAAAGCACGGTGACCCAATCTGCATATCTTGTTGCAATGACTGCTGCTCCCCTCATCGCTAAGGCACTCTGGACAAGCCTTGTATCCCCTAACAACGTTGCCCGACAACATCCCACGGGCAGGAAAATCACTGATGGTGCCAACAACCATGACATGCATCTGGAACATCTCGTGCGTGTACTTGTCATAAGTGGGATGACCAACGTCCCACAAAAATTTAAGCTCTTCAATCAAAGGTCTCAAGTACACATCGAGACACTTCCCCGGATAACCGGGCCCCGGAATCAACAAACTCAACATATTGTACTCCTTCTTCATGCACATCCATGGGGGAAGGTTGTACGGTACCAAAATCACCGGCCATATACTGTATTGCAGACTCATGTTCCCAAAAGGGTTGAACCCGTCGGATGAGAGCCCGAGCCTCACATTTCGGACCTCTGACGCAAATTGAGGAAACTCCCTGTCTATATGCTTCCAAGCCTCCCCGTCAGCAGGGTGTATAAGGGTATCTTCGTCATGCAATTCCCTATCAGCGTGCCATCTCATCGCTTCGGCATGTACAACCGCTCCAACCTATCCGTCAAAGGGAAATACCGAAGTACCTTTACAGGTTTCCTGTTGCCTGCAGGAGTCAGCTTATATCTGTCAGTGTGACATACCGGACATGCGTCAAGGCCACCAAGGTCATTCCCTTCTGGATCTTTACCCCAAAAGAGAACGCAGTCATATCTGCATGCATGGATCTTGATGTAGGAAAGCCCAAGATCTTTCAGGATACATCGGACCTTCCGATGAGTGGTAGGAAGACGATGACCGTTGGGCAGCATCGAAGCAGTGTACTGTAGATACTCATCAACAGCCTTCACGGTCGATTTTGTCTCAACTTTAATCCTCATTACGTCCATCACACTTTCAAGAACGGTCTTCTGACAACCGGGGTACACAGGGGTCTGTTGGAAAGCAAGCAGTTTGTTGTACTTTTCAATACCAGCAGTGTTCACAGCTCTAGGGAAGGGCTGCACCGGGTCAGGCATATACTGTCCTTGAGCGCATACACCGCTCTCGTAAGGAAACATGTCGTTGATGAATGTCGTTGTTGGATCGTTGGATGTACTAGCACTGCCCGTCTCGGAAAATTGGCCATGATCATGCGGACCCCCTGATGATGTTTCACCGTGATATAACCAACATGTGTACTTCTCCCAAAACTCGTTACTCCTCAGGTGCTGCCATACTTTGTCAATGGGAAATCGATACATATCGCTGCGACACTGACATTTCGTGCACGGGCAATAGAAAATTGTATTCCCGTTAGCATTATCCATCGCATATTCTAGAAAACTCATAACTCCTGCACCGTATCTTTTGTCCCATTTTGGAAGCGAAATCCAACTCTTATCCATATCCTGAAAATATAACAAAATATATATATATTTATAACGATGCTAGCTAATTATTAATAATAATTCATGCCATATATAAAATCTCAATTCATTTAGTATATATATATTCTACGTACGTACTACAACTAATTAATTACGAAATTATCATTATGAACTCATATATATCATCAACAACTTCATACCATATCAACACAATAATATTATAAATTAATATTAACATATATATATATATATTTACTATTTATTAACAACAAATTAATTCATATATATTATCAATTCAAATCATCAACCAAATCGATCAACACATATATATATACATCCAACGTACTCAAAATTAATCAACTCAATCACAATCAAAATCAATAAACTCAATTAATCACACTAATTAAAATCGATCAACTCAAATAAAACTCAATTAATCAACATATATATACATATACGTACCTATATATGGCTCCACAAACTGATTATGGACAGATTTCGACAACACCCAAACTTTTTCTCCCCTTTTTTCTTCTCCCGTTTTTTTTTCCGTTTTTTTCGAAATGAGCTGCTGCTGCCCAGATCTGCAAATATAAAGCACTTTAGCCGACGACTATGAATTTCGTCGGCTAAACCTTTAAATATTTCGTCGGCCATGGTTTGTGAACTTTAGCCGACGACATAAATTCTTTAGCCGACGAAATTTTTTTTCGTCGGCTAAAGTTTGTCATAGCCGACGAAAATTTAAAATAGCCGGTGAAATAAAATTTCGTCGGCTAAAGTGGACATCATAGCCGACGAAAATTTACCTTAGCCGACGAAAGAAATTTTCGTCGGCTAAAGCCCACTATAGCCGACGAAAAAATGCTTCGTCGGCCTGGTTTTTTTTTTTTCGTCGGCTATAACCTTTCTTCTGGTAGTGTTACTAATATCGTCTGTTTTTTTTTAATGTATTTTTTCCTTTAGCCGACGAAATACACTATAATTCGTCGGCTAAGATGGTTTTTGCCGACGAATAACCTAATATTTCGTCGGCTATAGTTATTTTTAAATTTTTTAATTACATACTATAGCCGACGAATACGTTAGGGTATTCGTCGGCTAAACCCAAAAAAATTTCTATTACCTACTATAGCCCTATGTTCGGTGGTTATTTTGCGTAAAATTTTTATACGACTTGTTGCGTGTCATCGGTTTAAAACTATTTTCAGTTGGAGGTCCGGCCAAAATACGTAATTTAGACGGTCGAACGACCTTTTCCGTGCTTTTAGGGGTTTGACTTACGAGATTGACCGTTCGGATCGAGCCCTTATTCTTTTCGGATCAAGTTTTATTTTTTTCCATACATGTATTTTATCATGATGGTCAGATCTGACGGCCGGATTTCTGTTTCTCAAATTTGATCATCACAATCACAACATGCATACTAATGTTGTATAACTTGTTTACCAAGTGTTATGTAAATGTTCCGTTTCAAAAACAAACTATACGTAAAACCTTCAAACGCCAAAAAGTCATGAAATAAGATATGACGAGAATGTTGAAATACATCCACGGTTGAAAAATCACATTATTCCGGTAAATATTCGGTGCCGATAGTTGCGGTCAATGCAATTTTTCATTTTTTCCCCCTATGAGTAGCCCTATATTCGGTGGTTATTTTGCGTAACATTTTTATACGACTTGTTGCGTGTCATCGGTTTAAAACTATTTTCAGTTGGAGGTCCGGCCAAAATACGTAATTTAGACGGTCGAACGACCTTTTTGGTGCTTTTAGGGGTTTGACTTACTAGATTGACCGTCCGGATCGAGCCCTTATTCTTTTCGGATCAAGTTTCATTTTTTCCCATACATGTATTTTATCATGATGGTCAGATCTGACGGCCGGATTTCTGTTTCTCAAGTTGATCATCACAATCACAACATGCAAAATGTATAAAGGTTTAGCCGACGAATTTCAAAGGTTTAGCAGACGAATTGGTGTATAGCCGACGAAATTGGTATCTTTAGCCGACAAAATTTTCAAAGGACTTTAGCCAACGAAAATATATGAAAAGTCGTCAGCTAAAGTCGAAAAATTTTGAAAATTTTCAACCAAAATTTTTTGGCGGTCAACTAAAATTTTCAAAGGACTTTAGCTGACGAAATTATATGAAGAGTCGTCGGCTAAAAGAACCTATAGCCGACGAAATATTAGGGTATTTCGTCGGCTAAACCGAAAACTTTTTCTGTTACATACTATAGCCCTATCTTCGGTGGTTATTTTGCGTAAAATTTTTATACGACTTATTGTGTCTCATCGATTTGAAAATATTTTCAGTTGAAGGTCCGGCCAAAATACGAAATTTAGACTGTCCAACGACCTTTTCCGTGCTTTTAGGGGTTTGACTTACGGGATTGACCGTCCGGATCGAGCACTTAACCTTGTCAGATCAAGTTGAATTTTTTCCCATACATGTATTTTATCATGATGGTCAGATCTGACCGTCGGATTTCCTTTTCTCAAGTTTGATCATCACAATCACAACATGCGTACTAATGTTGTATAACTTGTTTACCAAGTGTTAAGTAAATGTTCCGTTTCAAAAACAAATTATACGTAGAACCTTCAAACGTAAAAAAGTCATGAAATAAGACATGACTAGAATGGTGAAATACGTCTACGGTTGAAAAATAACGGTATTCCGGTCATGTCTCGGTGCCGATAGTTGCGGTTAATGCAATTTTCCATTCTTTCTCCCTATGGGTAGCCCTATCTTCGGTGGTTATTTTGCGTAAAATTTTTATACGACTTATTGTATCTCATCGATTTGAAAATATTTTCAGTTGAAGGTCCGGCCAGAATACGAAATTTAGACGGTCCAACGACCTTTTCTGTGCATTTAGGGGTTTGACTTACGGGATTGACCGTCCGGATCGAGCACTTAACCTTGTCAGATCAAGTTGAATTTTTTTCCATACATGTATTTTGTCATGATGGTCAGATCTGACCGTCGGATTTCCTTTTCTCAAGTTTGATCATCACAATCACAACATGCCAAATGTATAAAGGTTTAGCCGACGAATTTCAAAGGTTTAGCCGACGAATTTCAAAGGTTTAGCCGACGAATTTATAAAGTTTAGCCGACGAATTTCAAAGTTTTAGCCGACGAGTTTCAAAGGTCTAGCCGACGAATTTCAAAGGTTTAGCCGATGAATTTATAAAGTTAAGCCGACGAATTTCAAAGGTTTAGCCGACGAATTTATAAAGTTTAGCCGACGAATTTCAAAGTTTTAGCCGACGAGTTTCAAAGGTTTAGCCGACGAATTAGTGTATAGCCGACGAAATTGATATCTTTAGCCGACGAACAAATTATTTCGTCGGCTAAAGTTTTCGGGTTTAACTGCGAAACCCTAGCCTCCTCCCTCCTCCCTTCTAATTATCTCAATTTTTTCCCTCTCCCGGTCTCCTCCCTCCTCCCTCCCTCTCTCGTCGCCGCCTCCTCCCTCCTCCCTCCTCCCTCCTCCCTCCCTCCCTCACTCCTCCCTCCCTCTCGGTCTCCGCCTCCTCCCTCCTCCCTCCTCCCTCCCTCCCTCCTCCCTCCCTCTCCCATCTCCGCCTCCTCCCTCCTCCCTCCCTCTCCCGTCTCCGCCTCCTCCCTCCTCCCTCCCTCCCTCTCCCGGTCTCCACCTCCACCTCCTCCCTCCTCCCTCGCTCTCCCGGTCTCCAAGGTATAGATTTATGCTATATTTTTATGCATATATATTTTTATGCTATATTTTTATGTATATGTGTTAATTTATTTTTGATTTCGAATTTAGTTTTATGCTATATTTTTATGATGATGTTGATATTGTTATGTAATTAAGTATTGTTATGTAATATTGGTTAATAATATGTTAATAATATTGGTTAATAATATGTTAATAATATGTTATGTTTTAATAATATTGTTATGTAATTATTAATTAAGTATATCTACATATATATATATTGGTATGATGTTATTTTTGATTTCGAATTTATTTTTATGCTATGTTAATTAAGTATATCTATATATATTGTTATGTAATTATTAATTATGTATATCTATTTATTGAATAAGTATAATTTTAAACATATATATGTTTTAAATATATATATGTTTTATTGAATTCATATTTTTGAATAAGTATAATTTTAAACATATATATATTTCACATTATATTAAGTGTTTAAATTTAAGCATGAACATAATGAAAAAATATGGTTTCAAAAATATTTTTTATACAATAAAGACAAAATAATCTAAAGTATTAGATTTGAGAAGGATAAGCTTGAATTTTTACTTTTTCAATGTTGCCTTAGCCTTGATTCAAATTAATATTTTAAATAGGATGAGCGGCTTTTTTCGATCGAAGAAGAGTTCGAAGGGCCAAAGATCCGAATCGTTTGAGGGAACCTCTAGCAACCCCCAAACGACGTTTCAGGGCCAGATGACAGCCAGACGTGCGAGCCTTCTGGAGACGGCGCCGGAGGTGCCCCTTTTATCGAGGCAGGCGGCCTTCCCTCGTTCCTCGAGGCAGCTGTGGCCTCAGACCCAAACGGAGGTGTCTGCACCCCGTATGCCTAAGATACACTGGGCGCCCACTCCGGGTCCTACTTCTTCGGATAGTGGGTCATCTGGGGTACAGATGCTGCCGCCTCATCTGTTCCTTCCGCGGATGATACCGGCCTTACCTGTAGTCGATGGCTCAGGGACGCCGATTTATCCACTGCCCCCGCCAGTGGCTCTATCAGCGGCGTACCGGTTCGTGCTTTTTGATATGCCTCTTATTTTTGCGAGGGTATCATCATCGGCGACAGAGACGGAATCCGCCGCGAGCTCCTCAGGTAATCAGTGATGCATGATTATTTTTAAAGGGTCATATATATTTTAATAATCAATTTGGTTTATCATGTGATAGGCACAAAGAAGAAGAGAGGCCCCGTCACAGGGAAGGCTCTCGAGAAGATCGTGGGTACCGTGGGGAGGATCGTCATCAATACTGACGGGGATGGCCACATAGTATCGGGCGGGAAGTCGAGGATATACTCCGGCCGCGTGGGAGCTCTCATTAGGGATAAAGTCCCTATGTTGTGGTCAGACTGGGGCGAGGTCCCGCAGGAGGTCAAGGACATGGTCCACAACGGGATGTCAATGAGTTTACAAAATAATATTATGTATTACATTTTTGATTTCTCGAAAAGCTAAACTAATAAACGGTTAAATGCAGGTGTGGTTTGAGGTTTCCGAGCACCTGAGGGACAGCTGGGCCGACGTTGTGCATGGGGGAAGGTACGTTGGGAAGTTAATGAAAAACAAAATTGTATGTGATATTAATAATATTTCTAATATTTTTGTTGCATCTGTAGGTACAAGGAGTGGAAGAATGAGTTGCGGACCCATTGGACTACGCACAGGAACGCACGTTCTGGTACCCCTGCTGAGTTCCTGTACAGGGAGTACGAGTGGCGTTGGCTTCTAACATCAGAATTCAACAACCCTCGTAAACAGGTATTTAAATAAATTAGTTAGTTAATTTATCATTAAGTACGTGCGTTTTAAAATATTTTACTAATAGTTTACTTTTTTCTTTGAAGGCGGTTTCCTGGGTGAACGCTTAGAACCGGCAACGCAACACAAGGAACCATCATGCCGGTTCTAGACCGTTCGCTGTCTTCATGGACGAGAGGGCATATCCTGACTCCCAGGAGGATATTGTAAGTCACCTTACGTTTTTAAATTTTTAAATTTATGTAAAAATGTTAATTAATAATTTTTTTCCTATCCATATAGGCGAAGGTGAGGGAGGCTAGTGACGAGGTGATGAGTGCCTTTGTGAGGGAGACATGGCCGGACACGCAGGAGGAAGAGATGTCCGAAGCCATGTCCCGGATCGACACTTCGGATCCGATGATTGGGGCGAGGATCATGGGCACAGCCTTCCCACTGAGAGCAAACAACTTCTATTGCCGGGGTCTAGGAAAGAAAGGCGAGGGGGTCCTGAAGACCACTCCAGAATTTCAACGAAAGGCAGCCTCGACCAGCAGCAGGACCACGTCCACGATTAGCAGGATGACTCAGCTAGAGTCGGAAGTTCAGAGACTACGAGAACAACAAGCTGCTCAGGCTGCCTATAATGCCTCGTAGGCAGCCTTTAATGCCGCGCAGGCAGTCTATGTTGCCGAGATACATGTCATCCAGCAGACCCAGCAGCAGCAGATGTTCCAGTACATGCAGAACTTTACAGCTGCCCAGCTTCAGGGACTTCCGCCTCCGCCCATGCCTCCGCCCATGCCGCTACCCCAGCCGTCGTAACCTCCGCAACAGCCCCCAGAAACGGATATTAATTTAGACGATATAGAATTTATGTAGTTGATGAATTATAAACTTTTATGTGCTTGTTGTTGGTTATATGAAATTGTTTTGGTGTATTTTGTAGCTTGCTTGGAATGGTAATTCAGAAATTTTGGGGGTTTTTTTTTACTGGAATGGACTTATAACCGACGAAAAAAGCCTTAATTCGTTGGCTAAAGTTTTTTTTTTTAAAATAAGTTTTAGCCGACGAAATATGCTTTAATTCGTCAGCTAAATCCCTATAAAGCCGACGAAATATACTATATTTCGTCGGCCATAGATGTTTTATATTTTTTTATTACAACCTTTAGCCGACGAATATTTTAAATTATTCGTCGGCTAAAGTTTGGAAGATAACAGACGACAAAAAATGTCGTCGGCTAAGGTATGGACTATAGCCGACAAAAAATTTCGTCGGCTAAAGTATGGACTATAGCCGACGAAATAATGTTGTCGGCTAAAGTCTGGACTATAGCAGACGACATTATTTCGTCGGCTAAACTTTGGACTATAGCCGACGACTTCTACGTGTGTCGTCGGCTAAAGTCATCACATACGACACTTTCCCGACGACACTATAGCCGACGAAGGTTAGTCGGCTAAGATCTTAGCCGACAAATTTTTTTAACAGGTAGTGTTGAAACACTTAGACTAGTTTTTTTGGTTTCTATTTTTTAATTGTGATGTCATATACTCATACATGATAGCCACACTTGGATGGCTGAATCAAATAAAAGACTGAAATTGCATATTATCTACTTGGTTTACTTACATCTTAGTGTGTAGAAGAATTTTCAATAAAACTATACAAATAATAAATCAGTATGTATTTCTCTATGTACTAATAGTAAGTATAAGTCTCAAAGAAGGTAATATTAGGTACAGAAACCTCCTTACAAACATTCACAAGAGAGAAAATTTTAAGAACAGTAATGACAAACAGTCAATTCTCAATTTTGGTGTTTCAAGTTTCAAAACAATCAAAATAATACATATCGTCAATAACACCGTTAATTTTATGTAATTTCTCATTTTTCAAAGGTGGATTCGCATTTTCTCCATTCTCTCTTTCTTTATATTATGTTTTCTTTTTCTTTTTTTCTACTTATATACTTTTTTAATCTTGTAAACTCATATATTCTTAAAGACTTTGTTGTTTTCTCATTAACTGGTTTTTTTGCTTACTATTCCTTATATTTGTAAGTTACCGGGTTTGGTTTTAACGAAAGGCTCAAATTCATCAAAAAAAAGAAAAAAAATAAAAGACTTTGATGCTCGTCCCAATCCAAGTAAAACTAGGATTTTCTCGCTCTAAGTTTCCTTAATACCCACCGATATATATTCAAACTCTTTCTTCCATAACTTACCAAATCAAATCAAATCATCTTCCAACTTCCTCCTACAGTCCTACCTCGATCACCATTTTTGTGTATGCTAGGTTTGAACAGAGACGAAAAAGAGAGACAACAATATTTTTTTCCTTTCTTATTTCCCTCTCCTTATTAATTATTAATTTATGTATTGATTTTAATAATTTATTACTGCTAAATTAAGATTGACAGATTTGCCCCTCAAAGTTTAACGGAAAACACGTTAGATAACAGAGAATGTAACGGTAGGTATATATTTTCGGTTGAGATTACAAGTTCATGTACCATTATGATTATTTTGAAACATGAAACAACAAAATTAAAAATGGATCATTTGTCATGTACTGTTTCTTAAAAAAATTTATTCACAAGAATTAAACAATACGATTTCTTCCACTTTGATGAGATATCAAGCCTTCTTTGGCAAAGTACTTTGTCTCGATCAATATATAGGCGATCGATGAATGATCTCCTTTTCATCTTTGGTCAAGGTTTACACGTCACCAAGTTATTCCAAACTCTATGATATATATTCTTTCTTTTGGAAGCAAAAAAGGGCCAGGGAGACCGTGAAAATATTCAAACATGTTCATGGGGATTAGGGAGAAAAGATCGAAAGATAAATATGGATGGAGTGGCGGTAATGATGGTCATCGGCATGCAATATGCAATACAGAAAAGAAGAAGGGAAAGCAAGCAATTAGCCCAGGACCATACTTTGATCATCAACGATCGTATACCATCTTTTCTTTTTAATCGTCTTTTTTATGTTTTCTTTCTTTCACTCTTTACTTTCCCATGGCTGATGACTCACTTTAATCAGTCTCTTATACTTCAGTAACAAGAGCTTTACCCTGCAGCTCTCTTTTTACTCGATCCTTTACACCTTTTCATGGTGTATTCCTTGATATGATTATTTGTCAACTTTGTACTGTACAACTCTATATATAGATTATACTATCCGACCCCAGTTTTTTAATTGCAAAAAGGGTACCCTAGGACGTTTGTCCATGACGGATCGAATCCAAGCTTCGCTGAGTAATGAAATGAAGGAATCAATGATGTTGAGGATATGGCTACCTAGGCCGCTAAACACAGAGATCCGACGTACCGCACGCCTATGCACTATAATTCTATGTCATTTTAATTAAGACGGATCCGCGACTTCTCAAATTATACAAATGCATGTAGTTCTCTCATGATACATATCCTGGTATATGTTTCCAGTATATATGGCAAATGACTATTTGTGTATTATCAGCATGTGTTAGTATGCTATTCTTTACAACACTTTTGCTGAAATTTTATTTTGAGCTCATCTACGTGCGGTTGCCTTGCTGTTTCAATATTTCCTGAACTTCCTATTCTAAAAATTGCTTTCATGTCTTATTTCCAGGACTTTTCACGAAATGATTTGGGGTATGATTTGTGCATGGCTTCAAGAACTTGTAGCTGTGTTCACCGATAATATTCCGTACTGATCGGTCTTCATGCTCTGCAGCCTAGTATCAAACCATCTACACTTGAAGAGGTGCACTGTCATACCTTGCCCATAAACGAGTTCCACCACTGAATGGAGAACACCGTAATAGTCAACTTCATTTCGCCCACCATGTGCCATGACCCCAGAATTCTGTGTTCTCCTTCTGCTGTCTCTTTGTTCGCATATAAATTGCACGTCATTCACCTTGCACATCGGATAAACTCTTGAGATTATCGGCTTCATCGCTAGAAGTCTTAGTTCGTGCGACCAATTTGGGTGACCATCAAATTGAATATGGTTCATCTGCAACCAACCATCTCAATTGTAAATATGGATAATTATGCAATAAACATAAACCCGTACAGAAAAATTAAATTACGTACCCAGCCGCCAAAATAATATGCGAACTCCCTGTTGTGGTACTCGAGATCACCTTGAATGTCTGGACAATATAGATGGATGTCTTTCCAGTATTCAACTTCTAGACAGTTAATCAATACCCACCAGTGGGCAATGACTAGCTCATGTGGTTGCAACTTGTAGGAGTCTGGCAAAATTCCATACACTTCAACATCACTAGAGACTATGGAAAGATTGAACTTCGGTACATCTACCGGCATGGTTTGCGGAGTTTCCTTCAACGCTCCTAAATACAACTTCATGTAGGTGACGCACTTGTGCGGAATATATGCTTCAGCTATACATCCTTCAGGAGCGGATTTATTAGCCACATAATCTTTGTAGTCTCCAAGTTGCCTGTAAACCAAGTTGCAAAATGTTATGATTATTGAACATGTATATATATTGAGGAATTCAGGTGTAAAAAACGTACATTTCCATGGGATACATCCAAGTGTAGTGTATTGGACCGGTAAGTAACAATTGCTCGGGAAGATGGATCATCAGGTGAGGCATGATGTCAAAAAAATTTGGAGGAAATATCCTCTCAAATTTACACATGATATAAATGATGTCCTCTTGCATTTCCCGGATGTTAGATTTTTTCACTTCCCGTGTGCATAACTTCTGGAAAAATCTTGCCAACGCTACTAACGGCTCCACCACCTGACGGGGAAGGAAAGGTCGAATGAAAACAGGAAAGAGACATTGTAGCAGGATATGACAGTCATGACTCTTCAACCTGTACATCTTATTGTCCCGGAAGTTCACACACCGGGCTATATTTCCTGCATAGCCTGAAGGACACTTCACACAACTCATCCACCTGAAAATTAGGTTCTTCTGGTCAGGCTTCACGATGTAAGGAGCATGAGGCATTTTTTTCTTCCCTTCTTTCAACCACAAATGTCTTCTTAGTATGCATTTTTTTAGATCAATGCGTGCCTTAGGACCGTCTTTCGTCTTCCCCTCCAAGTTCAGCACTGTGCCCACCACACTGTCTCAAACATTCTTTTCTATGTGCATCACATCTAGGTAGTGCCTGATCAACAACTTACTCCAGTATGGGAGTTCCCAGAATATGCTCTTATGTGTCCAGAATTTGTACCTGTCGGGTCTTTCAGGTATTGCCGCCACAATGTTGGGATGATTGCTTAGTTGCCCAAAATCGTACTCGTTAAGCACTGCAAAAATTTCTTCCCCCGTCCATCTTCTGGGAGGCACACCGTGTTCTTCGATCCCATCAAATGCCTTGTCATCGAACTGCCATTCGTGATTATATGGAAGGAAAGCACGGTGACCCAATCTGCATATCTTGTTGCAATGACTGATGCTCCCCTCATCGCTAAGGCACTCTGGACAAGCCTTGTATCCTCTAACAACGTTGCCCGACAACAGCCCACGGGGAGGAAAATCACTGATGGTACCAACAACCATGACATGCATCTGGAACATCTCGTGCGTGTACTTGTCATAAGTGGGATAACCAACGTCCCACAAAAATTTAAGCTCTTCAATCAAAGGTCTCAAATACACATCAAGACACTTCCCCGGATAACCGGGCCCCGGAATCAACAAACTCAACATATTGTATTCCTTCTTCATGCACATCCATGGGGAAGGTTGTACGGTACCAAAATCACCGGCCATACACTGTATTGAAGACTCATGTTGCCAAAAGGGTTGAACCTGTCGGATGAGAGCCCGAGCCTCACATTTCGGACCTCTGACGCAAAATGAGGAAACTCCCTGTCTATATGCTTCCAAGCCTCCCTGTCAGCAGGGTGTATAAGGGTATCTTCGTCATGCAATTCCCTATCAGCGTGCCATCTCATAGCTTCGGCCATGTGTGAAGACATGTACAACCGCTCCAACCTATCCCTCAAAGGGAAATACCGAAGTATCTTTACAGGTTTCCTGTTGCCTGCAGGAGTCAGCTTATATCTGTCAGTGTGACATACCAGACATGCGTCAAGGCCACCAAGGTCATTCCCTTCTAGATCTTTACCCCAAAAGAGAACGCAGTCATATCTACATACATGGATCTTGATGTAGGAAAGCCCAAGATCTTTCAGGATACATCGGACCTTACGATGAGTGGTAGGAAGACGATGACCGTTGGGCAGCATCGAAGCAGTGTACTGTAGATAATCATCAACAGCCTTCACGGTCGATTTTGTCTCAACTTTAATCTTCATTACGTCCATCACACTTTCAAGAACAGTCTTTTGACAACCGGAGTACACAGGGGTCTGTTGGAAAGCAAGCAGTTTGTTGTACTTTTCAATACCAGCAGTGTTCACAGCTCTAGGGAAGGGCTGCACCGGGTCAGGCATATACTGTCCTTGAGCGCATACACCGCTCTCATAAGGAAAAATGTCGGTTATGAATGTCGTTGTTGGATCGTTGGATGTACTAGTACTGCCCGTCTCAGAAAATTGATCATGATCATGCGGACCCCCTGATGATGTTTCACCGTGATATAACTAACATGTGTACTTCTCCCAAAACCCATTACTCCTCAGGTGCTTCCATACTTTGTCAATGGGAAATCGATGCATATCGCTGCGACACTGACATTTCGTGCACGAGCAATAAAAAATTGTATTCCCGTTAGCATTAGCCAGCGCATATTCTATAAAACTCATAACTCCTGCACCGTATCTTTTGTCCCATTTTGGAAGCGAAATCCAACACTTATCCATATCTTGAAAATATAACAAAATATATATTTATAACACTGCTAGCTAATTATTAATGAAATTTCATGCCATATATAAAATCTCAATTCATTTAGTATATATTCTACGTACTACAACTAATTAATAACAAATTAATTAACACACACACACACATATATATATATACTTAATAATTACAGAACAATATTATACATATATATATATATCTACATCATCACAAAATCATCATTGTGGTATATATCATCAACACAATATTATAAATTACTTGACATATATATATATCTACTAAATTATAAACAACTTCATATATATTATATCAAATCATCAACCAAATCGATCAACATATATGTATATATATACATCCAACATACTCAAAATCAATTAACTCGACCACAATCAAAATCATATATCAACATCATCACAAAATCATCATGAACTCATATATATCATCAACAACTTCATACCATATCAACACAATAATATTATAAATTAATTAACATATATATATATATATCTACTATTTATTAACAACAAATTAATTCATATATATTATCAATTCAAATCATCAACCAAATCGATCAACACATATATATATACATCCAACGTACTCAAAATTAATCAACTCAATCACAATCAAAATCAATAAACTCAATCACACTTAAAATCGATCAACTCAAATAAAACTCAATTAATCAACATATATATACATATACGTACCTATATATGGCTCCACAAACTAATTATGGACAAATTTTGACAACACCCAAACTTTTTCTCCCGTTTTTTTCCCAGATGAGCTGCTGCTGTCCAGATCCGCAAATATAAAGCACTTTAGCCGACGACATATTAATTTTGTCGGCTAAACTTTTAAATATTTCGTCGGCCATAGTTTGTGAAGTTTAGCCGACGAAATACATTCTTTAGCCAACGAAAAATTTTTTTCGTCGGCTAAAATTTACCATAGCCGACGAAAATTTAACTTAGCCGACGAAAGGAAATTTTGTCAGCTAAAGTGGACTTTAACCGACGAAAAAATGCTTCGTCGCCCTGGTTTTTTTTTTTCGTTGGCTAAACCCTTTCTTCTGGTAGTGCAAACAAAGGAAGTGAGAACCCAAACTCGAAGAAATTGTCAGAACCCACCCCGAATTTCAAAAATGAAATTGTCAGAACCCACCCTGAATTTCACCCTGAAACCCGAAGTAAATCTTGCAGGATGCACCTCTAAAGAAAATTTACCGAAAATTCGGCTTAACCTCCCTTGAAAATGGATAACCCTAACCTGAAAATACCTACAAACACTTCTAAAAATCCAACTCCAACCTTATACTCCTGGAGCCTTCGTGCTCCCCAAATTCATAACACCTTCCAAATTATTTACTAAACTAAATATAAACCCACAACTAACATTTATAGATTCAGAGCAACCCTAATATTGAAGGAAAGAAACAAAAATATACAAATAGGCAGAAGCTATAAGATGGACTATGCCTCGTCTCCATGTATGCCCGATCTCAACTAAGATATCCTGCAAACTAGGCATTTAAAATAGAAAGGCCCAAGGGGAGAAGCATTTGAAAAACATTAGAGTGAGTGGACAAAAATAAAGTTTAAAAGAAACAAGTCTTTATGCTTTCCCAAATCTATCTCTTTAGGAAAACTGCGCTGGATGCAATGAAAAATAAAACTCACAACTCAAAAAATTCGAAAAATGTGAAATACGCGATTAGCCCTGTTAGTCTCCAATACTTTATAATATCGAGCCTTAAAAGCTCTAGTAAAAATAAGTATGTATTTACACACGTCCATACTTTCTACATAAATTTTATGGATTTAAAGAAATTTATATAGGGTTACTACGCTCGCGTCACACCATAATGCGGTTATTCACTACACCATTAAGGTGGACAGACGGGTGTATACATACGTGCCCATACCCTCTATATGAATTAAAATACTCATATAAGGCTACTACGCTTGCGTCTCACATTCATGTCACACCATAATGCGGTTAATCGCTACGCCATTATGACGGAGAAGCACATATGACTAGCTAACATTTATATACATACTTTCGTCATAAATATAAATATATACCTCTACTGAAAAACCCATTTTTCGGTAACTCTCAAAATTAACGAAAATTTCCAATTATAAAAGAATTAATATAAATACGACTTCACCGAAAATCTCATTTTCGGTAATTTATAAAATAGCGAAGTTAACAAAAAAATAAGAACATTTACTTCCGAAAATAAACAATTCCATAATTTAATACTCAATAAAATCATTCATTTAATATATAATCACAGCATGCATATAATTTTAAACAAAGGTTCACTCACAAGTTAAACCTAAGTCTTCCAATGCTCGGAAAACTCTTCGAGCGCAGCCTCTAACTATTCACATTCTCGAGTCAATCTCACGCTTGACCATAAATTGTAGGACAAATAGGTCAGACCGTTCTCCGAACAACTATTGACTCAACGTCTTTCCTAGTTTAACTAGGGTTCCTGGGTTGACTAGGATTGACCAAAGCTTCCATAAATGGGAAGTTTCCAATAAGAGAAAGTTTCCTAAAATAAAAACTTTCCTAACTTAGTAAGTTTTCCAATTATAATATGAGCTTTCCTATTTAGGAACTACAACTTAAATTAGAAGGAATAGCCTCGAAAACTACCTCAACAGCTCTCAGCCACAAATGCTGCCTCGTCCGAACCCCTAATTGGATTCTGGCAACTTGCCGGAAAAATGCCATAGCCTCCCCGTAACTCCGATTTACCTAGTTCTCGACAAAACTACAAATCCGTCAACGAACCAACACCACCAAAAATTACCAACACATTAATACTAGGCCATTTCTTTTATTAACAAAGTTTCCTTAAATCCGTGAACTCCAATTCTCTAAACATCAGCTCAAAACCAATGCAAACTATCCCTAAAATAACAATCCTTCTTGTTTCTACCTATTTCCAAGTTCACAGGACGGGAGATCGAATCATTGATTCCAGCTCCTGTAGTTGCACAAGTAACACCGCGGCAGGAGTCGGGACTGGGGTGGCCCAGTCTTTGACTCTTCGATGCTTAAGTCAGCGCATGATGGCTACTCGTATAGTACGGGAGTAAGGGAGGAATAATGAACTTACCTCTTTTGTGAGTTTTTGTCTATCTTATAAACTAATATTAGGAGTCGTGTCGCCTGTTTCCGATGTGGGACTATTTTGGTGTTTCTAGCAAGTAAACGATTGTCAGAACTTCACTCTTTCGGTGCCATCAGAGGTTCCGCAGGTGGGGTTTAGCTCGGAATGACCTCCAGCGATCGGGTGATCATGCCACATTCTCGGTACGGCCAAATGCTCCTGGTTATGAATTAATAAGTCCTTAAGTCCCCAGTCCGAGAGAACTCTTGGGTGGGGAGTTATCATCAAGTTGTGCCGAGAATGAATTTTACCCAGGAGTTGGAGGCATGGTGTCGAGTCCCCACGCGAAGGTTGCGAGGTGGCTGGGGTTTTGTTCTGAGTGTCCGGCACGAACCTTTCGTCATATCTCACATGTGTTATAAATGGTCAGTTTATGAGGGACATGTGATCATTTATGACGTCATTAAGGTTGTAACAGTTCTATCGATTAGGTTTTTTTTTGGGTATGTAATTTGAGCGTAATTGACGCGCATGCATGAGATCGTGGGGCGCGTCTTAACGCCTCTCTTGATCGTGGTTGACGTGGCTTCTCCCTGACCATTGAGATGGGGGAGATCTAGCTAGATGGTCGTGGTTAACCTTGGTGTCTATAAATAGGCCTGGAGGGAGCAGAGGAAGGATTCTACATTTTTTGAATAAAAAAGATAGAGTTCGTAGGGTTGAGGGAGTGATTTTAGATTTTTGAAAGGTTGCTTCAAAGAATAGTTGAATCGAACCTGGGGGACGTACAATTTCATCCTCAATCTGTTGGGTGTGAGTGCTCGGCTATTTGCAACCAGCTTCACTGCCACTACGCATATCCGCGGTTTCGAAAAGGTATGAGATTATCAATTTCCTGTTAGTTCTGCCTTTTATGTTGAATTGGTAAGGGGAATGGGTTTTTGCTATGGTGTTTTATTACTTGCGATTCTTGTTGGGTGATACAGAAGTGGGAGAACGAGTTGTTTGCTATCGGGATTGATTAGGGTTAAGGTAGCGAGAGTCTAATTTGTGAAGATGTAGGGTTTGACAGACCCGGTGTGGGTGTCCAGTGAGGAGATTGTTGTTATCTCTAGTTCGACTAATCCTGATTCGGACACCTTGCACCGGTGGAAGGAAAAATTGGATTATCTAATGGCAGAAGTCGCACTTGACTTAGGGGAGGACATTCCTATTCTGTTTGCTGGATCTCACGTGTCCTCGTCTGACCCTCTATCGCAGGAGGTAGAAGATTTTAGCATGGCAAGTTCTCGGCGTGCTGACGATTCGTTATAGGATCTTCTTGACGAGAGTATGATGTCATCAGAGTTGGTAGCACTTAGGAAAAATTGGAGTATTCCTGATGAGGTTTTGTTACGACCTCTGTCCAAGAGTGTTAAGTTTTGGGAACCCCCGAATGACTTTACCTTAATATATGAGTATCAGTTAAGGTGTGGGTTGATGTTCCCGCTACCTCATTTTGTTCAATACACCTTGGCGTGTCTACATATCGCCCCGGGGGAGTGACCCCGAATATGCTGAAGCAGATACTGGGGACATGGGTGTTATTTTGTATATTGGGGCAAGAGTTCCCTTGTTTTGAGGAGTTCAACGCCTGCTGGCATATGACGTATTGCACGAAGAAGGGTAGCAAAGGTTGCGTGACCCTGAAGTCAAGGGGAAATTTAAGTGCTTTTGGAAGATTTACCCACCTCCACTAATGAAAGGTGACGGCGGAAGTGTTTGACAATGACAGGAATGACATGGGCATCCGTTCCGAGTTCCCGGGGCCTTTCAAAAAATAAGTACCGTGTCTTGTGTTCTAGTGTTTTTCTTCTTTCTGTTTCTACTGTACTGTCCATGCTGACTTCTGGCTTTGTGTACTGCCCCAAGAATATAAATTAACCGAGCTGATGGAGCATTGTATAAGCCGGGTGATATGGGCATTCAAGTCTAAGAGCTCGTATCGGATATGCCGTCTTGGCATATATAGCCAGTTTGGCTATTCTAGGGTTCCGGGTCTGTATTTTTCTTTAAGTGTGTTCATGTGTTATTTGGTCTGGACTATACATAACTACTTTGGTTTATGTTTGTTGCAGTGATGATGCCTCGGGACGACGGGTCCCGAAAGAAAGAAGGGCCCTATGATAGGGTTTCTAACGAGGATGTGTTGGAGGGGTTACATGCCGAGGTTGACCATGCCAAGCAGTATGATATCGATTTAGAGACCGGGGAAGGGAAGGAAGTGGAAGTTGAGGAGGACAAGGACGATTTCGTGAGGTTGAAGTTGGTAGAAGAGGACTATGCCTATTTGCCTCCCTTGGTAGCGGAAGCAATGGTTCTTAGTGACCAGGAGGTGGATGATGAGGTCACTGAGACCGAATGCGGTGATCACGGGGACCCGCAAGATCAGGGTCTCGTGGGGAGGGAAGAGCTAGTCTCGGAGCTAGTGAGAGTAAAGGATATGTCTTTGGAGGATACGGGTGATCATCGGATTGGCGCTCAGCATTCTGGTGGTGAGGACTTGGTCAACTGAAGAGGTCCCGTAAGGAGGGGAGTTTCGGGAGGTCGGGAAGCTTGGTTGAGATCACCCAAGCGCTGGATGGGACGGGGAGGTGCAGCTTTACTTGGCACAAATGGCATATGATATACGTCATCGCTCCTGTGACATCCATGCTTTGGAGGAAGTTGATCCATTGGCTGGTGTGGGTCTTGCCAAGTAAAAGTTAACTCGGGTAGGCGTCCATGTAATGTGTTCAGTCTTTCCCTCTTCTTTCATTTTCCTATCTCTTTGTTTGTTTTATATTTTTGTGTTGTTTGCAAGCAACGTTACTGATGTATGCTGCGAGCGAGAGGGTTGTTACCCACTTGTAGGAGGACACTGAGGCTAAGTGCCAACAGTTGAGAGAGGCTGAGGAGAAAAATTGTGCTTTGTCGCACCGCCTCGAACAGCTAGAGAAAGACGTCACTATCTATCTGGACCAAGCTATTGTAGCTGGGAAGGAGGTGGCTGAGTTAAAGGTGGCGATTCAAAAGAAGGATGAGCAAGTGGAGGCTGGGGAAGTGGCGATTGTCAAGGTGATGTCCCTAAAGGCTGAGATGGCGAGGTTGACTCATGTGTTGGTAGAGCAAGAGAAGTCATGGAAGGCCAAGTGTGGGAGGGCTGCCGACGCAGGAGAGATGATTTTTCAGGAGAGCGAAGTGTACAAGAAGCTGTTGAGGAGTGCTTATAACAGAGAGCAAGATGAGCTGAGCAAAATCAGTTGTCAGGCAGGTTGGATAAAAAAACCAGTGATGCGCAAGTGGTATGCCGAGAGAGATGCTGCAAAGAAGGCCTGGGAGCAGATAACGCCAGAGGAGAGGAAGCAAGCCGAGGTCTAGCGATCTTTGGCAAAGCAACACGAGGTCTTGCGTGCCACATCACATGTGGTGCTGAAGGAAGTTCCTGTGGTGGGCACTCCTCGGCCTTTGGCGACTGTTGCGGCTTCGCCGCTGAGGGCCCCGCGTTTCGAGGTGTCTCCATCCACTCAAGTAGTGGTATCTCAAGTCACGTTTTTTGTTTAGCCAGTTGACCAACGAGCGCCTGGGCTTGTGG
The DNA here is from genome assembly GCA_034370585.1 of Fragaria x ananassa. NCBI lineage: Eukaryota > Viridiplantae > Streptophyta > Magnoliopsida > Rosales > Rosaceae > Fragaria > Fragaria x ananassa. The sequence continues at coordinate 5,241,038 of CP139760.1, forward strand.
CGCCCCCGCGTGCTGAGGTGCAGAAAGTTCATGCTAGCAGGTCTCCTGCCACCAAAGTCCAATAAGTGAGCTCAGTGATGCACCCAAATGTTTTGGTGAGGCCTCCAACAGTGCCACGTGAGCATTCTAAGCATACATATGGACATAGGGTGTCGGTGAATATCAACCAAAGTCGTGGGCGTGGTTCGAGAAGTAGCAAGAGTGTGAACAAGTCTAGTGGCACATCCTCTAAGGAGAAGTGATTTTTCCTTATTTTTGTTTAGCTGTTGTTTGTGGCGTGGTTAGCCAAGTTTGAACAATTTGTAGTATTTAAATTGTCTGGGAGTTCAGGTTGATATATGTTTCCCTTTCTATTTGATATTTGAATGAAGTCTTTTGTGCATGAGATTGAATTGGTTTGTCTGCTCCGTGTTCTTGAAACGGTATGGTGAGATGTTGACAAATTATGGAAAAGAAAATATGGCATCTTCATTTACAATTGGCCGCTAATGGGCAAGGTGTACATTAGTTTTGAGCCGCTAACTGGATAAGGTACACAAATTTGTGAAGTGCTAGGCACTGAGCTGGATCTCAGGACTTGATAGAATTAAACGGGGTAGATATGGAGGTGGCGAGTGTTCCAGGGGCGAGAGAGTACTCGTCCATCAGTATTTCGGAGATAGAATGTGGTTGGTCCAAGGGCATTAACTATTTTGAGTGGGCCTTCCCACTTTGCTTTGAGTCCAATGGGGTGAGGAATGACTTCTTTCATGACCCAATCACCTACTTTTAAGAGGCAAGGAACGATTTTCTTATTGTAGTATTGAGCAATTTTTTGTTTGTTGTTGACATTCTGGAGGTGTGCTTTATCTCGACGTTCTTTGAGGAGGTCCATGTTGAGGCGTAGTCCCGTGGTATTTGTCTCGGGATCATATGTTGTGACACGTTCACTCGGGACTTTCATTTCCACCTTAATCACTGCTTTCATTCCATAGGACATGAGGTATGGGGATTCGTCTGTGGTTGTTGTTGGGGTGGTTCAAAGTGTCCAGAGAACTTCCAGAAGTTTGGCTGCCTATAACCCTTTGGCATCCTCCAAGCGCTTTTTCAAGTTTTGCTTGATGAACTTGTTTATGGCTTCCATTTTTGGGTGTGCTGGGGAGGCATAGAAGATTGTGGTTCCTTGCTTGGAGAGGAATTCTCTGAATGTATCATTGTCAAATTGTGTCCAATTATCTGTGATAATGACTTGTGGCACCCCAAACCGGCAGTATAAGTTAAGCCGTAGGAAGTTTATCACCTTTTCAGTTGTAATTATGGTAAGGGGATCGGCCTCTATCCATTTTGTGTTGTAATCCACAATAACCACTATAAATTTGAGTTGTCTCGGGGTTGTGGGCAGTTGTCCTACAAAATCCAGTCCTCACTGGCTGAAAGGGACTGGGCAAGCATTTCTAGAAAGGATATGACTGACCGCGACGACACAACTTGCCATCTCTGAGCAAGTAGAGTGAAGCTTTGTGGCATAACCACTGTGCCTCTTTTTTGTCCTCGGGGAGAGTGCCGTTAGAGAGGAAGACATGAGGGCTGGCTTGCTGTCTCAAGGGAAAAGATTTCTTAATGTCTTCGAGATGTTAGGTTTGTCCAAGATTTCTATGTGCACATCAGATGGCGTGGACTCGGGAAGGGCTGTTGCGAGTCTCGTGAGGGCATTTGCTTTGGAATTCTTGGACCTCGGGATTTGTGTAAGTTTATAAAATGTGAAGCATTGCAAGTTGGTTTCTGCTAGGCTTTTGTAGGATCTCAGGTTGTCCTGATTGGCTTTGAAGTCTCATGCCACTTGATTGACAACCAGTTGCGAGTCACTGAATATGTGGATATGCAGAGCCCCGAGTTCTCGATAGAGCTGGATGTCTACTATCAAGGCCTCATATTCGGCTATTTTATTGGATGCCTTGAACTTAAACCGGAGGGAAAAATATGAATGTCTTTCTAGGTCCGTAATGATTATTTCTGCTCCACTTAGCCTATTGTTTAGGGATCCATCAACATGGAGCTCCCAGAGAGCATCCCGAGGGGGGGGGCGGGAGGCATCTTCTGTGGGGCTATCGTGGTTCAAGGGGATGAATTTAGCAATGAAATCTATAGTTGTCTGCCCTTTTATTGCTGTCCTTGGCTTGAAATGTATGTCAAACTCACCCAGCTCAATTGTCCACTTTACCAGGCGCCCTGAAGTCTCAGGTTTTTGGAGTATTTGCTGCAATGGATGATTAGTTAGGACATAAATTGTGTGGGCTTAGAAATATTGCCGGAGTTTTCGTGTTGCAGTAATTAGGGCTAAAGCCAGTTTCTCGATGTCGGGGTAACGAGTATCGGGATCTGCAAAACCTCTTTTACAATAATATACTGGGAGTTTACTGTCGTGCTCATAGCGCGTAAGGGCGGCGTTGATGGCTGTGGCAGAAACAGCCATATATAGGTACAACACTTATCCCGAGACCGGCTTTGATAGGAGAGGGACTGCTGCGAGATAGGCTTTGATGTTATTGAAGGAATCGTCATGTTCTGGGCCCTATGTGACATTTTCTTTATATTGGGTTTTCAACAATTGAAAGAACGGGTTACATTTATCTGTGAGGCAGGAGATGAACCAAGCCAAAGCTACCAAGTGTCCCGTGAGGCACTGGATCTCATTCTGAGTAGTCAGAACAGTCATATCGAGTATGACTTGTATTTTTTCTAGGTTAGCCTCAATTCCTCTTTCACTGACCATGAAGCCTAAAAATTTTCCCCCACCAACAGCTAAGATACACTTTTGTGGGTTGAGGGGTATCCCGTGGGTCAGGAGTTTAGTGAAGACCTTGTCTATGTTGTTGATATGATCATCATTCATCACACTCTTGACTAGCATGTCATCCACATATACTTCCATGAGTTTTTCAATTTCTTCTTCAAACATGGCATTGACTAGCTTTTGATAGGTTGCTCCCGCGTTCTTGAGGCCAAAAGGGATGACCCTGTAATAGTATAGTCCCTTGTCTGTGACGAAGGTGGTGTGTTCCTAGTTTGTGGGAACATTTTGATTTGATTATATCCCGACTAGGCGTCCAGAAAACTAAGCATTTTGTAACCAGCTGGTCTATCTGTAGTAAGGGAAACTGTCCATGGGACATGCCTTGTTAAGGTTGGTGTAGTCGACATATTCGCCATTTGCCATTGGGTTCGGAGACCATTACCACATTGGAAACTCATGTTGGGTAAGAAACCTCTCGGATGAACTTGATCTCTTTTAGTTGTTGGACCTCGGCTTGGATAGCTCAGTACTTTTCCGGGTTAAAAGCTCGACTTTTCTACTTAACAAGGGGATAATCTTTGAGAATATTAAGCTTGTGTGTGATGATATCAGGGGAAATGTCTAGCATGTCGGTATAGGACCAAACAAAGACTGCTTGTTTATCCTAGAGGAAGGAAATGAGCTTTTGGCGGAGTTCCGGGTCAAGATTAGTGCTGATGTGGACTTTTCTCTCGGGGGCACTGGGTGACAAGGAGACTCATTCTGTGTAATCTGCTGGGTTTGGTCTTGGGGCTCGTTTTTTCTTTTCTTTCCCTTTAGGATCGTGTCGTAGGTCGTCAATAGTTTTAGAGGGGCTGAGTGGCAACATCATAGGTGCCACGCTCTTGCTGGATGACATTAAGATGACAATGTTCAATGACTACTCTATCCCTATAGATTGTTAGTCTGCCTCCCGGGGTAGGTACTTTCATAAGTAACATGTGCCTTGTAATGAAGCCTTGTAGTCCCCAGATAATGTCGCGACCCAAAATTAGGTTATATGATGAGGGATAATCAACTATGAGAAAGAGTGCCATGATAGAGGAGCGACAGGGATTGGTCCCCACTGAAACTGTCAAACGATCTGAGCCCAAGGGCTGCACAATTTCTCCCGAGAAGCTGACAAGAGGATCATAGTTGTTGTATAATTTAGCTCGGTCACGCCAGAGTCCTCTATAGCAATCTGCAAACATCACACTTACTACAGCTCTTGTGTCTACATAGGTTTTGTGGCACCTGTAGTGATCCATCTGGACATTGATTATGAAGGGTTCATTGTGATAGCAATTTATTGTATCTTCCCTTTTGTAAAATGATACATGGTCCCATGTTGATGGGGTAGTGGTGACTCCTCTATGTATCTCATGAATTTTCAAAGAGTTTGTACAATGCCTTTTTACACAAGGTTGATGAGGGGGGAGTCATGAGGCTCCCCTATGCAAGGTGAGGATCTAGCCATGAACCTCAATGACATTACCTCATGTCGCGAGAGCGCAATACTGATGGAACTGTCAATTCCTGATCAAGTGCTCTATTGCATTGCAGAGGCCATGACATATCTCAGTTATGTGATCATTATCATCACAGTAAGCACAATACTTATTTCTTGTTGCCCACCGGGGTTTTTTAGGATACTTGCTTTTAAGTGGTGGGGGGATGAGGTTTTTGTGCTTAGCCCATATATCCTCGTATGTAGTTGTCATGGTGGTGTGGACTTCGTAACGGGGTGGCGGGGAAGGGCGTCGTTGTTGTTGTTGGAGACTCTGTTCCCTAGATTGATAAGGATGGCCACGTCCTCCCTACCCACTGTGGCAACGGTCCGAGCCACGTCCCTAGTTACTATCCTGAGAGTTGCCGTGCTGCTTGCCTTTGTCTTGCCTTCTTTCATAATGTTCATATTTCTACTGAGAGTGTTGCTTTGGGGGTGGGACTAGGAGTGCTAATGTGGTGGTGGGGTTAGAATGCCCAAATGTAGCAAACTCTACACGTGCCCACCCGACAGCAAGATCCATTAAGGCATCATACGATCCGGAAGGGTTCCTATTGATTTCTATTAGGAAGTTGTCGGGAAGTAAGGCTTGACGGAAAGCTTATTTGGCAACTCGTGGCTCGAGGTTGTGACAGAGTGTCGTGGCGGACTGCCATCGCAATAGTAAGTCATGGAGCCCTTCTCCTTCCTTTTGCTTGATGTGAAATAAGACATCGACACTGCGGTAAATGCTAACATGCAGTATGAAGCGGTTGAGGAAGCGTTCCGAGAGTTAATCAAAATTGTCGATGGAGTTGGGCGGCAAGTTAAGGAACCAACTGAGTGCTTCATCTAACAGGATTTCTTGGAAATCATGACAAGTCATGGCATATGTGTACCGAGTGGAGCTGCACAGCGAAAGGAATGTTTGAAGGTGGAGATAAGGGTCCTTGGTTCCCTTATATTTTTCCACTTTAAAGGGTTTGGCCTCGGGTGATCTCTTTTCCATTTGCATCCGTGACGTGAAGGGGCTTGGGCGATACCTATATCCTGTGAGTAGGGGTCGTTGGCTCCCGCGACTCTCAACGCCTTTAATTCGCGAAGCCAACTGAGTGACAAAATTGTTGAGCTGGAGAAGGAGTCGGGTTCGCATGTCAAGGGGTGAGTTTGCAATGTCGGTGCAAGTGGAGTTAGGATTGGGAACGAGTGGATCGGATTGGTCAGACTGGTTTATTAGGGGATTGGGCTTACTAACTGTAGATGGTTGGGGGGCTGAAAGTGGAAAGGATGGCTAGGTGAGTGGATGAGTTATATAAATTATTTGATTGGGGCCTCCCAGGATCATGGAACTGTTTTGTCTTTGGCTAGGAAAGAGAGATGTCAAGGTGGGGTCTGAGGTGCTAGTGATTCTTGCCGCGCATTCTAGGGTGTCATTGTAGGCGTTACGGTGATCTAGTGTGGCTCGTAGGAGGAATTGTACCTTTTCCAGCTTAGCGACACGTATCTGATATGCCTTTGCCTTTGCTTTATCTTTAGTTGCCTGCTCTCGGAACAGATGAAAATCTTTTTTCAGAATTTCAAGGGTTGTGGCGGCATCAACATGGTTAATTGGGGTTGCGACTGCGGTAGCTTGTTAAGGGATGTATCGCCAGATTGGAATAGCTCTTTTTCTAGTCGAGTCCCGGGTTCATTATGATCATCCACAATTTCCACGATCTTGTTTTCCAACTTAAATGGGAGTTCCACAAAAAGGCCCTCCTTCTAGCGCCAATTGTTTCTACATTTTTCCGAGTTCACAGGATGGGAGGTTGAATCCTTGATTCCAGCTCTTATAACTGCTCAAGTAACACTGCGTCAGGAGTCGAGACTAGGATGACCCAGTCTTCGACTCTCCAATGCTTAAGTCAGCACGCAATGTCTACTCGTATAGTACGGGAGTAAGAGAGAAATAACGAACTTACCTTTTTTGGGAGTTTGTGCCTATCTTATAGACTAGTATTGAGAGTCATGTCGTCCGTTTCGGATATGGGACTATTTTGGTGGTCATATTCAGTGTCTCCCCTTTCGGGGGTGTTTAGTTGTTACTAGATGGTTCTAGCAAGTAAATGATTGGTGGACCTTCACTCCTTAGGTGCCAGCAGATGTTCTGCCGGTGGTGTTTAGCTCGGAATGGCCTCCGACGATCGGGTGATCATGCCACATTCTCAGTATGGTCAAGTGCTTTTGGCTATGTATTAACACTTCTAAAACTATAAAGCTTAGAAATTCACCTTTTATCAAGAATGATAACTGTACCCAAAAAATGCTATTGGCATCCTAGGATGTGCTCCTCACACCCATGTCAAGCTTAGTTGCACAAAACTTCCTCAACAGAGCCTCTGCCTTCCACCAACATCAAGCCAAACATAAAACAAACTCAACTTCAACCAAATATCCATATATTCGGCAGCAACACAGCTACATCTCAACCTAAAGAATATGTTTTACCTTCAGATAGAGCAGAACAAAGTCTAAAAACTCGTCACATGCTAGGAGCAACTGCAGCAACGCCTCTGTTTTCCTAAACAACACAGCAACTGCCTCCAAGCTCGTCTGGTAGGTTGCTAGGCTCGCTGGTGCTTGAAAGAGCTTCGGAAACAACCAAGGACTCGAATCCTCGCCGGAAAAACTCCAACTCAAGCTCGCCGGAAAATCCAGAAAAACATAGAAAAAGGGTTTTCGATTTAGAGTTCAATTTGAACACGCAAGGCCACAAAATTAAAGAGGAGGAAGAGAGGAAGAAAACCCTACCGATATGTCTAATCATGGCCGGAACCGTCAAAAATCGCCGGAGGACCACCGCGCCTTTTCTCGGTCGATCTCCTTCTAAGGTTCGTGCATGGTTGAATCGAAGGCTGGGTTTTGTAGAAAAGAAGAAGAGGAAGAGATTGGTGATGATTAGGAGGAAGATGGTGGCCGGACGGTGGAGCTCGGCGGCGGCGAGTCACTAGGCAGAGGGAGTGGGAGAGAGAAGCTCGGGGGAGAGTAGAGAAAAGAGAGAGAGCTTGGGCCTTTTTCTTTTTCACTAACCAGTTTCCCGATCTGGAAGCTTCTAAAATGGAAGTTTCCCGTTTTAAACCCAACCATAAAATAAAATTACCCCTTTTTAATTTCTAACTTTTTACCTACTCTCTAAAACACGAGTAACTCATACCTGTTACTTTATTTTATTGTCCTTATGACTTTCATTTAAGAAACAAACTCCGTAATAGTTGTCATATAAAAGTCATCTCTAGTCCTTTGAACTAGGAGACCCCTTACAAAAGCGGTAAAAACTCAGGATAATACTACGTAAATAATTAGGGTAAAAATAATTAAAGGTCGGGATGTAACAGAAATGGCCGGAGGAATGAATTGAGGGTTTCAAGTCTTCATTTTATCTTCGTATCGAGTGAATTGCACATTGGTGGTGCAATTATAACTTGATGTGTGGAATGCTATAGTCTACATGAGTTGCATCTAATCACATGTTATTTATAACTCACGCCAACATTAATTACAAGATATATAGTTGCATAACAATACCAAGTTGTTACATAGGTTGGGAAAAGTTCCTTTATATACATTCTTTACCTTTAACGAATCTTTAGTGTCATGAAATGGAGTTTCTGTGATAAAATTATGATTATGCTAATCACTAATTTTGATAAAGGGAGTGAAATCCATAGTATTTCAGTTAGTACGTATAAGGCCAGAACATCTGTATAAACAGAAGTGTAGAAATGTAAGTTAAGCTATAAATATAATCGATATAAATGAAATTAAATTATTATATATATATATATATATACAGATCCGTTCAGAAGAGGACGTCCGCACCACCATTAAAGTACGGACGTCTCTTTGTTCTCCACCGTCCGACACTGACGACACCTCTTCTCTTGTTGAGAGGACACCAGACCTCGATTGTGACCTTCCTTTTGCCCGTGAACTCGCAGTATACCAATTTGCAGTCGCCACTGTTCTTGTTTGAAGTTTTTGGTGGAGGATGCTACCTAGACCTTCAAATTTGATCTCCATGGCCTTCATTTGCATGGTAAAGTCGTCGGGGATGCCTATGCTGTCATCCGGCAAGAGAAACGCCATCGTTGGCACCAGACAATGGAGAACGGAGAACGGAGAGACATCCACACTTCACTTTAAGGGCGATGCTGACGTCCGCCTCTAATCCGGCATGTGTGTGTGCATGTCTATATATATATATATATATATATATATATATATAGTCCAGATCTAGAAATGACCTCCTTAAACTCTTAAAGTGAGGATGTTCTTAGTTCTAGCATGTATTTTGATAATTAAAGCCACTTATTCCTTAGTTACTTACCCACATATGAATCCTACAAAAAATTAGTCAAAATGAAAAACATTTAACTATTTGATTGACATAATATTCATTTTAATTTTATCTAACGACTAACAATTATTTACACACTAGTGGATTACGATTCTTAGCCTACGGAATATTTCCGTCGGTTAAGAAACATATTCCGTCTACTAAGAACTTAGTCGACGGAATAGTCGTCGACTAAGATCCGTCGGCTAACCGTCGTCTGCTAAGACAATAGCCGACGGAAACATATATTTCCGTCGACTAAGTTATATCTTAATCGACGGATCTTAGTCGACGCCTATTCCGTCGACTAAGTTATTGTTTCCTAAACGACGGAAAAAATCCGTCGGCTATATTTCCGTCGATTAACATTTACCTAAACGACAAAAGGCTTCCTTCTTTACAGACGAAATATTCCGTCGGCTAGGATTCCAATTTCTTAAACGACGGAAAATTAGCGTCGGTTAAGATCTAGCCGACGATACGGTCCTCTTTCTGTTTATTCTTAGCCGACGGAAAATAAAATTTTACGTCGGTAATGATTATCTTATACCGACGGAAAGTATACTTTGTCGTCGACTAAGAAGGTCAACGGTCGGTCGTTATTCATTCTTAGCCGACAGAAATGAAATATTCCGTCGGTAAGGTTTATACCCTTACCGACGGGTTTTCAATTTTCCGTCGACTAAGGTGAGTCAGAATTTTTTTTTTCAGAATTGTTTTTTCACAATTTATTATTTGTTTTGGTTTTTAATTTTTTTACTGATAAAGTAGATATTTGTTTCGGTTGTTTTAGAAATAATTATATTAAAACTAAATATATAGATCGAATCATTAATAATATAAAAATTATGCATTAATAATTAAAATTGTGTTCATACAAACTAAAATTTGACTAATAAAAATTCAAAAACTGATCTTCATCAACAAATGCCGAAGACGACTGAGTAGGAAGAGGAGGTGGAGACGACTGAGTAGGAGGAATCGAAGATGACTGAGGAGGAGGAGGAGGACCCTGAGAAGAATGAGGAGGAGCCGTAAAAGGCGGAGGAGGAGCCGTAAAAGGCGGAGGAGGAGGAGCCGGACCTTCAGGTTCTAGACCTAGGCGAGAGAAGATCTGGTCCATCCGTGAGTTAACAGTAGTGTACTGATTACGGTACCACACAGACTCGGCCTCAGCCCGCTCAGTCCGCTCCTTATACTCACGGACCTCTTGTTCAAGGCGTTCAATCCTTTCCCTGTCTTGATTTGGAGGAGCACGACTCCGCAAGGTCGAACCGGACGAGGACTGGCTCAAGTCTCGCTCACCTGCTCGTCCCATCCCTCGTATCTCCTTCCCTTTGCGCTTGTCCAACACAGCATCCAACACATCAATTTGTTGTGTTTGAATGATCTCCATCATTTCCTCCTCTGTAGCTTCCGGATTTATCTTCTTCAAGTCTGTCTTTCGGCTTTCGACCTCCGCAAGCATCTTCTCCTGCATAAACAAAACACCAAGGAATACACCAACCACATAATTCAACAACAATTACACCAACACCAACACCAACATATTTCTTAATTAATACTAAGTATCCAAATCAAAGAGACATAATTAATTAAATAATTAAAGGAAATACACTTACATATTTCTGGGTGGCCACTTCGTCACCGGGTCTCACATAACTCGCCTCGAATCCCTTGATGATCGGCAAGGGCTCACCTTTGTTCCTTAGATCCTCCATGATGTAGACAATAGGAGAAGAACCGCTATGGTGGTGCATCGTCTTCTTACCACGGTTCTTCTTGTTCGCGTTCGAGAGTTTCTAATACGCGATATAAATAAAATATCAGTAATTATATTTTTTTATTTATTAAAAAAATAAATAATAATATTTTATTCTATAAACCTAAAACATGGCAATAAATAGCATAACCGAACCCACAAAATCATCATGCATAATCGTCGGCAATGTTAAGTTTTACAATTTTAATTTTTTTAATAAGAACAAATTTAATAATATATTATTCTAAAAATGCTTGAAAAAATATATTATTGTAACAAAATTAATAATATATTACTCCAAAATATAGTGGTCAACATTATCACCCAAAAAAAAAGCAATATACACATACCTTGAACGCGTCGCTCTCAAAATGCGTGCAAAGAAAGGCCCACTCATCCTCCCTCCCATAGAACTCCGTCGGCATCCCTTCTGGTCCATGCTCCTGGTAGACATTGTGACAGTGCCACTTCCACTCCTTATACCTAGCCTGTGCCGTGTCCATGATCCACCTCACCGTCACAATGTCATTGTTGTCCCACATGTACCATGGCTAAGAAATAAAAATAAATTAATACATCAACAAAAGTATTAATTGAAAACTATTCAAATAAACCAAACTAAGTAAATTAATTTTTATGTACTTACCGACAATGCGTTCCACACCTTCCACTGTTCCGATTGCTCAAGGTCGTGGAACGTCCTAGCCCTCGTTCCAACCAGGCTACGTATGGCCGACCCAATGTCCTTGACCAAAAGACTGTTGACCCCTTGAACCTTAGGCCCTTTCATACGAGGGCAATACTCTATCGGTATCTTCCCCCCTAGCTTCTTGCATAACGCCTCCGTCGCCTTTCCACACACAAAACCCCGTTTCTTTTTCGGTGGGGGACCTACAATAAATAAAACAAAATATTAGGTATCATTTGCAAAAAAGATTCAAGTTAATATAAGTAAAAGAATAATAATTTTTTTATTTTAAAACATTTATTATTTTAAATAAATATGGATTACTACAAGAAAATTAAGCCTTTTAATCATGCCAAGAAAATTAAAAAAATAAACGATTTTTTTATTATTTTATTTAAAAAATATAATTTTTTTTATTTAAAAAATATCATTACCTGTAGTGGGGGCCTTTGCTTTACAGCGGGCACTAGGAATGGGCCTGCTGGTTTCGGAAGCCGATGTGGACGACGCTTCAGTGGTTCCGGTCGTCGCCCCAATAGTGGAAGTCGTATCGGATGGTATAAAGGGCGGCCTGATGAGCAAAGGAGGAGCCCCTGGTGGTACTCTTCCAGGCGGCAAAGGTGTGGGCTGGCTGGCAGTAGCCTGGTTACATAAGGCCGCCATCATCTGTTGAGCCCTCTCCGAACGTTGTTTCCTCTTCCCAATGATCGGCATCTTTAAACATAACAAGTTAATTAAACATGTGATGGGTATAAATTCTTACATACCTCAATTCATGTAAAAATCTATCCTATATTAACAAGTTGTACCTACATGATATATCCCATTCCTATGTCTTTACCTATCTATACATTATGTGCAGTCAATAATTCCATTCTCTACATTTTCTAAAATCAGAGACACAAAACAAAATCCACCGGCAGCATAATGACACAAACATAACCAGCTAAATGTCTGCCTGCATATCCTTCCACACTAATACTTCCACTAACTTCTAATCTCTTATAATTTACCAATTCGAAAACCAAGTTCATATATGATCTCCGTCGACAAACTATCAATTAAGGGCATTCATGCACACTTTCTAAACAATTCACAACATTTCTCCACAAATCAAACACATATATTACTAAACAAACAGAGATATGAATTCATCAATAAATGAGTTGAACTGAAGAACAAACGAACAGAACCGGCATACATAGATGAATTCATCAATTCACAGAGTAAGAAAATCGGAGAGTTTAAGAGACTAACCTGCCAAACACAACGGAGGACGACAGGTGGAGTTTCGGTTTAGGTGGAGGAACTGGTGAGGGTGAGGGCGAGAAAGAGAGAGAGAGAGAGAGAGAGAGAGAGAGAGAGAGAGAGAGGCGGTCGGACGGGTTCCCTTAGGGTTTAGGTCGGCTGGGGTGGTGGTGTCTAGGAGGCGGTGATGGGTGTAGGAGGCGGTGGAGGAGGCTCGGATTGGGTGGAGGAGGTTCGGATTGGGTGGAGGAGGCTCGGATTGGGTGGAGGAGGTGAGTGTCCTAGTCGGTTGGGGTGGAGGTGGGGGGTCGGACGAGGTGGCGTTGACGGTGGTGGTCGGGTGGAGGATCGGAGCTCGTCGGCAGCGGAGTGGAGGCGATCGCGAGATCGAACAGAACAGAGAGATCGAACAGAACAGAGAGAAGAAACGTCGACGAGATAAGGTTTTATAGTAACTTAGGCGACGGAATATGAAATTCGTCGGCTAAGAAAATTTCAATTTTCCCGGAAAAAAAAAGCGCAATGATAAACCGCCAAAATTTTCGTCATCTTAGTCGACGGAAAATAAATAATTCGTCTGTTAAGAAAGTCCAAGTCGACGGAAAAATAATATTCCGTCGGCTAGGAAAAAAAGAAATTCTTTCTTATTTACTATGACTTCCCGATCTATAATTCCTAACAATGCGTTCATGACCAAATCTGCAACAAGAATAGTAATAATGGGAACTGAAAACCTACCGTCAGATATGACCAGCATAACGAATTACGTAGGTGGGAAAAAATTCAGCTCCATCTGACAAAGATAAGGGCTCGATCCGTCCGGTCAATCGGCGCGGTCAAACCCCTAAACGGACGGAAACGGCTATTCGACCCTCCAAATCACGTAATCTGGCCGGACCTTCAACTGAGAATAGTTTCCAATCGACGAGACTCTTACGGGGCTATAAAAATTTGGTAAAAAATAAATACCCGGGATAGGGCTACCACTAGGTAGAAATAAGAGAATTTCGTTGACCGGAACAACCGGCACCGAAATTTTACTGGAATATCTTCATTTTTCACGGGTTGACGTATTTCACCGTTCCGGTCATATCTTATTTCACGACTTTTTTGCGTTTGAGGCTTCTACGTATACGTTGTCTTCAAAACGACACTTAAACTCAACACTTGTATAAAAAAGTTATACAACATTAGTACATATAACGTGAGTTTGGTGATCGGAGAAGAGGAACTGAAAACCTACCGTCAGATATGACCAGCATAACGAATTACGTAGGTGGGAAAAAATTCAGCTCCATCTGACAAAGATAAGGGCTCGATCCGTCCGGTCAATCGGCGCGGTCAAACCCCTAAACGGACGGAAACGGCTATTCGACCCTCCAAATCACGTAATCTGGCCGGACCTTCAACTGAGAATAGTTTCCAATCGACGAGACTCTTACGGGGCTATAAAAATTTGGTAAAAAATAAATACCCGGGATAGGGCTACCACTAGGTAGAAATAAGAGAATTTCGTTGACCGGAACAACCGGCACCGAAATTTTACCGGAATATCTTCATTTTTCACGGGTTGACGTATTTCACAAATTTATATGATCGATCATAAACGAAAATATATATATGATCTCAAACACAAATTTAATATAATCGATCATAAACGAAAATATTATCATGAAAATAAATATTGTTTTAATATATCACCACGAAAATATCATCATCAAAATATCGATCATTTAATACACATCATGATTTACATAAAAAAAGATAATGATCGAAAGAAGTTGATCACATACATAATATATATATATATATATATATATATATATATATATATCTATATACATACATTGATTTAATAAACATCATCATTTTCTGCTACAACATATATAATATAATCTATATATATACATATATGATTTGCATAAACAAAATTAATATATACAATCAACAAATTAAAAATTCACACACATATATATACATCCATATATATATATATATATATATATACAAAATATACGTATACATGCATATATATATAATCAATAATCCACACACAATTAATATATATAGAATATATTAATCAAACCATATATATATAATTAATCGTATATATGTATATATACACACACACACAAACACACAATAAAAATACAAATTAAACGAATATAGCCGGAGAGTCGCCGGAAAATATGACCGGTGAACTGAATTCCGTCGAAAATGTAAAGGTTGAAGAATATGTACCAATGATCAAAATGCTAGCTAGCTAGATTAGTTGCTTGAACTTCAATTCATGGCGAGAGGTGTTTCGGCGACGTCGAGAGGTGTTTTATTTAGAGCAGGTGATAGAGAAGGAGGTTTTTGCAGGAATGATATATTCTGTGCCGAGCTGGGTACCTGAAGATTCCTTATGCGTGTGCTCAGAGAATAATTCAGCTTTATCTTCTTAACCGACGGAATTTTCCGTCGACTTAGTCTTACTTTGTCGACGGATTATTTTTCTTAGTCGACGGAAGATGTTTCCGTCGACTTAAAACATCTTAACCGACGAATACTTACCGACATGAGTTATCCGTCGACTAAGATTTACTTAACCGACGGAAATTCCAGTCCAAAATTTTCCGTCGGATAAGAAAATCATAGCCGACGGATCTGTTCACCCTTCCTACGAAACTAGGTTCGTTGGCTATGAAAATCTTAGCCGACGGAAGTTAATTTTTCCGTCGGCTAAGATCTATAATCCGCTAGTGACATCAATTTGAATAACCAAATAATTATGAAATTAATTGAAATTTAGTAGACATGTTTCTTGCATATGAATCTAAAAGATCAACGGTTGAGATCGTTAAATGAAGTCATCTACTAATGTAAAATAGTAGAAATTCTCAAATTCTTAAAGTAAGGAGGTCCTCTTTAGATCCTCCACATATATATATATATATATATATATGTGTGTGTGTGTGTGTGTGTGTGTGTGTGTGGAGCGCACGTGCGCACTATCTTTAAAGTGCTCACGTCTCTCTGTTCGCCACCGTCCAGCGCCGACGACGGTGCGCCTCTACCTGAGCGGACTCTAGTAGCGTCCCCGATCACTTTCCCTCCCCGGCGAGTCCACCGAATTCCAGTTTTCCGGCGAGATCGATCTTGGTTGAAGTTTTGGGTGATCTCGCCGGAAAACTAGAATTCGGTTGACTCGCTAAGGAGGGAACGTGATCGGGGACGCTGTTGGAGTCCGCTAGACTGGAGGCGCACTGTCATCGACGCCAGACGGTGATGAACGAAGGGATGTGCATACTTTAAGGACAGTGCGCACATGCGCTCTATATCATTTTCGTATATATAAAGACAGAAAATTAAAACATCAATTAGAAATTGAAATAGTCATTAATCAGTAAACAAAGCTAACGTTTTCGAAAAGGAAAGTAATATGACACATATATACTCTAGGTTTCTATATGGGTGTTACGTCTTCCACACCTATGTATTTAGATCTGGGTTATTTGTATATTCATGTTCAGAGTCATAATCTAAGCCTTTTATGGCATTCTTTTAGTTGTCTAAGTTTTATTCTACTGCAAGTCTTGGGTGTGTAGTTTGCTCATGAACTATGAAAGAATAATCTTTGTTTTAGGGATGGTCGTTGTTAGAAACTGAAATAGTCATTAATTAGTAAAGAATGATGACGTTTTCGAAAAGGAAATTCAAGTAATATGACACATATATGGGTGTTACATCTTCCGCACCTATGTTTTAGATCTGGGTTATTTGTATGTTCATGTTCAAAGTCATTTTCTTAACGTTTTAAGGTGTTCTTTTAGTCGTCTAAGCTTTATTCTACTGCAAGTCTTGGGTGTGTAGTTTGCTTGTGAACTATGAAAGAATAATCTTTGATTTAGGGTTGGTCATTGTGTTTGACAGTGTTTGACACTTCTCATTTTAATTACATTCCACACTCATGATTTCATCTTTTAGTAAGTTAAATTTTGTCTTTAGTAATATGCATGTGTTTGTCTCTTTATAAAAGTTTTAACTAAAAGTAAAAAGGAGAAGTGTGGATTGTAAAAGCTAGAGAACAAATTTCAGGTCCATTAATCTTAAATTTTTACTTTATTGTTTTTTGAATTTTATATGGTACATATTTTTATGATGAGTTAAGATTACTATTTTTCGTGCCAATAGTTAAGTTTTCTTAGAAAATTTTGTTGAATGAATTTGAGATTTTTTTTTAAAATTTTTGTGCCAAATTTGTTTTTTTTTTTCCTTAAATTTTTTATCTTATCAAAAATAAACAAAATATAAAAAACGAACCCAAGTTCCCAAATTTATGACAACGCGCATTTTGTACATGTAGCCTGTTTTTATTCTTGTTTGGGCATTTCCTTCTCACATTTTTCTGACAGTTAGAAAAAAAAAGAGAGCAAAATGCATGCCAAAGCTACCTAACAGAAACACAATTATTGATGGACAAAAGCTTCCTCCCTATGTCTGATCATGAGAGAGCTCAGTTGATCCGATATGATCCGATGTATAATAATTGATGGACAAAAGGCAAATGAGAAGTAGCATGGCTAGGGAAGTACGTACTATTATTATTCAAGCTTAGCTGAGAGCTAGGTCTCTATATAGGTCAATAAGACCACAATACAAACAAAACCTGCCTGCTGATCGAGAGCCTCATCAGACTCAGAGACTTGTGCTGGCTTTGAAATAGACCCTTCAGCTCAAATTGCTCAGTAGCACTATGCGATGGCAGCACAAGAACTTAGACCTATCACTATATATGTTGTCAATGTTTCTGAGTGCTTGCTCCCGAATAGACATATCACGGGAAGGAATAAGCACACATGCCTTGCCTAGCTAGCTTCTGGTTTTGATAAACAGGCAGTTCTTGCCGTTGTTTGCTTCTCCCATTATCAGATTCTAGTTGAACGTTAATCAGATTACTATTGATGCACCCAAACAGATCTGGAGCTCACCTACGTCGCCGAACAGTTTCTATTGATCAGTTAACAGTCTCATATATAGTCCTTTGATAGTTTGATTCACATTTATCTGTAAGTTTTTGTTTTATGTACCAAGATGATCAAGCTTGAAGTTGGGATTATATTTTCATTTTCTTGGAATATATGCAACATAAGAAAATAAACCTTTTGATCGATCATGATTCATGGTTGGGTTTTAGTATACTAATCTGGTCTGTAAATGGGAAGATTCAAATGATGGGTTGTCTGGTTGTCTGTTGTAAAGCAACCATAGATATCAGGTTGAATCCAAAAATAGAAAGCATAATTCCAAACTTGAAGCTAGTGACAACATGTTACACTACAGTATTCCAAGCATAGATAGAGCTAGGTAAAAATTATGGAACCGGTAAAACAAGAACATTACGTACTGCACACTCTTGACCCCATATTTTCAGGGAATATGATGCTTTTTGGTCGAGGTAAAGATATGACATCAACCTCAGTAAAAGAATATCAATTCTCAAAGGATGATGATGACCCAACTGGATATATCATTGAATTACTCAATGTTCACAAGCCTTTATAATCTCTTCTGATTAGGTTTTCGATCTTAATTAGCTATATCTTCATATATTTAAGAAGTAAAATAGAAGAAATTTTTGAATTTCCTTGTCAAACACAGTATGAAATTTGTAAATTGAACTCTATATATTGTAAACGATTAAATCCAAGATATAGATGGTGTTTATAGTGTTCTAACTCCTATATTCCTAAGTCTACTCTTCACTCATTCAGTTGAAATGTTATTACTATGATGAGATAGAGAGTTCGAATTAAAATATATCAATGATCGACCAGGGTAATTTTTTTTTTTGTTGGTTTGAAAAGATTCTCAGGGAATGTAAATCAAACATATTGTCAAGACAGTAAGGGGGAATATAAATTTGCAGGTGATTCCAAGGCCAGCCATTTTTAATTTAGACCAGTTGGCGTGATTTTGACCAAGATTTGAGAGCTATGTAGGCCAATACGTACCTTGCATGCATATATGGTACCAATTAACTGCAGGGTTGTATTCGTTCCTCCAATCCATATTTGATAATGAAAACTGAGATCGAAATGCACGAATCTAAAGGGTTCGAACAGAAAGATCATCCAAGATAAGAATCTTAAGTTCATAACTAGCTAGTTAACAACAATTTTATAACTCTTATTCTGCGCATTTAATTAACAGGAAGCTAATTTGAGGGGGAGGATACAGTTCCGATTTTTGTTGGCTATTTAAATTCAGAGTAAGCTTATACCTTTTGAAAAGTATGTTTGATAATCTGCCTGTTTGAACGTAGACTTGAATCATAGGCCGGAAAATAAAACGGCAGACTTTGAGTCCATAGATTCATTTAGTCATTTTGATTAACATATATCGATCTTCAGCGTCTCTGCTAGTTTGATTAGCAGAATATTTGAGTGCATATATATATATATATATATACGAAAACGATGTAGAGCGTACGTCCGCACAGTTCTTAAAGTGTGGAAGTGCCTCCGTTCGCCACCATCCTACGTCGACAACAGCGCGCCTCCTCTGAACGGACACCAACAGTGTCCCCGACCACTTTCCCTCCCCGGCGAGTCCACCGAATTTCAGTTTTTCTGCAAGATCGATCTTGTTTGAAGTTTTAGGAGATCTCGCCGGAAAACTGGAATTCGGCAGACTCGCTAGGGAGGAAAAGTGGTCGGGGACACTGCTGGAGTCCGCTCAGGTGGAGGCGCGCCATCGTCGGCGCCGGATGGTGGCGAACGGAGGAACGTCCGCACTTTAAAGATAGTGCAAACGTGCGCTCCACATCCGGCCTGTATATATATATATATATACACACAAAAAAACGATATGAAGCGGAAGTCTGCACTGTCTTTAAAATGCAGACGTCCCCCCGTTCTCCACCGTCCGGCGCCGACGACGGCGTGTCTCCACCCGAGTGGATACCAAAAGCATCTCGACCACTTTCCATTCCCGGCTAGTCCGTAGAATTTCAATTTTCCTACGAGATCGACTTTGTCTCAAGTTTTGGGTGGAGGTTGCTTCCCAAACCTTCAAATCGATCTCACTGAGAAGGGAAAGTGGTCAGGGACGCCTCTGGTGTCTGCTTGGATGGAGGAGCGCCATCGCCGGAGCTTGATGGTGGAGAACGGAGGGACGTCCGCACTTTAAACCCAGTGCGGACATCCGCTGCATATCCGGCCTATATATATATATACACACACACATACTTATACTCTGTTAATTGGTTAATTTATCTGCTTCATATCCGGCCTATATACACACACATACTTGTACTCTGTTAATTGGTTAATATGTATGCGTTCGATCGCTGTTCTTATACAAACACTTTGAGCTACTAAGCTTTAACTTAGGGCTACATTCAAGGCTGAAGATGTGATGAACTGATAATGAACTTAAATACTTGGACAAGACCCCTCATCCGATTGTGTGAATCCCCTTAGAGGCAGATCATGCACATGCATATATTCAGCCTTTCATTATTTAGTATTAATTTGTTAGGACAAAAAATCACGAGTCGTTAACTTGTATCCTTTATACTCGATGTCTCAATCTTTGGAGTTAACGGTTATGTATCTTATATATTCTTGGATTTTATGATGTAGATAAAATGAATGGACCATTGTTCGTTGGCATAGTAGCTGACGATTTGTGATTCAAAACTGAGCTCAGAAAACCAATTGAACTGGATCATGAAGTCGTTGTACCAGGTTTGTTTGAACAAATATGGAGCAATTAGATCGACTATGAACATGATTACTTGGTACTTAATGACCAAGCTAGTAGTCCCAACTTTGTCCATTTGGCAATAACTTTGAGGCAAAAAGCTTTGGGGTCATCGATCACGTAATTCAATTAAAACCAAAAAGGTACTGTAAGTGGTACAGAGAGAGCACTATTAGAGTCAAAAGTTTTCTTCGACCTTTTTACATCTCTTTATATATGCACCAGTAGTGTGTACTGTAAACATTTCAATTCATTCATACATTCTTTATTTTTTGAATGAAACCTTGGGTAAAGGATCGAATCAATAAAAACTTTATCCGTATCTCACATTTTTATGTCTTTGAGGCTTCTCTCTCTCTCTCTCTCTCATGGAATTTAGGGTTTGTATCCGAAGAACTGCACATAGACATTGCATACATCAAATGCAGACAAGATGAAATAAAGCTTAGCTTGGTCTATGAGAATATAGAAGGGAGTGTGAGAAAACGCCAATGGGAAAGAACCCGATTCCCCTATTCAACAAGCATTCCCTTATATATGCTAATTGTTTAGGTTAGTGCATATATGATGCAACAAAACACAAGTAATTCCTTTCGAGTTTGAAGAGCGCATGCCTTCTGAAGCTGACACACAAACATATTAACCATCTCTCTCTCTCTCTCTGAAATACTCATTGATCATATATATGGCTCACCTTTTCAAGCTCTCTCCAGACATGGATTCTCTTTGCCAGTGCAAAACCCATCACCTCCTTCAAGAGAGATAGTACTAGATTCTATTACCACACTTTTTTCTCTTTTCCACATCTTTTAATGTACCCTCTACATAGTGTGAGTGACTGAGAAAGAGAAAGAGAGAAGCTAGCAGCTAGGTTTCTATATGTATTATTGTCTACAACTTTAATTTTTGCATGGGAATGTAAATAAGGCCTCTGGAGTGTTTAAACATTTGAAGCTTTTCATACAGGGAGCTAGGGAGAGAGATGAGATAAGCCCTACTCCCACTCTTCATGTCATCATTGCAAACTGAGGTGGTGGGGATCATGGGCTCCTTTTTTTTTGCTTTGTTCCATCATACACACTTTTTCTTTCTTTCTTTGATTATCTCTCGTAAATAAAAGAGAAAGGTTTCTTGGTAGGGTTGAAGGAATGTCTCTTTGCTTGGGCTTGTGATTTTCCTCGATTTTCATCTTTGTTGCCTCCACATTCCACTTGTCTTGGATTTGACCACCTCTTCATGTGTGTGAAATGGAGCAACATTCAGGCACAAGCTCTGCTTGTCACTACCTTAATTATTAGTTTAATTACTCACTAATTTATGCATACCCTTTATCATTAAGAAACTAACTGTCTGTAAGTTTGATCTTTTGCACCTGCACCAGCAGCAGCATATGTTTATATGCTGATTAAGTTTCTCCGTAAGTAACAGTGTTCTGATTCTCCATGATATAGCCGTCACACTTAGGGAGGATAAACCACGAATTGGAACATTGACTCAGGGGGTAGATCCCTGCTCATTGTTTCTATATATTCTGAATTAAGTAAAAACCATTTACTGAGATATCAATAGGGTGATAACTCTGATTATTTGTACATGTATTATATTGAGGAAGGAAAACCTGGTTCTGATTATTTGAAATTGAGATTATGCGGATGAATCAAGACGGTTGACTACAATATGCCTATGATTCTAGCTAAGATCAGTACTACTATGCATGGTTTGTCATCAGTTCCTAGCTTGCTTCTGAGTTAGATGGAGTATTACTACTCCGGTTGAACCGCTAGTGTTTCTGGCGAAGTGATCGCTCTCTCTATGTAACTTTACTTTACCAGTAAGAAACTGACTGGTCTGAAAATTTTTGAGTTATTTGAACTAGCACTATTAGATATATGGAAATGCTTACTGATTCTTCAAAATTACTATTAACTTGGTCTAACTAATATTTACGGTAATTTTATTCAAGGTTATATTTGATGAGTGGCGGTAAATCGGAATTATATTCCAGAAGTTCAGGTTGCAGTTTATTCTGACCTCAAAAGTATTAGCATTTACTGTTTATCATAAACACATAGATCAATTAGGAGGTGCATGCATGGTGCGTTCGATGATTAAATTTTAAACAGAACTTTGAGGATTCTAATATTACTGTTCATGTTATATGGTTTAGTTCCTTGCTTCCAAGCTGAACATTTTGGAATGGTGGAACCTGCAATCTTTGATCATTTATTACCAAAAGTGAATCCTTTTTCTGCATCAAAAAGAGGGGAGAAAACAAAGTGACTCCTTTTATTTTCCAGTTGTGAATTATGCCCTTAGTCATGTACAGTACTGATTACCAATTACCAGTTTTTGATTCTTGCATAACTTTATACACATAAAAAACATACACAAAGCTGCATCTTCATCATGAATGTTTAATATTCTTGATCTTTCGATTTATACACAAACTCAGGAATTCAAATTCCAGATGATCAAGCGTCTTTATTCATAATTTCGAAGGTGCCTGGCTAGTCACTAGAATAAAAGGTAGCAGTGATATTGGTCTTAAAAGGAAACGGAGAGGGAAGGAGAAAAGAGAAAGCTCGCCTCGTTATACTTTCTTATAGCACAAGTTTTTGATCATAGTGTTCATCATGATATTCTCTCTAATCGAATCAAATTCATAGAAAAACTACATGTGAAATGCAGGCAGCAGCAACAACGTACAACAAGATGTGAATTGTGAACTAGAGTAATATTCTTTTTCTTTTTTGAGGGGGAAAACGAACATAATTTATTAAGCATCAAAATGAATCACCGATTACAACAAACTCTCTAATAATAGCTACAGGCACACAGCCATGCCAAGAAAAGTTAAAACTGACTGTTGGAAGCTAGTCTAGCAATTTTATCAGCAGCTGAATTTGATTCTCTATGAACATGATCAACTGAAAAAGAAGACGGTGCAATGTAGCTACAACATCCTCTATAATCCTTTTTATTTCTCTATTTATTAAAATCCGTAATTTAATCCACCCCACCCTACATATTCAGAGGTCAAAGGCACATAACCTCAACGTTGTCAGTAAGGCTACGGCTCACCAACACTTTACCATCCTCTATGATCCTATGTAGCATGGCTTGAAGCACCCTCATGTCCGGCTTCAATTGCTTGAACAACCTGCAAGCAGTACGTCCCCTTCCAAGAGAACCGGCGTCATCGTGTGTTTCTGCACAGCACTCAGCTGCATCACAAGCTGCTCTTGCCTCACTTCTGCAGGCATGAGGCAGTGAAACTAACGCTTGCATATGCCACCAAGTTTTCTTCCTAGTTCTACTAAAATTTATTAGTTTGTGAGCCGCTCTGCTAGGGTTTCTCTGCATCCACTTTGTGCCTTCAATCATGAAGGTTTTAGCATGAAATTGTTGTGGTATCAACAACACTGCCGTAGAAGCGCTTCGGAAACTGATTCAGAAGCACCACCCTTCCTTATTTATGTAGCTACAAACCGTAGCAGAACTAGAGTATTTTGACAAAACAGCCGATATCTCTGTACTACCTCTACTCACAACGTATCCACTCAAATAGTTTATTCAAAGTGAGTTTTGTCAGCTCCAGAATATACATAACGTTTGAAAACCTTAAACTCATTCAAAAATATAAACATGAATAAGGCTCAGTGACCCCCTCTTAATTTTACATGCATTTGATGCTAGATGGAGTATTTGATCAGCCGAATGATCATGACATGCTATCCTATCCAAGGACAGAAATTACAATTACAAATATTTGGCTGAAAAATCTAATAAAAGTAAGGTCCTCTACTTGTATTGCACGTAATGAATCACGAAACTGTGTTATATCCAAAACAATCAATCATGATAAGGTGAAGGATTCAAGGTCTATGAGTTTTACAGTTTGGATTTTAAGAGAAAATTAAAGGGCTGAATCAACATTTGTTTTGGTGATAATCACATGCAATAAAACAACCAGAAACATCAGATACAAGGAGGATCTTAACTTCTTAAGTACTAGTTCTAAATAACTTCTAATATTCTACAATCTATTGTTACAGACCAAGTGGTAACTGAAAGGCGGATATCAGATTTCAGCACAGCCATTCAGCATCACCCTCACATAAATATTGTCTTCAATATATATCTAATTCAAGGAAGTAATCCTCAAGTTGTGTTATGGCCTGGAACTTATAGCATGGCAAAATGTGAGGCTTAAGGTTTATCAATATTGAATGAATTAGATCTTGCTAAGTGACCTTTCCTACAGTGGAACCTTATGGTAACTGTCTTGTCCAGTTATACTACAACTCTCACTTTCACAAAAAAAAAAAAAACAAAAAAAAAACACTATCACCATTACCATGTCTGAGTCACAATTCGTAGTGGGTGGGCTTCTGTGTTAAACACCCATTCGTCCAAAGAGATGAATGACGGAGGTGAAAAGAGGAGGTAGAGATACTTCAGCGTTTCTGCAAGGAAGAAGGTCTGCATCATATTGTCTTTATCACCTCTACTTACCTGACATAGATGGCTAAAACAATTCAGCAAGTACATTAAGCTTGAGATGAAATTTTAAAATGGAAACAATGCCAGCCTGAGATGATGAAAATCACTTAATAATGTGAGTATGGAATGTGTGTGTACATGTGTGTGTGTGTGTGTCTATGCGCGTGCGCGCGTGCCATTGTACTGCCTACAAGTTTCAGAAAATAAGATTCAATTCTAACAATTCTTACATCTTTAAGTCCCCTATATCCTGTATCTGTACGAGAGTTATTTTCAAATGCTTGGAAAATGTTCCAACCCCATTCTTGGTAAGTTTTGTTCCCAGTTAACCGCCACAGGTAGAAAAGTGACTCAATAGTCTCAGGCCTCAAAATGTTCCATGTTGTTCCCACCATCATGTCCTACAAATATTTTCTGTTATCATGTTAATATTCTTTTTGAAATCTTAGTTTCAAGTATAAGTAGAATGGAACTATAAGACCTGTCCAGCGAGAAAGTTATAGTTCTCCGCAGCCAATTTCGTAGGCGTTCTCTGATAGAAATTATAACAAGTCCATGCAAGCTACATAACATATAGCAATTCAAGACATAAGCTAATGGATAAATCATTAAATCTATGAGGCTATTAATTGTCCAAACTAGAATAGTAGAGTTCAGAAAGATGTGAAACGCAGTTAGCCAAGTTAGTTTACAATCAGAAAGCACCTCTGTTTGTTAATTAACACTCAGAATTGTCTGTTAAGTATTGCTCCCCATCCTCTGATGTTACCCCTCAGGTGAATAGGTAGTGCGTGCATAACACGAATGCATACAATAAAGTTACGAGTTCATGCATAATTTAGTGTTGGAATCATTGATGCATAAACAATAGTACAACAAATTTTGTAGTTGCTATAGATCAGAACTCCAAGACACTAAGAGTAGACTTCAAAAAGTTATGATACATGCACAATTCTTCTGTTTCTACTGCTAATGCCTGCATCTTGAGTCTCAAACCCAGCACTAAAGCTATTTCTATGGTGAAGTCTCAGCTTCTATTAAAAAATCTTCTCCCTGATCGGCTGATCCCATTAGTATACAGCCTTCTATGGGCTTTCTAGAGCCAAACCAAATGAGTATTTTGACTTCAGTGTGTTGAAATGTGATATGAATCTAAACTGAAGTGTTTCTGAAAAAATAAAATAGAAACAAAAACTTTAATATGCAATGGGATTTTAGTTATTCTTAACAAAAGCCAAACCTCATTTTATGCAAAGACTCAGCAGAAATTTTATTCATCAATTCCTGTTATGAATCAGTACTAGCCTAACACTTTTAATGACTGTGGAGCATCAAGAAGTATTTCATTAATACATTTTACAAGATTAGAGTACTGGCTTCAATATTACATAAATTTTATTTCATTTTTATTTTTTGAGTGATAGGACATTAATCATTGTCTCATATTTTCCTTGCATAATGGTTTAAATCGAGTATACAGTAGCAAACTTCACCTCAAGATTACCTCTTCAGCAAGGGATAACATCTTTTCAGCTTGGCCAGGGTCATAGCCAGAAGATCCTAGAGCCAGCATGCCAGGAGCAAAGCAGGCTAATATCCATCTGCATACAACATAGAAATTAGCACCTAACCCTAAAAATTTCAACAACTTATTTGGCACACTCCTGATTCTGACTATTCATACACTACCTTGTCAATTAGCGAGTTTCCAAACTTCTCGCATATGTATGCAAATGAAGATGGTGTTGTCCTCCGAGTCAAGCTTTTCAGACCTTCCATTGAAGTCTCCCACATCTCTCTACATGTAAAATTCATAGGCAAAAGTTTGGTCAGAACATAAGCTTGACTGTGCTGGATGATATTAATGAATCCATAACATATCCTCATAATTGATTAACATAAAGAAATGAGATGAGAGCACAATAACAGTTTGGATCAAAAGTGAAATGGTTCTGTTTACACCCAAATTAATATTTTTACTGGACAGTAATTGTCTTAGTGAATATTAGTTAAATTTATGGTCCACGTCATACCGGCGAGCCCGAAATAATGGGTTTACAAGTGATGGCCCGCCAGAAGCCCATGCGAGCTGGACAAGTTCACATGGACAAGAGGCTTCGCGAGGTATAGATGGACTAAGAGACGTGAGTGGATTTGATTCAATGTTTAATTGCCTATGAAGCGGCGAGCTTGCAATCTGGATAAGTTTACAGGCGGAGAAAGATGCTTGCATGTGAAGAGGGCGACTTCGCCTAGAAGTCCTGGGCGTGAATGACTATCAAAGTCATCCTGCCTCCATATACATATTACAATTCTCATGAATACATACATGAGAGACATGCTACGTACAAGCCAAAGTTGCCATGCAAACTAGAAGTTTGTATGCAAAGGACTTTGCATGAGATCAAGAGGTGGATCTCGTTTAGAAGATATAGGCTTAGTATGGAAGCGAAGCGAGATGCTTTTGCGCGGGAGACTTCGCCAGAAATAAGAAGAGAATTCGCGTGAAAGAAGGAAAAGAGGCGGACCCCGCCTGGAATGCAAAATAATGAGGCGGGCTTGAGACACATGCGAGGCGAGGTGACTTCGCGTATGTAGGAGGCTTTGCGAGGAGGCAGTGGAGAAGAGTCTGCATGAGAGAGGGCTAAGCACTACAACAATTCCCAGCATTAGTGACCGATAGAGTGGTCACAAAAACTAGCCATGTAGGTCACTGATTGTGTTTAGTGACCAAAAAAAGGTGGTCACTGAGTGGTCACTATAGGCTCGTCACTAATTCTCAATAGTGAGCACTTGCAATACTTGGTCACTAAAATCATAACTTCTAGTGACCACCAAAATTTGGACACTGATGGTATTAGCATTAGTGACCACAAAGTTGATCACTAAAGGAGTCAAATGTAGTCACTGAAAGGCATTATTTGGTCACTAAACCTCAGCTACGTACATATATTAGTGACCATGTCAACAGGCCACAAAAACATTAGTCAGTGAAAAAAATAATAATATAAATCGGCATATAAAAGCCTTTCTAAGCCCCTTTAATTGTTACTTTTGAATGTAAGTAAATTACAATGAATAACGACAAGATTGTGAATTACAAAAATATAATCTAGAACAATAAAAAATTGATATGCACAGAACTCCTTAACTATTTAACCAATAGCGAACATTAAATATGATAGATACTCATTGGAAGTCTTACGAATAATGCAAAGTCTATATATCTATAAGCATTGCTGATACGTAACCAATACGACACCTGACTTTTTCCCTGTGCATGATTCTCCATAATCTTTATCTTCTTCCATGCCATCATGCAGAGAACAGTTCTGACAAACTGAGTATACAGCACAAAGCTAAGAAATGCTAGAGATATGTACCTGAGAAAAAAGCATTCAATTCATAGACGTTAATTCTGAACAAAAATAAATGCTAATGATGAAGAGATGAATCAAAAGTTCTTCAAAATCTAAAACAATTGGTAATGAATCTGAATTTTAATCAAGTTTAGCTAATCCCCAGGATAAGAATAATGTATATTACAACATCTAATTTGTGGTTCCAATGGCGGAGCTATACTTAGACCATGGCACCCCTCGTAATTTTTTAAAACTTGTGTATTATCATGTATTATGAAGAGGTTTTGATATAATTGAAGTATAAGCTCTATAATTTATAAGGTTTGGCCCTTGTTTCTTTCCAATAATAAATCATAAACATCATTTGTTGTTAATAGGTTTAATCCCTTGATCATCTCTTACCATATACTCTATTCGTAATCAATTCCATAATGAATAATTTCTTCTTTTTTCTCATTCTATTATGTACAAATACTTTGTATTGATGAACTACTAATTTCATATCAGTTTTTTAAGTCTAGTATGATGCCCAAAATACAAAAGTTAATTATCTTTTAATTTTGTACTCGTATATACAATTATTCAATTTCAAATAATATGTAATTTTTACTTTCTAACTCGGCCCCTCTTAATATATAGTCTTGGCTCTGCCCCTGTGTGGTTCTATGAGTTTTTACATTACAAGGTTTTTTTCTAAAAGAAATTTTCAAATGCCATATAAGGATTTACTTAGAAAGTATACTTAAGAGTTTGGACATACATCAAGTATGGAAGAGTCGTGGTTTTCAGTAGAGAAAGCTAAGTAACTACAATCAAGCTCATGATACAATTTATGTCCTCTTGATATCTAAAGCTAGCAAAGAAGAAATGAAAATTCGCTTCAACTAGGACATCTAGTATCTAACATTTACATGAAAATGTAAAATCAGGCAGTCATCTCCAGTAAGTTGAAAAGAAATTAAGACAACATACCCCGTTGTAAAAGAGGCTCTGGTTACTGCTATATTTAAAAAGAAGCAAGGTTGAGCTCTTCCTCTTTCAAACCGATGATGTTGGTGCCCTTTCTGCCACATTTTCCAAATCCATTGCAGGAACTACAAAAGACACTAGCATAAACATAATAATGATATTGACTTGTTTAAACTGTAAAAACCCAATTTAGATAATAAATAAACAATTAAAACAAGATTTGAGATACCCAAAAATCAGCAATAATGGAATCCCAACCCCGGCCCTGACTCAGGTCACCAATAATTCCAAAATCAAAAAGAAAGGAAGATCACTAAAGCTAAATTGGAATTGAAAAAGAATGTACTCAACCTTAAATTAAATGTCAATGGGTACTGGGAATTGTGAAGAAAGTTACATTGCAACTGATTTTAAGTTGAACAGCAGGGCAACCGCATCTTTGGATCTGTCATGAAGCAAAAGTAACTCAAACCCCATAAAAGAAACTGATTCTTGAATCATGCTCCAAATGTCTAAATGGTGCCAAACATTGAATATTGCATAATTATATACAAGAACATAGATGAGGCTTTCTGTTGTTAAGATCTTTTATTTTCTTTACATACAACAATTTTATATCCATTCGAAGATATAAGCTATGATGAATCGCAATTCTAAAGACATACAAAATGCTAACAGTATAAAGCAACTTAGATCAAGCTAGTGAAGTATCACAACAAGTAATAGCATTGTAGATTGACCAGAAAGAGTAAAAGACTACTATGTCAAAATAAAATTAAGGTGGCAGACACAAAATAAACACACCTGCTGGAGTTACTACTTTGTCTACTAAATGGAAACTACCTGAACTCATCTGCACTTCAAACCTAACTAAAAAAGAAAGCAGAAGATAAAATTTCTCTAATCTTGTAACTGTAAGGACACCCAAAGTTATCAACATAGCAATATTTTCCCTTCTGTCATAGAATTATTTTTCCTCCTAAGTTACAAGGGTTGGGATTGATTAAAGTATGTTCTTATGCAGGTGCTTCATAGTAAGTTCACAGTGATTAGGATTGGATTATTTTTCTATTATGTACACACATACAGTAAAATGAATTGGGAACAAAAGGAATTTGCATTATGCCATTGTGAAAAAAACAGAATGAATTAGCACCACAACCCTAAACCAACTTGTGGATGTTGAAATGAACCCACACAGACAATAAAATCAACACAAAAACACACTTTTACGGATCAATGAAGCACCCAAAAACACGACAATATGACACAAACGCAAGAAATAATCCTTAAAAGGTTGATGGCGATCTTGCCCAAACAACCAAACACCAAAATCCAATCACTAGAGCCGTAATATGGTATAATCTTTCCAACTTCGGTTAGTACTAGAATCGCTCTCAAAATCAATTGGTTTTGGTAGAATAACAACATTGAAACTAATTCACATATGGCTAATCAGCCTAATCCTAATCAAAATTATAAAATAACAACAGAAGTAAAGAGTAGTTAACTACACCTGCTGATCGAGACTTGAGAGGGTATAGAAGTCATCGGCGTTGAGTTTGCAGAAGACAAGGGGAGTAGCTCTGCTACTCACGGCGAAACTAACAAATTTGTTGACGGTTGAATAATTGAAATGTAGGCGAAGCAAACTTCAAGAGAATTAGGGTTGTGGTATTTGGAATAGAGAGAGAAGTTGAGGAACCAAAGTTCTAGGGAAGAAATAACACGGATCAATTTTGCCCTGCGCTTTTGGTGGAGCGAGGGAGTCGAGATAAAATTTGACTGTTCAATTATTATTTTTTATTTCAATAACCGCTCCCGCGTTTAGGAATAAATTCCTTTTTGATTATGTGGTCACTAATATACAGAAGAGACTCTAGAGTCCATGCGATGCAATTTGGTCACTAAAAAAACAAATTTTACTTACCAAGTAGGGGGTCACTAATACAAATAGTTGCTCACTAATAAAAAATTTTTACTTACCAAACGGAGCAGGTCACTACTTGTCAAATAGTGGGTCACTAAACAGGTGGCTAACCATTTTTATTTCAACCGAATGTATTAGTGACCAGTACTTCTTTTTAGTCACTAAATCCATGTTATTAGCGACCATTAAAATTTGGTCACTAAGAAATTGGTCACTATAGCCCAATATTGTTGTAGTGAAGTCATTAGCCGCATATGTTGACTGGGTGGATAAGGAAGTAGTGTCCTTGATTGCTTGACCATGTCAGGGATGATTGAAGAGTTTAATGTTTCCCATGCACGTGAAGGTAAAGGTGTTAGTTAAGGACTCTACTCCTATTTGCATGAGTGAACAGTGGTACACGTCAAAGTCATCATGAGGTGTTCTAACTCAACTCTTCTAGACAAAGGCAGTTAGTCACTTCACCAAAGGATAATCACGTCCAGCAAGTGATTTACATCGCCTACACCACATTTATCGTTGAAGACTCCTACAAGTCTTTGACATGCTTTAGGCCAATACCTGTGGCCCTAAGTAATTCTATATAAAGAAGCTCCACGGCTTACAGAAAAGGTCTACACACAATCAATCAATCAATCAAACACAAATACAACCTTCAACCTTGTTGAAACTCTCGACCTAGTCGAATCTCAGACGCTCCTCAGAGCTTTCCTTTCGTTTCCCCGTACGCTCTCCGGAGCTTTCTCTTTCTTTTTTCCTCTCCTTCCCAATTGAAGCTCTGCTCGATCCTACGTCGAGTATCGACATTGTGATGCTCAGGCGGACTACTGTAAGTCCTTGCCCAGTACGCAAGGCGAATCTGAAGAACCCTGCGGTGGAGTTGGTGCTCTCTCCATCCTCAGTCGCTTGATTAGAAGCAAAAGGCTAAGCGCACCCCGCTACTACAACCACTACATTCCGCGTCCGTGCGGTGGCACGCCCGCAACAACCAAAAGAGACTTTGCACGCCCAGACTTACTGGTGTGGCCAAAACATTGGCACACCCGGTGGGACCAGGGTAGTCTCTGACGTCACCTTCATTGGGATCGACGAACAGAGATGACATTTGATTTCCAAGATTTCCAAGAAAAATCAAGAGCCATCGAGAGAAAATATGCCGAACTAAGAGATGCTAGCCGCAAAAAACATGCCGAACGAATGGCTGCCATCCTCAAGCAACACGCAGAGGAAACGACTGCTAGAGAGGCTGCTAAAGAAAAAGAAACAGCTGCTATAAAGGCTGCTGAAGAAAAGGGAAAAGCTGATTGGGTTGCCTTTACAGAGAAATGGGATGCCATCCTCAAGCGACATTGTGAGCCTGAGGCTGCTGAAAAAAAATGAAAAGGCTTTACAATGCCTAAATGTGAAGCTTACAGTTGACGAGCATGTCCCTGCCAAAAAGATTGAACTGCCTAGCAGCCAATCTAATGGCGAAGATTTTCCTTTGGACGAGCCCACGTTCAAAGAAGAAATTCCTTTGTCAATCAATGACAAAGAACCTGAGGTTGAGGCCGCAAAGATTTTTGATAATAATCCTGTCTCGAAGACTGACTATGTTCCTCAGGAAACGGAGCTTGAAGATAGGACAGAATAGTCCATCTTAGAAGATGAAATTGGTTCGAACATTGATGATGGCGAACCACAAATTCATATGAAAGGTATCCAAGAATCCAGCTTCCCTATGCAAGACATATATGTGGACACATGTCAGATGCATGGGGGGCACGGCGTAACTCGCCTTCTTTCTTTAATCCACCACCATGATCAAGGGCATGATCAACTCAAGTTTTGTCCTATTACTGGACATTATCAAGAAGCTGCCCCAGGTCATGACAAACTTAATTATACATGGTGTGGTGGTATACCTAGGCCAATTCGTGGCCTCACATTCCAATATAATTGGAGTCTCTGCATGCAAGTTCAAAGGCCAAATGATGGCTTTAGTATTGTATGTGGGAGACATTTTTACACCCAGAATTGCAAGTTTATTATACATGGGTGTAAAGTCGAGTATTCTCAATGCCATCTCACTATAGTCTGCAGCAGGAACTTGGCAGCATCTAAACATGATGCTCATGGATTTCATATATCTGCATTAGAGGCAGAGGTGGATTCGCTGGGTTGTGGTGACTCCAAAATTGATTTTGACACAGCGCCAATTTATGATGAGTATGATGAAGACTATATGTTGGTGCGTCTGTCTCATAATCATATTCCACAAGAGTTTAATCCTAGTGAAGCTCTTGATATGGCCCCCTTCCATAAGCAATGCGTGGCTATACCTGATAAGACCATGCATTCTGACATGATAGTCGGTGACAAGGCAGATCTTTACACCATTTTGTCCGCAAGAATGCAATTGAAGATCATGCTTTGCCAAATAACAAAGATGCTTGGGGGGCAACAAGGCAGTCCCTACGAGCTACTTTCTTCAAATTTTCAGGTGGTTGACGCACAACATCTCTGCTCAACACTTAGAAATTTTCAACAGCGAGGTTCTCATGCCGGAAACATAACGGCGTCGAGGCTTGGAGTGAAGCATTGGTGGCCTCCCCCGTGGCCTTACGAAGGGTAACTAGCCATGCTATACTCTCTTCTTTCCTTTACTCTTAGCTTTACTTCTGTTTTTACTTCTGTTTTCTTTCATTTTTCTTTCTTTCTCGCATTGAAAAAAGAAAATACAAAAAAAAAATTATCAAATAGCAGAAAACACCAAAAAGAGATCCTTGGTTTTGCTGAAATGCAAGACAACGTTTTTGCCTCCAAAAGGCTTGAACTTTATTTGAGGCCTATCCCTGAGGCCTGGAAACAATACCTTAGGCATTCCATATGCCTTGAATTGCTGCCAGCGAAGTCAAGTCAGAGAAGAAATTCCAATAGTTGCTGAAAGTTGCAACATCCACTACCGGACAGTCCACTTCGCCGATTCAGCTGGAATGATCCAAGAAGAACTTCGCCGATTCATCTGGAATGATCCAAGAAGAACCAGCAGGCGAGCCGTATATCAATGGAAAGCTCTGGATGTCTAATTTCCAGAGGATTTTACGGTTCGTCATTTCGCCATTCCTGGAGAGAGTTATGGCAGGTTGAATGCAGGCGGGTCAGGATACCAGACAGTCCACCTCGCCGATCAACCTGGAATGATCTAGGAAGAATCAGCAGGCGAGCCCTATATCAATGGAAAGCTCTGGATGTCTACTTTCCAGAGGATTTTACGGTTCGTCATTTTGCCATTCCTGGAGAGAGTAATGGCAATTTGAATGCAGGCGGGTCAGGATGCCGGACAGTCCACTTCGCCAATTCAGCTGGAATGATCCAGGAAGAACTTCGCCGATTCAGCTGGAATGATCCAGGACAACCTAGCAGGCGAGCCATATATCAATGGAAAGCTCTGGATGTCTACTTTCCAGAGGATTTTATGGTTTGTCATTTCGCCATTCCTGGAGAGAGTTATGGCAGGTTGAATGCAGGCGGGTCAGGATACCAGACAGTCCACCTCGCCGATCAACCTGGAATGATCTAGGAAGAATCAGCAGGCGAGCCCTATATCAATGGAAAGCTCTGGATGTCTACTTTCCAGAGGATTTTACGGTTCGTCATTTCGCCATTCCTGGAGAGAGTTATGGCAGATTGAATGCAGGCGGGTCAGGATACCAGACAGTCCACCTCGCCGATTCAGCTGGAATGATCCAAGAAGAACTTCGCCGGTTCATCTGGAATGGTCCAGAACGACCTAGCAGGCGAGCCATATATCAACAGAAAGCCCTGTATGTCTACTTTCCAGAGGAGTTTACGGTTCATCATTTCGCCATTCCTGGAGAGAGTTATGGCAGGTTGAATGCAGGCGGGTCAGGATACCAGACAGTCCACCTCGCCGATCAACCTGGAATGATCTAGGAAGAACCAGCAGGCGAGCCCTATATCAATGGAAAGCTCTGGATGTCTACTTTCCATAGGATTTTACGGTTTGTCATTTGGCCATTCCTGGAGAGGGTTATGGCAGTTTGAATGCAGACAGGTCAGGATACGCGCGAAGTTGCAATGTGTTTTTTCAATGTGTTTCATGACCTTGCAGCGAGCTTTCCTTTACTGGGGGGCATCCATACAAATTTTGTGTACCTTTATTCATACACTGGGATCTACTCAAGGCCGGTCCATGACCTTTTTTTCGGTGTTTGCTAACTTCAACGATGCATGGTGCTACAACTCCTTCACTGGGGGGGGCATACTAACAACTCCTTCACTGGGGGGGCATACTAAAGTTTTGATGTCCTTTATTCGTCGAACAGACATCAAAACTGAGGGACACATTAGGGTAGATATGTGTTCTAGATATTTCAGACTTTAGACGCTTCTTGAGGTGTCTTGGTCATTATTTAGGCTAACACATGTGGCCTCTAAAAAAAATTTTCAAGGTAAATCTGGGCCGTTCGCCGACATGGTCTTTTTGTTTGACTCTCATTGGTTCGCACTGGGGGGCAGCGAAGTCACTCCATGATCTGAATATCAAAAAGTTGGTTCGCCATCGCCAAGAGCTTAAGCGGAGGTCATTTTTTGAATCCAGTCAAAGTGCACGTTTACTCAAGGTACATCCCTTCGAGGTACATCCATGGCGAGTCAACAAGTCCATGGCGAGTCAACAAGTTTTGGCCGCAAGGTACATCTATACGAGGTACATTCCTTCAAGGACATTATCTAGTCGAGGTGCATGCATGATACTATGTTCTCTGAGTGGAGCAGGCGAAGTGCACGGCATCATTCAAGTCCAGGTCATTTAATGTATGAACCGAGCCAATACCAGTGGCTTTGGGGCAGCATGAACATAAACCTCTTCAGTCATTCTTGACATTCATGACTTCGAGGCTGGGGGGCAATGTTTACACCCAAATTAATATTTTTACTGGACAGTAATTGTCTTAGTGAATATTAGTTAAATTTATGGTCCACGTCATACCGGCGAGCCTGAAATAATGGGTTTACGAGTGATGGCCCGCCAGAAGCCCATGCGAGCTGGACAAGTTCGCATGGACAAGAGGCTTCGCGAGGTATAGATGGACTAAGAGACGTGAGTGGATTTGATTCAATGTTTAATAGCCTATGAAGCGGCGAGCTTGCAATCTGGATAAGTTTACAGGCGGAGAAAGATGCTTGCATGTGAAGAGGGCGACTTCGCCTAGAAGTCCTGGGCGTGAATGACTATCAAAGTCATCCTGCCTCCATATACATATTACAATTCTCATGAATACATACATGAGAGACATGCTACGTACAAGCCAAAGTTGCCATGCAAACTAGAAGTTTTTATGCAAAGGACTTTGCATGAGATCAAGAGGTGGATCTCGTTTAGAAGATATAGGCTTAGTATGGAAGCGAAGCGAGATGCCTTTGCGCGGGAGACTTCGCCAGAAATAAGAAGAGAATTCGCGTGAAAGAAGGAAAAGAGGCGGACCCCGCCTGGAATGCAAAATAATGAGGCGGGCTCGAGACACATGCGAGGCGAGGTGACTTCGCGTATGTAGGAGGCTTTGCGAGGAGGCAATGGAGAAGAGTCTGCATGGGAGAGGGCTAAGTCATTAGCCGCATATGTTGACTGGGTGGATAAGGAAGTAGTGTCCTTGATTGCTTGACCATGTCAGGGATGATTGAAGAGTTCAATGTTTCTCATGCACGTGAAGGTAAAGGTGTTAGTTAAGGACTCTACTTCTATTTGCATGAGTGAACAGTGGTACACGTCAAAGTCATCATGAGGTGTTCTAACTCAACTCTTCTAGACAAAGGCAGTTAGTCACTTCGCCAAAGGATAATCACGTCCAGCAAGTGATTTACATCGCCTACACCACATTTATCGTTGAAGACTCCTACAAGTCTTTGACATGCTTTAGGCCAATACCTGTGGCCCTAAGTAATTCTATATAAAGAAGCTCCACGGCTTACAGAAAAGGTCTACACACAATCAATCAATCAATCAAACACAAATACAACCTTCAACCTTGTTGAAACTCTTGACCTAGTCGAACCTCAGACGCTCCCCGGAGCTTTCCTTTCGTTTCCCCGTACGCTCTCCGGAGCTTTCTCTTTCTTTTTTCCTCTCCTTCCCAATTGAAGCTCTGCTCGATCCTACGTCGAGTATCGACATTGTGACGCTCAGGCGGACTACTGTAAGTCCTTGCCCAGTACGCATGGCGAATCTGAAGAACCCTGCGGTGGAGTTGGTGCTCTCTCCATCCTCAGTCACTTGATTAGAAGCAAAAGGCTAAGCGCACCCCGCTATTACAACCACTACATTCCGCGTCCGCGCGGTGGCATGCCCGCAACAACCAAAAGAGACTTTGCACGCCCAGACTTATTGGTGTGGCCAAAACAGGTTCCACCAGCTTAAAAAACTAATCCTCTAACTAAGCAACAAAGTGAACCCATATATTGTTTTACGAATATT
Organism: Fragaria x ananassa; assembly: GCA_034370585.1. Taxonomy (NCBI): domain Eukaryota; kingdom Viridiplantae; phylum Streptophyta; class Magnoliopsida; order Rosales; family Rosaceae; genus Fragaria; species Fragaria x ananassa. The sequence goes on from CP139760.1 coordinate 5,278,379, forward strand.
AACAAGAGAAAACTGAACCTATATAAACACAGCATTTAAACGTTGATCAACTGATGACAAAATTTCACTTAATAGAAAACAAATATGCAACTTTGAGAAGTTTTATGAAATAAGATTTAGTATGACACTTTTTGCCGATTGATTGAAGAGCAGGCTTTTGTTTTGGCAATAGATGAATGCTGCTTCAAGTTTTGACCTGGCGGTCCAAGGATCAGAAGCCCCGTAGTACACTCACCCAAAATCAATGCATTAAAATTAATAATTCTTGCTTACTAAGAATACACACATTTGTATTGGATGGTGGCCTACAACCTCTCATGGATCTTGAGCAAACATTTGTACTTTTAACATAACTCTGGCCTCTGGCCTACCTTATTAGAAGGTACAGTTTGGAAGCACCTTACTTAACCACTGTAATTACAAATATCATAAATTGACTTAAATGGTTTCTGCTTTAATTTTCTAATGCCATATCAACACGACTATCAGATCTGAGGACCAATCTTAAAGTTAATGGCGATGTGAAACATTGTACATCTTACCATATACATTTAGTCATTGTATGTGTAAGATGAAAGATCATACATCATAACTGATTATAGCTTGTCTAAGCTTCTCACCTGTAGTATTTTGCGGCTTCTGTTTTGTTTCCTTGAATCCAAGCTTTGAGTAGATATTCATAAAAACTGCATCCACAAAGACATTATGCAAATCAATTGACTAATTACATGAATGGATATCATCCCTCCTAACATTATCGAGTAATGGACGTGTGCAATTAGGGAAAGTCACTAAAAGAATGGACCTTTAGTAGAGTTTTTGCCTCACCCATAGACAGAAGAAAACAAGTAATAAAGTAGAGATGTTCGATATACACCCGAAAAGAATTCTAGAGATGATGACATATGAAAGACTTGAAACTCATGGGACTTATATCCCGGTAGGAAAAAAATCTGTCCATAACTGATGTTTTCAGTCTTAAAACAAATTCCTGTTCAAGCTTACCTCATTTCTTTTGCTTTTGCTTAAGTTTCCCTTACAAATAATCATTCATCTTAAAGGAATTAAATTTGATACATATAGTAGCCCAAAATGTTAACTGTGATTCAGAAAATACACTTTCAGGACTGAAGGTGAGAAACTAGGCACTAGTTTGAACTTTGAACTATAGGCGCATACGCCGTACGCTTGTTCAACCGCCATATCTTATCAGAAACTGCAAGGACTGAATCAATAGCATAATCATGGAATCACTCACATAAAGGATGACATAGAGCACCTGTGAATCCTCTTCTAAGATATTCTCAAAATCCAAAATACCATTTACCTATCCCCCAAGGCACCAAATGTAATTTTTGATTTTGACGTTGTTCCAGTGTGAGGATCAAGATATATGGGAAGCAATCCATCAGCAGGGAAGATTTTATGAAATTCTTTAATGACATATTCCACCTGACATTTCACCACGCAAACAGTTTATAATTAGAAAGGAAGCAATAATTTCAATAAAAAATCTCATCATCTTGGTTGCGTTCTTCCTATTGAAATCTGAATGGAAACACCACCATCCACTTATGGGTTTCCAACAGTAAGGATAGATGAAAGGACTTTGTTGCTTTGGTTATAGAACCGATTGATTGAGCTGTAAGGATAGATGTGGGTTATGTGTAATTTGATTCATATATTCATGAATATATGTATATCAATTGGGGATAATTGATCATAAATACACATATCAAATCAATTTCTTGTTCCTTGATTCATATCAAAGAATAAGAAGTTATGAAGATGAGGAAAAGAAAGAAGGATTGCAGTTATGAGAATCTATCAACCTCTAGGCATCTACAAAGTTTGAGATTAATTATCATCTGGGTATTTATCAACCTTTAACTTCTGCAGATCTGAGTTCTATCAACCCTTAACCTCTGCACAATTGCACGGGTTTGCAAATTTTTTTTTGTCTTACATCTGTGTTTCTAACAAAGAAACGTTGTTGTGTTAGGGTTTAGGTTTGTTTTTATTTTGACGTGTCAAAATAGCCACGTGGCAATTTATTATAAGAATGAAGGACCATTGGGCATAACCACGTGGTCCAATTAGAAATGAATCATTACTAAAATTGTTCGGTCCTGAAATTATAGTTCACTTATTTCATTATAGTTTTAAGATTCAGAGTATCATTTCCTATTTGATCTCTTTGAATTCCATATTCGAAGTTACAATCGGATCTGTTCATTAAAAAGAATCGATTCAATACATTTCTTATATGTACCCATAGGTGCTAATTTGGATTTGAATCAGATATCGGAGACCACGATTTCTATCTAATAAAAAAAAGGAATAAATATGCATTTTCAAGCTCAACTTTTTGACCACTTCTCTCTGCCACTAGGGTTTTCTCTACTTTGAGAGTGTTTCTACCTGTTACGTCCCGAGCCGGGAAGTGGTCGCGGGGCGGAACGAAGTTGAATTCCTGAGGGGCTTTCACTCGGTACCTGCACAAATGACAGCGTCACGGGGTCAGGACTGGGGTGGCCCAGTCTTCGACTCTCCGATGCTTAAGTTAGCTTTGAGCACTTGTACGGGTAGAGGAATGAAAGTGAGAGAGAATGTATGTGTCTATGTAAATGTATGTACCTTAAGCTTGTTTTATAGGCTAAGTTTGTGTACCTTTGCCTTAGTCTCCAATGTGGGACTCTTTGCCCTCCTTTGGAGTGTCTCCCTTTTTGGGGGTGTTTTGCCGCTAGTGACTTTGGCAAGTGGTTTGTTACCGGCCCTTCCTTCTTTGGATATCTTTGAAGGGTTCACCAGGGCTATCTCGACCGGGTAATTGTACCGTATCCTCGGCTTAGCCAAGTATTTTGGCTATGTACTAACAGAGAGTTGATCGAAATTTGCAATGACCGCGGCTAGGACGTCAACGAGGCTTTCTCTGTTGGACAAAAATTCTATGAAGTTGATTGAAGGAAAGAAGGCGATCAGGGATCCTTTCTTTTACCTCTGCGGTCAACTGCTTACGCCGAGGAGTGTGCCAATTTCGCTGTTTACGGCGGTGATCTCAGGCATATGGGGCTTAAAGAAGAGGATCTTGGTTTGAGAGCAGGAAAGCGGCATCTATATCTTTCAATTCAAAGAGGTGCAAATGAGGGATCACGCCCTCCATGGTGGGTCGTGGTTTAACGGCAACTCTATCCTACTTCTGGAGGAATACGATGGGGTGTGTGACCATAAAAACAATGTCGCTGCAGACTTCAAAAATTTGGGTGGCAGTGAAGGGTTTACATATTGCTATGCGAAAACCTAAAGCTCTCACTTTGCTCGGGAATGCTTTGGGGCATTTCATGCATTTCGATCAACATGCTGTTGATGTCATAATTAAGTTCGACAACGAAACTTGACTTTTCAACTCAGTCCACGTAAGAAGTGTGAAAATGTCAAAGAGCCACGTATGACTCTTAACATTTCCACACACTTAAACCATTATCCGAGAATTAACGGTTTACTCTTTGTTTACACCCAAATACTAATTTGGGTGGGATAGTAAGTGTCTAAGTGAACAATAGTTAATCCGCAAGCTCAGCATGGTTGGGTTTACTAGTGTTCTGGTTCTTAGAGTTCGCATGGGTTAAAGAAATGGCTTCCTGTAGAGAAGCCATAGAGGAGGGGCGAGATGGCCTCGCGCGGAGACTCCGCCAATATGCAAGAAGCGGAGTCCGCGTGCCATAGAGGCGGGGTAAGATGGCCTCGCGCGGAGACTCCACCAATATGCAAGGAGCGGAGTACGCGTGCACATAGAGGCGGGGCGAGATGGCCTCGCGCGGAGACTCCTCCAATATGTAAGGAGCCGAGTACGCGTGCACGTAGAGGCGGGGCGAGATGGCCTCACGTGGAGACTCCGCCAATATGCAAGGAGTGGAGTCCGCGTGCACATAGAGGCGGGGCGAAATGGCCTCGCGTGTTGACTCCGCCAAGAACCAAGAAGCGGAGTCTGCGCACACTTAGAGGCGGGGCAAGATGGCCTCGCGCGGAGACTTCGCCAAGGAGCAAGAGGCGGAGTCTGCATCCAGCAATCTCATCCCGTATCCTTTTATTCTTGTACGCTAAGGTACCTCTCAAGTATCAAGAAGACATGACTTGAGACTGATTTGATAGGAGGAGACCACATAGAGTCGACACATGTTACCAACTCTGTCAAACTCATCATGGAATTAAGGGATTGTCAGGGAGCAAGACTGACACCCTGATTTTATGCTGAGCCCATGCTCTTCCTTTCCACGTCCCTGATTTTCTCTCCTATAAATACCAAGCCTTCCCAAGGCTGAAAGAGGATTCTTCTCCAATCTCTATTTTATTTTTCCAAATACTTTATTGACTTGGGCATCGGAGAGTGTTTGGCCGGCCCTAGGCTGGTCCTCCGATAACCTCCTAGTTCGCATGTCAACAGGTCATCCAGTGGCACTCCACGAACCTGAAGAAGAGAAGACCCAAGTCAAATGAAAAACGTCTAGCGCCAAGAAGAAACAGAGAGGCTAGCTAGTTCGCCATCCAAGAGAGAAGGCGGTTCGCCAACAAGAAGAGAAGGCAGCACGCCACCAAGGAGGGAAGGCAAGCTCGCTATCAAGAAGAGAGGCTAGCTCGCCACCAAGGAGGGAAGGCAAGTTCGCCATCAAGAAGAGAGGCTAGCCCGCCATCAAGGAGAGATGGCTAGCTCGCCATCAAGTAGAGGAAGCCCACTACGAAGTGGAGAGAGGAAGTTAGCTCGCTACTTTACACATACGATTTCAACGGATCTATCGTTGACCCGTTGGTGCCAAAAAACGACACCAACACAAGCAATGGAGAGAAAGGAGGTCGTCCACAAGATTAGAGTCCAACACGACCATAAAACTCAAATCTAGGCTCAGAAAAATTTCTCCTTTTCGCTGGAGGTGTCCGTTGACTTGGAATTATGGTGAGAGAAATGTCATGGTATCTGTAGTGATTGCGGCTTCTTTAACCATGGAGGCAGGGATGTGATAAGGGATTGGTTGCGATCATAGGGTCGGAAGTGTTATTGGTGGCGAATGATTTTGTGGTGCTTTTGATTGATGGAATTGTTGAATTGGTGGTCACAGCTCTGGGAGAGAAATAGGTGGTTGTTGGCACGGTGACGGAGGTGGCGCAGGGCCCGAAGCAGGGGCTAGGATCATCATAGCAGCGTCAGCCATGGTGGTTATGTTGACAGCCTGGGAAAGTCTCCCGACAAAGGTGGGATACCCTAACCCAAATATAAAGAGGGTTGGGCCGTGCAATTGTGTTGGGCCTAGGGGGTTCTCATCATTCTTGGTTGGAAACTCTTTTGGGTTGAAGGTGTTTTGGTCGGAATGATTCTGGACTGTTTGAGACATATGAGGTTGTTGGGCCTGGTCATTTGAGTCCAATTGTTGCTACATCTCCTAAAAGTGGGGGAGTTCGTCGGAAACACAATACTGATAACATGGAGGATGGAAAACGTTCCAAACCTAGCTTGGAATTGGTGTACATGCCAGTGGTTTCGACAATGAACATCCTCAATATGAATCTGGTGGAGATCCCAATCACGGATGTGAGGTACCTAAGAAGGAGGAACGTCCCAGCGGGCATCAAAACAAGCCAAAGCCGATACAAGAGGTTGAGGTGCTCACCCCACCCGAGGAAGGTTAGTTTTCTTTTTGTTCTATAATAAATCAGCTATTCATAGCTCACTCCTTATTCTATATTTGGTGAACTTCCACTGCATTTTGAATTTTGGGTGTTGTTGCAGAGAGGATTCAAAGCACCAAGGTGCACTTAAACCAAGATGAATAGACCGTTGGATTACATTTATCCTATCATTTAATATTTAAATAAAAAGTTAAGTATAAATATCAATGGTTAAGATTTTCTAATAAATACTTGGTTCACTTGTACCTTGGTGTATGCAAGAATTTTCGGTGTTGTTGGACTAATGTTCAACATCCAACAATGTTAATTCTGGTGCATGAAATTTGTTTTGAGTAATTTTTTATGCAACAAGTGAAGGACTAATTACTATTTTGCTATCGTAAATTTTGGCATGGCAAGAAATGATTTTACATCCATTCGGTAAATATCTTGACTTGTCTCACAATTTTTTCGTTAATCGTACATTTCATGAGAAATTAATAATTACATTATTGTAGATATATAGTTGCATCAAATTTAATGTTTATTATTTACATAAATATGAACCCACCAAGGTGAAGAAACCAATGCAATCGACAATACATGATGGAATTTTTTTTTTTTTGAATTATTGCTTGTGCGGCTATCCTTAAGTCTTGATTAATTGAAGAGAAAAATTCACCAAATGTCTCTAAACTCTCATGTCAAGGCCAATTTGATACCCAAACTCTCAACTCTACCAATGTGATACATGATCTCCTTATTTGACGTCAACGTCGTACCTCCGTCAATTTTCGCTGACAATCCCGTCAACATGGTCATGCAGCACGCACGTGTTGGCCAAAAACAAGGGCAAAATTGTCAATTCAATTTTCAGTGGAATAAGATTCGACCTAAATATCTTATCCATTCATTCCACTCTTATCTCAGCCTCTCAACCTAATCTAAAACACACCCAAACTCTCTCAAAACCAATTCAAGATTCGCTTTGACTCAAGTCTTTGTTTGATTCAAAAAAGGGAGATTATGAGATTGTCAGCGAATCAGAGCAGGACCTGGATTCCTGACAAAAGATGGAGACGATGTGGGGCTGGTTTCATGTATCTGGACCATGTAGGGAAGACATTGAGTTTGGATTCTCTATTTTCAATCTCTTCTCCCTTCTACTGTTTATCTTCCATTAGTAACTTTATAGGGTTTCTCTAAGAAATCTGGGTTGAAGAAAACAAAGCGAATTTACATTGTTTAGGTTTAATAAATATGGGTTGACTGGAAATTATTTATAAATTCCCATTGGGTTTAATAAAAAATAGAAAATCAGTTAAAGAGATAGATTTTTGCGTTCTGGGATAGTAAATTATCTTTTTGTTAGACTGTATTGCATAGTGTTGAGTATTGTAATACCCTGGAAATTTGATATTACTTTCTAATAATATTTAAAAAAATTTGAGTTAGAAGTTAGTGTGTTTTTGAGGTTCGAAAGAAGATCAGAAGTGTTCGGACACATAAATTTGCTCAAAACGATTCTTTTCTCTTCAAGGGTCATAGAGTTAACTTTTTATCTGTTAGGTTTCTCGAGAAACTTCCTTTACGAACGTTGTAAAGAACGACAATATGAGTTCGTAGACATGTAACACGCATAAAACGGATTACGTATGAAAAAGTTATGATCAATGAAATTCGTGACTTTACGGCAATGTGAGTTAAATAGAAAAGTTTTAGGGTTCACTTTCCATTTTGCACAAACCCCTTTTCTCTCCTTTTTTCTCTCGCATGCCTCTCCTTCAGAACCAAAGTCAGCCGTCTGACCCGACCCGAACCCGGCCGACCCGACCAGGCTTTTCCGGCCACCTCCGACCTATCTAAACGCTGGCACCGGTCAGGTTCTCTTCCTCTCCTTAGCGCAACCTTCCCTGTGTTGGTGGGTGAGGACGACTCGAGTTGAGCTGTGCAAACCGAGTGCCACAGTGAGGGCGGCGACCTGGTTTGCAACCCGATCAGATTCTCACCTCCGGCGGTAGCGACGAGGCTTGAAACTATTCGTGATAGGAAGAGTTGGGCGTCCTTGTTCGATCCTTGGTGGTTTTGTAACTCGCCTTGTTGTGTAGATCTACGGTGGACTTCTCCAAGTTGCAGTAGCACTACTTTGGCCGGAAATGCCATTTCTTGTGGCAACGAGGCTCGACGTTAGGTGAGGTTTGACATCCCTTCCTTCTGAGTATCTTTTGTGTATCATACAACTTGAAGTTGAGTTTCAAACCTTGAATTACAGTTTGAGGCAGCGAGTTTGCGGCGATGTTTCAGACCCAATTCCGACCAAATTGAGCTTGACCCCAGGTATAAGAATTGCTCTCCTTGTTCTGAGCTACATATTTGGTGTTGGAAGTTTGTCCGAATTCTGAAGTTTTGAGATGGCGCGTGAGGCCCACGCGCAGTCGCCTGTGGCAGCGCATGGCGATGTGCCTGGTAGTCTCTATGGTGTTTGTGGTGATGGTTAGATAGTACTCATCGATACGATTGTGTTGATATATGGGTTGTAAATTTTGGTTACCAATATTGCATGTTAGGACTTTTTGGTTAATCTTAGACTTGTGTAAGATTTTATGTTTCTGTTTTGGGAATTAGAAGCAGCAGTTTTGGGTAGTTTAATTCGATAACCTTGGAAGGTTGTCCTCCTTTGGGCTGAGGTTTAGTTTAAAGGTGTTTGTTATATCTTATAGTTTGTTTGGTTGCTAAGGTTATTAATTGTGTAATTTTAAGTGTTTTGTGAAGTTGTGGTTTGGCTTGGCTCTCATGTTCCTTGTGTTTTCAGTGAAGATGCAGCGGAAATATCTAGTTGAGTAAATCTCATCAAGGTTCATTTTGAGACAAATTATTTATGGTTATTGTGATGATGATTATGATGACACTACCAGGACAAGCACTTTAGCCGACGAAAAATTTTCGTCGGCCTGTTATTTTAATTCGTCGGCTAAGATCTTAGCCGACGAAGGCTTGTCGGCTATAGTGTCGTCGGGAAAAGGTCCTCGGTGATGACTTTAGCCGACGAAATTTTTTTTTTCGTCGGCTATAGTCCCACAGTTAGCCGACGAAAAACATGTCGTCGGTTTTTTTCCCAGACTTTAGCCGACGAAACAATTAAGATATTCGTCGGCTAAAGTGTGTAACAAATAATTAAAAAAATAACTATAGCTGACAAAATTTACTATATTTCTTCGGCTAAACCTTATAAAAAATTTAAAAAAATAACTATAGCCGACGAAATATACTATATTTCGTCGGCTAAACCTTATAAAAAAATTAAAAAAAATTACTATAGCCGACAAAATTTACTATACTTCGTCGGCTAAACCTTATAAAAAAATTTAAAAAATAACTATAGCCGACGAAACATTCCATAATTCGTCGGCTAAACCTTATAAAAAAATTAAAAATACTATAGCCGACGAATATAGTATTTAAATATCGTCGGCTAAAGGTGCTGGGTTTTGAAAAAAAAACTGCAAAACCTTTCGACCACCTCCAATCACGACCAAAATTTGACAGAATCTTCCTCTCAACATTTCGAACAACTTTCTAGAAGAAGTCGAAACTCAATTCTAAGCCTAAATAGGTCAATCGACTCAAAATATAAAAATCTCCAATTTTAAACCCTAAAAACTTCAAATCTTCGATTCTCTTCACACACACTGAATCGAGCTACCAAATTCTAGGGGAATGTAGTACTAATCAAACTCAACTTATCCATATATAGAACTCACCAAATGGTGGCCTAAGGAAGGAGAAATTTGATCGACACCGAATCCGAACCGGCGGATTTTTGGAGCTCGATTTATCCCTTACCGCGGCGACACTCGATGCACCACCTATCCAGCAATGAAGTAGAGACGATAGCGAAGCTTTTGGGACAAGCGTGACGGTCTCCGGTGGCTTGACGGCGGAGCTAGGCCGAGAAGAAAATCTGGCAGATAATAGACTTCTTACCATCCATCTTCGCCTATATAAAGAACTTTAGCCGACGAAATTCTTTATTTTCGTCGGCTAAACTCTTTTGAAAATTTTGATTGACCGCCAAAAAATTTTGGTTGAAAATTTTGAAAATTTTTCGACTTTAGCCGACGACTTTTCATATATTTTCGTCAGCTAAAGTCCTTTGAAAATTTTCCTCCAACTTTGGTTTACCGCCTAAGAAATTTTGAAATTTTTGACCTTAGCCGACGACTTTTCATATATTTTCGTCGGCTAAAGTCTATAAATTCACGAAAATACTCATATCTCCCCCTATATATATTACGTAGTTTGGTCAAATCTTCCACACGAAAAACTCTCACGTAGATGAGACGCAACCACCTATATAAAAATTTTGAGACATTTACCTTCCGACGATAGGGCTCCCCATAAGAAATAATAATAGTAAATAGGGTTGACCGCTACTATCGGCTCCGAGACTTTACCCGATTTACGTGATTTTTAAACCATAGCCGTATTTCACCATTCTGAACACATCTTATTTCATGAGATTTTTAATAATTTTGCTTCCTATGTAGGTTCACAAAGTTGTATAACCTACTAAACAAGTTATACAACATTAGTAGACACGTTGTGATTCCGATGACTAAAATTCACAAACCAGAATTCGACCGTCAGATATGATCATTATGACGAAATATGTTTATGGTAAAAAATTCAACTGGATTCGACAAAGTTAAGGGCTTGATCGAAACGGTCAACTCTAATTGAAAATAAGAAAATTGCATTTTAAAGCCCTAAACGGACTCGGATGGCCAAAAAAGCCTATACATCATGGCATTAGCAATGAGTTTGACTCGTAGCACCGTTACGTTTCCGGAAAGGTATCACAATAGTCAATCAGACACCAAACGCCAAATCTGCAGCATAGTGAATAATAAGGGTAAGTCCACTATCGGCACCGAGACTTTACCGGAATACTGTGATTTTTCAACCGTAGACGTATTTCACCATTCTGGTCATATCTTATTTCACAACTTTTTTGCGTTTGAAGGTTCTACGTATAGTTTTTTTTTCTCAGATGAGTTGTTGTCTATATCTACATATATTATAAGGGCACTTTAGCCGACGAAATTATATTTTTTCGTCGGCTAAACTTTTAAAAATTTCATCGGTTAAAGTTTAAAAAGTTCGTCGGCTAAACTTTTAAAAATTTCGTCGGCTAAAGTTCACAGACTATAGCCGACGAAAAAAATTATTCAGCCGACGAAATATTAATTTTGTTGGCTAAAGTTGACCATAGCCGACGAAAATTTTAAATTAGCCGACGAAAAAAAATTTGTCGGCTAAAGTGGACTTTAGCCGACGAAAAAAAAATTCGTCGACCTGGTTTTTTTATTTTCGTCGGCTAAAGCCTTTCTTCTGGTAGTGTGATGATGATTATGATGATGGTTGTGATGATGATCATCATCATAATTTAAAAATTATGTTTTTGTTTGTTTTAAAATATATGAGCTTAATCGCGAACGGCTCATAGGTAAGTTAAAACAAGTTTTCCTATTATATAATTATTTTTAAGGTTAATGTGATCATAATGTTTTTGGCTATTGATATATTATTCTTGTGGGGATATCTATTTTTGTTCGTATAAATATATCTACGTGGAAAGATATAATTTTTATGATGCGCTCCTTGTGTTGATTGTTGATGATTTTATTATATTGTGATTTGTGACCCATGGGTACATAAATTGTTGTTGTAGGTTATGAGAGATATTTATTAATATCTGAGACTTATTGGTATATGGTGTTTGTCATGGGTGATACCTTATTGATATGTGTGACTCATGGGTACATGTATATTGTAAAAGTATATATTGGTTATGTGGTCTGAACATTATTCATAACTGTTGTCATGTAAATTCATTGTTTTGAGTATCTTATTTGTGTGATTTTTAGTGGAATTCTTGAACTATCATTTTTGCATGATTCACTTATGATTTTGATTTCTCTGTGAATTGTTGTGTTTTCTTATTTATTCTCTTTTGAATTTTATTATTTTGAGGCGATTCCTGAACTAAGTTCTAAGCAGGAAGAACTTGTTTTATCTTATGTGATGTTGAGTTGAGTTATTTTTTGGAATTACTCATATGGGCTTTTTAGCTTACCGGGTTTGTTGTTTACAACCCGGTGCACCAATTCATAATGTAGGGTTAGACCTGCAGGTGATGATCAGCAAAGTTGAGGCGGAGGCATAGTGGTAGGGTTTTTAGTTGCTATACATGTCAAGACCCACCCCGAATTTCACTCTGAAACCCGAAGTAAGTCTTGCAAGGACCACATCCAAAGAAAATCTATCGAAGAGCTAGGTGAACCTCCCTTGAAAACGGACAACCCTAACCCGGAAAATTGAAGAACTACCCTCTTAACAACAATTATCCATCCTCCAAAACAACTCATAATTTTTCAGATAAAATTATACAAATAATATTCTGAGAATATTCAGAGCTACTAAAAAATCAACGGAAGCAGAAAACAAAATCTACTAGATTAAACAGATAACCTACAGGTGAAAAGTAGCTGAGAGATGAGTGATTATGCCTCGTCGTCTTCTTCTAGACCTTACCCGAACTCTGCAGACTGAGTATTTTTAAAACAAAGGGCTCAGGGGAAAGCATCCGGAAACATTAGAGTGAGTGGACAAAAATAAATAAAAATAAATTTCAGCACTTGTGTTTTTCCCAATTTAAATTTCGAAGAAAAACGAATGCATGCTTCAAATGATAAATCATTTATCTCATAAATATCAAACCTCTTCAGCTCAAAAATATATATCAATATACGTATGTATCTACACATGCCCATATTCCTAATATAAATTAATAGATTTAAAATAATCTATATTAGGCTACTACGCTTGCGTCCAACGCTTACGTCACGCCTTAATGTGGTGCTACACTACGTCATTAAGGTGGACATACATGTGTATAAATATGTGCTCAGACCCCCTATATGAATTAAACACTCATACATGGCTATTACGTTTATATCAAACGCTCACGTCACACCATAATATAGTTATATATATGTCATTAAGGTGGACATACACATATGGCTAGCTAGCAATTGTATATATACTACTCTTCCCACAAATATATTTATAAACTACCGAAAATCTTATTTTCAGTAACTTTTCACAATAAATGAAATCGTCAAATATAAATGACGTCAAAGACTTCAACAAAATAATTTACTCAACAGTAAACAACTGCATGTATTTTAATTAAAACAAAAGTCCACTCACAATTTAGGCCTAAGCCTAATTTCGGTCGGAGGTCTCTTCCGCTCAAGTTTCCTCACGTCCTGTTTCAAAAACATAATTAAATCCTTAATTAAAATACTGACGCTTAAAGAAAAATAAGCATAATTAAATATGAGGTTCACGCGCTCAATCATGCCTATCGCCCTAAATCTTAATTTCGCCTCAATTACTGACATCTTGAAAAATCACCTTCCACCGTCCTAACCATAAATAATCCAATAGCCAAATTCTAACTTATTAATCCGTCAAAAATATGAAACTTTAAAAATTCACAAATTCATACAATTAAACTCCTCTAAAAATTCTAAAATTCATACCATTAAACTCCTCTTAAAATTTCCTATTAAAAACACTTTTAAAGCGGCGACGCCGCCGCCGGCCAGCTTCGGCGACCTCCAATGCTTACCCAATTTTGACAGCACCTTCCTCTCAACCTCCTCTACAAATTTCCTAACTAGCACAAACAACAATTCCAAGCCTAACTATGTCAATCGAACGAAAACATATATAAAAGCTATAGAATTTTAAACAGCGATTTCTCTTTACCCAAGCTGAATCGAGACGAAACCTTCTGAGAGATTGAAGCACAGGAGAAGAGCTTTCCAATGAGCCAAGGATCGCTAGCTATGGCGGCCGGAGGAGGGAGTTCCGGCGAGAAAACCACCATGGCAGCCGGGACTTTCGGGCTCGGCTACTCCTTCATAGCGGCGTTAGGGGCTCGGCCACCAGCCCAGGAAGGAAGAGGAGGTGACGAGGGTCCGAACGGGATCAGTCTGACGGTCCCTAGCGGCCAGACGGCAGTGGACGGCCGGGAAGAAAATCCGACAGGGAGAAGCTCGGGAAGAGAGAGAGATAGTCAGGAGGAAGAGAGAGAAGTGAGGGGAGAGAAATGGTTGGGCCTTCTCCAAACCGGTCCAACATCTTAATACCGACACCAAAAATGAACCCAACTCTAAAAATTTAACACCCTAAAAATAATACCCTGATAAAAATTACCTTTTACTAGCCAAAATTTACCATTTTTACCATCGTCACATTTTCTTCCTTCGAAAAGAACGTCCCCAAAACCTCTCTGGGGACCCATTAAACTACAAATTTAATGACGAAGACAGTAAAATTCTTATTACCACTATGCTAGTAAATAAGGTAAAATTTAAGGGTCGGAGCGTGACAGTACACTTTATATTATTATATTTAGTAGACAACGTTAAACTCATTCGAGTGTTTTCATTTCTTGACATTCAAGTTTATGTGAATAAGGAATTATAATATTTAACTCGATGTTGTGTTGTGTTGACATTTACATTTCCAGCTTTTGAGTTTAGTTTCTTTAAGTTTGTTGAACAGGTCTTGGGAATTACATTATTTTGAGATATATCATATCCAAATTTTTGAAAATTATCCTTCGAAAATTAGGATGTGGCAACTGCGAATCAAGGTTTTCAATCCCAATCGATTATAGGGTTTTGAAATTTGGGTTGGAATACATGGACTGGAAATTGGGGTTCGAAACTAGGGAAATTTTTTTTCTTTTTTTTAAAGAACGAATCCACTTTGCTGTTCAAAGAAAAGTTTTTAACTGGTTGTGTTCTTTGAATTGTAGTTGCAGAGAATTTGTTTACAATGGAGATTTGCTCCTGTTTTTTTATATTTTATTTTAAGAACCAATCTGCTTTGCTCTTTTTATTTTATTTTTTTAGAACGAATCTAATTTGTGTTCAAAGAAGAGCTTTTAACTTGCTTGTGTTCTTTGAATTACAGAGAATTTGTTTACATTGGAGATACACCATGGGGGCTTCTTCAACAAGGCTCTAGATGGTACGAAGAAATATAAGTTTCCGAAGTTCAACAAGTTGGGGGGAAAGATTTGGATGGATGGTTTAGACCCGGAGATGATATCATGGGTTGAGTTGAATAATATGGCTTATCAGTTAGGGTACTAGGAGCTCCCCATCTCATATCACTTTAAGATTCCAGGGACAACTGTAAATGAAGGCTGGGTGGAGCTTAAGAGGGATGATGATGTACTTGAGATGCTCAAGTTAATTCCTAAGAGAACTATGTGTATAAGTTTGTATATTACAGGAGGGGACAAAAGAAGGAAGGCAGATGTTGAAGAGTTCTTGAAGAAACCTATTGACCATAAATGGGAGAACCCATTGATTAAGCAGACAAATTTACAGAAGGAGAGAGCTGCATATGAGGCAAACCTTAGGACAAAGAAGCTATGGGGTGGGCCAGAATTGGAAGAGGAAGTAATGGAAAATGTGGTTCCAATAAATGTGATTGAGGACCCAAAAATATTGGTTTTGGATGATGAAGATGAAGTTATTGTGGAAAGTAGAGTTAATGAGGAGGATGGAGTAGGTGTTGAACTGAGTGTGAGGCAGGTTCCTACACAATCCACATTTGCAGGGTTATATGATATTATATCAGATTTGGACATGAGAGAAGACATAAATGAGAGGCAGATCGGGAAGGACTGAGTGGGAATACTAATGATAGCCATGGGCATGTTGGTAACTTCAAGAGGCCTATTGGAAACCCTAACATGGTTAAACAATATTTAAAGAAGTTGCGGCCTTTAAGTGCAAAGGAGGAGTTAGCTAGGAAGAAAGCACAACAAGAGAGAAAGAGAGAGAGAGAGAGAGAGAGAGAGAGAGAGAAAGAGAGAGAGAGAAGAAAAGGAGGATGAGGAGTTTCTCCAAAGCAATGAGAGAGAAGCTGCAGAATTGAGAGAAAGGCAAGAAACTGAAGGTTTGAGTGTTGAGAAGCTAGAGGTAAGGAAAAAAGAGAAAGCTGAATTAAGGGCAAGAAAGGCTGCAAAACAAGAGAAAAGGGATGCTACAAACTTGAGGGAAAATGAGGCGGTTGAGAAGAGGTTGGCTGAAAGCAAGAAAGAAAAATCAGCTGCTAAAATAGCGAGATCAATAGCACAACAGAAGGGGAAAAGGAAGGTTAATGCGTAGAAGTATAACAAAAGGGATAAGTGGCAGAAGCACTATGAGGTGGTAGATGATGAGGAAGACACTGATGAGGGATCTGATTTCTTCGTTGATTCAGATTATGACCAAGAGGTTGGCTCCGATGATGATGCTGACTTTGAAGAAAATGTTACTGAACCAGGTGTTGTCCTAGAGTTTGAAGAAATGGGATACGATGGTAATTGTTCAGATGATGCTGATGATTCTGATGAGTTTGAGAGTTTGAGTGGAAGTGGAACTGAGGAGGATGATGAAGGAAATGTGTTGCTAAAGAGGGATAAGAACAAGGTGAAGACTAGACCTTGGATTAGATATGATCCAAAGGTTAAGTTAGGTATTACATTTCCAAACCATGAGCAATTGAAGGATGCAATAAGGCAGGTTGGAATTAGAAATCAACTTGGCTTGTGGTTTGAGAAGAACACTCCAAACAAGGTTGAGGTGTATTGTCAGTGGAAGTGCCCTTTCAGATTGTATGCAAGCACAAGGAAGAATAAGGGTCAAACCATCACCATTAGGACTCTAATAAACCAACATACATGTTCTCCGGTGCAGACAAGTCATTTCTTGGATTACAACAGAATAGCAAAGGAAGTGCAACAAGATTTTTTGGTGGATGAGGACTGGTCAAGGAAAAGGATCCACATTCACATAGAAAAGAAGTACAATTTGGACTTGGGGGTGCAAACTATCACAAGGGCAAAGAGAAAGGCCAAGAGGATGAATGACGGACACTACATCGATCAATACAACAACTTGGCATCCTATTGTAAGGAATTGTCAAGAAGCAATCCTAGATCCACTGTGGTAATCAAGACACAAATGAATGGTCCTGTGAGGAGGTTCCACATGATGTACCTCTGCTTTGTTACGTGCAAGGAGGGACGAGATAGTTTTCATATTAAAGAGCACCATCCAGGTCAGCTTCTCACAACAATAGATATAGATGCAAACAATAGGATGTTCCCTATTGCATTTGCAGTGACTGAGGTAGAGAACCAAGAAGCTTGGACTTGGTTTTTGGAGTATTTGAAAGATGATATGAAGTTTGAGAGGGATAGCAGCTACACATTTATCACTGATAAGCAAAAAGGGCTTGACAATGCAATTGCAAGTAAGTATTTCATATTCTCGAATTGTTTAATCACACTTTATTCTTGCTTCAGAACTGTTATGAACTACTTTTTGTTTGCATAGTTTTATTTCCAAATGCCTCACATAGGCACTGTGTGAGGCATCTATACAATAACTTCAAGGCAAAGCAACCAAGAGAGGGGCTAAAGCAGTTGGTATGGAATGTAGCTAGGTCAAGCACAAGGGTTTGGTATAACAAGCATATGGATGAGCTGATGGAACTTGATGAAGAGGTATGGACTTGGTTTCAAGACAAGAATCTTGCATAATGGTGTAGAGCATTTTTGGAGGAGGATTGCAAATGTGATATCTTATTTAACAATCTTTGTGAGTCTTTTAACTCAGCCATCCTACCTGCAAGAGATAAGCCTATCATCATAATGTTGGAGAAGATTAGAATGGACATGATGGTGAGGAATGCAAATCGAAGAGTGGCATGTGATAGGTGGAAGGACTTTGTAGGTTCAAGAATCAAGAAGATGATTGATAAGATTGGGCAGAGAGTTATATGGCACATAGAAGTGGAGAGTTTATTTTTCAAGTAACCAGATCTGGTGACATGGGGAGCAAGCATGCAGTTGATTTGAGTCTGCATACATGCACTTGCAGAAGGTGGCATATAAGTGGGATCCCTTGTGTGCATGCTATTTGTGCTATCAGATTCAAGAAACAAGAAACATCACTATATTGTGATGATTATCTCATGCCAAACATGTATAAGGAGGCCTACACTCCCATCATATATCCTATTACAGGGGAGGATGATTAGGATCAAGTTGACTTTCCCATTGCCCCTCCACCCTATAAGAAGCAAGCTAGTAGACCTAAAATGAAGAGGCACAAGAAACCAAGAGAAAACAACACAGCACCACCTGCTCCTAAAGAAGGGAAACTGTCTAAGAAAGGGATCAAAATGAGTTGCAAGATATGTGGACAACAAGGACACAACAAGCTTGGTTGTCCTATAACTAAGGCAAAGAAGGCAGATGTAGTAGGTTATTTACTAGTACATTATATAATGACAATAATTTTTTAGATGTTTTCACTAACTATAACGCATTATCTCTGCAACAAGGAAAATGAACATCAGCTAGAGCTGGTTCTAAGAAAAGGAACAGAAATACGGTTTCTATCTTTAAACTTCGAGTTAAATATGATTGTGTTGCTTTGGTTTGATTATGTTGATTGAAGCTGGTTGTGTTGCTGGACATGTGGGGGAGTTCATGACTTGATGGGAAGTTGTTTATAGTAAGGTTTAATTTCATTTGAAGATAGTTGTGTTGCTTTGGTTGTGGTTATGTTACTTGATATGCTCAAATGGTAGTTGTTGGAAGCCATTCAAGATTAAATATGTTCCTTCATTTTTCTGTAGGTTAAGAGAGCACCAGCCCTGAAAGCTACTAATGTTATGGACCAAGTTATTAGGTCCAAGAAGACCTGGAAAAAAATCAAGCAAACTGTTGAAACTAGTTCTGCTAACCAAGCTAGTGCACCATGTTTAAAAACCAACAATCAACCCCCTACTCAAAGGAGCCAAAATCATGCTGCAAGGGATGATGGGAATAAAACATCAAAGGCTATGCAACCAAGCCAAGCTTCATGGGGATGGGCAGGATTATAAACCAGACAAGGCTCACTTTCTTTTCTTATTGCTTTTATGTTATTTTGCTGATTTTCAAATGTGTTTTTAGCCACAGACAAATTCTCATTTTATTTTGTAATTGTTTAAGTCGGTTTGGATGACTCTTGATGTTAAATTGTGAGCACCTTTTGCATATTTGAACAATATGGGTTTCAATGAGGTTTTATTGGCTATTTGTTTGTAGAACACCTTTTTCAGGATGTTCATTCAGTTGGTAAAAAATTTGTTTCAAATTTCTCATGATTATTGTTGGTTGTTTGAATGACTTAAACTTGTTCGTGGATAAGTTTGAAATGGAGAGAAATAAGGATTCTCAAAACAGGTTGTTCAAAAAGTCAGTTGTGTAGTGGAATCATGATTCTTCTTTGACTCAATTCAGTTGAAGGGAAAAAAATGTGATATAGTTGGATAGGCGGGAATTAGAGTAGATAAGATATTAGTTTGGAGGGAAAATGATAATCAGGGCTAATTCAGTCTTTGCCCTTGTTTTTGGCCAACACGTGCGTGCTATGTGACCATATTAACAGGCTCGTCAGCGAAAATTGACGGAGGTACGACGTTGACGTCAAATAAGGAGATTATGTATCACATTGGTAGAGTTGAGAGTTTGGGTATCAAATTGGCCTTGGCAGAAGAATTTAAGGACCTTTGGTGAATTTTTCTCTTAATTGAATTGTAAAATACATAGAATGACGTAAAGCCTAAACCTCAACTTACAATAAGCATAAAGAGAACATCCTCAAAGAATTCTAAGATTTTTTACAAACTATGTATTCTACCAAGTATCAAATAGGAAAGCTACATTTGTTAGTGAGCCGTGGCTCTGTTGGTTAAGGAATCTAACTGATAACTTTGAGATCAGGGGTTCAAACTCACGACATATGTAGGGTGTGTGAGTTATTTAATATATTTTTTTTAAAAAAAAATAGCAAAGCTACATTTGTACTTTCCTTTATATTAATAAATTTCAAATAAAGGAAAGAAGGTGAGTTCCCTAATTGGGGTAGACCCTTTGCCTTCGGGCTTGAGGGTGAGATTAGTTCCGTAAGAGGAGATAATATTGTCTAAACCTTTATTTGTTTTAAGAAAAAAAAAATAGCAAATACATGAATTGCTACTTTATTTGCTTTGACATAGCAGTGACATACCAAAAAGATTACTCTGAAACGAATTTAGTTTCTCTACTTGAATTTATGTTGTTTGGATTTGCTCGGATGACTTCTAACCATTGGATTGAGTACAATCTAAGACCAACATGTCATCCTTATTCTATCTAATGGTTATAAAACATCCAAGCAAATAATACAGATGTGAAACGAAGAGGTTGTGTCTATTTGGTTAAACAAATAGCTCCTTATCTCACTAGGCAATACAAGGCACATAGAGTGTGCATATTGTTTGAGCCAAAGACATTTTTGTCCAAGTAATAATACTTTACTGGACTGTAAAATGTCTATGTAAATATTAATTACTTCCTTAGCCCGTTTCTAGCTGGCGAGCCCAAGTTCTTTAAAGTTTACAAATAATGGCTTGACAGTAAGGTCATGCGAACTGAGTTACATAGTTTGCGTGCGGAATGGACCACGCGAGTTGAAATACAAAGTTCGCGCGCTGAATGACTTCACGCGGACTACAGATCTCGCGCGCTCTGCGCGAAATATAGACCTCTCGTATTTAGTTACTTCACTTAGGCGAGGCGGAATGTATCTAGGCGAGCTGGCGAACTGGTTCGCTAGTTCGAACGTGAGAGACTTCGCAGCGTAGACACATGCGAAGTCCGCATGCGTTACAATAATCGTTTTAGACTTTTAACAGTTTTTGACACGTTTTGGGCCAATTCATGTTGCCTTTATTAATTTAAAAGCTTTCTTTTGGCCCACGAGCTGTAATTGCCCGCGAACTAGAAAGGTCCGCGAGATGGCTTGAGTCCGTGGTCCGCGCGAGTTATTAGTTTTCTACATAGACTGTGACACCCTGCGGGATAAGGATTGCCCCTAATTCCGCTTCGCATGGAAGTCCAGACCTTTTCCAATACGGACTGTGCAAACTGGATATGTGTCACACAAGGATTGGTCTGCATGGAAAGAATAGTGTCCTTATGCTTCACGTTGCAGAGTCCGACATGGATTCTGAGTTCTTTTACGACAAGTCGAGTTCCGCTATATAAAGAAGTTCGAAGGCTTACAGAAGGCTCAACACAATCAACAATCTTTACAAACAACACAAAACAAACTGCAACCCAGTTTCTTTCGAGCTACCTCGAAACCCTAACCCTAAGTGCAACGCCGCCTAGGATCCTTTAGAGCTCTCCGGACTCTACCCTGATTCCTCTGAATCTTTCCTATAGTTGCTCTGCTCACGCCACCGTGAGTATCGACCGCCTTGTGGTCGTAAATTCCTCATCTGAGGTGGCACCTGGAACCCCTTTCTGCCTGATTCAAGAAGTCAAGACCTTTTCCTCGTCCGCGAGGTGGCACGCCCGCAACACTCCCCCTTTCTCTTTGTTCGCTATTCACCTCCGCTTCGTACACTGAGAATCGTGGCCAAAACACATATTGCATACCGGGACAGAGCCCAGTTCTCCCTAACACATAACGATAGGGTATTATTTTTGATATTAAGTCATATCTAACTATTTAGTTAGCTCGCGCCGCCTTGGACGACACACCACCTCAAGTCCACGACCCCATCTCACAAGTCGATGTTGGGACTGCAGAGAAACCCCTCCTCATTTCCATCAGTACTAAACTGGCGGAGGAAGAACGAGAAGAACTGCTCACCATACTATGCGAATACAGGGATTGTTTCGCTGAAAAGTATGAAGACATGCCCGGTTTGTCTCCAGACTTGGTCTGTCACCGGCTGCCTACTTATCCTGACAGACGTCCAGTCCGCCAGGGTGGAAGATTCATGCGAACCACTACCAGAAGAAAGGCTTTAGCCGACGAAAAAAAGAAAAAAAACCAGGCCGGCGAATTTTTTTTTCGTCGGCTAAAAATTTTCGTCGGCTAAAGTGGACTTTAGCCGACGAAATTTTAATTTCGTCGTCTGAATAATTTTTTTCGTCGGCTATAGTCTGTGAACTTTAGCCGACGAAATTTTCAAAAGTTTAGCCGACAAAATTTTCAAAAGTTTAGCCGACGAAATTTTTAAGAGTTTAGCCGACGAAATTTTTAAAAGTTTAGCCGACGAAAAATATAATTTCATCGGCTAAAGTGTCTTATATTTACAGATTTGGACAACAACTTATCTGAAAAAAAAAAAAACTATACGTAGAACCTTCAAACGCAAAAAAGTCGTGAAATAAGATATGACCAGAATGGTGAAATACGTCTACGGTTGAAAAATAACGGTATTCCGGTAAAGTGTCGGTGCCGATAGTTGACTTATCCTTATTATTCACTATGCTGCAGATTTGGCGTTTGGTGTCCGATTGACTATTGTGATACCTTTTCAGAAGCGTAACGGCGCTACGAGTCAAACTCATTGCTAAGGCCATGATGTATAAGCTTTTTTGGCCATCTGAGTCCGTTTAGGGCTTCAAAATGCAGTTTTCTTATTTTTCGATTAGAGTTGACCGTTTCGATCGAGCCCTTAACTTTGTCGAATCCAGTTGAATTTTTTATCATACACATCTTTCGTCATAATGATCATATCTGACGGTCGAATTTTGGTTTGTGAATTTTAGTCCTCGGAATCACAATGTGTCTACTATTTTCCGTTATTCGGGTTTATGGGGAGCCCTATCGTCGGAAGGTAAATGTCACAAAATTTTTATATGGGCAGTTGCGTCTCATCTACGTGAGAGTTTTTTGTGTGGAAGGTTTGACCAAACTACGTAATATAGAGGGAGATATGAGCATTTTCGTGTGATAAGTGACGATGGATTATGGTTGACCGTTTCGATCGAGCCCTTACCGTTGTCGGATCCAGTTGAATTTTTTACCATAGACGTATTTCATCATAATGATCATATCTGACGGTCGAATTTTGGTTTGTGAATTTTAGTCATCATAATCACAACGTGTCTACTAATGTTGTATAACTTGTTTAGTAGGTTATACAACTTTGTGAACCAACTCTACATAAGAAGCAAAATTATTAAAAATCTCGTGAAATAAGATGTGTTCAGAATGGTGAAATACGGCTATGGTTCAAAAATCACGTAAATCAGGTAAAGTTTCGGAGCCGATAGTAGCGGTCAACCTTATTTACCGTTATTATTTCTTATGGGGAGCCCTATCGACGAAAGGTAAATGTTTCAAAAATTTTATATAGGTGGTTGCGTCTCATCTACGTGAGAGTTTTTCGTGTGGAAGATTTGACCAAACTACGTAATATAGGGGGAGATATGAGTGTTTTCGTGAATTTATAGATTTTAGCCGACGAAAATATATGAAAAGTCGTCAGCTAAAGTCAAAAAATTTTAAAATTTTTTAGGCGGTAAACCAAAGTTGGAGGAAAATTTTCAAATGACTTTAGCCGACGAAAATATATGAAAAGTCGTCGGCTAAGATGGTTTTTGCCGACGAATAACCTAATATTTCGTCAGCTATAGTTATTTTTTAATTTTTTAATTACATACTATAGCCGATGAATACGTTAGGGTATTCGTCGGCTAAACCCTAAAATTTTTCTGTTACCTACTATAGTCCTATATTCGGTGGTTATTTTGCGTAAAATTTTTATACGACTTGTTGCGTGTCATCGGTTTAAAGCTATTTTCAGTTGGAGGTCCGGCCAAAATACGTAATTTAGACGATCGAACGACTTTTTCCGTGCGTTTAGGGGTTTGACTTACGAGATTGACCGTCCGGATCGAGCCCTTATTCTTTTCGGATCAAGTTGAATTTTTTCCCATACATGTATTTTACATGATGGTCAGATCTGACGGTCGGAATTCTGTTTCTCAAGTTTGATCATCACAATCACAACATGCATACTAATGTTGTATAACTTGTTTACCAAGTGTTATGTAAATGTTCCGTTTCAAAAACAAACTATACGTAAAACCTTCAAACGCTAAAAAGTCATGAAATAAGATATGACGAGAATGTTGAAATACATCCACGGTTGAAAAATCACACTATTCCGGTAAATATTCGGTGCCGATAGTTGCGGTCAATGCAATTTTTCATTTTTTCCCCCTATGAGTAGCCCTATATTCGGTGGTTATTTTGCGTAAAATTTTTATACGACTTGTTGCGTGTCATCGGTTTAAAACTATTTTCAGTTGGAGGTCCGGCCAAAATACGTAATTTAGACGGGCGAACGACCTTTTCCGTGCGTTTAGGGGTTTGACTTACGAGATTGACCGTCCGGATCGAGCCCTTATTCTTTTCGGATCAAGTTGAATTTTTTCCCATACATGTATTTTATCATGATGGTCAGATCTGACGGTTGGATTTCTGTTTCTCAAGTTTGATCATCACAATCACAACATGCCAAATGTATAAAAATACTTCTAGCCAACGAATTTGAAAGGTTTAGCCGACGAATTTCTAAGTTTTAGCCGACGAAATTGGTACCTTTAGCCGACGAAATTTTCAAAGGACTTTATCCGACGAAAATATATGAAAAGTCGTCGGCTAAAGTCGAAAAATTTTCGAAATTTTCAACCAAAATTTTTTGGCGGTCAACCAAAATTTTCAAAGGACTTTAGCCGACGAAAATATATGAAAAGTCGTCGGCTAAAGTCGAAAAATTTTCAAAATTTTCAACCAAAATTTTTTGGCGGTCAACCAAAGAGTTTAGCCGACGAAAATAAAGAATTTCGTCGGCTAAAGTTCTTTATATAGCCGCAGAGTAGGGTAATGCAAATTGAGCAAAAATGAAAGGGGGTCTTTTTCTGGATTATGATTCTTCTTCTTCTTTTGGGTTTGGCAGTCGAGACCACTTAGTGTATCATCACAAGAACATGCTAGCACCCCACCCAGAGGTTGGAATTCGTATGACTCTTTTTGGTGGAATTGAATTTGCTTTTGATTTGCTTCATTTGTTTCAAGTATGAGTGTGTTATAACTTGTGATATGATTTTTCAATATAGGTATAGGAGAAAGGTTCCAGGTGCTTATGTCGATTCTCTTGGATTTGATGTAATCGATAAATGGGGGTGGCCTTCCTCCAAAGTTATTTTCTGCAGTTTTTTTTTCAAAACCCAGCAACTTTAGCCGACGATATTCAAACACTATATTCGTCGGCTATAGTATTTTTAAATTTTTTTTATAAGGTTTAGCCGACGAATAACCTAATATTTCGTCGGCTATAGTTATTTTTTAATTTTTTTATAAGGTTTAGCCGACGAATAACCTAATATTTCGTCGGCTATAGTTATTTTTATATTTCGTCGGCTATAGTTATTTTTTAAATATTTTTACAAGGTATAGTTATTTTTATATTTCGTCGGCTATAGTTATTTTTTAGTATTTATTACGCACTTTAGCCGACGAATATTTCGTCGGCTATAGTCCCAGACTTTAGCCGACGACATTTTTTTCGTCGGCTAAAGTGGGACTATAGCCGACGAAAAAAAAAATTTCGTCGGCTAAAGTCATCACAGACGGCCTTTTCCCGACGACACTATAGCCGACGAAGGATCGTTGGCTAAGGTCTTAGCCGACGAATTTTTTTAACAGGCCGACGAAAATTTTTCGTCGGCTAAAGTACTTTTTCTGGTAGTGAACTGAGACCCATATCGCGGTCAAGGAGGAGATTGAGAACATGCATTGATCGGGTATCATTCGTGTGGCTAAATACAACAAATGGCTATCCAATGTAGTTCATGTCCGCAAGAAGAATGGCAAAATGCGGGTCTGTGTTGATTACTGAGACCTCAACAACGCGATGCCTAAGGATATATACCCCATGCCCGTTGCTGACCTCCTTATTGATGCGGCTACGGGGCATGAAGTGCTATCCTTTATGGATGGAACTGCTGGATACCACCAGATTCCTATTGCCGAAGAAGATCGCCACAAGACCGTTTTCCGTTGCCCGAGGTTTGCAGGCGCGTTTGAGTATGTTGTCATGCCTTTTGGACTCAAGAACATGGGGGCAACATATCAGCGCGCCATGAACCTCATCTTTCATGACATCTTGGGCAAGTTGATTGAAGTCTACGTGGACGACATGGTGGTCAAAACCAAAACGCTGGCGACGCTCGTCGAAGACCTCCAACTGGTTTTTATGCTAATGCGACGACATAACCTGAAGATGAACCCCGCCAAATGTGTATTCTTCGCGGAATCAGGTGACTTCCTAGGATTCCTAGTCCATCAAAGGGGCATCGAGATCCCTAAAGATAAGGCGCATGCGGTAATAAACGCCTCACCTCCTACAACTAAGAAGGAGCTCCAATAACTGATCGGGCGAATCAACTTTCTCCGCCGTTTCATTTCAAACACGGCAGGGAAGATTCAACCCTTTTCACCCCTCCTAAAGCTCCAGGGGGCAACCGAGTTTGTATGGGAGCCACAACACCAAGAGGCTTTTGATCGTATCAAGAACTACTTGGCGAACCTGCCGGTATTGGTTCCCCGTCGCCCTGGCATTCCGCTTAATCTCTACATCGTCGCTGTTGATTTATCCATTGGCAGACTCTTGGCACAAGACGATGAAAACGGGGTTGAACACGCCATTTACTATCTTAGCAGGGTGCTAACTGATTGCGAGATGCGCTATTCTCCAATGGAGAAGTTGTGTCTCGCCTTATTCTTTGCAGGTTGCAAACTCCCCCACTACATGCTGGCCTTTACCACGGTGGTGATCGCTCAGTCTGACCTTGTCAAGTACATGCTTTCCCGCCCTATACTACGCGGATGCATAAGCAAATGGATATTGGCTTTGTCCGAGTTCTCCTTGAAATATGTTCCTCAAAAAGCAGTTAAGGAACAAGCCATAACGGACTTCCTCGCTCATCACCCACCAACCGAGTTAACAGCGTTCTGCGAGCTAGAATTCACTGACATTTCCCTTACTCCATGGACTCTTTACTTTGATGGTTCACGTGCTGAATTCGCCACAGGTGCCAGAATCGCCATTGAGAATCCTGCAGGTGATCGCTTCTCTTACTCTTTCCAGCTGGACTTCAAATGTACGAATAACCAAGCGGAGTACGAGGCGCTCATCATAGGACTGGAGATTTTGCTGGACTTAGGGGTCCGCGAGGTTCAAGTCTTTGGTGACTCTTTATTGGTCGTTAACCAGTTGGTGGAAAAGTTCAAATGCTTGAGTTTGTCCATTGAGCCCTATCTACGGAAAGCATTTGACATATTGAACCGCTTCGATGACGTCCACATTGAACACATTCCGCGCGAGTTTAACTTCGCAGCTAATGAGCTTGTACAGGTTGCCTCTAGCCTCAGCTTGCGAGATGGAGTGCGCGAACGGCTTCTCAAAGTCGAGCGACGTACTCTCCCGTCTTTTATTTCCAGGGGGCAATATCAGGAAGATTCTCCTGACGTCGCTGCCTTAGACCCTCTAGATGAGGATTGGCGTCTACCATTCATCGCCTACCTCACAAACCCTCATGATGCCACTCATTCCCGACAAATGCGTTTCCTCGCCCTCAATTTTGTGTTACGCAACGGCAATCTCCGCCGGCGCGACAAAGACGGTTATGACTTCCGCTGCGTATATGGCAATGAAGCGAAACGACTAATAAGCGAGGTTCATTCCGGGGTTTGTAGTTCACATCAGGCAGGCCCAAAAATGCGTTGGTTAATCCGTCACCACGTCTACTATTGGCCTACAATTGTCAAGGATTGTATTACTTTCACCAAGGGGTGTCAGGATTGCCAAGCTCACGGACCAGTGCAACACATTCTCAACATTCCGTTGCAACCAATTATCAAGCCATGGCCAGGTCGAGGATGGGCGATAGACTTCATAGGCATCATCCATCCCCATTCCTCGGAGCAGCACAAGTTCATCATTGTGGCTACCGATTTTTGTACCAAGTGGGTTGAAGCCGTGCCACTCAAGGTTGCCTCCACGACCTCGGTTCGCAATTTTATCTTCTGCAACATTATCTCCCGCTTTGGTATTCCGGAGTGCATAACCGGGGGACTGCTTTCATGGCCGATTCTGTAGTCAAGTTCCTTACTAGTTATGGTATCAAGATCTTGCATTCCACCCCTTACTATGCAGTCTAATGGTCAGGCTGAGACAAGCAATAAGGTTATCCTTGGTATCTTGTGCAAGATGCTAGAGTTGAACCCTCGCGTCTGGCATTTAGAACTTTATCATACCTTATGGGCTTACCGGACTTCCAAGCGCGGTCCGATAGCTACTACCCCATATGCTCTCATGTTTGGTCACGATGCTGTCCTTCCTCTCGAGGTTCACGTCGCCTCACTTCGCGTCTAGGAACAACATCAGATGATCGGTGACGATTACGTCCAAGCGATGTGGCAAGAACTTGAAGACCTAGACGCACATCGCATCACTGCATTCAACAATCTCATCCTTGAGAAGTAGCGCATTGCGCGGTCCTATGACAAAGTTACCCGCGGTCGGAGCTTTGCCGAGGGCCAAACGGTGTGGCGAGCTGTGTTACCATTGGGAGAGAAGACCGAAGGCCGCGGGAAATGGTCTGCGCGGTGGGAAGAACCCTTCATTATTCATCGCATATTACCCAAGGGGGCATTCCTTTGTGCAACCTTGATGGCACGCTCCATCCCAATCCTATCAACGGACGTTTCTTGAAACGTCATATTGCTAGCGTATGGGAGCGCGCTGATCCTTCACCATCTGCCCCGCGCCATCGCGCTAGCCCTCCACCGCCTCCCACTAGGGGCAACCCAAGAAAGGAGCATGAGTTTAGTTCATTTCTTTGTAAACGTACGAGGTCTAACCAACAAACCGGTACAAGATTGGGGCCTATTCCAGAGGCCCTAAATTAAAGTTTACATCAACTCAGTCTGACCATTTTTCACCTCAATGGAAGGTTTGCGCCTAGCGAAGGAAGGTTCATGCATGGGGGGGGAACATGACATGCAAAGCAAATTAGACCAAGGTCTCCTAAGTTTCCCTTGCAGCCTATACACGCGGGGCGTCAAGGCTGGCGAAATCCGTTTCTCTCAATGGTTTGTTAATCTTTTATTCATCAGCGAGATGACTCGGTTCGCTGTGCCAATCTTACATCGGGATACCCACCCGCTCACGGCATGTTCAATAAGGCCTTTTCACTTAGCCAATCCAAGCTCAAGGCCTAGGGGGCAATGTTTGAGCCAAAGATATTTTTGTCCAAGTAATAATACTATACTGGACTGTAAAATGTCTATATGAATATTAATTACTTCCTTAGTCCGTTTCTAGCTGGCGATCTCGAGTTCCTTAAAGTTTACAAATAATGGCTCACTAGTAAGGTCACGCGAACTGAGTTACATAGTTTGCGTGCGGAATGGACCACGCGAGTTGAAATACAAAGTTCGCGCGCTGAATGACTTCTCGCAGACTACAGATCTCGCGCGCTCTGCGCGAAATATAGACCTCGCGTATTTAGTTACTTCACTTAGGTGAGGCGGAATGTATCTAGGCGAGCTGGCGAACTGGTTCGCTAGTTCGCGCGTGAGAGACTTCGTGGTGTAGACACATGCGAAGTCCGCATGCGTTACAATAATCGTTTTAGACTTTTAACAGTTTTTGACACGCTTTGGGTCAATTCTTGTGGCCTTTATTAATTTATAAGCTTTCTTTTGGCCCGCGAGCTGCAATAGCCCGCGAACTAGAAAGGTCCGCGAGATGGCTTGAGTCCGTGGTCCGAGCAAGTTATTAGTTTTCTACATAGACTGTGACACCCCGCGAGATAAGGATTGCCCTTAATTTCGCTTCGCATGGAAGTCTAGACCTTTTCCTATGCGGACTATGCGAACTGGATATGTGTCACACAAGGATTGGTCTGCATGGGAAGAATAGTGTCTTTATGCTTCACGTTGCAGAGTTCGACATGGAATCTGATTTCTTTTACGGCAATTCGAGCTCTGCTATATAAAGAAGCTCGAAGGCTTACAGAAGGCTCAACACAATCAACAATCTTTACAAACAACACAAAACAAACTGCAACCCAGTTTCTTTCGAGCTACCTCGAAACCCTAACCCTAAGCGCACAGCCGCCTAGGATCCTTCAGAGCTCTCCGGACTCTACCCCGATTCCTCTGAATCTTTCCTATAGTTGCTCTGCTCATGCTACAGTGAGTATCGACCGCCTTGTGGTCGTAAGTTCCTCATCTGAGGTGGCACCTGGAACCCCTTTCTGCCTGATTCAAGAAGTCAAGACTTTTTCCTTGTTCACGAGGTGGCACGCCCGCAACACTCCCCTTTTCTCTCTGTTCGCTATTCACCTCTGTTCCGCATGCTGAGAATCGTGGCCAAAACACATATTGCATACCGGGACCGAGTCCACTTCTCCCTAACACATAACGATAGGGTATTATTTTTGATATCAAGTCATATCTAACTAAAAATAAAACGAATTTAAAATAAAATAAACTCTTCAGCCTGGGCCCATTGCAAAAGCCCAAGCCTAGAAAACACTTAACCTAGGCCCATGTGTAGTTTTGTGAGCCATGCAGCACCAGACACTCACCTGTACAACCATCCTTCATTGTTCCCCTACCTCTGCCCTCCACCGCTAGAGACAAACGTCTCCATTCAGGGGACATCAACTCAAACCTTCCGCCACAACCATGTAATCATACCAACCCTACAGAGAACAGAACCCCTGCCATGTTTGAACCCCCATAGCCACGCCGTTCACATCATCTCCTGCACTAGATCAACCACCTCTGACGAAGTATCGAGCAGGTTGGCTCCAGAATCTCGCACCAAGTGTATATCAAATCATGGTCATCACTCTTTCTGACTAAGATGCCTGAGGAATGTTCTGCAAGGTAACCTAGTACGAGGTATTCTCAATGGCGATATATTGTTTCAATTGGAGCAATCCCGTCATAATAACTTAATCAAGGTCCAATTGAACCCCCATGACACTCCTTTCCAAATACGATTATATATGTCGTTCAGATCTGACAGAGTGAAGAGGACACACCCGCCTTATACATTCTCTACTTGCAGCGAATCATCAATCTTTCGTTTCAGAACATCCCAATAAAGGATCGAACCTTATACTCCCGAGCAGTGAGAAACTTTCCCACCATGGCCTGACACATTCCTTTTCCTTGTGTAGGTCGCAAATCGATTTGTTTCCTACCCTCTAGCTAGCATAGGGAAAGAGGAAGCAAGCCTAGCTAACAACGAGTTCTGCTGAGAGAAACCTAACCCTAATTAACCCTAGAAGTAGAGATAGGAGGCAGTACATCCATATATATGATACACTCATTTACAAATCTGACAACAATTTTCATAGGAGTGTGGCTATTGGGATCTTTCATTCTCTTTATACCTCCTTTTTATTTTTCAATATAAGCATTTTCTTATTATACCTCATTTCAAATTTCTAATATAACATTAGTTATTTATTGACAAATATTTCAATTAATGACTTACTTGACCTCTTATTCACTCAATATACCTCTCATTCTTTGTTTTTGTTTTTTTTACCTTTTTGTTTTTGAACATCCATTATACATCCCTACTTTCATTTTTTGATTATTTTTTCCATGCAAGAAAATATTTTATCATGAACTATTCTATATATCTTTTTAACTTTTGTTTTTCTCTTTTGTACTTGTTAGTTTTTCTCTCTTTTTTTATTTTGAATAATTTGATCTCTATTTTATACCTCATAATAAATTATTTTAATAAATCTATATTTTCTATAATCAATATATATATATATATATATATTGCAAATATTTATATATACCTTGCAAGTATATGAGTTCAACATGTATGATAATACAAAATTTTATGTCATATGATCGATATTTGTTCATTGTTTTAGCTCTTATAAACCATATATATATGCTTTAATAAAAATAAATTGGAAAACAAAAATATATAAGAAAAATAATAAAGAATGTAATTAATTATTATTGAATTAGAAAGTCTAGAGAGTATATATATAATATTTCATTTTGTATAATTATTCTTCTTAATAATCATTGTGTATGAGGATATATATGTCATTTAATAATTCATAATAGAATGAGGTCATGAGCAAATTTAAATGTCTCAATTACCACACTTTTTCCATAGTGATAAATAGAATTGTTCAGGTAATTTTAGTTTACTTGTCATTACTTCATATGCGACTTTTTTACAAGTTTATAAACATATGGTTGTCGATGTGGGTAAGTTGGTTTAACTATATATAAATATATAAAACAGGTGTTATCTTGTTGTCAATGTCGTAAACTAAGTTTAATTAAATTACAATTTTAGTTCAATTAGTTGTAAAATAGGGTATAATATATATATATATATATATATATATATATATATATCAATGTACTATAGACCGATTCATTTCTTTAATATGTCTACAAAATTAATATAATAATTGCAAAATTTTATACAATACTTTTGTCTAAATTTCTCGATTCAATTTTCACCAGACTTATATATTGCAAGTCACGATATATCGTATATACATATTCTTTGTGGAATTGATTGCTTGGTTAATCAGTGTAACTCAAGTTCATGATCTCTAAACGACCCAAAAAAAAGGGTTCATGATCTCTATACTATTTCTTTATATGCTAATTCAATTATCCTGGTGACTTCTGCCAAAGATGAAACGAATCGAAAATTTCTTCCCATCTCAGTAAACATGATTAAGTTTAGATTTATTCATCGTTACGTGTAGGTAGTAAGGTGCTAGGTAGAGAGAATGATAGGTAGAGCTTAAATGAATACGCTTGAGCTTTTGTTGTTGTTGCTCTTGTTCTGGTGGTGGTGGTGGGGAATATATATGCAAAATACCATAAAGGCAAGAAAAAGACAAGAAGAGGGTTGTAAAAGATGCCAATATAACCATTTCTGGACTCTCACTATCTCATCGTACGAGTGCCCCATATATATGACATAATAAAGCACTGAAAATTTCAAACACTACTGAAGTCATAAGAATTGGTTTACCACCGTGTTCTAGAGCTGTACAGTGAACTTGCGTCTCTTGGTGGTCACGATGTTAGATTAGGAAGACGTACGTCGACTTTGAACGAGGACCAGTACTTAATAGCTAGATCGACTCGGCTTTGTGTGCTCCTTCTGTTCATACTAAATTAGTTTTCTTCTCCATCTCGATCGTAATCAACGCTTCAATCAGTTGAGACTAGTTTGCCTTGACTGATCGATCGAAATGCGCGTACATATATATTGGCATGCATCAGATAGACATTCATCGATGTACTAGCTCCCAGATTTGAGATTAGCTAGTTTTGGATCAATAATATACATGAAACTAATGGAGGAAGTCTTTCTACGTATACGTACGTACTGGTGTGTAATGTGAAAGAGTACAAGGATGAGTATGATTTCTGGGGAAGAAAAACTGAAAGACATGGGTGCGCATTGCGCAACTAACTCGTGAGTCAAGTCTCTATCAAGAAAAAAAAACTCGTGAGTCAAGTCCTCACCAAAGCGTGGCAGCGAAATTATTGCAGTACGTGGAAACGATTACGGCAGAGAGAAACCAATTTGGTGACGTTATAAATAGGCAAAGGAACAGTTCTGAGTGAGCTAAAAAGAGTTCGTCTTTTGGTAAAGTAAAAGGCCGGGTTTATTACTGAAAAATTCTAGAATACCTTGGCAATTTGATGAAAAATAGACTTGCATTTTTTTTATCGAACAAACAATTAAAATGTTACAACGACTCTGTTATGACTTAAACTCATAACTTTTCACATACAGATGGAACACTAATGATACTATACCAAATGGTACTAGGCATAAACTTGCAATTTTGGATTATAATTATAATTATGCTTTTTTTCTTATCTCCTCCATTTTTTTTCTTTAGGTACGGTGATTGTAGTCATACCTCCACACACTACCAGAAAATAGTTCTTGGGCGACGAAAAAAAATCGACGCCCTGTTAAAAAATTTCGTCGCCTAAGTACTTAGGCGACGACATGTCGTCGGCCAAGACGTCGTCGCCAGAAGTGCGTCGGCCAAGAACTTGGGCGACGAAAATTCATTCCGTCGTCGCCTAAGAGTAATTCTTAGGTGACGAAACGAATTTCGTCGCCTAAAATATACTTCTCGTCGCCCAAAAATATTCGTCGCCCAAGATTTAACACCTTGGCCGACGAAAATTTTTTTCGTCGCTTAAGATCTTATAACCTTGGGCGACGAAAATAAATATTTCATCGCCTAAGATCACTACATCTTAGGCGACGATATTTTTTTTCGTCGGCCAAGGTGTTAAATCTTGGGCGACGATTTTTAAATTTCGTCGCCTAAGATATATTTAAATTTTTTTTAAAAATAATTAAATAATTTTTTTAAATATATAAATAATGTTTTTTAAATTTTTGCTGGAATTTTTTTTTTCGACATTTCTTTAAATTTTTCTAATACTAAAATTTAATTAAAAATAACACAAATTTATAAATATTTTATTACAAAAATTCTGCCTATAGATCGAGAAACCCGAAATCTAACTCATCATTCCCGTTCGGAGGGTCCTGAGGCGGCGGCTGGTCAGGCTGAGGAGGCTGCTGCTGAGGTTAGGGCCACTGAGGGTGGGGCCACTGAGGTAATGGTATAGGCGTAGGCATGGGCGGAAACGGCTGTCCGGCCGCAAGTGCAGCCATGCAAGCAGTCATCCACTGTCTCATAGCCGCCTGGTTGGCATTGGTGACTTCATTCACCCGCTCCATATGCGCAGCCGTGGAAGCCGCATATGATTCCGCCATCGCCGCCATCTCCCTCGCTCTTTGGGCTTCCAGCTCAGACTGTAGACTTGCGAACTGATCCGCTAGCCGAGTGGTCTGGCTGTTGCTGCTTGAGGCTCCGGCGGCTCCCTTGCGCTGAAATCCTGGCGTCGTCTTCAGGATCCCCTTTCCAGCGTCTCCCATACCCCGGCAGTAGTAGGTGTTGGAACGCTGCGCGAAGGCAGTGGCCATAATCCGCGCCCCAACGGTAGGATCTGAAGTGTCGATCCTGGACATGGCCTCTGACATGTCATCCTCTGCCGTGCCCGGCCATGCGTCGTTCACCATGCCTCTGATGACCTCTTGCTCCGCCTCCCTCACCCTCGCCTAATTGGATATATTATAAAAATATATTAATATACATTTAATAAAATGTAATTAAAATTAAAAATTAGAAAATATAAGGAACTTACAAGATCCTCCTCAGAATGAGGATATGCCCTCTGAAAGGTCCCCACATAAGGGTTCTCCTCTGGCCGCTCTCGCCGCACGTCGTCCATGATGGCCGAAAACGGCCTCGAACCGGCACGATGGTTGGTTGTGTTATGTTGCCGGTTCTCAGCGTTCACCCGGGCGAGGTGCTTCAAAAAAAAATTATCGTTAGTAAATATTTAAAAACATACAATTATAATTAATTCACTAATTAAATATTCAAATTTGTTTACGAATTACCTGTTTGTGAGGGTCGTTGAACTGCGTGACAAGAAGCCACCGCCACTCGTACTCCCGATACTCGAACTCCTTCGGGGTACCCGAACGGTTGCTCCCGTACTTCTTCCAGTGTTCCCAGAGGTCGTGCTTCCACTCCTTGAACCTACATATACAAAAAAAAATATTAAATATATTATTAAAAAAATAAAATTTAATAAATTATTAAATAGAGGTACCTCTCCCTATGGGCCTTGTCCGCCCAGTCACGTCCCTCCTCGGGAACCACAAACCATTGCTGCATTACCACTTGTTAGTATTTTTTTCGATAATTAAATAATTTATTAGTTAAAAAAATAGTAATTGATCGAGTAAACTCACCGACATCGACTGATGGAGCATCTCCTTCACTCCATCAGGAACCTGGGTCCAGACTCCCCACAACATAGGGAGTCTGGAGCGGATGGTGCCTCCCGCGGCGCGCGTGTACCGGTTTCCCAACGCGGCGTCCACCGGTTTCCCGTTGGAAAACGGGATGGCGATCCGTCCAGCGGACTCGACCGCCCTATCGAGTCCCTTGTTGCTGACGGTGCCTCTCCTGTTCCGCCTTCTCGTTCCGGCGGCTGTGACATTGTGAATCAAATTTAATATTAATAATACATTTTTACAAAAAAAAAAAATTTAAAATCGACAAAAAAGTAATAATAAATTACCTGAGGATGAGGCTGAGCCGACGGATTCGTCTCCGTCCGCCTGCTCGGAGACCCTCACGGGATGAAGAGGCGTGGGAAACTCCCGGTAGATATAGGCCTCGTGCGGTGCCACATGCGGGAGCTGCTCCCGAATCGGTCGACCCTCCTCATCGACGCGAGGTATCGCCGGTATCGTCGGAGGAAGGAAGAGGCCGGACGGCACCATAGGGACCCCGGATGACCCGCCATCACCGTCGGTCGGGGACGACTGTGTGGGGGCGTCGCTGCGGGATCGCAACCGGCGAAGTATGGGTGGATGACGAAGAGCCGTCGCTGCGGGATCCGACTGCCCAGCAGAACCCGAGCCGCTCGCGTCACCCCTAAGCGCCTCACGTCGGGCCCTCAACTGCTACGGAAACCCGATCGACGGTGATTCCGACGGGTTGTTTGAGGTACCGTCCGAGCCGTCTTGGCTCCTCGCACCCGAACGTTGTCCAGAAGTTCTCCTCATGGCCATCCTGTTTAAAATAACCATAAATTTATTGAAAATATTTTACCGTCTTATAATTAAGTTCACAAAAAATAACCATAAACTTCGAAAAATTTATCAACAATAATAACACAAATAAAATTTAATAATTATTATAGGATTTATTATTTTTTTTATTTCACGATACAAATTATTTACATTAATTCGCAATTATTATATCACAAAAATTAATTTACGAATATTTACATCCTTACTCAAAAATAATCCATTATTTTTTACAAAATTTCCACAATATATTTACAATTATAATTTATATTATTTAATTATTTAATCAAAAATAATTTAATCATTTACAATATATTTACAAATTATTTAATCATTTACAATATATTTACAAATTATTTAATCATTTATAATTTATATTATTTAATTATTTAATCATTTACAATCCTAAACCCTAAACCCTAAACCGTAAACCCCAATATTTTACAATTATCATTTACATCACAATTTACCATAATTTACATCACAATTTACAATTATCACAACAACAACCATTTACAATTATCACAACAACAACAATTTACAATTATCACAACAACAACAACAACAATTTACAATTTACAATTATCACAACAACAACAACAACAATTTACAATTATCACAACAACAACAACAATTAAAACCAATTTAGGGTTTTAGGGTTATACCTTAAATTGTGGGTCGGCGTCGGGGTCGGGGTTCCGAATTGGGGTCGGGGTCGGGGTCGGAGAGAGGGAGAGAGAGAAGGCAGAGAGAGGATTTTCGGAGAGAGAGAGAGAGAGAGAGAGAGAGAGAGAGGGCTTGGCGGCTGAAGAAATGGTTAGGGTTCCAAATTTTTGCCTTTTATACTGGCGTTCTTGGGCGACGATTCTGTAAAAATCGTCGGCCTGTTTTTTATAAATCGTCGGCCAAGAGCATCTTGGCCGACGATTTTTGAAGTCGTCGCCCTGTTTTTTTTAAATCGTCGGCCAAGATATTCTACTTGGGCGACGAGATTCTTCACTATAAATCTCGTCGCCCAAGATGAAGAAAATCGTCGGCCAAAATTTCTATCATAAAATTCAGACTATTTGACCATCCAAATCACGTAATCTGGCCGGACCTTCAACTGAGAATAGTTTCCAATCGACGAGACTCTTACGGGGCTATAAAAATTTGGTAAAAAATAAATAACCGGGATAGGGCTATCACTAGGTAGAAATAAGAGAAAAATTTGTTAACCGAAACAACCGGCAACGAAATTTTACCAGAATATCTTTATTTTTCACGGGTTGACGTATTTCACCATTCCGGTCATATCTTATTTCACGACTTTTTTGCGTTTGAGGCATCTACGTATACGTTGTCTTCAAAACGAATCTTAAACTCAACACTTGTATAAAAAAGTTATACAACATTAGTACTTATATCGTGAATTTGGTGATCGGAGAAGAGGAACTGAAAACCGACCGTCAGATATGACCAGCATAACGAATTACGTAGGTGGGAAAAAATTCAGCTCCATCTGACAAAGATAAGGGCTCGATCCGTCCGGTCAATCGGCGCGGTCAAACCCCTAAACGAACGGAAACGGCTATTCGACCCTCCAAATCACGTAATATGACCGGACCTTCAACTGAGAATAGTTTCCAATCGACGAGACTCTTACGGGGCTATAAAAATTTGGTAAAAAATAAATACCCGGGATAGGGCTACCACTAGGTAGAAATAAGAGAATTTCGTTGACCGGAACAACCAGCACCGAAATTTTACCGGAATATCTTTATTTTTCACGGGTTGACGTATTTCACCGTTCCGGTCATATCTTATTTCACGACTTTTTTACGTTTGAGGCCTCTACGTATACGTTGTCTTCAAAACGAAACTTAAACTCAACACTTGTATAAAAAAGTTATACAACATTAGTACATATAACGTGAGTTTGGTGATCGGAGAAGAGGAACTGAAAACCGACCGTTAGATATGACCAGCATAACGAATCACGTAGGTGGGAAAAAATTCAGCTCCATCTGACAAAGATAAGGGCTCGATCCGTCCGGTCAATCGGTGCGGTCAAACCCTAAACGGACGGAAACGGCTATTCGACCCTCCAAATCACGTAATCTGGCCGGACCTTCAACTGAGAATAGTTTCCAATCAACGAGACTCTTACGGGGCTATAAAAATTTGGTAAAAAATAAATACCCGGGATAGGGTTACCACTAGGTAGAAATAAGAGAAATTCGTTGACCGGAACAACCGGCACCGAAATTTTATCGAAATATCTTCATTTTTCACGGGTTGACGTATTTCACCGTTCCGGTCATATCTTATTTCACGACTTTTTTGCGTTTGAGGCATCTACGTATACGTTGTCTTCAAAACGAATCTTAAACTCAACACTTGTATAAAAAAGTTATACAACATTAGTACTTATATCGTGAGTTTGGTGATCGGAGAAGAGGAACTGAAAACCGACCGTCAGATATGACCAGCATAACGAATTACGTAGGTGGGAAAAAATTCAGCTCCATCTGACAAAGATAAGGGCTCGATCCGTCCGGTCAATCGGCGCGGTCAAACCCCTAAACGGACGGAAACGGCTATTCGACCCTCCAAATCACGTAATATGACCGGACCTTCAACTGAGAATAGTTTCCAATCGACGAGACTCTTACGGGGCTATAAAAATTTGGTAAAAAATAAATACCCGGGATAGGGCTACCACTAGGTAGAAATAAGAGAATTTCGTTGACCGGAACAACCAGCACCGAAATTTTACCGGAATATCTTTATTTTTCACGGGTTGACGTATTTCACCGTTCCGGTCATATCTTATTTCACGACTTTTTTACGTTTGAGGCCTCTACGTATACGTTGTCTTCAAAACGAAACTTAAACTCAACACTTGTATAAAAAAGTTATACAACATTAGTACATATAACGTGAGTTTGGTGATCGGAGAAGAGGAACTGAAAACCGACCGTTAGATATGACCAGCATAACGAATCACGTAGGTGGGAAAAAATTCAGCTCCATCTGACAAAGATAAGGGCTCGATCCGTCCGGTCAATCGGTGCGGTCAAACCCTAAACGGACGGAAACGGCTATTCGACCCTCCAAATCACGTAATCTGGCCGGACCTTCAACTGAGAATAGTTTCCAATCAACGAGACTCTTACGGGGCTATAAAAATTTGGTAAAAAATAAATACCCGGGATAGGGTTACCACTAGGTAGAAATAAGAGAAATTCGTTGACCGGAACAACCGGCACCGAAATTTTATCGAAATATCTTCATTTTTCACGGGTTGACGTATTTCACCGTTCCGGTCATATCTTATTTCACGACTTTTTTGCGTTTGAGGCATCTACGTATACGTTGTCTTCAAAACGAATCTTAAACTCAACACTTGTATAAAAAAGTTATACAACATTAGTACTTATATCGTGAGTTTGGTGATCGGAGAAGAGGAACTGAAAACCGACCGTCAGATATGACCAGCATAACGAATTACGTAGGTGGGAAAAAATTCAGCTCCATCTGACAAAGATAAGGGCTCGATCCGTCCGGTCAATCGGCGCGGTCAAACCCCTAAACGGACGGAAACGGCTATTCGACCCTCCAAATCACGTAATATGACCGGACCTTCAACTGAGAATAGTTTCCAATCGACGAGACTCTTACGGGGCTATAAAAATTTGGTAAAAAATAAATACCCGGGATAGGGCTACCACTAGGTAGAAATAAGAGAATTTCGTTGACCGGAACAACCAGCACCGAAATTTTACCGGAATATCTTTATTTTTCACGGGTTGACGTATTTCACCGTTCCGGTCATATCTTATTTCACGACTTTTTTACGTTTGAGGCCTCTACGTATACGTTGTCTTCAAAACGAAACTTAAACTCAACACTTGTATAAAAAAGTTATACAACATTAGTACATATAACGTGAGTTTGGTGATCGGAGAAGAGGAACTGAAAACCGACCGTTAGATATGACCATCATAACGAATCACGTAGGTGGGAAAAAATTCAGCTCCATCTGACAAAGATAAGGGCTCGATCCGTCCGGTCAATCGGTGCGGTCAAACCCTAAACGGACGGAAACGGCTATTCGACCCTCCAAATCACGTAATCTGGCCGGACCTTCAACTGAGAATAGTTTCCAATCAACGAGACTCTTACGGGGCTATAAAAATTTGGTAAAAAATAAATACCCGGGATAGGGTTACCACTAGGTAGAAATAAGAGAAATTCGTTGACCGGAACAACCGGCGCCGAAATTTTATCGAAATATCTTCATTTTTCACGGGTTGACGTATTTCACCGTTCCGGTCATATCTTATTTCACGACTTTTTTGCGTTTGAGGCATCTACGTATACGTTGTCTTCAAAACGAATCTTAAACTCAACACTTGTATAAAAAAGTTATACAACATTAGTACTTATATCGTGAGTTTGGTGATCGGAGAAGAGGAACTGAAAACCGACCGTCAGATATGACCAGCATAACGAATTACGTAGGTGGGAAAAAATTCAGCTCCATCTGACAAAGATAAGGGCTCGATCCGTCCGGTCAATCGGCGCGGTCAAACCCCTAAACGGACGGAAACGGCTATTCGACCCTCCAAATCAAGTAATATGACCGGACCTTCAACTGAGAATAGTTTCCAATCGACGAGACTCTTACGGGGCTATAAAAATTTGGTAAAAAATAAATACCCGGGATAGGGCTACCACTAGGTAGAAATAAGAGAATTTCGTTGACCGGAACAACCAGCACCGAAATTTTACCGGAATATCTTTATTTTTCACGGGTTGACGTATTTCACCGTTCCGGTCATATCTTATTTCACGACTTTTTTACGTTTGAGGCCTCTACGTATACGTTGTCTTCAAAACGAAACTTAAACTCAACACTTGTATAAAAAAGTTATACAACATTAGTACATATAACGTGAGTTTGGTGATCGGAGAAGAGGAACTGAAAACCGACCGTTAGATATGACCAGCATAACGAATCACGTAGGTGGGAAAAAATTCAGCTCCATCTGACAAAGATAAGGGCTCGATCCGTCCGGTCAATCGGTGCGGTCAAACCCTAAACGGACGGAAACGGCTATTCGACCCTCCAAATCACGTAATCTGGCCGGACCTTCAACTGAGAATAGTTTCCAATCAACGAGACTCTTACGGGGCTATAAAAATTTGGTAAAAAATAAATACCCGGGATAGGGTTACCACTAGGTAGAAATAAGAGAAATTCGTTGACCGGAACAACCGGCACCGAAATTTTATCGAAATATCTTCATTTTTCACGGGTTGACGTATTTCACCGTTCCGGTCATATCTTATTTCACGACTTTTTTGCGTTTGAGGCATCTACGTATACGTTGTCTTCAAAACGAATCTTAAACTCAACACTTGTATAAAAAAGTTATACAACATTAGTACTTATATCGTGAGTTTGGTGATCGGAGAAGAGGAACTGAAAACCGACCGTCAGATATGACCAGCATAACGAATTACGTAGGTGGGAAAAAATTCAGCTCCATCTGACAAAGATAAGGGCTCGATCCGTCCGGTCAATCGGCGCGGTCAAACCCCTAAACGGACGGAAACGGCTATTCGACCCTCCAAATCACGTAATATGACCGGACCTTCAACTGAGAATAGTTTCCAATCGACGAGACTCTTACGGGGCTATAAAAATTTGGTAAAAAATAAATACCCGGGATAGGGCTACCACTAGGTAGAAATAAGAGAATTTCGTTGACCGGAACAACCAGCACCGAAATTTTACCGGAATATCTTTATTTTTCACGGGTTGACGTATTTCACCGTTCCGGTCATATCTTATTTCACGACTTTTTTACGTTTGAGGCCTCTACGTATACGTTGTCTTCAAAACGAAACTTAAACTCAACACTTGTATAAAAAAGTTATACAACATTAGTACATATAACGTGAGTTTGGTGATCGGAGAAGAGGAACTGAAAACCGACCGTTAGATATGACCAGCATAACGAATCACGTAGGTGGGAAAAAATTCAGCTCCATCTGACAAAGATAAGGGCTCGATCCGTCCGGTCAATCGGTGCGGTCAAACCCTAAACGGACGGAAACGGCTATTCGACCCTCCAAATCACGTAATCTGGCCGGACCTTCAACTGAGAATAGTTTCCAATCAACGAGACTCTTACGGGGCTATAAAAATTTGGTAAAAAATAAATACCCGGGATAGGGTTACCACTAGGTAGAAATAAGAGAAATTCGTTGACCGGAACAACCGGCACCGAAATTTTATCGAAATATCTTCATTTTTCACGGGTTGACGTATTTCACCGTTCCGGTCATATCTTATTTCACGACTTTTTTGCGTTTGAGGCATCTACGTATACGTTGTCTTCAAAACGAATCTTAAACTCAACACTTGTATAAAAAAGTTATACAACATTAGTACTTATATCGTGAGTTTGGTGATCGGAGAAGAGGAACTGAAAACCGACCGTCAGATATGACCAGCATAACGAATTACGTAGGTGGGAAAAAATTCAGCTCCATCTGACAAAGATAAGGGCTCGATCCGTCCGGTCAATCGGCGCGGTCAAACCCCTAAACGGACGGAAACGGCTATTCGACCCTCCAAATCACGTAATATGACCGGACCTTCAACTGAGAATAGTTTCCAATCGACGAGACTCTTACGGGGCTATAAAAATTTGGTAAAAAATAAATACCCGGGATAGGGCTACCACTAGGTAGAAATAAGAGAATTTCGTTGACCGGAACAACCAGCACCGAAATTTTACCGGAATATCTTTATTTTTCACGGGTTGACGTATTTCACCGTTCCGGTCATATCTTATTTCACGACTTTTTTACGTTTGAGGCCTCTACGTATACGTTGTCTTCAAAACGAAACTTAAACTCAACACTTGTATAAAAAAGTTATACAACATTAGTACATATAACGTGAGTTTGGTGATCGGAGAAGAGGAACTGAAAACCGACCGTTAGATATGACCATCATAACGAATCACGTAGGTGGGAAAAAATTCAGCTCCATCTGACAAAGATAAGGGCTCGATCCGTCCGGTCAATCGGTGCGGTCAAACCCTAAACGGACGGAAACGGCTATTCGACCCTCCAAATCACGTAATCTGGCCGGACCTTCAACTGAGAATAGTTTCCAATCAACGAGACTCTTACGGGGCTATAAAAATTTGGTAAAAAATAAATACCCGGGATAGGGTTACCACTAGGTAGAAATAAGAGAAATTCGTTGACCGGAACAACCGGCGCCGAAATTTTATCGAAATATCTTCATTTTTCACGGGTTGACGTATTTCACCGTTCCGGTCATATCTTATTTCACGACTTTTTTGCGTTTGAGGCATCTACGTATACGTTGTCTTCAAAACGAATCTTAAACTCAACACTTGTATAAAAAAGTTATACAACATTAGTACTTATATCGTGAGTTTGGTGATCGGAGAAGAGGAACTGAAAACCGACCGTCAGATATGACCAGCATAACGAATTACGTAGGTGGGAAAAAATTCAGCTCCATCTGACAAAGATAAGGGCTCGATCCGTCCGGTCAATCGGCGCGGTCAAACCCCTAAACGGACGGAAACGG
The DNA here is from genome assembly GCA_034370585.1 of Fragaria x ananassa. NCBI lineage: Eukaryota > Viridiplantae > Streptophyta > Magnoliopsida > Rosales > Rosaceae > Fragaria > Fragaria x ananassa. The sequence continues at coordinate 5,322,429 of CP139760.1, forward strand.
CTATTCGACCCTCCAAATCAAGTAATATGACCGGACCTTCAACTGAGAATAGTTTCCAATCGACGAGACTCTTACGGGGCTATAAAAATTTGGTAAAAAATAAATACCCGGGATAGGGCTACCACTAGGTAGAAATAAGAGAATTTCGTTGACCGGAACAACCAGCACCGAAATTTTACCGGAATATCTTTATTTTTCACGGGTTGACGTATTTCACCGTTCCGGTCATATCTTATTTCACGACTTTTTTACGTTTGAGGCCTCTACGTATACGTTGTCTTCAAAACGAAACTTAAACTCAACACTTGTATAAAAAAGTTATACAACATTAGTACATATAACGTGAGTTTGGTGATCGGAGAAGAGGAACTGAAAACCGACCGTTAGATATGACCAGCATAACGAATCACGTAGGTGGGAAAAAATTCAGCTCCATCTGACAAAGATAAGGGCTCGATCCGTCCGGTCAATCGGTGCGGTCAAACCCTAAACGGACGGAAACGGCTATTCGACCCTCCAAATCACGTAATCTGGCCGGACCTTCAACTGAGAATAGTTTCCAATCAACGAGACTCTTACGGGGCTATAAAAATTTGGTAAAAAATAAATACCCGGGATAGGGTTACCACTAGGTAGAAATAAGAGAAATTCGTTGACCGGAACAACCGGCACCGAAATTTTATCGAAATATCTTCATTTTTCACGGGTTGACGTATTTCACCGTTCCGGTCATATCTTATTTCACGACTTTTTTGCGTTTGAGGCATCTACGTATACGTTGTCTTCAAAATGAATCTTAAACTCAACACTTGTATAAAAAAGTTATACAACATTAGTACTTATATCGTGAGTTTGGTGATCGGAGAAGAGGAACTGAAAACCGACCGTCAGATATGACCAGCATAACGAATTACGTAGGTGGGAAAAAATTCAGCTCCATCTGACAAAGATAAGGGCTCGATCCGTCCGGTCAATCGGCGCGGTCAAACCCCTAAACGGACGGAAACGGCTATTCGACCCTCCAAATCACGTAATATGACCGGACCTTCAACTGAGAATAGTTTCCAATCGACGAGACTCTTACGGGGCTATAAAAATTTGGTAAAAAATAAATACCCGGGATAGGGCTACCACTAGGTAGAAATAAGAGAATTTCGTTGACCGGAACAACCAGCACCGAAATTTTACCGGAATATCTTTATTTTTCACGGGTTGACGTATTTCACCGTTCCGGTCATATCTTATTTCACGACTTTTTTGCGTTTGAGGCCTCTACGTATACGTTGTCTTCAAAACGAAACTTAAACTCAACACTTATATAAAAAAGTTATACAACATTAGTACATATAACGTGAGTTTGGTGATCGGAGAAGAGGAACTGAAAACCGACCGTCAGATATGACCAGCATTACGAATTACGTAGGTGGGAAAAAATTCAGCTCCATCTGACAAAGATAAGGGCTCGATCCGTCCGGTCAATCGGCGCGGTCAAACCCTAAACGGACGGAAACGGCTATTCGACCCTCCAAATCACGTAATCTGGCCGGACCTTCAACTGAGAATAGTTTCCAATCAACGAGGCTCTTACGGGGCTATAAAAATTTGGTAAAAAATAAATACCCGGGATAGGGCTACCACTAGGTAGAAATAAGAGAATTTCGTTGACCGGAACAACCGGCACCGAAATTTTACCGGAATATCTTTATTTTTCACGGGTTGACATTTCACCGTTCCGGTCATATCTTATTTCACGACTTTTTTGCGTTTGAGGCCTCTACGTATACGTTGTCTTCAAAACGAAACTTAAACTCAACACTTATATAAAAAAGTTATACAACATTAGTACATATAACGTGAGTTTGGTGATCGGAGAAGAGGAACTGAAAACCGACCGTCAGATATGACCAGCATAACGAATTACATAGGTGGAAAAAAATTCAGCTCCATCTGACAAAGATAAGGGCTCGATCCGTCCGGTCAATCGGCGCGGTCAAACCCCTAAACGGACGGAAACGGCTATTCGACCCTCCAAATCACGTAATCTGGCCGGACCTTCAACTGAGAATAGTTTCCAATCGACGAGACTCTTACGGGGCTATAAAAATTTGGTAAAAAATAAATACCCGGGATATTTATTTTAATTATTCAAATAAAATTTAAATGTGTTTTATTTCATTTTAATTATTCGGATTACTCTTGGCCGACGATTTTAGGCTAATTCGTCGGCCAAGATACTACTTGGGCGACGATATTTGTTAAAATCGTCGCCCAAGAGTAAAAATAAAAAATCCTGTACAATGAAATTTAAATGTGTTTTATCTTATTTTAATTATTCGGATTACTCTTGGCCGACGAAATTAGGGTAATTCGTCGGCCAAGATAATACTTGGGCGACGATATTTGTTAAAATCGTCGCCAAGAGTAAAAATAAAAAATCCTGTACAATGAAATTTAAATGTGTTTTATTTTATTTTAATTATTCGGATTACTCTTGGCCGACGAAGTAGGCTAATTCGTCGGCCAAGATAATACTTGGGCGACGATATTTGTTAAAATCGTCGCCCAAGAGTAAAAATAAAAAACACTGTACAATGAATTTAAATGTGCTTTTTTTATTTTAGTACAAACATATTGTTTTAGTATACAAACAATTACAAAGCTAAGGCTCAATTATAACTAAGCTAAGGCTCGTAATCTGAGTCATCCGATGAGTCTTCTTCGGTATCGGAATTAATATCTGGTAATCTATGCCTTAATTCGTCGTCAGAGTCGTCGTCTGTTTCTTCATTTGGATCAACATCAATAAAGGTTGAATCTTCGTCACGAATTCTGAGCAATCGACCATGTTTAACATTATTTTCGCGAACAGTAGCTACATCATGAATACCTACTGCGTTCGGCTCCTGATACGCATCAGCCTCTGGCCCTGGAATGGTCACTCCAAGTGTAGCCGCCTGGTAAATGTTTCGAGGATGCACAATGTTCGCTATTTTCCACGCGTCACCCCTGGCAAGGTCATCAAGATAAAACACTTGTTTTACCGATGTCGCAAAAACAAATGGGTCATCTTCGTAGGCGCTTGTAGCAGTGTTGACCGATAAATTGCCGTACTGATCCATCTTCATGCTCTGTGCGCCTGTATCAAACCATCTACACTTGAACAGATGCACTTTCATGCCTTCCGCATAAACCAGTTCGACCACTGAATGGAGAACACCGTAATAGTCAAGGCCATGACCTTTCGCCATCACCCCAGAATTCTGTGTTCTTCGTCTGCTGTCTCTCTCTTCAGATACAAATTTGACGCCATTCACTGTGCAAGTGGGATAAACTCTAGCCCGTTGCGGTTGCATCGCAAGAAGTAATAGTTCGTGCGACCAGTTTGGATTATCATCAGATTTAATCTTGTCCATCTGTAACGGATATTGAACTGTAAATATCCGAAAATATATGCAATAGAAAATAATTAGATATATATATATATATATATATATATATAACAGGGAAGATTAAATTACGTACCCAGGAGCGAAAATAATTTGCGAACGTCATGTTGTGGTACTCGAGATCACCATCAACTTCCGGAAAATTTAGGTGCAACTCTTTCCAATATTTAACTTCTTCACAATTGATTAGTACCCACCAGTGCGCTATGGCTATCTCTTCATCCGACAATGCATACTCGGCGGACAGTCGTGCTCCACCAACTTCGACATCACTGGAAACTATAGAGAGATTGAACCGCGGCGCATGTTCCTCCATGGCTTGCGGAGCTCCCAACGACGCTCCTAAATACAACTTCATGTAGGTGACGTATTCATGCGCAATATATGCTTCAGCTATACATCCTTCAGGCGCGGATTTATTAGTGACATAATCTTTGTACTCACCAAGTTGCCTGTAAATATAAGATTGCAAACTATACGTTATGGTTATTGAACATGTACGTACATATATGTATTCTGGAGATGTAAGTGAATAAAACATACCTTTCCATGGGATACATCCAAGTGAAGTGTACTGGACCGGTAAGCAACAATTAATGGGGAAGATGGATCATCAGGTGAGGCATGATATCGAAAAAATTTGGCGGAAAGATCCTCTCGAATTTACACATGATGTATATGATGTCTGCCTGCATTTCCCGGAGATCGGATTTTCTCACTTCCCTTGTGCATAACTTCATGAAGAATCTTGACAGCGCTACTAACGGCTCCACAACCTGGCCAACCACACATCACAAATTTAATATAAAATCCAACAACGACAGGTTAACCGTAATTTTAACCACAAATTTACCTGACGGTGAAGGAATGGTCGAATGAAAACAGGGAAGAGACGTTGTAGCAGAATATGACAGTCATGACTCTTCAAGCCGTATAGCTTATTCTCCCGCAAGTTCACACACCGGGCTATATTTCCTGCAACGCCTGAGGGATACGTCACACAACTCATCCACTTGAAGATCTGGGTCTTCTGATCAGGCTTCACGGTGTAAGGAGCCCAAGGCATCTTTTTCTTCCCCTCTTTCAGCCAAAGATGTTTTCTGATTCCCATTTTCTTAAGATGAACGCGTGCCTTAGGACCGTCTTTCGTCTTCCCCTCCAAGTTGAGCACTGTACCTACCACACTGTCGCAGACATTCTTCTCTATGTGCATCACATCTAGGTAGTGCCTGATCAACAGCGTACTCCAGTACGGGAGTTCCCAAAATATGCTCTTATGTGTCCAGAATTTGTACCTGTCTGGTCTTTCAGGTATTCTGGCCACAATATCGGGATGATTGCTGAGCTGCCCAAAATCATACTCATCCAGCACTGCTAAAATCTCTTCCCCCGACCATCTATGCGGCTCCACACCTCTCTCTTCGGTCCCATCAAATGCCCCGGTATCTATCCGCCAAGGGTGATCATGTGGTAGCTAAGCACGGTGACCCATCCGGACTATCTTGTTGCAATGATTGCTGCACCCCTGGGAGCTAAGGCACTCAGGACAAGCCTTGTATCCCCTAACAACGTTGCCGGACAACATCCCATGTGCAGGAAAATCACTGATGGTACCAACAATCATGGCATGCATCTGGAACATCTCCTTTTTGTGGGAGTCATAAGTGGGATGACCAACCTCCCAAAGCAATTTACACTCTTCAATCAGCGGTCTCATATACACATCGAGACACTTCCCTGGATAACAACAACAACAACAACAACAACAACCACAACAAATTCAGATAACGACTATATATGACCAACAATATAGAACAAAAACGCCTGCTCGGAGAAAAAATTGAACCAACAGCAATATATACAATATGAAGGGAAAGTAGATACCTGGATAATCGGGCCCCGGAATCAACAAGGTCAACATGTTGTATTCCTTCTTCATGCACATCCATGGAGGAAGGTTGTAAGGCACCAAAATGACCGGCCATATACTGTACGAAAGACTCATGGTCCCAAAAGGGTTGAACCCGTCGGATGAGAGCCCGAGCCTCACATTCCTCACCTCTGAAGCAAAATGAGGAAACTCCCTGTCTATATGCTTCCACGCCTCCCCGCCAGCAGGGTGTACCATGAGGTCTTCGTCATGCACCTCCCTCACAGCGTGCCATCTCATAGCTTCGACCGTCTTTGAAGACATGTACAACCGCTCCAGCCTATCCCTCAACGGGAAATAGCGAAGTACCTTAACAAGTTTCCTGTTGCCTGCGGGAGTCCGCTTATACCTGTCGGTCCCACATACCGGACAACGATGAAGGCCTTCAAGGTCATTACCGTCTGCATCTTTACCCCAGAATAGAACGCAGTCATATCTGCATGCATGGATCTTGATGTAGGAAAGCCCGAGATCTCTCAAGATACGACGGACCTTATGATGCGTGGTGGGATGACGATGACCGTCGGGCAGGAGCGAAGCAGCGTACTGTAGATACCTATCAACAGCCGTCACGGTCGATTTTGTGTCAACCTTGATATGCATCACCTCCATCACACACTGAAGAACGGTCTTCTCATGACCTGGGCACAGAGGGGTCTGTTGGAAAGCAATAAGTCTGTTGTACTTGGCTATACCGGCAGTGTTGACACCTCTAGGGACGGCCTGCATCGGCGCCTGCAGAATGTGCTGTCGTTCAGGGCATACACCGCTGTCATGAGGAAACATGTCGTTGATGAAGGCCGTTGTGGGATCGTTGGATGTACTGCCCGTCTCATAAAACTGTCCATGATCATGCGGGCGTGATGAGGTTTCACCGTGATATATCCAACATGTGTAACGTTCCCAGAATCCGTTACTCTTCAGGTGGTCCCATACTGTCCCCAACGGAAATCGATGCATATCACTGCGACACTTACACATCTTGCACGGGCAATAGAACATGCCACTCCCGTCAGCATTGGCCTGCGCATATTGCATAAAATCCCAAACTCCTTCAGCATATTTTCTGTGATATCTTGGAAGAGAAATCCAACTCTTATCCATATCCTGAAAATAACACATATATATATCAATATTTAATGAACATATCCTTTATATATATATATATTAATGTAATACAACATACTAATTATTAATTATATATATCTAATTCGAGCGGATTCCGTGGTTTCAGAAGGCAAGTGTCAATGTCACGGAGGGCGAACCCCCTACAGGAACCAGGCAGGACTCGTTTGTGATCACGGAGGCGAACCCCTATCGACCCCTTCACCGAGAAGAGTGGTCAGTTTGTGATCTTGAGATCCAGTTAAACAAACCTGTGAACCATATCTATGACAGAACGGCCCCTTACTCAGCTTGGAACAAACTCTATGCATATATATATATATCATTAATTCAAATCAAATAAAACTGAAAATCAATATATATATATATATATATATATATGCATATATATATGTGCATATATATGCATATGTACGTACCTGGGAGTAGCTCCACAAACTATGTATGGACAGATTTCCACAACACCGAACGATTTGAAAAACTAGAGAAATTTATGTTTCAAATTTTCAAAGTTCTCATTCTTCTATCCCGGCCTCTCAATATATAGAAGAATCTTGGGCGGCGAAATATTTGAGTTTCGTCGCCTAAGAATTAAAAATCTTGGGCGACGAAATATCTCAGTTTCGTCGCCTAAGGATAAAAAACTTAGGCGACGAAATAAATATCTTAGGCGACGAAATATTGTTTCGTCGCCCTAGTTTCTATCTTAGCCGACGAAATTTATTTTTAGGCGACGATTTTTTTTTTTCGTTGCCTAAGATGAAACTTAGGCGACGAAAAAAAAAATCGTCGCCCGGTTTTTTTTGTTTCGTCGCCCAAGACCCATTTTCTGGTAGTGACATTTACTTTATACACTTCCTTAAATTTTTGTAAAAATATTTTTCTTGTTATGACCTTTTAGGAAATTGAGGGCTTGAAGACGAATTATTTCCTATTCTCTCTCACCATGTCTCTTTTTTGTTCTTTTTGATATTTCCATTGTTGTACACCATTCTCTTTTTTGTTCTTATCTCCTCGATTTTTTTTTTCTTTAGGTGATTGTAGTCACACCTCCACAATTACTTTATACACCTCCTTAAATTTTTGTAAAAATATTTTTCTCTTTATGACCTTTTAGGAAATTGAGGGCTTGAAGGCGAACTCTTTCCTATTAATTCTCTCTCACTGTATTTCTTTTTTGTTCTTTTCGATATTTCCATTGTTGTACACCATTCACCCTACCCCAAACTGAATTAAAGACAACAATATTGGCGGTTTGGGGGTCATGCGCCATGGCTGTTTAGATTATCAGTTTATACTTTCATGATGGATGTCCAGATAAATCTTTGGTATAATTGGTGTATTGGTGTATCTGATTATGGTGTTGGATAAAACTTGAAATTCATAATATTAAAAGGAAGAATAAGAAACAGTGATGAAACTTAAAATAACCTACCACCATGAAGATGGAGTGGGCTTATTCAATTGTTATGATGCATTGCCTAGCCAACCCAATTTCAGTTGAAAGAAGCCTACGCATAGTTGTTTTGTTCCCATATAAAACAAGCATAGCTGTAGGAAACAATTATGAATGAAACTGGGAAATATATGGAGGAGAAGATGGATAGGAAGACATATACGTTCAAGTTTCAACAACTGCAGATCTAGAGGGGAATATTGAGAAATAAAATTGTTCAAAAATTGTTGATTCTTAAAAAAACAAAAAAACAAAAAAACTAGAACCTCCCATTTTCTTTTTCGATGAAGTTGATATCTCCTCCATTATTAAACCAAGCATATCCTCCATTATTAAGCCAAGCATATGCATGTCATCTTCAACTTCTTCTGTTTTGACCAAAAAGGGTTAGATGAACATCGTGTCGTTCATGAATCATGATCAATTTCCTCTCGGACAACAATTGTAAACACAAACCATGCATGGTCCTAAAACCAACTTGTAATAACATCACCGTGTAAACTGTCAGCCACGACTGAGGAATTCAACATCGATCTCTTCCTTTTTTTTTAGCAATGAGAACTCCTCTTGTGTTCCCAAGCACAACTATTTTACAAATTATCTGTTCAGATTAATTCTTCATAGTCTGGGTAATTAGCTAGGTAGGAGCTTACCGTGCTAGTTTGATTCTTTTCTTCTCCCGTTGAATCAAAACTTTGGTCTCTTGCTAACACTCGTTTAGACATTTTGAACAAGCTTCTCATCCTCTATTTCTTAATACGAAAATTAATATATGTTCAATGAAACCTAATGTCAATGCCTCGGCAATGCGAGGGTTTTATAAAACCAAACCATCAAATAGAACAAAATAGTCAAATTAAAGCCAAATAATATCAAAAATTTTACAGTGCTCGTCTTACTCCTGACTGCCTAAAAGTGTAGCAACCTAGCAACCTCACTTGAAACATGTTAGCTTGAGAAGTTTTTTTGTTTAATTTATTTATATTAGCTGTCCATGTACCTATGTAGGAACTCCTTATAGCCGCACCATCCTTCACCATGAAACACATACAAACTCATCAACCTTGCGCTTTGTGTGCAATTTTATGTAGATGAGCTTAATTTTAATAGAATGAGAAGAAATTTCTCTTGTGGATCGATTACCGACCGTTTTGTTAATATTGAAATCAATTTTAGATTATACATCGTCAAACAAAACTTTTTTAAGTCTTAGTTTCGCCATGTATAGTTTTTGTCGAGCAATTTCACTTATTTTGTGATGTGGGTAAATTGCACTACCTTTAATTTTGAAAGTTTAAATTCAAATAGCCTATGTTGTAGAGAAATATATATCCCCAATAATGCAAAGCACGCGCCTTCTTCAGAGACTGACTGAAGGTCATCATGAACTCTGAAGCTTACCAGAGTACAGTTCCTCCAATTGTACTAAATCCGCGTTAGGGATTTAGTAAGAGGAATCATCATCACGAACTCATCATGAACTCGGGATTTAGTAAGAGGAATCATCATCACGAACTCATCATGAACTCATCATGAACTCTAGCTTGTAGACCACATTTTCCATTTCCCTTATTTCAACGGCTCTGATCTCTCTAAGAGGAATCATCATGACGTTCCTTATTCTCCACGTGGTTAAATCAAATCCCCCACTTATAAAACCCCCCTCCCCACCTGATAACTCTTCCTCACCAGACACTTCAAAATCCCTTGTTTTCATCCAACACAATCTTCAAGCTCTCCCTCTCTCTTCTCTTTCTCTCGATCTTTCTCTCTTTCACCATGGACAACATTGGTGATGAGTACCAGCATTACTGGGAAACCAACAGGTTCCTCCAAACCGAAGAGCTCGACAGGTATATAACTATATATACATATATATCCCGAAAACCTAGAAAACGAAAGATCACTGAACAAGAATCATGCTTCATTTTCAAGCTTGTTTTAGTTACAAGAGTTTAGTTTCCTGACACGAATTTTTCTGGCCATGGCAGTTGGGGATTGGGGGAGGAGGCGTTTTCTGGGTACTACGATTCGAGCTCGCCGGACGGAGCAGCGTCGTCCATGGCCTCCAAGAACATTGTTTCAGAGAGGAACAGGAGGAAGAAGCTCAATGAGAGGCTCTTTGCTCTTAGAGCAGTGGTCCCCAACATTAGCAAGGTGATCTATTAATTAAGCAAAATCATATGTACACTAGCTACTTAGTTTAATTGTGGCCGGTGATCAGTCACTTTGTTATATACTAACAAAAGGGTGGTTAGTGCTAATAAATCTACACCACTGGTACTAATTTTTTTAAGCAAAAGATGGAGTGTTTGATATGATTCTGGGATTTTGTTTCTTTTGTTGTTTTTTAATTTGTTTGGTTTGTTGGGTCTGGACAGATGGATAAGGCTTCTATAATCAAAGACGCCATTGACTACATCCAAGAGCTTCATGATCAAGAAAGAAGAATTCAAGCGGAGATCATGGATTTGGAATCTGGAAAATCAAAGAAAAGTGTCATGGGAAGTTTCGATTTCGAACAAGAGCTTCCGGTCTTGTTGAGATCGAAGAAGAAGAAACTCGAGCTGTATGATTCTGGAGGATCAAGAAGTTCCTCCATTGAAATCCTTGAAGTAAGTCAATCAATAACCCATCTCAGTCTTCACTAAATTATTGACATTTTAACAACACAACACAATATAATGTGTTAAAAACTATGTAGCTATCGATCAATTGTTAAATAATGAATATAGGCTCATCATTTGCTGTTTACAGCTTAGGGTTACATACATGGGGGAGAAGACAGTGGTGGTGAGCTTGACATGTAGTAAGAGAACAGACACAATGGTGAAACTGTGCGAGGTCTTTGAATCTCTCAAGCTCAAAGTCATTTCTGCCAATGTAACTGCCTTTGCTGGGAGGGTACTCAAAACTGTCTTCATTGAGGTAATTTTTATTTTTCCTTGTTTTTTGTTTTTTGTTTTTTTGTTTTGTTTTGTTTTTTTTTTTTTATGTCACTCTACCAGTAGGAGCACGGCATTCATATCCTTAAATTAGGTGTTGGGTTCCTGGGTGGCACCCGAAAATGTGGAAAAGGACTAATTCCACCCATACGTACAGAACTAAATAAGCCTGAAGCCAAACTTACATATTTGAAACATGTGATTGGTATTGTCCAACAAGAGCTGCCCCATATGGTCTTTGTTATTGTATGTGTAGGTGAATATGTGATGGTGATTGAGCTGAGCTTATATACCTTTGTAAATAGTTAAAAGTAATTGGTAGGGTTTTGAGTTTTGGTGCAGGCTACCATTTTTAATGATAGGTTATTAAATCGCACTTTTTCCTTGTATGGGTGATTATTGATAAAGAAGACACAATCGTAGTTTATTTCAAACAATGACAATTTAGAGAATCAATAAAGAAATCGATGTGAATACAGAAAGAACAAGCTTTGTTTAATGTAATTGATTAATAGGAGGGTGCACTACTACTGCTTGTTTAATTTGGAATATGCATATATACAGGCATAAGATTAGACATGATCCCTTTCAAAAAAAAAAGAAAAAGATTAGACATGATTAAGCATAATAGTTACATGCATATATATAATCTGACTACAACAATAATAGAGGAGATCAAATTAGATAGAATTTATGGTCCACGAGCACAAGATAGATAACACTTTTAAAAAAGTGAGTGTCATTATCTCCATAATGTGATGCAACTATTTAGGGCAATCATGATTGGTGCAATCCAGAGTCTCCGAATGAAACTAATCGATGAACAAAAGTGAGAGATGTAAAAAACGGCCCCATTTGATTTCCCCTTTAATATGTCTTTCCTTTCTCCATCTAAAAGAATTGGTACATAGTTTCCTTTCAATCAAGTTCACTTTAAAACAAGTAACATATTCTTTAAATTTTTAAATTTTCTTTATTTTTGGGAATAGGAGGTCATTTTCCACTTCAACAGCTTCTCTATCTCATTCTTTAAAATATGAAAAAAGATGAAAGAGAAGCTTTATTTCTCTATATTTATAGATTCCCTAATAATATTTAGGGAAAAAAGAATTGAATGTTGCATATTTTTCAAGACTCAAAGATAAGAAAGAAAACATAATTTATTCTAAAAAGTAAACTTTTAAATTTTTATACTTATTATTATATTATAATAAATAAGAATTGTTGTTGTAATAAATATTTGAATATTTAAAATAGGGAAACTGTTGGATTTGGTATACAAAATTTTTAGAGATTTTGAGTTTTGCTTTCCTATTATTTAAAAAATAATTTCCTATTATGTAGAAAATATAAGAAAGTTGTTGGACTTGCTCTTATAGATGACTTCTTCTCCTTGTTATGCTCTATCTTTATTATTTTTGATCATTTTAGCCACCCAATTGATTTTTGCAAATTTTGCATATATATCATGGATATAGTGGGAACCTGATGAAGATAATATACATATATAGGACATACATACAAAACTCTTGAAAACTATATTATTCGTGTTAATTTATGTAACATCAAGTTATTTATTTGGTTGTTCTGACGTAATAGATACTTATTTTTTATGATGTTGATATGCTGAAGCAATTTGTAAAATTGGGATAGGATGTCACCCACACCGCACACACTAAATTGGAGTATACAATGTCAGAGATATTTATTAGGTCACATGCTTCCACAAGAAACATGTTGCCCGTATGCTAAAAAGCTTATTTCCAAGAAAATCCAAAGCCAAAAAAAAAAAAAAAAAAAAAAAATAATAATAATAATATGGGTACGTAGTTGTAAGGAAACAAAATCAAAAATCATGGTAACCTTTTCTGGTGTAAGGATGTGGCTTCTTTTTCTCCGCGTGATTTGATTCCTTTTTGTTATAGACTTATGGCCTGCAAGCACATTACTCATAATTTTGACGTTGAAAATTTTTGTCTCTTTCGGCTCAAAATATCTCATTCTTACTTGTTTTTATTCATATGCGTTCACCGTACCTTCTCGAAATGGCAAGATTGCCAAAAACAAGAACTTGCTAGGTGCCAAATCTGACATGCATGCTTTGCCAAACATAATAAGAAAGGCTTTGCGTGCATATGGTTCTGATCGATTAGGCCATCATATCAATATGTAATAATTTATACAAGACAAAATATTAGATAAGATATTTCCACATATTTTTTGAAGTCACTATAGACTAGCTAAGATGTAAGACAATCACACCAGTATCCTTGCAGGAGCATAATAATCTGAACAGTATTTGGATTTCAATTATTGATTTGGAAAATAAGAACACAATTTAGGGTTTACGTAGCGCTATAAATTGCGACTGTTTTCGTTTTTTCATAGTCCCAATTGTGACAATACATAAACTCGATCTTTCATATACATGTGCAAAGTCAGTTCTTAATGTTGGATGTATTATGCAGGCAGATGAAGAAGAGAAAGATCATTTGAAGGTAAAAATTCAAACAGCTATTGCAGCTCTGAATGACCCTCAAAGCTCCATGAGCATATAATAATGAGAGAACCGAATCAGCAAGTCGATTTCATTTGGGGGGGTTTTCCTTGTTGCATGTTTTCTTCAAAAGCCTGTGCTTTGATTTTTGTTATGAGTAAATCAACTTACTTTTTCTTCATGGCTAGTGTGTTTTTTGGTCGTTTTCATGGCTAGTGTTAAACAGCATGATGCACTCGATTGCCATAAAGAACAACAACAACAACAAAAAATTGAGAACTCTAATTTTTTTTAGAAAACATGGATGTGGAATGTCACTTTAGGTGTTAATCACTCAATCTGGAAATCAATGGTATAAAAACCTTTTTCTTTGAACACAACTGATCCTTCGGGCTACGTAAAAATCAAATAATGAGAAACAACCTAAGAGAACCCTATGCTATCTCTATAATGCATACCTTAGGATGAAGCACCTTGATCAAAAACTGTCTCAGTAGCAAACGAATCAAGTAACCAACCACCTATGCACAGTCACAAAAGGTCGTTTCAGTGCTCAACCCAATTTATTAGACTACTTTAGGGACCACCCTACTATTGTCATATTAGTTTGATGATTTCAGTTTAGAGTGAAACATTGGTCTTTTGGTTGAGACTAAAGGAGTTTCGCCGTCTGACTGAGAGCAAAGAAGTCGGACCGTCTGGCCGAGAGCAAAGAAGTTCGATCGTCTGGCTGAGAGTAAAACATTTCGACCATCTAAGCAAGAATGAAAACATTTTGACCATCTGGGCAAGACTGAAAGCGATTTGGTCATTTGGTAGAGAATAAGAATAGTGAGTCGTTTGGTTGATGAGGATAAGAAAGTTAGCCATCTGACCGAGGTGAGGAAAATGGCATTCATGGTGTCATTTCATTTGGATAGTTTGAGTGGACCAATGTGCAAATAAGCCAAATCCAATAGCTATGAGTAGTCGGCCGAGCCCATACATGTTAGACCATAATTTACATGTATTTGTATTCCCTTAAACTTTGACTTTAACTTGTTTTTGAATTCATTTTAGCTTTCACTAAATCATTTATCTATTTTTCTAGGTAAAATGCAAGAGTGAAGGAAACATTGATTTTTGGTATTAATATGAAGAATCGGAGCTAAGACGAATTGACGTCCAATGTGGAGCAACATGTAAATTTCCGGATTCCAGCAAACCACCATCAATTACTACAAACGGTGGCTCACCACCACTTTTGGTGGTGCCATGGCTTTTCCGGTCACCATGGAGGAGCAAAGATGACAAATGAGATGAATTGATATATTTACTTCCATCAAATTATTCATTGAATAATAGACTTCATCATCATGTTTTATGCATCATTGCCTACTCTAATTAGGTCATCATTTCCTCACCTTTTTGTCTTGGTTTTGGCATTGTTATGGCCACTCTTTACTCTTCATTTGAACCATACGATGGGGGGCAAGAAAAAGCTGTTTTGCTTTTCCTTCTCTCTCATTTCACACATCTTTCTCTTCCCTATATATGCATCCTTTCATGCTATGGACATCAATCCATCCACCACTCTCTCTTTTCCTCCATCTCCACCACAAACCTCCATCTCCTTCTCCCAAATCCAAACCCATCTTCTTCCTCTTTCACTTCCAAACTCTATCTCATCCATCACCACCACCACTACTACACTATTTCTCCACTCTCTATCCTATATCACTTTCTCCATCTACTCCATCTATTCACACAAAGCATAGATCTAGCTTCACTACCTTTCATCATCAAATATTCAAGAGCAGGAAAGAGAGGGAATCACCACCATCACCACCACCACCAAGACGTGAGCTTGGGGAAAAAAATGAAAAATTGCATTGACCGCAACTATAGACACCGAATATTTACCGGAATAGTGTGATTTTTCAACCGTGGATGTATTTCAACATTCTCGTCATATCTTATTTCATGACTTTTTGGCGTTTGAAGGTTTTACGTATAGTTTGTTTTTGAAACGGAACATTTACATAACACTTGGTAAACAAGTTATACAACATTAGTATGCATGTTGTGATTGTGATGATCTAATTTGAGAAACAGAAATCCGACCGTCACATCTGACCATCATGATAAAATACATGTATGGGAAAAAATTCAACTTGATCCGAAAAGAATAAGGGCTCGATCCGGACGGTCAATCTCGTAAGTCAAACCCCTAAACGCACGGAAAAGGTCGTTCGACCGTCTAAATTACATATTTTGGCCGGACCTCCAACTGAAAATATTTTTAAACCGATGACACGCAATAAGTCGTATAAAAATTTTACGCAAAATAACCACCGAATATAGGGCTATAGTAGGTAATAGAAAAATTTTAGGGTTTAGCCGACGAATACCCTAACGTATTCGTCGGCTATAGTATGTAATTAAAAAATTAAAAAATAACTATAGCCGACGAAATATTAGGTTATTCGTCGGCAAAAACCATCTTAGCCGACGAATTATAGTGTATTTCGTCGGCTAAATGAAAAAATACATTAAAAAAAACAGACAATATTAGTAAACCATCTTTAGCCGACGATATTAGTAAACCATCTTAGTCGGCTATAGTCATCTTTAGCCGACAAAATTAAAATTTCGTCGGTTAAAGAAAGTTTAAAGTCGCGGCTAAAGTCTGTGACTTTAGCCGACGAAAATAAATTCTTTAGCCGACGAAGGAAAATTTCGTCGGCTAATGTCTACTTTAGCCGACGAAAAATTGATTCGTCGGCCTGGTTTTTTTTTTTTCGTCGGCTAAAGTCTTTCTTCTTGTAGTGATAATTTATTCTAAAAAATAAACTTTTAAATTTTTATACTTATTATTATATTATAATAAATGAGAATTGTTGTTGTAATAAATATTTGAATCTTTAAAATAGGGAAACTGTTAGATTTGGTATACACAATTTTTAGAGATTTTGAGTTTTGCTTTCCTATTATTTAAAAAATAATTTCCTATTATGTAGAAAATATAAGAAGTTGTTGGACTTGCTCTTATAGATGACTTCTTCTCCTTGTTATGCTCTATCTTTATTATTTTTGATCATTTTAGCCACCCAATTGATTTTTGCAAATTTTGCATATATATCATGGATATAGTGGGAACCTGATGTAGATAATAAACATATATAGGACATACATACAAAACTCTTGAAAACTATATTATTCGCGTTAATTTGTGTAACATCAAGTTATTTGTTTGGTTGTTCTGACCTAATAGATACTTATTTTTTATGATGTTGATATGCTGAAGCAATTTATAAAATTGGGATAGGATGTCACCCACACCGCACACACTAAATTGGAGTATACAATGTCAGAAGAAATTTATTAGGTCACATGCTTCCACAAGAAACATGTTGCCCATATGCTAGAAAGCTTATTTTCAAGAAAATCCAAAGCCAAAAAAAATAATAATAATAATATGGGTACGTAGTTGTAAGGAAACAAAATCAAAATCATGGTAACCTTTTCTGGTGTAAGGATGTTACTTCTTTTTCTTCACGTGATTTGATTCCTTTTTGTTATAGTCTTTGGCCTGCAAGCACATTACACATAATTTTCAGGTTGAAAATTTTTGTTCTCTCTCGGTTCAAAATATCTCATCCTTACTTGTTTTTATTCATATGCGTTCCCAAAAACAAGAACTTGCTAGGTGCCAAATCTGACATGCTTTGCCAAACATAATAAGAAAGGCTTTGCGTGCATATGGTTCTGATCGATCAGGCCATCATATCAATATGTAATAATTTATACAAGACAAAATATTAGATAAGATATTTCCACATATTTTTTGAAGTCACTATAGACTAGCTAAGATGTAAGACAATCTCACACCAGTATCCTTGCAGGAGCATAATAATCTGAACAGTATTTGGGTTTCAATTATTGATTTGGAAAATAAGAACACAATTTAGGGTTTACGTAGCGCTATAAATTGCGACTGTTTTCGTTTTTTCATAGTCCCAATTGTGACAATACATAAACTCGATCTTTCATATACATGTGCAAAGTCAGTTCTTAATGTTGGATGTATTATGCAGGCAGATGAAGAAGAGAAGGATCATTTGAAGGTAAAAATTCAAACAGCTATTGCAGCTCTGAATGACCCTCAAAGCCCCATGAGCATATAATAATGAGAGAACCGAATCAGCAAATCGATTTTATTTGAGGGGTTTTCCTTGTTGCATGTTTTCTTCAAGAGCCTGTGCTTTGATTTTTGTTATGAGTAAATCAACTTACTTTTTCTTCATGGCTAGTGTGTTTTTTGGTCGTTTTCATGGCTAGTGTTAAACAGCATGATGCACTCGATTGCCATAAAGAACAACAACAACAACAAAAAATTGAGAACTCTAATTTTTTTTAGAAAACATGGATGTGGAATGTCACTTTAGGTGTTAATCACTCAATCTGGAAATCAATGGTATAAAAACCTTTTTCTTTGAACACAACTGATCCTTCGGGCTACGTAAAAATCAAATAATGAGAAACAACCTAAGAGAACCCTATGCTATCTCTACTCTAATAAAGCCGAGCGATCAACAAATTCACTAAAATGTGAACTGCCTATTTGGCCCAGCTATCACATTACCCTTGCAACCAAACACGAAGGTTATTATGGTAAAGAAATAAAAAAACAAGATAAATAAAAAAGGAGATAACTGAGGAGAGAAAAGTATGAAAAAGATAACTGCAATGGGTGAGAGTTTTAGCTGCCAAAAAAACTCCCCAATCCCCACTACCCACTAACTTCATAAAATAAAAAAATAAATAAAAAAAACAGTTACAAATGAGAAAAAAAAAACTATATATTGAAAACGTTTTTGACACGCGAGTATCGCGGATATAGAGGCTAGTCTCTATAATGCAGACCTTAGGATGAAGCATCTTGATCAAAAACTGTCTCAGTGGCAAACGAATCAAGTAACCAAACACCTATGCACAGTCACAAAAGGTAGTTTCAGTGCTCAACCCAATTTATTAGACTACTTTTGGGACCACCCTACTATTGTCATATTAGTTTGATGATTTCGGTTTAGAGTGAAACATTGGTCTTTTGGTTGAGACTAAAGGAGTTTCGCC
Source organism: Fragaria x ananassa (assembly GCA_034370585.1). Taxonomy (NCBI): domain Eukaryota; kingdom Viridiplantae; phylum Streptophyta; class Magnoliopsida; order Rosales; family Rosaceae; genus Fragaria; species Fragaria x ananassa. The sequence continues at coordinate 5,340,943 of CP139760.1, forward strand.
GTCTGACTGAGAGCAAAGAAGTCGGACTGTCTGGCCGAGAGCAAAGAAGTTCGATCGTCTGGCTGAGAGTAAAACATTTCGACCATCTAAGCAAGAATGAAAACATTTCGACCATCTGGGCAAGACTGAAAGCGATTTGGTCATTTGGTCGAGAATAAGAATAGTGAGTCGTTTGGTTGAGGATAAGAAAGTTAGCCATCTGACCGAGGTGAGGAAAATGGCATTCATGGTGTCATTTCATTTGGATAGTTTGAGTTGACCAATGTGCAAATAGGCCAAATCCAATAGCTATGAGTAGTCGCCGAGCCCATACATGTTAGACCATAATTTACATGTATTTGTATTCCCTTAAACTTTGACTTTAACTTGTTTTTGAGTTCATTTTAGCTTTCACTAAATCATTTATCTATTTTTCTAGGTAAAATGCAAGAGTGAAGGAAACATTGATTTTTGGTATTAATATGAAGAATCAGAGCTAAGACGAATTGACATCCAATGTGGAGCAACATGTAAATTTCCGGATTCCGGCAAACCACCATCAATTACCACAAACGGTGGCTCACCACCACTTTTGGTGGTGCCATGGCTTTTCCGGTCACCATGAAGGAGGAGCAAGGATGACAAATGAGATGAATTGATATATTTACTTCCATCAAATTATTCATTGGATATATAATAGACTTCATCATCATGTTTTATGCATCATTGCCTACTCTAATTAGGTCATCATTTCCTCACCTTTTTGTCTTGGTTTTGGTATTGTTATGGCCACTCTTTACTCTTCATTTGAACCATACGGATGGGGGGCAAGAAAAAGCTGTTTTGCTTTTCCTTCTCTCTCATTTCACACATCTTTCTCTTCCCTATACATGTATCCTTTCATGCTATGGACATCAATCCATCCACCATTCTCTCTTTTCCTCCATCTCCACCATAAACCTCCATCTCCTTCTCCCAAATCCAAACCCATCTTCGTCCTCTTCCACTTCCAAACTCTATCTCATCCATCACCACCACCATCTCTAAGCCCAAACCTCCATTAACACCACCACTACTACACTATTTCTCCACTCTCTATCCTATATCACTTTCTCCATCTACTCCATCTATTCACACAAAGCATAGATCTAACTTCACTACCTTTCATCATCAAATATTCAAGAGCAAGAAGGAGAGGGAATCACCACCATCACCACCACTACCAAGACGTGAGCTTGGGGACAAATCAACACACCACTATGCCAACTCTCTCCCTTAAACTCTATATCTATTTTGATGTTTGATTTGATTATGAAGTTTGTTTATGTAATTATGAGTGAGTAGTACTTTGTTGGGGTTAGGGTTGAAAGCTCTAACCAATCTTGTATGGATTGATGCAATTTTGGTCAACATTCCTACATGTTAGATCAAGAGTTGAATGCATATGTTTAAAATTTATCACTTTGAGTATATGTGTTTGCCATGACATGATACTGTTTAGAGCTTGGTAACCTTTGAATATTAAAGTATGAAAGCACACTAGGTGTTCATGTAGGGGTTGTGAATTACAATCACTTAGAGATAAACTTGGTTGGTTTGCATAGTTTCTTCATCTCCAAACTTTATGCACTTAGGGTAATGCATTAGATGCTTAACCGGATTGAAATGCATGACTTAAGTAGTTAAGTTGTCACGCCCCGACCCTTAATTTTTTCCTTAATTACTAGCACGGTGGTAATAAGAATTTTACTGTCTTCGTCAGTAAGTGTTTAATTTAATTGGTCCCCAGAGTGGTGTTAGGGGACGATTATTTTGAAGGATTTATTCGAAAGAAGAAAAAGTGACGACGGTAAAAATGGTAAATTTTGCTAGTAAAAGGTAATTTTTATTGGGTTATTATTTTTGGGGTGTTGAATTTTTGGATTGGGTATATTAGTTTGTGGGTTGGCCCGGTTTTGGGCCAAGCCCAGTCCACTCCTTCTCTTTCTCTTCCGTGCGCCCCGCGCTCTCTCTCTCTCTCTCTCCCTCTCCCCGACCCGTCTTTGCCCAGATTCTTTCTGGCCGTTGTCCGGCCATCGTTCGCCGCCGCACCGGTCTCAAACGGTTGGTCTCTGACCCAGCTTCCATTCTAGACTGGTGGCAGCCTCCCTAGCGCCGCCGTGAAGGAGAAATCAACCCTGAAAGGTCCGACTGCCGTGGTGGTTTTCTCGCCGGAACTCACTCCTCCGGTCGCCATAGCCGGCGAGACTTGGCTCAAAAGAAAACCCTCCTCCCGTGCAGCAATCTCTCCAAATGGCTCCCTCTATCTCGAGCTAGGTAAGGAGAAATCGGTAATGGAAATTCTAGGGCTTTTTATGTGTTTTCTTTTGATTGGCCTAGTTAGGATTGGAATTGGTGTTTGTGGTAGTTAGGAAAGTTGTAGAGGAGGTTGAGAGGAAGGCGTTGTTAAATTTTGGTGGGCATTGGAGGTCGCCGGAGCTGGCCGCCGGCCGCCGCTGCTGGGAAAAAATGTTTTTTTTGTAGGGAATTTTATGAGGAGCTTAAAGGAATGAGTTTTATAATTTTTGGAGGAGTTTTGGATAGGTTTGAGAATTTTTGAAGTTTGGTATTTTTGGTGGATTATTAAGTTAAAATTCGGCCACGTGATTATTTTAAGGTTAGAAATGTGGAAGGTGTTAGAAGATGTCGGTTAAGATTTTGTGGAGGTTTATTTGGTTGGTAGTGAATTAAGATTTTGGGCGATAGGCTTGGTTAAGCGAGCGGAGCTCCTTTTTAATTTCGCCTATTTTCCTTAAGCGTCGGTGTGCTAATTAATGATTTATTTATGTTTTTAGAACAAGACGCGAGGAGGCTCGAGCTGACGAGACCTCCGACCGACATCAGGCTTAGGCCTATTTTGTGAGTGGACCTTTGTTTTAAATAATGTGTTTAAAATGCTTTTTGTTGAATGATTTTCCTGTTGTTGGAAATTTCCCGAAATTGAGAATTTCGGTGATTATACTCATATATAGTGGATTATGAGAATAATATGTATATGATTAAATGCTAGCTAGTTATAAGTGATTTTCCCTCATACTAAGGTACAATTCCAATATGGGGCGACGTGAGCGTTAGACGCCAGCGTCGTAGCCTTGTACGACTTTCTATTCTTTGAATTCATTCATAGAATTCGTACAAGGAATCAGCACGTATATATACCACTCAGACGATTCTCTCATACTGAGGCAAAATTTCAGTATGAGTTGACTTAAGCGTTAGACGCCAGCGTCGTAGTCTTGTACGCTTATCTATTTTTCAAGCTTATTCATAGATATCGTACAATAGATAGTCGAGTGTGAATATATACTGATATATATAATATTCTAGCCTGAGAGGTATTCTTTCTTAAAGTTTGGAAGTCTAGCGAGGCTAGACACCAGTTCAGCATTTTTGAGTTAAGCTTTTAAGCTTTCGCTAATAAAGCGTTTTCTTTGAAAGTATTTCTGGGGAAATATTTATTTGTTAATGAAATTGCTTTTGTTCACTCACTTTGACGTTTTTGAATATTTTCCCATAGGCTCTTCGTTTTTAAAATGCTCAGTCTGCAGGGTTCGCTTGAGGTCTGGAAGGCGATGTCGAGGCATAGTGACCCATCTATCCGCTACATTTCGCCAGTTGGTTACCTATTTGATCTACTAGGAGATTGTTAGCTTCCGCTGTATTTTTAAATTTTTAGTAGCTCTGAATACTGTTGGGATTTCTGTTTAATTTATTTTGGCTACTTTTAGATTGTAGTGGAGAATGTTTTATTTATTTTAGTTAATTAAGTGGTTCTTTTCGGTTCTTCCGAGTTAGGGTTGTCCATTTTCAAGGAGGTTTGCCGAGTCCTTCGGTAAATTTTTCTAGGATGTGGTCCCCGCATGACTCACCTCGGGTTTCAAGGTGAAATTTGGGGCGGGTCCTGACAGTTAGTATCAGAGCTCTAGGTTTCGTTTTCTGCCTCCTATTCACTATCGTATTTGCCTAAGTAACCGTAATGTCTATAGAGAGATGATCCGACCGCGGTGGAGTTATCAGCATTTTATGCTTTGGATACTATGTGTTATTGGGTATGTGTGATAGCTCAATTAGTCTTATTTATAGACTACTAAATGTCTTCCTTCTCAGGTACTATGCCTCCTAGGCACCGACCCCGTGTGGCTACCTCGTCCAACGCTAATGAGGGTGATGATGTGAGAGGTTTAGTAGATTCTATTTGGGACATGTTGAGAGGTGCTTTGGATAGGGTTCAGCATCCTTGATCTGTGAGGAAAAGAGATGTTTCTAATGTAGGGGTAGTAGAGTTCAAGGGTGCCAAGGGACCCCTTGATGCTTATTCTTGGATGGACAAGATCGAAAAAGCTTTCGAGAGCACAAAACTGCTAGAAGAAAAGAAAGTGAAGATGGCAGTGTCTTTTCTGGACGATTTAGCTCATCATTGGTGGACTCTCGCCAGGAGGAATAATGATAGTGCTCAGACCATGAGTTGGGAGCAGTTTAAGGCGCTCTTCTTGGGTCAGTATTTCAACCACTCTCATCGTAGCAGAATTCAGTCAAATTTTCTGAGCATGGTGAAGAGAGACGATGAGGGAGTCATCGAGTTTGAGTAGATGTTCACCACTCTGAGCTACCATGTGCTATATCTGGTTCTTGATGAGAGAACCAGGATTGATATGTTCATTAGAGCACATGGCGGAGTTTTTGTGGATAAGATGGTCGGTGTTATCTATCCGACATTCCTTGATGCAGTTGGGGCAGCTATGGCCATTGAGACCAAGGGGTCTTATAGTGCTCGACCTCGAGATTTCAGTGGTCCCAGTCAGGGTCCATCTAAGAAGGCTGCTTCTTCGTCCGCTTCTGGATCTTCAGCGGGTAGTGGTAGTAGTGGAGGATCGGGTTCTGGTTCTTGGAGTAGGTTTAGAGGACGTTTTAGGAGACCGTCCAGGAGCCAGTTAGGTAGGTAGCATGTCGGTCAGTTTAGTGCTGGTGGTAGTTTCCAGGGAGGGTCGTCTGGTGGTCAGACTTTTTCCTTTGGTTAGCAGCAGTCTTCTGGATGCTTCGAGTGTGGTGGCCTTGATCATTTCAAGAGAGAATGTCCTTTGTTGGTACAGAGGACCGCCCCCACTCAGCCAGTTGGTTAGTCTTCACCTAAAGGCTCCAGTGGTGGTTCTCATGGTGGTTCAGCCGCCAGAGGTGGCTCTCAGCAGGGGAGTGGTCAGTGTGGACGTCCCATGACTCGCGCTAGACTTCATGCTATGACCCAGCAGGAGGGTCGTACTTCTCCAGATGTCATCATTGGTACGTTGTTAATTTTTGGTCAGCCAGCTTTTTCTTTAATTGATCCCAGAGCTACGCATTCATTTATGTCTAGTAGATTCGCCCTCCATGCCGATGTGCCATCATCGTCTCTTCCAGGCGAGTGGCATGTTTCTCTACCCTCTGGTGAGGTGATGAGAATAGATTGGGTGTTTAGTGGGTGTGCAGTGCTAGTAGAAGGATTTAATTTCAAGGCCGATTTAATTCCTCTAAATATGGTGGAGTTCGATGTGATCTTGGGGATGGACTTCTTGGAGAATTATAGAGCTATGGTAGATTGTTTCCGAAAAGAAGTAGTGCTTCGAAGTCTGGACGGTTTTGAGGTTGTGTTTCAGGGGGAAAGAGATGTGATTTCGAGTTGCTTGATTTCAGCTATGGCCGCTAGAAAATTGTTAAATAAAGGCTATCAGGCATTCCTAGCTCATGTGGTGGATGCCAGTATATGAGTGTTGGAAGTGGGGGATATTCCTGTAGTAAGAAAGTTCACAGATGTGTTTCCCGAGGACTTGCCTAGTTTGCCTCCTATAAGGGAGATATATTTTTCTATCGAGTTGCTTCCTAGAACTATGCCTATCTCTCAGGCACCTTACAGAATGGCTCCAGCGGAATTGAAAGAGTTGAAGACTCAATTACAGGAGTTGGTAGATAAGGGTTTTATTTGGCCTAGCATGTCTCCGTGGGGTGCCCCGGTGTTGTTTGTTAAGAAGAAGTATGACACCATGAGACTATGCATTGATTATAGGAAGCTGAATCAAGTCACAGTGAAAAATAAGTATCCGTTGCCTCGCATTGATGATATGTTTGATCAGTTGAAGGGTGCTTCTGTTTTCTCAAAGATTGATTTGAGATCTGGTTATCATCAATTGCGGATCCGAGAGGGTGACGTAGCCAAGACCGCTTTTCAATCATGCTATGGTCATTATGAGTTTGTGGTGATGCCTTTTGGACTTTCTAATTGTAGTACCCCAAAATTTAGTACTAATTATATAGCACACTAAAGCTCCTTAACCTTAGATAGTAATCCAAATATCTTCTAAATTATTCCTTTTAGAAGCCAATGACTCCAAATATCATACTTACAAGATAGATATTTTTATTAAGTATTAGAATTTAAGTAAACTACTTAAATACCTTAACCCATATTTCTTATATATAATCAATACTCGTGATCGAATTTATGACTCGAGTTAGTATTGTTTTTATCATGCATACTATTCTAATCTTAAATATTACTAACACATTTACAAGATCTTAAGAAAGGGAAACATCATATTCCTTTACTTATTAGCTTGAGTAGATATATATCTATATATGCATATATAAATATTTGTGTATCTATAGATTCATGTACTAGCTGATTTTTCTTTTACCCCTTACTATTTGGTTTTCTTTGTGAGCAATCACCCTAACTAGCTAGACTATCACTCAAACTTAATGTTTGGTCTTTTAAGTCAAATAAAATTGGTGGAAATTAATTTACAATGCATGCTTCATGGCCTATTTATACTTGGGAGCTGCAACATCTTTTCTTCACACTCTAAGATCAAATGTCAAGATGATCACAAACTTCCTTAGTTGAATAGAAAAGCTCCCACACTAAAATCCTACCCTTCACTCTTTTTCTCTTGAGAAGTTCTCACTTTGTCAAAGAAGCCCAACCTTGTATCAACACCAAAACCCTCACTTCACTTCTGAAAATTCAAGTGTAAGTACATAGTTACATTCCTATACTCTTTTGTCTTTAAGATTATCAAAATGCATAACTAAGGATAAAATGGAAAATAATATGTTTTCTAGAAACTTATATTTTCGTATATAATTAAATATCACTTTGTAAAATTTGATCACAAAATTAGATTCTTCATGAAAAATTCTTCAGTTTAGGCTTTTGAATCACTTAAAAAAGTTTGGAAATGAACAAGTTATGGCTAATCAAATTTCCAAACTAATAAACTTGCTGAAAATCCATTACAACTACCACAACTTCAAAAATTCATATCTCGCTCATTTCTTAACCTTTTTCTACCAACTTTATATCGAATTGAAGCTTAGGACCTCTATTTTTTTTAAATCTGGAAAGTTTAAGAAGTAATGGTAAAATATAAAGCACGTAAAGATTTAGACATCAAAGGTAATATAAAGGATATCAGCTTTCTACACTGCTACTATTTTTCACCATTTCTGGATGTTATGAGTTCGAACTGGATGATATGACTTATCCCATTGGATTCCTTACGAAAAATCCTTTGACATGGACTCCTCACTTGCCTAATTTGGACATAAATTGAATGAGATATGAAAATGATAAGTTGACGGTTCTTTGGACAATGATTTCCCTCACTATGAAAAATATGACTACTAATTCTTTGACTACTAATTAATATTTTCTGTTTATTTAATTTAAAGTACATTTAATTTATTACACATTTACTTTCAGGTTTATTAAATTGCTTAACTTGTGCATACCTTAAGTTATTGACAATTTTTAAAACATATTGATGTACGCTTATATACTTTGTTGGTCTTGAAGTAATTGTCTTACTTACTAAAATTTGCTATATTTTATTGACGTAATTATATTTGGAAATGTGAAGCCAGGTGATTAGTACTACCCCGCGCTTAAGTGAATTACTGGTAAAAGTGTTTTGTGATTTTTGGAGTTAGCCTGGGCCCTAGTCCCTACAGATAGTGCACTATTATACTCATAGGAAGAAAGTGTCGACCTTGAGTATACATACTCTAGTATTGTCCGTAGTATACTGCGGCTTATTTGTGCTTCGGTATAGTGGACCTAGCACGTGATCTTTATGATTTATTACCAGTTTCCTAAATATTCACATGGATGAATTTATTCTCGCTTGTATGTGTGTGTGTGTGTGTGTGTGTGTAAATAAGAATCAGTATGAACAAACAAAAATGATTCTTGATACATTTTTACTTAGTTGTGTTTATTTCTGGTTTCTTATAAGACACATTATTATAAGAATGTAAGCTGTACTTACTGGGTCTGTGTTACTTATGATGCTACACATTCTTGTTTTCAGGTAACGAATAGATGCTTGGGAAATGGGATGAACCTACTAAACAAACCTGAGAAGCTATAAAACCCGTATGAGAAATCTCAAAAAATAACACAACACTTCAAACATTCATTTATCTCACAAGAGCAATTTAGATCAATAATTAAATCCACAAATCCAGCACATTTACAATAACAAGTACCTATGAGTCCCAGATATTAAAAAATATCTCTCATGACCTACAATAACAATTTGTGTACCTATAGGTCCCAGATACCATAAGGTATCTCCCATGACCTACACTGACAGACGGACTAGAGCTATATTCCTAACCTTAACTAATCACCCGGCCAAAGGCTTGGAACCCGGTTTGATTGTCCAATAAAAATCAAAAAATAAAAATTGTATCTTAGCCGACGAGCCTTCTTCGGCTATAGTGTCGTCGGGAAAAGGTCCTCGGTGATGACTTTAGCCGACGAAATTTTTTTTTTGTCGGCTATAGTCCCACAGTTAGCTGACGAAAAACATGTCGTCGGTTTTTTTCCCAGACTTTAGCCGACGAAATATTCGTCAGCTAAAGTGCGTAATAAATAATTAAAAAATAACTATACCTGACGAAATTTAGTTTATTTCATCGGCTAAACCTTGTAAAAAAATTTAAAAAAATAATTATAGTCGACGAAATATAAAATATTTCGTCGGCTAAACCTTATAAAAAAATTAAAAAAATAACTATAGCCGACGAAATTTACTTTATTTCGTCGGCTAAACCTTATAAAAAAAATTAAAAAATACTATAGCCGACGAATATAGTGTTTAAATATCGTCGGCTAAAGTTGCTGGGTTTTGAAAAAAAAAACTGCAGAAACTTTCGGCCACCTCCAATCATGACCAAAATTTGACAGAATCTTCCTCTCAACATTTCGAACAATTTTTTAGAAGAAGTCGAAGCTCAATTCTAAGCCTAAACAGGTCAATCGACTGAAAATATAAAAATCCCCAATTTTAAACCCTAAAAACTTCAAATCTTCGATTCTCTTCACACACACCGAATCGAGCTACCAAATTCTAGGGGAATGTAGTACTAATCAAACTCAACTTATTGTTGTAAAATTTTAATAACTTCGCAAGTGCACGAATCGTTTGTAATATAGCTTATATGCAAATACGAGGTCGTTCCAACTAGGGATAGAGAACTAACTTTCAACTCTAACTAATGACCAAATTACGCTACTGACTAACCAGAAAACAAGAAAATATTTTTGTGATTTTTGTAAATAATAAGAAAAGAATAAAACAAGCAAATTTAGAATTTCACACAAGATAGTTGAGAAAGATGTTTTGAAAAGTTATAAAACAATGAGGGATGAATGCTAGGGCTTCCAACTTCACCGTCACAATCTTATTCGAGTTCCTAGTCTTCCGATTACTAATTACTAAACCGGTGTTGAAGAATCCGTCATATAAGCCTTATGGCAGAGTACTTATACGCATAAGTTCTCTAAAGCATGAATACTACCTTATGGCAGAGTATAGTATCCAACTATTCTTAGAAGTATGGCATCTACTCTCTAAGGGTCAATGAAGTTCGATGAGAACAAAAGGACTCACACACATCAATAAAACATGACATCTGTTCTTATCAATCTATGGTTTCTAATCACAAGAAGCATTCAAGATTCAGCATGGGCATCTACCTACTCTTGCATCAAATAGCTTAAAACAAACCCTAAAGGTCGCGAGTCTCTGGTATTTTGAAATAAGCAACAATTTTTATAGAGATTAAAAACTCAACACCAATCCAATAAATAAGTAATCATCTAACTAAAAACATCAAATAGTCATGCTAAGGATCCGTTATGACCCTAACAAAAGATTTAGCTACTAAGAATCATAACAAACACAATGATAACTATGAGAAACATAAACAAAAGACTAAAAGGGAAAAGGGATGAAGATTGGTGATGATGGTTGTCTCCCAGTCTGTCACATCCTGGAAGTCCCCTCTCTATGAAATTCGTGCTCTTTATATATGGGAGATTTCCTGCTCATCTTTGGCTTTAAGTTTCCTTGTAAGACTTGGATTCAGACTCCTTTCTTGATATGGAATGGGAAAACCTTGAGATATCTCTTGTAGAACTAGGAATACTTGTATTCCTTGAATCCTCATCTGCATTATTGTCCTTGAAGCATTCGAGTTGATGATCTTGTGTCATAGAACTTGAGTTCTCCACAAATGCTTGCAAATCCGAGCAGATTTTCTGATCTGACCTATCTTCATTCAAACTAGCATAACTCGATCTAGAAGTATCGAAATTGAGATCCATAAAATGCTACAGAAAGAAGACATCCGTAGCTTTGTAATGCTGTAAGGCTCATCATCTGATTCGATCTGAGCTGCTTTCAGTGATTCGGCGAAGTTGGATGTTCTGCACAAGCAGAGTCTGAGACTTGGGATTGCAGTGGCCTTTCATTCCTTATTTGCGCATTTTAGCTCATTTTCTTCTCTCTACGACACAAACCTACAAGAACACTAAAATAACGTAAATAAGTCATAAATAAGAGAACTAAACACAAATCTCAAGCATAAGAGGCTTACAATTATAGGATAATATGAGCCCATCAAATACCCCCACACTTAGACTTTGCTAGTCTTCGAGCAAAACTACGAAAAACTAAGAACACAAACACACATGATAAAGAAGAACATAGTAAAAACACTAAGCACACTAAGCCTTTCAATGATAGTCTTCGAAAATCTCTTACTTTCATGTACAGAAGAATAGCATGTAACCAAGACTTAGTCACAAATCATTTTAGAGTTAAATAAAACATATATATAACACATCACATGTAGGACTTGGGGGCAACACTGGTGATTGTGTGGAGCTTAGCATGTTTCGGACAAGTAATGAATCAACCTCACAATGGACGCACTCTATTTTCTCTCAGAATTAAAGCTCATGCTTAAAAGCTTATCCACTCATATGCATATGTGAGAGAAGATATACAAAGACAAATAGCTCACATATTAAGAAAGAAAAGCACTTTGTGAAACAGAAAGACCTCATGAAGAATATCAATTACTCACACAAATGGACCCAAACCATAAGCTCACTCTTGTAACGCATCTCCACAGATCAAAGGCTGCTTATCTTAAGGATCATAAAAGGACTTTATCAAGATTATAATTGGGTCATGGCTAGGGTTTAAAGAACAAAAAGATATGGAAGTAACAAACATCCTAAAAACCTAGTAGAGCCATAAAATTACCTTAGAACACCCATGAAAAAGGACAAAGACCATATATAACATTATTGAGTCTTCAATTTAAAACAAACTCCTTAATCACAATGGGGGACTTAATCCAATACTTTTCTTTTGCTTCTTTCTTCTTTTTCCTTGCCGTCACTTTTGTATAAATTTTTCTCTTCTTTTTTTCTCTTTTTTTTTCACGGCAATAACACACTTTTTTTTTTTAAGGACAAGTCTATCCCACCCCCACACTTGCTTTTCATCATCATCTCCTCTTTTTGAACAAGTACAAATCGTCAAAGTCGCCAAAGTATAGCTCTACTAGATCTTAGAACAAAGGGTGAGGATTTTAACTATACTATGGCTCAAGGGTAAATGATATTATGGGTGATGAAAGAAAAGGCTAAACATATAGGCTCAAAGGGGTTATCTAAATGGTGTAATTAGGGACACATGACAATTTGGCACTGTTGGAAATCCTAAGTCCTTTTAATCCCTTCCCAAATCAAAGCATATATTAAATAAAAGTTTCGAATAGCACAAAAGTGAGTTCTAGTATAACTCTAGTCCATTAAAATCTATGGCAAGTAATCAATCGGAATGAAAAATAATGAGATCAAAATTCAAGCCAAAAGATAGGAATACATTTTTTTTCATTTAACACTCAGAAAGAAAGGCACATACAGGCTTAAATTCTCACAAGGGTAATTTTTGAAACAAAACTCATCCTAGCATGCTCATATTCTTTTGTACCATGTTAGCAAGGCCATATCCACTACACATTATATGTCATATATATATATATATATATATATATATCTTATTTAACCAAAGAATAATATCAAACAAGTCTCAATAACATGATCATCTTTCAAACATGATTCCAGAGATATAGAACAATTATAGACATAGTTGTTGAAAGGCATCCTAAGACTCAAGAAAACAAAGAAAATAATTTTTTTTAATAAGTTTCAAACACACAAAACTAACAACCTAAAAGAAACAGAAATCAAAGTCCCTTCCCCCACACTTAGAGATAACATTGTCCTCAATGTTGAAAATATTAGCTAACATGAATGCATCAATCAAGCAAGGGAAGAATCACAAAACAAAAGCAAATAAAGTAAGAGCAAAGATTGAGTTTAGAACTCCCTGAAGGTAGCCGAAGAGGAAGAAAAGGCAAAGGCTCCTCCAAATTGCTGCGAATCGCCATAGCTGCTGGAAAAGATAAATCCCGAATCGGACATCAAAGGTGAGGTTATGTGCCCAGAAATCGTCGGGGCTCATTGCTTTGCAATGAGGTAGCTCTCGCAATTCCACATGAAATCGATATCTCACTCGCCCAAATCGGACACTTTTGTCCCAGAATTGTATGAGCCCAGGCTGGAAGCTGCTGCGTCTCACCACCGTTTCCCCAAAAATAAAAACAACGACTTGGGCTGCCTCCCAAGAGCGCTAAGTTTTAAGTCTTCAGCCAGACATAACTTTTAAGCACGCTAACTAAGTTGAAGAGGAATGGTCAATAAGGTTTAGACCGTCCTTTTCTGCATCAAAATTGGGCTCAAAATAGGGCTTTAAATGCTGCCCATTAACTTTGAACAGAGCTCTTGTCTTCATGTTTAGAACTTCCACTGCTTCATGAGGGAAAACTTGAGTCTTGATTTCCCAATACTCTTTGTGAAATCTCAATAATTTCTTTTCTTCAAACCTGCTTAAACTTGGAGCTATATATTATCACAGGTAAAGTCTCAAAATCTCCAAGGTATGCATATTTCAGATGCTTTGGAAGTGGCTTCAACTCCAACACAAGTGTTTTAACAACAGAGGGAACGACCATGGCATTGGAAGGAGGAAGAGCTTCAAAACTCGGCTGAAATTGTGGAGAATACTTAGGAATAGCGTCGAGGATTGCAGCGGCCTCTTCAATCCTCGGCTCAGTGAATTCCATTCCACTATAAGCAAGACATGTCTCTATGGGATCGGAAGAATGGTTTTCCAGAAAACTTTGATGCACAATCTGATCAACAACCTCCACAGAAAAAGAATGAGAACTCTCTGAAGGATGCTTTGCCGCGTCAAAGACTTTAAACTCTACCATCATATCTTGTACTTCCATTGTGAGTCTTCCTTGTTTTACATCTATCATTGTCCCTGCAGTAGCCATGAATGGTCTGCCCAACAACATAGGAATCTCCTGGTCCGGTATTGACACTTCTTCCATATCAAGTACAAAGAAATCAGCTGGAAGGATGAGTTGATCAACCTTCACTAATACATCTTCAACGATTCCTCTTGGGATTTTCAGAGATCGATCGGCTAGCTGTAACTTCACTGTAGTTTCTTGTAATTCCCCCAAATTTAGTTGTTCATAGATGGAATATGGCATAAGATTCACACTTGCACCCAAATCTAGCATAGCTTTCTTAAAAGAATGATCACCAATAGTGCAAGGGATAGAAAAGCTACCAGGATCCTTCAATTTTGGAGGAAGCTTCCGTTGTAACACCGCACTCACTTCTTCAGATAGCATAACCTTTTCATGCTCCTCAAACTTTCTTTTATTCGTGCATAACTCCTTCAAGAATTTTGCATACGCAGGAATTTGACTAATTGCATCAAGAAGAGGAATGTTAATGTGCACCTTTTTGAACATCTCTAGAATATCCATCATATGCTTGTCATTCTTCTTCTTCTTCTTCAAACGTTGAGGATATGGAATAGGAGGCACGTGCATATTCTTTGGAGTAGACTTTTCAGATGTCTTTGGAGCAGTAGGAATTACTTTTTCTTGAACAGACTCTTTCGGGAGTGAAACAACACTGTGATCCTGAGTTGTGCCAGCTTCATGTTCTTCTTCTTGCATGTTTTCCTCATTGCTGCCCACCTTATTATCAATCTTTCTTCCACTCCTCAAGGTGGTAACCGAGTTTATATGCTTATGGCTACCTGGATTGATCTCGGTTTGACTTGGAAATTTCCCATGCTCTCGTTCACTCAACTTTGCAGCTAGCTGCCCCACTTGTGTTTCTAGCTTTGAAATAGAGGCGCCTTGGCTGTTCATTCTACTTGCAAGAGTATCCACTGTGTTAGACAAGTACTGAGAATGTTGTTCCTGGCTAGCCATGAATGCTTTCAATGTTTCTTCAAGTGAGGACTTCGGTGGTTCGACTCGTGCTCCTTGATATGGTTGATATGGTCTCTGTAAAGGTCCAGCACCTTGATAACCTTGATTGTTCCTCCAAGAATTATTTGGAGGATTTTTCCATCCTGAATATTGATCACTCCTCGGCCTTGCATTAAAATCATTCACTTGTTGCACTTCTTCTAACATCGGATTTGAGGGACATTCATCAGTGTCATGGGTGAAACTTGAACATAGAGCACACGTCTCCTTCACCTTGCTCAAAAGTGGAGTAAGCCCTTGTAGTTGCCTCCTCAGAGCTGCAACTTCTTCCTCTAGACCTCCTTGTGCTTTTACCTCATACGTACCCCCTCTTTTTGCTGTTGGAGCTTGCACTCTACCCCTTGGATTGTAATCCCAATGCTGCGAATTTTCACATATGTTTTCGAATGCTTCAATGGCCTCTTCTGCAGTTTTCTCCATTAAACTCCCACCTACTGTTGCATCAACCATTGCTCTAGATTGGGGTGTAAGTCCTCTGTAAAAGTAGTTAATTTTCTGCCAAGGTTCGAAGCCATGATGAGGACATTGCAAAAACAAATCCTTGTAACGCTCCCATGCATCATGAAAGGGTTTGTCAACTTCTTGAGCAAAGGACATGATCTCAGAGATTAATGCATTCGTCTTGCGAGCTGGATAAAACTTGCTAAGAAACTTTTTAGACAATTCCGCCCAAGTGGTGATGGAGCCTTGCGCAAGAGAGTCGAGCCAGCTTTGTGCTTTATCTTTCAAAGAAAACGGGAACATGCGAAGTCGAATATGCTCCTTGGTGACTCCTTGATAATTGAATGTGGAACATATAGCAAAGAAGCCTTTAAGATGGTTATAGGGATTCTCATTCTCCTTCCCATAGAATATAGGCAGAAGTTGGATTGTTGCAGGGCGTATCTCAAATTGCTGCGCAATAGGTTCCACAACAATACAAGACGGTGCATCATAGGTTGCTGGTGCAGTATACTCACGCAACTTCTTTGGTGGATCATTGTTTACCAACGCACGATCACCCATTGGGGATTGAAGTGATTGAATAACAGGTTTCTTCTTCTGCTGATTGCGTAAAGATCAAATCCTAATTCTAAAAGTAAAGGGAATCCTAAAAGGAAAGGAAGAGAAAAACGAAGTGGTATCTCCTAAACAGTTTAGGAACTTCTCAGCTTTGACCTCTGCCCACTGTTCTGTGAATAACTCTTTGCTCGAGTATCGGATTTGTGATCCGCTTTGTCCGTTGGAAACTAGACTCAAAGAGCTTTCCGGTGATATATAATACTCTAGTACCTGATCAACAGAAGATACTCAGAATGCTTGTCGAAAATAAGGGACAGTAGCTTAATCAAAAATGAATAGTTCACTGTTCAATCAATACACACAAAACAAAACAATGACTAAAAACAAACGAAACTAAAACACTCATAAAAAAAAAAAACTATGGCAATATAGCTAGAACCAAAGGTCAATTGTCAATCCCCGGCAACGGCGCCAAAAACTTGTTGTAAAATTTTAATAACTTCGCAAGTGCACGAATCGTTTGTAATATAGCTTATATGCAAATACGAGGTCGTTCCAACTAGGGATAGAGAACTAACTTTCAACTCTAACTAATGACCAAATTACGCTACTGACTAATCAGAAAACAAGAAAATATTTTTGTGATTTTTGTAAATAATAAGAAAAGAATAAAACAAGCAAATTGAGAATTTCACACAAGATAGTTGAGAAAGATGTTTTGAAAAGTTATAAAACAATGAGGGATGAATGCTAGGGCTTCCAACTTCACCGTCACAATCTTATTCGAGTTCCTAGTCTTCCGATTACTAATTACTAAACCGGTGTTGAAGAATCCGTCATATAAGCCTTATGGCAGAGTACTTATACGCATAAGTTCTCTAAAGCATGAATACTACCTTATGGCAGAGTATAGTATCCAACTATTCTTAGAAGTATGGCATCTACTCTCTAAGGGTCAATGAAGTTCGATGAGAACAAAAGGACTCACAAACCAATAAAACATGGCATCTGTTCTTATCAATCTATGGTTTCTAATCACAAGAAGCATTCAAGATTCAGCATGGGCATCTACCTACTCTTGCATCAAATAGCTTAAAACAAAACCCTAAAGGTCGCGAGTCTCTGGTATTTTGAAATAAGCAACAATTCTTATAGAGATTAAAAACTCAACACCAATCCAATAAATAAGTAATCATCTAACTAAAAACATAAAATAGTCATGCTAAGGATCCGTTATGACCCTAACAAAAGATTTAGCTACTAAGAATCATAACAAACACAATGATAACTATGAAAAACATAAACAAAAGACTAAAAGGAAAAAGGGATGAAGATTGGTGATGATGGCTGTCTCCCAGTCTGTCACGTCCTGGAAGTCCCCTCTCTATGAAATTCGTGCTCTTTATATAGGGGAGATTTCCTGCTCATCTTTAGCTTTAAGTTTCCTTGTAAGACTTGGATTCAGACTCCTTTCTTGATATGGAATGGGAAAACCTTGAGATATCTCTTGTAGAACTAGGAATACTTGTATTCCTTGAATCCTCATCTGCATTATTGTCCTTGAAGCATTCGAGTTGATGATCTTGTGTCATAGAACTTGAGTTCTCCACAAATGCTTGCAAATCCGAGCAGATTTTCTGATCTGACCTATCTTCATTCAAACTAGCATAACTCGATCTAGAAGTATCGAAATTGAGATCCATAAAATGCTACAGAAAGAAGACATCCGTAGCTTTGTAATGCTGTAAGGCTCATCATCTGATTCGATCTGAGCTGCTTTCAGTGATTCGGCGAAGTTGGATGTTCTGCACAAGCAGAGTCTGAGACTTGGGATTGCAGTGGCCTTTCATTCCTTATTTGCGCATTTTAGCTCATTTTCTTCTCTCTACGACACAAACCTACAAGAACACTAAAATAACGTAAATAAGTCATAAATAAGAGAACTAAACACAAATCTCAAGCATAAGAGGCTTAGAATTATAGGATAATATGAGCACATCACTTATCTATATATAGAACTCACCAAATGGTGATTTAAGGAAGGAGAAATTCGATCGACACCGAATCTGAACCGGCGGAGTTTTGGAGCTCGATTTATCCCTCACGGCGGCGCCACTCGATGCACCACCTATTTAGCAATGAAGTAGAGACGACGGCGAAGCTTTTGGGACAAGTGTGACTGTCTCCGGTGGCTTGACGGCGGAGCTAGGCCGAGAAGAAAATCTGGCAGATAATAGACTTCTTACCATCCATCTTCGCCTATATAAAGAACTTTAGCCGACGAAATTCTTTATTTTCGTCGGCTAAAATCTTTTGAAAATTTTGGTTGACCGCCAAAAAATTTTGGTTAAAAATTTTGAAAATTTTTCAACTTTAGCCGACGACTTTTCATATATTTTCGTCGGCTAAAGTCCTTTGAAAATTTTGGTTGACCGCCAAAAAATTCTGGTTGAAAATTTTGAAAATTTTTCGACTTTAGCCGACGACTTTTCATATATTTTCGTCAGCTAAAGTCCTTTGAAAATATTGTCGGCTAAAGATACCAATTTCGTCGGCTATAAACCAATTCGTCTGCTAAACCTTCTAAACTCGTCGGCTAAACTTTATAAATTCGTCGGCTAAACCTTTGAAATTCGTCGACTAAAAGTATTTTTATACATTTGGCATGTTGTGATTGTGATGATCAAACTTGAGAAACAGAAATCCAACCGTCAGATCTGACCATCATGATAAAATACATGTATGGGAAAAAATTCAACTTGATCCGAAAAGAATAAGGGCTCGATCCGGACGGTCAATCTCGTAAGTCAAACCCCTAAACGCACGGAAAAGGTCGTTCGACCGTCTAAATTACGTATTTTGGCCGGACCTCCGACTGAAAATAGTTTTAAACCGATGACACGCAACAAGTCATATAAAAATTTTACGCAAAATAACCACCGAATATAGGGCTACTCATAGGGGGAAAAATGAAAAATTGCATTGACCGCAACTATCGGCACCGAATATTTACCGGAATAGTGTGATTTTTCAACCGTGGATGTATTTCAACATTCTCGTCATATCTTATTTCATGACTTTTTGGCGTTTCAAGGTTTTACGTATAGTTTGTTTTTGAAACGGAACATTTACATAACACTTGGTAAACAAGTTATACAACATTAGTATGCATGTTGTGATTGTGATGGTCAAACTTGAGAAACAGAAATCCGACCGTCAGATCTGACCATCATGATAAAATACATGTATGGGAAAAAATTCAACCAGATCCGACAAGGTTAAGGGCTCGATCCGGACGGTCAATCCGTTAAGTCAAACCCCTAAACGCACGGAAAAGGTCATTGGACATCCTAAATTACGTATTTTGGCCGGACCTTCAATTGAAAATATTTTCAAACCGATGACACGCAACAAGTCGTATAAAAATTTTACGCAAAATAACCACCGAATATAGGGCTATAGTAGGTAATAGAAAAATTTTAGGGTTTAGCCGACGAATACCCTAACGTATTCGTCGGCTATAGTATGTAATTAAAAAATTAAAAAATAACTATAGCCGACGAAATATTAGGTTATTCGTCGGCAAAAACCATCTTAGCCGACGAATTATAGTGTATTTCGTCGGCTAAATGAAAAAAATACATTAAAAAAAACAGACGATATTAGTAAACCATACTAACTTCCTGTTATCTTTAGGCGACGAAATTATATTTTCGTCGGCTAAAGTCTACTTTAGCCGACGAAAAATTGATTCGTCGGCCTGGTTTTTTTTTCGTCGGCTAAAGTCTGCAAATATAAGGCACTTTAGCCGACCAAATTATATTTTTTCGTCGGCTAAACTTTTAAAAATTTCATCGGTTAAAGTTTAAAAAGTTCGTCGGCTAAACTTTTAAAAATTTCGTCGGCTAAACTTTTAAAAATTTCGTCGGCTAAAGTTGACCATAGCCGATGAAAATTTTAAATTAGCCGACGAATTTTTTTTCGTCGGCTAAAGTGGACTTTAGCCGACGAAAAAAAAATTTGTTGGCTTGGTTTTTTTATTTTCGTCGGCTAAAGCCTTTCTTCTGGTAGTGATTCCTTAAGAATAATCTAACAATACTCAATAAAATTATGATCACTTGAACCTTAAAAAATAAACATATAAGGAAAACTTGTTTTATCTTACTTATGAGCCGTTGGCGATCAAGCTCATATATTTTAAAAAACAAAAAATAGCATATTATTAAGTTCAACATCAACATCAAATGACCATAAAAGATTTGGTCCACAAGTGAATCTTGGTGAGATTTACTCACCTAGAAATCCCGCTGCAATTTTCACAACACAACTTCACAAATCACCTAAAATCACACAATTAATAACCTTAGTAAGATCTCAACAAGGATCAAAGCACCCTTAACCTAAAGGTTGCACAAAGAAGGACAATCATTCGTCCAAGACCTCCCAAGGTCATTGGACACTCAACAACAAACCAAATTTCCTCCAAGATCAAACTTTCAAAGTTTCCGACCTAACGAACATCGAGAACAACTTAGCACCTAAGATGTAAAAAAACCTAATCAACACTTAGCCTTCACACACCACAAACACACTAGCAACTACAAGGACTAGTTAACATGGTAAACTAATAAGGCCACAACACCGCGCGGAAACGCCGCCACAATTGGCAGCGAGTGAGCCTCACGTGTCATCCCAAAACTTCCTAGATTGAACAAACTCATAACATGAAACTTGTAGAATGAAGCATAAGGAACACTTTTTGTACCTGAGGTTTCAATCAATTCAGCCGGAATCGGCCAAAAAATTCCCCGCAACTCCAACTCAAAATCAAAAACCAAACCTGCAAATCCGGCACTCAAACTTGATTTTTAGGCCACCAAAGAGTATAAACATCTCTAGAGGAAGAAGAGGAGAAAGACTCACCTAACTCTCACCAAAATCACCGTCAAAATCACCGGTTTTCCGGTGAGACAGCCGCAGCTCCACCGTTCCATGGCGGCTTCTGGGCGGCGAGATGGCGAGCGGGATTGCTCTAGAAATGGAGAGGACGTCCGTGGGAGTCGAACGAGACCGGTGGCGCCTCGAATGGTGGCCGGACAGAGGAGAACCAAACCGGAGAAGAGAGAGAGAGAGAGCGGAAGGAGGTCGGGAGCGAGGAGAGAGAAAGTGAGACTGAGTTAGGTTTCCAAAAATAACTCCCACACATTTTTCTACTTATACACTTTCCAAACCCGGAAACTAACTTCCTTTGACCATAACTTTCTCATACGACATCTGTTTCATGCATGTCACATGTCTACGAATTCGTATCGACGAACTCTACAACTTTTATGAAGGAAGTTTTTACAAATAACTTATGAAAAATAAAGTTAACTTTTGGCCACTTAAAACAAGCACCTTAAAAATAAACTCTCGAAAGTTCAACCCCGCATAAACCAATAATAATTTTCATAAATAATCCTTCACCTAAATCCGAAATAAAACAAGGAAATTGATATGAAAATCTGGGATATTACAATGACACTTAGCCGATGGAATCTTAGTCGACGACCATTCCGTCTCCAAAGTTCTTAGGAGACCAATTTTGTTATTTAGGAGACGAAATCATTCCGTCTCCTAAGTGTTATTTTTCAGTAGTGAGATTGGACCAAGATGAACAACTTTAATACCTGAGGTTTCTACTAGTTTGGCCGGAAACGGCTGGAAAGTACCTCGAACAGCACTCCGAATACAAACTTCAAATATGCAAATTTCCGCCCCAAACTTCAATCTTTAGTTCATCAAAGAGGTATAAACATCTTTAGAGGAAGGAGGAGAGCAAGACTCACCAAATTCTGTCCTAAAACGTCATCGAAATTGCCGACTTTCATGCGAGACAGTAGCAGCTCCGCCGCTTCGTGGTGGCGAGAGACGTTGCCCTAGGAGTGGAGAGGAGGTCCATGCGAATCCAACGGGACCGGCGGCTTCCAATTTGGTGGCCGGAAGGAGGAGAACTGTGCCGGAGAAGAGAGAGAGTGCGCGGGAGAGAGGAGAGAGAGAAAAAAAAAAGAGACTTTTTGATTTTAGGGTTCCCTCTTTCTATTTATACACATTCCAAAATCGGAAACTAACTTTCTCTGACTATAACTTATTCATATGATATCTGTTTTACGCGTGTCGCGTATCTACGAACTTGTATCGTCAAACTCTTCATTATTTTCATGAAGAAAATTTTTGAAAATAACTTACGGATAAAAAACATGAACTTTTGGTCTCTTAAAAGTTAAAGCATCTTAATAAAATTGACGCCCGAAACTTCAACTTTGCACATACGAATAAGAATTTCCCATAAATAATCATTCATTAATTTCGAAAATAATACAGAGAAATTGATATGAAAATCTGGGGTATTACAGCAAGCTCTCTAGCGCGCGTCTTGTCACCCCTCGTTCTCCTCGCACACGCGTTTCTCTCCGTCTCCCAGCAAGTGCGTCTCTTTTGTAGCAGCACGGACCCAGCCTGATTTCAGTGGGTCCCAAGTCTTTGTCCTGGAATTGTCTCAGATTTGAGACTGAGAATAGGACTTGGTCCTGTATTTTCAAAACCAGAACCACCTTTTTTTGCCTGTTGGAGATGAAGAATCCTTAATATAAGACCAAGACTGGGTTTTACACCCACAGTTGGAGTTGCCCTAAGAAAGTACTATTCACTCCGGCTCTGTATATGTGCAACTCAGATGTACTTGTTATGCTAATCTCAGTGTGCGCAGGTGCAATCAGAACATCCCCTTGGATGATTTCATTATCTCCATTACTTGTAGATATGGTTCCCTTCCCAAGAGTGACCACAAAAATGGAAGGACCAGGTACTGCAGGAAACTCTGTGGATTCTCCATGGGGAAGATGGAACCGATCAACCTCAAATTCTTCAAAAGGCGGTATGTACCTTGTTACACGAGGATTCACAGAAACCCCTGGCAGGATTTCAGGTAAACCTTGCTTATATGTGAGCAAAGAACAAAGGGTTTCAATGTCTCGATGTTTGGGATTAAGGCCAGCCCTAACCCGTTGTCTGAGGTCGCCATGCACTCGATACAGTCTCCAGATATATAGGCATGGGGTTCATTTGCTCCAAGGCATAATGCTTCTCCAGGATTAAGCTTCACATAGTTAAGAAAGAATGCAGATATCACACCGACATCGTTTGGATATTGCTTTTCAAATTGCAAAACTAGCTGCTCTTTTTCTGTCAACTGCCTCACCTGATGGATCAAAGAAAGTTGATATTGAAGAATATATAGCAATGAAACTATCAATAAATGAATCTTCGAACCAATACCTGACTTTCTTGGTGTAAATGACTCATCAATTTAGTTGTCACTGTGGTTATGATTTCCTTGTCAGTTGACATGAGTTGGGTAAAAATTAAACGTATGACAGACTTGACCTTGTCCTCCCCATCTTCTTTGGTTATGCAAAGCACTTGGTTTGCGACCTCACTACCAACCATTTCTACAATCTCAGGGACATTACCAATCACCTTCTTAAGCTCCTCAAGAGTGATAAAACCACAAAGAGCCTGAAAATGTGTCAAGGCCAGGGCCATCTCAGGCTTATAATTATCATCCTCTTGTAAATATTTGGCATAGACTTGTGCAAAGCCTTGGCCAATTCCTTATCTGGGTGTGCCTGAATTGAGTATTGACAATGCCTTGGCCACGGATAGCACCTAAACACACACAACCATATATTTCACCATTGTTTCAGTTGATCTCGTTGCAAATTAAAGACAAAGTAATAAGATATTGTACCTTAAGCAAGAAAGGCAGATCAGAGGAGCCCCATATTTTGACAACCTTGTGACCAAGCATGTCATTAGGGTTGTTAGCAATCCAGTCTCTGAGAGACGGAGATGACCCAGGAGTGGTGCTACCATTGTTCAGATTCTGATTCAAAAAAGAGGGTCCAGAGTCATGTGTTCCTATCCACATCTCGGCGTAAGGCTTTTCTAGGTCGATTTGACAATGAGGATTGGAGGCACACAACCTTCCCACCACAGAGTCTCGGCCTTTCTTGCCCCAATCGTAGTTCATGACAAAACATCTTAGCATCTGAACACTCCTCTGCCTCTGCCTTGGCGTTTGCATCTCCATGAATGAATTTGGCTGTGATTGATCGACTAATGGAATCAGCAATTAGGCAAAGAGACACAGAACAAGAGTAGTGCGATATTAATTAGCCAAATATGAGATGTGCATGTTGTGGACATGGTCATATCAAATATCATGCGGTCTTTTCATTTTTTCAAAGCGTTTGAAAGGGTTACCATATATGAGAATGATTCACACTGTTAGGACATCTCTATTAATATGGAACTGCCATGGTTAAATTTTGAGATATCCCTCATATTACCCCTACATGTAAAACTCTTGAAACAAACATAAATTAATAAGAGAATGGTAAGATAGAAAACCTCCAAATCCAAAAATCTCTTAATTTGTCGAAGAAAAAAAAACCAAAAATCTCAAACAATTACCTGCAACTGACGACCAAATTTTAAGGAGAGAAGAGGAGTTGCCAACTCCCACTTAAATTCAGTTTCTTATCTTCTAAATTTATTAAACCCTGCAAAAGACGTTATCTCCTCTTTGTTATGAAATCTCCTGCTCTCGATCATATAAACTGATTAGCAGTTTTCTTCTTATACGTTCTCTCTTCTTCTTATTCTAAACCCTTATCACATAAAGGTAATCACGGATTTTGTTATTGCGGATCATTCACACCTTTTTTTTTTTTTCAGTAAGATCATATTCATCAAAGCTTTCTATTTGGTATGCATACTGTGATATAATATTTATGTTTCATATATAACAATTTATCAAGGTGCAGGAGCTTTAGATTAGATTATGGCTGCGATTTCACCCCTTCTAATGAACTCTCTCTTCTTCTTTTTTCCTGGTTTTTTTCCAATTGTTTTTTGATGACGGTTTCAACTTCATGAAGTTCAACATGGAAGAGGCTACTAGGATACCACGATTAGGTAACTAAGCTGATAACATTTGTGGCTTGCGACTTTGTATATTCATCTTCTTCTTCTTCTTTTTTCTGTCACCAACTGGGAACAACACAAATTATATATAGCAGGTGATTCAATTTACTAATCTTTTTTGTTTCTTTTGGGGCAGGGTGTTCTACATTCGGTTGTGAGCTTAACTGGAATCATTGATGAGTATGCCGAAGCCGGCAAGACCGTTTAGGCTCTTTATATGTACCGGATGATGGTGCAGTCAATTGTGCTCCTAATGCTTACACCTATACCTTGATCATCAAGGCTTTGGCTGCAGACCCGGACTCTAATTTCCATCGGATAGCTAAGGAGTTTGTTATGGAAAAGACAGGGAGGAGAATGCAGTCCATTTCCAACACTTACAATTGCAATGATCGTCAATGAGTTCTTGACTATACAATTGCACAACTACTATCTACTATAGTTTTTAATTCCTGAATTTTGCAGGTATATTGAAGATATGATTAAGTTAGTTGGTTCCAGGTAACTAAGGCAAACGGAACAGAAGGCAGTTCCTATTATATTCTATAAGGGAGTTCAAGAATTTTGGTTTTGATCGACAATCTTACTACCTGAATTGCTTTGATCGAAGATTTCAAGAAGATGGTTGGTTTTGAAGGTATTTTTTACTTTTCTTTTTATTGGTCGTAAGGGAGGTTTTCTTTTTTTTTTTATAAATAGTTGAGGTTTGGTAATTTGATTATAGTCTGTGCTTTAAAATAGTTGATTCACTAATCTTCTCTTCCTTCTTCATAAAAAGTTTATTTTTGTTAAACAAACACCGGCCATTGATCAATACTTTAATGGTGTCTTAAATTGTGGCATGGATAAGTGTTTCACTGATTGAAGTTTGTTGATTCCTTTGTCATTATATCTGATTCGTGGATTGATAGATTTTGTCCCGACTAAATATAGTTTTCACTTATTAAAGTTGGTTAAGTCGTGGAAATCATATATTTGTATCTCTCTTACTTTTGGACAATTTTAATAAGTACTGGACAAGGACAATGGTTTTACCAATTCATAATCAATTCAAACATAAGACTTGAGATGGAGGCACTGGACCTCTTAATTTATTTTCATGGAAAGGTATTTTACTGGCTTTTAGTTGTGCCAGACATAATATATAAGCATAATCTGTATTTTACTGACTGCCAGGCATAATTTATAGACATCAAAGATCAAGCGTTTCCATTTGAAGAAACGAGATTATCTAAATTTGATTTCATTTCAGTATATTATGTATATTCATGGAAGCACTGTGGGTAGAAACTGCAGTCCAAAATCACTGTCACGTGGCGACCCAGGTCTCACCCATGACTCAGGCCTTCCTAACGAAGACCCAGAGGGTGTACTTGTTTTGGGTTCATCTTTTAGTTCTAATTGTTTTTATTGATTCTGTTAATAATGACAATATGAAAACTAATGAACTTATAACCTGCATTATTTTTGTAAGATATTGATCATGTTTTTATGCGGTTAGCTTCTTAAGAAATTCAGTAATGCTTGCAAAGTATTACTAAAAGTGTATGATTGTAATACGGAGTATGGAAAACTATAGCTTGGTCTAATACAAAGTATATATGTGATTACATTGTAAGATTATTACATTGTAAAGTACACTGCAACTTTAAAGTTTTATTTGGTCTACACTCTCTGAGTTCATGTATTTGGTCAGAATTTTTTATTGTCTTAATATGGTTTCTTTTAAGCGAATATTTAAGTGGTATATGGAAACATGTATCAAAAGTATGTAAAGTTATCATTATTTGATTGAAGTTTGAAGATCAAATACGAATTAGAATCTTTTAGTATATGTACATGACATATGTACATACCAAAAATAGTTTCAAGTAAACTGCTGATAATAGTAATATAAGAAAAAGTTTGCAAACAAAAACTATAAGAAAACCACATATGGTTGCGGAAAGAA
Organism: Fragaria x ananassa; assembly: GCA_034370585.1. NCBI lineage: Eukaryota > Viridiplantae > Streptophyta > Magnoliopsida > Rosales > Rosaceae > Fragaria > Fragaria x ananassa. The sequence continues at coordinate 5,367,695 of CP139760.1, forward strand.
AAAGACAAAACGCAGTGTGAGCGGGCCCTTTCGCACTCGCATCGCACGTGTAGAAAGGCTAGCATATCTTATGTATCTTGTATAATTAGAATTGTATTTATTTAGTATTTACTGTCATATTCCTCGATTTTAGAGATAATTTCCTATAGTATTTGATATTCTCTTGTAGATGTTGTTTATTTAGTATTTACTGCCATCTTTTTTATTATTATTATTATTATTATTTAATAAGATCGTTGGCGCTACTATCATATTCTTTGATCTTAGACCAACGGGACCATAAGCTAAGAGTTACTCCGACCATATGCTAAATTACAAATCTTAAGAAAACAAAAATTTAGCTTGAACGATTAAATAAGCCAAATTTGGCTTATGTACTTGGTAACGTAAAACTAGGTCAAACTAACTTTATTTTCAATTTTCATTATTATCTAAATTAAAACTTTGTTATTAACAACCATCATGAAGATTTTAACGAGATATTTCATACGAGTCACATATCAAATATATTCCCAACCTCATTTAAAATTTTTTTTATGATTAATTATTGAATAAAAAAATATATAACAAAATAAAAAAAAATAGTTTTACCTTAGCATTTAACTTTTACGGTGGAAGTGTTGTTAAAGCTAAAATGATATATTTTTTTTAGGAAATAGGTCAGACTTTATTGAGAATCAGAAATATTACATAATTAGAAGTTCAGCTGCAACAATAGCTTGTAAAAATGATATTAATTTAGCTAGGGATTTAGCATAGAATACTCTCCTTTTTCAGCAAAATTTGTCTACAAATTTATTTTTGTGAAAATCTTGCGGCAAGAAAAGCATGTCAAATAAACAAATCATATCAGACTTAAAACAGCAACTCCAACAGCGTTCTCCTGGCGGAACATCAAATCGTTTTCCCCTTCTATCTGCAATTGATACAAAAAAAAAAAAAAATCTTTTTTTAAGCTAGCTAACAAACTTTATTACATTGGAGCAAGTTCCTTTTCAACCACATCCAAAATAAAGTAAGGTGTAAAAAAATTGGCTTGATAGTAAGCATGAGTAAAATAAGAACTATGGACCTATAACAAATCAAATGTAATGTCATCATGCACACGTTCCTAAAAGGAAGTATGTGGAATGATGCTCTACTTGATAGCTTGAACAAGATGAAGTAAATCGGTCTAACAAACTACTGGAACTTACCCATACCAAATAGCATGTTATAGAGCATCTTCAATGACATAGTCATTTGGAGTGTGTCAATTTTATTTTGACATGTGACATGATCATCTAACAATTTAACTATGTTGTGCTCCATCTTTTTTATATGGCACAACTTAAGGCTACTCATAAAGAAAGAACATATTGAAGCAATAAAGCAGCGGGTGAGCATCAAACTGAACTGAATCTTCAAAATAATTTCACCGACTTCTATGGTTACATAAATTTACAAATTTGTTGTGTTTTAGACAAACGTTTGGGAAGATCTTTTGAGAGAGGGGCTGATAGACTATATTGACAACAAAGAGGAAGAGAAATCACTGATATCGGTCTCAATTGATGTGAGTAGTTCTCATAAAAAAAAACTGCACCATAATATGAATTTTGCTTAAGATAGAGGTTTGTACTACATCATTTATATATGAATTATTGCTTAAACTTGTGCCAGGAGCTTATTAAAGCAATGTTCACTCCTGAGGAGAAGTATAGCGACATTTACACCCATTGTGAAATTCACCCGTCACTTATCTTGGGCATATGTGCTTCAGTTATACCATTCCCTAATCACAGTCATGTAAGATTTCCTTCCAACTAAATTCATCCATCAAAGTTATATTCCGTTTATTACCCTTCTTTATTTTTTGGTGGTGTGTGTAGCCTCCGCGTTATATTGTGTGACTACTGTTGTTCGAATCAGAAAGCGTTACCTCTTATTGGAATCAGAATTGTCGCCCTTTATTGATATCAGCCTATAGTCGCCCACCCTTTATATTATTACTGTTGCTAGTGGTATCAAGTATATGTGATTACAACATACATAAACCCCTGCCCTATAATGATCAGGATTCAGGAGTTGCTGCTAATACTGAATCTTTACGGGTTTCATGTGTGTAAGTGTAAGGAATATCCATGGCAGCCATATGGACCTTCAAGTTCATCTCTGGATCTAAATGGCAGGTCATCACGAACTCTAATATGAATAAGTGAAGAATGTGGTAGCTGCCTCCAAATAAGTGGACTACAACTTCCTCCCTTCGTTGAAGGATTGCTGAAGACTTGAAGCTGAGGAAATGATCAAGCTCAGTTGGCCGCTGTGGAATCTGAGATTGTATTGGTTTCTGTTTCACTTATGAAAAAACTTGGTGAAACAGCGGCTCCTTGACTCTCCTATGTCAACGTGAATGCTGCTCTTGACGGTTTGAAACTAGCTCTAGCATCTCATGTGCATTTCGTGAAAGCATCTAAGCTGACTCTATTGTGCTAGTAGGCTTGCTAAAATGGCGTTGAGTACCGAAATGGGATATCGAAATGTGAAATTTTTAACTTGTCTAGTAATCAATTCAATCATCGGAAGAAACTGGACTTACCCATCAATAAAAGTCGCTTCGTTTTCCGGCAGACCAACCCGAAGCTGCGACCATGGAACAAATTTCTGAATTATCGATCTGCATGCCACCGTTTTCAGTATCTCCCTATGTTACACCGATACTCCACCCTGTGGAGTGTCGGAGTGTCCGACACTCCCGATACATCGATACCGATATGATACACCAAAATGTGTGTCTGATACGCCACGTGGCGTGTCCAAAAAAGTTGACTTTTTGGACACGTTGACCGACACGCCACGTCAGCCTGAGACACGCCACGTCAACGTTCGACACGCCACGTCAGCGTGTTGACTGAAAAAAAAAAAAAGAACTGAACTAATACCTAATTAAAGAGGAAGCCGACGACTAACATAGAAGAGGAACAACAAAAAATTAGAAAAAGGAAGCTGAGGGGAGGGTGTTCCAGATGCGACACAACTAGCTAGTACGAGTCGATCTAGAATTAGCCTTCCGTTCTTGCGCGGTGAGTTGGAGTCAGTTGGAATGGGTGAGTGATGGCTCCGCCTTCCGTTCCTTCGCCGACGTCGCCTCCGCCTACAACCACTGGCCACCTAAACCCTCTCTTTGGTTGTAAGGTCAGTTTTAATCTCAGTTTTGAAGTCTTTGCTGATTGCAGGAGGAGATGTTTGCAAAATTGAGTTTATACCTGCTAGTATTAGATCATCAATTAGCTGAGAGTTTGTAGGAGGTTAGGTTTTATGCTGCTGTTTAATGTTGCTGTTGTGTGTCTATGCTGTTGTTTAATGTTGTTGTAGTTTATGTCCATACTAATCTGCGTCTTTTAGTAAGAAAGAGCTCTAGCTATTACAAAGACATGGACTCAATGTGGGATCTTGGAGGAGATGACCATGACTCCATGGAACAAGGCAATATTGATGTGCTTGAGATGGCGACTTTGTCGCTCGATGTGCCGGTCTTGGAGAGGATGGTAATTGATGATGAGATGGAGACTTGAGGTAAATTTTAAGTTTGTAACTTCATGTTATATTAGTTTAATTATTGAATGATTATAAAGTTTAGATTAAGTATGGATGTAAATATATTGACTCATCTTCTTGTTTCTTAGGTGGTAAATGCATATGAGTTGTTGGTGTGCCTACTGCCTCCTTTTTCAAAGAATGCTATTTTCTCCTTTTTGGCTTTTTCAGAGAATTGCTACTGCTCAAAGTTGATGAATTGCTTCTTCTTAGCTTTTATGTTGTTAATTATGAACTTGAATCATTTTAACTATCAAGGATAAAAGATGATGCACATGCATGCGTGCCTTGCTCTTCTGTATTTTGAATACCTCAGTTATGGGGTTTTAGGCAGTTGGTGTTGTTATGGGGTTAGGAATGTTGCATTTTCATTCAGTTTAATGAATATGTTGAATTTGATATAACTATTTGGTAATCATCCTTTAGATTAATATTGACTCTCTTTTATATTATTTGTTACAGACTTACAGTTATGCAATTGCTTAAATTTATAACATTATTTAAGCAATGTGATGAATTTATTCATATTTGAGCATTTTTTTTATTATTTAAAAATATATAAATAAGTAATTATATTTGCCGTGTCCGAGCCGTGTCGAAAATACAGTTTTTGAGTTTTGCCGTGTCGCTGTGTCGGTACGTATCGTGTCGCCGTATCCGTGTCCGTGTCCGTGCAACATAGGTATCTCCCAATCGCCTGGGGCCTCTAAACATCTTGTCTTCTTTTCCGTTCAAGCATCTGACTTTGGAACCCGAAAACAACCAACGCACAAGTCTCCCAGATCATTTCAGATTTTCTTTGTTCCTGCTCATTTCCAAGACTTCCCAGATCTGCTGCTTCTTCGGTTGCCATCTGCCACCTTTTTTTTATCATGTCAATATGTTCAAATGGGATGGGGTTGGGAAGTTGGATCGGGTATGATTGCCCACCCATCACTGTACCATACCAAAGTTCCATGTCATGCAGCATGGTCATTACACTTGACTCTAATTTTATTTTTTGTTTAAGAGATCTGGGAGTCAATTCATAAAAAGTTAAAATCTTTACAAACTAGGTAACTCACCTTAAAAAAAGCTACGACAAGATTAAGCCATTCTTAAGTGACAATGCAACTTAAACAAGGGCATTTAAATGTTGTAACAATTCATCAAAACAATATGGGCATTTAAATGTTGTAACAATTCATCAAAACAATAATAAAACGAGGAAACTAGAGATAATAGCCTTCTGACAATACTAAGGGATAAACTCCTCTAGCTTATCAAAACTCTATCTTGAATTTTCTTTATTTTGGAAAAAATTATTGTTTTGTTTCAACAAATTCACTATAATTTTCTCTAAAATAGGAAACTTGAAGAGAGAGAAAACCAAATTCTTTATATTTACAGCAAAATTATAATTTTAGAGAATAATTTGGAGGAGCTCTTTAGGACCAAGTTGTGACACAAGAAACAACTTTTAATACAACCCTCACGATCATTAGCTAACATATGAAAGTTTAAACATGAAAAGTGAATGGTTCTAGACTATAACCGTGTTTGCAGTTGCGTGACTTGCATCCGTTTTTTTTTTTTTTTTAGAAAAAATTTTAAGAACAATACATGACAAATGATCCACTCTTAATTTTGATGTTTTAAGTTTTAAAACGATCATAACGGTATATATATGAACTTGTAATCTCGACCGAAAATATGTACATACTGTTATATTCTCTGTTATCTAAAGTGTTTTCCGTTAAACTTTAAGGGGCAAATCAGTCACTCATTAATTTAACAGTAATAAATTATTAAAATCAATAATTAAATTAATAATTAATAAGAAGAAGGAAATAAAAAAGGAAAAAATATTGTTGTCTCTCTTTTCCATCCTCGTTCAAACTCAGCATACACAAAAATGGTGATCGAGGTAGGACTGTAGGAGGAAGTTGGAAAATGATTTGATTAAGAAGTCTTTGAGAATATATGAGTTTACAAGATTTAAAAAAGTATATAAATGAAAAGAAAAAAATTTCACAAAAAAAAGGTATATAAATAGAAAAAAAGAAAAAAAAACATAATATAAAAAAAGATAATAGAGAAAACCCGAAACCATCATTTGAAAAATAATAATTATATAAAGTTAACGGTGTTATTGATGACATATGCTAAAAATGTGCCGGCTTTTAAATATCATGTATCATTTTGATTATTTTGAAACTTGAAACACCAAAATTGAAAATAGACCTTTTGTCATGTATTGTTCTTAAATTTTTGTTTTATTTTTATAATTTCAATTGTTTTTTTTTAATAATTTAGTTTCGATTGCTTTAATCTCTAATAATCCCAGCTTTACCGCCGCAGCAGAGAGAGCCATCTCTTCTTCTTGTCTCGTCTTGTTTCTTTCTCCATCTCGCTCGCTCTCTCTCTCTCTCTCTCTCTCTCTCTCTGATGGACTCTCTGCTAGCAAACTACGCCTCTTCCGACGAAGAAGAAGACCAAAAACCCCAACTTCAACCACCCCCAAACCCTCCTCCTTCTTCTTCTCTCCCCAAACCCAAACCTTCATCATTGTTCAATTCTCTTCCTCCTCCAAAACCCACATCAAGATCCTCCCTTTTCTCTTCTCTCCCCAAACCTAAACTCGAACCCCAAGAGCCCCGAGATATCAAGCCCAAAATCCCTAACAAACCCATCTCCAATTCCTCATCTTCTCCCCAAATCCCCAAAAGGGTCGTCCAATTCAAGCCTCCCATCTTCGCCAATTCGACCCATCTCGCCGAAGACGACGACGACGATGAGGAAGAAGAGCGCCGGCGGAGGAAAGCGTCGGAGGCTTCGTTGGCGCAGCCTCAGTCCGTGACGTCGTTCTTGTCGGCTATTCCGGCGCCGAGGAACTCCGCAACGCTGGGTGTGAGTTCCGGTTTGGGTTCTGGTGCAGGCTCCGGGAGAAGAGCCATTGTTGAAACGGAGTCGTCGTTTAAAGTGGAGAGCGATGTGGGGTTGGATCAGAATGAGAATGTTGCTAGTTATGATAATTCGAATTTCGATCCGAATGTGGTGAGCTATGAAGGTTATGGTGGGTATGAGAGTTACCAATATGGTGTTGATCATAATGTCGATTCTGGGGGTCAGTTACAAGCTGGTGTTAGTGGCAGTGATGCTTCGAGCTATGGTGGTTATGGTGGCTATAGTGGTTATGCTGGAAACCATGGGAATGAATGGGCAGGTGGGTCGCAAGCTGCGGTGATGGGTCTGTCAGGTGATGCTGGGGTTAGAGTGAGTGGAAAGAGAAGGAGGAATGATGTTCCGTCTGAAATACTTGAGGTTAAGCAGGATGAGTTGATGAAGAATCGGCCGAGGGAGGACCAGGCCAAGGTCACCGGGATTGCTTTTGGGCCTTCTTACCAGGTATGTATCATATATCCTCCTCTGCTAAGTTAGTTTACCCAATCAAAGCTATAGATAAATTTTCCTTTGCATTTGGGATACATGGATTATTTAGTTTTGTGTTACTTGTTAATTTGTAGGATGTGATATCTCTAGCTAGTGTTGCATTCGTTTCCATTAAGTTAGATTATACAAGACTGTCTACATACTTTTTTTTTTGGATACAAGAGGGCCAAAAGACCCAGAACTGTCTACTTACTTTTTGCTTGTTTGTAAGTTGCAATTTATGTGCTATCCTCTTGCGGACATCAAACTCTTTATGCGTTATTCCTGAACCAGTAGGAAAAATGTAACCTATTAATGTATAATATGAAAAGAGTGTCACAGTGCCTTTACGGTTATTTTTGTTGTTAATTCAAAAACAGTTGAAACATTACACTCAGAAGTGCTCCTCTATGCTTCCACGTATAGTGCTGTTTAGTATAGTATTGGGGATCAGGTAGGACTTAGGGTAAAGGATTCTGTTGGATCTAGGCTTGTCTGAATTCTTGTATGAAGACTGATGAAGAAGGATTAAGATATCTTGTAAGGAAATTTGATGGGAAAACAATCTATAAAGATAATCTGTAATTTGTAATTGTAAAGTTTAATTTCTGATAAGAGCGTGTGACCTTGTCGGATGGGAGAAGGGTTTGTTTCATGATACTGGGATCTTTCCTTGGCGCAGTGCAAGCAGTCTTTGGGTAATTGATTTGCTCTGTAGAAAACTAGAAATTATCCAGTTTAGAGGTGCATTGTTTTGTAGATTGAGTCCATTTGTTATGCATTGGTCTCCTGATGCATGGTTCTGTAGAGGCCTAGTGTCTATGGGTGGCCATTGTAGGATCGAGTCCATTTGTGACATGGGTTCTTTTTTTCTTTTTCTTTTTTCATATATTTGCTATGACATGGTTTTCAACACAAGTCAACTTGTTGGATTTTGCCAATTCCTATTCCTAACTTGACAAATTTTGAATAATCTATAACATGATAAACCATCATATGCCCTAAAGCCACAAGGACTTGTAAGTTTCAGTTTTAGTTAGGTTGAACTTTTTTGTCTCATGGTTCCCATAGATTGACAGCTTGTTCATTACTTACATCTATCCTAAATCTAGGGAACCTTGTACAATACTACATTGAAGTATCACATGGTTCATACTTCATAACATAGTTCACTGCACCTTGTTCATCTTGTACATTGAAGTATCACAGTTCATATTCCATCGCGATATCACTTAGTTCACTGCACCTTGTTCATCTCGTACATGGAACTATCACGTAGTAATACTTATTCTAGAGAGATCTTATCACATAGTAATACTAATTTTAGAGATATTCAGAATCATTCAACTATTAAATCACTGTACTGATTTAACTTTCATTCAGCAAGAAAAGGAACTCTGACTCATGGTCCTATTTATTGTGTTTCATAATGTTTCTGTAGTAACATTACTTCTATGTTACGTTATGCATTGACATCTTTATTTGTTTCTTTATTATTAAGCCTGTCTCGGCAAAGGGGAAGCCAACGAAGCTGCATAAGAGGAAGCATCAGATTGGTTCTCTATACTTTGACATGAAGCAGAAGGAGATGGAACTTCAAGAGCGCCGTTCAAGAGGCTTCCTTACAAAAGCTGAAACACAAGCCAAGTATGGATGGTGATCCTGGGAAATATCACTCACAAAATAGATCCTGGGACCCATTTTTTTCATATTTTGTATTCCAACACTGTATTTTGATGAAGTGAGATAGAAGATATGCTTTTCAAAAGTACTCCTGCCTCTTCATGTTTCAATCTATTATCTGTATCAAGATACGTAATTTATCTGAATAATCATGTGTATCATGGAGTGGTGTTCACTGGATAATAAATTCAAGTGTGGGGCTGAATTCCCATTTTGATTCCTTTCCACAAAACCAGACCGCCAGAAGGAAGTTATGTTGCTATTAATGTGCTACATATAAGCATGACATATAAGCATGTCATTTTAGAACAAAAGGATCAACTTCCATCAAGTCCTATTAATTCCTAAGTATATATACAGATGAAAAGGTACACAAATAGAGAGTCAATAATTTACCAATCCTTAAGTAGCTGACTAGCAAGATCCTTATAGCTAACTTTCTTTTTCTTTGTAGGCTCTGCAACTATATCACATGGTGGCTTGTCATCCTCGGCACTAGTATGCGACGTGGTTTGGACATTCTTCTTTCCATGACTTGGAATCAGATCTACAGGTGGCTTCTCAGCCTCAATACTCATTTTCATAGTTTGAACATTCTTTGTTCCAAGACTGGGAATAAGACCAAGCAACATGGCTTGAACTGGATCATCGTGTACTTCTAGTTTCTCCTTGTTATCTTTATCTTGGCTATTATGCTTCTCAATCATTTCAATTTCAGGCTATGATGCACGGACACCTCTAACCATGGAGTGTCGGAGCGTCGGACGCTCCCCGACACGCCGATACGTACCGACACGGCCCGACACGGCGTCCAACACGCCACGTGGCGTGTCCGAAAAGTCAAACTTTTTCGACACGGTTGCGACACGTTGACCATTTCTCGACACGGCGTCGACACGGCTTCGACACGCCACATCACCATTTTAAAAAAAAAAAATTTTAACTGACCTAACACAGAGAGCTAGAGGGAGCCGCACTTCTCTCATTCTTCCCATTCTTCCCAAATAGTTCCCAGAGTGAGAAAAGCTGAACCCAGCGACCACAAGCCGAACCCAGCCTCCAGCTCCGACCGACGACCTCAGACCGGCGACCTCTCCAGCCTCCGACCTCATATCTGTAAGTAATTCTTTCTTTTTCTTTTCGTCTTTCGACCTCAAATCAGTGTGGGTGTGGGTCTTTTTGTCTTTCGACCTCAAATCAGTGTGGCTGAGCTCGTTGGAGTAGATTTTGGTGAAGACGTCAGAGTAGACTTTGTAGAAGCCCTTGCCAGAGTCGGAGTAGCCGGAGAAGACGGTGGTGGAGAAGAAGGAGAAGAGGTTGGGGATGACGGAGTCGGGGACGGAGTTGGCGGTGGAGGGATCGGCGAAGAGGATCTGGGAACGGTGGGAGTCGTACCAGGCGCGCTCTTTGGGGTCGGAGAGGACCTCGTAGGCGTGGCCGAGCTCCTGGGACTGGGCGTTGGCGTCGGCCTGGGAGACGCCGGTGGGGACGAGCTTGTCGGGGTGGCGCTGGAGAGCGAGTTTACGATAGGCCGATTTGATCTCGTCGGCGGTGCAACCGCGGTCCAAGCCCAACACCTCGTAGTGGCACCGCCGCTCCATTTGGGATTTTCTCGTTTGGTTTGTTAAGAGTGATCGACGTATTTTATCTTAGGAAAAATGGTCGAAGAAAAGCTAACTTTTAGACGGCTGTCATATTTTTATTGTAAAATGATTAATTTAAGCTTTCTTTTTTATTTTCTTTTTTACATAAACAATAAGAAACTAAAAAGAAAAATAAAACCTATTAGTCTTAAAACTTTTGTTTTGTGCCTTCAAAAAAAACACACTTATTTTTTGTTTTGAAGAGCTTCAAGCTTTCCTCAATTGGATCAAACCTATTACCCTAGATTCATATTCATGAAAGCTTGAGAAAATGACAGCAGGTGATTGTTTCAAGAACCACCACAAACAACTTTATACGGAAATAACAAAAATCATCTTGTGTTAGTATATTGAGTCCAAAGTCCAAAATGATCCACATTCGTATATACTCCAAAATATACGACCTAGATCTTGTGGTCTAATAAATCCAACGGTTGAATTTAGAAATAGATTGAATTTAAAACTTTATAATTTGGTAATGTAACGAACTTATTTTATATTTTAGTATATTTTATATTTATTAAAAATACATAAATATATAATTTAGTTTGCCGTGTCCGCGCCGTGTCAGAAACTCAATTTTTTAGTTTTGCCGTGTCGGCGTGTCGTGCCGTGTCGTGTCGCCGTGTCCGTGCAACATAGATTTCAGGAAATTTAACAGTCACCATCGAATCTTATGTCTGCAACAACCTCTTGTTCAGCTGCCTTACCGCTTTGTGATGATGTAGAATCTTTCATTACCTCATTTCTTTGCATGTCTAAACATCTGTCACCTACCATCTCATGTGTTCCCTCAGCGTTATCAACGTCTTCCTTAAATGATGTATGATCATGAGAATCGCTTTTGTCTGACTCCTGGAAAGATATTTTAGCAGTCTTCCTGCCAATACGTGCCCGTATTCTTTGAGTTTGGGTGGCACCACTTTTCCCTCTGTTTGTGCCAGAAGGTCTTCCTCTTTTCCTTTTGCTACCCCTCTCAGGTGAGCGCAAGATCCCATTGTTTTCTTGAGCTGCATTGCCTCTGTTTCTCCCTTTCTTAGAAGAAGGAACCTTCTGAATTTCCACAATGTCACTGGGCGCTTCTTCTAAAACCATGTCACGTTTACTAGAAAGACCAAGACAATAAAAGATTAAGATAATCACATAAGATAACACACTCCTACCTACTTACACTACACCAGAGATGAACAATAGATTTGAAAGAAACTGCAGGTAAAAAGAGATGCCCCACCTAACTGATTCTCTATGCTAGATTATTTGCTCTATGAAAAACGGGCAAGGCTAGAGTGTGTTAATGCATGTGATGCATCAATTTTGTCCCCAAGTTGTAAAATGAACTCTCAAAGTAGTAATATTAGTCCTCAAAATTGTAATATGAGTCGTTAAAGTTGTAAAAAAAAATTAGTTACAACATTAGTCTTCATTTGTTCTTAAAGTGATAATTGAGTCCTCAAAGTTGTAACAACTTTTTTTTTATCACATTGAGGACTCAACTACCACTTTAAGCACACATTTTACCACTTGAATGACACATGATTACTAATATTGTAACTAGAAAATTTTACAACTTCAAGGACTCATATTACAACTTCGAGGACTAATATTACTAGTTTGATAACTCAATTTACAAAGTTGATGCATCACATCATTCACATGCCTTAACACATTGTAGAATTTTCCATGAAAAAGACTGCTATAAGGATTTAGCTAAGGAATTTATTTTTTCTCTCACAGTTGGCAATTGGTACAAAAACTATGTTTTAACTTGATAATTTCATGCAGTAAATAAGTAAATATGTTTATTATCCATGTTCCATAGCACCAATAGACTGATAGTCTAAACCGAAAGTGTCTCCATTGATGGAGTGGACAAAGAAAATTAAGGGCATGATAACAAGAATAAAAATAAAGAGAACTTGCTACATTAAGCACATTTCCTAGAAATAATGAAGTCAACTGCACATTAACCAGGTAAAACATCATGCGTATTTCCCCTAATGAGCAACCGTAAGTCTCAAATCTTTTAAGTTCACTAACCTGTCCATAATGAGAACTCATTGGACATGCAGAATCCATGTGCATATATTATTTGGTAGATTTAGAACTCACCACTCTTCGATGTTGAATTCTTCCCACCCATAGGGTTTCAAACTATATGATTCCTCTTGTAATCTTTGCTTCTTTTCCAAGCAGTCTTCCAGCCATTGCAGTCCAACAATATGCAACCTTTTGTTATGCAAAAAGTGCTTCTCTGCTTCAGTCAAACTGTAACAAAGAGGACTGCATTAATATAACAGCTGTAATGAGGAAAGGTGAGGACAATGGGAAAAACTATAGAGAAATACAAATGACCAAGAACTAGGGAATAGAACAGAGAAAACTACTCAGCTCTTCGAATAACAACTACAACAAAATTACACTAAGCATCACATTAGATAATTAATAAAGCCTTCCTGTATCATTAAGCAACTTAAACCTTCATGTAAACTACTAACCACATGCATAAACCATGTGGCTGAGTTGAGAAACGAATGGATAATGACACTACAAGTCTTGCTACAAAGACATGCTTATTTTCTGATGCATAAGAACAGCTGAAAAGAATTGAGGTGTAAATAGATTGTCAAACAATGAAAAGAATTATGTCAATAATTATCATGTTCACATATCTTATTTATCGAAATGAAATGCCGGTGATCATCCTCCATTACGGGATCCTAACTAATCCACAACAGTTACAATTTTATGAGCCATGTTACTCAGTTACCTTTGCAATAAGGTTTCGAATCCCACATCACACTCCTGAATTGACAAGAGTACCAAATGGGTGGCATCAGCAAGATTATCACTGACTCTGCCACCACCCATGAGAACTTCAATCTTCAATCTTCGTACTGTAACTCCTAACACAACTTCCCAATCTGGTTTCCTTTTGAGAAAAGACCAATACAAAAGAAACCAATGTCAATTTGACGTATAGGAAAAAAAAACAAAGGAAAACTAATATAATTTGTGAGCCCCAAAAGAGCATGATATGACCAATAGATCTTACATGGAATGAATTGATGAGTTAAAGCAAATGCAGCAGCCGTGAAATCGAGACCATTTCTCCATAGGACAGTATTTTTTCTTGTAATGGTTAATACATTTCGCATCCTCTGATCTAGGCACATTGCTCAAGAGCTGACAAGAATAAAATACAACAATTACTTCATCATCTTAAACCACATATTATTTCAAATTTTGTGTTACCTGCTTCATGTCTGCAAGGTCAAGGTCCCAGAAATACGGGTCAGAAAACTCATCAATTTCTTCTTCTAACTTCTTCTTTGAAGAATCAGAAATTGAGAAGAGGTACCTTCACCAGAAATGAAAAGAATATCATAGACCATCAAAATAATTGCATTATTCAAATACACAGTAGATTAGATAATTACTTTGGCTGTAAAGGAAGGAGTTTCTTTAGAGAACAACAATCCAAGACCCAAGACAAATGAATGACATCTCCCTGATGTTTTGCTGCCTGATATTTAATCCCTGTCAAATGAAGAATTATTGATTATAGTTGACGTTGTGTGTATGTGTTGTGTGTATGTGTTGTGTGTGTGTGAGAGAGAGAGATAGACCTTTGCTTTCAGCTGCAACACAGTGGGTGACTGAGTTATTCAAATTCATCGAAAATGTACCCCCATTCTCAGCAATTATTTTGTGCAAGGAATCAAGAGAATGAGTTGGAGGCACATTAACAAAGTCTGAACATGTCAAGGACAACAAAGTAAAGAAGAAATAATTTACAATCCAGCAAGATAAGTGATTGAATAATGAGATGAATTTTGTTGTTTGTTAAGGTGTAGACCTCAAAGGATACAGAACATCATTTTTGAAAATATCAAGCTGTCCTCCTTGACACCAGAAACATCAGTCTGAACTAAATGAGAGGGAACAAGAGATAGATTTCTTTTATCTTCCTTTTTAGAGATCCTCTTGTGTTTCTTTTTATCATCCTGCAGGCCACCATAATCTGTCCCTGTCCCCTTTTGTGTGGTACCATTACCTGAATCTACAAGCTCTATAAATGCTGCAAATGCAAGAAACTAAAAGTAAACAGCAGCTTTAAACCATTAAATAGCTAAGAGCCAACCCCATCTTCGATTACCATAACTAAACATATAGAGAGGTGTTGGGTTTCCAGCCCATGTGTTTTTCCTAAGATGTTAGGTCTTAGAGTATGGTGTTCCAATAAGGAAAAGATATCCTTATTGATGATGGTATACCTGTAATCTTGGTTGATTACAGAGAAGGAATGAGGCATTATTGCCTGCCACTAATAGGAATACGATTCCTATTTGGTGAAGAGATCTGAAGATCCTTATGACTATATAAGGAGGGGTTCAGCTCTAGGTTTTGTATCACAGAGACGAAGAGCAAAATGTGTTCCATTCTCGGTTAGAGGGTGAGAGAGGGCAGAGAGGGCAGAGAGGAGAGAGATAGGAAGAGAAGTGAGAGAGTCCTTGTTTTCTTATTCTTTCTGGTGTACCCATTATTAATATAGTGGAAGTGTTTTCTGCCGGTGGATGTAGGCAAAAGTTTTGCTGAACCACCTTAAATCTGTGTTCTTTGTGTCTTATCTCTGTGGTTGTTTCTCTTGGTTTGTTGTGTTCTTTTAGGGTTCCTTGACATACATAATTGGCCGATAACACAACAGTGGTATAAGAGCGGGGTTCGTCTGTCGATCCAAGGTCTGATTCGGCAGGTTCAGTGTTGTCAGGATGAGTGAAGCAAAAGGCACAATGATTAAACTCACCCACACGAATTGGGTGACGTGGAAGCCAAGAATGGAGGATATCATGCTAGCATTGTTGTTGCTAGGAACTTTCGTGGTGACCGTGAGTAATTCTGCGTCTGATGGTGTATTGTCTATGGATACCGTTAAGAACAACATGCTTAACGAAGAAACAAGGAGAAAAGCTGTTGGCATAGACAATGGGCAAGAAAGAGCCCTTGTTGTAAAGGGTAGAGACAAGAATTCAGGTCCAAGGTTTAGTGGCACATGTCACTACTGTGGCGAGAAGGGCCACATAAAGCAGATGTGTCGAAAGTGGAAACAAGACAAAAAGAAGGGCAACTACCAAGATGATGAAGATAATGGCTTTACTGCTACTGTCTCGGGGGAGCTTCTCAGTGTTCAAGAATGTCTGTATGTTGGTGACAAGGGTCATGATTGGTTCGTGGATACCGGTGCAAGTTGTCATGTTACTTCCAACTTGGAGCTCTTTATTACATACGAAGCAAGCGACTTTGGGATATTGAAGATGGGTAATAGAGGCTGGTCCAAGATTTCGGGAATGGGAGACATTTGCATTGAGACTGACCGTGGTTACCATATGACATTGAAGGATGTGAGGCACGTTTCTGATTTGCATGTCAACATACTGTCTGCAAGTGCTCTTGACAGACAAGGTTTTCACCAGTATATTGGTGATGGAAAGTGGAAGCTTATGAATGGGTTGTTGGAGGTTGCTAGAGGAGGTCTGTGTTGTTCCTTGTACAAGACACATAGCTTGGTGTACAAAGATGACTTGAGTGCAATGGGTGATACTTCTTCAGGCGTATGGCACCAGAGTGATGGCCATATAAGGAAGAAAGGAGTTCTGGAAAAGATGTCCCAAATTTCCATTTCCAATGGTTGTTCTGACCAGGAAGAAGATGGTCAAGAGTTGTTCCACCACTTGGGACATGGTGATGAGTTGTTCGATCAGGGGGAGCCTGATCAGGGGGAGCTGCATGCTCCAACCATGTAATTCTGCATCAAGTCAGCTTGGGCGGACTCCCGGTAATGGAGTCGCGCCGGTGTTCCTCCCTCATGGTCTGGAGGGGGAGATTGTTCGGTTTCCAGCCCATGTGTTTTTCCTAAGATGTTAGGTCTTAGAGTATGGTGTTCCAATAAGGAAAAGATATCCTTATTGATGATGGTATACCTGTAATCTTGGTTGATTACAGAGAAGGAATGAGGCATTATTGCCTACCACTAATAGGAATACGATTCCTATTTGGTGAAGAGATATGAAGATCCTTATGACTATATAAGGAGGGTTTCAGCTCTAGGTTTTGTATCGCAGAGACGAAGAGCAAAGTGTGTTCCATTCTCGGTTAGAGGGTGAGAGAGGGCAGAGAGGGCAGAGAGGAGAGAGATAGGAAGAGAAGTGAGAGAGTCCTTGTTTTCTTATTCTTTCTGGTGTACCCATTATTAATATAGTGGAAGTGTTTTCTGCCGGTGGATGTAGGTAAAAGTTTTGCTGAACCACCTTAAATCTGTGTTCTTTGTGTCTTATCTCTGTGGTTGTTTCTCTTGGTTTGCTATGTTCTTTTGGGGTTTCTTGACATACATAATTGGCCGATATCACAACAAGAGGAAACCTAGTTCATAAATGAAGAATATACAAGCGAAACTAGAATCCTGAGATGCGTATCAAATAAGTTTTATCCTCTTATATTGCACATCAAGGCATTCATGCCAAGGTTTATCATATCTAATTCGGTCAATACGTGGAAATCTCAGGCTGTATGGTGCAGCAAAAACCTACATGAATTCATTAGCCATCAACCAATTAATGATCAAGTAATAAAATAACCTACACTTTGATCTTCCTAATACAATTTCATGTATATATCACTAATCACTTGTGTATTTAGATGATAGGACATACCTCGGACCTTATGGTTCGGATGTCACTCGTTATGGAAAGGATTATTGATCTGCAATACAATGGAGAAAACACTTAACTATATGCTGAAAATCAAAACATAACATACCTATAGTGAAAAAAAAAATCATACTAACTTCTCAGGGCTTTCAACCCAAACATCTGGTCTCTCTTTTGAATGGTTCGTTACTTCATAAAAACTTGGTGGGGCCTTTTTGGGGTAGTCGTACTTCCTAAAAAAGAGACGGAGAGACAGTTTAATATATATTTGCACAGATAAAGAAACAACAAGACCCAATTCCTTGTATTTTGTCATAATAAGGTAGAGTCCTAGTACAAGTGATTGCCAAAAATTCCATATCAACTCCAAGCATTAGTCAACACCATTCTCTTGTTCATGTCCATGAAACTGATGGGTCCTTAAATTACCAAACTACTGAAATCACTAATGGTATTGATCTCTTGGTCCAAGACCATAAGCTGAATAGCCATCAAAGGAATTACCACATCACAAGCTGTCGTGCTTGCTTCAATGCGCAATTTCATGTTGCTCATTGGATATTTCCTTGGATAAACCTGAGGAGCTACAATTGTTTGGTTAAGTTTTTTTTTTCTTAAAAAATAATACCTTAGATAAGGTTTTAATTTGGTTGCTACAACATCTAACTCCTCATCAGTAAGTCCAGTACCCACTCTACAGAACGATACAAATCTGCAATATAAAAACCCGATCAGAGATTTAAATTTACCAGCAGTAGATACAAAGATAATAAGCACTTAAAATGATTCAGGTTCTCTAGTATTCCAAAGTATATCCCCAACAACATAAAGCCCCAACAAACATGCTCATGATGGATCCACAACCTATGGCTTTTTAACTATTTAAGAATCGATAGGTGACATACAGGAAAACCTAAGGAAATGTCAACTTGTTCAGTTAAAGAGTGGCAGCAAGCTAAACATGGGTTAGCTTAGTTCTTATTAAACACTAGGATAAAAAAAAATCCCAGGTAGGGATCCCACCCATTATATTGTATCATATATACATTGATGTATGCACATATGTTAAAAATAGAAGAGGCAATATGATATTCCCTTGGAAGCTATCAGAACAATCTACAAAAGAAAATGTAAGGAAAAGTTTCCTTACATAAGAGAATATACAGTCCAAGTTGCAGGTCTAAACTTTAGTAGTCAAAGCCAATCATTCTTCATAGACACAGTAATCATTAAACAATTCTACCTTCTTGGATAAGAATTTGCAACTGGACGTTCAGCAAGACCCACCAAGAACTGAGCTACCTGCAAGAATGATAATCTTATCAACGGAACTGAATCGTTTACTACGAACACCTATATACATAACCATAAGGATTGGTCTCTCCTAAGGTCCTTAAATCACATCTTGTCTCTCATCACGACTCACATGGACGACAGATACACGGCGAAACTAAGAGAGAATAGTTAAGTTATATACACAAGAGATATTAGAAAATTTGAAAAGATTGCAAACTCACCTCCCCTCCCTTCCACGACGCCCTGAACCATAGTATCCTCCTAAAATAGGTAGATGAATAATTAATTAAACAACTATAAACAATATGAGGAATACAATATGTTGCTTCTGAAGCAAATAAAAATTAACAGACCTATTATCAGAACATCCAGATCAGAACCAGCCCGAATGTAATCCGGCTTCAGTTTCAACCACTTTCCACTACGATCACTAGATTCCCATTTAGAACCAAGGTCCTTTATAACAATCCCCTCATCTCTGAAGGACAAGAATAATGTTTAAGCTCGAGGAAACAACTAATTACATGAGACATGAACAAATCAATCTGATGAAGTGCACAAGACATGGAGCGCTAAGATAAAATTCTACCCATTGAAGACAGGGATTGATTCTTTTTTCATTTTTACTTTCTTTGAGAAGAAGACAGGGATTAAATCTAGAAATAAGGAACTCAAGAAATAGTTGCTCGATTCGGTCATGTAATATATCATATGGACGTGATGCTTTACACGAATTTAAGGTGATTTATAATAGTTTCCAATTAATAGTTCTAGTTATCTAGGCACAACACAAAACACTGGAATCTGAAGAATTTATGATAATCCTTGGGTTCAAACTAGCTTCAGCATAAGAAACTAAACCATGCAATGTGGGAAAATGATACAGCACTACTTTTTCATACATTCACATAAACTTCTGATTCATCCTTGACATTAATATGTGTGTATGTATACCTATAAATTCTGAATTCTCAGATTTTAAATTACTATTGGAAAGTTATATGACGGCTTTTAGTAAGTGTTGTTATACCAGAGCATTGTTAAATAACAGGCCCACAGTATCAAATGGATGTAAGCCAAGGGTACTGTTAAGAAACAAACAAAAGCTACAATTGGAAACTTATGTCATGGTTTTTAATAACTGTTGCTATACCAAAGCATTGTCAAATAACAAGCCTACGGTGTCAAATGCATGTAAGCCAAGGGTACTGTTAATAAACACAGAAGCGAAACAGGAACAAGAAAAAGAAGTAAACTGAAAAAGAAAAATGAATGAGACAATAACCAAAATAAAATCAATCTTAACCAATTTTTTTTCCCATAGAAGATTTGATAAAGAGAAATTGTCCCTATATAAGCTGAAGGTACTTTGGGCCTCAAAGCTATATGACTTAATATATTGTGCATAAAAGGGACATTAGATGCTTACCTGTTCTCTATGGTTTCTTTGAAAAACCTCTCAACATCATCCACAGTATGAACAACAAGGGACCAACAAGGTTTGCCTGCATGACCAGCAAATGTATATATAAGAGATCTAAATGAAATGTTCAATTATTTGACAATCTTTACAACCTCTCAAGACAAACAAGTTGGTATTGCATTCTTATGCCAGGAATTTTCTAGACACAAGATGTCAACAATCATTCTAGCTCCAGATGGTATAAGAGACATGTGTCGTTTGAAGTCAGCATCTTGAATTTCATCATCCTTTAATTTCTGAAGGATGATGCTATTCGCACACGGCACACCCCATCTATGATGATTGATGAGAACCAATCATGAAGCAAATTTAAGGGGTAGTTTGCTATTCACACACCCTATTTGCTTCATGATTGGTCCTCATTATAGATGGGGTGTGTGAATAGCACACCCTAAAAAAAAAAAAAATTAAAGACACTGTTACGGTGTTACCTGAAGAACGGCGAGTGCTAAGGCCACCATTAGGTACTAAAATCTCTAAACGACCAGTCAAAGGCTTGACTACTTTCTGGAGAAGCTCCTGTCGTTCCTTCAAGCTCTCGTGAATTACACTAGTATCTCCAACATAAAGGATATCAAATGCAACATCTAGTATGTCACGTCAAGGCACAAACTCATCTGTTTTCATAACTGACCTTCAACATGCTTGATTTGCAACATTCTATGATTTTCATCAGCTATTGCATCATAATGATCAGACCACCGCAAAATAATAATAATAATAATAACTTGAACCTCCTCAACTTCAAACAAAAAGGATACAGCACAACTGCATGAGGAGAGGATAGAGTTAGCTGAACTCCACTTTGGTTCTTTGTATAAACTTGGAATTATTGAAATAGAAAAAAAAAAAAATATATATATATATATATATATATATATAAGCCTGTTTATCACTGTCAAGTCCATCCTTCGCTGCCTTTGCTGTTGAACAAGGATAATGAATTTATATATGGCCAATACAGAATGTGCAAATAAGAAATTCCAAGAAAAATAATAATTTACTTAAGAAAAATAAAATTCAAAAACTAAAAATTAGAAAGAAACCTATTTCTTGATTTGAACCAAACTCAGCAAAATGCATTAGAGACGTGTCCCAGACCAACATCTCACCATCAAGAATACACCTACCGTGATTGCAATAGGAAGAACAGTTAACAATTCACTGAATAAGCAACTGCATGTGGTCACTCATGCCAAAATGTATGAAATCTGACCATAAATAATATATGCATTTCATTAAGTAGTTTCACATATGGGTAAGGAGGACAAAGCAGCCACTTTATGCATTACATCGTGTTGGCTTAAGAAGAACTGAAAGCATTCTAAAATTGATACAATGCCAGGTTTATGATGGCAAGAAAATACAAGAATTACTACAACCTACGAGCCTGATCCTTTTCTACTATACCAAAGACCGAACAAACGACGGAAAGGGGATCATCATCGATAATATGGAGAAATTTTTCATGGGGTTTACACTTACGAGCCAATAAAGGAAATGGACCACAATAAAAGCAAAGCATACCCATACGTAGTATAGATTCTTTTAGGGATACAAGAGATAAGAGATAGGCAGCCATAAATGGAAAGTTGATACAGATATATACCTATCAGCCTGAACATTTTGTATAATAATGTCTGACATTGCATGTCCATACTCGGAGTGATCCAAAAAGTTCCTGCACAAGAAAAACATACTACCAAAAATATTAAGTATTCCAGTTCTCAAAAACTATCACATATAAAAACATGATGCAGCATTTCACTAGATACATCATCTCTAAAGTAAATAATTACTGTTGGAGTAGTCCTCCCATATGGCAAACACCATTTTACAATTTAGTGTGCTAAAATTTGTAATGACAGCTAAAGCATGTCGGTCAGTATAATAATATCTCCAAGATAAAGAATTCAGACTTGTAAATTTTAAGCAAGACTTGTGAATTTTGATGAGCGGCCTCTACCTCGAGTAGTAATGTACTTCGCCTCCATTCTTATGAATTTGTAGGCGATCGCCATCGAACTTACACTCAACAACAACTTCCTTTCCATGAAACTAGAAAAAGAAAAAAAAACAAGACTAAATAAGTTTATTAGTTTCTACACTGTCCCCATTTTACTCCAATCACTTTTATGTTAGTGTGCATATTTTTTTTAACAGTTATTTAAACGTATAAAACCTTTTTCCATGCAGCAGTTGCATCACCAACTCTCATAGCTAGCTGCGGTCGCACAGCTTTTCCAACTTCAATGTCCTGCAATTGACATACAAGGCTCTACTTAAGCATTTTCTACACCAGAATACAATGAAGAAATCTTCTCCATTAGGTACTTCAATTAGACATTTATAACACCAAGGGAAGATGTTAAAAGGAGGTATTGTTAAGATGGTTTTTTCACAAGCAACTCACAAAACTGACAGATAGTTTTTAAATCTTTGGAATACATCAATGGCTTAAAACAGTTTCTCTCTAGTAGCTTGAAGAGATTTTCTTTTTTTTTATTATTTAACCTTGAAATGATGAGTACTACATACAGCCTGAGGTGATGAGTATTATATACTAGGAAACAATTTCCATACCAAAAAATATTCAAAACAGATATCAGTGTTTCTTTATATTAGTTACAGACCTTTCGTTTATATCGTTGACTTCTATCCCTCAGCTTTTCACAAACCAATTTTAAGTCACAGGTAACATTAAACAAGTCTTCAGCATCTGGATGAAATTCGTGGAAGATGCTCCTTTCACTAATTCCCAATTTCAGATCTGAAGAAAATATAGAAACATAAAGAATTGAAGCTTGAATAGAAAGATGAAACACACATCATGGACCTCATTAGAGAACACCTTTAAGGATTATCATGACGATCCACTTCATTTCTTGTGCATTTGTCTTCTGTACCAAAGTAGTAAGAATTGAAGTCTTCTCTGTCCTGTTCACATGGTTGAATCTTTTTAGTATGAGGAGTGATGTCTTGATAAACTATACTCGAAGCAAAGTAAGAGCATACAATTATACACAAGGAACTATGTTCCAATAACAAAATACATTTGAATACATTGCTCATCCACAAAAATGAGTACAGAACACAAATTAAGACGGAAGACACCTACATAAATACTTTAAATTGAGGTTAAGTAGTGTAATCTACACGGCCACATAAACCTAATTTGAAATCCGGTGTTGTCTACTTATAACATAAGTTATCTAATACAGCATATAGACGTTATGGATAGCAACACTAAGGGTAACCAACACAATCATCTCAAAAAGGACGAGACTTTCCGATACAAGCAGACAAATAAACAAGCACAATTGTTCATCAACATGCTCAAATGAAGGCAATATCAGCAATAAGTTGCGTCACAATGAACATTTACAAACTCATTAAAAACCAGGACTAAAGCACCACACCTGTTTTCGCCTGAAGCCAAACGATCAAGCAACTCATTCAGCTCGTTGATCGTTAGTCCACCGGAACAAAGTCCCTGCCTCCTTTGCAGCACCTTGATCATCACAAATAACACAAATGCAAAACATATAAGCACCAAATTCCAAAGATGCATTCTAGAATCGAATCGGAACCGGAATTGAAACCCTAACCTCGGCGGCGACGAGGGCGAAGTTACCGGCATTGGCGCCGGTGCGGGCGCCGCCCTTGCGCCAATTGATGAGGCGGAGGGCGTCGCGGGACATGCCGAGGGCGTCGATGAGACAGGTGGCGAGGACGGACTCCTTGAGGCCATAGCTGCCGCGCTCGCGATCGAGGTTTGGGAGAACGAGGCGGATTGCGGCGAAGTAGTCGGAGGGTTTGCAGAAGTTGTCGAGGAATTTGCGGAAGTTGGAGCGCTTTAGGGCGGAGGTCTTGCTGCGTTGGATCCAATTGAAGAGGCTGCACAGCACACTGAACTTAGTCTCCTCATTCTTCTGGTTCATTCTTTCTTCCTTCTTTTTCGAGCGGTTTGTTTCTCTGTGGTTTCAGTTTGAACTATCCAGTGGGCTATCTGACCCGACCCGAGCCCACCTTGGCCAATTTTTTCTTACAGTAGTCTTTCTTTTAGCTGTGCATTTACACCGGATCACGATTTTAGTTTATACAGTTATACGTCCCACGTAATTGTAGCACAAGAAGTAGCTTGCTGGGTGGGGGGGGGTATAAATAAGTCTGCTTGATGTAGCGTACAACTTTCTCCCAAATTGTCCGAGTAGCAACAGAAAATACCAGACCCAACTCACCCAAGTAATTCACATTCGGAAGTAATTTTCATTTCTAGTTCGTGCATAATAATATATTGCTGCTTATTGATGACAAAGACCAAAAGACATATGCTATTTTTTCATTTCCCCTGGAATATGAGGAAATTTTTAATGCGTTATTGATTGATGATATTGCAAGCATGTCAACAAGTTCAGGGATAGTACTGGGACATTTAAGGAACTCTTATGAACGATGAAGTAGGACTATTCACTTTGTACGAGCCGTTAATCCGAGGGGTCCATGTGAGGCACTAACCTTCACAGTGACTCCTCTCGAGTCTGCAGCATTGAGGAGCATGAAGAGCTTGAACGGTTTCCAGCCAGCCAAGAAGAGAGGACCAAGACTGAAGAGGAACCTGGTACCCAAACGGGTGAGCAAACCAAGTTATTGTTGCCCATGTGCAAGAGAAAAGGACATGTTCAATAGTTTTTGGAAATAAGTTGCAGATGGGACAAGTAGGACTTCTGTCAATATGTCTTTTATGCAGGGCCTCTTTTGTAACCAAGATGTTGTGAACTGCTCTCCAAAAAAATGATTTGATTTTAGGAAGTATCCTAATTTGAGAGATCCATTTCCAGGTTTGAGGAGAAGGTGAGTGAGAGTGGTGAGGCTGAGAATTGAGAGTAAGGCTTTTCCTTGAGACTAAGAGATTATAACATGACTTCACTGAGTAGATGTCATTGGTGGAATGCGGCCATATTAACTTGTATGGGACTTGATTGCTAATAATCTGAATTGAGCGGATCCTTGATTCCATTTCTCGGGAGATGAGATGCTGAATTTGAGAGAGATTCCAAGACTTTGTTTGTCAATTGATCATGGAGCTAACCTTTGTCTGAAGAGGATCGTTTCCAACATTCAAGGGAGAAGGACTTGGACCCGGAATCCATGAATCAAACCATAAGTTAACCGAATCACCATTGCCAATATCCCAACAAGAGCCAGATTTAATAAAATCTCTACCACCAAGGAGACTTGCCCAGAGCCATGAAGGTGATCCACCTTTTTTTGCCTCTAGAATGGAAGTAGAAGCATGGTAGAGTTGTTTAATAACCTGTGCTGAAATAGAGTATGGGAACTGATGAAGTCTCCATACTTGTTTTGCAAGCAAGGCGTCATTGAACTCTTGAAAATTTCGAAAGCCAAGGCCACCTTCAGCTTTTGGTAAACCCAAACGGTCGCAAGCTTTCCAATGAACACCTTTAGAAGCAGAATTTCTTCACCAAAAATCATTTAGAGGGGAGTTGATCTCTTTGCAGGTAGAAAGAGGGAAGTTGAAACAAGACATGGTGTATGCTGGAATTGCACTAGCTACCGATTTGATTAGCACCTCTTTTCCTGCTTGGGATAGAATAGATTGCTTCCAACCCGCTACTTTCCTCGAGATTGCTTCTTTTACAAAACACAGAGCTTTTCTCTTTGATCGACCCCAAATTGTCGGAAGAACAAGGTATCTACCAGGATCATCTACCACTTTCATGTTTAGAACTGAACTGATAAGATCAATTAAATAAGGAGGGGTGTTGGGGCTGAAGTAGAGAGATGATTTATCTATGTTTATCCGCTGACCGGAAGTATTGCAATAAGTATGAAGGATATCAGACAAGTGCAAGCAATTATCCAATGAGGCTTTAAGGAAAAAGAGAGAATCGTCGGCAAAAAGCAGGTGGCTAACCGGAATTTGTTGAGGACCCAATCTTACCGGTCTGATGAGATTGGAAGCTGTGGTCTTGAGAAGCATTTTTGATAGGACATCATTAACAAACAGGAACAAGAACGGGGAGAGTGGATCTACCTGTCTGAGACCACAAGAAGAGTGAACCAAGGCCCTGGCTTGCCATTGAGAATTATAGAGTAGTTCACTGAAGTTACACAACTCATCACCAGCTTGACCCAAGAATCAGAGAAACCGAGTTTTTGTAGAACCTTCTCCAGGAAGCTCCATTCTACCCGGTCATAAGCTTTATTCATATCAAGCTTAAGACCAAAAACACCTTCTTCATCAGATTTTTGTAATTTCAGATGATGATAAACTTCATGAGCTACCATAATATTGTCTTGAATGAGTCTTTCATTGACAAAAGCTGATTGATTTGAAGTAATCAACTCAGGCATGAACACTTTAAGTCGGGTAGCAATAATCTTGGACAAAATCTTGTACGAGAAATTGCATAAAGCAATGGGCCTGAAGTGAACTGGTTCTGTGGGAGGGATCATCTTTGGAATCAAGGCAATATGCGTTTGATTGAGGTTTCTAATCAGATTAGAGATACTTTGATGATGGTGAGCCGATTGATGAATCACCTCCAGAACTGTTTCCCAGTGATGTTGGTAGAAAGTTCCTGAAAAACCATCAGGGCCCGGGGCCTTGAGGGCACCCGAATCAAAAACAGCCATCTTTACATCTTCCATGGAAATGGGGGCCCGTAAGGAGCTATTCATTTCAGCATGCCCGTCCTGCCCAGTGCTGGCAGTGCGCTGGAACAGGCCCAGGCTGAAGGGAGCATTTTTATTTATTTATTTGTTATATATATATATATATATATATATATATATAAGTCCTTCCATTAAGGGATCTATATTTTTAGTCATTTTTAAGGATATGCTTACACACTTAGATCTATTTTTTAATGAGTTTGGATGACTGAGATTAAAACAAAAAACTTAACACTTGTGTCAAACCTATACCGTTCAAGATCATTAAAAATAAATCAAACTTTTGGATGACTTAACAATCACCAAATTTTCTAAAAACTTGCAGAGGTGATCTCCTCATATAGACCTACAAACTGAACGGTGGAGATGTGATTTTGTGATTGAAAAGTTTGTCAAATATCATATCCCTATAAATGAACCAAAATATGGATTTATCAATGGAAGGGCTTTGTATGTGTGTGTGTAATATATATAATATAAATATGAAACCACAATTATAGGGTTCCACGAATTCTGTTGTCATTCAAGTTTTCTTTTCTCCTCATTCTTTGCGTCTTCTTTATTTCTCAAAGAAAAATCTTCTTTTTAGTCTCTTCTTCTCTCTCAAACTCTTAATCTTCTAATTCTTCTCCCAAATTCAAATACACATTACAGCAATAAAATAGCTCGATTGGAGATTGATGTTCTTCGAAACCAAATTTTTTGTGTCTGCTCTCTTTATAAATTACTCATAATCCTTATAAATTTTTCAACCTCTCTCAATTTCGCATCTCCTCTCACAATCCAGTTTTTAAAGACTGAACATAAGGTTAATATGAATATCACATTTTCGAATTCTCCTTTTTGAGTTGAAAAAGGTTGCTTCGAATCTCCCTCTCTTTTTTTTTTCTTTTTTTTTCCTTTCTGGTTTGGAACCCCGAAAAATTGGTTTTTTTATTTTTTCAAAAAACAAAAGTTTATACAAAGGACATTGTTTTTCCCGCACTGGGCCTTGGATCCATCAAGACCGCCCTGCATTTCAGTACTTACTATCGGATCAATAAAGAACTTCTTCCCATTGTTGAGAACCAGAAGAAGTAAAGATATTCTTGAAATGTGATAGAAAAATTGTTGCTATTTCTTTCCCTTCATGAATCCAGGCTCCTACTTCATTTTTCAATCTCAGAATTTTGTTGAAGTGCCTTCTTTGAAGGGTTGATTGGTGAAAAAAATTTGAGTTTCTATCACCAGACTTCAACCAGCTGATTCTCGATCGTTGCTGCCAATATAATTCATCTCTTCTCCACAAAGATGAGATGCTCTCAGTAATTTTCTTTGCTTCTGGAGCAAAATCCACATTTTCGGAATCATATAAAGCTTCAAAGTCTTTGACGAGGGATCTTGCTTGAGCATGAGAAGTTGGGAACGCAGTTTGACTCCATTTTTTCAAAGCTTGGCAAGAAGCACCAAGGTTTGAGATAAGGTTCTGCATTGGGGAAGCCATATGTTCATACTTCTAGACCTCCCAATTAAAGGGATGCATTCTGTATGTTCATTCCAAAATTGTTCATAACGAAAGAGAGGCTTGCCTTTGATTTCTGAAGGGTGAGTATCAACAAGAATGGGTCTGTGATCTGAGCCAACCTTTGGAAGATGAAAAACTTGAGTTCTAGTTTGATTAGAACACCATTCAACATTTGCCATTGCTCTGTCTAGCCTTTCTTTAATGTAGACTCTTCGATTCCTCATTGCAAACCAGGTGGACTCCAGACCTTGAAAATTAAGATCCCTCAGTTGAACATTTGAGATGAAGGATTGGAACAGTTTTATCCTCCAAATATCAGGAGGGGCACCTCCCCACTTTTCAAATGACCATTGAATTTCATTAAAGTCACCAACACATAGCCATGAAGAGGAGTGGGGATTGAAACGGGAGTACATTGAACGCCGGAAGGCATTTTTTTCATTATCATGAGGATTGCCATACGTAAAACTGATATGACAAACAAAGTCTTCAGATAGGAAAGTTACAACCGTATCGATAAAATTTGGGGAAAAATCGACAACTGAAACAGAAACTAAAGCATCCCACAGTAGAGCTAGACCTCCTCTGGTACGAACCGGGTTAACAACAAAATAGCCTTACCTCTTTAGTTTCTTTTTCCATTTGGAAATCTGGGGAGATTGATTTTTACACAATCTTGGGATTGCTTGAATCGTCAGGGGAGATCCAAGGCCCTGACAATTCCATGAGATCAGCCTCATGTCTGGTCTGTGGCTGCCCCCGGCCAGCCATCACAGCCTTCATCCTTGTCCTGCTCAGATAGATCACTGATATGGACATTGGGAGGGGTTGGATTTGTAGTGCCTCCATGACGACGAACCTGAACTCGTTCTGCCCTGTGGATCTGTACTTCGTACAGGATTTCTCCATCCAGAATATTGGCATGAAATTGAGCTGCATTTGCTTGAGTATAGTTGGTTTGATCATGATTCATCACTTGCTTCAGCCAGGCTTTTGCCTTTCCCTTTCCTTTTAGATCACTGATATGGACATTGGGAGGGGTTGGATTTGTAGTGCCTCCATGACGACGAACCTGAACTCGTTCTGCCCTGTGGATCTGTACTTCGTACAGGGTTTCTCCATCCAGAATATTGGCATGAAATTGAGCTGCATTTGCTTGAGTATAGTTGGTTTGATCATGATTCATCACTTGCTTCAGCCAGGCTTTTGCCTTTCCCTTTCCTTTTCTCCTGTTTGATCTTTTACTGCAAACCCGATTGCCTCCTCTAGAGGAGCTAGAATCATTATTTTCTTCATCAGAGAAACCAACGCCCGGGTTAAGAATGCTCCCCTGATTGTGGGGCTTGTGGCTAATCATATAGACTAACTAGGATGAACAGGTGGGGCTTGTGGCTAATCATATACACCACACAGCAAGTATAGAGATAGTACTTTACAAGCTATGGAACTTGTGTATATAGAGCAATGCACTTTACAAGATGATGTACAACACAAAATCTATAAGTACACACTAACAATACATGTTAAAAACTCAATAAATTGCAAAAATTAGGCACCATTCATCTTGGAAGAACATCTGAAAAGAAAAAATTATGGAAGGGTGGACCTGCAAGAAGGTAAAAGTAAAATCCATGATAAACAAGTTATAGTACGATATCTTGTAGCTGACTGAATGGTGAACAAAATTTGTAACTGATGCTAGCTAGGATTTCTTTTAGTTATAACTTTCTTAAATATATCAGCCTCGAGCAAATAGTTAAGGGTGCATTGTTTTTCTGTATAGGGTAGGAACAAAGAAAAGGTGACATGGTATGTAGGATGCTTCACACTATTTAGAAATTTAAGTAAACTCAAAGGTTTTGATAAAGAATCCTGACCTTCTTGTTCACCGAGGATATAGAATGGAATATGTGCAATCATCTTTGTTGTGCCCTCGCTCCACTTGACAGAACCTGGCTTCTGCATTTGTCCATGCGGAGGTCGTGAAGGCCCCAAAACAGAAGAGGCAATTGCAGGTTCATTTATTAAACCCAAATAATCACAAGCCCGTCTCCAGACTCTCACATCTGATATCCGAGACCTAACTACCTGATGATACACAACCACACACTGAAAGTTAGCTGACGACACACTTCTCCAGCAAATTATACTAAAAAGAAATTTCAACCCCCTTTGTAACACACTGAACTTATGTATATTTGTAGCCGCAAATATAGAGGCATTATTCAGGTAGGGCAAAAGTTCAAAACTATCAACTAACTTTGCTCAAGGAAAAGCGAGCCCTGGGCAGCAATTCACGGTGGTTGGTTGCCAGCTTTGCAATGGCTGTAATAACAAAACATAGAAGCCTTGACTGTGATGACTTTCTAGAAGTTAGGTTATCTGAGCTCAAGGCAGACTCTTGCTGCAGGCCTACACGACTTCAAAAGGGAGCACACAAAAAGAAAAGAAAAGAAAAATTCAGGAGTAGCTGAAATGCTAACATCTGAAACTCAGAAATGATAACATCTGAAACTCAGATGTAAGCAAAGGCTGTTTTATCCGTACCTAGATGAAAGGCTTTCATATAGGAGTAGCTCTAAACTCTCAAAAAGCTCACGAGCTGCATCTTTGTGCGATGCTCCACCCCCACCATGCTCTCCAATAGCCCAACACAATTGTAATGCCAACTCTTCCTGTGATAAGGCAATAGATTTAACAAAAAGTAGGATACCTGTCCACATTAGAGAAGGGAAATTATCAACTGACCTTTTCAGGGCTATCATAAGCTTGTCCACTATAAGCTTCTGCAAGCCTGTCCATTATAGGCTTCTGCAATGATTGAAATCAAATTGGAACTATATCAGTGAAGAACAGTGTAAAAAAGACCTAGAGAATGAAGGTCTCTATTACCTGGCAGTATTCTATTATTCCCTTTAAACCAGGTAAGGTCTAAGACTGAAGAAAAAGAAAAAAAATTGAAATCCATTCCTCATAAGCCTTGAGAAACATGCCAATGGTTGCTAATAGTTGAAAGCAACAGACATATACAGGAAACTGGACCATATAGTAACAGAAGCAAATAATTTGTTTTCAGCACTACCTTCAAAAGCGCAATAAAATCTGGGGAGCGCTGAAAGGCGGCAAGCATGAATTCTAAAAGCCTCTTACGGACCTATATAAAAATTCATAATTTCACAGAAATAAGAATTTCCAAATCTTGGAAAGGCTCTCATATGTTACAAATGATAATTCAGAGTGACAAATAAGAGAGCAAGCATCTTGTGATCAGATTTTTAGCATTCAGCCAGAAGATTGTGTAATATAGGCATCAATGACACACAATATACCAACTGGTTCTGATTACTTTCACAGTTGGATCATCATTCTAAAACCATCTTCCGGATTTGAAATATATATGCGCACATGCGCTCCAGATGTGGAGTGCACGTGCGCACGTCCCTCTGTTCGCCACTATCCAGCGCCAACGACGGCGCGCCTCCACCCGAGCAGACTCCAGCAGCGTCCTCGATCATTTTTCCTCCCCGGCGAGTCTGTCGAATTCCAGTTTTCCGGCGAGATCGATCTTGTTTGAAGTTTTGGATGATCTTGCCAGAAAACTAGAATTCGGTGGACTCGCCAGGGAGGGAAAGTGACCGGGGATGCTGCTAGAGGCGCGCCGTTGTTGGCACCAGACGGTGGCAAACGGAGGGACGTGCGCACTTTAAGGACAGTGTGCACGTGCGCTCCATATCGTTTTCGTGTGTATATATATATATATCTGTGTGTGTGTTTTGCAATCAAGATATGAACAGATTCTGGGCCATATTTGGACATGTATATATTATTAAAATACAGTATCAATTTATACCAGAGTACCAAGAATACCACTTGAACCAATAAATTGATGTATAAGTAAATAAAAATTATGCAAATAAGTCGTTCATGATCTTCAAAAGAGAAAATCATGCTGAACAAAGCCTTCAATCATCATTTTTATCCCTAAAATATAAGTAAATGATTTTGCAAATAAGTCGTTCATGTTCTTTAAAATAGAAAATCATGCTGAACAAAGGCACCAATCGTCATTTTGGCTGAATGCTTTAGAAGAACAAGTTAAATGAAGTGCATGAGACAATAAGTCTGTTTTCAGCATCAACAGTATATGGTTTGTACACACCGAAAACCAACTATCATGACCACAAGAACAACCTCAGCAGAAAAACACATAAAAAAATATATTTAAATACACACCTCATAAGAATAAACTTTGTCAGGAAAAATTGTACCATTCCTAGACATGAGTAGGGGAATCAATGCGCAGATCAAAGCTGGCATGAGAAAGAGAATTAAATATGAGGATAGCCATTTAAAAGAAGTAAGCATCTATACACGCATTCTGCATATATTAGGTGTCCTAAACAATGATTTAATAGGGAACTCAAATAATAGACTCAGAGCTATATCCTTTCCTTTCTTTTTTTTCTTTTTTTGAGAGCTAGGTTAACTTACAATTGTTGACATCACGTAATGCTATAGCAAAGTAAAGATCAAGAAGCCGCGGTGCCATCTGAAGTATATATTTCAGCCTATTGGATCGAGGGTTATTTATTGCAGCCTGTAAAGCTGCAACTATCCCAGGAGAGGTCAAGTGGCGCTCCTGAAATATAACAAAAATGTAATTTGAGCATCTTCTAGAAAATCAATATACAAAATATGATCCCATCACTGAAAAAGCATCAGCATATTGATTTGGATATATCTGGCTGATTTAAATGTTAAATGTTAATATACAGTTTAAACATACTTCACAGTTTAACTCCACGTCAAAAGTTACAAATAAAAACCCAAGTAGTAGTCTTAAAGATGTCCAGAACTTGACTTAATTCCATCATTACAACCCATGATCTTATGACAGCATTTTTCATTTGGATTTTGTTGAAGTCATGAAATGAGTCTAAACGATCATGCCCGTAACTTTCAATAATTCCATGTCAATAAAATGTAAACTTTTATCATGTTGTTTTCATTAGGATTCTGTTGGAATGACAAAAAAGAGGCACATAAACACTGTTCTGCTTTAAAAGCATGTCACCACACCCATTAGTCATTTAAGACAAGCAGATAAAAATAAGGTGAATGCGCCTTTGGTATCAGAGAGAGAAAAGAACACTTACAGCGATGCCATCATTTTCATCCTTTAAAAGGTCGAGGAACAGAGGGTCAGCAACATCTATTGCATTAGTGTCCTCTGACTCAGAATCTCCCCCTCCATCTCCTATTGTTGAACCAGTATAAGCTTCATCCATAAGCGCCAGCAGCATCTGCATCCAATAAGAGTGTGTATTGTTAATTTCATCGTTTATATGGGTGTGGAAAAACTCATGTAACTTTAACAGTCAATAACCTCAGGAGCCGAACTCTTCTGCATTGAAGCTATGCTGTTTCCAACCAATGATCCTGAGCTCTTTTCTACTTTCTCCAATGCCACTACCAAAGCTACCACAGTTGAAACAAAAATCATCAATCTGAAGTCCCTTTATGAAAAACTCAGGAAAACAAATTAGTAAAAAACCACGCCCAACCAAGACCAATATAACAGGACATGCTGATTCCAAAGAGCTCTATTGTTTTTTAATAAAAGGGAGAAGGGAAACAAAAATTTAGAAGAAATAAGAAAATTATAAAACGATTATGATAGAATATCTATAAATCCCATTTATTTCATCCTTCTCCTAAGCATAATGACCATTTTTGTATACAGTTGTAATTTTTAGATTTAATCCTGAGGATTAACTGTATGATTACAAATCATCAGAAGCAAAAGGACCACATACTTCATACGCTTAGTGGGAACTTGCACTCCACATGTGGCTTGAGAACTCTAATTCTTTTTGTTTGGTAAATACAAGTTGACATCTCCGTTGATGTATCTTAAATTTGACTGCCAATATTATTTTTATGGCCAATATTTTGATCCTCGAGTAATAACAAGGGATTAGGATAGTGAAAACTATGCGATTAAAAATGAGTCAATAGATGATGCACCCTCAAAGAATAAGAGGAATCCAAATAATGAACGTGTGAGCACAAAAATCAAACTCACTTGGCAAGTCCACTAGAGATGGAAATAATGGAAGAAATGACCCTGGAGACATCAATCCTGGAAACACATTGAAGAATGATTTTTCTAATCTGCAAGGTAAACCCCATATATATGAGAATTATTTATTTCTCTTTATGTGGATGTATACTTAGTCAAATCATCTCAAGCACAGTTACTGCACCAATTTTCATATTCAATAAACTAAATAGCAACTAGAAAGTACATTTGTAAACATGCATATTCACATGTCTGTCTATGTGCCATTAAAGACTGACATCTTGGATTATAATAGGAGATGTGATACAACAATATCCGATAAAGTTAAAATAACACACACACACACACTATACACACACACACATATACATACAGTCATTTTCAAATAAGGACCTCCTTACCTTAGTTAAGGTACGGATTTCTTTAATTTGACCTACTTTCCGATCATATTTTCTCATCATAACTGTTCAGTATTTAAATATACATGATTAGATCATCTCTGCAAATTTTCAGCTAATTTAGTTATCGTTAAGGTATCGAAAATGTATTAAATCAATGAACGAACCAAATTTGTTCATCCTAAACCGTATGTTCTTTTAACTCTAAATTACAGTTTTGAATGCCTTAACGATTATCAATTTGGCTGAAAATTTGTGGAGATGATCTACTCATATTTACCTAAATACTGAACGGTTAAGATGAGAAAATATGATCGAAAAGTGAGTAGAATAAGAAATCCGTACCCTAGCTAAGGTAAGGAGGTCCTTACTTGATCAGCATTGTGTGTGTATACGAAAACGATGTAGAGCGCACGTCCGCACAGTCCTTACAATGCGGACGTGGCTCCATTCGCCACCGGATAGCGCCGACGACGGCGCGCCTCCACCCTAGCGGACTCCAGCAGCGTGCCCGACCACTTTCCCTTTCCGGCGAGTCAGCCGAATTCCAGTTTTCCGGCGAGATCGATCTTGTTTGAAGTTTTGGCTGATCTCGCCGGAAAACTGGAATTCGGCGGACTCACCAAGGAGGGAAAGTGGTCGGGGACGCTGTTGGAGTCCGTTCGGGTGGAGGCGCGCCGGACGATGGCGAACGGAGCCACGTCCGCACTTTAAGGATAGTACGGACGTGCGCTCCACATCCAGCCTGTATATATAGAGGCCGGATATGAAGCGGACGTCCGCAACTATGTTAAAGTGTGGACGTCCCTTTGTTCTTTTCTGTCTGGCGCCGACGACTGCACTACTCCACCCGAGCGGACACCAGCAGCATCCCAACAGCATCTCCAATCACTTTCTCTTGCCGGCGAGATCGATTTGAAAGACTGGGCAGCAACCTCCACCTAAAACTTCAGACAAGGTCGATCTCGTTAGCAAACTGGAATTCGGCGGAAAGAGAAAGTGATCGGGAACGCCTCTAGTGTACGGTCGGGTGGAGGCACGCCGTTGTCGGCACCGGACGGATGGACGTTAGCACTTTTTTTTCGGTGCGGACGTCCGCTTCATATCGTTTTCGTATATATATATCTATACTGAGGATCCAAAGAGGACGTCCGCACACCCTTAAAGTACGGCACGCCTCCACCCGAGCGGACACCAGAGGCGTCCCAATCACTTTCTCTCCCCGACGAGATCAATCTTCTGTGTTTTGGGTGGAGGTTGCAGCCCAAACCTTCAAATCGATCTCGCCGGGAAGAGAAAGTGATCGGGGACGCCCTTGGAGTCCGCTCGGGTGGAGGCGAGCCATCGTCGGAGCCGTCCGGTGGAGAACGGAAGGACATCCACACAGCCCAATGCGGACGTCCTCTTTGGATCCGGACTGTATATATATATTATATATATATATAGATTTTCTCAAGTGCGGATGTCCGCATTTATTCTTATGGTACGGATTTCCACTTTACACTTATTTTTCAATCGAATTTTCACATCTCCGTCATCTAGTCTTTAGATACTAATGTATAGATTATCTCTGCAAAATTTCTACCAATTTGGTTATCATTAAGGCACTCAAACTCGATTAAAACAATGGATGAATATAATTTTGTCGAACTTGAACCGTTCATGTTTATACGCAGTTTTGAGTGT
This sequence comes from Fragaria x ananassa, assembly GCA_034370585.1. Classification (NCBI taxonomy): domain Eukaryota; kingdom Viridiplantae; phylum Streptophyta; class Magnoliopsida; order Rosales; family Rosaceae; genus Fragaria; species Fragaria x ananassa. Next base: position 5,403,863 of record CP139760.1, read on the forward strand.
CTTAATGATAACCAAATTGGCTGAAATTTTGCAGAACTGATCTATACATTAGTATCTAAGTATTAGATGGTGGAGATGTGAAAATTCGATTGAAAAGTGGAAATCTGCACCGTAAGAATAAATGTGGACGTCCGCAGCTGAGAAGCTCTGTATATATATATATATATATATATATATATATATATGATGTGGAGCGCGCGTGCGCACTGTCCTTAAAGTGTCACGTCCCTCCGTTTGCCGCCATCCAACGCCGACGACGGCGCACCTCCATCCGAGCGGACTCCAACAACGTCCCCGATCACTTTCTCTCCCCGGCGAGTCTGCCGAATTTCAGTTTTCCGGCAAGATTAGCCAAAACTTCAAACAAGATTGATCTCACCGGAAAAATGGAATTCGGCGGACTCGCCGGGGAGGAAAAGTGATCGGGGACGCTGCTGGAGTCCGCTAGGGTGGAGGCGCGCCGTCGTCGGCGCCGAATGGTGGCGAATGGAAGGACATGCGCACTTTAAGACAGTGCGCACGTGCGCTTCACACCGTTTTCGTGTATGTATGTATGTGTGTGTGTGTGTGTGTACACTGAAGTCCTCTTCAGAACGGGCTGTATGCATGTGTGCATAAAACATAATATATCTTTCTGTAATAAATCAAATTAGATGTACAGAAAAACTCACTGTTCCCCATTCCATGCAATCAACTTTAACATCAAGGGAAAGAACTGCATTACACATAATGAATGTTAGAAACTTACATAATACAACTATTTGACAACAATTTTCAATCCAAACAACAATTTAAAAAGAAACAATGTCAACAGATCACAGAATACAAAGCAGAATTATTCTGAAGAAGTAAATACAAATGAAAACAAGGAAAACAATATAATTGAAAAAGAATAAATGCAAGTGAGATGTTTGAGTACAGTGGCTCTGATGCTGTTTCAATACTTTTGAATTTCGAGAAGATTTACAATGATGGAGCTATTGACAAGCTGCAACTACCATCAACTTAAAAGACCATGAAGCAAGACATGTACCGATATAGTCTTGTTTATCAGAGTTTACACCGGAAGTTATGACCATTGTGCAACTGTTTATGTTTTAACCTTTCAAGCAAAGATGAAAGTATTGTAGCCTAAGCATCTTTACACTTCAACTATTGGTTAATATAAGTATGACTTGCAAGTAGTGAAAACCATCTATGCAGATGGTAGTTTCATCCACGAGTTTTGCATAATATGATGAGATTGACTTTCATGACATATCGTAATCTATCTGATATGTCACATAAGTACTACTTTCTCGTACACAACAATGCTATAGATCTAAATTATACCTGAGGCAGTAAGGTAGGGAAAGAAGTTGAGAGCTTTTTCTTGTTTACATTCAGAAAGTCAAGGGTCGCTTCTGCAACAATTGGATCTGCAAACTCACTGCAAACATATTAGAAAATTTGAATTTCTAATGACCATAGATATTCTACATTACATAAGCAACACAGAAGCTTTTTAACACAACGTTCCAAGTATTGCATATGATACTATCATTGGGAATTACTTAAATATATACAGATAACTTCATCTTCCAATCAACAAAAGAATATAGATACAGTATGCTTGCTTGTTGACTTCATCTTCTGGTGCCTGATATAACACTATATACACCCATACCATCTATCAAGGGTCTCAATATTTGAATGTATACCCGTCAAAATAAATCATTTACCGGCTCAAGCAGGAACGAAAAAAAGTCCTGAGACTGGGATCAGCATCATGCAGAACCAAGTCTCCGAAATCAAGGCAAAATTGAAGAATGGCCTGGCAAAAAAGTCAGGGAAAAAGATGTAAGCAAAGCATCCCAAGGAAAACGTTATCCTACATACTACAAAGAAATTGGTAACCACTACAAAAAAAAGAAATGCAAGATGGTAGATATGGCATCCTACGCTACATCTCACCTAATTGACACCGAAAGAAGAGGTCTATTACTTTATGACTTACAAATGTGCAAGCCCCCGGAAACAAACATTTTAATTCTCATCGCAAGTAGGGAAAGTACAGACTTGGATAACTCACTAAAAAATCACAGCTCTGGTTTCCTTTGTTACTAATTTTCACAGAACGCTTCCGCATCCGAAAATCAAACAAATATGAAAATTTAAGCATCAAATGCATTATCTGTATCATCTAATTATTTTTCCACAAATACAACATATTGATCAACATTTCAGAATCGAAACAGATTTACAATTTACCGCCATATAGTTCTAAATGTTAAACATACAAAGTTACCAAAGCAGTAGAAACAAGAATACAGTAAAAAACAGAAAAAGACGAACCAGCAAGAGGAGGCCATTAGAGGTGGTGCGAGATTCAGAGAGAGAAGCGACGGAGCGTTGAAAGAGCTTGTTAATCTGGGGATAAACCCTCGCCACCAAATCCTCAGAATTCTCAGATTTACACAACTCATATAGCTTCTTCACCTAATCCATTTCACCACAGCAAATTTCATCATCCAACTACGGAGCTCATTACGCAGAGAAAGAAAGAATGATAAAAGAGGACTCACGGATTGGAGAAGAGCGGGATCAGAAGCGGGATTGTTGGCGGCATTGGAGTCTCTGGCGCTGTTTGATAAGGTTCTCAGGTAGAAATCCCAGTCGCGATTGTCTCCGTCCACCATGTTTATCTCAATCGGTTTTCTTCCACCGTAAATGGAGAAACAGAAGGCTCCGAATCTGAGAGGTGAAACTGCTATGAGACTCGTCTTCATTGGTTTTCTCCATATTTTTGAACGGCAGGTCGTTTTAAAATTATTATTATTTCTTTTTTTTGGCAATGAGGTCGTATTAAAAATTCAAACCAATGGCATATGGGTCGTATATCAGCTATATTGATTTTGCGTTGGGTATGTGTAATGGAAAATTATTAATCGGTCCGGATCACATGACGTGTTTTATACTTATTTTGTGATTTATCTATATATTTATTTTTACTTCCTTTTTTTTTTCACTTTCTGTTGTTTCCCACATGAATTTGAGTTTAGGTACGGTTATTGTCACTCTACGAAATTAAATCTTGCAGACCCATTTTCACTTCTAGTTTACACATGGAAAATCTAGGTTTGAATTTTGGGTATCACATTAATCATTTCAAAAGAGTTTGAGAACTGTTAATGTAGTTATTTGCTTATAAGAAATTTATTTATGGATTTCATATGGAACACGACATCAAACTAACGGCACGGTGACGAAAAATGGCATCGGCCTTTCATCGGTAGCGAAAATGAAGTTTATGTACCGCATTGATAGTTTTGTAAGTGTGGATATCACTTTGACCGCGCCACAAAAGTTTGAGGACCGATGTTGAAATTTTCGCATGAAATAATTACGAAATACCATAGTGGCATAGTTGTATAATATTGTGTCGTTAAGTCGTTGCCTCTTGGTTGCGTAATTGATATTATATGTACAGGTTATGAGTTCAAATCTCACTGACATCATAAATGCGGAACAAATTTAGAGGTTTTAATAAAATTAAAATTGTTAGACGTACCTTATTACAGAGGTTACCTGAATTTCAATGTGAAGTGATGTATGAGTGGTTACTTGTGTTTAATGAGTGTGACCCAGACTCTAATGTTTTTCTTAGAGCATATGCAGCAAGAAGATAAAATCATGTCAAAAAGCATGATTCTTGCTATTTTGATAACAAGAATCCATGCGATGGGAAGAAGAAGGATGGAAAAGAAATGTTGGGTTTCAAGTCCCACAATCAAAATTTTCTTGCCTGTGTGATGAGCAACAACTGGTGGGAGCCACGCACATGGGCGCCTGCGAGTTGCCTTTTTTTTCATGAAATTGAAAAATAAGGTGGCCGACAGCTGCAAAGCCGTTAGTCATTCATAGGCTGTCACGTGGAATGGATTGCTAAATTGATAGAGCTGCACCATTACATAAAAACAAGCAAAGAAAAACAATGTACAATGAATAGTAATTGATTGAAGCAATTGAATTGATGGTTTGATGAAGTTTAAGGGGTGCATATGCTCTTAGAGTAAGTGAAAATTTATTTACATGAGATATATACAGTATAGAAGAGTGAACAAAAACAATCCTTAACATAATATGAAAGTTAGGAACAAAAATACGCTTGAGCTGCCTGCAACCTTCACAAAAGAACAAATCTATAACCAAATTTTGAAAATAAAAAAATAAAAAATTTGAAAAATATCATCACTTCTTCTTAAATCTAATATTGAAACCATTATACTGATAATATTGACATTAAGGTCAACATCGGGTCTGTATTTTGGTGAATGACATTTTGTGCTTCGCGGCCCAAGGGTTGGGCTTTGAGATCGTCAAAGAAACCTAAAGACAAATCAGTCAAGGCGTGTTTTCTCCAATTCATCCATAAACCTTCAACTCCAAGGTTAGCTGGTTTTTTGTTTATTGATTTCTAATTTTGGTTTTCTAGGCACCCCCCAAATTCATTGGTTTGTCTTTTTAACCATACTTTTTGGAGCTTTGATGGTTTTTCAAGTTTGTGGTGTTATTTTTAATTATAGTCATGTTGCCACCAAACATGTGTCAATGCAGCATAAACTACGCCTTGACATAGCCTTCATCGATTCAGAGGGTTACGATGGGTGTTGGGATGGTGACGGTGGCGAGGTCTACAATGGTGGTGGATGGGCTCTATGAAGCTAACCTTGGTTGGCTTCATACATCAGATGGGTTGTGGCACATCTAATATTCTCCTCCTTCTTCTATGGGTGTCGTACGGTGGATCGATCCTCTGGGCTCTTTGGGTGTTGGATTGAAGACTGTAACTCAGAGCGGTATTGTGGGCTGCAGCAGAGGAGATGGTCATGAGTCCTCGTGTCTCCGGCGTTGTTGGAAGGTACTTCGGTCGCAAATGGCTTGGGGATGGATCTAAAGACGGGTTGAAAAGTGGGTGGTTATGTAGAGGGGCTTGGATCAGAGGTGCATCAGAGTGGTTGTGGCAATCTTGTTTGAGTGTACGTTAGGCGGTGTCGGTATTAAGGAAGTGATGGCGTATGTTGGCTACGGATGTCAGGACCCGCCCAGAATTTCACTCCGAAACCTGAGATGAGTCCTGCGGGGACCACCTCCAAGGAAAATTTACCGAAGACTCGACAAACCTCCCTCGAAAATGGACAACCCTAACTTAAGAATTTAAGAACCACCTTTTTATTCCAAAATAAATAAATCCTCCGCTACATTCTAAAAATAGCCAGAATACAAAATTACACCGAAGAATTCCAAAAGTATTCAAAGCTACTAAAATAAAATAGAATACAGCAGAAGCTAACAAACCCCTAGTAGATTAAACAGGTAACCTACTGGCGAAATGTAGCTGATAGATGTCACTACGCCTCGACGTCTCCTGCTAGACCTCACACGAACTCTGCAGACTGGGAATTTTTTAAAAACGAAGAGCCCAGGGGAAAATATTCAACACGTCAGAGTGAGTGAACAAAGCGATTTCCATCAACAAATAAATATTTCCCCAAAATGCTTTCATCAGTGGCAAAATACAAAGGCTCCACTGGAAAGATTCTGAACTGGGGTCTAGCCTGGCTAGACTCCCAAACTTTAAGAAAATGCCTCTCAGGCCTGGATATTATATATAGTATGTATGCACACTCGCCTGACCCTTTGCACGATATCTATGAACAACTTGAATAAGGTAGATATCATACAAAGCTACTATGCTTGCGTCTAACGCTCACATCACCCCACACCGGAATTGTACCTCGCATATGGGGGAAAGCGGCCAAGTGGTAATATATACGTGTTTACTCCTTGTACGAAATCTTTGAATAAATAAATGCGAAATTAGAAAGTCGCACAGGGCTACGACGCTCGCGTCTAACGCTCACGTCACCCATACCAGAATTGTACCTTGAGTATGGGGGAAATCACGTATAGCTAGCTAGCATTTAATCATATACATATTATTCTCATATAAGAGTATAATCATCGAAATTCTCAATTTCGGGAAATATCCAACAACAGAAAATCATTCAAAACGATAAAGCATTTCAAACAAAATATTTAAAACAAAGGTCCACTCACAGGTTAGGCCTAAGCCTGATGTCGGTCGGAGGTTTCTTCAGCTCGAGCCTCCTCACGTCTTGTTCCATATAAATAAAACCTTAAATAAACACCGACGCTTAAAGCAAAACATGCATAACTAAATATGTTTCGTGCTCAACCAAGCCTAACACTCCAAAATCTTAAATCCACTGCCAACCTCAAAACTCCACAAATTTTTATCGACATCCTCAAAATCACCTTCCACCAAAAAAATCCAATGGCCGGATTATAAATTAATAATCCGCCAAAAATACCAAACTTCAACAATTCTTAAACATATCCAAAACTCCTCCAAAAATTCTAAAACTTATTCCATTAAACTCCTCACATTTTTCTCCACCAAAAACATTTTCTCGACGGCGGCGCCGGCAGCGACGGCCGGCGACCAACTCCAGCGACCTTCGATGGTTACCAAAATTTGGCAGCATCTTCCTCTCAACCTCCTCTACAACATTCCTAACTGTCACAAACTCCAATTCTAAGCCTAACCACGTCAATCGGACACAAACACACAATAAAGCCCTAGAAATTCAAATTCCGATTTCTCCTTACCTAGCTCGAGATGGAGCGAGCCCTTTGGAGGAATTGAAGCACGGGAGGAGGGCTTACTTTTGAGCCAAGGCTCGCCGGCTATGGCGGCCGGAGGAAGGAGTTCTGGCAAAAAAACGATTTCGGCAGTCGGGGCTCTCGGCGTCGATTCCTCATTCACGGCGGTGCTAGGGAGGCTGCCACCGGTCTAGAACTGCAGTTGGGATGGAGACCGACCGTTTGGGACCGGTGCGGCGGGCTGGGGCGGCCGGACGGCGGCGAACGGCTGCCGGGAAGTTTTCTGGGCAGAAACGGGCTCGGGGGAGAAACCTGGAGGAAGAGAGAGAAAGAAGAAAAAAACTGAAGCTGGGCTTTAGCCCAACCCGGGTCCAAAACCCCTAAATAAACCCAAAATCCAATAATTCAACACCCCAAAATAATACCTCAATAAAATTACCTTTTACTAGCAAAAATTACTATTTTTACCGTCGTCATATTTTGTCTTCCTTAGAATAATCCCACCAAATAATCGTCTCCTACACCTCTCTGGGGATCAATTATATTTTTTTTTACTTATTGACGAACAAGGTAAAATTCTTATTACCACTATGCCAGTAATAAATGTAAAAATTATGGGTCGGGGCATGACAACGGAAGGGAAGTAGGGGCTTTGGATCTTGTTTTCCTCTTGATGTTAGGGTTGGTCGCTTGGGCCTGGTGACTTGTTTTGAGTCAGCTCGGTCTGTATCATCAGGGCCTGGTTGCCTTTGGGCTTTCTTGGTTAGTTTTGATCCTAAGGATTTTCCCTCTACGTTGGGTGATTATAGGTGTTCTTAAATAAGTTGGAGGATTTTGACAATTATTGTCTATTGATCATGGTGCCTATTTTAGGGTTTGCAACATTAAGATGACTTATGTCACAAAGGTTGTTTTAGAAAATTCAAACTTTACGTTTATCATTGTGTTCCTACATTTGTTTTGATCAATAAAATGACTTCATGTCCTAGTTCTAGGAAAAAAAAAAATAGTGTAAACTTTTATTTCATTCCATTAAACAAGCATCAATAAGCAAAGTGTGTATGAATGACTACTTCATTTGCTTTTCCACTGCCGTGACATAATATAAAAAAGATCGTTAGATATGTAACACAAATACATATCTTAATGTCCAACTATGAGTTAACGTCCATTCAATCAAACAAATAGCTTGCCTCCTCACTAGGAAAATCAAGCTAGGCACATAGAGTGTGCATTCTGGGACCAACCCCAATTAGTCCTACCGTAGAGTCGTAAGTCATTATTGTTGGCATAAGGCCAATACTAACAATAAGTAGAATATGACAAAAGATGACAAAGAAATAACAAGGGCAGACCCAAAAACTACCAAGCCCAAGTCCACGGTAACCGAAGTGAAACCTGCCTTACTACTAGTTCACATGCATATCCAATGTCTTCCCACCGCCGGTAACATCATCGACGTCCCTTACTATGAGCCAAGAGTCCTCCATCCCACCACCATTCTCAAACAACCAGCTTGGAACGCTGCCTTTACCACCATCACCCACCTTTCAATCAAACCCTAGCAACCCAAACAAGATTCAAGACTCTTGATTTGATTTGCGCTCTGTAGAACCCGACGATGCCACCACATGTTCCTTGCCATCCGATTACGTCACATAACATGCCACATACCAGCCTCTGATGTCCACCAGCCACCACCTCCTCCTCTTGACAAAGTCCACAAATGTTCTGCACATCGAAGAAACTCCTACGCGACCATGACGTTGACTCGGCAAATCACTGAACACGAGGTCGTTTAATTGGCTCGTCCGACAACGATGTCATAAGGGTGTGCCGTCAGACAAGGGATAAATCTTGATTGTGGAGACCTGGCGATCGACACACTAGGTCAGAGAGTCCTAGTTTACAATTTTCAATTTTATTAGTTTAGAAGGGTCAATTTATATTAAATTTGTATTACATCATAGGTAATTAGGAAAATAAACTTTTTCCTAAAATTGATAAGTGCATGTTAGTACATAGCCAAAATGTTTGGTCATGCCGAGAATATGGCATAATTACCCGGTCACCGGAGATCATTCCGGCCAAGACAGCACCGGCGAGCCCTTCATGGGTATCCAAAGAGTGAAGGTCCAGCAGCAATCCACCTGCCAAACCCACTCTCCGGCGGCAAAACACCTCCAAATGGGGGGGGTGCCACAGAGGATCACAGACAGTCCCACATTAGGGACTGAGGCCACATCGCCTAAACATTGGCCTATAAAACAGGCACAAACTCCCAAAAGAGGTAAGTCAATAGAACTCCTTCCACTCTCGCATACTCTGCAAGTAGCAACTGAACGCTAACTTAAGCATCAGAAAGTCGAAGACTGGGCCACCCTAGTCCTGACTCCTGACGCATTGTTGTTTGTGTAGGTGCAAAAACCGGACTCAAGGATTCGACCTCCCGACTCCGACATCGGGACAAGTAGAAACAATTGACGCTAGAAGGAGGGGACCTCTTGTGGAACTCCCATTTAGCTCGAAACAATGGTGGAAATCGTAGATGACCCCAATGACCCTGGCACTTAGATAGAGAAAAAACTTTTCCAATTTGGAGATATATCGCTTCCCCAAACCAATAATACAACCTCCTTTGGCCATTCCGACCCCGCCACCGCCCTCGAAATTCTAAAGAGAGACTTCCATTAGTTTCGCGAGCAAGCGGCCAAAGAGAGGGCGGAGGCGGAAGCGTACCGGGTACGCATTGCCGAGCTAGAAAAGGAACAATTTTTGCTCCGTGCCATGTTAGACAATCGTAACGTGTATAACGATAGCTTGGACCGTGCGGCACGGGTCACTGGTACCCTAGACCCCGCCACCGCATCTCTTTCTTGTTTACGCCCAAATTAATATTTTACTGGACAGTAAATGTCTATGTGAATATTAATTAAATTCTTGTTCCATGTCATACCGGCGAGCCCAAGTTTCTTTAAAGTTTACAAATTATGGCCCGCCAGCAAGACCACATGAGCTAAGTTACAAAGTCCACGCGCAGAATGAATCCGCGCGGACTACAGATCTCGCGCGCCTTCAGACACCGAAAGTTGAAAGTTGCAACATCCATTACTGAGCATTCGACTTCACCGATTAAACTGGACTGATCCAGGAAGAACTAGCTGGCGCGCCTTATATCAACAAAAAGCCATGGATGTCTATTTGCCAGAGGATTTTACAGTTCGTTATTCCGTCATTCCTGGAGAGACTTATGGCAATTTGAATGCAGACATGTCAGGATACGCGCGAATTTGCAAGGGGCATTTTCAATGTGTTTTCATGACCTTGCAATGTTTTTCCTCTGCAGGGGGCATCTATAGAAGTTTGGGGTACCTTTATCCATACACCAGGATCTACTCAAGGCTGATCCATAACCTTTTTTAGTGTTCGCCATTTTTAGTGATGCATGGTACCACAACTCCTGCCCTGGGGGGCATACTAAAGTTTTGATGTCTTTCATTCTTCTCAACATCGGCGAAAAGACATCAAAACTGGGGGGACATTGGAGTATGTGTTCCAGTTATTTCAGACTTTTGACCTTCTTCAAGTGTCTTAGTCATTATTTAGGCCAATCCATGTGGTCTCCAAGTTTCCAAAGATGGCTTGCCAGCAAAATTTAGGCCGTTCGCCGACTCTTTTGTTTGCCTCTCATGGGTTTGCACTGGGGGGCAGCGAAGTGCCTGGCCTCTAAAATTTTTTCATCTGCCGTTCGCCGACTCCTATTGTTGCCTCTTACTGGTTTGCACTGGGGGGCAGTAAAGCGCGTGGAAGTTAGTTCGCCATCTTTATTTGGCCGTTCACCAACTCTTTTGTTTGCCTCTCTTTGGTTCGTACTAGGGGCAACGAGGTACATGATCATTTGCCACGCACACAGCTCGCGAAGTATATGGCCAATGTCATTCCATGATTATCAAAAAGTTGGCTCGCCATCGCCAAGATTCGCGAAGGGCTATTTTTGGAGTCTAGTCAACGCTAACGTCTACTCAAGTTAAGTTATATCCATACGAGCTACATTCGCTCGCAGTGTGTGCATGTCTTCTAAGAAGAGCAGGCGAATGCATTTGAAGTTCAAATCCAAGGGTACTAGGCGAGCTATACAAAAGCTTCGCTACAATGCCTTGTTGGGTGCTTGGGTTTCAAGGCCTATTCACAGGCTTCTCTACTCGCACTCATCTTATGACCCGAGCCAATCTAGTGGCTTTGGAGCAGCATGAACATAACCCTCTCCAGTCATTCTTGACATTCATGACTTCGAGGCTGTGGAGCAATGTTGACACCCAAATTAATATTTTACTAGACAGTAAATGTCTATGTGAATATTAATTAAATTCTTTGTCCATGTCATACTGGCGAGCCCAAGTTTCTTTAAAGTTTACAAATATTGGCCCGCCAGCAAGACCACGCGAGCTGAGTTACAAAGTCCGCGCGCAAAATGACTCCGCGCGGACTACAGATCTCGCGCGCCTTCAGACATAAAACATAGCTCGCGCGGAATGACTTCTTGCGAAGTGGGGATCTCGCGAGCTCGCGCGCTTCGCACGGGACACACAGTCCGCGTGAAATGCCTTCGCGCGGAATGACTTTGGCATCTCGCTTGGGCGAGGCGGAATGCATCTAGGCGAGCTGGCGAACCGGCTAGCTAGTTTGCGAGGTAGACATATGTGGAGTCCGCGCGAACCTTTTTAATCGTTTTAGACTTTTACCAGTCTTTGACATGTTTTGGGCCAATCCATATGGCCTTTTTAATATAAAAAGCTTTATTTTGGCCCGCAGGCTAGAAAAGCCAGTGAGGTGGTTTGAATTCGCAGCCCGCGCGAAATTAGTTTTTTACATGGGCTGTGACACCCCGCGGGATATGGATTGCTCCTAATTCTAATTCGTATGAGAGTCTATAATTGAGCAACACGGTAGCAATGTCCTATGCGGAGTGTGTGAACTAGACATGTGTCACACGAAGATTGGTCTGCATGGGTGGAATAGTGTCCTTATGCTTGACGTTGCAGAGTCCGACTTGGGTTCTATAATTATCTTCCTTCTGCTGCAAGTCGAGCTCCACTATATAAGGGCTCTACGGTTTACAACATAGACACACAATCAACACAACTTATTCAAACAAAACCTTTCAACCTTGTTGAAACCCTCGACCCAGTCAAATCTCCAACGCTCCTCGGAGCTTTGTTTCCGCGTCCCCGTTAAAGCAAAACATACACGATCTCTCTGATCCCTTTGTTTTCCCTATAGTAGCTCTGCGCCGCCGTGAGTATCGACCGCTTTGTGCTCGTAAAATTTCTCATCTGAGATGGCACCTGGAACCCCCATCCGCCTGATCAAGAAGTAGAGCGCATGCATACAACCCCTTCCTCATCCGCGAGGTGGCACGCCCGCAACACTCTCCCTTCTCTTTGTTTGCTATTCACCTCTGTTCCGCACGCCCAGGATCATGGCCAAAACATTTCTAACCATGTCCAAAGCAGTTTCGTGATCCCAGGAGACCCTAACCAGATCATCTATGTCACCCACCAACTTACAAACTCATCATTTCCACTCCCAGACCCTCAACCATCTGCAATCCCCAATGAACCCTCTCTCTTGCTAAATCAATTGGAGCCATCTGCTCAGCCTATCCCCACTCCTACCTCTGCCAATGCCCCCAACCAACCTCTTGACATGTAAACCCGCCTGCTACTCCAGCTTAGCCAATATGTCACTCAGTTGGTTTCGCGAATTGAAAGGGGTCGAGAGTCACGGGAGCTAGCGACCTCTATTCACTGGTTATGCACATCGCCCAAGTCCTTTCACGCCATGGGTGCAGATGGAGAAGTAGCCACCCGAGGCCAAGCCCTTCAAGGTGGATAAGTATAAGGGCGCTGGAGACCCTCATCTCCATCTCGAGACATTTCTCTCGCTATGTAGCTCCACTCGCTACACAGACGCCATGGCCTGCCATGCCTTCCAAGAGACCCTCTCTAACAAGGCACTCAGCTGGTTCCTCAACTTGCCACCCAACTCCATTGACAACTTCGACCAACTCTCGGAATGCTTCCTTAACCGCTTTATACTTCATGCTAGCATTTATCGCAGTGTGGACACCCTGTTCCACATCAAACAGAAGGATGGAGAAGGCCTCCATGAGTTGTTGTCCCGATGGCAATCTGCCACCGCGCAATGCCACAACTTGTAGCCTCGGGTTGCTGAGCAAGCTTTCCGCCAGGTCCTACTCCTTGGCAATTTCTTAATGGAAATCAACAGGAACCCTCCAGCTTCCTATGATGCCTTGTTGGACCTGGCTGTCCAGTGGGCACGTGCTGAAATGGCCACCTTTGGGCATTCTGCTGCAGTCACATTAGCATTTCCCACTCCTCCCCCAAAGCAGCAATCTTAGCAAAAGTATGAGCATTTTGACCGCGGGCAAGATAAGGGTAAACAACATGGCTCCTCCCGGGACCAGGGATGTAGTTCCGACCATCGTCACGTGGGGCAGAAGAATCGCAACCACCCTTATCGGTCAGTGGACTAGAGTCCATAGCGACATCGCCGTTCTTCCCCGCCACCTCGTTACGAGGTCCACACTACCCTAACCACCACATACGAGGACATATGGGCCAGGCACAAAGACCTCATTCCTCCACCTCCTAAGAGCAAGTATCCAAAAAAGCCCTGGCGAGCCACAGACAATAAATATTGTGCTTATCATGACGATAATGGTCATACAACAGAGCAGTGTCATGACCTCCACAATGTCATAGAACATCTGGTTAGGAATAGACAACTCCACCAATATTGCACTCCCGCAACTGGAGCTTATGCTATTGAGGTGCATGGCCAGATCCTAACCCTGCACGACGGAGCCCCGCGGTTCCCCCCTCGCCAACCTTTTGCAAAAAGACAATGCACGACACCTTTAGAAGTCTTTGACATCCAGTGAGGTGTCACGATTACCCCGTCAGCGTGGGATCAAGTGACATTTCGCAAATGGGAGGATACAATAAATTACCACCACATTGAACCATTCATAATAAATGTGTAGGTGGATCATTATACGTGCCATAGAGCCCTGGTGGACACGGGGGCCGCCGTCAGTGTCATGTTTTCTGACTATTACAGAGGACTCCGGTGGGACCGAGCTAAACTGTACAACAACTATGATCCCCTTGTCAGCTTCTCTAGCGAGATAGTGCAGCCGTTAGGCTTAAACCTCCTAACTGTGTCAGTGGGAACCGCTCCTTGCCGCTCTTCCATAACAGCCTACTTCCTCATAGTCGATTGTCCCTCGTCCTATAACCTCATCTTAGGGCTGGACATCCTTTGGGGGCTGCAGTGTTTTATCGCCGGTCACATGCTTCTCATAAAGGTACCCACCTCAAGAGGCATTCTGACAATTTAGGGTGATCGGGCCGCTATTGAGCATTGCCATCTTAATACCATCTAGCAGGGGCGGGGCGCCCATGAGATGTTGCCCCTCAGAACCCATTGATGATCCCGAGGGAAGCGGGAAGAAGGCCCCACGTCCTAATCCAGCAGAAGACACGGAATGGGAATCCCTGTCACCCACCGCCTCGGAAAGGAAAGTTCGCATTGGCACAAACCTCAGCCCAGAACTCCGCCAAAAGCACATTGCCTTCATCTAAAAAAAACAAGCAGTCTTTGCTTGGTCCTATGCTGACATGCCAGACATCTCCCCTGATATCATCACCCACAAGCTTAACATCCTTTAAGACCCCTCCCCTGTCAAGCAAAAAAGACGTGCCTTCCACCCAGACAAGTATCGAGATATCCAAGCTGAGGTCCAACGACTCAAAGAAATCAAGTTCATACGTGAGGTTTCTTACCCAATAGCAAGTGGCGAATGTGTGTCGACTACACAAACCTCAACAAGGCATGCCCCATGGACAGCTTCCCATTGCCACGAATTGACCAGTTGGTTGATTCCACAGCTCGCTACAAGATTCTCAGCTTCCTGGATGCCTACTCGGGCTATAACCATATCAAAATGCACCCCGTAAATCAGACTCACACTACCTTTGTCATGGATAAGGGATTGTATTGTTACAAGGTCATGCATTTCTGCCTCAAGAATGCAGGGGCAACCTATCAAAGGCTAGTCAATGCCATGTTTGAAGATGAGATTAGAGAGGCCACAGAAGTATATGTCGACGACATGTTGGTCAAGAGCAAGACAGAGGACGACCACATTGCCAACTTTAACAAAGTATTCACCAAGCTCCTAGCTCAAGGGATGCGCCTTAACCCACAGAAGTGTATCCTAGCCGTTGGGGGCGGCAAGTTTCTAGGCTTCATGGTCAGTGACAGAGACATTGAGGCCAACCTAGAAAAAGTACAGGCCATACTTGACATGATTGTCCCGACCTCCCGGAACGAGGTACAGTGCCTCACGGGACGCTTGGTCGCTCTAGCACGTTTTATCTCCCGCCTCACAGACAAGTGCATTCCCTTCTTCCAACTGCTCAAAGCACAACATAAAAAAGATGTCACATAGGGCCCGGAACATGATGACGCCTTCTACAATATCAAGACCTACCTTGCAGCGGTCCCTCTACTCTCCAAGCCAGTCCCTAGAGAGGTGCTTTATCTGTAGTTGGCTATTTCCGCCACTGTCATCAGTGCTGCCCTTACACGCCATGAGCATAATAACGATCTCCCGGTCTATTACTGTGGCAGAGGATTTACAGATCCCGAGACTCGCTATCCAAATATCGAGAAACTCGCTCTCGCCCTCATCACTACCGCCAGAAAACTCAGGCAGTATTTCTAAGCCCACACAATCCATGTGTTAACGTACCATCCCTTAAGGTAAATACTGCAGAAACCTGAAACCTCAGGCCGCAAGGTAAAATGGGCAATTGAGCTAGGAAAATTGACTTGCATTTCAAGCCGAGAGTAGCTATCAAAGGGCAGGTAGCTGCATATTTTATTGTTGAGTTTATCCCATTAGCCAATGACGGTCCACACCCAGACGCCCTCACTCGGGACATCTGGGAACTCCATGTTGACGGATCTTCTAACCACAGACTCAGCGGAGCATGAATCATAATCACAAACCCAGAAGGCAACTCGTATGAGTATTCTCTCCGGTTCGAATTCAAAGCCTCCAACAACATAGCTGAATACGAAGCCCTCATAGCAGGCATTCAGCTCTGTCGAGAACTCGGAGCCCTGCACCTCCACGTCTTCAGTGATTCTCAGCTTCTAATCAGTCAGATGGCAGGGGACTTCAAGGCCAACCAGCACAACTTAGGATTCTACAAAAGTCTCACAGGCGCCCTCCTGCAGCATTTCAATTCATACAAGCTCACCCGAATCATGCGAGCCAAAAATACAAAGGTTGATGCTCTCGCGAGACTCGCCACAACTCCTCCCGAGTCCACACCACCTGATGTGCACATCGAGACACTAGACAAACCTAGCATCCCAAAGGCCTATTCTGATATTTTTGCCCTCGAACCCATTGACCAGCCCTCATGTATGGACCCATTCATCACTTTCCTTTCTGACAGCACCTTGCCCCGAGACAAGAGTGAAGCACAGCGGCTACGCCGCAAAGCCTCATTTTACCTGCTCAAGGGTGGAAAGCTGTATCACCAAGGCTAGTCATGTCCCCTACTGAGATGCCTACCCCCGGAAGAAGGGCACAAGGTGCTAATATCGCTTCACAACGGCATTTGTGGGAACCATTCACAGCGGCATTTATGGGAACCATGCAGGGGCTCGGAACCTCATGTTCAAAGTGTTTCGCGCGAGGTATTATTGGCCAACCTTGGAGCAAGATGTCAAGGCAATTGTCCAAGCATGCCTTCAATACCATAAATTTACAGATTTTGCACATCATCCCCTAGTGCCCCTCTCTGTCATCATCTCGCCAATCCCTTTCAGTTAGTGAGGACTCATTTTCGTAGGCCAACTCCCCACAACCCCGGGACAATTCAAGTATATCATTGTCATCGTGGATTACAACACAAAATGGATAGAGGCAGAGCCCCTTACCACAATCACCACTGAAAAGGTGATAAACTTCCTATGGCGAAACTTATATTGTCAGTTTGGGGTGCCTCAGGCCATCTTCAATGACAACGGAACCTAGTTTGACAATGACACATTTCGAGAATTGGCGAAATTTATATTGTCGGTTTGGGGTGCCTCAGGCCATCTTCAATGACAACGGAACCCAGTTTGACAATGACACATTCCGAGAATTCTTGTCAGACCAGGGAACAATAATCTTTTATGCCTCCCCAACACATCCCCAGACTAATGGCTAAGTGGAAGCCATAAACAAACTCATCAAGCAAAACTTGAAAAAACGCCTGAAAGAGGCCAAAAGGTTGTGGGCAGCCAAGCTCCCAGACGTCCTCTAGACACTCCGGACTACCATAACAACAGCCACAGGGAAATCCCCCTACCTCTTGGCTTATGGCACCGAAGCGGTGATACCAGTGGAAGTGGAGGTCCCGAGTGAACGTGTCACAGCCTACAACCCCGAGACAAATGCAATAGGGTTACGACTTAACATGGACCTCTTGGAGGAGTGTCGAAACAAGGCGCACCTCAGGATCATCAACAATAAACAAAAAATAGTCAAATACTATGACAAAAAAGTCGTCCCCCGCCCCCTGAAAATAGGCGATTGGGTCATGAAAGAGGTCATTCCCCACCCTACTGGTCTCAAGGCAGTGGGAAGGCCCACTTGAGATAGTTAACGCTCTGGGACCTGCCACATTCTATCTCAGAGATTGTGATGGTCGCGTGCTACCCTGCCCCGGGAACGCTTGCCACCTCCATCTCTACCCCAGTTAATCAATTTTAAATCCGGCATCATAGTCGGTACTTCATTTTTCGTGTACTCTAGCCCAATAGCGGCTCTAACATTGTGTACACCTTGCCCACTAACGGCTAAATCTAAATGAAGTGTACTTTATCATCCCAACATGATGCACTTAATCCCCACAACACGGGACCACAAACAAGCATTAATCAAAGGCAAAACAAAATGGCTAACCACGCCACAACCAAAAAAATTAATCTGGACTCCTAGGCAATTCATATAATTCAAACATGTTCAACGCTAACCACACCACTTACAACTGTTCCAACAAAAAAATTTTCTCTTTCCCTATGCCTACCAAAAATCGTAATTACATTAGTCATTTTCCCCCAGAGGATGAGCCGTCGGACTTGTTCACACTTCCCCCACTCTTCGACCCGCTACCACAGCCACGAGATTGGCTGATATTCACGGAAACCCTCTGCCCAAACGGGTGCTTCGAGCGGTCCAGTGACACAAGTAGAGGCCTCATAGGAACATTGGGGCACACAACCGAGCTCACTTGTGCCACCTCCGGGCCAGAAGACATCTGAATTGGGGACTTCTGCACTTCAGGGCGAGCAGGGACCAGAGGTCACGAGGCTAGAGAATCAGGGGGCAGAACAACAGAAGACGCCGCCTGGGACACCACCACTTGGGTGGTTACAGACCCCTTGGGGCCAGCAGCCCTCAAGGGTGATGCAGCCAAAGTTGCCAGAGGCCGCGACACACCCACAGCTGGAACCTCCTACCCAGCGAAGGAAGTCGCACGCCAAACCTCATGCTGCTTCGTCAAAGACCGCGAGAACTTGGCTTGCTTCCTTTGATCAGGCGTTAACTGTTTTGCACCTTCTTTGCAACATCTCTCTCAACATACCACTTACGCATGGTTGACTCATTAATCCAGCCCTCCTGGCAACCAGTCCGGCTCAGATCATCCTGCCCTTTGTTGTAGGCACCCCGTAGCTGCTGCTTATATACCTCGCTCTCGTGAAACAACCTCTCCCCTACCCCGGTAGCTCGCCCACACTTGGCCTTCCAAGACACTTCTAGCTCTGCTAGTGACTGCGTCAACCTCGCCACCTCAACCTCCAAAGATGCTGCCTTGGCAACCGCTAACTCCCCAGCCTCCACTTGCTCATCCTTCCTCTGCATGGCCTCCTTCAGCTTCGCCACCTCTTTCCCCGCGGCGGCAGCCTGGTCCCAAAAAAAGCAACATCCTGCTCCACCTGCTCTAGCCGTTGCGCGAGGACACGATTGGTTTCCTCATCCTCCCTCAATTACAGACACTTCGCCTAGCATCCCCTAGTAGGTGCATAACCGCTCGCTCGCTCGCAACATACATTAGCAACATCACCTGCAATTACAAAGCAACACGTATAAGCCCAAGCCCAGAGCAGTGGAAAACAAAAGGTTACAGATGCTTACCCGGGTCAGTTTCTCCTTGGCGAGTGCAATGCCAGCCAGCGGATCCACCTCCTCCAAAGCATGCATGTCGCGGGAGCGATGACGCATGTCGTATGCCATCTGGGCTAAGTACGACTGCACCTCCTGTCACGCCCCGACCATTAATTTTTACCTTAATTACTATCACGGTGGTAATAAGAATTTTACCATCTTCGTTAGTAGTTTTTAATTTAATTGGTCCCAGAGTGGTGTTAGGGGACGATTATTTGGAAGGATTTATTCGAAAGAAAAAAATGTGACGACGGTAAAAATGGTAATTTTTGCTAGTAAAAGGTAATTTTTATTGGGGTATTATTTTTGGGTGTTGAATTTTGGAGTGGGTATTTAGTTTTTGGGTTGGCCCGGTTTTGGGCCAAGCCCAGTCCGCTTTTTTTTTCTTCTCTCTCTTCTGCACATCGCCCCGCTCCCGATTCCCTCTCCCCGACCCGTTTTTCTGCTGAAATTTCGGGCCATCGTCCGCCGCCGTCCGGCCGCCCCATACCGCCGCGCCGGTCCCAATTGATTGGCCTCCTTTCCAGCTTCCATTCTAGACCGGTGGCAGCTTCCCTAGCGCCGCTGTGAAGGAGAAATCAACCCCGAAAGTTCCAACTGCCCAAAGGCTTCCGTCGCCGGAACTCCCTCCTCCGGCCGCCATAGCCGGCGAGCCTAGGCTCAAAAGAAAGCCCTCCTCCCGTGCAGCAATCCCTCCAAAGGGCTCCCTCCATCTCAAGCTAGGTAAAGAGAAATCGGTGAGAGAAATTTCTAGGGCTTTTTGTGTGTTTCCGTTCGATTGGCCTAGTTAGGATTGAAATTGTGTTTTGTGCTAGTTAGGAAAGTTGTAGAAGAGGTTGAGAGGAAGATGCTGTCAAATTTTGGTGAGAAGTCGCCGGAGCTGGCCGTTGGCCGCTGCTGCCGGGAAAAATGTTTTTTGTAGGGAATTTGTTGAGGAGTTTAATGGAATGAGTTTTATAATTTTTGGAGTAGTTTTGGATAGGTTTGAGAATTTTTAAAGTTTGGTATTTTTTGCGGATTATTAAGTTAAAATCCGGCCACGTGATTAATTAAGGTTAGAAAGGTGAAAGGTGTTAGAGGATGTCGGTTAAGATTTTTTGTGGAAGTTTATTTGGGCGATAGGCTTAGTTGAGCGCGCGGAACTCCTTTTTTATTTCGCCTGTTTTCTTTAAGCGTCGTTGTATTAATTAACGATTTAATTATGTTTTTGAAACAGGACACGAGGAGGCTCGAGCTGACGAGGCCTCCGACTGACATCAGGCTTAGGCCTATTTTGTGAGTGGACATTTGTTTTAAATAATATGCTTTAAATGTTTTTTGTTGAATAATTTTCCTGTTGTTGGAAATTTCCCGAAATTGAGAATGTCGGTGATTATACTCATATATAGAGGATTATGAGAATAATATGTATATGATTAAATGCTAGCTAGCTATACGTGATCCTCCCTCATACTGAGGTACAATTCCAGTATGGGGCGACGTGAGCGTTAGACGCCAGCGTCGTAGCCTTGTACGACTTTCTATTCTTTGAATTCATTCATAGAATTCGTACAAGGAATTAGCACGTATATATACCACTCGAACGATTCCCCCATACTGAGGCACAATTCCAGTATGGGGTGACGTGAGCGTTAGACGCCATCATCGTAATCTTGTACGCTTATCTATTTTTTGAGCTTATTCATAGATATCGTATAAGAGATAGTCGAGTGTGAATACATACTGATATATATGATATTATAGCCTGAGAGGCATTCTTTCTTAAAGTTTGGGAGTCTAGCGAGGCTAGACACCAGTTCAGAATTTCTGAGTAAAGCATTTTCTTGAAAGTATTTTTGGGGAAATATTTATTTGTAGTCAGACTTGCTTTTGTCCACTTACTCTGACGTTTTTGAATATTTTCTCCTGGGCTCTTCTTTTTTAAAATGCCCAGTCTGCAGAGTTCGCGTGAGGCCTGGAAGGCGAAGTCGAGGCATAGTGACCCATCTATCCACTACAATTCGCCAGTAGGTTATCTGTTTAATCTACTAGGAGATTGTTAGCTTCTGCTGTATTTTTAAATTTTAGTAGCTCTGAATACTGTTGGGATTTCTGTTTAATGTAATCTAGCTACTTTTGGGTTGTAGCGAAGATTATTAATTTATTTTGGTTAATTAAGTGGTTCGATTCTGTTCTTTTGAGTTAGGGTTGTCCATTTTCAAGGGAGGTTTGCTGAGTCCTTCGGTAAATTTTCCTTGGAGGTGGTCCCCGCATGACTCACCTATGGTTTCAGAGTGAAATTCGGGGCGGGTCCTGACACATCCCCCATCCCTTCTAAAGCTTGGGTGATCCCAGCTAAACTACTTGATCCCCCGGAATGCCCTTCCCGCCGCGACCTCTTAGATTGACCCTCACGAGCCGGGTCGACTCTCTCCTTCCTCTTCCGAGTCCTTGCCGTGCCAATCTCTTCAACAAGATCATCCACCTCCTCCACCACGTCTTCGCCACCTAAGCGAGGACCGCCCACATCCTCCACAACCAGGTCCTCCACACCCTCTGGCTCAGACATGTTCCTCCACCAGGGACTGACTTTTTTCGCCCTCGTGATCACCACCTTATGTCTGTGTCTCCTCCACATCCACTTCATGGATGCCCAACCCTATTGCTTCTGCCACCAAGGGAGGCACATAGGCATAATCATCATCCTTTAGATTCAATCTCAAAAAATCTTCACAATCACTCAACCCCACCTCTTTCCCCTCCCCGGTCTCTAGGTCAATATCGTACCACTTGGTGTGGTCAGCCTCAGCAAGCAGCCCCTCCAGCACATCCTCATCTGACACCTTCTCATATGGACATTCCTTCTTCCGTGACCCGCAGTCCCGTGACATCGTCACTGTGGCAAACATAAAAAAGGAAGGTCAAAAAGAGACAAACATGCATAAAAAGGGACCACAATAACCAAAATACAGACCCGTAACCCGGGCATAGCCGAAATGGCTGTATATGCCAAGGTGACATATTCGGTACGAGCTCCTACACTTGAATGCCCATATCACCCGGCGAATCTGACACTCCATCAGCTCAGTCAGATTATACTCTTGAGGCACTACACAAAGACAGTTGTTAGCAGGGGCAGAACAAAACAAAGCAAAGAAACACAAGGCGCAAGTACACGGTACCTATTTTTTGGAATGTCCTGGGAACCTGGAAGGGATGTCCGTGCCACTCATGCCATTGCCTCCCAACTAGAAAACACTTCCGCCTCTAGTTCTCATTTGTCGACGTGGGCAAGTCTTCCACCAAGACTTTAAACTTCCTTCGGGACTTCATCGTCACGCAGCCCCGGTTGCCCTTCTTCGTACACCACCCCATATGCTAGCAGGCATTGAACTCCTCAAAATTGGGGAACTCCTGCCTCAGAAGGCGAAAAAGCACACCCGTCCCCAATATCTGCCTTAACATATTGAGGGTAACTTGCCCTGAGGAGACATGCAGACAGGCCATTGTGTACTGCACAAAAGGGGGCAGCGGGAACGTTAACCCGCATCTAAGTTGGTACTCGTATACCAACGTGAAATTACCTGACGTGTCCCAAAACTCACACCCCTGCCAAGTGGCTGCAGCAAGACCTCGTCCGGAATACTCCAATTCTAACGAAGCGCTTTAAGCTCCGACGAGGTCATACTCTCGCCAGGAGGTTCCTAAAACGAATCATCCTCCTCCCGAGATCTCGCCATGCTAAACTCCTCTACCTCCTGCAAGAGAGGGTCAGACAAGGACACGTGAGACCTAACATCCATAACAGGGATGTCTTCCCCTAAATATAGGGAAATTTCCGCCATAAGCTTATCCAACTCCTCCTCCCACCGGTGAGTTGTCCGAATTAGAATCAGGCGAATTAGAGACAGCCACAATCTCTTTGCTGGACACCCACACCAGATCTGTCATACCCTATATCCTCACGAGTTAAACACCCGCTATCTTAACCCTAACCAATCAGACAGCAAACCAACAAATCCCTTACTCTAGAATTCCTACCAACATCGCAAACATGCTAACAATCCCAATCGACTTCAGATAAACAAAAAACAAAACCCACAAACAAAACCAAAAACCGACAAGTTCATACCTTGAAACAACAGATTTGCGTAGTGGCAGTGAAATTGGTTGCAAACAACCGAGCGCTCGCACCCAATCGATTGAGGATGAAATTGGACGTTCCTCAGACTGGATTTTACAGCTTAGCCAAAACCCTATACAGAAAATCGTGAATCACTCCTTCAGCCCTAAACTCCTTGATTTTAAAACGCAAACTCCCTCGAACCATTCCGCTCACTAGTGCGAACTAGTACGCCACTAGCGTGAACCATCACGCCACTAGCGCGGACTGCTACGCCACCAGAACGAACCATTCCGCTCATTAGCGGGAACCGTTACGACCTTAACACTCGGCGTGAATGACC
Organism: Fragaria x ananassa; assembly: GCA_034370585.1. NCBI lineage: Eukaryota > Viridiplantae > Streptophyta > Magnoliopsida > Rosales > Rosaceae > Fragaria > Fragaria x ananassa. Next base: position 5,427,290 of record CP139760.1, read on the forward strand.
ACGTGCCCCTCATAAACTAGCCATTTATGACACACGTGCGACATAACGAGATGGTCCGCTTCAGACTCTCAGAACTTTCTCCCATCACCTCGTGACCCTCCGGTGGGGACTTGGAGACTCAACACCATGCCTCCAGTACCCAAGTAAAACATATTCTTGGCATCTAGGGAATAACTCCCCACCCAAGAGCTCTCTTGGACTGGGGACTTGTTAGTACATAGCCAAAATGTTTGGCCAAGCCGAGAATATGGCACAATTACTTGGTCGTCAGAGATCATTTTGGGCAAGACAACACTGGTGAGCCCTTCACAGGTATCCAAAGAGTGAAGGTCCGGCGGCAATCCACCTGCCAGACCCACTCTCCGGCAGCAAAACACCCCCAAAAGGGGGGGGTGCCGCAGAGGACCACAGACAGTCCCACATCGGGAACTGAGGCCATAATGCCTAAACATTGGCCTATAAAACAAGCACAAACTCCCAAAAGAGGTAAGTAAATAGAACTCCTTCCACTCTCACATACTCTGCAAGTAGCAACTGAACGCTAACTTAAACATTGGAGAGTCAAAGACTAGGCCACCCCAGTCCCGACTCCTGACGTATTACTGCTTGTGTAGGTGCAAAACTTGAACTCAAGGATTCGACCTCCCGACTCCGACCTCGGGACAGGTAGAAACAGTGCCCGTTGACCATTCTCACCCTAAGCTAACTACATCTATTGGCATATCTACTTTCTTAGTGATGCTTAATGTCGACATACATTGCACTTTTTTTTAATAGACCCCGGTCTATCCGGGTGCCTCAATTAAGATATTATTATTATCAAACGAAAATATAGGGAGGGGACATACAGTCTGAACCCTTAGCATTATTACACATATCTTCCAAAAGAACATCCCGAATAATAATTAATAGACGTCTTTTCAATCTAAAAACTATCTAAACCACTTCAACTAACAAAATTGGCTAATCTATAAGCTGCACTATTTGTTTTTCGGTATATGTGGGGTATGGTAAAAGAAATAAAGGAACTCGCGTACCTTTTATTACAATCCTCTACCAGTCTATTGCCAAACTCTGAAAGATCCTCTTGCTCCCCCGTAAGGGCATGAACTAGTGGCCTAGTGTAGAACAATCTAATTCAACCTCTATATCATCCCACCCTTGATGTATAGCCATTAACAAACCTGCACGAAGTGCTTCCACCTCAGTTTGCAACGCTGACATCGTATAGGGCAGAGGTTTAGCCAAGGCCGCTCTACACTCGGCCATTCTCATCTCAAATCACCACTCCAACTCCACCATGACCAATTAAGCTCTCCATGAAAGCTACCATCAATGTTGATCTTGAGCCTCCCTCTAGGCGGACATACATTGTTTAATTTATATATATGCGCAATACATCCGAATTTAACCAAATTTAGCAAAAATTTCTTCAAGTTTATTCTTAGCATATTATATATTTGTAAGCAAAAAGTATCAAATTGATATTTCCGTATTTTAGAAATAAATCTGGTGTATTGCAACGTCATAATAATTAAGGATTAGGTTGACAAAATACAGTAATTATTAGGGAAAAAAGTTGAATATTGGAAATACAAAGGAATACTGATTGAGACAATAGGTATGAAATTCAGCTAAAACAAAATGAAATTATCTTACCAAAAAAAAAAATAGTAACCAGAGATACAATCTAATGTTGTGTTTGAATAAAGTAATTTTAATTTCCATAGAAATTTCAAAATCATGAGAATTACAATTCCATGAATTTAAATTTCATTAATTGAGAATTCCATTGTTTGGATTTCATGATGTAGAGTTTTAAAATGACAAGAATTTGTATTTAGACTAACCTCAGTTAGGGGAATTGACAAATGACGAGGAATTCAAGTCGGAAATTTAAGTTCCCAAATTCCACGATTATTTTCTCATGGAAATTGTTAATTCCACAGGATAATAATCCAAACGATGGAAATGATCCTAAGAATATGAAATTTTTTTATTTTTGATTAAATTCTCAAGAATTCACCCGCATCTAAATATATTGTAAATGAAGAATAAGAAACGTCTAATTTAAGGATTTTAGACTAAGTTAACTAACGTATTATGTATACGCAGAACTATACTAATTATGTATTTAATTATCATTACTTCTAAATCCCAGCAAAAATTGAGAAAATACATGCATGACCAACTCGAGTGAGACTATAAAAGGGCTAAAAAGAATCAGGTTATATCCATTGTAGTACTAGTATTGTCGCTAGCTAGTTTGATCATTTGGGTGCAAAGAGTTACAGAACATCTACAATGGTATACTATTGGCCGGCCACTAGCTAGGCATCATTTCTTTTCCCTTCTTTTTCCTCTAGTTCAAGTAGATTAACTACTTATTTTTTCTTTATACAGGGTCTTCCTTCACTACTTCACTCTCTTGTGTTTTTATGGATTGTTGCTTCGTCTACTTTTGGCGTTGGTTATGGCCAAAATGGTACTCTCAACCTGCTTGATTTCGGCGCCTCCGGCAATGGCGTAGCAGACGATACTAAAGTAACTGATTTTTATTAAATTGTTCTACAATAAAAGCACAATAATTTAATGTCACTTATTACGTACATTGACTGTTATAATTAACCAAAACATAAATACTTGTGCACGGTTTTGAGTTGCGAGTAAAGTTTTTGTTACCTTGTATTGATCGTCAAGTAACACATGATATTTATATGCTAATTGCATCTCTGACTTATACAGGCTTTCGACACTGCATGGAAGACACTTTGCTCTACCGGCCAAACCTTAAACATCCCTGCCGGGAAGACCTTCGTAGTTAAACCTCTCAAACTTGAAGGTCCTTGCAAATCCAGTAGTGTTGTAATTCAGGTAATTATCAAATTATGTGCGGTTTGGTATCTGTATTCAAGTAATATTTCTTCTCAAAATGAGACTGTCTGAATAATTTTCTATGATCCTCTTTGATCAGATTGATGGGAATATTGTTGGTCCGTCCACTCTTGGCGAATGGCAAAACGCGTGCGCACTGAAATGTTGGCTATGCTTCATGAGCGTGAACGGCCTTGTCATCAAGGGGAAAGGAGTTATAGATGGCAAGGGCTCAATTTGGTGGAACCAAAAAACGCAATCCATAGATGTATGTAATAAATCTATCATTTTCCTAGAAGAAACTCGATCCATCAAAATAAAAATCAGCTAAATTGACACACATATTTGTCCATATAATCGTAGCATTTCTTGAAATACATTCTGCTAAAATTGGTATATGCATATATGCATGAAATACGTTAAACCTTATTTATACTTCAAATTAAAATGATTGGATGACATTTTATCTATTAATTTCAGGAGGCTGCAAACAGTTGCGAAGCACCCACGGTAATAATATATACATATATATATATATATATTTAATAAATTGATTAGTCTATATATAAGGGAACGATATTAACATGATTTGTACTATTTTGCTTTAGTTTTGGTGTTGTCAATAATTTTCAAGAATTCTTTTCCTTTCTTGTAGGCTTTATACTTCAACAAATGCGATCAACTTCAATTATCAGGAATTACTTCTCGTGATAGCCCTAGAGTCCATATATTTCTATTCCGCAGCAATGGTGCACATATATCAAACGTTCATGTGAGCGCACCGGAAGACAGCCCGAATACTGATGGAATCGACGTCTCTGAATCAAGTCAAGTAACCATACAAGACTCTGTTATCGGAACTGGTAATTCAAGTTGATGCTACTCAAATTAGATTATTGTTTGTTTATTTATTTATTTCAAATACTCTCACTATAGGTGATGACTGCGTTGCAATTAAGGGAGGCGCCTCTTTTGTAAACGTAACTCATGTGACATGCGGACCAGGTCATGGTTTCAGGTAGCTAAAACTCCAGCTTTTTTGTTGATGATATCGGAATAAATCGAATCGAACCTTGCGGCGTATCATAATTCTGAAATGTAGCAGTGTCTCAAATAATTATAACGTACAATAGCTAATTATTGTGTTTGTCACTTTAACCCTTTGTGTGTGTGTTTTTCTCTAGTGTGGGTAGTTTAGGGATGGTTCCATCTACTGCAGATGAAGTCCATGACATATACTTTCAGAATTGTAACTGTGACAAAACTATGAACTGCGCAAGAATTAAAACATGGATGGTAACAATCTCTGTCTAATTATTGCTTGCAACTTTCATGGACATAATGTATATGTTTTTATTTATTTTTCCGGATGATTTCTTCAAGGGAGGATCTGGGTTTGCCAAAGAGATTTTCTATAATCAGATGACCCTTCAACGGTCACAAAATCCAATTTTGATTGACCAACACTACTGTAATGGCGGACATAGTTGCATAGTTATGGTAAGAGTTTACTTTATATAGTGAGAAATGCCCGATTAAATTGAAAATTAAATGAAAAACAAAACGAGATATTTGCGTACGTAACTACTTAAAGTATCAGACAACCACTCCGGCATGTAGTGGGGAGGTCTAGTTTCATTTTTTCAATAGTGGTTGTTCTGATACTTAAAACTTTATGTTATACTTTGGTACATGTATGTATCAATATATGCAAGTACTTTTATTCACATAACGTTCACTGCATAGAGAAATTGGCATAATGTTTATTGCATTGAGAAAAAGTTTATATGAGAGACATGTTCTTAGAAAAATTGACATAATGTAGGTAACTAATTTTTCTATCGGCACATTTATTTATACAGGCCGGAGCAGTGAAAGTTAGTGACATAACATTCAGTGGCTTTACCGGAAGTTCAGCAAGTGAGCAAGCAATAACATTGAATTGCTCGGACTCGGGTTGCCCCAATATTCTGTTGGATCATGTCAGCCTAACTTCTGGGATCGGAAAGCCACTTCGTTCTGCATGTTACAAAGCTACTGGAAAAGCTAGTTTTACTGATCCTCCAGTTCCTTGCCTAAACTCGAAGCAAAATCTGGCACCAGTGATGGCACCACTCCCAATCACATATTAAAGCCACACTATTCTTATTGCGACAATCATGAAATGAAGTTTCGCTGTACTAATATTTAGGATCCTTATTGCTTAAGAGTTGATCAGTTCACAATTCATCATGTGGAATTGAAGTGTAGTATTGAATTTGATGTATGAATCTGGTTTTGCTTGTATTAGGGAAGGAAACCCCCATGAAAAATAATAATTGAACCATGAAATAGTAATTGTTGCTCGATCTTTTTTTTCTAATTTTACCGTACCAACAAATGACGTCGTCTGTGGGAAACACATTTCCCTAAAGGTGATGGCGGGAGCTGCACCTCAAGAATTCTTTCATTTCTGTCACTCAGGACTGAGGGTGACAAAAATACAAACCCTGAAAAATAAACAGAGGTTCGTGTAATGTAGATTAGTGTTGTTTCTTTTAGCAAGTGTTATTTTATTTATTTATTTATTATTCATGAATCCTAATATATAATAATTATAAGATTGGTGACCGTAATAAATCTTTGAGGCTCGTAGTGTGGCCGATGGCCAAAAAGAATGAATTATTGTTTGTCAAATTCAAAGGAAAGTGGGGGAAATTCCAGGTCTCATGTTGAATATGAATCTTAACCTTCAGGAAAGAGTCGAGACGGCCAGGACCCAAAGAAATAATCAGGATGGCCAGGGCCTAAGGAAATATTTGAGGGAAGAGTCAACGCAGCTAGAGATCTAGAAATAAACCATGCTAAAAGCATGAGAAATGGCCAATGCCTACAAATTTACCATGCTGAAAGCATGAGAGAAACGGTCGATGGCATGCGAATAAAAACGATCTATGGCCTGCGAACGAACCATGCCAAAAGCATGAGAAACAACCAATGGCCTGCAAATCCAAATGGCCAATGGCCTGCGAATGTAAACGACCAATGACTTGCGAATATAAACAGTCAATGGACTGCGAATATAAATGGTCAATGACCTGCGAATATAAACAGTCTATGGCCTGCGAATACACTTTGCGGAAGTACGAGAACGGCCGAATAGACGTGACCATTTTCTCCTTCATCCTGAAATTGTTTTCCCCGGTGTGCTTTAAGCCACTACAACAAAAAAACAAGGGGGCATGAGAGATGGAGGAAAAACTCTAGGTAAGTGATAATGCGGAAGCAAGCCGCAATGGGGTTGTCTTCGCCAAGGAACGCAGTAATCGACAAGTGCAATTAAAGTGCAATCGACGAAGAGCAAGCAGCAAACGCAATTGGCAATTACAGTCGGCAATTGCAATCGGCAAACGTAATTGGAAAACACAATCGGCAAGTGTAATCGGCGAACACTATCGATAAAACACAATCGGCAGACACGACTGTAGACATATAAAATTTAACGATAATAATAATCGTTGAATAATCCAAGCAAATACGTGGCTCGTAAGTCAACAAGATTGGAAAGCCTTCGGAAATAACACGTGGCAACTTGGAAATGGTCAGCCGACAACAAAACCTTAAATCCCTGTTGAAATCAATTATCAAGTGTTATTTGATAACCATGTATTAATTAAATTAATTGGACATTCCCAAATTGATTGGTGATGGTTCGCAAGCGGACAAAGTAGACTTCGCAAGGCGAACCGTGCCTCGCATAGAAATAAATGAAGGCGAGGCGAACCACATCTCGCATAGAAATAAATGAAGACGAGACGAACCGCACTTCGCGAGGCGAAAGACATTTCGCGAGGCGAAACTCATTTCGCGTGGTGAAGTGACTTCGCATAGAAGTAAACAGTGGTGAGGTGAAGCAACTTCGCATAGAAGTAAACAGTGTGAGGCGAGATGGCCCCGTGCGAGTAGATTTACATGAAGACGAGGCGAGATGGCCCCGAGCGAGTATATTTAAATAAAGGCGAGGCGAGATGGCCCCGCACGAGTAGATTTACAAGAAGGCGAGGCGACATGGCCCCGCGCGCGTGGATTTACATAAAGGCAAGGCGAGATGGTCTCGCGTAGGGGAATCCGCAAAGTAGGATCAGAAATCACTGCTCGCTTGGAAATCAAGTTTCCTTGCGGGATACTTTCCTTACCCGCGAGATGGCTCGCCCTTTACTGAAGATCTTGATCAAAACAAGACATTTAATCTAAAGCGATATGGGCATATCTAAATCTTAAGATTTGATTGATTTGATTATGTGAAAATCAGCAGGTAAATCAATCATTCAAGATTCATTGCTTCGGTTAAGGAAATATTATTGATTGAGAATCCTCATTACTTGCCTTAAGTGGAGACATGTTAACACTATAAATACCCCCTCTCATATCAAGAGAGGGCAGAGACTAAAGGCAGAAGAAAATAGAGAAGCAGGAAGCAGAAAGCAGCAGACTAGAGAGAGAGAAATCCCTCCCGCGAGCTCAGAAGTCTCCCCCTAAATCCTTGAAGTACTAACAAGTTCATAGCCAGTTCTTCATCAAATCTTAAATCCTTGAATAACTATCAAGCTCCTAGCCAGTTCTTCATCAAATCCAGGTCCCCCCTTGAAGAACTATCAAGCTCATAGCCAGTTCTTCATCAAATCTAAAATCCTAGACATTCGTTACGTGATCAACCCGCGTAACCCTCAAGAACAAGTGCTTGCCACCCTTGAGTTAAACCTACATTCGGAGATAGAATAAGAAGAGTACACAAAGATTGTAACCCGCATTCGCATTGATTAATTAAATTAAATTATTCTTTGTACACGTGTTGTTTTCTCATTTGTTGCAGATATTTTCGTGTTTATAACGACTGACAAGCGCAAACCAAGTTCGTTGAATGATAATCACGGTAGACAACCACGATCTGCAACTGAAATGGCCAAAGGTGTGGCCCACTCGTCGAAGGACACAATTGTCGACTTAATAGGCAATCAAAAAGAAGAAGTTTTCGACGAAAGGAATAAAAGCTTTCGATGAAAAGAAGACTAATATGTCGACCATAGAACAAATTTAGACCTAAAGTAATGACACTCAACTGTCGGCATAAAGATGGAGACTCAAATAATGACATTCAACCGCCACCGTAAATGCATGGTTAATGAGGACATGAGTGTGACATTGATGCGGCAATAAAGACAAAAATAAACGACGGGTATTATCATGGACATCAACAACGAAAATTCTTGCATACACCAAGGTACAAGTGAACCAAGTATTTATTAGAAAATCTTAACCGTTGATATTTATACTTAACTTTTTATTTAAATATTAAATAATATGATAAATGTAATCCAACGGTCTATTCATCTTGGTTTAAGTACACCTTTGTGCTTTGAATCCTCAACAAGTAGCTCAATAGCCAGGTAAAGCATTTTCTTCCGATCTATTCACATCTCAATCGACTCAGAGTGATACTGACTTGAGTGTCGGAAAGTTTTCTGCAGTACCCTCTCTCTCCCAACGGTCAAGCCTCAAGTCAATGGTCAAACTAACCTTCTCGAATTTTCTAAGTTGGCTCCCGCTCCAATCCGAACATATTGGTGGGTCAAACTCAACAGAACTAAGATTATAATTCATGTTATTCGATATTCGATTAATTCTACAGGTGATGACTGTGTTGCAATTAAGGGAGGCTCCTCTTTTGTAAACGTAACTCATGTGATTTGCGGACCAGGTCATGGTTTCAGGTAGCTTAAATCATGTCCTAAAATGTAACCTGTCTTAAAAATACAGTAAGAATCATCAATGCCATTAACCTCGTTTTGTTTTGTGTTTTGTTTAGCCTGGGCAGTTTAGGACAAGACCCAACTACTGAAGACAAAGTCGAGCATATATACTTTCAGAATTGTAATTATGGAAGTACTATGTAATTAAAGAACTATGTACTGCGCAAGAATTAAAACATATATGGTATAAAAACATCCATATATGAATTTGATAATTTCAACATTCATACACATAATGCATATGTTTCTTGCTGATGATTTCTTTGTTTTTCTTATAGGGAGGAGTCGGGTATGCCAGGGAAATTTTCTTCAAAGGAATGACCCTTGTACAATCAAGAAATCCTATTCTGATTGACCAACACTATGTTGCTGGTGCAGCTAATTTCCCAGCTAAGGTAAAACTCATATAATGCCTGAATTAATATATGCAAGTGCTTTGAATTGAGGGAATGCTCATTTCAAAGAGCAACGACATGACCCCTCTGATTTCTAAGGAAACATTATGTAACAAACAGGATTAGTAGTAACTTTTCATTTTGATGGTAAAGCTTCACAAATAAAATGATTGAATTGGAGCATAGATCATCTAATTTTCTTTCTTTTCTTTTGTTACGTACATATGTATATACAGAATGGAGGGGTGAAAGTTAGTGAGGTAGAATTCATTGGCTTCACCGGAACTTCATCGAGTGAGGAAGCAATAACATTGCATTGCTCCGACTTGGGTTGCTCCAATATCTTGATGGATCATGTCATCCTAACTTCTGCAACCGGAAAGCCACTTAGGTCTGTATGCCGCAAGGCCACTGGAAGAGCTACGTTTACTAAGCCTCTTGTTCCTTGTCTGTCGGGGAAGCAATCCTTGTCTCCAACCATTGCACCGATCATGCATTAGAGCCATACTAAGCTTATAAAATCAAAGTTTCACTACTCTATACTATACTGCTATATGTAGAATCCTTGCCTAATAGTTGGTCAATTTAGAATTCATCAATCACCCATTTGTTTTTCATTTTTGGAAAAAAGATCGAGGTTTATTTTGGATTGAAATGTATCTTCGTGTAGTAGGAAAGGGAATTATATATTATGCTCAACTGGAAAAATAATTATGGAAAAATCATGAAATAGTAATTGTTGCTCTAACATCGACTTTGTTTTATGCATTGATCAGTATAGAAAAAGTTCAAAAGTTCATAGAGAATGGGAATCATTCCCAGGATTAATTCATTCCCTTTCCCCTTTAGAAAACGCACCCATGCCGTGTATGACACAATAACGCCATGGAAGAATAAAAGTTGTAATGAAGGGTTAAAGTCTTTGACTAATGTATGGCACAATAAAGCCAGAGGAAAATCATCCTTAAAACATAGATATCAACTTAACAAGCTAGGCTCCTCCTATATGTTTTGTTCTCCTTTTTCTTGCCTTCCTGGCTTAATGAATTCTCATTTCAACCAAAATAAAAATAAAAATAGGCTCCGTATAAGCAAGATGCATGGTGCAATGAAGAAAGAATTCTTTAAAGACAACACAATGTAAAACTGTGAGACACGGAGCACATTTTACATAATAGGTCAAATTTTTGAGAGGTATGTGTTAGAAAAGTGTGGCTTAGATTAGAGCATTTTGGAATCTCACATCAGAAACGTGAAGAGTTATCTTTGGATTATAAGGAATGGTACCACACACACTGATGCTGAGACCTTTTGTGTTAAAACCTCATACATGTTTCGCATCCGGGTGGCTAAACTGAGGAAAATATCGGCATTTTTAGACCCGTGTGCGTGGGACCCATGAGGCTGTTGTCCGCTTCCGCATAACAAGTGGTATCAGAGCCCATGTGACGCTTGGGACTTGGTGTTTCGTACGATTGAGTTGCAATTTGGTGGAGCTTCTGTTTGGATTGAGATCATAGGATTTGGAATTTGATGCTTGTGGTCACGGTTGAGCTATTGGGACTTGGATAGTGTGTGATTTGGAGATGGCTCAAATCATGCCAGGTGAAGATTGTTGGAAAAGTGTGGCTTAGATTAAAGCTTTTTAGAATCTCACATCACAAATATGAAGAGTTATTCTTAGGTTGTAAGGAATGATACCACACATACTAATGTTGAGGCCTTTTGTGTTAAAACCTCATACATGTTTCGTATCCGGGTAGCTAAACTGAGAAAAATATCGGTATTTCTGAACCCGTGTGTGTGGAACCCGTGGGGCCCGTTGACCGCTTCCGCATAACAGTATGAATTCTATAAAATATTGATGAGTTCCAAGAATGATCTCACACAAAATGAGAGTAGAAAGTTCTCTAAGTTATGAAGGAGGAAAAACTATATTTACCAAGAAAGTGTAATTGACGCTGATCAAGAGCTATGGTCAGAATAACGGTTAGTGTTAGTGACTTGAAGGTATATGGGACCTAGGATCGAGGTCTTAAGGATCACTATATATATATATAACAGCGTAGTACTTTGTTACTTACATCTAATGTAAGGGCCTATGAGTATAGGCTAGTCTGGTTGAGTAAGAGAGCAACGGAGAAATGGTAGCTCTCCATATCTCTCTCAGGCTAGGAGTCAAGGAGGTACACACGTACGCTATGATCAAATCCTTATCACTTGAGCAAATCGAACCTCTGTCATATTCTGAGTTCATGACTGCGCAGTTTTTAGAAACATATATCTTTCACCATATAAACATACATCAGTAAAAAGCAATCCATTTTCCACAGTCATAAATGAACTCCGAAGACAAGCGATAGTGTTCCTTCATAAAAATTTCTTCCAGCAATGAAAAATGCAGCAAGTGCATTATATACAGTTAAACAGTAAGGTACGTAAATGGCACCTAGTTGCTGTGCAAATAAGTTTTCCATAGCACTTTGAAGCACTAATAGTCAAATAAGCTAGAGTGCCCCTCCCAGTTCAGATTCAATAGCTTGACAACTAAACTGTTTAGCATCAGATCAGCTAACTGGCCAAATTGAAGATAATGAAGCATGTCAAATACCATTTAGTCTACTGGTTAAGACATTTAATTATCTCTAAGAAAGTTTGAAGATGTCACAAATCCGATTCTCCCCTCGCCCATGATCCAAGACAAAAAAAAGGGGGATAACGGAGCTTCATTATGTATTTTCACAAACGGATCAAAGACAGAATGTTTCACAATATCATGAAGCAAAACTTAGTTCCAAATTCTTCAACCTGCCAAATTATTGAACGATACTTAGAGTTAAACAACCCCATAACAAAGAGGGAGCTAGAAAATAAAAGGAACTAACATCATTCGAACGAGTCTCAACCAAGAATTCGAGTGAGTTAGTATTGCCATTGTACGTCACCCTCATATTTTGCTGATGCCATGCTCCAAGTATACTCTTCCCATTTCCGGGCATCAACGCCACACAAAAGTAGCCTCCCTGCTCGTCATAAAAATTCACATACTTGGAATCCACAGTATAATCCGCATCCTTAAAATGATATGTCATAGTGGTGAATTGATTGAAATCTGGGGGATACTTATAACACAATGCGTTCTTGAGGCACTTTACCGATCCTGGTAAGCTGCTGGAAAGAATTATAGAAGCTTTGAAATGCAAACATCACCTTCCTGTAGGAATTGATTCCTCCTACAACATTTTGATTGATCTGAGGAATCAGCGCACCGGAGTCGATGATGCAGCCGCCTGAACCGTCTGGCGCCATGGCAAAGGTACCCGGGGGTAACCCTAGCTTGTTAAATCCGACACTTATATCCAACAAATTTAACTGAAAGTAATGAGATCCGGTTGTAGGTACAAAAGGAGTTATCTGAATATTTGAGGATGGGTGGGGAATATCATCCCCAAACCTTACAAGACTTGGTGCCTGCTGTGCTTGAGTGAAAGGTACTAAGCAATATGAGAAACGTTTCTGTGTCACTGCACCCAATTGTGAAGCCAACGAATCCGGAGACAAGCTCAATGCCAAGATCCCTGAAATGGCACCACCATTGGCAAATTGAACGTTTTTGGTATACTTTGAGCAGCCGAAAACAACTGGACCGAGTCGTACAGTTGTGGCGGTGTCAACGGGGAATGTGAATGTTTCTATGGAAGCGATGCCTGCAGTTGATGCCCCTCCACCGTAGTTAATATTGTAGACACATTCATTACTGACACATTGGTAGAGGGGATGGTATCCCTGACAAAAAGGGTGGCTGCAAGGAAGCTTTTGATACTGCTGGATTTACTCGAGTCGAACATGGGAGTTCTTTGGGAGTAGCAGTTTAAGAAAGGTAGGCACTGCGTCCAGATTAGACCAGCCGGTGTCTAGAAGCAGGAACACTCCTGTGGCTGGAGTTCCAACACCTACCTGCACCATGTAGAAGAAGTTATCACGAAGCAAAGTGAGACGTATGTTTTCGGGGTACAAGGTGGTTGCATTTGGAGACGAGGTTAGTTCTATATAGCGAGCCCTGGCTTGGGAGAACTCGATCAATCTTTCGATTCTTTCGAGTGTGGTGAGGTTTCCTGGGTATATTGGAGATTCGGGGGAGTCCCTGGGGATGAGCTTGAGGGTGAAACCATTAGGTTTCGACAATGTTAGATGGAACGCAGAGACTGTAATGAGGAAGAAGATTAGAATGGGTTGGGGAGGTGCTGCCATTTTCGATTCTCAAAGAGCAAACCTGTGGAAGTGAAGCATTGGGGGTCTGATTTATATTAATCATTATGTGCATATTTTTTGAAATCAAATACGAATCGATTCGTTTCCATGCGTACAAGAGGACAAACAAGATCATTTGATTCGTATAATAGTTGCATCCTCGTTACAAATTTCGGCTCACAAGGAGCCTATAATCTAATAGCATATATATCATAAGCAATTGTTTCTATAAACTAAAAGCAAGAAAATAAAGCTCCCCCATGTGAAAAACATGGACTAAGAGCAATTGTTCTGAAATAAGCAAAAACAACTGAAAATGCAGAAAGGGAAATAGAGAAAAAATGACTTCAAAGAACCTCCTTGCCCTTCAAGCTAGGGTTTCGAGAAAGGAGTCAGATCTTCCTGATTGACATCTTTTTTGAATTTCTGGAGTCGACAGGACGTCCCCGTTTCTTCTTTTGATCGTCAGTTGCAACCGATACCATCTTAACTGTGGAGGTCTTGTAAAACTATGATGTCTTTTCCTTTTTAGTTAAACTGTATAAAAGCTAAAAAATTGGTTAAACTATATAAAAGCTAAAAAATTGTTTTTCTTTTCGGTAGAGCTGTGTAAATGCTATGATACCTTACCATTTGAGAGATGTGCATACATGTACTGATGTACATGCTATTGTTTCCATTTGTGCCTTGGAGAAGTTAATATATATATTTTAATTTTTTTGAGAAAGGAAAACTCTCACTACCAGAAAATGGGTCTTGGGCGACGAAACAAAAAAACTGGGCGACGATTTTTTTTTTCGTCGCCTAAGAGGGAACTTAGGCGACGATTTTTTTTTTTGTCGCCTAAGTAAAAAAAATCGTCGCCTAAGTTTCCTCTTAGGCGACGAAAAAAAAAATCGTCGCCTAAAAATAAATTTCGTCGGCCAAGATAGAAACTAGGGCGACGAAACAATATTTCGTCGCCTAAGATATTTATTTCGTCGCCTAAGTTTTTTATCCTTAGGCGACGAAACTGAGATATTTCGTCGCCCAAGATTTTTAATTCTTAGGCGACGAAACTCAAATATTTCGTCGCCCAAGATTCTTCTATATATTGAGAGGCCGAGATAGAAGAATGAGAACTTTGAAAATTTGAAACATAAATTTCTCTAGTTCTTCAAATAGTTCGGTGTTGTGGAAATCTGTCCATACATAGTTTGTGGAGCTACTCCCAGGTACGTACATATGCATATATATGCACATATATATATGCATATATATATATTGATTTTCAGTTTTATTTGAGTTGAATTAATGATATATATATATATATGCATAGAGTTTGTTCCAAGCTGAATAAGGGGCCGTTCTGTCATAGATATGGTTCACAGGTTTGTTTAACTGGATCTCAAGATCACAAACTGACCACTCTTCTCGGTGAAGGGGTCGATAGGGGTTCGCCTCCGTGATCACAAACGAGTCCTGCCTGGTTCCTGTAGGGGGTTCGCCCTCCGTGACATTGACACTTGCCTTCTGAAACCACGGAATCCGCTCGAACTAGATATATATAATTAATAATTAGTATGTTGTATTACATTAATATATATATATATATATAAAAGATATGTTCATTAAATATTGATATATATATATATGTGTTATTTTCAGGATATGGATAAGAGTTGGATTTCTCTTCCAAGATATCACAGAAAATATGCTGAAGGAGTTTGAGATTTTATGCAATATGCGCAGGCCAATGCTGACGGGAGTGGCATGTTCTATTGCCCGTGCAAGATGTGTAAGTGTCGCAGTGATATGCATCGATTTCCGTTGGGGACAGTATGGGACCACCTGAAGAGTAACGGATTCTGGGAACGTTACACATGTTGGATATATCACGGTGAAACCTCATCACGCCCGCATGATCATGGACAGTTTTATGAGACGGGCAGTACATCCAACGATCCAACAACGGCCTTCATCAACGACATGTTTCCTCATGACAGCGGTGTATGCCCTGAACGATAGCACATTCCGCAGGCGCCGATGCAGGCCGTCCCTAGAGGTGTCAACACTGCCGGTATAGCCAAGTACAACAGACTTATTGCTTTCCAACAGACCCCTCTGTGCCCAGGTATTGAGAAGACCGTTCTTCAGTGTGTGATGGAGGTGATGCATATCAAGGTTGACACAAAATCGACCGTGACGGCTGTTGATAGATATCTACAGTACGCTGCTTCGCTCCTGCCCGACGGTCATCGTCATCCCACCACGCATCATAAGGTCCGTCGTATCTTGAGAGATCTCGGGCTTTCCTACATCAAGATCCATGCATGCAGATATGACTGCGTTCTATTCTGGGGTAAAGATGCAGACGGTAATGACCTTGAAGGCCTTCATCGTTGTCTGGTATGTGGGACCGACAGGTCTAAGCGGACTCCCGCAGGCAACAGGAAACCTGTTAAGGTACTTCGCTATTTCCCGTTGAGGGATAGGCTGGAGCGGTTGTATATGTCTTCAAAGACGGCCGAAGCTATGAGATGGCACGCTGTGAGGGAGGTGCATGACGAAGACCTCATGGTACACCCTGCTGACGGGGAGGCGTGGAAGCATATAGACAGGGAGTTTCCTCATTTTGCTTCAGAGGTGAGGAATGTGAGGCTCGGGCTGTCATCCGACGGGTTTAACCCTTTTGGGACCATGAGTCTTTCGTACAGTATATGGCCGGTCATTTTGGTGCCTTACAACCTTCCTCCATGGATGTGCATGAAGAAGGAATACAACATGTTGACCTTGTTGATTCCGGGGCCCGGTTATCCAGGTATCTACTTTCCCTTCATATTGTATATATTGCTGTTGGTTCAACACCTCTCCATTTATTGTTTTTGTTCTATATTGTTGGTCATATATAGTCGTTATCTGAATTTGTTGTGGTTGTTGTTGTTATCCAGAGAAGTGTCTCGATGTGTATATGAGACCGCTGATTGAAGAGTGTAAATTGCTTTGGGAGGTTGGTCATCCCACTTATGACTCCCACAAAAAGGAGATGTTCCAGATGCATGCCATGATTGTTGGTACCATCAGTGATTTTCCTGCACGTGGGATGTTGTCCGGCAACGTTGTTAGGGGATACAAGGCTTGTCCTGAGTGTCTTAGCTCCTAGGGGTGCAGCAATCATTGCAACAAGATAGTCCGGATGGGTCACCGTGCTTACCTACCACATGATCACCCCTGGCGGATAGATACCGGGGCATTTGATGGGACCGAAGAGAGAGGTGTGGAGCCGCATAGATGGTCGGGGGAAGAGATTTTAGCAGTGCTGGATAAGTATGATTTTGGGCAGCTCAGCAATCATCCCGATATTGTGGCCAGAATACCTGAAAGACCAGACAGGTACAAATTCTGGACACATAAGAGCATATTTTGGGAACTCCCGTACTGGAGTACGCTGTTGATCAGGCACTACCTAGATGTGATGCACATAGAGAAGAATGTCTGCGACAGTGTGGTAGGTACAGTGCTCAACTTGGAGGGGAAGACGAAAGACGGTCCTAAGGCACGCGTTGATCTTAAGAAAATGGGAATCAGAAAACATCTTTGGCTGAAAGAGGGGAAGAAAAAGATGTCTTGGGCTCCTTACACCGTGAAGCCTGATCAGAAGACCCAGATCTTCAGGTGGATGAGTTGTGTGACGTATCCCTCAGGCGTTGCAGGAAATATAGCCCGGTGTGTGAACTTGCGGGAGAATAAGATATACGGCTTGAAGAGTCATGACTGTCATATTCTGCTACAACGTCTCTTCCCTGTTTTCATTCGACCGTTCCTTCACCGTCAGGTAAATTTGTGGTTAAAATTACGGTTAACCTGTCGTTGTTGGATTTTATATTAAATTTGTGATGTGTGGTTGGCCAGGTTGTGGAGCCGTTAGTAGCGCTGTCAAGATTCTTCATGAAGTTATGCACAAGGGAAGTGAGAAAATCCGATCTCCGGGAAATGCAGGCAGACATCATATACATCATGTGTAAATTCGAGAGGATCTTTTCGCCAAATTTTTTCGATATCATGCCTCACCTGATGATCCATCTTCCCCAGTAATTGTTGCTTACCGGTCCAGTACACTTCACTTGGATGTATCCCATGGAAAGGTATGTTTTATTCACTTACATCTCCAGAATACATATATGTACGTACATGTTCAATAACCATAACGTATAGTTTGCAATCTTATATTTACAGGCAACTTGGTGAGTACAAAGATTATGTCACTAATAAATCCGCGCCTGAAGGATGTATAGCTGAAGCATATATTGCGCATGAATGCGTCACCTACATGAAGTTGTATTTAGGAGCGTCGTTGGGAGCTCCGCAAGCCATGGAGGAACATGCGCCGCGGTTCAATCTCTCTATAGTTTCCAGTGATGTCGAAGTTGGTGGAGCACGACTGTCCGCCGAGTATGCATTGTCGGATGAAGAGATAGCCATAGCGCACTGGTGGGTACTAATCAATTGTGAAGAAGTTAAATATTGGAAAGAGTTGCACCTAAATTTTCTGGAAGTTGATGGTGATCTCGAGTACCACAACATGACGTTCGTAAATTATTTTCGCACCTGGGTACGTAATTTAATCTTCCCTGTTATATATATATATATATATATATATATATATATATATCTAATTATTTTCTATTGCATATATTTTCGGATATTTACAGTTCAATATCCGTTACAGATGGACATGATTAAATCTGATGATAATCCAAACTGGTCGCACGAACTATTACTTCTTGCGATGCAACCGCAACGGGCTAGAGTTTATCCCACTTGCACAGTGAATGGCGTCAAATTTGTATCTGAAGAGAGAGACAGCAGACGAAGAACACAGAATTCTGGGGTGATGGCGAAAGGTCATGGCCTTGACTATTACGGTGTTCTCCATTCAGTGGTCGAACTGGTTTATGCGGAAGGCATGAAAGTGCATCTGTTCAAGTGTAGATGGTTTGATACAGGCGCACAGAGCATGAAGATGGATCAGTACGGCAATTTATCGGTCAACACTGCTACAAGCGCCTACGAAGATGACCCGTTTGTTTTTGCGACATCGGTAAAACAAGTGTTTTATCTTGATGACCTTGCCAGGGGTGACGCGTGGAAAATATCGAACATTGTGCATCCTCGAAACATTTACCGGGCGGCTACACTTGGAGTGACCATTCCAGGGCCAGAGGCTGATGCATATCAGGAGCCGAACGCAGTAGGTATTCATGATGTAGCTACTGTTCGTAAAAATAATGTTAAACCTGGTCGAGTGCTCAGAATTCGTGACGAAGAGGATACCTTTATTGATGTTGATCCAAATGAAGAAACAGACGACGACTCTGACGACGAATTAAGGCATAGATTACCAGATATTAATTCCGATACCGAAGAAGACTCATCGGATGACTCAGATTACGAGCCTTAGCTTAGTTATAATTGAGCCTTAGCTTTGTAATTGTTTGTATACTAAAAGAATATGTTTGTACTAAAATAAATAAAGCACATTTAAATTTCATTGTACATGATTTTTTATTTTTACTCTTGGGCGACGATTTTCGCAAATATCGTCACCCAAGTATTATCTTGGCCGACGAATTACCCTAATTTCGTCGGCCAAGAGTAATCCGAATAATTAAAATAAAATAAAACACATTTAAATTTCATTGTACAGGATTTTTTATTTTTACTCTTGGGCGACGAAATTAACAAATATCGTCGCCCAAGTATTATATTGGCCGATGAATTACCCTAATTTCGTCGGCCAAGAGTAATCCGAATAATTAAAATAAAATAAAACACATTTAAATTTCATTGTACAGGATTTTTTATTTTTACTCTTGGGCGACGAATTTAACAAATATCGTCGCCCAAGTATTATCTTGGCCGACGAATTACCCTCTTTTCGTCGGCCAAGAGTAATCCGAATAATTAAAATAAAATAAAACACATTTAAATTTCATTTGAATAATTAAAATAAATATCCCGGGTATTTATTTTTTACCAAATTTTTATAGCCCCGTAAGAGTCTCGTCCATTGGAAACTATTCTCAGTTGAAGGTCCGGCCAGATTACGTGATTTGGAGGGTCGAATAGCCGTTTCCGTCCGTTTAGGGGTTTGACCGCGCCGATTGACCGGACGGATCAAGCCCTTATCTTTGTCAGATGGAGCTGAATTTTTTTCCACCTACGTAATTCGTTGTGCTGGTCATATCTGACGGTCGGTTTTCAGTTCCTCTTCTCCGATCACCAAACTCACGTTATATGTACTAATGTTGTATAACTTTTTTATATAAGTGTTGAGTTTAAGTTTTGTTTTGAAGACAACGTATACGTAGAGGCCTCAAAAGCAAAAAAGTCGTGAAATAAGATATGACCGGAACGGTGAAATACGTCAACCCGTGAAAAATGAAGATATTCCGGTAAAATTTCGGTGCCGGTTGTTCCAGTCAACGAAATTCTCTTATTTCTACCTAGTGGTAGCCCTATCCCGGGTATTTATTTTTTACCAAATTTTTATAGCCCCGTAAGAGTCTCGTCGATTGGAAACTATTCTCAGTTGAAGGTCCGGCCAGATTACGTGATTTGGAGGGTCGAATAGCCGTTTCCGTCCGTTTAGGGGTTTGACCGCGCCGATTGACCGGACGGATCAAGCCCTTATCTTTGTCAGATGGAGCTGAATTTTTTTCCACCTACGTAATTCGTTATGATGGTCATATCTGACGGTCGGTTTTCAGTTTCTCTTCTCCGATCACCAAACTCACGTTATATGTACTAATGTTGTATAACTTTTTTATATAAGTGTTGAGTTTAAATTTCGTTTTGAAGACAACGTATACGTAGATGCCTCAAACGCAAAAAAGTCGTGAAATAAGATATGACCGGAACGGTGAAATACGTCAACCCGTGAAAAATGAAGATATTCCGGTAAAATTTCGGTGCCGGTTGTTCCGGTCAACGAAATTCTCTTATTTCTACCTAGTGGTAGCCCTATCCCGGGTATTTATTTTTTACCAAATTTTTATAGCCCCGTAAGAGTCTCGTCGATTGGAAACTATTCTCAGTTGAAGGTCCGGCCAGATTACGTGATTTGGAGGGTCGAATAGTCTGAATTTTATGATAGAACTCTTGGCCGACGATTTTCTTCATCTTGGGCGACGAGATTTATAGTGAAGAATCTCGTCGCCCAAGTAGACTATCTTGGCCGACGATTTTAAAAAACCAGGGCGACGACTTCAAAAATCGTCGGCCAAGATGCTCTTGGCCGACGATTTTTAAAAAACAGGCCGACGATTTTTACAGAATCGTCGCCCAAGAACGCCAGTATAAAAGACAAAAATTCGGAACCCTAACCATTTCTTCAGCCGCCAAGCCCTCTCTCTCTCTCTCTCCGAAAATCCTCTCTCTGCCCTCTCTCTCTCCCTCTCTCCGACCCCGACCCCAATTCGGAACCCCGACCCCGACGCCGACCACAATTTAAGGTATAACCCTAAAACCCTAAATTGGTTTTAATTGTTGTTGTTGTTGTGATAATTGTAAATTGTTGTTGTTGTTGTTGTGATAATTTGTAAATTGTAAATTGTTGTTGTTGTTGTTGTGATAATTGTAAATTGTTGTTGTTGTGATAATTGTAAATGGTTGTTGTTCTGATAATTGTAAATTGTGATGTAAATTATGGTAAATTGTGATGTAAATGATAATTGTAAAATATTGGGGTTTACGGTTTAGGGTTTAGGGTTTAGGATTGTAAATGATTAAATAATTTGTAAATATATTGTAAATGATTAAATAATTTTTGATTAAATAATTAAATAATATAAATTATAATTGTAAATATATTGTGGAAATTTTGTAAAAAATAATGGATTATTTTTTAGTAAGGATGTAAATATTCGTAAATTAATTTTTGTGATGTAATAATTGCGAATTAATGTAAATAATTTGTTATGTGAATAAAAAAAATAATAAATCCTATAATAATTATTAAATTTTATTTGTGCTATTATTGTTGATAAATTTTTCGAAGTTTATGGTTATTTTTTGTGAACTTAATTATAAGACGGTAAAATATTTTTAATAAATTTATGGTTATTTTAAACAGGATGGCCATGAGGAGAACTTCTGGACAACGTTCGGGTGCGAGGAGCCAAGACGGCTCGGACGGTACCTCAAACAACCCGTCGGAATCACCGTCGATCGGGTTTCCGTGGCAGTTGACGGCCCGACGTGAGGCGCTTAGGGGTGGCGCGAGCGGCTCTGGTTCTGCTGGGCAGTCGGGTCCCGCAGCGACGGCTCCTCGTCATCCACCCATACTTCGCCGGTCTCGATCCCGCAGCGACGCCCCCACACAGTCGTCCCCGACCGACGGTGATGGCGGGTCATCCGGGGTCCCTATGGTGCCGTCCGGCCTCTTCCTTCCTCCGACGATACCGGCGATACCTCGCGTCGATGAGGAGGGTCGACCGATTCGGGAGCAGCTCCCGCATGTGGCACCGCACGAGGCCTATATCTACCGGGAGTTTCCCACGCCTCTTCATCCCGTGAGGGTCTCCGAGCAGGCGGACGTAGACGAATCCGTCGGCTCAGCCTCATCCTCAGGTAATTTATTATTACTTTTTTGTCGATTTTAATTTTTTTTTTGTAAAAATGTATTATTAATATTAAATTTGATTCACAATGTCACAGCCGCCGGAACGAGAAGGCGGAACAGGAGAGGCACCGTCAGCAACAAGGGACTCGATAGGGCGGTCGAGTCCGCTGGACGGATCGCCATCCCGTTTTCCAACGGGAAACCGGTGGACGCCGCGTTGGGAAACCGGTACACGCGCGCCGCGGGAGGCACCATCCGCTCCAGACTCCCTATGTTGTGGGGAGTCTGGAGCCAGGTTCCTGATGGAGTGAAGGAGATGCTTCATCAGTCGATGTCGGTGAGTTTACTCGATCAATTACTATTTTTTTAACTAATAAATTATTTAATTATCGAAAAAAATACTAACAAGTGGTAATGCAGCAATGGTTTGTGGTTCCCGAGGAGGGACGTGACTGGGCGGACAAGGCCCATAGGGAGAGATACCTCTATTTAATAATTTATTAAATTTTATTTTTTTAATAATATATTTAATATTTTTTTTGTATATGTAGGTTCAAGGAGTGGAGGCACGACCTCCGGGAACACTGGAAGAAGTACGGGAGCGACCGTTCGGGTACCCCGAAGGAGTTCGAGTATCGGGAGTACGAGTGGCGGTGGCTTCTTGTCACGCAGTTCAACGACCCTCACAAACAGGTAATTCGTAAACAAATTTGAATATTTAATTAGTGAATTAATTATAATTGTATGTTTTTAAATATTTACTAACGATAATTTTTTTTTGAAGCACCTCGCCCGGGTGAACGCTGAGAACCGGCAACAGAACACAACCAACCATCGTGCCGGTTCGAGGCCGTTTTCGGCCATCATGGACGACGTGCGGCGAGAGCGGCCAGAGGAGAACCCCTATGTGGGGACCTTTCAGAGGGCATATCCTCATTCTGAGGAGGATCTTGTAAGTTCCTTATATTTTCTAATTTTTAATTTTAATTATATTTTATTAAATGTATATTAATATATTTTTATAATATATCCAATTAGGCGAGGGTGAGGGAGGCGGAGCAAGAGGTCATCAGAGGCATGGTGAACGACACATGGCTGGGCACGGCAGAGGATGACATGTCAGAGGCCATGTCCAGGATCGACACTTCAGATCCTACCGTTGGGGCGCGGATTATGGCCACTGCCTTCGCGCAGCGTTCCAACACCTACTACTGCCGGGGTATGGGAGACGCTGGAAAGGGGATCCTGAAGACGACGCCAGGATTTCAGCGCAAGGGAGCCGCCGGAGCCTCAAGCAGCAACAGCCAGACCACTCGGCTACAGGATCAGTTCGCAAGTCTACAGTCTGAGCTGGAAGCCCAAAGAGCGAGGGAGTCTGAGCTGGAAGCCCAAAGAGCGAGGGAGATGGCGGCGATGGCGGAATCATATGCGGCTTCCACGGTTGCGCATATGGAGCGGGTGAATGAAGTCACCAATGCCAACCAGGCGACTATGGGACAGTGGATGACTGCCTGCATCGTTGCACATGCGACCGGACAGCCGTTTCCGCCCATGCCTACGCCTATACCATTACCTCAGTGGCCCCACCCTCAGTGGCCCCAGCCTCAGCAGCAGCCTCCTCAGCCTGACCAGCCGCCGCCTCAGGACCCTCCGAACGGGAATGATGAGTTAGATTTCGGGTTTCTCGATCCATAGGCAGAATTTTTGTAATAAATTATTTATAAATTTATAAATTTGTGTTATTTTTAATTAAATTTTAGTATTAGAAAAATTTAAAGAAATGTCGAAAAAAAAAATTCCAGCAAAAATTAAAAAAATATTATTTATATATTTAAAAAAATTATTTAATTATTTAAAAAAAAAATTTAAATATATCTTAGGCGACGAAATTTCTAAATCGTCGCCCAAGATTTAACACCTTGGCCGACGAAAAAAAAATATCGTCGCCTAAGATGTAGTGATCTTAGGCGACGAAATATTTATTTTCGTCGCCCAAGGTTATAAGATTTTAAGCGACGAAAAATTTTTTCGTCAGCCAAGGTGTTAAATCTTGGGCGACGAATATTTTTGGGCGACGAGAAGTATATTTTAGGCGACGAAATTCGAATCGTCGCCTAAGAATTACTCTTAGGCGACGACGGAATGAATTTTCGTCGCCCAAGTTCTTGACCGACGCAGTTCTGGCGACGACTTCTTGGCCGACGACATGTCGTCGCCTAAGTACTTAGGCGACGAAATTTTTTAACAGGACGACGATTTGTTTTCGTCGCCCAAGACCTATTTTCTGGTAGTGTCTATACAATAAAGTTCAAAATTATAAACTATGAGAGTTGGTTCTATTTAAAAAAAAACACTATGAGAGTATATCTGGTCGGTGACGGACATAAATAGTTTTCCTACTCCTCCAATGGACAAGAACCGATACGGTTCAATTATAACCAAACTGATTCCTTACAGCCCACCTAAAAACTATGGGCATGTTTACTAACCTAGAATGGAATTGAGAGTAGTGTAATTGATTCCGGAATAGGTGAGATCCGGCGTTTACTAACATGTCAAGGTATTAGAATAAATGTAAGTCCCACTTACTTATCAAGAATCAATTCCTGACGAAACTCCTTATTTGATACCTAAAGGAAGGAGATGGGTATCTAAATCAAGGTAACAAAATCAATTTTTTCTCCTCAGAATATCCTCACATAATTATAATATTTATAAATTACCCAAGCTAAAAATATATATTGTATTTTAACGGTATTTTAAATTCATTTTTATAGGGGTATTTTAGTAATCAAACTAGTTTTAATTCTGATTCCATATGGTAAATAAACAACATTAATCGTAATTAGTTCAATTCCTGTTTTAATTCCTTATAATAAGTAAACAGTAGAATGATATGAAATATTCTCATACCGATTGTTGTTGATACCGATTCATGATAATTTCCATTTCAAGTTAGTAAACATGCCCTATAAGGGACAACCGCTATTCCGACATCATATACCAAAACCGCTACTATATATGTAGATGCATTTGTTTCCATTTGTCCTATATGAAGAAGTTAATTTTGTGTCTCTTCCTGTGTATCAGAATTGGTGATTGTCTCAGTCATTATAATAAAATTAAGAAGAGATATTAGAGCATTTATAATCACTTTTATGAAAGAACTATAATTTTTTAACTAAAAAGTTAATGGATTGTTCGGTAACGATTTTGAAAATGATTCATAAAATATCAACAAAATTTTATTTTCAAAATTTGAAAATGTGTTTGATAGTTTAGTGCAGAATATTCTCCAAATAAAATGAAAAGGTAAAAATGACGAATTATTTTTAACTGGTAAATCATTAGCAAAATAATTAAATGTTCCAGCCAAAATTGTCCAGGGCGAGAGCAGCCTCTCTAGTTTCTAGGATGAATGAGCCTTAACGAATCAATCACAGCTGACAACTCCCTTCGTGTTTGCTAGAGACTAAGAACCTTGTTGGGAATTAGTAACTACTACTGACCGCTCAAGTGAAGGCAAAGGCAGAACTTTTTCTTTTGAGGAAAGGTAAGGCAAAACTTTGATAGTACTGAAAGAATTAGAACACACCAAGGTAGGTTGCCTAAAGTAAGGTATTTTGCTCTTCCTCCCAGCCGTGAACGTCGTCTCCTTGTATCAGCTCCAGCTGCTAATGATTTTGTGACTGTAGAAGCTTCAGGAGAGCAAGAAGATCATCATAGTATGTCTTTGGGACCCCATGTCGTTTACAACCGAACAGAGTTTTGTTGTTGGGTCTGCTTGCTAATGATAGTTCAGAATTACAAACCTAAATCGAATTTAATATGTTGCTTCCGAATCTGATTCCAGTTCCAGCATTTGAAGAAACATTTGCTCTTTAATATCAATCCTCCATGTTAGAAAGAGTGAGCATGACGACCATTAAATCTTGGAATGTGAGAACTGAAAACATTTCTCATTCTATGATAGTTGCAAGCAAGTGTTGACTCAAGGCCTCCCGTTTCAACGCTTTTCCTCTTCATCAAATCACCACGGCAACTAGTAAATAATGAAGCTCAGAATCTCAGATGAACTCTTTTTCATAAAGATAAATGTGAAATAATCACATCGAACAGTGCTCTTAACAGACTTGTTTCATCTTAGAGAGAATTACTAAGGGAAAGAATAAGCCAATAGCAAGCCAGTCTTCAAACAGTCCCCACACAGTTGTGATCAGAATGTTGAGCCGTTAAAGCCAAAGAATGGCCGCTGCAACAGAAAAGTGCGCACAAACTGATTAGCAAACAATAAGGAGCAGCTCAATACTGAATAAGCATTGTTGAAATAAGTGCTGGGTAACGACTTTAACATGTTCAACAATATCCATACTACTGCCACAGATACTCGAACAACGTCTACTGATCAGAATGTTAACCGAATCAAAGAACTGATCTATATAGTAATTCATTTGACTAGTGCATTAGGATTATATACTGATTAGCACATTGAAAAAGCAAACCTTATCATCCAGTTCATTAACAAGCTGTTTCAAAATCTAAACTAGTAGCACCAAAAACGAAGCAGGAAACACTATTTGCAAGGTCAGATAAACCCAATAGTGTTTTATGCAACATGAAGAGCTATATGTATAGAACTTTGAGTTGCAAAACTGAACACTGGTGCAGTAAAGTAGCAAAAGTTGCATGTGTTTGTAAACTAGTTTATTGTACTGACCTGAACGTCATAGAATTTGATGTAGAAGCGAGAGCTATCTATGGAAAGCTTGGTTTCCAGAATCTCTGCAATAGTTGAACTCAGCTTGCCATTAACACTGGGTCCAATGCCCCCAATGGAGATCAATTCCCCATACGCAGCCGGCTCTTCCGTGCCCGCAAACGCAATCGGTACGCCCCCATTGAGCAAAATCATCACATACTGAAGAAAACAGAACAAGTAAACAATGAATATGAATAAAGAGCAAAAATTACTCTACAGTTGGTTCAGTACTTTCATCGAACCCTTATGTGCACGCACGCCCAGGAAGATGAACATAAGAAAAGAGAATAGGGAGGAAAGGGAGAGACTTAACGGACTCGGGTTTGCCAATGATTTTGGCGACGGCTTTGGTTGCGTCCCTGAGAATATCGGAGGCTATCACTGCGTCTACTGGAACATTCGTGAACAGGTTCAGCGTCGGCATTTTTTTTGTTTTCTTGTTTTGGGTTTCTTTTGAACTTAAATATTTGAGAGCAGAGGAGAGGAGGAAGAATGCTTTTGTTTAAGAATGGGTGGTTTCAAAATAGCAGCTTGCAGATAACACCAGTATATAGTTAGGAGAAGAAAGAGGATCTGAGAGTGTTGTCTTCTTCATTAACAACGGTGCTGGTTTAATTCTTGTCTTGGCTTCTTCTGCTATCCCGGTCCATATTAAGGTTTATTTGTAGGGTATATTTCACAAGATTTTCCATTCAAACGGACATTGCATTTGCTAAGTGGTGAATTTCTAACGAGACAATTTAGTTTTTCATTCAGGATTTAGTGCCTTTGAAAAATTTACAGTAAAGTTCCAACGAGGCCATCGAGTTTCTCCTTTGGGATTGGTCAGAATACAAGTTCTATTGTTCAGTATTTGTTTTTGAACAGTTTCCTCTACTTCATCGAGGTTATTATATTGAAGATTGAGTTCAATAAGATGTATATTCTTTAACTAGTTCTGACCAACGACAATACTGCATTTCTTGATCATGCCCATGCTTGTACATTTTAATATTGTCCGAGAGTTTTCCACATCTTTACATTATAATGGTGGAGTTCATAAGGAATTATTAGAATTCATGAATATTAAAAAATGTTTCTCTGATAAGATTATAGGAATGGAGGTGGTAAAAATTCAGCAAAGTATTTAACAGAAAGAAATTGGGAGATAAAGTTTGATTCAATTAAAGAAAAAAAAAAAACAGAACTGCAAAATGCTCACTGCTAACCTAATGCACAAATTTTTGAAACATAAAGAAAATTTCTACTGTTTTAGTACATTTTTTTTTCTTTCCATTATCCCCCCCCCCCCCCCCCCCCCCCCCCCTTCAAGATTGGCAACCTCAAAAGCTACCAACAGATCGAATCTGATGATATGAGATAACGTAGATCCCAACCCGCTCTGACACTTTCACACCAAGGAGCATTAAATTTTCTCTAATCAGAATTAATTGGAAATAACTAGTCAAAGTAGAGAAGCCACCATTAGTGTTTGATTACCATTTTGATTCAGAGCCTGAACGTGCTGTAGCCTCCTCCTAGACCAGAAGATCCATAAGGTTGTTGTGATGGTAATGAGTTTCCATACACATCATAAGTTAGTGAGGATACTGAAGAGGAAGGGTAAGATGTAGAATCTAACTGAGAGTAGGATGACCTCAATCCGGTATCCATCCTGCCATAGCTGCTTGGAATTTGATCCTTGTTGCTGGTTGCTATAACTTCCTGAAAACATAGAAGAAAAGAAACCAAGTTTGTTCAAGCGGAAACCTTTTCTTGCTAAAGATATTACTCAAATAAGTTTGTTGTTTCAAACTTGTCAAAGACTTAATTCAGATAATTTTATTTGATTGAAAAATATAAATTCAGTGAACCGCCAAGTTCTAAACCCAACTGATAGTGGTGGTGTGAGGGCTTTCATGAGAAATTACATGAAAGTAGAAATATTTCATTTCAATAAAAGCGAAAAAACAGATGAAACACCCTTTTCCTTTATTTATCTTTATTCATACAAAACAAATGAACAGAAAAGCCCCATTAGCATGCATACCTGAATCAGTTGTTGAGCCGCCTGAACCTGTGATGAGATGCCTTTTATTTCCACTGTAATCTCATCAGGTAGTCCCCTGCTCTCTTGTACAGTTAACAAGGCTCCACTACTACGACGAATAAATTCAATACTCCTCCCTTCAACCCCAATGATATCCTCAGCGTAAGACAGAGGAATTTGCATTGTTTGCGTAATCTGATTATAGAATGCAGCAGAAAAAAAAAAAACTGTTAATATAGAATGACAAAATATAAGACCCCAATAATGTCCTCAGCTAAGACAAGAGGATTTGCATTGTTTGGATGCAGCAGAGAATATATTGATATGAAGTAACAACAAAATACATGACTGAAGCAGAATCAAATCTCAAGATTACAGGTTTCTTATTTCTTGTGTAGCCCTGTTCACACTAATAGTTGTTTTACAAACAGAAATTCAGAGTGTACACAGAGTAACTGGCATATGCAACACAGCCTTGACACATTTTGCCAGGTTTCCAACTGTAACAACAGAAACTCGGAGTATGCATAGAGACTGCCGAACTGGCATATGCAACACAGCCTGACACATTTTGGCAGGTTTCCAATGGACAACAGTTTTTTTCAATACGCCCTAAATCAAGATATTTGTTATCAAATATACCATCCTTTTGTAAAGCATACAACTCCATAGTGAGTGCATGACCTCAGATTAAGAGCTTTAAACATGACACATATATTACAATGACACCCATTTAAATCAGGTTTAGGAGTGGAAAAGCAAAAGCTAAGAGAACGAAGTTGATCATGGTTGTGTGTTATCGTGCAAGTTAGACCTAACTGAGCTTTGTTACTGCAATGCAAGAAGTTTAAGCTAAAAGGGTGAAACAGTGAGACGAACCTGAGTAACAATGGGAGCACCAGGACGGCCAAGTCCTGAAGAACGAAGTGAAGAAAGAGTAGCCTCTTGTCCATAAATGGAAAGTCCTGAGGATGGGAGTTGTGATTCTAATTGCGTCTCACGGAGAAACAAAGAGTCCCGTGTAGCTGTGGGAGGATAACCAGTGCCACCTACAGTTTGAGTTGCAGTATGAAGCAACGACTTGTCAGCCCAAGGATCAGGTTGGCGTTCTTGAGAAATTGGAGCAGTGTACTGAAGATGCACCCATTCAACAATCAATACACAACAGTGCAAAGAAAAGAAACCACAGAAAACATCAGCGCAATTTAAACTTACAGTTTTCTCAAAAAGAGGAAGAAAACTGTGATCGACCAAAAACTTCCTCAAGTGAGACACTACTGCTTCTAGAGCTCTGAGCACCTTTAAGGTTTCTCCCTGCATCTCAATAATCCTCTCATCGGCTGCAGCATAGAACGGAACCTCTTCTGCCAGAAAAAATATTAGATATCAGATGCCTTGTTTAAAGAAGAAACAATGATACTGAAGAGGCAAACAAACTTGAGAATGAATTAAAACTAGGGATAAAAGGTATAGACAGTACTGGAATCTAGACCGATAGAAATACTGAGCATCCAAAGGTAAAGAACAAAATAAAAGAATGATAACTTAAATACAATGATCATTTGAGTCCAAATTTTCCAAATTTCTGTCAGTAACCCCTTACTAAATTGAAAATTGATAACCACATAACAGCAACATGATACATTATACTCTGCGTTGGAGAGAAAAGCTAAGACTTGAACAGATTTTACTGATTAAAGAAAATCACTAGTGTGCAACACTAAATGCATACCTCCAGACAGTACTCGCACAGAGGCAGTAGTACTCTCCTGAATAGATTTGATTAACGATCCTTGTTTTCCGATTAAATTAATTGCTTGTGTGGATGCTACCAACATACGGATGGAACAGAATGCAACTCCAGCAGCACCAGATAACTCTGCATCGCCTGCATTCTCAGATAATCCGGAGACACGTTTGAATACTCTTATTACAGCATCCATTGCAGGGGAAAGAGGAGCCTCTGGCTCTTCCCTTCCGGATATCAGCACCTAAGAAAAAGAATTGCATTAGAAATGTTGTGACAAAGAATGATACCAATGTAGATATCAGTTAATCGCTTGTATAAGTGACATGTCCTGGTATTCATGTCTGTAGGGGTATGAACAGTGATTTGACAGCAAAGGCAAAAGAAATCAACTATAGAATCCGTGGAAGGTTGCTAACATGTCATCTCAGACGCAGAGCACAAAAAGCATTCAACACAAAGGCACCTAAAGTTCCCTTATTAGATTTCCAAACCCTTAAAAAGAGCAATTAGAGGATTGCATCTTTGTCAAATCTACAACAGAACTGTGAATGGTAACTCTTGGACGGACTTCCCAAAACTTACAAATATCTTGTTTTCCAGTAAAACAGATAATGGAAAACATCTGTTACAAATCATATTTATGATTGGAGTGCCAGTATAATTTTATGAAAGAGCCAAAAGTAAATACATCATAAGTTAACTAAGCAACCTACAAACCAACCAATTAACAAATGAAATCACATGCAATTGTACTCCAATTCCCAAGCAAGTGCTAAGAAGAATTACAACCAAAGAAGCACTGATAGACCACACTGAGATTAAGGAATTAAGCTTCCCATGGGAAGAGAAGCATATCTCAAATCTCTTATCAAGGCTTTAAATCTTATTATTATCAACCAGATGGATCTCAATAAGAAACAGATTCGTCCGTAGTTACATATCTTATGCAAAGAGTTTTAGGGAACAATGGCACATCATCAAATCTCTGATAGCCATCAATTAATGATCTGAATTTCAGAAAGAAATCATTGCCTTCCTAGTATTTCCTAAGCAAGCATCTAACAACCAGATACTAGAATTCCATCAGTTTTGCACTTTCGGTTTTTATTTATCTTCCAATAATTGATATTTAAATTTTCAATTTTACATGCTCAGACAGGTAAAATAAAAAACCCTAAACCGATTGTTCCTACATAATGGCCAAAGCTTCATTCCTGCTTATAAAACTTGATATTTTCTAAGAACCAAGCTCTAAATTCAACTTTTTCTACTTAAGAAGAGCACCTGGTTAAGCATTAAAACGAAGCAATTGAAAAAGAGCAAACCCTAGAAATAGAGAAAAGGGAAGCACAACTCACGATGCGATCAGTAGTGCCCGCGGCGCCGTCAAGGACGCGAATGCGAGCTCGAGTCTCCTCGCACATCTTCTTAATCAGCTCGCCCTTCCTTCCGATAATGCTCCCGACCTTAAGAACCGGCACAATCAGCCGGAAAACACAGTCGCCGGGCCACCCGGGCCATCTTTTATCGGCGGCGGAGACGGCATCGCTGCTGGAAGTCGTCGCCGGAGCCTCGGAATCCGATTTGGGAGCGGATTCGGAGTCTTGGTTGTTCTGAATTTCGGTGGAGAGCGGGCCGGAGTCGGGCGCGGGAGTTGCGGCTACGGATTCGGGTTGCTGGTCGGGTTCGGTGGCCTTGGCGGAGCCGTTCTCGGAGGGTTGGGCGGTGGCCATTGGGTGGGTTAGGGTTAGAGAGAGAAAGTGAGAGATGCAAGAAAAGGGTGAGAAGAGGCAGCCCAGTATATGTTGCAGAAGAAAAACAAGACTGACTATACGAGAGGAGTCAACAGATTTTTCCTACAAGGCAATGGAGTATGTAGGACCAAGAATTAAAATCTCTGCGATATATCCGATATATCTTCCGATATCTCTCTTTTTCGAAGGACCGATATATCTTTAGGGGTCAATATCTTATCTTCCACCGTATCTACGATATTTCCCCGATATTTAGGAAATATCCTCAAATATCACCGATATTTAGGAAATATCTCCGATATTTAGGAAATATCTCCGACATTTATGATATTTTCGATATATCACTGACATATTAAAAAAATATCTGTAAAAAATTGAAATGTTATCCGGAAGAGAAGTAACTAATTCCCTCGAGGTGTATCCCAATGACGAGTGGTGGTCTCGACTTGAAACTGCAACTGCCAATGGAATCAACGTACAAAGGGTATTATCTGAAGAAGTTGTTGGAAACCCAGAAAATAATTTAGATAGTGATGATGCATGGGGCGGCATAGCAACTCCAGATAGTTCAGATGATGATGAAGATGGTGGAAGCGGAAAAGGTGATGGAAATACTGGCACCGGGTTTGTATATGGACAATCTTCTACAGTTGGTGGATTGAACAATTTTTCATCGGAAGAAAATTACGATCATGCCTCCCATGATCATGGCTATAGAAGTATTAGGTATGGAGCGCAAGAGGATACCATGTATGGGAGGAGGACTAGAGGTCCAAATGATGATCAAGATGTTGTTTCAGTTGCGCTAAGTTTTGATTCTATCAGTTTAGGTAGTGGGACTGGAACCTCAAATGAATCCCAAGAAGGCAACAATCAATATGGCTATAATGTTTATGGCTATAATCAATGCACGGAAGTCAGTGATCAGTCATCCAGTTTTCATCATCCTTACTATCCACTTATAGGGGAAACAGTTGTCAGCTCCAAAGACATATATGATTATCATATTCAACACTACAATTTGTACTATATGAGTCATATGTCTTGGTCTGATTATTGTACTTTTGTGGATCAGCGTGTGTCTTATGATTCTTATGAATAACCTAGATTCTCATTCTGGATGTAGATGAAGTTGATATTTGTAATATTTATATATAAATCTAATAAATTAAATATTTCAGAAAAAAAAAATTCTTCCCAAAATACCGATATTTTTTTCCCGGGTTTCCCCGATATATCCCCGATATATCTGAAATCTCCCTTTTTCAACAGACCGATATATCTACCGATACCGATATTTTAATCCTTGTGTAGGACACGTGCTATAGCGACTTTTATTTTTAAGGTCATGTCCCTATGATGGTTTGGGAAATATTATGTGCTACTAGATCATGAAAATTTTCCATTTATGTTTTGGAAAAAAATACTAAAGTTAAGAATGACCGATAACTAAATTAATAAATGTTTAGTCCTGAAATGGGATCTGTTGTTGTCACATGACGGTGATCGTGATCGTTATCTTTAACGTCTTGTTCGAGAGTGTCAACATTTGTTGTTGGTGAAAATCTTTTAAAGTTCAAGACATCTGTGTGAAAGGGTTGTGTTTTATTAGAACGCGAAAATTTTGTTATTATGTTAATCTCGATTTTATAAACTGAAAGTGTTTAGACTTCGTTTTTCTTATCAATGCGTCTTGTTTGGAGACTGAATCATTTGCTTGTGAGTTGGGAAAATGTTAACTCTCTTTTGGGAAAATGTTAACTCTCTTTTGGCCTGATTAAGTCATTGTGCTGTGGTCTTTGTGGTCTCTCTCCAATTTTTTTTTTTTTTGGTCTGCAACATAATTTCATTAAGCCAAATAGGCAAAGAAAGAAAGGAACAAAACAACAGAAGCAAGACTGAAACTAAAACACAAAGCAGCTAAAGAAAGAAATACATGGAAAAAGTGATATATATATATATATATATATATATATATATATATATATATATATATATATATATAACATCAGTCATTTCAATGAAGGTCACACTAGACGGTCAGTCCCATCCACATAAATCGGAATGGCCTTGATAGCTCTAGTATCCTCATATGAAAGGAAAGACTCCAGATGTGATATATTCCAACCATTTGTTGTATCAAAAATCTCGAAAACTCTCAAAGGAGTGAATCTGTTGGAAGTGATTGTGGGAATGATGATGCCTCCATGGTTGTTTGGGACCCAACGGTCCTTCGAAACATCAATACTCTTGCCATCTCTAACTTGCCAAATAGCATTTGCCGAATCACCTCCCTACCTGCTAGCAAGCTATTCCACCCACACCCATGAAGGTCCAGAGCCTTTGTTTGCATTCAAGAAAGTTGAGTTAGGGAAATACCTAGCCTTCAGGATTCTGCCCCAGAGAGATCCTGAGTTTGCAACCAGTCTCCAACATTGTTTCCCAAGAAGTGCGAGATTAAAAGTGTGGAGACTCTTAAAACCAATATCACCGTCCAACTTACTTTTGCATAAAGTATCCCATGCTTTCCGGTGGATTTTTTCTTTTTGTCCCCGGAGAAACCCCACCAGAAATTTGCAATGTCAGAGTTGACGGCCTTACAAAGAGGTATCGGCATCAAGAAAATGGACATGGGATATGCAGGGACAGCCATTGCCACCGCCTTGGGAGAGGATATTGGCCTTCCATCCCTCCAACTTTTGTTGAATTCTTTCACTGATACAGGCCAACGCCTTCTTTTTGGAGTTACCCCGGTGTGTCGGAAGACCTGGGTAGATTGCAGGCTTCTCCGCAATAGAAATATTCTTGGCTGTAGCAATTTCCTCCCTGCAGGCCTCAGGGGTATTTGCAGAGAAGTAAATTTATGACTTTTCAAGGTTGATGGATTGACCCGATGCTGACAGTACTCTTCAAGGATCAATCGGAGTCTGTTACAATTACTCATAGTAGCCTTTAAGAAGAAAATCGAGTCATCAACAAATAGGAGATGTGAGAGACCTTAACAACTCGGGCTTAGTTTCATACACTTGCAATGTTGCGAGAAAGAACTTCCCAACAATAAGGAAAAGGTAGGGGGAGAGTCCCCCTGTCTCAGCCCCCAGGAAGGCTTGAAGGCATTGATTACAATGGAGAAGGAAACAAAAGTCACCAACCTCGAGACAAGCTTTATCTAACCTGCATCAAACCCAAATTTTCTAAGCGAGGGTTCAAGGAAGTCCCACTCCACCCGATCGTATGCCTTGTTCATGTCTAACTTCAGAGCCATCTCATGATCTGATTTTGACTTCTTCAGCTTTAAGTAGTGATATGCCTCATGAACAATACTGAGATTATCCTGGATCTGCCTCCCTGCCACAGAGGCATTTTGCTGCTCAGATATGATACCAGAGAAAATTGGTTTCAACCTGTTAGCCAAGAGCTTAGACAAAATCTTCATAGAATTGTTGCGTAGACTGATAGGCCGGAATTGATTAACCGATTCCGGGAGGGAAACTTTTGGAATTAACACTATGTTCGTCTTGTTGAGGCTGTCGATTGTGATCTCATCACGGAAGAAAGCTGCTATAGTTTGGTTAATATTTTCTTGCACAGTGCTCCAGTACTTACTATAGAACATACCTGGGAAACCCTCAGGGCCAGGCGCCTTGAGGCTACCCAGTTGCTTTGTAGCTGTAACAATTTCATTCATCGAGAAAGGCTTACTAAGATCGGCATTCTGTTCATTACTCACTTCACGGTGAATATTATCAAGAGCTCTTCCCCAGTTGCGAGGCCCCGAGGAAGTGTAAAGATAGCTGAAGAAAGAAGTAAAGGCCGAACTAATGTCAGCCTCCTGTCTTATCCAGACATCATTTCCCACCATAATGCTTGAAATTCGGTTCCTCTTCCTTTGGATAATGGTCGCGAGGTGGAAAAACTTGGAATTCCTATCCCCCTCTAAAAGCCAGCTTATTCTTTATCTCTGCCTCCAGTATAGTTCTTCTTGTGACCAAAGAGCACCAAGCTCCATAGTAATCTCATTTCTCTCTCAGCCGAGAAGCACTAGTGAGTTTGGCAAGTTTAAGTTGGTCTCCCTCCAAATTGTAAAGGAGAACTACAACATGACTGGCTGCAATATATATCAAAATACTTGCCCATATCTCTTATATTACTTACTGTCTGACACTGTCCAGTATAAAAGTGAGCTTCTGTGAAGTCGCTTCTTGTGTAATAGAGCCAGCAGACAGAAGCCATACCATCTCTACCACATCTTCCACTTTCCTGGTAATAAGACTCCAAACTCCTCGGGCAGCCAAAGTGAATTACTTGTCTTATGATTGGCTTATCAATGCCCATGCCAAAAGCAATAGTAGAAACCATCACACCTATTTTTTCTCTAATAAATAACCTATAAAAATAGTAAGCTCAGTGAGTATGACAAGAATCAAGTGAACATTAATACAATGCAAGAGTAAGAAAGGGAAGGGTGAAGTGCTCTATGGGATAGTAGAAAATAAGGATTCAATATGGTTTGGTATGCTTCAATGTTTATTCTTCTTCATATTAGAGGTTTATATGGAGATACAATTGCAGTACTAA
Organism: Fragaria x ananassa; assembly: GCA_034370585.1. Classification (NCBI taxonomy): domain Eukaryota; kingdom Viridiplantae; phylum Streptophyta; class Magnoliopsida; order Rosales; family Rosaceae; genus Fragaria; species Fragaria x ananassa. Next base: position 5,464,071 of record CP139760.1, read on the forward strand.
TAGGAAAAATATCTCCTACATCTATACAAAATATTTAACCTACACATACAAGGAAAGTAAATATTTACAAATATTCTACACTCCCCCTCAAGTTGGTGCATAGATATCAATCATGCCTAACTTGCCAACTGAGTCGTCAAACACTTTCCTTGACACTCCTTTCGTAAGAACATCTGCCAACTGGTCTTCTGTATACACAAAAGGAAAACGGATTATGTTCCTGTCTAAGTTTTCCTTGATAAAATGCCGATCTACCTCCACATGCTTGGTCCGGTCATGTTGAACAGGATTATGAGCAATTTTAATTGCAGACGTATTATCACAATGCAAGTCCATAGGTTGTTTGAGTTTAAAACCCAATTCTTTTAACACATTACGAATCCATAACATCTCACAAACTCCATGTGCCATACCTCGAAATTTTGCTTCAGCACTTGACCTGGCAACAACCTTCTGCTTCTTACTACGCCAAGTTACAAGGTTTCCTCCAACAAATGTAAAATACCCAGATGTAGATCGTCTGTCAGTCTTATCACCAGCCCAATCAGCATCAGTGTACCCTACAACTTCCAACTCACCCTTCTTTTCAAACAACAAGCCTTTGCCAGGTGCCATCTTAAGATATTTCAATATACGGTACACTGCATCCATATGCTCTTCACTGGGACAATGCATAAACTGACTAACCACACTCACAGCATAAGCAATATCAGGTCTGGTATGAGAAAGATAAATAAGTCTTCCTACTAGACGTTGATACCTTCCTTTATCAGTTGGGACTTGATCTGGATAGATGGCGAGGTTGTGGTTCATCTCAATTGGTGTCTCAACCGGTTTGCAGTCAAGCATTCCAGTCTCAGCTAACAAATCAAGTACATACTTACGTTGGGACAAAGAAATCCCCTGCTTTGACCTTGCAACTTCAATTCCAAGAAAATACTTCAACTGTCCAAGATCCTTCATCTCAAACTCCTTTGAAAGATACTTTTGTAGAGCCTCCATCTCTTTTAGGTCATCCCCTGTGACAATCATATCATCAACGTACACAATCAGAGCAGTGATCTTACCCTGACTACGCTTGATGAATAAAGTGTGATCTGAGTTGCTTTGTCTATAGCCAAACATCTTCATTGATTTGGAGAATCTTCCAAACCAAGCTCTAGGAGATTGCTTCAAACCATACAAGGACTTCTTCAACTTACAAACCTTGCCGGCATCACATGGTTTACTTTTGACTCCTGGTGGCATGTCCATATACACCTCTTCCTCCAAGTTTCCATTGAGGAAAGCATTCTTCACATCAAACTGTTGCAGAGGCCAATCTTTAGTTGCTGCAAGTGAAATCAAGATTCGTACAGTGTTGATCTTTGCTACAGGAGCAAATGTTTCTTCATAATCAATGTCATACCGCTGGGTGTATCCCTTGGCAACCAACCTTGCTTTATACCTGTCAATACTCCCATCTGCTTTCAACTTTACGGTGAATACCCAACGACATCCAACAGTCTTCTTTCCAGCTGGTTTAGGCACAATATCCCAAGTCGAGTTTTTCTGTAATGCCTCGAGTTCTTCGTTCATCGCTTGAGTCCACTTAGGATCCGCCATTGCATCCTGTAAACTACTAGGAATACAAACACTGGACAATTGATTAATGACAAGGGCGTGTGACTCGGACAATCTATGGTTAGACATGTAATTGGCTACAGGATACTTAGCTTTGGCTTTGATATCAGGTTCATATTGTTTCTTTGGAATTCCTTTGGTAACTCTCTGTGACTTTCTAGGTATAATACTATCTACCTCAGGTAATTGATTTGAATGTAAAGGTACCTGAGCTTGAGCAGGGACATTCACGGCAGATTCTTGAATTGATGGTGTAGAGAAAGGAAAACTGTCTGACAGAGAAGAACCTTGGGTGTCCAATCTACCAGTACCATGTGGCCCATGTTGCACAGCCTGCGTTTCTTCTTGACTGACGACACCTGCTTCAAAGTCTGACGCGGCAGTAGTTTTTAGGTGAACACGCGTGTCCACATCAGCTGTGTCAACCGATCCCGGCGTGACATGTAGCAAACCCAGTTTCAGCATGTCTTCTGTTCTGTCACGCGCAGCAGTCTCCTGGGCGACACGCTGCACCTTGTGCTGCTCTCCTCTGACACGCACGTGGTCCTCTTCAGTTCGGGTCGGCTCGGCTGAAGTCTCCACTCGGCTTGGCTCTCTGACGCGCACATGGTCCCCTTCAGTTTGGCTCTGCTCGGCTGCAATCTCCACTCGGCTTGGCTGAGCTTCACGTGGGTGGCCTGTATCAATAGTGAACGGGACATGAGTTGTTGTCTCCTTTTCTGTTGCTTTCTTATTTGTGGCTCCATTAACTCCGAATCTCAACTCCAATGCTTCCACCTCTTCAAACTCGTCGAATTCAAATAATTGTCGAGAATTCCTTTCACCTTCACAACCGCTCTCCCCCTGAAGGGAAGATGTCGAAACTTCCCCTGAATAGTCAGGCTCAGATTCACGAAAAGAAACATCAAGGGACACGTGAATGGTATCAGTAAGAGGATCATAACATCGATAGCCTTTTTGAAACTCGGCATACCCAAGAAAGATACACCGTTTAGCACGAGGATCAAGTTTGCTTCGTTGTTGCTTGGGAATATGAACATATACTACGCACCCAAACACACGAGGCTCCAAGTTAGGCAATGATGGAATGGAGAGAAGTTTTTGAAGCTGTTGTAGAGGGTTTTGACATTCAATAACCCGAGAAAGGGTACGATTGATGAGGTAGGCAGTAGATGTCACAGCTTCTCCCCAATATTCTACAGGTACATTCATGCCAAACAAAGAGGCACGGACAACTTCTAGCAACTGCCGATTTTTTCTCTCTGCCAATCCATTTTGCTGAGGAGTATAAGTATTTGAAGTCTGATGTCGAATTCCATGTAACTTCATAAACTCTTGCATAGGACCATTAATATATTCTCCGCCATTGTCAGACTGGAAAACTCAAACAACCTGTTGATACTGTGTGGACACCATCTTGTGAAATTCTTTGAATCTAGAATAAACATCACTCTTATTCTTCAATAGAGACACCCAAGTCGTACGGGTACAATCATCAATAAACGTCACGAAATACCGAGCGCCAGAGAGAGAAGGAATTTCTGCAGGACCCCACACGTCAGAGTGAATCTTCATAAATGGAACGGGACTTTTATTTAGGCTTGGTGGATATGAAATACGGTGGCTCTTGATCAGTTCACATATGTCGCAATGAAAATCTGCATAGTCGACATCTGAAAATAATTGCGGTTGTAGTTTCTTAAGGTAACCGAAGTTTAAATGACCCAACCTGCGGTGCCAAAGCCACACATCTTTCTTAGCACTCTCAGCTCTATTGACCTGATTAGCTTGACCCAAAGACTGCATATGTTTCTCTCCTGTCTCTGTCAGATCTAGGTAGTACAATTTCCCTTTTCTCACTCCATAACCCAAAATCCGCCTAGTTAGAATGTCCTGAAATACACAGAAAGACGGATAAAAGGTGACAATACATGATAATTCTTGAATGATTTGGCCAACTGAGAGAAGATTGTATGACAATGAAGGGACGACTAATACAGAATCAAGGGTTAATGTGTTTGATAGGACAATAGAGCCTTCTCCGGTAACCGGAGTTGGAGTACCATCAGCGGTAGAAACAATATTTTGAGAGGAGGGTTTTAATTTTTTTCAAGAGGCTAGGATCATTACACATGTGATCTGATGCTCCTGTATCAATAATTCAGGACCTATTCATAGATACCTTACCACTCATACCTGACTGTGCTATATTAAAGGCATTTGATGGTTGGTCTTCCTCTGTAGTGGTTATGACAGCTTTTGCATGATTCTTTCGGGGTTTCAGGGTGAAATCCCACCAATCCGGGTACCCAATTTTTTCAAAGCAACGTTGCTTGCTATGACCTAATACTCCACATAGCGGACATTTTGAGTTCGCATATGAATTTGGTTTGTATGGAGACCAGCATGGTGTGGTGGTATGGTAGTTGATTTGTTGTGCCATTTTGGAGGTTTGGTTTTTGAGATTTCAAGAATTTGGGAATTATGATTTTGATGTATGCAACGATTTGGTTGTGGTGTGATTCGGGATTCAGGTTTGGTTTTGGGATTTGGGAATTTGTGTGTGATTTGTGGGGGTTTTTGATACGCAGCGATTTGTGGTGTTTTGGGTGTAAATTCAAAGGATCGAACCTAGCAAGCTCTGATGCCAAGTAGAACAGGAACAAGCGTGGCCCGTGGATCACTATTGTACCGATATTGTCCCAACTTAACCACCTTTAAGGTGTTGGGTTTTAACCACAAAAGGCCTCGGTACAATTGGATATGATTCATCCACTTATAAGTTGTATTTTATTTGTTCATTTTCTGATGTGGGATCTTTCCTCTCCAACATGGTATCAGAGCAGTGCTCTGGGCCTACAAAATGGTTGGACGTGGTAGAGGTCATGGAAGAAGAGCTTTGGATGATCAACAAACAGAGATGGCTGAGATGCGCCGTATGATTGAAGACCTGGCAAGGGCAGTGCAAGCTCTAGAACGTCTAGAACAGGAACAAGCGTGGCCCGTGGATCACTATTATACCGATATTGTCCCAACTTAACCACCTTTAAGGTGTTGGGTTTAACCACAAAAGGCCTCGGTACAATTGGATATGATCCATCCACTTATAAGTTGTATTTTATTTGTCCATTTTCTGATGTGGGATCTTTCCTCTCCAACACTCCCCCTCACGTGCAACCTAATTTTTAGGTCTGCACGTGGAATTCATTCAGTCCAAGGCTCATTGCAGGCACTTGGTATGGTATAGGCCAATCAGAATTTTTCCGATGGCAATTCGATGAACCCAAATCTGGGCTCATTATGCTGGGAGATTTTCTCTCGTTACGCTGGGAGACGTAATTGAAGAGGGACCCGCTTTGATACCAACTAGAAAATAAGGATTCAATATGGTTTGGTATGCTTCAATGTTTATTCTTCTGCATATTGGAGGTTTATATAGAGATACAATTGCAGTACTAATAGGAAAAATATCTCCTACATCTATACAAAATATTTAACCTACACATACAAGGAAAGTAAATATTTACAAATATTCTACAGGGATTACACAAGATTTATTATCCATTTGACCATGGTAGATTCCGCCTCCTTCAGTGAATTGAATACCTGGTACAATAGCGTCATAACAAACACTTGAAGAAATGCAAAAGGTTTGTTCTTTGACAAAATACATGTAAGAACTGAACAAGGAATTGAAAAAACTCATCAGAAACATAAGATGATGTGGACCAAAAGATGCCTAACAACAAATATGCTTAGAGGTATAGCTACAAAAATGTCGGACAGTGATCAAAACTAAGTTATATGGCAAAGCCAGGTCTGCTATAGAGACATAAGTTCCATAGAACTAACTCAGCTATATTCCTAACTCCTAAGTACCATCATCAGAGACGGAGGCAGTTCAGGACGACTGTGGGTCTTTGCCCACACCAAATTTTGACAAATCCCACCAATAGTAAGCTATTATACTCTCTGTGCCCACACATGACTTCTATCTATGGCCACACAAGCTACTTGTAAACCCCCACCAATATATTAGTCTTAGATATTGTATCCCCACATATCTCACATTCCCATAATCCCGTACAACAACCAAAAAGGGGAAGCTTCTCTTGTACTCTATCCAACAAATAATTGACTATTATTGCTTGGTTTTTGCTCAATAACACAGAACTCAAACAAATATGGAAAAAACACGGTCAAACACCCAAAGCCAGAGTCTAAGGTAGAATAGCCTGAACAGGTACTGCCTTTAAGGCTTTAATCCTCTTTCTTTCTATGTTGCTCAATTCTTCTTTTCGATCAAAAAGATATCGAAATTGATATGAGAGGCATGCACTTGTTTCTTTCAATATTTGTGTCAGTCAATCTGTCATCATCTCTCTGTTCTATTCTGCATGTAGCAAGCCAGCAGTCAAATATTAGAATCAAATCATCAATCACCTTTTCATCTCTCTGAAACGCAGTAGTCACAACTCATTACAGTAAGAGATTTAAGAGGTTAGATTCTATCTTATATCTTGATTGAATGATTGATTGAGTAGCAGTCTGCTTTTGTTTTCGTATTGATTCTATGTGGATGGGATAGTATTATTATTAGCGGAGCTGAGCTCTGTTTTTTGCTATTGATTGGAAGATTGTTGAGAACTAGGAATTGATTTTGTTTGAATTGCCATAACTTACACTTTGAATCTTTGGTATTTGATGCAGTTGTAACTTGAAAGTTGTGTGTAGAAGTCATGGAAAGGTTCTTTAAAAGGAAATCAGACATGCTGCAACCCTATGCAAATTGTGAAATATCAAAGGACATTCGTGTTGAGGCAGAGATAAATTTGTCAGAGCTACCATCAGATCCTGGATTGCGAAAGAAAATTTCAGACTACCCTTTGAGTATTCAAGACCAAGTTCGAAGAGTATATTTGCAAAGGGGTCCTTGTCAGCCTAAAGATCACAAATTTGTTAAGACCAAGTGTGGAGCTAAGTATAGAAAGTTCATAGTTGCTTGGTTCAATGATTTTCCTAACGGGCTGGAATATAGTATAGACAAGGATTGTGCATATTGTTTGTGTTGCTACCTATTTAAAACTAATTTCGGAGATCAAGCAGGTGGTGATGCTTTTAGTAGTAAGGGTTATCGAAATTGGAAGGAGAAATCAAGGCTATATGTTCATGTCGGAGACCTCAACAGCGCCCATAATCATGCTTTGAGAAAGTGTGAGGATCTCGTGAATGAAAGACAACACATTCGAAATATCATCAACAAGAATGCTAAGCAATCCAGAACATATTATCGAATTCGACTCACTGCATCAGTAGAATGTATACGGTTCCTTCTAAGACAAGGTCTTGCATTCCGGGGCCATAATGAGTCAAAAAATTCAAGCAATCAAGGTAACTTTGTTGAACTTTTACAATTTCTTGCTGATCATAATAAACAAGTTAAAGCTGTGGCATTGAAAAACGCTCCAGCGAACCTCAAATTGACATCACCAACAATTCAGAAAGAGATAGTAAATGTTGCAGCAGTTGAAACAGCAGATGCTATAATTAGAGACATGGATAATGCATTGTTCTCCATTCTAGTTGATGAAGCTAGAGATGTTTCTATAAAAGAGCAAATGGCTGTAATTTTTCGTTATGTGGATAAAAGGGGTTGTGTGATTGAACATTTTATTGGCATTGTACATGTTGCCAATACCACTGCCAGAACACTCAAAAAAGCTGTAGATGAATTGCTTAGTAAACATAAACTGAGCATATCAAGTTTACGTGGTCAAGGCTTCGATGGAGCAAGTAATATGAGTGGGGAACTAAATGGCTTAAAGACACTTATTTTGAAGGATAATCCCACTGCTTTCTATGTCCACTGTTTTGCACATCAGCTTCAGTTAGCCTTGGTGGCTGTGGCAAAGAAACATAGTATTGTAGGTGATTTCTTCACATCAGTTGCTAATGTTGTGAATATTGTTAGTGCCTCTTCCAAACGTCGAGACATTCTTCGAGAAAAGCAGGCTCTTAATGTTATTCAAGCATTGAAAGTTGGAGAACTTTCAAGTGGAAGAGGGTTAAATCAAGAAATTGAGATTAAACGTACAGCCGATACACGTTGGAGCTCACATTATGGTACGCTCATAAACTTTATAGCCTTGTTCCCTTCCATAGTTGATGTGCTAGATGAAATTGCAAATGACAAAGTAGCTAGGTTCTGATCAAAAAGATAATGCATACATTTCATTGGGGTTATTACAATATTTTGATTACATATTTAGTTTGCATTTGATGAGGATTGTACTTGGTATTAGTCATGAGTTGTCCCAAGCATTGCAAAGAGATGATCAAGATATAGTAAATGCAATGGATTTAGTGAAAATATGCAAGAGAAAGTTGCAGGATTTGAGGGATAATGGATGGGATTCTTTACTAGACCAAGTTGTTATTTTTTGTGGCAAAGAGAATATCATGTTTCCCAACATGAGTGAGAAGCATATATGTAAAGGAAAATCAAAGCAGAAAAGTCCAGAAATCACAAACTTGCACTATTATCGTTTTGATTTCTTTTGTGCTGTGATAGATCTCCAACTTCAAGACTTGAACAATCGTTTCAATGAGGGTAATACAGAGCTACTCCTTTGTATTGCATGTTTGAGTCCGAATTATTCATTTTCTGCTTTCAACAAGGAACGTTTGATGCTTCTTGCTAGCTTTTATCCAACTGATTTTTCTACAACTGAGCTATTGTTACTGGAGTCACAGCTAGATATATATATCGATGACATGCAATCAAACACTAAGTTTCAAGACTTGCATGAGATTTCTGATCTAGCACAGAAACTTGTTGAGACAGGAAAGAGTAGGACATATATGTTTGTCTATAAGCTCATTACCTTGGCACTAGTACTTCCGGTTGCAACAGCCACAGTTGAAAGAGCATTTTCTGCCATGAACATTGTAAAGAATAGAATGCGAAATCGGATAGGAGATCAATGGTTAAATGATAGCTTAACTGTGTACCTTGAGAAGGATATCTTCAAAGACATTGATAATGAGGCTATAATTCAAAGGTTCCAAAACATGGCTACACGTAGAGGACATCTGTAGCTGGCTTAAATTGTTTTGCAGGTATAAAAATTACTATTGTGCATTTATGCTTTTTTGAAAGTTAATTTTTACAGGGCAAATGGATGTTTAAGTTTTCCATTGCTAGTAGTGTTAAATCATGTTATATTACCTAGAAACTAACATATCAAACCTATTTTCACATTCAGCAATTCAATGTCTTTGAGAAAGAAGTTGAGGAGCTTTTTGTTATGGAATGAACCAGCATGAGCAGCTTTTGGTTATGGAGTGAACTAGCTTGAGCAGCTTTTGATTATGGAGTGAACCAGTTCTTGGTGACAAGTCTGGTTATACCATGTGCATTTTATTATAGTCCAGACGTAGAGCTCTCATAAGAAACTACTGTTTTGTGTTTCTTTTGGGAAGATGCTTGTTTCCTGATGTGGTAGAAGCCATTTTTGTATATGTATGGACTTGCTGAAATTTAGGGATGTATAAAATCATGTATTGATTTGGGGTTATGAATATTATGAAAAAAGTGTGCCCCATGTATGCTTGGTTCTGCCTCCGCCACTGACCATCATCATTCATTAAATTGAAACAAGACAACAAAAGACACAACTTTTACTATCCCTTGGGAAGTCGAATTTATGCTCATTGGTTGCAGTCTTGACAATAGCCTATAAAAGAACCTGGAGGACTGCTGTCCTATATGAAAGTATAACTGAAAATTAAGTAGTTAAGGTATGCACCTGATCAACGACTTTAATTGTCATACAGTAAATTATAGTTGAACCATCTGTCGTACAAATTTGGAAACTTCTTGAACTAGCTCATGAACAAATGATTGAGTCCGATTGAATAACTTGACACCATAGAACAGATTACCCCGATCAAATGAGCCTATTTGGACATATGGGTTTTCCATCTTCAAGGAATTAACACTGTCCATTCGAACCCTTTCATCATAAATATAAATAGATGTAAAATAACCTGACAGGAATCACACATGCCTTGTCAGGGGTCGTGTACAAGATATCAAATTGACCACACCCATCCGAAAAAAGAAGATTATTAGTCACGGGTATCTCTTGACTCACACATCACTACACTCTACGAGATCGAACACCATGATACTATGTCAATTATAAGTGTATAATCGATCATATCCCCACCTATTTATAGTGCACACGTATATAATGTCCCAATTCAAAAAGAAAAAATGTATAATGTATGCATGCGTTGCTCAACTCAAGCCCCACATCCCCACCTCCCTACCAATTAATTTCATACAACTTGGATGCATATAGTGTTTTAGAGATAATGTTCTTGGTCTTCTCTTACATTAGTTCAATGGTTTCTTTGATGAAACATTAGTTCAATATGTTTGTGAACCAACTCATGGCTAATTATTTGGTAACATGCATGCATATTTTCCATTTAAAAGTTAGTAGGGAATTAACAGGTCCAGAATTTGTAATATTCGCTTCTCCACAAATATAATCAACAAAAAAAATGCAGGGTGATGCCTCATAATTAGCTAGTGAAATTGATGAGTACACAATTCTTGTTATTCAACACATATATTGAAGTGTTGATAGGATATTGCTCAATCTTGATATATATATATATATATATATATATATATATATATATATATGTGTGTGTCAATTTCAATCATAAACTATGTGTGATCATACATTCAAGTACTCAAAATTACCAAAATTCATCAAATCATTCATAAGCACACAATTACAGTAAATTGACATTTCTTTTCAAACAATTCGAAATTAAAGTTTCATCTAGGCACCACATCCTATAACTCCTCAAGCGAGCTCTAAGGTTCATATGCATGATTCAATCGCACAAAACAGTAAAATCTCAAGTTTCACTGAGATTGACAAACGTACCAAGACGCTCCCAGCGCTTGCCAAACAGAGTTAGTAATAGTAATATGTATTTCAAAATTCAAATCGCATGCTAACATCCATTAAGCAGCAAAAATTTCCCCAACATCGAATTTTGGCAGAAGACCTATTCCCAATTCTAGGTGTTTTTTTTTCACCCTAAACCCCTCAACATTAACTGAAGCAAGTCGGGTCGCAAGGATCCGTGTTTTTTTATCAGGTCATGGGTTCAAGGTTTTCGGGAGAGGAAGAGGGTTTTCAATCCCATTCGTGTTCATGAAAAAAATTTCAATCACCAATCATGCAAAACAACAACAATTTAGGGAAAATTGTGGTTGGCTATGATACCAACTATTGAACTTAATGAAGAGAAAGTCAATCTTTTCTGTTAGAGTTTTGAGTTCTGTTTTAGTAAGTCCTAGTCTTTAGGGTACTTGTTGCTTGTTGAATTCTTAGTTAGTTGCTTTGCTTACGGATGTTAGTGAATAACGTAAGCTGAATTATCTCTTTCTGTTAAGGTTGTGAAGGCTATTTAAAACCTAAGTTTGTTCAATAAGATTATACAGATCATTCCCAGATACAGTTGAGTTTTTGTCATTGTGTTCTGTTCTTAACATTGTGGTAACAGAGCCCCACAAAGGGCCTGATTGTGAGAGGTTAGGAACCACAATATCCTAACAAGAGAGAAAGAGTGAAACACTTGCTGAGATCGAGTGAAACAGTGTGAGAAGAGAGTGAGAGAGAGAGAGATGACAGCTGAAAGAAGAAATTTCGCTCAACCTAGCATTCCTAAATTCGATGGAGATTATGATCATTGGTCAATGTTAATGGAGAACCTTTTGAGATCGAAGGAATATTGGAGTCTCATTGAAACTGGTTATTCTGAGCCTGTTTCTGGAGAGACGATGACTACTGCACAAAGAAAGATTTTGGAGGAATTGAAACTGAAATTGTTAGTACATAACCAAAATACTTGGCCAAGCCGAGAATATGACATAATTACCCGGTCGCCGGAGACCATTCTAGGCAAGATAGCATCAGCAAGCCCTTCACGGACATCCAAAGAGTGAAGGTTCAGCGACGATCAACCCGCCAGGCCCACTCTCCGGCGGCAAAACACCCCCAAAAGGGGAGGTGCTGTAGAGGACCATAATTAGTCCCACATCGGGGACTGAGACCACAGAGCCTGACATTGGCCTATAAAATAGACACAAACTCCTAAAAGAGGTAAGTCCACAAAAACTCCTTTCCATCTCTCTCATATTTTGCAAGTAACACATGGGTATTAACTAAAGCATCGGAGAGTCGAATACTGGAACCCCAGTCCCGACTCCTGAGGCATTGCTACTTGTATAGGTATCAGTCCCGGATTCAAGGATTCGACCTCCCGACCCGTGACCTCGGGACAGGTAGAAACAATTGGCGCTAGAAAGAGGGCCCTCTTGTGGAACTCTCATTTTAGCTAAAACAATGGTAGAAATCGTAGAGGACCCTAGTGACTCTGTCGCTCAATTAGAGAAAGAACTTTCCCAATCTGGAGATACATCCCTTCCCCAAGCCAGTAATCCCGTTAACCATCCCGACCCCGCCACCGCCCATGAAATTTTAAAACGCGACTTCCATCCGTTTCGTGAACAGGCAGCCAAAGAAAAGACAGAGGCTGAGGCGTACCTGGTACGCATTGGCGAATTAGAAAATGAACTATTCTTACTCCAAGCCACGTTAGACAATCGTAGCGTGTATAATGGCAGCTTGGATCACGCGACACGGGTCGCTGGAATCCCAGATTCCACCACCACATCCATGCCTACGCATGGCCAAAGTAATTTCGTGTCCCTGGGAGGCCCTAACCAGATCATCTATGTCACCCATCCACTTACAAACTCATCCTTTCCACTCCTGCCCCTCAACCATCTGCAATCCCCAATGAACCCTCTTTCTCACTAAATCAACTAGATCCATATGCTCGGCATGTCCCCACCCCTACCTCTACCAACACCCCTAACCCACCTCTTGACACGCAAACCCGCCTACTACTTCAACTTAGCCAATTTGTCACTCAGTTGGCTTCATAGGTTGAAGGGGTCGAGAGTCACGGGAACCAGCGACCTCTATTTTATGGTTATAGGCATCGCCTGAGTCCCTTCACTCCATGGGTGCAGATGGAAAAACGGCAACCTGAGGCCAAACCTTTCAAGGTGGACAAGTACAAAGGCACTGGGGACCCTCATCTCCACCTCGAAATATTTCTTTCGCTATGTAGCTCAACTCGCTACTCAGATGCCATGACCTGCCATGCCTTCTAAGAGACCCTTTCTGATGAGGCACTCAGCTAGTTCCTCAACCTACCTCCCAATTCCATCGACAACTTTGGCCAGCTCTCGAAACGCTTCCTCAATCGCTTCATACTTCATGCCAGCTTTTATCAAAGTGTAGACGCCCTGTTCCACATCAAGCAAAAGGACAGCAAGGGCATCCACCAGGTGCTGTCCCGGTGGAAATCCGCCACCGCACAGTGCCACAACTTAGAACTGCGGGTCGTTGAGCAAGTTTTCTGCCAAGCCCTGCTGCTTGGCAATTTCTTAATGGAGATCAACAGGAACCCTCCAGCTTCTTACGATGCCTTATTGGACTTGGCTATCTGGTGGGCACATGCCGAATTTGCCACCTTCAGACATTCTGCTCCAGCCACATTGGCTTTTCCCGCTCCTCCCCCAAAACATTAATCTCAATAGAAGTATAAACATTTTGACCGTGGGCAGGATAAGGGCAAGCAGCATGGCTCCTCTCGGGACCAAGGCCGCGGTTCCGACCGTCGTCACGGTGGGCAGAAGAACAGCAACCACCCTTATCGGCCAAGGGACCAGAGTCCACAGCAACAGCGCCGCTCTTCCCCACCACCTCGTTACGAGGTCCACACAACCCTAATCACCACATATGAGGACATATGGGTCAGACACAAAGATCTCATTCTCCCGCCTCCCAAGAGAGAGTATCCAAAAAAGCCCCGACGAGCCACATGCAATAAATATTGTGTTTATCATGACAATAATGGTCATACAACATAGCAATGCCATGACCTCCGTAACGCCATAGAACATCTGATCCGGAATGGTCAACTTCGCCAGTATTGTACTCCTGCAACGGGAGCAAACACCATCGAAGTGCATGGCCAAATCTTAACCCTGCATGGCGGAGCCCCGCGGTTCCCCCCTCGCCAGCCTTCTACAAAAAGGCAATGCATGACCCCCTGGAAATCTTTGACATCCAGCGAGGTGTCACGACCACCTCATTAGCCTGTGATCAAGTGACATTTCCCAAAGGGGAGGACACGATCAATTGCCACCATAGTGAACCATTCATAATCAATATGCAGATGGATCATTACAGGTGCCATACAGCCCTAGTAGACACGGGGACCGCCGTCAGTGTCATGTTTGCTGACTGTCAAGCTTCTAAAAGGCCCCGCCTAGGACCGCCTAGTCCCCGCCTAGGCTCTAGGCTACAACAAGCCGCCTCGCTTTTCTTCCAGGCCTTTGTGTCAGGCTGTGGGTGATTAGGCGCCCGCCTAAACGCCGCCTTGCTCGCCTAGGCTGCTAAGCTTTCCGGCTAATTTTTTTTCTTTTTGTGGTGAGATTGTTATATTGTGGGGAGTAAGAGAGTATAAGAGTTAATTGTGTGTTTAAAATTAGAGGTGTATATGTTTATTGTTGTTGTTGCTCACTTTTAAGGGAAGTTATGCTAAATTTTAGTTATAAATTATTTTATAAATGGATCTAACTAGATTTATGTTGAATAATATATCCATATTTGACCCTTTTAAAATATTAAATTGCATAAAATATATTTTTTTAATTAATAAATCTTAAAATATACAAATCGCCTAGTCCCCGTCTAGGCTGTCCAGGCGCTAGGCTATGGGTCGCCGCCCGCCTAGCGCCTAGCGCCTTTTAGACCATTGCTGACTGTTACAGAGGACTCTGACGGTACTGAGCTAAACTGTACAACAACCACGACCTCCTTGTTAGCTTCTTTGATAAGATAGTGCAGCCGTTAGGCTCACACCACCTAACCGTGTCGGTGGGAACTGCTCCTTGCTGCTATTCCATAACAGCCCGCTTCCTCATAGTCGATTGTCCCTCGTCCTATAACCTCATCTTAGGCCGGGACATCCTTTGGGGGCTACAGAGTTTTATCGCCAGCCACATGCTTCTCATGAAGGTTCCCACCCCAGGCGGCATTCTGACAATTCAGGGGGACAAAGCAGCTATTGAGCACTGCCACCTTAATGTCATCAAGTAAGGACGGGGCACTTATGAGATGTTGCCCCTCAGCCTTTCAGATGCCATTGATGACCCGCAAGACGACCTCGAGGGAAGCGGAAAGCAGAAGGATCCGCGACCTAATCAAGTGGAAGACACAGAATGGGTCTCCCTGTCACCCACTGCCCCAGAAAGGAAAATTTGCATTGGCACGAGCCTCAGCCCTGCATTCCACCAAAAGCTCATCGCCTTCCTCATAGAAAAACAAGCAGTCTTCGCATGGTCTTATGTCGATATGCCAGGCGTCTCCTCTAATATCACACTACAAGAAAATACCTCATTTCCAAGGGTGAAAAATGGTCGGAAAAAGCGATTTCCTGTCGGAAAAGTTTATTTCCGACGATCTTCGACCGTCGCTAGTCGTCGGAAAAAATCTAGTTGGAAAAAGTCTTTTTTCGACAAACCCTCGGAAAAACATATTATTTCCGACAAATTCTTGTAGTCGCAAATATATTTTCAATGGTCGGAAATTGTGCCTCACTGACGACGACAAATATTATTTGCAACGACAAAAGTTTGTCACAAATAACTCTTTTCTCGTCGGAAATAAGTATTTTCGATGGACATTTTTTCCTCGGAAATTAATATGTTTGATTATTTCCGAGAGTGAAGTGGTCGGAAAATATAGGTCGGAAATGTTTTTCCAACCAACTTTATTTATTAAATTTATTTCCCTCCCATTCAATGGAACCTGTAAACTTAACTGTACGTAGGAGTGGTTAATTTTTCATAATTATTTCATTAAACATAAAAGGAGAAAAATAAAATTTTAGGAATCAAATTGTATTACAAGAAAGTGAATAAACATAGCTACTACACATGTTCAAAACTAGCATATACTTAGGCTAGAAAGGTCAAGCTAACTAAAACTTGATATGATATTATTTAGTGCGGTTGTAAAATGCCTCATCGAAGTTCATGTCATCTTCATCAGCGCCATCTCCATCAGCCCCATGTCCATCAGTATCATCTTCATCAGTCTCATCTCCATCACTACCATCTTCATCATGGTGTGCACTTGAATCTGTTGTCTTTTGAAGAAGAAAAAAAGAAAGAAATAAAAATATGCGATGCTTATCATATCCTAACTAATCAAAATGCCATCGAAATTAAGCTAGAAATTTGACCACATTATTCTGATTAATCAGTTCATATCAAAATCCTCTGAGTAGGTAAATGAACCATTTATAGTACCTTTCTATGGGATACATCCACCTATATTGTACTGGACCAGCAATTCTTGCCTCCCAAGCTAGGTGAGTAGGTAAATGAACCATGATGTCAAAAAATGCAGGTGGGAACACTTTCTCTAACTTGCAAAGAGTTATTGAAACACTTTTCTCAAGAAGTTCCAAATCCTCTGCTCTTAATACTTTAGCACATAACTCTTTGAAAAATTTACAGATCTCAATTATAGCTTCTCGAGGAGATTTAGGCAATAACTCTCGTGCCACAAGCGGGAGCAATGTCTCCATGAAAACATGGCAATCAAGAGTTTTTAACCCATAAATACTACGGCCTGATGCATTCACACACCTAGATATATTGGAGGAGTATCCATCTGGGACTTTAAGTTTCAGCAACCATTGACATAAGGCTCTAATATCTTCAACAAACAATGTATAAGGGGCTGCATCATAAACTTGCTTTCCCTCCTCTTCTCTTGGATGTAAGTTTGGCCGTATACCCATTTCTTGCATATCCAGACGAGCATTTAGAGAATCCTTAGTTTTACCATCAATATCCATGATTGTACCAATGATACTCTCAAAAATATTTTTCTCAATGTGCATAACATCCAAATTGTGGCGCAACAACAGCGTTTTCCAGTAGGGCAATTCAAAAAATATGCTATGTTTTTTCCAATTATGTTTCTTTCCAAACCCAGGTATAAACTGAATCTTTACACCCTTACCGAGTTTTATTTTTCTCAAACTCTGAAGTTCCTTGGCAACATCATCACCTGAAGGTCTCTTAGGTGCAGCCCTTTTCTCCACAGTATTATCAAAGTCTCTTTTTCGCTTACGCCATGGATGGTCTGTTGGTAAATGTCGTCGATGACCCATAAAACATTCTTTTGAACCATTTCTTAACCTGCGGTGATTAGTACCCGATGCACAAACGGGACATGCTAATTTTCCTTTTGTACTCCAACCTGAGAGGTTAGCATACGCAGGAAAGTCATTGATAGTCCACATGACAGCAGCTCTCATCTGAAAATTCTGCTTGGTGGATATATCCCAAGTCTGTACACCAGTTTCCCACAATGTTTTCAATTCATCTACCAATGGCTCCAAATACACATCAATATCATTACCAGGACTCTTTGGCCCAGGTATAAGTAAACTCATAAAAGTGTAAGGCTCCTTCATACACTTCCATGGAGGAATATTATATGGAAATAAGAGAACTGGCCAAGTACTATGGTTGGCACTCATATTCCCATAAGGATTGAACCCATCAGTTGCCAATCCAAGTCGTACATTTCGCGAATCAACACTGAACGACTCATGAGTCTGATCAAAATGCTTCCAAGCCTCTGAATCTGCTGGATGTCTTAACTCACCGTCTTTCACATGTTCTTCAGAATGCCATCGCATAATTGATGCTGTCTTGGATGACATAAACAACCTTTGAAGTCTTGGAGTAAGAGGAAAATAACGCAACACCTTCCATGGTATCTTCTTTTTATTCTTTTTGTCTCCCTTGCCGCCTTGTGTCTTCCATCTTGGAGTCTTACATTTAGGACATACAGTTCTGTTTTTATACTTCTTGTAATAAATGATGCAGTCATTTTTACATGCGTCAATTCTCTCGTAATGAAGACCAAGCTCTTTGACAATCTTCTTTGCACCATAATTGCGTGAGGGAAGTTTTCTGCACATAGGAAAAGCATCTTTCAACAGTCTTAACAACATTCCAAATGAGTCATTGCTCCAAGCACCACTGCACTTGATGTGCATCAACTTGACAAGAAATGACAAGTTAGAATACTTTCTGCAACCCTTGTATAACGGTGTCTCTGCCTCTTCCAACAGCTTGTAAAATCTCTGCGCATTCTCATTTGGATCTTCTGGAAAAATTTCTTCTATCAAATCTTGCATATCATCACATAGCTCCATAACATCTCCATAATCAGCATCACTCTCACTATTACCCTGATCATCACTTTCATCATTATCATCATCATCTTCATCAGCCTCCCCATGCAGATACCAGAAAGTATAGTGTTGTTTAATTCCATATCTAAGTAGGTGCCAGTTCACTTCAGACCGTACAAGTCTGTCTCTATTTAATCCGCATACTTTGCATGGACAAATGATCATGCCTTCCTCTACCCACTTCTCATGGCTATATGCATAGTCAAGAAACTCAGTAACTCCTTGATCATACTTTGGGTTTGATCTACTTAATTTCATCCAAGACTTGTTAATCGGTGTCTCCATCCTCTTAGATTGTGCTACTTATAAATCTATACCAAAAATAAGAATGTACTGGTCTATAGAAATCATTTGCATCAAAATCAGACAATGAGAATAAATACTGAAATAAAGTAGCAAAATATTTGTCTCTGTACTAATATATCCAAATAATTACATATTCAATTATCCAAATCTGGTGTTCATGCCAGTAGACATAAACATAGAGTACCAGGAAATAAAAATTAAAGAGAAAGACAGAAAACGTAGAGATATTTTACCTTTCTTGGGAAACAAAGTCCTCGATCAACAATGAATCTTCACTCTGTACTTGTCCAACAATGAAACGAAAGAACAGAGAATTACTTAGAAGACGATATGAACAAATAAATTAAAGAAGCTGTCATCTTAATTAGGGATTGAAATTTCAATTGAATATTTAAAACTGTAATCTTACCCAATGAAAAGAAGCTTCTCCGATCTTCTCCGGCGGAGAAATTTAATTATAAGGAAGAGATGGGCGGAGAAATGAAGTTTTTGGTGAGTAAGGAGCCTAGAGCCTAGAGCCCTTCCCTTCAATAGAAAAATGAAAAAAATGAATCTATTGCCTAGGCTCCTAGCTAGCTAACCTTGGCGGGAAATTTTCCCTCTTTTTCTTTTAGGTCAATTGGCTAGGTGGGAACTTTATCTCATCAGTGAATAAAAAACCTGGAAGTTCATTGAGTATTTACCATTTTTTTGGTCAACAGTGCATATATGTTGACGAACTGATAGGTAGAGGTCTTTATCGGTAAGTACTTGTCTCCAAAACCCGATATCCATCCATATCCTTGTTGTTGTCACAGAATGGAGTATATACAATTCATATATTTTCTTTTCACTCGTCTCTAAATGATCAATTTCTTACATTTTAAATTTGTCATTCATAATAAGTATTTCCGAGGGTGATTGTTGTCGGAAATAACCGAAATGTTTCATTATTACCGACGGTATCGTTGTTCCCCTTGCAAATAGTTATACCCTTTTCCGATGAGTTCAAGTGTCGTCGAAATTAAAATACGCGCCAACATTTCCAGCCACTCTGTTGTTTTTTCCGACCAAATTTGAACATTTTTCCGACAACAATTTGTACGTCGGAAATAATGTATGTCTTTTTAGATTATTTCCGACGAAAAAATGCAATGGTCGGAAAAAGCTTGTTTTTCCGAGGGTAATTATCTGCCGTCGGAAATTTTGGTCGGAAATGAGGTATTTTCTTGTAGTGTCATCACCCACAACCTTAACATCCTTCAAGATCACCCCTTGTCAAACAAAAAAGATGTGTCTTCCACCCCAACAAATATCAAGCCATCCAAGCTGAAGTCTAATTGTAATACCCCGGAAATTTAATTTCAGTTTCTAATTTTATTTAGGAATTTTTGAGTTAGAAGTTAGTGTGTTTTGAAGTTTGAAGGAAGAGCGGAAGGGTTCGGATGCATAAATTGCCTGAACCGGTTTTATGGTTCTGAAAGGTCAAGAGTTGACTTTCTAATCCGTCGGGTTTCTCGAGAAACTTCCTTCACGGAAGTTGTAGAGCACGACGATACGAGTTCGTAGACACGTGGTACGCTTAAAACGGACTTCGTATGAGAAAGTTATGGTCAGCAGAAGTTGTGGCTTTTCGGGAATTTTTAGGTTAAATAGGAATTTTTTTCCGTTTTGGGTTCCATTATTTTTCAGAAATCCTTTCTTCCACTTTCTTCTCTCTCCCCAACCCCGAGAGAACCCAAGCTTCCCAGCCGACCCGACCCGGACCCGGTTGACCTGACCCGGATTTTCCGGCCATCTCCGGCCGACCCAGGCGACGGCACCGGTCGGAATCGCTCCTCCTTGGCGGCGCAATCTTCCCTGTGTTGGTGGATGGGGATGATCCGAGCTGAGCTGTGCAAGCCGAGCGCCACAGTGAGGGCGGGCGACCCGGTTTGCAACCCGATCGGTTTCCTACCTCCGGCGGCGGCGACGCAGCTTGGAAACGGTCGGGATATGAAGTGTTGGACGTTCTTGTTCGATCCCTGGTGGTATTGAAGCTCAACTCATGGCGGAGAGTGGCGGTGGTGGATCCCAATCTTTCCGGCGAGTTTCCAGCGACTTCTCGGCCGATTTGGTTTCGACCTCAGGTATGGAAGTTGCTCTCCTTGCTCTGAGCTATATTTTTGGTGTTAGAAGTTTGTCCGTTTTCGAAGGTTAGTGGGGCAGCGCGTGGCGGCGCGTCCGTAGGTGGTTATGGTGTTTGTGTTGTTGGTTAGGTAGTACTTGTTGATACGATCATGTTGTTATGTGGTTTATAGGTTTTGGTTACCGATGATGCATGCTAGGGTTTGCCTCTTGAATGCTAGGTTTCGTTCGGTTTCCATTTTGAGTATATCTGATTTTTAGAAATCTGGTTTGTGGTTTTATAAGTTGTGTAGGATGTTCAGGCGACCTTTTTGAGTTATAAGGAGAGGTTTTGTCTCAAGTGGCAAGTTGTGGGTTAGGACTTGAGTTTCGGTTCGAGTCGGATAATGTTGTTTTCTTAGTTACTAAGGTTAACGTTTTGTTAATAGGTGACTTGTGGTGTAGTTTTGTGTAATATGCTTGCGTTTGTGCTTATGAAGACGCAGCGGGAGTTAAGGTGAGTAAAATCTCACTAAGGTCCACTTTGTGGCCTATTTATTTTGATGATGATTGTGATGTTGATTTTGATCATGATTTTGATGATGATTGTGATGTTGATTTTGATCATGATTTGATGATGATTGTGATGTTGATTTTGATGATGATAATTGCTATGATGAGGATTATGATGATTTATTTTGATGATTTTAAATAAATAATTTAATAAAGAAAAATAATATTATGTTTGTTTGGTTTTAAAAATATATGAGCTTGATCGTCAACGGCTCATAGGTAAGGTAAAATAAGTTTTATTTATGTGTTACTCTATGACTCTTATGATCATAATTTTATTAAATTGTAAGAAGTTATGTTGTTGGAATAATTTTTATTATTCATATAATTATATCCTTGTGAAGGATATAATTTTTATGATGTAAATCTTGTGATGTTGTTAATGGAGTTGTGATATGATGACTATTGAATAAATAGCTTAACCGGGTTCCAAGCCTTATTTAGGTGATTGGTTACGGTTAAGATGTTATTTATCATTTTTATGTTTTGATATTAAATAGCCAAACCGGGTTCCAAGCCTTTAATCGGGTGATTGGTTGCGGTTCTGATGCTATTTATCATTTTTTTTATTGTGGTGATGTTAGACAGTCAAGCCGGGATTCCAAGCCTTTGGCCGGGTGATTGGATACGGTTAGGAATAGAGCTCTAGTCCGTCTGTCACTGTAGGTCATGGGAGATACTTGAAGGTATCTGGGACCCATGGGTACACATATTGTTGTTGTAGGTCATGAGGGGTATTTACTAAATATCTGGGACTCATGGGTACATGTCTTGTTAATGTGTGGTTTTTATTCATTTATCAAAATTTATTTAGATGTGTTAAAGTGTTGGACTGTGATAAATGTGGAGTTTATTTTGAGAATTACTCATACGAGCTTTTTAGCTTACCGGGTTTGTTGTTTACAACCCGGTGCACCAATTCATGGTTTAGGGGTTAGACTTGCAGGTGTTGATCAACAGGGTTGAGGCAGAGGCATAGTGGCTGGGGTTTAGATGATGTACATTTTATTTGTATGTTATGCAAGTTGTTTTAAGCTCGTGTGAGCATCTTCTTTTTACTAGACTTTTGAAGTTGTAAATAAAGAGATGTAATATTTAACTCAGTCGATGAGTTTCATTGACATTTATATTTTTAGTATTTAAGTTTAGTAGGGTTTTGTTGAGCAGGTCATGTAGTCTTATTTGTGAGTTATATCATGCCCAATCTTTGAAATTTATCCTTCAAAAATTGGGGCGTGACAGTTTGGTATTAGAGCCTTGTTGCATATTTGGTGATAATCAATATCTTTGAGTGATGACCCGACTGCAACGGATCACCATCACTCTTTGGTACTGATATGTCATTGGGTATGCGGGAGGCAAGAATGTGGTCATGAGTGTTAGGTTCTCAGAGCATTGGTTGCTCTGTAAGTAAGGAGTGCGAGAGTTGGTTAGTGTTTCTTGAGGTTTAGTCTTTTGAGGAATAAGAATCATTAGATTGGCTCCTTTTCAGCTGCCCGTAGTAAGCTAGAGGATTTGTGATTTGTGAGCAAAGTTTAGGAGTGAAAGATACTTTGTTCTCTTTTCTTCTTTGTGAGAGTGATCTATGATTTTTTGGCGTGTCTTTTCTGTGATGTTGTGGTGGTGTGGTGTTTTGAGTTAGTTATGCAGTTAACGTCGTGTGTTGCAGTTAAGGTCTTGTGTTTGACTTATGTGTGAGCATTGTTATGCATCGTAAGAAGTTGTTTTCTGTTGTGTGGCAAGTTAATTGAAAGCTTGTAGTGTTATAGTGAGTAAACCTCACATTCAAGCTAGTTACCCTTGGCGGTAACTAGACGAGTTTCGTTTTAAATGTTTGTCGTTGTTTATTTTGAGAGTGAGAATATATTTGGGTGATATATATATATATGTATATCTAATTGGTAAAAGGATATGTATATATATATATATATATATTATCATTGTTATATTTTTGGTTACGTTATGCATATTTATCGTTTTAAGATATTGTGCAATTTTGTTGGATTATATTGAATTGAGGAGAATGGGACCGAGAGGAAATAAAATGTACCTCTCGATAAATTGGAGGTTTGTGGAGGATAATTGTATAGTTGAAGTGATGTTTGCTTGTTTGGCCGGAAGGGAATAAAATGTACCTTTCGGCAATATTGTGGATTGTTGTTGAATGTGTGTGTGATGTTGCCCGAGTGGCATGTGGTGTGCAAAACGTTTGTGAGTTTGTGTTTTGCATTGGCGGTGGTCATTTGACAAATGTGGTGTGAGTTTGTGATTTGCATTGGCGGTGGCCATTTGACAAATGTGGTGTGAGTTTGTGTTTTGCTTTGGCGGTGGCCATTTGGGAAATGTTTGTGAGTGTGGGTGTGTGATAGTGTTGACAAGCCTGTTAGCATGGTTCTTGATCCAACACTTTTAAAGCATTCTAAAATTTTAATTGTTTTGTTATATTTATGGACTTGAATCTCAACGGTCCATGGGTAAGTATAAAAAAAGAGAGATTTTAATTAAATGTTTTAGAAGGTTGTTGGATAGGAGGGCTGTGTTAATTTGGGGTGTTTTGTGTTATTTGTTTTGTGGTGGGGAATGTGTAGTGAGGGTGTTAACATAGTCTAGGGCCATTAGCCAACTAAATCGTGTTAAAATATGTTTTGTTTTAAAAATAAATGGACTTGATCGACTACGGTCCATGGGTAAGTAAAACGGAATTTATTAAGATGATTTTAAAATGGGTTAATGGTTAAAGACTATGTTAAATGGTTGTGATGTAGATTTCTTATTTTCTTAGACTTGTTTGTATGTTTAGTGATTTCCTGAACTACGCTATTCTGCACGAATCACTAATTGTTCCTGTGTGTGGTGTAATCTCCTGAACTAAATTTCCTGCAGGGATTATACTTTCTTATCTTATTTCTCGTGAAGTGAATTCCTGAACTATGTTTACCTGCAGGATTCACTACTTGTTTTCTTGTATGTTCTTTCTGGTGTGTTTCATATTTAATTTTTGTGATTCTAATTTGATTATCTTAGTGTTGCTAGTAATCACCTGAACTAAGCTATGCGCAGGGATTACTATTCTTTCAATTGTTTATCTTATGTGTGTTGTGTTATGGCTTGCGACTTAACTTAGGAGTGTTAAAAAGGATTTATTTAGCTTGTTTGTATGAGAGATTAAATTATTTTAAATTATTTTGAATTATTACTTCAGTTGAGGTGGTGGATGTTTTTTTTTTTGGGGGCTCGGGTGGCTCCAGGAGTTGTGGGTTAATTTGTTTTCGAAGTGTTGGGTTTTGGTGAATTTTTCTTTCAGGTAGGGTTACCCATTTTTTAAGGGAGATTATGCCAAAATTTTGGTAGAATTTCCTTTAAGGTGGGTCCTGACAATTTGCAGAGTAGTGGTAGTGTATTTGGTAGAGACGTGTTATCGTGTTTTATTTTTTATGAGTGGTTGGTTGAGGGTTAACTTTAGTGAGCCGAGTGTTTTTGGAATGGTCTAGCTCATTGTGAGTGATGAACTAGTTCGCATCCTTAGAAACCCTTGTTTCTGTATAGTTAGCCACGTGGTGTTAGTGACTTTATATAGGGAAGTGTGTCTCTGGTTGATCAATTTCCACTAGGTGGAGTGTGGATCGATAGTGTGAGAAGGCATTTGAGGAGTTGAAGACTAGGTAGACGTCATCCCCAGTGTTGGTCATTCCTAGCAGTGGTGTTGACTGTGTCGTCTATAGCGATGTCTCTTATCAGGGTTTTGTTGTGTGTTGATGCAGCTTGGTGTTGTTGTGGCTTATGGCTCTAGACTGTTTAAAGTTCATGAGAAGATTTATCTTACTCATGACCTAGAGCTAGTTGCGGTAGTTTTTGCCTTGAAGATTTTAAGGCATTACTTGTATGGAGAGAAGTTCGAACTCTTTTTCTGATCATAAGAGTTTGAAATATTTATTCTCTCCATAAAGATTTGAGCATGAGGCAAAGGAGGTAGATGGAGCTCCTTAAGGACTATGACTTCACCTTGGAGTATCATCTTGGGAAAGCCAATGTGGTGGTGGATGCATTGAGCAGGAAGCCTAGGGGTATAGCTGCCTCTATCATGGTGCAGGAGTGGCTCATGTTGGAGACTGCATCTGAGTTTGGCATTCTGCCATCTGGCAGGAAACAAGGGATTTTCCTTGGAAGCGTCTCTGTGCAACCCACTTTGATTTCCAGGATCATCCAAGGCCAAGCACATGACGAGTTCTCATGTGCAAAGTTGGCGGAATTAGTGGTGGATTTGTTGGATGTTTGTCCTTCAGAGTGGTCGGTTGGATTAGATGGTGGATTGAGGTATATATGGAGATTATGTGTTTCTGATAGTTGTGATTTCAAGGGAGAGATCCTATGGGAGGCACATCGATCTCATTATACGGTGCACCCAGGGAGCACCAAGATGTATAAAGTCATGCGTAGGCAGTTTTGGTGGAATGGGATGAAGAAAAATGTAGCAGAGTATGTGTCCAAGTGCCTCACGTGTCAGCAGGTGAAGGCGGAGCATCAGAGGCCCGGAGGCTTGTTGCAGCCATTATCTATTCCTACTTGGAAATGGGAGCAGATTTCCTTGGACTTTGTGACTGGACTGCCTATGTCCAAGATTGGACATGATGCTATATGGGTGATTGTGGGGCCTTTTGAGATTTTGGAGAAAGTAGGAGATTTGGCTTATCGGCTTGCCTTACCTCCTACCATGTCCGGGGTACACAATGTGTTTCATGTGTCCTTATTGAGGGAGTATGTTCCGGATGCATCTCATGTAATTGATTATAGTTCTATCAAGGTGAATGCGGATGCAACCTTGTTGTTGTTGAACCGGTTCGAATCTTGGATAGATCGACCAAGAGGCTTCGAAGGAAGGAGGTAAATTTGGTTAAGGTGTGTTGGAGTCACCAAGATGAGGGTGATGCATTCTTGGGAGTTAGAGTCGGATATGAGGGCTAAGTACCCCAAGTTGTTCCTTTTTGAGTTAGTATCTTTAAATTTCGGGGACGAAATTTCTTTAAGGAGGGTAGAGTGTAATACCCCGGAAATTTGATTTTAGTTTCTAATTTTATTTAGGAATTTTTGAGTTAAAAGTTAGTGTGTTTTGAAGTTTGAAGGAAGAGCGGAAGGGTTTGGATGCATAAATTGCCTGAACCGGTTTTATGGTTCTGAAAGGTCAAGAGTTGACTTTCTAATCCGTTGGGTTTCTGGAGAAACTTTCGTCACGGAAGTTGTAGAGCACGACGATACGAGTTTGTAGACACGTGGCACGTGTAAAACGGACTTCGTATGAGAAAGTTATGGTCAGCAGAAGTTGTGGCTTTTCGGGAATTTTTAGGTTAAATAGGAATTTTTTTCCGTTTTGGGTTCCATTATTTTTCAGAAATCCTTTCTTCCCCTTTCTTCTCTCTCCCCGACCCCGAGAGAACCCAAGCTTCCCAGCCGACCCGACCCGGATTTTTCGGCCATCTCCGGCCGACCCAGGCGACGGCACCGGTCGGAATAGCTCCTCCTTGGCGGCGTAATCTTCCCTGTGTTGGTGAATGAGGATGATCCGAGCTGAGTTGTGCAAGCCGAGCTCCACAGTGAGGGCGGGCGACCCGGTTTGCAACCCGATCGGTTTCCTACCTCCGGCGGCGGCGACGTAGCTTGGAAACGGTCGGGATATGAAGTGTTGGACGTCCTTGTTCGATCCCTGGTGGTATTGAAGCTCAACTCACGGCGGAGAGTGGCGGTGGTGGATCCCAATCTTTCCGGCGAGTTTCCAGCGACTTCCCGGCCGATTTGGTTTCGACCTCAGGTATGAAAGTTGCTCTCCTTGCTCTGAGCTATATTTTTGGTGTTGAAAGTTTGTCCGTTTTCGAAGGTTAGTGGGGTGGCGCGTGGGGTCCACGCGCAGTCGCTAGGGGCAGCGCGTGGCGGCGCGTCCGTAGGTGGTTGTGGTGTTTGTGTTGTTGGTTAGGTAGTACTTGTTGATACGATCATGTTGTTATGTGGTTTATAGGTTTTGGTTACCGATAATGCATGCTAGGGTTTCCCTGTTGAATGCTAGGTTTCGTTCGGTTTCCATTTTGAGTATATCTGATTTTTAGAAATCTGGTTTGTAGTTTTATAAGTTGTGTAGGATGTTCAGGCGACCTTTTTGAGTTATAGGGAGAGGTTTTGTCTCAAGTGACAAGTTGTGGGTTAGGACTTGAGTTTCGGTTCGAGTCGGATAATGTTGCTTTCTTAGTTACTAAGGTTAACGTTTTGTTAATAGGTGACTTGTGGTATGGTTTTGTGTGATATGCTTGCGTTTGTGCTTATGAAGACGCAGCGGGAGTTAAGGTGAGTAAAATCTCACTAAAGTCCACTTTGTGGCCTATTTATTTTGATGATGATTGTGATGTTGATTTTGATCATGATTTTGATGATGATTGTGATGTTGATTTTGATCATGATTTGATGATGACTGTGATGTTGATTTTGATGATGATAATTGCTATGATGAGGATTATGATGATTTATTTTGATGATTTTAAATAAATAATTTAATAAAGAAAAATAATATTATGTTTGTTTGGTTTTAAAAATATATGAGCTTGATCGTCAACGGCTCATAGGTAAGGTAAAATAAGTTTTATTTATGTGTTACTCTATGACTCTTATGATCATAATTTTATTAAATTGTGAGAAGTTATGTTGTTGGAATAATTTTTATTATTCATATAATTATATCCTTGTGAAGGATATAAGTTTTATGATGTAAATCTTGTGATGTTGTTAATGGAGTTGTGATATGATGACTGTTGAATAAATAGCTTAACCGGGTTCCAAGCCTTATTTAGGTGATTGGTTACGGTTAAGATGTTATTTATCATTTTTATGTTTTGATATTAAATAGCCAAACCGGGTTCCAAGCCTTTAATCGGGTGATTGGTTGCGTTTCTAATGCTATTTATCATTTTTTTTTATTGTGGTGATGTTAGACAGTCAAACCGGGATTCCAAGCCTTTGGCCGGGTGATTGGATACGGTTAGGAATAGAGTTCTAGTCCGTCTGTCAGTGTAGGTCATGGGAGATACTTGAACGTATCTGGGACCCATGGGTACACATATTGTTGTTGTAGGTCATGAGGGGTATTTACTAAATATCTGGGACTCATGGGTACATGTCTTGTTAATGTGTGGTTTTTATTCATTTATCAAAATTTATTTGGATGTGTTAAAGTGTTGGACTGTGATAAATGTGGAGTTTATTTTGAGAATTACTCATACAAGCTTTTTAGCTTACCGGGTTTGTTGTTTACAACCCGGTGCACTAATTCATGGTGTAGGGGTTAGACTTGCAGGTGTTGATCAACATGGTTGAGGCAGAGGCATAGTGGCTGGGGTTTAGATGATGTACATTTTATTTGTATGTTATGCAAGTTGTTTTAAGCTCGTGTGAGCATCTTCTTTTTACTAGACTTTTGAAGTTGTAAATAAAGAGATGTAATGTTTAACTCAGTCGATGAGTTTCATTGACATTTACATTTCCAGTATTTAAGTTTAGTAGGGTTTTGTTGAGCAGGTCATGTAGTCTTATTTGTGAGTTATATCATGCCCAATCTTTGAAATTTATCCTTCAAAAATTGGGGCGTGACACTAACGGCTCAAGGAAATCAAGTTTATACGCGAGGTTTCTTACCCAACATGGGCTCCAATGTAGTCATGGTCCCCAAGCCTAACGGCAAGTGGCGAATGTGTGTTGACTACACAAACCTCAGCAAAGCATGCCCCATGGACAGCTTCCCACTCCCGTGAATTGACCAATTGGTGATTCCACAGCGGGCTACAAGATGCTCAGCTTTCTAGATGCTTACTCGGGCTATAATCAAATCAAAATACACCATGCAGATCAGGCTCACACTACCTTTGTCACAGACAAGGGATTGTATTGTTACGAAGTCATGCCTTTTAGCCTCAAGAATGCAGGGGCAACCTATCAAAGGCTCGTCAATGCCATGTTTGAAAATGAAATTGGAGAGGCCATAGAGGTGTATGTTGACGACATGTTAGTCAAGAGTAGTCAAGAACTTCACCGAACAAGTCTCCAGAACTCTAGGCTTGTTATTTCTACGAGTCAAGGTGGGTCCAGCATCACGGGTCTATACATTCTTCGTGGCCGAATGTTCCTCATCTTACAGTATGATTCTTGGCCACGACTGGATCCGTAGGAGTTTTTGCGTGCCTTCCTCTATGCACCAAGAACTCATGGTTTGAGATATTGAGACATACGAGGCGGTCCTCATCAAAGCGGATATGCATCCCTTCTCCATTTTCGCCAACTTCAACGATGCCCGCTATTACAATACTGAATTGGGCCCGCTGGATGTTCAAGGCGTCAACTCTAAAGGTTGCCTTTATGGGGTTACGAACTCCAACTTAACGCAATGGGGACTCACCCAGGTGAAGGACGACTTACAACGTCCTCAGACCATCGCGAACCCCCTCCAACCCTCTAATGTTTAGTGCCTCCACAGAAGAGGTGCGCGAGGCTGGCGAGTCCCTGTGTGAAAAACTTCTTTCATACTGGACAGAACGCGAAGCCTATGCAAATGTTGCGACCATGGAATACGTAGATGAAATAGTGGATTATACCGATACCAAGAAAGAAGTTATTCAGTTAGCTCCTGCCGCCTTGGACACACCACCTCAGGTCTGCGACCCCATCTCACAAGTCGATGTAGGGACCACAGAGAAACCCCTACTCACTTCCATTAGTGCTAAGTTGGCGGAGGAAGAACGCGAACAACTGCTTGCCCTACTACGCGAATATAAGGATTGCTTCACCGAGAAGTACGAAGACATGCCTGGTTTATCTCCAGACTTAATCTGTCACCGGCTGCCTACTTATCCTGACAGACGTTCAGTCTGCCAGGACGGTAGATTCATGCGAACTGAGACCTAGATCGTGGTCAATGAAGAGATTGAGAACATGCATCGATCGGGTATCATTCGCGTGGCCAAGTACAACAAATTACTATCCAATGTAGTTCTCGTCCGCAAGAAGAACGGCAAAATACGCGTCTGTGTTGACTACCGGGACCTCAACAATGCAACGCCTAAGGATATATACCCCATGCCCGTTGCCGACCCCCTTATTGATGTGGCTGCGGAGCATGAAGTGCTATCCTTTATGGATGGAACCGCTGGATACCACCAGATTCCGGTTGCTGAAGAAAATCGCCACAAGACCGCCTTCCACTGCCCGGGGTTGCAGGTGCGTTTGAATATGTTGTCATGCCTTTCGGACTCAAGAACGCAGGGGCAACATTTCAGCGTGTCATGAACCTCATCTTTCACAATATCCTAGGCAAGTTGATTGAAGTCTACATAGACGACGTGGTGGTCAAAACCAAAACACGGGCAACACACGTTGAAGACCTCCGACAGGTTTTTATGCGGATGCGATGACATAACCTGAAGATGAACCCCGCCAAATGTGTATTCTTCACGGAAGCAGGTGACTTCCTAGGATTCTTGGTACATGAAAGGGGCATCGATATCCCCAAAGACAAGGCGCATGCAGTAATAAACGCCTCACCTCCTACAACTAAGAAGGAGCTGCAACAATTGATCGGGCGAATCAACTTCCTCTGTCGTTTCATTTCAAACGCGGCAGGGAAGGTTCAACCCTTTTCACCTCTTCTAAAGCTCTAGGGGGCAACCGAGTTCGTATGGGAGCCACAACACCAAGATGCTTTTGATCATATCAAGGCCTACCTAACGAACCCGCCGGTATTAGTTCCTCCTCGCCTTGGCATACCGCTTAAACTCTACATCACCGTTGCTGATTTGTCCATTGGCAGACTCTTAGCACAAGACGATGAGAACGGGGTGGAAAACGCCGTCTATTATCTTAGCAGGGAGCTAACTGATTGCGAGATGCGCTACTCTCCCATTGAGAAGTTGTGTCTTGCCCTATTCTTTGCAGGTTGCAAGCTCCGCCACTACATGTTAGCCTTTACCACAATGGTGATCGCTCAATCTGACCTCGTCAAATACATGTTTTCCCGCCCTATATTAAGGGGACGCATAGGTAAATGGATACTGGCTTTGTCTGAATTCTCTTTGCAATATGTTCTGCAAAAAGCAGTCAAAGGACAAGCCATAGCAGACTTCCTCGCTCATCACCCACCAACCGAGTTAGCAGCGTTCCTCGAGTTACAGTTCGCTCCCGTTTCCCTCACTCCGTGGACTCTTTACTTTGATGGATCATGCACTGAACTCGCCGCAGGTGCCGAAATCGCCATTGAGAACCCTGCAGGCGATCGTTTCTTTTACTCTTTTCAGCTGGATTTCAAATGTACAAATAACCAGGCGGAGTACGAGGCGCTCATTATCGGACTGGATATTTTGCTGGACTTAGGGGTCCGCGAGGTTCAAGTCTTTGGCGACTCTTTATTGGTCGTTAACCAGTTGGTGGAGAAGTTCAAATGCTTGAGTTTGTCCATTGAGACTTACCTGCGGAAAGCATTTGACATATTGAATTGCTTCGATGACGTCCACATTGAGCATATCCCGCGCGAGTTCAACTTCGCGGTGAATCAGCTTGCGCAGATTGCCTCTGGTCTCAGCTTGCGAGACGGAGTGCGCAAACGGCTGCTCAAGGTCGAACACCACACTCTTCCATCTTTTATTGCTAGGGGACAATATCAGGCAGACTCTTCTGACTTCGTTGCCATTGACCCTATCGATGAGGACTAGCGGCTACCGTTCATCGCCTATCACACAAACCCTCCTGATGCCACTCATTACCGGCACATGCGGTTTCTCGCCCTCAACTTTGTGCTACGTAACGGCGAGCTCCGCCGGTGCGGTAATGACGGTAATGACTTTCACTGCGTGTATGGCGATGAGGCGAAGCGGCTGATGCGCGAGGTTCATTCCAAAGTTTATGGTTCGCATCAGGTGGTCTTCAATTTAATTATTTTATGTTTTCAACTGAAGGAGCTGTCAACAGAGACATGGTAATCCAAGGGGAAGAGACTTAGCAATGGTGAGGACACTAGCTTTGTGTCACAATGTCATGGTTCATGCAAAGTGAGCAGTATTTTTTTTTTTCCTAATAATAAGTGACTTAATTTGCCGTAACAAGTCCTGTTCTTTGCTTCAATTGGTAGTGAAACAAGGCCTTGCAAGCTTCTGTCATCGGATACACACCATGGAGACTCCCCGCGGTTTCTGTTCATATACAAACAATGGGTTTCGACAATCTTCACGATTCAAGGTTGGTTTCGCAATTTGATATTATGCACTTCAAGAATTGTCTGGTGTATTGGAACATGCAAAGCCTGAAGAGCTTTCTCAAATATGCATATTTTGGTTTGTCTTGCAAAGGTGATGGCTGTGGATCGTTTATTCTAAAAGACTATAGCCATTCTGCAATTGACACCTCAAGGAAAATAAAGACTGCCAAATACTTTTTAACTCTCCAGTACCAGGTTTTGGAGAAGATCAATGAAGATGGTGGGCAGCAGGGATATCACATTTACAATTTACTGAAAAGCTCGATGACAACACAAGCACTCTGTCAGTGTTAATATTATGTTTCACTTCCTTGATTGTTCTATTATCACAGTGTTAGTTCTGTACAAAATCCTTGAACTATGTGAACTGATCAGTATTTCCAATTAGTAAAACCGCTGTCCACTGTCCCAGAATTCAAGCTTTGTGCTTTCAGGCACGGAATTGAAAGCTCAGTTGAGCAAGGGAAGCTGCAACATGATATGAACCAAGATTATTTATATGGTAGTCAGAAATGGCGTTCCTTTTATACTTCTTTAAAAGTTCTAGCCTATACTTCTGTTAAAGTTCTAGCTTTTTTGTTTGTAAACTGATAGCATTTCAGTTGACGGCCTTTTGGACAAGTGATTATTGTACTGTTCGATGAACTTCATTAATGGTCGACCTCTCTTTCAAATATATATATATATATATATATGCTTGTGATAATTACATGAAACTGCCTGGCCCTATTGGGTGCAGCTAGCAGGAAGTATGTGTCACAGGTATATTTCGTCAAGTCTCTCCAATCCTAAAACCCTTTGCTTTCTCTCTAGCTACTTTAGATTGAGATTTGTGTTTATCCAATTTCAAGGGCTCTGGAAACTCCAAGTCGGATTGCCAAGATAAGGTGTGGTCACATTCTTTCCATCGAGAGGATATCATACGCATTCTCTCAGTCTTGAGGTCAGAAAATCATGGACGTTCCCTTCTCCCTTTTGGCCTTTTCTTCTCTTTCTTATTTTCCAAACTTCACTCTTTCTTTCAACTTCTAGCTAAACCGGCGATTTCATTTACTCGTTTCTTGAATCGAATTCAAAGATTTGTTACTTAAATGGTCACAAGTAAAATTAAATCTTTCAATTTTATTCTATAAATGACTGTTTTGAAGATTAATCATTTTTTACATCGTCCCACTATTTTATTTTCGAGTAAAAGTTATGTGACCCTCGAGGACGTTGCAAGAATTACAGACAAGATTGTAACGTAAAGATGGAGTAAAACAGTAAACTAAACCTAGCTTCAGTATGGAAGACTGTTACCCTGCATTTTTTTGACTTTGTGATACCTGTGCAAGGTGAATGATAAGCTTTGTTTGTAATGAGGAAGAAGAACATGTTTGCCAGAGAATCTAGTGGCTTAGAAAAGGTAGGCAGAATGTCCTTTCTAATTTGCAGTTGCAGATGGCAGAATGAGAGTTCTAGGTTTCCTTTTTTAACCGAATCGATATTTATGAGTAAAATCTATCTTACTAGAGGTGTCATAAAAATTACTATCTACTAGGAATATTTCAACTGATAGATGATGAATGTATCTGGTTATTTTGGGAAATATCTTTTGAAAAGATAATGTATCAGAGGATTGGGAAATCTACCAAGAGCCATAACATGTTGACTTTTGTCCCTCCATATCGACCCATCCTTTGAAAAATATAGTAAAAAGTTCATGTTTTTAAATTCTTTTTGCTTCTAAGTAATTTTAATTTTTTTTAAAATTTTTTTTACAGATACTTTAGTTTTAGTATCATTTAGTCTAGTAACATCAGTCTCTCTTTTATAAGTTAAAGGTCGTAAGTTAAGCTCACGATAGACTCGTTATAACATTTCAGTTGTTTGTATAATAAAAATACATAATTAGTTTCATGACTTGTTTTATGTCTATCATTTGATTCGAGTTCAATAACAGTTTAGCACCTTTAGTTGTTGAGCACAACTGTTAAACATAATCTATTGTTGTTATCTCATTATCTAGTGACATACATATGTGGGGGAAATTATGGAAACCTAATAAGATGGAGGGTCCATATCCAATGATATGGAGATGGTTGTGACAAAAACATGAGGGTTTGATAATTGATATTGTAATCTTCAAGTAAATGAACCTAATAAGCTCAACGTATGAATGCCATCTACCGCACATAGCAATTCAAAAGACACCAAAAAGGTTCAAATCATTGCACCACAACTATGATAAGCAAGAGATCCAAAAACCCACCTTATTTCTTGATACACGTGAATATCCTCCAGCCCATAAACCCTAGAAAATCTACATGCTCCAATGGCCTTTCGCCACCTCGGCAGATAAGAAACCATTTCCATAAAATCTCTAGGAACTTTTGCAGGTTGGTATGGCTAAGGATCCATCCAAACAACACATCCATCCATGCTTGTCCCGTAGTTAGGATGAGAATATTTGGATCCACCTTCACCACACGATGGTGTTGATTATGTCCAAGTTAAAATGACACTTACGGAAAAACTAGGGATTTATTTATGAACACTTGTACCGATCAAACATTTTTTTTTTTTTTACCGATCAAACATATTAAAACTATCACATGAGATTATTTTTCCTGAACTTGTCTCGGTCTGTAACTCTGTATTAAGAACTCCTGATTAAAGGATAGTTATGGTCTGACATTTCTGTTGGAGCTAGACAACGGTATATATATACTGTCAAAATAACTAGTTGAAAAACTATGCATTATTTCTCACATTTTTTTTAGATGACTTGTTGATTGAGGATATTTGTTATGATAATGGCCAGTAATACTACAACCTCTTCGAACATGCAACTTAGTCAGTTAGTTAACACTACAAAAGTTTTACTAGATTCAAAATATCTCATAAAAAAACTAAAAGTGAAAAATGATTAAAACCATAATTTCCAGGTAGAAAGCCACACACCTCGTAGAACAAAATAAAAACCAAACTCCTAAAATAAACATGAATTTGGAAGTATTAACTAAACAACCCTTCCCCCCCCCCCCCCCCCTCTCTCTCTCTCTCTCTCTCTCTCTCTCTCTCTCTTTACTTCATTCTCTTTCTAACATCCCAAAGACTCTTCCCTTCTTATTTCTCAACAAAAATAAACAAAAATGCCATTGAAAAAAGCTACAATCTTCATAACCCGGTTTATTATGAAAGGACCTCTCAAAACCCTACTGAAGCTATTATATGGCTTCCCCCTCCTAATAGGACTTTGAAGATCAACTTTGACAAATCTGTTTCAAACACCTCTACTGCTTCAGGAGTAATTTTCAAAGATACAAAAGGAACCCAGTTTTTGCAAGTTCAAGAAACTTGGGCATCACTTCAGTTCCAATAGCATAAGCTATTGCCTTATGAGAAGGCCTAATCAACGCTAAAGCAAAATGTTACACTGACATCCAAGTAGAAGAGGATTCAAAAATGGCCATTGATGCAGTTAATGAGAAGATTAGTCCACCTTGGAGGATTCAGCAAATTGTCGAAGACATCAAGAAAATTACAGAAAGTTTTAGCACCATCTCTTTCAAATATATTTATAGAGAAGCAAACTTTGCGGCAGATGCAATTGCAAGCACAGGCCACCAAACCACATAAGAAAGAGTATGGGAAAACAACATTCCGAGAAGAGTCACCCGATGTATTCAATTTGATAATTTAGGAACTGGTAGTCGAAGAGGCAACTGCCTGTAATGTATTGTATTTGATTTACTTTCATATAAAAACAAAAATAAACAAAAGTAGAAGTAACAATAAAAAATTAACAAACATCTAGTATCTAATACACATACACACAACAAGAGCAGAGATCAAAATTAATATTGCAAAATCAAAATTTCATAAAATCAAAATTGTTGGAGAGGAGAGATCACACATTGTAAAAGTGATAATTAAAAATATAACTTATAAATGGGTGGATTATTCCTAATTGTACAGAGGTTTTTTATGATTAAAACCCAACACCTTAAAGGTGGTTAAGTTGAGACAATATCGATACAATGATGATCCACGAGCCACGTTTGTTGCTATTTTACATGATATCAAAACAGGTCCCTCTCCAGTTGAGTCTCCAATGAGCCCGGGTTGGTCTTTCCAGGGTCATGACCCTGGTTTAGTTCTTTCGAGTTTGGAGTTAATTCAGTCTAGTTTGGTTTTTTCGAGTTTAGGGTTTTTTCGGTTGTTTTGGGGAGTTTGGGGTTCTTTCGATTGTCATGAGGCCCAGGTTCAGTTTGTTAATCAGTTTTATGTGCATTCGTAAAAATTAACACGTGAGGAGGAATGTTGGAGAGGAGATATCCCAATATTAGAAAACCTAAAAGTTAGGTTGCATATGAGGAGGAGTGTTGGAGAGGAGATATCACATATTGGAAAAAGTGATAAATAAAAATATAATTTATAAGGGGGTGAATCTCCTAATTGTACCAATGTCTTTTGTGATTAAAATCCAACATCTTAAATGTGGTTAAGTTGAGACAATATCGATAAAAAGATAATACATGGGTCACGTTTGTCGCTGTTTGACATAGTATCAAAACGAGTCCCTCTTTTGTAATTAAAACCTAACACTTTAAAGATGCTTAAGTTGACATAGTATTGGTAAAAAAATAGGGAAAATGCCCTAATGCCCAAATATTTAAAAACTAAAGCCCATTCCAATTAAAATCTTATCCTTGTGCCCATTCCAATGATTCTTGAGAAAAAGACTATAATACCCTGTGTAACTACACCACACAAATATTATCTCTTTCTCCTTCAATTTTTCCTGATCTGGTTTTTCTCTCTCTCTCTTCCCCTTCCGATCATGAGCGCCACCTGCACTCGTTGTCTCTCATGGCCGCCCTCGTCCTCACCTCGATTTTCCTATCTCACTCTCTCTCTCTCTCTCTCTCTCTCTCTGTGCAGCCAAGTCAGCCAGAGATTCGCCGCCGTCCTCTTGCACTGACGAGCTAGTCTGGTTCTCGCCGTTTGCCTCTGCTACCTAGCTCCTCTTCCGTCTTCGTTTAGACTGGGCAGGAGTGCGTCGGGGTTGGGCTGGGTTTGTGCCAAGATCGATGATGGTGCTGCCGAGGCGCGCTCAGGGCTCGGCTGGAGTTCGATCGTGGCTGGATCGTGGCTGGGGAATGGCGTTGCTTGCCGACGTGCGCCGGGGTCTGTGGAGGAGGCCGGTGTTCTCATTCTCTTCGGTGGAGGAGGCCGTCGGGGACTGCAACTCGTTCTCTTCGGTGGAGGAGGCCGCCGGGGACTGCAACTTGTTCTCTTCGGTGAAGGTGGGTGCCCAGAGAAGAAATCTGGGTGCCCAGTTATTGATGTATCTATCAACGGGAAGACAACAAACATGTATATTAGAGAGTAATAAGTCAGTTACTGGGTGTCAGTAACTGGTTAGTGAGAGTCAGTAACTAGTTACTGGGGGTCAGTAACTGGTTATTGGGTGTTAATAACTGGTCAGTAACCGATTACTGGGGTCAGTAACTGGTTACTGGGTGTCAGTAACTGGTTACTGGGGGTCAGTAACTGGTTATTGGGTGTCAATAACTGGTCAGTAACCGATTACTGGGGGTCAGTAACTGGTTACTGGGTGTCAGTAACTGGTTACTGGGTGTCAGTAACTGGTTACTGGGTGTCAGTAACTGGTTACTGGGTGTCAGTAACTGGTTACTGGGTGTCAGTAACTGGTTACTAGGTGTCAATAACTGGCCAGTAACCGATTACTGGGGGTCAGTAATTGAAAATTCAGGCGGTTGGGAAAATTCCGGTGACCGGAGTCCGGCGGCCGGTGACCGGAGTCCGGCGGCCGGTGACCGGAGTCGGAGTCCGGTGATATTCCGACCAAGTATTCTCTCTTTTATTTTCTCTCTCTATGCATGTTTAAAGGATGAGGGCAAAATAGTCTTAAAATAATATGGTTTATTAAGACTTTAATAAAGATTTGTGCATTTGGGCATAAAAAAAGTTACCTTATATTGGAATGGGCTAATGAAAAAGATTATCATTGGAATGGGGAATGAGGGGTTCAAATTAGTACTAAATGAGCATTTTCCCAAAAAAATAATCTACGGGCCATATTTGTCGCTGTTTAACAAAAATTTCTCCAAAACAATTATGGTTCTTTTAAGGAAGCATTATAAGCACATGAGAACAGTGCTGTATCAGTATATGTCACGGGTTTAATTAGCTTCTATGGTGCTGCTATGGAGTTCAAGGCCTCAAGAGCATTCTATATAACAGATGCATCTTAATTACGTAAAAGGGATCGGAACAAATTCTAACATTATCAAGGGAGCCCAAAAAAAAAAGAGACATTCTAACAGAAGAAGAAGATAGATGGGGCAACTGGACTATAAGCAAGAAAAAATGGAAAATATAAAGGTGTTTCAAATTTCGTATTCAGGTCGTATCCGTGTAATTTTTTAATTTTTTTTACAGTATCCATGTAATTTTTTTGTTACAGTAAGATGTTTTTCTTCTTTCCTGATATTTATTTGATATTCAGTCGGCAAATATCATATAAGAATTGAAAAGAAAATGGGAAGGAAAAAAGAAATGAAGCTAAAATGATTGGAGATTTGAAGAGGTAAAAAGAAAGAGAGAAAAGGCTAAAGGCTGAAAGGGTAAATGGTCCCACACCCAGAACTGCTGAAACTGAGCGTTGTCTCTTCCCCTGTCTCACCTCCATCACTCATACATAGGCACTTCCCAGTCTCTCACTCTCTCAGTCCTCTCTGGAGACAGAGAAATCTAGAGAGAAAGAGAGAGAGAATCCTTGTGTCACTGTGTGTGTCTGTCCCTCCATATATTAACAGACTCCCCCAACGGTTCTCTCTCCCTTTTATTTGGTCTAGTTTAGCCTCGTGACCTCTTCCCCTCTGCAAGACCTCTCTGCCACCCTCCTATGTTTTTTGCTCCGATTACTCACTCCTGGTTTCCTTTATTAGGCAACTTTCCTTTCTAAGATATTTCCCATTCGATTTGCCCAAAATCCCCGGTTCCCATCCAACTTTGAATTCGCCGAGTTCGTTTTTTCCTTCTTCTTGGTTTTGGGAATACTCTGTTCTCTGAGAAACTGATTTGATTGAGCGAGGAAGCGTGTCAAGTACGAGCCTTGTTTCTTGGGTTGTTGATGGGATTTTGATTCCCTTGTTCTTAATTGCGGGGGTTTCAAATTTCAATTTCTCTAGTGCGTTCCTGTTTCTTTCCTGTTTCTATTTTATTCCAAAAGCTTCTGGGCTTTGGCCTTTTCCTAAGTTTCCCTAAATTAAGACCCTTATGTTTGTTCTACTTTTCAGTTCAGGGTTTAGGGTTTTGTATCGATTTTCTTTTTCGTCCTTTGAAACTTTTGGCTTTGTAGACCTTCAAGTTCTCATTTAGTGAACCTTTCTGGCTTTTAGTCCTCATTTCAGTTCTATGAGTTCAAATCCACTGTTTTCTCTGGGCTTAAACCCAACCTGAATTTAGGCGAAGTTTCAAAATTAAACCTTGAATTTCGATTAGTTCTCCTAGAAATCATCCCCAAATGTCTTCGTGTTTTAGCGGTGGCGGAAGAACCTATGCATTTGAGCTTGACATAGACATAGTCAAATCCCCTTCCACTTCAACTCGGACTTCCCAAATTTCCTCCCCTTCCTCCACTCTCTCGGAATCAAGCAATTCCGCCCTCGCAATCTCAACCCGAAAACCCCGAACTCCTCGGAAACGTCCCAACCAGACTTACAATGAAGCCGCTGCATTACTCTCCACTGCTTACCCCAACATCTTCTCCACCAAAACCCTCACAAATCCTCGCAAATCCACCAAACCCCATGATTCCTTCCTCGACCCCTCATCTTCCGAATTACTCCTCCCTCTCCGACTCATCGACGATTCCGCCACTTTTCTCCTTCACAACCCAATTCTGGAAAAACCCAACTCCCGTTTCGAGCCGAAATCCATCAATTCGTTCGAAAAGTCCTGCAACTCTCCCGGGGAATTCAACTCCCCGGTGAACTTGGACTCCAATCCAAACTCCTCCATGGAGATATATGACGACTTCGACGCGGAATCGATGTTGGACGAGGAGATTGAGGAGGGTATTGATAGCATCATGGGGAGTAGTACAACCAGCATGAACATAGACTCGGTCGATGAGTCGTCCACTACTACTAGTAGTGACCAAATGATGATGGGTTCATGTTATGGCTACCCAATGGGGTTGGGATTTGGCGGGAACTTGGAATTCGGGTTCGGATTCAGCAGAGGAGGAGTGAGGCCGTTGAGGCAAGTTGACGATGGGGTGAACTGGTGGAGTTTCCCCACCGTCGATGTTCTTGAAATCTCGCCCAGATTCAACAAATCTCGGCCGTCGGCCGCGCCGCCTTCTGCGGGGAAGAAGAGTAAGAAGAAGATGAAGAAGCTGGCGGTGGTGGAGTGGAAGCTGGCGGAGAAGAGTGGTAGTCCGAAGACGAGTCAGAGTACGAAGGAGGAGGAGGAGCCGGAAGCGGAGACTGGGCAGTTGATGCTGAAGCTGGACTATGACGACGTTTTGAATGCTTGGTCAGACAAAGCGTCGCCGTTCCCGGAGGAGCTTCAGGGCGGCGCTGATGGAAACGATGTCTCTGTATGTTACTCACCTCTTCGCCAACAAACCTTAAAACAGTAGTTGTTGGTTTCAAAGTCTTGAAACTCTGTTCGTGTGCGTGTGTCTTTTTATTTTTGTTTATTTTTGTTTTGTCGGAATAAAGTTGGTTCAGTTTAGCACTTAATGCATCATCTTTGTTTGAAAGGTGCACTTAATGCATCATTAATTAACATAAGTGTTTTTTGTTTTTAATAAAATGAGGTAACAAAAGACATCTGTTACGTTAATGAGTTAGTTTAATAAACTTAACTTTTGTGTAGTACAAACGAACTTTTTTTTTTTTTTTTTGATTGGGGGGGTTAGCCTTTGTTAGATTAGGTAACACACACACCCATGCAGTGTATCCCAGCACAGCCGGACTAATCCCTGCATCGCCACGGGGCATGAAAGCGAACACCACACACCAGGCACACTTGCCTAGCACGGGCCACCGCCGGCTGGCCACCAAGGCCTTAATGGGGATTCGAACACCAGACCTCTTGGTTAGAGAAGTCAGTGCTTTCCACCCCACCGTTTCCCCGGTGGTTTAGTACAAACGAACTTAGAAATATCTAGAAATAATATAATTTCATGTATTACACAAAATTTGTCTCGACTTTCTTTTTACTATTAGATCTTTTTGCTTAGTAATGATGAATTATTAGAAGACTAGAATAATTGTGTTTTTGGGGTCAATATATATTTAAGATTTTACAAACCCATTTATGAGGTGTGACGGTGGTCTATGTGTAACATTATAAACGTTCCAAACCAAAGTAAGGAAAAGATTATTTTTCACCAACCATGAGTCAAATAAGTTTTTTTTTTTAAAGGTTTTTAAATGAATCTTATGTCAATTTCATTGCTATTGCCGTGATGTCGAAGTATTTATTCCATGAACATGTTTCTTTATTAATTTGTGGCGGCAATGGTCCTTTTCTGGGTCAGTGAAAAAAAGAATTTTGCAGAATGTGATGATTGCCCTTGTTTAGATTATTAATTTGAGGATTATGAATTTATTAAGCCTAAAACGGTGTGCTGCGGAGCACTAATCAGCTGTGTGTTTGTTTTTGGGGGCAGGCCAGGCTGGCGCAGATTGATTTATTCACGGACGCTGATGGGTTGAGAGAGGCTAGCGTCCTTCGTTACAAAGAAAAGCGGCGTACACGCTTCTTCTCGAAAAAGATTAGGTACCAAGTTCGTAAAGTTAACGCTAATCGACGACCAAGAATGAAGGTATTTCTCCTGTAAATTGTTATTTTCCAAGTTTGCATTTGATCAGAAAATGAGTTGAACAGAGCCAATTCCATTCCTTATGGAATCTTAAGGATTGCTTGATGCGAGATGTTATGACAAGCTTAACATTGTTATTGAAAAGTCCAAAACTATATGATAATATTAAGTGAACAATGTCAAGATAGATGTGATGATTCACAACACAAGTCACATGTGAAGTTGTCATACATATATATATGTTTTTCCCCCCATAAAATTTGTCCCTCTTTGTTTCTGCTCATAATGAGAAAGAGAGAGTCCAAAATTGAAAGTTGATGAAACTTCTTCAGAAGATAAGTAGATTAAACTTGTGGGAAGTCATTAGAGTTTAGAGTGTCATTTTTATTTTGAAACTATCGGCAAGAAAAATAATTTCTCAAAAAATATGCATAAATGCTCTTAGCGTCGAAGTAGACAAGTAACAGACCGCTGTTCTTTACTGTTGTACATAAGAGTCGGCTTTCATTGCTTAAAAAACGAGTTGTAGACTTACTCCTCCTTAGTCTGTAGAACCTGCTATAAGCGTATAAGTACTTCTATGGTTTCAGTCTCACTCATATGGGTGTTCCTTGTTTTGTCGCAGGGTAGATTTGTGAGAAGGCCAAACTCTAATGGCCAAAGACAAAAAGGAAATATGAATGGCCATTTTTAGGATTGAAGCCGTAAACACTAGTACTTCTACACTCTCTGCCAGTTCTCTTTTGTTGTATCAATTAGTTTTCCAGTTTTTGTTAATTTCTTTTATTTCTTACTTTTCTCATACTAAGAGAGAAGCCAATGAGATTGAGACTAGCAAATTGATCAAGAAGAGGAGCATAGAGAATCCAACAACTTTTGGTCTAGGTTCTCATTTTTATATGTTTCTCTTCGAGTTCTTCTAGTCTTTAAGCAAAAGGACACTTGGTTCCAAGGTCATGATCAATACCTTTTTGTAGGTAGAGAGTTTTTGTTGGAGGCAAAATGTAACCGTAATTCCATATATGAAATCATGTTACTTGAAAGTCATTTTGTTTGTTTCCTAATGCCAGCTATTCTTTTCGAGTTTTTAAAATTGGGTAACTTTGTAAGAAGAGCTTTATTTGATACCTATTTTCCTGATCCCCAAGTTATATTTATCTTCTTACCTTTACTCTTCATATAAACCCTTACGACAACAACTTTCTAACTTTTGACAACAACAAAAAAAAAAAACACTTTCTAACTGATCAAACCCAGTAGTATTTGCAACTAACAAAACAAGAGCAGATCCTGGCAAGGCCAAGTTAAGACAGATGACATCTGCCAAGAAGTTTGCTTCTTAAAAGACGTCCTAGCTTGAAATTAACATTTTGGAAATGTTGCGGAGATAGCTAGCAAATGATAACATGAACACGAAACTTGATCCTCAAGATACTTGAACTACACCCTCAATGCTATCCATTACTAATTTTGAATCATTTTCCATTTTATTGCAAGAGTTGCAGTGCTCCAAAACTTGTCCATAAGACCATAAGCATGTTCCTGTAGCTGCAGCCCTAGCCCTCCATAACGGCTTCATTGATGTAAAAAAAAAAAAAACTTTAAAAAGGTGGAGGTTGAAGGCGACTCCAAGCTCGTGCTCGATGTCATTAATGGTTTCTCTGCACCCCCATGGAGATTGCTCAAGTTTTGTCAAGATATTAAATCCCTTTGAAGCTCGTTCGAGTTCATCAACTTCAAACATGTTTTCAGATAAACGAATTTTGTGGCTAACGTCATTGCAAATGTTGATTATAGGTTAGATAATTCGTGTGTTTGGGAGGAGTGTGTTTCTCCTGATGCAGTTTTAGCCTTAATTGGCACTCTAAACTTACTCGGTAAACTATGGGTGCAGTCTTAGCCTTAATTAATAATGTTAACCTTTGACTCTGTAAACTCTGAGTGAAATAAAAACATCTCTATTTAGTGTTTATTTTCCTATCAAGAAAAAAAAATACGCTATATTAATTGACACCATTTTAATTTAATCATCTTAATGGTAATACCAGATTACGGTAATTTTAATTTACATATCTTGTCCAATTTTTACACATAAATATAAATTTACATTTCAAAAAGTCGCAACCAAATT
The DNA here is from genome assembly GCA_034370585.1 of Fragaria x ananassa. Classification (NCBI taxonomy): domain Eukaryota; kingdom Viridiplantae; phylum Streptophyta; class Magnoliopsida; order Rosales; family Rosaceae; genus Fragaria; species Fragaria x ananassa. Next base: position 5,508,360 of record CP139760.1, read on the forward strand.
GAGAATTAGTCGAAAAGTCTCTCACCCAGCTAACCTGCAACGACGTCGTTGGGAGTCACAAAAACCCTCCATGTTGTGTCTCTCCCTCCATTTGTTGTTCACTCGTACAAGTAGATTTCTCAACTCTGTGTCTCTGTGAATGATTTTATTGGTTTCCACTGATTTACCCAACACGACCATCAAGTTCAGTTCAGTCTCAGACTCTCAGTACCCTTCATAGTACTCGTGGTAATTTCCTGGACTCTATTTCTTAGTAGTTAATTAGCTGAAAGAATCAATCTTTTTGTTTATGAATCTCTGGGTTTTGCTTATATAATCTGGGTTCTTGATATTATTGTTTTATCTACAAGTGTTGATTGGTATGGTATTGCAGCTTCTTGATATTGGTGTGACTTGCTCTATTAGAGAAGGTTTTAATAACTTGGTTATGTATGTGTTATTGAAGGAGTTTTCATGTAGACACTAGGTAACATGTTTTGGTCTAAAGACGAAGAAAATACATGAAGTGGGTTTGTAGTTCATTTTCTGGAAACTCGAATTTTCTGCCGCTGGGAAAAGTTTTGTTATAAAGTAAATGTACTGATTAGTCAAACAGTTAACATGAAGATTATCAATCAATTAAATCATCTCTCAGTTCACCTGTCCCTTAAAAAGCACATAACTTTGTCCTCAGTTAGATCCTATATGCTTCTAAGTTGGAGGAACACTTGAGATCTGCTTGGGTTTTGTTTCTTTACTGAATTTTAATCTGGCATTTTTTTTATAGAATCAATGTGAAGTTTCATCAAAATAAAACTTCATTTAAAAAAAAAAAACACTGATGTTGTGGTGAATTTTGAAATTTGAACTGCTGAGGAAAATGGAAAAACAAAATAACAGGTAAAGGTAAAGAGAGGAAAACCAGCATCAGCATGGATTTTGATATATGCTATTGCTTCCTTCTGATGCAACATCTGACTGTAGCTGATTATTTAGTTCATTTCAGGTTCAAGTTCTGGTTTCATTAACATGGTTACAATGGGTGTTTACACTTTTGATTTGGTTTTTTGTCTGTTTGCTTTGCGCATTCAATTTTTTTTAAGACATTTCTCTTTTCATTCTGGCAATCAGTTTCTTGTTACTCTTGTTTTGTCCAGTCTTTAGTTATCATTCAAGATGTCAGCACTAAAGTACTCTTTTCTCTTAATATGTTTACACATCAAAAAAAATGACACATTGTTATTTTTTGTGGTCGTAAATTAGGCTTGATACAAATCTTGCATATGCATTTGCAGTATTTCACCCAAATGGGTTGAGTTGATTCTACTGTTACAGACAATTGTCTATTTTGGTTTTGCTATTTTCTTGACAATTTGCCTTTCTCTCTGTCTCTCAAAATAGATGGCATCTCTTGGAGAGGAGAACCCTAACGATGATACCCTTATGTTTATGGATCTTGCTATACAACAGGTAATGTATAGACTTCTCCCATTTAGGTTGTAATTTTAAACCGTTAGGTCTTTCTCGGTCATTTATGTTCAGTTTAAGAACTAGATTACAGGTTTTTATACAGTGGATGTAATCTGGCTTGGATTTCAGGAAGTGAAATTTTTTCTATCCCTGACATAGTTGCTTTTACTGATGGACTCGTCTGGTTAAGTTACTGTCTGCTTTCACTGAGGTTTCTGTACAGTTCTGGGACCTCAGCAGGGCAATTTACAATTTATGGTCCTTTTATACTATGGTTGAGCGGTTTTGTTGCTCATCTGTGGTTGTTGGTGCTATTGATAGTTTCAACAATCTGACTGATTTTTCCTATCAATTATAGAAATTTTCCTTCAGCTGATCGAAACACTAGTCCTCATGTGGATTGCCTGGCTTTACTTTATTCTGCTTTAGATATATAATTATATGTATATATATATATTAATTATTTAATCTTATTCTGTGTTAAATTTGCTTCCATAACTGAAATTTAATTTCTTTTCTGTATCGCTTTAAGTAGGCAAAGCTAGCTTTGGACAGCCTTGAAGTTCCTGTCGGGTATACCATTTGTACTTATTATAAATTCATTGTGTCTTAGCATCTTGTATTCTATGCCCATTTCTTTCTATTTCACCTCTTATCCATTTTCTTTGTTCACATAACTTTTGGATTGATCCTATTAGTTATATAATTGAAGATTGTCTAAGTAGCATGCTATTGATCAGGAAAATTTGTATGTTTAAAATCCGTTTCATTTGTTAAAAGTCAATACTATGTTAATATGATTGCATTAGTTTCTCTAATGTATAAAATTTTGATTGATTTGCTGTGTGATTGTTCGAGATGGAAAGGTCATAGCGTCTGGAAGAAATTGTACTAACGAGACAAGAAATGTAAAATCCCATCGACACGTTTTCATTTTTGTGCTTCATACTATTCATTTTGTATTCTGGTGTTGGTTTTCTTTGTTCGTTTCTGGTAATGTCTAACTAATATTTTTGGCTTCTAATACATGCTCATGATCTCTAGTGGCTTCATGCCTTCATGTTAGGAGAGTTTCTCAAATTTCAAGTGTATCTTCTCCCCAAACAGTTTTCTCCTATGAGTAAGAAAAGATGGGGTCCATGTAATGTACATTTTCAGTAATACCCTAATGGTTGATGTGGGATGATCGAGACTACCTCAGTTAGTTGGAACTAGACTATGTGCTATGTCGCTGAATACTAATTCGTTCTATGTCTATATCTCTGTCTCAGTGTACAATATCTTCACTTATGTGATGATCTTTTCATAAGAACTTTATTTTAGTAGCCCTATGATTCTCCCTCCATCTATTAGAATGGAGAACATGTCATTCATGTCCTTTTACATTAGATAAGTTAATTGAAAAGTTCTGATTTTGCATTTAAAACCACGTTCTACCCATTGCTCCCTCTATTTCCATAAATTCTTGGATATGCATGCAAGAACTTCCATCAGTTGATTTGTTATATCAATCAGACTTTACCCCTCTTGTATGTGGTGTATCTACTAATATTTAATAAGAGCAAGGGTCGTCACTTCTTTGCTTTGTTATAGAGACATATAAGTCTGCTTCTAAGATATGAAGTTGGAAATTAACACCTATGGATTTCTGTGCTTGCTTAAAAATGTAGGCTACAAGGCATGCATAGATGGAAGCCATTGATACTCTTCTTCAGCAGTGGAGAGAAAAGAGGCTTTCAACTTCAGAAGTTGCTGAAATGTTTTCAAAATGTTACCTCTATGTTACATGTGAACCATGCATAATGTGTGCAGCAGCTTTATCAATTATCGGTATGCCCTCTTTATCATGAAATGATTAACCCTTTATCTTTCTCTTTTCTTTCTTGACCTTGATTATTTATAGGTAACTTTATCTGCTGGTCAGGTATCAAGGAAGTATTTTATGGTTGTGCCAATGACAAATTTGGTGGGTGTGGATCAATACTGTCATTGCATTCAAGTAGCTCTGAGGCACCCAGGAGGTTGTAATCTGAACTGAACACCATAAGCAAAAATTGACTAGAATTTTGCGGGTCTCTAGTACTTTTTGTCGGGAAAGAGTTTGCAAATTGTTTCCTAGGTTTGATGTACTTTCCAAAAGAAAGTTCCTGGTCAGGAACTGCTATGCCTTTAGCTGTAGCTGCTCTCTTTTCTTTTAAAGCTGACTCCTTGTCCGCCTCCTTGTTCTTTGCTTTTTGTCTCAATAAATAGCTGTTTCTTTTCAAAAAAAATAATTATATAAAGTTGTAGGTAGTGTCAGACTAGCTATAGCAAATCTTGCATTTAAAATTAGAAGGTAGAACAATCCCTACACCGAGAAACAGGATGTTGATTATAATTTTCTGTAGCAGAAATTGTTTTATGTATATGTATATATATCATCTAATGGAACTTTTGAGTATTTTTTTTTATTATGTTTGATTTTAAATAGTTTTATTTATTTTTTTATGTAATGGGCGTAATTGAATGCAAAGTATCATTGATTGTCTATTACCATTAGGAAAGTTACGTTGGTAATAGTTTCTAGGGATCCTGTTCTCTGAGTGTCTGAAGCTCGTGCCTAACTTGCTGGTTTTTTGCTTGCAATAGTCATTAATCTTTAAATATTATTTGGTTCTTAATCTTCTACTCAAGATGATTGTTGCATCAGTCTCACTTTCTCTTTTGTTGTATAGTGGTGGAGTACCACAGGGGAAAGGTTTCAAATGCACTGGAGGGATAATGGCATCAGAAGCAGTCTTTCTTTTCCGCAACTTTTACGAGCAAGGAAACCCTAATGGTATCTGTTTTAAGAATAATTTATGTTTGTTCTTAGACTGCATTCAGATGGCAGAATCGTTCATATTTGCTTTCTCTTTTGAATTCATCAATTCCCTTTTGCTCAAGTTAGGGATCTCAGTTTGTAGCATGTTCTAAATGCATGAAACCAAACTTGTATTTGAACTACCCTTTTCCTAGCTTCTTCATGTCTCTAATGTGTATTGTTTTGTTTCTTTCAGCTCCAAAGCCTCATATACATCTGGTTCACCATGCCATACAATGAATATGAGCGGACTTGGTAAGTTATATTTTTAGAATACTGTTTAAGTTCATTTGTATATTAATTTGGTTTTTGGATACGTTTAATTTGATAGCATTTTGCCTGGCTCATTCCAGTTTCTGTTTCTGCGACTCTTCTATTCACCTTTTCTTTTAGTCGGTTTCTATTCTGCTTAGTGTTTTCTTGCTCAGTTCAGTTTATCAAAAATTAAATTTGGTTTACAGGTGTAATCAGAATATCAAGTTTTAGTTAACTTGGTCTACTAACTGAAATAGTTCTTAATATTTTCCGGAAGGGGATGAGGAATTGGGAAATTCAGGAGAGAAGGCACGGCCCTAAAGGGCGCGTAGATGAAACATTTCTGAATATACTTGGCAGGCCCGAAGCTTTCCAGACTTTGAGACTTGGTTTTTCTTTGTGAGTTTTGCTTTCATTCCCATTATTATTAAACCCTAATTACTCGCTCCACTTAGAATTAATGTTTCGTACTTTTTCATTCTAAATTCTATAAAAAAAAAATCTCAAGCTAGCTAGGATGACTTCATTGATGGGAGACGAAGTGATGCTAACTCTATTATAACCGTTCACCATAACTATTTCTGGTGAAAGTAGTTCTACCATCACCAATGATTTGTGGAGCCGCTAGCTCTGGCTCCGTTCACTGCAAATCCAGGGATGGTGATCTTGGTGCCAGAACCCTCCCCCGCTATGGCACCTATGAATTTAGTTATCAACCCTGAGTCCCTGACTAATGATTACGAAGGTTAAAGTTGGTTAGTGTTGGATAGTGTAAATGAATATGACCAAGACTTCAGGTTTAACTGTGACACCAACCGGTCTGACAGATGCTCTCCCAACTGGAATGTCATAGAGATCGACCCTCGACAGAAATCATGATGTTTTGATAATTCACATCTCAGATAAAAGAATGAACACTGCATTCATCTTAAAATCATGATGTTAAAGTTTTGTTTTGATGTTCTTATTCTTTGGCTAGTGAGTCCTTTCTATTGTAATTGATTGGCCAAAAGAATGACGAAAAAAATATATTTAGGAACCCGACTACCCGACCAAAAGAATGGGGAAATTCTAAGGCACATATGCATGTTCTTATAGTGTTTGTTAAATATCCCAGTCTCATAACCAGTAACCAACCCCCCCCCCCCCCCCCCCCCCCCCCCCCCCAAAAAAAAAAAGGGATCTTATTTCTTATGATAATGTGGTTGTGGATGCGGTAGTGAAGATTTGATCTGTAGCTCTTTGTGGGTTGAATGGTTGATACAACATTTCTCTCCCGGTTCAAGTGAGCTTGTATATATGTTACCAAATTGGTCCTGGTTCTGGAACCCTTCACGTCTGTTGGGGGAGCACAGGTGCCTCTGGACCTGCCAATTTTTTGTTTTCCTGCACTGAAGCTTACTTTGGCTACTCCTTGACTTGTTCGAGATTTACATGACGATGGGGTCAGCATGCTTATCAACTGTTAATATCACCAATGATTTGTGGAGCGGCGTTGACATCACTGTTCACTGCAAATCTGGAGATGACGATCTTGGTGAACACACCCTCCCACACGGTGTCACCTACTGATTCAATTTCCGACCAAGAACCTTTCCGGCAACTACACTATTCTTCTGTAGTTTCCGGTTTCAAAGTCAGTTTCACTATTATGACGTATATACAGAGAAGGTTAAATGTACCAAGTGTTGGTATAGTGTAGGATTTTGGTGAAATCTGCAGGTTTAACTGGGACACCAGTAAATATGACAAATGCTCTCCTACCTGGAATAGCTCAGAGATTGACCCTCCTTGCTAATGTTGATCGTTTCAGATCTTGAATAAAATTAATAAGAGCAATTCTACTACTCTTAAATTTATTATTTCTTATTTTGGCAAATGCGTGTTTCTTGATTCTTTGAAGGCCATCCACCTTGATTAACACTACATCCTACCCTTAAAGCCTGAATTGATGCATGCAATCTCTAACGTACGTAGTCCGATTTCGATTCTGGTTCATCTCAGAGTTACAGATACTAATACGGGAGATGTAACATCATTGTGTTCAGCTTTCCATTTGCATAAGATGTAAGTAGTAATATATGATGAATTAAATGAGAACAACGTAAACATTGGTCAATAAAATCATATGAAAAACTGAAAAATGTTACGATGAACTTGCAGTAGCAGACTTTAATGCAGATAATCAAATTTAGTTCTGTCTATAAAAGCAGAAACTACCAAATACACTCCTGATGGAAGCATAAAAGATTCATCATCCTAGTAGCTAGATAGTGTTCCTCAGGACATGGCTTCATTCATCGAAAAGGCAGCATTGCGAATGCTGCTGCTATTATTCACAATGACAATGTCTAGTGAAGGCCGGAGCAGAAGACACGTTCAAATCACAAATAATCTGGATCCCTACTATGAAATCACTCTTCACTGCAGATCTAAGAACGATGATTTCGGTGTGAAACATCTCGGACGTAATGACACCTTTGCATTCACATTTAGACCTGCACTCTGGCCAGTTCAGACTCTATTCTACTGCGGTTTCCAGTGGGAAAAAAGGGCTTCACTATTTCAACGTGTATGAAGATATCAGGGACAGAGATGTATGTGGTAACTGTTGGTGGAGTATAAGGGAATATGGCTATATCTGCAGGTTTAACTTCGATACCAAACAATATGATGATTGCTTTGCCTGGAAATAGATCTGTATCGTCACATAACGTATTGATCATTATATCACATCTTGAATTTTGGTCTTCAATACAATTATCATTACTCTTTCTTTCTTTCTTTTTTTTTTCTTTTTTTTTTTCTGTTTTTTGATCAAAAACTATCAAAAATTCTTCTATCTTGAATTATTGTTTTTATTATCACTTTTGTAAACGAGTCTTGTAATAAAATCAAGATACTCGACATCTTCCACTCAAAAATAGTAAAATACAAGTAAGTTGTCTATCCCAAAGGCTTGGAAACTGTTGAAAAGCTCCTCTCCTACTAATTTAAGGTACAAACTAGTGCTTGTGCATAGGGATCAAATTTGTAGAGGACCAACTTGTATTTGACTTAATTTTCTAGTTAATTTAAGTACATTCTCTAATTCATGTGAATTCATTCACCAAATGTCAAGGCCAGGCTTTTCACAGTTGTAGGCAGACTTCAGAATAGCGATACCAATTTTGCACTGCAACACAACAAACTGGATGTATATACCATGTTTGAGGACATGCTAAGACTAACACCTCGTGCATAGCCTATTCGGTGCACCACTGGGACAGATGCACCACTGGGACAGGTGCACCAAGCAAAAAAGCTAACATGGCTATTAATTAATGGTGGACAGAAACGGGGGCGAGCGGGGTTAAAGCAAGTATTACCACGATTTCAATCCGTACAAACGCGCACTCCTTCCATCTCTCTCCACTATTCTAAACCGGCAAGAATCTTTGGAGCCTGCACTTCAGCAGCATCCTATCCTATCAGTTGCAGTTGATCGTACATGTCAGCAAGCTTCTCTCCTGCATCATCATCATGACTGTCCTCTTCCTCTAAATTCTGCAATGCTGCAACATCTTCTAGAAGCTTGATGAGTTCTTCATTAGCTGAAACAACTGTTTCAATAACACTTCTATCATCACCAATCTAGAAGTTGTTTGATTCAAATCTGGAGGCTATCAGACTGGATTGGAGCCATCTCTCTCTGGTTCACTGCTGATTACGAGGTCAAACGCCACCGATGGAGGCGCACTTGAAGTTCTCTGACAGAGTCGAGTTTCACAGGCTTCCAACCCATTTCACCCTTTTTACCTCCAGTTACCCTAACGGAGGCTTAATAGCAACTGACCGGCAGCGGATCTACCAAGGCGTCGAGCTGTCAAATTAGACGGTTCTGATGCAGCTGGGACAGTGGTGCAGGGAATAATTTTCGCACCTCGTGGCATATCATGTCTACTCGATTGAATTTATACCGCAGCACAGTTTCATTATTTCAATTTTGTATGGCGCAAATCAGACATACAGGAGACAATTTTTAACCAGAAATGGGTCACTTTCTCAGGATCCTCCAAATAAATGAGAACCAAAAAATACACAATCCTTCTCTTTGCTGGGTTTAAGGATTTATTGGCTCAATGGTCTTTAGATTGGGAATGTGGCTGTCTTTTCAGTATAGCAGAGAGGTTCATAGCAAAATAAGAAAAATCAAAACTCTTGGCAAAAGAGTTTTCAAGGCTCTATGTGGTTAAGTAAATGTCACGATGCAGGTCAGTGCCAAATGGGCTAATAGTAGATACATGCGCTGTTGTGGGATCTATATCTCAATGCATTACCTCACACTTCTTCACTGAAGTTGGAGCTGCAGTCCGAAAATGGTCAGAGATGAACCCCTTTAAATCGACCATTTTCGACTCGGAGAAAGAAATTATATTATTCATAGAATGAGCAAAGAGGCATTTGAAGTCAGAAAAACATTTGGATACGACTGCTACATCTGAAAATGCTATATGACAATTCAGAACATATCAAACCTTTTCTTTTAGTTCTGCTACTGGAACATAAATGACTGTCTGTTCATGCAATGGAGGTTTTTTTGATTTCTTTGCCTTGGCTGTTTGAAATTTAAGTAATATCTGTCTCATATTTTCTAGCCTGCTTTTGACTTTACATAGTCTCTCCATTTCCAGTTCTGCAACTTGAGACTCACCTCCACTTCCGGCAATAATTTTGGCTCGCTTCTCCTTTGTTTTACCTTTCAAAAGCTTCTTCAAGCTCACATCATCACTCAATTCCATTCCATCCTATATGAATGAAAACACACAGGAGTCAACTCTTTAGCAACTCAAGTCTAGCATAACATAATTAGGGCTCCAGCAACAAAATAAAAAATGTGAAACAAAAAACCATGAACTTGGGTCAGAGTTCATTATCCCATACTAACAGAATAACAAAATTAAATAAACTGATGGAAAATCTCTGGTTTGTATGCGGTAAGAAACAGGGATCGAGTGACCACAGAGGGACGGGAACGGGACCACATAAATTTCAGAATTATATGTGATAACAAAAAGAAATGCTAGGAATGTTACAACTAAGCTCAGTTGATCTCTATCAAGAGAAATGTGGATGGTGATACCAAGATATTCAAAAGCACCAAGGGGTAAGGACTTGGATTAAATCAATAGTAACTAAACAAAGCAAATATTGCACAAGAAGAATTGCTTTTATATACCATGGCAAGGATGAGAGAAAACATATAAAAACTATGTGAACGACCATAATACCCAATAATCCAAGAATACTAGGAAATATTATCAATTATAACAGGCCAAGACCTTGTTGCTCTTTGCAGGTGACAAACATGAAGATCCTTTCTGTTGATTTTTCTTCAGAGGGCTACTTAATGACTTTGGATGCTTTCTCCGGAAGGACTTCTTAATATTCCTTGGGGAATGGACCACAGTTTCAGCTGAGATGTCCTCCGAATCAGATTCCATGAGATCAGAAGCTTTTCCTGTCACATTTTCATATCTGGATTCCTTGTTGATTTCAGAAGCAGAAGTGGGAAGGTCTTTGGTTCCCTCTGCCTGTTGTGCAAAAGCCTCATCAATATATTGTACTGAAATACAAAATCCTCAACAAGGTGATTTCAAACTCAACCATGAATAAAAAAAAGGAAAATGAAGGCTAAACAGCTATATGTATTGAAGAGGACAAAACTCTATTACTGTATGACACATGAACACTGATGACTGCAGAAAAATGAGCAATTGTAGAATAGAAGATGAATGGATAAAAAAAAGTATGGCTTGTAGCTTACTTTTCTGGTTTTGAGAGCCAGGTAACGTGTGTTCTTGAACCATTTACTAACCTGGACATATCAAGTCAAAGAGTATCAGGAAAGATGGGAATTGCAAGAAAGAAGTACAAGCTAGAATGCCGTATCATATAGTAAAAAAACTAATGTCTGTGCATTTAATTCTCCTTGAGGCTCATTCCAATATTTTGAAATAGGTAAAAGAAAAAAGAAAGTCTTTGACAGGATGAGAAATTTGTGTCTACTAAAGTAATATTGCTATATCTGATCTCACAACACATAATCCATGCAAAACAAAGAGGAGCAAAACATTCCAGAAGTCCTAAGCAATCTGATAGGACATCAGCCACCATTACCTTCTCAGGATCAAGGCCCAACTCTTTGGAAAGATTATCCTTGACAGCTTTAGAAGGAAGTTCATTTTCATAAAAAACTTGGCGAAGCTTCTGGAATAATAATTACATCAGAATCTCAGTATAAAGAAAGATACATCAAATACTTTGAGATTTATAGACAACTCTTCCTGATAGTGTTACGAGCTAATACCTCAACTGCATTGCGAGGAATCCGGAAACATGACCTTCTGGCTTGCGTATCAGTAGTAGGTTTACTTTTCACTTCTGTAGGGACAGAACCTGGATTTCTCTCACTCTCATAGAGAGTCATAAGTGTGCTGGCAGCATCAGATTCTTTTTCTCTTCGCTTTCTTTTACCAGGACCCCAGTCTTCATCATCACTAACTTGCTCCAGAACAAGACCATCCTTTCCAAACATTTCCTTTGAGAAAAAAATAAATACACAGTGAATATATGACATTCACCTCATACAAGAGTAACAAGTGAGGGACTGTACCCCATCAATACCCATGGCATAAAAACATTTTATTAAAGACCGAACAGGCTTCATATGCTAATTTACAACAACATGGACTACATGCAAAGCATCCAGAGGCGACTAAGAACAATATAACTGACAGGAGAAGACGACAAGAATCAAGTTTATATAAGTTTGCTTTCTTGAAACTCAGAATTCTACTCGTGCCAGACCCCGATGAGGCCTCCACTTGAGTTTAGGTACAATTGGAAAAGTAATTCAATGTTATATTTGTAATTAGAAACGGCATTTTCTAAAAATCTTACAAAAAATTTTATTTTGCATTTTAAATATCAGAGTGAGCTTATTTTTATTTTTATTTGCCTTTCATTTCCTGCTTAAGAAACAAGCCAAGAATTATGCATACTCACATCATATAACTTCTTATAATCAACGCTACTTCTCTGTCTGCGGCCAGAAACAATATCTCCGTCAGTAGATTCATCAGAACCTATGCTGCCGTCAGTTGACAATTCATCATCTGATGCATTGTCATCACTACATTCCCTGCTGACGCTACAACTGTTTACATTCCTATCTGGATTATAATCATCGTCATCAGACTCATCTGAAGGCCATTCTTCATCTGGATTTAATAATAAATTCCCACCATCAGGGAAAGCAGCTTCCTCCTTGAAAACATCCTATCATGCGGGGCCTTAGTTACACAATATATTAAAAAACAAAATGTAAAAAAGTTGACACTTTCAGATGATTGTGACACTCACTAACCTGCCAAGTACTATCCATGGAAAAGCAGGTCCCAAGATGAGCATTGACTACTTCTAGTATTTCCATTTTACACTCACAAAATTTGCAAAACCAGCCTTGATCTCCTCGAGGAACTAAAGATTGTGAATTAAAACATATGTAGTTTTGTAAGAAAGGTAATTGAATTGTCACCAAGAAGTCTGAAACAAATTCAGAAGCGTGAAAAACTTACTATTTTCAGTATCCAAGGGAGGATCAAGACATTTTTGGTGGAATGCAGCATTGCACGTCCCATCACACAGCACAATATCATTATCGGGGAAAGCTTCGTTCAACTTGCACTTCGCACAGAATATCTAAAAAGTATTAAAACTGGAGCATTAATAACAAGCCTAAGTTGAAATAAAATGAATTCAATCACTTTATCAACAGTGTCAAACATAATATTATATTATAAGAAACCTACATGCAAAACCATCTTCATTAGTGGGTGTATGTGTAATAACTGTCTGACAACCAGACATTAGTCAAAAGGCAGTTTACGGCATATACATACATGTTCATGAAAAACAGATCCATCTGGATCAATGACAGAGTCTGCAATGCTTCCCACCGAACCTAGTGAATGCAGCTGATGAATAGCATCACGGATTCCAAGCTTGCACTTCAAAATCTGATTCTCGGCTCTCTGTAGTTCTCTTTCTGGCTTAATCTTTTCTCGACTGCAGGAGTGAAATATTAAAAGAACTAAATTATAACAATTCGATATCATATTGATCGTATAATTCAAAAAATCAGTTGACATCATAATATGTTAAGTTAAATTCTTCTTGTACCTCTGACCCTTCCAACCTTCACCAGAATAAGCATCAATCAGGTTCTGCTCCAACTTTATTTTAATTAACAGGTACCTTGTCCTCCTCTGCAAGCGAGCAGTTTCATCTACATCCACTTTATTCTTTTTACTTTTCTTCTTTCTTCTCCTTTTCCTAATTCTGGTTTCCCCATCAGCATTTTCCCCTTTCTCATCAGAGACATCCTTTGAGACCTTGTCCTTTTGAAGTTTCAATGAAGATGACTTGTTTGAATTATCTGCATCACGTGCTTTATGCAATCCTTTTCTACTTGTTAATTTCTTACTTGTATCATTATTCTTTGTTCCCTTCCTTGATGAGTCAGCATTTCTTCTCTTCAACAAGGATGATACAATCGTTGTCTTGGATTTTGGTTTTACCTTTTTAACATGGGAAACCTTGCCGCTTTTCTTAAATTTTGGTGATGATAATAGCTTTGACAGAGGAATTGAGTAACGAGATTTTCCGGACTCCTGAACAGATGATTTCTTTCCAAGACCGTGCATTTTGCTACCCAATGTATGAATACTGAAAATTCCAGCACAAATTGGCTTAGTACGTATTCAAAAAATAATTTTAAAAAACATGTCGGAACTTGACAGTGGAGAGAATATAGTTTCTAATTGCTGGCATAAACATGTTCCATACACTTTGGCTATGAATTAAAATTCCCGATAAAACTTCCAATACCTAAGTGAATAAAGTGCATCTTCACAAGTTAGCATAGTCTGGTATTGAATAGATGAACAACATATCAAATGATATCAGCTACACAATGCATATTGATGCAGTAGAAATGAGTACATAGTATAAGAAGATCTCTTCTTTGAAAGGAAAGCAGAATCGCAATCACAGTGGCCTTGAGACCCCCATTGTGGAAATGGAGATCATAAACCAGTTTCAGGTAAAGCATTAACAAACAATACAAGCAAATGAGCATTCACAACTTCATCCACAGTTCAAGAGTATGACTATGATTAATCAAAAATACAGTGTGGCACTGAATAATGTCTAAACGTTAAAGATCTCAATGATGAATAATCAAGATGATGATGACCCATTAAACAACCAACCACTATAACCAGTTTGTGATCACAACAAGGCAATTCAGAAGATACCCATAAGAAAATCAACAGGGAGACAACCAACATTGAATTCAAAAGCAAAAGCACAAGAATTTCAAGAATGGTAAAGCTAGTAAATGATTGAAAGCTCTCTCACCTGGAAGAGATTAGAGATCTGAAGCTTCTACAAATACATGCTTATACAAACAAGAGTAACCGGGTTTCAGATTAATTGCTCATACAATTTCAAATTTTGAAGACTTTGGCTTTTGGGTTGCTTCTTCTTCTTCTAAACGATGCTCTCGGAGTCTCTGGTCAATGTTCACCACCGATTTTGGTCTACCCGACAAAGCTTTGGCCTTTTCGCTATGGTTTGCTTGGGAATGAATGATCAAATAATCATGAGCATGTTTATGATGAGAAGACAGAACAGGTTTCAGTTTGGAACTTCATTGAAAAGAACAGAGGATTTGGGAGGATTTGTAATCTAATCCGGCCTACAGATTATTGGGGCTTTAGAGCTTTCACAGATAAGCTAAAAAAGTGTTACAAACCCACCACCATTGTTGTGTTGTGACACATACTTCTAGGTACCCATGAGTACAATTTGACTCGGACAATGCCGTACTTCCCTACTTGGACTGTAAGCTAAGGTGCTTGAGGCGGTGTTGATACCGATAAAAAATAAATAAATAAATAAGAGATTACAAAGGTATAAAAATAATAAAATAATAAAAATAATGATAATATTTTTTTTATGCTACATGCACAAAGTTTTTGAGTTCAATTGTAACTCTTCCAAAAAAATGTGTTTGGATAAAAATACAATTTGGGCATCAAAGTCTAATTACAAATCAATCTTCCTAGCCAAACACTCTATATAAAAAGGTCAAAGCCTCCAAAAGAAAGGAGGACATGAGGAGACATACGAAGAAGGAAGCAGAGGCAGGCGGAGGCAAAAGAAGAAGAGAACAAGAGAAGCAAAAAGTAGAAGAAGAGAGAAAAAGAAGCGGCGAGCCAACAAGAATGTGGAGCTCTCATTCTAACTCTCTTTATTTCTTTTGCAGCATCTCTATCTTTCTGTCTCGTCCCTTGCTCCGTCGGAAGCCCCAAAAGCATGTCTTCAGCGGACCATCTCTTCATTCCCGAGCAAGGCCACAATGCCGTTCAAACTTCCCTAAGGTGCAGCAAAACTACTTCGCATAGAAGCTGAAGCCCTAAGGCGAGACAACGCGTGGAGGCTGAAGCATTAAAGCAAAGGCGAGGTGACTTCGCATCAAAGCTGAAGCCCTAAGGCGAGGCGAAGTGACTTCGCGTCCAAGCAGAAGCCCTAAGGCAAGAGTAGATGACTTCGCGTCAAAATAGAAGCCCTAAGCCGTGGAGAGACGACCTCGCATAAGGTCAGATGACCTCGCCCCTTCCACTTGTTACAGCAAATATATGGTCTTGCACCTCGCATAACAAGCCATACAAGGGGAAGATAACAAACAAGTAACGCGAATTTGAAGAACAAGAACTTACCCTTGACGACTTGGAGAATCCCTGAGCAGATCGAAGTAAGCTTAAGGCGAGGCAAGATGACCTCGCGTGGAGGCTGAAGCCTTAAAGCAAAGGCGAGACGACCTCGCACGAAGACTGAAGCTCTAAAGCAAAGGCGAGATGACCTCACATCAAAGTAGAAGCTATCAAGCAAAGTCGAGGTGACTTCGTGACAAAGCAGAAGCCCTAAGGCGAGGCGAGGTGATTCCGCGTCAGAGCAAAAATCCAAACAACATGGACTCGCACAAAATTGGAAGTTCGGGTGGCGAGATGATGTCACGTAAAAGTGGAAGTCCAGGCGAGACAGGATGGCTTCACAAAATTGGAAGTCCAGGCGTGGCGTGATGGCTTCACAAAAATTAGAAGTCCAGGCAAGACAATGACGTCACGACGAGGATAGATGGCGCACCTCGCGAGGAAGCAAGTCACGGAGCCCGCGAGGTCTGCATGCCCGCGGAGTCCGCTTACACGCGGAGACTGGAGTTGCAGGAATCACCTACACCCCCCACCAAGGATTGTGGCTAAGACAATTCAAGCCTCTTGGTCACACTGATGCATCATCCATTTCGGTTGCCCAAGTCAAATCAACGGACACTCTACCAAATTGGGTGTCCACAAGAAATACAATTGACGGATTCAAAAATATATCTGTCAAACCCAAAGCTGGCACTAAGCCGCAAAACCAAAACTTAAGAACTACGGTCGGTTTGATCCAGCAAAAAAGGGTACGTAGGCAATCTTGCAACTCACTAGATGCAACCACAATTCCAAACAGAATACCTGACATTACTAGTCAAATTCGTCCAGTCCAAATGACTATGGTCAAACTCCTAAAACACCAGAAAATCAAATCCATATCCAAACTGTTCGAACTACATTGGTTTAATCTCTTCACAGGGTATGTAGGCAGTCTGGATTTAAATCTAGATGCAACCACCAATCTAAATAAATTCCTGGATCGAAGCCAGAATCTCACTCCTAAGCTCAAATGTCTTCAGACACAAATCCAAACACATTTTCAAATACTACTCTCACTCTAAAATCAAAACCCTCCAACGAGTCATTCACTTGTTGGAACTCTTGAACTACGAGTGACTTCATCCCCTCCGGGGTACGTAAGCAACTCATTCCCAAATGCGGATGCAGTCGCAAAAACAAACAAACCTACAATGGTCTCTTGATAAACGGAATCAAAAGGTGTTCCCTTGTAACAAGGGATTGTAATTAAAAGACGCGTTATGTCTTGAATGGGTCGAACCAGACATAATTAAAACTCTATTCTGTTAATGAATATGAGTGAAATTATGTTGGGTAACATTTACGCTTCATGCATATTATTACTCATCAGGTGGTGTAACCAAAGTATGGACCAATAGTTGTCCCGGTTTGGACCTTGTTTTTCCAAGGACTAGGCTCGAGTCAGGCCGCTCTCAAAAGTTATTCAAATAGAGTTAAATCTAAGCATAACTATCTAAGAGCATTTTTAGCACTCTCTATATTGATTTTTTTTATCTATTTTACATAGCGAGTTTAGTTTTTTATTAATATTACCAGCTCCAGACTAGTACGTGACTAGCTATTTTAAGTTTTAGCTATCTCGTTCTCTAAATATAGCTAGCGAGATGAGACTCTCTATAATTTATGTTAATTTAATATATACTTTTTAAGTCATTTTATGTAATATTAAAACACATTTTTCTTTATTTAATCAATAATATAAATTAAACTTTAGTTGAAATAGAAAGTATTGATGTAGATGTATTTTTAAAGTGACTAGCTAAAATGACTTTTTAGTTATTTTGATTAAAATCTGACTACAAAATTGCTAGCATTGATAAAGATGCTCTAACTTGGTTTGAAAGCAAAAGAGAAAGGCTTTACAATAGTTAAAGTTTACAATAGTTAAAGTGGAAAGAGATTTCAAGCTAGTAATTGAAGTGGTGAATGGTTGAATTAAGCCGCCTTGGAGATTGATCAAGCTGGTCCAAGACATTAGACAGTTTGCGACTAGTTTTGATTCCATTAGGTTTAAACATGTGCTTCGTGAAACCAATTTTGTGACAGATGCTATAACTAGTCTTAGTCATTATAATGATTCTTCGTTGTATTGGAATGAAATGGTTCCTAGTGAGGCTTCCAGAGCCTAACTTTTTGATACCTTGTTTTTTGATATTGTAAACTCTGGTTGCCCCAGAGACTTCAGTCTTAAATAGATTTTCCTTCTTAAAAAAATCCAACTAACTTGGTTCTGTTTATTTGAAGATTGGGAATAAATTTAGCTTTTTACACTTACTGATATTGTTTATAGAAAATTTCATATAAGTCTACTTTGAGATATTTTCTTCCACATAAGTCCACCCAAACATTTTTACCCACATAAGTCCACTTTTAAGCCTAAATATGTCATTTTGTTTTTACGATATACCTAAAATACCCTCCGATCTTTTACATCAAATATGTTCCTCTCTCTCTCTCTCTCTTACGGATTCAGAATTTCAGATCGGACATAAGGACCAGAGCCAAATACGATTAGTTGAGAGCTCCACAAGCGTCGTTCGTCGTGGTTTGCACGTCCTTCATGGCGGTCCAGTTGTCGGCGGCAGAGAAGAAGACCGAGATCGGAAACCATAGATCTGAACCTTCTCTCTATCCATTCTTCCACTTCGATTCCGCCGCCGCCGCCGTGACAAAGTTGCCACCGCCTCGACGATGACTTTTGGATCCAGTGTCGAAGACTCCTTGATGACCTCCGCTTCGGCCTCGACTGCATCTAATCAACGCGAAGGTCAAACCGATTCCGATGACGTGGTCCACCTCCTCTCTCTCTCTCTATCTTCTCTTTCTCTCTCTTGCTCCTCTGATTCCATCATTTCTCCGATAAAGCTGAAGCCAGTGGTACATTTTGTTGCTAACCGATTCCATCATATCTTCTCTTTCTCTCTTTTGTAACCGGTGGTACATTTTGTTGCTAAAGGTAGTAGTTTTGTAGATGGTGGTAGTAGTTTAGGTAGATGGTGGTAGTAGCTTTTGTGGCCGGTGGTAGTATTTTTTGTGTTCGTCAAAAACCTCACAGTAGTAGCTTTTGTAGACGGTGATTGTAGCTTTTGTAGCTGGTGGTAGTAGCTTTTGTGGCCGGTGGTAGTATTTTTTTTGTTCGTCGGAAACCTCACAGTAGTAGCTTTTGTAGACGGTGATAGTAGCTTTTGTAGCTGGTGGTAGTAGCTTTTGTGGCTGGTAGTAGTAGTTTTTGTATTCATTGGAAACCTCACAGTAGTAGCTTTTGTAAGCGGTGGTAGTAGTTTTTGTGTTCGTCGAAAACCTCACAGTAGTAGCTTTTGTAGGCGGTGGTAGTAGCTTTTGTAGCTGATAGTAGTAGCTTTTGTGGCTGGTGGTAGTAGCTTTTGTGTTCGTCGAAAACGTCGAAAACCTCACAGTAGTAGCTTTTGTAGGCGGTGGTAGTAGCTTTTGTAGGCGGTGGTAGTAGCTTTTGTGTTCATCGGAAACCTCATAGTAGTAGCTTTTGTAGGCGGTGGTAGTAGCTTTTGTCGCTTGTGGTAGTAGCTTTTGTCGCTGGTGGTAGTAGCTTTTGTGTTCATCGGAAACCTCACAGTAGTAGCTTTTATAGGCGATGATAGTAACTTTTATAGCTGGTGGTAGTAGCTTTTATAGCTGGTAGTAGTAATTTTTGTCATCGTCGAAGGTCGGTCGGAAATCTTGCCGGAGGTCGCCTGGAAACCTCACCGGAGGTCCGCCTGAAACCTCGCCGGAGACTGTTCCGAAATGAGAGTGATTGTTGACTTTTTATACTAGTGGCATTCTTGTAAATATAAAGGAGAAAATCTAATTTTTTTTGTTGGATGACAGTCTGTAATTATGTTGAACTTCAATACTTAATACAAAACCTTATTTATACTTGGGTGGACTTATGTGGGTAAAAATGTTGGGGTGGATCTATGTGGGAAAAAATGTCTGAAAGTGGACTTATATGTAATTGGCCCTATTGTTTATTGGATAAATTCACTTAACGTTTGTGAGTAACTCTATTTTAGTCTCAGTTGTTTAACTTCTCTCAATTTAAAAAATTACCCCTTAAATTTCTTATTTTCATCGACCGTGTTAAGTTTCCATACAATTTAGATATTAGATGCTAACATTGAATCTTGGTGCAACGAAGAGATCAAGAAAAAAGGAAAAAGAAAAGGCGTGGTTAAAGATTCCAAATTCAGGCCGCACCGGATCAAGGATGAGGGAGGAACCGGTTCTCCAGATCTGAGACTCCCAACCTAAGTACCTCGTAGATCTTGACAAACCTCACACATCCACCGACATCAGCGACGAAGATATCCCTTAAAAAAATACACATGTTGCTGGCAGCGAAGGGAGCAAGAGCAAACCAACAACAATACTAATGATGCTCCTTTAACTGCTAATGTCGTGAAGCAAATGAAGAGCATGAGAATGATGAGATGGAGGGAGATGTTTTGCGGTACTACAGAAATTTGTTGACAACATGTAAACATGTCGCCCTCGGTTGGACGTGAATGAGTTGAACTTTGTTGACTCCTGGAATTTCAGATGAAGATAATGAGACTTAATTGGGGGATCACTAAGGAGGAGGTGTTTATGGCTTTGAAACAGATGCATCCTTCAAAAGCACCGGGACTGGATGGCAGCAATTTTGGGATGCAGTTTGTTCGAATGTAGTCATCAGACAATTCTTGAGTTTAGAGGAACTTTTAGGACCCATGAAAGACTTGAGGTTTGTTCACTTAATTCCATCAAAGCCAACTTGTTCAAGTGGTGCCCTAAGAATTTTGTTTCATTGATGGTGCACAATTTGGCGATATCGTGCAATGGCAGTATCACGAAGTGTAGAAGACCACCAAATGAAAACAATACAAGCTATGAATATATAACCATATCCATACAGGGTTAATTTTTTTTTTTTCGAATTAAATTCAGTTTATCTCATTGTAGTTTAAAGATGAATTTTTGTTAGTCCATAAATTTTCAATTTCATTATATTACCCCCCAAGCTCTTGTTTTTCTAGTAATTTAGCTTCTCAATCAAATTTCAACGTCCCAATTAGATGGAGCATGAGTTAGGGCTGGCATTGGTAGGTATACAAACTATATTTTTCAATACCATGTACCAACCAACTTAAGATTGGTAGACAAAATCTTGTACCAAAACCAACCATCAAAGTTGGTATACCAACTTAGTTGGTACGGTTGGTACTCGGTTGGTACGGTTGGTATTAGGCCTCTACCAAGTTTAGATTAAGGCCCAACAAACTGAAAGGCCCAGCCCATTTGAATCCTTTTTTTAGGCCTATACAAAACTTCTATTAATTATCAAACTATTTAAACACATTCAAAGTTTCACACATCATATAATTTCAAATGCATAAAGCCATAAACAAGCAAGATCAAAAGTTCAAAAGTTCAAATGCAACAAGCCAACAACGTCCAAAATCTTATACAGAAAATTAAACAACATATGTCCAATGAAAACACAAAAGTCCAAATTAACAGGGAAAAAGTGATGCTGCGAGGCTGGGAGAGTGCTAGACTGCTAAACACCAGTCTGGGCAGAGGCAGAGGTGTTACTTGGTATGTTTCTTGCTGCCTCGAAGCCTTGGACAAAAGCATTCTCTACAAACACAACAACAAAATAATATATATATATACACACACAAGAATTATGATTACACAACAACACAGCAACACAACAACACAACAATTCAATATGATGATCTCAACTCTCAAAATCATATAAATGTCATGTTTCAGATCAATAATCAGTAGTTTGATATAGATCAAGTTAATGACATGTAGTTTGATATAATAAGTAGTTTGATATAAATCACGTTAATGACATGTACCTCTCTCAAGCTCCTCCAAATCAACGTAAGTTTGCAATTCTTCTTCTGTTGGAGTTTCATAGAGGTCGAAATTTGCAGGTGCACATCTTAACCAATCCGAAGTGCAAACAAGGGCCTCGACTGTCTTTGGTGTCAAAGAAGCTCTGAATGGATCCACAACTCTAGACCCTAAGCTGAAAGCATTCTCTGAAGCCACAGTTGAGCATGGAACAGCAAATATATCCTTTGCTAGCTTCGATAAAACAAGATATACAGATTCATTTGCCTTCCACCACTTGCCAATCTCAAAAGTCTTGCAAAGAAGACTGACACATCTATCCGATAGATACTGATCAACCTCATTCTGAATGCATTGTGTTTGCTCAGACATCCTTTCCCTAGCTATCTCCTTACTGACTTCATCAAGGTCCTCAAATACAACCCCATCCAATCCCATATCATCTTCATCAGGTTGTACAGTTTGCTCCATGTTCTCACTTGCCTCTATATTCGTCATACATCTTCATCAATATTTTTTTTTAAAATCCTCTTCTACTGACTGGATTGTAGCTAGGCTTGCATTAATCTTTTTCATTGCCATTTTAGACCAATGAAGCTTGTATCTTGGGTCCAGCACATTCGCTATCATTATGATCTTATTGGTAGACTCGAAACTTCCCCAATACTTATCAAATTTGGCCTTCATTGATGTTGCAACCCTCTTCATGATAAGATCTTCTGAAATCATAGCCTTGTTGATCTCACACAACAAAGTAATCATCTCCACAAACAACACATTTGAAGTGATCGTTTTCCAAGCACTAAGTTTCAAGGTAGCAATATAAAACCTCCTTAGAAAAACACAAAATGCCTCTGCATCCCTCCAATTTTCAAAAGTTGGAGGCCCAACTTTGTCCCCAAAATAGCTCTTGAACGCCTCATCCTCTTCGGCCATTCTATTAAATGTCAACTCATACTTCAAAGCAGCTTCAAGCATGAGATATGTGTTGTTCCATCTAGTGATCACATCCAACGGGACATTGGCATTTGCCTTGCACTGTTCTAGAATTGCAAACTCCCTAAACTTGTCAAGCCTTTGTGATGAACTCCTCACATATTTGGCACAGTTCCAAATGGCAGCAATCCCATACTCCAACTCCTTCAAATCATCCTTCACGATCAAGTTGATAATGTGACAAGCACATCTCAAATGCAGATACTCCCTATTAAACATCAAGGTCTTGTAACTAATAAGCCTCCTCTTCATGTATTGCACAACCACATCATTGGCACTAGCATTGTCCACCGTTATAGTAAATACTTTGTTTATCTCCCACTGCCTCAAACACTGCTCAAGTGTTCTCCCAATGTCCTCTCCTTTGTGACTGGTGATATTGCAGAAGTTGATGATCCTTTTGTGCAACTTCCAATCGCTGTCCAAAAAATGCGCAGTCACCACCATGTAATTGATATTCTGAATCGATGTCCAAGTATTGGTGGTGACAGAGACTCTTGTGTCACTCGCCTTAAGTTGACTCAACAACAAAGCCTTCTCCACATTGTACTTGTCTAGCACGCCCTTAGCAACTTGCTTCCTGATCAGTGGTGTCCAATTTGGTTCTAACTCTTTGCATAAAGCCATGAATCCCTCCTTCTCCACAAACCGAAATGGAAGCTCATCCTTGATGATCATCTCAATACACCTATCATCACACCTCTTCTTATTCCACTTGCGGTATCCAATGCCTCCACTCACATTATCCTGATTTAGCCTCGCCTGTGTGGGATCACTATCTTGAAACAAGGGGTGTGCTTGGCATTTCCTGCTATGGTATTTCATGGAGCTAGTCCCATTCTTCTCTGAGAGGCACAACACTTTATCATGACAATAGTTACAGGTGCAATACTTGGGATCAATTTCACCATTTGGCAATATGCACTTGGTAAAATACTGTCACATTGGACTTTTGTTTGCAGGCTCTTTCCTTTTTCGGCCCCGATTTCCTTCATGAGTATCTTCATGTGCAAATGAAGGTGGCAGAGGTGGCAGAGGTGTTGTTGAAGCATGTAAACCGGCAGTCATCTCAACAGATGGAAATGATGGTGTTGAGCTTGAATTGCCTACACAACCACTCTGCGACGTGGAAGAGTCCATAGCCTATGCGAAACACAAATAATAGATTATACTCATCACAAATTATACTGATCAGTCATCACAAATTATACTCATTGATTATACTCATCACAAATTATAGATAGCTCAAATTATAGAACACATAACACAGAAGTGAAGAACAAATTAGGAAGTTGATACATACGGAGATTCGAGGCTTGGCGAACGGAGCCGAGTTGAGGTGTTGCCGAGTCGACGACGAAAGAGGCAAGGTGCTACGCAGTCGAGGTGCTGCCCAGTTCTCGAAGCTGAGTCGAGTCGACGGCGAGAGGAGGCGCTGCCGAGTTGAGTCGAAGTGGAGGCGTTGCCGAATCGATGGTGAGAGAGGCGAGGTGCTACGAAGTCGAGGTGCTGCCCAGTTCTCGAAGCTGAGTCGAGTCGACGGCGAGTGGAGGCGCTACCGAGTCAAGTCGAAGTGGAGGCGCTGCCGAGTCGATGGCGAGAGAGGCGAGGTGCTACGAAGTCGAGGTGCTGCCCAGTTCTCGAAGCTGAGTCAAGTAGACGGCGAGTGGAGGCGTTGCCGAGTCAACGGCGAAGTGGAGGCGCTGCCGAGTCGACGGCAAGAGAGGCGAGAGAGGCTGAAGTGAAGTGAATGAGGGAATGAATGAGTTATGAGTCTGTAAGGATTAGCCGATTAGGTCATGAGATCAACGATGGAGATTGAATCAACGGCTATTATTAGTATATTTAATTATTTTTTATTATTTTTAATAAAACTCGGTTGGTACACGGTATACTGCATTTTGAAAAAAGTTGTACCACGTACCAACCGACTCTAAGAACTTGGTACGGTACTACTGTACCGAAAACTCGGTTACCAACTACTTGGCATACCAATTTGCTTGGTACGATTGGTACATGGTTGGTTCGTTTTGCCAGGGTCCAAATTGCCAGCTCTAGCATGAGTGATAGGAGACGGCAGATAGAAAAACTGGAGCTCGAGGGGTAATCTGATGAAATTAAAAGTTTAGGAACTAACATGAATTCACCTCTAAACCACAAGGTAAACTGAATTTAATTCTTTTTTTTTTAATTAATAAACAGTGTAGGGTGATCAAGAATTCTAGATTCATAATGAATGCAAAATAGATTCAAACACAGGGTCTCACTCATGACTCAAGTTCGCAAACAAAACAGGCAGCATCATACTGTCACCTGGGATACCAAACGAGACAGCCATTCCATTAGCTAGTCAGACCTCAGTAAAAAAGACTGAGCAGGAAAATGAAAACATCCAGTGAAGTACATTGCATAAACTCTTCAAAAATAGGAAAACGCTGCATAGGGTTAAAATCCACCACACTGATTTAGGAGGCAGAACAGTAATCGGATGGAAATAATAGAACCAGCAACAGACCAAATCAAATGACAAAGACTGCTTATTCATGGTAACCACCCATTTAATAGTCAAATTACAGAAGCAATAGGTATAATACCCAATGTCCAAGTGACTTTATTGTACCACAATGATACGATGAACTGCACCCAAACTGCCTCATTAACCTGCAAAAATTTTAATTGAACGTTACTTCCATGAATACAAGGGGTAAACTAGACCAAAGGCTAACACAAATGCAATTTTCTAGTCAATCGGGCTGCTGCTAAATCAGATACAATATCAACTAACCTAACACCTCTGGTTCAACTCAAGGTACACCTCAATTATAATTCAAAACTTAAGCAACCTTTTAAGGTTTATGATACCAAAAATATCGATCTTCTCCACAACCAGATTACTTAACCTATTGTCAACACTCCTAAGAAGCCAATACAAATCGCCTGATCCTGTTTCTACCTCCAACACTACCATCATATCTACAAAAGTGCAAAACTTAACCAACTACGAAAAGATACCAAAAATTCATCCCAGATATCTACGAAAGTGCAAAATTTAACCAAAACAAACAATCTCAGCCAGAAACAAGTACCAAATGAATGGATTAATGGCCGCCGTGCTCTTTGGCGTGCTGGGCGTGCTCGAGATGGCGACGCTCCTCGGGTAGGACCACGAGGTAAGAGAATACCATGCCGCCGAAGCATACGTGAAGGAGAGGATCGATGGAGCTGGTCTCAATGTACTTGGCGTGGTAGTTGTCCAACCCCTTCTGCGCTGTCTTCTTCATGTAATCGAGGGACAGCATCGGCTTCACATGGTTAGGCAAATCCGTCACCTTCAAACCCTTGATCTGATTGTAGAACCTTTGCGCCATTTTTGACCGGAGAGAATCGAGAAGGGTGAGGGATATGGGAGACGGAGAGTTTTGTATGACCTTTTGTTTGTGGGTGGATTCAGATTTCGGCCTTGCTTAATAAAAGAAAATTGGGCCTTTCAAATTTCGATATGTTTGTTGTAAGAAAATAATAATAATAATTACTCGAAATTGTCTCTCTTACTAATAATTTAGATACTTGCGTCTAAATTTTTTCTTATTTGCATATGTTGAGCAATGTAAATTTCTGGTCAAAGAGTTCATACATTAAGGTGAACGGTAACATTCATACATCCGGATCCTATTTTTATGATGTAGATTTTATGAACTTCATCTAACGTTACTATAGATGAGTTGCATCTTTTGAAGTAAACTCATAACTTTTTTATTTGATTTTTTTTTCTCTTGGCCAATCCTTACCTATGAGATTATGTAGTTGAGAATTATGAGTTACTAGCCTTATTAATCCACTTTGTCTCTCATGAACTCCACAATCTACTCCGGTTTGTGTCTACACACACAACCCACCAAAATGTTTGATTCCAATTGCTTGAATAACCAAAACATCCATCCCTTCCCTCCAAAATGTCAATAACTAAGTGTTGTTGGATTTATCCTCCAGCAGCAACATAGTAGGAAAGATGTGCTTGTGGTAATTATGTTTTGCAATAGTCGAGTTAACTTTTCGTTATGTTACCACTATGTTAAAACAAATAGAGTAGCCAATAAAACACTCATTGCTATTCGGTACCTAGTTGAGTACATGTTTGTAGAGACTGCTGATATTAGTTCAGGTCTTTGTAATAAGAGGTTTAGGCTCGATGTCCCCCTTTTTATTTGACAGTTTCATTAATCAAGACTTGAGGACAACTGCACCAACCCTTTACTTTAAAATAAAAAAAAGCCAATAGACATGTCAATAGAAAACATAGGTATTTCAGTAATTTGCTAATATGATGTGGAGCCAGACTCGCCATTTCTGTCCTCATCTCAAATTGTTACCAACTACATGCAGTCCGTAAGAAAATTCAAGTTCCAATGGATACTAGTTTTGGTGAACTATCATACAATTATATTACTAACAAACGTCTCCACAAACTATCATGTCTCAAACGATATCAAATCATATCATGAAGATGAGATTACGAGATCGTAACAAAAATAAATAAAGATTGTATAGAACTATAGATATATGATAAAAACGAGATTACGAAATTCCAAACATGTTTCAATTGGATTAAAACCATAAATCGAATTAAGCACTATATATTCCCCTAAAAAAGAAGGGTACATAGAAGAACATTGTCTCCCAATGAATAGAAAAGACTCGAAAGAGGGAAAGCTCTACCTTAATTTCTGACTTTGACGAAAAAGGAACAAAATGGAGAAAAGAGAAAGGAATAAATATATATATATATATATATATATATATTGTACGAAAATACCCTCATAATAATAGTCCTTTTGGTTGCGCACATTTTGGAGCCTTGGGAGGGGGGAGAGAGAGTCGTTGGTTGTTTTTTGTTTCTGTTGTTGGAACGACACGGTTTTACAGAAAACAAGAACATGCATCATCATCATCTTCTTCATTCACCACGACCATGATCTCCTTCTCCTTCTCTCTGATCTCTACCTAGGAGAGACTATGACTTGAGATCAATAGCCAACACACCAGCTAGCTAGACAAGGTGTTGGTGTTGGTGTTCTTGGAAAGCCATTTATAACAAAACCAATTTTATAAATGGGTACATTCTCTGGCTTTAGAAAGGCTTATGGAGCTCTGAAGGATTCTACCAAGGTTGGCCTTATCAAGGTCAACAGTGAATTCAAGGTAATAACCTAGCAAACAGGAAAAGGAAATCTGGTTTTCATTTCATTAGTTGTTTCGATGTCTCACATTTCGGCTATTTGATTTATGAATCTGTTTCAAGGATTTGGATATTGCCACTGTGAAGGCCACAAGTCATGTTGAGTGCCCTCCAAAAGAGCGTCATGTCCGAAGTGAGTTAATGCATCTCATTTCCTACATTTATGCATTTCTATATTTTTCGATGAATGATGAGCTTTTGAATCTGTATAACAAATTGCCAGATTTGTAATGGGTTGAGTTTTCCTTGTATATGCCTCATATAATACTTTTAATTCACATTTTTGTTCTATGTTGAGTACAATTGTCTATATGCCTCGTGTTGGAAAAATATGTTTCCATAGTATATAATTCTTTTCTTTTTGGTTCTTCTGGATAGAGATTTTCTCTGCAACATCGGTGGTACGCCCTCGAGCAGATGTGGCATACTGCATTCATGTGCTGGGCAAGAGATTATCCAAGACTCGGAGTTGGATTGTAATGCTCTTATTTCCTCTTCTTTTTTTCTTGTTCATTCTCTCAGTTTAAATTGACTTGATATATGCATTTGCAGAACCTTCAAACAAGGAAGATGAATTATTGTTTTAGGAGTAGTACTAGTAGAGCATAGAATGAATGCAATTTAATTGCAAACATGCTATAATCATTGATTTATTTGCTGATTGAAGCCGGAGATTAGCTCAATATAAGTCTAGAAAATCACTTACCTAGATAATAATGAATTGACAAATGTACAGGTTGCCATAAAGACATTGATAGTTATTCATAGAACATTGCGAGAGGTTGATCCTACCTTTAGAGAGGAGCTTCTGAATTATTCTCAGAGAGGACATATGCTCCAAATTTCCAATTTTAAAGACGACTCAAGTCCCCTTGGTAAAATGCATCTACCTGGATTTATATAACATGTCATGTATATTGCAACATTCTCTTCTTAGACCGAAATTTTCCCTGCAGCTTGGGATTGTTCTTCTTGGGTTAGGACATATGCCCTCTTTTTAGAAGAACGTCTAGAATGTTTCCGAATTTTGAAATATGACATTGAGTCAGAGCGTTTGACCAAGACAAATCCAGGATCAACCAAGGTATGGTGTCTGTTTATGTTGTCAATGTTGTAAAATAATAAATATATGGTGTCTCATAATAAACTTTGTAAATTATATTTAGCATATGAAGAATTTAATCTACTCTACCAGGTGCATAGTAGAACACGAATGTTGGGAGCTGATGAACTGTTGGAGCAGCTACCTGCACTGCAGCAACTTCTTTACCGACTAGTTGGTTGCCAGGTAATAGCTGAGACAGAATAACTAATCTGGTTTTGTTCTTATAGCCGAATACTTTATTTTGATCCACTATTTGTTGTACCGAGTGATTGGCATTTTCTTTATTAGTAGATTTCTGATTTTGCTCTCGTTTCTCAGCCTGAAGGAACAGCTTATAACAATTACCTTGTACAATATGCCTTGGCTCTGGTTTGCATGATACCAATCTCTTTTTTTCTTCGTATCAGTGTTTATGTGTCTGCAGCTTTCTTATTAGTTGGGTTTTAACAAATGTCCTTTTCATATAGGTATTAAAAGAGAGCTTTAAAATATATTGTGCCATCAATGATGGAGTCATAAATCTCGTAGATATGGTAAGATTCATATGCTTCTTTTGCACGAAATCTTTTGTCATATGATGCTTAAACTTTTGACTATTTTCAATATTTGAATTTGAGTTGCATGTTCCTGCAGTTCTTTGATATGCCAAGACATGACGCAGTTAAAGCTCTCAATATTTACAAAAGAGCCGGTCAACAGGTATGCAGTAATGCTTTTCCTAAGAAACAAATAGCATGAGTCATGACCGAATGTTTTTCATTAATACGTATTTACATGCTGTTGGATTAGTTGGATATGGAATTATGGATTTCTTTTTATTCACTTAACTAATTCCTTTTCGCTTTGGTTTTTTGCAGGCTGAGCATCTTGCTGAGTTTTATGAGTATTGCAAGGGTTTGGATCTTGCTAGAACTTTTCAGTTTCCAACACTCAGACAGGTTTCATGTTGCCTGCCTCGTCTTCAAAATTATTAAGTTGATATCACTCGCTAGTCTCTGACAATGTTCTTCCCTACACTAAACAGCCACCTCCGTCATTTCTTGCAACAATGGAAGAGTACATAAAGGAAGCACCTCAGTCTGGTGCTGTTCAAAAGAGACTGGTGAGACAATGTCCTTACGACTATGAATAATTGAGTGTCTAGACTCAAAGATGATTTTTGTGTGAACTGAAGACACTCGGATGCGCCCAATTTCTATGTTCAAGTTTCTGACAATTTTGATCTGACAATAGGAGTACCATGAGACAGAAGAGCGGCCGCAAAAACCAGAAGAACCACCACCCCCTCCAGAGCTTGAAAAAGAAGAAGAAAAAGTTGAGGAACCACCTGAAAAAGTTGAGGAAGAACCCCAACCAAAGGATGAAGAGGTAGTTGAACCTCCTCCTTTGATCGAAACTGATCTGCTGGTAAGTTATTATATGCCAAAGCCATTCATGTTTTCATTGATGTGAGGGTGTTTGAGTTCTGCATTTATGGTAATTTGTTATTTTTCTCTGTCTAGGGCCTAAATGAAATAAATCCAAGAGCTGCAGAAATTGAAGAAAGCAATGCTCTAGCTCTTGCTATAGTTCCAGAAGGTAGGCTCCATTGCTTGATATATTGATATTTGATTGAGGAAATTTGCCAAATGTGCACTGTGGAATTTGTTAATGTAGCCTATTTTCATCAACATTTCTTCCACTAATATTACAACTGAGCCTTATGACTATTTTGCTTTGCAGGGACTGCACCACAATCTGGATCAAATTTAAATGACATAGGTGGGACTTCAGGTTGGGAGCTGGCCCTTGTAACCACACCAAGCACCCATACTGGCCCTGTGGAAGATAAAAAGTTGGTGAGTCTTCTTTGCTTTCATATAGCTTAATTATACACAATGTAATATTCGCTTTCGGTTTGAATGCAATGGTAGACAGAGATACTGTAAAGATAGGGTCAAGTTAGTCATAACTCCTAACCATACCAATATCCCCTTTAAATATATGAGAATGAACTTCTTTTATTAACTTCAATACGAATCAGACTTCCATAAGAATCACAGATGCAAGGGATCTAACATCTATTCTATATTGGCATTATATCTAAGATTACCTTGGTAATTGCATTGAATATTTCTAGCTAGTTCTGAGTAATTATTAGCTATTGCATGTAGATATTAGTTGTACTTGTATGCATGCCTAGCTCGATGAGCTTAACTGAAATTTTGAGTCTGATTCACTGCACTTTTTTACCGGTTAACATGATTTTATTTCTGCTTATTGATGTGCATGGTTTGTATTTTGGGTCAGGCTGGTGGGTTTGACAAGCTATTACTCGATAGCTTGTATGAAGATGAAGGTGCAAGGAGACATCTACAACTCCAGAATGCAGGATACGGTTATGGCGCTACGAGTGTGCAAAATCCATTTGAACAAGCACAGCAGCAACAGCCTGTACATGATCCATTTGCAATGTCTAACAGCATAGCGCCGCCTACGAACGTGCAAATGGCACTAATGGCTCAACAACAACACCACGTACACCAACAGCAACACCAAATGCAGCAACAGTTTCAACAACAACAAAACATGATGATGGTACCTCATCCATATTATTCTCAATATAACCAGACGCAACAACCCGGAGGCCCTTCGAATCCATTTGGAGACCATTTCAGCTTCCCAGCTCCTTCTAGTGCAACGCCTAACCAGGGAAACCATCACCTACTGTAGATGTCATTTAATTCATAACTAAATTCCAGTTCATTCTTTAATTCTTTGGTTGGATTAGTGAGAGTTTGTTGAGAAACGCTCATTCTTTGTGTACTGTATAACCTTTTGAGGGTCATTGTCAATGGAATGTATACCGATGGATGTGCTATTTTGATTTGCTTGTTGTTCAGAGCTCAAGGTTATCAGAAATCATACATGTAAACAATAATATAGAGAAATCAGAGAATGGTGCACTCCTTATATGTAAGGGTGGACCTCTTTTATTTTTTAGTTTTTCAATTTCTTATTATGTACTTTTATGAATCAATAGTTCAGTAGTTCCACTGGTGACATTTTTTATTAAAGTAATAAATCATTTACAATGACTACATGGATCACAGTAGTATCATTACATTAGACATTTAGCTCATAACAAAAGATAAAACTAATCACACATAAGATACTAGAGAAACATAAAAGTAGAACCAAGACGCTCAATTGTGGTACTCTAAGTCTTATGTATTCATCTCGCTGCATCCAGCTCGCACAGTCTGCCAAGCTATCAATGCACCAACACCTTCTACATTTTATTTTTGCCCTAAGGATCAGGGCTTGGAGGAGTGTTAGGGCAAAACACACTCGGATCATTTGGTTTTGTTACATGTGGGCTCTGTTTGAGTACTTTGTTTATTAGGGATCAGAAAGGACACCGTTCTTCGCCTTTAGCTTGATCAAAGAAGCCGACTTCATGATCAGGCTGTCATTAGAGCCTTGAATGAGGCCAAGCACAGTTACTGAGAAGCGAATAATCGCACGAGATTTCTTACCACTTGTTGTAGCAGTAACAACATTGTTAGCCAGCTCTTTCGGAGGAGATCGAAGGCGTTTGACAACCTCTCCAACCTCACGAGTTACAGGCTTCAAAAGGCGTGTGTTTTTGTTTTTTTTTTTTGTTTTTAACGAAAGTCGTGTGTTTTTGGTTTTCACTAAGCAAAAGGCGCAAGCAATCAATCATCCCCACTCCACCGCTCATAAAATCCATCTCCCTCTCTTTCCCCCACTCGAAAACCCCCAAAAAATAAAATGGCCCGATTCTTCACTCAGACTCTCCAGCTCCGCCACTCCCTCCGCCCCCACCTCGTCCGCCGCGCCTTCTCGACCCGATCCTCCCAGCTCTTCGAGATTGAGATAAACCCCTCCACCTCCGAAGGCGAATCGGAAGCCCTCATGCTCAAGAAGCTCGACGACATCGTTCAGAGGATCCTTGTCCAGAAGGCCACCCCTGATTGGCTCCCCTTCGTTCCAGGCTCCTCGTTCTGGGTCCCACCTCGACGATCGCCGTTAGGAGTTAACGACTTCGTCGGAAGGTTGGCCGACAAGCTTTCCGATGAGGAGTCCCTCTCCGTCGCCACCGACCGGGGGTGGCCCTGTTCTGATTATTTGATCAATGGTAGGTTTGATTAACCCTAGTTTCAATTGGGTTTGGTGAAATTGTTGGTGTATGCTAGAAAACTAGACATGGGTTTTTGGGTTGAGTGAGAATATGAAATGGGTATGTTGTGGAAATTAGTTTAAAGTTTTGTTCATGGAACCCTCAACTTAGTTTCAGAATAATAACAAAGATAGAAACCTCCCTTGTCGAAATACTTGCTTTATCGAAAATTTGGAAAAATAATTTGAATGTGATTTCTTGGCTGCAGGCAGTGAATCAGTGGGAACAAAGGAGGTTGATGAGGATGCGGGAGGATCAGGAGAAGTAGAGGTGGTGGAGGTGGATTTGAAGGTTTTAACGACCAACTTCGAGGATGAATAAGGATTGTTCATCTCTCTAGCAGCCTAGTCAGCTTGGTGAGTTCCCTTACTAATGTTTGACAACTACCACCAATGTTCTTTGTCACACTTCTTATGGCCGAAGTCAGTTTATGGCTTTAAGGAGGTTGATTGAACTTATTTAGTTAGGCCTAAGGGGTTGAACTTGGTGGTGGTAAATCCTGCTTTGATGGATGTATTCTAGTTATTATTTTCTGCATTATGTCATTGTGCTCTCTTGATGTATAGTTGGAAATAGAAATATCAAAAACAAAAGGGAACAAACGTTTTAATGATAACTATGTTGTATGCATCCACAAAGTTGTGCTTGATTCCACTTAGAAAATTATGTTGTGTATAGGGTTGATTGAAGAGTGGTTTTTTTTTTCTCATGTGTGTGATCATGCCCCTTTGTTCTCTCTTTTATCTTTGATTAAGCAGTAGTACTAAGATTGAATGGTCTACGTGAGGCTCTTTTCAACATTTTCAAGGTTGGGATTTTTGGAAGCTTGCCTTTGTCAAGTTACCTAATGGGTTTTCTAGCTAATGGGATTTTGTACAGACATAATCCTTTTTTTTCTTGAGAAATTGTACAGCCATAATCCTATCTCTTGGGGTTGAGAATTGGCTCTTGTAGTTTTGTCAACAACCCCAATATATGCTCTGTTGTGCCGATTGTGATTGTTGCTGAATGCAGTAACAATTTCTGTGAGAATTCATAAACGTGATCAGAGAATACTTTTACCTTCTATTTAAAAACAATATATGCACATTGAGTGGACTTTATTATTCACAGGTTGTTAGTTTATATGCATCCATTCTCTGTTAGGTCCAGCACATGAATTTATGGTGTTCTAACTGGAATTGTGATCATCTGTGATTCGATAAAATGGAATTAGATTATGAGGTTTGAATAGAGGCCATGATTCACTCTCTTGGTTTCTTACACTTTTTTTGAACATTTTTAAAATTTCTCAACTCTGGACAGAAGAGTTGATAAATCACACCTGGAGAGGGGAAGGTTGTCTCATTGTATACCTGTTTAAATGGTGTGACCATTTTTTTTTTTCCCTCCCTGTTTATCAAGTCTAGTTTCAGACTTTCAGTGAGACTTTGAAGCGGTCATTTCCACTCATTTGTACTACAAATTTTGTAGGTTTAAATGGGAAATATGGACATTGCTTGTGGGTGTGGGAAGAAGATTAATAAGATGAACATAGGTTAATAAAGCTTCAACACAAAGATGTGGGGCACCAAAAGTAAGGAGACTACGAGTCATTGTGGCAATATACTGCCGCAATATGACAATATAGCAAAAAGTAAGGTCAATTATTTTTGTTTCTGGGTTAAAACATCTTTCTAAATTGAGAAAAATACCTTACCATCTTTCTAAATGGAGCAACTCGATGTCTCTATTGTTGTATCTTGAACTTGAACTGGTAAGACAAGTTGAATGCGGTCGTTTCCTTCTCCTACGTTGCTAGATCAGAGCTGGCCGGCAAAACTCTGTCAAATTTGTTCGTTATGGAGGTTGTTGATTGTCGACCCAATTGATACAATTCCTCTAACTATTCTTTCTAATACCTAGATATTTTTCACTTGTATATAGACTTGTTGCGACAACAATGTGATGGTTCGTGCGTGATTGAATGATACAGATAAGGTTTGTCACGGGTCTGGTCTAAGAATGGTTATCCCGAGTTTAGATGAGTCAAATTTGCAAGAATTGTCTATCTAAAGCTCCAAGAATTCAAGACTACCCCCCACAAGGGGTGTGTAAATCCTTGCCGAACTAGCAAAAGCTCCAACCATTTGTATCAGTGTTGAGCTCGAATAGGTAGAACTAGCGAGATATGTGGTCGAATAAAAGTGAGAAGAGTTCATAGAGGAGGAAGAGAAGGCCGACGATCAGGGAAATGGTTTTAGAAGAGCGAGGTAGAAAGAATTAAGGGCACGTTTATTAAATTTGAATATAAATTATCATCAATCGGTATCAACAAAATCAGTACGAGAATATTTCATTCCATTCAACTGTTTACTTGTCATAAAGAATCAAAACATGAATGAAACTAATTACGATTGATGTTGTTTACTTACCATATGAAAATCAGAATTAAAACTAGTTTGATTACTATAATACCGTTGAGTATTTTGGAAATATTATAATTGTGTGAGGATATTTTGGAAAGAAAAAATTGATTTCATTAGCTTGATTCTGATACACATCTCCCCTATTGGGTATTAGTTTAGAGAGAGTTCATAAGGAATCGATTTCTGATAAGTAAGTGGGACCCACACTCATTCTAATACCTTATGTTAGTAAATGTCAGAATTCACCTTCATCTCGGAATCAATTCTGTCACTCTCAATTTCATTCAGGTTAATAAACATGTCGTAAAAAAGAGAAGAGTCGTTGACAATAAAATAGATAGTTTGACGTGAAATTGATACCATGTAAGAGCATCTGCAGCGGACGCAGATCTGAGCACGAGCAAGAGGGAAAACAGCGGGCCAGCCTAGAAAAGAGAAGAAGCAGGCAGAAAAGAGACGTGCAGCGGTTGGCTATGGCGAGGGAGACCGCTCGTTGACCGGGAGCTCGAGCAAGCTTTGCTCGCCGGCCTGCTCGTTCTGTCTGGCGGAGCCCACGCACGTGGGTGACGCCTGGGTTTGTTTTTTTTTTTTTAGGCGCGTGCAATGCACGCCCATTAAAGATCTGAAAAAAAAAGGAAGGGCCAATAAGAGCTTGACACGTGTCCACCCAATTTTCAGATTTGGACCCAACGGTCAAGTTGATCTGGACTGTCCATTTAAAATCCAAAATTTGATCGAACGGCCCAGATTCGAAGTTTGGGTGATTGATAGGAGATGACACGTGTCGTCCACTTATTGGTCGGAAATCTCATCGAGAATCTTATTCAATTATTTAGAAGATAACAACACGTGTCATATACATATTGGTTGAAAATCCACCCAAAAAATAATTATTTAAAAAAAAATTAATTCATAAACAGTAATAGGAGGTGCTATTTATTTGCCCTGCTGCACACAAAACCTAAACTGCACCTTCTATTTGCTACACCTCTTTAAATAGTACCTGCTCCTCCTCAAATAGGAGGAGCAATCCTCTTTTACCGCTGGATATGCTCTAAGTAAAATAACGGAGCTTTTGATAGAGAAGGATTTGCACACCCCTTGTGGGGGTAATCGAATTCTTGTTGCTCCACCCTAGAGACCTGCTAACCCTTAAAACCGTAGTGCTACAGAATGTCGTAATGCTATTGACGCTCAAAAATGACGTGATGCTACTAACACTCAATGTATGGAATAATTATACTCTTTTTTCTCATCACAAATTGTAGTTAATTCGCAACTTGGCGGTTGGCTATTGGTGGAGTTAGAACTTAGAACCCTCCCCCACGTCATAATTAAACACTTGCCCAATAAAAATAAAGAAACGACAAGTCCAATTCCATATGAAACACCGAAGCTAACGAACTGAACAAAATACATCCTCTCCTGGTTTCAATCCAATTGTACACAACACACGGAGAGGCTCAAAATGGCTACGGCGTCTTCCGTGTTGCCGTCCACCTCTTCTTCACCCCCTGAAGAAGCTCAGGTTTGCCTTTCCTCCAATCCCAATCCCCCCAATTTTCAATTTCAATTTAACCAAAGCTTGATTTGATTGCTCTTCATGTTCTGCAATTCTTCTTGGTGTTAGGGTTTGTATGGGTTTCTCTATCTATAGGATTTAGAATCAAAGATTGAGCTTTTGGATTTTTCCTCAAGTGCAGTAATTGATGTGTATGAACATATTTGTTTCGGGTTTGCTGGTTTCCATGTTCATTTTGGGTTGCTGAAAATAGTTCTGTGACTGTTATTTAGGATCCGGCACTCTCCGGGCTTCCAAATTTGCCAAATGGTGATCTTCAGTATTTACCAATCATGTATCCGGTGCTTGTTCCTGGGTTGCAAGATCAGGAACAGATGAACCGTGGATCGGGCCTTTATGCTGTTCCCGTTCACCCATTTACGGGGCCAGTTACTGGATTCTCATCTAATACTCTCATTCCGCTGACCTACAATGTGCCCACGTGAGTATAACAATGTTATGAATTTTGTTTCGTTTTGATATTATGTTCCTGTCTAAACTTTTGTAATGCTTAACATTAAACGCAGATATGAAAACCGCAAGTTCTAGTTGTTTTGGTACAAAACTATTAATCCTTTATTCTCTTACCGTTACTGCATTTATGCGTTTAGAACTAGAGCAACCCCAGATGTCGGCACTGGTGGGGAGCAGCATGGCCAAGAAGGACAGCAACAGCCACAACAACAGCGTCAACAGCAACACCCTGGAGCTCAGAGACGAGTTATTGTAAGGAGATTTCAAATTCAGTTTCGGCTGGATCCGGTTCTGATTTTGAAGCTGATAGCTTTACTGCTTTTGTTCAATCAAGATGGATCTAGACAAAAGATGGTCATCCTTGTGATTTGTGCCACAATTGTGTATTTGTAAGTCACTAACCTATGACCATTACGACAGTATATTATGAAATATCAAATCTTAATACGTCTTAAATAAACTAAAATTTGATTATTCTGTTCTGACATTCACTTGATTAAAATGAACATGATAAGTTGTGTGGATGGAAACTAAACTTTGGTGATGTTGGACTGCAGATATAAAACTGGCTCGCTCACACCATTAATAGAATGGCTCTCTCGAGCCATGGATAGGGCAGCTGTGCCTCCCCAACAACCAAGACCTGCAGCAAGGGCTGAAAATGTTCCTCCTGCTGCAAGACAGGGGAATGATAATGCTGCTTTGCCAGGTAATCTATTGGTTGTATCTACTGAAGTAACTAACTTTTGGATGACACGTTCACATGCATCTTTACTATGACCTACCACAGGATTACTCCTTGAAAGTAGAAATTATATAAGAGGATCTCTTTTAATTGGGTGCTTCCAACATATCTAATAATTCTGCAATACCCAAAAATAGGAGTCCTTTGGTGATATTTTTTTTTTTGTGCCACACATGTATCTTTGTGCTTTGTTCAGCCTTAACCGATTTCTGACTTCCTGATGAATTCAACATTGGGCTTCATATGTTCTTAGTTTTATGTCATCCACTTCCCATCGTTTGGTTATGTTGGGTTAAGTAGGTTTTCCTCATTTGGAAGGCTTCTGCCAAGAGCCACCGTGTTAGGTACGAGAAACACCTCATAGAAGGGCATTGGTTAGTTCGTCTACTCATGCAACTGCATAGTTGTGGGTTAATTCAAGCCATAACAGAAGATACCATACAATATATTTTTCCCTTTTGTTTGAGCACTCACAAATTGGGTTTTGTGTTAGCGTAGCATATCTTTTTTATATTCCACGCCATTGGCGTGCTCAGTGGTGGGATGGGTATTGATACAGCTTAGGTCAAATGTACCAATATAAAAAAAATGATTGTCTTTTGCTTGCAAGATAAACTGAACTTGGTTTGTACCCACCCAATAGCACTCCATACCATTTGAACTAAGGCTGAGGGGAACATTTCGTTTATGGTTTAAATTTATGTTCTACAATATCTGGTGTGCATTATCTCATAGTGCATCCATGCACAACAATATTGGACACATTGTAAGGATAAAAGGTCTCGCAGATATTTTCTATTCTTTGTCTTGAATGCCAATTCACCAAGTTCCCATCCTTTTCATTTTCCTCTTCTTCATAGTAATAGATGTTCTTCATGGAAAAGAGAGAAAACTAGAAAAATAAAAATAAAAAGGAGCCAACTTTTTTTTTTTTTTTTTCAAAGGAAGTGCCTACTCTTTTTGGTCATAAATTTATCATTGACACAATTCTGATATGGTAACTGTAAATATAACTAATGCAGATGGACAACCAGGAGTCGAGAATGAAAATCGGCCTGCAGATGCAATTGAGATTCAACCGGAACCGGGAGCCAATGGCGGTAACCGCTGGTGGGGAATTGTCAAGGAGATTCAGATGATTGTTTTTGGCTTCATCACTTCTCTCCTCCCAGGTTTTCATGATATAGAATAGATCATACCCAGGGAAAGTAGCAGGCCTTTTTACCAAAGGGAGAAGTGTGCCCTTTTTGCTTTATACACCACCTCTTCCTCTTGGTTTTTATTAAAACCAAAGAGATGCAAGTTATAGCCCCAATTTAGCTTGTCATTTACCTTCGGAGGAATCAATGCATGTACCAGTCCTGCAACACCATCAACTTAAAACATGTTTCG
Source organism: Fragaria x ananassa (assembly GCA_034370585.1). Classification (NCBI taxonomy): domain Eukaryota; kingdom Viridiplantae; phylum Streptophyta; class Magnoliopsida; order Rosales; family Rosaceae; genus Fragaria; species Fragaria x ananassa. The sequence continues at coordinate 5,547,733 of CP139760.1, forward strand.
TATGTTTTGAAATGCTTGTGCAGAAGCTTTCTAGAGTTTTTACTGCTGCTTAATCTTTCATTAGACTTCCGATACTCTGTTATTATGTTGTCCGTCCATTCATGCTTCGATTTGGTGCGTATTGAAGTAACTGAAAGATTTGCTAGGCACCAAGTACCAACCATGTCGTGTTGTGATGAGAAGGCGACAACAAATTTTGTGAAGATGCCAACTAGCGAGACAATGTAGAGTTATTAAATCACTCACTTGTGGAGGCACAGAACCGTCGCAAAACAAATTGCATCTATTGCTTGAAGCAAAAGCTGCTAAAGAATGAGCACCCTACATACTCCAACCTAACCTAAGCCCTGCATCAGGGCCTCCCTAACTCTGACAAATCATTGCTTCCATTATCATCGACTCCGTGTACAACCACAAGACAGTCCGACTCTAGGCGAACCGGGACAGCCCAAGCTGCCAGGACAGTGAGCATTCTTCTCTCGAGGCTTGTTCGTCACCGTAGCTGAATGAACATTGCATAAATAGCCACAGGGACTGGCAACAACCACTAGCCACTGCACCCCCAACTGCATGTACCCCTCACCGATAGAGGGTGCCACTGCCACACAGCTGGGAGAGGCATTTCCTTGCTTAGGTCGAGTCTCCTTGAAAGCTGAAAAATAAGTATTAAGCTGAACAGTAATCTGTGGAATAGATGCAGATTCCGCCGACCAAACTCGACAATTTCCTTTCTCTCCAAACACTTCAAATCATCATGAGCAAAAGATCAAACAAATCTTCAGACAACCTGTCATGACAAAGACGTAACAAATATCCTGCATTGAACCCATCCTGCAATCACGACTATGCACCTTTGTTTGTCCAATTACACTCCTCACAAACTCACAATCCGGGCTGATATGTGCGCTATAGATTCATCTCCATTGTCACAAAAACAACACCCTTCTCCCACCAACACACATCTCCTACGGACATTATCAACCGTGGGAAGAAAAGAAGCACACACCTTCCATATATGCACTCTAACCTTATCAGGAACATTTGCTTTCCATATCGAATTCCATAAAGCTGAAACATTGGAAGAACTGGATGCCAAACTCTCATGTGGCAAGTTACAAACCACATGGTATGCACTCTGTGGTAAAAATCCCCTGGTGGGGAATTGTTACAGTGTCGTAATGACTAATGCCAAATTAGTCCATCTTCTACTCAGCGACTGAGAGGTATTGAAAGAACCAAAGAGGCATCAAAATTATCGAAACACTCCTGAACCAGAGCTGCATTCCAACTGCCAGTTGCCGACAAGGTGACAACAAGTCAACAACTCTACCGAAAACTGAATTCTGCCGTCTGATAGGCCGGAGAGTGATTGGTCTAAGGAGCCTAGGATCCTCCCAAATGCAAACCTTATGCCCATCACCTCTCTGTCATTGAAGCCCCATCCAAAGTACTTCTGTGGCTTCAAAATTCCCCTTCCAACAAGCAGAAGCTCACTTAACTACTGGGGGTACATAAAGAAAATCCACATCCAGAAGTTAATACCGAGCAGAGAATGAAAGTTTGTCCTGTTTTGAACAATTTAGAAACTTTAGATAGTTCTAATACAAATCAGGATTGGGTCAGTCCCTTTCAGGAAGATCATCCGCAAAGGACGAGTGACTGCTTATGATTTTGGAACAACTATTTTTATGTGAACTCCTGTTTTTTTAGGTCTTCTTTCTATCACTCTGCTAATACATTGTTTCATTACATGCTCAGAATGTCCGAAGCGAATTTGTAAGTCTACTCGAGTCAAATTCCACTGGAAAGAACTCGGGCATTATCATACATGTAATATATATGGTTATTACAGAACTCATCTACAGACCTCCGTCACTGCCAAAATTTGGATATCAGAAAAAGAACAGGCGAATAGAACTCAATTTATTTGGCACTAAAAGGATTAAATACAAAATATATATACAGTTAACAATACAGTTACAAATGGACCTCACATTTCTGACAGAAGATTGCTGATTTTCCGAAGCTCTTTGAGAGCTGCAATGGCTGTTACTTGTCCTTTGCCAACTAAAGTACTTTTTGAACAGTTCTCTACTGATCCCAGTTGAACACCTCGATCTTGCTGGAAAACAGACTCAATTACCTAAAACTCAAGTGAGTTAGCAAATCAGAGCAATGCGGGATAGAATCTAATATGCTGATAAAGTGACTAGTGTTGCTGGAAGCAATCAATTTTTGCCTGCAAACAGTGCAGCTAGAACTTTCTATTTTCTTTCAATTACAACTTGGACTAAGAGAAAGTCTATTGTTACAGGGAATCTTGCATTGTTATCAATATCAACAATAATCCCATTTTATGTTATTGCCATCTTTTATTAGCATCCCTCCTCTTTGAAAGTTATTTCCCATGTCATTGTGCAGAGATGATAAATAGGTCTGAATAATGGAAGCTACGTTTTGATAATGAAAACAAGGAAGTTACCTGTATATGATCAAGCATAGAATGCCCAATATTCCTCAAAGTACCCGTCCTATTCTGGTCCACAGTTTCCCCTTTGCTGCTAACTACAGAATTCCACCCTTCAGCCATAGAAGAGCTTGCTACATTCTGACCAACATCACTCCTGGGAGATTTTGAAGTGTCAAGGGCGTTGCCCCCTTTCTCGGATGTGCCTTCACCAGCTGCACTCCATGCCAACTTCCAAAACCTCTGGAATTTACCAGAAAGAAGCTTTCGTTCTTTTCCAGTCACTGAATTCCCCGTTGAGTGATTGCTGCACTCGGATGCTTGAGAGACTCCCTCAGGTGGATCAGAAACTGGATGTGGTAGGCCTTCTGATACACTCGGTGGATTATCATCATTCGGATTATCATTATTTTCTTGAACTGATAAATTTGACCCGACACTACTTTTCTCTGATTCAGGTTCATCATTTGCCCCACTCAGAGGACTTGCTGGATATGAGCAAACAGATGAGTTCTCTTCACTCGCTGGATTTCCACTCAAACATCTGTCCTCATTTGCAGAAGTAAGATCCTTAATGACACCATCTTCTTTGTTAACCACAATTTCTGAAGAGCCTTTGTCTTCATGAGAGCCTAATTTCTCAATATCTTCCTCTGAGCTAAGCACTTTTGAAAGGTCTTCCAGCAACTTTCGTCTAACAGTAAACCTAGGGGTCTTTTTGCCGTTCTCACGCTTTTCTGGAGATGGATCGGATTCTGATCTAGATAGGGTTAATTTTACTTTTTCAGTCCATCGCTTCTTCTGGCTGGGAACCAGTTTCTTCAAACTATCTTGCCTAAGTTCTTCTTCCCTGTGCATGACTCTCCACTTCTCTTCCCAGTAGCTTTCAGTTACCAAACTTAATGGAGTTTTTGGAGAAACGGAGTCGATGGAAAGACTGTGACCTCTCACATGCTTTGATTTACTACGGTCATATGGCCCCGTATATGAAGGAAATGAGGAGGAGCAATTGTTCTCCAAAGCAAGAGCCTGCAATGACGTTGCCTTCTGTATGAGTTTCTTTAAATCAATATTCTCAGGGAAGTTTAACAACCGTTGAAGACATGTAGTTGCATTCTCAGTAGCAAGAAGGGAAGATCTCAAATGAAGTAACATGGAAACTGCCAGGGCTGAAATAAATGCTCCACGAGGTGAACTAAGGATGCTAAAGCTGGATCCTGCATCATCTCCACCACCTTTGTCTGATTTACGATTATCACATATAAATATCTCATCCCAAATTATTAATAGATTAGCAAGTGAAAATTCACGTCCAAACAAAACCCTTAACCAGCGGAGTGCAAAATACTGGGGTTCCACACCAAGCTCAATGAGGTGGCTGTGTAGAGAGGAATCAACAAGAGACAGCAAATGATACAATGCAGCAGATGCTTCAATGACAGGAGGTAAGCTAGTCTGAGAGTTAACAGCAGGGGAGGGAGAGAAGAATTCTGCCATAGAAACTGAACCATTTTCCCCACTCATTAACGCATCAAACATGCAGTACGCATCATGTTCCATAAATTTCTCGGATAAGACAATACCCAATTCACCTTCAGAACCATAAGCATCACTGATCATTACAATGGTCTGTATCTTGGGATCAAGCTCATCAAGACTCTTAACTTTTGATGCATCTCCCTGCAAGCTATCCTCATCTTCCATGGAATCCGGAAGGTTTTTTAAATCAAAATTGTAAGTTGAATCATTTTCATGATATGAAAGATCATCAAATTTATCAGTGAAGTGATCTTCATATAGCTTTCGCACTTGAGATAGACCCTCCACATCAACATGAAGAACAAACAGGAGAGGAGCCAAGAGTTCATGCATTCCTGTGATGAAAAGAAACAATAAAAAGATGAGTTCTACAAAAAGAAGAAAGAGAAGCTTCCCAAGACTGAATGAAACTCTAGACTAAAATATAATGACTAGAAATTCCTTCGTCACCTCCATCTACTTTCATTGTCTTCAATGAAAATAAAACAACAATATAGAAAAAAAAAAAATACATTATCAGACAGACTACGATAACACTTTTTGATAACATTGAAAATCAATATCCCAGCACATCAATGTCACAGCATCTTAAGCACAAACCAAATAAGCTCTAGTTGTACCTAGAAAAGTCTGGGTGACTAATTATCTACCAATCAAAAATCCATACACACACATTAGCCAGAAAATTGAAGTGATTTAAATGCTAAGCTCATAACAAATTAGCCACTGACAAATTAGAAATGAAAAAAAAATTATAATAATGTGAACAGTGTGATATACCTTGTCTGTAACCACATTCTGGATGTCTAAGACACCACAATAACAAGATTCTTCTCAGCATGCCTTGGCATCCTGGTGTTTGGAAGTAGCTCCCATGTTCTGGGTACAAACGTGATAAGTCCTGATCAACCATTTTCTCCAGCTCAGCATTCCGAAAGAAGCGACCCCAGGTGCTTTCTGCATGTAAGATGCACATGTATCAGTAAATTGCATGCTCATTTAGGCACATATTGCAACTGAGAAACTCGTTCAACTTTATTTTAATTTTGACCTAACTAATTCTTATAGTTATAGGTCAACTTGCACTTATTACCAATGATATACCATGTCACCCACTGATTAGTTGATTGTTTTACAATAGTCAGGCAATCTAATCTGAAAGAAATCAAATAATTATTCATTGGTTGTTGCAATCCAATCTAAAACAGCATCCCAAACTAATTGTCTTTCTCTCATGAAAATCGATAAATGCATTGGTACATTGCCAGTGCAGCTACTTCTCTCAGTACTGACATTCATTTATAAACATGTACTAATTGGTGCATGCCTTCAATAAAGTTACATTCAGAATAAACCTAATGTAAAACAGTAAAGCAACTATGAGCTAAACGAGTACACATGTGTACTTCAAAGGAGCCATAGACTTTACCTGGGTTCTGTGACAGCGGATTGTCCATGGCAAGATCAGGAGAACTACTCCCATCCTTAGGTGGATCAACCAGAAGCCGTCTTCTCATTCTTGCATATCTGAACAGACAGAGACAAGGTTTACTTAGCACAGGAATTTACAAATATATAAAAACCACCACAAAATTCAGTCAAATTTTGAACACGGTCAAGGTCATATATTCGTAACTCATATTAAATCTTTGGATCAAAGAAACACAACAAATCAACCCCGCACACACTCATTTAACAAAATCTACTCTACAAAGATCCGAGTTACACATTTCACATATAGTTTACAGCTCATATAACCACAAAAACTAAAACACTCAATCAACTCAAGTATGTAAACTGTATCTATGAAAATATGCAAGAACTGGATTTATTATCAACACGTCTCATAAAATTCACATAAAAAAAGATAAGCTTGAAATGCAAATCATCAAACAAACAGGAGCATGTAGCATAAAATCATTACCTCACAGAAAAAAAAAATATATATATATATATAAGCAAAAATCAGATGAATTACCTAACTGAGACTAATCAATACACCAAAAATAAAATAAAATTAAAAAAGCAATGCTACCTTCTTCGGCAATCAGCTGTGACTCGGCGAAGATCATCAACAGAAGAAGAAAGAGGCAAAATCCCAAGATTTAAGCGCCATTGCACGCCTCTCAGCTCCTTGAACCGAACATCCTCAACCATCACAGATCTCTCCACAACCGAGTTCGACCCAGAAGACGACGCCAACGAAGATTCCGGCAATGCCGGCTCAATCAGAGCTGGCGCCATGGCAATTCTCCAACACCCAATTCCAAAATCAAACGAAACCTTCAGAAAATGCTGGAAAGCAAGAATCTTTGGGGTCTTGTCTTTCTGGGTTTTCGAAAATGAGAAGAATTGAAGAAAAGAGAAGATGTGGTGGGAAGAAGAATTGGAAGATGTTTTTGTGGAGGAGACTTACGACTGGGTTTAGGAGATGAGGATCAGACTCAGACTCAGACTCAGACTCCTGTAACAAAAAAGAATCAATTTTTTATGCAACCCAATATTCTCTTCAATCCACCAACCCTGTTTGGAGAGAGAGAATACCAAGTTTGTTTGTTCAGAGAGAAAAAGAGAGAGAGAGAGAGAGAGAGAGAGAGAGAGAGAGAGAGAGAGAGCGTATTTGACCTCTTAACCTCTTCCTTCTAAGGAAATGAAATTAGGAAGGTGCGGTGGGTTGTCGTCTTACTTGGCTTCTATTATTGCTATCAACAATTCTAACACGCAGTTCATATATACAATCTCGTCTTCTTCTTCCTCAATGTTTTTAATTTTTCTCTCCATTTTTATCCAACTCAATATTCATTTTTGTTCTAAACTTGGAAAGCACAATTCAGTCTTTCTTTCGTCTATGTTTGGTAAATACGGGGTCATTCTCGAGGACCTTGACTGAATCATTTCTTTACATTTTTTTAAAGAATATGGAATCAAACTTCTTTCATTAATCAACGATCTTATAAGATTAAGTTTGAAGTTCACGAATGACCTTTATTTACATCTGATGCGCGAGACATGTTGTTAAACAGTCGGACCTAATCTAACAACAATTATCAAATAGCAATTGTATTAGACTAACCAAAAACAAAAAGCAAAAAAGCACCTAAAAGACTGCCTAAAAAAGCAATCTAAACTATTAGCAAATGTTACAACTTCTACCTCATTTGAACACCACCAGTGTCAAGACCCATCTCGAATTTCATCCTGAAATTCAAAGTAAGTCTTACGGAGACCACCTATAAGGAAAATTTACTAAAAAACTCGGCAAATCTCCCTTGAAAATGGACAACCCTAACCTGAGAAAATTACATAACTACCCTCTTAACAACAAATATCATTCTCCAAAACAACCCATAATTATCCAGATTATAGATCATCGGTCTTAGAATACCACTGAAAAATATCATACAATAATCTCAAAAGTATTCAGAGCTACTAAAGACAACAGAAACAAAAAAAATATCATAATAGGTTAAGCAGGTAACCTACTGGTGAAAAGTGGGTGAGAGATGGGTAACTATGCCTCGTCGTCTCCTACTAGATCCAACCCGAACTCTGCAGACTGGGCATTTTTAAAACGAATGGCCTAGGGGAAAACATCTAGAAATATTAGAGTGAATGGACAAAAACAAATACATAAAAATAAACATTAGCACTTATGTTTTCCCAATTTAATTTTCACAGAAAAACGAATGCATGCTTCAAATGAGAAATCTCTTATCTCATAAATATCGAGCTTTCTCAGCTCAAAAATATATATTATAATATACGTATGTATCTACACATACCCATACTCCCAATATAAATTAATAGATTTAAAATATTCTATATTAGGCTACTACGCTTGCATCCAACGCTCACGTTAAGTCTTAATGCGGTGCTACACTACGTCATTAAGGTAGACAAACATATGTATAAATATGTACTCATACCCCCTATATGAATTAAACATTTATATAGGGCTACTACGCTTACGTCCAACGCTCACGTCACACCATAATGCAGTATATAATATGTCATTAAGGTGGACAAACACATATGACTAGCTAGCATTTACATACATACTCTCCTCATAAATATATTTATAATTTACAAAAAATCTCATTTTCGGTGATTCTCCAAAATATATAAAATCGTCAAATAAAAATGACGTCAAATACTCCAACAAAATAAATTACTCAACAGTAAACAATTGCATGCATTTTAATTTAAAATCAAACGTCCACTCATAAATTAGACATAAGTCTGATGTCGGTTAGAGGTCTCTTTCGCTCGAGCCTCCTCACGTCATGTTCCAAAAACATAATTAAATCCTTAATTAAAATACCGACTCTTACAAAAAAATAGGTAGACTTAAATGTGAGCTTCACGCGCTCAGCCATACCTATTGCCCTAAATCTTAAATTCGCTACAAACAATATTTCTTCACAATTACCGACATACTTAAAATCACCTTCCACCGTCCTAACCATAATTAACCTACGACTGTATTTTTACTCAATAACCATCATAACTCACAAATTCTAGAAATATTCCAAAACCTATCCAAAACTCCTCCAAAAATTCTAAATTACACTTCATTAAACTCCCCTCCGGAAAACACATGTAAAACTATAAAAATTCACTTAACAACAGCGGTGGCCGGCGACCAACTCCGGTGACCTCCAATGTCTACCAAAATTTGATAACATCTTCCTCTCAACCTCCTCTATAACTTTTCTAACTAGCACAAATACCAATTTCAAGCCTAACTATGCCAATCTAACGAAAACATTACAAAAAACTAGAACTTTCACTCACCGATTCTCCTTACCTAGCTCAAGGGGGGGCGAAACCTCTTAGGGGTTTGCTGCACGGGAGGAGGGCTTTCTAACGAGCCAAGGATCGCTAGCTATGATGGCCGGAGGAGGGAGTTCCGGCGACGGGGCTCTCCGGACAGTCGGGTCTTCCGGGCTCGATTTCTCCTTCACGGCGGCACTAGGGGGCTGCCACCGGTCCAGGAAGGAAGAGGAGGAGATGGCCGACTGATTGGGACTGGTGCGACGACCTACGGTGGCCGGACGACAGCGGTCGGGCTCGAGGAAGCTTTCCGGGCAGAGGGAGAGGTAGAGAGAATCGGAAGGGAGGAGAGAGAAGAGAGAGAGGGGAAAAAGAATTGGGCTTAGCCCAACCGGTCCACACTACCAAAAAACCCACTCCAAAAAAATTTAACACCCCAAAAATAATACCCCAATAAAAATTACCTTTTACTATCTAAAATTTACCATTTTTACCGTCGTCACATTTTTCTCCTGCGAATAATTCCTTCTAAATAAAAGTCCCCCAAAACCTCTCTGGGGACCAATTAAACTATAAACTTAATGACGAAGACGGTAAAACTCTTATTAACATTATGCTAATAAATAAAGTAAAATTTAAGAGTCGGGGCGTGACAATTCTCCTCTCCTTATAAACATTTCGTTCTTGAAATTTACGTACCTGCTAATCAAAGAGATAGGGATACTGCTGTCTCATTTTCTCCTCCGATTCCCAAGTAGCTTCCTCTACTTGATGACTTCTCCAAAGAACTTTGACAAGTGGGATTGTCTTGTTCCTAAGCACTTGCTTCTTTCGGTCAAGAATCTGAACCGGTTCCTCTTCATAGGATAAATCCTTCTACAAACTAATCGGCTGCTCTTGCAGCACATAAGAAAGATCGACAATATATTTTCGGAGCATGGATACATGAAACACATTATGTATGCTGGATAACTCTGGAGGCAAAACTAACCGATAAGTAAGTGAGCCAACTCGCTCTATTATCTCATAAGGGCCAATATACCTCGGACTAAGCTTCTCACGCTTACCGAAATGTACTACCCCTTTCCAAGGAGATAGTTTCAAGAACACCCAATCACCCACTTGAAACTCAAGGTCCTTCCTGCGGACATCTTCATGACTCTTCTGCCTACTTTGAGCAGCCTTAAGTCTATCTCTGACCACTTTGATCTTTTCATTTGTATCAAGAATAATCTCAGGGCCACAAAACTCTCTTTCTCCTATTTCATTCCAACATAAGGGTGTACGATACTGCTTCCCATAATGTGCCTCAAAGAAAGTCATACTGATACTCGAATGGAAGCTGTTGTTATAAGTGTTGTTGTTACCGATACTTCATTCCAACATAAGGGTGTACGACACTGCTTCCCATAAAGTGCCTCAAAGGGAGCCATACCGATACTCGAATGGAAGCTGTTGTTATAAGTGTTTGAGCCAGAGGGCATTTTTGTCCAAGTAATAATACTTTACTAGACTATAACATGTCCATGTGAATATTAGTTAAGTTTTCGGTCCGCATCACAACCGACAAGCCCAAATTCTTTGGGTTTACAAGTGATGGCCCGTTAATGGTCCACGCGAGAGGAATACAGACTTCGCGCGGAGTAGGCTTCACACGGAATGACTTCTCCGCGTAGGCGAGGCAGGGTACATCAAGGCGAGCTGGCAAACTGGCTTGTGTGTGAGGCTTCGCGTGCATCACATTAATCGTTGAAGACTCTCACCAGTTTTTGAGATGTTTTGGGCCAATCCATGTGGCCCTTATAATTAAAAAGCCCTCTTTTGGCCCGCGCTGGGGAAACCGTGTCCTTGTGGGATTAGGGTTTCAAAGTTCAACTTGGATTCTAAGTTAACTTTCTTCTGCCGCAAGTCGAACTATTATATAAAGAGGTCGAACACAACTCCCAAAAGATACACAATCTCCTTACAAAAACAACAGACCAACTGCAACCCAGTTACCCTTCGAGCTACCTCAAAAACTCTAACCCTAAGTGCGTCCGCGCCTTAGTTTAGAGCCCTCATGGACTCACCCCCGATCACCTTGATTTCCCTATAGTTGCTCTGCTCGCGCCCCGTCGTGAGTATCGATCACTTTGTGCTCATAATTCCTTATCTGAGGTGGCACCTGGAAACCCCCTCTGCCTGATCAGAGGTCAAGATCTCGCGCACTCAACCATTTCCTCGTCCGCGAGGTGGCACGCCCTCAACATCTCTCTTTCTTTGTTCGCTATTTACTTCTTACCTACGCGCTGAAGATCGTGGCCAAAACATTGGCACGCCCAGTGGGACCGGGAGTACAAGCGAGACATCATAGGGAAACCAGAGGAATCGCCATACCGAAAGCCTCAGCTTTCTTGTCTCAAGCACATATCACTACGGTACAAACCTCATAACAACGCAGCTTCCAGTTCCCTCACTCAAGAGTATGTTTTTGCTCAGTTTGGTGACCCAGACTTCAGCGAGACCGCCATGGGAGGCTCTCAGCCGACCCAAGACACAGGCTTTGCTCCGTCTATGGAGCAAGTCTTCCAAATGTTTGTTTAGCTCAAGGGCCAAATCTAGAGTTTGACAACCGAGACCTCCACCACTCAACAAAGCGTCGCTGACCTAACTGAACAGGTCAAGCAAGACATAGCCCTTTGGAAGGCCAACCATGACAAACTCACCACACTCAGTGAGGATCAACAGATGCAAACAAATTTGGACCAGAACACAGAGATCGTGAAGCAGAGTACGGAGATCCTGTCGCTCACTTGCGCGACAGTGAACGAGCAAACTCGCCGCTTGGACGACCACGATACCAAGTTGCATGACCAGCAGAATGCTTCATTCTTTGGAAGCAAGAACAGTCTGGAAAAACTAGACGAATTCAAGGAGAAACATGACCAGCTGAGCTTAAGGGTCCTTGAAGTTGAAGATTGGATGAGGGCACAAGCACCAAAGAACCTTGCCCTAGTTCCTACTGGCGCAAGCGCGAACGAGGGATCATCCAAGTACATCCTGCCCAACCAACCCACCAGGGGAAATCCGAAGGTCGGGGCTCAAAAGACCCCGCAGTTCGCGCTAAGGGCTGGCACTTCAAAGAATCCGCCCCCGCGTGGTTCTTCTGCTCCCTTCAAGGGATTTAACAACTCACCACTACAGGGAGCCGGGACAACAAAAGACCCATTTGTTGCCCATTCCAGCCCAGCTCCCAAGAATGTGGGTCAGGCCGCCAGTTTTTCTACATGGCCGAACCATGAGGAAGAGGCCGAGTCCACACCTATGACGGCAACCGATTGGTGCCAGCTTATCTCCTCCATCGTCAAAGAGTAGACCAGAAAGGGTAATGCTGACTTGCAGTATCGCAACCCCTACCCTGATAGTGTGGCGCAATACCCTTTCCCCAATGGGTTCAAGAACATTGTCTTCACCACCTTCTCCGGGGAAACAAGGGAAGATGCAGCAACCCATATGGCCCGCTTCATAGTTCAGTGTAGCCAATATAGGAACAATGACATTCTCAAGCTCAAGCTCTTCGGAACTTCTCTGTCTGGAGCTGCTTTCAGTTGGTACTCCAGGTTGAAGCCAAGATCCTTCACGGACTGGCCTACCATGGAGAGACTGTTCCGAGAAACCTACGGCACCATTGAGTCGGAGGTCGGCCTCGACTCCCTTACCCAAATGAGCTAGTAGAGCATGGAGTCAGGGGTCTCCTTCCTCTAACATTTCAAGATCCAACAAGCCAAGTGTGATTACCTGCTACCTGAGCAGGAAGCCATTAAGTTGGTTTTCCGTGGCCTCGAGCATCGCCAGCAGCTGAAGCACCATGGGGAGCACTTCACATCCATGGCGACCTGATCAACAAGGTCGGCAGTTACAAGCTAATCCTCAACGAAATGGATCAGAGGGCGAATGCCTCCAAAGGGACGTACATGCCAGGGAGAAACAGGATGGTGGGGGCATTCAGCCTCCAGTCCCCCACGTTCGATCCTTATTACCAGAGGCAGGTGGAGACTAAGGTAGCATAGGAGGGTGATGACGTCGGAGCAGTCGAACTGACTGGGAAACCATGGGCTCACAAACTGAAGAATCTCAAAATGACTCACAAGTCAATCACCATTCAGTCTTTTGCATGGACCAAGCCCGAATACGAGTCATACACGTATGACGCGAAAAACACCCATCTTGTCTTTAATGACTTGATCGAGGCGAAGTGCATGCGCTTGGATCATAAGATCTCGTCCAAGGAGGAGCTAAAGGACAAGAAGTATTGTAGCTTCCACATTGTCTACAATCACGACACCAAAGACTGTGTCAAGCTCTGCGACCAACTGCAGATTTGTTTGAACTCTGGCGCCTTGAAAATGAAGACGCCGGGGAGCACAGCCTCTCTGGTGGATGTGGACCCTTTCCCAGCCGTGGTCGGTATGGTCGAAGTGAACTGGAACGACCAGCCAGAGGAGAAAAGCCGCAGTCGGGCGCCGAAGCCAGGCTAACAGAGAGTCACCTTGGACCTATCTGAACACCTAGAGGATGACAATCCGCGCCGGGCATCTAAGAGAGGTCGCGAGGAGGATAATGTTGATGTGGTTCGGCCATCTCGCCAGTATACCTATAATGTCAACCTCGCACACGAGATTTTAGACGATCTCATTGATAACGGACTTGTCACAGTGGTTGGGGCCCTACCCTACATCGAATACGAGGAAGGGTGTATACACTACGAGTTCCCTAATAGTTGGGGACACATAACTTGCGATTGCTACCAGCTTCGCGAGTAAGTTGAAGACTAGCTCGACCTCAAGTACATTCACTTCAAGGACAAAGGCGGCTTCATGATCGCCACTACTAATATCGCTTGGCCTCGCATCAGCCAGCGTGCGATAATATTGGATATATCTCCAAACGCAAACCCACGCGAACAGCTAGGTCGAAATCGCAAGAGACCGACGAATGACTATACTGTACTGGCAAACCAAAGTGGAAACCACAATCCAGCAAGGTAGTTAGTCGCCAGAATGGAGTGTGATAGCCCTTCAAGAAAAGATAAGGGCAAAGCTATCATGCGAGACGATGAACCATCCTCCGTGGAGAATTACCAACCCATGAGTCCCAGGACTCGCGAAGAGCTGAAGCAGAGGATCAAACAGCTTGAGACATTCGTCCAATCACACTGGACAACAGTACCTTCATCCCCAGCTTCAAGCGAGATGGATATATCAGACTCCGGCAACGAGCACCAGGAAAACGAGGCTTCAAGTCCTCGGCAAGGTATCTTGAATGACCCTTACATTCCCCCGACATCTAAATCAGCAATCAAGGAAGGGATATGGTACACACAGCAAGGGGGCAAGCCAGTTACCATCACTAAGGCTACGAAGCGGAAATTGTAGAAGAAGTATGGCAGCATTTTGCGTGTCTTGCGAGCTGTTGATGATGGCGTTATCCGACCCTCGCAACTCACACAGACACTTGAGAGGATGTGGAGAGAAGCCGAAGGCCTGCGCGCTATACTCCAAAGGCCGCCTGTAACGCCCCCATGGGTGTGTGCACAGGTAGCAGATGATCCTGCCCCAAAGGCAAACTTCTTATGTCGCCTCACCGTACAACCAAGACAGGATCCGCGCCCTGCCAGAAACAGACCATCTCCAGAGCCAGAAAGGAGAAGGGATCCGTAGCCCTCCCGGTGCAGGCCCTCACCGGAGCCTGACCAAAGGAGGAAACCGCTCCCTCCACCAAGGCGCAGGCAGTCGCCGGAACCCGAATGACGTAGGGACCCACTTCCTCCACCAAGGCGTAGGCAATCGCCGGAGGTTGCAAGAAGAATGGAACCACCTCTTCTAGTAAAACGAAGACTGTTTGCCACCTCAGAGCTTGAGCCAGGGCGCGAGTCGCCTCGGTCATCACGGTTCCAGGAGCCTCTTCGCCTGGAACCCGAGGCAAAGAGGGAACCACGAGTCCCAGCCCCTCCTAGGTCGAGGGAAATTGATAATGCTAAGGTTCCTCTAGCCGCCGCAAAGCAGACAGCCGAGGACAAGCAATCCTCAACCAAACTCGTGTGGCGGCCACGACAGACGGAGACTGACGCACCACCAGTCACCGACAGTGCTCTTGCCAGTCCTCACTTCACCCAGCATATGGCCCAGCTTCTCCGTGGAAACTGACCGGACAACGAGGTCCACTCCGAGCCTCGTCTCCACTTAGATGAAGACCCAGAAGAGCAGGATGAATCATTCACCTACAATATGGTTGATGTCTCAGCATGGCCTGAGGACGAAAATGTCAACCCCGCAGAGAGTGCATTTGTAGTGCTCGAAGGCGGACATAGGATTATTGAGGCTCTGCTGATCCTAGTATGCGAGCAGTTCTCTTTTCAGGTCGGAATGGTTTTTTTCATATCCAAAAGATATGGTCTACCGCCGAACACAATATGCAACGCGGCAGATATTCCAAACACTAACAACAATGTCTGTGACATGTCCCCGCCTTGCAGCAGCGAGATGAGTCCAACCCTAGCGGAACCCGCGAACGCTCCAACATTGGAAGCTACGAGCAACGTCACACGTATGCCGACTCTGACCTTCTCCACGCCAACCCTAGACATGGCCACTCACATGAGGCCATTATACATTACAGCTGAAGTTGAAGGAATCATGGTCAACAAGGTCATGGTCAACACCGGAGCTGCGGTGAATGTTGTTACCACCCGCACCATGGGACTACTTGGTATTCCACGCTCAATGATCCAAACCATATCCTTGACAGTCAAGAAATTCACCGGACAAGTCTCAAGAACTCTAGGCTTGTTATTCTTAAGAGTCAAGGTTGGACTGGCGTCACGGGTTTTTACATTTTTCGTGGCCGAATGCTCCTCCTCCTACAACATGATTCTAGGCCGCGACTGGATCCATAGAAGTTTTTGTGTGCCTTCCTCTATGCACCAAGAACTCATGATCTGGGATATTAAGAAACGCGAAGTGGTCATCATTAAAGCTGATCCGCTTCCTTTCTCCATTTCGGCCAACTTCAATGATGCCCGATATTACAATACTGACTTGGGCCCATTGGACGTTCAAGGTGTCGATTCTATAGGCCACCCTTATGGGGTCACGGCCTCCAACTTAACGTGATAGGGACTCACCCATGCGAGGGACGACTTACAACGTCATCACACCATCGCGGATCCCCTATAACCATCTGATGGATAGTGCCTCCTCAGACGAGGCACGCGAGGCTGGCGAGTCCCTGTGTGAAAGACTCCTTTCATATTGGGCAGAACGCGAAGCCTACGACAAGGTTACGACCATGGAATACGTAGATGAAATAGTGGATTATACCGATACCAAAGAGGAAGTTATTCAGTTAGCTCCCGCCGTCTTGGATGACACACCACCTCAGGTCCACGACCCAATTTCACAAGTCGACGTGGGGACTGCAGAAAAGCCCTTGCTTATTTTCATTAGTGCTAAATTGGCGGAGGAAAAACGAGAAGAATTGCTTGCCCTGCTACGCGAGTATAGGGACTGCTTCACAGAAAAATACGAAGACATGCCCGGCCTGTCCCCAGACTTGGTTTGCCACCGGCTGCCAACTTATCATGACCGACGTCCGGTCTGCCAAGATGGCCGATTCATGCGAACTGAGACCCAGATCGTCGTCAAGGAAGAAATTGAAAACATGCACCGATCAAGTATCATTCGCGTGGCCAAGTACAACGAATGGCTATCCAATGTAGTGCTCGTCCGCAAGAAGAATGGTAAAATACGCGTCTGTGTTGACTACCGGGACCTCAACAATGCAACGCCTAAAGATATTTACTCCATGCCTGTCGCAGACCTCCTCATTGATGTAGCTGCGGGGTATGAAGTGCTATCCTTTATGGATGGAACCGCTAGATACCACCAGATTCCTGAAGCTGAAGAAAATCACCACAAGACCGTCTTCCGCTGCCTGGGGTTTGCAGGTGCGTTTGAATATGTTGTCATGCCTTTCGAGCTCAAAAAGGCGGGGGCAACATATCAACGCGCCATAAACCTCATCTTTCATGATATCCTGGGCAAGTTGATTGAAGTCTACATCGACGACATAGTGGTTAAAACCAAAACGCGGGCGACACACGTTAAGGACCTCCGACAGGTTTTCATGCAGATGCGACGACATAACCTGAAGATGAACCCCGCCAAATGTGTGTTCATCGCAGAGGCAGGCGACTTCCTAGGATTTCTAGTCCATCAAAGGGGTATCGAGATCCCCAAAGACAAGGAGCAGACGGTAATAAACGCCTCGCCTCTTACAACCAAAAATGAGCTCCAACAACTAATCATGTGAATCAACTTCCTCCACCGTTTCATTTCAAACGCGGCAGGGAAGGTTCAACCCTTTTCACCCCTCCTAAAGCTCCAGGGGAAATCGAGTTCGTATGGGAGCCACAACACCAGGAAGCGTTCGATCGCATCAAGGACTACCTTACGAACCCGCATGTTTTGGTTCCACCTCGTCTTGGCATTCCACTTAAACTCTACATCGTCGCTGCTGACTTATCTATTGGTGGACTCTTGGCACAAGACGATGAGAACGGGGTGGAGCACGTCATTTATTACCTTAGCAGGGTGTTAACTGATTGCGAGACGCGCTACTCTCCAATGAAAAAATTGTGTCTCGCCTTATTCTTTATAGGTTGCAAGTTCCGCTACTACATGTTAGCCTTTACCACGGTGGTGATCGCTCAGTTCGACCTTGTCAAATACATGTTTTCCCGCCCTATACTACAGGAATGCATAGGCAAATGGATATTGGCTTTGTCTGAGCTCTCCTTGCAATATGTTCCTCAGAAAGCAGTCAAAGGACAGGCCATAACAGACTTCCTCGCTCATCACCCACCAACCGAGCTAACACCGTTCCGCAAGTTAGAGTTTGTCGTTGTTTCCCTTACCCTGTGGACTCTTTACTTTGATGGATCACGTACTGAACTCGCTGCAGGTGCTGGAATCGCCATTAAGAACCATGCAAGTGATCGTTTCTCTTACTCCTTCCAGCTGGATTTCAAATGTATAAATAACCAGGCGAAATACGAGGCACTCATCAATGGACTAGAAATCTTGCTGGACTTAGGAGTTCACGAGGTTCAAGTCTTTGGCGACTCCTTATTGGTCGTCAACTAGCTGGTAGAGAAGTTAAAATGCTTGAGTTCATCCATCGAGCCCTACTTGCGAAAAGCATTTAACGTATTGGATAGCTTCGATGACGTCCACATTAAGCACATTCCGCGTGAATTCAACTTCACGGCAAATGAGCTCACGCAGATTGCCTCTAGCCTTATCTTGCTAGACGGAGTGCACGAACGATTACTCAAGGTCAAACGATGCCCTCTTCCTTCTTTCATTGCTAGGGGGAAACATCAGGCAGACTCTCCTGACGTCGCTACCTTAGAACCTATCGATGAGGACTGAGGGCTACCATTTATCGCCTGCCTCACGAACCCTCATGATGCAACTCATTCCCGACAAATGAGGTTTCTTGCCCTCAACTTCGTATGACGCAACGGCGAAGACAGTAATGACTTCCGTTGCGTGTATGGCAACGAAGCTAAACAGCTCATGTGCGAGGTCCATTGCGAGGTTTTTGGTTCGCACCAAGCAGGGCCCAAAATGCGTTGGTTAATTCGTCGCCACGGCTATTACTGGCCTACCATTCTCAAGGATTACATTGTTTTCGCTAAAGGTTGATAGGATTGCCAGGCTCACGGACCAGTGCAACACATCCCCAACATTCTGTTGCAGCCGATTATTAAACCATGGCCAGGTCGGGGATGTGCTATAGACTTCGTCGGTATCATTCACCCACATTCCTTAGAACAACACAAGTTCATTATTGTGGCCACTGATTTCTTTACCAAGTGGGTTGAAGCCGAGCCACTCAAGGTCGCCTCCGCAACCTCGGTCCGCAACTTTATCTTCTGCAACATTATCTCCCGCTTTGGTATTCCGGAGTGCATCGTGACAGACTGGGGGGCAGCTTTCATGGCCGATTTCGTGGTACCGTTCCTCACCGGCTATGGTATCAAGCTCCTGCTTTCGACTCCCTACTATGCACAGTCCAATAGTCAGGCGGAGGCGAGCAACAAGGTTATCCTCAGTATCTTGCGCAAGATGCTCGAGTTGAACCCCCACGTCTAGCATCTAGAGCTTTACCATACTTTGTGGGCTTACCGCACTTCCAAGCGCGGTCCGACAGCTACCACCCCCTATGCTCTCATATTTGGTCACGATGTCGTCCTTCCCCTTGAGGTTCAAGTCGCTTCACTTCGCGTCTAGGAGCAGCACCAATTGCTTCGTGACGATTATGTCCAGATGATGTGGCAAGAGCTCGAAGACCTCGATGAACATTGCATCACTGCTTTCAACAATCTCATCCTCAAGAAGCAACGCGTTGCGCGGTCCTATGATAAAGTTACTCGCGGACGGAGCTTTGCCAAGCCATGTTACCATTGGGCGAGAAGACCGAAGGCCGCGGGAAGTGGTATGCGCGGTGGGAAGAACCCTTTACTATTCATTGCATATTGCCCAAGGGGGCATACCACTTGCGCGACCTTGATGGCACCCTCCATCACAACCTTATTAATGGTCGTTTCTTAAAGCGCCATATCGCTGGCGTTTGGGAGCACGCGGATCCTCCACCTCTTCCTGACTCCGCGATCACTGTTCGTAGTGCTCCGCGCCTTCGTGCTAGCACTCCACCGCCTCCCACTAGGAGGCAACCCGAGAGAGAAGCATGTAATTAGTTCTTTTCTTTGTAAACATGCGAGGTCTAACCAACATATCAGTACAGGATTGGGGCCTATTCTAGAGGCCCTAAACAAAAAGTTTTACGTGCTAATTTCTTCATTTCTCTCTTCCATTTCATCATAAACGTGCATAGTTGAAACACCAGCAAGTACAAGATTAAGGCTTATCCTAGATGCCCTAAATAATGACATTACATTTTTTTTCCTTCTTACTCTGATACAGGCTACATAGGCAGCCGAAGCAAAACATGCTTACAATGAACTCTGGTTACCTTACGCTTAAAGTAGGGACAAAAGGGAAGAAGGATCCATGGCGAGGGAGCAGAAAGACTTGGTTGATGTTCCAACCCCGGCCAACGGATTCTCTTATAGAAAGAATGGACTGACTCCCTTTGACATGTGTCTTGTATGCAGAGCTTCGCTCCGCGGTTTGGGCCTTAAAGATAAGGTGAATGCATGATTCTATAATGACTTCATGCTTTCTAAGCAAACAGTTGCGTAAAGACCTTTACCCAATCTCAATGGAAGGTTTTTTGCCTAGTGAAAGAGGTTACATGGGGGGCAACTTGACAAGAGGAATGAAGTTGGACCAGAGTCTCTTAAGTTTCCTTTACAGCCTGTACACACGAGGCGTCAAGGATAGTGAAGTATGTTTCTCTCAATGTTTCATCTCGTCAATCTTATGTTCACCAGCGAGATGACTCAGTTCGCTTCGCCAACTTTACATCAGGATACGAAGTTGCTCGCTACGCAGTGAGTAAGGCACCCCTTGGACAGAACCAAGTTGTCTCGCGGGTTAGAGGGGAGCGCACGCTTCAAAAGGCCTTTTCACTTGGTCGTAACTTGTTCATAAGGCCTTTTCGCTTAATCCCAAAACTCAAGGCCTAGGGGGCAATGTTTGAGCCAGAGGGCATTTTTGTCCAAGTAATAATACTTTACTGGACTATAACATGTCCATGTGAAAATTAGTTAAGTTTTTGGTCCGCGTCACAACCGACAAGCCCAAATTCTTTGGGTTTACAAGTAATGGCCCATCAATGTTCCACGCGAGCGGCATACAAACTTCGCGCTGAGTAGGCTACGCGTGGAATGACTTTTCCGCGTAGGCGAGGCGGGGTACATCGAGGTGAGCTGGTAAACTGGCTCGCGTGTGAGGCTTCGTGTGCATCACATTAATCGTTGAAGACTCTCACCAGTTTTTGACATGCTTTGGGCCAATCCATGTGGCCCTTATAAATTAAAAAATCCCTCTTTTGGCCCGCGCTGGGGAAACCGTGTCCTTGTGGGATTAGGGTTTCAAAGTTCAACTTGGATTTTAAGTTAACTTTCTTCTGCCGCAAGTCGAACTATTATATAAAGGGGTCGAACACAACTCTCAAAAGACACATAATCTCCTTACAAAAACAACAGACCAACTACAACCCAGTCACCCTTCGAGCTACCTCGAAACCCTAACCCTAAGTGCGTCCGCGCCTTATTTTAGAGCCCTCATGGACTCGCCCCCGATCACCTTGATTTCCCTATAGTTGCTCTGCTCGCGCCCCGCCGTGAGTATCAATCACTTTGTGCTCATAATTCCTCATCTGAGGTGGCACTTGGAAACCCCCTCATCCTAATCAGAGGTCAAGATCTCGCGCACTCAACCCTTTCCTCGTCCGTGAGGTGGCACGCCCGCAACATCTCCCTTTCTTTGTTAGCTATTTACCTCTCGCCCGCGCGCTGAGGATCGTGGCCAAAACAATAAACAAACTCCATCAAAGATATGTTCTTATCCCAACTCCCCCTGAACTGCAAGGCACACGATCTTAACATATCTTCCAAAGTCTGGATAGTCCTCTCTAATTGCCTATGAGTTTGAGGATGAAAAGCAGTGCTGAAGTGTAGTCGGGTACCTAAAGCTGTCTGAAGAGCTCCCCAGAATTTAGAAGCAAATCTAGGATCCCGATCTGCCACTATTGACTCAAGTACACCATAAAGTCTCACAATCTCATTCACATACAGCTCAGCCAATTTATCCAGCGTATACTTCTTTCCCACCAGCAAGAAATGAGCAGATTTGGTAAGTCTATCCACAATCACCCAATTACCATCATGCCCTTCACAGGTACGAGGCAAACTGAAAACAAAATCCATGGTGATGTGGTCTCACTTCCACACTAGAATAGGCAACGGCTCAAGCAACCCTGAAGGTTTCTGTCTTTCAGCTTTCGCTTGCTGATAGATCAAACACCTACTCACAAAAACTGCATTTTCTCTCTTCATGTTTGGCCACCAATAATAATCCTTCAAAGTCTGATACATCTTTGTACTCCCCGGATGAGCAGCATAAGCGGAACTATGAGCTTCCTTCATTATATCATTCTTTAACTCTTCATTTCTATTTGGAACACAAAGCCTATTTTTGAATAATAAAGTTCAATCTCTTCTTACCCAAAAATCCACGGCGGCTCCATTCGCTGCTCTTTTCATCAACTGAACAATGGAAAGATCATTATATTGCGCCTCCCGCATTGAATCCACCAAAACTGGCCTCACATGAAAACTAGCTACCAAGGCACCCACTTCATCCACTGCTAAATCCACCCTTGTAGCTCGCAGCTCAAAAAGAAGCCTCAGGTGAGACAAAGATATGGAGGGATTTCGACTAAGAGCATCTGCTACCACATTAGATTTTCCAGAATGATACTCAATAGTGCAATCATAATCACTGATCAACTTCATCCACCTTCTTTGCCTCATATTTAACTCTCTTTGAGCGAACATATGCCGAAGACTTTTGTGATCGGTAAAAATCTGACATTTGGCTCTAAAAAGAAAGTGTCTCCATAACTTGAGAGTAAAAACTACTGCTGCAAGCTCTAAATCATGAGTGGGATAATTCACCTCATGCGGCTTCAATTGCCTAGAAGCGTAGGCAATCACTCGATCATGCTGCATCAATACCCTACCTAGACCTTGTCTAGAAGCATCACAATAAACCACATACTCCCCGCTATCATCCGGAAGTGCCAACACAGAAGCACTAGTCAAGCAATTCTTTAATTCTTGAAAACTTTGCTCACCCTGATTTGACCATTCGAATTTAACTCCCTTCTTGGTCAATCTTGTTAGTGGAGCAACAATCTTCGAAAAGTCTTGCACTAATAGCCGATAATAACTTGCTAATCCGAAGAAACTACAAATCTCTGTCACAGTGGTGAGTCTTCTCTAACTTGACACTGCTTCCACCTTTTGGGGATCCACACTAACACCTTCTGTTGAAACTACATGACCCAAAAACCCCACTTTATCTAGCCAAAACTCACACTTGCTGAACTTGGCATACAACTGAACATTTCTCAAAATCAATAATATCAATCTTAGATGTTTGGCATGCTCCTTCTCACTTTTGAGTATACCAAAATATCATCTATGAACATGACCACGAAGCGGTCAAGGTATGGACTAAACACCCTATTCATGAACGCATTGGGTGCATTAGTAAGTCCAAAAGACATCACCAGAAACTCATAATGACCATAGCGTGATCGAAAAGCGGTCATGGCTATGTCACTCTCCCAGATCCGCAACTGATGATAACTAGATCTCAAATCAATCTTTGAGAACACAGAAGCACCCTTCAAATGATCAAATAAATCATCAATGCGAGGCAACGAATATTTATTCTTCACTGTGACTTGATTCAACTTCCTATAATCAATGCATAGTCTCATGGTGCCATCTTTCTTCTAAACAAACAACACCGGGGCACCCCATGGAGACATGCTAGGCCGAATAAAAACCTTGTCTACCATCTCCTGCAGTTAAGTCTTCAACTCTTTTAATTCCGCTGGAGCCATTCTGTAAGGTGCCTGTGAGATAGGCATAGTTTCAGGAAGTAACTCGATAGAAAAGCCTATCTCCCTTACAGGAGGCAATCCAGGAAATTCATCGGGGAATACATTCGGAAACTCTCTTACTACAGGACCCCTACTTCTAACACTCATATACTTGTATCCACAATGTGAGCTAAGTACGCCTGACAGCCTTTATTCAACAATTTTCTGACGGCAACAGCTGAAATCAGGCAACTCGAAATAGCATCTCTTCCCTCTTGAAAAGCAACCTCAAATCCACCTGGACTTCGAAGCACCACTTCTTTTCGGAAACAATCTACCATAGCTCTATAAGTCTCCAAAAAGTCCATCCCTAAGATCACATCAAACTCCACTATATTTAAAAAAATTAAATCGGCCTTGAAATTAAATCCCTCTACTAGCACTTCACATCCACTAAACACCCAATCTATTCTCATCACCTCACCAGAGGGTAGAGATACATGCCACTCGTCTGGAAGAAACGATGATGGCACATTAGCGTGGAGGGTGAATCTACTAGACATGAATGAATGTATGGCTCCGGGATCAATTAAAGAGCTGGCTGACCAAAAATTAATAACGTACCAATGATGACATCTGGAGAAATACGACCCTCCTGCTAGGTCATAGAATGAAGTCTAGCGCGAGTCATGGGACGTACACGCTGACCACTGCCCTGCTGAGAGCCACCCCTGGCTGCTGAACCACCCTGAGAACCACCACTGGAGCCTCTGGCTGAAGACTAGTCGATTGGTTGAGTAGGGGCGGACGTGGTCCTCTGAGCCAATAAGGGACACTCTCTCATGAAATGATCTTGGCCACCACACTCAAAGCACCCAGAATACTGCCACTGACCAAAAGAAAAAGTCTGACCACTAGATGATCCACCCTGAGAACTGCCACCAACACCAAACTGACCAGTCTGTTGCCTACCCAACTGACTCCTAAAGGGTCTCCTGTTACGCCCCCTAGCTCTGAACCGAGAACTAGAACCCGATCCCCCACTACTGCCACTACCCGTTGAAGATCCAGAAGCGGATGATGAAGCGGATGATGAAGCAGCTTTCTAACATGGACCTTGACTGGGACCACTGAAATCTCGAGGTCGAGCCATAAGTCCCCCTGGTCTCAATAGCCATGGCTGCACCAACTACATCAAGAAAAATCAGGTAGATAACACCTATCATCTTGTTTGCATACACTCCACCAAGTGCCCCCAATGAACATATCAATCCTGGTCCTCTCATCAGGAATCAGATATGTCACATGATAGCTCAAAGTAGTGAACCTCTGCTCAAACTCGATGACACCCTCATCATCTTTCTTCTTCAGGTTCAGAAAATCTGACTGAATCCTACTATGATGAGCGTGATTGAAATACTGACCCAAGAAGGGCGTTTTAAACTGCTCCCAAGTCATATTCTGGGCACCATCATTACTCCTGCTGGCGAGAGTCCATCAATGATGAGCTGAATCGTCTAGAAAGGAAACTGTCATCTTCACCTTCTTTTCTTCTGGCAATTCAGTGTTCTCAAATGCCCTTTCCATCTTGTCCACCCAAGAGTATGTATCAAGGGGTCCCTTGGCACCCTTGAACTCAACTACCCCTGCATCGGAAACATCCTTCTTCTTCATAGATTGAGGGTGCTGAACCCTATCAAAAACACCTCTCACTTTATCACCCTCATTGACGTTGGTCAAGGTAGCCGCACGGGGTTGGCGTCTAGGAGGCATAGTACCAGAGAAGGAAGACATTTAGTAGTCTATAAACAAGACTAACATAACTATCACACATACCCAATAACACATAACATCCCAAACATAAACAACTGATGAATCCGCTACGGTCGGATCATCACTCTATAGACACTACGTGCTACTTAGGCAAATATGATAGTGATAAAGAGGCAGAAAACGAAACCTAGAGCTCTGATATCAACTGTCAAGACCCACCCCAAATTTCATCCTAAAATCCGAAGTAAGTCTTGCGGGGACCACCTCCAAGAAAAATTTACCGAAGAACTCAGAAAACCTCCCTTGAAAATAGACAACCCTAACCTGGAAAAATTACAGAACTACCCTCTTAACAACAAATATCATTCTCCAAAACAACTCATAATTATCCAGATTATAGACCATCGGTCTTAGAATACCACTGAAAAATATCATACAATAATCCCAAAAGTATTCAGAGCTACTAAAGACAACGGAAGCAAAAAAATATCCTAGTAGGTTAGGCATGTAACCTACTGGTGAAAAGTGGCTGAGAGATGGGTAACTATGCCTCGTCGCCTCCTACTAGATCCAACCCGAACAAATAAAGAAAAATAAACATTAGCACTTATATTATAATGCAGTATATAATATGTCATTAAGGTGGACAGACACATATGGCTAGCTAGCATTTACATTTATACTCTCCTCATAAATATATTTACAATTTACCGAAAATCTCATTTTCGGTAATTTTTCAAAATACATAAAATCGTCAAATAAAAATGACGTCAAATGCTCCAACAAAATAAATTACTCAACAGTAAACAATTGCATGCATTTTAATTTAAAATCAAACGTCCACTCACAAGTTAGGCCTTAGACTGATGTCGGACAGAGGTCTCTTCCGCTCGAGTCTCCTCATGTCATATTCCAAAAACATAATAAAATCCTTAATTAAAATAACGACGCTTACAAAAAAATAGGCAGACTTAAATGTAAGATTTACACTCTCAACCATGCCTATCGCCATAAATCTTAAATTCGCTGCCAACAATATTTCTCCATAATTACCGACATCCTTAAAATCATTTTCCACAGTCCTAACCATAATTAACCTACCACTGCTTTTTTACTCAATAACCGTCATAACTCACAAATTCTAGAAATATTCCAAAACCTATCCAAAACTCCTCCAAAAATTCCAAATTACACTTCATTAAACTCCCCTCCGGAAAATACATCTAAAACTATAAAAATTCACTTAACAGCGGCGGCGGCCGGCAGCCAACTCCGACGACCTCTAATGCCTACCAAAATTTGACAACATCTTCCTCTCAACCTCCTCTACAACTTTCCTAACTAGCACAAACACAAATTACAAGCCTAACTATGTCAATCGAACGAAAACATTACGAAAAACCCTAGAACTTCCACACACCGGTTCTCCTTACCTAGCTCAAGGGGGAGTGAAACATCTTAGGGGTTTGCTGCACGGAAGGAGGGTTCTCCAACGAACCAAGGATCGCTAGCTATGGCGGCCGGAGGAGGGAGTTCCGGCGACAGTCGGGTCTTCCAGGCTCGATTTCTCCTTCACAGCGGCGCTAGATAGGGAAGTTGTCACCAGTCCAAGAAGGAAGGGGAGGAGATGGCCGACCGATTGGGACCGGTGCGGCGACCTATGGTGGTCGGACAGCGGCGGTCGGGCTTGGGGAAGCTTTCCGGGCAGAGGGAGAGGGAGAGAGAATCGGGAGGGAGGAGAGAGAAGAGAGAGAGGGGAAAAAGAATTGGGCTTGGCCCAACCGGTCCACACTACCAAATAACCCACTCCAAAAAAAATTTAACACCCCAAAAATAATACTCCAATAAAAATTACCTTTTACTAGCTAAAATTTACTATTTTTACCGACGTCACGTTTTTCTCCTACGAATAATTCCTTCGAAATAATCGTCCCCCAAAACCTCTCTAAGGACCAATTAAATTATAAACTCGATCAATGACGAAAACGGTAAAACTCTTATTAACATTATGCTAGTAAATAAGGTAAAATTTAAGAGTTGGAACGTGACAACCAGCCCTAATCACTTGGGTCCAGTGCATCCATCAACCCACCAAGCAACCCAATCAACCTGTCTGAAAGCATCAGGTCTGGCCCACCATCACTAGTCTGCCAAACCCTCAACCTCGTACTGACCGGCGGCGCCCAGCCCTTCTCTAGGGCATTTTCCGACAACCTAGACTCGGTCGGAGCCTTGGGTTCATCCGGCAAATCACCACCTCCAATCCTAACCATATGAAGCCCCGCGCCACTTTGGCGAGCCAATCCAGCCACCAGGTTCAGGTTGCCCAGATCTGTTCCGCCGCCAACCCTCAAATCCGCTCCGGTCCCACCTCGATGCAAAGCGTTGTCGCCACACCCAATCAGTGCCACCACACCCAATCAGTGCCAATGCAACGCTCCCTGACTCAAAAAGCCTTGGTCTTAAGTACATTATAATCTGGTAGCTAGTTTTTGTTTACTAGCCTAATACTTCTCTTATCATGTTTAGTTAGTAGGTTCTCTGAACAAGTGAGCATTTGTCTAAGTATCGTTGTGATCTCATATCACAAACTTTTATCTACTATAATCGATAGAGAAATGATATGTAATGACGTTTTGTAACTTGAGTTATAATATATCAACTTGATTAAAAGAAATACTCTACCCTTATTCTTACAAGTTGATTTTTTTTTCTTTGACTATTGTCCTAGGCTCCTAAACTCATACACAGCTAAATCATATGATAAATTGGCACCAATAGATGAGAAGGATAAATGATTGAATCAGATTAAACAAGCAGGTTGTAGGTCCTTATCACCTCCACCAAAATCATATAAGAACCTTATTATAACTTTGAGAAATTATTCTGTTACCCAATAGGTTACGAATTTATTAAAGAAACAAGAGCATGCTGCCTGTTAATTTGGAACCACTGGGGGTTCATTTGTAAAGTTGTGGTTTATGGGTATGTCTGCTGTGTAGCACGGCATAGCATACATACATTAATAGGATGGATTGCATGTGCTTTGCACGGGGCTGATATTGAGAAATTGCCTCTGGAAAGCATGTTGTATGGTATGCAACGCTGCATACCAGAACATTCCGTATTATATTGGTAAACATTTTAGGCGATGTAATATCTTATTGGACTGACGGAAAAAGTCTATTTTTCCCGGCGTGGACTGTATTTTATATTTCCCAACTAAGCTTGTAGCTATAGAGCTACTCCAAGATCTCCATCCAAAACGAAAATGACGTATGGTTTGCATACCTCATGATCGACTAATTAGCTCTACTCCATCCATGGAGATTAGAGATGTATTAGAATATATAAGGCGGTAAGCCGGCCATTATCACTTGTTCCTTATTATTAGTTTTCAAACGATTACAAGAAACTAGTGATTCTAAGCTCAAAACCAAGTGCACAAGTTTAATTTCGTTATATTTTCAGGGTTTTTTTTTCTTTCTAATTTCAATATATGTAGTTGAGATGCGTTTTTTCCTAAATAGTCCTCTAAATTTTAAGATTTGCGAGGACTAATTATAATTATTTTCTAAACATTAATTGGTCGTTATGCCAAAAACTACTATTACGAATAGGCCGAAACAACCAAGGAGTAAAACATCGCATTCCGAAGATATATCAACGGTCTAAAAATTGAAAATTTTGAAGAGATATTGAAGATATATCGAGACTATAAAAATGTAAATATATCATATATAAAGTTTATATTCAATCATAGAGTATATGTCACGCCCCGAACCTTAATTTTTACCTTTATTACTGGCATAGTGGTAATAAGAGTTTTTACCGTGTTCGTCACTAAGTGTGTAATTTAATTAGTCCCCAGAGAGTGTTGAGGGACAAATATTTTGAGGGAATGATATTAAGGAAGAAATTTCGACGACGGTAAAAAATGGTAATTTTTGCTAGTAAAAGGTAATTTTATTGGGGTATTATTTCAGGGTGTTGAATTTTGGATTTTTTTGGGTTTATAGAGGGTTGTTGGACCGGGTGGGCCAAAGGCCCAAGTTTAGTTTCTTTCTCCCGATTTTTCTCTCCGCACCCGGTTATTCCCTCTCTACACCCAGGAAACTTCCGGCCGACCGTCCGCCGCCGTCCGGCCTCCGTTCGCCGCCGGACCGGTCCCGTTCGAACGGTCTCCCTCCCAGCTACATTTCTAGACTGGTGGCAGCCTCCCTAGCGCCGCCGTGAGGGAGAAACGCCGCTCGAAAGCCACGGCTGCCGAACCGGTTTTCTCGCCGGAACTCCCTCCTCCGGCCGCCATATCCGGCGAGCCATAGCCCAAAAGGAAGCCCTCCTCCCGTGCTTCAATCCCTCCAAAGGGCTCGCTCCGTCGTGAGCTAGGTAAGGAGAAATCGGAATTTGAAATTTCTAGGGCTTTTTGTGTATTTCCGTTCGATTGATGTGCTTAGGCTTAGAATTGGAGTTTGTGGTAGTTAGAAATGTTGTAGAGGAGGTTGAGAGGAGGATTCTGTTAAAATTTGGTGACCATTGGAGGTCGCTGGAAAATGGCTACCGGCCGCCGTCGAGAAAATGTTTTTGGTGGAGAAAAATGTGAGGAGTTTAATGGAATAAGTTTTAGAATTTTTGGAGGAGTTTTGGATAGGTTTAAGAATTGTTGAAGTTAAGTATTTTTGGCGGATTATTAATTAATAATCCGGCCATTAGATTTTATTTGGTGAAAAGTGTTTTTCGAGGTTGTCGGTAAAATTTGTGGAGTTTTGAGGTTGGCAGTGGATTTAAGATTTTGGAGTGTTAGACTTGGTTGAGCGCGAAGCATATTTAATTATGCATGTTTTGCATTTAAACGTCGATGTTTCATTTAAGGTTTTATGTATATGGAACAGGACGTGAGGAGGCTCGAGCTGAGGAGACCTCCGACCGACGTCAGGCTTAGGCCTAAGTTGTGAGTGGACCTTTGTTTTGAATATTATATCTGAAATGCTTTATCATTTGATTGATTTTTCTGTTATTGGATATTTCCCGAAATTGAGAATTTCGGTGGATTATACTCGAGGTACAATTCCGAGAATAGTATGTAAGAGAATAACCGAAATTGAGAATTTCGGTGAGTATGTATATATATCCATATTTGGATGATTATGAGAATAATATGTATATTAGGGAATGCTAGCTAGCTATACGTGCTTTTCCGCCATACTGAGGTAAAATTCCATTATGGCGCAACGTGAGCGTTAGACGCAATCGTTGTAGCCCTATATAAAAATAATAATTTATATAGGGGATATGCGAGTATATTTATACACCGTGCTTTTCCGCCATACTGAGGTAAAATTCCATTATGGCGCAACGTGAGCGTTAGACGCAATCGTTGTAATCCTATATAAAAATAATAATTTATATAGGGGATATGCGCGGATATTTATACACCGTCTTTTCCACCATAATGAGGTAAAATGCCATTATGGTGCAACGTGAGCGTTAGACGCAATCGTTGTAGCCCTATATAAAAATAATAATTTATATAGGGGATATGCGCGGATATTTATACACCGTCTTTTCCACCATAATGAGGTAAAATGCCATTATAGTGCAACGTGAGCGTTAGACACAAGCGTTGTAGCCTTGCGTGAATTTTCTATTGTGTTTGTTGTTTCAAGAAAATTCATACAAGGGATATGACGAGTGTAATACATACATATTTTATTTTAGCCTGAGAGGCAGTTTCTTAAAGTTTGGGGGTTCTAGCCAGGCTGGACCCCAGTTCAGAATCATTCCAGTGGAGTTCGTGTTTTTCCACTATGGAAAGCATTTCTTTTGGGGAAATATTTATTTGTTGTCAGATCAGTTTTGTCCACTCACTCTGACGTGTTAAATATTTTCCCCTGGGCTCTTCGTTTTTTTAAAATGCCCAGTCTGCAGAGTTCGCGTGTGGTCCAGCAGGAGACGTTGAGGCATAGTGACCTAGCTATCAGCTATATTTCGCCAGTAGGTTACCTGTTTAACCTACTAGGAGTTTGTTAGCTTCCGTTGTATTTTATTTTATTTTTTAGTAGCTCTGAATACTATTGGAATTCTTATGTTTGTATTCTGGCTACTTTTGGAGTGTAGCTGAAGATTTATTTGTTTTGGATTAAAAGGTAATTCGTAAGTTTTTTTAAGTTAGGGTTGTCCATTTTCGAGGGAGGTTTGCCGAGTCTTCGGTAAATTTTCCTTGGAGGTGGTCCCCGCATGGCTCATCTCGGGTTTCGGGGTGAAATTCGGGGCGGGTCTTGACAGTTGGTATCAGAGCTCTAGGTTTCATCTTCTGTTTCTTATTCACTATCGTATTTGCCTAAGTAGCCATAGTGTCTATAGAGTGATGATCCGACCGCGGCGGATTCATCGGCAGTTTTCTACTTTTGATACTATGTGTTATTGGGTATGTGTGATAGTTCTGTTAGTCTTATGGACAGACTACTTAATATCTTCTTCCCTTGGGTACTATGCCTCCTAGACGCCGACCCCGTGTAGCGTCCTCGACCAACGCCAGTGAGGGTGATGAGGTTAGAGGATTGGTTGATTTGATTGGGAACATGCTGAGAGGTGTGTTCTGGATAGAGTTCAGCAGCCTCGGTCTGTGAAGAAGAAGGATGTCTTCGATGCTGGTGCAATTGAGTTCAAGGGCGCCAAGGGACCCCTTGATGCGCACGCTT
The DNA here is from genome assembly GCA_034370585.1 of Fragaria x ananassa. Classification (NCBI taxonomy): domain Eukaryota; kingdom Viridiplantae; phylum Streptophyta; class Magnoliopsida; order Rosales; family Rosaceae; genus Fragaria; species Fragaria x ananassa. Next base: position 5,579,608 of record CP139760.1, read on the forward strand.
GGTTAGATAAGATGGAAATGGCTTTTGAGAGCACTGAACTGCCGGAAGAAAAGAAAGTCAAGATGGCAGTGACTTTTCTGGATGACTCAGCGCTTCACTGGTGGATTCTTGCTAGCAGAAATCGTGGTGGTGCTCAAGACATGACTTGGGAGGAGTTAAGGCGCTCTTCTTGGGTCAGCTTTTCGGTCACGCTCAGCGTATCAGGATTCAGTCGGATTTCCTGAACATGAAGAAGGGGGTTGATGAGGGTGTCATCGAGTTTGAGCAGAGGTTCACTTCCTTGAGCTACCATGTGCCCTATTTGATTCCTGATGAGAGGACCAGGATTGACATGTTTGTTGGAGCTCTTGGCGGGGTTTTTGCAGACAAGATGGTCGGTGGCATTTACCCGACTTTTCTTGATGCGGTTACTGCAGCCATGGCCATTGAGACCAGGAGAACTTTTAGTGCACGGCCCAGAGATTTCGGTGGTCCCAGCCAGGATCCATCAAAGAAGGCCGCTTCCTCATCAGCTTCTGGATCTTCAGCGGGCAGTGGTAGTAGTGGAGGATCAGGTTCTGGTTCTCGGGGTAGATTTGGAGGACGTTTCAGGAGACCATCCAGGAGCCAGTTGGGCAGGCAGCAGGTCGGTCAGTTTAGTGCAGGTGGTAGTTCCCAAGGGGGATCTTCTGGTGGTCAAGCTTTCTCTTTTGGTCAGCAGCAGTCTTCTGGATGCTTTGAGTGTGGTGGTCTGGATCATTTCAGGAGAGACTGTCTTTTGTTGGCACAGAGGACCGCTCCTTCTCAGTAAGGCAGTCAGTTTTCAGCTAGTGGTGGTTCAGCAGCTAGGAGTGGTTCTCAGCAGGGGAGTGGTCAGCGTGGACGTCCCGCGACTCACGCTAGACTCCATGCTATGACCCAGCAGGAGGGTCATACTTCCCCAGATGTCATCATTGGTACGTTGTTAATTTTTGGTCAACCAGCATTTGTTTTAATTGACCCTGGAGCTACGTATTTCATTCATGTCTAGTAGATTCGCTCTCCATGCCAATGTGCCATCATCGTCTCTTCCAGGCGAGTGGCACGTATCTCTTCCCTCTGGTGAAGTGATGAGAATAGCTTGGGTGTTTAGTGGTTGTGAAGTTTTGGTGGAAGGAGCTCATTTTAAGACAGATTTAATCCCTTTAGATATGGTGGATTGTTTCCGAAAAGAAGTGGTGTTTCGGAGCCCGGATGGTTTGGAGGTTGTGTTTCAGGGGGAAAGAGATGTGATTTCGAGTTGCCTGATTTCAGCTGTGGCTGCCAGGAGATTGTTAAGCAAAAGCTGTCAGGCATTCTTAGCTCATGTTGTGGATGCAAGTATAGGAGTGATGGAAGTGGGAGACATTCTTGTAGGAAGAGAATTTCCGGACGTGTTTCCCGAGGATTTGCCTGGTTCGCCTCCTGTAAGGGAGATAGACTTTTCTATTGAGTTGCTTCCTAGATCTATGCCTATCTCTCAGGCACCTTACAGAATGGCTCCAGCAGAATTGAAAGAGTTGAAGACTCAATTGCAAGAGTTAGTAGACAAGGGTTTTTATTCGGCTTAGCATGTCTCCATGGGGTGCTCCGGTGTTATTTGTTAAGAAGAAGGACGGCACCATGAGACTATGTATTGATTAAAGGAAGCTGAATCAAGTCACTGTGAAGAATAAGTACCCGTTGCCTCGCATTGATGATTTGTTCGATCAGTTGAGAGGTGCCTCGGTGTTCTCAAAGATTGATTTGAGATCTGGTTATCATCAGTTGCGGATTCGGGATAGTGACGTAGCCAGGACTGCTTTTTGATCACGCTATGGTCATTATGAGTTTGTGGTAATGCCTTGTGGACTTACTAATGCACTCGTGGCGTTCATGGATCTCATGAATAGGGTGTTTAGTCCATATCTTGACCGCTTCGTGATCGTGTTCATAGATGATATTTTGGTGTACTCAAAAAGTGAGAAGGAGCATGCCAAACATCTAAGATTGATTTTGCGGACTTTGAGGAATGCGCAGTTGTTTGCCAAGTTCAGCAAGGGTGAGTTTTGGCTGGATAAGGTGGGTTTTCTGGGTCATGTAGTTTCAGCTGAAGGTGTTAGTGTGGATCCCCAGAAGGTGGAAGCGGTGTCCAATTGGAAAAGACCCACAACTGTGACTGAAATTCGTAGTTTCCTGGGGTTAGCAGGTTACTATCGGCGATTTGTGCAAGACTTTTCGAAGATTGAAGCTCCACTAACTAGATTGACCAGAAAGGGAGTCAAGTTCGAATGGTCAGATCAGTGTGAGCAAAGTTTTCAAGAGTTAAAGGATCGTTTGGCTAGTGCTCCTGTTTTGGCACTTCCAGACGATAGTGGGGAGTATGTGGTGTTTTGTGATGCTTCTAGACGAGGTTTAGGTGGAGTGTTGATGCAGCATGATCGAGTGATTGCCTACGCTTCTAGGCAATTGAAGCCGCATGAGGTGAATTATCCCACTCATGATTTAGAGCTTGCAGCTGTGGTTTTTACTCTCAAGTTGTGGAGACACTATCTTTATGGAGCCAAGTGTCAGATTTTTACCGATCACAAGAGTCTTCGGTATGTGTTTACACAAAGGGAGTTGAATTTGAGGCAAAGAAGGTGGATGGAGTTGTTCAGTGATTATGATTGCACGATAGAGTATCATCCGGGAAAAGCTAATGTGGTAGCTGATGCTCTTAGTCGCAATCCCTCAGTGTCTTTGTTTCACTTGAGGATGGTTCGAGTTCCACTTCTTTGTGAGCTGCGGGCTACAGGGGTGGATTTAGCGGTGGATGAAGTGGGTGCTTTGGTAGCCAGTTTCCATGTGAGGCCAGTGTTGGTTGATAAAGTGTGGGAGCTACAGTATAATGATCCTTCCATAGTTCGATTGATGGAAAGAGTTTCGAATGGAGCCGCAGCCGATCATTTTTCAGTTAGAAGAGATGGGTCGTTGTTGTTCAAAAGCAGGCTTTGTGTTCCAAAGAGGAATGAAGAGTTAAAGATTGAGATTTTGGAGGAAGCTCATAGTTCTGCATATGCTGCTCATCCTGGTAGTACAAAGATGTATCGGACTTTGAAAGATTATTATTATTGGTGGCCTAACATGAAGAGGGAAATTGCAGCTTTTGTGAGTAGGTGTCTGTTTTGTCAGCAAGTGAAAGCTGAAAGGCAGAAACCTTTAGGTTTGCTTGAGCCGTTGCCTATTCCAGTGTGGAAGTGGGACCACATCACCATGGATTTTGTTTTCAGTTTACCTCGTACCCGTGAAGGGCATGACGGTATTTGGGTGATAGTGGATAGACTCACTAAATCTGCTCATTTCTTGCCGGTGTGAAAGAAGTTTTCGCTGGATAATTTGGCTGAGCTGTTTGCAAATGAAAAGATCAAGGTGGTCAGAGATAGACTCAAGGCTGCTCAGAGTAGGCAAAAGAGTTATGCCGATGTCCACAGGAAGGACCTTGAGTTTCAAGTAGGTGATTGGGTGTTTCTGAAACTATCTCCTTGGAAAGGGGTAGTACGTTTTGGCAAGCGTGGGAAGCCTAGTCCGAGGTATTTTGGGCCTTATGAGATAATAGAGCGAGTTGGCTCTCTTGCTTATCAATTAGCCTTGCCTCCAGAGTTAGCTAGGATACATCATGTGTTTCATGTATCCATGTTTCGCAAGTATATTGCCGATCCTTCTCATGTGCTGCAAGAGCAGCCGATTAGTCTGCAGAAGGATTTATCCTATGAAGAGGAACCGGTTCAGATTCTTGATCGGAAGGAGCAAGTGCTTAGGAGCAAGTCAATTCAGTTCGTCAAAGTGCTTTAGAGAAGCCACCCAGTAGAAGAAGCTACTTGGGAGCCAGAAGAGCAGATGAGGCAGCAGTATCCTTATCTCTTTGAGTAGTATGTTTGTAAATTTCGAGGACGAAATTTTTTTATAAGGAGGGGAGAATTGTCACGCCCCGAACCTTAATTTTTACCTTTATTACTAGCATAGTGGTAATAAGCGTTTTTACCGTGTTCGTTACTAAGTGTGTAATTTAATTAGTCCCCAGAGAGTGTTGAGGGACTAATATTTTGAGGGAATGATATTAAGGAAGAAATTTTGACGACGGTAAAAAATGGTAATTTTTGCTAGTAAAAGGTAATTTTATTGGGGTATTATTTCGGGGTGTTGAATTTTGGATTTTTTTGGGTTTATAGAGGGTTGTTGGACCGGGTGGGCTAAAGGCCCAAGTTCAGTTTCTTTCTCCCGATTTTTCTCTCCGCACCCGGTTATTCCCTCTCTACACCCAGGAAACTTCCGGCCGACCGTCCGCCGCCGTCCGGCCTCCATTCGCCGCCGGACCGTTCCCGTTCGAACGGTCTCCCTCCCAGCTACATTTCTAGACTGGTGGCAGCCTCCCTAGCGCCGCCGTGAGGGAGAAACGCCGCCCGAAAGCCACAGCTGCCGAACCGGTTTTCTCGCCGGAACTCCCTCCTCCGGCCGCCATATCCGGCGAGCCATAACCCAAAAGGAAGCCCTCCTCCCGTGCTTCAATCCCTCCAAAGGGCTCGCTCCGTCGTGAGCTAGGTAAGGAGAAATCGGAATTTGAAATTTCTAGAGCTTTTTGTGTATTTCCGTTCGATTGATGTGCTTAGGCTTAGAATTGGAGTTTGTAGTAGTTAGGAATGTTGTAGAGGAGGTTGAGAAGAAGATTCTGTTAAAATTTGGTGACCATTGGAGGTCGCCGGAAAATGGCTGCCGGCCGCCGCCTCCTGCGGAGCCGCCGCCGAGAAAATGTTTTTGGTGGAGAAAAATGTGAGGAGTTTAATGGAATAAGTTTTAGAATTTTTGGAGGAGTTTTGGATAGGTTTAAGAATTGTTGAAGTTAAGTATTTTTGGCGGATTATTAATTAATAATCCGGCCATTGGATTTTATCTGGTGAAAAGTGTTTTTCGAGGTTTTCGGTAAAATTTGTGAAGTTTTGAGGTTGCCAGTGGATTTAAGATTTTGGAGTGTTAGACTTGGTTGAGCGCGAAGCATATTTAATTATGCATGTTTTGCATTTAAACGTCAATGTTTCATTTAAGGTTTTATGTATATGGAACAGGACGCGAGGAGGCTCGAGCTGAGGAGACCTCTGACCGACGTCAGGCTTAGGCCTAAGTTGTGAGTGGACCTTTGTTTTGAATATTATTTCTGAAATGCTTTATCATTTGATTGATTTTTATGTTATTGGATATTTCCCGAAATTGAAAATTTCGGTGGATTATACTCGAGGTACAATTTCGAGAATAGTATGTAAGAGAATAACCAAAATTGAGAATTTCGGTGAGTATGTATATATATCCATATTTGGATGATTATGAGAATAATATGTATATGAGGGAATGCTAGCTAGCTATACGTGCTTTTCCGCCATATGAAGGTAAAATTCCATTATGGCGCAACGTGAGCGTTAGACGCAATCGTTGTAGCCCTATATAAAAATAATAATTTATATAGGGGATATGCGCGTATATTTATACACCGTGCTTTTCCGCCATACTGAGGTAAAATTCCATTATGGTGCAACGTGAGCGTTAGACGCAATCGTTGTAGCCCTATATAAAAATAATAATTTATATAAGGGATATGCGCGGATATTTATACACCGTCTTTTCCATCATAATGAGGTAAAATGCCATTATGGTGCAACGTGAGCGTTAGACGCAATCGTTGTAGCCCTATATAAAAATAATAATTTATATAGGGGATATGCGCGGATATTTATACACCGTCTTTTCCACCATAATGAGGTAAAATGTCATTATGGTGCAACGTGAGCGTTAGACGCAAGCGTTGTAGCCTTGCGTGAATTTTCTATTGTGTTTGTTGTTTCAAGAAAATTCATACAAGGGATATGACGAGTGTAATACATACATATTTTATTTTAGCCTGAGAGGCAGTTTCTTAAAGTTTGGGGGTTCTAGCCAGGCTGGACCCCAGTTCAGAATCGTTCTAGTGGAGTTCGTGTTTTTGCCACTGTGGAAAGCATTTCTTTTGGGGAAATATTTATTTGTTGTCAGATCAGTTTTGTCCACTCACTCTGACGTGTTAAATATTTTCCCCTAGGCTCTTCGTTTTTTTAAAATGCCCAGTCAGCAGAGTTCGCGTGAGGTCCAGCAGGAGACGTCGAGGCATAGTGACCCAGCTATCAGCTACATTTCGCCAGTAGGTTACCTGTTTAACCTACTAGGAGTTTGTTAGCTTCCGTTGTATTTTATTTTATTTTTTAGTAGCTCTGAATACTATTGGAATTCTTATGTTTGTATTCTGGCTACTTTTGGAGTGTAGCTGAAGATTTGTTTGTTTTGGATTAAAAGTTGATTCATAAGTTTTTTTAAGTTAGGGTTGTCCATTTTCGAGGGAGGTTTGCCGAGTCTTCGGTAAATTTTCCTTGGAGGTGGTCCCCGCAGGGCTCATCTCGGGTTTCGGGGTGAAATTCGGGGTGGGTTCTGACAGTATAATATTGAAATGTGGTTGTTAGTTTGTAACCATATGTAAATATGTTGTAAGTATTAGAAGTATATTCGTAATAGAAGTATATATGTATATAAGTTGTAAGTATTAACCAAATGCAATATCAGCAGAGGTGGTTAACCTTGAAGAGTTATTCAAGGGTGACCAGGGTTTGATTCACATGAACTGAGCTCCTTTTGGATTGCATTTAAAGTGGGAGAGATACGTGGAATGAGGCACGTGGCATCATTTGGAATGAGGCACGTGGCATCACACTTGGAGGTGGTCCCCGCAGGGCTCATCTCGGGTTTCGGGGTGAAATTCGGGGTGGGTTCTGACAGTATAATATTGAAATGTGGTTGTTAGTTTGTAACCATATGTAAATATGTTGTAAGTATTAGAAGTATATTCGTAATAGAAGTATATATGTATATAAGTTGTAAGTATTAACCAAATGCAATATCAGCAGAGGTGGTTAACCTTGAAGAGTTATTCAAGGGTGACCAGGGTTTGATTCACATGAACTGAGCTCCTTTTGGATTGCATTTAAAGTGGGAGAGATACGTGGAATGAGGCACGTGGCATCATTTGGAATGAAACACGTGGAGATTTATCTCTAAAATCTCATTAAAATCGTCAGATATCACGAAATATCCTGAAATCTCGAGAAATTTTGAAAATGTCGCGCCGAATTAATTGGGAACCTCAGAATATTTCATCACTTTCCAAAAACGAGATTTTCACAAATATTTCAGCGATTTTCTCGATTTTTAACACCTTGGAAACAATAATGCAACTATAACCTCAAAAGTTTCAGATTAGATATAGATTTACATCTTGTTTATTGTTGATGCGTTTTGAATTTTAACATTGTCTTTTGTACTTATCAATCTATCTTAAATTACATTGTCTTTTGTCTTTCCTTAAAAACAAAGATAAATTAGTTCTTAACAGATTTTGTGGTCGGTCAAACCAATTTCCCTAGCAATTTTAAATTTATTCAAAGAGCTTTTGAGTCATTATAATAATTAATTTTCCAACAACAAAAGAACATCATAAACAAAAGAATTGATTTGTTCACTGATGGCTATTTGGTACCCACTTTCTTTTATTTGGGTAAGGAAATAGAGAAGTGTGTTTTTACAATATAGTTTGGGAAACAAAGGTTACTAGGTTAGCCGAGAAACAAGAGAAAACAACAAAAACGGAGAAGTGAAAATAGGGAGAATATCAGCTTTAGGTTTAGCCAGTACGCGCCCCATGCACGCAAGAGAAAAGAGAAATTGAGGTTTGTGCTCTCCTGGCCGAACGTCGCCAGCTTTCTTGCCACTGTGTTCCAGGGCGGGAGGGGATGTCTATAAATGACAGTGGTGTGGTTACAAGACAGAAACAAGGTCCAGGTATCGTAGGTTTGTTCTTGAGATTGGGTTGGGCAGATCAAACTCGATATGTGCCTTTTAGATCGGCGACGAGCACAAGTGAAGAATTGCGTGATATCGATTCTTTGCCTAGGTTTGTTACACGGAAGAGGGAATCAAATGGTACGGCAATGGCGTAGCTAGAAACTCGATTTAGAAAGGTCAAGACTTAAGTGGTTATTAAGATAAGACAAAATATCGCTAACCTAATTGCTTCATGTAAAATCTTTTAATAGTTGACTCATACCTAACTTTATAAATTATCTCATTAGATTGATTCATCAGAGAAGCATCGATTATGAATTCATCTTTTCTTTGTATTTATAGAAACTAAGAAGGAATTTATCAAACATTAAAACTAGAAAAGAAAGTAATGTTATTTGTTAGAACTTAATTAGGAGGGTCATTTCTATATTTCTATATATATATATATAATTTAGCTAATCAACCAAAGATTACTTGACCCTTCTCGCACCCTCTCCCTACACCCATGTGGTACGGGTTCTTGTCTTTCTCAGATTCGGGATGCTGCTACAGCAGAGAAGGAGGCAAGTGTTCGGAGAGCAAGCCAGAGTAGGTGGTTTGACAAGATGGCTCGTCAATGGGCTTTCAACGTCGTGTTGGTCCGATCCCGACTGAGTGGCGTGGGGTGCGGCGGTGGTGCGATGTTTCCCCTACAACAGAGGTCTTGAATTGGGTGGATGGCGCACAAGCTATCTGTTAAGGCTCTAAGGGTTTAGTCTTTGGGATTTGTCGGGTTTTTGGCACTTGATGTCGTAGGGCTTCAGCCTCATGATCCAAGGGCTTGTGCTTGGGCCTGGGATTTGGCCTGAGTCTGGATTTTAAGCCCACATAAGGTATCTATCTTAAATTACATTGTTTTTTACTTTATCATGTTAATTTAGGCTTTAGTACTTATGCCCATGTCACCCATGTGGTGCACTTTTATCCTTATGTGGATTATTCTGGGTCCAGCACGAGAGGACTCGGTTCCTCATATTGGTGTCAATCGGTCCTAACTTTTTCCACATTTATGGTCACTCGATACCAAAACAATCCGACAACTATTGTACACCTTCTTGAGAGATTGTGTGCTTGGACGCTTAAAGTGCAATTGGTCACTTACCTATTAGATTATGGGTGCTTACGCGTGGGCTCATCACCCCCCATTTCGTTGGTTCTGGTTCTAGTTATTTGGTTTGGTTCTCGGTTTTTTCTCGTCAGCCTCAGCTCCTTCATGGCTTAGGTTTGATGTTGGAATGTATGGGCTTGTTTTGGAGGAGCTTCTCCTCTGGGTCATGGGTGTCTTTATGATCTGTGTATTGGGATTCTTTGACATCAGTTACTCGGGCATCAACACTTTGATTTATCATTCCTCACCTCTCGGTTGCAGGTGGCGATGGTGAAGGTAACGTTGGATGATGGATGTGTTATTTTTGTTGCATATTTACTTTCAATTGTAGGGTCTTCGTCCCATAGTTTAGTAAGCTATAAGTTTCCTCTCACTCTTTCTTGTTTGATCGAGTTGGAGACCGACTCTCTTTGTCTGTAGATTTTCGACCTTGCATTTGCAGGCTTTGTAATAGACATGTCCATTGCAAGGTTCTAAAAAAGGGCCTAGTTGGCCGCCTAGACGCTCGGCACCGTTAGGCCGTTCCGATTTCAGCATAATCGTTGAGTTAGTCGGCATGCATAAAATTGGCCACCAAGATAGTCTGGGCGCCAAGTAGTTTTATTTTTTCGTCAGATTTCAGTAATTGGAATTTGGGATTTTGGTGCAATTAAATGGGGAAGAAGAGAGGAGCAGAGGACGGCGAGGAATGGAATAAACATGAGTCCTGGATGCCGTGGGCGGTGGTCACGAGAGGTGAAGCTTTATTGCTTTGTAGCTTGTTCGATGTTTACAGAAGAGAAGGATGAGGTGGAAGGGATAAAGATTTGTAAGGAAAGTGTTATGTTAAATTGTTAAAATTAACAATTGGTTCAAGATAGTTGGTCTCTACTTTTAGTAATGGGCTTATATATCGATCTAATAATTTTTGTTTTTTTTTCTTAATTTGATCAATACTACCCAAATGTATATTTAATTACTTATCAGATATAATCTAAATAACTACACTCAAATTTAATGAGTCATGTAAATTTGACTTTTCAACCAAAATAATTATATTAATAATTATATAATTACATGTTAATTGTAATTTTAATTGTATTATATAATTATTTGATATTAAAAAATTAAAACAAATACAAAAATAAAAAACTGATTAATCTTCGATTAATCTTTTAGGAGATGTCTGTTTGTCTAGCGCCCGTAATCTTTTAGAACATTGGTCCATTGATTACAAAATTATTTATTTCTCTCAAAAAACAAAAACGAAGAAGCATAGATTATACTAAGATGAAAATATGCAAAGTTGCAAGGGCATATTTGAAAATAGAGTTAATAAAATTCTTGGCATATCCCGGAAGTGACGTGGCGTAGACGTGTCTCTCTCTCTTCCTAATCATATTTTCTTACATCTGAAAATAACATGTCGTTTTCTTTTAATTAAATGAAGCACGTTTTTTGTAATTATCCCACTAAACATATTAGTGGTCGCACCTCCCCCCCCCCCCCCCATAACTAATATTGATTGTAATTTTGGTATGAGAGCGACATGGATCTGCTTCAATCATCCGTAGCAGCAAAAATTAGTCTAGTATCACCGACCAGTCAGTCATGTCAGTAATCATTGAAAACACCACTGTTTTCGGGCTACAAAATTCGTTATAAAACAATGAGATATTCTTTTCTTTTGAGAATAGAACAATGTGATACTTGGTTATACATTAAAAATTAACATGGATACGAATACGCGTGTCTATATCAGACACATCACGATACACGAACACGTCACATATAATATGACATGACACATACACATGATGAACTTTATAAATATATATATATATATATATATAGTTTTAAAAAAAACTATTATATATGATTAGAAGAATAAAAAAAAAATCCCACTCAGCTTCATCTATTATCTTCTTCTCTTTCATAATTTCCTATTTTTCTCATCGCTCTTTCTCTCGCAAAAGCTCCATACCTAATGACCTAGCTCAAGTACTTCTTTCTATCAATTCTCTAACAGGTTTAAACAGCTTATGTTATAACGAGTCTATTGCAAGTCGAATTCACAACCTCTCATTTATAAAGAGAGACTTATGTCATATTACATCAAACAGTGGACAATAGTTAATTTTTTTTTAAAGAGGATGTGAATCGAGCTTGTTCGACCAAAATCTTAACATGGACTCTCATCCAAAGCCCAAGATTTTATAAAGCCCACTTTCTGACCCAAACGAGAGAGACTTGTGAATTTAAACTAGGCACTGTCATAGACTCCGGCACTCCGCAATCGTGAGACTCTCTTCAAAATCACGCAGCGTCGCTCGAGTAGGTATCACTCCAATTCTTCCTTTTATCGTCTTCGATTTCTGTGATTTTCGTTTGATTCTGTGTGTGATTCACTATTTAACTTTTCATTTATATACCTGCACCCCCATCAATTCTGAGTGTGATTGTGTTTAGGGTAGGGCTGCCACTCGGTCGGTTCGAATAGGTAATGGCCGTTACCAACTTCAAAACCAAAGCTTTCGGTAATGAAATATGACTTTCAATTACCAAACCAAAAACTTCGGTATGAGATAAATCTTACCAACTTCGGATGTCGGTTTTTCGGTATTACCAAACTTCACAACAAATATATTTTCAAAATATAACAAAACAATACAAAACTATAAAATTTAAATATCACTTGAGTTTCTTGAGTCTGATAATACATATACAAAAGATAGTCATTTCAGTACACATTATCAAGTATGGTTTAATTTTCTACCGAAATAGTCAGGATGTAAATGTTTCCAAATTTTTATATGAACAAGTTATGTGTCATCTATGTGAAAGTATGTGTGTGGAAGAGTCGACCAAAATAAGTCACATAAGGGCAGTAAAAGCTTTTTCGTGTAATAAGTGACGTTAAATTATGGTTGACCGCTTTGATCAAGACCCGAGCATTATTGAGTACAATTGAATTTTCTATCATAATTGTATTATACTATAATGATCACATCAGACGGTCGAATTTTAATTTTGTGAATTGTAATCATTGGAACCACAACATGTCTGGTAATGTGGTATAACTTATTTAGTAAGTTATATGCATATGCACATCTTTGTGAACCAACTACAAAAAGAAAGTAAAATTTTCAAAAACCTTGTGAACTATAATGTGATCAATATAGTGAAACACGACTATGGTAGAAAAATTAGGTATTTTTGATAATGTTTTGGCCTTGATCAAGGCGGCTAACCCTATTTACGCTTGTGCTTCCTATGGGGAGCTCTATTATCAAGAGAGGTAAAAACATTCCTAAATTTTTACATGGGCGGTTACATGTCATCTAAGTGGGTTTGTCTATGTGTGTGTGTGATGAATCGACTAAGACGGGTAGGTAAGAGCATTTTTATATAACAAGTAACATTGAATTAAAGTTGATCGCTTTAATTGAGACCCGAATGCTACCAAGTATAGTTGAATTTTTCTATTCATTGTCTTGTTTTTTACTAAATGGTATATACAATTGAAAACGTGAGATAAGATTATTAGTTTGTGTGTTTTTAGAAATATAAGTCTTTAAATAATTAGAATTTCGGTAAATTCGGTATTTACCAAAAACCAAACCAACTTTTTTGGTATTTCTCGGTTTCGGTTTTTTTGATTTCGATTACCAAAATTCGGTTTACCAAATCATAAATTTTCGATCGGTTTTCGATCGGTTTGGTATTTACCAAACCAAGTGGCAGCCCTAGTTTAGGGTTTTCATTTTCTCTATTTCAGCTTCGAATTTTTGTTTTTGGGTTTCTGTTGTTGATGCAAATCTTTGCTCAACTGAGCTTTTCACCTGCTTATTTCATATATGTTTTAAAAGAGGGGAATTAATTTCTAGTTTCTATGTTGATTCTGAAAATGTTATGTTTTTCGTGTTGTTGTTGTTGTTGTTGTTGTTGTTGTTTTATACTATATTTTGTTTTATTCGCTTGCATTGATTTGTTATGTATGGTAGGAAGTGTTGCAGACTCTCACAGCGTAGAAATGGGGATGATTACAGCAGTGTTGGCACCAGTGTTGTTGACAGGCGTTAAGTTTAGTTCCCACCATGGACAGCCACTGACAACGAAGCTGGCATCATGGTCTACATATGTTGTTTTTCCTGCAGCCATGGCCGCCGCCTGCATCTATTCCCCTCCTGGTTCCAAGGAGTCCACCAAATAAGGCGTTGCTTGGTCAGTATATTTTCCTCTTGTAGGATTACTTTTATTTTTTATTTTTTATTTTGTTCTGATTTCTAATACTGCTTTCATTTCTGCTGTGTTACCTTGTGTACAAACTTGCATTTGTTTGTGAAATTGGCAATTAGTGCTTTTCATTTGTCTTTTCAAAGCCTTCAATTATCTTATTTGTAGAATGGAATATCTTACCAATGCTATAACTATAGGGAGAACATTTAGGTGCTTTGTAAGTGTGTGTTGTGCTGAGTTTCTATAAAGGCCCCATGATCTGCTGAAGTTTAATTGTGTTTAGATATATCTTATATTTGTGTTGAGTTTTTATTCTTTTTGTTTTTTATTTCTAAACCCAACACTTTGGAACCAATCTTTTCATCTCGTTATAAGCTTTGCCCGACATCATTATCAAATCTTTCTCATAAACCTTAATTCCCCAAAAGAACTGCACTCTAAAAAGCTTCTTCAAGAAAACTCTCACTTTTCAACAACCGAAGTAGAAATTTATGTTTTCTGAGATCCACAGTCCGCTTGTTGCTTGCACAATTTACCAAGTGTGTTTATATCATGATGGAAGCTGTAACAAATCGAAGCTGAAGGAAAAAATTAGATAGAGAAACTGAATGTGTGAATTGCTCCCCAAAAGAGATGGTACTGAAAATAGGTTGAGAGGTTGAAGTAAGATTTGAGTCCAGTCATAATGTGGTAATAACGTAACAGTATAGAACTTGAGGTACTGCTCTTATTATTTTGATTACTGCTGGAATCATGTCTAGTATTACTTGTACATGGCTATGGTAGTATTTGCAATGTTATCCAGGTTCTGTCTAATACATTATGTATATTGCTTAAAGTTCTTTATGGAAAAATTCATTCTACTTGTAGTCAGTCATTCTTGTGGATTTATGGTAGTAGACATTATTTGAAGGATTTTAAATGCCCTACACCAATTTCATAATATGGTGCTTTTCCATTCACTATGAGGTCATAATATTCAGTCCCTGGGGTTGGTAGAAAGAGTTGTATATGAAAGGAAGAGTTCAATACAAGAAAGAACTTCTAATGTTGGGCATTTGTTTAAACAGAAGGAACGTCATTTTACTACTATAGTTCTCCTGATGCTGCCAAATTTATCTCATTTAGCCTCAACTTGTTTCATTGACTCTTCAAGACTTTAACCCCTTATCAGCTCTTGTCACCTTCTAATGCTTTTTTTAGCTATGAAATGGGAAACTAATTGTATTGAAAAACTCGAGGTGCTTTTCTGGGTTCTAAGGTCGCTCACAATTGTTCCATTGATTTCTTCCCAACATCAAGAAACATTGGACTGTGATTGACTGTAACATTGTTCTCATACAGGGGCGCATGGCATGGAAGTGGAAGTCTGCTCTTTGGTTGAATAATAACAGTGTGTTCTCTGAAGAACATTGAGCAGAACATCTTTGAATGTATTTTATTCATGAGTTCCCCTCTTGGTCACTTCTTTCGAATGTACTGTACAGAACAATAGTAGTCAGATTATCCTCATTTGCAAGACTTGGTTTGGTTGAATTGAGTGCATCAATCTGCGAATGGTTGTGGATGGAAGCAGTGCTTCAACTGGATTTTGTTGCGACTGTATCTTCTCAGGAGTGAAGTTATGCTTGAGAAGCAGAGGTTTCTGAACATATTATTCCTTATTTTGAACTATATATCTACTAAGAGAAAAATAAATAAATAAATAAAAGGTCGGCATGACTTGATCGACTAATCGGACAGTCTTCTTAGAGTCTTAACAGAAATTCATGTATTGATTAGCTGGTTGTGGGATGCAGATACAAAGGATATGTGCAGGAATTATAGACATAGGTTGTGAAGAACTGAAGTACTAAACGGTGTGAAGGATTCATAGTGTGATTACGGATACTTTTGGTTCCAATAGCATTTAGTAGTGTGACTAAATTCTTTGAGATGGAGTAGTGGTGCACTGGTGATGAATCTGAAGCCCCGGAGTGCAAGTGTTTTATGCAACTATGTACCAAAGAGGGCTACTCAGTCTCAGACTTTGTATATGAATGACTTTATCAACCTAGATATGGGATCTCGGTATCAATCCAGATTGTAGTACCAACGCCATGGCTGAACCTTGACGGCGGCGACTACGCATGGAGAAACGAGTGTAGGGTTTAGCATTTTTTGTATATATGCAATGGAAATTTCGATTTCATATCCATGTTCCATACGGTTCAAGATCAGTGAAAGTATAGAATTATAGACATGGTGATCAAATAAATTTAGTGAATACAAGCAGGGGTATCATGAGATGAAACGAAATCAATTCATCGATATTATGCAAAAACAAGAGACAAAGACAACAACGTGATCATGATCATGATCCAGTTTGATTGATCGAATCCAAAAGGGGACAAAAACATCAAGAAAGTCGATCAAACACCCAAAACTTCTGTGACCTTTAGAGTTTTGTCACCTTAACTTTTGTCTCGGTTCATGTAGCTGAAAATGAGGGAGTCACTTTCACTGTTCTATCACATTGTTGTGATGGTGAACAAGATGAAGAAGAGGATAGAACAGTTTTTCCAGAAACATGCATCCAATTCATTTTATTTATTTATATGTAATTGATACTGGTTTGAATTCTAATCTCCCATAATTGCTAACTTCGTTTTCTTTACCAGTGACAACCAGCATCGACATGATCACCCTAATCTTTCTAACGCGTTTTCTTCCTCCCTTTCTTATTTTTCACCCTTCGTTTTTTCTTGTCTTTCCGATTTGTGATTTTCATAAAGGCAAAGCATCATCATCACTGGTAAAAGAGTCCTTTTCCATGATGTTCACCCACCCAAATTGATTACTGTGGTCTGTGTGTTAGGGAGGCCAATAACTTGTTCAACCCTGAGAGGCCAATAACTTGTTCAACCCTGTGAGGCATCACAACTTTTATTTTTACAACAAAAAATACAAGCATGTCAAAACATATAGAGTTGATTGTTTTGGCATGCGCCCGTATTTTTTTTCAAAAACATACAGAGTTAATACCTTATAAAAAAAAACATATAGAGTTAATCAATAAAATAATCATAAATCTCATGTAATTTCAGTTTCATTTTCTCTTGAAATTGTCTAGAAGAAAAATAAAAATCTCTAGTTTGATAACGGTGTGGCATGATCCCTTGTTGGTGTCGTACTATCTTGAATCACTATCACCTGGGATGCCTCCTATAGTGCTTCACATTCTTCACTTCATAGCCAAAGGATGCCATGGCACTTCTAACTTTCCGAAAACATGTTAATTATGGTAACACTTCTAATGAGGACCTCTATAATAAGAAATAGTTGATGATTTTTCGGTTTATGGTTTTAAAAACTCATTTTTCGATCACATTTTGACATCTCATTAATTCAATTTTTAGGTCTATATGAGTAGATCATTTATACAAATTTTCAACCAAATTGGTGTTCATTAAATTAACGAAGTAGATCAAATTAATGGACGATCCAAATCTGTCAAACATGAACCGTTCAAGTTCATAATTGGTAAATCACACTTATGAATGCCTTAACGATTTTCAATATAACTACAAATTTACAAAAATGTTATACTCATAAATACCTATAAACTGAATAGTTAAGATGTGGATACAAAATAAAAAAATAAGATAAACCGAATTTTTTTTAACTAGTCCTCATTATAGAGGTTCTCTCTCATTAGAACAATGCTCCTTCTTAATTATATTGTGTGAATAATGTAATTGGATGGTTAGGATTATATTGTAAAGGTTCGGTCCCCTTTCCATTAATTAACTAGCTTGACTTTGAACTGTACTATTTCCTTCCTTACTACCTCATATTCATTAGCTATTATAATTTATATACAGCTATTAACTATTAATTTTACACACTAAAATTTTTAATGTAGTCATTTACATGTACATATTATTAAATAAAACTCTACTTACAATATACAATGAGTTCATTACAAATTGATACATAATGTTGTCAATCAATTCGAAACTTTTATATATTTTTTCCGTACTTTATACATGGACTCCTTGAGGGATAATGAAGAAACTAGTTTTGGCTCTGCCATTGATTGCTCGACTTTGAAGGATTCCAGTTACATGGATTCCACACAGCCGATTTGGACAATAATTTTTTTTTCATTCTTTATACTGGCCATCAAATAATAGCGATGCAATGTTTAAAAAATTGCGCCTCTTTAGGCTTAAAACGAGGCGAGGCTTCTCCAATTTTTCCTCAAGGCTCTCTTTAAAAGGTTTTTGTCACAAAAGGCAAGGTAAAGCCGCTCCAAGGCAGAAAAAGGGACTTGAGGCACTCCAAGGCGCCGCGAGACGTCGCTATTTATGTGTGTGTGTGTTTTTTTTTCTTTCCAAACCCTAAAACTACATTGTTTTGGTGAAAATCCAAATATAAAAAAAAATAAGACTTTTTGACTTCTTTCAGTCCATTCGAGAGTGACTTCTCTCATCTTCTCTCCGGCCGCGACTTCTTCCCTCCCAAATGCATCTAGAGTTCTAGAATCTCAGATGCACCATTTTCTCGCCGTAAACTACGTCGTTTTAGTGAAAATAAATAATTTATTTATTTATGTTTAAAATATTATAATACATGAAATATTTCTTCTTTTCACTTCAAGACTTTCAAAACTTAAGGATTTGACTCAACGTCTCACCTCACTATTTCACTATTTTAAACACGAATGAATGTACTTACATTTTACACTTTAACAGTGGATGTACTTACAGAACCTTTTACAGTTCAAGGTATCAAAAATACCGCTATTGTAGTACTTTTGACCAGATTAAAGTGAATAATATTATTTGGATTCGAGACAGAAACAAGAACAAAAAGATTGAACAAGGAGAGCAGAGATCAAAGGACCCACGAGAACATGCAACAAATTCATGTAAAATGTACTATTTAAGGGATTAACTTATGCAAGTGAATAATTGGCTCGTATTTTGGATTCATATTTGGGGCCATATGCCACGCACCGATTGATTATATTGCAAAGAAAATGGTCACATGTGATGTAGATGCTCAATGACAATTCTGGTGGGTGCCCTACTCTCACATGTAAACCATTGCCAAAACCTCCTTTTTGTCCAATCCCTCAAATAGAATACCAGAAAAACTAGTCCATTTTGCTATTCCCCCGATGAGATTTCGATTTCTAAACCAAGAAGAGAGGTGGGATTTGAGAGCTCACGTTAGGAAATGGGTCCTTGATTGGTTAAATTTTAGCTTGTGTTTGTTTGGGTGAAAATGACTGGGAAGAGAGGGGTCGTTTTCCAGATTTTGGAGTGGTAATATGATTTGGTGACTAATATGATTTGTCGTGCATATCATCACATGGAGTAAAGTTCAAAGGATGAAGCATTATGATAGGGTGGGGGTCATGCTAAGTTGCTAACAACAAAAGATATGGGTGGTTTAGGGGGTGAATTTTAGAATCTAAGATTATCAAAGAGAGGGAAATTGGAAATTAAACAAAAGTAGTTTTGTCTTTAACTCATCACGTGTTACTTGGGACAAATAAGACTATTTTTTTTTGGGGGCAAATTTATTATCATAAACTATTTGTGCTTCTTCTTGTTCTTTTTAATTAAATGTTTTTTCTTTTTTTACTATGTCACATGTGACCTTTTGACAATAGTGACCGAATCAACAACAGACGATGACGATGAGAGCATTGTCGACTTCTGAAACTTCAGAGGTTGTGGCATGGCTTTCCCTCCTCTATTCCTTTTCCTATAATTTGTTGAAATACTTGCATTGCAGGGTTTTAATCACTGCACTTGTATGGGGATGTTCCACTCAAGTGGCATCTAAGTGATCATACTAGTACGCGTTTATGTGAATGCACACGCTTGGAGGGTATTTGATTGTGTCGGTTTTGAATGGCTACAACAAGCTTGTCTTCCATAGTTCCATTCATGTTCTTCTTCAATACCTCTCAAGATGATCTTTTAACAGAACAAGACACTTATCTAGTTGACGAAACCATATTGACCATTTTTTACCACCAAAGTTTGGGATTGTCATGT
Source organism: Fragaria x ananassa (assembly GCA_034370585.1). NCBI lineage: Eukaryota > Viridiplantae > Streptophyta > Magnoliopsida > Rosales > Rosaceae > Fragaria > Fragaria x ananassa. The sequence continues at coordinate 5,598,898 of CP139760.1, forward strand.
TGTGCGGAAGCGGCCAACAAGTTTCACAAAAACAAGTTCAATTATCGATACTTTCCCATATTAAGTCTGTCAAGACCCACTCCGAATTTCACCCTGAAACCCGAGATGAGTCCTGCGGGGACCACCTCCAAGAAAAATTTACCGAAGGACTCGGCAAACCTCATTTGAAAATGGACAACCCTAACTCATAAGAACAAAAATATAGAACCACTTTTTTAACCAATAAATTAACATCCTCCGCTACAACTCAAAAGTAGCCAGAAAGCTATACAAAAATCCCAACAGTATTCAGAGCTACTAAAAATTAAAAACACAGCTGAAGCTGACAATTTCCTAGTAGATTAAACTGATAACCTACTGACGAAATGTAGCGGATAGATGAGTCACTATGCCTCGACGTCGCCTTCTAGACCTCACGCGAACGCTGCAGACTGGGCATTTTAAAAACAAAGAGCACAGGGGAAAATATTCTTAAACGTCAGAGTGAGTGGACAAAAGCAATTTCGACAACAAATAAATATTTCCCCAAAATACTTTCAAAGAAAATGCTATACCAGCAACAACTTAAAAGCTTAACTCGAAAATTCTAAACTGGTGTCTAGCCTCGCTAGACTCCCAAACTTTAAGAAAAAATGCCTCTCAGACTAGAATATTATATATATCAGTATGTATTCACTCTCATCTATCTCTTGTATGATATCTATGAATAAGCTCAAAAATAGATAATCATACAAGACTACGACGCTGGCGTCTAACGCTCACGTCACCTCATACTGAAATTGTACCTCCGTATGGGGGAAATGCATGAGTGGTATATATACGTGCTGATTCCTTGTACGAATTCTATGAATGAATTCGAAAAATAGAAAGTCGTACAAGGCTACGACGCTGGCGTCTAACACTCATGTCACCCCATACTGGAATTATACCTCAGTATGAGGAAAATCACGTATAGCTAGCTAGCATTTATTTATATACATATTATTCTCATAATCAACTATATATGAGTATAATCACCGAAATTTTTAATTTCGGGAAATTTCCAACAACAGAAAATTATTCAACAATAAAGCATTTTAAGCACATTATTTAAAACAAATGTTCATTCATAAATTAGCCCTAAGCTTGATGTCTGTCGGAAGCCTCGTCAGCTCGAGCCTCCTCACGTTTTGTTCCAAAAACATAAATAATTCTTAATTAACACACCGACGCTTAAAGAAAATAGGCGTAATTAAAAATGAACTCCGCGTGCTCAACCATGCCTATCGCCCAAAATATTAATTTCACTGCCACCAAATAAACCTCCACAAATCTGAACCGACATCCTCTAAACACTTTCCACCTTTCTAACCTTAAATAATCACGTGGCCGAATTCTAACTTATTAATCCGCTAAAAAAATACCAAACTTCAAAAATTCCCAAACCTATCCAAAACTCATCCAAAAATTATAAAACTTATTCCACTAAACTCCTCATAAAATTCCTTACAAAAAACATTTTTCCCGGCGGCGGCCGACGGCCAGCTCCGGCTACCTCAAATGCCCACCAAAATTTGACAGCACCTTCTTCTCAACCTCTTACAACTTTCATAACTACCACAAACACCAATTTCAAGCCTAACTATGCCAATCGAATGAAAACACCCAAAAAGCCCTAGAATTTTCATTACCGATTTCTCATTACCTAGCTCGAGATGGAGGGAGCCCTTTGGAGGGATTACTACACGGGAGGAGGGCTTTCTTTTGAGCCAAGGCTTACCGGCTATGACGGCCGGAGGAAGGAGTTCCGGCTACAGGAAGTTTCGGGCAGTCGGAACTTCCGGGCTCGGCTGCGCTAGGGGATCGTTCACCTACCCAGAAATGAAGAGGAGAGGATGGTGGTTCGAACGAGACCAGCGCGGCGGTCTGGGGCGGCCGGAAATTTCCGAGCGGAATGAGAGTCGGGGGGAGAGAGAGAGAGAGAGAGCGGGAGGAGAGAGAGAAAGAGAGGGGGGACTGACTGGGCTTGGCCCAAAATCGGGCTAACCCACCAACTTAAAACCCAATCCAAAATTCAACACCTTAAAAAAATAATACCTCAATAAAAATTACCTTTTACTAGCAAAAATTACTATTTTTACCGTCGTCACAGTTTCTTCATTCGAATAAATCCTTCAAAATAATCATCCCCTAACACCACTCTGGGGACCAATTAAATTAAACACTTACTGATGAAGACGGTAAAACTCGTATTACCACCGTGTTAGTAATTAAGGTAAAAATTAAGGGTCGGGGCGTGACAAAGCCTCTCGATGAAGAACGACTATGAGGTTTTGATGCAAAAAATCTCGGCATTAGTATGTGTTACTGTTTCTGCATAATCCCGCGTGGGTGAGCGGAAGCTGATGATGAGTTATCCTCCTCCCGCCTGCAATAACAAAGGGGACCGGGATGTTCCGGTCTTTCCTCCTCTGATGCTTTTGTCAGTACGTAGATGAATAAGGTGAAGCAGTTAGTGATTATACCTGATAAGCTGGCAGCCGGGCCATATATATGGCCCAGGGTGGGTTCCTTTCGTCTGGAAACCGATGTGGGATAACTTCACTGCTGCTACTTCAAATATCAAGCTCCCTTGTGTCTTCCGGAATCGTTCCCGGCCCAGGCGCTGCAACTGAGGTCGGGCCTGGCCCATCACACGGATGGGAACCCTAGGGTGGCCTCGGCAGTCTTGGTCGTGCGGGATACTTGCTGGTATACGGGTTTGGGAGGTTGTTTTATGCACAACCAACTACAAGTCCCCCTAAGTTCCCGTTCAAGACACATCTTGAGTGGGGACTTGACTGAAATAAGCCCGTAGACCAGAGTACTATCTCAAATGAGTCCCATCATAGTCCCCCCAAGTCTGGGCTCATGGTGTGTGTTGAACGGGTCTTCGCTTCGCTGACACGAATGATTATAAATGTGACACGAGCGACTATAAATGTGACGCGAGCTAAGAAGTTCGCTCCGTGCAGGGACATTAATTGTGACGCGAGCTAAGGAGTTCACTCCACGCACAAAGACAATAATCATGACGCGAGCTAAGGAGTTTGCTCCGCGCAGAAATTAATTGTCACGCGAACCAAAGAGTTCGCTCTGTGCGAGGACTATAATTGTGACGCGAGCTAAAGAGTTCGCTCCACGCACAAAGACAATAATCATGACGCGAGCTAAGGAGTTTGCTTCGTGCAGACATTAATCGTCACGCGAGCCAAGGAGTTCGCTCCGTGCGAGGACTATAATTGTGACGCGAGGTAAGGAGTTCGCTCCGCGCACAAAGACAATAATCATGACGCGAGCTAAGGAGTTCGCTCCGTGCAAGGACATTAATTGTGACACGAGCTAAGGAGTTCGCTTCGCACAGACATTAATCGTCACGCGAGCCAACGAGTTCGCTCCGTGCGAGGACTATAATTGTGACGCGAGTTAAGGAGTTCGCTCTGTGCAAGGACATTAATTGTGACGCGAGCTAAGGAGTTCACTTCGCGCACAAAGACTAATCATGACGCGTCTTGTATCTGGGTGTTGCATCTAGTGTTACTACTCGAGTGACGGGGTGTTAACGCCATCTGTGATTTATCAAGCCACTTGCTCCATTTTTAAAGGGATGATATAGAATGTCTTTCGGTCGATTACCTTTATTGGTGGAATGCCGATCTTGGTGGGATGCTGATTTCTCAATGGACTGCCAATCTCCCGGACGAATGCCACGGGTGGAATGAATATACTTGCCTTGGTGGGTTTTGTTTCGTATGATCTCGGTGACTTTCTCCCGAGATGGATGTTACAGTTGGGAAAGGTTACGCACATTCACCAGTGGCGGTAGGTGCATTAAATGCAGTGCGTCGGATGTCGTAATAATGTTGGATGACTATCTCAAGAATTTAATGCACGTCGCTTCATTCTTTCATTCTTCAAGAAGCTGCGTCAGTTGTGCCACGTGGCATCATCTTGTGGTTTGATCGGGTGGCTAGGGGTGCCTCTTTTTTTATGACTGGTTTGCGTTGGCTCATAGATCGAGGCGTCTGTTACTGACTGAGTATATAATTTTGTCCCCCTTTTGCGTTTCGTCTTCATCTCATCTTCTTTTTCTCGCTCATTCTTCTCTGGTCGCTCTGGTGCTTCCCTTTGCTTTTCACTGTTTGTGTTCCGCTGCTGCTGCCGATCCCGCGATTGCGAGGTGTTACCCGACGTCTATGCTTCCGACGTTTCTGCTACGTCGAGGATCTAGTAAGGTTTTTCATTTTCCCTGTGCTTCATGCTTGTTTCTGTTTTATGCCTCTCCCCTTTGCTGTGTGGTTTCTCTCTGTTTTTGTCTCTCCATTTTACTGTGTTAGTGTTGCTTGTGTGAGTTAAGACTGGAAATGTTCAGCGTTCTAAGGATTTCTGGGTTGAGGCTGTGTTGAACTAAGAATTGGTGTGCGTATTCCCGGCGGCGCATACTGATAAGATGTTAGGGTTTGTTATTCTAGGTAGATGGGCTCCCGAAGTTCGACCGACCTAAGCGGAGCGAGCACATCGTCTCGGCCGATAGTGGACAACGATGAGAGGATGGAGGATTACATTAGTCGAGAGCGTACTGGGCTATCCAAAAGTGTACCCACCCAGGATGTCGAAGAGACCGCAGGGGTTTCCCACAGCATACCGATCGCCAGCGCCGCAAGCTTGGCAAGCCGATACATCTTGGAGGATGGTACAGTGTGCGATGAACCCTAGAGTAGTATGTCCTCGGTCGAGATAGAACATTTCCGTGAAAACTGGGGAATCCCGCCCACAGTTACCCTGTGTGGCCTATACAAGGGCGAGCTGGCGTGCTGTCTAAGAGACGGGTTCGTCGCAGTGCACGAGCACATGTTTAGGAACGGTTTCTCCCTCTCGCTACCCTAGTGCGTCTAGTACCTACTAAGCATGCTTCAACTTGCTCCCGGGCAGATACCCCCAAACCAATGGCGCCAGCTGCTCTCTCTTTGCTGCTTATATTATTTGTCCGAGATGGGTTGGCCGACCATCAAAAGTTCCGCGCACTGTTTCGCCTTTCATACTCGAAGAAACAGAACTATCGGGGGTGTGTCTGGTTTGCTGCCCGGGCTTACTTGCCTGCCGTCACAGATCTCCCGACGTCCATCAATAACAACTGGCGTTCGAATGTCGTGCTTGCCGGCGGGTGATGACAAAGAAAGTGTCCAACGTACGTGGTGCCCAACCGGTTTAGATACATCCGGGATCAGTCATTTTCGATGTCAGAGATCGAGAGGTGACATATTGCGAAGATATTCGCAGCCTGACCCTCGGATGAGGATCGAAGCTCTTATCGGCTGACCCGGTGGGTAGTCCTGGTTCACTGTGAACTTGCATGTATGCTTGGTGGGGTTCTAAATTAGCGTCGCCTGTTTTCTGCTCTTTTTCACTGCTCTTTCTTTTTACTAACCCGTGACCTTAAATGTGGGTTGTAATTTCAGCTAAACCGCCCAGGCGAAAATACTGTGAGTCGCACTCGAGCGATATGGAGTCGGACATGGACTTGTTTAGTGAACTCTTGGAGGTCCGGAAAGAGGCTTCCCGAATTGAGGTTAACCTAGTAGATAAAACTGCCCAAGTCTTGGATGAAGTTGTTCTCCTGGAGATACCCAACGAAGGGTAAGGCAAACCGCCTTCTGACAACGAGAGGCCTGCGAAGGCTGGTGACATGGTCAATGTCCACTTGGGCGAGAAGAGGAAGAAATCGTCATCCAAAAAATCAAAGTCGCAAAGGGAGGAAGGCGTGACTTTGACGGGACTGAGCCTCTCGGGCGCCTCATCCCTGCGGAAGAAACATAAATTTGTTGGTTTCTCAACCGGGAACCTGGTATCAATGAGCGCTCTCGCTCCGACACTTCCTCAGGTTCGGAAGACACCCATCCGGCAGATCTTGGACGAGTATGGATGCGCGGATGAGAAATTCATTCGTAGCATGGTGGGCGATCTGAAGGGTATCGAATTGGACAAGATCAAGATCGGGTCCAGTACTCCTCAAAAGAACCGGCGGTACGCCCGGGAGGCAATGATGAAGGTAAACTTAACCCAAGTACTTCAAATTTTACCACCGTTCGGGAATGTGGAACTAACTTATTCTGCCTGCAGGCTCTCTTTGCTGTCTACGCCATTGACGCCAGTGAGGATTCAAATGAGATGAAAGAGCGTCTGGCCTGTTTGAACGACCAGATCAGCTACCTCGGGGCAGAGAAGAAGAAAATGGAGAAAGACTTGGAGGCTGAGATGAAAGAGAAATTCTCACTGGTTGATAAGTTGGCCAAACTTCGCCTCCATACCAAAGAGCTGGAGGGAAAAGCTGATAGGGTTACCGCTTTGGAGTGCGACATAGACGCGCTTCAGCGGGGGAATACGAAGCTGCGATCTAAGCTGAAAGAGAAAGAGAATCAGGTAGCTGATCTGCAAAACCAGATCCCAGCTCAGGGCGAGCTTGCCGTTGCTCGGTTCAAAGAGTCGGATGAGCTGAAGGCCATGCTCAAGTCTGCCCGGGAGAGTGGTATATCTGAGAAATTTGGTGTCTGGAGAAGACTTGGGTACCTTGACAAGGCCAGGATGACGGCTGATTTGCTCGCTGCTCGGGAGGCCAAAAAGAGAGCGACTAAGTCCAAGGTTGTGGGCGAGAAAGCACCCGAGATAGGTGGGTCATCCGAGAAAGATGTTGAAGGAACGTATGAGGATAGAGTACCGGCTGAATCATCCGAAAACGAAGAAGAACTCGGCCAGTAATAGGATGTGATTTTTGTTCGGCATTCTTGTTTTGTAAAGAAAAAGGCTTCCTGCCGTTGCCTGGAGATTATACCGGTGGTTTTTGTAAATACCCAATGGTGGTAAACGCCCCTTACCCGTATTTTGATATACTATGCCTTGGTTCACCTTATTGCCTGCGTCTAGGTTGTATATGCAGTTTTGTATTTTGCCTGCCCTGCCGGGGGTTATGGGGTATTACATATCCCGATTGATGTTACACGAGATAATTGACTTATGTCTCCCGGTGGATTATGTATGACTTATGCCTACGTATCTTGATTGATGTTACTCGGGAACAATTGACTTATGCCTCCTGGTGGATTACGTACCGTTAGAGTTCGAATTGAATTTGCGAATTGAACTTGCAAATGTGCATTTCAAAAGGGAACGGACTTCCATCAATCACATGGGGAAGAGTTTTAGGTGCTCCGTATTCCAGGGCCGTCCGGTGATTACCCCGTCCTGGTCACGTAGAAAGAATGTTGATGGGCCGACCTCTTCAATGATTTCATACGGTCCCTCCCAGGTTGGGTCCAAGGCCGCCGTCTTTGTCATGATTGTGTTCATCACCCAATCCCCTAGTCCCAGCGTTTGGGTTCTGACATTCCTATTGTAATGGCGTGCTACTCGCTGGTTATAGACCTGGTTGTGCAAGTCTGTTCTCTCCCTTTTCTCCTCGACGAGATCGATATTTAACCGGAGGCCTTCTTCGTTGGTGGCTGCGTCAAAATTCTCCACCCTTCCCGATGGTATTAGTGTCTCGATTAGCAGGACAACCTCTGTTCCAAAAGCCATGCTGAAAGGTGTTTCTCCCGTTGCTTCAGTTGTCGTGGTCTTGATCGCCCACAACACCTCCGACAGCTTCTGTGCCCACAGACCCTTGGCGTCGTCCAATTTCTTCTTTAGCAGCTTTTTTATGATTTTGTTTACTGCCTCTATCTGACCATTCGTCTGAGGGTGTGCTACCGACGCGAAGACGATCTTGGTGCCCATGTCCTTCGCGAATTCAATCAGATTGTTGTTGTTGAATTGTGTTCCATTGTCCGTGACAATTGTCTCCGGGACCCCGAATCGGCATTATATATTTTTCATTAGGAAATTCTTCACACACTCGGACGTTATCTTTCCCAAAGGCTCTGCCTCCACCCACTTTGTATAGTAGTCAACGGCCACTATTGCATACTTGAACTGTCCGGGTGCCGTTGGCAGTATGCCTATGAGGTCAAGGCCCCACTGTGCGAAGGGCCAGGGTGACAACAATATGGATAGAGCGATAGGAGGTGAGTGTATCCCGTTGGCATGCAAGTGGCATTTTCGGCATCTAGCTGACATCTTATCTGCCATGGCACCCATGTTGGGCCAGAAGAATCCAGTGCGCAGTGCCTTGTGCGCTAGCGAACGTGATCCCGAATGATTCCCGCACACCCCTTCATGGATTTCTCCCATGATTACTCCTCTTTCCTCCTCTATCACGCACTTGAGGATTGGGAAACTGTAACCTTTGCGGTACAACTTCCCGTTCATGAGCGTGTACCTTGCGCACCTCGATTGGAGTTTTCTCGCTTCACGCCTGTCTTCTGGGCGTACCCCCTTCTTCATGAATTCGATTATGGGGTCCATCCATGTATGCTCACCGGGTCCCGCCTCAACCATGAATATCTCCGAGATTGTCCTACTGATGCTCGGTTTTCCAAGAACCTCGATCCTTGCCTTCTTCTTTCCTTTACCTGGCCCTCCGGTGGCTAAGCGGGCGAGAGCATCTGCATGAGTATTCTCCTTCCGGGGGATGTTGGAAAGGGTGACCGTCGTGAACCGTTGCATGAATGCTTTTGAAAGGGCTTGGTAAGAGCTTAGCTGAGGTTCCTTTGCTTCAAAGCTTCCGTTGACTTGATTCATAACCAGTTGAGAATCACTGAACACCTCTACCCTCTCCACGCCGATGTCCTGGGCGAGTTGCAGTCCCCCAATCAAGGCTTCGTACTCTGCTGCGTTGTTGGATGCCTAGAACTGAAATTCCAGTGCGTACTCATGCTTGAACCCATCCGGGGTCTCCAATATTATTCCCGCCCAGCTTTTTTTCTTGGTCACCAAGCCTTAAACGAAAAGTTTCCAGAACGGTGTCGTCGACTCCTTGGGTTGCACCTCAGAGTAGGGCTTGGAATCTGTTTCTTCCCAGTTGGCTATAGTCAATTCCACCACTTTCGTGGGTCTGAGGTCTGCCTGCTCTCCCTCTACTTTCATGGGCGTGAGCTCGGATATAATGTCGGCCGCTGCTTGGCCCTTTATAGCTATTCTCGGTCGGTAATGGATATCGAACTCTCCCAATTCGATGACCCATTTAACCAGCCTCCCACTGATCTCCGGCTTTTGCATGATCTGCCTCAGGGGGTGGTTGGTATAAAGGGTTACTGAGTGGGCCTGGAAATAATGCCTGAGCCTTCGGGCGGTTACTACAAGGGCCAAAGCAAGCTTCTCGACGTCCGGGTACCTGCTCTCGGCCTGCGTGAACCCTTTCCCAGCGTAAAAAACCGCATGTTCGACGTCTGACTCTTTTTTGATGAGCACCGAGCTGACCGCTGACTTGGATGTTGCGAGATATAAGTAAAGCATCTTGCCCGGGATAGGCTTTGACAAAACCGGCGCGGTCGTGAGGTACGCCTTTATCTGCTTGAAAGTCTCTTCTTGCTCGGATCCCCATACTATCTCCTTACATCTCTGGTCTCGTAACAATCTGAAAAAGGGGTACACTTATTCGTGAGCCATGACACAAACCTTGCCAGCGCGACAATTTTTCCGGCCAACGACTGCATTGGATCCTGAGCGTGGGTCTTTCCATATCTAAGATGGCCCTTATTTTCTCTGGATCAGCCTCGATTCCTCACCGGCTGATTATATGACCCAAGAACCTTCCTTTAATGACCCCAAAGATGCATTTCTGAGGGTTCAACCGCATCCCAAACCTCATTATGACCTCGAAAACCTTCTCCAGATGCCCTACATGCTCCTCGGCCGATAGAATTTTGACTAGCATGTCATCGATATATACTTCCATTATGTTCCCGAGGTACTCGGCGAACATGACATTCATCAACCGCTGATAAGTGGCTCCCGCATTCTTTAATCCAAAAGCCATCAATTTGTAGCAATACAAACCCCTGTCGGTCATGAAGGCTGTGTGCTCCTCATCCCTCGGATCCATCCGTATTTGATTATAGCCCGAATAGGCGTCCATGAAGCTCATGAGGTCAAATCCGGATGTGGAATCCACCAACTGATCGATGCGTGGGAGCGGGAAGCTATCCTTTGGGCATGCCCTGTTGAGATTTGAATAGTCCACGCACATCCTCCATTGCCCAGTTGACTTCTTTGGAACCATAGCCACATTGGCCAGCCATTGAGAGTATCTGACCTCCCTTATGAACCTGATGTCTATTAGCTTTTGCACTTCCCCCTTCATAGCTTCATACTTCTCTGGTTTAAACATTCTTCGTTTCTACTGTACTGGGGGAAATCTGACCTTGATTCCTAGCTGGTGAGTCACGATACCGCTTGATATCCCGGGCATGTCTCTATATGTCCAGGCGAACGCTCCGCTGTTATTCTTCAAGAAATCTATCAGGGCCGCTCGTACCCAGGGAGACTGTCCCGTCCCAATGGTCAATGTGCGGTCTGGAAACTCTTTCGAGACTGACACTGCTTTCGTTTCATCTACTGATCCGGGACCCTCCTCATCCGAGTCGGCGTCATCTCTTGGATCAATGTAAGGGTCGGAGGGTGATGCTGCGGGCTGGCCAGCTGACAGGACTTCTGACCTTTTCCTCCCGTTATCTACTGCATAGCAACTCCTTGCCGCCCCCTGATCTCCCCGGATCGTAATGATTCCTGTTGGGGTCGGGAGCTTTATCATTAGCATGTGACCAGCAACGAATGACTTCAACTTCCACAAGGTTGGCCTTCCCAATATCTCGTTGTAAGACGATTCACAATCAACAACGATGAATTCTATCGTTGCTCTAACGACCCCTTCCTGTCCTTCCAAGCTTACTCCAAAGTTGTCCGAGCCGAGGGGTTGAACAACATTGCTCGAGAAGCTAATGTTATGGCTCGCCTCCCCATGGTATCCACAAAATTTTCCTGTGTCGTCCCTGGTGAGATGAGACGGTTGAAACTTCCGAGCCGGGGGAGGCAGAATGGTGGTCTTGTTTTCGTTCCATATCGCCTCGTAAGTGGCGTTGAGCGCTGAGAAATGCTCCTTCCCTGCCGACATCGTTCTCGGACACTCGGGATCTTGGTAGGGCCCATTTGCCTTCGCTTGCGCGTTACGCTGCTTCTCTGCTTTCCCCTAGCTTCCTTCCTTGTGCTTCTTCCCAGCTGGGCCCGAGTATGATTCTCTCTCTCACTTCCAGGCCCGTACTTCTCGGATCATTTGCACCGGGGACCCGCTGTCTTTCCCTCGATCTTCCTTTTTCCCGGCTGAGGTTCCCCCATAAGTATCATGGTTCGCTTGTGCATGCTGGATCGCCATTTCCATAAGCTCGTCGTAGCCTTGAGGATTTTCGATTTTTACTGCGTACAAAAACTTCCCGGGCAGCAAACCCTGAATGAACGCCTCCTCCACCACCTTCTTGTCAAAGCTTCTGACCCTGGCCATGGCCCCCTGCCATCGGTTCACGAAAGCTTTCAAGCCTTCTCCCCTGTCCTGCTTTACTTTGAACAGTTGGCCGGTGTTCTGCCTGTCCGTCCGTAAAATGAATCTATTGACGAACTTGTCTGCCAGCTCCCGGAAGCAGTTGACCGAGTCTGACGGGAGCTCGTAGAACCAACTTAGCGCTTCCCCCGCTAACGTTTCCTGGAACATGTTGCAGCATACCGCGTCCGAGTATCCTTTAGCGTTCGTATGGGACTTGAAGCTGTTGAGGAAGAGGTGGGGGTCACGATCCCCATTGTAACTAAGTTTCATCGGGTAACCTCTTTAGTGAAAGGTCCCCCTCTTTCCTCGAAACTCGCACGGGTTGGGTTACGCATCCCTCTTCTCTCAGTGTCCGAGATTCAGTCTGCCAAACACGCCACACTATCCCTGATCGCTTTCAAGGTTTCTTCCATTTCCCTTTGCCTTCTAGTTTAGACTTCTGGGATTGGCTCGGGCAAAGGCGACGGCCCCTCGCTCCGCATCTCATCCGGAACAAGTTCGTCCCTATGTGCACAGTCCTACGGTTCACTCCTACCAGAGCGCCCGTGAGACGAGATGTGGCCGCTCGATCCAGCTCACTCGCCCTATCCAGCGCCTCCCGGTGCTCAATCCTTCGCGCTAACGCTCCCATGAGCGTGGCGTTATCCCGCTCCAACCGGCGTTCCCTCGCGGAGGCATCTCCCCGTTCCCTAGCACTTCGCTGCTCTAACCGGGTGATTTGACTCCTCATGTCTTCCAACATCTCCCCTACACCTGGGGATTAAGATCCAGTGGCACGTACTCCGTCGTTCCATTCCGCGGTTCTCTCCTAGTGATTCCTGAACTCTCCCCTCCTGACTCTGGGGTCCGCCCATACGTCACTTCCCTTTGTGCTTCCTCTTCCACCTCCTGGTCTTGCTGCTCGGTTAACTCAGCTATCGAGTCACGCTGGTACTTTCTGTAAGGATTCTTATAGACGATGCCAAATGTTTCTGCATAATCTCGCGTGGGTGAGCGGAAGCTGATGATGAGTTATCCTCCTCCCGCCTGCAATAACAAAGGGGACCGAGATGCTCCGGTCTTTCCTCCTCTGATGCTTTAGTTAGTACGTAGATGAATAAGGTGAAGCAGTTAGTGATTATACCTGATAAGCTGGCAGCCGGGCCATATATATGGCCCATGGTGGGTTCCTTTCGTTCCTGGCCCAGGCGCTGCTACTGAGGTCGGGCCTGGCCCATCCTACACACGGATGGGAACCCTAGGGTGGCCTCGGCAGTCTTGGTCGTGCGAGATACTTGCTGGTATACCGGCTTGGGAGGTTGTTTTATGCACAACCGACTACATTTACCATTTCTTATAAATGCAAGAAATATGACTATTCAGTTTTCTGATTGTCTAACATGAATTTAATGTAAAAAATAAAGGTAATTTTTCACGTGTCATTGTAACCTTAGGAATCTCTTCCTAGGAAAAAAAGAAGGTAATTTTTTACGTGTCATTGGTCCCGGTCCATGCACCTCGTGTGCCTCATTTGCTCTAGGTAGGCAGCGATATGTAAAATGGTTGTTGTTGCCTAGTGGCAGGATGAGACTAAGTGTCGTTGAGATTATTTTTTGACGACAACATAGTAGAAAAACTGCATTATTAGACATTAAGATGTGTAATTGCGTTACATATCTAGCGATTTTTCCATTATGTCACTTCTGTGACAAAACAAATAGAGTCGTCAATAATGTAGTATTTTTTGCTAGTTGATGCTTGTGTTATGATACATGTAATTTATAGAGTTTCCCGATATTATTTCGGGACTTTGTAATCAGTGGTTCAAACTTTACGTCCTCCCTTGTATTCGACAGTTTCATCAATAAAGAGCAGCCACACCTGTCATTTATTCAGAAAAAAAAAGACACCTATTTTTTTAAATTTCATTTTGCTGTTGATGAATAAATAAACTGAAAAATCGAGACCAAAAACTTAAAAAGTCCAAGAGGGAATCTAGCACCTGAAATACGACAAAAGCCTTCATCGTCTCCGTGTTTCCACCGCGAGGAAACTCTCGTCATTTCATCCTCCGACACCTTGAGCGCGAATTCTTACCCGAAAGTTTTGCCTCTCTTTTTTTCTCTCTCCCCCTCTCTTTTACCAAACACTAATCCCCCGATTAATTACACCAAAATCACTTTTTGTATTTACCAAAAAACCACCAAAATTAAATTATTAAATCTTTAAATATTTTTATAAAGGAGCTTGACCCTAACCACCACACTATTTCTCACTCAAGTCACTCTCACACACTCAACCCCAATGCGATTCACATTCTGATCAAATCCCCTCGCATTTCCGGCCTTGATGTAAATCCGACGCTCTTCTTCCCTCGGATCTCTCTGCAAAGTATGCTAATTTATACTTTCCGATTCTTTATCGTTTTAGTTTGATATCAATGCGATTGCGATCTCCTCTTTATTCCTTGCTTGCTCCATTACTAAAAGGACCTGCTTTCTTTCTAGTGTTTGATTTTTTAGATTCATTTTTTTTTGTTTTTGTTTTGGTTTTTTGGTAATGGAAGCTACTTTTTCTTGCTTTTTTGGTGCTTCTCTTCTTTGTGATCTTGAAGCTACTTTGGATTTGTATTTCTTCTCACTCAGAGAGCTGAGCTGCTCACTCTCACTCCACTAATCACTCTTTGATTTTCTCTCTCTCTCGACCTGTCCATTGATTGGTTTAGCTACTTCTGCAGTCTGATCTCTACAGATGTTAGTTATTATATATATATATATATATATATATATATATATTTGCATAATTTGAGTGTGGATTTGGACTTTTATTACTAGCTATCAGTATCATATTTCCATCTCTGGGTCAAATTTTTTCCTATTCAGATTTCTTTGAATTCAATTTATTTTTATTATTTCCTTTCCTCTAATCTCCTAAAATTAATCGTTTTTTTTTTGGAGCTGGAAATGGTAAAATATTGAAGAAGCATAGAGTAGAAGAATTGTGGTAGTCGACTTAGTAATTATTGTTTTATTTGTTTATTATTATTGATTTCGATTTAGCGTGTTTTTATGATCATTTTCAAACTATTTGACTGTTGGCAATCTGATGGTTCAGATCTTGTGGAGTGCTGAAGTTGCATACTTAATGGTGAAACTGAGTGCTATGGAGCTTCAGTGTGCCATTTTGGTATTGCTTTCCCTTTTGATTATTGGGAGAGCTGATGTTTATATCGTGACTATCGAAGGAGAGCCTATTATAAGTTATAGAGGTGATGTTGATGGTTTTGAAGCCACTGCTGTGGAATCTGATGAAAAGATTGACACCGCTAGGTATGTACACACATTTTCGTTAAATTATTTGGTTTTCTTAATGTATCAAAATAGGAATATGCATACTTTTTTTTGCTCGATTCGGCATATGGACATGTATTTATTTTTATGCATAGCCATATTTTAAGTACAAGAAGTGTCATATTTAGGGATAAGAATAATAGTCAACAAATGGTAGACAGACTGGGATGCTTTGACCATTCAAAGAAGCATTGAAATTGGATTGTTAAACTTTGTGAGGCATTTTTGTTAAATCATGGATTTTTGCTGAATAAGTTGTATGGTGTTAGGAAATATGACTTCACTAGTTTGATTTGGTTGACCTTGCATAGTCTTTTGTACATAACAAATAAGCAAATTCAGACTTTGAAACTAGTTTTAAGTTGGATATTGATGGTTCAATGTTGGCCTATGACTCCAACACCTTTACATCCAAACAAGCTCGGGTTACATGGTTTGGGTTGCACTCAGGACCTGGTGCTGGCTCTGGTTTTTTTTTTCTTTCACTATTGTTGCTGAAGTTAATTTAGAAATCAAGATTAAGTGTTAAGGAAGCTATTGGGTTGTAAAAATCAAATGGTTTTGATTGCACTTAGGGGTTGACACTGGCCAAAACCAGGATTTTAGTTAGAATCTAATCAGATGGACGGAGAGGTATTAGAACTAATTTGATTGTATCATGTATGAAGTCATGTGAGATGCTACAAATATTCTATATTTATATAATGGTAAAATCTCAAGAAACATGTGTAGACAAATTCATTGAAAATTGTGATACGTCCAATCATATTAAAATGCAGTCTATTCCATGATTGCCATTTCTCTTGTTTTTGTTTATATTGGTGATCATTGTTTTCTAAACCCTGAGACAATCTTACAACATTATTACATCCTAGTTCCTACATAGTGGTGGCATATAGTGTACTTAGTTTCAGCTGTTTTATCCTAGCATATTGAGATATAAGCATCTCATATGGTATCATTATGTGTAAGCTTATATGCAACTATTTACTTCATTTGGGAAACATCGCAATTGAATATCATGTCATGGTCTGTGCCATGCACTTCATCTTTGATATGTTTTGTGAGATACTCACTTTATCAGATGATGGCTATCTCTTTGATTTTGAAAGCAGAAATAGAATGATCATTAACATTTAATATCTCATTCATGCATTTTCATTTGGTCTTTATTCAGTGAATCAGTCACGTCCTATGCCCGGCACCTTGAGAACAAACATGATATGCTTCTTGGAATGCTTTTTGAGCAAGGGACCTACAAGAAACTCTACAGCTATCAACATCTTTTAAATGGTTTTGCAGTTCACATTTCTCACGAGCAGGTGAAACCTTGGACACAGCCTCTTTATATGTTTCTTTTTAATCGCACTATGTTCATGTGTTTTGTTGAAATTGGATTTTCTTACACTGATCCTTTTATTAGTAGGCAGAAAGACTGATGCGTGCTCCGGGTGTGAAATCTATGGAGAGGGATTGGAAGGTCCGGCGGCTTACAACTCACACACCACAGTTTTTAGGGCTTCCTACCGGAGTATGGCCAACAGGAGGTGGCTTTGATAGGGCTGGAGAAAATATTGTGATAGGGTTTGTGGATTCGGGGATTTACCCTCATCATCCAAGCTTTGCAAGCTACCATAGTGATCCCTATGGGCCTGTTCCCAAGTATAGAGGTACATGTGAAGTTGACCCAGACACCAAGAGGAGTTTCTGTAATGGAAAAATTATTGGAGCCCGCCATTTCGCCAAAGCTGCAATAGCAGCTGGGGTGTTTAATCCAGCTATTGACTTCGCCTCTCCTATGGATGGTGATGGACATGGAAGGTTAGGCCTCATTCTCTGTTATATGTTCTTCACTAGGGACCTATACTACTGTGCGTGTGGCTTGAGAATCAATATATGAACTTTATATTTATTCAAAAATAAAAAATAAAAAAATAAAAACAAGGGAGCCCTTCTAGTGAGGACCCTTAATTTGAGGACTAGTTGATGACTTTTTGGTTTATGGTTTAAAAGACCTATTTTACGATCACATTTTGGCATCTCATCCGTTCAGTTTTTAAGTTTATATGAGTAGATTAGTGATACAAATTTTCAGCCAAATTGGTGATCGTTAAGGTAACAAACTAGATCAAATTAATGGACGAACCAAATCTGTCAAACATGAACCGTTCAAGTTCATAATTGATAAATCACACTTATAAATGTCTTAACGTTTTTCAATATGGCTGAAAATTTACAGATATGATCTACTCATAAATATCTATAAATTGAACAGTCAAGATGTAGATATAAGATCGAAAAGTGAGATAAGCCGAAAAGTCCTTAACTAGTCCTCAACTTAAGAGTCCTCATTAGAATGGCTCCCTTAAAGGGACAAATGCTACAGTGTGTTTGCTCTTATCATTCTGACTGGATGTTTAGTTTATGTTATATTTCTTAGATATACAGAAACAATTTTGTTTCTCAGAAACAAAAGTAACTTTTAGACGTAATTATGTTTAAACATATCCCCTGAATGAAATTAATGTTGGAGAATCCAATTGCTCAGCTTAGAACAATTGTTATTTTTTTATGATGCATACATATGAATTATAAATATGACATATGGATAGTGTCACAACTCACAACTCACAACTCACTACACAATCCTGACAAAATTATAGTATGTTCTTAAATATACTGAATAGAAGTGTTGGGGTTCTCTGCTTCAGCGATTGAACTGGTATGGGACCCACAAGAGTCTCTCATGTCCGTTAGTTGCAATTGATCTACTTTATTTATTTATTTTTTTTGTAACACAAAGCTTCTAGTCCTTTTCCCTTTCTCCTAATGGTGATTCAAATTTATTCTGTCTGATGCTTTATCTCCTTTTCTTTTGTTCTCTGTCTTCTAGTCACACTGCAGCTATTGCTGCTGGAAATAATGGAATTCCTGTCAGAATGCATGGCCATGAATTTGGCAAAGCAAGTGGGATGGCTCCCCGTGCCAGGTGAGGAATAATAAATAACTTGTGATGTTTTGATTTGGAGAATAAGTATTATTCATTCCTTTTAACTTAAACATATTAATTTTCTCTGTTCAGAATTGCTGTATATAAAGCTCTTTACAGGCTTTTTGGAGGGTTTGTTTCAGATGTAGTAGCTGCAATTGATCAGGTATGCAATGCTAACCATGACTAAAACCCAAAAAGAAATAATAAGGGTGAATATTAGTAGTGTTGCTTCTCGAGTAGATAAGTGTAGGTATTTGTGCATGAGCGTTAGGATATACCCATTCATGTCTGTAATTGCTTCTTCTGCAAGAAGCAATTTCATTGGTTCATCCATCCCTGATATTTTGTTCCTGCTGACTCTCAAAAACTCTAGCAACCCATTTAATGTGTTCTATGATTTACTTAAACCTTAAATCCTAAACTTATACGCGTATATTCACGTATTTGCTTTTGTTTTGTATCGACCCTTTTCAATTAAGACCATACAAGAAATAGAAAATTATTTTGGGATTGACTTGATTACGTATTTTCAGATATGAAGTTAATTCTATGTGAACTGCTACCTTTTTTTATTCACGACAAAATGAATAAGATGTTTAATGAATTGCTACCTTTTTTTGTTGATAATAAGATGTCTAATGCCAACTAGTTCACATTCTTTTGGGATTATCACTTTTGGTTGCTTAGTTGTAGAAGGGTGATTTCTTATTTGATGAATTTCGTGGACAGGCTGTTTATGATGGAGTTGATATACTAAGCCTTTCTGTGGGGCCAAACAGTCCTCCAGCTACCACCAAGACCACTTTTTTGAACCCATTTGATGCCACTCTTCTTGGAGCTGTGAAAGCGGGTGTATTTGTTGCACAGGCAGCTGGAAATGGAGGACCTTTTCCAAAAACTTTGGTCTCTTATAGCCCTTGGATAGCTTCTGTTGCTGCTGCCATAGATGACCGGAGATACAAAAACCATCTCACGCTTGGGAATGGAAAAGTATTACCTGGACTTGGGTTGTCACGTAAGTATTTGTTTGGGTGAGCATGTGTATGTAGTAAAGTTTTTTCAGTAGCATTTTTTGAGTAGGCATATTTACTTGGGCAAATTTACTTGAAAGCGCACTTCCTGGAAGAGTACTTCAGAAAGCACTCCAATAATTTTGCCATTGGCAGTAACAATACTTCAACCAACTGTCATACAATTGACCACCAATAACACGAAGCTCTTCTAGAATAGGATATGCTTTTGGTGTTGCCAATGACATATGAAACACACCCTCAATTTATCTTGTCCTGTATTGTAAATTTTCAGCCATTAAGATGATGTAAACAAAACGTGATTGCTTAACAAGGTAATTTGGCTGACCTAGAAGCCATAGGATGTTATGCCTGTATGTCTACTGACTGGTTTTATTACTTTTGGAAAAATAAAATTCGGGAAAGGAGAAGAAGATAATTGTATTTATATTCAATAACAAGGATTTCTCCTGTTTATGTGGAGTACCAGTTCAGAAATTGCTCTTGAAGTAGTAAGCTCTCTGTTAATCATAATTGAAGCTACCATAATAAACAGCTTGTATTACCAGCACCCCCTCAAGAAAATAGTTACTCTTAGCTTTCCGCAAATAGAATCTCATGTCTATTTGATAGATTTCTGAAAAGAACTTGGACATCTCAGTCCACTGAATGCATTTATGGACAAATTTGTACTGGTCATAGAGTATAGTATAGAGTTCATGATGTGCACCAGATCTCAAGCGGAGAACCATGATGTGATATTGATTAGGTCTCAGAAATATATTTTGCTTAGATTTCATGTTGGAAAAGAAACTTTAGAGAGGGAGAGTTGAGTTGTGTAATGGCACCACATAGTTTCACTGGTGTTGTTCTCTTGAGACCATTTCAACTTGCAGCAGTTTTCATGTATTTATTCCTATACATTGAAAACTATTTACATTGTCACAAGTTATGTTCTCTTTTCTACTTTTTTCTGCCTCTGTAAAGCTGAACTATTCCCCTTGCCCTCGGCCTCCTTTTGCAGCATCTACACATCCAAATCGAACGTACACACTGGTTGCTGCAAATGATGTGCTTTTGGATTCTTCGGTTGTGAAGTATAGCCCCTCAGACTGCCAGAGACCAGAAGTTTTAAACAAGAACTTGGTTGAGGGGAATATTCTTCTTTGTGGCTATTCATTCAATTTTGTAGTTGGCTCTGCATCAATCAAGAAAGTCTCGCAAACAGCCAAAAGTCTTGGTGCAATTGGCTTTGTTCTTGCTGTGGAAAATGTTTCCCCAGGAACAAAATTTGATCCTGTTCCTTCTGGCATTCCTGGGATTGTAATCACTGATGTTAGCAAGTCAATGGTAATCCATTCAAAGTTTTCTCCTTAATGATATGTTTTTTTTTTCTTTCCTTCCTAAAGCTTACAGTCCTCTTAATCAAGTCAGAGTTGGGAATAAATCTGATAAGAATAGGACAATTGCTATAGCCGAATCATATCATAACCTCATAATGTGTCAATATTGACAGTACCAAGAGCAAAATAGGGAAATGTGAAAGATAATCATGCAAATTTAAGCTTCTCTTATCTTAGTTTCCCATGAGCTCGGTCTTGTCATGTCATAGTTGAATATGAGCTCAGTCCTATCTGATAATTGCTATGGTGCTAATGTTTTGATTTATGTGAACTACCTTTAAATCTCGTCTCCTTTTCCTTCTTTTCTTTATGTATTTTCTCATTTCCCCTTTCATTATTCAGGATCTTATAAATTACTACAACATCTCAACATCAAGAGATTGGACTGGTCGAGTTAAGAGTTTTAAAGCTATAGGTAGCATTGGGGATGGTTTGATGCCTATACTCCACAAATCAGCACCCCAAGTGGCAATATTCTCTGCACGAGGACCCAATATTAAAGATTTCAGCTTCCAAGATGCGGATCTTCTCAAACCAGATATTCTAGCTCCTGGTTCTCTGATTTGGGCTGCCTGGTCCCCAAATGGAACAGATGAGCCCGATTATGTTGGTAAGCCCCTGATATTCTACAGCCGCAAACTCTGTTTCCAAACTGTAGTTATTCTGTAGAATCTGCACCATTCAAAACAAACATATTATAAACATGTTTTGGGGTTTCGAGATGTAGTAGGATTATCCTTAGAAAGCAAGGGGAAGATATCAGTAATTGCCTTTTCTTTTCTTTCTCAAACGTCAAATGAAATCCAAGGCAATTATATTCTGGTTCTACAAGTGCAATTTCTGACATATAAAAAGGTTATTATCTTTGACCAGGGGAGGGATTTGCCATGATTTCTGGAACAAGTATGGCTGCACCACATATAGCAGGAATAGCTGCTCTTATAAAGCAGAAGCACCCTCATTGGAGCCCTGCTGCCATCAAATCATCCTTGATGACAACATCAACAACTATGGACCGGGCTGGAAAGCCTCTCCAGGCACAACAGACTTCTGAAACACAAGGCATTAAGTTTGTGAGTGCCACTCCTTTCGATTATGGTAGTGGCCATGTTGATCCAAGGGCTGCTCTAGATCCTGGACTAATCTTTGACGTGGGTATGTATTCCTTTTCCCTTTGTAAATGGTCTTACCTATTAAACTCAAATTAATCCCAAATAACTTGAAAATATGGATGTCTAAGAAAGGTGAGAGGAAAAGTATAGGATAAGTCCCAACCTTCCTTCAACCCCTTTAGGATCAAGAATCTTCTTATTTGATTTGATTTGGTTGCTTTTGGAGAAAAGAGAGTTTAAAATCTTTAACAGGAAATATGAACCATGAAGACAATTATATTGTGATGCATATATTTCCTGCTGGATGACATAGATATCAGGCACCTTATCTAATTTACTCTTGATTGTTTGAATTTTAGGTTTCCAGGATTACTTGGGCTTCTTGTGTACAACACCTGGTATTGATGCACATGAGATAAAGAACTACACAAACTCCCCCTGCAATTACACCATGGGCCACCCATCAAATTTCAACTCTCCCTCAATCACAGTATCTCATCTTGTACGAACTCGTGCAGTTACGCGCACAGTGACAAATGTTGCTCAAGAAGAGACCTATGTGATCACAGCCAGAATGGCTCCAGCAATTGCCATCAGTGTCAGCCCTCCTGCAATGACTCTGAAACCTGGTGCTTCACGAAAATTCTCTGTGAGTCTAACGGCTCGACGTTTGACGGGAACCTACAGTTTTGGAGAGGTTCTGTTGAAAGGTAGCAGGGGGCACAAGGTTAGGATCCCGGTGGTAGCTATGGGTTACCAACGGTAATTTTGGTTGGTTAATTAAGAATTTTAACAATTATGGTTGTAATATTCTTTGTAATCTGTGGTAATAAGTTGTGAGGCTAGATGTATTATCTGAAATTTAAGTGTATCAGTGTATGTGGAATAGCTGTAAAGGTAACTGGTATGGAGGAGGGACTCTTAGTTCTTCCACTTATAAGTTTTGCTAATTCGATTGGGTACAAGGTTTTCCCTTGATCTTGATCTTCAGTTCTCTGTTAGGGTGGTAAATCGTGTTCATTTTATTTCAACTGAATACTTGGTTTACAGGAAAGGACAAGTCCCTTTGAGACTGAAAGGCAAAGTGATTTTGTTTTTCTAGATTAGAACGAGTCAACAGATCCACTCTCATCATCTTCTCAGTCCATTCAATTCCTACAGTTAAATCAAACACATCTATTCTTGCTAATAAAATTTGATCTTTTCTTCTTCAACTAACCAACCATGCAAAAGATTTTGAAATGAACTTAAAATAGAGTTTGCGCAGCAGAGTAGATGATTGTATTCCAAATAACAGTTTATTTTTTTGTGCAATTGAAGATGGAGTGATAGAAAAACCCAATAAGTTGATAATAGAAAATCAAATTCATAAGATTTTAACAACAGAATTACCATGAAGAAACGTACATATCAACTAAGATAAGAAATGAAGAAGTTGGACTTGAAACTAGGAATGAATCTAGCCCTCTTTTATCTATGATTTCTAACCTTTTAGCGGCAACAAGATAGAAGCAACCTAAATCATGAAAAGATGGTTGTGGAAGCTATACAGATGTTTTGCTATACTAAGCGTGGAATGTTGGAAAGCTTGGTTACTTGGTTTGGCGACATCACCATTACCAAGCCCGCAACCTTAACCCGAAAGGACTTACAATTGACAGGTATGTCAACCTTACAGACGCACCTGTCACACCAGCCCACATACCACCAGTCCCATCACATCAGTCTCTAAGTATGAATTTCTACAAGAGAATTTACAGGCCGCGAACCAAACGAGGTTTGCTAGTGGTGGGGATCAAACATAGAATTTTTGGCACGATGCATTCTTTTTTTATCTTATTTATGGAAGGAAATTGTGTGATCACGATAAAAAAAATATCTATTTCTATTTACCTTTTATCAGTTTTAATTGGTTAATTATCTATTACGTCTGTTATGTAGAAGCGGCTGACTGGTCTCACACACACAAGTCTAACAATGTTGATACTCCATCCATTTTAGCCACCCGGTAGAGAAACATATATGAGGTTTTACACAAAAGACAATTATTAGAATAAATGTGGTTTAAATATGAGTCATTTAGAATCTCACGTCAGAAACGTGAAGAATCATCCTTAAATTATAAAGAAAAATGCCACACCCACTGATGCCCGAGATTTTTTTATATAAAACCTCAGCTGCTTCTACATCAGGCGGCTGAAGTGGGGGAGTATCGGCCGCTTCCGATAACAACGTCAGCAAATACAATAGTGAGGACTGGAGACTGTCCCTCCAGAGTATCACTCTGAGACTGCGAGTGTTTGCTGTTGCAGAAGAATCTGGTCCCCTTCCAACACCAGGTTTCTTTTCTCCTTTCTCTTTTAATTGTTTCCGTTTCTTCTTCTTATTATAAATAAGGCAGAGACCTAATGAAAGAACCAAACCTTGACTCTCTAATTATTCTCTTTTGGTTCCCCAATTAGAATCCAAGGTTTCTTCTTCTCCAATCAAATCAAATACAGGAAACGCGCCTCTAATGCAGTTTTGTTGTGTATTTGATTACCTCCCATGGTTCCCAATTCGTAGAAAAGTTCCTTCTTTGCACGCACTGAATGTGTTTGATGAAATGCCTGACAGAACTTAACTGCATTGTATGTTTCGAGTTTAGTGACGGCTTCGGGCTGCTTGACTAGTTTGCGAAAAAAGCCGAAACGAGGTTTAAGAATCAGGAAAGTTTCATTTGAGGCATAAATGTAAAATATTGACTACTTTTAGATGACAACAAACTGGTCGTAACCAAATTTACTAGGCCTCTTTGCCTTTTTTCTGTTAAGTTTCCAGTTAGTGACTGAGAGTGCGTGATTAACAACATTTTAGAATGCGAGATATGTGTTTTTTTTTGTATGGAGTAGCAGTTCCGAAGGTGTAATTTTTGGCAGTCAGTGACATGCTTGAAATAACATGCAGGATACTTGCCGCTGCGCTGCTGTACTAATATGAGGGAGTCGTCATCATTCTTTGATACAATGATGAGTCATCTACGTTCAACATCCAAGTACGTGCATCCTTAATCTTCTTATTGACGTGATATTTCTGTCTATACTTTGTTGTCTGTGTGAGTTGAAACCAATTCGTAATAACTCTCAGACAATACATATTGCTTTTGTTTTTTTTAAATTTTGTTTCTTGAATTACCGCCCTTTGTTATTGGTGAGTTGTTTACAGAAGTTCTAGCTTCTGATACTTAAGCAGGGTTTTTTCTTCCCTGTAGAGTAGAAATTAATGTGTATTTAGAAGTACTGAGACTTCATGTGTACACAGTGAAATAAAGCAATTTGGGGTTACTTTTACTTAACTTGATCGAATTACCATATTTACATAAGTTGGATTCATACAGTATGATTGTGGGACTGCATAATTATGAACTAACCTACGGCTTAAATTTTGCTCTTATCTAATCGATGCAACATCATTTTGTTTGTCTCCCTTCAATCTTCTTATTTATATTATCTGTGTAATAAGGTATTATACTGGTTATCCAAAGGATCTTGGGCCATCAAGGGTTATCCATTTTACATCAGAGCGTGAATTTGTCCAGCTCCTACATGAAGGTTATCCTGTGGTTGTGGCATTCACCATCAGGTCATTTGGAATCCTTCCCCGTCACTTCCTTTTTACTCCGTTATAAGTTTTCAACCCTTTTCCAGTTTAAAGTCCACATACTGACTTTGAAGTTTGGATAATGCAGGTGTAATCTTACAAAACATCTTGACAAAGTATTAGAGGAAGCTGCTGCTGAGTTTTATCCACATGTGAAATTTATGCGTGTAAGTTATGTTTGAATAGTATCTTTTCAAGCATTGGTCCAATCCAGATTAAGAAAATTAGGACCAGTACCGTCATTTTGTTTAGAGTATACCTTTTATGAATGTGAAAGTATGTTGTGGTGTACTTGTATTATCCTGCAAACATCTTACAAACACCATGTGTACTCATGACAATGGCTTAGATGTTGGCCCTTATCCCTTGGCATTCAAACTAGAGCCCGCATTCCTCCAAAAGAGACATGTCTTTGATGAATGCGGGATATCGAAAGAACCTATCTTCACATAATTTTACGGTCTTCATCTTGCTTTTAGCATGCCTAATACTTTTTATTCTATATGGTTGGCATTTACAGGTTGAGTGCCCAAAATATCCTGGTTTCTGTATTACACGGCAGAAGAAGGAATATCCATTTATAGAAGTATTTCATAGTCCAGAACAAGTAAGGGGGAAATTTTTCAGTATGCCTATTGAAGTAGATTCAGTTGTCTGCACTAATCATGATGCTAAGATTTTGTATTTAAATAACATAATATTGCTTAGTTATCTTTGGGTTTAGGAAAGTAGTTTCTGTTTCTTTTGTCTATTAGCTTTTGATAATGAATGTCAGAATATGATACCCACATGATGATGATACATAGACTGAGTGATGATGGAGACTTGTATCTTTTTAGCTTTAGAAGCTCTTAGTGCCTATTGGTGATGGCTACTTGGAAGCTTGAATGCTATGGTCTATACGGTGGTATATGAGCAAGTATTATTAAGTGGTAACTATAAATGAAGAACGG
The DNA here is from genome assembly GCA_034370585.1 of Fragaria x ananassa. Classification (NCBI taxonomy): domain Eukaryota; kingdom Viridiplantae; phylum Streptophyta; class Magnoliopsida; order Rosales; family Rosaceae; genus Fragaria; species Fragaria x ananassa. Next base: position 5,624,821 of record CP139760.1, read on the forward strand.
TGACACTTGTTTGTTTTTGTAGTTCAAAATGGTAAATCAACAAATAAAAATGGTCTGAAAGATGTTGAAATGGTGTTATTTGTTATAGTGCTGGGTTTTCCGGAGATAGTATTGTTGCTAAGACAAGTTCCACCTTCATTTCTAAAGAATCAAATAATGAGATATTTGGAGAATTATTTCGTGACGTTTTTCTTGTTTCTATGTGGACGAATAAGAGGGAAAGATGTTGTAGTTCCCTCTATTTTTTTTCGTGTCATCGGATATGGACACTCGTTACATTACTATTTCAAACATATCTTGAAATTTAGAGAATGATGTAACCAGGGTTGTTTTACGACATTGAAAAAAAAACTACATCATCTTTCCTCATCAAAATTTTGACAGTAATATGGTGTTGGGCACTAAATCTGAATGTTATCTTTCTGGTGCAGGCATCTAGCCAGGGAAAGGTTGCTGATCCAAATATTACTAAGTATTCAGTGAAGGTTCTACCTGTAAGTTTCCAAGCTTGTTAATAAAATATGATGTTATTATCTGAAGTGGGGACTTTCTCCATCATATTCTAATCATATTTCCTAGCTCCTTCACCTAGAGATATCCTTGAATAGCTATCCTTTATATGCATACAAACAAGGCTTCATTACATGTTGAGTTCTTTCTTCTCCATCAAAAGTTGAGATTCAGTATGTGAGGTATTATTTGATTTGTCCTATCTTTCACTTTTGCAGTACCATAACGACACTAGTGCCTATGGATTTAGAGAATTCTTCAGGCGTAACGGAATACGGTCATCAAATCCACAGTAAACATATGGTGAGGATTGAGTTCATGTTTATGTACTAATTAACTTTTGATTAATGGTTGATTAGATTATGCTTATGTATAATAAAAAAGAAATGGCACATATGCAACGGATTGAAACAAAGGATGAAGTTCTATTGGTTTGTTTCATTTTGGCCTGAAAGCTGTGATATATCTTGCACGGGAAGTATATATCTCTGTAGGTTCCTTGAACATTTGTTCTTTGGAACTTCACTCTAATTTCAACAGTGCAAATGAAGCTTTGTATAACTAGGGTCTTTGTGGGTCGAGATTTATGCTGTTAGTTTCCGTGTCAAAAGAAAAAGGAGCTCATAACATGGTATCTTTGGATCCTTTGTCAAAATCCTTTAATCTTTGTGGGAAATATTGAAGGAAGAGTTAATGAGAAGAAAGGTTGGAAAGAGATGATATGTATGTGTGGAAGATACAGAGACTGGTTAAAAGGTCGAAAGTATAGACTATAAATATATCTTTCATATTTGTTAAAATCTCCATATTTGTCTTCACCTCATTTTGTTTTATCAGTTCATGCACATCCCTTCCTCTTTTCTCCTTCTATGAGTTGCCTTTTGTTTTCTTTAGTTTTAGAGTTTGAGGAAGATAGAGCAAGGAGTAAAATAGCAATTACATTCCTTGTTTTTAGATGCTAGAGAATTAATTATTTAGGTTACTTTCAAAAGATATACTTTAGGAATTTGGTGATATTTCATGAGTGATACTAGGAGATCTCTACTACTAATGACAGACAGTTTCTTACTTTATAATGAAAAGGTCTACAAAAGAGGCTTGAAAGTGATTTATTTGAGACCTTGTATTGGGAAAGGACAAGGGGTACAGAAATTCTGAATCAAAATGACATTACCCAGATATTTTATGAGTATCAATATTAGAATCGATTTTTTTTTGTTGTATTTGGTTATTGGCCTTTTGATAAGTTGCAATGTACGTTTCGTATAACTTTCAAACCAAGTAATGCATAGCTATTTGCTGCACAAAACCAAAATGTGGCAGAGATGGGGATTGAGATATGGGACTTTAGAAGTGAGATCCCTCCCCCTCTTCTCCTCTATCCACTCCATTTATCGTCTTGTCTCAAAGCATCATCAGTAGCACATGCATATCTAACCAGCCAGACCAAACTCACCTTGTTCATCATGGCCAGCCTACCCAGTGAACATTGTACTTCCCAGTTCTGATATATAGCATAGTATCCGCAACTTTCTTTTGTGTAGAAACTGATAGCGAGTCATCAATGAACAGGACCGGCTATGCGAGCGAAGTAGGGCAATCATCTCGAACCTCCAATTTGTGTACATTAGTTGGAGATCCCCCAAAGATTGCCTATGCTATATCATGCCATACATGTTTGAATTTCGATCAGAAACCAAACAAAGGAGGCTGGCATTTTCTTAGTGAGTATAATTTAGATTAATCAAGCTGCATTCTATCAGGATTCAACAAAGCAGTGGATGACGAACCTCCATATTAGACCAATAATTTGCAACTTTATAACCATCTTTATGCTTTAAGACTATAGGTCATCCCTTTTGTTCATGACTTTACCCCGTTCATATTGTAAGCTGTTTAGTAGTCTGGGTTACGTAACGACACAGCTGCCACCGTCCATCCCCACATTCCCACTAATGTTTAGTTGCAAATTGGAGTTCAAAATCATCTCATCGTTATTCTTTGTTCAAGGAATTCTACTAAGACCCATCATATTTTCTCTTCACATTCTTCAAGTTTATCTTACTTGATCTTTGTTGAAAAGGAAAGATTTCACATTAGATCAGGGACAAAGGAAAATATAACTTATAAATTGGTAAGTCTTACTCAATTTTTTTCAATTTCATGACTCTTGATTGCATCTAGGTCTTTTGAAAAAGTGGTTGAGTTGAGGCACTGTTGGTATATTGATAGATAACTAACCACATTTGTCACTGTTCAACCGATCTTTCTAGTTACGGTTATGAGAAACCCGGACAAAAGAAAAACACGACAATGTGATCTCATTTTTTAATATTTTGTTTAGTGTTTATTGACAAAAAATAAAAATTATTTTGTTTTTATTCAGAGGAACATATGGTGTTGGTCAAAGAAATGAACCGAAGTGGGGTGCATAGTCAATATTTTGCAAGGACTAAAATATCGACGATTACAGAAATATCATTGGATCGGAAAAAAAAAATCTCGATTGAAATATCAATGAAAATTTTACTAAAATATTATAATGTCCTAATTTGCACTTCTCCAAATCAGATATGTCACAGTGCCGCGAACCTTTAGGAACATAAGCTAAGAAGCTTAACTCATGTCCTAAAGAAACGCAAGGCAATTTTCATTAAAAACAAAACTTCAGAAAATAGTAGGAGTTGGCGGAAGATGTAGAGTTTAAGGTGAGGTGAAATTGAATATTTTGTCCTTGTAGTTAACATGATAAGATAACAAAACATTATCAAGAGTAATTTATAAACATAATTACTTCGGTGAATCAAAATTTCATCAGTAAATCATAATGACCCTTGTTAATAAACAAAATGGTGGAATCATCATCTTAGAGAAATGGAGAAGAAGAATCATGAAACTCAAATTGGTCTCAAAATATTTAGTAAAGCAAAGATGAACATCATTACAACCAAACATTCACCTTAATGAAACAATAACAATTAGAACATAAGAGATTGAATATGTGAGTGCAATATACCAACAAGTTTTAAGGTGAAAAACACCACACCAACCTCAGTCCTGTATCCTCATCAACCCTCGTGCACAGTACCTGTAAGACCAACTATAGTAGGGGTGAGCTTTTGTCCTCGCTGCTCAAACATCACCCAAGCTAGGTTTGAAAACCAAATAACAATAATAGATGTCAATTGAGTAAAAAGTAAATAAACTGAAATAAGATTTTTCAATGTAAAACCAACTGAAAATCCAAGAGTACCCGAGTAAAAATCCAAACCTGATGACCGTTCTACCTTTAGCCAACTACCTCTTCACCGAAGATCTTTGTCTTCAACAATTGGGGAAGAGTAGCGAGAGTGTCCATTTGCACCAAGTCATCTCATAAACTCAAGCATTAAATCATAAATTCATTTTTCAAATCATAAAGCAGTGTATAAAACACTAACTAGGGTGAAGCCTCCCTACCTCAATTGTTTAGCAACGGCAAGATATCAATTTACATGATACTCCAATACTAGTTCTTCATTGATAACAGTCTACAATTTGCCCAAAGTCCTAAAATGACATATATAGCAGCAGATTATCAAACTCTTATCCATTTGCTGTGCAAACACTTCCCATGTCTAATATTTCAATTTACTCATATAGAGTAGGTTTCATATCAAGGGTTAGAGTTAAGAGTGAGGTTTAAATGACTAAGGTGTAACCTGGTACTTCTGGGAACTTCCTGAATAGTTTATAATGAATTGAACAGGGATAGAGATTAGAATGAGAGAAACTGTTGGGAGTTGGAAAATCATACATGATTCAATTCTCAACCAATGACCATGATACTTTCCAGATTAAGAGTTGAAACATTAAGGTATAACATGATAAAATTTCAAGAAAAACAGAGCTTGAGAAGTAAGGGAAAGTTGGACATGAAGAGACTGATCTGTCAGCTTTTTCTTAAAATTTTTGGAACAAGAATTCAATTGAAAGCTCTCATTAGATATTCATTTCAAGTCCGAATGACTTGAAATAAGTTCAAGTACAATCCTTTGGATGTCTAATTGGAAATGGGATCAACACAAACCAAAGTAGAGGACAATATTTTAGGTAATTTGCATTAACATGTTGACAAGGTCAGAAGCAAGAAATTTATCAATGACATCAACCGTATAGGAATACTCACTCCACTAGAGACAACAAATGAGATTATGAAGTAGATTGAGTTCGGATATCAAGCATGGTTCACAAGACAATTGAACTCAAAACAGTAAAATGGAGAATGAACAAAGAAAATATGAAATTGCATGAGACAAGTCAATACTTACCAATCAATAAATATTTGGATATTGGTTCGTTTAAAGAGTACACTTCATGAATTCTAGTCATGATCGGTATAGGAACCCAACCCATTGCAAGGAGAAACTAATTTTGAAAGGAAATTGGACAGGCAAATACAATTAGAACGAGAATCACAAGTAAACCTCAAAATAGGATTTTCAGGGAGCTGCACTCAGTATTACCTTCTCTAAGAATGATCTAACCATTGGATCATCGTCAAATTTTAGCACAGCAGAGAAGACACGTTTCCGAACAAATTTCATGAAGAAAGCATGATCGAATAAACAACAGAAGGTGCTGTTTCTAACCCTCGAAGTTGACTGACGGGAATTGACTCTGAAGAGGATGTTACCTATCCATAAAACTGGTTTTCAATAGGGTAAGATTCTGATGAGATGTAGTGTGTTCCTTATTATGTACAAGTTTACGAGGGATTTTCTTAAACTAAGGTGGAATGAAGAGATATTTGGTTCTATATGTTAAAGAAGACAGAAGAAGGTCGGTTCGGGTCGGTGACTTGCCTTCAACTGCTAATATTAACTTAGAGTCTAAGCTGTTCTAGAATATGAGCTAGGTTAGAAAATTACCAAATCACCCTTCCTCTTTGCTAACCCGCAATTTTTCGTACAACACCGTTAATCGATCGTTTATATGCACACATTAATGAAGTCAATATCTTTTTAAGAGTACACCATCAATCCTACTTACGTTGTTGAAAACGTCAGGGGTCTCACAAATATATATATAAATTATATATTTGATCAAAAATAGACTAAGGGCATAATTATTAACTTGGAATGGAATTGAGAGTAGTGTAATTGATTACGAAATTAGTGAATTTCGGTGTTTACTAACATGTCAAGGTATTTGAATGAATTTGGGTCTCATTTGCTTATCAGAAATCGATTTCTGATAAAACCCTTTATTTGGTACCTAAGGGGGAGATGTGTATCAGAATCAAGGTAATGAAATCAATTTTTCCTCCCCAAAATATCCTCATATAGTTATAATATTTTCAAATTACCCAACCCTAAAAATATATATTGTATTTTAGGGGTATTTTAAATTTATTTTTTATAGAGGTATTTTAGTAATCAAACTGGTTTTAATTCTGATTTTATATGATAAGTAAACAATATTAATGATAATTAGTTTCATTCATGTTTTGATTTCTTATGGTAAGTAAATAATAGAATGATATGAAATATTCATATACCGATACTTGTTGATACCGATTGTTGTTGATATCTATTTATGATAATTTTTTTCCAAGTTAATAAATGTGCCCTAAATATATAATACCAGAAAGATATATGAAAACTAAAATCAATACTCATAAAAAATGAAAATTTTAAGAAAATATCAAAGGTATAATAAATATTTTAATCCTTGATATTTTGGGGTTTTATGCACCACAGAGACGACGTGGTGTTGCTTGTTCGGTTGGGTTTATAGACAACGTCCACGACGTCCCTGTCATTCTTCATTAGGCCCGGCCTGCCTGTCGGTTCTGTACTTGCAGATATAGCTCATGCACTACGTAACACTCCTGTTTGTTCAGAGATGAGAAGTGGCAGGTGTCAAGGAGAAAGCTAGCGCGGCGGTGACGATAGCGATGCTAGCATAGAGCCTCTAAAAGACGTAGAACTTCTGTACAAGAAAAACACTACTACTGCGAAAGGGACGTTATATTGCCTTTAGTTTATGTGATTTTGGGAATTAAGGAGACTACGAGAGGTCTCCCTAACTCTCATCTTTCTATTTTTCAGTTGATTTTTGTCTAAAGCCTAATGGTTTCTTCTATATACAGGATTACAAGTAGCTAGATTAGTTCGATACAATGACATATTAAATTGATATAAAGATAGACTAATTTTAGATCAAATCAATCTTAGCTTACTTGTGCATGAAGTCGGGTTACAATTACAATATAATTTTTCAAACCGGATGCAGAATCGAATGCAATCAAAAAATTTTTTTGGTATTCATCCAAAAAAAATAATTCTTTTTTGGTATGTCAACCAGTGTTATGAAACAATGTCATCTAGCTTGTTTAGGTGGCGCCTAGGCGCTCCAAGCCAACCATCGATCCTAGTAGTGCCTAATGAGTTTTTGAACCCTGGCTATACACAGTGTTTTAGAACAAGATCCCGCAGCCCGCCTAGACCGAGACACTCTAAGCGTGCCATCTACTCTGGAATGCCAAACAAGTTTTCAAACCTTCATATAAACTTAGGGTCTAGTTAATTCACAATGACTTTTGACTCGTAGAGAGTCGGATTTAGAAATAGCAACTACACTTGATGAACCAAACAACATATATCTGATCGGGTGAAGTGTGGTTAACAAATGCTGTTATATCCCCTAAGCAAAAAAATGGTCATTAGCACAAAGGGGAAAAAGAAAAAGAACAGACATGTAAGTTCAAAGTTCATGAACAATGTGATTCATGTTGGAGTCTTTTGTGGTCATTGTTTCAATCAAACAAAAACGGCAAATAAACCCAACACGAAAATACAAAGTACTGTTACAAATTCATGTCTTTTTAAAATGCTTGGTTGATCATACTTTACATAGGAATCTTTTGTACAAGATACATTGTCGACCAATAGGAATATTTAAACTTTGTTGTAAATATTATAATATATGTGGATGTCTTTGTAAATACTCATTAGTTATGTTCTTAAGATGTAAATCATACTCCTATATAAAGGAGTTTAATGAGAATAAAATTGACATTTCTTCATCCTCCTATATTTTGTTCTTCTCTTTTCTCTTTGCATATTCTTTAATTTATAATACGTTATCAGCACGAATCAAATGTGGTCAACCTTAACCATATTCTTCCTTCTCCTATATTTTGTTCTTTTGTTTTCTCTCTACATTTCTATCATCATTATCTCACTATTGTGTAAGTTACTGTTATTAATGACGGTTCTTAATTTCATTTTTATTATGTGATAATAAAACAAAATTTTATCTTCTGTCATGGCCGGACATCTTCTTCTCTTTCCAATGCGTAACAGTCTTGCATTTAGTAATTTCCTCATTATTGGCTTTGGTCTAGTAAATGACGATCATGTAAAGTGTACATACAAAAGTTTTTTTTCCACTAAGTTTATAGCGGAACTTATCGTATCCTTACGAGTCAATTAACTATCTTCTTTATTTCACCCTATTTTGATCGGAAAGGTAACGGTACAACATAGTTGTTTTTTCCTGGACTAATGTTAATCTATGAATTTCTGGACTAGTATTCATTGATGATAGTTATCGTATTATTACGTTTAATTTCTTTTGTTGCAATAATATATTCCATTGTTGCTTATATTTTTTCATTTTATTATGAAGGTATGAAAATAGATTATGAACACGCTTAACTTAAAAATGAAGAAGATATTTGTCTTACTGACAATGCTACCACACTTATAATCCTTCATGATCAGAAATGTTTCTCCATCTGAGTACCTTCTTAAACTAATGTGACCACCATATATGGTATTGCCAATTTGGTTGAAGGCCCCAAAATAGCCCACAATAGTCTTCTAAATGGAACTCAGTTGTCAGTTAAAGAGTCTTTGTACTCTCCTAGACCAAGAAGGAATTTCCTAAGTTTCAAGGATATTTGTTTGAATGGATTTTATGGTAAGACCACAAATGACACGAATGTGGAATATCTTTACATTAATTTCAATGTATGTGCATATTGGAAAGTTTGTTTGGCCTATAATCTGATTTATATATATTACACCGGCATTTAAGCCTATTCAGACGTAACATGCCATGAACCAGAAGTTCAAGGACAATAATACATTTATGCTTTGACATGATCATGTAGGTTACTCTAGATCTACAATGATACGTAGAATACTTTTATATAAATTTCAATGGTCATACATATAATTTTGCCAAGCGACATTTCTTGTCAATCTTGTTCTCAATGAAAGTTGGTAATTAGACCTTCTTATGCAATCAACAAGGACCAGAAGCTCCTTAGAGTTATACAATATGGATTTCTTATGATCTCTAATTATATGAGGGCTTGAAGCTCCTATTTATTTTGATATAATGTTATTGTGAAATTAGATGAGCGAAATAAGATTATCATATTTGTGAAGATAACTAGACCAGAAGTTCTTATACTTCTTTACTGATGAAACCATAAGTTTCCATTGTCACATTTTATTTATTCTTGTTCTTTACAATTTCATAGTTTGTTAATTATTTTCCTTTTCTAAAATTTATTGTTACTCATAAGGGCTAACAATTCTATATCTCAAACATATAAATTTCAAGTGAAATATTTTTCAAAATTTTCATAAGAGTTATCGGGGTTCTAACAGTAGAAACTCAAACCGAAGTTTTGATTATAAAATATCAATGACATAAAAGTGAATTTGAAGTTTTTCTTGAGTTACTCGAGCCTGAAGTTTCGAGTAATAGTTAACTTGAAGTTAAAATTCTAAATACCTATAGTTCTAACATTATAAAATCAAACATGAAGCTTCGATTACATATATAAACGATGACTCTGGAAGAGCACATATTATCCACTCTTTACATTAAGTGCACACCCCCAGTATGCGCCCCCAGAATGTCCCAAGCATATATAACACATACTGTGATGTGAGATCCCATCTCACCCGAGGAAGGGCAGAAGATGTGTCTAACATGTTGCAAACATACCTCCTTATATTGTGATGCATTTTGGGTTGCAACCCAAGAACAAAATTATGAGGTGAGGTCCAAAGCACACAGTATCTCGCTATGCGGCCTATTACGTGTCAAATTCTACAGTAAAGTGAGACAAATAATGTCATGAACCAAAAGTTCATTGAACAAAATATACATTATTTTGGCATGACTAGTTACGTCATATTTTACATAAAGTGTTACTCAGAATCAATAACAACTGTTGATGACCGCTAACTAACACTACTCATAGAAAATTGTTCATTTGCCACATATATGTTTTGGTTTTTCACCTTAATAAGACACTCCTCTTGTTATGAAAGGGAGAAACATTATTCTTGAAAGAACGACATGAATTGTTGTAGGATATTTACCTACTGTCTTATTTTGAGATTGAGCAGTATCTTAGCTAGTGATTTATTAAAGCTAGTGATGACAAAACTATATGTTAGCGCAAAAACATTTGCTTGGGTTCAAGTCTATGAGACTAACCATATTAACAAAACAACCTTGACCACATTTGATTTGTGGGAGGAATGTGTATCTAAGTGACATGGTTCTCCTGACGAAAATGTCATTCAAAATGTCCGAGTTCCTAATATGACGGCTATAGTATTACACATACAAAGGTTAAAAGTACAACATCAGATGATGATATCTTGGTGATACAACAATACATCAATATGGTTGATACTCATGAATTTAATATTTTTGACCTTAAACTTGGTTTGGGTTCGCCACCAGCCAATGTACATCTTCACTCGAAAGGAAGCGACAATCATTTAAAAACATTTTTATGCATGGCCATAATAAGACAGTCTTCCCGTCATTAGGGAGAGAGAACAGACTATTATCATTTGAATAACGACATGAATTTGAGTGAAATGTATCCACCAGGTCTAAAGTTTTAAGCTCCTGAAAATGGAAGATTATACAAGTCCTATAATGTTTTATGATATTATGAATATAGATTCACATTCGCTAGATATAATTCATCTATGATAGATATTTATCGTAGAAGTGACAATATTCCCACAGAAGTGACATGCGTACCCAATATCAATAAGCGCATAGTAGTTAATACATGCATATAAGAATGTGTGAGATCTATAAATGATGATCATCAATGAAAATTTTCATATGGTAACTACCAAAGACCATTATGGACTGTATGATGCAATACCACGTTTTATTATGAATGTCGACAAATCATATTATTGACCAAATTGGATAGAGACAATTCCAATTAAACTGAATATCTGAAACATGATGAGATACTTAGACCTTTAACCCTACATGATACAAAAGGGTATTAATCACAGTAAAAATAAATCACTATGACACAATGTCTACAAGAGACATGGGGATTACGAATATCTTTTCTTATACGTGACAATTTTCTGTAAGTACAATGTTACATAGATTTATTGACGAGAGACTTACGGCAGTTGTCATCGTATACTATAAGGATCTTAAAAGACTTTTCTAAAAGAAAAATCTCAAAAGTAAAACGTCATTATAAGCGTATCGCTTATCAAATCTTTAAAGGATCCAAGTACATGAATGATTCGAAAGTAAATCGATCCATGAATACTTAAGAGAGTCTGAATGTGAGATTCCTCATCGCCTAAGGGAAATAACGTAATGTGCCTTATTCATGCAAACACAACCATTAGTGAGACGTGTCTTAGGTTGGAACCCAAGAAGAAAGACATGAGGGGGAGGCCCAAAGGCGAGCATATCTCTTGTTATGCTGGGCTGTTGAACTAAAGTTAACTCATGCAATTGATAGTCTAAAACTAGCTCATATATACTCATTTTGTTATAGTTAACGTGATTAAAATTTCCTCTGTGAGTATTATGATTGAATTACAAAACCGAATTCGGATTATGTTGCTATATATTCTAACTTTCACGAAGTTATAAATTACTTATAGCTCTTGAAGAGCATATACGAGACGTATCAATAAACAAAGATACTGATATGAGTGGCTAGATATGCCATGTTGATCTTCCAATGGTTTAAACCATACATAGTAATGTGTTAATTAGCTTCTACTGTTTAGTTATTACATAGTGTATGAATTTGAACATGTGAGGTTGTTTCTAACATTACTAAATGAGGTAAGACCAATTAAAAGTTGTATAATTCTGTTGGATTGGTTTCACTTTGCAGGTATGAAAATTTTCCGATGAGCCCCTGTATGCAAAATGCACAAGATCTCACTTTCGTGATATATAAATCAAACTGCTATTTACGGTATATGAAACTTGCAACAATCAGGGAAAGATTCTTATCTGATGTAACATCCAGAAGTATGCTACTTAGCACATATGCAGGTTGCACTCTTTTTCTCTTTCGACCAGAGTTTTTTTTTCTTACATGATTTTTATTACTTGGCAAGGTTTTTAACAAGATAACACTAAACGCGTCTAACATCATATTATTGATGGACATCTAAGGAGGAATGTTGTAAATATTATAATATATGCGGATGTCCTTGTAAATACTCATTAGTTATATCCTTAAGATGTAAATTATACTCCTATATAAATGAGCCTAATGAGAATGAAAGTGACATTTCTTCTTCCTCCTACATTTTGTTCTTCTCTTTTCTCTCTACATATTAGTTATTACATAGTGTATAACTAATATGGCTAAGAAAGCATTAAAAGTTTACTTCTTCATCCTCTATATGAAAAAGATGATGATAAAATTGAACATATATGATGTATTTTTTTAGAGATGAAAGTTTAAGCTATTGCATAATATCTTATACAACAAAAAAATGAAATGTTAGAATAGGAAGGGGAGGGAAATTGAGAAGAGAGCAGTCGCATCAATCCTATTTCAGAATTGAAAAATTGAAATTCATACCAAAAGACGATAATACAATTTCATTATCAAATAGCTCACTAGCTATTTTCAACACCATTTTCAATCACAGGAAGTGAGCAAAATTCTGTAACTTTCTAATATTTTGTATTTTCTAAGGTTTTCATCTTTTGTTTCAAAGTTAGTTTTTACCACATTTCGCAGTATTGTTCCCGTATTTTTTTAGATATTGTACTTGTACAATGAAATAAAAATAAATATGGACAGAAAAAATAAAACAAAAATCATTTACTAATTAATTAGTACATTTTATCCGGTACTAAAGCCTGTCATTCCTAAGTAGACGAATATTTGATGTCATAAAAAGAAAATTGTACTAATTAATTTTGTAGAGTAGTAATGCCGAATGAGCAACTCTGTTTGGTAAGCCTATAAAACCACCGCGTTTTGCCCAAACTCAAATCGGCCAAAACTCTCTCTCTCTCTCTCTCTCTCTCTCTCTACCATCTGCTACTTTCATCGTCATCAGTCTCCTCAAATGGTACGCATCTCTTCTATCATTCATTCTGGTCTTACTTGTTCTGGGTTTGTTTATTTTCAGATATGACTCATACTCGCTTCCCTATATAGTTCCTGAGACCAAAACCCATAAACCATTTCTGGGTTTTGTCTCTCCTATCATTCTCTCTGTTCATTTTCGTTCCTCAAAACCAGAGTTCGAATCTTTCCGACTAACACCGAAACAACATTGGCTGTTTTCTGGCCACTGAAAACGCCGTATCCAAATAGAAAACACAGAATAAGAGTTCGATTCAATGCGCCGCTAGGTGCTGCTATTGTATATTAACACGATGGGTTTCAATTGGAGGAGGCTCAGACTCTTCGTATTATTTTTTGTCTAATGATCTTGTTTTGTGTGTAATTGCTTTGGGTGGTGGCATCTTTTCATTTCTATATGCCTTTCTTCTGTTAATTATATTATTGCCGCTTCGCGTAACGCTACGACTAGAATAACTTGCATAACCATTTCTAGATTATAGAATTAGAGCCTCCCAATTAAAGTTTCAGTTCGTTTCTCCATCTACGCAAACCCCGTTTTCCAAATAACGCCGTTCCTTTTTCCAAGCAAAGAACCAGTTTCCGGGAACTCGTTTCTTAAGTTACGGGAATATTTTGTTTTCTTTAAGTTACGAGTGTGGAGCAAATAAATACTCTTTATCGAAAATTATACATAACCTTATGTGTGCCAGCTCAGGCTTAGTTTGGTACAGTTTCGTTTTAAAAAAAATCAGCTTTTATCCGAACTTTTAGATTTTATAGTGTTTTTTTAAATGAAAGAAAAATAGTTTTTTTTTATTGAAAATTACAGGTCACTGGCAGCAGAGGCTTTTAGAAGTAATCTGAAGGTTATATTTAAAAGCAGTTGTCACTAAAAACACTATAAATTAATAAATTTTATTTTAACAGCACTTTTAAAACTAATATTTACCAAACAAAAAAATGATTTAATTCACAGCTGATTATTTTCAACAACAATTTTTTTTTAAAGTCATAGCAGCATCAGTACCATTTGGTCTAGTGGTACAGTAGTAAGCGAGAGGTTGTGAGTTCAACTCACGAGGTTGTAATATCTGATAAAAAAAACAAAAACTTATGTGTGACATACTTATGTTCTCTTTTATTTATATAAACCTCCGTAGATATCATGAAATTTGATTATTTTGTCAAAGTTTCGATACCGTACGGAACAAGTGTTACTTCGTCTGTAAGCAAATTTTCTAATTATTTTTAGCTCTGTTTCCTTGACATGTTTATTTTCAACCAATAAAAGCATAGAAAAATAAAGAGATGTTGTGCCCTAACGCGGTGCCCTCCACCTAGTTTCTTTCCCTTTCTCTCTGAACAGTGGAAACTCAAATTTGATTTCTCATTGCTTGTCTTCACTTATTTTGGAATGTCTAAAACTGCAAGCCAATGCTCCCCATTGGCATTTGGCAGCAGCTTAGGTTGGCTTTCACACACTGCTCTTGGACTTTGGTTCATTCCTAAGAATCTAGGATAGATGTTGTTTTCTGACAAAGAAAAAAGCCAAGTTGGTCGATCCTCAAATCATTCATATCCCAAGTTTGAAAGTGTATGATTGCTACAGTATTTTATTGACTGAAATGTTCACTATCAAAGCTTGAAAATACTAATATTGTGTGAAACATATGCTAATACGAAATGTTCATAAGGTATAGCTTTCCCAATAATTTTGATTTCAGGATTTATGGCGGGGAAAAGGTAGATAAAACAAACTGATAGTTTACGCTCGCCACTCCTTAGAATCCACTTAGAGATAAGAGTTTGATAGAAAATTGGGAAGAACTTCTTCTCCAACTTAGATTATATTTCCCATAAAAACTTGATTGCCCTACAACGAAAGCTTAACCCTCCTTTTATATGAAAGACTGAGGAAAACTAAAAGACTAAATAACTGAAGAAATAAATATAACACTAGGAACTAAAACATCAAAGTTAAATGCTTCTTAATTAGAATTGTTCACCTCCTTCAAGGAATGTAGAAAGTCCAGAGTCATCATCGGTGTCATTCGCTTCCGCTTCGCGTGAACTCGTCACTGAGTTCTCGTCATAATCATCCTTACAATATGGCGAAAGATCTGCCACATTGAAAGTTGCTTGGACACCATAGTTTCCAGGGAGTTCAATCTTGTAAGCATTGCCATTGATGCGTTGGATGACTTTAAAAGGACCATCAGCTCTAGGCTTCAGCTTACCATAACGTCCTCCAGAAAAACTTTCTTTACGAAGGTGAATCCACACCAAGTCTCCTTTGAAAATAGCTGACTTCAGGTGTTTGTTGGCTTGAGCTTGATACCGAGCATTTTTCTTGAGTATGTTGTTTCTCACTTGTTCATGCAACTTCTTGATGTACTTGGCTTGGTCTGTAGCATCACCACTAAACTGAATTGTTGTAGGAAGAAGAACTAAGTCCAAAGGGCTGATAGGATTCTTGCCATAAACAACAAAGAAAGGGCTGGTGCCGGTTGTTTGGCTAGGAGACCTATTGTAAGCAAATTCAGCTTGTGCCAATATCATATCCCACTAACGCAGGTTCTTTCCCACCAAACTTCTCAGCAAGTTTCCAAGGCTGCGGTTGACAACTTCAGTTTGTCCGTCAGTCTGAGGGTGATGAGAGGAACTGAACTGCAGCTTGGTTCCCAACTTTCTCCATAAAGTACGCCAAAAATGCCCAACAAATTTTGAATCTCGGTCAGAAGTAATGGTTTTTGGAATGCCATGAAGTTTAACAACTTCCTTGAAGTAAAATCAGCAATGTGAGAGGCATCATTTGTTTTGTTGCAAGGTATGAAATGAGACATCTTTGAGAATCTATCAACCATCACCATGATTGAATCTTTATTCCTCTGGGTCCGAGACAGACCAGTCACAAAATCAAGGCTAACATCTTCCCAAGGAGCTGCGTGAACTGGTAGAGGAGTGTGCAGACCTATGTTCTGACTGTGGGTCTTGGCCAAATGACAAGTCCTGCATCTTTCTACATGTCGTGTGACATCTCGCTCAAAGTAAGGCCAATAAAAATTTTCTTTAACCAAGGAAAGAGTTTTATCTCTACCAAAGTGCCCAGCTAAACCTCCTGCATTTATTTCAGCAAGTATGTTCTCTCGTAGTGACCCCTCAGGAATGCACAGTCTGTTTCCTTTGAAAAGATAGCCTTCCTGCAGTCTATAAGAGCCAACATGACCTTTAGCACATTCATCCCAAATTTTCTTGAAGAATGGATCTTCTGGGTACTGCTCCTTGAGAATTTCAAACCCTGTAACTTTAACTTGCATGGTACTTAGAAAGGAATGTCTCTTGCTTAAAGCATCTGCTACTTGATTCATCTTCCCAGACTTATGCTTAATATGAAAAGTGTAGGCTTGCAAAAATTCCACCCACTTGGCATGTCTGTTATTCAACTTGTGTTGCCCATTAATAAACCTCAAAGCCTCATGATCAATAAAAATAATAAACTCCTTGCAAATAAGATAATGCCTCCAGTGATTTAAAGCTCGCACAATTTAATAAAATTCTTTATCATAAGTGGAGTACTTGGTGCGGGAAAGATTTAGTTTTTCATTGAAAAAGGCAACTGGCTTTCCCTCTTGAGTGAGTACAACGCCAATGCTTACATTGGAAGCATCGCAGTCCACTTCAAACACCTTGTTGAAATCTGGAAGCACAAGGATTAGGGCCTCTGTCATCTTTTTCTTAATTAACTCAAAACTCTGTTGAGCTTTTTCATTCCACTGAAATTTTCCTCTCAAACATTCTGTGATTGGGGCAATGATGGTGCTGAACCCTCTTATGAATCTCCGGTAAAATGACGCCAAGCCATGAAAGCTTCTAATGTCATGAAGTGTTGCGGGAATAGGCCAATTGACAATTGCTTCAACCTTGGTTGGATCCATTGCAATACCTTCAGAAGAAACAACATATCCCAAAAAGGTTAATTGGGAGGCTAGAAACTCACACTTCTTTAGGTTCACAAACAACTTCTGTTCCCGTAGTGTCTGCAACACTTGATGTAACTGCTCAAGATGAGAAGTTTGGTCTTTGCTGTAGATGAGAATATCATCAAAGTATACAACCACATATCGACCAATACAAGACTTAAAGATGTGATTCATGAGCCTCATGAACGTGCTTGGGGCATTAGATAATCCGAAGGGCATTACCATCCATTCATACAAACCATCTCGTGTCTTGAAAGCAGTCTTCCATTCATCTCCTGGCCTCATGCGAATCTGATGATAACCACTTCGCATATTAATTTTGGAGAAGATAGTTGCACCATGCAGCTGGTCAAGAAGATCATCAAGCCGAGGAATTGGGAATTGGTATTTGATTGTAATCTTGTTAACTGCCCGACTATCCACACACATCCACCATGACCCGTCTTTCTTAGGAACAAGCAAAGCTGGTATGACACATGGACTCATGCTTTCTCTTATTAAGCCTTTAGACATTAGCTCATCCACCTGTCTTTGTAACTCTTCAAATTCTTTAGGGTTCATCCTATATGCAGCTTTGTTAGGAATGACAACACCAGGAACAAAATCAATATGATGTTGGATACCTCTCATCGGAGGAAGTCCTGCAGGGATCTCTTCTGTGACTACATATCTGAACTCTCCAAACATCCTCTGTAGCTATGGTGAGGGTGTTGTGGAGTCATGGGAAGCTTCTACGATCACCAGAATAAAAACTGCACTCTCTCCCTGCAGCTCTTCAAGAAATTCTGCTCTTGACAACAAATTTTTACGTCTCTCCTTTTGATAAGCTTCAACTTGCTTGTCACGCATGAAACTTCTTGAAACCTCAGTTTCTTTTACAGGACCAAGAGTAATCCTTGCACCATCTTTCTGGAAAGTGTAAGTATTTTTGTACCCATCATGCACAGCTCTCCTGTCATACTACCATGGTCTCCCAAGTAACAAGTGACAAGCATCCATGGGCACAACATCACACCAAACCTCATCTTTATAAATTGGATCAACTGAAAATTAGACTAAACACTTTTGATCAACTCGTACCTCATTATCCTTCCGCAACCAGGAAAGCTTGTAAGGCTATGGGTGTTTTTCAGTGCTTAGATTCAACTTCTCTACCATGGTGGTAGCAACCACGTTTTCACAGCTTCCTGCGTCTATAATAACTTCACAGATTTTCCCATGAGTAGTGCATCTTGTATGAAAAAGATTGTTTCGCTGCGAGTTTTCTTCTTTTGCAAGAGAAGTATTTAAGTTACGGCGTACCACCAAGCTTTCACCTTAATCCCCATATGTAACTTCTTCATCAAAAATAGGTTCTCCGTCTCCGGTGAATCCTTCTACTTCAGACTCCTGCTCAACTTCTTCCACAAGAGACACGATTTTGCGGTTAGGACAATCTGAGGCAATATGTCCCAAACCTTGGCATTGAAACACCGCCGTGAGCTGATACTTAAAGAACTAGGTTGTTGCTTCTGGCTGGATCCACTTTCATTTTTGGAGGGGCCTTAGTTGTAGGCTTGACAGTGGGTGACACCTTGGACTCTTTGGAATAAGACTCACTTCCTTTGCTAGATGAGGCAGCACATCCAGAGTAACAAAAGCTTCCTCCATGCACTCCCTTCTGCTGTTTTTCCACCTTAAGTGCCAACTTATAGGCATCATTGAAAGTCTAATATTGCTGCAATTGAACCACATTACCAATCTCGGGTCTCAGACTTGCAAGGTACCGAGCTATAGTTTGTTCTTCAGGTTCTGCCAGATCACATTTAATCATGAGATCTTCGTATTCTCCTGTAAAATCTTCTACTGACATCTCCCTCTGCTTGAAATTGTGTAGTTTGAGGAAGTTATCTTGTCGATAGTCTTCTGGCAAATATTTTCTCGTCAACTCCCTCTTCATCTTCTCCCAAGTCACAATCTTGCCTCTTCCTTCTCTTTCTCTCTGCCTCAAGAGTTTCTCCCACCATGAGGAGGCTCGTTTCCTCAATTTCACAGCAGCAATTTTCACCATGCGGTGCTCTGCAACATCCTTTAAATCAAATATCCTTTCTACAGTGTGGAGCCAATCAATGAAATCATCAGGTTGTGAACGACCCTCGAATTCTAGAATGTCAACCTTGATGTCAAAATCTGGTCGGCGATTCTGAATTCTTCGAGGATGACGAGGGGAAGCATCTTCACTACCGGAACTCTGACTTGGATCTTGGTGGAAAGGATTTTCTCCTTTTGCACTTCCACTAGACCTTTCATCTTCTGAACCACGAAGATTACGTTGATCCAGTTGCTCCTACAGTTCCTGCACTTGACGCTTGAGTTCTTCGATCTCAAAGTCACAATCAAGATCATCATTCTGTGCTCGGCGACTACCACGGCCACGTCTTGCACTACGACGCCCAACCATTTGGTGCTCTGATACCAGAACTGATACCAGGATTTACGGCGGGGAAAAGATAGATAAAACAAACTGATAGTTTACGCTCGCCACTCCTTAGAATCCACCAAGGAAATAAGAGTTAAACTCGCTACTCTTAGGAATCCACCTAGAGATAAGAGTTTGATAGAAAATTGGGAAGAACTTCTTCTCCATCTTAGATTATATTTCTGATAAAAACTTGACTACCCTACAACGGAAGCTTAACCCTCCTTTTATATGAAAGGCCGGGGAAAACTAAAAGACTAAATAACTGAAGAAATAAATATACTAGGAACTAAAACATCAAAGTTAAATGCTTCTTAATTAGAACTGTTCACCTCCTTCAAGGAATGTAGAAAGTCCAGAGACATCATCGGTGTCAAATTTCATTTTAAAAATCAAAACAAGGCAAGCAGAACTGCACTATTCTTTGACTTGATGGATGGTCTTGGTGAAATATTGCAAGTGCCATGGTTCAAGCTCCACTTGGACATAATGTGAGAAAGATTTTATGTTTATAACTAGTGTGAATGGTTTGGTGTGTGTAGGTCTCACAAGAGGAGCAGAGCAGAGTTATTTTCTTGACAAAGCCATTGTCATTAGAAAGTGAAACAAATGCTGATTTCAGAGCTCCTAATATACTTAAGCGCGTCCTAAGTCTATTCATAAATGTACGGCCAGGATCAGATCTCAGTCGCTTCCAGGCAAGTGAATTCAATCAACTTTTTCTTCTTTTATAGGCTTTTATCTGTTTCACTTTCAAAAAGAAAAACTAAATATCACTTCATTCACTTCTATAGCACTTAATAAATATCACTTAGCCTTAACATTCTGCATAGGCAGGGGTAGTGGAGGATTTCATGAATTTTTCAGTTTTACTGATCAGAAAATAAACACATTGCCTACCACATTTTGGAGGCATTTTTTCTAGCTTCTTGCCCCCAATATATATGAAATTTAGATGTACATTTGACTATTTTCTGAGTAACTAAGGCCAATTGCTTTGGAAAGTTTTGATGACTGGAGTTTCTTGCCCCTACATACTTACAGAGTATGCAAGTACAGAACTATTTGTATAGGTTGGTCTTTAGGGTTTAAGTCTTTCAGACCACTTCATGGAATTCTTTTATTGAACTATATATCACACAGTAGAAGATTCTTGATTGCAAAATAGT
This sequence comes from Fragaria x ananassa, assembly GCA_034370585.1. Taxonomy (NCBI): domain Eukaryota; kingdom Viridiplantae; phylum Streptophyta; class Magnoliopsida; order Rosales; family Rosaceae; genus Fragaria; species Fragaria x ananassa. Next base: position 5,645,329 of record CP139760.1, read on the forward strand.
TATTGGTAGCTGATCTTTTATCCTCCTGCAATTTCAGCTGTCTCCTCTCTTTAACACACCAAAGTCACACCTCCAATGTTTCGGCGAATCAGTGTACTGCATTAATAATGATATGTTAGGGAATTGCAACAATGGGGAAACACCCAAGGACCGGTTCACGGCCATTGTATCCTGGAGTATTTCTACTTTGCGTCCTGTGATTTTTGGAATGGCTCCATTCAACCCCATTCTTGGAGAAACTCATCATGTGTCAAGGGGAAACCTGAATGTCCTACTTGAGCAGGTAACTATTTTCTACTGATTATTAAATTTATGCTGCCGTACAGTTGAGAGTACAGAATCCCACATCAGAAACTCTCAAGCTTGCATGGCAATATATAAAATCTCCAAGCCTCTTGATCCACTGTGAATTGGGATTCGAGTTGGAACTTGGATACCCCAACTTTAACTTGTGAAGACAGCGAGCAATTCTTCCATGTATAAGGTCCACTTGAAGCTTGTTAACATTTTGAAAATCCCAAGTCGTGCACCTGATATTTGCACCTGAGATTTTATCCATAGCTCCACTAGGGTGATTGATTTCGGGTTTTATTTTTGCAGATTTCACATCATCCACCAGTCACTGCACTGCATGCAACTGATGAGAAATCAAACATTGAAATGATATGGTGTCAGCATCCTAATCCCAAATTCTATGGTACGTCTAATTCTTATAGCTTAATCATAAGAAACAAAAAAAAAAAAGTGTTGTCAAATAGACTCCAAAACTAGACATTTTTTAATCTGTTTTAACTCTGAAAACAAAACTAGAAAGAAATAACACTCCCAATTCTTCAGCTTGTATAGCTTTTAGTTTCCAATGCCAGACACCAATCAGCTCTACCCCCTTTCTTTTTTTTGGAGTCAATGTAGAAATATGCGAATAAAAAGTTCCTCTGAACACCTATAAAAAATAAAATTATCCAGTGTGAGAAACAATATGATCAGTATCCATCTCAAAAGGTTCTCTTTCTAATTTTTTATCTAGTGACCCTTTGACAAGTGATCAGTGTTTAGTTCTTATGTTATATATTGCAAAACTACAAACAGTTAATTAGATCTTTTACCAAGAAACAAAAAGTATATATGTTCTTATTTTAGAATCGGAAACTCACAGGTGGTCAAAGATTTCATTTTTGTACATGTTCTTCTGACAGATTCTTTAAGCTACTGTTTATATAATATATTAATTTTAAATGCAATATTCCTCATAAAGAACCATGTTGCAGGTACTTCAGTGGAAGCTGAGGTGCATGGGAAAAGGGAACTGAAGCTTCTGAATCACGGAGAAACCTATGAAATGAACTCACCAAAACTCGTGATCAAATTCCTCCCAGTACCTTGGGTTAATTGGGTCGGTGAGCATAGAATCCGCTGTCAAGAGACTGGCCTTGAAGCTGAGTTATACTATGGAAGCAGTTCCTATTTCGGTCTTAGGGGAAATCCTAGATCAGTTAAGGGAAAGATCTTCAACTCATCATCCTTGGAGCTTCTTTATGAGATAGATGGTCAGTGGGATAGGTAATTCACTATATCATACATCTCCATGTATGTTACAAGTAAATTTGCTTTCTCTTATTGCCTTTTGAATTGAAAGACTTGGTTTTGTTTCGTGTTTAATAGAAAAAGCTTAATTCAAAACATTTTCCTAACAGCTGTTCCATCAAATCATAATTTTGACCTTCAAACATGTTTGCAACAAACATCTAACACACTCAAGTCTATCAAGTTTTGATGTTCCTGAATCTATTTCAATGCAGGACTGTAAAAATGAAGGAGGTCAGCAGTGGGAAAGAAACAGTTATATACAATGCAAAAGAAGCCATCTCAGGACTCAAAGCTCCTGTTCTTACAGATCCGAAGGTAACTAGTTTCTAATTCTCTATCTCTAAATCCTTTAGCTTGAATTTCATGTACTCATCTGTTCTAAAAGAAATGATTTCAGCATGTGTTTGGAACTTTGGATCTTTCTATGGTATTCAGGCTAAAACCTTTCCCTTTCTTGTGAGTGAGTATATGCTATTAGACCAACAAATGAGTGGCAATCAATGTAGAAATTTCGTCAAACATTAAAAAGTGCACGTTTACAACATCAATTACAAGTACTAATAACAATACATTATCCATAGTCAGCTATAATAGAATCTGCAGGCCGTCATACATTATCGATAGTCGGCTACAGTTCGATATATTATATGCTGCTAAATAGAAAATCCTTTGTATATGTCCGTGGACCGGCATATGTGATGTAGACATTAATAAATGTTCATTTCATTTGGATTATAGGGTGTCTGGCCAAGTGAGTCAGCTGTGGTCTGGGGTTTGTTGAGCCAAGCCATTCTAAACAAGGACTGGGGAAGAGCAAGAGAAGAAAAGAAAGAAGTTGAAGAAAAACAAAGGGAGCTATCTAGACAAAGACAATCAAGAGGTGAAACTTGGGCTCCTAAGCATTTCATTGTGAACTATAACAAAGAAGTTGGATGGGATTGCTCACCCATTCACAAGAGGGTCCCACCAGCCCCCATATCTGTACCCATCTCATAAGTTACCAATTTGCATCAGCAATCAGAAAACTTCATCTGCATCAGCAATCAGAAAACTTATTGGTTTTCAACTGTTTATCTTCTAAATTCAGACTTATGGTTGTGATGGTGGGACTGATGTTAGTAGCTAGATGAACAACAACCTACCTGTGTGTCGATTAAATGTTTTCGATACAAGTAGATGAAAGAAACCCACCAGACTGTTGGCTGAAGAAGTGAATTGAAGTTTCAGATTAGGCAACCGTTTATTCAAACACTTCCCTCTTAGTGAGGGGGTAAAGAAAATGATCTCATTCCTCTACTGTCACCGTCGAAGAAAAATTCCATGCAATTTGATACGTTGTTTCAATGCCATCCATCTACTTATATAAATTTGTTAGAAATTGCAATGAATCCAGGCTAACAATACACATTACTTATTTGAATGCCTTAATAAGATATTGGCTACAACTTGCCCCTTTAAATATCAATGGAGGAAGTGGACCTGAAGATAAATTCATTGCTGTATCTATGTGACAACCAAACTTTATGTACATGCACACTACCATGTTGAAAGCACAACTGTGTTGAGGATTATAAATTGGTGTATTGACTTGAACATAATATGAAGAAGTCTACTCTTAATAGTCTAATCAGGTTTTTTAGAAGAGAAGACGCCTCTAAGGTTCTAACTAATCAGTATCCCACAAAAGAAAGGAAGAAAACTTCCAAACTAATCCAAGGGGCGTCTCAACACTACTTTCTGCATAAATGGTTGATTGAAGAATACTTGCAAATAGCTAGTCTTCTCCTCTTTAATTTCCAACAACTAAAAGGAAAAACTTTTGAAAACGAAAGAGGTTTGTGAATAATAGCAGATCGAAATCACATCACCGTAGGAACTTGAAAAACCAGTTCACTGGCCATGATCATATGCTGACAGAAATATTCAAACCAACAAAACCCAAATCAACTGAAGCTTTTCTGCATAATTTTCCCATAACAAAAACTCCCATGACATTCGGAAAATGAAAACCAAACACCATTCATTTCTTTCTTACCACAACTACTATATACTACCATGCATATACCTTTTCATCCAATTTACTTTAGATACTTGGCAGCCTCGACATGCTTCTCCTGCAAATCCGACTCCGTTCTCCGATTCAACTGTCTCTCCGATATAGTATCCAACAGTGGCTTCCATGACCTTGCTCTTGTAGACCTCTGCGCACCGTACATCTCCATCCGACTAGGGCTACCCTCTGGCTCCAAAAACCGGCCTGGACTGTTTCTCCCCGGCGACGACGAATAGTTACTCCAAACAGGACTAGAGCAATGCATAGGACTCATCTGACCGGACCTCGACGAGCCAGACCTTCCCAACCCTTCATTACTCCTCCTACTACCACTTCTTCCCAAAGCCGTTAGCTTCCGGACCACGGCAGCCAAGTCCATGGGAGAAGCATCGCTCTGTAATGCAGAGTAGGGCAGCAGAAAGTAGATTTGGCCTTGCTGAAGAAGAGTGTCCTGCTTCAATGGCTTGTAGCCAGTTGAGAGGAGCTGCGTTGGTGTACACACAAAGTGCTTCGGGGGCCTTCCGGTAAGCTCACCGACCGAAACTGGGTGCTCGAACTCTTCTACGTAGCCGTTGAGATGAACCACGCGCACATTGGTCTGGGTTTCTTCTGGCTTTGGTATGCAAGACAAGCAAGCACCCATGTTTGGATGGTACAGACTAAAGAGAAGTAAAGAAGGAAGAAGGTGTTGATCATATATATATATATATATATATATATATATATATATGAGGGGCATATATGGATAGGAGTTGAGAAGAATTAATTCAAAATATTTTGTAGTGGACTTTGTGTATAGGTAATGCCTTGAATGAACAACCTTTAGCTACCCAACTACAAATAGATTACATTTTCTTAATGAATACTAGATTACATTTTCTTAATGAATACTATTCTTGCACAGTGGAATGTGTCAAGTTGTATATATAAATCTGGGAAGCTATTTTACCTCAAGTCACCCAGATTAAGTTTTGAGGTTCATTGCCTAGAAGTACATGCTTGCAGATGATCTTACTTGTTTTATTTGGTAAATGTCATTAGGTTAAAAGAAGGTAGATGCCATTTTGCCCAAACAAACAGATCATCTTCTTGTTTTTGGTAAATGTCGACATTAGGTTAGCACAAGGTAGATGTCATTGGCCTGAAGAGAAGGATTGGATTGCCTTTGCCTTCAGGGAAAGTGACCTAAGCTACAACAAACTCTCATTTATTTACCACATCAAATTCAGCTCAACTTTTGTAGTTGCCATCTCAGAGTGTGTATCTTATCATATTCTCTTTTGGATTGAGAATTTGATTCCGAAGAAACATTGACATACCTAATTTAAATGGGAAACTATTAGTTTAAGTCATCAATTCCAATGAAGCAAACTAAGCGTGCGGAAGGGGTAATATAAAATCGATCCTCCACTAAAATTATACCACCTGATTAGTTACTGATCGTGCTTCTCTTGCCTAAGTTTATTTCTTTGATTTGCCTAAGTTTATACTTGACATAGAATGACCGAGTCTTTTGAACTACTGTAATTCATGATCATGCACTAATTTATTGACCCGGTCAACAAAAAATATATATCACTTTCCCATCTTATTCCATGAACTTTTGTTTGGTCTTTAGAAACGTGACAAAGGTTCATGAATTCGTTGTATTTTTCTGATGACTCACATGTGATGTCTCTGTCCAAAGCTTACTTTAGTCGTAGCCGAGGGGAAAGGGCATCGGCACCACACTAAAAAACAAGAAAAATGCTTGAGACACTGAAAAATTATACTAAATATTAATACAAAATATAATGTGGCACTTGTTATATGTCATCAATTTTATTATCAAGAAGGTGATGATACGACATACTTGTGAAGTTATTGTTTTGTATAATGGTCTCCATTTTTGTGCACAAGCAGGTTTCTCACATGTTTTGATGGAGGGTGATGCCAAAAATGTTTTTGCAGCCTTGAATGCGACAGAGGAGGATTTCGATCAGTATTGATGGAGGCCTGGTTGACGAAACAAAGGTACTATTAAGTTCTTTTCAGTTTAGTAGTTGGGGCTATGTCCCCAGAAGTTGTAATAACGCAGCACACAGAGTTGCTAGGGAGGCTTTAAACTTGTCTTTCCCTACGTACTGGTGGAGGTTGGTGCCAGATTGGTTTTCTCCGATCTTAGTTCATGAAGCTAGTAGTTGATTTTGTCGTATGTAGTGTGGTACTCTTTTTTCCGTTTTGTGAGGGTTTAATGAGGGGATCCGGATCCTCTCCTAGACTATTTTCCCACCTGACCTACCTGAACTTTCAACAAGATGCAGCCACGTGGAAAAACTGATCTGATGGCCACAAATTCTAGGTTTCTAACTCCATCCTTATTTGAGTTTTGGCGCGAACTCAGTTTTGTTTCTCCCGCTTTTTCTCCTTCTTGTTCTTGGCGCTCTTATAGAGTGAAACACAGCTCTAAACGACTACAACATGATCGAACTGCCACAAGTTGAGAATTTTTTTCTTTCATTCTTTGCTTTCACCTTCCCTTTTATGTGAACAGCAGGGTTTCATTGCCATAGGTAGGTACGAGTTTTCTTTCTAAAATTATCTTTTCATATTGGATGTTTGATTTTGGGCTTTCTATTCGTTTTCATTCTATTCCTTCTTTTTGTTTTTGGTGCTAGCTATTGTATCTAGTATATTGATATGGGAAATTAGTTTGTTTGTATTTGAATGGTTTGATGTATTGGTTGTTCATCTGTTTAGTTTTTCTTATTTAGTTTAGTGATTATAGATTGTATATTGTTGCAGTTAATACAAGGTAATGAATATGGATAACTCACTGGGTATAGCAGGCATGGATGTGGGGGATTCCGATTTGGGGTTGGATTTCAAACCTAGAATAGGAATGGAGTTTAATTCTGAACAAGAAGCTTATGAATTCTACAATAGATACGGAGGAGAAGAGGGGTTTAGTATTAGAAGGGAGACTCATGGTAAGAATAGGAAAACAGGTGAACTCACTTCAAGACTATTTGTCTGCTGTAAGGAAGGTGTACGGTCCCAAGATAAGAGGGACTTCATGACTAAAAAACCCAGAGCAGAGACAAGAACAGGTTGTCGTGCTGAACTAAGTATTAAATTGAATCGGAAGAATAATAAGTTCTTTGTTACCCGTTTTGTTGAAGAGCACAATCATCCTCTTGTACCAAAAGATTGTTCCTACATGCTACCTTCCCAGCGAGATATACAAGGATCTCAAAGCATTGAGATAGACTTGGTAAAGGATTCTGGAGTTGATGTCAAGTCTCTGTTTGAGTTGATGAGTAAGCAAGCAGGTGGAAGAGCTGCTGTTGGTTATACTAAAGTTGATGTTAAAAACTACCTACGGACAAGGAGACAGAGAAGTTTGGAGTATGGAGAAGCTGGAAATATTATCAAATACTTTGAAGATCAGACATTGATAAACCCTTCATTCTATCATGCTATGCAATTAGACAATGAGGAGCAGATAACAAACATATTTTGGGCAGATGCTAAGATGATCATTGATTATGGCCAATTTGGGGATGTTGTAAGTTTTGATACAACATACAAGATAAATAAATGTAATCGGCCTCTTGCTGTGTTTGTTGGATTCAATCATCACCGCGAGACTATCATCTTTGGTGTGGCTCTAATGTATGACGAAACAGCTGAATCATTTATATGGTTGTTTGAGACCTTTTTGAAGGCAATGTCTGGGAAGGCTCCAAAAACAATATTTACAGATCAAGATGCTGCAATGGCAAAGGCTCTTCGGCATGTTATGCCTGATGTATACCATAGACTCTGCAAATGGCATATGATGCAAAATGCCATAAAGCATGGAAAAGGATTTTTGACAGATGAAGGTGGAATCACAGGTATTTTGTCAAGATTTATGGAAACTATTGAAGAGGAAGATGAGTTTATATCTGCTTGGAATGCCATGCTTGATGAATATGATGCCCATGACGACACTTGGTTGAGTGGCATATATGATCTGAGAGAAAAATGGGGCTTTCCTTATGTTAAACGGGCATGGTCAGCTGGAGTAAGAAGCACTCAGTTGAGTGAAAGCTTTAACTCCTCCTTGAAAGAGTATTTAGACTCTGACCATAATCTTCCAGAGTTTTTTACACACTTTGTGAGAATGGTTGCTGATAAAAGGCACAAGGAGTTAGAAGCTGAATATGATATGTGCTTCAGGTTACCTTTTTTGAAAATGAATGTCAAGATGTTGTATGAAGCAAGAAAAGTTTACACTAAACGAATCTTTGAGGAGTTTCAAAATCAGTTCGAATTGTCCCTTGAAGCTTCTATTACAAATTGTGTTGATGCAGATGGTCGTGGAAAGATATATACAGTCATTAGAGATGGTTTTTCTAAAGAACGGAAGGTGAAGAGAGATGTTAGTGACATGCTATCTTGTAGCTGCAGATTGTTTGAGATGAAAGGGGTTATATGTAGACACATTATCAAGGTCCTTAGAGAAGTGATGCAACTAAAAGAACTACCTGAGCATTATATCTTAAAGAGATGGACCAAGAAAGCTAGAGATGAAAGTGTTCAAGACATGCACGGGCGTGAAATTGAAGCAGATCCTAAGTTGCAGCAAGCCTCTAAGTATAGGTCCTTATGTTCCACCTACATTCGAATATCAACCAGAGCTTCTGAAAATGAAAAAGCATACAAATTAGTCATGACTAATGCAGAGAAAATAGCAAAAGAAGTCGATGACTTGCTAAGGTCTGAAATGAATGATAAGAAAGATGAAAATGGTCATACAACTCAATCCAGTCCCACTGACCAACTCAATGCAGATGGTAATGTGGTGAATGCAAAAGGGCTAAAGAAAAGGGAGACATCTAGAGGAAGGAAACGGCGAATAAGGAGTCAGCTGGAGATAAGCATGAGCAAAAATAAGAGAAGCCAATCCAGTAACAAAGCAATGGAGGTAAATTTTTTACAGTATGCTACTTTCTTATTAGTTTGATCAAGTTTATTGTGTATGCTACTTTCTTATTACTCGATGATAAATTGGATTGTATAATTCAGGTTACTCCTGATTCAATGGATAATGTGTACAAAGTGACTCTCGATCCATCGAGTAATGCAGAGAACGATGCTTTTGATCTAACATGTGAAGCTCTGAATATGAGTCTTGATGATACTTTTGATCAAATTACAAGCATTGCAGATCCATTTTTGGAGCATGATTTCTCTGCCTCTTCAATTGGATTTATTGATTGTAATCAGGTAAATTGATCTATATAGAGTTGAGTTATGGTATTGGAATTCGATCTAACCATTCTGTATTTCACCATACCTTTCTAGGAGTTTGATTTAAACAACGACCCTCAATGAAATACACACTTTCATGGCTACGGAATACAAAAGGTGCGTCTAGTTTAATAGACATAATGGTATTCATTACATGGTTGAATCTGTATTATATAATGTAATGACTTGTTTGGTTTGCTTTAACAGGTTATGCAAGCTTGCTATTTTGATTTTGGTAAAAGGAGAAGGCATGCACTTGTGCAAGTTTCTGGTTTGTTTATGTAAGAAAGGGATAGAGTAATTGCAGGGTTCTGTTATGATTTTTGTAAAACTGAATCAAAGGAAGAGGCAATTGTTTGTAAGAAGTAAAAGACAATTGCAGGAATTGAATTTTATTTCATCATCTGATCTATATTCCCTCAGTTATTTTATGCAAATGATTGATTAAAGTGATTGAAATGCAACTGTTTTAATCTATATAAACTCCCTCAGTTACAAAGAGCAGAAGAGTGGAAGACGAGAAAGAGACAGAGTAGAGAAAACAAAACTTAAATGGGTATTACTGTAAATTCTAACACAAAGAGATATATGGACCATTGGATGGGCATCATATCAGTTTTTCCACGTGGCTGCATCTTGTTGAAAGCTCAGGTAGGTCAGGTGGGAAAATAGTCTAGGAGAGGATCCAGATCCTTAATGAGGCCACTATATACTCCGCTGATGTAAGTTCTTATGAATGCATTACTATTTTTCGATCAAAAAAAGAAGGTGATGATACGAAAAGAATATGCCCGTTAAACCAAGTGAGTATGCAATCTATAGTTGTTCATAGTTTTTTTGCGTTGCATCCTCTACAGAACTTTTCCTAGTGTTCACATGCACCAAGTGATAAAAACTAGTTGCGAAAGAGTTCCATCTTGTTTTAAGATTTTACATGCATCTGAACATGATGGGAACTTGCTGTAGGGTGGTGTTAATTGTCTTATTATATGATATGAAAGTGGTTCACCTTTTGAATGTTATTGATTTATACTTGCGAACTTATTGCAGGGATCAAGACTCACAGCGTATGAGTTGGTGCATGACAACATACCCGCCACTGTTGTAGCAGATTCCAACTTAGAAGGTGAAAACCTGAGATCAAACAAGATATATTACTCTCTGAAGTTGGTAGTAGATAAAACAACCTCCTAAGCCCATATGCCAGCAGACAATCTACCATAACCCAGATAGCTGGGGCCATTCTAAGATTGTCCATCTTGAGCAAGATGAGCCGGGCTCAACCTCGATGGCAATAGGGGCTGGGACCAATCATATATGGAGAAGGAGAGGCCTGTGCTTGAAACATCAGCACAGACATTCGTCCAACATCAATTAGCAGATAAAAGAGAACCCACACTGAGTCATAAATATGGCCAAACCACCAGCTTATCAGATAATATTAATTACACTTCAACTATCTGAGACTGACTTTACCATCAGAGAAGAAAACAACAAAAGATCCCGGTCATCCTTTTACTAGCAGGTCATCGAGAGACGAGACTTATCATCAGTAAGACACGCACAAAGCTTTTACAACCCCAAGGGAATTGAACAGAAACATTTGACGCCGTTTGTGAGAAATCCTACTAAAAGCCAGCGTGGCTCGATGGTCGAGTCAAGTGAGCAGCATGAGCAAGACATAAGACGGGAAGCAATATATGGGAGAACCCCGGAGACAAGGGGAGTTCCCGGATCACAAGAATAGGGCACCAGGAGGAAACACCCGAGGGAACGGTGCGAGGCCTCAATCCTCAAGAGGTAGCTGAGATGTTGGAAGGAATGAGGGTGCATATCACCCTGCTAGAGCAACATAGGGTTTAGGACCAAGACGAGGTCACAGGGAGAGAACAACGTTTGGAAAGAGACAACGCCACCCTCATGAGCGCTCTAGCCCGAGGGATAGAACAGCGGGAAGCATTAAAAAGGGCAACTGTGTCCCAGCAGGCGGATATAGCAACTCCGGTAGCGGAGGCACGCCGGACCGTGCACGTCGGAGTAAATCTGTTCCTAGAGGGAATGAGGGACGAAAGGCTGCCGCCCTTGCCATAGCCAATCTCGGGAGTTTAGGTTAGGGGACCAAGAGAAATGGAAGAACACTAAGGACTATCTAGGATAATGTGGCATGCTTAACAGAAAGGATCTCAGATGCCGAAAGGAAGGCATCGCACAATCCAACCCGCATAAGTTTCGAAGAGAAGGGAGGGCCGTTCACGATGACGATCACCCAGATCGTTTGGTCAAACGCGGCAAGACGCTGAAATTAAGCTACAATGGAGATCGTGATCCCTATCTCTTTCTCGATAGCTTCAAGTCTCATACGAACGCTAAGGGGCACACAGACGCGATATGTTATAAGTTGTAACATATTTCAAGAGACTCTAGCGGGGGAAGCATTGAGCTGGTTCTACAAGCTTCCATCGAACTCGGTCGACTGTTTCAAGCAATTGGCGGATAGATTCGTCACGAGGTTCATCTTATGCACGGACGGGCAGAGCACCGCACAACTGTTTATAGTAAAGCAAGATAGGGGATAGGAGCTAAAAGCCTTTGTGAACCAGTTGCAAGGAGTCACGGCCAAAGTCGGGAATTTCGACAAAAAAAGTGGCAAAAGAAGCTTTCATTCAGGGATTGTTGCTCGGGAAGTTCTTATATGCAATAAAGATCGAAAACCCGCAAGGCTATGATGAGCTTATGGAAATGGTGATCATGCACGCGCAGACAGACCATGATACCTATGGGAGCAATTCGGCTGGGAAGAGGAAGGTTGAAGGAAAAGAGGGAGGTTCACTGGTCCAAGTGGTCCAAGATGTTAGGGCATGGAAGGGAGACTGGAATCCAACGATGTACTCGTTTGGCAAAAGGCAAAAGGAAAGAGGCAGGAAGAAATCAGGAAGGCAGTATAACTGCCCCAAGGGAAAGCAAAGGGAGCCTACCAGGATACCGGGTACGCAAAAGCAACACCGACAGTCCAAGAGCATTTCTCAACATTGAATGCTACATATGAGATGGTATGGAACGAGAACAAGTCTATCATCTCGCCTCCCTTGGCAAGGAAGTTTCCAGCATCACGACTCACCAAGGAAGACACAAGTAAGTTTTGTGGGTATCATGGGGAGGCAACCCACCACATTAATAATTGTGTGGAGTTGAAGAGAGCAGTTGAGAGCCAGGTGAAAGAGGGGTACAACAATATGTACCCGGGCAGAGGCATGTAGGGCAAGCAATGTGGAAAGGCAAGTTGCTCGCCAAAAGTCATCTACAAAAATTCAAGTTGCGGATAAGAAGAACGATTCCAAGAAGACGGTGGTCAAGAAAGGAGAGACAATGGCGACATTCGTCAGGAATGAAAGGAAAAACGACACTGTCCAAAACAACCAAAGGAAAAGTGACGGTGTCAAAAGCAAAAATGACAACAACAGGGTGCAGAGTGATCGACCTCGCAAACTCACACTTGATGAAAGGAAAAACGTCACTTATTCATTTGATGATGAGGATGTTGAAGTGATTTTTGATGAACTCATTGCATCAGAAAGTATTAAACTTCCTGAATCAAAACGACTTGCCGAAATGAACAAGACCAACGATCCAAAATATTGTCGGCACCACCGCCTAGTGGGTCATACATTGAAGGATTGCTATGTTCTTAAGGACAAAATTCAAGATATGATTAACAAAAATGAGATCGTGACAACAACCGCAAATGTAACAACCACTGGTGCATCTAAACCAAATGGTGCTATATCGGTTGCCCTCAAGGTCGATGACGATGTCACAATTCTCGAGGCACATCCAGACATGTCTCGCCCTGGAAACCCTAATATTCCATCCTTATACGAGCTCATGACAGCACCAAACTTTGATGTATGGGAGGATTCACACGGGTTGGAAGAATCAGACGAAGAATGGAGCATAGTAGAGAGTAATACAAGGCAACTTCGCCCCTCTATTGTGAAGACCCCTCCGCCTCCCTCAAACAAATACCGGCAGAGGTCATTTTCAAAGAATAAGAAGAAAGGGAGAACCGCAAGGAAAACTCAAGACCAAAACATGGAGGAATACAAGTAGCCGGTAAGAACTCCAATCATCCTTGCGGAATTCTTACCCAAAAAATTCTTTGAAAGGGGCGCGAAGTCCGCACACAGGCAGATTGCGCACTCATGAAAGCGAGGAAGAGGGGGACACGCTTCAATGTTGTATGGTAACCATTAATACCATCTCGCCTCCCAACTCAGATACAGAGGTTGAAAGTGTACAAGAAGTCCAGCTACATTCTAGCTTGGTACCTCCACCACCAGCTCAAAAGAAGGACGAATCACAGCCCATGAAGTATAGGGTAAAAGACGACGCAAAGAAGGTCACTGACAAGGTAAAGGCTACATCAAAAGAGCCTCCTCAAAAGAACAAATGTGATGTATTGTCACACCTGAAACGTATCCCCTCACCTTCAAGCGTGTATGATGTCCTGTGTATGACAAGGGAGTTAAGGGAAGCATTGATTGAGGCATTGCTAAGTCCAGAGTTGTATAAAGAAGACGTTGTCGAAGTTAATACAACTACTACAAGAGTTTGTCCTCATTGCAGGAATTGCATCTCGTTCCTGGAGAAGGATTTGCTGTTGAAAGGAGAACACCATAACAGACCTCTCTATGTCACAGGGCTTATGGGTAATATGACGATCAATAGAATATTACTCGACTGTGGATCGGCCGTGAATTTGTTACCTCTCAAAACGCTACATATCATGGGAATGAAGGCTAAATAGCTCACCCCGTCCATGCTCACCATCCAAGGTTTCAACTAAGCTGGTCAAAAAGCAATAGGCACAATTGTCCTACAAATGGAGATTGGGGAACTGCTCTCAACCGCTTTGTTTCATGTGATTGATGCTCCTACCTCTTACAATGTGTTTTTAGGGCGCCCGTGGCTCCATAATTATGGTATTGTCTCTTCCACACTACACCAATGCTTTAAGTGGCTGGAAAATGGAGAGGTCAAAACGGTCGTAGCAGACACAGATCCTTTCAAAGGCGAATAGGTAAATTACTCAGATGCTAAATTCTACAAGTCATCGGATGGCCCTGGCATAAAAGAAGCTCCCAGACCCGTGCTAGAAGCAAGAAAGCAGGAAGTGCCAAAGCCATTAAGATCTCGGGTCAGAGTAACTCCCCAAACATTGTCCTCAAAAGAAAAGGCTCCAAGCTCAAAAACATCGAAGCCAAAGATGGTCTTCAGGTATGTGAAAAAAGACCAGCAAGAACCTGGGCAAAAAGCAATGACGCCTATCAAGGACATAATGGAGACACTCATGACGAGCTATGCACGACCTCTTCGTAAAATTGACCAATCTATCCCAAAGAGTGGTATTGTGATCTCTACAACACTTGACAATGGTCATAATAGGCATAAACGGTTTGTTTCTTTCAAAAGCAGAAATCAGAAGCAAGCATCGGGCCCTCTAAAGATCAACCTCGGGAGTAGAAAGGTGGCCTCAAAAGCCATTCCCCTAAAGATCACAGTTAAGCAGGTAAACGACATGCTTAAGGTAAAACTTCCTAATTAAGTCAGATTCCTCTGAGACAGGTGTCCTTATGGATCTTGAGAAAACTATGTTCCGTGATGAAGACATGACACAAAAAGGTCGGCTTCGTTTGTCTGTCTTTCAATGCCTTTCGAAAGAGCCCCAACCTCGAGTTTCTGTGTTTCAACGATTGGGCGAAATTCATCCTAAATCACAAAAGAACAGAAAGTGGAAGCTCAATTTTAAACGACAAAGGGAGCTCATGGCTAAACAGGTGGAAGAGAGCATAGAGGGATCTGCATCAACAAACTGCACTTCCATCAAAGAAGACGAAGAAGAAGAATACGAATTCATCGATAGTGCCCAACCTGCCCCGCCCCAGATAGAAGACGGAGGACAAGCGACAGTTGATGAACCCCAAGAAATAAATTTAGACACCAATAAAGACCCAAAACCTATATTTGTGAGCACTCTTTTGACTCTAGAAGAATTTCAAGACTACAAGAATCTTCTAGAAGAATACAAAGACGTGTTTGCATGGGGCTATCAAGACATGCCTGGCTTGGACCCTAGTTTAGCTATCCATAAGCTTGTCGTTTCAAAGGGAAAACCATGGGTGAAATAAGCTCCCCGACGCTTCCGCTCAAAGCTTGCTGTTCAAATCGAATCTGAGGTCGACAAACTCATCGATCGGTTTCATTCGAGAAGTTAAATACCCCACATGGCTCGCTAGCATTGTACCCGTTAAAAAAAAGAATGGGCAAATTCGTATTTGTGTTGACTATAGGGACCTCAATGATGCTTGTCCAAAAGATGAGTTCGCTCTTCCGATCACGGAGTTATTGGTGGACGCCACAACAGGATACGACGTTTTATCCTTCATGGATGGTTTCTCAAGTTATAATCAAATCAAGATGGCACCTGAGGACGAGGAGCTTATAGCCTTTCGTACACCAAAAGGAGTATACTGCTACACAGTAATGCCATTCGGCTTGAAAAATGCAGGTGCGACTTATCAAAGAGCAATGACTCACGTCTTCAACGATATGCTACACAACACCGTTGAATGCTATGTTGATGACTTGGTGGTCAAAACAAGAAAAAGGCAACACCATCTAGCTGACCTGAGGAGAGTCTTTGAAAGGCTTCGGAAATACCAACTAAAGATGAACCCTTTAAAATGTGCCTTCGGGGTCACGTCTGGAAAATTCCTTGGCTTTGTTGTAAGGTACCGAGGAATCGAGGTCGACCCTTCCAAAATCACCGCAATAAGGGAAATGCCAGCCCCAAAAAATCTTCGAGAGTTAAAAGGGTTGCAAGGAAGACTTGCCTATATAAGAAGGTTTATATCAAATCTTTCTGGAAGGTGCCAGCCATTTTCAAGACTGATGAAGAAAGACGTACCTTTCGTCTGGGATCAAGCATGTCAAAATGCATTCGATAGTATCAAGGAATATTTGCTCAACCCACCGGTCTTAATGGCGCCTATAAAAGGGAAACCTTAAATCCTCTACATAGCAGTTCTTGATCACTCCTTGGGGGCATTACTGGCACAAAATAATGATGAGGGGAAGGAAAATGATCTCTACTACTTAAGTCGAACACTGGTAGGAGCTGAACACAATTATACGTCAATAGAGAAGATCTGCTTGGCTTTAATTTTTGCTGTTCAAAAATTACGGCATTATATGCTCGCTCACAGTGTCACCTTGATATCTAGAGATGATCTGTTAAAGTATTTGATGACAAAGCCCATGCCCTCGGGTAGACTTGATAAATGGTCTCTGATTCTCTCAGAGTTCGAAATAAAGTATGTACCCCAAAAGGCAATAAAAGGGCAGGCACTTGCAGACTTCCTGGCAGCACACCCAGTACCAGATGATCATGAATTACCCGAAGACTTGCCAGACGAAAACGTCTTCTCAACTGAGACTCCCTCGTGGCAGTTGTACTTCGACGGGGCAGCTAGAAAACAAGGAGCTGGAGCTGGCATCGTGTTCATCACGCCTTTTGGCGGTATAATCCCCTACTCATTCTTTCTAATGGCTTTATGTTCAAATAATGTTGTAGAATATGAAGCACTCATGATTGGCCTCGAGATCGCCTTGGAGATGAGGATTGACTCCTTACAAGTGTTCGGTGACTCCCAACTAATCGTCAGACAAGTGAATAACGAATATGCGGTCAAAAACGAGATCCTTGTCCCATACCAGCGACGGGTCAAGTACCTTATGGGAAAATTTCAAAGCATAAATGTTAGCCATATTCCCAGATCAGAGAATGACAAAGCAGATGCATTGGCTAACCTGGAAGCTTCTCTAATCCAACCCGATGAAAGGGACATCCAGATTACGGTTGGGGAACGACGATTGCTGCCTACACTACTTAAACGAATGGCAGACGTCAACGAAGTACATATGGTTTCCGTGTTCGAAGTCGAAGAAGAATTTGATTGGCAAATGGACATGATCAAGTATTGTCAGTCAGGCATGCTACCTACAGATCCAAAGAAAAGAGTCTACGTCAGGCGGACTGCATCTCGATACACATACCTTAGTGACACTTTGTATAGGATGTCCTTCGATGGGATACTCTTAAGGTGTCTCTCAAAAGAAGAGGGAGCGGAAGCTCTTAAAGAAGCCCATGTTGGAATATACGGAGCCCACCAAGCTGGTCCAAAATTAGCAGCTCAGTTAAAGAGAATAGGCTATTACTGGCCATCAATGGTACAAGACTCAGTAAATTACGCACGGTCATGCAAGACCTGCCAGCTACATGGGGATTTTATACACCAACCTCCATTACCTCTTCATCCCACATCTCTCTCATACCCCTTCGAAACATGGGGTCTAGACGTTGTAGGAATCATAGATCCTAAATCCTCATGCCTGCATCAGTACATATTGGCTGCAACAGACTACTTTTCTAAATGGAGCGAGGCAATTCCTCTCAAAGCGGTAAAAGCAGAAGACGTGGCAAAATTCATCAAGACTCACATCATTTATCGCTTCTAAGTTCCCTCCAAAATAATATCTGACAACGCCTCGTACTTCAAGTGCAGAGCCATGATTACGATTTGTGAAAAGTATAAAATTCAACATGCATTTTCATCTAGCTATAACCCAACAGCTAATGGCCAGGCAAAGGCCTTCAATAAGGTGCTTTGCAACATCCTAAAGAAGATGGTCTCAACAAACAAGAGAGACTGGCATGATCGCCTCCCTTAGGCATTATGGGTATATCAGACCACTGTTCGTATAACAACCGGTTGTACTCCATTCAA
This sequence comes from Fragaria x ananassa, assembly GCA_034370585.1. Lineage (NCBI taxonomy): Eukaryota > Viridiplantae > Streptophyta > Magnoliopsida > Rosales > Rosaceae > Fragaria > Fragaria x ananassa. The sequence continues at coordinate 5,663,089 of CP139760.1, forward strand.
CCTGGTTTATGGCTCTGAAGCAGTACTGCCATTAGAAGTCCAATTGCCTTCTTTGAGGATAGCTACAAGGTTGACAAATCCAGATGAAAACACACAAATCAGACTTGCATAGCTTGAAGCCCTCGATGAGAAGAGACTTGCAGTGCAACAAAGACTCGAGATTTACTAGGCTCAAATTACAAGGGCTTTCAACAAGAGAGTTAAGTTCAGGTCATTCAAAATAGGCGACTTGGTCTTAACAGTCCGAAGGCCCATCATCGTTACCAGAAAGTCAAAGGGAAAGTTTGAACCCAAATGGGAAGGTCCATATGTGGTCACCAAAGTCTTCACCAAAGGTGCATACGAGCTTTCAAACGCAGACGGAGATTGCATCTACCCTTGTGTCAATGGGAAGTTCGTGAAAAAGTTCTACGCCTTTTAAAGTTCGCTGGACTGATAAGCCGGGTGGGCGGTCTAGGAAAAAGTTAGAGCACAAAACTTCCCGAACTACGACAGCTTGATCCCTCAAAAGGGGGTACGTATGCAGTCTAGTCCCAAAATGCCAGATGCAGCCACCCCATAAAAAAATCATCCTGAATCAATCAGGTGAACTACGTGTACCTTGATCCCTTCATAGGGTACGTAGGCAATCTAGTTTTAAAACTGGATCCAGCTGCGAAAAAAAAAAGTTTTCAAAAAAAATCTTTGCCCAAAATCAAGTGGGTGAACTACGTTTAGCTTGATTCCTTCACAGGATCTGTAGGCAGTCTGGTGACAAACTAGATCCAGCCATATTTTCAAACTAATCATTTTCTCTCTTGTGATTGTAAACAGGTAAAAGAGGATAGTTTGACAAATCCATTATCATTGAATAATGGTATCAAAAGTTGAGCATACACCAAGTACAAGTCCGCAAGTCAAGAAAGAGAAGAATACTGACAGCAAGACACGCGGGCTCAAATATCCCGCCCCGCCAAGACGTATTCCTTATATACGTGTACACATGATAAATAAAAAGTTGATGTTCAAAACAAATTCTTTTGCATCTTACCAAATCTTCCAAGCGAAGTAACAAAGAAATAACAAAGCAAGACAAGAAGGAAAAAATAACACATGAAGGCAAAACGACTTCGCAAGACAAAATAGCCATGCAAAGGGAAGGCGGCAAGGCAAGACGCGGAGTCCGCACACGGTCTCATGGATACGCCTCGCCAAAGGACCTCAAAGAATTGACTAGCCGTTTGAACTCCTCTTCCTGAGCTTCGTGTGAACTTTTGAGGAGCTCAAATTCTACAAGCTGGTTTTCCTTGGCTTCCATCCTTGCCTGGCAAAGTTCTTCATCCCACCTATTTTGTTGAGCAGCATAGTCTTTCAAGAAGGCGATTCTCTCTTCAAGATGTTCCTTCGCGAGCTCATATTTTTGGCGCAATTGCTGTGCTTGATGCTCTGCCTTTATAACATGCTCTTCGTTGGCCCTCAAAATCTCAAATTCTTAGTTAAGGCCTGACAATTCCAAGTCCAACATTGTCTTGGTACGATGACATTCTTCATGGCTATGTATCAAATCACGGATGTGTTCAACATCTATTTTGGAACACTCCTCAACAACACGCGAGCTCTTGGAAATCATATCCACCAATTCAAAGGTTTGGCTTACATTTTCAACAAACCTTTCAAATCTATCCTGACCAGATCCATATGACCTAATCACTAGTCCCAATATCTCAAGTGACTTCTGGACCTCGCCGCGACAATCAGTAATGAGTTTCAGTGGTTGAGACAAGCTTATCTTGCGCAAAATGTCTTCTACCTTTGAGATAATAAAATCACCCCAGCGCTCGTTCGGGCTTGAGTTGAAAATCATACGTAAAGTAGATGAAGTTTCATTTGGCTAGCAAATACCTTCATCTCTAGACTCGCATGCGTCAGAATCCACTGGCTCTGTACTACCACTTTTAGAGTCAGAATGACCTCTTGGTGATATGCTAAAACCCTCTACTTCTAGTCCTGACTCCGTCAACTGAGTTGGTTCTTTCCATTTTAGCAGAAGTAATCCCGGTCCTAAACTGTTTACTACCGGCTTTGTTCCAATCAATGATGACTCTACATCATGTTGAGTCTTCTCATAGATTAATTCCAAGTTTTCAGGTTCAGGGGATGGTAACCTAGATGCCAAATCCTTAATAAGCGGCTCTGGTACGTTTTGAGGAAACCCCAAAGCATTCTCCTACGAAGTGGACTTGCGCGGATTCTCCTGTGAAGGGGACTTGCATTGATTCTCCTGCAAAGTGGACTTACGTGGGTTTTGATCTACTTCTTTTAAGGAGGGTCTAGAGCTATGTTCTTTCTATAATAGTTTCTTTCTCCTTGATTCAGGAACATATGGCTTGCATCCCGCATCTTTACGCTCGGTTTCTACTTGCTTCGACGTAGACCTTGGCTTCTACAAGTCCTTTAAACTTAGTTCGGGAAATCAGGTCATGTTGACTTCGCGGCTTTGAAATCAGGTCATGTACTACCACTGATTTCAACTTCGAGACAACAGTCTTGTCGCCATTACGCGAAGCATGATTAGTTGGCGGTGATCCAATTTCATCTGCGAGATCATCGTACCGAGCTCGCTTGTTGCCCCGACTTTCCTCATCAAGTTTTGTTCTATGAATTTTCTTGCTCATGAAAGGAGAAGTACTTCCGAGATAAACAGCTGGATCTCTTTCCTCAAAGTCAGAAAATAGTATTTTTCCTGGTCCGCCAGCGGATGCACCTTTAAGGGATTCTAGCGGGAAAATGCTATTCTGCTTGGCGAGAACACATTTCTTCAGGGTCAGGTAAATAAAAGACACAAACCGACCAAGATAGGGGGCACATGCTGATATCCACCACCTGCAAAAAGTCCAGGTACACATCCCCTCATAAGAAGAACGGGGAATGTAAAAACGGGAACCGGTATCAGCTCTAAGAAGTTTAAATTGCGCCTTCGCTAAGTCTTCAATGCCACATTTGCTCCTCTGCTCAATTTTGAATTAAAGTTTGTTGGCCGGAATCCCTTGATCAAAAACCAAATTGACGAGCGAATCTATTAGGATTGTATGGTTCTAACTAGAGCTCACCACCAATTCGTACATGAAGTAATGAAGAACATAGAAAAATTAGCTAGTCAAAGTGTTCTTTAGACAAGTTCCCATCGTCAATCAAAAAGTAACCTTTTGATTCAATAAAGGGACTAGGACGATACTCTACAGAACCTTTGATCCTAAAAACAAGCTGAGCTCTAGTGATATTGAAATATTGAGCTTTAATGCCTTTGTATCTCTTTAGCTGGGGATAGTTTTTAGGAAACTCACTGTCAGCATGACGTCTATATAAACAGTCGAAGTGTTCTCCCAACCAACCAATCACATAATGAACAAGGAAGCAACTTTGCGCGGGCTCTGACTCTTCCTGCCTCTGGTAATACGGGTCGTACTTGGATGACTGGAGGCCAACTGCCCCCACAGTCCTGCTTCTTCCTGGTACGTATGTCCCTTTTGAGACGTTTGCCTTCTCATCCATTTCATTGAGTATAAGCTCATAGCTGCCGACCTTATTGATCAGGTCGCCCATGGATATGAAGCACTCTCCATGATGCTTCAATAAGGTCGTCTAGAACCTCATGCGCGAGGTTGACGTTATAGGTGTAGAGGCGAGATGGTTGAGTTGTATTAGCATTGTCCTCCTCGCGGCCTTTCTTAGATGCTTGGCGCGGATTTTCATCCTCGGGATGGTCAGACAAGTCCAAGGTGACTCTTCACTGATTTGGCTTTGGTGCGCGGTGATGCCTTCTCTCCTCTGCGAGGTAGTTCCAATTTACTTCGACCAAACTGACCGTGGATGGAAAAGGATCCACATCCACCAAAGAGGGGGAACTCCCAGGCATCTACAGTTTCAGGGCACCAGAGTTCAGCCAGGTCTGAAGGTGGTCGCGGAGCTTGACACAGTCTTTGGTGTCGTGATTGTGGACGTTATGGAACGCACAATACTTTTTGTCTTTGAGCTCCTCTTTGGATGAGATCTTGTGATCCAAACGCACATACTTCACCTCGATCAAGTCATTAAAGACAAGATGGGCATTTTTAGCGTCATACGTGTATGACTCGTACTCGGGATTGGTCCATGCAAATGATTGAATGGTGATTGGCTCGCGAGTCATCTTGAGATTTTTTAGTTTGTTAGCCAATGGCTTCCCAGTCAATTCAACTGCTCCGATGTCTTCATAGTCCTACAAGGGCTCCGACTCTTCCTGCCTCTGGTAATACGGGTCGTACTTGGATGACTGGAGGCCAACTGCCCCCACTGTCCTGCTTCTTCCTGGTACGTATGTCCCTTTTGAGGCGTTTACCTTCTCATCCATTTCATTGAGTATAAGTTCATAGCTGCCGACCATGTTGATCTGGTCGCCCATGGATATGAAGCGCTCTCCATGATGCTTCAACCTTTGGCGATGCTCTAGTCTGCGGACCGCCAATTTAATGGATTCTTGCTCAGGTAAGAGGAAGTCACATTTGGCTTGTTGAATCTTGAAACGTTGGAGGAAATAAACCGCTGACTCCCCGCTCTGCTGGCTCATTTGAGTGAGAGAGTCAAGGCCGACCTCGGGCTCGATGGTTTCATACGTTTCCCGGAACAATCTCTCCATGGTGGGCCAGTCCGCGATGGATCCTGGCTTCAACCTGGAGTACCAACTGAAAGCAGCTCCGGACAGAGAAGTCCCAAAGAGCTTGAGCTTGAGGCTGTCATTGTTCCCATATTGGCCGTACTGAACTTTAAAGCGGGCCATATGCGTTGCTGCATCCTCCTTTGTTTCCCCAGAAAAGGTGGTGAAGACAATGTTCTTGAAGCCATGGGGAAACAGATAATGTGCCACACTGTCAGGGTAAGGATCGCGATACTGGAGGTCAGAATCGCCTTTCCCGGTCTGCTCCTTGACAATGGATGATATAAGCTGGCGCCAGTCGGCTGCAGTCACAGGCGCCGATTCGCCTCCCTCTTCATGGTTAGGCCATACAGAAAAACTGGCGGCCTGACCAACATTCTTGGAAGCTAGGCCAGAAAGAGCAATTATTGGGTCTTCTTGTGTCCCGTTTCCTTGGCGTGGGGCGTTGCTGAATCCCTTGGAAGGACCAAAAGAGCCGCGCGGGGGCGGATTCTTAGAATTGCCTGCCCCTAGCGCGAGCTGCGGGGTCTTCTGAGCCCCGACCTTTGGATTTCCTCTGGGGAGCTCGTTTGGCAGGATATCCTTGGATGTCCCCTCATTCGCGCTCGCGCCAGCAAGGTCTAGGGTGAGATTCTTTGGCGCTTGCGCCCTCATCCAGTCTTCGATTTCATGGAGCCGCAAGTTCAGGCGATGCTGTTTCTCTTTGAATTTGTCTAGCTTATCTAGACTGTTTTTGTTTCCGAAGAATGAGGCATTCTGCTGATCCTGCAGCTTGGTATCGTGGCTGTCCAAACGGCGAGTTTGCTCATCCAACGTCGCGCAGGTGTGAGACAGGCTCTCTGTATTTCGCTTCACTGCCTCCGAGTTCTGGTCAAAGTCCGTGCGGATTTGCTGGGGACTAGCCTCGACGAGACCCTTAGTTTCGATGAATTCGCCCGCGAATTAGCCATAATCCTCACTGAGTGCGGTGAGTTTGTCATGGTTAGCCATCCAGAGGGCTCTGTCTTGTTTGACCTGCTCAGTTAGGTCAGCAACACTTTGTTGAATGGTGTCCAGACCATCCATCCGATCGTTGAGCTTAGCCAACATCTGGAGGACTTGCTCCATAGGAGGAGCAGCTCCCATGTCTTGGGTTGATTGAGAGCATGCCATATCGGGTTCGCCGAAGTCTGGATTGCCAAACTTAACGAGAACCTATTCTTGAGTCAGCGAACGGCAAGCCGCACTGTTATGGGGCTTGTACCGTAGTGATCTGTGTTTGAGACAAGAAGGCTGATGCTTCTTGTATGGTGTCTCCTCAGATTTACCTATATTGTTACGCTTGAACTCCCTTGTCCCACTGGGCGTGCCAATGTTTTGGCCACGATCCTCAACGTACGGAGCGGAGGTGAATAGCGAACAAAGAGAAAGGAGGAGTATTGCGGGCGTGCCACCTCGCGGACGAGGAAAAGTTGTATGCGAGTTTACTTCTTGATCAGGTGAAAGACGGGTTCCAGGTGCCACCTAAGATGAGGAATTTACGAGCACAAGGCGGTCGATACTCATGGCGGCGTGAGCAGAGCAACTATAGGGAAGATTCCAAGGAATCGGGATGAGTCCAAGAGGGCTCTGAAAAGATCTAGCTGACGGTGCGCTTAGAATCGGGGTTTCGAAGTGGCTTCGAAGGGAACTGGGTTGCAGTTGGTTTGTGTTGTTTTTTAATGATTGATTTTTGTAAGAGAGAGAGCTCTGTAAACTTTCGAGTTTCTTTATATAGTGGGAGCAATCCTTTCCGCGAAAGAAAGACAATCAGAATCCATGTTGGACTCTGCAACGTGAAGTATAAAGACACTATTCCTCCCATGCAAACCAATCTTTATGTGACACATATCCAATCCGCACAGTCCGCATAAGATAAGGTCTGGACTCCCATGCGAAGCGGAATTAAGAGCAATCCTTATCCCGTGGGGTATCACAGTCCATGTAGAAAACTAACTCGCGCGAACCGCGGACTTTGTAGCTTAATTCCACCTCGCGGGCTATTGCAGCTCGCGGGCCAAAACAAGGCTTTTTAATTAACAAGGGCTACAGGGATTGGTCCAAAGCGTGTCAAAGACTGTAAAAAGTCAGAAACGATTACAAGCATTCGTGCGGACTCCGCGTATGTTTACTTCCCGAACTAGCGAGTCAGTTCGCCAGCGCCGAGATGCATTCCGCCTCACCTAATGCCAAAGTCATTCCGCGCTAATCGTGTATTCAGCGCGAAACGCGCGAGATCCTCACTCCGCACGAAGTCATTTCGCGCGCGAGCTTTGTTTTTGTCTGAAAGCGCGCGAGATATGTTAGTCCGCGCGGAGTCATTCCGAGCGCGGACTTTTATAAATCATCTCGCGTGGCCTTGCTGGCGGGCCATTATTTTTAAACTTTAAAGAACTTAGGCTCGCCGGCTGACGTAGACCAAGAATTTAATTAATATTTACATAGACAATTATTGCCCAGTAAAATATTAATTTAGGCATAAACATTGCCCCCTAGGCCCTGAGCTTGAATTGTCCAAGCGAAAAAGGCCTTATTGAACATGTCGCAAGCGGATAGGTATCCCAATGGAAGATTAGCACAGCGAACCGAGTCATCTCGCTGATGACTACAAGCTAAACAATGAGAGGAACGGACTTCGCCAGCCTTGACGCCCCGCGTGCAAGGGAAACTTAAGAGACCTTGGTCTAAATCGTTCTGCATGTCATGTTGCCCCCATGCACGAACGTTCCTTCGCTAGGCCACAAACCTTTCATTGAAAGATGAAAAGATGATCAAACTTTAATTTAGGACCTCTGGAATAGGCCTCAATCTTGTACTAGTCTGTTGATTAGACTTTGTACGTTTACAAAGAAATTAATTAACTAAACTCAATGCTCCTGTTGTGTTGCCCCCTAGTGGAAGGCGGCGAAAGGCTAGCTCGATGGCACTGAGCATGATAGATAGTTAGCGCGGGGCAGATGGTGACGGATCAGCGCGCTCCCATACGCTAGCAACATGGCGTTTCAAGAAACCTCCGTTTATAGGATTAGGATGGAGTGTGCCATCAAGGTTGCGCATATGGAACGCCCCTTTGGGCAGTATGCGATGTATAATGAAGGGTCCTTCCCACCGCGCAGACCATTTCCCACGGCCTTCAGTCTTCTCTCCCAATGGTAGCACGGCCCGCCACACCATTTGGCCCTCGGCGAAGCTCCGACCGCGGGTAACCTTGTCATAGGACCGCGCAATGCGTTGCTTCTCAAGGATAAGATTGTTGAACGCAGTGATGCGGTGTTCGTCGAGGTCTTCAAGTTCTTGCCACATAGCTTGAACGTAATCATCACCGATCAACTGATGTTGTTCCTGGATGCGAAGCGAGGCGACGTGAACCTCAAGAGGAAGGACAACATCGTGACCAAACAAGAGAGCATATGGGGTAGTAGATGTCGGACAGAGCTTGGAAGTCTGGTAAGCCCATAAAGTATGATAAAGCTCGAAATGCCAGACGTGAGGATTCAACTCGAGCATTTTGCGTAAAATACCAAGGATAACCTTATTGCTCGCCTCCGCCTGACCATTAGACTGTGCATAGTAAGGGGTCGAATGCAGAAGCTTGATACCATAACCAGTGAGCAATGTGACTGCAGAATCGGCCATGAAGGCACCCCCCCGGTCTATCACAATGCACTTCGGAATACCAAAGCGGGAGATAATGTTGCAGAAAATAAAATTGCGAACCGAGGTTGCAGAGGCAACCTTGAGTGGCTCGGCTTCAACCCACTTGGTAAAGAAATTAGTGGCCACAATGATGAACTTATGCTGCTCCGAGGAATGGGGATGAATGATGCCTACAAAGTCTATAGCCCATCCTCGACTTGGCCATGGCTTGATAACTGGTTGCAACGGAATGTTGGGAATGTGTTGTACTGGTCCGTGAGCTTGGCAATCTTGACACCCCTTAGCAAAAGTAATACAATCCTTGAGAATTGTAGGCCAATAGTAGCCGTGGCGGCGGATTAACCAACGCATCTTTGGGCCCGCCTGATGCGAACCACAAACCCCGGAATGAACCTCGCGCATTAATCGTTTTGCTTCATCGCCATACACGCAGCGGAAGTCATTACCGTCTTTGCCGCGCCGGCGAAGCTCGCCATTGCGCATCACAAAATTGAGGGCGAGGAACCGCATCTGACGGGAATGAGTGGCATCATGAGGGTTCGTGAGGTAGGCGATGAACGGTAGACGCCAATCCTCATCAATAGGGTCTAAAGTAGCAACGCCAAGAGAGTCTTCCTGATATTGCCCCTAGCAATAAAAGACGGAAGAGTGCGTCACTCGACTTTGAGCAGCCGTTCGCGCACTCTATCTCGCAACTTGAGGCCAGAGGAAACTTGTGCGAGCTCATTCACCGCGAAGTTAAACTCGCGCGGAATGTGCTCAATGTGGACATCATTGAAGCGGTTCAATATGTCAAATGCTTTCCATAAATAGGGCTCAATGGACAAACTCAAGCATTTGAACTTTTCCACGAACTGGTTGACGACCAATAAGGAATCACCAAAGACTTGGACCTCGCGGACCCCTAAATCCAGTAAAATCTCCAGTCCTATGATGAGCGCCTCGTACTCCGCCTGATTATTCGTACATTTAAAGTCCAGCTTGAAAGAGTAAGAGAATCGATCACCTGCAGGATTCTCAATAGCGATTTCATCACCTTCGGCGAACTCAGTACGTGAACCATCAAAGTACAAAGTCCATGGAGCAAGGGAAATGACGGCAAACTCTATTTCGCAAAATGCTGTTAACTCGATTGGTGGATGATAAGCAAGGAAGTCCGCTATGGCTTGTCCCTTGACTGCTTTTTGGGGAACATATTGCAAGGAGAACTCGGACAAAGTCAAAATCCATTTGCCTATGCGTCCGCGTAATATTGGGCGGGAAAGCATGTATTTGACAAGGTCGGACTGAGCGATCACCACAGTGGTAAAGGCCAGCATGTAGTGGCAAAGTTTGCACCCTGCAAAGAAAGGGCGAGACACAACTTCTCCATTGAAGAATAGCGCGTCTCGCAATCAGTTAGCACCCTGCTAAGATAGTAAATGGCGTGTTCAACCCCGTTTTCATCGTCTTGTGCCAAGAGTCCGCCAATAGACAAATCAGCAGCGGCGATGTAGAGTTTAAGCGAAATGCCAGGGCGAGGGGGAACCAATATTGGCGGGTTCGCCAGGTAGGTCTTGATACGATCAAAAGTTTCTTGGTGCTGTGGTTCCCATACAAACTTGGTTGCCCTCTGGAGCTTTAGGAGAGGTGAAAAAGGTTGAACCTTTCCTGCCGCGTTTGAAATGAAACGGCGGAGAAAGTTGATTCGCCCGATCAGTTGTTGGAGCTCCTTCTTAGTTGTAGGAGGTGAGGCGTTTATTACCGCCTGCGCCTTGTCTTTAGGGATCTCGATGCCCCTTTGATGGACTAGGAACCCTAGGAAGTCACCTGCTTCCGCGAAAAAAACACACTTGGTGGGGTTCATCTTTAGGTTATGTCCTCACATTCGCATAAAAACCTGTCGGAGGTCTTCAACATGCGTTTCCCGCGTTTTGGTCTTTACCACCACATCTTCGATGTAGACTTCAATCAGCTTGCCCAAGATGTCATGAAAACTAAGGTTCATGGCGCGCTGATATGTTGCCCCGGCGTTCTTGAGTCTGGAAGGCATGACAACATACTCAAACGCACCTGCAAACCCCCGGCAGCAGAAAGCAGTTTTGTGGCGATCTTCTTCGGTAACAGGAATCTGGTGGTATCCAGCGGTTCCATCCATAAAGTATAGCACTTCATGCCCCGCAACCGCATCAATGAGGAGGTCAGCAACGGGTATGGGGTATATATCCTTAGGCGTGGCGTTGTTGAGGTCTCGGTAATCAACACAGACCCGTATTTTGCCATTCTTCTTGCGGACAAGAACCACATTGGATAGCCATTGGTTGTATTTAGCCACGCGAATGATATTGATCGATGCATGTTCTCAATCTCCTCTTTGACTACAATCTGGGTCTCAGTTCGCATGAATCTTCCATCCTGGTGGACTGGTCGTCTGTCAGGATAAGTAGGCAGCCGGTGACAAACCAAGTCTGGAGACAAACCAGGCATGTCTTCATATTTTTCAGCGAAGCAATCCCTGTACTCGCATAGTTAGGTGAGCAGTTCTTCTCGTTCTTCCTCCGCCAGTTTAGCACTGATGTAAATGAGGAGGGGTTTCTCTGCAGTCCCGACATTGACTTATAAGATGGGGTCGCGGACTTAAGGTGGTGTATCATCCAAGGCAGCGGGATCTAACTGAATAATTTCCTCCTTGATGTCGGTATAATCCACTATTTCATCCACATATTCCATTGTCGCGACCTTATCGTAGGCTTCGCGTTCTGCCCAGTATGAAAGGAGTCTTTCACACAAGGACTCGCCAGTCTCACGTGCTTCTTCTGAGGACGCACTAGACATTAAAGGGTTGAAGGGGATCCGCGATGGTGTGAAGACGTTGTAAATCGTCCTTCGCCTGGGTGAGTCCCCATTGCGTTAGGTTGGAAGCCGTGACCCCATACGGGCGACCTTTGGAGTCGATGTCTTGAACATCCAGCGGGCCCATATCAGTATTGTAATAGCGGGCATCGTTAAAGTTGGCAGAGACAGAAAAAGGACGCGGGTCCGCCTTGATGAGGACGGCCTCGCATGCCTCCGTATCCCACACCATGAGTTCTTGGTGCATAGAGGAAGGCACGCAGAAGCTTCTATGGATCCAATCGCGGCCTAGAATCATGATGTAGGATGCGGAGCATTCAGCCACGAAAAATCTATAGACCCGTGATGCTGGACCTACCTTGACTCGTAAAAATAGCAAGCCTAAAGTCCTAGAAACTTACCCGGTGAAGTTCTTGACTGTCAAGGACGTGGTTTGGATCATTGAGCGTGGGATACAAAGGAGTCCCATGATGCAGGTGGTAATGACATTTACCGCAGCTCTAGTGTCAACCATGACCTTGTTGACTATAATCCCTTCCACTTCAGCCGAAATGTATAATGGCCTCATATGAGTGGCCATGTCTAGGGTCGGTGCGGAGAAGGTCAAAGTCGGTATGCGTGAAACGTTGCTTGTTGCCTCCAATAATAGAGCATGCGCGGGTTCCGCAATGACTTGACCCATCTCGTTGCTGCAAGGCGGGGACATGTCACAGACATTGTTGCTAGTGTTTGGAATATCTGCCGAATTGCATGTTGTGTTTGGCGGGAGGGCATATCTCTCAGATATAAAAAACACTATCCCAACTTGGAAAGAGAATTGCTCGCGAACTGGGGTCAACGGAGCCTCTATTACCCCTCGTTGGCCTTCAAGCTTTGCGAACGAGCTTGCCATGGAGTTGACTTCTTCGTTCCCGAGCCATGCAGAGACTTCAACCACGTTGCATGTGAATGACTCCTCTTGCCCTTCCTCTTGGTCGTCGTCCAAAGGAACACGAGGCTCGGAATGGGCTTCGTTGTCTGGTGAGTTTCCGCCAAGGAACCGGGCCATCTGCTGGGTGAAGTTAGGGCTAGCAGGAGTACTTTCAGCGACTGGTGGCGCTTCAGTTTCCGGCTGCCTTGGCCGCCACACAAGCTTGGTTGAGGACTGCTTGTCCTTGGCTATCTGCTCTCCTACGGCTAAAGGAACCTTGGCAAAACCATCTTCCCTTTTTCTAGGAGAGGTTGGGACTTGTGATCTCCTCTTAGCCTCCAACTCAGGATCAGGTTGTGGTTTCTGCCGATGTGAATGTGGTGGTTCCTTCCTTGCTTCCAGTTCCTAGCGAAGAAATTCCCGGGGCCGTGATGAGCAAGGCGACTCGCGCTTTGGTTCAGGCTCTGAGGTAGCAAATAGTCTTCGTCGTACCGGATAAGGTGGTTCCCTTCTTCTTTCAGTCCCTGGCGAATGCCTGCGCCTTGGTGAAGTTGGTGGCTCCCTCCTTCGGTCAGACTCTGGTGATGGCCTGCGCTGCGAAGGCTGTGGATCCCTTCTCATCTCTGACTCTGGGGATGGTCTCCTCCTTGGAGTATGGGGATCATGCGGTGGTACGGTGAGACGACAGAAAACACTTGCCTTCGGGACAGGGTCATCTGCTACCTGCGCACACACCCGTGGAGGCGTGACAAGTGGCCTTTGGAGTATAGCTCGCAGACTTTCAGCTTCTCTCCACATCCTTTCGGGTGTCTGTGCAAGCTGCGAGGGACGGATGGCGCCATCGTCAACAGCTCGCAAGGCACGCAAGATGCTACCATACTTCTTCTACAGTTTTCTTTTCTTGGATTTAGAGACGGTAACTAGTCTTCCTCCTTGCTGTGTGTACCATATCCCTTCCTTGATTGCCAATTTGGATGCCAGTGGAATGTAGGGATCGGACAAAATGCCTTGACGAGGGCTTGGAGCTTCATGGCATTCGCTGCTAGAAACTGATATGTCCATTTCGCTTGAAGCTGGAGACGACGGTACTTCCTCTGTCCAATGTGATTGGACGAACATCTCTAAGCGCTTGATCCTCTGTTCTAGCTCCTCGCGAGTCTTGGGGCTCATGGGCTGGAAATTCTCATCGGGGGATGGTTCATCATCCCGCATGACGGCCTTGCCCTTATCTATCTTTCAAAAGTGATCGGGCTGGGATTTGGTGATTGACTGCCTTGCCAGGTCACGATTCCCACTCTGATTCGCCAGCACAGTATAGTCATTCGCTGGTCTCTTGCAGTTTCTACCTGGCAGTTTGCACGAAACTGCATTTGGGGAGATGTCCAATGTGATCACGCGATGGCCAATACGAGGCCAAGCAACGTCAACAGTTGCAATCATGAATCCGCCTTTGTCTTCAAAGTGAATATACTTGAGATCGAGCCAGTCCTGGACTTGTTCGCGAAGTTGGTAACACTCGCGGGTCCTGTGCCCCCAGCTATTATGGAACTTACAATGCATGCGACCCTCTTTGTATTCAATATAAGGTAAGGTCATGTCCACCGTAACCAGCCCATCATCGATAAGGTCGTCTAGAACCTCATGCATGAGGTTGATGTTATAGATGTACTGGCGAGATGGTCAAGTTGTATTAGCATTGTTCTCCTCGCGGCCTCTCTTAGACACTCGGCGCGGATTTTCGTCCTCGGGATGGTCAGACAAGTCCAAGGTGACTCTTCGCTGATTTGGCTTTGGTGCACGGTGATGCCCTCTCTCCTCTGCGAGGTCGTTCCAATTTACTTCGACCAAACCGACCGTGGATGGAAAAGGATCCACATCCACCAAAGAGGCGGAACTCCCTGGCATCTACAGTTTCAGGGCACCAGAGTTCAGCCAGGTCTGAAGCTGGTCGCGGAGCTTGACATAATCTTTGGTGTCGTGATTATGGACGTTATGGAACACACAATACTTTTTGTCTTTGAGCTCCTCCATGGATGGGATCTTGTGATCCAAACGCACATACTTCGCCTCGATCAAGTCATTAAAGACAAGATGGGCGTTTTTAGCGTCATACGTGTATGACTCGTACTCGGGCTTGGTCCATGCAAATGATTGAATGGTGATTGGCTCGCGAGTCATCTTGAGATTTTTTAGTTTGTTAGCCAATGGCTTCCCAGTCAATTCAACTGCTCCGATGTCTTCATAGTCCTGCGCAGGCTCCGACTCTTCCTGCCTCTGGTAATACGGGTCGTACTTGGATGACTGGAGACCAACTGCCCCCACTGTCCTGCTTCTTCCTGGTACGTATGTCCCTTTTGAGGCGTTTGCCTTCTCATCCATTTCATTGAGTATAAGCTCATAGCTGCCGACCTTGTTGATCAGGTCGCCCATGGATATGAAGCGCTCTCCATGATGCTTCAACCTTTGGCGATGCTCGAGTCTGCGGACCGCCAATTTAATGGATTCTTGCTCAGGTAGGAGGAAGTCACATTTGGCTTGTTGAATCTTGAAACGCTGGAGGAAAGAAACCGCTGACTCCCCGCTTTGCTGGCTCATTTGAGTGAGAGAGTCAAGGCCGACCTCAGGCTCGATGGTTCCATACGTTTCCCGGAACAATCTCTCCATGGTGGACCAGTCCGTGATGGATCCTGGCTTCAACCTGGAGTACCAACTGAAAGCAGCTCCGGACAGAGAAGTCCCAAAGAGCTTGAGCTTGAGGCTGTCATTGTTCCCATATTGGCCGCACTGAACTTTAAAGCGGGCCATATGCGTTGCTGCATCCTCCTTTGTTTCCCCAGAAAAGGTGGTGAAGACAATGTTCTTGAAGCCATGGGGAAACGGATACTGTGCCACACTGTCAGGGTAAGGATCGCGATACTGGAGGTCACAATAGCCTTTCCCGGTCTGCTCCTTGACAATGGATGATATAAGCTGGCGCCAGTCGGCTGCAGTCACAGGCGCCGATTCGCCTCCCTCTTCATGGTTAGGCCATGCAGAAAAACTGGCGGCCTGATCAACATTCTTGGAAGCTAGGCCAGAAAGAGCAATTATTGGGTCTTCTTGTGTCCCGTTTCCTGGGCGTGGGGCGTTGTTGAATCCCTTGAATGGACCAAAAGAGCCGCGCGGGGGCGGATTCTTTGAATTGCCTGCCCCTAGCGCGAGCTGCGGGGTCTTCTGAGCCCCGACCTTTGGATTTCCTCTGGGGCGCTCGTTTGGCAAGATATACTTGGATGTCCCCTCATTCGCTCTCGCGCCAGCAAGGTCTAGGGTGAGATTCTTTGGCGCTTGCGCCCTCATCCAGTCTTTGACTTTAAGGAGCCGCAAGTTCAGGCAATCCTGTTTCTCTTTGAATTCGTCTAGCTTATCTAGACTGTTTTTGTTTTCAAAGAATGAGGCATTCTACTGATCTTGCAGCTTGGTATCATGGCCGTCCAAGTGGCGAGTTTGCTCATCCAACGTGGCGTAGGTGTGAGACAGGCTCTCTGTATTCCGCTTCACTGCCTCCAAGTTCTGGTCCAAGTCTGTGCGGATTTGCTGGAGACTAGCCTCGACGAGACCCATAGTTTCGATGAATTCGCCCTTGAATTAGCCATAATCCTCACTGAGTGCGGTGAGTTTGTCATGGTTAGCCATCCAGAGGGCTCTGTCTTGTTTGACCTGCTCAGTTAGGTCAGCAACACTTTGTTGAATGGTGTCCAGACCATCCATCCGATCGTTGAGCTTCGCCAACATCTGGAGGACTTGCTCCATAGGAGGAGCAGCTCCCATGTTTTGGGTTGATTGAGAGTTTGCCATGTCGGGTTCACCGAAGTCTGGATTGCCAAACTTAATGAGAACCTATTCTTGAGTCAGCGAACGGCAAGCCGCACAGTTATGGGGCTTGTACCGTAGTGATCTGTGTTTGAGACAAGAAGGCTTATGCTTCTTGTATGGTGTCTCCTCAGATTTCCCTATATTGTTACGCTTGAACTCCCTTGTCCCACTGGGCGTGCCAATGTTTTGGCCACGATCCTCAGCGTACGGAGCGGAGGTGAATAGCGAACAAAGAGAAAGGAGGAGTATTGCGGGCGTGCCACCTCGCGGACGAGGAAAAGTTGTATGCGAGCTTGACTTCTTGATCAGGTGAAAGACAGGTTCCAGGTGCCACCTCAGATGAGGAATTTACGAGCACAAGGCGGTCAATACTCACTGCGGCGTGAGCAGAGCAACTATAGGGAAGATTCTAAGGAATCGGGATGAGTCCAGGAGGGCTCTGAAAAGATCTAGGCGGCGGTGCGCTTAGAATCGGGGTTTCGAAGTGGCTTCGAAGGGAACTGGGTTGCAGTTGGTTTGTGTTGTTTTTAATTGATTGATTTTTGTGAGAGAGAGAGAGCTCTGTAAACTTTCGAGCTTCTTTATATAGTGGGAGCAATCCTTGCCGCGAAAGAAAGACAATCAAAATCCATGTTGGACTCTGCAACGTGAAGCATAAAGACACTATTCCTCCCATGCAAACCAATCCTTATGTGACACATATCCAATCCGCACAGTCCGCATAAGATAAGGTCTGGACTCCCATGCGAAGCGGAATTAAGAGCAATCCTTATCCCGCGGGGTATCACAGTCTATGTAGAAAACTAACTCGCGCGAACCGCAGACTCTGTAGCTCAATTCCACCTCGCGGGCTATTGCAGCTCGCGGGCCAAAACAAGGCTTTTTAATTAACAAGGGCCACAGGGATTGGTCCAAAGCGTGTCAAAGACTGTAAAAAGTCAGAAATGATTACAAGCATTCGCGCGGACTCCGTGTATGTTTACTTCGCGAACTAGCGAGTCAGTTCGCCAGCGCCGAGATGCATTCCACCTCGCCTAATGCCAAAGTCATTCCACGCAAAGCATTCCGCGCGAACTGTGTATTCCGTGCGAAGCGCATGAGATCCTCACTCCGCGCGAAGTCATTTCGTGCGCGAGCTTTGTTTTTGTCTGAAAGCGCGCGAGATCTGTTAGTCCGCGCGGAGTCATTCCGCGCGCGGACTTTTATAAATCATCTCGTGTGACCTTGCTGGCGGGCCATTATTCGTAAACTTTAAAGAACTTGGGCTCGCCGGCTGACATAGACCAAGAATTTAATTAATATTTACATAGATAATTATTGCCCAGTAAAATATTAATTTAGGCGTAAACAGTAGTCACCAAAAGAAGAGATGACCACGCGGGGTGGTCACCAAAAAGAAGGCGAGATGACCTCGCCCATGCCTCCTCTTGCCGCAATAAATATATGGCCGCTCGGCCCTTACTCTTGTACACATGGCGTTGCGTTTCGCATAACAAGCCGTACAAGAGAAGGAAACAAGCATTTCAGGCGAGTTTGAAGATAGGCCGCTCGACCGTTACTCTTGTACACATGGCTTTGCATTTCGCATGTGTAGACATGTAAAAGTTAACAAAATAATTGGGTTTATATGCGATGGCTCGCATAGAAATAAATGAAGACGAGGCGGACTCCACTTCGCGAGGTGAAACGTACTTCGTGAGGGGGACTGACATTCGCGATTCGAACAAGACTTGGCGAGGTGAAATAACTTCGCATAGAAGTAAACAGTGGCGAGGTGAAGTGACTTCGCGTAGAATTAAACAGTGGCGAGGTGAAATGACTTCGCATAGAAGTAAACAGTAGGCGAGGCGGACTGACCTTCGCGAGGCGAGGCGGACTGACTTTCGCAAGGTGAACCGGACTCGCGAGGCGAACCGGACTTCGCAAGATGAACCGGACTTGGCGAGGCAAACAAGACTTGGCAAGGCGAAATAGACTTGGCGAGGCCAACAAGACGTCGTGAGGCGAACACGACTTGGTGAGGCGAACAAGACGTCGCGAGGCGAAACGAACTTCGGTTAGATTCACATGAAGGCGAAGCGAAATGGCTCCGCGCGCGTGGATTTACATGAAGGCGAGGCGATATGGCCTCGCGTAGGAGAGTCCGCGAACTGGGATCAGAAATCTCCACTTGCTTGGAAATCAAGATTCCTCGCGAGATATTTTCCATATTCGCGAGATAGCTCGCCCCTTACTAATGATCTTGATCAAAACAGGACATTAATCCAAAGCGATCTGGGCATATCTAAATTTTAAGATTTGATTGATCTGATTATGTTAAAATCAGCAAGTAAATCAAACAATCAAGATTCATTGATTCGATTAAGGAAATATTATTGATTCAGAATCTTCATTACTTGCCTTAAGTGGAGGCATGTTAACACTATAAATACCCCCTCTCATACCAAGAGGAAGGGGGCAGAAATAAAGGCGGACAGAGGACCAGAAGGAGAGCAGCGGACTAGAGAGAGAGAAAAATCCCTCCCGCGAGCTCAGAAGTCTCCCCCTAAATCCTGGAAGAACTAACAAACTCATAGCCAGTTCTTCATCAAATCCTAAATCCTTGAAGAACTATCAAGCTCTTAGCCAGTTCTTCATCAAATCCAAATTCCCCTTGAAGAACTATCAAGCTCATAGCCGATTCTTCATCAACCTCAAGCTTCGAAGTTGTCAAATCCTAAAGAATCATCAAGCTGCCAAATAGCCGGTTCTTCATCAACCCCAAGCCTAGAAGTTGTCAAATCTCGAAGAGTCATCAAGCTACCAAATAGCCGACATCTTCACCAACTTCAAGACAAAGGATAAACCACCACGTGAAACCGCTCGTGGATCAAATCCGATCAAGAACAAGCCTCTCAACTCGACAAGAAGTCCAAATCTTAGACATTCGTTACGTAATCAACCTGCGTAACCCTCAAGAACAAGTGCTTGTCACCCTTGAGTTAAACCTACATTCGGAGATAGAATCAGAGGAGTACACAAAGATTGTAACCCGCATTCGCATTGATTAAATTAAATTATTCTTTGTACACGTGTTGTTCTGTCATTTGTTGTAGATATTTTCGTGTTTACAGCATGATAAGCCGTACAAGGGAAGAAAACAAGCATTCTAAGCAGGCGAATTTGCAAAGCAGGAACTTACCCTTGATGACTTGGAGAATCCCTGAGCAAATCAAAATAAGCTCAAGTAACCGAGGCGACATGTCTTTATAGAAGGAGCAGTTCCTTCAAGTCCAACTCCTAAACACATTTGGTTTTTCATCTGCAAAAAGGTTTTTATCCTCAAGATGATAGATCATAGAGTTGGAGTCAAGTATGGTTCGAACTAGGGAAGATGGCCCATCAAAGTTACAAAGTTCTTCTGGCCATGACAAACATTCTTGCTAAAACATTATCTGACGAGGTGACTTCACATCAAAGCAGAAACCCTAAGGGGTGGCGAGGTGACTTCACCTCAAAACAGAAACCCTAAAGGGTGGCGAGATGACATTTGCGTCAAAGCATGAACCCTAAGGGATGGCGAGATGACATTCACGTAAAAGCATGAACCCTAAGGGGTGGCAAGCTAACATTCGCGCCAAAGCAAAAACCCTAAGGGGTGGCGAGGTCACATTCGCATCAAAATAGAAACCCTAAGGGGTGGCAAGGTGACTTCACATCAAAGCAGAAGCCATAAGAGGTGGCGAGCTAACATTCGCGCCAAAGCAGAAGTCTTAAGGGGTGGCAAGGTCACGTTCGCGTCAAAACAGAAACCTTAAGGGGTGGTGAGGTGACTTCACATCAAAGCAGAGGCCCTAAGGGGTGGCGAGCTAATATTCGCGTCAAAACAAAAGCCCTAAGCCTAGGCGAAGCGAGATGACGTCACAGGCAAGGCGAGATCCCTCCACGCAAAAGATGAAGCAAGTCACGGAGCCCGCTCACCAATATACATGCGGAGCCTGCTCACTAACATATGCACGGAGTTCGCACACAAGCATACGCGCGAAGTCCGCTCACAACCATACACGAGGAATCCGCTTACAAGCATACATGCGGAGTCCGCATGAAGGGGGAGTCCGCTTACACGCAGAGACTGGATTTCAAATCACCTACGCCACTATGGCTAAGGCAATTCAAGCCTTTTGGTGACACATGCGTCACCCATTTCAGATGCACAACTCAAGTCAACAAACACTCTACCGAATTGGGTGTCCACAACAAATACAGTTGACAGATTTAAAAATACATCTGTCAAATCCAAAATTGGCATTAAGGCATTAAGCCATAAAGCCTACAAACCTCTTATGAACTATGGTCGGTTTGATCCCACAAAGGGGTACGTAGGCAGTCTAGCATCCCACTAGATGCAACCACAATTCAAAACAAAATCTCTGACACCACCAGTCAAATTCGTCCAGTCCAAATAACTCTAGCCAAATTCCTAAAGCACCAGAGAATCAAATCCATAACCAAGCCTTAAGAACTACAATGGTTTGATCCCTTTACAAGGGTATGTAAGCAGTCTGAATTCAAATCTGGATACAACCACACCAAAAACCAAATCATCATTTCTTTCCAAGCCAATCACCCTGAAACATACACATTTCCTAGTTGGTACTTTGTAATTAGAATCAAAGGGTTTTCCCTTGTAAACAGGGGTTGTATTTAAGAAATTTCTTTTATTCTGAATGGGTCGAATCAGACATAAATTAAAACTCTATCTTAATTAATAAGATGGAGTGAAATCGTGTTAAGTATATATGTGTTTACAATTTTTGCCCAACAATAATATAATAGGTTTTGGCTTCTTTTAAATATTTTTTACATGAACTATTGATACATATACCTATTTATTCATATAATATGATCTATTCTATTTGAAAATAAGAGAAAAAGTGTCTGGGCTGCAGCCCAGAGGCAGCTGCACTATCCTCCGTCCCTGTGTAAACGTGTTACATACCGAGTGATCTTTCCAGTATGTCACCGTTGTTTGAAAGTAAATAAAGTCGTCATTAGAGTAGTACTCTTTGTTAGTTGGTGTCTGGTTGAGTACATGTTTATTGTAGAAATTTCTGATATTTAAGGTCTATGTAATTAAATGTTTAGGTTTCATGTCCCTCTTCCTTTTTGTATTCGATAGTTTCATTCATCAAGGCTGGAAGACAATCGCACCAGCTTTTTTATTAAAAAAAAAAAATTGTCTCTTGCGGGTTCAATAATCAATACTCAAACCACTAATGTGTGTAAACTACTAAAATCATGGCCTTGAACATTTTTAGTAAAGCATCTCCAACGTTAAGGTTAATTATTATTTTTTTTGTCTATTTTAAATGTCACTTGTGATGATGTGGAATTTGACAGTTTCGTTCTATTTTCTCTCCAACCCATACATAGTTAATTAATTTTGAGTTGTTACCTGTAAGAACTCCGAAAGTACTCAATAGTCTCTCCGTAAACTTCGGCGACTCTAGGGTTTTGAAAAAGTCTTCTCCTCTCTGTCCGGTCGTCAGACGAGATCTGCTGGTGACCAGTTGGCAGTCAAGCTCCTCTGGTTTGATGGCGGTGGAAGGAAATAATTGTGTTGTTATCAGATTGCATGATGAGATGCTGCTGGCGACGTTGTCAATAAGCTCTGCCATAGATCTTGATTCGTCAGGGAGGAATGACGACCTAGGTTGGGAGGCTAGCTGGAGAGGCGATGGTTTAATGGCAGGGATGGGCCGCCTAACCAGCTTCCCCGATTTGGTGGGGCTTTCTTGTTACGGGTAGATAGCTGCGGGCCTTGGAAGGATGTTAGTGGTTCAGCGTTGGGTACCGAGGCCGGTGCCGAGATTGGTGGCAACGGCGTAGCTCGGTGGTTCATTGTTCGACGGTGGCTCCTGGCTACGGTTCATGGGCAGCATTTTCCTTGACATCCAATGGGCTTGGTGGTGGGCTTGGGCTCTCCTTAGGCCTAGATAGGGGTCTGTTTGTTTTTTTGGTTGGTTTTTTTTTGTTGGTTTTTTTGTTTGGTTTTTGGTTTTGGTGGTGTTTGTCGTCCCTCCCCTTTGGGTGAGGGTTTTAAGTGTTGGTAGTTTGGTGTTGTTGGTGGCTTTGATAGGGCCATGGTTGATGTTATGTCCAGGAACTATCGGTTTTAACATCAATGTTTTCTTGTTATTAATGTGTCACGCCCCCAAACCGAGACCAATTCTATATAGAAAGATGGTGCTTGAATTTGCGACGTGAGTTTTTAACAAATAAAATTTTCTCAAAGAATTAGAAGAAGAAATATATATATGTTTGGATAATACTTTTATTAGAAAGCGTAAGCATTAATATTTTATAATACCAAATATTTTAAAATACGAGAATTTTTGCAAGAGTATATAAGACGTTACATTTATTCTCAAAATAGCAATAACAAACATTCTTTTATTTAGTAGGTTCATCCCATTCCCGAAGCATCTATTCGTTACCTGAAAACAAGAATGTGTAGTATCATGAGTAACATAGACCTAGTAAGTACAGCTTATATTTTTATAATAATGTGTAGAGTCCTTTTTATTTGTTCATACCGATTCTTATTTATGCGCGCACACACACACATACACACACACACACACATATATAAGCGTGAATAAATTCATTCATGTGAATATTTAGGAAACTGGTAATAAATCACAAAGTTCATGTGCTAGTTCCACTGTACCAAAGCACGGGTAAACCGCAACATACCAAGGACAATACCAGAATATGTATACTCTAGGTTGATATTTTCTTTCTATGAGTATAATAATGTACTTTCTGTAGGGACTAGGACTCATGCTAACTCCACAAATCACAAAACATTTTTACCAGTAATTCATTTAAGCACGGGGTAGTACTAATTACCCGGCTTCTCATTTCTAAACTTAATTACGTCAAAAGAGTGTAGCAAATTTAGTAAGTAAGATAATTATTTCAATACCAACAAAGTATATAAGCTTATATCAATATACTTTAAAAATTATAATAACTTAATATATACACAAAATAAGCACTTTAATAAACCTAAAAGTAAATGTGCAATAAATTAAATGTACTTTAAATTAAATAAACAGAAAATATTAGTTAGTAGTCATATTTCCCATAGTGAGAGAAATCCTTGTCCAAAGAACCATCAACTTTTCATTTTCATATCTCATTCAATTTATGTCCAAATTAGGCAAGTGAGAAGTCCATGTCTAAGGATCTTTCAATTTATGTCCAAATTAATCCAGTTCGAAGTCATAGATTCCAAAAATGGTGAAAAACAGTAGTAGTGCAGAAATCTGATATCCTTTATATTACCTTTGATGTCTAAGTCTTTACGTGCTTTATATTTTACCATTGCTTCTGAAACTTTCCAGATTTAAAGTAGAAGTCCTAAGCTTCAATTTGATATAAAGTTTGTAGAAAAATGTTAAGAAATGAGCGAAATATGAATTTTTGAAGTTGTGGTAGTTGTAATGGATTTTCAGCGAGTTTATTAGTTTAGAAGTTTGATTAACCATAACTTGTTCATTTTCAAACCTTTTTAAGTGATTCAAAAGCCTAAACTGAAGCATTTTTCATGAAGAAACTAATACTATGATCAAATTTATAAAGTGATATTTAATTATATATGAAAATATAAATTTCTAGAAAACATACTCTTTTCCATTTTATCCTTAGTTATGCATTTTGATAATTTTAACGACAAAAAAGTATAGGAATGTAACCATATACGTACTCTTGAATTTTCAGAAGTGAAGTGAAGGTCTTGGTATTAATTCAAGGTTGAACTTCTTTGACAAAGAGAGAACTTCTCAGGAGAAAAAGAGTGAAGGATAAGATTTTGGTGTGGGAGTTTTTCTATTCAACTAGGGAAGTTTGTGATCATCTGTACTTTTGATCTTGGAGTGTGAAGAAAAGATGTTGCAATTCCCAAGTATAAATAGGTCATGAAGCATGCATAGTAAATTAATTTTCATCAATTTTATTTGACTTAAAAGACTAAACATTAAATTTGAGTGATAGTCTAGCTAGTTAGGGTGATTCACAAAGAAAACCAAAATAGTAAGAGGGGTAAAAGAAAAATCAGCTAGTACATGAATCTATATATGAGGTATACCTTATATATGTATTGGCATGAATCTATAGATACACAAATATTTATATATGTATATATAGATATATATCTAGTCAAGTTAATAAGTAAAGGAATATGATGTTTTCCTTTCTTAAGATCTTGTAAATGTGTTAGTAATATTTAAAATTAGAATAGTATGCATAATAAAAGTAATACTAACACGAGTCTTAAATTCGATCACGAGTATCGATTGTATGTAAGAAATACGGGTTAAAGTATTTAAGTAGTTTACTCAAATTCTAATACTTAATAAAAATACATATCTTGTAAGTATGAGTCATTGGCTTCTAAAAGGAATATTTTGGAAGATATTTGGATTACTATCTACGGTTAAGGAGCTTTAGTGTGTTATATAATTAGTACTAAGTTTCGGGGTACTACACAATGTAATGTGGAGGTTTCCCCTGTATATATGTTGGCAGATTTGGTGTATAGTGCTTGGTGGGGTTGTTTCTTCTTGAGGTTGGCTGTAAAGAGGTATCAAGACTTCCGGATGAGGTTTGGAATATGTTACATTTGGACCATTTTTGGTTCATGGTCATGTAATCGCATGTATATGGGTAAGAAAGAGTGTGTGGACTTATTGTCTACCATCGAAATCTCCCATAATTGTAATAGTTGATTATTATTATTATATAAAGTGTTTTTATTTTTTATTTTTTATCCAAAGACGATAATAATTTTATTGATCACAACTTCAGAGTAAGTACAACAACATGAACCTGATCCGTCCGTAGATGTTATCGTGCAAAACTACTTAGCAAATTTATCTTGTAGACACTAAGCAATCTCTATGCTGAATACCATGAGATGAATCACTATGATCAATCTTCCGTGATAGCAAAAATGAGAAGTAATCAGCCACCGGGAACACAAAAAGGAAGAGACAAGTCCTCAACCTATCATTATTGAATACTTTGGAGAATTCCTCAACCTAGTTTTGTTAAGCTTTACTGTGGATTTTGACACCCATCGTTGAAGATATGATCTTAGTTAAGAGGCTAATGAAGTTGAGTCATGAATAACCCAAATTTTTTTTTATACATGACGGTTTAGTACACGGCAATCTTGGCGGCTTGGCCATTCCAAACCAGTTTTATGTCAGAAATCACCATACATCTTTGGTAGCTAAATCTGGCATTTGGGCCCTATTCCAATGAGAGACCATGAACAAAAGTAGTCTTGTATAAATTAAAACCAGAAGGACGACGTTCCCCAAATTCAGAAAACCCACAAACAATGCCTAAGGTTTCCTCTTGGCTCTTCCACACCAAACCCAGCCGATCCTTGTCTTCCTCATCTTCATCTAACAATCCTCCAAAACTCCCACTTCTTCAAACCCTACTCAAACGTGGCTTCACTCCTACTCTCAATTCCATCATCCAATTCCTTCTCTTCCTTTCACACTCTCGCAGATTCAACACAGTCCTCTACTTCTTCTCTCAAATGGAGTCCAACCAAATCAAAGGCAACTCCCAAACTCGCTCAATTCTCACACGGGCTCTCCTAAAACTGCACAAATATGAAGAAACAGAGGATTTCATGAGGATCCAGATGGTCAAAGCTTCAAACTTTACGAGGAATCGCATGTGGGACACTCTCATTCAAGGTTTCTGTATCAACAAGAAAGACCCAGATAAGGCTTTGTTGTTATTAAGGGATTGCTTGAGAAAATATGGTTCCTTTCCTTCTTCTTTCACTTTTTGCTCGTTAATCTATAGATTTAGCTCTATGGGGGATATGAGTAGGGCTATTGAGGTTGTGGAGTTGATGACTGATGAGAATATCAATTACCCATTTAACAATTTTGTTTGTAGTTCAGTGATTTCTGGGTTTTGTAAGATTGGGAAACCAGAAATTGCTGTTGAGTTTTTTGAGAATGCTGTAAAGGCTGGAGCTTTGCAGCCTAATATTGTGGTGTATACAGCACTTGTTGGTGCTCTCTGTAAATTAGGAAGAGTTAGTGAGGTTTGTGATCTAGTCTGTAAAATGGAGAAGGAAGGATTGGCATTCGATGTTGTTTTCTATAGTAGTTGGATTTGTGGTTATATTTCAGAAGGGATTCTAATGGAGGTGTTTAGGAAGAGGAGACAGATGTTAGATAAAGGCATAAGACCAGATACAGTTAGCTATACTATACTCATAGTTGGGTTCTCGAAGCTTGGAGATGTGGAGAAGGCAAGCGGTTTATTGAAAAAAATGAGGGAAGATGGGCAAGAACCCAGTTTGATAACATACACTGCCATCATGTTGGGATTTTGCAAGAATGGAAAATTGGAGGAGGCATGTGCTATTTTCAAGATGGTTGAAGATTTAGGAATTGAAGTTGATGAATTTATGTATGCAACTTTAATTAACGGGTTTTGCATGAGGGGGAATCTTGATGGTGTTTTTCGTCTGCTAGATGAAATGGAACAGAAGGGGATAAACCCAAGCATTGTTACATATAATACAGTAATTAATGGATTATGCAAATTTGGGAGGACTGTTGAGGCTGAGAAGATCTTGAAAGGCGTATCTGGAGATACCATTACATATAGTACATTGCTACACGGGTACATTGAGGAAGAAAATATATATGGGATTTTGGAAACCAAGAGGAGATTGGAGGAAGCTGGAGTGTTTATAGATGTTGTCATGTGTAATATACTTATTAAAGCACTATTCATGGTGGGGGCGTTTGAGGATGCTTACCTACTGTACAAGGGAATGCCAGAGAAGGGTTTGACTGCAAATTCCTTTACATACTGTACAATGATTGATGGGTACTGTAAAGTTGGTAGAATTGATGAGGCACTGGAGATATTTGATGAATTTAGAAGGACATCACTTTCATCAGTTGCATGTTATAATTGTATTATAAATTGGCTCTGCAAGCAGGGCATGGTAGATATGGCCAGGGAGGTGTTTATTGAACTTGACCAGAAAAGCTTAACTTTGGATGAAGGTATCTGCAAAATGCTTCTGAAGGCAACTTATAAACAACAAAGCACGACTGGAATTTTAGACTTTGTTCTTAGAGTGGAAAATTTGAGTCCAGGTATGTATGATGTTATCAGCAATGGTGCGATCAGTTTCCTGTGCAAGAGAGGGTTTCATGAGTCTGCATTTGAAGTGTACGCAGTGATGAGAAGGAAAGGGTCAGTTGCTACGAGAAAAACTTACTATTCAATCTTGGAAGGGCTAATTAATGATGGAAAAGAGTGGCTAGCTCTGCCTATTTTAAACATCTTCCTGAAAGAATATGGACTAGTTGAACCCAAAGTAAGCCAGATCCTTGCTTACCACATGTGCCTGAAGGATGTCGATGCTCTCCGGTTTTTAGACAAGATCAAGGACAGACGTACAGCCATTACCTTGCCTATTTCTCTTATCAAGACACTTATAAAGAGGGGTAGAATTTTGGCTGCCTATCAGCTTTTCATGGTGGCTGAAGATAGTGTACCCGTTCTAGATGCATTTGATTATTCGCTCATGGTTGATGGTCTTTGCAAGGGAGGATATATTAGTGAGGCACTAGATCTCTGTGGTTTTGCTAAAACTAAGGGAATCACCTTGAATATTGTCACTTATAATTCAGTTATAAATGGTTTGTGCCGCCAAGGTCACCTTGTTGATGCATTTCGGCTATTTGATTCATTGGAGATAATTAATTTGGTTCCCTCAGAAATCACATATGCTACATTGATTGATGCCCTACGTAGAGAGGGGTTTCTGCCTGATGCAAAGCAATTATTTGAAAAAATGGTCGTCAAGGGGTTTAAACCAAATACACATGTATATAACTCTATTATTGATGGTTTTTGCAAAATTGGACATATGGAAGATGCCTTGAACCTTCTTTGTGAATTGGAGATGAAATCCCTTAGGCCTGATGCATTCACTGTTAGTATTGTCATCAATGGCTTTTGCCAAAAGGGTGATATGGAAGGGGCCCTAAATTTCTTTATTGAGTTCCAAAGAAATGGCACATCACCTGATTTTTTGGGTTTCTTATATTTAATGAGAGGTTTATGTGCCAAGGGAAGGATGGAAGAAGCCAGAAGTATCTTGAGAGAAATGCTTCAGTCTCAGTCTGTTCTGGAGCTAATAAATAAAGTTGACGTTGAGCTTGAAACAGAGTCATTGGAAAGTGTTCTTGTTTCACTATGCGAGCAAGGAAGTATCCAAGAAGCGGTGACTGTGCTTAATGAAATGGCGTCCATGTTTTTCCCCATTCGGAATTCATCTCATAAGCTACAGAAGCCTTGTGACAGCGAGGCTCCGAAAACAGTTGCCCCAGAATCTGTGCCTTCCATCAATGCAGTTTTGGACATGCAGTGTTCTGGTCAGAAGAAAGTAGAGAAGGTGGCAAAAACTTATGATGTTATAGGGAGGAGGTCTCAGTTTCATGACTTCTATAAGGAAATTGCTTCTCTCTGTTCGATAGGGGAGCTGCAAAAGGCTAGTCAATTAGTAAACGACATAATTTCTAATATGGGCAAGAGGTAGAGTCTGGCTCTTGACCTATGTAGGTGCTTCCATCACCTTTAGCAAGGCACCATATATCGTGCATGCAGCTGCAGGTATTTACTCTTGCATTGCTTTTGAAGTGAATTGAACCAAAAGGGCTAGTAGACTTTCTGAATCTTAGTTTTCATCTACATTTTTATTTTTCATAAAACCAATTTATTTGCATGTACTTCTGTCTCTAAATCACCTGATTATTGTTGTAACATTTAAAAGGTTCTAGCAGTTCTATAAGTTTAGTACAGAAATAAGTAGATTTGGACAAATGATGTTTCATTCATCTAGTCAGACTAGATCAGAATATGTTTGCCGTCTCATATTTTGGTTTTCCTTGTAATTTCTTTTTTTAGGCTATCGAACTTTTGCCTCAGCAGCAAAGCTTTATTTAGATAAAGTAAAACAGAAAAAAGTTCTCAATGAGTCTTGTAGAAATATAAAATAATGAAATGTACATCTGTATATGTTTCTTACTTTATCTTAAAAGTAGTTAGATTACTAGTTGGTTGACTAGCAACTTTTCATGATTTGTTTTCTTTGAAGCTCAGGAGTTTGATCAATTATGCCCTAAAGTACAAGTTATGGGCGCAACACAATGCTATCGATCTAAAGGATTTGAGCTATTGAACTCAATCCTGACAACTGCAAACAGTGTAGATGATGGTTTTGGACCAGTTACACTCTTTAATTTGTGTAGCATTATGAAGATGAAATGGTAACCCTCTATATGCTTTATTTTTTATTTAAGTACTTGAGCTTGTTGCTTAACTACAAAAATGCTGTGAATTATGGTGTTTAGCCATGATAATGCTTCTGGTGAAGGTCTGAATGATATGTTGGAAAGACTGATATCAGCGGCTCAGGTAATTCTGCATTTTATTATGCATCGAAATTAATACTCAACTCTTCTCCAGCTTTGTACTTGTGACAGGAAACTGCATATTCTGTTTGCTATTCTTTCACTGGATTATGGGTTAACTAGTATAGAGTTTTCGCTTGCTTGTTGATGCTCAATATTTTTTATGTTTTATTCGAAGGCAATTTCCATTTTACTAGTCACTTCATTATTAAGATGTTGGTCCATATCTCCTGAGATTCTGGAATATGCTTGTATGGTCCATATAAAGAATGATGTAATATCAAATTATTGAATTCTTTTTTGTGTCTGAAATGTATGGAACCCCAAACTGTTTTACATGTTGCAAAAGCTCAAAGAATGAATTTTCTCTCGTGGTCTAACTGAATTGTGGGATTAAGAACGTTTACTCTTGTAATCTTCATCAGAATTATGACACGGTTTTATGTTGGTTTTACGCAGAAAGCCATCAACTCAAATTGCAGATGTGCTGCACGCATGATGATGATGTAAAAATGCATATATACTTTTTTTTTCCTATATCAGAAAATTTTGAAAAATAGCATGGGCATGATGCATGTTATCTTGGTAGTCTTTCTCTTGAATTACTCTTGATTATTGAAAATTTTTCTGTAAACTCTTACAGGAAATTTGCATGTCTTCTTTGTAGTTTAAACTGATGTTGGATTTTCTACATGCTTAGGCTCTGCATCTTCACGGTGAGATTCTGAATGATTCTCTTTTGTTTTTCTCCCTTGGCTTTGGTGGAAGCAATGGGCATGGAGTTTGAGAGTTCGGAGTGTGCTTGCTACACAGGAGTGGAGTGCAAGCAACCAAAAGCTGGTAGATTTAATCCAGTCTGATGGGTTGAACTTTATGCCGGTGTGAGATTGGGTTCTACCATCTCAAACAGTGCAAAATGACAAGTTGTCTGGCTATACACTGCAAAACTCCATTTTTGGCAGGTAGGACAAGACATGGGATTGGACTAGAATCATCCAATTCAGTGATTGGTAGTGTAATTACATTTATACTGGATTGAAATGTTATTCTGTCTTGTCATTTTTTGTAGGACAAGATGTCCAACTAAAGGATATATGAACCTGGGTCCTGTGTTAGGGTCAGGTCCAGAGTTTGGATTTCGGAGTTCAGTCTCAGGAGGAAAGTTAAGCTCTTATTGCAAAGGTGATTCTAAATTCTTCCAAATGTCAGTCATTTCCCTGCGAGGCAGAAGCTGATTCGCTTCATTACCTTGAATCATGTTCACAGCTGATTTGATGAGGATGATCTGAGCAGGTCTAATGTAGTGAGGATTCCAGCAGCAATAATGGAGCTTAAGAAAAGAGTACCACTTTTGGGGAAGGCGTGAGATGTAGAGCAGCATGATGGTATACCCAAAATTCATGTCTTGCTATGAATTATACCTTGTAATATCACTTAGGCAGATCACTGACAAACTATTTTCTCTGGTACTATCTAATTGAGGAACTATATGCTGAAGACTGAGACCAGAAACAACCTTTTACTGAAGATAAGCTTATTTAGCATTCAATTCTTTTATTCTCAAAACTATATAGTCGAGTACATACAATGACATAAACCTGAGGATAGAATATATTTCTTGCCGTTTGATGAGGTGTTTACTCCAACCTTTGTTCGAACTGTCTGCACTTATAATCTCTAAATGCACATGTTATCGCAATTCTTGAGTTCCAAGAGTCTAGACCACCTTTTCTCAATAGAAGCCTTTCTTTCTCCACCAATATCTGCATACCAGAAATTTATTGGAAATAGGCTTACTTATTATTATTATTATTATTATTTTATATGAAAATTTCTGATGAAAGACTGAAAAAGAATACTTACATTGCACAGTGGGATAAGATTTTTCACACAGCTCTGAACAAGTATCCTGCAAATTACATTCTCTCAGTTCATCAACCCTTTAGTGTATAAAAAGTATAACAGCATGTTAGCATGTAGGCATTGTAGGGATTATCCAAAAAATAAAATGTAGGCATTGTAGGGCAATTTTCTATTTACAGACGGTTCGTCTTGTCATTAGGATAGTTTGTACTAACTTTTATGGAGGTGGCGAGCCGAATTGAGTCTTGTACCAGTGAATCAAGCTCAGCTTCATTTCCAGGCTTCACATAGATCACCTGTAGAAGCAGCTGTGTTAAGATACTATCTTGGTTGGGCAGTTGGCGTGGAAGATGAAGAGAAAAAGTTTAGAAACTTAATGATGGATCGTCGCCACCGATTTCAGGCAGTTGAATTGTGTTGTCATCTCTGCTTGACGACAGAACCCACACATTAAACTGTGTGTCAATCTTTTCCATCACAAAAGATTAGCTCTGTACAGTTTACAGTTCTAGAATGGTGATTACGGTCAGATCCTAGTTTGAGTACTATAACTTGAATTGCGGTGATTGGAAAACTACAGACCTTTCTGGAAACTGCCTGATGCTTTAATCTGTCATGACAGTTTGAGGACAAATGTATTTACCTGATGCTCTGTGCAATCATTACTTTTTAACTTTACAAAAATTCTAAACCAGTAATAGTCATGATCGAATTGTCCTTCAACTTTCATGAAAAATGATTACAATTAATAGAAAATTCATGCAAATGTTAGTAGCTGATGGTATATGCAACACCAAGTACCTTTCTGCAGTATGGAGAAGAGCAGTTGCTACATTTTCTGGTGAATGATGTTAAAATCCTTCCATCAACAGAGAAACCAAAACTAGCATGCTGGTGAACAGAATGAAAAATTAGTTATTGATAGAACTGGTTGAACCAGACAGAAAGATTGCGCAATTCAGTTGGGATTTGCATCACAGCATATTGATAGCAGAGAGAAGGCTTTAGAGGAAATGTTGCAAGTTCAAAGACTTCAGTGACCTATATACTCTTCATTACCATATTATACTGCTAAAACAATATATACTTCGCTTAGTAATTATTATGCAAACTTCTATGCTTAGAAACATAAATTTAGATTGATTTCCTGTAGAGAAAACATGAAGTTGGTCTACATATATAATTGTATTGGTGCATTAATGCTCTGAAGGAGATCATCCATGAATGTTTTTGCCCTCACTATTTGTATACTTTGTTATTATTTTGCTATCTATTTACTCAATGGTTTTTATCCGAACACTCTTGTTGACATTAACTCTTTTGTTTCTTTTGTTGATACAGCTAGGTGCCTAGGTTGTGTTTCTTTAGATTGACCATGTTCTTCGATTGGAAGAATAATGTATACCATATATTTCTTTTGGCCTGAATAATTTGTAGAAGTTGCAAGTATGGATAGTTAGATATTTTGATAAGAAATTAGGAGCGGACCTTGTGGACGGAGAGGTTGACTGAAACTTGTGCATCCTTTGTATTTCCGTCATCATCTTCGATCAGATCCGCCAAACGCAGGTCTTGGAGGGACAGAAGGTAATCACAGCCCCAATTCCCATGCCATCTCCCATCTGCTGTTGATATTCTGATCACACTGCGCCTGCTGTTCTTTTTGTTAATCTGTGTTTGTTACCCCAAGTATAAGATACCATATATAAGTTCATATTGATTCCAAAAATATGATGGAAATGTTCTATTTCCCGGTTGTGAATCAGAAACATAGACTAGGTGTTGTGCATGTCTAAAATGGACATGCGGACTTTGCATCTATCATTCCAATAGCTCGTGCATTTCAGCAGACTGAAAGTCCGCAGGGCCGTTTTAGAACCGGCAAGAAGAGTTGTATATGTACAGACCATATATCTCAAACAATTAAACTTGAACTAATATGCAACGTGGACGTGTTGAGTACACACATATACATTCGAGAGCGAATAACTAGTTTGCTCAGCACAGAAAGGAAAGCATGCATGAAATAAATTACAGAATAGATGAAAGAAAATAGTGTGGAGTTTCGGTTTAGGAGCAGCTACACAAGCATGGTGTTGTTGGGTACTTTACCAGAGAGTAGTCGTTTCTTTTCGAAGATCCTCTGATTTTGAAACTCTGATAATACACCACTTTGGAGGATTTGGGGTATGCAGGGTTTATAGAAGGAAGCTTAATATTTCTTGCTGATACTAAATTAGCAACTTCTGCCATTTCTGTGAAAAACTTACGAGCTAGCTAGTGTAGGATATGCTTTCTATGTAACCTTATCATCAGGAAGGGGCTGGCAGTGACACTTGAAGATAAGAAAGGTATATCTTAAGGCACTAAAAGCTACTGAAGACTATCAATATCACAACTCATCTTTGATGGGTATCATGTGGGAAATAGCTTTTAGCTTGAGTTTCTCCTGCAATACCACTCTACCATCATGCAGACCAACAACATGCATACCGATCTATTTATGTCTTGAATTGGCATGGACTATTGAACTTACTCATTTATAGTTTGCTATGTCATGTTTTTCACTGATTATGATTCCATTAGTGCTTCTATAGATCATGTACATATTAATATATAAAATATTTCCTCCTTCAAAATTGAGGTGTGCTGTATCACATCCTAGCACACCCCTAGTTCTGTGCCTGACTCGTAGGATTCAAAACTTATTGTACAAGATATCTCTATCAAACTCACGAAGGTGTGTTCACTGAACAATACTGTCTATAATTATCAAAACTTCCAAGATATCTCTATCAAGCTCATGAAGGTGTGTTCACCATACTGTCTATAATTAAGTCCTAAGCAAAGGGAAGAAACCATGTTGCGGCCTAATGTTAACGTGCAATGCTAAACAACATGAGAGTCCAACTACATTGCATTGCCATAATCCATGT
Source organism: Fragaria x ananassa (assembly GCA_034370585.1). Classification (NCBI taxonomy): domain Eukaryota; kingdom Viridiplantae; phylum Streptophyta; class Magnoliopsida; order Rosales; family Rosaceae; genus Fragaria; species Fragaria x ananassa. The sequence continues at coordinate 5,697,343 of CP139760.1, forward strand.
TGTATATTTGAAAGAGGTTGAAACTAAACGCATCCCTAGTTGCGATAGGAAAATTTGCAAAAATTCATCTATATAAGCCACATCATCATCAAAAGGAAAACAAACTCAAATTAGGACCGCAGATAGGTTCCACATTGTTAGAGCAGTTATGTACAGAGAAGGAAATATTTTTCTTCTGTGTTCCTATCAGAATACAATGCTGAAGTGAAAAGGTTAGTGCTCCTTAAGCACCTTAGTGAAAAGGATATGTGCTTTTAAATGATTTATTGTGCTTTGATTTGTTCATATATGTCAGAATAAATAGATGCTACGTCGTTGTTTACAGCATCTAAAAACATTTAATTTGACCTCTAAATACTTCTAGAAACTTATGTATTCGTACTGTTAGTACATAGCCAAAATACTTAGCTGAGCCGAGAATAAGGTACAATTACCCGGTCAAGATAGCCCTGGCGAGCCCTTCACGGGCATCCAAAGAGTGAAGGGCCAGTAACAAACCGTTTGCCAAAGTCACTCTAGCGGCAAAACACCCCTAAAAGGGGAGACACTCCAAAGACTAGCAAGTAGTCCCACATTGGAGACTAAGGCCAAGGTACCCAAGCTTGGCCTATAAAACAAGCTCAAGCCACCATAAAAGGTACACATTCTCTCTCTTTCACACTCCTCTACCTTACAGGTGCTCAAAGCTAACTTAAGCATTGGAGAGTCGAAGACTGGGCCACCCCAGTCCCGACCCCGTAACGCTGTCACTTGTGCAGGTTCCGTGTGAAGGACCCAAGAATTCTACTTCGCTCCGCCTCGCGACCCCTTCCCGGCTCGGGACGAAGCAGGTAGAAACAATTGGCACTAGAAGGGGGGCCCCTATCTTGTGGAACTCCCATTTGCCTTGGCACTCAGCACCATGGTGGAAATCATTAATGACCCCGTGGACCCTGTCACTCAAGTGGAACTTCAACCCGGCGACACATCTCTTCCCCAAACCAGCAGCGCAACCCCTATTAGCCATCCCGACCCCGCCACAGCCCTTGAAATCCTCAAGCGAGACTTCCATTTGTTCCGCGAGCAAGTGGCGAAAGAAAGGGCAGAAGCGGAAGCGTACCGGGTACGCATCGCTAAGTTGGAGAAAGAACAATTTTTGCTCCGCGCCACGTTAGAGCATCATAACGTGTACAACGATCGCTCGGACTGCGCGGCGCTAATTGCTAAGACCCCGGATTCTCTTCAAGGCCAGACTAGTTCCATGCTCCAGGGAGGGCCTAACCAAATCGTATACATGTTCCATCCCCTTGCCCACCCCTCATTTGCACTCCCGGCCCCCCAACCATCACCAATCCTCAACGACTCCCCCCTGCCACATCTACCCAACTCATCCCCACTTCCACCAAGTCATTGCAGGTGGAGAAGTGTAAAGGCACGAGGGACCCCTATTTCCACCCCAAGACATTCTTCTCTCTATATAGTTCCACTGGCCACAACGACGCCATAGTCCAGAATGGGCAACTCCACCAATATTGTGCTCGTGGCCAGATTCTAACCCTGCATGGCGGAGCTCCACGGCTCCCCCCACGCTAGCCTTCTGTAAAACGGCAATGCACGGCACCCTCGGAAATCCTTAACATCCAACGCGGTGTCACGATTACCCCATCAGCGTGGGATCAAGTGACATTCCGTAGAGGTGAGGATACCACAAATCGCCACCACTGTGAGCCATTCATCATCAATGTGCAGGTGGATCATTACAGGTGCCACAGAGCTTTAGTGGATACAGGGGCCCCTGTAAGTGTCATGTTTTCTGATTGTTACAAAGGACTCCGGCGAGACCGAAATAAACTGTACAATAACCACGACCCCTTGGTCAGCTTCTCTGGTGACATTGTACAGCTGCTAGGCTCAGACCGCCTAACCGTGGCGGTGGGAACTACTCCTTGCCGCTCCTCCATTACAGCTCGCTTCCTCATAGTTGATTGTCCCTCGTCCTATAATCTTATCTTAGGACAGGACATCCTTTGGGGGCTGCAGTGCTTCATAGCCGGCCACATGCTCCTCATGAAAGTTCCTACCCCAGGTGGCATCCTGACAGTTCAAGGGGACCGAGCAGCCATTAAACATTGTCATCTTAACGCCATCCAACAGGGATGCAGCGCCTATGAGATGTTGCCTCTCAGCCCCTCAGAACCCATAGATGACCCAAGGGACGACCCAGAGGGGAGTGGAAAAAAGAGGGCCCTGCGACCTAACCCAGCTGAAGACACGGAATGGATATCCCTGTCCCCCATCGCCCCGGAAAGAAAAGTCCGCATTAGTTCCAGTCTCGGCCCGGAACTCCGCCACAAGCTCATTACTTTCCTCCAAGAAAAACAAGCAGTCTTCGCTTGGTCCTACGCCGACATGTCGGGGATCTCCCCTGACATCATCACCCACAAACTCAACATCCTCCAAGACCACCCCCCCTGTCAAGCAAAAGAGACGCGCCTTCCACCCAGACAAGTATCGAGCTATCCAAGCTGAGGTTCAACGGCTCAAGGAAATCAAATTCATCCGGGAAGTTTCTTACCTGACATGGGTCTCCAACGTCGTCATGGTCCCCAAACCTAACAGCAAGTGGCACATGTGTGTTGACTACACGAACCTTAACAAGGCTTGCCCCATGGACAGCTTCCCTTTGCCACGAGTCGACCAGTTGGTTGATTCCACAGCTGGCTTCAAAACGCTCAGCTTCCTTGATGCCTACTCGGGCTACAACCAAATCAAAATGCATCCCGCTGACCAAACTTACACAACCTTTGTCACCGATAAAGGATTGTACTGTTACGAGGTCATGCCCTTTGGCCTCAAGAATGCGGGAGCAACTTATCAACGGCTCATTAACGCCATGTTTGAAGATGAAATTGGCGAGATTATGGAAGTATATGTCGACGACATGTTGGTCAAGAGCAAGACAGAAGATGACCACATTGTCAACCTCGACAGAGTATTCACTAAGCTCCTCGAACACGGGATGTGTCTCAACCCTCAAAAATGCATCCTTGCTGTGAGAGGCGGCAAATTCCTTGGCTTCATGGTCAGTGAAAGAGGCATTGAGGCCAACCCAGAAAAAGTCTAAGCCATCCTAGACATGACTGCTCCGACATCCTGGAGCGAGGTCTAGTGCCTTACAGGACGCCTGGTAGCCCTGGCACGCCTCATAGACAGGTGCAATCCCTTCTTTCAACTGCTCAAGGCACAACATAAAAAGATATCACTTGGGGCCCGGAACATGACGACGCCTTCAACAGCATAAGGGCATACCTCGCCACTGTCCCTCTCCTCTCCAAGCCAATTCCCGGAGAGGTGCTTTATTTATACTTGGCTGTTTCCGCTACGGCCGTCAGTGCGGCGCTCACACGCCATGCCCATGATCACGAACTCCCAGTTTACTATTGTGGCAGAGGACTCGCGGATACAGAAACTCGCTATCCAGACATAGAGAAACTTACTCTCGCCCTCGTCACTGCCGCCAGGAAACTCAGGCCGTATTTCCAAGCCCACACAATCCATGTACTCACCAACCAGCCTTTACGGCAAATATTGCAGAAACCTGAAACCTCAGGCCGCATGGTCAAATGGGCAGTTGAGCTGGGAAAATTTGACTTGCACTACAAGCCGCGAGTGGTCATCAAAGGGCAGGCAGCTGCAGACTTCATTGTTGAATTCATCCCATTGGCCGATAACAGTTCCCACCCAGACACCCCCGCCGGGGACGCCATCTGGGAACTCCAAGTGGATGGATCCTCCAACAGCAAACTCAACGGAGCAGGGATCATCATCACGGACCCAGAGGGTCACTTTTGTGAGTATGCCCTCCGGTTCGAATTCAAAGCCTCCAACAACATTGCTGAGTATGAAGCTCTTATCGCAGGCATTCAACTTTGCCGAGAGCTCGGAGCTCGACACCTTCACATCTTCAGTGATTCCCAACTCGTTGTCAGTCAGGTGGCAGGGGACTTCAAGGCTAACCAGCACAACTTGGAATCCTATAAAAGTCTCGCGGGGGCACTTCTGCAAAACTTCACCTCATACAAACTCACCCAAATCCCACGAGCCAAGAACTCAAAGGCTGACGCCCTCGCAAGACTCGCCATGACTCCTCACGAGTCCATGCCCCCGGATGTCCACATCGAAACACTGGACAAGCCTAGTATCTCAAGAGCCTATTCAGAAATTTTTGCCCTTGAGCCCAAGGAGCAGCCCTCATGGATGGACCCATTCATCGCTTTCCTTTCGGATGGCACCCTGCCCCAGGACAAGCATGAAGCACAGCGGCTACGCCGCAAAGCCTCTCTTTACTTGCTCAGAGGTGGAAAGCTATACCGCAGAGGCCAGTTATGTCCCCTACTGCGGTGCCTACCCACAGCAGAAGGACACAAAATGCTGAAATCGCTCCACAGCGGCATTTATGGAAACCATGCGGGAGCCCGGAACCTCATGTTCAAAACGCTTCGCGCGGGGTATTATTGGCCAACCCTAGAGCGTGATGCCAAAGCGGTCATCCAAACGTGCCTTCAGTGCCACAAATTTGCAGATTTTGCACATCACCCCCTGGTACCCCTCTCTATCATCATCTCGCCCGTCCCTTTCAGCCAATGGGGACTCGATTTCATCGGACAACTCCCCACAGCCCCGGGACAGTTCAAGTATGCCATTGTCATTGTGGATTACAACACAAAATGGATTGAGGCAAAGCCCCTCGCCACAATCACCACTGAAAAAGTAATCAACTTTCTTTGGCGAAATTTGTACTGTCACTTTGGAGTGCCCCAAGCCATCATTACTGACAATGACACCCAGTTCGACAATGACACATTTCGGGGATTCTTGTCCGATCAAGGCACAACAATCTTTTACGCCTCCCCAGCACATCCCCAAACCAATGACCAGGCAGTAGCTATAAACAAACTCATCAAGCAAAACCTGAAGAAACGCCTGGATGAGGCCAAGGGTTTGTGGGCAGCAAAGCTCCCGGACGTCCTTTGGACACTCCGCACCACCCCCACAATGGCCACGGGAGAGTCCCCATACCTCTTGGCTTACGGCACCGAGGTGGTGGTACCGGTGGAAATGGAGGTCCCGAGTGAACGTATTACAACTTATGACCCCGAGACAAATGCGACAGGACTACGACTTAATATGGACCTCCTAGAGGAACGCCGAGACAAGGCATACCTCAGAGTCATCAATAACAAACAGAAAATAGCCCGATACTACAACAAAAAAGTCGTTCCTTGCCCCTTGAAGGTAGGCGACTAGGTCATGAAAGAGGTCACTCCCCACCCTACTGGTCTCAAGGCAAAATGGGAAGGCCCACTCCAGATAGTTGACGCTCCGGGACCCGCCACATTCTATCTCCGCGATTGTGATGGTCGCATACTACCCCACCCCTAGAACGCTCGCCACCTCCATCTCTATCCCAGTTAATTACTTCAATGTTTATGTATTTTAGCCCAGTAGCGGCACCAACAATGTACACTTCGCCCACTAGCGGCTCACTCTAAATGTCATGAAGTGCTTTGTCATTCCAACATGTTATTCTTCATCCCCACAAGATAGCGCCACAAACCTATTCCCCCCATAGCGGCCCACCACGCTGCTAACGCGGTTCATCTGGCCAACTCGCATGACCCGTCCCGCCACCCCTTAACCCTAGCCAGCCCGACAACAAAACTCTTACCCTGGGCTTCCTACCAACATCACAAACATGTGAACCGTCTCATTCACCCCAAATAAATCCAAAGACAAAGAACGCCACCAATTCATACCGTGAAACAGTGGATCCGCGTAGTGGCAATGAAGCTGGTTGCAAACAGGCAAGCGCTCACGCCCACTCGATCGAGGGTGAAGTGGGACGCTTCCCAATATGAGGTTTGTATAACCACCAAAACCATAGAACACAAATTGCGGCTCACCCAATTTTCAGTTTCCAAATAGCGAGAGTTTCGCCAACCAAACGCGAACTTACTCGCCAAGCAGCGGCCCGCCACGCTGCGACAGTCTCGCCAACCAAGCACGAACTGACTCGCCACACAGCGGCCCGCAACGCCAAATAGCGAGAGTTTCGCCACCCAAGCGCGAACTTACTCGCCAAGCAGCGGCCCGCCACGCTGCGACAGTCTCGCCAACCAAGAGCGAACTGACTCGCCACACAGCGGCCCGCAACGCCAAATAGCGAGAGTTTCGCCACCTAAGCGCGAACTTACTCGCCAAGCAGCGGCCCGCCACTTCGCGACAGTCTCGCCAACCAAGCGCGGACTGACTCGCCAGGGCAGCGGCCCGCAACGCTCAATAGCGAGTCTCCCCAACCAAGCGCGGACTGACTCGCCACGCGGCGGCCGCAACGCTCAATAGAGACAGTCGCCAGCCAAGCGCGAACTGACTCGCCACATAGCGACAGTCTCGCCAACCAAGCGCGGACTGACTCGCCAGGGCAGCGGCCCGCAACGCTCAATAGCGAGTCTCCCCAACCAAGCTCGGACTGACTCGCCACGCAGCGGCCGCAATGCTCAATAGCGACAGTCGCCAGCCAAGCGCAAACTGACTCGCCACATAGCGAGTCTCCCCAACCAAGCGCGGACTGACTCGCCACGCAGCGGCCGCAAGGCTCAATAGCGACAGTCGCCAGCCAAGCGCGAACTGACTCGCAACATAGCGACAGTCTCGCCAACCAAGCGCGGACTAACTCGCCAGGGCAGCGGCCCGCAACGCTCAATAGCGAGTCTCCCCAACCAAGCGCGGACTGACTCGCCACGCAGCGGCCGCAACGCTCAATAGCGACAGTCGCCAGCCAAGCGCGAACTGACTCGCCACATAGCGATAGTCTCGCCAACAAGGCGCGGACTGACTCGCCACGTAGTGGCCGCAACGCTCAATAGCGAGTCTCCCCAACCAAGCGCAGACTGACTCGCCACGCAGCGGCCCGCAACGCTCAATAGCGAGTCTCGCCAACCAAGCGCAGACTGACTCGCCACGCAGCGGCCGTAACGCTTAATAGCGAGTCTCCCCAACCAAGCGCGGACTGACTCGCCACGCAGCGGCCCGCAACGCTCAATAGCGAGTCTCGCTAGCCAAAAGCAAACTGACTCGCCACGCAGCGGCCCGCAACGCTCAATAGCGAGTCTCGATAGCCAAGCGCAGACTGACTCACCACGCAGCGGCCTGCAACGCTCAATAACAAGTCCCGCCAATCAACCACGAACTGCGTTGCCCGGAAACATTTCTTCTCGCCAACTTCAAAACATCACCCCCGTCACCTCACGACTCTCGCGTGGGGGCTCGGCACCATGCCTCCCGCACCGGGGTAAAACCTATTCTCGGCATCTCTAGAATAACTCCCCACCCAAAAACTCTCTCGGACTAGGGACTTGGGGACTTGTTAGTACATAGCCAAAATACTTGGCTGAGCCGAGAATAAGGTACAATTACCCGGTCAAGATAGCCCTGGCGAGCCCTTCACGGGCATCCAAAGAGTGAAAGGCCAGTAACAAACCGCTTGCCAAAGTCACTCTAGCGGCAAAACACCCCCAAAAGGGGAGACACTCCAAAGACTAGCAAGTAGTCCCACATTGGAGACTAAGGCTAAGGTACCCAAGCTTGGCCTATAAAACAAGCTCAAGCCACCATAAAAGGTACACACTCTCTCTCTTTCACACTCCTCTACCTTGCAAGTGCTCAAAGCTAACTTAAGCATCGGAGAGTCGAAGACTGGGCCACCCCAGTCCCGACCCCGTGACGCTGTCACTTGTGCAGGTTCCGTGTGAAGGACCCAAGAAATCTACTTCGCTCCGCCTCGCAACCCCTTCCCGGCTCGGGACGAAGCAGGTAGAAACACGTACATAAAACACTTTCATTATATATATATACACACGAAAACGATGTGGAGCGGACGTCCCTCCGTTCGTCACCATCCGACGCCGACGACAGCGCGCCTCCACCCGAGCAGACTCCAACAGTGTCCTCGATCATTTTCTCTCCCCGGCAAGTCCGCCGAATTCCAGTTTCCTGCGAGATCGATATTGTTTGAAGTTTTGGGTGATCTCGTCGGAAAACTGGAATTTGGCAGACTCGCCGAGGAGGAAAAGTGATCGGGGACGGTGCTGGAGTCCACTTGGGTGGAGGCGCCCCGTCGTCGGCGCCGGACGGTGACAAATGAGTTAGACCTGCAGGTGAGAATCAACAAGGTTGAGTAGGAGGCTTAGTGAAAGAGTTTTTGTTGGGTTTGCCGAACTCTGTATATTTTTATATTTGGGTAGACAGTATTAAACTCATGTGAGCATTTTCATTTTCTTGACTCTCAAGTTTATGTAAACCAGGAAATGTAATATTTAACTTAGTGTTGAGTTGTGTGACGTTTACATTTCCGCATTGAGTTTTAGTTTTCTATGAAGTTTGTTTGGAAACAGGTTTTGAGATTATAATATTTTAAGTTATATCATGCCAAAAATTTTAAAAGTTATCTTTTAAAAATTGACGTGTAACAAGAACATGTTCATATACTAACATCTCATCCAGCTGCACTCGACAAACAACTAACTAGGCCAGAAGCCTACCCAACGTCCTCACACAAACCAAACGAGAATAAGTGTGACCGAGAATAAGATTTTAGTGTTAAGCGCGTGGGGTGCATTGGTTGCTCCCATTAGTTTGAGTTTGATTAGGCAAAAGTCACAAAATTCACTTATTTTGTAAAGCAAGTAAACTTCATTTATTGATTTTGAATTTAGGTAAAAGACTCCAAATAATCATGGGAATTTAGGGCTGTGCCTTCGTGGCGGTCTAATATAAACTGGTTCGATCGAACCGGCCCGGATACATGCATCCTCTCCTCTCTAAAAGAATTAAGATTTTTTCAAAGTATAAATATCTTCTACTCTCTCTTACACACGGTGGCGCTCTCAAACCCTAGACCAGCTGCAATCGTCGAATTCGATCCTTAAGGTACTCTCTCTCTACCGTAAACCCTAATCTTCTGGTATTCCTCAAACTACGATGATCTAGTTGCTTAACTACTCACGATGCATATCCCCGATTAATTCATTCCCAAATTTTTATTACTACGCTTCGTTCTCTGGTTCTGCGAATTCTAGTTTTGTTTCGGTTTTAAATTTTCCTCTGGATTTGATGCCATCTTTAAATTGGTTCTAGATTCATGAAATTCAAACCCTAGTTCACTTTCGATTTCGAAAAACCAAAGACTTGCGTGGTAGATTTTGATGTAGAGCCTGCGGTCAAACTTTAGGTTAGTTTGAAGTACTGCGAAATCGAATTTTACAGTCGTGTTCATTCAATTTTGCTGGAGATTTTATGTATTCTCATCTAATTATTGAAATAACTAATCTGTGTGTGCCTCAAATTGGTTAGTTTCAGGTTCCGATAAGCACCGTGTTGTTTTGATGCCCTTTAGTTTGCTATAAGTGTCGTGTTTCTCCGAAAGGGAAGATGTTCGGTTCCATATTACCCTTGCCAGCTCCTCCTACCGATGGAAACTTGGGGCCACTTCCGCTATCGCAGGTCACTGAAGTGAAGACTGAAGAGACTGAGTTGAATGAGGAGCTGAACAGAGCCAACTCGGTGCCTGCTCCAGTTGCTACGCATACTAGGACGATTGGTATCATACATCCTCCTCCAGATATCAGAAACATTGTTGACAAAACCTCTCAATTTGTGGCAAAGAACGGACCCGACTTTGAGAAGAGGATTATAGCTAGTAATACCGGAAATCCAAAGTTCAAGTTCTTGATTTCCTCAGATCCGTACCATGCCTATTATCAGCACCGGTTGTCTGAATTTCGAGCCCAGGTTCAGTCTGGCCAGCAACCTTCGTCAGAATCTGATGATACCGCTGCACCCGAAACTGGCGCACCAGCTCCAGCTACTGATGGTGAAGCAGAAGTGCCTAAGTCTGATCCCTCTGCCCCGTTTAGACAAGTACGAAAAGTTCTTGAACCACCAGAAGCTGAGCAGTATACTGTTAGGCTTCCAGAAGGGATTACTGGAGAAGAATTGGATATTATTAAGCTTACGGCCCAGTTTGTAGCTCGAAATGGGAAATCATTTTTGAATGGATTGTCAAACAGAGAGAACAATAACCCCCAGTTCCATTTTCTGAAGCCTACCCATAGTATGTTCATGTTTTTCACTTCTCTGGCTGATGCATATTCAAAGGTCTTGATGCCTCCAAAAGGTTTGACAGAGAAGCTTAAGAACAGTGTTGCAGACATGACAACCGTGCTTGAACGCTGTGTGCATCGGCTGGAGTGGGAGCGGTCTCAAGAGCAGGCAAGGCAGAAGGCTGAAGATGAGATAGAACAGGAAAGGATACAAATGGCTATGATTGATTGGCATGATTTTGTTGTGGTTGAAACAATAGACTTTGCTGATGATGAGGATGAGGATTTACCTCCTCCAATGACCCTTGAGGAGGTTATTAGAAGAAGCAAGGTTACAGATATGGAAGAAGATATTATTGAGCCTGGGAAGGAGGTGGAAATGGAAATGGATGAAGAAGAAATGCAGCTTGTTGAAGAGGGCATGAGGCAATCAAGACTTGAAGAGAACAATGAAAATACGGTAACAGATGATCCTGAACCCCCAATGAGAATTGTGAAGAACTGGAAGAGACCTGAGGAGAGGATTCCTGCTGAAAGAGATCCAACAAAGGTTGTCATCTCCCCGATTACTGGGGAGCTTATCCCTATCAATGAGATGTCTGAACACATGAGGATTTCCCTCATTGATCCAAAATACAAAGAGCAAAAAGAAAGGATGTTTGCTAAGATTAGGGAGACTACTCTTGCTCAGGATGATGAAATCTCAAGGAACATTGTGGGCCTTGCACGGACCCGTCCGGATATTTTTGGTACTACAGAAGAAGAAGTTTCTAATGCTGTCAAGGCTGAGATTGAGAAAAAGAAAGATGAGCAACCAAAGCAGGTCATATGGGACGGTCACACTGGAAGCATTGGCCGCACAGCGAATCAGGCCATGTCACAGAATATCAATGGAGAGGATCAGAATGATGTTAACAATCTTCCTGGTCCAGCAGCGCTTCCTCCAAGACCTGGTGTGCCTTCAATTCGACCCCTTCCCCCACCACTGGGTCTCGCCTTGAATCTTCCTCGTGTTCCTCCAAACACAGTCCAGTATCCTGCTCCATCTAGTGGTGGCCTCCCAGTACCTCAACTGAGGCCTCCAGTCCAATATTCATCAGTTCGACCACCTGGACCTCCAATGCCCATGAGTTCTGGACAGCAGTCACTCATGGTGAATCGGCCACCTCCTATGCATCCATCAATGTCTATGAATGCTCCCAGTAATCCGGTACCACCTCCACCTGGTTCTCAGTTTACACCTATGCAAGTTCCCAGACCTTATATGCATCATCCTGTTCCGCCACCTACAATGCAAATGATGCCTCCACCACCTATGCCTCATGGAATGATGCCTCCACCACCGCCGCCTGAGGAAGCTCCTCCACCGCTCCCAGAAGAACCTGAGCCAAAGCGGCAGAAGCTTGATGACTCCATGCTTATTGCAGAAGATAAGTTTTTAGCACAGCATCCGGTATGAATGCCTTCCATAGCTTGTCTTTTCATTACTGAAAGTTCTTGATTACTTGAAATTTTATATGATTCTTTGTTGGTAACCTGACATAATTCTTTTTCAATTTCTTACTTTTTGGACACAGGGGCCTGTTCGTATCACTGTATCTGTTCCCAATGTTGATGAAGGCAATCTTAAAGGACAACTTTTGGAGATCACAGTGCAGTCTTTATCTGAAACTGTTGGAAGTCTGAAAGAGAAAATTTCTGGGGAGATCCAGCTTCCGGCAAACAAACAGAAATTGAGTGGAAAACCTGGCTTTCTCAAGGACAATTTGTCTCTTGCGTATTACAATGTTGGAGCTGGAGAAACAATTGCTCTTTCATTGAGAGAACGTGGTGGTAGAAAGCGGTGAACAGATACTTTCACGAGGCTGATTAAGGTTGTTGCTGGATTTTTCTTGTTACAATGAGAATATGCAATATATCATTTTGGAGTTTGTTAGATCACCTTTTTTGATGTTATATTGCAAAGTTTATGTTGGCCATGTATTAATAAGATAATATTCTGAACCTATTATTTCTGTCTTTAAACTGATGGGAAGTCTCATATCTACTACAGATCTGGTGTTTCGGCGAGTGTCTATTGGTGAAAGGGAAGTGTCAGTTCCTTTTGCTTAGCCAGAGCAAGGGATTTGCTTTTATATCTAATTACTTCTCCTTTTCGTAATGCAGTTGTTTTCTATGGAAAGTATGTGCTCATAGTCGAATTATGATTTTGATATTCCTGGCTTGAACTATTTTCAGTCGCTTCCAATTTTGTTGCTGAAAGATTCTCTCGGTGAATGTTGGTATTTTGGGTCTTTTTCTTATTTTGAGTTTCATGTTTTTTTTAGCTTTACAGTACCTTTAGCAAAACACTTGTTCCACAAACGCTTGAATTCTTATTCACTTGGTTATCATTGAACCAGCCAGTAGCAAGAAGTGGCTGGCAGAATTGGTATTTTCTGATTATGATTGTTAACTACAGGATTGGACTATGGTCTGTGCAACCAGTTAGATGTGTGCTCTTTATGCATCTAAACCAGGTAATGTCATTCTATACCATTTGTTTAGTAAATTCCTTACCATGTTTCCAACTCAGAAGATGGCAGTTCTTATGCATGCCATTTCTTTTTGCAGCCTGGATTGGGACCCTGGGTTTGATTACACAACACCATGTTAAAGGAACAAGCAGGATTTTATTTCTAAATTTTCCTTAGGATTATTACAGCAGCGCTGCATATCTGCTCAAATTACACCTGAGATACTTACCATAGGAATAGGGATGCTGGCAGCCCAATCTGTGTTAAGCTAGCTGTTGATTGTGATTTTTTTCATTGTTTCAGACCCACTCCTCGATACCTTATATTTGTTTAGGATTGTCAGAAAAAATTCCTATGCCCTTAGACTTTGTGGATGAGTCAGGTCTATTGTTTGTTATACTCCGTTAAATGCGGACAGTGGCATACAATTTCTGTGTTTAGGTTCTTTAGTTTAGAATCTGTCACCCATCTTACAAGCAAAAGATGATTTGGTCTATATTCTGGTGAACTATTTGCTCATTTGCAGACGGTGGCAATATGAATTATGTGTTTAGGTTCTTTAGTTTTGAATCCTATCACCCATCTTAGGGTCATATGTCCTATTCTAGCCTTCCATATAGACAGTCAGCGGTTTTCTGGTATAGTACTTGTAGAGAGGATGATATTTTCAAAATACAAAACACAACCTGCCAGTTCATAGGTCAATCACTGTTCATATATCTGCACAATGTCCAAGTTATGGTTTCAGTCACACCTCTGGGTTTATATTTTCTTGGATGGTCTACTTGAAAAAGAACCTAATAGGCACGTCTGAACATTCCATCTGGTTGATCAAGGAAGGTTGCGGTAAACTGAGGATTTCCTCGCTTCCCGTGGATGATAAATGATAAATTACTCACCTGCTGAACTGCTGAACTGATGGCTTATTGTTCAGACACAAAGATTGGTCTTTGCAGGAGAAAATGGATCCTTGCACGTTATATAGAAATAGAATATGCCGTTGGTGCTGTTTCACTAGTGGGTGTTGGTGTTTGTTTCCGGTATGTAATGCTATTGCCTGAATTCTATTTTGTGGATTCCAGAGACATTTCACTCGGATGCATAAATCTGAACCAGTTTTGAAACCTCTTCTCATTCCTCGAAATGCCCCACTTCAACATGGCCTGCCTATTCCATACCTGATTCATGTACAGACGTGCATATGCGACGGCGGTATAGCCGTAAAGCTAAGTAGAGAGACAACTCGATTTCCCGGAACCTCTTTCTGAGACAGCGTCGGATCGCTACAGTTTCATAGGGGTCGGATTGCTTGACAATGAATAATGTCCAACCAAAATCCGATTTGAATTGCTTGACAACGATCATGCAAAACGAGTGGCGTATAGCCGAGAGTTTGAAATTCTTCATGAGTCCGTGTTGATATTCAGACCAGCACTCAAGTACTCCCCTTCAGGAGCTGTTCCAATGAGATTTTTCCAAATCTACGCCAATTGTTATTGATCCTGTTCATTGGCTATTTCATCATAATGGAGCTGATAGGAGAAAGGAACATGCCGTTATGGAGGAATCTGCAAGAAACTGTGCTTTGGACAAGGCTGAAAAAGAAAATGCCTTTCAACAATAGAATTCGTAGTCCTGTGTAATGTCTGGTTTTAGTGCCTTCAACTTTTATCTTCCATTCTACTTGGAAACTTTATCTGACTTTCTTTAGAGCTTCTTTGTTCGGAATCTTTGGATGTTTAAGTTTTACATTTTCAGTTGACTTGAACAAGTTTATTGCTATGTCATGATTCCATGAAGTTGAGTTCTGTAATCAGAGCGGAAGCCATACGAGCTATTTCTCCTTGTGAGAATGATGCACAAATCTATGCAGAGATCATTAAACTGCTACAAGCTAGCTAATAAGTAATAACAGAATATATATATATATATATATATATACGTCTTACCTTTGAGATTTGATGCATCCTACTTGAATCCATATTAGTACCTGAATCTGTCTACTAGAGACAGTGTCTAGTATCTACCTTATGGTTTTTGCCTAGCTTCTAAAGCATGAGTTAAGATTGTGTTGGGTACGTGAGTCGCTCATTTTAATTTATCGTCTGATGTTGTATCTTGCGTTTTCTAATTGTTTGAAATTCTCCCATTTTATCCACCCCTTGTTGGTTTACTGGTCAAGTTTTGGGGTACAAGAGGAGAAATCCAGACTTTGAAATCCTGAATTCGGTTGCAAAGATGGCTTTGGATTTGAGAGAATGAAGATAGCAATGCATTCGGTTGCATATGGAGAACAAATCTAACACAAAAAGGGTAATAAACACTTGAGTGATTTCCAAACATATTATGGGATTCCAATTGATCAGATTGGTGCACCGATTAATTACGACTGTTCAAGTTTTCAAGCATGAGATACAGTTGATTATTGTGGCGTGGTTCTTGGGTTTAGTTTAATATTAGTTGCAAGAATGGCTCATTGTCTGGGAGCCTTCCTTCACATTTACCTAAACCTGGAGGTTTACCAAGTCTCAAAATCATGCTAGTGTGGATGTGATGCCAACATGCTATTAGATTGGTCGATTTAATCTTATCAGAAGCAGGATTTGGTCCTATCATAAGCAGGTGGTGTTGGAACCGTGAAGTTGAGGACTTCAAAACCCGTTTCTCGTCCAATTGCTTCCAAAATTGCAGATACTTTATTCTTGTCTGTTAAACTATGTCAAGCGCTCCCCCAACAAATACTTCAGAAACAAACCATGGGAAAAATGACATTGAGTCACGGTGATTAAAAGGGAAAGGACTGTGAAGTCATAAATAAAAGGATTAATTACAAAACACCATATGAATTATGATGTTATTTTTATTTTTATATCTAATTATAAAAAACTTACATTTTCATACCCGAAGTTTCATTCCGTTAGCATTTTGATACCCTGACCACTAATACCGTTAAATTTTGAGGACATTTTCTTCTTTTCAAATTATATAACATTATTTACATTTACTTTAACAATTTTTTCTTTGAAAGAATAATTTATTTTTTGAGGTTATCAAATAAAATAGAAGAATTTATTTAGCCAACATATTCAAAAAAAAAACTCTAAAATTAAATATTTATTTTTACAACAATAGAGATAAAAATTAGTAAAACTCTTATATGTATATATATTTTTACAGTTACATATTAAACAAAACAAAATAAAATAAATTAAAATATATAATTAAAATAAATTATATTGAGAAAATATAAAATATCGACGGAAATCATATTTTATATAAATATGGTATATTTAACCAAAAATAGATTAAACATGTTTATATAAAATTTGATAAAATTTTTATTAATATTCGATATTTTCTCGATATAATTTATTTTTGAATATTTTTGTTAAAGTAAATTGTAGTATTTGTATTTGATAACCTCACAAAATAAATTATTTTGTTAAAGTAAATATAAAAAACAATATATTTATTAAAATAATGAAAATACCCTCAAAATTTAATGGTGTTAGTAGTAAAAGTATCAAAATACTAACAAAATAAAACTTCAAATATGAAAATACGAGATTTTAATAGTTAGATATGAAAATGAAAATAACATCATAGTTCGGATGATGTTTTGTAATTAATCCTAAACAAATGTATCATCCTAAGAGGATATTCATAAGACGAAGGCAAATCAGATGTATTCCTAAAACCCAGGTCATTAAATTCAGCCAAAATTGATGATTTTAGAATCTCTGTCATTCTAAATCATAAACATTTACCCATTCAAACACTTGCTCCGAATTCCAATTAGGCACTGAAAGATAGCAGAAATATTTGTTAAAGCTTGAAATTCACATCACTATTGTATTTTGTATTTGCCACTTCAAAGTTCAGACTTCATCTTGTACAGGATAAACCACAAAGTGCAGTGAAAGGTTTCCCAGAAAGAATTTCTGTACTAGAAATATAACACAGAGCACAAAATGAATGGTTCAAAGAGAAACCATATACCCATATCATCCCTGTGGAAGCAACACTAGCTTGTTAGCTTCCCCCTTGACTCTAGTTACCCTAACTGCTCTGCCAGCCTCCCTTGCACTCAAGAACTGTGGTCGGGGATCAATCGAGCCTTAATAATTTGGCAATTTACAACTTCGTCAGCTATTCTGGAACAAGATGAAGTGAAAGGGTCGAAACCATCCAACCAAAGAATAGAGTCAAAAAATCTGGCTCAAACTGTCGTATAATTGGCAAAAAGGTGCAACAAGTTACTGAGACTCTCTGGATGAAACTTCCTTGCAAACAAGTAACATGGCCGTTGCTGACCATTCCATAAGCAAGGCCATCTTTGCACTACTTTCTGCAGAACCATGATAAAAATGAGATTAAGTTAGACCAGTTATACAAAGCTATCCACTCCACACAGAAGAATTTATAATCTTCTGGATCCATACCTTAGCATCACTGGTTACATGAACACTCACATCAATTGACTGCAGACAACCAAACTCTTAATCAGAAAACAAGATAGACTACAGGGAAAAGTGTATCCAGTGTAATGATAAACCAGCTATGCAAGCAACCACTCAGTCATAGCAAGCCACCAGTGAGATCATAATTTAAAAGGAAACTAAATTTTACAAGCATGAAACATGCACCACTAGGATATCCAACACTTTCTTTTTTGAGTGCATGAAATTTAACAGATGACACTATTGCCTCCAATGCATGCAACATGGTAGATCTACTAGGTGACAGGAAGAACCAAGGATAAACTGTAACAAACTGGCAATCAATGTGCATATAGCTTTGCATGACATAAGCATATTACCTACATATGCACATATGATGGAATGTCTGTAAATATATATAAAATTCTAAATACATAAGTATGTATATGCACATGCTGATGGAAGAACTGTACCGTAATATTTCTCAGAAGCTCGTAACTAATATCCCCAGCCCTGTATAGTTTAGGGTGCCACTTTCTTTCAGACCAATCAACATGTGTTACAGACCAGTTTGCAATTCCACCAGGATCAATTATCTAAAGGTGTAAAAAAGTTCCAATCAGAACGAGATGCTTTACAAGGAAACATGGAAGATGAAAAGATTGGGGCGAAGATCCTCACATTAAAAAAGGTTGGCAAGTAATGTTCATCAGCAATGCAATTGCGCCCCTCCAAACCTGGCTGTAATCACCAAGAACAATCAGCATCAATTATTATGGCCTGAGCCAATAGTCTTATCTTTCAAGAGCCAAATAAGCTTCTAAGATACTTGCATGTCAGCTGTTTAGTGGCCAAAGCATGAGAAGATGAGTAAAGCCATGTGTTGTCTGGCATATGTCTCACACATAATATTAATGTTTTGAACTTTTTTCATTGGAAAGAAAACGTTTAGAACTTTAGAGCAGCCAAATTCAACACCAAAAAAATTCAATAAAAGAATCCAAACCCCTGGTCCTTATGTTCAATTTGAAACGGCAAAGAATAAAACTGATAACATTGCAAGAATGGGCGATTCTAAATCATTAACAATACTCACACTAAGTAAAAGCACTGCTGGAAGACTCATGCATGCAGGTATGCTAAAAGTATATTATTAAATTTTAGAAGCAATATGGAAGTATAAAAATATCGAAAGCTAAAAGCAGGTCTAACATTTGGTCAATAAATTACACATCACCTTGCAGTAATCCCGGAATTTTGTGTAGTAAAGATTATCGGCCATTATTATAACAGCATGCTGACGCTTGACAGAGAACCACTGCAAATTATTGAGAATACAACTTGATATAATAAAAGAAACAAAAGATACTTGAATTTCATGAATTCAGGTTATCGACAGATTTTAGAGGGGGAAAAAATAGCTAATTCCCTTGTCACCAACAAACCTAGCTAAAAAGTAGACAAACGAAATTCATATATCAGGATAACAGTAAATGTGATCAATGTAGAGCACTACAATCTCACAAGCAATCTATTCCTACTTCAAAATCCTTCATTTTGGTATAGCACAGAATCAAAATTAATTTTCAGAAGGGCCCTATTGCACTGCAATGAACATGTGTTAACACAATCTCCCGGCCAGGTATAATCAGACCAATAAATCAATGTCATCAAAGAGATGGAGAACTACACTTAATTTTCTAAAATTAAAAACTATATCTTGTAGCCTCAAATTAATGGAAAAATACCTGTGCACCCTTTCTGAAGTCTTTCATCTCAATTTCAGGCAACATGTGTTCTGAGTACCTGCCATTTCCATGTGGGCCAGGATCCTCAAAGCTGATAAGCAAATGACAAAGTATACAGTAAGACTACAATGATCTAACTACTATGAGCAACTTGAAAATCAACTAGAAACAATTATTCAGATTTTAAAATCTACTGTGACCGAGCAACTGTCATAACTGTACAAATTCTTCAAGATAAATTGTTGTTCAAATAAAATTGCATTCATATAAAGCGCTACCCACGGAGCTAGACTAAAACAGTGGGCCATACAAGAAGATTTCACATACCAGTCAACGTAGCTTATATTGGTATTCAACAGATAGTCATAGATATAGTCAAACGTATACAGCGGTACACAACTGCATTACAGAAAGAAATAATAAGAAATTAATAATCAGTGAACTATAAGAGCTCGACAGAAAAAGGATAACTAAAGCTACCTAGAATTTGATCACCTTTGAGAAAGTAACACAAAGTGCTGGTTATCAGGATCTTGAAGGGCATTTGCCAATAATCGTCTCTCTGCATCTACCATGGAAATTTTTCCCCAAATCACCTGCAAACATGATCAACCATAAGTCTAATTAACTGGATGAGTAGTTAAACAAGACATTGATGACTAAACCACCTTCACTACTTGTACAATGACTGATTATGCAGCAGAAAATGCAGATATGAGTAGCAATAACATTATATTAACCTCTGATTATTTTTATAATTTAAGTTATAGTTCTGTTGGTATCAACTTTAAATTGATTTTCAGAAAGAAACTGATGTAAAAGATATGTAATGTAGTACGTAATCTTTCTTTTCCTTCCACCTGCCACTGTAGCCATATGCATGACCTAACCCTAACTCTTTGCATGCTAATAATGCTTAAATTGCATGTATCCTAGTTTAAGATTTATCAAGATTCACATAAGTCAGATATTTGAGTGCATCTGATGCACTTGCTTCAATCTATAAAACCAGAGACCAACCTTTCACACATAGAATATTCCACACCTAACCTAATTAAGATAATGTGCTGCCTTAATTAAGAAATTAGGAGTGCTGATGTAATGTAAGGGGTGGGGTCTGTAGTATAAATATTCCTCCAGCCTAGTTGTTATTTGAGTGGCTTTTCGTATTCAGTTGACATTGCAAGTATGAATATGTAGAAATGGTCAGAAAATAAAGCAGGTTTACCTGGTCGCTGCGTATCTCTCTATTAGCGAAGTAACGACTCAGATGAACTGCCTTTTCTTTAGATGCATGCACGTAAACAGAGAACTTTCCCTCATGACCCTGCCAATATAACATGTATAAGCTCCAGCATAGCATATGGGAAGATAATTAATTGAAAGGCTTAATTAAAGTTGAGAAATTATATTGTGGAGCGTTTATTATCACATGTTTCCATGGGTAAAACCCTGATTTTACATGAACAGATGCATATAAAAATATACCACAAAAAGGTTGAACCTAATAGTTTTAGAACTTCTCTTATATGCAAATAATTTGAAGCAAAAAACCAGAACCAGGGCACCACAAGCCAACACATGGCTTACATTCAGAAGAAACAAATCATGTCAAAAGCAACAGTGAACCGAACTCGTAAAGTAGCATTTACAAGAAGACTACAACTCATAAGAAAGCTTAGCACCACTTGTCACACCAGACACAAAAGAGTTGTGAAATATTACAAAATTGGAAGCACCAAACCCCAGTAAACAAATTAATATACTACAAGCAAGGTGAACTTTTTATGCCATAGCATATATGAGAACCACATGATAAGTCGGTTACTTATACATATTCAATATCGTTCTAGATTAGAAAACATATCAGACAACAATCAGAAACTGATTGAATATGCTTAAAACAACCACGAAGAAGATGCATAGAGGCAAAAATCAATATGAAGGGAAGAAAAAAGAGTAAACACTTTGTCTGGTAAATAACTTGATAATGATCAAACCTTACATGGAAAAATTTATCCCACAGCTTCTCAAACGGCACTGCACTAGGTGTAAGGAACATGAAAGCTAGTTTCGGGTTTTTTGATTGAACAGGAGGTGCACTCAAAATTTCTTTTATCACTACCCGGGATGCAATCTCATCATCATTATATTCCCTTGCTGGGGCAGGTGGAAGCCAATCGGAAATAGCCTTACAACCTCTTGACGAAAATATGTAACAAGCAGCACTGCTTTGCGGTGGATAGAGAAAAGCACAAATAACAAAGATGCTAACCAAGGACACCAAGACAATGATCCACAACGGCCTCTTCAAAGCTGGCCGATGGCGAGCCCCAGAAAATATAGGAATGTCACCCATGTTTATTCGCCAAGGCTGACCTGTCTTCATCTACAAGCACCACAACTTCATTGCCTAATGATGTATCTTTTGTCTATTGTCCCCATCCACCATTGTACAATTCCACACAGATTTACAAATAGTCTAGCTGAGGAGCCTTCAATTGATCAGCGTGAATATTCCGCAATCTGCAATTACAATTAGAGAGCATAAGGCTTACAAGAGGTTAGCAAGTCTGAAGTCATTCCGAAGAACGCTAGATTAACACTCTTGTGTACCAAACCAATTATTTCAGCAATAAAAGTCTTTAAATGCAGAGACAAAAACCAAATCAATTCATAATAACAAAATCCAAGCTGGGATGATTTAAAGTCTAGTTCAAATCTTACTTCATCTTGTCGTACCTTTTCTGGGCCGTTGCAACTCATAAAAGAGAAATCCAAACAAAACTAAATTCATTCGAACAAACAAAATCCCGAAAACAAAAAAGAGACACAGACATAGAACTGAAACATGGACAAGCGAAGACTTGAAGTGTAAGAAGTAGACCAACAACCGACACCAAACACTCTCAATTATGTAGGTGTTGAAAGCCAAACAACAGTCACAGTAAATAAAAGTCAAACCAACCCCCCAGATTTCAATCCCACCCCAGTAAAAACATAATTAACAAAAAAAAAAAGAACCCTAAACTCTCTGCTGCTCTTATCTCCAAAGCAAAACAAAACACAACACAATAGTAACAAAAAAAAACACAAAACTAGAATCTGGCATTGGAGTTACCTGATGAAGTGAGGATCTGAAAACCACAGTGTTGGAGATCTGGAAATCCGAGGCAGTATAGAATTGTGTTTGACTGTTAAGATCTAGGGCTGAAGCGCAACACTCCAACAGAAAAGAGACAGCGGAGAGAGAAACAAGGAAATTGAAGTTGAAATTGATTTGAATGGAGAGAAACAAGGAAGGAAGGAAGGAAGGAAGAGAGGGAGTGTTGGGAAGTGTTTTGATTCGATTTTCTGGGTTCCAAAATTCTCTTCTTCTTCTTCTCCCACACAGACAGAGAGAGAGAGAGAGAGCAGTCGTTTGCCTTTCTTCCAAACACCAGACACAGCCGGCGATTTTTTTATAGAAAATTAAATACCCCCTTCTACTGTGCTGCTCTACCCTTTCACTCTCGGCGCGTGCCTTTCTGCGCCTGGGCCGTGTCCCCGAATTCACCAAATCTGTCATACAAACTTATTTTCCTTTTTATTTTCTTCTTTCATATTTGTTTCCTTTATTTTCTGATATCCGGACCAAGAAAAAATTAATCTAGCCTTCCTTGTCTTTAAAAAATAAAATAAAAATCTTACTTTACCTTTTCAAAGAAAAAAAATATCTTGATTTTTGATTTAAGGAGTCGATTTTGACAAAGACCTAATGACATAATTGATACACAATACTAATTAGAAGAAAAAAGTCATGTGTAAGTCAATCAAGTAAGACATAATTTATACACGGTAAATCATGTTTCCAAGATATTCACTTAACATACTTACCCTGCTATATCAAATGATTTCACGGTATTCTTTCATTTTTAGTGTAAGTTCTACACAAAAATCTATTTATGTGAGATGACGTTGTGCATTTTGTAGAGCTTAAAATGTGTTATACAAGCATTTTTACACAAGGACAAAATCTCATGGCTGTTAACAAGTTGAGAACGTTTTATTGTTTTAACAATTTACAAATTCAAACTCAATAAATAAATTAAGTCAAATACTATTGCCGGACTTTGATTTTGCTTAAATACTGTGTTCCTATGTTTTGTCCAAGAATGTCAAAGAACCTCAAAAGTATCTCGTCCAAAAATACATATCTAAAATGTTTTGCCAACTTCATAGAAAAGGAGAAGAAAAACTTGCATCCCATTATCTACCGAATCCAATTGAGGACCAAACTGTGACTCCTTCATCCATTTTGACACCGACCCACAAAAAAGAGAAGAAGTAGAGTTTTGATGGTTGGGGGGTTTTAGAATTTGGTGATTAGAGTTGTGAGGCTCCAATTTGCTTCCTATAAGTAGAGCAAGGATTTTACCTTTAATTTGCCAAAAAAAAAAACATCTTTCAAAGTATTAACGAAACAAAGTCTACATTTTAAGTGCAACAAGTTCATCATAGAAGCATTCTTTTCGGAGGTAAAACACCATCATGTCCTCTTTGTTAGAGAAAAGATTATGGTTGAAAGTGATTTTCGACGATTTGATTAAATGACAGATTACATCCTTATATACAATGGCAACCATATTCTTGTTCAACACTTCTACTTAAAATAGGAAACATATCCTCTGTATTTACTATTCCATATACGTGAAATCCCTATACTTAAGGGATGTCAATCACTTAGAATCTTCTTCCTCAATACTCCCCTTAAGTTGGAGTGGATATTGATGACACCCAACTTGTGTAATAGCATTTTGAATTGTTTCAAACCCAATGGTTTAGTGAAGAGGTTTGCTGGTTGCTCACTGCTTCGAATGAACTGTGTTTTGATTACTCCATGTTGCACCTTATCTCTTACCACATGACAGTCAATCGATGTGTTTAGTCCTCTCATGGAAAACCAGATTTGATGAGATATGGATTGCTGCTCTGTTGTCACAAAATAACCTGGTTGGTTTGCTCTGTGGAACATATAGGTCTCGAAGTAAGCTGCGAAGCCAAGTTACTTCACAGCTTGTGGTGGCCATCAATTTGTATTCCACTTCAGCGCTGGACCTAGACACCGTGTTCTGCTTTTTCGACTTCCACGAAACAAGAGAGTTGCCAAAGAAAATGCAATAACCCGTGGTGGATCTTCGAGTATCTTTGCAATGTGCCTAATCAGCGTCACAAAAGGCTTCTAGTTCCAACCGTCCATAGGAAGGCAAAAGAATGCCTTGCCCTGGAGTGTGCTTGACATACTGTAATACCTTGTGTGCAGCTTCTAGATGTGGCTTCCGAGGTTTGTGCATGTACTGACTCAAGATATGCACCGAATATGCAAGATCGGGCCTAGTTATGGTTAGGTATATAAGCCTACCCACGAGTCTATAGTATTGAGATGCATCAGCAAGTTTAATTCCTTCTTCGTGTGTCAGTTGCAAATTTTGATCAAAAGGAGCTTTCGAAGTCTTAGCTCCCAAGAAACCAGAGTCTTCTAGGATTTCCAATGCATATTTGCGTTGGCTGAGTACTATCCCTCTATCGACCGTGCTACTTCTATGCCAAGAAAATATCGGAGTTTGCCCAAGTCTTTTAACTTGAAACACTTTGCAAGAAAATGTTTTGTCTTCAACAAGTCCTCTAAATTGTTTCCTGCCACAATCACATCATCCATATATACTAATAAAACTGTACACCTTCCCTGCTGGTTGCGGACAAATAAGGAGTAGTCTGTCCAAGATTGGCGAAAGCCGCCGGTGTGAGGAGCAGCGGAGAGTTTCAAGAACCACTGGCGGGAAGCCTGCTTGAGTCCATACAACGACTTGTACAGACCAAGTCTTTTAACTTGAAACACTTTGCAAGAAAATGCTTTGTCTTCAACAAGTCCTCTAAATTGTTTCCTACCACAATCACATCGTCCGCATATACTAATAAAACTGTACACCTTCCCTGCTGGTTGCGGACGAATAAGGAGTAGTCTGCCCAAGATTGGCGAAAGCCGCCGGTGTGAAGGGCAACGGAGAGTTTCAAGAACCACTGGCGGAAAGCCTGCTTGAGTCCATACAACGACTTGTGTAGACGACAAACATTGTTCTCCCCCTTTCGTCCAAAACCAGGAGGAACTTCCATGTAGACTTCTTCATAAAGATCACCTTGCAAGAAAGCATTGTTAACATCGAGTTGATGAACATGCCAATTTTGCATGGCAGCCAAGCCGAGAAGGACCCGGACTGTAGTCAATTTAACGACGGGTGTAAATGTCTCGTGATAATCAATTCCTTCCACCTGACTATAACCTTTCGTGACGAGTCTTGCTTTATACTGTTCAACAGTTCCATCAGGGTTGTACTTCACCTTGTATACCCACTTACATCCAATAGCCTTTTTCCCGGGTGGGAGAGGAACTATACTCCAGGTATTGTTGTGTTGGAGAGCAGCAATTTCATTGTTCATGGCCTCACGCCATTTGGGATCAGTGGCGGCCTGAGAAAAAGTGCAAGGATCTTTGAGAAGAGAAAGGTTGGCCACAAAGTTTCTATGCTTTGGTGAAAGCCGTTCATAAGAAAGAACCTGACTAATAGAATGATGTGTACCTGAGGGATCTTATGTGCTCGGAGACCGTGATGAGAGAGAGCGGGAAGGAAACTTGGCCTCAATATGGAAGCCCTGTAACGTAGTGGGGACTATGGTGGCACGGCTGGACCGTCAGAGAGGCAGATCAGGTGCGGAAGTATGATGTGGTGGTGCAGGAGGAGGGCGGAGATATCTGGTGGTGGGATGTTAGCAGTGGTGGATGCGTGTGGGGTAGGAGAAGAAGGGGTAGGGAGATCAGCTTGTACGTCAGCAGAAGTGGTGGTAGGTGTCTCTGGAGTAGGCAGCAAGGAATCATCGTCGGCCTCACAAATAGGAGGGTTGGTGGAGGATGGCAAAGTGAGGGGAGTAAACAGAAGTGGACTCTTAGGTGGAACGGATTTGGAAGATAGACTTGGAGTTGGATTAGGAAACTCTTGCTCAAAAAATATGACATCCCTAGAAACTAGGGATTTCTGTAATAGACTTTGTACCCCTTTTGATTACTAGGATATCCTAGAAAAATATACTCCCTTGACCGAGGGTAAAATTTACTCGGTTTGAGTGGATGAGAAGAAACAAAACATCGACATCCAAAAACTCGCAAGTGGGTATAGGTGGGGACTTTGTGAAAGAGCTTTTAAAAAGGAGTTTGTCCTTGTAAAACTGATGATGGGGTACGGTTAATCAAATAGGCAGCAGTGAGTATGGCATCACCCCAAAATTCTTTGGGAAGATTGGATTGGAAGAGGAGTGCGCGAGCTACATTGAGAAGATGACGATATTTACGTTCAGCAATACCATTTTGTTGTAGTGTGTTGACATAACTCGTTTGATGCAAAATTCCCTTTGAAGAATAAAAATCAACACATTGAAATTCTGGACCATTATCACTCCTAACGATTTTAACTTTGGCATCAAATTGTGTTTCGACCATGCAAATGAAAGAAATGAGTAATTGCCTAGCTTCTGACTTTTGATGCATAAGGTATACCCAAGTGCACCTGTGTGATCATCAATGATAGTGAGGAAATACTTAGCACCAGAAATAGTTGGAACATGGTACCCACCCTAAATATCAACATGAATCAATTCAAAGCATGTATTACTGATATAATTACTCAAAGGAAATGGATTGCGAGTCTGTTTGGCTAGAGGACAAATGGAACAATGACTTGGATTACAAGCTTTATTATGCAAGAAGGGAAATAACGATGATACTTTGCTAGAGGGATGACCTAGTCTTTCATGCCAAGGTTCTTGTTGTTTGGTGTGGACTATGTTGCATGTTCCTTCCTTAGGCATTGTGAGACAGTAAAGCCCTTCATGTTAAGCTCATGTCCCAATCACCGCGCCCGAGCGAAGGTCCTATACAAAACAAACTCGTCGAATGAATATAGTCACGTAAAAGGAATCCAATACGAGCTTGCTCACAGATATGAGATTCAAGTAAAATAGGGGAACACATAGGACGTTGTGGAGTGTGAAGCTGGGTGAAAAAAAAATTGTCCCAATGTGTGACACTTGCAACCTGGTGTTATTAGGTAGACGCACGCTGCGGTTATGCACCGCTTTAGCATGGGTGAGTAAATCAAAATTACATACCACATGATCACTGGCACCGCTATCAAATATCCATACTACTTGTTTATCATTTTGTGAAACTGCACAAATTTTACCTAACATCTCCTCATAATTGGAAACGTTACCGACGAGATTTGTGGAAGAAGGAGTTGATGAATTCAGCATCTCTAATAGTTGTCTGCCTTCATTGGAGTTACCATCCCCATTCTTGATCTTGTTTAAGAGCCCCATCATTTTTTGACACTCCCTTGTGAAAGAGGAAAGTCGGTTATGTCTCCTTCTTTTCCTTTACCAACGAAATTGGCCCTGGACTTCGAGTTTTGTCCTTCTCGCTTCCCATTATTTGGGGTTTCCCCCATCAGCCTCTTTCTCTGCCTACAAAAATTGTAGGAATGACCAGTGCCTTCATAAAAAGTACATGTTATGTGTGCTCTACAGTATTGAGTATCATGGTTGTCCACTTTGCACTTTTCACACCATCTTCTTGCCCTTGTGCCTTCTCGAGTGGACCGATTCCCTTCTCCTCCAGACTTCTTGACTGCAAACGCAGCACTCTTAGTCGTAGTACTAGGCTTGGCACTTGACACCTCCAGTTGCTTCTCATATCGCATTGCTAAAGAATATGTCTTTTTTTAATTAGGAAAAGGTTTCATTCCTATAATGTTGCTTCTGGTTTGAGCAAAGTTATCATTTAAACCCATTAGGAACTTCAATGTCTTCTGCGTGTCTACATAACTCTTCACAGCTTCATTCGCATCACAAGTGCAAATTTGCAGAGCGCCTCCTTTTGATCCCAAAGGCCTTTAAGCTTCATAAAGAATGTGGTTACGGAGCTCGTTCCCTGTTCACAAATATATATATATGGAAGATTCCAGTTCATAAAAGGAGACTATATTGACTTGAGCAAATCTCTCCTTTAATTCATCCCAGACGGCTTTGGCAGTCTTGCAATGAATCACATTTTTTGAAATTTCCTTTGACATCGTAGCTATAAGCCAAGATTTGACTAGTGTGTTGCATCTCTCCCATTGCAATTGCTCAGGAGGGTTGTGAGTTGGTTTCTCTTGGGATCCATCAATGAACCCCACCTTGTTCTTAATCATGAGAGTCATTTGCATCGAACTCTCCCATGTCACATAGTTGTCTCTTTCCAAAATTTTAGTAAGGACAGTCCCCGGCTGATCTGAAGGAAGGATACAGAGTGGATGATTTGAATTCTCCCAAGGCGCTTTGAACTTTGATCCCTGCGACTCGGATTGAGTCACGGGTTTAGATGCATCCTCTCCAGTCATTGGGGTAAGGTTTGTGTTTCTCTAGGGATTCTAGGATTTCAAGTCTCAAGAGCGTATTCGCTCTGATACCAAGAAAAGATTATGGTTGAAAGTGATTTTCGACGATTTGATTCAATGACAGTTACATCCTTATATACAATGGCAACCCTATTCTTGTTCAACACTTCTACTTAAAATAGGAAACATATCCTCTGTATTTACTATTCCATATACGTGAAATCCCTATTGTAGTCGGTAGTCGATAAATACCTCCCCTGGCCCATGATGCTACGAAGCCCAGCATGAGGCAGATCGAACAGGCCTCATCTTGGATGCTATAGCAGTCTGGGTCGAGAGGGGAAGACTCCACAGAAGGCCAAAATAAACAGAACATAAACAGTATACTTGTCCCACATCGAATAACATACAAGGCATAAGTCAACGCGGGGCTATAAATACAGCTGAAGTCAACCAAAATGGTAAGAAAACATCTCTTAGCATTTAATACTCACCTACCGATACTGGCTTTATCATTGGAGAGAGAAAGACCGGAAAGTCCCGGTCGGTCTCCCTTTTGCAGACAAGAAGAAGCTCCTCTAAGAACTGATCACGTGCGGCAGTTTCTACGAGGTCTACGGGATCCAGCAGAAACAATTGGCGCCGTCTGTGGGAAATCTTACAAAAAGCCAGTCTCAATGACGGAGTCAAATGAAGCAGGAGTCGGGAGCAGGATAATGTCAGGAGAGCGCAGTGGTCTCAGTGGAGATCAGACGCCGGGAAGCATTACCCGGCCAGGAGGAACGAATGAAAGTCAGGAGTGCACACCGTCGACAAACGATCCGCAAGCGACCCCGGATGGAACGATACGCGATCTCACGCATGAAGAAATGGAGGACATGGTGGAGAGGTTGAGAGCGGACGTGGCGCGTATGGAGAGAGAAAGAATGCGGGACCGCTTAAATGCAGCCACCCGGGAGAAAAAGCTGGAGGCAGACAATGCAACGATAATGAGTGTGTTATCGAGAAGACTGGAGAGTGACGAGGCGATTGAGCGGGCGGCCAACTCTGTCCGAGAGGCGCAGGGCGAGGGCGGAGGTTCCCCGGTAACACCGCCCACTGACACCCGCAGAACGGTCGTTGTCGGGGCGAACCTGTTCCCTGAAGTTATAGAAAGAGAAGGCCAACCGCCGCTCCCAACGCCCGTAGAAGACAGAAGGTTGGAGACAACAGGAGTCGAGGCGGCCCTAATGGCCATGCGGGACAGTGTGATGAGCCTGACCACGAGGATAGACGAAGCGGAGAGAAGGGCGGCGCACAACCCGCCCGGCGTGGGATTTGAAGAACGAGGGGGACCATTCACAAAGACCATCACGCAAACCTTACGTTCTCGCGCGGCCAAACCTCTTAAATTAAACTACCGGGGGGGGGGGAAGGAGACCCGCATCTCTTCCTTGACAGCTTTAAATCTCATACAAACGCGAAGGGTTATTCGGATGCCGCGTGCTGCAACATGTTCCGGGAGACGAAAGGAATATTTGACTTCCGTGTCGAAGCTTTCAAAGCCTATTCCCGGGGAGATGCTATATCTCTATTTGGCAGCATCCAGCACGGCAGTAAGCTCGGCTTTGATCAGGAAAGAAGACGTCATCGAGCTCCTGGTTTATTTTGTGGGTAAGGGCTATACGCTGGCTGAAAGCAGGTACCCGGGTCTAGAAAAGTTGGCCCTAGCACTCATTGTGAGCGCCCGGAAGCTGCGGCATTATTTCCAAGCTCATTCTATCACCCTGTTCACGAACTGCCCCCTCAGGCAAGTCCTCCTAAAGCCAGAAACGAGCGGGAGACTGGCCAAATGGGCGATAGAACTGGGGGAGTTTGACATACACTACATGCCGAGAGTAGCCATCAAAGGGCAAGCAGCTGCGGATTTTATCTTAGAATTGACCCCCATGGAAAGGGTCGTGGAGTGCTCGGAGGTTGAGCGAGTGGCACCCCAAGAAGTCCAGCCATGTTGGAAGTTATGTTCATGTTCATGTTCATGTTCTTTTTGTTACAAGAAATACTATTTTTTTAGAAGAAAACACAAATATTGATATGATAATTAGTATTGAAAAATAAGAAAATTATGAAAAAGTTTCATTTAAGAGTAAAATAATCTTTCAAGAACTATTTAGTCTAGTAGCATAAATGTCATCTTTATAAGTGAGAGATTGTGGATTGATTTGTTGTTGTATCTTAGTTGTTTATTTAATAAACAAAAAGAGTAAAAGAATCTCCAATAAAAAAATTATCGAAAAAAATGTTAATACACCAAAGTTCAAAGGCATGATCAAAATTGTTGTAAAGGCTTGAAAGGGATACAAGTAATGAAATTAAATGAAAACTTTATGAGTTTTGACTTGTATTAGACTTTTCAAACCAGACTTCTTAGTCAAATTGATGAAAAATTGGTTTTGCAAACGTACATCATTCATCTTGAACATATTTATGAGTCAACGGGTACCACCACCGGCAACTAATTCAAACGATTCAAAATGTTGCACGATAAAGACATGTTGCACGATAAAGACACGTTCCGTCGATAGGAACAAAATAACTGTTCAATTGATTTCATTTTTCACCAAAAGGATCATAGTCTTTTATTGACAAAAAATGGCTAAGCAATTAGGGTTATATGTGCCTAGGTTTTTTTGTATTTTATTTTTGTATTTCTGTTTTCTTTTTCTGGTAATTTCCTAATTGGCAATATAAAAATTCAGTACAAAAGATCAAGGGGGGTTGGTTTGCATGATAATGAAATTTAAAAAATGGGGAGCAAGGTAGCTAATTGAAGAGTGTAGCTATTGTCATTTGGCGATTTGCAAGGGATAATATAGTAGGGTTCTTGTAAGTTGTAACCAAAAGGGTGAGTAGGGGGGAGGCATGCATGTTCTAAAAGGCACGTTGGTTCACGTGAGAGGTGAGCTGTTGATCAGTAGCCTACTGCGACCTGAAACCCACTACTACGTTTCCTCTTCTGGGAATTATATGATCATCCGGTCGATCTTTCTGATAAGACCTCAGTACCTTAATTTGTCTCTCTCTCTTGGCCATGGCTGCACCCAGCTGACTCGGTCTTCTGATTCATTCAAAGGCAGCCGCCTATTGCTGCCGCTACGTTCGTTGCTTATTGAAATATTAGAACGTTCCCTTTCGAGAAAGGTCAATTTCTTACTAGTCTCAGCAGTAATCCACAAGAACAAGTTTAATTGCTCCGACTCTCTTAATTAACTTTGTTTTCCATCAAGAAGATTGGAAGAAGAATGTTACAATAATATAGGTGCTTGACCTCCTATATAGTTAGAGGCGCCTCGTCTCTTTGTAATTTTCTTTTCTTTCTTTTTTTTCAAAAAAAATAAAATAAAAAATAATAATATAGGTGCTTGTAACCCTTTATCTTTTTTTCTTAATTTTATTTTAGTTTTTTTGCTTGAGTATGTAATGGTGGTACTTTCACCATAATTTGTAGGACTCGGTGTCGAGCACCAAAATCGACAACTCGAATCGCTTGCCGAGCTAGCTAGGAGTTAAGATGTATCAGAAACATACCATGCATATTTTGATGAAAAAGAAAAATGGTCCTTGTAGAGATTTGGTTATGTAAAAATAGTGAAGTTTTCACGTACTTAATGTTGATGTAGCTATCCAACTTAAAATGCTAGCTATTGAACTTATGATTTTAGAAACATCAATTTCAGTAGTTCTAAAATCATCATAGGCAATCAGACCAAGCTAGCTATGATGATCCACCAAAGTCCTCCACCCAAAGTCAACTAATTAACAAGTTACAATGATATCAATCATGGATGGTGGCATGTACGTGGTTGATCGAGATGGACGGTTCATTTCGCATGCCATCAGAGCATCTCCCATGGTAGGCTAAATCCTTAGCCAAATTTGGCTTAAAAAACAAGAATATTCTGTGGAATCTTTTTTTAGCCTATCAAAGTCTCCCACCATAAGCTAAATCTTTAGCCAAATTTATAGCCTTTTGACTTTAAAAAACACTCCCACCATAAGCTAAATCTCAAGGTAAAGCCATTTCTAATTATTTTGTCATATATATGTAATGTTATATTTCTATGCATTTTGTTTTGTCTCATATATATAAATATATATAATATTTAAAAAAATTTGAAACTACAAATATTGAGAATGACATACATGAATTTTATTCCTTCAATATAT
Organism: Fragaria x ananassa; assembly: GCA_034370585.1. Classification (NCBI taxonomy): domain Eukaryota; kingdom Viridiplantae; phylum Streptophyta; class Magnoliopsida; order Rosales; family Rosaceae; genus Fragaria; species Fragaria x ananassa. Next base: position 5,729,858 of record CP139760.1, read on the forward strand.
TATAAACATTTATTCCTTCAATTTATTTGAAAACAAAATATTTATTTAGAAATAAACATTTAACAATCACGATTTCAAACTTATGTTCTTCCATGTCGCTGCCAAATATGTTCAATCAAAGCATCTCGAAGTTCATAATGAGCTTTCTTATCTTTAATTTTTCTATGGCGATCAAGAAATTATTGGTTAAATCTTGTTGTTTCATCAATCACCATCTCAACAGTAGGGGCGGGTGCTTCATTAAATTCCCCAATCGGAGCCGATAAATCTCGCTCATCCTCGATAATCATGTTGTGCATTATGATGCATGTAGTCATTATATCATGTAAGACACGTTTATCCCAAAATCGTGCTAGTCCTTTAATAATTGCCCAACGTGATTGAATTCCATTTCGGATCCGAAAGATCGTGAGTATTTTGAGATGAGAAAAAATGAAATTAGGCAAAGAAGAGCTCGTGAATCCCAACAACAGCAATCACCCATGACGTTTGGCTATGACAATTTTGCTAACATGAATCCGTTCCAAGGTGACACACAAGCTACATTCAACTCTGGAAGCTTTGGTAATGCACTTCAAGTTTCAAGTCAATATGGATCAAGTGGTGAATACGGAGCAACGCCAAATTATGGAGGAATTAGTGACTATGGAGGAATGAGTCTTTATGAAGGACCTTTTGGATATGGAAAAGGTAAAAACTATGGAGGAAGCGGAGGTACTGGAACAAGCGATGGACATGGAGGAGCCCCGTAACGAAAGCGGTGTAGTACTGAATTGATGGTTATTATAATATCGGTTTTTTTATTGAAAAATAATATGTGTTTTTAATAAGTCTAGCATTTTATGTTATTTCGTTATGTTGTTATTTTGTTAAGTCTAGCATTTTGTGTTGTTTACGTACGTTTTAATAAGTAACGTAACATTTTTCATGAATAAGCTATGTACTTTTTTTAATTCAATAATGAATCAAGTATATGATTTTATCTAAATATATTAGATATGGGGCTTACATGAAATGTCTCGTCGAGATCTTCGTAATGGTAAAAAAATTAAATAGAAACGAGTTTTTAATTATGTAGTTGTGAGGGATTAAAGATTTTTAGTTTAAATTTAAAAAGGATATAAAATGAAATAAGATGATAGGTAAAAGGGCAAATCTGGAAAAAAAATAAAACTGAATAAAATATTATTTGGCTTTAGCTTAAACCATCTCCCATGGTAGGCTAAAGCCAAATTTAGCCTATGAAAATGGAAGGCCAAATTTGGCTTACAAAATTGCTTAGGCTAAATTTTTTGCCTTGGAAATTGAAATTTGGCTTATGGTGGGAGTAACCATAGGCTAAATTTGGCTTTTTAGCCTACCATGGGAGATGGTCTCAAATTGGAATATCTCAGCAAAACATGGGATTGTTTGCTTAACCATGTGCCCCATAGCAATGAATATTAGCCTACTTATGTACTGGCGGTCCAGCTAAAACTGAAATACGGAGGAAATTATCATTTCCACGTTCAAAGTTGGCAATTTAATTACAAGTCAAATTAATGGACTCGATTAATTGATCAGGAAAGGCGTAATGAAACAACCTAGCTAGCTATTCCAGGTCCAACTAAATCGTCTAGAGAAGATGAATCAATAAATAAATTAATAATGGTTCCTCCTTGCTGCCCTCATATTGAACTCAGGTCGATCAACCTCAATTATTATTTGGTATATTAATACAGCAATTAAGCTTATCGATCATGCATTATTTTTTTACATTTCATATGTGTTATATATATATATATATGATTTGTGCATTAGATCAGTTTTTGTGGGTCTTTTATATATATATATATATATATATATATATATATATATTTATATATATAGGCTCATTCTACTAAATGATTCTTTTTTTGACATATATGAGGCATGAAAGATTACACTAACTGTTCGATCACAAAATCGCATCTCTACTGTTTAATATGTAGTTCTATATGAGTAAATCACTTTTACAAATTTTCAGAAATTTTGGTAATCTTTAAGGCATTCAAAAATACGATTTATAATTATAAGCATGAACGGTTCATGTTTGACAGATTTGGTTCGTTCATTGATTTAATCTTGTTCGTTCAACTTTTTTTAAAACGATTATCAAATTGGCTGAAAATTTGCATAATTGATCTATATACAAGGACAAACAAACTGAACGGTAGAGATTCAAAAATATAATCGAAAAGTTGGTGTAGTCCCTCATCCCTCATATAAATCAAAAAAATGGATCATTTAATGGACAGCCATGTGTGTGTATATATATATATATAACATTAACAGAATCAGAATGACTCTTCACTACAAGTCGACGACATGCATCGAGGTTTAGCAATGAAGTTTGCATTCCTAGCCTCGCTGAAATTCGCACTCCCCTTTTCACGAAATCACTTTTTAGTAATTACACATTTGTAAGGAGTTTGATGGTGAATGTGCATGATGATTGAATAATTCCATTATATGAGAAGGCTACATGGAAACAATGAACCAATGCTACATGCAATGACATCACCCCAATGCAATCCCATCAACATGTCAAGATCCGGATCCGGATACGACATCATCATGCCAGCCCCGCTGCCATTGTTGATGCCATTTTCACTTATAAATCTCGAACGAGCCTTCCAGAGCTTAAGACGCACACCACTACAACCACCATGATCCTCAATACAAATCCAAAAAATCTTCGCTGATAAACCTCTAAGTTCAAAGCTTGGATATACCAAACATAGCAAAAAAAAAAATCTTTGACCCACGTCTCTCTAAGACTATCAAACGTTTGCACTCGTTTCTCATCTGACAGAAAGCCGCACAACATTGGCACATCTAAGAGACCGACCTAGCAGTGAGCTGCTACCGGACGAGAGATTTTTGGTGGTCTATATTTACTATTTTAGAGAACAAGAGGATGCTTGAGGGAGTAGAGATTTCTTGAAAGCCACTCACTAATGAAAGAAATCCACTAGATCAATAAAATAAATTCACTACTCCTGCTCTGTGGATATCTATTGTTCCACATCTTATCTTTTGGTTCTTCTGGAATTTGATGTTTGGAGCTTTAGAGTTGACATGGGTCTTCTCTACGCCTACAATTCAGTCGGATTTGGCTGTTCAGCTACTCCGCGATGGTGCGATGATATTGGATGTCCCAGCTTTTGCTTGGGTTTTATTATGTTTTTGTTGGTTCTTTGTTGTGGTGTTGGGCCTTTGAGTGTGGGCTAGCTGCTGGATTTGTTTCGAGTGCGGATGTTAAAGGCGCAAAAACATCAGCTTGTCTAATAGAAAAGATCTGACTTGTTGGGGATCCTGGCTAAGTTGCTTTTCTTTGGTTAAAGTTTAAGTCTGTTGTGTGTCGGTTTGTTACTTTTGTTTGTCAGTATGGGTTTTGTGTTGAAACCCTGTGAACTATGTGATTTAGTCATTATCAGATTACTTTGGCTCCAAATCCGTTGTATTAATTCTTCGTTTCTTAATGAAGTTCATCTTTACTGTCGAAGGCACAAAATGCCCACTAGTCTGATAAAAAAAGACGGAGACTGATGGAGAGAGAAAATGTTGAATTTTTATTTTTATTTTTATTTTTTTTATGGTGCATTACGATTTGGATGGAGAAAGGGAAATAGGGACACATGCTTCATGGTGAAAGAGGAGGGACTCATAGCTTTCATATTTCAAAAATTCTCTGCGATGGTTAATCCAGGTTTTAATTACTGTGTAAGATCTTGCATCTTTTTGCCTTTTTTGTTGGAGTAAAGTTGTGTTGTAATATAGGAGATCACATTTCCATAAATATTAATAAAAAAATTATGTATGCATTCAATATTAATAAAATGAATGAATTCTGATAATTGTTTGTCTAGAAAAAAAATTTGAATTTAATAAATAAATCAAAAAAAAAACTTTTGCATGGTAGAGTTATCATTTTGTACGTAATAAAAGAGACAACCCCTACCTGGGACTAAAGACAAATATATAAGCATAGGGTGAAAGAAGCGAGACTGAGAACACCAATACGGCCTCCTTCCGTATCTAGCAGCGATCTCCTTCGTCGTCGAACATGCCTTTGTCTAGAGAGAGCGGGGTCCTTTGATCTACTTTCGGATCAGAGAGATTTCAATGGTGGTTGTCAAGGAGAGGAAAAATGGGCTTAGGTATTGAAATGGAAATGACGATCAACATCTAAATGGTGCTCCACACAAAGGAAAGTAATTTCGGAACAGTAAAGCCTAAGGCCTTGTTTGGCTCAGGGAATGGAAAGGAAAGGTAAGCAATTCTTTGAATTTTCCTTGGACATGGAAAATTGTTACTCCAATCAATTTTCTTTTCCAGTGTTTGGAAAAGCCTGGAATGAAGCTGGAATTTATTCTTGAGTAGTAGGCTTGGCACAAAATTATAAAAGGATGTGGATAAGAGGGTAAATAAATGCTTGGAATTTGGGAGGGAAGGTGAATCCTTGGGGTGGGGGGAGTCCATTTTCCACCCAATTTTCCTTCCATTTGGGAATCATTTTCCTTTCCCACTTTTTCTTTTGATTTTCAAATAATGGAAAGTAATGACTTTCATTCCCCAAGGGCTTTATTCCATGAACCAAACATGGTTAGAAGGAGATGCGAAGGAAAAGAAGGAAAGGGGCGCGTGTGGTGCGTTCCATTTTCTTAAGGAATGTCTCTGCCCTCGCTTGGTTCAAGGAATAATGAAAAGGAAAAGATATCAATTCCTTCAACTTTCCTTGGGCATGGGAAATCGGATCTCCCATCCATTTTCCTTTCCAATGTTTGGAAAAGCCAGGAATGTTTCCATTGCAGTTTGATACCCTAAGGAAAGTAAACGTAATCCTATCAATTTTCCAATAATACCCTCAAAATATAATGGCTTAATACTCAGCTTTCAAAAAAAAGAAAAAAAATCAGTAGCAAAAACTACGGAGGATTGATGGCACGAACCAACTGATATTGAATGCATGCTGATAATATATTCTTTTCATGCTGCCTTTCTACTGTCAAACTATGCAGCAAACTACAATAGACATGCTCGATGCCTTTCTACTGTTCATACACACACACACTAGATTTAGACCCCGCGTTTTGCCGCAATGTATGTTTGTAATTGAAGCTGAAGAATACTTGATTACTTGATTGATGCAACTCTCTTTACAAATACATCATAGAACATCAAATTCCATCAACAGTACACATTGCACATACATTATATATTACAAAAACAACACTGTTGGGTCATGTCCAAAATAATAAATGTTTGAATTGTTTTGGTTTGTAGGTTCAGAAATCAGAGTCTGGAGTATGAAAGGTAATAAACATGAAATTGAAAATGAAAAAATTAGAATAGAACTGAGAAATATAACATTGAGGACATCAGGTAAAGATTCAAGAAATATAATATTGGTAGTTGTAGACTGCTGAGTTTACTAAAAGTGTAGCAAGTGTACAATCTCAAAAACACAATGCTAATTGTTTCCTTGAGACTAACACTACTAACTAAAATTGAAACATAATTTGATCAAATGTTCAGAAAAATTTGGATAATTTGAAAAATTTTCTCTTACTTTTTACTATCACATACCAAATGAGATCAGTTTTACATTCATTTTTGAAACCTTGTATTCATTCTATTGTGAGTTTCATGCCTAGAAACCACTGAAAAATAAAGAAACTATTAGTATGAATGTCTCAGCACATCAAGAAATACAATCAAATCCTAGATGGACTAAAGGCCATCTAAAATTGTAAGTTTTTAATCCTTCAACAGTTCAACTGAGTCAGACTTTTCTCAACATTAATCTAATGCTATCAAGTTTACTGTGAGAATTAGCATAACCTAAAATTGTAAGTTCTTAATCCTTCAACAGTTCAACTGAGCCAGACTTTTCTCAACATTATCAAGTTTACTGTAAGGATTAGTATAACATATGCAAGAAAATGAAAAAAAATTAACAGAAGTGCATTACATACTGAAGAAAATCAAACAACTGCAAAACTTAGATCCCCCTAGTCAATCAGAGTAAATAATACTGACATCCAACATCTTAAAAAAAGCTTGATTATGATTTCAATTTGAACATACAAAATAGCTGTAATATACTTGAATTCGAAGAAGCTAATATATGAGAGCTCGCTGTTCATCAAGCTAGTTATTGAATAGAATAACTGACTGGTACCCAAATCTGCAAAACAAAAAAGAGAGAACATTTACATTATTGAGCATAAATACAATTATATGAATTCCGTTCCAAATTTGCTTAATCATGTTACTGAAGTGGTAGTTTCATATAAGTAAACACCAAGAAAATAATTACAAAGGAATGCTTACTTGCAAGAAAACCGCACAATTCATCTTTTCTCCTTTCCAAATTGGACGTATCAAAATTTAAGATCTACATAAATTGAGATACTAAACAACAAAGCATTGATCGTATCAGTGAGGATATCTGATTAAACACAGATATAGAAGACTCCAAAGATATTCTTTGCAAAAGAAAGAACAAACCCAACTAAGAGTATCCATCCATGCCACAAATCAGGAGTTTAGCAGATCACAATTCAAACAATCTGGGAAACAGAACTCATAATGATGGCCACCCATCAAACATGGACTAAACCTCAGATACACATCAGTACATCACCATCTAAATCTACTTTGAGTTTCATGAAAAGAACTTGTATAGTTAACATTTTTTTTTCCCTAAAATATTGTTCTATATGAACTGTAATACAATGGAAAACTCATAGCATTTAAGAAATTAATATCAACTGAAACCAGTCATACTTCCCAACAGGCTTGAACTTTTTTGCTAGCCAAGTCGCCATACCCTACATACGCGGACATTGATTTGGATCGTTTTCTAAAAGCTGGATGTCCTGAATTTGATGTGTGCACCACCATTATGATTTGTATACAATTAATACAAATTTTAGTACATGCAGTAGGTAAAAGAAGGGCTAGTGATGCTGCAACATGTATTTTTATATATGCTGTAGTGATCACATGCATATAAGCAAGCAAAGACATAGATAGTACAATTTTACATAAAATTACAGAGAGAAAGTGACCAAACATAACTATAAAGTGGGATGTACATGATATAAAACTGACCTCACCCTTGAAAGATCTAAACAGACTATAATATCAGCAAAAGAAGCTGCTTAACATTGGAACCTTGTGTATAGTATCAAAGTGGTAGTAGTTTGTATATAAAGAGGTTCAATGAAATTACACTTTTTTTTCCATCAAATTGTATTGTATTGGTAATACATAACTGAGCTTAGCATTATATGCTTCTGCCATTCGTCTGGAAAAGAACCAAGGAAAACATATGTGCATACACTTACGATTAAACTGAAATTATGCAATCACCTAACAGTAAGCATACATTCTTAGTCATATAAAACACAATTATGCTCTACAACTATGAAGTTTGCTGAAATAAAGTCAAGCCATCCAGAAATTTGCATTAAGATTTAAGATTACTGTACCATAAGATCACAGAATTTGTAAGAGAACAGAACTTTAAAAAAGCCAAAGAGCCGACACATATGCAAGACTATAATTGTTACCAATGCTCCTCAATCCGCTGCATAACTGTGTCCTTGTCGCCAGTCAATTTAAACCCATTTTTCTTCAAATAAAGCTTACATTGCTCCACTTTCTGTTTCTCAATCTATTTATCCGCCACCAAACAACGAAAGAATTTTTATCAATACACCATTAAATTGAACATATTCCATCATTTTGCTGTTATTGATGGTATATGTAGGACATTTCAAAGGATATATATATATATATATATATATATGCAATGGGCAGCTTGTGTTCTCTCTGTGAAATTGCTCAAAAAGATAAATGCACTGTTTAAAAAAGTAACATTTCAAAGGATAATGCCCGGTCATTATCAGAAAGATAATATTGTCTTCGATTTACACATATCATCACTGATTTTGTTTAACTGGTATGCGTTTATTTATTTTCGCCTTCTTTCTGATGCATCTTAATCTTTACAAACATAAATTGTAGTTGTTGACCTCTAACATCTAAAATATTGTAAAAGAATGTTTAGATACTCAAACTAACCTCACGTGTGTTAAGTTCAAAGCAAAGTGATAGAAAAGTAAGAGCTTACACATAAGAAAGGGAGCAGATCAGGTTTTGCATCTAATAAAGGGAAAAGCCAATCTCATCAAGCAAGATATGACAGTGAGCTGGCCTGCAAGTTCCCTGTTTACAGAGAACAAAGCAAAATGTTAGGTTTAATACTAAAACAGACATCAGAAACTTAAATATGAGATAAAATAAAACCTGATCATTCCCCTCTACAGATCATTTTCAGCCTGATTATCATTTATTTAAACCTTTGTCTTCTCATCCTAGGCAAAACATCCTATGCTTTTGTAGAAGAAGTTCCATCTCTTGAGCCTATGGCGTTCACATAAAGAAACACCACTTTCTTGTGAGAAAAATTAGATTACAGAAGAATTCTGAAAACAACTTCTTTTTAGAAATAAATGGACAAAAGATTATGAGATGACCTCATAATAAATGGACACTCACAGCTGCATTACACTCGTTTAAAAAAAAATGATCACTGGCTGCAATTCCCTCTATTCTTGCCAACAGGCTCCACACCCCAAACCTAAACACATCACTGAAACATCAAACCAAAAGCCAAACTCAGTTGATTAGTTTTATCAGACCTAAATGTTAAATTTCTCAATTTCGATAGAACCCAATCAAAGTTTGTATCTTCGAAGAAAAATTGAGTCAATTAATCTTCCAATTCCTGTGGTCAACACCCAAATTCAAAACTAAACAACCAAATCGAAAAAAACTTCATTATCAAATTCATCTATTTCCAAACAAAGAACGTATTTACCTGAAAAGAAGAACAGTGGTTATGAAAAATGCACAAATTGAAGAAGAGGTGATGTCAGAAGATGAAGATTCGGAGCAGAATTGAGATAACGAAGCCTTTCTTCCTATGGTTGAGACGGAGGAAAGACTGGTATTGGCGCAGATAGTAGATGGAGTTTTAGGAGAGCGAGAGACTCAAGCAAACCCATGGAAGTTTCAAGAGAGCGAGAGAAACGATGCGGTCAAGAGGTTCGACAGAGATCCAGAGTTGAGATTCGAGAGAGATCCAATACTCAGCACAACATCGAAGCCCAACCCCAAAGGCCCAACATCGCCCGCGCATTGCTCAGAACAGTACGACGAGATTTTTTATCTAAATGGTTCTTATTATTTTATTTTAATTTAAATAATTCTTAAAATCATTATTTTTCATTTAAATAGTGTTTATGACCTTTAACTGAGAAAAAAATAAATCTTTAAATAAAAATTTTGACTTTAAGAACCATTTAAATTAAAATAAAACAACTAAACATACGTCCATAACAGAAAGACTAAATAAATTTTTAATTCATATATATATATATATATATATAGCTTTTCTAACGCGGACATCCATATCTTGAAAAAAAACACAGATGAAATGATGTGATAGCCATTCATTGGTTCACTTGCAGAACTGAGATGTTCTCTCGCCACGTACATCATCTTCTCTAATCATTTTTTCTATCAGTCTTGAACAATCTCCCATCCTAATACTTTGCATTGTTCATATGCTTCCGCTTGATTGATTATGAATCAATCTAAAAGAAGAAGAAAAATAAGAAAGCTTTAGATCATTGATCGCTTTGTATAATATCGATCTATGTAAAATCTTTCTTTTATAATCAATCAAACTCTAATCAAACCCAAAAATTGGTTTGGTGAATCCAACAACGATCAGAGGCTTGGAGGCCTGCCGACGACCGCTAAGACGACGCCCTGATCACCCACCACTCCCGCCGCAACTTTCAAACTCGTGGCGGACTTGATCTTGTGTTCTTGGTTACCTTCGTGGGAGTCCTCTTGCTGCTAAGAATCGAAAAAATGTTGAGGTTGTTTTAGTTGTTGTTGTTGCGGCGAAACAAAGATGAACGGTGGTGGTGGTCTTTGGAGTTGCAGCTCGGGCCGGAAGAATTGCATATATTTTGATATGCCATTCACCAAATCTATTCTCTCGCACCACTTATTTGTCAGCTTTCTTCTTTTAGAATGATCGATTCATGATTAATATATCAAGCATCTGCGAAGTACTGGGTTGGGAGATTGTTCAAGGATGATTATCTCAAGAAGATTAGAGAAGATGATGTACGTGGCGGGACCACATCTTAGTTTGGCAAGTGAGCCAATGGATGGCTGCCATGTCGTTTCGTCTGTATTTTTTCAAGATACGGATGTCCGCATCTCTACATAAAATTGATCCCTACCAAAGAAAAATGATCTCTCCATGTCAAAAATGATTTCTTCTAGTTCTAGTAGATGAGCATCTTGATAAGTTTGCTTGCGAATCCATCATACATAAATGAAGCAGTGAGATGTGAAAAAAAAGTTTATGCAATTCTCTTTACTTATTTGTGTAGATTTATAGAAAATAGAATCTGAAGCACGCACTTTCAGTCTTTCATAGTATTTTTATGCAACTTTTATAGCAACAATTCAAAATTGAAATCCGTATCAAAACAGAGACCAAACTCAGCATTCTAACCAAATCAAGAAGGCATCACTCAAACACAAAACCGACACCATATATACAAAATCAAAAGTACCAATTTCAGAACATTATGAAGATCAAGCAGCAAGTAAGTGCTAATGAGAGCAATTCACACACAAACAACTTCCCAAATAATACCACCTCTATGCATGATAGTGTTATGTCAATCTACTGCCTTATTTGTTCAAGTATTATATCAATGATCACACATGTTGTGTTTCAACTCACCAAGACAACAAAAAAAAACAACTCTGGTATCTTTCAAATCACCATAGCCAGAAAGCTTTTGACCAGATTTCTAATATATTCTACATAAACAGAACACCAATGTGAACCAACAAGTAATTGGCACAAAGAAAGAGCCTCTTCCTTCAATTTTAGCTTCAGAACTTTTGATTCTTGTCGTGACTACTATTGCTACTCCTGCTTGGACCTGCACATCAAACAATTAGTCAAAATCAAATACAAATAGCCAGTTTTAACAACGGAGAAGCAAGACAAAGAATGCTGCGTGGCGGGATTGTGAGAGAGCTAAGAAAATTAAATGATAGAGAAAGAAGAGCTACAAGATCCTACCCATATATAAAACACAGTGGGAAGAGAAAGAAGAATACCCATCCTTACCGTATTAAACCCCGTAAAAATTTCCAAGCTCAAAAAAATATAAAGGAGACAAACACACAACATACAACAGAGCATTTGAGCAAAACCCTAATGGGCATATGCGCATTCCTCACCTCCCAAAAGCAAAACATCTTCTCTCTCTCTCAAAAGAGAAAACAACCTAAATAAAATACCCATAGAACAAAATTAAAATCAAGATGTGATGGAAAACAATACCCGCAGAGTGATTATATACATAATATAAACAAACAAGAAATTAAGAAATGGAGTGATCGACATGATATACCATATGTACTGAACTGTTTGAGAGAAGAAGAAATCGTATATATGGTTCATACCTTGCAGTTGGTATGCGAGGAAATTGATATAGATAGAGGAATTTCGAATGGAAATACTTCAATTCTTCTCGAGCCCTGTTTGTGTTTGGAAGTGGTTTAGTTCGATTGGAGCTCTGTTTGTGGTAGGTTAGACATGTTTTGGCCACGATCCTCAGCATGCGGAGCTGAGGTGAATAGCGAACAAAGAGATAGGAGGAGTTGCGAGCGTGCCACCTCGCGGACGAGGAATGTGTTGAAGGAGTGCGCGAGCTTGATTTCTTGATCAGGCGAGCGGAGTTCCAGGTGCCACCTCAGATGAGGAATTTACAGCACAAGCGGTCGATACTCACGGCGGGGTGAGCAGAGCAACTATAGGGATGCTTCCGAGGAAACGAGGTCGAGTTCCGGAGAGCTCTGAAGAATTCTAGGCGGCAAGGCGCTTAGAATCAGGGCTTCGAAGAGGTTTCGAAGGGGGATCGCCTCCTAGGAGCGCTGGAGGTTTTCGACGGGATCGAAGGGTTTTCAACTTGGTTGAAGGTTGTCTGTATTTGTCTTTGCTTGATTGATTGTGTAGAGAGAGGTATCTATAAGCCGTGGAGCTTCTTTATATAGTGGGAGAGAGCGAGTCCGCCGTGAAAGATAATGAGAAACATGTTGGACTCTGCAACGTGAAGCACAAAAGAACTGTTCCTCTCATGCAGACCAATCTCCACGTGACACATGTCCAGTTCGCATAGCTCATTTAGTAAAGGTTACTGCTTCACGCGCGTCGCCCACTGTAGAGTCCTATGCAGACTGAACTTCATCCCGCGGGTTGTCACAGGATGCTATCTCGCGTTCTCCTAAAGCTCGCTTTCATCTCGCGGGCTTTTCTAGCTCGCGGGCTTTAGATGGGCTTTTTATATTAAAAGGGCCACAGGGATTGGCCCGAAACATGTCAAAGACTTGTAAAAGTCTTGAATGATTATTGTAGGGCGCGCGGACTCCGCCACTTTGCTTCCTCGCGAAGTCCCTTACGCGAGCCAATTCGCCACCTCGCCTCGCCTCGCCTACGCGGAGAGTCAATCTCGCCTTGCCTACGTGGAGAGGTGACGCGGGCCTCCGGGGCGCATATATACGAGATACACGAGCAACAGGGGCCCGACGCAATTAAACCCTCTTTTGTGTAGATGTAGCATAAAGTAAATGGGGTATCGTTCAGTCCGGAGACTCGTGGAGGGGTCTCTGCATCTTGAGTCGCTTAAAAGAGATGTTAGTAAACAAAACAGAAATAAATATTAACAAATATACACTTGGCACAAATCATTTAACGGGGGTTTTGATTTGGGGTTTCTAACATCCTAAAAATGATAAATAAACACACGCACACACACTATATACACGTGACCGACTTCAACCAATCCATCCAAATAAATCATTCCAGAATAATGAACATGCAATTAATTACTTCAAATGCGTAACGGAAATATTATCATGCTTTGCGAAACTAAGTCCTAAGATACACCCGTCGAGGACATGCACTTAATCGGTTTTCCTTAATAGTTACTAGGTCAGAACGTCTAGGCCTAGAGCATCTCATAAATTAAACACATAATGCCACGAGCAACTTACATGCAAAATCTACGAGTCATTAAGATGAAAACGGACTTAAACAAATTACTAAGTTTACAAACGTTGCCTAACTTTTCACATGCAAAGCACTTATCTCGGCCACTACGACATGGCCTTCACCACAACGGAATACTTCTAAACATGAAATAAACCTCTAGCACTACCAACCTGCAGAGTTAGTAATCACTTACGCACTAGATAAAGCTTTTAACACAAACCATAATATTAGAACCGAAAACACAAGATCATAAATAATTAAACTACACATTCAAATATTCTGGAAATTCAAACCCTCATGACTCAAACATCATTCGAATTTATAAAGAAAACATAGGAGTTCATGCACGAATTCGAAACCAAAGAAAACAAAACAAAAACAACAAAGAACCATTACAATTGGAATCGGCAAAGAGAGGCCAACTAGTTGTCGATTGCAAGGCTTGGGACTCGGCTGCTACTCTCCTCCTTGGCTCGGCCTTGGGGCAGAGGTCTTGACTCTTTAGGGCTCCTAGAGTGGTGCGACGGCAAGAGAAAGAGAGAGAGAACTTTTCAGAATTTTTCTGGATTGTGAAGTGGTGAATTCCTCTCTTCTAGTCCCTCCTATTTATATTGAATTGGTGAAACCCTAGCATTGCCGCAACCCTTGGATCTCTCTTGATCTTGTGGCTGAAAACAAGTCCTAATTACACAAGAGATCTCCACAAAATCGGTGGGATTCTCTTCTAGGTATAATAGGATTCTCCTTCCTTAATTTTCTGATTTTTATCTTCTTGATTCTTCCACAATCTTCCATTAATTTCTGAGTTTGACTTGGACTTATCTTCCCTTGAATTATGGACTCTAAAATCGGCAAAGAAGTCCATGGATTGGGCTTTTATTTGCACGGCAACAAGCTCTCCTAGTTGGATTAGGATTTGACTTTTTCTTCTTCGATTCCTTGTAGAAACAGGATTTCCTATTTGAAAGAGGTTTCCATGTCGACACAGGATCTCCATGATGAAATGGGAATCCTAGTTGAAGTAGGATTCCTCGAGCAAATAGAATTCTTCGTAATTTCTGCGACTTAAGCTCTTTTTCTTTGTTTGTGCGCAAATGACTCCTATAAGATAAAACATGTTAAAAATGACATTATTAAGGAAATAACATAGCTAAATAGGGTAGGAAAATATACTAAGAACATGGCATTTTATGCCTCTATCAAGAGGCATATAGAAAATCCGCGCGCTGACTGTGTAGTCCGCGCGAAGTGTGTAGCTCGTCTATGTCCATTCTGCACGCGAGCTGCGCGAAGTCCAGTTCGCATGGTTCCCTGGTGGGCCGATATTTGTGTTCTTAAAGGACTTGGGCTCGCCGGTATGACATGGACCAAGAATGTAATTAATATTCACATAGACATTTACTGTCTGGTAAAATATTAATTTAGGCGCAAACAAGACACATATATATAAAAGGCTTGGCTAAAACTGGAAGATGAAATTTAGAGTAGGGACAATTTAGTCAAAAACAAGTGCATTGATTGCAGAATCTTGGAAGAGAAAATGAATCCAGGGGTTGGGTGGAGGGAAAGATAGTCCGCCCAATTTTCCTATCAGCTGGGAAGCAATTTCCTTTTCCTCTCTTATTATTGGGCTTCCAAACAAAGGAAAGGAAAGTCTTTCTTTTCCCACCACCTACGTTCCCTGAAACAAAGGAAAATCTACTCTCTATGCATCTAATTTTCTTTGGCTTATAGGTTTTAGGCCTCGTTTGGTTTAAGGAAAATAAATGAATTCTTTGAATTTTCCTTTGACATGAGAAATTGCAGCTTCTTTCAATTTTCCTTTCCAATGTTTGGAAAAGCAAGGAATGGAGATATAATTTACATTTACTTTGGAATTTGGGAAAATGAATCCTTGGGGTGGGGGGGGGGGGGGGGGGGGGGGAGGGAACCAATTTCCACCTAATTTTTTTCATGTTTCTAAACAATGAAAAATAATGACTTTCCTTTCACAAGTGCTTGTTTCCATGGACCAAACATGACCTTAGAGTTTTGCAACCTCACATTAGATGACAACTAGAGAAATTGAGATCAATAAACCCAGTTATGTATATGTACTAGTAGATGGAACATTTTAAGTTGAAGCTATTCCTTCTCTGCTCCAACTTCCTTCAAAGCGGTGGTATGCAGTGAATGAATATTTTTGTCTCTCCTGTATTTTAAAACACTCTTTTGCTCTTGTTCTTATGCTCTAGTTTTAAAAGTTAGGAGTATAGTTGTCACGCCCCGACCCATAATTTTTACCTTTATTACTGGCATAGTGGTAATAAAAATTAACCGTGTTCGTCATTAAGTGTAAAATATAATTGATCCCCAGAGAGGTGTAGGGGACGATTATTTTGTGGGATTATTCTAAGAAAGAAATTTTGAAGACGGTAAAAAATGGTAATTTTTGCTAGTAAAAGGTAATTTTATTGGGGTATTATTTTTTGGGGTGTTAAATTTTGGTTTGAGTTTTTAGAGGAGTTGTGGACCGGGTTGGGCTAAAGCCCATTTTGTTTCTCTCTTCCTCCCGAGTTTCTCTCTCCCTTCCCGAGCCCATTTATGTCCAATTCTTCCAGCTTCCCGACCGCCGCCGTCCGGCCGCCCCAGACCACCGCGCCGGTCCCGATCGATCGGTCTCCGTCCCAGCTTCAATTCTAGACCGGTGGCAGCCTCCCTAGCGCCGCCGTGAAGGAGCGGCCAAGCCCGAAAGCTTCGGCTGCTCAAAGTTTTCAATCGCCGGAACTCCTTCCTCCGGCCGCCATAGCCGGCGAGCAGTATCTCAAAAGAAAGTCCTCCTCCCGTGATTCAATCCCTCCAAAGGGCTCGCTCCATCTCGAGCTAGGTAAGGAGAAATCGGTAATAGAAATTTTAGGGTTTTATTGTGTGTTTGTGTTCGATTGGCTTGGTTAGGCTTAGAATTGGAGTTTGTGGTAGTTAGGAATGTTGTAGAGGAGGTTGAGAGGAAGATGCTGCTAAATTTTGGTGAGCATCGGAGGTTGCCGGAGTTGGTCGCCGGCCGCTGAGAAAATGTTTTTGGTGGGAAAAAATGTGAGGAGTTTAATGGAATAAGTTTTAGAATTTTTGGAGGTGTTTTGGATAGGTTTGAGAATTGTTGAAGTTTAGTATTTTTGGCGGATTATTATGTTAGAATCCAGCCATTGGATTTTATTTTGGTAGAAGGTGATTTTGAGGATGTCGGTAAAATTTGTGGAGTTTTGAGGTTGGCAATGGATTTAAGATTTTGGAGTGTTAGGCTTGGTTGAGCGCGCGAAGCATATTTAATTTATGTCTGTTTTACGTTAAGCGTCGGTGTTTTATTTAAGGTTTTATTTATTTGGAACAGGACGTGAGGAGGCTCGAGCGGAAGAGACTTCCGACCGACATCAGGCTTAGGTCTAACCTGTGAGTGGACCTTTGTTTTAATTAATGTGTTCGAAATGCTTTATCATTTTGAATGATTTTCTGTTGTTGGATATTTTCTGAAATTGAGAATTTCGGTGATTATACTCTTATATGAGAATAGTATGTATATGATTAAATGCTAGCTAGCTATACGTGATTTTCCCAATACCGAGGTACAATTCCGGTATGGGTGACGTGAGCGTTAGACGCGAGCGTCGTAGCCCTGTGCGACTTTCTAATTTCGTATTCATTTATTCATAGATTTCGTACAAGGAGTAAGCACGTATATATATACCACTAGGCTGCTTTCCCCCAGCTTGAGGTACAATTCCAGTGTGGGGTGACGTGAGCGTTAGAAGCAAGCGTAGTAGCTTTGTATGATATCTACTTTATTCAAGTTGTTCATAGATATCGTACAAAGGGTTAGGCGAGTGTGCATACATACTATATATATAATATCCTGGCCTGAGAGGCAATTTCTTAAAGTTTGGCTGGACCCCAGTTCAAAATCTTTCCAGTGGAGCTCTTGTTTTTGCCGCTGATGAAGCGTTTTCTTGGAAAGTATTTTTGGGAAAATATTTATTTGTTGTCTGAATCGTTTTGTCCACTCACTCTGACGTGTTAAATATTTTCCCCTGGGCTCTTCGTTTTTAAAAATGTCCAGTCTGCAGAGTTCAAGTGAGGTCTAGCAGGAGACGTCGAGGCATAATCACCTATTTATCCGCTACATTTCGCCAGTAGGTTACTTGTTTAATCTGCTTGGGGTTTATTAGCTTTCGCTGTGTATTATTTTTTTTTTAGTAGCTCTGAATACTTTTGAAATTCCTCTGTGTAATTTTATATTCTGGCTACTTTTGGATTATAGCGGAAGATTTATTTTAGAGTAAAAAGATGATTATTAAATTGTTATAAGTTAGGGTTGTCCATTTTCGAGGGAGGTTTGCCGAGTCTTTGGTAAATTTTCCTTGGAAGTGATCCCCGCATGACTCATCTCGGATTTCGGGGTGAAATTCGGGACGAGTTCTGAAAATAGTGACGAAAATAACTTCTTAAATATCTACTTGGGCACATCACATCAATATTTAACGGAACAGATGACCTATTATTTTGGTCTGTAACATAAAAGTTGACAAAATTATTATATGAAAAAAGTAGTAGTGTTTAAGGTACCAAATTACTATCTTTTTTATACAAGAGATATTAAACTGTCTAAGTAGCTATACATAGGTACCATAGAAAAATTTTACCCTTAACTAATATGAGCTAGTATGAGCTATATGGAAGAAGTGAAGAACACACACCAAATAAGTTTGGGTGCTGTACCCAACAAATTTCTATGTAGACCCAACATTTATAAAATTATCCTCTATTTTCAGAAAATACCCTTAATATAAACACACCCAGCAACTCTGTACTTCCGCCTTACGCTCAAACTCTGTACCTCTTTTACCCGATTTGGTAAAAAATGCCGTTTAGATTTAGAGAAAGAGGGACTTAGAATGATATTGGCCGGAGAGGGACCAAGCAATGAAGTGGGAGAAGGATTCGGGAATGATATATATGGGAGAGGGACTTGCAAATGAGGTTAAGGAGTTTTCTGCAAATGATGTTGAAGAGGGAATAGCAAATCGGATCCTAGCAAATCATGTTGAAGCAAAATTGGAGAAGCAATTTGAGAAGCAAAATTGGCTTGGGGATATGACGATGAAGGCACTTGGTAGAATAGGTGAAATGATGATGAAGGCACTGGGCATATGGCTTGGGACCTTTTGATTACCTTTGCATGCCACACAAGATTAGCGCATGAGAAGCAAATGAGTTGTGAACTGGGTTTGACATTTGAGCTTGTGTTCAATCACTTGAGATAATTTGTTGATTTTGATTCAGGAAGTCTGATGCGTATTTAGTGCTGGGTGCGTGTCTTGATATACAAGGGTAATTTTGAAAAGTTATTAACAAAAACTGAACGTTAGGTCTACTTAGAAATTTGCTCAATACACATATAAACGTTGAGTCTACTTAGAAGTTTAACAACATCCATTTAAACATAGAAAATGGAATTTGCCTTTTCTTTTTGTCAATCAACTTGGCTCTAAACTGCCGACCATTGGTTTAGAATGAAGATTAATGCAAAAGACCAGGAGATAGATTTGGGCCACGGATCCATATATTCCGTTAGAGCATCTGCACCGGGGAGCTTCTGCCATGATCTTGCTTGAGCAAGTGGTGGGCTCCAGCTGGGTTTGCTTGAACAAACCAAATTCCAACTTGCACCGGCGGAAATGGAGGAGTGGAATGCTTGAGCAGTCAACGCAAAAGTTTGCTCGTGCAATGGGTTGAGCAAATTATGCTCGGCCTGTTGCTTGAGCAGTTAGTGGAGCCCACACACGTGGGTTACCTTTTTTTTTTTTTCTTATCTGTCAGTCAGTAAAAAGGTTAAAAGCACAATTACGAGCGAATGAGAAGCTGACATGTGTATTACTGAGTGGGCTTTTCAAATCTAACGGGTTAATAAATCTGGGCATTCCGTTTGAATCTAAAATTTTGATCAAATGGTCAGAATTCATTCCCAACGACTATAATTTGATTATAACGGAAACAAACCAAAAAAATACTAAAAAAATCCCAAAATTTTCAAAAATCTCTCAAACATTTGCCTATAAATACTACATCAATTTTTGATCAACTCACACCAATTTGTGCACAACAAATTTCCCATATTCCTTCATCTCCTCTCTCATTTCGTTTAGCATTTTTTTTCTAAAACAATGGGTTCCCATTGGCTTCCTTCCGAAGATTTACAAATGTGCATATCTTTTGTTCATTATAGCCTTGATGAATACGATGGTAACAAGCAAAAGAAGGACAAATTGTGGGAGACAATTTTTGCCGATTATATGCAAAATTGGAAGCTAGCACCGGGTGAGAAACCTCCAAATGTTGAGAGGACCCGTGGTCGAAAATCTGATTCAATTATTTTGGTCGAAAATCTTATCAGAATATTAATTCAATTATTAATATTAGACGTTTTATAGCCAATTGGTCGAAAATCTTATCAAAAATCTGATTCAATTATTTTGCCAACAGTGACACGTGACAATTATCTATTGGTCGAAAATCTTATCAGAAATCTGATTCAATTATTTTGCCGACAATGACACGTGGCAATGACACGTGTCAATTATATATTTGTCGAATTATTGGTTGTAAATCTATTTTGCCAACAATGACACGTGGCAATGACAAATTATTATTGGTTGTAAATCTATTCGGTAAAAAAAAATTAACCATTTCACAACAAGACAAAATTGAATTGCTCAAGCAAATTATGAATAGATGTATGCAAAAATTGATTTGGTTGAGCAAAATATGAAATTCATTTGCTTAAAGTAAAATTTACTTCCGGGCCCACCATTTGCTTGAGCAAACCCATTTTATGGGTGCGGATGCTCTTATAAAGGCCCTGAATAAGAGCCCACACACTGAAACCGTAGTCCACAGCACTATAAATAACTACAAAACCCTAGCTCGCGCACCCAGAGCCGAAGAGAGCATACTCACTCACTATCCCTCAAACCCCAAACCCTCACAACCAAATGGCCGCCGTCGCCGCCATCCGTCCCTTGGTCTCCGTCCAAGCCGTCGAAGGAGACATGGCCACCGATCAGTGCCAGACCGTCGCCCTTCCCGACGTCATGAAGGCCTCGATCCGACCCGATATCGTCACCTTCGTCCACTCCAACATTTCCAAGAACAGCCGCCAGGCCTACGCCGTCTCCAAGAAAGCCGGCCACCAGACCTCCGCCGAGTCCTGGGGTACCGGCCGCGCCGTCTCTCGTATCCCACGTGTCCCCGGAGGCGGGACCCACCGAGCCGGCCAGGCCGCCTTCGGTAACATGTGCCGCGGCGGAAGGATGTTCGCTCCCACCAAGATCTGGCGCCGCTGGCACCGCAAGATCAACGTCAACCAGAAGCGATACGCCGTCGTTTCGGCTATCGCTGCTTCATCGGTTCCGTCTCTGGTGACTGCCAGGGGTCACAAGATCGAGAATGTTCCCGAATTGCCCCTGGTCATTAGTGACACCGCGGAGGGCGTGGAGAAGACCTCGGCTGCGATTAAGCTGCTGAAGCAGATCGGGGCTTATGATGATGCTGAGAAGGCCAAGGACAGCCACTCGATTCGGCCTGGAAAGGGAAAGATGAGGAACAGGAGGTACATCAACAGGAAGGGCCCGCTGATTGTTTACGGCACCGAGGGGGCTAATCTTGTGAATGCCTTCAGGAACATTCCTGGTGTTGATATCATCAATGTGGAGAGGCTCAATCTACTGAAGCTCGCACCTGGTGGGCATTTGGGGCGGTTTGTTATCTGGACCAAGTGTGCTTTTGAGAAGCTGGACTCTATTTACGGGTCGTTTGATAAGCCTTCAGAGAAGAAGAAGGGGTATGTGCTGCCCAGGGCTAAGATGGTCAATGCTGACCTTGCTAGGATTATCAACTCCGATGAGGTGCAGTCTGTTGTTAGGCCCATCAAGAAGGAGGTTAAGAGGGCACCACTGAAGAAGAACCCACTTAAGAATCTCAACACCATGCTCAGGCTTAACCCGTATGCTAAGACTGCCAAGAGAATGGCGCTGTTGGCTGAGGAACAGAGGCTTAAGTCTAAGAAGGAGAAGCTCGACAGGAAGAGGAAGATCGTTTCCAAGGTAGCTTTTCTAGCTTGTTTTGTGTGTTCTAATGCTTTTGATGATGTTAATGCTTGTGTTTCTATAATTGGTATACTGCTTGTTATTTCAGGTAATGTGTTTTGTTATCAATGCTGTTACTTGTGGTTGAGTTTGCTAATAAAGTTTGATTTTTGATTGATTTCTGTCGGATCATGTTTGCAAAAGTTCACCAAATGTTTTGTGATATACAAAGTGTTAGGGATGTGTTCAAACTGTAAGTTGATGTTTCCAATATGAATAAATTAGCCTATGCCTAGTACCATCGATTGTGAGGTGTATTCATGTACGGTTTGTAGTTTGCCTTTAGTTCGGTTGTGCTAATAGGTGTTTGGTACTTCATTCCTTGATGTATTCTCTATTTGGTGCTGTTATTATAACTATCAAGTTCTCTTTGGGGTTTCCTACATTCTATATATTTCCATCAATTAAACATACCATACTCTGTTCCTTGTTTGTTTGGTGTGCAACTCTGTTATATAGTGTGTGCTTATTGTTGTCCCATTTCTGTCTATCCAGGAGGAAGCTACTACCATCAAGGCAGCTGGAAAGGCATGGTACAAAACTATGATCTCTGACAGTGATTACACTGAGTTTGACGTATTCCAGAAGTGGCTTGGAGTATCTCAGTAATTTACTTTAGTTTATCATGATTTGGTATTTACCTGTATGTGGGAGGACAATGTGTGTTTCCTCTAAGCTTTTGTCTTGCTGGAATCATATCACTAGTTTAATTTTCCAATTTTTTTTGATGATGATGTGCTACTTTGGTTTGGTTATTTATTTTCCAGTTTAACTGCTTTTATATGCTTCTATGAGTCCTTGGTTCTTTTATGCATTAGGTTGATAATCAGTTGGTGCTTGTTCGTATGCCTTTGGGTTATTTTTATATTGTCATTTTATAAAACATGGGTGACTTATTTGAGGCTATATGTTTAAGTTATAACACTATGGTTTAGAACTTGACAAGTTTCTGCAACAATTGAGCAAATGTCAATCATAACATGTCCTCTTGGATTTCTGAGCTCCAAATGCACGTAATTTGGATAGTTGAACACTAGCACATATGCATCTTAACTCAATTGTAGCGTCTCTGCTGGGATTTCTGAGGTCGAAAGTCATCCGGTGTTGTGCGGAGATAACTGGTTGGCTGTCACTGCATTGTCATCACCATTTTAATTTTGCGCTTGTTCAACTGCGTCACTGTGAATCTATTGTCCCAAGGACCTGATAATGATCGACTGTATATCTCTTGGCTAGAGCCTTCTTGGAGAGATTAAGGATCTTGGTTTTCCGCAAATAGCTTTTACAATTAATTTCTGGGAGCTCTATTTCGTTTTTATGGCCTCAGGAGCATTGAATATTGATGAATTAGTGATGTGACATAATGTTACCTGGCCTAAATTTAGACAAACAAATTTGGTGATATGCGACATCATTTCTGAAAGGATGTAACTCACATCCTTGATGTTCTGAAATGCTAAACTGCAGATTCTTTATTGGAAAAACATCATTTTATTTGAACGGAGGCGGGGCATTGGTCCATAGATTACTGTGAAGTTTTTCATCTGCAGTAATGGAAACTGTATGTGAAAATATGTCTGATATACCTAAAGTAAACCGGGCATCGAATAAGTAACATTATGCAAAATGATTCCTAGACTGAGACGACTGACGCAGGTTTATGTACAGCCTAAATAGCCTCAGATAACGCGGAGCATTGAACATTGGTGAATTAGCGATGTGACATAATGTTACTCGGCCTAAATTTAGACAAACAAATTTGGTGATACGTGACATCATTTCTGAAAGGATGTAACTCACATCCCCGATGTTCTGAAATGCTAAACTGCAGATTCTTTATTGGAAAAACATCCTTGTATTTGAACGGAGGCAAGGCATTGGTCCATAGATTACTGTGAAGTTTTTCCTCTGCAGTAATGGAAACTGTATGTGAAAATGTCTGACATACCTAAAGTAAACTAGGCATCGAATAACTAACATTATGTAAAATGATTCTTAGACTGAGACGACTGACGCAGGTTTATGTACAGCATGAAGGCCAATTGTAAAAGCTACAAAAAAACCTGGAAAATTGGATAAGTTACCTAGAACATAACAAGTTTGATCTTGAAGTGTAGAAACAACTAGAAAGATTGCCCGGGCGTTGCTCCGGGACCTTCAAGTGTCTTTTTTCTTTGTGATTAGTGTTGTACATCAGTTCACCGTTTGCTATATATAGCCGCAATGCATTGTTTGCTATATTCTAAAGCCCCTTCACTTCTACATAACAAAGTGCAATACAAGTTTAAGAGAAAGTACTGTTTGCAAAATGACTTGATGCTTTGATAATAACAACATAATAATAGCATATACAGAGTTTCCTTCCATGTTTTGAAACTTCAGCCGACTCTCTGCATATTCAGCATTTTCTTTGATTAATCCCATTTGATGAAAAAAGGACATCAAATCCATCCACTCCAAAGGTGCTCACATGATATTGCTTCAACTCGGCCAAGACGGTACATATTTCCTATCATAAACTAACAACAATATAGTCATAATAGTTATATTGGCTACGGAGACATATATATGAAGGATTATAACATATGAATGTATTTGTATTAAACAACACTTCAATCAATTATTACTGAACATAGAAGAACAAGGAGAATCTGTCTGAATACCTTCCAAACTAAAATGGATGTATGCTGCGGTTGAACAAATTGGAAAAACAGGATACAAAACATGTTACACTACTTAAGTGATGCAAGTGCTTTTACTTCTATTAAATTGTCAATGGAGCTACTACAGTATTTTGAATTGATCTACTGATAGTTGCAGTTGTAAGTTGTCCAAAAAAGTAACTGCTCCAATACTTGGATTAATGTCATTCTCATTATTAGACACCACAGAATTTGTAAAAGTTGATGTTCCCAATAAGTCATGTCAAATAATAAACTATAAGTATTGATGATTACTTGTTTTCTATGCAAAACTGATATTAGTAAACACTCCAAAATCCTGCTTCTCTAAATTTGTTGTCATGATCGAAGTTGTTTGTTGTTGCATGCAGTTCATAAAAGGAAAAGAACACATCCATGTTGGATGCTTCTTCCTCTTTGTTTCCTATTCATCAGATTATATTCAATCACTATATGAGGTTGTTAACATCATGCTGATCAATTTGGAACCATCTATAACCATTCTCCTCTACATATCGAAACATAGAACGCATCAAAAGGTCACATTACCTTCAAATTCGAAGAAACATTCTTCCATGTGGGTTAAGGATCTGATATTTTGCCATCACATAGGTCTCAAGTAATATTCCATTAATTAGCGATGTACCTAATGCCAAAGAAAATATATTAAAACAAAAACTGGCTTGAAGCTAAAAAAAAAACTTAAAGCACACCGACTGTAAATTGCATACAGATTTCAATAGGACAGCTAGAACTCAACTAAACTTGCAATTGGTAAAAAGCAATAGTCAAAGTTACAAATAGAAATCAGAGTACAAAACTTATCTATTATAATCAATATGAAAGCATTTTAAACCATATGGAATGCGTAGGGTAAGACAAAAGGATTTGAAAAAAAGTTTGAGTTCCTTTAATTAGATAAAAATTTCATTATATTAAAACAAAAAAGTATATCTGAGCATAAAGAAACTGTTTGGATCAAATCGATAATGGTTACCTCTTGGATCAGTTATCTTCTTACTCCCAAATTTCTCTTATAGAGACTAGTGACGCAAGTTCTAATCATCTCTTAACATGCACAATACTGTAATTGATATTAGTTACTACGCATTTTACCAAAACAGTAGCAGAAGTTTTAAGGAAGATAAATAAACTATTTTGCAAACTACGGTTTATGATATATAAGTGAAATGAGGTGCATGTACGTATGACATAAATTGGTGGTTCATGATAGTCTTCTCTGATATTGTTATTGTCAAATATGCAGAACATTCATCAAATTGTTTTCAAACCCATACCTCATAACTAAATAAGAACTCGATTTCTACCCAAATCATAAACTACAACACTAACAAAATCCTTTCAAAATCGAAACCCGAATCAGTTCAAAACCAACAAAAACAGAGAAGGAATAGGAAATCAAAGCCAAACCCACAACAAAAACGATAACCCAAACCTCAAGATAGGTGGCACGCGCTGCTCGGATCTGAATCGAGCTTTTGGGTCTAGGATCCGAATCAAGCATTTGCTCTCTTTTCTCTCTCACTTTCTCTTCTCTCTGGTTCCGAATCGAGCGTTTGCTCTCTTTTCTCTTTCACTTTCTTCCGCTCTGTTTCTTCTGCTCTCTTCTTTTCTCTCTCACTCTTTCTCTTCTGTCTGGGTTTTTCTCAGACTCTTTTCTGTCTGGGTTCTTCTAGACTTTCCTCTATCTGGGTTTTTCTGGACTCTCTCATGTTTGGGTTTCTAGAGACCTTTAGAAGTTGAACGTGGCTCACAGGGGCAGAACTAGAACCAACCATACCCAACCCCGTGGCAAAAGACGGAAATGCCCTGTTCCTAAACTGTTCCCGTGAACAGTACGACAACAAATAGATATATAGTAAATTGAAGACTCTTCAGTCAGATTCCTTCATGTTTTGGTCCAATAACGAGATGTCATTTGGTAGGCTGAAGTTCTAAACTAGTCCGATAAGACTCTTTAGGGTGTTGTATGGTAAAATTATAGATGGTACTTGTTTGAGCCAAATGCATTTTTGTTTAAGTAATAATACTTTATTGAACTGTAAAATGTTCATGTGAATATTAATTACGTTTTTGGTCCGGATCGTGATCGGCGAGCCCAAATTCCTTAAGAGTACAAATAAAGGCCCGTCAGTAAGACCACACGAGCCAAATTACAAAGTCTGCGCGCAGAATGACTCTGCGCGGAGTACAGATCTCGCGCGCTTGGTAGACTTCACGCAAAACACATAACTCGCGCGGAATGACTTCGCGCGGAGTAGAGAGCTCGCGCGCTTCGCGTGAAATACATAGCTTGCACACTTAATGATCTTGCACGCGAATTGACCTTGCGTGCCAGTCCTAGGCAAAGTGGAATATATCTAGGCGAGCTGGCGAACGGGCTCGCGTGAGAGACTTCGCGAGGAAGCCATGGGCGGAGTCCGCATGCATCAAATTAATCGTTGAAGACTTTTACCAGTCTTTAACATGCTTCAGACCAATCCTTGTGGCCCTTTTAATATAAAAGGCCATTCTAAAGCCCGTGAGCTAGAAAAACTCGGGAGTTGGAGTCAGTTGCCCATGCGGAATGTGCGAACTGGATATGTGTCATAAGTTGATTGGTCTGCATGGTTTAAACCTTGTCCGTGTGGGATTAGGATTCTAAAGCCCGACTTGGATTCCAAGCTGGCTTTCTTTTGCTGCAAGTCGGATCACTATATAAAGGGCTCTAGGGTTTACAGAAATACACGCAATCTCTCTCAACAAACAATACAAACAAACTGCAACCCAGTTCCCTTCGAGCTACCTCGAAACCCTAAACCTAAGTGCGCAGCCGCCTAGGTTTTTCTCAGAGCCCTTCCAGACTCTACCCCGATTCCCCCATATTTCCCTATAGTTGCTCTGCTTGCGTCCCGCCGTGAGTATCGATCGCCTTGTGCTCGTAAATTCCTCATTTGAGGTGACACCTGGAAACCCCCATGCCTAATCAAAAGTCAAGATCTCGTGCACTCAAACCTTTCCTCGTTTGCGAGGTTGCATGCCCACAACAAACCCCTTCTCTTTGTTCGCTATATACCTCTCTACTCCCTACTGAGAGGATCGTGACCAAAACATTGGCACGCCTAGTGGGACATGGAGTATAAGCGAGACATCATAGGGAAACCCAAGGAAACACCATACAGGAAGCCTCAGCCTTCTTGTCGCAAGCACAGATCACTATGGTACAAGCCCTATAACAACGCGGCTTGCCGTTCCCCCACTCAAGAGTAGGTTCTCGCTCAGTTTGGCAATCCAGACTTCAAAGAAACTACCATGGCAGGCTCACAGCCAACCCAAGACATGGGATCTGCTCCTCCTATGGAACAAATCCTCCAGATGTTCGCGGAGCTCAAAGGTCAAATGAAAGGTCTGGCCACACAACAAAGCGTTGCTGACCTAATTGAATAGATCAAGCAAGACAGAGCCCTCTGGAAAGCCAACCATAACAAACTCATCACACTCAGTGAGGATTATGGCCACCTAGAAGGCGAATTCATGGAAACCAAGGGCCTCGTCTAAGGCAGCCTCCAGCGAATTCGTACGGATCTGGACCAGATCGCGGAGACCCTGAAGCAACATGCAGAGATCTTGTCTCGCACTCGCGCGACAGTGGATGAGCAGACTCGCTGTTTGGACGATCATGATACCAAGCTGCATGACCAGCAGAATGTTTCATTTTTTGGAAGCAAGAACAGTCTAGAAAAACTAGATGAATTCAAGGAGAAACAAGCCCGGCTGAGCTTGCGGGTCCTTGAAGTTGAAGACTGGATGAGTGCGGAAGCACCAAAAAATCTTGCCCTAGATCCTATTGGAGCAAGTGCGAACAAGGGGACATCCAAGTACATCCCGCCAAATGAGCGCGCTAGGGGAAATCAGAAAGTCGGGGCCCAAAAGACCCCCGCAGTTCACTCTAGGGGCTAGCACTTCAAAGAATCCGCCCCCGCGTGGTTCTTCTGTTCCCTTCAAGGGATTTAACAAATCGCCGCGCCAAGGAACCGGGATGCCAGAAGACCCGATTGTTGCTTATTCCTGCCCAACTCCCAAGAACGTTGGTCAGGCCGCCAGTTTCTCTGCATGACCTATCCATGAAGAAGGGGCCGAATCCGCACCTGTGTCGGCAGCCGATTGGCGCTAGTTTGTCTCCTCCATTGTCAAGGAGCAAATCGGAAAAGGTGATGCTGACTTGCAGTATCGTGACCCCTACTCAGACAATGTGGCGCAATATCCTTTTCCCCATGGTTTCAAGAATATCGTCTTCATTACTTTCTCTGGGGAAACAAAGGAAGATGCAGCAACCCATATGGCTCGCTTCAAAGTTCAGTGCGGCCAATATGGGAACAATGACATCTTCAAGCTCAAGCTCTTCGGGACTTCTCTGTTCGGAGCTGCCTTCAGTTGGTACTCCAGGTTGAAGCCAAGATCCATTACGAACTGGCCTACCATGGAGAGATTGTTCCGGGAAACCTACAGTACCATTGAGCCAGAGGTCGGCCTTGACTCTCTCACTCAAATGAGCCAGCTGAGCATGGAGTCAGGAGTCTCCTTCCTCCAACGTTTCAAGATCCAACATGCCAAGTGTGACTTCCTCCTACCTGAGTAGGAAGCCATTAAGTTGGCTGTCCGTGGCCTCGAGCATCACATCTATGGGCGACCTGATCAACAAGGTCGGCAATTATGAGCTGATCCTCAATGAAATGGACGAGAAGACGAATGCTTCCAAGGGTACATACGTACCAGGAAGAAACAAGACAGTGGGGGCATTAAGCCTCCAGTCCTTCACGTACGATCCTTATTACCAGAGGCAGGAAGAGACTGAGGCCGTGCATGACTATGAAGATGTCGGAGCGGTTGAACTAAATGGGAAGCCATTAGCTCACAAGCTGAAGAATCTCAAAATAACCCGCGAGCCAATCACCATTCAGTCTTTTGCATAGACCAAGCCCGAATACGAGTCGTACACATATGAAGTGAAAAACGCCCATCTTGTCTTTAATGACTTGATCGAGGTGAAGTACGTGCGTTTGGATCACAAGATCCCATCTAAAGAGGAGCTGAAGAACAAGAAGTATTGTGCATTCCATAACGTCCACAATTACGACACCAAAGACTATGTCAAGCTCCGCGACTAGCTACAGACTTGGCTGAACTCTGGCGCCTTGAAACTGCAGATGTCAAGACCCGCCCCGAATTTCACCCTGAAACCTGAGATGAGTCCTGCAGGGACCACCTCCAAGGAAAAATTATCGAAGACTCGGCAAACCTCCCTAAAAAATGGACAACCCTAACTTATAAGAATTTAAGAACCACCTTTTTACTCCGAAATAAAACTTCCGCTACAACCCAAAAGTAGGCAGAATATAAAAATTACACAGAAGAATTCCAACAGTATTCAGAGCTACTAAAAATAAAATAAAATACAGCGGAAACTAACAAACTCCAAGTAGATTAAACATGTAATATACTGATGAAATGTAGCGGATAGATGAGTGACTATGCCTCGACGTCTCCTGCTAGACCTCACGCGAACTCTGCAGACTTGTCATTTTTAAAAACGAAGAGCCTAGGGGAAAATATTTAACACGTCAGAGTGAGTGGACAAAATGATTCAGAGAACAAATAAATATTTCCCCAAAAAAATGCTTTCATCAGCGGCAAAAATAAGAGCTCCACTGGAAAGATTCTGAACTGGGGTCCAGCCTGGCTAGACTCCCAAACTTTAAGAAATTGCCTCTCAGGCCAGGATATTATATATATAGTATGTATGCACACTCGCCTAACCCTTTGTACGATATCTATGAACAACTTGAATAAAGTAGATATCATACAAAGCTACTATGCTTGCGTCTAACACTCACATCACCCCACACTGGAATTGTACCTCAGGCTGGGGGAAAGCGGCCGAGTGGTAATATATATGTGCTTACTCCTTGTACGAAATCTTTGAATAATTAAATACGAAATTAGAAGGTTGCACAAGGCTACGACGCTCGCGTCTAACGCTCACGTCACCCATACCGGAATTGTACCTCGGTATGAGGGAAATCACGTATAGCTAGCTAGCATTTAATCATATACATATTATTCTCATATAAGAGTATAATCACCGAAATTCTCAATTTCGGGAAATATCCAACAACAGAAAATCATTCAAAACGATAAAGCATTTCGAACACAATATTTAAAACAAAGGTCCACTCACAGGTTAGGCCTAAGCCTGATGTCGGTCGGAGGTCTCTTCCGCTCGAGCCTTCTCACGTCCTGTTCCAAATAAATAAAACCTTAAATAAAACACCGACGCTTAACGCAAAACATACATAAATAAATATGTTTCGCGCTCAACCAAGCCTAACACTTCAAAATCTTAAATCCACTGCCAACCTCAAAACTCCACAAATTTTACCGACATCCTCAAAAACACCTTCCACCAAAATAAAATTCAATGGCCGGATTCTAACTTAATAATCCGCAAAAAATACCAAACTTCCACAATTCTCAAACCTATCCAAAACTCCACCAAAAATTCTAAAATTTATTCCATTAAACTCCTAACATTTTTCCCCACCAAAAACATTTTCTCGGCGGCGGCGGCGGCTAGCGACCAACTCCGGCGACCTCCGATGATTACCAAAATTTGGCAGCATCTTCCTCTCAACCTCCTCTACAACATTCCTAACTACCACAAACTCCAATTCTAAGCCTAACCAAGCCATTCGAACATAAACACACAAAAAAACCCTTAAAATTTCACAAACCGATTTCTCCTTACCTCGCTCGAGTTGGAGCGAGCCCTTTGGAGGGATTGAAGCACGGGAGGAGGGCTTTCTTTTGAGTTACGGCTCGCCGGCTATGGCGGCCGGAGGAAGGAGTTCCGGCGAAAAGGGGCTTTGGGTAGCCGAAGCTTTCGGGCGGCTTTTCTCCCGATCGGCGGCGCTAGGGAGGCTGCCACCGGTCTAGAACGACAGCTGGGAAGGAGACCGACCGTTTGGGACCGGTGCGGCGAGCTGGGGCGGCCGGACGGCGGCGAACGGTGTCGGGAAAGTTTCGGGCAGAAACGGGTCGAGGAGAGGGAGAGAGAGAGGGCGCGCGGGCACGGAGAGAGAAGGAAGAAAAAAGAGAAAATGGGCTTGGCCCGATCCGGGTCCAAGTCCCCTAATAAACCCAAATCCAAAAATTCAACACCCCAAAATAATACCCCAATAAAATTACCTTTTACTAGCAAAAATTACCACTTTTTACGGTCTTCAAAATTTCTTCCTTAGAATAATCCCACAAAATAATAGTCACCTACACCTCTCTGGGGATCAATTATATTTTACGACTAATGACGAACACGGTAAAATTCTTATTACCACTATGCCAGTAATAAAGGTAAACATTATGGGTCGGGGCGTGACAACAGAAGCTGGGGAGTACAGCGTCGCTAGTGGATGTGGATCCTTTTCCAGCCGTGGTCGGCATGGTCTAAGTGAACTGGAAGGACTAGCCAGAGGAGAACAACAACCGCCACGTGCCAAAGCCAAGCCAGCGAAAAGTCACTTTGGACCTGTCTGACCACCTAGAGGATGAAAATCCGCGTCGAGCATCTAAGAGAGGCCGCGAGGAAGACAATGTTGATACAGCTCGACCATCTTGCCAGTATACCTATAACGTCAACCTCGCACACGAGGTTCTAGACGATCTTATTGACGATGGACTTGTCACAGTGGTGGGGGCATTACCCTACATAGAATACAAAGAGGGCTGCATGCACTGTAAGTTCCATAATAGCTGGGGTCACAGAATTCGCGAGTGCTACCAGCTTCGCGAACAAGTCTAGGACTGGCTCGGCCTCAAGTACATTCGCTTTGAAGATAAAGGCAGATTCATGATCGCAACTGTTGACTTTGCTTGGCCTCGCATCGGCCAGCGCGTGATCACATTGGACATCTCTCCAAATGCAGGCCCGCCTATACCGCCAAGTCAAAACCGCAAGAGACGAGCAAATGACTATACCGTGCTGGCGAACTAGAGTGGGAATCATGACCCGACGAGGCAGTTAGTCGCTAGACCGTAACCCGATCGCCTTTCAAGGAAAGATAAGGGCAAAGCTATCATATAGGACCATGAACCGTCCCCCGCCGAGAATTTCCAACCCATGAGTCCCAAGACTCGCGAAGAGCTGAAACAGAGGATCAAGCGCCTAGAGACGTTCGTCCAATCACATTGGACAGAGGAAGTACCTTCGTCTTCAACTTCAAGCGAGATGGACATATCGGATTCTAGTAGCAGGTACCATGAAAACGAGGCTTCAAGCCCTCTTCAAGGTATCTTGACTGATCCCTACATTCCCTCGGCATCCAAATTGGCAATCAAGGAGGGGATGGTACACGCAGCAAGGGGGTAGGCCAGTTACCATCACCAAATCCAGGAAACAGAAGCTCAAAAAGAAGTATGGCAACATCATGCGTGCCTTGTGAGCTGTCAATGATGGTGCCATCCGACCCTCGTAGCTTGCACAGACACCTGAAAGGATGTGGAGAGAAGCCGAAGACCTGCGAGCTATACTCCAAAGGCCACTTGTCACGCCTCCACGAGTGTGTGCGCATGTAGCAGATAACCCTGCCCCAAAGGCAAATGTCTTCTGTCGCCTCACCGTACCACCAATGCAGGATCCGCACCCTGCAAGGAACAGACCATCTCCAGAGCCAGAAAGGAGAAGGGATCCACAGCCCTCTCGGCGCAGGCCATCACCAATGTTTGACCAAAGAAGGGAACCACCAACTTCACCAAGGCGCAGGCAATTACCGAAAACTGAGCACTGAAGAAAGGACCCGCTTCCACCATTGAGGCGCAGACACTCACCAGAGGCTGAACGAAGAAGGGAACCGCCTCCTCTAGTAAAGCGAAGATTGTTTGCTACCTCGAAGCTTGAATCAAAGCGCGAGTCGGCTCAGTTAACACGGCCCCATGAGCCTCTTTGTCAGGAACCTGAAGCAAGGAGGGAACCACCACGATCACATCAGCCCCGACTACAACCTGATCCGGAGTTGGAGGCCAAGAGGGAACCATAAGTCCTAGCCCCTCCCTAGAGCAAGGGAAGATGATAGTGCCAAGGTTCCTTTAGCCACGGGTAAGCAGATAGCCGAGGACAAACAGTCCACGACCAAACTCGTATCCCGCGCTCAATAATCCAAACCACATCCTTGACAGTCAAGAACTTCACCGGACAAGTCTCCAGAACTCTAGGCTTGTTATTTCTACGAGCCAAGGTGGGTCCAACATCACGGGTCTACACATTCTTCGTGGCCGAATGCTCCTCATCCCACAACATGATTCTAGGCCGCGACTGGATCGGTAGAAGTTTTTGCGTGCCTTCCTCTATGCACCAAGAACTTATGGATTGGGATACTGAGACATGCGAGGCGGTCCTCATCAAAGCGGATCCACGTCCTTTTTTCGTCTCCGCCAACTTCAACGATGCCTGCTATTACAATACTAACTTGGGCCCGTTGGATGTTCAGGGCGTCGACTCCAAAGGCCACCTATATGGGGTCACGGCCTCCAACTTAACGTGATGGGGACTCACCTAGGCGAAGGACGACTTACAACATCCTCACACCATCGCGGATCCCCTCCAACCCTTTAATGTTTAGCACATCCACAGAAGAAGCGCGCGAGGCTGACGAGTTCTTATGTGAAAGACTCCTTTCATATTGGGCAGAACGCGAAGCCTACGATAAGGTTGCGACCATGGAATACGTGGATGAAATAGTAGATTATACTGATACCAAGGAGGAAGTTATTCAGTTAGCTCTCGCCGCCTTGGACGACACAACACCTCAAGTCCGCGACCCCATCTCACAAGTCAATGTATGGACTGCAAAGAAGTCCCTACTCATTTCCATTAGTGCTAGGCTGGCGGAGGAAGAACGAGAAGAACTGCTTGCCCTACTACGCGAATATAGAGATTGCTTTGCCGAAAAGTATGAAGACATGCCTAGTTTGTCTCCAGACCTAGTTTGTCACCGGCTGCCTACTTACCCTGACAAACGTCCAGTCCGCCAGGACGGAAGATTCATGCAAACTGAGATCCAAATCGCGGTCTAGGAAGAGATTGAGAGCATACATAGATCGGGTATCATTCACATGGCCAAGTACAACGAATGACTATCTAATGTAGTTCCTGTCCGCAAAAAGAACTGCAAAATACGCGTTTGCGTTGACTACCGGGACCTCAACAATGCAACGCCTAAGGATATATACCCCATGCCCGTTGTTGACCTCCTCATTGATACGGTTGCGAGGCATGAAGTGCTATTCTTTATGGATGGAACCGCTAGATACCACCAGATTCATGTTGCTAAAAAAGATCGTCACAAGACTGCCTTCCGCTGCCCGGGGTTTGCAGGTGCGTTTAAATATGTTTTCATGCCTTTCAGACTCAAGAATGCAGGGGCAACATATCAGCGCGCCATGAACCTCATCTTTCATGATATCCTGGGCAAGTTGATCAAAGTCTACATAGACAACGTGGTGGTCAAAACCAAAATGCGGGCGACGCACGTTGAGGACCTCCGACAGGTTTTTATACGGATGCAATGACATAACCTGAAGATGAATCCCACCAAATGTGTATTCTTCGCGTAAGCAGGTGACTTCCTAGGATTTCTGGTCCATCAAAGGGGCATCGAGATCCCCAAAGACAAGGCGCATGCGGTAATAAACGCCTCACCTCCTACAACTAAAAAGAAGCTACAACAACTGATCGGGCGAATCAACTTCCTCCGCCGTTTCATTTCAAATGGGGTAGGGATGGTTCAACCCTTTTCACCTCTCTTAAAGCTCCAAGGGGCAACCGAGTTTGTATGGGAGCCACAACACCAAGAGGCTTTTGATCGTATCAAGGACTACCTGACGAACC
The DNA here is from genome assembly GCA_034370585.1 of Fragaria x ananassa. Classification (NCBI taxonomy): domain Eukaryota; kingdom Viridiplantae; phylum Streptophyta; class Magnoliopsida; order Rosales; family Rosaceae; genus Fragaria; species Fragaria x ananassa. The sequence continues at coordinate 5,764,841 of CP139760.1, forward strand.
CGCCAGTATTAGTTCCCCCTCGCCCTGGCATTCCTTTTAAACTCTACATCGCCGCTGTTGACTTATCTATTGACGAACTCTTGGCACAAGATGATGAGAACGGGGTTGAACATGCCGTTTATTATCTTAGCAGGGTATTAACTGATTGCGAGATGCGCTACTCTCTAATGGAGAAGTTGTGTCTCGCCCTTTTCTTTGCAGGTTGCAAGCTTCACCACTACATGTTAGCCTTTACTACGGTGGTGATCGCTCAGTCTGACCTCGTCAAATACATGCTTTCTTGCCCTATACTACAAGGACGCATAGGCAAATGGATATTGGCTTTGTCTGAGTTCTCCTTGCAATATGTTCCTTAGAAAGTAGTCAAAGGACAAGTCATAGCAGACTTCCTCGCTCACCACCCACCAACCGAGCTAATAGCGTTCCATGAGTTAGAATTCGCTACTGTTTCCCTCACTCCATGGACTCTTTACTTTGATGGATCAAGTAATGAACTCTCCGTATGTGTCAGTATCGCCATTGAGAACTCTGCAGGTGATCGTTTCTCTTATTCCTTCCAGTTGGACTTCAAATGTACGAATAACGCGGAATACGAGGCACTCATCATCGGACTAGAAATCTTGTTGGACTTAGGTGTCCACGAGGTTCAAGTCTTTGGCGACTCCTTATTGGTCGTCAATCAGTTGGTGGAAAAGTTCACATGCTTGAGTTTGTCCATTGAACCCTACCTGCGGAAAGCATTTGACGTATTGAATTGCTTCGATGACGTTCACATTGAGCACATTCCACCCAAATTCAACTTCGCGGTGAATGAGCTCGCACATATTGCCTTTGGTCTCAGCTTGCGAGATGGAGTACTCGAACGGCTGCTCAAGGTCGAGCGACGCACTCTCTCGTCTTTTATTGCTAGGGGACAATATCAGGCAGACTTTCCTAATGTCCTTGCCTTAGACCCTATCGATGAGGATTAGCGGCTACCGTTCATTACCTACCTCACAAACCCTCATGATGCCACTCATTCCCGGCAAATGCGGTTCCTCGTCCTCAACTTTGTGCTGCGCAACAGCGAGCTCCGCCAACGCGGTGAAGACGGTAACGACTTCCGCTGCGTGTATGGCAACGAGATGAAGCGGTTGATGCGCGAGGTTCATTCTGGAGTTTGTGGTTCGCATCAGGTAGGCCCAAAGATGCGTTGGTTAATCCGTCGCCACGGTTACTATTGGCCTACCATTCTCAAAGACTGTATTACTTTCGCCAAAGGGTGTTAGGATTGCCAGGCTCGTGGACCAGTGCAACACATTCCCAACATTCTGTTGCAACTGATTATCAAGCCATGGCCAGGTCGAGGATGGGCGATAGACTTTGTAGGCATCATTCACCCCCATTCCTCAGAGCAGCACAAGTTCATCATTGTGGCCACCAATTTCTTTACCAAATGGGTTGAAGCCAAGCCTCTCAAGGTTGCCTCTGCGACCTTAGTTCGCAACTTTATCTTTTGCAACATTATATCCCGCTTTGGTATTCCAGAGTGCATCGTGACGGACCGGGGGGCAGCTTTCATGGCCGATTCTGTAGTCACATTCCTTACCGGCTATGGTATCAAGCTCTTGCATTAAACTCCCTATTATGCACAGTCTAATGGTCAGGCGGAGGTGAGCAATAAGGTTATCCTCAGTATCTTGCGCAAGATGCTAGAGTTGAACCCCTGCGTCTGACATTTAGAGCTTTACCATACTTTATGGGCCTACCGAACTTGCAAGCATGATCCGACAGCTACTACCCCATACGCTCTCATGTTTGGCCATGATGCCGTCCTTCCTCTTGAGGCTCAAGTCGCCTCGCTTCGCATCCAGGAACAAAACCAATTGCTTGGTGACGATTATGTCCAGGCGATGTGGCAAGAACTTGAAGACCTCGACGAACACCGCATCACTACATTTAACAATCTCGTCCTTGAGAAGCAGCGCATTGCGCGGTCCTATGATTAAGTTACCCGTGGTCAAAGCTTTATCGAGGGCCAAGCAGTGTGGCGAGCCGTGTTACCATTGGGTGAGCAGACCGAAGGCCGCGGGAAGTGGTCCGCGCGGTGGGAATGATCCTTTATTATTCATCGTATATTGCCTAAGGGGGCATACCATTTACACGACCTTAATGGTTCACTCCATCCCAATCCTATCAATGGTCATTTCTTAAAGCGCCATATTGCTGGTGTCTGGGAGCGAGCTGATCTTTCACATCTTGACCCCGCGATCGCTGTTCATAGTGCTCCGCGCCATCGCGCTAACACTCCACCACCTCCCACTAGGGGGCAACCCAAGAGACTAGTACACGATTGGAGCCTATTCTAGAGGCCCTAATTAAATTTTACATACAATTTAATCGTGCTAATTTTTTCATTTTCTCCCTGCATTTCATTATAAATGTGCAAAGTCTAATCAACAGACCAGTACACGATTGAGGCCTATTCCAGAGGCCCTAAATAATAAATTACATCTTTTTCTCCTTCTTACACTCTAATACAGGTTATAAAAGCGGCTTTGCGGCCAAAACAAACATGTTTACAATGAATTTTGGCTGTCCTACGGTTAAAGGCATAGATATGGAAGGTTAGAAGTGTCTTGAGCTTTCAAATCTGGCGGTTCATTGGAACAGGGACCCTCATGCTACCGCACATGTTTCGGGGGTGCTTCAAGGACACTGGAAAACTCCCAGAACACAGACGGACAAAGGGCCTCCGAAACCTCACGTGTGGATAGAGCAGCAGGCACAAGGCAAAGGTGCCCAGTTCGTTTGTTCTTTCAAATGAAGGTTTGGCCTAAGAGTGGATTCGAAACTCACCTTCGGCCTAAGAGTAGATTTTGAAACTCATCGGAGCAAATGATGAGCAGGCGAAATGGTGGCTTTGCTTTAAGCAGGGACAGAAGGATGAGCAGAAGGGAAAAATGAGCCATGGCGAGGGGGTAGCAAGGATTGATTTTTTTGTTCCAACCTCGGCCAGCGGATTCTTTTATAGAAAGAAGGGACTGACTCCATGTGACATGTGTCTTGCGTGCAGAACTTTGTTCCGAGATTTGGGCCTTAGAGATAAAGTGAATGTGTGATTCTATAGTGACTTCCTGCTTTCCAAGCAAAGAGTTGCGTAGAGACCTTTACCCAAGGGTGCCAAGGGACCCCTTGATGCTTACTCTTGGGTGGACAAGATGGAGATGGCTTTCGAGAGCACAGAACTACCAGAAGAAAAGAAAGTGAAGATGACAGTTTCTTTTCTGGACGATTCAACTCATCATTGGTGGACTCTCACCAGGAGGAATAATGATGGTGCTCAGACTATGACTTGAGAGCAGTTTAAGGCGCTCTTCTTGGGTCAGTATTTCAACCACTCTCATCGTAGTAGGATCCAGTCAGACTTTCTGAATATGAAGAAGAGAGACGATGAGGCAGTTATCGAGTTTGAGCAGAGGTTCACTACTTTGAGCTACCATGTGCCCCATTTGATTCCTGATGAGAGGACCAGGATTGGTATGTTTGTTGACGCACTTGGAGGAGTGTATGCAGACTATCCGAAATTCCTTGATGCAGTTGGGGCAGCTATGGCCATCGAGATTAGGGGAACTTATAGTGCTTGGCCTCGAGATTTCAGTGGTCCCAGTCAAGGACCATCTAAGAAGGCTGCTTCATCGTCTGCTTCTGGATCTTCAGCGGGCAGTGGCAATAGTGGGGGATCATGTTATGGTCCTCGGAGCAAGAATATAGGGCATTTCAAGAGACCCTCTAGGAGCCAGTTGGGTAGGCAGCAAGCCGGTCAGTTTAGTGCTGGTGGTAGTTCCCAAGGGGGATCATCTGGTGGTCAGACTTTTTCTTTTGGTCAGCAGCAGTCATCTGGATGCTTTGAGTGTGGTGGTCTAGATCATTTCAGGAGAGACTGTCATTTGTTGGCACAGAGGACCGCCCCTTCTCAGCAAGGTGGTTAGTCTTCAGCTAGAGGCTCTAGTGGTGGTTCTCGTGGTGGTTCTCAGCAGGGGAGTGGTCAGTGTGGACGTCCCATGACTTGCGCTAGACTGCATGCTATGACCTAGCAGGAGGGTCGTACTTCTCCAGATGTCATCATTGGTACGTTGTTAATTTTTGGTCAGCCAACTTTTACTTTAATTGATCCAGGAGCCACGCATTCATTTATGTCTAGTAGATTCTTCCTTCATGCCAATGTGCCATCATCATCTCTTCTAGGCGAGTGGCATGTATCTCTACCCTCTGGTGAGGTGATGAGGATAGATTGGGTGTTTGGTGGTTGTGAAGTGCTAGTAGAGGGATTTAATTTCAAGGTTGATTTGATTCCTCTAAATATGGTAGAGTTTGATATGATTTTGGGGATGGACTTCTTAGAGTCTTATAGAGCTATGGTAGATTGTTTCCAAAAGGAAGTAGTGCTTCGAAGTCTGGATGGTTTTGAGGTTGTTTTTCAAGGGGAGAGAGATGTGATTTCAAGTTGCCTGATATCAGCTGTGGCCGTTGGGAAATTGTTAAATAAAGGCTGTCAGGCATTCTTAGCTCATGTTGTGGATACAAGTATAGGAGTGTTAGAAGTGGGGGATATTCTTGTAGTAAGAGAGTTTCCAGACGTGTTTCCCGAGGATTTGCCTGGTTTGCCTCCTGCAAGGGAGATAGACTTTTCTATCGAGTTGCTTCCTGGAACTATGCCTATCTCTTAGGCACCTTAGAAAATGGCTCCAACGGAATTGAAAGAGTTGAAGACTCAATTGCAAGAGTTGGTAGATAAAGGTTTTATTCGGCCAAACATGTCTCCATCGGGTGCTACGGTATGTGTTCACACAAAGGGAATTGAATATGAGGCAAAAAAGGTGGATGAAGTTGATCAGTGATTATGATTGCACTATAGAGTATCATCCAAGAAAGGCTAATGTGGTAGCTGATACTCTTAGTCGCAATCCATCCGTGTCTTTGTTTCACTTAAGGATGGTTCGAGTTCCACTTCTTTGTGAGCTGCGGGCTACATGGGTGGATTTTGCGATGGATGAAGTGGGTGCCTTGGTAGCCAGTTTCCATGTGAGGCCAGATTTGGTTGATAAAGTGCGGGAGGCACAGTATAATGATCCTTCCATAGTTCGGTTGATGGAAAGAGCAGCAGATGGAGTTGCAGAGAATTTTTCAGTAAGAAGAGATGGGTCGTTGTTGTTCAAAAATAGGCTTTGTGTGCCAAAGAAGAACGAAGAGTTAAAGATTGAGTTAATGGAGGAAGCTCATATTTCCGCTTATGTTGCTCACCCGGGGAGTACAAAGATGTATCACTCTGAAGGATTATTATTGGTGGCCAAACATGAAGAGGGAAATTGCAGTTTTTGTGAGTAGGTGTCTGGTTTGTCAGCAGGTGAATGCTGAAAGGCAGAAAGCTTCAGGGTTGCTTTAGTCGTTGCCTATTCTAGTGTGGAAGTGGGATCACATCACCATGGATTTTGTCTTCAGTTTACCTCGTACCTGTGAAGGGCATGACGGTATTTGGGTGATCGTGGATAGACTCACTAAATTTGCTCATTTCTTGCCGGTGGGAAAGAAGTATTCGCTGGATAAATTGGCTGAGCTGTATGTGAATGAGATTGTCAGACTTCATGGCGTACCTGAATCCATAGTGTCAGATTGGGATCCTAGATTTGCTTCTAAATTTTGGGGAGCTCTTCATGCAGCTTTAGGTACCCGACTACACTTCAGCACTACTTTTCATCCTCAGACTGATGGGCAATTCGAGAGGACTATCCAAACTTTGGAGGATATGCTGAGAGCTTGTGCCTTGCAGTTTAGGGGGAGTTGGGATAAGAACCTTTCTTTGATGGAGTTTGCCTATAACAACAGCTTCCATTCGAGTATCGGTATGGCTCCCTTTGAGGCACTTTATGAGAAGCAGTGTCGTACGCCATTATGTTGGAATAAAGTCGGAGAAAGAGAGCTTTGTGGTCCTGAGATTATCCATGACACAAATGAGAAGATCAAGGTGGTCAGAGATAGACTCAAGGCTGCTCAGAGTAGGCAAAAGAGTTATACAGATGTCCGTAGGAAGGACCTTGAGTTTTAAGTAGGTGATTAGGTGTTCCTGAAACTATCTCCTTGGAAAGGGGTAGTACGTTTTGGCAAGCATGGGAAGCTTAGTCCGAGGTATATTGGGCCTTATGAGATAATAGAGCGAGTTAGCTCTCTTGCCTATCGGTTAGTTTTGCCTCCGGAGTTGTCCAGGATACATAATGTGTTCCATGTATCCATGCTTCACAAGTATATTGCCGATCCTTCTCATGTGCTGGAAGAATAGCCGATTAGTTTGCAGAAGGATTTGTCCTATGAAAAGGAGCCAGTTCAGATTCTAGACCGAAAGGAGCAAGTGCTTAGGAACAAGTCAATTTCGCTCGTCAAAGTGCTTTGGAGAAGCCACCAAGTAGAGGAAGCTACTTGGGAGTCAGAGGAGCAAATGAGACAGCAATATCCTTATCTCTTTGAGTAGCGAGTTTGTAAATTTCGAGGACAAAATTTTTATAAGGAGGGGAGAATTGTCACGCCCCGACCCATAAATTTTACCTTAATTACTAGCATAGTGGTAATAAGAATTTTACCGTGTTCGTCATTAAGTGTATAATATAATTGATCCCCAGAGAGGTTGTAGGGGACAATTATTTCGTAGGATTATTCTAAGGAAGAAATTTTGACGACGGTAAAAAATGGTAAATTTTGTCTAGTAAAAGGTAATTTTTTTGGGGTATTATTTTAGGGTGTTGAATTTTGGAATGGTTATAAGGTGGAGTTGTAGGACCGGGCCTTTGTTTTGGTCAAAGCCCGTTTTATTTCTCTCTCTCTTCCTCCCGGTTTTCTCTCTCCCTGAGCCCCTCACTGCCAAAAAAATTTCGGACATCCGTTCGCCGCTGTCCGGCTGCCCCAGACCGCCGCACCGGTCTCAAACGATCGGTCTCCGACCCAGCTGCCGTTCTAGACCGGTGACAGCCTCCCTAGCGCCGTCTTGAAGGAGGAATCAACGCTGAAAGGTCCGACTGTTGGAAAGGTTTTCTCGCCGGAACTCCTTCCTCCGGCCGCCATAGCCGGCGATCCTTGGATCAAAAGAAAGCCCTCCTCCCGTGCTTCAATCCCTCTAAAGGGCTCGCTCCATCTCGAGCTAGGTAAGGAGAAATCGGTATTTGAAATTCTAGGGCTTTTATGTGTGTTTTCGTTCGATTGACTTGGTTAGGCTTAGAATTGGAGTTTGTGATAGTTAGGAATGTTTTAGAGGAGGTTGAGAGGAAGATGCTGCCAATTTTTGGTGAGCATCGGAGGTCGCCGGCCGCCGCTTTGGTGGGGAAAAAATGTGAGGAGTTTAATGGAATAAGTTTTAGAATTTTTGGAGGAGTTTTGGATAGGTTTGAGAATTGTTGAAGTTTGGTATTTTTGGCGGATTATTAAGTTAGAATCCGACCATTGGATTTTATTTGGTGGAAGGTGATTTTGAGGATGTCGGTAATTTTTGTGGAGTTTTAAGGTTGGCAGTGGACTCAAGATTTTGGAGTGTTAGGCTTGGTTGAGCGCGCGAAGCATATTTATTTATGCCTATTTTGCTGTAAGCGTCGGTGTTTTATTTAAGGTTTTATTTATTTGGAACAAGACGTGAGGAGGCTCGAGCGGAAGAGACCTCCAACTGACATCAGGCTTAGGCCTAATCTGTGAGTGGGCCTTTGTTTTAATTAATGTGTTCGAAATGCTTTAATTTTTGAATGATTTTCTGTTGTTGGATATTTCCCGAAATTGAGAATTTCAGTGATTATACTCTTATATAAGAATAGTATGTATATGATTAAATGTTAGCTAGCTATACATGATTTCCCCCCATACTGAGGTACAATTCCAGTATGGGGTGACGTGAGCGTTAGACACGAGCGTCGTATCCTTGTACGGCTTTCTATTTTCGTATTCTTTTATAGATTTCGTACAAGGAGTCAGCACGTATATATACCACTCGGGCGCTTCCCCCATCCTGAGGTACAATTCCAGTGTGGGGTGACGTGAGCGTTAGACGCAAGCGTAGTAGCTTTGTATGGTATCTATTTTTCAAGTTGTTCATAGATATTGTACAAAGAGTTAGGCGAGTGTACATACATACTAAAATATATAACATCCTAGCCTGAGAGGCAATTTCTTAAAGTTTGGAAGTCTAGCTAGGCTAGACCCCAGTTCAGAATCTTTCCAGTTGAGCTTTTGTTTTTGCCGCTGTTGAAACGTTTTCTTTGAAAGCATTTTTGGGGAAATATTTATTTGTTGTCGGAATCGTTTTGTCCACTCACTCTGACGTGTTGAATATTTTCCCCTGGGCTCTTCGTTTTTAAAAATGCCCAGTCTGCAGAGTTCGCGTGAGGTCTAGAAGGAGACGTCGAGGCATAGTCACCCATCTATCCGCTACATTTTGCCAGTAGGTTACATGTTTAATCTACTTGGGGTTTGTTAGCTTCTGCTGTGTATTATTTTATTTTTTAGTAGCTCTGAATACTGTTGGGATTACTGTATAACTTATTCTAGCTACTTTTGGGTTGTAGCGGAGGATTTATTTTGAGTTAAAAAGGTGGTTCTTTAATTCTTCCAAGTTAGGGTTGTCTATTTTCGAGGGAGGTTTGCCGAGTTCTTCGGTAAATTTTCCTTGAAGGTGGTCCCCGCAGGACTCATCTCGGATTTCGGGGTGAAATTCGGGGCGGGTCTTGACAGTTGGTATCAGAGCTCTAGGTTTCATTTTTGTTTCCTATTCACTATCGTATTTGCCTAAGTAGCCGTAGTGTCTATAGAGTGATGATCCGACCGCGACGGATTTATCAACAGTTTTCTGCTTTTGGTACTATGTGTTATTAGGTATGTGTGATAGTTCTGTTAGTCTTATTTATAGACTACTAAATATCTTCCTCCTCATGTACTATGCCTCTTAGACGCCGACCCCATGTGGCTACCTCGCCAATGAGGGTGAGGAAGTGAGAGGTTTAGCGGATTCTATTAGGGCCATGTTGAGAGGTGTTCTGGATAGGGTTTAGCCCCCTCGATCTGTGAAGAAGAGAGATGTTGTTGATGTAGGGGCAGTAGAGTTCAAGTTTACTAGGGACCCATGAAAATGGTTTATAAGGGTATCTGTTGTATGTGACTGGCATGAAAATGAAAGAAATATCTTGTCCTGCAAGTTTACTTACCCCTTGTAGAAATTTACTAGGGGGCAATAAACTTCTACTGGTTTATTAGGGAGCATGAAAATGATTTATTAGGGTATCTGTTGTGTATAATTGACATGTTAATGAAAGAGACATATTGTTCTGCAAGTTTACTTACCCCTAGTGGAAGTTTATTTGGGGGCAGTAAACTTATATTGGTTTACTAGGGAGCATGAAAATGGTTTATTAGGGTATATGTTGTGTGTAATTGGCATGAAAATGAAAGAAACATATTGTTCTGCAAGTTTACTTACCCCCAACAGTAAACTTCTACTGGTTTACTAAGGAGCATGAAAATGGTTTATTTGTGTTTATGTTGTGTGTAATTGACATGAAAATGAAAGAGACATATTGTTCTGTAAGTTACTTACCCCCAACAGAAGTTTACAAGGAGGCAGTGAACTTCTACTAGGTTTACTAGGGGGTATGCAAATGGTTTATTATGGTATATGTTGTGTGTAATTGGCATGAAAATGAAAGATACATATTGTACTGTAAGTTTATTGACCCCCAGTAGAAGTTTACTAGGGGCAGTAAATTGATACATTTGTTGGGCTTCTAACTTTGATTCGAGCGCTGCCGACCATGCGTCTTGCATAATCGAGTGCGGTTGCAGACGCCGATGGAGATCCTGTTGATACTGTCCCAGCCGGCATGGGGGAAGGGTGGCTTTTACTGCTAGCTGAGCCCACACTCTACCGTATTGACTCCATCAAAGCACTGGCCATAGTGGCTCGGTCCTTCCTCTTCCCCATGATCACCATATCTTGCACATGAATTACACATAATTGTTAGTAAATGAGTGAGTAATAGAAAAAGATAATGAAAAATAGTCCATAGAACATTAAACGAATTCATATACGATTAACAGAGAGAGAGAAAACAGACCTGAAAAAGGAGCGGCGGTGAGAAGGTCAGAGCAGCGAGATCGGGGATCCTAAGCGATGTAAAGTTGATGTAAAGTTTCTGTCGCCTAAGTAACAAAAAAATTTGATTTACCCGCCTAATATTTCGGGGATCCTAAGCGATGGAAAGTTGACTTTTTGTCGCCTTAAAGCTTCTAAGGTGACAAATTCTTCAGGTTTAGTTGACTAAGTATATTTTTAAAAAGTATGGACATTTTATTATATTTAAATCTGAGTATTTTCGTGTAACTTTTCAAACTAAACCCAACTGTACTTACTCCACGTAAGTATTCGTGCATACAAAAGCATACATATGCATTTTAAACGTAGAAATTAAAAATGGAAATTTTCATGATAATTAATGGTTACAAATTAATTTAAAAATACATATCCGAAGTTATGCTAAATTAATACAAGTAGATTAGACCGATCGAAATTCACAATAATTGTTACATTAATCGTACTCATGATAATCTGAGTTGTCTGAATCATCTTCCTCTTCAGTTTGGTCAGAATACTCATCATCCTCTATGTATTCGTCATCATGATTGGGGTTGCATTGTAGCGAGTTCAGTTCAAATGGTGTAACTGGAATGTAACATATAATAGCCAAAACATGTTGGTTGTTGATACGAATATCCTCAATATCAGGGACTACATGTGGAGATTCCTCTTGATATGCTTCATTCGGTTGATCAGTTGTTGGTTCACTAGGCCCACTCTCATGATCCCCTCCTAGTGTAGCTGCACTCCAAATATTCTTATATGACATCACCTGCACTACTTTCCAACCCTCACCCATAGTCGGATCATCAAGTTAAAACACTTGCTTTGCCGTTTTGCCAAGGTGACAAAGAATAAACTGCTCATTCTCTTACCATACACTGTTTGAGTCCACTGATAACAAACCATGATCCAGAATTGTACTCCTTCATCTGTTGGGTCAGTATTGAACCATTTGCACTTGAACAACATGACTGGCATACCCTTGCCGTAGATTAGCTCGATGACACTGACAAAAACCTCGTAATAGTTGAAACCTAGACCCTCAACCATGACTCCATTATTTTGGGTGACATGGCCTTCATCTTGTTTTGACATCACAAACTTAACACCGTTTACAAAACATCCAACACGAACTCTGTGGCTTTGGGGTTCTCCAGCCAACAAGTGCAACTCTGGGTCATAAGAAGTAGGACATTGTTATTGAATGTACATCATCTGTAACAATTTTAAGAGCAACGTTGTTATATTATGTAACATAAAAAAACAACATATATTTAATTTACGTAACATCACATATAGAGATCGATAGAAAGGTACCCAAATAGGGAAGTAATCAGGAAAATCTCTCTTGTGTATGACTTCGTTACCATCCTGCCTTTCTAAATGAGACTTCAAGTACCGCTCGGCTTCTTTGCAATGTTGAAGGACAGACCAATGAGCCTTTTTGATCTCAACATTACTTAATCTTTCAGAATTACTTAACTTGCCGTACGGTTGAACATCGTTGGAAACAACTGATAGATTGAATTGTTGGCTACAATTCGCTTCAGATTATTCTCCCACTATATCTTCATCATTGAGATATGTATTGCAGTAAGTTACGCACTCAGCCTGAATGTATGCCGCCGTGATCAACCCTTCAGGAAAACGTTTGTTTTTGTTATACTTCTTGAAATCCCTCAGTTTCTTGCAAAACAAATATTTATTCTCTTACTATACAATAAATATTTAAAAAAATTGGTGCATAATTTGAAGGGAGAGAAACAAATCAATACCCGACAACATTTCATTTAGCAAATCAGTCCACAATAATTTCAATTATACAGTTTAGTCCTACTCCAAATTTTTTATTTATTTATTTTTTACCTTACTTAGTTAGACTAAGACTTACTATCTTAAAGACTAGCCTTCAACATGCCAACTTTTCACCTAACAACACCTTGTCTTTATGGTTACTATTCTGGCAAATTCACTGCTGCCTTAGTATAGTAAAACTTCCTAACACTTATAAGCAAAGCATAGAGATATGCAAAATATAGGAATATAAGATACGCATGCAAATAAAAACTGAATATTTTTGTAACGGATTATTGGGCACAAGACATATTTTATTTATTCAAACATGAACACAAATACAAAACCCAGAGCCTCGCTCTTAAGTAAACAGCTAAAAGATGTTTAGGTACTCATACTTATAATTACAAGATAAATACTTACTTGTAGGTAAGCACTTCACACCAGATGATTACAGCACACCACACAATAAACACTATTATTCTCACACTATCCTAGAGGAATATATTTTGACTATCTTACTTCTTGAAAAAGGTTAAGAAAGTTTCCAACTTATATCTCAAGTTTCTGATGCCTTCCTACTGACGCCTAAGGCTCCTTATATATGGAACAAACTCCAAATTGAAATTAAAACCACTCTAAACTAAGTGGAGGACAAGAGGAATCTTATCCTGATAACTTTACTTTTGAAAAAGTAAAGTCTTCTGTCTTCATGTGTTAGCAGCCACCCACTTCATTTATGAAAGAAAAGTATTTTGTCCTGACGCGTCGGCAACCATTTATTTTTCCAACATATTTACTATGTTGTGATATTCTTCTGGGTCTTCTTCATATCCAGCTGAAGAGTTGGGATCACTGTATTCCCACTCTCGTGCATTGTCATTTTCCTCATTATCAAGATCTGAATCAAAAGGATAAGAAATCTTATATTTTTCATCTTTCTCAACTTTCTCTTGCCATGTAGTGGTAGCCAGAGTGCAATCAACTTCTTTCCTCATAAGAGCTATGAAAAAGTTACAGTTCTCTGGTGGAGGGTGATTAATATAGCAAGTGACAATCATTTTTTCTCCGCTTGCCAAAAGACTTGAATCATAGTCTCTTAAGACTACGTCCTTGATAATAGCTATAGCCATAGCCTTCATCCATGGGATGCTTTGATTTGGTTTACAATTGCCTCCTGCAACGGCTGGTTTTTGAACTGGACTTTGGATTAACCTGACATAATGATATGGAGAGATATAATTCGTCTATCCGTCTACCATTGTCCATTCTGGAGGGGTTGAAATGAATTTTAATCTCAAGATACATCCATCAAGTCTAATATTCTTGACAGCTTCAGATATTATATCTGAGAATCCTTGCAAATCTTTATTAGTTTTTGTCCAAAGGTTATGAACAAAACCATTTTCCACAAGCCACAACTTGTGTTTTTAGGGATGCTCTGCTTGAACATCTACCAAATATCTCCCATAATATGGGCCAGGGACAACTGATAATGTTCGTGGAAGAACATCTTTACCTTCACCTAAGAGATTATGAAAGCTATATCATTCAGATTCTTTTAATGCTAATATTGGGATTTTAGCACTTTCCGGATTTTCAAGGTAGATGACCTTAGAATTTCTTGCCGAATTTTCTGCTTAAGCATTCTTGTCCTTTGTATGGAATCCATACAATTCTTCAGTTAGAGCTTTAAGTGTTTGAAGCAAGTGCGCTTCATTCTCCTTGTAGAAGGTATGCAGAATATTATCAATAATAATGTTCTGCTTAAATGCCAATAACCTTTTTGTTCTGAAAACTGGTTTTTGAAAGATCTTTAAAGGTTGATCATGAATAACCTTCTTCCCAATAACTAAATGTAATTTGTTTGCCCTAAAAGGGACTTTTTTGCTTTTTGGCAAAGCAGCAGGCATAAATGGACTTGACATGCATTTACCGTCTACCGTTTGAGACGGGCTAGCCGGTCTTTTACCCTAAAATCGGTCAGTTGAGACTGTTCCTTTCGGACACAGCAAGAACTTATTTACAAGCTTTTCTCCATTAGATGTGTTAGATTGCTCTTCATCCTTCGGGGTCAGTTTTGAACTATCTATATTTTCATCCCATCTAGAATCTGGTTTAGGCTTGATTTTGTCTGAAGACTGACTGGACTCAGAAGCTCCATAGGAAACAATGTATTGATAACCTGGTCCATCATGGAGAGTTCATACAGTTTTATCACCACTCTTGTTTCTTTCCTAGAGCTTCTTTTCCTCTAATACAGGTTTCCGGTTTCTTGGATTGAGACCTTCTCTTTCAAACATCACCATTTCTCTTGTAAGAGTGTCAGACAAATAGTTCTTGTCATCTGCAACCATTTTAACATCATATTCATATTGGGCTAAAAACATTTGCCATCTCAAAACTCTTCCTCTATCAGCAACATCAGTTAATTTGTAGTTTTTGAAATTTTTAACTCTTTTGTTATCAGTTTTTACTACAAATTTGTTTCCTAAGAATGATTCAGCACCCCTAATGCTTTTGATTAAGGCAAGGACTTCCTTGTCTCTAGTAGAATAGTTTAACTCTGCTGCATTAAACTTTCCTGATAAAAATTTACAAATCTTTTCATGATTTGTATCTAGAGCAACAACTAAAACAATTTCTGCCTAGTAATAATCATTTGTATCAATTTGCAAGATGATCAAATCTCATTCTTCTGGTAAATGTAAAGGAGAAAGGTTTTTTGTTAATTATTTAATCTTTTTGACAGTATTACTGTCATCTTTTGTAAAAGACCATTTCTTTTTTGAACTTGTTTTTGGAGAGAGAAGAGCAGTAAGACCACTGACTTGAGGAATAAAGTCTCTCGCAAAATTAACAATTCCCAAAAATCTTTGCAAAGATTTTGCCTCTGGGTTATAGTCTAGAAACTGGCTGATTTTTTTTGACAATGTGTTCTTGGAGACGAATCTCTCCATCCTTAACATGAATACAAGGAAAGTCAATTTCTCCCTTTATGAGATGAATCTTCTTCTGTCTAAGGATGATTCCGTTTTGGACAATAAGTTTACACACCTGTTCTAGGTGCTTTAGATGTTCATTTATAGTTCTAAAGAACACAAGAATGTCATCTATATAGACTATGCAAAAATTTGAATAAGGTTTGAAGATATTATCCATTTTCCTTTGGAAAATAGACGGGGTTTGCTTAAGGCCAAATGACATAACTAACTATTCATAATACCCTTGAGGAGTTCCAAAAGCTGTAAGAGCAATAGAATTAGGATGCATTTTAACTTGCCAGAAGTCTGATTTCGCATTAAACTTAGAGAATATTCTTGCTCTTTTAAGCCTATTGATGAGAACTCTCACCTGAGCTATCTGATAACTGTCTTTAACAGTCTTTTTATTCACATCCCTGTAATCAATTACCATTCTGGCTTTTCCTCTTAACTGTTCTGCATGATTTCTTACTATGAATGCTGGAGCATGATGAGGACTGTCTGAAGGCATGATTAACTTTTTTTCAAAAAGTTCTTGGATCTGACTTTCCATTTCTTTCCTATCTTCTTCCCTATAGTGAGGGATGACTTTAACATGACAAATAGCATTTGCATCATGCATTATTAGCTGACAATATATTGGGTCTATTTCCCAATACAACTGAGGATTTTCACTGATTACTAGTTTTAGCAATTTTTCTATTTCTGCGAGAGTAGGTATTTTCTTTTGTTCTACCTTATTAGCATATACCTTCACGTTATATTCTCTGATGTATTCTTTTTCTCCATTAGAACCCTCATTGTTAGAAATTTGATATTCAGAATATTTCTCTGATTACTGTTTGTTGAAGAAGGAAGTCATTTCCTATCAACAAATCAGCAGTCTGGCCTTCACATTGCCAGAGATTCTTGATGATAAAATTTTCTCCTCAGGAAACTTTTACATTTCGGGCTATTGTATCCATGACTATTTCATTTTCTTCCATTGCAATTCTAGTAACTATTCTTGGAGATTTTTCCCAATACTCTTTAGGTATTGCATATCTTTTAGCCAGAGTATATCCTGAACCACTATCTACAAATGCATATAGATGATATTTCTTATAATTGGGAAACTTCAATCCAATAGTAATATAATTGCTATATATACTGGTTTGGATTAGTGTTACTTGCTCTTGTTGTCTTAGAGCATCAAGTAATTCTGTGAAATGATTGACACTTCTCACAATAGTTACTGAATTGAAAGGGTTGACACTTGTCATGGAAGTTATTGGATTGATATTTATCACAGGAGGTATGGAATCAAGGGAATCAAGAGACTCTTTTATTTCCTTGTTTTGGCTTAATGAAGTTAAAACTTCATCTTTTTTATATCTTCTTCGAGATTCTTCTCTTGTTCTTTTTTATGGAATATATTATATTTGTCTTCTACCAGGATATGAGCATCATTATCCTTGGTTTTCTTTCTGAACTCTGCAATAAAACATTCTCGATGATAAGTTTCTCCTGTACTTTCACTGTACATGGGAACTGTATTATTATCATCGCATTTGGAATAGTTACATGTAAACCTTCCCAGATTGGGATGGAAATTACTGATAATATCAGAGGTTTCTTCTTTCTAATTTTGTATTTGTAATAAAAATATAGGACGATATCCTATTTCTTTTTCTTCTTCTTCAGAGCTTTCTGAAACACTCTCTGTCTTGCTCTCTGATAGGTACTCAAGAGAATATATTGATTCATTCTCTTCATTAGAATAAGCAATTTCAAAGCCTTTTAAATTAGCATATTCTATTGCTTCATCATATTCAGCAATCAAGGCTTTAGAAGACCTCTTGTCATTTTTAGGACACTCATTTGCATAATGCCCCTCTGCCTTGCAAAGCCAACATCTGCATTTCTTTACTTCTCTAGAAGAGGGGTTTATTTTCTTTTTCCTCTTAAAAAATCTTTTTCTAGGAGAAGTTTGAGAAGATTGTTCTTTCTTATATTTAGGCTTTTTCCTGAACTTATACTTCTTTTTAGAAGCGAATTTTTTGTCATATTTGTTGTTAGAGAATTTTTTTTTTGTATTTTCTCTCATTAGAAATATAACATCCCCATTGTGTTGGAGTACCAGTATCTTTGGACACATGTTTTCAACTCCTCTAATTTGCTCTTTGCAGTTTTGGATTTTATGTTCTCCGTGCATTGTTTTCTTAGGAGATCCCTAACTCTTTCTGCTATTCCTCCTACAGTAAAATACTGAAGAGGGTTTTCTTCTAAAGACTATGTCACTGCATCATTCCAGGGTTCTGGCAAATTTCTATAATATATTCTGACGAGATCGTCATTTTCAATGTCTCCAATAGTGCAGTAGTGATTTTGGAATTGATTGGTGTATTCCTCAAAATATCTTATGTTACAAATACTCATTTTTTGAATATTTGCTTTAGCTCTTTCTTTAGATTACTCACTATGCCCAGTGACATCTCCACAAAATTGTCATGTTACAAATACTCAATTTTTGAATAATTGCTTTAGCTCTTTCTTTAGATTGCTCACTATGCCTAGTGACATCTCCACAAAAGTGTGCATAAATAGGCACTGCAAAATCTAATGGACTATTAGTCTGAGCTAATTTGACTGCCCAATCAGCCCATTTAGAACTTCTCTTAAAGGACTGATACCATTTCTGGACTATTCTAGTTAAGGTTGACTCATAATAGGCATGAGCATCCTCATAGGCATACTTTGATAACACTAGAGCCTGAGTTAGCTTTAAACTAGCATCCAAATTATCTATTATTTTTCTTTTGACTTCTACCTGGTCTAAATCCAGATAAACCCCTCTTTCAGACACTGACTGTCCCCATTTGGGTTCGGTAGGGATATATTTCTGAGAACTTCGCTCCCCATTCTTTCCTGTTGGAGCTTGTCCTTTAGGAAGCTTGATATTCCTTTCTTGAATGATCTTAGTTGGATTGTTTGTGATATTCTGTATTATGGTATGACCACCTTCTGGAGGGGCCTACCTCTCACCTCCATTTGTATCCATAGAAAATGAACCTGACGGCTCTTCTTTTGCTGCCTAATAAGGAAGAATCTTCCTTTTATTCTTTCCAGGTTGAATCTGAGAAATCTTATTCATGATTTCCTCTAATTCTTCTATGGATTCACAAGTATCAGCTTGTGCATTCAATCCTTTTAATTCTTCTACTCTAAGCATTTTCATAGGTCTTTTAGTATCTTCTTCTTCAAAAGACTTTTCATAAAAGATTGACTTGGTTCCCGAGGAACTAGCTTCTTCATAATTAGCAAATGAATGCCTATGAAATTGCAAGCTTATCTTTCCTCCCATATCTTCATAAAAATAAGCATTGGTACTTTCAAGTTTCTTAACAGGAGGGGTCAGATTCCATTCTCTTGGGAATGTTACTTCATGTCATTTTGTGATATGTTTTTGCTGAGAATTATTTTTTGGGTTGGTGAGAACAAATGTAGTAATCCAATGGCTATTTAGAAATCGGGTATTGGGAGTTACATTTGAGCTCATCAACTTATAATAGATTCGATAATCTATCGCAAGTTCCATCATTCCTTTCTTCATAGAAATCCCATCTGTCTTGATTCTCAGTCTTAGACAGTGAGAATCATCCTTGAGATGCGTTGTGAAATTTGGAAACACATTAAAATATGTAACTTGGTTGCATAAAGAAGCTTCTAATATTCCTAACAGACTTTTCTTAAAATCTGTTATTCTATCGTCTTATAAGACGCATAGCACAGAATAGTCAATATCATCTCTGGCTAAGAGTTTTATTCCAACTTGGACAGCTCCAATATGCATATAGGAATATTTTTTCTGGAAAGCTTCATTTATCTCCTTTGGAGTTATTAAGATGTTTGTTTCACCACCTATGGCTGGAACAGTTAATTCTAGTATCTTGAATATGTGAGAATCCACAATGAAAGATAATTTCTTATAGATCTAATTGAATTTGAATCTAGGAGCCGATGCTTCTCGCACATTAGACTCAAATTCTTGAGCGTTTATTAACTGTACCGAAACTGTGTTTCTTTTACTGAGAATTCTACTCAGCATCTTCATATCTCTCTTTGTTGAAAACTTTGATGATTTCCATTTATGTAGCTTTGGTTCACTAAACCTTAGTCTACTTTCTCCCATTGGTGATGATGGAGGAGGTATAATGATCTTACTAGCCACATTTTGAGCTAGTGCCTCTTCATTAATTCTCTCGTAACTTTCTTCTTTCTTCATCTTTTCTACCATTTTTTTTGTAGATTGGAGAGCTTGCTATGTAATTCTCAAAATTGAATTTCGAGCTTGATACCTATCTGTTGGAAATAAGCAATATTATAATTCTGCTGATGAATTATGCTTCCACATTTTCAGCAAGTTTTTCTGTAGGACGATGAAAGCTAATGGCTTTAACATCTTCCTGCTGTACTTTTAGATCTACTATTCGATTCATCATATTCTAGAGATAAAATTTTCTAAAAGCTTTCTCAAGTTTTCTTGAGTATCTTTTAGTTCTGTTGCTTGCTGGTGAATATTGTTTGCAAGATTCTCAGTGCGAACTAATTTTCTTTCAATATCTATTAGATATTGCTTCTCTTTGAGATAATCTAGCTTGATTTCAAGCCTAGCAATTTTTGAATTTATTTTCTCAAGTTGATTAATACGTAGATTAAATCTCTTGAGCGGCGGTGGTATATGAACAAAAAATGAAGGAGTTCCTAGCTAGACGAGGAAAACAGGAGGAATTCAAATGTAATGAATTGGATATAGAGCTTTCCATTATTAATCCTCTATGGTCTATCTTCAGTAAGGACCTGGTTTTCATTCCGGTACATCACGGGGTCAGCCACCACTATACCTTGGTCATGATTCACAACAAAGATCGATGCTTCTATCACCTCAACTCAATGCTACTGGCAAGGAAATAATACTTTGCCGACACCAACATCCACTTTCAGAATGCAATGGGAGTGGTGAGTTGTAACTGATTTATTAGGGTAAGAAGTGTACTGGGGGGCAGTAAACTTCTTCTGGGTTTTGTTTGTTGTTTGTTCTCTTTGTTTGAGTTGTAATTTACTTGTGTGTTATGTGTTGGAACCAATAGGTGAAGCACGTTATGATGTTTATCAAACGTGTATATGATTCCACTATATACCCTCTTAGCCAAGAGTTGGACCCTGAGAAATGGAGGGAAAACTATGGCGAGCAGGACAACCAAGGAATAGAGGTTGACAGTTACTCGATAATGAGTGCTGAAGAGAAAAGAACAAGAAGATGGATGTTGGACCAAAACGTTTATCAAGCAAGATGTTGGACCAAAACGTTTATCAAGCAAGATACCAGCTGATTGATGTCTTATCCTGCTCGCAAAAAAAGTGTTCATCGTAAGTACCTTTAAACTTCATTTAAACTATTTTATTGGGGTCAGAAATTACTTGTCTGTTTTATTGGGGTAAAAAATTTAGTAACATTGTTTCTTAATACATTTCAGGTCAGACTGTGGACCATTTTTGCTTCACTTTATAGAGAGCCTATATCATGGGAAAAAAACCGACACAAGATTGTGGTAATGAAATGAGGAAGAAGATGCTGCTAAAGTTCATGGACATCAATATAGAACAAAGATTAATGCCACTTTAGATGTAGGATCTTGAAAAATGTGAAAATATGTAGTATTTTGGTAGTGTTGCAAGAACATATGAATTATCTTCAATTTCAGTGCTAGAAATTGTTCTTTTATTTTGGTCTATTCATTTTATCTTTCTGTCAGTTTCAGTTATCTTTGGTCGTCAGTTTCAGTTTTTTTTTGTTACAGGGTGGTTATTAGGGGTCAGTAAACTTTGATTGTTCTATTCAGGAAAACTACTGACCCCCAATAATTTTCCATACTTGAGAGTCTACTACCCCATTATGTCATTAGACGATGCTTGTTAGTCTATTCCTTTAATTTTTCTGTCAGTTTCAGTTATCTTTGGTTGTCAGCTTCATTTTATTTTTGTTACAGGGTGGTTACTTGGGTCAATAAACTTTGGTTGCTCTGTTCAAGAAAATTACTGACCCCTAATAATTTTCCATACTTGAGAGTTTACTACTCATTATGTCATTAGAGGATGCTTGTTAGTCTATTCTTTTGATCATTTTGTCAATTTTAGTTATCTTTGGTTGTCAGTTTCAATTTTTTTTGTTACAGGGTGATTATTAGGGTCAGTAAATTTTGGTTGCTCTGTTCAGGAAAATTACTGACCCCTAATAATTTTCCATACTTGAGAGTTTACAACTCATTATGTCATTAAATGATGCTTAAAAGGTATTTAAGTAATAACAATCATCCAGAAACTTTGGTTGCTCTGGTAAGGAAAATTACAGACCCTCAATAATTTTCCACACTTGAACAATTATATATGAGCATAACAAAAATTGGAAGCATTTTAGAGTAAAGAAAATACCTGAAAAAGAGTAAAACAAACATCCAAGTATCAAACCAGGAGAAAATCAAGGAGGGATGTGTTGTATATATCACTGTGAACTTAGACAATTCATATGTTCTTGCAACACTACCAAACGGATATATTCAACTATGATCTTTACAGTGAATTATCAAATGAATTATATTCACTGCAACACTACCAAGAACATATGAATTATCTTCAACTTAGACAATTCATATATTCGTCGCCTATGATCTATTGAGTCGACAGAACTTAGATGATGAATGAGGTTTCATCAGCTAGAAATATCTTAGTCGATGGATATCGTCGACTGTTACTTTCTGTCGCTTAAGTAGATCTTAGGCGACGATTGTAGTGTCCTATACGACCCTTGATTTTCCGTCAACGAAGACGAGCTTTACCGGCGAAATTATTTTGTTCTGTCAGCTACGATGATATTTCCTGTAGTGATTCAAGAACAGTAGCAGCAGCACTTGAAACAAAATTGCTTTGAATAAAAATACTAACTTGTTCGCCCCTATTGTAGTGAACGTAGCTTCTTGGACATCTATCTTGCAGGATACAACTATCGAATTTTGTTTATGCACTTCAACAGAATTCCTGGCAAACTATACTTTGTGTTTCTCAGAAATAATATAAGGGGAAGAGGAGAAGGATTCGTTATATTTGATTTGTCTAGCTTGCTCGTCTTTTATAGACTACAAATTGAACAATTGCAATGCTTCGGTAGAACTGAAACGTTGCAATGGTTCGTTCAAAACCAAACTCTTCAAAACCAGACATATCTGTTGCAAAATAAAATCCAGATAAAAAGAAATAGTTTTCTGATTTTAATTTACAAGGACATATCTGTTGCAAAAATAAAATCCAGATAAAAAGAAAAGTTTTCTGATTTTTATTTAATCATGAGGGCCCAAGGCCTATATGGTAACTCAAAGCCTATTATCACATGTTCCAAGTGAATACATATGAAGGCTAACATCAAAACTATTTTTCCAATGTGGGAGTCTCCCACATTCTCCAGCAAAATTAGTATGATATCAAAGAGTTCCCATCAGATAGAATTCATAATTAATCTCCAACGGACATTTACAAGTATAACTTTGCAAATAGTGCAAAAGCATTTAATTATCTCATGTCCTTCACTTTTCAGGATGATCACGTTTGAGCCTGCGGCGTGTAGGAACTATATGATATCTATAGGAACTATGAATACGCTTATTATTTGCCTTTTTTCTGCACAATTCAACCTTGGTTGCATTAGTACAAACGGAAGACCTTTTAACACGTCAACTATAACATCCTTCTAAAGCTAGAAACTACAAATTATGCATTACCAAAAACAAGATCAATGAACTGAACTAACCTGAAAATAACGTAAGTCAACTTAAGCATCAGAACTGCAGGCAGGGCCAGTAAAGCAGTGGCCTTGTATGAATTAAGAAACAAATGTTAGAAGTGAAAATAATTGCTGCACCATTTATTTTGATAACCGAACTACATATGATATATATATATATATATAATGTTACACTTCAAATACAATGGCAGATACCTACCAGAAGCCATGCCAGTTCGATAGTTGCAAGTGAATGTGTCAACCTATTGTCTTTGAGCATTTTTTGGACCTGTAATGGGAATTTTAGAAACAAGTATGAGATAATCATAATTTACTATACGCTCTAAGAGGTTTTACCTACTTGCATTATGTTTATTCGGCATAATATATATGTTCACAGCACGATAATAAGTCAAATTTTTTATCGTTCTAGTTCTTCTTAAAGAAAAAAAAAATCATTAGAATTCACACGGGAGAGCTGTAAATGCTCGTGTTTCCAAAATTCCTTTTATATTTTCCTTTCTAAACAAAATCATGATTGCCCCTCAGTATTAAGATGTTTAACACAATAGTTCTCTCAAATGGAAAGGCCATGAAAAATCAATTAACATGTTCTTTAAGTACCATGCAACAATATATATGGAAGAAGGAAAACGAAGAAGGAATAATTACTAGTTGGCATTGATATATACCGAGACCATTTCCCAGTATACACTAACATACCTCAATTACTTTATTCATAAACTAAAGCTGATACAATATTGTGCAGATGAATAGACAGTTGTGCATTATTGACAAAACTTCCATCCCCTCTCCTTGATCGTAATGCATGTAACCCAATGCATATTTTTGAATAGTGTGAAAATATATAGAATTGGAATAATATTAAGTTAGTTATATCATATAGATTTTATCTCACTCTCACACTATAATTGTGGATCATCCACACTCACTCTCAACTTGTCATGTGTCAATAGAGAAAAGCACAAATTAAAAAAGTATATTGGTTGAAAGAAACACTCAGTTACTTTCTTATTCTTCAGAAACAATTTGTGTTCATCACAGTTTTGCTTCTTAATTAGCTAGTTTAATTTCATTTGGTTTATGTAAAGATAGTTCCAGTAGTCCATTTGCATCATGCTGCAATAGCCCAAGAGTCACCACCATGCATTAAGCAGCTTGTCCCAACAAGTGTTTCAGATGTAATTCTTTGTACTTATTAATGATTCATAATATATAAAAAGTTTCAGGTAGTACCTTATGATGGCAAAATGTTGCAGCTCTGATAAATTTTCTGCATGCGGGGAGTACTTGTTTTGTATATGGCTTCAACGCAACGTATATGTTAGCCAAATGAGTTCTTGTCACCATTGTAGCCTCATCTATCATCATCAGAATCTGAGCTATGTATGGCTTGGTTAACTTCTTAGCTACCTGTTACAACATAGAAATGTCATAAGCCAGATTCCAGTTAAAGAAGTCATGGTTTTTTTTGGTCGATAGAAGTAATGTTATAAATCCAGTAAACTAAACCTCATGTTGGCTCACCTGAATGTGAGGATCTGCCATTTCTTGTACCTTAAAAACAAATGGTACTACAGAACTCTTTGACGAATGGTAGATATCAACAGTTTTTGCAGTGAGTACTTGAATATTTGGTTCAAGATAGGCTACAATTTCCAAAGATTGTTTCTTCAAAGCTGGTATCAATTCCTTCAAATTTAAATAAAAAATATATCAGAAAGGCTATCAACTTGAATGAAATAAACAATACGCACCATTACACAGAAAAGAAGAGTACATCAAACACCCAATTATAAAATTTAGGACTAATTTCAGTTTACCCTCATCAATTTTAAGTTGATCATCATGTTAGTCTATTTTCTTTCAATTTCATCAAAAACACCCCTCAACTTTTAATTTTCATCAGCCGTGTCCAAACATATATTTTTTATCCAATTCCCCCGTCATATAATGACTTGCATTAAGAAGAAAACAAAATTTGAAGTAGCTGAGCCCACAGAAAAAAGGCAAAATAGACAAATTACATTCAATCCCACCAAAATCACTAAGGTTAAAGGGTTGTGATGGGTACGGAGATGTGTATCGATATGGAGGAAAAATGGTCAGAAAGGTTATTTTTTCAGAATTTGATTTTCTTCTTGATGCCACGTCATCACTTGACGGAGGAATTTGATAAAGAACAGAGGTTTGGACATGACTAATGAAAATTGAGTGTTGAGAGGTGTTTCTGATGAAATTGAAAGAAGAAGGATTAACATATGATGATCGACCTAAAGTTGATGGGGGTAAACTGAAATTAGTTCTAAAATTTATGACAATGTCCTCAGAATCTCGACCTATTAATTCCCTTCTCATAGTAATAAGGTTTCCATGATATAGTTCCCAATAGTCCATGACAAGAGTTTTGTCATATATACAAGACTCAAAAGATTCAAGATCATTAACGAAGAAACTCATCCATTAATTAACCACCCTCAGAGGTGGAAGAAATTATCATCATCTGGAAATGATATGTAAGCAAACAATAGCTAATACCAAAAATTGATGTTGCAGATTGCAATTGGATTTTTCCAACTTCAATCCAATAGTTCTCAGTTCTCTCACACTTGTAAAAGTGCCAAGTTATAACCATTTTCACGGTTTATAGTATACAGCGGATCCATGTTGAGTATATGGGATCAGCAACTTTCTGATTCCATTAGTCACGAGAAGAATTGCAGTTAAACACATATATAATGAAGCCAAACAAAATGCTCCACATGGTACGTATTTCTAATATGTTCCACCAGTTCAAGCAAAAGTTGATTAGGAATTAAGACAGTTGTGATGCATCAAATGCCTCTAAAATTTTGAGAATGTGCATTACAAACAATAAATACAGATTCATAAGCAAAGACGATGCCAAACCAATTGTGGAAGAATTATAAGAAATGTTGAGGATAACATACATATTTGATTGTTTCCATGCTGAGCTGAGCCGAACTTTTAACCTGACATTTTATTTCCAATGCCTGAGAATGCAAATTAAATAGTTATTCCAGTTTAGTGCACTAGCAATCTTAAATAAAAATTTAGCATAAAATAAATAAATAAACTCTTCGAATTACAAGCCAATAAGATCTGTGATTGACATAAAGGTAGCAACTTAATTTGTGGAAACCACAAACACACCTTATCAATTGCCACATCCAAGGCTGGTCTCCCACATTCATTCCAGTAAGTCACTATGTATGACTGCACGTAAACTTGTACAGTTACTAATTGGTCCCAACAATAACACTCCACTAAACCGCACATGTTTACCTGAAACTGGCTTATATGAACTGCAACAGAATGTAAAACTGATAGCCATCCTCCATGAGCCTGATTATAAGTCAGAACAAAATATGTAATTGTACAGTTGATTAAAAAATTGAATACAGTCACTTCATTTACGTTGATTTCCAAAGAAAAACTTCCGTTGAACTTGTTATACTATATGTCAACAAAGAGGCCAGCGCGGAGAGGGAACAACAGAGTTAAAAAGAAAATTACATCGAAGGGAGCTAAGCTGCAAACGATAACATTAATCAAGAAAGAAACCTTAGACTACAACGACCTTCAAACCTAGCAGAACAGAAGAAACACTGTAGTGCACGTATTCCGATGTTATAGAAAATCTTTAGATACTACAGAAATCATGAATATATATTACATCATCGATTCCTAAGATATTGTAAGATTAGTACCACTAGACAAAGTAAATTTTCAGGCAGTAAATAAATGATTATGAACCTTTACACCCCTTGAAGAGCTCCTCAGTTTTGTAAACTGATCTTCTGTTAATATTAACTTCAAAGCTGGAGAAGAGGACTCACAGGAGAGACAGTCGAACAGCCACATGTCTTATACAAAATCTTTCCTAAAGAAATCATGTATTCATAGAAAATTGAACTGGATTGCAGCTGGATTTGGGACTTCATATGATGCAGGGCATAAATATGATAAATAACCGAGTTGGTCTAACCTTAGGCCACAGATGGTTTCAGATTTCCAGTTATGTGTTAATCCCATACTAATTTACGACACAAGATAATAAGTTAGTTGATCGAATTAGGACCTTAATATTGAAAGCTAACATATTCCAATCATGATAGATCATACTTTTTGCTTTATTGATTAGATTGCTGAAATAAGTAGTGATTCTGACTGGTCCAATTAATTCAAGCAAGCAATAACACTTTCAAATTCATCAAAAAATTTGTCAAGAGCTTATTATAGACTCATAGTAAAGCTAACCATTTTTTAGTCATGAAGATATGCATCAAAAGGACTAGTACCTTTTGCTTTGGTAGCCAGCTAAATTAAACGTAATTGATCATCAACACCTAGTATCATATGCTTTTAGATGGTAAGCCATACAGACCATGCCAGCATACATTATCTGTTAATACTTTCTTAAGATCTACAGTCACGTTGAGAAAGCTATGTTTTCTGCAAATTACAGATTATAGTTACAGAACCTAGTTGAAAGTACAGTAAAAAAAAAAAAACGATAATCAGAGGACAATTGTTACAAGAAGCTAAAACAAAAACATAGGCAGAAGAAAGAAGAAATGAGCACAATTCTTACATCTTCTGCCCTAAATTTCAATTCCTGGGTTTTCTGATCAGCTACCCTTGCTTGGGCTTCCCGTTCATCTTTTAATTTATCCTGCAATATGATGTTCTCAATAACCTGCCAGGAAGACCAAAAACATTTGTACGCATCCAAGAAGACAGAATATTGGAGAGTTTAATAAAACTAACCTGATTCACAAGCTCCTCAGCATTCTTCTCATGTAACTTATCTGTGATTCTCTTAGCACCTAAATCTTCTCTTCCCTGGGAAAAAGGAAATGGATGAAGCTAAAACTTCTCAAATTGGGTATAGCTAGCAAGACCATGTTTTTCAACCAGACAAGCATTGAGATTCTTTACACTCATGACATAATTGGGTTTCACAATGTCCAAGACATTAACAACATTCCAGCATTGACTAGGAAAGATCAGTAAAAACAGAAATGATGCAGTTTTTCCTATAAAGAAAACACTGATTAACCATTGTACATAGGCCGGCTAGTCACAAATGTAGTTAAACCAAACAGCTAGTTACTTCATGATTTTACACAGCTATAGGGTATATGAGATAATTGTTCTATTCTTAAAACTAGAAAGAGAAGGGAAAAAAAATTAAAATACTTAAACCTCACCTGGACAGCCTCGGTCTCACTTTGGTAAAATGCATTGCTGTTTGATTTCCCTTGAATAATCTCTTCCATCTCCCTGATTTTTTCATCCTTTTTCCTCAGTTCACATATTTTTTCATCAATGCTTGATTCTATGTTAACACAAGAATATGAAATATTCTCAGATAGACAAAGCAATTATCTGAAATATCATTGAATCATGAATAAGCAAGTGTGAATTTACTACGGCCACTTGTGACATTCTAATTCTCTAGCCGCTCATTCTTTACTTTGAAAGAAGTACAAGATCATCATATCGAAGTCCAGACAAGACCAAGACCTATCAGGATTCAGGAACACTAAAGATCACTGAATCCGGGAGTGTCCCATTGAGGACGCACCTAATTCACATTTCATACCACAAACACGTTAATTTCCCTCGCAATCGCTCTTTTAGACACTAAAACTAAATTGTCAGTTTAACCGCTAAATTGTTTTTGATTGAAAATTCGTATAGTATTACATATTCATTTCCTAAACTTCAAGTAGTGAGACTTTGAAAATCAATGGAGCAAAATAATAATAAAACAAACAAATTCTGATGTATGGAAATATGGAATTGTGCATGCAGATTCAACCTCGTATAATCACAATTGCTAAACAGCTATTGAAAACTGAAAGAAAAGCATCAACTTGAAAACTTGGGAGTTCGTTTCTTTGTTTCCAGCATTTTGCATGAAAAACAAAACAAGCTCGGTCAGAAAGCAGCAGGGTGGGTGTGAATGAAGATAATCTCACCTAGAAGGTAAACCTTGGTCTCCAGCAACCGAAGTTGGAGTTGGAGTCTTGTCGACGAATCTGCAACCTCCGGAGCGCAGTCGTTTCGAAGCGGTGGCTCTGTCGGAACTGCGGTGAATAATAGGGCGGCGAATATGGAGAAGACGAAAAGCATGGAGGCTGCCATTGGCAAAGAGTTGTGAGCGATCACTGTCGACGTTGTTTCAAAGAGAGTCGGAGAGGCGCTGAAAATATTATTATATGGTAAATATGTAGAGCCAAAGCCAACCGAGGTAATAAAGTAACCTCAGGGTTTTGGTTTTTTGGGTAACAAGCAATTTAGGTAGAAGTAGCAATTTGAGTAACAATCTCAGCAATTAAATTGGGTTGCCAAAGGCCAACCAGCTATAGTATGCATTTGATTGTATAAAATAAAACGAAAAATTTCAGTTTGCTACCCTGAACTTTAGATCTAAAATCAGTTTGATACCTCTTCTTTTTTTTTTTAATCAGTTTCATCCCTAAACTTTCAAAATGACATCAATCTCGACCAAAATAACTAAAATAGCTCTTGTTAATATTTTTACTCTCTCTCTCTCATTTCCAAGTCACAATGTCTCACTCCCTCCACCTACTCACCCCAACTGCCTTAACCTTCCCCAATCCCAAACCCCACTCCTCCTTATTTCTCGCCCCCTTCTCCGCTCCCAACCGCCGCTCTCCTACCGCCTTCCCTTCCCTCTCAGTCAAAGCCTCCGCCGCAGGTTCAGATCAAACCCCCTCTGTCCTCGTCTCCGCCAACAGCACCTCCTCCGGCGTTGCCCTTTCCCCTTCTCCCGACTACTCCTCCTCCACCTCCATCGAGGTCGATGCCATCACCGAGGCCGAACTCAAGGAGAATGGATTCCGCACCAAGCTCATCTGCACCATCAGTTCTGCCTCTGCAGGGTCAGACCATCTCGAGGCGCTCGCCGGTGGCGGCATGAAGGTAGCGAGGCTCAACATGTGCCACGGCACGCGTGACTGGAGCCGCGATGTCATTCATTGCTGGTGGTAGGGGTGGATGAAGACCGGTGATGAATATGGTATGGACCTCGTGTGGAAAATTCATTGCAGGCGACGCCGAGAGACGAGCGGGTAGGGGCTGGGCTAGGCGGCGCTGGTGGAGTGGGGTTTGATACTCCTGGATTGGACACAAGTCCGCTTGTGTTTCTAGAGACGCACGCGCGGAGGTGGTGTTGTCGGTGCGGCAGCGACGGAGCAGTGTTGCCAGATCAGTGGTTTAGTCTTTGGGTTGGAGGCGATGTCGCCGATCTTAGTCCAAGTCGAGCATAGTGGATCGTAGCAAATTAGGTGGAGAGTGATGGGGATCTGATCCAGGTGCCTCCATTCTGACGAAGGGCACGTCGGGTTGGAGCCGATGCCGCCGATCTCAGTCCAGGTCGAGCACAGAGAGAGAGAGAGAGAGAGAAGGTAAAAAGATTAACAATGGCTATTTTAGTCATTTTTGTCGAGATTGAGGTCATTTTGAAAGTTTAGGTATGAAACTGATTAAAAAAGAAAATGAGGTATGAGACTAATTTTAGACTTAAAGTTCAGGTAGTAAACTGAAATTTTTCCTAAATAAAACAAGATTATGTTCAATTCACCGTTATTTATCATCTTATTGCTGTCAGTTGTCTGTGTTGGAGGAGACTGATGAGGTCTCAATTTCAATTTATCCTCTTATAAAGAAAAAGAAAAAAAAAATTACTCAAATTAGCTGTTGATGCTCATTAAATCACGTCTTGGCCTGGAGTGGCCCTAAGCCCTGAGCATTGTCACTTTTGAGTTCTGATGCGTTCATCAAGGCATGAGTACGTAGTGATACCACATATCTGAAATTCTGAATCCAAAGACCAAGAACTTATATATTACTGTTCCAAAGGCGTCGTAGTCACACATATATTACTAGCTAGCTGGTATGGTATTGTTAACTGTTAAGGTGTCATGCACTTTACCGGAGTCTGAGGGACGCCAAGATTCTCTTCCTACCGAACAAACTTGAAAGAGAGTAGTTATGAGATCCGAGAGCAAAGTGAATCATGTCTTGGAATGGAAAAGAGAGAGATGGCCGGAGCAGGAAGAGCAGACATCTCGATCATCTCCTCAATAATCAATTTTCACGAGTCAAGAGGACGAGAAGGTGCCAAGTCGTACTAACCCCAATGCTGGAAACTCAAGTGGCTGCGACTTCGCTCTTGGTACCTGTTAACTAAAGATGCATGGCAGTTTATAAACGCTCAGTATTGTCTGAGAAGAGAAGTACACATAAATGATAAATAGAACTAGCTTATAGAAGTACGTACAGAAACAGAAGTACCGAGAGAGAGAGAGAGAGAGAATATCATAGCCGATCTCTTTGATTATGAACCTTCGTAATCATAAGACCAATGGAGCGTTCATGCACAACTGATTATCACGCGAATTTCCAATGTCGTATATTTCATGGCATTACATGAAACGAAAAGAGGCCAACATGGCCAAGAATGGATTGCCGGCCACCGACAAATATACAACATACAGCGTTTGAAGGCCTGTATATGTGATGCCGGCAATTCATCCTTGGCTTCATTATCCTCTCTTCTTTCCCAGGTTATGCTTTAGGAAAATGATTCCTTATCAATACATATCTCAGTTTTCACTGTTTCTCATAGGACCCTTTGGAGCAGAATAATCACTTTAATTGCCAAATCGTGTATTTATCATGGCATTGCATGAAACGAAAAGAGACCAACATGGCCAAGAATGGATTGCCGACCGCCGGCAAACATATAACATACGGCGTTTGATGGCCTATGTATATGAGGACACGCCGGCAATTCATCCTTGGCTTGATTGTACTCTCTTCTTTCCCATGCAATGCTTTAGAAACAACTCATTCCTTATCGATATACATATATATCTATCTCATTAGTTCTCATTGTTTCTTGACTTGCAAATATTAGTGTGATGAGAACCCTTTATATAGGCGCCCAAGAAAAATGAATAAAATTAACTAATGAGGAGAAATGCACATACTTTGGACCCGGTTTGAGACATGAACATGTGAGGGCCATACATGAATTTTATCCCAAAAATTAAAGAATTTTCGAATAATATTCACGATCTGGTCAGCTATGTGATATGTTCTTATATATGGTCGTCCAAATCTCAGATGATTTGGAATATGGTGGGTTGACATGCATGTTGTATGGGCTATCATAATTGAAGAATATAGAATCTGATCGAGTAGCTTGCTAGAGAGATTGATCAAATTTATGGGTATGGCTTTGTACATATGGGTCACCATCCATCTTCAACATATCAACAAGAATTGAAATTTATTTAGTCTTTATAGTTTGAAGTCGACTTATGTTCAGTTCTTGTTATTTTATTTTAATCTGAATGGTCTTTAAAATCACGATTTTTCATCTATCTAAATGATATTTCCGTTAATTTTTTCTGTTAGAATACAGACATGGCCGTTAAAGACATTGTAATTTTTGACTGCCAAGTCAACAATTTAACTGAGAAAATTGAAGAAATTACCATTTAGATGAAAAATCGTGACTTTAATGATCATTCAGATTAAAATAAAACTATAAGGACTGAATATATGTCGACTTCAAACCACAAGGACTATACAATATTTTACCCTATCAACAACGACAACAAGATCATAACGACTCCATAAAGTACGTTCGATCCTACAGCTCGATGATTCTTAAAATAATTCATTACCTTCTTTATATACAAACAATGATTTTATTTGTATATATCAAAACATTGTTTGCATATCTAAATAACTGTGTACAGTATGAACTATATATGAACACTATATATATATCCATTTCGCAAAATAATTGTTTAAGGACATTTATTTTTCTTTATTCTGCAGTTTAATTAATTGATCATCCACCATGATATTTATGGGCAGTGCTATACTATTATCTTTGAAATCTATGTTGTGATTTATCTTTGTGCTTCGGATTATAGTTGAGGTTCCTGATCAAGAGTGGTCACCAACAGTTGAACTGGTTAGTACTGATATGGCTTTGTGTGGGTTCAAGAGCGCTCACCTGACTACCTAAGGGCTAATATTAATGAAGGTACAAGTGGTTCGAAGGCAGGATGCATATATACATTCACTTTCAGTGAAGTGAATCTGCAACTCCAGCCGTTTTTGATCTTCATTCGACCCTCCATTTAAGTCCCTTCGTTGATCTCTTTGTATAAAACAGCCACCCATTATATATTTTGAGGAAGGTCTGAAAATGTATGAAGGAGAACAAGAAATGTACATGTATTATCAAAGGAAAATGAAATTCACCGTTTGTAATTTGTAATCATACTACACCTTTTTATTTTGGGAAAAAGCCCTAATGCACAAAATAGAAAAAGTCAAACCCCATTTCAATGATAATCTTTTTTCTTAGTCCATTTGAATACAAGGTACTTATTTTAAGCCCAAATACACAAATCTTTATTAAAATATAATAAAATGATATTTTAAAAGACTTTTTTACCCTTAACCTTTATTTAAAGAGAAAAAATGAAAAAGAAGAAGGGAAGACTTTCCCGGAAGCACACCGGCGCCGGTCACCGGATTTCGGTCGCCGAACACCGGTTGCCGGATTCCGGTCACCGGACACTGGCCGCCGGATTCCGGTCACCGGTCGCCGGAAAATTGATGGTGATCGGAAAATCGCCGGAGATGCCGGAGTCTCATTGGATTTTTTTGAAAAAAAATGTCACCGGAACCCACCGGATCTTGCCGGAAGCATACCAGCAAAAAAATGAAGATTACTACCCCTAGTAAACTTTTACTGGGGGTAGTAAACTTGCAAAACAGTAGCTCCAATGCCATAATTCACATTGAAAAGGAGAAAAATCAACTTAGATGCGAAAAAATGAAGATTACTACCCCTAGTAAACTTTCATTGGGGGTAGTAAACTTGCAAAACAGTAGCTCCAATGCCATAATTCACATTGAAAAGGAGAAAAATCAACTTAGATGCGAAAAAATGAAGATTACTACCCCTAGTAAACTTTTATTGGGGGTAGTAAACTTGCAAAACAGTAGCTCTAATGCCATAATTCACAATGAAAATGAGAAAAATCAACTTAGATGCGAAAAAATGGAGATTACTACCCCTAGTAAACTTTTACTGGGGGTAGTAAACTTGTAAAACAGTAGCTCCAATGCCATAATTCACATTGAAAAGGAGAAAAATCAACTTAGATGCGAAAAAATGAAGATTACTACCCCTAGTAAACTTTTATTGGGGGTAGTAAACTTGCAAAACAGTAGCTCTAATGCCATAATTCACAATGAAAAGGAGAAAAATCAACTTAGATGCGAAAAAATGAAGATTACTACCCCTAGTAAACTTTTATTGGGGGTAGTAAACTTGCAAAACAGTAGCTCCAATGCCATAATTCACATTGAAAAGGAGAAAAATCAACTTAGATGCGAAAAAATGAAGATTACTACCCCTAGTAAACTTTTATTGGGGGTAGTAAACTTGCAAAACAGTAGCTCTAATGCCATAATTCACAATGAAAATGAGAAAAATCAACTTAGATGCGAAAAAATGAAGATTACTACCCCTAGTAAACTTTTATTGGGGGTAGTAAACTTGCAAAACAGTAGCTCCAATGCCATAATTCACATTGAAAAGGAGAAAAATCAACTTAGATGCGAAAAAATGAAGATTACTACCCCTAGTAAACTTTTATTGGGGGTAGTAAACTTGCAAAACAGTAGCTCTAATGCCATAATTCACAATGAAAAGGAGAAAAATCAACTTAGATGCGAAAAAATGAAGATTACTACCCCTAGTAAACTTTTACTGGGGGTAGTAAACTTGCAAAACAATAGCTCTAATGCCATAATTCACATTGAAAAGGAGAAAAATCAACTTAGATGCGAAAAAATGAAGATTACTACCCCTAGTAAACTTTTACTGGGGGTAGTAAACTTGCAAAACAGTAGCTCTAATGCCATAATTCACAATGAAACAATGAAAAATCAATCTCAAAATTTCAATCATTCTAGTAAAATCTAACATCTTTTTAATACAAAACTCCATACTAATCACTCAGTAAAAGCATTAAACTATCGATTAACTCAAACTGTAACTGTTTCCAGTAATACATGCTTCTCCGATCCCCAAATCTCTAAACCACTGAAACCTACACCGCATTCGATCCGATCCAAAACTACGAGACGAAAACGAAGATCATAAACACGAAGGAATCAAATGAAGACGAGAAATCGAACATTGCTGGAGCTAAGAAAAAGCCGAAAATCAGATGCAGAGACTCACCGGAATGTGAGATCTGGAACCGAAACGCTGCCGTTTTGATGCGACGGACGCCGGCGGTTCTGTAACAAAGCCTCGACGAGCAGTCAAGCCCTCCCGCCGGAAAAAAAAAGGAAAATCAAAACGGCTTAACGAACGTTTTGATACATATGAGGAGGCCGGGGTAGTAGGCGGAGGCGAGGACGAGGTCGTCGGAGTTTTTGGAGGCGAAATGAGGTCGCCGGCGATGGATGAGAGAGAGAGAGAGAGAGAGAGAGAGAGAGAGCATATCGTGAGTGAATGAGAGGTGGAGGGAGAGGTGTGAGATAGTTAGGTTAGGGTTAAAGAAGTAATTTTGGTATGATTAATTGAAATGGGCAACGAATAAAGTTTTTCATTGGAATGGGTTAAAAAAAAGTTAAATTAGTAGTAAATGGTCATTTACTCTTTTATTTTCGCTTGATTTTTTCTAGAAAGATGATTTTAAGTAATTAAAAACAAGGGTCCAGTTCAAGGAACGTTTTTTTTTTACACATATTTTTACACTTCTTTTTTATCATTAGATTTAAGTACTTTTAATTGTCAAGATTAATTTGTATTATGATGTGTCAAATGACGTGGCCAGAATTAATTTTATTTGCCTATACTAATAAAAAGTTAAAAATTGAAAAATAAATTGAATTTATACAAAATTCAAATCAATTTTACAAGATAATGTAGTTCCTCTCGCAAAATGTAAAAGAGGCATAGCCTCTCTCTCTCTCTCTCTCCTGTATAATTTCCTCTTAAATTGAAATCACCATAATTAGATCTTCTTGCAATTGCAATTGAGGAAGATTGTGTGCATATTTAGAAGAACACAGACACAACCTAAATCTTGTTAAGCTAGACCTAGATCGAATGATTGTTTAAAAAAAAAAACAGATACTTATCTAAAAACAAAATTTTAGTACAATGTAAACGAGTGTGAATTTCATTTCGTTTTTTTCGATGAGGGAATTTCACTTCGCTTTATATATATGCATGTTCTTTGTAAATCAGACCTACACTATCACATTAGCAAGTGTTACTGCCATGCTATCCAAATTGCACCTTAAAGTTTGAATGCCTTTTCTAACAATAAAGCCAATGTGATATATGTCTGATCCATGCATATCGCCCTGCACATATATCTCACTAGTTTGGTCAGCTCACTTTCGAACTGTACTGAAAATCAGCGAAGATCAATCGACTTGGGAATGGTTGACATGCTGAGTCATAATTGAAGAATATTGGCATCATATCGTTGGTGATAGAGTCAAACGATCTATCCATTTTAGCTTTAGTTTAGAAAAAGCAAAAACTCGAAGAAAGCACAAGAAAAAACTTAACTTGGATGCCCTAATCAACCAGAGAAACTTATGGGACTTGTGTCTCGCTTTGAGATCAGCTTTCTTAAACGAACAGATTCCCAACCTCTCTGTACAAAGTCATCGCCCTTCCTTCGTTTTCAGAATGAAATAAAAAATGGGAAAGCCTAGCTGCTGTGGACGGGGGTGGTAAGGGTGCCCATAAAAGTGGTCTATATGAATGGAATATAAGAACCTTTTGGTATTCTATAACTAGGTTAACAAGGCTCTGTAATTAGTATAATGTAAGGAACTGGCAAACATGAAAATCAGTTGGATCTTCTTGGCCATGTCCAGAGAGTCTCGCATGAAGCAGCATAGAGTAGAAATGAGCCAAGGATGACTTGCCTGATACACATTGCTTGGGGATAAAATGTTCAGACAAGTCGTCCTTGGTTCACCCTTGCTCTCTTTTCTCTCATGCCAGATTCTCAAGGACTAAATAATCCCACAACCCTCTTAGTACTTTATAAATAGCTAGGTTAAGAAAGCTGTACAGTTAGTATAGTATTGTAAGGAACTGGTATACATACAAGGATATCAGTTCAACCTGCTTCGCTATGTCCGTAGTCTTGCATGAAGAGACAGAGAGTAGAAATGAGCCAAGGATGACTTGCCTGATATTATGCCCTCATCGCGCTTTGCTTGGGATATAATCTTCAGAGTTCAGACAAGTCATCCTTGGATCACCTTTGCTCTCTTTTCTCTCATGCCAGACTCTCAAGATCTAACTAAATCCCATAGCTTATTACTTTTTCTATGTAAATATTTGTGCAAAAAATCAATTGCAGAAAAGATCTTGAGTATGCATCCATCATCAAGGAAGTTGACAAAACATAAGGTTGCGACTTAAAACAGTACAATTAGCCAGTCACTATATACGATCATTATATTAGATCATTATATTAGATGGCTAACAATTTCCAATTTGATACATATCTTCAGACGAGTGCAAGATGAAATGAAGCAGAAAAAGTCGAGGCCAACACAATACAGTGTGTTGGGTTTTGCTTGGAAATTCAGTACTACAAGACACTAACAAGGCAGCGTTGGGCAAGGGAGATGAAGGTACAGCGGGATTTCAAAGTGATGAGGATGTTGAAGTAAAAGGATCGATCTCAAGGTGCTGGAGATTTTCTTCTTGAAAGCAACGTAACTTGACTGATGAAAACGGATAAACAAACTAACTTTTTTGGGAAAAGACTTGACTGATAAATAAATAAAAGCTGCATTACAGACCTCAATTCTCAAACCAAATGCTTCGGCTCCCAAAACCAAGAAGCCTGTGCTCAGTGATTCAAATATGGCCTCCAACGCTGGTTCTTTCCCTCCACCACCCAACAACGCGAAGGGTTCGAAACTTTGACGATTTCTTATTCTTGTCAGATCGATTTTGATCCACTATTCTCACAACCAAGATCCATCAGACATGAGAGGGGAAAAGACGCCAGAAAATTAGAACCTCAACAGAGCAAAGAGAAACTGGTCAAAGCTCAAAGCCACAGCTCACACCAACGAGAGGAATACACCATTAAAGTAGCTGGCTGGACCTTCCTGACATCCTCAAAAATGCAGTTCTTTTTTGTCTCTTTTTTTTTGGCAAAAATAGGGACCTGAAGAAAAACATAGGTCTGTTTTCAGTGTTTTGAGGTAATATACAAACTCAAACACTATATCACAATGGTTCAAAGTTCAAACATAGCAGAAGTTTAATGCATATGTTAAATAAAATAAAAACTATTCAAACAAACTGTGAATTGAGTCATCATGATTATCCACCCCCAAACATAAGAAAACAATGGTATCAGCCAGAACGATTCAACCACTGTTTCACCTCTACCATGCGAACCAACGATACAGTATCTAATAAGCTACTGACTAATAATGTTTCTATTAACTTAACAAGCATTAAGCATCTCAGTACATATGGAACCTACAACAATCACGTACTCCATCCTTTGCTGTAAGCATAAAAAAGCACTATGAAGTATATACTGATTACAAAATAACCAGCCGACCATTTTCCATAAACATTATAGCTACAAGTACAGTTAAGTCCCAAAAGACCCTAAATAGCTCAGCGCAAAAGACTTGAAAAGCAATTACGATAAGACTGACAAAAGACGGATGATACATGAAATCTCCTCAACCAAAGAGCTTAAAAAACTCAATCAAATTCCCTGGTTCCCCTTACTACCCTCTTCAGTAAATTGGAACAACAGTAAACCTGGACTTGGGACTGTAGGATGTCGACGGTCCAATAAAGCTACCATAAAAAAAATGTTGCAACCATAAAAAAAAGTGTATTCTCAGATACTTTAATTGAGAAGCAGAAGAACGAAAGATATACCAAAGTCAAGAATAGTACCACATACTATCAAGAATAAACCTCCAAAAAAGATGAGGTATATGTAAAATAAGAAGAAAAAGGATAAAATCTTGTTTTATAATGCAAGTAGACAGACCTCATTCAATCTCCATCTGATATGGTGCAAAAGGTTTTGGAAGACTTCCATGAGTTGGGAACAGAAGCAGTTCTGAAGAAAGAAACAACACTGGAACCTTTTGGAATTGAATTTCTGCTTCTTGGAAGAGAGATGGATGGCCCTTTGTTTCTCATTCTTCTGACCCGGATGTGCAGAGGGGATTCCATTTTGGCATTTAGGACTCCGAACACACTATCCAATACTGCGATGTGATTCCACATGGAGAGCCAGATGGAGACTGCTAAAGCTGTGATATCTTCTTCGACCCCAAAATGGATAACAGCATGACGAAGTTATCTTACAGTTCATTTACACTTGCATTGAAAGCAAAATCAAAACAAGTTCACCCTGACAGCATGCTTGAAAACAACACATACATGCACGTCGTTTACTAAGACGCCAAGAGTTTGGTTCATGGTATCTGTCATACAGTGGTTCAACACGCTCTTGACGCTTACGCTTACTCATCTTAGTAGGGTCTGCCACTTTGAAGAACCTGGGTGCTAGTTCCACAAGCCATTTGGGATCAACAACTGTTACCTCACGCATATACTCCTTCGTAGTCATAACCAACTCATGGTAGATGATCCAATCTGGCTGTCTCTGAAAAAGCCCACTGCTTGGATGGATATAAACTGGCTGATTCTCCACTAAGGTTCTATACCCCTCCTGAGGGTCCTTTCTAGCACCATGGAAGAAAAATCCTGCTGTAATTGCCTTCCTGATCTGTGTAAAATTCTTTCCAGCACTCACAACATCCAGCTTATACCTGAAACTCAGAACCAATAGTCAGAACACAGTTTAGTCATCAACTGAGATTACTGACTTTTATTGACCAGTAGTTACTTCAATATGAGATAATGGGGTACAAAACAGCAAGGTAAAGCATAGATTATGAATGTAAGAAACTTATGGTAAATTTAATTGCCACGGAAGCACTGATTGAATCAGAGTGTATATTTGTCAAACAAATAAGTGATGAAGCATGTCTTCTCCCCTTTCCCATTTAATAATCGTTTAAAATACCAATAATGCACATTTATTTTATC
Organism: Fragaria x ananassa; assembly: GCA_034370585.1. Classification (NCBI taxonomy): domain Eukaryota; kingdom Viridiplantae; phylum Streptophyta; class Magnoliopsida; order Rosales; family Rosaceae; genus Fragaria; species Fragaria x ananassa. The sequence continues at coordinate 5,804,830 of CP139760.1, forward strand.
GGGTGCACACTTATTCCTCTGAAATAGGCTGTGAGCAAGTTTCTGAATGTAACACCATGTATTCTGTAGTCCTATGATAAATTGATTCTAAAACATCTGAACCACGATATTCAGAATGACCTATTTACTGTTCAGTACTAAATATCTAGATTCCAACACACAAAGTAGGAAAGAACATTCAGCATTACCAAAAGTACAAGGTAGAAAAGCATGCTAGATTGATTTTTCTTAATCATGCAATGTACCAAGGATGCAAAATTACAATTTTAAAAACCATTCACGCAAATGTGAATCAAGAAAGAAAGAACATACTTATCCATGATGCTTAGAAGCTGTTTTCTGACATCCTGAGCTCTCCTAAGGGACCGAGACTGAACGAAGTTCTCAAAACACCATGGCCCGGAAAAGTTCTTAGCTTTCCAAGCCTCATACACTGCAAGTAAAGTCAGATGGTCTCCCTCTGGCTGGAAAAATTTGGCTCTCTTCTGATCAGCCTGGGCTTGTTTCTCCCTAGGCCTATAAAATATATTGCCTGTTTGAATCATGGCAATCATGGTCAAGATCTCATCACTGCATCCAAGGTCCACACTGGCCAGTAGCATCTTAGATAGTGGTGGATCAATAGGAAACTCAGCCATTTTCCTACCCAGTTTGGTGAGAAGCCCCTCCTCATCGAGTGCTCCTAAACTGTACAGTTGTTCCATAGCAGAAATAAGTGCTTGGGGTGATGGAGGATCCAAAAAATCAAAAGAAAGCAGATCATTGATCCCCCATTGCTTTCATGGTAAGCGTAGTTAACCCAAGATTTATCCTCTGAATTTCTGGAACTGAAGCGGGGGACATCTCATTGCGGTATGCACTCTCAGTGTAGAGGCGGTAACATTTCCCAGGCCCAGTACGCCCAGCACGCCCAGCCCTTTGCTTGGCTGATGCTTGTGAAATTGGGGTTATGACCAGTGAATCCAGCCCCTGCTTTGGGTTATAAACATTTTGCTTTGCAAATCCAGGATCAATTACATAAAATATCCCATCGATGGTTAGTGATGCCTCGGCAATATTAGTAGCCACAACTACTTTCCTCTTCCCAGGTGGAGCTGGATCAAATATCCTCGACTGCATTTCACTAGGAAGGGCACTATAAACTGGTAAGATAATTAACTCAGGCCCATTTTTACCTAGACCTTTCATCCTCTCAAAAAGTGACTGGCATGAGAAATCAATTTCTTCCTGTCCTGTCAAGAAGAGAAGGATGTCCCCTTCTGGTTCCGTCAAGTGAATCTGTAGAACAGTGATTAGAGAGGCATCAAGATAATCACACAGAGGAAGAGAGAAGGAATATACAGACTGATTTATTATTTTCCGCTTTAAATAGATAGCAACCATGGCAATAACCACTTGAATGAAAAACCAAAAGTACATGAACAACAAAAATGAACTCTTGTGACCCAAAATTCAAAATGGTACTTTGACAACATAACCTAGTTTCCATTTTCTATATTTAAAATCCAAACCACCGGCTCTAATCTTTCATAGATTTCAGTACTGAAAAACTTCCATTGATCGTCGATACAATTGTGAAAAGCCAAAGATTACGTAATCATGTATAGAGTGGAAGAGAGAAAGATAAGAGAGAGTTTGAGAGTACCTAAAGGCGGAGAGGAACTCAAGTATGAAGTTGAGAGAGTTACGGCGGGCTGAGGCCAACGAGGATGGCGCCGGACACCGGAAGCGGAAAGAGGAGCACGCCGGACGGTTTCTGGGTGCGTGAGAGAAGGAAGACGAGAGAGAATGAGATCGGAATGGAAGAGAAATAGCTTTCCAGTTAGTTTAAAAGATCTGAGCCGTTGATTTAGAATGAACGGTCAAGATTTCTTTAGGGTTTTGAAATTTAAACATCTTAAATTGAAATCCACACACCATTTTACTTTTTTGGTAAATTAAATTTTATGTTTTAGTGATTTAAATTTTGTCTTTTTAAGAATATGTTAACTAAAAAAATGAAAAAGAGTGTGTAGATTCAATTTAAGGTGTGTGGATTTCACATCCATTTCTTTATTTGGCTATAATAAATTAATGAGTGTGGCTATTAGAACCTTCCAAAATTCAACACCACAAAAATAATACCCCAATAAAAATTACATTTTACTAGCAAAAATTATCATTTTTACCGTCGTCACTTTTTCTTCTTTCGAATAAAACCTTCAAAATAATTGTCCCCCTATCACCACTCTAGGGACCAATTAAATTACACACTTACTGACGAAGATGATAAAACTCTTATTACCACCGTGCTAGTAATTAAGGTAAAAATTAAGAGTCGGGACGTGACAAATAGTATTCTTCATGATTCGATTTAACTTTTCTCGAAAATTGATGTCATTGAAAATTATTTCTTCCAATTTGATCAAAAAATGAATGTATAGTGACATTTTATGCAAAATAAAAAATACAAAAAATAAAGAAAATCAAGAAATCGAGGTCGGGAATAGAGGTTTGTGTTCAAAAGAAAAAAATCTAAAGAATGGAAGTCGGGAATGGATGTTCGCATGCAAAAAGAAAAAGAAAAAAAAGAATTAGAGGTATAGTGAGTAAATAAAAGGTGTAATGAGTAATGTATTAATATATATGTGAATTACATAATGAGAAAATGTTTATATTTAAAAGTAAAATGGAGGTGTAAAGAGAATAAGAGGTATATTGAGCAAATTTAGATGTCTCAATAGCCACACTCTAGATTAATATGTACTTTTCTGCAAAAGAGGATCCGATTGCTATTGAAGACCCATTTTTCGTTCGAGGAAAATTTGTTTTCTTTTTTAACTAAATTTATTTCGTATTATTCTATAGTACATACTTGTGTTATTTATTGATGAATGTGGGTTAAGTAATGAACAAAAAAACAAAAAAACAAAAAAAAATTAACCCGTTTGATAACATGTGTGTGTGTATATATATATAATTTTTTTTTGAATGATATATGAGCAGCAGCCTTGGAGAATTTATTGATAAGATCATAAATCGTGATAGTCATAAACATTTCTAAGCATGATGGGAATGGAATCGAGCCATTCATGCTGATCTGTTTGTTCAAAAGCAAAACTAGTTATTCTATGTGCTACACAATTAGTAGTTCTAGCTGCAAAGGTGACCTTGACATTCTGCAATTTCTTAAGATTGTCATGAATATCAGCTAGAATGTTTTCATACTCCATCGCAAGTAATCTGAAGCACAAATATCATGCACATCAAGCTGACAATCAGTTTGAATTTCACAATCTTGATATCCCAAATTCTTTATCCACCGAAGAGTAGTTCTAATTTCTTCAAGTTCAACCTGCTTTTGAGAAGTGACATTAGTTTTTTTTTTTTTTGAGTAAGCAGGTTAAGAATTAACTCATCGCTCTTACCCAAAAATTTATTGATATGAAAAAGAAAGAGGACAACGCTGACAGTAGCCTAAATCGAAAAGAAAAAGACTCTTATATATGTCTTCTTCTTCTTTTTTCCTTTTTTTTTTCCTTTTTTTTTTTTACAAAAATGACTTCCAAATAAGAGACTTTAAATCTAAGAAAACTTGTAGGTAGCTTATCTGCAACCGAGTTGCCCTCTCTGAATATATGTGAGAAGTGAACATTTATTTAGCAAGCAGTATGCATACAATTTCCCCAAACTATACGCAATCGCCATGAGACTGACAATGTTAGGACCCACCCGAATTTCACCTTAAAATCAGAAGTAAACCTTACGGGGACCACATCCAAAGGAGATGCTACCGAAAATTCGGCATAACTTCCCTTAAAAATTGACAACCCTTTCTAGAAACACATGCAAACACGTCTAAAAATCAAACTCTAACCTTATACTCTTGGAGCTTTCGTGCTCCCCAAATTCACAACACCTCTCAAGCTATCTACCAATCTAAAAAAATTATCTCATAACCAAACAGTTTATAGATTCAGAGCAACTCTAATAGAGAAGAAAGAAAATATAATATACAAATAAGTGGAAGCTATATTATGGACTATGCCTTGATTTCATATACGTTCGACCTCAACTATGTTAACCTGCAAGCTGGGCATTTAAAATCTAAGGGCCCGAGGGAGAAGCATTTGAAAAACATTAGAGTGAGTAGACAAAAATAAAATTTAAAAGGATAGTATAATTAAATAAAACTTTATGTTTTCCCAAATTAATCCCTTTGGAAAAATCATGATGCGTAAAGCTCTTGTCCTAGAGAAAATGGACAAATAAAGAAATATGCGACTTGCCCCCTAGTCTCCAACACTATAAGATATTGAGTCTATCAGGCTCTAGTATATAAGTATGTATTTACACAAGTCATACTCTTTGTATGAATTTTTGTGAATTTAAGAATTCATGCAAGACTACTACGCTTGCGTCTCATGCTCACGTCACACTATAATGGTGGGGTTTAATCTCTACATCATTATGGCGGAAAAGGCGGGTATATATACATGTTGAATATATGAATTTCTACATTTATATAGAGCTACGACGCTTGCGTCACACGCTCACGTCACACTATTATGGCGGAAATGCACGTATGGCTAGCTACCATTTATATACATGCTATCATTATAAATATAAATATATAAATCCACCGAAAATCACATTTTCGATAACTCTCCAAATTAATGAAAATTGCAAATTATCAAAAAAAGCAATATATTCCAGTAGAAGGATAAACTGATCATCAAAATAATCAATTGCATGCATTTAATTTAAAACAAAAGTCCACTCACGATATTAGGCCGGCCCAAACTTCTAAATTCTAGTAACACTCCTCGAGCTCTACCTCCAAGATATCTAACCCCTCAACTCAACTTCGTGTCTGACAATAAACTGTAGAAAGGATTAATCAAAAGGATAAGGATTTCATAATACGTGTCACTAAGTCAGATAGCGTCAGAACTAACACTCGGATTTCAGGTAGGGTCTCTCGAGGAACCTTTCTTAAATTGAAAATTAGATTAGAATTGAAATCGTTGATTTGTATGACATTGATTGATTAATTCTTGATTGTTATTGTTTTCAATATTATTGATATCGTTGACTTATATAATCGATGATATCGCTTTTCCATAAAAGCATGTGTTTGATATTGAAATGTGAATATTGATATTCATTTGACATGCATAATGCATTGTGAGAAATAATGAGAAATAGTGATAATGGTGATTCTGGAGAGGAGAATGAGATTGATAGAATATATACATTTTGTATAGTTGAGTTTCCTCATGGGTTGTCCTCAAGATCTATGATTAGTCCACACGTGCACAAATTCAGGGAATGTAGGCCCTTTCGATGACGGACATAAAAAAATGATCTTATCGGGTTGCGGATCGGGATACCATAAGTATTACAAGATGATAACAAAAGAGGTACATGTGGTGAGATATTACTGATTGTTAGATCATATATTCGAGACATTTGAGTCACCTCCGGTTGGTAAAATACACGGTATGAGACGTGCAGACTCACATGTCTTTAATGTATGGACTAATTAGCCAGTAATTGAGGACATGTGACATGTGACACGCGTAATTTGGTTGCCGCATGAAGAAGTTATGGTAAAAGGAAGTTAGTTTCCGGGTATAGAAAGTGTATAAGTAGAAAAATGTGTGGGAGATATTTTTTTTGGGAAACCCTATATTTGCAGCAGTTGTTCTCAGTCTCTCTCTTCTCTCTCCCGACCCTCCCACACCCTCTTTCTTCTCCGGTTGTTTTCTTCCTCATCCGGCCACCAAATTGGACGTCGCTGGTCCCGTTGGGTCGGCACGGGTCTCCTCTCCACTGCTGGGGCAGTCTTGCCTGCCGTCATGCCGCCTAGAAGCCACCATGAAGCGGCGGAGCTACTGCTGTTCCACTGAAAGTTGGCGATTTTGACGCCGATTCTGGCCAAGCTTAGGTGAGTTTTGCTCTCTTCTCTCTTTTAGAGATGTTTATATCCTTTAGTGATCTAGAAATCAAGTTTTGGGGCCGGTTTTGTAGATTTGGATTTTGTTTTTTTCGGGTTGCTATTCAGGGCAGTTTCCGGCCGGTTCCGGCCAGAGTTGGTTAAAACCTCAGGTATGAAAGTTGTTCACCATGCTTCAATCTACAAGTTTTATGTTTTGAGTTTCCTCAAAATTTGAAGTTTGATGGAAGCGTGTGAGGCTCACTTGCCGCCGCCTATGGCGGCGCGTGGGAGCATGTCCGGGCAGGGTAAAAGCCTTGGTTGTTGTGTTAGCTAGTCTTTGTAGTTGCTAGGGTGTGTTTGTGTGTGAAGACTAAGTATTGATTTGAGTTTTTGCATCTTAGGTGCTAAGTATGTTCTTGGTGTTCGTTAGGTCGGAAACTTGGGAAGTTTGATTCTAGGAGGTAGAAATGGATTGTTGTTGAGTGTCCGATGACTTGGAGGAAGGATTGCCCTTCTTTGGGCAACCTTTAGGTTAGGGGTATTTTATTTCTTGTTGAGAATTTACTAAGGTTTTGATGGTGTAATTTTAGGTGATTTGTGATATTGTTGAGTTGGTTTGCTCTTGTGTTTTGCGAAAACGCAGCGGGATATTGAGGTGAGTAAATTTCACCAAGGTTCATTTTGAACCAAGTTTAATTATGGTCATTTGATGAGGATAATGATTATGATGTGATTTTAATATTTTGCTATTATTGGTTTTAAAAATATATGAGTTTGATCGTCAACGGCTCACATGTAAGATAAAACAAGTTTTCCTTTTTGTGCTTTATTTTCGGAAGTTCATATGATCATAATCTTGTTGATGTTGTTCATGTAAATATATTTATGTGGAAGGATATAATTTATGATGTGATCTTGCGTTGTTGATGATGATGTTGTGATATTGTGATTGTTGGATAAATAGCCAAGAAGGGTTCCAAGCGTTTAATCGGGTGATTGGTTGCAGTTAAGATGCTATTTATCATTTTTATGTTTTGATATTAGACAGTCAAACCGGGTTCCAAGCCTTTGGCCGAGTGATTGGTTGTGGTTAGGAATAGATCTCTAGTGCGTCTGTCAGTGTAGGTCATGGGGGATACCTTATCGTATCTGGGACCCATAGGTACACAACTTTGTTGTTGTAGGTCATGAGGGATATTTTTAATACCTGGGACTCGTGAGTACATGTTATTTGAAAAAGTGTTGGATTTGTGGTTATATTCATTGATATAAATTGCTTTTGTGAAATTTCTAGATATGAGAATTATTGTGTTATTTGAGTTTACTCATACGAGCTTTTTATCTTACCGAGTTTGTTAATTTACAATCCTAGTGCACCAATTCTCGGTGTAGGGGTTGGACCTGCAGGTGAAGACCAGCAGGGTTGAGACGGTGGCGTAGTGACAGAGTCTTTTTTTGGTTTTGCTGTACTATGTATAGTTTTGTTAACTGAGTAGATATTATTGAACTCATGAGGTGGTTTTCATATTCTTGAATTGCAAGTTTATGTAAACAAAGAAATGTAATATTTAACTTGGTGATGGGTTGTAGGATATTTACTTTTCTACGATTGAGTTTAGTTGTGGGATGTTGTTATTGTTGTTGTTGTTGTTGTTGTTGTTGTTGTTTTTGTCATTGAAAGCAGGTTTGAGATTGTAATATTTTAAGTTATATCATGCCAAAATTTTTGAAATTTTTTTTCGAAAATTTTCAAAAAATGGGGACACTGATAGTGTGGCGCAGTACCCTTTCCCCCACGGGTTTAAGAACATCGTCTTCACCACTTTCTATGAGGAGACGAGGGAAGATGCAACAACCTATATAGCCCGCTTCAAAGTCCAGTACGGCCAATATGGGAATAATGATATTCTCAAGCTCAAGCTCTTTGGGACTTCTCTGTCCGGAGCTGCTTTCAGCTGGTACTCCAGGTTAAAGCCAGGATCCATTACGGACTGGCCTACCATGGAAAGACGGTTCCGAGAGACCTATGGCACCATCGAGCCAGAGGTGGGCCTCGACTCTCTCACCCAAATGAGATAGCAGAGCATGGAGTCGGGAGTTTCCTTCCTCCAACGTTTTAAGATCCAACAAGCCAAGTGCAATTACCTGCTACCTGAGCAGGAAGCAATTAAGTTGGCTATTTGTGGCCTCGAGCATCCACAGCGGTTGAAGCACCATGGAGAGCGCTTTACATCCATGTGCGACCTAATTAACAAGGTCGAAAGCTATGAACTGATCCTCAATGAAATGGATGAGAAAGCAAATGCTTCTAAGGGGACGTACGTACCAGAGAGGAGCATGACGGTGGGGGCACTAAACCTCCAGTCCCCTACTTACAATCCTTACTACCAGAGGCAGGAGGAAACTGAGGATGCACTAGATTATGAAGATGTAGGAGCAGTAGAACTGACTGGGAAACCATTGGCTCACAAACTGAAGAATCTTAAAATGACCCATGAGCCAATCACCATTCAGTCTTTTGCATGGACCAAGCCCGAATATGAGTCAACACGTATGACGTGAAAAACGCTCATCCGGTCTTTAATGACTTGATCTAGGCGAAGTACGTGCGCTTGGATCACTGATAGTAGCATAAAATGCAACGATTTTATAGTTTAATCTTTGCATTTAACTTGGTTATTTTCCTTTGAAGAGATCGTTTTAACTTTGTTATTTTCTTAGGTACTTCATGGAGCAGGATAATGCAAATATGTGCTCAAGTGGTGCAAGTAAGGCTTCCAATACAAATTAGAGGTGTCAAGGATGGAGTTTGATCATTCACATGGTCAAAAATATCAAGGAAAGGCGATGGAACCACTTCACCAAAACAAAAACTGCAAACACAAAAAGCTGAAAACTGGTTTCTGCTTATTTTCTCCGGTTTTCAAGGCTTATTTCCATGCGGTTCTGAGAATTGTTTCACCAAGATGACTGCCCAGATTTGTAGAGGAGCATTTGTAGATCAATTTGGACTCAAGAATCATCCAAATCGGTGATGGCATCTTGGATTTTTGAAGCATCGAAGTTGGACAGAAAATCAGCAGTTCCAGGAAAGGTGTGCAGCAGTCAAGTTCGAGGCAGTGTTGGGGCTTGATTTTGATAAGCTTTCTTGGGGTTTTTTGCACGATTTTGAAGAGTGACATCATTAATATAATTCCCCAAAAACCAAGCCCAGATTATATGTGGAAAAACTCAAAAGATAGCCCAAACATTGATCCTAGTCAAAGAAGGAAACATAGTCTGAAAAGGAAGTTTTGAAGACTTGGAGACTACTTAAAGTAGAACCCTAATACCAGAACGACTCTAAGCCGTCATACTGCAAGAGAGCCTTCACGTTGCTGCATCGCACAAGAATCCATCAAGGGGAAGTCGCCAAGATCATCGTCATTCCTTCCATTCACATTTTTCTTCTTCCCTTTTGTAATCTTTAACTTTTGAATTTATTTTCTCTGTGTGATTTCTACAACGATGTGTGGCTAGTTTATCTTAGTTAGGGGTGGAGGTTTGACGCCCCAAATTATGCAATAAACTTTGTTTTACAACCTTGATTTCGTACTTATTTAGTTATAGATTGTCTGTTTGGTTTTGGTTTATATGGAACTCTTGCTTGTTTATGTTCATGGATGCATAAATAGAACATTATGAACTTGTAAATAGGGCTAGAATTAGGTTGTTTAATCTCCTAAACGGTTGATACGGCTTAATTCAAAGTAGTAAAACCTATAGGACAATAGGTGAAACCAAATAGAGAGACTTGCATGCTAGGTAGGCGTTCCACACTAGTTTTGCATACTTGTTCAATCACTTCCATTGATCTTAATGCTTAGAATAACTTGTTGATAGGATAGCGTCTATACCTTGATTGGTTATTCTATAGGCTTAGTAATGGTGCGTTCATCTTGCATAAGTAGTTAAGGGAAGTAGTAAGAATTTACGCAGTGCGTTCACGGTTTATTCTTGATTTAACCTTTTCATACTTGGTAATTGGAATCTTGGTTGTGTGGACTTTGTTTTGAAGCATATTCGGTGGTGAATTTCCTAAATCCCTAACCTCTTCTTTGTCTTATTTCTCAAACTACAAAAATCAATCTAGTTTTCTTATTCTTCTGTCTTCTGTTTTTCGTGATTTATTTAATATAGTAAACGAACTTCAAATCCCTTAGAATTTTGTGTGCGTGTTCTTCTCTGTGTCTAGTTTAGGTCTATTAAATTTTCATCTTCTTCTGAGTAGTGTAGGTTAGGTAGTTAAGTATATTTTGGTCTGCTGTTAGTTAGGAACAGTAGACACTTTTGTGACATTGTTATTTTGTTTGTGAAATTAAATACCCTCAATCTCTAGCAAGAACGATCCTTACTTTTTATACTATAATTGACAATCTTTTACAGGGTTAAATTGTGAGGCTATTTAAGCTGTACCAATTTTTGGCGCCGTTGCCGAGGAGTGTAAAATTTTAGTTTTGCACATTAGTTGTTTAGAGTCGATTTTCTTCTTTGTTGCTAAAGTTTTTCTTTTACTTGTTTTGTAGGAAACTTCAGTTGTGTATGAGCACAAGGAATAATCTGAAGGGTGAGTTAGTGCATTTGAATACTGAGATGGAGAAGCTACTTCGAGAGAATAGAAGGTTGGCAAGAGGAGAAGCAGAAGCTGCTTAAGAAGAGGCCGAGCCCATCAGCCCCACTTTAACTTTCCAAATAAGAGACGTATAAAATGAGCAGTGGCAGCCGCCACCTCCACAACAACCGGTAGAACCTAGGAAGACCATTAGGGAGCTCTCAACGTCCCTAATAGCGGGTGGCATTCCGTCGTGCATTCGTTACCCTCAACCAGCTCCAGGAAAGACAGGGACTTTTGAGCTCAGAACTAGTTTTCTCCATAAGCTACCTACTTTTCACGGGTTACCTAATGAAGACCCTAATCTGCATCTCCAAGAATTCCAATTTATTTGCTCAAGCATGACACCGGAGAATGCAGATGAGGATATCATGAAGATGAAGGCTTTCCCTTTTTCTCTGACAGACAAGGCCAAGACATGGTTGTATAGGCTTCCAAATGGCTATATAACTTCATGGGACGTGATGCACAAGACATTCTTGGAGAAGTATTTTCCCACTTCAAAAATTATAGCGTTGAGAAAGCAAATTGCGGAATTGAGCAAAGATGGGACGAGGCATATCCCGAATACTTTGAGAGGTTCTAGAGCTTGCTTACTCAATGCCCTCAACATGGTTTGAGTGAGGAAAGCTTGTTGACTGCCTTTTATGATGGCCTCTTACCCATAGAGAGAGATATCTTGGATGCATCAGCTGGAGGATCGTTCATGGACAAGTACAATGAGGATGGAATAAAGCTCATAGCTGATCGTGCATTGAATGCTCGACAATTCAATAATTCTTCAAGACGTGTCCAGACATTGTCGTCAAAGGGAGGTAACGATTCTGATATCAAAGATCAATTATCAAGTCTCACATCTATGTTATCTCAGGTATTGGGTCAAAAGAAGCATGGAGCCATGGTGTGTGGTGTGTGCTCAATGGAGGGTCACCAAACTGATCGCTGCCCTCAATTATATGAGGATGAAGAGGTACATGCTGTAGGAAATTTTCAGCAAGGAGGGCAATATCAAAAGAACAATCCATATTTTCAGTATCCAGGATCAAGGAATCACCCCAACTTCCAGTGGAGTAACAACGACAACGTCCTTGGACCTTCTCAAGCATCTCAAGGCAACAACCGTACACCACCAGGATTTAATCAGCGTCCTCAAGGGGGGTTTACACAAAGCTATGTGTCACATCAAGCTTCAAGTTCCACAATGACTCCAATTTTGGAGAGGTATGACAAGATGTTAGAAGCTTGACCGCCTCCACTCAACAGTTAATGCAAGGGCAACACAATCAAGACCAGGAGATCAAGGAGCTTAAAAAACAAGTAGGTGATGTGGTGAATGCTATAAACCAGCTCCGTGAGCCTGGAAAGCTTCTTGGAGGTACCATTCCAAATCCATCCTTTGAGCAAGTAAAAGCAATAACAACAAGAAGTGGTAAAGTGGTTCATGACATTCCAAAGAAGTCAAAGAAGGTGCTCATGCATGTTAATGAAGAGGAGGATGTTATCACCACGCAAAAAGGACAAGAGAAAGATCCAGCAACATTGCATGAAGAATTAAAGAAGCCACCATCTTTGACCAAAGCTTTCAACGCCAAAGGTGAACCTTCTGACCCTTCTGACCCTTCAAGTTTGATTAATACTAATTCTTCTTCTTGTTTGCCTTTTCCCAGTAGGTTTTCACAATCTAGGAAGGAAGAGAACGAACAAGCTATTTTGGATGTTTTCAAGAAAGTGCAAATTAATATCCCTCTCCTTGATGCTTTGAAACAAGTTCCAAAATATGCTAAATTCCTCAAGGAGTTGTGTATAACCAGGAGACACATTCGAGAAAAAGAAGTGGTGAAAGTTGGAGCCAATGTCTCTGCCATGATTGATAGAAAAATTCCTCCCAAGTGCAAGGATCCTGGTAGCTTTACAATCCCGTGTGTGATTGGTAACATGAGGTTTGAGAATGCTATGTTAGACCTAGGAGCATCTATCAACGTAATGCCTTATGTTGTTTATGCATCTCTAGGTCTAGGTGAGCTTAAAAAAGATAATATTATCATTCAGCTAGCAAATAGATCTAACGCATATCCGAAAGGTCTTTTGGAAGATGTTCTTGTGCAGGTTGATAAACTTATATTCCCAGCAGATTTTTATGTGTTAGAGATGGAGGATTCTCCCATGAATTCAGCGCCACTTCTTCTTGGAAGACCATTCATGAGGACGGCAAGAACCAAAATTGATGTCTACGCAGGCTCATTGACCATGGAATTCAATTGAGAAGTGATTGGCTTCAACATTTTTGAAGCAATGCGGTATCCTTTACATGAAATAAATTCTTGCTTTTCTGTTGATATCATTGATACACTTGCGTAGGAATTTCTCAAGGCACTGAAAGAGGACGTGTTGGAAACCACCATTGAGCAAGGCATTGGACTTACAAGCCATGGCATCCCAATATCACCCAAAGAGCTCAAAGAGGCGTTTGGTGATGCTATAATTGAAACTGTGGCCTACCTTGAGGCACTCCCACGTTTAGAAAGGTATACTATCAGGCAGAGAATGAGTTAGTGACTCAGGCAGAGAATGAGTTAGTGCCACAAAGAACAATCACAGGCCATAGAATGTGCATAGATTATAGGAAGCTCAATGCAACAACAAGGAAGGATCACTTCCCTTTGCCCTTCATTGATCAAATGTTGGAGAGGTTAGCGGGCCATGGATTTTACTGCTTTCTTGATGGTTATTCAAGGTACAATCAGATTGCTATTGCCCAAGAAGACCTATAAAAGACAAAATTCACATGCCCCTTTGGCACTTTTGCCTATAGGAGGATGCCTTTTGGACTCTGTAATGCGCCAGGTACGTTCCAGAGATGTATGGTAAGCATCTTTTCTGATTACATTGAGAAAATCATAGAAGTTTTCATGGATGATTTTAGTGTGTTTGGAAAAACTTTTGATGAATGCCTTGAAAACCTTTCTTTGATTTTAAAGCGTTGCATTGAATCTAACTTGGTTTTAAATTGGGAAAAATGTCACTTCATGGTGACACAAGGAATTGTGTTAGGGCATATTGTGTCTTCTAGGGGAATTGAGGTAGATAAGGCTAAAGTGGATTTAGTATGCTACTTACCACCTCCCACATCTGTGAGAGAGGTTCGTTCTTTTCTTGGTCATGCAGGATTTTACAGAAGATTCATCTAGGATTTTTCAAGGATTGCAAGGCCCCTTACAATGCTACTCCAAAAAGACGTCCCCTTTGTGTTTGATAACGAGTGCAAGGCTGCATTTGAAAAGGTGAAGACATTATTGACTACAGCACCCATAATGCAGCCTCTCGATTGGTCCTTACCCTTTGAGCTCATGTGTGATGCTTCAGATTATGTCGTAGGCGCTGTTATTGGTCAAAGAAAAGACAAAAATCCATACGCGATCTACTATGCCTCTCGAACTTTGAATGATGCTCAATTGAATTACTCCACAACAGAAAAAGAATTATTAGCTGTTGTTTTTGCTCTTGAAAAATTTAGATCGTATTTACTTCAAACTAAAGTTGTCATTTATACTGATCATGCAGCTTTGAAGTATTTATTCTCAAAGAAGGAAGCGAAACCAAGGCTGATTCGATGGATTCTCCTTCTCCAAGAATTTGATGTCGAAATAAAGGATAAGAAGGGAAGTGAGAATGTTGTGGCGGATCATTTGAGTCGCATAGTGCATGAAAAGGATGCCATTCCTTTAATTAAGACCTTCCCAGACGAGCAACTCTTTGGACTTGAGGTAAGTACTCCTTGGTATGCTGATATTGTGAACTATTTAGTCTCTAAGAAGTTGCCAAACACTTTGTCGCATGCTAGGAAGGATAAACTAAAAAGAGATACAAACCATTTTGTTTGGGATGATCCTTATTTGTGGAAATTTTGTGCTGATGGTTTAATAAGACGATGTGTGCTTGATTCTAAATTTAATTATATATTGTTGTTTTTTCATACGGAGAATTGTGGTGGTCACTTTGGCTCTAAAAAGACTGCTCTCAAGGTATTAGAATCCGGATTTTATTGGCCTACATTGTTTAAAGATGCATATACCTTTTGTATGACTTGTGATAGGTGTCAACGATCTGGAAACTAGGACCTAAAAACCAAATGCCCTTAACTCCAATCTTGGTTGTTGAAATTTTTGATGTTTAGGGTATCGACTTTATGGGACCTTTTCCTTCTTCCCAAGGTTTTCTTTATATACTCCTTGCTATGGATTATGTGTCGAAATGGGTGGAAGCAAAAGCCACCCATACTAACGATTCTTGAGTTGTTGCAAATTTTCTTCCATCTAACATCTTTTCTAGGTTTGGAATTCCAAGAGCTATCATAAGTGATGGAGGATCACACTTTTGCAACAAATCGATTGAAGCTCTGCTACGGAAGTACAACATTACACATAAGGTTTCCACACCTTATCATTCTCAGACGAGTGGACAAGCAGGGGTTTCAAATTGTGAGATCAAGAAGATACTAGAGAGAACTATCAACCCATACATGAAAGATTGGAGCCAACGCCTTGAAGATGCACTTTGGGCATATAGAACTGCATACAAGACACCCATTGACATGTCGCCTTTCTGGCTTGTTTATGGAAAGGTGTGCCATCTGCCAGTTGAGCTCGAGCATAGGGCATTTTGGGCTGTTAAAGAGTTCAATATGAACATTGACAAGGCTGGACTACACCGCAAGCTTCAAATTAGTGAGTTGGAAGAACTACGGAATGATGCATCTGAGAGTGCACGAATTTACAAAGAGAAAACTAAAGCTTTCCATGATAAGATGATTCGTGGAAAAACTTTTAGTCTGGGACAGAAAGTTTTGCTTTTCCATTCGCGACTTAAGCTATTTCCAGGTAAGCTCCATTCTCGTTGGGTTGGTCCTTTCATTGTTACTAACGTTTTTCCTCATGGCGCTGCGCATATTCGTAATGAAAAGAGTGGCAATGCATTCAAAGTCAATGGACACCGCCTCAAACCATATTATGAGGCCTTTCAAGAGCACAATGCAAAGGAGGAGAACCTCTGCAATGCATCATCCCCTGTAGACTAAAGAAGAAACTTCGTCTGGCTGAAGACGCTAAATCAGCACTTTTTGGGAGGCAACCCAACCGTCTTTATCTTCTGTGTTTAAATTGTTTTGTTTCTGTTTGTTTTGTTGTGTTTTGTGTGTGCGTGCAGGTTAGAGTTGAGAAAAGTTGAAGAAAACTCCAAGTTATGCAAAAACAGTGCTCTTGCAAAAAGCAGTCTGCCAATTTTGGCGGGCTACTATTTTCAGCTCACAAGACCTGGGAAAATGTGCTTTATATTCAAAGAAAGGTCTTTGAGTCTAGTTTCTGTAGGATTTTACAGATGTGAATTTGGAGATCTGAGTCATTCCCAGTTCAACTTTGAAGGAAGAAAGGTCACTGTCAGGAAAACAAAAGTTGTGCACTACAACTGGAAAAAGGTCAAAACAGGGGATACTGCCGGCAATTCTGTAGAGGAAAGCCATATATGCCTAAACAGCTTGTTGAGTTAGCTTCAACTTTGCTTTGAGGCACTTTTACATTCCTGTACCAGCACTCATTGGAAATCAGGTTTGAATGGGTAAAGATCTATGCTTCAGCTTTTCTGTTCGAATTTTGTTTTTCTTCTAACTTCGCAGGGCTGCCATTTTCAACACATTTGGAGTTAGGACACGTACCATCTATGCACGAACAGCTAGCAATGCCATCTTTCATTTCCAATTAGAATCTCACACATTGGATGCTGTAATAGGATGTTATATGAGCTGGAACTTGGCTTCAGAGCACAAAATGGGGGAGCTTTTTTGAACTTTATCTTCTTAGTCTCTTGTTTTGCTCACTTTCCTCCTTACATCTGTTATCATTGCATGATCTATATTGTTCTTGCATCGAGGACGCTGCATAGTTCAAGTGTGGGGGAAGGGACTGCACACATTTTGTGTTTTGTTTTGTTTTGTTTTTGTTAGTCAAAAAAATTTAAGAAATTCAAAAAATAAAAAATAAAAAATAAATTGTTTCTGTTTGTGTTTTTGTTTTTGGTTTTTGAGTCGTAGAAGCCCTTAACAAGTCTAGGATGATACTAATATTCTGAAATCATGGCTAAAAGATGATCATTAAATTGAGATGATGAGCATAGCATTCTTTGGTTAATCGAGTCTTATATGATGCGTGCGTACTTGTAGTAGATATGGCTTGAGACTTTGGTACAGAATTTTTGAACATGCTATTTCAAATTGTGATTTCAAAATCACCCTTGTGAGATTATTGATCTTAATGCCTTTCTTTGGAGAGATTTTGAAATTCATTACTCGATTTCAATGATATGTTTGTTGCTAAATCTCATTATTCTTTCATAATTGAATGCTTACCACAGATTAAGTTTAATGGACTAGAGAGTTTACTAGAACTTGCTTTTGCCACCTTTCAAAACTTTTAGTCATGAAATGCCTTGTTGGGGAAGGGATTGAGGCACATAGGATCGCCACTAAAGCCAAATCAGTCTGTGTCCCCAGTTGTGTACCCAAGATGTACACCCCCCTAGATTAACCCCATTGAGCCTACGTTTTAAACCTTTTTATGTCATCACCCTCATTATCTTAACCTTGAGCTGTAGTATAGCTATATCTTTGCCCTTTTTATGGAATCTAGTAGAGCTATACATGAGATTTATAAATAACCAAGGTGATATGAAGCTAATGAGAAAGAACAAGTGTGGGGGAGGACTCAAGTTGGATTGCGATCCCTGGCAATATAAAAAAAATAGAAAAAAATATATAAATTATTGCACGGCCAGGAAGAGAAGATCAAGAGAAGAAAAAAAAAGTGAAAAATCAACCTTGTTTAAACTGAAGCAACGACCCAACTCAATGACACTCGGCCGCATGTAATGACACAATGAAGTTACAAGGAGACCGTGATGGTTGTAAAAGTACAAGAGGAATCTATTTACATCAATGAAAGCTCTGCTAGGTTTTAGGATACTTGTTTAAATTCATATTCCTTTGTTTCTGTAACCTAAGCTTAACCCCATTAGAACCTTGAAAAAGACCTACTTGATCCTTGAGATGGGCAAACTATGATCTGTGGAGTTAGGTGCAAAAGTTAAGCATAATGTGGTCCATTTGGCAAGTACTTGATTTCCTTCATGGGATTATAAATCATATTTTTCGTTGAGCCTTTTTTCTTTCTTACGTATTTGAGCTATTTGTTGATTTTTATTTTGATCTCTCGCATACACTTGAATGAAAGCTTTTAAGCATACCATGAATCTTGAGAGAAGAAAGAGTGCAATCCTTGTGAGGTGAAATCATGATTTGTCTTATGCATGTTGAGCTATAACCATCACCATTGTTCTCTCCCAAGTCGTATTTGTGCTATGTTGAACATGAGTCTTTATTAACTCTTGAATGTGAGCTAAATTCTTGGTTGAGTGTTATTCTTGGTGCTATGAAAGTAGGGGATTTCTGAGACAATTTATTAAAGGCAATAGAGTTGTTTTCGAGTCTAGTTGGGTTTTGAGTCTTTGATTTTGCTAAGGGGCTAGCAAAACCTAAGTGTGGGGGAATTTGATAGGAGCATAAAATGCGACGATTTTATAGTTTAACCTTTGCATTTAACTTGGTTATTTTCCTTTAAAGAGATCGTTTTAACTTTATTATTTTCTTAGGTACTTCATGGAGCACGATAATGCAAATATGTGCTCAACTGGTGCAAATAAGGCTTCCAATACAAAGTAGCGATGTCAAGGATGGATTTTGATCACTCACATGGTCAAAAATATCAAGGAAAGGCGATGGAACCACTTCACCAAAACAGAAGCTGCAAACACAAAAAACTGAAAACTGGTTTCTGCTTATTTTCTCCGGTTTTCAAGGCTTATTTCCATGCCGTTCCGAGAATGGTTTCACCAAGATGAATGCCCAGATTTGTAGAGGAGCATTTGTAGATCAATTTGGACTCAAGAATCATCCAAATAGGTGATGGAATCTTGGATTTATGAAGCATCGAAGTTGGACAAAAAATCAGCAGTTCCGGGAAAGCTGTGCAGCAGTCAAGTTCGAGGCAGTGTTTGGGCTGGATTTTGATAAGCATTCTTGGGGGTTTTTGCACGATTTTGAAGAGTGACATCATTAATATAATTTCCCCAAAAGCCAAGCCCAGATTATATGTGGAAAAAACTCAAAAGATAGCCCAAACATTGATCCTAGTCAAAGAAGGAAACATAGTCTGAAAAGAAAGTTTTGAAGACTTGGAAACTACTTAAAGCAGAACCCTAATACCAAAACGACTCTAAACTGTCATACTGCAAGAGAGCCTTCACGTTGCTGCATCGCACAAGAATCCATCAAGGGGAAGTCGCCAAGATCATCGTCATTCCTTCCATTCACATTTTTCTTCTTCCCTTTTGTAATCTTTAACTTTTGAATTTATTTTCTCTGTGTGATTTCTACAACGATGTGTGGCTAGTTTATCTTAGTTATGGGTGGGGGTTTGAAGCCCCGAATTATGCAATAAACTTTGTTTTACAACCTTGATTTCGTAATTATTTAGTTATGGATTGTCTGTTTGGTTTTAGTTTATAGGGAACTCTTGCTTGTTTATGTTCATGGATGCATAAATAGAACATTATGAACTTGTAAGTAGGGCTAGAATTAGATTGTTTAATCTCCTAAACGGTTGATACGGCTTAATTCAAAGTAGTAAAACCTATAGGACAATAGGTGAAACCAAATAGAGAGACTTGCATGCTAGGTAGGCGTTCCACACTAGTTTTGCATACTTGTTCAATCACTTCCATTGATCTTAATGCTTAGAATAACTTGTTGATAGGATAGCGTCTATACCTTGATTGGTTATTCTATAGGCTTAGTAATGGTGCGTTCATCTTGCATAAGTAGTCAAGGGAAGTAGTAAGAATTTACGCAGTGCGTTCACGGTTTATTCTTGATTTAACATTTTCATACTTGGTAATTGGAATCTTGGTTGTGTGGACTTTGTTTTGAAGCATATTCGGTGGTGAATTTCCTAAATCCCTAACCTCTTCTTTGTCTTATTTCTCAAACTACAAAAATCAATCTAGTTTTCTTATTCTTCTATCTTCTGTTTTTCGTGATTTATTTAATATAGTAAACGAACTTCAAATCCCCTGAATTTTGTGTGCGTGTTCTTCTCTGTGTCTAGTTTAGGTCTATAAATTTTCATCTTCTTCTGAGTAGTGTAGGTTAGGTAGTTAAGTATATTTTGGTCTGTTGTTAGTTAGGAACAGTGTAGACACTTTTGTGACATTGTTTTTTTGTGTGTGAAATTAAATACCCTCAATCTCTGGCAATGAACGATCCTTGCTTTTTTATATTACAATTGACAATCTTTTGCAGGGTTAAATTGTGAGGCTATTTAAGCCGTATCAATCACAAGATCCCATCTAAGGAGGAGCTGAAGGATAAGAAGTAATGTACCTTCCACAACGTCTATAATCATGACACCAATGATTGTGTCAAGCTCCGCAACCAACTATAGACTTGGTTGAACTATGGCGCCTTGAAACTGAAGACGCCGGGGAGCACAAGCTCGTTGGTGAATGTGGACCCTTTTCTGCCCGTGGTCGGCATAGTCGAAGTGAACTGGACCGACCAGCCAGAGGAGAACAACCGCCGTCAGGTGCCGAAGCTAGGCCAACGAAGAGTCACACTGGACTTGTCTGAACACCCAGAGGATGACAACCCGCGTCGGGCATCTAAGGGAGGCCTCGAGGAGGGCAATGACTATGCAGTTTGGCCACCTAGCCAGTATACAGACAACTTTAACTTCGTACACGAGGTTCTAGACGACATTATTGATGACGGACTCCTCACAGTGGTAGGGGCCTTACCCTACATAGAATACAAGGAAGGCCGCATACACTGCAAGTTTCATAATAGCTGGGGACATAGAACTAGCGATTGCTACCAGCTTCGCGAGCAAGTCTAGGACTGGCTCGACCCCAAGTACATACGCTTTGAGGATAAAGGCAGTTTCATAATCGCAGCTGCTGACATTGCTTGGCCTCGCATCCGCCAGTGCGCGATAACATTGGACATATCTCTAAACTCGGGTCCGCGTGAACCGCCAGGTCAAAACCGCAAGAGACCGGCGAATGACTATGATAAGTGCGTTTTTACCCCATGATCTTAATAGATTTTCACCCCCATTTACACTTTGTTTGTGCCTTAGTATGTTTGTTTTTACTTATTTTAGAGTCAAGAGGGTTTTTCTGTAGAGTTGTGGCTACTAGTCGTTTTTATACAGAAAATTGCACTTAAATGATGAAAACCGTTTTTGGACTATCACTTGGACGTTTTACCGTGATTCTTTATTGTGTTACCTATACATAGCCTATACATGAGGGGCGTCAAGGCTGGCGAGATCCGTTTCTCTCAATGATTCGTCTCGCCAATCTTATGTTCACTAGCGAGATGACTCAGTTCGCTTCACTAGTCTTATATCATGATACATACCTGCTCGCTACGCAGTGAGTAGGGAACCCCTTGGACAGAACCAAGTTGTCTCGCGAGTTAGTTGGGAGCGCGCACCTCAAAACTTTGGTTCCCCTCAGTGAGATGAAGGTCGCGATGGTGCCAAAACGTTAGCATCCTCTAAATTTCGAATTGTCGTGACATGTTCAATAAGACCTTTACGCTTAGACAATCCAAAGCTTAAGGCCTAAGGGGCAATGTTTGAGTCAGAGGACATTTTTTTTCAAGTAATATTATTTTACTGGACTGTAAAATGTCAAAGTGAATATTAATTCCACTCTTGGTCCGCGTCGCATTAGCGAGCCCAAATTATTTGGGTTTACAAATAATGGTCTGCCAGTGAGACCACGCGAGCTGAATTACAGAGTTCGTGTGTGAAATGACTTCGTGAGAATTATAGAACTCGCGCGCGAAATAGACTTCACGCGGAATTGCACAGATGACTCCGCGTAGGCGAGGAGAGGTGACACTTCACGTAGGCTAGGCGAGGCGGAGTACATGTAGGTGTACTGGTTCGCATAAGATACTTCGCGAAGAAGCAACGAGCGGAGTCCGCGGCATCATATTTGTCGTTGAAGACTCTTACAAGTCTTTGACATGCTTTGGGCCAATCCCTGTGACCCTTTTAATAAAAAGTCATTTAAAGACCCACAAGATGGTTGGTCCACGCAGGTGAAACAATGCCTTGTGTTATTCTGTTTTAGAGTCCGATTTGGATTCTGATTATCTTTCTTCTGCTGCAAAGCAAGCTACTATATAAGGGGCTCGAAGACTTACAGTTCTCAAAGACACACAATCTCTCTCACAATCTTTACAAAAAAAACAATACAACAAACCTTTCAACCCAGTTGAATCCCTTCGAGCTACTCGAAACCCTAACCCTAAGTGCGTCTGCGCCTTAGTTCAGAGCCCTCTTGGACTCGCCCCCAATCATCTTGATCCATGTTGTTGCTCTACTCGCGTCTTACAGTGAGTATCGAATTGCCTTGTGCTCATAAATTCCTCGTCCGCGAGGTGGCACCTAGAACCCTCTGCCTGATTAAGAAGTTAAGATCTCGCAACACCCTTTCCTTGTCCGCGAGGTGGCATGCCCTCAACATCTCCCTTTCTCTTTGCTCACTAGTTACCTCTCGACCGCTCGCTGAGGATCGTGACCAAAACAACAATATTATAACTAGGTCCATATGTGGTCATGATCAGCTAACAGATCGATAAACTGTACGTACAAGTCAAACTAGCTCATTCACAACCTTAAAATATCGTATCGGTGAGAACCTAATTATTCTGAGTTTCCAAGTTGGTCGATCGTAATTCAGAGATCGATAGTCATACTTATCTTTACAACAAATTAAGAGATCGATAGTGATACAATTTATGGCTAGTGGTGGCATTAATGTGGGTATTTGTGTGTACCCATTGTTTATGGGTAAAAAACTTCGGGTAATTTTAGCATGAAAATACCCATGGGTATTTGGGTAACGGGTATTGAAATACCCATGAGTAACCACACCCATATAGACTGAAAATGAGAATTGAAAATCTAAACCCGTCTTCTCTTATTCGAACTCCAGCTTAACGAAAACCACCTTGATCTCAATAACCTGACCCTCTCAATTTCTCACCACCTAAGCCTCTCAGCATCATCAAAACACCATCACCAGCATCTCGCAAGCTCCTCAGTTCGAGTTAGGAGAGTTGGATCTCGATTTGAGTTGACTCAGTTCGATTAGAGCATCTGGGTTCCAATTCTCACTCAGTTCGATCCTTAACTGGCATAGGCGCACAACTCGTCTTCTCCTAACCCACCGAGTACTGCCTTCTTAATAACGTTGGTCTTTGGGCTCCTGCCAATACCCTAATTTACTCTCTTTTACTTTTGGTCCACAATCTCTTGATTATTGATTGTGGTTGATGTTTGCACAGAGAGAGAGAGAGAGATCTAGAGAGAGAGAGAGAGAGAGAGAGAGAGATGTACTAGGGGATTTGGGATCGAGGTCGAGAGGAAGAAGTTTTTTTTTTGGAGAGAAGAAGAAGGTTAAAAAAGGACAATAAAGAAAAAAAAATAAAAAGGGGAAAATATTGTATAGTCCTTATGGTTTGAAGTCGACAACTGTTTAGTTCTTATGTTTTTATTTTAATTTAAATAGTCTTTAAAGTCATGATTTTTCACTCAAATGGTCCTTATGACCTTTAACTGAGATTCAACTGAGAAAATTGTTGGAATGATTATTTAGATGAAAAATCATGACTTTAAGGATTATTCAAATTAAAATAAAACCATAAGAACTATTTGGATGAAAAATTGTGACTTTAAGGACTATTCAGATTAAAATAAAACCATAAGGACTAAACATATGTCGACTTTAAACCATATGGACTAAACAAATTTCAATTCATTTTTATTGGGTCGTCAGAGGATATGAGGGTAGATGAGTACCCATTACCCATGTGGGTGGGTATGAAAATACCTATGAAAAAAGATGATGGGTATTTACCCAGTGAGTATTACTCATTTTGTTTAATGGGTGGGTAATTACCTATGGGTATTACCAGATGGAACAAAATGTCATCCTTATTTATGACACAGAATCCAGTTCTTTCTTAGTAATGATAACACCTACACTTATCTTGGGGACAGGTCTTATACGTAAGTATCGATCTTGTGCATATACGTGTTGAATTATGTGTCTCTCATCCCTAGCTAGCTTTATGATGAAACCAATTAAGAACAAAACAGAGGATATAGTATTTGATCTTATAATCTATCACTACGCACACAAATTTTTAGTATTTGCTCTTAAATTCCAAAGCAGAGGATATATTGGCCAGCTTAAATTCAAAAATTCTTACAAAATGCAATGAGTTGTAAAACCAACAAATCTGGAGGAAGAGATCAAGTTCGAAAAAACGAGTCGATCGAGTCAACTCTATCTCTTCTGTCTCTAGTCTGCTTTCTGAGGATTCTATACCCACATGCAATATATAACCAATAATCGATCAACAAGATAGATCAGATTTTGTTCCTCTTGCTAGTAGATTTGAAGTAGGATCTCGATCATCGTATATGTATGTTATTCAACGGGAATCAAAGTCCTGCATGTTGGTCAATCAATTTCACTTTTAGGTGAAGTTGGAATGGCTGGATAAAATTGGAACATTTTCCAGACATGGAATCCGTGCACACCCTCAACTAGCTAGCTCGATCTATCTGGAACCGATCGAGATAGTTAGCTGGCTTGGCCTATAAATACGTTGACAATATATGATACTCAGGAAACCCATAACCAAGCAATAGCAATTCTAATTAAGTGTCTTGCATGAAGAGGTAGAGAATGGAGTTGAGCCAAGAATGACTTGCTGCAAGTGAAATACGTATTCGTCGACCGATCTGAGATCTCGATCTCAATCTCGGTCATGAAAATATGCAGCAAGTTGTTCTTGTCTCTATTTGGTTCTCTATCTTCTCATGTCAGACGTACTCTTGGAAAGCCAGTGCTGCTCAATCAAGATAGCTAATTGCATGCGCACCTCATTTAGTCATTTTATTTAGTAATAATGCATTGACATGAATTATTGCGAGAGAAAATCAGTTACGCCCGTCATATATCCATCTCTCACAAGAGGAATGGTCTAGCCATGGAAGAATTCTCGCCGTTTTTGCCCTAGCTATCATGGCGAATCCTAGAAAGAAAGAAACAAACTGGTACGTACGTACATGGAGGCCCTAGGGTTTTGCCCTAAATTAAAGTTTTCAGATCAACCATCTCTAAATAGCTAAATCATCACGGAGATGATAGCTAGTGTACGTTCGATCATTACAAGAAAAATACTAAGTACCAGTATTAGGCATGTGCTTATTTATCTGCATATGTAGTTGTCAGAAAGAATATGATCGAGCATATATATATATATGCAATATGCTCAGATATATCTGTTTAAATTGCTTATAGAGATTCTCCCTGGTTAAAAAATAAATATAAACATTCTTCCCTGGATAGAACAAATACATACATACAAAACATGGCAGAAACGTTCTTATTCAAATATATATTTATCCCGCCCGGGAATATTCTCAGGCATGGGAGTTTATTTGTGTAAACAAAAATGGTATAAACATATAAACTTTGATGCGTATAAAAAATAAATAAACTTTGATGATTGTCCAGAAGAAAAAACGAAATAACATTCATAAATATGATTATATGAACAATATATTATACATATGTTAGAGAACAATTATTATTATCCAGCACTTGTGATATTTGATTGATCGATGAGCTCAGGTTGTTGGTCGTTGAACATTGATTATTAATTTGCAATAATCGGATCGGATATGTGATGAGCTTAATTAATCTATAATTGGTTCGACATTGTGTCCTCTAATTAACTTTCTGGAATATCCGGTGGAGGTCATATCACTACCAGAAGAAAGGTTATAGGCGACGAAAAAAAAAAACCAGGCCGACGAAGCATTTTTTTCGTCGGCTATAGTGGGCTTTAGCCGATGAAAATTTCTTTCGTCGGCTAAGGTAAATTTTCGTCGGCTATGATGTCCACTTAAGCCGACGAAATTTTATTTCGCCGGCTATTTTAAATTTTCGTCGGCTATGACAAACTTTAGCCGACGAAAAAAAATTTCGTCGGCTAAAGAATTTATGTCGTCGGCTAAAGTTCACAAACCATGGACGACGAAATATTTAAAAGTTTAGCCGACGAAATTCATAGTCGTCGGCTAAATCGTCGGCTAAAGTGCTTTATATTTGCAGATCTGGGCAGCAGCAGCTCATTTAAAAAAAACGGGAAAAAAACGGGAGAAGAAAAAAGGGGAGAAAAAGTTTGGGTGTTGTCGAAATCTGTCCATAATCAGTTTGTGGAGCCATATCGGTACGTATATGTATATATATGTTGATTAATTGAGTTTTATTTGAGTTGATCGATTTTAATTAGTGTGATTAATTGAGTTTATTGATTTTGATTGTGATTGAGTTGATTAATTTTGAGTACGTTGGATGTATATATATATGTGTTGATCGATTTGGTTGATGATTTGAATTGATAATATATATGAATTAATTTGTTGTTAATAAATAGTAGATATATATATATATATATATGTTAATATTAATTTATAATATTATTGTGTTGATATGGTATGAAGTTGTTAATGATATATATATGAGTTCATAATGATAATTTTATAATTAATTAGTTGTAGTACGTACGTAGAATATATATATATACTAAATGAATTGAGATTTTATATATGGCATGAAATATAAATATATATATATTTTTTGTTATATTTTCAGGATATGGATAAGAGTTGGATTTCGCTTCCAAAATGGGACAAAAGATACGGTGCAGGAGTTATGAGTTTTCTAGAATATGCGATGGATAATGCTAACGGGAATACAATTTTCTATTGCCCGTGCACGAAATATCAGTGTCGCAGCGATATGTATCGATTTCCCATTGACAAAGTATGGCAGCACCTGAGGAGTAACGGGTTTTGGGAGAAGTACACATGTTGGTTATATCACGGTGAAACATCATCAGGGGGTCCGCATGATCATGGCCAATTTTCCGAGACGGGCAGTGCTAGTACATCCAACGATCCAACAACGACATTCATCAACGACATGTTTCCTTATGAGAGCGGTGTATGCGCTCAAGGACAGTATATGCCTGACCCGGTGCAGCCCTTCCCTAGAGCTGTGAACACTGCTGGTATTGAAAAGTACAACAAACTGCTTGCTTTCCAACAGACCCCTGTGTACCCCGGTTGTCAGAAGACCGTTCTTGAAAGTGTGATGGACGTAATGAGGATTAAAGTTGAGACAAAATCGACTGTGAAGGCTGTTGATGAGTATCTACAGTACACTGCTTCGATGCTGCCCAACGGTCATCGTCTTCCTACCACTCATCGGAAGGTCCGATGTATCCTGAAAGATCTTGGGCTTTCCTACATCAAGATCCATGCATGCAGATATGACTGCGTTCTCTTTTGGGGTAAAGATCCAGAAGGGAATGACCTTGGTGGCCTTGACGCATGTCCGGTATGTCACACTGACAGATATAAGCTGACTCCTGCAGGCAACAGGAAACCTGTAAAGGTACTTCGGTATTTCCCTTTGACGGATAGGTTGGAGCGGTTGTACATGTCTTCACACACGGCCGAAGCGATGAGATGGCACGCTGATAGGGAATTGCATGACGAAGATACCCTTATACACCCTGTTGAAGGGGAGGCTTGGAAGCATAAAGACAGGAAGTTTCCTCAATTTGCGTCAGAGGTCCGAAATGTGAGGCTCGGGCTCTCATCCGACGGGTTCAACCCTTTTGGGAACATGAGTCTGCAATACAGTATATGGCCGGTGATTTTGGTACCGTACAACCTTCCCCCATGGATGTGCATGAAGAAGGAATACAATATGTTGAGTTTGTTGATTCCGGGGCCCGGTTATCCGGGGAAGTGTCTCGATGTGTACTTGAGACCTTTGATTGAAGAGCTTAAATTTTTGTGGGACGTTGGTCATCCCACTTATGACAAGTACACGCACGAGATGTTCCAGATGTATGTCATGGTTGTTGGCACCATCAGTGATTTTCCTGCCCGTGGGATGTTGTCGGGCAACGTTGTTAGGGGATACAAAGCTTGTCCAGAGTGCCTTAGCAATGAGGGGAGCAACAGTCATTGCAACAAGATATGCAGATTGGGTCACCGTGCTTTCCTTCCATATGATCACGAATGGCGGTTCGATGACAAGGCATTTGATGGGACCGTAGAACACGGCGTGCCTCCCAGAAGATGGACGGGGGAAGACATTTTAGCGGTGCTTAATGAGTACGATTTTGGGCAGCTCAGCAATCATCCCAACATTGTGGCGGCAATACCTGAAAGACCCGACAGATACAAATTCTGGACACATAAGAGCATATTCTGGGAACTCCCATACTGGAGTAAGTTGTTGATCAGGCACTACCTGGATGTGATGCACATAGAAAAGAATGTGTGCGACAGTGTGGTGGGCACAATGCTGAACTTGGAGGGGAAGACGAAAGAAGGTCCTAAGGCACGCATTGATCTAAAAAAATGCGGAATAAGAAGACATTTGTGGTTGAAAGAAGGGAAGGAAAAAATGCCTCAAGCTCCTTACACCGTGAAGCCTGACCAGAAGAACCTAATTTTCAGGTGGATGAGTTGTGTGAAGTATCCTTCAGGCTATGCAGGAAATATTGCCCGGTGTGTGAACTTCCCGGACAATAAGATGTACGGGTTGAAGAGTCATGACTGTCATATCCTGCTACAACGTCTGTTCCCTGTTTTCATTCGACCGTTCCTTCCCCGTCAGGTGGTGGAGCCGTTAGTAGCGTTGGGAATGTTTTTCCAGAAGTTATGCACACGGGAAGTGTCTCGATGTGACCTCCGGGAAATGCAAATGGACATCATTTATATCATGTGTAAATTTGAGAGGATATTTCCTCCAAATTTTTTTGACATCATGCCTCACCTGATGATCCATCTTCCCGAGCAATTGTTGCTTACCGGTCCAGTACACTACACTTGGATGTATCCCATGGAAAGGTACGTTTTTTACTTTCATGAATTCCTCAATATATATACATGTTCAATAATCATAACATTTTGCAACTTGATTTACAGGCAACTTGGAGACTACAAAGATTATGTGGCTAATAAATCCGCTCCTGAAGGATGTATAGCTGAAGCATATATTGCGCACGAGTGCGTCACCTACATGAAGTTGTATTTAGGAGCATTGAAGGAAACTCCGCAAACCATGCCGGTAGATGTACCGAAGTTCAATCTTTCCATAGTCTCTAGTGATGTTGAAGTGTATGGAATTTTGCCAAACTCCTACAAGTTGCAACCACATGAGCTAGTCATTGCCCACTGGTGGGTATTGATTAACTGTCCAGAAGTTGAATACTGGAAAAACATCCATCTCAATCATCCCAACATTCAAGGTGATCTCGAGTACCACAACAGGGAGTTCGCAGATTATTTTGGCGGTTGGGTACGTAATTCAATTTTTCTCTACGGGTTTATGTTTATTGCATAATTATCCATATTTACAGTTGAGATGGTTGGTTGCAGATGAACCATATTCAATCTCATGGTCACCCAAATTGGTCGCACGAACTAAGACTTCTAGCCATGAAGCCGATAGTCTCAAGAGTTTATCCGATGTGCAAGGTGAATGGCGTGCAATTTATATGCGAACAAAGAGACAGCAGAAAGAGAACACAGAATTCTGGGGTCATGGCACATGGTGGGCGGAATGGAGTTGACTATTACGGTGTTCTTGATTCAGTGGTGGAACTCGTTTACGGTGAAGGCATGACAGTGCACCTCTTCAAGTGTAGATGGTTTGATACTAGGCCGCAGAGCATGAAGACCGATCAGTACGGAATATTATCGGTGAACACTGCTACAAGTTCTTACGAGGATGACCCCTTCGTTTTTGCCACATCGGTAAAACAAGTGTTTTATCTTGATGACCTTGCTAAGGGTGACGCGTGGAAAGTAGTCAACCTTGTGCACCCTCGAAACATTTATCGGGCGGCTACACTTGGAGAGGCCGAAG
The DNA here is from genome assembly GCA_034370585.1 of Fragaria x ananassa. Classification (NCBI taxonomy): domain Eukaryota; kingdom Viridiplantae; phylum Streptophyta; class Magnoliopsida; order Rosales; family Rosaceae; genus Fragaria; species Fragaria x ananassa. The sequence goes on from CP139760.1 coordinate 5,834,547, forward strand.
ACGAGGAAGAAGATGTTGCGTATCAAGAGCCCAACGCAATAGGTATTCCTAACTCCTCTACCATTCGCCTTAATAATTTTAAAGCGGGTCGTTCGGTGCGAATTCGTGATGAAGAGCCAAGGCTTGTTGATGTTGATCCAAATCAAGAGTCAGACGAAGACTCTGGCGATGAGGAAATACATATATTACCAGAAATTAATTCTGACACCGAAGAAGACTCATCGGATGATTCCGATTACGAGCCTTAGTTTTAATGTATGATTCCGATTAATTTGTATAATTTTTCAAAGACTTTTTCCTTTATAGTTTACACATGTTGAATTCATATTTCAGTTATTTTATATGAATTTTGGTGATACATGATGAACAGGGTTTTTTTTAATGTATGGTTTATGAATATCGTCTGTTTTTTTCCCTGTTTTTTTACTTTAGCCGACGAAATATACTATAATTCGTCGGCTAAGATGTTTTTTGCCGACGAAAAAAGCCTTAATTCGTCGGCCATAGATGTTTTTTATTTTTTTCCTTCACACACTTTAGCCGACGAAATACACTTTTATTCGTCGGCTAAGATAGTTTAGCCGACGAAACAAGACTTAATTTCGTCGGCCATAGATGTTTTTTTATTTATTTTTATTACACACTTTAGCCGACGAAATAAACTGTGATTCGTCGGCTAAACTATCTTAGCCGACGAAAAAAGCCTTAATTTCGTCGGCTAAACTTGTTTTTTATATTTTTTAATTACTCACTTTAGCCGACGAAATACACTGTAATTCGTCGGCTAATATGGTTTTTGCCGACGAATAACCTAATAATTCGTCGGCTATAGTTATTTTTTTAATTTTTTAATTACATACTATAGCCGACGAATATGTTAGGGTATTCGTCGGCTAAACCCTAAAATATTTCTATTACCTACTATAGCCCTATGTTCGGTGGTTATTTTGAGTAAAATTTTTATACGACTTGTTGCGTGTCATCGGTTTAAAACTATTTTCAGTTGGAGGTCCGGCCAAAATACGTAATTTAGACGGTCGAACGACCTTTTCCGTGCGTTTAGGGGTTTGACTTACGAGATTGACTGTCCGGATCGAGCCCTTATTCTTTTCGGATCAAGTTGATTTTTTTCTCATACATGTATTTTATCATGATGGTCAGATCTGACGGCTGGATTTGTGTTTCTCAAGTTTGATCGTCACGATCACAACATGTGTACTAATGTTGTATAACTTGTTTACCAAGTGTTATGTAAATGTTCCGTTTCAAAAACAAACTTTACGTAGATCATTCAAACGTAAAAAAGTCGTGAATAAGACATGACTAGAATGGTGAAATACGTCTACGGTTGAAAAATCACGGTATTCCGGTCATGTCTCGGTGCCGATAGTTGCGGTCAATGCAATTTTCCATTCTTTCTCCCTATGGGTAGCCCCGGGTTCGGTGGTTATTTTGCATAAAATTTTTATACAACTTGTTGCGTGTCATCGGTTTAAAACTATTTTCAGTTGGAGGTCCGGCCAAAATACGTAATTTAGACGGTCGAACGACCTTTTCCGTGCGTTTAGGGGTTTGACTTACGAGATTGACCATCCGGATCGAGCCCTTATTCTTTTCGGATCAAGTTGAATTTTTTCCCATACATGTATTTTATCATGATGGTCAGATCTGACGGCTGGATTTGTGTTTCTCAAGTTTGATCATCACGATCACAACATGCCAAATGTATAAAGGTTTAGCCGACTTAGCCGACGAATTTCAAAGGTTAAGCCGACGAATTTCAAAGGTTAAGCCGACGAATTTCAAAGGTTTAGCCGACGAATTTCAAATGTTTAGCCGACGAATTTCATATGTTTAGCCGACGAATTTCAAAGGTTTAGCCGACGAATATATGTATAGCCGACGAAATTTTAATCTTTAGCCGACGAACAAATTATTTCGTCGGCTAAAGTCTTTGGGTTTTAATTGCGAACCCTAGCCTCCTCCCTCATTTTCGCAGTTTTTCAACCCTAGCCTCCTCCCTCCCGGTCTCCTCCCTCCTCCCTCCCTCTCCCGTCGCCGCCTCCTCCCTCCTCCCTGCCTCCCGGTCTCCTCCCTCCCTCCTCTCTCCGTAAAGCTCTGCCATTGCAGGTAACATCTACTCCTTCTACTTTGATTAATGTTTGGGGTTCTTAACTTTATATTTGGTTCCCATATTTTCATGTTTTGGGTTTGGTACTTTTCCATATCTGTTTTTTTTTGTCTTTTAGTTTCATCGATCATGTGCTAATCATAGTAGTTAGGTTTTGGCGCACCAATATTATCTCTGCATGTCATTTGGTTTGAAATGAATTGCCTTCTGTGCTTTTGGTTTAGTATTTGGATGTAAAGATGGGAGAACCGGAGACTAGAAAGTTTGAATTAATAAAACTTGTAATTTAATTTTTGTTAATTTAATTTGTGTTAATTTAATTTGTGTTAATTTAATTATGTTAGTTTATGTGTTTATTTTTGAATATATGTGTTTATTTTTGAATATATGTGTTAATTTATTTTTGATTTCGAATTTAGTTTTATGATATGTTAGTTAATTTATGATGATGTTGATATATATAATATTGTTATGTAAGTAAAATATATATATATATATATATATCTATATATATATTGGTATGTGTATCTATTTATTGAATAAGTATAATTTTAAATATGTATAATTTTTTATAAAACAAAGACAAAATAATCTAAAGCCTTAGATTAATATTTTAAATAGGATGAGCGGCTTTTTTCGATCGAAGAAAAGTTCGAAGGGCCAAAGGTCCGAATCGTCTGAGGGAACCTCTAGCAACCCTCAAACGACGTTTCAGGGCCACATGACAGCCAGACGTGCGAGCCTTCTGGAGACGGCGCCGGAGGTGCCCCTTTCATCGAGGCAGGCGGCCGTCCCTCGTTCCCTGAGGCCCTTGTGGCCTCAGACGGAGGTGTCTGCACCTCGTATGCCCAAGATACACCGGGCGCCCACTCCGGGTCCTACTTCTTCGGATAGTGGATCATCTGGGGTACAGATGCCGCCGCCTTATCTGTTCCTTCCGCGGATGATACCGGCGATACCTGTAGTCGATGGCTCAGGGACGCCGATTTATCCACTGCCCCCGCCAGTGGCTCCATCAGCGGCGTACCGGTTCCTGCCTTTTGATACGCCTCTTATTTCTGCGAGGGTATCATCATCGGCGACAGTGATGCATGATTACTTTTAAAGGGTCATATATATTTTAATAATCAATTTGGCCGAATCATGTCATAGGCACAAAGAAGAAGAGAGGCCCCGTCACAGGGAAAGCTCTCGAGAAGATGGTGAGTACCATGGGGAGGATCCCCATCGATACTGACGGGGATGGCCACGCAGTATCGGGCGGGAAGTCGAGGATGTACTCCGGCCGCGTGGGTGCTCTCATTAGGGATAGAGTCCCTATGTTGTGGTCCGACTGGGGCGAGGTCCCGCAGGAGGTTAAGGACATGGTCCACAACGCGATGTCGGTGAGTTTACAAAATAATAGTATGTATTAAATTGTTGATTTCTCGAAAAGCTAAACTAATAATAAACGGTTAAATGCAGGTGTGGTTTGAGGTTCCCGAGCACCTGAGGGACAGCTGGGCCGACGTTGTGCATGGGGGAAGGTACGTTGGGAAGTTAATGAAAAACAAAATTGTATGTGATATTAATAATATTTCTAATATTTTTGTTGTATCTGTAGGTACAAGGAGTGGAAGAACGAGCTGCGGACCCATTGGACTAAGCACGGGAACGCACGTTCTGGTACCCCTACTGAGTTCCAGTACAGGGAGTACGAGTGGCGTTGGCTTCTGACATCAGAATTCAACAACCCTCGTAAACAGGTATTTAAATAAATTAGTTAGTTAATTTAAAAATAAGTACGTGCGTTTTAAAATATTCTACTAATAGTTTACTTTTTTCTTTGAAGGCGGTTTCCCAGGTGAACGCTCAGAACCGGCAACACAACATAAGGAACCATCATGCCGGTTCTAGACCGTTCGGTGTCTTCATGGACGAGGCGGCCAAGGAACATCCAGAAGTCAACCCATACGTCTATACGTACGAGAAGGCATATCCTGACTCCCAGGAGGATATTGTAAGTCACTTTACGTTTTTAAATTTTTAAATTTATGTAAAAATTTTAATTAATAATTTTTTTCCTATCCATATAGGCGAGGGTGAGGGAGGCTAGTGACGAGGTCATGAGTACCTTAGTGAGGGAGGCATGGCCGGACACGCAGGAGGAAGAGATGTCCGAAGCCATGTCCCAGATCGACAATTCGGATCCGACGATTGGGGCGAGGATCATGGGCACAGCCTTCCCATCGAGAGGAAACAACTTCTACTGCCGAGGTCTAGGAAAGAGAGGCGAGGGGGTCCTGAAGACCACTCAAGGATTTCAACGAAAGGCAACCTCGACCAGTAGCAGCACCACGTCCACGATCAACAGGACGACTCAGCTAGAGTCGGAAGTTCAGAGACTACGAGAACAGCAAGCTGCTCAAGCTGCTCAGGTTGCCTCGCAGACAGCCTATATTGCCTCGTTGGCAGCCTTTAATGCCGCGCAGGCAGCCTATGTTGCCGAGTTACATGCCATCCAGCAGGCCCAGCAGCAGCAGATGATCCAGTACATGCAGGACTTTGCAGCTGCCCAGATTCAGGGACTTCCGCCTCCGCCCATGACGCTACCCCAGCCGCCGCAACCTCCGCAGCAGCCCCCAGAAGATGACTTTAATTTAGACGATATAGACTTTACGTAGTTGATATATACTTTTATGTAAATTGATACTTTTATGTAGTTCATATATTCTTTTATGTGTTTGTTGTTGGTTATATGAAATTGTTAAATATGTCTTTTGCAGCTTGCATGGAATGGTAATTCAGAAATTTCGGGGTTTTTTTTTTAACTGTAATGCACTTATAGCCGACGAAAAAAGCCTTAATTCGTCGGCTAAAGTTTTTTTTTTTTTTTAAAAAAAATGTTTAGCCGACGAAATATGCTTTAATTCGTCGGCTAAATGCCTATAAAGCCGACGAAAAATACTATATTTCGTCGGCCATAGATGTTTTATATTTTTTTATTACAAACTTTAGCCGACGAATATTTTAAATTATTCGTCGGCTAAAGTTTGGAAGATAACCGACGACACAAAATGTCGTCGGCTAAGGTATGGACTATAGCCGACGAAAAATGTCGTCGGCTAAAGGTTGGACTATAGCAGACGATATTATTTCGTCGGCTCTAGTATGACTATAGCCGACGACATTTTTTGTCTCGTCGGCTAAAGTCATTACAGACGACCCTTTCCCGACGACACTATAGCCGACGAACCTTCGTCGGCTAAGGTCGTAGCCGACGAATTTTTTTAACAGGCCGACGAAAATTTTTCGTCGGCTAAAATGCCTGTTCTGGTAGTGTATATATACGAAGGCATTGCTAGCTAGTACTCTAGCTGGATTTCAAATAGAAAATAACCATGTAAGAAACTTAGGTATATATGAATGGGAATGAGAAACTTGATCATCTCGTTAGAATAAATATATAGCAGTGAATGAAATTAAGTATTATTCATGTCACAGTGTAAGTTCCTCCAAACTTGATATCTTAACCTCATTGTAATATGATTAGAATAAAAGAAATGGTGGACATATAATCTATCGTCTAGGCTAGGTGCTCATACGGTGCTTCAAACATCTTTAACCATGAAGCTAAAGTACGGTAACTCCAAACCCCATTACAAAAGACTCATTCATGAACTATTTGCTATCATGCATCTTATTACTTCTTGCTAATATATTAGTACGTTAGTCCGTAGTTTTAAATGGCCTCAAAAACTCTCCCTCTCTTGACAATAGTCACTCTAGATCTCCTTTTCATTATCCCATCTCTCCTCTATTGCCCAACTTCATCATTGTCCCACGATCACAAAAACTCATCATCGTCGCCGCGGCCGTTCGAGTTTCTGGAGCACCTCAAGGGTGATCACATCCAAGGCATCCTCGACCTCAAACTCTTCCTTGAAAAGTTCGGTTACTTAAGCTACGGCAACGACAAGAACCACACTCATGCAGACGACGACGATTTCGACGACGTCCTCGAGTCGGCCGTCAAGGACTACCAGCACTACTTCCACCTCCGAACCACCGGAACCCTTGACGGCAAAACCGTTTCCAAGATGATGAAGCCCCGATGCGGTGTTTCAGATCATATTGGCGTCCGCAAAATCGACTATAGTAAAAAGGATCACATTCATGAAGTGTCTCACTATTCTTTCTTCAGCAGCAAGCAAAAATGGCCTCCGTCTAAGTACTACCTGACCTACGCTTTCGCTCCAGGCACTCCGTCCGAAGCCATGACTCCGATTGCACAAGCTTTTCAGACGTGGGCAGCCAGTACTAACTTCAAGTTCAGACGACACAGAGATTACAAGAAGGCAGACATAAAGATCAGTTTCGAACAAGGCGATCACGGAGATGGAAGCTCATTTGACGGCACCGGTGGGATTCTAGCTCATGCTTATGCCCCAACTTATGGAAAGCTTCACTACGACGCCGACGAGCCCTGGTCCATTGGCGCCTTGAAAGGTTATTACGACTTGGAGATAGTGGCTTTGCATGAGATTGGTCACCTTCTCGGACTTGCTCATAGCTCGGAGGAGGATGCTATCATGTATCCTTACATCTCTTCTGGAGTTACCAAGCTGGATTTGCATCATGACGATATTCACGGAATTAGAGCTCTATACAAATCTCACTAAGCCAAGTCGTGTAGTGCAATATTTTAGTATATTTAAGTTGATTTTCTTGTGGTATTTGGAGGTTTTGTTCTATCTTAATCAGGGGTTGAAGCCAAAATAAAGGTCTTGCAGTCTTGCCTAATTCGTGTGTTCTATCTCTTCTATGACTTCTACCTGGAACTCAGATGCGTCCTACCATATTCCTTGTATTAATTGTAAGAAGAAAGCAGAAGTTTGGCACAAAGATGCATTATAATTGTTTTGGTGAAATATTGATGTTAATGAAATCCTTTTTTCTTTTTTTGATACGTTTGTTAATGAAATCCTTACGTAATTTTTAAAGCAGCAAACGTTATAAGGTGAAATGTTCGGTCTTGTATGAAAAATTCACATTAACCCTAAATCTAGACATTTTTAACCCATTAACAAAAAATTATTTTAAAATTTCCATCCTAATAAATTCTTAATTCCCAGTAACAATTTTTTTTTTTACTTTTCTGTTATTTTTCTGGCCAAATTACCCTTGCCTTATCTCTCGTAACTTTCTTTTATCCATTCTCTTTGGTATCTTCTCTTTCTTCAAAAATCAAAACTCTCTCTCTCTCCGATCTCATCAGCAACTCTTCGATTTTCCCTTATCAATTCTGCCAGGCGAAGCTTGGCGGAGTTTCTCCGATGACGCCAAAATCGAGGAGGATTGCAGAAGCTGGAGATGGTCGCGGAAAGAACCGACGACATAGATCTGGATCGCGACGGAGGTTTCTCTAGCGAGGAATTCAAAGGAGAGCGGGGTGGAGGATTTGCGAGGCGAGCTGGAGATGGCGAACTCAAAGTTTGACGAGGAGGAGGAAGAGAAAGAGAAAAAGTGGGTTGGCGACGACGCGGGGGGGGGGGGGGGGGGGGGATTTCTGGTCTATCTTTTTGGTCAATGTAAAGAGAGTACCACTTCCAGGGACAACCCACAAGAGTTTACAAGGTATGAAACTTTAAAAGACCCATATTTCTCTTTTGGTTTATCAATTTTAGAGCCTAATAGTGATTTGGATGAATATAATCTGCTAAAATGAGATACTTTGTGTAAATGGGTCACTTAATCAACAGAAAGGCTAAAACTTGGAAATAGTAATTGCAATCGTTTACAGCAAAGACCAAACATAATTGCAGCAAACAATCAAGGAAGGTACTTGCAGAAACCGAGAGGCACTCACCCAATATGAATTCTTAGCTCAGCAAACAATCTTTTTTTTATTTTTTATTTTTACTTTTTAAAGCACAAATCATTTATACATGATTACATTTTGCAAAAGAGTTTATGTATATAAGAATGTAATTGTGTATACATTAGTAAATCTTCTAAATCTTTCTAATACACAATCTTTTTGATTGTGTACACATCAGTTTTGGTACCAGAGCCAAAACATCTTATTTTTTTACCTTCACCTTACCCTGAGCACTATAATGGTTACTAACGTAGAGCTCTCATCCAAAGTGGACAGTTTGTCTCAAGAATCTGAATGCCAAAAAAAGATGTTCCAGGAGGTGCTTGAAAAACTGACTTCTTTAGAACATGGTTTTCAATATATGTTTGCCTTGGTTAAGGAGAATTCAAAAGACAGTGGTCAGGATTCATTTTCAGGATCAGACTCTAGGCGTGGAGAGTCAAGACAGTCTGCTTCAGAAAGGGGAATAAAATTAGATATTGTTGATTTCAATGGTGACAGCAATCCTGAGGTATTCCTTGATTGGCTACACAGCTTGGAAAGTTACTTCAAACGACATCAGTTGGCGGAGGAGCGAAAGATCTCTTTTGCAGAAGCTAAATTGAAGGGAACAGCTAGAGTTTGGTGGGAAAAATACCAACAAACTCATCTTGCAGTTATCCGAACTTGGGAAGACATGAAGATGGCTCTGACACGTTTCTTTGTGCCACCTAACTATAAGCAACGAGTCCATCTACAGTTTGTGGAATTGGTGCAAGGAAGCTTAACTGTTGAAGAGTATACTAATAAGTTCTATAGCTTGGCTGCAAAATCTGATTTTCCATGGAATGAAGACATCATGATATCGATGTACCGCAAGGGCTTGAATCTCCATATTTCTTCGGGATTAGCAGCAAGTCGAATTTATACGATGAATTATGCTGTCCAGATTGCCTACCAAATGGAGGAAGAATATAAGAAGACATCGTCCATGTCATTTTCAAACAAAGGGAAGATAGTAGACAAATCTTATGGAGGATTCACCCCTACATCGAGCGACTCAAATGAGAAAACTCATAGTGAGTCCTCATCTTCCAACCAATTAGTGAGTTCTTCTGCCCTTAAGAGTGCACAAAAGGCTGCTGGTTCTGCCTCTAATATGAGGATTGAAATTAAATGCTGGAAATGTAAGGGTTTTGGACACTTGGCAGTACAATGCCCAAATCGTTTAGTTGCTTTTGCAGATAAGGAGACTCCTACTGCAGCTGCCAACACTGAACAGAAGGCAAATGAAGTTGTTGAGTTGGAAACAGAAAAAGAATCAGAGATGGAAGTAGAAGTGTATGACCCATGTTTAGTACTACGGCCTGTTCTCACTACACAAAAGGAGCACGAGAAAGATTGGCGTAGGAGTAACATTTTCCAAACCCGTGTTCGATGCAGTAATCAGTTGTGCACCCTAGTCATAGATGGAGGGAGCTGCTCTAATATCATCTCTGAAGAAGCTGTTCGCAAACTTGGGTTGTCTACCGAACCACATCCAAACCCTCATAAGGTGGCATGGGTAAACAACACAAATCTCAAGGTCAATGATCGTTGTTTGGTGACCTATTCTATTGGGAAGTTGGTTGACACGGTAACCTGTGATGTGCTGCCCATGAAAGTGTGTCATATTCTTTTGGGCCGACCATGGCTATATGATAAGAAGGTGCAGCATTGTGGCTACAACAACACATATTCCTTCCAAGATGGAAGTCACGAGTTCAAGCTCGTACCATCTAAAGATTTGCCCACCATAAAGCTCAAAAAGACAGCTGGCACGTTCCTCCTTAAGCAGACCGAAAGTGATGACTCTATACTTGGTCCAGTTCCAAACTCAACCAAGTTGAGTTCTCTTCAGAGGGGGAGAATTAATGGAGCAGCCATAAGCTGGCTGGAACAGAAATATCCTCTTTGGAAGCCAAAGACTAAGCCCAACCATTTTTGGTCCAAAGGAAAGTCTATTTGGTAGTTAAGGGTATTAACAGGTTTATTTTCAGTTACAAAATTTACTTTCAGTTATGAAAATAATAATTATGGGTCTAGTGTTTTAAATAGTCTTGAGTGTCTTTATGTCTCATTAAGTCTTAAGTATTTAAGAGTCTTATTATTAATCAATTATATTAGTCTTATGGTATTCTGGGAGTCTAAGGGTTTTACGTGAAGCCTATAAATATGGCTTTCTAATGTAATCCGGGGGCAGATTGGAATGAATTAAGAGTTTATCTTTTGAAGGCTTGGCCTTGTATCCTCTCCCCTAACCTCCCTTATTCTATTTCTCCCTTCTTCAACTAAGAAACTCCTGTTTCTCTTAAAATCCTTCTGTTTCCTATAATCTCTCAACACTCTCCATCCCACCCTATTCACTCTCACACTATCTCTTACTGCTCCCTTCACCTTACTCTTAATTCAGTTATCCGAACTTGGGAAGACATGAAGATGGCTCTGACACGTTTCTTTGTGCCACCTAACTATAAGCAACGGGTCCATCTACAGTTTGTGGAATTGGTGCAAGGAAGCTTAACTGTTGAAGAGTATACTAATAAGTTCTATAGCTTGGCTGCAAAATCTGATTTTCCATGGAATGAAGACATCATGATATCGATGTACCGCAAGGGCTTGAATCTCCATATTTCTTCGGGATTAGCAGCAAGTCGAATTTATACGATGAATGATGCTGTCCAGATTGCCTACCAAATGGAGGAAGAATATAAGAAGAGATCGTCCATGTCATTTTCAAACAAAGGGAAGATAGTAGACAAATCTTATGGAGGATTCACCCCTACATCGAGCGACTCAAATGAGAAAACTCATAGTGAGTCCTCATCTTCCAACCAATTAGTGAGTTCTTCTGCCCTTAAGAGTGCACAAAAGGCTGCTGGTTCTGCCTCTAATATGAGGACTGAAATTAAATGCTGGAAATGTAAGGGTTTTGGACACTTGGCAGTACAACACCCAAATCGTTTAGTTGCTTTTGCAGATAAGGAGACTCCTACTGCAGCTGCCAACACTGAACAGAAGGCAAATGAAGTTGTTGAGTTGGAAACAGAAAAAGAATCGGAGATGGAAGTAGAAGTGTATGACCCATGTTTAGTACTACGGCCTGTTCTCACTACACAAAAGGAGCACGAGGAAGATTGGCGTAGGAGTAACATTTTCCAAACCCGTGTTCGATGCAGTAATCAGTTGTGCACCCTAGTCATAGATGGAGGGAGCTGCTCTAATATCATCTCTGAAGAAGCTGTTCGCAAACTTGGGTTGTCTACCGAACCACATCCAAACCCTCATAAGGTGGCATGGGTAAACAACACAAATCTCAAGGTCAATGATCGTTGTTTGGTGACCTATTCTATTGGGAAGTTGGTTGACACGGTAACCTGTGATGTGCTGCCCATGAAAGTGTGTCATATTCTTTTGGGCCGACCATGGCTATATGATAAGAAGGTGCAGCATTGTGGCTACAACAACACATATTCCTTCCAAGATGGAAGTCACGAGTTCAAGCTCGTACCATCTAAAGATTTGCCCACCATAAAGCTCAAAAAGACAGCTGGCACGTTCCTCCTTAAGCAGACCGAAAGTGATGACTCTATACTTGGTCCAGTTCCAAACTCAACCAAGTTGAGTTCTCTTCAGAGGGGGAGAATTAATGGAGCAGCCATAAGCTGGCTGGAACAGAAATATCCTCTTTGGAAGCCAAAGACTAAGCCCAACCATTTTTGGTCCAAAGGAAAGTCTATTTGGTAGTTAAGGGTATTAACAGGTTTATTTTCAGTTACAAAATTTACTTTCAGTTATGAAAATAATAATTATGGGTCTAGTGTTTTAAATAGTCTTGAGTGTCTTTATGTCTCTTTAAGTCTTAAGTATTTAAGAGTCTTATTATTAATCAATTATATTAGTCTTATGGTATTCTGGGAGTCTAAGGGTTTTACGTGAAGCCTATAAATATGGCTTTCTAATGTAATCCGGGGGCAGATTGGAATGAATTAAGAGTTTATCTTTTGAAGGCTTGGCCTTGTATCCTCTCCCCTAACCTCCCTTATTCTATTTCTCCCTTCTTCAACTAAGAAACTCCTGTTTCTCTTAAAATCCTTCTGTTTCCTATAATCTCTCAACACTCTCCATCCCACCCTATTCACTCTCACACTATCTCTTACTGCTCCCTTCACCTTACTCTTAATTCAGTTATCCGAACTTGGGAAGACATGAAGATGGCTCTGACACGTTTCTTTGTGCCACCTAACTATAAGCAACGGGTCCATCTACAGTTTGTGGAATTGGTGCAAGGAAGCTTAACTGTTGAAGAGTATACTAATAAGTTCTATAGCTTGGCTGCAAAATCTGATTTTCCATGGAATGAAGACATCATGATATCGATGTACCGCAAGGGCTTGAATCTCCATATTTCTTCGGGATTAGCAGCAAGTCGAATTTATACGATGAATGATGCTGTCCAGATTGCCTACCAAATGGAGGAAGAATATAAGAAGAGATCGTCCATGTCATTTTCAAACAAAGGGAAGATAGTAGACAAATCTTATGGAGGATTCACCCCTACATCGAGCGACTCAAATGAGAAAACTCATAGTGAGTCCTCATCTTCCAACCAATTAGTGAGTTCTTCTGCCCTTAAGAGTGCACAAAAGGCTGCTGGTTCTGCCTCTAATATGAGGACTGAAATTAAATGCTGGAAATGTAAGGGTTTTGGACACTTGGCAGTACAACACCCAAATCGTTTAGTTGCTTTTGCAGATAAGGAGACTCCTACTGCAGCTGCCAACACTGAACAGAAGGCAAATGAAGTTGTTGAGTTGGAAACAGAAAAAGAATCGGAGATGGAAGTAGAAGTGTATGACCCATGTTTAGTACTACGGCCTGTTCTCACTACACAAAAGGAGCACGAGGAAGATTGGCGTAGGAGTAACATTTTCCAAACCCGTGTTCGATGCAGTAATCAGTTGTGCACCCTAGTCATAGATGGAGGGAGCTGCTCTAATATCATCTCTGAAGAAGCTGTTCGCAAACTTGGGTTGTCTACCGAACCACATCCAAACCCTCATAAGGTGGCATGGGTAAACAACACAAATCTCAAGGTCAATGATCGTTGTTTGGTGACCTATTCTATTGGGAAGTTGGTTGACACGGTAACCTGTGATGTGCTGCCCATGAAAGTGTGTCATATTCTTTTGGGCCGACCATGGCTATATGATAAGAAGGTGCAGCATTGTGGCTACAACAACACATATTCCTTCCAAGATGGAAGTCACGAGTTCAAGCTCGTACCATCTAAAGATTTGCCCACCATAAAGCTCAAAAAGACAGCTGGCACGTTCCTCCTTAAGCAGACCGAAAGTGATGACTCTATACTTGGTCCAGTTCCAAACTCAACCAAGTTGAGTTCTCTTCAGAGGGGGAGAATTAATGGAGCAGCCATAAGCTGGCTGGAACAGAAATATCCTCTTTGGAAGCCAAAGACTAAGCCCAACCATTTTTGGTCCAAAGGAAAGTCTATTTGGTAGTTAAGGGTATTAACAGGTTTATTTTCAGTTACAAAATTTACTTTCAGTTATGAAAATAATAATTATGGGTCTAGTGTTTTAAATAGTCTTGAGTGTCTTTATGTCTCTTTAAGTCTTAAGTATTTAAGAGTCTTATTATTAATCAATTATATTAGTCTTATGGTATTCTGGGAGTCTAAGGGTTTTACGTGAAGCCTATAAATATGGCTTTCTAATGTAATCCGGGGGCAGATTGGAATGAATTAAGAGTTTATCTTTTGAAGGCTTGGCCTTGTATCCTCTCCCCTAACCTCCCTTATTCTATTTCTCCCTTCTTCAACTAAGAAACTCCTGTTTCTCTTAAAATCCTTCTGTTTCCTATAATCTCTCAACACTCTCCATCCCACCCTATTCACTCTCACACTATCTCTTACTGCTCCCTTCACCTTACTCTTAATTCAGTTATCCGAACTTGGGAAGACATGAAGATGGCTCTGACACGTTTCTTTGTGCCACCTAACTATAAGCAACGGGTCCATCTACAGTTTGTGGAATTGGTGCAAGGAAGCTTAACTGTTGAAGAGTATACTAATAAGTTCTATAGCTTGGCTGCAAAATCTGATTTTCCATGGAATGAAGACATCATGATATCGATGTACCGCAAGGGCTTGAATCTCCATATTTCTTCGGGATTAGCAGCAAGTCGAATTTATACGATGAATGATGCTGTCCAGATTGCCTACCAAATGGAGGAAGAATATAAGAAGAGATCGTCCATGTCATTTTCAAACAAAGGGAAGATAGTAGACAAATCTTATGGAGGATTCACCCCTACATCGAGCGACTCAAATGAGAAAACTCATAGTGAGTCCTCATCTTCCAACCAATTAGTGAGTTCTTCTGCCCTTAAGAGTGCACAAAAGGCTGCTGGTTCTGCCTCTAATATGAGGACTGGAATTAAATGCTGGAAATGTAAGGGTTTTGGACACTTGGCAGTACAACACCCAAATCGTTTAGTTGCTTTTGCAGATAAGGAGACTCCTACTGCAGCTGCCAACACTGAACAGAAGGCAAATGAAGTTGTTGAGTTGGAAACAGAAAAAGAATCGGAGATGGAAGTAGAAGTGTATGACCCATGTTTAGTACTACGGCCTGTTCTCACTACACAAAAGGAGCACGAGGAAGATTGGCGTAGGAGTAACATTTTCCAAACCCGTGTTCGATGCAGTAATCAGTTGTGCACCCTAGTCATAGATGGAGGGAGCTGCTCTAATATCATCTCTGAAGAAGCTGTTCGCAAACTTGGGTTGTCTACCGAACCACATCCAAACCCTCATAAGGTGGCATGGGTAAACAACACAAATCTCAAGGTCAATGATCGTTGTTTGGTGACCTATTCTATTGGGAAGTTGGTTGACACGGTAACCTGTGATGTGCTGCCCATGGAAGTGTGTCATATTCTTTTGGGCCGACCATGGCTATATGATAAGAAGGTGCAGCATTGTGGCTACAACAACACATATTCCTTCCAAGATGGAAGTCACGAGTTCAAGCTCGTACCATCTAAAGATTTGCCCACCATAAAGCTCAAAAAGACAGCTGGCACGTTCCTCCTTAAGCAGACCGAAAGTGATGACTCTATACTTGGTCCAGTTCCAAACTCAACCAAGTTGAGTTCTCTTCAGAGGGGGAGAATTAATGGAGCAGCCATAAGCTGGCTGGAACAGAAATATCCTCTTTGGAAGCCAAAGACTAAGCCCAACCATTTTTGGTCCAAAGGAAAGTCTATTTGGTAGTTAAGGGTATTAACAGGTTTATTTTCAGTTACAAAATTTACTTTCAGTTATGAAAATAATAATTATGGGTCTAGTGTTTTAAATAGTCTTGAGTGTCTTTATGTCTCTTTAAGTCTTAAGTATTTAAGAGTCTTATTATTAATCAATTATATTAGTCTTATGGTATTCTGGGAGTCTAAGGGTTTTACGTGAAGCCTATAAATATGGCTTTTTAATGTAATCCGGGGGCAGATTGGAATGAATTAAGAGTTTATCTTTTGAAGGCTTGGCCTTGTATCCTCTCCCCTAACCTCCCTTATTCTATTTCTCCCTTCTTCAACTAAGAAACTCCTGTTTCTCTTAAAATCCTTCTGTTTCCTATAATCTCTCAACACTCTCCATCCCACCCTATTCACTCTCACACTATCTCTTACTGCTCCCTTCACCTTACTCTTAATTCAGTTATCCGAACTTGGGAAGACATGAAGATGGCTCTGACACGTGTCTTTGTGCCACCTAACTATAAGCAACGGGTCCATCTACAGTTTGTGGAATTGGTGCAAGGAAGCTTAACTGTTGAAGAGTATACTAATAAGTTCTATAGCTTGGCTGCAAAATCTGATTTTCCATGGAATGAAGACATCATGATATCGATGTACCGCAAGGGCTTGAATCTCCATATTTCTTCGGGATTAGCAGCAAGTCGAATTTATACGATGAATGATGCTGTCCAGATTGCCTACCAAATGGAGGAAGAATATAAGAAGAGATCGTCCATGTCATTTTCAAACAAAGGGAAGATAGTAGACAAATCTTATGGAGGATTCACCCCTACATCGAGCGACTCAAATGAGAAAACTCATAGTGAGTCCTCATCTTCCAACCAATTAGTGAGTTCTTCTGCCCTTAAGAGTGCACAAAAGGCTGCTGGTTCTGCCTCTAATATGAGGACTGAAATTAAATGCTGGAAATGTAAGGGTTTTGGACACTTGGCAGTACAACACCCAAATCGTTTAGTTGCTTTTGCAGATAAGGAGACTCCTACTGCAGCTGCCAACACTGAACAGAAGGCAAATGAAGTTGTTGAGTTGGAAACAGAAAAAGAATCGGAGATGGAAGTAGAAGTGTATGACCCATGTTTAGTACTACGGCCTGTTCTCACTACACAAAAGGAGCACGAGGAAGATTGGCGTAGGAGTAACATTTTCCAAACCCGTGTTCGATGCAGTAATCAGTTGTGCACCCTAGTCATAGATGGAGGGAGCTGCTCTAATATCATCTCTGAAGAAGCTGTTCGCAAACTTGGGTTGTCTACCGAACCACATCCAAACCCTCATAAGGTGGCATGGGTAAACAACACAAATCTCAAGGTCAATGATCGTTGTTTGGTGACCTATTCTATTGGGAAGTTGGTTGACACGGTAACCTGTGATGTGCTGCCCATGAAAGTGTGTCATATTCTTTTGGGCCGACCATGGCTATATGATAAGAAGGTGCAGCATTGTGGCTACAACAACACATATTCCTTCCAAGATGGAAGTCACGAGTTCAAGCTCGTACCATCTAAAGATTTGCCCACCATAAAGCTCAAAAAGACAGCTGGCACGTTCCTCCTTAAGCAGACCGAAAGTGATGACTCTATACTTGGTCCAGTTCCAAACTCAACCAAGTTGAGTTCTCTTCAGAGGGGGAGAATTAATGGAGCAGCCATAAGCTGGCTGGAACAGAAATATCCTCTTTGGAAGCCAAAGACTAAGCCCAACCATTTTTGGTCCAAAGGAAAGTCTATTTGGTAGTTAAGGGTATTAACAGGTTTATTTTCAGTTACAAAATTTACTTTCAGTTATGAAAATAATAATTATGGGTCTAGTGTTTTAAATAGTCTTGAGTGTCTTTATGTCT
This sequence comes from Fragaria x ananassa, assembly GCA_034370585.1. NCBI lineage: Eukaryota > Viridiplantae > Streptophyta > Magnoliopsida > Rosales > Rosaceae > Fragaria > Fragaria x ananassa. The sequence goes on from CP139760.1 coordinate 5,851,734, forward strand.
CTTTAAGTCTTAAGTATTTAAGAGTCTTATTATTAATCAATTATATTAGTCTTATGGTATTCTGGGAGTCTAAGGGTTTTACGTGAAGCCTATAAATATGGCTTTCTAATGTAATCCGGGGGCAGATTGGAATGAATTAAGAGTTTATCTTTTGAAGGCTTGGCCTTGTATCCTCTCCCCTAACCTCCCTTATTCTATTTCTCCCTTCTTCAACTAAGAAACTCCTGTTTCTCTTAAAATCCTTCTGTTTCCTATAATCTCTCAACACTCTCCATCCCACCCTATTCACTCTCACACTATCTCTTACTGCTCCCTTCACCTTACTCTTAATTCAGTTATCCGAACTTGGGAAGACATGAAGATGGCTCTGACACGTTTCTTTGTGCCACCTAACTATAAGCAACGGGTCCATCTACAGTTTGTGGAATTGGTGCAAGGAAGCTTAACTGTTGAAGAGTATACTAATAAGTTCTATAGCTTGGCTGCAAAATCTGATTTTCCATGGAATGAAGACATCATGATATCGATGTACCGCAAGGGCTTGAATCTCCATATTTCTTCGGGATTAGCAGCAAGTCGAATTTATACGATGAATGATGCTGTCCAGATTGCCTACCAAATGGAGGAAGAATATAAGAAGAGATCGTCCATGTCATTTTCAAACAAAGGGAAGATAGTAGACAAATCTTATGGAGGATTCACCCCTACATCGAGCGACTCAAATGAGAAAACTCATAGTGAGTCCTCATCTTCCAACCAATTAGTGAGTTCTTCTGCCCTTAAGAGTGCACAAAAGGCTGCTGGTTCTGCCTCTAATATGAGGACTGAAATTAAATGCTGGAAATGTAAGGGTTTTGGACACTTGGCAGTACAACACCCAAATCGTTTAGTTGCTTTTGCAGATAAGGAGACTCCTACTGCAGCTGCCAACACTGAACAGAAGGCAAATGAAGTTGTTGAGTTGGAAACAGAAAAAGAATCGGAGATGGAAGTAGAAGTGTATGACCCATGTTTAGTACTACGGCCTGTTCTCACTACACAAAAGGAGCACGAGGAAGATTGGCGTAGGAGTAACATTTTCCAAACCCGTGTTCGATGCAGTAATCAGTTGTGCACCCTAGTCATAGATGGAGGGAGCTGCTCTAATATCATCTCTGAAGAAGCTGTTCGCAAACTTGGGTTGTCTACCGAACCACATCCAAACCCTCATAAGGTGGCATGGGTAAACAACACAAATCTCAAGGTCAATGATCGTTGTTTGGTGACCTATTCTATTGGGAAGTTGGTTGACACGGTAACCTGTGATGTGCTGCCCATGAAAGTGTGTCATATTCTTTTGGGCCGACCATGGCTATATGATAAGAAGGTGCAGCATTGTGGCTACAACAACACATATTCCTTCCAAGATGGAAGTCACGAGTTCAAGCTCGTACCATCTAAAGATTTGCCCACCATAAAGCTCAAAAAGACAGCTGGCACGTTCCTCCTTAAGCAGACCGAAAGTGATGACTCTATACTTGGTCCAGTTCCAAACTCAACCAAGTTGAGTTCTCTTCAGAGGGGGAGAATTAATGGAGCAGCCATAAGCTGGCTGGAACAGAAATATCCTCTTTGGAAGCCAAAGACTAAGCCCAACCATTTTTGGTCCAAAGGAAAGTCTATTTGGTAGTTAAGGGTATTAACAGGTTTATTTTCAGTTACAAAATTTACTTTCAGTTATGAAAATAATAATTATGGGTCTAGTGTTTTAAATAGTCTTGAGTGTCTTTATGTCTCTTTAAGTCTTAAGTATTTAAGAGTCTTATTATTAATCAATTATATTAGTCTTATGGTATTCTGGGAGTCTAAGGGTTTTACGTGAAGCCTATAAATATGGCTTTCTAATGTAATCCGGGGGCAGATTGGAATGAATTAAGAGTTTATCTTTTGAAGGCTTGGCCTTGTATCCTCTCCCCTAACCTCCCTTATTCTATTTCTCCCTTCTTCAACTAAGAAACTCCTGTTTCTCTTAAAATCCTTCTGTTTCCTATAATCTCTCAACACTCTCCATCCCACCCTATTCACTCTCACACTATCTCTTACTGCTCCCTTCACCTTACTCTTAATTCAGTTATCCGAACTTGGGAAGACATGAAGATGGCTCTGACACGTTTCTTTGTGCCACCTAACTATAAGCAACGGGTCCATCTACAGTTTGTGGAATTGGTGCAAGGAAGCTTAACTGTTGAAGAGTATACTAATAAGTTCTATAGCTTGGCTGCAAAATCTGATTTTCCATGGAATGAAGACATCATGATATCGATGTACCGCAAGGGCTTGAATCTCCATATTTCTTCGGGATTAGCAGCAAGTCGAATTTATACGATGAATGATGCTGTCCAGATTGCCTACCAAATGGAGGAAGAATATAAGAAGAGATCGTCCATGTCATTTTCAAACAAAGGGAAGATAGTAGACAAATCTTATGGAGGATTCACCCCTACATCGAGCGACTCAAATGAGAAAACTCATAGTGAGTCCTCATCTTCCAACCAATTAGTGAGTTCTTCTGCCCTTAAGAGTGCACAAAAGGCTGCTGGTTCTGCCTCTAATATGAGGACTGGAATTAAATGCTGGAAATGTAAGGGTTTTGGACACTTGGCAGTACAACACCCAAATCGTTTAGTTGCTTTTGCAGATAAGGAGACTCCTACTGCAGCTGCCAACACTGAACAGAAGGCAAATGAAGTTGTTGAGTTGGAAACAGAAAAAGAATCGGAGATGGAAGTAGAAGTGTATGACCCATGTTTAGTACTACGGCCTGTTCTCACTACACAAAAGGAGCACGAGGAAGATTGGCGTAGGAGTAACATTTTCCAAACCCGTGTTCGATGCAGTAATCAGTTGTGCACCCTAGTCATAGATGGAGGGAGCTGCTCTAATATCATCTCTGAAGAAGCTGTTCGCAAACTTGGGTTGTCTACCGAACCACATCCAAACCCTCATAAGGTGGCATGGGTAAACAACACAAATCTCAAGGTCAATGATCGTTGTTTGGTGACCTATTCTATTGGGAAGTTGGTTGACACGGTAACCTGTGATGTGCTGCCCATGAAAGTGTGTCATATTCTTTTGGGCCGACCATGGCTATATGATAAGAAGGTGCAGCATTGTGGCTACAACAACACATATTCCTTCCAAGATGGAAGTCACGAGTTCAAGCTCGTACCATCTAAAGATTTGCCCACCATAAAGCTCAAAAAGACAGCTGGCACGTTCCTCCTTAAGCAGACCGAAAGTGATGACTCTATACTTGGTCCAGTTCCAAACTCAACCAAGTTGAGTTCTCTTCAGAGGGGGAGAATTAATGGAGCAGCCATAAGCTGGCTGGAACAGAAATATCCTCTTTGGAAGCCAAAGACTAAGCCCAACCATTTTTGGTCCAAAGGAAAGTCTATTTGGTAGTTAAGGGTATTAACAGGTTTATTTTCAGTTACAAAATTTACTTTCAGTTATGAAAATAATAATTATGGGTCTAGTGTTTTAAATAGTCTTGAGTGTCTTTATGTCTCTTTAAGTCTTAAGTATTTAAGAGTCTTATTATTAATCAATTATATTAGTCTTATGGTATTCTGGGAGTCTAAGGGTTTTACGTGAAGCCTATAAATATGGCTTTCTAATGTAATCCGGGGGCAGATTGGAATGAATTAAGAGTTTATCTTTTGAAGGCTTGGCCTTGTATCCTCTCCCCTAACCTCCCTTATTCTATTTCTCCCTTCTTCAACTAAGAAACTCCTGTTTCTCTTAAAATCCTTCTGTTTCCTATAATCTCTCAACACTCTCCATCCCACCCTATTCACTCTCACACTATCTCTTACTGCTCCCTTCACCTTACTCTTAATTCAGTTATCCGAACTTGGGAAGACATGAAGATGGCTCTGACACGTTTCTTTGTGCCACCTAACTATAAGCAACGGGTCCATCTACAGTTTGTGGAATTGGTGCAAGGAAGCTTAACTGTTGAAGAGTATACTAATAAGTTCTATAGCTTGGCTGCAAAATCTGATTTTCCATGGAATGAAGACATCATGATATCGATGTACCGCAAGGGCTTGAATCTCCATATTTCTTCGGGATTAGCAGCAAGTCGAATTTATACGATGAATGATGCTGTCCAGATTGCCTACCAAATGGAGGAAGAATATAAGAAGAGATCGTCCATGTCATTTTCAAACAAAGGGAAGATAGTAGACAAATCTTATGGAGGATTCACCCCTACATCGAGCGACTCAAATGAGAAAACTCATAGTGAGTCCTCATCTTCCAACCAATTAGTGAGTTCTTCTGCCCTTAAGAGTGCACAAAAGGCTGCTGGTTCTGCCTCTAATATGAGGACTGGAATTAAATGCTGGAAATGTAAGGGTTTTGGACACTTGGCAGTACAACACCCAAATCGTTTAGTTGCTTTTGCAGATAAGGAGACTCCTACTGCAGCTGCCAACACTGAACAGAAGGCAAATGAAGTTGTTGAGTTGGAAACAGAAAAAGAATCGGAGATGGAAGTAGAAGTGTATGACCCATGTTTAGTACTACGGCCTGTTCTCACTACACAAAAGGAGCACGAGGAAGATTGGCGTAGGAGTAACATTTTCCAAACCCGTGTTCGATGCAGTAATCAGTTGTGCACCCTAGTCATAGATGGAGGGAGCTGCTCTAATATCATCTCTGAAGAAGCTGTTCGCAAACTTGGGTTGTCTACCGAACCACATCCAAACCCTCATAAGGTGGCATGGGTAAACAACACAAATCTCAAGGTCAATGATCGTTGTTTGGTGACCTATTCTATTGGGAAGTTGGTTGACACGGTAACCTGTGATGTGCTGCCCATGAAAGTGTGTCATATTCTTTTGGGCCGACCATGGCTATATGATAAGAAGGTGCAGCATTGTGGCTACAACAACACATATTCCTTCCAAGATGGAAGTCACGAGTTCAAGCTCGTACCATCTAAAGATTTGCCCACCATAAAGCTCAAAAAGACAGCTGGCACGTTCCTCCTTAAGCAGACCGAAAGTGATGACTCTATACTTGGTCCAGTTCCAAATTCAACCAAGTTGAGTTCTTTTCAGAGGGGGAGAATTAATGGAGCAGCCATAAGCTGGCTGGAACAGAAATATCCTCTTTGGAAGCCAAAGACTAAGCCCAACCATTTTTGGTCCAAAGGAAAGTCTACTTGGTAGTTAAGGGTATTAACAGGTTTATTTTCAGTTACAAAATATACTTTCATTTATGAAAATAATAATTATGAGTCTAGTGTTTTAAAGAGTCTTGAGTGTGTCTTTATGTCTCTTTAAGTCTTAAGTATTTAAGAGTCTTATTATTAATCAGTTATATTAGTCTTATGGTATTCTGGGAGTCTAAGGGTTTTACTTGAAGCCTATAAATATGGCTTTCTAATGTAATCCGAGGGCAGATTGGAATGAATTAAGAGTTTATCTTTTGAAGGCTTGTCCTTGTATTCTCTCCTCTAACCTCCCTTATTCTATTTCTCCCTTCTTCAGCTAAGAAACTCTTGTTTCTCTTAAAATCCTTCTGTTTTCTATAATCTCTTAACACTCCAGCCCACCCTATTCACTCTCACACTATCTCTTGCTGCTCCCTGCATCACATCGATTTCTGATCAACAAGAGGAATTGTATACAACTTTTCTTTTTATTATTGAATATCACTTTGTACATGAAATCATGCATTTGAGTGAATATGGAGTCTGTTGGAGAAAATATGGAGTTTATTGGAGGCAATAAAGGGTTTGTTTGTGGAAAATATGGAACATATGAAATTGTCAAAGGAGAAATGGATGGAAATGTATAGGCATCTTAAGAGCATCTCCCATCTTTCATATATACTTCCCTCAATAGGTGATCTTAGTAACCCCAATAGGAGGTCCTACTGCTCCTAATAGTTGGTCATACTGCCCCTTATAGAGACCTGTTTTAAGTGTCTGAAACACACAGTTAAGTTTAAAGGTCATACTGCCCCCAATAGGAGGTCTTACTGCCCCCAATAGAGACATGTTCTAAGTAATTGAAGCACACAGTTAAGTTCAAGGGTCATACTGCCCCAAATAAGAGGTTTTACTGATCCCAATAGGAGTCATACTGCCCCTAATAAGGGCATGTTCTAAGTGACTAAAGCACACATTTAAGTTCAAGGGTCCTACTGCCCCCAATAGACCCTCGACATTACCTCATATTGCCCCCAATAGACCCCCCAATGAAACCCCTACTGCCCTAATAGACCCTCGACATGACCTCCTACTACTCCCAATAGACCCCCCGACGAACCCCCTACTTCCCTCAATAGACATCTGGTCACCGGAGTTCGGTCAATGGTCGCCGGAATCCTGTCAACGTTGTTGGATCCCGGTCAACGGTCGCCATAGCCACAGTCATCGGTTGCGAGAATCTGGTCATAAATATTTATTTTAAAATATACCTTCTATTGTTCTTATAATGATATATTTTAGTTTATTTAAATCATTAATGTTCTAGGATATTCCATATATATGTTTTGGCATTATGTTATCAGGATATGTAGTTGGAATATGATTATGTATTCCTTATCATTACCATATTGATACTTTATAATTTCTTATATAAATGGCTCATATCAATAAATAATATGATGGTTGCCAAAAAAAAAAAAATAAATAAATAATATGATGATTCTCTTGCTATCTTTTTCTCTACATTTTACCCTTTATCACGTTATCATGCACTTTGCTCAAATCTTAGAACTAATAGTCCACCATTTGTTTCCCTAAAAAAAAAAAACGTTTTCGGCTCCTATGTCCGCCTGCCGACGATTCTTGGTTTCCTCTGACTATAATTTTCTACTTCAAGTGTTTGAAGTTTCAAAAGGTATGTTTTAAAACCCTAAACTTTTCTAAGTTCAATAACTCAGGAAGGATAAAATCCTTTCATCACTTCTTCATCTACATTCTATGCTTGAGATTTTGTGCGTGCAGGTACCAAAATCCTGGAATTTTATTCGCGGGTCAAGAGTGTGTTTAATCACTCTTGTTTCCTTGTCAGGGTTGTATATGATCAACCCTGACCTTTCTTCGGATTATGTTTGATCAATCCGATGTTTTTTTCCGAATTGTGTTTGATTAATTTGCGGCTTTTCCGGATTGTATGTGATCAATTTGACGGACAAACCATTAAAATCATTGTTTGTGACCTCTATCGAGTCTCATAACAGCTTGGTTTTGTATGCAAGAGTAACGTAACATTCTGCTTATTTGAGTTTTGACGTACTCGATACCTAAGGCGAAGCTTCGCTTGGTATCTGTGAAACCTTTCATTGGAAAGGATTAAACATGTTTTGACTCTCAGGCTAACAAGCCTAGATGCCGAGATTTCACATCTCTCGCGCTCAAAGTTTTGAAGCGCCATATCGATAAAAGATTTCAATGAAAATCTGTGCAAAAAGTAATGACCACAAAGTACTGTGGAATGCGCTCATGGAGCGTTCCTTGAAACATTCATATAACTCTACTTGTTGAGTTATTAGTCAAGTGAAGTGCTTACCACCTTAATTGACTATATATTGTCGATGATTTTTTATGGCATCATGATCTATAATCTTTAGCGGATTCGATCATCATCAAGTTCTCTAGGTCCTCCAAGTTGGTTTGGAATACCAACGAGACTTGATTTTGATCATACAATTGCAAACGGAAATTGTACATATGCTAATGTGATAAATGTAATTGAGATTGTCCCCTAATGTAGGGACAACAATATGGGTCACGGTAACGGCGAAAAACACCGTGTCGATGTTAAGGAAAGATTGGGAGGTGTCGCCGACCACCCTAATGGACATTGACGTCACCCGAACACGACTCTAACTTCTCGGAGGCCATATGGTCAATTCCTTAAGTAATTGATGTGCACCGGCCTTCCTTTGATGTCTCATTGGCCTTTTGCAATGGTAATTGCTTATTTTGAAAGCCTATTTTTTAGCGAAATTAGGAGTGAGACCCTCCTACGCTAAATGAAATAAAAGTGAACATTTCATTCTGACATCAAACTATGTAGATAGATACAACCAACTTGTGGACACCTTTTTATGTTTTATGGTGTTAGTTAAAGTGATAACACACCGGTCACGTGTTATACTATTATCTACTGTTTATGCTGCTTATACTTCTACGGGCTCACTACCCATTTTTTAATGAAATTTATCAGGATATAAGTTGAAGTGTCATGTACCCCATGTTCACACGCAATACGGTCTCACCGAGGCTACGACCAAGCAACTTTAGCTTGTCGCTCGAACATTATTGATGCGCACCAATCTTTCTATTGAGTTTTGGGGCTATGCAATATTTGCATGCATCTTTACTATTCATCTACGTTGCACCATCATTAAATATTTTTGTACTACAACTCGTGACTGTGTACGAGGATTGACATGAAATTACAATCCTTGAGCTCAGCAGGATTGAAACTGATCTCTAATCCTTGAGCTCAGCTAGATGTTATTTCTAGGTGCCAAATCGCACTGCTACTGTGTACAATGATGGGTCATTTGAGATGAATAAGTACTTAGGTTAGTTGAATATGAACCTCCAACTATTTAATCCGCCTATGTAGCAACCTTGTCAGGCGATCTCTTTCACCGCTATATTGTGGATTGTTACTTTGATGAGATAATATTCTTGTCGTTAGGAGGAGATAAGAACACAAGTGTTCAAGTGGAACGACGTGAATTGTCGCGGTTTGTCCCCACTAAGTCTCATCTTTATCCAAAATGCTTAAAGTGTTAAAGTGACGAGATCATATGCTGCAAATATGTTTACAAGAATTGATGTCCTATCAAGAGGATATGGCGCGACCAAAGAAGTTGGTCTTAGCGCCATCACTATAGATGGTGAAATGGTGACGCCATATAGTGGCAAAATTGGTGTCACAATGCCGTATGGCTCTCCAAAACCTTGTCAGGCGATCTCTTTCACCGCTATATTGTGGATTGTTACTTTGATGAGATAATATTCTTGTCGTTAGGAGGAGATAAGAACACAAGTGTTCAAGTGGAACGACGTGAATTGTCGCGGTTTGTCCCCACTAAGTCTCATCTTTATCCAAAATGCTTAAAGTGTTAAAGTGACGAGATCATATGCTGCAAATATGTTTACAAGAATTGATGTCCTATCAAGAGGATATGGCGCGACCAAAGAAGTTGGTCTTAGCGCCATCACTATAGATGGTGAAATGGTGACGCCATATAGTGGCAAAATTGGTGTCACAATGCCGTATGGCTCTCCAAAAGGAGGGAGACCCTTAAGTTCGATTCTCGCACTAGGAAGAAAGCGAGTTTGGTATAACTTGATTCATTAATTAGTGATACTCAAATCTGTCTCATTAAATCTGAATTGTGATTATCGTTGGGAGACGCCTCAATATCAAATCCAATCTATATAGAGATCTCTACAAGTATTACACTAGTGTACATGAGGACGTGGGATAATGAGTCTACTATCAAACCACCCTTCGTTGATGGGTTGGTCTAATGGAAAGATGTGATCCTGCATTAACAAAGAGATAGGTCATTGGGCAGGTGATGCCGACACCGCAAGCTAAACCCTATTAAATGTCTTTGTTAGATAGCGTAGTGAGAATAAGAGCTAAGACTCACCTTATGGCGCAAGGTGTCTCACTAACACGCACTGAGATCTACTATGATGATATATACTTTCGTAATGGATGTCATTGAACTCCACTGCTTTGTCAGTTTGGTAGTTTTCAAATAATTGAATAGGCAGCCTATGAATGTGGTCATAATAACATCTCTATGGGATCAGAGATATACATGAATGTCTTAAACGAACTTCATTCATCTGAATCAAGTGGCTCTGCTAAAGGTATTGGAACGCACATGGACTCTACTTAATTTGGAAGGGATATGGTTAATTCTGTCTTTCCGTGTTCATTCTGGATTTACATGGACTCTTAATGGATCAAGAGATACCAATATGTATCAAAATTTGAAGTTAGAATGAAAAAGATCTTGGGAAGACACGGTCTTGATAAGACACTTGATGGCTATATTGATGATGATTTTCCATCAATCGGCTTAGGCGCTCTATAACTAGTGAGACCTACATATACTTCCATTATTAGTCAAAGTCTTTGCTCTAAAGAGAGATCCATTGTTTTGTCTAAAGCAAGATGACAAATATGTGTTAAGAGATGGAGTTCCCATCTAAGTACAATAAAACACATCAATGTACTCAACACAATACGAAAGACTTGACATCTCATCATTCGCTATGAAAATTTATGAAGCTATGTGTAGCTATGCACCCATGCAATGCCAATATAATAACAGTAACTTCTTTTTCAATACTTAATGGTATGAAATGTTAAGGATTACTCTATCTCTACATAAGAAAGACACATCAAAAGCAAAATTAGAATCTACCAAGTTTCATAGGTCAACTTCCACGGGACTTACAAGAAATCTTTCTCATTGGAAAATGGTTGATACCATTGGAAAGGTTTATATGTCTAATTTCCTGGGACACCAACCATTTGATCATATCTATCATATTGAGTGAGTTATGGTCGTTTTAGTAAAGTAGGACAAATCTGTCCGAGAATTTGATTTTAGCAAAACAATCAACTTCGACTGGACTTTCTGAACAGCTCCTAATGAACGAGAATGTGTGTAATTTACAATTGAAAAGCTAAATGAGTCTAGTTTTCAAAACCGTTTACGGTTTGTTCATATGTATTTCTTAGAGGAAGTTACGACTGTTCTAGTAACTGAATGTCATGCTATTCGAAAATCTGATTTCCTGCACGAACTTATGTTTTGAGTTCACAAGTGGCCTTCTCCTCAAGATCTAAGTGTAAAAGATCATGTTTGAGGACAATACGGCATGATCTATATAATCATTGCCCAATGCCACATTTAAAGACATGTTAAAGAGCATTGACTGCTAAGTTATTGAAACTTCCGTGATTAGTAAAAATCAGGAAGAACCTTATGATTGATGTAAAGATCAGGGGGAGGTGTGAACTTCAGGGGGAACCTAACACATACATACATGTCACTATCAAATGTGAAGGGTGCGTTGTACTCTTTTTCTCCTAGGATTAAGGTTTAGTTTTTCTCTCACATGGTTTTTGTTCCTTAACGAGGTTTTTAACGAGCCCTATGATTGATGTAAAGATCAGGGGGATGTGCGAACTTCAGGGGGAGTCTAACACATACATACATGTCACTATCAAATGTGAAGGGTGCGTTGTACTTTTTTTCTTCTACGATTAAGGTTTAGTTTTTCTCCCACAAGGTTTTTTTTTCCTTAACGAGGTTTTTAACGAGGTGACATATCAGTACCATCGGCATACTGGCGCGCGGCACAAGGGGAGTGTTCTAGGATATTCCATATATGTATCTTGGCCTTATGTCATCAGGATATATAGTTAGAATAAGACTATGTATTCCTTATCATTACCATATTGCTACTTTGTAATTCCCTATATAAATTGCGTTTCTATCAATAAATAAGATAATGATTATTTTGTTATCTCTTTATCTACACCTTACCCTTCATCAATTAAAAGTATAATTGTCTTTTTCATGTTTAAGTTGGCTCTTGGGAATTTTAAAATCTGATTTTGTTAGTGGGAATAAAATTCTTAATATTAGGGCTAATGAGCATTGTCAGAAAATACAATATACATTATGTAAGCCAAAGTTCCTATCAAAGACTTGCGTAAGTAAATGCAACCAGATACATACATTTTCAACTGGATTATGATCCCCTTTGCTAGCCATAAATTAGTTCCCCACTTCCCCTAGCTGAATGCTTAAATGCCTTGAGAAAAAGCAAATAGATATATTTATCTGATCTTTATTTCTGTTAGTCCAGAGCTATTCAATTGTTACTTCTGTTAAGGAACCTTGAAAGCTAGAGCCAATATGTCCATGTGCACCACAGCATTCCTTCATGTAGCTCTTGCAGCATCCCCCAACTTCTCTTTTTTCTAACATACAGGCATTGATTCCCATCGACTGTGGACAACAGACCTCTTTTTCTCTTGTTCGTCCACTGTTGCAAGCATGTGGGAGCGCAGATTTGGTATGGTTACTACTCTGTATAATATCGATAGTCATATGAGGAGATGTTTGATGTTGATGATGATGGTGGTTATTATGATGATGATGATGATATTGATCTTGATGTTGATATTGTTGATGATGGTGATGATGATGCTCCTCACAGCTTGTTCTAGCTGTTTCCTGAAAAGCTTCATTGCTGCCATGCTCTTTGTCACAATGTGTTGAGTGGCAATGATCAACACTCTTTGGTCTCCGATTTTCCTCCAAAGAAGGGGCAGAATGGTGGTTGCAGTCTTTTTTCTCATGGATTGATTGGATTCCATAACCCTCCCCACAACTTCCATGCCTTACAGTCAAGGCAGTGCACCCATGATCTTCACATGAGCTCAAATTTTCAGTCTGCAAACAGCCATGCTTGTGATTAATTTGTGACTCCAGATCATGTTTATCGCAGTTCTTTGCCTCATGCAAGTCATCATTTCTTGGGCAACTGTGAATCTCTTCTGAATCCTCACACTTACAATCATCAGCCAAGCTTGCCTTCAGAGGACTAGGCTGGCAGTCTGGTCCACAACTCTGAGAAGAACACTTTGGAGGTTCATGCACTACTACAGTTTTGCTATCCGAGCAACAACGCTGGTTTGTGTGAGTGTGGCTTTGCCTATTGCCTCCATGGTTATGAGATCTGCAGCTTCCATGATCATGGTGCTTTGCCTCATGCAAGTCACTACTGCATGTAGAATTGCCAGGCAAGCTCAAATTGGAACTAGGCCTGCATTCTGATGCACACCTCTGAGAAGAGCACTTTTGAGACTTGCACACCTCTACAACTTTGTGGTCAGAGCAACACTTCTGGTTTCCATGAGAGTGGCTGTGTTTATGTTTTCCATGATTATGTACATGTTTTTCTCCATGCCTGTGAGTTCCTCGCAAAAGCAGCATGCTGTTTAATATGACAAGCAAGCATGTCCCAACATCTGCAAGAACTGCTGCCCAAACAAGTGGATGTCCTGCAAATGCTAGTGCCAGAATTCCAGCTTTAGTACTGATTGATAGGATCACATTTTCAATCACTTTACGTTTGGCTCTTCTTGCAAGCTGGATTGCCTTCGGTAGTTTCCTGAAATCATTTGACATTAGAATGATATTCCCAGTATCTTGAGCAAGGGCTGACCCTGAAATGCCCATCGAGATTCCAATATCAGCCGTGGCTAAAGCAGGGGCATCGTTGATGCCATCCCCAACCATGGCTGTTTTTCCTTCCACTTTTAATTCTTTAATGATTTTGGTCTTGTCTTCGGGCAGAAGTTCCGCATGGACTACATCCAGAGCTTGCTCAAGCTGCAGATCAGGTAAAGTTGCTACTCTTAATATCAATTTCTTAAAATTTCAAGGTTAATAACCATGCAGTTTTAAAGCCATGTATAGTGCTAAGACAGGTCCTTGAAGTACATCAAAGAATCGATTTAATGACAGAATATAGCATTGCTAACAAAAATGACTTGATTGTAGGTTTTAGTTGCACATGGAGGTTCATTGCCGACCTTAACAACAGGTATAGCAGATTAGGTGGACAAACCCAAAAGACTGAATCTGATAAAAGGCCAATTCAAGAAATATTTGAATCTGCATGTAGTGTGTAGTTAGAGTTTATGAACATCATGTGGTGTGTAGACAAACCCTATTATCTCAGCACTAGTTTCATTCATGAACTGCTTGTAATGTGTAGTTAGTGTGTATGTTGAGATATGCGTGTTAAAACTACGAAATTGTAAATAATGCACCTTCTCATTCGCTTGCATAGCTGCAGCATGGCTGTCTCCTGTAAGCATGGCTGTTTTAATACCCAATTTTTTCAGCTCCCTAACAGCCTCTGCAGCCCCAGTTCGACAAGCATCGGACAGTGTAAACACTCCAGCAGGAGTTCGGCCACAGTATATGTAACCTATAGTCTTCCCACCCTTAGATCCTTCAATGGTTGGAACTGCATGCCATAAAAAAAGATATCAATAGTCAGAGCTTCTGAGATTAAGTTGCAAAGAACCGTGAGAACATTTAGATTGACCAATTTGATGTAGAGAAAAAGAACATGAGCAAAAATTTTTGTTGTCATTTGCCATCTCTGAATACAGCTTAATGAAAACAAGTTGCACTGGTCTGTAACTTGGTCTCACCTGTTTCACAAGACGCTCTCAAAGCTATTCTTTTGCTTCCAATATAAATATCCTGTCCATCTATCTTTCCATGGACGCCTTCCCCAGGAAAGTTTTCGAAGTTCTCCACATTTTCCGGGTTTGGCTCAATAGAAAACGATCTCCCGTAATCAACAAGAGCAGCTGCCATTGGATGACTGGCCTTCCTCTCAATGCATGAAACCCTTCAAAATAGGTTTCATGCTTAACATTAGTAAACTAACAATCATGTAGTAACAATTGTACATTCTAGAACTATTTGATGATGATATTGAACACTTCAAATATAAAAAAGTTAATATTTCCCATCCAAGTAAAGAACTCAATGTTACTTTACTGATATTCTCTAGGTTGCGGTAAAGCAAAACTTTTAACAATCTGATATAGTGTTGTAGCCCTTACCAGTAAATCAATGCGTTCAAGCTAATGTCGTCACGGAGAGATTTAAAATCCATCACCACAAATTCACCCCTCGTTATCGTACCAGTTTTGTCAAAAGCCATAATCTTGACTTTAGCAAGGGTCTCAATGAAGTCACCCCCTTTGATTAGGACACCGGATGTAGCTGCTTTTGTAAGTGTGCAGAAAGTCACAACTGGTGTAGAGAGGATGAGAGCGCATGGACAAGCACTTACTAAAACAACCAAAGCTAAGTGAAACCATTTGCTCCAATTATGAACACGTAATGCGGCTGGAATCACCGCAATAGAAATTGATATGACCAGGACCGCTGCACAACAATATCAGGAAGTGTGTGATTAGAACTCGTTGCATGTTCTCTACTTAGTACTGGAAAGATGGGAAAAGCAGTTAGTCACTACTCACTAGAAACATAAAAAAGGTGGAAATGTTAACTTGCCACCAGTGTGGCATGTTATGCTACCAGACTGTCGATTTAAACCATCAATATTATATCAGAATTGTGGTAATGTCCCACGATCTAAAATCATAACTTTTTGAGTAGTCGGCATGATTACTCTACTCTAGCACCAACGAATAGAAGATTCAAGAGTAACTCGCTGATATTGTTAGAGAGATTTCCTCTCCTCAAATCAAGTCATGATTCTAGCACTCAATGTTATGATTATGCTGAGTTATGATTCGGCTGTAAGTGTGTAAATGCATATCATACTGATATAATTGTAGTTAATAGCCTTGAATTAATACTAGTTAATAGCCTTGAATTAATACTCTTATGTAACAGTAGCAAGAGCTGCTATATATTTGTATCTTGATAGAACAGAAACTTAATGAAATTCAAATTCTACAGATATCACAACTTCTCAGAACAGGAAGTGCATTGGCAGAAACCAACCTGGGGTATAAAACTTTGTACACTTGTCAATGAATCTCTCAGTTTGGCTTTTGCTGTTTTGTGCCTCCTCCACAAGTTTAGACATTTTAGCAACTACACAGTCTTCAGCTAAGGCTGTAGTTTTGACACTGAGATAACCTTTACAGAAAACGCATATTTTTCAGTAAAAAAAACAAAAAGTAAACCTCTCCCCATTAAACAAAAAGAACAGAGGAACAAAAAATAGGAGGGAGATTCACGTTACCATTGAGATTGACGGTGCCGGCCCAAACAGTGGAGTCCTTTTCCTTGGTAACTGGATATGACTCTCCAGTTAGTGTTTTCTCATCTACCTCACCTTCGCCATCAACAACTATTCCATCAATGGGAATAACTTCACCGGCCTTCACAGCCAGGAGTGTGTTCAGCTTAACCTCATCAACACCTACAACTTCTCCTGTATCCGCTAGCACTGCTTTCTGAGGGGCCATACTCATCAAAGATGACATCACTGCTTTCGCCTGAGTACACAACATGGTGATAACGGAATGTCAATACAGATGTTTACCCATTTTATGATCTACAAATGACAGTCATTGATCCCTCTAATACCATTCATCTGTTTGATCTAATCCACAACTTTGCTAACCTTGTGGCCTGCCCTTGACTCGAGCCACTCTGCGATGGTGAAGAGAAATACAATAGTGCCAGCTTCCAGATAATCATGTAAAGCAATTGTACCGATCACTGTATAAAGTATACATTGTATGAGTTACCAACACCAGAATATGTATAAACCAAGTATACAATCTGTGTGTGTGTGTGTGTATCATATTTACATATACAAAAGTTCACAGACAATACCATTTATACATCATCGCATGCAGGCATCTAATATTAATCTATCCTATAAAATTTTATTGATATGAATTGTTTTGATTCAAGATCAGAATTTCAGCTCATTTAATCAAACATATCATCCTTAGTAGCGCTGACCCAAAATTGACTCATAATGGCTTACATATCATGCTGAATTGCTGAGACGATAGAGCAATCAGTTCATTACTTCATTTCCATTCTACCTTTTCTTTTAATTTTGATAAAAACTGGTTGAATAGAGATTCATCTCCTACATAAGCATCGCAAAGTCTAAATTACTATCAAGTATTGATTCATTACTGAAATAGCCAATAACCATTGATCTTTAAACTGTATTGGCCGTCTTATATTCTATAATATAGTTACTAACAATATCTTAATTATTGCCTAGCTTGATCATTAGCCTAAGGTTAGGATGTCGACGTACTAGACCTTTCCAAATATTTCTAGTGCCATCACCAAAGGTAAATCCTTATAGGACATATTATACACCAGAAGTACCAGAATGATCTAGTTAGGGCGTACGTACACCACTTTGTGTTGTATAGCGCAGATAAATGATTCATGAACTGCTAAATATGTCACTTCAAATACCGGAAGCCAACATAAATTAGCCCGTACATGCTCAGTACACTACAAGGAGGGGCATTCTAAAACCTTGTCTAACCAAGCATGCATGTATTCTTGCTGATTCTAAAGCTGAGAAGAAATGTCGAAATGTAAAACAACTTGAAAGCATAAGTTCTACCAGAAAACCTTATAATGGAAAGCGGTGTTTCTTGTCCCTTATGGCTTGGTTTGGTTCGCGGAAAAGAAATAGTTCTTTTGTCTTTCCCAAAGGAAGAGAAAGAGAAGAGAAATGAAATTTCCCGATGACTTTATGTTTCGATGTTTGGTAACACAAGGAAAATCATCCGGAAATTAGTTATTTAGAATAATAAAATAATGTATTGTGAGTAATAAATTGAAGGAAAGAAGATGATCGAGAAAATGATTTCTATAGATTTTCGAAGGAACAACTTTCCCTCATATTTTCCCAACCTTTAAAAAAATATTTCATTTCCTTCAGCGTTCCCAAACACATGAAATAAATAATTTTCTTTTCCTGATGGTTACTTTCTACGAACCAAACAAGACCTATGTGTAATGTATATATCAATCCTTTCTAGCTAAAATCCAAAGTTCAAACTGAAAAACACCAAGAAGAATCAGATGGCTTAGCCAGTTATCCTCAAACCAAGGACATATTTTGGCTTCAAATGGAAGAGTCTGAGTTTGATGCTTTCTGTACAAAATCCCCCTTCTTCTTTTTTTGTCGTTTGTGTGTGTGTTTGTGTTTGTGTTTGTATTCAGTTATCCGAAGGCAAGATGGTGGTTCGGTGGGGCGGTATGGGCAGCACGTTTGAGTCTTATACGTTGAAGTAACCAAAGAGTTTTGCTTCACCCAAAAGAGAATACCAGAAATCTCGGTACCCAAAAGGCCATAAAGAAAGAAAATGTCACAATACAAGTGCACAATACAGCCAAAAGTGACCCAGAATTCAAACATACCATATAGTACGTGTTTCTTCGAAAAATCAAAAGCAAAGAAAAGGTAACTAGGACATCCATTGTTGTTCATTTGATAAAAGAAAATTAGAGGCCTATAAATTGTCTAATATTCAGATGAACTATCACATACTCACTACGAGGTGTCAATATGATGATCTCACAACTAACAAGAAACAAAGACGTAAGCCCAACCAATTGAAAATTTTCCCAAAATCATTATGACCCATCAACCAACCCATTTGGGCAGTCACATTGAAGCTCTCATGTAAAAAGTAGAAAGATAATGACAGCAAGAGAAAGCAAAGCTAAATGGTAGGACGTAGGAGATAATGAAGGGCCATACCTGCAACAATCATAAGGATGTTGATGTCGAGCCGAAGATTTCGAATGGATGCTATGCCTTTCATAGCAACAGGGAAAATGCCGATAGCGACTGCGCCAAGAGCCAGCCATCCCATAGGTCGATATACGAATTTGAGTAATGAAAGCAAGAGGAAGACGCCGCTGGCAATTGCATATGGACTTGGCCATTTTTGTTTGAAACTGTTCTCTGCCCCATAGACTCTCACATTTGCTTCTAGTCTTGCTTGATTCAATGCCTTGACTGCATTGACAAGAAGAGACCCCATCACCAAATCATAATTTGGTCAAAGTTCACAACAAAATAAATGATTGGAAAAGATTGTGTTCACAAGAAACTAAAAAAAAAAAACCAAACAAGAAAAAACCACTCAATTCTCCAACTCGTAACTGCTGAAATGTCATTAGGGTGACAACAACGTTGTGGACTGGAACAAGACTCAACCACTTACCAAAAAGTTGATTTTTATTTTTTGATACAAAAAATAAAGTTACATGAAAGACAATATATTAAAATAAAAGTCGATTTTTAAAATAAGTTAACACGCTCTCATAAGAAAAAGTTACACGCTCTCATAAGAATATTTTCATCAAATAAACTAGAAATAAAAATTCATCATAATAAATTAGGCTAGGGTAGGTACATAAATTCTGTTTTATGAGAGCGTAACAAGCAATGCGCCCAAATATTATTTTATTTTAGAAAATTATGTTTTAACTATAATCTTAGCTATGCTCAAAACTCAAACAAAGCATGTGAAGCATTTGGTGAGTAATATCGTACAACACAATCACAAGGAATATGAGGTAAAACGTACAAGGAACTAACAGAATGCTAATTAGAGTAAATTTAATATAGTGAGACATAAATAACATTCAACTAACGTAAAAAGAAGAAACATATGACAGTTACATGCAACAAAAGGTGATGGAAGAGGAAATGAGGTATGAAACATATATACTCGCTACACCCATCATGAAAACAATTTAAGAAAAAGTTCCCAAAAATTAATTTTCTAAAAAGGGAAAATCCCTAAAGTTTAATTACTATGAAATATAAGAAGTAAAAACAATAATAATTTGGGTAAGAGACCAACCACGTTTATATCATTTGGTCTGATATCTGTTACGCTTAACGGTTATTGATTCATGTCAATGTGAATGCACATATTTGATATAAAAAAAATGAAAAAAATAAATAAATAAATAAACCCAAAACGTTAAAGAATATCTCCCTCTCTATCTTTTTATTCTTTTGGTTTCATGCTCTGCTTATTCATCACACACTAACAGAAAATGGACTCGTGTCACCGACTACATCACCTCAGCCTCTCCCATTCACCTTTACTGAAACAAATAATTTTGCTTTCTGATTGTGCAAGCACTTTCCAGGCATCAATCATTTTTGAAGGATCAATGACCAACTGTGACAATGAAGCCTCATCTGGTATCATTTCCAGAATTCCTAGAGAAACTGAAGAAAAAAAATAATAGTGACAATTTAGGGTGTACTTACCAATTTGAAGCTGAGAAATGAGGAAGCTATCATGAACAACAATCACAGTTCTTGTAGCCACAACCACAAAAACCTCTTTGACGCCAAGAAGAGGCTTCAAGATGTTCTCAACCAAAGGCACTTCTGATGAACAGCACAAGCCCAACACATCAAAATAGCTTTTCTGCAACTTTTTAGCTGCCTGCTCAGCCATGGTGCTCAAAGCTCTGCAACACAGAGTAAACCAATCAACTTTATGGTGGGCAATAAAAAATGACAATGAATAAATAAAATTTGGCTTGTGGGTGCTTGATTCTATTGGCAAAGACATAATCTTTGTCTCTGTTTGTGTCTGATCCTCTGAGAGAGAGAGAGAGAGAGAGAGGATTAGAACAAGAAACAGAGAGTTGTAGAGGGAAAGCGGTGGAGAAAACTCACAGAATTAGTGTATATTATATACAAGAAAAGGCAGTGAGAGCTCAAAAAAGTTTGTATCTTTGAATCAAAATGTGACAAACATGGAGGCTAGCTTTAAGAGGTTCGAAGGGAAAGAGCACACCCACCCTTATACGTTATCAAAGACTCAGGTTTTCTTGACAAGCTTTGATTCAGAGTGCTAAGCAGTGGAAGCTAGGCAGAGCAGATTTGAGAGTTCAAAGCCTGTGGGGGGTTATATAACAGCTGGAGAGGGGATCGTTAAAGGATTCGAGATTGATTTCCTTATGGGAATAATGGATTTAACTTTTTTCTGTTGGGGATGACTCATAATAGAACTAATTAGTAGTGGAGAATCAATGGAGAGGGAGAAAGAGGAATCCACATGTGATGCCACATGAATTTGTTCCTCAGGGGCATTTGTATGCTCAGGGGTTTGCGGGTTTTCATATCAAGGTTTTGCCTTGTTTCTTTCCTGTTTTATATGGCTGGCATGCTCTATATGGTTCATGTACGTTTTTGGGTTTTTTATTTTTTTATTTATTTTTAATTTTTTTAATTTTTTTATTTTTTTATTATTATCATTCTTTCAATTATTATGAAAACTCACAACTATTATTTATTTTGTAATCTTTTTTTTTCTTGAAAAATATTATTAAAATCTCTTAACCATCCTCCGTCCTTAAAATGTTAATGAGGTTTGAACCCAAACGTTAGGAGGCATTGATTTACAAAGTTAAATTAAAATCTCTTAACCAACTTCCGCTCTTAAAATGTTAGTGAGATTTGAACCCAGACGTCAGGAAACATTGATCTACAAAGTTAAACTGAGAGGAGAAAAAACAAAATAAGCTAGTTAATTTACGAGTGACAATATTACTTGACGATAAATATAAGTAAAATGATTAAGAACCTGACTTCTTTTAAAGGTGGAAGATATATAATATCATCATATATGTATGCAATTTATATATGTCTATGTAAGGCTATAGTCAAGCTATATGTCTACAAGTGCATCGTATGATCTAGGTACGTGATGAGGCTTTTTATTTTGTTAGTGATACGATAAATCTAAGTTATTATGTCTGGTTTATCATCTAAGAGAAAAATAGTAGGATAACTGTAATATTAGTATTCATCAGAGTTTGTAGTAATCGAGTTAACTTGTTGTTGTCGTTGTGTGTCAAAGCAATTGGAATAGCCACTACCATACTTTTCGTTAGTTGATGACTAGTTAAATATATTTATTTGGTAGAGATTTTTGATATTATTGTAATCAGGAATTAGCTGCTAAATCCCTCTCACGAGATATGGAGATATGGGGCGTTCTAAATTCTAATTGAAGGGTCATACTTCTCGTCTTCGCCCTTATCAAATTTGGCGGAGAAGGGGACTGAAAGCAAAAGCTTCCATAAAATTCTCAAGATCCTGAAGCATTCTTTTTGAAGATGGGTAGCGGGCTAGTCCCCTGTTAGGACTCTCTCTCTCTCTCTCTCTCTCTCTCTCTCTCTCTCTCTCTCTCTCTCTCTCTCGTTCGTTCTGCAGACATATATTCGATCAAGTGCATTGCCGGTGAAGATGGTCTATATATGAACAGAACAAGCACTGTTTCAAGGTGCCAAAACTTAAGCAGTATCAATCGTTATTTCTAAACTAAATAGATTTCCATCCGAATGATTGTTTTGCATCAACCATTAGTTATTTAATTACGTGACCCAAAAATATATATATATATATATATATATAATCAGATTAATGCTCAGTTACGTCACCTTAATTGGTGTTTTATATGCAGGATTCCACCTAGTCGTCTCAATTGTACCGTTGCATGCAAGTATATGCCTTGGCTCATTTCGTTTAACGTCGTGCGATCATGTCTATTTATTGCCGCCGTGATGAACTATTATATATTCCTCTTGCAGTTTATATTAGCGATACGTACCTTGGGTTTAATTTCAAATCGCCAAGACATGCATCCTTTCTTCTTTTTTCTTCATTGTCTATTGCTTCTAATACTAAAACCGAAAATGACGTCTTGGTCCAAACAGAGAAGCCGGCCGGATTCCTTATATATGTTGAAAGGACGAAACTCTGATAAACGTAATATTCATCCTTTTGAAATGGACCAATTAATATTGTTTTTACCAGAAAACGAAAAGAACCAAACTAATGAAAGTAACTTTTAATTTTTAATCTTATCTACGTACCGACGTACACCTTAATCTTAACTTTCATTACAATATACAAACAGCAAAGATCGATTATCTTCAAACTTCAAACTTCAAAGTGAGTGACCTAGCTAGACCAAGCAAACTACCGGCCACAATATCAATACCAGCACGCAACCAAGGTGAAAAATACCAATAAGATCTTCAAAGTTTCCATATCAAATAGCTGCGATATCTGCTATATATTTCAGACGCCATTGCTTTGCAGCAGTAGGAATTTCAAGCTGTGGCAATAAACGACGGGCTAAAAGTTAAAAGGGCCTAAAGTAGTTCTTATGATTAGATGAAGCACCAAGGTTGGCCCAGTACCTTAAAACAAAAATGGCTGAAACAAATTAGTTTAGTGGTTGTGTCAGCAATCCAACACCAAATTGTGATTGATTGCACCATATATGCAACTGTTGGTGCATATGCTTAACTATACGAGGCAAACAATAAGCTCCATTAGTGAGATTTAGTCATTTCAGCAATGCAGATTAAGCCTCATCTCTAATCACTCATTTTCATCACTGCAAGTGCAAGTAATCATATATGCATATATTATCAAATCTTCTTTCCAATTAATTGTCACTTACTTGCCGTGTATTTATATACTACTTGAGCAAAATAAACGAATAATAAAGTCGATATTACATAAGTTTTACCTGAATGTAAAATCTAGTTTATTTTTAAATTTGTAATGCGAGAAAAAAATTTCATGTAAAGGTGGTCAAGTGAATTTCGACCACCTTTTTAATTTTTAAATTTAATTTAGATTTGTTCCCCCGCCTGTGAACAAGAATATTGGTCAATACCAGGTTGATAGGGTAAGGAAAAATAATTATATTTGTTCCCCTGCCTGCAATCATTTGAGGAACGAACAAGCTTCCCTCATAGGTCACTTTTGCAACACCTTAGTGGCTTAATTAGTGCAGTCTGTTTCTTTTCTGTTCTTAATATCATCTTTGCTGTTACCAACTTTAATTTTGAGAACTTAAAGTATGTCTAGTAGGCCAATTTGTAGCAAGTTTTGGTCTCTCACACGCACGACTCTCTAGTGATTTCTAGCCAAACACTGTTCGAGAGGGACTAAATAAAAACAAGAGTCGGTTAAATATACGTAGTATTTTTATAATTTTGATTTAAAATTAACGGAATCATGAATTCGCATGTCTCAATTTATTAATAAATTTAAAGATTTAGTAAACGCGATTGATCGAGTATGTACCCTGTGTACCTGCAGATTGATACCCAGTTAGTTTCATACTTGAACTGGTTGTTTGTGCATACATATGAGGATTAGTTTCTTGTTTTTCCTTGCTCAATTTTTTCTTTTCTTTCATGAGTATGGTTTGCTCGCGCAAAATCACTTTTTGAATCAGATTTTCATGTTTATTTGTGTGGCATATATCGATGACATTATTGAAATGATGAGTGGTATTTCCAATATCTCCATAAACAAATGATATCGTCACTCATCATGCTTGATTGATAAAATGTCAATATATGTTTCACAAAGAGGTCAAGAACCAAGAACTAAAAGCATGCATAGCAAGAAAGCAAGTGTACTCGTGCCCGTCAAAGATATAATACCTTATCTTTGGCAGACCATGCCTTTTAATCTTTATGTTCAATAAGGTAAACTTTTACATATTTGCTTTCCCTTGCGAGTAGCTACAGACAAGCTACATTCTAAATGAAGATGACATATGCGATCAAAACTAAACTATATGTAAATGGGTGTCATATCCAATTTTCATGGCCAAATATCTTTGCATGGTTAAGAAAGAATACACTAGTTGATCGATTATTGAAATGAGCAATAATGGTTAGTGGCCATTGTGTCCTCCATGT
The DNA here is from genome assembly GCA_034370585.1 of Fragaria x ananassa. Classification (NCBI taxonomy): domain Eukaryota; kingdom Viridiplantae; phylum Streptophyta; class Magnoliopsida; order Rosales; family Rosaceae; genus Fragaria; species Fragaria x ananassa. The sequence continues at coordinate 5,876,115 of CP139760.1, forward strand.
ATGAAAAGCTAGCCAAAGCTTAATTCAGGCTCCAATTCTCTCTCGCATGTTGGTCTTGGTATATATTCTCACGGCAATCAACCATCGATGCAACATTTGTCCATTTCAGCTACTATGTACGTATGGATCGGTTATGATGGGATCCATGAATCATGCCTAACTTATTAGGTATCTAATCTACGATATAAAGCAATGATTCGATAACAAGAATTGAAACCAGGCTAAATAATAACACTTGTGATTAAGCAGGTAAGTTATTCATAAGTTGATCTCATCACCTCTTCGATCAGTAGCTCACACAATGAATGAATAAAAATTGACGTGAAAATAATTAGTTCAAAATGGACCAACTCGATCGAAATTCTGTTAATTAAACAAGTTCGCAGTCCAGCAAATTTACTCGAGGAAGAATATGAAGTTTGTTGCATCACTTGCATGGGTTAACAAACCAGCTATACGTGTATATATGAAAGCTCGATCTTCTTTTTTTGTTTGAGAAAGATATGAAAGCTCTATTTTGTTGAAATGTCGTGAGAGTTCCAACCCTACGTTTTTCGTTTGTCAGTTATAATAAGATGCTCGATTACTCGTATAATTTTCAGAAAAATATGAGTAATCGAGCCTTATAATCTCTTTCTATTTTTTCTTTGAATTTTACTTGTTAATAAACACAAAAACCAAAAGTGTACCGTGATAAATCTCTTGTATTCTCATATATATCTTATTCTGTGATGAGTGACAATCATAAGCATTAGATCTCATAATGCTAATAAATCTTGAAGGAAATTAAACGAAGGATTGACGATTATAATCAAAACCCAAAATCGTTACCGTACAGAATATTTACTCTTTAAAAGCTTCGTATACAACTGGGTTAGGACAAATTCCATGTCATGCAACCTAATTCTGTTGCTTGTGAATTGTGATATATATGATGTACACTATATATATGTAGAGTACATACATGTTTGTTATTTTATTTTTTTTAACTTTTTATTAAATCAATTTTTTATTAAATAACTCACACATTCTACGTATATCAATAAAGTTTGAATTCATAATCTCAAAGTTATTTGAACTCATGATCTTAAAGTTATTAGTTAACACTATACATGTTTGTTAATTTGTTATGAGAATGGAAAAGGTGACAACTATATTTTGAGAATGGTTTCATGCATGAGCCCATCACTACACGTACATGTTAATTTGTTCCCTCGTCTGCATACAAGTACGAGAATAGGGTAACCAAAATCTGCAAATTTGTTTTCATTCTATATCATATTCATATATTCCTCCTCAATTTCACTAGATCGATCATGCCCATTTCTTTCGGTGTAAGTTTGTGACTGCACAAGTCTTTAAGCTGCATTTTCTATAAGACTATATATAGGTTGAGAAACTAATATTGTTTAATTAGTTCTTCTTCCTTTTTACATATAAACAAACGATAACATCTTCGAGTCATTTTATGATTAGTTCATATCGATTAGTATATGTTTCTCTGTAATTAAATTACTAGTCAGTTATTCTAGCCACAAAAAAAGAAGAAGAATGACTAGCTAGTCAGTTTCCATTGTCTATACAATCTATACTGTCCATTATAACAACACAGTACTTTTAATGATAGGGCTACAATAGAGTAATGACAACATAATGTCTATCTTTGTGTTCGGAAATGACAACACCATCTTTGAGGAAAGGAACAGATTAAAATGCATTTTCGATTAATAGGGTAGAGATAGTTATAACTTACAAGTGCTTACAACAACTTACTTGCATGATGATGTCCACCCTACAGGTAATGGGATCCCCCATAATGTTCATCTTGTGGTTGTGTTCCTAGTGGCTTTAAACCATCAACTTTTGAGAGATAGCTTAGTGGCAATAATACTCAAAATGATTGAACCCGGCTACATTTGTTTATGTTGACTAAGTACTTTGGAGACGGAAGTACTTAGGATACAAAAGTTTTCCATCTCCTAAGTATTTAGGCAACTTATATTGTTTAATGACAAAAAAAATTATTTTTCCCTTGGGCGACAGAATTACTGGATTCCGTTGCTAAAGTGAAAAAAAATTTAAAAATTAACATGGGCGCGGAGTCCGCTGGCGAGAAGACGTGAGGACTCCGCTGGCGAGAAGGCGCGCAGACTCCGCTGGCAAAGAATGGCGCGGACTCCGCGCCTCCTCTAGCAGAGAAGGACGCAGAGTCCACCGGCGTGAAAGGGCGCGGACTCTGCTGGCAGAGAAGGCGCGCGGAGTACGGTGGCAGAGAAGGCGCCAAGGAGTAGCAGGAGACGAAGAAGAAGGTGGGGCAGAGGGAAGAAGAAGGTGGGGCAGAGGGAAGAAGAAGAGGTAGAGGGAAGAAGGAGAGGCAGAGGAAAGTTAGAGTCCATACGTGGAAACTGGGTAGAGGAGGGGAGGGAGAGAGAATATATATATATATATAAGGAAACTTTCAAAAATTTGGTTCAAATTTTTCTGAAATTTTTAGCGGAAAATGTACCTCTAAAAATTTCGGTACTTAGGCGACGAAAAGTTATACTTTCGTCGCTTAAGATATTAATAATTTTTTTTAAATAATAATTTTGTTGTCTAAGTAAATTTTTCGGTCGTCTAAATCAATCTTAGACGACGGAATACATTTCTGTCGTTTAAGTGAATAAATTTTATTTTTTATAAAAAAATAATTTCGTTGCCTAAGTAAATGTTTCCGTCGTGTAAATAAATCTTAGACAACGTAATACGTTTCCGTCGCCTATGTGAATAATTTTTTTTATAAAAATGATTTCTTCTCTTAAGTACATTTTCCGTCTCTTAAGTTACCACCTAGGCGACGAAGGTGGTAACTTAGGAGACGAAATTAAAACAATTTCGTCGTCTAAGAGCTTTTTTCCGGCCTCCATTCTCTTTTTCCTCACCCACCCCACCAATCTGCTTTCTCTCTCTCTCTCTCTCTCTCTCTCTCTCTCTCTCTCTCTCCACCCTCCCCCTCTGATCTGCTCTCTCTTTCTCTCTCTCTAGCTTTCCCTAAATCATCAACCATGATCCATAAATTCATGGATCGTAAATCACTTCGGCATGGCTGCGGTGATTCCGATGAAGCCCAAGTTTGACTTTCCAGCCGGCGAGATCTGTAAGTAGCTTAAGCTCCTCTGTGTTTGAGGCAATATAACATACTTCATATGCTGTTGTCACCGGATTGGTTGATTAAGTTTATTTTTGTAGAATTTTGGTGTTGATATTTGTGAGGTTTTGCACTAGTGGAAAAAATCACTTAGCCGACGGAAAAATAATATTTTCGTCGCCTAAGATCTACTTAGCCGACGGAACACATTCCGTAGCCTAAGTTTTTACCTAGGCGACGGAAAAATATTCCGTCGGCTAAGAAAATCTTAGGCGACGGAAATTTTTACCTAGCCGACGGAATATTTATATATAAATATAAATGATTATTTATGATAACTTAGGCGACGAAAAATTATTCCGTCGCTTAGGTTATATCTTAGCCGACGGAAATATCTACTTAGTCGACGGAACCAAATTTAAAAAAAAAAAAAAAAATTTTGGCGGGATAACTGCCGCTTAAATATTTTGAACTTAGGCGATGGAAAAATATATTCCGTCGACTAAGTTCGAAAATTTTAAGCGGCAGTTATCCCGCCAAAAATTTTGAAATTTTTTTTGGTTCCATTCTATAACTTTCAGCTCTCTCTCCCTCATCCTCTTCATCTCTCTCTCCCTAGCTCGTCTGCTGCTCTCTCTCTCCCTCGTCTGGTTGCTCCCCCACCACAGCGGCGCCTCCTCCTCCTCCTTCGCCGCGGCACCTCCTCCTCCTCCAAGCAGTGCCGCCTCCTCCTCCTCCTCTTCTTGGCGGCAACTCCTACTCCTCCTCTTCTCGGCGCCTCCTCCTCCTCCTTCGCCGCGGCACCTCCTCCTCCTCCAAGCAGCGCCGCCTCCTTCTCCTCCTCTTCTCGGCGGCAACTCCTCCTCCTCCTCCTCTTCTCGGCGCGCGACACCTCCTCCTCCTCTTCTCGGCGGCACCTCCTCCTCCTCCCGGCGAGTTTAGAGTCGGAGGTGGAGTGGAGTTGTTCGGGAACACGCAAACATAACCGTCGTGGTGGCCGGAGAAGAGGAAGAGAAGGAAAAAAAAAAAGACCTAAAAAAACGAGAAAAAAAAACCGCGCCAATTATTCTAAAAAAAAAATTTAAATTTTTACTTCCGTCGACTAAGATCTTAGGCTATAGTCTTAGCAGACGACTATAGTCTTAGCAGACGAAGCTTAGCCGACGGATCTTAGCCGACGGAAATTCTGTCGACTAAGATCTTTGCAGACGAAATATATGTCTTAACCGACGGAACGGTTCTGTCGGCTTATAGCCATAATCCAGTAGTGTTGGACTATCACTACTAGAAGAAAGGTTTTAGCCGACGAAAATAAAAAAACCAGGCCGACGAATTCGTCGGCTAATTTAAAATTTTCGTCGGCTATGGTCAACTTTAGCCGACGAAATTAATATTTCGTCGGCTGAATAATTTTTTTTGTCGGCTATAGTCTGTGAACTTTAGCCGACGAAATTTTTAAAAGTTTAGCTGACGAAATTTTTAAAAGTTTAGCCGACGAACTTTTTAAACTTTAACCGATGAAATTTTTAAAAGTTTAGCCGACGAAAAAATATAATTTCGTCGGCTAAAGTGCCTTATATTTGCAGATGCAGACAACAACTCATCTGAGAAAAAAAAAACTATACGTAGAACCTTCAAACGTAAAAAACTCGTGAAATAAGATATGACCAAAATGGTGAAATACGTCTACGATTGAAAAATCACAGTATTCCGGTAAAGTCTCGGTGTCGATAGTGGACTTACCTTTATTATTCACTATACTGCAGATTTGGCGTTTGGTGTTTGATTGACTATTGTGATACCTTTCCAGAAACGTAACGGCGCTACGAGTCAAACTCATTGCTAATGCCATGATGTATAGGCTTTTTTGGCCATCCGAGTCCATTTAGGGCTTCAAAATGCAGTTTTCTTATTTTCGATTAGAGTTGACCGTTTCGATCAAGCCCTTAACTTTGTCGAATCCAGTTGAATTTTTTATCATAGACATCTTTCATCATAATGATCATATCTGACAGTCGAATTTTGGTTTGTGAATTTTAGTCATCAGAATCACAATGTGTCTACTATTTACCGTTATTCGGGTTTATGGGGAGCCTTATTGTCGGAAGGTAAATGTCTCAAAATTTTTATATGGGAAGTTGCGTCTCATCTACGTGAGAGTTTTTTGTGTGGAAGGTTTGACCAAACTACGTAATATAGAGGGAGATATGAGCGTTTTCGTGTGATAAGTGACGATGGATTATGGTTGACCGTTACGATCGAGCCCTTAACGTTGTCGGATCCAGTTGAATTTTTTACTATAGACATATTTCTTCATAATAATCATATCTGACGGTCGAATTTTGGTTAGTGAATTTTAGTCATCGGAATCACAACGTGTCTACTAATGTTGTATAACTTGTTTAGTAGGTTATACAACTTTGTGAACCAACTCTACATAGGAAGAAAAATTATTAAAAATATCGTGAAATAAGATGTGTTCAGAATGGTGAAATATGGCTATGGTCAAAAATCATGTAAATCGAGTAAAGTCTCGGAGCCGATAGTAGCGGTCAATCCTATTTACCGTTATTATTTCTTATGGGGAGCCCTATCGTCGGAAGGTAAATGTCTCAAAATTTTTATATAGGTGGTTGCGTCTCATCTACATGAGAGTTTTTCGTGTGGAAGATTTGACCAAACTACGTAATATAGAGGGAGATATGAGCGTTTTCGTGTGATAAGTGACGATGGATTATGGTTGACCATTTCGATCGAGCCCTTAACGTTGTCGGATCCAGTTGAATTTTTTACCATAGACATATTTCGTCATAATGATTATATCTGACGGTCGAGTTTTGGTTTGTGAATTTTAGTTATCAGAATCACAACGTGTCTACTAATGTTGTATAACTTGTTTAGTAGGTTAGACAACTTTGTGAACCAACGTACTCTACATAGAAAGCAAAATTATTAAAAATCTTGTGAAATAAGATGTGTTCAGAATGGTGAAATACGGCTATGGTTCAAAAATCAAGTAAATCGGGTAAAGTCTCGGAGCCGATAGTAGCGGTCAACCCTATTTACCATATTTATTTCTTATGGGGAGCCCTATCGTCGGAAGGTAAATGTCTCAAAATTTTTATATAGGTAGTTGCTTCTCATCTACGTGAGAGTTTTTCATGTGGAAGATTTGACCAAAATACGTAATATAGGGGGAGATATGAGTGTTTTCGTGAATTTATAGACTTTAGTCGACGAAAATATATGAAAAGTCGTCGGCTAAGGTCAAAAATTTCAAAATTTCTTAGGCGGTAAACCAAAGTTGGAGGAAAATTTTCAAAGGACTTTAGCCGACGAAAATATATGAAAAGTCGTCGACTAAAGTCGAAAAATTTTCAAAATTTTCAACCAAAATTTTTTGGCGGTCAACCAAAATTTTCAAAAGAGTTTAGCAGACGAAAATAAAGAATTTTGTCGGCTAAAGTTCTTTATATAGGCAAAGATGGATGGTAAGAAGTCTATTATCTGCCAGATTTTCTTCTCGGCCTAGCTCTGCCGTCAAGCCACCGAAGACCGTCACACTTGTCCCAAAAGCTTCGTCGTTGTCTCTACTTCATTGCTGGATAGGTGGTGCATCGAGTGGCGCCGCCGTGAGGGATAAATCGAGCTCCAAAACTCCGCCGGTTCGGATTCGGTGTCGATCAAATTTCTCCTTCCTTAGGCCACCATTTGGTGAGTTCTATATATGGATAAGTTGAGTTTGATTAGTACTACATTTCCCTAGAATTTGGTAGCTCGATTCGGTGTGTGTGAAGAGAATCGAAGATTTGAAGTTTTTAGGGTTTAAAATTGGGGATTTTTATATTTTGAGTCGATTGACCTGTTTAGGCTTAGAATTGAGCTTCGACTTCTTCTAGAAAGTTGTTCGAAATGTTGAGAGGAAGATTATGTCAAATTTTGGTCGTGATTGGAGGTGGCCGAAAGGTTTTGCAGTTTTGTTTTTCAAAACCCAGCACCTTTAGCCGACGATATTTAAATACTATATTCGTCGGCTATAGTATTTTTAATTTTTTTTATAAGGTTTAGCCGACTAATTGTGGCATGTTTCGTCGGCTATAGTTATTTTTTAAATTTTTTTTATAAGGTTTAGCCGAAAAAGTATAATAAATTTTGTCGGCTATAGTAATTTTTTTTAATTTTTTATAAGGTTTAGCCGACGAAATATATTTCGTCGGATATAGTTATTTTTTTAAATTTTTTATCAGGTTTAGCCGACAAAATATATTAAATTTCGTCGGCTATAGTTATTTTTTTAATTATTTATTACACACTTTAGCCGACGAATATCTTAATTGTTTCGTCGCTAAAGTCTGGGGAAAAAACCGACGACATGTTTTTCGTCGGCTAAAGTCATCACCGAGGACCTTTTCCCGACGACACTAAAGCCGACGAGCCTTCGTCGACTAAGATCTTAGCCGACGAATTAAGATAACAGGCCGACGAAAATTTTTCGTCGGCTAAAGTGCTTGTCCTGGTAGTGTATGTAGGTTTTGGTTATTGAGGAGGTGGACGCTTTAATCTGGCCTTGTAATCTTGTGTTGGATCTAAGATCACTGTTACTGGTTGTGGAATAATTTGGCTGAAATAATGAGGTCTCTCTCTTCTTTCTCTATCTTTCTCTTAGTAGTAGCATAAACTTCCTTAGTAGCAGCATTACAATAGTGAATTAAACAATAGAAGCAGCAACAGCCGTAGCTTTGCAGTCTTTCAGTAGCAACATTTCAATAATGATCTAAACAGCAACGGTAGCAGCTAACTTCATGGTCGGCAGTAGCACCTTGTTAAGCTTCAGCTAATTCATGGTTGACAGTAGCAGCTAGCTTCACAGTCAGCATTAGCAGTTAGTTTCACAATCGGCAATAGAACTAGCAATAGCACCTTTTGACTCGGTAGTAGGCAGTAGCACCTTCCTACTCAGCAGTAATACCTTCTTACTCGGCAGACAGTAGCACATCTCTAGCACATCTGATTAAAATTTCACAGTAGCAACTAGATTTTGCAGTAGCAGCAAAATTGCACAGTAGCAGCTAGACGGTGGAGAATCTGCAGTAGCAGCAGCTAGCTTCGTAGTCTACAGTAGCAGCTAGATTCACGGTTGATAGTAGACAGTATCAACGAGTTTCACAATATGCAGTAGCAGTTAGCTTCAAAATCTGCAGTAGCAGCTAATTTGGGACTGAGAATTATAGAAGTAGGCAGTAGCAGAGTGAGATGAGTAGCAAACGTAGGCAGTAACAGACATATTGGTAGTAGAAGTCGTCAGTAGCAAACGAATTGGTAGTATAAGTCGGCAGTAGCAGGTGGATTGCTAGTAGAAGCCAGCAGTAGCAGTCGACATTACTTGATGACATTAGCAGTTAGTTTGTAAATTGACCCACAATAGTTTAGTTGACTCTATTTTAATTTTAATGAAGGGTAAAATTATAAATATGTAGCTGACACATGTCAACAGCATAACAACTTGTCATTAATTGTAACATTTTGTTCTTATATGTGTAAGATAATGTGTAAATGATATATTTGTAAACTGAAATTTGGTTAATAACTAAAATATAATTTACTAAAAAAAAAATTCAACTGTAGTAATTTGTCCTCATTCTTTTGTTATGGCAGAATCTTGTTTATAAACCCAAAAGGGTGAAGACAATGTTAAAATAAGAAGCAATGCTTGGATGAGTGGGAGGGAAACAAAAACAATGAAGGATTTCATATATTGAATCAATCAATAGTAGGCAAGAAGCATACATTTCGAGCACTATCAGAAAAGTTACAAGGAACTTAGGTACTTAGGAATGTGAGCTATAAGCCTATAATTCACCATAATTCACATTTACAAGAACACATTCAGTGAGTAGCTAGCACTAACTGACAAGCCTGTTGGGCAAACTATGAAAGCCAAGGTTTTTCGCCACCCGTTTTCGACAATGGTTTCCGGCTTTCTTCCCTTGTTGTTGAGCAGTACTAGTCTTCTTGAACTCCTGTTTTGGAACATAGTCCAGGACCTGAATCCTCTTTTGTCTCTTGTTGTTTTCAATTTGCTCATACCGATCATGGATCTTTCGCTTTGTTGCTTCAAGCTTGGCCTCCTAATCCAATAACGGCTTCAGCTTGATGATCGGTTTAACTACTTGATCAACAACAACAGAGGACGGTTTGGCCGGCGCCTTATACCATGATGGGAACTTGATGCGGACTATATTCCTTGGTGGAGCCTCGACCGGACCCGACTCTGTTTCTGATTCCCCCCCCCCCCCCCCCCCCCCTAGATCAGCTTGAATGGAATTGAGGATTTGAGTCTTCCGGCGACTGAATTCTTCAGGGAAATCAGAGGCGGCGTCTGTGATCGCTTGATCGAGGACATCAAAGACGGTGGATTTGTTCGGTGCAGCAGCAAAGAAGTCCCTCCACTGCTCTATTGACGGCATGGATTTCAACGGAGAAGGGAGATGGGTATAGAATTTGGGTAGAAATGGAGAATAGAAACGCTAGGATGAGAATTAGATCGAGAAGTGGAAAGAAGAGCAGAATTGATTAGAAAAAAGGAAAGTGTGAGGGGGATTATACACACGGTAAATCCTTATCCTAAAAGGATTGGGGTTGGATGAAATCATCTATGCTTGCCAACGGCTAGTTTGAAAAAAAAGACCCTTTTATATTTTATTTACTGATATATTTTTTATTTGTTTAAAGTTGATAGTAAGGGTGGCATTTTTGAGTAGAAAACCGAAAAAAAAAACTGAGTCAAAAACCAAACCAAAACCGTAAAAACCGGGCCAAAAAAAAAACCGAGCCGAATGATATATGTTCTTGTTGGTTTTCGGTTTCAGCTTTGTAGAAACTGAACCAGACCGGAAATCGAAGTCAACCCGATCAACTTTTCAAGAAGACGTCATTTTGGTTTTTTTTTTTGAAACCCTAATAAGTAATGAGAGATAGAGAGAGTCTTTGACAGTGACTCTCAGTCTTCGCCTCCTCTCGTCCCTCTCGACCTCTCCTCCAATCCTCTTTTTTTTTCTTTGTCACCTCTTGCCCTCCTCTCCTCCCTAATTTGATCTCATCTCCACGCTCGGCCACTAGACTTCAGTCCTCTAAGTCTCCAACCTCTCCTCTCCTCTCCTCTCGGTCTGACCATCACAATGAAGAGGGGTAAATTGAACCCATCAAAGCGGGGTTCCTCAAAATCGTTTGGCTCAACTGGTCATGGTCATGGTTGTGGTGCTGCGATTAATGCGATGGACAAATCGTCCTCATCTTCTCAGGTATGTTTTTCTTTTCAGAATGTCCTCATCTTCTCTATTGTATGTAAACTTTGGAAAATCATAAGTATTTGTAAACAAAATCATTTTGCTGCGATTCCAGTTCTCAAATAATCTTTAGGTTATCTGTTACAATTGTTATGAAGAGACCAATTTGAAATTCTTAGCCGAGCTATACTGTTTTTAGCTAAAAATGTCTGCTGATCAGGAAGTTAGCAGTTTTTCTCTACTGTATATGAACTTTGGAAAATCATAAGTATTTGTACAAAAATATTTTTTCTTCGATTTTAATTCTCAAATAATCTTTAGGTTGTCTGTTACAATTGTTATGAAGAGACTAATATGAAATTCTTAGCCGAGCTATACTATTTTTTGTCAAAAAGGTCTGTTGGTCAGGAACTCAAGAAGTTAGCAGTTTTTCTCTGCTGTATATGAAATTTGTAAAATCATAAGTATTTGTAGAAAAGCTGCAATTCCAATTCTCAAATAATCTTTAGGTTGTATGCTACAATTGTTATGAAGAGACTAATCTGAAATTATTAGCCGAGCTATACTGTTTTTTAGTAAAAAATGTCTGCTGGTCAGGAACTCAAGAACTTAGCAGTTTTTCTCTACTGTATATGAACTTTGGAAAATCATAATTATTTGTAAAAAAATTTATTTTTCTGCGATTCCAATTCTCAAATAATCTTTAGGTTGTCTGCTGGTCAGGAAGTTAGGCATACATTTTCTGATTTTGTTCCTTTGCTCTTAGTCTCAATGTTTGCTAAATGATTCTTGCTTGATTTGGTATGTAATACTTAACTTGTTTAGAACTTTAAATTGGTTTATTTTTTTTATGCAGATGCAAGTTAATTAATAGTGTTGGTGTTAGTGAATCGGCAACTCCGACACCAGTTTGCTTTTCTATTTCGTTTTTTGTTCATATGCAAATTTTGGAGATGTCATCATTGTCACATGTGCATAGTGTTAAGAGTTGTATGCTGCCTCCTAAAATGAAGCAAAATTATTTTCGAGCATGAGATGATGTTGCAAGAAGGATTTGATCTACTTTCCTCCAAAATATTTCAGGTTCTTGTTTTGTGATGTATAAACTTTTAACATTGAACTCTATTTGTATTTTGTAATTTATGGACTTTTGAGTTTTGTCATATGGAAGTATGGAGTATGAACTATGAAGTATAAACTTTATAATTTGTGTTTAAGATGTGTGGACTTTAATTATGGACATTCAAACTATTTTTAGTGTTTTGATTACTTTTGTATACATTTGGTTAGTGGTTATATTGATACATAGTTTTGAAATGCTAAAAGCAATAAAGGTGGAGGAGCTGTTAATTTTTTTGTTACAGTTAAATCATGGTTAGAAAATTTTACAGTTTGTACAAAGTTTTTTTTTGTAAAAAAAAAAAGAAAAAACCGAAAAAACCGAAACCGAACCGGACTACCGGTTTGGTTCGGTTTTCAGTTTGGCATAACTAAAAATGGAAAACCAGGCCGAACTATAATTTTTATTTGGTTTTCGGTTTAGGCCAAAAACCAAACAGAATCAAAACGTGCCCACCCCTAGTTGATAGGGTGATATATCCTCCCAAAGTTGTTATCTTGCTTAATGGTTGAGGGTGAAGTTCTTGGCAACGGAATTAGCAATGTTAGTATACATCCTTCTCACATCGATCAGTAGCTGCTCTATATTATTGCGTTAATTCATAATTTGATAACATAAAATGTTACATGTCAGTAATAAATAATTTTTTTTACTTAATAATTTAATGAAAATTAAGGTTACATATGGTTAAAGACCAACATGAACTGTGTTAGTCTTAATCATTTAGGCTTAGTTTGATATTATGGTTTAAAAACTCAATTTTTTAAAAACTAGTTTTAAATAAGCAACATTTAATCTGCTTTCTAAAATCGTGGTTATTTAAACTAAAAAGTTCTAGATAAAAGCACGTTTTAAGATTTTACTAAACAGAAAATATATCTCTAAAATGGTGATTATAAGTGATTTTAATCCCTAAAACTCAATATCAAACTGGGCCTTAGTATTTCAAATTTATGGTCTTGTAGTTGGTTAACCTCTTGTTGTTTTTAGTAAAATGAGAAATTCGTCTGAATGATTTACGAACTTTTGCTCCTTATAAACTTTGATATATCAAGTTTTAAAAATATCAGATTAGTATCTTATGTTTCCATCCTGACGTAAGATTGGTGTATATAGTTATTAAGATTACTAATTTATCCTCAGACAAAAAAAGATGAATAATTTACCCTTCAATTCTCTTTTTTTCTTAGTTTTTCTTCTTTGTTTTCATATTCCAATATTCTTTTTTTGGCTTATTATATTTTTAGGTACGTAGAGAAAAAATTCATCGTCGCTTTCTCCTTGCTAATAATTAGTTTTTCATCTCAATCATCCTTGAATGTCAACGACAATAACAAGATTCTTGAGTGTCAACAGCGAAAACAACAAGGATTTAGCTTCTGTATGTTTCCCCTCTTCAATCTTCTTCAAGTTTATAAAATCAACCCAAATCATCAAATTCCAAAACCTCTTTTAATATTTCTTGAATAAGAAGCAAATAAAAAATAAAAATAAAACTTAAAGGTAAATTGGTTATCTTAATGACTATGGAAACATGTTATACCGTTATGATATTTTCAAAACTTAATATACTAAAGTTTGTAAAGAGTAAAAGTTCGTATACCATTCAGATGAATTTTTCTAGTAAAATACAGAGAATTTTTAAGGGCCTTAATAATAGTTTCTACTGTATTATTCTGCACTAGGAACCTCTTTGAGCCATAACCTGTACAAATGTCTTCATAACCTCTTGTGCTTGAATATATATAAAACTTGTACTCGAGGTATGCTTAGCACTCTTCCAAGTAATTGCAACATCTCTTAGCTTGAAAACAAAGATACTTTCCTGCTCAGTCTGCTTCCAAATGTCCCACAACTTGAACTTATACAAGTTTCTTACACAATTAAACATGGAACTCTTACTCTTCTGCAAATACCCAAGTGCTTTGTTGCCAGCTTCATAGTGAGCATGGCCTGGCCGGATTGGACCAAAATCTTGACATTACACGCACCGAATATGCCGAATGAGGACATGTATGCATTTCAGCAACCGTAGCATAATTTAAGGCCTATTTTTCATTGCTTCCTTGTCCAAATGTGTTCCACTCAATTTGTCACCCTTGGACATAGAAAACAGTCGACATGAGTAGGATCCCCAGATACATTCCATTTTTCATTGAGTTAACTAACATATAACTCACATTCCAATTATTTCTCTGCACAACTTTATAATTGTTACCAACTTTAACTGGAAGATATGTGTTATATGCAGAATGAATGCAGTTCAGACTTCAGAATCATAGAGAGTATGTGGGGATGGGAACGATATGCACGGATCAAAAAGGAAGCCTTGGCCACAATATACAGGGATGAACCGATGAAGCATACAGATTGATATAAAACAGACTAGTTATAGCTCAGTTTTTTAAAAAGTTTAATATGTGACCTTTGCCAAACACATTCATATATGCATGCCTAGGAATTACATTTTTGTTTGTTTACTTGGACATTTAGTTGCAGATTTTGAGGTTCCTAGTTAGCATGTTTTAGAAATAGCATAATTGTATTTTCAAAAGAATTAGCTATTACTGAAAGTATTCCCAAATTTGATTTGTTTAGATAATTTATATGGACTAAACAGGTGAACTAAAACAAATGTCATCAGATTCTTTAATAATATTTCTAAATAATAATCCATTAAATGATATTGAGTTATTGACTCATTTGAATGTAAATATACATTAAGGAAAAAATTTACATTAAATCTGCAAATAAAGACCTCATCTTTCTCACCTGTAAGCTCTAAATATCAGAGCAATGTTTGTTCAAGTTCCACTTCCACAGTAATGTGCATATCCGTTTCTACGCATGTCCAAACTGAAAAGTTGAATACCAAAAGAAGGGATCATTATCAGATAATCATATGAAAGGAACTCAATAATCCTAATGCTTGACTTAACTGCCTGCACATCTTTTAACTACCTAAAGACCAATAACAAATGAACTAACCATGAAGAAAGAAACAAAAATAAGCTTCAGACCAGAAAATGTACATGTAATTTATGAATAATAAGCTTCACTAAATTAATAAATATCTTAAAGAGAGAAAAATGTTGCTTGAACACCAACCTAGTCCAAATCATAAACATGTCGATCAGTTGTCTGGATGTATAGCACTTTTTTTAACCATTTTTTCTCTAGAGAGCATTAATGTTCGGTGTGTAACCTTCATCCTTTAAATCTTCATATAATACTTTTAGTACGTGAGAGATCTTTACTAAATTATCACCAGCGTGAAACTCATGAAGTTGATTCTCTGTCTCTATCCAGCTACAGCCAGGAGTCTTGCTGACACCCCTTTGTTTCATCAACACTCTCATCCTTGCTGAGTCATCCCACATTTTTAAGCCCTTGTAGATATTTGAAGAGATAATATAGTTTCCAGAGTTTGAAGGCTCCAATTCTAGAAGCAGCTGAACTACCTGTTCAGTGACATCTGCATTTCCACATTTCCGACAGGCACTAAGCAACGCTCCCAGCGTAACTTCATCTGGTTTTTCAGGCATTTTCTTGACGAGATCCCAAGCTTCATGCACGCGTCCTGCTCGTGACAAAAGGTCGGCCATGCAAGAGTAATGCTCTACTTTTGGAATCAGCGCAAATGATGAGCTCATTAGATCAAAAAGTCGACGACCCTCGTCGACTAGTCCAACATGAACACACGCAGAAAGTACTGCGACAAACGTGATGTCATTTGGCCGAGCAGTCCCAGCTTCTACTGTCATACGCTCAAATAGGGATATTGCTTCACGAGCTCTCCCATGGAAAGCAAGGGCAGATATCATGGCGTTCCAAGTAACCTCATTTTTCTGGGGCATGTCTTCAAAAACTCTTAGTGCATTGGCTAAGCTGCCACACTTAGCATACATATCAACTAACGCAGTAGCAACATATATGTCATGTTGAAAGTCCCTTTCAGATGCATATTTGTCTATCCATTTCCCCAAATCTAGAGCACCAATTGCAGCACATGCAGACAACATTCCAACCAATGTAATTTTATCAGGGATAACACCTGCTTCTTTCATGCCATCAAAGAGCACCATTGCTTCATCTGACATTCCGTTTTGAGCATACCTGTCCAACATATAAAGTAATATATAAGTACCATCGAACTCAGTCAACAGATACATTTGTAGAGAACGACGTTTGATATATACTGTTTCCAGATAAATATACTGGAAGATAACTAATAGTATTCGATTGTTGCTAACTGGACACTGGGAGACAATGTAGCTCATCAAAATCCAAAGGTCCACAGGCCACCAGTAAGGACTATAGAAAATACTATTGTGAAAAATGTTGTGAATCAGTAGTAATCAGAAATTTTTCATAGATATATAACAGGACTTGTAAGTGATATAAGCAATATGCATGCATTTTGGTAAATGTGACTATAGAATACTATGACTGTTTAAAATACCAAATTGAACACCATCATCAATATCATTGCCATAACTATCGTGCTTATAATTAAACTTCCATGTTGATGGAAGTTTGCAAGGGTATCCTCTCAACTCCTCAAAAGCTGCATTCCCATGGAAAAATCTTAAAATACAGAACTAAAACCATATGCTACTTTTCCATAAGAAAAGTCAAATGTGGTGCATTTGTTGTGCTCAAAATTTAAACAAATCTCAAAAATTTAATTCATGAATGCTTTCAATTTTGCAGATGAGGAAGTTACTCCAAAATCTAAAAGCACATATGGTTTACAAAGACTCTAAAAAGGGGTAAGTTTAGAAAGCATTTTGGTTTAACGGTATATGAAGCACAAGAATGCTGACACCCATTGAAGCTACTACTGTTTCATGAAAGTTTAATATAATAAGACAATCAATCAAAAAATAAAGAAACTGAGTTTCTAACCTTGATTACTGTTTTTCCAACATTTCATAATCTAAAGCGATTTCTCTTCTAAAAAAATAATATCTAAAGAGATTTCAAAACGTCATGATTTCTGGCCAATACTCATGGTCCATGGGTCATTCTAGTAAATGGAATGCTTATGTAAAGGTTAATTAAATATGGCCATTAGATGCTGCAATAGGAGTCTAGAAAATTTCAAGCTAGAGGATTGAGGATTAGTTCGGAGATTCTTCTAAAAGCCTGCATATCTTCGAGGAGTTGAGGGAGTTTCTAGATATAACCTAGCACATGGTTTAAGGGAATCAGATGTGGTGTCAAATACTTCTTTTTTCTTTTTATATCAAATTCTGATGCTGATAGATGTCTTTAAAGATAATACATTCCTTTTGATTTGTAAAGCCAAGGTCTCAACTTTACATAGCCATACTCTTTGTCTCCCTAAGAATCCATCAGTGACCTATTTCATAAGTCTTTTTAGTCTTTTAGACCAATCAAAACAAAATAGCTGATCTCTGACCTCTATGATATCCTCAAATTACATACGCATGTTCAACGATTGAAGACTCGCAGCAAGGGAGTCCTTACATTTAAGTGATTCAACTCCTGTCTAAACCAATCTCATAAATAATTACTTCAAATTCAGGAAGGGAATGTTGACAAGACATGATATCCAAATTCATTTTCCTATCTGCAAGCATGAATAATTTATTTTCGCCTTAATGGAAGTAAATCAAGGTCAACTATTGTATCCATGTTACCATATCCTATGTTAAAATCTTGATCTATCATATTAAGGGTATCTGATCCTTGACTTGAACCATAACATCAAGCAAAGCATTCAGGAGGAAGTTGCATACCCTGAAATCATGGCATTCCATGTGACACGATCCTTCTTCTTCATACTGTCAAAAACCCTCCTGGCTGAACACAAATCACCACACTTCCCATACATCCCAATCAACGCAGACCCCAGATAAGAATTCAGGTCCAACTTCTTCTCAACAACAAACTCCTCCACCCACTTCCCCAACCCCAAATCCCCAAGGTCCCCGCACGCCCCGAGAACACTCACCAGAGTCATCTCATTTGGCTCAAACCCAGCTTCCCTCATTTCCCCAAACAACCCCACCGCGTCCTTTGCACGCCCCATCTTCCCATACCCAGAAATCATCGAGGTCCACGACACCGAATCTCTCTGGGGAATTTCATCAAACACCTTGCGTGCACAACCCAACTCCCCACACATCGAGTACATGGTAATCATAGAATGACAAACATGTCCATCACTACCAAACCCAGTCTTCACCACCGAAGAATGCCCGGCACGGCCGTGAGTAATCTCGGAGAGATTCCAACACGCAATGAAGAGAAATGGGAAGGTGAAGTTGTCCGGGGAAAGACCCAGAGACTTCATTCGGTAATAGAGGTGAAGAGAAAGTGGGTACTTGTGCCAGGTGGTGGTGAGGCCGCGGAGCATGACGTTGAAAGCGTAGGAATTGGGTTCGGGGATTTGGGAGAAGAGGGTGGAGGCGTAAGGGAAGTCTTGGAAGTCGATGAGTTTGGGGAGGATGAAGTTGGGTTTGTGGATGGAGCTTATGAGCATTTGGGTGTGGATTTGTTTGAGCTCTTTGATGGAGAGGCATTGTTTCAAGAGATGCAGGAGCATTCCCGTGTGGGATAGGAATTGGTTTTGGGTGTGGGGGTTGAGGTTTTGAAAAGCGAGTTGGCGGGGTTTGGGTTTGAGCATTGTGTTTTGAATCAACTAATGGAAGACTGCTGTATATAAAGAGGTGAAAACCAGCATGAAGGGTAACACTAAAGTCATCGATTGTAGTTGGTGTTTGTTTTTATAACGTAAATTATTGTATAGTCATTCTAGTTTGAAGTCGACATCTGTTTAGTTCTTATGGTTTTATTTTAATATAAATAATTCCTAAAGTCATGATTTTTCATCTAAATAGTCCTTATGGTTTTATTTTAATCTGAAGTCCTTAAAGTCACAATTTTTCATCTAAATAGTTATTCTGACAATTTTCTCAATTAAAGATCATGTTAGCAATTTAATTGAGAAAATTGATGAAATGACTATGTTTCTGCATAATCCCGAAGGCTATGTAAAATCACGGTAGAACATGAACATGAACAAGAAACAACATGGGCAAGAGACAAGGACATATAGTGGTTCACCATGTCATATGTCATCGGAGGACATGGTTACATCCACTTAAGATTTTACTATCATGGCTAATAAGTCTTTGGTGTTACAAGAGCTCTCTAAGATGGAATGAGTAGTGATTGAGAGAGAGAAATGTTTCTATATATGGGAAACCTTCCTTTTATAGCTAAGGAATGTTCCCTCACATATTATGTTTCCGATGTGGGACTTACTACACATATATCTTCTTATGATGTCTTCTTGTGGAGCTTGAAGGAGGACCTTCTGGATATGGTACCGATGATCTTTCACCATGACAAGGTAGCCCAAATGTCGGTCTATCGGAAGTATGTCGGGGCGGGGCCCTTCATGGCCGAAAAACAGTCTACGAGGTCGTTGCTTATATCTACATACAACATGTCCCCTCAACTCCCGAGTAAGAGGATCATCTTACTTGGAGAGTTATAAATAAATGGTATGCCGCAAAGCATAAGTAACGACCGACTAACGGCATACACCCCATGTCCTCTCAACTCTTAGGAAGAAGGTTCTCTTACTCGGAATTATTTCCCTCTTCCTCTTTCTCACGATTTTCTTCTCTCTTTTTGAAGGGAGTGACAAGATTCGCTATGTCCTCCCAAGTCTTGCTTGGGTGTTGCTTTCTTTTTGTTAAACTGCCGATGAATTTGGTACTCGGGCAGATAGTGTTCAATGTGGCTCTCAGGTCTTGCTTGTTGATATTCTCTACTTTGATGCATTAGTCTTGCTCCTTTTTACACATGGGTATTACTCGGGTCTTGTCTTTACTTGCTACCCATTAAATCTTTCTCTTGATTGATGTTATCTTTTCCTTATAACTTGAGATCTTATTCCAAGTCTTACTTTGTCTTGATATTCACCGTAATCTTTAAGTCTGCTGATAAGACAAAAAATGTCTCTCCCGACCCCCGGCCTCAAAACTTATTTGGCCGGGCGTGGTATTTTCACGTTTCCAATGGCAATGTACAGTTGGTTCCTCTTCTATAGCCATCTGAGTGTTACACTTTCCCATGGACAAAGGTGGCGAACCCTTTCCATATCTTGTGTTTCTACTCGAGTGATGAGGTGTTAATGTCGTCTGTGATTTATCAAGCCACTTGCTTCGTTTTTAAAAGGATGATATAAATTGCCCTGCCCCGGCTAGGGGTGGGCATAAAACCCGAAACGAAAAAAAAGACCGGACCGGACAGGCCGGCCCGACAGGGCCGGGCCGGGCTTTTTACGGGCCCTCATTTATCTTCTGTCATTTCGGGCCGGGCCTAACTGTACTCGGGCCGGTCCCGGGCCCTAGTTTTGCGAAAGATTTTAAGCCCGAAAGCCCGACCTACGTACGTGTCACTCAACAATTGGATAATTTTAGCAGTCCTATACTAGTAAGATAGGCTCAACCACACAGGATTAGTCCATTTGTGTGAAGTCAAACCCTAAAAGTCCTAAACTTCTTTAACCAAACAAAGAAGCTAAGAGACGAAACAGAGACAGTGAGACACTGCTCCTCTCGACACCTCCGTTCTCCACCCTCCGCCCTTCCCCTCCGCTCCTCCACGCCTCTGGACGACGCCTGTCGCCTGTACGCCTCTTGAGTCTAGGCGAAGCCAGCGCACGTCTTTCGCGCAACGAGGCGAGTTCTGAGTTTTCTCACAAATTGGGGAAGCCGCCGTGGCAGCAGAAAAGGCGGAAGATGAGGCGATTCCGGCGGCAGCTCTGCGTGGCAGAAGAGGGCTCTGTCTCCTTCAACGAGAAAGGTCTCAGGTACCTTCAAACTAAGCCCTGAAATTTGCTTGCTTTGTGATTATGGTGAATTGGATTTGAAAGATTGGTGCTTTGATGCACTTTGTTGATTTTTGTGATTGTGGTTTTCAAATTCTGATCGATTCATTCTGATTGTGGGTTTCCCTCTTGAGAATCAGATGCTCAGGTACCTCTCTTCTCTTCCTCTCGACGACGGCAAAACAAGCCTGAAACCCGGCCAAACCGGTCCGGGCTTTTGCCGGGCCGGGCTTTCCCCGGGCCCAACTTTTTTTGATGCAAAGACCGGCCCGAATGTACTATTACCGGTCCGGGCCCGGTCCCTAAGAAAAGTAGGCCGGTCTCGTCCCGCGCCCAGCCCTAGCCCCGGCCTCTCGGGGAGGCTTATCCGGGACTTATATTTCTTACGCATTTGTTGAGCATGGTGAAGTGCCTATCTCGGTGAAATGTCTATCTCAGTGGAATGCCAATCTCGGTGGAATGCCAATCTCGGTCGAATGTCAATTTCGGTCGAATTCCAATCTCTCGGTCGAATGTCAATCTCTCGGTCGAATGCCAATCTCGATCGAATGTCAATCTCGGTCGAATGCCAATCTCGCGGTGGAATGCCAATCTTGGTCGAATGCCAATTTCTCGGTCGAATGCCAATTTCGGTCGAATGTCAATCTCTCAGTCGAATGCAATTCTCTCGGTTGAATGCCAATTTCGGTCGAATGCCAATCTCTCAATCGAATGCCAATCTCTCAGTGGAATGCCAATATCGTGGTGGAATGCCTATCTCGGTCGAATGTCAATCTCTCAGTCGAATGCCAATCTCTCAGTGAAATACATATCTCGGTCGAATGCCAATTTCTCGGTGGTTTCTCAGTCTTATCATGAAGAAGTAAACTTTCATATCCTGATTGTGTTTCCAATCCAATCATGAATACTTGGAACTCCCATATGCGATGCTCGAGAGGAAAAATAAGATATCAACATAGAGTATGTACATTTTTCTCAAACAAATTTGAACAGATAATAGTGATCATGGACTGCATGTTATATAGTTCGTACTAGTTACAACAACTCATGGTAAGCCAACAGTTCCATGATTTAATTGTGGAACATATAATCAACTACACTTATCCAATTGAAACTTGAAGCGGTAGCACATATAATGTCATATGTACTTCTATGGTGCTATACTAGCATGTGTGCCATAACCTGCATGCATATTTCCCCAAACTCATATCAGATTGTCATAGTATCTCGCTAGTGTTATACCAACATGTGTTCATATGCATGCATACTCTTTCATAAACTCATATTACATTGCCATAGAGTGCTATAACTTGCATGCAATACTGCCATAAATAAACCCCCGAAGTGATGGTGATGAATTACCAATCATGTACAAGGTCTCTGTATGCATGAATAGAAGAATCCAAGCTGAGAAGATAGAATGCATACGTGAAGCATGCTTTGAGCTTCATAAAAGGCAATCAAATGAGGGACTTATCTGTGAAAATAGTTGCCGAATGGGTGCACATAGGAGATATGGTAGAATGAACTTTCATGTTAGTATCTCGTAGAGTAAAATCATGTTGTTTGGTGTCGTATAGGTTTCCCTCTCCTTTGTTTGTTTCTTTCTTTTTCCCCTTTTTCTTTCTTTCTTCCCTTGACTTTTCCCTCTGTATCTTTTTTCTTTCTTTCTTCCCTTAATTGCAGTTGTACGACCTACTGCTCCTGAATTATCCTGGAATCCGAGGCTTTCCTCACGAACTTCGAGAATCTCAAGCATTCTGCTCCTCGGGTCATTAGAGTACCAACTACAGGGTAAACTTTGAAAAATCACCGACTTTTCAATTTATATTGGAATAAGCTGAAATTTTTCAGATCTCTTGTAGGCTAACAAGGAAGCAACATGTAAAAGTTTCAAAAAAAATGGACATTTAAAAGTTAGCTAAACGAATTTCCAAAGTGACTGCAGAACCAAACAGTTTATGCAGAATTTCAAAACCAAACAGTTTCTGCAAAACAGCTTCAAAACCAATATACTTAACTCATACAATTGATCTGATCCATCTTATATATACGATTCCAAGACTAATCATAAATACAACTACAACTCCGAATATACTTGTATAGCAAAAAAGTCTTGCCAGATATATTGATCATCTATGTACTTTGTACGGAGCTTCACCCACTCTACCTATCAGAACTATAACATAAATAACACATTCTCAATCAATGGTCCCATGAATTTCACAAAATTGCTTCTATGGCAGAGATGCATTGCCCAATTCGATATAGATTATCATTGATATTACTTGCCACTAATAATCCCAACATAACAGCATTTGCAATTTCTAGGCTAAACGACTATTGCCTTATGACATGCTGTCCCCCAATGCTAACATATAGAACTGAATCTATTTGCATATACAACACTGTGTCAATAAAATCAAGGATAACACAAATTCCAGATTGGATCTCCACCATAATCAAGGCTAGCACAAATTCACATGATAATCACCCACTGTCCAAATCACATATGAATCTCCAAATTCATCCACAAGGATCTAAAATCACAAAAACTGTTTTGAATAGATGTAGGAGTAAGAAGACTTAGCTTTGCCTTTCCTTGCCCGTAGAAGTATTGCTCATAGAAGTGTATTGATGGGAGCACTGCACTTGCACAGTTCTGGAGTTTCTTTTCAGAACTCAATGTGTTGACTAGAGAGTTGAGACCATTGGTATATGCGATTTGCACTCCACATGATCCCCAACAATTTAAAACCGATTCAGTTCCCTCTTTTTTTTTTTTTTTTGCTTACCAAGCAGTTGCCGATGATTGAGAGCAACGGGTGCCGTCACTTTTTGATTTTGGACCTGGAAGCTTCACCTCATGATTGGTATGCGTACCAGATTTGATTGACCGAGGCCGATAGCAGTCCCTCGGTCGACTCCCACATGAACTCCGTCTCTTAATGAATTCGATCAACTGGGAACATGAGCTTGCTTAGCCTGCACATGGACTCTGCTACCCCGAAGGCAAAGAAACTGTCGGTGACTTGCCAACGGGACCCCGATAATGCCAAGCAGATCCCTTCTTTTACGTGAGCTATTTCTCTTGACTAATTCTCATCCCGGTCGAGGAAACGACAAATATCGCTGGTCACCGGAGTAAGAAGATTATCAGGCCTTAAGAAGAGTGGGTCGTCACCGGTGAAACTCCCGATCGACATGACTAAACTATCCTGGTGGCTGCATGAACTCACCCAAATCCCAATGAGTCATCTCCAGGTGTTGCCTACCTGGAGCCGTCACTCAGAGTTAGTTGGCCTCTTGGCCTCTTGGTGATGACCCGATGATAAAAGAGCACCTGGGCGGGTCATCCAATCACCTTGGTGGCTTGGGCCTGCATATTGCCTCTTGATGGGTTGGGCCCAATGGCTTAGGCTTGCATATTGAATACCTTGGCCTCCCTGCATGAGCTTACTGGTAGAGTAACAAAACTTTTAGTACTGATTATCACAGATGGCGCCAAATGTTTATACATAATCCCGGAGGCTATGTAGAATCACGGTGGAACATGAACATGAACAAGAAACAACATGGGCAAGAGACAAGGACATATAATGGTTCACCATGTCATCGGAGGATATGACTACGTCATACTGTCATATGGTCCTCTTGTAGCATCTAAAAATTTCTCCATATTAAAATTTCTCCATATTAAGCATCTAAAAATTTCTCCATATTGTCTAAGTTAACATATGGAAACCTTCTCATTTTCATAAACTAATGATCTCACCTCAATTTGACACATGACATTTTTTTTTGTCATAAAACAAATATCATAAAAGCCAAAAGGCACAAGGAGGCCCAAACAAAGTCAAGGGTAAGCAAACAAGTCTCTCAAAGTCATCTTTAAGAAGATTAAGACATGAGAAGGACATTACAAAAACAAAGCAAACTAAAGGCCTAAAAACCCAAAACATTCAAACCCTAAACAAAATTTATTTTTCATCTCTAACTTGCAGCCGCCATGGAATGTCGTCACTGGAGCTCCAATGAAAATCGCGAGCAAAGATTGGTACCCATATATGGTCTATAGAGGTGAGGAGGAGAGAACCTCCATACATTCTATCGTTGACCAATTACAAGAAAAACTTGTATAAAAAAGTGACAACAACCAAGCCAAAATAGATCTCAATAACCAAGCTTGAGATCTAAAGAGGTGGTTGGAAAGGATGACAGAATCTTCCATTGCAGGACAAGGTAGAGAAGAAAAAGGAGCCTTAATCACAGTTTGAAAATCTTGAGGAGCAGAAGAAGAACAAGATCTGAGAGTCAGCATGAGAACAAATCTGAGAATAGGCCTTAGGGATTTAGATCTAAGGACTATAAACAGATTTGATCTATAGGGACCAAAATCAGATGCAAAAGAAGAGAAAAAGCAAAGAAAAATCACCACTTGAGGTGAGGAATCACCATAGAGGGTGAGGAATCAACAAAAATGATGAGGGATCACCACCATGGGTGAGGGGAAACAGAAGAACAAAGGAGAGAAGGTAAAAAAGGATGATGGTGAGATCTAGAAAATTGGGGTGTTTAGAGAGAGAAGTCGACTCTTATTGGGGCTTGTTTTATCTTGTTGCAGTTGACCTATCAAGTTTAGGAGCTCATTTCATGTGACACATGACTTTATGTTGTGTTACATGTTCTAAGGTAACACCAAAGCTTAATCATGTGCACAAAGTACAAACCATCAATAACACCAAAACAAAAGTACAAAGTCTCCATCTATACACACATTTATACACAATAATGAAATAGATGTCACTTACAACATAACAAATTTCTCATTTCCCCTGTTCTTGGATTTTTCCTTCAACTTGATTTCAAATCTCAACAACATTTTAACTGCTTGTGGAAAATTAAATTCCTTGGAGTCCGGAATATAGGGAGCCCTTCAAGTGAGGACTCTTAAATTGAGGACTAGTTGAAAACTTTTCGGTTTATGGTTTAAAATACCCAATTTTCGATCACATTTTGACATCTCATCCGTTCAGCTTTTAGGTTTATATGAGTATATTATTTATACAAATTTTCAGCCAAATTGGTGTTTGTTTAGATAATAAACTAGATCAAATTAATGGACGAACCAAATATGTCAAATATGAACCGTTCAAGTTTATAATTGATAAATCACACTTATGAATGTCTTAACAATTTTCAATATAGTTGAAAATTTGGAGAAATGACCTACTCATAAATACATATAAACTGAACGGTTAAGATGTGGATATAAGAATGAAAAATATGATAAACCAAAAAGTTTTCACTAAGTCTTCAACTTAAAATTCCTCACTAGAAGAGTTTCACTAGAATACAATGCAACCTATTGTCAGAACCTCATGGATTATAAAGTCATAGTGGCACTAACGTAAATGATTGAATAAATGAGGGTAATGTTGTCAACTTATCCTGTCATATTCTGTTCCCCCTTTTTCTTTTTTGAATCCTCCAACCTGAAACCTTTAATTTTTTTTTGTTTTTTTATGTTTTCTCTTCTCTCTTGGTTTTTGACCGTTACTTTATCTCTCTCTCTCTCTCAGATCAAAGCTTCTTCTTCTTCTCTGCAATACCCAGGTAATCTTCACCCCTGTTATCCATTGTACTGATTCATTTGGAGTGTTCTGTTTCTGTTTTCATCTGTTAGAACTTAGAACAGTCTTACCAAGCTGGGTTCTTTCTTTCTTTTTTTTCTCTGAGTTTCTTAAATATGGAAGCTCTTTAATTTGACTCACCCCTATATGAGTTCAGTACTTACAGAGATGTAGATACAATTTTTCATGTGAAATGGGTTTTTCTTTGTAGCAATTCTATGTCTATAGTCACTACCAGCTGCAAAAAAGACTGATTGGCTTTTCTTGTTTATGTTATTATCAAATTTAAGCCGTTTCCTTCTCTATTGATGAGTATTTGCTGTTTGATTTGCATATTGAAATCTCTAGTTTTCATCATTTTATTTTTCATGATATTTACCTCCCGGATTCTTGTGTTAATTTCATATGAACCATAAGATTTCAGATATGATTTATCCAACATATTTATCTCTCTAAATTGATTTGTTTGTCTTTTATCTTCTATGCATCTCTGTTTCAGATTTCATTTGGGTTATTGGTAATTTGATCTCTCTAGTTTCTCTTTTTGTTAGTCTACTTTAGAACTTTATCTTCTTTTTCTATACCCTTCTCTTATTACCTTGAAAGTTGCCACTGAGGAGATCAAACTTCAACTTGACAACCTATGTTTACATTGCTTTTGCAAATTTTCTTTGAATCCTCCCTTTTGATTTTCCTTTATTACCTGCTTTGGATCATTAATTTCACCTTAAATCTGTTAGTTTTGAAACCTTAGCCAAATATGATGTTTCTCAAAGCCTAAATCGATTTCCTTCAAGTCGGAAAAAAAACTCGAACAATTTCATTATCCAATAACAGTCATAAAGATTGATCTCTTCTTTATCTGTGAGTTTCTTTTGCCAGAAGTTTCTTAGCCGACTGTTATATGTATGGCAGGCAGTTGTTCCAAAATAAGGATTTAGTAGTTGCGTTTAGGTGTCTAACAGAAAGAAAAGGCTTGAAAGAATCTCAGCTCTACTAATTGTGCAAGTTTGAGATGTTCTTAAACCTTCTTCATGACTTGAATAAAAAGAAAAATACCCAGATCTTTTCCTAGTGTTTTTAGTCTTGTAGGAGATTTTAATTATGTGCATGTTGGTAATGAAAATTTGATTTCTCTGCAGATTCTTTCCTCTTCTTTGTTTATTTTGTTAGCACATGCGAACATTCTTCATGTTGGAGTGAGGCTGTTAAACTCCTCTGTTCATCAGGCTCAGAATATCCTTATGAATCTGGCAAGAAATGCAGAAGACTACCCTTGTGATTTTGGTTTTGATCCAAGTCTGAAAAATTCATAGGCTGAGAGGACAAGTTAAGAGAAAGCTAGAGATGGGATGTTCTACATCAAAGCTAGATGATGCAGAAGCAGTTCAACTTTGTAAAGATCGAAAGAGGTTTATTAAACAGGCTCTCGAACAAAGAGCACGATTTGCATCTGGACACTTAGCCTATATCCAATCCCTGAAAAGAGTTTCAGCTGCTCTTCGTGACTATATTGAAGTCGATGAGCCTCATGAGTTCTCACTAGAGTCCTTCATAACCCCACCATTCACACCGATAAAAAAAAGTAGTCCTGGTTTTATCTGTGACAGTACACCTAAGATCAGGAGGATTTCATCAAAATCCTACTCACCTGCACAAATCCAATCTGAACCCCACTCATCTGTGAAGGTACATTACCTAAGATCAGGAGGAAATCCAGCAGTGTCAATGGAAGAGAGACCACCTCCATCACCAGAGACAGTCAGAGTAGAAACATACTCTCCAGTACACCAGTTTGGAATGGATGGTTTCTTTGCAATGCAATCATCACCTATGAATTCTTCTTCATTTTTCTCCTATTCCCCTAACAGGCCCAATATCCCTCCACCTTTGCCTCAACATTCTCAATGGGATTTTTTCTGGAACCCATTTTCATCATTAGATTACTATGGTTATCCCACTCGATCTAGTATTGATCAGACGGTCATGGATGATGACGTTAGAGGACTAAAGCAGGTAAGAGAAGAAGAAGGGATACCTGACTTGGAAGAAATTGAAACTGAGCAAGAGGATTGCTATGATGAGGCAAATGTAACACAAGAAAGGGCTAAAGTGGATCTAAACTACAACAGAGAAGAAGTTATTGTTGAAGATGTTGATGATGAGGAGGACGAGGATGACGAGACGGTCAGTGGAAATGAAACTGAGCATGAAGCAGAAACATCCTCCCATGGTCATATTAGCATAGAGGTGCGAGCTCAAACTGCTAGGCAAGTTGAAACTAGTGACCAAGGAACGGCAGTTGTTGATCAAGAGGCTAAGGAAGTAACACCAGGATTTACTGTCTATGAAACCGAAGGCCAACAAGTATGGCAGAAGTTATCAAGGATTTAGAAGCTCAGTTTGTGATCGTTTGCAATGCAGCCAATCAGGTCTCGGCATTGTTAGAGGCTAGCAGGGAGCAGTACTCATCAACCTCAAATGAATTTTCAGGTTTGCTTACTTGGTTTTGACTTCTAGTGTTAATTAATGCCCTTTGCATTTGGGTATTTTTTTTTTTTCATCTTGCTATATCTTCAGTGACAATGTCTGTACTCAATAGTTATGGAGATAACCTAAATGGACATAACTTGAATTTGACAGTGGCTTTTGAAGAATGAAACACAGTTTTAGCTTTCGTGTATTCCAACTCAATGCAGGAATATACAGCAAACTGATCTTTATGTCATATTCACTAAAACTAATTTGGATTTCAGTATATCAATGTTTCATCACCCTTCATTCTGGATTTCATATTTCCTTTTCTAAGTTGGAGGTTATTCTGCTGTCATATTCACTAGAACTAGAACTAGTGAATATTCACTAGAACTAATTTGGGTTTCAGTATATCAATATGTAGTCCAAGGAATACCAATGTTTCATCAAACAAACCCTTCATTCTGGATTTCATATTTCCTTTTCTAAGTTGGAGGTTATTCTGCTGTTGCAGCCATGAAAATGCTGAACCCAGTAACGTTATTTCGTTCAGCATCCTCGTCTCGCTCAGCCTCATCCAGATTTTTAGTGACTTCTTCCTGCTCCAAAGATGAAGGTTATGAAAGCAGCAGTGACTTCTCAGAGGAGACCTGCATGTTTTCAGGTAGTCATCAATCAACATTGGACAGACTGTATGCTTGGGAGAAGAAACTCTATGAGGAAGTCAAGGTATACTTCCAACAGAAACTGATTTACTTTTATGTAAGGAGTATATAAGATGTCATAGCTGATGATGATGCTCATAATGGTGCTTATGCTTGATTCAAAAATTATAAGAGCTTGATCAGTATCTCACCTACTTATGCAGTCTGGAGAAAAGGTTCGGATGGCATATGAAAAGAAACTAATGCAACTCCGGAACCAAGATGTAAAAGGTGATGACCAATCTGCTGTGGAAAAAACAAGGGTATCCATTAGAGATCTACATACGCAGATGAAGGTTTCGATACACTCAGTTGAAGCTTGAGGGATGAAGAATTGCAGCCTCAACTTTCAGAATTGGTACAGGGGTATAACAACACATAAACACAATATCCCTTTGCCACCCTGTATATTCCTACTTAGTTTGGCTGATATGAATGTTTATTTTCCCAGGCAGTAGAAACAGAATACGCTGGTTTTAGAGTGTAGTCTTACATAGAATAAATTAGTCAGAATATATTTATAAACAGAATACCAAAAGGTTCAATACTCAGAATATAATCTTTTAGTCACCAATGAACTCCAAATCCCTATATGCAAATGTTTTCAGCATAACAATAGGAACCCTAAGACGAGCTTCAAACACAAGGAGCTCCAGAATTCAACTTTATGGTGTTTACCACGTTGCATCTGGAATTCCATACCAAGCAAGCGGTTACACCATTGTGAAACACTTTGCACTTCACATTGAATAAACTTCAGTAGCGTATTGAGTTGCATCATGGTTCAACCCTATTCCCTGATCTTGTTCAGCTACAAAAAGCATAAAACCTGGTTCAACCTTTATCCAATTCACACTGAATAAAATTTACACCGAGTGTGAGCATTGCTTCAAAAGTTAAAACGTTATGACAACTGAAAAGTATATCTTCCAACCCTCAATTCCAGGTTTCTAACTTGATGTTCCCAATAAATCATACGATGTAATGATGTTTATTTTCAAATATTTATAACCTTAAACAAACTACAAAAAGGATTACAGGAAAACTCTTCAATCCTCATGCTACGGGGCCAAAAATGCTGGTGTAGAGATTACAAAATCAGACAAAAGGATAAACCTTGTTTCTATTCAACGTGATCAAAGCCTTCATCATCATCATCAAGCTCAACTTCAAGCCCATCAACATGACTCATGAGAGTAACAAATACTACAACCGAAACCAGCTGCGCCACCAAAAAATATTTGGCCCTTCTCTTAAAATCTTTCTCCTCCTTTGTTTTTTCCCTTTTGGGTTTGGTCTTGGGTCTAGAACCTGATAAATAAAACAAGCATAACAGAAGATTAAGTTACAACCAAGGTGACCCTGATCTAATCTTACTCCAATAATTAAATACATATTGATCACATAAATATTTAAGGGTTAAAGTTCAAACCAAAAACGCATGCTAAGTTCTAATAATCAGTGACTTGCCTCTCGTTAACCATGTATCTTTTTGATGGATCTCATGTCCCTATTAGTTGTCTTTCATAAATTGTACAAGAATGCAGGTATCTCACATGATGCAAAACTACAAAATCAAACTACAACAAGGAAGGTCTAATGCGCCTGCTCATTAAATAAGATGGTGAACTGCTACCGTTCAGACCAACTCTACTATAAAATCCCACTATATAAATAAAAATGGGGTGCAAGGACTTGCTTTGGTAAAGGTGATCAACAAATTAAAGTATTATATACTATCCGATATAACTTGATATATAAGACTTCAAAGTTTAGTATATGAAAGTATCTCACGCCAGTTTGAAGGACCTCTTCTTGGAGCTGATGATGAAGGATTTGCATGGAAGTTTGGGACTGCAGATGAAGCACCCGCATCAACTAACTCCATATTTATCCTACTGGCATACCCAACAAGGTTCTCATGTTCTAAGAGCTTGCTTCGCAGAATTGATGTTTCCTAAAAGAAAATAACAGCAAGCAGTGTTAAAGTACATTGAAAACGAAAACATGAATAAGGAACAAAAGCAAAATAACAAAAACAAAGAAAAAAAATACAACTTCGTGTACCACATAGGACCAAGTTACATCGGAAAATTCAAAATAAATCAGGAACAATATCTGAAACAGGATTGAAATCATTTATTATAATCCAAGGTTCTCTATTAATATGGGATATCATTAAAATACCATGAGATACAAAATCAGGACCGCTACCACAATGACATTGTGTAAATATGTCTCACATCAAAACATGGTATGGGATAGATCCAGGCAGGTCTTGAAAAGTAGGAGCTACTAAATCCAAAGGAAGAAGGCAGGACAGCATGCATTATTTCAGTTGAGAGATGAACAATAAAGCTAAAAATGAATCATCAGGAAAGTCATCTGTACGAAACTTGCTTCCAAGATTTCACTTCGAATTTAATCACTAATTGGGTTAAATTATGTGCACATACAAACGACATCTGAGTTTAAGTTCAGAATCAGTATCATTCTTAGTTGTTTTAACTCTCAAGTTTAGTGGAGAAGATATACTCAATTCACCGAACTCTGTTATGATGTCAAAACTTGTTTCAAGTATAAGGAAATCTGAGTGTCATTTCAGAAACAGTAGTTTTTGCAGCTAAAAATGTGCCATATATACAATCCACCTGTTCCTACAGTCTCAAAAAAATTGTCATCACCAGACACAAAAGTATATTTCAAGCCTTTTTTTTTTTTTTTAATTAATATTCTCCCACATATGCACCTTTCTGATGCTACAATGAAGGCAACTCAATTTTCAAAGGGTTCAAAGTAAGTAACTGATCCAATTAAACACTTTTTCTTTTTTGAATTAATATTCTCCCAGATATGCACCTTTCTGATGCTTCAATGAAGGCAACTCAATTTTCAAAGGGTTCAAAGTAAGTAACTGATCCAATTAAACATGAACGGTGCTAACATGTAATTTGACTTACTGGTAATGCTTGAAGAGTGATAAGTGCCTGGCTCAAAAAGACTGCATCCAGACTTGATGGCCTGCTCAAAAACAAAATACAAGTAGAAATACAATCAGCAGGTTAGTATCGTTCACTTTTAAAATATGTTAATACAATATGATGGAGTTGAAGAGTCATCCACAGGCTTCATTGTAAAAGGAAACAAGAATCTAAGGATATAAGATACTCAGCAAATCACCTGTTTTCATATAAAAACATCTGATCCGCCAATCTACTAGACAGAGCTCCAAACGCAACGCTGGCTCGCTTGTATATCTGTCCATTTGATTTTCAACTTCAGACCAACATAACAGCATGATTTTCAAATTATAGAAAACACAGAGAGAAGAAAGAGGTAGAGAGAGAGAAAGAAGAAATAGGGGTGGTAAAATAGACAAGACCAGTGGAAATAAAGGACCTGTTCTTCGATATTGTCAGCATTGTCCTTAGTAATCCCAAATTGCTGCTTCACATGGTACACTTGCTTCAAAAACAAAACTTTTCCTATAGGCCACGGAAGATCAGAACAATATGTACTTTGCGCAGCAGCACCATCGGTTCCCACCCAGAGCTCATACTTGAGTGCATCAGCAAGCCAGGTGCTAACCATTGCCTTCATAGATATCCATTCTGAGACCGACTCAAATTCATTGTCCAAATCCACAATGCCATCTTCTTTTAGTCTCGCAATGACACCACCCTTCTCATTGTTATACACCACATACTCACCCTCACCCGATGATTCAACATACAGAATCATATCTAACACAAAACACCACAGTCAATTAATCAATACACTGATTCCATCGTTCTCTCACATTCACACCCGTATCGCAAAGATAACAATTAACTGCGCAACTCTAGCAAACTTAACTCATCAATCCTAATGCCTTCACAAACAATGTAGTTGCCAGTACACAAATCAATTTGAAATATTCCTCGCTACAGAAAATGAATCAAACCCACAAAGAAAACACAATGTATGACTGAAATCCAAAACACAAAGAATAAAACTTTGAAGAAACCAATATGTTTAAATAAGTTGAATGAAAGCCACAACATTAGTACCAAGCCCAAAACACAAAGCATAAAAAACTTGAAAAACAATTCTTGCCCAATTAATTGAACAGAGAGATGGGATTAGGGTTAGTACCGGAATCAGGGTAGGTGAGATTATAGTCCAATCGAAAGGGAAGGTTAGCGAATTTGAGGTAGAAGTAGACAGGGAGGCATGAAGGGCAAGCTGTAGGGAGACCAAAGCAGGACTTCCTCACCACGAGAGTGTAGTCTTCCATCTATTAGGGTTTTGGGTTTACGAACCCAGAATAGCAGAGAGAGAGAGAGAGAGAGAGAGAGGAAGAAGAAGAAGGTTTCATGAGGGTTTTGGAAATAGGCGTTTGGTACTAAAATGGGTCACCAGGTTCCAGATGGGGCGGATCCGGTTCGATCACTATGAATATGGATCGGTCTATAATTATCTTATCATCCAAGCCAAGGAATAAAGCTCTTAAACGTTGACAAGAAAAGGATTTTACACTCCAAAGTCCCATTTAAATGCAAGAGAACCATGATTGTAGATATAAGATTGGACGGTTAAGATAATCTCATGAGACAATGAGGACATGTTTCGAATTTATCTATGAGGTATTGTGAATAACTAAACAAATGTCTAAACGAATCAGAAACAAGATTGTTTCAATACAAAACAAGTAGAAATTTCTTCCAAGCCAACAACTCTAAAAGAGAGAGTGGTGTCACACAAGTTGAGCGTTCTTGCTTGGCTTCACGTAATTGAATTTCCTTTAGTTGGACTATACTTTACATTTAAGTAAAAATCCAAAACACAATGCATAAACTTCAAAAACAATTGATGCCCATTAAATTATAGGTAAGAAGTAAACTAAGTTGTGTAGATTTAGAATTAGGGTTAGGGTTAGCACTGATATCAAGGTCCTCGCCTAGAGCCAATTAATCCCCTGTGTGAGCGTTCTTGCTTGGCTTCACGTAATTGAATTTCCTTTAGTTGGATTATACTTTACATTTAAGTAAAAATCCAAAACCCAATGCATAAACTTCAAAAACAATTGATGCCCATTAAATTATAGGTAAGAAGTAAACTAAGTTGTGTAGATATAGAATTAGGGTTAGGGTTAGCACTAATATTAGGGTCCTCGCCTAGAGCCAATTAATCCCCGCCTAAACGTTAGGGTTAGCACTGATATCAGGGTCCTCACAATTTATGTCTAGAGAGCTAGAAAACCTATTAATCCCCCGATTAACTTGCCTACGTGCTAGTCACCGGTTGTCCACCTAACTACTAGCACCCAGTGTTATATAGAACATTTTCAATTGATGAAATGAAATGTTGGTAAATTTGAGGCAGAAGGAGATAAGAAGGCGTGAAGGGAAAGCAGTAGGAAGGGCAGAATAGGGTTTCCTCACTACAAGAGTTAGTGCTTTCATCTAGACTCTAGAAACCTATTACTGCTCGTTTGGTACGTGGGATTGGATGGGAGTAGACTGCTTACACAATCTAAAAAAAAAGAATCATGTGTTTGGTACCAACAAGGACTCTATTAACTGTGCTTGGGGAGTCCCAAAAACCCCACAACACCTTCTTCCATAACTGCCCCAAAAACCATGGGTCTATGGAAGCCAAAATGTCAAAATCTCGTTCTTCTACTTTTGCATCTCTCTCCTTCCATCACTTATACAATTCTTCTTTGAACTGTTAATATGTTCCATATATTTCATTTCTAGGAAAGACCCAATTGAGTGACCTTCTCTTCCTCTGATCCCTCTTCCATCACCATGAATATGTTTTTCTTCTTGTCGTCCCGCGTCCGCCTCTTCTTTATCTCTTTTTCTTCTTGTCGTCCCAATCGAGCTTGTTTTTGGGTTAAGAAGAATTATGATATGATTTCAAGGATCAATATTGATTTGATTTTGTAATATTATAAGATTGATGGTGCATGTTAGAGAAAGATGAGAGGGGAGAAGATATCTGGAGTTTTTTTTTTTTTTTTTTTCCAATTGCAACTTTTCCTTTATCAAAAGGCAACAGTAAGCCAATGAGCCCAGATTTGAAGTCTTCCTATTGATCTTTCTGTTTCCATTTCGTGTATGAATTGAAAGTTAGAGAATCATGGTCTGGTCCTAATTGAAGGACCAATTGAGTTTATATTTAAGCCTCCTTTTTTATTGAAATTGATATGTGTTAGTTCGTTGATATGATATTTTAGTTGTTTCCAGTTGCTTTCTGTTATCTTCGTTAGTCCAACAAAACACACCAAACATGAGTTAAGCTTGTTATAGCATTACCAAAGTTAAAGCAGTCCGAGTTTCTTGTAGAAATTAAGCCCTGCCAAGACACTCCTGTGAAACAAACGTGTTTTTAATGTTTTAAGTTTGTGAAGCCATAAAAACAAAGTGGGACTGATGGAGTTATTACAGAAACTAAGAGACAAGAATGAAAGTTTCTTCAGGATTTCAGACGCACTAAAACTAGTCACCAAGTTTAAGATGGGGCGGATCCGCGTCGATCACACTCAAGACGGATTAATCTAGATTATCTCACTCTATTTTTTTTTTCTGTTACAAAATGTTTGAAGATTGAAAGGTTATAATCAAACAACAACAAAAAATTTGTATACCTTCAACACAGGACAGACGCACAATCTCGACAGTGAAAAATTGATGTGTGACACACTGAGAACCAAACTTGAATTGAGGCTTAACTGCAAGCACGCTTGTACCAACTAAACCAACTCATGTTAGTAAAGTATTCAACTCTATTGTGTCCCCAGTTAGTTTCTTTTTCATCCCTAGAAAGGAAAAAAAAATTATCAAGAGCAGCAGACTTTAGTTTAGCCTTAAAAAAAAGGAATTTTTCTTTATATCTAGGCATGATCTTTTTCTAACTCATATGTACAACTAAACATTCTTTTTGTTTTAGAAGAATAGTTCATAAGTAAACACGAATTACATTGTAAGAGAATGTTTACGACACTCCTAGATGTTTGTACTACGGATAAAGAATAAGTGATAGCATAAGTATTATCGATTATTTATGTTATTATGTAGAAAATTCAAACATATCCTTTTTTTAATTTTTTTTTTATCAAGGAGTACTTCATTAATGAAAATGAAGCAATACATGATTTTGGAACCAAAGTTGATCTAATTACTTTGGGCTAAAGAATTAGAGACCCCGATTCACAAGATTTCAACAAAAAACCTCGAGAGAACACTAAGAAATAAAAACAAAACAGAAAATACAATTTGAAACAATAAAAAAAGATCCACTAAAACAAACCAACCCTAAACAAGGCCTGAAACTAAAGAGCCTAACAAACTGACTGAACTTCCGACCTCCGTCATTGCCAATGGCATTAACGGGAAGACTAACTTGGATTATTGCAAGTTTTTCAGATCAAGTCGATGATTCAATTAGGAAATCCTAATTTTTTTTTTTCACCTATAAATCTGCCCTTGTAGCCTGCACCAAACAAGCCACCATGAACCACCATCGTAGCCTACAACCAGAGATCGAAAAACATAAAAACGTAAAAATATAAAGCCACCCTAAATTGTAGCCCAATCCACCACCAGACCCTAAGCATTATAAAGCCCCAAAAGAAGTGACAACCAAGCCAACGACGACTTTCACTGAATTAGTGACCTGCAACCGATCAAACACAACAAGAGTAGCCGAACCCAACGCACTCCAAGGAATCTGAAATTGGGGATCAACCAATCTGAGTCACAGTCAAAGCCAAGGCCAGGCTTATGCACCCAACACTTGAAAAACCTGGAATTTACCAAACCACATCGACAACCAACAAGCACAAATACAAAACAAACACCAGGCAAAACAATGGCAGACCAATAGCTCAAGCGAAGTGAGGCTCAACAAATTCGAAGAACTCCACCACCGCTACACCTTTGCAGTATTCATCATGGAACTGAGAGCAATCTGGAATCGACACAAGGGAGCAATATCGAGGAAACCTTCTGATCTATGCAATCACCCGCTTGATTTCAAAAATTGAGCATAGCTTCTTCTGCCAAGGTAGTAGAAAACATAAGTTAGGAAGAGATCAAGAAGTGTTGGTCGGTGGAGGATGAAAATGAACAAGAGAACCGAACCAAGCATGAAAGGGAAGCAGGAGGAATGAGATGACATGAAAGACAACAAATGAAGCTGGAGACGAGCTCCGAGTAACACCCATGGCTGGCGGAAGGCTGCCACCGACTCTCAAGGCGGCTGACTCTAGAGACAAAACCTTCCTAAAAAGGAAAGGAGTTGAGACTTTTTGTCTTAATGAAATTCATACATATCTTAAATCGTAAAAGATCAAATTTATATATCCTAATATTCTCGAATCATTTTCCCATTATTTCACATGTCATATCCTTCGTTAAAGTAGGGAACTAACTTCAATTCTTTACTATAAGAACTTTTTTTATATTTTTTTTACTGGACTATAAGAACTTTCTTTGATAAAATAGGGAGCTA
Organism: Fragaria x ananassa; assembly: GCA_034370585.1. NCBI lineage: Eukaryota > Viridiplantae > Streptophyta > Magnoliopsida > Rosales > Rosaceae > Fragaria > Fragaria x ananassa. The sequence goes on from CP139760.1 coordinate 5,913,831, forward strand.
ACTTTAAGAGTTTCTAACTGCATGTAGTTTTGCGTGTATTGTTCTTTTGTTAATTGGTTTGAACACTTTTGCAGCTGCATAATTGAGTAAGGAGTATGAGAAGCTGATTTAACAAACAAAATTAAAAGTGGGCCGGGTGATCTTGAGTCACATACGTAACACACCATTGAACACTAATGAAAGATCAATCATATAACCTGCTTTGTCTACTCAACCTTATGTATTAAGAATATACTACATATGCATAATAGATTGAGTGCGACACATCACAATCTTGTTCATTAGTTGCTTAGGGTTTCATCTACACTATTGGAGTATTGGTTAACTTATTAATAATTACTATGTTCCTCTAAAAAAGAGATACTATGTTTAACTTTTCACATATATTTCAAGTTATAATTAGATATATGGAAGTAATGTTTTAGCTTTTACCGTGCCAGGACAATTAATTACTAAAGCTACAAGCTCTTGGTGTGTTTACTTACAATACTAACTATAGTAATCCAAATTCTAAATCTTGTGATCCCAATATGGAGCTTCTCCAAATGACAACTTAACCATATGAGACACAAATCTCAAGCGTTGTCCAGGAGCTTTAACATCTGTGCGAAAGAGCAAACAAGTCCCATATATATACGCAGCTAATTAACATGTCGGTATTCCTTACATCGTAACCTCTTTTGATGAAATTAATGTGAAGTTTTAATACCAAAACTTGCCAGTAACATAATATTGGTTCCATAGAGTAGAATTTTAATGCTACACTTTTTCTCATTAGCAAGACCTCAGAACTTACCAATAACCTAAGATTGGGTACCAGCACCAAACTGATAACATTTGGGATGAGACAGATATTAATTTTCTTAATAGAATAAGGGAATGCGAATATTCTTGTGGATGAGGATATGTCACCACTATAGGCAGAGAATCTAAATAGAATTAGATTCGTGAAAGCCTGCACAAAATAAAATGAAAAGTCTTTAAAAAAATGCAATAAAAACCCAATAAGATTAGTCTAGTAGAAGCATACTAGACAAAAAATAAAATAAAATGCAATAAAAACCCAATGAGATTAATCTAATAGAAGCATGCTAGGCTGTAAGTAGGACGAATGCTAGTAGGGTTGATCTATTGGAAGCATGTAAGTAGGACAGACGTTGCAAAGATCTCTTATTATTCTCCTGGTAATAGAAGATCCTTGATTCAAATCCCAGCTTGTGAAAAACATTTTTTAGGGAGGAGTCATACTTATAAATTGTTTCCAACCCTAAAATGGTAGCTCACTCGATTACCATTTTTTTAACAAAAAAAATAAAAAAATGAAAAGTAAAACTGTAAAACCAAATCAAAGTTCGAAAATGAAATGCCAAAAAAAATATGTACATGTCCATAGTTATGTGATAGTTTGAAGTTTGAAGTGAAAGAGGAGCGAGCGAGCACACAGCCTTATCTAAGGGAGAGTTGACTCGTCTTTTCTTCGCTTTAAAGAAACAAACTCCCACTCATCATCAGAGCTTTAAATACTCTAAATACCCGCTGAATTGAGCCAAAGACGTCATTTTTGGTAGACCCATCTCTCTCTCTCTCTCTCTCTCTCTCTCTCTCTCTCTCTCTCTCTCTTAAAGAGAAAGAAAGAGAATCTAGGGTTTTGTTTGGTACAGTGAATCTCTCCCATCAGCTATTGGTGACGGAATCTGCTCGAATTTTGGTGTCAAAACAGAGTCCACTTCAATTGGGTAAACCCTATTCAAAAGCCTCAAGCTTTCTTTCATTCTGTCTCTAATGCAACTATGGCAGTGTTCCTCCTTTGACCTTGCTATTGGGTTTCTTGTTCTCCTTTCATTTCTATAAAAGTCGGAATTGTTGGTTGTGTAAAGGTTGTGTCTTTCATGGTTTTGGTGGGTTGAATGGTGTGAAGTTTTGAGCTTTGGGGTGGCTGGTCTTGGAGATACTATGTAGGTGCTCTCTGGGTTATCTATGGTTTCTGTTGAGACTGTTTGCTTGCATTTGGTTTTGTTGGGTTTGGAAATTGGGGAGAAAGGAGGGAGTGGGATTTGATGATATGTTGTTTTGGGTTGTTAAAACTCAAAACTGGTGGAGCTTGTTTTAGTTCTGTTGTGTTGAAGTGTTTGTGGGTTCAAAGGTTAATGTTTTTGCTCTCTGTATGTTTTCCTCAGTACTAGGGTTGAGTTTTTTGGTTGATACTATTGAATAGGTGTTGGAAATTCTGCAATTGCTCTGTGTTAGATTTTAATTCTGTTGTTTGTTGAAGTTTTCCTTCTCTTTATTCGAGCTGTTGGGGAGCTGTGGAATAGTAATTTTTGAGTGCATGTCCTGGTTCTTTAGCATATTGTAGCAAAGGAAACGATGAAGAAGCAGTGTTCTAGTTACACATTAGTCTCAATATCTCTACTTTGGTAGAACCAAATCTATTGTTCAACATTTTGGAGTTCATATTTTAGGTATTTTGGATAGTTTAGTTAAAAAAGGTGCTTCTTCGAATAAAAGATAGCGTAAGAGTTTTGGAAAGTTGCTTCTCGGCATGAAAAAACTAATCAAGGGAGCATTCTTAGCATATTTTCATCTCAAACCATATGTTGTTCCATGTTTATGTCTCCTTGTCACCTTTCTAGTCTTCTTTCAGTTTGTTAAATACCTCACTCTAGTACTTTTCCTTTTACTATGTTCTCCCACTTATTGGTTAACATGCCCATCATCTCTTGCTGTTGCTAGGGGACCATGTGAGATCCTCCTATTATCATAGAAAAGTGGGGGCATAGTAATCTTCTGGTAGCATGGCGACTGAGAGTCCAATTAGAATGTCAGAAACTGGTGGAAACTGGGCTTCCCATAACAGGCCGGCTAAAATTGCACCATCATCTGCTAATATGACAGCAGATGAGTTGAAATTGCTTCTGAGAGACCATAGGTTTCATAGCAACATAATAGATGTTGCCCCTAATCGAAGTGGAAGTGCACCCCCAAGTATGGAGGGTTCATTTTTGGCCCTCAATAATCTGTTATCCCAGCAGGACTCTACCATTACTGGAAGCTTGGCAAGTCTAACTAGTGTTATTGAAAGGTGCGAGTCTGAGGAACAATTGCGTTCTGATCCAGCTTATCTGGCCTATTACTGTGCCAATGTAAATCTGAATCCAAGGCTTCCTCCTCCCCTTATCTCATGGGAGAATCGTCGTCTGGCACGCCACATCGGTAGTTTCAGTCCAAACTTGGGACCGGTAGAAGACAGTGGTAATGGTTCATTGCATATGTCTCCAGGACTACTGCCTACACACCAGGAAGAGTTGGAGCATGATCAGGCACCCCCACAGGCTTCTAATGATTGGGTAGATCAGAAAAGTTCTGGAGAAGATGCAGCCCAATTGAAAGGACAACAGAAAAATGTGGGTGATTAAAAACAGGTTTAAAATCAGTATTGACATTTTATTCACTACTGTCCATAATTTCCTGATTTTTGTTAATTTTATTTTTCTAGTTGGGTTGTTAAGTTCATAAGCCTTTTTTTTTCTTAGAAATAGCTTAGTTTTTTTTTGGACAAATGAAATAACTTCTCTACCATATGGTGATTGTAGAAAATATAAATGCTGGCATCTTTTAGCTTACTTTCATTAAAATGCCATGGCTGTAAATGAAAAAACGTCTTTATTTCCAGGAAGATTCTTGTGGATCTACTTCACCTGTAGATAATCATTCTCCTACCTTAAGCAACAAGATACCTGGGGAGCTTAATCAGGGTGCTGTTTCCAATTCCTTGCAAAATTTCCCTATTAATAAGATGACTCCAAGTAGGCCCACTGTAGATGAAGAACGTGCAGCTGATACAGTGCTTTCACTAAATGCTGAATCCTCATCCAGTGCGGTTGCAATTTCATTGTCTCATGTTTATACCAGGACCACAGGTGTTAATGATGCTGGTGTTGCCCTTGTTGAATCTGGAATGAAGTCTCTCAATATAGCAAACATGCCAGACAATCAAAAGAATCAACTACAGTGGCCGCATAGCTACCAGAATAATTCCATGCAATACCAGATACAGCAACAGAAAATCAATTTATGCCAGGTTCAAAATGCCACATCTCAGATAACTCCTCAAGGAGTTCACTGCACATATGTCGGCATGGATCACTATCTCCCTAATAACTCCAAGTTTGCTGCGGATGCACAGCCACTACTCCAGACATCAGGGTTTGCACACCCACTCTATGCAAATGCAGCAGCCTACACGAGTGGAACACATCCATATTATTCAAATTTTCAGGCACAGAGCTTTGTTTCTCCACAATATGTGGGCGGATATGCTTTAAGTTCCCCTGGTTTTTCTCCATATGTTGGTGGATATCATCCCCCAGGAGCTGTTCCTGTTGTTGTCGAGGGAACTGTGGCTTCAAGCTTTAATGCTCGACCATCTGTGGGAAGCATTTCACCTGGTGCTGATGCGCAACATATAAGCAAGTCATATGGGCAGCTTGGGTTTCCTCTGCAAACTTCATATCCCAATCCTATGTATATGCAATACTATCAACAGCCGTTTGTGGAGTCGTCTGGTGTTTCTGGCCAGTTTGCTCCTTTGGCATCTAGAGGTGGTCTTGACATGAACAGAGCTTCCAATCATGGTGCTAGTTTGGACGCACACAAAGTCCAACATCAGAGGACTTGTGGGCCGGGAAATTTGACCTCACAAAGAGGACCAGTAAGTGGCAGCTATTATGGAAGTCTGCCAAATGCTGGTGTTTTGATGCAGTATCCAACCTCACCCTTAAATAGTCCTGTTCTGCCAACATCATCCATTAGTTCAGGAAGGAATCCTGGCTTATATCATGGATGGCCCGGGCACCGAGGCTTTGAGAGTCTTCATGACACCAAAATTTATAATTTTCTTGAGGAGTTGAAATCTGGCAAAGGCCGCAGATTTGAGCTATCTGATATCACAGGAAATATTGTTGAATTTAGGTAACCTCTATTTTCTTCTCAATTTTTGCTAATTTGCTGAGGACAAATTAAGTCATCATGATTTTTTCTACTCCAGCACTGATCAACATGGGAGTCGATTTATCCAACAGAAGTTGGAAAACTGTAGTATCGAAGAGAAGACTTCTGTATTCAGAGAAGTTCTCCCACATGCTTGTCAATTAATGACTGATGTTTTTGGTAACTATGTGATTCAAAAGGTATGCTTCTGGATTATTGTTTCTTCTCTATGTTCTTAAAGGCATATGATTATTGGCATGATCTTTTAATTTGTTTTTCCTCTGTCCCAGTTTTTTGAGTATGGAAGCCCTCAGCAAAGGAAGGATCTCGCCAATCAACTTTCAGGTCAAATTTTGCCTCTAAGTCTGCAGATGTATGGCTGTCGTGTAATCCAAAAGGTATCAACTGTGATAAGTGCTGTTACTATTTTACTTATGTCTGGGTGATGAACTTCAAGTTGCACTGCACATACATGTTATGATGATTTGTATTTCTACTACACAATAGTTTTAAAGGGTTACATGAGTTGAATTGCCTGAATCTTACTTCGAATTGTGTACGAGTTTGCTAAATTTTCTCTTTGTACTGCTGAAGAGGTCTTTGATGTCAAGTGCGCCAGTGACATTTGTGTCAAAATGAGATTCCTCTGGTTGTAGTTGCTTAAATTTTGTAATTTTTTGGGTACTTTTTGAAACTTTCATCATCCACTCTTGGATTTTTAGTGACTGCAGGTGGTATGGATACTTGGATTGTCTTCTGTTGGTTACTTTTGAAATTAGTAAAACTTCTCTCTCTTGTAAACCCATGCATGAGTTGGAAGTTGCTTCTTTATTTCGATGTCTGGAATTAATTGCCATCTCTATGTTCATTTATTTGTGATAACTTCTTTTGGGAAGCTATAGTGAGTTACTGTACTTGCTTAACTATCCTATTTCTTGGGTTATTTGCTCAATCTCGTAAGTTGAAACTTGAATGAGCCAACTGTGAACTATTCAGGCTACAATTAGAAGCATCTTTTTTACCCAGTGACAAGCTGCCAACTGTATTTGTCTACCTCTTTATTTCTTTCTTTTGTGATCACCTTTTGGAAAAGGATTGTCGATTAACTTTAGTTGCTTAGATATCCTTTTTCATGGTTTTTATTTTTTATTTTTTTCGATTTAGTTAATTGAGCCAACAATGTAATGTTTAGGCTAAAATTAATAAAATATTTGCACTCATTGATAAGCTACCAACAGCATTTGGGTTGTGCAGTTGGAATTTGAAGCTATATGCACAAAATAATTCTCTTCTCAGTATAGTGTTCTTTCTGGGTCCCATAATAATAATCTAAATTTTTTGTGGCACAGGCCCTTGATGTTATTGAGCTTGAACAGAAAGTAAGGCTTGTATATGAGTTGGATGGACATGTTATGAGATGTGTCCGTGACCAAAATGGAAACCATGTCATACAAAAGTGTATTGAGAGCATCCCAACTGAAAAGATTGTGTTTATAATTTCTGCTTTCCGTGGTCAAGTTGCGACTCTTTCAATGCATCCCTATGGTTGCCGTGTTATTCAGGTATTTTTAAACTTGAGGGGCTGGAGTATCTTTTTTTCCTCGGTTACTGTGAAAAAAGTTGATCTTGTTTTCTGTTTTGTTTCATTGTAGAGAGTTCTGGAGCATTGTACAAATGAGCTGCAATGCCAGTTTATAGTCGATGAGATATTGGAGTCTGTGTGTGCTCTTGCTCAGGACCAGTATGGCAATTATGTCTCACAGGTTGGTATTGGGTTCTTGTGATTCCTATTTTATGACTAGAGTTTCTTGCAGTTGGAAAAACTCAGTCTACAGTGGCAATTTCTTACTATATGGCATATTTCATGCAGTGTCTCGATTTCACTGTAGGAATTAGATGGCCAGAAAGCAATCACATTTTTTTTTCATGTGTTGACTAGTTCTCTATTTTTTCTCGAGTAGTCACTGTTTTGCAACATAGATTGTGTAGCTGTGTGAGATGCCTAAGAAATTCTTAAGCAGACACGTAATACATATACTCAGACACATGTTTATTTGCACCTATCCATAGACGCATACATATTTGTTGGGGAGAGGGCTTATATGATGTATGTCTACATAGAGACATAGAGGCATACATATTTGTTGAGAGAGGGCTGTAGACACTTCTATTAAAGATGTGAGATATTCATTGTCCTACATCTGTAACACTTTGTCGCTAATGCATTACTGGGACGTGAGATATTAAATTGGGATGTGAGATATTATATATTCGTTTGTTTATATTTTTTTGATTGAATTTTGTCAACTATTGTATGCTGATTTTAATATATATATATATATATATATATATATTTTAATGGTTGGCAGCATGTATTGGAGGGGGGAAAACCTCATGAAAGAAGCCGAATTATCAGCAAGTTGTCAGGTTATATTGTACAGCTGAGCCAGCACAAATTTGCATCCAATGTTGTTGAGAAATGTTTGGAGTATGGTGATGCAGCAGAACGAGAATCGTTGATTAAAGAGATTGTTGGCCCTAATGATGGAAATGATAACTTATTGGTAAGAATCCTTGATTGATGCTCCAGTCCTGGATATCAAGATTTTACATTTACGGACCAAAAAAAACTTGTAATTTGAAGAACTTTGTGGCCCCATACATTACTTTTGATGAACCTTGTGCAATTGTGCCTGAATATTACCATGTGTTTTTGTTTTGCTTTGAAATAATGAAACCCCATCCTTGAGTTTGTTGTTTTTTGATAGCAGCTTAAGTGCTGTAGTTTACATAGTGCTGACATTTGTTCCATATTTTGTGATGCTTTTGAAGCTCCCATTCTACTGCCTAACCACCATTTTTTATTTCTGTTTTAGGTCATGATGAAGGACCAATTTGCTAATTATGTGGTCCAGAAGACTCTTGAAATCTGTACAGACAGTCAACGGACAATATTGATTAATCGCATAAGGGCTCATACTCATGCATTGAAGAAATACACTTATGGGAAACACATTGTTGCCCGATTTGAGCAGCTATTTGGAGAAGGTGTGTATTCTTGAACTTTATATCACTCATGGTGTGTGATAAATATGGCATCAACTTTTGAGTACGTAGTGACAGTGGACTTTTAAACAATGTATAAAGTAAACTCATCTGAATCTGGTCTTTTATTTTATTTTCTTTAAGTCGGGAGTCTTCATTGACTGGGAAAGTATTCATTACTCTAGATTGCACACCTTCTGGGTCCAAGATTATTAGGCATTCTAGTAAAATTATATTCATAGCGTAATAGTATAGCCGTATAGGAGTTCTTGACTTTGACAGATTCTGCAACTATTTCAATTAAATCTTGATCATATGAGAAGAGAGACAATAATGAAAGCATAAGGAACAGGTAAATAACTTTTGGAGTCTCCTAGTCTTGTAAGAGTTGATACTTAAAAGTTTATACGACACAATTGATGGCCAACAATCTTCTAGGCAAGGATGATAAAGTTTGTTTTATGCCTACAGAAAATCAATCAGGATCCTGAAGCTGAGATCTAACCCAAGAATTTCCAGTTCAGTTAATCTGTGGCCTGTTCTGTATCCCCTGGCAATTGGAGACACTGTCATTAGATTGTCACTGAGGCATCCTATTTATGGTAACTGCTGCTTGGCCAGGCTGCTTCAGTATACTTTGAAGTTCTCATTTGCTTCACGTGGTGATGGTTGTAAGTTGGTAAATATGTGGTTATTGTAAAGTAGAACTTAGGATGATTTATTTTCAATTTATCTGAAAAATCCTTCCCCATGTTGGTAATGTTGAAGTTACAACAAATCAGTGAAATCACAATGCTGTATGTTTATGGCCCAGAGAAGTGAACATAATCTTATCTTCTTTCTCACGGAGGCTCTAATCCAATGCTAGCAGCAAATGTAACACGAATGCCTAAAGTTGAGCCCGAGTCATGGTAATCAGTTGTTAGCAAATCATATGTAGCAACACATCACACAAGTTAATTGTAACTTGTGTCATGCTTAGTGGCACCTTCACCTTAGGAACTAGGGTAACAAAACTACAGAAATGTTCGAACTTAGAACAAATCTTTTCATCAGAAACTGGGAAACTCTTCTCTGCTTCTAGACCGTGTCTGCCTACAATGTCCCAGGAATGTTGGTAGAGGCCTAGCCGTCTAGGAGGGACATCTGATCATTTGCTTCAACTTTGTGAACACTTCAAGCTCCTCCGCATCCCTTACAATTTACAACTTACTAGTATAGCATTAATGTCTTGCATAATCTCCATAGCAACCTGTGAACATGTAGGATTAGAGGACGTGAACAAACCAGGAAAATAGCTCAAGACTATCCTTTGGAGTTGTCCATCTCCAGAATGCCAGACACAGAGACACCTTCATCATCAAATAGGCTTATGATGGCGTTCTTGCGTTTCTGATTTTGAAGCTTGTTGATGAAACAACGTGGTGTTGCATCTCCATCTCGCAGCTTAAAAAACTTTTGCTCTTTGTTTCTAAAAGGTCATCTCCTAGTGAATGAAGAAGAGAACTCAGTTGTGCTTCAAGTCCAACCACACTGATACATCTTGAACACATTATAGAGAGAAGCGAACTATGACCGGATCGTTTCTATATCACGTTTCCGATAGCTAAATTTCTGTCAGATCAATGTTCTACAGCTTGCCTTGAAACCTCAAAAGAGTCTTCTCATACTCCTGCTTCCCACCATTTTCTCTAGAACGGAATCACGCACTTGGCAAGGGGTAGACACAGATGGGAGGTATGCCAAGAAAGATTTCCACATCCCTTGCAATGTTATGGTGGTATGACCTCTGTTATGCAAGCTTGTAGCCTGATTAGTTTATAGAGATATGGCTTCAAGGAAGCAGTTTGTGTACGTAGCTCCATTGATACTTTCTACTTACGCTTCTCGTCATGTCAACGTAGGAACCAGTAAAATTGCTTGAATGTACAAAAAGTTCCAGGTTCAGCAGACAGAAGTCTGTAACTGTGAAATTAATTCTGGGATTTTGAAACGTTTGAACTGATAGATCCCAGAATTCTCCTAGGTTCAGTTCACCTGTACGATCAAATTCAAATGCAGAAACAATGAGAGAGAAAATGATTGAATTGATTTTATTTTTCAGTCTGAGTTTCAAGTAGCATAGAACATGGTGTTTGAGCCATTGTTGCTGCAAGGGATGTCTGCTGCTGATGATATGTGGATTTTTTTACCTTTTTCCTTTTTCATCTTCTGAGAGATGGTGTAAGAAAAACATTTAACTGTGTAGACTTAGCTCTTAACAGTATTTGTAGGCTTAAGTATTTTTAGAATATGTGTAAGCTTAGCTCAGGAAGATTTGATCTCTTACTGCATCTTTTATTTTATTTGCCAAGGGTCTTCCCCTCTGTGTGCTCTGTGTCCTGCTTGCTTTCATTATTCTGCTTTATATTTCCTGCCTGCAAATCACACTCGGATTTCTCTTATACGTGGTTCTTCTTATACAAGTAGTCCTGGAGCTTATATTGAAGGGTACGGAGGATATGGTTGTTATCTTGTAGTTGAAGTTAGAATGGCTGTGATTGTGTGATTGTGTTTCTACTGTTACAGTCATTGTAAACCATGTGCTCTACAGGGCAGCATGGCTTTACCTTCTACTGTAGCAGCATGGTTGTGAAGTCATTTGCCCCATACTTCGTGTGCTTATATAAGTATGGAGCTATGTACTTGATATATTTAGTTTTAGTTTTCTTTACTTCTCTTTCTTGTATAAATACCCTCACATGTAAAGCATTCATATTCAATACATTGAGAAGAAAATTGTTCCATATGTTTAAGTTTTTCTTTATGATATCAGAGCAGGAACTTTAGTGTCCTGTTTCTATTTATCTTTCTCTTCTTTCATTGTGAGATTTTGTATTGTTGTCTTCCTTTAAATGACTGAAGGAAGTTCAACATCTGAGATTAATCTTTTTTCTGAAAATAGAACCAGTTCAACCATGTCTGGTGTTTCTGAGGTTGAGGGAAATCCCAACCTACGGTTATGTTTAGTTTTACTTACTGAATATAACTACCTCTCTTGGTCTAGAGCTGTCATTTTAGCTCTCGGATGAAAGTCTAAGCTTGGCTTTGTCAATGGTGTTATACCAATGCCAGAAATCAACTCAGCCACTTATGATGCTTGGTTGTGTAAAGATCAGCTTGTCATGACTTGGCTCCTCAATTCTATGGAGCCTAAGATTGCTGAGATTTTCAATTATTCAGAGTCTTCCATGCATCTTTGGAAAAATATTAATGAGATGTATGAAAATCAAAATAACTCTACTCGAGTCTTTCAGCTCAAGAAAGACATTGCTAGTCTTTAACAGGAAGATAAGTCATTTGTTCAATTTCTTAGGAGTTTGACAACCATGTGGAATGAGTTAGATATTTATCGACCTCATACCAGAGATGTCACTATTTTATCTAAGAGAGTAGAAGAAGACAATATATTTCAATTGCTTGCCATTTTGAGTGCTGATTATGAAGATTTGAGAAGTCATATTCTCATGAATCCAGACCTGCCTTCTTTCAAGAGTGTGTGTACCACAGTTCAGATAGAAGAGCTTTGAAGGAAAGTGATGAAGTTGGAGGTCACAACCAATCTTGCAGACTCAAGAGCTTATGCCTCAAACCACAAATCTCAAGAGGAAAGAGCTTACAAAGGAAAGCGCCTAGATCTGAAGTGGCAGTCACTGCAGCAGCATTGGACGCAGTGGTATAGGTCACACAAGAGAAAGGTGTTGGATTCTTCATTCAGAATTGAAGCTAAAGTTTCAAAGAGATAGCAAAAGCACACTGCAAAGCTAGAGCAGCAATCCTCACAAAGCAAACCTGGCTACTACTGCTAATACATCATCATCTGATGGTTTTTTGGACTTCACTGCTAATCCAGCTGCATTAATCAATGAATTTGTAGTATATCTACAACAAAAGCAGGTGAATAATGAGGTAGAATCTGGAGCACACAATCACACTTCATTATTTGGAAAGTTTGCAGGCTTTCTAGCTGAAGCTGAGAATGTGCATGATAGTGATATTCCAGGTATCTTGGAAGCTTTTAAAACTGCACTTGATGTGAACTTTGAGCATGATTATTGGGTTATAGATTTTGGAGCCACAGATCACATGAAAAATCATATAAAACACTTGCATGATTTGGAGAAAGTATCATCTTATGTGTCTGTAGCTAACGGCAAGGGTGCTTTTGTGTTAGGAAAAGGGAAAATAATTTTTTTTTTCAAATCATATCAAGTCTGATGCCTTATATATATCCCTTCATTTCCTTTCCAATTGTTATTTGTTGGAAAAATCAAAAATCTGAATTGTCTAGCCATATTCTCTCCTTACAATGTGATATTTCAGGATATCACCACCAAGAAGAAGATTGGTGAAAGATTCTTCCTGGATTGCTTTATTACCTTTCAAAGAAGTCCAAGGCTCTTCAAGTTAATTCTAGTAGTGTTCCATATCACCATCTTTGGCATCAACGTTTAGCTCACCCCTCAGAAAAAGTGTTGTCCATTTTGTTTCCAACTCTGAGCCATAATAGCAAGCAATGTGAAGTGTGTCATCTCACCAAATTCTCCAGCTTACCTTCCCTTCCTCTGTGTCTAGAGCTAGTAATCCATTTGGAATCATACATTTAGATATTTGGGGTCCTATTCTAGAATCCTTTGATGGATATTGATATTTTGTAACTTTTGTGGATGATTTTACAAGGATTACATGGCTGTATCTTTTGAAACACAATAGTGACATTTTTGATGTATTTAAAATTTTTTACAACCTTGTTAGCACTCAACGTTCTTCCAAAATCTAAATTTTGCAATCTGATAATGGCTCTAAATATATGTCTCATAACATGTCTCATTTTTTGAACTCTAATGTTTTTTGAACTCTAATGGAATTGTTCATCAAACAAGTTGTGTTGGCACACCACAACAAAATGGAATTGCAGAACAGAAAAATAGAGACTTGCTTGAGAAAACCAGAGCCATAATGTTTCATGCTTACGTGCCTAAGAAATTTTGGTCGCAAGCTTTTCTTATTGCAACCTATCTCATTAATAGACTCCCAAGTAGAGTTTTGAACTCAAAGTCACCTTATGAAGTTCTGAAGGGTAGGAAGATTGAGTTATCACATTTGAGAGTTTTTGGCTGTGTGTGTTACGTTCATATTCAAGCTATTCATTGAGGCAAGTTGGATCCTAGAGCTGAAAAGTGTCTTCTTGGGGTACTCTACCACTCAAAAAGGGTACAAATGTTACAGTCCTGTTTTGGCTACGATCCTCAGCGAGCGGGCGAGAGGTAAATAGCGAAGAAAGAAAGAGGATTTTGCGGGCGTGTGTTGATACAAAAAAAAGGGAAAAAAGAAGAAAAGGATTACAAAAAAAAAAAAAATAATAATAATAATAATATTTTTCTTATGCTACATGCACAATGTTTTTGAGTTCAATTGTGACTCTTGCAAACAGCTGGACAACAAAGTCCAATACGAACTCAATCTTCCAAACCGTGCACTCTATATAAAGAGACACAGAGAAAGACAGAAGGAGGACGGAGGAGGCAAAGCAAAAAGCAGGGAACAAGAGAAAGGCAGAAGTAGGCGGAGTCAATACAGACAAGAACAAAAGAGGAGAAGAAGGAGAAGAGAAAAGAGAAGCAAAAAGCAGAAAGAGAGAGGAAAAGAAGCGGCGAGCCAACAAAAAGGTGGAGCCCACACTATAACTCTCTTTATTTCTTTTGCAGTATCTCTATCCTTCGGCCTCGTTCCTTACTCCGTCGGAAGCCTGTAAGCCATCTCCCCCTAAGGCGAGACGACCACGCGAGGTAGTCACCAAAAAGAAGGCGAGATGACCATGACCTCGCCCTCGCCTCCTCTTGCTGCAATAAATATATGGCCGCTCGGCCCTTACTCTTGTACACATGGCCTTGCGATTCGCATAACGAGCAGTACAAGAGAAGAAAACAAGCATTCCAGGCGAGTTTGAAGACCAGGCCGCTCGGCACTTACTCTCGTACATAAGGCCTTGCGCTTCGCATAACAAGTCGTACAAGAGAAGAAAACAAGAATTCCTGCTAAAACATTATCAGGCGAGCTAGATAGCAGTCCGCATGTAAGATGACCTCGCAGGAAAGCTGAAAACTTAAAGCAAAAGCCCTAAGGCGAGATATCTTTGAGGTCCAGGCAAGGCTAACTAGGATGACCTCACAAGACTGGAAGTTCAGGCGAGCTAGGTGACTTCACAAGAAACCCTAAGGGGTGGCGAGCTAACATTCGCGCCAAAGAAGAAGCCCTAAGGGGTGGTGAGCCAACATTCGCGCCAAAGCAGAAGCCCTAAGGGGTGGCGAGCCAACATTCGCGCCAAAGCAGAAGCTCTAAGGGGTGGCGAGCTAAACATTCGCGCCAAGGCAGAAACCCTAAGGGGTGGCGAGGTGACTTCACATCAAAGCAGAGGCCCTAAGGGGTGGCGAGCTAATATTCAGAAGCCCTAAGCCCAGGCGAGGCGAGATGACATCACAGGCGAGGCGAGATCCATTCATGCACAAGATGAAGCAAATCGTGGAGTCCGCTCACAAGCATACGCGCGGAGTCCGCTCACAGACATACAGGGGGAGCCCGCTCACAAGTGTACACGCGGAGCCCGCTCATAGACATACACGGGGAGTCCGCTCACAAGTATACACGCGGAGCCCGCTCACAAGTATACACGCGGAGCCCGCTCACTGACATACACGGGGAGTCCGCTCACAAGTGTACACGCGGAGCCCGCTCACAGATATACACAGGGAGTCCGCTCACAAGTATACACACGGAGCCCGCTCACTGACATATGCGCGGAGTCCGCATGAAGGGGCAGTCCGCTTACACGCGGAGATCACCTACGCCACTATCAAGGACTGTGGCCAAAACCATTCAAGCCTTTTGTCACACTGCTGCATCACCCGATCTGGGTGCCCAAGTCAAATCAACAGACACTCTACTAAATTGGATGTCCACTAGAAATATAGTTAATGGATTCAAAATACATCTGTTAAACAAAAAGCCGGCATTAAGCCATAAAGCCTACAAACCTCTTATGAACTACGGTTGATTTGATCCCACAAAGGGGTATGTAGGTAGTCTAGCAACCCACTAGATGCAACCACAATTCAAAACAGAATCCTTGACTCCACCAGTCAAATTCGTCCAGTCCAAATGACTTTGGCCAAATTCCTGAAGCACCCGAAAATCAGACTCATAACCAAACCTTTCGAACTACATTGGTTTGATCCCTTTACAAGGGTATGTAGGCAGTCTGGATTTAAATCTGGATGCAACCACCAACCCAAATAAATTCCCGGATCACCTGAAGCCAGAATCTCGCTTCAAAGCTCAAATGCCTTCAGACACAAATCTAAACATATTTCCAAACACTACTCTCATCCCAAAGTCAAAGCCCTCCAACGAGTCATTCACTTGTTGGGACTCTTGAACTACGAGTGACTTGATCCTCTCCAGGGTATGTAGACAACCCATTCCCAAATATGGGTGCAGTCACAAAAACAAACAAACCTACAATGATCTCTTGGTAAACGGAATCGAAAGGTGTTCCCTTGTAACAAGGGATTGTAATTAAGAGACACATTCTGTCTTGAATGGGTTGAACCAGACATAATTAAAACCTTATCTTAGTTAATAAGATAGGGTGAAATTGTGTTGGGTATATATGTATTTACAAATTTTGCCCAACAGCGTGCCACCTCACGGATGAGGAAAAGGTGATGGGTGCGAGATCTTGACTTCTGATCAGGCGGAGGGGTTTCCAGGTGCCACCTCAGATGAGGAATTACGAACACAAGGCAATCGATACTCACGACGGGACGCGAGCAGAGCAACTATAGGGAATCAAGGAGATCAGGGGCGAGTCCAGGAGGGCTCTGAAATAAGGCGGCGACACAGTTAGGGTTAGCGTTTCGAGGTAGCTCGAAGGGTAGCTGATTTACAGTTTGTATGTTGTTGTTTCTAAAGAGATTGTCTCTTTAGAGATTTGTGTTTGACCCTTTTATATAGTAGTCCGACTTGCGGCAGAAGAAAGTTAACTTGGAATCCAAGTCGGGGTTTGAAACCCTAATCCCACAAGGGCACAGTTTTCTCAGCGCGGACCAACCACCTTGTGACACATGTCCAGTTCGCATACTCCGCATGGGCTAATGTTTCCATCTCGCAACCTCTCTAGCTCGCGGGCTTTAGAAGGGCTTTTTATAATAAAAGGGCCATATGGATTGGCCCGAAACATGTCAAAGACTTATAAGAGTTTTTAACTATTAGTGTGGTGTACGCGGACTCCGCCTATGGCTTCTATGCAAAGTCTCCCACGCGAGCCAGTTCGCCAGCTTGCCTTGATGTATTCCACCTCGCCTAGGACTTTTATGCGAAGTACCATTGCGCATCGCCTAGGCGCAAAGTTATTCCGCGCGAGAGATCATTTAGTGTGTGAGCCCTGTATTTCGCGTGAAGTCAGTTCGCACACGAGTTCTGTAATTCAGCTTGCGTTGTGTTACTAGCGGGCCATTACTTGTAAACTTAAAGAATTTAGCCTCGCCGGTTGCAACGTGGACCAAGATTGTAACTAATATTCACTTAGACATTTTACAGTCTAGTAAGGTATTATTACTTGGACGAAAATGCTCTCTGGCTCAAACATTGCCCCTTACGCCTTGAGCTTTGAGACTAAGTGAAAAGGCCATATTGAACAAGTCACGACAATTCTAGATTTGGAAGATGCTAACGTTTTGACGCCATCGCGTCCTTCATCTCACTGGGGGGAACCAAAGTTTTAAGGCGCACGTTTCCAACTACCTCGCGAGACAGCTTATGTTTGTAAAGGGTGTCTTACTCACTCGTTCGCCTACGCTACATCCATATTTGCCTGCTCTTCGCTGCCCCCCCCCCCAATGCGAACTAAAGAGAAGTAAACAAAAGGTTCGACGAACGGCCGCATAAAGATGGCGAACCAACTTTGAAAATTGGAGGCCACATGCATTGACCTAAATAATGACTAAGACACTTGAAGAAGGTCTAAAGTCTGAAAAATGGAGAAAGGGGAAGAAAATGTAATGTTTTATTTAGGGCCTCTAGGATAGGCCCCAATCTTGTACTTGTATTTTGGTTGGATTTTGAACGTTTATGATGAAATGGAAGAGAGAAATGAAGAAAAAATTAGCACGACTCAACTGCATGTAAAATTTAATTTAGGGCCTCTGGAATAGGCCCTAATCGTGTACTAGTCTATTGGTTAGACCTCGCATGTTTACAAAGAAATGAACTAATTATGTGTTTCTCTCTCAGGTTGCCCCCTAGTGGGAGGCGGCGGAGTGCTAGCGCAAAGGCGCGAAGCACTATGAATAGTGGTCACAGGGTCAGGAGGTGAAGGGTCCGCGCGCTCCCAAACGCCAATGATATGTCGCTTTAAGAAACAACCATTAATAGGATTGGGATGGAGGGTACCATCAAGGTCGCGTAAATGGTATGCCCCCTTTGTCAATATGCGGTGAATAATAAATGGTCCTTCCCACCGTGCGGACCATTTGCCGTGGCCTTCGGTCTTCTCGCCTAATGGTAATACGGCTTACCACACTGCTTGGCCCTCAGAAAAGCTCCGATCGTGGATAACTTTATCATAGGACCGCGCAATGCGCTGCTTCTCAAGGATGAGATTGTTGAAAGCAGTGATGCGGTGTTCGTCGAGGTCTTCAAGTTCTTGCCACATCGCCTGGTCGTAATCGTCACCAAGAAATTAGTGCTGCTCCTGGACGCGAAGCGAGGCGATGTGAACCTCAAGAGAGAGGACGGCATCATGGCCAAACATGAGAGCATATGGGGTGGTAGCTGTCGAACTACGCTTGGAAGTCCGATAGGCCCATAAAGTATGGTAAAGCTCTAGATGCTAGACGTAGGGGTTCAACTCTAGCATCTTGGGCAAGATACTGAGGATAACCTTATTGCTCCTCCGCCTGACCATTAGACTGCGCATAATAGGGGGTTGAATGCAAAAGCTTGATACCATAGCCGGTAAGGAATGTGACTACAGAATCGGCCATGAAAGATGCCCCCCGGTCCGTCATGATGCACTCTGTAATACCAAAGCGGGAGATAATGTTGCAGAAGATAAAGTTGCGAACTAAGGTCGCGGAGGCAACCTTGAGTGGCTCGGCTTCAACCCACTTGGTAAAGAAATCGGTGGCCACAATAATGAACGTATGCTGCTCTAAGGAATGGGGGTGAATGATGCCAACGAAGTCTATCGCCCATCCTCAACCTAGCCATGGCTTGATAATCGACTGCAACGGAATGTTGGGAATGTGTTGCACTGGTCCGTGAGCCTAGCAATCCTGACAACCTTTAGCGAAAGTAATACAGTCCTTGTAAATGGTAGGCTAATAATAGCCGTGGTGACGGATTAACCAACGCATCTTTGGGCCTGCCTGATGCGAACCACAAACTTCGGCATGAACCTCACGTATCAGCCGTTTCGCCTCGTTGCCATACACGCAGCGAAAGTCATTACCATCTTCGCCGCACTGGCGGAGCTCGCCGTTACGCAGCACAAAGTTGAGGGCGAGAAACCGCATGTGCCAGGAATTAGTGGCATCATGAAGGTTTGTGAGATAGGCGATGAACGGTAGCCGCCAGTCCTCATTGATAGGGTCTAAGGCAGCGACGTCAGGAGAGTCTGCCTGATATTGCCCCTAGCAATAAAAGAAGGAAGAGTGCGTTGTTTGACCTTGAGCAGCCGTTCGCGCACTCCGTCTCGCAAGCTGAGGCCAGAGGCAATCTATGCGAACTTATTCGCCATGAAGTTGAACTCGCGCAGAATGTGCTCAATGTGGACGTCATCGAAGCGATCCAATACGGCAAATGCCTTTCGCAAGTAGGGCTCAATGGACGAACTCAAGCACTTAAACTTCGCCACAAGCTGGTTGACAACCAATAAGGAGTCGCCAAAGACTTGAACCTCGAGGACTCTTAAGTCCAACAATATTTCCAGTCCGATGTTGAGCGCCTCGTATTCCGCTTGGTTATTCATACATTTGAAATCCAGTTGGAAGGAGTAAGAGAAACGACCACATGCAGGGTTCTCAATGGCGATTCCGACACCTGCAGCGAGTTCAATACGCGATCCATCAAAGTAAAGAGCCCATGGAATGAGGGACATAGCGGCGAACTCTAACTCACGAAATATTGTTAGCTCGGTTGGTGGGTGGTGAGCGAGGAAGTCGGCTATGGCCTGTCCTTTGACTGCTTTCTGAGGAACATATTGCAAGGAGAACTCGGACAAAGTCAATATCCATTTACCTATGCGTCCCCATAAGATAGGGCGGGAAACCATGAATTTGACGAGGTCAAATTGAGCGATCACCACCGTGGTAAAGGCTAACATGTAGTGGCGGAGTTTGCAACCTGCAAAGAATAGGGCGACACATAACTTTTCCATTGGAGAGTAGCGCGTCTCGCAATCGGTTAACACCCTGCTAAGGTAATAAACAGCGTGTTCCACCCTGTTCTCATCGTCTTGTGCCAAGAGTCCGCCAAATGAACAAGTTAGCAGCGGCGATATAAAATTTAAGCGGAACGCCAGGGCAAGGTGGAACCAAAATGGGCGGGTTCGTAAGGTAGTCCTTGATATGATCAAAAGCTTCTTCGTGTTGTGGCTCCCATATGAACTCGGTTGCCCCCTGGAGAGAGGTGAAAAGAGCTGAACCTTCCCTACCGCGTTTGAAATGAAATGAAGGAGGAAGTTGATTCGCCCGATCAGTTGTTGGAGCTCCTTCTTAGTTGTAGGAGGTGAGGCGTTTATTATCGCCTGCACCTTGTCGTTAGGGATCTCGATGCCCCTTTGATGGACCAGAAATCCTAGAAAGTCACCTGCTTCTGCGAAGAATACACATTTGGCGGAGTTCAGCTTCAGGTTATGTCGTCGCATCTGCATGAAAACCTGTTGGAGGTCCTCAACGTGTGTCGCCCGCGTTTTGGTTTTAACTACTACGTCATCTATGTAGACTTCAATCAACTTGCCCAGGATATCATGAAAGATGAGGTTCATGGCGCGCTGATATGTCGCCCCCGTGCTCTTGAGCCCGAAAGGCCTGACAACATATTCAAATGCACTTGCAAACCTCGGGCAGCGGAAGGCGGTCTTGTGGCGATCTTTTTCAGCGACAGGAATTTGGTGGTATCCAACGGTTCCATCCATAAAGGATAACACTTCATGCCCCGCAGCTGCATCAATGAGGAGGTCGGCGACAGGCATGGGGTATATATCTTTAGGCGTTGCGTTGTTGAGGTCCTGGTAGTCAACACAGACGCACATTTTGCCATTCTTCTTGCGGACAGGAACTATATTGGATAGCCATTCGTTGTACTTGGCCACGCGAATGATACTCGATCGATGCATGTTCTCAATCTCTTCATTGACTACGATCTGGGTCTCAGTTCGCATTAATCTACCTTCCTGGCGGAATGGACGTCTGTCAGGATAAGTGGGCAGCCGGTGACAAACCAAATCTGGAGATAAACCAGGCATGTCTTTGTACTTTTCGGTGAAGAAATCCCTATATTCGCGTAGTAGGGCAAGCAGTTCTTCTCGTTCTTCCTCCACTAGCTTAGCACTAATGAAAATGAGTAGGGGATTCTCTACAATCCCTACATCGACTTATGAGATGGGTCGCGGACTTGTCGTCCAAGGCGGTGGGAGCTAACTGAATAACTTCCTCCTTGGTATCGGTATAATCCACTATTTCATCTACGTATTCTATTGTCGTAACCTTGTCGTAGGCTTCGCGTTCTACCAAGTATGAAAGGAGTCTTTCACACAACGCCTTGCGCGCTTCTTCTGAGGAGGCACTAAACATCGGAGGGTCGGAGGGGATCCGCGATGGTGTGAGGACGTTGTAAGTCGTCCTTCGCCTGGGTGAGTCCCCATCGCGTTAAGTTGGAGGCCGTGACCCCATAAAGGTGGCCTTTAGAATTGACGCCATGAACGTCCAGTTGGCCCAAGTCAGTATTGTAATAGCGGGCATCGTTGAAGTTGGCGGAGATAGAAAAAGGACACGGATCCGCCTTAATGAGGACCGCCTCGCATATCTTAGTATCCCAGACCATGAGTTCTTGGTGCATAGAAGAAGACACGCAAAAACTTTTATGGATCCAATCGCGGCCTAGAATCATGTTGTAGGAGGATGAGCATTCAGCCATGAAGAATGTATAAACCCGTGATGCCGGACCCACCTTGACTCGTAGGAATAACAACCCTAGAGTTGTGGAGACTTGTCCGGTGAAGTTCTTGACTGTCAAGGACGTGGTTTGGATCATTAAGCGCGGGATACCAAGGAGTCCCATGGTGCGGGTGGTAACGACATTCACCGCAGCTCCGGTATCGACCATGACCTTGTTGATCATAATCCCTTCAACTTCAGCCGTAATGTATAATGGCCTCATGTGAGTGGCCATGTCGATGGTAGGTGTGGAGAAAGTCAGAGTTGGCATGCATGTGATGCTGCTCGTAGCTTCCAATGGTAGAGCATTCACGGGTTCCGCCAGGACTGCACCCATCTCGCTACTGCAAGGCGGGGACATGTCACAG
Organism: Fragaria x ananassa; assembly: GCA_034370585.1. Classification (NCBI taxonomy): domain Eukaryota; kingdom Viridiplantae; phylum Streptophyta; class Magnoliopsida; order Rosales; family Rosaceae; genus Fragaria; species Fragaria x ananassa. Next base: position 5,935,489 of record CP139760.1, read on the forward strand.
ACATTTTCGCTACTGTCTGGTATATCCACCGCGTTGCATGTTGTGTTTGGCGGGAGCACATATCTTTCGGAAATGAAAAACACCATTCTGACCTGAAAAGAAAATTGCTCGCGGACTGGGATCACCGGAGCCTCAACTATCCCATGTTTGCCTTCGAGCATTGCGGATGCGCTCTCCGCGGGGTTGACCTTTTCATCCTCAAGCCATGCAGAAAATTCAACCATATTGCCGGTGAATGATTCCTCCTACTCTTCTTCTTGGTTTTTACCTAAGTGAACACGAGGCTCGGAGTGGACCTTGTTGTCCGGTGAGTTTCCATGAAGATGTTGGGCCATATGCTGGGTGAAGTTAGGGCTAGCAGGAGTACTATCGGCGACTGGTGATGCACCAGTCTCCGGCTGCCGTGGCCGCCACACAAGTTTGGTTGAGGACTACTTGTCCTCGTGATCTACGCATTTTATGCTTGATTATTAATGTCTTTCTCTCTACATTTTGCTTTGTTATGAGCTTAGTAAATATGTTTCTAACTTGTTTTATGTTTTTAGGTAGAAAATAAAGGAGAAATAATAAAGGAGGCGATTTGGACCAAAATATGTGCAATTACATGGTATTCTCGGCCAAGGAAGAATTGGAGTCAAAAAGGAAGCTTGTGTTGACTAGGAAACAATTTCCTATGTTGACTAGGATATGGAGCAAGTAGTGATGCATGGACATTGATGAAGTCTAGTCCATGAAGGAGATGTCCAAACCAAGTCCAATATGGAGAAGAAAATCTAAATTCGGCAGAATATCAAGGAATGTCCAAGTCTTGATTCCTAATTAATTCGGGGAAATTCCTGTGCACATATCACAACTTCAACGGACTCTCCAGGACAGCTCAGAATGAAGCAGAAAACGTGCTAGATATGGATAGAAAGCTACTGGAGTCTAGTTTCCAAATCAATTGAAATAACCTCAATATCTATTTTCTAGAGGGAGTTATGACGAAATCATCAGACAGAGGTCATTGGGCCGAATTGAGAATAACTAGTGAAACCTAAACCAATTCGGTTTAGGATTGTGTGGCCGGCCTCTCTAGGGTTTTTCTTCTATAAAGCAAGACTTAAAGGGCAGAAGAGGTGATCACTTATCAAAGAGCCGAACCCCTGCCCTAGAGTCCTCTCAAGCCTCTCCAAAACGTCATAGTCTCCAAGGAAGCCGCCTATCCTCACCAATCCGCCTCCATCAACATCCAAGGGCCGAAGGCATAGCTTGGCAATCCCAAGGTGTTTTCATCCTCCATCCATCGAAGAAGCATCAAGCACGGATTAGTATAGGGCAATTCCCTTACTCAAAAAGTGTAACAATGACTTCTTCTCTTTATTCTTCTTCCTTGTGTAAACTTATGATTATTATGGATTGGTTCCTTGAAGTCTTTTGGTTAAATAATTCTAATTAGTTTTGTATGACTTGTTTGGTGTCCTTTGAAATTGGTTACTCATGCGTACTTGTTCCTAACGCTTAATTTGAATGCAGGGCAATTCCCGGTTTAGATTATGATGTGTTGAATATCGGGCAATTCCCGAGTTTGGCACTTAATTATGAGTTATGCATGTAAAACGTAGCTAATGACTTAGAGACCAAATAGGTTGCATGAAATTGGTTAGGTTATTAAAGGATAGGTAAATTGATAAGTTGATCTTGTAAATATTAGATTTAGGTATTATTTTCGGCTATGATGCATGTTTGGTAATTTTAGGGTTCTTGATTGTTTGCTTGTCTATGAGTGAAGCATGTTAGAATTCTAGGGTTCCTATATGTTTGATTGCCACGTTTTGTAGGAAAATTAGTTAAAACAATCTTGCACCCCCCTAAACAACCTTAGCATAGTTATGCAAGCACCCTCAATCCCCGGTTAAGAACGATCCCTACTTACCAATGCTACATCTACAAAGAAGGGTTTTAATTGTATTTGTGTTTGATTGAGTGTTTAATTTAACGCTTGAAATCTCGCGAATCACCTCGGCTGTCTGCTTTGCCGCGTCTAGAGGAACCTTGGCATCATCATTTTCCTTTGACTTAGGAGGGGTTGGGACTAGTAGTTCCCTCTTGGCTTCCAGCTCCGGGTTAGGTTGTGGTCGGGGCCGATGTAGTCGTGATGGTTCCCTTCTTGCTTCAGGTTCCTGGCGAAGAGGCTCCCGGGGCCGTGATGACCGAGGCGAATCACGCCTTGGTTCTGGCTCTGAGGTGGTGAACAGCCTTTGCTTTACTCGAGGAGGCGGTTCCCTTCTTCGTTCAGCCTCCGGCAAGTGCATGCGCCTCAATGGTGGAAGCGGCTCCCTTCGTTGTTCAGCTTCTGGCGATTGCCTGCGCCTTGGTGGAGGAAGTGGTTCCCTTCTTCGGTCAAACTCTGGTGATGGCCTGCGCGGAAAGGGCTATGGATCCCTTCTCCTTTCCGGATCTGGAGATGGTATGTTCTTGTCTTGGTGATATGGTGAGGCGACAGAAGATGCTTGTCTTTGGGGCATGATCATCTGCTACCTGTGCACACACCCGTGGAGGTGTTACAGGCAGCCTTTGGAGTATAGCGCGTAGGCCTTCGGCTTCTCTCCACATCCTCTCAGGTGTCTATGCGAGTTTTGAGGGTCGGATGACCCCATCATCAACAGCTCGCAAGGCACGCAAAATGCTGCCATACTTATTCTGCATCTTCCGCTTCCTAGCCTTGGTTATGGTAACTGGCCTGCCCCTTTGCTGCGTGTACCATATCCCCTCCTTGATTGCCGATTTGGATGCCGGGGGGATGTAAGGATCGGTCAAGATACCTTGACGAGGGCTTGAAGCCTTGTTTTCTTGGTACCCGCTGCTGGAATCTGATATGTCCATCTCCCTTGAAGCTGAAGACGAAGGTGCTTCTTCTGTCCAATGTGATTTGACGAACATCTCAAGGTGTTTGATCCTCTGTTCCAACTCTTCGCGAGTCTTGGGACTCATGGGTTGAAAATTCTCTGCGGGGGACTGTTCATCGTCCCGCATGATAGCTTTGCCCTTATCTTTCCTTGAAGGGCGATCTGGTTGCGATCTGGCAACTAACTGCCTCGCCGGGTCATGGTTCCCACTCTAGTTCGCCAGCACGTTATAGTCATTCGCCAGTCTCTTGCAGTTTCGGCCTGGCGAATTTGCTTTTGGAGAGATGTCCAATGTGATCGCGCGTTGGCCGATACGAGGCCAAGCAATGTCAACAATTACGATCATGAATCTGCCTTTGTCTTCAAAGCGAATGTACTTGAGGTTGAGCCAGTCTAAGGCTTGTTGGCAAAGCTGATAGCACTCGCGAGTTCTTATGTTGGAATGAAGTCGGAGAAAGAGATTATCCATGACACAAATGAGAAGATCAAGGTGGTCAGAGATAGACTCAAGGCCGCTCAGAGTAGGCAAAAGAGTTATGCAGATGTCCGCAGGAAGGACCTTGAGTTTCAAGTAGGTGATTGGGTGTTCTTGAAACTATCTCCTTGGAAAGGGTAGTACGTTTTGGCAAGCGTGAGAAGCTTAGTCCGAGGTATATTGGGCCTTATGAGATAATAGAGCGAGTTAGATCTCTTGCCTATCGGTTAGTTTTGCCTCCGGAGTTGTCCAGGATACATAATGTGTTCCACGTATCCATGCTTCGCAAGTATATTGGCGATCCTTCTCATGTGCTGGAAGAGCAGCCGATTAGTTTGCAGAAGGATTTGTCTTATGAAGAGGAGCCGGTTCAGATTCTTGACTGAAAGTAGCAAGTGCTTAGGAACAAGTCAATTCTGCTCGTCAAAGTGCTTTGGAGAAGCCACCAAGTAGAGGAAGCTACTTGGGAGTCAGAGGAGCAAATGAGACAGCAATATCCTTATCTCTTTGAGTAGCGAGTTTGTAAATTTTGTGGACGAAATTTTTATAAGGAGGGGAGAATTGTCACGCCCCGACCCATAAATTTTACCTTAATTACTAGCATAGTGGTAATAAGAATTTTACCGTATTCGTCATTAAGTGTATAATATAATTGATCCCCAGAGAGGTTGTAGAGGACAATTATTTCTTAGGATTATTCTAAGGAAGAAATTTTGACGACGGTAAAAAAAATGGTAAATTTTGTCTAGTAAAAGGTAATTTTTATTGGGGTATTATTTTGGGGTGTTGAATTTTGGTTTTGGGTATATTAAGTGTGGGTTGGATCCGGTTTGGGCTAAGCCCATTTTCTTTCTTCTCCCTCCCGTTTCTCTCTCTTCTCCCGCTTTCTCTCTTTCCTTCCCCGACTGCCAGATTTTCTCCACCGTGCAAGTCACCGTCCGGCCACCCAGGGACTGGCGGACTGGTCCCGTTCGGACCCTCGCCTCTTCCTCTCTCTTCCTAGGCCGGTGCCCGCGCGCGGAACGCTGCCGATCGGGAGAAAAGGCCGCTGATGGTTCCGACTGCCCAAAGTTTCTTTTCGCCGGAACGCCTTCCTCTGGCTGCCATAGCCAGCAAGCCTTGGCTCAAAAGAAAGCCCTCCTCCCGTGCTTCAATCCGTCCAAAGGGCTCGCTCCATCTCGAGCTAGGAAAGGAGAAATCGGTATTTGAAATTCTAGGGCTTTTATGTGTATTTTCGTTCGATTGGCATGGTTAGGCTTAGAATTGGAGTTTGTGATAGTTAGGAATGTTGTAGAGGAGGTTGATAGGAAGATGCTGCCAAGTTTTGGTGATCATCGGAGGTCGCCGGAGTTGGTCGCCTGCCGCCGAGAAAATGTTTTTGGTGGGGAAAAATGTGAGGAGTTTTAATAGAATAAGTTTTAGAATTTTTGGAGGAGTTTTGGATAGGTTTGAGAATTGTTGAAGTTTGGTATTTTTTGCGGATTATTAAGTTAGAATCCGGCCATTGGATTTTATTTGGTGGAAGGTGCTTTTGAGAATGTCGGTAATTTTTGTGGTGTTTTGAGGTTGGCAGTGGATTCAAGATTTTGGAGTGTTAGGCTTGGTTGAGCGCGCGAAGCATATTTATTTATGCTGGTTTTGCTGTAAGCGTCGGCATTTTATTTAAGGTTTTATTTATTTGGAACAGGACGTGAGGAGGCTCGAGTGGAAGAGACCTCCGACCAACATCAGGCTTAGTCCTAATTTGTGAGTAGACCTTTGTTTTAATTAATGTGTTATCGTTTTGAATGATTTTCTGTTGTTGGATATTTCCCGAAATTGAGAATTTCGGTGATTATACTCTTATATGAGAATAGTATGTATATGATTAAATGCTAGCTAGCTTTGCGTGATTTCCCCCATACTGAGGTACAATTCCAGTATGGGGTGACGTGAGCGTTAGACGCGAGCGTCGTAGCCCTGTACGGCTTTCTATTTTTGTATTCTTTCATAGATTTCGTACAAGGAGTCAGCACGTATATATACCACTCGGGCGCTTCCCCCATCCTGAGGTACAATTCCAGTGTGGGGTGACGTGAGCGTTAGACGCAAGCGTAGTAGCTTTGTATAGTATCTATTTTTCAAGTCTTTCATAGATATCGTACAAAGAGTTAGGCGAGCGTACATACATACTAAAATATATAATATCCTAGCCTGAGAGGCAATTTCTTAAAGTTTGAGAGTCTAGCCAGGCTAGACCCCAGTTCAGAATCTTTTCAGTGGAGCTTTTGTTTTTGCCGCTGATGAAGCGTTTTCTTTGAAAGTATTTTTAGGGAAATATTTATTTGTTGTCGGAATCGTTTTGTCCACTCACTCTGACGTGTTGAATATTTTCCCCTTGGCTCTTCGTTTTTAAAAATGCCCAGTCTGCAGAGTTCGTGTGAGGTCTAGAAGGAGACGTCGAGGCATAGTCACCCATCTATCCCCTACATTTCGCCAGTAGGTTACCTGTTAATCTACTAGGGGTTTGTTAGCTTCCGATGTGTATTATTTTATTTTTAGTAGCTCTGAATACTGTTGGAATTCTTGTGTATTATAATCTGGCTACTTTTGGGTTGTAGCGGAGGATTTATTTTGAGTTAAAAAGGTGGTTCTTTAATTCTTCCAAGTTAGGGTTGTCCATTTTCGAGGGAGGTTTGCCGAGTTCTTCGGGAAATTTTCCTTAAAGGTGGTCCCTGCAGGACTCATCTTTGGTTTCGGGGTGAAATTCGGGGCGGGTCTTGACAGCCTATCCCACATTCTTGGGAGCTGGGCTAGAATGGGAAATAAACGGGTCATCTGGTGTCCCGGCTCCTTGGCTTGGTGAGTTGTTATGTCCCTTGAAGGGAACAGAAGAGCCACGCAGGGGCAGATTCTTTGAAGTTCCAGCCCCTAGTGCGAACTGCGATGTCTTTTGGGCCCCGACCTTCTGATTTCCCCTGGCGCGTTCGTTTGGCGGGATGTACTTGGATGATCCCTCATTCGTGCTCGCGCCAATAGGATTTAGGGCAAGGTTCTTTGGTGCTTGTTCCCTCATCCAGTCTTCTACTTCGAGGACCTGTAGGTTCAGCCGGTCATGTTTCTCTTTAAACTCGTCGAGCTTTTCCAGGATGTTCTTTCTTCTGAAGAAAGAAGCGTTCTGCTGGTCATGCAACTTGGCATCGTGGTCGTCCAAGCGGCGAGTTTGCTCATCTACTGTTGCGCGAGTGAGCGATAGGATCTTTGCATGTTGCTTCACCGTCTCAGCGTTCTGCCTCACGGTCTCCGTGTTCTGGTCTAGATTCGACTGGATCCGTTGAAGGCTACCTTCGACCAAGCCCTTAGTTTCAGTGAACTTGGCGTCGAGGTGTCCGTAATCCTTACCGAGGGTGGCGAGTTTGTCATGGGTGGCCTACAGGAGGTCTCTGTCTTGTTTGGCTTGGGCCGAAAAATCCATCATCTAACCTTGTAGGTCATTAATTTCTTGGAGGATTTGCTCCGATGGCAGAGCAGATCCTGCGTCTTGGTTTGGCTGATAAGAGCCTACCATGGCGGTCTCGCTGAAGTCTGGGTCACCAAACTGAGCAAGAACCTGCTTTTAAGTGAGGGAACAACAAGCCGCGCTGTTATGGGATTTGTACCATAGTGATCTGTCTTGAGACAAGAAAGCTGAAGCTTCCTGTATGGTGATTCCTCCAGTTTCCCTATGATGTCTCGTTTGTACTCCTTGTCCCACTAGGCGTGCCAATGTTTTGGCCACAATCCTCAGCGAGTGGGCGAGAGGTAAATAGCGAACAAAGAAAGGGGATTTTGCTGGCGTGCCACCTCATAGACGAGGAAAGGGTGATGGGTGCGAGATCTTGACTTTTGATCAGGCGGAGGGGTTTCCAGGGGCCACCTCAGATGAGGAATTACGAGCACAAGGCAATCGATACTCATGGTGGGACACGAGCAGAGCAACTATAGGGAATCAAGGAGATCGGGGGCGAGTCCAGGAGGGCTCTGAACTAAGGTGGTGACGCACTTAGGGTTAGGGTTTCGAGGTAGCTCGAAGGGTAACTGATTTGCAGTTTGTCTGTTGTTGTTTGTAAAGAGATTGTCTCTTTAGAGAGTTGTGTTACACTAGTCCGACTTGCAGCAGAAGAAAGTTAACTTGGAATCCAAGTCGGTCTTTGAAACCCTAATCCCACAAGGACACAGTTTTCTCAACGCTGACCAACCACCTTGTGACATATGTCCAGTTCGCATACTCCATATGGGTTACTATTTTCATCTCGCAGGCCTTTCTAGCTCGCGGGCTTTAGAAGGGCTTTTTATAATAAAAGGGCCACATGAATTAGCCTGAAGCATGTCAAAGACCTGTAAGAGTTTTCAACGATTAGTGTGGTGTACGCGGACTCCACCTATGGCTTCTACAAAGTTTCCCACGCGAGTAAGTTCGCCAGCTCACCTTGATGTATTTCACCTCGCCTAGGACTTTTACACGAAGTACCATTGCGCCTCTCCTACGCGCAAAGTCATTCCGCGTGCGAGATCATTTAGTGTGTGAGCCCTGTATTTCGCGCAAAGACAGTTCGCACGCGAGCTCTGTAATTCAGGTCGCGTGGTCATACTAGCGGGCCAGTACTTGTAAACTTAAAGAATTTGGGCTCGCCGGTTGCGACTTGGACCAAGATCATAATTAATATCCACTTGGACATTTTACAGTCCAGTAAGGTATTATTACTTGGACAAAAATGTCATCTGGCTCAAACAAGTCCAAACACCAGAAAAATAATTGTCTCAAGAGATGTTAAATTTGATGAATCTTTTTCTTATTTTTCAAAGAAACTTGATTCTAATGGTCAGGGGGAGTGTTTTCAAGATCTATTTCCCTTACCTAATGTTTATGTTGATATTGAAGGGAGCTTAACTCCTACTATTTCTATGCCAACCTCAGATCAAGGCTCTCATGATAATCTCTTGAATCATGAGGTTGATAATGAACCTTATGAACTAGAAGAATCTTCATTGGTGGATCTTGCTGCTCAAGATGATCATATTTCTTAAGTTAAAAGATATCCAACTAGAGAGCGAAATCCTCCGGATAGGCTCTCATGATAATCTCTTGAATCATGAGGTTAATAATGAACCTTATGAACCAAAAGAATCTTCATTGCTGGATCCAACTGCTCAAGATGATCATATTTCTTCAGTTCATCCTAGAAGATATCCAACTAGAGAGCGAAATCCTCCGGATAGGCTGGGTGACTTTGTTGCTTACAAGGTTAAGTATCCCATGACAGATTTTATCTACTATAAAAGCTGTCATCCTCACATTCTGCTTACTTGAGTGCTATTGATAATGCTAATGAGCCTCAAGATTTTTATAAAGCTAATCAACACGAAGTGTGGAAGCAGGCTATGAAAGAAGAGTTGCATGCTCTTGATGAAAATAAAACTTGGAGTGTTGTCAAAGGGAGAATCTCTTAAAAGCTTGAGTTACTAGCAAAGGTTAGTTGAAAAACTCATTTACCACACAATTACTAGACCTGATATCTCTTACGTAGTGAGCATTGTCAGTTAATTATGCATGCTCCTACAGTTGGTCACTTGTGTTAGGAAATTCGGGTCACCCTCCGAATCCTTAGCCCATGACCGAAACTAAAATGAAGACAATGACCAAAAACAATGTAACACGAACATAAGATATTTAACGAGGTCCAGTCAAATCACATGACCTACGTCCTCGGGTGACGATGATGGATCCACTAAAAGAGAAGAAGATTACAACTGAAGAACAATTCGGTTCTTCCACCCTCAAATAACCTCTCTCCTCACACTCTAGACTCTCAACAGAGAAATCTCAAATACATCTGATCTCTCATAGCTTGCAACTCTCAAGATCAGAACTCTCAATTGATCTACATCACACCACACCTCACCTAAAACTATGCCTTTAAGGTCCTATTTATAGACTCACAATTAGTCCGACTTACAATAGGATTTAGAACCATAACAGGAATCCTAAACCATTACTTCTAAAAATAAACTCTAATAATCCTAGATACACTAGAAAAACTTACCCAAAACCTTCAGAAGTAAAGAATCCAAAACAGACAAGGAATCAGTTTTGAGTCGCAACCCTAACAACTTGAACATTGTCAAGCGCATCCTTAGATATCTCAAAGGTTTAGCTGGAAGGGGCATTTTGCTCAAGAAAAATGGTCACACATATATTGTGGCGTATGCAGATGCAGACTGGGCTGGTAATGCTCTTGATAGAAAAAGCACCACAGGTTTCTGCATTTTTGTTGGTGGCAATCTTATCACTTGAAGGAGTAAAAAACAAAGTGTTGTTGCTAGATCCAGCGTAGAGGCTGAATATCTAGCCATGGCATCCTCAGCATGTGAGTTGATTTGGCTCAAAGGTCTTCTATTTGATCTAGGATTTCCTTGTGACAAACCAATGTCTCTTTTTTGTGACAACCAAGCAGCTATGCGCATTGCTTCTAATCCAGCATTTCATGAGCGCACTAAGCATATTGAAGTCGATTGTCACTACATCCAAGCTCAAGTCCAATCCTAAGTGATTGATACTCATTATGTCAGAAGTGAGGACCAACTGGCTGATATCTTTACCAAATCTCTCACTGCTGCACACTTCTAGAAAATTCTCAGCAAGCTTGGTTCAATCAATCCGCTTGAACCAGCTTGAGGGGGAGTATTTAAGAGCATGGAGAGTATGGTCGTTATCTTGTAGTTGAAGTTAGCATGGCTGTGATTGTGTTTCTACTGTTACAGTCATTGTAAAGCATGTGCTCTACTGTGCAACATGGCTTTACCTTCTACTGTAGCAGCATGGTTGTGATCAATTCCTTTGCTCCATACTTTGTGTGCTTATACAAGTATGGAATTGTGTACTTGATAGAATTAGTTTTAGTTTTCTTTACTTCTCTTTCTTGTATAAATACCCTCACATGTAAAGCATTCATATTCAATACATTGAGAAAAAAATTATTCCGTCTGTTTAAGTTTTTCTTTAGCTTATTATACAAGTTTCACTAGTCTTGTTTTCTCATGTTATAGCTCTACTTGTTTCCGGTATATATACAACTATACAAGATACATCAAGTCCTATTAGGAAACTAAATACGACAAAATATTCCTAATAATACACAAATATTCAAAATTCTAATTACAATGTATGACATACGCCAACAGTTCTATATGACACAGTGGTAAGTGGTGGATGCAGCTTGGTTTTTTAAGGTTCCACTTTTGGCAGTTGCCATTGTACCAGGAAAGACTCACTCCCTTGTTGAGAGATTTGAAAAGAGAAAGAGACAAAGAGACAGATATAGTAGCAATGACGATCAAGCAACTGGCATTTTTGGTCCCGTGATACCTGAATATAGGCCAAGCGACCATGCCAGCATATATATCTCATACTGTGATACAGGATGATCAAGCAAGTAGTATATCTAGCCCTGTGATGCCAGAAGGTGAAGCAACTAGCATATGTAGTCCCCTGACACATAAAATGGAAAAAACATTCACCGGGTGCAGGCATCTTTTGTCCCTAATCATCGCTTTTCTGAACTTCATCTGTCCATGGTGGTGGCATAGAGAACATTTGAAGTTTCAGTTTCCAATTAGTATAAAGGAGGCCCTGCGATTCAAGCTTCAGGCTGTAAACGAACACTAAATCACATCATGAATTCATGAAGTTTGTTAAATTTTATCTTTTCGAAACATAATAAAGATTGTATATTAAATACTATCAGAAATGGTATTGAATATATGAAGTTAGTGTTACTAGCTTTAGACCTTCAGAGAAATGCAGACGAATAAGAACCTTTTTATATGCAGTAGAATTTCGGATTTCCCGTTGAAAGTTGTGATATATTGATCTTATGCACACACAAGTTTTAGAGGTGGAATGACCTTCTGTAAATATTTGATGTTATTCCTTTTCAATTGGATGGTACAGAATTGAATCTAATTCTTCAAGAGTCATTACAGATACTGTCTGTCGCAAATAGAAATCAAGGAATCCACAGGACCTCCACCTCCATGTTGTTATTTCAATTGTAACTCATCCTCTTGATAGATACATGAGATCATTAAAATCTCAGATGGTTGTAAGTTGTAACCAGTCCTTCAAAGAGAACAAAAACCAGCAACCTCTGTAAGATGGTTGCTCCTCATATCCTGTAAAACTCGCGAGCTCCGTCTATGGTATTCACATCTATACATGCAATATCTCCATAGCTGTTGCGCAGCTTGTGCTTGGTCAAAAACAATTGGAATAATTTGAAGTACAATTTTACATAAACAGTTTCTTCTTTCATCTAAACTCTCGCATCTTCTCTCCTAGGGACCTTCAACTCACGTTCTTCTACATCCCACTTATCTTAGAACTTCATAGAGATATTACGCCATCGACCATTGTACATCAGTGCTTCGATCTAAATCCAAAACGGGTGGAATCCATTATACTTCAAAATGGGTGGACTGGATAGCCACGTCAACCTTTAAAATTGTAGCACATTCTTTTCAGAAATGTCTCATTATTCTCCTCCAATCCTTTTTCCATTCTCTGGTATAGATTAAAAATGTAATGTATTGCTCAAGTACGAACATGCACTGATGCACAGAGGGATGCTTTTAACTGAGCATACCTCAGAACAGAACACAACTCTCTAATTTTTTTTTCTCAAACTAGTCGTGGTTACCAACGCAACCACCAAAATACAACACGACAGCTTCTGGAAGCTCTCCCAACATGACTGCTAATATAAACTTTAAACTGTTAAGTATTAGAAACCAATACTCCAATAGTGAAGGCCGCTAAACCTGTGACTTCCAACTTATGCCATCGAGGCCTGGTGCAAGATCAAAAGCGAGCCTTTCGTTTCCGACCACTGTACCTTGTGTCTGGAGGAACAATATTCCCTTTTCTTCTACTCTGTTCCTTCTTCTTCAGTATCCAATCTCTCCCCTTACCTTTCTTTGTTGTTCTCTGCTTTTTCCTTGGCCTGTACCTGTCTGAAATGGATACCTGCTTGACAAAATAATATCACATTAGGAATTATGAAGAAATGAATTACTGTGGGCTTCGAATTTATGTGAGCCCTGATGAAAAATTTGTGTTTAACCAGAAAATGAAAAGGTAGTAACACAAACTTACTGTCTGATTTTCTTCATCTTCACTAATATCTTCATCAGAGGAACTATCTCCATCCTCACTTTTACCCTCGGGAACCGATGTGTTGACAGATGGCGGACCATATGTGAGGACTAGGTATTCTTTTCTTTTCTTGGAACTGTTACAAAATATTGATAGGTTAATAGCGTACGAAATAGATTCGGTGGGAAAAGGTTCTATGATGAATTTTAGTTGTTTCCATGACATCTCGACTGACTATTTTCATATAATTTCAGTCCAGTTAATACTATCTCAAAAAGGTCACTCGTGCAGTTATTATTGGTTGATGTAGCATTGAAACTTTCAATATTTTCACTTATTTTGAGAACTTCTAGTTCTCTTGAGAACTAGGGACCTGTCCTTACAGAAGAACCTAACTAATTGCAATTACAGCATTGAAACTTTCAATGTTTCCACTTATTTTGAGCATTTCTAGTTTTCTTGAGAACTAGGGACCTGTCCTTACAGAAGAACCTAATTAATTGCAATTACAGCACATGTCATAAGAAAAAAGAAAAAAAGAGAGATAGTCAATGATGTATAGTTTCCATGCTGCATAGTCTGAAGTTCATGCTTATATGTAATTGCACTGTTTAGATGTTTTCGAGTATTAGAAAGGTATGGATTTTCGCTTATGCAGAAAAGGTTCATAATCAAGCAGCAGTAAAAAGAATTTTGTTGTTCACAAAAGGGATCATGCATGACCAAAGAACCAATGATGCAGGGCAGAACCAAGTAATGAGAGCAATTTAACCCACTTCTGTCTATGGAGCCCTTATTCAGACAAGCTCTTATTGTTTGTTGCATACCTGTTGGGATAATCAACAACGATACCACCAGAAAATCCAGCATGCATCGCAGAACTCACAATCAATTCTCGCTGGTCTAGGTTTTCGGGATACATTTGAAATGCAGCTTTTGCTCCCCTAGCTAAACAACTATACAGTGACCCAAAGAAAGCCCTGCAAAGATTTTGAGCCAAAAACATTCAATGCCACGCCAAACATAAATCAAGAGTTCAGCCTTTGCTAAACTCGGTAAAAGAACAAGAAGGTCCCGGCAAGTAATTAATTACATTCCAAGCACAACAACAAATGATAAGCACTTAATAAACCAAAACCAAAAGAAACCGTAACATACTTCAATCTTAATCGTGGATTATGAGAGGATTTGTCAGCATTGCACAACCACTGCATTGCCAAAACATTAAAAAATTAAAATCGGGTTTTGATAAGCAAGCACTCTGAATTCCTGGCAAGGGAGGCATGCTAACACATCAGGCAGCTGATAGAAGAAGCTATCTAGGACATTCACTCCTAATCCACATCAAAACCGGTAACAGAGATCAAAAGTAACCTGAACAGCTGAGATGCTTATGGCACCGTCAATAACTCCTGAACGAAGTCCTAACCCCTGAAACAAAATTTCAAACAGTATTACGCCACAAATCAATTCCGGGTTTAATCATATGCACACTTTCCCACACTGAATTGCACAATTAACCCAAGATATCAGCTAAACAGGCTCTGAATCCAAATAACATAATGTTGCAAAACATAATCTCTGCTTATCTGCCTACATAAAATGGCAAATGAAGCTCACCTGGCCCATGTCTGCAAGCAAAAGGTCACCCTTAACCTCATTCTCCAGTGCAACATCTACAATTAATTGAAAATAAAAAAAATTAAACATGGAATGCCCCAATTATAATAAAAATTCACATAATATAAGAAACCAAAAAAAAAAAACGAACTTTCATATACCAAGCATGGAATGAGAAATATCTAAACCAATCCAGTGATGCCCATTATCAGACAAGGTCTCTCCGCTAAGCCCAGAGCCGCAACCTACACAGGAAAACCTCAAAGCACTCAGCTTTACTGTGAAAGGTCTGGTTTTTTAGGGTTTAGGGTTTAAGAGAAACATACCTATGTCGAGCAGCAACCTGGGGACGTCATCTTGCGGCAGAGAGAGAAGCTCGAGGGCCCGGTCGGAGAGCTCGGACTGAATCTCCATGATGCGGGAGTTGCGAGTGTACTTGCGAGCTTCCTCGTCATTGTAGAAAATCTCCGGCGGGTTTTGGAGCTCCGGCCGAGACATGTTGATGTGTGTCTTTCTTTCTCAAACACACAAAAAACAGGAATGCAGAGAGCTTAAACCCTAGTAGGGTGTTATCGGGCGATTAAGACCAGGCCCAAATACATACGTTACTCCCAAACACACGTGTGGTCCGGTGTGGAAATTATAAGAAATTGGTTTTAGGCTTTTAGCCCACAAGATAAAAATACGAAACAAAGTTAATACTAAACGAATACACCGTTTGACACAGTGTTTTGTTATGGTTATCCATAAACCTAACTTAATAGATAGAATTTGATGAATACTAAGATAATCAAGTTCGGCTCAACTTGACTGACATTCTTTCCAAGTTTGAATTTGTTAGGGGTAGAAATTGAATGATGATCTAGGAGCTTGTCGTTGTTGGGCTTGATGATCTGATCTTCCTTTTTAGGGTTGCAAGACTAGGCTCAAAGTCTTCTTAAGATAAACTTTGTTGTGATGGAGAGGCTCCTAGCATGTAATATCAATACTAAAAGAGCTTAGTAGTGTGCATGGTGTGAGAGCTAGGATCTTGCAAGCGTAACAGAATGCATGCTCATCATGAAAAGGGTCTAATGTGGGTGAGGGATTGTAGAGTATGGTGGTGGTGGTGTTTAGAGTGTCTGAAGGTGTTTGAAGAGATGGGTATGGTGGTGGCCTAGGGTTGGTTGTGCATGAATAGCTTGGTAATGGTTTTGCATGTAGGTGTCTCCCTCTTCAAGTCCATTGTAGTCCTCTTTATATAGGATTGTAGATGAAGGCTGAGGGTCTAAAAATGACATGTGACTTCCTATTTTAGCATAGGACTAATAATCTTGATCTCTTACTAAGCTATTCTTGGCTAAGGGTTCATGACAAAACATGGTCTTAGGTTTGCCTTAAGCTTAAAAGGTGAAAGTTGTGGAAACAAGGGTTCAAGTTTGAGGTGACTCATGAGTGGAAGCAAGGGCTCAGGTTTTGAGGTGACTTGTGATGCCAGTGCTCTATGTCTAAGGGCATAGAGTGATGAGATGAGGTATTTGTTACAAGCCTGTGTGCGGGGAGCTCAAATTCAAGTTTGGTCCTCGACTCCTATGACGTTTTGGACACTTGACATTTGGCCTCCATAAGCCTTGCAAAATCTTGTATCATTCCACACCACAACCCACTAATAATCTCCATTTGGCCTAGTAGCTTGGGTCCACATTACAAGTTGGCCTTGTGACATGTTGTGATAGATGGGTTAAGACAAATCATCAAGAATTCTTGTCCACGACTTTAATTGGCGTGACGGGTGCGTGAAGTGAGTGGGTACGTGGTTGTTGAAGCGTGGGCACTTGGTTATTGAAGTGTGTCCATGAGGAGCCACATGCCTAGATAGAGGGAGTGTGCTTGGGCATAAACGAGCATGGCCTAGCCAGACTCCCAAGTAGGTAACTTTATATGTTTGGCCTTCATGGCACCCTTTGTCCTTTGTACCGAACCTGATTCACTTGAAGCAGACCAAATGACCCTGAATGTGGATGATACATGCCTCATATCAAATCCAAGCATGATCTTTGACATTGATTCTCTAAGACATCAGATAAAAATAGGCTTACATTTTCAGGTATCAACATAATTCGACTAGGTTCAGCTCATCTGTGAAATGAGCTTGAGCCCAAATACCCTCGATTGGACTCGATACATATTTATTATTTATGTAAGAATATCATAGGTCCGGTTCAAGGGAGATCATTTTTTACACAAATTTTGACACTTCTTAGTAACCGTTAGATTTTAAAACATTTAAGGGTCTACATTCATTAAAAATATGATGTGACAAATGACATGATATTAACCATTTTCATAACAAATTAAATATAAATCTTCCTTTATCTCTTTCAAAAAAATAAAATAATTCTTTATCTCTGTTGTAGAGTATGAGAATACGAGGGAAAAAAGTCTACTTATTCATTGATAGATTGGCCTTTATATTGGCATTACATAGAGAATCCATGTAAATCGGAAATAGATATCTAAGAGATATTCTAGTCTAATAAGGAGAAGATTCGGTCAAGACACATCATCAAGGATGGGAATGTAAATTCCTTCAACACTTTCCTTGTGTCGCATACCAGAATCACATGGCGCATGAACGTTGCCAAGTAAAACAAAAACCTCTTGGGTAAAAACAAAAGACTTGGTCGAAGGGAAAAAGAGCACAACGCGCCAACTACAACTTGAACGTAAAACATATGACGTAGACTCCCCTTGATGTCTACACAATCAACTCCCCCTGATAATTAAATCAATTATGGAGTTTAGATAAGCGATGCATACCAATACTTCGCACATGTTTCTCAAGAGTAGATTTTGGTAGAGACTTGGTGAACAAATCTGCTATATTATCCTCGGAACTCACTTGGATATTCAAAAGCTATTGTTGTTGCTATTGCTAATTGTAGAAGAACTTAGGCGAGATATGCTTAGTATTATCACCCTTGATGAATCCTAACTTCATTTTTTCAATGCATGCCGCATTGTCTTCATAGATACAAGTTGGTGCATCAGTGGTAGATGTCAACCCACTTGACTTTTGAATATGAGCTACCACAGAGCGAAACCAAACATTTTCTTTGACTCTTCATGTAATGCAATAATCTCTGAATGATTCGAGAAAGTAGCAACGAGGGTTTGCTTGGTACATATCCAAGAAATCGTCGTAGTCCCAATGGTGAACACATAACCAGTTTGGGAACGTCATTTGTATAGATCAGAAAGATACACAGCATCAGCAAATCAGACTATCACATTATTCGGTGTTTCGGAATAGAGGACAATACCTCATTGCATCAATTTTGATCTAGAAGGAGCTTCGGAAGCTTGATTTTGGTTGGGGAATAAAATCTGCTCGTTTGTGGCATTGGAAGCTCTCGAGGATGCGCAGGAGTGCGGCCGTGCTCAGCAGGGGCTCGACTGCAGCGCTGCAGCATCGGCAGGAGCGCTAAAGGGCTCGCTGAAGCGCGGCAAGCTCGGCAGGGCGCGACATGGGCGCGCTATGCGTTGCCTAGTGCTGCCGAGGCACTACTGGGCATGGCAGGGGCCTTTAGGGGCTTAGCTAATGTGGCGGTAGTGTTGCCATCAATAGGGACATCGACATTCATGTCTTCCACTTCAGTTTTGTAAGGGAAAAACAAGCCCAAATCAATTGATCCCTTCAAGTAGCTGAAGATGTGTTTAACACCGGTCTAATGACGTTGTGTAGGCGCAGAGCTAAACCTAGCTAACAAGTTTACTGAGAACACAATGTCTGGTCTTGTGTATTGAACCAAGTATAATAGAGCTTAGGTACTGAATTTCTGCTCCAAGGACTTCCTCATCGTCCTTTTTAGGACGAAATGAGTCATTTTTGATATTCAGACTTCGCGTGACCATGGGAGTACCAAGAGGGTGAGCTTTGTCCATATTAAATTGCCTGAGCATTGCTAACTGATGAATTAATATTCCAGTCTCTCGATGCTTTAGCTCTAGGCCTAGGCAAAATCGAGTTTTCCCAAGATCTTTTATCTCAAACTCGGATTTTAAGTAGGTCACGGTCTCATCAATTTCTTTGAGATTACTGATGATGTTCATGTCATCAACATAGACGGCTACTATAGCAAATCTGGTACTTGTTCTTTTAATGAACATGCATGGACAAAGATTGTCATTCTTATATCATTTCCCAATCAAGTAATCATTTAGACGATTATACCACTGTTGATACCAAAAAAAAAGGAAGTGACAAACAATAATAATAATAATAATAACAAAAAAAATATTATTAAAAATATTATTCTTTTCTTGTGCTACATGCACAAGGCTTTTGAGTTCAATTGTAACTCGTGCAAAGGGAGGTGTTTGGATAGGAATACAATTTGGGTGTCAAAGTCCAATTGTAAATTAGCCAAGCACTCTATATAAAGAGACAAAAACCTCCAACGAAAAAAAAAAGAAGAGACAGAAAGAGGGAGCGAAGCAGAAGCAAGAAGAAAACAGGCGAAGCAGAAAGCAGAGGAAGACCGGCGAGCCAACAACAAGAAGGTTGAGCTCTCGTTCTAACTCTATTTTTTTTGCAGCGACTTTATTTTTTTGTCTCATTCCTTGTTTCCGGCGGAGCCCCAATACCATTCAAGCCTCAAAGCCCTAAGGCGCGAAGCACAAGCTCTGAGCGGTGGCGAGACCATCTCACATAAGGCTAGATGACCTCGGCCCCCTTCTCTTGTCATAACAAAAAATATGACCCTGCACCTCGCATAGAAGAGGAGGCCCTAAGGCGCGGCGGAAGACAGAACCCCTAAGGCGCGGGTAGATGACTTCGGTTGGGAGCAAAAGCTCTAAGCAGGTGGGCGGGATGACCTCGCATAGGGCGAGATGACCTCGCCTCCCCCCCTTGTTACAACAAACATATGGCCTTGCATCTCGCATAACAAGCCATGCAAGGGGAAGGAAACAAACAAGTAACGCGAATCTGAAGAACAGGAGCTTACCCTTGACAACTTGGAGAATCCTTGGGTAGATCAAAGAAAGGGAGATGATATATTTCAATTTATAGAGGAGCAGTTTCCTCAAGTCCAACTCCCAACTGGACAGGGATAGGGAAAGACGTCTGGAGTTATGTGGTTCATACGATCTCATCAACCTCATCAAGGAAAAGACAACGAAGTCCTGCCAAGCAGAGTTCGTGTGTAAAGAAGACCTCACGAGATGGCTAAAGCCCTAAAGCAAAGGCGAGGTGACATTTGCGCCAAAGCAGAAGTCCTAAGGGGTGGCAAGGTGACTTCACACCAAAATAGAAGCCCAAAGGAGTGGCGAGGTCACATTCGCGTCAAAGCAAAAGCCCTAAGGGGTGGCGAGCTAACATTCGCGTTAAAGCAGAAATCCTAAGGGGTGACGAGGTGGCGAGGTGACTTCACATCAAAATAGAAACCCTAAGGGGTGGCGAGGTGACTTCACACCAAAGCAGAAGCCCTAAGGGGTGGCGAGCTAATATTCGCGTCAAAACAGAAGCCCTAAGGCCACAAAATTAGGAGTCCAGGCGAGGCGAGATGACGTCATGCGCGGGGCGAAATCCCTCCATGCAGAAGATGAAGCAAGACGTGGAGTCCGCACACAAGCATCGCGCTAGGAGTCCGCACACAACCATACACGTGGAGTCCGCTCACAAGCATATACGCGCAAAGTCCGCTCACAACCATACACGGGGAGTCCGCTCACAAGCATATACGCGCGGAGTCCACTCACAACCATACACACAGAGTCTGCGTAAATGGGAATCCGCTTACACACGGAGACTGGATTTGCAGATCACCTACGCCACTATCAAGAACTATGGCTAAGGAAATTCAAGCCTCTTGGTGACACATGCGTCACCCATTTCGGATGCACAATTCAAGTCAACAAACACTCTACCAAATTGGGTGTCCACAAGAAATACATCTGTCAAACCCAAAGCTGGCGCTAAGCCGCAAAGCCTACAAACCCTAATGAACTACGGTCGGTTTGATCCCTCAAGGGGATACGTAGGCAATCTAGCAATCCACTAGATGCAACCAAAATTCTAAACAGAATCTTTGACACCAACAGTCAAATTCGGCCAGTCCAAATGACTCCAATCAAATTCTTAAAACCAAATTCACGGGCTTTAAACCCTCACAAATATCCCAAACACAAATTCAAACTAAATGGGTCATTCACCTATTTAAATCCCAAATTTTCGAACTACAATAGTTTTATCCCTTTACAAGGTATGTAGGCAGTCGGGATCTAAATCTGGACACAACCACACCTAAAATCAAATCTTTGGTTCTTTCCAAGCCAAATTCCCCTCCAAAGACACACATGCTCCTTTTGTCACTTTGTAATTAGAATCAAAGGGTCTTCCCTTAGAAACAAGGGTTGTAATTAAGAAATTTACGTTATTCTGAATGGGTTGAACCAGACATAATTAAAAGTCCTATCTTAATTAATAAGATAAAAGTGAAGTTATGTTGGGTACATATTTATTTACAATTTTTGCCCAACAACCACATTCGTCTGGATTGTTTCAATTCATATAGTGAAATTAATTGCAAAGGCACTTCGTGGCTTAGAGTCACTTGACTTGGGTAGTGAAAGTTCATCAGACACTTTCATATATATCTCTGAATCAAAATCCTCATAGAGATATGCAGTAACCATATCCATAAGCTACATGCTCAATTTTTTACACTACTAAACTGACTAAGTAGCGAAAGGTAATGACGTCCATAACTGGAGAATATATCTCCCGTAGTCAATTCTAGGGAGTTGAGAAAATCTTTGCACCACGAGTCGTGCTTTATAGCGCATGACTTCATGCTTCTCATATCGCTTTCCAACAAAGACTCATTTATGTCCAATAAGCTTAACATTCAGTGGGCATGACACTACCGGACCAAAAACTTGCATTTTTGCTAGAGAGTCTAGTTCAGCCTGGATTACATCTTTCCATTTCGGCCAATCTGATCATCGTTGTCATTCTGCAACGGAGCGCGATTCAATCTCATCATCGTCGATAATATCTTGAGCGACAGAATAAGAAAAAACATCATCAATAGTCATAGAAGTTCTTTCCATCATATCGTGTGCATCGGTATACTTTAGTGAGATTTCTATGTTCTCCAACATCAACATTGGATCTGAGGCGTCCCCCAGATGCGCTAACATTGATTCTTGGACAAAACTATAGTCAGAGACAATTTCATGTGAAGGATTCACAGTGTTGATGATAAGTGGATTATTTAGTGTCTTACTGTCACACCTTTTTCTAAGCACAGTATATGTTGCATCAACAAGTCTCCCCCTCTTCCTGGTGGGAGCAGAGGTCGCGGCTAAACCATGGGCATCTGGCCTGTCAATGACGACATTGCCGAGCCCGGGTGTGGCCGGTAATGTCCCTTTACTTGGGACATCTAACCTTGCAGGAACATTTGCAGCAGGTATAATTGATCTCGTCACTTTCGCGATATCGGTAAAAGAGTCTGGCAGCGAATCTGCAACTCTTCCAAGATCGAGAATACGTTGAACTTATAAATCACTGTCAGAAGTTCGGGGATTATAATGAGACATAGTGGGGTCAGATCACGTTAATTCTCAACGTTCAATTGGAAACGAAAACGGTCATGTCTCTTTTAACGGCGGGAAGAATGTCTTATCAAAGCGACAATCTGCGAATCTCGCAGTAAAGAGATCTCCTATCAAAGGTTCTAAATAGTGGACAATCGTAGAATGTTGATAGCCAACATAAATACCTAATCGTCTTTGAGGACACATCTTAGTACGCAGTGGAGGCGTAATAGACATATAAATCACGCAACCAAATATGCGTAAGTGTGAAATATCAGGCTCATATCCAGTTACCTACCGGTACGCACTAAATGGTTGGGTTGCAGTGGGTCTAAAATGAATAAGTGCAGTTGCATGCAAAATTGTATAACCCTCGGCAGAAATAGGCAAGTTGGTGTGCATCACCAAGGCCTGTGCAATCAATTGTAAGCGCTTAATTGTAGCTTCTGCAAGATCATTTTGTGAATGCACATGGGGTACGAGATGTTCTACTTCAATCCCGATAGACATGCAATAGTCGTCAAAAGACTTAGATGTAAACTCTCCAACATTGTCCAATCGAATAGACTTGATTGGATGATCATAGTGGTGAGGCCGGAGCTTAATAATTTAAGCTAGGAGTTTAACAAATGCAGCGTTTCTTGTGGATAGCAAAGCAACGTGTGACCGACGCATTGATGCATCAATCAGAACCATAAAATATCGAAATGGTCTGCACTCTGGTTTGATAGGTCCACAAATATCACCTTAGATTCTTTGTAGGAATGAAATGTTTTGTTTAAAATCACTAGAAAAAGATAGTCTTGCATTCAATTTAGCTAGTGAACAAGCTTTGCAAAATGAGTGGTGAGCATTAGAGATAGCCATAGAGGCATTTAGAGTCTCGGCGATGGTCTTGGAGACCGAGCCTATGGCAAGTGCATCATGCACAGCCGCATCACCTATTTTGATGGAAGGAGGAGCTCCAACATGCTTCAGTGCTCAGAAAAATGGATATCCATGTGAATTCTTGAGAATTTGGATCATCATGTCACGTTCGGGATGTCCCAAACGATCATGTCAAAGCTTGTATGAGTCAGAGTCACAGAAGTTGTGAGAAACTGCATATGATTCGATGATCTTGATGGTTGTAAGTTACAAATTGCTAGTTTGACTTATGAGCTTTTTTAAGATGCGTTTACAGCCGTAGTCATTAGAGGTGATAAACAAAAACTCTTGTCCATTCTCATTGAACGTTTCCAGGTGAAATCTATTGGCACGAATGTCCTTAAATGATAGTAAGGTTCGATTAGCCTTAGGTGCGTAAAACGCATCAGTTACATGTATCATTGTGCCATTTGGCAATAAGAATTGTGCATTGTCTCTGCCTTGAATTACAGGCGAGGAACCAATCATGGTTGTCACTAAGGATTTGTGAGGCACAAACTCTATAAATAATAGCTTATTCCGTAGAATAGTGTGGGTAGTCTCATTGTCAGCTAGACACTCAATTTCACCTTGAGACATCTACATAAATATGTGAAAATAATTAGTCTTGGATCAAGACAAGGC
Organism: Fragaria x ananassa; assembly: GCA_034370585.1. Lineage (NCBI taxonomy): Eukaryota > Viridiplantae > Streptophyta > Magnoliopsida > Rosales > Rosaceae > Fragaria > Fragaria x ananassa. The sequence goes on from CP139760.1 coordinate 5,958,776, forward strand.
GAACACTCTAATGAAACATAGAGGGGTTAATCGGGAATTGAACCAAGTTGAAATCCCGAATGAGTGCAATTACACGGCATGAGAATTAATTTCAACAAGTTACAGAAATTTGGCTAGCCAAGAGGCTCGACAGTAGCATTAAAAAAGGCGCTGAAAGTACACTTACAGCGCTGGCAGAAGGCAGAAGGCAGAAGCCCACTAGGGGCTCACAGGGGCTCGGTAGTGAACGGGGAACGCACAGGGGTGCGGCAGCGCGCGGTCGAGGGCTTGTCCGCGCGTGGAGATGCACAGGGGCGCGGTCAGGGGCGCAGCAAGGGCTCGTCTGGGGCGCGATCGGTGAGCTGCAGCTCGCAAGGGCGAGGCCGGGGAGTAGCTAGGGTTCAGCGACGCGCAAAGGCGCAGTAGGGGCCTTCTGTCGGCATGGACTCGGCATGTTGCGGCAGGGGCCCTCTAGGGAGCAGACAGCAACCCAACACACACAGCGCACGGCAGAGACGCTCAGGAGCGCCTTAGGGGCGCTGTGACAGTGCCAAAACACGGCAGTTTGCTGCCTTAGTGTTTTTTCGCAATTTTTGCATATGTTTTTTCCATTCTTTATGTCGTAACCAATTATAAAACCATGAAAACATGTGGATTTAGTATGTTTTTCATGTAATGAAGCTTATAGGTTTGGGCAATTTGAACCATTCATAAGGGAATAAATGTTCAATCAACTGAACATTGTGAAACGTAAAAGAGAGATTTTATTAATGTCAACTTAAAAATACATCAAAAGATATCTAATTCCACAAAAACTGACTGAAAAGTTGAAAATAACTGTGGCTAAACAAGTGTCAAACAGAAAATAGCAAAGAAAAAACATCTAATCAAAAGAGTTTAATCAAAATCCACAGCATCTATGTGCGCAGGACCAGCTTGCTTCTTAGCTTCGAAATCTGCTATGGTGAGATTGGTGGAAGGCTCAGCACCAATGTCATCTCCCCCAGTTTAGTTAGCTTATTGAGCCAAGTACTGCTTGTGTCCTTTGTAGGTATCAATAGCTTCTTTGCTAGCATGGCAATCATGATGCAAGTGAGCGGTAGATCTGCAAATAGAGGATGTTGATCACCTCTTCTGGTTCGAGTTAGAGGGAGAATTTTGGCCTTGATCGGATTTCTCACCTTGGCGGCCACGGCCGCGGTTATTGTTCCTAAGAGGGGCGGAATTTCTGTCATCACGCCTCTAAGTGTTGTTGCGGTTGTTTCCACACCGATTATTGTCATTACCGCGACCACGTGGCTGATTCTGCTCATGTTCATATGGTGCAGGTTTTCTGTTTCCTCTTTTCCTTAGAGTTTTACCTCCACTAGTTTGGTTAAACTTAGGAATCTTCTTAGTCCCAACCGGCCTTGCATTGTTATTGAGGATAATCTCATGGTGCCGCTCTTTCTTTGCTAGCACGCATATGAGGTCACTGAATGAAGTAACGCAATTCTGCTAATACTCAAGGCAATATAGATGGCTAAGTAAGCTCATTGATGTCTGAAAAGTGTACAAAGTCTTCTCAATCATATATTTGTCAGTCTTATCGATGCCACGAAAGCTTAGTTCTGTTTGGAGGTCCAACATAGTTTGGTTGTAATCCTCAATTTTAGCAAAGTCCATTAGTCTAATGGATTCCTAACGAGCAGTCAACTCTGGAATGAGTACATCATGTACGTTGTTGAAGCATTCTTTCAAGACATCTCATAGATCTTTGGGGTCTTCCTTTTTCAGGTATTGTTTCTTCAAAGTTGGATGAATGTGGCGCCTCAGAAACATGAGGGCTTGTGCCTTGGCCTCATCACTTGCTAGAAGTGATTGTCAACCGCTTACCAATGAACGTATTTATCACATCGGACACCCATCGGTGATATGCCTTGCCTTGGTTATCGAGGATCTCGAACTTGGGCCTGGATGACTCAGTCACCTACAAAAGACAAGGGGATTATAAAATTAATCAATAATCAAGGATGTAGTCATAAAATCGATGCAAATAAAAGTAGGTGACGCGTTAGCACAGTCACAATCGATTTTTCCCTTGTAGGTGACGCTCACAGCTGTCGCAGCGACACGTAATCGCAGTCGCAAATATATGGTGACACGTATGTCGCAGTCACAAAGTTTAATAGAAGATGGAAGCCCCAACAAAACTCTCAAACCATATTCCATTAAAAGGCTACTAAGCCCGAACTATGAATTGAAATTCGAAAAGCAGTAACCTCAATTAAAAATTTACCTCTGATGAGTTTGAGTTGATGGCATGCTTTGACGGAGGGTTAGGAACCTTTCTGGCTTTCCTTAGAAGATGAGCAATCTTGAGATCTTAGGTTTCTAGAGGCTGCTAAGAGGAGAAAACAACTTTTCACTGGTTTGAGCTTAGAGCTGAATTTTGACAGGAGGAGCACCACTAGAAGAGGAAGCTGCTGTCTAAAAATCAGGTTGATCGGAGCACATGAAGGCGGTGAACCGGTGGTTGGTGACGGCGGCGGTTTGGAAAATTCTGGTGGCCGGTTCAGGTACTTTCAGGCCGTTTCTCAGGGTGAGAACGGTGGGGTTGGAACCAGGACGTCGAGGGTTCAGGTACTTTCATTGATAGATTGACCTTTATATAGACATTACAAAAAAAATTCATATAAATCAAAGATATATATCTAAGAGATGTTCTAGTCTAATAAGGAGAATATTCGGTCAAGACACATCATCAAATATAAGAATGTAAATTCCTTCAACAATCTCTTTTTACTCTCGATCCTGATAAGTAAAGGGGAATCATTTCTAACAAAGTTTTCGTGTGTTGATTCCCAAGACCAAGTAAACTACAAATCAAGTTCATAGCAACCATATTTATATGACACTATCTGCCACCAAATAAACATTACCAATTGGAAAATGATTCTAGGCCTTATTAAGGCCTAAAATTTTAGGCCTCAAATCTATGTGGCATGCCAAATCATTTAGACACATCACATATTAAAAATATTATGTCATGTAATACTTAAGTATAAAGACTATCTTACCATTTGGTTCATTTCAAACAATGACTCTAATAAAACTATTTTCGCTTTCTTTCTTCTAAATATATATCAAATTAAATATAAAAAAATATAACATCAAAATAACATTATATTATATATTTATAATACATGTATATTATATAAATAATTTGTATGTAAATCTTTAGAGAAATTATTTGCATATAAATTATTTAGACGAATTATAGAAAATTTTGATGAATTATATCTGAATTATCTTATATTAATGTTTTCATTTTGATGTATTATAATTGCTTTTTGAACGAAGTAGGGTTAGGATTAGAGTTTATTTGACAAAACTAATTATTATTTAAAAATAGTTAATCTTCATATTGATGTAAGAAACATTCCTTATATTATACATAATTAGTGGTTGCTATTAATATGTAATATTTGTTTCCATTACCTAATAAATTACATTAATATCATTGATTCACCCCTTAAAATGTAAAAGGAAATAGAAATGGTAAAATTGGTAATGCAATGTTTTGATTTGGCAAGATATATTATGTGGAATTGAAAATAAATATTTTTATTTACTTACATGGCATGACACATAGGATTAAGGCCATAAATTTTAGGCCTTATTAAGGCCCTCTAGCACTACCCTTACCAATTTACTCAACTCACTGTTTTTGCCTTTTTGGTTTAAAGGATGAAACCATTTGATTATTCTGATATTGGGTAGGGACAAGCAGTATCTGGTTCTGGTAAATCATGGTTGAAACCAATCATGAGTTTTTACATCATCTTTCAAACTATTATTAACAGACTGCAAAAATCTCTCAATCATGAGTTCAATTTGGTTAGTACTATGTTTGTTTATTTTCATTTTGGTCTCCTTAGATGATGTTATTGTGAGGGCTCAAATTTGTCATATTTAGATAACACTATCATTCTAAACCTCAAACCAAACAAACTACTTTAATATCATTCAACACCAAACATAGTTAATATAATACAACCTAAGATAACCCACATAGTCCAGGACAGTCTTAACAAATAAGAAAGTGTAATGTAGTACATGTGCATGTAGTTCTCAAGTATTAGTCAACTGGCACTAAAGCATCTACAATTCCGCAGGTTGATCAGACAAGGTGAAGCACTTTGGCAGTTGGTTTAGGATGGGCGCAGACAACAAAAACATCAAATAAACATTCATCAAACACAGTGCTCTTCTTGAAAAACCTAGAACTCAAATATCTGTACCAAAGTAACCACAGCACTCACTTGTCAAATCTACCCTCAGAAACAGCTCTACCCCCAGACTTCAATATATATGGCATAGCTCAGACCAAGGGATAGTTTATGAGAATTAATCCTGGACTTTTAGCTTACTATGCAGCTATTCACCAGAATTTCGAGCAAAGGAGTAGGATAATATTTTGTCAAACTTACTAACATCAAAGTAAACTTATCAACCCACAACTGATCAGTAGTCTTGAAATCATAGACACAACTGAGGGCAAGTAGCATTAGCATTAGATGTCTATTTATTCTAGCCTTCAACAATTAGCAGCTTCTCATAAATAAGGACAAAAAGAAGACTCAAAAGAAGACATAGCTTAGAATTTGATCAAAGCATGATAGTCCCCTTTGGGATGTTGTACCAAGACTATTTTGATTCCAGGCAACTGATTGTTCAGGTAGGTTCTGTCACAATTTTAAAGTTCTTATCAATATATCAACTTTAAAATTCCTTGATCAGGAAGGTTATGCCTACATTCTTAGGCATAGTATGCAACTCCATTCCTTGTGTTTCCTTAGCATTGACATTGAGATATCTACAATCTCAGGGAGAAGAAGATCTGATTTGACTGAATCAGTGTGGGAGTTTAGTTGTTCAGAAACTAAATTCAGCACATGGTGGTCTATGATATTTATGAATAAGCGATATACTGTTAAGGCATTTACAAGGGCTTAGCAACTACAGACTTACTGGAATTAAAAGGTAGGATTAATGGGGAAGAGAATCAAAAAGACCAACTATGTAAGCAACAAGGTTTGAAGTAACTTCCCAATTCCCATTATTGGATACTCAAGGCTATAACAAGGGCAATACACCCATCTCTCCCAAGATGGAAATTGGCTACACTATAACATAACAGACAAGCATTCAACTTACTGACCTAGGGCAATATATACTTCCATTCACAAAAGGAAATGGAACTGCAAGTCTTGTACACTGTTTTCAATTGTAGGGCTAATAACACAGAATCATTAGCGGCAGGAACCAAGATATGGTGCTTTGTTCCGCATATGATAAAGTAGAATGGATCGTAGTTGAAGGTAGAAAATAAAACAACATTAAAAGTTGAGAAATTCAGAAACAAGGCAACAACACTCTAAATACTGTCATTTAAAAATAGCGCATCCAATTGTCTAACAAAGGATCTCAAACAAAACTCGTCATGTCTCATACTCATCCAAGCAATTAACAGTAGCTGCAAATTGAAAAGTGAGACTAGAAAAACTAGGACATATTGTACGACTTGAAAGCAACTGAGTTACCATGACTAGAGACTTAATCAAAGAGAGAGAATCCCATGTCATCATCACTCTCCTCCTTCTCTTCCTTCTTCTCCTCAGCTGGGGGAGCCTCTGCAGCAGCTGCTGCACCACCTGCTGGAGTTGCTGCGGCACCTCCACTAACGAAGGCACCACCACCTCCACCACCACCAATGATAACCTGCAGTAAAGAAAATTAGTTAAAATTCCCACATTACTCCACCCAATCACAAATTGCACAAAAAACACTAGCTTTCCCTGTCAATCATCTCTTAACTAATCGGTTCAAATGCTTAGCCAACAGGTCAGCACTGACAAACATATAACACCGCAGTATATAACTGGAACAGACATCCGAATACATCTTATCACCAGTTTAAGTGACAGTTCCGAAACTTTAATAGCTTTCCTAAACTAAAAAAAAAAAATTAGGAACCGAACCTAAACCGTTAATTCTACGACTTTAATCGTTAAAAAAAAAAACAGAATCGTAAACTATTTTCTAGCTTATTTCAATACGAATCAAGAATTATATATCATCAATTTAATTTTATGGCCAGCGCATTCAGAACCAGATCCAATACAACACAGATGAGAGAAATCAAAGCCACAGAGCAAACAAAGAGATCAGATTAGGATCGGACCTGGAAGACAGAAGAGGAAGGAGTGACGGGAGAGTATGAGCTCTGAACGCCGCCAGAGCTGTCAGAAGAGAGAGCGGCCTGGACGAGCTTCCTCTGGAGCTCGTAGGAGGAAGGAGCACAGGCCTCGAGTTCGCCCTCGTGCTGCTTCGCTTTCCATTCTCCTCCTGAGTTCTTGACGACGAAGGTGAAAACTCCCATGGCGAATTTGGGTTGGCCCGCGTTTCCAGACTCTGGGAGAATTTGGGTACTTGAGAGACCAGTGTGTTTGCCTTTTTATTTATATAGGGAGATGGGGCAAAAACCCTAGCTTTGATTGTCGTAAAATACGGATTTGCCCTCAATCTCTTCCGGTAATTTTCAATTGAATCAGGAAATCAGATTATTTTGTAAAGATTCATGATGATTTCTATATCAGTCTTCGTAACAAGAGGCAAGGCTAATGCCTTTCCTTGGACAATTTCTTTAATTAAGGTTTGAACTAGCCCTCTATTAAAAAAAAAAATTTGAGATGTTCGAGCTGGACTACGAAGGTCTCCAATTGTTTACATATTTACATTTTATTTTTTATATTAAACTACATATATGATGGTATGTCAGTAATGAATTCTTATCTCTTGTTGGTTAGATGAGTTGAGCCTGATCTCAATATACCTTGGCTGATCCATCGACAATAAAGTGACGAGTTGTTTGTTGGATCAAATGGATCGGACACAACCTCATAATGCCACTATGAAGTTGAGTACTGACCGTGAGACAACATTAATGTGTGAAAGCTGTGTTATTAGTAATAGTAATGATGATTCTATGTTTAACCATTAGAGTTATCTTTCTGGTATGTAATTACATTTTGCCAGCTCAATTTTACTTCACCTTCAACTATTTCTCTTCACTCTCATTGATTGATGCATGTCTTTAATATGATATGAACACACACATCTAACTTTCTTTTGTGAGATATATATATATATATATATATATATATATATAGCCCCCTTCCATTGAGGGATCCCTATTTTTGGCCACTTTCTAGGGATAGGGCATTACACCACTTCTAAATTGAATTTTTACATCTCCACCGTTCATATATTAGGTCTATATGAGTAGATCACCTCTACAAAATTTCATATGATTTGGTGATCGTTAAGACTTTCAAAAGTTTGATTTAGCTTTAATGATTTTGAACGGTCCAGCTTATGTCAAACTAAAACCGTTGAAGGTCATTAAAACTAAATTGAACTTTTGAAAGCCTTAACGATCACCAAATCATATGAAATTTTGTAGAGGTGATCTACTCATATAGACCTAAGATATGAACGGTAGAGATGTAAAATTATAATCGGGAAGTTGGTGTAATGCCCTATCCCTATAAATGGCTTAAAAAGGGATCCCTCATTGGAAGAGACATGTATATATATATATAGTCGAAATGTAAAGTTGTATTAGATGATCAAATAGACCCATAATATTACAAGAGGTACAAACAGGAAACAAAGGCACATAACCCAGCAAGTAAGACACACATGCCCAGTAAAAGAAAAAGGAGTAAATGTTTGTGACACCTTATAGTTTACACCTAAAATCAGTTGTGTCCCTCACTTTTTTTTTTAAACTGGTATACCCCTATACTTGAATTCTCGACTGATTTACCCTTTTCTCAGCTGGTTATGACTGTGAGATGCTCATTAACAATGCTTGTGAGAGCTTCAATGGTGGGTTTTGAGAGTAAGGTCTAAGCCCCCTATTACTATGCTAGAAGAGATAAGAGTGAAAGATTATTTAGACTGTTAATGAGCATGTCACAGTCATAACCAGCTGGGAAAAGGACAAATCAGTCGAGAATTCAAAGTACAGGGGTATACCAGTTTAAAAAAAAAAAGTGAGGGACAAAACTGATTTTAGGTGTAAACTACAGGGTGTCACAAGTATTTACTCCAAAGAAAAATAAAACATTTAAAAGACTTGGTCCAAACAAAGGTTGGGAGCACATAAACTCAAACAAAAGTTGAGAGAACATAAACCCAAACAAGAGTTGGGATCCCATAATCAGAATTAGAAAACCCTAGAAAGCTATCTAGCAGCCACCAAGAGGAGCACACCCGCACCTTCAGAAAACTATCACCGCCGCCACCTCTATGTCTTAGCCTAAAGAGGATCAGTTCTCATAGCACCTTCTCGCCTCCTTCTACATCGGATGGAGCAAACATAGGGCTCAAGAACGCCCAAGAAACACCAAAAAAACCTAGCTAAGTGTTTTTGTGAAAGCAATCGATGTCAGAACCCACCCCGAATTTCACCCTGAAACTCGAAGTAAATCCTGCAAGATCCACCTCCAAGGAGAATTTACCTAAAATTCGGCATAATCTACCTGGAAAATAGACAACCCTTATCTGAAAAATTCTAGATAAACACTTCTATTATAAATCATCCATCCTCAACTCATGGAGCCTTCTTGCTCCCCAAGTTCATCACATCTCCTAAAATACATCAAGCCTTAATCAACTAATAACAATCTCAAATAGTTATCATAGCATATCTATAATGAAGGAAAAACAAAGAATAAAGAATAAGCGGAAGCAGCCTCTGACTATGCCTCGACTCCATGTACGCTCGACCTCATTAAACTTAGTATGCAAACTGGAATTTAAAACCAAAAGGCCCAGGAAAAGTAATTTAAAAATGTTAGAGTGAGTAGACAAAAATAAATTAAATAATTTAACAAAATACGTAATTTAAATATTTTCCCAGGTTTCAGTTTTAAAAACTTAGTTGCACACAACTTTCATAAATCATATAACTTAAATTCTAAAAACCTAATAGAATGGACAAACCAGCCCCGCTGGTTAAATATCTTGGTTGCACACAACCTTCAGCCGCCATAACTGGAGCTAGGGAGTTTCCGCCATAACTTAAATATAGAATTAAATTCAGTTTACCCCCTTGTGGTTTGGAGGTGACTTCATGTTAGTCTCTACACTTTTATTTTCATCAGTTTACCCCTTGAACTCTTCAAGTTCTGTCTGCCATGCCCAAATTCTCATATTCCGTTTCAATTGACCTTTAATTATCAGCAGTTAAGGTCCAATTTGGACATATAAGGTCCGATTTGCCCAAATTCTAGATACTGGCCTCACAGTTAAGGTTAAAATTATCAGCAGTTAACGTCCAATTTGGACAGAATATAGGACATTTGGTCACTCATGAGGAAAATTTAAAAGTTTAAGGGGTAAACTGATGAAATTGAAAGTATAGGGATTAACATGAAGTTACTCCCAAACCTCATGGGGTAAACTGAATTTAATTCTTAAATATATTTATGCTTCTCACCTCAAATTTTTCCTTTCTGTGAGATATGATATTGGTAAAATATCTTGTCCAATGCCCCACTACAGCAGAGCAGATTATAGTTGCACGAAAGTTTCCAGTAAAAAGATGTTCACCAACTACAAATACGATCAGTGACCGAGCCACAGGGTGCAGTGGTCAAGCTTAATTCACTTTTTCTTTGCAAGGGTTTCAATGTTCATTCCCTCCAACAGCAACCGTTTTTAATTTTAATTTTTATTATTATATGCATTATCAGTCTTTTTTCTCTTTCTTTTTATATATTATCTGTCTTTTGCTTCTCTGGACTTCCTAGCAGCAACTTTTTTTGTTTGAATTATGTACTGTTAATTTAGTTAGTCTATATTTTTGGTATTGTTTTTAGAAGAAATGATTCATTGATTTCCCAAAAAAAAAAAAAAAAAAAAAAACCTTGTTCAGAATTTCAAAAGCAGAGAGCAACTTAACCGTTGTATCATATTCCTGCATTAGTTTTTTCAGGACTTTTTTTTTTTGCTTGTTATTATTTTGCATGCAATCAGCTGCAAGAAGCATAACCAAGTAAGAACAATCTCGCTTCCTTGAACAAAATTAATTCATCTTAGTGTAATCTAGGAGATCGATTGCAGAAGGGGAGAACAAAATGAGATGCATAACTGGGGAATATGAATACTCTACCAGAGATAAAGAGAATGCGATTTACTTACTTTTAACAAGCCAACTTTGGTCTTGTACCTAGTAAATAATATTTAATGGTAACTGAGAGTAATTTGACTCGTTTATTTGACTAGGTGAATACTCCGAGCAATTCCAACGAACTTATGGCCGGACATGGGACAGGATTAGGGTCATCCCACAGCCCGTATAGGACATTACATACGGGATGGAACGAGCCTTACGTTTTTAAGACTTGATCACACGTAAGTCCCGTCCCAGATAGATCCAATCCCGCCATCCCGGCCCAATATCAAAAGCCCAAACTAGAAAAAAAAAATATTTGATGACCTGACAGAGATACACATATAACTTGGTTCTACATCAATTAGACAATTACTCAATTACATAACCTAGTGATACCAATAAAGATTACACAATATAAATCCATAATCCATATCTAGAATTAAACTAGAGTAACAATACAAGTTGCTCCAAGCTGCTCCAAATACAAACATTTTCAAATTTAATCATCAATGACAATACTGGTTGCAACAGACTTCCATTTCCCTTTCGCTTTTGCTATTGGAGGTGAACAATTGTTTTTGCTTGAAGCAGTGCTCGCTCTCATGCTCTACAAAAATGAAAGAGTTAGTCCATGCACATCTCTCATAGGAACAAAATGTACGATGTCTCTTGCAGCCACACGACCAGTTGAACTTGATAATCGTTGTCCATTATCAGCATCGAGAATCTGCCAAATACAAGATTCACATGGGCATTCAAAATTCTAGTTGTTGAAATTCCAACATATGTAGCATAAGGAGAAAGAGATGACTTGTAAAAAGAAACAAAAGCACACCCCCATTTGTTTAAAATCCGCTCTTCCTACTCCAACTATTAGAATTGAGAGGGGAAGATCAGATGCCCTCACTAAAGCATATGTTGTTTCCTGGAGGTCTGTAAGGATCCCATCCTATAAAAGGTGGCATTTATGTTACCTCAATAAAAGAGATCTCACAAAAAACAAACACTTGCAAATAAAATTTATCATTCTCTTACCGTTATAATCAACAACACATAGTACTTATTGTTGTCGTGGAATAGAGAATTGCCAGCAATCTTAGCAGCCGTGTAGGGCACTGGCATAAGCAGTTATTATGCCTTCAATTCCTTCAACTCCTTCAACCTAAATAAATGAAACAATCACCTAACATAAAAAAAATTCATTGATCAGTGACTTGGTATGTACATTTGCAAACCAGAGTAGAATGTCATATGTGAGGAACCAGACTCTTAATCTACCTCAAGGCCAGTTGCAGTTCCGTCCAAGATAAAACAGTACAACACAGGCCCTTCAGCTGCCTTTCCTCCAAAGCCCCAAGCAGGAAAACATTTATCATCATCATAAAATTAAATAACTTCCCCAATTTCTGTTATTGCCTGCAAAATGCAAAAATAAACTTGATTACATTTGCAGATACCACTTGACTTTTACTCATAGAAGATACCTTCTATGGTTATTTCTTTAAATCAAAGAACACATGTTGTGTTGCATGTTATCAGACATTTGTTAATTGCTACAATATAACCAAAGTCTTAGTTATTAAAGCACCACATTTGCTAACCTGCTGGTAAGAATCAACTGGCCATACAGATCAATGTATTGCAACGAAACATGTTTTCGAGGATCTCCATTTGAAGCTGTGACAAAATTCAGTATCAAGGCATGCAAATAGATGGGAATGATAAACATTTCAATAGTCCCACTCAATTCTTACCAGTAAAGTCAACAACAACTATGAAGTTAAGCTCAAACCCACTGGAAATATAATCGACAAAGCTGAACCGGTGCTTCTCATTAAATTGATCCACAAACAACTGATCCTTTAACAACTACAACACCATATTATTAACAAACAGTGAGTACATTTACATGTATGCTACAACACCATATCGTGCAGTTCCTAAGAGACATCGTATAGTTTGTTCCTATGAAGCAGTGCTCTCATGCTTTGCAAATTTAATTACCGATTTTTTCATATATAGATATCATCGAAAACATAAAATACAGGAGGAATGATCTTGCCTGACGAGCTCCGAGGCGAGGAGGAATCAGGCGGTGAGGTTAGCGGAGGCGAGGAGGAAGAGGGTATCGAGGTGAGGAGGAAGCGGGCGTCGAGGCGAGGAGGAAATGGGAGATGAGGTTAGCGGAGGCGGTGGAGGAGTTCAATGAGAACTTCGATGGAGTGGGATTGAGGTTTGGCTGGATTGGGATTTAGGGTTCATATTGCTTCAGTGCTTCGTGTTTTTAGGATGGATGAAAAACTGAAAGAGGAACTCAAAATGAGCGACGAAATCCAATAATTTCTTCGTCTAGGGGAAAATAATTTTTTTTTGTCATTAAACAATATATGTCACCTAAGTACTTAAGAGACATAAAAAATTCTGTCGCTTGAGTACTTAGGAGACGGAAAAAATTTCGTCGCCTTAGTAATTTTCAGTCGACGAAACTCAATTTTTCGTCCCTCTGACACCTACCTCACACCACTTAAGCGACAGATCTTATATCCATGGTCTAAGTAATTAGGAGACGAAAAATTAAGCATTTGAACTGTCAAATGATTAAGGCTAATCTATGTATCGTTGTGGTTTGTTCCACAAACTTTTTATTTACCCTTAGTTTGTAGAGGGAAAATATGTATTGGCCTTTTTGGCTTGAGTATCAATATATCAATTGACATATTTAATATAAAAAAATGTAAATTAAAATACTTGACAAACATTTTTTGTGAGATCTTATTGGTTGCTACCATAATTTGCTTGTCCTTTATTATTATTTGAATGTGTTCCCACAAGCAGTTAGCTAGGGATTTTATTCTCTTAGTTTGTTATATTATATGAGATTTACATTTGAGCTAAGTGGCTAATGTCATAAGGAAAAACATCAGTAGGTAATGTAGAATTATATGCTCTTGCTGCTACAAACACATTTGAAATCTCAGTAGGATGGATAGCATCCCAAAATGCATATTGAGTTCTGTTCTGACAAGGAGTCTTGAACGAGGTACATAGCCCTGTCGTACTATTCCTTTCAACTTCACAGCATGGCGCAGTGTAGTTTATAGTACCTGAAATTCAAGATACATCATTTTAATTAACCACAACTTACACTTTTTATGGATGTATATAAAAGTTTTAGGTTATGTTTAAAATTAACATATTGCAACCTAGCACCTCTTTAACCTATCAAAATTTATTTATTTATTTATTTTAAAAACAGTGAAATTTGTATAGTAAAAGATCAAAACAGAACACATACTTAAATATAGCCGAAAGCAACAAAGTAAAGAATATAGAAAAGAGATTAATTACCGGGAGGAGATGAAAGAGCACCGGATAGGCCAATTCCATAATAATCTATGTAAATAAACTTGGCATTTGTTAGATTTGTGTTAAGATCAGTAACAAGCGATTTAAGCCTTGCATTGAAAAGTTGGACAGCATTGTTGATGTTATCAACACACCGAGTGCCGTTTGAGCCACACATTGCTACTTCGAAGGGTGTTGAGCCTATCGTACCTACTCCAAAAATGACGATCTTCCTTGCCCCAGAATTGTACAGAGTCTATCATCATTGGAGAAAGTTTTGTAAGTTTTACAGTAGAAGAAGAATGATAATGAAATTATAATTGGCGGATACTAACCCTTAATTGTTGTGAGTACTCTTGAACAAGAACATCTGCATATTGCTGTGGAGTATATAATCGGCTAGTCTGGTAAAGCTTTGGCCTGAAATAGTTATTTATGTAATCATTGCTGCCCATCCCAACTGAATATATGCACTTGTTTAGATAATCAGCAACGAGTGAACCGTTATTTCCTCTTAGGGCAACAAGCCTTTTGACAATGATCTGGTGATTTATTAATTGCTTATTCAAGGATATTCTCATTCCCTGAAAGAACAACAAAGAGATCAATGAGTTGTTCTCACGCATACTTCTAAATTAGGAAATGAACCCGTATCAAATATTAGTTATTACATTACGTCCAGATTCATCACGAATACCTGCTGCACCAGATGCATAATTTACACCTTTTGTTATATCATACTTTATTGCAGTTGCGAAAGGAGGAATGTAATCATCAAAACCTAATAGTTCAGCTGTAATGAGGATGTATTAGCGTGATGACACAATTAGAGACATTCTTAGTCGCTAGCTAGCTAAACTGTATAAGCGCTAATTTGTGCTTGAAATTAAATACTCTTTTCAAATTTTAGATTTAGATGTTCGTTCATGCTCAAAAATTAATTCATATATAGAGCTAAAATAATAAACTAGTATAATTAAAGGTTGTAATTTTTAGAGATAAATTTAGTTTACTACCCTGAATTTTTGGTCTAAAATCAGTCTGATACCTCATCTTTTTTTTTAATCAGTTTCATCCCTAACTTTTAAAATGACATCAATCTCGACCAAAATGACTAAAATAACTCTTGTTACGGTTTTACTTAATTTTTTTACTCTCTCTCTCTCTCTTTCTCTATCTCTCTCTCCAAATCCGATCTAGAACCGCCACCGGTACCACAACCAGCAGCCAAAAACTGGGTTGTTGCCCTCCCACAAACCGAGCTTCAAAATCGAAGTTTAAGGTTCCAAATCAGATCTAAACCCACCTCCAATGGAAACCCACAACACCACCTTCACACGGTCAGAAAATTCCCTCTCCTCTCTGCTTCGAACACCGCCACCCAAGAGTTGCAGCGTCCCAGAGAAGCTTCGAGGTCGCCTAACGCCGCCGTTGCGATCTAACACGGGTCGTTGAACCTCGACCTGATGTCAGGGAGGACACCAAACCCCTGTCACCGCCCTTGGAGAGAGAGAGAGAGATAGAGAGTAAAAAGATTAAGTAAAACCGTAACAAAAGCTATTTTAGTCGAGATTGATGTCATTTTAAAAGTTAAGAGATGAAACTGATTAAAAAAAAAAAGATGAGGTATCATACTGATTTTAGACCAAAAGTTCAAGGTAGTAAACTGAATTTATCTCTAATTTCTACAAAGATACTAACCGATAATATCGACTAAATTTCGTCCGTTGCAGAATCTTCCGGTTGGACCTAGTGAAAAATCAATGCCATATGGACGATAATTGACTTTGGCCAGTGTCAAAAGCCAATTGTTATTTCCACTATCAGATAGTGAGTCTCCAAATATGAAGTAACAAGGAACTTGTGGTGCCCCATTAACTAAGTAATGCATATTCGATGACACCAAAAACAACAAAACAGAAAAGTAAACCCACAATGTCTTTGTAGCTAATTTACGAAGGATGGAGGCCATTGGAGATTCCAAATTGAACAACAATAAAGTAAAAGTAACACAAATATTGTACAAGACTGGGTTATATATAGCGCATAGTGGTATGAAGCGTATTTATACATACGTCACAACATTTAATGTGTTAGGTCAAAAAGAAATAGTCTAATTAAGCTAGATCACCAAGTGTACGGCCAAATTTATTTTGACTTCTCGTAATTCATATATGTGCATGGATCTTCAATTTGGCACGTCTAATTAGTAGATCACGTCAATTCACTCTCTTTTAAGGTATGACGTCATGTCAGATTTCGACCGGGTCATAATCTCAATTTATTCTATTGTGTTGGTTTTGCATGAGTTGAAATAATAAGGGATGCAAAAAAATAAAATTGAACACAAAAAATAATAAGAAAAAGAGATATTCTGGAACAATAAGAAATTTTAGAAACCCCATTTGAGAATAGTGACGAAGAAGGGGGCAACAAGGTGAAACAAATTGTCGACACGAGTATTGTTCACAATGAACAATGACTTTACTGTTCACAAACGACAGTGTGGTGACGCTTTTGCCCTTGAATATGACATGTATTAGGTAGTTGTGGCTGTCAAACCCCATTTGAGAATAGTAGCGAACGAGGGAGCAACAAGGTGAAACAAATTGTCTCAAAAGAAGACTCACTGTAGCGAGGTGAGCAATAATGATTGCCAAACTTTTTTCTCCCTAGCTATGTTAATATGTATCTTTTTCTGTTTTTATTTGTCAACGGGTACTGTTCACAATGAACAGTGACTTTACTTAGTTCACAAACAGAAGTGTGGTGACACTTTTGCCTTTGAATTCTCTACATTTCTACATGACATCCATGACAAGTGTTAGGTAGATGTGGCTGTTTGTGGTCGTCGTTGTAAGTGTTTACTCTGCTTAACAGCCACGACAAAGACGAACAAGGGATGGAACTCGGAAAAAGTTTTATACTTCTTCGTGAACTATCTTCAAAACAAAAAATGAAATAAAAAAGAAATGTAAACACTATCACCATATATAAATTTACAAGAACTCTCTAGGATGGTTTGGCCAAGTGTCTTCATCACCTATTTATAGCCTAACACCTTCTCAATGGATGACTAGGATTATTTCAATCCAATGTTTACAATTCTACCTTCTAGAATGTATTACAATTATGTACAAAAATATCTCTAAGTATAGAGAATTCTAAGAAGTTCTAGAATTCTCTAGGCATGTCCACCAACTCAAGATATTTCCACCATGTTCTTGAATGTCTAAGTGCTTCCCCTTAAGCTTTGGACCTTGCATGATGGACTTGTGTCATGGACCTTCTTCACTCAAACTCGGTCCATGACATTCTACCCCACTCAAGTCGGCGGCGTCCTCGTCGCCGTTGCGAGCTCCTCTTGCTCGAACTTGGCGATCTTGTCCTTGCATTGCCACAAGGACTCCTCCTTCTCCCAAATAGCCTCGGACATGGGCAGCCCCTTCCACTTGACGAAGTATTCAGTATACTTCGGCATCCGCTTCGTCCGCACCTCGCGTTTGGCTTCGATGTTATCCACCACTTTGCCAAATGAAGCGGTTATATAAGCGGAAGCTCGATGAGACTTACCTCGTTCGGGTGCTTCGACATCCCCATGAAAAGGCTTCACGTGTCGCCTTTGTCAGTCTGCATGCCTCTTCATCCTCTTTGGAGCCTTTCCTCGTCGCGAACGAGTGAGCTCATTGGCTTGCTGCCCTTCCTTGGCTGTTTTACTTGTAGCAAGGCTACCCCCCGTGTAGCCAGTCACCATCGTGCTTGGAGTCAAGGATTGTTGTCCTGTTGCTAGCTCGAACGGACTTGCTCCCTTCGACTCCGATCGCTGCAAGCTATAAGGGAATTGGGCGGCATCAAGCAACTTTGCCCAATCCTTCTTGTTGGCACTCGGTCTAGATGACATGGGAAGGGATTCCGCCAACCCTCCCGGCTGCTTTTCCTCTACCTTGTCTTGTTGGCACTCAAGACAAGTCTCCACATACAAGTCCACATCGTCCTGCATATGTGGCCAATAGTATGTGTTATTAAGCAATGCCATCATTCGATGTGTGCCGGAGTGTCCCACCCTCTTCGAGACATGGCACTCCTTCAAGATCTCCGTCCGCAAGTTATCTCATTGCGGAACATAGAGCCGCTTCCCCGTTGTGTAAAGCAACTCGTCCTCGAGCCAAAACCGCCTTGTCGTTCTGCTCTTGACAAGCTCCACTAAGTTCTTGGCTTGTGAGTCATGGGATAGTGCCTCCTTGATTCTTCCCATGAGATTGCTTCGAAGTACGACGGGTGCTAGCTCGGCAGCATGATCCACCTTCCTCCTTGGTGGCAGCCTCTTCGGCAACTCCTTGGGCTTTCCAAACTCCTCAAGGATTGCCTCCCTTGCCTTTGGCAACGGTTCAGACTTTTCTTCAACCTCCTCATCCATCTTGAGGGTTTCAAGGAAAGTAGACTCGCCTTTCTTCCAACCTTCGGCGAGTTGCATGACGGATAGAGTCTTTGGCTTCTCCCTTGCTTGTCTCACCACGGGCACCACGCAAGGCAACTCTCCATCCGCGGCAATGCAAAAGATGTTATAGAATGGAATGGGGAATGCTCGTACCTTGTCCATGAACTCAAGGCCGATCACCACGCCATAATCATCCATCTTGACTACGGTGAAGTCTACTTTCCCCTTTCAAGCGCCGGTGTGAACTTCCACATCGCGTGCTACCCCAACAATGGGTGTGGCAGGCGTGTTCACCGTCTTCACATTGCCCGACTCCTTCGTGACTCGGAGGCCAAGCTTCCTCGCTTCTTCCGACGTCATGAAGTTGTGAGTCGCTCCGTAATCCACCAAGGCACTAACCATCGTGTCTTCCACCTTGACATCGACGTAAAGCGATCCACCTTTCGCTTGTTGCCTTGGTTGGGGGACGCTAGCCTTCACGGCATTGAGCAGCCGGATGCACCCCATCCTTGCTGCATCGTCGTCCTTCTCCTCGACCCTAGGCTCTTGCAATGCCATCTCCTTGAGAGCCTTCTTTTGAGGGCAGTCGCGCATCCTATGAGGGTCGTCACATAGATAACACTTCACCTCCCAAGCCTTGCTTGCGGACTTGTCGTGCCTTTCAATGCCTTTCACCTTCGGCTTGAAGCTTGACTCGGTCTTCTCTTTCGGCTTTAGGACGTCTCCCCCACTCTTCTCATAGTTTACCTTCTTCCCCTTGAACTTAGCGTTGCCTAGGTGGCTAACTTTGAATTCGATAAGGGACTCGGCAGCGACAATGGCTTGAGACAAGGTTTGCACTTGTCTTCTTTGCAACTCGAGCTTCGCCCAACTTTGCAGCCCTGTCATGAAGTATATGAGTTTATCCTCTTCCGTCATGTTGGGCACCTCGAATAGCAAGTTGACAAATGTGTCGACATACTCCTTGACGCTACCCGTTTGCCTTAGCCACCGAAGCTTCTCCTTTGCCTCGTATTACGCATTTTAGGGATAGAAGTGTAACTTGAGATCTTGCTTAAACTCTTCCCAAGTATTGAGGGAAAACGTACCTTGCTCGATCTCTATGCTCCTTCGACGCCACCACATAAGAGCATTGTCGGTGAGGAACAAGGTAGCCATTGAGATTTTGGACTCATCATCTTCAAGCTTTAGATACTTGAAGTACCTTTCCATGTTCCATAGAAAGGTGTCAAGCTCTTTAGCTTCCTTCTTCCCATTGAAGGATTTGGGTTTAAAAGAGTCCAACACCTTCGTCTCCTTTGGCCCTTGCGACTTGTTCAATGCAGCCTCTTTGCATAGCGCCCAATCTCCCCGAACCTCCTTCACTTCCTCTCGGAGGGCTGTGAACTCGGCGGACATGTTGTCAAGCTTCTCTCGGACCTCCCCAAGGATCTGATCTGCCATGATGTTGAGAGCGCCGTGCATTTGCTCTCGCAACGCTTCCATCATGGCTGCGAGATCAGTGGCGGAGGCAGAAACTAATATGACTGAGGGCACAATTTAATGATCACAAAAATTTTCTTTGAGAAATAAGTATATAGACACCATATAGCTTTCCATATTTGAAAGTGCATCAATTCAATTCAGCACAAAATGTATAAAAAGGTTCATATATCCATCTACTACAAAAAAATTGTTTCCGTCACAAAAAACAACTAAAACCAGAAACAATAGGGCAGATGTACCTATAGTTGTCCTCGACGAGGTGCCATGTTTTGAAATCGCTGAATTATAACTTCATTGTCAATGGCATTGAACACATCTTTCTCAAGGTACACTGTTAAGCTATCATTCAACCACTGATCTCCCATTCGATTACGCATTCGATTCTTTATGATGTTCATGGCAGAGAATGCCCTTTCAACTGTGGCTGTTGCAACTGGAAGTACTAGTGCCAAGGTAATGAGCAGATATACATATTGATAAGTCTTATGTTTTCCTGTCTCAACAAGTTTCAGTGCTAGATCAGATATTCCATGCATGTTTTGAAACTTAAAGTTAGACTGCATATCATCAATGTAAATATCAAGTTGTGACTCTAGTATCAACAAATCCGATGTAGAAAAATCAGCCGGATATAAGTGAGCAAGATGCATCAAACGTTCCTTGTTAAAACAAGAAAATGTATCATTCGGACTTAAACAAGCAAGGCAGAGGAGTAGCTCTGTATTGGCCTCATTGAAACGATTGTTCAACTCTTGTAGTTGGAGATCTATCACAGCACAAAAGAAGTCAAAACGATAATAGTGCAAATTTGTGATTTATGGACTTTTACGCTTGGATTTCCATGGACATAGATGCTGCTCACTCATGTTAGGAACCATGATATTTTCTTTCCCACAAAACACAACAACTTGATCTAGTAAAGAATCCCATCCATTATCCCTCATATCCTGCAATTTTTTCTTGCATATTTTTACTAAATCCATTGCATTTACTACTATATCTTGATCATCTCTTTGTATGGCTTGCGACAGTTCATGACTAATTCCAAGTACAATCCTCATCAAGTGTAAGCTAAATATGCAATCAAAAGATTGTAACAGCCCCAACGAAATAAATGCATCATGTTTCTGATCAGAGCCTACTTTGTCAAATGCAACTTCATCTAGCACATCAATTATGGAAGAAAACATGGCAGTAAAGTTTATGAGTGTACCATAATGTGAGCTCCAACGTGTATCGGCTGAACGTTTAGGCTCAAGTTCTTGATTTAACCCTCTTCCACTTGGAAGTTCTCCAACCTCCAATGCTTTAATAACTTTAAGAGCTTGCTTTTCTCGTAAAATGTCACGACGTTTGGAGGAGGCCCCAACAATATTCACAACTTTAGCAATAGAAGTGAAAAAAGCACCTACAATGTCATGTTTTTTTGCTACAGCCACCAAGGCTAACTGAAGTTGATGTGCAAAACAATGAACATAGAAAGCACTCGGATTCTCCTTCAAAATAAGTGTCTTCAATCCGTTCAGTTCCTCACTCATATTACTTACTCCGTCGAAGCCTTGACCACGTAAACTTGATGTGCTTAAACCATGTTTACAAAGCAATGCATCTATGGCTTCTTTAAGTGTCATGGAAGTAGTATTGGCAACATGCTGAATTCCAATAAAACGTTCAATTACTGAACCCTTCTTATCCACATACCAAAAAATTACAGCCATTTGCTCTTTCACCGAAACATCTCTAGCTTTATCAACTATAATAGAGAACAATGCATTACCCATATCTGTAATTATAGCCTTTGTAGTTTCAATTGCAGCAGCATGAACTATCTCTTTTTGGATCACTGGTGATGTCATTTTGAGATTTTCAGGAGCATTTTGCAATACAACAGCTCTGACTTGTTCATCATGATCAGCAAGAAATTGTAAAAGCTCTAGAAAATTACCTTGATTACTCGAATTATCGGATTCATCATGGCCTCGAAATGCAAGACCTTGTCTTAGAAGAAACCGAATACAATCTACTGATGCAGTAAGCCGAATTCGATATGATGTTCTGGATTGCTTAGCATTCTTGTCTATGATGTTTCGAATGTGTTGTCTCTCATTCATGAGGTCTTCACACTTTCTCAAAGCTTGGTTATGGGCACTGTTGAGGTCACCAACATGAGCATGTAACCTTTTCTTGTCCTTCCAATTTCGATAACCTGTTTGAGTAAAAACATCACCTCCTCCTTGTCCTCCTGTATTTGTTTTAAATAAGTAGCAACACAAACAATATGCAGCATCCTGTTCTATACTGTACTCCAACCAATTAGGAAAATCATCAAACCAAGCAGAGTTAAACTTCCTTTCCTTAACTCCAAATGAAGACTTACGAAATTTGTGTTCTTTAGGCTGACATGGACCTCTCTGTAAATATTCTCTTCGAACTTGGTCTCTTATTTTTGGATCATAGTTTGAAATACTCTTTCGTAATCCAGGATCAGAAGGAAGATCAGCCAAGTTTATCTCTACCCCAACACTGATGTTCTTTGGTACAAAGTCTGATTTTCTTTTAAAGAATCTTTCCATAACTTTTACAGAATTCAGAAGTTCACAACTGCATAAGATAATCACAATAAGCTAAACCAGAAGACTAGAATTCTAGATTCATATGACTGATATGAGAATTGAGATTCACAAAGCATGAAAGCAGTAAAACGATAATAAAAATCAATAAGAGAATATCATGTGGTCTCTAACCTGTAGCACACTAGCACTTGAAGACAAATCAATGATCACAAAGAAGGATGATCACTAGTTCACAACCTCATCACCAACTCGTCATCAATCACCATCACTCCATGACTCCATGTCTCCATCAGTCCATGACCAGACCAAAGAAATTCAAGAGGGCAGGGAGGGAGAACAAAGACGACAGCAACTTCTTTTAAGAAGAATAGGAACAGAACCCCAAAAATTCTTTAACTATCAATTTATGTTTTATTAAATCACTTGGGCTTTATAAATATATATGGGTAATGAGCTGTTTTTTTGTTTGAGTGGTTTGGGTAATGGGCTGTTAACTTCTTTTAATTTAGTTAATACATGTAAAACTATAAGAATATCAATTTCACATGAGGCACAATTGATCAAAGTGAACTAACATACAAAGTTGACTACAGGCACAGGCTAACGCTGGCCCTGTATTGGCTCCGCCCCTGTGCGAGATCCCCCTTTGTCACGACGTCATCTTCAAGTCGAGTGTTAAACTCGACCACGGCAGATTCCACTTTTCCAAGCCGTGCATCTAAGGCAGCAAGTATTTCTTTGTGGCTCCTCTTGGCGCCAACAACAGCTTGCTCTACCACCGAAACTCCTTCTCCGGACATCTTCCTTGTCTTTGTGTTGTACGCGAGCGAACCGAGGCTCTGATACCACTTGTCACTGGATGAAAACTTCGCTTCTCCACCAACCGTGCGGCCTTAGAGTTGTTCACCTCCTCGAACTCTCTAAGTCAGCCTCTCCTCTATGCAACGGAAACAAATGCAACACAAGAGGGCAAGAAAGCTAGAAGTGTGCCAAGTATGCTAAGCTAGGCAAAACAAACACTCAAGCAATGTGGGAGAAAGGAACTTTGTATTGATGTTGAGAACACTTTACAAAGTCTTTCAAGGATGCTTTACAAGAACTCTCTAGGATGTCTAGGATGGTTTGACCAAGTGCTTTCACCACCTATTTATAGCCTAGCACCTCCTCAATGGATGGCTAGGATTATTTCAATCCAATGGTTACAATTCTACCCCTTCTAGAATGTACTACAATTATGTACAAAAATATCTCTAAGTATAGAGAATTCTAAGGCATGTCCACCAACTCAAGATATTTCCACCATGTTCTTGAATGTCCAAGTGCTTCCCCTTAAGCTTTGGACCTTGCATGATGGACTTGTGTCATGAACCTTCTTCACTCAAACTCGGTCCATGACAATATGACCCTCTCTCCACCTCCTACATGCAAGACCCAGTTCTCATCCCACTATAATTCCAATCTCAAACTATTGCTCTATCCCAAAATTATAAAACCAGATAATCTCTATCCCAAAGGCTAAATAATTAAATAATTAAGAGGTTGCAAATTGCTTCATTAATTTATATTTATTATTAACAATAAATAAGAAGATTTAGAAAACTAGTTATATTGTTATTTTTATATTATTTTATTCCACGCTTCCAAAATGCTTCCGCTTCTAATAATTTTTGAAAAAAAACGTTTCTGCGCTTCCGAACGCTTCGCTTCCACGTTTCCGCTTCCGCTTCCATGCAACGTAGGTTTGGACGGTCAGACACATTAAAAAGGGCAAATAGTTGGCCCTTTCAAAAAAAGAAAAGAAAAGGAAAGTACTTGAAAAGAATAGGCACCCGATTCCCCACCCGGCCCGACCCGCTTGTATTAAAAACCCTAGCCTCTCAGTAAAACACCCTCAAAGCTTCATCTCACTCAAACGCATAGAGTAGTCTTCGTTGTTATGGAAAAAGCCGCCGACGAAGTAACGAAGGCTGTCTCCGATTTGACGATGGACGGGGAAGGCGGCAGCGGCGGCACTAAAATAAGCAAAAAGTAGGGGTCTTCTTTCTTTGTTGTTTCCGTTTTGTCATTCAATCGATTTAGGGTTTTAGCTGAGACTGGACTCGTGGTTTTTGGTTGCTTGGAATTTGTGTTTGCAGCGCACTCAAGAAGGAGTTGAAGAACCAGAAGAAGGAAGAGGAGCGGCGCCGCAAAGAGGAGGAGAAAGCTGCACAGGTAAACCCTGATTTTCCCAAATTATCCCAACTCAGGTTCGGTATAGAAAAAGAAATTGATTTGTTTTGTTAAGCACTAGTTTTCGTAATGTGTGTTGGATAAAATGATGTGAACAGTTTGAATTTTGGTGTACTGAATACAATGCTAGGCAGAACAACACTTGATTGTTTATTTCATTTACTCATCGGAGAATGTATAGTTGTACTTTGTGCAAGTGAATTATGATGTGTGATGGGTTATTGTCAAGTACGGAGTTCACTGTATGTGGTTGTGTGACGATGTGTTAATGAACTATTTGAATTGTTTACCAGGCTGCTGCCAGCGGTTTGCAGCAAAAGGGGAAAAATGCAGCTACTGAAGATGAAGAAATGGACCCAAGGGTATGCTGTTTCTGATGGTTACTGTTGGTATCAATTGTAATTGGATGTAACTTGGGCCTAATATCTTTTTTTTTATTCTTTCATTGTTCGTCTTGCAGCTATATCACGAAAACAGGCTCAAGTATATTGCTTCGATAGAAAACGCATACCCTCACAAATTCAATGTCACAATGTCTGATCAAACGTATCTGGAAAAATTTGGAGGCCTAGAGAATGGGGAGCATAAGGAGGATATCACTGTTTCATTGGCAGGTAGGGAAAAAATAGCAACTTTTATTTTTAATGGGCATCATTTGTGGTTTTCATTCGGTTTGTTAATCTGATTTATTTTCTTATATTAGGGCGAATCATGCGCAAAAGATCGTCCAGCACAAAGCTTTTGTTTTATGATTTGCATGCCACTCCTGGTGGTTGGAAGGTCCAAGTTATGGCAGATGCCAGGTATTAGCTTCTTTTATATGGAAATCACCCTGGGAATACGATTATCACTTTGTAATGGCTGTATTTTATACTGCAAATTAGTATGCAACATTTAGTAGGTTCATCACTAAAGGACTTGTGTGGTTTAAGCGATAATCTTTCTCTGTGCTTAATTTCGTAACACTAAAAGTTGGTTTAATTTGATTTTTCACCCAAGATGTTTATTTGAAATACAATTCACTCGCTCTACACATAACAGGACTATCTCGTTTCACAATTAATTGTCCAACTATGCTGTGAAAATAATATTTTGATCTGTAGAGTGAAGTGGGAGTCTTGTGGTTCAGAGTTAGACACCTAAATGTTTTAAAGTTTTGTTGGCTGCCACTCCAATGGATTGAACCGTGATTGGATGTGTCTATTCTGTTCTTTGGCTTAATCTTTTCTTTACATCAGTTTTCCCGTCTTCAGATTTTTTTTTTCCTTTCAAAATCAAAATTGCCAAAGGTTTGTTAATTTTTTCATGCAGGACATCGGAGCTGGATGAATCTGAATTTATTAGGTTCCACTCCACTGTCAAGCGTGGTGATCTTGTTGGTATTAGTGGGTTT
The DNA here is from genome assembly GCA_034370585.1 of Fragaria x ananassa. Classification (NCBI taxonomy): domain Eukaryota; kingdom Viridiplantae; phylum Streptophyta; class Magnoliopsida; order Rosales; family Rosaceae; genus Fragaria; species Fragaria x ananassa. The sequence goes on from CP139760.1 coordinate 5,984,446, forward strand.
CCAGGTTTGTAATAATTGTACTGTCCAGTGTATCATTTTGGGTTTAAATAAAGAATTCTTATGCAGTTTCTTTGAGACCTGGACAGAAAGGATTGATTAGTACATATATTTTTTTCACTTATAGGGAAAACTAAGAGGGGAGAGCTTAGTATATTCCCAAAATCATTTACAGTGCTATCACATTGCTTGCATATGTTGCCAAGGTCGAAACCTGAGCGTGTTCCTGATAATGCCAATCTGGAGGTGAGGGCTGTTTGTCTTATGATGATTTAGGAAAATGTCAAAGCTAGTTTTGATTGTAGTGAAAATTTAGGGTAAATGACACCTCATAAAAAATAATAAAGGTGAAATGAGACTACTGACATGATGAGGTTAGAATGATATATGACACTGTACAATTCTGCAGAGAACTGATGGATGGGTCCCAGGACGGCCCAGGAATCCTGAAACATACACTCTGTATCAGGTATTGATTGTAGAATCTTTAACCTTTTTTTTTCAGCAGTAGTGTCAACGGTAAAATAACAATTTTGCAAGTTCAAATTTTATGCAGTCATCACTTTTTAACTAGTCCTTTCTTTCTAGGAAACTCGTTATCGTCAACGTTACCTGGATTTAATATTGGCCAGCGAAGTTCGACAAATATTCAAGACCAGATCCAAGATCGTTGGGTACATCAGGAAGTACCTTGACGAACTTGATTTCCTGGAGGTAAGTTTCATGTCAGCCTGCTTCTTGAGTTCCCTTTGTTCTTTTGGCGTCTTGATAGTGCTTCACCTTGGGGTCATCTTTTTTAAATGTCATGTTTTTATATTATTCTTCACCCAGGTCGAGACTCCAATGATGAACATGATTGCTGGTGGCGCGGCTGCCCGTCCTTTTGTCACCTATCATAATGATCTCAACATGAAGCTTTTCATGCGTATTGCACCTGAACTCTATCTCAAGCAGTTAGTTGTTGGTGGACTGGACCGTGTATATGAGATTGGGAAGCAATTCAGAAATGAGGGTATTGATTTGACACACAATCCTGAGTTCACCACATGTGAATTTTACATGGCCTATGCTGATTACAATGACTTGATGACGATGACTGAGGAAATGCTGAGTGGTAAGGTTTGATAGATCCATCACTTGTGCTTCTCCGCATGTCCTTGAAACCACTTGGTTAGTTCAATTCTGATAAATTGAATTTAAAACAGGGATGGTCAAGGAAATTACAGGAGGATATAAAGTTATGTACCATTCAAATGGGCTTGATAAGGATCCTATTGAGATAGACTTCACTCCCCCTTTCCGAAGGATCGACATGGTCGAAGAACTAAACAGGATTGCAAATCTGAACATAAACCCAAAGGATCTTTCCAGTGAGGAAGTAAACAGTTATCTCAAGGAGGCTTGCAAGAAGTTTGAGATTCAATGTTCTCCACCTGAAACAACCGCCCGTTTACTGGACAAGGTAAATCAGGTTTTTTTATTTTTTATTTTTTTTATTATAGAAAATCAACCCTCCTGGTTCACTGGTTTTGGTATTGAAAATTGACTGAAGCATCAAAATTTATGTTTATTATTGCAGCTTGTGGGACACTTTTTAGAGGAGATGTGTGTAAATCCAGCATTTATAATTAACCATCCGGAGATAATGAGTCCGTTGGCTAAGTGGCACAGATCGAAGCCTGGCCTTACTGAACGATTTGAGTTGTTTATCAATAAACATGAGGTATGCCTCTCCAACTTAAATACTCTACTGAACTATTTCTCATTTGCCACTTTTTTCTCCTCCATTACATTCACAAATTATGTTACTGCTCAGGTTTGCAATGCATACACTGAATTGAATGATCCTGTGGTACAACGCCAACGGTTTGCTGATCAACTTAAGGTAGACTTAACTGTTAAAATATGTTTTCTTATAGGAAGTTGTTTGATAATCTTTTTCCTGAAGATATTTGATGCGAGTTTCAGGATCGAGCTTCAGGTGATGATGAAGCAATGGCTTTGGACGAAACATTTTGTACTGCTCTGGAGTATGGGTTACCTCCTACTGGTGGCTGGGGCTTGGGTGTTGACCGCTTATGCATGTTGCTGACAGACTCGCTGAATATTAAGGAAGTGCTTCTATTCCCGGCCATGAAACCCCAAGATGATCAACCTCCAGCAGAACCGACAATTGCAGGTGCTTAGCTGTTGGGCTGTTAGGAGTATTGGTTTTGCTGCAATCAATTCTCATTTTATGCGTTGATAAGACTTGAAGCAGTTGTCGACATGTTGATGCATCCTGGGCTTGTTTTTGTTACTACTGTTTCTCAAGTTATTGCTAAAATGCCTGATGTACCCATCAGGCATTTGTGAATGACAAAAGTACTTGTTTTTCAAGTAATATCTAAAATGTACCCATATTAATGCCGTAGCTCCCAGAGTGTTGATTATTTGTGAATGACAAAAGTAATTCATCAATAGTTTGGAACCTTGGCATTGCTCTCAATTCTAATGTTGTGAATTTGGTCTTCCCATTGTAGTCTGTCAAATTGGCAGATTGCATGTTGTAGTAAAAGAATCCAGGTTGAACCGTCTTTTCTTGTTTCTTGACTCCTGATAATTTCACAAAAACATACCATGGGTAAAATCTGGGAACAAAAGCTAGTAAAATACAAGAAACCAAAACTGATGATGTGTTCCTCAAGTTATAATCGGGTTTAATCGTTAATGTTAGTCTGTTTGGTAGAGACCCTGATGTTATAATACTGTTTTCTCCGGGCAGCTTCTCTAGACTTGACTCTAGTCTTACATGAAAATGTCAAACTTGTTCTACTTCATCCCAAAAGATATTAGGATACAAAATCATAGCTTTCCCAGCAAACTGGGTGATCACAGACACAATGAGTTTAACATTCTTCCCTCTTGAAATCCAACGATGAGTTCGGCCAGGCTGACTCATAGAAAGATCCGAAATGCCCAGCAGTCTCATTGAAAAGGTTTGTCTTTTGTCTTCCTATAAAGGTTTGTTATTTATATGTGTAGGTTCAATCAGAATTCGTTTGGTTGTTGGAATCCTATCCTCCACATAAAAACTGAGATCCTAATTCTACAAGGAATAGCTTTATACACTTGCATATATACCCTGTATTCCTTACTAATTCTCATTAGTTGTAACGTTTTCTTTTCTCCTTCAACAATGGCTGTGTCTGAGCAAGACAGTGCTTCCGAGAAGCTTGCATACCTTTCCCTGGTCTCCAGGATCTGCACAGAGCTTGAAAACTATAATGGGGGGTTTTGGAGACAAAGTCGTAGCAGAGTTGATAGCTGAGGTGGGGCGAAACTGTGAGGCAGTGGACGAGTTTCGTAAAGTGGATGAAGCAAAACGGTGTGTTGACATGCCTGAAAATGTTATGTCCGTGTTGTTAACGATTGTTCACTCTGTTCTTCATCCTACAAAGGTTTCTCAGAAGAACATAATCCCGGACATGGCGATTAACAATAGCATGGGAAGGCAAAGAGACGATAAAAGAGGTAAAGGTGAGCTTAGGAGTAGGAGGAGGCATAGAAATTCACAACAGAATAAGAACTTGCCAATATACATGTTGAAGAAAGAGCTTATTCAAGCTGTGCATGAAAATCAGGTTCTAGTTGTCATTGGTGAGACTGGTTCGGGCAAGACAACTCAGGTAACACAGTATCTTGCCGAAGCAGGTTACAGTACAAAGGGCAAGATAGGATGTACTCAACCCCGTAGAGTTGCGGTGACATCTGTGGCCAAGAGGGTTGCTGAATGGTTGTGATCGATTAGGGGAGGAAGTGGGGTATGCTATTCGTTTCAAAGATTGTACTGGACCGGATACTGTGATCAGGTATATGACTGATGGGATGCTTTTTAGGGAGATTTTGGTTGATGATGATCTTTCTCAGTACTCGGTGATCATGCTTGATGAAGCTCATGAAAGAACAATCTTCACTGATGTCCTCTTTGGATTGCTGAAGCAACTTGTGACAAGGCGACCTGATCTTCGCTTGATTGTCACATCTGCCACATTGGATGCTGAGAAGTTCTCGGCTTATTTCTTCAACTGTAAGATATTTACTATTCCTGGTAGAACTTATCCTGTAGAAGTGTTCTACTTGCATCAGCCCGAAAGGGATTATTTGGATTCAGCTCTATTAACTGTTCTGCAGATTCACTTGACAGAACCTGAGGGTGACATACTTCTCTTCTTGACTGGTGAGGAGGAGATTGAATCTGCTTGTCAGTCTCTGAATGAGAGAATGAAAGAATATGGAAAAAGGGTTCCGGAATTGATCATTCTACCGGCTTATGGTGCCCAACCTAGTGAAGAGCAGGCAAAGATATTTAATCCTACTCCTCCAGGGAAGAGGAAAGTGGTGGTGGCTACCAACATTGCTGAAGCTTCTTTAACCGTTGATGGGATATTTTATGTCATTGATTCAGGATATGCAAAGCAAAATGTGTATAATCCGAAGAAAGGGATTGACATGCTGACTGTAGCTCCAATATCACAAGCATCAGCTAAGCAACGAGCAGGGCGTGCTGGGCGGACCGGACCAGGTAACTGTTTCCGCCTTTACACTGAGGCTGCATTTAAGAATGAGATGTCTTCTGCTACAGTTCCAGCAATCCAGAGAACAAATCTTGTATATACCACACTTATGATGAAAGCAATGGGGATAAAGGACGTTCTATCTTTTGACTTCATGGATCCACCGCCTTCCCAAGCACTTATTTCTGCTTCAAAACAGCTGCAAAATCTAGGAGCATTGAATGCAGAGGGGTCAGTGACAAAATTGGGGAGTAGAATGGCGGTGTTGCCTCTAGATCCACCTTTGTCAAAAATGCTGCTTGCCAGTGTGAACCTTGGATGCAGTGACGAGATTTTGGCCATTATTGCAATGGTTGAGGCAGGCAATATCTCCTACAGACCTAATTGAAAACAAGCTGAAGCTGATCAGAAAAGGGCCAAGTTTTTACAGCCTGAGGGAGACCATCTGACTTTACTTGCTGTTTATGAGGCATGGAAAACTAAGAATTTCTCTGTACCCTGGTGTTATGAGAACTTTGTCCAGCATCGGTCAATGAGCAAGGCTAGGGATGTCAGGAGACAGCTTCTTACTGTCATGGACACGCATGAATTAGAGGTTGTAGGTGCAGGGAAAGATCGTACAATGATCAGAAAGGCGATTGTAGCTGGATTCTTCTTCCAAGTAGTTAAAAGGGATCCACATGATGGTTATCGAACCATTGTTGATAATAAGCTAGTTTATGTTCACCCAAGCAGTGTTCTTTTCCGGAGACAACCAGATTGGGTCATCTACAATGAGCTGGTGATGACCACAAAGGAGTACATGCGCGAGATCAGTGTTATAGAATCTAAATGGCTCATGGAACTGGTGCCAGGATTTTTAAGGTAACAGTTCCTCAAATGATTAACAAGCGGAAGCGTCAAGAAATTGAATCACTTAGTGGACAATGTCCCTAATATGTGTAAATCTGAAGTTCTAAATACTCTTGTTGGCGAAGCATGTAGATATTGTTGTCAAAAATTTGTATCCAGGTATGAATGCCGTAGCTATGATTTAACTATTTCTGCTAAGTAAAGACACTATTTGTTCCATGTTTAATATTTGAATGTGAAACATTTGTCAATTCAATCATCTTTAGTGTCTTCTATTCCTATTTCTGGCGATGCTGCCTTCTCTTTTGTTTTGCTAATCCAATTGTCAAATGACTGTGAATTTTCGTGGCGAATCTTATAGACGAAAGAGAAAGAGCCATAGCTAATTTCTGATGGTCTTACATAAAGCTTCCAGATAGTTTAAGGCAGATGGTTAGTCAGCAGTTATTTTCGAGCAGAATCTCTGGTGAGCATGATGCAGATATTTTGCAGTTAAGATGTGAAACAACAATTTGTTTTTTCTCCACGAGTATTGTTCATTTGTTAGTTAAGTTTTGAAATGTATGTTCGTCTCTTGTCATAAAAGGTAGAATGTATCCCCAGGCACATGCATTGTCAACCTTCAAGAGGCATATATGTATATGAGTTTCATATGTTTGCACTCAGCCACTCACTGTCGTGCATGTCAATCATCATCCTTTCCATTATTTTTATAGACAAAGATGATCAAATTTGTAATATTTAAGTTCCATAATTATGCAAGCATAAACTGAAGTTGAGGATAAACTAGACAATCTATAACAGCAAACACAAGTCATATTAGAGTAGTTCATTGTTAGCTCTTTCTTTGTACGTGTCTTGATTTGCTGCTGAGTACATTTACTTTACCTACTGAAAGGAGATCAAGAAGTGTGCATGAAACTGTAAGTCATACTTCTTATAACTTTTTCATGTTTCTACAAACTTTTTTCGTGTTTCCATACCGTTTTGAGAAAGTATCTCTTGCTAGGTTGCCACTCATTAGGTAGCTAGAACAATGTCTAAATGGCAACCTGAATCATGTTTGACATAGAGAATGGCAAATTTACTTACACCCTTTTGTTTTGTGCTTCTTCTTTCATGCAAAGAGAATGTACAACTGCAGTATACTTTCAGGTTTCGGCTTTGTTCTGCATAAGAAACAATTTTGTTAACAGGATTCATATACAAGGTTCTTAATTTTGACATTCACACTCGATCAAGTACTAATACCACCTGACTACTGTTAGATTTATCTTATCAGTCCTGTTGGCCGGAAGTATATTTTGCCATCCAGAAAAGACAACCAATAAATCCAGATTTTTTTTTCTTCTGGAATTAGAGAGAAAGAGAGAGATGGCAGCTGAGAAAATCAGCGAAGCATATCCATTGAAAGGTGGATTGGCCCCAATAGCTATGCTAAGGACTCTTACCAGGTTTGTCTTGCTTCACCCTAAATGAATTCAACTTAGTTTGACTCTGATATCAATTAATCATTTTAATTATTAAAAGCATATGATGAATCTAAGCAGTTAGTAGCTAACCCCTTAAAATTACATGTTTTGGTCAAGAGGATTTGTCTTTGGAATTGCATAGAAACTTACTGAAAAGGTCAATGAACTTTGATCATTTTATACACAGTTAGCTGTATGTTCAGTTTTGATCTTGGGCACTGGACTTGGGAGTTATCAGCAGGTGGTTTTCATTCTCTGAAAGTGCAAGCGTTTAGGCATTTGTAGATGTTCAATGTGCTGACTGATGAAGTGGCAAGGGCTTATGGAGCTCAATGTGCTGAGGACATGAAGTGTTTCCTGCACGCTAGGGCACACAAACTTGTCTATGGAGGACTAATGGTCGTCTTGGGGCTAACGTAGGATCCGCTCAAGGACCTACCTGTTTAGGTAAATAACTTATATTTCCAGTTGTCCACCCCCATGGTACCCTTGTTTCTCATACTGTTTCTTATTTGACCATACATCTTTACAAGCTTGTCTACTGGACATGGTTACAATGGTAAGCAATGATCAATAGCTCCAAGTGTTTAACATCCTACAATTATATGCTAGTTCATTCTGATCCTAGAATCATTTAAGAGAATATGTTTTCTAGAGAATATTCTTGTTTTCTTAGACCTAAACTAATAATTTGGGTAAACTATGAAAAAAAAAAAAATTGTTTACTCTGTCGGACCACAGGCAAATTTGCTTAAAGCAACCTTTGTGTAAATCATAATGGAAGTATCTTCTTCTTGGATGGATATAAATTAAGTGCATATGCATTTACATAGCCAAGTAAAGCTGCAACATAAGAAAAACTATGTAAAAAAGTTCGGAGAATTTTCTCTTACATAATTGATATGTTGCTTGATGTAAAAACAAGATATCTTTGTTTTGTTTTGCTTTCTGCATGGAGTAGTTAGCGAAGAGAATAAACTAGATTCATTTAGCTTATAGAGACATTGAAAACCTTACCTCGTGTATGCTATACTCTGTCTCAAATGTCAATTCGCATCTTGAGAGAGAGTCACCTTGGAGGGTCTCATCAAAGAGCATTTTGGAGAAAAGATCGGTCTTAGATGAACTTTTCAACTTGTATCGTAAGAAACAAAGGCAGATCATTTTGTGGCTTCATGGCAGATTATTTTTGCTCATATTTCTTGGGGATTCCATTGAAATCTATAGAATAATTGACTGACTAATACAAAGCTTGGGTCGTCTATATATAGGAAACAAATAGAGAAAACATAAACCGAAAGGGGAAAGGATTCATGACAATTATAGGCAACAAATCCTAAACCACTGAGCTTTCAGTAGAAAATATGACTTCAATATATTTGGTATGCTTCGATGTATTATTCTAGGTCTATATAGAGATATAATTACATGTTATGCTAAAATGAAAATATCTCCTACATCTATACAAAAAAAAAATAAAGATACATAGATGAAATTCCAGTTTGATAAAGATACAAAAATGCAATGGAATCATTACCAGTTTGATAATGTCCTTCAATTAAACAATTCTACAACATATGAGAGCAAAAACTATCAAAGGGTAGGTGTGGCATTACCAGTCCCATCCAATGCCTCAACTAACCTTCTCTTTGCAGACTTGGTTCTGAAACACCAGACCTCGAAAGCCTCGCTCAAGTCCGGATAACGGACCTGCTTGGCTCTCATCCAGTCCGCTAGAATTTCAGCTTGATCATTTGACGGTAACGCCAGTACCAAGGTGACAATGGCTCCTTCAATGGTCTGGCACAAGTCTTCGTTCATCTTGTATGGAAAACTTGTGTCCTCACGGCTCTTTGCATCCAAGAGCGGCTTCATCTTCCTAATATAAGGGAGCCATGACTTCAGTAATGTCAAGCGAATTGGAGCTGGAAGAATCACGCTACCACAGCCAACTGCTTCCAAGACTTTTGCAGTGACTTCTATGAGCTTAATCTTCAAGCCCCACATAAACGAATCAAGTTTCTTGTCCTCCATCACTCCTAAAACATTATTGGAGCTTTCGGCCCAGTTGGAAACAAAATCTTTCATCAAATCCAGCTTGCCAAGTATGCTACACATCCACTCGAGATCAGATAAACTATGCATTATTTTCTCATCTGCTGTCTCAGATGCAAGGTCTGGCTCCAAAAGCAAGGACGACAATTCTTTTTTAAATATTGAACAAATATGCGACAGACCCAATCTTGCCACAGATCTGACATCATCGTCAGCTTTGACCAATGGTGTATCCTCATCTTCTCCTAACATATACTCGACTTGCTCTTGAGCAGAAGTTTTAAGCTCATTGCCGAATGGAGGACATGGGCCAACAATGGATGTCGCAACACGAATTGCTGAGATGAAAACAGTTTTGGTGGCAGCTACATCAACAGGTTGGATCCTAGCTATTATGGGCATAGCTACCAGACCCAACTTTGATACTGCTCTTAATATGTGTTCTTCTTCTTTGTTCTCCCAAGGCACAGCCTCCAAGTACTGGATGCAGCAGTACACAATCTCGTCGCACTTGAAGTTCACTGCTGACTGAAGAATACCAACAGCCGACTTAACAGAATCCAATGCGTCTACAATTAACTCTGTTGGAAGATAGAGCAGCCTCAACAGGCTGACGTGGTGATCAAAGTTGACCTCAGAGCAATGAACATAGATGGAATTACTAGGGTTTGGATTAGACAACCGTTTAGCAAAGTACTTGCTCCTTTTTATGAGAACAGATGAGTGGGAGTAAAACTGTTGGTATCGTCCTTCTCTATCCTTCAAGCAGATGACTACGTCACTGGTATTCTGATCACCAAGTATGCAAGCCTTGCTTTTTAAAGCTTTGTCCATGTGCGGCAACAAGGTTCATGCTTTAAGCTATTGAAAGAGCCCACTTTTGTCAACTGAAAATTAGATTTGACATAAACAGTCCATCAATCCACATAAATTCGATAATAAATACAAACAAATTATCCATTCAAAGCTCAGGTATGTTTGCATGAGAATCTAATCTCAAAACAACATGAAATATGTTAATAAGGAAAATTTTCAACACTGTTTTATAGCAACAATAGCTGATCCATGTAGTTCCATACAGCTACACTAGTATGAAATTAGAAGTCATAGAACCGACCATAGTTTTCTTCTTTAATAATGTAGAATATTAGAAATCATCTGCAAAAACCTTAGATTTCATATTACAGAATACACATTACAAACTATATCTATACTTTTCAGGACTTATTAATTAAGAAATGATAGCATAAATAAAGAAACCAAGTTCTGCTACTGTGCTTGGAAACCAAACTGTATACTTATATAATGAAATGCAGAGAAGCATTACCAAATCACAATCAATACTAACCAAAAAATCAACAGCTCTTCAAACCAGATTTAAAACTTATCATACTACCAGAACAAAAAACGAAGCACAGTGCTAGCCAAGACAAATAACATAACAATAAACAATTTGGCCTCCCAACATGAAATTATTGAACATGGTAATTAAAAACTAACACAATACAAGACTAATATCACAACTAAATAGAGCATCAAATAACAATTGTCCAAAGAACCATTGCTCTGATACCATTTGTCAAATCCCAACCCCAAATAACAAAACCGAAGCACTGTAAACTGCTCAAATTCCAATTGAAAAAAAAAATGAAAGTATCAATTACAATTTCTGCCAAGAATAAAAAAAAAAAAAAAAACACAACTCCACCAAGGTATCTGACCCACACCTTTGTAAACAGAACCAACCAAGAAATCTGCAAACACAAATCAATTGAGGGATGAGCAAAACTAAGCTCAGTGAGTGACAAAAACAAGAGTAAGGAAATCAAGGAATCACCAATCAACGAAGCGTTGAAAACCAACAGAACTATGACATGACAAGAATTCAACTGTAATAATCATGTTCAACCCACTGATTTGAGCACAAACATCAAATTAAAAATCAAAAAGCTGCCACTGCAATCTCATAACAGAACTTGGGATGCCACCGCAAGGTCAAGAATAACACAACAAAACTCCACCTCAATTCCGGGCACTATATATCATATGGGCAAGCCACTGCAAACCCGTTAACTAAATACATATGAGAATTGCCACTGCAAAACCCGTTCAATAAAAACCAGGCTACCACATCCCCTTGTGCCACGATTCATGGTCACGTCATATTAGTAATGTGCACATTGTCAGCACCATCTCTAGCTGACTAGAGGATTCCAAATAGTATATAGTTTTCATGCTCCCACAGCACAAAATGGGAAATCAAGCACTCATGAACACACTGAAACATAACACACATAGACATTCAAATTCCACAAATCGGAAGTCAAAAGAACTCTCAACGCCACAAAGACGCCAAAATTAGGACAGATATCAACACACCAAAATGGTTCTTGCTAACTTGAGCAGCCACATTTGACACCTAATATAATTAATCGCAAATACTGTAAATTTAGGTAACTTATAACACCCAGAAACTTTCACCCCTCTCACACACATAATTGCATAAACCCTCAAGAAGACATCAGTATTCCAAGAACAAACTCGATTAAAAACAAGAGCTCATAATTTCACACAAAAAGAAATGAGAGCTCACCAAACCTTGCTCATTGATAAGAGTACAGAAAATCGGCAAAACAATAACAGCAATGAAAACAAATACAAGCCACTCACCTCAAATCTTGAACAGAACCAACACCCAAAAGACTCACCAACAAAAACTCAACCTCGTTAAATACCCCCAACTCTGGTACTACTAAAGGTAAAACCCAAAACAAAGATATCACAACCCTCAAATCTTCCTTAAACTCGCAATACACAAAAACTCTAGACTTGAATCACTCTCACACACTCGCAAAAAGGACCCTGGTTCCTCTTCTCCAGCCACTTTTCCCTTCGACCTCATCTTCTTCTTTCCTTCTCTTTGTTTCTTTCTTTCCCTCTCCTCTCCTCTGTCCCGTTTCGTTCTTTCTTCTATTTTCTCTAACCCACCGAGTCACCATGTGTATCCCTTAAAAAAGCAAAAGGACAAACGAAATAAACACTAGTAAAGCAGAAATATTATGTAAATATTATTATTTATATGGTTGTCAATATAAATAAATTACTCATGTTATAAACTAAGAATGAGATAAAGAAAAAAGAGAAGAACAAAATGTATGAGATAGAGAGAAAAGAGAAGAACAAAATGTATGAGGAGGAAGAAGTGTCTATTTCATTCTCATTAGGCTCTCTTATATAAGAGTATAATTTACATCATAAGGACATAACTAGTGAGTATTTACAAAGACATCCACATATATTATAATATTTACAACACTCCCCCTTGGATGTCCACCAATGAATGATATGGTGTTGGACGCGCTTATTTGTTGTCTCGTTAAAAACCTTGCCAGGTAATAAAAACCCTGTGGGAAAAAATAACTCTGGTCGAAGGAGAAAAAGAATGCAACGCGCATATGTCCTAGATAGCATACTTCTGGATGCTCCCCCTGATGAGATTCTTCCCCTGATTGTTGCAAGCTTCATGTACCGTAAATAACAGTTTGTTTTGTCTATCATTGAAGTGAGATTTGTTTGTTTTGCATACAGGGGCTCATCACAAGATTTTCATACCTGCAAAGTGAAAGCAATACCAACAAAGCTATACAATTTAATAGGTCTTACCTCATTTAGTAATATTAGAAACAACCTCACATGTTCAAATTCATACATTATGTAATAACTAAGCAGTAGAAGCTAATTAACACATTACTATCTATGGTTCAAAACTATTAAAAGATCAGCATAGCATATCTAGCCACTCATATCAATATCTTCGTTTATTGACACATCTCATATATGCTCTTCAAGAGCTTTGAGCAATTCATAACTTCGCGAAAGTTAGAATATCTAGCAACATAATCCGAATTCGGTTTTGTAGTCCAATCATAATACTCATTGAGGCAATTTTGATCACGTTAACTATACGCTACAAGAAGAAAGGCCTTAGCCGACGAAAAAAAAAAAAACCAGGCCGACGAATCAATTTTTCGTCGGCTAAAGTAGACTTTAGCCAACGAAATATATTTTCGTCGGCTATAGTCATCTTTAGCCGACGAAATTAAAATTTCGTCAGCTAAAGAATTTATTTTCGTCGGCTAAAGTCTGTGACTTTAGCCGATGACTTTAAACCTTCTTTAGCCGACGAAATTAAAATTTCGTCGGCTAAAGATGACAGGAAGTTAGTATGGTTTACTAATATCGTCTGTTTTTTTTAATGTATTTTTTCCTTTAGCAGACGAAATACACTATAATTCGTCGGCTAAGATAGTTTTTGCCGACGAATAACCTAATATTTCGTCGGCTATAGTTATTTTTTAATTTTTTAATTACTTACTATAGCCGACGAATACGTTAGGGTATTCGTCGGCTCAACCCTAAAATTTTTCTATTACCTACTATAGCCATATATTCGGTGGTTATTTTGCGTAAAATTTTTATACGACTTGTTGGGTGTCATCGGTTTAAAACTATTTTCAGTTGGAGGTCCGGCCAAAATACGTAATTTAGACGGTCCAACGACCTTTTCCTTGCGTTTAGAGGTTTGACTTACAGGATTGACCGTCCGGATCGAGCCCTTATTCTTTTCGGATCAAGTTGAATTTCTTCCCATACATGTATTTTCGAACTGCTTTCCTCGTAACATTCTGTCATGATACGCCTTCGTCTTTGCTTTATATGTCATGGCGGAATCATAGGCTTCATTTCTAATCTCCTCAAGTTCACAAATTTGCAGCTTTCTATGCAGTCCAGCCTCATCTCGATTCATGTTGAACTTCTTGACCGCCCACCATGCTCTATGCTCCAACTCCACAGGAAGATGGCATGCTTTGCCATACACTAGTCTAAATTGGTGAAGTTTCTATCGGCGTCTTGAACGCAGTTCTGTAGGCCCACAGTGCATCGTCTAATCGATCACTCCAATCTTTCCTTGTAGGTCCTACAGTCTTCTCCAAAATCTGCTTAATTTCTCTATTGGATGTTTCGGCCATGCCACTTGTTTGAGGATGATATGGCGTTGATACTTTGTGGGTGACTCCATATTTCTTGAGCAAAGCCTCAATAGTTCGATTGCAGAAATGTGATCCACCATCACTTATCAAAACTCTTGGCGTTCCAAACCTAGCAAAAATGTTAGTTTTGACAAACTCTGCAACAACTTTAGAATCATTAGTCCTGGTGGCTTTTGCTAGCTTCCACTCATTTTGAAACATAATCAACAGCCAATAAAATGTAAAAAAAGCCCATAAAAGTCCGCAGGAAATATCAGTTGATTAACCTGCACAAGAACATCTTCAACATACCCCTCAGGGTACTTGTTAGAATGATCCGCCAATTGGATCACAACATTATCAGTTTTGAGAGGTCCTAGGTCTAGGGACTTATAAAGATTAAGTGACATAACATTAATTGAAGCTCCTAGATCTAGCATGACATTCTCAAAACGAGTAGAACCAATAACACAAGGGATAGAAAAACTCCCTGGATCCTTCATTTTGGGCGGCATTTTCCTTTGGAGAACGGCAGAAACTGTCTCACTCATCTTGACAACTTGTTTCTCCCTTGTGTGCCTTCTTGTTGTGCAAAGCTCCTCAAGAACTTAGCATACTTTGGGATTTGTCGAATGCACTCCAACAAGGGTAGATTGATGTTCACTTTTCGAAAAACATCCAACACTTCGTCGGATTTATCCTTTTTGCTCTTAGTGAACCTAGAAGGAAAAGGTAGAGAAGAAGATTGATTAGTATTAACTAAATCACTAGGGTTCGAAATCATACCTTCCTTCGTTGAAGTTGCCGGGTCTTTTTCAAGATCCCTCTTTTTCATTGCTTCCAAGTCTGCCTTGCTTGGCTCAGCTTCTTTGTTTCGCATGGTTTTTCCTTGATCTTGTCCATGTGTCTCGGCATTGGCATTGTGCTCGGCATTCATCCCATGCTCGGCATCATTCATGTGTAGCTCGGCATCTCCTTCTTCATCACTCATGTCCAACACTCCAAGTCCTTTTGTGGTTTTAGGCTTTGAAGGTGGCGACAACAAGGTTTTCCCACTTCTTGTAACAACTATTTGTGCTTGTTCGTTCTTGGGATTCTTGATGACACCTCCTGGCAACCTTCCTTGTTCATTAAATTTTCCCATGAAGTCCACAACTTGCCCCATTTGATTCTTTAATTCCATAATGTCTTTCGACATCAAGGCAATGTCCTTGGTGTTGGTTTGAGTTGTGGCCAACAAAGATTGTGTCGAAGTGGCGATGTTCTTGAAAATTTCATCATAATTTTGCTGCCCACTCGGCTATCCTCCTTGTTGGTAGGGTTGGTATGGCCTTGGCATGAAATTGCCTTGAGGCCGTGCCATCTAAGTACTTGGTTGCTGCCCTTGTGCGTTTGGTTGTGGATTCAGCACGTTACTATTGTTGTTCCAACGAAAGTTTGGATCGTTGGCCCTTGGATTGAAATTCTGAAAACGTGTTTGAGCCCCTTGACCTTGGAAGTTGCCGAATTGTCCTTGAAAACCGACGGCATTGACATCCTCAAAGCTCGGATTTACTTGAGTGCACTGATCCGACGTATGTCCTTCCATGCTACACACTCCACAGACTTGTATTCCTCTATTCTTGGCTAGGTTCGAAACCATGAGAGTCAACTTACTCAAGTCATCTTTTAGCTCGGCAATGGTACTAGACTCCCCATGAATGTTTGTCTCATTCACACGCCTTGATGAAAACGAACCAAATTGCTGATTGTTTGTAGCTCGCATTTCCAACAAGTTACTGGCCTCTTCTCTACTTTTCTCCATCAAAGAACCTCCAGCTGCTGAATCTAGAAACTGTCTTTCCATTAGGCGAAGTCCCTCATAAAAGTACTGTAGCAAAAGTCCCTCACGTATCCCATGGTTTGGACACGAAGCAACCAATGCCTTATACCTCTCATAATGCACTTCGAAAGACTCATCAATGTCTTGCTTGATAGAAGTTATCTCCTTTCTAATTTGCGTCACCCTCGACGAAGGAAAGTACTTGAGGAGAAACTCTTTCATCATAGTGGCCCATGACACAATTCGTCCAGCTGGCACTGCAAAGAACCATTCCCTAGCTTTATCCTCTAATGAAAACGGAAATGCTTTCATTTTGACAAGTTGCATATCAGCTCCTCTAGGGCACATAATGTCACAACAATATTCAAACTGTTGCAAGTGTCGGTTCGGATCCTCTCCACTCAGTCCATGAAATTTCGACAATTGGTGGAAGAAACCACCTCTGAGTTCGAAGTCAGCCGTTTTCCCTGTTTCCACAACAGGATAAGTGACATTTGCTGGCCTGACCCCTGTTCCATTAACTTGGCCGTTTTCTTCCCTGAGTGAAGTCATTCTCAATTCAAACGGCGAGTGTGGTGGTGATGAATTCGGTGTTGAGTGATGAGATGTTGATGGTATGTTGATGGCAAGCTCCTCTCGGACACGTATAAGTCGGTTGTTGATGTCTCGTGTCCAAGTGTCAGAACTGCTCATTCACCTGCAAAACAGGATGGCACAATTGGCCAAGACCAAGTTAGTAAGTCATAAGGAATTTCGAAACAAGGCATGTATGAAGAGCTCGGCAAAGAGTGGCCAAGTTTCGAAATTTTTAACATTTAAGCACAAAATGTCGGCAACCTAATAAAGTTGCTAGTTGATTTTATTACTCTTAACTTTCACGGTACGTGGAGCAGGGAAGACCACTGTGCAATGAGCTTGTACAGCTCAAGGTAGTGTTTTGCTTCGTCCTATATACCATGAAAATCAAGACCAATTTCAAAATTGAAGTTATAATGCCTATATGCCAAGTTGCTTTCTAAAATCTAAAGCAAGGTGATGCTACGGCCCGAGCTTTTGACTAGGTCGAGCGGATTCCGTGGTTTCAGAAGGCAAGTGTCAATGTCACGGGGGGCGAACCCCCAACAAGAACCAGGCAGGACTCGTTTGTGATCAAGGAGGCGAACCTCTATCGACCCCTTCACCGAGAAGAGTGGTCAGTCATGATCTTGAGATCCAATTAAACAAACCTGAATTCCATATCTATGACAGAACGGCCCCTTACTCAGCTAGGAACAAACTCGGATCCCTAGATCAGTCACCTTATGTTAATCAAAGCCGCCTCAACCTCATGAAATCCGCAAATAACATGAAGGGTTTAGGCTACGATTAACAAAAGTGGCTCCACCTGACATGTTTTACTTTAGAAATTACAAAACATCTTAACATATAAAAACCATAACTTCAAATATTACCTAAGTATTTACTAAGGTGTCGACATGGCATATAAATACAAGAAAGAATTCGGCACATATATTGCAATAAACATATACCACACTTCGGCACCTATATAAGAGAAAACAAAGAATAGTTAGTCACAAATATACAAAATAAATCCTTTTTAGCATCCCCGGCAACGGCGCCAAAACCTGACGAGGCCAAAAGTTGACCTGTGCAATTAAAAACCCTATCGTGTAGTATTAGTAAGTAGGGTATCCTTCTAGTCGGGGACACTAGGGAAGGATTATATCTGCATTAAAATAAGTTAGTAATATTCACAAATGTAAAATAAGCATACAAGTACAATTCTGTCACAACTATACAAGTATAACACACATATATAATTATAAACATATATACATATTTACGATTTTAAATGGGGGATGTATAAGGTGGTTCGAAACATAAAGAAAAGAAGTAAAATATTTACATACATCGGTCAATCAATACTCAAGCACAAAATATAGCAAACACCGATTAGAAAACACATAAGTTTTATGAAAGATCAAGTTATTACGTTTATGTTATCATAGATGCAAATTAATTCCAACTTTTTACGACTTCTCATGTAACTTAGAACTTACGACGCGCATCATCCTAAGTTTATGTGTCATCTTGTTTAATGCTTACGACGCGCATCACATTAACACAAAATACACTTACCGTTCACGAGTCGTTGGAGACATGATCCTAGGTATGTCGTCACTCATCCTATTAGCATGTAAATCACTTACCCTACCACCCTATGCAGCAACTAAAATCGAGAGCCCGACGCGGTGAACTCAACCTTAGATTACTACGGCATATTAAACTCCCCCCTTAGAAACATCCGTGCACAAGACTATCTTTAGGTTCGATTATGTGATCAGGTAAGCAATTAATCAATTTGACATCTACTAAACACACAAACATAAACAACTTAAACTAAATCATAATCCTAACATGCAATCTAAATCGTTACATAACAAACATATTCATATGCAAATCACAAAGAAGAGTTCATAAACATGCTTATTATGCAAAACCGAAAACCAATACATATGTATATCAATAAGAACTGTCTTTACACAGAAAATACATACACAAACCATGAAAGTATTCATCCTTAACCAACCTATGAAGTTCGGCAAGGATGAAGGATGAAATTGGTGGAAGAGTGCGGTCGGCAGTGGATGGAAACGGGGGCGGCAGCAGCTTGTGTTTTCTGTGTTTGAGAGGTTTTTGGGTAGAGTTTGGCTATACTATGTTTTGAGCAATTGAAAGACCCGAAATCAAGAGCTATACATGTCTATTTATACAGAAAAATCGAAGAGAAACCCTAGAGAATTCGGGAGCTTCAAGGAGACACAACCCTTGTTGGACTTGAAATCCTTCTTGGACTTGGTTTCTTCTTTCTTCTTTGACAAGGATTTCGACTTGGACCTTGGATTTCTGATTTCTTGGACTCTTCTACATGTTATTAGATCCATGTAGGCCTTATACACACGTTCTTAGGCTCATAGGCAGCCGAAATCATGGACAAATTCGGCAAGGACAGACTTTCCCGGTTTGACCGGAAAAGCTCCATACTTGGTTGTTTCGGCTGCCATGATGCATTCTTCGAATCTTCTTCTTCAATTCAGCTTCCCATGACTTCATTAAGCTTCTCTTAAGTCCTTTGACATGATTGGGAAGAATTTTGGTGAAGAAACATCCTCCCAAACTCGTGTGACAACTTAAGCAGAAACTGCGCAGTTTTGCAGCTTGACCTCCGTCATTTGTTTTGATCATAACTCCTTCCTCAAAACTCGGATTGCTACGATTCCAAAATATTTAGAAACTAGACATCCACAGCTTTTGATCCATATATGGCACGTTCCATGGTTCCTCCTATATCTTTAGATATGATTTTTCGAAGTTGATGTAGGGTTTCTGGAAATTTCTGCTCGGATCAAAACTTGTGTTTCGGAGTTTCTTCTTTTCCATGGCCTCTCTTGTTGTCCTCCGTGAATCCAATCTTCATGATTCTTGTTCTCATATGCTCATTTACATGTCATCTACACATTAAACCAAATTCCTCAAAAATGACAATGTAAAGGTACGATGAATCATGATTAAATTACTAAGTGTTATCCAAAATCGGTTTTACAATACTTAAGCTCAAATTTCTGTATAAATACATGTTTTAGCCATTGCTCTACAGAAAAACCCTTTTGACTTAAAATAAGTAAACAACATTACTATAAGGAATAAACAAGGTACAAATGAGGGTAAAAACACATTAAAAACATAGCGTAAAACACACTTATCACAGTGCCTTCCTCAATTAACTCACAAACCCTCATTCCTTCAGAGCCATGCATTGGCAGAGAGAAGGGTTTAAATGTGTAAGGGAGTGGTAACCAGGGGTCATCCCATAAATGAATATTCTCCCCATTCCCTACTTGGAATCGCAACCCCTGCTGCAGCAATTCTTTTCCTCTCATTAATCTCCTCCAAGAATAGGAGATTCCTTTACCCACCTCAGCTTGGATCAGACTTGAAGTAGGAAAGTATTTCATTTTTAATACCTGCGCGAGCAGGGATTGAGGCCTACAGAGCATCCTCCATCCTTGCTTTGCTAGGAGGGCTTTATTAAAAACATGCATATCCCTGAAACCAAGCCCACCCTCCTTTTTAGAGCTACACAGTTTATCCCAAGCTATCCAGTGTATCTTCCTCTCGTCCCCAAACTCACCCCACCAAAACCTTGCCATCAGTTGGTGCATTTCGTTGCAGAGATGTCTAGGCAACTCGAAACAACTCATAACATAAGTAGGGATAGATTGGATAACAGCTTTTAACAACACCTCCTTACCCGCCCCACTAAGAGTTTTGTCTCTCCAACCTTGAGTACGTTTCCTTACCCTATCGATCAAATACCGGAAAGCTTCGTCTTTAGAGTAGCTGAGCTCGATAGGGAGACCGAGATACTTTTCATGCTTCTCTACTCTTTGCACCCCTAACACGGCTGCCAAATCATGTTGTTTCCACAAAGGCACGTTTCTACTAAATGAAACGCTGCTCTTCTCATAGTTGATCTGTTGACCCGACATCGTCTCATATGTCACAAAAATATCTTTCATGCACAGCATATCTCTCTCCTCCGCCCTTGAAAAAATGAAAGAGTCATCGGCAAAGAAAAGATGACTAATTGATGGAGCATCCGTGCATACTTTGACCCCTTGTATCTCACCATTTGTCTCAGCTTGCTTAATCATTCTGGAGAGAACTTCCGCACACAGGAGAAACAAATAAGGAGAGATTGCATCACCCTGCCGTAATCCTCTGGTTGGAATCAGCTTACCACATGGTTCTCCATTGACAAGAAATGAATAAGAAACTGTTGTTATACAATGCATTATCCACCTCACAAACGTGTCACCAAAACCCAGCTTGCCAAGAACCTTCTCCAAGAAACACCACTCTACTCTATCATAAGCTTTACTCATGTCTAACTTCAAAGCACAAAGACCCACCTTACCACTCCGACGACATTTAAGGCAATGAGAAACTTCAAAAGCAAGAAGAGAGTTATCCGAGATGAGACGGCCCGGTACAAAAGCACTTTGCTGCTGTGAAATGATATCGTCCAATAAAGGCTTGATCCTATTAGCTAAAACCTTAGAGCCAAGCTTGTAGATAACATTACACAATGAGATAGGTCTGAGTTGACTGACATACTCCGGAGACTTAACCTTCGGAATTAGTGTAACCCACGTACAATTGATTTCTCGGAGAAGTTCCTTGGAGTTTAAGAACTCCCTCACTGCTGCAACCACGTCAGTGCCCACCACATTCCAAAACTGTTGATAAAATACTGGGGAAAAACCATCTGGGCCAGGAGCCTTACTTGGATGCATCTGTTTTAACGCTTTGAATACCTCTTCTTCCGAGATGGTGCCATTCAACCGCCTGTTAGCATCCTCAGAGATAACCTCGGTTACAAAACTCAGGTCTTGCTCTCGTAGTTGAGGGTTGGATGACGTGAACAACTTCTTGTAATATCTCAGAATAATCTCCTCCATTTCGCACTCATCATTACACCACACCCCATCTTCATTAAATAAGCCTTTTAGGGTATTTTTCTTTTTCCTGTTCGAAGCCCTCTGATGAAAAAATTTTGTGTTGAGATCACCCTCTGCTAGCCACAACACCCTTGAACGTTGTTGCCAGAAAGTCTGCTCTTTATGGAGAAGATCTTGTAGCTCGTTTTCTAAACCCATCCGCTGCATTGAACAAGGAGAAGAGAAAGTTGTATCATAGGACTCTGCAAGCTTTTCTCTAACTGCCTTTATCATCTCTTGGATATTCCCAAAACGAGTCCTACTCCAACTTAATAACATCTCTCTTGTATTTGAAATCTTGTTGTACACTGAAGAAAATGGGTTAGACCCCGTGCCACTTAGCCAACCAGCTTCAACAACATCTTTCACATCTTTTTCCCGAAGCCAAAATTCCTCAAAACGAAATTTCTTTTTCCTTTTTCTTTTCTTACGTCTGCCACTGCTCCTTCGTATCTGTATCAAAATTGGCAGATGATCAGACTCACTAGGAAGCAGGTGAGTGACTTTTGAAGCCGGGAACATCTGCAGCCAAGTTCTATTCACAACAAAACGGTCCAACCGTTCTTTTATCTCCTCCCCATGTCTATTCCCTCTCCACGTGAAGCAAGGCCCTGTAAAGTATAGGTCCTTCAGATCGCATACATTTAAAGCTTCTCTAAATCCATCCATCTGTTTTTCAGCCGTAATTTGGCCTCCCTCCTTCTCTATAGCCCAAAGAATCTCATTAAAATCTCCTCCTAACAACCAAGGACCTTTGTCTTGACTCCCAAGTTTCTTGAGAAGCTCCCACGTTAAGTATCTGTACTTGACATTAATTGTAAACTCATTTTTTAACTTTTTAAATTTATGTTTAAGGTTAGTGGGAGGTGCATTAGATTTGAATGTCAGTCGGTTCATAACTTGTTTCCATGAGATTCTGTTTGGCAACTTGTTGGGTCCTTGATCGTACATGTACCCTACATTTTTGTCCATCTACTGTTATGTTGAAAGCTGAGTAAGCTAACGTACATGTACCTCTCTAGCCCTTTACATTTATAAAGCGGTCATATGCAGTCACTTTTTGAGATTAATTCTTCTTTTAGATTAATTATCGAGGCATTGCTTTGTTCTTGCTAAGTGGGCAACAAATTTTAAGCACCCTCTTTACTTTACACATCCACATCTATTTATTTGTGCTAGATATTCCAATTAAATTTGTTATATATAGCCTTTTTCTTTTATTGTATGTGTTAGTGAGAATTGTCCTTTTGGATGGCTACAAACATACCTATCAACCCCTTTCCTTAGTTGGAATCATGTATGTATTGAACCCTTTTGGAATCATATAAAACTAGCTAATTCACTTTTGGAATTGGACATAAGAGCTAACTTAAGGCCTACCAATTATTAGGTAAAAAGCCCAAATAACTATTGTAGAACCGTAGAACCAGAGATGCAAGTATTGGCTAATGAAGCATATACATTTGACTAATACCCTTTCAGAGCGGGACACCGTTTTGAAATTAAAATTTGGTGCTTCTCATTTTGCTTACTTTTATGTCACATTTTCACATCTCCACCGTTCAGTATCCAGAATATAGTGTGTAGATCATTCATGCAAAGTTTCATCCAATTTGGAGATTATTTGGGTACCGAATTAGATTAAATGAATCAACTGAACAAAATATGTCCAAACTGAACCGCTCGTGTAAATTACAATTACGGAAGCTCAAATAATCTTCAAATTGGATGAAACCATGCAAGAATGATCTACACACTATGTTTTAGATATTACACGGTGAAAATGTGAAAATGTGACATAAAAGTGAGCGAAATGAGAAGCACCACACTTTAATGTCAAAGTGGTGTCCCGCTCTGGAAGGGTATTGTACATTTGATATCTAATTAGTATAGTACAATTAGCAAACTAATGGACATAAACAAACATTAACAGGGTGATTACTTATAAACTTAATACACAAAGAGGATTCAGTGCACCTAGGTTAATTAGTGATTACTTAACCAAACGATGGTTAATTAGTGACCAAAAAATCAAATTGCAGTAAAAACCCAGGAACTGCAATAAAGAAATCGAACTGCCTCTGCCCACTTCCTCGTCCCCGAAACCCAGCCTCTCCAATCTATCCCCTCCCAGGTCAGCGTTCGCGTCAGGCGAGATCGGTCCTCGTCGTCCAAAGAGCCCACCAAGGTCTTGATGGTCAACTTCTTCTTCTTCTTCTCCTCCGTCGTAGCCCTCATCATCAAGGCCAAGCGCGACCGCTCGAAGATTAACAATATCAAGAATGGATAGGAAACCCAAACCCTAGATCTACAATTCTCGACAAATCATTCAAAATTGTATCAAGGTATACCAGATCTATAAGCTAATTAATCTCAGAACCACAAACAAGAACACCCAGAAAATTTTGAAATAATACACAGAAGGGGAGTGAGAGAGATGAAACGTCAAAGAGTGGAGAGAGTGTGGTAGATCAGTAAGGTGTCGAGGCCGAGAATTACGGCTGAGGAGGTGGTGATGACTAGTATTAGGAAGAGGGTGGTTGCAGTGGCGGTGGGGACTTTGGCATTGCTTGTAAAGAACAATCTGTCAGTTATATCGGCGAAGGTTGTGGCAAAGCCACACTAAACCTCCACGCGCGACTTCTCGAATTTAATTAGATAAATGATATTTACTTATTATTGTTTTTACTGATCGAGTATAAAGTGTAAAGATAAAGAGATAGCAAAAGAATCATCATCTTATTCATTGATAGAAGCCATGTATATAAGGAATTACAAAGTACCAATATGGTAATGATAAGGAATACATAATCATATTATAACTATATATCCTATTAGCAAAAGGCCAAGACACACATAAGGAATATCCTAGAACACTCCTCTTTGTGCCACGCGTCGTTATGCCGGTGATGCTGATATGTTACCTCATCAAAAATCTCGTCAAGTAACAAAAACCTTGTGAGAGAAAAATTAAACCTTAATCGTAGGAGAAAAAGAGTACAACACACCAACTACTTCATGGAGAACTTGATCATGTGATGCTCCTCCTGATAAGTATCTTAATCGGAGAGACTTGATAAACACTGCATTCTAATGTTTTTCACATGTTTCTCAAAAGTAGATTTAGACCAAGACTTAAACAAGTCTGTCATGTGTAATGGTTAACCTTAACCAAACACATTCATGAACAACTTCATGTTGATCAATGATCTCTGCAAGAGACAAACGATGTTGCCTCATTAAAAACTTTGCCAAAGAAAAACCCAGTGGGACAAAAATCTTGGTCGAAGGGAAAAAGAGCACAACAGGGTTGATATGACACAACCGCACCCTTCACATTTAATAATGACATGTACGTGCTAGACTCCCCTTGAAGTCTGCATCTCCCCCTAATCTTTACATCAATCATAGGGCTCTTCCTGATTCTTACTAATCACGGAAATTTCAAAAACTTAGCATATCAATACTTTTTACAAGTCTTCAAATGTGACATTAGGCAATGATTAATTGGATGATGCATTATTGTCCTCAAACGATCTTTTACACTTAGTTCGCGCTGAAAATCAGATTTCCGTGCAGCATGACCATAGGGTACTAGAACAATCGTAACTTCCTCTAGAAAATACATATGAATGACCGTAATTGGTTTTGGAAACTAGTCTCATTTAGATTTCCAACCGTATATTACACACATTCTGTTTCGTCATGAGCTATTCACAAAGTCCCGTCGAAGTTGATTGTTTGCCAAAATCAAATTCTCGGACAAATTTGTCCTACTTTACGAAAACGGCCATAACTCACTCAATATGATAGATATGATCAAATGGTTGGTGTCCCTAGAAAATAGGCACATTGGCATTTCCAATGGTACCAATTTCACCATTTTCCAGTGAGTGAGATTTCATGTAGGTCTCGTGAAATTTGACCTACGAAACTTGACAGATTTTGATTTTGCTTTTGATGTGTCTTTCTTATGTATGGACAGAATAAGCCTCAACCTTTCATAAAATTAAGTATTAAAAAAAAAGAGTCACTGCCATTACATTGGAATTGCGTGGGTGCATAGCTACACTTAGCTTTACAACTTTTTATAGCGAATGAGATGTCAAGTCTTTTTTATTATGTTGAGTACATTGATATGTCTTAATGTACTTAGATGAGAATTTCATCTCTTAACACATATTTGTTAACACAAATTTGTCATCTTTCTTTAAACAAAACAACAGATCTCTATTTAGAGTAAAGACTTTGACTAATCATAGGATATATGTAAGCCTCACTTTCATTAGAGTGCCTAAGTCGATTGATAAAAAATCATCATCAATACAGTCATCGAGTACCTTTTCGAGACCGTGTCTTCCCAAGATCTTTTTCATTCTTAACTTCGGATGTTGATACATTTTGGCATCTCTCTATGTAAATCCGAAATGAACACGCAAAAATATAATTCATCATATCCCTTCCAAATCAAGTAGTTACTTAGTGTACATTTCAACCTCTCTTGCAAACGCACGCTTCTGTGGTTTAGAGCCACTTAATTTGGGTGAATGAAGTTCGTTTAAGACTTTCATGTATATCTCTGATCTTGTAGAGATGTTATTATGACCACATTCATAGGTCGCATATTCAGTTATTTGGAAAACTACCAAACTGATAAAATAGTGGAGTGCAATGACATCCATTACGAGAGCATATCTGTCAGGACCCATCCCGAATTTCACCCTGAAACCCGAAGTAAATCCTACGGGATCCACCTCCAAAGAATATTTACCGAAAATTCGGCATAATCTACCTTGAAAATGAACAACCCTTACCTGAAAATTTTCAGAAAAACATTTCATTCATCCTCAACTCCTGGAAGCTTCCTGCTCCCCAAGTTTAACACATCTCTCACAATACAACAAGCCTTAACCAACTAATAACCATCTCAAATGATTATCAAAGCATATCTATAATGAAAAAATAATAATAAATAAATAAAAAGCGGAAGCAGTCTCTGACTATGTCTCGACTCCATGTACGATCGACCTCAAATAAACTTAGCCTGCAAACTGGGCATTTGAAATCGAAGGGCCCAGAGGAAAGTAATTTAAAAACATTAGAGTGAGTGGACAAAAATAAATTAAATAATTTAACGAAAACGTAATTTAAATATTTTACCAAATTTAAACTTTAAAATTTAGATGCACGCAACTTTATATAACATTTAACTTTAAAACCAGAATCACATAAATATGGACAAACCAGTTCCACTAGTTAATCAAATACAAAAATCTCAAATACATAACTGAGAAAAATAAAATAAGGGGAAAGTTATCATCATGTAAAAAGAGCCTCCCAGGCTCGGGTCGGTGCCTCTCATGCTATAATAACGTCTCACGCTAAGTGCTCGACTCACCTATGGTGAAAACCGTTAATTAAATCTAGCTAGTAATAAATAATAACAAACGATCGGTGTCTATCAGGCTATAGTAATGTCGCACGCTAAGTGCTCATCAAACCTATGGTGAGGACCGCTAATAAAAGCTAGTTAGTAATGAAATATGAGCGACCATATAGTATGGTGACTAAAAACATACGAAATCACTTAAATCCATAAAACTTCCCCAAAGTCATATGATTGGTACTTGGAAATTGTCATAAGAAATTAAAAAAACTCAATGACGTGTCTCACACGTCCAAATTTTCTCAAATCCATAATTAAAAGCGAGATTTAATTATCAAGAATAAATTGTGAATAATTTGTCAATCCGAAAATACTCGCTAAAAATATTCTCAATGTCAAGATCGATAATCCTCAAATAAACGAGAAAGTTATAAAAAGAGAATTACCGAAAATCTCATTTTCGGTAGTCTTTAATAAATCTCAAAGTCAACAATAAAGCCGATAATAATTAAATCCGAAAATAAATGATATCCAAACTCAAATACCAAATTAATGATCCAAGCTCAAATCCATAAATCATGGTCAACAATTTAATTCATGTGTCAAACTCAAAATAATTTCAAGATCATTTCATAAGCCGAAGTATTAATATATGCTCGGAAAATAAAATGATAAATTATAAAATCTTACATGCATATTTATTCAAAACTAAAGTGTCCACTCACAGTGCTCGGTTATGCCTGACGACGGTCCAAGGTCTCCTCCACACAATCCTCCTCACGTCCTGAATAAATAATATTAAATCTCCAGACTAGATTAATACTTTAATAAAAATTTCGAACTAAAAGGAAGCTTATAAATTCTTCTCCCTTGCCCAAATTTTTCATTTTTAATATATTAAGGCCCGAGCTTCACCACAATCATCGATAGCCTTAAAATAACCTTTTTAAAGTTTAATTCATACTAATCCAACGGCCGGATTTTCATTCTAACAACCGCCAAAGATCCGTAATCATTGAAAAATCACAAATCTTATCAAAACTCCTCCAAAAATTTCAAACTTTACATTATTAGACTCCTCTCAATAAAACCAACTCAAAAACATGAAAAACTACCCCTAAGCGGCGACCGGCTGGCCGGCCTGCCACTATTCCGGCCACCTCCAATGTTTACCAAATTTTGATACAATCTTCCTCTTAACATTCTAAACAACTTTCATAACTACCACATTAAACAATTTCAAGCCGAAGCATGTCAATCGAATCAAAACATAAAAATCCCAAATCAAGAACCTTAGAATTTCAAACCTTCGATTCTCCTTACCTAGCTCGAGTTAAGTTGAAACCATTTGAGGTTTTGCTACACAAGATGAGAGCTTCCAAATGGGACAAGAAGCTCCTGCTATGGTGGCCGGAGAAGGAGTTTCCGGTGAAACTCCACCACACACAGCCGTGGCTTTCGAGCTTAATTTCTCCTTCACGGCGGTGCCACACAGGCTGCCACCTACCTAGACTTGTAGAGGATGCTCCAAGCTTTGATTTGATACCTAGCTCGCCCCCTAACTCGGCCGGGTGGCGGCTGACGGAGACGATGAAGTTCCGGCAGCAATTCTGGAAATTCTGGGTAATTTCTAAAATTATCCCGAAATGGGGGGTCTGTTTGCTATGTATAAAACTTGAATTTCCTGCAAAATTACCAATTTTCCCATGACTCTATAATATCTCTATAATATATATCTAATAGGGTTTAGCTTGCGATGTCGGCATCACTTGCCCAAGGACCTATCTTTTTGTTAATGTTGGATCGTATCTTTCCATTATGTCAATCAACTAAGTTGATATCCATTAATGAAGGGTGGTTCAATAGTAAACTCATTATCCCACGTCCTAATGTATACTAGTGTAATCTTGTAGATATCTCTATATGGATTGGATTTGACATTGAGGCGTCCCCCAACGATAATCACAATTTAGACTTCATGAGATGGATTTGAGCATCATTGATAAATGGATCAGGTTATGCCAAGCTCGCTTTCTTCCTAGTGCGAGAAAGTATCGAACCTAAGGGCCTCTCTCCTTTTTGGGGAGCCACACGGCCTTGTGACACCAATTTTGCCACTATATGGCGTCACCATATCACCATCCATGATGATGGCGTCAAGACCAACTCATTTTGGTCGCGCCATGTCCTCTTGATAGGACTTCAATCCTTGCAGACATATTTGCAGCATGTGATCTAGTCACTTTAACACTTTAAGCATTTGGCATCAAGATGAGACTTAGTGGGGACAAACCATGACAGTTCGCGTCATTCCACTTGAACAGTTGTGTTCTTATCTCCCCCTAACGGTGGGAATATTGTCTCATCAAAGTGACAATCCGTAATTTAGCGGTGGATAAGATCGCCTGATAAGGTTTCTAGATAAGCGGATTATAGGTGGAGGTTCATATCCAACCTAAACTTATTCATCTCAAATGACTCATCATTGTGCGCAGTGGCATTGTGATTTGGCACCTAGAAATAACATCTAGCCGAGCTCAAAGATTGGAGATCCGTTTCAATCTTGTTTGAGCTCAAGGATTGCAATTTCGTGTCAATCCTGGTACACAGTCATGAGTTGTAGTACAACAATATCCAATGATTGCGGGTCATAGATGAATAGTAAAGTTGCATGCAAATATTATATAGCC
This sequence comes from Fragaria x ananassa, assembly GCA_034370585.1. NCBI lineage: Eukaryota > Viridiplantae > Streptophyta > Magnoliopsida > Rosales > Rosaceae > Fragaria > Fragaria x ananassa. The sequence continues at coordinate 6,013,867 of CP139760.1, forward strand.
CCAAGACGCAATAAAAAGATTGGTGCACAACAATAATTTTCGAGCGACAAGTTAAAGTTGCTTAGTTGTAGCCTCGGTGAGACCGTATTGCGTGTGAACATGGGGGTACATGACACTTCAACTTATATCCTGATAAACTTCTTTAAAGAATGGGTAGTGAGCTCGTAAAAGTATAAGCAACATAAGCAGTAGATAATAGTGTAACACGTGACCAGTGTATTACTGTGTTAACACTTCAACTAACACCATAAAGCATAAAAAGACGTCTACAAGTTGGTTGTATTTATCTACATAGTTTGATGTAAGAATGGAATGTTCATTTTTGTGTTATTTAGCGTAGGAGGGTCTCACTTTTAATTTATCTAAACAATACGCTTTCAAAATGAGCAATGAGCATTGCAGGGGGCCAATGAGACATCAAGAGAAGGCCGGTGCACCTCAATTGCTTGAGGTATTGACCGGACGGCCCCCAGAAAGTTGGAGCCGTGTTTGGTGACGTCAATGTCCCCAGTGCCGCCATTTACAACCATGGCATCACCATCATGCTTTATGGAGAAGCTAGATCCCGAATGTCTTCATTTTGGGCGGAAGAATGAGTGTCCATGAGAATTTCTTAAAATTTGGACCATTATATCTCTTCCAGGATGACCAATTTGGTTAAACCAAAACCTATATGAGTCGGTGTCCTAAATATCATGTTTGACGACAACATGTGATTTGATATTCGAATCATAGTGACATACAATCCACTAGATTGACTCGTAAACTTCTCTAAGCTGTATTTCAGTCCGCATTCATGAGAAGGTATACACACAAAAAACACTTATTCATTCGCACAATGTGTTTTCAAATTAAAACTAATAGTAAGAATGTCTTTAAAACTCAACATGGTTTGGTTGGCTCTCAATGCATAAAGGGCATCTGTGACGTCGATCATGATGCCATAAGACATCAAGATGCAAGCTAAACCGCATCTCTAAATGACTGGTATAATTCAATTATTGCAGTCATAGAAAATTTATAAGGCACAAAATCCAGAGATAGTTGTCAGTGCCTTAGAATGTTGTGGGTAGTTCCACTATCTGCGAAGCACTAAATGTCTATATAAAACAGATCTATAAAATAGAGTAGATAGGAGAGTAAATAGTTCCACTTGAACCATTAAGAGGGATTGAAAGAAGCTACAAAAAACTGCAATCCCGAGAGTGCATAAAATTTCGGCGCAGAATGACCTTTGCGCACTAAAACAGCCATAACTTTTTTGTTAAAATAGATATGGACAAACCACAAACTGTTCTGAAAACTAGACTTATAGAGCTTTCCAATGATATAAATCTCATTGTCTGGTTCGTCCGGAGCTGTTTACAAAGCTCAAACAAAGTTAACTGTTCAGAAGGGACAAATTGCTGTTTTTCACAGATTTGACATTAGCAAACGTTTGAAGCTTGCGGATGGCATGTGGGCATAAGCCGAAGCCAAAATGAAGTGTATATAATTAAAATCAAGTCCTTTTAGTCTTTCCAATGTCGTAAACTCTATGACTAGTTAGCAAAAACTAACTTAGAGGACCTAGAGGCTTCGATCATGATGATAACTGTCCGGTTTTGATAAGTCTTCAACGTCTTTTACAAGACAAAAATTGGTTTAATTGCATATGGGGATCCAAAATGAAAAGCTTTTGGTGACTCCAAGTCAGTATGACCAGACATGTCCGTGGAGGGTCGGTAGTGCGAGACACACTTGAAATCACTGTCTCTTTAATTTCGGGCAATTCTAAGACAACACATTGAGCTTGGATGAGCTTAGTTGAACAATTGATGATGGAAAATCTACTATAGGGTAGAAGACTTAACCGGAAACACATTGGCGATTCTCCTTAAGGATGCAAGGTTGTGGCCCATCTTCACTTGGAAGAGACCAAAACGGTACAATCTAACTATGTAGATTATAAATATGTCATGCTTCTAAGGACGATGTAAAAATATACATCTTGTTTGTAAATCAGTACGAACCATAAGAGGAGAATAGTTTCATAACTTCGAAAAAATTCTCAAGGCATTCATTATTACTAATGTGAGTATATATCGAGGTCTCGAATAAACAAAGGACATCGATACGACGTCTTATTACATGTAGCTTGGAAAAAAAAAATCAATGTCTAGCCAATGACGTCAAATTCAGGGGTAGCTAGAGATGGATCCAAATCTTTGAAATCCGCGATCATGACGATGAAATTATTTTCCTCATATTGATTTTCCGTACATTTTTGTATGCATTCACAATTTGAGGATGAGCTTGACAATCTTGAACCAGTGATCCAGAGATCCAAACGATTGCATTGTCCTAAGCGGGCGTAAGTAGTTTTAACAGATTGGTGTCTAAACCGGGAGTGTCATCATTAAGGCCGGCGATACCTCCCCTTCTTTTCTAGACATCAGTGCCGCGTTTTCTACCGTTGCCATGACCCATATTGTTGTTCTCATATTAAGGGACAATCTTAAATACATTTGTCGAATTAGCGTATATACAGTTCCCGTTTGCAATTGTAATTGTATGATCAAAATTAAGTATTGATGGTAATTCCAAACCAACTTGGAGGGCCTAGAGAACTTGATGATGATATGATGATCGAATCCCCTAAAGATTATGGATCTAGATGCCACAAAATATCATCGACGATATGTAGTCAAATAAGGTGTGGTAAACAATCCACTTGACTTAATAACTCAACAAGTTGAGTTAGATGAACGTTTCAAGAAACACTCCATAAATGCATTCCAGGCTTTGAGCGCATGAGATGGTCATTATTTTTTACACAAATTGTCATTTAAGGCTTTTGTCGATGTGGCACTTTAAAACTTTGAGTGCGTGAGATGTGAAATCTGGGCATATAGGCTTGTTAGCCTGGGGGTCAAAACATGTGGTTTAATCATTTTTAATAAAAAGGTTCCACAGATATCAAGCAAAGATTCACCTTGGGTATTGACTACGTCAAAACTCAAATGAGCAGAATGTTACGTTGTTGTTGCATACAAAACCAAGTTGTTATGAGACTTGATAGAGGTCACAAATGATGCTTTTTAATGGTTTGTCTTACACATTGATCACACACAATCCGAAAAAGTCGCGAATTGATCAAACACAATCCGGAGAAAGGCCGGGGTTGATCACACACAACTCGGATAAGGAAACAAGAGTGATCAAACACACTCTTGACCCGCGAATAAAATTTCAGGATTTTTACATGCATGCACAAAATCTCAAGCATAGAATGAAGATGGGGAAGGGAGGAAAAGACTTTATCCTTCCCGAGTTATTGAACTTGGAAAAGTTTAAGGTTTCAAAACATATCTTTCGAAACTTCAAACACTCGAAGAAGTTAAAAATTGTAGTTGAAGGAAACCAAGAATCGTCGGCGGATGACAGCCAAGGGATTGGCAACCAGTGATTTCGAACGGCGGCCGGGAAAACAAGCGGCAGCAACGATCAGACATAGGAGCCGAAAAATGTTTTTTTAAGGTTTCGGAAAATAAATTGTGGGCTATTGGCTCTCGGTTTAGAACAAAGAGCATGATAACATGATCGAGTATAAAGTGTAGAGACAAATAGATAACAAGAGAATTATCATCTTATTCATTGATATGAGTCTTTTATATAAGGAATTAAAAAGTACCAATATGGTAATGATAAGGAATATATAGTCATATTCTAACTACATATCATGTTGGTAAAATGTCAAGACACACATAAGAAATATCCTAGAACGATGCAGAATATCTTAGAACAACTGAACATGCGACTTAACCTCCTAGTTATATCGGCGGAGGCTATGGCTAAGCCACACTTAACCTCCACGCGCGACTTCTCGAATTCGATCAATTAGATAAATAATATTTACTTATTACTATTTTTACCATATTGAATAACCTATTTTTGAGCTTTAATAATCTTAACAGTATTAGTATTGGTGTTAGTGTCATATGGAGTATCAGATCATATGGACGATTGAGATCGTTTTATAACCCTTAGTTCACCTTGGTTCACATGAACTATGGTGTATTGAAGAATTTTCACTTAATATACCAATTAGAGGTTTCATTTTCGTTATGCTCCAACTCTAACCCCAAATCCCTAGTGACTTTTAGTGGTGACGCTTTCTACGACGGCAACTAGCTTCCTCTTTAAAACAATCCGTCCATATATCCAAGAAAGCAATAACAAATGACTAATTGATCCTATATATCTGGCCTCAATGACATCAGCATGACCCTTGCACAAGGAAATTATGCTAGCTAATACATGATCAATGAATTGCAAAGTTGTAACATGTGATATTGCCAAAGTGTCCTTATTGCAAATCAATTGTCCTTGTTATATATGGATCTAGTCAATAAACCTTTTGTTATATGTGTCACATGTTGACATGTTATGCTTGGTTTCCACAACATGTTCACCCATTTTTATACTAAAGTCGAAAACCATCCGCATCTTCATGAGCAACTAATAAGTGGTTGTTCCTAAATGAATGATACCCCCCCCCCCCCCCCCCCCCCTGATAATCAAAGGGGTTACATGGAAAATGTTGTCAGGTTAAATGATTAATCACATAAAGTAAGCTCTCTCAAATATCTGGCTTGATATGCCTGCAGGTTTGTAGAAATATGCATAATTATTCCATTATGACTAATCTGTGTAATATATAGTAATATTAGTTTTAGCTGATTCATTTGCGATTCGATTATATATTATAGATATATAGCACCGACGTCCCCATCAAACGGGTGCTGCTACCTATGAGGCAACAAGCATGAAGAGCTGAGGCACTACTGTTTCAATATATATAGCTAGTTGGATAATGAGCTGTGGCTTGGTTGGTTAAGGTGTTTAACTGACAACTTTGAGGTCATGGGTTCAAACCTCACGACATATGTATGGTGTGTGAGTTATTAATAAAAAGTTTTTTTTTTAAAAAAAAAAAAAAGCTAGTTGGATAGTCGAAGGGTTTATGTTTATGGACGGACCCGGCCGGCCGGGTGTGCCCCAAGTTTAATCCTTAAAACGCTAGCCGATCGATGAGACATAGATCGATGACTCAAAATAATGGATGTAACTAACCAAATTCTAACTATCAGCATCGGTTGATCCGGCGCTAAATGAAAAGTGGCTTCTCGCGCGGGCAAGCTAGAAAGACGCCTCTCTCTCTCTCTTTTTTTTTTTTTTTGAAATGGATTTGGAACCCAACCTAGCTAGAAGACTCGTTCTCACGTCCAGTTCCATTTATTATAATAATATCAAATTTTTAGGTGACAAAGTTTGGCCAATTTCCCGTGCACATTAAACACTGACCAAGTTGACATTAGAACCGGCTGCTAGGCAATGTAGCTTAGACGTTTTCATCATTTCTCAATTAAGCCATAGTAGAGTTTTAGTCCTGTATTTTTTTTATTTTATTTTATGTTATTGTGTCCCTTTTGTTGTTGGAGGTTCATGTTATCAGTGTTCATGAGGAAGATGCGATTATCCAAAACCCTAGCTAACTCGGCTTCAAAAAGGTTGGCTGTGATGGGCAACTATCTAACTAAACGCCCTAGTTACTTCATGATGAATTGCATTTGCTTGCGTACGTTTATATATGTCTAAATTAAGGTGAAAGGTAGAACAACAGTGATGGGGTTAATTGTACTCAGATAAAATTATTTGATTAATATCTCCAGCTAATATCTAACCTCAATAATGTAACAAGATATGGCTAATTAAATTAAACAAAAGGTTAAGAAAGAGTATACTTAACAGTACATGAACGTTGTCAACAACACATGACATATGATGACAATTATAATTGGCTGTCAAAATTGATTTGTAATTTGACCACTCAAATAATACATGATAATTTTTAATAAGGGTGTAGAAAAATTATTCAGGCGTGCCTTAGACCTCTAAATATCTAAATCATACAAACATGTCTCCTAATCACACATATGAATTATTAAGTATCTAGCATTAGAATAGCCAGGGATTAGGTTTCATCAGCATGACTATTATCTAATAGAATTATCCAAGAACAACATTATGTGTTTCGATCAATTCAACTCCTAAAATAATAATAAGCAAATAAATTTTCAGAAACATGCATCGATCATTTAGCTAATAGTCTGATTTTCTCCATTTCGCTCTTTGAACAGAAAGAAGTTATAATTTATAGATTTACTTTCGTCTTGATTCTAAACAAACGAGATTTATAAATATGTTGCAGTCAATTCAAATCAATGAAGTTTGTAACTGCCAAGTACTTTACATACGTATAATTAGGCCTGGGTTTTAGAAGAACTGCAAAACCTTGAGAATTATATTCGTCGATGGCTTGAATTCCCAAGCGGATATCAACATGCATGTCGATGGCTTTAATTCTCTAATTGACATGTGTGGGGATGGCTATATAAACCGAATTGTGACCATTTGAATTGACTAGCTAGTTTTATATATTTCTACATACCAACCCTTGGAACTTATAGGTCATTCCAAATTAGCTGCCTTCTCTAATCTTAGCTCTAACTTTAGCGTCGCAATTTGTAGAACTTGCGTGCTTGGAAGCCTGATCTATATTTATTCAAGATCGACCTATCATATATCTCTAATATATGTTTGTCAAACAAAATCAAACAATTAATGTTCTAATATGTTTTTGTATGACTGCTTCTACGTAGTTGTGGTTTATTCAGGCCCGTACCTGAGGGGAGGCCTAAGAGGCCACCGCCTCAGGCACCATAAATTCGAGGGCACCAAAAAAAATTATATGTATGTACATATATATAATTTTCATAAAAATCTTAGATTTTTTCTTCGTTTTCGGTTTTTCACGTTCATTATATTTGACTAAAATTAAAATACTTCATAAATTCATATATTCAAAATTGTACATTTACTGTGTTTTATACGTATCTTGTAATCAGTGAAATTTCTTTTTGCGATGGCCATTGTTTTTTTTTTGTCGTATAACCGTTAGAGGACATCATTCTCAAGATTTACCTCAGATCTTCAAATCTCAGGTCCAGCCCTAGGTTTATTGTTTGTTTCTAAGACTAGAGAGAAAGCACATCACATTTCGATTCATTTAATCTTGTTTAGGTGCCACTAAATTCACATGTTCCTCTCCTGCAGTCTATTCTGTGTGCTAATTAGCATCCTCTTACATCTAATCAACTCTTAAAATATATATGTTCTCATTTGACAGCTAGTAGTAGTTAATGATTATGGACAATCCTCTATGAGCGGAGGATTGAACTAATTTACTTGTTAAAGTAATTTTGATCATGCCACGAAATTGAAGACCATGAATCTTGAAACAGTTGGTTATAACACGTAAGAGAAGAACACACATATTGGTGGCATAGAGGACCAGAGTTGTAAATGATGTTCAATGTAGTCATCTTGCTTCGGTTGTCTTAAGTTATGATTCTATCAGTTTAAGCGCATAGCGTAGTGAGACCTCAAAAGAATCGCCGCCCTATCAATTTGGTAGTAGACTATAATGTTTATTGATGTAACCAATATGAAGAAAAGCATGGTCTATATGTCATTTTCTATCAGTGTAGATAAAGTTGATGCATATATATATATATGTAAATTCAATAAATAAAAACATTTTTTAATAAAAATTATTTTAGGGATGTGAAATCCACACATCCCAAATTAAAATTCACACACCATTTTTCTTTTTCTGGTTAACACATACATTCACAAAATAATAAAGTTTAAGTCATTAAAAGAAAAAATTTAAGTTACCAAAAAAAAAATTATGTGTGGATTTCAATTAATTTGGGGTGTGTGAATTTCACAAGGGTGCGTCTATTGTCACCCCACAAACCATTTTACTCACCCCATACTCTAATGATTTATTAAATGACTAATATACCCAAATGTAAAATTATAGCAAGGGACAATAAGTTGTTACAAATTACAAATTATTTTTGTTTAGATAAACACGTATTTCATAAACTTTAACCCATAATTTATCATATTCGATCTTTCTATGAAGCTTGAAGAAGACACTAGCATTCAACTGAAGATGAGGTGAACTGTTTATATATATATATATATATATATATATATATATTTTCTTTGTTGATGTTTCATCTATACCTCTACTCATTATTTCTCATATTGATTTTGTATGTAAATTTTCATGTCTAGTCGCTCAGTTATATATATTCTATTTGTTTTGTTTTTCATTGGAGTCAAAGCTTTTTGCAAGTAGAGTTTACAGACATTATGCATCTTGGTATTGACGGATACCAATGAGTTATTAAGTTTGAGAGTTTTTTCTCGCTCTTTAATTAGAATTTATACTTTAGTGTGATTTTTATTGTTCAGTTTGTGATTTCATTTACCCAAATGATATTAATCTTATGGCTTTGTTCAATTTTATTTTGTTTTTGGAGTTCAATGGTTATTAGAAGAGACTTATATTATGTGTATTGCAAATTGGTGAATAAAATAAATTTAAAAATAAAAAATATATAGGCGAGGTGAGATGAGATCAAATGTAAGGTGAACAAAGCAAATATGAAATTGAAAAAATATATATGTAAGGTGAAAAAAAGATTTAATTTGAACAAAACAAAATGAGAAAAAGATATTTTAGGTATTGTAAATGGGTGAACAAAATAGATTTATAATTAAAAATATATAAATGAAATATAAAGATAACGTAAAGTTAACAAAATAATTTATGGGGTGACAATACCGACACTCATTTCATAATCCTTATTTTAAAAGCATCGGTCACTGATATTTTTTTCCAATTTTCAATAACTCTTTGTTAGAAAAAGAAATCGATGAAAACTTAAAGGAAAAACCCTCCACACCAAATGAAACTGAAACCGAAACTGTTATAAAATTGATCCCGTTGGCTGACGCGTCAGGAGCTGATAGGACACTGTCACAGGCAGATGTGACAGTTAATGGTCTGCCACCTCTTTCGTACTTGCAGTTGCCCGCCCTAGCTTTTGACAATTAGGGGTGGCACTGGCACTGGCACGTACCCCAATGTACGTACATGCAGATCGATCATTCATTTTATTGGATCTCCTTCGAGCCCCATCCTTAATTTGCCATATATGTATGTTCAATGTGTCGTAGCTAGTTCTCGATCCAGCTATAAAACAAATAGAAACTTTGGGTTTAGATCTAGCTCGTTCTTATATATTAGATGGAAAATTTGGGTTTATATATATATATATATCATGTTTGTTTTCTGTTTTGTTTTAATTACTTGCAAAAAATGATCGAAGAAGTAGAAAACAAGATCATCATGTGAGAATTAGAGGGCGACAAAAGTAGATCGAGTGCCTGTCCTAGCTTGCAATTGAGAACGACCATATTTAGAACGACCAATACGTACGTACGTGCGCGTACAATCCATTCTAGCTAAAAGAATATCCCTAGCTATCAGAATATATACAGAATCACATTGTTTGAACTATATATAGCCACATGAGCAACAAATTATGGGTTAATTAGCACAACAAAATACTCTACGTCAAACAATATGATTCATATACGTATTTGACTACGTTGGTTTGGTATTTGGTATCATTTTAGATTCACAAACCTCCCGATCGATTATATATGCTAACCTGGATATGAGATTTGGAGAACTCAACTCTAATGCTCGCTCATGATCACCCTCCGTTCGATCACGTATTGCGGTATTGTCACCATCTTTCTCCATAACGCGATCAATCTAGCCACTAGTGTAGTGTAGTACACACACTAGAATATATATAGGCGATCAATGTTAGCTCCAAAGACTAGCTAATAAGACTATACAACAAATATGATAGATAATACAGTAGATATTTAGTTCCATGTATGTATCGAACATGTTGGCCTACTTGAGAGAGAGTGATATGTTACTATATACGTATATGATCGAGTTAGCCGTTGAAATTCAATTACTATTTTAATTTCAATAACATATTTCTAAAATTGATGTTTACTAATAAGTTTATATTTTACTCGATCTATGTAAAAAAATGAACTCGATTATATTTTCAGTCCTCGAAAGGCAATCAACGGATCAACAAGTAATATAACTAACTTGAGCTGCCCAAGAGCACATGTAATATAACCGTTGCCTCGTTCTAAACTTTAGCTTCCAATGATACAAATGTTATGATCTACTAACGAAGTCTGGAAAATGTATTCTATTATATATAAATAAATAAAAAAACCCTAGAGGCTGAGAGCAAAAGTCGAAGATGCATTCCTGTCCGGCAGAGTGCTCTCTTGCCGTCGTCGGACAGGCCTTGTCGGCCCCGTGTGGGTTCAGAATAATCCAGCTTCCCCTATCGAGATCCTTGATTGTGATGGGGAACTGTTGGTGGCGGTTTGCAGGGTGAGGAAGGGTGAAGGCACGGCTATGCTTGGATGTTGGTTCTCTTATTGTTCGTATGATCGACGGAGGGGATGGGGTGCGCTGCAATGGTGGTGGTTGGGAACTGGAGCGATCGTGGCGGCGCGGCTAGGCTTCGATCAGATCGCTCCAAACGTACTGGTTAAGATCTTTTAGATCTGGTCTAGAGGTGAGGTTGAGAGCAAGGGTTGCGTTCTTCCATGGCGCGAGGGGGAGTGCATAGTGGGTTGGGAGCTCCGGCGATGCAGGCGCGGCCGAGTAGGTGGTGAGCCGTCGACTACGGCCGGCGGTGGGATTGACCAGGTTCGGCGAGCACCGTGTTTTCTTCTTGATTCTTCTGTGGAAGCTTGGGCCTTGTCTAATTATTTGGGCTTGGCTGTGGTATTTTTTCGTCTGTTATTTTTGTTTTTTAGTTGTAGTTTATTTTTAGTTTACAATAACTCCTTATATCTCTATCTGATCTGGATACATGGGTTACATCTCGGCTCGCGCGATTTGCGTATCATGTTTGCTCTTGGAAGGCGGCGGGTTTCTTATTTCGTCAAATGGTCGCAGCCTTCCAGTGATAAGATTAAACTCAGTGCCACTGATAATCTATTCTAGTGACAACATAGTAGGAAAGTTGTTAGACATAGTAACTTATGGTTCTGTATGAACATTGTATTTCCGGTATGTCGTTAAAATTGTAAAGCAAATGAAGTAGACACTGATGCACTCTTTGTTAAATGGTGTTTGTTAGAATCCATAGGATTGAAAACTTCTGATATTATTTCGGGATGTTCAGACAATATGAAATTGAAGTTTTATGTCCCCTCTTATATTCTGCGGTTTTGTTAATGATTAAGACATGAGAGCGGCCGCTTTAGCCCTATTTAAAAAAAAAAGATACAAATGTTATGAAATATCTGTAAGACTTCGTATGGGTTTGTCTGCTATAACATGTATAACATACATACACCTGAAAAGAGGCATGTACACCAGGAAGTGGGGGTAATGGGTTAAGGAAATTTGCCTGTAAAGACACCATGTATGTCATACATGTATCTGTAGCAGAATTTTCCTAAGATTATTATAACCATCAAGATTTTAATCAGTGTATCTTAAGTTTTATGTAAGTACGAGTCATATACATTGAGCATATTTTAAAATTCAATCAGATACATCCTTGCATATCACTCTTCAATTATTGGTCTTTTCAGGTGATGAAAAAGGATAACCTGCAGCCCAAAAACTCGGTCGGTTCAGTGGTACAAGGAGACATTCTTAGTTTGGGTCTTTTGAGCTCCCTTAATCTGTAATTCTGTATATGAAAGTATATAATATGATGCAGTACCCCGTCATGCAGGACACTCATCACCAATAATCAGTAAAAATCTAATGAGGTTGGAGACTAGGCTAGGAGTTTCTAATATTTAAGTTCCATAATTTTGTTTTGATCGACTTGAAGATGAGCTAAATTATATATATAAGCCTAGTTGGTGCCATGATTGATGTCATTGAAATGATCCTGCTCACAGATATATATAACTTTTGTTCAACTTATACTAAAACCTAGGCGTGGGCGCATGCCTAACTCTCACGCAATGATAGAGGAAAACCGGCCGAAATGGGGAAATTTCTAAGCATTTGTTTTAGTTCTCTCTTTAGGAACATGAGTATCGACAATGGAACCTGGAGAAGTAGGTGATCGAGGTTAATTATTTGGAGTGGGGGAGACTATTGCGCATAATATATGTATCATGTAAGATGAAGTTAACATATCTAAATATTTTTTCTAAGTAAACTTTGAATGGATTGACAGTTTAAGAAGAAATGAGTCATTTTTCTTTTTACAAAATAAGGTCAATTCATTTTGGGTCAAAAATTGGTGTCACACATGAACTTATTAGTTAAAAAGAAAATTGATCGATAGTTCTCGGTCCGACTTCCTGCTAAATAATTATTACTAATTATACAAATCAATTTAGAATTAACTAAAAAGTGAATTTTAGCTAATTCACTTTAATGATTTTAGTGTTGCATTTTAGTGGTGGGGGACGCCAAATCAGCTTGACAGCTGGTGTTCCGGCTACAGCAAATGATTTGTCTATTGATGAATCTTAGCAAAAAAATAAAAAGTTAGGCGGAAAATCACTCCTTACGAACTTTTCTGCTATACATATGTATATAATATACATGAAGTCATGAACTGTCCAATCATTTAGAATCTTGAATTACTAAACAATTTAATGGTTCACGACTTTATATTTGCTATACGTGTAGAGCATCCAAACCCTACTCCTTGCAGAGAATTAATTAGTCAAATCTCAGATAATTAATTACCATGTTCGGCAATGAATCATGATGCGACTCAAGAAGAGAATCAGTCGAGGACTAGCTAGGGCAATATGATAGCATGAGATCCTCGCTAGCTAACCCACCATCCACAATACCCAAACGCTAGTTTGCAGACCCACACTGTTAACTAAGAACCACAAACGTCCGATCGAGCTGCACAACACCACACCTACCGGACGACAAGCATATCCCCAACCTTGATTGACGACTTCATCACCGACTAATTAACTAACTATCTCACGCATGCACGAGTTATAACATCATGTAACTGATAATCTCACCGACTTGTAGTTTGCGATTGACTATAAATCTTTCTGTATATACTGAAACCTAACCCGTAATGATAAAACATACTAAATTTTGTATGATTAATTCATTTGCTTCTTTTCATGCATGATGCATAATCGATATGTGTCATATGTAAGAGAACAAATTGCGATGATGTCGATAAAACAACTCGATCACTTGATATTTTGTTAGATTCTGGACTCCAATGTTGGTTAGTTTAATATGTGTGATTTTCAGAGCCTCAGCTAATAAATTGTTGCTCTCCCGATCTAGAGGGACAAATCCAAAGCACACTAGCTAGCTAGTTTTGTTTTATGGAAACTGCTTGATTGATTTATATATTGTGGCTCCTAAACAATGAACTATCAAGATAGCAAGATATATAGAATCCATATATTGCCAGTTGGTTATGAATGTACGTAGTAATGTGTACGTACGATATCGATGGTGCGCATATGACAATGAAGATCGAGTAGTCCCTCTTGAGTTTGACATAACTTGTATTGCGCCCTCATGGCCTGGTCTGTTGCTGCTGGCCTAGCCTTGTCTTCCTCTTTTTGCTCTTCAATGTCGGATAAACCAACAATACCAACAACAAACTTTTTAATGCACCGGCTTCTATCTTCTCAAACCTAGATATAAGTGGAATAGCTTGTTTAGCACAAACATGTGCTGCAAATTACACATGATCTTGCTCTTCTTTTACGTGAGGTTCTGATCGAGTTTAACCCCGGCCTTCTCTAGTTTTGTAAAGAAATTGTGTGGTCATCAAGTCAAGATGTGAAAATGTGGAAGAGTAAGGAGTTTACATGAGAGATAAATTCAGTTTACTACCCTGAACTTTTTGTCTAAAATCAGTCTGATACCTCATCTTTTTTTTTAATCAGTTTCATTCCTAAACTTTTAAAATGACATCACACTACAACACACATTGTAATTTCCGACAATGGAAATTGTCGGTAAAAGCCGTTTTCTCGTTGGAAATGCTGTTTCCAACGAAATATTTCTCGTCGGAAGGCGTCGCTAATACTCCCGTGGGAAATACTATATTTCTGACGAATCGTCGGAAATTCTTCCTTATTTCTGACGAAAATACCCGTCGGAAATTGGTCGGAACTTATTATTTATTTCGTCCAAAAATAAGTCGTCGGTAACTCGTCGGGAATAGTTTTAATTTCGACGGGTTAGTTTCGACCATACATTTGTCGGAAAATAAATTTCCGACGACTTAGTTCCGACCAGTGTTCTAAAAGGCGCCGCCTAGCCCCGCCTAGGCGCCGCCTAGGCTATAGGCGGAGCCAAGCCGCCTCAATTTTGGGCAAGTCGTTGCACCCAGGCGATTCATCGCCCAGTGACCGCCCAGGCGACGGCGAGGCGAGCGAGGCGAGGGAGGCGAGGGTGAGGCGAGGCGAGGGAGGCGAGGGAGGCGAGGGTGAGGCGAGGTGCGGGCGAGGCGAGGCGAGAAAACGGCGTCGCAGAGAAGACACTTGAGCTTTACAGCTTTGGGGAGGTTGGTGGTGGTGTTGCGGACAAGGACAGGCTCCAAGTGAGCCCAGTACCAAGCTCCTTTGCCCTTTATGGCCTTTGTTCGAACAGTTACAAGTCCCTCGTAGCGTTTGTTAAGAGCTCTCGCCACCGCGTCGTCCGGCGAGAGAGGAGCTGGGTCGGCTGGGTTGGAATTTGTTGAGTCCATTTTGAACAAGTAAGCCAAGTAAAGTGTCGGATGTTGAGCAAGTGAAGTGAAACAAGTGGGTTGCTGTTAGAGTGGGTGAGCTTTATTGGTCTATCATGGCGGTGGTGGGGTTTGGGGGAGCACTTAGATGGGAAATGTCGCCGGCGGCGAGGTGGGTTTTGGGTTCGGGTTTAAGCAGAGACACTACATGAGTGAGAACAAAGATTGGAGGCTTGGAGGATTTAAGGGTTTGAGATTAGATTGTTAGATTCTCTGAGGGAAGCTCAGGAGAATGTTGAAGAAGGCAACACACAGAGCAGAAATGAGGGAGGAACTGGAGACATTGATATAGTAGCAGAGAGAGTCTGCAGCAGAGAGAGAATTTTATTTGACATCATCAAAACATAAAGCTTTTTCCTTTTCTATTTCTAATTTATCATGTTAAAACTATTTTTAAATATTATATAATTTATTTTTATTAATTAAAAATATAAAAAAAGTAGATCGCCTAGTCCATCGCCTAGTCCCGCCTAGGCTATCCAGGCTCTAGGCTACGGGTCATCGCCCGCCTAGCGCCTAGCGCCTTTTAGAACATTGGTTCCGACAAATCTCCTTGTCGAAAAACTTTTTCCCGGCAAATTGTTCCCAATTGTAGTTGTTGTCGGTAATTTTTTTCCTACAATTTTTGACCAACAATGTCATCGAATAAATATTTTCTATAAATGTAATTACATTTGATTTTTTTTATTATCAAAAATTACATTTAATTTTAATTATTTTTCCCGCCAATTCAATTTTAATTATTATAATTTTCTTGGATTCTGAAACATTGAGCAAAACATAGACTAAGAAGATTCATAAAAATCAAACTCAATTCAACTACATTGTTAATACATGTGGAAAAAGCATCAACTATAACATCCATAAGCAAGAACTGAATTCAGAGGTTAATTATGTTGCTACATATTGATAGAATAAAGTTTCTCCGAGAACATTCTGTATTGCTAGCAACCAGAGATCAAGGTGCGCGTGCTTCGTAATCTCCATGAGCAGATTTTGAGATTGGTGCAGTTGTAGGTGAGTTTGAGGAACCAAGCTGTAACACAAAAAATACGTTATAGCTTATACTTGAATAACATAACAAAACTAGACATGCATACGCCTAAGCATGTTAAAACCATTTCTATGGAACTATTAAAGTTCACAATTCATAATGTATCACAATAAATCATACACCCAGACCAATTAAGACAATTCAAACCATGAATTCTCTTCACACGACATAAAATTTAGCATTGATCATCAGACGGTCTCTGTAATTTTCATCAGCAAGTGCATATATAACAAAACTTGAAAAGTTGTTCAGACCTCATGTTAGAAATCACAAATCACCAGTCTACTTAATAAATAAATATCCTTATCATGCAGAAACCTTAAACTAAAACTCAAATGCTCTTTACTGAGCCAAACAACATCACTTATTCAAGATACATTTAAATGTTTATTTGCTGCAGAATAAGATCAGGACTGAATTTTTCTTATTCTTACAGAAGCAAGATACCCAAAGAAATTCCTTTTCTATCATGCAAACTGAAGACTTCCAATATATAGAAGATAAGTGAAATAATTCACTCCCACTGTTTCTCACTCTTAATCCTTTCTGATTGAACCATAAAATAAAAGAATCCATATAACAGTGACAAAATGATGAGGACAAGAAACACAAAGTTGCAGACTTTCAGAAGACTAAAATCACAATTATGAGAACCAATTTCCAGTTCAAAGAAAAGAACTTCAATAATAAAAACACATATAATCCTTCCCCCTGTTTTTATTATTTACTTATGCATATAGTATGACCCGTAAACAAGAACAAGCTAGTAACATATAGAGACTGAAGGTCAAGAAGTTCATTTTCAAAAACATAGAAAAACTTAGTCTGTGTTTGTCTTCTGTCAAGGTAAAAATCAGCAACCATTCAAAATGAAAATTTTGTAGAGAACCTGAAAGGGATAATACTTGAAATATTAGTACAAAAGAGCACTTAATGTGAGTGGATGCTCACAAAACCATATATCAAACGTGCATGTGCTTCTGTAGGAAATATATATAACAGTTTTAACAACATTTAGGAATTATAATCACAAGCAGCCACATGTATCAAAGAAGCTGAAAATCAAAGTGAAATCACTAACAGAACAACAAAAACACAAGAAGACATTTATTCTCCAGAATGTGTATCACTGTTAACTTAATCGGTAATCTGTAATTTCAATACCAAGCAACACCTTCGATAATCTGAAGTTCTTCTGGTTTTACTTTTCTGAAAACTCAAGTGTTTATAGTAAAACCAATTATCCTGCAAATCGATTCATACAAGTGGGAGACATACAAAATCATATACCATTCATACATCAATTGCAGACACAGAAACATCATTCAATTGAAGAGGCTCAATGAAAATACCTAAACCTATGGAGGATTAAAACAAAAGCAAATTATACTTCAAGGTAGCGATCATGAGATGAAGACCTGTGGTATGTTGATTGGGTTCGAGCTGATCTGGAACGACGACAGATCTGCAAAGACAAATCAAGAGGACTAGAGCCGATGGATTGTTAATTGTATAGACATCGAGACGGTGATAGTGGTTCGAGTTACCTTGGGAGTTTGGTTGAGGCAAACCCTTGGGCAGTCATGGATGGGAGGTTCAGAGCTAGTAGTCCGTGAGTTTCTCCATGAAAGAGACCTGAGAGAGAACCGTTTTCTGCCTTCAGCGCGCACTTATTCGTATAGCAGTACCGTGAGTTGAGGGGGCTCCAGAATTTTAGGGGCACTAGACATTTGAGGCCGCGGGAAGGAAAACTTTAGCGGGGAACTTGAATTTTCAGCCAAAATTGAGATAAAGTTCTGCCAAAAAGAAGAATAAGGAAAAAAAAAAATAGCTGAAAATATAAGGAAAAAATAGTTAAAAGCGTTTAATTAGAGTTAGAACATGTGGATCGAGATGAAAACGTTATCAAAAATAGTTGAATTTTTTTTCCGTAACCATATTTAACTATGCTGATCACATCAGACGGTCAAAACTTTATTTTGTGATTTTAGTCATCGGAACCTCAACATACCTACTGATGTGGTATGACTTGTTTAATAGATTCTATGCAAATATACATATTTATAAAACAACTGTATCCTGCAAATAGAGTTTTGAAAAATCGGCCGTAGGATGTGATACGTATAGTGAAATACGGATATAATAGAAAAATCACATATTTTCGATAACGTTTGGGCCTCGATCAAGGCGGTCAACCTTATTTACATGTAGTATCTCTTATGAGGAGCCCTATCGTCAGGAGGTAAACTTTTCCAAATTTTTACTTGGGATGCTACATCTCATCTACGTGAGAGTGTGTACGCGGAAGAATCGACAAAAATAAGTCAGAAAGGGGGTAGGTGATAACATTTTCGTATGATAAGGGACGTTTATTTAGGGTTGACTATGTGGATCGACACCCAAATCTTATCAAAAATTGGTGAATTTTTTTCCATAACCATATTTAACTATGCTGATCACATCAGACGGTCAAAATTTAATTTTGTGATTTTAGTCATTGGTACCTCAACGTGCCTACTGATGTGGTATAACTTGTTTAATAGGTTCTATGCAAGTATACATCGTTGTTAAACAATTGTATCTTGCAAATAGAGTTTTGAAAAATCGGTCGTAAGATGTGATACGTATAGTGAAATATGGTTATGGTAGAAAAATCACATATTTTCAATAACGTTTAGGCCTCGATCAACTCTATTTACATGTAGTCTCTTTTATGGGGAGCCCTATCGTCGGGAGGTAAACTTTTCCAAATTTTTACATAGGCTGTTACATCTCATCTACGTAAGAGTGTGTACACGGAAGAATCGACAAAAATAAGTCACAAGGGGGTAGGTGAGAACGTTTTCGTGTGATAAGAGACACTTATTTTGGGTTGACCGTGTGGATCGATACCCAAACCTTATCAAAAATTGGTGAATTTTTTTCCATAACCATATTTAACTACACTTATCACATCAGACGGTCAAAATTTAATTTTGTGATTTTAGTCATTGGTACCTCAACGTGCCTACTTTAGTAGGTTCTATGCAAGTGTACATCGTTGTGAAGCAACAGTATCTTGCAAATAGAGTTTTGAAAAATCGGCCGTAGGATGTGATACGTATAGTGAAATACGGTTATGGTAGAAAAATCACATATTTTCGATAACGTTTGGGCCCTAATCAATGCGGTTGTAACATCTTGATTTTCAAAATTTGTTAAAATTGATTTTTTCTTCTTAGAAATAGAAAGTAGATGTCGTCATGAGTTCACCGTATTTTTCGATGAATTTTTCGAGTTCCTGAACTATTATTTGCGATTTTTCAAAGTTCTATTCGAAGAATAAGAATTGCTGAGTGAGAAAGTGACATGTGGCGTATGGAGAGACCAGCTGACGCTGGTGTCATCAGCTACAGCATTAGTCATTTGCCACATGGCTAGGGGTGGCCAAAGGTGGTGTGGTTTTGTCTTAAGTTGAAATGTGACATTTTCCACCAATGGAGAGATGACATGTGGCAAAGCAACCCTATAAAAATATAAATAAAAACCAGCCTTTCATTTTCTTTCCTTTCCGTATCTGACTTTCTCTCTCTATTCTCTCACATCAATTTTCTCTCTTTAGCTTTCTCTCTCTATATTTATTACTAAATTTCGGCGGATCATAATTTTTGATCCATAACTCTGATTTCGAATCCGCGAAGTTCTACGAACTCGTCTCAATGTTCTCTTTCTATCCTTGAGGTTTCGGTTAGATCCAACGGTGATTTCTAGATGGCTCGTTTTAGGAGGCTCGGTTTATGATCGATATTCATGGTGGGGATTCGTATTGACGAAGTTGAGTGGATTTGTGTGATATGTTTCAAATATTCTTATTTGTTATTAAAATAGTCGAAAAACATGATTTTGATCTTTTACGAAATATCTCTCTATTTTCAAGTGAAACATGTTATCAGAAGGTTAAAATTTAATTTTGTAAAATATAATCATTAGAACGCCAATGTGCCTACTAATGTGGTATGATGTGATATGTATAGTGAAATACAGCTTGAATCTGGTTATACTTTAGTAATATTGAATTACTCTTACTTTTTTAGATTCCCGACAACGTATGTGTGGTCAGAATTAAACATTTTATTTTCCGACGACCTTACGATAAAACAAAATCTCGTTGGAATATGATCATTTTTTTCCGACCACATTGGACTTCGTCGGAAAAATAACTAGCGGGAACTTTTGCCGCCAAATTATAATTATTTCCGACGACATTTTCTGACAGATTGATTTTCGTCAGAAATAATTTTTATCAAAAAATTGTATTTTTGACCATTTCCGACGACTCGTTGAAAAATGTGTTATTTCCAACCAATAATTTGTTTGGTTGGAAAATGTTCGTCGCAAAAAAGGATATGTGTTGTAGTGTCAATCTCGACCAAAATGACTAAAATAGCCATTGTTACGATTTTACTTAATCTTTTTACTCTCTCTCTCTCCAATTATGATCTAGAACCGCCACCACAACTAGCAGCCAAAAATTGGGTTGCCGCCCTCCTACAAACCGAGCTTCAAAATCAAAGTTTAAGGTTCCAGATTAGACCCGAACCCACCTCTAATGGAAGCCCACAACACCACCTCCACACAGTCAGAAAACTCCCTCTCTTCTCCGCTTCGAACACCGCCACCCAAGAGCTGTAGCGTCCCAGAAACGCTTCGAGGTCACCTAATGCCGCCTCTGCGATCTAACATGGGCCTCTAAACCTCGACCTGATATCAGGGAGGACACCAAACCCCTGTCGCCGCCCTTGAAGAGAGAGAGAGAGAGAGAGAGAGAGAGAGAGAGTAAAAAGATTAAGTAAAATCGTAACAAGGACTATTTTAGTCATTTTGGTCGAGATTGATGTCATTTTGAAAGTTTAGGGATGAAACTGATTAAAAAAAAGATGAGGTATCAGACTGATTTTAAACCAAAAGTTCAGGGTAGTAAACTGAATTTATCTTTTTCCATGATTAGTAGCAAGCACACAAAGGCCGTGTTTGGTATCAAGCATAAGAATGGTTTAGGATAAGAATCAAATTAGATTAGGATACGATTAGATTTTCACGTCTACTAGCCGGACTTCATCCCGTTGACCTACCACTGCCAGCTAGCCCCAGTCCGGCGGATGACCGCTTACCTCCGCCATCAGAACCCAAGTGGCCTAGCCCTTAGGCCAGATCTAAAAGAACTTCAGTCGAGAATCGATCAGTAAAACGAAAACAATAATCACCATACCTGCACAAACATATTTGATTTGCCACCTTTATGGGAGTATTTCCTTCGACTACAACCAAAGGACAATGCCGCTACCTCAGACCCTAGGATGAAGCCTACATTGCCACCGAAGCTCTGATTGCCTCCAGCCCATGTGACATCGTCGATCCCCAAACGTGGAAGACATTTGGCGTTCAATCTCTGATATCGTACAAGAGCACCATGAGTGAGCCAATCCAAGACCATAGCCACCCGAAATAGCGACGCCAGAGGCGCCCAAAGCCAATAGATATGGGAGGTGCAACCACTTCTTCCCGAAACCTAGGTTCGGTCTCCTCAGCTCTCTGAAAAAATAAGAGCAAATAAATAGATAAAATTTACCACATTAACAACACGTTATTTCTTGATATGTAATAATGTTCAAAAACATGTAACAAGTTTTGTCAAATGATAAGTTACACCGAGTAGAACTAAAATTACGACGTATGACCACACTTGTTGTGGTTATTATAATTCAGTTGTCAAAGATGTAAATATTATAATTAGATAACTTTTATCAAATGAAAGGGTATCGTTACAATGTGTTAATGCTTCTCAGTGTGTCGACTACACCTTACAACTTTTATCAAGGGGTTCTCTCCCTTCATCCATTTGATGTTCTAGAAGTGCGCCGACTGCTAACGAAGTTTGGTAACCTAGACTGCTATACCTTGATCGACAGTAAGCTACAAAATTTAACCCCACAATATATCCGCTAAAGACCCCCAGTGGTGTACATCATTACTGACGAACTGGATTGAATCATGTAACACAAAAAGAACAAGGTAAAAACAGGGATGAGGTCCGTTACACTAACCATATGGTAGAGCATTAACTAGTTGACAAAAAACAAAGAAAATAAGTGAATAAATTTTAGCCCCTTGAACAAAAGTCAAACTCAGAAGCCCTAAGAGACCCAAGCTGCAAGCCTAGGCCAGCCCAATTTCACCACAATCGTCGCCAATGGGGACACCGCCTGCACCAACAGATTTTTCGGACATTGCCACAAATGCTGCCCTCTTTTTGCATCATGGAGAAGTCCTGCTCTACTAATGAAAAGCTATGAGCAAAACCGATCCCCGCCACAACACAACATAGCAAAACGTCGCCATCCTTCACAATGGTCACCCCTTCGACTCCACCGAACTAACCCATATATCTCCAACTCAAATCAAGAAGACCCAACCGAGTTTGGAATAATTTGGACAGATCCGAGGTACGTCACCACAAACCAGCATCGCCCCGCAGCCTCCAACCCTCGCGGTCGTTCCCCATTGTCGATTAGACCATTAAGAGACACACTAGAATGTGCCATCAGCCTTGATCACCCGTCTCCCCACCAAATCCCATTTTCGAATCTATCAAATGAGAGCAGGCTCAATTTAGACCCATTGAGGGTCGAAAGAGTCTCGTCCGACGATGACGAAGGGCACACCGTCGAACAGGATGCATACATGCAAGAAAAATTGTCTCACAAACGTGTGGGATTTTCGTAATCGTCCCAAATAAACACAGTAAGCCCAAATAAACACAATAAGCACCTCAAGATAATTTCAATTTTGATTACATATTAGTAAGGTTTACTAATAATATTTTCAACCAAAGTAACGGAAGTTTTGAAGAAACTTAAACCTTTGACTACACTTCATAACTCCTTTTTTTTTTTTTTTTTTTTTTTGAGTAGCATAACTTCATTTTTGTCGTATTACAAAGTCATGAATATATTATTCAAACTCACCCAAAGTTGTGAATCAAAGTGCAGAATACACATAAAAATAATTGGAAATCCAGCAATGTTGTTTTCAACATAGTAGCAATAATTGTCAACTAGAAAAACAAGAAGAGAAAATGTGTAATAACATGGTGATTATAACAGAGAATATGCTCCACTGACACATCGTTACTAGTCCAATTGGGGCACATGCATACACTTCATAACAATTTACAATTTTCCCAGCTAGTACCTCCTCTAGCAATGCTGGTTTCCTGAAACAATAAAGCACCAAAAAGAAAAAAAACATAACGACAAGCAGAGACCAAGACCATTAGAAATTCAATATTCCCACATTTGTTTCTTGTTTATGCTTCAAAATTGAAAACGAGATCGAGCCCGAAACAATGTACTCTAGTTCTTCTTCATACATTCTCATATTTGTTTCTCATTTGTTCTTAACTTCTTGTGATGACCCAAAAAATAGAAGGAATCCTTGTGCTACGAACTAATAACCAATAATAAGGATCTGACTTCTGACTTCCTCCTGCAGATTAGGCCGGTTTTTGCCATGGTGCGACGCGACGACTTCTTACAGATTATCGAGGGTCCCATGCAAAGTTGCAAACTTCGGTCAAATTCCTCCAATTAACATGCAAAAAATTACAAGAAATCCTTGTGTTTCTATTTTCTTTTTCTATTTTTTCTTTTGTTTTTGAAGGAAATATACATGCACAAAATTACAAGAAATAAAATCAATTATTTCTAGGCCAATCATATTTCCTGAAATCACAATCCCTACCATGTAATTCTGGTTATATAGTATTTCACTCATCATGATAATGATTGGGTCACATTTCTAGTACTCCATAGATAATTAGGATAAAAAAAAAGATTATCAAAATTTTTGTAATTTTAACTTATCACTAAAAGTGGATCAGAGTTTCAAACATATTTACAATTAGTGAGTTTCTGCTCACCATGCCACCTTTATGTCACCGTTGACACAAAACAAATAAAATTGTCATTAATGTAGTATTTTTTGTTAGTTGGTGTTTTATAGAGTCGTCATTAGTGTAGTAAGTGAACCAAACAACTAATATGTAATATTTTGATTCGGTTATCCACATCGCATTATCGTGTATGTATTCTAATACCGTTTATAAAATTGAAACAAAAAAAAATAGTCTTAAATGTTTCCAACACAGAAGGTGAGGACCAGAAGTCGAATAAGATGTACTCTTATTATGAGAGCTTAATTTGATCGGATCAAAAATGAAAATGAAATGAAGGAATTTAGGGTCTCTAGTCTTCATTGGATCTTCACATACGACTATTTAAGGACTTGCACATTAATGATGTAAGTGTACCTAATGCGTAGAATCCGCTCCGATTAAACAATGAGAAAACATAAAAATAGCAAAGGCATCTGTTCTGCTAACCCTTTTTGGTCCAGTATAGAATCAATCATGTGTTTATGGTGCTCATTTGGCTTCCTTTGGTTACTTTTAGCAATTATCCTATACAAATACAAACATCGTCATAATATATATATTTTTTAACAATCCTACAAATCATAGGATTTGCGATGGTATGTTACATGTATCTACACATATCATGTGGATGTCTAATATTAGCTATCATTAATATAAATGTCTATATAGATGTATATAGATCGCCTCGGTATTGTACTATGTATTTGCAACATCATGTATACAATAATTTTCATGGTAGGATATAACATTCGTACGTATACGTTCCATGTATTGGGTAAGAAAATCGTATTAAGTAAACTAGTTAGCCTCCTAGGATGTACTTTTTCTCTCTAACAATATATCAGAGCGAGTCATCATATCTAATCATGTATGTCATACACCACGAACCTGATATGGCCGGGGCTTATGTGATTTGTTATATTTCCTGCTTCGGTATTGTGCTTATGAGCTTGATAAAGCAGTTATATTTCCTGCTAGCTAGGATGTAATTTGTGGCCGAGCGAGTCATTTCACAACGTGTTGGTAAAATCGCTTCATGTATGAAACAATAGTTGTATCCCCCTACGCTCAAATTTTTACGTCTAATCCAATGGCCAATTCTATTTCTGAATTTTTACATGTTGAGCTACACACCCTCTTCTTCGATCCGACATCTTTAGGACACATAAAGCATTGTTAGAGTCATGTGGATCTCTATGCTATTGGAAAAATAACTTGTATACATGTCAATGCATGTTTTAGAGAATCCAAATTCGAATTCCGAATTGAATCAAAATCCAATTTCCTCACAAACAGAGATCTCACTTCCCTAGCCGTAGCCGACTCGTGTTACAAATTTGTGTTCATCTCTTGGGGAGAAACTCAACTGAGGAAGAATTTTTTCTGCAATAGGAGTAGTGGGCGTGGGGGGTGATGAAATGCACGTCAGCATAGTTTTGATTGGGTGTGCAAGCCCCCAGACATGAAAAAAAAATCTCTAAAAATTAAATAAAAACCAAAATCAATCATCAACTGTAGCAGAGAGAGAGCACCAGCCGCAACAGCCCCAGGCCCCCAGTCAAGAGTCACCGGCAATAGTTGAAGAAACAGTCGGTCTATAAAGAGAGCTAGCAACCCTTGTGCTTATTTTATTACTTTTATTCTCCAATTTTCTTCTGTGTTTCTTTTCTTTGCTAAAATTGGAAGTAACCCTATAAGAGCAAGTCCACCCCAGCCCTCAAAACAAGACCCAGGCCTTAAGCCACCTCAAAAGAAGACCCAGAAGAAAAAAACCAAATCCACCCCTTAAATTTCTTTGACCTGGGTCAGGCCTGGGTCTTCACCTGGGTCAGACCTATGACCCAGGCCTCCGTTTTTCATCACCCGGGCCTTCGTTTCCAGCTCAGCCCAGCTCAGAGATCGTGGCTGACGTCAACCACGTGGGGGGAAAAGCAGAACGCGTTGTGTCTTCACGTGAAGGACACGGGCGTCACTGGCTGGCGCGTTCGCGTGACGAGGAGCAAGGAGACGCGCTCTTGCGATTTGAACACAGCCCAGCAACACGTGGCGAGACGCTGTTTTCTTCGGCTGGGCCACGCGTCAGCAGCTGCCGTCAATTTCCATTTCAAACCCAACGGTCATTTGATCTGGACCGTTGGTTGTAATTAAAGAAGCAATCAACGGCATTCAATTATACCAAAGGCTGCTGCGTGCAACACTTGTTTTTGTCGAGACATGCAACACAAATGGGTCCCGGCCAATTAAGAAACATGCAAAATGAAGGGGATAAATGGGACATGCAAAATTGAAGAAAAAAAAAAAAATTTGTTTTCAGAATTTCTAATTTCTGAAAAATAATTTGTTTTATCAAAACTTTGATAAAACATAGAAAATAGTTCGACGTACCGAAAAATAATTCAAATACCTCAGTGAACATATAAAATATCAAATATAAAATTTAATAAACAGTCACTGCCACGTGGCAACCCAGAAACAGAAATCGTGGGTGAAAACTGCAACAAAAAATCACTGCCACGTGGCGACCCAGGTCTCGCCCATGACCCATGCCTTCCCAACGAAGACCCAGGGGGTGGACATGCTCTAAGAGTTAGATTATAAGTCATAATAGAGGCCCACTTGGGGCTGGGGTTATACGGCCGGGATGTGGAAGAGGGTACCCCTTGGAGAGGTATATATAAGGAATGCCATCCTCTGCAGAATCTCATCTCATCTCTACAATCCTCAGAGAGAGAGAGAGAGACTCACTACTTCTTTTCTCCTTGGGATTCAAAATATCTCCACCCATTCAATGCTTCTTTAAAAACCTTGGATTTTAATCCTTTTGTGCTAACAAAGCTAGAACCCCATATAGATATCATCGTCTTCTCCTTATTGTTGGTGTCGAATATTTTGATTGAAGAAGATGGGGACCACGGACAAGGGTATAAGTCTTGAGGAGATCAAGAACGAGACTGTTGATCTGGTATTCTTTCTTTCACTATCTTTTCGCCAATCTTTTCTATTCATTCTAGCTTCCTGGAATGAGATATGTTGTTCTCTGCTTTGTTGAGGTTTTCTGGTTTTTGTGGGTGGTGGGTGCTTTTCCAATCCATGGTTTGAGCTTGTTCTTATGTTTTAACAGTCTCTTTGTGCATGTTTTTCAATTGGGTTTAGGTAGGTTGATGCTCAGATCTGATTCTAACAGTAGTTCTAATCTCATGTTTCTCTAACTGCGTCTGTGTGATTATGTTATGTGGTTAGATTGCCAATCAAAACCATTATTCATAGCCGGAATCCATAACTAGGAAACCATATGTTCCCTGACTTTATGCTCTGTTTTTCTTTTCGCATGCATAGCAACAACTTCAAAAGCTTTTTTTCGTTGTTAACAACTTCAAAAGTTGAGTTTTTCAAATGAAGAATCATTTTTGTAACACGAATTCATCTCAACGATTCAAACTTTATGGTTTTGTTTTGGTTTCTCAAACCATAGACTAGTTTCCAAACCCATGGATCTCACACATGTGAATGACAGAGAGTTGAGTCCACAATAATGCTCCTCCCAATTTGTTTATGCAACAAACTATTCCTCTCTCTTCCTCCTCTTACACCTTGTTTGGTTCCTCCCAAACTTCAATCCTAAAAATTACAAGTACTTTTCCGTGGTACTATAAAATTCCGCAAACAGACCCAACATCGAAACCGTTTTCGTTTGATGACTCTCACGTTCGACCTAAGAGAAGAGAGACTTCCTTTCCCTGACACAAACTCTGTTTACCGTCGGGTTTCTCAAATTGAGCTTTTCTTTCAGTTTTCCCATTTTGCCCTTATGATATTTCTTTATTCCGCTCCCCGACGGCTTGTGGCGCGCGTGCAAATCCACGCACCAACGGACCCCGGCGTTGAAAAAGCTGCACTGCCCCACACTGACACAGACAATTTTTTAATTAAAATTAAAATTAATAGCCGTTAAATTATAACGGCGTCAGTCAACACTTCGCTTAATTTGGCTAGCGTCCCGTGAAGGCCCGAGTTAGTCTGTGCGTCTCGTGCGCTGAGCCGACTCAGCTGGACTCGCTAGATTATTGGGACTTTGAAATTTTGGAATTTTATTTGAGAATTTTAAGAGTTGACTTTGAAATTTGAATCCCACTTAATTTGTGAAATTATTTCTCGTAACCATTGGTCTTGATGAGCATGATTGGTGGATTTCGTTTTCAAGAATTCAAGATAATATTTACTATTCAAGATGAGCAATTGGGGTTAAATTTAAATTTAATTCTCTCAGATATTAAGAAAAAAAGTTAAGAAAAAAAAATTTGAATCGTGTTTTGTAACATTTTTTTCCTATGTAGAAAATATATATATATATATATATATATATGATATATGTCCACACCGAAGAAAAAGTGCGTACCTCTCTCCGTTGTCTTCCGTCCGGCGCCACGGGCATCAAAAGCGTTCCTGATCACTTTCTCTTCCCAACGAGTCCACCGAATTACAGTTTTCTAGCAAGATCGATTTTGTGTGAAGTTTTAGGTGGAGGTTGCTGCCTAGACCTTCAAATCGATCTCGCTGACAAGAGAAAGTGATCGGAGATGCTGTTGAGATGCCGCTGGTGTCCGCTCGGGTGGAGGAGCGCCATAGTCGGCGCCAGACAGAGGAGAACGGAGGGATGTCCACACTTTTTCTTTAGTGCGGACGTCAGCTTCATATCATATTGTTTACGTTCATATATATATATATATATATATATATATTTCAGGTGGGATCTACTTGTTTAGAAAATGAACAATCATGGTTGTGACTACTAATGTATTATATGCCATTGGGAGGTCACATGTGGACCTAAATACATACGTTACAAACGAATGTGATACCAATGAACATGTTATGTGCTTGTGACATATTGTCATAGATGTGATTCTCCGACAGTTGTGATTATTGCCAACAGATTCTTGTCTAAGTTAACAACTATGATTTGGTTGGCATTTCTTATACGATTATTACAATGTCAATAGTAACTTAATGCCACTCCCAATTTGTAGAATGAATTACAGTTCATATTGGACAGATACCTAACAACGAGTTGGTTTACAGGAGAGGATTCCCATTGAGGAAGTGTTTGCACAGCTGAAATGTTCCAGAGAAGGTCTAAGCTCTGCGGAAGGAGCCCAGAGGCTCGAGATTTTCGGTCCCAACAAGCTAGAAGAGAAGAAGGTACTTTAATTTTCATGAGAACATAGTTTGATTTCGTTCATCTCATCTAAATTCTGGATGTGATGATTGACTGTAACTTTTGGGACACACAATGCACAGGAAAGCAAGTTTCTCAAGTTCCTTGGGTTTATGTGGAACCCTCTATCATGGGTTATGGAAGCTGCAGCTATTATGGCTATTGCTTTGGCCAATGGAGATGGGAAGCCCCCAGATTGGCAAGATTTTGTTGGTATTGTCTGCTTGTTGGTGATCAACTCCACTATCAGTTTCATTGAAGAAAACAATGCTGGAAATGCAGCTGCTGCGCTTATGGCTGGTCTTGCTCCTAAGACTAAGGTAATAATATGTTCACAAATTTAAAAGACAGTTAAGGGTTCAAACTAGAACACTAATCAAACTTACGAAGTTGACTTCCAGAGTTCCAGTGAAACTGAATCATTTATCTAAGTAAGATACATATTTAGTTATCTACATTTATAGAGCAGTGTACTATTCTTAATACTCGACTGTTGAGAATGAGAGGACAATGATAAAAAAGATTACTTAAGTTTAATCACACATTTGTGCTGGTCCAAAATAACTGGATGCCATAATATTGAATTATTGATTCACATTGTGTTTCGTGGTGATGTATATGTAGGTGCTTAGAGATGGAAAATGGTCTGAGGAGGAGGCTGCCATTCTGGTTCCAGGAGATATCATCAGTGTCAAGTTGGGAGACATCGTCCCAGCTGATGCTCGTCTTCTTGAGGGTGATCCTTTAAAGATTGATCAATCTGCCCTTACCGGAGAATCACTTCCAGTAACCAAGCATCCAGGAGATGAAGTTTTCTCTGGTTCAACATGCAAACAAGGTGAAATCGAAGCTGTTGTCATTGCCACTGGTGTCCACACCTTCTTTGGGAAGGCTGCTCATCTTGTTGACAGCACCAACAATGTTGGACATTTCCAGATGGTTCTCACCGCTATTGGAAACTTCTGTATCTGCTCCATTGCAATTGGAATGTTGATTGAGATTGTAGTCATGTACCCTATTCAGCACAGAAAGTACAGGGATGGAATTGACAATCTCCTTGTGCTCTTGATCGGAGGCATTCCTATTGCCATGCCTACCGTCTTGTCTGTGACAATGGCTATTGGATCTCACAAGCTCTCTCAGCAGGGTGCCATTACCAAGAGAATGACTGCCATTGAAGAAATGGCCGGTATGGATGTGCTTTGTAGTGACAAGACAGGAACACTTACTCTTAACAAGCTTAGCGTTGACAAAAACTTGATTGAGGTCTTTGCCAAGGGTGTGGAGAAAGACCATGTGGTTCTGCTTGCTGCTAGGGCATCTAGAGTTGAAAACCAGGATGCCATTGATGCTGCCATGGTTGGAATGCTTGCTGACCCAAAAGAGGTATAATTCTTTTTCCAAACTTTCTTCTTCTCACATCTATAGTTGCATCTTAATTAAACCCTTGAAGGGGATTTGTGACGAATGTGAGTATCTTATACATTGCATACTTATATGCATGCAGGCCCGTGCTGGCATTCGAGAAATTCACTTCTTGCCATTCAATCCTGTGGACAAGAGAACTGCTTTGACTTACATTGATACTGATGGAAATTGGCACAGAGCAAGCAAAGGTGCACCTGAGCAGGTACTTTGTTTTTTTCCTATATTTAACCATGGACCAGTACTATCTACATTGTTAAAGCAAGTATTCCTAATAGCTCACTAATTACGGCCCTAATAATTAATCAATTCCTGTTTGTAGATTTTGGACCTTTGCAAGTGCAAAGAGGATTTCAAGAAGAAGGCTTTTGCCATTATTGACAAGTATGCTGAACGTGGTCTTCGGTCTTTGGCTGTTGCTAGACAGGTCTGATTGCCAACCTTACTGTTTATAGTAATGTTTGCATTTTGTTCATGGTAATAACTAAACCAACGCCCTCTCATCATTGCTAATCATATATGTTTACAGGAAGTACCTGCGAAGGCAAAAGAAAGTGAGGGTGGTCCATGGCAGTTGGTTGGGTTGTTGCCTCTTTTCGATCCGCCAAGACATGATAGTGCAGAAACTATCCGCCAGGCCCTTAATCTCGGGGTGAATGTTAAGATGATTACTGGTAAGTCACTCCAGAATTCATTTTATTCCCGTTACGCATTTTCTTTTGATTCTTTTGCATCATTATGCTCACTTGCCATTGGCTCCGTATGCACAGGTGATCAACTTGCTATCGCAAAGGAAACTGGTCGCAGACTTGGAATGGGAACAAACATGTATCCATCTGCTTCATTACTTGGTCAAGACAAGGATGCAAGCGTAGCTGCCCTCCCAATTGAAGAGTTAATCGAGAAGGCTGACGGGTTTGCTGGAGTGTTTCCAGGTGAGTTGTTATAATCATCAAAGGGTTTCATTATTTTGTTTCGAAAGGTGAAATGCTCTTCTTCTTTTTTTTTTCAATACTTTCTGACACATTTTTTTTCTTCTTGTAGAGCACAAATACGAGATTGTGAAGAAGTTGCAGGAGAGAAAGCACATTTGTGGAATGACAGGAGATGGTGTTAATGATGCCCCTGCATTGAAGAAGGCAGATATTGGAATTGCTGTTGCTGATGCTACAGATGCTGCACGAGGTGCTTCCGACATTGTTCTTACAGAACCTGGATTGAGTGTCATCATCAGTGCAGTGTTGACCAGTAGATGTATTTTCCAGAGAATGAAGAACTACACAGTTAGTTTCTCTGCTTTTCTTGTCAACAAGGCACTTAAACTTGTTAGTTTGACTAAACAGTTTATGACTCCGACCTTTAACTTTTCTTTTATTTTCTTGTTTTCTTGTAGATCTATGCAGTTTCCATCACCATCCGTATTGTGGTAAGTAAACGCTGGCAAAACATCTGGCTTCCTTTGCATATCAATTTGATATTGATCTAATTCTCTCTTTTTTTCCTTGAAAGATGATCTAATTGTCTTTTGTCTTGGCAATTGTTGCAGTTTGGTTTCATGTTTATTGCACTCATATGGAAGTTTGACTTCTCTCCATTCATGGTTTTGATTATTGCCATATTAAACGATGGTGAGTTTCTTTTCTACAAGGTAAAATTTTCAAATACTATTCATGATCATGATTATTTACAATATGCACTTGTTATCTTTTGTAGGAACAATTATGACAATCTCAAAGGATAGAGTTGTGCCATCTCCCCTTCCTGATAGCTGGAAATTGAAAGAGATATTTGCCACTGGGATTGTGCTCGGAGGTTACTTGGCATTGATGACCGTTATATTCTTCTGGTTGATAAAAGAAACCGACTTCTTTTCAGTAAGTTACAATTTGTTATGTTTTTGAGTACTTATGCTTTAAAGAAACTTTTTTTTTTCTTCAAAATTTAATATTGGCAATATGCTCTTTCTGCAGGAAAAATTTGGTGTCAGATCTATAAGGGAGAGTCCTGAGGATCTAATGGCTGCCTTGTACCTACAAGTCAGTATTGTGAGTCAGGCTCTCATTTTTGTCACTCGGTCACGAAGCTGGTCCTTTATGGAACGCCCTGGACTACTATTACTCGGTGCTTTTGCCATCGCCCAGCTGGTAAGAATAATGATATGGACTTCCTTTCCAGGTTCTATTTCAAATATAGAATAATCTGTGGATATAATACAATGCTAAAATTTCTTCCCTTCTTCAGATTGCAACTTTGGTGGCAGTATATGCTAACTGGGGATTTGCAAGAATACATGGAGTTGGATGGGGATGGGCCGGTGTCATCTGGCTTTACAGCATTGTCTTCTATTTCCCGCTCGACATTATGAAGTTTGCCATCCGTTACATCTTGAGTGGAAAGGCATGGCTCAACATGCTAGACAACAGGGTACGTCTATGATTTCTTCTGCATACAATGTGGAACTATACATTGAGTTGGTTTCAATGGTGAACTCAAGATTTACAATCTCATCTATTTTTCTTGTGACAGACTGCATTTACCACCAAGAAAGATTATGGAAAAGAGGAGAGGGAAGCTCAATGGGCTCATGCACAGAGGACCCTTCATGGACTCCAAGCACCAGAAAGTAGTTCACTGTTTAACGACAAGAGCAGCTACAGAGAGCTGTCTGAGATTGCCGAGCAGGCTAAGAGACGAGCAGAGATGGCAAGGTAAGACACCGTTCTATTAGAAACTACGGTGTTATCTCAAACTATCAAATCTTGCTCAGGTGTCTTCTTATAATCTAACAACATAACATGCTAGATTTTTTGGCACGAGAACATTACCTTAGTCCTTAGGAGATGTATATCTGTTTTATTTGACATCAAATATAAATACCAAATGATTGTCTTTTCGACTTGTGTTAACAGACTTCGTGAGCTTACCACACTCAAGGGACATGTCGAGTCAGTGGCCAAGCTGAAGGGCCTGGACCTTGATTCAATCCAGCAACATTACACAGTGTAAGAATCCCAAATGGAAATTTTACCCGGGAAACAAGAGGCCACAATTCAAACGATGTATCAAATTCAAGAGGAGAGACAAATCAAGAAGGCCTAATTAGTTTAAACATTTTCTTGATACGATGGAGAGCTATCTGTGCAATATATAACTACTCTCCTGTTCGCCTGTATTTTTACTTTCTCATGTATTTCAAGTGCCAGCAAAAAAAGGTTGTGTTTGGTTTAGTTTTGTTCTCTTGTAGGGGCCAACTACCCAGTTTATCCTTCGATTCTCATAGCACTATTTTTTCACCTTACTTTTATGCAAAGTGTCATGCCTGCTTTTGAAGGCTCAAAAGTACCCAGTTTATCTTTTGATTCTCATAGCACTATTTTTAAACCTTACTTTTATGCCAAGTGTCATGCTGCTTTTGAAGTTCAAATAACCAGTCCGAATACATGCACAATCCTTCAGTTGGCATTATGATTTATATGGAATTGAAATGTTCATCTTCAACTCATCAAATACAACTCAGTAGTCGGTACTTCTAGACCATCGGGTTGTTTCAAGTTTCAAGTTTCAACTTCCAATCTTCCATCATCTCTACTTGCAATGCTAAAAAGCCAATCAATGCCAATAACAAAAATGATATCAAAATGCATGACATTGATGTTTGTTCATGTTTTCATTTCAAATTTTCACAGAAATTACGTAGTTTGGGGTATTAGCATTTGGTCTATGCATATTTGTTTGAGTTTTGGTTCTAATTAGAGAGGGTTTTTTAGTTATGGTATATTGATGGAAACAAGACAGGAACAGAAGAAATCCACAGAAGAATGCGGCAAACCAAACACAAGTTGCTTAGGTCCTTTGCTGGTGAAAGGGGAAGCAATTTGACCCTTGTGGAGTATTTTTATTCAAGTTTATCTACTCAATGGAGTCACTAATAGATCAATTTTGTTGGTTTGTCTCCAACGCCATTTCAGCTTAGGGCCCCTTCTTCATTAAGCTTCACCTTTTGATCTAGAATTTAGATTTAGAGCAAGGCCAACTATAATGCCAACTCTATTAAAGCTGAAACCATTTCCAGAATTAGTTCCAATTCGGGAAGGAAGTTGCTGAAACTGAATCTGCTCGACTGCTAACTGGGCTTAGTCGGCCGCATGCCGATGTTGTGTACTAAACCTGAGTTCTGAAAAGTATACTCAACTATAGCTGTTAAAAGTTGAAACGGACTGCTGTACCATTGATCATAAACTGAGGTTTGAAATAATCTTTATGATCATCCTCTTGTGCTTTAAAAAAAAAAAAAAATTAACAGAATCACATCCTCTTGTGTGAATTCTGAAGGAACCGAAAAAGGTAAAATATACAGAGGTTTGCGTCATTGCAGACATGATATGTATGATTGGAGCCGCGGCATAAGGTGAGTAATAATGGGTAACAACTAATTTATATCCTGAAGATCTGCAACTACATTAAAGGATTGCTGATCAGTTTCGTTCCTAGTGGTCTGCATCAGTTACAATTCTAATGAGATTATGCGTATCTTCCATATATGAAGATAACAGTTATGAACACATAATACATGCAAGTCATTGAATAAACAGAAGAAATCAAATTTGTTGTTAGATAGACATTTGGTAAATATGTCAGCAGCAAGCTGATCTTGAGTGCAAATATGACAGACTTGAACTTCTTTTCAGACCACTTTTTCTCTTATGTAAGATAATCAACCCCACATGACAAGTTCGGTTGCAGTAATTATATATAGCTAAATTCCCACACTTAATTACCTTAATTTCATTCATTTTTAACTTGTTATAATACTTTCTTAGCTAAGTTTGAAAGATAACAACATTAATTATCTACTACGAGCTCATTGATCCCACTATGCACCGAAGAATAGTCACCTGCAGCTGGAGACAAGTTACATAACTTCCTACTTCTTCCAGCAATTCATCGTCAACCATCTCATTCCCTCCTGGTAAAAGCCTTCCTAACGACACTAGCTTCCGGCTAATCATCTCTGCCTCTTCGTCTTTCTTTTTATTTTCCTTGATAGCTAAAGTTCTTGGTCGGAAATGCGGTCTCACCCTCCTAGACCTACTAGAGGAGCAGTACTTCTTCATCTTATAACTTGCACTGCAGCTAGGGTTTTGCAGAAAACTCAAAGCAGGCCTCGAAACACGAGGATGAGGTAGCAGAAACAAGCTCTTACCATTGAGACAGCTTTTTTGGAGCTTCTGTTTCAAAGCGCGCATCCAGGCAAACTCGCGATCTGTTGATGCAGACAACACCATTGCCATGTTCACTTGGTACTCAACAATTTTCTTCAACTCGTGAACATCAGAGTTAGAGCACTCCTCGTTTTCTTTGTTGCTCTTCAGAGCTGGCAATAAGTAACTGACATATCTTCTTGCAAACACAGAAGAACACACCCATCTGTTGGCTTGCAGAGCGTAAACCCGTTTCTGTTGTTTACCCATTTGCCTCATCATCACCATGGCAAGAGAAGAAAAGAAATGAATGAGAGGATGAGAAAAGCAATGGGTGCCTGGGTGGTATTATATTGGTGAACCAGAAGAAACCTCTGGACTGGTTTTATAGGTGGTCAGGCCAAGAGTCGATAATGATGTCAGTTATTAAAAATAACTGATAATAGCTGAGTAGAAGGGCAGAAGGCTACAGTTTAACACAGATTTGGTTGCAAAATCTTGGGTGGTCAATTGGAACAAGCTAGGAAAAGCACATGGATGCACATGCTTAAATTTCTTGCTTTTATACGTACTCGATCAAAAGAAAGGACAGTTTCCCATGTGCACTTGGAAACAAAGACATGGAAACCCCACTATAATTGCTCTCACATGACTCCACTGGTACTCTTTTTCCCCTGTCTTTCAAGGGTCTCTCTTACTCTGCTTTCCTTCTCTCATTTCAAGTCAAACACTGCTCACTCCTAGTGCCACTAATTCACTCCTCATTTTCAACTCCTATACTTCACAGGAGGCCTACTACCTCCCCATTTCGCCTACTTATTATGGCAAAATCAAGAGTAGAAAGTCTTGCAAGTCTTGCTGTGTAATATGATTTGCACAGTCTGCTTAGATGGAGCTTCCAGCCTAATTGTTCATAGCAATGAACTTTCAGCACGGTATATAATTGAAACAAAAGAATCTTGATGCCAACGTTTGGAGACCAAAGTCCAAGTGACCTTTAAAGACGATTACAGTACAGAGAAATAAGCTAGATACACGTGAAAGATCTACGGGTGGTTCACTCAATTAAAGCCACGTATATTCATGATCGATTACGGTTGAGGGAAGCATGCATGTCATAGCTAGAGAAAAGCATGTCATATTGATCGAGCTAATGAGTCGATCGATCTTATACATGAAGTGGACCAATGCTGGGTATAGTGACAATTCTAGTCTGACAGAGAGAAAAATAAAAAACCTGTCGACTTCTGCAGCAGTTGCTCAACCGTACACCAGCTTGAACACTAGAGTGATCGATGGGAGGAAATACGTAGTACAAACGACTACCATTCGATCGATATCAATGATTGTGAGGACAAGCATATGCATGATCCAGAAGGACTGCTTGTTATCTGCATGTATGTAAGGCATGTGCATTGTCAGATTGTCTACATTTGTTCACTGGCAAAAAATGTAGCAGTAGCAGCTGGGAGTCTGGGACGTCGACTGCTACAGCTTTCACTGGGGAATACTATTCGACCATCCAATATTCTCATTCACGAGAGGGCTCACAACCATGACTCGCGGATATCATGCAAACCAAGTTATTTTTGTTAGTTTCTTCTTGTGGGTGCCCTGGACTTTAGGCTTTTTGCTACGAGTATTTATCACTGAGTACTAGTGGTCCAAAGTTTGAATCTTTCGCTAGAAACGGGGTCCTTATTTCTTAATGGAAAATACTAAGGTCTATGTTCGTGTGTCCGGACTCTTTCTAATTTACATATTTTTATCAATGTAAATTATAATTTTAACCGTTCAAAAGTTGAATTAATCAATAAATATAACCTCTGCAAAAAATTAAAGTAAACAAAAATCGTTTGCTCAGCCGAATGTATCAAACAAATGGTCGGCTAATTATGAGACTGCTAATTTTCACTATAACTGTCCATTTATTTAATACAATCGTCTTAGTAAACGATTTTTGTTTACATTGATTTTTCGCATGAGTGATCTTTATTAGTTAATTCAACTTTTGAACGGTTAAGATTATAATTTACATTGGTAAAAATATGTAAATAAGAGAGAGTCCGGACGCACTCGTACATACTAGTCCGAATGCAAGTATTTTCCTCCTTGATTAAGTTTTTTTTTTTTTGCTTTCTTATAGCTCAGTAAATATTTACTTCACGAAACAATGCCACTTCTTGATCAATTTCCTTTTATTTAATTTTTCCTTTTAATATCAAAACAGGGTGCCAATATGTTAAATTCGAGAGGAGACATATTACATGATACCGATAACCCTCAATAATGACACGACAAGTCCACAGTACATAGAGCTATTGCTAAATGCTAAGAGACCTATCAACTAAAACTCAAACATAATAATGATAACACTTCAAAACTATAATTAATAAAAGGAGAAAAAATGACACTAACATGAAGAGATCTTGAGCTAGGTCAAGCTCCTTCCCTGATTCATTTTAAACGCCTCGAGGAGCATGCCACAAACAGGTAGACTTGAACCTTGTTCCTATATGTAGCAAAAGCACGAAAAATTGAGCGTTTCTTATCACAACCCTGGCTGCCTTCGTAGAGGTAGAAGTAGAACTATAAGCCAAAGCAGAAACGTACCATAACAACATCATTGACACAATAGAGCTTCCACAAATTCAAGGATCGTATCCTAAAGTTTCAAGTAACCTTACCTCCTACCAATCCAACACCAATGCTAGTCACCTTGGCCTTGTTCCGACTGCGTTTAGGACGTCCACCTTGCTTCTTTTTCTTTGCCGGTGACACAAAAATGCCACTCATCTCAAAAGCAAGAGCAAGAGACGACTCAAAGTCCCATGAGACTTTGGCACCTAGACTATTTTGACCTATTGGTCGGTTAGATTTGGGCACATGACATATATCTTGACAATTTAAAACCCTATCGATTGTAGTAAGAATAAGAATGATATTGTACACTAGTGGAAAATACCTCTTAGCCGACGGAATCCAACAAATTCCGTTGGCTAAGTCATATAGGACAACATAATCGTCGCCTAAGATCTACCTAGGCAACAGAAGAAGACTGTCGGGAACTTCCATCAGCTAAGACATTTCTAGCCGACGAATACTTTCTGTCGGTACGTTTTCGTCAGCTTAGTAGGTCTTGTGTGACGTATACTTTTCCGTTGGTATAGTTTGTCTCTTGGGAGACAAATTTATGTTCCTAGTCGACGAAATAATCTGTTGGCTAAGAAATAGAATTATTACCTGACACACCGCATAACAAATATATTTTTGCCGACGGTTTTTATCTTAGGCGACGAACTATTCCGTTGGCGTAGATGGTCTTCAGCGACAAATAATTTTCCGTCGCTATAGTGTGTCTCGAGCGACGAATTGTATTCCTAAGCCGACAGATTCTTCTATGGGCTACGAAATTGAATTATTACCTGACACACCATAGAACAAATATATTTTTACCGACGGCTTGTGTCTTAGTCGACGAAATATTCTGTCGGCGTAGATGGTTTTCAGCGACGAATAGTTTTCGGTCGGTATAGTGTGTCTCGAGCGACGAATTTAATTCCTAGGCCGACGGATTATTCCGTTGAGTAAGATATTGAATTATTCAACTAACACACAGAACAAATATATTTTTCTTGACGTAAGTTCTCTTAGCTGACGGACTAAAGTTTTCATTTATACATCCCCCGGGACAACAAATATATCCCCTGCCCCCTTATACGTACTCCCCCTCCCCGTGCAGAAACTGGCTCCCCCCCCACAGAAGAAACATACTCCCCCTCCTTGTGCCCCCCCCCTCCCGCAGAAAAAACATACTCCCCCCCTCACGACGAAAAAATACTCCCCCCACACAGACGAAAAAAAATACTTCCCCTCCCCCACACAGAAGGAAAAAAAAACTCCCCGCCCCCCCACAGACGAAAAAGTTACTCCCCCCACAGAAGAAAAAACATATACACTTCCCCTCCTCGTAGAAAAAACACTCCCCCCCCCTCACACATAAGAAAAAACATACTCCCCCCCACACAAACGAAAAAAATACTTCCATGAAAAAAATACCCCCCCCACAGAAGAAAAAACATACTCCCCCCTCCCCCCATAGATGAAAAAAATACTCCCCCCACACAGAAGAACCATACTGAAGAGCCCCTGTCCCCCACGTAGAAGAAACATATTGAAGAGTCCCCCCTCCTAATTGGTATGCATGTGACTACTTTAGTATTTCTTCATTTAGACATATTTTCCGGCAACTTTACCGGTGATCTAATTACTGTATTCCTTGATGCATGTGTGTGTATATATATATATATATATATATTTCATAGTGTATATACATATTAAGTATATGTATATTTGTTGACAACTATATTTTTGTTTCCTGTTATTATAGTGTACAACATGGACAAAAACTGGATGCAATTAGGGAGAACGTCCCCTCTTTATATGCAAGGCATTTTTGATTTTCTTGAGTTCGTGCGTCTATATAGTCCTCCAGACAAAGTTATTCATATATGTCCGTGCAACAAATGTCTCAATCGGAAACCAGTAACAATTGAAGAAATGTATTCTCACTTAGCACTGTACGGTATTTATTTTAGTTATACCACATGGACATGGCATGGCGAAACTCAAGTTCAAATGCTTACACTTGCAGAAATTCAAGCACAACATAATCATCAGGCATGATCTTCCAATGCAAGTTACGGAGACCCTGCTGTGATGAACCTCTTAAACGATGCCTTCTCGTTCGCCTCCTCAGGATATCAGGAAAATGTTGTTTATGACAACGTCCCTGACACCTCCCCTAATGTCTCCCACGTTGACTACAACAATGATTATGATAAGTACAACAGACTTGTAAGGGAAGTACAAACCCCATTGTATCTTGGCAGTGAGCATACATTGTTGGGTACCGTCATGGAGCAAATGACGATAAAAAATAAGCGGGGAAAGACTAACAAATGTTTTGATGAAGATATGGCCCTTATGAAGAAAGTGCTTCCCAAATGTTATAGTTGTCCAGCTGATTATGACGAGGTAAAAACCATGTTGGCTGACTTCGGTTTGGAAGTCCAGAAGATAGACGCTTGCGTCAATAATTGCATGTTGTATTACAAAGAAAACGAGGCGGAATATGAGTGCCGATACTGCTACGAGTTAAGGTATCAAACAGCTTCCACTTCATCTAAATAGAAGAACCGGCCCATTCCTAGGAAGGTTCTGCGTTACTTCCCGTTAGGTCATCGTCTGCAGCGTCTGTACATGTCTTCACATACGGCCAAACATATGAGATGACACCAAGCAAGGCACCAAGGAGAGGAGAGGATAGATTCGGATAATCTCACACATCCCGTAGACGGGGAGACTTGGAAGCACTTTGACCGTTCTTTTCCCAAATTTGCTGGAGACTGTCGAGATGCCAGACTCGGACTTGCAACAGA
Organism: Fragaria x ananassa; assembly: GCA_034370585.1. Classification (NCBI taxonomy): domain Eukaryota; kingdom Viridiplantae; phylum Streptophyta; class Magnoliopsida; order Rosales; family Rosaceae; genus Fragaria; species Fragaria x ananassa. Next base: position 6,054,946 of record CP139760.1, read on the forward strand.
AGGGTTCAATCCTACTGGGAACATGAATTTGTCTTACAACATTTTCCCTATGATAGTATTTCCGTACAATCTACCTCTCAACATGTGTATGAGGAAGGAGTACAGTTTTCTTACGCTTATGCTTCCAGGGCCGTATTCTCCAGGAAAGTGCTTGGATGTATACATGAGACCATTAATTGACGAGCTGCAGGAGTTATGGGAAAATGGACAGGCATGGTCAAACTTCATTCATGATGAAAGCAGTTGTTATTTGGACCATCAGTGATTATCCAGCTTACGAGATGTTGTCTGGCCAACAAACTAAGGGGTACAAGGCTTGCCGGTATGCTTAGATGACATCAATTCTAGTCGCCACGCTGACACAATCTGTTTCTTAAGATCTCGTAGGTGGCTTGATGAGGATCACGAGTGGCGGTTGGATGCTGAGGCATTTAATGAGACTGAGGAGCATAATCTGAAACCCCTAGGGAGGTCTGGTGAGTGGATTTTGGAGAGGCTTAACCAACACTAGTTCAGATATTTGAGCACCGGTAAAGATGTAACCGACTTGAATCCTCTCACGTCTGATGAGTTTAAGTATTAGACGCACAAAAGTATATTCTTTGAATTGCCTTATTGGTTGACTTTGAAAATCAGATACAACTTGGACGTCATACACATAGAGAAGAATGTTTGTGACAACGTTCTTGGAACAATTCTGAATCTCAAAGATAAGAACAAGGACACCTCAAAATCCGTGTTGATCTTAAGAAAATGGGTATATATACGCTCTAAGCTATGGCTAGTAGAGAACAAAATAACAAAAAAAGTCATAATGCCTCAAGCAGGCTACACAGTCCATCCTCAGAAAAAGGCGGAAGTGTTTCAGTGGTTTCATAACGTTAAGTATCCTCATGGGTATGCAGGGAATATAGCTCGATGTGTTAAGACGGGGGAAAATAAGATTACTGGGTTGAAGACTCATGACTGTCATGTTTTGCTGCAACGTCTTCTTCTCGTGGTCATTAGACCGTATTTACAGAGTGATGTGGCTGACACGTTAGTGGCTTTGTCAAAGTTCTTTCAGAGGATATGCACTAAAGAACTTAACAAGTCTGATGTTCGGTCATTGCAAGAAGACATTGTGTACATCATGTGCAAGCTGGAGAGGATCTTTCCCCCAACTTTCTTTGACATCATGATTCACCTTATGATCCACCTTTCCGAATAAGTGTTGCTTACTGGTCTGGTACAGTATACCTGGTGCTATCCAAATGAGAGGTATGCACTCATATTTATTCTAATTAATCATCCTTTCAAATTAAGATAAATTTTTGTAAGAGAATAAATATTTATTCTAAGAGAATAAATATATGTTTTGCAGGAACTGGGGGATTTCAAGAAAAAGAACAAAAACAAATGTTTCCTTGAAGGGTCGATCACATCAGGGTACATTCAGACTGAGTGCGTAACTTACTGCAGCACATATCTCAATGATGAAGACAGAGTGGGGGAATCATCTGGAGCAGGTAGTAGCCAATAATTCAATCTATCAGTTGTTTCCAACGATGTTCAACCATATGGCAGATTAAGTAATTATGAAAGATTAAGTAATGCTGAGATCAAAGAGGCTCATTGGTCTGTCCTTCAACATTGCGACGAAGCCGAGTAGTACTATTTTGACCATTTGGAAAGGTAGGATGGTAACGAAGTCATACACAAGAGAGATTTTCCTGATTACTTTCCTATTTGGGTACCTTTCTATCGATCTCTATTTATGATGTTACATAAATTTAATATATATGTCGTTTTTTGATGTTACATAATGTAACAACGTTGCTCTTAAAATTGTTACAGATGATGCACATAGCTACAACATTTTCCTGATTCTTACCTCCCAGATTTGCACTTATTGGCTAGAGGATCCTAAAACCTCAGAGTTCGTGCTGGATGTTTTATGAACGGTGTTAAGTTTGTGACATCAGAACGAGATGAAGGCCATGTCACCTAAAACAATGGAGTAATGGTTGAGGGTATGGGTTTCAACTACTACGGGGTTCTTGTCAGTGTGATCAAACTAATCTATGGTAAGGGTATGCCAGTCGTGTTGTTCAAGTACAAATGGTTCAATACTGACCCAACAAGACGAAGGAGTACAGTTCTGGATCGTGGCTTGTTATCAGTGGACTCAAACAGTGTATGGTATGAGAATGAGTTGTTTATTCTTGCCACCATGGCAAAACAAGTGTTTTATCTTGATGATCCGGTTATGGGTGAAAGATGGAAAGTGGTGCAGGTGATGTCACATAGGAATATTTGGAGTGCAGCTACACTGGGAGGGGATGATGAGAGTGGGCCTAGTGAACCAACAACTGATCAACCGAATGAACCATATCAAGATGAATCTCCACATGTAGTCCCTGATACTGAGGATATTCGTGTCAACAACCAACACGTTCCAGTGATTATATGTTACATGGCAGTTACACCATCTGAAATGAACTTGCGACAACGCAAACCCACACATGACGACAGGTTCATAGATGACTCGGACATAGAGGAGGATCAATATTCTGGCCAGACTGAGGAGGATGATGATTCAGACGACTTAGATTATCATGAGTATGATTAATGTATTTGTTCAATATTATTATTTCGGATATGATCGGTCTATAATAATCTACTTATAAACATGAATTTGGCATAATTAAGTCCGGATATGTATTTTTAAATTAACTTGGGTTTAGTTTACAAAATTAGACGAAATTACTCAGATGTACATATAAAAAAATGTGTAAATTATTTAAAAAACAACTTACTCGAAGGAACATGGAAATTTAGTCACCTTAGAAATACTTAGGCGACAGAGGGTCCACTTTTCGTCGCTTAGGAACAACTATCTCGCCTCGTCAGCCTCCAATCTCGCCTCGCATAACTCGCCTCGCCAGCCTCCTATCTCGCCTCGCATAACTCGAAGGGACCTCGCCAACCGTATTTTTTGAAAACGACTTAGTTGACGGAAAATGATGGTTTCGTCGCTTTAGTATTTCTTAGGCAACGAACATATCGTTTTCTGTCGCGTCATATCGCCGAAATATTAGGCTGCAAATAAAATTTATTTTGTACTTAGGCGACGAAGTACACTTGTTCCGTCGGTTTGGAATTCTAAAGCAACGAAAATATAATAATTCGTCGGGTTAGGCTTTCCAACGCGACGGATATGTGGTTTTTCTGTCGTGTAGGACGCCAAAATATTGGGCGGGTATATTTTCCGCTATTTTTTTTGGCCGAAATTGATTTTGTTAGGCGACGGATTGTTTGTCCTAGCTGACAAAATATATTCCGTTGATTAAGACTTAGGCAATGAATTTTGATGTTTTCGTCGCCTTAGGTAGTCTAGGGCGACGTAAATTCAATAGTTCTGTCGGTTAAGATAAAATGGATATATCACTCCCATATGACGAAACACAACTATTCCTCACTCACACTCATCGCCAGAACGCTAAAACCAGACAACGTTGTGCGATACCATAGAGCCCATCAGAGACCCCGCCATCCACCGATCAACAACCGCATCGACCCGACCGCAGCCGTAGTGGCCCGACCGCAACCGCATCGACTCCACTGTTGGTCGCCTCCACTCATCGCCACCGCATGAACGCTGCTTTCACTTCGTCGCTTCTCCCACCGTCTGTCTCCGACCTCGCTGATAACCTCGCCGAATTTTCACTCCCAAGTCCAAACCCGTGTTGTCTCCAAAAAAGGTACATCGTTCTCAGTCCTTATACATGCTGTGATGAATTTTGGGAAGAACCCGTGTTGAATTTTGGTTTGAATTTCTTAGCACTGATACTACTACTGGGAAAGATATAAGTATTCTTGAATGTATGCATTCATAATTGACTAAATACATGATGTATGTCCGTATGTTTCTTGAAATTAGTTTGAATTGTTGCTACAATGAGAGGTGTTTCTGTGATGAATAATGGAGCTGGTTTTGCACATGTGTATGCTGTATATTCATTTTGTTAGGCTGCTAGCATTGTAGGCGTTTTTGTCTTGGAACGGGTTCATACGTGTTGCTTTCCCTGTTATAGTTTATTGTTAGTGTAGCTATAACAATTGTGTGTTATTCATGTGCAAGACCATATTTTTTGGGAAGAGGAAGGATCGAGCCACTAAGGTCAGTGCCTTGATGGAGTCTATACGGCAGAGCGTCGGCTCAGCAGGTAGTATAGTAGCTAGCCTACCCCCATGCCGGCTGTGACAGTACCACCAGGGGCTCCCCATTTGATCGTGCGGCCCCCTCCCGTTGACAGTAGTTCAGCGGGATCTCCATCATCTACACAGACGCCCGAATCTCCAAGACGCATCGTTGGTAGCGCTCAGTTGAAAGTTAGAAGCCCAACATGTAAATTGAACGTTCTTGTAAATATTTGAAATCAGTAGCAGTACACCCTTGTGAGCCCCAGGGTGCCAGCAGGCGCGCCCTAGGGTGCCAGTAGGCGTGCCCTAGGCTTGGGCCTTTTACTACTACTTCCTTTTTTTTTTCAAGTGCTTATATTTTGTATGTATATTAATTGTAGCTCCGGCCCTGAAGAAGAAACGAGGTTTATGTTTTGGAAAGAAGGTGGAGGATATCGTTGCACAAACGGGGCAGAAGATCAAGCTGGAGTATTGCCCTCGTGTAAAAGGCCCAAGCGTGAGGGGGTAAACAGCTTGGTGGCACATGATATCGGTTGCACCATACAAAGTTTGGTGGGAATGAGGGAAAGGACGTTCTACGACCTTGATCAGGAAGAGAAGTGGAAGGTGTGGAATGCGTGGAATGCAATGTCAGTAAGTAACATTGAAAACAGTTTGAAAAATAAATTTACTTAATTACATAAGTTTAAATGTATTTTTCAGTGTTTAACATGATTTTGTTTTATTTGTTATTTAGCCGAAGTACGAGTGAGATGAAAATGATAAGCCAATTTTCAATTGGATACTGAAGAGGGCACATGAGAAGTACAAGAACTGGAAGTACCAGTGTCACAAAGCTTATATGAGGGAAGGGGCCTTTTGTATGCCTTCAGATTTTATTGGGAGAGAGGATCAGTGAGAGTTTCTATGCTCTCACTTCGAGTCAGATGAGTTCAAGGTGATTTTTTTAAATTACCTTTATTTTTTTAAAATTACCTTCATTGTTTCCCTTGTATTTTACTAATCTATTTAATATTTTTTCGTGTATTAGAGACTCTCCTTGGCAAACAAGCGAAACCATGGGGAGAAGACTATGCACCACCACACGGGGTCTTCTCCTATCATCTACATAATGGAGGAACTCAGAATACAAGGGGAGGAACTTCCAATTATCAAAGGTTTTGAGAAGACCTATGTCAGGGCCGGTGCTGAAGTTACAACCAAGTATTATGTAAGTGTTTTTCATGTTACTATTTTATTGTTTGATACATGCATTTATGAAGTTTATTATGTAAAATGTCAAGTTTATTAGGTACACATAAAATGAGCTATCTGTAAATAGTTATATTTAATTATTGGTTCTTGTTTCTGCATAATGTCAAGTTAGCGCTTAATTGATGTATTTTAAATGCAGAATGACATGGTTGATGAGGCCAATAGGCGAAATGATGTATTTAAAGAACAACACCCTACCTGACGCGACAGAGGAGGAGATTGTAGAGAGTGTTCGGTCCCAGCAAATCGAGGTGTTGGGTACGATGCTGAAAACTCAGAAAGGAAAGGAGATTAGAGGGATGGGACAAGCAGGCAAGCGAGACTTGAGTCATTCTGCAAATGGCTCCACTTCACATAGTCGCCCTCCTAGATTTGATGAGCAGCAACTCCTAGACTTGCAGGAGCGCTATAAGCAGAGACTAAAAGAATCAGAGGAGTGTGCCCAACAAAAATATCAGGCGGCCGAATAGCGTGCTCTGCAAGCGAAGTCTATGTACAGCGCTATGCAGTCCCAGTTTGCCACCATATATGAGAGCCTAAGTATGTCACCTCCTCCTCCAGTTGTTTTTCCTCCTCCACATGTTTCCTCACAAAACAACGATGATCTAGGCGACATAAGAGTAGATGAGAATGCCATTTGGCATTATTGATTTTTTATATATGAACATTAATGTAATTTGTCCATATATAAACATTAATGTAATTTTTCCATCTAGCTAGTTATCATGATCAATATATGAATATTTTTTCTAAATCCAATGCTTCTTGTATATATGTATATGTATGTGTTTGATTGGAATTATTGATATGTAATTTTTTGAAACAATGAATAAGGTAATTTACACCAAAATAACATTTTTTTCGCAGTAAAAAAAATGACTTAGGCGACAGATACCTCACATTCCGTCGCTTAAGATATAACACATAACCGACGTACACAGAATTATCCGTCGACTAAGAAATGATACAAATTAGTCGGTTTAGATACTTACCAACGAATATTCCGTCGCCTAAGAACGGAACAAGATTTGTTGGTAAAAATATGTATCGACGAACTATTCGTCGCATAAGAACGAAACAAGATTCGTTGGCACACATACTTACCGACGCATATTCCGTCGGCTAGGAAACATTCCGATTTGTCGTGTAAGAAACATTCCGACAAATCTCTTCCGTCGACAAGAATCCCTATCGACGAATCTAGTTGTCGATGAGGTAGCAATTGATCCATCAGGTAGGATAGTTCTTAGTCGATGACCTGTTTAATTTCCGTCGCCTAAGTATCTACCTCACGCCACTTAGACGACCGAACTTAGACGACGGACTGTCCGTTTGCCAAGATCCTAGACGACGGATATTCTGTCTTAGAAGACGAATATGTTCCGTCGGCTAAGACCGATTTTCCTGTAATCTACTTTGTCTTTTTTATGAATTAAAACCAATTTGGGCCTATCGTAAATTATTGAAATTTCTTCTAATTTCACTATATATCTTAAGTTTCCTACGATATTATGTTAGTTTGTCTTGATAATTTTGTTACCCTAAAAAAATGAATTTTTTCCCGATATTTCGGGGAAATTATCGAATTTTAAATCCTTGATCTACTCTTAAGGGCAATAATTACATGCCTTAACCTTAAACTCTTCTTGAAGAAATCATTTGGTGGAGGACTACGAATCTAAAGATAAGTGTTATATTCTATGATTAATTTCAGCTTTTTATGTGATCATTGTGATTATGTACAATTACTAATACTATATTATTCGTGAAATTTTGTAGGAGACAATATCTAGTGGCGATAAAACATCCATTAACCAAATTTTCTAACAATCTTAAGAGTAGAAATGTCGGTGGATGTTTCTTGAGGTAAAACTTTTGGCATATAGATAAGTTTTCTCTCTTTGGTACTATTTCAGCTTTATTTACACCATGATTGATACTAATTGTTGTAATCAAAATGTTGCCTTGGGATTGTTGCCTTTGAATTATTTATTATTTCTTTAGAAACAATAATAAATTGTTGCCTTTTACTCGGATGAATCCTCGGTTGTTGCAAAAGAAAAAAAAATGTTATTGTTATTAACACATTGAAAATTATTTGGTTAATTTTAAGTTGACAGTTGCCGATCGGTTATTTGACGCCTCAGAATTAATGTCCTTAGGATTGTTTGTTGCCTTCAGTTATTTGATGCATCAGAATTAATATATCCCTACGGTTGATGCATTCGGAAAAACATTATTAAAATATAATGGTTGCCTTGATATTTGAAGGAAAATAAGTATGGTTGCCTTAAGAATTTGGTTACCATTAATACGGTTGCCTAATTATATATTGTGGGTTAATCAGTATATGCTCTGATAATTGGCTCGGTATATTGCTATAAAGAGTTTTTATTATCTTTCGGGTTTGTGATGCCTTCAATGTTGCCTCATATCACATAAATATATTCGAAAAGTTGAGGCCTACAAATGTGGGGGTGACTAAGGTCATCTAAATGTACAAATTGGTACACACCAAGATTAATTGCCGAAATAAATGTGGTTGATAATATCATGTCAGTATTTATGAGTTTATTGGTTGTTTAAAGACTCGAAAATGTGGGGGGCCAAAGAAAAAAAAAGGACAAATGATCTTTTATAGTCCAATGAGACGGGATAAATGAATATCCAATGATGTTATTTATGTTACTTAGTCAATGGTCATGTTGAAATTATACAATAAGCTTTATGGGTCAGAGTATATTTTGGCCAGTACCCTGACAGCCACTAAGCTGAAGGCCAAAGCTAGTGGTTAATACATCAAAGGGCAAAGGGCTTATGCATATAACAAAGGTCATGAGTGATGGTAACCCAACCCATGTGATTGAAGATATCAAGAAATAGGTTCGTATGAGTAATAACAAGTCACTTGTTGACCAGTAGTGCACTATCAAATTAAAATTTAGAGTATGTCCCTATGATGTAAAGATAATACTTTAACTGGAACGTATAAGGATGAACTTTGTTCTTAATGAGTCCATAGCCCTTATGCTTGGGTGATGTGTTTCATTCCAGTACATACTTGATGGACTCACCTATATGGATGTGGGAGTGGGGCCGCTTCCTATGAGAGTCAAGGCATTCAAGAATATCTAGGTAGGGCACACGACCTAAACACGCAAACTAACAGAACAAGCTCGGTTCCGAGTTTAATGTGGATGATAGTTCTCTTACTCACATGAAGAAATTTTGGTTCATAGAAAATTCAATTTTCACCTAATTTCTGTGTGTCACAATTATATATCTATTCTATGGATGATTCATAGTCCAAAAGACACCAGTACAGATGCATTAAATTCTCAATTTCCTTTGGCACTATCTCTTTTTCCTATAGTAGTTGTATTTTGAAATATGTGGGGAGATTATTGGAATTTTTGTTGATATTTCAAAATAAAAATGGTTGTTGTAACGGTTACACAAACAATCAAATCTATTATTGCAATATTCCTCTAATTTTGTTCATTATTTTTCGGTTTCATAAAGTCTTAAGACGCTACATCAAAATGTGCTTAACCATTTACCTGCTTTTCAATTTCATATTCAATTCAAACATAATGTTTGACATATAAATGTGCCTCGTGAAATCCTATATATACCATTTCCCCTGAATACATGGTACACTATCACATTCCTCATTCATATTTCTTCCTATTGTCTTTTCTTTGAGTTTTCTCATTTCCACTTCCAGCATGCCAAAGGAAAGAACCAAGCAGTTATTAATCCAAGTATACGAGTGTACGCTTACGAGGATTAACGGTTGTTGTACCCTAGAGAATATGACACCACATAAACTTGTTACACCGAGACATTGTCTCTGAGGGGCGAAATCTACTCTTAAGGATAGTGATTACACGCCTCAACCTTAAACTCTTTTTGAAGAAATCATTTGGTGATGGACTACAAATCTAAAGATAAGTGTTATTTTCTATGGTTAATTTCAGCTTTTTATGTGATCATTGTGATTGTGTACAATTACTAATAATATATTATTTGTAGAATTTTATACGAGACAAAATTTAGTGGCGATATAACATCCATCAATCAAATTTTCCAATAATTTCTTTAAAGCTTTTTAGGCCTAACAACTAATCTGTACTGGGGGATTATGTCTGACCGTTTTCTTTTTATTGACCACTAAAAATAAATTGAGAGTTAACTTCAATAAACGTTGATGAGATTTGAACCTGAGTACGAGGATTCAACATCGAGACTTACAAACTTGACCACTTGTTGTGATTATTTTAACCATGGTTGAAAAAGTGAGCCAAAATATGTGCCAATGTTGTGATTATTTTAACCATGGTTGAAAAAGTGAGCCAAAATATGTGCCAATCTTCTTTACTTGCCTGAGGAGCCATTAGTGTCGCGCCACGTGGTGGTGCTGGAGTCATGGAAAGGATAAACACTTGTGTTAGAATGAAGTCCAACAGCCAAAACAGAAAGAACTGACAATTTTCACAGCCCAGAAACTGTAACCATGTCTGTGGCCTCATCCCAACAGAGCTTTCTAGCAAACGCTCTTATTCCACAGACCCACAGACCCAAAACCAAGTTCTTTACTTCACCAATCACTATCTCATGCAAAAGAATCTCCTCATCAGATGATGATCATCAGAAAGGCCTTTCCAGGTAATTGCTTACTAGAAGTGGTTTTGGTTTATTAAACAGGACTTTTGTTTTCAAGCTTGATTCTTGTTCTAGTTACTGTTTAGTTTGATGTGATTTTTCGTTATGTGTTGATGAATTTCCCAGAAAGAATGAGAACCAATTTGCAAAGTTGGCAATGGTGACATTGGCAGCTGGTGTGTTGACTCTGGGCACTGTTGATGATGCTTCAGCTGCCAAGAGTGGCGGTAGAGTTGGTGGCCAGGCGTTCCGGTCTTCGGCTCCTCGGTCTTCCTCCCCTAGGATCAATAACAATTCCAGGTAATTAGATACCATACAAGTTTGTATATGGTTATTTCAGTGATTCAATTGGGCCAAATGGTTGTGATGATTAGAAGAGTATGCCTAGTATTGCTTTTAGAAGCTTATTAATTTTATCTTTATATGCAATCTCCATAGTTGAAATATCCAGTTTGTTTTCATAATTAGATGTTGATCCACTAACTGGTAGTCAATTCTGACAGTGATTCTTATGCTTTGTCCGAGCCATTAGGCATACTTGGTGGTCTACTAATTCTAATGAGCTATTGATAAGCTGTGAAATAGGTTCCTCTGCTACTAGAGATTCCAATGCTTTAGGCTATATACTATGGCAACTGTGCTCTTATTGAAAATTTAGCCCTGTATGAGAAGGGCTAAATTTGATTTGGATTCTACTGAATTTTTCTTGAATATTTTTTGAAATACTAAGGGCTTCCTTTTCTAGACTAAAAAGAATAAGAATATAGGTTTTGCTGTAGCAATCACCTTGGGTTTCAATAATTAGTACTATTAGAGTATAATCCTCAGTTGATCAACATTGTTGGATTGTAAGTTTCCCTGAGCAGTTGAGCTTTGATGTCCAGTCATTGTCTGGTATGATTTATAAACTTTTATTCAAGCTCCAACTCCCATCCGCTGCATTTTTATAGTGCAAGATTATAGCTGGTGTATGGGACTTGTATGTTTCTCTCCTCACCATGAGGGATGTGTATGCACATATGTTTTCTGACAAGAATTATTGTCAAAATGCTAACCCATTCGTTATTATCTAAAGCTTCAAGTGTTCAGTGGTACACAAGGAACGCTCTTAGATACAAACCCTTTCAGAAGTTATGGAATAGTTTATATACCTATATTAAGGCTTATCTTGAGAGACTAGTACATGATTTTATTTCTCTTAAGAGCCATAGCTTCCCATACATGACTGGAGTCCTAGGAACTGCATAAGATCTTAACCTCAGGGTTATGAATGTCTTTCAAAAGGACTGGCATCTACAATTTTGCACCTGTAATTAAAAGTCCGTGATTCATTAGTGTTTATCATTTGCCATTGATTCGACCCTGGACCTACCATATAAAACTTTTTCAGTTTAGCACATATATCTTAGATACTACAGAAATGTCATAGAACTATCAGAAAGCAGTATTCAATCATCTAGCAGGAGTAAAGAAAGGGCATAAACTTTATAAACAGAAAAGATTAGCCAGAGGCTGTTGTTATTCTTTCTATTCCTAACTAACTGAGAAGCTAGTTAACAATGATGTCTTTTAAAAAAAAAGTTAACAGACATGTACTCTGTGTAGATGATTAGTTATGTTTATGTTTACGCCCAAATTAATATTTTACTAGAAAGTAAATGTCTATGTGAATATTAATTAAATTCTTAATCCACGTCACACCGGCGAGCCTAAATTCTTTGGGTTTACAAGTGATGGCCTGCCAGTGAGACCACTCGAGCTGAATAATAGAGTTCGCGTGTGAAATGAATTTCGTGCGAATAACAGAGTTCGCGTGTGAAATGGACTTCGCGCGAATTACAGAGTTCGCGTGCGGCATAGACTTCGCAAAGAAGCCACAGGCGGAGTCCGCGTGCACCACGTTTATCGTTGAAGACTCTTACAAGTCTTTGACATGCTTTAGGCCAATCCCTATGGCCTTTTTAATGAAAAAAGTCTTTTAAGGCTCGCGAGCTTCAAGGGCCCGCGAGATGGAAGCAAACTTCAGGAGCACGCGAGCGCCTCGCGGATAAGAATAAAGATGTTCATAGTTTGAGTCCGCATAAGAGTCTACAATTGAGCAGTGGGTGAAACAGTATCCTTGTGGTACTCAATTACGTCTCTCCTGGCGTGGCGAGGTGAGCCACTATATAAAGGAGCTCGAAGGCTTACAAAAAGCTCCCTCTCTCTACACAACAACTCAATAAAATACAACAAAACTATCGACCTAGTCGAACTCAGACGCTAAGCATCTCGCCTTAGCAACTCTTCTTTTCAAGCTCCTCGGAGCTTTGCTTTCTTTTCCTTGTCCGCTCTCTGGAGTTTTGTCTTTTTCCGTCTCCTTCCCAATTGAAGCTCTGCTCGATCTTACGTCAAGTATCGATATTGTGACACTCAGGCAGACTACTGTAAGTCCTTGCCTAGTACGCAAAGCGAATTTGAAGAACCTTGCAGTGGAGTTGGTGCTCTCTCCATCCTCAGTCGCTTGATTAGAAGCAGAAGGCTAAACGCACCCCACTACTATAACCACTACATTCCGCGTCCGCGTAGTGGCATACCCGCAATGACGAAAAGAGACTTTGCATACCCAGACTTACTGGTGTGGCCAAAACATTGGCACACCCAATGAGACCAGGGTAGTCTTTGATGTCACCTTCATTGAGGTCGGAGAACGAAAACAACGATGCGGTAATGGATTGGCGTGATTGGCAAGAAAGATCAGCGGCCGTCGATGGAAAATTTGTGGCCGTCAAGGAAAATTTAGCGGCCATCCAAAGGAGAATTGACGAAATGGGGCTCCATCCGCAAGCAACTAGCTGAGCAAGCGGCTGCTGAAGAATTTGTTCCTCAGAAAAGGAGCATGGAGATGGGACAGAACAGTCCATCTTAGAAGAAGAAATTGGTTCGAACACTAACGATGATGGCGGACCACAATTTCACATAAAAGGTGACAAAGGAGCCAGCTTTCCTATGCGAGACGTATATGAGGACACGGTTCAGATGCATGGGGGGCAAGGCGTAGCTCGCCTTCATTCTTTAATAGACCACCATGATCAAGGGCATGATCCACTCCAGTTTTGTCCAATTACTGGACATTATCAAGACGTTGCCCCAAGTTATGACAAGCTTAACTATATATGGTGTGGTGGTATACCTAGGCCAATCCGTGGCTTTACATTCCAATATAATTGGAGTCTTTCCATGCAAGTTCAAGGGCCAAATTATGGCTTTAGTGTTGTATGTGGGAAACATTTTTACACCCAAAATTGCAAGTTTATTATAAATGAGTGTAAAGTTGAGTATTCTTAGTGTGATGCATCAGAGGCAGATGTGGATTCGCTAGACTGTAGTGATTTCAAATTTGATTTTGATACAGAGCCAATTTATGATGAATATGATGAAAACTATATGTTGGTGCGTCTGTGTCATAATCATATTCCACAAGAGTTCAATCCTAGTGAAGCTTTTAATATGGTGAAAAGAGACCAGCAAGTGGTTCTCTTCCATGATCAATGCGTGGTTATTCCCGATAAGACCATGCATTATGACATGATAGTCAGTGCCAAGGCAAATCTTTACATTATATTGTCCGCAAGTACGCAGTTGAAGATCATGTTTTGCCAAATGACAAAGATGCTTGAGGGGCAACAGGGCAGTCCTTACGAGCTACTTTCTCCAAATTTTCAAGTTGTTGTGGCACATCTCAGCTTAACACTTGCCAATTCTCAACAACGACAGTCTCACGTTGGAAACATGACGACGTCGAGGCATGGAATGAAGCATTGGTGGCCTCCCCCATGGCCTGACGAAGGATAACTAATCAAGCTATGATCCCTTCTTTTCTTCACTCCTAGTTTTTAATTCAGCTTTTACTTATGTTTTTTTCATTTTCTTTATCTCTCGCTTTGAAAAAAGAAAAATACAAAAAAAAAATCAAATACCAAAAACACAAAAAGATATCATTGGTTTTGCTGAAATACAAGACAACGTTCTTGCCTATATAAGACTTGAACTTTACTTAGGAGCCTATCCCTGAGACTTGACGATACTAGGCATTCCATATGCCTTGAATTGCTGCCAGCGAAGTCAAGTCACATAGGCGATACAGCTAGTTTGCGATGTTGAAAGGTTGCAGCAGACACTACTAGATAGTCAACTTCGCGGACTCAACTGGAATGATCTAAGAAGAATTAGCCGGTGCGCCTTATATCAACAGAAAGCCCTGGATGTCTATATTCCAGAGGATTTTACGGTTCGTCATTCCGACATTCCTGGAGAGACTTATGGCAGTTTGAATATAGACAGGTCAGGATACGCACGAATTTGCAATGTGCATTTTTCAATGTGTTTTCATGACCTTGTAGCACGCTTTCCTCACTAGGGGGCATCCATAGCAGTTTGGTGTACATTTCTTCATACACCAAGATCTACTTTAGTCTGATGCACGACCTTTTTTTGGTGTTTGCCATTTTTCAATGTTGCATGGTACCACAACTCTGTCCCTTGGGGGCTTGTTAAAGTTTTGATGTCCTTCATTCTTCTCAAGCATCGGCGAACATACATCAAAATTGAGGGGCACATTGTGGTAGATATGTGTTCCAGATATTTCAGACTTTAGACTTTCATGTGTCTTAGTCATTATTTAGGTTAATCCTTGTAGTCTCTATAATTTTTTCAAGATTATGCGGCCGTTCGCCGACCCTTTTGTTTGCCTCATTGGTTCGCACTGGGGGGGGGGGGGGGAGCGAAGTACATGGCCAATGTCATTCCATATTTATCACCAAGTTGGTTCGCCATCGCCAAGAGCTTGCGAAAGGCCATTTTTTGAAATCTAGTCAAAGCAAACGTCTGCTCGAGGCGAATGCAGGAGAAGAGCAGACGAATGCAGGCGAAATGCAAGCGGAGTGCACGTTAAGTTCAAGTCCAAGGTGCTTAGTTATGTTAAGATCATGATTATCAGCTTAATATGGTACTAGGCGAACCGTACAGTAGCTTCGCTACAATGCTTTGCTGGGTGCTTGGGTTTCAAGGCCTATTCACAGGTTTGTTTACTCACACTCATTTTATGTATGACCCGAGCCATACCAGTGGCTTTGGAGCAACATGAATATAAACCTCTTCAGTTATTCTTAACATTCATGACTTCAAGGCTGGGAGACAATGTTTACTCCTAAATTAATATTTTACTGGACAGTAAATGTCTATGTGAATATTAATTAAATTCTTGGTCCAAGTCATATCGGTGAGCCTAAGTATTTTGGGTTTACAAGTGATGGCCCGCCAATGAGACCATGCGAGCTGAATAACAGAATTCGCTTGTGAAATGGACTTCGCGCGAATAACAGAGTTCGCGTGCGGAATAGACCTCGCGAAGAAGCCACAGGCGGAGTCCGCGTGCACCATGTTTATCGTTAAAGACTCTTGCAAGCCTTTGACATGCTTTGGGCCAATCCCTGTGGCCCTTTTAATGAAAAAAGTCTTTTAAGGCTCGCGAGCTTTAAGGGCCCGCGAGATGAAAGCAAACTTCAGGAGCACGCGAGCGCCTCGTGGATAAGGATAAGGATGCTCATAGTTTGAGTCCGCATAGGAGTCTACAGTTAAGCAGTGGGTGAAACAGTATCCTTGTGGTACTCAATTACGTCTGTCCTGGCGAGGCGAGCCACTATATAAAGGAGCTCGAAGGCCTACAGAAAACTCTCTCTCTCTCTCTACACAACAACTCAACAAAATACAACAAAACTATCAACCTAGTCGAACTCAGACGTTAAGCATCTTGCCTTAGCAACCCTTCCTTTCAAGCTCCCTGGAGTTTTGCTTTCTTTTCCCTGTACGCTCTCCGCAGCTTTGTCTTTTTCCTTCTCCTTCCAGTTGAAGCTCTGCTCGATCTCACATCGAGTATTGATATTGTGATGCTCATGCAGACTACTGTAAGTCCTTGCCCAGTACGCAAGGCGAATCTGAAGAACCCTACGGTGGAGTTGGTGCTCTCTCCATCCTCAGTCGTTTGATTAGAAGCAGAAGGATAAGCACACCCCGCTACTACAACCACTACATTCCGCGTCCGTGCGGTGACACGCTCGCAACGACTAAAAGAGACTTTGTATACCCAGACTTACTGGTGTGGCCAAAACAGTTTATACCCTGAAGAAAATGTGCCGAATGATGGTGAGATTATTGCCTGGTGCCTACTATTGGTTACCAGATTGATTGCTGAAGCTAGTGCTGTAGAGTATTTACCATTGATATAATGTTCTATAGAGAAAAGAAGAGTTCCATTGATCAATAATTTTAGTTTCTTGTGTTTTGTTTCTTAATTGATCCATTAATTAGTGGTCAATTTGATATGGATTCTAATGCTTCTGACACATAGGGTACTTCCAATTTCTACTGAGCTAGATAGATGTGAAACAAATTCTTGTGTCCAAGATTATACACCTAACTGTCACAAATGTAGTCGACTCGACTTAAATCAGTGCTACACCAGAAGGAGTTTCTCTTGAATATTTCACAGCTCTTAATTCATAGAAAAGAACTGTCTTTTCAGCATACTTTCCCCGGTTCCATTGCTACCGCAGGCTTTACGCAATTTGCCTTTGAAAGATTCCTTTTACAATACTAGTAAAGTACGAGTAGTGATCACCTTGAAGACTGCTGGCTCCTTTTTCATGTCCAAAGAGAAAATCAGGGTCTAATCTGCGACAATCACTTTGGTTTTCAGTTAATAATATTATCATCCTGAGATGAGAAACATGTTGGTTTGTTAAAGGTTCCCCTAAGAACTTGAGCTTTTGTGAAAAATCATTGTATGACATTTTGCCAAACCTTTTGATAGACATTTTATCCCCATCTGCTGCATTAATATGCGTATTGATCCTAGGCACTATCTAGCTTTTATATGTTGTATAATCTGAACGAAGGATTTGAGTGCTTATATTGTCAGATTGCTAAGCCATTCTTTAAATTTGAGTGTCAGAGAGTAGTTCAAAAAGTTACTAAGCACTTGGAGGGACCAAATTCTTTAATCTTATACAAACCCTCTAACAAGACGTGGAGTACTACTGTACTAGTATATAGCTTTACTTGGGACATATTGCTGATATGTTCCCATATACAACTTTGGTTCTAGTATAAGAACATAACCCGGAGGTTCTCTAGATATGATTGAAGAGGACTTGCATCTACAATTTTGGAATTGTCATTACATTTCTTTGGATAGTTATCAGACATTCATATTCTCACAGCGTCAGACTTTCATATTCTCACAGCAATGGATGATATCAACGATCTTATGCTTTCTGAAAGTAATCAATATATTTTGACATGATTATTGGATAACTGACTTCCTTTTGTAATCTGTTCAATTATGTCTCTTGTAGGACCAATATTTACATCAATCCTCCTGTTGCTCCACCATTAGTCGGTGGTTATGGGTATGGTTATGGATCACCATTCTTTGGTGGCTGGGGTTGGTCACCATTTTCATTTTTCGCCCCAGGTCCTAGTGTTGCCATTGGCATTGGTGGCGGCTTCCAACTGTTAGCGATTGCTGTGTTTCTTGGTGCCATTGCTGCCGTAGCAAGAAGATTCATCGCTTCAAGAGATGAAGAAGATGATGATTACTATTAATCGAGAACTTATGTTGTTAGCATACAAGGAACAGTAGATGTTGTACTTTTGTGGCTACGAGACATGCTGAGTAGCTATCCTGCTGGTAAATATAGTAGCATCATGTAATCTTGATTTTCCAGTTATTAATGTAACGTAATCATGTTTATACGTCAAGTCATCTTGAAACTTTAGATTCTCTACAACTCAACTTAAAAGTCTCCAGAAGAAGTCAGACCAAAAAGAGACTTACAAAAAGATCTTCCATTAGAGCGCGCGCGCGTGTTAGGCGATCTCGACCTTTGTCTGGCTATGTGTAAGGGGCTTCTCTTGGCTTTGCAGGAATGGCTTCACTAAAATTGGTGAAGAAGGGGACTCAAAGCTCCCTTATAGATTGTATTGTGGGATTTGTGGGGAAGTGTACTATACATGGAAGGTTTCCACTTTTATAAGATATTTCTCATACATTTCTTCCGAAATGCTTATTCCCTGGGGAAGAAAGGTTTGATAAATTGGGTATGTTTAAGAATTAAGATAGATTATCATTCACCAGCTGCTTTGCTTTAGTCACTTTCTATGGTTATGAAGAAGGGTGAGTAAGAGCACACCAGTTGGATTGAAATTGGTCCTGCAAATGAGATACGAAGAAGCGTGCAAAATTTTAGGTGGCTAGTGTGCTGCACTTGCCTATTTGTATGCTCTAAATGAAGAGCGACTACTGAATGTTAGTTGATATGCATTTTCTGATTGCTTACTCAATGTATATGACTTTGTTTCAGTATTCAGTAGTTAAACAAATGATATAATCACACAGAAATTGGAAAGCCAAGTTCTTCAATCTACTTCAAAAGTCTTCCTATATATGACTTTGGTTTCTAGGAACTGATCTACCTTGTGGTCAAGGAAAGGAAGAAGTTAAATGGGAATTTGCTATCCAAATGTAGATGTCCCAAACAATTTTTCTCTGCATCACAAATTTACAATAGATATATAAATCATGGCATTTATCATTCTATCAGCTGCATGCAAAACCACAATAACAGGTTTTCACCCACAGGTTTTGAGTTTGAGAACCACTAACTGACGTGGCCGCAGCTGCTGGTGCTGTTAACCGAACTTTGACGATGTATTCTTTGATCTCTAAGAGATCCAAGATTCCGCCCCAAAAAAAAATTAGAAAGTAATGAGGAAAGAGAACTTACTTGTGCAAAGAAGAATGAATTAATGAAAATGAGTATAGTGTTAACCATGAATGATAAATTAGATGTTGAAATCCCACTTTTCATTTGGGGGGAGGCTACGGTCAATTTTCATTTTTCTCCCCAGGTCCTAGTGTTGGCAACTTGGCATTGGTGGTGGCTTCCAACTTTTAACTAGAGTGCGGTGTTTCTTCCAACCATTGCTGCGGTTGCAAGGGGGTGCAACAGATCACGAGACAGAGGATGATGTAAAATTAACAGTGATGTTCTTCAGATTACAAGACATTGAGCATCCATCCTGTTCTACTATAGAATAGCATTCTGTAATAATATTCCATGGTTCTGTAACGTTTTCCTACTGTAAGTTAGAGTGAGACTTTAGTATATCTATAGTCAAGTTTCGAGTCTCCAAAACATTCACCAAACAAAGACTTGGTACCTTGTTTGTATGTTATAGAGAAGCTAGTTACTAGTTACTAAAATGACTATATTCAGGTTTCAATGATAAACTCATACCTTAGAGCATCACAAATTCACAATAAATTTACGTTTGACGTTTTATATCATTCTATCAGCTGCACAGCTGCTATTACAGGTATTTTTTCTCTCAGTTTCTGAGTTAGAGCAACACGTACTGTCATGACCCCAGCTGCTGGTCCACTTAACCGAACTTTAACAATGTAGTCTTTGATCTCTACAAGCTCCAGAATTCCACCTCCTGTGCCCGCCAGATATGGCCTAATCTCGGCAAGAAGCTGAAAAGAAGCTGGACATTAGCTTTGAAACAAACATTTGCAATTTTGCATGGCGTTTGAACATATATGAAATAGATATATTTGCATGTAATTTGTAGGATTCTAAGATTTTCAAACCTTTTCAACATTTTCCTCGTTCAGCTCAAGGCCCGTCTCAGTGTCCAGAATCTGCTCCACTTCCATAATCTCTGGTATTTTATCACGCAGGCGAGTTTCGATTCCCATCTTTAGTGTCATAGTGGAGCTGGGGCATGATCCACAAGCTCCTTCAAGTTTTAATACCACTACAAGCCCATCTATCTCATGTAGTGCCACATTCCCTCCATCTGCCATCAAACTAGGTCGTACCTCATCCAATACTTTCTCCACGTTTTCTTCAGTCAACGGAAGGACACAGCTTGGTGAAACAACATGCCCTGCATGATGAAGGATCACTTACTCCTAATTATGGAAAAGATGACTAACAGGAAAGCCATAAAATGTATAGTCATTTAAATCATTACCACGAAGTCTTTATTGGTTAATGTAACAGTTATGGTTTATGAATCAAGGTGCTCGTGTATGTGGCCCTTAATCATCTAATATCCGTGTATCAGTATATTAGATTTCTGCAGCAATGCAGTGGTGGTGGTTTGTCTTAACTTGACTCATTCCCAAATTTTATTATAAACCTATCTGTGTTCTTTCCTGCTAGAGTTTCCTTACAAATGTATTCCACTTTGCATCAGCTAGATAAAAATGAAAAGAAGTCACAACAAAATCACAATTATAACTGAATGAAAATATTCACATTTAAAAGGTCGGGTTTAGAATGTTAGACGAAATAGAGATGGATATCAACATCTAACTTGGATCCATTGGATATCAACATCTAATGTTGCTGATGTTGTCAAGGTTGACACACAGTTTTAGAATGGCATCTAGTTCACGGATGCTGTCAATCCTGACTTGCTAGTTTCATAGAACAATAACGGTGCCTGCACTATTAACACAAGTGAAACAAAGACTGTTACTCATACCCTTCCCTGCTCCATCCCATCCGATCCATTGTCAGTTACCTCATTGAACTCGTTGGCTGATGTGATGGTTTCCAAGTATCCTAGTTAAGAACTGTATTTGTATATGAGAGCCAAAGTGGTAGCAGCTGGATAGGTCTACCTCTTTCATTCATTTCAAGCATCTCTATGGGTAAGATATGCGTACCTATTACTAGAATTCCAATCCTTGAGATCTAAATGCAACCTGAGTTATGACTTTAGTGAAGCACCGGTATTTGAAAAAAAGAGGTAGAGAACCAGAAATTAAAGCACAAACACACTGGGCCATACTTGGATCAAATTCGACCATCAGGGAACAAATAAACTTTTGACTCGAAAAAATGAAGTAGGTTACATTCAGACTCGTATAGGAGGGGAAGTCATCATTCGATTTGGATTCTGAACCTGTTTTGCTTGCATTCTTAAAATAAAAGTTGCTGGAATTCCCCAACAAAAAGTTCTAGTGGGACATCTGACAGCAATAGAGTGCAAGAGAAACAAGGGTAGTTGTTTCAATTGTGGCAGTTAGCACAAGCCAAGATATTGTTATTAGAGCTTATTCCTAATCACTGCATCTCTAACAGTTTCTTCCCTATTTATGTTGCACCAGTAAGCAATGGTGATTCTAGATGTAAACTTCTTGTTCCGTCACTTCCATGTTGACATATCATGTCCTCTCCCTCCAATCTCCTAAATATTTCCTCACACTGATAATTTAGCCTGGACAGTCCATCCAAATTGAGATAAAAGACCCTTGGCGCCTTACACTTTTGTGTTCTTCCATCCGATACATTCTCAGTTCCTGTACTGAAAATATTGAGCTACCCCTTTTATTCATCTCAAGCATGTCTAGTTGTCTACTGGTAATATTCTAGCTCTTACTAAGAATTAAATTGCCAAGAAATCCAAATGCAGCCTTTAGAACAGATATTAGGACTTCAATATCACGTTTCATGTCGTTCATACCAGTCAAGCCTTTAAGATCCAAAATTGTATTCTTTCTCTTCCCTAGATGACCTCAAAGTTTTATACACGATGCACTTTCAGTATCTTCTGAAGAATATTAAGTTCTTGAAAGAAAGGAAATAGAAAACCAATCACATGCAGTTCATACCAGCTAGGGTAGGACTTCTTTACAATCATCGTAATATTCCTTCTAAGCAAATTGAAGTCATTTATAGTTTGCACTTCCAATAGCTTAACTCAATCATCAGTTGGATCCATGATGTTTCGGTTTGATCAATGTATAGCCTATAGTTTGCAAATTGGTCATGATAATAAATACAATTTCCTTGATTCATGATCAGATTAGACAGAGTTTTAACATCTGTATAATGTGAACATTAGGCATACATCCATCAATTTTAAACATTAGAGAACAAAATAAAATATGACTGGAAATCTGGAACAGTTAAAGTTTAATTGTCTAACAAGTATAGCAGAAAATCACAGTATTACCATTTGCATTTGCATAGAAGACTAAGAATTAAAGAAACTTGAAAATTGATATATATACTCATATATACCTGGTTGTTTTCTTTGAGTAGGTTTGTAGTAAAACCCAACAAAATGTCTGCTACAAAACTGACCTCTGAGAAACGAAGTTTGCTTTGAAGAACACCCACTGGCATCTACAATTGAGTTCTACACACAACAAAGAAAATCCATAATTAATGAGCTAAGAGACATTGTACTTCAAAACAATGAATCAATGAAACTGAGGAATCAGTATCAAACCTTGAAGAGTGACAAATGAGAAGTCGAAGTTCTTTCAGATGATGGGTTGAACAGAGCAGTGGTTGTTTGTGTTGTATTTGGTGAGAATGCACCCACCATTGGATGCAGTTGAAGTTGTTCTTCTCAATTGTTTCTCTGGTTATTGGAGAGACAAAAGTGATGGTAGGAATTTTGATAAAAAGAATCAATATTTGATTGGCTGCTAATAAGAGACAAACTAGAATTGAACACGCTATTCTGTGGATGGAAATGAGCGAGCTGCACTTTTACGGTTTTACCTTCCAGTTTCACTACGTCTAGCAAAATTCTTGTTTTCATTCCAAAAAAAAAAAAGAAAAAGAAAAAGCAAAATTCTTGTAAGGACTGTGGTTTTGTATCGAAAAAAGGGACCATGGTTAAGTAAGGCACGTTACCTTCGCATATAGAGCAGAGTATATTTGTTACATGGCGTGTATCTACACATACATATATGAATGATCAAGATTAAAAGATATAATATAGAAATATAGTGGTCAAACATATGAATCGTTATGAACGGCTAAGATTGCAACATATATTTACACATCGTGTAACAAGAATTTTCTTGAAATAAAGAGCAGGTAAACAGCCGCCATCGAGGACTGGGAAAGTGGGTATCCTGACGGTTTCACCATCTCCAGCCATCTCGAAGAGTGGCACCGGCTAACCGGCGGGATCCAACTTGTATCTGTACTCGAAGAAGAAGGAGAATGAGAAGGAGAAGAAGAAGAAACCGCCGTCGAAAAACTGAATCCTCATCGGAAACGAAGTTGCCAAAACCCACAAATTCAGATACTTCATCAATCGATAAAACTGAATACACTAGCTTGCAGAGCTCGTTGAGAGGATTACAAAACTTACCACATGCAGAGAAAAGGGAAGCCGGAGGATGGCTAAATGTCGTCGGGGAAGTAAAGGTCGAATCGGGCTTCCTATCAAACCTTAACGCTTGTGCGATTTGAAAAGCCTAGGAGGGATAGTCGGAGAAGAGAGGATTCAATCTAGGTTGTTCGGACGTCGTCAGGTGGTCGTAATTGGTTGGAGTGTGCAGGTCGGGTCTACGGAGACTCGGGTTGAGGACTGGTCTTCGGCTTGTGGTCAGCTTTGACCGAGCGCTGACCCTTCACCACGTAACTCAACTAAAATTATAGGTTAATTTCCATGAGCTCTCACATTGTGAATTTTAGTCAAATGGAACCACAATGTGCCTATTAATGTGATATAACTTGTTTAATGAGTTATATGTAAGTGTACATCATTGTTAACCAACTATAGAGAAGAAGCAAAATTTTTGAAAATATAGTGAAATAAGATGTGATCAGGATAGTGAAATACGACTAAGGTTGAAAAATCATAAACTTCCGATAATGTTTGGGCTCTGATAAAAGCGCTCAATCTGAATTACACTTAGGTGCTCCTAAGAGGAACTAATCACCGGAGGGTCAATTTATGGGGGTTTCAGATTATGCTCCTCAATCCCATCAAATACCTCAGCATCCCACCGCCACTCGTGATCCTTGTCAAGCCATCTACGAGATCCTAAGAAGCAAATTTTGTCGGCGTGACGACTAGAATTGATCTCATCTAAGTATACCGGGCAAGCTTTGTACCCCTTAGTTTGTTGGCCAGATAACATCACATAAGCTGGTTGTCCAAATAACAGTTGCTTTCATCATGAACGAAGTTTTACCATGCCTGGCAAAAATTAAGGAGTCCATTTTCCCATAACTCTTGCAGCTCGTCAATTAATGGTCTCATGTACACATCCAAACACTTTCCTAAAGAATACAGCCCTGGAACCATAAACGTTAAAAAATTATACTCCTTCCTCATACACATGTTTGGAGGTAGATTGTACAGAAATACTATCACAGGTCAAATGCTATAAGACAAATTCATGTTTCTAATAGAATTGAATCCGTCTGTTGCAAGTTCGAATCTGACATTTCGATTGTTTCCAGCAAATTCGAGAAAAGAATTGTCAAAGTGTTTCCAAGCCTTCCCGTCTGCGGGGTGTGTGAGATTATCTAGATCTATTCTCTCTTCTCTCTGGTGCCTTGCCTGGTGCCATCTCATTTGCTTGGTCGTATGTGAAGACATATACTGACGCTGCAGACGAGGACCCAACGGGAAGTAACGAAGAACCTTCCTAGCAATGGGCGGGTTTTTCTATTTAGATGAAATGTATAAGTTTTATACCTTGGCTCGTAGTAATGTGGGTACTAAACTTCATCTTTGTAATCTTTGTAATACAAGATGCAGTTATTGACGCAAGCGTCTATCATTTGGTGATTAAGACCTAGGTCAGCCAACATGCTTTTTACCTCGTCGAAATTTTCAAGACAACTGTTACCTTTGGGAAACACTTCCTTCGTAAGTGTAATATCCTCATCAAAACATACGTTAATCTTTCCCCACTTGTTTTTTATCATCATTTGCTTCATGACGATACCCAACACAGTATGCTCACTGCTAGGATACAATGGGGTTTGTACTTGTCACATCTCAGTCCCAACGTCGGCGGGTTTTAAGCACCGGATGCCAATTCTAAGGTGTGAGCGAGTGTTATAAAACAAAATGTAAACAAAAGTACTATCTTCTAAGCTCTTCACTCTAGGCCCATCGTGTACCATTTTATCAGCTCGGTACAACATAAGTACTTCTCTGCAAAAAATATTAGGGTGAGTATAACCACGCACTTAGTGAGTAGACCAATGTAATACGCCTGCAAAGCCATGTTATTTTACACATGCTACAAAATACGTATATCGTATACACATCGTATCAAACAATTCATCACATCGCGCAATCCCTTCTTATTGGATATCCTTCAATTTAGTGATCCCCATGGGAACTTAATGACCTTCAAGTTTTATACCTCCGTGTGTCACATCTTTACTTCGACATAATTAATCAAAAAGTTCACATGTTCCATGACTAGTCAAACAATGGATCCAACACTTAATTATATATAAACACTGCATATTTCGGAAATCAACATGCTTCACTCGAAAATAGACAGATATTTCGTAAACATATCAAAATCATGTTTTTCGACTATTTTGATAACAAATAAGAATATTTAAAACAAATTACACAAATTCACTCACCTCGATAACATCGAATCCTCACCAAGAACATCGATCGTAAACCGAGTCTCCTAAAACGAGTCAACTAGAAACACCGTTGGATCTATCTCAAACTTCTAGAATAGGAAGAGGATATCGAGACGAACCCGTAGAACTTCACGAATTCAAAATCGAAGTTACAAATCAAAAGTCATGATCCGCCGAAGTTTAATCGCAAAAGTAATTCTAGAGAAAGAAAACGAAGGTGAGTGAGAGATTATTTGAGGAGAGAGAGTGTTTATGAGAGAGAGAAGCTGATCAATATATATAGAGAATGTTTTCCACCATAAAAGAGTCGGCTAGCCATTTGACCAATAGAAGAGTGACACTTGTTACTTCCACACCGAACCAACACCACCATTTCACCACAACGTGACAAGTGTCCTATGACTAAGAGAAATGGAACTGAAACCATAAGGCTGCTTCTCTTGGTCACTAAGTAAAAATTGTGGCTAATGGGAAGACGCCACGTCACCACTCAAATCGATTTTGATCGTTCAATGAAACTTTGAAAAATTTGTTAAAAATAGCTTGGAAGTTTGAAAAATGCAGCGAACTCATGGCGACATCTACTTTCTATTTCTAAAAAGAAAAACATATTTTTGAGAAATTTAAAAAATCAGGATGTTACAGTACTTGCCGTAGAAGCATGTTGTACTTATCATAATCATTGTTATAGTCAACGTAAGAGACATTAGGGAAGGTGTCAGAGGCGTTGTCATAAACAACATTTTCATGATATCCTGAGATGGCGAATGAGAAGACATCGTTTAAGATGTTCATCATAGTAGGGTCCCCATAACTAGTATTAGAAGATCATGCATGCTGATTATGTTGTACTTGAATTTCTGCAAATGTAGACATTTGAACTTGATTTTCGTCGTTTCATATCCATGTGGTATAACTAGGACAAATATCGTTTAGTGTCAAGTGAGAATACATATCTTCATATGTTACTGGTTTCTGTTTGAGATATTTGTTGCATGAACATATGTGAATAACTTTATCTGGAGGACTATGTAGACACACAAACTCAAGAAAATCATAAATGCCTCTCATTTAAAGAGGGGACCCATTCCCTAATTGCATCCAGCTCTTGTCCATGTTGTATACTATAATAACAAAAAACAAAACTATAAAATAAAAAAATCGTGAATAATAAACGGGAAATATATATATATACTTAATTTGACACGACCCACCCCGAATTTCACCCTGAAACCCAGAGTAACTCGTGCGGGGACCACCTCCAAGAAAGATATTACCGAAAAATCGGCATAACCTCCCTTGAAAATGGACAACCCTTCCTAACGAAAACCTGCAAACACTTCCAAAAGTTTTTAATCTAACCTTAGACTCCTGGAGCTTTCGTGCTCCCCAAATCACAACACCACCCAAATTATTTACTAATCTAAACAAAACTCATATCCAACCATTTAAAGATTCAGAGCAACTCTAACAGGAAGAAAGGAAACATAATAAATTAACAAGCGGAAGCTATATGATGACTATGCCTCATCCCCATGTACGCCCGACCTCAACTATGCAATCATGCAAACTGGGCATTTTTAAAATGAAGAGCCCAGGGGAAAACATTTGAAACACGTTAGAGTGAGTGGACAAAAACATAAATTTAATGAAAATATTTATGCTTTCCCATTTTCTAATAATCAAGAAATCTGTTGCATGCAAGTGTTGACAAAACCTTCATAAGGAAAATCCCAAAGAAATGGACTAGCCCCGCTAGTCAAAATATTGACAAAGATAAATACTAACCTTCATTGAAGAAGGTATCAAAACAAGGGACTAGCCCCGCTTGTCAAATCGACAACTCAAGTAAAATATCCTATATGGCCATATAAGTGAGTCTCCCAGACTCTATTGCCTCCCAGGCATAGTACTCCCATACTCCGTGTACCTTCACGTCGAGTTGACGGATAGGGTACAGGGCTTGTGTGATGCCGTCGACAACATCACATCACCCGAAGGTGGAAAGGGCTTGCGTAATCCCACTTCAAACGTGGAAGTTACATCGCCTCGAAAGGCGGAACAACATACTAGTATTGACATCATATATATTCCAAGAATATGGCATAAGAAAAAATATAAATCATATGAGTTTCCCCGAAACTTATAAATAAATACAAGTACGATTCTCAACCGTACTTAAAGAATTCAAAGAGCAAAAAAAATATTTAAATTCAATGACGTGTCCCACACGTTAAAATGCTCAAAGGAATAAATAACTCATCTCATTAACATGTTTCAAAAATTAGACCATACTCAAATCTTTAAAGAAATCTCAAATCCAGAGATCAAAAGGATATCATAATTCAAATACCAAAACTTACCCAAGCTCAAATCCATAAGTTCATTATCAAAAACATAACCAATCGGTCAATCTCAAATAAATTCCATAACCAATTCAAAAGGTGAAATCATAATTTAAGCTCAGAAAATATAATTGACAACTTATAAAATCATGCATGCATATTCCTTTAAAAATAAAGTGTCCACTCACAGATTTAGGCTTAAGCCTGACGAATTCCGAATCACTACTCAAGCGAGGTTCCCTTCGTATCCTTGCACAATAAACATGCTTAGGACCAAACTTAAATTCTGGAAAAATTAAACATTTGAAAATAAACACTCAAATCTCTTCTGCTTAACCCACTACTCTAATTAGGGTTAAGCTCACCGGATTTTCACCAAACTCCACCATAACCTTAATACCTCAAAAACACTTTTCCCCAAATAAAATCCAATGGCCGGATTATTAATTAATAATCGGCCAAAAATACTTAACTTCAACAATTCTTAAACCTATCCAAAACCCCTCCAAAAATTCTAAAACTTATTCCATTAAACTTCTCATCAAAATCACTAAAAAAAAAAATTTCCGGCGGCTCCGCCGGCAGCGGCGGCCGGCAGCCGTTTTCCGCCGACCTCCAATGCTTCTCAAATTTTGACAGAATAATCCTCTCATCCTACCCAACAACTTTCATAACTAGCACTTAGTCCAATTCTGAGGCTAACTAGGGCAATCGAACTAAAACATCCATAAATCCCTAAAACTTTCAATTATACAAATCACCCTAACGAGATCGAAATAGACCGATTCATTTGGAGGGATTACTCACCTTGATGAGGGCTACAAAATGAGCCAAGAATTACGGCCTATGGTGGCCGGAGGACGGAGCTCCGGCGAAAAGACGATCGGCGTCCCGGTGGGATTTCCTCCTCTCTGGCGGCACTACCGGCTAGGACGGCTGGCCGGGAAGAGAGAGGAGGTGGCGGGGGTCCGAACGGGACCGGTCCGGCTGTCTCAGGTGGCCAGACGGCGGCAGGCGATGGTGGTGAAGTTTCCGACAGAAGGAGAGTTCGGGAGAAGAAGAGAAGAGAAGGAAGAGAAGGAAAAGAAAAGAAAAGAAAAGAGAAGAAAGAGACGGGCTCGGGCTCCCTCCCCTCTACCCGGTCCAACTCTTATAACCAACACCAAAAAATATACCCACTTAAATTTCATCTATTTTTACCCACTCAAAAACTTTACCATTTAATTCATAACTTTATAATGCTAACTCCAATTTTAACGCGTAGGATGTCTACGAACTCGTAACCACATCTTCTACAACTTTCATGAAGAAAGTTTTCTCATAATAATTTTCTTACTAAAAGTCAACCCTATGGTCCTTAAGGGTAAATAGTTACTCATCACGGTAAAAATCCGAAGTAATACCAACGGTAAATAACCGTAAAATAACTTAAGAACCGGGATGTGTCAATTCTCCCCTCCTTATAAAAATTTCGCCCTCGAAATTTCAAATCATACAAAAGAGGCGAAGGTTACTGCTCTTCACCTCAGTTTCCAATAAACGTTAAGCTAAAATCATCTATCATCAAAGCTCTTCAAATTTTCTTCTATCCCAAAATTATACCTTGTTCCCTTGAAGAAACAATTAGTTGAATTCTTCTCCACTTACTTGGCACATCATAACTTATCTACCAAACCCGAGGCGAGTGCATATACTTTAACAAACCTCAAGTTAAGGATCAACCGACATACTCTGCCAACGTTCCACATGACACCACTCACGCAATACACTTAGCTCTTTGAATTATCTTCCATTGATTGAATGGCTTGCCCGAAATAATTATTATGATACATAACCTCAATTTATACGGATGACTTTGTCCTTTGTCAAGTTAATAAGGTTATTAAATTTCGTGATTCACAATACCATCTTACTTCCGTCACCAATTATTCAAAACAAAACTCAATTATTCGCATCAAAAAGGACTTTCACCACCTATATGATTTGTCTTAATCGTTACGACGATCGACAAGTACCTCCCTTGTTGCCAGATTACGCTAATGCGATCTATGATACCAAACTCTTATTCCGAATACCTCTTGTATCTCAAATCGTATCCATACACGATGACCTCCCAGGTCCTACACGGATCAAAAGTGGTCCCACCACAATACAATCCCGTATGAATACTCATCACAAGAATGTTATTTAACATGTTCTAACAAAATTTTTGCCATTTATGCCAGTGGATAACAAGCCTTGTCTCAAAATAATTCCTGAATTATCAAGAATCTTCTTCCTTAAAGCTATACCACCAGCCAATCATAACATTAAATCCCAGAATTCGCCTCGCGAATTAATCATTACTAACCAATAATAACCGTTCGAATCACATCCCTCAATAATACATTCAACAGTAGCCACCATCAACAACTTACAAGCACAAGAAAATAACACATTCGAAATCGACCACATACCAGAAACTGACACCTCTAAAATGAAGAAAATATGATGACTTGGCTTAGAAGATACGAGTATCCTCTCGTACTAACCAATTTGTTCTTACTTGTATGCAGACGAGCCTTTAGATGGCAAGACCTATTCCCCGAATAGGAAGATATGAGTTATTCATTATTTACAACGACAATTCATGTTGCTTGACTAAACATCGAGATCCATGCAAGCAAATTACCTCCCTCAAGCATTGACAATTCTGCTCCCCAAGCCACACTTCCTATTCGGGTTCAAACGCGACCACAAATCCAATAGCTAAAATCATATTGCGAGAAAGATTTTTAAATTCCAGAACCTCTGAACGGTTCCAGCATACATCTCTTTCCACTTCCCTATCAATTAATCCAAGGACAGAACACGATCCACAAAACCGTTATGGTCAAAATTCTTGTAAACGTTGGTTGCTACGACGGCTAATGTCACATCCCGACCCTTATATTTTACCTTATTTACTAGCGTGATTATAATAAGAATTTTACCGTCTCGATCATTGAGTTAATAGTTTAATTGGCCCCTAGAGGTGTTTTCGGGGACGATTATGTGTGGAGGATTGTTCGTTAGAGAAAATTTCGTTGATGGTAAAAATGATAAATTTTAGCTAGTAAAAGGTAATTTTTATACGGGTATTATTTTTCGAGGTGTTACATTTTTGGAATTTGGGTTGTTTAAAAGTGTGGACCGGTGAGGCCCAAACCCATTTTCTCTTCTCTCTTTTTTTTCTACCCGGTTCTCCTTCTCTCTCTCCCCGATTTTCTTCCTCCCGCTGCCCGGTTTTCCGGCCGTCCTCCCGCCGCCGTCTGGCCACCAACCGCCGCCGCACCGGTCCCGTTCGGTCGACCTCCAACCCAGCAACCTCCCTAGACCGGTGAGAGGAGCCCTAGCTCCGCCGTGAGAGAGCGGTGCCACCCGAAAGGTCCGACTGTCCAAAACGTCACTTCGTCGGAACTCCCTCCTCCGGCCACCAATCCGGGCAAGCTTGGTACGGTTTTGAAGATCTCCAACCCAGCTACCTTGCCCTAAAAGGACTCACTCCGGTTTGCTTCAGGTAAGGAGAAATTTGAGGTGGAAGTTCTAGGGCGTTTTTGATGTTTTTGTTCGATAGGCATAGCTAGGCTTGGATTTTGGGTTTGTGCTAGTTAGGAAAGTTGTAGAGCATGATGAGAGGAAGATGCTGTTAAAATTTGAGAAGCATAGGAGGTCGCCGGAAAATGGCTGCCGGCCGCCGCCTCCGGCGGAGCCGCCGGTTGGGAGATTTTAATGTTGTTAAATTTGGAATATTAAGGGGAGTTTATTGAAGTGAGTTATGGAATTTTTGGATGAGTTTTGGATAGGTTTTTGAATTTCCGAAGTTAGTATTTTTGACGGTTAATTTAAGTAGAATCCGGCCGTTGGATTAAGTTGTTTAATCTGTGGAAAGGTGTAGTTACGGCTGTTGATTCTAGGGTTGAAATGTGGATCATTTCGAAGTTAGGCAATGATGAGCGTGTTATTGGCTCTCGGTTAATTTCTGCCTATTTTGTGTAAATATTGGAATTTCGGCTGAGAACTTAATATTATATTTGGAACAGGTCGTGAGGAGGCTCGAGTTGACGAGGCCCCAGATCGACGTCAGGCTTAGGCCTAATTTGTGAGTGGACTTTTATTTTAAATAATGTGCATGCGAAATAATTTATGTGATTAGAGACTAACCGAAATTGAGACTTTCGGTGAGTATGTATATATATATATATATATATATCCATATTTGGATGATTATGAGAATAATATGTATATGGGGGAATGCTAGCTAGCTATACGTGCTTTTCCGCCATACTGAGGTAAAATTCCATTATGGCGCAACGTGAGCGTTAGACGCAATCGTTGTAGCCCTATATAAAAATAATAATTTATATAGGGGATATGCGCGTATATTTATACACCGTGTTTTTCTGCCATACTGAGGTAAAAATCCCATTATGGCGCAACGTGAGCGTTAGACGCAATCGTTGTAGCCCTATATAAAAATAATAATTTATATAGGGGATATGCGCGGATATTTATACACCGTCTTTTCCACCATAATGAGGTAAAATGCCATTATGGTGCAACGTGAGCGTTAGACGCAAGCGTTGTAGCCTTGTGTGAATTTTCTATTTGTTTTAGTTTCAAGAAAATTCATACAAGGGATATGACGAGTGTAATATATACATATTTTATTTTAGCCTGAGAGGCTGTATTTTTTTTGAGTGTTGGAGACGGGCCGGAGCCAGTCATGAAATTCCAGTTTTCGTGTTGAGCGCCTTAAGCTGTCGCATGCAGTATAGTGTTTTTATGAAAAAGTAAAATTGGGAAAGCATAAAGAATTATTTCCTTTATTTTATTTTTGTCCACTCACTCTAACGTGTTTAATGTTTTCCCCTGGGCTCTTCGTTTTAAATTGCCCAGTCTGCAGAGTTCGGGTTGGATCTAATAGGAGACGAGGCATAGTCACCCGCTTTTCCACCACTCTTCTTCAGTAGGTTATCTGTTTAACCTACTTGTGGTTTCATTTTCCGCTTGTGTTTAGTAGCTCTGAATACTTGGGTTTAATGTATATTATTTCGGTTGTGGGTGAAGAATTGTTGACGTCTTAGAATATTTGTTGGAAGATTTATGTTATCTTTTGGTTACTTATATTTGATGTTGGATAATGTTGTGTTGGTGGTAGTTGTATTTGGGGAGCACGTAGGCTCCAGGAGTTAAGGTTGGATTAAAATCTTTGGAAGTGTTTTCAGGTTTTCTTTAGGAAGGGTTGTCCATTTTCAAGGGAGGTTATGCCGATTTTTCGGTAATATCTTCCTTGGAGGTGGTCCCCGCACGAGTTACTCCGGGTTCAGGGTGAATTTCGGGGTGGGTCGTGTCAGCTAAGCCCCAAAATTTTCTGACCAGCGTATCAACGACAACAAAATCATATCTAAGTTGACTTTATTGATAGTCACAAGCAGCGACATCCGTAAACATCATTTAACATAACCTACAGTTCAACACCACTATTAAGCTGAGCTCCCAAAACTCTAAGTTAATTATCAGATGTCAAAATTAGTTACCACTCCAGAGCCACTACTACAATGTGTGGTTTATCAGCCGCAGAAACTGTAAGAGCAAGAATATATCGAAACTCAAATAATTTCCATAAATTAATGCAAAGATTAATCCATGCATCAATTATCAAATAAATTCAAAGATCTTTCAAATCAAATTTGGATCAATAAGTGGTCCCACCACAATACGATCCAGAGAAGAGACGTCGTTCAACCTATCCATATATCCACTATACACCATATTAAATTTCTTAATAAACCTTAACTCGGAATGCTTCTTTAGTCAACAGGGGAAAACCGTCTTCCATAAGGCTACACACAAAAATATACATACAACGACACAAACCATCTATTCAACATTTCCACACGACTCTCAAGATATCACGCAAAATTTACGGCTCCCTGATTCATCGCTTAATTGAAGTCCAGCTCACTTAGGATCACCACTGGATTTATCCCTAATTCAAGTCTATGACACATTAACCAATTCATTATTTACCTCGAAACTTCGACAAACTAACTAGAATTTCTAACCTTCAAATCATAGAGCTTGAATTCGCACTCCATAATTTCAAGCTCTGAGGATATTACTCAAAACTACAACATAAATAATTTATATACTTCCACTACACCACAACTAAAACTCTGATCCACTTCACCGAAATAGATAAAAGGGGAGTGAACAGATCCTCCCATTGATGTGTCATAGTTAGCCACCAATTGCCAACGAAGTGATGCTAATAAACCAACTTCGATAACAAATTCAATACTTATATCAACCACTCGGAACGTCACTGCTTGAAACTACTATGGACACCCATACTCTTACTCCATGATTTGGTGGGCTTTATTCCATCCCTGCCTCAACCACCAACTCTACGCAACTATTTTTTGAATACCCTTAACAACACATATTAAATTCACCATGTGTTGTCATAAGGCCGGAGTGACCACAACCATCTCGCTCTCACTCCTCTATTTCAAACTTGCTTGGAACTCAAAACATGTAGTGCCACCATTCAACTTCTAAAATTCCCTGAGTGTGGCACAACGAGGAGTTGTCACAACACACTGACTAATGACTTTCGTGACACCAACAACCCTAAATGAATCCAAGTCATTATACTTAGTGCTTTAACCAACTTCAACTTACCCACAATAGAGACATAAAATCATCAGAAATCATACTATTCATCGACTACTATTATCCATCATTTTCAAAATATATAACCACTACCATCTTAATAAGAAGTACTAAGGATAAAAACATATCCATAGTTAAAGTTGTAGGAACCAAAACGTGCTACCATAACCAGATCTATGACAAAATGTTCCCAACTGACTTTCTCTACGGACAAGGCAATTGGAAATTTTGTCATCAATCAGGACTTCTCTAAATTGACATTTAGCTTTTTATGCAGTAACTTCCTGCAACCCAACACTAGTCACAGATCCCATGTGACTAACTCGCTCAGGATCAGGGTCCTCAACAACCTGTAAAGGTACCCCTTGGAATTACTATGGGTACCTCCCACATCACTTCAATCAACTTTTACCTCAGAAGAATATACCACTTATTTCAAACTTTCCTTCCAACTCTTTTATCCTAGAAATCACGTAATTCGATACCACGATTTTTCCATCGGACTACTACAACTTCACACTTGCCCACTATAAATAGTGAATTCCAAGGCTTGAATTAAACTTTTCACCTTCTAAAAATTCGCACGAGATGCTCACCCTAGCATCTTAATCATAACTCGATCAATCATGATCAAAGGAAATGAATGCTGCCATTCATCTGAGTTCTTAACTGGAGATCCCAACTCGCAATTGAACTCTAACAAATTATGATATCACCCAATAACCCTTAAGGCGTGATCCATACACATTTTCATTACTCGAAGCATAATGATTACCAAAGAGGCCGGAGTACGGAGGCATAGTCTTAGAGATGAAAACATTTATGGCACACTAATGTTCATAAATAAAATAAGAACAACTACATCACTCACTTAATCAACACATAGTGATTAATCCGAATAACCCTAATTTCGTCGGCCAAGATAATCCGAATAATTAAAATAAATAAAACACGTTTAAATTTCATTGTACAGGATTTTTTATTTTTACTCTTGGACGACGAATTTAACAAATATCGTCGCCCAAGTATTATCTTGGCCGACGAATTACCCTAATTTCGTCGGCCAAGATAATCCGAATAATTAAAATAAATAAAGCACGTTTAAATTTCATTGTACAGGATTTTTTATTTTTACTCTTGGGCGACGAATTTAACAAATATCGTCGCTCAAGTATTATCTTGGCCGACGAATTACCTTAATTTCGTCGGCCAAGATAATCCGAATAATTAAAATAAATAAAGCACATTTAAATTGTAAGGAAATGTTTTTTATTTTTATAGCCCCGTCAGCGTCTCCTCTATTGGAAACTATTCTCAGTTGAAGGTCCGACCAGATTACGTGATTTGGAGGGTCGAATAGCCGTTTCCGTCCGTTTAGGGGTTTGACCGCGCCGATTGACCGGACGGATCGAGCCCTTATCTTTGTCAGATGGAGTTGAATTTTTTCCCACCTACGTAATTCGTTATGCTGGTCATATCTGACGGTCGGTTTTCAGTTCCTCTTCTCCGATCACCAAACTCACGATATACGTACTAATGTTGTATAATTTTTTTATATAAGTGTTGAGTTTAAGTTTCGTTTTGAAGACAACGTATACGTAGAGGCCTCAAACGCAAAAAAGTCTTGAAATAAGATATGACCAGAACGGTGAAATACGTCAACCCGTGAAAAATGAAGATATTTCGGTAAAATTTCGGTGCCGGTTGTTCCGGTCAACGAATTTCTCTTATTTCTACCTAGTGGTAGCCCTATCCCGGGTATTTATTTTTTACCAAATTTTTATAGCCCCGTAAGAGTCTCGTCGATTGGAAACTATTCTCAGTTGAAGGTCCGGCCAGATTACGTGATTTCGAGGGTCGAATAGCAGTTTCCGTCCTTTAAGGGGTTTAACCGCGCCGATTGACCGGACGGATCGAGCCCTTATCTTTGTCAGATGGAGCTGAATTTTTTCCCACCTACGTAAATTATGGTAGGATTTTAGGGTAAATTATGGTAAATTGTGATGTAAATGATAATTGTAAAATATTAGGGTTTAGGGTTTAGGATTTGGGGAAATAATTTGTAAATATATTGTAAATGATTAAATAATTTTTGATTAAATAATTAAATAATATAAATTATAATTGTAAATATATTGTGGAAATTTTGTAAAAAATAATGGATTATTTTTGAGTAAGGATGTAAATATTCGTAAATTAACTTTTGTGATGTGATAATTCTGAATTAATGTAAATAATTTGTTATGTGAATTAAAAAAATAATAAATCCTATAATAATTATTACTTTTTATTTGTGCTATTATTGTTGATAAATTTTTCGAAATTTATGGTTATTTTTTGTTAAATTAATTATAAGACGGTAAAATATTTTTAATAAATATATGGTTATTTTAAACAGGATGGACATGAGGAGAACTTCTGGATAACGTCCGGGTGCGAGAGCGAATATTCCTCGGACGGTACCTTAAACAACCCGCCGCAATCACCGTCGGTCGGGTTTCCGTGGCAGATGACGGCTCGACAGGCGGCGCTTAGGGGTGGCGCGAGCGGCTTGCGTTCTGCTGGGCAGCCGGGCCCCGCAGCGACGGCCCCTCGTCATCCAGATACTTCCACGGTCTCGATCTATCACCTCCCCCACACAGTCGTCCCCGACCGACGGTGATGGCGGGTCATCCGGGGTCCCTACGGTGCCGTCCGACCTCTTCCTTCCTCCGACGATACCGTTAAACCTGAATTTTTGTAATTTATTACATCATTAATTTATGTAATAAATTATTTATAAATTTATAAATTTCTGTTATTTTTAATTAAATTTTAGTATTACAAAAATTTAAAGAAATGTCAAAAAAAAATTCCAGCAAAAATTTAAAAAACATTATTTATATATTTAAAAAAATTATTTAAATATTTTTTTAAAAAAATTTAAATATATCTTAGGCGACGAAATTGCTAAATCGTCGGGCAATGACTTACCATATAAGACGACGAAAAAAATTATCGTCGCCTAATATGTAGTGATCTTAGGCGACGAAATATTTAGTTTCGTCGCCCCAAGTTATAACATCTTAAGCGACGAAAAAAATTTTCGTCGGCCAAGGTGTTAAATCTTGGGCGACGAATATTTTTGGGCGACTAGAAGTATATTTTAGGCGACGAAATTCGTATCGTCGCCTAAGAATTACTCTTAGGCGACGACGGAATGAATTTTCGTCGCCCAAGTTCTTGGCCGACGCACTTCTGGCGACGACGTCTTGGCCGACGACATGTCGTCGCCTAAGTACTTAGGCGACGAAATTTTTTAACAGGGCGACGATTTTTTTTCGTCGCCCAAGTTGAAATTTCTGGTAGTGATGTATATACACTGTCAAAGTTATATATATCATGCATGCATCAAGCAATCCAGTAATTATATTATCCACACAAGTAAGCAACATTCCATCAAAATTGAACCGGCAAAGTCGCCGGAAAGTTCGCCAGAAAATATGCCTAAATGAAGAAAGTAGATGAATTAAAGTAGTTACTTACCAATTAGGAGAGAAACAACTTTTGATGATCGATCAAATTCATGAAGAAAATCTTTCAAAACTAGATTTGGATAGGATGAATTCTGTGGGGGGGGGGGGGGGGGAATGATGAATTTGTGTTCTCTTTTGGGCAGAAATTGAATAAAAGATCTATTTAGTTAGCCGACGGAATCTTCCGTCGCGTAAAACAAAAAGCATCGGCAAAGAAATATATTTGTTCTGCATTGTGTCAGGCAATAATGGTATTTCTTAGCCGACAAAATAGGGTGTCGGCTAAGGAAGACATATTTGTCACCCAAGAATAACTTAGCCGACGATAGAGGGTTCGTCGCCCATGACTAACTTAACCAACGGACAAAGGTTCGTCGCCCAAGACTAGCATTAACGACGGAATGATTTCATTGCCTAGGATTATCTAACTCGACCGAACTTAGACGACGATTCATTTTCTTCGGTTAGGAATATCTTAATCGACAGATTTCGTCGACAGTCAGAATTCATCGCCTAAGAGTTACTAAGTTGACGAAATTTGGTCGATGGAAACTATTCGTCGCCTAGGATTGACAAAGTCGAAAGAACTTAGACGACGAAACATGTTTCGTCGGATAAGAGTATCTTAGTCGATGGATGTCCTCGACAATCATTTT
Organism: Fragaria x ananassa; assembly: GCA_034370585.1. Taxonomy (NCBI): domain Eukaryota; kingdom Viridiplantae; phylum Streptophyta; class Magnoliopsida; order Rosales; family Rosaceae; genus Fragaria; species Fragaria x ananassa. The sequence goes on from CP139760.1 coordinate 6,093,747, forward strand.
CTGTCACATAAATTGATCTTAGACGACGCTTGTGTGGTCTTATATGACGGTTTTGTTTCCTTCGATGAAGACAGTCTTAGCCGAAAGAATTTTTATTATCCGTCAGCTAAGAGAAGATTTCTTATAGTGACATCTCACAAATGCCAAAATTCGACAGAACGTATATGACCCGATTAGATGAACGTTCGTCCCGATCTAAAACTGAATGACCCAAATGCATGGTTGCCTCGACACCAAAGAATCGATTCCTTCACTCAATTCACCTTGCGGAAGAATCTCATTGATAAAAAAAAAATACATGAAATATACTTGTCATTTTGAATTTTCCCATTGGTAATGGCATTACCCAATCCAACACATGGACACCCTTAATTGACCATCCATTTTGTCCCATAAAACTGTTTCTAAACCGCAAAACGTAAAGATCGATATGTATATCTCCCTTACAGCACGATATCGACCAGGGCCTGAAGATATCCTTGTCTGTTCCTTTATATCTTCCATATATTTCTTAATGCAAACTTGTCCAACTTATGTTCTTCTTCCATGTGCTTAACTCATTACGTACGTAGCTAGTTTTATCGAGCTCAAGCACTTAATATATATTCAGGGCAATCTGTCTGCTCTCGATCGATCATAACACTTAGGTAGTGTAAGAATATAAGGTTGACATCAATAATTGAAGCCAAGATCGATAAACAAATTAGCAACGCACAGAAATGATGGATGAATAACATACTGGCAATAGAACAACGTGGGATGAGAAGATATCATAATCTATTGAGACATGGTATTAGATCCAGAGTAAGATAACCCTGTGGCTCGGAAATTGATAGATTCCTTTGTTTCTTATCGTTTTTCAATTTGTTTCTTTTTAGGGTTTTGTTTTTGTTAATTATTGGTTGATATCCCAGAACGTTTCTGATGCATTGAATGGGAGAACTGTATTGGGGGAAGGAGACTAGTTTTGTTTCCTGCTGAATACCATAACTGGACTCATGAACTGATGAACCAGAAGACATTTATATATGTTAGCTTATCATCAGAATCCTTTGGAAGAGTTCCAGGTTTTTTCCTTTTTCTTTATTTAGTTGGTATATTGGTGGCCATGTGTTATTCTTTCTGTTTTTCTTAATTATTTCTCTCATTGTTAAAGGTTTTTTTTTTAAGTATCAACGGTATTTTAAAAGGTTTTTTTGGTTATAGAGACTAATCTGCGTCGATAAATCATGTTAGAACGTTTCTTCTCATAAAGTTATCAAAAATAAATTGGCATAAGATTTAATTTTAATTAAAATCGCGGGATTCGAACTTGGGTATTGAAGTTCCACATCAAGACTCATACCAACTCAATCACCTGTGATGGTTTCTCATTGCCAAAGTTCATTTACCGTTTTTTGAGCCAGATAGAGGTTTCTAATTTACCTTTTAATTTGACAAAGATTAACTGGCGCAACACAAATCAAAATTGTGGGATCTGATTGAGGAAAGCTCGTAAGGGCATCAAGTTGGTTCTACAGTCATGCATCATGATTAGCATGTGTCTAAATGCTCATGTCTTTCCTCAAGTGCATTATTATTTTAGCAAGAGACTTTGAATAAGCAAGCTAGCTGTGTCATCTTATCTTGTTGCAAAAGTTTGTACCATGCATGTCAACGAATCATGTATCATATCAATGGCGCCCCTTTCACAGAAAAACATATTGAAATTCATATGAAGTCCCCAAAGGAAATGAGTCATCACAGAAATCGATCGAACAAATGAAAACATGCAATTACTCGATCAGCGATATGAACTTGTAGCTCTCGTTGCAGGGTGAAATTAATATTGTCGTTTTGTTTTCGAAATAGGGCTAGAAAGAAATGGATTGAAGAATGAGTAAAAGCTAGCTTGATTCGGAGAACTTAGTACGTAGGAGCACTCGATGATCTTCTCCGACAGGTCAAGTCACAAAGTTACCACTAGAACTTGCCCCACTTTGCACAAAAACGATAAGTTGATACTCTTAACAACCTTACACTATGGGTTCTCATCTCTCTTCCTTCTTCCTAATTCCAATCTCCTTTCAAGTTTTATAATCAACCCACACCCTTTAATCCCCAAGTGTAGAAGTTGTATAACAAAACCATCTGATCAATTGCACTCTTTTCTCCTCCTCCATCAATTGATACAAGGTTGAAATCCGGCCAAAAACCCACCCAAAATAGGCGTCATGCATCGGAGGCGGGGATGGGCATATGGTTGTGGTGGTGATCGATATCGGTGGTGGTGGGCTCCGAATTAGAATTAAAAGAGGGTTGAGTTTTGGTGGGATTAGAAGTGGGATTGAAAGGTGGAGGGGAAGAATTTATGTGACCATGGAGGCTAGGGGAGAGAAAGTGAAAAGGTCAGAACGGGCTGAGTAGATAGTGAAAGAAAGAAGTGAGAGATAAAACGAACCTTTTGTTTTATCTTTATTACTAATAAGTAATAACTATTTTATTTTGTTTTCTCGATCAATTAATAACTGTTTTTAATATTATTATTATTTTTTAATTATATTTATATATAATAAAGATTATATTTATTTTTAATTTTGAAGTTTTTGTCACGTTTCGTATTGGACTATATTTTAATTTTGACGTTTCCGTATATCGGAAACCGAAACTTATTTTCGTGCAACATAGGTTGTCATCATACACACTTTGAATCACAAGTGATTTTGTGTTGTATATTATGTTACAAGAGATATATCATTTTAAGAGCTGAAATTTGCACTCTCATGTTTGCAAATCAGTAAGCAAATCACCTGTACCCATTTTTTCGGTGCCAACCCCGAGCTGAATTTTACACTCTCTTTTAATTGTTTAATATTATTTTGTTTAGTTATCTTAATTCTCTTCCACAACTACCCTAGTCCTAAAAACGCCAAAGCCCAGAAAAGCATCAACACCTTCTTCCTCCTCCAATACATCGTATCAGCCATGTCTTACGAATACCTCTTCAAGTACATCATCATCAGCGACACAGGTGTAGGGAAATCATGCCTGGTCCTAGCGGCGAATCCAGGATGAAAATCTCGCATGGGCTAAGTTATATAGTTATACATACTTGGACCGTTGGATGCAGAGCGGGAGGCCAGAAGCAGCCGAGCAGGAGGCAGAGTAGCCGAGCAGGAAAACTGGAGGAGCAGCCGAGTAGGAGGACTGGAGGAGCAACCGAGCAGGCGGAGGCGCGGAGCAGCGCAGCAGGCGGAGGGGCGGAGCAACCCAGCAGGCGGAGGCAGCCGAGCAGGAGGACTGAAGGAGCAGCCGAGCAGGCGGAGGCGCGGAGCAGCGCAGCAGGAGGAGGGGAGGAGTAGCGCAGCAAGCGGAGGCAGCCGAGCAGGAGGACTGGAGGAGCAGCCGAGCAGCGCAGCAGGTGGAGGCGGAGAGCAGCGCAGCAAACGGAGGACGACGACTAGCAGGCGGAGGCGCGGACGAATTGTATGGCTATTGGCTGCAGTCACTGAGGGATCTGCACAATCAACAGTGTTTTAGGGCTTTTTTTAATTTTTTTTTTTACCGAGTCTGGTATAATTTTTGGCCCAATATCTCACATGGGCTCCAGCCCAGGCAAGCCTTGGGCTGGATCCGCCACTGCCTGGTCCTGCAATTCACACACAAGCAGTTCCAGCTTGTTCATATCCTCACCATCGGCGGCGAGTCCCGCCTCATCAAGCTCCAGATTTGGGACACTGCTGGGCATGAGTCTTTCAAATTTGATTTTAAATTTAGAGGAGAAGATGGTCATAGGTATTCAATTTCTGGAAATTGAAATATGAAAGTTTTGAATTGGTCATAAAAGCCATAAATCCAAATAGGATTGGTTTGGTTTGCTGGGTGTGTTTGACGGAGATAATGATGAAGTTATTTATTTATTTAGGGTAGAAGATTGAGTTGAAGTGGATAGCATAGATGGCAAAGAAGAAATAAAATTAGTGAGGAGATTGGATTCAACTGCTATGTACAAGGAGTACTGCTCTGCACCTTGATTCTCTATTTGAGAAACCGGGCCAGCTTCATGAGAAAAGAGTTTGATAGCCCTCGTCTCCACCCAAACGGTATTAGGTATCTTCCTTCTATTCAAAATTTCATCAGTTCACCCTTATTTGGTTTCTTTTTTAAGTAATAATAATAATAATAATAAATAATAAATAATGGTGTGGAGGCGATAAATACGAACGACAAGTCGCCAATGGGAATCTCGGGCGATACGGGATGGAGTTAAACCGGGCCACTTGGGGCGGGGTCCACTAATATTACGGCCTGTACCACAAATAGGGCACAAAGCGTGCCTTGTTCCAATCCAATCCAATTCCAATCTCTTTCTCTCAGTCGTTCTCTTCTTGCATGCGCAACCAGAGAGAGAGCCTCCCTGCAGCATGTTTATCTTGTTGTCTTGTTTTCTTTTAATTGGCGCAACTCCCATTAGGTTTTGGCATCATCATCATCATCATCATCATCATCATCATCACGAGCAAGAACAATTGTGACCTCCATCGCTTCCATATATTTCAACACTACACTACTCCATCGATTGGCTACCTTTCCCATTCTACGTACGCACGTAGTATTACTCTGTTCACTTCATCACTTGGATCTGGATCTAGACCTAACAGTGACTACTTAGTATGAGAACACATCGATCGATCACTTCATCACTGTTATATACGTACGTCAATATGGTTGATTCAATGATTAGGTAGAGAGCCCTCAAGTTGAGGCTTCATACGTACAGTTCCCAAAATAGAAACCCTAGCTAGGTATGGTGCTTCCCTACTACCCAGCTATATATAGCTAATTCCACCCGAGAGATTCCGCATGCAACTCGATTAGTAAAACTCTAGCTTTTACTAATCTTTTCGGTCAGAAGATCAGTTGCATGCGGAACCTCTCGGGTGAATATGGATGAGAAGAATATCGGTATGACCTGCAGACTAGCTTGTTGATATACTCGCATATATAACAAAATGCATGGTATCAAACTCTAGCAAGACATGTCTAGCTCCTGCGATCAATTTGAATATCAAGGTACAATTAGTGAAATCAAACTGTGAGAGACATGCATGTATATAATTGATCACAGTTGGATTTACGCCGGAAGGGGAGATTGTGATCAACTACTAGTGCAAGAATCGAGCTGGTTAATCTGATCGAGTTCATTTCCTTCAGAGTTGATGACATGCACAGACAAAAACTAATGACATGACATCTGCAAGTCCCCATTAGGTTAATTGGATTCGATTCGATCTCCTTAATTTTCTTGTTAACTTTGTTAGTATATGTGAATAAAACCAACGAATATGCACACAGGTTAATCTGCATACTGTCACATTATCTATATATTAATAGGGTTTATGTGAAGTTGATGCCATCGACGACATAGACTAGATTCTCATCACTATTTCTTCAACCTCCCATAACAAATCAAATCTCATCACAGTGTTCATACTTACATAGGTTCAGGAATGACAGCATCCTAATGTCCAAGAAAAATGGAAATAAACGACTCTTCCTCTCTCTCACATGGCCAACCCAAAACCGCCCATATCTGATTATGCATGGTAGATGTAGCCGTCCCAAGTTGATTAACAAGTCAATTATTCCTCATTATGTATATTATACTATGTTGATTATCTATGAGCGGGTTATTTTATTGAATGATTAAGATGGCTTTATATATACGACTAGGGACCAAGCAGATATATCGATCTAATCTCTCCCACCAGGCATTGCGTTACAGATCAAATAGTAGGTACAAATGGTACATCTATATAAAGCATTTTGTAATTAACAAGATGATCGAGCATCTGTATAAACTTAATTTATTTTCTTGGTAGGTAGCTAGGTACTTAGTACTCCATACACAGCACTACCTCCCAAGCATTTGATAATCCACCAAGTTTTATCTTTGATGAACTTCTTTTCGTTGATGCCATTTTTGAAAAGATAACATTTCTCTTACCACATATTGCGGTACGTCGTGGGAATGTGTTACACATTGTGGGGATCATGTCCCATAATATTGACGGGTAGAGTTATCTTCTTAAGTTGCATCAACGTTCTTTGAGATGAAATTTCCCCATTTGTATGAAACATGGTGGTTGTGCTATGAGACAAATTGGAATATAGGCCCCCTCGAAACTTAAGAGTTGAGCTAAGACAAATAAATGACACGTACATTGTCATCATTCCATTCCTTGGTGGAATATATTGACATGATATACATGACGACTCTAGGGAAACTTAGCAGCATAGATCAGCATCAGAGGAACATGGATATTAATTGAGCGTTGTATATTGTTTTAAAGATTGCAATGAAGCAAGATGTTCGATGAAATGATGCATAAATCTTGATCTATGATCAAAAATATAAAGACACGCTACAAATTTATATAATGGATCCCTCGATCGCTTCATAGAATTGTACTTGGGGGAAAGTTCCTAGAACATAGCTAGCTGGGGTAGGTGCTTGAGCAATATATACACATTCGTGTGGGAAGTGCATGAATTATGAGTTAGTGTGCAATAATAGGGGGGTTCAGAAATACAGAAGATGATGACCAAAGGCCATGTTACCTTAGGATATTTAGAAGCCAATAAACAAGTACGAGACAAGAAGAGAAAGGCATGCCCACATCCTCATCATATTATATATATGAACCTGATTTATATGTCACACAGTGATAGATAGATATGTATAATGAGTTATAATATATAGTCATCCTGATCGAGAGGATTCTCAGGGCCTGAGGCATGTGGTTGTGATATCCCCATATCGGAAATTGTAGTTGAAGCTGCTTTTGAATTTGGATTTTCAATTGGCTCTTGCTTTGGCATGGGACAGCTATGTTTTGGCCCTTTCAGCTTTTTGCTGATAGTGATTTCTGCCCAAGTTTCCCTTTCCTCACTAATCTCTAATCTCTAATCTCTAATCTTTAATCTCATACCTCATTGGTTATTGGTTTCTGTTTAATTAAGTATTTGTTTACCACTCTCAATTCAAACATTGATCTCTTTGTTCCCCATGCTATCTATTTCTTACCTTTTAAAGAATGAACAAGACTTGATGCATGGTTAATTATTTTCCTATTATTGTGATAGTTGTGCATGAAATGCTGAAATAATGCATGCTTAACTTGCTTCCTGGATTTGGTTAAGTCCTTGAGTTAGCTAGATTCTTTTCTGAGTTTTCTGTATCATTGCCTTTGTAGATAGAGACCTCAGAAAATGAATTTGGATGAATATGGCATGGGTTGCTAGTTTAATCAAACTAGCAAGCTTATGGTTAGAAAATGAATGAATTTAGAGCTGTATGGGTTGCTAGCTAGTTTAATCAACTTTATATATATATATATATATATATATATATATATATATATAAAGTTGATTAAACTAGCTAGCAACCCATACAGCTCTAAGTTCGAGCTTCTCAGCTGCGGACGTCCGTATTTATTCTTACGGTGCAGATTTCCTCTACCAATGGATGAACATATTTCTGTCGAACTTGAACCGTTTGTGTTTATAACAGAAAAAAGCAGTTTTGAGTGCCTTAATGATAAACAAATTGGCTAAAATTTTGTATATATGATATATACATTAGTATCTAAAGACTAGACAGTGAAAATGTGAAAATTCAATTGAAAAATGAATGTAAAGTGGAAATTCACACCGTAAGAATAAATTTCAGACACATCCGTACCTAAGAAAATATATATATATATATATATATATATATATATTAACTGCATAATTCAGATCCAACATGATCATGGCTCTCCTATAAACATGCATAATTTATAAACCTAATAATTAAGAAGAAAATCTTAAGACTAGATATATGGTTGCTTATTTTAAGATTGGTTCTAGGCAAGAAGGCACTAGCTACTAGCTAGCTGATAAAGTAGTTTGATGTTCACATCCAAAACTAATTGGTAATGGATGGAGTAACCAAAACATTTATAAACCCACATGTAAGGTCTCATATTCCCGATGTGGATTGATATCTCAACACGCTCCCGCACGTGTGGCGAATCTTCAAGCTATGCACGTGGACAACAATTTGGGTGACGTGGAGTTTATGTGGCCATTGGGCTTCACACGTGAACGTAGGTAACCCGCTCTGATACTATGATAAAGTAATTTGAGGTTCACATCGAAAACCAATTGGTAATGGATAGAGTAATTCAAACCCTTATAAAACCACATGCAATGTCTCATATTCCCGATATAGTATTGATATATCAACACTAGCTTTCCATGAATATTTTCATGCAAATCTTGATGATGTTCGATGTGTAAGACTTTGTCTGGAATATCCTGTTCACAATCAAGTGCCCTACCTTTGGTCATGGATTGTCATCATATCAAGTTTGGTTTCTATTATATACATGGCTGTCTGGCCCCCCATCAATATATTTGATCTTCCTCCCATGTTATTGTGCATCATCACCAACATACAAGTACAATTCTACAAAATACGGTTTTGAATATAGTATCCCACGTACGTCGGAGACTTTCGTACACACCCGTAATCGGAGGTCGATTCCAGGTGATGGAGCCTAGGCAACTGCATGTCTATAGTTGAACTATTGCCGAGTCACAAAAAAAACTTCACATCTTATGCGTTTGTAAAATAATAACAAGTGATCGACTATGTGTCTCTTAATAAAAGTTCATAGATCCGTGTCATAATATCAAAAATATTCAGATTTGGCCTAACTTTAACATGATATCAAAACGGATTATTGTTTGCCTATCAATTTTAGACAATATCTTTATGTGTATATAATAATAATGCAATACTATGAATGAATATATATTTACACTCTCTCTCTCCCCTCTCTCTCTCTCTCTCAGTGATATATATGAATAATATTGAACACACCAAGACATTAGTATACTCTACTTTTTCTCCATGCCTGCTAACAATTCACAGCCTGGCAAGCCTGAATTATTAAGAAGACCATGAACATGATTAAGGTTTTTTTAAGTTAAGGAGGGTTTTGGTTGTTGCTTTGTTGTTTCCTAATTAAACTAGTACTGAGGAGCCTTAGCCTGCTGGGATGGATTAATTGGCCTCTTTCAAGAGATTTGCTGGTGTAGAGGTGTCCAGGAATCTTCTGTACGTCTCCCAATTCACCACTGCACTCCATACTATCCAGAGCTTTGCTAGCTGCACTCCTTTCGATTTCTCCGTCGAATCCACGCGTAAAGGAATTAGAATGAGTAGTACTACTCATGATGCCTAGTACGTACTGCTCATCATCATCATCATCACAAGAAAATTCTCTGCAGTTTCATACTGATCGAGTATGTTTTGGCTAGCTTCCCAGTGGTAATTGCTTATGGATGATACAAGTATAATTGGCATGAAGTTGAACAACGGAAGTTCTCAATGAGCCTCATAGCGGAGAATCACTACCTGACCTTTTTCTATTTCAGGTAAGAACTACAACAGAAGTTTCATTTTTTGGTGCTTTGTTCTTGGTTTTGCTTTTTATATTTTAGGCCATTTCCTGGTACTTCTCATCTTCTGGGAACTGATGATTCCAACTCGGGATAATCATGATCGTGTGAAGTTGCAGCTGATCTATTTGTTTGTTTCTATATATGGACATATTTAAAATACCCCCATAACATACATGAATAGGGAGAGAATATTTATCTGTTTATTTATAGATAATCAACAAAAGCTCTTATATGCTCTCTACTAGTTATTGATCATTTTTTTTCAAGTATTCTGAACTGCATTAGACACAAATTAGGCTCTCTTTCTGGGTTTCATAGTTGACGGATATATAGTTCATGCATGTAGCTTACTGATTTCATTTATGTTGTGACTTGTGTGCATGATCCGTCTGTTTTATGACTTCATGATCATGCAGAGATTTAGCTGGGAGAATTCTTGAGAAGAGAATTCTTGTACAGATTACTATACCAGCCACCCACATTCATAATAAGTCTTATTATTGCCCACATCCCATTTTCTTTTTCTTCCAACTTTGTTACCCGGTTAGATGTTGGGAGCTTCAGATTTGATTCTGAGCCCTTTCTTTTCCTTCAATATATGCTTCATTCCAAACCTTAATTATGCCCTTTTTGACACATCTTTTTCAAGTGAGATAACTAGTCCCATTCCAAAAATGCTACCTGCAATTGTACACCAAATAGGGAGCCAGCAGTGACATGGAGCACAAATGTGATATATGAATCCAAGTGTCAGTGAATCGAACACTGTTCTCTTGCAACTGGGGTTAAAGATGATTCAATTTTTATCATGTTCCAGACCTTTTCAATTGTTCCTAGATGTAGCTGGACTGGTAGACTTGGGTCCAACTTGACTGTGTGTCTCCACAATCAATTAGTGGTTTTATATATCACGAGTTCACAACCACTCCACTCAGTGATAGTTCTTTCTATCTCCTCTTTGATTTTTTACAGAAATTATTTACATGATATTATTGACATGTAGCTGATCTAATAATTCTTTAGAGCAGCAAAATTCTGTGTGTTTTTCAATTGTCCAAAATATGTATGTTATTTCTCTGTAGTTAACAACAGTTTCTGACTGGCGCAGTTTACTCCTTCAGGCATGGGAACCAAAATTGAATACTCCATCAACATATTAGGAGCCTCACAAAGTAGCAACAGCTTAGCTGTTCATAGAGTGGATGACTGGGACTATTTTCAGAAAGTTGGGCTGAAGCAAAAGTATCAGAAAACTAGATTTGAGGACAATCTTCGCTACTTAGTGGACAGAATGCTCGACAAGCACCACATGGATACCATCAGAAAGACAATGCAGATGCATGAAGCCACCTTTAGGCACCAGGTATGATTAAATTCTAATGCCTGTACTACGCTCTTAGTCTACATAACTAGATTTGGGAAATAGTTTGCAGATTCTAGTGTTATCACTTCATTGAAAATAACCGTTTTGATCAAGTGCTGACAGTTGGACACTTAGAAACCGTCAATTTCTTTCTGGATAACCAATCTGTTATATATTACTCCAACACACAATATTGTTATTTAGAATTCTAGACACCAAGTCTTGTTTCTTACTGAATCAGATTGTTGTTGTATCTGATATACTTCCTAGGTTCAAATTATTAATGACAGAAATGAAACCAAATATTGCAGATTTGTGAGCTCCATCAGCTGTACAGTGTACAAAAGATGCTAATGGATGAACTGGAACAAGAGATAAATCAAAATAGAATTTGGGGTCGCATGAGTAGTAATGCAGATCACATTCACATTCAGCAGTCTCAGTTGTTTAACCAGCAGCACGCGACAGCTCAAACTTCGTCCGGCTATAATATCCATCTCCAAAGGTTGAGAGATGATCCAAGCTCTAGAAAGCGAAGTGGAAGTTGCTCAGGTGAGTACACCATGAAAATTTCCAGGGGTTTTGATCTTGAAAGGCCAGCTGCCGAGGAAGACATCTCAACAGGAGTTAGTACTATTGATCAAGACCAGACGGCGCGAAGCTCTAACATGGCATTGATCAAAAGTAATAACATGAGGAGCATGGATGTCTATGACGATGATAGTGAAGAAGTGGAGCTAACATTAAGCATTGGAAGCAGCAAGAGCAAGAAAAGATCCAAACCAAACCAGCTGCGGCCTCATTTAGGGTGTTCAGAGCTGGTGATAAACAAAGAAAAGGTACTCGACTTACCTACCTCGTTCAAATCAGATAGAGGAGATTGCAGTAATCCCACAACTCCCATGAGCAGCTCCAGTGCAACAGTTGACCAGGAAAGAAAGCAGCCACATTGGCTTCTCCATGGTTTAAAGCTCAAATAGGACTAATACTTCAAATCGTGTGCATGATTGGCAAAATCTATGAGTTGTTCATTCTTGAAATTCTAATTTAGTTGTCAATTTAATAAATGAACAATTGATCAGATAATGTTTTTGAGGCATTTCATTAGTGCATGTATATAGGACATATCCAAACCTTTGTTTACTCCATCTACCATTGCATATGATCATTATAATCTGTCATTTTAAGTACTAGAAGTTAGGCACTGGCTAAAATCATTATTCTCTTTTTGGCTTGATATTGAAGAAACAACATTCTTAGTATTCTGATCGAAGTAATTTAAAAGATGACCGATGATCATGACTAACTAAAACAAGAACTTTTGCAAGTTCTTTTCCTAAATACCAGAACGGATCGATGCCTCGTATAGAAGCCAAGAACAAAAGTAGAAATCGTAATACAGCTAATGTCTCTTGAAATCTCAGTAGAATGATACTTAAATTTGTCTCAAGGCAGATAATATCTATGAAAAACATGAACACGTTTTTGTTATTGTTACTCCCCTTATTCAGAACCACAAACGAAGAGAAACAAAAGCAAGAGCCTTATACCCTCTGGAGTACAGAGTTTCATGTCTCAAATCACGTTCTTATAACTTGTCTTGTATCGGCTTATTGGCCCCCATACGATATGCTGTTGATGTGGTACGGTGCACATTTAGTAGAGCATAATCACTTCCTTATTTATATTGAACCATCCAAAAATATTAGCTAGTTCTTGTGTCCCTCTGTCATCAATAATTGAACATGCAGAACAAACTATATTTTGTTTCTTCTTGATCGATCAATCTTATTGAGCATACTGCTAGGTGCAAACAGCACGCGATAGTGGACAGTGGAATCACACAAACTGGCCTCACTGCTACTAATGCATGGTTAGATCAAGCAAACAGTGGAATCAAGTGATGTATGAGTATACAATTCATCCGCTTTGATTTGAGTATATATTGTAGTCGGGTAAATAACTCCAAAGAAGATTGGTATTAATTTGGGCAATGCCAATTTCCCTTACTATCAAAGTCATTAAAAAGCTTATAGGGTACTAGTTGTGCACTCCACCAAATCTTAATGTATGTACCAAATCAAATTAAAAAATCAAGAGTACTTTCTAATCTTATAAAACTTGATTGTTATAAAAGCTTATAGACAAAAACCCTAGTGAGTCACATACATTTTTGGAACAAAACGAGTATAGGAGTCGCATACATTTGTGTGACTGGTAGCTTAGGTCAGCTATGTGCTCAAGTTGGTAATGAACATGCAACAGATTATTCCATCGAACAATGCCTGGAAATCGTCACGTTCATCTTCTATTGTCCATAATAACGTCGTTACGTTATGGTTATCGACATTGTTTGTTGACTTTGTTTCTCTATTATTACAATCATTGTGAGCTCACATGCTTCCTCTCTGTCATTTTGTTCTAAAAGAGCCTGAGGAATGTGAGAGTGAGCTTGCAATTCTCGACACAAATTGATCAATCATTTCTATATCATACTTGAATTCGAACCGAAACCCAGGCAACTCAAATGCATTCCGAATTGCAACCTACACGAACCACAATTAGTTCATTCTAAGCCAAATGTATCACCACTTGGAACCTTTGGTTACTACATGTTGGTTCAATCTAAACAAAACCGTGCACCCTAAATTCTAAACATTAAACCCAAATCAGTTCATTCTAAACAAAACCGCAAAACTCTAACCCAGAATATGCACGTAACTGTTGGTTTCTGTTCAATTCGGCCGGTTCCGAAATTCTTCAAGTCCAAACCCCCTAGCCTAATATTTATTGTTGAGACCATTTCTGTATGATACTCAATCTTCTGTAGAGATTTTAATTGTTCATGTTCAGGCCTTCAGGGCACTTTCCTAGAAACACCAAGTATTACGCTCTTGCCTACTAGTCACATATCCATTGGTAATTAACTAATATTGATTTTTCATTCAAGTAACATAATATCAATTCCAAGAACCAAATTATCAAATTTCACTTGATCCAACCGTGTCAGACCGGATTGGTAATGCATTCTAAAAAAAAAAAGAAAAAAAAGAAACCGGAATAGTTATGAACCTGAAGTGCGCATGAGAAAGGCATTCCTATAAACACTGCAATTCTGATCCAAAAAGCACATCTTCGTAGCCAATTGTAAACAGATCCCTGAGCACATTCAACCCCATGCACAAATATAGAAGTAATAATTGTCGGATTTCATGCTCCGAATGAAATCTGAATGAAACATTCCAAATTTCCGAAAAGATGGTCAAGTTTCACATTGTATATCGGCATAGTCAAGTTAGATGAATACAGTAAAGCGCTACATATGAAGAGCTTATAAGTGATAAGAAGCAACCAAAACCAAATTGACTGTTGATCAACCAAGAACATTTACTTTCAACCCATATTAAGAGTTTCCATCTAACAGAAACATGTGGTCTCTCATCCACCATAGTAAGTATTGACATCTATTATTTCACCCAACATAAGAAAAATTTCGGAGCGAAAAATAGAGGGCAGAATTGGTTGTCCCGACCCATGTACACGTGCAACAAATACCTGCAAAGTCAAACACAGATTACTATCATATTTTGTGAAGACAATTATTATCATACATTAAGTAACATCAGACTATTCTGAGAAGAAAATACCATCATATGGCAAATACCATCATATTACCATCATGGAAAGTTAAATGAAAGAAGGAAAATAATATTTCGTAATATAAGCGGATCATACAAAAAAGCTTACTATTAAGTATTAACCATACGTGAAACAACCAAAACAGAAATCAAATGTCAATCTTTGACTTTCCAAGATGACCAAATTGATGCATTGGATCATTACTAACAATGGCAAAGGAGAGTTCATTAGTTTTGGATTCTCAGGAAGTACCTGTACAAAATATAGGCCAGAGTGCCAAAACTTTCAATTTCCCTGGAGAACCTTTCGAGGATCAAGTTGCCCACTACAGTAACTGGAAGGAACAGCTGAAAGCTCCTGCCGCCCTCTCCACTCCTCTCCAGGTTTCAATGTGATAGGTCTCTCAATAGCAGCAGCCTCCACACAGAGCATATGCTTGTACTCATCATCTCCAAAATCAGCCATAGCCTTTGCCTTCTTATCCCAGGGATTCCACACCACTGGATGTAAGAAACCAAGAAACTATAATTTCAACCAACAAAATGGGGGCAGGCATTTCAAAGCAACAAGAATCTCACTTCTCATCGAATATAAATATGACGGGATGAGAGATAGCTTACAATGGCTACTATGAGATGTGGACTAGATAGCTAGCAAATTCAATGAACATTTTGAATTGTATATGCTTTCTTAATTCTTTTAATAAAAGTATGTATCTTATAAATAACAGGACAAGGCTTCATATCATCAATCACATTTGGTGGGGAGAAGGCTATGTGGCAGTTGATTGATATGAGATTTCCACTATCCTTCACTATCACTACCTATTGAATCAATCAATCCAAAGCAAGGATACATTTAATATAAACAAAGAAAGAATGTGAACTATTCCTGTTAATACACAAAAACGAACACTTGGCAATGCCGAGAATGTGGCACAACCACCCGGTCGCCGGAGACCATTCCGGGCAAAACAACACCGGCAAGACCTCCATGAGTAGGCAAAGAATAAAGGTCCAGTAACAAAACACTTACTGGAGCCACTTCAAAGCTATTAAACACCCCCGAAAGGGGAGATATTTAATAGGACCACAAACAGTCTCACATCGAGGACTAACGGCATAGCTCCCAGCGCTAGCCTATAAAACAGGCATGAATTCCCAAAAATAAGTATGTTCACTATTTTCCTTCATACTCCCATACTATACAAGTAGCAATTGAATGTTGACTTAAGCATTGGAGAGTCGAAGACTGGGCCACCCCAGTCCTGACTCCTGACGCGTTGTTGCTTGTGCAGTTACAAGACTCAGAGGCCAAGAATTCGACCTCCCGTCCCGTGATCTCGGGAGAGGTAGAAACAGTTCACTACACAGATCTTAGGCGTCTTATGGCAGAAAAACTGCCCAGATATATCTTCTCCCTAGTAATAATGCTACAATTGTATATGCAACAATGAGCTTTCTTTATTTCATGGCTCAGGTTAAATAGTGTAAATTGCAAACACAACAAGCAACAATAACATCATTATGAAAGGACATAAGAAATTAAATTTATTCATCCTCACCAGCATCTGGAAGACCATCTTTACGTATTACAAAGGTTCTCTTCTTCTCATGATCCAGAATAGCAATCTTTGTAGGAGTGCTAAGATATATCTTGTCCACCTAATCAGAGTTACATAGATTGAAATTAAATATATAGTAAATAGAACCATATTGACCGGTGCAAAGTGAAAAAAGTAATGGCCTAGTAAACTTACCTCCGATTCAAATGTTATAGCATCTCCTTGCTCAGTACATCGTTGCCTGTTCTGCATGTTGTCCAGATAATCGAGGGTCTCCAAGCCTTCTACACGAACTTCACTGTAGAGTGAACACCAGCACTAATGACCATTAAATACCATCTAGAACTGAACTAATGTTATAATGAAAATTACTTTGAAGTTGAAGACATGCACAAGACATTGGGAATTCCTGTTAGAAAAATGACTAATGGAAAAAGCTCTTTTCTTGTGTTACAGTCACATTGCAAAAGAATCACAGTACTCATAGGATCATCAAATGGCAGACCACATACATTGAAAATCATGTATTTAGTTTACAGATTCATAATAGGGAACATAACAATTCATATATGCTCTATAAAATACCGAGCCTTGATGATAACTAGGTCCACATCAGAGTTCACCTGAAGATACAGAAAAGGATGCATGTACATCCTAGTAAATTCATCTTGTAGAAGGCCCTAATCAGAATTTAGATAATTAGTTATTACACATCTACTAAAAAGAATGAATAGATGCTGCAGAAGGTTTTCAAAACGAGTAGATTAAATGCTCTGTATGATGTAGAGGTCTAGAGGCTTGACCAATCTGTCATTTAATTAGGAATCAAGACTTGTTTGTATAACCAAGAATCGTTGAAGCTAATAATATAGTTGCGTCTTTTTGTGAATACTATAGTTCTGTCTCATCGTGAGAATGTGAGGGTAGGTGATGGCCTTTGTTCTAGGAATGATAATAAAAAATTCTAAGCTTATTTCAAGTGATTCACAAAGTCCTTGTGAGGCCTTTTTCATAACTGGTAATGATTCCTATAACTTTATTATCTGACGTTTCTAGCATCCCTCATTATTACTGAGAGACATTATTGAGCTGTAGCACATCAAACTTAATCAAGCATGAATATCCATGTAAACCACTGATAAATATTCTTGACGACGGAGAAAGTAATCAGCTATTCCCAATACATCAGATTGGAAGAAAATTGCCAAACAAACCAAGTGGATGAAATATTTAAGAATTTCCTAAGTGAAAATTTTCTTCTGATTTTCTCCTCAATGTTTGTATTCCAACCAACAAAGCGCGCAAGTTCAATAATTAAGCTTTTGATACATAAGAGGAAGTTTAATGGTCTGTTGATACTACAGCTAGGTCCCGAAATACTCATTCCCAAATTCACGTCCCGCGGATGATTACATAAAGTTGTGGCAATTGTGCATCAAGTACAAATGAGAAACAGAGCCTCACCATAAGTCAAGTTCCAAAATTTGAACTCTAGCTGCTGCTAGGGCAGCCCAACCATGTCAGTTAATTGCTTTTTTTTTTTTTGGGAAATGGGGTACGGTTGGTAACAATGGGGATAGTACATTAAAATTTCTCAAGAGTGATGGCTCCTGTATATGATAGGCACTGTTACCACACTCCGAACGTATTTAAAAGAAATAATAACACAACTTTCTCACCTCTCCTCTCCTCTCCCCTCTCCTTTCTCACCTCTCTTCATCTTTAAATAATAACACAACTTGAATAATTATAAAAGAAATAAACAATTAAAGAAATAACTAAATAAAATAAAAGGACTACATCCTGAAAGACTCATTCCCAACTTGCATGTCATGCAGATGATGACATGAAGTTGTCACAGCTTGTACATCCAATTACATATACATGAAAACAATGCCTGACAATAAGTCTAGTTCCCAGATTTTGGTGCTCCAGCTGCTGCTAGGCCAGCTCAACCATGTTAATTATTTGTGGTCTTTTTGCTTTGGATAATGTGGACTCTTTTGAAAAATGCAGACTGCCATGAGTATATCAAAGGTTTCTCAAAAGCAACAGCTCTTGTTCAAAGTAGATAATCAGAGGGAAAGGTTTCACTAGCTTAATAACTAGGCAGACTAACAATTTTGATGAATTGCAAGTAGCATCCTTTATTTTAATGTCTGACTATAGGCTATGATAATTTCAAAATTGCATAACCATAATTACATAAATGTTTGTCTAGTTATGAGTGACGATTTTATTCCATGCATAAAGCTATATATCACATCTCTATTTGATATAAAAACAGATTACAAAAAGTAGTAAAAATGACATCAGTGAACAACCCTATAATAGCAATTCTTACATAAATTAAGTTCAGTAATTACCTGATATCTGAAACAGAGAAATAAGTGTGATACGCAAACGTGAATGTGAACGGCTTCCCATCAGTGTTGGTATTCCGGATGCGAGATGTCAACATCAGATCTCCTCCAGGTCCCAAAGCTACTCGCAGGCGGAACTCATAACTTCAAATCAACAAGTTAATTTAGACCCATTTGTGCTAACAATGAATGAAAAAGATTAATTTATAGAGATTTTAATTAAAACTATCTCCAGATACTTCAATAATTCAGTAATTACATCCCAGTATTTACCTGTGAGGCCAAGTCTTAATATCATCTTCAGTAGGCTTAAGGATCAAATCAACAAAAACCTTATTGGAAGTATTTGTTGGAAATGGAGACGGATCATGGTCAACGGTCCAAAATCTGTTTCTAGCAAATCCATGTGCATCAAGAGAACCAAGATTTGAAAACTGCATATAGACAGAGTGCAAGTTCCCTTCACCAAGATAAATAATCAACCCAAGCAAGAAAGACAACTAGAAGAAGTGCATACTTGTGGAAAGCAAATTGGGATCCCCCCACGAATTGCTTTTGGAGGCTTAAATACAGCCTGCAGAAGAAAGAAAAAGTATAAACATTAATTGGTTTCTGAGTTGAAGTGATCAAAAGAAAGATGACAATTTAAGGCAGGAAAAAGGATGATGCCAATAGGTATTACCTACCCCATACCCACTGTTACATGCATGATGGTAATCAAGTATATATTGAAGCCTATAATAAATGTTCAAAAGCAAAAGAATATGCAAAGTAATGTCCCAAAGTAAAAGCACATATTCATTCACCCAAAATACTACTTCTCTGAACTATTCCAGATTACTCCTCGATTATCACCAACTTGCATGACTTATTGACGTATCTTGACAGTCAACATATCCTCAAGCACGACATAACCAATAGAGACCATGAAAACATGCAACACATGTATGTATGAGTAATACACACACAATCACTTCGAATGTCTGTTATCCTGAAGTGAAATCATGGAGAAAGACTGTTTGTTGACACGCTTGGGCATTTACTCCAACTGTATGATTATGCGTTTCAATATGAGAATGAACACAATATGCAAGACTTTTCATGAAACTGTAATCACTAACAAGATTACTCCACTTTAAAAGTAATGCAACTGATTCACATGTTAGAAACCACCTACATTTATAAGAAGCAAACGAGACATATACAAATAATTATGGACGACATATTGTTAGCTGGAACGTCAGCACCGCTTACTCTACATATGCAGTATGCAAAGCCTTTTTCACATCCTGAGTTTGAATACATGCTTAAAATGATGGCACTGACATACTTCTCAAAGGTTTTATATTACAAGAACATAAACTTTCACTCATTCAACCATGCAAATGGTATACTACCACATTGTGACCCAAGAATAGTTTAGTAATATGATATGTATGCAACAGTTAAAGCCAGGAAAAATCAAGAGACAATAAATAATTGCTAAACTAAATTAAAAAACATTAGAAATACTACCCAGCACCGTACAGTAACAAAAAGAAAGTTCCATAATGTTCACTAGTAACAACAACTCTTACAGAAGAAGCTTTAGTACCTTGTTGCTGACAAATAGCAATTCCTCCCCCTGATCATTCTTCCATGATGTTACATGACCCCCATACAAATACACCTGGGAAGACAAAAGATAAATATAAGATAACAGATATACACCTAGGGAATATGATTATGCAGCCTGAATTTTGATAGGATCGTAATAAAAGAGAATGGTAAACTGAAAGGAAAATGAAGTTTGTTCATTTCAGATATGTCCAAAATGTGAGTGTCATACTAGTATTTGGGACCATGAAAAACTATCCCTTATAACTGTCAAATGACACTCGTCCTACTACTAATCTGCTAACACAGCAATGGCAGCTGTTCCACACAGCATTTCTACTAAGCACAAAGGATAAGATTGAGACTGTTAAACATGGTTCTTATGCACTAAGCTAGGCTTAGTGGTACAACATAGTTTCACAGCATCAATCAAAAGGAAATGCTTACTAAATTATCACATTTATCAGAATCAAGTAACAAAACTCATACATAGAGAACACAAATACCGCAACTACTCACAGAAGTATTTTGGTTTTGTAAAATGCAACTGTGGTTGATGAAAAGAGCATATATCCCTGACTAATATGATTAAACCTCAAGAATCACTGGTGTACATGTACCAAGCATTGTCAAAATAAAACAAGAAAGGTATATCTATACGGCGGTAACAATCGAATCCCTCGCTCTTGATTATTTCCTCACTGTTGTACACAAAGACTTGCCTACACTCTTGATTTTGTCCTCGTAACTGCATAAGCTCAAGGATTAGTCAAAACCTCACTCTCGATTTCCTCTACCAAGCAATACAAGCTCAAGAATCACATATGAAATATGCTAGAGAAGCTCTGTGGCCTTAGAATCTATCTTTTTCTAAAGAAAAATTGAAGTTAGGGTTATATAATCAAAGAAGCACCTAGAAATCAAAATTCCTCACGATTTCAGAATCAACAGCTGGAGCGAAACAGATCTAAACACAAACAATTAACCAAACCGGACAATCGGAAACGGAAAAAAGCAAGAAACGGAATCGGAGAAAGCATCAGATCTCGACGGATCAGAGAAAGCGAGAGAAACCTCGAGAGAGGATGAAACGACGGCGTTTAGTGGAGGGGAGTTTTACCTCGGCGAGACTGCCGCGCGGATCACGGAGGACGACCTTGTCGAGGCCATTGATGCCCTTGACGAACTCAACGCCGTGAGAAGGAGGAGGAGGAGGAGGAGTGGCAGCAATGGTGGGATTGGGAACCTTTTCGCTACTCATTTCTCTCTCTCTCTCTCTGCTTCTTCTTTCTGCGTCGCTTTGCTTGAGAAAGCCGCGCGCTTATTTATATGGACTGTGTTCTTTTTAGGCTCAGTAGAGCGTGTGTGAATGTGTAATATAGTCACACTGCTCAGGTCACTTTCCTTTTTCTCTCTCTCGAATTTTCTGTTCTGTTCTTTAATTAAGAAAAAACTATATGCCGTCAGTTGGAGCATCTACGTGCGACATAAAAAGAAAAATTAAGGCCCAGAAAAGAAATTAATCGGTCATATTGATGTGAAATGCTCTAAAGTGCATTTGTGCAGTCTTTGACAATAATAAGGACCATTGAATTGAGAACTTATTCATTTCATTTATTTTTTTATTGCATATTTACATCTCGATTTTTTAGTTTGTAGATATATATATATATATATATGGGTAGATCATCTCTACAATTTTTTATTCATATTAAAAATCGTTAAAACATTCATAAATGTGATTTATCAATTATAAATTTGAACGGCTCATGTTTGACAGATTTGGATAGTCCATTGATTTGATTTTGTTCGATTCTTTAACGATTACCAATTTGGCTGAAAATTTGTATAAATAATCTATTAATATAGACCTAAAAACTGAACGATTGAGATGGAAAAATGTAATTGAAAAGTAGGCGTAATTAAACGATTAATGAAAAAGTCTTCAACTAGTCCTTAACTTAATGGTCCTCATTAGAACCGCTCATGTGTTGGTAAATACTTTACTGTAAGCTTTCGTGGAAAGTATTTATTTTTTTAGTACCACAGTTATGTGCTTAGCATTTAGAGTCAAGTAGATAAATTACCTGTGATGCGAGATGTTTATGTTTTTTTTTCTTTCTTTTTTAGGGAAAGTGATGTGACTCCCGTAAGAGTAAACTCATCCATTGATCAAAAGATCATACAACGAGCACTCTCGCTCAAACTAAGGGATCTAAAGATCACATATTATATCCACTACTCAATTAACTAAGTTAATAGTCAGACTACCATCCAAAAGAATGATAATAACTACAATCTACAGAGAAAATAAAGTCCAAAAAAGTGGACAATCAAACTAAACTCAAAAGACTACATCCAAAAAAACAGACATCCAAAAACTAATTTATTCTTTATAACCCTAATTCGCAACATCCGTCTTGATTGGTTGGGGCCTAAAGACCTTCATGGTGTACCCTTCCACCCGTCAGAACAGTGAACAACGTAGAATGAGGGTTATGTAAAAGCCCGCTCATAGTGACTCAAACCCGAAACAACGAGCCCAAAAGCAAAACGTGAGAGAAGAGGGAAAATGGCCCAAGCCCAAAAGGACCCAGCCCACTCCCACATGCCTCCTCCCAACCCTTAACCCACTTGGACCCGAGATCCAAATCGGGAACAAGATCGGACCACCTAAGCTAGCCATAGTTGGCATTAGTCAATCTCCGGTGGGCGGACGTGTCCTCCAGCCATGAGAGAGGCGAACATGAAACACAAACGCACCCAAAGCAAGTTGTCACCACCTTTGAGCCGTTGCTAACCTAGTTGCAAACACCGCAGGGCATAACAACAAATTAGTTAGTTAGGAAAGCGCAGAACTAAGCCGCTCCTCCTCAAACTCCTCCCTAGCAGATCTGCCTCCCTCTTAACTTGCAAGGTGCTCCGTCTCCACAAACCTCGACTGTCACCACTCACCACTAGATCAGATTCTTCGTCGTCGTCACACCTAGCCGCACCGCAAACCCCATCTTGATCCTAAACGAATATAAACATCTGATCGTCGCTCATATGCTACCCCGCGCAGGCTTAGACCAAAGTCAACGCCGCCCTCCTGGCTGGACGTGAAGCCAAAATCTTCTACCGTCGCTTGCTCTTAAAACCCTAATAGGGTTTCGATGTTTATGTTAGCATAAACTACTCTAAGCTATATAAGTTGTAATAGATCAGTCTGCTTGTACTTTTTTTTTTACCCATAATTGCGGAATTATATACGTGAGCTTGTTACACTGAGGGAAAAAAAGGAGCATTCTCATATAGAACAAACCATGTCTAAGGTATGCAGTATGCTCACTTAAGAGACTATGTAAGAAACCGTAAAGGACAATTGAATATGTGGGTCGAAAAGAAATGCATATTTTTAATTTGAGATACATTTGTCTCTTACGTTCTCTCAAAACTATTAAGTAGATGAGAGCAAGCCTTTATATATAGGCTTAATTGTCAATTTATTACACTAGGATTCACCTAAGTGTCATTTTGCTATCCTAAGTTCCTATAATTAGCCAATTTGCTACATTTCATCACATCAATTGATTCATTGCTCTATCTTAACAATGATGTATTTTGAAAATGTAAGGTAACAAATGGCTAAATTTGAAAATATATATACTTCAAATACAAACATCCTTATTTATTCAAAAAGTACGGATTTTTCTTAAATTGACCCACTTTTCGATCATATTTTCTCATCTTAACCGTTCATATTGTAGGTATATATGAGTAGATCATCTCTACAAATTTTCAGCTAATTTAGAGATCGTTAAGGTATCGAAAATGAATTAAATCAATGAACGAATTGAAACTGTTCAACCTAAACCGTTCATGTTTGTAGTTCTAAATCACATATTTGAATGTCTTAACGATTATTAATTTCGCTGAAAATTTGTAGAGATGATATACTCATATATACTTACAATGTGAATAGTTAAGATAAGAAAATATGATCTAAAAGTTGGTCAATTAAGAAAATTCATACATTTTGAATAAATAAATAAAGATATTTGGACCTGATAATATATATATATATAATATATATATATATATATATATATATATATATATATGTGTGTGTGTGTGTGTAAATGTTCCCCAACCCCTAGTAAGAATGCAAAGACGTCCTGAGTTCAACACGACCAGAGCCGTGTGCTTTGTCCCCGCCACAAGTGTTCACTGTTAGAGTGAGCACGAAGAGGAGCGCCGCTAGAGACACTAGGGTTTACCACGAGAGTTGGTTTAGAGATTTATGTATTACTCTGCGAAAACTATTTTACACAAGTCATCATATGCAATTCATCTCACTAAACATGTCACATATCATCCTGTGTCATCTCATGTACGTATTCAGTAGAACTACAAAAAAAAAAATGATAATAATAAATTGAGATGATCGGTAGTCCTTTACAGAACTCCCTTTTGGTAAAAGTTCACCTAAAAAATCCACAACGTTGAAAACCAACGTAGGGATTCGTACGGATGAGGGGGAGATGTGAGATTACTTGACCAAATCCAACAAAAAAAAAATAAAAAAAAAGAAAAAAAGAAAAGAGGTGAGATAGGAAAATGCATTTGATTCATTCATGTATTGCTGTTTTTCTTTTTCATTTTTTTCCTACAAGTCACAGAAGCATCCATCTGGTAGACTGGATCACATATCACAATATGTAATGGTTGATCAATAGAGAACGCTTAATTATACATACATGACATGCATACAAGTCTAATCATTCAACATCTTCGCAAATGGTTCCTTTTTTTTTTTGAGGTAACAAATGGTTCTTTTATGCAATCAAAAGCTTGCTAACAAAATAAATACTGAAGTCTATAGAAGAAGGGAGAAAAGTCACACTTTATTGTCAAAATAGGAGCCAATTGGTTTTTACACTGCTGTACACACTTCCATTCCTCAGTCTCAATACAACCTAAGTATGCATCTGCATGCCCCTAATTGCTCTACTCAAATCAGATGTTGAACCCTCAAAGAAAAAAAAAATCAATTTTTGAAAAAAAAATGAGAAGGAAAGGCAAAACTGCAAGCTCACAACAAACCTGTGACCAAAGAATAATACCAAGCAGCTAACTTATGGAAAAATGCAAACCTAGACATTCAAACCAGCTCAACAAGGCCAAAAAAGGGGGAAAGTGACGAGAAAAAAAATGTTTCTGTCCACATCATGAAAATAAGCTTCTTGGGAGCAGAAGCAGCTAAAAATGCACTGATGCTGTCCCTTTCACTCCTGAGAAATTGAGTACTGCCACTGCAGGAAGAATAAGATGAGCACTGTAATTAGAATGCTTCCCCGGTTGCTAGTGTAACATAATCAAATTGATATTCTCGCAAGAGCTGTACAGTTTTGGTGGGAAGCATTCCAATACATGCAGCATAAGCTGCAGGAAGCTGAAGAAAATGAAGAGCACGAGAAGCTTCAAAACAGTTGAACGGCCATTTTAAGTTTGTTCTGCTTCCACTTGGGTAACTTATAGAAAGCATCCTTTGCCATCCCAATATGCTCCCTGAACTCCTCTGATGACAAGTAAATCTGCTTGTGCCACACAAGGACAGAGTTCAAGATGGAAACTTAAAAGTATATAATCAGTACAATGAAGTTCAATTTATTACCTCTCGTTTTGTCACATCAATATCTGCAACAGGATCTGTTGATGTTGTTTTAACGCGTTCATATGGGTGAACAGGAAGACCTTCATCTTCTGCTTCACCCTCTTTTACATCTTCCTCTATCGTGAGGGATTCCATTTTGCTGCCCATAGAAGTCTCCTTGTTATTTGTCTCTGATTTTGCTTTGGGAGGTCCTGCACTCACTTCATCCATTAAAAAGGTGCTTTAAACTATGCATCTTTTAACAACTGAATGCAAGAATTTCTAATCTAACTTTAAGGAGCTTAACCCATTTACCTTTAGGTGATCTTGGTATATTGTTTTCTTTTTTTTCAAATCCAGCAGTGAGTGCTGCTATAGCTGATGATTTTGAAGTATCTGGGGTCACAGATTTTGGATACAGTTGGGATTTTCTGACCATTGGGGGTGGAGTTGAAAGGTTCCTCGCATTATTACTCTCAAAAGTAGCAGCCAGTGCATTGAAAGCTGGAGACCTGCCCCTAACACGTACTCGGTCAGGGCTGAAAGACATGCTTCTGGAACGCTGTGATTTTTCTGGCACACTAGACCTCCCACCATAAGATACGGGTGTTCTTCGTTTGGGTTTCTAATCATGCATTATATATTTAATCAGAGAATACATGTTTGTTAATCACCAATCTGGCAATAAGATGCGAGAATTGCAAGTGCAGACTCAAACTTGCATTGAGTACAGACAAAAATTTGATACACACTAGCTACAGAATACTTAAAGAGAAAAGAATTTGAAACAGACATGGAGTTAATTGAACTACTCCTAAATCATATACTGGATCCAGAACAATACCACATCTCATCTAGATTTACGTTGACAGACAATTTCAGATAAAACTACATGTTGGAGCCAAAATATTGGACTTCAGAAAAGAGCACAGGACATAAACCCCTATATAGATTATTCTCCCAGTAATATCAAACAATAAGTTAGGGAACCATTATTCCATGAGGTGTGCCTATGGAATAATCACAGGTCATACTCAATATTTCTTAGAACTCTAGGGAAAAAAAAATCTGCTCTCT
Source organism: Fragaria x ananassa (assembly GCA_034370585.1). Lineage (NCBI taxonomy): Eukaryota > Viridiplantae > Streptophyta > Magnoliopsida > Rosales > Rosaceae > Fragaria > Fragaria x ananassa. The sequence goes on from CP139760.1 coordinate 6,120,476, forward strand.
AGGAATGAGCAAAGAACCAGAAAACCGTAGATATTTACATCATTTTCCCTATAAGGTCTCACATAGAAATTATGCACATAGACTTTTGGGACACATCAAAATATCATACTGGTCTGTCATCAAGTTATTGATCAATATCAGCAACATCATATAATCAAGTGATTTCAGGTGCATGTTCTTATGATCAGGATCTTATGCAATCAAAACTGACAAGAATGCTTACATCTACAACTGGAGCACGCCCATGCTTCACTATAGTAAGTTTTCGTTGGAATGAATTTCCATGCATCTGAGCCAGAAATAAAAGAGAGGTCAGAACTTTGAAAAGATTTCATGCTGCGTCGTCAATTTTACAAGTCACTCACATTAGACTTTGCAGAATCCCAGGTGAAGAAGCGTGTGAAGAAAGGTGGCTCACTTCCTTCCATGACGATATATATTGGAGCTTCACGAGATAATTTTTCCATAAGAAAATCACGCTCAATAAATTTCTGTCAGAACAAAGAGTTTGCAAAAAAAAAAAAAAACAGTAATATTAGGAAAAGTAAGAGATAGGACCAGTTCAGAACAAATATCACAAACTGAGGTCAGGTCAGAACAAGTCTCTGTAGAAAGTTGAAAAAAATGCTAAGAAAGAGATAATTCAAACAGAGTAAACAAATTTTGCAAACAGATTAATGAAATTTTAATTCATAACAAAAATAGTTGACAATGTCAAAGTGGCGCACATTAAACTGAAATCCATATTTTGGTACTAAAATACTAGCCATTCAAAATACAGCTATTGCGCTTAGTTCAATAATCGTACCTCCCCGATAGTTAAAGCATGCATTTTATCTTTGGAGTTGACTTCTTCGCCAACCCAAACAAATATATCAGAGTGACAATCCAAGATGAATATATCTTCAGTCATCAAATCATCCTGGGTGAAATTATATATCTCCACTACCTGCGCCAATAACTTCAATTAAAACTGCATGTAAAAATACATCCAAATGATCACATAACTTAATGCAAAAGAAAAAAGCCTCAATTTCATGTAAATTTTAAGCTGAATGGTCATGCAGATATACAGCCGTCAATTACTGTTTCTGGACATAAAAAGGTCACTTACACATCAAGTCTCAGACATAATGACATCAGGAGTTTGATACTAAAAAAATATGTAAGTTATTTTTTTGAAGATTAAATACCTAATATATGAAGTTTGCAAACTTTGAAGCAAAGCTAGTATGAAGCATTATATTGAAAGAAAAAAGGAACTCAAGCACTGGAAATGATAGAACAAACAATGTACCTTTAGATTCTCTGAAGATTGATGTGCAATGTGGTCGCATCAAAAGAACAGAAAGAAGAAAAGTTAAAACACATCATGGCGTAAACTAGATTGAATAAATAAAATTAGAATATATGAAAACTTCATTGCCCATCAGAAAATTTCATACCATTTGAGAAAACACAGGAAAATAGGTGAGGATCACTTTCTGCATCTCTTACAATCTTTTGGCCGGAATACTCGACCTTTCCTCCTAACAAATCCCAAAACTGTTCAGATTCGGAATTTTCCTTTTGTGGTTTCGTCTGAATATTTGGCTGTAAACAATTGGCAAGGAATAACTATTCAGATTAAGGAGATTGAGTTGTGAAAAGTTAATAATAAATTCTTCACAGAGAAAACAAACAAAAGAACTGAAAGCACTCTCCACCACAACACATGCACATAGAGCACATTTGTGGAAATGCATGAGCGCACAATGATGCATACTGAAAATCCTACAAGCCCTTTTCCCATTACAGATACGTACACGCAAATAACTTCCATTAGGTGGTATATATATAGCTTGTTTTAATGACTAAGAGAAAACACTGAGCTTGTCAGACCTTTATTAGATCCAGCTGCCTCTCAACAAGTTCCTGGTCATCTGTGGTTGCAAGGCTTCCAGACCATGTAAAGACAATTGAGCCACTGTGTAATATATAACAGTAGGCGGAATTCAAAGATGATGCAACCTGATGGAAGTGGATAAAGGAATTAGATAAAATAGGGCTCAGTAACTTCCATATACAGGACAGGAATAAGTAGTTATGCACACAAAGAAACTCAAACACCGTAGTCTACAGGTATCATATGCAAACAGGAAAAGGAAAATAAAAAATAAAAAGGACTTACTGCTTCAACTTGAATTGCTTGCATATTATCAGGTCCAGATCCCTGGACACGAAATAAAGCGACACCATCTTCTTGATATGTGTCATCTGGAACTTCCTTCTCCGCAACATACTTTTTATAGCCGTCACTTAGACCGCCCTGTGAGATTTCACCATAGGTGCGCTCTAGGGGTTAGTTAAAAACAGGCCATTGAGTATAATGTTGAATAAGGAAATAAATTTCTTAATGATCTTTGTATTATCCGAGATTGTATGATATAGTTTACAAACCTTCAGAACAATTAAGCTTTGAAAGATTGAATAGAACTGAATTGGTTCCTTTCCTTCATAGATACGGGCCTAGAAATTATTACAAAAAGTACCACCAGTAAGTAAGAAAAAGAAATAAGGACAATTAATTACTAAAACAGCATTAACAGTCTAAACACTACCTGCGCTGGCAGAAACTTCATTGATGCGACCATGTTGCTTGCAAGTGAAATAGCTGATGCTCTTTCTTCCTATTTTCAGTTGTAATTCATAATTAGTAACCCTTCAACCAGACATGCAATCTAGATGCATTTGCATTATAAAGATACATATTTCTAACTCTTGTATACACAAATGCGTCTTGTAGAAAGAGAAGGTGAACTTTGTTATAAAGATATAATTTTGATGAGTTGATGTCCTATCCCTAAACCCTAAACCCTAAACCTCTTTCCAATATTTTTAGCTGATAATACAACTTATCCAAAATTTTGATAAAACTTCCATCGATATCTGATATTTTTCTAGACATTTCCATCAATTTTTTTTTTCAGACTAAGGGTATTTCCATGAATTTAGATTTTTTGGTTATCCTTTCACTCGGGAGAAAGCTCAACAGCAATAAAGGATTCCTGTAGAAATACAAGTTTTTATTGGATCTGTGAGTTGAATATAGTATACCAAAGAAAGGCATTCACTTATAAAGCTTTAAAACCTTATATTTTACTTATCCGGTCAGTCTCTTTTGAGTTGATGAGGGAACCCAATATACTACTGTGTTTATGCAAATCTAATATTATTTTGAAATATAAAAATAAAAAGTTAATTAAACTGTTTCGTACTTCCAATGTCCATAATGCTAAAGGCACTAATTGTGAGAAAGATATCACAATAATATGAAGATGATGCCAAAAGATAACACTCTTGGCAAATTATTACCTCAACACTCTGTTTTCCAAACCATGTTCCTATCAGGTGTTCTTCTTTATCTTCTCCTGGATACGAGTACTGGAAGATATAGCAATCTCCACTATAAATTTTTGATTGATCAGAAGCAGGAAGAAGAATCTTTTCCTGGCCATTCACTCGCCAAACCTGCCAAGAAAAGACCAACTGGATTAGCATAAATAACCAACAAGTTGTCTCAAGGTCATATTCATAATTTTCCAGAAAGAGTTTAAATTAATAGCAAGAATGGTCACAGAGGCGAATATATAGTTAAGAAGTCAACTATTAGTCAGTTCAGGCTTTTGAACTAACGAGTCAATCAACAGATTATCATAGATACAGATACAGCACCTGCAGATTTCCTGTGCAATCAATGTATGGTTGAGGTTCTTCTTTTACAGGATCAGCTTTCAACAGACCCTTCACATTAACCCCTTGACGCTTCAGAAGTGCTATAAGAACAACCAAAACAACAGTAATAAAATTATGCTTTTCTTTTTGATGATTATTATCTTAGAAATATTAGCAATGTACCATTGAAAATAAAACAAGAAAATTCAGAAGTAAAGAATTCACCGACTGACCTGCAACCTTGCCCCTACCATCCTCTGACACGGCTACTTCAACTGCTTCAGGCCATGTATCGAATTTGGACTTAAACATTACAGTCTCAAATCCCTCAATAACACGAATCATGTGGGATTTTGACCGATCAGCACCACGTACCAACTCCTATATGATGAGATCAAGGTAATATCAAGGTTCTTCAGAATTCAAATCATTATGAAATACAAATGTTGAAGAAAATAAAGTTTATATAACAAAAAAGAGAAAACAGCAAGGATTTGTACTTCTGCAGCTTCACTTGCACTCCTCCTCTCATCAAGAGATGTGTTTCTCCCCATCCAAACAAACACTTCCAGCCCACAGTCTAGCAGATAGCATTTACTTGTTTCTAGTAATTCCCTTGTCAGAGAATCAGCTCCAACCGGTTCTGCCTTCCCTTTATCAACACTAAAAGGAAATTATCATTATGTCAGAACTACAATATAATGGGATTTTAAAATTCAACTGCTTCTTCCAACTTCAATAAATTAACTGAGGTACTCAATATTCTATCGCAGTTTCATTTGCAAAAAAAAAAAAAAAGACAGATTCCTTGTACTGGATCAATAAAGTTAGAAGCAAAAAACGGAGGCGTACCTACATAAGTACATTTGTAAATATTCCTGAATATACTGATCTTTTTAAAAACAAAGAGAGGGGACTTCAAATGAGAAAGGAAATTTCGTATTAGCGCAGATATGATTATTTTGAGACTATACCTAATAGCAAAGGATAAGTTGAGATGGGAAATTACCGAAGTAGCGTAGTAGTATGAGAATCAAAAATTTTATCTTCATCATTGGCTGTTGCCCTCGGAAGTGGAGCAAAGCCACCAAATAAGGCCCAGAATTCTCCAGTATCAGCATCAGCCATCAACTTTCCGTCCTCTACAAGAATGCCATGTAGACTGACTCAGAGAGAGAATAATTAAAGTCGATGATCATCATTTAGCTTCCCACCAACGCGTTTGACTTACCAATGGAAGCTATTTCACACTTTCCGTCGTGATTCGTGTCTTTAATGTACTGAACAACTTCTAAAGCCTTTGCCCTTTCTTGAATGGATGAGTTGGAACCATTAAACTGAAAAATTTTAGACTTGGTGTCCAGAATAAAAATGTCTTCATGGTTGAGTGAAGATCGAGCAAAAGAAACCTGTAATCAAACAAAAAAAAAATAGACTTCAAAGGAAAATAAAACTAAATGGTGTATGCCCTATGCATACTTACATACCTATTATGCACATAATTGCATTTAAATGTGATATATCTAAATAAAAATACGCACACACATGCATGCCTAATGAATGGCCTATGCATGCTTGCACACATATTATGCAGATAATAGTATATACATGTGTTATATTATATGTTATATTATATACATAAATAATACACACATATACAATATATGAATATGTACGACATCATTCACATATTATGCACACATGTTAGAATATATGATTATGGACAATTATGTACATAAATATATATATATATATATATATATAATGAGATTTATCCATCCTGAGCAGAGAATTTGTGCACATAGGCTTGCCTCTTTGACATGGACGACATGTTTTCCTTTGCAAACATACAACCGTGTTGTGTGTTCTTCAGCCTCAGCATGTTTAAACCCAGATGCAATTCCACCTTCTCGAGGTATGATACACGGTTTAAAATAAGATAGAAACTTAGCAGTTTCGTGACCCTGTACTTCACGATACTGAACAGCACGCCCTCCAAGAGCCGCATCTAATTCAACTGTCTTGATGGCTGCAGTGCCTGCTTCATCCTGTTTCAAATGATTACTATATCAGAAAGATATGCCAGGAATTTCTTTTTTATAGCAATATCCCAGTTGATAACTTGAACAAGGAATACGGTACAGTTTACCTGAGAAGTATCTTTACCAAGCCAATAATGGATATCATGTCGCAAGGCACCACTCTTTGAGGCTGTTGTCTGAGTGGTAAAGGTAGAGGCCTCAAATTAATGAAAACCTCAAAATATCAAGTGCTTAATTACAAGCAAAATATATGAGAATATTAGTCAAATGAATAAAGAAACACAGTGACATTGACGTATATTCCATATAACTTTGCTGTTGTATAATGTGTATCACTTAAAAAGCAAGCAAAGCAGTAAAACTTTTACGGATTGGTTACCAAAAAGATAGCTTCTGGACATTTCAGTAGAAATGAGTTTAATCAGGCTTAATCACTTACTTTCAAGATCACATAAGAGTCACCCATAAAAAACTTTCCATGAGAGGATTGTGGGACACTAACAGGACGAAAGTTTTCAATGCGCCATATTTCCAGTCCACTATTCATTGTCAAGGTGAAACATAACAGAAACATTGCTAAGAAGAAGATTAAAACCAAAACCCATATAAATCCAAAATGAAAAAGAACAGAATGGAAGCAAAATGGACAGTAGTAGCAGAACTATGGTTATAGTTGCTGTATTATCTTCTGTCACCCTATAAATTGTAAACGGCAGTGATTAAAAAGAAACCCAAACTACAATGATAAGAACTGTAAGGGTCCTTAACATTTCATAAGATAAAGGATACGCCTTTTGTCCAGCTCCGTGGAAAGCTGGATCCAAATCTCTCATGGAAACAGCCATTTTGTGTCTGCAGCTTTATCTATTGAGTTATCCCCAATTTTAGATAAATGTTTGGAGCCAAATGAGCCTGAAACAATGTGTGAACTACAATGTGAGCGTTATAGCCATAACATAGAGTCAAGTAGAACCTCATGGAAGAGAGAAAAAAAAAATCCCATTGCATGTTTCTTGCATGATATGTGCAATGTGAAGCTTAGTTTACCATAAAATTTGAACCTCATCAGTAGGCTGCACAATGCAACTCACTAATAGAGCTATCTATTCAGCTCTACACCTTTTGCTTAACATGCATTACATAATACTGAGAAACTAAGTATTTGTGTTTCCAAAGGTGAAATGAAAGAGAGTGATTCACAGGAAATGCATGTACCAAATATACACGTGGCCATTGATGAAGCACTAAACAGGGCGATGGTGGTAGGAAAGATTAATCAAAACACAAAACCATGTACAAGACCCCATTTTAGAATGCAAACACAGATGAATAGCGCAAATACACACAGAGAGAGTCAAAGATGTACTTCCAGCTAACAATTCAACACATGTGCCAGCACACATGGAGTAGAACACAAGCACATCAGTCCTAATTATCAAATGGGTCACGAGTTAAAAACAATTCAAGTTCAACTAATCCCAGAAACCCAAAATTTCAAAAACCATGACACAATACTCACGAATTCCAAGTCTCGAATTTCGGGACCACACAATTTATAAATTCAAGCACTAAAATTCATGGAAACGAAAAGAAAATCATATTCAAACAATAGCAAACATCAAATGCTCAGCTGAAATCCTGCAACAAAACACGGCCATGTCTCATAGATCACTGAAAAATTCAATCATAAACAGAACAATCCGATCAAACCCACATCATCATGAACAGGGCAAAACACACAGAATGACCAAAACTTCACACCTACCGATCACTACCAACCATGTAAAAATGGGTTCATCGCATTGAACTCAGCAAAATGAAACCTCAACTCACAAACCCAATGACAGAAAAATCAACAGAAACAAAATAAAAATGGAAGAAACCCAATAAGGAAAGTTTGAATCTTTATCATACCTGGTAGTCAATGACGCAGAAAAAACCCAATCAGAGTCCAAACTGAGGAGAACCCAGATCCAAGCTAACGCACAAAATTCACAGAGATGAATAATTCAACAAATTTTTCCGGAAAAAAATAGAAAATTGATAAAGTGAAATGTTGGGGAACAAAGCTGAAACGAAAACAGAGTAAAAGTGGGGGCAAGAGAAAGAAGAAGAAGAAGAAGAAGAATGAAGAAATGGGTTAGAGAGAGAAAGAAGAAGAAGAATGAGAGAAAATTGAGGAGAGAGAAAGGGAGGGAATGATGAGTTGCCAGGCGTGCTTATCACTGACGGCAACGAAAGAGAATAGAAGAGCACTGATGAACTGTAAATTCCTCTTATTCAATTACTTCATTATTCAACATTATTATAATTTAATTATTCTGCTTTTCTTATTTTATTTATTTATTAATTCTAGGGTTTCTCCAAGTTAAACTTGTTTGGAGGGAAAGGTAACAACTTTGGGTAAAAATCACCTAGAGTAGAAAGGGTAAAGGTGAGAGCTTTACTGCAAAAGTCAGGTAATGATTCTTTTGTTTGGTGGTGTTTATTTGGTCTGGGAATTAAAATCTACCAAAGTACCAATTGGGTTTGACGGCAGAGGTAAATGTATGAACGGTGAAATATAAGGTAAGAAAGAATGAGATGAAAGGAAATGAAAAGCAAGTACCTTTGGATTGGTAGGACTTGTTTCTTCTTCTTCTTCTACTCTAATGGCATGTGCTCATTGTGCTGTGTGTTTTTGTTTGTATATTGTGTAACAATGTATCCTAGTTTGATCACTCCTTTTCTGGGTTTGATTGAGGTTGTTTGTTTTTCTTTTTGTTTATTGGTCCCTTGTTTATTTTGTCAGGGAAAAAAAAATGAAAATTGTTTTGATGAAAAGGATAAAAAAAAAAAAGGAAGAGAAAGAATGTTCAGGGTTGGTCCGAGAAAGACTTGATGGGTTATTGGTGATGGAGAGAGCTGACTTCCGCTTTGTGAGGATTGAATTGGAAAAAATGGAAAGGGAGAAAGAGAGAAAAGGTCGGTCACCGGCCATCATTCATGCTTTGCCCATAAAGTCTAAGGTGGGGCTTCATGTTAGGGACCAACACCCTCTTATTTTCCTGCTCTCCTTATTCACCCTATGCTTGATCCCTTATCATCAAACTGCCCTTAGCCCACTACCAGATTTTACTTTTTAATCCAAAGTTGAGTTTAATTAGCAATTGGTTAATGTAAAAAAGATTCAAAATCTCGGCAGATTCTCAAAATGATGTATGTGTATATTTTTGATTCATCAAAATCTTTACCTGTGATCTTTCTTGATGTAAATTCTCCTTACATACATTGTTAATTTCAATCTCATTTTGGTTTCTCATGAGAATGAGTGAAGAGATCGATAGATGTTATCGGTATCATTGCAGTCAGGGAAAAAATATTGTAGGAGAATAGAGAGAAAAAATGTACACTGAGAAAAATGATTTTAGGGGAGAGAAAATGGAGGGTAATTGAGGAAACAATGTGAGAATCCTAAATAATGGACATGCATGTTGATCTTTAACAAACCGTATTAGCAAATTAACGAATTGTACTAAACTGATTGCATGCCTATAATGTGACCACCATTGAGCCTGAAGTTTTTGAGGATGCAAAAGCACTTATGGGAGGGTCTAAACCCTTGAGAACCAATAAGGCGAAAAGCCGTAAATTGAAAAGGAGTGGGTTGTCCATCAACCCAGTACTGTAAGTAAAATTTCAGGGATCTTCTCCTGTGTGGTTCAACCAGCACTACATTCTCAATTTGAGATGACAAGAAGATGAGTTCCTCAACTTCCAGGTCATTAAGATTCCTTCTAGACTAAAACCGCAGCTCGACGGAAGGACATAAGAGTTAACACATTATTCTGGCAATAGGAGAATCATGAGCCTGAGATAATCAATATAATCAAGATAAGTATTGGAGGTTTTGTCCACAACAATGAGCATCATGAGACCACAACTTGTGCTACAATCAAAAGATCAACATAGAAGCATCGACCCCTTAACATTTCTTTACCACATATATATACAACAATATAGAGTCACGTAACTGTAAATAACAAGTGTTCTCGCACTACTCTGAAGTTGCAAGAGCTGAATGCAAAACATCTTCGAGATACTTCTCAGCAGCAGCATACTGTCTTTTCTTGTCCTCAATTGCTAAAGCAGCCAAAGCTTTATCCTGCAGATATTCAAACTTCACAATTCACAATCTTTCTAGGAGCAACCAGAATTCAACCATGTAATTTAAGTAGAGAAGTACCAGAGGTCTTGGTAGCTTCGCAAAGTATCAAAAACGGGTTGTGTCTTCTTCTCTAGCTCCTTCCGGTGCTCAACCAACACCCCATGGTTTTGTCTTCGCTCATCCCCCTAAATCTACTCGACATTTCTGTCCTCCAGAAAATGTATACACAAGCACACATATATGGCGTACGTCAAATCCATCATGACGCCCATACATACTAAAATGTAACATGTATACACTAGCTTCTGAAACTAATGTCTACATATTAGTTCTTCATTGTTATTTTTAACAGCACTAGGTTTCAGACTAAAGCATATATATAAGCTGTCTCACAAGTTGCTCTTCTAAGAGCATATGCACCCATATGGAGGGCGATTGCTGATGCGTAGATTTAATTGGTATGACTAATCCACTATTTATCTAAAATTGGTAATTACCTCTAACTTAGATAATGCATCAATCAAAATCAAAAGTAATTTGTTTGTCAATCTACTAATCACTTAAAAAGTTGTCAATGATAATTAATTAGAACCATCAAATCAATATCTAATGGCTACAATTAAAAAACTGTTATAACACTAAGTCCACATAGATGTGGGAGCCATCAATCAGTCATACCAATTGGATGACCAAAAATGGGTCACTGAATTAACAAGGTATGTGTGGGCCACTAATCAGTCATACTGATTTAACATCGGTGCATTCATCATTCCTCTCTTTTTAGTCAATTGGTCACCCAATTAGTATACCGGTGCATATGATCTAACTACAACATTTTATATGAAAATTGTTCATATATTAAATGTTGGCAAGACCAAATATAGGATCTCAATTTACATAATCCTTATTTCATACAATTAGATGGTTCTAAGTTTTTGAGCTTCATACCGAATTAGTTCTATGCGCATAAGAGCTTATGCCTAAAGGATCAACCCACATGTTTGTATATGAGGCATGAGGAATGGACAGACTCCAAAGATTTGGTTGGTTTTGGTAAGATCAGTCTGGTTGTATGATTTGTACCATACTCCTATTAATTACCAAAATGACTACATAACTGCAGTATCTCTTTAGTCTATTTCATGCAATCTTCCAGTTTCTGTTATCATAGCACATATAATTGATTTACAAGCAAAATTAACATTAAGATACAACACATCAACTAACACTCTATAGTTCTGTAAGACCCATTAGCCAGCTGCAGATATTTCACTAGAAAAACATCATTGATTATCATTTATATAATCCATCAACCAAAATCACAACTTAAGATTTCCAAATAACATCATCTGCTCTACCAGATGTAAATGCTGCGTTTTCATTTTTATCACGTAGTTTTTCCCCAATGCATGATAACTAGGCCTGGGAACGGTTCCAAAAACTGTATTTTTTGCTGGAACCGGAATCGGAAAAGAAAAATTGGTCCGGTTTTAGGACTTTTTGTTGCCGGAACCGGTAGAAACCGGAACCGGAAACGGAAAAAAAAGTCGGTTCCCGGTTTTTACGGTTCTAAAAATTTCTTGTAATCTCAAATATTAGTTCCAGAATTCTTCAATGTTCAAACTTCAAACTCTAAAGATTCAAACTTCAAACATCCCAAATAAAGTTCTGAATCCAAACAAACAGATTGGTAGACTTAAAACAATCCCAATTAAGCAAAGTTCTAAATTCCAATGCAAAGATAAATATAAAAAGTCAAGACTGAAATACAAAAACAATAGAGTGATAGACTTCAATCACTTCATCATGTTTATTCCAGATTTCCCAGCTTCATTGCCTCCATGTATTCCAGTTTCAACATATTTCAGTTCAGGATGGTTTCCTGCACAAAACACTAAGTCAATGAAACTGAATAAAGTCAAATGAACTATGTGAGCCAAACACTTGATCATCAAAACATATCTCAAGAAAATACCTTCAATATATAATTTTGCTCTTTATTTCTTCTTGACAACCATTCCATGAGCCTTTGTTTTACCTTCTACAATAGTTCATGATTTGGTTAGCACTGATAAAAACAAAACTTGCATGTATACCATATTCCAACAATCCAACATGATATCAAAACTCAAAAGCAGAGCAGAAAAAGAATAAAAACAAACCAGAGCTTTTCTTATATGTTTTAGACACATCCGCAGCTGATGAGGATTTGGCAATTTTGGAAGACTTTGAAGCAGCAGCTTCAGAAGCTTCTTGTTCCTTGTTCTTCTTTTCGTGGTCTTCTTTTTCTTGTTCTGAAAATTGGAAAATTAGACAAATGCATAAAGATAGAGAACTAACCAACACAAATACACAATTATTAACAAAATCTGTAAAGGAAAAAAAAAACATAGCAGACCTTCTTCAACTGCTTCTAACCAAGCCATTTCTTCCGGAGTAGGCACATAAGCCAAATTAGTGATGCTGTCACTTTTCAACCAATTTTGAAGGCAAATGAGAGCTTCAACTGATTTCGGAGTTAATGAACTCCTATGTGGATCGATAACTCTCTTCCTGTGCTGAAGCTTGACTCCCTAGCCACAGTACTAACTTGAATTACAAGAACATCTTTAGCTACAGCTGCCAAGTTAGGGTATTTAGATCCATTTAGCTTCCACCAAAGCAAAAGTTGAAATTCTTCTTTCTTCTTATCTGCTTGTGGCTTTTCTATGGGATCTAAAAGATATCTGTCGACCTCATTACTCACCACCACAGACTCATCATTTTCAAGGACTTGCTTCCAATCGGCTAACATGTCTGCCACTTTTCCATATATGTTTTGAGAGTCACGACCGCTGCTGCTACCTGAACCAACTTCAGTTGAACTTTTGCTTTTCTGTGAGCTTGAATATCCAATAGAGGAAGCATACAAGTCTGTTAGATCCACCAAAAGTGTTTTAACTTGATCAGATCTCCTCATCACCTCCAGATTATCAAACTTCAGCATTGTTTTGCAAACTCTCTCAAAGTTCTTTAATTTATACCTTGGATCCAACACTAATGCAACCAAAAAGAGTTGGTTAATGTCATCAAAGCTCCCAAAGTATTTGTTATACTTAGCCCTCATCTTCTGTGCCATTTCCTTTAGAACCTTATCAGCCCTGGTTTCATCAGACTTCAATTGTTGGTTGAGCAGTTCGTCAATCTCAACGTTGATGCCAATTATGTCATGAAATGCTTTTGGTGAAGCCGGGTGGTTTGTAGCACTCACTCTCAAGGTTGTTTGATGAAAAACTCCAAGAAACTTCACAAAAACACTTGCATTGTTCCAATCAGCTTCTGTTGGGGGCCCTACCCTCTTCTTAGAATTCGTTTGCACAACAACATAATCTTGTTCTTCACCTTCCTCATCCTCAGGTTCCTCCTCTTCATTAAAATAACCCTTATACTTGGAGTACTCATCCTCAGCAAGACTGTCAAATGCTTTTCTAAGCTTTAATGCAGTGACCAACATAATGTATGTCGAGTTCCACCTTGTTGGTACATCCAAGACACATATTTTCTTGTAGTCAACATCTTCTTTTTCAACACATGCCTTAAATTCATCTAATCTAGAAGATGAACTCCTTACATATCTCACTGCATTCCTAATGGAAGCCACAGACTTATCCAGTAAGTTAAGTCCAGACCTCACAATTATGTTAACTATGTGAGCCAAACATTTGACATGCAAATACTTCCCTCCGAAAAGCTGTGCCTTCTCCCAATTGATCATTCTTTTCTTAATGTAGTCAATGGCTACTTTATTCGCTGAAGCATTATCGACAGAAATAGTCAGAACCCTCTCTATGTTCCAGGCTTTCAAACATGACTCGAGTATTTTTCCAATAGTGACTCCTTGGTGGTTTGGAATCACACAAAAATTCAGAATCCTCTTATGCATTTTCCACCCATTATCAATGAAATGTGAAGTTAAGACCATATAGTTTATGTTCTGCACCGATGTCCATGTATCAGTGGTCAGACATACACAATGATTTCCTAATTCCATCTTCAACTCTTCCTTCTTGGAAGCATACATAGCTAAAAAATTCTTCACTATCACCTTCCTACATGAAAGTGGTTTCCACTTGGGAACAGCCACACTGCAAAAGTGTTTGAAACCTGGTCTTTCTATGGCACTAAAGGGAAGCTCATCCATCACTATCATCACAGTAGCAGCTTCAACACATGCATCCTTACTCCAATGCCTAAAGCCTACTGCACTAGAATCATCTTGACCATCCCTACTCAAATGAGTCTGCCCCTTTTCTTCATCATCCCTCCCCGGATAACCCTTACAAGACTGCTCTATGTGTTTTATCAAAGAGCTAGTACCATTAGCATTAGAATTAGCAGCAAGATGGGTATTGCAATACTTACATTGTGCTCTTGTGGTGTGTCCAACTACCTCCTCCTTTCCATCCACAATTTCAATGAGAGGGTGCTCTTCCTTAGTAAAATGCATCCACACCCATGAACGCAGCTTCATGTGGTTCGAAGACGCTGTAGAGTTGGTCTTCTTCTCAGCCCTTTTCCTCTTTGCAACAGATTTCCCCTTCGCATTGGAATGTTGGGGTGCTTGCTCTTCTTTCTCCGAATCAGTTGATTGAGATAATTCTGAATTCATGGTTTAGGAACAGAATCAAACAATCAATTGGGAAATGGGAATTTAGGATTGGGATTTGCTGATGTGGGACAGAAGAGGGAATGAGTTCGGACTGAGGACGATGGGAAATCGGGAATTAAGAAGGGAGGAGGCGACTCAGGCTTTTCTCTGTAAAGAGGTAGGCGACTAAAATGAGAAGGGAGGGCCTGGGAGGCGACTAAAAAGTCTAAAACGACTTAAAGTCTAAAACTAGGGTTTTGTCTTTTATATAGTTGCATATATATCGGTTCCACCGGTTCTAAAAATTTAGCATATCAAAGAACCGGAACCGGAACCGAGAAACACAAAACGGTCTGGTTCATTAAAAATGAATATTTATTTATTTTAGAATCGAATCAAATCATTAGTTTCCGGTGCGGTTCCACCGGATCACACCGGTTCTCGGATCCAAAGTCCCAAGATACCGTATAAGGTCTTATTTTCATTTAAATGAGCTTCAAAATTCATAAAGTAATGAACACCTATTTGACGTTTTTGCCCCTGACTGATTATATAAATTTCAACTCATGCCGTTGCTCTTCTTTTTACATAGAAAGTTTGAAACCGCCACTCTCTCTCTCTCTCTCTCTCTCGATCGAGAAGCTTGCTTGAGTTTAACAGGTAAACCTTCAATCTTCAAGCTCGAGTTTTTCTTCACATATGTAATTGTTCGATTGGGATAGAGTTTGTGCATATGTAGTTGTTCCCTGTTCTTTATATTGAATCTTTGGGCGATATTATCTTTGTGGGTAGAGAAACCTTTGTTCGATTTCTTGGTCATTGATTTTGGGGCTTTTCAAGATTGAATCTTGAGCTACCCAACTGGTTGAATTTTGATATTTCGTTAGTTTTATTGCGGTGGTTCTTCAAAATTCAAGAACCCAGATAAATCTGTTGGACTTAGAAGTAGTGGTTAAATCTTTGTAATTAAGTAGTTTTGATCGTTGACATAGTATTTTTTTTTTAGATAAAGGCAAATAGAAAGTACTAATAAAGTTTGTCTATGTATTCTATGTGTTGGATGGATTATTTGATGACAGAAATGATTGTTTACAGTAGCTTTAGGCCAATGTTTTGGTAATGTCGCCACATCTTGCCATACTTCCATTAGGTCGGAATTATGGGATTAGTCGATATTGTGTTAAAGCTTGCATTCTAATTTAGGTGTGCAATGATCTGTTTCTGTTTTTGTTTCAAGTTAAAAAGGTAAAAGAATAAAATTGCAAAATCAGCAACATTTTACGCAAGCTGATAAGAATTTGTTCGAAGATTTCTGTTCTTATTTGCAAATTCGTATTGTTCTTTGTATAATCATACACATTATACAAGCATAGTTGAATGAATCTAGCTCTTCCTTTGCTTTTACTTTTATCTGCTCATTTTTCTAAATTTTGTGACCTTTTTGTTTCTTTGCGTTCTTTCTTACTTATGACCTGTTGCCTTGTGACATATAACTTGACCTCTTTTACAACTAATGTGGCACTAAAGATACATTTCACCTCATGTGGTTCTTCCATGTTTCGTTTTAATTTTCTTTACCCGCTCTTTGAGTCCTTACTTTTTTCTCATCCCTATTTTGTTTTTGTATGCAGTGCTGCATCTCATTCAAATCTTCAAATTGTGGAACATGTGTGCGGAGAAAAAAATGGCAGATGCAGAGGATTAACTTTGCCATATAAGACATTATAATTGTCGCCCAGCATCCTTGAGCAAACATTAGAACATGTACGTCACTGCATCCTCCTTTTTCCCACCCTTTTACTTTGTAAAAAAAAAAATGTGCTGTATACATGCTTAAATTCTTAAAATTTGTTGTCTTTTAAGATTTTTATATCAATAACAAAAAGAAAGATCCGCAGCAAAGCGTGGGCCACTCAACTAGTTAAAACAAAAATCATCTTATTAATAACATTCCAAAATCATGATCAAATCTGTATTCTATAAGTTAGTTAATCGAAGCCATTGGAAAATCATATTAGCTTGTGTACTTTTTGAATCTTAGAGAGAGGTAGCAATATCGAGAAGATAATGTATCAATTTTTTGGTTCTTGATCTCTTTTAGTGTGGGTAACTGAATATATTGTCATATTGAATTATTGATGATGTTATTCTTGTATGATGGGTTGAATTTATTAAAGTTCTAAACTGGTTGTGGCTCTATTTTGGTTTTCAATTGTAGTTGATTAGGGTTTCAGTAGAGAACGAATTCTTATCGTAGCACAACTCTTTAATTTGTGTCCTTTCTTACTGTGATTCCTTTGTGTCCTATCATACCATAATTTCCATTTTTCTGCAACATATTAAATGTTTTGTTGAACAGATATGGTTTTTAGAAGTATGGATCGTCAAAGAAAAATACAGCAGCTGTCGTCCAGTAAGAGTGATCGTAAGAAGATTAAGGATCGAAAGAAGAATCTAATCAAGAAAGCCGAGGAGCTTTCAATACTCTGTGATGTAGATGTATGTTTGATCCTCGATCAATGTCAAAGCACTGTAGTAGAGACTTGGCCTCAAGATCCTGAAGAAGTAAACCGCATTATCACTGCGTACAAGGCAAACCCAGCAATCAGAGATGCTAGTATTCCTTCATCAGAGCTGAAGGGTTTGGAAGAAACCAAGGCTGGAAAGTCCCATGGTGGTTGTCAGAATGTTGTTGATCCTGACAAGGAGAGGGGTACAAAGGCTGGAAAGTCCCATGGTGGTTGTAAGAATGTTGTTGATTCTGACAAGGAGAGGGAGATGTTGTACCCGACATGGGATGATCGACTAGATTACTATTCTGAAGAAGAATTGGTTAGACTGTTGGCTTCCTTGGATGCAAGGCTACAAGCTTCAGCAAATAGGATTGATAATGAGCAGTAGCGGTTTTGGGGCCCCAAATAACAAAAATAGAAAAATTGGTGCACTGGATCATCAATCATCACATGGTGAATGTGAGCATGAACTTGTTCCTTTTCGGTGATATTAATGATCATGATGATAAACAGTACATAGTATTTGAGCCATGTAATTCAGGAGCTCTCCTATGAAGCTGACTTGATTCCAGGTTTAGACTTAGAGTGGTCAAAAGAAATGTAGGGCATAGCTCTAACCCTTAAGATGTATTGTAATATATTTACATAGTAAATTTTTATGTGATATAGTTTGTTCAGAGCTATAAGGTTTGCTTTCCCCGTATTTCTTCTTTCAAATTATTCTCATGCCTCTATTTGTTTTAATAACGAATTACAACTCTTTGTGGATTAAGCTGGGGATCAACACCCAACAGGTACTCGTTTTTCAGTAGTGGTAAGTGTTTGGGAGATGGTTCTGGTTCTGGGCTGTTTCTATTTGTGTGAATGAATTCAGCAATGTTTTCTGATTCAAACTTATGTTCAATCACTCTACCACATTAATGGAGCGAGTTTGTGCACTTCTGTTTATGTTTCACTGCTAGTCAATGACTCCGTCCTTGGGTAAATCTGGAGCCGTGGCTCTGTTATTTAAAATGTTGTAGCTTTTAGTATGCTACCATAGAACACAACTTGTTAGGTTTATTTATTTGTTTTTGTACTTCTTCAGTTCTTCTGCTACATCAAACTAGGACATTTCAAACCCATCACTCAAACTTAAGTCCTTGATTTAATTAGTTAATTGACCACAGCTCTGATCACAGTTACTTCAGGTAGGAGAAAATTAAGGTGGTAGAAAAGCTAAGCTATACATGGCAATCCATGGAGTTGTTCTGCCTCACCCATCATCTCTATCATTCCCAGCTTCAAGCTTGACCGCAAGGACAAAAATCTTCTAGTGACCAATTTTATGAGCACCAAGCATCAACTGCCAATGCTGAAAAACACCACGTCCTACATGAGTGGCCTTTGAAGCCCTCCTCTCCAAGCTTCCTCTAAGGTGCCTCAACCATCAAACACTGACTCACGAATCACGATCACCCTGAGTTTTAAGAATCGACACTCATGGTCAAGGAGGAAACTGATGTTCAAAGTAGAGAAATATAGGGCACCAGATCACAAGACGGTTTGTTTTAACGTGAGATCAGCTACCATTGAGATCGGCTAGATGACGCTATATAGGTGTAAACACGGAAAATCTGCGATAAATTACAGAACAACATGTGTACAAAGAATAATATAATTTTATTGATATGAATGCAGGTTACAAATCTTTGTGAACTCCTCTGATTCTATCTCCGAATATGAATTTGACTCAAGGGTGATAAGCACTTGTTCTTGAGACGTAAGGGGTCATGAGAGTTTATCACGCTACGAGTATTTGAGATTTGAGTTTGGTGAATAACTGGCTATTTAGGAGCTTAATAATTCTTCGGGGGATTTTGAGACTTCTAAATTCTCGAGAGTGTTTTTTTTTCTCTCTGTTGTCGGAAGTCCTCCTCTTGATATGAGAGGAGTTATTTATAGTGCCAACATATCTTCGCTTATGGCATGTAATGAAGACACCGAATTAATTGTATTTCCTTAACGGTAATAATTGAATCAATCAATTTTGACTAATTGATTTAATTGTTAATTTTAACATAATCAAATCAATCAGTCATAGTTGAATTATTTAGTTACGCCCAATAAGGTATAACCGCTTTGGATTAAATGTTCTGTTTTGGTCACGATCCTTAGTAAGGGGCGTGTCACCTCGCGGACGAAGAAAGAAGGTGCACGGAATCTTAACTTCCAAACAAGTGGGGAGTTCTGGTGCCACCTCGTAAATGAGGAATTACAACTCCACATACACCTCCGCGTGCATGTGGACTCCGCCTCTCGCTTATTCGCGAAGTCTCTTACGCGGAGCCATCTCGCCTGGCGTTAGGACTCCACTTCTACGCGAAGTCATCTCACCTCGCCTTCATGTAACTCTCCGCAAATTCCATTTCGCCTCACCTGGCGAAGTCCATTTCGCCTCGCCTTCATGTACCTCTACGCGAAGTCCATTTTGCCTCGCCTCCATGTACCTCTACGTGAAGTCCATTCAGCATGCGAATTCTGCTATCCAGCTCGCATGATTTCTGGCGGGCCATCACTTGAAAACCCAATTATTTTGGGCTCGCCGATGACGAGATCAAAAATTTAATTAATATTCACTTAGATATTTACTGTCTGGTAAAATATTAATTTGAGTGTAAACATGTCCAACTTCCTTTTTTTTCGATAATCAATTTAATTTAATTGATATCTGATTATCGATCGACATTTAACAATTGATTTCAATCGGGATTTAAGGTTTTGTTGTTGACCGGCCATTCACACGTAGCCACGTGTCATTTCCGGCGACTTTTCAACCTTGTCAACTCATGAGCCATGTATGCAATTTGTCGGGTCTTCGTGTTGCTTGAATCATTCCACGATTATTATTATCGTTAAATTTTATATGTTCACAAATGCCCCCACTTAAAGGTGCGTTGTAGCCATGTTGTTGTCATGTGCCAGAGGCGCGACTTGAAGTCCATGCTTTTGTTATGGATGATTCTAGACCGGCTCCTAGGGCTCCAATGTGTGGGGAATTAGTTAATTTTATGGGAGTTCCCGAATCTATAGGGATTCCTAAATTTGTAAGGATTCCCTATTTTTGTTGAGATTCCCTGAAATTTGCAAAGATTCCTACGTATTTTATTTGATTTGGTAAAGATTTCCGAGCACCGAACATAAACGGAAGGAAACCTTTGATGTATTTCTTCCTTGATTTGCTTGATTCTCCATAATCAATGATTTCTGACACCAAATAATTTGGCACCATATGGCGGGAAATCTTTGATTCCTTCCATAATTTTCCAGTCTCAATGAGGAAATTACTTGTGTAACAAACCCTAAGACTACAATATAAATTAGGGCTTCCGGTTTGAGCATTTTTCATCCCAAAGTCACAGCCGTCTTACTGTGAGATCTCAGCAGTACACTCTCTCTTTTTCTCCTATTCTTTTTGATCTGATTGCTATGACGCAGAGTTATATAATTCACTGAATTTTTATTAATCGTGTGTGTAGGTCGCGAAGTATTTCTAAGTTGCCCATCCTCATCAGTAATAGCAGTACACTCTCTTGTTCTCCTATTCTTTTTGATCTGAATGCTATGGCGCAGAGTTATATAATTCACTGACTTTTTATTAATCTTGTGTGTAGGTCGCAAAGTATTCCTGAGTTGCCCATCCTCATCAATAACAGCAGAAACCCTACTCGGCGAAGCACAGTAGAAACTTAAGGTAGCGAGGTAGCACTTCTTTCGACAAATCTGTGATTTTTTTTTGTTTGTCAAAGGACAGGTCTGTGAGTTCTCTTTGTGTGACAAGTCTGAGAGGTACTAGTTTGGATTATGATCGATTTTGACTAACCAATTCTTTCTAAGGCCTAGGTCGCCAGTCCAGTTGATTTGCCCCCTGAGACTAAGTTGTAGATTTGGTTAATCTTGTCTCATACATCAGGGAGAAGAGAATTGAGGTGGTGCCCCAAGCTGCAGTTTGACTAATTGTCATCAAAGACAAGTGAGGTAATGACATTTAGCTCTGATACGCCTGTATGTCTCTTTGCAAAGAGATCAATGAATGATTTTTTTCTTTTTCCGATAACATGTCTCTTTGCATGCAACTGAAATTTTTTTCACGTTTTGTTTCAGAATTTTGTTGGTGATTGAAGAACGCTAACACCTAACCATTTGATTTCTTCCACCTCTTAGACATGGGATTAATTGCTTAAAGCGTTTAGTCTTTGCATACCTTGAAGACAATATGAAGAACGCGAACACCTAACCGCTTGATTTCTTCCACCTCTTAGACATGGGATTAATCACTCAAAGCATTTAGGCTTTGCGTAGACGTACACCCCTCCACATGGCATTTTTCAAGAGTTTCAAAAAAGGCACAATCACTATCCTTGAAGACGCCAACGACGTTCAAAGCGATGGCACCACTTTATATACTTATCCTTCATTGACTGGGTCGCACGCCCTCGAGTCTCCCTCCTACGATGGTTCAGGTCATATTCCCAGGTGGACTTTCCAACAATCATGTCAGCTTGCCACCTTTCAACCAGCCAAATCCACCATCGAGAAGAGAAGCGCAGATGTATGGATGTTGAAGTCTACCCATCATGATCATAATGCTCCTCAGACACCATTCATACTTCTCAACGACCTCATGCTCAATGGTTCGGTGCAATGGAGC
The DNA here is from genome assembly GCA_034370585.1 of Fragaria x ananassa. Lineage (NCBI taxonomy): Eukaryota > Viridiplantae > Streptophyta > Magnoliopsida > Rosales > Rosaceae > Fragaria > Fragaria x ananassa. The sequence continues at coordinate 6,142,209 of CP139760.1, forward strand.
TGGATTCGTGCCAACAGAGCCTTCTCCTACACGGAACGTTACTGGGAGTGGTTAGAAGACATCTTAAGCCGAAATGGAGATCTCATCCACAAAACTGGCCTCTACCGAGCGGTGTTTGCATCGCTCTTCAGCTATGATCGTGTCACGCATGTGGTGCAGGCCTTCTGCGAGTATTGGTGTCCCAACATGAATACTCGTCACACATCATGTGGCAAAATGTCCATTTCTTTGAGGGACTTGACATATATTTGTGGCTTGCCCATCACCGGAAGGTTTTACGATGAAATTGTTCCGTCTATCGAAGAATTTTCAGCCAAGGGTAAAGGAGGTGAGCCAATCATTCCCAAGAGTTGCATGTTTTTATTTCTCGCATACCATAAGCTTTGTAAGGAAGATAAATGGCAAAAGGTGAAGATCGTGTCATGGATCCAATACTGGTACAAAGGAAGCATGAGATACAAGAGGCCACCTGCCAAGAGTGTACCAAACAAGAAAGATGCACCTCAGAACACATACAATCCATCTGGTGAAATCCACGAGGTTCAGGCCCGAACTGATGACGACTCCGCACTGTTTGATGACTTAGGCGTAGATGATAGAGACAAAGTGTCCACTTACTTGGCTGCATTTTACGCGTGCTAGTTGTGTCTATTTGTCTTTCCTATGGACGACACATGCTTAATCTGACCCAGTGTGTTTAAAGTTGCCAGCAAAATGTCCCAAGGTTATCAATTATGTCTAGCGATACCTCTGTTGGCTAACATTTATCAAGGCTTGAACGAGATTTCCGCTTCCAAGGACCCATGGAACTGCTCGGCCACATTACCCTTTTCACTACGTGTATGCATGGTTAGCAGAGTACTTCGGAACCCATTTTTATTCTCCTCTTCCTGAAAACTTTAAACCGAGCATGGTTCATTTTTCAGGGGCATTTTCGGCCACAAGCTCGTTCTGTATTCAACGCATGTGGTAATGTGGGAATGGACACTTTAGCCATGATCCATAAAGAACGCAAAGTGCTCGTTGATTGGGAGAACATTAGCCGCTCATACATCGTCTACCTCACTTGCCTTCGATATGGATTTCTTACTCTTAGGCAGGACAATCAGCGAGTCGTTCAACCCTGCAGTCCTTACCATTTCAGCCGACAATTTGGTTATGTTCAAGATGTTCTAGGAAGCCTTAAAAAAGACATTCGCACTGGCGCATTATCCTTGATGTACTGGCATTGGGAAAGCCTTACTAAACTTGAGACATGAAGCATAGTGACGTTGCCGCCTGAAAGCGCTATAACATAGTATATGGTGACTCGTGGTTATGTTGAATGGTGGTCCAAAGTATATCATTCCATGTCCAAGATGAATACAACAATAATACCTGTTGTTGGGTCACAACACAAGCCTCTGAAAGTGAAAGAAGACAAGATTGTCGCTCGCACAACACCGCCTCATCAGATAGTGGTTCCTTGCAAAGTTGAACTTGATAACAACCCTCATGCATCTTCGATCAAGGCGTTGCCTCCAAGTAGTAACCCTCCGAATGAACTACACCAAGGTTTAGAAGGTCATGGGGACTCATCCGATCATCGTCTTGCCCAGAATCACCTTAAGCTGAAAGGGATGGACACCCAAGCAAAAAGGCTTAGTGGAAGTAGTAACAACTCTAGGGACGTGAACTTCAAACGTCGAAGAATTGAACCCGACCTTGGCTATGTTTATTTTAATCCCAACGATGAATTTCTCCTCAATAGCAATTTTTTTGGCTACGTTCCAGGTCCTTCGCAACAAACACCGAATTACGTCGAGGTATGTTCTCTTTGTCTCTAATTATTTAATTAAATTTTGGTGAGACCAAAAGAAGAACACAAAACATATCTTTCTCTGACACCACCATCACCGTGCATGCCCTTTTGACATTATATGCATGATCTGAACTCACTTCTTATTTACATTCTTGTTTTCAACTAGAAGGACACCCACTTTTTGAAGACGAAGCTTGTTCGAAAGAGGTTCATGTATCTTCAATAGAACCAATAAAGACTGGCTCTTTTCACAAGAATGATGCGTGAGTTATCAACAAAATGAATTGCAACAAGTTAACCGTGAAGGTATCTTTGGACTATTTTTTATTTTTTTTACGTAACTTGTGCAATTCATGTGTAGATGTAATTGCAAAGGTGAACCCTCCGAGGCTTTTAAATAATATGACATTCTCTGAAGTCACCCGTGGTGGAGTTGATGTCATGGACACCAACCAGGGGCTCCAAAAGATTCGTATGCAGGCTGCCACTCTAATTTGTGAACAAATTGAAGACATCATAACGAAGCACTAGTCAAGGACCATTGTTTCTAAGAAGAAAGACCTTGACGAGATGGTGGCCGAACTTCAATGTTATTGGTTTGATCCGTCATCAGTAAGAGACAAGGTAGATAACTTGATGACTTGTGTTTTGCAATACAACGCGGAAAGGCTTGCATGCATGCATAAAGCTACTACAGGCACATGTGATCATCGTTTGTCTCATATGGAGGCTGAAATTGCAAAGTTGATCGAACTTCGTCAAACTGACCTTGGTCAACGTCAAGTTGCGATTGAGTCCTTGGAGAACTTGAAGGAAGAGCAAAGAGGTTGGAGCAAAAAATAACCTCCCTAGACGCGAGTCTTCTACTTCACGCCAGAAAACTTGTTGATTTAGAGAAGCAGAAAGCCCAAATCAAGGAGATTCCAGAGTTGACTGTTAAGGAGCTTGAAGAAACAAAGAGGTTCAAAGATGATTTTGAAAAGCAACGCAACAGCTTCAAAGGCCTAACGTGGACGTGAAAGGCCAGTCGCCACTAACAACTTATGATTTACTTTGTTCTTTTTGTTTCTCCCTTGGTGCATGTAATAAGTCAATTTTGATAATAGAACTTATTATGCAGTATGCCTATAATAAGTCTATTTTGACAACATAACTTATTATGCAATAAAGAATTTTATTTTACCATTGACAGACAAACCTTTTTTATTTTATTTTGATGTGACTGAACTCAAGAATATAATTCTCAAGCAGCCTACGTATTCTTCCAAAGAAGGAATAAGTCATCACGTAGTTCAAAGGTCTTAGGGTTTAAGGGAGAGGAATTTTTTTTTGGACATTTTTTTTTGGGTCCTTATTTTGCTTGAGCCGCCCTTTTGGGTTTTCAACTCAACAGACTTTTTTTTTTAGTGCCTTGTGCAGTTTAGGCTCATGCAGGCTAGGAGCATTCTTCACTTGTTTCAAGCATAGTATTTCTTCAAGAACTTGTCATTGATTGGACCAATTCTCAAGCCGTCTTCAGCCACGATTTTGTAGGCTCCGTTGGTGTAGACTTCACTGACAACATAAGGACCATCCCACTTTGATTTGAACTTGGGATCGGTCTTGTGTGTCATGATGATGGGTCTGCGTACAACAAGGACCAAGTCGCCAATTTGAAAGGATCGAGGCCAAACCCCTTTGTTGAAGGCACGTTACATCCGGGCTTGGTAGCATTCCAAATGTTGTTGCGCATCGAGCCTCTTCTCGTCCAAGGCTTCCAACTCTTGAAGTCGTAACTTGATATTTTCTTCATTTGTGAGGCCCTCTTGCAAAGTAATCCTCAATGAGGGAATTTTTTCTCTAATGGCAAGATAGCTTCAACACCATACACCAGAGAATAAGGTGTGGCATTTGTGGCAATTCGATATGTCGTTCTATATGCCCACAATGCCTCACCCATCTTCTCATGCCAGTCTCTTTGTGACTTGTTGACGGTCTTCTTCAAGATGTTGCAGAGCGTCTTATTAAATGCCTCCGCCAAACCATTAGCTGGTGCATTGTACATCAAAGAAAAATATAGCTTGAAATGATACTTCTCGCTTAGTTTTTGCATAGCACTATTTGAGAAGTATTTGGCGTTATCTGTGATGATGCAACGTGGCACACCATATCGCTGGATGATGCATGTCTTGATAAAGTCCGCGACAGTTTCTTTCTTTATCTCTTTAAGCAGTACCGCCTCTGACCACTTTGAGAAGGAATATGTGCCTACCAAAATGTACATATGGTCTCCAAAGGATTTCGGAGTTATGGGTCCCACAACATCTATCCCCCAGACATCAAACGAGTGTGAAGTGATTGTAGGATGCAATAACTTGGGCGGTTGATGGATGAAGTTTGCTTGGAATTGACAAGCCTGACATTTCTGTGCGTACTCCATGCAATCCCTGACCATTGTGGGCCAGTAATAACCTATTTGCCTTACTTGGAAATGCAACTTAGGACCTGATTGATGAGCTTCACATATTCCCAAATGAACCTCTTCCATGGCTTTGGATGCCTCTTCTTTTCCCAAACACTTAAGAAGTAACCTGTCAAATGATCGTTGATAAAGAGTCTCTTTGTAGTAGAAAAAATGTGGGGCTTGTCGTTTAATATTTGTCTGTTGCTTCAGATCAACATGTAGCTTGTTATGCTCAATGTAGTTGACCAAAGTATGCCTCCAATCTTGAACGTCAATAACATAGACGGAGACTACATTGGAATCTTCGCACAATGGAACAATTTTTGTTGATACGACCCATCGTTGGCAAATTGGAAGGTCCACAATTTCATTATTTGATAATGCCAAATTTGTTGCTAGGTTGGCCAAGGCATCCGCCGTTTGATTTTCTTTCCTTGACACATGTACTAGTGTCATGGCATCGAAACCCTTCAAGATTTGTGTAGCGAGACGAAAGTAAGGAATCAAATCCTCTTTCTTGACTTCATAATTAGTTAGCAATTGATCAATTACTAACTTCAAATCTCCATACACTTCTAGATTTGCAATTTTCATTTCTAAGGCTGTTTGCAGCCCCATGATGAGAGCTTGGTATTCCGCAACATTGCTGGAACCCAATTCACCAAGAGTGAATGCATATGGCAATATTTGCTTTTGTGGGGCAACATTGTTGGAATACAATGCCAGCACCTGCTCCATCTACTCTTGAAGATCCATCAAAGAACATCTTCCAAGTGGGGAGCATCTTTGTAAAAAAGACTTCCTCGTCCGGCAAGTCATCTGAAATCTCCCAATCTGCAGGAATTGGGTGATCGGCTAGAAAGTCAGCCACAACTTGGCCTTTGATTGCCTTGGCAGGTACATAGATGATGTCGTATTGATTGAGGAGCAGAGCCAATTTCGCCATCGTCCTGATAAGATTGGTTTAGACATGACGAACTTGACTGGGTCAGCTCGTGCTACTAAATGCACTGTGTAAGCTTGCATGTAATGCCTCAACTTTTGGATGGCGAAGATAAGAGTGAGACATGTCTTCTCTATTGGAGAATAATTTAATTATGCTCTTGTGAGAGTTTGACTTAAATAGTACAAGACCATCTCTCTTTTTTCCTCGTTTTCTTGGGCTAGAAGTGCTCCAAGTGATCTTTCTTGAGCTGCGATGTAAAGGATAAGAGGTTTCCCAGGAATGGGTGCACCCAACACTAGAGGATTAGCCAAGTACTTTTAATGCTTTCGAAAGCATTGTGACATGCTTCATCCCACACGAAAGGCACATTCTTCTTCATGAGTCGACTAAAAGGTTGGCATCGACCCGTGAGGTTTGAGATGAATCGTCTGATAAACGCGAGTTTTCCTTGGAGGCTTCTCAATTCTTTTAAATTTGTTGGCTCTGGCTGTTCTTGAATGGTCTTAATCTTCGATTGATCTACCTCAATGCCCCGATGCTTCACAATGAATCCAAGGAACTTGCCTGAACTCACACCAAAAGCGCACTTCAATGGGTTCATTTTGAGTTGGTTCTTGCGTAATCTATCGAATACTTTTCGTAAGTCCTGCAAGTGATCATTTCTTTTTCTTGACTTGACAACCAAGTTCTTGTGAAGCATGTCTTCAAATATTTTCTACATGGCGCGTTGGTACGTTGCACCAGCATTCTTTAATCCAAATGACATGACTTTGTAGCAATAAATGCCTTTGGGAGTGCGGAAAGCAGTTAGCTCCTTGTCTTCTAGCGCCATCCTTATTTAGTTGTAGCCAGATAATCCATCCATGAAAGATAAAGCTTCATGACATGTGGTTGCATCCACCATGAGTTCGATGATAGGCAAAGGGAAGTCGTCTTTCAGGCATGCATCATTCAAGTCTCGAAAGTCTATGCACACACGCAATTGTCTATTCTTCTTTTCCACTAGAGCAATGTTCGCAATCCACTTGGGATATTGGACCTCTCTTATGAAGCCTGCAACGATCAACTTGTCAATCTCTTCTTCAATTTGGGTTTGTACCTCTGTTCAAAAACGTCATGTCAGCTGTTTGATAGGTCGAGCATCCGGTTTAATAGCTAATCAATGAACTGCTACCTTAGGGTCAAGACCGGGCATTTCTTTGTAAGTCCAAGTGAAGACATCCTTGTATTCGAGCAACAAGTCATAGTACTCATTCTCCTCTTGGGGGCTTAGTAACGCGCTCACAAATATCGGTCTTGGGTATTCCTCTGTCCCCAGATTGAGTTTCTTAAGTTCATCAACCGTAGCTTTCACCTCATCTTCAAGTTCTGGAGGAGCTGCCTCCACTTCATATTCTAAGCCCTCGTGGTCATCCTCTTCATAAGCTTCCACCTCCGCTACTGTGATGTGATAAGCACATCGAATAATATCATCCTCATCGTCACTAGTACCATCGCCTTCTTTATCTTGACTAGTGAGTATGATGGTATGCTGCTTCACTTTAAGTTGGTCAGTTGAATTCACCTCCAATACACAACGTCTTTTCATGCGTGATGGGATGAGACTTCAGATTTCTTTATTTTCCGATTGACCACCTTCTTCTTTTCTTTTGCTCCTTTGTTGTTCTTTAGGAGCTTGGATCCTCCCAAGTGCCGACTTTCAAGGAGTTGGCTCCACCTGCTTGTTTTCTTCATTTGACGATGACAACTTTTTGAACACAGAAGTTCATGTAGTTGAGGCGTCAAGACGATTGAAGACTGAGCTTTGACTTGTTGACCTATCAACACGCTCAAACACTGAAACTCTACTTGTTGATTCAATAGTAGTACTTTGGGAACTTGGGCAGATGCGATCGAACGCTGAAGCACGAGAGACGGATTGGGTTTGTGGAGTTTCATCTTCTACTTCTTCAATGCTTATGTATTGCATGTTTGCCTTCTCTGCTTTTCTTCTACCTGAGATTTTGATTGGCTTGCTTGGGACAAACCCAAGGCTGGTCTTAGCCAAATCACTTGTTTTTCCCTACTCTCTTAACTTCTTTTGAGACTCATTGAGCTCATGTACTTTCTTGCTGACAACTTGACCATCCTCTTTACTCGATGAACCGAAGTTGAATCTAGCTTTTGCCAATAATTTGTAAGCATTAGGGTCAAACCCTTCATTTGTTCTTTTCTCGGGTAAGGGCTCGTGCTCTACTCTTCCTTGGACTAGATTGACAAATCCTTTCAATGGTTGCTTGGTAGGCGTTTGGTCGTTCAACTTCGTCAATGGCAATATCGACACTTCCTTCAATAATTTTATGTCATTTTCACGCAACCTCTGAGGACTCATTTGCCACTTTGCTCCCACAAACGGAGACTCTCCTTCCTTGCACTTGGACTTCAGCACATATCGAAGAACTGGGACAATTGGACTGGACTTGTTTTTGTAGCTGATGTCACAGTTTCGGATGGAGACTTATACGACTCTTCTTTTCTCTTGCCCTTTGCCTCAACTTATTTCCTTGTCACCTTTGTAGCCCTCCATGTTAAGGGTACTTCGACCGGAAGAACTTCTATTATCGATTCCTTGTTTGAATAGAACTTGGAATCTGTGAAGTAGGGCTCAGCTCCGGTGAATGGTTTGGTATCACCTACCACTGTTTTCACACCACCGCGATAGAACTTGAAGCATTGATGCAAAGTTGAAAGTACGACACCATTTTTATGAACCTATGGTCGCCCTAACAATATGTTGTATGAAGTCTTTGCATCAATCACGTGGAACAAAGTGTTTGACTTCAATTCACCAATAACCATGTCTAACCGAATCATGCCTATTGCTCTTTGCCCTCCTTGGTTAAAGCCCTGGATCATGAGACGACTTTTAGATAACTCGTCGATATTGATGTCGAGTGGAGACATTGTCGATTTTGGCATAATGTTCACAGCAGACAGGCGGTAGTATAAGTATGCGATTTAATTTTTGCTCTCGCATGTAACCTGTCACAAAAAGAGGTCGGTTGTGCGTCTTTGAACCCAATTGTAAATCTTCATTTGCGAAGTGAATGGCGTCGCAACATGCTACGCATGTTGCACATTCATTGATGTTTGAAGAATGTCTGCCCACATCGAGCAGCAATTGGATTAATGCACGTCTTGTCGATTTGGGCAGCTGCAACAGGTTAGAGAGGTTAAATTTTAGAGGTAAGTCTTCCAATTGTTTCAACACCTCATTTTCTTCAACCTTCTCAAAATATTTGGAACCACCTTCATAACTTGTTGTCATTGTACTAACTCTTAGACTCATTCGCGCCTTAGGCACACACTTTGTTGGCGGATTTTGGTTGAGGGACCTTTGCACGCAGGAAGTGAACTTCTCCTTTATACACCTTGTCTCACTCTTCTCGAGCCATTGAAGACTTCCATGTGGTTGTTTGCAATTTTGCCATGAGGGTGGTGGACTTGACAACACACTTTTACGCGCTTTCTTTTGAGTGACAAGTATCCATTCCTCACCATCGTCGCATCCCTCACCATCGTCGCATCGAGCAGCTTTAAGAGCGAGGTTCACTTGCAGGATTAGATTTACTTCCTCTAACTTTTTACCATTGCTAGACTCCTTCGAGAAATGGTATGGCGCTTTCATTGGCATGGAAGGCGCTTGAACTGGCTCGAAAGATCCAAATGAAATGGTAGTGCAAGGGTTCATTTTCATCTGCCCACATCGAGCAGCAATTGGATTAATGCACGTCTTGTCGATTTGGGCAGCTGCAACAGGTTAGAGAGGTTAAATTTTAGAGGTAAGTCTTCCAATTGTTTCAACACCTCATTTTCTTCAACCTTCTCAAAATATTTGGAACCACCTTCATAACTTGTTGTCATTGTACTAACTCTTAGACTCATTCGCGCCTTAGGCACACACTTTGTTGGCGGATTTTGGTTGAGGGACCTTTGCACGCAGGAAGCGAACTTCTCCTTTATACACCTTGTCTCACTCTTCTCGAGCCATTGAAGACTTCCATGTGGTTGTTTGCAATTTTACCATGAGGGTGGTGGACTTGACAACACACTTTTACGCGCTTTCTTTTGAGTGACAAGTATCCATTCCTCACCATCGTCGCATCCCTCACCATCGTCGCATCAAGCAGCTTTAAGAGCGAGGTTCACTTGCAGGATTAGATTTACTTCCTCTGACTTTTTACCATTGCTAGACTCCTTCGAGAAATGGTATGGCACTTTCATTGGCATGGAAGGCGCTTGAACTGGCTCAAAAGATCCAAATGAAATGGTAGTGCAATTGACCTCAGCAACCTCGTCGACATCAAGCTCGATTCTTCCTTGTCTGGCGAGTTTCATGATCAAATCCTTCAAAACAAAGCACTTCTCGACTGGGTGGCTAATGATGCGATGAAACTTGCAATACTTCGGATCGTTGACACGATGCATTTCTTCTAGACGTTTGCACTCTGGAAGTTCTATCACCTTGTTCTCAAGCAAATCCTCTAACATGCCTGCTACGTCAGAATCTGGGAACGGGTAAGTCTTTTTTTCCAACTCAGTCAATGAGCGCTTCTTCCTCTCATTGGTTCTGCTTTCTTAACCTCCCTCTTGTCTCGTGTTGAGATTTTGATTAGAGCAACATTCACAGTCATCGACTCCTTTGTAGGCCTTTTCACAACCTTGTCAACCTTGCTGCTAAAAGGCTTATCTTTTCTTTGGTCATTGATGGACTCTTTCTTACCCTTGTGTCTAGCTATGCTCAACTCCATATCATGTGCTCGCATAGCCAGTTCTTCAAAAGTTCGAGGCTTGATACCTTGGAGAATGTACAACAAATCAAAGTGCATACTTTGGATGCACATTTCAACTGCAAATGCTTCTGACAAGCGATCTTTACAATCGAGACTGAGCGAGCGCCACCTGTTGATAAAATCAATTGCTGGTTCATCCCTCCATTGTTTTGTGTTGGTGAGTTCTGTCAAGACCCGGTCCGAATTTCACCCTGAAACCCGAGGTGAGTCCTGCAGGGACCACCTCCAAGAAAAATTTACCGAAGGACTCGGAAAATCTCCCTTGAAAATGGACAACCCTAACTCGGAAGAAAAGAAATAGAACCACTCTTTTAACCAATAAATTAACATTCTCCGCTACAATCCAAAATTAACAAGAATAAGTTATACAAAAATCCCAACAATATTCAAAGCTACTAAAAATTAAAAACACAGCGGAAGCTAACAATCTCCTAGTAGATTAAACAGGCAACCTACTGGTGAAATGTAGCGGATAGATGGGTCACTATGCCTTGACGTCGCCTTCTAGACCTCACACGAACACTGCAGACTGGGCATTTTAAAAATGAAGAGTCTAGGGGAAAATATTCAAAAACGTCAGAGTGAGTGGACAAACGCAATTTCGACAACAAATTAATATTTCCCCAAAAATACTTTCAAAGAAAACGCTTTACCAGCGACAGCTTAAAAGCTTAACTCGAAAATTCTGAACTGGTGTCTAGCCTCGCTAGACTCTCAAACTTTAAGAAAAATGGCCTCTTATGCTAGAATAAAATATATATCAGTATGTATTTACACTCGACTATCACTTGTACGATATCTATGAATAAGCTCGAAAAATAGATAATCATACAAGACTACGACGCTGGCGTCTAACGTTCATGTCACCCCATATTGGAATTGTACCTCAGTATGGGGGAAACGCCCGAGTGGTATATATACGTGCTGATTCCTTGTATGAATTCTATGAATGAATTCGAAGAATAGAAAGTCGTACAAGGCTACGACGCTGGCGTCTAACGCTCACGTCACCCAATACTGGAATTGTATCTCAGCATGGGGGAAAATCATGTATAGCTAGCTCGCATTTAATCATATACATACTATTCTTATAATCAACTATATATGAGTATAATCACCGAAATTCTCAATTTCGGGAAATTTCCAACAACAGAAAATTATTCAACAATAAAGCATTTTAAGCACATTATTTAAAACAAAGGTCCACTCACAAATTAGGCCTAAGCCTGATGTTGGTCGGAGGTCTCGTCAGCTCGAGTCTCCTCACATCCTGTTCTAAAAACATAAATAAATCCTTAATTAACTCACCGACACTTAAAGAAAATAGGCGTAGTTAAAAATGAGCTCCGCGTGCTCAACCATGCCTATCGCCCAAATTCTTAAATTCACTACCAACCAAATAAACCTCCACAAATCTTAACCGACATCCTCTAAACACCTTCCAACTCTCTAACCTTAAATAATCACGTGGCCGGATTCTAACTTATTAATCCGTCAAAAATACTAAACTTCAAAAATTCCCAAACATATCCAAAACTCCTCCAAAAATTATAAAACTCATTCCAATAAACTTCTCATAAAATTCCCTACAAAAAACATTTTTCCCGCCGGCAGCTAGCTCCGGCGACCTCCAATGCCCACCAAAATTTGATAGCACCTTCCTTTCAACCTCCTCTACAACTTTTCTAACTACCACAAATACTAATTCCAAGCTTAACTATGTCAATCGAACGAAAACACACAAAAAGACCTAGAATTTCCATTACCAATTTTTCCTTACCTAGCTCGAGATGGAGGGAGCCCTTTAGAGGGATTGTTGCACGAGAGGAGGGCTTTCTTTTGAGCCAAGGCTCGCCGGCTATGGCAGCCGGAGGAAAGAGTTCCAGCGACGGGAAGTTCCGGGCAGTCAGAACTTTCAGGCTCGGCTGCGGTACTCAGCGGCGCTAGGGGCTCGGTCACCTACCCAGAATTGAAGAGGAGAGGATGGTGGTTCGAAGGGGACCGGCGTGGCGATCTAAGGCGGCCGGACGGCGGCTAACGGGCGGTCGGAAAATCAAGGTGGAGAGCGGGTCGGGGAGGGAGGGAGAGAGAGAAAGAAATGGGTTGGGTACGGCCTAGCCGGTCCAACCTCCCATATACTCAAATCTAAAATTCAACACCCCAAAAATAATACCCCAATAAAAATTACCTTTTACTAGCAAAAATTACCATTTTTACCGTCGTCACTTTTTCTTCCTTCGAATAAATCCTTCAAAATAATTGTCCCCTAACTCCACTCTGGGGACCAATTAAATTAAACACTTACTGACGAAGACGGTAAAATTTTTATTACCACCGTGCTAGTAATTAAGGTAAAAAATTAAGGGTCGGGGCGTGACAAGTTCCATCATGCTCACTGTACGCCTTAGACTGTAGAAGCGGTTTAGGAATTCGCGTTCCATTTGGTCCCAACTATCGATGGACTCGGGCTCTAAGTCCGTGTACCACTCAAAGGCATTTCCTTTCAAAGAGCGAACAAATTGTGTAACACGGTGGTCACCCTCCGTCCCAGCGTTATTGTAGGTTTCAATAAAATGAGCAACATGTTGCTTCAGATTGCCCTTCCCTTCGAAATGCTAGAACTTTGGCGGCTGGTATCCCAACGACATCCTTAGACTATTGATTCTTTTGGTGTAGGGTTTGGAGTAGGTGAGAGAATCACGAGAAGGACCTCCATATTGAGCTCTAATGGAGTTGGTGATGATGTCCTGCAATTGCTGAAAGGACATAGATTCAAGCGAGCCATCATCGTTCTTGGAGTTCTCACCTACTTTGTCCTTCTTTTCTTCATCTTGACTTTCAAGCCTGCTATAAAGCTCGGCAATTTGCATGTCTTTTTCTTCCACTGTTTTGGTGAGCTTCTCAACCGCTCCTATCATATTGGCTATTTGCTCTTCAATGGTGGACGCGCCTGTCACCATGACTTGCATGGGGATATGTTGTGATGAATCATCCGTCGGCATGCCATACGTGTTGTCTTCATCACCATTTGGACTCCCATGGTATGAAACCGTGCTTGATTTATCATCTGAGGCAAGTGAGAACGATCGCTCCCTTGATTTTTTCAGAGTTTCCCTCTCTTCACTTCGCGAGGCATGTTTGCTTTCCCCAAGTTTCTCCAAGGTGATGATTGGTTTGCGAGGATTGGAAGGCAAAGCTACGAATGTTATGGGTTGATTCCTTGCCATGGTACAGGTGACATGACGAGAGGATTCGCTGCTTGACCTCAAGGTCGTTGGTTTGGATTTCTTTGTCGAGATGGCTTGGGTGTTCTTGGAGGCCATTGCTCGAACGGATTTGAACTTTCTTACGGAGAAGGAGATGAGAGGCAAAGATGTCCCACTGGGCGTGCCACTTTTGTAAACACGGAAAATATGTGACAAATTACAGAACAACACGTGTACAAAGAATAATATAATTTTATTGATATGAATGTAAGTTACAAATCTTTGTGAACTTCTCTGATTTTATCTCCGAATATGGATTTGACTAAAGGGTGACAAGCACTTGTTCTTGAGACGTAATGGGTCACGAGAGTTAATCACGCGACGAGTTTTTGGGATTTGAGTTTGGTGAAGAACTGGCTATTTGGAAGCTTGATAGTTCTTTGGGGGATTTTGAGACTTCTGAATTCTTGGGAGTGTTTTTTTTCTCTTTGTTGTCGGAAATCCTCCTTTTGATATGAGATGGGGTATTTATAGTGCCAACATACCTTCGCTTATGGCATGTAATGAAGACACCGAATTAATTGTATTTCCTTAACGGTAATAACTGAATCGATCAATTTTGACTAATTGATTTAATTGTTAATTTTAACATAATCAAATCAATCAGTCTTAATTGATTGATTTAGTTACGCCCAATAAAATATAATCGTTTTGGATTAAATGTTCTGTTTTGGCCATGATCCTCAGTAAGGGACGTGTCACCTCGCGGACGAAAAAAGAAGGTGCATGGAATCTTGACTTCCAAACAAGCGGGGAGTTCTGGTGCCACCTCGCAGATGAAGAATTACAACTCAACATACACCTTCGCGTGCATGTGGACTCCGCCTCTCGCTTTTTCGCGAAGTCTCCTACGCGGTGTCATCTCGCCTCGCGTTAGGACTCCACTTCTACACGAAGTCATCTCGCCTCGCCTTGATGTACCTCTCCACAAAGTCCATTTCGTCTCGCCTCCATGTACCTCTACGCGAAGTCCATTTCGTATGCGAATTCTGCTATCCAGCTCGCATGATCTCTGACGGGCCATCACTTGAAAACCTAATTATTTTAGGCTTGCCGATGTGACGTGGATTAAGAATTTAATTAATATTCACTTAGACATTTATTGTCCAGTAAAATATTAATTTAGGTGTAAACATGTCCAACTTTTTTTTTTTTTTCGATAATCAATTTAATTTAATTAATATCTGATTATCGAACGACATTTAACAATTGATTTTAATTGAGATTTAAGGTTTTGTTGTTGACCGGCCATTCACACGTCGCCACATGTCATTTCCGGTGACATTTCAACTTTGCCAACTCATGAGCCACGTATGCAATTTATCAAGTCTTCATGCTGCTTGAATCATTCAACGATTATTATTATCGTTAAATTTTATATGTCTACGATAAGATATAGCTAGAGGAGCAAAAGGTATTGGATATTACTGATTAAATAAAGTTTAGGCAAGTTTTATTGTGTTAAATTCATTACTCCAACAACCACTTCATGCAAAGCACACTACTGTACAGATACCATGTCACCCAATACATAGATTACGATGAAAAAAAGTTAGAAATTAGACAGAAAAAATTAGGAATTAGACAGAACGCAGGCGTAGCACACATGACAAAAGCTATAACTACATTTCACTCTGCAAAATGTGCAATACACAGTATAATCCATTGTAGTACTAGGATATCAGACCGGAATTAAAACAGAATCCAGAAAGAACACAAAAGCCTCGTGTTGTTCATCTGATATAAGTCTATAATTACTTTCAGCATTAAAAAAAATCTAATGAAAAGCTTCAACTTCATTCTTGAAGTGTTTGAGAAGGCCATCCATGCTCATTACATTGGAATCTCCCTTATCCCTAACCCGTACGCTAACCTGAAATGATCAAAGAGAAATCTCACTTTTAACAGAAAAAATAACACCAAGCACAGTGGTTTTATGACAATTATCATTTTCTGGTTCCGTCACAGCAAAGAAAATTGCACTAAACCATGCCCCACGTACAAAGCTTATTTCCCCATAAGAGAACTATTGTTGAGGGACAACCTGACAAAATGACATAATGTTTGTGGCCAGACTATTGCTAGTAGGGTGAAATACAACATTATGAAGATATTAAAGAAGATGATTAACCTGTCCAGTTTTGAGTTCCTCCTCGCCAACAACTAGAATGAAGTTGTACTGTGCCATCTGAGCTTCTCGTACCTGCAGGAACAAAAGCAAGCAATCCAAGGATGAGAAGCTCGGCTCTTCAGTTCATTAAATAATTTGACAGTGGTGAAGCAATACTGATATGAATCATATGATTGGGTTGAATGTGATGAATGATGCAAGGCAGAAAGAATCTAATAGACTATCAATTGGTAACATCAATTCATTATTGCCTCATAAGCCACGGAGAGGGAGAGGGAGAGGGAGAGGGAGAGGGAGAGAGAGAGAGAGAGCATGTGTAATGGCCACAGTTTAGAATAAATGAAAATAACAATTACAATCTGAAAAATAGAAAATTTGATGTACTAGGACAAAGTAAAGAATGCAAACCTTTTTCTGTATGGTTCTATCACTTGTGTCAACATCAACATAATAACCGGCTTGAAATATCCTGTCCCGGACCTACAAAAATTAAACAGACAATTAATTTAACGATGGTAAGATTCAAAGAATATATCCCTAAGTAAATCTCATAAGCATTTTTTATTTAATTAAATTAAGAATATCAATTGCAATTATAAATCCCCGCAACCAGGTTAAGTTCCTATTTCGATATTACAGGAAATACAGATTTCACTAAACCAGATTAGTTTTTCACTCGGCTCCAATGCGTAACCAAAACTGTACGCAAACTGCTCTAGCTTGGTACAATTAGCTCCATGAGAGCCTACTCCACTAGTTCGGTTTGCAGAATGAGCAAGTCGGCCTAGAAAGGCCCATAAAATAGACAGACAATGGATGCAGGAAAATGGAAGATGAGAAAACAAAGTCTTGAAGTGATTGACTTAATTCAAGAAACTCGGATCAAAACAATAGATCTAAAAGAGCTGGTGAGCCGTGGTCTGTTAGTTAGCTAGCCTAACTAACATGGCAATTCGTGGTTCAGATCTGACTGATATCAGGGGTGAGGGTGTTGCATGTCATCTAGAATATAAAAAAAATATAAAAGAGCAACTTACTCGGTCAAAAAAAAGGGCACCTTATTAAGAGTGACTGCTCTAAGGAATAAATTGTCGAAAGAAACTACTTTTTAAGGATAGAATGTAAAATTATTTTGCATGTACATATTTAATAACATTAATGCACCTAATGTATAAATCCTTGAAAGAGTACCAGCAAAATACTAATGAAATTTTAAAGTAGTCAACCAATGAAGGCCTAAAAAACTCACCTGTTGAGCATAGGGCTGGGATTTGTCAGAGACAGGGCAAACAATTGCCTGACGTGGACTAAGCCAGAACGGCCATTTCCCCTTGTAGTGCTCCAACAGTATAGCAAACATACGCTCAACAGAACCCAAAATAGCTCTGTGAATCATAACAGGTGCCTCCCTTTTGCCTTCTTCACCCTCTGCCGAGTAATACAGCTCAAAGCGAGCAGGTAGCTGAAAATCAAGCTGCAACCAGTGTTTTCCCCAAAAAAGTTAAAATCACATAAACAAGAAAACAAAACAAATGATCGTCGGACAGAAAAATTGACAACAATATACCTGTAATGTTGCACACTGAAACTTCCTGTTCAATGCATCAGATACACTGATATCTATCTTTGGTCCGTAAAATGCACCGTCCCCTTCATTTATCTGTAACATGACTGATAATGTAAAACTCTGTGCACAAACAATAACTCAGAGGCATATGTAGGAGTGCTCTTAAAACAGATAATGGACCTAAACAATACCATCAGCCACAAAATATTGTCATTCTACTCTAGGTCCACGTGAATGAGGACAATAAAGAGTCCTAGCCAATATCCAACAAGCTTAACAGCAAAGCTATTACATAAACTTACATGCTATATATTAATCTTATGACCATTAGGTGCCTATCACCTAAAAATAAACACTAGATCAGGTACCAAATAAAGTATTAGCTAGAAATAGAAGCATAGAGGCAACTAGAGCATTATTAAAAGTACCAGCCAGGGTTTGCCAAATTCATTTAATGCCTCTGTAAGAGCTGCCTCAGCTTTCTCCCATGTTTCTATATCTCCGAGGTACTTTTCTGGCCTCTACAACACAAACAATTAAGCAGAGGAACTTTTCACAACGCAATTAAGCTGAACTCCCTATTCTTGAAAGAGAGTTATGGGATTCACAAAAAGGGCACATTGTCAGGGACAGCTTACAGTTGATAGCTTCAGATCAAAAGTGAAGCCAAATATATCGTAGGTGTACTGGATGAAGTCTAAGACGCCCTTAACTTCATCTTTTATCTGAAAAAGAGAACCACATAATGAGTCTTACACGTGAAATCAAAAATATATTTAATAGTGAAGAGGAAAATAAATTAAGTTTAACTCACTTGTGACTCCCTGCAAAAGATATGAGCATCATCCTGAAGCATATGTGAATACAACTTGGTCAGATGGTTTACACATTTACTATCGTACGAATAAAAGAAAAGAAACAAAAGAATAACACTGTCCTTGATTAAGAACATCAATAAGAAAGTGCTGAGAGGCACTGGCCAAATACACAAGAATATACCTGCTGGAATCTACGGACACGAGTTAATCCAGTGAGTGCACCACTGGCCTCATTCCGATGCAAAACCCCGAAGTCCGCCAGTCGAAGAGGAAGCTCTTTAGAATATATAAAATAACAATATTAAATGGCTATAATGGACATGAACAAGAACAAGTATTAATTCACTATCTGTCAAGATAAAGGAAAAATAAAAACGAAGTCAGATAATCTACCTCTATAGGAACGAACTCTGTGCTGAAACATTAAACAATGCCCTGGACAGTTCATGGGCTTCAATCCAAACTCTTGTTTCTCAATCTGTAGTGGAAACACAATATTATCAGTTCATCATATACAAAATTTTATCAAGTAAAACTCAGTCACGTTCATAAGCATAGAATAACTACTGAAATAAGTAATCAATAATACCCCATTGGCTTTCCTACCTTCTTATGCATCAGCCAGCAATACAAAGTTCCCCAGAAAACAAATTCTAGCACAAGATAATAAAAATAAAAATAAACAATCTGTACTCTTATGTCTCACTATTTTGTTTTCCATTTCCTTGATCCTGACAGAAAGATTACATTTAAGCAAAAGGTGCTGGAACATAAATATTTAAAAGGTATATATAAATTCACCTCAAAGACAAACATATTCTCCTTGTAATTCGCAGCATGACCAGATGTTTCCCAGAGTTGCATATTGTACATGTTAGGCGATATAACCTGCCAAAGAAAGTACAACTGAGTACAAATAATTTATGAATAATGGGACAGCGTAATAATTGAAAATTTATCAACCTCTTGGTATCCTCTTTTTCTGTATTGATTCTTTATAAAGTCCATAAGCTTGTTATAAATCCGGGTGCCATTGGGCAGAAAGAACCAGCTTCCTGGACTGAATTGATAAAGAGTAATAATTAAACAAATATTTTGGGCAATCTTGGTCAACAAAACAATGAATGAATATAATCCAAAACATACCTAAGTGGGTGATTGAAGAACAGCTCCTGCTTTGTACCCAACAATCTATGATCATATTTTTTTGCTTCTTCCAAATGCTTGAGATATGTCTGCAAAAAGAAAGTCCAAATTAGGAAGAATGACATACTTCAAGTCCGATGACCACAATAATGCATCGGCAGAGCTTTTACAGGTTTTCTATCCCAACTGACAACTACAAAATTATTTTTCTATTGTCTCGGCATTTATTGTTCAATACGGATTACGATAACAGTCTAAACTCATTAATAAGGACATGGCATGTCTTCAACAGCATGTCGTTATTTAACTTTATGCAGCTTCAGTAAGTTGGTGTATTTGTAGACATACCAGGTTTATGTTCAAATGGTGTGGAATCAATAAATTTCAGCCTTCCAGGTACCAACTGTACTACAGTCTTTGGTTACTTAAAACACAAGTTTTTTTCCTCCATAAGTGAAACCTTTTTCAACACAAGTGCAATCTGTAAGCTATGGTCAAGTAAAATACTATCATGTAGCATTGAACTATTCCCATAATATTTTTATTGAGAATGTCATTTGATTAACTATTGCAACAATGCGTACAAGGTTCTTTAGATTTTAACAACACTTACAAACTCAGCTGAAGTAGTTGATAGAAACAAGAAATGAGACAAGTAAACCAAAGCCAAAGTTACAAGTCAAACTTAATGTCACCTGCAATCTTTTCTTATCAGGATAAGATATTCCATAAACTCTCTGTAAGCTTTCACGATCTTTATTTCCTCTCCAGTAGGCGGATGAAGCCTGAAATTACAAATTCATAAATCAAATACACTGAGGTGACTCAATGCATACAAAACAGAAATGATGTGTTAACATACCTTCAAACATGCAAATGCTTTGACAAACGATGTGTTTGGTATGTGTGGTCCACGACACAAGTCAACCAAGGGGCCACATCTGTAGACAGTGATCGTTTTGTCAGCTGGAAGATCGTTGATGATTTCAACCTGATTAAAATAGAGCAAACAAAAAAAACATATATGAAGTAATCCATATACCAAATAAGTTAAACTCATTTAATTAGAAATAAATTAATTGGCAGCTTCACTTACCTTAAATTCATTATCAGAGAAAATCTCAAGTGCCTGATCCTTTGTTACTTCAATGCGCTCAAATGGTTGTTTTTCCTGGAAGAACAAAATAAAAATAAGAGGTCAAGAGCTAGAAATAGTAAAAAGTTGAAACACCTAATGTGATTTGCAATCAGTCAAGGTAGAACAGTTTCCCTGAATAAAGGTTACTATACATAAACATTTATACAACAAAACAAACCGACCTTAACAGCCTTGTCTGCTACTGATTCAATTAACTTGAAGTGTTCCTCATTTAACCCCAAATCACCATAAAATGCATCATAATAAAAACCCTGTCATCAAATTCAAGCACAAATGAGTGATCATAGAAAAACCAAAATAACAGCCCTATCAAACAAAATCAAAATAATCAAACCTCTCCTCTAGTGGTGCAAGGACCTATGCACAGCTTGCATCCATACTCCGCTTCAAGTGCCTGCAAAGAATCAAAATTCCGTCAATAAAAATCAATCTAACCACACCAATACTTCAAAACACAAAAGTCCCACTACCTCTCCGAGAATATGGGCACTGGAGTGCCAGAAGGTGTCCCTCCCTTCATCATCATCAAAAGTAAACAGCTTCAGTTCACAGTCACCCTCCAAAGGCCTGGTCATGTCCCACAGCTGTCCATTGACCTCAGAAATCAACGCATTGGACGCCAACCCCTTCGAAATCTCCTTCGCAATGTCGATGGGCGAAGTCAACCACTTCTTCCCCTCCTTCACCTTCCCGTCCGGCAATGTAATCCTGCAAACAACTCAAAAAAGTCCACAACAAGAATCAAAATCCATTCAGACCACTGCCGATGGTCTCGGCTAGGGTTTAGGGTTTGAACAAGACATAACAAAATCAAAAATTCACGGACACACAAAGTTAGGGTTTAGGGTCTGAGAGGAGACTCACTTGATTGGATCGGAAGGTAGGGCTTGACGGTCGCCGTGCTGCTGAGCATGGATTTTCATGAATAGCCCGATGCGCTTGGGAACTACGGTGGTGAGGTAAGCGTCGTCTTTGGGGTGGGCCACCATGGCGGCCGCCGGCGGCATGGCGACGGAAGGAGACGGTGGTAGGGAGGAGAAGGCTTTTCGGGACGGCGGAGGAGTCAGAGGAGAGAGTGAGGGAGGGTTGAGGTTACGGCGGAGGAGACAAGATGAGAAAGCGGCTGCGGCTGATATGGAGGTTTTATAGAGCATATAGTTTCAGTTTCGGGCCTCCCGCTGAGATATTGGCCCTGTTTGGTACAGCTGTGGTTTCCAAAATAAGCTGGCTGTGGCTTATTCTGAGAATAAGCAGCTGACAAACAAAGCTGCTGAGTGTTTGGTAAACTGGATTTTTGTAAGTGCTGTGAATGGTAGAAGCAGAGGCAAACTGTTTGGTAAACTAGCTTTTCGAAAGAGCTTTAAACTTGTAAATGACCAGTTTAACCTTAGAATTTGTTTTTACCTTATTTTTTTGGTAATGTATTATAACATAATTGCTCTTTAATTTTATGTCTATATAGATTTTGTAGACTATACTTGGAGTTTTATAAATCATGGTTACCAAGAGAATAATATTAAACACTATCATAAGTATATGAATTACATTAAGCTCCATACAATTATAATAATTTGTCTTTCATCTGTACGAAAGAACCACCATAAATTTCATATTGCCTTCAAACATTCATATTACGTGCACTCATCAAACTTTGAGCGATCCTATCTCTTACTAATTTCATTTCTTGTGCTTCATGAGTATGTGATTCTTCTTGTTCATCATCATCTATCTCTATGTCACCACATGAAATGTTATCCAATTTTTCTGAATTGCAAAAATCTCTATCGCGTTCCGCATAAGAAGAAAGGGCTCCCTAGTTATATATATATATATATATATATATATAACAATCTATTTTTCTATCCACACAATTCATTTTATTTACAAGTTTACCACTTAAATTTAGTTCATGACAGTGTGTTAATAGCAAAAAAAAAATGTGTTAATAGCACCACCCATACATGCACAAGTTTAATTTTATTCGGAATAACTAAATCATCCTAAATTTAAATTTAAATCCCTTATTTCCATATGTACATCATCGCAATCTAGCAGCAAAATCGTTAAGCACTCAGAGACATAGAACTAATTGATGAGAGCTTAAACTTGCGGACTTTCGAAGAATTGTCAAGCTGAAAGACAACCTCCGTGCTCGACCTCACACTTGCTTCTTTCCAGTCAGAAGTTGAAGTTCCTTCACTGCGGTAATCACGGTGAGCATATAGAACTTGGAGCCTTGAAGGGGCTGCCAAAATTAAAGGATAACTAAGTGAACAAATATCTTAAGACAAATTGTTGAGCATAAATAACAATCGGAAATGCGAGAAATTACCAAATCCAACCATGCTCGTCTTCTGGACAACAAGGCGGCTAATTTTTGATCTTTTAATATGTCTCAAAGCCTGAACATCTTCTTGCTTACCCTTGAATTCCAGAAATTCTCCAAGAACATACTTGTTACCTTTAAGCTCCAACCTGCAGTCCAATCATGAAACAAAATTTTCCTCATGTGGCACCAACAGAACCAAGGGGGAAAAAATCCCAATCCCATACAAGAATGCACCAGATGCGTAAGTAGATATACAGTGTTTTTCCATGTGATTGTAAATTGGATGAAAAGGAATGGCTTAAAGAATAAAGAATAGTTGAAGCATTGCCTCATCCAAAGTGACTTCTCTCCAACGGAGTCTAACATTAATGATGATCATAGTGATGCTAGGTGATACTGAGATAACTTCCCTCATCTGTTTCACTTTAGTTTTTGTTTTTTAAAAAACCAATGGCGTCTTTTATTTGCTTGGGTATACTATTGCATTATATATCATAATTCTGCATTGCATCCAGATGAAAGTTCAATCGGCTTCCGCGAGCCCAACAAATAAACCCTCAGACAATATTAACCAGCAAAATGTGAAGAGAGAACAAACCTATCCCACATTGGTGCTGTACTCAGAATAAAATCAAGCTTCTGATGAATAGATTCTTGCATCTCTTTCTTTCCACCACGGAATGCGCCCTCCATCCAACCAGAAAGCATACTTTTTGGTTCAGGTTTCATTTGTACCCACTGATCATAAGTAATGATTTCTGATGGGAAACTGCTCGACTGAATAGTACTAGAAGAAATGTATCCATATTCTATATTCCATATTCTGCTAAACGATGTATCCGAAATGTATCAGATTAAGATAGACTGAAATGAAATTGCATTCCATATTCTATTGCCCTTGAATGTTATTGTATAGTTTAAATGGTTCAGATAAATCCTATTCATACGGGTCAAGAGTGAGCACATACCAAACTTTAGGATTGGAAAGTATTACTTTGCAGGACAAATACCCTTGTGGTAAATCAAGTCCTCTCTGTTCAAGATAGGATTCAAGAATTGAAGCTTGTCTTTTAGTCTCAGCCAGCTGAAAAGTATTAAGATTGAAGGAAACACATGTAAGCCCTCAATTTCCAAAATCCCAGAGGGCAAAAAGGAATGAATAGTTGCACAGTCAATAATGGATCGCATAAGCAAGTAGAAATACAACTAGTTGAAGCAAGAAGAGAGGGACTGACAGGATCAGGATGGTGGTCTGATTTGTGTTTAGAGAGGCTCTCAGAAACCCAGCTGCCATCGGGCTTGACAGAGATGAATCCTGACAAGTTCTTGACGGCGATCACCACTGCCTCCCTGTAATATTATTGATTGATTGATAAAATAGAGAGGTGTTAGTGAGAGAATTGAATTGAAAAGTTGGAGAAAAGAAGAGAGAAGAAACAGACCCTTTGTTGATCAGGAGAACCAAATCGATGGGCTGAGGGGAAGAGGTATCAGCGTCGGGGATGCGGAGGCCGACGTAGACCTTAGCGCCATCGTAGAGCTTGGAGAGCCTGTCGGCGACGGCAAACAGAGCAGTAGAATCAGAGGTCTCCAAATCCAAGACGTCGTCGTCGGAGAAAAACAACTTGTACAGACTGTAAATCACCAGCCCGCAGATGATCTCAAACCACGCGAGAAGGGCAGTCTTGACTGAGAAAATTCCATTAGTGTACAGTAACCAGCGCCACAGTGCTTTGGAAGCGCTTCAGGCTTTCAGAAGCACCTATCAGCTGACTTTGGCTTTTGGACTGAAAACAGAGATGCTTAAAAGCAAAGCCCCTTATTTTGTGGTCAACCAAACACAAAACTCTGCTCAGCTTAAAAGCAAAGCTGAAATAAGCCCAAACAAACAGGGCCATTGTGACCCCGGTTTTATAACTCGGTTTCACTCTTCCGGACCAAATCGATTTGGGCTTATTATTTGTTGGGCAATACCGTCAGTTTGTCCAAAATTGACATTGTGTGTGTTTTTTTTCTCTCTCTTTTATTTAGATACTTAATCATCATTGTCTTTGTTTTCATTTGTTTCTTGATTTAATGAGAGAGATTTGAGAATAAGAATCATAAAAATAGATATCTTATTCATTAATAGAAGTCTTTTATATAGGGAATTACAATGTACCAATATGGTCATGATAAATAATACATAGATCTAATCAAACTACATATCTTGTTGGCATAAAGCTAAGACACACATTAAGAATATCTAGAAAGATATAGAATATCCTAGAATACTCCCCCTTGTGCCGCGGGCTGCTATGTCGATGGTGCTAATATGTTGCCTTGTCAAAAACCTCATCAAGTCACAAAAACCATATGGGAGAAAAACTAAACATTGATCATAGGAGAAAAAGAGTATAACGCACCAATCTATTTCATTGACATGTGTTTCTACCTGTTACGTCTCGAGCCGGGAAGTGGTCGCGGGGCGGAACAAAGCAGAATTCCTGAGAGGCTTTCACTCGGTACCTGCACAAATGACAGCGTCACGGGGTCGGGACTGTGGTGGCCCAGTCTTCGACTCTCCGATGCTTAAGTGAGCTATGAGCACTTGTACGGGTAGAGGAATGAAAGTAGGAGAGAATATATATATTTGAGTATATGAGTGTATAGATGTGTGTACCTTGAGCTTGTTTTATAGGCTAAGCTTGTGTGCCTTGAGCTTGTTTCCAATGTGGGACTCTTTGCCCTCCTTTGGAGTGTCTCCTCTTTTGGGGGTGTTTTGCCGCTAGAGTGACTTTGGCAAGCGGTTTGTTACCGGCCCTTCCTTCCTTGGATGTCTGTGAAGGGCCCACCAGGGCTATCTCGACCGGGTAATTGTACCGTATTCTCGGCTTAACCAAGTATTTTGGCTATGTACTAACAACATGATACCCCCTGATGTGAACATTATTCAGAGAGACTTGATAGCCAACGCATGCCTATATTTTTCACATGTTTCTCAAAAATAGACTTAGGCAAGGACTTAGTAAATAAGTCTGTTTTGTTTCCTTCGGAACTAACTTGGTTCACTTGAATGTTAAGAAACGTCTGTTGTTGTTGGTTGTAGAAGAACTTAGGTGAAATGTGTTTTGTATTATCATCGTTGATGTAACCTAACTTCATTTGCTCAATAAAAGCTGCATTGTCCTCATAAATGCATGTAAGTCTATCAGTTGTAGAATTTAATCCACTAGTCCCTCTAATGTGTTTAATGATTGATCTCAACCAAACACATTCCCAAACAGCTTCATGCAAAGCTATAAACTCTGCATGATTTGAAGATGTCGCCACTAGAGTCTGTTTTGTAGACCTCCAAGATATCGTCATATTCCTAATAGTGAAAACATAATCAATTCAAGAACGTCCTTTATGAGGATCAGATAAATATCCGGCGTCAACAAAACATACCAACGTATTGTTGGGTGCCTCGGCATAGGACAAGGCGTCGGTGGCATGCACAGCGTCGAACCCGTGTCAAGCAGCCATATTGGCGGCGTTCATGGCTGCAATGGTCCCTTGGTGGATCAGTGTCGTGACTTCCATGGGCCATAAGACCATCTTCTATCCTTCTTGAATCAGTGTAAGGAAAGAACAATCCCAAGTCAATGGTACCCTTAAGATATCGAAAGATGTTCTTGACTTCGGTCCAATGACGTTGGGTTGACGCTGAGCTACATCTAGCTAACAAGCTGACTAAGAAGGCAATGTCTGGTCAAGTGTATTGAGCTAAGTACAATAATGCGCTTATTGCACTAAGGTATGAAACCTCTACGCCCAAGACCTCTTCATCGTCCCCTTTCGGACGGAATAGATCTTTAGTTATATCTAGACTTCGATTAATCATGGGAGTGCTAACAGGGTGCATCTTGTCTATATTAAATCGCTTGAGCATCTTTTGGACGTATGCAAACTAGTGGATAAGAATTCCACAAGCTCGGTGCTTTAGTTCAAGACCTAAGCAAAATCGAGTTTTCCTAAGATCTTTCATCTCAAACTTGGATTTCAGATAAGCCGCGGTCTCTTTGATTTCATCAAGAGTACCGATAATGTTCATGTCATCGACATAGACGACCACTATTTCAAATCTAGAACTTGTCTTCTTTATGAACACGCACGGGCGTAGTTCATCGTTCTTATATCCCTTACTAATCAAGTAGTCACTTAGACGAGTATACCACATTCGTCCGGATTGCTTTAATCCATAAAGTGAGCGTTGTAACCTTATAGCATACACACTCCGTGGTTTAAAAGTCACTTGATTTAGGTAATGTAATGTCATCGGGCACTTTCATATATATCTCTGAATCCATATCCCCATAGAGATATGCTGCAACCATATCCATGAGCTGCATGTCAAGTTTTTCAGACACTACCAAACTGACTAAGTAGTGAAAAGTTATGACGTCCATGACCCGAGAGTAAGTCTCTTCGTAATCAATCTCAGGGCGTTGTGAGAAACCTTGCGCCACAAGGCGGGCCTTATACCAAAGTACCTCATTCTTCTCAATACGCTTTCTAACAAAAACTCATTTATGTCCAACAAGTTTTATACTTGGTGGAGTTAGCACTATTGGGCCGAAAACTTGTCTCTTTGTTAGAGAATCTAATTCTGCATGGATTACATCTTTCCATTTAGGCCAATCCACTATGCCTTGACATTCTGCAACAGAGCGTGGTTCGATGTCACTGTGCTCAATGATTTCATGAGCCACAGAATAAGCAAATACATCATCGACATAGGTTGATGACTGGTTCATCAATTCATATGTGTTATCATAACACATGGAGATCTTTATGTTCTCTGATGTTAACATTGATCCTGAGGCGTCCCCCATAGATTCTAACATCAATTCGTGGACATAACTGTAATTAAAGACACTTGCGTGAGAAAGATTCTCAACATTGATGATCAAGTGATTGACTTGTGCCTTGTCTGTCTGTTTCTTTCTTGGACACGTGTCAACAAACCAAGTGGCCTCCCCCTTTTCTTTCGGGGAGCCACAACCTCCATGCCCCCACCGTGAGTGGCAGCGACGGCAGCAATCAGGTGCCCGGGGATGGCCATGCCCTTTTTAGGAACTTTGAGCCCAGCAGGAACATTTGCAACTAGTATATCTAATCTTCTCACTTTCGCAATCTCGAAGAAAGAGTCAGGCATCATATCTACTACTTTCTGAAGTTCAAGAATACATTTCACTTAACTTTCAATCTGTGAGGTGCGGAGATCATAATAAGACAGAATGGGGACAAACCACGACAATTCATGTCATTCCACATGAACACGTTTGTTCATATCTCTCACTAATGACGGGAAGAATGTCTCATCAAAGTGACAATCTGTAAACCTTGCGGTAAAGAGATCACATGTTAATGGCTCTAGGTATTAGATAATTGTTGGAGATTCATAACCAACGTAGATACCCAATCGTTTCTGAGGACTCATCTTAAAACACAATGGAGGTGTAATTAGCACATAAACCGAACAACCAAAAATGCGTAGATGCGAAATGTCAGGCTCATATCCAGTAACCAACTTATACGCACTAAATGGTTATTTGACAATGGGTCAGAAACGAATAAGTAAGGCTGCATGTAATATTGCATAGCCCCATGACGCAATTGGGAGGTTGGTGCGCATTACCAACGCTTGAGCAATAAGCTGAAGCCGCTTGATCTTAGCTTCGGCGAGACCGTTTACGTGTGAACATGAGATACGAGATGCTCAACTTCAATCCTGATAGACATGCAATAGTCATCAAAAGTCTTTGATGTAAATTCTCTAGTGTTATCTAGTCGAATTGACTTAATCGGATAATCCAAGCAAGTGGTGAGCCCGAAGTTTAATAATTTGTGCTAGGAGTTTTGAAAATGCAGCATTTCGTGTGGACAAGAGCGTGACATGAGTCCAACGCGTTGAAGCATCCACCAGAACCATAAAGTATCAAAATGGTCCACATTCAGGATGGATGGGTCCACAAATATCACATTGGATACGATGTAGGAATAGAATGTTCTTGGTGTTATATTTAGCGTAAGACGGTCTGGATACTACTTTCGCTAAAGAGCAAGCTTTGCAAAATGAACGATGAGCGTTTGAAAGAGTCAACAACACATCAAGGGAAGAATGGCCAGCCTCAATTGCTTGAGGGGTCGGCCGAGCGACAGCCAGGAAGTTGGTGTCGAGCCCGTGAAACGTCAAAGTCCCCTTTGGGCCTTGATGACTAGTTGTGGCGTCACCACCATGATTCAAAGTTACATTAGTTCCCAAACATTTTTGTTTTGATCTAAAGAATGGATGTCTATGAGAATTTCACAGAATTCGGATCATCATATCCCTTCCGGGATGACTAAGTCGATCATGCCAAAACTTGTATGAGTCAGAGTCCCAAAAATCCCATTTGGCGACTACATGGGATCCAATAATCTGAATCGTAGTAAGGTAAAGACCACTAGATTGACTCATGAGTTTCTTCAATATACGTTTACGTCCGTAATCATGAGAAGTTTTACACAAGAACTCTGTTTCATCTTTATATTGAGTTTCAAAGTGAAAGTCATTAGCGCGAATGTCCTTAAAGCTCAACAAGGTTCGGTTCCCTTTTGGGGCATAAAGAGCGTCTGTGACATGAATCATAGTGCCATGAGGCAGAAAGAAACGAGTGGTTCTGTTTGAGCCCAGTGGGCATAGACTACGTGAATAAGTTTTGGATAGCATTTGGGCCAATACTTGTGGCCCTTTTAATGAAAAGTCTTTTAAGTCTCGCAGGCTTCAGGGCAACGCGAGATGGAATCAAGCTTCAACAGCATGGGAGATAGGTTTCTACAAGGACTGTGACACTTCACAGGATAAGGATGCTCATAGTTTGAGTCCGCATAGGAGTCTTTAGTTGAGCAGCGCGGAGGCAGTAACATATACGAAGTGTGTTGTGCGACTGGACACGCGTCACACAAGTGGTTGGTTCGCGTGGGTGAAGCAGTGTTCTTGTAGTATTATGCTTCAAAGTCCGACTTGGATTACATCTCTCCTGGCAGAAGGCAAGCCACTATATAAAGAGCTCGAAGGCTTACAAAGGACTCTCTCTACAATCTTTACAACTACACAAATACAATCAGCCTTCAACCTAGTTGAAACCAACCTTCGAGCCTCTCCAAACCCGAATCCTAAGCACGTCCTCGACTTAGCTCAGAGCCCTTTCGGACTCACCCCTGATCATCGCCCTATTGTTGCTCTGCTCGCTACGCAGTGACTATCGAATCGCGAAGTGCTAGTAATTTCTCGTCCGCAAGGTGGCACTGGAAGCCCTTCGCTTGATTAAAAAGTCAAGACCAGACGCATTCTTTCCTTGTCCGCGAGGTGGCACGCCCGCATCCCTTCTTTTTTACTTTTGGTAGCTAATTACCTCTCTATCCCTTGCTGAGGATCGTGGCCAAAACATTGGCACACCCGGTGGGACCGGGAGTATAAGCGATTCACCATAGGGAAACTAGGGGAATCACCATACAAGAAACCTCAGATTTCTTGTCTCAAGCATATATCACCACGGTACAAGCCCCATAACAGCACGGCTTGCCGATCTCTCACCACAAAACAGGTTCTTGCTCAGTTTGGTAACACAGACTTCAGCGAGACGACAATGGTAGGCTCACAGCCAACCCAAGACACGAGATCTGCTCTGCCTATGGAGCATATCCTTTAGATGTTCGAGGAGCTCAAGGGTCAGATCAAGGGTTTGGCCACTCAACAGAGCGTCACTGACCTAGCTGAACAGGTCAAAAAAAAATAGAGCCCTTTGGGAGGCCAACCATGACAAACTCACCGTGCTGAGTGAGGACTATGACCACCTAGAAGGCAAATTCATGGAAACCAAGGGCCTAGTTGAGGGGTCACATCAACAGATCCAAAAGGATTTAGACCAGAACGCGGGGACCTTGAAGCAGAACACAGAGACCCTAACGCTCACTCGCGCAACAATGAAAGAGTAAACTCGTCGCTTGACGAACACGATACCAAGTTGCACGAACAGCAGAACGCGTCATTCTTCGGAAGCAAGAACAACCTAGAAAAGCTTAAGGAGTTCAAAGAAAAACATGATAGGTTGAGCTTGAGAGTCCTTGAGGTGGAAGACTGGATGAGGTCTCAAGCACCAAAGAATTTTGCCCTTGACCTCGCCGGCGCAAGCGCAAATGAGGGATCATCCAAATACATCTTGTCTAATGAACGAGCTAGGAAAATCCTAAGGTTAGGGCTCAGAAGACCCTACAATTTGTGTTGGGAGCTGATACTTCAAAGACACCGCCTCCGCCCAACTCTGGTGTCGCACTAAAAGGCATTAATAGTTCACCATATCAGGGGGCCGGGACACTAGATGATCCGGTTATAGCCCATTCCCGCCCCGCTCCTAAGGTTGGATAAGTTGCCAATTTCTCTGCATGGTTGAACCATGAGGAAGGAGCATAGTCCACCCTATGACGGTAGCCGACTGGCGCCAACTCATCTCCAACATAGTTAAGGAGAAAACTCGGAAAGGTGATGCTGACTTGCAATATCGTGACCTCAACCCTGATAGCGTGGCGCAATACCCTTTCCCTACCGGTTTAAGAACATTGTCTTCACAACTTTCTCTGGGGAGACAAAGGAAGATGCAGCAACTCATATGGCTCGCTTCAAAGTCCAATGCGGCTAATATGGGAACAACGATATTCTCAAACTCAAGCTCTTTGGGACTTCTCTGTCTGGAGCTGCGTTCAGCTGGTACTCTAGGTTGAGTCCTGGGTCAATTGTAGATTGGCTTACTATGGAGAGACTTTTCCGGGAGACCTATGGCACCATCGAGCCAGAAGTCGGCCTCGACTCCCTCACCCAGATGAGCCAACAAAGCATGGAATCTGGAATCTCATTCCTCTAACGTTTCAAGATCCAACAGGTCAACTGCGATTACCTGCTACCTGAGCAGGAAGCCATAAAGTTGACTATTCGGGGTCTTGAGCATCTCCAGTGGCTGAAGCACCATGGGGAGCACTTCACATCCATGGGCGACCGCATTAACAAGGTCGGAAGCTATGAGCTGATTCTCAATGAGATGGATGAGAAGGCGAATGCCTCTAAAGGGACCTACATACCAAGAAAGAATAAGACTGAGGGCACTAAGCCTGCAATCCCCTACCTATGATCCCTATTATCGGAGGCAGGAGGACACTGATGCGGATTAAAATCATGAGGACGTTGGAGTGGTTGAGTTGACTAGGAAGCCACTAGCCCACAAGTTGAAAAATCTTAAAATAACCCGCAAGCCAATCACCATCCAGTCCTTTGCATGGACCAAGCCATAGTACGAGTCATACATTTATGATACAAAACACGCCTATCAGGCCTTTAATGACTTGATCAAGGCGAAGTACGTGCGCTTGGATCACAAGATCACATCCAAGGAGGAGCTGAAGGACAAGAAATATTGTACCTTCCACAATGTCTATAATCATGACACTAAAGATTGTGTCAAGCTCCGAAACCAACTGCAGACTTGGCTAAACTCCGGCGCCCTAAAACTGAAGACGTCGGGGAGCATAGCCTCGTTGGTGGATGTAGACCCTTTCTCGCCTGTGGTTGGCATGGTCGAAGTAAACTGGGCCAATCATCCAGAAGAGGACAAACGACGCCGGGTGCTGAAGCCAAGCCAACGTAGGGTCACACTAGACCTGTCTGAACACCCAGAGGAGGACAACCCGTGCTAGGCACCCAAGAGAGGCCGCAAGGAGTGCAATGACAAAACTCTTCGGCCATCTCGCCAATACACGTATAACGTCAACCTCGCACAAAAGGTCTTAGACGACCTTATTGATGACAGACTCGTCACAATGGCAGGGGCCTTACCCTACATTGAATACAAGGAAGGCCGCGTACACTGCAAGTTCCATAATAGCTGGGGACATAAAACTTGCAATTGCCAGCAGCTTCGAGACCAGATCCAGGACTGGCTCGACCTTATATACATTCGCTTTGAGGATAAAGGCGACTTCATGATCGCAACTGCTAGCATCGCCTGGCCTCGTATCGGCTAGCGCACAATAACATTGGATATATCTCCAAGCGCGGGCCCACGCGAACCGCTTGGTCGAAACTGGAAGTGATCGGCGAACGACTATACTGTGCTAGCAAACCAAAGTGGAAACTATGATCCAGCAAGGCAGTTGGTCACCAGACTAGAGCGTGATCGCCCTTCAAGAAGAGATAAGGGCAAAGCTATTATGAGGGACGATGAACCGTCCCCCGCCAAAAATTATCAACCTGTGAGTCCCAAGACTCGCGAAGAGCTGGAACAGAGGATCAAACGCCTTAAGACGTTCGTCCAATCATACTGGACGGAACAAGTATCTTTGTCTCCAGGTTCAAGTGAATTGGATATATCGGATTCCAGCAGCGAATCTCGGGAAAAAGAGGCTTCAAGCTCTCATCAAAGAATCTTGACTGACCCTTATATTCCGCCTAATTCCAAGTCAACAATCAAGGAAGGAGTATGGTACACGTAACAAGGGGGCAGGCCAGTTACCATTACCAAATCTAGAAAGCGAAAGCTGCAGAAGAAGTATGGAAGCATCTTGCTTGCCTTGAGAGCTGTCGATGATGGCGTCGTACGACCCTCATATTTCGCACAGACACCTGAGCGGATGAGGAGAAAGGCAGAGGGCTTGCGTGCAATACTCCAAATGCCACTTGTAATGCCCCCAAGGGTATGTGCACAAGTCACAGATGATCCTGCTCCAAAGGCAAACATCTTCTGCCGCCTTGCTGTACCACCAAGACAAGATCCGTAACCTTCCAAGCATAGGCCATCTCTGGAGCCAGAAAGAAAAAGGGATCCACAGCCTTCTCGGCACAGACCATCACCGAAGCCTAACCGAAGAAGGGAACTGATTCCTTAGCCAAGGCGCAGGTCATCGCCAGAGGCTGAACGAAAAAGGGAACCACCCCTTCCAACAAGGCGTAGACTATTTGCGAACTCGGACCCTAAGCTAAGGTGAGAGCTGCCTCAGCCATCACAGCACCGGGAGCCTCCACACCAAGAACCCGAGGCAAGGAGGGAACCACCACATCAGCCCCAGCCATAACCTAACTCGAAGCCGAAGGCCAAGAGGGAGCCTCGAGTCTCAGCCCCTCCTCGGTCGAAGGCAAATGACAATGACAAGGTTCCTCTAGCGGCGGATAACCAGACAACTGAGGACAAACAGTCCTCAACTAAACTCGTATGGCGACCACGGCAAACGAAGGCTGACGCACCACCGGCTACTAACAATGCTCCTGCTAACCCTAACTTCTCCCAGCAAATGGCACAACTTCTCCATGGGAACTCACCAGACAACGAGGCCCACTCCGAGCCTCGTGTTCACTTAGATGAGGACCAAGAAGAAGTGCAAGATGAGTCATTCACTTGTTGTATAGTAGAGGTCTCAAGATGGGCTGGAGACGAAGAGGTCACCCATGAAGAAGGCGCATTCACTGTGCTTGAAGGGGAGCATGGGGTTATTAAGACTCTGTTGATCCCACTTCGCGAACCATTCTCTTTTTAGGTTGGGATGGTGTTTTTCATATCCGAAATATATGCTCTCCTCGCAAACACAACGTGTAACGCGGCGGATATCCCATAAAGTAGTGAAAACCTCGGCGATGTATCCTCGCCTTGTAGCAGCGAAATGGGTCCAACCCCGGCAAAGCTCGAAGACATGCAGGTGGAAATCACGAGCAACATCACACACATGCAGACTCTGACCTTCTCGACACCAACCCTAGACATGGCCACTCACATGAGACCGTTATACATTACGGCCGAGGTTGAAGGGATAATGGTTAACAAAGCCATGGTTGGCACCGGTACTGCAGTTAATGTCGTCACAACTCGAACCATGGAACTTCTGGGCATCCAACGCTCGATGATCCAAACCACATCCTTGACAGTCAAGAACTTCACTGGGCATGTGTCTAGAACCATATGCATGTTACTTTTACGAGTCAAGGTGGGTCCGGCATCACGAGTTTATACCTTCTTCATGGCTGAATGCTCTTCCTCCTACAACATGATCCTAGGCCGCGACTGGATCCATAGAAGTTTTTGTGTGCCTTCCTCTATGCATCAAGAACTCATGATCTGGAATACTGAGAAACGTGAGGCGGTCATCATTAAAGCTGATCCGCGTCCTTTCTCCATCTCCGCCAACATCAATGACGCCCGCTATTACAATACTGGCTTAGGCCCATTGGACGTCCAAGGCTATCAAAACCCGAGGTGAGTCCTGCGGGGACCACCTCCAATAGGAGTGGCATTCGGCCCATTCGGTTCAGTTATGGGCCAAAACTGAAAACTGAACCGAAAAAAAAATTCGGTTCGATTCAGTTCGGTTCTCGGTTTTCAGAAAATCCAAACTGAAAACCGAACCGAACGGTTCGGTTCGGTTCGGTTCGGTTTTTTCGGTTTTTTTTTTTCAGTTCGGTTTAAAAAAAAAAACCCTTATAAGTGTACACAAAATCACAAACTATATGAACTTTGCTACTGCAAATTTGGAACATAGATGTTGAACAATATGGAGGTGTATCAAGAAGTTCTGAAATGGCAGAGATCCCAGAATTGGGTGAACCAAGTCAAACAATAGATATGCCAGATGTAGCAGCAGATGCCAAGTTCATCATAGTGGTAAATAAAAATCCAGTACCAAACAATAATATAGCCTTCAAAAAAGCATGCATGCAAATATAAGAGATTCTAGATGTGTGCCATAATAAACTAGACTTAAGTAGCTGTCACTTTGAACCAGGCATATAAATAGGCAAGGACCAATTGCTCTTGAAGTGTTTGATGTCAACATGTCAACATGTCGTTCCAAACATTACCCGCCCGTCCCGCCGCCGCATTTGAACAAGACTCCTTTTGTAGTTCTACATACATTAATAAGAGAAACATCACATATTAAAAAAACTATACATTTATAAACAACTTAAAGAACATCAAAGTGATCAAATGTTACCTTTAACAACTTCATGACATATTTCAATCTCCTCCGAAGTGAGCTCATGATCTATGGCAACATTGTCATTTCTAATCCAATTTTGAACACATATCAACGCCTCCACCATTTTAGGACTCAATGAAGCACGGTATGGATCAATCACCCTCCCACTAGTGCTAAAACAAGACTCCGAAGCTATAGTGGACACGGGAATAGCTAGTACATCTCTAACAATGCGTGCCAATATTGGGTACTTGTGAACTCCATTTATCTTCCACCATTCCAATAAATGAAAATTCTCATGATCATTCTCCATAGGATCTCCAAGATACCTATCTACATCATTATGAATGACTTCGGTTCTCCTTGCTCTTCTCCTCTCTTCTTTCTCCTTCAACTTCTTATCAAACTCCGTTAAACCCTCCATTGAAGTTGAACTCACTACATTCGCTTCATTAGACATTTGTGAACCGCCAACACTAAATCCTCCCTCAATTTCATAAACGTTATAAATGTCATACAAGAGATCCTTCACCATCTTTGAGTTCACTTCCACCCTCTCATCCATTTCCCCAAATAAAATCTCAAGATAATCAAGCACTTTCTCAAGCTTATAGCGAGGATCAAGCACAATAGCAATGAATATATATTGATTCAACTTATCCAAATCACCCCAATACTTATTATACTTCTCTATCATAGGTTCTCTTATCCCAATCAAATTTGGATTAACTTGAGCTTCTAAAAGACACTTAATTCGAAGCAAATCACTAAATGTATCATGAATTGAAGGATAATAAGAACAACATACCTTCAAGGTGACATCATAAAACGGCTTCAAAAAATCCATAAAGCCTTGTGCTTCTTCCCAATCAAACATACTTGGAAGTGATGGAGTGGCGCCGTCAAAAAATAATATGGCATTAGGATCATCACAAAACATCCTATCAAGAACTTTGTGGAACTTATAGGAGGATCTCAACATTAAGTAAGTCGAATTCCATCTAGTCGGCACATCCATAATCATACCCCCTTTGCCTTCAATTTTCATCTTCTCTTTCCACATATTGAACTTCTCAAGTCTTTGTGGGGAAGACCTAACATATCTCACCGCCGAACGAATAAGCTTAATACATTCATTCATCACACTCAACCCATCATTGACAATTAAGTTGAGAATATGAGCCACACACCTCATTTGCAAATTCCGGCCTCCATGCATAATGACATTTGGATTTCCCCAAGAAGTCACCCTTCTAATGAGATCTCTAATTGCCACATCATTTGCACTAGCATTATCCACCGTGATAGTGAGAAGCTTGTCTATACCCCACTCTTGCAAACAACTCTCCAACACCGCCGCAATAGTCTCTCCCTTATGATTGTGAATGGCACTAAAGTTGATGATCTTCTTGTGCAACACCCAATTGTCATCAATGAAATGTGCCGTGATCACCATATAGCAAATGTTTTGAACCGAAGTCCACGTATCCGTGGTCAAACACACTCTATATCTACTCAACATCTTCTTCAAGTCCTCCTTTTCCTTCAAGTACCTCTTGAATACCAACTTTGCAATTGTCTTACGAGAAGGAGGAACCCAACCGGGATTGAGCCTAGACACAAAATACTTGAACCCATCTCCTTCTACATGCCTAAATGATAACTCATCCACCACAACGTAATACACACATGCATCGGTAATCTCCTCTTGATTAAAGTTC
Source organism: Fragaria x ananassa (assembly GCA_034370585.1). Lineage (NCBI taxonomy): Eukaryota > Viridiplantae > Streptophyta > Magnoliopsida > Rosales > Rosaceae > Fragaria > Fragaria x ananassa. The sequence goes on from CP139760.1 coordinate 6,179,388, forward strand.
CCAATAGCCAACTCCTTACCCTTTGGTTTCCAATGCAAAATACTTTGCCCGGAAGCCTTCATCTTCTCCATATTAGGAGGGTACTTGCGGCATTTGTCTATGTGACTGTGCAAGCTAGAAGTGCCATTGCCGGTAGGATCGGCAAAATACTCTTTTCCACAATAATTACAAGCTCCCTTCACCCTCTTATCGACCATTTTCTTCTCAAAATGTTCCCAAATCGGAGCTCTTTCTTTTTTCTTCAACCGTGCCAAGTATGATTCTTCACTTTCTTCTTCCTCTTCTAAATCAACCACCGGGTCCAGGTTACCAACACTACTAGCTTGACTAGGTATAGGAGTAGGAGCGGTAGATGCACTTCCACTTGCATTATTTGCTTTTTTTGAAGCGGTAGCACGGCCGGTACTATTGTTTTTAGGGGCTGCAACTCCTTTCCTCTTCATTATAAAAACTTAAGTTTCTCCTGCAATCAAGCAATGAAACAAGTTAGAATTGTTAAATTATCAAATCATGCTCATTATGCATCATGAGAATTCTTAGAATTCTTGAGACATTGGCTCATTATACTTGTTAGTTGTTGCCAACAGTGGAAATCATAACTATCAGGTGTCAGAAGGCTCCACTCATACACATGCCTTCTTAGGGTTCTTAGGCTAGTCTGGCATATACCACCATTGCATTGTATTCAAGCCTGAACTAGTAACCAATCTTTTCCAGAAAATTAAATATGAATATGTGAGGACTGCAAGGTAAGTCCAAGTTATAGAGTGATAGAAGAATATGCTTAAGCCCTACATATAATATATAGCTGGATTAGTTTGGATAAGCATCTTCGGCATGTTTAATTCAAGAACAATGAACATAAGAAACGTTTAGGCGTAACAAATAAAGGAAAAAAAAAAAGAAAAAAAAAGAAAAACAGTAACATTTGGTGAGCATCAGAACAACTCACGGGACAATGTATCATCTAACACACAACAACATGACCCTTTTTCTTGCTTAGATGAATCTATTCGCGGAAAATCAAAACTTCTCTGAGCATTCTAAAAAGCTTATAACTTTGCACAGCATTAACAAGACTAATGTTTAAAATCACTCAAAACATTTAGGTCAGTTAGCATAGATTAGTGGAGTAAAGTACGTAGTGTGTGATCGATCACCCACCTAATACACTATAGATTATAGAACCTCTCAAGCAACCCAAAGGCGCTTGTGATGGATAGTATAATAGCTCAGAAACCACCACAGAAAGCTAGAATTGGTGACAGATTTGTCTTGGCCTTCAATATGAAAAATCAAAATGGGACAGGAGGCCTCCCATTATTGGAACCCATGAGCTCACTAAGTTTCTTAATAATTATAGGATAGAATAAAAGGTGCTAGCACAAACAGCAATAATGAAAATGCAACCCAAGTTTTCGTTTTCATTACCTTTTCATCAGTTGAAAATGGCAGAAAACTTATTAAAAATGACTGAACTTAACTCAACCTAGAATGGAATTAACCATTTTAAATGACTTGTTTGTCTTTAAGCTTTTCAGGATAAGAAATTGATTAGCAAAGGTCTAAGCAATAGACAAGAGGATTCTATACCTGGCAAAGGGAAATGCAGATCTGACTCTACCGCATCAAAGAAGTCGAGTACTGCAGAGGAATTGATTAGAGGGAAATCAATATAATGAAACACGAGGAATTGATTAGAGGGAAGTGTGCGGCGGCCGGCTTGGGTGAAACAGGAGAGTAAGAGGTTCTTCTCTCAGTTCTCTGAAGTGCTGAACGAATGAAACACGAGGGTTTTTTTCTCCCCTTAACCATTAAACCATATATTCAAAACGACGTCGTTTCACCAAAAATTCGGTTCGGTTCGGCCGGTTCGGTTCGGTCCGGACCGTGAACCGAAACCGAACCGAATTTTTTTCGGTTTTCGGTTTTTTTTTTTTTTTCGGTTCGGTTTTTCTTTCGGCTCGGTTTTTTTCGGTTTCGGCCCGGTTATTTCGGCTCGGTTTTCGGTTATTCGGTTCGGAAGTGCCACCCCTAACCTCCAAGGAAAATTTATCGAAGGACTCGGCAAACCTCCCTTGAAAATGGACAACCCTAACTCGGAAGAACAAAATAGAACCACTTAATTAACCCAAAATAAATAACATTCTCCGCTACAACCCAAAAGTAGCAAGAATAAGTTATACAGAAATCCTAACAGTATTCAGAGCTACTAAAAATTTAAAACACAGCGGAAGCTAACAATCTCCTAGTATATTAAACAGGTAACCTACTGGCGAAATGTAACGAATAGATGAGTCACTATGCCTCGACGTCGCCTTCTAGACCTCACGCGAACGCTGCAGACTGGGCATTTTAAAAACGAAGAGTCCAGGGGAAAATATTCAACGTCAGAGTGAGTGGACAAAAGCAATTCCGACAACAAATAAATATTTCCCCAAAAATACTTTCAAAGAAAACGCTTTACCAACGATAGCTTAAAAGCTTAACTCGAAAAATTCCCAAACTTTAGGAAAAATGGCCTTTCAGGCTAGAATTTTATATATATATATATATATATATATATATATATATCAGTATGTATTCACACTCAACTATCTCTTGTACGATATCTATGAATAAACTCGAAAAATATATAAGCATACAAGACTACGACGTTGGCGTCTAATGCTCACATCACCCCATACTGGAATTGTACCTCAGTATGGGGGAAACGTCCGAGTGGAATATATACGTGTTGATTCTTTGTACGAATTCTATGAATGAATTCAAAAAATAGAAAGTCATACAAGGCTACTACGCTGGCGTTTAACGCTCACGTCACCCCATATTGGAATTGTACCTCAGTATGGGGGAAAATCACATATAGCTAGCTAGCATTTAATCATATACATATTATTCTCATAAACAACTATATATGAGTATAATCACCGAAATTCTCAGTTTCGGGAAATTTCCAACAACAAAAAATTATTCAACAAAAAGCATTTTAAGCACATTATTTAAAATAAAGATCCACTCACAAAATAGGCCTAAGTCTGATGTCGGTCGGAGGCCTTGTCAGCTCGAGCCACCTCGCGTCCTGCTCTAAAAACATAAATAAATCCTTAATTAACACACCGACGCTTAAAGAAAATAGGCGTAATTAAAAAGGAGCTCCACACTCTCAACCAAGTCTATCGCCCAAATTCTTAATTTCACTACTAACCAATAAACCTCTACAAATATTAACCAACATCCTCTAAACACCTTCCACCTTTCTAACCTTAAATAATCACGTGGCTCGATTTTAACTTAATAATCCGCCAAAAATACCAAACTTCAAAAATTCCCAAACATATCCAAAACTCCTCCAAAAATTATAAAACTCATTCCAAAAAAACTCCTCATAAAATTCCCTACAAAAACATTTTTCCCGGTGGCGGCCAGCTCAGGCGATCTCTAATGCCCATCAAAATTTGACAGCACTTTCCTCTCAACCTCCTCTACAACTTTCCTAACTACCACAAACACCAATTTCAAGCCTAACTATGTCAATCAAACGAAAACACACAAAAAATCCTAGAATTTCCATTACCGATTTCTCCTTACCTAGCTCGAGATGGAGGGAGCCCTTTGGAGAGATTGTTGCACGGTAGGAGGGCTTTCTTTTGAGCCAAGGCTCGCCGGCTATGGCGGCCGGAGGAAGGAATTCCGGTGACGGAGGCCTTTGGGCAATCAGACTTCTCGACGAGTTTTCCTCCCGATCGGCGGCGCTCGGGAGCCTCTCGCCGGTCTAGAAAGGAAGATGGGTCAGAGGTCGACCGATTGGGACCGGCACGGCGGTCAGGGACGGCCGGACAGCGGCGAACGGACGTCGGACTTTTTCAGGCAGAGAACAGGTCGGGGAGAGAGAGAGAGAAAGAACGGACTGGGGTTGGCCCAAAACCGGGCCAACCCACAAACTTAACACCCACTCCAAAATTCAAAACCCCAAAAATTAATACCCCAATAAAAATTACCTTTTACTAGCAAAAATTACCATTTTTACCGTCATCACTTTTTCTTCTTTCGAATAAATCTTTCCAAATAATCGTCCCCTAACACTACTCTGGGGACCAATTAAATTAAATACTTATTGACGAAGACGGTAAAATTCTTACTACCACCGTGCTAGTAATTAAGGTAAAAATTAAGGGTCGGGGCTTGACAAAGGCATCGATTTCAAAGGCCGCCCTTATGGGGTCACGACCTCCAATTTAAAGCGATGAGGGATCACCCAGGCGAGGGACGACTTACAACATCCTCACACCATCGCGGATCCCCTACAACCCTCTGATGGATAGTGCCTCCTCAAAAGGGGCACGCGAGACTGGCGAGTCCCTGTGTGAGAGACTCCTCTCATATTGGGCAGAACGCAAAGCCTATAACAAGGTCGCGACCATGAAATACGTAGATGAGATTGTGGATTACACCGATACCAAGGAGGAATTTATTTAGTTAGCTCCCGCCGCCTTGGACGACACACCACCTCAGGTTCGCGACCCCATTTCATAAGTTGATGTTGGGACTGCAGAGAAGCCCCTACTCATTTCCATTAGTGCTAAGCTGGCGGAGGAAGAAAGAGAAGACATTCTTGTCCTACTACGCGAATATAGGGACTGCTTCACCGAAAAGTATGAAGACATGCCCGGCTTGTCTCTAGACTTAGTTTGTCACCGACTGCCCACTTATCCTGATCGACGTCCAGTCCGACAAGATGACTGATTCATGCAAACTGAGACCCATATCGTAGTCAAGAAAGAAATTGAAAACATGCACCAATCATGTATCATTCACGTGGCCAAGTACAACGAATGGCTATCCAATGTAGTTCCCGTTCGCAAGAAAAATGATAAAATGCGTGTATGTGTTGACTACCGCGACTTAAACAACGCAACGCCTAAGGATATATACCCCATGCCTATGGCCGACCTCCTCATTGACATAGCTGCAGGACATGAAGTGCTATCCTTCATGGACGGAACCGCTAGATACCACTAGATTCTTGTTGCTGAAAAAGACCGCCACAAGACTGCCTTCCGCTGCCCAGGTTTGCTTGCGCGTTCGAATATGTCGTCATGCCATTCAGCCTCAAGAATGCGAGGGTAACATATCAGCGTGCTATAAACCTCATCTTTCATTTTATCCTGGGAAAATTGATTGAAGTCTACACAGACGACATGGTGGTTAAAACCAAAACATGGGTGGCACGTTGATGACCTCCGACAAGTTTTCACGCGGATGCGACGACATAGCTTGAAGATGAATCCTGCCAAATGTGTGTTCTTTGCAGAGGCAGGTGACTTCCTAGGATTTCTAGTCCACCAAAGGGGCATCGAGATCCCCAAGGACAAGGCGCAGGCGATAATAAACGCCTCACCTCCTACAACCAAAAAAGAGCTACAACAACTGCTTGGGTGAATTAACTTCCTCCGCCGTTTCATTTCAAACGCGGCAGGGAAGGCTCAGCCCTTTTCACCCCTCCTCAAGCTCTAGGGGCAACCGAGTTCATAGGAGAGCCATAACACTAAGAGGTCTTCGATCGTATCAAGGACTACCTTACGAACCCTCCTGTTTTGATTCCACCTCGCCTAGGAGTTCCGCTTAAACTCTACATCACCGTTGCCGACCTGTCCATTAGCAGACCCTTAGCACAAGACGATGAAAACGGAGTGGAACATGCCATTTATTACCTTAGCAGAGTGTTAACTGATTGTGAGACGCGCTACTCTTTAATAGAAAAGTTATGTCTCACCATATTCTTTGCAGGTTGCAAGCGACGCCACTACATGCTAACATTTACCACGGTGGTGATCGCTCAGTCCGATCTAGTCAAGTACATATTTTCCCGCCCTATCCTACGGGGACACATAGGCAAATGTATATTGGCTTTGTCTAAGTTCTCCTTGCAATATGTTCCACAAAAATCAGTAAAAGGACAAGCCATAGCAGACTTCCTAGCCCATCACCCACCAACCGAACTAACAGAGTTCCGTGAGTTGGAGTTCGCCGCTGTTACACTCACCCAATGGACTCTTTACTTTGATGGTTCAATTTCGCAGCGAATGAGCTAGCACAGAACGTATCAGGACTCAGCTTACGAGATGAAGTGCGCGAACAATGCACTCTTCCTTATTTTATTGCTAGGGGCAATATAAGGCAGACTCTCCTGACGTCGCTGCCTTAAACCCTATTGACAAGGACTGGCGACTGCCATTCATCACCTACCTCAAGAACCCTCATGACGCCACTCATTCATGGCAAATGAGGTTTCTCGCCCTCAACTTCGTGCTACGCAACGACGAGCTTTGCCGGCGCGGCGAAGACGGTAATGACTTTCGCTGCGTGTATGACAATGAAGCCAAGCAGCTCATGCGCGAGGTTCATTACTGGGTTTGTGGTTCGCACCAGGCATGGCCCAAAATGAGTTGGTTAATTCGTCGCCACGGCTACTACTGACGTACAATTCTCAAGGATTGCATTGTTTTCGCCAAAGGTTGTCAGGATTGACAGGCTCACAGACCAGTGCAACACATTCCCAACATTCTGTTGCAGCCGATTATTAAACCATGGTCAGGTCGAGAATGGGCAATAGACTTCATCGGCATTATTCACCCGCATTCCTCAGAGCAACATAAATTCATTATCGTGGCCACCAATTTCTTTACTAAGTGGGTTGAAGCCAAGCCGCTCAAAATCGCATCGGCAAACTCGGTCCGTAACTTTATTTTCCGCAACATTATCTCCCGCTTTGGTATTCCGGAGTGCATCGTGACGGATCGGGGGCAGCTTTCATGGCCGATTTCGTGGCAACATTCCTCACCAACTATGGTATTAAGCTCCTATATTTGACGCCCTATTACGCATAGTCCAACGGTCAGGCGGAGGCGAGCAATAAGGTTATACTCAATATCTTGTGAAAGATGCTAGAATTGAACCCCCTCGTCTGGCATCAAGAGCTTTACCATACTTTGTGGGCCTACCACACCTCCAAGCGTGCACGACAGATACCACCCTATATGCGCTCATGTATGGTCATGACGTCGTCCTTCCCTTTGAGATTCACATTGCCTCACTCCGCGTCTAGAAACAACACCAATTACTTGGTGACCATTACGTTCAGGCAATGTGGCAGGAGCTCCAAGACCTCGACGAACACCGCATTAGTGCTTTCAACAATCTCATCCTCGAAAAGCAGCACATTGCGCGGTACAGAAAAGGGCAGGCCAAGCCTAAATGCAGTTGCTTGGAAAAACCTTGGGGTATGTAAATATTGCTTTAATTTGTTGGATTTCTAGATTGTTTCTTATCAGTAAGTAAAACTGAACACTTTTACTGTATTTGCTAAAGGTGTGTATCCATATAAGATAAACATTTTCATAAACACTCTTGTTGCTTTCAAGAGCTTGATACTATCAAATTGAACATTTAGGAAACTTGAGCATAGTTTCAAAATCAGTTATAATCAAAACTAAAGAAACACATGTTGAATTTGATAAGATAAAAAGCCTGAATCTGTTTCATGATATACATAGCCAAAAGATATAGTTTATATACAAAATAGTTTCACCACCTTGTATCAGGCTAACTTTTCATGTATGAATATAAATTGATTTTCTGCTTCTAGGGTGTTCCTCACCAACCTGACCACATTCAGTGCGGCTTTTATGTCATGCAGTTCATGCGAGATATCATACATGATCAGGATCACTCTTTTGTGACAAAGGTAATCAACTACTATTTGTGTTTGTGTTGGAAATCAAATTTTCGGGATAATGTCATGTTCATGTCTAACTTTAACATTATGTTTTTTAGTGGGACAGGAGAAACAAACGTGTCTACACCCAAGATGATTTGGATGTGTTAAGGAATGAGTGGGCAAAGTTCATCATCAGCAAATACTTGTAGGGTGAATGATCTGGTCTGTTTTGGTGAACTTGGTGTTTTCTATATGTATGTGGTAGTACTTTGCTTTTGAACTTGGTGTTTCTACATATTCAGAACAGCTATATGGTAGTACGTATTTTGTACATTTCTCGTGTTGAAATGCTTTTGTACATGTAATACTATCTAGGAGCTTAACTAGCTAGCTGTTTGTTTTCAGTTTATTATTCAGCTGTAAAGTTGTTTGTGAAAGCTTGAATGATATATATGGAAGCTGAAATGCAATGTTTTATAGTATCAGTCAATTTATGCAGTAGTATCTTTTGTGATGTTTATGTGTGTAAAACTTGGACAACAAAGTCTGTCCACATGAAAATGCAACTGTTGTATGATTCTCGTCAAACAAGAAAGCAGAATGCTATATCTATTGTGTGATACAACGGTCCAAATATTTCAGTTGTAGGTTACTGAAAAACACACAACGGTAGAAATGAAAACCAACAGTTGTCTAAAAAGGTAAAAATATAACGAAAATGTTTTATTGTTTGTTGTCTGAATGGACTTGTCGATACCGCGCATGTCGCGCATGGCATCGATCTGCGCAACGACTTATACAACGAAAGTATTGAACTATTGAGCAAAATATGATCACGCAACGGTGATTTTCACACTTGTCTGAAGATTCAATCAGATAAGCCGAGATATACAATGGAAAACCTATAGTCACACAGCAGTGTTCCACTGTTGTGTGTGTTGACAAATCTGTAGTAGTGTCACAAATAATAATATTTGAAACTAATATATGCATACATATATATGAAGTATATATCACAGACCCATCAGATCGGTTTCCTATCATAAATAGCCTTGAAATTCATGCACACTTAGACAGAATCTTGAACCAAAACTCATACTTACAGTGATAAATGAGACCACTTATGCAACTAAGATATCAAAGCAATGCACTCAAAGATATCATATAACAAAAGCGAAAAACTAATGACTAACAAGATATTAGAGCAATACCTCTGCAATACCACCTCCTAGTTGCAAATCACCAGAGCAATGTCTCCTCCTAGCCACCAAAGCAATCACAATCCTCACAGCAAATTTAGAAGAGTAAAACCTGTAAGTTACAAAAAATATCATCAACCACTACTACTAGTCACAGAGATTTACAAATCCAACTACTCAATTATTTAAAAAAATAAACAAAACAAGTTTAACCAAGGGTAAAATTGTTGTTTGCCCTATTGGACTTTCAAGTATCAAATCTTAACCAAAGTATCAGATGAAAATAAAGCAACCCAATAAGACAATTAAGCAAATAATCTTAATTGCAGAAACTCAAATGTCGAATTACAGGTTCTCAATAATCACATATTTCAACAATCAACAACAACAAACCATAATTCTTCTTCTAAATGACTACCCAAAAAGAGATTAGGGTCTAAACGAGAGAACAAAGTCGAAATCAAAAATTGAAACCCTACCTTCCATAACCATAGCTCACCTGAGGGATGATACAGAGATTTCAAGGGTTTTGGTTTGGCTGGGAAGAGAGAATAATTCATTGAGACCAGCCGGACGGAAGGAGATAAGCTGAGAGTACCGGACGGAAGGAGTGGAGACTGTGGTGGCTGGGCGGTTAGTTCAGGGAGGGTTATGGCAAGCCGGAGTTTTGGGCGCCAGCACGGAGAAGAAGAATGGGAAAAAAAAAAGGAAGTGTGCGTGCGGGCTTATGCCAAAATTAGGTTTCGTCCCCCCTCTTATATCTCATCTTATTTAGGTAAACCAAAAAGTAGAAAGGAAAAAAAAAATTAAAAAAGGACAATTCAGCGCCAGAAATTTGAGCTAGGCGCCAAGTAAAAATATCAACACACGGGGTCTTCAAAAATTTGGGCCAAAAGATTTTATGACGTTGGTAAAGAGTCATAACCCATCCTGGAATTAATGGCACTTGAAAAACGTCATCGAACAATTGGACTGAATGATTTCCCGACTCTTGGAAATTGTCATAAAATATTTCAACCATGGCGTTTCAAAAATGTCATGCAAATATATATATAATGACGATTCTAAAAAGTCATAAAATTGATGACAGTCGATACTCGTCATTAAACATCAAGACCTAACATGATGGTCGTAAAACATCATAAAAGAAAGTATAAATTCAGATTTATGTTACTAGTGCAAGACCTAAAAGACCTAAAACATCAACACCTAAGACCTAAAACATCAAGACCTAAGATGACGTTTTCGGGTAAACGTCATTAATTTACTGTAATGGAAACTTTTTATGTAAAAGTGTCGAGTCATGTTACTAGTGCTTCGTTTGCGTTTTTGATTTGTAGTTGCATATGAATATAGTTTGGGTTGTGTAGAATATCTGAAACCAGTGGAAGGGAATTTGATGCGACTGTGATTTGGCGCTTGTAGTGTTGTTCATTCAATTGGAAGTAAAGTAAGCAACATTAGCAACGAAAGAAATTTTGTTGCTCAATAGTAGTAATATGAACAATAATAGTAGCAGTGATGTAAACATCAAGTGAATGGAATGAGAGTGCAAATATAGTAGGCAGTAGTAGGTCTGGACTAGTAATGGTGTTGTAGCAGGTTTGCACAAGTAATAAAGCAGTAGCAGGTCTGTATGAGTAATTGTGCAGCCATATATAAAACTACATGAATGACTAATCTTATTAGCAGCCATACTATCGACATGGAAAAACATATATAGAAAGGGATCTGCTAGATCAGATGCTTATGCACATATATATAGTTGAGCTTCAATTTGTTTTGAAATTTCAAGACATGAAGTTCGTCTGCCCAACGACTCATGGAGACATGGAGGCCTTTCACATAAGAGAAGAATTGTTATGTAAATGAATATAAAGCTGAGTCATTGAAACCTGATATTATGTTTATGTGTTGGAACCCTGCTGCTACTACTTTGACTGGAAATAGTTGCTACTACACTAGTTGAACCACTAAATATCTGCTACTGTATTTTCTAAAAATTGTTGTTACTACACTAGCTGAGTCACTAAAAGTCTGCTGCTACCCTACTAGTAATACCTTGTTACTGCATTTCTAGAAATAGCTACTACTACACTAGTTGAGCCACTAAAAACATGTTACTGTGTTTTTTGAAAATAGATGCTACTACACTAGCTGGGTCACTAAAATTCTGCTACTACATTTACTAAAAATAGATTTGCTACTACATTTACTCGAAGTAGTTGCTACTATATCGGCTGAGCCACTGAAAACCTGCTACATACTACATTTATTGGAAATAGCTGTTACTGCATTTATTGGATGTAACTGCTACTACACTAGGTGAACCACTAAAAACTTGTTATTGTTGTACGTACTGAAAATAGCTACTGCTACAATTGCTGAGCCACCGAAAACTTGCTACTGCATTTACTGAAGCTGCTACTACACTAGCTGAAGCACTAAAACTATGCTACTACATTAGCTGAGCCACTAAAAATCTGCTACTACTTATAGTGGGATGTTAACCACTGCTACTACTTTCTACTAGAATGTTAATCTCTGCTACTACTTCTACTAAAATTAACTACTACTACTACTTCTACTGGAATTAACTACTACTACTACTACTTTTACTGGAATTAACTGCTACTACTACTAGGATGTTAACCCCTGCTATTACTTCTACTGGGATGTTAACCCATGCTATTACTTCTACTGGGATGTTAACCTCTGCTACTGTTTACGCCCAAATTAATATTTTACTGGACAATAATTGTCTATGTGAATATTAATTAAATTCTTGGTCTATGTCAGCCGGCGAGCCCAAGTTCCTTTTAAGTTTACAAATAATGGCCCGCTAGCAAGACCACGCGAGATAAATTGCAAAGTTCGCGCGCAGAATGACTCCGCGCGGACTAACAGGTCTCGCGGCTTTCAGACAAAAACAAAGCTCGCGAGCGAAATGACATCGCGTGGAGTGGGGATCTCGCAAGCTCGCGCGTCTCGCGCGGAACACACTGTTCGCGCGGGATGAATTACTTTTGACTTTGCTTAGGCAGGGCGGAATGCATCTAGGCTCTGGCGAACTGACTCGCTAGTTCGCGAGGTAAACATACGCGGAGTCCGCGCGAACGCTTATAATCGTTTCTGACTTTTTCCAGTCTTTGACACGCTTTGGGCCAATCCATGTGGCCCTTATTGATTAAAAAGCCTTGTTGGCCCGCGAGGTGGAATTGAGCTTCAGGAGTCCGCGGTCCGCGCGAGTTATTAGCTTTCTACATGGACTGTGACACCCCACAGGATAAGATTGCTCCCCATTTCAGTCCGCATAGGACTTTACAGTTGAGAGGCGCGCCGGAAGCAATGTCCTATTCTAAATGGAGTGCGCGAACTGGACATGTGGCACGTGAAGATTGGTCTACATGAGAGGAATAGTGTCGTTATGCTTCAAGTTGCAGAATCCGACTTGGGTTCTATAATTATCTTTCTTCTAGCAGAAGTTGGCTCCCACTCTATAAAGGGCTCTACGGTTTACAACAAGGGGACAACTCACAACCTATTCAAACAGAACAAAACCTTTCAACATAATTGAAACCCTCGACCCAGTCGAATCTCCAATGCTCCCAGGAGCTTTGTTTCCGCTTCCCCGTTGAAGCGAGCTCTCTCACACAACTCAATCAATTACAAACAACACAAACAAACTGCAACCCAGTTTCTTTCGAGCTACCTCGAAACCCCGATTCTAAGCGCACCGCCGCCTAGAATTTTTCAGAGCTCTCCCGGACTCTACCCCCATTCCGCAAAATCTTCCCTATAGTTGCTCTGCTAACGCCGCCGTGAGTATCGACTGCCTTGTACTCGTAAATTCCTCATCTGAGGTGGCACCTGGAACCCCTTTCTGCCTGATTCAAGAAGTCAAGACCTATTCCTCGTCCGCGAGGTGGCACGCCCGCAACACTCCCCCTTTCTCTTTGTTCGCTATTCACCTCCACTCCGCACGCTGAGGATCGTGGCCAAAACAGCTACTACTTCTACTGGGATGTTAACATCTGCTACTACTTCTACTGAAATGTTAATCTCTGCTGCTACACTGGAATTAACTACTACTACACTAAATTATTGAAAACATGCTACTCTATTCCATTTACTGAAAAATCTCAAAAGAATATATTTTTCTCTTCTAAAAGCATATTTAATTAATGTAGGGTTAGTTTGGAAAATTAAATCTTGACACATGACATGCAGAGAAAAAATTATCCTCAGTTGTTAAAAATTGTCCTTATTTATTTAACAACACAAGTAGATTTATTTGTGTTTCAAATCCTTTTAAAGGATGTATATGTTATTTGCTTTTATTTTTTTATATATATTCCATAAGCAATATTTGTGTATAAATAACTAATTACTAATTCAGTAATAAAATAATGATAATAGTTGTTTGTCAATGTAAAACCATTTTAAAACACAAACGGTAAATGGTTCTCAGATTTATCTCATTGTCACCGAGGACCAAGCGTATTTGGATGATTATTGTATTAACCCGGGATGAAAATAAGTCCACCCACCCAAAATATGTACATTTGCTCAGTCATTCAAAGTTGATGAAAGGAAATATAGAAATTAAGGAAAAAAGAAATTAAGGAAAAATACCCTGAACCCACTGCGGATTTGGGGTTGAGAGGTCTCAATTAGTTTGCAGTGCATCAATGAATATAAAGAGTGAAGTCACTGCCTCAACTGATAATATGATTCACGATTGCTTTCTCAGATTCTACGTTACAATGTATGCCGAACAAATTCGGCCTAACAAGAGCGGTTGAATTACCCTATACGATAATTTCTTTGGCCACTTGACACATAATCAAACAACTCGTATCCTCTTCTCATCGAACAAGTGGTATCAGTAGATACTCAGCATAAAAGAGCTGCACAAAGAATAAATAAAGTAATGAAAAGTTTACCTCATGGAAATTTGATACAAATCAGGTTAATCAGGTATATACGATCTACAAAATCCACTACTGATATTACAACCAGCACACTCCAACAACCAAGGATGGAAATGCTCAAGCATATTCTGGCAGGTTCCAAATTATAGACTATATATAACCTGACTACCTGAGGCTATCTACTTGATAAAGTACACGGCCAAAAAGATTTTAATCACAAGTGGCTTGATATGGTTGCAAGTTTTAAGTCTACACATTAACTATTTTAAGCCAGTTGGATAATTTAAACAGCCTATGACATTCCCAGAACACGGAGATCTTTCGTGTTTGAAAAAATTTTGTTGTCTTGACGAAGAAAAAACAACTAGAAACAATATTACAAACAGCAATGTGAAATGGGCATCTTTTAACATAAATAATTAAAATATGTACATAATAAGCAAATGCTATTCATGGGACGACTAATGATTTTTACCAAATAAAAGAAAAGAAAAGCATAGCTGAAATGAGCATTTACCTTCCATATAAACATGTAGAAGGCTGTTATTGCAGCTTTGCTGGTGAGATCAACAGATTTTGCTCGGCTCCAGAGTATTGAAGCCAAAATTGCATGTCCCAATACCTAAATATGCATAAACAGAATTAATCAAGATCCCTATGCTTGCTGAGTTGTTCCATTGTTCAGTACTTAAGTATACTAGTAATGCAACAAATATATAAAGAAAACTCAATACTATGAAGGGATTATGAAAGTCTAATCGGGCTTCCCTAATATCATCAATCTACTCTCAGATTTTTTAAGTATCACTGATTCCATGTAAAACCAATCATATCAATAATTCACAAAACAGTACACCTCTAAATATATAGAAAGTTGATTCCAAAGAATAACAAATGGAGTAGTTTTACTTAATTGTGTAAGCATTTGCCAGGGAAGCTGATGAGGTAATAAACCACGACTTAAAGATGAATCAGTAATATTTTAGAAATTAGAACCCTTGATGTGAGACACCTAAGCTTCATAAAAAATAAAGTAGCATGTAACTATGTACGGGTAGATACAGTTTATTTTAACAATAAGGAGGAAATAAGCCATCTTTGTCTGAGTAAAAGCAGTCCGATTTAAGTTAATAACAAAATACACTGAGCGTTTAAACCCAAAAGTTGTCAAGTTGGGTAATATTGCTAGTGTAATATTTAGAATTAGACAACTGTAAGCCCTACCGTGATGCATTTGCTCAACATGAAGGATGATGATGCTCCCACTAAAATGGCAACACCATAAGCCATTTGAAGTAGCCATATACATATCCAAAATACCTGCCCAAAGATATGCATAAAAAATATAGTGACCACTGAAAAGCAACTAATAGAATTTTATTTGTGGAACATGAGTATAGTAGAAGGTTACCCGCTCTTGTCCCAGACGTACTGTAAAAGACCGGATGCCAAATATTTTATCCCCATCAATATCAGGTATATCCTACATAATTCAACAGTGTTATTAAAATTTATCACAATCCTTTTTGTAGGAACTGTCTCTACTAAGGCAAATCCCTATAGTTCCTCAAAAATAAAAAGTGGCTAACCCCTATAGGATAAAAAAAAACATACAGCTTTGATGTAAAATCACTACTGTTCCGCATAAAATGAAAGAAAACGAAAAGGAGAAGTCTTTACCTTAAACAATGCTATAACAACAGAGAAGAAGCTCATAAATGCTGTTGCAAAGATTAGTGGCCTCGAGAAGGCAGCCGGTCTTTTGTACACATGGGTCTGAAATTACTACGTGAATTAGTACTCAAATTAATACTGAGAATTTTCTCCAATCATACTAGTATCTTTAGGAAAAACTCTTTATTTTTCACTCTGATGCCTCTGCCAGAAATCAACTGTGTTACCTTTCTCATGTTGCAGATTTGAGCAGTTAATTTACAAGTATTAACTAACTACTGAATCATAGCATGTTGATATTGATTTTTTTTCTTTTCTTCCCAATCAATTGCCCTCCCAGTTGTGTGCATGTGTGTGCATGCAGACTTAATTTCCCAGGCACTGCATCAAGAACTGAGAACTATTGCTCAGAGACATCAGAGTTCATATCTTTCAGTGATGTAACAGTGGCCATGGTTAATAACAATAAATAACCTCCCACACAAGAAAAGTATTGTTTAATAAAGTACTTTGTGAGAGAGTGAAATAGTGGAAGTAAATAGTAAAATCCAAGGCAAAAAACCTGAATGTGCAGGAAAAAAGCAAGTTGAACTATCACTGCTCGAACAGCTAGGATGCACATTGCTGCAACCACAGCAAACCTTTTCCATCTCAGTAGTGGCACCTGAAATTTAAAATTTTAAAAACCATGTTATGAGTTATGACAAACATTGTTAACTTTATGACATATCATCATCATATTACCCATCAAGTTCATTTTAATCTAAAACGGAAGGGATAAAGTACATCAAGTCATTGATGTATTAAATTTGAGGAACACACACATACACATATAATTATATATATATATATGTATGTATGTACATATATTCCTGAAACTATGTGGATATGCTATATGGTTATGCAGTGCCATGTGCATGTCAACATGAGGATGATCTATTTGGTCACTAATTTCCCCCCTCCAATTATTTGCTTTCTTCAAGGGGCATAGCCCCCTTGGGTCAGACGCACTTAACAGTCCCGGCTTACCCTCTTTTACTGAATTGAGGCCATCTGTATCACTCTATATGATGTGGGATGACAATATTCTTTGATTCAAACTTCGGTTATCTGATTGTAATCATCATGTAATATTTTCAATATGCAGCCATCTGACGTCTCTATTATTGATCATGGACAAGCAAACTTACATTGATTGAATAAGCAGTTCCAAGTACAAAGCTGATGAAAAGGGCCCAAACCAATGGCCATGAACCAACAATCCATCCCAGCCAAAAACTCTGTAATAATGAATCATTCTGATTAGAGGGCGTTGCCTAAAACTCTTGACATGGTTTAAATAAAATCTGAAGAAGTTGGAAAAAAAAAAAAATCTAGTAGCCATAGTACAGATAGCAAGCATTCAACATGTAGCATCATTTCTTCAAATTAAGGTTATCCAGTTATCCACCTTCATTCTTTGGGGTTGGTCAAAATTATGGTGACTTATGTTTCCTTCAAACATGTATCGCTTGTGAATAATTTGCATGCTACCTAAACAGTTGGAATAATTAGGGAAAGAAACATGAAGAGAAAACCTCAAGTTACCTACCCTGGATAAGTTTGATATCCCCTTCTTTTATAGTAAACTTCTTGTGAAGAGCATGCAAAAATCAGGATTCACATCTCAAATCTAAGGGCATATTGGGTAAGGTTGTAATTAGAGTGAGAGAGAGAGAGAGAGTACGGTAAGGAGATGAGAGATGTGACACATAAAGAAAAACAGTTTTAAACGGCGCTCTTAGTTTTCATTTCTAAAATCATCTTTTATCTCTCTTTTGTTCCACACTTATGATGATCTTTGTCTCACCACACTCTTTCTATCTACAATAAAATAAGACGATAACAAAGCCAAATAATTTTAAGAGGCCCTACACAAGTACTGAAGTTAGGTGACTATATGCTTTCCACAATGTTTAGTCATACCAGAATTGCAAAAGAAGTCACAATCATGATGCCAGTCACTACTGAATATTCTCCTGATGCCAATGGAAGATAAGGTTTATTAACCTGCAACAAAACATGCAACAGAGTTTTCAATTAGAGAATCCAACATATATTATACGTTAACGATTTTTGGGTATACCATCGGAGAATAATATAGGCCATCAAAAAAAAAAAACAAACAAATTCATCTCTGTATCTCTAGATAAAATACTGCCAATATGACCTTCCTAGTAGAATGGCAAGTTGAATTTTCTCCAATACAATGCAATGTCACCAGTAAAATTGCAAATCTACCTTGTCTATATCAATGTCAGACAATTGATTTAAACCGACAATGTAAATATTCATGAAGAGAGCAGCAACTACAGCCTGAAAATAAAACATAGAATCTGTAAGAATAGCAGCCACAGCTTATGAATATGGCAACGTAACTTAGCAATAGATCAGTATCACCTCCAGCACCCCAGTGAAAAATAAGGGAGAAAAATCTGACAGATTCTGGACTGCAAGGAGAGAAACCGAAACTATGCTCAATGCCTGTATAAAGAAAAACATAAGTGAGCTCTCTGTACATTGATAAGAAAATGGAAAAAGAATAAAACGGTTAACAAACATGTTCTTAACTGATTGTAATTCAACACTAAATCTCATGCATCAATCTTAAATTACTGAGATACCAGAAATGATGATGATAACATTGATACTGTCAAAAACTTAACTGTGCCTATAACTGTGTGTGGCCTTGAAAACCGGTAGAAAGCATCTGTTGCATTTATGATAGTGTTCCAAATGTTTTTCGCATTATAAGCTCCTGGTTCAGAAGCAAGAGGGTGACCAGCAGTTGCATTCACCAGGAACATTTTATGCCTCCTGTAGGATGTAGAATTTTCCTTGGTGCCTATGTTATGATGCTTCAAATGCTGTTGCGGATAGAGAGACCCAACAGAGCAGTATCTTTGCAGGATGTCCCATTCTCTGCACCTTGAAACTCTGACTGCAGTATATGAACCTATAAACACAAAATTTGGGGTGATGATATGTAACAAATATCATGAAGGACTGAAACGACAAATTATGATTTTAAGTGATCATTTTTACGCGGCCTACCAATTACCATTTCTTAAGTTTGCTAAGTTACATTTCTCTGATACAAGGAACTTCTAATTTAGGACAATGTTGGTACAAATACTTTTTAAAAACAAAACACCTCTACAATATCAGCATACTAAGGACTTATTACCATATGCCTCATCCCCGAACAAGCCACAAGCTAGATTCCTAAATTTATGGTTATTAGGAATTTGAGATATTTAGAAGCCCAAATGCTTCAAATTTTTGGTTGAAAGTCATCCAAAGCATTCATCACCTTCTTGCCTTTCACAATTTCCACTTTAAACTGTAACAAATATATAAAGCCTAGAAAGCACATGAATGACAAGATGCAGATTAGGAACAAATATATAATGCAAATTATTTTATTAGTGTTTCTCTGGATCATGACAATTGCAACCAGACACACAATGTGCAGCTTCAAATTGGTTGCTACAGTGAAGAGAGCTTTCTCATAGTTTTCAATAAGCAGATTCAGCAAAAAAACAGTTAACTACAATATCGACCACTAAAATGCATTTCACTAGTACTGTAAGTATTTATACTACAACTCATTCAGTTACTCTAAAATATTATTTTGTATTGAATGGTGCTTTTGTGTATGTATGTATGCAAACACAATTTAACTTTCAATTTCAAAAATTTAAATAGGCAGCATCAGATATTATGATGGGATATCATTACCCGAAAAGCAAATCTTCTTGAGATACTCCCTTCTCCAACTGTTCCCACCTACGAGTTTTAAGAACCGTCAGAAAGCACACCAAGCAGTTCAAGCAGTTCATTTATCAGAAACTAAATATTGCAGCAACTAAATAATGCCCAAACTCTTGAAATTGAATTGGCAAAAGTAGATTCTAACGACTCTAACCCAACCAGTCACATTACACAATACTAATAAAACATAGAAGTAAAAAATGAAGATCGGCTATTACGTGAGAAAACAGAGAAACCCAGATGAAGAAAAGTAATTTTGGGTCAGTCAGCTCACCATGAACACTAAAACTACCAACTTTAAAACAAATGAAAACTTTCCCAGACAGAATATTTCCGTACCATCCCAAACTTTTCATTGCCAAAACCCAATGCATGGTTCATCTCCAGCATCGGAAGTATCTAAACCCACCAGACCTCAAATATTCCAGGCACAAAACTAAGAGCAGCCCTTAATCAATTAGCAGAGAAATGGCAAAACTTCATGAAAGTGAAGTGAGAATCAAGTACCTATACAAGCTTTTGGAAAGGACCCAAGAAGCGCATAATCCATAGCTTCAGCAAAGAGAATGATGCTGTTTCAGTTCATCTATGAGCAAGAAGAAACAGTGATTCACCGAGTCCAAAAGGCTGAGAGGGCTTTAAATAATAAAAAACAACTTGGAATAATTGGCCAAATTAGACACTAATGGGGCTGTGCGTCACAGACCAAATAAGTGTTTATATGGAAATATTGACGATGTGGCAAACGGGTTCAGTTGCAAAGACGTGCCAGTTCAGAAAGCTGTGAGTCACTGACACTTCAGACCCGTATTGAATTTCTGACATTATGTTGGGAGTTTGGGACCGAATACAAACAGTATACACCAACCTAACCACCACAGACTTTTCAATAAAAAACCTAACCACCACAGATATCTGCGAAACCAACAAAAGTTGCTTCAATGAGACAACGCCCCACTCTGATTTTTTCAATTCAGACAAAACATGAAACAGAAAGTGATTTGTTAAGTTACCTCTTTAAAATGGACTTGGGAAAAAATCTCGCTTAGGAAAAATAAGCCAATGTTGCTCTGCTTAGAAAAATCCTATAACTTTATTAGTTGTGAGATAGAATGAGTTCAAAGGCTCTTGATATATTCATCTTCATGATTACCTACATGGGAATCTGAAAGGAAATTCTTATTGTCTATATACATATCTTTTGTGTTCATATTTATGATCCCGATCATACAATATAAGTTTTGTTGTTATTAAGGGGAGCTTTCAATTGTGGTTAAAGACGTAAGTAGTTCATGACTGGTGATGTCTTAATTCTAAGAACCGGTTGCTTTCATAACATAGCATAGGAGCTTAAGTTGTGGTTAAAGACATAACTAAATCATGATTAATGGTGTCTTGAAGCAATTCTAATGGAGTAGTCTTTTGAATCATAGTCATTTAAAAAGTTGTATGCATGTGACATGGCGAAATTGACATATTATTTAAAAGAGAAAATAACAAACCACTACCATAAACAGTTATAAAACACAGAAAAACCATATTTCAATAGATTTAAACAAATAAGGACATAAGCTCAAGCCCACAATGCATAGTCTCACGCCCTGTCAACAATTTTTACGTAAAATACCCAAAAAACCAGTCTTTTCTAAAGTAACTACAAAACTGTCACTGCCTCAACCAAAAATACCATAACCAAATATATCTTATCTCTCTCTCTCTCCCCCTTACAGGGACGCCATGACCCGAACCTGGAAACCCAAAATCTCCTCCTCAGACAAAAAGTCCGCCGCAACCACCACCAGGATGAGACTCATCATCCCGCTCCAAGGCATCGTCCAAGGCCGAGGAGGCCTCCTTCTCGGCTCTCTAATCCCCTACACTCTCTTCCACTTCCTCCAGCTCTACCTCAAACGCCACCGTCCCTCCCGACTCAACCAGGAACCGCCTTCTCCCTCCCTCTCCTCCTCCAATCTCTCCGAGCTCCACCGATCCTCATCTCGCTCCAGCTTGTCCGACTGAGGATCCATCAGCTGAGTTCGGGTCTCCTCCCAGGCCGACACAGTTGCTAAGCCCAACGAGTAGCCGTATTATATCGAGCTCGGTAGGGCTCGATGACGGACGTTGGAACTCGGTGATGAAGCCTCAGACCAACGCCTTCATTCTCTACAATGGATTTGAAAATGTTTTTTGTTTTACAGAAATTGTGGTGCTCTACTCCAATTCATTTTCGAGTATGGGGAGAGGCTGGGTTTAGGATTTGGAAGTGAAGGTGAGTCAATTGCGGGTTAGGGATTTGAAAGGCGATAAGGGCAAAATTGAGGTGAGAAATAATACAAAATTCAGCTAGTGTAGTAGCAGGTTTTTTAGAAATGTTGTCAATGTCTACGGGGTGATGACATTGGATGGATGAATGCATAGAACTATATAATTGGATGAGACTTAATTTTCATGTAGTAGCAAAAACTTGAAAAACATGAGCGCAATAGCATAACTACAACAAGAATACAGCGAGTGTAATAAAAAAATTAAAAAAAGTATAAGTGCTTTACAGTAGCATAGACCATGACAAGTTATGTAGTAGAACCGAACAGTAGCATAATTCATAAATGAACTTTCCTTATCAATAGTAGCAGTCACAAATGAATTTTTCTGTCAACTGTTGTTGATTCATGCTGCTATTACATCTTCTTGTTGTGTGTTGCTATTGCTTGTTGCTACTATGTGCTGCTAGTGCTTGTTGCTGCTATGTGCTGCTAGTGCTTGTTGCTGCTATGTGCTGCTACTGCTTGTTGCTGCTATGTGCTTGTTGCTGCTGTGTGCTTATTGATGTTGTTGTTGTGTTGCTTGTGCTTGTTGTTGCTATGTGCTGCTGCTTGTTGCTGCTATGTGCTACTGCTTGTTGTTGCTATGTGATGCTGCTGCTTGTTGCTGTTATGTGTTGTTGCTGCTTGTTGCTGTTATGTGTTGTTGCTGCTTGTTGCTGTTATGTGTTGTTGCTACTTGTTGTTGCTACTTGTTGCTGCTATGTGTTGCTACTGCTTGTTGTTGCTATGTGTTGCTATTGCTGTTGTTTGTTCCTACTATGTGTTGATGTTGCTGTTATTTGCTCCTGCTATGTGTTGTTAATGTGTGCTCTTCGTGCTGCTACTGTGTGTTGTTGTTGTGTGTTGTAGATTCATGTTGCTACTATGTACAACTAATTTGTGTTGTTATTATGTGATGTTACTGCGTGTTGTTGATTCATGCTGCTGCTACATGTTGCTGCTGTTGTGTATTGTTGCTGTTGTGTATTGCTACTGTTGTGTGTTGTTGTTATGTGCTGCTGCTGCTATTATGTGATGTTGCTACTACTATATGCTGCTGCTGCTCCTTGTTGTTGTTGCTGCTGCTGCTAGTTGTTGTTGTTGCTAGTTGTTGCTGCTATATGATGCTGCTGCTACTTGTTGCTGCTATGTGCTGCTGCTGCTGCTACTTGTTGCTGCTATGTGCTGCTGCTACTTGTTGCTGCTATGTGCTGCTGCTACTTGTTGCTGCTATGTGCTGCTGCTACTTGTTGTTGCTATGTGATGCTGCTACTTGTTGCTGATTCATGTTGCTGCTATGTGCTGCTGCTACGTGTTTTTCGTGCTGCTACTGTGTGCGTTTCGTGCTGTTACTACGTGCTTTTCATGCTGTTATGTGCTACTACTGCGTGTTGTTGTTTCTATGTGTTACTACTGTGTCGTGTTGTTGTTGTGTGTTGTTACTGCATGCTTTTCGTGCTGCTACTACGTGTTATTGATTCATGTTGCTATTGTGTACAACTACATTGTGTTGTTGTGTGTTGCTACTGCGTGTTGTTAATTCATGTTGCTGCTATGTGTTGCTACTATGTGTTGCTGCTATGTGTTGCTGCTACGTGTTGTTGTTGTTGTGTGTTGCTACTGTGTTGTTGTTATGTTAACCTCTACTACTACTTCTACTGGAATTAACTGCTACTACGACTGGGATGTTAACCTCTGCTACTACTTCTACTAGGATGTTAACCCCTGCTACTACTTCTATTGGAATGTTACTGTGTACAACTATATTGTGTTGTTGTGTGTTGCTACTACGTGTTGTTGATTCATGCTGCTGTTATGTGCTGCTACTATATGTTGTTGTTGTTGTGTGTTGCTACTGTGTTGTTGTTGTTGTGTGTTGCTACTACTTCTACTAGGATGTTAACCTCTGACCCCTACTACTACTTCTATTGGAATGTTAACCCCTGCTACTACTTCTACTGAAATTAACTGCTACTACACTAAATTATTGAAAATCTGCTATTGTATTCCATTTACTGAAAAATCTCAAAAAAAGACTTTTCTTTTCTAAAAATATATTTAATGAGTGCAATGTTAGTTTGGTAAATTAAATCATGACATATGACATGTAGAGAAAAGATTGTCTTTAATTGTTAAAAACTATCATTATTTGTTTAACAACAACACAAGTTGATTTATTTGTGTTTCAAATTATTTTGAAGGATGTATATGTGATTTGCTATAAAATTTAATATTTTACTCCAACCGATATGTTTAAAATTTTTGTGTAAGATTGTTTCAATCACAATCACTTGGTGAATAGTAAATTGACATTGTGGATATTTTTTTTAAGTCGAATTGACATTGTTGATATGAGTGTAAAATTCCACATATGAGAGGAAATTTCTTTTGTCATGTGGGTCCTACGTTAGAAATGACATATATGTTGGATTATTGGAGGAAAACTCTAAGAGCATCACCAATCGAACTGTCATTTGACATTTAGAGCTTTAACGGAAATAAATAACACAAAGATTCACATCAATGGAATTGTCAAATCGTAGATGGATTTGACATACCCCTTCTCACTGTGCTCTCAAAATTGTCAAATTGTTCTCTTTGATTGTTTAATACCTCAATCTTCTTTGTTCTTTGACCTCTTTCATTCTGCTACTCTTTCTTCCTTCCTACCTAGATCTATTATTAGAGTCTGGGCATTTGTTGATGATGAGAGAATGAAAACCATTGCATACCAACACCCAACTGCAACCTTGGCCATGGTGAGAATCCTGATCTTTTCTATATTAATCGTTTTGGTTGAAATTTGCATATTTAGGGAATTAAGTTTTTGTTTTATTCATCTTGATTCAAATTGTATGTTTGTAGATCAGTTTCCTTAGCATATATTGCACATTGGAACTAGTGGCGTGTAACTTAGAAAGGTCAAAATTCATATATTAAAAAGGTAAAATTTGCGGTCATTATTTACAAAAGGGCACAATTTTTTTTTTCTTTCTAAAATCACAATAACACAAGCTTTCAACAATTTTCTTGTCCTATATAAATTAGTAGAAAATAATTGTTGTCGGGAACCTGCATGTAGAAGACCATTAAATCATTTTGAATAAATTTTGAGAATAGAGATGCATGATAAATGTGAAAAAGAATACGTGATGATATTTAAGATTTTTTAAGATTTTTTTTTCAAAATTAAGAAGGGTCATTTATGTTTCATTTTAGGGAAAGTGCCTATTTAGTACTAATTCAAACCTCTTATTTCTCATTCCAATGATAATCTTTTGCATTAGCCCATTCCAATATAAGGTAACCATTTTTATGCCCAAATGCACAAATCTTTACTAAAGTCTTAACAAACCATATTATTTCAAGACTATTTTGCCCCCACCTCTTCAACATGAAAAGACTTGGCCGGAACCTCGGACTCCGGTCACCGGCCGCCGGATTCCGATCACCGGAATTTCCCCGACCGCCGGATTTCGGTCACCGAAATTTTCCCGACCGCCGGATTCCGGTCACCGGATTTTCCCCTGTAACCAGTTACTGATCCCCAATAATCAGTTACTGACCAGTTAATGACCCACAATAACCAGTTATTAACCCCCAGTAACCAGTTATTGATTAATTACTGACACCCAGTAACCAGTTACTGACCCCCAATAACTTTTAGTTTTCAGTTACTGACACTCAATAATCACTTTGTTTTCAGTTACTGACATCTAGTAATCACCCAATAATCATGTTGTTTTCAGTTATTGACACCCAGTAACCAGTTACTGACCCTCAGTAACTAGTTACTGACCTTAATAATCGAGTTACTGACCCCAATATTAAAAGAGTACACCTCCCAAGATAAATGGCAAGTTGTCTGTGCACTTAGTCACTTGCTATTTCATCTGGCACCCTACAATTAGTTGATATCAAATACCACAACAACAACAAATATCTATGTTTAATGAAGAAAGCTCATTTCGGCAATGAACTTAGCAATTTCAAACCTAAGAGTTTCTCAATACCACAACAACCAAAAATCTCTATATAATTCAATTTGTTCTACTTAAAAGTAAAATAATGATCACTGACAGTTATCTAAGTTACTATAACAGAAAGAACGAATATAAGCAACTAGGGGAGTCCTTACAGCACCCTGGCCTTCGGTAGACGGTCCACCTATAAATGCCATAATCCTGGCACCTGAACCCGGCACGCAAGCTCCCAACAAGCTCGCCGCAACACTAAGAGCCGTACTTGTGCACCTAGTGGCCCTCTGATCCGTGGGAACCTGCCACAGATCCCTTTGCAACTCCTCCAACACCGAATTGAGCCTGAACTCGCAATCCGACGCCGGTAACAGAAACCTGGCAATGCTCTGGGCGGACAGCCCGTCCCTAGGGCCGGCAATGACTCTGGTAGTCGGCTTCGGCTGAAAGTGATCTACGACACGCACGATGAGTTGGCGCAGCACCAAATCTTCCGCGAGATCGAAATCCTCCGCGTGGTCTGGTGGTCGAAGAGGACGTTGGAGTGGAGGAGGCCGGGGTAGCAGACTGCGAGCTTGTGGAGGAAGGACAAGGCGGCGGCGGGATCGTCGGCGGAGACGAGGGAGGGAGAGAGAGAGAGTCGAGCTCCGATCTAGAGTTGGAGAGAGAGAGAGAGAGGTTTGAGGAGGCTGGATCCGGATGAGGAGGATGAGATCGAGGTGGATCGTCAGTCGCCGGCGTCGGTCGTCGGTCGGCGGTTTTGGGTTTCTGGTGGAGCAACTCGGTTAGAGAGAGAGAGAGAGGAATGGATCGGGAAGAGAGAAGAAGAAGAAAGAGATAAGAAAAGAATGATGTAGGTTTAATTAAACACAGGGTAATACCGTCTTTTTCTCAAGAATCATTGAAATGGGCACAATGATAAGATTTTAATTGGAATGGGCTTTAGTTTGCAAATATTTGGGCATTAGGGCATTTTCCCTTCATTTTATTGATATTGAATAATAATTAAGACTAATTAGAGCATTTATTAAATTTGAGAGGGAACTTCTCTCGGCCTAGGCTAGCTACCCTGATTGGAACCCTTAGCCATTTGCCAGTCCTACATTTCTAGCTATGTACGTCCATCTTTAGTGTTAATCAACTTCTTGCCATGAAAAAGGATCAAATCAAGAGGCACTAAGATGAGAAACACATGAACCGAAGTTCATTAGACTGCAATTATAATAATGTCTAGTTGTAATCTAGTAGAGTAAATTGCAATACCTAATTGATATAGAGGTTTGCTAAGCTCAACTTAGAAGACAAAAAATAAAACCTGATTTGAGAAATCAAATATAGTACCTGGTTTATCTTATATTTTCAGATGGATGCACATTGTCTGTGTAAAATCCTTTTGGGTTAATACTTGCAACAACCTAAATTCTATGCACTTTATGTGCCTTAGCTGATCTAGGTAGACGACATGTTTTTTGCTTGGTCAGATAATCGTAACCTTTTAGTGATAAGATGAAATTGAATGTCGTCGGAATTATTATCCTCTGGCAACATAATAGGAGAGCTACATTATTAGATATTAGGATATGTAATCGTGTAACATATCAAGTTACATATCAAGCTATCTTTTCTATTATATCACCGTTGTGATTAAACAAATAGAGTCGTCATTAGAGTAATACTCTTTGCTAGTAGGTGCTTGTTACAATACACACACTTTGTAGAAATTTTCGACATTATTTCAGGTGTCACATCCTGACTCTTAAATTTTTACCCTATTTACTAACTTGGTATTAATAAGAGTTTTACCGTCTTCGTAAATAAGTTTATAGTTTCAAAGGTCCCTAAAGGGTTGTTGAGAGACGATTATTTTGGAGAAATATTTGAAGACGGTAAGAATGGTAAATTTTAGCTAGTAAAAAGGTAAATTTTAGCTAGTAAAAATATAAATTATATTAGGGTATTATTTTTAGAGCGTTAATTTTTGGAGTTGGGTTTTTATTTGGTGGTGTTGGACTGGTTTGGGAATAGAGGCCCAAAACCATTTGTCACACCCCAGTCCTTAAGTTATTTTATGGTTATTTATTCCGGTATTATTTTGGTCTTTTACCGTATTAATTAACCGTTTACTGTTAAAGACTTTAAAGTTGACTTTTTATTCCGTTGGGAATTTGAGAAAACTTTCTTCATGAAAGTTGTAGAGGACGTCGTTACGAGTTCGTAGACATGCTATGCGTTAAATTCGGAGTAAGCATAGTAAAGTTATGAAATTAATGGTAAAGTTTTCGTATCGGTAAAAATGGGTAATTTTGTAGTGGGTATTTTTGAGTTGGGTTGAGAGTTGGGCCGGGGGTGGCCGCCCAAGCCCGAGCCCTTTCTTTTTCTCTTCTCTTCTTCCTTTTCTCTTCTTTCTCTTTTCTCCTTCCCCGAGCTCCCGAACCCGAGTCTTCTTCGCCGGAAAGCCCCACCGTCGCCCGCCGCCGTCCCGCCAGCGACGGACCGCCGCTCCAGCCCAGGAAGGACCCCCGTCGCCTCCTCTCTCTCCCCGGCCAACCATCCGAGCCGGTAGTGCCGCCAGAGAGGAGAAAAGCCGCCGGAAGCCGCCGATCGTCATTTCGCCGGAGCTTCGTCCTCCGGCCACCATAGGCCGTGATTTTTGGCTCAACTTGTAGCCCTCGTCAAGGTGAGTATTCCCTCAAAAGGAATCGGTCTATTTCGATCTCGTTGTGGTGTTTTGTATAATTGAAAGTTTTAGGGATTTTAGGATGTTTTAGTTCGATTGCTCTAGTTAGACTCGGAATTGGACTAAGTGCTAGTTATGAAAGTTGTTGGGTATGTTGAGAGGATTATTCTGTCAAAATTTGAGAAGCACTGTGAGTGGACCTTTGATTTAATCTCATGCATGCACTAAAGTTAATTAATTTCGATGGTATTTTAGAAATTCAGTTTTTTCTTGGAATTTGTGAGTTCCCACCGTTATTTGGGGAACTCCCTTGCTCATTTCATTTGACATGTGGGACATGTCAATTGGTCTTTTTATTTGGAATTCTATTCCACCCTAAAAGGGTTGACTGATATTATTTATTGTTAGCTTGGCGTGGGACGCCATTATATTTATTTAGCGGTCCTCATCATATGAGAGTTGAGCGCTTGGCGTGGGACGTCATTATATTTATTAAGTGGTCCTCATCATATGTGAGTTGAGCGCTTGGCGTGGGACGCCATTATAGCCTGGGAGGCAACCGATCGGTATATGTATAAATTAGTGGCAGCTAGCCATTATTTAGCGGTCCTCATCATATGAGAGTTGAGCGCTTGGCGTGGGACGCCATTATATCTATTAAGCGGTCCTCATCATATGTGAGTAGAGTGCGTAGCGTGGGACGCTATTATAGCCTGAGAGGCTTATAGTTTTGGTGAAATATTTCTCCCTATTTATTTTGATTTATTGAGAACCAATGGGATTGGTCGTTATTTTGGTTTATAAGTATTTTCGGGAAGAGTTCCAAGAGTGGCGTGCATAAATATTTTCTAATGGAAATTATGGGAGAGCATAGATTTGATTTAATTGCTCCATATTTCTTTTTGTCATTTATTTTGTCCACTCACTCTAACGTTTTTAAATGCTTCTCCCCTGGGCCCTTCGTTTTTTTTAAATGCCCAGTCTGCCGAGTTCGGTTCGGCGAGGATAGGAGGCGTGTCATAGATTCTCACCTCATCTAGTTTTCCCATATAGGTTACTAGTTAACCTACTGTGTTGTTTATCTCATTATCCATAGTAGATGCTCTGATATTTATGAGAATGTTTAAGTGTTTTATGAGATGTTGAAAATGATTCATTTGTTTAAGTTTATTTGAGAGAGTTTATTTGTGGATGTGGTTTGGGAGTTTTAGCGAGTTGGGTTTGGTGACCTTTCTTTCCGGTAGGGTTACCCATTTTCAAGGGAGGTTCTACGAAGAACTTTGGTAGAATTTTCCTTGAGGTGGGTCCCGCAGGGTTTATTCCGGATTTCGAGGGGAAATCCGGGGTAGGTCCTGACAATTGGTATTAGTGCATTAAGTTATCCGATTCCAGTTTTTCTATGTTACTACCATATATGCATAGTAACACTTAGTGTCATGAGGGTGATGGTCCGACCGCGGCGGATCCATTAGCTTATGAATGCATGCTAAGTGTTTCTTGAGTATGTGGGGTAGTGGTCTGTTTCTTGTCTGTTTTGCTAAATATTTTATTCTCAGGTAGTATGCCTCCTCGCCGAGCACCTAGGCAGAATCCTCCAAGTGAGGAAGATGAGAACGTACCGAGTGATTGGACTAATGCCATGGAGCAGTTCTTTCGGCGTTTTAGCACCAGTATGGTTCCTGAGATTAATTATGATAGAGCCTACAAGAATGGTGCTAGAGCGTTTAGCCATGCTGTTGAGCCTTTGGATGCTCAGAATTGGGTAAAGGCCATCGAGAAAATGTTTATTCAGGTGAGATGCCCTGAGGATAGGAAAGTGAGCTTGGCTACCCAGTTTTTGGAGAAGGAAGTGTGGCATTGGTGGCTTGATTTGAGTAGAGGTATGGGAGAGGCTGCTAATCATATGTCCTGGGATCAGTTTACAGCTCTTTTTAGAGAGCGCTATACTAGTCATGCTCATGTCAACCGTATGAGGGATGAGTTCTTGAGTCTGCAGAAAGGTGATGACATGACAGTGATGGCTTTTGAGCAGCGATTCCGAGAGTTGTCCTATTATGTGCCTGACTTGGTGAAGACAGATCAGGAGAAGATTTATTAGTTCACCAAGGGCCTTGGTGGTATTTATGCAATCAGGATGACAGCGGTGCCTTATCAGTCATTTCATCAGGCGGTGACTTTTGCTCTGAATATTGAGGCACAGGAGTTGGCAGCTGGTCGTCTTCGTGATGCTGGTGGTCGTAGCCAGGGTTCATCAAAGAAGTTGGCGTCTACCTCTGGTTCGGGATCATCTTCTGGTAGTGGTCATGGTAGCAGTCCGAGTTCTGGCTCTGGTTTTAGAGGGAGGTTTAAGAGGCAAGGTGGCAGATCTTTCAAGAATTTCTTTGGGCGTCAGTTTGGGCGATTCAGGAGTGGATCGAGCAGTAAGAGTGGGACTTCTGGTGGACACTCTTTTCAGTCTGGGCAGAGTCAGTATCAGCCAGGGGGATGTTTTCAGTGTGGTCAGCTGGACCATTTCAAGAGGGATTGCCCTCTTCTGACTCAGGGAGCGACCCACGATCCTGCTCATGCAATGGGTCAATCTTCAGCTGGTGCTTCTGGTGGTGGTACTCATGCCATGGCTTCAGCCAGAGGTAGCTTTCAGCATAGCAGAGGACAGAGAGGTCGTCCTGCCACCACTCATGCTAGGCTTCATGCCATGACTCAACAGGAGGGACGTACTTCTCCGGATGTTATCTTTGGTACGTTGTTAATTTTCGGTCGTCCTGCTTTTATATTGATAGACCCTGGGGCGACGCATTCTTTCATGTCTAGTAGATTTTCTTTTCTCGCCAATGTGCCCTCATCGCCACTTCCAGGGGAGTGGCAGGTTTCTTTGCCCTTCTGTGATGTGATGAAGATAGATTTGGTATTTAGAGGTTGTGAAGTGTTGGTGGATGGTCTTAGCTTCGAAGTTGATTTAATCCCATTAGATATTGTGGAGTTTGATGTAATCTTGGGGATGGACTTCTTAGAGGCACATAGGGCCATGATTGATTGTTTCCGGAAAGTAGTGGTATTGCGAAGTCCTGAGAAGCCTGAGGTCACATTTCAGGGTGAGCGAGATGTGATTCCCAGTTGTTTAATTTCAGCAGTCGCCGCTACGAAATTATTGAATAAAGGCTGCCAGGCTTATTTAGCTCATGTGGTGGATGCTAGGAAGGGAGATGTGAGGATAGAAGACATCCCTGTAGTTAATGAGTTTCCAGATGTCTTTCTAGATGAGTTGTCTGGGTTGCCTCCTGTAAGGGAGATAGATTTTGCAATCGAGTTGCTTCCGGGAACGGGGCCTATTTCTCAAGCTCCTTATAGAATGGCACCTGCCGAATTAAAAGAGTTAAAAACTCAACTGCATGAGTTGGTGGATAAGGGTTTTATTCGGCCTAGTATGTCTCCATGGGGTGCTCCAGTGTTGTTTGTCAAGAAGAATGATGGCACCATGAGACTGTGTGGACTATAGGAAGTTGAATCAGGCCACGGTGAAGAACAAATATCCCTTGCCTCGTATTGATGACTTATTCGATCAGTTGAGGGGTGCCTCGGTCTTTTTAAAGATTGATTTGAGATCGGGATATCATCAGTTGCAGATTCGGGAAGGTGATATAGCCAAGATTGCATTTCGATCACGATATGGTCATTATGAGTTCGTTGTGATGCCCTTTGGACTTACTAATGCACCCGCTGCTTTTATGGATCTCATGAATAGGGTGTTTCGTCCATACTTGGATCATTTCGTGATTGTATTCATAGATGACATCTTGGTGTATTCGAAGAATTTGAAGCAGCATGCTAAGCATCTAAAAATGGTATTGCAGACTTTGAGGGAAGCTCAGTTGTATGCGAAGCTTAGTAAATGTGAATTCTGGTTGGATAAAGTGGGATTCTTGGGCCACGTAGTTTCGGCAGAAGGTGTCAGTGTGGATCCCCAACAGATAGAAGCGGTGACGAATTTGAAGAGGCCTTCTAGTGTGACTGAGATTCGTAGTTTCTTGGGATTAGCAGGCTATTATCGTCGTTTTGTCCAGGATTTTTCCAGGATTGCCGCTCCACTTACAAGACTGACCAGGAAAGGGGTGAAGTTCGAGTGGTCTGAGAAGTGTGAGCAGAGCTTTCAAGAGCTCAAGAATCGTTTAACTAGTGCTCCAGTTCTAGCACTCCCTGATGATAGTGGGGAGTATGTGGTTTATTGCGATGCTTCTAGGCAGGGTTTGGGTGGTGTGTTGATGCAGCATGAGAGAGTAATTGCTTATGCTTCTAGGCAATTGAAGTGAATTACCCCACCCACGACCTTGAGCTTGCTGCAATGGTTTTTGCATTGAAATTGTGGAGACATTATCTCTATGGAGCTAAGTGCCAGATCTTCTCCGACCATAAAAGCCTCCGGTATGTGTTCACTCAGAGAGAGTTGAATATGAGGCAGACAAGGTGGATGGAGTTGATTAAGGATTATGATTGCACTATTGAGTATCATCCTGGGAAAGCTAATGTAGTGGTGGATGCTCTTAGTCGCAATCCTTCTTTGTCGCTAGCTTATTTGAGGACAGTTCGGGTCCCTCTTCTTTATGAGTTAAGAGCTTCAGAAGTTGAGTTGTCAGTGGATGAGATTGGTGCGTTGGTAGCTAGTTTTCATGTGCGGCCAATTTTGATGGATAAAGTTCGTGAAGCTCAGTATGCTGATCATTCCATTGTTCGGTTGATTGACAGAACTCTTAATGGAACGACAATAGATTTTTCTGTTAGGAGAGATGGGACCTTGATGTTCAAAAACAGGCTTTGTGTCCCAAAAAGGAATGAGGAGCTGAAGGAAGAGATAATGGAGGAAGCTCACAGTTCGGCATATGCCGCTCATCCGGGTAATACTAAAATGTACAGGACCCTGAAGGATTTTTATTGGTGGCCAAATATGAAGAGGGAGATTGCCGCTTATGTAAGCAAGTGTTTGATTTGCCAGCAAGTGTAGACTGAGAGGCAGAAACCTTATGGTCTGCTTGAGCCATTGTCTATTCCGATATGGAAGTGGGACCACATCACCATGAATTTTGTTTTTAGTTTATCTCGTACCCGTGAAGGGCATGATGGTATTTGAGTGATTGTGGATCGATTAACGAAGTCTACACATTTTCTGCCAGTGGGGAAGAAGTATTCATTAGATAAATTGGCGGAGCTTTATGTGAATGAAATTGTGAGACTTCATGGGGTGCCTGAGACTATAGTATCGGATCGGGATCCCAGATTTGTTTCAAAATTTTGGGGAGCTTTGCAGGCAGTAGTAGCCTTATCTTTTTGAGTGAAAGGTACGTAAATTTCGGGGACGAAATTTTTATAAGGAGGGGGGAATTGTCACACCTCAGTCCTTAAGTTATTTTACGGTTATTTATTCCGGTATTATTTTGGTCTTTTACCGTATTAATTAACCGTTTACTGTTAAAGACTTTAAAGTTGACTTTTTATTCCGTTGGGAATTTGAGAAAACTTTCTTCAAGAAAGTTGTAGAGGACGTCGTTACGAGTTCGTAGACATGCTATGCGTTAAATTCGGAGTAAGCATAGTAAAGTTATGAAATTAATGGTAAAGTTTTCATGTCGGTAAAAATGGGTATTTTTGAGTTGGGTTGAGAGTTAGGCCGGGGGTGGCAGCCCAAGCCCTAGCCCTTTCTTTTTCTCTTCTCTTCTTCCTTTTCTCTTCTTTCTCTTTTCTCCTTCCCCGAGCTCCCGAACCCGAGTCTTCTTCGCCGGAAAGCCCCACCGTCGCCCGCCGCCGTCCCGCCAGTGACGGACCGCCGCTCCAGCCCAGGATGGACCCCCGTCGCCTCCTCTCTCTCCCCGGCCAACCATCCGAGCCGGTAGTGCCGCCAGAGAGGAGAAAAGCCGCCGGAAGCCGCCGATCATCATTTCGCCGGAGCTTCGTCCTCCGGCCACCATAGGCCGTGATTTTTGGCTCAACTTGTAGCACTCGTCAAGGTGAGTATTCCCTCAAAAGGAATCGGTCTATTTCGATCTCGTTGAGGTGTTTTGTATAATTGAAAGTTTTAGGGATTTTAGGATGTTTTAGTTCGATTGCCCTAGTTAGCCTCGGAATTGGACTAAGTGCTAGTTATGAAAGTTGTTGGGTATGTTGAGAGGATTATTCTGTCAAAATTTGAGAAGCATTGGAGGTCGCCGGAAAATGGCTGCTGGCGGCGCCGCCGCCGGGAAAATATTTTTTGTAGAGATTTTGATAAGGAGTAGAATGGAATGAGTTTTATAATTTTTGGAGGAGTTTTGATAAGGTTTAAGATTTTTTCGACGGTTAAGGAATTTGACGGTATTTAATTTGAAGTGTCGATTTTCGGGTTAGTCGGATTTAAATTTTGTTTAAGGTTAAATTTTGGCCATCAGGGATGGTGATGAATTTTGGAGTCTTAAAGTAGTATGAGAATTAATATTGATTGTTGTTCAGGCCGTGAAGAGGATCGGTTGGAGGAAGTCTCGGGTCGTCGGCAGGCATAGCCGAGCACTGTGAGTGGACCTTTGATTTAATCTCATGCATGCACTAAAGTTAATTAATTTCGATGGTATTTTAGAAATTCAGTATTTTTTTGGGATTTGTGAGTTCCCACCGTTATTTAGAGAACTCCCTTACTCATTTCATTTGACATGTGGGACATGTCAATTGGTCTTTTTATTTGGAATTCTATTGCACCCTAAAAGGGTTGACAGATATTATTTATTGTTAGCTTGGCGTGGGACGCCATTATATTTATTTAGCGGTCCTCATCATATAAGAGTTGAGCGCTTGGCGTGGGACGTCATTATAGCCTGGGAGGCAACCGATCGGTATATGTATAAATTAGTGGCAGCTAGCCATTATTTAGCGGTCCTCATCATATGAGAGTTGAGCGCTTGGCGTGGGACGCCATTATATCTATTAAGCGGTCCTCATCATATGTGAGTAGAGCGCATAGCGTGGGAAGCTATTATAGCCTGGGAGACTTATAGTTTTGGTGAAATATTTCTCCCTATTTATTTTGATTTATTGAGAACCAATGAGATTGGTCGTTATTTTGGTTTATAAGTATTTTCGGGAAGAGTTCCAAGAGTGGCGTGCATAAATATTTTCTAATGGAAATTATGGGAGAGCATAGATTTGATTTAATTGCTCCATATTTCTTTTTGTCATTTATTTTGTCCACTCACTCTAACGTTTTTAAATGCTTTTCCCCTGGGCCCTTCGTTTTTTTAAAATGCCCAGTCTAGATTCCCACCTCATCTAGTTTTCCTATATAGGTTACTAGTTAACCTACTGTGTTGTTTATCTCATTATCCATAATAGATGCTCTGATATTTATGAGAATGTTTAAGTGTTTTATGAGATGTTGAAAATGATTCATTTGTTTAAGTTTATTTGAGAGAGTTTATTTGTGGATGTGGTTTGGAAGTTTTAGCGAGTTGGGTTTGGTGACCTTTCTTTCCGGTAGGGTTACCCATTTTCAAGGGAGGTCCTACGAAGAACTTTGGTAGAATTTTCCTTGAGGTGGGTCCCGCAGGGTTTATTCCGGATTTCGAGGGGAAATCCGGGGTAGGTCCTGACACCATTTCTCTTCTCTCTTCCTTCCCTCTTCCCTCCCGAGCTCTCTCTCACTACCGGATCTTCCCCGCGCCCGTCCGCCGTCGTCCGGCCACCGTAGGCTGCTGGACCAATCCCGATCGGTCGGCCATCGACCCAGTTTCCTTCCTGGACCGGTGAGAGCTTTCCTAGCGTCACCGTGAGGGAGATATCACATCCGAAAGCCCGACTACCCGTGGTGTTCCGTCGCCGAAACTCCCTCCTTGGCCGCCATAGCCGAAGCCGCTTGGCTCGTTTGAAAGCCCTCCTCCCGTGCAGCAATCCCTCCAAATGATTCACTCCCTCTTGAGCTAGGTAAGGAGAATCGGTGAGTTGAAATTCTATGGCTCAATTTTATGTTTTGATTCAATTACCCTATCTGTTCTTGGAATTGGTGTTTGTGCTAGTTAGGACATTTGTAAAGTGGGTTGAGAGGAAGATGCTATTAAAATTTGGTAGGTATTAGAGGTCGCCGGAGTCAGTCGCCGTTGTTAGGGGGTTTTTCCGGGTTTTAGATATGTTTTATTAAGGGGAGTCTATTCATTTGAAGTTTGGAATTTTTAGAGAAGTTTTGGATAGGTTTGAGATTTTTCTAAGATTGGTAAAATTTAGCGGTTAATATGGTAGAATACGGCTGTTGGATTAATTTTGTTAGGATTATAGAAGGTGATAATAAGGATATCGGTAATGGTGGTGAGGTATGGATTAAAGGTAAGGATGAGCGTGTAAAACTCACATTTAATTTTGCCTATTTTTATATAAGTGATGATTTATAGTTGATAATTTAATTATGTTTTTGGAACATAAGGAGGCTCGAGCAGAAGAGGCATCGGACCGACATCAGTCTTAGGCCTAATTAGTGAGTGGACTTTTGTTTTAAATAATATGTATGCAATTGTTTATTGTTGAGCAATTTATTTTGTTGGAGCATTTGACGTCATTTTAATTTGAGGATTTTATTGCTTTTGGAAAGTTACCGAAAATAGGATTTTTCAGTGAATATAAATATATTTATGAGGAGAGTATGTATATAAATGCTAGCTAGTCATATATGTGTATGTCCACCTTAATGGCGTAGTATATAACCGCAGTATGGTATGACGTGAGCGCTAGACGCAAGCGTAGTAACCCTATATGAGTGTTTAATTCATATTGAGGGTATGAGCACATATTTATATACCCGTCTGTCCACCTTAATAACATAGTGTTTCACCGTATTAAGGCGTGATGTAAGCGTTAGACGCGAGCGTAGTATCCCTATATAACTTATTTTAAATCTATAAAATTTATATAGGGAGTATGGACGTGTGTAAATACATACATATATTGGTATATATTTTTGAGCTGAAGAAACTCGATATTTATGAGATAAAAGATTTATCGCTTGAGGCATGCATTCGATTTCTTTGAAAATTAAATTTGGGAAACATAAATAG
This sequence comes from Fragaria x ananassa, assembly GCA_034370585.1. Classification (NCBI taxonomy): domain Eukaryota; kingdom Viridiplantae; phylum Streptophyta; class Magnoliopsida; order Rosales; family Rosaceae; genus Fragaria; species Fragaria x ananassa. The sequence goes on from CP139760.1 coordinate 6,216,741, forward strand.
TGTTATTTATTTTATTTTTTTTATTTTTGTCCACTCATTCTAACGGTTACGAATGTTTTCCCCTAGGCTCTTCGTTATAAAAATGAAGAAAACGGATGTGGTATGAAAAAGTTATGGTCAAAGGAAGTTAGCTACCGATTTTGGAAGGTGTATAAATAGAAAAATGTGTGAGTCATTTTCAGAAACCCTAAAATTGCAGAAAAACCCCTGTAGTTTCTCGCTCTCTCCCGTCTCCATTTTCACCCTCAAACTTCTTCCGGCCATAACTCGACCATCTGGCGACAAATTTAGGCGTATTTGGAATCGTTGGAAAGCTCTAACTCCCTCTTTCTATTCATACCAGCCTCACACCTTATGGTGTACTGTGCACGGCGCAGCAAGGCCCGCAAGTTACTGCTGCCGTAGGCAGTGAAGCTCTGACCGTTTCCGGTAACATCGAGGCTTGAGGCTACCAATTTCTGGAAGTTTTTATCTTTCTGAACATGATGATACCAGCCTTGAAGCCCAATTCAAAGCGTGGAGCTTTTGAGTTTGAAGTGCTCCTTGTTTCTTTCTGGCGACGTTTCCGGCCTTTTTCTAACTGAATTGGCTTTGGCCACAGGTATAAAAAGTGTTCCATTTGATGTGACCTAAAAGTTTGCTGTTGGGAGCTTGCTTAGATTTTGAAGTTGATGGGGTGGCACGTGGGGCCCACTCACCGCCCCCTGTGGTGGCTTGTGGCAGCGCGCCCGGTAGTGTTGTAGCTTTAGTTTCTTTGGTTAGCTAACTCTTGTTGTTGTGAGCATGTTGAGTGTTGGAAATTCTAGGTTATGAGTAAGGATTGCATTCTAGGTTCTATGTTATTCATAGGTGTTTTGGGAGGTTGTGAATTTTGGAAGTTTGAGAATTAGTAGCAGCAACAGTTTTTGGTCGTTAAATTCGACGACCATGGAAGGTTGTCCTTCTTTGGGCAAATCCTTGATTTAAGTTTTGGGTTAAGAGGGCAAGTGTTACTTTTCAGTTTGAATGGTTATTAAGGTTATTAATTGTGTTAATTAGGTAGATTGTGGAGTTGTTAATGAGTTTGTTTCTTGTGTTTTTGTGAAGACGCAGCGAGAGTATTTAGGTCAGTAAATCTCACCAATGTTCACATTTCGACCAAATTACTATGGTCAGTTTGATGATGATGGTGAATTTAAAGAATATGCTAATGTTTGTTTTTAAATATATGAGCTTGATCTGATCGTCAACGGCTCATAATAAGTAAGATAAAACAAGTTTTTCTATTATATGATTATTTTTAATGTTCATATGATCATAATATTGTTGGTTATTGATAGATTATTCTTGTGGGAATATCTATGTCACATTCCGGTTCTTAAGTCAATTTGCGGTTATTTACTTTTTGTCACGCCCCGAGCCTTAATTTTTTACCTTAATTACTAGCATAGTGGTAATAAGAGTTTTTACCGTATTCGTCACTAAGTGTGTAATTTAATTAGTCCCCAGAGGGTGTTGAGGGACTAATATTTTGAAGGAATTATTTGAAGGAAGAAAATGTGACGACGGTAAAAATTGTAAATTTTAGCTAGTAAAAGGTAATTTTTATTGGGGTATTATTTTGGGTGTTGAATATTATTTTTTTTGGATTGGGTTTATAGAGGTGTTGTGGCCGGGTTGGGCTAGAGGCCCATTCTCTTTTTCTCTCTTTTCTCGCTCTTCCTCCCGGTTCTCTCCCGCTCCCGACCCCCTCACTGCTAGAATTTTTCCCGACGCTGTTAGCCGCCGTCCGGCCGTCCTAGCCCGCCGCACCGGTCCCAAACGGTCAGTCTCCGACCCAGATGCAATGCTAGACCGGTGGCAGCCTCCCTAGCGCCGCCGTGAGGGAGAAAATCTCGCCGGAAGGTCTGACTGCCGAAAGTCATTCTCCGCCGGAACTCCTTCCTCCGGCCGCCATAGCCGGCGAGCCTTGGCTCAAAAGGAAGCCCTCCTCCCGTGCTTCAATCCCTCCAAAGGCCTCGCTCCGTCTCGAGCTAGGTAAGGAGAAATCGGAATTTGAATTTTCTAGGGCTTATTGTGTTTGTGCGTTCGATTGATGTGCTTAGGCTTAGAATTGGAGTTTGTGGTAGTTAGGAATGTTGTAGAGGAGGTTGAGGGGAAGATACTGCCAAATTTTGGTGACCATCGGAGGTCGCCGGAGTTGGTCGCCGGCCGCCGCTGCCAGCGGAGCCGCCGCCGAGAAAATGTTTTTGGTGGAGAAAAATGTGAGGAGTTTAATGGAATAAGTTTTAGAATTTTTGGAGGAGTTTTGGATATGCTTGAGATTTGTTGAAGTTTGGTATTTTTGGCGGATTATTAATTTATAATCCGGCCATTGGATTTTATTTGGTGGAATGTGGTTTTGAGGAAGTTGGTTTTTTTGGAGATTTGTGGTTGGCAGTGAAGTTAAGATTTAGGATGATAGGCATGGTTGAGTGCTAGAAGCTTATAGTTAATTATGCCTATTTTATTTAAGCGTCGGTGCTTTATTTTAAGGAATTATTTATGTTTGGAACAGGACGCGAGGAGGCTCGAGTAGAGGAGACCTCCGACCGACGTCAGGCTTAGGCCTAAGTTGTGAGTGGACCTTTGTTTTAAATAATGTGTTTGAATTGTTTTATTGTTGAGTAATTTCCTTGGTTGGATTTTTATCCGGAAATTGAGAATTTCAGAGTTTATACTCATTTATTGACGTTTTCGAGAATAGTATGTATGAGAGAGAATGCTAGCTAGCTATACGTGGCAGCCCCCGTTCTGAGGATGAATGCTAGTATGGGGTGACGTGAGCGTCAGACGCGAGCGTAGTAGCCTTGTACGATTTTTTACTTTTTGAGATTATTCTATGTTTTACATTCATTCATAGAAATCGTACAAGGAGTAAGCACGTATTTACATCCACTCGGTCATTACCCCCATTCTGAGGAAAAATGCCAGTATGGGGCTACGTGAGCATTAGACGCAATCGTATTAGCCTGGTGTGACTATCTATTTTAAAGCTTATTCATAGATAGCATACATGGAATAGACGAGTGGTTAATACATACTGATTGATATTTATAATTTGAGCCTGAGAGGCTGTTTTTGTTTATGATTTGGAGACTAGCCAGAACTAGTCGTTTGCATTGTTAAATTTCTTGGGGAAATATTATTGTTGTTGAGATTATTTTGCGCAGGACTCACTTCGGGTTTCAGGGTGAAATTCGGGGCGGGTCTTGACAATATGTGTATGATGTATCCCTATTTGTCTTCTCATATGAGTTGATATAGTTAAATAAAAATGATATGAAAAGTAAATTTGGAGTTGTATAAGAACTATTCATTTCACTAGAAAAAAAAAAAGTTATCATATTATCTGTGTTATCTCTACTAAGAGCATCTCCAACAACTCATATATAATTTAGGAAAAATGCCTATTTGATACTAATTTTATTCCCTCTTAGACCATTCCAATGACAATATTTTTAAAAAACCCATTCTAATATAAGGTACCTCTATTTGTGCCAAAATGAACAAATCTTTACTTAAGGTCTTAACAAACAATATTATTTTAGAACTACTTTACCCTAAACTCTTAAACATGCATAAAGAGAGAAAATGAAAGAGAGAGAAGATTTGGCCGGAACCTCACCGGACTCCGGTCACCGGAATTTTATTGGGATTTTTTAAATGTCACCATAAATCTTGTCGAATTTTTTTTTAAAATGTCACCGGACCTTGCCGGAAGTATACTGCACCATCGCTGAAGTTTAATTAAGGGCAGTAATGATGAAAAATGTTTTACTGAAGGGCAATAAACTTCTACTAAGATTTTACTGGAGAGTAGTAAACTTATACTGAGGTCAATAAAACCTTATTGAGGGGCAGTAATGATGAAAAATGTTTTAATAGGAGTAGAAAACTTCTACTGAGATTTTACTGAGGGGTAGTAAACTTCTACTGAGGTCAATAAAACTTTATTAAGGGGCAATAATAATAAAAAATGTTTTAATAGGGGCAGTAAACTTCTACTGAGGGAGCAATAAACTTCTACTGAGATTTTACTGGGCAGCAGTAAACTTCTACTTGAGGTAATAAACTTCTATTGATGTCAATAAATACTTATTAAGGGGCAGCAATGATGTTTACTGACACTAATTATCGTTAGAAAGGGAAACGTTGACCTTTTTACTGTCGTAAATCCTCATATAAAAATTTACTAAGGGTCAATAATGTTCAAACATTATTATCAGCCTATAAAGGCAACCAAACCTACTAGAAAAATTGCCCTTGCCACACAAAGCTCGCACACAGACCACTCTCCGACCGTCACCGACGTCGACCTCGAGGGACAAGCTTACGCAACAACCAACAACTAACCTAGAGCAACACCGTCATCTCCAACCAGTCATACCAGTTGCGCCACCTCCTAGAGGATGCGATTGTCCTCAACCCGCCTAATCCGTCCATATCTGAGCTAGAGCTCGGCGTCCTCGACGATGCCGATCGGAGGACAATGGCGAAGATGATGACCATGGAGGACGATTGCAGTGATGATGATGATGATGATGATGGCAAGCTTGGTGCCAAGGCGGAGGCGGCGGGTTAGGCGCGGCATAGCGGGAGACAGATCCGAGAACAGGGAGGCATGGTAGACTCCTATGACGACAAAGGTTTGATGAAGCAGAGCGTCAATGGAAGAAGGATGTGAGCTTCTGGTTTGTTGTTTCGATATAGAGTAGAGAGAGAGAGAGGTCGTTGGAGATCTGACGAAATAGAGGAGAGAGAGAATGCAGAGAGGTGTGAGGCTGTTGAATGAGGGTGAGGGTAAAAGAGACTTTTTTATAAGATTAATTGGAATGGGCTTAGTGAAAAAAAAAATGCATTCAAGTAGGCCTTGATTTAGCTGTTTTTTTGCAAATGAGCCTTTTCCTTATAATTCATCTATTTTAAAGGAGGAAATCACAAAATTATATTATATTGTACAAAATTAAATGTTTTTTCTGTATAATTTATGAATCTATATAAATAGGGTATTGTATAGTCGTTTTGGTTTAAAGTCGACATCTGTTTAGTCCTTATGGTTTTATTTTAATCTGAATAGTCCTTAAAGTCACAATTTTTCATCCAAATAATCATTATGACTTTTAACTGAGAAAATGACTATTTAGATTAGAAATTGTGACTTTAAGGACTATGCAGATTAAAATAAAACCATAAGGACAAAACATATATCAACTTCAAATCATAAGGACTAAACAAATTTTAATTCACATAAATATTATATATTTCTTCAAATTAAACTCCAAATTTAACGTTAAATGTTTTTTTTATGACATTTTTCCTTTTTCTTTTTATTTGGTTTCTCTCTCTTCCCACTTTTTATAAAATAGAGGATGTTTTACATGAACTGTTAGAGCAAAAAAATGATGTTTTTCTTTTAAAATATAGATAATTTTAGTTTTACACGAGCTGTTGGAGATATTTTAAGGGTAGTATTAAAAAAATGAAAAGATCTTATCCAGAAAAAAAAAACCCAAAAAGAAATCGAAAAGAAACAGACTGAAAAACCTGTGTTCAAGAACCCAATTTTCATTTGCCCATACCATCTTCCAATAGAGACCAGTCATCTCGCACAAGCTCACCCTCTTACTCTGTTTTACATGAACAATCTGAAGATACATTGGCCTCCATGAGTTGTTTGAGTTCAAAGGTTTCCAAGCTTGTGACAAAGAGAAGATTCGGCAGGTTTAAATTGAAGAAATTGAAGTTTCCTATTTGGAAGGTCTCTTGCCATATAGGTTGGGATTTCCTTCTATATTACTCATCTTTTATATGGTTAGTCCTAGATATAGTTGGAATGTATTTTCAAATATATTTTCAGTCTATTAGGAGATATAAGCTGTTTAAGGTTTGTTATTTAAAGAGTTGTTTTTCAATAAGGTTAGTTCCTTTTCTCTATAATTTTTTTAGAAAGTAGTTATAGCATTAGTTGTCATTTGATTCCATGGTGAGAAAAGGAGAAGTGTGGAACGTGGCTGGAAAGCTCCTGAGATTTCTACGGATGGAAAAGCTCCAGAAGGGTCGTCATCTAAATTAAAGGACGAAGATGATTGGGATGAAAAAGAGATCAAACTGAGTGAAGCTAATCACAAAGCCTTAAATGCTCTCTATGCTGCTCTAAGTAGAGATGAAAAAAAGAAGGTTCAGAATTGTGTTACCGCCAAACAGGTTTGGGATAAATTATGTGTTCTTCATGAAGGTAATGATGTTGTAAAAGAACAAAGGTTACAACAATACTATTCTGAAATTGATGCTTTAAAAATGAAAGATGATGAATCTATTGATGATTTTTATGCTCGTTTTACTGATCTTTCTAGTTTATATGAAAGCTTGGGACGTCCTTTAAAAGAATATGATATTGTCAGGAAAATTTTGAGATCTCTTCCAAAGAAGTACAGGATAAAAAAGATGACGATTCAGGAGCAATACAACTTGAATGAATATTCAGTAGATTTGTTGATCGAAAATCTGAAGGCTTGGGAAATGGAACTTGAAGATGACGAAAAACCTAAAGGTACAAGTTCAAAAAATATTGCTTTGAATGTCTCTAAGAAGTCTGAAGAGTCTGAGCATAATGAGTTGTTATTTTTGACTAAAGAATTTAAATGCATTCTGAATCAAAGAAATTCAAAACCTAATGTGCGAAACAATTTCAATTCTAATAAGAGGTTTAATGGAAATAATAAGAGTTTTGAAAAACAAGGTGATAATTTGTTTCAAAAGAAAAATGAAACTGGTAGTAGTAGTAATGGAAATTATCGGGGTCAAAAGGGTCGTTGTCATGAATGTGGTGGCTATGGCCACATTGCTACTGACTGTGCAAATAGAAAGTCTGATACAGGGAAAAAGGCGTACAGATCCTCATGGAGTGATGAGGAAGAAGATGATTCCTCGAAAGGAAACAAAACTTTTGCTCTTGTGTCTTCTTTTTCTCTTGATTATTCAGATTTTGATGATGAGTTTGAGGAAGATGATGAACTAATGGTACATCATAAGAAGGTTCTAAAGGCTGCAGAACTGGTATCTGAAAAAAAATGAGGCTTTGAAGTTTCAAGTAGGAATGCTACAAGAAGAAAAACAAAAATGGGAACTTGAGAAACTTGAGTTAATGAGAAAATGTGAGGAGGATCATAACATGAGTAGTGAAGATTGGAAAGTGGAAAGAAAACGCCTTCTTGCAAAGATTCAGATACTCCAAGAAGAGGTAAATGAAAAAGATAAATTTATTTTGCAACTAACTTATAAAGTTGACAAATTACAGGAATGTCTTGAAAAGGCGGAAGACAAATTCGGCCAGTTCAAAATGAGCTCTCAATCTCTGTCAGAAATCCTAAGTTCGGGAAAATCTTTTAATGATAGATCTGGTATTGGCTATTCTGGTGAGTCCCATATCAAAAAATTTAGTAATATGAGTTCTAATTCTATGAATGTTGAATCTGATTTTTGGACATCAAAAGGAAACAAACAAAAGGAAGGAAAAATTACTAGATTTCGAACCTCCTCGGAATCAAAAATAGATGATATAGATGATTCAAAGTCAACAGCTGGTACAGAAGCCAAGCAGGTTAGCCCCTAGTCACGGAATTACTAGTAGCTTAAAAGGAAAAGTAACAAGACCGAAATCTGAAGAAAGATATCTTCACTAATATTGTAGAGCTGTACTAATATTGTAAAAGTTTACAGCTCTACAATATTCTCTAAACAGAAGGTTTACTTTCTGTTTCGTTTATGGTCTAAACAGATGTTATCTCTGTTTCCTCTTGTATCTAGAACTAAGCTAGGCACCTCTATTTATAGAGTCTAACTCTATAAATTCTTATCTAACTTGGAAACTACTCATTAACTAAGTTAGACAACTATTCCTTTTCAAGCTAGAAAACTATGTACTTAACTAACTTGGAGAAGGAATCACTAATTCCTAAAAACTAAAGGATACACCTGTATCATGGCTCCCCCTTTTAGGAACTTAAACTCCCGTTTAAGTTAAAACTGGAGATTAGGAAACTCAAGAGTTCCCTTTTCTTTGCTAAACCATTTAGATTGACTAGGAACTTGACCGGCGCGTCCAATACGGAATACTGCTCGTTCCCCTTGACGTGTCTTTGTCACTTTCTGCTCCAAAATGCAATCCTCTTTTAATGGCTCCTCTCTGTCAAACCATAAGTCATCAACTGGTGGTAAAACAACATTGTCATCCCCATCATCATCAAGCAATGGTGGTTCAAACAACTTTAAGTACTCAGCATTGATAACTGAATACATGCCCAAATATGGCGGCAAGTCGAGTTTGAAGGCATTGTCACCAATCTGCTGTAGAATACGGAAAGGACCGTACTGAAGTGGCTTCAACTTCTTACCTTCACCTTTCAAACGTTCCTTGCTCAACTTCAACCAGACCAAATCTCCAACACTAAAGTTACAAGGTACCCGGTGCTTATCATGCTTGGCTTGTTGTAGCTTGGTTTAAGCATGAAGATATTCCAATGGCTTGTGATCTGAATGTACTACTACCTCCTTCCCTAACAAGTACACCCTCCAATGCTTGATGGCTTGGTAAAGTGTATAAAACTCTTTGTCGTAGGTTGGATAGTTTCTGATGGATCCAGTGAATAACTCAGAGTAGTATTCTACTGGCTTCCCATCTTGTAACAGAACGGCTCCCATAGCATAGGTAGACGCGTCAGTCTCCACCTCAAAAGGGCATTGCAGACTCGGCAGGGCTAGTACTGGAGCTTCTGAAATTTTCCTCTTTAAAAGCTGGAAAGCTTCTTCATGCTTTTCACTCCACTCAAATTTCGGTCCAGCTTTTGTCAGCCCGTGCAAAGGTGCTGCATGAGTAGAGAAATCTTGAAAAAACTTGCGTACATACTGGCAAGCTCCCACGAAACTTCGGACTTCTATTACTGTCTTGGGTCTAGGCCACTTAGAGATGACCTCAACCTTCCTTAGATCAATCTTCCGTTGACCTCCACCAACTATAAACCCGAGATACACCAATTCCTTCTGCGCAAACTCACACTTCTTTGCATTCAAACATAGTTGATTGTCTTGTAGTAACTTTAAGACATCTCGTACGTGAATCATATGCTCCTCCCACGTCTTGCTATATATCAGAATGTCATCTAAATAGATAATTACACAGTTGTCTATTAGATGACGTAGTATTTCATACATGAGGCGCATGAAAGTAGCCGGAGCGTTGCACAAACCAAAGGGCATGACTAACCACTCAAAAAGGCCTTGTTTTGTTTTTAAGGCTGTTTTCCAAGTGTCCTCTTCCCGTACTCGGACTTGATGGTACCCAGATTTTAAATCTAGTTTGGTGAAATATTGAGCACTCTCCAGCTGATCTATCAAATCATCGATCCTAGGCAAAGGGTATCGGTTCTTGACAGTAATTCTGTTTAGTGCTCGGTAATCGATGCACATTCGCCAACCACCATCCTTCTTAGGAACTAATAAGACTGCTGACCCACAAGGTGAACAACTTGGTACAATAACTCCCTTATCAAGAAGCTCTTGAACTTGTCTCTTAATCTCCTCAGATTCCTGCACCGTCGTACGATAAAATCCTGTGTTTGGGAAAGAACTCTCCCCCGTCAACATAATCTCATGTTCCACTTTCCTCTTCGGTGGCAAACCCGGCAATTCTTGAAACAAATCTGCAAACTGTGACTTCAACTCCTCCATATCATTGTTCTGCTGTTTTGTTAGAGATGATAGGTTCACTCGATGCAGATGCTCCTCATGTTGTCGTACCATCAGGAATACGAACCTTCCACAAGCATTGATTAATCTCTTGGCCTGAGTTGCCGTTACCAAACTTGCCTCTCTCGAATAAGGAGTTGCTCAAACAATATATTGTTGTTCATCTTTTGTTAATGTGTACTTTTGAGCTCGCCTGTCATAAATAGCATACCTATCCCATAAGTAAGGATTACCCAGAATTACCTGACAAACATCCAAAGGAACCACGTCACACGTCACTTCGTCGATGTAAGACTCGTGTAGTGCGAACTTGAAAGTACACTGATTAACTACACTCAAACCAGCTTCTTTCTGTATCCATCCCAAAGGGTAGGGCTTTGGATGCTTGACCGTCTTGAGACCCAGCTTTTGAACCAAGGCTTCCGAGATGAGGTTTTTCTGACTTCCCGGATCAACTATGGCATCAACTAAACTGGTCTTCACTTGTAGCTTAACAACGAAGAGCTGTTCCCTAGGATCTTCCTCTTCGGCTATAGGAGTCTTTCCTGCCATAAGGTTAAGTCTGGTGTTTGGTTCAGTCATGCCTGGAACTTCCGTTGGTCCTGTGATCAATGCTGCCTTCTTCTTTGCTTCTTGCTGCCTCAAACCTCTCGGTTTAAGGTGTGGATATTTCACCCAGCACTTCTGTACTGCATGATTGGTTGCACCACAGTGATTGCATGTCGAACTCTCCTTCCCTTCTGACTCGTTCTTACCCCGTTTTGGCTCCTCCTTCTTCACACCCGAATTTTTAGTCTTGTTCCTAGGTAGCTTCGCCTCTCCTTTTGCTTCGCCCTTTCTGAGTTTGCTCTCAATAGCAATTGCTTTCACACTGGCTTCGGCAATGGACTCCACTGTGAACAGTCTCAACTCCTTACGAATGTATTCGTTCAACCCCGACAAATACTTCATGTACACCGAATAATCTTCTAGTACGATGTCCAAAACCATAGCTTGGTTCTGGAATTCAGTAGTATATTCTTGTACGGACTGATTGAATCTCTGTCGTAAGTTATACCATCTGTTCCATCGTTCTTTCAGAAAACCAACTGGGTAGAACTGTTTCCTCAACAACTCTTTAAACTTCTTCCATGACACATCCTCCCCTTTGTTGTGTTTCCGATAGGACTTCCACCAAGAAAGAGCATGGACCGATAGTTTCAGGGTTGCGAAAATAATCTTCTCTTTTGACGAATAGCCATAAAGAGTAAAATAGGTCTCTAGACGTTCAATCCAGTCGTCCAGTTTCTCTACGTTGACGCTTCCGTCATACATAGGGATTTCAACCTTGAAATCAATCTTAAGATTTCGAAGGGAATCCTTGGCTCCTTGCTGTGAAGTTTCGTCGTCATCGTCGGTGTCTCTGTCTGTATCTGTTTCGCCTGACTCATCACCTGATTCAGGAGCCTTCTTCGGTTTCTTTGTAGGATCAACCTTCTTCTCCTGTTTGATGAGATTGGCCAGTTCTGTTAGAGTCGCAGTTACCAACGTCAGCTGTTTCTCCACCGCATCAAGCCTCGCCTTGTCTGATGTCTCGTCACCCATCTTCTTCCTTCTTGACTTCTTGGTTTGCTCCCAAGAAACAAGAACCTTGCCTAGCTTTCTGTACTGCGTTCGAGTAAGGACCATACACCACTAAAAACCTCTTCTGGATCAGAGGAGCTCTGATACCAACTTGGTACAGAAGCCAAGCAGGTTAGCCCCTAGTCGCGGAATTACTAGTAGCTTAAAAGGAAAAGTAACAAGACCGAAATCTGAAGAAAGATATCTTCACTAATATTGTAAAAGTTTACAGCTCTACAATATTCTCTAAACAGAAGGTTTACTTTCTGTTTCGTCTATGGTCTAAACAGATGTTGTCTCTGTTTCCTCTGGTATCTAGAACTAAGCTAGGCACCTCTATTTATAGAGTCTAACTCTATAAATCCTTATTTAACTTGGAAACTACTCATTAACTAAGTTAGACAACTATTCCTTTTCAAGCTAGAAAACTATGTACTTAACTAACTTGGAAAAGGAATCACTAATTCCTAAAAGCTAAAGGATATACACCTGTATCAACAGTTGAAAATGAAATTAGAGATATTCATATTAAATTAGAACAACATAGCAAATTTTTGCAAGATATTTCTCACTTCGTTGGTCTTTCAAAAGCGTTTAAAGAAACAGAGAACGATGCGTTTGGAAAACAAGAAGTATCAGGTAAAAAGGTAAATCAAAATTTTTCAAATGTTTATTGCAATTTCTCTTTTGTAGAGATTGATTATGAAACTAATGAAATTGAGGCTACCTCTAACGTAGCGTTAACTGCTTTGTCTGCTAGAAAAGAAGATACATGGTATATTGACAGTGGGTGTTCACGCCACATGTGTGGAAATAGACACTGGTTTTCAAATCTTAATGAATCAGGTGTTTTAGGTGCAGTTACTTTTGGAGATGGAAGAAAAGCAAGTATAAAAGGAAAATGATCAATAAAATCCCAAGATCTTGCTTTTCTTAATAATGTACTTTTTGTTGAAGGATTATCGACTAATCTTATTAGTGTTAGTCAGTTGGCAGATGATTATGAGGACATATGGTTTAGTAAACGTCGTTGTGTTGTTTTTGATCAGGATGGTAAAATTGTAATGGGAGGAAAAAGATCAGGAGATAATTGTTATCATGTTTCATATGATCTTAAGTCTAATGGATCTCAATCTTGTTTCAGGACAAGTTCTGTTGAAGAAACAATGGAACTATGGCACAAACGACTTGGTCACTTAAATTTTCAGGACTTGCTTCAATTGTTCACTCAAAAATTGGTAAGAGGTTTACCTAACTTAAGTGGTCGTACTAATGTTGTTTGCGGAGGTTGCAAAACAGGGAAACAAACCCGAGCTAGTCATAAAGTGGTGAATGCTTCATCATCAACTCAACCTCTTGAGTTGCTTCACATGGATTTGATGGACCTTCAGCGACATCAAGTATGGCAGGTAAAGAATACATTTTTGTTGTTATTGATGATCATTCTCGTTTTGCCTGGGTTGATTTCTTAAAAGATAAAAAGTGAGACATTTAGTTCTTTTTCCACCTTGAGTAAACGTCTTTTAGTTGAAAAACAACAAGAAAATTATCAAATTGCCAAGATTAGGTCAGATAATGGAATTGAGTTTAAGAATTCTAAATTTGCTAAATATTGTCGAGATCACGGTGTGTTTCATGAGTTTTCAGCTCCTATAACTCCACAGCAAAATGGAATTGTTGAACGTAAGAACAGATCTCTCTTAGACATGGCCAGGGTCATGCTTCATTCGGCCGGACTTAGTGAAAACTTCTAGGCTGAGGCTGTTAACACAGCTTGTTACAAAGGAAATCGTGTTCTTCTTCGATCAGGAACAAAGTCCACTCCTTATGAACTATGGAAAGGTAAAAAACCAAACGTAAGTCATTTTCATGTGTTTGGTAACCCTTGCTATGTTTTAAAAGACCGGGAGCGTCTTGCCAAGTTTGCACCTAGAGCAGATGAAGGTATTTTTCTTGGTTATTCTCTTGATAGTCGTGCTTACAGAGTTTACAACAAAGAAACTAAAACAGTCATGGATTCAATTAATGTTACAGTTGATGATAATGCAGATTTGTCTGTTGTTAATGATTCAGATGTGTTTAAATCAAATGGCAATAGTAGTTCTGTGCAGGAAAAGACTAATGAAGTTGATAAAAATTTACAACCTGCTACAAAATATAGAACTGGTTTTAAGCAGATCCGTAAAGATCACTCAACAGCTGATGTTATTGATGATATTGGTGATGGTATGCGGACCAGGGGGAGAATGGTAGATTATCCTTCTAAAAATGAAGATAATTCTGAGAGCTCTACTGCAGAATTTGTTGAAATAAACAAAGCCTTGGTATGTTTTATTAAAGAAAAAATTAAGGAGACTAACAAACTAACTTGTTTTGGTTTTGTGTCTCTGATTGAACCCAAAAATATCAAAGAAGCTCTTATGGATGATGACTGGATCAATGCAATGCAAGAAGAGTTAAATCAATTTGCAAAAAATGAGGTATGGATCTTGGTTCCTAGACCAGAAAACACTAATGTTATTGGTACTAAATGGATTTTCAGGAATAAGATGGATGAGCATGGTACTATCACTCGGAATAAAGCTAGATTGGTGGCTCAAGGTTATTCACAGGTTGAGGGATTGGATTTTGATGAAACCTTTGCTCCTGTGGCTCGGTTGGAATCTATAAGACTTCTATTAGCTATTGCGTGTCACCGTCAGTTCAAACTTTTTCAAATGGATGTTAAAACTGCATTTCTGAATGGGGATGTTCAAGAAGAGGTGTTTGTGGAGCAACCACCTGGCTTTAAAGATATTCACCATCTTGAGTATGTTTGGAAACTAAAAAAGGCTGTCTACGGTCTTAAGCAAGCTCCTCGTGCCCGGTATGAAAAACTCTCTACTTACCTTATTTTTCAAGGTTATACTCGAGGTAATGTAGATAAGACTCTTTTTGCTAAGCATGTTGGTAGTCATCTAATGGTTGCACAAGTTTATGTTGATGATATTGTGTTTGGTTCTACATCACACTCACTTGTTAAAGAATTTACTACTATTATGACTGATGAATTTGAAATGAGCATGTGTGGTGAGCTTACTTATTTCCTTGGTCTTCAAATCAAACAAGAACAAAATAGTATTTTCTTATCTCAATCTAAGTATGCTGAAAATCTTATTAAGAAATTTGATATGACTGCTAAGAAAAAATCTGTAAACACTCCTATGAGCACTTCCACAAAACTTTGCTATGATATTGATGGTAAGTCAGTTGATCAAACTAAATATCGTAGTATGATTGGTAGCTTGCTCTATCTCACTGCTAGTCGTCCAGATATTTCTTACAGTGTGGGTGTATGTGCCAGGTTTCAAGTGACACGACCCACCCCGAATTTCACCCTGAAACCCGGAGTAAGTCGTGCGGGGACCACCTCCAAGGAAAAATTTACCGAAGACTCAGCAAACCTCCCTCGAAAATGGACAACCCTAACTTAAAAACTTACGAATCACCTTTTAATCCAAAACAAATAAATCTTCAGCTACACTCCAAAAGTAGCCAGAATACAAACAAGAATTCCAATAGTATTCAGAGCTACTAAAAATAAAATAAAAAATACAACGGAAGCTAACAAACTCCTAGTAGATTAAACAGGTAACCTACTGGCAAAATGTAGCTGATAGCTGGGTCACTATGCCTTGACGTCTCCTGCTGGACCTCACGCGAACTCTGCAGACTGGGCATTTTAAAAAAAAACGAAGAGCCCAGGGGAAAATATTTAACACGTCAGAGTGAGTGGACAAAACTGAACTGACCACAAATAAATATTTCCCCAAATCAATTTTTAAAGAAAAAATCGAATGCATGCTGCAAGCGATAAAACTTTCATCTCATAATATCGAGCCTCTCAGGCTCTATAAAATATGTATGTATTTACACACGTCCATACTCCCTATATAGATTCATGGGTCTATATAGGGCTACTACGCTCGCGTCCAACGCTCACGTCACGCCTTAATGCGGTGCTACACTACGCCATCAAGGTGGACAGACGGTGTATAAATATGTGCCCATACTCCCTATATGAATTAAACACTCAAATAGGGCTACTACGCTTACGTCCAACGCTCACGTCACGCCTTAATGCGGCTATACGCTACGCCATTAAGGTGGACAGACACATATGGCTAGCTAGCATTTTCTATACATACTCTCTCATAAATACATATTTATATCCACCGAAAATCCCATTTTCGGTATCTCTCCAAGAGAAATAAAAGCGTCAAAATTAATTGACGTCAAAACTCCAACAAAAAAGGAAATGTTCAATCATGAACCATAGCATGCATATTATTTAAAAATAAACGTCCACTCACAACTTAGGCCTAAGCCTGACGTCGGTCGGAGGTCTCCTCAGCTCGAGCCTCCTCGCATCCTGTTCCATATACATAAAACCTTAAATGAAACATCGACGTTTAAATGCAAAACATGCATAATTAAATATGCTTCGCGCTCAACCAAGCCTAACACTCCAAAATCTTAAATCCACTGCCAACCTCAAAACTCCACAAATTTTTCCGACAACCTCGAAAAACACTTTTTACCAAATAAAATCCAATGGCCGGATTATTAATTAATAATCCGCCAAAAATACTAAACTTCAACAAATCTCAAACCTATCCAAAACTCCTCCAAAAATTCTAAAACTTATTCCATTAAACTCCTCACATTTTTCTCCACCAAAAATATTTTCTCGGCGGCGGCGCCGGCGGCGGCTCCGCCGGAGGCGGCGGCCGGCAGCCATTTTCCGGCGATCTCCTATGGTCACCAAATTTTAACAGAATCTTCCTCTCAACCTCCTCTACAACATTCCTAACTACCACAAACTCCAATTCTAAGCCTAAGCACATCAATCGAACGGAAAAACATAAAAAGCCCTAGAAATTTCAAATTCCGATTTCTTCTTACCTAGCTCTCGACGGAGCGAGCTGATTGGAGAGGTTGCTGCACGGGAGGAGGGCTACAAAACCGTACCAAGCTTGCCCGGATTGGTGGCCGGAGGAGGAAGTTCCGGCGAAAAGAAGGTTTGGGCAGTCGGACGTCTCGGGCGGCACCGCTCCCTCACGGCGGAGCTAGGGCTCCTCTCACCGGTCTAGGGAGGTTGCTGGGTTGGAGGCCGACCGAACGGGACCGGTGCGGCGGTCTGGGGCGGCCGGACGGCGGCGGAATGGTGGCCGGAAAATGGGGCAGCGGGAAAGAGAAGAAAATCGGGTGGGGAGAGGAAATCGGGGAGAGAGAAAGAGAAAGAGAAAGGAAAATGGCTTTTGGGCCTCCCCCAAAACCGGTCCATCCATTTTAAACAACCCAAACCCAAAAAAAAATAAAACACCCCGAAAAATAATACCCGAGTAAAACTTACATTTTTAGTTGATAACTTTTACACGCTAGCTCCAATTTTAACGCATGGCATGTCTACGAACTCGTAATAACATCCTCTACGACTTTCATGAAGAAAGTTTTTCCCAAAATTCATACGGAGGAAAAAGTCAACTTGGAGTCTTAAATAGTCAACAGTTACTTAAAACGGTAAAAGACCAAAATATTACCAAAGTAAATAACCGTAAAAAATAACTTAAGAACCGGGACGTGACAATTCTCCCCTCCTTACAAAAATTTCGTCCTCGAAATTAACATGCAAGTCATCCGAAAAGATAAGGGATACTGCTGCATCATTTGCTCCTCTGATTCCCAAGTAGCTTCTTCCACTTGATGACTTTTCCAAAGCACCTTGACAAGTGGAATTGTCTTGTTCCTCAGCACTTGCTCCTTTCGGTCGAGAATCTGAACCGGTTCCTCTTCCTAGGTCAAATCTCTCGTCAAACTGATCGGCTGCTCCTGCAGCACATGAGAAGGATCGGCAATATACTTGCGAAGCATGGATACATGAAACACATTATGTATCCTAGCTAACTCTGGAGGCACGGCTAATCGATAAGCAAGTGAGCCAACTCGCTCAATAATCTCATAAGGACCAATATATCTCGGACTAAGCTTCCCACGCTTGCCAAAATGTACTACCCCTTTCCAAGGAGATAGTTTCAGAAATACCCAATTACCTACTTGAAACTCAAGGTCCTTCCTACGGACATCGGCATAACTCTTTTGCCTACTCTAAGCAGCCTTGAGTCTATCTCTGGCTACCTTGATCTTTTCATTCGCAAGCAGCTCAGCCAAAATATCCAGCGAAAACTTCTTTCACACAGGCAAGAAATGAGCAGATTTAGTGAGTCTATCCACTATCACCCAAATACCGTCATGCCCTTCACGGGTACGAGGTAAGCTGAAGACAAAATCCATGATGATGTGGTCCCACTTCCACACTGGAATAGGCAACGGCTCAATTCTCTGCTCTTTCTATCAATCGAACTATGGAAGAATCAACATACAGTGCTTCCCGCACTCTATCAACCAAAACTGGCCTCACATGAAAACTGGCTATCAAAGCACCCACTTCAACCACCGCTAAATCCACCCCTGTAGCCCGCAGCTCACAAAGAAGTGGAACTCGAACCATCCTCAAGTGAAACAAAGACACTGAGGGATTACGACTAAGAGCATCAGCTACCACATTAGCTTTTCCAGGATGATACTCTATCGTGCAATCATAAACACTGAACAACTCCATCCACCTTCTTTGCCTCAACTTCAACTCCCTTTGTGTGAACACATACCGAAGACTCTTGTGATCGGTAAAATCTGACACTTGGCTCCATAAAGATATTGTCTCCACAACTTGAGAGTAAAAACCACAGCTGCAAGCTCTAAATCATGAGTGGGAGAATTCACCTCATGCGGCTTCAATTGCCTAGAAGCATAGGCAATCACTCGATCATGCTGCATCAACACTCCACCTAGACCTCGTCTAGATGCATCACAAAAAAAACACCACATACTCCCCACTATCGTCTGGAAGTGCCAAAACAGGAGCACTATTCAAACGATCAATTAATTCTTGAAAACTTTGCTCACACTGATCTGACCGTTCGAACTTGACTCCATTTCTGGTCAATCTAGATAATGGAGCTGCAATCTTCGAAAAGTCTTGCACAAATCGCCGATAGAAACCTGCTAACCCCCGGAAACTATGAACCTCAGTCACAGTTGTGGGTCTTTTCCAATTGGACACCACTTCCACCTTCTGGGGATCCACACTAACACCTTCAGCTGAAACTATATGACCCAGAAAACCCACCTTACCTAGCCAAAACTCGCACTTGCCGAACTTGGCAAACAACTGCGCATTCCTCAAAGTCCGCAAAATCAATCTTAGATGTTTGGCATGCTCCTTCTCACTTTTTGGAGTACACCAAAATATCATCTATGAACACGATCACGAAGCGGTCAAGATATGGACTAAACACCCTATTCATGAGATCCATGAACGCCACGGGTGTATTAGTAAGTCCAAAAGGCATTACCACAAACTCATAATGACCATAGCGTGATCGAAAAGCAGTCTTGGCTACGTCACTATCCCGAATCAGCAACTGATGATAACCAGATCTCAAATCAATCTTTGAGAACACCGAGGCACCTCTCAACTGATCGAACAAATCATCAATGCGAGGCAACGAGTACTTAGTCTTCACATTGACTTGATTCAGCTTCCTATAATCAATGCATAGTCTCATGGTGCCGTCCTTCTTCTTAACAAATAACACCGGAGCACCCCATGGAGACATGCTAGGCCAAATAAAAACCCTTATCTACTAACTCTTGCACTTGAATCTTCAACTCTTTCAATTCTGCTGGAGCCATTCTGTAAGGTGCCTGAGAGATAGGCATAGATCCAGAAGGCAACTCAATGGAAAAGTCTATCTCCCTTACAGGAGGCGAACCAGGCAAATCCTCGGGAAACACGTCCGGAAATTCTCTTCCTACAGGAATGTCTCCCACTTCCATCACTCCTATACTTGCATCCACAACATGAGCTAAGAATGCCTGACAGCCTTTGCTTAACAATCTCCTGGCAGCCACCGCTGAAATCAGGCAACTCGAAATCACATCTCTTTCCCCTTGAAACACAACCTCCAATCCATCCGGCTCCGAAACACCACTTCTTTTCGGAAACAATCCACCAAATCTAAAGGGATTAAATCTGCCTTAAACTGAGCTCTTTCCACCAAAACTTCACAACCACTAAACACCCAAGTTATTCTCATCACCTCACCAGAGGGAAGAGATATGTGCCATTCGCCTGGAAGAGACGATGATAGCACATTGGCATGGAGAGCGAAACTACTAGACATGAATGAATACGTAGCTCCAGGGTCAATTAAAACAAATGCTGGTTGACCAAAAATTAACAACGTACCAATGATGACATCTGGGGAAGTACGACCCTCCTGCTGGGTCATAGCATGTAGTCTAGCGCTTGTCATGAGACGTCCACGCTGACCACTCCCCTGCTGAGAACCACCCCTGGCTGCTGAACCACCACTAGCTGAAAACTGACTGCCTTACTGAGAAGGAGCGGTCCTCTGTGCCAACAAAAGGACAATCTCTCCTGAAATGATCCAGACAACCACACTCAAAGCATCCAGAAGACTGCTGCTGACCAAAAGAGAAAGCTTGACCACCAGAAGATCCCCACTGGGAACTTACCACTAGCACTAAACTGACCGGCCTACTGCCTGCCCAACTGGCTCCTGGAGGGTCTCTTGAAACGTCCTCCAAATCTATCCCGAGAATCAGAACCTGATCCTCCACTACTACCACTGCCCGCTGAAGATCCAGAAGCTGATGAGGAAGCGGCCTTCTTCGATGGACCCTGGCTGGGACCACCGAAATCTCTGGGCCGTGCACTAAAAGTTCTCCTGGTCTCAATGGCTATGGCTGCAGTAACCGCATCAAGAAAAGTCGGGCAATTGCCACCGACCATCTTATCTGCATAAACCCCGCCAAGAGCTCCAACAAACATGTCAATCCTGGTCCTCTCATCAGGAATCAAATAGGGCACCTGGTAGCTTAGGGTAGTGAACATCTGCTCAAACTCGACGACACCCTCATCATCCCCCTTCTTAATGTTCAGGAAATCCGACTGAATCCTGATACGCTAAGCGTGACCGAAATACTGACCCAAGAAGAGCGTCTTAACTCCTCCCAAGTCATGTCTTGAGCACCACCACGATTTCTACTAGCAAGGATCCACCAGTGATGCGCTGAGTCATCCAGAAAAGTCACTGCCATCTTCACTTTCTTTTCTTCCAGCAGTTCAGTGCTCCCAAAAACCAATTCCATCTTGTTCACCCAAGAATAAGCATCAAGGGGTCCCTTGACACCCTTGGACTCTACTGCCCCTGCATCAGCAATAACTCTTTTCTTCACAGATCGAGGGGGCTGAACCCTATCCAGAACACACCTCTCAGCGTGCTCCCAATCGAATCAACCAATCCTCTAACCTCATCACCCTCACTGGCGTTGGTCGAGGAAGCTACACGGGGTCGGCGCCTAGGAGGCATAGCACCCAAGGAAAGAAGATATTAAGTAGTCTGTCCATAAGACTAACGAAACTATCACACATACCCAATAACACATAGTATCAAAAGCAGAAAACTGCCGATGAATCCGCCGCGGTCGGATCATCACTCTATAGACACTATGGCTACTTAGGCAAATACGATAGTGAATAAGAAACAGAAGATGAAACCTAGAGCTCTGATACCAACTGACACGACCCACCCCGAATTTCACCCTGAAACCCGGAGTAAGTCGTGCGGGGACCACCTCCAAGGAAAAATTTACCGAAGACTCAGCAAACCTCCCTCGAAAATGGACAACCCTAACTTAAAAACTTACGAATCACCTTTTAATCCAAAACAAATAAATCTTCAGCTACACTCCAAAAGTAGCCAGAATACAAACAAGAATTCCAATAGTATTCAGAGCTACTAAAAATAAAATAAAAAATACAACGGAAGCTAACAAACTCCTAGTAGATTAAACAGGTAACCTACTGGCAAAATGTAGCTGATAGCTGGGTCACTATGCCTTGACGTCTCCTGCTGGACCTCACGCGAACTCTGCAGACTGGGCATTTTAAAAAAAAACGAAGAGCCCAGGGGAAAATATTTAACACGTCAGAGTGAGTGGACAAAACTGAACTGACCACAAATAAATATTTCCCCAAATCAATTTTTAAAGAAAAAATCGAATGCATGCTGCAAGTGATAAAACTTTCATCTCATAATATCGAGCCTCTCAGGCTCTATAAAATATGTATGTATTTACACACGTCCATACTCCCTATATAGATTCATGGGTCTATATAGGGCTACTACGCTCGCGTCCAACGCTCACGTCACGCCTTAATGCGGTGCTACACTACGCCATCAAGGTGGACAGACGGTGTATAAATATGTGCCCATACTCCCTATATGAATTAAACACTCAAATAGGGCTACTACGCTTACGTCCAACGCTCACGTCACGCCTTAATGCGGCTATACGCTACGCCATTAAGGTGGACAGACACATATGGCTAGCTAGCATTTTCTATACATACTCTCTCATAAATACATATTTATATCCACCGAAAATCCCATTTTCGGTATCTCTCCAAGAGAAATAAAAGCGTCAAAATTAATTGACGTCAAAACTCCAACAAAAAAGGAAATGTTCAATCATGAACCATAGCATGCATATTATTTAAAAATAAACGTCCACTCACAACTTAGGCCTAAGCCTGACGTCGGTCGGAGGTCTCCTCAGCTCGAGCCTCCTCGCATCCTGTTCCATATACATAAAACCTTAAATGAAACATCGACGTTTAAATGCAAAACATGCATAATTAAATATGCTTCGCGCTCAACCAAGCCTAACACTCCAAAATCTTAAATCCACTGCCAACCTCAAAACTCCACAAATTTTTCCGACAACCTCGAAAAACACTTTTTACCAAATAAAATCCAATGGCCGGATTATTAATTAATAATCCGCCAAAAATACTAAACTTCAACAAATCTCAAACCTATCCAAAACTCCTCCAAAAATTCTAAAACTTATTCCATTAAACTCCTCACATTTTTCTCCACCAAAAATATTTTCTCGGCGGCGGCGCCGGCGGCGGCTCCGCCGGAGGCGGCGGCCGGCAGCCATTTTCCGGCGATCTCCTATGGTCACCAAATTTTAACAGAATCTTCCTCTCAACCTCCTCTACAACATTCCTAACTACCACAAACTCCAATTCTAAGCCTAAGCACATCAATCGAACGGAAAAACATAAAAAGCCCTAGAAATTTCAAATTCCGATTTCTTCTTACCTAGCTCTCGACGGAGCGAGCTGATTGGAGAGGTTGCTGCACGGGAGGAGGGCTACAAAACCGTACCAAGCTTGCCCGGATTGGTGGCCGGAGGAGGAAGTTCCGGCGAAAAGAAGGTTTGGGCAGTCGGACGTCTCGGGCGGCACCGCTCCCTCACGGCGGAGCTAGGGCTCCTCTCACCGGTCTAGGGAGGTTGCTGGGTTGGAGGCCGACCGAACGGGACCGGTGCGGCGGTCTGGGGCGGCCGGACGGCGGCGGAATGGTGGCCGGAAAATGGGGCAGCGGGAAAGAGAAGAAAATCGGGTGGGGAGAGGAAATCGGGGAGAGAGAAAGAGAAAGAGAAAGGAAAATGGCTTTTGGGCCTCCCCCAAAACCGGTCCATCCATTTTAAACAACCCAAACCCAAAAAAAAATAAAACACCCCGAAAAATAATACCCGAGTAAAACTTACATTTTTAGTTGATAACTTTTACACGCTAGCTCCAATTTTAACGCATGGCATGTCTACGAACTCGTAATAACATCCTCTACGACTTTCATGAAGAAAGTTTTTCCCAAAATTCATACGGAGGAAAAAGTCAACTTGGAGTCTTAAATAGTCAACAGTTACTTAAAACGGTAAAAGACCAAAATATTACCAAAGTAAATAACCGTAAAAAATAACTTAAGAACCGGGACGTGACATCAAGCCAATCCTAAAGAATCTCACTTGGAAGCTGTTAAACGAGTTATTCGTTATATTTCTGGTAGTATTACGTGTGGAGTATTTTATACGTATGCCACTAATGCCGAAATTGCAGGATATTCTGATGCAGATTGGGGAGGAAATTTACAAGATCGAAAAAGCACAAGTGGTGGTTGCTTCTTTGTAGGTAAAAATTTAGTTGCATGGCATAGTAAGAAGCAAAATTGTACATCCTTGTCTACAGCCGAAGCTGAATATGTCGCCGCAGGTAGTTGTTGTACTCAAATGCTTTGGATGAAAAACATGCTTAAAGATTATGGTATTCCACAAGGAAAGCTTGTTATTTTCTGTGACAATACGAGCTATCAATATATCCAAAAATCCTGTTCAGCATACTAGAACCAAGCATGTTGATATTCGTTATCATTTTATACGTGAACTAGTTGATTAAAATCTACTTGCTTTAGAATATGTTTCTACAGATCATCAGTGGGCTGACTTGTTCACTAAACCTTTGGATACAGAACGCTTCATGACCTTGCGTAATGCCATTGGCATTTGTTCTCAATATTGAAAATTAGTATGTTGGGCACTCACTCCAAGGTATCGCCTTTCAGTTCATGATCTTAAATTGTCTTGGGTGTGAGCTTACATTTTGCTGCGTCATTCATTGTTTCTCTAGACATAGCTACTTTGGGTCTTTCTTCATGTCTTATCCAATGCACTTCAATTATCTTAGCCTTTGTGTTTGGTTCAATTTACACGTACTTTATAGTGGTGGAACAATTTTGAGTTGAGTCACCTAATCAGGAGCAGGGGTAGTTGAATATGGTACTTATTTTAGACTACATGCTACAAATCAAAATTTCAAGTGCATATAGTCTTAGGCCAGGCTAGTTCTACATCTCCAGGAATTGACTAACTACTCGATGCCCGGTGGAATGGACTGGTTTGGTCTCCCCGGTGGAATTTTATTATTCTTTGGCGGTTAAATAGACCTCGGAACATCCTTGTTATGTCTAGTACCCTAAAGTCATCTGACTTGGGAGTTACTGTCTATTTTCCGACCAAGCGTTACTCTTGGGCAAGTCTTACACGAAAAACAAAAAAAAACAAAAAAACAAAAAAAAAATGCGTAGAAGTATGGAATGGTGCTATAAGGGGGAGAGTCGAATTTTTTGCTTGTGAATTTAATCACTCCTCTAATTTCTTCCCATTATGAAGTATACTCATCGCACACCACTCCATCATTTTGGCTAATATACTTGCAAATTGCTAGATTTACTTGAATGCATTGACTGAGAAAGCTTATTGTCTTGTTCTAATGGATGATTTCGGTGATCTTAATATCACATTACCTTGGCTACATGTTTTTCTTGAACTGGAGTCTAACATGTTGGAATGTGGGCACATGATTATTTCTTTTCCTTGTTGTGCACATAGAACGCGCAAGGCTGAGTGTTATCAATGTCAGTCCATTTTGTTTTGTCGCAATTTGTCTCTCTAGCTTAAATTTAGATGTGTTCGTAATCAGTCGTAGGGTTTTATCTCTTAGTAATTTTTTTTTCCTTTCTTGGTCTATAAACTCTCACGGCATGCATGAAAATATGGTATGATAGATTTTAGTTTGCAGAGATGATGGTTTACTTATCATATCAAATCTTTTTTGCCTTATTCACGTGTACTTTTATTCTCTATCTTCCTTAGTCAATAGACATGCAAAATTTTGTATTGGTTTTCTTTCCTTTTGCAGGTATGATATCTTGATTCACCAAGATTTTGATCTTCTGCCGAGATCATCTTTTAGAGTTATTTTCTGTTTTGGTTTCTTTCCTTTATTGGATTCGGGTTTCTTGCATATCTATCTCTATATAACCGTCCTTCTATCGAGCTTACTTTTGTCTCTATCCCTCTCCATTCTCTTCTTCTTTCACCTTGGTTGTTTAGTGTGTAGGTTTTCGTCGTCATGGTTGGAGTTCGTCGTTCAAGAAGAGACATGCAAGAAGCTCGGGCTGAGGCTGAGCGCCTGAACCAGGAGATGGATGAACGCCGCGCTGCTGCTGCCGCCGCTACTCCTGTCACTGTCGGCGACCTCACACAGGCCTTCTCACGGCTTGGTGTTCATCTGCAAGCTCAAGTTGATCGAATCCAACAAGTTCATCTCTTACATCATGAAAGTATTACCGCCCAACTATCCCGACTAGAACTTGCGGTTAGTGTGCTTACCGATCTCGGTGTGGAATCTTAAGAGATGCTTTCCAGGCAGGTTGTTTCGTCGGTTGCTTCCCCTTCCCCAGCCCCAGTGCTCTCTTCTCATCGTCCTCCTCTTCCTCCTCTTCCTCTGGCTGGCAGCTCTCTCTGGCATGCCATTGCTTTAGACCGAGAGGAACAAGCTGCTAGGGAAACACAAGCTTATTTGGCTGCATGGCGAGCTCATCATGACCATCTCCGTTCTCAAGCGGTTCTTCCCCATGCGGCACTCCCCGATATCAATGATGGAGACGTGCCCCAGGTTCCTGCACCTGCGAATGATGATCTTGCCGGCCATCTTTCTCCTCCTTTGCCCTCCATCAACTTAGGGGGAGAAATCAAGTAGCATGCATGCACGCATGCATCAAGTTATAATATTTTTAATTATGGTTTTTTGGTTTGAACTATTGTCTCTTGCATGAGATTACGAACTTAGTTTGCAAAATTTCAAGTGCAAAATTTTAAAATCCACCAAGTGCATGCATCTAAATCCACCAAGCTTTCTTAGTCAAAATTTTTAGACTACATGCATCTAAATTTTGCAATTTGTTTTTTGATTGGAGCCTTCCATTTGAACTCATGTGTGAATTCAACCACCGGTTTGTCTCTTGATCATTGCTATGCACACAACCTCTTGTATTATTTGCTTTAGTTTGGTGTTTTATTTTTGAAACCTATGATCTAGTCATTTGATTTCTTGAAAAGGATGATCATTGATTCTTGAAATCAAGTGACCTATTTTTGTTTTCGAAAATAGTGAGAGGTTTCTATAGATTATGGTAGTTTGTTTCCAATTTCATGTTATGTGCTAATCTTTGTCTCATAGGTACTTGATATTAGAAGTTCCATGGTAGGCCAAAGGGGGAGATTGAAGATACATTGGCCTCCATGAGTTGATGGAGTTCAAAGGTTTCCAAGCTTGTGACAAAGAGAAGATTCGGCAGGTTTAAATTGAAGAAATTGAAGTTTCCTATTTGGAAGGTCTCTTGCCATATAGGTTGGGATTTCCTTCTATATTACTCATCTTTTATATGGTTAGTCCTAGATATAGTTGGAATGTATTTTCAAATATATTTTCAGTCTATTAGGAGATATAAGCTGTTTAAGGTTTGTTATTTAAAGAGTTGTTTTTCAATAAGGTTAGTTCCTTTTCTCTATAATTTTTTTTAGAAAGTAGTTATAGCATTAGTTGTCATTTGATTCCATGGTGAGAAAAGGAGAAAGGCACGGCTGGTCTAAGGGTTAGTGGTGCTAGGGTTTGGGTAATATATATAGACGTATGATATAGAGAAAGAGGGTGTACAAAATATAGGTTTCGTGAATGTGTGCTCTAGAGATTTTGTGTGAACAAATATTCAGATCATAGTATAGTCCTGTGTGGCAAGAGACCTCAGTGGCTCCATTGAAGACCTTCGTGGCTTCAAGTCCTTCGTGACATTTCAAGACCTTCGTGGCTTCAACGACCTCCGTGGCGTTATCGTCCTTCGTGGCGACAAAGACCTTCGTGACTTTGTATTACACTTGACCATGTTCTTCAAGTGTGAAGTATTTTTACTTTTGAGAATATATTACTTTTGATCATGTGTTGTCAAGTAATTGTAACCTTCTATTCAATAATAAAGTAAAATTCTTCTATATAATGCGCTGCTTATCTAGTATTTTCACAATCTAACCCAATACCATCTTCAATAAAGACCAGTCATCCCTCAGTCTCAAAGAAAATGTTTTCCCCATCTCTTCCTGCTATCCAAATCCCATCTTCTTTACTTCTCTAGCTTCACCCAAAACCCGTAAACCCAACTCTCATACAATGGAAGGCACTCTCTTCCCTAGTAGACCAGTCCTTCCCATTCAAACCAACAGACCAATACAACCAAGCCCTCCTGTGAAATTCAATGCAACCACTCTGCCACCTCATCCCCAAAACCCATCTTCATTTCCTATAGACTCTCTTCTCCACCACCTCCTCAACATCTCTTCACCTCCCAACACTCCCCACAACCTTCAACCCTTAAACCCACCACACCAAACCAATGGCAGTTTCCCTTCTCTTCATATTTCAGCGGATTCAACTCCGAAACAGCACCAGTTCAAGAAACCCACTTCGGTTTTGGTCCCAAGTTTTGAGGACAAGGCTAGAACTGTAGATGGGCTTATTGACTTCTTGACAATAAAGGGTAAGATGATGTTCAATTCCATTGTAGAGTCGCCATTGGATTGTGTGAATGAGTTATGTGATTCAGCTAAGTTTGAGTTGCTTGAAGTTGATTTGATTAGTCTGTTGAAGGTATTGGACCTTTCTGGCAATTGGGAAAGAGCCCTTTTAGTTTTTGAATGGATATTGCTGAACTTGAATGCCGAAAGCTTGAAATTGGATAAGCAGATTATTGAACTGATGGTTAGAATGTTGGGTAGAGAGTCACAGCATACTATTGCGTCTAAGCTGTTTGATGTAATTCCCATTGAGCAGTACTCACTGGATGTTCGAGCTTATACCACTGTCATTCATGCATATTCTCGCACCGGCAAGTACGAAAGAGCAATTGACTTGTTTGAGAAATTGATGGAGATGGGTCTGTCGCCAACTTTGGTTACTTACAATGTAATGCTTGATGTTTATGGGAAGAAGGGTCGGTCTTGGAATAAAATTTTGGGCTTGTTGGATGAGATGAAGAGCAAAGGATTGGAGTTTGATGATTTTACTTGTAGTACAGTGATATCTGCTTGTGGAAGAGAGGGTTTGCTGGATGAGGCAAAAGAGTTCTTTGCCGGGTTGAAGTCACAAGGGTTTGTACCAGGAACAGTTACCTATAATTCTTTGCTACAAGTTTTTGGCAAGGCGGGGGTGTTCATGGAGGCATTGAGCATATTGAAAGAAATGGAGGATAATAACTGCCCACCTGATGCTGTTACTTATAATGAGCTTGTGGCAGCTTATGTGAGGGCAGGATTTGCCGAGGAAGGTGCATCTGTGTTAAAAACAATGACCCAAAAAGGAACTATGCCGAACGCTGTTACATACACTACCGTGATAAATGCGTACGGAAGAGCAGGAAAGGAGGAAGAAGCTCTAAGGTTGTTCAACCAAATGAAGGAGACTGGCTGTGTTCCTAATGTTTGTACTTACAATGCTGTCCTTGCAATGCTTGGAAAGAAGTCGCGGCCAGAGGAGATGATAAAAGTACTTTGTGATATGAAGTCGAGTGGATGTGCCCCTAATCAGATCACATGGAATACGATGCTTGCCATGTGTGGTGATAAGGGCAAGCACAGGTATGTGAATCAGGTGCTTCGAGAAATGAAGAATTGTGGTTTTGAGCCTGACAGAGACACCTTCAATACCTTGATCAGTGCATATGGGCGGTGTGGGTCAGACATAGATGCTGCACAGATGCATGATGAGATGATTAGAGCTGGATTTACTCCATGTATTTCAACTTACAATGCACTTCTAAATGCTCTGGCTCGGCGAGGGGACTGGAAAGCAGCAGAATCTGTCATTCTAGACATGAAGAATAAGGGTTACAAGCCTAATGAAACCTCATATTCATTGATGATCAACTGCCATGCGAAAGGAGGGAACGTGAGGGGGATAGAGAGAATTGAGAATGAAATCTATGAGGGTCATATTTTTCCTAGCTGGATTCTTTTGAGAACACTTGTTCTTGCAAACATCAAGAGTAGAGCGCTGAGGGGTATGGAGAGGGCATTCCAGCAACTTCTGATTAATGGCTATAAACCTGATTTGGTCCTTTTCAATTCTATGCTTTCCATTTATGCTCGAAAGAACATGTACGACCGGACCAATGACATGCTGCACATGATTCGTGAAAACGGCCTTCAGCCAGATCTTGTAACGTACAATAGCTTGATGGATATGTATGCCAGAAAGGGGGAGTGTTGGAAAGCAAAAGAAATTCTCCTGTCCTTGCAAAAATCTGGTGGGAAACCGGACCTTGTTTCTTATAACACTGTCATCAAAGGATTTTGCAGGCAAGGGCACATGCAAGAGGCTATAAGAATTCTCTCTGAGATGACAGCAAGAGGGATTCGACCGTGTATTTTTACCTACAATACGTTTGTCACTGGCTATTCAGGGCGAGGAATGTTCTCGGAAGTAGATGAAGTGATTAGCTATATGACTCAGAACAATTGCAAACCTAATGAGTTAACCTACAAGATTGTGGTGAATGGTTATTGTAAAGCAAGGAAGTTTGAAGAAGCTATGGACTTTCTGTCAAAGATCAAGGAGATTGATAATTCTTTTGATGATGGATATGTTGAAAGACTTTCTTCTCGCATTAGGGGCAATTGGGAAGCGTTTGAGAACTTAAGTAATCCAAGTTACTGATCACAGTACAGGGCATTGGCATTCATCTTTCATACCTCAAAGAGATACCCTAGAATTTTGGTAACACCTGGGTCTGTAGGATTTTAAAATGAACATACTCGTGAAAATTTGTAACTATGTTGTTCCCTACAGGGTTTGATACTTTGCAGTCGGGGTAAAGTATGCTGTGCATTACAGTGTCAGTACTGTGAGCAGGTAATTGTAATTTTCCCTCGGGAGCTGGTAGTAGAGAGTTTTATCTGTATACTATTTTGCATACTTAATAGGGAAAGCTGCCTTCTTTGCATTGTACATGAATTCAATATATTTTACGACAGGTTCAATAAACCTTGTAGTACATGTTGCTTCCACTGTTTTCCCCTGTTCGTAACCACTTTTGGAATCATGATTCTCTCTTCCTCTTTCTTCTTTATGTGAAGTTCAACACAAACTGCTTTCTCTATTTTCTTACATGTCTTGGTCAGGAAGAACTGTATTGCCTCCTATAATTTGTTTCAATAACTTCACTAAACATGCACTCGAAATTATGTAATAGGCTGTAGCCTGTAAACAATTTTAGAGTGGGATACTGGGATTTAGTCATTTCATATATCAAGAGTTATAGGCTTTGCAGACTATTCTGATTTCTGTTCTTATGGATTTTGGTTTGTTAATTTTTTCATTACAGTTCAGTGACTTCAGTCGTACAAGTTTCCTGCAAATTAGGATTTACAAACAGAAGATTTTGGTACCTGCTGATTTCTGGGTCCTGAGGATTTATGAGAGCTGATGATATTTCCAATATAAATATATATATTTTTTTGGTGAACTGCACATTTCCATTATTTCTTGCTACAAAAGAGCAGAATTGATGCGTGTGCAGTCATGCCCACAGAAAGATTGCAAGAGCTGTGCTCTTCGATGGTTCACGGCTTCAGGCGCATGATGCGCTAGAGGCTCCTGTATTTAATCTTTGCTTGTATTTTCTTTATGAAAAAAAAAATTAATTTCAGTTTACCCTCTTGAAATTTTGAGTTAACATCATTTCAGTCTCCAAACTCTTAATTTTGAAACTTTACCTCCTAAAGTTTGCAGTTTTCATAAATCAGTCTCAATTGTTAAAATTTCGTCCAAATTAAATACTAGAATGAAATCTTAGAAGAAAAAAAGTTCCTAAAATGCGAATTATATTGTTATACGACTATTTTAGCCCTTAAAGTGAGTTATGAAGTTAAAATCAACGTCTAAATTAGATGAAATTTCAGTACGGGCGTGATTTATAAAGATTGAAAAATTTAGGGGGTAAATTTTTAAAATTAAAAGTATAAGGACTGAAATGATGTTAACCTTAAATTTCATATGAGTAAACTGAATTTAATCAAAAAAAAAAAAACTGAGAGAGCAGAAAATGATGACATGTTTTGGAAGTTCGGATAGACCTCTTCAGCCCTTCCCACTTGCAATCACAACCAACACTACTTGCATCAGAATCAGAACATAAAAACATTCAGTACCTAAAAGTGCCTGTGATCTTAAAAGTTCTAACAAAGTTGAATAGCAATTTAATAGCCCGTTTGAAGATGCTCCAAGAGTACTATTTAAAAAAAGAAGAAAAAAAAAGCAAGGTTATTGTCTCCATTTTATAAATAAAAGGTGGTAAGTTCGACTTAAAATGAACAACCAAAGTGTAAATGGCGAGCCAATGTGGGGTCAAAGCGCCCTGAGGTGGAGCTAATTTTGTGTTTTTTGTTTTTGTAAGTTTTCTTTCTATCATACCCTTTAAAAGAAAAACTAGGGTTTGTAAGAGAGAAGTGTATGAGTTTTCTTCTCGGTTTGATGCTTGAGATGAATTTAATACTGACGGGGAAGTGGATTTGAAGGCTCTTGGTGATGAAGAGGGAAGAGAATGGAATGGAAGTATACTACATTATGTTTTTGTTTGTTTTTCATTAACATTTTTTTTTTGAGAATGTTTCATTAACAATTTTAGACTTCTTTTTTGTTTTGAAAAATAAAAGAAATTATAATGAAGAGCTTTTAAGGAAACCAATACAAGAAGAATCCATAAGAATAGCCATATGAGTTTCAGGAGGAATCTCATCAAACCAATACATTGGTGACAAAAGAGAATGACTAATCGAAACAAGAGCATCTGCTACAAAATTCGCCTCTCGATATGTATGAGAGAAGGTGATGCTAACAAAAGACTCGGCAAGGGCTAAAACAGATGAATTAGAAGTTACTGAGCTGCCAAAGTTTAGCTTAAACCAGTTAGGAGCATAGGAAATCCATTTAATGGTCTCTAAATTTCTAAGAGAGCTGGAGAAGATCTTTTTGTTAAGAGCAAGTCCACCCCGTGGGTCTTCGTTGGGAAGGCTTGGGTCATGGGCGAGACCTGGGTCGCCACGTGGCAGTGATTTTGGGTTGCAGTTTTCACCCACGATTTTTGTTTCTAGGTCGCCACGTGGCAGTGACTGTTTATTGAATTTTATATTAGGTATTTTAATGTGAATAATGATTTTATATATTAATAAAATTATGATTAAATAAACAAAATGACATAATGAAATTAAAATTAATTTTATTTATTACATGACTTAAATTGACAAGGCAAGCCTAGGAAAAAAAGAAAAGAAAAATACAATAATTTAAATTTCTAAGTCTAATTATCGACATCCTCATTACAAAAGAAATCTCCATAATTGGCGAAGTAGTGCTTGAGAACATTATCCCATAATTGCGCTTTCTTTTGATCGGTGCCCTTCTCTGCATCGTGACTAACAAATCTCCAAGACTTGCACAATTGGAGGTCTTCATCGGCTTCCCAAAGTTTTCTATCGGAAGTAGATCCACCGGCCATGAATTGAAACAATAAGGAAGATGAAAGCTATAGGAGAATGAAAGAAAATATATATAGAACTATGGATCACAATTTTTTGTGTGGGGTGAAAAAATTATAGGAGGGTGATATGTATTTATAGGATTTGTATAAGCACTTTTATATTTTATTTTATTTTTCCTAACCGTTGGTAGCTTTTTTACCTTTGGGAGTTTTTTTTACCTTTGGCAGCTTTTTTACCCGTTGGCAGGTTTTTTTTTTCTTCTTACCGTTGGGTTTGCAACGGTCAAATGACCTGAGCCGTCGATTTGCTTTTTTGAAATGAACCAATGGTCCAGATCAAAGGACCGTTGCATTTGAATTCCTTGGGACGAGCTCAGCCGCTGACACGTGGCCCAGGCGAGCAGCTACACGACAAAACCGCGTCGCACACGCGCAAGGTGCGCTGCCGTTCACCCGTGCGCCGAACGCGCCTGCTTCTCGCGTGCCACAGCTCCCCTGGTGCGCTTCACGTGGCCCTTCGTCAGCCTTGCGTCATGCGGGGACCACGGATTGGGCTGAGCTGGAGAGGGAAGGCCCGGACCTTCGTTTTCTTCTGCCTGGGTCATGGGTCTGACCCAGGTCTTAACCCAATGAAGGCTGGGTCATCATTTTTTTCATGGGTGGACTTGGGTTTTTTTTTCTAGGTCACGGATTGAGCTGGCTGAAGGCCCAGGTCAGGCTTTTGGCTTAGGGGTGGACATGCTCTAATGAGACGATAAGCGGAGCCTATAGCAGCTGCAGCATACACAATAGTTGGAGGAGTGAATTGAGCATGCCAGAATATAACATTGTTGCTCATCTTCCAAATCTGCAAGCACACCAACAAGTTGTCTTCAATAGTGAGAGGTTGACCGTTTTGAAATGTAGAGACCAGTCATTCCTCAAAATTGGAGAAAGAGGATGGGTTGGGCAAGTGGTTAACAAAATTCCACACAACAAAGGCCGTCATGCCCAGACAAACCCGACCCGACTCGAGTATGAGATTGTTTGGGTGGAGCTAGACGACTCAGCTAAAAGAAGAGGTGAACCAAACCAAAGCCTACCATCCTCCAGAGCTAACTCACTTGCCAAACACTGCCCACCACTCGTTCTCCCCCCAATCCTCTCTCATCTCTTCTCTCTAGTTCTGCCTTCCCCGGAATTCCGATTCGGGTCTTCCATGGGTTGAAAGCCACCCGATTCGAACAACCAAGACACGAGTAATAATGGAGTGGGACAGCAATTCGGATCTGAGCGCCGAGGAGGACGAGGAAGAGGTCAGCTCCTCCTTCTTCAACGACGACGACGGTGGCCCGCTCCCTTTCCCCGTCGAGAATCTTCTCCATACGGCGCCGTGCGGCTTCGTCGTCACTGACGCCATCGACCCTGATCATCCCATCATCTACGTCAACACCGTCTTCGAAATGGTCACCGGTTACCGCGCCGAGGAGGTCCTCGGTCGCAACTGGTCAGTCTCTCTATATTCTTGCTTTTTTAGGGTTTCAGTTTTGATGAATATCCACTGTTTTTGTTGCCGAAAAGTTTTAAAGGTCATAAAATCAATTATGCAAGTAATTTAAGAGCTCATGAACTTGTAAGTACCAATTTGTCTAGGATTTTGTTTGTTTGGATGCAAACTAATTGAATTGGATTAGTTTGTTGATTGTGTACGGCGAGATTGGTAGAAATAAAATGGATGCAATCTAAACACAGGGCGTATTGTGGTTAGTGTGTACTGCCCTGTAGGACCAATTCTAGACTGTAGTATATCAACGTGAATGATATACTTTTGTTTTCTAGTTATGAACTTATGTTATCAAACAAATGATATAGTTCTGGGATGATATAGTTTCTTCTGTTTTCGGGAAGGCTTTTGAAGAAGTCCACCGAGGATAATGGGATATAGTCAAGTGGGTGAGTTGGGTATTACTACGTACAGTCGATGTTCTTGAATATTGAAGCTGTAGAAGAAACTTGAGAGAGAATTTCTCAGTGTTTCACTTCACACTAACCAAGTTTACTAATACTAACTCTTAATGGGAGTCAAACATTCCAGCGAAACAACCATTTGACAATGGGCTCTGCCAGAGACTTACTTTGTACAGAATGAGGAAAAACAGCAATCCAAGGCTAGGCTAGGAGTAACCTCTCTCTTTATGGTTTTGT
Source organism: Fragaria x ananassa (assembly GCA_034370585.1). Classification (NCBI taxonomy): domain Eukaryota; kingdom Viridiplantae; phylum Streptophyta; class Magnoliopsida; order Rosales; family Rosaceae; genus Fragaria; species Fragaria x ananassa. The sequence continues at coordinate 6,251,696 of CP139760.1, forward strand.
GAACTTGTCAAGCCTTTGGGAGTTTTTGAGAATGATAGAGTATGGGATAACACTTACTAAGTCTGAAAGGGCTGGCGTGGGTTGAGCATCTGACTCTAGGCGACTGTACTTTCATGGTCATTTTCTTAATAATGTTCTAGAAACATCATAAATGCTATGATGTGAAAACAACCATCGGAAGTTACTGTAGAGAGAGTAAAATGACATGGACTATGATGGGAACTTTTGCCAGATTGATAAAGAGGGCTTCTTCATATATTATATATTCGCATCAATTATTGAAATGTGATTGTTTGGGAGTAGAATGAAATTCTTTTCTTCTACTCTTATTTATGTTTAACTGTAGGGGATTCGCTGCTTTTTTGTATGGATAAATATTCTGGCTCCTAGTTTCAGATATTTGCTTTTCAGTGGTATGAGTATATCTGAGTTTTAAAAATTGGATCAACATCTAGTTTGTATGTATATCCACCTTGCTAGTCATGATATGCACCATTTTTCAAATTTGCTGACATATAAATGTCGTTCTGTCATTGATATACATATCACCTTGATTCAAATGAAGTATCTTATGGGTCTCTACAAATTAGTTGATATAGTAAAAAAAAGCATAGAGTAATTGATGAGGACATCACAATCAAAACTTTTAAGATTTTTAAACAAAAAAATGGAAAAAGAGAGCACATAATCATTCTCTTTGCATATGGCCTGATTAATTGCTCTTGATATAATTTTCACAGCTTGGAGGGAAAGCTAAGTCTGATTCTAGAAGTCTCTAAGCTTTGTGTGTCTTTTCAGATTACCATTTCAGTTTAGAAGGTTAAAAATTTCTTTTATTAGGACTTTTATGCTTCAGTTTTGGAAACTTAAAGAGTCCAAATGAGTCTTTCATGCTAGTTATGTCAGTTATATGCTCTAGTATAAATATTTGTACGTGCCGAATGGCGTGTCATGTTATGTTTGGATGAATAAGAAATTATCAGTGTTTCTTAGTTTCCTGTGATGGGATTGGTGTGAAGCCTAGTTTTGGTGAGAAACTTGGGAGTGATTCCTAATTTCAAGTGTTCAGCGTGTTTAAATCCATAAGCCTTAGGTAGGCAGTAAGATTACAAAATCAGTAATCTGAGTTTCATTTTCCTATGACATGATATTTAGTTTGATATGGAGTTTTACCTGAAAGAACAAATTAATCACTGGAAAAAGCTGAATAAGTGTAGAACATATAATGAAAAAGAAATGCAGAAAAGGATGAATCAATCACTGAAAAACTGAACAAGTATAGAACATATAATGAAAAAGGAAATGCAGAAAAGGCTGAATGAGGAGAGCCTGTTACAATAAGTGGGCTTTGTTCTCAAGAACAAGTCAGGACAGTGACATGGACAGTATTGATATTATTTGCAAAATGTTATTCTCGTAAGTAGATAAAATTATGAGATCTTGATTAGTTTTGGTGTTTCACCTCCATTGTTTGTCTTTTTTGATTTTCGGAGTGTTGATTTTCAAGACTTTACAATGTAGAGGTTGTTACTGTATGTGTCTCATACCTTTGCGAATGTTACTGTCACAGCTTCTTTTTTAAAAAATAATTGGCTTTTGCAGCTACAGTCAGTGGCCTTTATGGAAAAGTATATATGTATCCGATGCTATTTGTGTAATAGAAGTCCTGCTGTCCTTTATTTTTGGCCCAAGAAAACATGTAAATCTGATCTTGTGCATTACCTGGTACGCTTTGATACCATTTTTGTTAGGGTATCATATGGTATTAACCTACGCTATCTACCTAATACTGCGGTGTTTGAGATCTTTCATTAGGTGTTACAGTTAGTCACTCTACCACAACTTCCTGGCCAATGTTGAGCTTCTTTGTTTCTGTGAACTGGGATTCATATTGTTATTTAGGACCTAAGAAAGACATTTTCTTCCCTTGCAATTCCTAAATTTATCCATTTCTAGTCTTAAGGATCACTGTGTTCCAACATTTATCGTCTGGGGAGAAAAGGTCATTGATGCTACTATCACTGTGGAAGATCCACCAAGTGAAAACTTGGGAACCAAAAGATTGAGGCTTCACATTTCATAGTACTTATGACAGTGATAAAGTTTGTGACTGTAGAAATACATAACCTATACAAATTTTCCTTTCATTATCTGGTATTATAAAATATAAACAAGGATCACAGTGGAGTCAAAATTGCAATCTGTAAGCAGGAAACCTGTAACAGGAATTTTTTTTTTTTTTTACTAGTTTTTAACTTTTCGATTGTAAAGTTTTCTGTTTTGTGGAGTTCACTAAAATAAATTTAGTCCCTTTGTAATACTTTTTTGAAAATAAATTTTATCTTTTATATTGTGATTGTACTTGACCTCATATAGTGTTTCGAAGCATAAGTGGAATGCATGCTCTTTTGCTTTCTGTTCAAGACAGTATAATGATGTATATATCTGGAGACATTTCAAGTCAATTTTTCCTTGTGGCTTTTTCTTTGGAATAGAATGCTAGCGTAATAAAATGTATATCTGCCGCCCTTACCTTATTTCGTTCTGATGTTACATATATTTGTCACAGCCGATTTTTGCAATATAGAGGGCCATTTGCCAAAAGAAGGCATCCGCTTGTGGATTCTGCAGTAGTTTCAGAAATCAAAAGATGTCTGGAGGAAGGCATGGAATTCCAAGGAGAATTGTTAAACTTCAGAAAAGATGGATCTCCAATGATGAATAGGTTGCGGCTGACACCTATATATGGGGATGATGATATGATAAGTCACGTCATTGGAATTCAGTTCTTCACGGAGGCAGATATTGATCTAGGTCCAGTGCCTGGTACCACAATCAAGGAGTCTGCAAAATCTTCTGATCGGTTTCATGCTTGTCTCTCCGCTTTTCGTCCTGGACTGCCTCTGGGGGAGCGAAATATTTGTCGTGGAGTTTGTGGGATATTGCAATTGAGTGATGAGGTTATTGCTCTCAAGATATTATCTAAGTTGACGCCAAGAGACATTGCATCTGTTGGTTCAGTATGTAGGCGACTCTATGAGCTTACAAAGAATGAGGACCTTTGGAGAGTCGTTTGCCAGAATGCATGGGGTAGTGAAACAACCCGGGTCTTACAGGCTGTGCCTGGTGCGAAGAGGCTAGGTTGGGGTAGGCTGGCACGTGAACTAACTACTCTTGAAGCTGCGACATGGAGAAAGGTCACTGTCGGAGGTGCTGTGGAACCCTCACGCTGTAACTTTAGTGCTTGTGCAGTTGGTAATCGTGTTGTTCTTTTTGGTGGTGAAGGTGTTAATATGCAACCAATGAATGATACCTTTGTATTGGATCTAAATGATAGTAACCCAGAGTGGCAGCATGTCCAAGTGAGCTCCCCTCCTCCTGGTCGTTGGGGCCATACACTTTCTTGTGTGAATGGGTCACATTTGGTGGTATTTGGAGGCTGTGGGACACAGGGTTTGCTAAATGATGTTTTTGTACTGGATTTGGATGCAAAACCTCCAACGTGGCGTGAAATATCTGGGTTGGCTCCTCCTCTTCCAAGATCATGGCACAGTTCCTGCACACTTGATGGCACCAAGTTGATAGTTTCAGGTGGTTGTGCAGACTCCGGAGTCCTTCTTAGTGATACATTTTTGCTTGATCTCTCAATGGAAAAACCTATTTGGAGAGAGATACCAGTAGCATGGAAGCCCCCTTCCAGATTAGGTCACACCCTGTCTGTATATGGTGGTAGGAAGATTTTGATGTTTGGGGGCCTTGCCAAGAGTGGGCCACTTCGGTTTCGTTCGAGTGATGTATTTACAATGGACCTGAGTGAGGATGAACCGTGCTGGAGGTGTGTCACTGGGGGTGGAATGCCTGGTTCTGGAAATCCAGGAGGAATGGCTCCTCCTCCTAGACTTGATCATGTCGCTGTGAGCCTCCCAGGTGGGAGAATCTTGATCTTTGGTGGGTCTGTTGCTGGTCTTCACTCTGCCTCTCAACTTTATCTTCTGGATCCAACCGATGAGAAACCTACATGGAGAATATTAAATGTACCCGGGCGGCCCCCGAGATTTGCCTGGGGACATAGCACGTGTGTTGTTGGAGGGACAAGGGCAATTGTCCTTGGTGGTCAGACTGGAGAAGAGTGGATGTTAAGTGAGCTTCATGAGCTTTCACTAGCAAACTCTGTAAGCTGATTGAGACTATGGTGTAACTAAAGGGCACAGAAACCTTCAACTGCAACATTTCAAATCATTCTGAGGAATTAATCAGGCAGAAATTGCTGTTTCAGTCACTAATCACTCTTGACAACTATTCCGTTAGTCGGGGCTTCTTTTGGTTCTGAAAGTTTCTTTTATGGATTTGTTCTGGCTTGGGGTGACATTTCAGTTAATTCCAAGAGGGCCCTAAAACAATGTTGGTTATTTGTGAGGTTTGTGTGAGACTGCTCTTCAGTACAGACAATGAATAATTCTTCCTTGTCAGGTTAGTAGTATATAATAGACAGGTAGGTTTATATATGTAGGCTTAGTTTATTATTATGCCTGTGTTATCTGAATTCAGGTTCTGTAATTGGAACCAAACATGAAGGTGATGCCTGTTAATAGTAACGTATTGCTAGTTAGATATGTAATGAATATTTCTCCATCTCTCCTTTACTCATGTAAAATATGTTATCCAGCTTAAAAGATATACAAGCAAAGATTGTGAGGCAGTGAAGAAGCCAGCACCCTAACTCTGTAGAACGTGGCGGTGTAATTTTTGCGTGCAGATTAAGTTCCTTTTTCTGACTGAGATGGTTTCTTGAGACTTGACAAGTTTTCAGCCTTGAAGAATGTGGCTTCTTTTGTTTGCTGCCCTGATCTTTGCCTTTAGTTTCTTTTCAATTATGCATTTGTTTCCTTTTAACACAGTTGGAGATACATTTGTTACACTATGCTGTTTAGTCTCTGTTCGATTACGTATTCTCTGTCTGCACATATCACAGCCAGATACAGTTTTTACAGTTATGCTCCCTTTGATTTCTGAGTTTACAATTTTCACTTTACACAGCCGTATACATCTATTACGGTTGTAAAATTGGCTATAGCTTTTTTCCTGTCGTTTAGCAGTTTTAGGCACTCGCTTAGTTAGTGACATGAAGTCATTATCAGTTCTTGTGATGTTAATGATTTATTTGGATAAGTTTTGCTTGTGTTTTGGTTGTGGAATCGAGTTAATATTTTGTCTGCTCTATTCCTATTGTAGTCTGTGACATGGAATCATAGTTTCTGTAGTGCTAAAGATTGATTGGGATAAGTTTTGCATCTTTTTTGGTTGTGGAACCAAGTTAGTTTTTGGTCTGCTCTATGGGCGTTTCCGTAGAGTTTGTATTCTTAGATTATGTGGTCTATCTATGTTTATTTGATAGTCTTGTGTTGTCTTTGGATCTTGGAATATTGTAATCAGTTGTCTTCTAGTATGTTCTTAAATTCTCAGAAGAAAACACAGTGCGTGTATCTGTCATCCATTCAACTCGTAATTTATGTACTTGTGTCATTCCTACCTTCTTTTTGTTTCTCTAGGAAGTAGGAACACTGTTTCAGACTAGTTTCGATATAGGAGTTGGTAACTTCTGTTCAATGCCACATTGCCACTAGATTAAGGCGAGTCTTACCAAGGTTTTGGTTCTGTAGTTTGGAATTTTTTGACTCATCCTCTGACATTCTTTTGTTGATTATTGTTGTCAACATCTAAGGTTAGACTGTCTCGCCTACCTTTGTACTTTGGTTTCTGGTTAGTAAGGATACATCAGCGATCTTGCTGTGCTTTTTGTTTAGTTTGCTTTTATGTGATAGTCTGGAAAATAATCTCAGGTTCATCGTGGAACCATAGTTCTCGTGCATGGAGTAAATTGGGTTAAGTTTTCTGGGCTAAGATTACTTCACTTCATTGTTTTGTTGTCTGATACTATGTTTTGAGGAAGAATAGAAGCCAAGGGAGCTTATTCCTCCATACCAGTTGAGGGCAAATCACAAACAACAATCCACAATATGGCCTGTCTACTTGCTGATGAAGACAGATTCTTTGCATATTAGAAAAGTAAATGATTAAATTTAGTTTAATTCCTTGAACTTTAAGGACCTTTTGTTTTAATCACTTTGGTACTCTCAAACATTATCAACTAAGTTCTAAATTTTAATATTGTTTTAAAAATAACGTCATTTGTTGACTTGGAGCTGGCATGGAAATTCACGTCTGAGCTTTTTAACATGTAAAAATGGTAAACGAACATTTCAACGATAAAAATGTCATTTTTAAGGACTAAATTCAGTTATTTTTGGATTAAAATTTAAATTTTGGACTTAGATGATGTTATTTGAGAGTAGAAAGATCAACGTAATTTAAAAAAAAACATTAAAGACTAAACTAACTTTAGTTTTAAAATTTTAGGGAGTAAACTGAATTTAGTCTAAAAGTAAATGGGTGTTATAGCAAATCTACCTTATTTTTATTTTATTTTTGAAAAATATTATTTTGAAATTACATAGTTAAAGATTGTGGAGAAATAACCAAACTGACTGTAATTTTGGGGTCAAATTTAATACCAAATTTTATTATTATTATTATTATTATTTTTATATATAAAAAAAAAAAAACCATAACACTTTTGCTGTTCTAACGAGGACATGTTTTTGCCTCAGTCACCTGCTTCCCGTCCGATTTGCATTTGTTGAGCATACTAAGCAAGAACGGAGAATTATGGTTGCATTATTTATTTCATTCTGGATAAGTAAGTGGTAACATAAACTTTTGCAAGTTGGAAATGATGGAGAAGTTATAGAATCCCATAAGAATATATAATTCAGTAGCGTATTTTAAGCTTGATCTTTCAAAAGTGATGCCTCCATCCAAATTCTATAAAAAGAGACCATTAAGCTTGATTTTGATTGATATGAGACGAGGGTGTGAAGGCACAGCAATTACTCGGCCACGTAACGGCACAAGTGCTAGCATCGTCTCAACAAAACAAAAGAATTGATGCTTTACAAAATTCTCGAGTATTTTGTGTTTCTTATACTGTGATCGGAAAATTTCAGGTAGAATTGTTACTAAGTACTAGATGCGGTTCTTATATTGTGTTTAGGTGAATATTAGTTAATATTTTACTGGACAATAATTGTTCAGGTGAATATTAGTTAAATTCATGATTCACACTAGCGAACCCGATATATTAGGTTTATTAATGATGACCCGCCGACAAAGTTACGCGAGCTAGATGTACAGTTCGCGCGCGAGATAGCTTCGCGTATGAAACTTCGCGTAAAAAGACTAGGAGACCTGGGTTGACTCAATCAAATACTTAATTGCCTGTGAGGTCCTGTATGCTAGCGAAATGCGAATTTGCGTGCTACAAATAAAGTTTGCATGGGATGCTAGACTTAATAGTTATCAAATAGCTAACTTATCCATCTTGCTCATTGGAAAATTATTCATTGTTGGATATGGAATAAAAGGTTAAAAAGACCAGCTAGCTACATCCTTAATTACATTCAACAAGGAGTCTATGATTGATTACGCCAAGTTTCATGCATATCCACAAATGTGTTGGTGTTGTCTAGCAGAATCATATCAAAGGTGACGATCCTTCTCGCCTGCAATATCTCAACGTTGAAAACTTCTACAAGTCTTTGACATGCTTTAGACCAATACATGTGGCCTTAAAATAACTCTATATAAAAAAGTTTGAGGCTCTCTCTAGACACACACTCTACAAACTACAAAAATACAATACAATTATCGATTTAGTTGAACCCAGACGCTAAACCATCTCGCCTTAGCTACCCTTCTCCTTTCAAGCTCTCCGAAGCTCTGTCTCTTTACTTTCCAGGCTCCTCGGAGTTTCTGCACCTTTTACTTTTCAAGCTTCCCAGAGCACCCTTGCGTTCTCGTTTTTCTTTTCTTTGGTTACTCTGCTCGCTACAACCACGAGTATTTATATTAATGGTAGAGAAGCTACTGTAAATCCCCATCCGTGAGGTGGCACCAGAGCCCCACTTTCGTTTGATTAGAAGTACATGTCAACGCATTACAACAACAACCCTACTACATTCCACGTCCGCGCAGTGACACGCCCCGTATCCCTATAAGCATTGACTGCTACCATTTCTCTCTCTGCTGAAGATTGTGGTCAAAACACACTGTTATATTGACCAAGTCGCCAATGTAAGGCTTATGTTCTAATTTTCAATTTGACAATGATTTCACATGCAAACAAAGAGTTAGGTTTCATGGTGGAGAGGAAATATCCACATTTGAGCATCTTCAACGAGTTAGGGAAGTAAAAACTAAAATCTTCAAAATATTTTATGCTCCGACACCAAACGTATTATATATTTTATGGATTTTGTATTTTGTTTATTAAATTATTTTTTCAATGTCACTGTAATTATAAAGATTTTTACTGTTTATTTTACCTCTCATCGGTCATCGCTATCTCTATTCCTATCTCACGAGTGTTGAAGTTGAGAAGACATCTAATAATTTTGTCAAACAACATGAAGAAAATCTAAGAATCTTGATTACCTACAAAATTAGGAAATATTATTTGGTATGTTAGGAATTTACTTTGGCTTAATGTATAAAAGATTAATTTCAGTTTACCCATAGAAGGTTTATAGTTAACATCATTTCAGTTCTCATACTCTTAATTTTAAAAATTTACCTCTTAAAGTTTTTAATTTTCAAAAATCTTTTCAAATTGCTGAAATTCTGTTTAATTTAGACATTAAATGCTAACATGAAATCTTAGAAAAATAGTCTCAAAAGACTATTTTTGTTGTTATATAACTATTTTAACCCTTAAAGTAAGTTATAAAGTCAGAATCAATGTCTAAATTAGATAGAATTTCAGCAATTAATTTATAAAAATTAAAAACTTTAAAACTTTAAAAGTAAATTTTTAATATTAAAAGAACACGTACCGAAATAAAGTTAATTATAAATCTTAAAAAGGTAAAATGAATTTATATAAATACCAAACCTTTCTCTCCAACGAACCACATTCCTAGCAAAGCAAATAGCAACCTCCTATTTTAATCCAAAAATAAAAATCCCACAAAACGAGTAGAGGCTAGAGAGTAGTAGAAAGACAAAGATCTGACCAATTGGATTGCGTGCAGTCCACAGTACTTCACTTCTTCTTCTTCTTCTATCTGTAATCCACTCTCTCCACTTCCTTGTTCTTCTTCTTCGGAGTTAAGACCCAGAAACTCATCAGAGATCCCACAACCCACTTTCCTCTGTCTTCTGCTCCAAACCAAACAGACCCAGATGGCCATCAACCGAGACAACACTCCCCCACCTAAGATCGGCAAGATTGGGCCCTACACTGTGTTCATGACACCACCCTCCACTCCAAAGCCACTAGAAGAAGAAGAAGAAGACCAACAACAGCAGAAGCAGCCCGTGTTTGATTCACCCAAGAAAGTTGTCCTGCCTCCAGTGCAGCCGCCGCCTCAGCAGTTTGTGAAGCCGGTCGCCGCCGATGGCCCTGTTGTTGGCTTCTTCAAGAATGCTGTCACTAAAGTGCAGAATGGTATTGCATGCTTTTCCTTTGCTTACTTGCTTTTTTGTTAAGCTTTGTTTTGGGAAAGTTAGATGCAAAGGGATTGCTCTGGAAAGGAAGTTTAACAAAAAAAAAATATACAGAGTTCAGTTACATATGTGATGATTTCAGTGAATTTTGAGCTGGATTTTCGTTCTGTAATTTCTTTAGATCCTGTAAAATATTGAGTTTTGTTGTTTTAGGGGATGGTTTCATTGGTATTTCATTGACTAGTGAGCTACTATTGACGGCGTTTTTTGCTCGTTTTGCAGCACATTCGAGTTTGGATGATCACTTGGCGCGCTGGTTTGGGTTGAACCAGTCAAAATATCAGTGGGCACTTGATGATTACTATGAGAGCAAGGGATTGGTAAGCCGTTGATTGTTTCTGTTCTTTGTACTTACTTGCTTTTCAGTTCACTTTTTATATAATTGAATGTTTAGCAGCTGTTTGTTGTTTATTTAGATATAGATTTCACTAAGTGTGTGTATGCTAGATAAGGAATTCAATTTGGCTCTACTATTTCTTATGTTTCATTATGCGCTCTCAGACGTCTCATACAATCAAATATATTGTTCCATTACGCACTCATACGATCAAACATAATGTCTTCCTAGACCTATTGCACACCGTCAAATACACCTTTTTATATTTTTTATTAAAGGCTATTTTCCTGACCTGTGGCCAAATCGCCAAAGAATGGTTTTGTTCAATTTCTATCCATTATGTTAAAAGACATAAGACTTGATGAACACATGTATAACCAGGATCTAGACCTGTTACAAGTTTACAGTAGCATATGTAATTTACTGGTGTTTTGGTGTATGAATGACTTTCTAAATGCCATAGTAGTGCTGAGCTGCTGTACCTCACAAATCCTTTAAATACCATAATGTAAAATTAATACCGAATCTGAAGGTATGTACAAGAGCAGCCTATCTTTTTTCTTTTCAAATAACAATAACCTCAAAATAACATGTCTGAAACATAGTAGATGTATGTATTTAAGTTTTATAGCTATATCAAATGAGATATAAAGTTCTGCTGAGATAGGCCATTCTGCCTCATGACATCGGACAATACAAGGAAAAGCCTCATGACTTCTGGTCATTTAGGTTTTGAACTTGTGTTTATGCGTTGGTTTTCTTATGGCATCACTGGTCTGTCTTATTCGAACTGAACAGAGAGAATGCAAACCATATCTTTCTGCAATGTAAGATGGCCTCCCATATTTGCCAAAGACTTGTAAACTACCTGCCTGTCATATTATTATTTGCAGTTGGGTGTGTTTTGTATTTGCGCGCGCACGTGTGGGGCTGGTGTGACTTGGAAATCTACAGCACAGATTTTCTCCTCTGTTTGCTCCTAACTGTCCTGGTTTTAGGAAAGGAAAAAAAAAGAAGAAGCCAAAGTGTTGTCGGGATGTGGTGTCTTTGCAGTTTTTTGGTTGTTGTGGATGAAAAGAAGTAAAACTTTTGACATTGATGAAGGGGTACCGGTTCTCACTGACATTGATTGAAAGCTTCACTGACCTTATTTGGAGCACACATCTACCTAATTTCTGAAAGAAATGGTTCTTCCCTAGCCCTGTTTGGTAGATGTGTTGTTATTTATTTTGTAAAGTTAGGTGGTGATCCCACACAGACTTTCCAATTTTATTGAAACAACGAATGCTTGATTGATGTGGGACCCTCAATTTCATGGAAAGTGCATATATGTTTCTCAACTTTAAACATCATGATAACGTTTAGCTAACTTGATTTTCATTGCTGTTAAACCTAACCAATGACTTGATCTTACTTGGTTGCAGGAAAAGGGCACTGCTAAAGCACAAGAGGTATCTAGCAAGATGCATAGTGTATAACATGCTTTCTTGACAGGTAACATGACGTTTTTTTTTAATTTTTATTTTTTATTTTTATTTTTTTTCTTCTTCTTCAGATTTCCATTTGATGTTGTATTGCATATAATTTTCAGATCTTTAACTAGTAGTTTATGTAAATTTGCAGAGTTGACTGCAAGAGAAAGCTCGTGAACTCTTCTTTTGCGTGTACAATATTTATACTATATATGGGGTCGCAGAAATGCAGCTGAGTATCTTTAGAGTACAACCAACATCTGAGACTCTGGTTAATGCAATTCTCTGCCTACTGCAACGGCTAAGTTTGGTTGTCTTAACAGTTTCTAAGCCATGTAATATCATCTAAATCTGTAGTTTTCGGCCATGGTGTTTTTTTCACTTCTTAAGCTGTTAGCTGATGTATTCCAGTGTACTGATTTTGTACCTCCAGCTTGTTGGTATATTCGCATTTTCTGTTAAAGCCATTATTTGCTACTTATGATTTCGAGCAATTATCATTCTTTTTGCTGGCATACTGTCTCGTTGTTTCTCATAGCTGCACAAATATAATCACCGCAGCAATAAATCTAGTTTTCACCAATTGTATTTGAGTTGCATTTTCTTCATTAGACAGGCTCTGTTAGTCTGTAATAAATTAGCGGAATTGTTAGGCTCATGGTTTGTTCCAAAGTGATCTGAATCTGAATTCCGTTAAGCTGTGTTTGGAGGCTGGGATTGTACTATCACTCTATCGGGCAGTGTAGGAAAAATAACGTGAAAGCTGGGATTTTGTTAAATTTTACTCCTTTTTGATTCCTCTTCTTCAATAGCTGAACTCAAAAGTTCCATCTGGGGCAACAAATTCTTCATCTTAATTGAGTTGGTGCATTTGTTTAACTAAGCTTCATATTCCGTTTCGTTTCATTATATCATCTGCTTGTAAATTACATGTAATCTATTTCAACTCGCGTTGTTTCTCTGTGATTTAACTTTCATGAGTAGTGCTCTAGAACAGGTTAAAAGCTAAACAATATTATGAATAGTTGGTTTGCTCCGGTATAGATTATTCTAGTCATAAACACTTGCCTACACTTTACAGCACTACTCTAACTTTCACTTCAAGTTATTGTTAGGAATTACGAATTACTCTAATGTTCACCTAGTTAGTAATTGCTCAATAATATTAAGGTATTATGCACAACTGTTAGATTAAGTTGAATTGTTTTATTTTCAGTGTTAGATTAACGTCCAATGTTGTGAATAACCATAACTTTCTTGGTCAGCTTCAAGTTCTGGATATATATTGGTTCGCTTTGCCTAATTGAATATGAGTTCCAATCACTGGATGGCATGTAGTCTCAGGCATTTTCCTTTGGCTTTCATAGGGTTTTCCTATGTCATAGCATTTCTATTCTATAAAAGAAGGAACAAAACAGAATTCGTGAAAATATGGTAGAATTTCTCTGGTCTGACTTATGATTAGTTATTAGTCTCCTCACCAAGTCAAGCTAGGATAAATAAGAAACAATCAAGGAATTCATTATACTTTGCAGGAAGATTCCCGGAAATTTAATCTATTTTCTTTGTTATGCTTCCACAGTCTTAACTTATATGTTGTACTACAGCTTCCCGCTCTTGGCAGAATCATCATGGGAAGAATATAAATATTCCTGGGTAGGAAAAAACTAATCAACATGACTTCCAGTGGTAAAGAACGTATAGTCTACTCTTCATCTCAGCTCTCTAATAATCCTCATGCCTTGTTCTGTCTTCTTTAAAATGTTATATCTATGTCCTGCTTAATCTATTGTTCTAAATTATAAGACTCTTTGTATATCTGCAAGTTTGTTGAATACTATTACTGAATCCTTTATCAATGTCGAGTTACTCGGATACACAGACCAATAGTGGATCAGATGCAGGACTTTACATTGCTGTAGGGTTAGGTATGCTGTCTTATTCTCTTTCTGCTTTGATTTAACAGTTATTTGTTAATCGTTATGTGCAAGATATAGAAGACTAATCGGTTTTCATCGTTTTGTTACATTTTGCAGTAGTTGTCTTTGTGAAGATCACTATCTTGGTTGTGGTATGCAAGAAATGTAGTCAGAAAGGTAGCAGCTCTGATAATCCAAGCTTTCATGATCCAAGCTTCCCAATACTCTCAATGGATAATTTTCTAAATGATATGGAAAGAGAGAAGCCTATCAGGTTTACTTCTCAACAACTTCGGATTGCAACTGATAACTTTACCGACTTGTTGGGTTCAGGAGGGTTTGGTTCAGTTTATAAAGGTCTATTTAGTAATGGAACGCTTGTGGCAGTGAAGGTTCTGAGGGGTACCTTGGACAAGAGAATTGATGAGCAATTCATGGCGGAAGTTAGTATACTGGGCAGGATTCATCATTTCAACTTGGTTCGTCTTCATGGTTTCTGCTTTGAGAGACAGTTTAGAGCACTTGTTTATGAGTACATGTCTAATGGTTCGCTTGATAAAATTCTATTTCTTGGAAACAAGATTATAGGATTTGAAAAGCTTCATGACATTGCGGTTGGGACGGCTAGAGGGATTGCTTACTTGCACGAAGAATGCCAGCAACGAATAGTCCATTATGATATAAAACCTGAAAATATTCTTTTGGATGTGAATTTCTTCCCTAAAGTTGCTGATTTCGGTTTGGCCAAGCTGTGCAACCGAGACAATACTCATATTACAATGACAGGTGGGAGGGGAACTCCTGGTTATGCTGCACCAGAACTTTGGCTGGGGTTTCCTATAACCCACAAATGTGATGTGTACAGCTTTGGAATGCTGCTATTCGAGATTATAGGTAGAAGAAGGAATCATGACCTTAATCTTCCAGAGAGCCAAGACTGGTTTCCAAGGTGGGGATGGAAGAAGTTTGAAGCTGGTGAACTAGGAGAGGCGCTAATGGTAGCATGTGGTATAGAGGATAAAGATAAAGAGGCAGCAGAGAGAATGGTAAAGGTAGCTATTTGGTGTGTTCAGTATCAGCCTGAGTTGAGGCCTTCGATGAGTCTTGTGGTGAAAATGTTGGAAGGAGCAGTTGAGATTCCTAGACCCTCAATTAACCCATTTCAGCACTTGATGCCAGGCACTCCTATCATGGCAGCATATAGCACTAGTGCCTTTGACACGGATTCCTCTCAAGCAATAACTGGATGCAACATTGTTCGTAGTACTCCCATCATTACGAAATACGACATTGAATTAGCTTCTACTTAAGTAAGGTTGAAGCAAGTCTTTCATAATGTCTCTTTCATTTTATTGCAAACTGTCATGTCTCTCAATTATGTATATTGTAGGCAGTTATACCTGTGGTGCTGAGGTTTTGATTGTTCAACTCCTCAGACACTGCGCTGATCAGCACTCAGCAGCCATGACCAGTATTCCCTTATTATATACAACAATGAGAATAAATGCATGTAAACTTTTGATTGCATACAATGAATATATGTATATCCATGTTCTTTAGCAATTAACTGTTCATTTATAAGTTCCATTACATTTTTGAAATATGGTACTCTCTGCTAAAGGAGGTTGATTACTGTATTGGATTTCATCATGAGATTATGAATTGTGGGCTTGTATAACACAAAACTTGATTATTTATGTATTAGAGGCTTAGAGATTCCTAGTCCTCTATGAGATTCTTACCAAATGATATATATGTGTATGTAAATAGCTAGCATTTTGGTAAATTAGGTTTTCACCGAAGACCAAACCAACTTTTTTCGATAATTTTTCTTTCAATTTTTTCTATTTCGATTCGATTGTCAAGATTTAAGATTTACTATATCATAATCTTCGATCGGTATTCCTAAATGGTAACCATAATTAGACCCAATCTATGTCATTTTGAGACCACCCTCGTTAGTCGTTGGTATAGTTTCTCAACCCTCCACTAAGTTTCTCTCGTATGACCAGGAAAAGCTTGGTCTTTTTTATTGTAGCAACCAAAAAAAAAAAATCCTAAACTACGTCGTTTCAGATATAAGGGATTAAGGGGCTTCCGCTCTCAGTGAAAAAGAAACTCCAAAGTTGAGTAGCCACCATAAACCCTTAAACCCCAAACTCCACCACCGCCGGCAGAGATGATTGGAGGTGGCTACAGCTACGTCTCAGCCCCACCGGCCTTCTCCACCGACACCAAGCGCCTACTCGTCTGCACCGGCACCGTCGTCTCCGTCTTCAGCACCTCCACCGCCCTACAGGTTTCCACTTTGGAAGGTCACACGGCGTTGGTCACCTCCGTGTTAGTGGTCCCCGGCAACAAAGCTCTCAGCTTCTGCTGGACGGCATCGCTTGACGGCACCGTTAGGTATTGGGACTGTGTGGCGGCCGAGTTGATGAAGACGATTGATGTCAAGATGCCTATCTATTCTATGGTATTAGTTTCGTCACTGTTGATTGATT
Organism: Fragaria x ananassa; assembly: GCA_034370585.1. Classification (NCBI taxonomy): domain Eukaryota; kingdom Viridiplantae; phylum Streptophyta; class Magnoliopsida; order Rosales; family Rosaceae; genus Fragaria; species Fragaria x ananassa. The sequence continues at coordinate 6,267,546 of CP139760.1, forward strand.
GGTTGTTGTGTTTTGGTGAAATATACGAATTTGATGGAAGTGTTGTTTCGATTTGTGCTTTGCAGGTTATTCCGGCGTTGTTGTTGGGGCAAACGGATTTGAAGATGATGCCTGCGGATGCTTTTGCTTATTTGTCTGTTGAAAACACACAAGTGCAGGAGAATTCGGGGAAGGACTTGCGTGGCCAGATTCGCAAGTGTAATTTGACTGAATCTCGGTTGGCTGGTGTTGTTCTCGCAGAGGTGCGGTAATTGTGTACTGGAATTTATGTGCTTTTTGAAGTTATATATGTGAGATTAATGAGGGCTTACTGTACAATGCTAGGAGCTAAAGAAATGAATATATGGAGTGAACCAAAAAAGTTATTGTCATTATTCAATGCCTAAAGTTGTAGTATGACTTTGTTTTCCTGCTTTTTCTACCTGTTGATGACTTTCTTTTCGTGGTGATTTGGTACAAAAGAATGAGTGGGTTTCTTGATTGTATCTGTTTCTGGATGTTTCTCCGGGCTGATAAGATATTGATATCTTGGCCATCTATTTACTGACAATAGAGCTAATCTCTCTGCTAAAATGAGAAGGAAAGAATTGCTTACTTATCAGTAGATGTTTCTAAATTGTATTTGTATTTTTGTTTCTTAAGAAGTGTACATATTAGCTTTTAAGAGATTAAACTTTTTTTCAAAGAGAATCGACACTTGATTCTGTTCATAGCATTTGGAACTTGTTATTTAGGAGTGTTTTACTTTAACTAGTTTGCTCAAGATGGATTTCTGAAGAAGAAGTTCCACTTGTCGATTGCTTGATTATAAATTAAATCCAAATTAATTAGTTTGCTCTGATAATAATCACAAGACAATACTTATGTTATTCCAGTTTTCTTCCTCTCCTATTGAAATTTAAGATGTATGACAATGAGTTGTCTTAATTTGACAGACGAGAAAACCAGAAGTTATATCTATCAGTCCCTCTGGAAAATTCTTTGGCATCCGGAACAAGCGGAAGCTTCACATCTGGAAAACCCCTGCCAAAGATTCTAAACTACCAGTGGCTAAGATTACACTACACCATACAAGAAATTTTACACTTCTTGCATTTCATCCAACAAAGAGGCTTGTTGCTGCAGGTGATACATCTGGGAGAATTCTAATCTGGAGAGGGTTTGGTAACCGTACATTTTCAGATGGTGAAAAAATAGTAAATAGAGGATTAATGAATGATGAGGAAGAAAAACCTGGTACCAGGGGAAATGATGATGCTGATTCTTGTACCACTTGGCATTGGCATCCTATGGGAATCAATCTTCTTCGTTTTTCTTCTGATGGAGTGTACTTATATTCAGGTATGCAGATTTTGAGTGCTTTCAGGTAAAATGGGGATGGCTTGCTCTTTTCTTTTTGATCCTCTTCCTTTTTATTATATTCTTTTTCCTTTGTCAATTTTCTTACAGCATGGATGTAAAGTGACCATTCAATGACAAAATGTTTGTATTCAGGTGGAAAGGAAGGAGTTCTCGTAGACTGGCAGCTAGACACAGGGAAAAAGAATTTTTTACCAAGAATTGGATCTCCACTTATATATTTAACTGATTCTCTAGATCCAACACTTTCCGCTGTAAGTATGGCATTCAACATACTGTGATGGAGTATTTTAGCATGCACATAAGTCATCAATTCTACTGGTTTACTGATATAAGGTTTTCAGATATCTTGTGCAGATAATCAAATTCACTTGCTAAAAATGCCCTCAATGGAAATCACAAAGTCTATTTCAGGGATCAAGGTTTGTTTCTATTATAAATTCTGATGCACTCTTTTTTCACGGCTATAACACTATATGGTAGGTAACAGTAGTTAGCGACAGAGTGCACCATCAGGATTTAGGAAAGGCCTACAGATAAGTTGCATATAGATGTTGATATTAATATCAAAAACTTGCAAATGCAGCAAGGGGCATTTTTTACTTTGTTTGTGAGGCAAGTGCAATAAAAATCTGATTGGTTTATTAATTCTTCAGAGCCTTTAAAATCTGCCACAATAGGCATGGCCTTGACACTTAAAATGCATAAGCATGAAAAAACTATCTTTAATTGGGCAGTGAAAATCTTATAAATATGCATGATGAAGTTTTTACAGACTATTGGCCAAAGGCACTCCTGAGTTGTCTTGCCCTAAAAATCTGATTGGTTATTAATTCTTCAAAGCCTTTAAAATCTGCCACAATAGGCATGGCCTTGACACTTAAAATGCATAAGCATGAAAAAACTTATCTTTAATTTGGCAGTAAAATCTTATAAATATGCATGATGAAGTTTTTACAGACTATTGGCCAAAGGCATTCCTGAGTTGTCTTGCCCTAAGGCCTGAGATGAACCTTAGCCCTACGTCCAGGTTAAATGTTAATTTTCGGCATATGGTATACTGGTACTTGAGGTACCATTTCCATAGTTTAGCAGGCTCGCTGCCGTGTTTGTGGTTTCATTCACATTTTCATCCCTCGGAAGTACTTTTAGCAGCTTTATCTGACGATAAAATAGTATGACAGCTTCTAAGTACTTTTATGTTCCTTTCCAGCTCCCATTTTCTTCTCCAGAGGTATATGACGGCATGTGCAGCAAGTTTTCCTTTGATGACACTGCTGGGTTAGTTGCCTTGCATGCAGAGAACTATCGCATCCAGTTTTACAGCTTGTTTGATGACCGTGAAATTTCTGAGGTAAAGATATTTTGTTGGTACTTAATATTTCTCATTTATTAAATGGTACAAAGATCTTATTGCATTTTGGTTCTCTTGTATCTCCTCCTAAGGAAATTTCCTATAGTGATAGCTTCCGACGGGCAATCTTTTTGATGACTTTAACTTATTAGCGTTGACATCAATTTGTTGATGATAAATACATTTCTGCCTTTTCCTGTAAATAAAAAAAAATGGTATTTTTCTAGTTCTGTTAGTTTGGGTCCTAGGGGTCTTATACTTAGATTATTGTGTTCTTGAACCAACTCTTTTCCACTAGTATCACATGCATGTAATAAGTAGATAAATAATATATAGACAGACATAGATGTGTTTGGCCTGTGAGCATCTGTTCTGTTTTGATGACATGCTAGTTAAAATCGTCTGGATTGTATGTTTGGCAGGTTCAAGTGTGTGAGAGAAATCATCAACCAGGCGATGAAGTCTCTGTAAGCTGCTCATTTTACTTGATACTGTCCCATCAGTACACATATCATCTACTACATAGGATCACTGATTTTACCATACTACAGGTAATAGTGACTTTGGTGTCTCTGTCTGGAGATGGCTCTATGATGAGCACTGTGGAAGTTAATCTTCCTGAGGATGGAATAGGTGGTCTTGTGTGTCTTAAGTTCTGGGCATCGGATTCACAGAACAAAAATTTCAACTTGTCCACCATTGTGTATGAACCTCACAGGTTCGACCTTGACTGATCTACTAAGAAAATTGGACTGTGTACTTTCTTTTGTATGCAATTACTCATTGAGTTTTTTTCTAGTGAGAAATTGTTTATTGCTGCTGGAATTGTTAACCTGAGAAAAAGTCATCTCTTGTAATTTTCACAATCTTGTACATGTTTCAAAGTTTTGAAGCTGAATAAACGTATAGGTTGTCTGTATGTTTTGTATGAATCATAGGATTATTAATGTTTTCTAGTTTTGGTGTTTTGTAGGGATGCTGGAATTTCTGCTGTTGCTTTCCATCCTACTCGTCAAATGGTTGTCAGTTCATCATACGGTGGGGATTTCAAGGTAATTTTGAGGTCAATAGCGTATTTGTTTCAATGTGATATTTAAAATTTCAATGATATTTACAATTTTATTTCAATGCTTCAGATTTGGGTTTGCAGTGATGAGATTCCACAGAAACAAGATGCATTACAGCACTCTGGTTGGATGTGCCATGCTGTAGGTTCATACAAGTATGTTCTCTACCTTGGATGATAACTTCTTGCAAGGGCCTTCACCCTGTCATCCTTTCTAGGAGTTGAATTTGTGAAAATAACTTGGTGATAAAGCTTTATACTCTGAACTGCATGATCATGTTAATACCTTATATATGGATTTTATAAATGGAAAACAAAGAAAGACAAAGTAAACTCTATGGAAGAAGAAAATGACAAATACGCTTCATGTTCATCTTCATAATCAATAACCCGGTGTTAGAACTCTTGTTTATCAGGTTTCTGAACAGGACATATGAACTGTTTTGAGATTTCTCTCTTAGCAATTATGATGTACCTTGTAGGAAAAAGCCAATGACAACTGCTGCATTTTCTGCCGATGGTTCTGTGCTGGCTCTTGCAGCTGAAACTGTAATCACACTATGGGACCCTGACAACAACATGCTTGTGGCTGTGCTTGGAGAGATGCAGATGGTGAGTTGTCAGCTTCTCTTTACTTTAATATGTCTTCAGAAATAAACACTGTTTCATGAACAAACTAGGGGTATGTAGCATTGTTGTCTAGCTTCTAATCATTTGGGTTGGCTGTTTATACTTTATACATCTAAAAACCTCAGACCTCCGTGCCTCTCCATTATTAAGGATGGTTGTCTTATTCATTTTTTAATGCATGCAGTGTGGATATGTTTAGGATATGGTCCTTTTGTTTATTTATTTATTATTTATTTATATTTATCACACTACATTTCCATATTGACAGTAGTATAAATGATTGAGTTACCAGCTGATGCACACAAATTTCTTTTTCTGAATATTCCTGTGTTGCTTCCTCTCACATGTATATGCATTTTATTCTCTTTCAGCCAATTTTGACCCTCTCCTTTGCTGGGGAGTATCTTCTGTCCATCTCCCGAGGTTCAAAACCACAATTATCTGTGTGGAGCATGTCAAAACTGTCTGAGTCTTGGTCATACAAGCTTGACATAGAAGGTTTGAATGTCTTTATTTATCAGCCCTAAACGTAGCAAAGTAGTTCTCTCATTTTTGTATAGATTTATTCTTCTTTTCCTCACCTCATCACTATTGTTTTTGATATAATAAAAGTGACATGAATCAAGGTTTCTTTTTAAAGGGATACAAACTGAATCAGTAAGAACCAATAATGTTTTAAACTAGCTTGACTGGTATCTGAACTCATTGGAGCTCAGATCACCTTAGGCCACAATCCGCCTTCTTATATAATCTATGTCAAGTGGAATGGTCGTTTTACTGATGAAACTAGTGTCCAACATTGTAATTGATGTTCTGTTATTTATATATCCTGCAGATGTTACTTGTGCAAAAGATTCATCATCATTTGCAGTTCTAGCCCTTTTGCCAAAATCATCTAATGAACCAATTTTTCAAGGAAGAGACGGGCTAATCTTATTATTCAATGCTACAGATCCTGTTCCATTGGCTATGTGGTCCGTAAGGAAGGTATGATATTCTTGAAATTCTTGCTCTTTTTAGGAACAGTTATAGCAAATGCTTCCTCATATTTTTTTTTTGTCTTGAAATCCATTTGGCAAAGTATAGTAAAGATTATGAAGTTTTATATCATATTTAATCTCCATCAAAAAGTGACCTTCAAAGATATGAACCCCATTATGTAATGGGCACAGCAGTATCTATAACATCTGTGGGTTGATATGGATATGACTGTTGAAAATGTGTTTTGATATGTATACCTCTAGGATTTAATACCAACTAAATAATTTTGAAAACAGGAATCTCTAGGATTTAGTAGCATATGTCTGCTTGCATTTGTTTGTGTCTGGACTTTTGCTTTTAGATCGTCTATGCCCTTTGAAAAGTTCAACTAATTCAAAACAGGAAGTTTTGGTTTTTAATTCATTTAATAGTAACCGTAGGTGTTTAACTATATATTTTCACACAGGTTATGTGTGAGTTTGTGATACTCTCCTCTTTGGTGTGTTAATCATTATGCTTGTGTTGCAGGCTAAGGGAGGGGGACTTGCTTTTCTTAAAGGAAACTCACCTTCCTTTCAACATCAAAGTATATTTGGTGGAAAATCACCACAAGCTTTGCTTGCCTATATAAATGCTGATCATGAGTATATCCTCTTTGATCCATATGGCAACGATGCAAGTGAACTTAGTTTGACCAGGACGAAGGATCATATTTCTGCTGATGAAACAGGTGGGTTGCTTTATGGATTATGTTGCTTCATTTCATTTCATTTCTTGACAAATTAAAAGTTAATTCTGTATTTTTTTTTTGCTTGGTATATATAGTGTGGTATTCATGAGTTAAGAGTACATTCTAATACTATTATTGGAATACATTACCGCTACAGTTATTGGAGTGCATTGCCTCTAATACAGTGTTTGGAGTGCATTGCCTCTAATACAGTGTTTGGAGTGCATTGCCTCTAATACAGTGTTTGGAGTGCATTGCCTCTAATACAGTGTTTGGAGTGCATTGCCTCTAATACAGTGTTTGGAGTGCATTGAATAAACTAAAGGCTAAACTAGCACTTTGCCATGGTGCATTATTGTAGACATCTACCCTTAAGAAAATGATTCTCGACTTACTTAGGACCTAAGAGACATCCTAGTCGCACATAAAATGTCACGCCTGTGTCTAAAGTGTGCACGTATGAGTCTTGTGCTGATAGTTCTTTAAGACTTACATCAGTACTCATGATCTTCATATCACACTATTATGAAAAAAAGTGTCTTCGTAGAAAAGATTTGAATTAATAAACTTATCCTCATAAATGACATAATAACCAGACAATATGGTAATTGTGCCAGCTTTTGTTGCGACTACTTTCGCTTCTCATCCTAAACTATCTTTGGACGTGCATCAGATGAAGATCCATCTAGTTAGATAAGGAGTACAAACTTGCGTCAATTACGTGTGAAACTATACTCAGAATAGTTCATTTATGGTAGGAAGGAGTACATATTTATGGTAGGAAGGTTAACTCTTTTAATGGTATATCTTTATCAAATGAACTGCATCCATGAATGTTTCCAGTAGAAATATCAAAAGACTCAGAATAGTTCATTAACATAATCATTTGAGTTGGTGAGAAAATATAATCAGCCTGATTGGGTGTTAACCAATATTCCTTTTGCATGTGGGAACCTCATTTTCATTACTTGTATCTGACATTCTGTATGATTATTTTTAACAGCGCAATTTGGATACGCATCTATCTATGGGGAGCTACCACAATTTGAGATGAAGACAGACCAGAACTTGTTTGCCCCATATGCTCCATCACAATGGCCTTGGGAGACCATTTTTAGTGGGTCATCATCCCATAATCTTCTACCCCTACCTAAATTGTGTTTAGAGTTTATGGAATCGCTGCTGGAAAGGAGGACTACCACAGTAGAGTAACTTAATTCATTGCCCTATGCTGTATTGGCTATCTCAACTTAAGGTGAGTATAAGAAGATTAGTTGTCTAGTTGATAAACAAAGTTAATGATCTCTGGGGCAGAGGGCAAAACTGATTGTTAACAAATGAGGCAGACTTGGTGAGGATTATGGTCTTGACTTATTTTATCTCTTGTTGACCAAGTACAAGACCATGAGAAGGAATCTACCTTTACTCGCGGTGGAGGGGGCAGTTCCTGCAAAGTTTTGTAATTTTATATCCCAAAGAAAATCTCGTAATTTTGATGAGCTTTTGTATCGACATCGAGTTCTAAGCTAAGCTGAGAATGATTTAACAGTACTATGAACTCTGTATGCCCTGCTATGTAGGAATAGATATAGATGTTTTACATGGATTGGACTCATCAAGTTATACCCTAGGGAGTTGAAATAGAAGAACTTTGCTTGGTTGGGAGCGTGATTTGTGGGAATCATTGCAGACTTGGGTTAGTTTCAGTTTTTGAACCAACTGCTTGGTACCTTGATAGCTCAATTCCAGATTTTGTACCAACTGCTTCCAATATGCGGTATGGCCTCAAAGCCCTAAACCCTGTTTTGAGTGTAACCTTGCCGTTCTAGTTGTTGAAAGTTTAGTAACATTTAACTTTTTCCAATAAAGGAAACAAAAGTCACGTGCTGCTTATTTTTAGTTATAGTTATGAAACTCAGATTGGTGCAACTCACATGTCGAAATATAATTTGTTTGAAATCTGTCGACTATATAGAATCAAGTAAACGTTTTTAACAATGCTTTTAAGCACGACCAAACTTAGGTGTTTTTTTTTTTTTGTACCACAAATGAACAATTTATTCAAGTTTCCCTCCTCAGTTAAATGTGAAGATTGGGGTCTGGCACTAGGACATGCATTTGGACTGGGTAGCGAGCTACACTATGTTGTCCCTTATATTTTGCACCACTTCTAATGTAGCACATTTCAAGAGACTACACCAACCCTGTTCCTCCTCTTTCATCAACTTCTAGTCTTCTGCTGCATTTCTGCAGAAGAGCCACCAACAATGGCACCAGAAAGGCTCCAATGTCTTAAGAAATATATCCTGCCAATATTGTGTGTACATGTAGTTCTTTTTGGGTTTGCTACCTCACAAACCATAGTCACCAGTTTACCTGGTTTTGAAGGGGACTGCCATTCACACTCGAAACTGGGTAAGCTCATTCTAGCTGCTGCATTGAGTTTTTCTGATACATTCTTTCTTTTCCTCATGAGTTACGCGATTGGTGATTGTAGAAACAGCATTGAGAATTTTGGTTTTGTAGGTATGTGGGTGTGGGTGACTCAAACACTTCCCAGTTGTTCTACTATTTTGTTGAGTCGCAGAGAAGCCCTGCCGAAGACCCTCTTATGCTTTGGTTCACTGGAGGCCCTGGCTGCTCTGTTCTCTCTGCCTTCTTTTATGAAAGTGGTATGTGACTTTTATACGATTGCTTAGTCTAGCAATTTCAATACATACTAGTTGATATACTAATTACTATACATGCAAAGTCGAGATATGGTGATTAAGTTTGAGAAATGACCATTAGTAATATACTAGAAAACATACAGAAGATACAGAAGTATAATTGTCACCATCATATATTATAGTTTCCTACATACTACCCTAAAGTGTAATGTGCTTTAATATATGTCATTCTCATACCACGATATATTAAGACAGATTCTTTCTGTTAATATTAGTTGTTCTATCATTAGTAAAATGCTTACAAAACAGATAAAAGAAAGTTCCACCGAAACAAAGACTAGAATTTAGATTGTTGGTTCTTTTGAGTGCAGACAACGTAATCACAAAATTAATTCCCAAGTCAAATACTGTGGGTAGTAGGATAACCATCAATCTATGATGCTCTATATGGTTGAACCTATGTCAGGTCTGACCTGCACTCTATTATCTTACAGTGAATCTGAACTAATAAAATGAGAAAAAAAAAAAAACTGATGTTAATCTTGTCATCGTTCATAAGTTCTTAATAGGCCGGACTGCTTCAACACCACCATTTTTTTCATAGATTAGGTGTCATTTTCAGTTGTGCAAGGACTAATTGTCTCTGCAGTCAGAAATCTCCGAACTAACTTGATCACAATCGTCATTGCCACACCAAATCATGGAGTGACATAATTTATGGCATTGATTCTCCTTTTACCTTTTTGCAGGTCCACTATCTTTCACATATGTAGATTACAATGGAAGTCTACCCTCACTTCATTTGAATCCATACGCATGGACACAGGTGCGAAGTTTCACAGTTCATATGCGTCCTTCAAGGCTTCAATATATACTATTCTTTTACTAGTTTATTTAACTCATACACATTGACCTTTTCAGGGCCTTAACATAATATATGTAGATTCACCTGTTGGCACCGGATTCTCTTATTCTACAACCCAAGAAGGTTACTATATCGATGACGAAGATGCCGTGGACCAGAGTGTTCAGTTTCTAAGAAAGGTATGCTGAATTAGTCTGGAAAAAATGTTCTTACAGAAATGAAACCCCTAAACTTTGACAATGATGAATACTAATATGAAATGTTCTGTATCAAATACAATGTTTCATTACAAGTATATCCATGTTTTTGAGGCTTTCTGCCATCAATTCTATAAACCTCTATTTGTATGTAATTTCTGTTAGGAATGACAGCTAAAGATAATTATTTCAAAAGCCATCACCTTAGTGAACATAAAGAATGGCAAATATGTTTCATATATATGGAATGCTATATGTTTCTTTAAGGCTAATTTATTTCCTATATTGTTATGCAGTGGCTGATGGCTCATCCTCAATTTTTGAACAATATACTCTACATTGGTGGCGATTCATATTCTGGAATTCCTCTTCCTATCATAGTACAACAGCTTTATGATGGTAAGTTACATCCTTGATGACCTTTCGAGGTCTGTGATTTCTGTTTTTCATGGAAAGTAAATTTACTAAGTCCGATATTTAATAGTTTTTGACTTATAAGTTTCCCAACAAAATTTTGCTGCAGGTAACAATGCTGGAGTGGAGCCCTATCTCAACCTTCGAGTACGTAACTGTTTTCTCCAGAAATCAGTTGTTTTTCTTTTGCTTTCATTTCCAAAACTTGAGTAACTTTGATGCATCTTATATGCATTTTAGACGTACAAAGTGGTTACTTCAAGTAGGATGTCGTTAAGAAGGCTTTATACTTTTTGGTTGCTCAATCAAAATGAAAGATACTGCTGAATATATCTTCTTAAGTTGTATGAAATCTGTAAATCCAATTCTAGTTAATATGTGAAAAGATAACAAGCGTAATGATTTGATGATATTGATTATGTAATGTTGTAGGGGTATATACTTGGAAACCCGAAGACTGACGACTTCATTGATGTCAACTCTGTCAACCCCTTTGCACACAGGTTGACACTCATATCAGATGAACTTTATGAGGTATTCCCTTTTGAATTTTTTTTTTCTTCAAATATTTTCTTTTGTAAAGTTAGTTCAAACTAAATCAATCTAAAATTTGATGCATCTGTGGTCTTTCAGTCTACCAAAGAGAGCTGCGGCGGTGACTACGTTAATGTAGATGATAACAACACAGTATGTGTGACAGATCTTGGAGCTATTGATCAGGTCAGAGAGACTAAAGCTGATCTTTAGTTAGATGCCTTTCTGCCATTGTTATGATCCATAGAAACTAAGAAAATCATTTGACATTTCAGCTGCTTCTTCAAATTAATATTATGCATGTCTTGGAACCCAACTGTCAAGTGGCTTTACCAAACAACAGAGAAGAACCAGGAAGAAGATCAATCCGAGAACTACCAGAAAATCTACTCACAGAATCCACTCCTGCATTATGGTGCCGAGTAAATCCTGAGTACATTTCTTACGAGAGATATATGTATGCTGAGCCTAACTTCTCTACTTCCTCTTTTAACAGTACTACAACTATGTGATCTTGGGTGTGTGGGCTAATGACCACGCTGTCCGCAAAGCTCTTAACGTCAGCGAGGTATTTAGCATGCAAACTTCTAATTCTTACATGAAAGGAAAGTGTTAAGATGCAAGCTGAATAATGTATAGCGATTTTACAACAACTGATTAATGTCTTGATTCTAAACAGAACTCCATTGGTGTTTGGAAGAGGTGTAATATGAGCATAGCTTACACAAAGACCGTCACAAGTAGCGATTTTACAACAACTGATTAATGTCTTGATTCTAAACAGAACTCCATTGGTGTTTGGAAGAGGTGTAATATGAGCATAGCTTACACAAAGACCGTCACAAGTAGCGTTGAGTATCACAAGAATCTCAGTGACACAAACCTTCGAGCTCTTATATACAGGTGACATATCTTGTTGCTGCAACCACAATTGTCCCTCTATAATTTCTATATGTCTGCCAGTTTTGTATTTCCTGGAATATCTATCAAGAGACTTCTAAACCAGTGCACATAAAACTTTCATTGCAGTGGTGACCATGATATGTCTGTTCCACATATCGGCACCCAGGAGTGGATCCGTTATCTAAATTTGGCAAACAGTGAGATTTGGCGGCCGTGGTATGTAGATGGTCAAGTAGCTGGGTAAGTTTATGCTAAATCTCTCAACAATTTACTGCTTTTGTGTGTTCTTAATATTACACAAGTTTGCTACAAAATTTCTGTGACTAATTTACTGTACTAACTTCATGCAGATACTCAGAAAAGTTCTCAAGCAATGACTACAATCTGCAATATGCAACTGTAAAGGCAAGAACTACCCCCTTGGTTATTTTCCATGTAGTTATGCAAAAAATATGAAAGATTTAAACATATATATATATATATATATATATATATATATATTTGTGTTTCATGCAGGGTGCGGGTCATGTGGCTCCCGAGTACAAAGCTAAGGAATATTATGCGATGATTGATCGGTGGCTCGCTTATTACCCTCTGTGATCCATTTTGCAGCTTGAAGGATAAATCTTATTGTACCCATGAAGGTATAAGGATAGTTGGCAATCCGTTTAGTGTGCAAAACACTTTGAGATTCTGTTATCTCATCAAGAACAAGTATCTCTAACATCCCTCATGGCTCAGGTAAAACATGCATATGCATATCACTGTTTTTCACAGAGGATAGCAGCCCTGCTTGCTATCCTAGTTCTGAGTCCTTCTTATGTCCAGTTTGAACTCAAAGAATCTGTTATAACAGTTTAAATAGAGTACTGCTGTCTTGTAATTTCAAATGGACAACTGGTTTGAGGGAAGTGCCTTAGCATCTAAACCAGTCAAAGGGTTGAGATCTTTTGTTATGCCAACCCGTGACCAAATGGTTGGATGCTCAAGGCTCCAGCTTGGATTTCATGATACGTTATCCTATGCAAAGCTGGTCCTTATATGATTCAAAGACCAGTCGCTTTCGACTGTGACAAGTCCTTTGATGGACTGAGTAAGAAGGTCTGAATCCTCTTTGCTCCCTGCTTTGAATCATTCATGTTTTAGGAAAGGTTTCCTTGTCTTATTGAGATTGCTCTTGTCATCTCTTTTCTGGTTACATCGCTCTCAGCCTTATAGCCAAAAGCTGCTGCCCAAACCTTTCTGAAACACTGTTGAGGTCAGCTGGCATCATCGTTGATGCCTTGTCTGCCTATATATAGCTATAGCTATAGCTACGGCTTTGCTCAATGGTTGTTGAAAACTGTTGTGGTAGCGTTTTCTGTGTTGAGTCTTGTTTTAGCTTGCATTGTTCATGCTGCTCTAAGTCTTCCTCGTGACTGTAAACCTTAGAGCTTGAACTCAAAACTTCTTTCATCAACTCATATCATGTTGCATACCATGTGGGATGTGTAGTGCAACCAACCCAAGAAGCGTTCAAGGCCGAATCCGCTAGTGGTTAGCAGAATTCACAGACAAAGCTTCTAAATGTATTCCAAGTTGTAAGGGCTTAGGAACAAGAGAGGGAATATGTCTAGACTAGTTTGGGACTAGGAGGATAGCACTGTGGTAGTGTATCTCGGGATCTATTATTCTTGTAAAGAAGTCACTTTAACTTAGTGGAAAGATTTGTCTCTCTAGAGTTAGAGACACACAGTTTTTCTCCTTGATTTCAGGGTTTCTGCGAGAACAAAAACATCTCTGTGTTGTTTCTTTTCTTGCTGAGTTTTACTTTCTGCATTCTTGCATACAGTGAATCTGGGATAGCACTCACCATTGCCATCCTCAGATACTGAAGTTATCGAAAATTAAAAGAAATGCCTATTCACCCCCCCTCTAGGACCTTCAACCCAGGAATTTTGTTGTCATGTATACTAATAAGTACCATATTATTATTAGGGGAACTGTGAGATTGCATAATTTGTAATAAAATTCCTATAGAGGGCATTAGTTGGTGCAGTAAACATATCAAACGTAGAAATGGAGATGCATTGAAACCAAAACTCACAGTTGATGTGGACCGATATGAAACTAAAAAGCTTTGGTGAATTATCTGATGATATTTCTAGAAGCCCAGCTATTGTCACCGTATTAATCACTTTCTTCACCATATTTCTTGTTTATTGAAAGATTAAATTATCTTGATATAGAATTATATCTAGTTAACAATCAAAATATAACAATACACAGGTTACCTAACATGAAATTAATATATAATTAAACCAAAGAAACCCAAGAACGATTTCCTGACGATGTAATGCTAGAGAAGGAACCGAAATGAAACCAGACACTTTTCTATACTATAAAACATTTACATTTTTTTTTTGGGTCAGTTCAAAACATTTACATAGAGATGCGTCTTGGAGAGCTATTACCAATGGACATCACCTCCAATATCACCTCACCAAAGGTGGCAAGACCACCAGCCTCCTCATGATTCGCTTTAAAGCTCCCCGAACCCGATCCAATCTTGGCTTCTTCCATCGACCAGGGGGACGAGTGGACCCCTCTTCTTCGGCACTTTCCCAACAGTGGAAACTTGGCAAATAACTGAGCATTTCTTAAAGTCCGCAATATCAATCTTAGATGTTTGGCATGCTCCTTCTCATTTTTTTAGTATACCAAAATATCATTTATGAACACGATCATGAAGCGGTCAAGATATGGACTGAACACCCTATTCATGAGATCCATGAACGCCGCGGGTGTATTAGAAAGTCCAAAAGGCATCACCACAAACTCATAATGACCATAGCGTGATCGAAAAGCGGTCTTGGCTACGTCACCCTCTCGGATCCGCAACTGATGATAACCAGATCTCAAATCAATATTTGAGAAAATAGAAGCACCCCTTAACTGATCAAACAAATCATCAATGCGAGGCAACAAATACTTATTCTTCACTGTGGCTTGATTCAGCTTCCTATAATCAATGCATAGTCTCATGGTGCCATCCTTCTTCTTAACAAACAACACCGGGGCACCCCATGGAGACATGCTAGGCCGAATAAAACCCTTATCTACCAACTCTTGCAATTAAGTCTTCAACTATTTCAATTCTGCTAGAGCCATTCTGTAAGGTGCCTGGGAGATAGGCATAGTTCCAGGAAGCAACTCAATAGAAAAATATATCTCCCTTACAGGAGGCAAACCAAACAAGTCCTCGGGAAACACATCCGGGAACTCTCTTACGATAGGAATATCCCCCACTTCCAACACTCAAATACTTGCATCCACCACATGAGCTAAGAATGCCTGACAACCTTTATTTAACAATTTCCTAGCGGCCACAGCTGATATCAGGCAACTCGAAATCACATCTCTTTCCCCCTGAAACACAACCTCAAAACCATCCAGACTTCGAAGCACAACTTCTTTTCGGAAACAATCTACCATATCTCTATAAGTCTCCAAGAAGTCCATCCCCAAGATCACATTGAACTCCACCATATTTAGAGGAATTAAATCGGCCTTGAAATTAAATCCCTCTACTAGCACTTCACACCCATTAAACACCCAATCTATCCTCATCACCTCACCAGAGGGTAGAGAAACATGCCACTCGCCTGGAAGAGACGATGATGGCACATTGGCATGGAGAGCGAATCTACTAGACATAAATGAATGCGTGGCTCCGGGATCAATTAAAGTAAAAGATGGTTGACCAAAAATTAACAACGTACCAATGATAACATCTGGAGAAGTACGACCCTCCTACTGGGTCATAACATGAAGTCTACCGCGATTCATGGGACGTCCACGCTGACCACTCCCCTGCTAAGAGCCACCCCTGGCGGCTGAACCACCATGAGAACCACCACTGGAGCCTCTAGCTGAAGACTGACCAACTAGCTGAGAATGGGCGGTCCTCTGTGCCAACAAAGGACATTCTCTCCTGAAATGATCAAGGACACCACACTCAAAGCATTCTGATGACTGCTGCTGACCAAAGGTAAAAGTCTGACCACCAGATGATTCCCCTTGGGAATTACCACCAGCACTAAATTGACCGGCCTGCTGCCTACCCAACTGGCTCCTGGACGGTCTCTTGAAACGTCCTCTAAACCGACTCAGAGAACCAGAACCTGATCCTCCACTACTGCCACTACCCGCTGAAGATCCAGAAGTGGACGAAGAAGCAGCCTTCTTAGATGGACCCTGGCTGAGACCACTGAAATCTCGAGGCCGAGCACTATAAGACCCCCTGGTCTCAATAGCCATAGCTGCCCCAACTGCATCAAGGAATGTCAGATAGATAACACCAAACATCTTATTCGCAAAAACTCCGCCAAGTGCCCTAATGAACATATCAATCCTAGTCTCATCAGGAACCAGATATGGCACATGGTAGCTCAGAGTGGTGAACCTCTGCTCAAACTCGATGACTCCCTCATAGTCTCTATTCGCCATGCTCAGAAAATCTGCCTGAATTCTGCTACGATGAGAGTGGTTGAAATACTGACCCAAGAAGAGCGCCTTGAACTACTCCCAAGTCATGGTCTGAGTACTATCATTATTCCTCCTGGCGAGAGTCCACCAATGATGAGTTGAATCGTCCAAAAAAGACACTGTCATCTTCACTTTCTTTTCTTCTGGCAGTTCTGTGCTCGCGAAAGCTCTTTCCATCTTGTCCACCCAAGAATAAGCATCAAGGGGTCCCTTGGCACCCTTGAACTCTACTGCTCCTGCGTCAGAAACATCTCTCTTCCTCACAGATCGAGGATGCTGAACCCTATCCAAAGCACCTCTCAACATGTCCCCGATGGAATCGACTAAACCTCTCACATCATCACCCTCATTGGCGTTGGACGAGGTAGCCACACAGGTTCGGCGCCTAGGAGACATAGTACCTGAGGAGGAAGATTTTAGTAGTCTATAAACAAGACTAATGGAACTATCACACATACCCAATAACACATAGTATCCAAAGCATAAATGCTGATGAATCCGCCACGGTCGGATCATCTCTCTATAGACACTACGGCTACTTAGGCAAATACGATAGTGAATAAATAGGAGGCAGAAAACGAAACCTAGAGCTCTGATACCAACTGTCAGGATCCGCCCCGAAGTTCACCCTAAAACCCGAGGTGAGTCCTGTGGGGACCACCTCCAAGGAAAATTTACCGAAGGACTCGGCAAAACCCTTGAAAATGGACAACCATAACTCAGAAGAACAGAATCGAACCACTTAATTAACCAAAATAAATTAATAATCTTCGCTACAACCCAAAAGTAGTTAGAATAAATTAAACAGAAAATCCCAACAGTATTCGAAGCTACTAAAATTTAAGAATACAGTGGAAGCTAACAATCTCCTAGTAGATTAAATAGGTAACCTACTGGCGAAATGTAGCGGATAGATGGGTCATTATGCCTCGACTTCGCTTTCCAGACCTCATGCGAACTCTGCAGACTAGACAATAAAAAAACAAAGAGCCCAAGGGAAAATATTAAAAAACGACAGAGTGAGTGGACAAAAGCAAGTCTGACAACAAATAAATATTTCCCCAAAAATACTTTCAAGAAAATGCTTTACTCAGAAATTCTGAACTGGAGTCTAGCCTCGCTAGACTCCCAAACTTAAAGAAAGAATGCCTCTCAGGCTATAATATCATATATATATATATATATATATATATCAGTATGTATTCACACTCGACTATCTCTTGTACGATATCTATGAATAAGCTCGAAAAATAGATAAGTCTACAAGACTACGACGCTGGCGTCTAACGCTCACGTCACCCCATACTGGGATTGTGCCTCAGTATGGGGGAATCGTTCTAGTGGTATATATACGTGCTAATTCCTCGTACGAATTCTATGAATGAATTCAAAGAATAGAAAGTCGTACAAGGCTACGACGCTGGCGTCTAACGCTCACGTCGCCCCATACTGGAATTGTACCTTAGTATTAGGGAGGATCACGTAAAGCGAGCTAGCATTTAATCATATACATACTATTCTCATAATCCTCTATATATGAGTATAATCACCGAAATTCTTAATTTCGGGAAATTTCTAACAACAGGAAAATTATTCAACAAAAAGCATTTAAAGCATATTATTTAAAACAAAGGTCCACTCACAGAATAGGCCTAAGCCTGATGTCGGTCGGAGGACTCATCAGCTCGAGCCTCCTCGCGTCCTGTTCCAAAAACATGATTAAATCCTTAATTAGCACACTGACGCTTAAGAAAAAACAGGCGAAATCAAAAAGGAGCTCCACGCGCTCAACTAAGCCTATCGCCCAAATAAACCTCCACAAAAATCTTAACCGACATCCTCTAACACCTTTCACCTTTCTAACCTTAAATAATCACGTGGCCGGATTTTAACTTAATTAATCCGCAAAAAATACCAAACTTCAAAAATTCCCAAACCTATCTAAAACTCCTCCAAAAATTATAAAACTCATTCTAATACACTCCTCATAAAATTCCCTACAAAAAATATTTTTCCCGGCAGCTCCGCCAGCAGCGGCGGCCAGCTTCGGCAACCTCCAATACCCACCAAAATTTAACAACACCTTCCTCTCAACCTCCTCTACAACTTTCCTAACTAGCACAAAACACAATTCCAATCCTAACTAAGCCAATCGAACGAAAACACACAAAAAGCCCTAGAAATTTCCCTCACCGATTTCTCCTTACCTAGCTCGTGATAGAGGGAGCCATTTGGAGGGATTGCTGCATGGGAAGAGGGCGTTTTTTTAGCATAGGCTCGCCGGCTATGGCGGCCGGAGGAGAGAGTTCCGGCGAGCAAACCCCCACGGCAGTCGGAACTTTCAGGGTTGATTCCTCCTTCACGGCGGCGCTAAGGAGGCTGCCACCGGTCTAGAATGGAAGCTGGGAAGGAGGCCAATTGATTGGGACTGGCGCGGAATTCTGGGGCGGTCGGACGGCGGCTAACGTACGCCGGAAAGTTTCGGCAGCGGGGAGCTCGGGGGAAGGAATCGGGAGGGAGGAGAGAGAAAGGAGAGAGGAGAAGAAAATGGGCTCGACCCAACCCGGACCAACACCACTAAATATACCCAAATCCAAAATTCAACACCCCAAAAATAATACCCCAATACAAATTACCTTTTACTAGCAAAAATTACTATTTTTACAGTCGTCATATTTTCTTCTTCCGAATAAATCCTTCCAAATAATCATCCCCACTCTGGGGACCAATTAAATTAAACACTTACTGACGAAGACGGTAAAATTCTTATTACCACTGTGCTAGTAAATAAGGTAAAAATTAAGGGTCGGGGCGTGACAAAGAGAGATAGCGAGCAACTGGGTCGAGCTCGAGAGAGAGAAACTGGGTCGACTTCGAGAGAGAAAGAGAAGGTGAGAAAGAGAGAGACTTTCTATGATGAGACTTGGTGAAAAATGAGGCCGAGTGTTAGACTTAATGAAAACGACGCAACATTTTTCTCAAACCTAATTGGTGACTGTTTATCAGACAACAAAAATATGTTGTCTAAGTTGATCAACTAATTAAAAGTGTCTGACCTAACCCTTGACTAAGGAATAGTTGACTTGTACCAATGCCAACCCTAACCCCCAACCCCTAAACCCAACTTTTTTTGCTTTCATTTTTTTTGAAGTGCTCGTAGACAACATATATATGTAGTCTGAGTTTAATGAAGAATGATTAAACTAATGTTGACTGCATCGATCGAGACCCGAACATTTTCGAAAATGTCTAAATTTTGTACCATGGCTAGGTTTCGCTATCATGATAATATCCAATACTCAAACTTGATTTTTTTTAGTTTTAGTCATTTTAATCATGACCTGTCTACTAATGTGCTATAAGACGTTTACTACATTATACCTAAACATGTATCTTTAGCCAACTGTATGAACGAAATCTAATTTACAAAATTTGACCGTACGATGTGATCACATAAGTAAAATATGGATACGATAGAAAACTTACCAATTTTCGATAAAGTTTGGGTCTCGATCGTATGAGTCAACTTTATTTACGTTTAAATTTTTCTATGGGGACCTATATATCGGTTTATAAACGTGTCTAAATTTTCTCATGGATTAGTTTAACGGGTACTCAATGAGATTTCCAGCATTCACGAATCAAAAAAATAAGTTCGGCCGGAGGAGATAAGAGCGTTTCCGTATGGATAATAGGCATATCGTTTGTTGACCAATTTCGGACCTCTTACTACTACATATTTATGACGTCTGAGTCACACAAAGAAGTGGCGCCATAATTTGTTAAGAGCGGAAAATTTTCAAATTTGCTAAGGGTGAGAAAACTACTTTCGCGCGCAATTGAAAATTTAAGGTTCTTTTTAGACCACATAAATATGTCGTCTCAAACTCGCATAGAGATTGAAGTTCGAATTGAAAATTTCAGTTTCTTTCAGACGACATATATTTGTCGTCTCCATAAGTACATATAAAAGAGCTGAAAACCAGATTTGGATAGCTTTCCTCACATAACATATATATGAGGTCTCAATTTTCAGCTAAAGACCTCATTTTAGCTCAATTTTCAGACGACATATATTTGTCATCTCTAGAAGTACATTAAAAGAGCTAAAAACTAGATTTGGACAGCATTCCTCACACAACATATATATAAGGTCTCAATTTTCAGCTAAAAGTTAGAATTTTTGGGTTTGTTGACACCACACATATATGTCATATGATTTTTACAAACCTAGAAAAAATGAACTAGCCTCTAAAAGTATTGAAGAAGGATGTCATTGAGATGACTAATACATTTTATATGTCGTCTAAAAAAACACAAAAACCATCAGACAACACTTGTTTGAAATGCTGCTTTATATGTCGTGCCTTTTGTGTCGTCTGATGATGTTATTGGCATAATACTTTCATTTTCGTGCTAATTATACACAACATATACACATTCGTACCCTAATAAACAACTTTATTGCCCCCTAGTAAACCCAGTAGAAGTTTACTGCCCCCTAGTAAACTTCCACTAGGGGTCAGTAAACAACAATATAGTATCTCCCTTTCATTTTCATGTCAATTATACACAACAGATACTCATTCTTACCCTAATAAATAACTTTATTGCCCCTTAGTTAACCCAGTAGAAGTTTACTGCTCCCTAGTTAACTTCTACTGGGGGTTAGTAAACAACAATACAGTATCTCCCTTTCATTTTCATGTCAATTGTACACAGTAAATCTTATAAAAATCAACAAAAACAACAATAATCTCAATCTGTAATAGTTATGAACAGAGAAACCCTAGAATTTTCATGTTTTCATATTCATGGCATTTAATCGCTATAAATCAGAGAATCAAGCTTCAATATCATCAGATAAGTCCAAAATAAGCCTAAATTCAATAAAATCCAAAATGTACATGTTTTTATGGATTTTCCGAGCGAGGTCGAGTGAGAGCGATTGAAGTAGAGATCGACGGCAATATTCAACCAGAGAGTGATGCCTAGCGTGAGCGATTGAACATGATAACGACACCCAAATTGAACCACAGATCGACTTCAATCGAGCCAGAGAGTGATTTCGATCGACTGGGATTTAACGAGAGAGTGATGTCGTCGACTGAGATTTAACGAGAGAGCGACGTTGATCGATGGAATGACGGAGATCGTTTCAAACCCTAAACCAGAGATCATGATCAAGAGAGAGAGGAGAGAGAGAGGGTGTAATTAAAGCAAATGGTATAATTGTTATTTCGCGTTAAAACATTGGAATGGGCTACTCAATACTTTTTTCATTGAAATAGGCTTCAAAATCCTTGTTTTTGACTAAATGGTCATTTTCCATAATAAGTGTATATATATATATATATATATATTTCCCGTTTATTATTTCCGATTTTTTTATTAAATATTTTTATTTCCTGTTATTATAGTATACAATGTGGACAAGAGCTAGATGCAATTAGGAAGGGGTCCCCTCTTTATATGAGAAGCATTTTCTATTTTCTTGAGTTCGTTCGTCTACATAGTCCTCTAGACAAAGTTATTCACATATGTCTATACAACAAATGTCTCAATTGGAAACCAATAGCATATGAAGACATGTATTCTCACTTGGGACTAAATGGTATTTGTCCTAGTTATACCACATGGACATGGCACGGCGAAAATCAAGTTCAAATGCCTATACTTGCAGAAATTCAAGCGCAACATAATCAGCAGTCAGGATCTTCCAATGCTAGTTACGGGGACCCTACTATGATGAACATCTTAAACGATGTCTTCCCGTTCTCCACCTCAAGATATCAGGAAAATATTTTTTATGACAATGCCCCTGACATCTTCCCTAATGTCTCACACATTGACTACAGCGGTGAATATGATAAGTATAACAAGTTTCTACAGCAAGTACAAACCCCATTGTATTCTGGCAGTGAGCATACTGTGTTGGGTACCGTCATGAAGCAAATGAAGATAAAAAAAAAGTGGGGAAAAACTAACGTATGTTTTGATGAGGATTGTCCATTTTCGAGGGAGGTTTGCCGAGTCTTCGGTAAATTTTCCTTGGAAGTGGTCCCCGCAGGACTCATCTCGGGTTTCGGGATGAAATTCAGGGCGGGTCTTGACAGCATAACTTCAGATATGTATTTTTAAATTTGTAACCACATACGTACGTAGGTCCAACCATTAATTGTTCATGCAAATTTCCATTTTTCTACATGTGTAATTTTTAAAATGCATATGTATGCTTTTTTAAGTACGAATACTTATGTGGAGTTACAGTTAGGTTTAGTTTGAAAAGTTACACGAAAATGCTCGGATGTAAATATAATTAAATGCCTAAAATTTTAAAAAAATATACTTAGACAACGGAACTTGAAGAATTCGTCTCCTTAGTACTTCTAAAGTTACGGAAATTGAATAAGTCGTTCGCTTGGTCAAACCAAGGCGATAGAAAGCGGTTTTTTCCATTGCCTAGGATCCCGAAATATTTGGCTGGTGAATTTTGCGTCTTTTTTTTTCCAGAAATTTCATATTACTTAGGCGACGAATACGGGTCTTAGGTGATGGAACTTATTCATTTGCTAAGATAAAATCGATACTAACTGCCTCGCGCAATCCACAATCCTTAAATTCACACCGACAATTTCCAAATCCCACCAAAGCTGCGCCACCGCCTCGCGCCACCGCAACTAGAGCTGCGCCACCAGACCCCATCCACGAATCGGCAACTGATTCAAGTGCGAGCATCCACCCACCTCCTCCACTCATCGCCAACACATCCACCCGCCGCACTGATCTCGCTGCTCTCACCTTCTCACTGTCACTCCTTTTTCAAGTCTGTATTCTCTCTCTTCTTAGATTGATCTTGCTTGTTACTTCTGAATTGTATCTGAATTTGTTTATGGTTAAATATCATACATTGGATTAGGAATATATAAGAGGAGTGAACAAAGTGTAGCTAGGTTGATGTATTTGGAATTATGGTTGATGTTTTTGAAGGCAAAAATGGCTAGCTAGGAGTGTTTTTTTAAGCTGCCTATTGACTCTTATGTTTTAGAAGTAGTGCTTGAACATGTGAAGGAGAAATGCAAGAGTTTCTATGGGTTGAATGTGTGTGATGCCGATATAGGGAAGAAGGCGACATTGGCTACTGTCAAGTTTTTGCCGAAGATTAAGTACTTGTGGTTGAGGAGGGCGAGAATTGGTAGGTAGGGTCTTATTACTTTATTGCAAGGCTACAAGGATCTTGAACTTTTGGATGCTAGGGAGTGTTGTAGTTTCGATGAGGAGGATGAGGAAATAGCTAAGCTTGCTGCTAGTATCCCTAAGTTTATGTGTGAGGGTTCTAGAGTTATACAAGGAGGAGGAGGGCACAGGGTCTTGTATGGATACCGTTTTGGAGGGCGACGACTGTTGTATGTTGGAGGAGGATGAAGAGTCTTGAATGTCCAACAAGGAGGAGAATGAGTTGTGATGACATTAGAGCCTTTAGAGGACAGAGCATGAGTGTGGTGAGGGTAAGGAGGGCGGTTTTCATGTTGATGATGAATTATTGACCTTTTATTGTTATGTGTACCAACTGAATTTGTTAATTATCCAAATACACTTCACATTAGACTTGCCTCAATCCTCAGAGTTTTTTTTTTTAATTATCCAAAAAAAAAGTGTTTGCTCATACCAATATCACATTGTATCTTCTTTTGTTAGTATACCAATATACAGTTCACATCAGACTTGCCTCAATCCTAAAAATAATACCAAGATCACATTGTATATTCTGCTTAAGTGGTTCACAGCTTTTGTTACTGTTTTCTATATTCCCAATGCATCAAATCTATATAAAAAAAAGTTAAGAAAGACAAGTGGTTTGATCAACCTGTATGCTTTTCTATGGACTATTTTTCATAATCTTTATCTATTACTCACTCATTTACTAACAATTGTGTATTATTCATGTGCAAGATGATGATCATGAGGAAGAGGAAGGACTGAGCGACTAAGACCAGTGCTTTGATGAAGTCAATATGGCAGAGCGTCAGCTTAGCTAGCAGTAGCAGCCAGCCTACCCCAATGTCGGCTGGGACAGTACCACTAAGGGCTCCCCCTTTGATCGTGCGGCCCCCTATAGTTGACAGTAGTTCAACGGGATCTCCATCGGCATCCACAACCGCACCCGAATCTGCAAGACGCATCGTCAGCAACTCTCGAATCAAAGTTAAAAGTCCAACAGGAAAGTGCATTAAATTACTACCTCCTAGTAAACTTCTATTAAGGGTCAGTAAACTTGCAGTACATTATCTCCCTTTCAATTTCATGCCAATTACATACAACAGATACCCTAATGAACAACTGTATTGCCCCCTAGTAAACCCAGTAGCAGTTTACTGCCCCCTAGTAAACTTCTACTAGGGGTTAGTAAACTTGCAGTACAATATGTCTTTTTCATTTTCATGTCAATTACACACAATAGATATCATAATGTATTTTCACATGTTAATTGTAACTCTGGCCCCGAAAAAGAAGCGGGGTTTATGTTTTGGACAGAAGGCGGAGGATATCCTTCAACAAACGAGGCAGAAGATCAAGCTGGAGTATTGCTCTCCTTTGAAAGATCCTAGCATCAGAGGGATAAACAGCTTGGTGGCACATAATATCGGTTCCGCCATACAGAGTCTTGTGGGAATGAGGGCAAGTACGTTCAACGAGCTTGATCAAACCGAGAACTAGAAGGTGTGGAATGCAATGTTGGTAAGTTCCTTTTCAAATTATAAGAAAAATAAATTTACTTAATTAAATTTGTTTGATAAAAGTATATGAAAAGTAAAATTTCATGTCTAAGGATAACTTAAGCATAAGATAGACTGAGTTTTCTTATCATTGAATGTGTGTAAACTATTGTGTGTTGATATGAACTTAAAGATTGGTGTTACAAAACTAAAAATTATTTTTTTTAAGTGAAACATGAAACTTTTTTAACAGGGACATTGTGTACATGTATAATTATGCCTTACTGGAACAATTATTTTTCTTTTCTCAACTTTCTTTTCAGTGCTTAACATGGGTAATTTTTTTTATTTGTTACTTAGCCGAAGTACAAGTAGAATGAAAATGATGAGCCAATGTTCAATTGGATACTGAAGAAGACAAAAGAGAGGTACAATGTCACATCCCAACTCTTAAATTTTACCATAATCTCTTGCATGGTGTTAATAAGAGTTTTACCGTCTTCGTTAATGAATTTATAGTTTCAAAGGACTCTAGAGATGTTTTGTGTAGAAGAAATATTTGAAGATGGTAAAAAGGGTAAATTTTGGTTAGTAAAAAAGGTAAAATTTTATTGGGTTATGTTTTTGGGGTGTATTTTATTTGAAGTTGGGTTTTAAATGGTTTGGGTTGGGGGAACCGGTTTGGAGAAAAGCCCAAACCCTACTCTCTCCTCTATCTCCTCCCTCCCGACTCTCTCTCACTCTCTCTCCCTGCTGGAAGTTTCCCGACGTCGTCCGCCGCCGTCCGGCCAAGCTGGGTCGCCGCTCCGGTCCTGATCGAACCGCTGTCGCCGCCTCTCCCTTCTTGGGCTGGTGACCGGGCGTGTAGCGCCTTTGATCAGGAGAAACTTCCCCCGAGAACCCGACTGCCTTTTCACCAGAACTCCCTCCTCCGGCAGCCATAGCCGGAGCTTCTTGGCTCTTTTGGCCTCTCGTGCATCAAAACCTCCAAAGCTTTCACTCCCTCTTGGTCTAGGTAAAGAGAATCGGTGAGTTGAAATTCTAGGGTTTCATTTTATGTTTTGGTTCAATTGACATAGTTAGGCTTGAAATTAGACTGTGTGCTAGCTAAGGAAGTTGTAGTGTGGGTTGAGAAGAAGATTGTGTTAAATTTTGGTCGGCATTGGAGGTTGCCGGAGTAGGCTGCCAGCAAAGCAGATGGCGGCGCTGCTGTTGTTAAGTAGTTTTTCAGGGTTTTAAATTTGTTATGTTGAGGGGAGTTTTTGAAGGTGTTTTGGGTAGGTTTGAGATTTTTCAAAGAGTGGTAGATTCCGATCGTTGGATTTCCCGTATTATTTGTTTTTTTGAATGTTGAAATAAATGAAATGAAGCTGTGGGTGGAGTTTGGCATGAATTTGATAAACTTAACCCTAGTAAGGGTAGTGGGTTAGGCGGAAGAGTTTTGGTGTTTATATTTCAATATTCTTTATGTTGAAATTGAAGTTTGGTCATAAGCATGATTTTTGTGCCAGGATTCGAGGAGACCTCTCTAGAGTGACGATTTTTCGTCGGGCTTATGCCTAAAGTTGTGAGTGGACTTTTGTTTTAAATAATATGCATGCAATTGGTTTATTGTTGATCAATTTCTATTGTTGGAGCATATGACGTCATTTTAATTTGATGGTTTTATTTATGGTTGGAGAATAACCGAAAGTGAGAGTTTCAGTGAATATATATATATATATATATTCATATATGGATATTTATGAGAATAGTATGTATATAAATGCTAGCTAGCCATTCATGTTTTTCCGCCATAATGAGATAAAATTCCATTATAGCGTGACGTGAGCGTTAGACGCAAGTGTCATAGTCTTATATGAAAACTACTTTCATATAAGGGATATGCACGTATATATACACCCGTCTTTTCCGCCATAATAAGATAAAATTTCATTATGGCGCGACGTGAGCGTTAGACGCAAGCGTCGTAGCCTTGTATGAATTTCTATTTTTCATAATTTTTTCATAAAATTCGTACAAGGAATATGACGAGTGTAAATACATATATTTATAAATATATATAGTTTAGCTTGAGAGACTAGATATTTATGAGATAAAAATTTTATCGTCAGAGGCATGCATTCGATTTCTTTGGAAATTAAATTGGTAAAGCATAAATATTTTATTTGTTCATTTTATTAAATTTATTTTTTTTGTCCACTCACTCTAACGTTTTTTTCAAATGTTTTCCCTGGGCCTTTCGGTTTTAAATGCCTAGTTTGCAGGTTAGCATAGTTGAGGTCGGACGTACATGGAGACGAGGCATAGTCAATATTATAGCTTCCGCTCATTTATATATTTCTAATTCTTTTCTTCTCTAATAGAGTTGCTCTAAACCTGTGATTGTTGGTTGTGAGATTTTCTCGGTAAAGTTAATAAATAAATTAGGAGATGTTGTGATTTGGGGAGCACAAAGGCTCCAAGAGTAGAGGGTTATAGATGAATTCTTTTGAAGTGTATGCAAGTATTATCAGGAAGAGTTGTCCATTTTCAAGGAAAGTTATGTCAAATTTTCGGTAAATTTTCCTTGGAGGTGGTCCCTGCAGGATTTACTTCCGATTTCAGGGTGAAATTCGAGGTGGGTCCTGACATACAAGGATTGGAAGTATCAGTGTCACAAAGCTTATCAATTGGAATGGCCCTCTGGCATGTCTTCTGATTTCATTGGCAGAGAGGACCAGTGGGAGTTTCTTTGTTCTCATTTCGAGTCAGATGCGTTCAATTTGATTTTTAGCTTTATTAGCTTCATTGTTTACCTTGAATTTTATTATTAGCTCATTCAATACCATAGCATATTTGTATTACATAATTGACTATGTCTTATACTACCTTGTTTAATTTACTGATCATTGTCCATATTTGGTATTACTATGGATATTAATTGGCTTTGAGAACAGTGACTTAGCTAGACACTTTGTTAACAAGGGACATTGTGTACATGTATAATTATGTATTTATAACATGTATAGTTATGTATTTATCACTTGAAATGTGAAATGTGAAATGTGCAAGATGTTAGAACTAATCTATTTAATATTTTTTCGTGTATTAGAGACTCTCCTTGGCAAACAAGTAGAACCGTGGGGAGAAGACTGTGCACCATCACACATGTCTTCTCCTATCATCTACATAATGGAGGAACTCAGAATACAAGGCGAGCAGCTTCCAATAATCAAAAGTTTTGAGAAGAACTATGTTAGGACCGGTGATAAAGTTACGACCAAACATTATGTGAGTGTCTTTCCCTTTATTATTTTATTGTTCACATCCATTTCTTAGAGGGGAATGGGATCAAAGCGGGGTGGTTTCTTAATCTTGTTTCATTAGTTTTGCATATAGTACACAGATGCATGCTACATTCTCAAGTGTTGTAACTTTCAAGTAATATCAGACCCACTAAGAGGTTGGAATATATCAACTTTGTGCTACCAGTTTAGAGCCATTTTATCACTGGTTTCCAACAAGTTGAACTACCATATCCTGTTAGCAAAAACAAATTGTAGGTGTATTACTGTTGGACTTGGTAAATGAAATGAGCCCCATGGGAAATATATCATGATAAGTTAGACTGGTTACCACGCAGCCAATCAATAACAATAAGCTAGGATCTTCTATTTTAGTGTTGTTACTTGTTCGGTTCATAACCTACCAGCCCTACAATTAGTAATAATTGAGTGTTGATCATTTCGTTGATAGATTGAGAAATAGTTAGACTGAGAAATCTGCAATTAGGAATATTTCGGTTTGCATTCGTAGTTGCTATGGTGGGAGTTGAAATCTTTGAGAATCCAATTGGCTGGAAATTTTGTGGAGCTATTGTTTCATGTGTTTACTATTTATCTGTAAAATTTGGTGTCATTTGGTAAGTTTGATGAATTATGATGATTTTTTTTTTCAAAGTTAAGTGCTTGATGCTGAAATTGTATTCATGTTATGCAATGCAACTGTTTTTTGTTTGCTTACTGATCAGGATTTAGGACTCCATTTCCTTAAACTTTGTACTCTTGTTCTTCCATATGTGAACTCTTTGATTTGGTAAGTTTGGTGCTATTTGATTTTATTGATGCTTAAACTGGTTCGGATTTTATTGATATAACAAGGAACTTGCAACCATTTGACTTGCATTTGGAAAAAGTCATCCTTAGGAACATAACTGAGCAATGAATCTTGTTTTTCCTCATTTTATTATAGCCCTAGCTAAGCTTCCTTGTTTATTATACATAATGTCAAGTTTATTATGGAACTATTGAGCTGTTTTATTTATTAATTAATGTATTTTAAATGCAGAATGACATATGGTTGATGAGGTCAATAAACGAAATGATGCATTTAAGGATCAACACCCTGACGCGACGGATGAGGAGATTATGGAAAGTGTTCAGTCCCAACAAATTGTGGTGTTGGGTATGGTGCTCAAAAGTTGAAAAAGAAAGGAGATCAGAAGGATGGGACGAGGAGGCGAGCGAGACCTAAGCCATTCTTCAAATGGTTCCACTTCACGTAGTCGTCCTCGTAGAGTTGATGAGCAGTAACTCCAAGAGGTGCAGGAGCTCTATGAGCAGAGACTAAAGAAATCAGAGGAGCGTGGCCAGCAGCAAATCCAAGAGGTCTACCATTGTGCCCTACGTGCCGAGTCTATGTATAGTGTTGTGCAGTCTCAAGTTGCAGCTATATATGAGCACCTAGGTATGCCACCTCCTCCTCCTCCACAAATTTCCCCATAGAACAATGATGATAGAGGCGACAACATTGGATTGGACGAGAATGAAAATTGGCATTATTGATTTTGTGGTACTTCATTCATAGTTTAGCTAGATTGTATGAACAATTTTCTAGCTAGTTCATTATTTTGTATATATGAACAATATTTGTCCATCTAGTTATCATGATCAATATTATATGAATATGTTTTCCAAATCGAATGTTTTATGCCTGCAGTATCTGTATGTGTTTGATTATTGTTATTGATTTGTAATTTTTAGAAACAGTGAATAAGGTAAAAAAAAATTACAATTTTTTTACCTCAAATAAAATCTCTTAGGCGACGGAAACAGTAACATTCGTCGCCTAAGATAAACCACATATCCGACGAACACAAAGATCGATCGCTAACTAAGAACTGT
The DNA here is from genome assembly GCA_034370585.1 of Fragaria x ananassa. Taxonomy (NCBI): domain Eukaryota; kingdom Viridiplantae; phylum Streptophyta; class Magnoliopsida; order Rosales; family Rosaceae; genus Fragaria; species Fragaria x ananassa. The sequence goes on from CP139760.1 coordinate 6,297,657, forward strand.
TATGAATTCATCGGTTTAAAACTCTGCCGACGAATATTCCATCGCTTAAGGACGATGCAATATTCGTCGGTAAACATACATACCGACCAACATTTCGTCGGCTAAGAATCCTGTAGACACAAACATTTCGTCGACAGTGGTTCTTTTCGACGAACTTGTTTGTCGACAAGGCAAGAAAAGGTCCGTCGGTTAGGATCTCTCTTAGTCGACGACTAATTTTATTTATGTCGCCTAAGTGTCTACCTCACCACACTTAGGTGACGGATAGTTCGTCTGCCAAGATTCTAGGCGACGAATTGTTTGTCTTAGGCGACCAATTGTTTCCGTCGGTTAAGACGCGATTTCCTGTAGTGTAGGTAAGATAAAGGATTGCATGTCCAAATTTGTCATTATACAAACTAAAAACACTTTCTAATTTAAGATTACCAAACACTTTGAACCGTTTTTAGTATTCATAACACTTATTGAAAGTCAGTTTAACCAAACACTCGTATGTTTTGTTTTTCAGCTGCTTATTCTCAAGAAAAACAAAATAAAAGCCTTTTTTTTTAATAAAAACCTCTGTTTTTTTAATGCACAGTTATACCAAACACAGTCGTAGTTATCCCTAGCTTTTTTAATTAGCGATCGAATAATACATGCATGTTAATCAAACATATACAAACCTCACCTATGCAATTACTCCCTAAAACCTCTGTAACAATGATCATGTTTCATAAGCTGTCTGCATATACTCGATTTGTAGTTTAATTTCTTTGATTGCTCACAACATACGCACACTGATATATAGTGCGCGCATTATCCATCCTTGTTGTCGTTTCTTCATTCGTCCTATCTATTATCCCCAAGTCTAGCTTATTGAGGTAATTAAACAACTTCCAACCTACTTGTGAACCAAACCGTATGAATCCCGTAGCTAATTATTAAATGGATGAGGAATATGACTGAAAGTTTTAATTAAATCATCTTGATGAACTCATACATGGATGAATATGACATATATCATCACTAATTGGCTAGTTTAGACTGTAAAGTTCAAGATTAATTTGCTGTTATTTTTAACCTTGATATGAAGATTTAGAAATTGTAGGATATGTATATACAGATACGTTTCTTAGCTATTTTTTTATGAAACAAGTAATATTATGTAGTTAAAGATATCATGCCAATTCCCCTTGTGCATAATAGACTCCATCACTAATTTCACTATTGTTGCACTCTTTTTAGATTATTAACTTATCACACTAATAGACTGTGACTCCATATCATTAGAAAACTAGCTAATCTACAAACAAACGCATGAAGTTGATTTACCTCTCTACTGGTCTGCACATAACTATATGTATTAGGAATGTAGTGACATTATCTCTTAATTGACTACTTCCTCGAGCCAATAATTAGAATGATCATCCATCAAAATGAAAAACTAAACAAACAAACAGACTCTCGAGCTTTATGCGACTGTGGACGGCTACTGTTCACCTAACACAATATATGCATATATACCTGTCGAGTCCAAACCAAAGTCTTCATGTTTGTTCATCAACTGCTACTTCAGTAGCTAAGATTAATTTGTTCAGAATATGCAACTCATATATAGTTTACAAATCTAGCTACCTAGTACAGAATCTGTCTCTAATAATCATCGATTCTGGTTTTCTCTAAAACAATGTTCCTAGTTAATTAAGCTAAATCATTATTGGACCACTGCTTGTTTAATTTATACCAACTCTCATTCTATTTTTGGTGGGATACCTGTCACCTGGTTTGCCAGAATTTTTGCTCACTTGGAGTCTCTTGGAGACATACGTACCCAAAATACACATATATTCCTTGTATATTATACCATACCAACTTTGAAAACGAACACAAAAAATAAGGAACTAAATGATTGATGTGAGTAGTGAAGCTGCATGAAAATAATGCAGCACGACAATTATTTAACAAATGATTAAACTGCTGGCATATATAATTTTGAGAAACAGAAAATTGATCATAGGGTTCCCATCAATGACAGCTCTAATGGAGCTTATGGGTAGGGCTAAACACATACAATGCCTACTGGCATGACAGCAAGCTGCAGATTACGTCTTATGTTATAAGGATCTCATAAATTAATCATTACTGAATTATTACAAAATCATGTAGGATTTTAGGGAATTTCTAGCTCAACTTCACCAATTCCCTAAAGAATTTACAGTTACTTCGTTGGTAGAATTTGCTTCATTATATTATGACCAATCATTTTAATGTCATGCTGCTTTCAGGAGCAGTCTTATTATTTTGAGACTCGGTCTAGAGTTGCTACACTTAATCGATATTTGTTATATGAAAGTCGACTGATTCATTTGGCCGCCAACTACTCGTGCTGAAACCTCTCCTTGTCATTTGGCAAACAAATTTTGTATGAATTTCATGAACAAATATTATTTTGAGAGCAACTTATTATATGAATTAGAGCAATTAGCAGTTACACTTCCTCTTAATTATTATAAATGTAAATGCATATTGAGGAACGTTACTTAAGCAGACCTTACGCATAAACCTACTGTCAAGTGTCAACTAACAGAGATTATGAACTAAATTATACAAAAGCCTCCAGCAGCATTGTCACCAGATTATAACCAAAAATAAAACTAAAATATCTAGCTACTCCATCAATTTTGATCTTTTATCCACTCTCATCAGTTAAATTTTCCTTTTTTCTAAGGGGATTGATAACTTGATTTGTCAACTTAACACATGCCAGATGATGATGTTTAAATTGCATTGCTGGAGCTACACTTGTTCTTATTTATAACTCACAACATGGAAACTACATATCGTGAGTTTATGAGTCATGACACATGATCTTATCCAACTAATTAATAACATTGCTTCCTGGTTATAAAGAACTAGGGTGCTGAGTGTCCATTTTTATAGATCTATTTGAACTGTCATGTTTCCATGCATGATCTGTGTCTTTGTTAATGTGGATGTATGTCACTAGCTTGTCTATAGTGATCTTTTTCATGTATCCCCAAATCACACATTGACTGTTTGTTTTGCAACATTATGGTAAAATACTATATCAAATACACGTATTTTCATCTTGTTGGCAGCCGTATTAGCTCTTTATTCAAAATAAAAAAAAACAAAAAAATAGAAAATCAACCTATTTTATGTAGTGATTGACCGACTAATAATACAATATGTATATTAGCAGATGAGTGACTTCTTATTTACATTTTTTATTTTACAATTCACATATTTTTCGTTTCGTTGTTTTATTAAAGTTAATTGTAAAAATGAACTAGCCGATCTACAACTTCATAAAGCTAATCTATGTTGTTTAAGTGTCAATATTAGATCACATGAGACTGCCTAGTAATCTAGTGCAGTGAAATGACAAAATTCGGTTAATTATGGAGCAAACAAACAACCAGCTAACAAAATTAAACATATCTCCCCACCTTATCAGGGATCCCTTTTTCCAGTTTCTTCAAACGCAAGCAAAAATGTATGAAAAAGAAGAGGTCCAGCGCTATGGAGTCAAATCACCAAGGCAATTTCACATGAATTGGCTTTTTCTAACAACACCTCTCGTCTCTATATTTATATATTATGCTTTTTATAATTTATATACAAAAACTTGTGAAGTAATTGTACACGTTGGTTGATAACCATTGAGGTTTAGGAAGTAACAAAGTTTCCAGGAACCCCTTAAACCCTAACGGCTTCTTGTAGAAATGGAATCATGGGGTGAAACTGAGAAGGAACTGTCAAACTCATATTCCAGATCCTCAAAACCCCAGAACTCATCATGCTCTTCTTCTACTTCCTCTGGCATCTTCCACCTCTCTTTGTCTATTTCACCTTCTAATTCCATAACCTCCAACACCTGTAAATGATAGCAAATTTTCTATTAATGAATGTCGATATATTATTCCTGGCATTGCATTGCATTCCAACTACAATTCATAACAGAACAGTGTGTGTACCTAACTGCCTCATTTAGTATGTGCTCTAATTATTGCACTCTAAAGTAGTGTTCAAAAAGCAAGAGGAACCAAAGAACTTTTGCTATTTCTAAATCATAACAACCACAATAGCTAGTATAGGGATACAAATTAAGCTCACTGTTTAGTTTAGCCAACTGCAAGTATTAGCGAAAAAGGGAATCGCATGTTTAACTTATCAATCAAATCAATAGGAATATGGTAATGGTGAATTAATGAAGGACTATCTTTTTCTTTAATGTTTCTATTTTGTCTATGAATGAGAAGAATTGTTCTGCTTTTTCATGGTGCAGAATTTGCAACTTCTTAAGCACTCTATGCAAACGAAAATGACAACCAAAAATAGCTCATACAATAATGAGTCAAATTAGGGCCCACTCTCACAATCAATTTAGATTATAAGTCTTAATCTTTTTCAATTATATTGCGTAGGTGGTAGTTCTATGTTTTAGCACATATATTATGTTTTGGCGGAACAGAACCATTTCTGTCTGCTTGTTGATACTATGATTTATGTAGAAAAATGAAATGGCACTGCTACCAACTCCCAGCAAAGAAAAAACTCCCAGGAAAGAAAACTAAATCCAAGTTTCTTCTTTTCTGGTACTAACTGGTGAAGAAAGAAGCAGAGAGTCATTACAGGCAAACCACCATATAAGTTTTGGCAAACCATAACAACACAATCAACTGTAGAATACTGTGTATATAGAAATTGACTCAGAGATTTAGGCATTAAAACACTTAGTTAGTTGGCTGGTCAACTAAAAGATTACTATTGGCCTAATCAACATGACACACAAATATCTATAAATGATATTGTAGTCTCCTTGGATGATGTATAGTTTATTGAGAAAGATTAAGATCATTCAAGTATCATTACTGAATACAATTAACCTGATATTGCCAGTTGTTTAATGAGACTGCATGATAAGGTTTATTAAAATGTGATGTCTATAGAGACAACATGGTACTTTATAATTAGAAATAAAACCATTTGGAACGCATTTTACGGACCACAGTTGGCATAATCACTACGCAGTAATAGGGATTTAACACACCTACGCAGCAAGTCGTTCTTCAATTAGAGATGTGACCTCTAATGTAATATACGTAGCAGAAGTTGATAATTAAAAGATACCTCGCTCATGGTAGGACGCCATGTTGGCGATGCTCGAATGCACAGAGATCCTGCAAAGGCAAGTCTTTTTAGTTGTGTAACATCATAGGCCCCTCTAAGCCTTGGATCTACTAGCTGATCAATCTCTCCCTGGTTTAATATTGGTTTTGCCTGTTGAACGTCAGATTTACAATTGGTTATAACTGCACAAATGCATATAATCAAATCCTAATAATTAATCAACTAGTCTAAGTACTCTAGAAGAAACCCCACAAGCCAATTATTCCCTTCTGAAAAATGGGCAACTTGAAATAGACTAAATCAAATTATGTACTCTACATGATTGTCATTTACCCAGCTATGTAAGCTTTGGTGAGACCCGTCCACTGGTTTCTTGCCTGAGATGAGCTCTAATAAAATAACTCCAAAAGCAAAGACATCTGTTTTCTCATCCACAATTCCATGCATATAGTACTCAGGTGCCAAGTGCCTGCACAATATAAAAACATCAGCAACCATTTTGATTCAAATCACTGGTTTGATTACTAAAGCTTGGAGGATTACTTACCCAAAGGTCCCTTCAATTGGAGCAATTGAGTGATGAGTCCATTGTGATGGAAGCCATTTTGCTAGTCCAAAATCAGATATCTGTGATATCCCAAAGACAAAACAACATAAAATTTAATGCATTAAAATCCCATTTCAATCAAAGATGAACAAGCTATGAGCCTATGACTAATGTGTATACCTGTGGTTCAAAATCTACAGTCAATAGTATGTTTGTGGACTTAATGTCCCTGTGAATAATCCTCCTCTGGCAGCCCTTGTGCAAATAATGGAGGCCTCTACCTGTCCCAATAGCTATCTTATACCTTGTTTTCCAATCCATAGGTGGCAAATTTTCATCTACAACAATGATTTCAAAAAGATTAATTGTGTGAAACACAAATATCTCAAAATGAATGGTACCCAGAAACAGAACCAGAACAAAAAGACTGAAACGTTTGTGGTACTACCATGGAGAAGAGAAGCAACAGAGCCTCTGGAGGAGAAATGGAAGATGAGGTAAAGGCCATTGTCAATGCAACATCCCACAAGTGACAACACATTTGGATGGCAAACATGGCCAATAGTTCCAATCTCATTCAAGAACTCCTTCTCTTTCCTTTCATCAGTCACAGTTTTTGTGATCCTCTTCACAGCAATTTCCTCATTACCTTTCAAAACTCCTCTGTACACCTCTGCATATCCTCCTTTTCCAACCAAATTCTCTAAAACCCAAACACAAAATATTCAATTCAATCACCTAAGAAAAACCCAGAAAGAGAAAACATTTTCAAATTCATGTTTGAAGCAGAGGCAAACCTGAGCTGAAACCATTGGTGGCATCTGAAATCTCTTCAAAGGAGAAGCATTTCCATGTGGGTCTTGGAGAAAGCTCTATTGCTTCAACATTCTTGAGGCTTTCATTGCTCTCTCCAACATTACAGCACACACTCGGTGGGCTTGCGACTTCTTCCAAGCTTCTTCTTTTGAGTGAGAATAGCCTTTTCAGGCTGTTTGTCCTAATGTATTTCATTTCTGGCTTCAAATATCCAAACTTGAAACAAGAAACCAAATCTATAGGGGCAGCTGAAGGACTATCTAGAACAGACACAAACTGAACCCGAACTCAATCTCTATCTCTTTCTCTGTGTCTCAAATTAAAGTTTGGGGATGTCTGTACTTCCTTATATTTGGTTCTATGGTGTGGGACTTTGGAAGAATGATGGTTTTGCATGCATTGGATAATTACTCATATATATATATAGAGAGAGAGAGAGAGAGAGAGATGACAAGAAGGGTCTCTGGCTCTCTCTGCTAAAGTGGGTTAAAAAAGGTGTTTGTCCAGGATGAACAGAGGAAAATGGCGTTTTTATGGTAATGAGGCAGGAGCTCCTGCCTTGAAATCTTCCATTTATGCTTTCTTTGAACCTTGAAAGTGAATATAAAACGGTCATAGAAATTTGGATTTGACTTTATTTGTTCACTTAAATTTTGATTTGAGTTTTAAACTTTAGCTAATTGGCATTGAAGGGTAAGGACAATTTAGAGCGGCAAAAAATGGGTCAGTCGTCTCCGGTTAGGCTGTTTGTGGGGTTGAGGAGATGATTAGGTCTAGTTAGACTCAAAATCCAGCTCCTTGTCTATGGTCCCCTTGCAGACTTGTTTATGGCTCACGAGTCATTACTCGTAGGAGTACAGACATCCCTGGCAGATAGCTATACACTCGACTCTGAACACGACTTGACTCTGCATGAAACAAAATCAACATGTTCGAATTTGTAAAAATATCGTAGCAAGATCTACCAGATTAACTTTGATTTTTGAATTGATAGTGCGATCAGATGCAAAATGAAGAGTCTCGTCACCGTTGTCGAACCGTGAAAATTTTTCATGTATCAAAATATAAGTAAATTTAGCAACTAATATACAAAATTTTAATCATGTTATCCATGTCACATTATTATGCATATATTCTAATACCGTTAATAAATTGAAACCAAAAAAAAAAATCTTAGGTGCTTCCCAATAATTTGAAAACTTGCACATTAATGGTGTAAGTGCATTTGGGTGCGTAAAATCTACTCTGGTCAAATCGTCAAAAATACATTTTCCTCATTTATAGTTACATACTGAAATTTTCCATATTAAAATGACCCTCTTTCCAAGAAGAACCTAATTGTTGCCATCGAAAATGTTGGAACTATGCAAAAGTGAGTGTTGGACATTAGGCACAAGTAAATGTTGGTAACAAAGATGGGGGATGTATTAATTTATTTCTACATGAGGGGCTCAATTTCTGGGTATCCAAGACACTAGAGAGTTGCCCAAACATGATATACGACACTAAACGTTGTTTTCGAGAGTTGCACATGCGTTGCATGAGAAGCAATATTTTGTGAAAAAAATGCTAGTCAATAGAGAAGAGAAGCCATGACTTTGCTTTGAATAAAGTTTCAAAAACTAATAATTTATATGATAAACCGGAAAAATAAATAAAAGTAACAAAACTACTAATTAAATTAATCGGTAAATACAACACCCTGTAAGAAAAAATAAGACTTGCACACATGAGGGACAATTTTAAGGGACAATTTTAAAAGATAAATACATATCAACCACATGTATTAAAAATATAAAAATAGAAATAATACAACTTAAAATTATAGATTTATTTTCAACCGTTAGATCTACTTATCTCTCACATTCCTTTAAAACTATCCCTTAAGGAGCAGCCTTAAGAAAAAATACAAAATAAGTTTTTATTTATTTATCTAATGACGTTAATTTTTATTGATCACAACTTGAGAGTAAGTACAATAACATAAACTCGATCCGCCTGCAAAAGCTATCCTGCGAAACTACCTAGTAGACACTACGTGTTTCTACTTGCTCCGAGGTCATGGGTCGGGAGGTCGAATCCTTGAGTCCGGGACTGATACATGCACAAGTAGCGATGCGTCAGGAGACGGGACTAGGGTGGTCTAGTCTTCGACTCTCCAATGCTCAAGTTAATACTCAGGCTTTACTTGCGAAGTACCGGAGATATGAGAAAGAGTTTTGTGGACTTACCTCTTTTGGGAGTTTGTGCCTATTTTATAGGCCAATGTTAGGCTATGTGGCCTCAGTCCCCGATGTGGGACTAATTACGGTCCTTTGCAGCACCTCCCCTTTTATGGGTGTTTTGCCGCCGGAGAGTGGGTCTGGCGGGTGGACCGTCGCTGGACTTTCACTCTTTGGATGCCCGTAAAGGGCTCGCCGGTGCTATCTCGCCAGAATGATCTCCAGCGACAGGGTAATTGTGTCATATTCTCGGCTTGGCCAAATATTTTGGCTATGTACTAACAAGTCCCTAAGTCACCAGTCCGAGAGAGCTCTTGGGTGAGGTGTTATTCTCTATATGCCGAGAATATGTTTTGCCTGGGTGCTGGAGGCGTGGTACCGAGTCCCCAAGTCCCCGCGCGAGGGCCGCGAGGTGATGGAGGAAGGTTCTGAAGGGATGGTCCGCGCTAGTGGAATGACGGCTCGCGCTAGCGGAGTAACGGTCCGCGCTAGTGGCGTGACGGCTCGCGCTAGTGGCGTGATTGTTCGTGTTTGTGGTGTAACGGTCCGCGTTAGTGGCGTAACAGTCCGCGCTAGTGGTGTGAATCGCGATAGCGGGTGACGGTTTGCGCTAGGGAACAGAATGGTTCGCGCTGGTGGCGTAACGGTCCGCGCCGCCAGACTATGGATGCTGGAAGCTGCTACTCTGGGTCCTGAGACAAACAAAAAATACATGCAGTCAGACTATGGATGCTGGAAGCTGCTACTCTGGGTCCTAAGAAGGCAAAGAAAAGAAGTTTCGGAGCTTGAAGAATGCTAGCTCTAACTGATAGGTCGGGGTCAAGCTCGACTGTTGTTATTGATGATCCTGGTGCAGGCTCTGGGGTGGTCGAGGAGGTGGCTTTGTGTACTTCAGGTTCTTCCTTTGGCGGGAATCCCTTGGAGTAGTACGTTTAATCGTGAACTTTTAATAAGTTAGTTGATCTAACAGTTACGATTTATTGGTCATGACACTTATTTTATGGTTTGCAATATTAAGATAACTTATATATTACTGTTGTTTTGCATAGTTTAATTTTTACATAGCACGCGAGGGTGAATTCTTTGATCAATAAAATGACATTACGTTCTGGTTAAAAAAAAATTAAATAAATAAGCAAGTAAAGCTTCAACTGAAAAACGAATTTGGATAAATAAATTAGTTGTGGAAGGAAATATTGCGTTGATTACTTATGATTTAGAATGAAGGTGTTTTTAACCTAGCACCAAGTTTGTTGTACGTGCGAGGCTTCATTCTTTCTCTTTGTTTAAGTGGTGGAAATGACTTTTGGTGTTTGTGCTCTTCGGTCACTAACCATGGCTGATTAGCTTATGCTAACCACAACCACTTAGGAATGGACACGTGTTGATATATTCAAACATATCTTTGATATAGTTCAAGTGAAAATGTTTCCACCCTTGATCTGTTATGGTTAGCTCTAGCTTACTAATGCTTGGTCAACAGTGGCGGATCTACATGGTAGGTTTTATGGGCTACAACATAGATAAAAATTATCTTGTGCTTCATAAACCATATATGTATATATTAAGCGAGGGGGCGAGTTATTGTTCATGTGAACAGTGATCCGTTTATTTTATCCTCATGTTTTTATATTTTTGTAACTCTGTTATTTAGTTTGCTGTTTTATTGATTTTGTTAAGTGTTTTTTTAATTATGTTATTTAGTTGGCTGCTTTGTTTATTTTGCCCTCCTACTTTTAGTATTTTTACAACTCTACCATCAGTTGGCTGTTTTTAAAATTTTTAATTAATCACGCGATAATTTAATTCTTCTTTACTGAGGGGGAAATATAAAAGGGAGAAGAAACTTTTGTTATTATATTTGGTCGAAATTACTATGGTCATCTTAATCAGACAAAGATATGTGGTCAGGCAAAAATATTGATCAAACAAAGCTTCCTAATCAAATTTTCCAATTCAAAAACATCAAATTGGCTGCGTAGTGAAATTTAACTCAGGGCCTGAAATCATATACTTTGGATTCGTCTTCTCAGCATCAACATCAGATCTCGGAGAGGAAATCGAAGGTCGAAAGGCTGACTTTGATTCTTTTAGTGATCTTTTAGAGTTTGGATGAATTACTTAGTTCATGGTGACTTTGATCTCAGGTTGAGTCAGTAGATTTTGGTTTGGAAATCTATTAAGGAGAGAGGGATTGAAAGCTATATATGATATTAACTGAGGAAGTTTTTTTTTCGATTGAGATTAACTGAGGAATTTTTGTAGAAAAAAAATGCAGAAAAGTTCACAGCTTAGGAAGAGAATATAAGCATATTAGGGGAAGCTTATAATGTAAGAAAAGAAGTCTTCTCCGTTATGGTTTCAACATTAAAAGTAAAGAATGTGAAATGTTTATCTGTCATTGCATTAGCGGTCATGGTCATATTAATTTTCGGACTGTCAAGGGCATTCAGTTCAATAATCAATTTTTATGTTTATGGTTTATTATGTTTGTTGAATGTATTTTTGTTGTAAATGCAATTTATGTGTCACGTTGAGTTGCTTCATATAGTTTCTTAAGTCAAAATATTTTTAATTTGGTTAAGAATTTAGATTATAATCAGAGAATTTGGTAAGCTAAAAATAGACTGTATATATATAATATTTTTATTTTGTAAGCTAAATTTGGCTTGAAATTTAGCTTACGACGGAAGATCCTCTTACATGAGGGCTTAAGAGCTTTTGCCCTACTGGTATGATTACACACTTGCATACATGGACCTCCAAATTTTGGTATTATCATGGCAACGTATCAGAGGCCGGCCGTGGCATGCAGTGTGAGAAAACGATGAAGGTTGGACTGGACGACAGAGATAGATCACTTTGGTGAGTCGTACGTCAGACTCAAGTTTTCTTCTAAATATCTAATCTTGTGTAAACTCGTAAAAGACTCATCATACAGCAGATCAGTTTTGTGCCAAGTAAGAAATCTAAAAATATATGTTGGTACCCTTTTCACCAAATCATCTCTCTGCAAGGCCAAGTTTCTTCCATAGATTGAGAAAGAGACTCTTTACTGGTTTTCACGATCTGCAGTAAATAAATATAGTGTTGCTTACAAAACAACACAAACATCCCCTGCGGCCCGCCCTTTCCATTTTTCTAACCAAATTAATCTGCTTTCAGTTTCAGTTTCAGAGAACAGAAGCAGCTAGAGTCTCAGAGAGAGAGAGAGAGAGTATGATTGATCCAAGTGAGCTTAATTTATGGTTGCTCCCACAACGATGATGGGTCACTAGTCACCAGTCCCCAGAGTTATTGGTATTTACTATTTAGTTTGTGGTGCATGTGCATGGGAGGGTACGTCGACGTTGAACCAGTCCGAGTTGCTTTTCCAGTTCTCGGTGTAGTGCGCATGCAAGCCTTCAATGTTCCTTTATAAACTGTGACATGTTGCTTTCCATATCTTCAAATCCAGCTCTTCATCTTTACGTGAGTGTTTTTTCTCCGTTACATTTGATTCGAAAGTTCTTTTATGCACCGAACTGTAAGTGAATTATTAAAGTAATTTAATCTCAATCGTCCATTTCATCTAGCTTTTTAAACGGCACTTACATTTATACTAATGTTAAGAGAATTAAAAGAAAAATAAATCCAAAAGTGGTAAAACAAACAAAAGGTACTATTCAATTTAACCTAAAGTAAATTTGATAATCCAAATCTCTGAAACCATGAGTTCTCCAGGAAACACAAGACGCCACGTCCTCAACTCTACCACCGCCAGCCTCCCCTCCCTCTTCGCCGCCCCTAAAACAACGTCGTCTTCGTCTCACCCCCCCCCCCCCCCCCTCCTCAATCGGCCTCGCCCTTGTCGTCGTCTTCGCTCAATCGCTCCTCCTCCTCACCCGCTGACATAAACACCGCTGCGCTGGCGTCGGCGTCGGAGTCGACCTTGTCGTCATTTGGAGGGTTTGAATACCTATTGGGGTTTGGAGGGTTTGAATAACTTAGATTAATTGTTCGGGTTTGAATACCAATTGGCAGGGACGGAGGATAGTGCAGCTACCTCTCAGCTGCAACCCAGACACTTTTTCTCTTATTTTTAAATAGAGTAGATCATATTATAGGAATAAATAGGTATATGTACCAATAGTTTATGTAAAAAATATTTAAAAAAAAAACAAAACCTATTATATTATATTAAATGAGAATTTGCATATACACAAATCCTATTCTACATGCCACCTCCAAGGCTCCACCTTTTTTTCTTTTTCTTTAGAATGGTCCATATTAAGTTATTTAAGTCTCCAGCTATTGCAAAACATAAGGTTCCTCTTTCTTTTTTTCTTTGACTACAACATTTTTTGTTTTATGTTCTTTTTTGAGTTTTCCAACAAATAGTTTTTCAATTCCCTCAATTTTATTCAATTCTCAAAGCAGTTGTGTGTTCTCGATCAATATTAGCATTTTGAGGATGTGAATTATTTTCTGAAATTTGATATCATTTCTACTCTTATAAATTCATCTTCTTAATATAGTCAAATATAACGATCTTTGGAGAATGAATTTTCTGATATATTATTCATCTCACAGAAGAGGCTATATATAGAGATACAAGATGTACAAACCATACGTACTATGTATTACATGTACTACACATATAGAATAGGAAAACAATAACAAATTAATTTACATTCCTAAACTGACTTCATGACTCACGCTAACACTCCTCTTCAAGTTGGCGCATATACATCAATCATGCCCAACTTGCTAAGTGAGTCATAAAAGGCCTTCTTAGAAACTCTTTTTGTGAGTATATCTGCAAGTTGCTCTTCTGTAGGGACAAAAGGAAAGCTAATGATTTTAGCATTTAGCTTCTCCTTTATAAAGTGACGATCAACTTCCACATGCTAAGTATGATCATGTTGCAAAGGATTCTGTGAGATATCGATAGCTGCCTTGTTGTCACAATACAACTGCATAGCACACTTGGGTTTAACACCCAAATCTCGTAACACATTCCTCAGCCACAACAACTCGCACACTCCATGAGCCATACCTCTATATTCTGCTTCAGCACTAAACCGAGCCACAACCTTTTGCTTCTTACTTTTCCAAATAACAAGATTACCTCCCACAAAGGTAAAGAATCCTGATGTAGACCTCCGGTCTGTAATATTTTCAGCCCAGTCTGCATCTGTAAAACCGCATGCCTTAAGAATATTGTTGTGCCTAGAAAACATTACTCCTCTCCCTGGAGCGGACTTCAAGTATCTCAAAATCCTTATAACAGCATCCATGTGATCTACACAGGAATTATGCATGAACTGGCTCACCACACTTACTGCGTATGCAACATCAGGTCTGGTGTGTGCTAAATAAATCAGACGTCCAACTAACCTCTGATATCGAGGCTTGTCGGTAGGTACCTGATCAGGATACTCTGCTAATCGGTGATTTTGCTCAATAAGAGTATCAATTGGAGTACAATCCAACATACCTGTCTCTGTTAATAGATCAAGTATATACTTCCTCTGACACAGATAGATGCCTTCACTCCCCCTGGTTACCTCAATGCCCAAGAAGTACTTGAATGTACCTAGGTCCTTCATCTCAAACTCTGTGGCTAGCTATTTTTGCAATCTATCAATCTCAACAGTATCACTACCAGTAACAACCATATCATCAACATATATGATCAGAGCTGTTACCTTCCCTTGTTGATGTCTGAGAAACAACATGTGGTCTGAGTTACTCTGCTTATAACCAATCTTCCTCATGAACTGTGAAAACCTTCCAAACCAAGCATGAGGTGATTGTTTAAGACCATACAAAGATTTTCTCAATCTGCATACAAAGTTACCTAAAGGAGCAGTTTTATATCCAGGTGGAAGATCCATATACACTTCCTCTATAAGTTCTCCATGAAGAAAAGCATTCTTGACATCAAACTGTTTAAGAGGTCAGTTCAAGTTAGCAGCAAGAGAGAGCAATACTCGAATAGTGTTCATCTTTGCAACTGGTGCAAATGTCTCATCATAGTCAATGCCATATGTCTGGATGAATCCCTTTGCTACCAGACGTGCTTTATATCGACTCACTGACCCATCTGGATTATATTTCACTGTAAACACCCAGCGACATCCCACAGCCTTCTTTCCATGTGGTGGAGATACAAGCTCCCAAGTATTGTTCTTCTGTAATGCTTCCATCTCCTCATCCATTGCTTTCCTCCATTTTGGATCTCCCAATGCATCCTGCACTTTGTTAGGTACTGATACAGTAGATATTTGATTCACAAATGATTCATATGACTTAGACAATCTCTTGGTAGACATAAAATTTGCCACAGGATACTTAGCTTTGGCTTGAAGCCTTTGAAGGGTAGGTTCATACTTTTTTGCTTGTTTACCCCGAGTAGACCTATTTGGTAACACATATTGTCTACTATTAGCATCATTAGTATCAACCCCAATAGAATTACTAACCTCAGATGGAAGATCTTCTGTACCAGGGAGACATGAGTCAGGGGTATTAGTAACATTAGACAAGGAAGGAAAGGTAGTAACGCTTTCAGCAGGAACGCTTTCAGTGTCTGACTTTTGAATCTCTGGAGCAATTATACTAGAATCATCTAGTGGTGCCTATCTGTCATCTTCTTGTCCCTGAACCTTTGATGTATCTGTAACCTCAACTGAATGACTTGTCTCCCCCTCTCTATGATACAACTCTTCAAAATATGAGTTCTCCCCCTGAAGAGCAGTATCAAAAGAGGTGTGATAGCTCATATCTTCAAAGAAAGTAATATCCATAGTGACATAATACTTCCTAGTAGGTGGATGATAGCACTTGTACCCTTTCTGATGGCCCCCATAGCCAACAAACCCACACTTAATCGCCCGGGCATCTAATTTACTTGACCTTTGACTCTTTGAGATATGAACAAATGCAACACAACCAAAAACATGAGCTGGGAGATTATGAAAGGAAGATAAAGAGACATAAGAAGCTAGTACCTCAAATGGTACTTTTCCCTGGAGGACAGTAGAAGGAAGACGATTAATGAGATGGGTAGATGCGGAGATAGCAACACCCCATAGATTCTTGGGACAATGGGCACTAAAGAGAATACAACGAGCCATATCAAGTAAATGACCATTTTTTCTTTCGGATACCCTATTCTGTTCAGGTGTGTAAGGACACGTTTTCTGGTGGATAATCCCATGTGTTTGTAAGAAAGACTGAAAGACACGATTAACATATTCCTCCCGATTATCAGAGCGAAGAATTCAAACTTTGGCATTGTAGTGTTTTGTGACGACTCAAAATTTTTAAAAAATAAAAATAATAATACCTAAACTAGTATATATATATATTAATATATATATTTTCTTTTACTCTATACTGTTGGTATTTAGTATTTCGTGTGTGTGTATATTTACATATAGTATTAACATGCTGAAATTTATCTAGTTATTTAGTTTCTTTTCTTTTTATTGTTATTGTTATTTTGGTTTAAGTAAAGAGTTTGTAGCCCATAACCAAAAGCATTGATCCAATACCCGGAAACTCAAACCCGAGCCCAAAACAACGTAGGAAAAGAAAAACAAAAGAAAGCTTGGTGTCGTAGATTTGTAGAACGACAGTCGCCTTCTTCTTCCGCCTTCATCTTCATCGACCCCGGCCTCCTTCTTCCTCAATTCTTTACAGTCTGAAAACATCGTTCAACCGTCTCAATGAAACACAGAACCTTCTTAAGAAAAGTCAATTTTCACGGCTACCGCCATGAACAAGCAGGACGTGTCAGTTGCCTGGAGACCAGCTGCTGAATATTTGAAGCTATACCATAGGAGCTAGAACCCTAGGGGTCTGGTCTAGCACCTAAACGGGTAAGATTTCAGATGCACAATTCAATTTTGCTTCCTCTGTTCTTATCTTGGACTCCACGTTCTTCTCTCTTTCCGGACACTATAAATAAGACTGAATTCTGTAGATTTTTCTGGGTTTGTAGTAGTCTTTCCTACTTAGAGAGAGAGAGAGAGAGAGAGAGGAGAAATTGGTGTTGTAGGAAATTGGCAGGAGAATTCAGGTTTGCATTTTTTATGTTCTTGATCAATTGGTTATCCTTTGTGAACCATGTTGTGACTTATGCTTCTTGTTATAGAGGATCATCTTGGTATGAAGTAAAACATTAGGATTGGGTTTTTCTTTGTTGTTACCTACTGGGAATCATCTTTGAAAAGGGAAACTTGATTTGAGTCAAAAAGCTGTAATTTTCTGATTCTGGTCTTCTACTTTCGAAAATCATAAGTATTTGAAGAAAATTCCTTTTGCTGCGATTCCAGTTTCTAATTGATCTTTAGGATGTCTGTTACAATAGTTATGAAGATACCAACTGTAAATTCCCAGCCAAGCTATGTCGTTTTTAGCCATAAAGTTTACTGGTCAGGAAGTCAGGAAGTTGTTTTGTGATTTCAGATTTCTGTTTTTAATTGCACTCTTTGCTATTGAATTTTTGTTGTTTTGATATGAGATTGTACATATGTAATGATTAGATTATGAAGTTCCTATATACATGTTATTAGTTCCTACAATTGAAAGTAGAAACCATGATTTTAGATTGATTAAAGTTGCTCAAAAATTTAGAAGTTAGATTATTGCATATATTTCTGTTAGCTATCTTTGTGGTAATTTTAGGCTTTTTGAGTGCAATCTTTGTGTGTTTTCTTTGTTTTGAACATTGAAGTGTTATTATTCAGTAATCAATAGTTTTAGTTACATAATAGTGTTTGTTATGCTTTCAAGTACAAGTAGACATATATCAGTAAATTTACAGAAAATTTGCTGAACTATATCTGAACTTTGAAATTGCATAACTAATTATAGAAAAATCGTTTTGGGGTGATTCCAACTCTCATAGTTTCTTCTGTTTGCCTGCTATAAGTCATTAGAAGACTTTGAAGTCAAAATATGAACGGTTTTGTACAGTTTTCAGTCTGTTTGTAACTGGTTCAGAAAAACTTGTTTTTGAAAGAAACTGTTTTGGTACTTTAGCTCTTGTTTTAGCATGTTACCTAATTCCTAATTTAAGTTCTAAATGAAATGGATTTAGTATAAGATTGTTCAACTAATGGTTGTATCTTTTTATTAGGAACTTGCTGTGAGTATCGACAAAGGTAGGGGGAAAACTTGGGGAACCTCTGTGCTTGCTCTAATTGTTGTTTCATTGGGTTACATGCTTGTGTGAAATTCTTGTTTCCTTGCTGCCATTTATATATGTAGGATTTGTTTGGATGTACATGTTATCATATAAGGGAATGGAAGTGCTATGCGTAAAGCACTTTGGGGGTAAAGAAGTTAGGATTAAACTTTTGTGTAGTTGAGTCCTTGTCCTTGGAGGTACCACATCCCACAATGCCCGTGTAAATGCGTAAAAATGGCGCAATTAGTATAGGTGAAAAGGGCGGGATTAGCGAAAGAGGAATGGACAAGATGACTAGCAAAAAGGGGAATGTTAAATTGAGTGGGAGGTAGTTCATATAAATGAGTAGCCTAAGTCACCCTTGTGGTAAAATACATGGTATGAGACATGTAGACTTAGTCTATTCGGTTATATGAACTACATGGAGTAATTGTATATGCATTTGTTTATTTTACTAAATTGTTTATGTTCTCTTGTTTGAAGAGGTTTTTGCCTCCTACTGGGCTTATTATGCTCACCCCTTTAAATATTTTGCAGGTGAAAAAAATAAATAGTTTGAAGTTGGTTTATTGCAAGGATGTTATCATATTGTAATATAAGTGTTGTTGTTGTTTCCCTTAGAATAACACGTAGACTTTAGTCTACCTTTGTAATATTACTTTTTGGAGTATTGTAATAAAAAAATAAATTTCTGTTTATTGTTGAGTTGTTCTTTTCCAATTTCTTTCATATTCTAATTATGGAAATTCTATTTCATAGTTAGAATATGAGTTACACCTCAAAATAAAATAAAAAATATTTTCCAAAAATTGGGGTGTGACAAGTTGGTATCAGAGCATAGGGATTAGAAACCCCAGGATTTGTGTAGATTAGTACGTTTAGGAATTTCCTAGAAGAGTTAATGTAGAGTAACCAGTCTATTTTGGGTCATTATATGAAGTTGGAAACAGTAAAAGTTTTGGACAGTGAAAGATTGAAGTGATATTTATTTGGTTAAGTTATGTATTTTGCTGCCATGCTTTTTGGGATTTTTATGGTTTTGGTTTTGCTACTGTTTAGTTTTTATTAATATGTTTCTTCTAGGGTATGTTTGATTTCTGAATTTGCATAGTTAGCTAGTTGACTTATGTTCTTCTATTTGTTTTGGAATTTGGTTTCTATGAGTATTTATATGCATAGTTAGCTGGTTAGTCTTGTACTTAATTTCCATGAGTGTTTTCTTTACATTTGATCATGTTTGTAGATTTTAGTCATATTTAACTGATGCTCAATTTAGTAAGTTAGTATTGTATTTAGCTTAAGTTTGAACCAAGTACTTTGTTTTGGCTTTTTCATTTCGTTTTGTTATCACCAAACTATGTGTTATTTATACTGACTATTATCATTAATTAAACTATTTTGTTTTTCCAAAACTAAGACCATAGAATGGCTGAAGAGCAACACAAGGGTGAGGTCAGTAGTAATTTAGATGTCATAGCTGCTATTCAGGAAATGGCCAGTGCGATAAGAGAAAATCGCAATGGTAATCATCAAGAGGGTAATGAAGAGCGGGTTATGAGGATACAAGGTGAATTTCGTAAAGCTCGCTCTCCAATATTCAAGGGTATTTTAGACCCCATGGTAGCTGAAGAATGGCTGAGACAAATGAGGAGAACTTTGAATAATCAAAAGGTGCCAGAAGACATTGAAAGTTATTGTTGCTTGTACATATCTGGAAAGTGCAGCTTATCACTGGTGGGAATCAGTTCTTGCTACTCCAGATATTGAAATTACTACCTGGAATGCATTTGAAGTAGTCTTTCTTGAAAAGTACTTTCCGGACACAGTCAGACAGGCCAAGGCTAAAGAGTTTATGTTTCTATCTAAAGGGAATATGACAGTGGCTGAATATCAAGGTAAATTTGAAGAACTGATGCGATTTGCCCCGGGTATTATTCCTAATGAGGTTGCTAAAGCAATGAAGTTTGAAGAAGGGCTGAATCCTGAGATTAGAGAAATGGTATCTATTCTGAAGTTACAAAAATATAGTGAAGTAGTGGATCGAGCACTTATTGCTGAGCGTAGTGTTCAAGAGACAAAGGGCAGTTCCAATTTTGGAAATACTTCTGGACAATACAAGCACCAAGACTTTGGCCCCATGAGAAACAATTTTCAGAGGTCTTCAAAATCTGTTGAGGCAGCCCCATATACAAAAGTTTGCTATTATTGTAGAGAATCTGGACATCTTCAGAGGGATTGCCCACTTAGACAAGAAAACCAGCCTCCACTAGCACAATTTCGTCCAAATCAGCAAGCTCAGTTTCATGTGCCGCAACCACAGTTTCGCCCTCAATTGCAACAAGGATATGCTCCACCACAGTATCGGGCAACTTTTCAGCCACAACAGAATTGGCAAAGGCCAATTGTTCCTCAACAAGCACCACGATCAGGAAATCCTATTAGGCCAAAGGCACCAACTGGAGAACGAGGTTCCACCCAAGGCCGATTGTATGCTTTGAACGAGGAAGAAGAAGAAAATGGATCCAAAGTGGTGTAAGTTACATGGGAATTAGAAACCGTAATGCAAGGTAAGTATCCGGAATTGGTCCTAGATGGTGGTATGCTTTAAATTTCGAGGACGAAATTTCTAAAGCAGGGGAGAGTGTGACGACTCAAAATTTTTAAAAAATAAAAATAATAATACCTAAACTAGTATATATATATATATATATTAATATATATATTTTCTTTTACTCTATACTGTTGGTATTTAGTATTTCGTGTGTGTGTATATTTACATATAGTATTAACATGCTGAAATTTATCTAGTTATTTAGTTTCTTTTCTTTTTATTGTTATTGTTATTTTGGTTTAAGTAAAGAGTTTGTAGCCCATAACCAAAAGCATTGATCCAATACCCAGAAACTCAAACCCGAGCCCAAAACAACGTAGGAAAAGAAAAACAAAAGAAAGCTTGGTGTCGTAGATTTGTAGAACGACAGTCGCCTTCTTCTTCCGCCTTCATCTTCATCGACCCCGGCCTCCTTCTTCCTCAATTCTTTACAGTCTGAAAACATCGTTCAACCGTCTCAAAGAAACCCAGAACCTTCTTAAGAAAAGTCAATTTTCACGGCTACCGCCATGAACAAGCAGGACGTGTCAGTTGCCTGGAGACCAGCTGCTGAATATTTGAAGCTATACCATAGGAGCTAGAACCCTAGGGGTCTGGTCTAGCACCTAAACGGGTAAGATTTCAGATGCACAATTCAATTTTGCTTCCTCTGTTCTTATCTTGGACTCCACGTTCTTCTCTCTTTCCGGACACTATAAATAGGACTGAATTCTGTAGATTTTTCTGGGTTTGTAGTAGTCTTTCCTACTTAGAGAGAGAGAGAGAGGAGAAATTGGTGTTGTAGGAAATTGGTGTTGAGATATATATCCCACATCGGGAATATGGGACCTTGCCTGTGGGTTAATAAGAGTTTGGGCCACTCCACCCATTGCCAATTGGTTTTGGATGTGAACCCCAGACTACTTTATCATGGTATCAGAGCGGGTTACCCACGTCCACGTGTGAAGCCTAATGGCCACACGAACTCCACGTCACCCAAATGTTGTCCACGTGTTAGGCTTGAAGATTCGCCACACGTGCGGGGGCGTGTTGAGATATATATCCCACATCGGGAATATGGGACCTTGCCTGTGGGTTAATAAGAGTTTGGGCCACTCCACCCATTGCCAATTGGTTTTGGATGTGAACCCCAGACTACTTTATCAATTGGCAGGAGAATTCAGGTTTGTATTTTTTATGTTCTTGATCAATTGGTTATCCTTTGTGAACCATGTTGTGACTTATGCTTCTTGTTATAGAGGATCATCTTGGTATGAAGTAAAACATTAGGATTGGGTTTTTCTTTGTTGTTACCTACTGGGAATCATCTTTGAAAAGGGAAACTTGATTTGAGTCAAAAAGCTGTAATTTTCTGATTCTGGTCTTCTACTTTCGAAAATCATAAGTATTTGAAGAAAATTCCTTTTGCTGCGATTCCAGTTTCTAATTGATCTTTAGGATGTCTGTTACAATAGTTATGAAGATACCAACTGTAAATTCCCAGCCAAGCTATGTCGTTTTTAGCCATAAAGTTTACTGGTCAGGAAGTCAGGAAGTTGTTTTGTGATTTCAGATTTCTGTTTTTAATTGCACTCTTTGCTATTGAATTTTTGTTGTTTTGATATGAGATTGTACATATGTAATGATTAGATTATGAAGTTCCTATATACATGTTATTAGTTCCTACAATTGAAAGTAGAAACCATGATTTTAGATTGATTAAAGTTGCTCAAAAATTTAGAAGTTAGATTATTGCATATATTTCTGTTAGCTATCTTTGTGGTAATTTTAGGCTTTTTGAGTGCAATCTTTGTGTGTTTTCTTTGTTTTGAACATTGAAGTGTTATTATTCAGTAATCAATAGTTTTAGTTACATAATAGTGTTTGTTATGCTTTCAAGTACAAGTAGACATATATCAGTAAATTTACAGAAAATTTGCTGAACTATATCTGAACTTTGAAATTGCATAACTAATTATAGAAAAATCGTTTTGGGGTGATTCCAACTCTCATAGTTTCTTCTGTTTGCCTGCTATAAGTCATTAGAAGACTTTGAAGTCAAAATATGAACGGTTTTGTACAGTTTTCAGTCTGTTTGTAACTGGTTCAGAAAAACTTGTTTTTGAAAGAAACTGTTTTGGTACTTTAGCTCTTGTTTTAGCATGTTACCTAATTCCTAATTTAAGTTCTAAATGAAATGGATTTAGTATAAGATTGTTCAACTAATGGTTGTATCTTTTTATTAGGAACTTGCTGTGAGTATCGACAAAGGTAGGGGGAAAACTTGGGGAACCTCTGTGCTTGCTCTAATTGTTGTTTCATTGGGTTACATGCTTGTGTGAAATTCTTGTTTCCTTGCTGCCATTTATATATGTAGGATTTGTTTGGATGTACATGTTATCATATAAGGGAATGGAAGTGCTATGCGTAAAGCACTTTGGGGGTAAAGAAGTTAGGATTAAACTTTTGTGTAGTTGAGTCCTTGTCCTTGGAGGTACCACATCCCACAATGCCCGTGTAAATGCGTAAGAATGGCGCAATTAGTATAGGTGAAAAGGGCGGGATTGGCGAAAGAGGAATGGACAAGATGACTAGCAAAAAGGGGAATGTGAAATTGAGTGGGAGGTAGTTCATATAAATGAGTAGCCTAAGTCACCCTTGTGGTTAAATACATGGTATGGGACATGTAGACTTAGTCTATTCGGTTATATGAACTACATGGAGTAATTGTATATACATTTGTTTATTTTACTAAAGTCGTTCATGTTCTCTTGTTTGAAGAGGTTTTTGCCTCCTACTGGGCTTATTATGCTCACCCCTTTAAATATTTTGCAGGTGAAAAAAATAAATAGTTTGAAGTTGGTTTATTGCAAGGATGTTATCATATTGTAATATAAGTGTTGTTGTTGTTTCCCTTAGAATAACACGTAGACTTTAGTCTACCTTTGTAATATTACTTTTTGGAGTATTGTAATAAAAAAATAAATTTCTGTTTATTGTTGAGTTGTTCTTTTCCAATTTCTTTCATATTCTAATTATGGAAATTCTATTTCATAGTTAGAATATGAGTTACACCTCAAAATAAAATAAAAAATATTTTCCAAAAATTGGGGTGTGACATGTTTGGACTTCAAAAAGGAAGGCTTGAAAAGCCGGAAAAACCTCATCCTTAGTTTTAAGAAGAACAATCCAAGTAAGACGTGTACAATCATCAATAAATGACACATAGTATTGCATACCAGACACAATGGAGTCCTTTGAAGGTCCCCAAACATCAGAATGAATTAATTCAAAAGGAATGACACTTTGATTAGAAATACGAGATGAATAAGTTGAGCGATGACTTTTGCCCAAAACACAGGTTTCACAATGTAAGACTGACTCATCCACACCAATAAACAAAGAAGGCATGAATTTTTTTCATAACACTAAAAGATGGATGCCCTAAGCGACGGTGCCATAACCAAACTTCACTTAGCTTGTCAGAATTGCACATTAAAGCCGCCCGGGACTGTGCTCCTGGTTTCTCCCCTACGTACGTCTGATCCAGATGAAACAACATGCCCCTCAGATACCCCCGACCTAGTAACTCCCCAGTGAGAAGATCCTGAAAAAGCACATACATAGGAAAAAGGGTCAACATTCAACTATGGGACAAATATCAAATGATGGGATAAAGCAGGTACATATAACACATTTTTTAGCACTATTGTGGGAGTGATACGAACTGACCCCTTTCCTAACACAAGGAAGGCCTCATCGTTAGCATTAGTAACATAAGATACGGGTGGAGATGATAATTCAGTAAAATAAGATTTATCATAAGTCATATGATCGGAAGCACCACTACTACAAAAAAGCTCTTAGCTGACAAAATGTCTTCGTCACCTCAGAGCTTTCGTTGTCATGTAAACACTTAGCTGACGAAAATTTCGTCACCTCAAAGTCGTCATCTAAGACCGGTGATTAGAGCACTTTGGTGACGAAAATATTATTTTTGTCATCTTAGTCGTTACTAAGATGACGAAACCATTTTCGTCACCCATCTACTAAATTGACGAAAATATTTTCGTCACCCTTCTATTGAGCTGACGAAAATAGGTTCGTCACTCCTAAAGTCAGGTGACGAAACAATTTTCGTCGCTTCTCTACTCAGGTGACGAAAATATTTTCGTCACCCCTCTACTTAGCTGACGAAAATGTTTTCATCACCCGTCTACTTAACTGACGAAAGTTAAACTTTCGTCACCCATTTTGCTCGGGGTAAGGCCACGGAAGTGTAGCTTTCGTCACCTTAGTGGTATTTATTTTTATTAAATTTAGGCAGTAAAAATCACATTTAATATTCAAAAAAAACTTGGACAAAGCATCTGGACAATAACAAAAATTTATATATATATATATAATCAAGTTTATATACAAACTCATCAAGAGTAGTACTTAATCATACAAAATATATATACTGGAAAATGAACTAGCTAATGACTATTAAGTGTCAATTGAATCAATGCCTCCGTCATCATTTTGCTCGGGGTAAGGCCACGGAAGTGTAGCTTTCGTCACCTTAGTGGTATTTATTTTTATTAAATTTAGACAGTAAAAATCACATTTAATATTAAAAAAAAACCTGGAAAAAGCATCTGGACAATAACAAAAATTTATATATATATATAATCAAGTTTATATACAAACTCATCAAGAGTAGTACTTAATCATACAAAATATATATATTGGAAAATGAACTAACTAATGACTATGAAGTGTCAATTGAATCAATGCCTCCGTCATCATCATGCTCCTGCGGTGGGACTGCCGGCTGGCATACGCCGAATTTGGTGAAGAGAAACTGCTCACATTGTTGAAGACGTGCCATGATTTGTTGGTTCTCTTCCTTGGCTTTCCGGGCTTCCTCATTGGCTTTCCGGGCTTCCTCCTTGGCCTTTCGGGCTTCCTCCAGGGCAGTGTCAACAAGTGCAGCTCGTTGGGAACGTGAAGTACAGCTCCTATCGGGCCCTTGACTCAAACCATAACTGCCTACTAGTCCCATACCCCGGATCTCGTTCATGTTTCTATGTCCAAATGCTTTTTCAAACATAATCGTCTGAGTTTGTTGGTCAAAATGAAGATCAATATCTTCTTCCGGAATGCCAGGGTGTTCCTTTCTCACATAGTCATGGATCTCATCAACCTTCTCCATCAGTTTAGCCTAACAAAAGAAGTATATGTTTTACAAAAACAATTAATATGGAGAATAGAGTTTTGAGGGCAGTAATATCTATATTGTTGAAAGTCATTAATCATAGACTCTCATCTAGCATTATTAACCCATCTATAATGAATTTTATATTCATTAATCATAGGCTCTCATCTAGCATTAGGCTCTCATCTAGCAGGAAGTAATGCAAGTTAACTAATGAGTATCATGCAAAAAAAACAAAAAAAATAAAAAAAAGAAGTAATTCAAAGGCAGGAAGTAATGCAGTAAGCAAGAAGTAATTTAAAGACAGAATGTAAATGTTTTATTTCATTTTCAGCTGCTTTCTGGTTGTGAGCTGAGTCATACGCCTGTGAGTAACTTTTAATAAAAATGAGATGTTCACCATTGTCCTTCAATTCTTTGGCATTGTAGATGAAAGGCCTTGCCCTGGTGTTGTGGTGCAATGTCTTCTTGTCCCGGTTACTCTTGTTTGCAGCCGATCTTCTCTGTAATTTCATCATATTAACACTTTGGTTAGTAACATCAAACTTAATCATCAATAATTGGTGTGTGTATATATATATGTATATATATATATATATATATATATACAGGCCCGCTCACTTGCGGGACGATTTTTACGGGACGAAACGGGACGAAATGATATCAGCCCTCTGATTTGGTTAGTTTAGATCTAATGGCTCTAATTTTTAAACTAAAACTCTTCTGTTCATCATTCCAACCCAGGTTTCAAACACATTACCTCTTCACCTCCATCTTCTAAAATCTTCAGATATGGGAAAGGAAACCCCGAAACAAGTTAGAAGGAACATGATTCCAGGAGGAAAGACTACAGATGCACAAGGTTAATTACAAACACCACAAAAAACTACAGTGAGATTTCATAAAGATGGCCGCCACCACTAAAGTCGCTGCTGCAAGTCATGCAAAACCTTCACTTCCGGCTTCACTCCTTCCATACCCAATTTGATCTTCCAATTTAATCTCATATCTAAGGCAGAAATTTATGCACCAATAATGAAATCAAGGATGAGATCATAAGTTCATCCCTTTGGATTTAATCCAAATTTGAAGCATCCTACCTCAATAAAGCAATGATCTTGGGTACTTGTAGATTAGAAAAGAATGAATCATGGGTTTTAGCTAAACCCAGAATTTAAGACGTTGTGGAAATCCAGATGAGCATATACAGGGAGAGAAGGATAGAAAGGGAGCAACGAAGGAAGAAGATGGGTAATGAATTCGGTGTGGGTTGTGTGGATTCACAAAGGTTTGTGGAGTCCCTTTCAGCCGTTGGATCTGATTCATTTAAATCAAATGGCTATAAGCTAGGTATCCCATTTTGTCCCGTAAAAGTTGTCCCGCAGGTGAGCGGGCCTGTATATATATATATATATATATATATATATATATATATATATATATATGTAAGCAGTCTGCAAAACCTCCAGAAAAAAATTTGAACCAGCAAACTGGTTTTCCAAAAATCACATAGTTAGAACAACAAAGGCAAAATGAGGCAGAACAACAAAGGCATCAACTACCACACTGGCAGCTAGACATACATGTATAAATACACAAAATGAACACTATAAATCAATAAAGGAGAAACTAATCCTTTTGAATAAACCAACAAACTTTCATCAGTAGCAACAGTTAGTTATTACTGTGAATCCATCAGACTCGAAGTGTTTGAGGAGCCAGTTCCACTCGTCCAGCCGGTGTTCAAACTCTTCTGGGATCTTCCCCGGGTTTTCCTTTCTAATTGCGTTTATAGTGCACTTCCAGTTTTTGTAAGCATTTTTAGCCTTGTCATCCAACCACTTCCACATGAGCTTATTATCAACATCAAACTCATACAAGATCTGTTAAAAAATGAACAACATTAATTATCAATTAATTCTACAACTAATTAAGCATTGAGTGAACAACAGAAAAAGTCCTTACAAAGAGTTTAGTGGGCAGCTTCTTCTGCTCATCTTCGGTAGTGTCACCCCAAGTTGCAGCCACCATGGAAATTTCGTCCCGTATAATGTGGCCGACATCGTGTGTCAACATGCTGTTTAACTCTTTACTGTTTGGACCGTGGCAGAAATCGTCCCACGTTACTTTAATTTTTCGTCCAGTCCTCTTGACTATCTCCTCCGCTTTTAAGCCTTTTACCACCCCTGTCTTGGTTTTAAGGGGAGGTGTTGCGAACAAATGGAGATTTGATTATTCAAGTCAATGTAAATGATCGCATATGCATGCAATACTATATATATATATATATATATATATATATATATATATTTTAAAAAATAGAGTGAACTGAACTCAACAATAACATTACTTCATTTAGAAACTAAACAGCATGAGAGGCTAGTTTGATAATTAAGGTATGTAAGTATGAACCAAATAAATGACATACTTGTTGCATAACTTAACAAGACTACAAAGAGAGGAACACTATAATCTATTTGATCTAACTCGATAAAGCTGAGACACGTATGTATACATCGACCATAATCAATACAATAAAATTGTTCGATCAATAACTCAATCAAACAAAGAAAAATCAAGTATGAATCACTGAAATTTGGAACACATTTACTTGCACCCAATAATGTACCTGAGACCATGAAATGTATTCAACAAGATTCTTTGTTCAACAAACCAATTGAACCAGATAATGATACTGAGACCATGGCAGGAAAATCACTCTTAGTACAATACACCAAGCAAACAAGTATACCACACTTCGAGTTTCAGTTAAGCCCCTGAGTCACCATTGCTGGTTCAACAATTAACTGTAATTAATAAAACAATGACCCAGCATGAACTATTAGCATCAAAATTCTTGTGCAATTTACAGATCAAACAACACACAACCAAAGAGCAACAAATGAATATTTACAGAAAATAAAGAACACTACCAGCCTGATAATATGTCAAATCTTTGAAGCAGCAGCTGAAGATGAGCCAAATATGTGCAAGTAGATGACTAGATGCAGCAAATATTTACGACTATCATCTTTGCATATAAGGAAAAAAAAACAATGTGTCATAGCTTTACAACTATCTTCGTTGTTAAATGTTTAAGAAAACTGCACTCAAATATCCAATTAATGGCACCAAATATATTTTTCCCTTGAGAAAGTGCTTACATGCATATTTTTAAAGAACTATAGCATCACTCCAAAACAAAAGCAATAAAAAGCATATAATAAACACCTGAAGCTAGTCAACAGAAATAAACGGTAACTAAACGCATACATGCTGACATCTACAATGCTGCAAATTTCTAAATTCAAAAACATCCTTCGACATAGATTATAACGACAACAGTAAAACTAAACTTCCATCCTAGATTAAGTTTCTGAATATCTACCTATCGATCACTCGAAAAAAGAGACAGCTCCCATATAACTGCCAACGAGAAAACCAAGCCTGAACTAGACAACCAGACTAGATTTTGATTTCCTAAGACTGGCAAAAGACTCCACCTTTATTCACTAATCACTAAATATCGGTTATCCACAATTCGATTTGAGCCTACTCACTTCAACTAGGAGAACTAAACAGAACAATAATCATAAATAACACATAATCATAAAATTGAAATTTAAAGCTTCGGCATTTCCAATTAAACTCACCGTTTGATAGGAAAGAAAGGCAGATTACTTTAGCCCTAATTTTACAGACAGAGAGAAGCAAATAGAGAGAATTTAATCTAGTCGTATATATATTTTTTCTTCATCTATAACAAACAAGTCACTCATCTTGATTACTAGCTCAATCCCACCGAGCAAAGCATTGTCCTCAAAACAGCAAAACACAAGCAGAGCACCAATCAAAGTAAGAACAAACAAAAGAAAACGCCGAAAACTCGCCAACAGAGAGTATGATCCCATTAAGCTAAGATTCGGTACGACTCAAGGGAAAATATTCGATTAAACCAACAATACTCAGAAACCAACCATTGTTTTCATCATCATCAACTACAAGAAACCAGAAACCAATATTCGTACTAGTATTCATTCCAAACCAATATCAGGAAATAGAAACCACTGTTTCCATCATCACTAATGGTAAATTACGGGTGAGGAAAATTAAGAGGCAGATGAGTACGGGTGAGAGTGTCTTACCATTTTCAGGACACAGTTTACACCAAACGCTGATCTTACCAGATGACTGGCCAGTCCGATGATCATCTGAGGAAGGTTTGTCGACATCGAGCAGTGGTGGAGGGAGAGGAGGTGCCAAACTTGATGGAGGCGCCATAGGCCACGAGGGGACCTTTGTAGGGCGTCGATATTGCTGGGCTACCTCCTGCAACAGTCGCTGAGACAGTTCCGCCTATCTCTTCCTCTTCCCACTAGTCGGCGGCATCGAATCGGAGGAGGAGACGGCTTGGAATCGGAGGAAGAGACGGCGATGTGGTGGAGGAGATGGCTTGGAATCGGAGGAGGAGACTGCAATGTGGTGGAGGAGATGGCTTCGAATCGGAGGAGGAGATGGTGATGTGGAGGAGGAGGAGACGGCGATGTGGAGGAGGAGACGTCGTGGTTTAGAGGAGTATAGGACTCGGGCTGTCTAACAGTGGGTCTGAGGGTGGGTTTACGAAATTTGGCCCAAAAAATTGGTAGAAGTCTCCAACCGCCAAATATTAAGTAGAAGTTAGGTGACGAATACATAATATTCGTCATCTCAGTGAACCAAATAAGTAGTTAGGTGACGAATACATGAAATTTCGTCGTCTAAGTGAATTTCCAAATTTGTTGATAATTACAAATGTTAATAAGGAAATTTTGAAAATAATTATTGACCACTAAAAAGAAATAGTTTTGATTATACAAATGTCATTAAAGAAATTCAAGATTGTCTGAGAAATTTAATTAAAATATTACACACTCATATACAATTTATATGATATTAAAAAAAACCACTCATTTAAAGAAATTGATAGTTTGAATTCAACTAGAAAATTTTCATATGTCAAACGTCATTGACATCATAATCCTCATCCTCCGTATCATCGTTCTCTTTGTCTTCCTCTTCATCCTCTTCATAATGCGGCTCTTCATCTTCGTTCTCATCTTCATCCTCCTCATTATCAATATGTGGGACTTGAGATCCAGGAATTGAAATGAACGCTGATCTTACATAGTGGGGGTCATTGTTGATGCGAATAGTCTGTGTATCTAGAATATAACTGCTTGACTCTTCTTGATATGGTTCTGGTGCCTCTTCTTCATCACATGCTCCTTCTGCATCCCCTTCAAGTGTAGATGCACTCCATATGTTTCGGTGAGACATCACATTTACCACTTTCTAATCTCCACCCTCTTTCGGATCATCAAGATAAAACACTTGTTTTGCCATGGTGGCAAGAATAAACGGCTCACTCTCATACTAGCTTGTGGATGTATTAATTGATAAAAATCCATGATCCATCTTCGTACTCCTCGGTAAACTTAGGTCAATGTTAAACCATTTACACTTGAATAACACAACTGACATACCAGCTCCATATAATAATTCGACAACAGAGAGTATGATCCCATAGTAGCAAATTTCATCCCCCTCTACCATGACCCCATAGTTTTGAGTGACTCGCTCTTCATCCCGGTAGAACGTCATAAACTTAATACCGTTAACAAAACACCCCCCATGTACACTGTGATGTTGCGGCTTACATGCCAAATTGTGCAACTCCTGTGAGTAATCAGTGTTGTTCTCTCGTAGGAGTTCTTTCATCTGAAAAAGAAATAAATAATGAATAACTCATAAGTGATGGGACTATATAAATAATATCGCCAATAAATAATAAAACAGAGATTGAACTTACCCAATTAAGAAAGTAATCAGGAAAAGTTTTCTTGTGCATCTCTTCAGCTCTATATGGTTGTCTTGCTATGATTTTTTCCAAATGTTTCTTTTTGTAGTAGTCAACCTCAGAGCAGTGGTCTAGCACGCACCAATGAGCTTCACGGAGCTCAGTTTTTGTTAACTTGTATGAATTTGGTAAGTTACCAAATGAACATACAACTTTTGAAACAACTGATCGAAAGATTGAAGACGTTTGTGGATGACTCTGCCTCGGTTATGTTACTATGATATAAGTCGCAGTAAGTTACACACTCATTTAAGAGGTATGCGTTCGCTATTGACCCTTCTGGTTTTCCTCTGTTGCCGACATATTTTTTGTACTCCCCAAGTTGTCTAAAATTTACGTTGTTATTATTGTGCAAACAATAAAAAGTAAATGTAAACTGGCAATAAAAGTGTGCAATGTACCTTTCTTGTGGGAACATCCAGGTATAGTGTACTGGACCAGTAAGCAGCGCTTGTTCTGGTAGGTGGATTATGAGGTTAATCATGATGTCGAAGAAAGCAGGCGGGAAATTCCGCTCCAACTTGCACATGATGTAGACAATGTCCTCTTTTAATCCAAGGACATTTGACTTCTTTAGCTCTCTAGCACATAACTTCTGAAAGAATCTAGACACCGCTACTAATGGCTCTACCACATCAGGATGCAAATAGGGTCGAATTACCACTGAAAAAAGACGTTGTAACATGATATGACAGTCATGAGTCTTTAATCCAAATAGCTTATTCTCTCCCACTTTTACACATCGAGATATATTTCCTGCATAACCATGAAGATACTTAATAGCTTCAAACCATTTGAAAACTTTCTTCTCATTAGCCAGATTAATCCTGTAATGTGCAAGAGACATTGACCCTGACGCTGTTAGCCACAAGTGAGGGCGTATGTTCATGAGCTGAAGATCTTTGCGCGCCTTCATAGTGTCCTTAGTCTTATCTTTAAACCCAAAAACTGTTCCCACAATACTGTCACAAATATTCTTCTCTATATGCATGACATCAAGGCAGTGCCTTATTCTCAATTTCTTTCAATAAGGAAATTCAAAAAATATACTCTTGTGCGTCTAGTTCTCCAATCTAGAAGGACGTTTTGGATTCCGTGCTAACACATCAGGATCACTGCTAAGATGTCCGAAATCAAAAGAGTTCAACATGTCCAAAATCCACTCACCAAACTCTTGCTTCCCATCGAATGAAGCTGCATCAAATCGCCATGGATGATCTTCCGGAAGCCATGTAGGACTCCCCAAGTAACACACCTTTCCAGCATGCCAACTAGCATTTAAGTCTCCTAAGCAGATTGGACAAGCCTTGTAACCTTTAGTAGTTTGAGACGACAACATCCCGTATCCAGGAAAATCACTAATGGTCTAAACCACTGCTGCTTTCATCCTGAATGAAGTTTGACTATACCAATCAAAAGTAGGGAGGCCATTTTCTCATAATTCTTTTAACTCGTCAATCAATGGTCTCATGTACACATCAAGGCATTTTCCTGGAGAATAACGACATGTAATTAACAAAGTCAAAATACCAAATTCCTTCTTCATACACATCCATGGAGGTAGGTTGTACACTACAACAATAACAAGCCAAATACTATAAGACAAATTCATGTTTCCGGTAGGATTGAACCCGTCTGTTGCAAGTCCAAGTCTTACATTTCAAATGTCTGCTGCAAAATCAGGAAATGATCTGTCAAATGATTTCCAAGCCTCCCCATCTGCGAGATGTCTGAGAGTGTCATCATTTTTCCTCGTTACCCCGTGCCATTTCATCTTTTCTGAAGTGTGTGAAGACATGTACATACGCTTCAACTTAGGAATTAATAAGAAATAACGAAGCACCTTCTTTGGAATCCTTTTCTTCTTAGATGAAGATGATGATGATAACTTCCACCTCGACGCTTTACACACTGGACAATAATCCAAGTCTTTGTTGACGACTCCATAAAACAAAACACTATTATTCTTGTATGCATCGATATTATGATAACCAAGGACATGATCTTTTAACATACTCTGGACCTTATCAAAGCTGTGGGGAAAGTTGTTTTCTGGAGGAAGTAATTTCTTGATATTCACCAAGTTACGATTAAACGACACATTCGACCAATTGCTGTCAACTTTAATTTTAATCTGTTCAATAATGGCACCTAAGACAGTTACATTACACCCAGGGTACAATGGGGTTTGTGCTTTAGCAAGCAGCCTGTTATATTTATCGTAATCATCATTGTCAACATTTGAAAAAGCATGGTCTGCATCAGTGGTATTGTAAACAACTTCTTCCTCATGTCTTATAGTAAATGAAGGAAAAGCATCATGTAGAATGTTCATGGAAGGATCCACATAAGGGTCGAAACTACCGGTGGATGAGCCAGCATGCTGAAAATGTCCTGCTCGGATTTCTTCCAAGGTAGGTTCATTATCTAATGTTTTACCGTGTAGACTCCATGTAGTATAACTACGCATAATACGTCTTGTATTCAGGTGTTCATGGATTTCATAAATCGTCTTCCACTTAGTATTATGACATTCAACACACGAACACCTGTGTACAGTTCTGCCATCAGCATGCTCAAGTACAAATAATAAAAAATCTATAATTCCTTGTTGGTATTCAGGGTTCCCCCGGTCATACTGCATCCATCTCTTGTCCATGTCCAGTCATATATATAAACAACAAATAAGAAATAGTAGTTCAAAAAACACAACGAGAGACAGTGTTTCTATCGCTTTCATCTTACGGCTCCGGTTAGGGTCCTAATCTTATTCAGGAGAACACGATTTTGTTTCTAAGTTTGTAATTCTTGTCTTTTCGATTTCGATGTGGGAAAATTTCGGCAGCATCTCCCTACAGTCCCTCTAGTACACAAATAACTATACCTAGTATGCACTCGAGGAACGGTAACGAGAGACAGTGTCGAAACATATACCCACAACCGAAAACGAAAAGATAAGAATAACAAACTACAGAACAAAATCATGTTCTCCTAAACTGTCCAAAAATGGGACAATTCAAGAATCATTTTGTCAAACACAGTTGTGACAAAATGATTCTCAAACGAGATTTCTAAGGTTCATATTTAGGTGAATGAAAGAATATAATCTTATATTCTTACATTTGATTATCACAAAATAAACATATAACATATACGTACAATATCATTTGAATGCACAAAAAATTTACTCAAACAAAACAATTAATTAAGTATATTTACATATATCCCTAATAACATAATTAAATAATTTTCTCAAAACCTAATAATAGTAAAGCATATATATATAAATACACAAATTAAACTAATTAACTCTAATCAATACACAAATTAGAATAACTAACTTTAAGAATCAACATGCATATATATATATATATATATATATATATATATCAATCATCACCCAATAATATTAACAACATGCTTTGTGACCGGAATCCTCGCCGGAAAATTGATCGGAAAACATGAAAAAAATATGGTGGAGAAAGAGATTATACCAAATAACTTAATGCATATGGTAGACAAACTCAATGCAAGTTTCGATCAGAGCCCGGCGGGATTTGAAGGGCTTCACACCGGGTATTGAAAATCGAAAGAAATTTTGAGAGAGAATGGATAATGAAAGATGCAGATTTAGAAACGCAGCAGGATGTTATAAAAGTTAAATCCAGTAAGGTGTCGAAATTATCTATTTCGTCACCATAGTAATAAGTAAAATGACGAAAACATATTTTGTCACCTCAGTGATACACACTTTAGTGACGAAACATTTGTTCGTCACCTCAGTGATACTAACTTGGGTGACGAAAATCATTTCGTCACCTAGCCCGCCACTTAAATGACGCAACACTTTTTCGTTACCTCAGTGAAACAAATTTAGGTATATTTCGTCACCTATCCATCCACTTAAATGACGAAAATTGATTTCATCACCTCAGTGATACAAACTAGGTGAGGAAAAACTATTTCGTCACCTTACCTGCCTCAGATGACGAAATATTTTACTTAGGCGGCGAAAAAGTTTTCGTCACTAAAGTGTTGTCTTAGGTGACGAATTAGAAATCTTTCGTCACCTCAAGGCTTTTTTCTAGTAGTGCACCTGAATCAATAATTCATGTATCAGCACCAACAAAGTTAGAAGTATTTAAGGCCATACCTATCTTGCCACGACCAGCGACAGATGTTGAGGGTGTGGCACCTCCTGCTGTTTGATGGTCACATCCGACCACACCATAGATGTCTGGTTCCTAGACCAACTGGATAGCTTCTTTCGCCTTGGGACGATATGTAAGCCTTTTAGGCCTAAGATGCTGGTACAACTTCCAACAAGATTCACGAGCATGGTCACCATTGCAATAAGAGTAAGGAGAACGAGGTTGATTCCCAAAGCCTGGTGGTCGTCCTTGCTTGTGGAGTGGAACAGAGCTTGATTGCTGAAGGAGTGGTGCTGGTGCTCTTGCCTGAATAGTGAGACTGGAGACTTCAAGTTGTGCTTGAGTAAGGTTGTCCTGCTGAGACTCATCCTTACGGATATATGTGAAAGCTGTAGTCAAGTTAGGAGGTTCTGTCATTCTGAGCAGCTCTCCTTTGGCACTGTTATGTTTTGCATCAAGGCCTCTCAGGAAGTGATGAACTCGCTCAAGCTCCTTTCCTTCAGGTACCAAACAAGATCCTCCTAATTCTTGATCTTGCAAGGACACTTCACATCAATTTCAACCCAAATGTTCTTCAGCTTGGTGAAATACTGCGTCACTCGCTGCCCATTCTGTTGCATTGCTGCAGCAGTACACATCAACTCATGAAACTGTATGAAATTAGACTCATTAGTATATAAATCTCTCAATGTCTTCCAAATTGCCTGCGCAGTATTACATTGCTCCACCAGGTCAACTATTTCCTCATTCATGGCCTTGTACAAGACTGATATCACAAGATCATCATCATCTTCCCACTTAGTGTAAGCAGCAAGATTATTTGCACTAGGGACCTCAGTCACCCCAGTTACATGTCCCATCTTGTGCATCCCTCGGAGATGAGCCGTCATGATATTCTTCCATTTTCGAAAATTGGTTCCATTGAGTTTGGTCCCCCCAAAGGAATTGCTTTCAGAATTCTTGACTAATACTTCAAACTTCTGAACATCATTGACCTGAGAACTGTCTTCGCCATAACCCATTGTAACACATCCAAATCAGTAGTTTATGCAGCGACAACAATAAAGCAAGGATGAGAAAACCTGCTTTGGGTGTACTTGCTCTGTCAGTGCACTTGCACTGCCAGTCAACAGCAACTGAAACCGGGTCGGGTCACAACAGACGAACCGGGTCGGGTTGAGCAAGAAATAGAACCGGGTCGAAGAAGGCTGCGTCGTTTGCGTCGTCACTTCTGGGTCAAGACGACGACGGAGATGCGACGTCTTCTGGGTCAACTAGACAGCGTTGGCTGCGTCTAGACTGATGCAGATCAGGCCACACGTCGGACTGGACAGGACGACGTCTTCTGGGCGGAGACGACAGCCAAGGCACGACGACGGCTTCTGGGGGTCGGCGTCAGTCTTAGGGCCGACGACGGCGGTCCTGGTCTAGGAAAGGCTAGAACCCGATGGTGGCTGCTACTCCTTATAACACGAACCTTGAACTGAGAATAAACCACCTTCGTGAAAAACAACTGTAAATCTGACAAGTAACCAACGTCAGATGGAGAACGAACGTCAGAAAAACGTCGATAGTTAAACCCTAACAATGGGGTTTAATTGAAAGAATAGTTTGACTGAGAACCAACGCCAGACGAAGAATTGCAGCGGAAACAAAGAGACAAAGTCCTTCCAGATCTTTGCTCTGATACCAAGTCAAATATAACGAGGTTTGAAGAATGAGTTTTCTGATATATTATTATTCTCACAGAATAGGCTATATATAGAGATACAAAATGTACAAGCCCTACGTACTATGTACTACACATATAGAATAGGAAAGCAATAACAAATTAATTTACATTCCTAAACTGACTTCTGACTTACGCTAACAAATATCAGGTGTTAAAAAGTCAAAAATATTTTCTTAATGCAAATACAAGCATTATAAATTTATTATTTTCATACGTACATTTTAATATTTTTATCAAAAAAAATTTAGCCAAGGTGATTTTGGAAACCTGGCTCCTACCCTGCCAATTGGGTACTCGAGGGTTCGGATCAAAGGCTTTGAATCTCTTATTAAACTGTGAATCGGAGACCAGCGAACATTGAGATTTTAGCTTTAGGTCTTTTTACTGCAGTTTCCTTTTTAGGGTCTTCATCTGATTGATTAATAAACGGAACTAACGTCTGTTAGCACACACTGAATCCGCTCTGCTCATGTTTATAAAATTCAAAATAATATATATGACATGAATTATAACGTATATGCATTCCCTTTTAATCAAATACTTTCATCATATATACCGAAGTATTTGATTAAAAGGGAGTTGCATATACGTTATAATTCATATCCTAAACAATATGATGAAAGTATATTGTTTTCGATCTCGCAAACAATATATATCCTAGTTTAGTTGCGTCTTCGATCTTGAAACTATTATTTGTACGTACGTGGTTATCGTGACCTGGATCTATATATTACTGTACTATAGATCGATCTAGAGTAGTAGTACGTTACTACTTAACACATGAACTTGAATTTATTCTTAACCCGCAGCAATCAAGCAGATTCCAATTGAGTACCAGTCAGGAAAGTTGTTCACTGACCTCAGGCATGGTGAGGCTTATTGAATACTTCTAAACTAATTATGGACATCATTCATGAATTGGATCCCTTCATGAATCATCTCAGAATGTATAATTGTCCTGCAATCTTGTTGATATCTATCTACTTAAAAGGAAAATAAATCCCTAGACCCTAGTAGAGGGATAGTACAACAAATACCATTTTCAGTTGGTGACTTGGGGCCTAACTCCAACTAAAGTCAAAACTACCAATAACAACCCCTATCAATGCAAAGTTCGAAACAAATTCTACTGATTCGTTTTATCAACTTAGCGAAAAGGAGAAAGAATAATAATGATGTTGGAGAAGAAAGAAGAAGCAAAACAGATCTTATTCCCGAATGATTTGTAAGAAAAAGTTCTAGTAAAGATGATGATGACCTTTTTCTCTCTTTTTTTTTTGACAAAGAGAACTGACCTTATATTAAAGTAAAATAAGAAATGCAAGGTGCAACACATCCACCAAACAAGTTAGGGTACAGAGATGATGTTTTGTTTTGTAAATTTATGAACGGTGATGCTATTAATACACCCAAAGAGTATCGGGTCTTCCCCTAGGTATGACCCATGACTCATGTCAAGGATTTTCACTACAGTACACATTGTGATTTCTGACATTGGAAATTCTCGGTAGTTACCGCATACTTGTTAGAAATACCGTTTCCGACAAGATTCAAAAATCGTGGTAATACTCCTGTGGGAAATTCTGTCTTTTTAACCGACCGTCGTAATTTATTCCTGATTTCTGACCAAAGTACTTGTCAGATATTGATCAGAACTAATTATTTGTTTCGTCTAAAATTAAGTTGTCAGTATTTTGTCAGGAATAATTTTAGTTTTGACGAGTTAGTTTTGACCAAATTTTTGTCGGAATATATACTTCTGACGACTTAATGTTGACTAATCTCTTTGTCGAAAAACTTTTTCTAGACAAATTGTTTTCAATTGCAGTTGTTGTCAATAACCTTTTTTTCTACGATTTTCGACCAACATGTCATGGGAATAACTATTTTTTTGTGAGAATTTCTGTATATTTTTTTTATTAAAGAAAATTTCATTCAATAAATTGTAATTATAAAACAATCACAACACTTAACAATGAATTACGACTACGAGAAAATAACTCTATCCTCAAACTACTTGACCTCGCTCCAAAGAGGACAGACTGACATGTTAATGGATTTAATAGAAACTGAATTGAGCAGCCGCCCGAGTTAACTTGACCAACATAGGTAGCAATTACTGGAACATGATATGACCATAAAAACATATCATTGGGTGGGCCATCCTAGGATTTCCCGACACGTTCAACACAGGCTGATAATATGCGCGGCCAAAGACTGACTAAAATCTGGGTTCTTATAACAACGAACCAGCTTCCCGAATTCAAGTACCTATCAGAAACCATGACATTTGAAAACCTACTCGATAGAATAAAGACTTATTTGAGATCTGAAAACCAGACCTAAAAACTAACTCAAATAAAACTAAAGCAATAAAAACAGAAAATAAAATAAGGCCAGCCCACGATGGGCCCAACAATTGAGCCTAGGCCCAACCTGAAACCCTAATCCAAGGAATTGAGACAACCACCGCCGCCAACCAAGTCTTGCCTTCCTTATCTCGCCTAATGCGTTAAACCACCGTCCTCCAAGTACGGTAGTCGTCCTCACGTTAGAACCCGCACCACGTCCTTTCCCGAATCGAAGTTGGACCCATATCAGATCCAATGGCTGCAAACCAAATCACACCACCAAGAAGTTGTCCTAGCAAGCTTGCAAAATGACACGATGACAGGACCCACCCCGGGTTTCACCCTGAAACCCGTGGTAAATCCTGCGGGGTCCACCTCTAAGGAAAATTTACTGAAAATTCGGCTAAACCTTTCTTGAAAATGGACAACCCTTACTTGAAATCCAACTTGGCATTTCTAAACCAAACAACAAGGACAACATAAAAT
Source organism: Fragaria x ananassa (assembly GCA_034370585.1). NCBI lineage: Eukaryota > Viridiplantae > Streptophyta > Magnoliopsida > Rosales > Rosaceae > Fragaria > Fragaria x ananassa. Next base: position 6,337,965 of record CP139760.1, read on the forward strand.
TACTAGCGGGCTAACAGAGCATATCTAATAAGGAACGAATGACCATGAATAAAGATGAAGCGGAAGCAGCCTCTGACTACTAGACTAAGCCTTGACTCCATGTACGCTCGACCTCAATTTAACTTAGCCTGCAAACTGGGCATTTGAAAACAAAGGGCCCAGGGGAAAGTAATTTAAAACGTTAGAGTGAGTGGACAAAATAAACTAATTAATTTAACAAAATAAACTAATTAATTTAACAAAACGTAATTTTCAATAATTTCCCAATTTTTCGATAATCAATACTCCATTGCATGCAAGTGTTGATAACGCATTCAAAAGAAAATCCCGAAGACAAGGACTAGCCCCGCTAGTCAAAATATTGACAAAGATAAATACTAACCTTCATTGAAGAAAGTGTCAAAATAATGGACTAGCCTCGCTAGTCAAAACAACACTAAAGACCTTTGCAAAATGGAATATACAACTCTCATATGGCAAGACCTATTCCCCGAATAAGAAGAGATGAGTTATTCACTATTTACAGCGACAATTCATGTTGCTTGACTAAACGTCGAGATCCATGCAAGCAAATTACCTCCCTCAAGCATTGGCAATTCTGCTCCCCAAGCCACACTTCTTATTCGGGTTCAAACGCGACCACAAATCCAATAGCTAAAATCAAATTGCGAGAAAGATTTTTAAATTCCAGAACCTCTGAACGGTTCCAGCATACATCCCTTTCCACTTCCCTATTAATTAGTCCGAGGACAGAACACGATCCACAAAACCGTTATGGTCAAAATTCTTGTAAACGCTGGTTGCTACGACGGCTAAGCCCCAAAAGTTTCTGACCAGCGTATCAACGACAACAAAATCATATCTAAGTTGGCTTTATTGATAGTCACAAGCAGCGACATCCGTAAACATCATTTAACATAACCTACAGTTCAACACCATTATTAAGCTGAGCTCCCAAAACTCTAAGTTAACTATCAGATGTCAAAATTAGTTACCACTCCAGAGCCACTACTACAATATGTGGTTTATCAGCCGCAGAAACTGTAAGAGCAAGAATATATCGAAACTCAAATAATTTCCATAAATTAATGCAAAGATTAATCCATGCATCAATTATCAAATAAATTCAAAGATCTTTCAAATCAAACTTGGATCAATAAGTGGTCCCACCACAATACGATCCCGAGAAGAGACGTCGTTCAACCTATCCATACATCTACTATACACCATATTAAATTTCTTAATAAACCTTAACTCGGAATGCTTCTTTAGTCAACAGGGGAAAACCGTCTTCCATAATGCTACACACAAAAAAATATACCTACAACGACACAAACCATCTATTCAACATTTCCACACAACTCTCAAGCTATCACGCAAAACTTACGGCTCCCTGATTCATCGCTTAATTGAACTCCAGCTCACTTAGGATCACCACTGGATTTATCCCTAATTCAAGTCTATGACACAATAACCAATTCATTATTTACCTCGAAATTTCGACAAACTAACTAGAATTTCTAACCTTCAAATCATAGAGCTTGAATTCGCACTTCATAATTTCAAGCTCTAAGGATATTACTCAAAACTACAACATAAATAATTTATATACTTCCACTACACCACAACTAAAACTCTGATCCACTTCACCGAAATAGATAAAAGGGGAGTGAACAGATCCTCCCATTGATGTGTCATAGCTAGCCACCAATTGCCAACGAAGTGATGCTAATAAACCAACTTCGATAACAAATTCAATACTTATATCAACCACTCGGAAAGTCACTGCTTGAAACTACTATGGACACCCATACTCTTACTCCATGATTCGGTGGGCTTTATTCCATCCCTGCCTCAACCACCAACTCTACGCAACTATTTTTGAATACCCTTTAACAACACATTAAATTCACCATGTGTTGTCATAAGGCCGGAGTGACCACAACCATCTCGCTCTCACTCCTCTATTTCAAACTTGCTTGGAACTCAAAACATGTAGTGCCACCATTCAACTTCTAAAATTCCCTGAGTGTGGCACAACGAGGAGTTGTCACAACACACTGACTAATGACTTTCGTGACACCAACAACCCTAAATGAATCCAAGTCATTATACTTAGTGCTTTAACCAACTTCAACTTACCCACAATAGAGACCAAAAATCATCAGAAATCATACTATTCATCGACTACTATTATCCATCATTTTCGAAATATATAACCACTACCATCTTAATAAAAAGTACTAAGGATAAAAACATATCCATAGTTAAAGTTGTAGGAACCAAAACGCGTTACCATAACCAGATCTATGCCAAAATGTTCCCAACTGATTTCTTTTGTAGTTAAAGTAGCCGATAAAATTGGCATTCAGTCAAGACTTCCCCAAATTGATATTTAGCTTTTTATATAGCCACTTCCTGCAACCCAATACTAGTCACAATTCTCACGTGACTAATTCACTCAAGATCAGGGTCTTCAACAATTCATAAAGGTACCTCTACGAATTCCTTTAGGTACCCCACCATATTACTTCAACAAACTTTAACATTAATAAAATACACAACTACTTCGAACTTTCCCTCTAAACTTTTCTCTCCCTAAAATCACATAATTGATTCCAAGATCTCCCATCAGTCTACTTGGACTCCAATCCTGTCCATTGAACATGGAAAGCTCCAAGGCATGAATCAAACATTTCACCTACTGCAGAATCAAACAAACTGCATAACCCAGCACCTTAAACATAAACCAACCAATTGTTGAACAAAGGTAGGAATGCTATCAAACTTTTGAGTTTCCAACTCGCAACTGAACTCTAACAATTTATGGTATTAAACCAATGACCCATGGAAAAGTGGTAACCTATAAACCATTTAATCACACAAAGCAGGATGATCACTTAAGAGGTCGGCGTACAGAGGCATAGTCTTGAAGATGCAAACATTTATGGCACCATACTGTCCATAAATAAGATAAGAACGACTACCTCGCATACTTAATAAACACTTAGTATCCATGCATAAAATGCTAATGGATCCGCCGCGGTCGGACCATCACTCTGTAGACACTAAGTATTACCAAGTATATGAGATAGTGACAGGAAATCGGATAACCTAATGCTCTGATACCAATTGACAGGACCCACCCCGGGTTTCACCCTGAAACCCGTGGTAAATCCTGCGGGGTCCACCTCCAAGGAAAATTTACCGAAAATTCGGCTAAACCTTCCTTGAAAATGGACAACCCTTACTTGAAATCCAACTTGGCATTTCTAAACCAAACAACAAGGACAACATAAAATTACTAGCGGGCTAACAGAGCATAGCTAATAAGGAACGAATGACCATGAATAAAGATGAAGCGGAAGCAGCCTCTGACTACTAGACTAAGCCTTGACTCCATGTACGCTCGACCTTAATTTAACTTAGCCTGCAAACTGGGCATTTGAAAACAAAGGGCCCAGGGGAAAGTAATTTAAAACGTTAGAGTGAGTGGACAAAATGAACTAATTAATTTAACAAAATAAACTAATTAATTTAACAAAACGTAATTTTCAATAATTTCCCAATTTTTCGATAATCAATACTCCATTGCATGCAAGTGTTGATAACGCCTTCAAAAGAAAATCCCGAAGACAAGGACTAGCCCCGCTAGTCAAAATATTGACAAAGATAAATACTAACCTTCATTGAAGAAAGTGTCAAAATAATGGACTAGCCTCGCTAGTCAAAACAACACTAAAGACCTTTGCAAAAAGTAATATACAACTCTCATATGGGAATCTCCCAAAATAAAGGACTAGCCCCGCTAGTCAAAATAACAACTCAAATAAGGAAACCTATATGGCCATATAAGTGAGTCTCCCAGACTCGGTTGCCTCCCAGGCATAGTACTCTCATACTCCCTACACCTTCACGTTATGATAACGGAGAAGGTGCAGGGCTTGAGTGATGTTGTCGACTACATCACATCACCCGAAGGCGGAAAGGGCTTGAGTAACCCCACTTAAAACGTGAAAGCCACATCGCCTCGAAAGGCGGAACTACATGCTAGCATGAATAATAACGATCCAACAAGTATGACATAATTAAAGAAAACATAAATCCATATGAGTTTCCCCGAAACTCATAACTAAAACATAAGTATGATTCCCAACCATACTCATAGAATTCAAAGATCAAAGAAATTAATTAAATTCCACGACGTGTCCCACACGTTAAAATACACAATGAAATAAATAACTCAAATAATTATCACCTTCCGAAAACTCGATAATATGCAAATCTGAGAATAATCTCAAACCCGGAAATTATAAAGAATATCAAAACTCAAATAAATTCTGACACCAATTCATAAGCCAAAACCATATTAAAGCTCAGAAAATAGAACGATAATTTCCAAGAGAAACCATGCATGTATATTCATTTAAAAACAAAATGTCAACTCACAATGCTCGGCTATTCTTGCCGACGACCCGAGGCTTCCTCCAATGATCCTTCTCACGTCCTGAACAATAATTAACCTTAATTCTCATTCAACAATAAAACTTCAATAAATAATTCCATAAAATTAAGGGTCTAAAACCAATCCTCTTCTTTGCCCATTTTCTCCATCCTTAATCCATTATAACTCACGATTCACCAACATCACCTATAACCAAAAATTAACCTTAAACACATTTTAAAACCGGCTAACCCAAAAATCGGCACTCCTAATTAAATACCGTCAAATTCCTTAACCATCGAAAACTCTTAAACCTTATCAAAACTCCTCCAAAAATTATAAAACTCATTCCATACTACTCCTCATCAAAATCATTTTCCCGGTGGCGGCGCCGGTGGCGGCTCCACCGGCAGCGGCGGCCGGCAGCCGTTTTCTGGTGACCTCCAATGCTTCTCAAATTTTGACAGAATAATCCTCTCATCATACCCAACAACTTTCATAACTAGCACTTAGTCCAATTCCGAGGCCAACTAGGGCAATCGAACTAAAACATCCATAAATCCTTAAAACTTTCAATTATACAAATCACCCTAACGAGATCGAAATAGACCGATTCCTTTGGAGGGATTACTCACCTTGATGAGGGATACAAAATGAGCCAAAAATCACGGCCTATGGTGGCCGGAGCTCCGGCGAAAAGCTATCCGGCGTCTCCGGCGGGTTTTCTCTCGAACGCCGGCGTTACACGGCCGGTCACCGGCCCAGGAAGAGAGAGAAGGTGGCGGGGGTGCGAACCGGGCTGGAGCGGCGGCCAGTGGCTGGCCGGACGGTGGCAGCTGGCGGCCAATCTTTCTGACGATAAAGGCTCGGGAGGAAGAGAGGAGGAAGAGGAAGAAAAAGAAAAGAAAAGAAGAGAAGGGAGTGGGCTCGGCCCTTCTCCCCCCTACCCGGTCCATTATTTAACCCAACAACAAAAATACCCACTTAAATATCATCCATTTTTACCCACTCAAAAACTTTACCATTTAATTCATAACTTTATCATGCTAACTCCGATTTTAACGCGTAGCATGTCTACGAACTCGTAACCACATCCTCTACAACTTTCATGAAGAAAGTTTTCTTATAGTAATTTTCCTATAAAAAGTCAACCCTATGGTCCTTAAGGATAAATAGTTACTCATCACGGTAAAAATCCGAAGTAATACCAACGGTAAATAACCGTAAAATAACTTAAGAACTAGGATGTGTCACACAATCTCAAGAACAAGTCCAGCCATGCCACCATGCCCAGCCACCACCGCGGACACACCACCAACAAACTCCACCACCCAGACTAGAGACACTAGTAGAAATAAAGCCTTAAGTGACGGGAACAAATCGTCGGCTAAGTATTCGTTTTTGTCACCTTAAGACTTAAGCGACGAAACTGGTGTCGCTTAAGATTCGTCGCATATGACGCGTCTCATAGGTACTTAAGCGACAAAAATATATAATCTGTCGATTAAGAAAACAAACCAAGCGACGGGGATTGTTCTGTCGCCACAATCCTAGGCAACAAATAATTCACTTAAGCGACGAAATTATTTTGTCGCTTAAGTACTCCAGCGACGTATAATTTTCCGTCGTTTTAAAGTTAAGTGACGAAAAATTTTAGTTTAGTGACGATCCTTTTTTTGTCGCTATATTTAATGCGACGAATAATTAACTTAAGCGACGAAAAAGTTTCGTCGCTTAAGTTCTTAAGCGACGAAAAGGTTTCGTCGCTTAAGTTCTTAAGCGATCTATATTCTCTTGTCGTTTTATAGTTAAGTGACGAACCTGTTTGGTTTATCGACGAGCTTTTTTTTGTCGCTCCATTTATTATGACGAACGTTTCTGTCGCTATAGCCTTATGCGACAAAATACTTTTTAGGCTTATGTTTTATCTTATGCGACAAAATAAGCATCTTAAGAGACAAAAGTTTCGTCGCTTGGGTTTTAGTTTTTTTGAAAAAAAAAATAATTTTTTTATTATTCAAAGAGAAATATTATAATAACTCAAAGAAAAGTGTACAATTATTTTGAACTAGAAAAATCTACTGATTTCCTAAACTAATCTGAGAAGTGTCAAGGCCCCTATCATCATCGTCGTCTCGAGGTTGTTGGCTTGGGACCGAGGGTGAACACATAGGCTGTAGCCCTATTCGAGCCATGATTTAATCCATTTGCAACTTCAACACTTGATAATCTGCAGCAGACTGCTCAGCCATCTTCTGGGCTTTTTCAGCCTTCTCTTGTGCCTCAGCCGCCTCCTTTCTAGCAGCCACTATCTCTATCACCGCCTCATTATTCGGTCGAGAGCATGAAGAGGAAGATGTTGACCTTCTGCTCTTCTTTGGGACGCCTACTCATCTAATACCACGAAGGTAAGACCCTTTTGTTTCTCCCATGGCGTTTTGCACAACATTTAGTTGAGTTGGCCAGTCTAAAGGAGGCAGCTGATCCGGTGGGATGTTCGGGTGTTGACTACTCTGAAGAGTCTTGGCAATAGCACCCTGTTCCTTCAACTTTTCCTACAATCCAAGGGAAATATGTACAAGACAACTATTATAACATCATCTTTACCAAATACACATCACATGAAATATGCAACATGCATCAGCTTTACAATATAATAACAATCAAACACTAACTCCTATGGACACCCATAGTATCATCACACACCACGAAAACTTCTAATGAGGCTAGTAAGTCATCCTCGTAATTTTGGAATGTAGCATGGTTCTCTATACACTAGCAACATGCTTATACACACACACACACACACACACTTAGCTCAACAGAAAACAAGGAAGCATACTCAAAATTCTAGTACTCATGTTTCCTGGGGTGCATCAAAATTCTCTTCCTGATGATATCTTGAAGCGTATGGAAAAACATCATGTAACATGTTCAACGTGGGATCCATATAAGGGTTGGCGGAAGCACTAGATGAGCCAGCCTCATGCAAGTTATTTGATAGGAAATAGGGCATTATAAGATCATTAACTAGCACTTCACTGTGTTCAGTCCATGTAGTATAATACGGATCCATGCCGTAATGTGACAAATGTTTTTCAATACCCTGAATTGTCTCCCAACTACCACAACAACATCTTTTACACGGACACTTGTGCCATTCCTTTCCACCACCGTATTGTTGTACAAATTGCAGAAAATCTACGATCCCCTGTATATATAAAGGGTGTCCCCTATTGTACTGCATCCAACTCTTGTCCATTTTTTCCGCATGCCTGTCATAATAGAAAAACAAAATGCACATTGTTAGCAACAAATAAGCACATATATTCATTCAATTCTTCTTCTTCACATCACCTTATGCCTCCGGTTCGGGTCCTAATCTCAATTGGGAGAACATGACTTTGTTTCGCATTGATTTATGTTATGGTGGTTTCGAATCTGACGTGGGAAAATTTTGGCAGCATCTCCCTACAGTTTCCCAAGTGTATCAATTTCTATACCTAATGTGCACTCGAGGAACAGTAGCGGGAGACCATGTCGAAATTACCCACTATCGAAAAATGAACTACCACATCATAAATCAGTGGGAATCAAAGTCATGTTCTCCCAAACTGTCCAAAAATGGGACAATTCAAGAATCATTTTGTCAAACAAAGTTGTAACAAAATAATTCTTGAACGAGATTTCTAAGGCTAAACATGTAATTAAGTAGCTAAAATGCAAGAATATAATCATTCTTACATTCATTGCCAAATAAACACACATATAATCATTTGCATACATAAAAATTGAAATATATATGAAAAAACAGCATACTCAAAATATTCTCATAAATATATATTACCAAATATTCTCATAAATATTCAACATAAACCTAAATATTCTCATAAATATATATTACCAAAATTCTCAAAATTCTCATATATATTACCAAAATTCTCATATATATTACCAAAATTCACAAAATTCTCATATATATACCAATATTCTCACAAAAGTGTAGAGTCAACCTAAATATTCTCATAAACCTATATTACCAAAATTCAACATTTAGCAATATGAAAAATGTAATATATAAACAAGAAAACCAATAGGCTGGTAACCAAAATTCATCATAAAACCAACACATCTAAAAAATTAGCAACAAAGAATAACAATATTTGACCGGAATACTTCGCAGGAAAACTCATCTAAAAAAATGGTAGAACAGAGGGAGAAAGAGCATGTACCAAACTACAAACTAGTGGATGAAGATGAACAAGCTAGAAGAACACCGGATGATGAAATAAGCCAGAGATTTGCGAGATTGATTTGTGCAGAAATTTTTTTCACTGTAGCTCGATCTGTTTTCCTCCAGTTTTTCGATCTGGAAGTGATGCAAAGGATATAAAGAAGATTTCAATTAAGCGACTAAATATTTCGTCGCTAAAGTCAAAATATTTCGTCGCTTAAGTGAATTATTATGCGACAAATTCCGTCGCTTTAGTCTTAAACTTACACGACGAAACCCAATCCGTCGGTTAGATGAAGCAAATAATGCGACAAACAATTTCGTCGCTCTATCGTCAAACTTTCCGTCGCTTTAGTGTTTAACGTAAGACGACGAAAATATAATTTTTCGGTTAAGTGAAGGATATCATGACACAAAACTGATCGTCGCTTAAGAGTCAAATGTCCCGTCGCTTTAGAATTACACTAAAGCGATGAAATAAAAATTTCTCAGTTAGGGGAAGGATGTTTTGCAACAAAAATGTTCATCGCTTAAGTACTACCATTTTCGTCGCTACATAAATAATTTACGACAAAATCGTTGTTGTCGCCTTACGAGGACCTGTGGCGACGACTTTAAAGTGACAAAAAAATTTCGTCGCCCCAGAAAATTGTAGCGACAAAAGATGTATCTGCAGCGACGATATTCAGTTTCGTCGCTTAGGAAATGCTTAAGCGATGAAATATTAAAGTACCCGTCGCTTAAGCGTTTTTTTTCTACTAGTGAGAAGATGGAACCAAAACCTAGCCGCCGCCATGTGTTTCCCAATCCTTGCCTTACCACTGCAAATCTTCGATCGAAAAGAGACTTTGACCAAGGACCCGACTTCACTCTACCCACCACGATCTACTAAAACCCGTCCAACGACGGCGCCAGGCTTGTCGCCAGACAGGTTAGGGATTAATCCTGCTCAGAGAATTTCTATTTTTAACAAATTTTTCTAAATCGTTGTTTGATGATAAATGTAATTACATTTATTTTTTTTATTATCAAAAATTACATTTAGTTTGAATTATTTTTTCACATGAATTCCAGTTTTAATTATTATAACTTTCTTGGATTCTAGAACATGGAATGCCTAGTACCATTTGATATAGTGGCATAAGATTTTACTTATAAGTGAGATGTCATAAGTTCGACTCATAATAGATTCGTTGTAGCATATCAGTTGTTTATTTAATTGAAAAAAAGAACATGAAACAAAATATATAGACTAAGAAGATTTATAGAAATCAAATTCAATTCAACTACATAATCTTAATACATGTGAAAAAAGCATCATCCCTAACATCCATAATAGTAGAAATAGGTACTGGCATGGAAATACTCATCAAATATATGTATATAATTTTATAGCTTGTTCTGGATAGTTTATGATAATTCATGATGTATATATAGACGTAAGTTTCCTTTAAAAGAAAAGGGTGTTAGCAATTATGCGAGTCATCTAAACAGCTCCACTTTTCCCGGAGCCCTATACCGAAACCCTAGGTATCGCGAAGCACGGCGGCGGCGATCTAAGGTCTTTTGTCTGCCATAAGGCGTCTTCGGTGCTGGGTCCTGTCAATGAGTGAAGGAGACGGTGGTGATCGCCTCTTACGGCGACGTGGGAGGCGACGATAGTCGTCTAGGGCGGATTCGACGCCGGCGAAGGGTTGCGCGCTGCAGATCAAGAGTAGAGGGCATCTTTCGGGATCTTGATTCCAAGCTTTGAGCCGGGATGGTGGCGTGCTGAGAAGCATGCTTTACGCTCTTCCGTGTTTTTGTCCAGTGGAGATCGTTTTCTGGTAGGAGGAGGTCTTCTAAGCCTTTCAAGCGTAAGGAGTGGTTGAAGGCAGCGGGGGCTTTTGTTTGGCGAGGGTAGCGATAGTTATTCACAAGCGGCGCTTGCAGAAGAGGCGGTAGGTCGGAGACCATGTGGTCTAGGGATGAAGAGCCACCAGATTGATATGGTAGTGGGTGACTCCTCCGGCAAGCACGACGTTGGTTCGAACTATACGAGAGAGAGGAAGGGATATTGGGCCGGGCCTTAGTCCTGTATTAGCTAGGGTTTAAGCCTTTTTCTTTTCTTCTCTCTTTAGTATGGGTTGGGCCTGAATTGGGTTTCTTAGGAAAGTATTAGATTCCTAGATAACCTATTGAGGAGTCTACCCTCCTTTTTGATGGTAAGGTACATCAGAAGGGTCTTAGGCCTCAATTCATTGAGCTGGAGTATTTTGGTTGGTTATGTAGGTTATTGCTTTCTAAGCCATAATAAAGTTCTCTTGTGGACATTAGTTTTTAAGTTAGTATTTCTTTGTAGCTTTTGTAGGCTCTTTGAGTGTTGATCAACCATTGGACTTGTATTGGAGATTAACTCCCGCTCATCTCATTAATAATTTAAATATATGGGCTTTATGTCCCCCGGAGTAACATCCATTTCTATCAAAAATAAATAAAATAATAATAGTAGAAATAGTACCGAGATAAAATAATAAAGTAAGAATTGAATTTAGACGCTATGTTGCTACATATTGATAGATAAGGTTTCTCCGAGAACATTCTTTATAGTAGGGCTAGCAGTTAGAGATCAAGGTACACGTGCTTCGTAATCTCCATGAGTAAATTTTGAGATTGGTGCAGTTGTACGTAGGTGAATTTGAGGAAGCAAGTTGTGAAACAAAAAATACGTTATAGCTTATACTTAAATAACACAAAAACAAAACTAGACATAAATAAGCCTAAGGACATTAAAACTATGGAGGTCACAATTCATATGTCTCGTAATAAATCATACACCCCAGGTCAATAAAGACAATTCAAACCATGTATCAAATTAATCCGTATAGAAGGTAAAATTAGTCACCTAGAGACCCCAATAAATTGGTGTACAACTAATAAGGCTCAAAATCAAAACCCAAACAACTAGCCCAATGACCCATTTTTGCCCTAATCCGATCCCAAGTAATCAAATTGGGCCAGTGTTCAGTATTTCCTTTGGGCCCATCCCACATGGAATAAAGCAAATCCAGATTCGAATTGGAGTATCACTGCGCTTTATAAAACCTCGAAAACCTTGCCTTCTCTTCTTTACTCTTCTCTCTCTCAAACTGAGACCAACAATGGCAGACCGAGAAAGAGAGCGAGACAGAGACCGTGACCGTGAGAGAATCCGAGACCGCGACCGAGACAGAGACCGACGCCGTGAACGTGACGATCGTGATCGCGACCGTGACCGTGTCCGGAGCAAGAGGTCGCGTACGCCTGAGCGCACCAGAGCGCGCCACACTCGCTCCCGCACGCGCTCGCCGGACCAGTACCACTCACGCTCCCTCTCCCGCTCCCGCACTCCCGAAGACCGCTCCCACCGGCGCCGTCACCACCACCACCGCAGCCCCTCTCCGGAGTCGCGTAAGCGAGCTCGGCGGGAGCCGACGGTGAAGGCCGAGAAGGACCGGCAGAAGGCGGTGTCGGAATTCGTGGAGGGGAATGCGAAGGAGCAGCAGAACAAGGGCGGCGGTGCGGCCGAGGACGAGATTGAGATGATGAAGAAACTAGGGATTCCAGTAGGGTTTGATTCTACGAAAGGGAAGCCGGTGACCGGCGCCGATGTGAGTGGTGTTAGGGCCATCACGAAGCGCCAGCCGAGACAGTACATGAACCGCCGCGGTGGATTTAACCGGCCATTGCCTGCAGAGCGCAATCGCTAGAAGACTTTACTGGTTAGGGTTTTGCATCCTTACTTTGTTTTTGGCTTATAATTTGGGAATGTGCTGATTATAAGGTGTAATTTTGATTAATTGAGTAGGATTTTGTTTAGGTTTGGATGACATTAGTCTGTGATAATTCAAGTACCAGAATCTCGGGTGCATGCCTTGCCTAGATTAGAATGAGAGGATACTTTGAATTTTAGACTAATGCCGGACTTCTTGAATCAAACTTCGCCTTTTTTGGTGCAATTGTCCCCAATTGCACAAGAATTGTCTATTACAGTGCTCAAGTTTTGTTGTCAGGGAAATTATTATCGGTATCTCTTATCATTTTATGGGTTCTAGCCTTCTAGGTAGAGAGGTCTTCATAGTATTGAGAGCGGTGATTCGTTCTGCCTGTGAAATGGGTTGGAGATATGAGATTTCCGGCTAAGCTCATGTAGCTAGTTGTCTACCTTTGACTTTATGAACTTGATTATTGATATATATTATGCAGTTATTTTTCTTGGTATCCAAGAATATCACTTCGATTTGGATTGAAAAAACAAAGAAAAGATAAGTAAAATAAAAATAGTCTTCTTCACAATATACACATCATGACCAGTATAAGTAATTCCAGAAATCCAAAACTGAAGCCAGACCCAATCCTAAAGATTTCTTTTTCGATTCATCCCTGGAGTTGAATACCTCATTCAAGAATTGTTTTTGATCCAATCCGTAGGAATCAATAGAAAGGCAAATCCCTTATGATATAACGGATCCGGCTCAGTTATTGATAGAGTGAATAGATCTGCCATTTCTTGAAATCTCTCTTCTGATTCAAAATCGTGGTGTAGCGTGTATCCCCCCCTGTTCCAGTCACGGAATAGATGAAATAAATCACAAAATGGATTTTTGTTCAAGAATGAAATCTTATTGGAACCGTCCAATTCATCCTTTGGAACCATATCACATCCCGGATCTGATGAAATAGGATGAATTGAGACAGTATTTTGTAAATACGTAATTATCTTGAATATGATAACTATTTCTTTATTTTCCGATCGCCTGGAAGGGACAAAAGAAACATCTTGTTCTTTCTTCAACAATTTCTGATCTCTAATGGACCTCTCAGTAGGATTCGAACCCAGATGAAGTTCTGACCATCTGTCAGAGAAAAAAGAACGAAGGGATCTTGTAGGATTCCCAAGAAATTTTTCGATTTCTTCCGGAAGCAGATGCTTATTCATCTGCTGCGTTTATAGACTGACTTCAGTAGTAGTATTGGAGTTGAAATGAATAAGTGAAGATGAGAGCATGATAAGGGAGGGACAAGCATGTTCTTGAGGTCAGTAGTTCGGATTTTGGTTTGCTACTTGGGCTGTTAGTTCACGGAGCTTCCATGTCTGCCGTTTACGGCTGTATGTTGTCATGTTGTTGCTTTACATGGCTGTATTTGGTTAGGACCCATTCTTTAAATGTGTTTTAGTTTCATTTATTTCTAATGAGTGATAAGGGAGGGACGAGCATGTTGAGGTCAGTAGTTGGATTTGGTTTGCTGCTTGGGTTGTTAGTAGTTCAGGGAGCTTCCATGTCTGCCGTTTATTTGGACCAGCTACGGTTGTATGTTGTCATGTTGTTGCTTTAGATGACGCCCTAATATCTTTGTCAGGCCCGGACCTGAGATTTTTAGACCTGAGTCGAACTTTCAAATTTGGGCCCTCAAAATATAGTATTCATTCAATTTTATTTTCTCTTTTTAAAAAACACAAAAATTTTCACAAACTAAAACTATAAACTCAAAATCTAACCACAAAAAAATTATACATTCTATTTATATTAAAAATCTTATTAAGACAACAAATCTCTTACTTAGACTCCTCATTTTTTCTAAAATAGCAACTAATAATAGTAATATAAGGGTAAGATTTTATCTTTATTTTTCTCTTTTGTAATTTAACACCACCCTAATTGGATGCTCTTAATTATTTTTTATTGTTTTTAACTAAACTAATGTGATCACACAAAGAGAAAATAAAATTTTGGGCCCCTTAAGGCTCCGGGCCCTGAGTCCATCGACTCTTAGGACTCTATTCAGGTACGGGTCTGATCTTTGTAGGGGCTTATTTGCTTGTTAGTGTGAACATCTATATTTTGAAGTAGCTCTTAAAAGGTTTTGTGTCTATTTACTTCTTTTCTGAAATTATTTTTCTATTTGTTGTGCTATTGTGGACTTCATACACTATTTTCTTGTTTGGTTATATAAATATGTTTCTCTTTGAAAGTTTTAGAAAGGATGTGGAGCCATGTATAGGAAATTTGTATATCCTGTATAAATCTCTTTCATCCTCTTAAACATAGTCTTGCTCTTGAATAAGGTTGTTCATTTTGAGCCTCCTATTTCTTTTTCAAACCTTGTTACTCTATTGTTCAAGTTTATGAGTGGTTTAATTCTTGATTTTTTTGGTTATACCATATGGTACTCTAATGAGTTATGTTCCTATGAAGTTAAGTTTCCCCAAGATTTTCAGGAATTAGTCATTTCAGCAGTCTACGGTGGTGATACACAAACTAGAACCTCATCTATTTACAAAAAGACTGTAATCCTTTCTAATTGGTCCTAGGTTCTGTTCTCACCTAGCATCATTTACCAGGTGACCTGAGAATGATAAGCGTTTTGATTTTGTTCTTGGGAAGCTTTGGAAGAGCAGCTTTTTTTTTGGGGTGCATTACAGGAGTTTATAAGCCGGACTAGGCAGAATGGGTCACTATTGATTTCACAGTTAATTATCAGGAGCAACTTATTTCAGTCACTCCTCTTGTTTGGCCATCCATCTGTGGGTTGGGTGTGAGGTTTTTTAATGTTGGAACACCCTTGATGTATCATTTCTTATCATGAGAAGGGTATGGTCATGTAAGCCCATTCTCCATGGTGAAAGTACCTCCAACATCATTGCAGTTAAAGTATTTAGTTATGTTTGGACTTGGGAAAAATCATTTTCTTGGACAATTTGATTGGAGGGAACATTTTGCTTGCCAGTAGAACGTTATCTTGTCACCAGGTAATGAAGTAGGTTTGCCCATCTACTAATGTCATTTAATAGTGTCTATAGCGCCTATCTAGGTTTTCTAATTTGAGATGTGCTCCTATTGCATTTGAAATATAAAGTTTGTGAAAAGTGAATCAGCAGTGCCATGCCTTGAAATTTGTTTGTTTTAGCATTTACATGTTTTTAATTATCAGTTTCTTTTACATGCAGATCCGCACAGATTTGATGTTGAAACTTGAAAGGCACCAGCAGGAGTCAAATCAATGTGACTAAGACTTTTTGCAGATCATTGTTATGATTTGAGTAGGAGTAACGCATCTTATGTTTAAGTCCAACTGAAAAATGAGTAATAGCCCCAGTATCGGTGCCTTTGATTTCATGATATGAACCAATGAAGATCAATGCCATTCGGGTTGATGGCAAGAAAGGGTGTGGGTGGACAATGATTCTCTTCATAAGCAAAACAAGGTTACAGGGTACAAGGACAATATGGTAAGAGAAAAAAAGCACAACATATCACTAAGATATGCAAAGCATCTGAAATGTGTTAGATGGTGAAAAAATGGCATGGAAGTGAGGAACTGGGGATGGTGAGCGTGAGTATGGAGTGTCTAGGGAAATTATCTCGTGTTAAGAATACAATACAAGGACTTCAAGATGCATAATTCTTTGATTTAAATCATTTTGGAAATGGTCCAGTTTTTAACCTTTTGATGTTTAAGACCTCGCTCTTGCTATCAACTACTTAAAAATGACTCTTAAAAAGTGGACTGCATGAATCACTACACAAAACGAAGGCGTTTATTACAACCAACTTCCTTATTTTGCTTCCCAAAACAGGGGAGGGGAGTACAACTAAACTATAACTTTGTTCTGCATACATACCATAGGCAAAAGAAGAAAACTGCGAGAATGTGAAAACGGAAAGAAGACCGAGTTTTCCAGACTGAATCTTGCCTTCAAGCACTGGGGGTGGCTGCAATGATTGGCTTGTGAATGATGAAGGCCATGCACTGACCCTGGTTCTGGTTGTCAAATGCTACACAACGTATATAAGCATTTGGGTACGTTTTCTTGCACTCTTGGATTTCATTGAGCACCAGAGAAGAGTCAGTGCAACCAAACATGGGTAGCTTCCACAATGTCCAGTATCTTCCATCATAGTACCCTGGCATCCTGCTATTCTCCCTTCGAACATATCCCACCTTTCATCCATATATGCAACAATCAGATATTAACGAAACTAATTACCCACATGTTACGGACCTATGCCATTCCAAACCTTTTATTCTATTGCTATTACATGCGACTAACTCAACTACTGAATGCTAGAGATCAACATGAAAACTTATATGGCCATGGATGGTGTGTACTATATAAGACACTGGTTCAGATTAAGTGATCTGAATCCAGTGATTGGTGTTACTTAGTATCATTTAAGCAGAAATAGCTGCCTAATTCATGCCTGAAAGTCCAGTCTAGTAACTAGATGAGAAGTTCCAATTTATTTCCTTGTAAAACATGGAACATTGAAATTTTGAAATCAACTGACCACGTCAAATTCAAGGCAAGGGATCCACCCCTTCTTGAGCATGTAGTCAATCTCCTTTGCAATTGAATCATCAGAGAGTGGTGGGAGGTAAGACAAAGTTTCAAACTTCTTGTTGTTGATCGGATTCCATGACTGCAAAACAAAAATAAAACTCAGCAAAGTGTGCAGATTGAGCACCAAATTATCCAAGAACAATGAAATCTTGGGTGCTTTGGAACTTGGGTTTGGGACAAAATATGTTGGATCACATTACCTTCATGCAGCAAGTTCTTGAACCATTGGAGACAGTATTCTTGGTCCATCCGATAGAGTCTTTAGCTGGGAAAATTTTGGAAGGGCTGGCTGCTAAGCCAACGTAACCAGATGCAGCAACAGGAGATTTGAAGATAGAAGCAGACATCTTTTGTTTAACAAAGAACACAGCACAGTGTGATTTGTAAAGAAATAAAGAGCAAAATGTTAATGTAAAGGAGGTAGAATTGGTTAGAGAAACAAACAAACTAGTCTGTGTGTGATGATGCACAGTTTGTTAAAGCGTGGTATCAGAAGACAGTGGGCACAAATTCCTGAGAGGGTTTTATAAGACACTTGGGCATTGATCTTATCAACTCCTGCTTTTGCCTTCCTCAAATCACTACCAGTAATGCCCACTTGGCATTGTTAAAAAAGATTGAGCCCACCAATTCATGGTACCACTATGCTAGCCTTATTTACAGACATCAGAGAAACTGTTTCAATTAAATATAAGGTCGTATGACTCACCTATACAAATGGCTTTTCATGCATCATAGTGGAAGATCATATAGAATTGGTGCATATGGAGGTAGCTATGCCAATGACGATTAATTTTTATTTTTTTTAAGAAATGAATAATTCATTAACTAATAGATTAGCTTAATTACAAAGCTTGCAAACGCAAAACTGAAAAATTACTAAAAATAAAAAATATGTGTCTCCAACTCGTTCAAACATGAAAGAGTGAAAGAAGACAAATAACTCGTTAAGCTATAGATCATAGGTCCTACATCCGATGACGACCTTCATAACTAATGAATAACCTCCTTTGATTTTTATATTTGCAAAGCAAAGAGCCAAAGATATAGAGTCGACACCAAATTACATGGTTAGATAACATAAAGAATATGAAAATTAATAAAACAAATGCAATTTATGACTTCTAGGTACTTTGGTATTACAGAATTATCAGATGTGTTACTGCTCAGTAGAGTATTTAGGGTGCAAGAGAATCTCTCTAAGCTAACAAAATGGCCAACTACTGAATATAAAAAAGATTAACACTATTGATTTCCTCATAGGCTTGTTTTATTTATAATTTAGAAGAAGGAAGAGGGCAAGGATATAAACATTGAAACTATTGGAGGTATGGCTGTGATATGACAAGAATGGTTGTATCTAGAGGATACATGGGTGTTGTGGTCTCCCAGATCTAGAGGATACATGACTTTTGTGGTCTTCTTCTCCTTTTAGGCTTACCTATTATTGTTTATATGTTACTTGTATAATTTACATTACTTGTATATGAGAGTTGTGTGTTAGAGATTAGTTTAAAATAAACTAATCTAATTTAAGTTGACTTTAGAGGTGTGAGATATGTGTAAGTGTGTGACAGCTACGTTATGGGTTGTATAGTGTTGTTGGTCTCCTCTTTTGCAGCAACATGATGGCTGTTACTGGTCTCCTAAAGCAGCATGACGATTTCGGTATTGGTGCCACAGCTGTGCTGCCTTGTTCTTTTAGGTTTTAGTCTTGTGTTTGTAAAAGAAGTATGAGTGATGAAGTGTGTTTCACCCAATCTCTCCTATATATAGTTTAGTGTTGTTACCTAATTTCTTACCAAGAAGAATACTTAGAAAATCTTCCGCAAAGTTTCGTGTTTGGTTTTTTCCACAGAAACTAATGTGAGAGTAAAATGTTGTACCAATACTTGTGGTGCATGTTTATTACAAGAGATTGTCTAACCCAGGCTTAAATTCTAATGGAGTCTAACACAACTCAAGCCAAGCTTATTCTAAAATAAGCCTAACTCATGTTTGGTAGCACCATGACTAAAATCAAAACTAACACCCACCTAGTGTCTGCAAACCAGAAAACTAGAATGCAAGAAAAATCCAACAACCAGCAACATCAATTCACACTAGATTTCTCAATGTTAAAAACATAATATAAATTATAAATTTGAATGCTCAGTAAATTCATTATAACCAAATGTTTCAAATTAAATTGGGTCAAAGTTCTATTCATTCAAGAACAACATTTTGAAACCAAAGAGAAACCCAGACACCTTACACGACAATGCCCACCTCATCATACCCGATTTGAGAATTGTAAACGATCATACCCAAAGAGAGATGTATTTGTTATTGGAGATCTCCTCAAACTTCATCTCAAGCTAGACTGAAGTCGGTGATGGTTGAAGGCGTAATGGATCTCTGAAAATCAAACATGGTGATATAAGGAGAAGCCCGACGGCGGCGGTGTGGCATGCACGATGAATCTAACATTTGAAGGCAAAGAGAAGCCCTACAACGATGTCGAGGTAGGGGAAGGCGGCAACATGGTAGGAAAAGGCATCTATGGTTGATGGCGGCGACGTCGCAGGGGAAGGAGGCGACTGTGCTGTGCGCGATGACGGGGTTGAAGGCGACGATAATTTTGGTGAAGGTGCGAACGTGAGGATTGAAGGAAGCTTACAAAAACCCACCAATAGTAGTGTCTCTATGTAAGACGGTGTGGGAGCTTTTTGGGACTCTTTAGTCCATTAAATTTAGTCATTGGTTGTTCCCAAACATATGATTTATGGGCTTGGACCATATAAGATAGTCTGGTCCCCTAGTCCCATGTAATAAACATGCTGGTGGAGATCTGAACTTCAAACACTAACCACATTATTCTACGTATAGCAGAGTTAGCATACTCTATTTTAGACTTTGTTGAAGGAGAAAAGATAACGAGAATAACGGTCTACTCATTCATTGATAGAAATGCTTATTTATAGGCATTACATAGAGTCTCTCGAAGGATCTAGAAGATCTATCAACTGTAATCTATTCTAATAAGGAAACCGAATTAACCAATCCTACGTGTATTAGGGCAAGACACATAACAGAAGGACCGAAACATAATTTCCTTAAACACTCCCCCTTATGTTGCGTCTCTAATATATCACGGTTCTTATAGTGTTACCTCGGTAAACACCTTGTCAAGTGAAACAAAAACCTCGTAGGTAAAACAAAAACTTGGACGAAGGGAAAAAGAGCACAACACATCAACTACAATTAAATATAACATGTGATGCATGTAGACTCCCCCTGATGTCTACACAACGATTCCCCCTGATTAATAACTCAATTTTAGAGTATAGATAAACGGCGCAAGCCAATACACTTCACATACTTTAAAAGTAAACATGGGTAACGATTTAGTCATTAAATCCAGCCACAACATCCTTAGATAAGACTTGATATGCTTAGCATTACTTTGATCTTGAAGGAGAATGTTGCCTAACAACTCAAAACATAAGTTCGCATTGAAAATCATATCCACGCATGACATGACCTTTGTGTACTTAAATAGTCATAACATCTTCGATACAATAGGTATGGACGAACTGTATAAAATTCTGGAAACTAGACACACGTAGCTTTCCAACCATACAAGGTCCATAACCTAGTTTAGCTTGAGCTGATCACAAAGCTCTGTCAAAGTTTACTGTTCTGCAAAAGCCGATTCTTGGACAGATCCGTCCTACTTTACGAAAATAGCCATAACTCACTCAATATGATAGGTGTGATCAAATGGTTGGTGTCCCTGGAAAGTAGACACATAGACCTTTTCAGTGGTACCAATTTCACCATTTTCCAATGAGTGGACTATCTTGTAAGTCTTGTGGAAGTTGACCTATGAAACTGGGCAGATTCTGATTTCATTGTTGATGTGTCTTTCTGTAGAGATGAATAAGCCTGAACCTTTCATAGAAGGAATCACTACCATGACATTGGCGTTGCGTAGGCACATCTGGTCATTACCTTGATATTCCTTCACACTCATCTAAGAGGGAGCGAAGTTGCTCAACCGCTAGGAAGAGAGTTGAAAGACTAAGGAGAACTTGGCCTTACAAGTTTATAGTGAATGAGATGTCGAGTTGAGCATATTGTAACAAGTACATGAATGTGTTACCGTAATTAGACAGAGAATTTCTCCCAAGACTTCTGTTTTGGCCACGATCCTCAGTGCGCGGGCGAGAGGTAAATAGCGAACAAAGAAAAGGAGATTTGCGGGTGTGCCACCTCGCGGATGAGGAAAGGGTTGAGTGAGTGCGAGATCTTGACTTCTGATCAGGCGGGGGGGGGGGTTTCCAGGTGCCACCTCAGATGAGGAATTACGAGCACAAGACGATTGATACTCACGGTGGGACGCGAGCAGAGCAACTATAGGGAATCAGGGAAATCGGGGGCGAGTCCAAGAGGGCTTTGAACTAAGGCGTGGACGCACTTAGGGTTAGGGTTTCGAGGTAGCTCGAAGGGTAACTGGGTTGTAGTTTGTCTGTGTTGTTTGTAAAGAGATTGTTTGTATTTGTGAGAGCTTTCGACCCTTTTATATAGTAGTTCGACTTGCGGCAGAAGAAAGATAGCTTTGAATCCAAGTTGGACTCCCAAACCCTAATCCCATAAGGACATGGTTTATTTCGCGCAGACCCACCAACTTATGACACATTTCCAGTTTGCACACTTCGCATGGACTACTGTTTCCATCTCGCGGGTCTTAAAATGACTTTTATATTAAAATGGCCACAAGGATTGGCCCGAAGCATGTCAAAAACTTTGCAAGAGTCTTCAACGATACACGTGGTGCACGCAGATTCTGCCTATAACTTCTATGCGAAGTCTCCTACGCGATCTAATTTGTCAGCTCGCCTCGATGTACTCCGTCTCGCCTAGATCTCCACTCTTACGCGAAGTGTCAAAGAGTAAATCCGCGCGAAGTCCATTCCGCACGCGAACTGTGTTATTCAGCTCGCGTGGTCTTACTGACGGACCATTACTTGTAAACTTAAAGAACTTGGGCTCGCTGGTATGGCATGGACTAAAAAATTAATTAATATTCACATAGACATTTACTGTCCAATAAAATATTAATTTGGGCGTAAACATTGCCCCCCAGTCTCGAAATCATGAATGTCAAGAATGACTAAAGAGGTTTATGTTCATGCTGCTCCAAAGCCACTGGTATTGGCTTGGGTCATACATAAAATGAGGGTGAGTAAACAAGCATGTAAATAGGCCTTGAAACCCAAGCAACCCAGCAAGGCATTGTAGCGAAACTGTTGTACGGCTCGCCTAGTGCCATATACAATGATAAACTTGACATAACTAGGCACCTTGGACTTGAACTTCGCCTGCTCTACTTCTGCATTCGCCTGCATCCACCTTGAGCAAACGTTTGTTTTGATTAGATTCCTAAAATGGCCCTTCGCGAGCTCTTGGCAATGATGAACCAACTTTGTGATAAACATGGAATGACAATGGTCATGTACTTCGCTGCCCCCTCAGTGCGAACCAATGAGAAGCAAACACAAGGATCAGTGAACGGCCGCATAAAGATGAGGAACCAACTTTGAAAATTTGGTCATGTACTTCGCTGCCCCCCAGTGCGAACCCAACAAAAGGATCGGTGAACGGCCGCATAAAGATGGTGAACCAACTTTGAAAATTTGGAGGCCATAGGTATTGGCCTAAATAATGACTAAAACACTTGAAGAAGGTCTAAAGTCTGAAATAACTAGAAAACATATCCATCTTAATGTGTCCCCCAGTTTTGATGTTTGTACGCCCAATGAAGGACATCAAAACTTTAGCATGCCCCCTAGGGAAGGAGTTGTGGTACCATGCCTCATTGAAAATGGCAAACACCGAGAAGGGTCGTGGATCGGCCTTGAGTAGATCCTGGTGTATGAATAAATGTATACCAAACTTCTATAGATGCTCCCCAGTGAGGAAAGCAGGCGACGAGGTCATGAAAACACATTGAAAATGCACATCGCAAATCCGCATGTATCCTGATCTGTCTGCATTCAAACTGCCATAGCTCTCTCTAGGAATGTCGGAATGACAAACCGTAAAATCCTCTGGAAAATAGACATCCAGGGCTTTCGGTCAATATAAGGCGCGCTAGCTAATTCCTCCTGAATCATTCTAGTTGTGTCCACGAAGTTGACTGTCCAGTAGTGGCTGCGGCAACGTTTCAGCATTGCAAACTAGTTGTATTGCCTCGCAGTCTTGACTTCGTTGGCAGAAAATCAAGGCATATGGAATTCCTGTCATCGTCAAGCCTTAGGGATATGCTTCAAAGTAAAGTTCAAGCCTTATATAGGCAAGAACGTCGTCCTGCATTTCAGCAAAACCAATTATCTCTTTTTGTGTTTTTGCTATTTGATTTTTTTTGTATTTTCTTTTTCAATGCCAGAAAGAAAGGAATTGAAAGAAAATGAAAGTAAAAACTGAATTAAAAGCTAGGAGCATAGAAAAGAAGGGATCATAGCTTGATTGGTTACCCCTCGTTAGGCCACGGGGGAGGCCTCCAACCCGTCACTCCAAGCCTCGACGCCGTTATGTTCGTGGCATGAGACTTTTTTGTGTTGAGAAGTTCCAAGTGTGGAGTTGGGATGCCGGGCGCCAACAACTTGAAAAATTGAATAAAGTAGCTCGTAGGGGAGGCGAGCTATGCAGGACAACGACTGGTTCACAGGGAAGGGTTGAGTGCGTGCGAGATCTTGACTTTTGATCAGGCGGGAGGGGGGGTTTCCAGGTGCCACCTTAGATAAGGAATTACGAGCACAAGGCGATCGATACTCACAGAGGGACGTGAGCAAAGCAACTATAGGGAATTAGGGAAATCGGGGGCGAGTCCAGTAGAGCTTTGAACTTAGGCGTGGACGCACTTAGGGTTAGGGTTTTGAGATAGCTCAAAGAGTAACTGGGTTGTATTTTGTCTGTATTATTTGTAAAGAGATTGTGTGTATTTGTGAGTTTTTAACCCCTTTATATAGTAGTTCGACTTGCGGCAGAAGAAAGATAGCTTAGAATCCAAGTCGGACTCTCAAACCCTAATCCCACAAGGACATGGTTTCTTTCGCGTGGACCAGCCAACTTATGACACATGTTCAGTCTGCACACTCCGCATGGGCTACTGCTTCCATCTCGCGGGCCTTAAAAGGGCTTTTTATATTAAAAGACCACAGAGATTGGCCCGAAGCATGTCAAAGACTTTGTAAGAGTCTTCAACGATACACGTGGTGCACGCGGATTCCGCCTATCACTTCTATGCGAAGTCTCCTACGTGAGCCAGTTCCCCAGCTTGCCTCATTGTACTCCGCCTCGCCTAGGGCTCCAATCTTACGCGAACTATCAAATAGTAATTCCGCGCGAAGTCCATTCCCTGCACGAATTGTGTTATTCAGCTCACGTGGTCTCACTGGCGGGCCATTACTTGTAAACTTAAAGAACTTGGGCTCGCTGGTATGACATGGACCAAGAAATTAATTATTATTCACATAGACATTTACTGTCTAGTAAAATATTAATTTGGGCGTAAACAACTTCTTTGTCATATGGAAAAAACGAGTCTTCTCAAGACTTCGACCGATCAAGGGATACATATAAGCATAACTTCATCGTCCTTTAGCTTGCCTTAAGCCGACTGATGAATAAGCATCATCAATAACGGTCCTCACTTTCGAGACCAAGTATTCCTAAGATCCTTTCATTCTTAATTTTAGATCAGTGACATCTCTTAGTTTAACAAGAGTTTATCACTATTCATCTAGAATTTACATGCAAATAGGCATAATTCTTCATATCTTTTCCCTAATCAAGTAGATACTTAGCAAATACCTTGTAAACGCGCACCGTGGTCAGGAGCCACTTGATTTGGGTGAAAACCGATGTATTCAAGATCTTTATGTACATCTCTTAGTTCCCAACAGAGATAAGTTGTGACCACAAGCTGCTTGTTCAGTTTTTCAGAAACTACTAAACTGACAAGGTAGTGAAGTGCAATGACATCCAATACGAGAGTATATCTCATCGTAGTCGATTCCAGGGCATTTGTAAGAGACCTTGCGCCAAAAGGTGAGTCTAAACTTTTGTTCTCACTACGCTTTCTAACAAAGACATAACTGATAAAGTTTACACTTGGGGTGTCAGCGTCACCTAACCAAAGCACTATCTCTTTGTTTAAACTGGATCACATCTCTCCATTTAGGCCAATCTACAATGTTGGTATTTTCTCAACGAAGTATAGTTCGATATCAAACTCATTAAACCACGTCATCAAATACATCGGTGTAATTTCTTAGTGTAGAGATCTATATATGGATTGGTATTGACATTGAGGCGTCCCCCAATGATGACCATAATCCAGAAATAACAGACGAATGAGTATCATTGATCAAATGACCAAGTTGTGCCAAACTAGCAATCTTCCTTGGCGAGTATGTATCGAACCAAGTGGCATCCCCCTAAATTGTGGGAGTCATGGCCCAGCGACATCATCTACCACATTTGTGGCGTCACCATGTCACCATCTATGGGTGACAACATGTCCTCTTATCCGGACATTAACATGTTCTCTCATCCGAACAATAACATGCCCTCTTATCCGGACATCAATCCTTGTAAGCATATTTGCAGCGTGTATATGTGATCTCATCACTTTAAGGAACTTAATGAGACACAGTAAGGACAAACCACGACAATTCCAAGTTGTTCTACTTGAACATTCTTGTTCTTATCTCCCCAAATGACGGGAAGACTGGCTCATC
Organism: Fragaria x ananassa; assembly: GCA_034370585.1. NCBI lineage: Eukaryota > Viridiplantae > Streptophyta > Magnoliopsida > Rosales > Rosaceae > Fragaria > Fragaria x ananassa. The sequence goes on from CP139760.1 coordinate 6,363,791, forward strand.
AATGTGACATAAAAGATATCTCCTGTCAAGGTCCGTATATAAGCGAACTATAGTCGAAAGCTTATGTCTTATTTAAAGACAATATTCATTATAAATAACCCATCATTGTGCGCTTATGGTGGCCCAAAATGGCACATACAACATGTGGACAATATAGATTGCAGAACGGTAACTCAATATGTTAACAAATATGCATACCGTTACAACCGTAACATAAAGATTTAAATGATAGTGGGCAAAGATGAATAAGTAAAACTATGACCCTGCTACAACCCGTAGTCATTGGTCTTAAAGGTAAAAAAAAAAATTGTTGGCCTCACGGCCAGGACCGGTCAAAAAGAAACCGGTTGAACCGACCGCCGGCATCACCAAACCTTTGTTTTACACTTCCTTTAACGGTTCACTATCCTCTAAAGCTCCAAACGCTACCATATTTTGTAAGCAGGTAGAAATTGGAGTTAGAATTCAGAAACTTCTAGCCTCAAAAACAGAACCGGCCGGGAAAATGCCGAACCGGCCGTCAGAGTCGCCGGACATCTGTAAGCATTTATATTGAGCAGTTCAGCTCCTTACACGTATCTAAATGCCACAAAAATTTTTACATAGGTAGGATTGGATGTTAGAAATTCATACTCGCAAACTGGACCTTAAGAACCGGTCCAAAAGTCATTGAACCGGATCTCACAATGACTAGTCCGCAAGCTGAAAAACCGGAAATTCTAGGTTTTTCAACTTTTCGATCATTGTTAAGGTTCCCCATAACAACCAATTGTTATGGCCTGAGTTAAACCATTATGAGCATCACTATAGCATTATTATGCCTGAAAGTGAATAATGAGAAGCTATTAAGCCAACATCTTATGTATCATAATCACTCATAGACATTGTAATTAATGTCTTACTTAGTGAACAACGACTTACCATCTTGTTTATATGCTAGTCTCTACATTTTATTGTCCTTAGCGTATGAGGGTGTAGCTCCTAATCTTTGCTAAAGAATATGCTTTACAAAACAAGTAATGAGCATGGACAATGTGAGATCATAGGGGGTTCTTTTGCGTCATATTTGCTTATGAAAGCATGAGTAGTGCCTCCATTATATAAGAGGATGACGCGAATGGCTTTAATGACATCCATAGGCTGTGAGCATTGCTCATAGCTCCACCAAGTTGTATTTTGGTGATCTTTGATCTCAATGATTACTTTGCTCAAAAGAAATGATGTCTGTTAGAGTCTTTACTCTTTAATATACAAATCATCAAAACACGTCCAAATTGTCCCAGACGATTTATGTTAAAGCCTACATGAGTTGATGTTTTCATTCTCATCCTTGGAGATAATAACCGATTCAATTAACCGAATCTTAGTGACTCATGAATGTTGAGCATTCAATATAATGATACATAGGAAGTTCTCATCAATTCTCACAATGTGTTTCTAGGTGATAAACGTTGGCATGAATATCATTAAATCATAGCACGGTTCGATTGCTTCCTGATACATATATAAAGAGCATATGTGACTTGAATCAGAACGTCATTAGGCATTAGAACTGGAGCATTAATCCGCTCTTTGATTATTTCTGATGATCTAGTCATCGTAATCACAACAGATTTATAAAGAACTAAATCCATGAATAGTTGTCTATTCCTTGCAATATTGCAGTAAGTTAAGCACTCAATCTCTCTACGACACATTCGTATACAAGAATATTAAGACGAATGTAGAGATAACAGTCTTATGTAAAAACATAAAAACCGAAATATGTTAACAATTTCGATGGAGATTGAAAAAAAAAAGGTATTGGAATCCTTTAGAGTGCATTATATATATATATATATGTCGTGTAATACTACATAAATGGAGGAAACAAGGCTTAAAACATGTCAAAACTTGGCAAAATTGATTGTGAGCACTATATAGGAGCAGTGGCGCAGCTAACGGCCCACTATTGGATCTTGTAGAGAAAGAAAAGGATTTTTCAACATCCAATTTTGGATGACATTTAGCGTAACACAATTTTCTTTTTACAATTATGAATCCGCTCAAGAGTGTAGAAGACTACTCTTGTTTGTAATGTCTTTGCAGTTGTATAATTGTGCATTGTGCCACACTTGACTTTACAAATCCTTTTTTGATCCAAAACTGATGTGCATTGCGCAACATCATGATATATCGAGTGTGCATTGAGCCACATTTGGTTTAATTATGATGCCTAAGTATGCATTGCGCCATACGTGATGCAATTTCAGCCTTTATAAACGTCACTTTATAGTAACTGGTGGTCTTTTGTAGTCCAATATAATGTCATATTGTAATGCGATATATTGCATTAACATATAGCTTATGTAGATCGAACCATATGTGCCAGATAAAATTTGAATATATATGTCAACAATGATAACGAGGTTTTTACCATGAATTTAATTCAAAACATAACGACTAAGTAGTCAAATATGTGATGTGTATGCCTTCAAAAAACTTGGAAAAATAAACGGATCTGTAGTCACTTAGACTATTAAACCGAAGTCATGCACTTCATATTTTCCGCAATGTATCGTTTGCTTTTAAAATTCGTAACTGTGAGAATAATGTTCTCATCTTCTTCCATATAGTGAGTTTCTTGTTGCAAGAATTCCATATATTTTGTATACATTGATCATAATATTACTTTCATTGCAATTAATGAAACTGATGTAGAACCACATCAATAACAAGATTTTTCTTGTACTAGCCCAATTTTTAATATGACATGTGGGGTTTGAGACGTTGCCTCTCCCACTTTTCAAAACTCGTGACATGAAATTCGTCACTTTTTTTATATCAAATTCAGGGCTCATGTTTCCGTCAAATATTTAAACAACAAGATGAAAGATTTACTATTATCGATAAACGATAATTAATTTCAAGTGATGAATTATGTCAAGATCAAAGTTTATGGTAACTCAATTTGATGTAAACCGTGACAAATTCCATCACAAATCGATGTTAACCTTGACATTTCCGTCACAAATCGATATTAACCACGACAATTGCAGTCGCAAATCGATGTTTGTCCCTTTATTAACCACAACAATATTTCGTCGTAATATTGTGACTTGTCAAACCGTCACAAATTTCAGCTTTGATATGAGGAGTCCTAATCCCTCAATATCATCCCACATATAAAGAAATGTGGAATGTAGAAGAAAAGGCTACGAAGCCTGGCTATGAAAATTAAATTTCAAAAGCGGCAACTTTTATAAAAACTTACATACTAGTTTGTCATGTAAGAGAAGTTGCCTTTATAATTTTCATATTTGCTTCCATGTTGCGAAGTTACTCTCGCAGTTCCATAATGATCCATCGCGCGAAAAATTTCATGAAAAAATATAATATATAGTTAGTCATATTCACCATATAATATAAACAGTAAAACTTATTAAAGAATTACTATGGTAAAAATTTGTTTTATCCATGGGTTAAAAAAAATAACCTGGAGGGGCAAATTTATTGTTTCCCCCCCCCCCCTACAATCAATTTCTCTCCTCTGCCTTCAGATCCGAGTATTGATTCGGGTCCTAGGTTGTGTAGAGGCTGCTGTCGGAGGAGAAGACGTGCGAGCGTCGTGCCGGGGCAGCACTAGGTTGTCAGTGATTGGTGGTCGACAACGAAGGGGCGGTGATGCTGTCGAGTAGGAGGTCCGATCAGAGCTGCTATGAGTGAGGGGCTGGGCGGGGACTGGGTGGGCCGGAGAGAGCTCGCGTGTGCGGCGCTAGGGTGATGGTGCAAGTCTGGGGGAGGTGAGCGCCGGTGGAGGCTGAAGGTCGTCGGGGCACGCAATAGGTCGTCGGGGACCCTTGGGCTGGATCTTGGTTGCCGGATCGGGGAAGGTGGGTGCCTAGAGAAGAAATCTGGGTGCCATGGCAGAAATCGATTGGGTACGGCAAAGTTTATGGTTTTTTTTTCTAGGGTTTCGTTATCAAGCTCGGGGTAGAGTAAAGTGCTGATAACATGTTGAAGGAGAAAAGATAACGAGAATAACAGTCTACTCATTCATTGATAGAAATGCCTACTTATAGGCATTACATAGAGTCTCCCGAATGATCTAGAAAATCTATCAACTGTAATCTATTCTAATAAAGAAACCAGATTAACCAATCTTACGTGTATTAGGGCAAGACACATAACAGAAGGACGGAAACATAATTTCCTTAAACAGACTTAACTTTATTAATTCGGAGTTTCGGATTAAACGTATGTAAAGAAAAATCTTCCACCGTTATGCATCAAAAATAAACCTTATGACTTATAGAAGTGCTTTTTCATGATTTTGCTCAAAATATTTTCTCAAGCATCAAAATGGGTACAATAATCTTGGCACAAGAAGTAAACCAGAGTTACCCATGAACTATAACAAACACGTACATGTTCATCGATCTAGACATTAATCAAACATCATGTTCTGAACATGACCATAATGAAATTGGAAATTTGGTACTTCATCAAAATGGGATTGATGTGATTGAGGAACCCCCATAAACTGCTGATGCTGATCAAGTTGAGAAAGAAGATCTCTTTCTCCAAAGCCATTCATATTCTGTCTTCTTTGTTGGTGCATGGTGTTCTCTACCTCCTCGAAACCTATCGATTCTGCGTTTGATATCACAGTTTGTCCAGAATTTGGTGTAGTAGAGCCATATATCCCTTCATAAGGATTGTTGTAGCAATCGGAAATTCTCCATGGAGGAAAGCTATTGTAGATAATGTTATTGTTGCTCTGACCAAAACTCCCAACTCTCTCACAATATCCACTCATGTAAACAGGATTTGATACCTCAACTGACCTTAATGTCTCATCCAACTTCTGTACCTTGGACTTCAAGAATACAGATAAATTCATCCATGAGTCCCTTGAAAGCTTGTCGAATTCCTCATCGCACTCTGCAAAACCCTTGTCATGACTCTTAAACCCTTTTCCAGTATCAACTGCATCCGTTTTTTGGTATTCCGGTAAGTCCGAAAGGTTAAGCTCTAGCTTCTTGCGCGTAATGTTTCTTTCATTATGAGCTTCCAAGTACTTCGTCATGATAGCTTCCGCCACGGCTGGATTTCCTGGATTTGGCCAAACCTCGAGTTCGCCATTGGATCCTGACATAACCATGCAGACCTGGCCATTGCATAGGGAAGCAAGGTGTTTTGCCTTCCTCTTCAGCGTCGACCATCGATTCTTGAATAGTCTTTGTCGAGTCTTCTGCGTTTTTTCTTTGCCGGGTGACAGCCTTTGCTGCTTCTCCTTCATTCTGGCCGGTGCTAATGAGTTACAGTTCGTCGACTTTATGGTCTACAAAGCTAGCTAACAAGGTCATGCAAGAAGGACATAATGAGATGAGTAGGATGACTCTCAGAGCTTAGCTTTGTAAGAAGTCATGGTGGGTGTATGATCTTTTATAGGCTTCCATTGATTCTGTTGAGTCCTTGTTCGTTCGGAGATCTTGTAAAGTTTCTTTCCCTTTTTTGTTACTAATTACCAAAAATAAAAACCAAGTTGCATTAGTTATCTTACTTAACAAAACAAAAATACCTAAAAGGACTACAAGAGCTGAAAGACGTCTTACCAAAAATAAAACCCGGTTAATTTAGACATGCAGCTTCAGTTCGTTCTATTACTCCCAGCCATGTATACTATATATATAGTTGTGACACGTGAGTGATCAATATATGTAATTTTATGTAGTGTGATGCACCGTAAGTCAATTTTGTTCGTGGTGAAGGTGGTACCGGTTTGCTAGTAATCACAGCAGAGATCAACAAAAAATGCTTCGTTCCTAATCCTAATCTACCTGAGTTAACTTGTTTAATATCATATTTAACGTGGTTCCAAGTTGATGCCAGATAAAAAAAATAAAAAATAAAAAGATTGTGTAGAGTTAATTTGTTCTTATATTTATTTCAACTGAGACCGAAAACTTGATATGTATGAATTACATATATAGCTAGTTCCCATCAGATCCTATCTTTAATTTTTTATACGAGCTTTACTAGTAAACAGAAGAAATATAAAATCATAAACAAAAGATAATCTGAAGCAAAAGCTAGCAAACTGGGGAACAGACCAACTGCAGGAATACAACCAGTAATGTTTACCAGGTCTGATTAAGGATTCTATAGTGAAAAAGAACAATTTAATTTTAAAATAATAATTTTTACCATTGAATTTACATCAAATGATAATGGACCATGATTCTCTTGGTCAGTAACTAACCAGGTAAATGCTACTAAATACAAGCAGTCATTTCACATGATCAATTACTGACCAATGGATCCATGGTCAACCACCGTTAGATGTAAATTTTTAAAATAATATTTTTCACAATTGGATTTACATCCAAGGATGATTGAGCACAATTCACTTGGTCAGTAACTGACTAGGTGAGCGTTACTAAATACAAGCAGTCATTTTTTTTTAACTTTTTATTAATAACTCACACACCATATATATGTTAATAAGGTTTGAACTGTTAGAGAGATTTTCAAATTATAAAAGGAGAGTTATGAAACAGTGTATGTACAACCAAGAGACATGTATGTACTGAAAAGACATATCAGTTGCTATTGTATATGACTGTTGGCAATTGTAAATAACTCTTGCTGAAGAGATATAAAACAAAATGAAAAGGTATGTCAATATTCTGGAAAGGCATGACTATTCCTATATATAGGAATAAGTTCTTCTGTATATGATCAGATCAGAAAACCTGTTTCTCTCTCTTCAAACCTCCATCTATATTTTCTCAACACCAGCAAAAATCTAGAAACTATAAGATTGCAGATATAGTTTCTAGCAACCTTGAGTTTCTTGTAAACCTTTAATCGAGTGTAAGGTTGATCTTCGTGAGTGCAAAACGAAGAACAACAATAGCAAATGCTAGGCTTCATTGTATCCTAAAGGTTTATTTGATCAAACCCCTTTGCACACTAGTTGTGGGGCAAATAAAGTCTAAAGGAGAGCGTAAATACTTACGTGTCTTTGAAACAGTTTTTCTTTCATCAGCCATAACCACAAACACAATTACATTAACATGAACTCATGACCTCAAAATTGTCAGTTCAACACCTTAACCAACCAAGTCATTTGATATTCACCTAGTCAATTACTGACCAAGGGATCCATGGTCAACCACCATTAGATGTAAATTCAAGGGTTGAAAACAAAACAACTGCAGCATCACAGAGCTACAGAAAGGATAACGAGGCTCCAGTGAAGAATATGAGGTCTTGGGGATGGGTAATTAATCAAAGTTGCTTGAATTAAAGTGCTAGCTTGCTGTTTGTTCAGACTTCAGAGTGCTGTTCCTTTCTTTCATTTTCTATTTTCCCTTGCTAGTTGCTACAAATGATCATGAATAAGTGACCAATGAGTTTGTCATAAACTTGCTACATATGCTTCCTGAAAATCGCTTCCAAGTGCTTCCAAAATTACCAAACGCGTATTTGGCATTTGCCAAACATCAAAACCTTGTCCGAAGCACTCGAACACAATCTAGATTGCATTCGATGGTTGTGGCTACAAGCAAGGATGATATATGCTTGCATCAGTTGCTTCACATGCATCATGCATATACGCTAATAATTGGAATTTCAAATCACTGGAGTGCCGAGTGCATCACAGACCTTTATTAACTGGTTCAAATATTGATAATGAATCCAATAGTATAAATACTGGAATACAAATATAGCAATCACACTGAATTATGTGATCCGCATCAGATCGTATCACTAATTGAGCTCACCCACAACTTGCACCAAATAGAGCATGATACCAATATTGATGGTCCAAGCCAAAACATTACCAATATATATACAGAGTTGTGACTTGTAACTTATCTGCTGAACAGAAACAGAGCAAAAGAATTTACTAATACAAACATATTAATGAATGAAGAAGAAATTGAATTAGAATAACAATTAAAATCTGATATTCTTATATAAGAATTGGCAAATGGGGATGATGATAAATGGTGATAGACTGTGTAAAGGTGTTGGGCGCTTTGGAGACTTGCTTCTGAATAAACCCAGAATAGGTTCTAAACTGAAGAAACTTAAAAAAGTTGCAACAATAACCTTGTAGAGTCGATGCCAAAGCTTCATGCAGACCCACTTGGCACAAAAAAGACTTTCTGCTTGAAATGCTTTCTGAAAAGGTGTCAATAAGTTGTACTTCACCAGGAGCTGCAACTTTGATAAGGTATTTACAAACATCTTAACAAGCATTACCTCGTGTGGGTTGCTCTCCAGCAACACCTAAATTTATACCTGAAGTTTGCTTGATATGTCCGCAGGAACCTCACAAAACTCGACAATAACTTCAAGATGATAGTCAATGCCAAAGTTTCATGCAGAACCCACTGGGTACAACAGATGACTTTTTGCTTGAAATGCTTTCCGAAAAGGTGTCTATAAGTTGCCCTGCAAGAGATGCTGGATCTTCGATAAAGGTATCCACAAACACCTTCACAATCCTTACCTCCTGTGTTGTTGCTTTCAAACTATACCAAGTTAGAAATTTTTGTCTAAAGTTCTGCTCGATATGTCCCTCACACTCTAACCATCTGATAACCTTCACATAATACTCAAAATCCCTGTCCGCAACATCATTTGCCACACACTTTTCATCTTGCTCCTCCCCACTTCTCTTCTTTGACGTACTGCCATCTTGGGGTTCCTCTCCTTTCCCTGCCCCATTTTTCAAATCCTTGCTGCTGGAGTTGGATCTTATGTTCCTTCCTAACCCATCTTTAAGTGTTTCTAATTTGCATGGAGTGATGGGCAAGGAAGCTTCTGAGCTATTAACAAAGGGCACACATTCCATTCCAGTTCGAACAGGGGAATTGGACCCATTACCAGTGCTGGTGTCTTCAATAATTTGGCATTCAGGTGATTGCTTGCACTCAGATTTTAGAATGTCGGAATTGGATATGGAGGCCACATGTTCCTCATCCAGCAAAGAAACTGTATTGGCTTCTGTAGGTCCTCTGCCGATGCTATTGCAGGTGATAGCACCATTTGATAAATTAGCAGAAGTAGACTTTTCAGTGTCCTCGCATTGATTACGGTAGGTGTCTGCCCGGTTATCAGCTTGATCACTATATGGAGTAATGTTATTAGTTTCATCTTCCACTGAAGATGGATTAGAAAGGCCACTATAGTTGGTAGCTGGGCTTTGACTTCGCTCTGTGACTGAACAATTTGGAGCTTCATTCCCAGCAGTACTTGTGGAGATCCGAACTTCACACATGCCCAGATGTCTTGATTTATCAAATGAACTGACCTTAAAACAGTATTCTGTAGCTGGAGTTAGTCCTGTAACAATAAACTTTGTCTTCGGTGGTAACAATGTGCAAGTTGGTTCTGCTAGATAATTCATATCTTGAGCCTTACAATGCCACAACCTGTAACCAACCAAGCTTTCTGGGGTAGGATCTACAGAACCCAAAATTACGTTGAGGGATGTAGAATGGATGTCCTCAAATCTGATCATATCTGGATCAATCAAATCTAAACCTGAAAGTTTTAAAAGATGTACAAGCAACACAAGCACTGTTGGTTCCTTTGATACACAAATGTCTGAAGAAAGCAATAAAAATAATATCTCCAATAACCTCATGGACTTTTCATGTTTCAATTAGAAAGAAAGAATGAGCACACCAATATAAAATCGAATTGAAATTTGCACTCCCCATTTTACAATCCACACTCCCTTCCTCTTTTAGTAACTTAAATCTTGTATTTAGTAACATGTGTATTGTCTTTTCATGTAAACTTTAACTAAATATTGAAAGAGGGGGTGTGGATTGTAAAACGGGGAGTACAACTTTCACTCCCCTGAAAATAAATATAAAAACCAAATAACTGTGGGAAATAACTGAAGAGATCATAGCAAACTAATTACTTAGCTCAATCAAATCATAATTATGTTTCTTGCACAGGGTCACCAGCAAACAGATTTTGTAACAAGGTGAACCAGCAAATAGATTTTGGGGTACAATTAAAGCCAATGACTGGTGATAATTTGACAGTTATTCGAATTTGGATTACCTTGTATTTCAGGCTTGAGCAATGAATGGAACGTTGCATTGGAAACTAATGAATCAAGAGACTCCACGGCAAATGCACAAAGTCTCTGAACCTCTGGTCCAGAAGAAAGCCTATTAACAATACCACGACCCATCTTATTGGGTAACCCAGTTAACAGACCCAATTCAGCTTCAAGCTTCTTCACAGCTTCATCCACAATTTTGTGAAGCTTTTGATGATTCACAGTTCCTTTGAGAAGCTTATGACTCAAGGACACACGATAGTTCAGTATGTCCACCCGTCTGGTATCTTTTGCAATCACTAGTTGTTTTCGCCAGGACCTACATACATGTAAGAGTAGAAATCCGAATCAGACTGATGTAATGGACGAAAAATAACATCTACTCTAACCAGTAGAGAAAATAGTGTTTTCTTTCTTCCTATTTTTTGTATTTTTTGGGTCCTTGTCTAGCATCAACGTAATTGAAAGCAACTAAGTCAGTGACCAACCAATACCTAAGAGGTGAAATTTATATTTCTATTAGCTTCAACTTAATTTCACTTTTTCTGAAAAACAGGATAAAAACATCTTATTCTAAAATGTATCAATGCAGGCAATGTTTGGTGACACTCCCAGAAAAAAAAAACAAAAAATATATATATATATATATATAACTTTTCAGTAGTCTAATGAAAATTTAGCAGTTGTTTTGGGAAGGGGAGGTGGAAGCATGCCCAGTAAATCCATCCAACACGTGTTGTTTATGTGGTCTTATGTTTCTAACTCCCAAGATAAGTATCAGCAGAGATAGTTTTGCTGATTTTACTGAAGAAAGACGAACACTACCTGACAGCAAATCAAATGAGAAACAAAAAGACTGCTCAAATACTTCTTCAGCAAGATCGCCTATCACTGACTAAGAGCAGTCATCTCACTAAGGTAGTTGCATAAAAGATGATGGCTAGTCTCCCAGGCTGGCTTTGTTTCCACAGAAGAGTGAAATAAGAATGGTATGGCACAAAAATGAAATGAATTACAGCAATGTTTAGGTGACATTATTAGCATTAGTTATCTGACATTCATAAAACCACTGTATGAAAACACAGTTGATCTTCAGAACTAATGTCCATCTCTCTAGTAAGCTACATTACTCGAAGTTGATATAAAAATTTATAATAATAAATATAAAATAGTCAGCTCTAATAATAAAATAGTCATCTCTAAAAAGGTATGATAATATAATAACTGTGTTCACTGTTATCAGTGTTATCGGTAAAACTTGAAGCAAGATAAAAAAAAATAAAGTAAAAATGGAGTTACTAAAATTATTATGAAAGAATATTTACCCGAGCAAATCGTTCACTTTACCACAAGATACACAATAAAAACTCCCATCGAGTCCCATGCGTTGTCCCTCTTTTCCAATACCAGACCTTTCATGTTTAAAAGTGCAATCAAGGTGGCATGACATGCCACATGATTTACCCTGGAATGGAGGATCTGAGCTGCAAACCAACCATAGGCTAGGATCCTTGTTATCATCATACTGATAACATATGCAACATGAACACCTCTTGCAAAATGCATCTTCTTGATTTAAGGTAGCTCTGCAAGCTGAGTTTTTGCAGAATTTAGTATTCGCTAATTCGCTACCACTAATATTGATGGGAGAACTATTTTCTAGAACAGATACTCGAGATGGATTCTCAGTTTTCCTCTGCCTTTTGGTAATTCTTTGGTCAGATGCAGTGGATGACTGAGGTTTTCGGTCAGCTACAACCTCATTTCCTCCTGATTGATTTTCAGAAACAACTTTCAGAAGGTGCTCTATTATTTTCACTTTTGTCAGGCCAGTATATTTCCTTTCTTTCCCCATCTCTACACATAGAATTTGTAAAATCTCCTGACGACTCCATGCCTGTAGCACTTCAGAAGCACCCTGTGACCATTTTGATATTTCATAGACCAGCTTTCTTTTTTTGTCTATACTTAAGTTACTGCAATTTGACAGATCTTGTGCAAGTCCTAATGTCAAAGTGAAGATTGCGTATATCAGTATAGAACATGAGAGTCAAACAGAGGGAAGATGCTTCAATGCAAAAAACTTTGAAATCCAAAACGTATTCTATTATGGAGCTAAGGCACTTCTTTCACTTCATAGTCCATATTCATGGCATGGCAACTATAAAAGAACACAAACATGAAATAACCAAGAATGGTTGACTTGAAATTCTAAGACAGCCCAACTAAACCTCAAAGAATACAGACTATATGGGGACGGGGACAGATAATTAGGTAAAGCAGCGATGAAACTCACACACCAACTCTGAAAGTAAACAATAAACACAAACCCAGTTGACTTTTCAGATCCTCCCCCCACACGGCTCTGCGATTCTGCAAACCTCTCCACGTGAGTTCGCACACTAGTTCAAATCAACCCATTTAAAAAACTTAAGAGCTTACTTCTCCTAATTGGTTCAGAGAGACGACATTGCAGTGAAAATGACACCACTCCATTACATCAATGCAGCTCAACAAATCAGAAATCTATACCTTCACAATCAAGCTATCTATTGCTGAACATAATAAAGCCATGAATCTAAAAACTGGTACAAAGACACAGAATTACAATCAAAAACTCATCCAACCCAGTAAAACCCAGAATCCTGATTCAAAAAAGAAACATACTTTCCGTACAAATCAAGCAAACCAATACAACCCAATAACCAGAAATCAAGACGAATCAAAACCCAGAAAAAGCCTGAGCATAATTTATACCTTGAGCAGAAGAATCCGAGGCCATAGAGATTGAATAATCAAAACCAGAATGATCTCCACATTACCCACCAAATTCGCAACCCCTGCAAAAACACCAAAAGCGCATCATGACGTTGATTAATAAGGAATGGAATAAACAACAAAAACAAAGGAAAGACATTGAGGGACTGAAACAGTGGCACAAAGCTACCTAAGAATCCATGAATTCCCTTATTCTTTTTCCTTTCAGGGCCAGACGATGCAGATTCGGCGAGGAGTATTCTGCTTCTCCATGCTTCTTCCTCGAATGGTTAGACAGAGAGCGAGAGAAGAGAGAGATGGAGAAAGATGTGAAATAATAAAGTATCAAATGAATTTATATATAAGATAGCTGAATGAAATGAACGGAGAGCTACGACAAACTGCAAAAGCGGCTGCATGTCATCTACTTTTTTTCACTCTCACTCACTCAACCATCTTCTTCCTTTTGCTTCATTATTATCATTTTCTCTTTCTATAGTTTTTCTTGTCTGAAATTTCTTTTCATACGTAATTAATACGTAATTTTCACAGTAACTATGCAAAGCTAAAATTTCACTATTCAAACAAAATAAAAATTCACTGAAGTCTACATAATTAATGAATAAAAATAAAAATTCACCGAAGTCTATAGGATTAATGTTTGAACAGTATCGTTTAACAGATTGTGTGCGTTGATGAAAAAGTTATTCTAAGAATTTGTAGCATTAACCATGTATGTAAGTAATTCATTGTATATGTGGTATACGACCGGTTGTTATGGTGCTCTCAACTGTGATGACGTCAAGTGCTTTCAATTTAACGTTGGCTTGAGTAATACCTGTCGTGACGGAATTATGAAGAATTTGACATCTTCTTTTAGCTTAGATCCTTATTATGTATTGGATATCAATTAATAGTTTTTTTTTACACTATACTCATTTTTCTTTCTCCTTGGAAAATAATAAAAAGATGCTGAGCAACAAGGGAGTTAATATTAATATAGTGAAGATTCCTCCTTTCATAGTTTCATTGGACCATGTCCCCATGTACAATTAGCACTTTACTAATGTTAGGTTGGGAAAGGGACCATATTAATAGGATCCCATCATCTCCATCCTACGAGTAAAACAAGGATGGCCCAAGAACTAAATTTACGTAACCAATAAGAGAGACGGGGACTTATTTGCAACTTTGAAGATGCCAGATTGATTTTGTTGGTGGGTAATGTTGAAGGAGAAGAAAGACAATTGTGGGGTGGCCATATATATTGATATAAGTGACAGATAAGGTAAGTGGTAGGGTTTATAATATGCATGATTTCTCCCCCAAGTTTGTTAAAAATGTAATGGTAGTGCTCCCCATGTCAACCATTTGCCCTAGAATACGTTATCTTATCTTATTGGACCAACAATAATGGTTTATTTATCAATTTGCATGTCCTTGGACAAAGCATCGATCACCATCATTTTCGCATGCACGACCTTCCTCCGCCGTTGGAGGCTTTGTTTGCGCCGGCGGCCACTCTTATTTGATAAACATATGTTCAAGTTTATGGATAAACTAAAAAGGAACAAATTTGGAACTTTTTGAGAAAAATACCGCGATTTCCTCTCAACTCTCTCTTTCTCTAGGGCGGCTAGGGTTAGGGTTTTGGTGAGAGAAAACAAGTTGTGCGGTGTGATCTTGGTATGGCAGCGGCTAGGATTCTCGGTGGAGGTGTGGCGATGGCGTCCATGACCGCTCACTTGATTTCAAAGCTCTCTCTTCGTAACCTATGGATCTCAAAAACCTAAAAAGTCCGGGAACAAGTTTCGTTGCTCCAAGGTTTTATGTAGTGGGTAAACTGAACTTCACCCATACGGTGCAATTCAATTCCTTTCGAAGTGTCGGTGGAGGTGTAGCAGCTTGGGGATCGCTTTTTGTTCACTTTCAACAATCAACGTGATCTTGGCCGGGTGAAGAAAGGAGGCCCCTAGAGTTACCAGAGGGCCATGATCTTGTTGAATGATTATGACAGCTTCTCCGACATTATGGTGGTGCCGCTCGATTTCTTTTGGATTTGGGTGGAGGTCTGCGACTTACCGGTGGCACTCACCACAAATGCCACACTCCGGCTGGTAGGGGAGACCATCAGACCTATTCTCAATGTCGACCAGGCAGGACTGAGGAGGGGATCTACTCGCGTGTGTGTCACGCTTCCTCTAAACAGCCCGGTGAGGATGGATAGAAGACCGTGCATGTCACCAAATTACGTGATCAAGGTGCAGTACATGTATGAAAGGCTTGTTGGTCTATGTAAGGTGCTGAACCATGGTGGATTGTCTTCCCCTAACGCCCAAGACATTGAAGAAGGGACCGGAGCTCCGATTGGACCAGTTGCAGCACCGACGTTTCCTTCCATGGTTTTTAGGGCAAAGTCACAGATTGCCCTAGTGGTGCCGATTCTGCCGGCACTGTATAGAGTGAAGAGAACGGTACAGATTAAGGAAGTGGCTTCGCTCCCCTCCTCGGTCAAGGTTACTGGCGTTATCCGCAATCAGGAGGAAGATGAAACTGAGGGTGAGAAGAGAATGAAGCACACGCTAGCTATGGTGCCACTGGACCTAAATCTAGGGGTGGGTTCGGTTATGTTTGGTTCGGTTTTCCCCTAAAACCGGAAACTAAACCAAATAAAAAATTTGGTTCGGTTTGACATTTTTTAGACGTTAAACCAGAAACCAAACCAAACTGTGGTTCGATTTGGTTCGGTTTTTTTTCGATTTTTCTTCTTCTTTTTTAAAATAATTTTTCTTAAAATTTGTATGTTTTTGGCTTAGTAAAAAATTATCGTATTTTAGGTCTGTATTTTTTCTTCCATTACTTGTTTTTATAAGCACATATAATATATCAATAAAATTTTTGACAATGATTCTTCAACAAATCAACAATTTATAAATACTTTGAAAGTTTAATACTCAATAATTTCGAAAGTATTGAGAATTGACCACACTAGCACACCATGAAACCATAATTTTAAAACTTCTAAATTCATCTTGAACAGAAAATATAGACTCCATAGTTTAAAGTTCATCTAAATAAATTCCGAATTTTAAAGTTTAAAAATCTTAAATTTGAATAAAGAAGAGAAAAATAAATTAAATATTATAGTCTATCATCTAAACCTCGCAAGAACAAGGTCTTCGATTTTAGAGGTAACATATCTCTCTCTATACTTCACATACACGACACCTAAAACATTTCTATATGTAAATAAAACGAAAATAAAAAACAAAATATTAGAAAAGACACATATAATTATATAGAACATAAAACATAAAATCATATTGTTCAAATCAAATATTTAATACGAAAATAAAGACAAAAATGACATCGTTTTAAAGAGATTCGGTTTTTTGGTTTGGTTCGATTTTTCATGGGCCGAAACCAAAAACCAAACTAATTTGGTTCGGTTCGGTTTTTCTTAATTCGATTTGGTTTTTTTTGTAGTTTGGTTTTTTTCGGTTTCGGTTTGGTTTTCAGCTCAATTTTTTTCGGTTTTCGGTTTCAAAATTCCACCCCTACCTAAATCTGGAAGATCTCGGATTCTCCATGGCTGTGAGTGGGGAGTTAGGGATCAAGAAGATGGGGAAATACCTGAAGAAGAGAGAGAGGCCTCAAGGAAGTAAGAACAAGAAGCAACTATTTGCTGGTGAGACGTCGAGCTCCATGGCAAACATTGTCACACATGAGTCTCCTTCTATTGAAGAAACCGGTGGCAAGTAGTTCCTAGCCCTTAATGGGATAGATCCCTACTTCGGTAATGCCTCATACCCAATTTACCTATTTACTGGGTATTCTACGAGTTACTGAGGGATTTAACCGTGCTCGATAACTAAGTAAGTTAACACTCTAGTTTATTTGCGAGTTCTTCTGGAAATGTCAAATTCTTCTTTTAAGGTCTCGGTGTCGTAGTTCGCGTCGACACGGGTTATCCGGTGTTTTCAGTTTATTGTCAGAATTTTGAAGTATTTTCTACGATTTATTGAAGGTTTAGTAAAAGAAATTATTTTTCTGAAATTAGAATAGCTCATTTAATCTTGGCCGTTTGATCGAGTAGGGTTTCGATCTTGACCGTTCGTTCGGGTATAAAAGAAAAACAAATGGGTTGACTTTGTCAAACCCACACTTAGGCGTTGACCCGAGCCAGCTCTCTCTCTTTTCTTCTACGCCTGCCTCTGCTCTCTCCGGCACGGTGTCGCCGATTCCGGCCACCTCTGGTCACAAGATTACCACCAATCTTTTCCTCTCCTCCTCCTCTATAAAACCCGGTCCATGGATCACACTTTCATCTCGATTCAGTAGTGATCGATCGAAGGAAAGCTCGACTGTGTTCACCGGGTTCCAGCGTTTTTCGGCGAGTTCATCGGGTACCAATGGTATGTCTCGGTTCACCGTTCTCTTCTCTTCATCTATGTGCCTTTGTTTCTTAAGATCGAGCCTTAATCTGAAAAATCCATTTTCTGCATTTTTGGGCTTTTCCAGCCAACCATTGCCATTGACGCCATCGAGGCTGCTCGGTGCCCCTCTTCTCTTTCTTGAAGTAGCGTCGATCACCGGGGAGCCAAGACAAGGCTATATGGAGGCAAAGAGGGTTTCTACTGCTGTGTCAGAGGAGACCCGAACTCAGTTTTTCCGGCAAGGAAGCTACTGTTGGTGAGGGGAAGCTTTTGAGATCGTTGTTGTTGTGCTGCATCGAAGTAGGGGGCTGTTTGTAGGCTATGTGGCGGTGGGAGGCTTTTGCTTATCGATTGAAAGTGAATGTTGGTTGAGCAGAGGGCAGTGTTGATGTCCATCGGCAGAGTTGATGGCAAGGGTAAGCTTATGTACTTTCAAGAACACCTGAGTTGAGTTGGATGTGTGAGTTTGGAGTTGGTTTGCTGATTATTTGTTGTTTGGTGAATTGAACGTCGAAAACTTGGTGCTTTGAAGAATGCGGGGAGACTATGACTATTTTCCGGCATGTGGCCGGAATCCGACAGAATGTTCCGACGAAGGCAGTTTTTCCGGCAGGAGCCGAAGAGGTAGTTATCAAGACTATTCTGTTTAATTCAAGTTACAGTTCCTAGTTAGGAGGAAGGATGTGTAATTGGAAAACTTATCAATTCGCGAAAGTTTCTATCTTAGGAAACTTTCTTTATGGAAATTTTCCTATTTATGGAAACCTTTTTGGGTGCCCTTAGTAATTTGGTGGTTTTCCAAATTAAAGTGGTTCGTATGTTTCGGAGTTAACAAAATTACATTAGTTTGTTTAATCAAAATCAAAGTTCACCAAAACATATTATTGGATGGAATTGTTAAGTCAGAGGTTGATTTGGAATTGTTAAGTGTACAACAGATTTCCTACTTATAAAAAAATTGGAAAAGTAATTAAGTTTTGATTTCATAAATTACGTTCGTTTACTTATATATTTTTTTGTCCACTTACTCTAACGTGTTTCAAATGTTGTCCCCTGGGATTTTCGGTTTTAAATGCCCAGTTTGCAAGTTAGCATAGTTGAGGTCGAGCGTACATGGAAACGAGATATAATTAATAGTATAGCTCCCGCTCATATATATATATATATATATATATATATATATATATATGTATACATATATATATATATATATCTAGTTCCTTTAGATATAATTAATAGTATAGCTCCCGCTCATATATATATATATATATATATATGTATATATATATATACATATATATATATATACATATATATATGTATACATATATATATGTATATATATATCTAGTTCCTTTCTTCTTTGTTAGAATGCTCTGAACCTATGATTGTTGGTTGTAGGATTTTAAGTATTAAAGTTAGTAAATGATTTGGGAGATGTTGTGTTTTGGGGAGCACGAAGGCTCCAGGAGTTATAAGGTTAGAGTAGGAACTTTTGGAAGTGTTTGTAGGTGTTTTTATTTAGGAAAGGTTGTCTATTTTCAAGGGAGATTATGCCAATTTTTGGTAAATTTTCTTTGGAGGTGGACCCCGCAGGATTTACTTCGGGTTTCAGGGTGAAATCCGGGGTAAGTCCTGTCAACTTCACTTGACTATAGAGCATACCCCCCCCCCTTCTTTGTGTTTGAAAAGGTACACCGAAATGGTCTTAGGCCTCGATGCATGAAGCTGGGTACTTTGGTTGAGTGAGGTAAGTTACATGCTTTCTAGGCTTCAATAAGTACATTTGAACATTAGACTTTTGAGTAGTTTGTTTTTAGTAGTTTTCTTTGAAATTGCAGACATTAATATGTGCATCGCATTGTAATATGAAGTGTGTTTTTCGGACACCCTCCTAACTTGATCTAGTACGGTCGTATGATTGAAATCCAGGAGCTCAACTCCATTTTCCCCTAAAAAAAAATGTTTATGGATAAACAAGTGTTTCGGTTAGTGTCTAGTACATGTATATAACTAGGATATTGGAAGAAAATTGAAACAAATTTATAATTAGAAATAACCTAACATATGGTTTAGCTACGTTAACAAAATAGAAAGTAAATGTGAGGAATTGTGGACTTAAGTTCCGTCATAAATAGATACCTATCGGCACCCATATATATAGGTGGTTAACCATAAACTTACATGGACATAATTGCCATGGGTTCCCCACTTCGCTAGTTTGGTAATTAGTAGTAGCATGCAAAGTGTGGTATTATGCTGTGGAGGGAAACGTTGAGGATTTCGTGGGAGTGTCACCGGTGGAAAAAAGCTCTTAGGCGACGAAATATGATTCCGGCTCCTAAGTTATTACCACCTAGGCGACGAAATATTGTTCCGTCGCCTAGGTGATAACTTAAGAGACGGAAAATGTATTTAGGCGACAAAATCATTTTTTATAATATATATATATATATATATATATTCTCTTATGCGACGGAAACGTATTCCGTCGTCTAAGATTTATTTAGACGACGGAAAAATTTACTTAGGTGACGAAATTATTATTTTTTATAAAAAATAAAATTTATTCACTTAGGCAACAGAAATGTATTCTGTTGTATAAGATTGATTTAGACGACGGAATTATTTTTTTTAAAATAAAATTATTAATATCTTAAGCGACGAAAGTATAACTTTTCGTTGCCGAAGTACCGAAATTTTTAGCGGCTCCTTTTCCGCCAAAAATTTCAGAAAAATTTGAACCAAATTTTTCAAATTTTCCTTATATATTCTCTCTCCCTTCTCTCCTTTGCTCAGTTTCCACGCATACCTCTACATCACCTTCTTCTTCCCTCTGCCTCTCCTTCTTCTTCCATCTATCTCACCTTCTTCTTCCCTCTGCCTCTCTTTCTTCTTCCCTTTGCCTCACCTTCTTCTTCCCTCTGCATCTCCTTCTTCTTCGCCCTCTGCCTCTCCTTCTTCTGCCCTCTGTCTCACCTTCTTCTTCTCTTTGCCTCTCATTTTTCTTCGCTTCTTGCCTCTCCTTGGCGCCTTCTCTGCCAGCAGACTCCGGAGTCTGCGCTCCTTCTCTGATAGCAAACTCAGGGCGCCTTCTCTTCCAGCGGAGTTCGCGCGCCTTTTGTGCCAGCTGAGTCTGCGCCCTTCTCTGTCAGCGGAGTCCGCGCACCCTTTATGCCAGCGGACTGCGCGCTCTTCTCTTCTAGCGAACTCCGCGCCCTTCTCTTCCAACGGAGTCCACGCGCCTTCTGTACCCGCGGACTCCGCACCCATTTTTTTTTTTTTTAATTTTTTTTCCAATTTAACGACGGAATCCAATAATTTCGTCCCCTAGAGAAAAAATAAATTTTTTTTGTCATTAAACAATATCTGTCACCTAAGTACTTAGGAGACGGAAACAATTTGGTCGCCTAAGTAATTTTGACTCGACGGAAATCAATTTTTCGTCGCCCCGACACCTACCTCACACCATTTAGGCGACGAATCTTATCCGTCGCCTAAGTACTTAGGAGACGAATTTTGTTACTTAGGCGACGAAATAGTTCCGTCGCCTAAGATCTTTTTTATTTCGTCGCCTAAGAGCTTTTTTCCAGTAGTGTATGAGCGTCTATTCGTGTACGTATAATTTATGTTTTCTACTTAAGAACTGCTTCTTCTTTTTTCTCTAGCTAGAACTCAATCAACTTATAGAAATTTTGATGAAAGAACCGTAAGTAAGGATATGATCTCTTTGTCCATCACTAATTTTGATCATAGGTTCTGTTTTACTTCTCCTATTTGAACTATATATTGGAAAGTTGAAAAACTGATTCAATTCATAGAACCATTGTTGTCAATCGATCATCGTATGGATTGAAAGAGACGTCTGCCTAACCAAACCAAAATAAATATAACAAGACGTACACAATTGGGTGCCGACATATTAAAAATTGGTCATAATATTCAACATGAAATGGAATTGGCCGGAAAGGGTTGGAAGGGAGGAGTTGAAGTTGAAACTAAGAATTAAAATATCGGTATCGGTGTATTTATTGGTCCTTTGAAAAAAGGATATTTCGGATATATCGGGGAAACCCAGGAAAAAATATCGGGATTTTGGAAAAAAAAAAAAATTGGACCAACACATTTTGCAAATCTTCATTGAGATATTTCACTCAAGATATTGGAGTCACATGACTCACACATATCTCTCTCTCTCTCTGTCTGTTTCTCATCTCTATAATCACTCAAGATATGGTGGGAGTGTGGGACGTTGGAGTCACATGACTCACATATATCTCTCTCTCTCTCTCTGTTTCTCATCTCTATAATTGTGTTCTCTATATTATCTCACGGACTCACGGTCTCACCAGTACACCTTATAATTCTTAATTATACTCATTCTCTATCTCAAGTGTAAATATTCCTCCACTGTCCACTCATCTCCAAATTTTATAATTGTGTAAGAGATCGATCTGCATCCATGTATATCTTGAAAGGAATCATGCTATTCTCGAGACCACCACTATTTATTGGGATACACCTTGAGGGAATTACTTCTCTTCCGAATATCATTTCAATTTTTTTTACAGATATTTTTTTAATATATCGGTGATATATCGAAAATATCATAAATGTCGGAGATATTTCCTAAATATCAGTGATATTTGACGGTATCGGAGAAATATCGGAGAAATATCGTAGATACGGTGGAAGATAAGATATTGACTCCTATAAATATATCGGTCTTTCGAAAAAAAAAATATCGAATGATATATCAGATATATCGCAGAAATTTTAATCCTTGATTGAAACTACTTGAAGAGTTTGTTTTATTGTGGGAGTTAGGAATCCTCTTTCACCACCAGGTTGATTAATTAAACGACGGTGATGGTCGGTCACATCAATTCATCATCCACACGATTAGTCAATTTAGTTGTTTAATACATGATTGTGAGGAAAGACTTGAGAGGATAATGTATGATATCAATATTAGTTTATATATCGTCATTTGCTACGAAAGTTCTTCAGCGCACCAAGGTTCAAGTGAACCAACCAATCATAATCATTCATTTAATGCAGTAAATTGCATGACATTAACACCGATGCTTAACACCGTTAAATAATTGAGATAAAAAAATTCAATCAACATGGTAAAAATATAGGTAAGACTACAATAAATATTATATCGGCAATTAATTCTAATATCAATAGGAAATGTTATCGATGCTTGACTTTTATTATTTTTTATTTATTTGTTTTTGTTATTTTTGAATACACAATTAAGTCTTTTTAGCGAGACTTTTTATTTCTTTTTTAGTTTCATTATTATTCTTTTTTTGTTCTTTTTTTTTGTTATTGTGTTTAAAACGTAATAACTATGAAGTTTACCTATTTACCAATTTGACTAATGTGGATCTCTTAGTGCTCATATAAAGGGTAGACATGTAAAATCTGCTATCTGGATTAGGATTAAGTATGATATCTATTTATCATTTTTCATAAGAATTGTTTTAATAAAAAATAATTTAGTTTAATTAATATATAAATAATTTATATATCCCACCATACTACGTACTCTCAGACTATGAATATGTACCGCAATGTTTCACGTTTTAGGTAACATTGGTTGAAACATCAATAATTAAAATGAAGTAGGAAGGTTTTGGGACGATGGCCATACATCAATCTTGTGACGTGTGTCATGTAAGTTTGAACCATCAGTAAGCTTCTATATATTATTGATTCGTTTTAACTAGATTCTTTCTTTTAGTGTCATTTTATTTCGTCAATGAACTTCAAAATAAGTAAGTAAGCAAATTACATTTTTAAAGGGAATAAAAAAAACTACACTAGTCAAATAAATTTCTCTTATAACTTTGGTTATTATTTTCACTTTGTGGGTTTGAGCCAACTAAAATGACATGTAATATTGAAGGAAATTTTAGGAGTCCCTATCCTGCTAACCCCCTTAGAAGATGAGTTTATATGGGGACCTGCTCCTCAGGGTAAATTCACCATTAAATCTGCAACTTGACTCCAGTTACATAACAGCCAAAAGCATAGTCGAATTGAACTAATAAAGAAGCTTTGGTCTTTGAACATTCAACCAAAAATCAAGTTTTTTGGTTGGCTTTTGCTTAGAGGGAGGCTTAAGACCCGAGACAGACTCTCTCGCTTTTAGTTGGTACATGATAACACATGTCCTCTTTGTAATGAAGATAATGAAACTGTTGATCATCTTTTTGGGTATTGCAGGTACACTAAGGAAGTTTGGAACTCAACCAACATGAAACCACCGATTGAATGGGAGGAAGGATTCTTTAATGTGCTTCAGAATTGCTTTTTAAACAACCCATTTGATAGCTATTATTTTGAAAAATTAATTATAATTTATTGGCAGGTTTGCAGAGCAAAGAATGATACTATCTTTAGGGGTAAGAATCACAACCCCAAATCTATTCTAGTTCTTGTTGCTTGCCATTAAAGCAATGCCCTACAAATTGATATGCAAAAGTCTACAAATGCATGATCTTGTTGAAATGAACATGATTAGGTGGTCACCACCCCCATCAAATTGGGTTAAAATAAATTTTGATAGTTCCGTAAGAAGTAAAGCTGTTGCTGGAGGTTTTAATTTAAAAATAGAAGCTGGTAAACCTCTTGTAGCAACTGCCTTCAACTCTGGTGTTGCTAGTGTTCCCCTTGTCGAAACTTTTGCGCTAAGAAATAGTCTTGTATGTGCTAAAGAGAAAGGCTTGTCAAAGATTGAAGTAGAAAGTGATTTCAAGCTCGTCATTGACATTGCGAATGGAGTTTGTGATCCCCCTTGGAGGCTTTTGAAGATCTTCCAAGATTTCAAGTCGTTGAGATGTAATTTTGTATCCATTAGCTTCAAACATGTATTGAGAGAAGCTAATTTCGTGGCTAATGCTTTGGTTAACATAGACATAGGGTTGAGAATTGTCACTTCTAGGAGGAGTGTGTTCCTCCAGAAGCATCTCTTGTCCTTGCCTTCGCCAATGTAAACTTTGGATGCCAGCGAGACACCTCTATTTAATAGATTTTCTTCTTATATAAAAAAAAACCTCAAATGACATGTAATGTATTTATACATGGCTTGGTAAGACAAATAATTAGCTTGAGAATAAAAAAGACATTAAAGCATCTCTTTGCCAATGATATTAGGGCTAGGAGGTTTGTTTTTTTGTTTTTTGAAAACCATCGAGACATTGTTGTGGATATAAGAATTTTGTGCAATCCGTAATATGAAACCGAAAGTTGATATAATATACAATTATAATACGGTTATATTATATTTTCATTAATATACGGTTAGGCACGAATTTGTTAAGTGCCAATGAAAAAAAAGAACACATTACACATTCCACGCATGCAATAATATGTATAATGTTAAATAATAAATAATGGATCGGATTTGTCGTATTTTCGACATCGATCAAAGATGTCAATTTGTAGAACACATTTATTTTGTTAACGTCAACCATGTCAATTGGATAAAAATAAATTAATATGTGAGCATGAGAAATTTTTTCAAGCTCAGTAAAGACTATCTAAAAATTATTTTACAATCTTGATAGTTAAAATAGTGCTCGAGAGTGATTTTTCAAAAAAATAAAAAAACATAGTAGAGTCCTTAATTTAAGTAGTTTGTAGTAAAGTATACGACATCATTGAGTTCGTGAATATTTTCGGATAATTTTTTAGATACTGAGTTAATTTTAGTGGATTCTTTTAGTTTCTGCATCAAAGAAATTATTTAAGAAAATAAGAAAATCCGGCCTCATCTGGACCGTTTAGTTTTTCCATGCTTGATCTATGCCATTTAGATTAGGTATACATATAAGTAAAATGTGATTAGCTACACCAGATCATAGGCACCTTCTTCTCTCCTCCGTCTTCTCTCTCTCTCTCTCTCTCTCTCCTGTGCGCCACGACGCCATTTCTGTCGGAGGAATCAAAACGTCGACGCTCTCCGCAGCAACGCCGTTCATCGCGGCGCCGCCTTCACCTCAGCGATGCCTTCACCGCCGCGACGAAGTTCACCGCAGCGATGCCGTACACCGTCTCCCAACTCTATTCCACCACCGCCCTCTCTCTCTCTCTCTCCACGTACGCCTCGTCGGCCCCTGCTTCCCTTCCACGACGACTCTCCTCTCCGCCTCCGGGACCTCTGATCCCTTATCACCCCACCGACGCCGTCGATGCTTACCGATTGGCCATTAAGCACTCCCTACACCTCGATGTCACTCACTCACTCACCTCGATTCTTACCAATCGCCTCCGATCCGAGCTCGCCAAAAACCCCCAGTCATGGTCGCCGCGGTCGTCCCCGTCTTCTTCTCTCCAGCCAATAGGGTTATAATAAGATAGGTAATTGTAGTTTTACTGCGTTTTCATTTTTTTTTAAAGTCTGCTGACTAACATTGGTATAGTTCCATTACCCTATGTTGCTGGTTCAAGTGGACCGCGGTGCACTGTATCTGCTCCGCATTTGCTAAAGCACCAATTTAAACTTAGCGTTCCAGGACTGCTGAGTATGGTTGACATTAACATTGCCTAGTATAGGCTGCTAGAATTTGGTGTTGGTCGATCATGTCCAACTTTTTTGAAAGAGCTGCAGCCCTGCCGGAAATCCCAAACCAATATATGTTCTTCTTTTCGACTCTTGCGTCATGATAGTTTAGATTTTCTTTACATTTCATATAGAAAAAGGTATATTAAAAGGACATATACATGTGTGTCTATATATATATAATAGAGAGTTTAATACACTCAAACAAGTCTTCTCCATACAAAACCACAAAAAATATAACTGAGTACTGACATCTAGTATCTAAGAACCAAGACAGAGGATGAAATAAGAAAACATACAATTAAGATATGTAACACCTGAGTGATGTTAGATGAACCAGCAACAACTTGGATATGTCTCGACATAAATACGTTATCATTCTAATTAATCAAATGATAACTCCTCAACTTTAAAGCTCTTTGTTTACCACCCTCCCCGTAAGGAGGGAAATGTCATGATCACACCTTCTCCCAGCGGTTGCTGGAGCCGGCCGTACGTCGGCTACTAATCATTGGAGGGTCGAGCCCACCATCTGAACAACGCGGCGGTACCGAGGAGTCTCTTAGGGGAGCCTTCCAAAGCCAGACCATAACTTAGGCACCTGGACACGCTTCGAAGCATCAACCAGTCCCCAATTAAGGGGGACTGGCATGATTCCCAACACAAGCTATATAAACAGGGACACCTTCCCATTTCAGGTAAGTTCTCTCTCCACACTCTACTCTCTCGCATCAAATCAAGTCATTGACTTAAGCAACACAAAGTCATATGCTGGCAACCCCAGTCTTGACTCCCTAACCTATAACTTGTTGTGCAGGGTCGAAGAGGAGCTTCCCGCTTAATGTCCTGAACCGCTACCGGCACCCATACAGAATCACTCTTAAAAAACACGTAAAGGGATTCAAAACCTTCAAACAATGTAGAGGACAATCATTTGTGTATCTTTTGGCAAAGTTGACTTCTCAAATTTTGTTCAAGGAATAGTTTATATTCTTGTCAAAGAATCCTTTGGATCTTTTGTTTTCTATGATCATTTGATCTACGTATAAAGGATCATGTAAAATTGGGTAAAGTTATACATCCAATTTGTTATTGTTTTCCACAAAAGTTTGGTTTCTGTTAACTAGAGAGCCCTAAAAAGGCTCCTCACCGAGCCACTCATGACTTCAAAGCTCATAAACTGCCATTATGTCAGACCATCACTCAAGAGATCGATATTAGGCACCATCAAGCGCATAATATAGAAGAAAATAAAGAAAGTCTACAGAACTTAACAACCTAATGCTTTAATACCAAGTTGACAGACCTGCTCTCAGATTCCCCATTAATCCAAGATGGATCTACTTAACCAAACTAAAGAAAATTTATGAAAATTTTGACATAACCTCCCCTAAAAATAGATAACTCAAAAACCTGTAAATCCACAAATAACTTATAATATCACACATCTCAAATGACTCCCAAACACCCGAGTCCATCACAACAATTATCCACCACCAACCCAAAATATGGAGTCACTAACCCCACGATAACATACTAGGAATCCCAAATTACTTAATCATGGTTACATCAGAGCATAAGTTACATGATCTAAATAAGTAGAGAATAAAAGAGTAGAAAATGATCGAATCCTATAAATGGAGATGGACGACGGTGGATAAGCAGAATGCCTCAATGTGGTGCGGTCCGACCTTTGTGAAATCTCTTACCTGGGCAAAACGAAAAATCCAAAGAGTCTCGAGAAAAACATAAAAAACGTGAGACAGGCTCACTTAATGAGAGGACAAAAATTCAATATAAAACTATCCTTCTATTAATTAAACTTGTTTCCTTTAAAATCATTTATCTTTCGTAAACTTTCATTACTACAAAAACGTTATCAGACAACACTCATCAGACAACTTTTTAGGTTCCCTACTTGTCTGATGAAGTGAACTATTATATACAACACCAAGTTACAAAGTTTTGTTGTCTGATGACACAAAATTGTCAGGTTATATTTTAAGAGTTCAAAACATAACAATGATATTAATTTTCTGTTGTATGATTTATGAAATTTTGGCGGAAGGATTCCCCCCATCACCAAATTGAAAGTCGTGCAAGATGCAAAATGCTTGGACAATAGACTTTTATTTCTTTGTTGTATGATGTTGTTACAATTTATACTATACAGGAAATACCTAGTGCAAGTTTAGAAAATATACACAACAGTTTAAAACATCATGTTGTGTGACTGGAAATTCTGGTGGCATGAGGCCCGGCTAAAGTCGTTTAGGCTTCAAAGTTTGTCTCCATATTGATTTGGTGTGCTATATGCCAAAATAGTTTTGGCTTCAAAGTTCCCTCCGAGTATATATTTTGTTGTGTGAAAAAATTCACAAATTTAATAACGTACCCATGCCACTAATATCCTAATTCACTGTCTCACACTCTCACTCTCTCGCATTCGATCATATCGCGCGCTGTCTCTCTCTCTCTCTCGCATTCATTCACCCTAAACCCACCAAACATATCAACTCTCAACTCTCACTCTCAAACAGATCGAGACTCTCACCCTCTCACTAGCAACGATAAGCCCTCTCTCTCTCTCAATGTGGGTTGTCTCAACTCTCACTCTCTCGCCCTCTCTCTCAACTCTGTCGCTCTCTCAGCTCTCTCACTCTTCTCTCAAATCGATTGAATCTCTCAAATGATTCAATCTCTCTTATCTCTTTTATAACTATGCACGGCGAGGTGAGGCCGGTCGCGGCCACTAGGGCTCAGTTCGGTTCAATGATTCAATCTTTTGATTTTGCATGCAGGAGGTTTGTTTCTGGTGGAGGTTTGTTGCTAGTGGATTCAACTGGAGGTATGTCATCTCCTCTCTTCTCTTCTCTTCTATTTCCCTAGAATGCCATGCTGCTTCCTTTGAGTAATTGACGCTTGATTACCTGTGAACTGTGTTCTGCTTGCTTCGATTTCCCCAGAATGTCATGTTGTATTGCTGATTATTGGTTTTGATTTTAAAATAATTTGGTTTATTGCTGATTGACCAAGCTCACTTATGCGTCCTTCAAAACACAAATGAATTCAGAATATACTTTGAGTAAGTTCTATTATCCCTTTACCTAATGTATGTGGTTTATGTCACGTCCCGACTCTTAAATTTTTACCTTATTTACTAGCATGGTATTAATAAGAGTTTTACCGTATTCGGAAATAAGTTTATAATTTCAAATGTCCCTAGAGGGGTGTTGAGGGATATTTATTTCAGATGAATTATTTCGTAGTAGAAATAATTATCGACGGTAAAATGGTAAATTTTAGCTAGTAAAAATGTAAGTTTATTAGGGTGTTATTTTGGGGTGTTAAATTTTTGGAAATGGGATTATATATTTTTGGTTTGGACCATGTGGGGCAAAAGCCCAAAGTCTTTTTTTTTCTTTTCTCCCTCTTCTCTCTCCTCCCTCCTGATTCTCTCTCCCTCTCCCTTTGCCGGAAAACTCCTCGAGCCCATCGCCGTCATCTAGCCAAGAGGATCGATGGCATTTTTATTGAATTGGTTATGCCCTTATTGATTCCAAGTTCTTCAAATTGGTTCATTATTTTTCAGCTTTAATATTTGGAATTTTGAGATTCTGCATCAGTTAGCTTTCGTCTGAAAACCGTACATAGTTTTGTTTGGAATTTGAAGTTGGTTTCTTCATAATAATTGTAGTAGACATCTTAAGATTCATTCCAGAATTTTGAATCACTTGAAAACGATTTTTATAGATGATCGAAGTTATGATTTTTCAAATTTTAAGGTTTGCATCAGAAAATTCTGCATATCAGTGTTTCTGAGATTTTGGACCAGTTACATTCTTTCGAAAACTGTATAAATTGATTAGTTTTTTTTCACTTGGTGTCTTCATGAAAGTTACAGTAGACATCTTAAAGATCAACTGAGAGTTGGAATCTTATGAAAATAAGGTTTCTAAAATTAGTTATGATTTTTCAAAGTTACAGCTCTGTTGCATATTTTTCTGAAACATCAAACTATCCTTGGTGTGTCCCATTAAGCGACGAACTATTCAGCTGCAAGTTCTGTTTAGTAGTTTACGAGTTGCGTGAATATGTTGAATAAATGGCATGTGTGACGTTGTGTATGGCTTGTGTTGTAGCCTTAGGAGAGAGGGTTTCTCCCTGTTGACTCAAGGAGCATTTCGAGTCAAGGTTTATTAAGAGTTATAATATTGAAGGTAGTAGATAGTGTTAAGTTGTGCAACATCTTTTTTAGGGATCGGATCGTGGTTAGACCACTTATTGAACCAAATATGACCTGGGAGGTCACTACTGTTTGGATGTGTTTTCATCCGTTGGCGTTAGGGTGATTAGTAAAAACCACTCTATTGAATTCTGGTTTCTGGTATGTTTTCGAAACGGGTTGCTAGCAACGTCGGAAATTTGTGGAGCTTTTGAACTCGAAGTTGTGGGACTTGTCTTTCATGTACTTTAAGTTATTTTTTTTATGGAGTTTGAGCTGAGTTTAGCCATGAATTTTAACTTTTACTTGAATATATAGTTTCGTTGGTTGGTGAACCACAAAGTGTAGTAGTGGGCTTTGTATGAAAACTTAATTTTATATTTGATAGTTAACTTGGTGCTGCAAGCTCGGTTTAGCGGATAATCTTTTCGATCGCAGTGGTGTTTGACAGTGTTCTTCGTTTTTCGGCGAACTCCGGCGGTGACGGCGACAGTGAGGAGTAGGGTTCTTCTCATCCTTCTTTCATCTTTGATTTCCATGTCTTCAATCCTTAATCAAACCCTAATTTTGAAAACCCGTCTTCTGTGTTTTTTTTGGGTTTCGGGTTTTGGCCTCCAACGATGTGTTCTTGATCTTTTAGTGAGCTTGTCAAGCTTCGATGAGCCATGCAGTCCTTGTACAAAGCCCAGCCACCTTTTAGGCGGAGCTTTGAAGTTGATTTCGTGGCTTGTGGTTAAGGTAGTAGCTCTTCGTAGTTGGGGCAGTGAGTTTGGAGCTTGAGCAGTGGAGTTTCCAATGCTCAGTTGGGTCAAGCAATCTCCAAATCAATTTCAGGTTGTTGTTATGTTGTGGTTGGTTGGTATTTGATTTAGCTCTTTTGTTGTTTGTCGAGAACTAGGTGAATCAGAGTTATGGGGAGGCTATGGCCATTTTCCGGCGAATGGCCAGGATCCGGCAGAATATTATGGCAAGTTGCTGGAATGTGACTAGGGATTCCGGCGAAAGCAGTTTTTCCGGCAGGAGCTTGTGAGGTAGTCTTCAAGGCCATTCATTATATTCATCTTGTAGTTCCGAAATGGGAAAATTCAAGTTGTAATCGGAAGACTTGCTAAGTTAGGAAAGTTTTCAATTTGAGAAATTTTTCCTTTATAGAAACTTCCCATATATTGAAAACCTTTTTGGGTGCCCTTAGTAATTTGGTGGTTTTTCAGATTAATATGGTTCGTATGTTTTTAAGTTAACGAAATTACATTAGTTGGATTAATCAAAATTGAAGTCCACCAAAATGAATTTTTAAGCGAGGACTAAGTGTCTACCGGTTAATAGAACGTTTAGTGGAAAATGTCTTGAATCATTAACTCAAAGGTTAAATTGGAAAATGTTGATCATCGTTAGTTAGTCAATCCTGGTCTACCTAGGAAACCCTAGTCAAACTAGGAAAGAAGATGAAGCAATGATTATTTTAAAGATCGGTCTGACCGATTTGTCATACAGCTTATGGTCAGTCGTGGGATTGACTCAAGATCATTGATATTTGGAGGCGGCACTCGAGGAGTGTCCCAAGTAATAGAAAGCTTAAGCCTGTGATTGGACACTTTGTTTTTAATAAATATGCATGCAAGATTTTATAAGTTATTAATTTATTTTCTAAGTTTAAATTATAATTTTGGCTTATGAAATGATCTTGGAATTTATTGGAGTTTGAAGCATTCATTAAGTATTGGTCATGATTTATGAACTTGAGCTCGGGTTATTAATTAGGTATTTGAGTTTTGATATTCCTTATGATTTCTGGATTTAATTATTATTGTTTTATTTGTTGACTTTGAGATTTATAAAAAATTACCGAAAATGAGATTTTCGGTAGTTCTCTATTTATAATTTTCTCATTCACTTGTGGATTATCGATATTGACCTTGAAAATATTTTAGCGAGTATTTTGGATGGAGATATTATTTACAATTTATACTTGATAATTAAATCTCGCTTATAATTATGGTTTTGAGAATATTTTGACATGTGAGACACGTCATTGAGTTTTATTTAATTTTCTTATGATAATTTTCAAGTACGGTTGAGAACCGTACCATTCGCATGATCTTGGGAAAACTTTATGGATTTAAGTGATTTCATATGTTTTTAGTCACCATACTAGGGTCGCTCTTATTCGTTATTAGCTAGCTTTTATTAGCAGTCCTCACCATAGATGAGTCGAGCGTTTAGCGTAAGACGCTACTATAGCTTGAGAGGCACCAATCAAATATTATTCATTGTTAGCTAGCCTTTATTAGTGGTCCTCACCATAGGTGTGTCAATCACTTAGCGTGAGACGATACTATAGTCTAGGAGACACCGACCCGTGCCTTGGAGGCTCCTCTTACATGGTGATATCTTTTCTCCTTGTCTTATTTTTTCTCATTTATATAATTGATTAACCAGCGGAGTTGGTTTAACTCTTATGACGAGATTCATGTATTTGATTAACCAGCTTTGCTAGTTTGTTTATTTTCATGTGATTCTGGATTTAAAGTTAAATGCTATATCAAAGTTGCATGCATCGAGGTTTTAAAGTTTAAATGTGAGAAAATATTTAAATTATTTTTGTAAATTATTTAATTTATTTTTGTTCACTCATTCTAGCGTTTTAAATTACTTTCCCATGGGTCATTCGGTTTTAAATACCCAATTTGTAAGCTAAGTTTATTTGAGGTCGATCGTACATGAAGTCGAGACATAGTCAAATAATCAGAGGTTGCTCCCGCTTATTCTTTATTCATTGTTTTTCTTTCATTATTAGATATGCTCTGATAATCCAGTTAGTAAACTTATTGAATGTCTTTATTGTTGGAAGTGAGATTCTTTTAGATTAGTATTTGATATTGTGGGAGATGTGATGAACTTGGAGAGCAGGAAGGCTCCAGGAGTACAAGGTTGAATTATATTTTTAGAAGTGTGTTTGCAAGTGTTTTTAAGAAGGGTTGTCTATTTTTTTTTAAAGTTATGTCGATTTTCCGGTAGCATCTCCTTTAGAGGTGGTCCCCGTATAGTTCATTTCGGATTCATGGTGAAATCCGGGATGAGTCCTGACAAGAAAAGATCAAAGTGTCCTTCTCACAAAAATGCTTGTAACTTTTTCGTTACAACTCTGTTTAACAAACCATTTTCGCCCACATCTCGTATCGTCGTGTTCTACTTTCTTGTGCCAAGAAAATAATTTTTGAAAATTATAAAAACATAATTTCTTATTTAGGAGATGCTAATTATCGATAAAGACGATTTAAAAATTTCTAAACGCATTTAACTAAATGAAAGTATTTCCAGGCACGGAGTGTTACACCATGGATAATCCTGATCACGTTGCCTCCCCTGGGTTTCTACTGCCCCGTTGATCAAAAGAGCAAAAGAGACGCGAGGTGGCGTCAGAATTCGCTTCTCTTGGAACCTAGTTTGCAGTGAACTTGTTATCAAAAAGGGAGTTGGCGTAAAGCAAACTCCTCCTTAGACTTGCACATAGAATGCAAAATGGCATATGATATGTGTCACGTTTTATTAAAAAAGTGGATGGAGGTATCAAGGGCGTCTGGTGCAGCTAATAAGCTGTTGTGTTTATAGTCAAGGGTGAATATGGTGTTTAGTAAACACATCATAAGTTCCTTCGCGGCTCTTTCCTTTCAAAATAAGAAACCAGAAAACATTGTACGAATAAATAAATTTTTTAAAATAACAATAAGTACTCATGTAAAGTTTTACAAATCACAAAAAAAATACGATAGAGATTTTGACACGCGACCATCGCGCCTCAACTTTCTCTCTCTCAGCTCGTCTTGTATTGATCGCTCTTCCCGGTGCGCACCTCGAATTGGGAATGGAGTTTTAGCTCTCATGGATTTGATATTTTTTTGTTTGTCAATTCTTCAGACTTTCTAACAAACACCCATATTTGGCCTCTGCCCATTTTTCCAAACACCTGAACCGGAGGAGTTAACAAAGCTGACGTGGCACACGGGCCCACATGTAAGGTCTGAAGTGACGTCATTTGGCTAACGGATTTTCAGTCCCCTCTCGGTAGAATTGTGAGGGCCAGTTGGCGAACGTCACGAGGAAATGCTGTACGGGTGAGCCCACGCTCCTCTACGGACGAGTCTTCCTGCAGATCCTCACAGCGCGTGATCGTACTCGCGCTTATACGGTCCTGATGTGACGTCGCTATCAAATCAATAGCACAGCTGATTATCCGCTTTTAAAAGAGAAAAAGAAATTCGCTAACGAAATTTGGAAATTATAAATAGCAGCAGAGGCAGAGCTGCACCAAATATTCTTCTTCATCACGTACACTCATTCCTTCACACACACACACACACACACACACACACACACTCTCTCTCTCTCTCTCTCTCTCTCTCTCTCTCTCTCAGAGACTCTTCGTTTTCGCTCACCTTCGTCCTTACCGCCTCTCACAAACCCTAGCTGGAGCGCCGTCCCCGAGCTCCGACTGTACGATTTCTCACCTGAACTCGCCGCTCTAGCTCGGCATTTCCGTTTTTCGTTTACGCTTTTCTGCTTGCTTTTTGCTTCTCAGAATTGAATTTAGAGATTTTGTATGCTCTGTTCTCAGTGCTCACTTTCTCAAACGAAAGTTTTGACTGCACCGCTCGCATTTCTCTAGCGGAATTGCGCTTCTCGTTTGTTGCTTCGTGTTTTAGCTTCGTTTTTCGTTTCGCTTCTCGTTTGCTTTGGATTTTGGTATGGAGTTCATACTGTGAAGCTGAGAAGCATAATCCATTTCTGTTTCGTTTTAAAGATAGTGTATTTGTTTTACGTTTCATTTTTGTGATTTTGCTTCTCGTTTTCTTCTCTTTTTCATACTGGAGAAGCTGATAAGCATAATCTTTTTTCTGTTTCATTTTACAGATAGTGTATTTGTTATTGTTTTTCCTTGATTTTTGTTTACTTGCTCTCATGGCTGTATGAAGGTTCATCCTTCTGTTGTTGTTTGAGAAGCTGAAAGAGCTGGTATTTTGTTATGCTTGTGCGTTTTCTAGGCTTTTATCTAATTTACAAAGTATATCGGCGAATCGATTCTTTGTTTTTGTTGGTGCTATAGTTGGTTGTTGCGTGTTTCTCATGAATAGCTGTACTTGTTAGTTTTTTTCGGTTTCCTGTAGTTAAGTTTGGTAGATTTATGCCTCTGTTCATATTTTACATTTGGAACTTTGGTACATATGGATGGTTAAGATGAATGTGACTTGTTTAAAAGGAGATATTACTCCATTTATTGTTAGTTTTTTGTCTCCTGTGGTTAAGTTTGGTATATTTGTGCTTCGTTTCATACTTTACATTTGGAAAATGGTGTATATAGTATGGTTAAGATGGATTTGACTGGTTTAGAATGAGATTTTACTCCATTAATGAAAACTATACACTGCTTTGCATGGTTAGCATTAAAT
Organism: Fragaria x ananassa; assembly: GCA_034370585.1. Classification (NCBI taxonomy): domain Eukaryota; kingdom Viridiplantae; phylum Streptophyta; class Magnoliopsida; order Rosales; family Rosaceae; genus Fragaria; species Fragaria x ananassa. Next base: position 6,399,309 of record CP139760.1, read on the forward strand.
AACATCAACTGAGAGTAGTTCTGTGATATCAAGATGGTCCTAAAACATCTATAGTCTAACCTCATAAGGATCCATTATTGGTGAATGACTAAATGATTTAATAGGAAATTTGTGGCATGAAACTACATGAGTCTTGATTGTTTCACAATCTCAGTGTATGTGCTGATTCTGTATGATTTCCTTGCCAATTTTTATTTATGGTTTCTTTGTTAATGGTTTGCAGTTCGTATTGTTCAAGGATGGTGGATGTATGTAGTGCTGGGAAGGCAGGTGGGGAACTAGATTTGGTCCCGCCACCTCCTCCACCAATTCCACCCAATGTGAAGCCAGAAGTCCTGATTTCTCCCAAGTATTCTATTACGACTAGGAGTGGTACTGGAACAAATGGGAGACGCATACAATTGCTCGCAAACCACTTCAAAGTCACAGTGAAAGCTCCAGATGCTGTGTTCTACCAGTATTCTGTATGTCTATCTCATGTGATTCTTCTTCTGTGAAGTTTATTGTGTTTAGTACCAATTCTAATGGCATTCTATTGCAGGTTCATATTACTGCTGAAGACAAGAGAGCCGTTGAAGGCAAGGGAATTGGAAGAAAACTGGTTGACAGGCTTTTTCAAACATATTCTTCCGAACTAGCTGGTAAAAAGTTTGCGTATGATGGGGAGAAAGCTCTGTATACAGTTGGCCCCCTGCCACAGAACAAGCTTGAATTCACGGTTGTGCTGGAGGAGACATTTGCAAAGAGGTATATCCTACTATTGTTCTCTTTTTTGGTGTTGTTGCTTTAAACGTTCTTTTTTATTGCTTGTACAAGGATCCATATATTTTCTTAACTGGGATGGTTCTCTTCTTGTGTGTTAGTGAAACTGTGAGTCCCAGTGAAGGGACTGAAAAAAGGTCAAGACGAACTCTTCAGTCAAAAACTTTCACAGTAGAGTTAAGTTATGCTGCCAAAATACCTTTGAAGTCAATTGCTCTTGCCCTCAAAGGAGCCAATGTCGACAATACTCAGGATGCATTGAGAGTGCTTGATATTATACTACGGCAGCAAGCAGCTAACATGTACACCCCTCTCTCTCACATATGTATTGACTGCATTATGGTTTTCAGCTGTACACTCATATATTTGTGAACTCTTACTTCCTCTAACTCTGACCAAAATCATGTGCAGGGGATGCCTTCTAGTACGACAGTCATTCTTTCATGATGACTCCAGGAACTTTACTGATGTTGGAGCAGGTGTGATTGGTGTTCGGGGATTTCATTCCAGCTTCCGTCCAACTCAGGGTGGTTTGTCCTTGAATATGGGTATGAGATTTTGTTGTATTTATAATCTTTAATACTGGTTCTACTTTTGTCACTATTTTAATACTAATTATGCTTCCCTTTCTTTTGTAGATGTATCTACAACAATGATCTTGACCCCTGGACCAGTAATAGATTTTCTGATTGCCAACCAGGGTGTGCGAGAACCCCGCTACATTGACTGGGTAAAGGTATAACAAAAAATGCTTAGTCTTTTACTTAAGGTTCAGATTTCAGCAAACTTTGCTCTCAAAAAATAATAATTTCCTGGTAACCTACAGGCCAAGAGAATGCTGAAAAACATGAGAATTAAGACGAGACACCGTAACATGGAATTTAAAATAATAGGCATCAGTGAGAAGGCCTGCAATCTGCAATAGTAAGTCCTAATTTCCTAAAATAGTTTTACTCCTGATTACTTTCAATGTTTTACTGCCTCAAAAGTTTCTAATTTGTTCTTGTTTTCCTCTAGCTTTCCTATGAAATTAAAAACTGGTGATGGTGCAAGTGAAGGGGAGACTGCAGACATTACAGTGTTTGAGTACTTCAGCAAACACTGTGGCATTGAGCTCACATACTCCCAATACCTGCCATGCCTTGATGTTGGCAAACCAAAAAGGCCCAACTATCTGCCTGTGGAGGTCTGCAAATTGCTTGTGCTTATTATGTGGTCCTTATATTAGTCTATATATCTGGAAATCTAGTCTTAAAAATTCTAATTTGTTGTCCCTTCCTTTCACCATGCTGTGTTTAGCTCTGTGCGCTTGTTTCATTACAACGGTATACAAAAGCATTATCTTCACAGCAGAGGGCATCCTTAGTTGAAAAGTCAAGGCAGAAGCCTCAGGATAAAATACGAACTGTGACTGATGTATGTTTGTCCTGTAACCGAATCGCTTCTGCTTCATTATTTTTAAGTTACATGTATCTTATTTCTGATTTTATATTCCAGGCTGTATGCAAATATCAATATGATAGTGATCCTGTGCTTACTACATGCGGTATCTCAATAGAGAAGCAATTGACTCAGTTTGAAGGACGCGTTCTTGATACTCCCAAGGTAAAAAGGAAAATGTTGCATAGTATATAGTCTGTAGAGAGAAAACGTATAAATAACATGTCCTCTTTCTATCCACCAGTCCTCTTTGTAATACGTTTGTTATATGATGAACAGTTAAAGATAGGTAACAGTGAGGATTGCACCCCTTTCAAGGGACGATGGAACTTCAACAACAAGGTATTGTTGAGCTTATATAAGTCATCTATCAGTTAGCTTAGAATTGTGATTGTAGCTACTTGAGCATTAATGGTGATCTCAATCCCTATTCTTCCAGACACTTTTGAAGCCCACTCGCATTGACCGCTGGGTTGTTGTCAACTTCTCTGCACGGTGTGATACCAGCCAAATCTCGAGGGACCTTATCAACTGTGGAAGGAAAAAAGGCATTGTAGGTTACATCTTATTTGAAATCTAATATTAATTGTCTCGAATGTACTTCTTTTGATCTCCCTTTCTCTCTCGCTCTGCAGCTTATTGAGCGTCCCTTTACTCTGCTTGAGGAAGAACCACAGTGTAGAAGACAAAGCCCTGTTGTAAGAGTTGAAAAGATGTTTGAACAGATTCAAACTAAGCTTCCAAGTCCACCTGACTTTATTCTTTGTGTTCTACCAGAAAAGAAGAACTCAGATATCTATGGTATGGTTTTCTTTTCTTATTTACAGTGGCGTCAACTATTCATTGATATGATCATGTAATGATTCTAAGTCACTTTATGATTCTACATGTTACAGGGCCTTGGAAGAAAAGGACTCTCAGTGATTTCGGAATTGTTACACAGTGCATTTCCCCTTCGAAGCTTAATGATCAGTACCTTACGAATTTGCTTCTGAAAATCAATTCCAAGGCAAGAACTAAATCTTGATACCTATATCTCTACTTTTTCCAAATTGCGGACTCTATTGATTTGTTCTGTCTGTTTACCTTATATCTCTACTTTTTCAATATATGTTTACCTTCATAGCTTGGAGGAATAAATTCTTTGTTGGCACTTGAGCACTCCTCACGTGTCCCTCTGATAAAAGATACTCCTACAATGATTCTGGGAATGGATGTATCTCATGGTTCTCCTGGCCGATCAGATGTTCCTTCTGTTGCTGCGGTACTTACAATGCTACTTTGTTTTTTCTTTTCTCTTTTTTCTTTTTTGCTATATGACTTATCCACCAATTGGTGCATGGTATTAATATTGTGGTGCTGTTGGAGATTTCAGGTTGTTGGCTCTCGGAGTTGGCCACTTATTTCAAGGTACAGAGCAGCAGTTAGAACACAATCTCCTAAGGTGGAAATGATTGATGCTCTTTATAAGCCACTGGCAAATGGAAAAGATGATGGTATTATCAGGTATTGAAAAATGAAATTTGATAACCTGTACCTTTAGACTATGCATTAACATACAGACTGTGTTAAGAAAAGAAATGTCCAATATGGAACCCACTAAGAGTATTCAAAAGTCTTCACACCCCAATCTATCACATGGAATTTTTGCTTTTTCTTATTGTGGACTGAAAGTTGTGGGTTACAACTTTAGATTCGTGTAGACTTTAATGAGATTCAACTGCTTTTTTTTAATGTATTGTGATGTAACTAATTAAAAAAATAAAATTTTGAGAAGTTCATTTAGTTTAAAGTACCAATTCTAGTATACTGTTTCGTCCAAAAATAAATAAATTATAGTATACTGGCTAATGCTTGAAATTGTTGTAGGGAACTTCTTGTCGACTTCTTTAAGACAAGCAATGGACGCAAACCAACGCAGATTATTGTATTCAGGTATCAAAAGATTTTGTTGGTATAATAGAAATGTTTTGGTCTCTCAAAAGAGAAACCGGGAAATCTGAAACATCCGTATTCTTGCAGTTGCTCATTAGCTCTGTAATGACATTTGGGAAAATTTGCTATTTGAAAATTTTCTGGAAATTTTTTTTGCTGTCTTTGGGGGTTGTAAGTTTGTATGCCAAATGTAGCAGTTATACTTAAAATACTGCATAGCATTAATAGTGATCACATTTAGTTAATTCATGTTACAATGTAAAATTATCATTTGAAGCAATTAATTTGGTATTTGTGTGTTGCTTCTATTTCATCACAGTGGTATTTTGATTCATGGAAACTTGGCATTTCCCCATCCCTCGACCCTAAATGGGATACCTTATTAGGAGGTGTCTCTGGTATATTTGTCCTGTTTTATCTGACTTAGAAGTAGGAATGCTGTATGTTGCATGATTTATGCCTGTAAAATCTTGTAGGAGCGTATTATCAAATTTGAAAGATTTTATATTTGCTCAGGCTTTCTTTCCCTCAGGATCTTGTTTACTTTTAATTTCAGAAATCTTTAGAGTTTAGATTTAGAAGATCCTCTGCTAGGCCTAATGTTTGGCCAATAGCTTTGTTTGTTTTGCTTTGTTGCTCCCTTGGGACAAAAAAGAACTGAAAAAAAAAAAATCTTGAAGCTCAAAAATAGCACAAGTCTTTCTTGAGTACCTTATTTGTTTGAAGCATTGGCATATGAAAACATATTATTTCTGCACTATATTTGGTATTTGTAAAGATTTTATCTTTTCCTAATATTTAAAAAAAATTAATTTTTTTTTATGTATTTCAGAGATGGCGTAAGTGAATCACAGTTTAATCAAGTCCTGAACATTGAGCTGGATCAGATCGTAAAAGTAGGTCCTGCAATTCAATGTTTCACAATGCCTTGAATTTAATCTTTGATTCTAAAGATGGATACTGATTTAAAGAGCCCCCATCCACATTTGCACTTGTAATTTACGAATTACATATATGGCGCCCTTAAATATACAAAGTAAAGCCCTTTATCAAGAAATGTCCAAAATAACTATTGTTATTTTGTTAATCTATTGTATCTGATGAACTCTGGCTTGGCCCTTGACACCTGCTATCAGAGGTGTGGAATTTTGCTCATTTCTTTTTCTCAACATTGAAGTAGTCAATTTTTGTTATGGCAGGCTTACCAGCATCTGGGGGAGGCTAATATTCCAAAGTTTACTGTGATTGTGGCTCAGAAGAATCATCACACAAAGCTATTTCAAACTAATTCGCCTGATAATGTTCCACCAGGTCTTCTACTTTCTGGTTTTCTATTCAGTTTCCTTCATCATTTATCCAGTTGTCTTAAAATCTCTCTATTTCTCTCTCCAGGGACTGTTGTTGATACCAAAATTGTGCATCCAAGGAATTATGATTTCTACATGTGTGCTCAGGCAGGCATGATTGTAAGTCCTTCCTTCCCCAACCTTCTAGAAAGTAACTTACGAGTACCTATACTGTAGCTACATAGTATGCACTCTATACTGTTTTAAAATAAAATCATAAAGGACTGCTTAATGCGTCATAAGAAACTAACAAGCAGCTGGTGGTGAAAGAGCTATCAGTCTTGCCATCAAAATTTTCTATAATTAACCCTCAAGGGATAATGGTTGGTTGAAATTTGGTTATCCTGGAAGAGATTATTTTTCTTTTGCTTCTCCTTACTGAAGTTTCTAATGTCCCTTCAAGTATTGATCTGATCTTTTGCTTTGCGTTTTTAAACAGGGAACTTCCAGGCCAGCTCACTATCATGTCTTGCTTGATGAGATTGGTTTTTCCCCTGATGACTTGCAAAACCTGATTCACTCCCTTTCTTATGTGTAAGCTTTTTTAAGTCTCAGTCACTTTAATTTGGACTTAGTTTGACTAACCTTTCAATTGATTTATCTAAATTTTCTTGTTTTCAGGTACCAGAGGAGTACAACCGCAATCTCTATTGGTAAGCATTTAAATCCCCTTTCTTTTTTGCTTTCATAGTCCTTCTGTTCTACCTGTAAAGCCTTTTGCTTCCATCTCACTAACTTCTAGCTACCATTTTCCAGTAGCGCCCATATGCTATGCTCACCTTGCTGCAGCACAAGTGGGGCAGTTCATGAAGTTTGAAGATCTCTCAGACACCTCATCGGGGAAGGGCAGTATCACTTCATCTGAGAGCATCCCAGTTCAAGAGCTCCCTAGGCTCCATGAGAAGGTCCAGGGCTCCATGTTCTTCTGCTGAGGTCTCCCTGATTCTAACTGCTACCTCTCTTTGTGAATATGGCTACTGCTATCAGCTTTTCGACTCTATATATATACCCTTTGGAGGTATAGGAATAATAATCTAATGTAGGAATGACAACCCCCATCTTTGCTTGTATATGGGGTAGAGAGAGATATAGGCATATACATAATAGATGAGCAAACCTCTTGGTCTTGTTGTGGACAAATTTTGAGGCTTTTGTATGTCCCAGCAGACTCATGAGGTATAGCTTGTCTCAACAATGATATTTCATATTTGTCTCCCTTGTTCTCGGTTGACAAGAACTCAAGTTGTATGGAACCCTACTAGCCTGTCATTTGGGGAATTTTGTCTAAAGTATAGAGTTTTCGATGGATTTATGAATATGAAATTTTCCTGAATTTGTTTACTTAATGATATTCTTGGTTTCTTTGGTATAGTTCTAGCTGAAGAGCTACTATGAAATTGAACTATACTAATGCCACTACTATTAATTAGTATTTGAGGTACGCGTTTGTTTTATGGCTCTTGTGCTCTAACAAGTATGACTATTTGAAACTGATTGCCTGTTGGTTGTAATGTTGGCTCTTCTTGTGGCCTATTTGGTTGTTGGTTTATGAAAATGTGGAATAATGAGGAAGAGTCGAAGAGAACAGATTCAAAAATACTTGTCTAGTGTCTTCGTTCGTGTTCCTCACATAATGGAGAAAGTTGAAGGATGCATATATTACCCAACAGTTGATTGCAATATTCAGAGACCAAGTGGGTGACTGCCTGTGTGCCACTGCAGGAGATGGTGGCAATTGTATCCAAAAAATACTCTGATTACCAACAAAGGCATTATACTATTCTGCTATTGGCCCATTGCTACTTGTCTCATTTACCTTCCATAATTACCGAACTGCTCCTCAAATCCTGAACCTAGTATTCAATGAACAGTTAGTAAATGACTAAAAAATTTATGATCAATCATTATTAGATTTACATTCAAAGGTTAAAAATAAAACAACTCAGACCAACGTTATTAGGCTCTTCGTACCAAGGTAACTCACCCACATCCTCACATGATGCAGAGGAATGTCGGCCATAGGAGTAACCCCATCATACTCCTCAAGACAAATTGGTGAGCGGTCAAAGCACCAAGCACCACTCGAGGAGGATGTCACCCCTCTCCTGAATTCAGAAATTCCGCTGCACCACCGAAGCACAGGCAAAGTGCGACTTGAAAGCTTCTGGATCCGGCCACCAAACGATGTGTGAGTGGCTTAGCAAGAAGAAAAGACTGGAATGAACGTCTCACATGACCTCCTCCAATCTTCCTTAAATCCAGCGCTTTTTTGTTGTCGGCCAAAGCCAAGGAGGCGGCGAAGGATGCTGTGACGGTGTCAATGGACGACATGATGACAATGATGAGTGAGAGAGAGGGAAGTTGATCGCGGCTACATTGGGGTTTGAGAGGGTTGCTCTCTTTAGGGTTTCAACTAGGGGTGTTATCGGTTTTGTTCGGTTCAGTTTTCATCTAAAACCGGAAACCAAACCGAACTAAAAAATCGGTTCGGTTCAGTTCGGTTTTTTTTTTGAACTGCAAACCGAAAACCGAACTGAACCGAACGGTTCGGTTCGGTTTTTTTTCGGTTTTTTTTTTAAATATATATTTTTGGTAATTTTAATATAGAGTTCTTAATATATTGAGATTCATATTCGACAATGCATACTTCTATATAAGGTTTTGCAAGTACACAATATCAACATCTGACAGAAGGACAATATATCCCAGCTGCAAAAACTCCCTCAAGATATGAAATTGCAAACCGGAAATTTCGCCTGACCCGCCTCCATTTTCTGTCTTTTTTCTATGGCACAGTGACTGAGAATCATTTACAAAACATCAGCGTGATTTGATAACATTGATTAATTTCATAGAGGCGCAGAAACGAACAACAAGAACAAAAATCTATGTTAATTAGATTGTCAAAATACTCCCACATTAATTCGCAGCTGAAACTTGTACCGGAAACAAACCATATCAAGACAACACAAAGAATCACATTCTCCAAAGGCTACACTGCGAAGATTATGTTGGAACTAGTTGTTCTAGGCGTGGGATGATGAGACTAACAAATCAATCAGAGAGCAGCTTCTGAAACCTTTCAATGACTTATCATTGTCGATTGCCAAGTGAAGCAACATGGAATGCACCAAAGAAGTCCAACAACAGCAAGGGGGATAGTCTGCTGACAGAGATCTTGTTTTGCTGGATTCTGCAAAAGCCGACATCCTGAAATCAGTGAAGAACTTGACTAAAACATCATAGGTTTCCTCTCGGTTTTTCGGTATCCATCTGTGGCAACTTAAAAGAGAAGTTATTGTAGATTGCCAAATGAAGCAAAAGCAAATGGACAAAGGAAGTCCAACAACTGCATGTAATAAAGGTGGCAATTCTGCTGCTTCTCATCTTCTTTGTCTTGTGTGTATGGTTTCTGGTTGGATTTCCTGAAATGAGTGAAAAATTTGCACACAGCACTCTTAACATTTTCTTTCCGTCTTTATCGATATCCATAGCAGACAACTCGGAATAGTCAACATCACTGTTGTATGATTTTGGGGTAGGGAGCAGCTCCTCACTATCCTCACTATCCATAGCACACAACTCAAAATGGTCATCATCAGTATTGTTTGATATGCTGGGAGAGAGCAGCTCCTCATTATCCATTGAAGGCGTTTTGGAACAGTTGACATCATTAGTGCAATCAACCACATAAATGAGAGAATTCCTTGGCAACTTCTTAAGATCATCATGGATGGTCAATAATCTGCCCTGGTACTTAAATGTGTGTTGAGGGCCCAGATGATTTGTATGGTAAGTATACTCACTATTATATTTTACCTTGATGGTAGCCACTGTGTCTGTGGCTTCAAAATCACAGAGTGAGTAGTTTTGCTTGGGAAACTGAATGAAAATGAGCTCAAAGGTGGGAACCGTGTCTAGAGAAGCCATGAATCTGCAACAACATAGACAAGTAACTGATGCAATGCCCGTTTTACAGTTTGACCGTTGACTTCGGTTAAAACGGTTCAGTTCGGTTTTCACTGACCCGAAACCGAAAACCGAACCGAACAGCTCCGGTTCGGTTTGGTTTTTTTATTTTCGGTGCGGTTTTTTTTCGGTGTGGTTTTTTCGGTTACGGTTTGGTTTTCGGTGCGGTTTTTTTCGGTTTTCGGTTTCGAAGTAACACCCCTAGTTTCAACGAGAGGGTAGCTCTCTTTTTTTAAAGTTTTTGATGTGTTAAAGACCGACAAAATTAATGAAGTTCACATGTTTCGAGATGTTAAATAAAATGGAAGTAGATATGAGATGAAAACAACAACAATTTTCAAATTCTTTTGTACTTTTTTTTTTGAAGAAAAAGTTGGTGTGACTGCCCTCAATGCTTCGTTAATAAAATTGTAGAGTATAAAAGGGGACATGAAGTCTGAACCTCTTATTACGGTAAGCATCTAGAAGTCCAAAAATAATATCGAGATTTTCTATAAATTATATGTATTTTAACAAGTACCAACTAACAAAAAGTATTGTTCTTATGATAACTTTATTTACTTTGTCACGATGGTGACATAATAAAAAAAATTAATATAGATGTAACACAATTACATATATTAATGTATAATAATACAACTTTGTTACTCCGTTGTGGTTAATAATAAACGAAAGTACATATTTTTTTTAGAAATGTGAAACTTTGTAATCGTTAGTCCTTGTATTTTGATGAAATTACATAGTGCGGTTTAAACTTTTTTGAAAAATGTGCAACTTTGTTATTTTTGGTCCTTGTGTTTGATCAAATTACAGTGTGGTTGAAAATTTTGTTAAGAGTTTTACTAAGAAGGGCCTCTTAGTAAAACAGAGAACTTTCCACAGGCAACATAAACTCCTCTCTCTCTCTCGCTCTCTCTCTCTTCTCCTTCAGCTCCCTTCTCTCTCATCTCAAAAGCCCCAAGAACTTTAGCCCAATCTTTTTTCTTGTTCATTGACGGTACTGTTCTTACTCAATCTTTGCTTTTCTATTTCTGCATGGCAAGAAAACGATGTGATTTTCAGTTTGGTGTTTGAGTAGTTCAAATTTGATATCTGAGCACTGGGCTTGTTTCTCTTGTTATTTTCAAATATAGTGTAATATTTGATGCCAAATGTATGACTAGTTTGTGGTTTATGGGTGAGAATTGAGAATGTGTATAACGTCTTTAAATGTTTGAATCTGCTTTTACTCCATTTACCAAAATCTATTCACTCTGGGTTTGTATGGTTCATCTATTATGTTCTTCAATTTCCAAGTCTGATTTTGTATGTGATATGATGTTTGAGTTAGCTTGCTTGTTTTGTTGCTCTGGTCTTATACATTTAAACTAGTCTACTACCACTGTTCTTGATTCTGGTCCTGTTTGGTTCTAATTGAATAACTCCTTGTGTTACAAAATTTGAGCAGCTTTACCATTTATTATGCATGCAAAGATCATTTCTGTGATCTAACTATATAAGGACTTGATCTTTTATCAAATTATAAAATGTTTATCCTTTCTGACATTCTGGTGGCTTTTGGTAAGCAGTTGTATATTTATTAGTCTATTTGCTTCTAAGTGGTTTCAGTGAAGATGGAAATTAGTCCATTGTTCGCTCACAAATCTTCATTATTATTTTCTGGTAGGTCGTATTTTTCAAATGGAGGATTTGCCTCTGCCGCCTCCTGTCGCACCACCCAATGGGAAGCCGGAAGTTGTAGCTCTGGCTCCTCCTAAGCACTCTATTTTGGTTAGGCCGCGTGGGGGTGGAACTACAGGGCGCCGCATACAATTGAGCACTAACCACTTCAAAGTTTCTGTGAAGAATCCAGATGCTGTGTTTTACCAGTACTGTGTATGTCTACCTTATCCTACACTTTTTATGGATGTTTACTCTAAATTTTCATTTGACTTGGTACCAATGTCCTACTATATTTATTTTGCAGGTTCTGATAACTTATGAAGATAACAGGCCTGTTGAAGGCATGCGAATTGGGAGAAAGCTGGTGGATAAGCTCTATCAAACATACACTTCAGAGTTTGGAGGTAAAAAGTTTGCATATGATGGGGAGAAAGCTTTGTACACAGTCGGTCCTCTCCCACAAAACAAGTTTGAGTTCACTGTTGTTCTGGAGGAGTCATTTGCAAAGAGGTAGTCAGTTGTGTTTGTAATGCTTCTTTAGTTTATTCCTTCTTTTGGTTTTTTCAATTGTTTTTTATTGCTATGTAGCAGTGAAAACGGGAAGTCTGGTGAGACTGAAAAAAGAATGAAACGCTGTTCCAATCGCTCTAAATCTTTCAATGTAGAGATAAGTTATGCTGCCAAAATACCTCTCAAATCAATTGCTCTTGCCCTTCAAGGAGCTGAAGTAGACAACACTCAGGATGCATTGAGAGTGCTTGATATTATTCTACGGCAGAAAGCAGCTAAGATGTATATATTGGCTGCATTTTTGTTATTGAAATGTACACTAGCTTGTGTGCTTTAAGTTTCTTTAACTGCTTTCTCAAAAAAAAAGTTTCTTTAACTGTGGTCAATGCATTTTTCATGCACAGGGGATGCCTTCTAGTACGACAGTCATTCTTCCATGATGACTCCAGGAGCTTTGTTGAGATTGGAGGAGGTGTAACTGGTGTCCGGGGATTTCATTCCAGTTTCCGTCCAACTCAGGGTGGCTTGTCCTTGAATATGGGTATGATATTTTGTTGTTATCTGATTTTTAAGACCTGCTACAACTGTTGTCACTTGTTTTGTTTTTTTGGTAAAGCTGTTTCCATTTCTTTGTGCAGATGTATCTACAACAATGATTGTAACGCCTGGACCTGTTATTGATTTTCTGTTAACCAACCAGGGTGTGCGAGAACCCCGCTACATTGACTGGGTAAAGGTAAGAAATGCTAAATCCCTTCCTTAGGGTTCATATGCAGCATCAACTTTAGTCCCTAAAGATTCTGCACACAGGCCAAAAGAATGCTGAAAAATATGAGGGTTACAATGAGACACCGTAACATGGAGTGCAAAATCTCTGGGTTGAGCGAGAAGACCTGCTATAATCAGTAGTAAGCGCCTATTTTCTAATCATAATATCCCTGTTGGTTTTCTTGTTGCAAAACTAATTTGCTTCTGTTTTCCTGAAGTTTTACTCTGAAGTTAAGGAGTCATGATGGCATGAATGAGGGGGAGAATGTGGAGATTTCGGTATATGAATATTTCGTCAAACACTGTGGCATAGAGCTCACCTATTCAAAAGACATGCCATGCCTTGATGTTGGCAAGCCAAAGAGGCCCACATATGTTCCAATTGAGGTCTGCACATTTGTTATGCTTATATATATGGTGTTAGTCTATATCTTTGGAACCCCTCTATCTGAGATTTCTAATTTTTTGTTCCCCCTCTTGTCTTGTGGTTTTAGCTATGTTCACTTGTTTCACTACAAAGGTATACGAAAGCATTGTCTTCACTGCAGAGAGCATCCTTAGTGGAAAATTCAAGGCAGAAGCCTCAGGAGAGAATAAAAAGTGTGACTGATGTAAGTTTTCCATGTAACCAAAGTGCTCCTTTTTCTGTTGTATGTTGCAATAATCTTCTTGATCATTTAAAATTGCAGGCTTTACGAAATTACAAATATGATGAAGATCCTGTCCTTGCTGAATGTGGTATATTTATAGAGAAGCAACTGATTCAAATGGATGGCCGTATTCTTGAGACTCCAAAGGTAAACATAAGAGAGAGTCATCTTCACTTAATTTAACTTTAACTACTTCCTAATGTAATCTCTCCTTATGAACAGTTAAAGGTTGGTAACAGTGAGGACATGATGCCCTTCAAGGGACGATGGAACTTCAAAGGAAAGGTATTGTTTCTCCACCTTATAAACATGTGTCTTGCTCCTTCATCACCGCAACTTGGACTAAAGTTCCTTACTTGGTTGTCCTGATTCCTCATTGTCCCAGTCATTTTTGGATCCTAGACGTATTGACTGTTGGCTAGTTGTCAACTTCTCCGGACGCTGTGACATTAGTCAAATCTCTCGGGAGCTTATCAATGTCGGGAAGAAGACTGGAATTGTAAGTAAAACCATACACTAATCTTACTTTCTTTGAACTCATTCTCTCTCTCTCTCTCTCTCTCTCTCTAGCACTATGTTAGGTTACACTGTCTCTTTGAGATTGATGTTAATGTCATCTGTACAGCATATCGAGCGCCCTAAAACTCTTATCGAGGAAGATCCACGAGCTGAAAGACTAGGACCTGTTGCAAGAGTCGACAAGATGTTTGAACAGATTCAGGCTAAGCTCCAAGAACCACCTGAGTTCATTCTCTGTGTCATACCAAAGAAAGGTTCCGATATCTATGGTATGGCCTTTGTTATCTATAATTTAACAAAGACTTTCGGACTTTGATCATATATTCATATATCAGTTTATGGTCTTTTACTCTTTTTCATTGTTTAGGGCCTTGGAAGAAAAAAGCTCTAGTAGACTTTGGGATTCCAACACAATGTATTTCTCCACCCAAGCTGAGCGATCCATACCTGACTAATGTCCTAATGAAAATAAACACTAAGGCAAGATTTAAACTAAAGCATGAAACCAACATATCCACGTTTTGAATTAGACACACAATATATTGATCTCTTTGTCTGTTTACTCTTATAGCTTGGAGGAATAAATTCTCTGTTGGCTCTGGAGCACTGCTCACGTGTTCCGCTTATAAAAGATACTCCTACAATGATTTTGGGGATGGATGTCTCACATGGTTCTCCCGGACGATCAGATGTTCCTTCAGTTGCTGCTGTACTTATGATGCTACTTCTTCTATTTTTTTCTTGTTAATTTTTTTTTCCCCTTATATGCTTATCTACCAATCGGTGCATGGTATTAATATTGATGTTGTGTTGGAGGTTTCAGGTTGTTGGCTCTCGTAATTGGCCTCTTATATCAAGGTACAGAGCAGCTGTTAGAACACAATCTCCTAAGGTGGAGATGATTGATGGTCTATACAAGCCACTTCCAAATGGAGATGATGATGGTATTATCAGGTATTGAAACTTTAGTATCTGTAGCAGTACATCTCAGGCTTAGACATACAATGTATGTTTTCAATCTCTGTTATCTATCAAAAGTCTCCTAAATCTTTTGCAAGTGGTTGTGTAATTAACAAACTCTATTAATTTGATTAATTCCAATATTATGCTTGATGTGGTAACTTCTGTGTGCTGCAGGGAACTTCTTCTGGACTTCTATAAGACAAGCCAAGGACGCAAACCAACTCAGATTATTGTTTTCAGGTATACAGGATTGTCTTATGACTCTTATCATCATGTTTTGATTCATCAATAGCGGCATCCTTCAAAGGGAAACCCAAATTCAGGCATAATAATAATAGGGTGCTGAAATTTACACACCCCAAAATACAAACCACACACCCCTCTATTATTTTATTAATATTTTCTCCCACTATCTCTTTCACTTCCAAAAATACCCTTAGTATGATTTTTTGTTTCTGTCCGTTTCTTTTCCCTCTCTCTCTCAAATATTTGTCAGACCCTTTTCCTCTCTTCCTCCAAACAACAAAACGAGATCTTCTTTTATGAATAAATGACCTTTGTAAGGGATATTCTTTTTCTGTTGCCTTAAATTTGAAAAGAAAAAAAACTCAGTTTTAATTTGATGTTCTTGTCTATGACAATGAATAATAGTTCTAGACTAGGAGAAGATGCACCTGTACATTATCTTACTACAACAAATTCATGGATTCAGTATTCGTCTTGACAACAGCTTGGCCAATATAAACAATAAAAGTCATTATCCCAATACAACTCTCCAATAAAATCCAAAACATTCAAAAGTTGCATTATTTCAGGACCATCTATTAACTTCATAAATAGTCTTAAACTTGTTCTAACAAAAAGCTCCGGCAGAGACATATTAACAACTAATATCTCTCATCAATTAGCAATCAAAAAATTTAGCCAATACTGTTGCTTCCTTTCCTACAGTCTCCACAGAGCAAATCTCACCTATAAGAGATAAATACTCAAGTGAAATTGACATAACAAAGCACAAATTCAAGTTTTATATCATATTTAAATATGTTTGCTCGAGATAAATTATGCACATCATGACCATACCTCAAGTCCAATGAAACAAAATATGTCACAAATATTTTTTCAGTAAAGTAAAATCGTAAATAACCAGATGAGTTAATATGAACAAAACCACCTATAAATATAAAACGAACTAGGATTTCTCTTCTGATCACATACAAAAATATAACTTTCACCATATGTAATAAAACCAATGCACAATGAAAAACTAATCGAACAAGGAATCCAAATGAAAATCTAATCACACTTTGTTGTATTGGGAGAAGTCCATTGCAAACTAACCAACAAATTCAGAAAATCAGGCTTCTATACAATATTCAAGAATATATCAGCATATAAAGTTGACAGATGCATCAACCAAAAGAAAGAAATAAAGAAAGTAAACAAACAATTATGACTAACACAAAACGAGCTTGCATAATTACCTCATTGTGTTCTTGATGGAGCAGACCTATTAGTAGATAGACATTTGTTCCGATAATGACCAATATTACTGCAGCCGCTACATTTTTGTGGTGCCTTCTCCACTATCTCAAAATGGGAAAGTTCTCGCGTTGTAGAGCTGGTTTCCTTTCTTTTAGTTAATCCTACCGTGTGGCTTTTGTGAGGTTGAAGAGTAGGTTCAAAAATTAAAAGAGAAGATGCACCAAGAATCCTAGAAAGCTGCCTCATGGTATTTTCTTTTTGCATAAGTGGCTGCTTTTCATACCTCTCTTTAATCTCAGATAAAAGACTATTGAATGGATCTTCATGATCCATGCTTGCATGATGATCATTAGTGAATGATCTTGTGTCAATCCTCCATTGCTTATGAATATGAGTTAGAGGTAACACTTCAATATTCATTCCCTTGATCATGTGCACACATGCCCATGGTATTGAAAAATTGGCCCTTGCACTAAGTATCATAATCTTTTGTATTTGCCAACAAATATTGCTTTTGTAACTCAAACAAAGCATAGAAAGATACCTTATTAATCACCTCTTTGAAGAAAGGGATGCAAAGCTTTTGAGGAACACGAATCTTTTCACTTGCAAGATGAGTTCTAATTTCTTGAAACTGATTTTGAATTGCAAGACAAATATTTTCCTTCACTTCACGGAGACCACCAGTAGAAACTTGAAGATATTTTTTTAAGGTTCCATGTGCACCTTCTGCTCTAGAAGTAACATTATTACCAAAATGTAAATTCTGTCCCGTCCATGCATACACAAATCTCCTTCCATGGAAGCCAAATATTGGCAATGTAAGTCAGAACTGATGCATAGTCTTTGTACTCAAGCTGAAAACGGTTCCAAGCTTCATTAAACATTGACACATCCCAAGATTTTACAAGGGTAATCCTAGAACACATAAAAGCATCCCAATCTACATCTTCCTTAAACTAACCCTTACAATGTGCAAGGATATTTTTTTCAATATGCCATATGCATAAAAGATTAGGAGTCCCCGGAAACACAATATGAATTGCTTTCATCAATGCCAACTCCCTGTCAGTTATAATCGCCAATGGATGATCACCATCTCCCAACAACTTACTAAACATTTCAAAAGCCCACTGATAGTCCTGTTGTTCCTCTTTTTGCATGAAAACAAAACACGAATAGAAGGAAGTCTTGAAACTCGACACTCCTATAATCTCAAGTAATGACATCTTATACTTATTTGTCTTATAAGTACAATCCATTACAAAGACACTCGAGTAGATTTTAGTCAACTCAATGGATGTCGGATGAGCAAAGAACAAATGAGTCAAATGTGATCATATTTGACATTATGATAAAAACCAGCACCACCAAGCTCATCTAATAATGCTTGAATAATTGAACGCCCATCTAGACTTTCCTTCCTAAATTGAGCTGTCTTGCTATATATATTTCTTGAAACTGCAAGAAGATCAGGATTATTTTGTCGAAGGGAAGAGAGAATCTGATGTGGTTTTATGCCAGCCTTACTCATTTGTTCAACTTGTAGAGCTTCCTCTTTGGTAAATCTACGAGAATATGGATGTCCGGCCATATCAGTGGAAGGATCATGATTATGAAATAAGCTAATTATCTCAACCTTCCACAACCCTTCAGCTGTACTTCTTCCCACAATCTTGAAAGGGCAATCTATTAGATGAGAAGCTGATTTTTTTTTTCTTCTCCTCAAGTGTAGAGAAGGTTCGATAAGAACCACCTCTATCACAACCAATAAGCACATAACATCTATCACCACCTTTACTATTTTTGGATCTTTTGATTACCCTTGCGACTTCCCAATTTCAATTTTACGAACACTCAGAAGGTCTTCTCGAGTTTCAAACTACTTCGCCGATAATGAGAGGAATTCATTCGCAACATTAGTCACGGAGGGGCTTTCAAGTAAATCAAAGAAAAAGAAAATAATTAAAGGGTCCAGATGATCTTCGTGACAATCCAGTGAGGAGCCCGACACCAACAACAAACTCTAATTACAAGTTCTTAACATGATAAAAGTGATAACAAATAATACTTACCATTGACAATGGGGCCTTCAATGAGACTAGATGGATGATTAGAATGTAAGTCTTCCTCCAAACCATCTGAAGACAATGAAATATGCAACCCGGCAACCATTGGATCTTCCTCCATACCATCTGACTTCCTGCTGCTGATATTGGGGATAATGAAATTTTGTCAGTATAAGCTATTCTAAAAGATTTGGGTAAGCATATAGACTTCGACTTACTCGATTAATCAAAAACCCTATACCCAAAAATCATCAAGGAAACAAATTTGTGCAAATTGATATGAGAAGAAAGATAAGAACAGTAAAAGCGATTGAACTTAAGAAAAGAATAACAAAATTAATTAGAGCAACGATCGACCTGGTTTGGATAAAAGATTGGTTGGAGCTGGAGCTGGTATTTGGGAACAAGAGACTTTTAGTATAGAGAGAAAGAATTTAGACGTTTGCATAAGAAGCAGAGAGAAAAAAGGAAAAAAATTGAGA
The DNA here is from genome assembly GCA_034370585.1 of Fragaria x ananassa. NCBI lineage: Eukaryota > Viridiplantae > Streptophyta > Magnoliopsida > Rosales > Rosaceae > Fragaria > Fragaria x ananassa. The sequence continues at coordinate 6,417,869 of CP139760.1, forward strand.
AAAAAGGAAAAAATTGAGAAAAAAGGAATAAGACTAAGGGTATTTTTAGAAGTGAAAGAGATAGTGGGAGAAAATATTAATAAAATAATAGAGGGGTGTGTGGTTCGTATTTTGGGGTGTGTAAATTTAAGCACCCTAATAATAATCTAACAGTACCTTTCATGTTAGATACTAAATCACTCTAATAACTCTTTTGAATTGCTTAAATATAGATTTTTCTAGGACTATGAACTGGCGCTATTATAGAATTATTTTTGGAATTTTTTTGTCTGGGTAAGAGTAGTTATGGAATGGCAAAGTGGTAAGAGTGTACTGCAGTAAAGGTGATTCATTTTTTTTTTTTTTGAATGGAGGTTAATTCATTTAATAGTGTAAATTGTAAGTTTATAATTTTTTTAATCATGTATTGTACGTGTATAATTACTATGTCATTTCCAGCAAATGGTTCTGGAAAAAGAAATAGGGTGGCCTTCGATCTGTTACAAGATTGTAGTCATTTTCATTATCTTTTTACAAAAGGATGTGTATCCATGCTGTTTTATCCAATCCATTTTACTTTTACAGGAACTATCATCAGTTGGATGGATTATTTTGTATACAGATTCTTTATTCTAATTATCAATTACTATTTGCTTAGGTTTTCTTATTCCTCTCAGCCAACTTATCCAAGCAGAAAGTGTAAAAAGTTATAAGGAATTATTTGTTTTTGCATCACTGCATCATTTGGTCCTTATATTCTCGCTGGTAGTTTTTAAAACCTTGTTTAATTGCTTATTATAGGGATGGAGTCAGTGAATCACAGTTTAATCAAGTTTTGAACATCGAGCTGGATCAAATTGTAAAGGTTTGTCTGCAACTCAATGTATCAAAAATGCTTGAATGTAATCATTGATTTGATTATTGAGAAAAAAAATAATCATTGTTTTGAAGCACAAATGTGTCAATGTTTCTCTGTAATGTCACCACTTAATTTCACATGAACCAAGTAAAGCTTTTCTACCCTCTAAAGGAGACAATAACTATATTAATATACAGTATTTGATGCACTGTGGCTTTGCTTGTGTGCTTCCTAACACTGAGATAATCAATTGTTATTATTTCAGGCTTACCAGCACCTTGGGGAGACAAATGTTCCAAAGTTCACTCTCATTATAGCTCAGAAGAATCATCACACTAAGCTATTCCAATCTAATAGCCCCGATAATGTTCCACCAGGTATGCTGCTTTCTTTGTTTTTGTTCCAGTTATTTATATCATTTCTTCAGTTCGTTTGATCTCTCTCTCTTTCATCTTCCTCCAGGGACAGTTGTTGACACAAAAATCGTGCATCCAAGGATCTATGATTTCTACATGTGTTCTCAGGCTGGCATGATTGTAAGTCCGTCTTTCCCCAACCCATCTTAAAAAATAATTATATTACCTCTGGCAGAATTCTGACTGTGCAGTAGTGTGTAACTCTTACTAAAAATAATTTTTTAAAAAAGACACTGATGGGACAAATGTTGGTTGGAAAATTGGTTACTCCTGAAATTTATTTACTAGTACTATGCCTCTGCAGCAGAATTGTGTACTGTTCCTTATTCATCCTTTTCTTTTGCTTTGCTTCCTATAACCAGGGGACTTCAAGGCCAGCGCACTATCATGTCTTGCTTGATGAGATTGGCTTTTCCCCTGATGACTTGCAGAATCTGATTCACTCCCTTTCTTATGTGTAACTTTTTCACTTCCGATCACTTTCCATGTTACTCATCTTGAATTACCTGTCAATTGAACTCATCCAAATATTTTCTTGTTACACATTTCAGGTACCAAAGGAGCTGTACAGCAATATCCATTGGTAAGTGAGACACGCTTGTGCTCTCAATCTTCTGTTGCCTTAAATCTTGGTATGGAGCATGACTTTCCCATCTCGCTAATTCTTCAACCATTTTTTTTTCCAGCGGCACCCATATGCTATGCGCACCTTGCTGCAGCACAAGTGGGGCAGTTTATGAAGTTTGAAGATCTCTCAGAAACTTCATCAGCCAAAGGTAGTGTCACAACATCAGAGTGCATCCCAGTTCCAGAGCTCCCTAGGCTTCATGATAAGGTCCAGGGCTCCATGTTCTTCTGCTAAGGTCCTGCTGCTACCTTTCTTTTGTGGATATGGCTGATGCTTTTGGCTTGTTAACTCATAGACCTAGGACAACAACCGCAGCTTTGCTATCATGTGAAATAGAGCGGTCAGACATTTAGACATTCTGGATGTGGACAACTTTTGAGACTTCATATATGCCTGAGAAGACTCTAGACATGTGATCTCAACATGTTGGTCTTCTCTTGTCTGGGTATGAAAAGGACTTATTTAAGTTGTATGAAATGAATATTATGCAGATTTAAATTTGTCTCTCTATTATCTTTGAATTATAAAATATTAGAATTTTGTATAACCGTTGCAAAATCTGAGACTGAGAAAAAAGAGAGTATATGAAAGTCCTTGGAAAATAAGAGAAAAGACAAACCGGAATTACACTAGACAAGAGATGAATATGTTACAGGATCAGCAGCAGATTTAGACATTTAGTATTTCTCTCTTCTTCTCATCATGCTCATGTTTGGTATCTGGTTCTCACTTTCCTCATTGTACCTATCCACGCCATGAAGATAAATTCCCATAAACCATATGGCAGCTGCCAGACGAATAGATGTTAGAATACTACATGTGATACTGGAGAACTCGGAAGAGAGGTAATGCAAATCTCCGAAGATGTGAACTGCAGGCCATAGTCCATAGACAGTGGCCATAATCTAGGTTGAACACAATGAATTGCAACAACAATAGTAGTTGAGTGGTTGCCCAACTGTGAAAAGAGCGGGCATCGTTGTGGTTGAATAAAGCTCGGAAGCATTGGAGATTGTATAAGGTGGTCATGGTATCTAGAACAAAAGCCTCCTGCTACTGTGCCAAGTACTCGGCACACAATTGCATTATGTAACACATCCAAGAAAAAAAAAAACATATCTGCATTAGCCAGATGATATATATTGGAACCAGCCTTAGTCCACCAATACGAGTAAGAACCAATTACTTGTATGCTACATAAGCAAGAACATTAAAAATGTACACCTTGTCGATCCAAAGAACCTCGAAGATGCATGCCTTCTTTGAGTTGGTGCCAACGGCAGGTCCGCCACCAAACAATGGTGAAGTGATTAACACAAACATGATATATAACTGGTTTTCCCGTCAGCTTTGTGGGTAAGACGTCCGCCTTTTTCACGAGCTGGCGGGGTTCAAAAGCTGGTTTGGTGGTGGTTGTGGAGTTTGTTTCTTCCTCAATCGTACCCAAAACCAAACGATATAAAGGAACCAAAAAAAAAAAAAAACACAAACATGATATATATACAAGCCCCTTCCACTAAGGGATCCTTTTTTTTACATATATGAGGGATGAGAAATTACACCAACTTTTCGATCACAAAATCACATCTTCACCGTTCAATATGTAGTTCTATATGAGTAGATCACTTCTACAAATTTTCAGAAATTTTGGTAATCGTTTAGGCATTCAAAACAACTATTTATAATTATAAGCATGAACAGTTCATGTTTGGCAGATTTGGTTCGTTCATTGATTTAATCTTGTTCGACACCTTAACGATCACCAAATTGGCTGAAAATTTGCATAATTGATCTATATACAAGGACAAACAAACTGAACGGTATAGATTCAAAAATATAATCGAAAAGTTGGTGTAATCCCCCATCCCTCATATAAACCAAAATAAGAGATCCCTTAGTGGAAGGGCCCTGTGTTTGTGTGTATATATATATATATATATATATATATATATATATATATATCTCCTACACATGTCCGTATTTATTCTTATGGTGCGGATTTCCATTTGACACTCACTTTTCAATTGAATTTTCACATCTCTTCTGTCTAGTTTTTAGATATTAATGTATAGATCATCTATGCAAAATTTTAGCCAATCTCAAACTCGATTAAACTAATGGATGAACATAATTCTGTCAACTTGAACCGTTCATGTTTATAACAGAAAAACGTAGTTTTGAGTGTTTTCATAACCAAATTGGCTGAAATTTTGCAAAGATGATCTATACATTAGTATCTAAAGACTAGACAGTAGAGATGTGAAAATTCGATTGAAAAGTGAGTGTAAAGTAGAAATCCGCACCATAAGAATAAATGCGGACATCCGCATTTGAGAAAGCCTGTATATATATATATAGGCCGGGTATGAAGCGGACGTCCGCACTGGGCCTAAAGTGCGGACGTCCCTCCGTTCTCCTACGTTCGGTGCTGACGACTGGGCGCCTCCACCCGAGTGGACGTCCCTGGCGCCACTTTTCCTTCCTGGTGAAATCGATTTGAAGGTCTGGGTAGCAACCTCCACCCAAAACTTCAACCAAGATTGATCTCGCTGGATAAATAGAATTATGCAGACTCGTCGGGAAGGAAAAGTGGTCGGAGACACCAGGGACGTCCGCTTGGGTGGAGGGGCGCTGTCATCGACGCCGGACAGAGGAGAACGGAGGGACTTCCGCGCTGGGCTTAAAGCCTAGTGCGGACGTTCGCTTCATATCGTTTTCGTATATATATATAGTTCGGATCTAGAGAGGACTTCCTTAAATTCTTAAAGTAAGGATGTTTTTAGTTCTAGCACGTATTTTGACAATCAAAGCTACTCATTCCCTAGTTCTGATCCACATATGAATCCTACAAAAAATTAGCCAAAATAAAAAACGTTTAACCATTTGATTAGCAAAATATTTGTTTTAATTTTATCTAACGGCCTACAATTGTTTACATTAATTTGAATGATCAAATGATTATAGAATTAGTTGTGTTTCTGCTGGATCCCGTAAACCTTGTAGAAGCTTTTGGCGTGATCTCTGCACTCGGATGTCATTGACTAGTTACCTGCAAGAAGAGATCGACTGGGACTTTCTGGTATTTCTCTCTCTGATGATTAAGTCAGTCTCGAGGTTGGTATAATATTTAATGCTAGGAGATTTCTTACCATTTTGCTTGACTTCAGCATTGTATTTATAGCCATGCGTGAACTTCTTTCTTGCTTGTTATACGATGTGGGACAAATATGCTACTGAGGTCTATTTATTTGGCCTTCTGTGGTGTGTCTCCTGCCTGGCCCAGACTGCTATGACCTCCAGGATGAGGCCTGCTCGGTCTACCTCATGCTGGGCTACCGGTAGCATCGTGAGTCATGAAGGTATTTATCGACTACCGACTACAAGTCCCCCCAAGTTCCCATTCAAGACACGTCTTGAGTGGGGACTTGAAGAAATGGCCCACGATTTGTCAAATTATCATCGGGTACCCGATCTTAGTCCTCCTAAGTTCATACTCAGGACATGTTTGAACGGGTTGTTATTGCAATGGAAGAAGGTAGCGAGCATTTCCATATCATGTGTTCCTGCTCGAGCGCGGGGTATTATCCCCGCGTGGGTTATCTGGCCACTATTGTCTGTGTGAAAGGAATGATATGAACTGCCCTCCCACTCTACAAAAGTTGTATTAGGGACTTACGGCTCTCATGGCTCTAGTTGTCGCCCATGCTTCCTGGTGGTAAGATTCCGGGGTGTTATGCATGTCTTAGTTCGTGCACATGCTTCCCGTTGATTCTTGTTCGGGTATAAGGATCTCATGAAACAGTTGTATGTTTCTTCCCGATAGTTCTTATCCAGGACTTACAATTTTCATGCATTGGTTGTGCGTATTTTTCTCATGTTTCTCCAGGACTTATTACTTGCGTGCTTGCCTGACGATTGTAATAAGCGGCTTCCCGGTGGCATATTACAATCGCCAAGAAACGTGATGATGGTCTCCTGCTGGTTGTTACTGGTAGGACTACTTGGTTAGGTGGTGGCGTATGCTCTCTCGGTAATTATTCCCTAGGAGCTATGGGATGTCTGCAACGTCTCTTGTCGCTTTGAGTCAAACAGCTTCTACAGAGGTGTTACCGGTCCCATAGAGTTTTAATACGGGATCCCGTGCTTTGGGCTAGTTTGGTGATGTTCTGAGTTGTGTCAAAACATTAATTGCATGTTCGCTAGATGGCGCTGTGCTGGGGAATGAAGGGACGTGCAATAAATGCACGTCGTTTCAACCATTTTTTCTTCGAGAAGTTACCTCGTAGTGGGGCACATGTCATGATCCTACGGTGGGATTCGACTACTCTGATTTCCTCGTTCGCAGTAAATGGGTTTTTAATGCTAATTTGGGGGGGGGGGGGGAGGGAAACCGAGGCGTCTTTTCTCCCCTTTTCCTATACACGTTTCCCTTCCTCACTTTCTCTCCCCTTCTCTCATTTCTGCTCCTCTTCCTCTTCATTCGCTTTATGTTCTCTTTGCAGTTTCTATGTATTCTTCTGTTTTCTTTTGTTTCTCAAAGCCAGGCCTGAGATTTCAAAAGGGGTGCAGAAGAAAAGGAAGAACGGTTTTTTCCTGTTTACTGCAGTCGCCTGTTATACGATTGTGAGGTGCTCTCTGTTCTCTGATCCGGTGAATCTCCGGCTTCTTTCTTCTAGTAAGTACCTTTTCTGGCTTTCTTTATTCTTTAAAGAACACATTTTGGTTTAGATCCTAGCTATGTTGCATAGACATGGACACAGATGTGGCGACACAACACGGCGCGACATGCTGACACGACAAAACTCATAAACTAAATATCCGACACGGTTTGGACATGGAAAATAAAATTATATATTTATTATTTTTAATAAATAAAAATACACTACAATATACATTACATTACTAAAATAATGTTCTAAATTCAATTCTTTGCATAATTATAAGAAATAACATTAAAGAGAGTCAAATACAAATGATAGAAGTGCATAATTAATAATATTAGAAGTAACAGACCTCTAACTTAAAAATAACATTAAAGAAAATCAAATTTGCAGTACGTTGCTGACAAAACTGGGCAGTAGGTTACTTTTAAAAATGAATAGTAGCTTTATTTAGGTTTTGGTTCCCTTTCTCCCTTTATTTTCAATTAAAAAAAATTGATAAATGATGATGTGGCGTGTCGGTCAACTTGTTCGAAACGTGTCGAAAAAGTCAACATTTTCTGACACGTCACTTGGCGTGTTGGACACATATTTTGCCGTGTCGCTGTATCGGAGTGTCCGACACTCCGATACTCCACCCCTAGTGGAGTGTCCGTGCAACATAGGATCCTAGGGTTTGCATTTGCTTGGGTGTTTCTTTGGTTGTGTTATGGGGTTTTCCTTTCTGGGTTTCTGTATGCTCTGCTTCGCGTTGGGTCGTTACTTTGCCTGTGTTTCACATCCGGGTTGGCGGCGGCGTATGCTCGTAGTTATCTAATAGGCCTTAGAGTTTTTTTTGTTCTAGGGCTAATGGATCATAGGGCAACTGGCACTAGTGGCTCCGGCTCGTCTCAGCGGGCTCTTGCTGATGACGACTTAAGGATGGAGGGTTACCTTCAGCGCCCAACTCTGAGGGCTCCCACTCGAGCTACTTCTCCCTCCGAGTTTTCTTTCTTGAGTCCCAAGCATCCATCTGTTTCCGTTCAAGACAACGGCGTAGGGGAAGTCTTCGAGGCTATCCCCATCACTTGGGCCCTACACTGTTTGGAGGATGGTAGGGTCTGCGACGAGCCGGTTTGTAATCTCACGTCCGAGGAGATTGAGCAATTCAGGGAGGAGTGAGACATTCTCTCAGACATCCCGCTGCACGAACTATGTCCTAGAGAATTAGCCTGCGCGCCTCAAGATAACTTCATCACCGTGCACGAAAATATGTTTAGGAACGGGTTCTTAATGCCGCTTCCTCAATATGTGCAGTACATGCTTAGCATGCTGCAAGTGGCTCCTGGTCAGATTCCTCTAAACTAATGGTGGCAACTTCTAGGACTCGAATGCCTGTACTTCTTGTTGAACACAGGGTGGCCCATAATCAACGAGTTCCATGCGCTCTACAGATTATCGTACTCCAAGAAGGCGGGGAGCTCCGGGTGCGTCAGCTTCACCGCGCAAGACTATGAATCAGTCATCACGGACCTCCCTTTATTGATAAAAAAAGAGTGGCGCGCGAAGGTAGTTCTAGTGGGCGGAGCATGGCAGCGTAAGACGAAGCGGCATACCGCTCTCAATTACTTTCGGGCCATCGAGGATCAAGCTTACACATTGTCGGCCATCAAGAGAGAGCACATCGCCCGGATATTCGCTGCGTGGCCCGGAGAGGAGGATCATAGCTCGTAACACCTTAACCAGTGGGCCGTGCTGGTTCATTACACAATGGATAGATTGCCCGGTGGGTTTCACTTGTTTTTGTCTGCTCTCGCTTCCTGTTTTTTTTATTTTTATACTTATTTTTTTTGCACCCCTTTCTTGCACTCTACTGGAACCATACACTTACACATATATTTGTTTTGTCTTGGCAGGCAATATCCCCCAGCGAGTTCCACGCCCCAACCACCCGCTCGACATGGACAATGACTAGGACCTCCTTATGAAGTTGCTGAACGTGGGGAATATCGCCTCCCGCACGGAGGTAGACTTAGACACGGAATCGGTGCGTGTCTTGGAGTCCCAAAAATTGTTAGAAGTCCCAAATGAAGCCTATGGGACTGTTGCTTCTTCACTGCCGCCACCTCCTCCCAGAATCTCCTAGGCGACAATGAATTTTGGCGAAAAAAAAGAAACGCCACCACTCGAAGAAGAAATGCCAAACTGCTTTAGACTCCCAAGTGACCTACATCGGGAAGGATGTCTCCGAGGACCTCGCCCCAAACCCAAAGAGACCTAGAGTAGTGGCGCCCGGAGGTTTTGCTCCCTCACTGTCCATGCTTGCCCCTCCCGTTCCTACCATCTCGAAGACGCCAATTAGGCAAGTCCTCGATGAGTACGGCTGTGCGGACGAAAAGTTCATGCGTGCCATGATCCGGGACCTGAAGGGTATTGACCTCGACTGGGTGAGGTTCAAAGAAGGCTCCCCCGTTGAGTCCCGACAGATTGCTCAAGAACACCTGATGAAGGTTAGTGCCCGGGTACCCCCCCTTTTTTTTTAAATGTTCACGTTGCTTTCTTGGCTGAAATTTTTTTTATTCGTGCATGCCCTTTTCACGAGATACTCAATTGACGTCAGCGAGGATACCTCTGAGCTGAAGCAACAAGTGGCCAAGCTGAACGGTCACGTGAGCTTTCTTTAGACTGAGAAGGGGTCTCTGTAGAAGGAGAAGAACTCACTGGCCGAGAAGTTGGCCATGCTGCAGCTGTATGTCCAGGAGTTAGAGGACATAGCCAATCAGGTCCCGGAACTTGAGGCTGAGGTGGAGTCTCTGCGCCTGTCACTCGAGAAGCTGCGCCCGTTGGAGGGTAGGCTGCAAGAGAGAGAGAGTCTGACATTGCGAAGCTTGAGCGCCTAGTCCCCATGTGCTGCGATCACGTGGTGGCCGAGTACAAGGAATCCCAGGAGCTCAAGGACCTTCTACAGGCTGCCCGGGATGGGGCCATCACGGAGAAGTTTAACGAATGGAGTGAGCATGGATACCTCGACCGTCCCTGGATGGTGGTTGACTTGCTCGTCATAAAGGTCAAAGCTCAAGACGCCCAGCCTGTTGTCATGGAGGGTCCTCCCGAGGCTCAAATCGAGGCCGTCCTGGAGGATAATGATTCTGAGAGTGAGGGTGAAGAGCTGATTGACTCGTCTGGGAAGGACCAAGCTCAGGACTAGGACCGAGCTTTGTAATAGTTTTTTTTTGGAGAGGGCTGAACTGTAATTTTTGGATTCCTCATTTTTTTAAACAGTGGCCTTGTGCCTATCCTTGACCAATAGTCTGGTTAATGCTATATATATCTTGTTTTACTCGTCTTTTATTGATCGGTTCACGGTGGTTCTCATAAATTTTCCCCTTCGTGTTGATATGTTCCCGGAGATTGTACACAACATATTTGCTTGTTGATTTTATCAAGGACACAACATATTTAGCCTGCTGTCGAGTTTCTTTACTACTGTTGATGTACTTGGTTATACCATTATGAATTTAACTTCCTCATCTCAATATTTAGTTGTTGCATAACAAAACAAATGAGGGCATCCTCCCGGGTAGTCTAGCTATCCCGGTGGGCATGATTTACTACTTTCAACATAACCGTTTGTTTGCTTACACATTATAAAACCTAAGGTGTTTAATGTTCTTTGGGTGCCCGGTTATTATGCTATCCCTATCCCGCATATAGAACGTTGCCGGACCAACTTCTTCTATGATTTCATAAGGTCCCTCCCATGTTGGGTTGAGAGCCATCAGTTTCGTCATTACCCGCTTTATCACCCAGTCACCCAGGTCCAAAGGTCGGGGCCTGACTTTACTGTCGTAGTATCGAGGCACCCGTTGCTTGTACATTTAGTTGTGTAGATCAACCCTTTCTCTTTTCTCCTCTTTGAGGTCCATGTTCAGCTAGAGCCCCTCTGCATTAGTTTCCTCGTTATAATTTTTGACTCTTCCCGAAGGCACTGTCAGTTCTATTGGGATGACAGCCTCTGTGCCAAACGCCATGCTAAAAGGCGTTTCCCTTGTTGATTCTGTTGCGGTGATCTGGATGGCCCATAATGCTTTCGGGAGCTTCTGTGCTCATAATCCTTTGGCATTGTCCAACTTCTTCTTCAACAACTTTTTGATGATCTTGTTGATTGCCTCTACTTGCCTGTTGGTCTTTGGGTGAGCTACCGATACGAACACCATCTGGGTCCCCATGTTCTCAGTGAACCGTATGAGATTTGGGTTGTTGAATTGGATGCCGTTGTCAGTAACAATGGTCTCCGGGACCCCAAACCTGCTGTAGATATTCTTCATGAGGAAATTTTTTACACTGTCGGTGGTTATTCGACTTACCGGCTCTGCCTCAACCCATTTCGTATAGTAATCCACCGCCACGATGACATATTTATACTATCCGGGAGCCGTGGGGAGATTCCTGATTAGGTTTAGTCCCCATTGTGAAAATGACCATGGAGACATCAGGATCGAGCGGGCGATGGATGGGGAATGGACTTTGTTAGCGTGCTAGTGACATTTGTGACATCCCGCTGATACTTAGTCTGCCATCTTTCCCATATTGGGCCAGAAGTACCCTGTTCTTAATGCCTGCCACAGACTCCCTCATGGATATCCTAGAGAATGGTCTCACCTTCCTCTACTGACACACACTTCAAGTTGGGGAAACAATAACCCCTGCGGTACAACTTATCGCTTATTAGGGTGTATCTTGCACACTGCGACTGCAACTTTCTCGCTTGTCACCTATTCTCCAAGCGGACCCCTTCCTTAATGAACTCGATGATTGGATCCATCCATGTGGGCTCCCTAGGGCCAACGGTGATGGAAAATATCTCTGAGATAGTCTTGCTAATACTAGGCCGATCTAGGATCTCGACCTTGACCTTCTTGCGCCCTTTCTCACTGGTACCGGTGGCTAGTCTTGCCAAAGCATCAACATTACTATTTTTCTTCCTAGGGACTTGGGTGACCGTTGCGGATTCAAACCTGTGCAAGAGAGTCTTTACCAGTACCTGATGGGAATTTAGATGTGGCTACTTGGCCTCAAAGGTCCCGTTGAGTTGGTTTACCACCAGCTGTGAGTCACTTAATACTTGCACTCTCCTTACTCCTATTTCTTGTGTCAACTGTAGTCCCCCGATCAATGCTTTGTACTCGGCTGCGTTGTTGGATGTTGCAAACTTGAACTCCAGGGCATATTTGTACTTGAACGGTTCAAGTTGAACCCATTCGGGCTAACCAATATTATCCCTGCCCCACTCTTGGCTTTGGTTACAGAGCCATCCAGATATAGCTTCCAACTTGGATCGACTTCCCGGGGGATCATTGTTACTTATAGCTGATCATTCTCTGGAAACCCCTCATCGTTCTTCATTGGCGTTAGCTCCGAGATGAAGTCTGCAGCTGCTTGCCCCTTGATGGCTACTCTTGGCATGTAGTGTATGTCAAACTCACCCAACTCGATCGCCCACTTGGCCAGCCTCCCACTCGCCTCCGGCTTCAACAAAACATGTCGGAGCAGGCAATTGGTGTACAAAGTGATGGAATGTGCTTAGAAATAATGTCTTAGCTTACGAGCAGTCACGATGAGCGCCAGAGCCAGCTTCTTGAGGTCCGAAACTTACTCACTGCCAAGGTGAAGCCCTTGCCTACATAATACACCAGGAGCTCGATGACATCATCTTTCCTGATCAGGGTTGAACTCACCGTCGTGTCAGATGCCGCCAAATATATATATAACATTTTCTTCGGGAATCGGCTTTGACAACATAGGCACCGATGCCAGATACTCTTTGATTTTCCTAAAAGCCTCTTCTTCTTTGAGCCCCCAATTGATTAGCTTGCAGTGCTGACACTTCAGCAGCTTGAAGAATAGGACGCACTTATCCGTGAGTCTGGAGACAAACCTAGCGAGGGCCGCTATTTTGCCAGTCAGGGACTGCACATCGCTCCTGACCTTAGGGACCTCCATTTCCAGGATGACTTAGACCTTCTTCGGGTTTGCTTCGGTTCCTTGCCCGCTTATCATGTGGCCAAGGAACTTCCCTTTAACAACTCCAAACAGACACTTGTCTAGGTTCAGCCTCATACCGTATGCGAGGACGATGTTAAAGACTATGTGCAAGTCGCCTACATGCTTGACTGCGGTAGGACTCTTTACCAACATGTTATCCACATATACCTCTATAGTCACTCCCAATTGTTTACAATTGTTTAGCAAACATCTTGTTCATTAGGAGCTGGTAGGTTGCTCCCACATTCTTCAGACCGAACGACATCCTCTTGTAATAGTATACTCATTTGTCAATGGTGAACGCAGTGTGCTCTTCATCCGCTGTGTCCATCATTATTTGATTGTACCCAACGTATGTGTTCATATATAAAGCTTAGCATTTTGAACCCAGAGGTCTAGTCAATGAGTTGGTCTATTCGTGGCAACGAGAAGCTGTCCTTAGGGCATACCTTGTTACGACTAGTGTAATCCACGCACATCCTCCACTACCCCACTGACTTTTTAAGGACCATGACCACGTTGGCTAACCACTGTGGGTACTTGGCTTCCTTGATAAACTGGATATCCAATAGCCTCTGCATCTCTCCCTTGATGATGTCGTATTTAGCAGAATCGAATGATCTGCGCTTTTGCCTCACCGGGGGCACACCTTTCCTGATTCCCAGCTGGTGTGTCTATATTTCTCGAGACGCCAAGGACATCTACATATACCAGGTGAATGCCTTGCTGTTGGCTTTCAGGAAGCACATGAGCTTCTCCCTTACTTCGGGGGGCAGCCCCATCCATATTCTTGTTGTTCTCCCGAGGAACTTGTCCGAGATGCAAATCAACTCTGTCTCCTCAACGGATCTCGACCTCTTGGTCATGGTACCCTCTGTTGCAACATTGACACTCGGATCCTCGTAGACATTCGTCGCGAGGGCCGTTGGGTTCCCTGAGACTAATACTTCCACCCTCCTCCTTCCATTATCATGGTCAATAGCATAACAACCTCTCGCTGCCAGTTGATCCCCCTGGAGGGGATGGTAGCTTCATCATCAACATATGCTCAACAATGACAACTTTTGTCTCCCACAAGGCCGGCCCCACCAGTATCTTGTTGTAAAACGAGTTGCAGTCAACCACTATGAAGTCTATCCTTGCTCTCAACGTGTTCCTCTCTACACCCTCCAAGATCACGAGAATGTGATCTGAGCCTAAAGGTTGCACTACGTCTCTAGAGAAGCTTATCAGCGGCTCATTGTCCTACGTGAGCTTACTGTTCCCTCTTCTCAACGCTTGCCACGCGTTTCTGAACAGCACATTCACCGATGCCCCGGTGTCAATTAGGATCTTCTTGCATAGATAATGGTTCAACTGCGCGGTGATGAGGAATGGGTCCTCGTTCGGCTACCTGATTCCTTGCTCTTCTCCTTCCACAAAGGTCATCGATCTCCAGCTCACATTGACATGTTGATTGTTGTAGCTCCCGAAGGTAAATATCTCTCACCATTCTCTGATCTCGGTGCACTGTTTCTTTGCCTTGTTACTCCTCTGGTCTAACCGGGCTCCCCCGCGGATAGTGATGATCGTCCCATAAATGGAAACCCTTACCCCTTGTCGCTGACCCGATACATACTGCTGCAGTTTACCCCCTTTTATATGGCCATCTATCGCCCTCTTGAGCTCTACGCAATTGTTAATTGCATGCGTGGCCTCCCTGTGATACCCGCAGTACTTCCCAGTATCCTCCCTAGTCAGCCTTGACGGTAGGAATTTCTATGTCGGGGGCCTCGGGATTGTACCCTTGTTCTCGTTCCACACTACCTCGGGAGTTGCCGTCAGGGTTGTGAAGTTCTCTCTGGCTACAGGAGTAGCCTTTGTGAACCTGCCATTCTGGTATCCCCCTTTCCCTTTCCTTTGTGGGCTTCCTACCTCCATCTTTATACCTCTTGCTAGGGGTGAAAGCTTGTCCCTCCTGTTCTCATTTCCATGTTCTTACTTCTTGGATCGTTTGCCCTTGGGACTCGGTCCTCCTGTCCTCTTTTCTCTTGCCCGCAGATTGATCCCCGTACGTATCGTGATCTACTTGAGCATGCCTAATCGCCATCTCCATTAGTTCATCATAACCCCGCGGGTTTTCGATTTTTACGGCATATAAGAACTTCCCGGGCAACAGGGCTTAGATAAACGCCTCTTTCGCCACTTTCTTGTTGAAACTTCTGACCTTGGTCGTGGCTCCCTGCCAATGGTTCACGAAGGCTTTTAGACCTTCACCATGTCCTTGTTTCACCTTGAATAGCTGGGCTGGGCTCTGCCCGTCCGTCCGCAGTATGAAACAATTCACAAACCTATCTACCAGTTGCCTAAAGCTGTCTACTGATCCGGCCGGGAGCTCGTAAAACCAACTCAATGCTTCTTCTTACAGTGTCTCTTAAAACATATTGCAACACACAGTGTCCGAGTAACCTTTAGCATTGGTGTGGGATTTGAAGCTATCGAGGAAGAGATACGGGTCCCCTTCGCCCCCGTAGCTCAACTTCAAAGGCTTAGCCATGTGAGAGCGCAAGGTATGCATGATGACCCTCGTGAATGTCCCCTTCTTTCTTTAAATCCGACCCTCGTGGTCAGGTTTACCACACTATCTCACATGGCCATCAAAGCCGCCTCTACTCTCGTTGGCTCATGAGCCCTCTCCTTAACGGGGGTTGGGAGCGGTGGTGTGCCCTCGCCCTCCATGCCTTATAAAAACAGATTGACCCAGACATGGACCATTTTGCGAGATGTGGGCATACGCGTTATTAGGGATTCTCTACCTGTTGCTTGTTGTTCTCGCAGGGTGGCAGCTGCCCGCTCGATTGCCTCGTCACTTTCTAACCTTTGTGCTAATGCACTCATTATAGTGGCATTATCCCATTCCAGTTTTTTCTCCCGGGTTACCGCCTCTAACCGTTCTTGGGTTCTTTCTCTTTCCAAACGTGCTACATATGCTCTCACCCTTTCAACCATGTCCTCCAATTCCTCCTGCGTGAGGTCATGCATCGTCCCGTCTGGGGTCCTTTCTTGGTCATTCCCTACAAGCGTGCAGTTATGCCTCTCACCCGATACCTCACTTCGCTTTGCAGTCCCTGGAGTTCTCTCCTCACCGGGACCGGGCTGGTCTTCCAATATCGACCTGCTCACTTCAATCTGCCCGCTCAACTCAACCATCGAGTCATATTGACCTTTCGTAAAGCTTCCCACAAACGGCGTTAATTGTATTTGTAGGATCTCGTAGACCTCGTAGAAGCTTTTGGCGTGATCTCTGCCCTCGGATGTCGTTGACTAGTTACCTGCAAAAACAAATCGACCGGGACTCTCCGGCCTTTCTCTCTCTAATGATTTAGTCAGTCTCGAGGTTGATATAGTATTTAATGCTAGGAGATTTCTTACCGTTTTGCTTGACTTCAGCATTGTATTTATATTCATGTGTGAACTTCTTTCTTGCATGTTATATGATGTGGGACAAATATGTTACTGAGGTCTATTTATTTGGCCTTCTATGGTGTATCTCCTGCCCAGCCCAAACTACTATGACCTCCAAGATGAGGCCCGCTCAGTCTACCTCATGCTGGGCTTCCGGTAGCATTGTGAGCTAGGAAGACATTTATCGACTACCGACTATAAGTTGAAATTTTGTAGACATGTTTCTTGCATATGAATATAAATGGTCAATGATTGAGACCGTTAAAAGAAGTCATCTACTAATGTAAAATAATAGAAATCTTCAAATTCTTAAAGTAAGGAGGTCCTCTTTATATATATATATATATATATATATATATATATTATCTCAAGTGCGGATGTCCGCATTTATTCTTACGGTATAGATTTCCACTTTACACTCACTTTCAATCGAATTTTCACATCTCCGCCATCTAATTTTTAGATACTAATGTATAGATCATCTCTGCAAAATTTCAGCCAATTTGGTTATCATTAAGGCACTCAAACTCGATTAAACCAATGGATAAACATTATTCTGTTGAACTTGAACCGTTCATGTTTATAACAGAAAAACATAGTTTTGAGTGTTTTAATAATAACCAAATTGACTGAAATTTTACAGAGATGATCTATATATTAGTATCTAAATATTAGACGGTGGAGATGTGAAAATTTGATTGAAAAGTGAGAGTAAAGTGGAAATCCACACCGTAAGAATAAATGCGGACATCCGCAGGTGAGAAGCTCTGTGTGTGTGTGTATCTATATATATATACATATATAAACATTTGATTTAATAAATTTTGATGAACTTGAATACAGAGTTTACATGATGAACTTGAATACAGAGTTTACAAACTTACTAATTTAAATCAATGCATGTGTAAGAGGAAGCAAGCAGAGGCTTTCTATACTAAGGTTTACTAGAGTGAGAAGAGGAAGAGAGAAGAGGAGAAAAATGAAAGCCTGACTACAATGAAGCTCGAGGCTTCTATAAATAAGAGTTATAAAAGTAGTGAATAGTAAAAAGTACTATTCATGAATAATACTTTGTCTCCCACGAGTTTACTGTTGGTGAATAGTAATGTGTCTGCCACTGGTTTTACTATTGATGAATAGTGGTCTGTCTGTCACGAGTTTACTGTTGTTGAATAGTAATGTGTCTGTCACTGGTTTTACTGTTCATACTTTGACTTTACTGGAAATCAGCATATGGGTCTTGACTATCTTCATAATCGGCCCACCTAATTGGTTGTCTGGGAGAACCTTGGTGACTATGGGCTGATGATGATTCTGAAGGTGAGTGCTCTTCTTTTTCATTTTCAGCTGATAAATTGGTTGCCTGTTGAAGCAACTGCTTGGCTAATTGTTTTAACTCATCTGCTTTAGATGATGAGGATGGATTGGAAATTGATTTCTTCGGTGTTGGCTGAGGTTTTTTGACTGTTGACCTTGGAATCTGGGGTTTTAGCTGAAGAGTTGGGGAAACCGGCTTTGAAGAAGCCAAAGGTGATGGACTGGATGAGGTAACTGAAAATTCTTCAAAAAATTGGGATAAAACCCTTTCAGTTTTGAACTTATCCCACCATTTTACTAAAAGTTGTCTCAAGACCATATGGTCTTCATATTCAAGCTTATATTGTCATTTAAAGATCCAAGAGATTTTACATTTGGCCATAAAATGAAGAGTGGGGGGGGGAATCTTTTCTCAAATTCTGAGAAAGCCATGACTGAAGCAAATTTAGTGACTACATCTTGGAGGTCTATTGGGAGAAGGCTATGAGGGCACCCATGATCATTCCACCAATTTCTAAACCACATAGGGAATTGGCGATTGAATTTTCTATCAAAATTTAGAAACCAAGAGTGACTAAGATCTTCAGTTTGATGGAGAAAGATTTTGCTCCATGCATCAATGTAATCATGATAAGTAAATGTTAATGTGTCCAATTTATGGGGAGTAGAGGGGGAATCACCCTATTGGGTTAAAGAGATTATGCGGATTATGTAAAGGGAATGGTATAGACTTTTAGATGGGTCTTTTTGGTCATGAATTGGCTTGATAGATAATGACTGTGATTGAAACAGAATGTCTCGATAAAATGCTAATGGTCTACTAGGGAGATGATGGGAATTTGGGCCGAAGTAACTTTTGACTAAAGCAATGAGAATTTTTAGATGGTTGATAGAAGGTTCAATATAGAACAAAAAGTGTTCAACTCTTTCGAAATAAGGAGAGGATTTCTTATAAATGACTGCAGGTTTGGATGAAGAATCTGATTTGTACGGGTCATATTGGTTAACTAAGGCTGACTGGTAATTAGGTTTGACTTGACTAAGGTGCTACCAAGAGCAGTATATCTATTATCTGTTGAAATGGGTGACTGTCCTGTATAAGGAATGAGGCTGGAAGGTGACTCTTTTTTCACTGTGGAAGATGACTCTGTTTTGATTGAGGAAGGTGACTCTGTAATTGATTTTCCGGGATTTCTCCATGTGGACGAGCTGGGCTTCATGGTTTGGTTCCCTGGAGAAATTCACGGTTTAGGAAATCTGGGATATGGTTGTCACTTCCCTTAATGAATGCAATTTCAAAATCAAAAATACTTAAGATTGCTTACCAATGAGAAAAAAATTTGTTTGCTAGCAATGTTTTGAACATCTTTTTCTAAAACATCTTTAGCGCTTTTACAATTAACTCTGACCAAAAATTTTTGATTTAATAAATCATTTTGAAATTTACTGATATATAAAACAATGGATAAAATTTCTTTCTTGATGTTACTATAATTTGACTGAGCTGGGTTCCAGATTCCGGAATGGTAGCAGACAATTTGTTCTGGGTGATTGGGAGAAACTTGTTGTTTAAGGATACCTCCATAACCAATTTTAGAGGCATCGGTTTCTACTATCTTGTAAGAGTCAGGAAGAGGAATTTCTAAGCAAGGGAGAGTTTTAACATGACGCTTAATTTCTTTCACTAATGACGTATGAATTGATGTCCAGGGGGAATGATTTTTTTTAATCTATCAAATAGAGGTTTGCAGTGTTTGCGAAGATTTTTGTAAAAATCAGCTACATAATTAATTTAAAGATCCTAGGAATCTTTGTAATTGATTTTTATCTAAAATTACATCTGGGAATTTATCAGCAAATTGTATTCCTCGATCAATGGGTTTAATTTGAAGTTGGTGAATGTTGAATCCTAAGAAACAAATATTGGTTTGAAATAATTTGATCTTTGAAGTAGAAATAACTAAGCCATTATTCTTGATTATGGAAAAGAATTGGTGTAGGTGTTTCCAGTGTTGATCGATTGATTGAGAAAAGATTAAGAAATCATCATTGTAGACAATGGAAAAATGATTATAAGGGTTGAAAATATCGTTCATTATATTTTGGAATTCACTAGGAGCATTCTTTAGGCCAAATGACATAACATTCCATTCATAATGACCAAAAGGAGTGACGAAGGCAGTTTTGTATTTATCTGCTTCACTGATTTGGATTTGCCAGAATCCTGATTTCATATCCAATTTACTAAAGATAACAGATTTGTTTAATCTATTGATGAGATCTTGTTTGTTTGGAATAGGAAACCTGATCCATTTTAATACCGTGTTAAGAAGTTTATAGTTAATGACTAATCAAAGAGTTCCTCTTTCTAGTTCAACATTTTTCTGAACATAGAAAGCAGGGCAAGACTAAGGGGATTTACTATGGCGGATAATGTCTTTCTTAAGTAGATCATTAATTTCGTTTTTGCAGAAATCCATGACTTCATGACTTATTTGGATTGGACGAGCTTTAGTAGGGATATTTTTTTCATTAAATTCTTTGATGTAAGGAAGAGAAACGATATGTTTTTTCCTATGCTAAAAGGCAGTAGGGATATCAGAACATATTTCTTTGATAATTTTTTCTTCAAAAGTTTTTATTTTTTGCGGAAGAGAAGAATTTTGGAGTTGGTTTTCAATTCTTTTAAAATTAATTTCTTCTTGAAGAAAGATTATTTGTTTATTTTTTGCTAGAATGAAACTAATGGTTTTTGAAATATTATTTTCTTAGAATGATTAGAGTATGGATTTCAGGGTTAGAAAGAAAAGTAAATTTTACTGGTTCGTTAAAAGGGTAGGTGATAATGCCATCATATTCAGTTTTGAAGGGATAAAGCAAGGTAATAAAAGGAAGTCCTAAAATGATTTTATTAGTTAAATTTTTTACTAAAACAAACGGTGTTTTGAAACAGACATTGTTCTGACATATATGTGCTTTCAGGATTTCATATTTAATATCCATTTTTGTTCCATTAGCTGATCGTAAAGATTCTTTTGTTTTTTCAAAATATTTTGAAGGGATTAAGCCTTCTTAAATGCAATTAAGACTTGCGCCAGAGTCAATAAGGGCTGGTATTGTCAATTGAAAATCTTTTATTTTGAGTTAGACTGTAGTGTACCATTTTTTAAGTTGGATTTGGCGTATGGTACTAATAGTATTATTTAATGAAGTTTCGGCTTCATTGTTTACTGGAGAATTATCTAAAAGAGGATTTTCAGGGGGATGCTGTAATTTAAGAAATTGATTATTTATTTTAAGTAAATTTAATTCTTGTTTAATGTCTTTGTTGTCATTCATAAGTTCTAAATGTGTTTGTTGAAGGGCATGAATTTGACACTTGATTGTTTTGATTTCATGTTGTAAATCTTGGATTGTTATTTCTTTTTTTACAGGTAGAAAATTTCTCAAAAGTTATATTGAGGTTAATTTTTTGTGAGGGAGGATGAATTGTACTTTCTTGGGTAATCAATTTTTTTAATTTTTTAAGGTACTCAGCTTTAAGATATTGATGATCTATCTTACCTATTAAATCGATTAATAGTTCTTCTTGTTCTTCCTGTTTGAAAAGAACATTGACTCTTTTACAATTACAAGCATCTTGACACCCAAAAGTTGTCACACCACAATTTTCGAATGGAATTTTCAAAATTTTTGGCATGATCTAACTTAAAATTTTAACATCCCAACTTGTTGGCAACAACAACATAACGGCAACAACAACAACCACAACAAACAACAACATCAAATCTCAATTACAGAATACAAATTTCTACAAAATCTATTACTGAAATAAGATTACACTTCCTTGTTTACATAACGTGCAAAACAAGAACATGAGAACAATCTCATAATTTTAATACAATCTACTCAATTTTAAAAACTATACAGAGTCTGACAAAAATAGGGAAAACCCTGCCACTACTCCTCCGCCTCAACCCTGCTGATCCTCACCTGCAGGTCTAACCCCTACACCAAGAATTGGTGCACCGGGATTGTAGAATAACAAACCCGGTAAGCTAAAAAGCCCGTATGAGTAAACTCAAAGTAAACTCCACATTTATCACATCCAACAATTTAACACATCCAAATAAATTTTGATAAATGAATAAAAACCACACATTAACAAGACATGTACCCATGAGTCCCAGATATTTAGTAAATACCCCTCATGACCTACAACAACAATATGTGTACCCATGGGTCCCAGATACCTTCAAGTATCTCCCATGACCTACACTGACAGACGGACTAGAGCTCTATTCCTAACCGCAACCAATCACCCGGCCAAAGGCTTGGAACCCGGTTTGACTGTCTAATATCAAACACAAAAATGATAAATAGCATCTTAACCGCAACCATCACCCAAAAAGGGTTTGGAACCCAGTTTGACTATTTATCCAACAATCATAATAAATTTCCCAACATTAACCTCACAACACATTATCACAATTATTATCGTCAACAACATGATATATCTCACATTATTATTCTTAACGTCACAATATAAAGAAGACTTGTTTTTATCTTACCTATGAGTCGTTGGCGATCAAGCTCATATATTTTAAAAAACAATTAAAAGAATAATAATAAAACCACCATCATCATCATTATCGTTATATCATTTGGTTCAAAAGTGAACCTTGGTGAGATTTACTCACCTAAGTATCCAGCTGCAAATTCCACAACCAAATTTAGCAAGCGAAACACAACTTCACAACCACCTAAAAACACACAATTAAAACCTTAGTAACTAAAAATACTATAGGCTAACACAATACCCTTAACTAACCCTTAATTCAAGAGATGACAACTTTCCAAAGTCGTCGAACTTAGAGACCCACAAAGGCTGCCTCTAATCCTCCATTCCTAACTCAAACCTCCACCAAACCTAAAATCACACATAACGTTCTAGCATGCCAACATTTCTTAAAAACTAGCCACACTACCACTCAACAAGCTCACAGCAATAAGGACTACCTAACCACAGGAAACTAGGGCTGTAACTCAACCGGACGCGCCGCCATAGGTAGCGGCGAGTGGGCCTCACGCGCCACCCCAAACTTCCGAATTTGAGAAAACTCCCAACAGCAAAGTTGAAGCTTGAAGCAAGGGGAATAATTTTCATACCTGAGACTTCGACCAAAAATGGCCGGAACCGGCCGGAAACCGCCCCGAACAGTGACCAGAAAATCAAAGACAAAATCTGCAAAACCGGCCTTAAAACCTTAAAAACTTGCTTCAATCCATGCCTAAACACTACCAGGGGAAGGAGAGGATCAACACTCACCTAAGGATGTACCCCGTCGCCGCCGTACACGGCAACGCAAAATCAAAAACATCCGAACTACTTCTCAAGTTAATTACCCAAATTATACAAAGTCTGAAACTCAACATACTTCAGCCACAGATGATGATCAAACTTCCCTTACAGCTTCTGATTTTCTAGTCACTCCTCTCGTAAATCCTCAATTGAGTACACTTTCACAACCTTTTATCATTAACTATCCCAGACTAGATAAACATCTTGAATCTATAGAGAATATCTCTAGAAGAAACCTCTATAGATTAAAGTTGCCATTGATAGATCAACGAAAGCAATTATTTCGTGATTGGCAAGCGTTTATGCTTGAAACAAAATCTAACCAAAACAATGTTTGTTTCAAAACTTCGTTTGTCTTGGTAAAAAAATTTAACCGATAAAGTAATTTTAGGACTTCCTTTCATTACTTTTATTTAACCATTCAACACCGAATATGATAGTATTATTACCTACCATTTTGATGAACCAGTTAAATTTACTTTTCTTTCTAATCTTGAAATCCATACTCTGAAAGCATTTCAAGAAAATAATATTTCAAAAACTCTTAGTTGCATTCAAGCAAAAAATAAATAAATAGCCTTTCTTCAAGAATAAATTAATTTCAAAAGAATTGAAGATCAACTCCAAAACCCTTTTCTTCAGCAAAAAATCAAAACTTTTGAAGAAAAAATTATCAAAGAAATATGTTATGATATTCCTACTGCCTTTTGACATAGGAAAAAACGTATTGTTTCTCTTCCTTACATCAAAGAATTTAATAAAAAAAAATATCCCCACTAAAGCTCCTCAAATTCAAATGAGTAATGAGATTATGGATTTCTGTAAAAACGAAATTACTGATTTACTCAACAAAGACATTATTTGCCCTAGTAAATCCCCTTGGTCTTGCCCTGTTTTCTATGTTCAGAAAAATGCTGAGCTCAAAAGAGGAACTCCTCGGTTAGTCATTAACTATAAACCTCTTAACACAGCTTGCAATGGATTAAGTATCTTATTCCTAATAAAAGAGATCTCATTAACAGGTTAAATAAATCTGTTATCTTTAGTAAATTCGATATGAAGTCAGAATTTTGACAGATCCAAATCAATGACGTTGATAAATACAAAACTACATTTGTCACACCTTTTGGTCATTATGAATGGAATGTAATGTCATTTGGCCTAAAGAATGCTCTTAGCGAATTCCAAAACATAATGAACGATATATTCAATCCTTATAGTCATTTCTCCATCGTCTATATTGATGATGTTTTGATCTTTTTAGAATCAATCGACCAGCACTGGAAAAACATTTACACCAATTTTTTTCCATAATAAAGAATAATGGTTTAGTTGTTTTTGCTTCAAAAATCAAATTATTTCAAACCAACATTCGTTTTCTAGGATTTAACATTCACCAACTCCAAATTACACCCATTAATAGAGCAATACAATTTGCTGATAAATTTCCAGATGTCAATTTAGGTAAAAATCAATTACAATGATTCTTAGGATCTTTAAATTACGTAGTTGATTTTTACAAAAACCTTAGGAAACAATGCAAACCCCTATTTGATAGGTTACAGAAGAACTCTTCCCCCTGGACATCAGTTCATACATTCTTAGTCAAAGAAATTAAGAGCCATGTTAAAACTCTACCATGCTTAGGTATCCCTCTTTCTGATTCTTATAAGATAGTAAAATCTGATGCCTCTGAAATAGGTTATGGTGGTATCCTCAAACAACAAGTTTCTCCCAGTCATCCAGAACAAATCGTTCGATTTCATTCTGGAGTTTGGAACACAGCTCAATCAAATTATAGTACTATTAAGAAAGAAATTTTATCAATTGTATTATGTATTAGTAAATTTGAAGATGATTTATTAAATCAATTTTTTTTGCCCGAGTTGATTATAAAAGTGCAAAAGACGTTTTAGAAAAAGATGTTCAAAACATTGCTAGCAAACAAATCTTTGCCCATTGGCAAGCAATCTTAAGTATTTTTGATTTTGAAATTGCATTCATTAAAGGAAGTGACAACCATATCCCAGATTTCCTAACCCGTGAATTTCTACAAGGTACCAAAATATCAAGCCCAGCTCATCCAAAAGGAGAAATCCTGGAAAATCAATATTTGAGTCACCTTCCCCGGTTAAGAAAGAATCACCCTCCAGCATAGTTCCTTATGTAGGTCATTCCTCCATTCCAATAGACAATAGATATATTGCTCTTGGTAGCACCTTCAGTCAAATTAAACCCATCTACCAGTTAGCCTTAGTAAACTAATACAACCCTTACAAATCAGATTCTTCATCCAACCATCCAGTCACTTATGAAAAATCATCTTCTTACCTTGACAGGGTTGAACATTTCTTGTTTTATATTGAACCTTCTATGAGTCATTTAAAAAATCTCATCTCTTTAGTAAAACGTTATTTTGACCCAAATTCTCATTACCTTCCCGGTAAACCTTTAGCATTCTATAGGGACATTCTGTTTAAATCTCAGTCATTATCTATTAAACCAATCCATGACCCAAAAACCCATTTAAAATATTATATCATTCCCTTTATATAATGCATATCATCTCATTATCTCAATGGGGTGATTCCCCCTCTACTCCTCATAAATTAGACACATTCACATTTACTTATCATGATTATGTTGAAGCATGGAGTAAAATCTTTCTCCACCAAACCGACGATTTTAGCCATTCATGGTTTCTCAATTTTGATAAAAAAAAAAATCAATCGCCAATTCCCTATGTGGTTTAGAGATTGGTGGAATAATCATGAATGCCCTCATAACATTCTCCTTCTAAATCTCCAACATGCAGTGTAATACCCCGAAAATTTGATATTAGTTTCTAATATTATTTGGGAGTTTTTGAGTTAGAAGTTAGTGTGTTTTGGAGGTTCGAAGAAAGAGCGGAAGTGTTCAGACGCGTTTTTACCCGAAAACGGTTTAATGGTTTTGAAGGGTTAAGAGTTGACTTTTTAATCGGTTGGGTTTCTTGGGAAACTTCCTTCACGGAAGTTGTAGAGCACAACGATACGAGTTCGTAGACATGTGGCACGCGTAAAACGGACTTCGTATGCGAAAGTTATGGTCAGAGGAAGTTAGTTTCCGGGTATGGAAAGTGTATAAATAGAAAGAGGGAACCCTAGAATTCAGAAAAGCCTCCATTTTCTCTCTCCTCTCTCCCCGAGCTGCACTCACAGCTGGACCTTCGCCGGCATGGAACTCGGCCGTCCGGCCACCAAACTGGACGTCGCCGGTCCCGTTCGGTCCGCACGGGTGCCCTCTCCATTCTTGGACCACTGCCGCTCGCCGTCGCTCCGCCTGACGCCGTCACGAGGTGGAGGAGCTGCTGCATATCGCCGGAGCAGAAGTCGGTCGTCCGGCCATCGTTTTGGCCGTGACCGGTTCCATTCGATTGGTCTCGTCCTCACCTACCCAACCGTGTTGGTCTTTGACGTCGGTGACCGGCGTATAAGGCGCAGCCTAGCCCGAAAGCCACTGCCGCCGTTTGCGGCGGCGATGAGGAACACCCTTAGGTGAGTTTTGATCATCTCTTCCTTCTGGTTGTGGCTAGGCATAGTTTGAAGCAAGATATTGAGGTTTTGAGTGCCAAAATTGTAGATTGAAGCTTAGGACCGTGTTGGAGTTTTGGGGTGTTTTCCGGCCGTTTCCGGCCGAATTGGTTGGACCTTCAGGTATGAAAAGTGTCCCCCTTGTAGTATTCTACAAGTTTTGTGTTGGGAGTTTGCCCTAATTCGGAAATTTTGTGGTGGCGCGTGGGGCCCACTCGCCGCCGCCTGTGGTGGCTCGTGGCGGCGCGTCTGGCAGGATGTGTAGGCTTAGTTGCAAGGGTTAGCTAGTTCTTGTTGTTGTGAGCACGTTGATATATTATAAGACTAGGTTGAGATCTTGTGATGCTTAATGTTGGAGTTGTTTTCGATGAGGTGTGTTGATTTTGTGTTTTCAAAAGTAGGAGCCGTTTTGGCAGTTGTAAGAGGTTTAGTTTTGGGTGATCGAGGACCTTGGGAGGTCTTGAAGGAGAGTTGCCCTCCTTTGGGCAAACCTTCGGATTTTAGTTTTGGGTTAAGAGGGCAAATGTTACTCTTAGTTTGTTTGGTTACTAAGGTTAATATTTGTTTTAATTAGGGTGACTTGTGGAGTTTGCCTTTGAGCTAGACGCTTGCGTTTGTGCTTATGAAGACGCAGCGGGAGTTAAGGTGAGTAAAATCTCACTAAGGTCCACTTTGTGGCCTAATTATTTTTTTGATGATGATTGTGATGTTGATTTTGATCATGATTTGATGATGATTGTGATGTTGTTTTTGATGATGATAATTGTTATGATGACGATTATGAGGATGAGATTTATGATGATGTTGATGATATGATGATAATTATTATGTGATTTTATGATCATGAATGTGATGGTGATTTTGATGATGATGATAATTGTTGCTAATTGTGAAGTTGTCCTTGAAAGAAAATGATTTTGTTTTAAATATAAATGAGCTTGATTGTCAACGGCTCATGGTAAGTGAAAACAAGTTTTCTGTTAATAGTATAACCTTTCAAAAGGACTTCCGATCATGAGTAATAATTAGAGTTAGTAGAATTATTCTTGGTTTAAATATTTATATCCACGTGTTTATGTGTGGAAGACACGTTATGATAATGTGATAGCGTGATGTAGAATTGTTGTTTAAATAGTCAAATCGGGTTCCTAGCCTTTAATCGGGTGATAGGTTACGGTTATGATTGTATTATTATTTTGTGAATTGATAAGTGTTATGTTGGGAGAGTATTGGAGTGTATGCCTTAGTGGTGATTGTGTGCATTAGTTGTGGATGTATGCCTTAGTGGTGATTTTGTGCATTAGTTGTGGATGTGTGCCTTAGTGGTGATTGAGTATATTAGATTAGGAGCCTTCGTGGTGGACCGGGAACCAAGCCTTGGTCGAGTGATTGGTTACGGTCAGTATAGAGCTCTAGTATGTCGGTACTTCATGGGGGATGACTATGTGTTGACGAACCCATGAGTACGTGTTTTGTCTAGTTACTTATGGGGGATGACTATGCGTTGACGAACCCATAAGTAAGAGTAGAGAAATGATTGGGTGCTATTCTTATGTGATGTTATTTAAATTCTTTGCTTTGAGTATCTCCTGAACTATGCTTATCCGCAGGAGATTTCTTAAATTTTAATTGTGTGATTTTTGGAATCCTGAACTACCCCTTTTTGCAGGATTTCATTTATGATTCTGAGTGATTTTGAATTGTTGTGTTTTCTTAATTTCTTCTTGATTGCTCTTGCTTGTAAGTGTTCTCTTGAATTTATTTTTTTTAAGGCATGAACTCTTGTTTTATCTTATGGGTTGAGTCTGTTGTTGTAGATTTACTCATACGAGCTTTTAAAGCTTACCGGGTTTGTTGTTTACAACCCGGTGCACCAATCCATGGTGTAGAGGTTGTTTTTGCATGTCAGGTTTAGTAGAGTTGAGGCTGCGACAGATAAGCTTTGTTCCTTTTCGTTTACTTCTAGATTTTTGTGAGTATTGAGGGAGGTTTACATGTTTCAAATTATTCTTTCACATGTTGTAAAACTAAAGTGTTGTAAAGTTTGTTTTTCTTTTAATTATCATGCCTTGAATTTGGAATTTTTATTTATCAAAAATTCGGGGTGTGACATGCAGTCACTAAATTTGTTTCAGTCATGGCCTTCTCCGAATATGAGAAAAGGTTTCCCCCCACTCTCTATTTCATGGTCAAATATAAAATTCCTTGGATTTTCAAATGACAATATAAACTTGAATATGAAGATCATCTGGTCTTGCGACAACTTTTAGTCAAATGGTAGGATAAGTTCAAAACTGAAAGAGTTTTATCCCAATTTAGTGAAGAATTTTCAGCCATTCCATCTAGTCCAGAAACTTTGGTTTCTAATCAGTTGGCATCTCTAATCCCTCAGTTAAAATCTCAGACTCCTCAAATAACATCACTTTCTAAAAAACCAGTCTTCAGTTCATCTTCATCATCCAAAGCAGATGAATTAAAAGAATTGGCCAAAAAATTATACTACAACTGGTGGTCAGTTTGTCAGCAAAAGATGATGAAGAAGAACACTCTCCATTAGAATCATCATCAGCCCATAGTCACCAATGTTCTCCCAGTCAACCAGCCAGGTGGGTCGATTACGAAGATAGTAAGATCCATATTCAAGACTAGCCAAAGTGAAATCCGTGAACAAACAAGTTACTATTCATCCATAGTCAAGTGAATCCGTGAAAAACAAGTTACTAGTTCTCAACAGTTACAAACAAGTTACTATTCATCAATAGTTACAAATAAGTTACAATTTATAAATAGTAAAATCCGTGACAGACAAGTTACTATTTATCAACAGTTATTTTTTACTATTCATCACTTTGTAATTTCTATTTATAGACGCCTCCAGCTTCGTAGTAAGCAGGCTTCATATTTTCTTCTTCTCTCTCTCTCTCTATAGTCAGAGATTCTCCTTTAGTTCTTAAGTTAGCATAGTAAATTCATGTGTTGAGCACAATTGCTCTTACTCATGCATTAATTTCACCTAATAAGTTTTTTTTTATGTTTGTAAACTCTCATCAATTCAATAAATGAAGTTTAGTCATTTCATTTTATTAAGATAAAATTATATGCTTCCGTGTGTGTGTGTATAAGTAGATCATTTCTGGAAATTTTCAGCCAAATTAGTAATCTTTAAGGCTTCGAACTAACTTAAATCAATAGACGATTCAAATCTGCCAAACTTGAACCGTTCATGAAAATTGAAGTTTTGAGCACCTTAATGATCAACAATTTGGATGAAATTTTGCATAAGTGATCTACATATTAGAACCTAAAAACTGAATAGTTAAGATTGAAAAATGTAATTGAAAAGTTGGGCTAATGCTCAATCCCTCATATAAGTCAAGGGCCATGTATATATATATATACACAAATCCGTTCAGAAGAGGACGTCCGCACCGCCCTTAAAGTGTGGATGTCCCTCCGTTCTCCACTGTCCGGCACCGAAGACGCCTATCCTCTTATCGAGAGGATACCAGACCCCGATTGTGACCTCTTGCCTGTGGACTCGCCGTATACTAGTTTGCAGTTGCCATTATTCTTATTTGAAGTTTTGGGTGGAGGTTGCTGCCCAGACCTTCAAATTTGATCTCCATGGCCTTCATCTTCATGGTAAAGTCGTCGGGGATGTCTTTGCTGTCATTCGGCAAGAGGAGGGCTGTCGTCAGCGCCGGACTGTGGAGAACGGAAGGACATCCGCACTTTAATGGCGGTGCGGATGTCCACCTCTAATTCGGCCTGTGTGTGTTTACATAAACGTTCTAAAGAGGACGTCCGCACTAGGCTTAAGTACAGACGTCCCTTCGTTCTTCACCGGACTGCTCCGACAACGGCGCACCTCCACTTGAGCGGATACTAGAAGCATTACTGATCAGAGGCATCCCCGATCACTTTCTCTTGCTGGTGAGTCTGCCGAATATAGTTTGCAGTCGAGATAAATCAACTGCAAACTATATTCGATTCGGCAGAGAAAGTGATCGGGGATGCCTCTGTTGTCTGCTCTGGTGGAGGTGCGTCATCGTCGGAGCCGTCCGGTGGAGAACGGAGGGACGTCCGTACTTAAGCCTAGTGCGGACATCCTCTTTAGAACGTTTCTGTACACACACACACATGCCAAATTAGAGTGCGGACATCCCTCTGTTCTCCACAGTCCGGCGTTGATGACGGCGCTCCTCTTGCCGAATGACAGCAAAGACATCCCCGACGACTTTACCATGAAGATGAAGGCCATGGAGATCAGATTTGAAGGTCTGGGCAGCAACCCCCACCCAAAACTTCCTCCTCGGAGGGAAATCTGGGCAGATTATGGATATGCTCATGGTGAGCTATGTGAGGGTTTCCACTTGAGGCAGCCCTCCTTCTAGCGCCATTGTTTCGGCGTGATCTCTGAGGGGGCGTGGATCACACAGATACAGAAAACCATCTTCAAGCTCCCATAACCTGTCAATCATGAATGAAGAGCGTCAGAGGGAAGACCGGGTGTTTCGGCCTTCGACCCTCCGATGCCTAAGTCAGCCATATGTGAGTAGAAATAAGGTGAGAATGGGGGTGAAGATGGAGAGAGAGCAAATGAGGGGTGAAGAGTAGTATTTATAGGGATATGGTGGATGCACCCTAAAAATACCACTTTGCCCTTATTAGAGGGTGTATTACCATTATGCCCTCAAGGGATAGTGTATGTTTCTTGGGCTTAGCTAAGGCCCAAACCCATTTAATGTGATGACACGCGTCTTCTTAGGCGAGTATGACCGATGTTCTACTATGTACTAACATATATATATATATATATATATATAGTCCGGATCTAGAGAATATCTCCTTAAACTCTTAAAATGAGGATGGTTTTAGTTCTAACATGTATTTTGACAATCAAAGCCACTTATTCCCTAGTTACCTACCCACATATGAATCCTACAAAAAATTTGCTAAAATGAAAAACGTTTAACCATTTGATTAACACAATATTTTTTTAATTTTATCTAACGGCCTATAATTGTTTACGTCAATTTGAATCACCAAATGATTATGAAATTAGTTGAAATTTTGTAGACATGTTTCTTGCATATGAATTTAGAGGATCAATGGTTGAGATCGTTAGATGAAATTATCTAATAATGTGAAATAATAGAAATCCTCAAATTTCTAAAGTAAAAATGTCCTCTTTAAATCTTCCCTAAATATAAGGGATCTTTTTTTTTGACATATGTGAGGGATTGAACATTAAACCAACTTTTCGATCACAAAATCATATTTTTACCATTAACTTTATAGGTCTATATGAGTAGATCACTTGTGCAAAATTTCATCCAAATTGGTGATCGATAAGGTTTTGAACTAGCTTATATCAATGGACATATCAAATCTGTCAAATATGAACTGTTCATGCAAATCGCTGTTTTAAGTACCTTAATGATCACCAATTTAGATGAAATTTTGCATAAGTGATCTATATATTGAGACCTACAAATTGAACGGTTAAGACTGAAAAAATGTAATCATGGTCTAATGCCCAATCACTCATATATGTCAAAAAAAAAAAGACCCTTTAGTGGAAGGGCCAAACATCCTTATTTATTCAAAAGGTACGGATTTTGCCAATAGAACCACTTTTCGGTCATATTTTTCGATCATAACCAATTAATATCTAGATATATATGTCATAATCATCTATGCAAAAGTTCAGCTAAATTGGTGATTATTAAGGTATCGAAACTATATGATTACAATGAGCGAGCCAAATCCAATGTTCTAAAAAACGGCCTAGGCTGCCACCTAGGCACTCGGAGCCCCTAAGCAGCCCCGATTTTAGGAAAATCACCTAGTGTAGTCGGCTGGCCGTTTTGTGGCCGCC
This sequence comes from Fragaria x ananassa, assembly GCA_034370585.1. Taxonomy (NCBI): domain Eukaryota; kingdom Viridiplantae; phylum Streptophyta; class Magnoliopsida; order Rosales; family Rosaceae; genus Fragaria; species Fragaria x ananassa. The sequence continues at coordinate 6,450,012 of CP139760.1, forward strand.
TGGGCGGGTCTGGGTGGAGTGCCGACTAGTTTTTTTTTTTTTTTCATCGGATTTCAGTAACTGAAATTTGGAATTTTGGTGCAATTGAATGGGAAAGCTCGAATGGTAGAAACTAAATTCTCTGAAATGAAATGGAGAAACAATATAGGGTGAGAGATTGGAATAAACTAACATTATCAAACAAAGATTAGATTGTGTTGTTTTTTTCTAAAACAAATTAAAACGCGCGCAATAAGTGTCAAAAATAAATATTTATTATAAGAACAAGATCGGAGGAACTGATTTGGTAAGTTGTGAAGGATAGTGAAGATGGTTAAAAGACAGTTATTAAGTTTGGACTTTGGAATCAGTGGCGTATGTAGATAGGGGCACGAGGGATCAGCTGACCTTCCTCAATAGTTAAAAACATTATAGATGATCTTTAGTTTGTAAATTAATCACCAAGTAAGTTAACCAATTTGACCTTTCTAAACTTGTGAAACTTCGGTCCATTTACTATCTACAATTGAGTATAATTGAGAATCATAATTAAAATTCTTGGTCCAAGGTTATATTGGTGTACAAATAATATTACCATTTACTCTGCAAGTTTGATAATTACCAATATATAACACTTCAACTTTGTGTTTGAAATCATGCTAGGGAAATGAAATTATCCATCAGGTGATTTAGGTCCCAAAAGGTTAGATTTATACTTAGTTTTACCTTCTATCAATCAGTAGATGATAAAATTGAAAAAAAAAATGTTCAGAATGATAAATAATCATGTTGATTTCAAATTAGTGTAGAACGGAGTGTAATACCCTAGATTTTCATATCAATTTTCTTGTATTATTTCTGAAATGAATGAATGATTAATTGTGGGAAATTCTCATTCATTTGTGTGAAGTTAAAGTTTCGGGAGTCAATTATTTTTAGGTGCTTTGATTTTTAAAAGGCCAAAAGTTGACTTTCTTATCCATAAGTTATTTTCGATAACTTCCTTCATGAACGTTGTAGAGTTTGGCGATACGAGTTCGTAGACACGCGGCACACGTAAAATGGATGTCGTATGAAAAAGTTACATTCAGATGAAGTTAGTTTCCAATTTTAGAAAGTATATAAATAAAAAGTTGTGGGTTTTATTTTTAGAGACCCTAAATCAGCCTCACTTTCTCTCTCCACTCTCCCGAGCTCCCGCACACTCTCTCTTCTCTGGCAAAATTCTCCTCCGTCCGGCCACTAAACTAGACGCCCTCGGTCCCATTCGGTTCGCACGGGTCTTGTTTTCATTCCTGGAGCAGCGCCACTTGTCACCGTGCTGCCTAGATGCTGCCACGAGGAGGAGAAGCTGCTGCGGTTTCGCTAGAGTTTCTTCTTTTCTGGTCACCAATCGAGACGCCGTCAGTTCCTATAGGTTTGCACAGACCTCCCCTACAAAATCGTGCTAATCTTCAAGGCCGTTGACTGGCGTAGGTTGGACAACTAGACCCGATGCCACCGTCAACGAATCACTGATCGGAACTACCGTTTACGACGGCGACAGGGTGCAACACTAGGTGAACCCTCTTTCGTCTGTGTGTGGCTGTGTAAACCAATCAACTCAGTTTTGAGTTTTGAAACCTTGAATTTCAAATTTGAAGCTCAAGCTTGTGGTGGTTGTTTGGGGTAGTTTCAAGTTGAATCGAGTTTAGTCTCAGGTACAAAACGTGTTCCTTATGTTGTGATCTACAAATTTGGTGTTGGGAGTTTTCCTAAATTTTGAAATTGGTGGTGGTGCATGGGGCCCACTCTCTGTCACCTGTGGTGGCGCGTGACAGCGCGTTCAGCAGTGTTTGTAGTTTTAGTTTCTATGGTTAGCTAACTCGTGTTGTTGTGAGCATGTTGAATTGTGGAAATTATAGGTTATAAGTAAGGATTGCATGCTAGGTTCTATTTTATTCATAGATGTTTTGGGAGGTTGTGAACTTTGAATGTTTGAGAAGTAGAAGCAACAATTTTGGGTTGTTAAATTCGACGACCTTAGAAGGTTGTCCTCCTTTGGGCTGAGGTTTAGTTTGAGGGTGTTTTGTTATCCTTTAATCGGAAGGTGCTAAAGGTTATCATTTGTGTTAATTAGGTAGCTTGTGGAATTGTTTTGAGCTTGGCTCTTGAGTTTATTGTAAGACCCAACGAGAATATTTAGGTGAGTAAATCTCAACAAAGTTAACAATTTGACCGAATTTATTATGGTCATTTGATGATGATGTTGAATTTAGTAATATGCTATTATTTGTTTGAAAATATATAAGTTTGATCACCAACGACTCATAGGTAAGATAAAACAAATTTTCCTAAGTACATTTTATTTGTGTATTATGCAGCTTGTTTTTAAGCTCATATGAGCGTCCTTATTTTACTAAACTTTTAAAGCTAATGTAATTAAGGAGATGTAATGTTTAATTCAATTGTTGAATTTTGTTAACATTTACATTTCCCGCATTTGACTTTAGTTTGGAAGTTGTTGAGCAGGTTTTGAGAGTGATGTTTTGAGTTATATCATGCTCAAATTTTTGAACTCATGTGAGCAGGTTTTGTGGCGATAGTGGTTTTCGTGATCGAACTCATGAGATCCTGCCCTTAACACCAAAATTAAGTTGATTTCTGGGTTGCACGCACCTGTGTTTGAGATTTGATTAGGGCTTTGCTCACTTTATTTCATTTCTTGACTACCATGTCACCATGTGATGAAGGAAACACAAATGGCCGGGTTTAGGCTGCAAGGGTCTGGCGCTATACATAATGCATGGTTGCTCCAAGTCGATATCTCCCAGAATTGATGATGAATATTTGATACCAATCTCTATTAAATGCTTGTCTTGGCATTCGATCATAAAATATGTTATCGATCTTGTTCATAGGTTTCTTGAATGCAAAAGTGCCTGAGCTTAGGTCTTCACTATTGGTGCACATTGTAGAAGACATCATATGCTTTGATGACAAGTTGATGTGATTTGCTTGCCACGCAACCTGTCATGCTAAAGAACCTGCAGTATTAGTTATGTAAATCAGTAAATGGATGTGATGTCTAAGAACAACTAGCTAGCTAGCTAGTTAACGTTCAGAATTTTCATGTCTAATTCTTATTGAAGGCTCAGTACTCTCAGTAGTTAGATTCATCTATCTACTTTAATCTGCAAAAGCATTTCTCTAAATCCCTTCCTTTTATCTCATATGAATGTTATTTTAAACAGACTACAACCACCCAGGAGGCGTCATAATCTGAAATGAACTTGGAAACTCACGGCGGAGCTAGAATTTGCACAACTTTCTTGTACCGATCGATCCATGAATAATTAAATTCATAATCTGGACTGGTTAGGGTTGACCTAATCATCAGTGGCTCAACTTCAGCAACCCAGGAGGTTAGCTGATGATTTATTTCACCCTTTTCTTCTTGTTACGTACCCATTCGAGATGTTAAAGGCTCGTTTAAAATGCATTTTTAAGTAAAGCTCCAAAGTAATTACAACTACAGAAAAGTAAGAAACTTGTCATTCGCTGATTCTGACATATTCTTTCTGCACGAAGCGTTGGATGGTAAGTACATTTCCAGATTCAAGGAGCAAAGATTATAGAACACCACTATTTAGGGGAAAATCACCTCGCACCTGTGTTAATTTATCAATTACAGTGTTGCATGCACTTAATTCAGCAATGTGTGTTGTCATGAAATTTATATTTCTTCTTAGAAATTAAAATGCTAGCTGAAGATATATCAGTGCCGTTCAAATTAAACAGTATGGCCATTCAAAGGGTTTGTCGATCTGCAGAGTGAGCTAACTGTATCTGAGAGTATTATATATACAGATGAATGTTGTTTGTTTATTAGGGCATGCAACGTCTTTAATCAAACGTCCAAATTTGGTTTAAACAATAGAATAGTAAGAAGTTGTCGTCTATAACTATATATATACTCAGATTTTTAACACATTCCTTGTCTTTCATACCAAACTCGGTCATGTTTTTGTAACATTGCAGACATCTCATGATTTAATCATTCTAAACTTTTTATTCCAACTCTCTCTCTCTCTCTCTCTCTCTCTCTCTCTCTCTCTGTACATCGATTCATTCTGGAGAAGCACTATTTAGCTTGGACATGCATAACCTAGCTATGTAGAAGTACAACAGCATGCATGCATTAGCAGCATGCCAGCAAACAACTTCTGAAGGCAAACTTATCAGCCTTTTGTAAAGAAGCTAGCTAGGATTGATTAACGTTAACCAGCAAAGTAAACACTTAATATCATGATACCCTGCCCTTTTTTTTGTTTGAAATTCTCTAGTGCGTTCTAATTATTATTGTATGGCGATCCAGCAAATGTTGAAGGCACCATCACAGAAGAAGAAACCTTGAACCTCTTACTCCTTGACCCCTCCTCACAATCATCACCAACAGTAATGCTAGCGCTACTCATCTGATCTGGACTATCCATCCACCCCATGATTTGATCCATCAACCCATCTCCAAGATCCGACCCGTCGGAGTCCATCCCAGGTTGCCGGAAGCTGTAACCCCAGTCGCTACAATCCGAAATACTAGAACTTTCCCAAGATGAAGGCCCAGTGCTAGTACTAGTACTAGCTTCTCCAGCATGGGAAACAAGAGTACTAGTTTCATCAGCAGCATGGGGCACAATGATGCTAGGCTGTACTACTTTTTCTATGTTCTTCATGTCGAACAAAGGGTTCACTGGGTTGTTTTGGTATTGCTGATACTTTCTGAAGTGGAATATACTAGCAAAAGTGAAGTTGTCACTCACCCTACTCTTAGAGGACTTGTTATGATGATCGCTACTCCTCGCCATGATACTTTGGAGGTTCTTGCTTAGCTTGGCCTTCAAGGAAGAAAAGCTAAGTCCTTGTCCCCTGCCGTGACGTCCATCAGATAAACAAGAAGGCATAAAAGTGCCATTCGGATTGGGACAAGAGTTAGCCAGAAGGCTCGAGTTGCTGTCAGGGTTGGCCGCCGGTGCTGCGAAGTTTGTTCGGGCATTTTCACCACGTAGGGCTCGAGCAGCTTCATCGTAGGCTCTTGCTGCCTCTTCTGGAGTGTCGTAGGTTCCGAGCCAAAGCCTTACACGTTGAGAAGAGTCCTTGATTTCGGCTACCCACCTCCCTGAAGGTCTTTGCCGAACCCCAACAAACCTCCGAAGTGCTGCTTTAGCACTCGATGTCGATGACTTCGACATAGCTTTGGTGGCGGTGGCGGTGGTGGTGGCGCTGGCCATAGTGGTTTTTGAGAGCTCAGGTCCTGCCATATATTCACACTAAAAATTTGATTTCTAGATTGCACCTATCTAGGAGAGTGTCTAGTATTTGCACTTTGATTAGGGCTTTGCTTCTTTCTTTCTTTTCTAGATTACCATGTGAAACACACATGGGGTTAGGCTGTAAGGGTTTGGCACTATATATAATGGTTGCTCCAACAATTGATGAATATTAGTTTATATATGATAGGTATATACTATATACCAATCTCTATTATTTGTTTGTCCTGGCCTTCATCTTACCCATACAATTTTATATTGTTAACCGTGTGCATGATTTACTTGCAAATTGCAATTGCCTTATAGTTTAGTGGCTCCGTACTTATGCTTGATCGAGCTGATCAGCTAATGAACTGGCTACCCGCTAAAAGCTTTACAAGTACTGCTCGATCACTAATGATTGACATTATACTAACCTTTTCACATCGATATTTCAGTATTGTTTAGTAATAATACTGTATTTAACTTTCTCCTTATATACTTATGTTTCTGGGATTTTGTGAAATCTACCACAAATTTTATTTCATACAAGCTTTGGAAGTAGCAAGGTTGAAAGGCCTAAGTACGTGATCTAGTTTAATTTACTTGTGTTTTTATACTGAATACAGTTCAGATGAGAAGATAATAGAAGATTGTGACTTGAGTTTTATCTTGGTATATACTACATATAAGAGTGAGTGGCAGTTTCAAACAAGTGATAACATAATCCTTGGTGAAAAGAAAAATAGACGCATCGCACCAGATGAAACCCTTCGAAAAGTAAAAACCTTCAAGAAAGATGTTCATGAGGTGAAACCCTTAGAAGAGCGATAAAACTTTTGAGGAAAATCTTAGTAAGGTGATATCCGTTGAGGAGGATCTGAATAAGGTGAAGAACTCTGTTATGTAAATCCTCAGCTTGATGATCAGCCGATCGAGAACAAGGCTTGGTTAGCTCTGCCCAGAAAAATCCAAGCATACGAAAAGAAGGTGACAAAGAAAGGCGGTCTAAGCTTGTCCGGTTGTAAATGAAGAACGGATATGGAACGTTGGATTGGAATTTTAATAATCCGGCTGGTAAGTCAGTTTAGAACTTTAATCAATACTCTGATTAGTGATGACGCAAAGGTAATTTCGGAGTTTAGTACTTGGAGAGTTTGGCATACAATGATTGTGGGCTCCAAAACTCTTTCCTCCGTCGTTTCTGGTGTTTCTATCCTCCTGACCGAAATACCCTTAGGATTTTAGGGGCCACTAATTTGTTTTGGGATGAGATTAGTGGGTTAATTGGGACCCGAGTTTTGTCTTAATCTTGAGTCCGTGGCCCTTGGATCGTTGGGATTGGGACTCTAGTCCATTTAAATGAGGCCATAGATTCCCAAACTTTCATTCCTCTCCTCGAGTGCAAGTGAGAAATTGTCAATTAGCGTATCAATTTTCTTTAGCGTAATGACACACTTAGAATGACACGTACCGAGTATGATAGATCATCTAGGGTTTACTACTAACCAATGTACGTCTTGATAAAAGGATCCTAAGCTATTCAAGATGGTTTTGGGAGCTTAAAGGGTGGTTGGTATGAAATCTCTACGTAACCGATTGTATTGAAGCCAACATTTCCCCGTTAGGTCATCAACGAGCAATGAGCCGGCGTATAGTGGCGGAGGTGTATACTCGTATAGTGGCGCCGAAGGCGTATACTCGTACAGTGGTAGAAGCGTATATCCATATAGTGACGGATTTAGGAACTTTTCTTCTTTTGTGTGGATAGTGTAATAATGCACATATTATGCTGATCGATCAGTTTCTTTTATTTGTTCAAATCCTCGTTAGACCTTGGCCTTCTGAGGTGTTTCAGCAAGCATTGATCGATCTTACTCTCAAATCTGTTTTTTGTACAATCGATAATGTAAGTACTCATTGACGCTGTTGGTACTTGGTGATCTGCACCAGTACGAGCATAATCAACAGTTACTAAAACCCATGCACTCTACTGATTCTTATCCGGGAAAAGTGGGCGTTCTCCGGTCGAGAACTAACAATGGTCATTGCTATTTGCATTCAGTGAGTTGATAATCGAAAGGATTGCTGGTGAGGCAATTGCCTCCATTGATATTTCATACCTGTTTAGCTACTCAGTAAAATAGTTCTAAGTTAACATACACGTACGTATATGTACATATGGTATTGTCTGTTAATTGATGTTGTATAGCAGATTGAATCATTCTCTAGTTTTGCATGTCGATGTTATCAACAAATGATTTGGTCACATCTGAGATTGTAACTAGCAATAGAGTTTAGATAATGGTCAACTTGACTGCGCTATCTTCTTGCTCATGATCGACCAAACAAACTTTTCATTGTGATCGAGAAAGCGACAATTTGGCAATTTGGCCAATTGGGAAGTTGAGCAATTTGGCATGGCATAATCTGTTGGTTTACTAATCACATTCATGCATAAGGACATACACCAACCTATAAACTCCTTCATCTGCGCCTGACTCTTCTTCTTCTCCCACTAAATTCTCAACCATAAATTTCAAATCATTGATTTATCATCGTTAGATTATCATCACCATATATATGCAATATTATTATTTTATTTCCTTTTTCTTCTTCAATTGATGAAACATAAATTTTCTAAATTTTCTCAGTCTTCTTTTCAAATTATTTTTAATTATTTGGGTTTTTAATTAGGTATATTTTCATTATTTCATTTTCTTGGTTTGATTGAGCTTCTGAGTTTCTCTACTACATTTTAGTTTGATACATTTGTTACCAACTAGTAATTGTGCCCTATTATATTAATTGTTTGAGCATACTAGCTTAATTTTTATCTTTTGAAGGAAAAATGAATTTACTGAAAGATGGGGAGCCTCAATTTTGTTTTTTGCCTAGAGCCCCGGTTAACTCAAGGCCGGGCTCTGGATAGATTAGTCATTATTTCATTAATTGTATTTGCTCACTTATTTTGTAAGACTGTTATCTATAATCATCGCATATAGATATATATAATTAATAATAATAAAATCAAATTGAAAAGCCCCAATCTGCTAAGGCCCAAAAGAAAACCCTAATAGAATTGGCCCGAGCCGAACTAAAACCATAAGCAAACTTTCAACGTCGTTGCCGCCATCACTGCAGTCGACGCCGCTAATGCCGCCATCATTGCCACTGATTCCCTTGTCGCTGCCCTTGATACAAGCATCGCCACCACCATCCAAAGTTCCATGTGTTATTTTCCCAAGCTATGGCTTCATACATACCAACAACACCAATCGTTCCTTTAGCAGATACAATGATATTTAAGTTGTCTTGGATGCAACCTATTCCATTACATATTCGATCCAACACATATTCAACGATGATGATATTTGAAAGTTTTATTGTATGGTTTTGTATGTATGTATATACCAGATCAAGGTGTGATTAAATCTTTGAATATCTAAAGTTGTAAATGTGTGATTATCTGACCATCTTCGTTGAAGGGACATGCCATATATAAGCAGCAGATAGTGGAATGTTAAAATAAACATTACACGCACCTACAACCTCTTTTTAGTTTCTTTTATTTGAAACAGGAGTAGCACACATTTTGATGTCTACATATATATGTTTTGACTACAAAAATTAACATAGCTCATAAGATCCTTTTGGATATAGTCGATTTATGGTAACTCTCGTTAGTTCTTTTAAAAGTGTGATATATTGAAAATTTCTTTAAGGAAACACCTTTAGTTTAAGAAGATTTGGGTTTAAATGAGACTGTTGTGACCCCTCTAATCTTTTCGGGACTCACCTGGTTACATTTTTGGCAGCCCTTAACTAATTATCATCTAATTCACTCTAAAAAAGAGTAGAAGTTGACTTGTAGTTAATGGTTTTTTTTTGAGATTTTTTTTTGTAAATTTGTGTGTGAAAAACAAAAACAAAAATATTGTAGTGTATGCTTGATCGTCGTTCACTCAGTTTAGAATTGTTGCCATACGACCTTGAGATTGTGAGAACAATTAGGAAAGAAATTGAGAAACTTGATTCTTAGATCATGTAGTCGGTAGTCGATAAATACCCCCCCTGGCCCGCGATGCTACGAAGCCCAGCATGAGGCAGATCGAACAAGCCTCATCCTGGATGCTATAGTAGTCTGGGTCGGGAGGGGAAGACTCCATAGAAGGCCAAAATAAACAGAACATAACAGTATACTTGTCCCACATCGAATAACATGCAAGACATAAGTCAACGCGGGGTTATAAATACAGCTGAAGTCAACCAAAATGGTAAGAAACATCTTCTAGCATTTAATACTTACCTACCAATAACTGACTTTATCATTGGACAGAGAAAGACCGGAAAGTACCGGTCGGTCTCCTTTTGCAGACATGAAGAAGCATATCAAAGGACGGACCATGTGCGGCAGTTTCTACGAGGTCTACAAGATCCAACAAAAACAATTGGCGCCGTTTGTGGGAAATCTTACGAAAAGCCAGAGTCGATGACTGAGTCAAATGAAGCAGAAGTCAAGAGAAGGATAATGACAAGAGATCACAGTGGCCTCAGTGGAGATAGGACGCCGGGAAGCAATGTCCGGCCGAGTGTAATGGATGAAAGACAGGAATGCGCACCGTCAACAAACGATTCACAAAGGACCCCGGACGGAACGATGCGCGGTCTCACGCAAGAAGAAATAGAGGATATGGTGGAGAGGTTGAGAGCGGACGTGGCACGTATGCAGAGAGAAAAAATGTGGGACCGCTTAGACACTTAGAGAGAAAAAGCTGGAGAGAGATAACGCGACGATAATGGGCGCGTTATCGAGAAGACTGGAGAGTGACGAGGCAACTGAGCGGGCGAGGGCGGAGGTTCACCGATAACACCGCTAATGGTCACCCGCAAGACGGTCATTGTCGGGGAGAACCTGTTTCCAGAATTTATGGAAAGAGAAGGCATACCGCCACTCCCAAAGCCAGTCAAAAACAAAAGGTTGGAGACAACGTGAGTCGAGGTGGCCCTAATGGCCATGCGAGACAGTGTGATGAGCCTGACCACGAGGGTAGACGAAGCAGAAAGACGGGCGGCACACAACCTGCCCGGCGTGGGATTTGAAGAAAGAGAGGGACCATTCACAAGGACCATCACGTAGACCTTACGTTCTTACACAGCCAAACCTCTTAAGTTGATCTACAGGGAGGAAGGGGACCCGCATCTCTTCCTTGATAGCTATAAATCTCATACAAACGCAAAGGGTTATTTGGATGCCGCGTGCTGTAACATGTTCCAGGAGAAGCTATCAGGAGAGACACTGACCTGGTTCTATAGATTGCTTTAGGAAGATAGCGAACAGATTCGTGAACCGATTCATACTGCGTACGGATGGGCAGAATACCGCCCAGCTGTTCAAGGTAAAGCAAGGGCACGCCGAGGGACTAAAAGCCTTTGTAAAACATTGGCAGGGGGCCACAGCCAAGGTCAGGAGTTTCGACAAGAAGGTGGGGGAAGAAGCCTTCGTCCAGGCCCTGTTGCCTGAGAAGTTTTTATACGCGGTACAAATTGAAAATCCCAGGGGCTATGATGAGCTAATGGAAATGGCGATCAGGCATGCACAGGCAGACTACGACACATACGGGGATCAGCATGCAGGCAAGAGAAAGGAAGACAGGAGGTCCAAACCCTAAGGACAGACAATCCAAGAAGTAAGAACCTGGAAAGGGGACCAAGAGGGATAAGCTTTCACTCCTAGCAAGAGGTTCAAGGATGGAGGCAGGAAGCAAGCCAAGCAAATGGGGGGTCCACAAGGGAAGAGCAAAGGGAGCTATCAGGATAGTGGGTCTAGAGAAGCAGTTCCCGCAACCAGGGAGAACTTCACCACATTAACGGCAACCCCGGAGGTGGTGTGGAACGAGAACAAGGGAGCGATCTCGGGACCAGTAACCAAATATTTTCTACCGTCCCGATTGACCCAAGAGGATACCAGAAAGTACTGCGGATACCACCGGGAAGCAACGCACGCGATAAATAACTGTGTTGAGCTGAAAAAAATGATCGAGAGCCAACTAAAAGCAGGAAAGCTTTAGCAATACGTGTCAGGTCAGCGGCAAGCAGCGGGGGAATCCGTTTATGGGACAATTAACACGATTCGTGGGGAGCACGGATAGACTAGAGGAGTAACAAAGTCAAGAAGTAATGCTGGGATCAGAGATGGGCGAGAGATATACGCCTTCAAAAGCTGTAGCGCTCAGAATGTCAACGTGAGGTGGAGATCAGTGACGTTTGAAGAAGAAGAAGAGCAAAGGACCAGACTGCCTCACGAGGATCCATTCCTGATCACTGCATAGTTGGATCATTATCTGTGCAAAATTCTAACCGACACTAAGGCGTCCGTGAATGTGTTGTTCAGAAATGCTTGGCGGGCGCTAAAGAAGAGGAGCAACAAGCTCACGCAGGATAATGAACCATTGATAAGCTTCTCGGGGAACGTGGTGCAGCCTCTTGAATTTGACTACGAACCTATGATCCTCGGGGGTTTTGAGGGGAACACGCTGAGAACAGCAGTAGATTTCATAATTGTCGACTGCGACTCGTCGTACAATGGGATACTTGGGAGGCCAGCCCTGTGGAAAGCCAAGGCATTCATCGCCGGTCACATGCTGATGATGAAACTGCCATCCCCAAAGAATATTGTTACGGTCCGGGGCGATCAGTTGGCTGTAAGAGGATGTTATGTCATTGACCGAAATAATGGTAGGAAAAGAGCAAAGGTATTAGCCTCCGGGAACACGAGTAAACTGATGTCGGATGTCTACGAGCGAGGATCCCAGGATTAATGCTGCAGCAGAAGGAATCGAGTCCGAGAGACCTAGATCAGTTGAGGAAACAGAGCTCATTTGCATCTCGGACGAGTTCCCAGCAACAACCACAAGGATCGGGTCGGGAGTGCCACTGGTTGTACGGGAGGAGCTCGTACGTTTCCTGAAGGCTAACAACAAAGCATTCGCGTGGTCATATGCTGACGTGCCCGGTATCTCGGGTTATATAGTCACGCGCAAGTTGGGAATCCGTAAAGGTGTACCTCCGGTACAACAGAAGCGGAGGTCGTTTGATCTGGCCAAGTACAACTTCATCAAGGGAGAGGTGCAGAGGTTGCTGGATATCCAGTTTATCAAGGAAGCGAAATACCCTGAATGGTTGGCCAACGTGGTCATGGTCCCAAAGAAGGCGGTAGGGCAGTGGAAGATGTGTATGGAATACACCAGTCTTAATAGGGCGTGCCCCAAAGATAGCTTCTTGTTGCCCCGGATTGATCAGCTCGTCAATTCCACCTTCAGGTTAGAAATGCTGAGTTTTATGGACGCTTACGCTGGCTACAATCAGATAATGATGGATCCAGCAGATGAGGATGTCGTCGATACCGCCTTCACGACTGACAAAGGAGTCTACTTTTACAAGAGGATGTCGTTCGGACTAAAGAACGATGGACTTCGTTACCGGGTTACCAAAGACGTAAAGAGGTAACAATGTCATTTGGGTCATTGTCGATCGCCTTACAAAGTCTGTCTATTTCTTGCCAATAAAAATAACATACTCCATTGACATCTTAAGTAAACTATACTTAAGAGAAGTTGTTCGATTTCATGGAGTTCTTGTTTCAATAGTATCTGATCGTGACGCCCGATTCATATCAAGATTTTGGGTCAGCCTACAAACTGCAATAGAGATGAAGTTGGACATGAGCACTGCATTCCACCCCCAAACTGATGGTCAAACAGAGAGAGTCGATGATGGAAGATATGCTTAGATCATGCATTTTGGATTTTGGAGGGAGTTGGGAGGATTACTTATACTTGATCGAGTTTGCTTACAATAACAGTTATCACTCAAGCATAGGGATGGCACCTTTTGAAGCTCTTTATGGTAGACCTTGTCGTACCCCAATATGTTGGGCTGAAGTAGGTGAAGTTGTTCTTCCCAGACCTAACATTATTAAGGAATCAGCAGAGGTCATTGCTTCAATTAAGGATCGTCTGAAGGCAACACAAAGTCGACATAAGAGCTATACAGATCGACATAGGAGAAATGTGGAATTTTAAATCGGTGATCGTGTTTTGCTGAAAATCTTACCAATGCGAGGAGTTATTCGTTTCAGTAAGAAGATTGCCAAGTTGTCACCACGGTTCATTGGACCTTTCCAAATCATTGAAAAAGTTGGGACTTTAGCATACCGACTAGATCTACCACAACACTTGTCCAACGTGCATAATGTTTTTCACGTGTCTATGCTATGAGATTACAAACCAAACAGTTCTCATGTCATCGACCATAGTACCATAGAACTCTCGGAAGACGTGACATACGATGAGGCACCTGTTCGCATCGTAAGTCGAGAAGTTAGTAAGCTTCGCACTAAAGAAATCCCAATGGTGAAGATATTATGGAACTGACATGATGAAAACGAGGCTTCATGGGAGTTAGAATCAGAAATGAGAAAGAAACATCCGCATTTGTTCATAGAACAAGGTACGTAAAATTCGAGGACGAATTCTCTTTTAAGATGGGTAAACTGTAGTACCCCAAAACTTAGTACTAATTATATAGCACACTAAGGCTCCTTAACTTTAGATAGTAATCCAAATATCTTCTAAAGTATTCCTTTTAGAAGCCAATGACTCTAAATATCATACTTACAAGATAGATATTTTTATTAAGTATTAGAATTTAAGTAAACTACTTAAATACCTTAACTCGTATTTCTTACATATAATCAATACTCGTGATCGAATTTAAGACTCGAGTTAGTATTGTTTTTATCATGCATACTATTTTAATCTTAAATATTACTAACACACACTACCAGGATAAGCACTTTAGCCGACGAAAAATTTTCATCGGCTTGTTAAAAAAATTCGTCGGCTAAGGACTTAGCCGACGAGCCTTCGTCAGCTATAGTGTCGTCGGGAAAAGGCCGTCTCTGATGACTTTAGCCGACCAAATTTTGTTTTTTATCGGCTATAGTCCCACAGTTAGCCGACGAAAAACATGTCGTCGGTTTTTTTTCCAGACTTTAGCCGACGAAATATTCGTCGGCTAAAGTGCGTAATAAATAATTAAAAAATAACTATACCCGACAAAATTTACTATATTTCGTCGGCTGAAGTGTATAATAAATAATTAAAAAATAACTATAGCCGACGAAATATAAAATATTTCATCAGCTAAACCTTATAAAAAAATATAAAAAAATAACTATAGCCGACGAAATTTACTATATTTTGTCGGCTAAACCTTATAAAAAAATTTAAAAAATAACTATAGCCGACGAAATATACTATATTTCGTCGGCTAAACCTTATAAAAAAAATTAAAAAATACTATAGCCGACGAATATAGTGTTTAAATATCGTCGGCTAAAGTTGCTGGGTTTTGGAAAAAAAACTGCAGAAACTTTCGGCCACCTCCAATCACGACCAAAATTTGACAGAATCTTCCTCTCAACATTTCGAACAACTTTCTAGAAGAAGTCGAAGCTCAATTCTAAGCCTAAACAGGTCAATCGACTGAAAATATAAAAATCCCCAATTTTAAACCCTAAAAACTTCAAATCTTCGATTCTCTTCGCACACACCGAATCGAGCTACCAAATTTTAGGGGAATGTAGTACTAATCAAACTCAACTTATCCATATATAGAACTCACCAAATGGTGATCTAAGGAAGGAAAAATTCGATTGACACCAAATCCGAACCGGCGGAGTTTTGGAGCTCGATTTATCCCTCATGGCGACGCCAGTCGATGCACCACCTATCCAGCAATGAAGTAGAGACGACGACGAAGCTTTTGGGACAAGTGTGATGGTCTCCGGTGGCTTGACGGCGGAGCTAGGCTGAGAAAAAAATCTGGCAGATAATAGACTTCTTACCATCCATCTTCGGCTATATAAAGAACTTTAGCCGAAAAAATTCTTTATTTTCGTCGGCTAAACTCTTTTGAAAATTTTGGTTGACCGCCAAAAAATTTTGGTTGAAAATTTTTCGACTTTAGCCGACGACTTTTCATATATTTTCGTCGGCTAAAGTCCTTTGAAAATTTCGTCGGCTAAAGATACCAATTTCGTCGGCTAATCCTTCTAAACTCGTCGGCTAAACTTTATATATTCGTCGGCTAAACCTTTGAAATTCGTCGGCTAAACCTTTGAAATTCGTCGGCTAAAAGTATTTTTATACATTTGGCATGTTGTGATTGTGATGATCAAACTTGAGAAACAGAAATTCAACCGTCAGATCTGACCATCATGATAAAATACATGTATGGGAAAAAATTCAACTTGATCCGAAAAGAATAAGGGCTCGATCCGGACGGTCAATCTCGTAAGTCAAACCCCTAAACGCACGGAAAATGTCGTTCGACCGTCTAAATTACGTATTTTGGCCGGACCTCCAACTGAAAATAGTTTTAAAACGATGACACGCAACAAGTTGTATAAAAATTTTACGCAAAATAAACACCGAATATAGGGCTACTCATAGGGGGAAAAAATGAAAAATTGCATTGACCGCAACTATCGGCACCGAATATTTATCGGAATAGTGTGATTTTTCAACCGTGGATGTATTTCAACATTCTCGTCATATCTTATTTCATGACTTTTTGGCGTTTGAAGGTTTTACGTATAGTTTGTTTTTGAAACGGAACATTTACATAACACTTGGTAAACAAGTTATACAACATTAGTACGCATGTTGTGATTGTGATGATCAAACTTGAGAAAAGGAAATTCGACGGTCAGATCTGACCATCATGATAAAATACATGTATGGGAAAAAATTCAACTTGATCCAAAAAGAATAAGGGCTCGATCCGGACGGTCAATCTCGTAAGTCAAACCCCTAAACGCACGGAAAAGGTCGTTCGACCGTCTAAATTACGTATTTTGGCCAGACCTCCAACTGAAAATAGTTTTAAACCGATGACACGCAACAAGTCGTATAAAAATTTTACGCAAAATAACCACCGAATATAGGGCTATAGTAGGTATTAGAAAAATTTTAGGGTTTAGTCGACGAATACCCTAACGTATTCGTCGGCTATAGTATGTAATTAAAAAATTAAAAAATAACTATAGCCGACGAAATATTAGGTTATTCGTCGGCAAAAACCATCTTAGCCGACGAATTATAGTGTATTTCGTCGGCTAAATGAAAAAAATACATTAAAACAAACAAACGATATTCGTCGGCCTGGTTTTTTTTTCGTCGGCTAAAGTCTGCAAATATAAGGCAATTTAGTCGACGAAATTATAATATTTCGTCGGCTAAACTTTTAAAAATTTCATCGGTTAAAGTTTAAATAGTTCGTTAGCTAAACTTTTAAAAATTTCGTCGGCTAAACTTTTAAAAATTTCGTCGGCTAAAGTTCACAAATTATTCAGCCGACGAAATATTAATTTCGTCGGCTAAAGTTGACCATAGCCGACGAAAATTTTAAATTAGCCGACGAAAAAAAAATTTGTCGGCCTGGTTTTTTTATTTTCGTCAGCTAAAGTCTTTCTTCTGGTAGTGACATTTACAAGATCTTAAGAAAGGGAAACATCATATTCCTTTACTTATTAGCTTGAGTAGATATATATCAATATATGCATATATAAATATTTGTGTATCTATAGATTCATGTCAATACATATATAAGGTATACCTTATATATAGATTCATGTACTAGCTGATTTTTCTTTTACCCCTCTTACTATTTGGTTTTCTTTGTGAACAATCACCCTATCTAGCTAGACTATCACTCAAACTTAATGTTTGGTCTTTTAAGTCAAATAAAATTGGTGGAAATTAATTTACAATGCATGCTTCATGGCCTATTTATACTTGGGAGCTGCAACATCTTTTCTTCACACTACAAGATCAAATGTCAAGATGATCACAAACTTCCTTAGTTGAATAGAAAAGCTCCCACATCAAAATCCTACCCTTCACTCTTTTTCTCTTGAGAAGTTCTCTCTTTGTCAAAGAAGCTCAACCTTGTATCAACACCAAAACCCTCATTTCACTTCTGAAAATTCAAGTGTAAGTACATGGTTACATTCATATACTCTTTTGTCTTTAAGATTATCAAAATGCATAACTAATTAAGGATAAAATGGAAAATAGTATGTTTTCTAGAAACTTATATTTTCGTATATAATTAAGTATCACTTTGTAAAATTTGATCACAAAATTAGATTCTTCATGAAAAATTCTTCAGTTTAGGCTTTTGAATCACTTAAAAAAGTTTGGAAATGAACAAGTTATGGCTAATCAAATTTCCAAACTAATAAACTTGCTGAAAATCCATTACAACCACCACAACTTCAAAAATTCATATCTCGCTCATTTCTTAACTTTTTTCTACAAACTTTATATCAAATTGAAGCTTAGGACCTCTTTTTTATAATTCTGGAAAGTTTCAGAAGTAATGGTAAAATATAAAGCACGTAAAGACTTAAATATCAAAGGTAATATAAAAGATATCAGCTTTCTACAATGCTACTGTTTTTCACCATTTCTGGACTCTATGACTTCGAACTGGATTATATGACTTATCCCATTGGATTCCTTATGAAAAATCCTTTGACATGGACCCCTCACTTACCTAATTTCGACATAAATTGAATGAGATATGAAAATGATAAGTTGACGGTTCTTTGGACAAGGATTTCCCTCATTATGGGAAATACGACTACTAATTAATATTTTATGTTTATTTAATTTAAAGTACATTTACTTTATTGCACATTTACTTTCAGGTTTATTAAATTGCTTAACTTGTGCATACCTTAAGTTATTGACAATTTTTAAAGCATATTGATGTACGCTTATATACTTTGTTGTCTTGAAATAATTTTCTTACTTACTAAAATTTGCTATATTTTATTGACGTAATTATATTTGGAGATGTGAAGCCGGGTGATTAGTACTACCCCGTGCTTAAGTGATTTACTAGTAAAAATGTTTTGTGATTTGTGGAGTTAGCCTGGGCCCTAGTCCCTACAGATAGTGCACTATTATACTCATAGGAAGAAAAGTGTCGACCTTGAGTATACATACTCTGGTATTGTCCTTAATATGCTGCGGCTTATTTGTGCTTTGGTATAGTGGACCTAGCACGTGATCTTTATGATTTATTACCAGTTTCCTAAATATTCACATGAATGAGTTTATTCACGTTTGTATGTGTGTGTGTGTGCGCATAAATAAAAATTTGTATGAACAAATAAAAATGATTCTTGGTACATTTTTACTTAGTTATATTTATTTCTGGTTTCTTATAAGACACATTATTATAAGAATGTAAGTTGTACTTACTGGGTCTGTGTTACTCATGATGCTACACATTCTTGTTTTCAGGTAACGAATAGATGCTTGGGGAATGAGATGAACCTACTAAATAAAAGAATGTTTTCTATTGCTATTTTGAGAATAAATGTAATGTCTTATATACTTTTGCTAAAACTCTCGTATTGTAAAATATTTGGTATTGTAAAATATTAATGCTTTCGCTTTCTAATAAAAGTATTATTCAAACATATATATATATATATATATATTTCTTTTTCTAATAAATTATTCGAGAAAATTTTACTTGTTTTAACTCACGCCGTAAATTCGGACACCATATTTCCTTATAATATTGGTCTCGATTTGGGGGTGTGATAGTAGAATTTTACTGCCCCTAAGTAAACTTCTACTAGAGGTCAGTAAAATTTAATACAATATCTCCCTTTCAATTTCATACTAATTATACACAACATATATTCATTCTTACCCTAATAAACAAATTCATTGCCCCTTAGTAAACCCAATGGAAGTTTACTACCCCCAGTAAACTTCTACTCGGGGTCAGTAAATTTCAATATAGTATCTCTCTTTCAATTTCAAGAGCACAACACACAACATATACCAATTTTTACCCTAATGAACAACTTTATTGGCTCCTAGTGAACTCCGTAGAAGTTTACTGCCCCCCAGTAAACTTCTACTAGAGATCAGTAAAATTCAATATAATATATCCATTTCAATTTCATGTCAATTATACACAACAGATACTCATTCTTACCCTAATAAACAAATTCATTGCCTCCTAGTAAACCCATTGGAAGTTTACTACCCCCTAGTAAACTTCAACTATGGGTCAGTAAACTTCAATACAGTATCTCTCTTTCAATTTCAGGGGCACAACACACAACAAATACCAATTTTTATTCTAATAAACAACTTTATTGGCCCCTAGTGAACCCAGTAAAAGTTTACTGGGGGTCAGTAAAATTCAATACAATATCTCCCTTTCAATTTCATGTCAATTATACACATTCTTACCCTAATAAACAAATTCATTGTCCTCTAGTAAACCCAGTGGAAGTTTATTGCCCCTCAATAAACTTCTACTAGGAGTAAGTAAACTTCAATACAATATCTTTCTTTCAACAAAACACAACAGATACAAATTCTTACCCTAATAAACAACTTTATTGACCCCTAATGAACACAGTAGAAGTTTACTGCCACTACCAGGACAAGCACTTTAGCCGATGAAAAATTTTCGTCGGCCTGTTATCTTAATTCGTCGGCTAAGATCTTAGCCGACGAACCTTCGTCGGCTATAGTGTCGTCGTGAAAGGGTCGTCGGTGATGACTTTAGCCGACGAGGCTTTTTTTTTCGTCGGCTATAGTCTCACAGTTAGCCGATGAAAAACATGTCGTCGGTTTTTTTCCCAGACTTTAGCCGACGAACAAATTAGTATATTTCGTCGGCTAAACCTTGTAAAAAAATTTAAAAAAATAACTATAGCCGACGAAATTTAGTATATTTCGTCGGCTAAACCTTGTAAAAAAAATTTTTTTAAATAACTATAGCCGACGAAATATAAACCTTATAAAAAAATTAAAAAATAACTATAGCCGACGAATATAATGTTTAAATATCGTCAGCTAAAGTTGCTGGGTTTTGAAAAAAAAAAACTGCAGAAACTTTCGGCCACCTCCAATCACGACCAAAATTTGACAGAATCTTCTTCTCAACATTTCGAACAACTTTCTAGAAGAAGTCGAAGCTCAATTCTAAGCCTAAACAGGTCAATCGACTGAAAATATAAAAATCCCCAATTTTAAACCCTAAAAACTTCAAATCTTCGATTCTCTTCAAACACACCGAATCGAGCTACCAAATTCTAGGGGAATGTAGTACTAATCAAACTCAACTTATCCATATATAGAACTCACCAAATGGTGACCTAAGGAAGGAGAAATTCGATCGACACCGAATCCGAACCGGCGGAGTTTTGGAGCTCGATTTATCTCTCACGGCGGCGCCACTCGATCCACCACCTATCCAGCAATGAAGTAGAGACGACGGCGAAGCTTTTGTGACAAGTGTGGCGGTCTCCGGTGGCTTGACGGCGGAGCTAGGCCGAGAAGAAAATCTGGCAGATAATAGACTTCTTACCATCCATCTTCGGCTATATAAAAAACTTTAGCCGACGAAATTCTTTATTTTCGTCGGCTAAACTCTTTTGAAAATTTTGGTTGAAAATTTTGAAAATTTTTCGACTTTAGCCGACGACTTTTCATATATTTTCGTCGGCTAAAGTCCTTTGAAAATTTTGGTTGACCGCCAAAAAATTTTGGTTGAAAATTTTGAAAATTTTTCGACTTTAGCCGACGACGTTTCATATATTTTCGTCGACTAAAGTCCTTTGAAAATTTCGTCGGCTAAAGATACCAATTTCGTCGGCTATACACCAATTCGTCGGCTAAACCTTATAAACTCGTCGGCTAAACTTTATAAATTCGTCGGCTAAACCTTTGAAATTCGTCAGCTAAACTTTTGAATTTCGTCGGCTAAAAGTATTTTTATACATTTGGCATGTTGTTATTGTGATGATCAAACTTGAGAAACAGAAATCCAACCGTCAGATCTGACCATCATGATAAAATACACGTATGGGAAAAAATTCAACTTGATTCGAAAAGAATAAGGGCTCGATCCGGACGGTCAATCTCGTAAGTCAAACCCCTAAACGCACGGAAAAGGTCGTTCGACCGTCTAAATTACGTATTTTGGCCGGACCTCCAACTGAAAATAGTTTTAAACCGATGACATGCAACAAGTCGTATAAAAATTTTACGCAAAATAACCACCGAATATAGGGCTACTCATAGGGGGAAAAATGAAAAATTGCATTGACCGCAACTATCGGCACCGAATATTTACCGGAATAGTGTGATTTTTCAACCGTGGATGTATTTCAACATTCTCGTCATATCTTATTTCATGACTTTTTGGCGTTTGAAGGTTTTACATATAGTTTGTTTTTGAAACGGAACATTTACATAACACTTGGTAAGTAAGTTATACAACATTAGTATGCATGTTGTGATTGTGATGATCAAACTTGAGAAACAGAAATCCGATCGTCAGTTCTGACCATCATGATAAAATACATGTAAGGGAAAAAATTCAACTTGATCCGAAAAGAATAAGGGCTCGATCCGGACGGTCAATCTCGTAAGTCAAACCCCTAAAAGCACGGAAAAGGTCGTTCGACCGTCTAAATTACGTATTTTGGCCAGACCTCCAACTGAAAATAGTTTTAAACCAATGACAAGCAACAAGTCGTATAAAAATTTTACGCAAAATAACCACTGAATATAGGGCTATAGTAGGTAATAGAAAAATTTTAGGGTTTAGCCGACGAATACCTAACGTATTCGTCGGCTATAGTATGTAATTAAAAAATTAAAAAATAACTATAGCCGACGAAATATTAGGTTATTCGTCGGCAAAAACCATCTTAGCCGACGAATTATAGTGTATTTCGTCGGCTAAATGAAAAAAATACATTAAAAAAAACAGACGATATTAGTAAACCATACTAACTTCCTGTCATCTTTAGCCGACGAAATTATATTTTCGTCGGCTATAGTCATTTTTAGCCGACGAAATTAAAATTTCGTCGGTTAAAGAAATTTTAAAGTCGTCGGCTAAAGTTTAGCCGACTAAATTTTAATGTCGTCGGCTAAAGATGACTATAGCCGACGAAAATATAATTTAGCCGACAAAAAATTGATTCGTCGGCCTGGTTTTTTTTTTCGTCGGCTAAAGTCTTTCTTCTTGTAGTGTGCCCTCCAGTAAACCTCTACTGGGGGCAGTAAACTTCTACTGGGGGTCAGTAAAATTCAATACAGTATCCCCTTTTCAATTTCAATTTCATTCAATACAGTAAATCTATCACCAAAACCAATTAAACCAGAAAAATTGAAGAACTTACCTTGATTTCTTACCCCTTTGAAATTTCGAGGGACGGTGTGGGTTGACGGGAATGCTTGGTAGAGAGAGAAAGGTGGCCACAGTGGCGTCTGTGGTGGCGGAGATCGGACCCAGATTTAAGGCTTAGTGCAAGAGAATTGGACAAGAAGCTTGTTGGCGGTTGGAACGTACGGGTGAGTCGGGTCGGGTCGAGAGGGGGAGGTTGTTGGCTCCGAGGAGGGTGGGGAGGTGGCCGGGTGATGTTGAAGAGGGTCTTGACGGCGTTGAGAGTAGTTGCGTTTGTGGGGACGAAGTTGATGAGCGCGTGGCAGTTGGAGGTGGCATTGGTGGGGGTGGTGCAGTTGAAGATGGCAGCGGAGGAAGGAGCGGTGTGAATGGAGAGAGAGGCCGGCATGAGAGTGATAGTCTGGAGAGAGTGAGAGAGAGAGAGAGATAGATAGAGAGAGGGAGCTTTGGGAAAAGATGGGTTTCCTTCTATTGATAAGGTTGGTGAGTGTGTGATTTAAAATAATTGATATGTTTTGAAAAATTTTGGTTTGAATTTTCATGAAATTTTACAGGGGAAGATGGCGTTTAAATTTTTAAAACTTAAGCGACAGAATGTTCTATTTCCGTCGTATAAGTGATTCATAATTTTTTTTTTCTAAAACATTTCGTCTCCTAAGTAAACATTTCCATCTCCTAAGTTCTACCTAGGCTACGGAATCTAGTTCCGTCTCATAAGTGATTCATATAAATTTTGTAATTTTTATTTTTTCAAGATGTCGTCGTCTAAGTAAAAATATGTTGTCTCCTAAGTAGTACTTAAGCGACGAAATGAATTTCCGTCGCCTAAGTCATTCTTAGGAGACGAAATCAAAATTTCATCTCTTAAGAAAAACTTAGGAGACGGAAATTGTTTCGTCTTCTAAGTAGAAAATTTTGTCGCTTAAGTACCACTTAGGAGACGGAAATTTTTAATTTCGTTGCCTAAGTGCTATTTTCTAGTTGTGATTCCAAATTCTACCTATATAAATGGTTCATAGTGGCTTTAAACTATTACTCTCATAAACATAAAATTCATTCTATCAAAACTAAGGTCCCAATCACAAAACCAAATTCCAATCTTCTCTGCAAAAACATAAGAACAATTTCATATATCTCAGATGCATGATTTCAGTAAGGAAATAATAATAATAATAAAAAGGAGATTCGAAGTAACATTTTTCAATCAAAAAAGAAGAATTTGAAGATGTTATATTCACAGTAACCTTATGTTCAGTCTTTAAAAACTGGATTTTAAGAGGGGAGATATTAAATTGTGAGAGGATGAAAAATTTCTAAGGATCATGAGTAATTTATAAAAAGAGCTGACAAAAAAATTTTGGTTCCGGAGAACATCAATCTTCAATCGAGCTCATTTATTGCTGCAATGAGTATTTGAATTTAGGAAAAGAATAAAAAAAATTAAGAGTTTTAAAGAGAAGAAGAGACTAGAACAAATGAATAAGAAAAAAAAAATTATATATATATATCTCTACTACTATAAAGCCAGGCCTCAAAAGCTTCACCAAATTATGAACTGCCAAGTTTGCCATTCCAACGCTATACTGTGCCAAACTTAGACGAGGGCTATTACAGTAATAAAGAAAAAAAGAAAAAGAGAAAAACCAAAAAAAAATTCCAGGCCAGGCGCCTCTTTGGTGTCAAGGCTTCACCAAAGAGTTTAAACTCCCAATAATACCCACAACAGTAAACATGTGATTTAAAACAAAACAAATCAAAACATGGTTAATTCAGTAAAACACCAAAAGGGAGTATATAAACGGAAGAAGAGAGATTTCAGGAAGAGAAAGGAAGAGATCTAGAGAATTGCACGCAGACACACGATGCGTTGATAACCGCTGGGCGCACGAACTCGAGACAAAACGGACGGGGGTGGTTTTCTATAGACGACACCAAAACTACCATGGCACAATCTCAATTGAAACGGAGTTCGTGGACAACGTGGGGAGCTGATGATGGCTATATCAGTTCTCCCCACTCTCCCTATTTGCTATTCATATCAAACCAAACCACAGAGAGAGGAGCAGCAGAGAAAAACCATACATAGAGGCGAAAAAAACGGATTCACTTCGTGGCCGGGTATCAGTTGCCCACATCGGGTATCAGCTCTCTTTCTTATAATGTCTTCCGATCGATCGGTTGTTCTTTGTCATTTCGTTCTAATTGCTATCATTTTGGGTTCTTTTTTTCCAATGAATTTACTGACCTCTTCCGATTTGCAGTTCAATTGGAGAGAGGAGCATATCAATTCACTTTTGTGGTCGGGTATTTTCAGATTTCAAATTCCATTTGATTGTGTTTACAGTTCGCTTCAAGGAATTGCTGCTAAAACTTATGAGGTGAGTTCTTTCTCTTGCCCATTGCTTAATTTTGGTTTTCTGAGGAACATGGTTGGGGTTCTTTTTCATTTTGGTAATGAACTTTGACAGGTTTGTGCTGCCAGGTTCTTTTTCGTTTAAGTGACCTCGATCACTGTACCTAATCACTGTACCGAATCGATCATAGCTCCATCTTAATAGTCTCAGTACTGCAATTTGCATTTGAGGGAGCGGAACACACATGCAGGGAAGCAATTTGCTTTGGAAAGAGATCGACTGAGGTATGAAGTGCCAAATTGTTGGTTTTTTTTCTTCCCTTTTTTCTTTTTCAAAATATAATTTTCACTGAGAACTTTCTACTGCATTAGATATGAAGTTATTTAGCATTTAGGAGTGCAAGGGAATAATCAGAAAGCATCATTTGATTTTGTTAAAGCATTTATTTGGCTGTAAAATGAAAACAATTGCACAACTTTTATTTACTGTTTTTTCCCCTATATTTTTCAGAATTTTGCAGGTGTGTTGAATAGATGATTGATTTTTCAGGTGTGCTAATAGAGCCTTCTATACCAATATTCTCTTACTGTACTTCTTCTTACCCTTCTGCAATTTTTTTTTTTAACTTTTTTGTTCTTAAATAGGGTAGTTGTTAAAATCTCTGTAGTGGAAGAAAAAAGCTGTGGCTATCTACAGTTAGGCTTCTTTATACATCGTCCAGCGAAATTGTTGGGCACCTTCAGCTTCTGACATTATTATTAGTTAAAGTAAAAAACTCATGTTCAAGTGAATTAAAGTAAACTAGATTATTATCTGTTCTGACATACATTTACTTCAAATTGATTATTTATGTTATGATGCAATTGTTATAAAACTTTGAAGTACTTATGAATTGTATTAGGATTGTAGCATGATTATGAGCATTTTTATTGAGCATCAGCATCTGCTCCCTACAGTCTTAATTAGTCATATAATTCCTCTGTGCCTCATGTTGGTCGTTGCTTTTTTTTTTAGGGTAGAAAGCATGAAACTCAATTCAGAGTTTTTGAAACACTAACACTGCACATACGAAGAAAATGTGTAGGCATTTAGGCATATCAGATTGTTGTATAGTTGCTATTTTCCTTATTGTGTTCATGATATGTCTTTTTGCCAGGCTGTGAATTGGAACAGAAATATGAAATTGATCATTCTTTTCAAGCGGAGTTACTAGCAGCCTCTCAAGGTCTCTCTCTCTCTCTCAAGCTCGAATCCTTCCTGTTTATTCATGTGGGTTAAAAATAAAAAAGACAAATCGATGCACATGTACTGGGATGAAAAGTAATGCATTAGGTGTAATATATCTGTGTACGTGTCAAAGCAGTGAGTTAGTAATGTGCAACACAAAAAATATATTGCACTCCCGACCGTAATTTGACACGCTCAAGAGTAAGATAACACATTTTTATTTTTTCAGGACTCTATGAAATTGCTAATCTTGAGGCATCTAGACTTCAATGTATACAAGAATTCCTGCACATGCGTGCCGAAAGGTAATGACGGGTTCGTGGATAAAGTTTGCCAGTGGAGGAAGATTTGAACAATTTTGAGTTCAAAATAAGACCTAAGTTATGCTTATATTTTTTTATTTTATTAGTTTACTCTATAACCTGCTTGGACTTTGTATATTTATTGTGGTTGAATTTATTTATTAAGTTAATAGTTCATGAAGATTAAGCATGATCAATAGGAGTTAGTTATTACATTATTATTTAGGCTTCAGTTGTAACAGATTATGAGAATGTATCTGACTCCGAGTATCATTTACACTTTGTAAAGCAAAACCAGATAATATGCAATAACTAATAAGAAAAGGTAATCAGAAAAAAATAATAGTGCAGACAATTATGAACGTTGATATGGAATGTTAAGACTTATAAACTCCTACTAAAAACTCTTACTACCTATTAACGTACTTCTTAAAAAAAAAACTACATATTAAAACATCTTCACACGCGAGTATCGCGGGTATAAAAGCTAGTATATATAAAACAAATGAAAAACAAAATGCCCCTTCAGCCCTAGGCTAGCACTAGGCCAGGACCGAGCCTAGTCTAGACTCTTGATCTTAAACATGTAGAATTGTCTTCTTCGAACCATTAGCTTACACTAACTTATAAGGTAGTTACCCTTATCGTGAAAAAAAAAAATTATGAGCCAGTTAAATAAATGAAAAACATATATGTACAAATTTAATTAACTATATTGGTTGATATCTTTATATTGCAGATCTATAATATGATAACATGCATCACAATGGTTTTACCGATTAAGTCGATTTGGGTTATATCTCCATCACATAACCGAGCTATGTGTTTCTCTGACGTATTCAAGTAAAACGCCTTGCTTGCACAACTCTACAGCGCAACAACACTAGACGCTTTCATATAAGAAAAGACTACACTAATCACTAGGAGTGAGATTGAAGGTTTTTGTTGACGGAGCGGATTCAGTGCACTCCAGTTAACAGATCTAAACCACCGTTAAGAGAATAATTCGGAAGAATATCAAAATTCCAGATCTACTTCTTCGTCTTCGACACTTCCATGGCTGGTTTATACTCTTCCACCATCTCAAATAACTTCTTACTGCAAAACAAGACAACATCTAGTTCCAGCAAGACAAAACCCTAAACAACTGCACTAGAATCACTCACTTTCTTTCCAAATCAATAGCCTTATACCCATATTGATTAAATCATGCCCATTTTCAGATCTCACAGGAATTGATTTTGGCTTTTTGTACTGGTCACTAGTTTGCTTTCTGATAAATGAATCTAAACGGCTGAGATTATATTATACATTTTGGTTTACTTCAATGTTGGTGCATCAAGAAATTTCGTTGAGCATGCGTGTTTAACCCTACTAAATTAGGTAAAAGCAGTAGAATAATATCAACTCGTGTCAGTTTCACAGCTTTCTACCTACAGTATTTTAAATGCAAGTGTAAACCAAGGAACAAGTTACTAATTGGGTACATATATGATGTGAACGGGATTCGATTTCCCACGTCCAACATTCAACCGCACACGTCGCCGGAAACCCTAGTCAGCCACCACGTGCGGCCTCATTACCCCTTCACTATTATATGCAACACGCACTTATCATCACCCCACAATATATGAAGTTAACTAAAGCAAAGAACAAGAGAAAGCAACGAGTACCATGATCATTGTTTGCAGCTTCATCCACGACTCCTTGTTCACATCTTTACTTCAAACTTATGCTGCAAATGTGTATCCCATTATTAGTGCATCGTTCCCCTTCATTTTCATTATATTTTTAAGCTCAAACCATAGTGTTTGACTCTATTTTCACGACTAATTCATAATTAGAGGCACTAAGTAAATATATTTTTCTTATTTGAATTGGGTATTTTGATCATAGATTTCATAGCATTTGAGGTATATGTATGATACACCTATAAGTGTCTCGGATGCATTATTCTCTTCTTATCTTCTTTCATTTCTTCATGGATATGAACTAAAACAAACAGTGGATTTGGTCTCTACTCTCTAAGATCTGATCGAGATTCCGCTTAACTATTAAACAAACAGAGGTTGGGCTAATCGAGTCGGTCAAAGAAAACAAAAGGCTAGAAGGGAGGGGGAAGTGTGTGTGGCCGACAATACTTGTTTGTAGGCCAAACAAAGATTGGGACAGAACTGAGGAAAGCAAAGATTAAGAGAGAGGGTGCCCTAGACTTGCACAAGTTAATTTTTAAAGAAAAGGAGGTATTGTGTGTGGCTGCTCTTTCTGCATTGCAGCATTTGACTAATACTTTGTTGCAATTTGAAACGTAGCCTTTTCAGGTAATGTCATGTGCTTCTTATTATAAGATGAGAGCTGGAGAGGTGTGGTGGGTAAGTAAACCTAGCAAGCTTTGTTTAATTCGAAGGCAAAGTAAGTTGATTAGTTTTGGGTGACGTGCATGCATAACAAAAGGGTTTGGTTTGGCACCCTCCCTTCTTTCCGTTTTTCTCTAATTAATCTACTACAATCTGTTCTTTCTTATACATTACACGACTTTAATCATATTCACATGCGACTTGTGACTACTCGATCATTCTATGAGCTCGTCAGTGAGATTCCTTTGCTTTTGTTCAAAGGATCTACCTACTTAATTTGGCTCAACTCCTTAGTACTGAAGATAAGAATTGTCTACGTAGAAGCTGAAGTACTGAAGCATATACAAGATCAAGGAATACAATCTTGTATATGTATGAGGTGGCCGGAATCCTTCACTAGCTTATAAGAACCCTAAGACAAAGAATGCTTAGCTATCAGTTGGGCATCAAAAAATTTGTTAAACGGTTGCTAATATATTGGCATCTTAATCCCGACCAAACTAGTTTCTTCCTTTTACCAAAAAAAAAAAAAAAAAAACTAGCTTCTTCCTTGATTTATTTTCGTTTTTTCAATTCGCAGATTACTTGCTAGACAGACAGCTATCTCAATCAAAGCGTTTTACTCCAACTTTCATTGTCCTAGTCGATCCGATAGGTATAGCTAACTGAATATGGTACAATTTTGATAGTCTATGTTGTACGTACCTCTAAAGTTCCTTCACATATGATAAAACTATCTTCATTTTCTATGATGCAAAATGAAATATTATACCGACACATAAACCCAGACAAACTCGGCAACACAGGGACTTCTATGTCCATAAATCAGATATAACGCATATTTTCATAAACCTGAAGATTAGAAAAACAAGTTTAATGCCAAGAAATTGGATGAATTACAAAAATAAAACACTTATTACATTAGCTCTAACATCTAATATCAATGGAGTCGATTTGGCAATAATTAGGAGAATATTACATGCAGGTATTGTCCAAACAATGGTCAAAGATGAAGGCAGCAGCTAGAGGTAGAAGATCTCTAATGGGCGCCGAAAGGCACGAAGGGAAAGGACTACGTAGTGCAATGCCATCATCTGAAGAAGGATATGAGAGACAAGAAAAGACATCATTCTTTATATTCAAACCTCTCATTCGATCACACTTCCACCTCTCTATAGCGCGCAAATGCAAATAGGAGCCTAAATCTATAGTCACTACTGGTCTCCACTGGAAAAGCTAGCTCGTACATAAAACATGCAATATTGCAACATGGGTTTTGTTCTTTGTCCTACATATATTCTTTATTAATGATTAACTTGTTAAAGGTTGTTATCGATCTAAGTTTTGGCTTTTCCACTTTTGGGTCAAGCTGGTATGAGTACGTACTCAAAGGATGTAGCGCTTTTCATATATAAAGAGAATTAAGTTTAACCAAGTTAGTAAGCCTTTAGCTTTTCATTGCTAGTGCTATTATCCGTGATTAATGGGATAGATTTCTCTGTATTTGCAACTAGCTAGCTAGCAACTATATATATTGCCACCCTATAATCATAAACTCTTAACAGTATTCATATGTAGTATCACCATGTTTTGCACACAGGAGCTATAGCAACCACAACTGGTAACTTTTGTATATGTAGACTTGTAGTTATTCATTGTTACTATGATACGTAAATAAGGTAAATTATCAAAACTACATGAATATAAGTTCATATACAATCAGCAAGTTTTCCTCTTTTAGGGAAATAATATTCATAGACGACAGCACTCCAGAGCAAGAGCTCCTAATATAACTTTTGCCTTTACCAAGCTCCAGTATAAGTTTTGGTTTTAACTATTTGGCCTATTCAGAAGCAAATTTAATCCCACCAAATAATTTTTATTTATTTTTATTTCAAAGGCACTATATAAATTGCGGAGGTAAGAGCAAGTAAATTTTAAAAGCTTGGTATTAACTTCTTACTGAGCTATTCTAATTGAAATCAATATTTTTTTTTTGAGGTGGCTAATTGAAATCAAATTGAGATGTATGTCATTGCATGATATTCTCCACATGGATAATTTTAACACCAATAAGATCAAGAATTATAAAAGGATTTTCTTTTCCATTATACTCATCTAAATTCATGTCAGTAAAGAAAAAGATAAAGCTAAAAAGAGCAAAAATAAAGAGGTAAAAGACAAAAGAAAGAAGAAAAAAAAAGGTAAAGCAAAAGAAGTTGAGTTAGAACAGTAGCAGAAGCAGTGTCAGCTAACTAGCTGTATGCTCATCTCTCTGTGAATTATGATTGCCCAGTAGGTGTCAGTCTCTCCCACCTCATTCCTATTCAAACTAAAGTTGTTGACTCCCATGTGAAGTTCAACATTGTCATTGACTCGAAGTCTCGTCTTCTAGCTAGCTATCTCCTCCATGCACCTTCATGTGATGATTCTCATGGAGCTTTTTATTCCATGCCGAAAATGGGAGTCTGAAAGAGATTAAGACCAGGCCCTATCCATGTTCCATAACCAGAAGAAGAACTTTGATCATAACCCATGTTACTTCTCAAAGCAAGAGGTGTGGAGTAGGGGATTGGATTATTAGTACCACTGCTAGTACTTTGTTGTTGCTCTTGTTGTTGTTGCTGCTGCTGACCGTGGACGTTGTAAATCCCACTGTAGAATAACCCATTGTTGGTTTCAGCGGTTGTAGTAGCAGTACTAGATGTCGCAGAGAAATCCATGTTGCTGTGAAAATAGGTTGGTGTGACGCCAACACTGTTAGGGTTCCTGACATTGTTTGCGGAAGGGTTGTTGTTTGGGACTTGGTAACCGAAGATATTGGACCAATACTCTGTGGAAGGGTCTTGTTTGACGGGAATCGCAAAGCTCAATGTGGAGGAACTACTGGCTGGCTGATGAGATGACGACGCAAAGGTGACTGAGGATGCAGAGGAGAGATCTCTATCGTCAAGGCTCTTGCTATCAGCAGAGAGGGATTGATCGGATGAGTTCTTGGATTTTCCAGACATTCCTCCGATGGGGAGGTTGCTGTTGGCAATGCTCTTCACATCGTAACGGCTCATATCAAAGTTAGTGACCGCATTTAAGCCTCGGAACTTGATAGCTGCAATGTCATAGGCCTCGGCAGCTTCTTCTTGTGTGCCTAATGTTGTACAAAAATTAGTTGAAGTCCTTATTAACTAACAGTCAAAAAATTAAAAATATTACCCTGATTGTCAATTATAACATCAAGGTAAATGTGAAGGTAATACTCACTGAAAGTGCCTAGGTACAGATCTTTGTTGCCAGCAACCCTTCCTATTCTTGCCTGCCATCTACCATGTTGATGGTGCCTGAAACGAATTTGGGATATATTAATATTTCCGTATAAAAATTAAAATGGTGAGTGAAACTTAGATTCCAATTATTTTTACCATCAAACACATGAAAATTACAAACCTTGTCACCCCTCTGTAAATAGAGGCTCCTCTTGAAAATCCACTACTTTTCCTATACCATAAAAAGTGGAACACATTAATCATGATACTCAAAAAGAAAGAGTACTTCAGACCAAATAATGGATAAATGTGTATCTAATTACCTTCTCAGGGAAGCAACAAATTCCTGCCTGGACATGTTCTTCATCTCCGTCAATTCCTTCTCATAGTTCGTAACCTTGGAAAATAATTTTCAACATCAAATAAAACCAAAATGGAAAAATATTAGAAACAAAATCAAAATACAGGATAAAAAAAAAATTTACCGGAAAGTTTGTGGTGGTGGTCGGACCCCAGTACTTGAGAGCTGCTAGATCGTAGGCTCTTGCTGCTTTGTCTTCTTTATCATAACCACCTTCAGTACATAAATTCATAAAATTTAAATAAACTATTAAAGTTCAGCAATAAGAATCTAAGTAAGATCTGAACATTATGATCCATTCATGCAAAGAATATTTCTGATACAGTAACCTATAATATCCAATACTGGATCTTAACTTGATGAGACCCATGTACTTCTATGACAGTGAATCTAAGAAACCAAAGTTACATACAGTTAAATTAAATGATGATCTTAAAGGCATGAGCAGTAAAACAAACTCACCCAAATAAACTGATGGAGTTGAGGTCGATGATAATAGCAGCAATCATTTACGTCCATGTACATAAAAACAAAAGAAACAAAGCCCACATCAGAGTCTTGGTACTCATGAAGCTTGAAAACAATGGCGCAGAATAGCAACACTATTTACTTCAAATCTAATGTGCACATTACTATGTCTCAAATTCCACACCAGATCTAACTATCAAAGCCCTTAAATGGGCGACCCGCAACATTGTTTCTCTTGGGATTTACATTGAAAATGATATTCTTTTCTTCTCCATCTCCTTCATTTATTCCGGTCACAGAAGCTAAACCCAGAAATGGAGATGGAGTGGACCCGTTGGTCCTTAGCAACGTACACTGGGGCGCACGTTAAGAGTTATGAAGGCCATAGAAAACCTAGTCCAGAAAATAATTACCTTGCCTTCCTTTCCTGCTTTGTCCTTCTCTTCTGCAACTGTTATCCCATAGATGAGCTTCATATCTTCCTGTCCACCTATGCCTGGTATTCAAACACCCAAACAACATAAAATAAACAAACAAACTACTTGATGATAATAAGAACAAATAGATAATATATTTTAGCTCGATCTCCACACCTTGTAACGCCACGGTAAATCGAGGTGCGCTGACCGAAGGTGTCCACGGTTTTCTTGGCGGTGGCGGTTTCGGTGGTCCCCACCGGGTGGTGGGTTTTGGTTTGCTGCAGAGTAGTAGGGGCGGTGGCGGTGGCGGTGGCGGTAGGGGTGGTGGAGAAACCACGGAGGAAGCTAGCGGCTATGGTTTTGAGTTCGGAGTCGTAAATCTCATTTTCGGCCACAGCGAGATGATCGTTAGTAGATGACAAGGGAGTGAGCGACGTCGGCGTTGTTGATGAGGTGGTGATGACGTCGTCTGTGGCGGTTGTGACCCCGGTGGCGGCGGTGGTGATGCAGCCACCACCGAGAAAGTCCTCAAGCTTCGGGCCGACGCCGCCGCTGAAGATGGAGAGGTCGGTCTCAGTTGCACCTGCATGTGCATCTTGATGATGATCCAACGCTGTGGAGTTAACTCCGGTGCCTGTAAACAACAGAAAAAATCGATGTGAGCAAATCAGAAATATAAGATGGTTATATTTAAGATAGAGAAGAAATGAGGTAGATAGAGAGGGCGGACCTGGAGAGGAGGTGAAGGCCTCGAAGAGAGAGAGGTGGGAGTGAGGGGGAGAGGAGAAGTGGTTGGAAAGAGAGAAACCGAGCCAGTTCTGAGGATGATGATGATGAGGAGGAGGAGAACTAGAATCCATGTTTGTTTGTTTGGTGGTTTTGAAAGGTTTGTCTTTGGAAATAGAGCGTCAGGATATTGGAAAACACAGAAGAACAATAACAACAAGTGAATATTGTGAGAAACTGTGTCGAAGTTAATTAAGGAGGGGTTTCTGAGACTCGAGAGAACACAGATATTGAGGTAGTAGCAGGCTTAGGTTAAGCAGCGGTACTAAGTAGAAGAGCGAGCTCGAGGAAGATGAATAAGAGAGAGAGTCTCAGTCAGTCAAGAAGGGTTGCACGAGGATCGAGATTCTCTTTTTTTTTTTTTTTTCGGTGTCTACTAAATATAGAGGAATAAATGGAGGGAGCAAAGAAAGCAAAGTGGAAGCTTTTGATGGGATGACCGGGCGGTGTTTGATCTCTCTCTCTCTTTCTTTTTTTCACCTCTTTGGGCTAGCTAGTCTTGACTCTTGACCTAAAGGAAAGCATTACTTTATTATTGTTCTGGGTTTTGCGAGAGGAGCTATGGATGATAATATTATTAGTGTGTATGAATGTGGGGAAGCAAGAGGGTTAGGGAGGGGACACCGTGACCCATAACAAATAGGATTTGGAAATCAAATCATTTCATTTTGGTCCCTAGGTTTGCCTGTCATCTCCTTCTGTCCCTCCTTAAGTTAAAGTACCGTGAGAGCCTGAACCCAGAAATTTAACCATGAGATGACCGGTAAGGCGGTGAGATGGTCGGGTCCGGTGAGATGGCTAGATGCGCTGTATAATTTTCGAAGTATAGTAGTGTTAGTACATAGTACAACATCAGTCGTACTCGCCTAAGAAGACGCGTGCCGCCACATAAAACGGGCTTGGACCTTGGTTAAGCCCAAGAAGCCCACACTATTCCTTGAGGGCATAATGGTAATACACGCTCTGAGCAAGGGCAAAATGGTATTTTTAGGGTGCATCCACCATACCCCCTATAAATACAACTCTCCCCCTCTCATTCTCACGATCTCCATCTTCACTCATATATCACCTGCATCAGCTCACTGACTTAGGCATCGGAGGGTCGAAGGCCGGAGCACCCGGTCTTCCCTCTGACGTCTTTCTCTCCTTGATTGACAGGTTATAGGAGAAAGCCCCTGCATCTGGATGATTCTCCTCTCTCAGAGACCATGCCAGAACAAGTAGCCTTCGATCAACTTGTCCCAACTCCTTCCCCTTCCGGCAGGCGCCCTCTAATTTTACCGCCCCTAACTTCATATTCGTTCGCATCTAATTTCATTTTGATCTTTCTTCATCAGCAATCTGTCAAAATTATTCCGTCCCCGTCCCTTTAGTCAAATATCATCTTTGGTTATACATTCAGCTACGGTGTCAGTATAAATATTTGATGACATTGTTGTAACTATTGAAACACTTTTTTTTTGAAGTGACTCACTACCAGAAAATGGGTATTGGGCGACGAAACAAAAAAAACCGGGCGACGATTTTTTTTTTCGTCACCTAAGAGGGAACTTAGGCGACGATTTATTTTTTCGTCGCCTAAAGAAAAAAAATCGTCGCCTAAGTTTCCTCTTAGGCGACGAAAAAAAAAATCGTCGCCTAAAAATAAATTTCGTCGGCCAAGATAGAAATTAGGGCGACGAAACAATATTTCGTCGCCTAAGATATTTATATCGTCGCCTAAGTTTTTTATCCTTAGGCGACGACACTCAAATATTTCGTCGCCCAAGAGTTTTTAATTCTTAGGCAACGAAACTCAAATATTTCGTCGCCCAAGATTCTTCTATATATTGAGAGGCCGGGATAGAAGAATGAGAACTTTGAAAATTTGAAACATAAATTTCTCTAGTTCTTCAAATCGTTCGGTGTTGTGGAAATCTGTCCATACATAGTTTGTGGAGCTACTCCCAAGTACGTACATATGCATATATATGCACATGCATATATATATATTGATTTTCAGTTTTATTTGAGTTGAATTAATGATATATATATATATATGCATAGAGTTTGTTCCAAGCTGAGTAAGGGGCCGTTCTGTCATAGATATGGTTCACAGGTTTGTTTAACTGGATCTCAAGATCACAAACTGACCACTCTTCTCGGTGAAGGGGTCGATAGGGGTTCGCCTCCGTGATCACAAACGAGTCCTGCCTAGTTCCTGTAGGGGGTTCGCCCTCCGTGACATTGACACTTGCCTTCTGAAACCACGGAATCCGCTCGAACTAGATATATATAATTAATAATTAGTATGTTGTATTACATTAATATATATATATATAAAAGATATGTTCATTAAATATTGATATATATGTGTTATTTTCAGGATATGGATAAGAGTTGGATTTCTCTTCCAAGATATCACAGAAAATATGCTGAAGGAGTTTGGGATTTTATGCAATATGCGCAGGCCAATGCTGACGGGAGTGGCATGTTCTATTGCCCGTGTAAGATGTGTAAGTGTCGCAGTGATATGCATCGATTTCCATTGGGGACAGTATGGGACCACCTGAAGAGTAACGGATTCTGGGAACGTTACACATGTTGGATATATCACGGTGAAACCTCATCACGCCCGCATGATCATGGACAGTTTTATGAGACGGGCAGTACATCCAACGATCCAACAACGGCCTTCATCAACGACATGTTTCCTCATGACAGCGGTGTATGCCCTGAACGACAGCACATTCCGCAGGCACCGATGCAGGCCGTCCCTAGAGGTGTCAACACTGCCGGTATAGCCAAGTACAACAGACTTATTGCTTTCCAACAGACCCCTCTGTGCCCAGGTCATGAGAAGACCGTTCTTCAGTGTGTGATGGAGGTGATGCATATCAAGGTTGACACAAAATCGACCGTGACGGCTGTTGATAGGTATCTACAGTACGCTGCTTCGCTCCTGCCCGACGGTCATCGTCATCCCACCACGCATCATAAGGTCCGTCGTATCTTGAGAGATCTCGGGCTTTCCTACATCAAGATCCATGCATGCAGATATGACTGCGTTCTATTCTGGGGTAAAGATGCAGACGGTAATGACCTTGAAGGCCTTCATCGTTGTCCGGTATGTGGGACCGACAGGTATAAGCGGACTCCCGCAGGCAACAGGAAACCTGTTAAGGTACTTCGCTATTTCCCGTTGAGGGATAGGCTGGAGCAGTTGTACATGTCTTCAAAGACGGCCGAAGCTATGAGATGGCACGCTGTGAGGGAGGTGCATGACGAAGACCTCATGGTACACCCTGCTGACGGGGAGGCGTGGAAGCATATAGACAGGGAGTTTCCTCATTTTGCTTCAGAGGTGAGGAATGTGAGGCTCGGGCTGTCATCCTACAGGTTCAACCCTTTTGGGACCATGAGTCTTTCGTACAGTATATGGCCGGTCATTTTGGTGCCTTACAACCTTCCTCCATGGATGTGCATGAAGAAGGAATACAACATGTTGACCTTGTTGATTCCGGGGCCCGGTTATCCAGGTATCTACTTTCCCTTCATATTGTATATATTGCTGTTGGTTCAATTTTTTCTCCATTTATTGTTTTTGTTCTATATTGTTGGTCATATATAGTCGTTATCTGAATTTGTTGTGGTTGTTGTTGTTGTTGTTGTTATCCAGGGAAGTGTCTCGATGTGTATATGAGACCGCTGATTGAAGAGTGTAAATTGCTTTGGGAGGTTGGTCATCCCACTTATGACTCCCACAAAAATGAGATGTTCCAGATGCATGCCATGATTGTTGGTACCATCAGTGATTTTCCTGCACGTGGGATGTTGTCTGGCAACGTTGTTAGGGGATACAAGGCTTGTCCTGAGTGCCTTAGCTCCCAGGGGTGCAGCAATCATTGCAACAAGATAGTCCGGATGGGTCACCGTGCTTACCTACCACATGATCACCCCTGGCGGATAGATACCGGGGCATTTGATGGGACCGAAGAGAGAGGTGTGGAGCCGCATAGATGGTCAGGGGAAGAGATTTTAGCAGTGCTGGATGAGTATGATTTTGGGCAGCTCAGCAATCATCCCGATATTGTGGCCAGAATACCTGAAAGACCAGACAGGTACAAATTCTGGACACATATGAGCATATTTTGGGAACTCCCGTACTGGAGTACGCTGTTGATCAGGCACTACCTAGATGTGATGCACATAGAGAAGAATGTCTGCGACAGTGTGGTAGGTACAGTGCTCAACTTGGAGGGGAAGACGAAAGACGGTCCTAAGGCACGCGTTGATCTTAAGAAAATGGGAATCAGAAAACATCTTTGGCTGAAAAGAGGGGAAGAAAAAGATGCCTTGGGCTCCTTACACCGTGAAGCCTGATCAGAAGACCCAGATCTTCAGGTGGATGAGTTGTGTGACGTATCCCTCAGGCGTTGCAGGAAATATAGCCCGGTGTGTGAACTTGCGGGAGAATAAGATATACGGCTTGAAGAGTCATGACTGTCATATTCTGCTACAACGTCTCTTCCATGTTTTCATTCGACCGTTCCTTCACCGTCAGATAAATTTGTGGTTAAAACTACGGTTAACCTGTCGTTGTTGGATTTTA
The DNA here is from genome assembly GCA_034370585.1 of Fragaria x ananassa. Taxonomy (NCBI): domain Eukaryota; kingdom Viridiplantae; phylum Streptophyta; class Magnoliopsida; order Rosales; family Rosaceae; genus Fragaria; species Fragaria x ananassa. The sequence goes on from CP139760.1 coordinate 6,488,708, forward strand.
TATTAAATTTGTGATGTGTGGTTGGCCAGGTTGTGGAGCCGTTAGTAGCGCTGTCAAGATTCTTCATGAAGTTATGCACAAGGGAAGTGAGAAAATCCGATCTCCGGGAAATGCAGGCAGACATCATATACATCATGTGTAAATTCGAGAGGATCTTTCCGCCAAATTTTTTCGATATCATGCCTCACCTGATGATCCATCTTCCCCAGCAATTGTTGCTTACCGGTCCAATACACTTCACTTGGAAGTATCCCATGGAAATGTATGTTTTATTCACTTACATCTCCAGAATACATATATGTACGTACATGTTCAATAACCATAACGTATTGTTTGCAATCTTATATTTACAGGCAACTTGGTGAGTACAAAGATTATGTCACTAATAAATCCGCGCCTGAAGGATGTATAGCTGAAGCATATATTGCGCATGAATGCGTCACCTACATGAAGTTGTATTTAGGAGCGTCGTTGGGAGCTCCGCAAGCCATGGAGGAACATGCGCCGCGGTTCAATCTCTCTATAGTTTCCAGTGATGTCGAAGTTGGTGGAGCACGACTGTCCGCCGAGTATGCATTGTCGGATGAAGAGATAGCCATAGCGCACTGGTGGGTACTAATCAATTGTGAAGAAGTTAAATATTGGAAAGAGTTGCACCTAAATTTTCCGGAAGTTGATGGTGATCTCGAGTACCACAACATGACGTTCGCAAATTATTTTCGCACCTGGGTACGTAATTTAATATTCCCTGTTATATATATATATATATATATATATATATCTAATTATTTTCTATTGCATATATTTTCGGATATTTACAGTTCAATATCCGTTACAGATGGACATGATTAAATCTGATGATAATCCAAACTGGTCGCACGAACTATTACTTCTTGCAATGCAACCGCAACGGGCTAGAGTTTATCCCACTTGCACAGTGAATGGCGTCAAATTTGTATCTGAAGAGAGAGACAGCAGACGAAGAACACAAAATTCTGGGGTAATGGCGAAAGGTCATGGCCTTGACTATTACGGTGTTCTCCATTCAGTGGTCGAAATTCAACCTTTATTGATGTTGATCCAAATGAAGAAACAGACGACGACTCTGACGACGAATTAAGGCATAGATTACCAGATATTAATTCCGATACCGAAGAAGACTCATCGGATGACTCAGATTACGAGCCTTAGCTAGCTTAGTTATAATTGAGCCTTAGCTTTGTAATTGTTGTCCAAATTAATATAAAGATTTCCGGCCGTGTTTGTGAGCCTTCCATACCGAAGAAGACTCATCGGATGACTCAGAATATGATTGTACTAAAAGAAGATATTTGTACTAAAATAAATAAAGCACATTTAAATTTCATTGTACAGGATTTTTTTTTAACCTTGGGCGACGAATTTAACAAATATCGTCGCCCAAGTATTATCTTGGCCGACGAATTACCCTAATTTCGTCAGCCAAGATAATCCGAATAATTAAAATAAAATAAAGCACATTTAAATTTCATTGTACAGGATTTTTTATTTTTAACCTTGGGCGACGAATTTAACAAATATCGTCGCCCAAGTATTATCTTGACCGACGAATTACACTCATTTCGTCGGCCAAGAGTAATCTGAATAATTAAAATAAAATAAAACACATTTAAATTTCATTATTCAGGATTTTTTTTTAAACCTTGGGCGACGAATTTAACAAATATCGTCGCCCAAGTATTATCTTGACCGACGAATTACACTAATTTCGTCGGCCAAGATAATCCGAATAATTAAAATAAAATAAAACACATTTAAATTTCATTATACAGGATTTTTTATTTTTACTCTTGGGCGACGAATTTAACAAATATCGTCGCCCAAGTATTATCTTGGCCGACGAATTACGCTAATTTCGTCGGCCAAGATAATCCGAATAATTAAAATAAAATAAAACACATTTAAATTTCATTATACAGGATTTTTTATTTTTACTCTTGGGCGACGAATTTAACAAATATCGTCGCCCAAGTATTATCTTGGCCGACGAATTACCCTAATTTCGTCGGCCAATATAATCCGAATAATTAAAATAAATAAAGCACATTTAAATTGTAAGGAAATGTTTTTTATTTTTATAGCCCCGTAAAAGTCTCGTCGATTGGAAACTATTCTCAGTTGAAGGTCCGGCCAGATTACGTGATTTGGAGGGTCGAATAGCCGTTTCCGTCCGTTTAGGGGTTTGACCGCGCCGATTGACCGGACGGATCGAGCCCTTATCTTTGTCAGATGGAGCTGAATTTTTTCCCACCTATGTAATTCGTTATGCTGGTCATATCTGACGGTCGGTTTTCAGTTCCTCTTCTCCGATCACCAAACTCACGATATATGTACTAATGTTGTATAACTTTTTTATATAAGTGTTGAGTTTAAGTTTCGTTTTGAAGACAACGTATACGTAGAGGCCTCAAACGCAAAAAAGTCGTGAAATAAGATATGACCGTAACGGTGAAATACGTCAACCCGTGAAAAATTACTATATTTCGGTAAAATTTCGGTGCCGGTTGTTCCGGTCAACGAATTTCTCTTATTTCTACCTAGTGGTAGCCCTATCCCGGGTATTTATTTTTTACCAAATTTTTATAGCCCCGTAAAATTCTCGTCGATTGGAAACTATTCTCAGTTGAAGGTCCAGCCAGATTACGTGATTTGGAGGGTCGAATAGCCGTTTCCGTCCGTTTAAGGGTTTGACCGCGCCGATTGACCAGACGGATTGAGCCCTTATCTTTGTCAGATGGAGCTGAATTTTTTCCCACCTACGTAATTCGTTATGCTGGTCATATCTGACGGTCGGTTTTCAGTTCCTCTTCTCCGATCACCAAACTCACGATATATGTACTAATGTTGTATAACTTTTTTACACAAGTGTTGAGTTTAAGTTTCGTTTTGAAGACAACGTATACGTAGAGGCCTCAAACGCAAAAAAGTCATGAAATAAGATATGACCGTAATGGTGAAATACGTCAACCCGTGAAAAATGACGATATTTCGGTAAAATTTCGGTGCCGGTTGTTCCGGTCAATGAATTTCTCTTATTTCTACCTAGTGGTAGCCCTATCCCGGGTATTTATTTTTTACCAAATTTTTATAGCCCCATAAAATTCTCGTTCGTTGGAAACTATTCTCAGTTGAAGGTCCGGCCAGATTACGTGATTTGGAGGGTCGAATAGCCGTTTTCGTCCGTTTAGGGTTTTGACCGCGCCGATTGACCGGACGGATTGAGCCCTTATCTTTGTCAGATGGAGCTGAATTTTTTCCCACCTACGTAATTCGTTATGCTGGTCATATCTGACGGTGGGTTTTCAGTTCCTCTTCTCCGATCACCAAACTCACGATATTCTGAATTTTATGGTCGGGGAACTCTTGGCCGACGATTTTCTTCATCTTGGGTGACGAGATTTATAGTGAAGAACATCGTCGCCCAAGTATAGTATCTTAGCCGACGATTTTCAAAAATCGTCGCCCAAGTATAGTATCTTGGCCGACGATTTTCAAAAAACAGGGCGACGATTTTTGCAGAATCGTCGCCCAAGAACGCCAGTATAAAAGGCAAAAATTCGGAACCCTAACCATTTCTTCAGCCGCCAAGCCCTCTCTCTCTCTCAAACCCTAAACACCGAAGCCCTCTCTCTCTCCCTCTCTCCGACCCCGACCCCGACCCCGACGCCGACCCACAATTTAAGGTATAACCCTAAAACCCTAAATTGGTTTTAATTGTTGTTGTTGTTGTGATAATTGTAAATTGTTGTTGTTGTTGTTGTGATAATTGTAAATTGTTGTTGTTGTGATAATTGTAAATTGTGATGTAAATTATGGTAAATTGTGATGTAAATGATAATTGTAAAATATTAGGGTTTACGGTTTAGGGTTTAGGATTTGTGGAAATAATTTGTAAATATATTGTAAATGATTAAATAATTTTTGATTAAATAATTAAATAATATAAATTATAATTGTAAATATATTGTGGAAATTTTGTAAGTAAGGATGTAAATATTCGTAAATTAATTTTTGTGATGTAATAATTGCGAATTAATGTAAATAATTGGTTATGTGAATAAAAAAAATAATAAATCCTATAATAACTATTAATTTTTATTTGTGCTATTATTGTTGATAAATTTTTCGAAATTTATGGTTATTTTTTGTTAAATTAATTATAAGACGGTAAAATATTTTTAATAAATTTATGGTTATTTTAAACAGGATGGCCATGAGGAGAACTTCTGGACAACGTTCGGGTGCGAGGAGCCAAGACGGCTCGGACGGTACCTCAAACAACCCGTCGGAATCACCGTCGATCGGGTTTCCGTGGCAGTTGACGGCCCGACGTGCGGCGCTTAGGGGTGGCGCGAGCGGCTCGGGTTCTGCTGGGCAGTCGGGTCCCGCAACGACGTCTCCTCGTCATCCAGAGATACTTCGCCGGTCGCGATCCCGCAGCGACGCCCCCACACAGTCGTCCCCGACCGACGGTGATGGCGGGTCATCCGGGGTCCCTATGATGCCGTCTGGCCTCTTCCTTCCTCCGGCGATACCTCGCGTCGATGAGGAGGGTCGACCGATTCGGGAGCAGCTCCCGCATGTGGCACCGCACGAGGCCTATATCTACAGGGAGTTTCCCACGCCTCTTCATCCCGTGAGGGTCTCTGAGCAGGCGGACGGAGACGAATCCGTCGGCTCAGCCTCATCCTCAGGTAATTTATTATTACTTTTTTATCGATTTTAATTTTTTTTTTTTTGTAAAAATGTATTATTAATATTAAATTTGATTCACAATGTCACAGCCGCCGGAACGAGAAGGCGGAACAGGAGAGGCACCGTCAGCAACAAGGGACTCGATAGGGCGGTCGAGTCCGCTGGACGGATCGCCATCCCGTTTTCCAACGGGAAACCGGTGGACGCCGAGTTGGGAAACCGGTACACGCGCGCCGCGGGAGGCACCATCCGCTCCAGACTCCCTATGTTGTGGGGAGTCTGGAGCCAGGTTTCTGATGGAGTGAAGGAGATGCTCCATCAGTCGATGTCGGTGAGTTTACTCGATCAATTACTATTTTTTTAACTAATAAATTATTTAATTATCGAAAAAAATACTAACAAGTGGTAATGCAGCAATGGTTTGTGGTTCCCGAGGAGGGACGTGACTGGGCGGACAAGGCCCATAGGGAGAGGTACCTCTATTTAATAATTTATTAAATTTTATTTTTTTAATAATATATTTAATATTTTTTTTGTATATGTAGGTTCAAGGAGTGGAAGCACGACCTCCGGGAACACTGGAAGAAGTACGGGAGCGACCGTTCGGGTACCCCGAAGGAGTTCGAGTATCGGGAGTACGAGTGGCGGTGGCTTCTTGTCACGCAGTTCAACGACCCTCACAAACAGGTAATTCGTAAACAAATTTGAATATTTAATTAGTGAATTAATTATAATTGTATGTTTTTAAATATTTACTAACGATAATTTTTTTTTGAAGCACCTCGCCCGGGTGAACGCTGAGAACCGGCAACAGAACACAACCAACCATCGTGCCGGTTCGAGGCCGTTTTCGGCCATCATGGACGACGTGCGGCGAGAGCGGCCAGAGGAGAACCCCTATGTTGGGACCTTTCAGAGGGCATATCCTCATTCTGAGGAGGATCTTGTAAGTTCCTTATATTTTCTAATTTTTAATTTTAATTACATTTTATTAAATGTATATTAATATATTTTTGTAATATATCCAATTAGGCGAGGGTGAGGGAGGCGGAGCAAGAGGTCATGAGAGGCATGGTGAACGACACATGGCCGGGCACGGCAGAGGATGACATGTCAGAGGCCATGTCCAGGATCGACACTTCAGATCCTACCGTTGGGGTGCGGATTATGGCCACTGCCTTCGCGCAGCGTTCCAACACCTACTACTGCCGGGGTATGGGAGACGCTGGAAAGGGGATCCTGAAGACGACGCCAGGATTTCAGCGCAAGGGAGCCGCCGGAGCCTCAAGCAGCAACAGTCGGCTACAGGATCAGTTCGCAAGTCTACAGCCTGAGCTGGAAGCCCAAAGAGCGAGGGAGTCTGAGCTGGAATCCCAAAGAGCGAGGGAGATGGCGGCGATGGCGGAATCATATGCGGCTTCCACGGCTGCGCATATGGAGCGGGTGAATGAAGTCACCAATGCCAACCAGGCGGCTGTGGGACAGTGGATGACTGCCTGCATCGCTACACATGCGGCCGGACAGCCGTTTCCGCCCATGCCTACGCCTATACCATTACCTCTGTGGCCCCACCCTCAGTGGCCCCAGCCTCAGCAGCAGCCTCCTCAGCCTGACCAGCCGCCGCCTCAGGACCCTCCGAACGGGAATGATGTGTTAGATTTCGAGTTTCTCGATCCATAGGCAGAATTTTTGTAATAAATTATTTATAAATTTATAAATTTGTGTTATTTTTAATTAAATTTTAGTATTAGAAAAAGTTAAAGAAATGCCGAAAAAAAAATTTCAGCAAAAATTAAAAAAACATTATTTATATATTTAAAAAAATTATTTAATTATTTTAAAAAAAAATTTTAATATATCTTAGGCGACGAAATTTCTAAATCGTTGGTCAAGGACTTACCATCTTAGGCGACGAAAAAAAAATATCGTCGCCTAAGATGTAGTGATCTTAGGCGACGAAATATTTATTTTCGTCGCCCAAGGTTATAAGATCTTAAGCGACGAAAATTTTTTTCGTCGGCCAAGGTATTAAATCTTGGGCGACGAATATTTTTGGGCGACGAGAAGTATATTTTAGGCGACGAAATTCGTATCGTCGCCTAAGAATTACTCTTAGGCGACGACGGAATGAATTTTCGTCGCCCAAGTTCTTGACCGACGCAGTTCTGGCGACGACGTCTTGGCCGACGACATGTCGTCGCCTAAGTACTTAGGCGTCGAAATTTTTTAACAGGGCGACGATTTTTTTTCGTCGCCCAAGATCTATTTTCTGGTAGTGACTATTGTATAACATTATTGATCAAATTAATGTCATATCGTACTTGAAATGCGGTATCGGACTTTTGGATAGGATAATTTTCAATACATGCACAAGTCATATGAAATTGAAACGCTAATGTAAAATTGTTGATGATGAAATTGTCAACCGTAGTAATATCAAAAAGTGAAATTTGTGTCTTGTAATATACACGTATATAATCAGAATAAATGTAAATACTGTAGCACTTCATGCATGACCATATCAGATACAACTATACGCATAATAATAAAAAATTCCTTTAAATCGATCAACTGCATGATTGAGAACTCCGATTTATATTGCATCTAGATAAGAAGAGAACTTTTTTAACTCTGTCAAACGAAATTTAATGATAAAATCGTGCATGTAATGGAATAGTACTACTAATGGGTATGTACTCACTAGTGTGGTGAGTTTTCAAAAATAAGAGAGAAGTAAGTGTCCAAATTAGAGAAATTAACATGTGCAAATTAAAATGAAGTCCCGAGAAATTATTCCCGAGTTGGTCTACTATGTACTTCATGCACGTCAATATTCTGCTCTAACTGTTAGAGCATCTCCAACAGCTTCTTTAAAATTTATCTAAAATGGGAAAACAAAAGCCAAAATCTTAAAAAAAAAAATGCTCTAATTCCAACAGTTTCTTCATTTTAAAGATTTCGGTATTTATTACAGCAATAAAAAAATTTACATGATTATTAATAATAACAAAAAAAATATCATATATTTCATTGTAACATAAATTACCCAATAAAATATTCTAGATTTTTGTTCTTATCGTTGGAGTATGTGAATAATTAATATTTAGAGAATGAAGACTTTGCTGCAAATTTGAGGAATGCGTGCTTCTCTTTCTTCTCCATCCTCATTTTGGGAATGAGATGGGGAAGCTGTTGGACCACAGAACAACCTAATATTCCTCAAAATTAATAAAATCAAGAAAATAAGGAAGTTGTTGGAGATACTCTTAGTCACCAAGTTAACCCCACAATCTTCAAGATTGAAACACATTGAAGATCAAGCTTCGATTTGTTTTTCCTTTTTGTTTTGCAAATGTGTTTGGTTATCTTCTCAAAAGAAGAACAATTGTTTGGTTTTGTACGTGACGGGGCCTAGACAAAATTGGCAATGGCAATAACTGAACTGTAATGAAGTAGCTGCAGCAAACTATATAGGACGACTCCCTCTATTTATTGGCAATCTACGTACCTGCACTAGCTACTGGTCATTTTCTGGTGAAATGAAAATCATGAAATATAGAAAGATGACGAGCGCCTCCAGAAAAATGCGAGTGAAATTAGAATTTGAGAGAGAGAGGCGGTGGGTCGTGGGTGTGTGGTAGCTTGTTGAAGAGGATAGATTTGGTAATGGCAGCCACATGCGTGCATGTCGTAGGAGCGACACGTGGGAACTGTGTGGAAATATCCTGCACACGTGTCAGCTGGATCGTGTTGATTCGCAGCGGGGAATGGTATTTTACATTACGTTGCCATGCATGACATGAACATACTGAAATGAAATATGCAGCTTCTTTCTTTCTCATTAACAACTGGACTCCCTCGATCGATCGTGTAATATAAGAACAAGGAGAGGGCTTGTCATTTGTGACATATAATGTATCGGGATTAATATACTTGTCAAATATGTGGTGCGTAGAGGCACTACGCCAGTCATGACTCCCATACTTAAGTTGCTGACTGCACCTTCAATTCATGATCTGCATTGCTCTGCAAGTCACCGCCACATGAACATTTTCTTTCTTTTCGGCTAAGAATCCAAGATGATTTATATCTACACACTGCATGTTTATGCTCCAGTTGGGTTATAAATCTATTATTCGAAAGAAATTAAGCTTGGCTTCTTTAAGTTGTTGGGATCTTGAGTGAAGAAAAGAAAACAGTAGGGATCTTGTTGGTGGTGCGTGTGTGTCTATATATATATAGGAGGTCCGCACGTTCTTAGATGCCCGCACGTCCTTAAAATGCGGACGTCCCTCTATTCTCCATCGTCCGGCTCCGACAACGGCACATCTCCACCCGAGTGGACTCTAACGGTGTCTCCGACCACTTTCTCTCGCCAGCGAGTCCGCCGAATTCCAGTTTTCCGGCGAGATCAATCTTGTGCGAAATTTTGGGTGGATGTTGCTGCCCAGACTTTCAAATCGATCTCGCTAGAAAAGAAAAATGGTCAGGGACGCCGCCGGAGTCCACTCGGCTGGAGGCGCACCGTCGTCTAAGCCTTCCGGTGAGAATGGAGGGATCTTCGCATCTAAGCCCAGTGCGGACGTCCTCTTTGGATCCGGACTGTATATATATATGCTGATCAGGTAAGGACCTCCTTACCTTAGTTAAAGTATGGATTTTTTTATTCGACCCATTTTCTAATTATATTTTTCGACCATAGCTAACCAATATCTAGATATACATGACTTGATCATCCCTATAAATTTTCAGAAAAATTGATAAACATTAATGCATTCAAAACTGTGATTTAGAATTACAAGAACGTACGGTTCAAGATGAACAAATTCGGTTCGTTTATTGATTTAATACATTTTTGATACCTTAACGATAACCAAATTAGCTGAAAATTTGTAGGGATAATCAAGTATTGGCTGGCTATAATAAACAAATATTATCAGAAAGTGGGACAAATTAAGGAAATCCGTTGGAGGTCCTTATTTGAAAAGTCATATATATATATAATGCTTATCAAGTAAGGGCCTCTTTACCTTACCTTAGATAAGGTACGGATTTCAGTATTTGACCCATTTTTAGATCATATTTTCTCATCTCAACCGTTCAGATTTTAGGTATATATGAGTAGATCATCTCTATAAATTTTCAGCTAAATTGATAATCATTAAGGCATTTAAAACTGTAATTTATAACTAATAGAACATACGGTTCAGGATGAACATATTCGGTTCGTTCATTGATTTTATACATTTTCGATACCTTAACAATAATCAAATTAGCTGAAATTTTGTAGAGATGATCAAGTCATGTATATCTAAATAATGAACTGCTATGATGAGAAAATATGATCAGAAAGTGGGTCAAATTGAGGAAATCCGTACCTTAACTAAGGTAAGAAGGTCCTGATATAATAGTTCATATCCAGAGCGAAGTTTCGCTTTAAAATTAACGTGTGAAGTTCATTCTTCGACTCACTTTTTGGCTATATTTTCACATCTTAATCATTCAGTTGATTGATACTAATGAATAGATAATTCTTGCAAAATTTCATATATATATATATATATATATATACAAGCTTTCTCAGGTAAGAATGTCCTTATTTATTTTTACGGTGCATATTTCCACTTTATACTCATTTTTCAATCGAATTTTCACATCTCCACCGTTTTGTCTTTAGATACTAATATATAGATCATCTCTGCAAAATTTCAGCCAATTTGGTTATTATTAAGGCACTCGAAATTACGTTTTTTTGTTCTAAACATGAACGGTTCATGTTCGACAGAATTATATTTATCCATTTGTTTAATTGAATTTGAATGCCTTAATGATAACTAAATTGACTGAAATTTTGTAGAAATGATTTTTACATTAGTATCAAAGTACTAGACGGTGGTGGAGATGTGAAACTTCGATTGAAAAGTGAGTTTAATGTGGAAACCCGTACCGTAACAATAAATATATATATATATATATATATATATATATATATATATATATATTGGTGTTCATGCGATCTCTCTCTACATTTTACCCGACGATTTACCACAAAAGATGACACTGCAGGCGTTTTATCTCGGATTGCTTATTAGTTAAACATGTACGCCAATGATACGTACGTACTGATGGTAAAGACTACTGACAATTAACTTGACAAGTGATAGGCTAGGGGTCATGGCTGGCCTCCCAAAGGGCTTTGTCTTGTCTGACATGTTCAGCTAGGTCAGTAACGCTTTGTTGAGTGGTGGAGGCCTGGGTTGTCAAACCCTGGATCTGACCTTTGAGCTCCGCGAACATCTGGAAGATTTGCTCTATAGACAGAGCAGAACCTATGTTTCGGGTTGGCTGTGAGCCTACCATGGCAGTTTTGCTGAAGTCTAGGTTACCAAACTTATTAAAAACATGTTCTTGGGTGAGAGAACGGCAAACCGCGCTGTTATGGGGCTTGTACCGTAGTGATCTGTGCTTAAGATAGGAAAGCTGAGTCTTCCGGTATGGTGATTCCCCTGGTTTCCCTATGTTTAATTGCTTATACTCTCTATCCCACTGGGCGTGCCAATGTTTTGCTACGATCCTCAGCGAGGGGTTAAGAGGTAACTAGTGAGCAAAGAGAAAGGGAGATGTTGAGGGCATACCACCTCGCGGACGAGGAAAGGGTGTTGCGAGATCTTGACTTCTTGATCAGGCGGAGGGTTCTAGGTGCCACCTCACGGACGACGAATTTACAAGCACAAGGCAATTCGATACTCACGATAAGACATGAGCAGAGCAACAACAAGGATCAAGGTGATCGTGGGCGAGTCCAAGAGGGCTTTGAACTAAGGCGCAGATGCACTTAGGGTTAGAGTTTCGAGTAGCTCGAAGGGATTCAATTGGGTTAAAAGGTTTGTTGTATTGTTTTTTTTGAAAATATTGTGAGAGAGATTGTGTCTTCGAGCCCCTTATATAGTAGTTTGCCTTGTGGCAAAAGAAAGATAATCAGAATCCAAGTCGGACTCTGAAACTCTAATACCACAAGGACATTATTTCACCCACGCGGACCAACCATCTTGTGGGCCTTTAAAAGACTTTTTATTGAAAGGGTCACATGGATTGGCTCAAAGCATGTCAAAAACTTGTAAGAGTCTTCAACGATAAATGTGATGCACGCGGACTCCGCCTGTTGTTTCCTCGTGAAGTCTCCTACGCGAGCCATGCACTCCACCTCACCTAGATGTATTTCATTCATATGCGAAGTGTCACATCGTCTCGCCTACGCGGAGTCATCTCTGCAATTCCGCGCGAAGTCCATTTCGCACGTGTACTCTGTAATTCAGCTCGCGTGGTCTCATTGGGAGGTCATTACTTGTAAACCCAAAGAGTTTGGGCTCGCCAGTGCGACGCGGACCAATAGTGTAATTAATATTCACTTAGACATTTTACAGTCCAATAAAGTATTATTACTTGTACAAAAATGTCTTCTGGCTCAAACACATGTAACTATCCATGTAACTATCTATGCATGTAACTATCCATGTAACTAACTATCCAAGTAACTATCCATGTATGTAACTATCCAAGTAAATATCCATGTAACTATGCATGTAGCATGATTAACTATCCATTTATGTAACTATCCATGTAACTATCCATGTAAATATGTAACTATCCATCTATGTAACTATGCATGTAACTATCCATTTATGTAACTATCAACGTAACTTTACATGTAACTATTCATGTAACTATGCATGTAACTATCCATGTAATTATCTATGTAATTATCTATGTAACTATCCGTCTATGTAACTATTCATATAACTATCTATGTATGTAACTATCCATGTAACTATCTAAGTAACTATGCATGTAACTATGCATGTAACTATGCATGTAACTATCCATCTATGTAATCATCCATGTAATTATCCATATACGTAACTATGCATGTAACTATCCATCTTTGCAACGTGTAGCATCTCTTTCCTCACCTTCCTTGCTCAAGAACTTGAGAAGGTGAGCCATCGCAAGCACATCAAAGTCTACCATAATCTATCGAGTAGAAGCATGCACCTTGATTCATTCATAGACATTTCATCAAACACTTGGTGTGCATTTTAATTCATTCATAGACATTTCATTAATGCTCAAAACAAAAAAGGGTAATTCACATTCAGAATGCCCATGAATCATTAACACTACTCCTAGTAGTCTACTAGCTTCTTCAATATTAAACTACATCTACTTTTCATTTCAATACATTTGTAAAGAACAAAACTTTGACAGAAACTAGGAGAGCCAAAACCTGAAAATGCATTTACACGACAAATGTGTACTATTAATTCCAACTATATGTGCAAGTATGAATCTCAAAGAATGAAAACAGATCGATTCTCACTTAAACATGAACTCAGTATCCATCTGTTAATCATAAACCCAGCTAGCTATACGCATACGCAAATCACTAATTATATATATATGCTAATACAACCAATCAGATGCTGATAGGCAATGTACGTCATGAACTTCTACTACTGTTTATCAAATCACAGTTGCCTTAATTTTCTAGTAGCATCAATTTTCTATTCACTGAACACAAAAATGAGCCTGCTACACATCACAGCTTATGTAGCATTGTTCTTGCAAGGCAGCAAAAACAATGTTACACTATGCAAACACCATGTACTCCAACATTTCCAAACCAACAAATCTAACATGCTCAAACTAGGCTTGAGAGCTAGCTAGAATCTACTCTTTAGTGGGTAGTAGGCAGATCATTCACCTCGAAAGCTCGAGAAATCCCATGGACAACCACGCTATGAAACATAGGTGTCAGGCGCCACGATCCTCACTGATGACCAATTCTAGCATGAAGCTCATAACCCCAGTGACTTCAAGAGGTTGCTGATCACCATGAACCATAGTCCTGAGCAGAGTCCTCGCAGGCAGTGTCATAAGCTCCTTGTGTTTAAGCCTCTGAGGCACAATGTGAAACCTCACAACCTTCTCAAGCAAAGCTTGAGGATAATGATGATCACCTCCAAGCTCCAATCTCGGCTGCACAAAAATCGTCACAGAGCTCATTTTTCTCTCATCTTCAAGAATCCCATCAAGAACAGAATGCAGCCCAATCGCAAACGACACAAACCCTTTGGATCTCCGCAGCCACACAATCCGATTCAGTCCGCCAGAACCAGAAACGACGCCAAAATCCGCGTCGCACTCAGGTCCGTGGATGATGTCATATTCGGTATCCACAGCCGCGAACGGGGAAGGGAGGCCGTGGATCGAGACGAATCCTTCTTGGAGGAATGTCGTTGATCGAGTAGTTGCTGATGATTAACTTCGGTGGTGCTGCCCATTCCAAACTCATCCAAATTGGTCTTGCCAACCACAATCCCACCCAGCTCCTTAATCTTCCTCACAGGAGTAGCATCATACGGCGGTGTGTACCCTTCCAAAACCCTTGACCCCGCCGTGCATATGTTGTCCTTCATGGCCACGAGCACCCCAGCCAGGGGACCCACCTCCTCGTTCAAGCGAAGCTTCTCATCGAGGTTGCGGGCCTGGGCAAGGACAGCAGCGTCAGAGACGTGGAGGAAGGAGTGTGGCCCACAGATCGGAGAAGATGTAGTACCACTGATGAACGATCGGAAGAGAGAGAGAGAAGGATTCAAGGTTATTGTCAGTGACATAGATTGAATTTTTTTTATTTTATGGGTAACAGTTTATAGGATTTAAATAAGTGTATTATTTTGTCTGAACATTTATTAACAGTTTTATTATTTGTTATTTCTAAAAGTATATTTTTATCATCGATTCTTGTTTTTTTTTTTCAATTGTATTTTGTTATCAAAAAATACATGTATATTTAATTCTTTATCAAATTAAAACAACAGATACAAGAACTATTTTTATTGAGAGTTTATTTTGTATAAACATGCTAACACATGAATATTATACCAACAAAGATAATTATGATTTATTAAGACTAATTAACGTGCATGTTCATGTGTGTGTGTGGCCACTCTTTCCTGGTTTAGATTGTGCAACTAAGATGAAGACATAAATAAGAACATGCCCTGCACCAAAAACATATATATACTTAATTATTTAAACTTAATTATTCTTGATAGTACTATTAATTATAGGCTATGAAGTGAGATTTTCCCCCGAAACATATATATACTATTTATAAATCTATATTATGAAAAGTTTAAAGTGCAGCTCGCCTCGGCGTCCTCTTGCGTGGTCTAACTCTCTTTGTACGCACTGCAGGCTCCTCCAAATCAAGTATTACTTCATTTTCTCCAAAATTGATAAATTCTTCGGCTTCAGCTGATTTCTGATGCCTCCGGATGCTCTCCTTCAAATCATTGTTGTTGTAACAGTACTGATGATCGTCATGAACATCTTTCGCATTACATTTCCTTGGCCTTCCTCTCTTTCTCATGATCATGTGTTGGTTCCTCGAATTTACAGTGATGCTATTATCTTCGGCGCTGTTTGCACTCTCTTCCTTCTGCACGTTTATATCCATCGATCTGTGCATGTAACTATGAGTCTAGCTAAGTCTCTGAGACATATAAAAACTAGTGTACATATATATATTAGCTCGAGTCTCATGATAGAGATGAAGTCATTCTATCCAGCTACAAGGCTAGAAGCAGGTGAAAGATGTAAATGAGATACTATTGTCAAATTTTAATAACTTCGCAAGTGCACGAATCGTTTGTAGTATAGTTTATATACAAATACGAGGTCGTTCTAATTAGGGATAGATAATTAACTTTTAACTCTAACTAATGACCAAATTACTCTAACGACTAACAAGAAAACAATAAGATATTTTTGTGATTTTTGTAAACAATAAGAAAAAAGAGTAAAACATACAAATTGAGAATGTCACATAAGATAGTTGAGAAAGATGTTTTGAAAAGTTGTAAAACAATGATGAATGAATGCTAGAGCTTCTAACTTCACCGTCACAATCCCATTCAAGTTCCTAGTCTTCCGATTACTAACTACTAAACCGGTGTTGAAGAATCCGTCATATAAGCCTTATGTCAGAGTACTTATACGCATAAGTTCTCCAAAGCATAATACTACCTTATGTTAGAGTATAATATCCAACTATTTTTAGAAGTATGACATCTACTCTCTAAAGATCGATGAAGTTCGATGAGAACAAAATGACTCACACAAACCAATAAAACATGACATCTGTTCTTATTAATCTATGGTTTCTAATCATAAGAAACATTCAAGATTTAGCATGAGATACCTACTCTTGCATCAAATAGCTTAAAATAAAACCTTAAAGGTCGTGAGTCTCTAGTATTTTGATATAAGCAACAATTTTTATAGAGATTAAAAAATCAACACCAATCCAATAATCAAGTAATCATCAAACTAAAAACATCGAATATTCATGTTACTGATCCATTATGACCCTAACAAAAGAATTAGCTACTAAGAGTCATAACAAACACGATAATAACAATGAAAAACATAAAAAGACTAAAAGGGTAAAAGGGATGAAGATTGGTGATGATGGCTGTCTCCTAGTATGTCACGTCCCGGAATCTCCTTCTCTATGAAATTCGGGCTCTTTATATAGGGGAGATTTCATGCTTATCTTTGGCTTCAAGTTTCCTTGTAAGACTTGGATTCATACTTCTTTCTTGATATGGAATGGGAAAACCTTAAGATATCTCTTGTAGAACTAGAATATATGTACTCCTTGAATTCCCATCTGCATTTTTGTCCTTGAAGCATTAAAGTTGATGATCTTGTGCATGGAACTTGAGTTCTCCACAAATTCTTGCAAATCCGAGCAGATTTTCTGATCTGACATATCTTCATTCAAACTATCATAACTCGGTCTAGAAGTATCGAAATTGAGATCCGTAAACTTCTACAGAATGTAGACATCTATACCTTTCCAATGATATAAGGCTCATATTCTGATTCGATCTGAGTAATTCCCGGTAATTTGGAGAATTTGGATGTTCTGCATAGGTAGATTCTGAGACTTGGGATTGCAGTGGCCTTTCAATCCTTATTTGCGCATTTTAGCTCATTTTCTTCTCTCTACGACACAAACATACAAGA
Source organism: Fragaria x ananassa (assembly GCA_034370585.1). Classification (NCBI taxonomy): domain Eukaryota; kingdom Viridiplantae; phylum Streptophyta; class Magnoliopsida; order Rosales; family Rosaceae; genus Fragaria; species Fragaria x ananassa. The sequence goes on from CP139760.1 coordinate 6,505,535, forward strand.
ACACTAAAATAACGTAAATAAGTCATAAAGAAGAGAACTAAACACAAATCTCAAGTATAGAGGCTTAGAAATATAAAATAATATGAGCACATCATATACAGCTTGCAAAAACCCAAAACTAGAAAATGAAGAGCTTCTGATATTACATACTCCCCCCCCCCCCCCCCCCCCCCCCTACATTAATTAGTTGTGTACTGCATAGTTTTGATTATTTTACCGAAAACAAAAAAGACGTATGTATTTATAGGTAAAGATGAAAACCAAAGAATGATGGTCATGCACTATAAATTAAACGGTGGATCTAAAATGCTATCTATATATGTATATATACAGCTAAGCTATATAGCTGAGAGAGTACTGAGTTTGGTTTGGACTTCAATTTGGCTTGTATCTACATGTACACCAGCATTTTGTTTGCATTCACCTAATTAACCTATTTATATATATGTCACCACATCAAATTTGATATAAAAGTTTATTGCTTATTACAAATTAAAGAATGATTTTATCTACGAATATATATGAAGTACGTACACAGATCGAATTGAAGTTAATTAGTACAAGGAATTTAACATAAATTTCTAGCGTACATACATACATACATGTATATATATATATATATATATATATATATATGGTCATTCTACTAAGGGATCTCTTTTTTGACATATATGAGGGATGAGGGATTACACTAACTTTTCGATCGTAAAATTACATCTCCACCGTTCAATATATGAGTAGATCACTTTTATAAATTTTCAGAAATTTTGGTAATCGTTAAGGTATTCAAAACTACGATTTATAATTATAAGCATGAACGGTTCATGTTTGGCAGATTTGTTTCGTTCATTGATTTAATCTTGTTTGATACCTTAACGATCACCAAATTGGCTGAAAATTTACATAATTGATCTATATATAAGGACCAACAAACTGAACGGTTGAGATTTAAAAATATGATCGAAAAATTGGTGTAATCCTCCATCCCTCATATAAACCAAAATAAGAGATCCCTTAGTGGAAGGGCCCTATATATATATATATATATTGAATTGAAGAGAGTTTACAAACATAATAAAACTTACTAGTTGAAATCAATGCATGAATAAGAGCAACTGTGCTCAACACATGAATTTACTATGCTAACTTATTAAGAACTAAAGGAGAGGCTCTAACTATAGAGAGAGGGAGAGAATAGGAAAATGTGAAGCCTGCTTACACTACCAAGACAAGTACTTTAGCCGACGAAAAATTTTCGTCGGCCTGTTAAAAAAATTCGTCGGCTAAGATCTTAGCCGACGACCTTTCGTCGGCTAAGATTTCGTCGGGAAAAGCTCGTCTGTGGTGACTTTAGCCGACGACACACGTAGAAGTCGTCGGCTATAGTCCAGAGTTTAGCCGACAAAATAATGTCGTCTGCTATAGTCCAGACTTTAGCCGACGACATTATTTCGTCGGCTATAGTCCATACTTTAGCCGACGAAATTTTTTGTCGGCTATAATTTATACTTTAGCCGACGACATTATTTGTCGTCGGTTATCTTCCAAACTTTAGCCGACGAATAATTTAAAATATTCGTTGGCTAAAGTTTGAAATAAAAAAAATAAAAAACATCTATGGCCGACGAAATATAGTATATTTCGTCGGCTTTATAGGGATTTAGCCGACGAATTAAAGCATATTTCGTCGGCTAAAACTTATTTTAAAAAAAATAAAAAACTTTAGCGGACGAATTAAGGATTTTTTCATCGGCTATAAGTCCATTCCAGTAAAAAAAAAACCCCCCGAAATTTCTGAATTACCATTCCAAGCAAGCTGCAAAATACACCAAAACAATTCCATATAACCAACAACAAGCACATAAAAGTATATAATTCATCAACTACAGAAAATCTAAATCGTCTAAATTAATATCCGCTTCTGGGGGCTGCTGCGGAGGTTGCGGCGGCTGGGGTAGCGACATGGGCAGAGGCATGGGCGGAGGCGGAAGTCCCTGAAGCTGGGCAGCTGTAAAGTCCTGCATGTACTGGAACATCTGCTGCTGCTGGGCCTGCTGGATGGCATGTATCTCGGCAACATAGGCTGCCTGCGCGGCATTATAGGCTGCCTGCGAGGCATTATAGGCAGCCTGAGTAGCTTGCTGTTCTCGTAGTCTCTGAACTTCCGACTCTAGCTGAGTCGTCCTGGTGATCGTGGACATGGTCCTGCTGCTGGTCGAGGCTGCCTTTCGTTGAAATCCTGGAGTGGTCTTCAGGACCCCCTCGCCTTTCTTTCCTAGACCCCGGCAGTAGAAGTTGTTTGCTCTCGGTGGGAAGGCTGTGCCCATGATCCTCGTCCCAATCGTCGGATCCGAAGTGTCGATCCGGGACATGGCTTCGGACATCTCTTCCTCCTACGTGTCCGACCATGTCTCCATCACTATAGCACTCATCACCTCGTCACTAGCCTCCCTCACCTTCGCCTATATGGATAGGAAAAAAAATTATTAATTAACATTTTGACATAAATTTAAAAATTTAAAAACGTAAGATGATTTATAATATCCTCCTGGGAGTCAGGATATGTCTTCTCGTACGTATAGACATACCGGTTGACTTCTGGATGTTCCCTGGCTGCCTCGTCCATGAAGACAGCGAACGGTCTAGAACCGCCATGATGGTTCCTTGTGTTGCGTTGCCGGTTCTGAGAGTTTGCTCGGGAAACGGCCTTCAAAGAAAAAAATAAATTATTAGTAAAATATTTAAAAACGAACGTACTTAATGACAAATTAACTAATTAATTTTTTAAAATACCTGTTTACGAGGGTTGTTGAATTCTGATGTCAGAAGCCAACGCCACTCGTACTCCCTGTACTGGAACTCAGCAGGGGTACCAGAACGTGCGTTCCCGTGCGTAGTCCAATGGGTCCGCAACTCGTTCTTCCACTCCTTGTACCTACAGATACAACAAAAATATTAGAAATATTATTAATATCACATACAATTTTGTTTTTCATTAACTTCCCAACGTACCTTCCCCATGCACAACGTCGGCCCAGCTGTCCTTCAGGTGCTCGGGAACCTCAAACCACACCTGCATTTAACCGTTTATTAGTTTAGTTTTTCGAGAAATCAACAATGTAATACATAATATTATTTTGTAAACTCACTGACATCGAGTTGTGGACCATGTCCTTAATCTCCTGCGGGACCTCACCCCAGTCTGACCATAACATAGGAACTCTATCCCTAATGAGCGCTCCCACGCAGCCGGAGTGCGTCCTCGACTTCCCGCCCGATACTATGTGGTCATCCCCGTCAGTATTGATGACGATCCTCCCCACGGTACCCACGATCTTCTCGAGAGCCTTCCCTGTGACGGGGTCTCTCTTCTTCTTTGTCGGCTTCGCTCCGACGGTGCCTATCACATGATAAACCAAATTGATTATTAAAATCGGAGACCCTTTAAAAATAATCATGCATCACTGATTACCTGAGGCACTCGCGGCTGACGCGACGGATTCCGTCTCTGTCACCGATGATGATACCCTAGCAGAAATAAGAGGCGTATTAAAAGGCACGAACCGGTACGCCGCTGATGGAGCCACTGGCAGGGGCAGTGGATAAATCGGCGTCCCTGAGCCATCGACTACAGGTAAGGCCGGTATCATCCGCGGAAGGAACAAATGAGGCAGCGGCATCTGTACCCCAGATGACCCACTATCCAAAGAAGTAGGACCCGGAGTGGGCGCCCGGTGTATCTCAGGCATACGGGGTGCAGACACCTCCGTCTGGGTCTGAGGCCACAGCTGCCTCGAGGAACGAGGGACGGCCGCCTGCCTCGATGAAAGGGGCACCTCCGGCTGCCTCTGCGCCGTCTCCAGAAGGCTCGCACGTCTGGCTGTCATCTGGCCCTGAAACGTCGTTTGGGGGTTGCTAGAGGTTCCCTCAGATGATTCGGACCTTTAGCCCTTCGAACTCTTCTTCGATCTAAAATAGCCGCTCATCCTATTTAAAATATTAATTTGAATCAAGGCTGAGGCAACATTGAAAAAGTAAAAATTCAAGCTTATCCTTCTCAAATCTAAAGCTTTAGATTATTTTGTCTTTATTGTATAAAAAATATTTTTGAAACCATATTTTTTCATTATGTTCATGCTTAAATTTAAACACTTAATATAATGTGAAATATATATATGTTTAAAATTATACTTATTCAAAAATATGAATTCAATAAAACATATATATATATATATATATATATTCATCCGGATTGGATATAAGTTTTTCTATTTTGTATTTTGTATCTTATGTTTAAAAATTCGTACCCAGCCCACGATAAAACCAGTACCTAATCATGGAATGCAAGCATCAAGTTCATTATCAACAAAGCATATGTTTAAAAAATAACGATAATTTATCTCGTAAACATAAATTAGGCAAATTAGACAGTACATAAAACATAGCCTAAAAATAAATTCGAAATCAAAAGTAAAAAAGAAGAAAAACGCTAACCTTGGAGACCGGGAGAGCGAGGGAGGAGGGAGGAGGTGGAGGCGGAGACCGGGAGAGGGAGGGAGGGAGGAGGGAGGAGGGAGGAGGCGGAGACGGGAGAGGGAGGGAGGAGGGAGGAGACCGGCCGGGAGAGGGAGAGGGAGGAGGGAGGAGACTGGGACCGGGAGAGGGAGGGAGGAAACGGGAAGAGGTGGAGACGGGAGAGGGAGGGAGGAGGGAGGAGGGATGAGACCGAGAGGGAGGGAGGAGGGAGGAGGGAGGAGACCGGGAGAGGGAGAGGGAGGAGACCGGGTGACACGACCCACCCCGAATTTCACCCTGAAACCCGGAGTAAGTCATGCGGGGTCCACCTCCAAGGAAAATTTACCTAAAATTCGATTAAACCTTCCTTGAAAATGGACAACCCTTATATGAAAATCCAACTTCACATTTCTAAACCAAACAACAAGGACAACATAAAATTTCTAGCGGGTTATCAGAGCGCATCTAAGAAGGAGCGGATGACCATGAATAAAGATGAAGCGGAAGCAGCCTCTGACTACTAGACTAAGCCTTGAACCCATGTACGCTTGACCTCAATTTAACTTAGCCTGCAAACTGGGCATTTGAAAACAAAGGGCCCAGGGAAAAGTAATATAAAAACGTTAGAGTGAGTGGACGAAAAATAAACAAATAACTGATCGCAACATAACTAACCAAACTTAATTACTTTCCCATTTTCTAATAATCAAGAAATCCGTTGCATGCAAGTGTTGATAAAACCTTTATAAGGAAAATCCCAAAGAAACGGACTAGCCCCGCTAGTCAAAATATTGACAAAGATAAATACTAACCTTCATTGAAGAAGGTACCAAAACAAGGGACTAGCCCCGCTAGTCAAATCGACAACGATAAATAAGAAACAGCTATAGCCATACAAGTGAGTCTCCCAGACTCGGTTGCCTCCCAGGCAATAATACTCTCATACTCCCTACACCTTCATGTTATGATAACAGAGAGGAGTAGGGCTTGCGTGATGTCGTCGACTACATCACATCACCCGAAGGCGGAAAGGGCTTGAGTAACCCCACTTAAAACGTAGAAGTTACATCGCCTCGAAAGGCGGAACGACATGCTAGCATGAATAATATCGATCCAACAAGTATGGCATAAATAAAGAAACATAATCCATGTGAGTTTCCCCGAAACTCATAATTAAAGCATAAGTACGATTCTCAACCGTACTCAAAGAATTCAAAGAGTAAAGAAACTAATTAAATTCAACGACGTGTCCCACACGTTAAAATGCTCAATGAAATAAATAACTTCAATGATTATCATCTTTCCAAAAACCAAATAATATGCAATTCAGTATGAAACCTCCAATCCGGAAATCATAAAGAAAATCCAAACTCAAATCTCTTATTATCAATCCGAGCTCAAATCATAAATTATGACCAACATTTAAATCCATGCATCAATCTCGAATAAGTTCCAAGATCATTTCATATACTGAAGTTATAATAAATGCTCAGAAAATAAAATACTAAAATATAAAATTTTGCATGCATATTAATTAAAAACCAAAATGTCCACTCACAGTATTAGGCGTAAGCTTTCCATTTCTCAGGACACTCCTTGAGTGCCGCCTCCAAATATTCAAGTCCTTGAGTCAATCCCACACCTGACCATAAGCTGTAGGATAAATCGGTCAGACCGAACTTTAAAATAACCAACTGTCTCATCTTCTTTCCTAGTTTGACTAGGGTTTCCTGGGTCGACCATGATTGACCAACTATTACCCAACGTTTTCCAATTCAACCTTTTACTTAACCATTCGATCCAAATTCCACTATACGTCCTATTAACCAATAGACACTTAGGCCTCGCTTAACAATTCGTTCTGGTGAACCTTGATTTTGATTAAACAAACTAATGAAATTTTGTTAACTCCGAAACATACGAACCACTTCAATCTGGAAAACCACCAAATTACTAAGGGCACCCAAAAAGGTTTCCATAAATAGGAAATTTTCCATTAAAAGAAAGTTTCCTAAGATAGAAACTTTCATAACTTGCTAAGTTTCCCAACTACACGTCTTTTTCCTAACTAGGAACTATATCTTGAAATAAACATAATAGTCTTGATAACTACCTCTTCGACTCCTGCCGGAAAAACTGCGTTCGCCGGATTTCGACGACTTGCCGGAACATTCTGCCGGATTCCGGCCACATGCCGGAAATTGGCCATGACTTCCCCGTAACTCTGCATCACACCATTTTCGACAAACAACAACCATTCAGCCACAATACCACTCCAAACCGCAACACAAAAACAACACAGCCGATCAAATCGTAATCCTTACCTCCAATCCGTTCACCATTCGAACCCATACCACTCCAACCCGCTGCCTCCAAGCTCGCCTGGTAGGTTGCTAGGCTCCCTAGTGCCCGAAAAAGCATTGGAAGAAACCAAAGATTCGTATCCTCGCCGGAAACTCTCCAGCTCAAGCTCGCCGGAAAACTCAAGAAATTTCAGAAGAGGGGTTCCTCCGATTAGAGCATGATTTAGAGAAGCAAAAGCACCGAAAGGAAGAGGAAATCGAGGAGGTGAAGAACCTTACCATAGACCAACCAGAAGGCGGCCGAAGTCGCCGGGATTCCGAGAAGACAACCGGGTTCCTCCTCCACCGATCTCTCTCATCAATGACCGCACAAACGATTGAAGGACTGGGTTAGGTAGAGAAGAGAAAGACAGACCCTTTGATTGTGGTCTTGTGACATGCGGTGGCCAGAATCGGCGACACCATGCCGGAGAGAGCCGAGGCAGGCGGAGCAGAAAAGAAAGAGAGAGATAACTCGGGTCAACGCCCCAAATGCGGGTTTGACAAAGTCAACCCGTTTGTTTTCCTTTTATACATGAACCAACGGTCAAGATCGAAACCCTACTCGATCAAACGGCCAAGATTAAATGAGCTATTCTAATTTCAGAAAATTAATTTCTCTTACCATACCATCAATAAATCGTAGAAAATACTTTAAAATTCCGACAATAAACTGAAAACACCGGATAACCTGTGTCGACGCGAACTACGACACCAAGACCTTAAAAGAAGAATTTGACATTTCCAGAAGAACTCGCAAATAAACTAGAGTGTTAACTTACTTAGTTACCGAGCACGGTTAAATCCCTCAGTAACTCGTAGAATACCCAGTAAATAGGTAAAATTGGGTACGGGACGTTTCACCGGGAGAGGGAGAGGGAGGAGGGAGAAGACCGGGACCGGGAGAGGGAGGGAGGGAGGAGGGAGGAGGCGGAGATAATTAGAAAGGAGGAGGGAGGAGGCTAGGGTTTTGCAGTTAAACCCGAAAACTTTAGCCGACGAAATAATTATTTCGTCGGCTAAAGATACCAATTTCGTCGGCTATACACCAATTCGTCGGCTAAACCTTCTAAACTCGTGGGCTAAAACTTTGAAATTCGTCGGCTAAACTTTATAAATTCGTCGGCTAGACCTTTGAAATTCGTCGGCTAAACCTTTGAAATTCGTCGGCTAAAAATATTTTTATACATTTGGCATGTTGTGATTGTGATGATCAAACTTGAGAAACAAAAATTCAACCGTCAGATCTGACCATCATGATAAAATACATGTATGGGAAAAAATTCAACTTAATCCGAAAAGAATTAGGGCTCGATCCGGACGGTCAATCTCGTAAGTCAAACCCCTAAACGCACGGAAAAGGTCGTTCGACCGTCTAAATTACGTATTTTGGCCGGACCTCCAACTGAAAATAGTTTTAAACCGATGACACGCAACAAGTCGTATAAAAATTGTACGCAAAATAACCACCGAATATAGGGCTACTCATAGGGGGAAAAAATGAAAAATTACATTGACCGCAACTATCGGCACCGAATATTTACCGGAATAGTGTGATTTTTCAACCGTGGATGTATTTCAACATTCTCGCCATATCTTATTTCATGACTTTTTGGCGTTTGAAGGTTTTACGTATAGTTTGTTTTTGAAACGGAACATTTACATAACACTTGGTAAACAAGTTATACAACATTAGTATGCATGTTGTGATTGTGATGATCAAACTTGAGAAACAGAAATCCGACCGTCAGATCCGATCATCATGATAAAATACATGTATGGGAAAAAATTCAACTTGATCTGACAAGGTTAAGTGCTCGATCCGGACGGTCAATCCCGTAAGTCAAACCCCTAAATGCACGGAAAAGGTCGTTGGACCGTCTAAATTTCGTATTTTGGCCGGACCTTCAACTGAAAATATATCGATGAGACACAATAAGTCGTATAAAAATTTTACGTAAAATAACCACCGAATATAGGGCTATAGTAGGTATAGAAAAATTTTAGGGTTTAGCCGACGAATACCCTAACGTATTCGTCGGCTATAGTATGTAATTAAAAAATTAAAAAATAATTATAGCCGACGAAATATTAGGTTATTCTTCGGCAAAAACCATCTTAGCTGACGAATTATAGTGTATTTCGTCGGCTAAAGGAAAAAAATACATTAAAAAAACAGACGATATTAGTAAAACATTTTTTGTCGGCAATAGTCCATACTTTAGCCGACGACATTTTTTGTCGTCGGTTATCTTCCAAACTTTAGCCGAAGAATAATTTAAAATATTCGTCGGCTAAAGTTTGTAATAAAAAAATAAAAAACATCTATGGCCGACGAAATATAGTATAGGGATTTAGCCGACGAATTAAAGCATATTTCGTCGGCTAAAACTTATTTTAAAAAAAAATAAAAAAATTTAGCCGACGAATTAAGTCTTTTCGTCGGCTATAGTATGTAATTAAAAAATTAAAAAATACCGGAATAGCCGACGAAATATTAGGTTATTCGTCGGCAAAAACCATCTTAGCCGACGAATTATAGTGTATTTCGTCGGCTAAAGGAAAAAAATACATTAAAAAAAACAGACGATATTAGTAAAACATACTAACTTCCTGTTCGTCATGTATCACCAAAATTCATATAAAATAACTGAAATATGAATTCAACATGTGTAAACTATAAAGGAAAAGGTCTTTAATTAGTTATACAAATTAATGGATTTCGTCCTCTAAATTAAAACTAAGGCTCGTAATCGGAATCATCCGATGAGTCTTCTTCGGTGTCAGAATTAATTTCTGGTAATATATGTCTTTCCTGATCGCCAGAGTCTTCGTCTTTTTCTTGATTTGGATCAACATCAATAAGCCTTGGCTCTTCATCACGAATTCGCACCGAACGACCCGCTTTAAAATTATTAAGGCGGACGGTAGAGGAGTTAGGAATACCTATTACGTTGGGCTCTTGATAAGCAACATTCTCTTCCTCGTCTTCGGCCTCTCCAAGTGTAGCCGCCCGGTAAATGTTTCGAGGGTGCACAAGGTTGACTACTTTCCACGCGTCACCCTTAGCAAGGTCATCAAGATAAAACACTTGTTTTACCGATGTGGCAAAAACGAACGGGTCATCTTCGTAAGAACTTGTAGCAGTGTTCACCGATAATATTTCGTACTGATCGGTCTTCATGCTCTGCGGCCTAGTATCAAACAATCTACACTTGAAGAGGTGCAATGTCATGCCTTGCCCATAAACGAGTTCCACCACTGAATGGAGAACACCGTAATAGTCAACTCCATTCTGCCCACCATGTGCCATGACCCCAGAATTATGTGTTCTCCTTCTGCTGTCTCTTTGTTCGCATATAAATTGCACGCCATTCACCTTGCACATCGGATAAACTCTTGACATTATCGGCTTCATCGCTAGAAGTCTTAGTTCGTGTGACCAATTTGGGTGACCATCAAATTGAATATGGTTCATCTGCAACCAACCATTCAACTGTAAATATGGATAATTATGCAATAAACAAAAACCCGTACAGAAAAATTAAATTGATGTCATCTTTACTTATTCCATTTTCCATCAAAAGATTGAAGTAGATTCCATCAAAGTGATGTCATCAAAAGTGATTCCATGCAATAAACATCTTTACTTAAATTGAAGTAGATTCCATCAAAGTGATATCATCTTTACTTATTCCATTTTCCGAATCAGTATTTTGTAATTCTAGGGTTTGTATAAGTTTTTTTGTTCTTCTTGAGAGATTTTTAATTGATTAATAGTAGTTTAACTGGACAATTATTTGCAAAGTGACCAGTCTTATTGCATTTAAAACATTTAATTTTTCCTTTATCGAATGATTTATTTTTTAGTTGACGATTTGGTTTTTTGGACCAATTGTTGTGAAATTTGTTTTTGGAATAAAAGTTGTTTGGCTCAAAATTACTTTTATAAGGTCTAAATTTTTTTTTTGAATAATGTGGAACAAATTTATTGCTTGCCTTGTTTCTCCTTGAAGGAGGTAAGGAAGGTAAGCCATATTGTTTACAAAAATTTTCTAGTTCATATTTAGCCGTTTTCTTATCTGATTTTAATTGAACATTTAGTTTCATATCTATACACATTTTTAATCCTTTTTTTTTTGGATAATTGTAATTATATTTCCATAAGTTAAAAAATCGTAGTTAATATGACATGTTTCATTACTAAGGACTTGCCTGATTTTATGAGCAAATAATTTTGGAAGATCATTTATAAATTTTTCTTTCCAAAACGGTTGGTTACTATCGTCTCTAAGCATAACTCGAGAAATGAAAACATCTTTATACCATTTGAAATCACTTAAGGTAGGACACCTAAGATTACTGAGTTGATCATTAATTCGGGAAGTAATATGACTAGGGATACCTATGAAATGTTGGATAATTGTGTAAAATAAGGTATTAACAACATCAGAAAACCTCATTTCTATGCGATCGTCAAAGATAGGTTTTTCATCTTCATCACATTTGATGGTATGTTTAATGGATGATTTAGAATCAGGAGTGAGACGTTTTTCTCACCAGGAATGAAGCATTCATGTAAATCCTATGGAAAGTATATCAATAATTTCAGGCTGGCTGAAATTATGATTAGTGACATAGTTATTAGCTGCCATAGACATGTGATGTAATTTATTTAAGATTTCTTGTTCTGATAAATTATCAATGTTCCATTCATAAGTTTTATTAGAAGAAACTGAGAATTGCTTATTAAGATGATTACTAGGTTGTATATCCAAAGGGAGAGGACGTTTTGTCCAAGTTTTAAAAGGTCGCTTATTTGGATGAACTATTATGTCTAGTTTTAAAAGTGTTATATTTAAAGACTGAAATATTTGATTTAATTCTGTATTTTGGCTAGTGTTACTAGAATCGCTATCGGACGGAGATGTTTGTTGGGTATGAATTACTACAATGCTACTAGGTTCAGGTGTTTCAGTTTTTAATTTTTCTAACATTCGTTCAATCTTTTGAATTGAAGAAGTAGGCTTAAAGGTAGGTTTATTTAATTCACTGAAATGAATTAAAGAAGTTTATGGTTTGGGTTGAGGTAGAATGTTGACTTTGGAGGATATGTTGTCAACCTTTGTTTCTATTTTATCTAACTGGGCTCCTATGGTTACTAGGCTCTGGTTTGTGTAATTATTTTGTTCAATAATTTTCTTAGTTTTTGGGTTAAATTTCTTAGTTTCTGGATCTTCTGTGGCGATTTTTAAGGATGAGGCTATGATTGGACTGTTAAAATGATCAATTACTATTGTTTCAACAGAAGGATGACTAGAAAGGATCGAGCTAGTGGAGGTTTTCCATCTTGTTTTTGTTAAGATTTGAAAATTATTATTTTTGTTTAGTTGATCTATAAAATCAAGAAAGAATATTTCTATCTTTGTTTGAAGCATAAATGCTTGTCAATCACGAAATAATTGCTTTCGTTGATCTATGAAAGGGAACTTCATTCTACAGAGGTTTCTCCTAAAGATATTTTCTGTAGATTTAAGATGTTTATCTAATCTAGAATAATTGATTATGAAAGGTTGGGAAAGTGTACTCAATTGAGGATTTATTGGGGGAGTAACTAAAAAATCAGAAGCAGTAGGAGAGATTTGATCTTCATCCGTGACTGAAATATTTTGAGTTTCATATTCTGTATAATTTGGGTAACTAACTTGGGAAGTAGTTCTGATGTTTTTAATTTTGAACTTTTGCAATTCTGCTTCTAATTCTTTATTCTTAATATTTTTAATTTATTTATCTAAATCATTATCATGTCTAGATATTGTTTTAGCTGTAGTGGAACCAGCAAATGAATGTCAAGCAGTTGCGAAAGAATGTCTGGAGGAATTTCCTATTTCTTGAATTCTTGAATTTTGACTTATCCTTGAGTTTTGAAAATTAATTCTTACTGTGGCCATCATTAAACTGTTGAATACAGTCTGAATCAGAAATACTATGTTGCGTATTAGATGGGTGATTCTCACTGGTGAGAAATCATTCAGAAGGAAGATGGACATTTGTCCATCTGATTGTGTGTAGAACACTAATATTAGCGTTTTTTAAACTGTTTTGAATTAAGAGAGTGTGGTTTTTGGGACTTTTACTAATAGCTTGAAAATTTATTTGTGCCAGTGACTTTATAATGGATTATATATATTAAGGCCAAGGGTTGGGTCCATTCAAGAACATGATACCTTGAAGTTTTAATATTTAAGGTTAAAGCTTTTAGGATATGAGGGTCACTAAGGTTAATGGTAAAATCTGGGAAACAATTGAAATGGACTGGACCATTAAACAGATTTGACTCAATTAATCCAACGGTGCTGTCAATAAAATCAGTAAACCTTGCATCTCTTAAACATAAAAGAATGGAGACATTAAGATATTTTCTAGTTAAAGGTTTGACACCAATTTGAACTAACCTAATATGGAGGAAATTATGACCATCTGTTCAACATTTTTTAATTGACTCAGGACTAAAAAATTGGCAAGTTTCATGTTGTTTACTAAGGGCATAAACTTGTTCTACGAATTTAATATGGTGTACACTTTTGAATGAAGAAAAACTCCATTTTTTCTTATAAATTTCATGACTAGGAACTCTGGGAATATTCCAGTCATTCATGTCTATGTCTATATTATATTTTGACTGAAACTCTATTTGTTCTTTGTTGACTATATCTGAGATTCTATTAAGGGAGGATCTAGATGAACTAGAAGTGACTGAGTTAGATCTAAATAGTAGACTCATTTTGGGAAGAGAAGAGAAAACTGGACTGAAACTAAAAGAATACGAGGTTTTAAGATCCTTGGCTTAAGACCCTAAAGATTATCACTCACTCTACGCCACTCATGCCGCATCCGCTCATGCCTCACCTGAGACTTAGTGTTTGGACCTGGATTTATTGTTTGGTTGGAGAGAATAATAGGCTTAAAAGGATATAAGGAAAAGAAAATAAAACCAAAATCTTTAAGATTAGGGTACATGAATCAAAACACTTCACAAAATAAGTAAAGAAAATATATCAACTCAAAATCCACTCCTAGACGGTAGTCCGTCACATGGGGATTGAGAAGTTTAATATGAATGAATAGAGATAAATTCCAGAGCCAGGCTTGCCATGCTAATCAGAACAGAGCTAAAATTCCAAGGACTGCAGCTGAAAGGAGCGGCTGCGTTACTACTGAAGCAATCCCTTGCTGGAGTACTCCTCAAACTTGAACATTCCCTAAAAAGTCGACCTTTCGAGAACGAAAGCGAGGATGAGGATGAAGAGCTTGAGTTCCGTGGTGAAGTTGATGCCATGAATTCAGAATCTGAGGTACAGAAGTCGAACATATCAAATTTATCTGATCCCCCGGCGACATTATTAAAATTAGTAACATTTTTACTTTCTTTGTTTTTCTTGCTTTTTCTCCAAAACCTAAGCCTTGGCCTTGTTGGAGGGTTAGTTTGCCGAACGTGAATGCATGGCTTGGGTAGTCTTAAGCTGATCACTGCCGGAGGAGGTGTTAGTGGTGCAATCGCTGCTTCTTTTGCTGGATTCCGTGGTGTTCCTTGCTGCTTTTCCCAATTGAATGGAACCCCTTCGGTGCTTCGGCAGTAATAAATCCGAGAAGAGCAACCCACGGAGGAATTTCTTGACAGATTTCTGTTGAACAAAGACTCATCCATTTCAGTTGTCTCTGCTGATTCCGATTCTCAATATCAATGTGTTTAACAGTTGGGTATTCTGGGTCTTGGAAGAAATGATATGCAAGTCAGGTATGGGAGTTTCAAGTCTATGGGAGGTACTATTTATACATGCAGAGAAGGATTTGAAATCCCGGGTTCAAAGGCAAGTGATGGTCACTTGAGGTGCATGATCCTTCTGTTTTGTCACTTTTGTGAAGTAGATTTGATTTACTTGTGATTTTGCTACTTCTCCTTTGATTGACTTGGATTCTTAATTTCATATATACGTTAATATGTTATAATAGGCAAGTCATAGGGAAAAAGGAGAATTAGTATCTTTGCGCTTAAGCTTACGTTTAAGCATTCATCAATTATGGGTGTTGGGCGGCCTTTGTTGCATGTGCAAATTACCAAATCCTTAAGACACGTAGTGTACCTTTGCTTCTTATATACCAATAGCCTAAATATATAATCAACATCTGCCACACCACCATTTTGTAAAGCCTAGAAGGTTAGAAAAGTACCATAATCTAGTTCCGTCAAATGACCAGAAATGCATGCCAATATTCTGTGACATTTTGGAGGGCTTGGAATGAATCCAACATATCAAGTTGAATTCTTTTCTGTTTTCAGTTTTATACTATCGCTCAAATTAAGGAAGAGATTAGAGAGGGAAGAAGAATAGTCTATAAATCATATACGAACCGACCTCCCTGGATGAAACTTATGGACTAAACAAAAGCAATGTAAACCTCTGTCATCCCGGAAACCTCTCCACTGACGAAGGTGATGTTCACACTTAATTGCTTAAGAGCATATTAAGCAGGAATCATGAGAATATAAAATTTTACAAGTTGATATTGAAGCTTAAGTATGATGGAACCAAGTAATATTAGACATTCTCATAAAAAGACTAATAATACTATACATTCTTAAGTTGAGAATATGACAATCATAACTAACAAATAAATCGCCTCCGGTCTCTGCAAGACAATCCCAGAACAGTTGGGGTAGGCAAAGCTTTTGAGTAGTGAGGTGCAGAAGGGAAGAACATAGGTTGGGAAATCTAGGGAAGCAGGGATATCTACTTGAGCACATCCACTAAGAAAAAAAAATTGAAGAGATGAAAGGATAAACTAAACTCAAACCCAGGAAAGAAATCAACTAAACTTGACGCATAGTTCATAAGGATAGGTAGTTCATAATTACAGGGACAAGACAGACCTACTAGGATTTACGAACTGAACACGTTGTACAGAATATTCTTGGTCAGAATAAATCATACAATAGCTTAGATGCTCGCTGCCATTCATCTCAGCATACAGACAACTTCAAATAATCTTGGAGAATTGTGGCATCATTAGGCTTGTTAGTTTCTTACCCCCTGAACAACAGTCAAGAAGCAAATCAGATGTTTACAGTGGAATAATTCAACTTTTATCAGGTCTTAGTTGCAGTGTACTTTTCAAAGGAATTAACAGTTCTATGTATGAAACACACCCCACACACACTTCCATGATAGCCCAACAAAAAGCACAGTAGTAACTTGTGACGTTACTGTCGAATTATCTACTCATAGAAAGAATTCCTCAAATTTTTCAACTCAAGCTAGCACAAACAATCAAACTGTTGATTGTTAACATCTGGTTTTTTAACAAAACATAATTTCAGGGCAGAATTAGTAGGATTTTTTTTTTCCGGAGAAACTGTCCAAGAACATGTAAATATGTCAATATGAAATACCTAAATCACCATTTTAAATCAACATCACAGTTAGAGATTTTCATGATAATTCAGGACATGATGTGAGGGTATGCTTGCTTAACATTATATACTCTAAAGATGGAAACACTGGAAGTTCAATCTCATAAGCATCCAAATTTTTTTTTTAAAAGGTAGCATATATAATGAGATATTATCTCATTCATACCTCCGCAGATGGCGAAATGATAGATTCCCTGCCAGAATTAAAATGGCCATTCAGACTCCTGCATACATTTGTATAACCATATAAATCTTCTACTTCACTAAAAGATTAGAAGGCACAAGTGGAATACCTTTGTCTCTCAGGCTTGGGAAATTTTTTGGACATTAAGGACGCCTGCAATAAAACCAATCACAATATTTATACCCAAATAACTATAAAGGGAAAACTTCTATCAGTGCACTACTCAATATAACAGTCGACTTTTTCTTTTTCAGTATAAGTGCAGTGACTGCTGTCCATTTACAAATTGACATAAACTTTTAAGGTATATATTTAAGGAG
Organism: Fragaria x ananassa; assembly: GCA_034370585.1. Taxonomy (NCBI): domain Eukaryota; kingdom Viridiplantae; phylum Streptophyta; class Magnoliopsida; order Rosales; family Rosaceae; genus Fragaria; species Fragaria x ananassa. The sequence continues at coordinate 6,522,368 of CP139760.1, forward strand.
GGCCTAGACACATCAACTCTTTGGAAATTACTTTGTAGAGAGATAAAGACTGAGATGTAGAGGATCCTATGAGAAGAAGCAAATGAGCATAAGAAAGATGGACAACTAGTCCGTCAGAGCATAGCCTACTATAAACATTTAAAAGACCTACAAAGCATCCATTTAATCAAGATGACAACATTAAAAGGAACTATCCATTAAATGATTTAAAGATTAACAGAAAAGAGACTTGAAAAATCTAAATTCCTCGATCTCATTGTGAAAATTGTCATTTCCCTCCAACTAAACAACCACCTAAAGCGCCATCACTACCCAACATGAAAGAGTAATAAACTCATGTTAGCCACCCCACCACACAGACAGAAGAACCCTGGGCCAGTATAAAATTTTCTCGCACAACCCCTACCTCTCCAAACACTAGCAACAATCTTCTTCAAAGTTGACTATTTAATAATTAGATGACTACAAGATTTCAGAGTTTGTTGATCTTTTGCAAAGGTGATTTGAAGGTAAGTTGAGAAATGGCCAGCTTGGATAACTAGACCTCGTTATGGGTGGTCCAACAATGTAGTCTTAAAATGACAAGATCACATAAGTGATGGATTACACACACACACAGGTAAATATAAGAACATGGAGTGCATTGAAATTTATAGTCATCATCTATCTTAAGAGAAAAAGACCTGCTCTTGGATTATGCTCCTCGCCTCAACAAGTTGAGCTTCAAGCTCAAGTTCCCTCTCAGTTGCTTCAGAAGTAACCTCTGCTTCCTTTTGAGCATCTTGCAATTGACCCATCCGCTCCTTCAAATTTCATGTAATCAGCAAAACACTGCAATAATTCCCTTCACAACAGTCACATATGAACATGTGGTAAACGGAAAGAAAATTACCTTTATGGAAGCCATCTTATTTCGGAGACTTTCTTCGATTTGATTTCTGGCCATGTGAAAGGGCAGGTCAAAAAAATCCTGCAAGAAGTATACAGGTTGTGATAACATCACACAAACCAAGAAATTTTACACATCCATGACTATGAAAAACCATACCGTCCTTCCACCCAATGGGGATTGTGTGTGGTCAGTTTCAACCCGTTCATTGGCAGCCAGAGATTGCTTGGACTGCCCATTTGGATGATTAATGAAATCACGCATATCCATCTGCAAGGAAACCAGTCTACCACTTTATACCCATTGGCACACAAAGAAACAAGAACTGAGATCATCTCAGCATATAATTACTAAATGACCAATATGACCAATATGACTAACAAAAAAGGCAAATCTGGTTTGGTAAGAAACTGGATAAGCGGAATGAAAGCAGAGGAATTCCTAGAATCTTAGACTAAGTTTTAAAGTACCACTTCACATGCACATATGCAACTAAATTGAGAAGAAAAAAAAATCACAAAATGCAGAGGCACAATGATAAACGCCCAGAAAAAGGGGGAAAAAAAAAGGAAAACAAAGAGTCCAGCAGGCAGTTTTCAACTTTAAGTGGCTAGCATAGTAGGGTATTGCACCAAATCATAGTGTTACAGTAACAGATTTTTTAGTATAGTAAACTGTCAGGCTGGATGTCACATCCACTAAATTACTGATTTCTAACTATTATGAAACATGCTAACTGAAGCATCGGTGAGAAGATAACAAAATAGTACAATATCAAGAAAGCATAGATGAGCTTCACAATATTTGAGCAACATCAGTACATGAAGAGGAATTGACAGTCCTTAGAGAAGGTCTATGTTCATCTTAATCTCACAAAGATAAGTCACCACAACCATCTATGATTCTAGCATAACTTACAACATTTTCCCCTCACCCGCAGGACAGAAATAATAGACAAGATTCAATAGGGTCAATGAGAAACAGGAACTCATATCTTCAATAAAACTTGCTGTGTAAGAAAATGTGTCTCGACTAGAAGAGAAACACAGAGGAGAGAGAAACAAAAAAAAAAGGCCATAACAGTAAAAACAAAATGCTGCAAGAATCAAGATGCTACCATGAACAACCATCACACTTCCACCCCCCGCCCCCCAGTACCCCCTCTTTCTCTCTCTCCTAGATTGGCAATCATGGTGTGCACAATGATTAGGGTTACCTGCATTGATCGTAATAAGGCCTTCAGATCAGCATTCTCTGCCATCAAGTCTTGATTTTTGGCCTCATAAGCATCCACCTGCCAAAAATGAGATGGTCACGCATTGCACATGAATCAGTTATAGAAAGTTAAATAAATCGAACAAGCTATGTACAATCTTTTTATAAAAATCATTATCTGTCTTCTTTCCATTCCATGTCCCACGCTGCTGCCTCCCTTCTTTCTGTTTTCACGTAATTTTCAGGGAAAGTTAGGTGGATGAATATGAAATTGTGTAGGTCAGTAATAAATCCAGCTAATTTATACCTGAAGCAAGTTCATTATCTCCATGCCTGATCTAGATTCCTTCTTTTTCTCCATCAACACTTGGTTTAGCCTCTCCTGAGATTATTGAAGGATGACTCTTACTTTTCAAATCTTGTAACCAGTCGTGTATGAAATCCTATTTTAAAACATAAATACCCAAATGTTGTCCTAATAGTAGAGAATGCATATAGTACCTGCAGCTTTATGTACTCCTTTTCTTTTTTCTTCATCTCATGCATTTGTTGAGTCTTAACTTGCTGACATCATCAAAATATCACTATTTTTGTCAGGATTTGTCCAGTTTCACATAGTAGCAGTGAAGAACCTACATAAAGTCCAAATGTCCAACCTGATTCCCAATGACCATCTTCTGAAACTCATCTCGCTCTTTCTGTAGCTTCTCAATTTGAGACTTAAAAGCTGATGTAGCTTTAGCTTCCTAATTATAGAGAACCTCCCATCAGTAAAACTAAGAAATCCATACTGAACCCACTCTCCAAAAAGAAATGTAAGTTTCTAACCGTCCGTGTCATTGTTGCTATCTCCCTATCTTTGGCCTGTATCTGCGCCTCAAGCCGCTCAACTTTAGCTTCCAATCTCGATATGTCTGACAAGAACCTTTACAACATAAAAAGTGCAAAATAAACAAACAAACATAAGCAATGCCCTGAAAACAACCCCGTGCCCGGCAAAGTGGGCAAACATAACCTTAGTGACAATGTGCTCAGTAGACCACATTATAAATAGTAAATCAACCCGAAATGCAACACATAACCCCACCGAAAAAACTAAACCACTGCATTAACTCCAGGAAAGAATCATACCGCTGCCTCTGTTCGTTCGCAGACTCTCGGAACTCTACATCGCGCTGTCTCTGCTGGATCAAAGAATACATACAATTGCAAGTCCGAGCCACCGAAACCTACAAAATCACAAATAAATTTCAAAACTTTGAAGGATCAAAAGTTCCAAAAACAACCGAAAATGGAGCAAAACGCACCGGATCATTGGCAAAGAGATCAAGCGAAGCCGGAAATCCAAACGTAACAAGCGTCTGGTTCAAGTACTTGATACAGTGCTCCAAATTCCCCACATCGGCAAACGCGTACTCTCTGAAACCAAAACAAGCCCTAGAAATCAACACAGATACACAAATACACACAAGGCGCAGATGTAATCGAACTCGAAACCCTAGAAATGGCGTGTGACTGACCCGATTGCGAAGGCGGACTGTGGAGAAGGCTGTTAAAGAGAGAGAAAGAGAAAGGTTAGAGAGAGAAAAAGGAAGCGTCATTGTGAGGGTTAGAGAGAGAAAGAGAGTACTCTGAGATCGAAGTCTGCATCAGTCGCTGGCATTGTGAGGGTTAAGAGAGCCTTCTTCTTCTTGTTGAAGCTCACAGTGAGAGAGAGAGAGAGAGAGAGAGAGAGAGAGAGAGAGAGATCTGAGGCGGTGGTGTCGAGAATCCAAAGCTTTCAAATTTTGTTGGACTGGGCTAGACACTGGGTGGTTAGGCAAGGACAAGTGGTGTTCTCCTGTGTGGAGGTGCACGGAGGTTTCTTGAGGGAGCGAACAGGATTGGTGAGATTTTAGTTGGGCCAGTAAGGTCGGGTAGCGTGGTGTTGTGGGATTGGGTGGGGAGGAGATTAAAGCGGTTTTGTGGGATGTACAGAGTTTGAAGTAAATGGCGCCAGATGCCAAAAGAGGAGTGAGCAAAGTGACTGTTGTGGGCCCCACCGCTTTGATGTTGATCTTTACATTTTTCATTTGCAGGAAACCAAAAACATGATTTTGATTTTGATCTTTAGATTTCCTAGTGCATTCCATGTTAAGGGATAGATGATAGTTACACGGTTCAAAAGCTACAAAGGAAGTGAATCAAGTGATGGTACGGGTATAAAAACTTGCTCCAAATTACACTTAGGCTTTAGTTTAGCTCTAGGTAATATCATTTATTTGAAACTAATATACAATTTCATAAAATGAAACAAGAGAAGTAAGTTTGGATGAATCGTTTGGGAGTAGACCATCTTCTACACACGGTATGTATCTACCCATATATAAACATCAATGAATTTAGAGCATCAACCGGTCATATTTAACTATTAATCAATATAGTAGTCCGCATTTAAAGATAATCAATATTTTAAATCATTTTGTGTTTTCTCAAATTTGAGAGAGTACTTGATAAAAATGAGAGAGAACCCTATTAACATCACATCCTCTCGATCAAAGCTCTATTTTGTAGAGGAGAAGTTGTACGTGTAACTGTAACTAACTCAATCTAGCAATTCGGATTCTAGACTGGGATAATGAATATATCATGGACCTGCAACTGTATGAGCTAGAGCTCAACAAACTAGTGCTTGATCACTTTGCCAAATGAAAAAATTGTGCTCGACCGAATAATTATGGATGTTGTTTGGATATCAGACCCGGCCTCAGCATCTAGTAGGATGTTCACCAGAAAAACTGAGGTAGAAAGAGAGGCTGAAAACCAACATGTGCTAGCTCCCTTGTGTGACAACAAGGTACGTACATATATATATATATATCATCGATGCCTCTAATGATAGTACATTGGTTACTTTAAAGATCGACAAAATGAATGCCACATTTAAGAATAATTAAGATGGAGTTGGGGAGATCACAAGCATCATATATGATATATATATATATATATATATTTTTTTTTCAAATCATATGCATAGAGTTAATGTGAAAAAGAAAAATAGGTGATATATGATTTTTCTTTTTTTGGAAAGGAATACGTGATATATGATGGATGCACATATGTCCCATGTGGCCACTATACGCAAGCTCATGCTTCACTTGCTCACTAGCTAGAATGAATAGCAATCTAAACTTTTTTCAGATTATTGATCACCCAACCCAAAACAATTCATCGACTATCATCGATACCCTTCATGAGTGTTTGTGTGACTACACGCTTAAAGTGTAATTTCGCACTTACCTATTAGATTATGAGTGTTCACGCGTGAGTTCATCACCCCCCCCCCCCTCCCCCATTCTCTTTGGTACTAATTCTGGTTATTGGTTCTTGTTCTTGTTCTCGGTCGTCTTTCGTCAACCACAGCTACTTCATTTCTTGGGTTTCAATGGTGGCTTATATGGTGTTATTTTGATGAAGCTCTTCCTCTGGGGCGTATGTTTTCTTATGATCTGTGTATTGAGATTCGATTGGCAGCAGTTACTCGGGTATCAATTCTCAAATTTAGTACTCCTCACTACTTCATGACAGCTGGCGACGATGGCGATGACAATGCTAGCAAACATGGTTGGCGAGTGTGGTAGATTGATTGGTATTGTTGCTCTTATGTTTTCGGTTGTAGGTTTTCCGGTCTATATTATAACAAGTTGTTGGTTTTCTCTTACTCTTTCTAGGTTAATCGAGTTGAAGACCCCTGCTTTTTGTTATTTGTAGTTTATCAGCCTCGCGTTTGCATATTTTGTAATTGAGTTTGTTTTTTCTTACTCGTTTTGAATACACTTCGCTCCATTCTTATTCATTGCAGAGATGTTTTTAGTCTAAAATTTGATAATCATTGCGGCGAATGAAGGAGGTTTCTACTAGCCGGTCTTGATTGAGCGTGTGGCGGGGAGCTTGGTTTGTTAGACCAAGACAATGCTATCTCGAGGAGGTTGATCGGGAGTGAAGGGACTTCCTGGCTTAGCTTTATTTTTCAAGGTGCAAGACTTGATTTTTTATTTTTTTTTTGAACAAGAGGTGCAAGACTTGATTTGTTTACGTTTTTCTTTATGAATATATGAAAGAAAAAGCTGGTTTCCCAATGGAATTGACCTGAGTGAGCAGGCACCCTGCATACTTTGATCACTGACCGATCCCTCCGTCGTTCAGCTTGGACTGTCAATATATTATGGAGCTGGTCATAATTGACCTTACTTCATATTACTTCGTAGTAACATGTTGGAGACTATAAAATAATGTACCAGAGAATAATGCAATAAAGAAACTAATCAAACTATGATACACATGGTTTTATATCAAATTTCCAATTTGTGGGCGTTGTGTTCCTTTATGGTCAAATATTTTACGGGACTTTTTGCACATTTTTCTTGTTCTTAATGGGATCTCTAATTTCCTTGTGCTATTGCTTACTTGAATAGCACCATCCTTTTCAAAATCCGGAAACTTGGGGTTAGAGAACACATTTTAAAAAATATAAAAAAACAAAAAAATTACATGTATTTGGTACGTACAAATATTACAAAACGCTCAAAACAACAAGTAAAATATAAAAATGATACAACAATTGTGTCACAAATCCATTAGTAATTCATTAGTTTATTGATGTGGCTCGTTTGACCGTTAAGATTGTTGGGTGGGTCAATAAGGTCACAATGATTATTAAGCAGTTGGTTCGTTGTGGGTTATCCATTAATCAGTGAAATTGATGGTGGTTCTTTTATTTAGAAGTATTACCGGTGATTATAATGTGTTTGTTGTAGTGTAACGTGAGTTTTTGTTTTTTGGAATATTGTTTCCCAAAAACACTAACTAAACGGGTAAGAAAATAGAATCAGTTTGTAGCTCTATGCAAAGTGGAACCCATTCGTTCACGATGGCAGTCATTAGCAGAAGAATTAGGATTGGAACTAATCAAACCCACCAAATAATCAGGTTTCAAGTTTATGGAATTAAATGAAGTCCCAAATAATAATGACCGGTACAACCAGTACCTACTAACCAACCCACACACGAAACAAGGATGCTTCGAGGAGGCCCAGTCGCCCGCCCATTCCGGTGCTCATTCAACCAGTGCTTGCTTGCTGGCCTTTAATAGCAAAAGGTATGCATATTGGGAACCAGCATCAGACGCAATCTTGAATCTTCGGTGTCAAATGTAGTTAATCATGGAAGAGAAATTCATCTGAACGGTATCTCAATTTTGGTTCCTTATAAGATTTGGTATATCAACTTTCGGAAATATCATATTGGTACTCCAAGTTTGGATCCTAACCGAAAATCGGTACCTATAGTCATTAAGTCAGTAACGGTGTGAACAACTTACTTATTTGAAGGGTGATTTTGTAATTCATATCTTAATCTATTTTTTATATTTTTTTTATTGTATCTATGCTACAATTCGTCTCCATGTTTTTTTTTTTACAAATTGTCTGTATGTTCTTTCAACAACCCCAAAACCCAAAAAGTGTAGAACTCATCTCTCAAACCTAAACACCTACTGTATCTTGAAGTCTATTCTTTTCTAGATCATTTTTCATCTCAATTCAAATATAAAACCCCTTAAATTATTACCCTCCCAGAGATCATATCCCAACCTCAACCCCAAGTCCCCAACCCCAAACCCAAATCGGCAAAACTGCTAGTCTTCCAAATTATCAAGTTCTGGTTTCTTGGCCATCCCCTTGAGGAGTACTAAGAAAATCCAGATTTCCGGTGAGTGTATGCTCCTTCCATAACCCTCTGGTTGAGTCAAAAGTTGTCTTTATTTGCACTGACATGCATCCCTACCGCATCGGAATCCCGAACAACATCGCATCAACTGGCAAGATCTCCATAATTCGATCATCTTTCGATGGCGTTTTCATTTCATCCAGCACTTGCGCTGTCAGATTGTTTGGCACCCTGCACCCTACCCCCACTCCCTCCATGTCGTCCACCCTCTAATTAATCCTACGCGCCAGCTCCTCCACCAAGATCACACTCTCTCTCTCTCTCACTCTCTCTCTGTCTCTCATTTTGTAATAATTTTCTCTCTTACTCTTTATAATCTGGGTGTGTAACTATCATTTATTTCTACAATATCTTGCTCCCCGACTATCATTTATGTCAGGTTTTCTATTTAGCTTTTATGAAGTCATTTGGTAGAAGAAACAAATGGAATCGAGTTTTTTCTCGACAACAACAAACAGAAAGGAGTTGGATCAGAAAGCTTGCAAAAGAGAGTATAAACTTTGAACAAGATAAACAGAGCAAGGACATAAGTACCCTTGAAAATATGTCATGCAGCAGACGCCGTTACAGACTTAACGACTATAGGTACCGATGTTCGGTCGGGATCCAAACTTGGAGTACCAATCTGATGTTTCTGAAAGTTGATATACCGAAGCTTATAAAGAGCCAAAGTTGAGATACCGTTTTAACGCATTTCTCATCATGAAAATGGATTCTAGTGATTGGATCTTCCCCACGTACCTTGCTCGAATGATCATTTTTACGCGTCATTCTCAAGGAAATTTTCCACTCTTTGGCTTGTGTTGCTGCCCTGTTGGCTTCTTTTGGCCCTTCCGCTATATATGGCATTTACCTTCCTTTCGCTACATGGTCATTTCTCATTTTAAGTTTTTATAACACATAAAACAATTTTTATTTATTTTACTCTTGTTGAAGGAATTTACATTCTTATCATTAATGATGTGTTTTGACCGAATATGTTTCTTATTAGACTAGATTATCGCTTAGATATATATCTCTGATTTACAAGGATTCTCTATGTAATGCATATATAAAGACTAATCTATCAATGAATGAGTAGACATTTTTCTCTCGTATTCTCATACTCTACAACATGTTATCAGAAGATTATCCTCAATAACAATGCAAGGCCGGTTGAGACTAAGAAGATTCATGAGTCCAACCAAACTAGTAGAGGTAAAACTCCAAAGAAAAGAGAAAAGAGAAAACCTACACCATATGAACGTGAACAGAATCAGCCACGTGGTCACGGTAATGGTAATAATCAGCATGGAAACAACCGCGGCAACACTTGGAGGCGTGATGACAGAAATTCTGCCCCTCCTAGGAACAATAATTGCGGTCGTGGCCGCAAAGGTGATAAATTTGGCCAAGGCCGAAATCCTCCCTCTAACTCAAACCAGAAGAGGCGATCTCCATGCTATATTTGCTGATCTACTGCTCACTTGCATCATGATTGTCGTGCTAGCAAAGGAGTTATTGATACCTACAGAAGACACAATAAGCAGTACTTGGCTCAAGAAGCTAACTTTACTAGGAGAGATGACATTGGTGCTGAGCCTTCCACCAATTTCACCATAGCAGATTTCGAAGCTAAGAAACAAGTTAGTCCTTCGCACATGGATGCTGCGGATTTCGATTAAACTCTTTTTGATTTTTTGCTGCTATTTTCTGTTTAGCACTTGTTTAGCCACATTTATTTTTGAATTTTCAGTTAATTTTTATGGAATTAGACATCTTTTGATGTATTTTTGAGTTGACATTAATAAAATCTCTTTTTTACGTTTCACAATGTCCAGTTGTTTGAGAATTTATTTCCTTATGAATGGTTCAAATTGCACAAAGCTATAAGCTTCATTACATGACAAATATACTAAATCCACATGTTTTCGTGGTCTTACAATTGGTTATGGCATAAAGAATGGCAAAACATATGCAAAAATTGTGAAAAAATTGCTGTGTTTTGACACTGTCACAGCGCCCCTGAGCGTCTCTACCGCGCGCTGGGCTGTTGCCTGCGCCCCTGCCATAGCCTGTCTAGCCCATGCCGGCGGTAGGCCCTTGTCGCGCCCTAACCGCATCCCTGCGTGCTACTGGGTGCTGCTGCGCGTCATTGAGCCTCTGTCGCATCCCTACCCACCGCCTTGCACTCTCACGCCCCTGACCGCGTCCATGCGCGTCTCTACGCCCGGACAGGCCCTCGGCCGTGTCTTGTCGCGCCCCTATGCGTGCCCCGGGCGCTGCTGAGCCCTTGTGAGCCCCTAGTGGACTTTTGCCAGTGCTGTAAGCGCACTTCCAACGCTTTTTTTATGCTACTGCCGAGCCTCTTGGTCGACCAAATTGCTTTAACTTCATGAAATTAATTTTCATGCCGTGTAATTGCACTCATTCAGGATTCCAACTTGTTTCAATTCCCGATTAACTCCTCTATGTTTCATTAGAGTGTTCGCCTTATCTTGATCCAAGACTAATTATTTTCATACATTTATGTAAATGTCTCGTGGCAAAATTGAGTGTTTAGCTGACAGTGAGAGTACCCACACTATTTTATGGAATAGGCTATTATTTACTGACTTTATGCCTCACAAATCCTCAGTGACAACCATGATTGGTTCCTCGCCTGTAATTCAAGGCAAAGGCAATGCGTAGTTCTTATTGCCAAATGGCACAAAGATACATGTCACTAACGTGTTTTATGAGCCTAAGGCTAATCGAACCTTGCTATTATTTAAGGACATTTGTGCCAATGGATTTCACATGGAAACATTCAATGAGAATGGACAAGATTTTTTGTTTATCACCTCTAATGACTGCGGCCGTAAACACATCTTAGAAAAGCTCCTGAGTCAAATTAGCAGTTTGTATCTTACAACCATCAGGATCATCAAATCCTATGTAGTTTCTCGCAACTTCTATGACTCTAACTCATACAAGCTTTGGCATGATCGTTTGGGACATCCCGGACGTGACATGATGATTTGAATTCTCAAGAATTCACATGGACATCTATTTTTCCGAGCACTGAAGCTTGTTGGAGCTCCTCCTTCCACCGAAATAGGTGATGTGGCAGTGCATGATGCACCTGCCATAGGCTCAGCCTCCAAGACCATTGCCGAGACTCTAAATGACTCTATGGCTATCTCTAATGCTCACCGCTCGTTTTGCAAAGCTTGTTCACTAGCCAAATTGAATGCAAAACCATCTTTTGTTAGTGATTCTAAACAGAACATTTCATTCCTATAAAGAATTCAAGGTGATATTTGTGGACCTATCAAACCAAAGTGTGAACCATTTCGATATTTTATGGTTCTGGTTGATGTATCAACGCGTTGGTCACACGTTGCGTTGCTATCCACAAGAAATGTTGTCTTTGCTAAACTCCTAGCTCAAATTATTAAGCTTCGGGCTCACCACCCTGATCATCTAATCAAGTCTATTCGATTGGACAATGCTGGAGAGTTTACGTCTAAGTCTTTTGACGACTATTGCATTTCTATCAGGATTGAAGTAGAACATCTCATACCTCATATGCATTCACAAAATGATCTTGCAGAAGCTACAATTAAGCACTTACAATTGATTGCACTGGCCTTGGTGATGCGCACTAACTTGCCTGTTTTTGCCTAAGGTTATGCAATTTTGCATGTAGCTGCACTTATATGTTTTAGACCCACTACAACCTAACCATTTAATGCGTACCAGTTGGTAACTGGATATAAGCCTGATATTTCACACTTACGCATATTTCGTTGCGCGGTTTATGTGTTTATTACGCCTCCACTGCGTACTAAGATGGGTCCTCAAAGACAATTAGGTATTTATGTTGGTTATCAACATCCTACGATTGTCCGCTATTTGGAACTTTTGACATGAGATCTCTTTACTACGAGATTCATAAATTGTCGCTTTGATGAGACATTATTACCGCCATTAGGGGGAGACATGACTTTTTCTGTTCCAATTGAACGTCGAGAATTAACGTGGTCTGACCCCACTATGTCTTATTATGATCCCCGAACTTCTGATAGCGATTTAAAAGTTCGACGTATCCTTGATCTTGGAAGACTTCCATATTCAATGCTTGACTTTTTTACCGATATCGCGAAAGTGACGAGATCAATTATACCTGTTGCAAATGTTCGTGTAAGGTTAGATGTCCCAAGTAAAGGGACATTTTCGGCCGTACCCAGGCTCGGCAATGTCGTCATTAACACGCCAGATGCCCACGCTGAAGGTGTGGCCGCTACCTCTGCTCCTACCAGAAAGAGGGGGAGACCTGTTGGTTCAACAAATACTGTGCCTAGAAAAAAGCGTGACAATTAGGCACTAAATGATCCACTCATCTTCATCACTGTGAATCTTTCATATGAGATTGTCGCTGACTATAGTTATGTCCAAGAATCAATGTTAGCTTATCTGGGGGACGTTTCGGATCCAATATTGATGTTGGAGAACAAAGAAATCTCACTAAAGTATACCGATGCACATGGTATGATGGAAAGAACTTCGATGACTATTGATGATATTTTTGCTTATTCCATCGCTCAAGATATTATCAACGACAATGAGATTGAACCGCACTCCGTTGCAAAATGCCAACGTCGAGCAGATTGGCCTAAATGGAAGGATGTAATCCAGGCTGAACTAGACTCTCTAGCAAAAAGGCAAGTTTTCTGTCCGGTAATGTCATGCTCACCAAATGTTAAGCATGTTAGACATAAATGAGTCTTTATTCGAAAGCGAAACGAGAAACATGAAGTCATGCGCTATAAAGCGCGACTCGTGGTGCAAGGATTTTCTCAACGCCCTGTAATTGACTATAAGGAGACATATTCTCCCGTTATGGACGTTATTACTTTTTGCTACTTAATCAGTTTAGCAGTGTCCGAAAAACTGAGAATGTAGCTTATGGACGTGGTTACTGTATATTTCTATGGGGATCTTGATTCAGATATATATATATATATATATATATATATATATATATATATATATATATGAAAGTGTCTGATGAACTTTCACTACCCAAGTCAAGTGACTCTAAGCCACAGAGTGCCTTTACAATTAAATTGCGGCGTTCACTATATGGATTGAAACAATCCGGACGAATGTGGTATAATCGTTTAAGTGACTACTTGATTGGGAAGGGATATAGGAATGACAATTTTTTCCCATGCATGTTCATTAAAAGAATAAGTACCGGATTCGCTATAGTAGCCATCTATGTTGATGACATGAACATCATCGATAATCTTAAAGAAATTGATGAGACCGTAACCTACTTGAAATCCGAGTTTGAGATGAAAGATCTTAGGAAAAATCGATTTTGCCTAGGCCTAGAGCTAGAGTATCGAGAGACTAGAATATTAATTCATTAGTCAACTTATGTCCAAAAGATGCTCAGGAGATTTAATATGGACAAAGCCCACCCTCTTGGTACTCTCATGGTCATGCGAAGTCTGGATATCAAAAATGGCCAATTCCGTCCTAAAGAGGACGATGAGGGCCAATTCACAAACTGGTTATGTGTTCATCATTGGAATTACGGCGATTTCTTGGAGATCTACCACGCAAACCTTTGTTGCTACTTCCTCGAATCTTTCAGAGATTATTGCACTACATGAAGCAGTCAAAGAAAGTGTTTGGCTTCGCTCTGTGGAAGCTCATATTCGAGAGTCAAGTGGGTTGACATCTACCATTGATGCACTAACTTGTATCTATGAAGACAATGCGGCATGCATTGAACAAATGAAGTTGAGATTCATCAAGGGTGATAATACTAAGCATATCTCGCCTAAGTTCTTCTACAATCTTCTACAATCAGCAACAACAACAACTTTTGAATATCCAAGTGAACCAAATGAGTTTTGAGGATAATGTAGCAGATTTGTTCACCAAGTCTCTACCCAAATCTACTCTTGAGAAGTATGTGCGAAGTATTGGTATGCGTCGCTTATCTGAACCACATAATTGATTTAATTATCAGGGGGAGTTGATTGTGTAAATATCAGGGGGAGGCTATGTCACATGTTTTACATTCAAATTGTAGTTGGTGCGTTGTGCTCTTTTTCCCTTCGACCAAGTCTTTTGTTTTTACCCAAGAAGTTTTTGTTTTACTTGGTAAGGTTTTTACCGAGGTAACGTTCATGCGCCATGTGATTCTGGTACGCGACACAAGGGGGAGTGTTGAAGGAGTTTACATTCTTATCCTTGATGATGTGTCTTGACCAAATCTTCTCCTTATTATACTAGAATATCTCTTAGATATCTATCCATGATTTATATGGATTATTTATGTAATGTCTATATAAAAGCCAATCTATCAATGAATGAGTAGACATTTTTCTCTCGTATTCTCATCTACAACAACTTTATATATTTACAATATGGACATTTCAGAATTTTGATGCATATATTGATCCTGGTAGAAACAAAAAAAACCAAGTGTTTCTGAAAGGTTAGAATGGACATGATCAATTAAGGAGAGATAATAATAATTGCACGTTCCTAATTTAGTACTTTAATACAATAATGTATGATGAAAACTGAAAGAAAAAAAAACAATATGACAACAGTGCTAACTTGAAAATTCACACTCGTTATTTTGTCAGCTGTGACAACTGACACATTGAAGGTCACAAGTTCAATTCTCAATTTGACAATATCAACCGAGATTGTCAAAGAGTATAATTTAGATGATTTACTTATTTAGTCAATGAAAGTATTGGTTGACTAGTAGTGTTACCACTTGAAAGGAGCCAAGAGTCACCGTGCCGATTAGTCGGTAGTGTCAATGTTCAAGTAGAGATGTTGATGAGGTGGTGGTAAGAGTCATTTATCGAGCAATGAGGCTGCAAGTTTTGTGATCTAAGTTTCAAACTGCTAGAGTATCATAGGTCGTCATAGGTCGACTAGGAATTTATTAGTGTCATTCAGTTGTTTATGTAGCTAGACGACAGGTAAAGTACATACCAGTCAAAACATTTCAAAGCTGTGGACGGTGGTGTTGTTGTCAGTGAGGTGGCAGAGGGTTATCGGTAGTGGACAATGTCAGTTGATCTGTTTGGTCATTGTTTGGAGAACTTGCCAATTCTAGAGTTAAGAGTTGTTCGATATTATCTCCACTTGGAAGAATCTATGGTCGAGTGTTGTCACATTCCGGTTCTTAAGTTAATTTATAGTTATTTACTTTTGTGTTACTTTGATCTTTTATTGTTTTGAGTAATCTTTTTCTATTAAAGGACCATAGAGTTGACTTTTTGTAAGAAAATTATTTTGGAAAAATTTCTTTAAGGAAGTTGTAAAGGATGTTAATATGAATCTGTGGACATGCTATACGTTAAAATCAGAGTTCGTATGTAAAAGTTATGGTGTAAAATGTAAAGTTACTATTTTGGTCGAGGGTGTAAAAAGGGAAACTTACCGGAAGAGATAAGGTAGAAAATTAGAAAGTTACTCTCTCTCTTTCCTCTCTCCCGCGTCTCTCCTCCACCGGACTTCATCGCCTTCGTCTGCCGTCGTCCAATCGAGTTAGGCGGCAAGGTGGGTACCGATTTGAAGCTCAGCTCCTCCTCCATCGATCTGGGTAGCTGGCCGGTGGAGTCTCGCTGTCGTCTAGGAGAAATCAGGCTGGAAAGACGTGGTTGTGCTTGGTGGAGTTTTCGCCGGAACTTTCTTCTCTAGCCACCATAGCCAGAGTTTCTTGTCCCTTTTGAGAGGTCTCACTTCGGGTAGCAAACCCTCAAAAGGATTCAACCTATTTCGATCTAGGTAAGGAGATTTGAAGTTTTGAAATTCTAGGGTTTTGAATTTTGGGATTTTTATGTTTTGATTCGATTGACATGTTGAGGCTTGAAATTGATTTTCGGGATAGTTATGAGAGTTGTTTAGAATGTTGAGATGATGATGGTGTGAAAATATGGTGGTCATCGGTGGTGGTCGGAGTTTGGAGGTGGCCGGCCGCCGCTGCCGGCGGAGCAGACGGTGGTGCCGCCACTTTAGGCTATTTTTTTCCCAGCTATTTGAGTTGTTTTTGATGAGAGGAGTTCAATGGTATAAATTTGAGAATTTTGGTGAAGTTTTGAATAGGTTTGAGATTTTCGAAGTTTGGTTTTATTGGTGTTCTACTTGAGAAGATCCTACCGTTGGATTTCTTTTATTTCTTCTTAGAATGTTGAAATAAATGAAATGAGGTTGCGGGTGGAGTTTGACATGAATCTGATAAGCTTAACCCTAGTAAGGGTAGTGAGTTAAGCGTAAAAATTTTGGTGTTTATATTTAAGTATTCATTTTTTTGAAATTAAAGTTTGGTCCTAAACATGGTTATTGTGCCAGGATATGAGGAGACCTCGCTTGAGTGGTAATTCAGATATCGTCGGGCTTGCCTAAATTTGTGAGTGGACATTTTGGTTTTTAATAAATATGCATACAAGATTTTATAATTTATCATTTTATTTTCCGAGCTTATATTATAACTTTGGCTTATGAAATAATCTTGGAAATTATTTGAATTTGATGCATTGATTAATTGTTGGTCATGATTTATGGATTTGAGCTTGGATTATTAATTTGGTATTTGAGTTTGGATATTCTTTATAAATTCCGGATTTCATTATGATTGTTTTATTTGTAGACTTTTAGATTTATAAAAGATTTTCGAAAATGGGATTTTCGATAGTTCGCTATTTATAATTTTCGCATTTATTTGTGGAATATCGATCTTAACCTTGAGAATATTTTAGTGAGTATTTAATTACGATTTTTATTTGTTAATTAAATCTCGTTTATATTATGATTTTGAGAATATTTTGACGTGTATCACACGTCATTAAATTTTATTTTAATTTTTTATGATAATTTTCAAGTACGGTTAAGAACCGTACCATTCACATGATCTTTGGGGAAGCTTTATGGATTTAAGTGATTTTGTATTCTTTTAGTCACCATACTGGGGTTGCTCTTATTCATTACTTGCTAGCTTTTATTAGTGGTCCTCACCATCGGTGAGTCGAACGCTTAGCGTGAGATGCTACTATAGCCTAGGAGGCACCGATCAGATATTATGCATTGCTAGCTAGGCTTTATTAGCGGTCCTCACCATATGTGAGTCAAACGCTTAGCGTTGGGCGCTACTATAGCTTGAGAGACACCGACTTGAGCCTGGATGCTTCTCTTACATAGTGATATCTCTTTCCCTTGTGTTATTTTCTCATTTATGTAATTGATTAACCAGCGAGACTGGTTTATCTCTTCTTACGAAATTTCTTTATTTGATTAACCAGCGATGCTGGTTTGTCAATTCTTATGTGGTTCTAGATTTTAAGTTATATAGTTTATCAAAGTTGCGTGCAGCTAAGTTTTAAAATTGAAACGTGGGAAAATATTTAAATTACATATTTGTTAAATTATTTAATTTATTTTTGTCCACTCATTCTAACATTTTAAAATTACTTTCTACTGGGCATTTTGATTTTAAATGCCTAGTTTGCAGACTAAGTTTATTTGAGGTCAAGCTTACATAGAGTCGAGGCATAGTCAGAGGCTGCTTCCGCTTATTTTTTATTCATTATTTTTCCTTCATTATAGATATGCTCTGATAATCCAGTGAGTAAATTATTGAATGTCTTTATTGTTGGTTGTGAGATTCTTTCAAATGAGTAATTGATATTGTGGGAGATGTGATGAACCTAGAGAGCAGGAAGGCTCCAGGAGTTTAAGGTTGAAGTATAATTTTAGAAGTGTATGTTTGGATTTGACAGGTAGAGTTATCTATTTTCAAGGAAGGTTATGCCGAAATTTTTGGTAAATTCTCTCTTGAGGTGGACCCCGCATGATTTACTTCAGATTTCTAGGTGAAATCCGGGTGGGTCCTGACTGTTGGGTGGTGATAAAGTCATTAATGAGGCGGTGTTGATTATTTTACTAAAATTATAGTTCTATAAGCTATTCGTTAGAGTTGTGGATTGATTTTTGACGTTATACGTTAGTTGATGAGATTACTCACTCGTTATTGAAATAACCAATCAGTTGGTGAAACAGTCGATGGATCGACATCAACTATCACTGCAGAAAAAGTATTCGTAGAAATTAAAGAGCGAAGGCTCATCTTGTTGAGGTCATCCCTAGCTCCATACTTTTACCACCCCAACCTTTAAGAGCATCAAGGGCAATCTCTCTATGTTTCTCTTTAGTCCACGCTTCAACAAGTCCACGCTTCAACAATCTCAAAGTGTCCCAATTGCACGAGTTCTATTTACAGTAAAGCATCCTAATTGTACATGTCGACATGATCACTTAACCAGAAACAAAAAGAAAATCGAATTCGTATTCGTTTAGAAGTTTACAAATCAACGGGGTTACCAAATAGCTTGAAGTCTTGAACTGTCTCCGCCGTCCTCTGGCCACCAATAAGCAGCACAAGGAAACCACCTTAGCAAAGCATAGCCGTCGGGACAAAATATATGCCGTGAGTCCCACATTAAAAAGACTTACAGTCCCTGATGATCCAGACAATCATGTCATGAATAATTGAATCCATTGTTTCCATTTTTCTGCATTATAATTACTTCCCATAAAATTCCACGAGGGCATTTACGATTTTCCCTAATTATAACATTGACAGAAAACGGCATTATTTTGTCTTATATTTCCCCCGTTAAAATAAAAAAAATTAATTTCCAAGAGGAAAAGACAGAAACGGGCATAGAGGAGTCTTAACCCTGGTTAACCAAGTGTTAGGTGGGTTTGACTAGTCTGGTTTGGTAGGCGTTTGGTTTAGCTCCCATACACGCGCACCCTCCCTTTCTTCCTCTCAAAAATATATAAACCCCCTTCCCTCCTTCTCCTCCCTTCAACCTCTCTCTCTCTCCAACTACCCCACCCACCACAACACACATTGCTACCTCTCTTCAATTCTCTCCACCATTCTACGCGCTTCGCTCATCCTCGCCGGAATCCGGTCGCTCGTTCCCTCTCTCCGGCCATCGTTATCCGGAGACGTGGACACTGTATTGGTTTGTAACTGAATCTAATTTTGATTCGGAGACTGAATCTCTAAATAACATTCAGCGGCGATGGAGTCGACTTCCAGCAGCTCGATGAAAATCTCGCCGTTGGATCTGATGGCGGCGATCTTCAGGGGCAAGATGGACCCCTCCAGCACCTCCTTCGCCGGCGCCGAGGTCGCCTCCGTCATTCTCGAGAATCGGGAGTTCGTTATGATCCTGACGACCTCGATTGCCGTCTTGATCGGCTGCGTCGTCGTTTTTGTGTGGCGGCGGTCTAGTGCTCAAAAGCCTAAACTTGTCCAGCCGCTTAAGCCGTTGGTTATTCCGGAGCCTGAGCCGGAGGTTGACGATGGAAGCAAGAAGGTCACTATCTTCTTCGGCACGCAAACCGGTACCGCTGAGGGGTTTGCCAAGGTAGTAACACTTGAATTTCGATGACAATGGCGTTGTTTGATCATTTTGTGTGATTTTGGTTTACTTACTGGATTGGGGTTTGATTGGAAATGTAGGCTTTGGCTGAAGAGGCGAAAGCTCGCTACGATAAGGTCACATTCAAAGTTGTTGATTTGGTATGGCTGGTTTTTCAATTTTATTTTTTGTTTGTGTCGTTCATTTGGTTGATGTTGAAATTGAGGTTTGAATTTTTTGAAGTAATGAGATTGGATAATTTTTAACTGGCAGGACGATTATGCAGCTGATGATGAGGCATATGAGGAGAAATTGAAAAATGAGAGTTTGGCAATTTTCTTCTTGGCCACGTGAGTTTCAAAATTTAATTAGTGGGTTAAAGATCATTTAATTTTTTGGTTTTTGGTTATATATAAAATGTTTGAATTTGATGGCCGATGCAGATATGGTGATGGTGAGCCAACAGATAATGCTGCTAGATTTTACAAGTGGTTTACAGAGGTAAGGCTCATTGAAATTTTGTTGATGTATTGGTGTGGTTGGGGTTATATTTTAGACCAAAATATGAGCTTATTCTAATATGGCAAATTTGATGATGGTTGTAGGGTAAAGAGAAGGAAGCAGGGCTTCAAAATCTTCATTACGGAGTGTTTGGTCTTGGAAACAGGCAGTATGAGCATTTCAATAAGGTAGCCGTGGTGGTGGATGAGATCCTCGCTGCCCAGGGTATGCTTTCGTTTTTTATTTTATTTTGGGGTACTTTTGTCTGTTTGTGCTGAAAGTCATGTGAATGTCAAACCCTGTGGATTTTGAGATGGGACATGTTTATTTTATGATGCTAATGTATATCACTCAAACCCTTGGCCAGTAAGCAGGTTCTCTTTGCATGAGAATGTCTTTGTAGGTGTCCTAGTATTTGTGATAAAGTAATGTTGTGAGTTTAGTAGCTGAAGCAGGGTAGGCTTCTGGTTTTCATTTGCGTAGTTATACTCCAGTTTGCTGTTATCCAACAAACATGTACTTGTTTACAGGTGGAAACCGACTTGTTCCAGTGGGCCTTGGAGATGACGATCAATGCATAGAGGATGATTTCACTGCATGGTATTGAGAAGTTTCACAACCATTTTAGTTCATAAAATGTACAAAACAGTCTTATTAAAATCTCATAAAGTTCTATATTGTCCGATGGTATTATAGGCGAGAGTTGATGTGGCCTGAGTTGGACCAGTTGCTTCGAGATGAGGATGATGCAACCACACCTGCTTGCACACCTTACACTGCTGCTGTCTTGGAGTATCGAGTTGTATTTAATGATGCTGCTGATGCATCAGTAGAGGATAAGAGCTGGAATAATGTAAATGGTCATGCTGTCATTGATGCTCAGCACCCATGCAGGTGACAAACCTTTCATGATTTCAAATATTGCAATTTTTGTGTATTCTTGTTCAGTTATCTGAAGTATGTTTTTGCTTCATGAAGGGCTAATGTTGCTGTGAGAAAGGAACTTCATACCCCTGCATCTGATCGTTCTTGCACCCATCTCGAATTTGATATTGCTGGCACTGGACTTACGTAAGTTGATTTCACGGCCCTTTTTTCTTTTATTTTCTTTCTTTCATTTCCCTTTTTCTTTTCTTATTTCCCCCTGACTTATTATTCTAAGATTATAGTGTTCTAAATATGTCTGCAATTTGAGGCTCTAAAAAGAAAGTAAGAATGAATATATCCACTGCTTATGGATGGGGCTTATAGTAAATGTTTGCCTTTTCTTTCCCTTATCAGATACGAAACTGGCGATCATGTTGGTGTGTACTGTGAGAATCTTTCTGAAACTGTGGAAGAGGCAATAAGTTTGTTGGGCCTGGCTCCGGAAGTACACTTTTCATTGTACACTGAGAAGGAGGATGGTACACCACTAAGCGGAGGCTCCTTGTTGCCTCCCTTTCCACCGTGCACATTAAGAACAACACTTACTCGATATGCTGATCTTTTGAGTTCTCCTAAGAAGGTTGGCCTCTATTTTTGTATTTAATTTTTTTTTTATAGGGGTTGGTCTGTTACTTTTAGAGTGGTTGGTTCATAGTTCATCTTCTTTTTACTATTCTAAATGGAAAGTCTGTTTAACCTTTTGGTTCTTATTATGTTCCAGTCTGCCCTACTGGCTTTGGCTGCCTATGCATCTGATCCAGCTGAAGCGGATCGATTAAGACATCTTGCATCACCTGCTGGGAAGGTAATAAATTTGTACTTTGGTATTACTTGATACCATAAGTTACGATTCTCTTGTACTTTGATTTGGTTCTTTATGATTCTAAGTCCTTTGATGTTTGTCAGTTTATTATGTTTATCATGTAACTTCTGCAGGATGAATATGCTCAATGGATGGTTGCAAGTCAGAGAAGCCTTCTTGAGGTCATGGCTGAATTTCCATCAGCCAAGCCCCCACTTGGAGTCTTCTTTGCAGCAGTTGCTCCGAGGTTGCAGCCTAGATACTACTCAATCTCTTCATCTCCAAGGTGAATTTTCGCTCTTCTTCCTTCTCTCGACAATTTCTATAATATTAGCTTCAATAGGAGCCCGATACTAGTGAATTTCATGAGTAGAAATTCTACAGCTGAAGCTTATTATATGAACGAGGGTAAATATGATCCATCTCATATGTTAGTGGGCTCCAGGGAATAAATATGCTATTATAAAAATCTAATGATCTCCTTCAACAAATAATGTTTTTGTGAAATTAATTTATCCATATAGTTGTATTTGTTGTTTATATTTATATTTCTTAAAATTTGATTGCTTACTTATTGCAAATATATTCTACAGGATGGCACCATCTAGGATTCATGTCACTTGTGCACTAGTTTGTGACAAAACACCAACAGGAAGGATTCACAAAGGAATATGTTCAACCTGGATGAAGGTTTTTTTTTGGTTCTTTTCTTTGAATCTCTGTTGGTTGATTATATCTTGAGAGCATAACAACTGTGAAGGAGAATGGATATGATACCTACATTATCCTGGATTATAAACCAGCTCTGTTACTGATTTGGCATATTACAAATGTGTTCAACTTTCAAACTCAGGGCAATGCGGAGAATTGATTTGCATATTATTTGTTCGTAATTTAGCATCACTTATCTTTTCAAAGATCTTTTATTCTTACATGTGTCGGGCAAACTTAGCTGTGTAACTGCTATGTATGGTTTTTACTTTTTGTACTGGCTTGAAGGTAATCATTTATTTTCAATCCTTCTGCAGAATTCTGTGCCTCTGGTGAAAAGTGATGATTGTAGTTGGGCACCCATTTTTGTTCGGCAATCAAACTTCAGACTTCCTGTTGATAGTAAAGTACCTATTCTCATGATTGGTCCTGGAACTGGATTTGCTCCTTTCAGGGGTTTCCTGCAGGTAATTTATTGGCCGCCTGATGTTCACTCACTTTGTTCATCACTTTCATAAATCCCATTTTCTAGCACACTAATTAATAATGGATTTCCCTCTTCCAGGAAAGATTAGCTCTTAAAGAAGATGGAGCAGAACTTGGACCCTCCGTTTTATTCTTTGGATGCAGAAATAGTCAAATGGTAAGTTTTCCTCGAAAGATCCATAGGGTTGTGGTGGATTAGTATTAGGTGTTTGCTGGGTTGTTCGCCTAATTCAAGTTTGGAAATTGATTTATTGCTATGATTGCAGGACTATATTTATGAAGATGAGCTGAACAACTTTGTAGAAAAAGGTGCACTTTCTGAGCTTGTGGTTGCATTCTCCCGCCAGGGACCCACCAAGGAATATGTGCAACATAAAATGATGCAGAAGGTTTGCCACCTATCATTCTAATCTCAACCTCTGCCTACATCCACAGTTCACAGTTGTTCTTCATTAATGTAAAACACCAATGACCTGTTTCTATTGTGTACAGGCTTCGGATATCTGGAACATGATATCTCAGGGAGGTTATATATACGTTTGTGGTGATGCTAAGGGCATGGCCAAGGATGTCCACCGGACTCTTCACACAATCTTGCAGGAGCAGGTATGTGAATATAAACTGTTAGAATTAGTAGTATGTGGTCACAATTGTCACCTACATAATACGAAGGTGATGACACCCAAAAAGCAAAACCACTTACCACATTTGTGGTTAGAGAAAGATAAATTTTCATATTGTTATTTATGTATGTGTGTTAAATTCTAAAATTTGTTGAATCATACAAATTAATTATGCTTGTTTAAATTTCAGGGATCTCTGGACAGCTCGAAAGCTGAGAGCATGGTGAAAAATCTGCAAACGAATGGCAGGTATCTGCGTGATGTGTGGTAATAGTTCTTCCATGTAGCTTCTTCCCTCAGAAAACAGAGGGAAGTTGCAGTATATCCCTAATATATACATTATCTGCCGAGGCCAGAGTTTGGGATACACACATTTGTGAGGGCTTTTTCGGACGCCTCCCCTTCCCAGCCTTGACAGTACAATGGCTCGCCTTGTGATTAAAGCAATTGGCTCTGTGATTCTTTTTTCCCCTACCTACCGATATGAACGATTTTTTGGTTCTTGTAATTTATAGTTATAGTTATTATGAGTAGGAATAGTTTATCGACTCTAATTTTCGTTGTACGAACCTACAAGAAGGTTCAAAGGACACACAGCTTTGTTTCTTTATCCCATCTATTACATAGTTAAAAGTTTGGTATCTGAAGTATACATAAGCTTATTATTTATCATCTCTTCATGCTAAACTGCTGGTTCAATGTTGTCACAATCGAAATTGCATTAGCGAAACACTGAAAGAAAGGATTTAACATGGATTTAAATTGTGCCATTTTATGTATGTATGAACTATGAAGTAATAGCCAAATCTACTTTGTAGTCCTAGAACAGGTAATGCCATTTTCAGTTTTTTCATGTCATGTTTGACAATAACAGTGACTATTTGTTTGGAGCGCAAGTCGTGTTTTGAAATTGCGGTCGTTATTTGTATATTGATATTTTCATTTTCTGACCTATTCTTGAGCCAACTAATAGCACTCAAGCATGATGAAGTTGACAATGAAGTAAATATAAAGTTTAAGGCAGCTGATAGATGCCTGTGACAATCAAAGATCACGTACTTCCAACTTCCAACTACAATGATGCAATTTTAAGTTGCTCAAATATATAAATAAGGACTGCTTCTACACAATGTGCCAGCTACCACCTAAGAAATGCTTTCAATAATTGGCTTTTCAAACAAGGAGATTACAATCGATAACTACGTTGGAGCAGTTACTTGAACTGTAAGATATATAGGTTGCCAAGTTGTCATCGAGAAACCACAGAAATCTAAGAAAAGCAGCTTGGTCCAAATTTGATGTTGAAAATATGAAAGTTAAGGGGGTTTGGGTCGGCAAGAATCTCAACAACAAAGTGTTCTTTACCAATTAAGCTAGGATGACTATCTTATTGGTTTATATTTTCTACCAACCATTGCTAAATTCCTTTTTTTTTTTCTTATTAAATGTGTAAAATTTTAGTGAATTCATTTGTGTACTTTACCAAGCTATCTATGAACAAAGTGTTATTAAGAACTAGGAAATATTAAGAACTTATTTCAAAAATAGTACTACAAATATTCATTCGAGTGTGGGAGTCAATCTACAGAATGTGGGTGGTTAAGCTTGTTTCTCTTATTTGCCATTTGACGCTTTTACCATTTTTGTTTGAAAAGTAATTTAATCTACAAGAGGTATTTGTGTAAGAAAAATTCTGTTATGGTTGACAAATACTCGTAAATACATGTATAGGGCGATAGAAACAATATCAAGTTGTAGGTGAGGGATAGGGGATGCACACGAATATCATTCCATTCCACAGCTGCCAAAGTGGGCAACTAACATCGATCATCTCTATAGAAATCATTATATCCAAAGGCCCTAATGTTTAGATACTCCACACACCTTAACTTCATAGTGAGTGCAGAACTACTTGCACACCATGTTCTGGTTGAACTGTAACAAACTCGCGGGGCGAATGAACATAAGTCGGGGAAATTGTGATAGTGTGGCGTTGTAGAAACATTGACAGAACAATTTTTGCCTCCGTTGTCACAAAGTCGAAGCCCACACACGTTCGAGGTCCCATTCCAAAGGGTAAGAATGCGGTTCTGCTGTTATTCGTAGCTCTGGCAACCCCTTCTGAGAATCGCTCCGGTTTGAATAGGTGTACATCTCGCCCCCAGTGTTGTGGTTCATGATGGAATGCTAGGTTTGGGATGAGCAATTCAACATCAGCAGGGACAATGAGGTTTCCTAGTCTAACTTCATTGTCAGCTTTCCGTACTATGGAAACAATGGGAGGATATAGTCTTAGAGACTCGTTGATGATCATACTCATCTGCATCAGAATTAAAATCACACGCAAATTATACAGTTAAAGCAAGACATATATATCAAGTTCAAATAATTGGAAAAACTGTTATATATCTCTATCCCCAACTATGCATCAATTGGACTATACTCATGAGTGTTAGAAAACAATACTGAATTGATTTTGAAGTGTCTAACATGACAATCTGGCAGCGTTGATACAAACCAAGCAGGTATTTAAATAAGTGATTAATTCTCAGTAATATTAGCCTAGTGATAGAGAACTTACAGTTTTTAGCTTGAAAATGCTATTAGGATTTGGAGCTTGTTTGCCAAATATTTCAAGGACCTCCTTTCTGGCTTTCTGTTGCCAATCCGTATGAAGTGCAAGAAGGAAGATAGTCCAAGTAAGAACATCTAGGGTTTCTTGTCCGGCAAAGTAAAATGTCTTGCACTCGTTCACCAGAGCTACGAGTACCAGCTTAGATGCAGGTTGATGTTCCCGCTATCTCCTTTTGTGCAGTACACGTTGGCGTGTCTGCATGTCGCCCCGGGGCAAGTTACCCTAAATATGCTGAGGCAAATATTGGGGACGGGGGTACTATTTCGCTTACTGGGGCAAGAATTCCCCAATTTTAAGGAGTTCAATGCTTGTTGGCACATGGCGTATTGTGCGAAGAAAGGTAGCCAGGGTTGCATGACGTTGAAGTCTCGGAGGAAGTTCATGATCTTGGTGGAAGACTTGCCCACCTCTACGAATGAGAGCTGGCGACAGAAGTGCTTCCTCGTCGGGGGGCAGTGGCAGGAGTGGCATGGACATCCCTTCCGGGTGTCCGATGCTTTCCAAAAAATAGGTATCGTGTTTTGTGTCTTGTGTTCTCTTACTGTTTGTACTGTTCTGCCCCTATTGACTGCTAACTTTGTGTAGTGCCCCAAGAGTATAACTTAACCGAGCTGATGGAACGTCGGGTATGCCGGTTGATATGGGCATTCGAGTCTAGAATCTCATATCAGATATGTCGCCTTGGCATATATAGTCACTTCGGTTATGCCCGGGTCCCGGGTCTGTACTTTTTTTTTTTGAGTGTTTTTCCATTTTATGCTTTCTAGTCTCTATTTTACCCATCATTTGCTTGGTGTAGTGACGATGCCTTGGGACGATGGGTCACGGAAGAAGGAAGGGCCGTATGGCAACGTGTCGGATGAGGACGTACTGGAGGAGTTGCGTGCCGAGGCTGACCATGCCAAGCGGTACGACATCGACTTGGAGACTAGTGAAGGGAAAAAGGTGGAGCTGGATGAGTGTGAGGATGATTTTTTTTTAAGGTTGAAGCTGGCGGAAGAAGATTTATGTGCCTCCTTTGGTGGCAGAAGCAATGGCCTTGGGTGACTAAGAGGTGGATGTTGAGGAGACAAAGGTTGAGGATGGCGACCGTAGGGGCGATCATGAACAAGTTCTGGTGGAGGAAGAGTCTGTCTCTAAGCTAGTAGGAATTGAAGATTTGGTGTTGGAGAATGTGGGTGGGCCCCAGTCAGGTGGCGAAGACCTTGTGGTGGAGGAGGCGGATCTTATTGGGCAAGGGTCAAAAGAGGTCATCGTGACGAGGACCCGGAAGAGGAAAGAGAGGGTCAAATCATCACGTGAAGGTCAACCAAAGAGGTCGGAGAGCCTAGCCGAGATTACTCAAGCGTTGGAGGGGACTGGTGAGGTGCAGCCTTACCTAGCCCAGATGGTGTACGACATGCGTCACTGCTCCTACGACATCCATGTTTTGGAGGAGGTGGATCAGTTGGCTGAAGTGGCTCTTGCCAAGGAGAAATTGACTCGTGTAAGTGTACATAATGTTCAATTTTCTTCTCTTCGCTCCCTGGGTTTTTGCTTATGCTTTTGGCTTTTGTCTGCAAGCGACGTTGCTTATGTATGCTGCAAGTGAAAGGGCTGTCACCCACTTGCAGGAGGATGCTGAGGTGAAATGTCAGCAACTGAGGGAGGCAGAAGAAAACAACCGCGCCCTCTCGCAACGTCTGGAGCAATTGGAGCAGGATGCTGCTGTCTTCTGATAGGAGCATAAAATGCGACATTCTTAATGTGTTATTACCTCCATTTGTACTTTGATTTTCTCTTATTTTCGTAGAATAGAGTCATAATGTAGAGTTGAAAGTTTTTGGTAGAGTTGTGTGTAAAACGAGTTGAAAATAGAGGAATGATGTAGAAATTCGTCCAAAGCTGATTTGTGGAGCCTTAGATGTTCTTCTGATTATGTAAAGCTTTTGCATTATCACGAATTGATTTAACTCTCTGATATTTAGGTGACATGAAGAAGAGCTCATGGGAGAAATAATCAAGAGAAGTGTTCCTGATGGACCTCGGGAAGCAAAGCAGCCGATCCATGAAGCCTAGTCCATGAATGAGAGGTCCAAACCAAGTCCAATATGGAGAAGAAGATCTAAATTCGGCAGAATATCAAGGAGTGTCCAAGTCTTGATTCCTAATTAATTCGGGGAAATTCCTGTGCACATGTCACAACTTCAATGGACTCTCCAGGACAGCTCAGAATGAAGCAGAAAACGTGCTAGATATGGATAAAAAGATACGGGAGTCTAGTTTCCAAATCAATTGGAATCACCTCAATATCTATTTTCTAGAGGGAGTTATTACGTAATCATCAGACGGAGGTCATTCTGCCGAAATTGAGAAGAACTAGGAATCCTAAACCAACTTGGTTTAGGCTTTGTGGCCGACTTCTCTAGGGTTTTTCCTCTATATAAAACATGACTTCAAGAGCAGAAAAACATCATCACTACTCTTGCATCTACATAGCCGAAACTCTACCAAACCCTATACAGAAAATTACTTAGCCGATTCATCCACCACAAACCATAAGAATCATTCCATCCTTCCACCGATTTTCCCCACACTTGCCGAACCTTTCAAGGTTGTAAAAGTGTGATTTTCTAATGGCTTCTGTATTATTTTCTGTTTAGTTTCGAACTCTATTGTAATATACTTTTCGATTTTGGTTTTATTTATCAAACATGGTTTTTAGATTTCTTTGTGATCTTTGATTGTTCTATGTTTTGATTTGTAACTTCTTGAATATATGATGATTTCGTGATTTAGGTTTTAGGGCAGTAGCATGTTCTTATGTGTTTTTGATTTCTAATTGATTAATTATCATGAATTCGTGCATCTAAATCAATCCTTGAGGCTGCCTCGGCCATGGTTGTCCTTAAGGTGCGGTTTCATCTACCATAATAATTTTGGATCAATTCATACGCAAAGTTGTCTTGGTTCTGTTATTAACTTAGGGCGGATATAATTCTGATAATTTGCATGCTAATAGGATGAGTGACGCCATGCCTTAGATCATGTTTCCGATTGACTCGTGTGCAAAAGTGTTTTCTTGTTTAATCTCTACGCAACGTGTCTTTAAATGAGTTAGCATTCATGTTTAGGATCAAGCGCAAAGATGGTTCTAAATACTTGAGGAGTCTTAACAATTAGATAACCGCAAAGGCTCTAATTAGAATCAGAATTGGCTAGAGTCTAGGATAATTTGAACATTGCTGCCCGGCCTTGCATGAAGTTGTTATGTGTTCTTGATGGTTTTTCGTGTTATGTGTTGCATGAGTATGTTGATCACTTGTATATAATAATCTTAGGTTTAATTTTCAGTAGGTTATTTGTTAGTATTAATCAATCTTAAGCCCCCAATATTTCAATGTTTATATGTGAATACTTGTTTATAAGTTTTTTGGTTTCTCTTCTTTCGATCGCCCTTTGGTTTCCCCGGCTAGAACGATCCCTACTTGTCCATACTACCACGATTGCAGGGTAATTAAATTGAAGTTGTTTGACCCCGGTTAGGCGACACGTCATCTTCCGAGACCAGGCTGCAACATCTGGGAAAGAGGTGGCTGAGCTGAAGGAGGCTATGCGGAAGAAGGATGAGCAAGTGGAGGCCGGGGAGGTGACAATCACCAAGGCAGCATCCCTGGAGACTGAGGTGGGGAAGCTGACTCAGGCGCTGGCAGAGCAGGAGAAATCTTGGAAGGCCAAGTGTGGGCGAGCTGCCGGGGCAGGGGAGAGGGTGTTTCGCGAGAGCAAGGTGTATAAGCAGCAACTAAGGAGTGCTTATAACAAAGGCCAGGTTGAGCTGAGTAGAATCGGCTATCGGGCGGGCTGGATAAATGAGCCAACGATGCACAAGTGGTATGCCGAGAGGGATGTCGCGAAGAAGGCCTGGGAACAGATGACACCGGAACAAAGGAAGCAGGCCGAAATCTCATAGTCCTTGGCGAAGCAGCATGAAGCTTGGCATGCGACATCGCCTGCTATGCAGTGGGAAGTTCATGCCATGGGCACGCCTCGACCTCTTGTGACTGTTACTGCCTCACCACTACGGGCTTCGCACCCTAAGGGGTCTCTATCTACTCAAGTTGTGGTATCTGAGGTCGCGTCCTCCATTGTTCCGCCCCTTGACCCTCGAGCTCCTAAACTTGTGGCTCCTCTGCGCTCTGAAGTGTAGAAGACTCCTGCTAACAAGTCTCCTGTCCCGGAAGCGCCACAAGTGAGTTCGCTTGTGCGTCCTAATGTTGCTATGAGGCCTCCCCCTGCATCACTTGACTGCTCCAAGCATGCTTACGGGTAGAGGGTTTCAGTGAACATTAGCCCGAGTCGTGGACGTGGTAGCGGGTCAAAGAGTGGCGGGAGTGTGAACAAGTCTGGTGGCACGTCCTCTGGGGAAAAGTGACTGCTTGTTTGGATGTAATTTTGGTTTTTGTTAGGTTTTAGGTTTTTGTTTGTGTTTGAGACAATGTAGGTGGCGTGGTTAGCCATTTGAACAAATTATAATTTATGAATTGCCTGGGAGTCCAGACTGATACTTGGTGTTATTTCTTTTGCTCTTAGATGAATGTTTTTGCTTATGGTTCATCTGTGCTTTTGGTTCCGTGTTCATGATATGGTATGTTGAGAAATTATAGGAGAAAATATTGCACCTTCATTTAGGATTAGCCGCTAATGGGCAAGGTGTACATTTGATTTGAGTCCCTCCTGGGCTAAAGTACACGAAAATGAAGTGCTAGCTACTATGCCGGGTCTGTGAGACTGAAATTAAATGGGGTAGAGATGGAGGTGGCGAGCGTTCCAAGGACGGGGTAGCACTCGACCATCAGTGTCTCTGAGATAGATTGTGGCTGGCCTTGGGACGTTGACTATCTCGATTTGGCCTTCCCACTTTGCTTTAAGTCCAATGGGGTGGGGGATGACTTCTTTCATGACCCAATCACTTATTTTCAGGGGGCGGGGGATGACTTTCTTGTTATAGTGTTGAGAAATCTTTTGCTTGTTGTTGACATTCCTAAGGTGTGCTTTGTCCCGGCGCTCCTCCAGGAGATCTATGTTAAGTCGTAATCCTGTGGCGTTTGTCTCGGGATCATATGCCGTGACACACTCACTCGGGACCTCCATTTCCACTGGAATCACCGTCTCGATGCTATAAGACAAGAGGTATGGGGATTCACCTGTAGCTGTTGTTGGGGTGGTATGAAATGTCCAGAGAACTTTCGGGAGCTTGGCAGCCCACAACCATTTGACATCTTCTAGGCATTTCTTCAAGTTTTGCTTAATGAGCTTGTTTATGGCTTCCACTTGACCATTGGTCTGTGGGTGTGCTGGGGAGGCATAAAAGATTGTCGTTCCTTGTTCTGACAGGAACTATCGGAATGTGTCATTGTCATATTGTGTCCCATTGTCAGTGATGATGGCATGTGGTACCCCAAACCGACAGTATAAGTTACGCCATCAGAAGTTTATCACCTTTTCAGTTGTGATTGTAGCAAGGGGTTCTGCGTCTATCCACTTTGTGTTGTAATCTACAATGACTATTGCAAATTTGAACTGTCCCGGGACTGTTGGTAACTGCCCCACGAAATCGAGTCTCCATTGACTGAAAGGGACAAGAGAGATGATAACAGATAGTGGCATTGGGGGATGATGAGCAAAATTGGCAAATTTGTGGCATTGAAGGCAAGCTTGGACAATCACCTTTGAATCTTGCTCTAACGTTGGCCAATAGTACCCAACTCTGAGTGTTTTAAACATTAGGTTCCGAGCTTCTGCATGGTTTCCACAAACCCCACTGTGAAGTGATTTCAACACTTTGTGCACTTCTTCTGTGGGTAAGCACCTCAGCAACGCACACGACTAGCCACGATGATATAGCTTACCGCCTCTAAGCAAGTAGAGTGAGGCCTTGTGGCGCATCCACTATATATGCTTCTCTTTTGTCCCGGGGCAAGGTGCATTTAGAAAGGAAAGCCACATATGGGTTCATCCACGAGGGTTGGCTAGTTGTTTCGAGGGCAAAGATTTCTGAATAAGCCTTCGAGATACTACGTTTGTCCAAGATTTCTATGTGCACATCAGGTGGCGTGGACTCGGGAGGGGCTGTGGCGAGTCTCGCAAGAGCATCTGCCTTTGAATTCTTGGCCCTCGGGATTTGTGTGAGTTTGTATGATGTGAAGTGATGTAGGAGGGCGCCTGCGAGACTTTTGTAGGATCCTAGGTTAATCTGGTTGGCATTGAAGTCCCCTGCCACTTGATTGACCACAAGCTGAGAATTGCTGAATATGTGGATGTGCAGGGCTCTGAGTTCCCGACAGAGCTGAATACCAGCTATGAGATCTTTGTATTCAGCTATGTTGTTGGATGCTTTGAATTCAAACCGGAGAGCATAATCATACAAATTTCTCTCTGGGTCTGTGATTATGATTCCTGCTCCACTTAGCCTGTTGTTTGAGGATCCATCAACATGGAGTTCCCAGATGGCGTCTCGAGCGGGGGCGTCTGGGTCTGCATTGCTATTGTCTAGGGGGATGAACTCAGCAATGAAATCTTCAGCTGCCTGTCCTTTTATGGCTATTCTAGGTTTGAAATGTAGGTCAAACTCTCCCAGCTCAATTGCCCATTTCACCACCTGAGGTTTTAGGCTTTTGGAGTATTTGCCGCAAGGGATGATTGGTTAGGACATGGATGGTGTGAGCTTGAAAATATTGCCTAAGCTTTCTTGCTGCAGTGATGAGGGCTAAAACTAGTTTCTCTATGTCTGGGTAACGGGTCTCGGGATCTGTGAATCCTCTGTCACAGTAATATACTGGGAGCTCATTGTCATGTTCATGGCATGCAAGGGTAGCATTAATGGCGGTGGCGAAAACAACCAAATATAGGTAAAACATTTCGCCCGAGATAGGCTTGGAGAGGAGAGGGACTGTTGAAAGGTAACTTTTGATATTGTTGAAGGCATCATCATGTTCTGGGCCTCATGCTACATTCTCCTTGTACTGGGTTTTGAGTAGTTGAAAGAATAGGTTGCATTTTTCTGTGATGCGGGAGATGAAACGAGCCAAGGCTATCAAGAGTCCCGTGAGGCACTGGATCTCGCTCCGGGAAGTCGGGACAGTCATGTCAAGTATGGCTTGTACTTTTTCTGGGTTGGCCTCAATTCCCCTTTCACTGACCATGAAGCCTAAAAATCTTCCTCCCCCAACGGCTAAGATACACTTTTGCGGGTTGAGACGCATCTAGTGAGCCAGGAGCTTGGTGAAGACTTTGTTTAGGTTGGCAATGTGGTCGTCATCTGTCTTGCTTTTGACCAGCATGTCATCTACATACACTTCCATGACTTCTCCAATTTCTTCTTCAAACATTGCATTGACTAGCCTTTGATAGGTTGCCCTCGCGTTCTTGAGTTCAAAGGGCATGACCTCGTAACAATATAGTCCCTTGTCTGTAACAAAAGTAGTGTGGGTCTGATTTGTGGGGTGCATTTTGATTTGGTTATATCCCGAATAGGCATCCAGAAAGCTGAGCATCTTGTAGCCAGCTGTGGAATCAACCAATTGGTCGATCCGTGGCAAAGGGAAGCTATCCATGGGGCATGCTTTATTGAGGTTAGTGTAGTCAACACACATTCACCACTTGGGGACCATGACTACGTTGGAAACCCATGTTGGGTAGGAAACCTCACATATGAACTTGATTTCTTTTAGCCGCTGGACCTCAACTTGGATAGCTCGATACTTCTCCAGGTTAAAGGCACGTCTTTTTTGCTTGATAGGGGGATAGTCTTCGAGGATGTCAAGTATGTGTGTGATGATATTAGGGGAGATGCCTGACATATTGGCATAGAACCAAGAAAAGACTGCTTGTTTATCTTGGAGAAAGGTAATGAGCTTTTGGTGGAGTTCTGGGTCAAGGTTCGTGCCGATGCGAACTTTCTTCTCAAGAGCACTGGGTGACAGGGATACCCACTATGTTTCTTTTGTAGGGTTAGGTCTTCTTTTTTTCTTTCCCTTCAGGGTCGTCCCAGGGGTCATCAATGGGCTCTGAGGGGCTGAGTGGCAACATCTCATAGGCGCCACGCCCCTACTAGATGGCATTAAGATGATAATGTTCAATGGCTGCTCTATCTCCCTGAATTGTAAGAATACCTCCCGGAGTGGGCACTTTCATGAGTAGAATGTGACCTGCAATAAAGCACTGT
The DNA here is from genome assembly GCA_034370585.1 of Fragaria x ananassa. Classification (NCBI taxonomy): domain Eukaryota; kingdom Viridiplantae; phylum Streptophyta; class Magnoliopsida; order Rosales; family Rosaceae; genus Fragaria; species Fragaria x ananassa. Next base: position 6,556,561 of record CP139760.1, read on the forward strand.
AGTCCCCAGATGATGTCGTGACCCAAGATGAAGTTATAGGATGAGGGACAATCGACTATGAGAAAGCGTGCCGTGATGGAAGAGCGACATGAATTAGTTCTCACTGACATTGTTAAGCGGTATGAGCCTAAAGGCTGTACAATCTCTCCTGAGAAGCTGGCAAGGGGATCATGGTTGTACAACTTAGCTCGGTCCCGCCGGAGCCCTATATAACAATCGGCAAGCATTACACTGACGACAGCCCCCGTGTCCCCAAAGGCTCTGTGACACCTGTAGTGATCCACTTGGATATTGATGATGAATGGCTCATTGTGGTGGCAACTTATTTTATCTTCCCTCTTGTAAAATGACACTTGATCCCATGTTGATGGGGGTAGTGGTGACACCTCTTTGTATTTCAAAGATTTCCAAAGGGTTCGTACATTGCCTTTTAGCAGAAGGTTGACGAGGGGGAAGTCGCGGGGCTCCGCCATGTAGGGTTAGGATCTGGCCATGAACCTCAATGGCATTAGCGCCAGTGGCGAGAGTGCAGTACTGGTGGAGTTGCCCGTTACGAATCAAGTGCTCTATTGCATTGCGGAGGCCATGACACATCTCAGTGGTGTGGCCATTGTCATCATGATTAGCACAATATTTGTTCCTTGTTGCTCGCCGGGGTTGTTTTGGAAACTTTCTCTTAGGTGGCGGGGGAATGAGATCTTTGTGCTTGGCCCATATATCTTCGTATATAGTTGTCAGGGTAGTGTGGACCTTGTAACGAGGTGGCGGGGAGGAACGACGTTGTTGCTATTGAAGGCTTTGCTCTCGGGACCGATAAGGGTGGTCCCGGCCCCGTTGGTCACTGTGGCGACGGTCTGAATCGCGTCCCTGGTTTTTATCCCTGGAGGTGCCATGATGCTTTCCCTTGTCTTGTCCGCGATCATAATGCTCATATTTCTGTTGGGATTGTTGCTTTGGGGGAGGGGTTGGGAGCGCTAATGTGGTGGGAGTAGAATGCCCAAATGTGACAAATTCGGCACGTGCCCACGGGACAGGCAAGTTCATAAAGGCATTGTATGACCATGGAGGGTTCCTATTAATCTCCATTAAGAAACTGTCGGGAAGCAAGGCTTGGCGAAAAGCTTGCTTGGCAACTTGGGGGTCCAAGTTGTGATATTGTGTGGTGGCAGATTGCCACCGGGATAGTAATTCATAGAGTCCTTCCCCTTCCTTATGTTTGATGTGGAACAGGGCGTCCACATTGCGATAAATGTTGGCATGGAATATGAAGCGGTTGAGGAAGCGTTCCAAGAGCTGATCAAAGTTATCAATGGAGTTGGGTGGCAGATTGAGGAACCAACTGAGTGCTTCATCTGAGAGGGTTTCTTGGAAGGCATGACAAGCCATGACATCTGTGTATCGAGTGGAACTACACAACGAAAGGAATGTCTCGAGATGGAGATGGGGGTTCCCCGCGGACTTATCTACTTTGAAGGGCTTGGCCTCAGGTGGCATTTTTTCCATCTGCACCCGTGGCATGAAGGGACTTGGGCGATGTCCATATCCAGAGAATAGAGGTCACTGGCTCCCGCGACTCTCGACGCCTTCAATCCGTGAAGCCAACTGAGTGATAGAATGGTTGAGTTGGAGGAGTAGACGGGTTTACATTTCGAGAGGTGGGTTGGCGGTGTTGACATGGTTAGGATTGGGGACGGGTGTATCAGATGGCTCGGGTTGGTTTATCAGGGGAGGCGGTTCATTATTAATTGTAGATGGGTGAAGGGCTGGGAGTGTAAAAGATGGGTGGATGAGTGGATGTGTGACGTAGATGATCTGGTTGGGACCTCCCGGGATCACGAAATTGTTCTGGCCTTGGTTAGGAAAAGGAGATGTTGAGGTGGGGTTTGGGGTGCTAGTGACCCTTGCCGCTCGTTCCAAGGTGTCATTATAGACGTTACGATAGTCTAGCATGGCTCGTAGTAAGAATTGTTCTTTTTCCAACTCGGCTATACGTACTCAGTACGCTTCAGCCTCTGCTTTATCCTTAGCAACTTGCTCTCGGAACGAATGGAAGGCTCTTTTCAAAATTTCAAGGGTTGCGGCGGCATCAGGGTGATTAATAGAGGACACATTTGCGGTGGTTTGGGTGAGGGATGTGTCCCCGGATTGGAACAGTTCTTTTTCTATCTGAGTGTCGGGGTCATTTGGGTTATCCATAATTTCCACCATTTTTCCAAGTCAAATGGGAGTTCCACAAAAAAGGGTCCTCCTTCTAGCACCAATTATTTCTACCTCTCCCGAGGTCACAGGACAGGAGGTCAAATTCTTGGCTCTTGGATCCTGTAATTGCACAAGCAACAATGAGTCAGGAGTTGGGGACTAGGGTGGCCCAGCCTTCGACTCTCCGATGCTTAAGTCAGCGTTCGATTGCTACTTGTATAGTACGGGAGTATGGGGAGAATAGTGAACTTACTTCTTTTGGAAATTCGCGCCTGTTTTATAGGCTAGCACTGTGAGCTATGCTGTAGTCCCCGATCTGGGACTGTTTGTGGTCCTGTTTGATATCTCCCATTTCAGGGGTGTTTAATAGCTATGAAGTGGCTCCAGCAAGTGTATTGTTGCTGGACCTTTATTCTTTGCCTGCTCATGGAGGTCTTGCCAGTGTTGCCTCGTCCGGAATGGTCTCCGGCGACCGGGTGGTTCTGCCACATTCTCGGCATTGTCAAATGTTCTTGGCTATGTATTAATAGCTACCATAACCGGTCATTCTATTATGCTGTAATTTATTTCCGTTATTAATACAATTATTTTTTTTAGAAAAAAATATAATTTCTTTCATGACCAATTAACATTAATTAGGATTTGATTATTCCTAAATTTATTTATCTCAAAATTACTTACAGAACTACTATTGTAGCTATCCCTAATTAAATGTGCATTCATATATGGACCAAATTAATGAAGATGTCCGAGGGTTTAACATTCGTTTGATAGACAGAGGAGAATGAGCCTTATGAGCGCTTCCGACCAAACCAGCGAGGCGTTCGCCGACCGCAGCGAGGTCGTCTCCACAGCCCATGCATTTCAATTTACAAGACGTCTTTCTTTAATTGTTGGCATCTATTTTTGCAGCCTTACCTTGCTTCTCCTCCACGCATTTTATCACCATCCCCATGACAAATCAAACATTATTAACATTTTTAAAACAGTATTACTACCATGATTCATGAGTCATGAGTGCATCTACCCTACATATATAGTGGAAAATAAAACCCAAAAAAAAAACAAATTGAAAGAAAAGTACAAGAATAGGAGACAGAAGGCACGCCCTCTTTTGCATACAGAAGCAAATATCCCTCGCCTTTTCTCATCCCCTACGTATCGTAGTGTGTTGTGTTCAATTATTTATTTCCACTCTCTCATTTTGATCATATATATATATATATATATATATATATATATATATATTGCTTCATAGCTCATGGGTAAGTCCATCTCCTATTATAGGCTAAAAAACCAAATTTAGCTTATGTTTATTTCCAACATAAGCCAAATTATATTTTTCAAGATAAAAAATTTAGCTTAGGCTATTTGGTAAGCCAATTTTGACTTATGAAGTTTGTAAGCTAAAATTAAATATTAGTTTATTCAACTTTATATTTTTCTTTTTAATTTACATTATCATAAAAATTTAAAATCCGTTACTAACAACCATCACGAAGATCTTGACGAAATCTTTCATATGAGCCCATATCAAATATATTTATATGATATTTTTTTTCATGATTAATTATTGATTTAAACAAATATATGATAAAAGAAAAATAAATAGTTTTATCTTAAGATTTAACTTACGGTGGGAGTGCTTCGTAAGTCAAAATACTCTTAATTTAACCAAGGATTTAGTTTATGGTGGGAGAATTTGGTAAGCTAAATTTTTTTTTATAGAATATTCTTATTTTGTAAACTAAATTTGGTTTAAAATTTGACTTACGGTGAGAGATGCTAGTACACACTACCAGAAAATGGGTCTTGGGCGACGAAACAAAAAAAACCGGGCGACGATTTTTTTTTTCGTCGCCTAAGAGGGAACTTAGGCGACGATTTTTTTTTCGTCGCCTAAGTTTCCTCTTGGGCGACGAAAAAAAAAATCGTCGCCTAAAAATAAATTTCGTCGGCCAAGATAGAAACTAGGGCGACGAAACAATATTTCGTCGCCTAAGATATTTATTTCGTCGCCTAAGTTTTTTATCCTTAGGCGACGAAACTGAGATATTTTGTCGCCCAAGATTTTTAATTCTTAGGCGACGAAACTCAAATATTTCGTCGCCCAAGATTCTTCTATATATTGAGAGGCCGGGATAGAAGAATGAGAACTTTGAAAATTTGAAACATAAATTTCTCTAGTTCTTCAAATCGTTCGGTGTTGTGGAAATCTGTCCATACATAGTTTGTGGAGCTACTCCCAGGTACGTATATATGCATATATATGCACATATATATATGCATATATATATATATATTGATTTTCAGTTTTATTTGAGTTGAATTAATGATATATATATATGCATAGAGTTTGTTCCAAGCTGAGTAAGGGCCGTTTTGTCATAGATATGGTTCACAGGTTTGTTTAACTGGATCTCAAGATCACAAACTGACCACTCTTCTCGGTGAAGGGGTCGATAGGGGTTCGCCTCCGTGATCACAAACGAGTCCTGCCTGGTTCCTGTAGGGGGTTCGCCCTCCGTGACATTGACACTTGCCTTCTGAAACCACGGAATCCGCTCGAACTAGATATATATAATTAATAATTAGTATGTTGTATTACATTAATATATATATATATATATAAAAGATATGTTCATTAAATATTGATATATATATGTGTTATTTTCAGGATATGGATAAGAGTTGGATTTCTCTTCCAAGATATCACAGAAAATATGCTGAAGGAGTTTGGGATTTTATGCAATATGCGCAGGCCAATGCTGACGGGAGTGGCATGTTCTATTGCCCGTGCAAGATGTGTAAGTGTCGCAGTGATATGCATCGATTTCCGTTGGGGACAGTATGGGACCACCTGAAGAGTAACGGATTCTGGGAACGTTACACATGTTGGATATATCACGGTGAAACCTCATCACGCCCGCATGATCATGGACAGTTTTATGAGACGGGCAGTACATCCAACGATCCAACAACGGCCTTCATCAATGACATGTTTCCTCATGACAGCGGTGTATGCCCTGAACGACAGCACATTCCGCAGGCGCCGATGCAGGCCGTCCCTAGAGGTGTCAACACTGCCGGTATAGCCAAGTACAACAGACTTATTGCTTTCCAACAGACCCCTCTGTGCCCAGGTCAAGAGAAGACCGTTCTTCAGTGTGTGATGGAGGTGATGCATATCAAGGTTGACACAAAATCGACCGTGACGGCTGTTAATAGGTATCTACAGTACGCTGCTTCGCTCCTGCCCGACGGTCATCGTCATCCCACCACGCATCTTAAGGTCCGTCGTATCTTGAGAGATCTCGGGCTTTCCTACATCAAGATCCATGCATGCAGATATGACTGCGTTCTATTCTGGGGTAAAGATGCAGACGGTAATGACCTTGAAGGCCTTCATCGTTGTCCGGTATGTGGGACCGACAGGTATAAGCGGACTCCCACAGGCAACAGGAAACCTGTTAAGGTACTTCGCTATTTCCCGTTGAGGGATAGGCTGGAGCGGTTGTATATGTCTTCAAAGACGGCCGAAGCTATGAGATGGCACGCTGTGAGGGAGGTGCATGACGAAGACCTCATGGTACACCCTGCTGACGGGGAGGCGTGGAAGCATATAGACAGGGAGTTTCCTCATTTTGCTTCAGAGGTGAGGAATGTGAGGCTCGGGCTGTCATCCGACGGGTTCAACCCTTTTGGGACCATGAGTCTTTCGTACAGTATATGGCCGGTCATTTTGGTGCCTTACAACCTTCCTCCATGGATGTGCATAAAGAAGGAATACAACATGTTGACCTTGTTGATTCCGGGGCCCGGTTATCCAGGTATCTACTTTCCCTTCATATTGTATATATTGTTGTTGGTTCAACACCTCTCCATTTATTGTTTTTGTTCTATATTGTTGGTCATATATAGTCGTTATCTGAATTTGTTGTGGTTGTTGTTGTTGTTGTTATCCAGGGAAGTGTCTCGATGTGTATATGAGACCGCTGATTGAAGAGTGTAAATTGCTTTGGGAGGTTGGTCATCCCACTTATGACTCCCACAAAAAGGAGATGTTCCAGATGCATGCCATGATTGTTGGTACCATCAGTGATTTTCCTGCACGTGGGATGTTGTCCGGCAACGTTGTTAGGGGATACAAGGCTTGTCCTGAGTGTCTTAGCTCCCAGGGGTGCAGCAATCATTGCAACAAGATAGTCCGGATGGGTCACCGTGCTTACCTACCACATGATCACCCCTGGCGGATAGATACCGGGGCATTTGATGGGACCGAAGAGAGAGGTGTGGAGCCGCATAGATGGTCGGGGGAAGTGATTTTAGCAGTGCTGGATGAGTATGATTTTTGGCAGCTCAGCAATCATCCCGATATTGTGGCCAGAATACCTGAAAGACCAGACAGGTACAAATTCTGGACACATAAGAGCATATTTTGGGAACTCCCGTACTGGAGTACGCTGTTGATCAGGCACTACCTAGATGTGATGCACATAGAGAAGAATGTCTGCGACAGTGTGGTAGGTACAGTGCTCAACTTGGAGGGGAAGACGAAAGACGGTCCTAAGGCACGCGTTGATCTTAAGAAAATGGGAATCAGAAAACATCTTTGGCTGAAAGAGGGGAAGAAAAAGATGCCTTGGGCTCCTTACACCGTGAAGCCTGATCAGAAGACCCAGATCTTCAGGTGGATGAGTTGTGTGACGTATCCCTCAGGCGTTGCAGGAAATATAGCCCGGTGTGTGAACTTGCGGGAGAATAAGATATACGGCTTGAAGAGTCATGACTGTCATATTCTGCTACAACGTCTCTTCCCTGTTTTCATTCGACCGTTCCTTCACCGTCAAGTAAATTTGTGGTTAAAATTACGGTTAACCTGTCGTTGTTGGATTTTATATTAAATTTGTGATGTGTGGTTGGCCAGGTTGTGGAGCCGTTAGTAGCGCTGTCAAGATTCTTCATGAAGTTATGCACAAGGGAAGTGAGAAAATCCGATCTCCGGGAAATGCAGGCAGACATCATATACATCATGTGTAAATTCGAGAGGATCTTTCCGCCAAATTTTTTCGATATCATGCCTCACCTGATGATCCATCTTCCCCAGCAATTATTGCTTACCGGTTCAGTACACTTCACTTGGATGTATCCCATGGAAAGGTATGTTTTATTCACTTACATCTCCAGAATACATATATGTACGTACATGTTCAATAACCATAACTTATAGTTTGCAATCTTATATTTACAGGCAACTTGGTGAGTACAAAGATTATGTCACTAATAAATCCGCGCCTGAAGGATGTATAGCTGAAGCATATATTGCGCATGAATGCGTCACCTACATGAAGTTGTATTTAGGAGCGTCGTTGGGAGCTCCGCAAGCCATGGAGGAACATGCGCCGCGGTTCAATCTCTCTATAGTTTCCAGTGATGTTGAAGTTGGTGGAGCACGACTGTCCGCCGAGTATGCATTGTCGGATGAAGAGATAGCCATAGCGCACTGGTGGGTACTAATCAATTGTGAAGAAGTTAAATATTGGAAAGAGTTGCACCTAAATTTTCCGGAAGTTGATGGTGATCTCGAGTACCACAACATGACTTTCGCAAATTATTTTCGCACCTGGGTACGTAATTTAATCTTCCCTGTTATATATATATATCTAATTATTTTCTATTGCATATATTTTCGGATATTTACAGTTCAATATCCGTTACAGATGGACATGATTAAATCTGATGATAATCCAAACTGGTCGCACGAACTATTACTTCTTACGATGCAACCACAACGAGCTAGAGTTTATCCCACCTGCACAGTGAATGGCGTCAAATTTGTATCTGAAGAGAGAGACAGCAGACGAAGAACACAGAATTCTGGGGTGATGGCGAAAGGTCATGGCCTTGACTATTACGGTGTTCTCCATTCAGTGGTCGAACTGGTTTATGCGGAAGGCATGAAAGTGCATCTGTTCAAGTGTAGATGGTTTGATACAGGCGCACAGAGCATGAAGATGGATCAGTACGGCAATTTATCGGTCAACACTGCTACAAGCGCCTACGAAGATGACCCGTTTGTTTTTGCGACATCGGTAAAACAAGTGTTTTATCTTGATGACCTTGCAAGGGGTGACGCGTGGAAAATAGCGAACATTGTGCATCCTCGAAACATTTACCGGGCGGCTACACTTGGAGTGACCATTCCAGGGCCAGAGGCTGATGCGTATCAGGAGCCGAACGCAGTAGGTATTCATGATGTAGCTACTGTTCGTCAAAATAATGTTAAACATGGTCGAGTGCTCAGAATTCGTGACGAAGATTCAACCTTTATTGATGTTGATCCAAATGAAGAAACAGACGACGACTCTGACGACGAATTAAGGCATAGATTACTAGATATTAATTCCGATACCGAAGAAGACTCATCGGATGACTCAGATTACGAGCCTTAGCTTAGTTATAATTGAGCCTTAGCTTTGTAATTGTTTGTATACTAAAAGAATATGTTTGTACTAAAATAAATAAAGCACATTTAAATTTCATTGTACAAGATTTTTTATTTTTACTCATGGGCGACGATTTTAACAAATATCGTCGCCCAAGTATTATCTTGGCCGACGAAATTAGTTTAATTCGTCGGCCAAGAGTAATCCGAATAATTAAAATAAATAAAGCACATTTAAATTTCATTGTACAAGATTTTTTATTTTTACTCTTGGGCGACGATTTTAACAAATATCGTCGCCCAAGTATTATCTTGGCCGACGAATTAGTCTAATTCGTCGGCCAAGAGTAATCCGAATAATTAAAATAAAATAAAACACATTTAAATTTCATTGTACAAGATTTTTTATTTTTACTCTTGGGCGACGATTTTAACAAATATCGTCGCCCAAGTATTATCTTGGCCGACGAATTAGACTAATTTCGTCGGCCAAGAGTAATCCGAATAATTAAAATAAAATAAAACACATTTAAATTTCATTTGAATAATTAAAATAAATATCCCGGGTATTTATTTTTTACCAAATTTTTATAGCCCCGTAAGAGTCTCGTCGATTGGAAACTATTCTCAGTTGAAGGTCCGGCCAGATTACGTGATTTGGAGGGTCGAATAGCCGTTTCCGTCCGTTTAGGGGTTTGACCGCGCCGATTGACCGGACGGATCGAGCCCTTATCTTTGTCAGATGGAGCTGAATTTTTTTCCACCTACGTAATTCGTTATGCTGGTCAAATCTGACGGTCGGTTTTCAGTTCCTCTTCTCCGATCACCAAACTCACGTTATATGTACTAATGTTGTATAACTTTTTTATGTGTTTAGTTTAAGTGTCGTTTTGAAGACAACGTATACGTAGAGGCCTCAAACGCAAAAAAGTCGTGAAATAAGATATGACCGGAACGGTGAAATACGTTAACCCGTGAAAAATGAAGATATTCCGGTAAAATTTCGCTGCCGGTTGTTCCGGTCAACGAAATTCTCTTATTTCTACCTAGTGGTAGCCCTATCCCGGGTATTTATTTTTTACCAAATTTTTATAGCCCCGTAATAGTCTCGTCGATTGGAAACTATTCTCAGTTGAAGGTCCGGCCAGATTACTTGATTTGGAGGGTCGAATAGCCGTTTCCGTCCGTTTAGGGGTTTGACCGCGCCGATTGACCGGACGGATCGAGCCGTTATCTTTGTCAGATGGAGCTGAATTTTTTCCCACCTACGTAATTCGTTATGCTGGTCATATCTGACGGTCGGTTTTCAGTTCCTCTTCTCTGATCACCAAACTCACGATATAAGTACTAATGTTGTATAACTTTTTTATACAAGTGTTGAGTTTAAGATTCGTTTTGAAGACAACGTATACGTAGATGCCTCAAACGCAAAAAAGTCGTGAAATAAGATATGACCGGAACGGTGAAATACGTGAACCCGTGAAAAATAAAGATATTCCGGTAAAATTTCGATGCCGGTTGTTTCGGTTAACGAATTTTTCTCTTTTTTCTACCTAGTGGTAGCCCTATCCCGGTTATTTATTTTTTACCAAATTTTTATAGCCCCGTAAGAGTCTCGTCGATTGGAAACTATTCTCAGTTGAAGGTCCAGCCAGGTTACGTGATTTGGATGGTCAAATAGTCTGAATTTTATGATAGAACTCTTGGCCGACGATTTTCTTAATCTTGGGCGACGAGATTTATAGTGAAGAACATCGTCACCCAAGTAGACTATCTTGGCCGACGATTTTCTTCATCTTGGGCGACGAGATTTATAGTGAAGAATATCGTCGCTCAAGTAGACTATCTTGGCCGACGATTTTAAAAAAACAGGGCGACGAATTCAAAAATCGTCGGCCAAGATGCTCTTGGCCGACGATTTTTACAAAACAGGCCGACGATTTTTACAGAATCGTCGCCCAAGAACTCCAGTATAAAAGGCAAAAATTCAGAAACCCTAACCTTTTCTTCAGCCGCCAAGCCCTCTCTCTCTCTCTCTCCGAAAATCCTCTCTGCCCTCTCTCTCTCCCTCTCTCCGACCCCGACCCCGACCCCAATTCGGAACCCCGACCCCGACGTCGACCCACAATTTAAGGTATAACCCTAAAACCCTAAATTGGTTTTAATTGTTGTTGTTTTTGTGATAATTGTAAATTGTTGTTGTTGTTGTTGTGATAATTGTAAATTGTAAATTGTTGTTGTTGTTGTGATAATTGTAAATTGTTGTTGTTGTGATAATTGTAAATGGTTGTTGTTGTGATAATTGTAAATTGTGATGTAAATTATGGTAAATTGTGATGTAAATGATAATTGTAAAATATTGGGGTTTACGGTTTAGGGTTTAGGGTTTAGGATTGTAAATGATTAAATAATTTGTAAATATATTGTAAATGATTAAATAATTTTTGATTAAATAATTAAATAATATAAATTATAATTGTAAATATATTGTGGAAATTTTGTAAAAAATAATGGATTATTTTTGAGTAAGGATGTAAATATTCGTAAATTAATTTTTGTGATGTAATAATTGCGAATTAATGTAAATAATTTGTTATGTGAATAAAAAAAAATAATAAATCCTATAATAATTATTAAATTTTATTTGTGCTATTATTGTTGATAAATTTTTCGAAGTTTATGGTTATTTTTTGTGAACTTAATTATGGTTAAGACTTTATTAAATATTTTTAATAAATTTATGGTTATTTTAAACAGGATGGCCATGCAGGAGAACTTTTGGACAACGTTCGGGTGCGAGGAGCCAAGACGGCTCGGACGGTACCTCAAACAACCCGTCGGAATCACCGTCGATCGGGTTTCCGTGGCAGTTGACGGCCCGACGTGAGGCGCTTAGGGGTGGCGCGAGCGGCTCGGGTTCTGCTGGGCAGTCGGGTCCCGCAGCGACGGCTCCTCGTCATCCACCCATACTGGGCCGGTCGCGATCCAGCAACGACGCCCCCACACAGTCGTCCCCGACCGACGGTGATGGCGGGTCATCCGGGGTCCCTATGGTGCCGTCCGGCCTCTTCCTTCCTCCGACGATACCGGCGATACCTCGCGTCGATGAGGAGGGTCGACCGATTCGGGAGCAGCTCCCGCATGTGGCACCGCACGAGGCCTATATCTACCGGGAGTTTCCCACGCCTCTTCATCCCGTGAGGGTCTCCGAGCAGGCGGACGGAGACGAATCCGTCGGCTCAGCCTCATCCTCAGGTAATTTATTATTACTTTTTTGTCGATTTACATTTTTTTTTTGTAAAAATGTATTATTAATATTAAATTTGATTCACAATGTCACAGCCGCCGGAACGAGAAGGCGGAACATGAGAGGCACCGTCAGCAACAAGGGACTCGATAGGGCGGTCGAGTCCGCTGGACGGATCGCCATCCCGTTTTCCAACGGGAAACCGGTGGACGCCGCGTTGGGAAACCGGTACACGCGCGCCGCGGGAGGCACCATCCGCTCCAGACTCCCTATGTTGTGGGGAGTCTGGAGCCAGGTTCCTGATGGAGTGAAAGAGATGCTCCATCAGTCGATGTCGGTGAGTTTACTCGATCAATTACTATTTTTTTAACTAATAAATTATTTAATTATCGAAAAAAATACTAACAAGTGGTAATGCAGCAATGGTTTGTGGTTCCCGAGGAGGGACGTGACTGGGCGGACAAGGCCCATAGGGAGAGGTACATCTATTTAATAATTTATTAAATTTTATTTTTTTAATAATATATTTAATATTTTTTTTGTATATGTAGGTTCAAGGAGTGGAAGCACGACCTCCGGGAACACTGGAAGAAGTACGGGAGCGACCGTTCGGGTACCCCGAAGGAGTTCGAGTATCGGGAGTACGAGTGGCGGTGGCTTCTTGTCACGCAGTTCAATGACCCTCACAAACAGGTAATTCGTAAACAAATTTGAATATTTAATTAGTGAATTAATTATAATTGTATGTTTTTAAATATTTACTAACGATAATTTTTTTTTGAAGCATCTCGCCCGGGTGAACGCTGAGAACCGGCAACAGAACACAACCAACCATTGTGCCGGTTCGAGGCCGTTTTCGGCCATCATGGACGACGTGCGGCGAGAGCGGCCAGAGGAGAACCCCTATGTGGGGACCTTTCAGAGGGCATATCCTCATTCTGAGGAGGATCTTGTAAGTTCCTTATATTTTCTAATTTTTAATTTTAATTACATTTTATTAAATGTATATTAATATATTTTTATAATATATCCAATTAGGCGAGGGTGAGGGAGGCGGAGCAAGAGGTCATGAGAGGCATGGTGAACGACACATGGCCGGGCACGGCAGAGGATGACATGTCCGAGGCCATGTCCAGGATCGACACTTCAGATCCTACCGTTGGGGCGCGGATTATGGCCACTGCTTTCGCGCAGCGTTCCAACACCTACTACTGCCGGGGTATGGGAGACGCTGGAAAGGGGATCCTGAAGACGACGCCAGGATTTCAGCGCAAGGGAGCCGCCGGAGCCTCAAGCAGCAACAGCCACACCACTCGGCTACAGGATCAGTTCGCAACTCTACAGTCTGAGCTGGAAGCCCAAAGAGCGAGGGAGTCTGAGCTGGAAGCCCAAAGAGCGAGGGAGATGGCGGCGATGGCGGAATCATATGCGGCTTCCACGGCTGCGCATATGGAGCGGGTCAATGAAGTCACCAATGCCAACCAGGCGGCTATGGGACAGTGGATGACTGCCTGCATGGCTGCACTTGCGGCCGGACAGCCGTTTCCGCCCATGCCTACGCCTATACCATTACCTCAGTGGCCCCAGCAAAAATTATTTAATTATTTATATATTAAAAAAACATTATTTATATATTCCAGCAAAAATTAAAAAAACATTATTTATATATTTAAAAAAATTATTTAATTATTTTAAAAAAAAATTTAAATATATCTTAGGCGATGAAATTTATAAATCGTCGGTCAAGGACTTACATCTTGGGCGACGAAAAAAAATATCGTCGCTTAAGATGTAGTGATCTTAGGCGACGAAATGTTTATTTTCGTCGCCCAAGGTTATAAGATCTTAAGCGACGAAAAAATTTTTCGTCAGCCAAGGTGTTAAATCATGGGCGACGAATATTTTTGGGCGACGAGAAATATATTTTAGGCGACGAAATTCGTATCGTCGCCTAAGAATTACTCTTAGGCGACGACGGAATGAATTTTCGTCGCCCAAGTTCTTGACCGACGCAGTTCTGGTGACGACTTCTTGGCCGACGACATGTCGTCGCCTAAGTACTTAGGCGACGAAATTTTTTAACAGGGCGACGATTTTTTTTCGTCGCCCAAGACCTATTTTCTGGTAGTGACACACTTAATTGTATTTAAATTCATAAAACATAAACGAGGTGAGTAAGTTGCAGACTCATAAATTACACACAACAATGCCAAAGCACCCTTGGAAAGGTGTTGGTCCATCCTAGCCTTCTCGTCATATGTTTGTCTTAGAGGTTTTAAGAAATTTTGACGAAAATTAGATTTTTGGAATGTTATTTGAATATATTTTAAATATAACACTCAAATATCATTGAAATCGAGTCAGTTTACGAAAATTGCTATTTTGGGAATTATAAATAATTTTGAGAAAAAAGTTTGATGGTTATAGTTTATTTTCAATTCATTTTCTCTGCTAACTGTCTCACATGAAAATTTGACGTTTTAATAAAGACTTGACACATATTTTTTTTCTTTTTTTTTCCTTTTTGTAAATTCAATTTTCAATTGGTTAATTTGATAGATGAGGCCACAAATCCAATCCCATGAAATGACTAGGACAATTTTTTTTATTTAAAAAAAGGCTAAGAGTCTATGACATATCAAAGAGCACCAAGTAGAGAGGCGTTTTCAGACACCCAGAGCACAAAGAACTGAACTGACCATACCACTTGATCAGAGTTCAGACATTTGCTCTCTCTCTCTCTCTCTCTCTCTCCCCCCCCTATATTATATACTTTGCCAAGACGTAACAGCTCGATTCATCAAGTTGTACACCACTCTAGAACTCTCCCTCTTCTCTTCTTCTCACACTCACCAAATACCAAACCTTTCTCGAGTTCCCTAGTATATATAGAGAAAGAGAGAAAAGTATCTAACCGCAAATTAAGAGAAGAAGCATGAGTTTTTTCCAATCACAGAGACAAGACTCGTTGAAAAGGAGGTGGCAAGAGATCAGGAGATCAAGTGCAACCACTCAACCTTCTTCTGATATGATCACAACCCCTAACGGCGCTCTCAACTGCTTCCCAGGCCTTCTTGGCGATGATGATCTTGTTTCCACGTTGGTCCCTCCGGTGACTGTGGTGCTCGAAGGCCGCTCCATCTGCCAGCGCATCAGTCTCCAAAAGCATACGAGCTACAAAAGTCTAGCCAAAGCCCTCAGGCAAATGTTTGTGGATGGCGGCGATGTTGGAGCTACTGCAGCCGATACTGACAGTAAGGATCTCGATCTTTCAAATGCCGTTCCGGGTCATGTTATTGCTTATGAAGACATGGAGAACGATCTCCTTCTTGCCGGAGACCTGAATTGGAAGTGAGTCGATCACGAACAATCTCGTTTAGGTTAAGCTAGCTTCTCTTACTAGTGATCTAAGAACAGTATGAAATTAGGCCGCAAGTGTCAGAATTAGAATTCTCTGTATTTGTTTTTCTCTAATATTTTTTCTGCATTTGTGCGTGTTACAGGGATTTCGTACGCGTTGCGAAGAGAATTCGAATACTTCCAG
Source organism: Fragaria x ananassa (assembly GCA_034370585.1). NCBI lineage: Eukaryota > Viridiplantae > Streptophyta > Magnoliopsida > Rosales > Rosaceae > Fragaria > Fragaria x ananassa. Next base: position 6,571,996 of record CP139760.1, read on the forward strand.
CCAAGGCAAACTCAAGGAGGGGAGGAGGGAGAAGGAGCACTTAGATAGCTAAGCATATGCTGGAAATTTGGCATTTTGCAAAACGTATTGGCAAGGAAGTCAAGGAAGTTACATAATACAAGTCATAAACGATAAACTTGTGTACGGCGTCTCATGGAAACATGGATGAATGTCAAATATTTTTAGCATTTTGCAGCTATCTATGTATCGACCTTTCTTGGAACCATGCACATCATGTACTCCTCCTTTTTTCCCAATGATAATGTAAATTAGTTCCCTTCTGATTGAACTTCCTTGTATGAATAAAGGACTGTCTTTCCAGGTTGAGTATCTCATCACTGAAACTTTCTTGTTCACTTGCTAGTTAATTCCCTTTTGGCCAAGAAAGAGAGTTTGTTTCTTTGTATTTTGTTTTCACGTACTTTGATTTAGCAGTTTCCATGGCACGAAAAAATTAAGACATGCACCAAGAATTTGATAGAAACAGGACAGACACAGCTAGCTAGCTTCAAAGAAGGAGAAAGTTTGAGATGCCACAGTGTTATATTATACCTGTACAGCTGTGCTCTTGTCCCAAGGGGAGGTACTAATCTTTTTTTCGTGAAGTTATTCAATTAACTAGGCATGATCCATTCCCTCTTAATTTGCCTGATGAGGAGTTTTAGTTTGAATATTTGAATGCTCGAATCTCACAAACGATTGCTTCCATATGCAGTTCCATCGATTTTGGTTGCCTATATGTTTCTGCGCAAATATACGGACTAGCTAGCTTGTGGCTTCTGTAAATGAGACTACGTAATTATATATATTCATGAAAAAAATCCAAGTATGAAACTTCTATCGTCATCTGACTTCCCTTGTTATAAAGGAATATATGAAATAATGTATCGCTCAAATTAGTTTCTCAGCATTAATTTTGCCATAGGCCTTTCTTTACCTCCTATATATATAGGGACACAAATATTCATCTACTATATTAGATCGATGTGAGGTGTATGGGCTTCAATCATCTTGCTTACATCTTTGAGGTCCCTTGCTTGTAATAAACAAGAAACATCAACTGTTCCGGCCGAGCTAGCTAGGGTTCCAGCTGCTGATAATACCCTGGAGGCCTGGAGCTCTCTTTTCCAGCTAATTAAATCGAAAATTTCGGATCTGCATATATAGATGAGGCTATGGAACTCAATTAAGTTATTAATTGATGAATGAATAAAAGTGACACCATTTAAACCAACAGTGAAAGTAGGTATATGACATGCCGAAAGGGTAAGTATCTATGATATGTATACTTGTCTTTGTAGACATATAAAATTTACCGATAATAATAGTTGTTAAATAATCCAAGCAAATACGTGGCTCGTGAGTCAACAAAATTAGAAAACCATTGGAAATAACACGTGGCAACGTGAAAATGGTTGGTCGACAATAAAACCTTAAATCCCAATTGAAATCAATTATCAAGTGTTGATTGATGACCAAGTATCAATTAAATTAATCGGATATCCCCAAATTGATTGGTGATGGTTCGCCAGCGGTCAGGCGAGCTAGAGGGTAGAATTCGCGAGGCGAACTAGACTTCGCAAGGCAAACTGGATTGCGCGAGGTGAAACGGACTTCGCATAGAAGTAAGCAGTGGCGAGGTGAAACGGACTTCGCGTAGAAGTAAACAGTGGCGAGGCAAAATGACTTCGCGTAGAAGTAAACAAGGCGAGGCGAGATAGCCCCGCGCGCGTAGATTTACATGAAGGCGAGGCGAGATGGCCCCGCAGAGGGAACTTTGCGAAGAAGCTAGACGACAAAGTTCGCATGCATGCGGGGATGTACGTCCAAGATAAGTTGTCCGCGAAGTCGGACCAGAAATCACCGCTTGCTTGGAAATCAAGGTTCCTCGCGAGATACCTTCCATATCCGCGAGATGGCTCGCCACTTGCTAAGGATCTTGATCAAAATAGGACATTCAATCCAAAGCGATCTTGACATATCTAAATCTTAAGATTTGATTGATTTGATTATGTTAAAATCGGCAAGTAAATCAATAAGTCAAGATTCATTTATTCGATTAAGGAAATATCATTGATTCAGTATCTTCATTACTTACCAAAAGTGAAGGCATGTTAACACTATAAATTCTACCTCTCATACCAAGAGGAGGGGGCGGAGAAGGAAGCTAACCAAGGGGCAGAAACAAAGGAGCGAACTAGAGAGAGAGAGAGAGAGAGAGAGAGAGAGAGAGAGAGAGAGAGAGAGAGAGAGAGAGAGAGAGAGAGAGAGAAATCCCTCTGCGAGCTCAGAAGCCTCCCCAAAATCCTTGAAAAACTATTAAGCTTCCCAAGTAGCCAGTTCTTCACTAAATCCTTGAAGAACCATCAAGCTGCCAAATAGCCGGTTCTTCATCAACCTCAAGACTAGAAGTTGTTAAATCCTGAAGAATCATCAAGCTGCCAAATAGCCGATTCTTCATCAACCTCAAGGTTAGAAGTTGTCAAATCCCGAAGAATCATCAAGCTGCCAAATAACCGGTTCTTCATCAACCTCAAGCCTAGAAGTTGTCAAATCCCGAAGAGTCATCAAGCTGCCAAATAGCCGACGTCTTCACCAACTTTAAGACAAAGAATAAACCACCACGTGAAACCGCTCGTGGATCAAATCCGATCAAGAACAAGCCTCTACGGCCCTTGGTCAATCAACTTCTACAAATCGTCAACACGACAGGAAGTCCAACCTACAAACAATTCGTCTCAAGAACAAGTGCTTGTCACCCTTGAGTTAAACCGATATTCAGAGATAGAATCAGAGGAGTTCATAAAGATTGTAACCCGCATTCGCATTGATAAAATTAAATATTATTCTTTGTATGCGTGTTGTTATGTCATTTGTCGCAGATATTTTCGTGTTTATAGTCTGGTCCTCAATACCATGTATTGTAGGGTTGGCTCGGCACTGGTAACCGTCATATTGGGGTTAGTACCACTATCGTGCCGCCATTTATCGGCTCGGAAAATTTGACAACCGCTGCCGCTACAGTTGAATCAGTTAATGTCGTTATAGTCGGTATTCCGATGGACTATGTTTGTGGTGGTGGGACAAAGAAAATGATGGCTGCACGGCGACTGTTTTCATTACAGATCTCAAATAGTTAATTAAATATTTGATTTGTGATTCAATAGAAAGAAGTGTTAGAGAAAATGGAAGAATGATGTAGGGTTTGGCCGATTTACTAATACAATGAGGCCAAATATTGTTGTACAATGGAGGCAAACACCAAACCTAATTAGCTACAGTGGTTATTACAAACTTTCCTAGGCTAGCTTAACTACGTACACCTAAAATGTCACAAGTTACGGGTAGCAAACTAGGAGTATCCATAGGCCGGTTACCGGAGGACTCAGATTGGCAACGAATGTTGTCTAGATAAACGAAACTAAAAGAGTATCAAAGCATGCACATGAAGCACACTCTTTGTAAAAAGAAGCAGATCAGCCACCATTCACTACAGGAAATCTCGTCCTAGGCGACAGAAACAACTCGTCGCCTAAGACAAATAATTCGTCGCCTAGGATGTCACGACCCAATTTTCGAAGGATAAATTTCAAAAATTTGGGCATGATATAACTCACAAATAAGACTACATGACCTGCTCAACAAATCCCTACTAAACTTAAATGCTGGAAATGTAAATGTCAACAAAACTCATCGACTGAGTTAAACATTACATCTCTTTATTTACAACTTCAAAAGTCTAGTAAAAAGAAGATGCTCACACGAGCTTACAACAACTTACATAATATACAAATAAAATGTACATCATCTAAACCCCAGCCACTATGCCTCTGCCTCAACCCTGTTGATCAACACCTGCAAGTCTAACCCCTACACCATGAATTGGTGCACCGGGTTGTAAACAACAAACCCAGTAAGCTAAAAAGCTCGTATGAGTAATTCTCAAAATTTACTCAACATCTCTAACACCACATAAGATAAAACCGGCAATTCCTGCTTTAGAAATTAGTTCAGGAATCACTTCAAAACAATAAAATCATAAGTGAATCTTGCAAAAAGGATAGTTCAGGAATTTCACTCAAAATCACACAATTAAATTGGAGAATCTCCTGCATTAAGCATAGTTCAGGAGATACTCAAAACAAAGAATTTCATTGACAACAATTAAGAACAAGGTTAAAAACCACATAACCAATACTCTTACAAACACATGTACCCATGAGTCCCAGATACCTTCAGGAACCTCCCATGACCTACACTGACAGACGGACTAGAGCTCTATTCCTAACCGTAACCAATCACCCGGCCAAAGGCTTGGAACCTGGTTTGACTGTCTACACAACAATTCACAAAAGAGTAGAATCATCATAACCGCAACCAATCACCCGATTAAAGGCTTGGAACCCGGTTTGACTATCTAACTTGTTTTAACTTACCTATGAGCCGTTGGCGATCAAGCTCATATATTTTTAAAACAAACAATAACCAATTCTTTAATTCAACATCATCATCATCATCACAATTATCTAAAAAGCATAACACTTAAATCATCATCAACAACACAATGAGCACATCATAAAAATTATAACCTTCCACATAAATATAGATATTTCCACAAGAAATAAATCTATCAATCACCCATAATATTATAATTTGGTCCAAATGTGAACCTTGGTGAGATTTACTCACCTTTACTCCCGCTGCGTCTTCACACAAACACAAGCGTCTAGCTCAAAACTAAACTCCACAAGAACAAGCAAAACACCAAAATCGCCAATCACCTAGATAACACAAAGTCATCCTTAATAATTATTTAAACAACATAACATTGCACCCTTAAACAAGATTTAACCCAAGATTGCCAAAAAGGGGGCAACCTTCTTCCGAGACCTCCCAAGGTCGTCGGACACTTAAAAACCTTCCACAAATCTAAGATTAACCAAAAAGTCCAAGCATGCAATTATTGACAACCAAAATCTAAAAAACCACAAATCAACACAAACGTATAGATGAGCACTACCTAACCAGCACCACAAACACCACAGACACTACCGGGCGCGCCGCCACACGCCACCACAAGCGGCGGCGAGTGGGCCCCACACGCCCTAGAAGAACTTCACCAAACCCTAACATGCTCAAACAACTCTAAAACCTACAATCTACATGCTAACGTGCTCGTATTGATGAGCACCACCTAACAAGGACTACAGACCTCCCAAACCCCTGCCGGACGCGCCGCCACGCGCCACCACCGACTGCAACGAGTGGGCCCCACGCGCCACCCCAAAACTTTCGAATTAAGACAAACTCCCAACACAAAACTTGAAGATTAAAGAGAGGGGAGCATCTTTTATACCTGAGGTTTCGCCCCAAACGGCCGGAAACAAGCCGGAAACTCGCCGGAAAGATTGGAATCCACCACCGCCACTCTCCGCCGTGAGTTGAGCTTCAACACCACCAGGGATCGAACGAGGACGTCCAACACTTCATATCCCGACCGTTTCCAAGCTGCGTCGCCGCCGCCGGAGGTAGGAAACCGATCGGGTTGCAAACCGGGTCGCCCGCCCTCACTGTGGCGCTCGGCTTGCACAGCTCAGCTCGGGTCATCCTCATCCACCAACACAGGGAAGATTGCGCCGCCAAGGAGAAGCGACTCCGACCGGTGCCGTCGCCTGGGTCGGCCGGAGATGGCCGGAAAATCCGGGTCGGGTCAACCGGGTCCGAATCGGGTCGGCTGGGAAGCTTGGGTTCTCTCGGGGTCGGGGAGATAGAAGAAAGGGGAAGAAAAGGAATTCTGAAAAATAAGAGAACCCAAAACGAAATTTTTCCTATTTAACCTAAATATTCCCGAAAAGCCACAACTTCTGCTGACCATAACTTTCTCATACGAAATCCGTTTTATGCGTGCCACGTGTCTACGAACTCGTATCGTCGTGCTCTACAACTTTCGTGAAGGAAGTTTCTCGAGAAACCCAATGGATTAGAAAGTCAACTCTTGACCCTTCAGAACCATAAAACCGGTTCAGGCAATTTACGCATCCGAACCCTTCCGCTCTTCCTTCAAACTTCAAAACACACTAACTTCTAACTCAAAAGTTTCTAAATAAAATTAGAAACTACTATCAAATTTCCGGGGTATTACACTCTACCCTCCTTAAAGAAATTTCGTCCCCGAAATTTAAAGATACTAACTCAAAAAAAAAATAACTTGAGGTACTTAGCCCTCATATCCGACTCTAACTCCCAAGAATGCATCACCCTCATCTTGGTGACTCCAACACACCTTAACCAAATCGACCTCCTTCCTTCGAAGCCTCTTGGTTGATCTATCCAAGATTCGAACCGGTTCAACAACAACAAGGTTGCATCCGCATTCACCTTGATAGAACTATAATCAATTACATGAGAGGCATCCGGAACATACTTCCTCACTATCTCCTTCACATACAACTTGCATAAGGCATCTACCGTGTACGACATCGACACGGGAAGGAAATGCGCTGACTTCGTCAAACGGTCCACAATCACCCATATAGCATCATGTCCAATCTTGGACTTAGGCAGTCCAGTCACAAAGTCCATGGAAATCTGCTCCCATTTCCAAGTAGGAATAGATAATGGTTGCAACAAGCCTCTGGGCCTCTGATGCTCCGCCTTCACCTGCTGACAGGTGAGGCACTTGGACACATACTCTGCTACATCTTTCTTCATCCCATTCCACCAAAACTGCCTACGCATGTCTTTATACATCTTGGTGCTCCCTGGGTGCACCGTATAACGAGATCGATGTGCCTCCCATAGGATCTCTCCCTTGAGATCACAACTATCGGGAACACATAATCTCCATCTATACCTCAATCCACCATCTAATCCAACCGACCACTCTGAAGGACAAACATCCAACAAATCCACCACTAATTCCTCCAATTTTGCACGTGAGAACTCGTCATGTACGTGCTTGGCCTTGGATGATCCTGGAAATCAAAGTGGATTGCACAGAGACGCTTCCAAAGAAAATCCCTTGTTTCCTGCCAGATGGCAGAATGCTAAACTCAGATGCAGTCTCCAACATGACCCACTCCTGCACCATGATAGAGGCAGCTATACCCCTAGGCTTCCTGCTCAATGCATCCACCACCACATTGGCTTTCCCAGGATGATACTTCAAGGTGAAGTCATAGTCCTTAAGGAGTTCCATCTACCTCCTTTGCCTCATGCTCAAATCTTTCTGAAAGAATAAATACTTCAAACTCTTATGATCAGAAAAGAGTTCGAACTTCTCTCCATACAAGTAATGCCTCAAAATCTTCAAGGCAAACACTACCGCAACTAGCTCTAGGTCATGAGTAAGATAAATCTTCTCATGAACTTTAAACTGTCTAGAGCCATAAGCCACAACACCACCAAGCTGCATCATCACACAACCAAACCCCGATAAGAGACATCGCTATAGACGACAAAGTCAACACCACTACTAGGAATGACTAACACTGGGGATGAAGTCAACCTAGTCTTCAACTCCTCAAATGCCTTCTCACACTATCGATCCACACTCCACCTAGTGGAAATTGATCAACCAGAGACACACTTCCCTATATAAAGTCACTAACACCACGTGGCTAACTATACAGAAACAAGGGTTTCTAAGGATGCGAACTAGTTCATCACTCACAATGAGCTAGACCATTCCAAAAACACTCGGCTCACTAAAGTTAACCCTCAACCAACCACTCATAAAATAAAACACGATAACACGTCTCTACAAATTACACTACCACTACTCTGCAAATTGTCAGGACCCACCCCGAATTTCCCCTTGAAATCCGGCATAAACCTTGCGGGACCCAACTCAAGGGAAATTCTACCAAAATTTTGGCATAATCTCCCTTAAAAATAGGTAACCCTACCTGAAAGAAAATTCACTAAAACCCAACACTTCGAAAACAAATTAACCCACATCTCCTAGAGCCACCCGCTCCCCCCAAAAAATAAACATCCACCACCTCAACACAAGTAATAATTCAAAATAATTTAAATGAATTTAATCTCTCAAACAAACAAGCCAAATAATTCCTTTTTAACACTCCTAAGTTAAGTCGCAAGCCATAACACAACACACAAACTACAGAAGAATGTGAACTCAAAACAAAACAATATCTGCATTGCATCATTGTCAACTCACTATGACACTAAGAGCTCAACCAAACCAAACACACTCATCCCACTAGGGTCAAACCTCAACCAACACACATAAGATAAACAATTGAAATAATAGTAATCCCTACGCATAGCTTAGTTCAGGTGATTACTAGCAACAATAAGATAATCAAATTAGAATCACAGAAATTAAATACGAAACACACCAGAAATAACATACAAGAAAACAAATAGTGAATCCTGCAGGTAAACATAGTTCAGGAATTCACTTCACGAGAAATAAGATAAGAAAAGTGTAATCCCTGCAGGAAGTTTAGTTCAGGAGATTACACCACACACAAGAACAATTAGTGAGTCATGTAGAATAGCGTAGCTCAGGAAATCACTAAACATACAAACAAGTCTAAGAAAATAAGAAATCTACATCACAACCATTTAACATAGTCTTTAACCATCAACCCTTTTTAAAATCATCTTAATAAATTCTGTTTTACTTACCCATGGACCGTAGTCGATCAAGTCCATTTATTTTAAAAACAAAACATATTTTAACACGATTTAGTTGACTAATGGCCCTGGACTATGTTAACACCCTCACTACACACTCCCCACCATAAAACAAATAACACAAAATAACCCCAAATTAACACGGCCCTCCTATCCAACAACCTTCTAAAACATTTAATTAAAATCTCTTTTTTTTTTCTTACCCATGGACCGTTGAGATTCAAGTCCATATATATAACAAAACAATTATAATTTTAGAATGCTTTAAAAGTGTTGGATCAAGAACCATGCTAACAGGCTTGTCAACACTATCACACACCCACACTCACAAACATTTCCCAAATGGCCACCGCCATGCAAAACACAAACTCACACGTCATTTGCCAAATGGCCACCGTCAAAGCAAAACACAAACTCACACCACATTTGTCAAATGGCCACCGCCAATGCAAATCACAAACTCACAAACGTTTTGCACACCACATGCCACTCGGGCAACATCACACACAACATTCAACAACAATCCACAATATTGCCGGAAGGTACATTTTATTCCCTCTCGGTCCCATTCTCCTCAATTCAATATAATCCAACAAAATTGCACAATATCTTAAAACGATAAATATGCATAACGTAACCAAAAATATAAACAATGATAAAATATATATACATATCCTTTTACCAATAAATATACATATATATATATATATATATATATATATATATATATATCACCCAAATACATTCTCACTCTCAAAATAAACAACGACAAACATTCAAAACGAAACTCGTCTGGTTACCGCCAAGGGTAACTAGCTTGAACGTGAGGTTTATTCACTATAACACTACAAGCTTTCAATTAACTTGCCACACAACAGAAAACAACTTCTTACGATGCATAACAATGCTCACACATAAGTCAAACACAAGACCTTAACTGCAACTCACGACGTTAACTGCATAACTAAATCAAAACACCACACCACCACAACATCACAGAAAAGACACGCCAAAAATCATAACTCACTCTCATGAAGAAGAAAAGAGAACAAAATACCTTTCACTCCTAAACTTTGCTCACGAATCACAAATCCTCTAGCTCACCACGGGCAGCTGAAATGGAGCCAATCTAATGATTCTTATTCCTCAAAAGACTAACCCTCAAGAAACGCTAACCAACTCTCGCACTCCTTACTTACAAAGCAACCAATGCTCTGAGAACCTAACACTCGAGACAACATCCTTGCCTCCCGCATACCCAATGACAAATCAGTACCTAAGAGTGATGGTGATCCGCTGCAGTCGGGCCGTCACTCAAAGATATTGATTATCACCAAATATGCAACCAGGCTCTGATACCAAACTGTCACGCCCCAATTTTCGAAATTTTCGAAGGATAAATTTCAAAAATTTGGGCATGATATAACTCACAAATAAGACTACATGACCTGCTCAACAAATCCCTACTAAACTTAAATGCTGGAAATGTAAATGTCAACAAAACTCATCGACTGAGTTAAACATTACATCTCTTTATTTACAACTTCAAAAGTCTAGTAAAAAGAAGATGCTCGCACGAGCTTAAAACAACTTACATAATATACAAATAAAATGTACATCATCTAAACCCCAGCCACTATGCCTCTGCCTCAACCCTGTTGATCAACACCTGCAAGTCTAACCCCTACACCATGAATTGGTGCACTGGGTTGTAAACAACAAACCCGGTAAGCTAAAAAGCTCGTATGAGTAATTCTCAAAATTTACTCAACATCTCTAACACCACATAAGATAAAACCGGCAATTCCTGCTTTAGAACTTAGTTCAGGAATCACTTCAAAACAATAAAATTATAAGTGAATCCTGCAAAAAGGATAGTTCAGGAATTTCACTCAAAATCACACAATTAAATTGGAGAATCTCCTGCATTAAGCATAGTTCAGGAGATACTCAAAACAAAGAATTTCATCGACAACAATTAAGAACAAGGTTAAAAACCACATAACCAATACTCTTACAAACACATGTACCCATGAGTCCCAGATACCTTCAGGTACCTCCCATGACCTACACTGACAGACGGACTAGAGCTCTATTCCTAACCGCAACCAATCACCCGGCCAAAGGATTGGAACCCGGTTTGACTGTCTACACAACAATTCACAAAAGAGTAGAATCATCATAACCGCAACCAATCACCCGATTAAAGGCTTAGAACCTGGTTTGACTATCTAACTTATTTTAACTTACCTATGAGCCGTTGGCGATTAAGCTCATATATTTTTAAAACAAACAATAACCAATTCTTTAATTCAACATCATCATCATCATCATCACAATTATATAAAAAGCATAACACTTAAATCATCATCAACAACACAATGAGCACATTATAAAAATTATAACCTTCCACATAAATATAGATATTTCCACAAGAAATAAATCTATCAATCACCCATAATATTATAATTTGGTCCAAATGTGAACCTTGGTGAGATTTACTCACCTTTACTCCCGCTGCGTCTTCACACAAACACAAGCGTCTAGCTCAAAACTAAACTCCACAAGAACAAGCAAAACACCAAAATCGCCAATCACCTAGATAACACAAAGTCATCCTTAATAATTATTTAAACAACATAACATTGCACCCTTAAACAAGGTTTAACCCAAGATTGCCAAAAAGGGGGCAACCTTCTTCCGAGACCTCCCAAGGTCGTCGGACACTTAAAAACCTTCCACAAATCTAAGATTAACCAAAAAGTCCATGCATGCAATTATTGACAACCAAAATCTAAAACACCACAAATCAACACAAACGTATAGATGAGCACTACCTAACCAGCACCACAAACACCATAGACACTACCGGGCGCGCCGCCACAAGCCACCACAAGCGGCGGCGAGTGGGCCCCACACGCCCTAGAAGAACTTCACCAAACCCTAACATGCTCAAACAACTCTAAAACCTACAATCTACATGCTAACATGCTCGTATTGATGAGCACCACCTAACAAGGACTACAGACCTCCCAAACCCCTGCCGGACGCGCCGCCACGCGCCACCACCGACGGCAGCGAGTGGGCCCCACGCGCCACCCCAAAACTTTCGAATTAAGAGAAACTCCCAACACAAAACTTGAAGATTAAAGAGAGGGGAGCATCTTTTATACCTGAGGTTTCGCCCCAAACGGCCGGAAACAAGCCGGAAACTCGCCGGAAAGATTGGGATCCACCACCGCCACTCTCCTCCGTGAGTTGAGCTTCAACACCACCAGGGATCGAACGAGGACGTCCAACACTTCATATCCCGACCGTTTCCAAGCTGCGTCGCCGCCGCCGGAGGTAGGAAACCGATCGGGTTGCAAACCGGGTCGCCCACCCTCACTGTGGCGCTCGGCTTGCACAGCTCAGCTCGGGTCATCCTCATCCACCAACACAGGGAAGATTGCGCCGCCAAGGAGAAGCAACTCCGACCGGTGCCGTCGCCTGGGTCGGCCGGAGATGGCCGGAAAATCCAGGTCGGGTCAACCGTGTCCGGGTCGGGTCGGCTGGGAAGCTTGGGTTCTCTCGGGGTCGGGGAGAGAGAAGAAAGGGGAAGAAAAGGAATTCTGAAAAATAAGAGAACCCAAAATGAAATTTTTCCTATTTAACCTAAATATTCCCAAAAAGCCAGAACTTCTGCTGACCATAACTTTCTCATACGAAGTCCGTTTTACGCGTGCCGCGTGTCTACGAACTCGTATCGTCGTGCTCCACAACTTTCGTGAAGGAAGTTTCTCGAGAAACCCAACGGATTAGAAAGTCAACTCTTGACCCTTCAGAACCATAAAACCGGTTCAAGCAATTTACGCATCCGAACCCTTCCGCTCTTCCTTCAAACTTCAAAAAACACTAACTTCTAACTCAAAAATTCCTAAATAAAATTAGAAACTACTATCAAATTTCCGGGGTATTACATAGGATCTTGACAGACGAATTATCCGTCGCCTAAATGTCTACCTCACGACACTTAGGCGACGAAACTAAAGTTAGTCGTCACCTAAGAGGGAACCTACCCGACGGATCTTTTCTTGCCTTATCGACAAATTGTTTCGTCGATAAGAATCTCTATCGACTGAATGTTTATGTTAGAACTATTCTTAGTCGACGAATATGAAATTGTTCTTAATCGACGAAATTGTTGTCGGTATGTATGTTTACCGATGAATATTGCATCATCCTTAAGCGACGGAATATTAAGGACGATGCAATATTTGTCGGCAGAGTTTTGAACCGATGAATTTATAGCAGTTCTTAGTCGACGATTGATGTTTGTATTTGTCGGAGAGGTGGTTTATCTTAGGCGACGAATGTTACTGTTTTCGTTGCATAAGAGATTTTATTTAGGGTAAAAAAATTGTAAATATTTGTTTTACCTTATTCACTGTTTCCAAAAATTACAAATCAGTAACAATAATCAAACACATACATATACATATATACCGGAAGCACTGGATTTGGAAAACATATTTATATATTGATCATGATAACTAGATGGACAAATATCGCTCATATGTACAAAATAGTTAATGAACTAGGTAGAAAATTGTTCATACAATCTAGCTAAACTATGAATGAAGTACAATAAAATCAATAATGCCAATTGTCATTCTCGTCCAATCTAATGTTGTCATCTCTATCATCATTGTTCTGTGGGGAAACATGTGGAGGAGAAGATTGTGGAGGAGGAGGGAATTGTGGAGGAGGAGGAGGAGGTGGCATACCTAGGTGCTCATATATGGCTGCAACTTGGGATTGCACAGCACTATACATAGACTCCGCACGCAGGACACGTTGCTAGACCTCTTGGATTTGTTGCTGGGCACGCTCCTCTGATTCCTTTAGTCTTTGCTCATAGCACTCCTGCACCTCTTGGAGTTACTGCTAGTTAAACAGAGCACAAAAGGTTGAGAATTTTCTGATATATTAATCAAACCCCAAGTCAGGTATATATATAAGCACAATTCTAACCCTAGAAGAAAACTAATTACACCGAAAGATTTACATAATCCTAGTTGATTACAGAATATACATCTTCCCTATATACTAGGATAGAGACTCACGTTAACACTCCTTCTCAAATTGGCGTATACAAATCTTGAATGCCCAACTTGTCAACTGAGTCACTGAACGCCCAAGACGACACAGCTTTGGTAAGGATGTTAGCGAGCTGCTCCTCTAAAGGAACAAATGGGAATGAGATTATGCGAGCATCTAGCTTTTCCTTGATGAAGTGCCTATCAATCTCTATATGCTTTGTCCGATCATGCTGAACAAGATTATGTGCAATTTCAACCGCAGTAGTATTGTCATAGTGAAGAGGCATTGACTATTCCTGCTTGAAACCCAAACTCTTTAATAAACTTCTCAACCATAACAACTCACAGACTTCTTGAGCCATACCTCTGTACTCATCTTCTGCACTAGAATGAGCCACCACATTCTGTTTCTTGCTTCTCCAAGTGACTAAGTTTCCACCAACAAATGTAAAATACCCAGAAGTAGAACGTTTGTCAGTCACTACTGGAAAAAGTCACTTAGGCGACGAAATAGTTTCGTCTCTTAAGTAACAAAATTCATCTCCTAAGTACTTAGGAGATGGAATTTCCGTCGCTTAAGTGGCGTGAGGTAGGTGTCTGGGCGACAAAAAATTGAGTTCCGTCTATTTACGCCCAAATTAATATTTTACTGGACAGTAAATGTCTATGTGAATATTAATTAATTTCTTGGTCTATGTCACAGCCTGCGAGCCCAAGTTCTTTAAAGTTTATAAATAATGGCCCGCCAGCAAGACCACGCAAGCTGAATTACATGGTCAGCGTGCACAATGACTTCACGCGGACTACACATAACGCGCGCGGAATGACTTTGCGCGGACTACGGATCTCGCGCGTATAGGGACTTCGCGTAAAACACATACCTCGCGCGGAATGACTTCGCGCGGAGTAAGGAGCTCGTGCGCGGAGTGACTTGCACGAAATTACTAGTTGACTTCGCGCGTAGGCGAGGCGGAATACATCTAGACGAGCTGGCGAACCGGCTCGCTAGTTCGCAAGCGGGGCACATGCGGTATCCGCGCGCACCAAATTAATCGTTGAAGACTTTTACCAGTCTTTGATATGCTTCGGGTCAATCCTTGTGGCCTTTTTAATATAAAAAGCCTTCTTTTGGCCCGCGAGCTGCAATAACCCGCGAGGTGGAAACGAGCTTCAGGAGCTCGCGGGATTGCTTGAGTTGGCAGCCCGCGCGAGATTAGTTTTCTACATGGACTGTGGCACCCCGCGGGAAAAGAATTGCTCCTAATTCTAATTCATATAGGAATCTATAATTGAGCAACACGGTAGCAGTGTTCTATACGGAGTGTGCGAACTAGACATGTGTCACAAGAAGATTGGTCTACATGAGTGGAATAGTGCCCTTATGCTTTATGTTGCAGAGTCCAACTTGGATTCTGATAATCTTTCTTCTGTGGCAAGTCAGGCTCCCACTATATAAAGAGGCTAGAAGGCTTACAGAAAGCTCTATCTCTCAATACAATCAAACAAATACAAACAAACTGCAACCCAGTTCCCTTTCAAGCTACTTCGAAACCCTAAACCCAAATAAGCGGACCGCCGCCTTAGTTACAGAGCCTTCCTGGACTCACCCCGATTCCTCTGAATCTTCCCTATAGTTGCTTTGCTCGCGCCGCCATGAGTATCGACCGCCTTGTGCTTGTAAATTCCTCATCTGAGGTGGCACCTGGAAACCCTCTTTCACCTGATCAAGAAGTCAAGCTCGCATACAACCTTTTCCTCATCCGCAAGCTGGCATGCCCGCAACACTTCCCCTTCTCTTTGTTCGCTATTCACCTCTGCTCTGCGCGCTGAGGATCGTGGCAAAAACATTGGCACGCCCAGTGGTACCAGGGAGTACAAGCGAGAGATCATAGGGAAACTAGGAAAACCTGCGATTCTAAGCAATCCGCGCCATGGTAGGCTCTCAGCCGACCCAAGACACAAATTCCGCTCCATCCATGAAGCGAATCTCCCAGATGTTCACGGAGCTCCAGGGCCAAATCTAGGATTTGACACTCAGGGCTCCGCCACTCAACAAATTATCGCTGACCTAACTGAACAGGTCAAGCAAGACAGAGCCCTTTGGGAGGCCAGTCATAACAAACTCACTAACCCTGCTAAACAGATTGAACTGCCTAGCAGCCAATTTAGTGGCGAAGATTTTCTTTTGGACGAGCCTACGTCCAAAGAAGAAATTACTTTGTCAATCAATGACAAAGGGCCTGAGGTTGAGGCCGACAAGATTATAGATAATAATCTCATCTTGCACGGTGCTCCTCAGAAAAATGAATTGGAAGATAGGACAGAACAATCCATCTTAGAAGCAAAAAGTAGTTCACGCACTAATGATGACGGCGAACCACAAGTTCGCATGAAGGGTGACCCAGACGCCAACTTTCCCATGCGAGATGTATATGTGGACACAGGTCAGCCACATGGGGGGCAAGGCGGAGCTCGCCTGCTTTCTCTACCAATTCATGACAAGCAAAATGAAGATGGACCAGAGCCTCTTGAGTTTCCACTTCACCCTGCACACGCGGAGCGCCAAGGCTGGCGGAGTTCGTTTCTCCTAAAGGTTCGTCTCGCCAATCTTATGTTCACCGACGAGATGACTTAATCTGCTTCGCCAATCCTAGGTCATGATACGCCTAGCTATATATGGTTGGGTGGTAGGCCGATCCGCGGTTTCACATTCCAATATACTTGGAGTCTCTACATGCAAATTCAAAGGCCTAAAGGGGACTTTGGCTTATGGGCGAAGTACGTACATGTCCCATGCATGACTGTGGTTGCAAAGCAGGTCGATCCACTGACCTCTATTGATTCTGCATTTGATTTGACATAGAGCCAACTTATGATGAATACGATGAAGACTATATGTTGGTGCATCTGTCTCCAAATCATATGCCACAAGAGTTTAATCCTAGTAAAGCTCTTGATAAGGTGAAAAGAGACCAGCCTGTGGTTCTCTTCCCTGACCAATGCGTAGCTATTCCTGATAAGACCATGCATTATGACATGATAGTGGGCAATAAGGCAGATCTCAACATCATTTGATCCACGAGAATGTAGTTGAGGATCATGCTTGGTCAACATACAAGGATACGTGAGGGGCAACGAGACGTACCCTACGAAATACCTTGCCCAAATTTTCAAGTTGTTGACACAGAACATCTCTGCTCAACACTTGGAGATTTTCAATAGCAACAGTCTCATGTTGGAAGCATGATGATGTCTAGACTTGGAGTGAAGCATTGGTGGCCTCCCTCATGGCCTAACGAGGGATCACTAATCAAGCTATGATCTTTTCTTTGCTCGTAGATTTTAATTCAGTTTTTCCTTCCATTTTCTTTCGTTTTCTTTGTTTCTTGCTTTTAAAAAAGAAAAATACAAAAAAATCAAATAGCAAAAAACACAAAAAGAGATCCTTGGTCTTGCTGAAATGCAGGACAATGTTCTTGCCTATATCAGGCTTGACTTTACTTGGAGGCCTATCCCTGAGGCCTGGAGACAATACACCCGGTATTCCATATATCTTGAATTACTGCCAGCGAAGTCCAGACAGAGAAGAAATTCTAATAGTTGCTGAAAGTTGCAACATCCATTACTGAGTAGTTGACTTCGCCGATTAAACTGGACTGACCCAGGAAGAACTAGCTGGCACGCCTTATATCAACAGAAAGCCCTGGATGTCTATTTTCCAGAGGATTTTACGATTCGTTATTCCGTCATTCCAGGAGAGACTTATGGCAGTTTGAATGCAGACAGGTCAGGATACACGTGAATTTGCAAGGGGCATTTTCAATGTGTTTTCATGACCTTGCAACGTTTTTCCTCTACTGGGGGGCATTTATAGAAGTTTGGGTTACCTTTATCCATACACCAGGATCTACTCAAGGCTGATCCACGACCTTTTTTGGTGTTCGCCATTTTCAATGATGCATGGTACCACAACTCCTTCCTTGGAGGGGGGGGGGCATCGGTACCACCATTCCTTCCCTGTGGGGCATACTAAAGTTTTGATGTCCTTCATTCTTTTCAAGCATCGGTGAATAGACATCAAAAATGGGGGGCACATTGGGGTGGATATGTGTTCCAGTTATTTCAGACCTTAGACCTTCTTCAAGTGTCTTAGTCATTATTTAGGCCAATCTCTGTGGCCTCCAAGTTTTCAAAGTGTTCGCCATCTTTATACGGCAGTTTGCTGACCCCTTTTGATTGCTTCTCTTTGGTTCTCTCTAGGGGGCAGCGAAGTACATGGCCAAAAATTTCCCTATATTGGTGAAAAGAGACCAGCCAATGGTTCTCTTCCCTGACCAATGCGTGGCTATTCCTGATAAGACCACGGATTATGACATGATAGTGGGCAATAAGGCAGATATCAACATCATTCGATCCATAAGAATGCAGTTGAAGATCATGCTTGGTCAAATAATAAAGATGCGTGGGGGGGGGGGGGCAACGAGACGTACCCTGCAAAATACCTTGCCCCAAGTTTTCAAGTTGTTGACGCTAAACAACTCTGCTCAACACTTGAAAATTTTCAATAGCGACAGTCTCACGTTGGAAACATGACTACGTCGAGACTTGGAGTGAAGCATTGGTGGCCTCCCCCTTGGCCTAACGAGGGGTAACCAATCAACCTATGATTCTTTCCTCTCTTTGCTCCTGGCTTTTAATTCAGCTTTTACTTCCGTTTTCTTTCAATTTCTTTCTTTTTCGCATTTGAAAAAAGAAAATACAAAAAAAATCAAATAGCCAAAAACACAAAAAGAGATCTTTGGTCTTGTTGAAATGCAGGACCATGTTCTTGCCTATATCAGGCTTGAACTTTACTTGGAAGCCTATCCCTGAGGCTTAACGACAATGGGCATTCCATATGTCTTGAATTGCTGCCAGCGAAGTCAAGACCAATGCTGAAAGTTGCAACAGCCATTACTGAGCAGTCGACTTCGCCGATTAAACTGTACTGATCTAGGTAGAACTAGCTGGCTCGCCTTACATCAACAGAAAGCCCTGGATGTCTACTTCCCAAAGGATTTTACGGTTTGTCATTCCACCATTCCTATAGAGACTTATGGCAGTTTGAATGCAGACAGGTCAGGATACGTGCGGATTTGCACATTGCTTTTTCAAAATGTTTTCATGACCTTGTAGCCCACTTTCCTCACTGGGGGGCATCGGTACCACCACTCCTTCCCTTGGGGGCATGCTAAAGTTTTGATATCTTTCATTGGCGTACAAACATCAAAACTGGGGGGCACATTGGAGTGGATATGTGTTCTAGTTATTTCAGACTTTAGACCTTCTTCAAGTGTCTTAGTCATTATTTAGGCCAATCCCTGTGGCCTCCAAGTTTTTAAAGTGTTCGCTATCTTTATACGGCAGTTCGCCGACCCCTTTTGTTTGCTTCTCTTTGGTTCGCACTAGGGGCAATGAAGTACATGGCCAAATTTTCAAAGTAATGTTTTCAAAGTTGGTTCGCTACCTTTATGCAGCCATTCGCCGACCCTTCTCTTTGGTTCACGCTAGGGGAGCAGCGAGGTACATGACTGACGTGTCGCGTAACCGGGGTCAAACAACTTCAATTTAATTACCCTGCAATTGTAGTAATATAGACAAGTAGGGATTGTTCTAGCCGGGGAAACCAAAGGGTGATCTAAAGAAGAGAAATCAAACAACTTATAAACAAGTATTCACAAATATACATAAAATATTTGGGGTTTAAGATTGATTAATTCAAATGAGTAACCTACTGAAAATTAAACCTAAGATTATTATATACAAGTGATCGACATACTCATGTAACACATAACACGAAAAACCATCTATAACACATAACAACTTCATGCAAGGCCGGGCAGCAACGTTCAAATTGTCCTTGACTCTAACTAATTCCGATTCTAATTAGAGCCTTTGCGGTTATCTAATTGTTAAGACTCCTCAAGTATTTAGAACCATCTTTGCGCTTAATCCTAAACATGAATGCTAACTCATTTAAAAACACGTTGCGTAGAGATTAAACAAGAAAACACTTTAGCACATGAATCAATCGGAAACATGATCTAAGGCATGGCGTCACTCATCCTATTAGCATGCAAATTATCAGAATTAAATCCGCCCTAAGTTAATAACAAGGACCAAGACAACTTTGCGTATGAATCGATCAAAAATTATTATGGTAAATGAAACCGCACCTTAAAGACAACCATGGCCGAGGCAGCCTCAAGGATTGATTTAGATACATGAATTCATGACAATTAATCAATTAGAAATCAAAAACACATAAGAAAATGCCACTGCCCCAAAACCTAAATCATGAAATCATCATATATTCAAGAAGTTACAAATGAAAACATAGAACAATCAAAGATCACAAAGAAATCCGAAAACCATGTTTGATAAATAAAACCAAAATCAAAAAGTATATTACAATAGAGTTCGAAACTAAACAGAAAATAATACAAGAAGCCATGAGAAAATCACACTTTTACAACCTTTGAAGATTCGGCAAGTGTGGGGGAAATTGGTGGATGGATGAAGTGATTCTTGTGGTTTGTAGTGGATGAATCGGCTAAGTAATTTTCTGTATAGGGTTTGGTAGAGTTTTGGCTATGTAATTGCAAGAGTAGTGATGATCCCTCTGCCCTTGAAGTCATGCTTTATATAGAAGAAAGACCCTAGAGAGGCCGGCCACACAAGCCTAAACCGAGTTGGTTTAGGTTTCACTAGTTATTCTCAATTCAGCCCAATGACCTCTGTTTGATGATTTCGTCATAACTCCCTCTAGAAAATACATATTGAGGTTATTTCAATTGATTTGGAAGCTAGACTCCTGTAGCTCGCTATCCATATCTAGTACGTTTTCTGCTTCATTGTGAGCTGTCCTGGAGAGCCCGTTGAAGTTGTGATATGTGCACAGGAATTTCCCCGAATTAATTAGGAATCAAAACTTGGACATTCCTTGATATTCTGTCGAATTTAGATCTTCTTCTCCATATTGGACTTGGTTTGGACCTCTCCTTCATGGACTAGGCTTCATGGATCAGCTGCTTTGCTTCCCGAGGTCCATCAGGAACACTTCTCTTGATTCTTTCTCCCATGAGCTCTTCTTCATGTCACCTAAATATCAGAGAGTTAAATCAATTTGTGACAATGTAAAAGCTTTACAGAATCATAAAAACATCTAAGGCTCCACAAATCGGCTTTTGACAAATTTCTACATTGTTCCTCTATGTTTAACACGTTTTACACACAACTCTACCAAAAACTTTCGACTTTACATTATGTCTCTATTCTACGACAATAAGAGATAATCAAAGTACAAATGGAGGTAATAACACATTAAGAATGTCGCATTTTATGCTCCTATCAATGACCATTTGCCACGCACACACCTCGCGAAGGGCTATTTTTGGAGTCTAGTCAACGCAAACGTCTGCTCCAGTTAAGTTATATCCATGTGAGCTACATTCGCTCGTGGTGTGTGCATGTCTTCTAAGAAGAGCAGGCGAATGCATTTGAAGTCCAAGTCCAAGGTGCCTAGGCGAGCCGTACAGCAGCTTTGCTACAGTATCCTCGCTGGGTGCTTGGGTTTCAAGGCCTATTCACAGGCTTGTCTATTCACACTCATCTTATGACCCGAGCCAATACCAGTGGCTTTGGGGCAGCATGAACATAACCCTCTTCAGTCATTCTTGACATTCATGACTTCGAGGCTGGGGGGCAATGTTTATGCTCAAATTAATATTTTACTAGACAGTAAATGTCTATGTGAATATTAATTAATTTCTTTGTCTATGTCACAGCCGGCGACCCCAATTTCTTTAAAGTTTATAAATAATAGCCCGCCAGCAAGACCACACGAGCTGAATTACATGGTCAGCGTGTGGAATGAATTCGCACGGGCTACAAATAACACGCGCAGAATGACTTCGTGCAGACTACGGATCTCGCGCTTATAGGGACTTCGCGTAAAACACATACCTCGCGCGGAGTAAGGAGCTCGCGCACGGAGTGACTTGCACGGAATTACTAGTTGACTTCGCACGTAGGCGATGCAGAATACATCTAGGCGAGCTGGCGAACCGGCTCTTTAGTTCGCAAGGGAGGCACATGAGGAGTCCGCGCGCACCAAATTAATCGTTGAAGACTTTTACCAGTCTTTGACATGTTTCGGGCCAATCCCTGTGGCCCTTTTAATTAAAAAGCCTCCTTTTGGCCTGCGAGCTGCAATAGCCCGCGAGGTGGAAACGAGCTTCAGGAGCTCGCGGGATTGCTTGAGTTGGCGGCCCGCGCGAGATTAGTTTTCTACATGGACTGTGGCACCCCGCGGGAAAAGAATTGCTCTAATTCTAATTCATATAGGAATCTATAATTGAGCAACACGGTAGCAGTGTTCTATGCGGAGTGTGCGAACTGGACATGTGTCACAAGAAGATTGGTCTGCATGGGTGGAATAGTGCCCTTATGCTTTACGTTGCAGAGTCCAACTTGGATTCTGATAATCTTTCTTCCGTGGCAAGTCGGGCTCCCACTATATAAAGAGGCTCGAAGGCTTACAGAAAGCTCTCTCTCTCAATACAATCAAACAAATACAAACAAACTGCAACCCAGTTCCCTTCAGAGCTACTTCGAAACCCTAAACCCAACTAAGCGCACCGCCGCCTTAGTTACAGAGCCCTCCTGGACTCACCCTGATTTCTCTAAATCTTCCCTATAGTTGCTCTGCTCGTGTCGCCATGAGTATCGACTGCCTTATGCTCATAAGTTCCTCATCTGAGGTGACACCTGGAAACCCTCTTTCGCCTGATCAAGAAGTCAAGGGCATACAACCTTTTCCTCGTCCGCGAGGTGGCACGCCCGCAACACTCAATTTCCGTCAGAAAGTGTCGATAGAAAGTGTCGCCTTAGTAGTACTAAGGTGATAACCACTTCAATTTCCATCATCTAAGTTTTAGCCAACGGAAATGTTCTGTCGGCTAAGACAAGTATTCGTCGCCTAAAATAGATTAAATTTTGGCCCCAAAAAACACGCAAAATTCACCAGCCTAATATTTCGGGACCCTAGGCGACGGGAAATGTACTTTCCGTCGCCTTAGTACTACTAAGGCAACAACTACAATTTTCGTCGCCTAAGTAGATGTTTAAAAATTTAGGGTTTTTTATTAATGAAAAATCCAAGAATTTTCATGTAGATTTTCAATGTAAACCCAACTGAAATTTCAACCATAACTCTAAATTCGCATCGAAAAACAAAAAACACTTAATTTGCAACCCAAAATTACATGTAGAAAAATTCAAATTTGCATGAATAATAAATGGTTGGACGTGGTTACAAATTTAAAAATACATATCCGAAGTTATACCAAATTAATACAAGTAGATTACTTCTTTTTCGAAATCCACAATAATGGTTATATTAATCGTACTCATGATAATCTGAGTCGTCTGAATCATCATCCTCCTCAATTTGGTCAGAATACTCGCCATTCTCTATGTATTCGTCATCTATGAAGCCGTCATCATCATGATTGGGGTTGTGTTGTAGCGAGTTCAGTTCAGATGGTATAATTAGAATGTAACCTATGATAGCCGGAATGTGTTGGTTGTTGACATGAATATTCTCAGTATCGGAGACTACATATGGAGATTCCTTTTGATATGGTTCATTCGGTTGATCAGTTGTTGGTTCACTGGGCCCACTCTCATCATCCCTTCCCAGTGTAGCTGCACTCAAAATATTCTTATGTGATATCACCTGCACCACTTTCCAACCCTCACCCATAGCCGGATCATCAAGATAAAACACTTGGTTCGCCATGGTAACAAGAATAAACGGCTTATTCTCATACCATACACTGTTTGAGTCTACTAATAACAAGCCACGATCCATAATTGTACTCCTTCATCTGGTTGGGTCAGTATTGAACCATTTGCAGTTGAACAACACGATTGACATACCCTTCCCGTAGATTAGTTCGATGACACTGACAAAACCCCTACCCTCAACCATGACTCTATTGTTTTGGATGCATGGCCTTTATCTCATTCTGACGTCATAAACTGAACACCATTCACAAAACATGCAGCATGAACTATGTGGCTTTGGGGTCCTTCAGCCAACTAGTGCAACTTCCGGTCGTAAGTAGCAGGAAAATGCTGTCGAATGTGCATCATCTGTAACAATTTTAAGAGCAACGTTGTTACATTATGTAACATAAAAAAACAACATATATTTAATTTATGTAACATCATAGAGATAAAAGGTATCCAAATAGGGAAATAATCAGGAAAATCTCTCTTGTGTATGACTTTGTTACCATCCTGCCTTTCCAAATGGGACTTCAAGTACACCTCAACTTCGTTGCAATGTTGAAGGACAGACCAACGAGCCTCTTTGATCTCAGAATTACATAATCTTTCAGAATTACTTAACCTGCCATATGGTTGAACATCTTTGGAAACAACTAATAGATTGAATTGCTGGCTACTACCCGATCCAGATGATTCCCCCACTGTGTCTTCATTATTGAGATATGTGTTGTAGTATATTACACACTCAGCCTGAATGCATGTCGCCGTGATTGACCCTTCAAGGGAATGTTTGTTTCTGTTTGACTTCTTGAAATCCCTCAGTTGCCTACAAAACATATATTTATTCTCTTACAATAAACATTTGAAAAAAATATCTTAATTTGAAAGGATGATTAATTATAAAATGAGTGCCTATATACCTCTCATTTGGATAGCAGCAGGTATACTGTACCGCACTAGTAAGCAACAATTGTTAGGGAAGGTGGATCTTGAGATGAATCATGATGTCAAAGAAAGTTAGGGGAAAGATCCTCTCCAACTTGCACATGATGTACACAATATCTTCTTGCAATGACTGAACATCAGACTTTTTAAGCTCTTTAGCGCATATCCTCTAAAAGAACTTGGATAAAGCCACAAACGTGTCAACCACATCACTATGCAAATACGGTCTAATGACGACGAGAAGAAGACATTGCAGCAAAACATGACAGTCATAAGTCTTCCAACCCAGTAATATTATTTTCCCTCATCTTATCACATCGAGCGATATTCCCTGCATACCCATGAGGATACTTAACATCTTGAAGCCACTAAAACACTTCTGCCTTCTTCTGAGGATGGACAGTGTAGCTTGCTTGAGGCATTATGGTTTTTTTTTGTTTTTTTATTCTCTACTAGCCATAGCTTAGGGCATATACCTATTTTCTTAAGATCAACACGGGCTTTGGGGGTATCATTGTTCTTATCTTTGAGTTGTTCCAAGAACGTTGTCACAAACATTCTTCTCTATGTGCATGACGTCCAAGTTGGGTCTGATTTTCAACGTCAACCAGTAAGACAATTCAAATAATACACTTTTGTGTGCCCAATACTTAAACTCATCAGGCGTGGGAGGATTAAAATCGATTACTTCTTTACTAGTGCTCAAATATCCGAATCAGTGCTCGTTAAGCCTCTCCAAAATCCACTCATTAGACCTCCCTGGGGGTTTCAGATTATGCTCCTCAGTCCCATAAAATGCCTCAGCATCCCATCGCCACACGTGATCCTCGTCAAGAAATCTACGAGATCCCAAGAAATAAATTTTGTCGGCTCGGCGATTAGAATTGATGTCATCTAAGCATACCGGGCAAACCTTATACCCCTTAGCTTGTTGGCCAGACAACATCTCGTAAGCTGAAAAATCATTGATGGTCCAAATAACAGCTGCTTTCGACATGAATGAAGTTTGACCATGCCTGTCAAAAGTTGAGAGCCCATTTCCCATAACTCGTGCAACTCGTCAATTAATGGTATTATGTACACATCCAAGCACTTTCTTAGAGAATACGGCCTTGGAACCATAAGCGTAAGAAAATTTTACTGCTTCCTCATACACATGTTGGGAGGTACTATCACAGGCCAAATGCTATAAGACAAATTCATGTTTCCAGTAGGATTAAATCTGTCTATTGCAAGTCCGAGTCTGACATTTCGATAGTCTGCAACAAATTCAGGAAAAGAACGGTTAAAGTGCTTCTAAGCCTCCTCGTCTGCGGGGTTTGTGAGATTATCCAGATCTATCCTCTCCGCTTCTAGGTGCCTTGCCTAGTGCCATCTCATATGTTTGGCCGTATGTGAAGACATGTATAGACGCTACAGACCTGGATCCAACAGGAAGTAATGAAGAGCCTTCCTAGGAATGAGCGGGTTTTTTTGTTTAGATGAAGTGGAAGCTTTATACCTTGGCTCGTAGTAGTGTGGGCACTCAACTTCATCCTTGTAATCTTTGAAATACAAGATGCAGTTATTGACGCAAGCGTCCATCTTCTGGTGATCAAGACCGAGGTCAGCCAACCTGGTCAAAATTTTCCGGATAACTCTTATCTTTGGGAAGCACTTCCTTCATAAGTGAAATATCCTCATCAAAACATACGTTAGTCTTTCCCCGCTTGTTTTTTTATCTTCATTTGCTTCATGACGGTAACCAACACAATATGCTCACTGCCAAGATACAATGGGGTTTGTACTAGCCGAACAAGCATGTTGTACTTATCATAATCATTGTTGTAGTCAACGTGGGAGACATTAGGGAAGGTGTCAGGGGCGTTGTCATAAACATTATTTTCCTGATATCCTGATGAGGCGGCGAACGGGAAGGCATCGTTTAAGATGTTCATCACAATAGGATCCCTGTAACTAGCATTGGAAGATCCTGTCTGCTGATTATGTTGTGCTTGAATTTTTGCAAGTGTAGGCATTTGAACTTGATTTTCGACGTGCCATGTCCATGTGGTATAACTAGGACAAATACCATTTAGTGTCAAGTGACAATGCATGTCTTCATATGTTACTTGTTTCCGATTGCGACATTTGTTGTAGGGACATATGTGAATAACTTTGTCTAGAGGACTATGTAGATGCACGAACTTAAGAAAATAAAAAATGCCTCTCACATAAAGAGGGGGACCCCTCCCTAATTGCATCCAGCTCATGTTCATGTTATATACTATAATAACAGAAAACAAAAATATGTAATCAAAAAATCGTGAATAATAAACGGAAAATATATATATATATATAAATACTTATTTATTATATATATAAGATATATTAATGTACGTTATTCACACCTACAATATTCGATCATCTTATGCCTCCAGTTAGGGCCCTAATCCCATTTGAGAGCACATGACATTGTGATTTCGTTTGTTGTTGGGGCATTTTGAATTCGCATATGTGAGAAAATTTCGGCAGCCTCAGTACAGTTCCTCAACTGCATGAATATATATACCTAATATTCACTCGAGGAACAATAAAGGAAGATCCTGTCGAAATATATATACCCACAACCGAAAATGAAACGCACCAACAACAAACGGAATCTCAATGTCATATGCTCCCAAACTGTCCAAATATGGGACAATTTGAAAACCATTTTGTCAGACACAGTCGTAACATATTGGTTCTCGAACGGGATTTCTAAAGGTATCAATATATTGATAAATGTATAAAAATATTATAATTCTTAATTACATGATTCATCATTTTATTTTTTATCATTTATAGACAAATGATTTGCATGAAACCAAAAATTTGATAAATGTTGTAGAGTATGAGAATATGAGAGAAACATGTCTACTTATTCATTGATAGATTGATCTTTATATAGATATTATATAAAGAATCCTTGTAAATCAGAGATATATATCTAAGAGATATTCTAATCTAATAAAGAGAAGATTCGATCAAGACATATCATCAAGGATAGGAATGTAAATTCCTTCAACACTCCCCCTTGTGTCGCGTACCAGAATCACATGGATCATGAACCTTGCCTCAGTAAAAACCTTGCCAAGTAAAACAAAAACCTCTTGGTTAAAAACAAAAGACTTGGTCAAAGGGAAAAAGAGCACAACGCGCCAACTACAACTTGAATGTAAAACATGTGACGTAGACTCCCCCTGATGTCTACACAATCAACTCCTCCTAATAATAAAATCAATTATGGAGTTCAGATAAGCGACACATACCAATACTTCGCACATGCTTCTCATGAGTAGATTTGGGTAGAGACTTAGTGAAAAAGTCTGCTACATTATCCTCAGAACTCACTTGGTTCACTTGGATATTCAAAAGCTGTTGTTGTTACTGATTGTAGAAGAACTTAGGCGAGATATGCTTAGTATTATCACCCTTGATGAATCCCAACTTCATTTGTTCAATGCATGCCGCATTGTCTTCATAGATACAAGTTAGTGCATCAATGGTAGATGTCAACACACTTGACTCTCAAACATGAGCTACCACAGAGCGAAGCCAACACTTTCTTTGACTGCTTCATGTAGTGCAATAATCTCTGAAAGATTCGAGGAAGTAGCAACAAAGGTTTGCTTGGTAAATCTCTAAGAAATCGTCGTAGTTCTAATGGTGAACACATAACCAGTTTGTGAACGTTCTTTTTGTGGATCATAAATATATCTAGCATCAGCAAATCTGACTAACACAACATTCGGTGTTTCGGAATAGGGGACAATATCGCATTGCGTCAATTTTGAGCAAGAAGGAGCTTCAGAAGCTTGATTTTGGTTGGGGAACAAAATTTGCTCATTTGCAGCATTGGAAGCTCTCGAGGACTCGCTGGGGCGCGACAGGGGCTTAGCTACAGTGTTGCGTGCATAGGGGCACGGTAGCATTAGAAGGAGCGCTTAGGGGCGTGATGAAGCGTGGCAGGCTCGGTAGGGTGTGGCAGAGGCGCGCTAGGGGCACGCTGCATGCTATAGGCCGAGACAGATTGCGGCATGGACATGCTGGGGGAGCGTTGTGCGTTGCCTAGTACTGTCGAAGCATTGCTGGGCACGGTTGGGGCCTTTAGGGGCTCAACCAATGTGCCGGCAGTGTTGCCATCAATAGGGACATCGACATTCATGTCTTCCACTTCAGTTTTGTAAGGGAAAAACAAGCCCAAATCAATTAAACCCTTCAAGTACCTGAAGATGTGTTTAGCGCTTAGGTACAAAATTTTTTCTCCAAGGACTTTCTCATCATCCTCTTTAGGACAGAATTGGTCCTTTTTGATATCCAGACTTCGTGTGACCATGGGAGTACTAAGAGGGTGAGCTTTGTCCATATAAAATCGCTTGAGCATCTTTTGGATAGAAGCTGACTAATGAATTAACATTCTAGTCTATCGATGCTCTAGCTCCAGGCTTAGGCAAAATCAAGTTTTCCCAAAATCTTTCAGCTAAAACTCGAATTTCAAGTAGGTCACAGTCTCATCAATTTCTTTAAGATTTCCGGTGATGTTTATGTCATCAATATAGACGGCTACTATACCAAATCTGGTACTTGTTCTTTTAATGAACACGTAAGGGCAAAGATTGTCATTCTTATATCCCCTCCCAATCAAGTAGACACTTCGACGATTATTCCACATTCATTCGGATCGTTTCAATCCATATAGTGAACGCTGCAATTTAATTGCAAAGGCACTCCGTGGCTTAGAGTCACTTGACTTGGGTAGTGAAAGTCCAATAGACACTTTCATATATATATATATATATATATATATATCAGGGCCCTTCTAATGATGGATCTCTTTTTTTGTTCATTTTTAGGGATAGATCATTTGACGAACTTTTCGATTACAAAATCAAATCTTCACCGTTCAGTTCGTTAGGCTATATGAGTAGATCATTTCTACAAATTTTCAGAAAATTTGGTGATCGTTAAGTCATCCAAATGAGGGATTTATTTTTAATAATATTGAACGGTGTAGGTTTGACATAAGTGTTAAGTTTTTTGTTTTAATCTCAACCATTCAAGCCCATTAAAAAACAGATCTAATGGTGTGGACCTATCCCTAGAAATGAACAAAAAAAGGGATCCCTCATTAGAAGGGCCTTGATATATATATATATATCTAAATCAAGATCCCAATAAAGATATGTAGTAACCACATTCATAAACTACATGCTCAGTTTTTCAGATACTACTAAACTGACTAAGTAGCGAAAGGTAATGACGTCCATAACGGGAGAATATGTCTCCTCGTAGTCAATTACAGGGTGTTGAGAAAATCCTTGCGCCACAAGTTGCGCTTTATAGCGCATGACTTCATGTTTCTCGTTTCGCTTACGAACAAAGACCCATTTATGTCCAATAGGCTTAACATTCGGTAGGCATGACACTACCGGACTGAAAACTTGTCTATTTGCTGGAGAGTCTAGTTCATACTGGATTTCATCCTTCCATTTCGGCCAATCTGCTCGACGTTGGCATTTTTTAATGGAGCACGGTTCAATCTCATCATCGTTGATAATATCATGAGCAACAGAATAAGCAAAAATATCATCAATGGTCGTGGAAGTTCTTTCCATCATACCATGCGCATCGGTATACTTTAGTGAGATTTCTTTGTTCTCCAACATCAACATCAGATCCGAGGTGTCCCCCAGATACGCTAACATTGATTCTTGGACATCACTATAGTCAGAGGCAATCTCATGTGAAGGATTCACAGTGTTGATGATGAGTGGATCATTTAGTTCCCTTACTGTCACGCCTTTTTCTAGGCACAGTATCTGTTGAACTAACAGGTGTCCCCCTCTTCCTAGTGGGAGTAGAATCCGCGGCCACACCTCCACCGTGGGCATCTGGCGCGTCAATGACCGCATTGCCAAGCTCGGGTACGGCCAGAAATGTCTCTTTACTTGGGACATCTAACCTTGCAAGAACATTTACAGCAGGTATAATTGATCTCGTTGTTTTGACCACGATCCTCTCAATAGGGGAGTAGAGATGTAGATAGCGAACAAAGAGAGGGGGAGTGTTGTGAGCGTGCCACCTCGCGGACGAGGGAAGGGTTGAGTGCGCGAGATCTTGACTTTTGATCAAGCGTGGGGGTTTCCAGGTGCCACCTCAGATGAGGAATTTACGAGCACAAGGCGATCGATACTCACGGTATATCGTGAGAAGAGCAACAAAGGGAGATCAGAGGGATCATGGGTGAGTCCAGGAAGGCTCTGAAACTAAGGCGGCGGCGCACTTAGGTTTAGGGTTTCGAGGTAGCTCGAAGGGAACTGAGTTGCAGTTTGTTTGTATTGTTTGTTGAGAGAGATTGTGTCTATTGAGAGAGATTGTGTGTGTCGTCTGTAGTGATCTAACTTGCGTCAAAAGAAAGCTAGCTTGGAATCCAAGTCGGGCTTTAGAACCCTAATCCCACAAGGACAAGGTTTTAACCCATGCAGACCAATCAACTCATGACACATATCCAGTTCGCACACTCCGCATGGGCTACTGACTCTAGTTCGTGGGCTTTAGAAGGGCTTTTTATATTAAAAGGGCCGTAAGGATTGGCCCGAAGCAGGTCAAAGACTTGTAAGAGTCTTCAACGATTAATGTGATGTGCGCGGACCCCGCCTGTAGCTCAATGGGAAGTCTCCCACACGAACTAACGAACTAGTTCGCTAGCTTGCCTTGAAATAGTCATCTCGCTGGTGAACAAAAGATTGGCAAGGCAAACCATTGAGAGAAACGGATCTCGCCACCCTTGACGTCCTGCGTGTACAGGCTGTAAAGGAAATTTAAGAGACTCTAGTCGAACTTCATTTCACTTGTCATGTTACCCCCATGTATGAACCATCTTCACTAGGCGACATGCGTTCCATTGAGATTGGGTAAAGGTCTCTACGTAACTATTTTCTTGGAAAGCAGGAAGTCACTGTAGAATCACGCATTCACTTTTTCTCTAAGGCTCAAATCTCGGAGAAAAACTCTGCACGCAAGACACATGTCAAATAGAGTCAGTCCCTTCTTTCTATAAAAGAATCCGTTGGCCGGGGTTGGAACAACAAATCAAGCCTTGCTGCCCCCTCGCCATGGTTTCTTCTTCCCTTCTGCTCATCCATCTGTTCATCCTTCTTTTCATCCTTCTGTCCTTGCTTAAGCAAAGCCACCATTTCTCCTGCTCATCATTTGCTCCAATGAGTTTCGAAGTCTACTCTTAGGCTTAAGGTGAGTTTCGAAATCCACTCTTAGGCCAATCCTTCGCTTGAAAGAACAAACAGTCTGAGCACCTTTGCCTTGTGTCTGCTGCTTTATCCACGTGTGAGGTTTCAGAGGCCCTTTGTCCATCTGTGTTCTGGGAATTTGCTAGTGTCCTTGAAGCACCCTTTGAAATCTGTGCGGTAGCATGAAGGACCTTGCTCCAATGAACCGCCTGATCTAAAAGCTCAAGGCGCTTCTAACCTCCGTAGATCTATGCCTTCAACCGTAGGGTAGCCAGAATTCATTGTAAACATGTTTTCTTCGGCCGCAAAGCCGCTTATGTAACCTGTATCAGAGTGTAGGAAGGGGAAAATGATGTAATGTTATAATTTAGGGCCTCTGAAATAGGCCCCAATCTTGTACTAGTCTGTTGGTTAGACCTTGTACGTTTACAAAGAAATGAACTAATTACGTGTTTCTCTCTTGGGTTGCCCCCTAGTAGGAGGCGGCGGAGTCCTAGCGCGATGGCACGGAGCACTATGAGCAGTGGTCACGGGGTCAGGAGGTGAAGGATCCGCGCGCTCCTAGACGCCAGCGATATGGCGCTTTAAGAAATGACCATTGATAGGATTGGGATGGAGTGTGCCATGAAGGTCGTGCAAATAGTATGCCCCCTTGGGCAATATGTGATGAATAATAAAGGGTCATTCCCACCGCGCGGACCACTTCCCGCGGCCTTCGATCTTCTCGACCAATGGTAACACGGCTCACCACACAGCTTGGCCCTCTGCAAAGCTCCGACCACGGGTAACTTTATCATAGGACCGCGCAATGCGCAATATGCGGTGTTCGTCGAGATCTTTAAGTTCTTGCCACATCTTCTGGACGTAATTGTCACCAAGCAATTGGTGCTATTCCTGGACGCGAAGCAAGGAGACGTGAACTTCAAGAAGGAGGACTGCATCATGGCCAAGCATGAGAGCATATAGGGTAGTGGCTGTCGAACTGCGCTTGGAAGTCCGGTAGGCCCATAAATTATGGTAAAGCTCTAAATGCTAGATGTGGGGGTTCAACTTTAGCATCTTGCACAAGATACTGAGGATAACCTTATTGCTCACCTCCGCCTGACCATTAGACTGGGTATAATAGGGGGATGAATGCAAGAGTTTGATACCATACCTGGTAAGGAATGTGACTACAGAATCGGCCATGAAAGCTGGCCCCGGTTTGTCACGATGCACTCCGGAATACCAAAGCGGGAGATAATGTTGCAGAAGATAAAGTTGCAAACCGAGGTCGCGGAGGCAACCTTGATTGGCTCAGCTTCAACCCACTTGGTAAAGAAATCAGTGGCCACAATGATAAACTTGTGCTGCTCTGAGGAATATGGGTGAATGATGCCAACGAAGTCTATCGCCCATCCTCGACCTGGCCATGGCTTGATAATCGGCTGCAACAGAATGTTGGGAATGTGTTGCATTGATCTGTGAGCCTGGAAATCCTGACAACCTTTGGCGAAAGTAATACAGTCCTTAAGAATGGTAGGCCAATAATAGCCGTGGCGACGTATTAACAAACGCATCTTTGGGCCTGCTAGATGCGAACCACAAACTTCGGAATGAACCTCACGCATCAGCCGCTTCGCCTCGTTGCCATACATGCAGCGAAAGTCATTACTGTCTTCACCGTGCCAGCGGAGCTAGTAGTTGCGCAGCACAAAGTTGAGGGTGAGAAACCGCATTTACCGGGAATGAATGGCATCATGAGGGTTTGTGAGGTAGGCGATGAACGGTAGCCATTAGTCCTCATCGATAAGGTCTAAGGCAGTGACATCAGAAGAGTCTGCCTGAAATTGCCCCCTAGCAATAAAAGACGGAAGAGTGCGTCGTTCGACATTGAGCAGTCGTTCGCGCACTCCGTCTCGCAAGCTGAGGCCAGAGGCAATCTGTGCGAGCTCATTCTCTGTGAAGTTGAACTCGCGCGGGATGTGTTCAATGTGGACGTCATCGAAGCGGTTCAATACGTCAAATTCTTTCCGCAGGTAGGGCTCAATGGATGAACTCAAGCACTTGAACTTCTCTACCAACTGGTTGACGACCAATAAGGAGTCGCCAAAGACTTAAACCTCGTGGAACCCTAAGTCTAGCAAAATCTCCAGTCCAATGATGAGCGCCTCATACTCCGCCTAGTTATTCGTACATTTGAAGTTCAACTGGAAAGAGTAAGATAAACGATCGCCTGCAGGGTTCTCAATGGCGATTCCGGCACCTGCGGCGAGTTCAATCAAAGTAAAAAGTCCATGGAGTGAGGGAAACGGCAAGGAACTCTAACTCGTGGAACGCTGTTAGCTCGGTTGGTGCGTGATGAGCGAGGAAGTCCTCTATGGTCTGTCCTTTGACTGCTTTTTGCGGAACATATTGCAAGGAGAACTCAGACAAAGCCAGTATCCATTTACCTATGTGTCCTCGTAGTATAGGGCAGGAAAGCATGTATTTGACGAGGTCAGACTGAGCGATCACCACCGTGGTAAAGGCTAACATGTAGTGGCGGAGCTTGCAACCTGCAAAGAATAGGGCGAGACACAACTTCTCCATTAGATAGTAGCACGCCTCACAATCAGTTAACACCCTGCTAAGATAATAAATGGCGTGTTCCACCCTGTTCTCATCGTCTTGTGCCGAAAGTCCGCCAATGGATAAGTTAGCAGCGACGATATAGAGCTTAAGCGGAATGCTAGGGCAAGGCGAAACTAATATCGGCGTGTTCGTCAGGTAGTCCATGATACGATCAAAAGCCTCTTGGTGTTGTGGCTCCTATACGAACTCGGTTGCCCCCTGGAGCTTTAAGAGAGGTGAAAAGGGTTGAACCTTCCCTGCCACGTTTGAAATGAAATGGCGGAGGAAGTTGATTCGCCCAATCAATTGTTGGAGCTCCTTTTTGGTTGTAGGAGGTGAGGCATTTATTACCGCCTGCGCCTGGTCCTTGGGGATCTCGATGCCCCTTTGATGTACCAAGAAACCTAGGAAGTCACCTGCTTCCGTGAAAAATACACATTTGGTAGGGTTCATCTTCAGGTTATGTCGTCGCATCCGCATAAAAACCTGTCGGAGGTCCTCAACGTGCGTCGCCCGCATTTTGGTTTTGACCACCACATCTTTCAGGATATCGTGAAAGATGAGGTTCATGGCACGCTGATATGTTGCCCCTGCGTTCTTGATTCCGAAAGGCATGACAACATATTCAAACGTACCTGTAAACCCCGGGCAACGGAAGGCGGTCTTGTAGCGATCTTCTTCGACAACAAGAATCTGGTGGTATCCAGCGGTTCCGTCGATAAAGGATAGCATTTCATGCCCCGCAACTGCATCAATGAGGAGGGTCAGCAACGAGCATGCGTTTTTGAGGTCCCGGTAATCAACACAGACGAGCATTTTGCCGTTCTTCTTGTGGACATGAACTACATTGGATAGCCAGTCGTTGTACTTGGCCACGGGAATGATACCCGATCGATGCATGTTCTCAATCTCTTCCTTGACCACGATTTGGGTATGATCGATGCATGAATCTACCATCCTAGCAGACTGGACGTCTATCAGGATATGTAGGCAGCCGATGACAAACCAAGTCTGGAGACAAACCAGGCTTGTCTTCGTACTTTTTGGCGAAGCAATCCCTATATTCGCGTAGTAGGGCAAGAAATTCTTCTCGTTCTTCCTCCGCCAGCTTAGCACTAATGGAAATGAGTAAGGGTTTCTCTACAATCCCTACATCGACTTGTGAGATGGGGTCGCGGACTTGATGTCAAGACCCGCCCCGAATTTCACCCTGAAACCCGAGATGAGTCCTGCGGGGACCACCTCCAAGGAAAACTTACCGAAGACTCGGCAAACCTCCCTCGAAAATGGACAACCCTAACTTATAAGAATTTAAGAACCACCATTTTATTCCAAAAGAAATCTTCAGCTACAATCCATAAGTAGCCAGAATACAAATTTACACAGAAGAATTCCAAAAGTATTCAGAGCTCCTAAAAATAAAATAAAATACAGCGAAAGCTAACAAACCCCTAGTAGATTAAACAGGTAACCTACTGGCGAAATGTAGCTGATAGATGGGTCACTATGCCTTGACGTCTCCTGCTAGACCTCACGCGAACTCTACAGACTGGGCATTTTTAAAAACGAAGAGCCCAGGGGAAAATATTTAACACGTCAGAGTGAGTGGATAAAGCGATTCTGACAACAAATAAATATTTCCTCAAAAATGCTTTCATCAGCGGCAAAAACACGAGCTCCACTGGAATGATTCTAAACTGGGGTCCAGCCTGGCTAAACTCCCAAACTTTAAGAAATTGCCTCTCAGGCCTGTATATTATATATATAGTATGTATGTACACTCGCCTGACCCTTTGTACGATATATATGAACAACTTAAAATAAGGTAGATATCATACAAAGTTACTATGCTTGAGTCTAACGCTCACATCACCCCACACCGGAATTGTACCTCGCATATGGGGGAAAGTGGCCGAGTGGTAATATATACGTGCTTACTCCTTGTACGAAATCTTTGAATAATTAAATGCGAAATTAGAAAGTCGCACAGGGCTACGACGCTCGCGTCTAATTCTCACGTCACCCATACCGGAATTGTACCTCGCGTATGGGGGAAATCACATATAGGTAGCTAGCATTTAATCATATACATACTATTCTCATATAAGAGTATAATCACCGAAATTCTCAATTTCGGGAAATATACATCAACAGAAAATCATTCAAAACGTAAAGTATTTCAAACACAATATTTAAAACAAAGGTCCACTCACAGGTTAGGCCTAAGCCTGATGTTGGTCGGAGGTCTCTTCGGCTCGAGCCTCCTCACGTCCTGTTCCATATAAATAAAACCTTAAATAAAACACCGACGCTTGATGCAAAACAGGCATAATTAAATATGCTTCGCGCTCAACCAAGCCTAACATTCCAAAATCTTAAATCCACTGCTAACCTCAAAACTCCACAAATTTTTACCGACATCCTCAAAAATCACCTTCCACCAAATAAAATCCAATGGCCGGATTATAAATTAATAATCCGCCAAAAATACATAACTTCAACAATTCCTAAACCCATCCAAAACTCCTCCAAAAATTCTAAAACTTATTCCATTAAACTCCTCATATTTTTCTCCATCAAAAACATTTTCTCGGCGGCGGCCGGCGACCAACTCCGGTGACCTCCGATGGTCACCAAAATTTGGCGGCATCTTCCTCTCAACCTCCTCTACAACATTCCTAACTACCACAAACTCCAATTCTAAGCCTAACCAAGCCAATCGAACACAAACACACAATAAAGCCCTAGAATTTCAAATTCCGATTTCTCCTTACCTAGCTCAAGACGGAGCGAGCCTTTTGGAGGGATTGAAGCACGGGAGGAGGGCTTCCTTTTAAGCCAAGGCTCGCCGGCTATGGCGGCCGGAGGAAGGAGTTCCGGCGAAAAAATGATTTCTGTAGTCGGGGCTCTCGGCGTCGATTCCTCCTTCACGGCGGCGCTAGGAGGGCTGCCACCGGTCTAGAACTGCAGCTGGGTTGGAGACTAACCGTTTGGGACCGGTGCGGCGGGCTGGGGAGGCCGGACGGCGGCGGTCGGGCGGCCGGAAGAATTCGACAGAAACGGGCTCGGGGAGAGAGAAACCTGTAGGAAGAGAGAGAGAAAAAGAACGGGATTTGACCAAAAATAAAGGCCCGGTCCACTTACTCCTCTATAAACCCAAACCAAAATTCAACACCCCAAAAAATAATACCCCAATAAAATTACCTTTTACTAGCAAAAATTACCATTTTTTACCATCGTCAAAATAATCCCACAAAATAATCGTCCCCTACACCTCTCTGAGGATCAATTATATTTTTCACTTAATGACGAACATGGTAAAATTCTTATTACCACTATGTCAGTAATAAAGGTAAAAATTATGGGTCGGGGCGTGACACTTGAGGTGGTGTGTCATCCAAGGCAGCGGGAGCTAACTGAGTAACCTCTTCCTTGGTATCGGTATAATCCACTATTTCATCTACATATTCCATGGGCGCAACCTTGTCGCAGGCTTCACGTTCTGCCTAGTATGAAAGGAGTCTTTCACATAGGGACTCGCCAGCCTCGCGCGCTTCTTCTGAGGATGCACTAAACATTAGAGGGTTGGAGGGGATCCGCGATGGTGTGAGGATGTTGTAAATCGTCCTTCGCCTGGGTGAGTCCCATCGCATTAAGTTGGAGGCCGTGACTCCATAAGGGCGGCCTTTGGAGTCGATGCCTTGAACATCTGGCGGGCCCAAGTCAGTATTGTAATAGCGGGCATCGTTGAAGTTGGCGGAGATGGAGAAAGGACGCGGATCCGCTTTGATGAGGATCGCCTCGCATGTCTCAGTATCCCAAACCATGAGTTCTTAGTGAATAGAGGAAGGCACGCAAAAACTTCTATTGATCTAGTCGCGGCCTAGAATCATGTTGTAGGATGAGGAGCATTCGTCCATGAAGAATGTATAGACCCGTGATGTCGGACCCACCTTGACTCGTAGAAATAACAAGTCTGGAGCTCTGGAGACTTGTCCAATGAAGTTTTTGACTATCAAAGATGTGGTTTGGATCATTGAGCGCGGGATACCAAGGAATCACATGGTACGGGTGGTAACGACATTCACCGCAACTCTGGTATCGACCATGACCTTGTTGACCATAATCCCTTCAACTTTAGCCGAAATGTATAATGGCCTCATGTGAGTGTCCATGTCTAGATTCGGTGTGGAGAAGGTTAGAGTCGGCATGCGTGTGACGCTTCTTGTAGCCTCCAATGGTGGAGCATTCATGGGTTCCGCCAAGATTGGACCCATCTCGCTGCTGCAAGGCGGGGACATGTCGCAAACAATGTTGCTACTGTTTAGAATATCCGCCACGTTGCATGTTGTGTTCGGCGGGAGAGCATATCTCTCAGATATGAAAAACACCATTCCAACCTGAAAAGAGAATTGCTCGCAGACTGGGATCAGTGGAGCCTCAATCATGCCACATTCGCCTTCAAGCATTGCGAATGTGTTTTCCGCAGGGTTGACCTCTTCGTCCTCAGGCCATGCAGAGGCTTCAACCATATTGCAGGTGAGTGATTCCTCTTTCCCTTCTTCTTGGCCATGCGGAGGGCATGCGCAGGGGCGCGGTAGGGCGCGGCAGAGGGCCTGTCCGAGCACGGAGACGCGTAGGGGCACGGTCAGAGGCGCTGGAGTGCAAGGCGGTGGGCAAGGGTGCAGGAGGGGCTCAGCGACGCGCGGTAGCGCGTTTGGTTCATAGTATGGGCTCGACTAGCTGTGGCAGGGGCCCTCTAGGGGAGTAGGCAGCCGCCCAACACGTACAGCGCGCGGAAAAGACAATCGGGAGTGCCTTAGGGACGCTGTGACAATGCCAAAACACAGCAGTTTGCTGCCTTAGTGTTTTTTCGCCGTTTTTGCATATGTTTTGCTATTCTTTATGCTATAACCAATTGTTAAACCACGAAAACATGTGGATTTAGTATATTTTCCATGTAATGAAGCTTATAGCTTTGTGCAATTTGAACCATTCATAAGGGAATAAATTCTCAATTAACTGAACATTGTGAAACATAAATGAGAGATTTTATTAATGCCAACTCAAAAATATATCAAATGATGTATATTTCCATAAAAACTGACTTAAAAGTCGAAAATAACTGTATCTAAACAAGTGCCAAACAAAAAATAGCAAAGAAAAAACATCTAATCAAAAGAGTTTAATCAAAATCTATAGCATCCATGTGCGCAAGACCAGCTTGCTTCTTAGCTTCGAAATCTGATATGGTGAAATTGGTGGAAGGCTCAGCACCAATGTCATCTCCCCTAGTAAAGTTAGCTTCTTGAGCCAAGTACTGCTTGTGTCTTCTGTAGGTATCAATAGCTTCTTTGCTAGCACGGCAATCATGATGCAAGTGAGTGGTAGATTCGCAAATATAGCATGGAGATCGCCTCTTCTGGTTCGAGTTAGAGGGAGGATTTTGACCTTGGCCAGATTTCTTACCTTGGCGGCCACGACCGCGGTTATTGTTCCTATGAGGGGCGGAATTTCTGTCATCACGCCTCCAAGTATTGCTGCGGTTGTTTCCACGCTGATTATTGCCATTACCACAACCATGTGGTTGATTCTGCTCACGTTCATATGGTGCAGGTTTTCTATTTCTTCTTTTCCTTGGAGCTTTACCTCCACTAGTTTGGTTAGACTCAGGAATCTTCTTAGTCCCAACCAGCCTTGTATTGTTATTGAGGATAATCTCTTGGTGCCGCTCTTTCTTTGCTAGCACGCATATGAGGTCACTGAACAACGTAACGCGGTTCTGCTCATACTTAAGGCGATATTGATGGCTAAGTAAGCTCATCGATGTTGTAAAAGTGTACAAAGTATTCTTAATCATATCTTTATCAGTCTTGTCGACGCCACAAAAGCATAGTTCTGCTTGGAGGTCCAACATAGTTTGGTTGTAATCCTCAACTTTAGCAAAGTCCATTAGTCTAATGGATTCCCAACGAATAGTCAACTCTGGAATGAGTACATCATGCACGTTTTTGAAGCGTTGCTTCAAGACATCCCATAGATCTTTGGGGTCTTCCCTTTTCAGGTATTGTTTCTTCAGAGTTGGATGAATGTGGCACCTCAGAAACATGAGGGCTTGTGCCTTGGCCTCGTCACTTGCTAGAGGGCCATTTGGCGGCGGAAAGATGGTGGTTGTCAACCGCTTACCGATGAATGTATTTGTCACATCAGACACCCATCGGTGATATTCCTTATCTTGGTTATCGAGGATCTCAAACTCGGGCCTGGATGACTCTGTCATCTACAAAAGACAAGGGGATTAGAATTAGTCAATAAACCAAGGATGTGGTCATTAAATCAATGCAAATAAAAGTAGATGACGTGTTAGCGCAGTCACAATCGATTCTTCCCTTGTAGGCGACGCTTACAGCTATCACAGCGATGCATAATCGCAGTCGTAAATATATGGTGATGCGTATGTCGCAATCACAAAGTTTAATAGAGGATGGGAGCCTCAACAAAACTCCCAAACCCAAATCCCCCCCCCCAAAAAAAACCCAATCCCGTCATAAAGAGAAGATATATGGAAAGACTACTAAGCCCGAACTATGAATTGAAATTCAGAAAGTAGTAACCTTAATTAAAAATTTACCTCTGATGAGTTTAAGTCGGTGGCGGGTTTGGATTGAGGATTGGGAACCTTTCTAGCTTTCATTGGAAGACAAACAATCTTGAGATATTTGGTTTCTAGAGGCTGCCGAGAGGAGAAAACAACTTTTCACCTACTTCTAATTCGAGTTTGGAGCTGAGATTTTGACAGGAGGAGCACCACTGGAAGAGGAAGCTGCTGTCCAAAAATCAGCTCAATCGGAGTACGGGAATGCAGTGAATCGGTGGTCAGTGGTGGCG
This sequence comes from Fragaria x ananassa, assembly GCA_034370585.1. Classification (NCBI taxonomy): domain Eukaryota; kingdom Viridiplantae; phylum Streptophyta; class Magnoliopsida; order Rosales; family Rosaceae; genus Fragaria; species Fragaria x ananassa. Next base: position 6,613,268 of record CP139760.1, read on the forward strand.
ACGGTCTGGAAAATTCCGGTTGCCGGTTTAGGTACTTTCCGGTCGGTTGTTGGGGTGCGACTAGTGGGGTTGGATCCGGGAAGTCGAGGGTTTTTTGTGGATATGTAATTCCGGCCGTGGACTGAAGAAAATCCGACCGGAAATCAGGAAAAACCAAACGGTCAGATTAGGGTTTTGGGAAAAAGTTTGGGTTTTCGAAGGTTATCAAAGGAAATGTGTCGTCGCCTAGAAAGATCTTAGTCGACAGAGGGTGTCGAAAGTCAGTTTCCATCGCCTAAGAGTTACTAAGCCGACGAAATGTTACCGATGGAAAATATTTGTCGCCTAGGATTTACTTTGCCGACGAAACTTAGACGACGAATATTGTTTCGTCAGATAGGAATATCTTAGTTGACGGACGTCCTCGACAGTCATTTTTCGTCGCCTAAATAGATCTTAGGCGACTGTTGTGATAACCTATACGACGGTTATGTTTCCGTAGACAAAAACGAACTTAGCCGATGAATTTTTTTTTTTTTTTTCCATCGGTTAAGAAGATATTTCATGTAGTGATTCTTTCCTAGATAGGTATGCTCAATTTGCACGACATCAAGATGATGAATTAAGACTTCATTGTTGTAAGAAGAAGTTTTTGCATGATTTTGTCCCTCTTTAAATTTCCAGTTTGAATATCTCTCAGAGAAGCGAAAAGAAGACAAAAAGAAATTAATGGCACCAAAGAAGACAAACAAGACAAGGGGCTAGCAACTTCACATTTTGCTTCAATTATCGTGTCCTTTGGCAATGATCACAATGATCAACTAGTCAAGAAGAAAGTGCAGCATCGATTCTTCACACTGGAGTTCCAAGCATAAAGAATCTCCGAGTAATATAGTAGTATTACTGCCAGGTTTATTGTATTTGTGGTTTGAGAAGTGATGTCTCTAATTTATGTTCATTCTCTGAATCGTAATTTTACAACAAGTCAGCAAACATGTTGATCCGGAATGTGACCTCCTCTGAGTACATTCAGCAAACGGGTACCTATTGCATGAAGATGTGATCTGTTCTTTCAAAAAAATGAAGATGTGATCTGATTGAAGGAATCTATCAGTTATGAAATATTCTAATTGAGAAAATCGAAGCTCAAACTATACTCTATGATTTCCTAAATAGAGCGGCCTTCCAGCTCTGTAACACGTCATTGCCAAGGTTCGAATCATCTTCTTGTTTGGCAAAAATCTTCTCTTCAATTTACGATCAGTGGGATCAACCGACCAACTACGATTGGATGAAGCATAGTTTTCAGGAAAAAAAAAAAAAAAAAACTACTATTGAAATCCCCGACTGTTGGATAGCTTTGCTGGTTCGAGAGTTCTTTGCCTTGATAAGGCTCTTCAGAATGACAGAATCAATGAAGGTGTTGATTGCTTTATAACTAGGGCTCTATAAAGATAGCAGACAAATATTTTTCTGAATGTCTTCGCCTCTTAAATTTGAGGAAGATGACATAGTTCCAAGAACAACCAGATGAAGAAGCCATTTATGCTAAGTACACGACTCAGGTGAGGGATCGGCTTGCTTAATGTTAAAAATGAAATCGACATTTGAGTAGTGCTCATGATCGAAGTCCCACTATGCACCTTCGAATTCAAGAAAAATGCTTTAGCAAAAGGTTGTTTTTGGAATTAGCAAAAGGTTTTTTTTTGGAATTAGCTTATATGTTAAAAACTTCGCATTAAAGGCATTTGTAGCATCATTCCAGATTCTCCACCTAAAGGATTTTATTTGAGTTATTTCCTATTACCCATCTGGAGCTACCAGTCTACCACAACGAGTTAACCAATTTTCTTCTACCAGATTTATTACAAGATAAACTCAATAATTTTTTTTTAAGACAATATAGTTGATGCAAGTTTAGTCATGCAGAACATGTCAATAGCTCTGATATGTAAAAGCTATCAAAATAAGCAAATGAATCAACTGGTAATCTTGAAACGACAACAAAAAATAGAAGTTAACGTTTTAAGTGTGACCAATTTTAGTATAATGCAATGATATTTTGGGTTTCTGGGTGGCAAAACGTCCAAAAAATCTAAATTACCCATTGTTGTTCCCCAGATGCAGCATAAGAACAGTTTAGCTAGCTGGATTGTCGAATGGAGGCAAACCCCAATCACTGGGGTTTAAATCCAACAAGGACCCCAAAACTTGGTCTGCGGCATCATGATAAGAGCTGTCCAACCTTGGATCGGGAACCATTACAACAGACCTGCATATCATATGTGATCACCTTATTAGCAACCAAGAACACACCAAGGTTGAACCAAAGGCCCGGTTTTTCTATTTCTTAGACAGAAATTTATCAGGCAATAGAGTGTATTATTATTCAAAAACAGGCAATACAGGAGTTAAGTTTTTAACTGACATCAATCAGTTGACTTCTATACCTAGAACAAAAGCCATAGAACCTAATGTACAAAGGAAATTTTCCAACAATTGATTTGAGATGTTGATCAGGTGAATTCTCAATTCCCAATCACGGTCCTTGGGAATCAGATCATCCATATTCCAAATGTGGCAATTCCGCTAAGATCTCTTTTGGGTTTGTTTTAGAGGTTAACTTATCCAAATGCAAGTGGTACACTGTTTCTCAGACAACTTTATCGAGCAATAGCGTTGCTGCTTGCTGTTTCTGGGTTAGAACAGAAACAGCAAATACAGGTTTTGTAGTTTTAACTGACAAGCTCAGATGACTTCTATTGGTGTGTAGTAATTCTAAATGCTACCTCTTCTAAAAAAAATTGAAATGATACCAAGAACAAAGTCGCAGATCGAACAAAGGCAAATTTTCTAATTTGAGAAGGATTTTCCGTGTTTAATTTGAATGAAGCCATATCTGGGTTTGTTTTAGATGTTAACTTATCCAAATACAATTCCAAGCAGAAAAAATTCAAAATTTAAGGCATCATCTCCCCAACAAAGATTTATTCCCCTTTATAAGTATTTCTTCCCCAAAGTCCTAAATGAGAGTGTGCTTGTCAATGTGTATTACCCTTCCAAATCTTAAAGATTAAGAAACTTATAACGGTTTGTTCACAAAATAGAATACTGCCATGCAAATGCTTCAGACAGTGTTCCAGTACAAAAACAGACAATTAGCAACTCTCATGAAGCTCCAATCACCTCTCATGATTCAGACAAATAGAATACTGCAATGCAAATACTTTAGACGCTAAGAAGAACTAGGTTCCGATCTACAGGTAACCGTGGGACACTAGTTCAGAAGTCAGATTCTCTATTTGGTATAATGGTCTTTCTTGTTCAATTGGAACTAAGAGACCAATGTATGATTGAGCTTATCCATAGGTCACGCAAGCAAAAGTTAACCACCTTGAAGGCCTTTACTTCAGTGAAAGGGTTTCAAATCCCATTCTATTAGGTTTTCTTCCCTACAGTCCTTAATGATTATTTCTCAACGTAATGATTAAGAAACAAAACCTCGATTAAAGACCCTATAAGATTTCTAGCCTTCTCATTAGTTCTTAGCCAACATGCTGCAAATCAAAGAACAATTTAAAAAACTAAAAATTAAATCTGAAAACTTAAAATTCTATGGCACAAGTACTTTTAATCACCGAAGTATGAACAGTGGCACAATCATTCAGGCTCAACCCTCTTAGTTTGAAAGAGGAGGTAGTTAGATGACCAACCCTCTTACTTAACATCTTGAGGCTAAACTCTTGACCTATAGAAATCCTGCTATAATTAACATCTAGTTTGCAGGCATCCTCTTTCTTCTCTCACTATTGTACTTATTATACAAATTTCATATTAAGTTTACTCACAACTGAAGCGACTATACTTCAAAACAAATCAGCCGACTACTTCCATGGAAAGAACTTACAAAATAAACATGAATCATCAGAGTTGTTGATTGTTCGTGCATTAATATGAACTTTTCAAATGCAAACAGATAAGAATGTCGCAAAACCTGTCACTGAGCAAACAGCAAATGTAACACATGTTTGTAGACCCAACACTTATCAATCAGAAAGCACATGTAACACTAATTTGTGGCAATCTAACACTTACCAGTCAACAAAAAAGTAACATTCATTTATAGCAATAATGACATTAATTTTTACGGTCAATCAAACTTCTAAAATAATCAAAACTATAGATTTTTTCAACCTCTTGAACATATGATGAAAAACTGAACTTTCTGATAAGTACCCACTAACTTCTTATAGAGAAAAAAAAAAAAACTATTTCTTAAATGTGTGAAAAAAAAAATTACAAATAAAGCACTTACATTCCAGCATTCTTAGCTGCAAGAACTCCAGAGGGTGCATCTTCGAACATAAGACATTTACTTGGATCTATTGGCCCACCCTGTTTACAGAAATCTTCTGATGAGCCACTTTCACATATGTTTGCTTACAATATGAATGAGAAAAGAAGGTAATAACGGAACATTTTATGTGACTTTGTATATAATCAAGAAATGAGCCTATTATCACAAAGGAAAATATATAATAAGATTATACCTCAAAGCGTTTGGACGCTGCAAGGAAAATATCTGGTGAGGGTTTGCCTTGTTTAATTTCTGGGTCGTCACCGTTGACAACATGATGCATCAATGAAAAAAGTCCACGATGGCTTTGTGTTTTCAATTTGAAATGTCGCTTATTAGAGCTGCAACACATTTATAAAAATATGATGTTATAATTCAATCATAGTGACAGAGAGTTAGGAAGATTGAAAGTAAATGATCATGCTCAAGAAATGCTCCAGAACTCTTCTAGTTTGAAAGCTGGTTACAGGTACAAACTGAAAAACTATGTGAAGGAACTATACCCTGTTGCCAAGCAAAAGGGTATTGCTTTTGCATGTAGATGTCTGATCAACCTGCTGGCTCCTATAATTTATTAGAATAATTAGATTCAAACTAGGAAAATCATGCTGTATAATATAACTATCTCCAAGTCAAAGAAATTGAAAACTTTAAATTAGCTTGTCATCTCACTGTCTCAGAAATGGGTAACAGAAACATAACATACACATTCACTTTACGAACACAGTAGACCAAAGAGTGAGACTCCATACATATCTAGAAAGCTGAACCACATACAGTTCAGATTTTTATGAAGGGTGAAGATTACAAAATCTGAATAGGCATAAGTTGCATATACTAAACCTGGCATCAGCTCGCTTGTTGGAAACAATTTCTGCAGCATTGCCTCCCTTTCAACTAGAAAGGCCTCAGCCGTAAGAGAGTCACTAATTCCAGTCTCTTCAACAAAGACCCGAGCAGCTTCTATTGCTTTCATTCCCATCATTTTTGCTTTCAGATCCCAATCAAAGGTTTTATTAAACCTAGCAAGTATAATTTCCTGGACTTCAGTATAGAACTTCTCTGTGTCTGAGACAGACAAAAATATATCAAACCATCAGTTTCTTCCTAGAATTGGGTAAACTATAAGCCTCAAAAAAAAAAAACCAAGGTATTGGGGAATCTCATACCAACAATAAAATGGCAATGAAAATCGGAAATTCTATTAGCAACAGATATGAATTTTAAACAACACTTCTCTTTATTGATCAAGTTGATAGCTCTAAGGATGAGTTCACTTTGTGATCCTTAAAAATAAATAAAGCAATATAGCAAACGAAACAATTTCATGGTACGTAGGAATCCAATGATTCATAGCAGACAATCATTGGTTTTCTACTTAGTGCCTCTCACTTTCTTCTCCATTGAGCTATTACGAATATAAGTTGATACCATCCACTTATGAATAATAACGACCATATATCTTGCAATGCACAAATCAACCAGCCAACACAAAAAAATAAAAAATAAATAAATTGTTAGATGAGTTAATACATCAAGCCGTACTGTTTCAAGTGCGGAAAAGGTCCAAACTTTTCCTTTGCTAGTAAATCATGGTAACCAGAGTCTGAAGGACGCAAACAGAAGGAAAGAACTTGCGGAATATGGAACAACTGATTGGACTACCACCCAAGCCGGTGTGTTAGGGTCTATTTGCATATGGGGGATTATGTTCTGCCAGCATAGTTTTCAGGTAGGATTAGTTTGTGGGTTTCTTGCAATTAAAAACTTTGATCTTGCCAGCATCCTAGTGTGCTGGAATCCTATTGCTCTAAAATAGCCTCAGAGAGCATACACTGTTTCATCACATTGTAGAAAAACTCACTCACAGTTTTAGGCAATCTCTAACTGTACAAAAGAATCCCAAAAGGGCAAGTTAATATAACAAGAACAACTCTAAACTAAACAGATGAAACTTGGTCAGTCAATGTAACTATGAAAAACATTATCTGAAAAACAAAGATCCGAAATATGTAGGCAGCAGAGCAGTTGCAGTGAAATTATGAGGCAATGCAGAATGAAATTACCGAGTAAGAGGCCGTCCATATCGAAAATGACATGGGTGATTGATGGTCTGGGTGCAGAGGGATTAGCCATGGCCAAATAAGGTCTTGGGTTTTTGGGGAAGTTGAGAGATTTGGTGGAGAAGTGAAGGAAGTGTTTTGGTGATGTAGTAGTAGCTATGGGAATTGGGAAGGCTAGTCGCTGGCAAAGGATTCTTGGCATAGAGAATGAGATTCACTTGGATCCAAATTGCAAACAAAACTGGACCGTCTGCGCTTATATATATAAGCAAATCACAATGGCAAAGACAATTAGCAACGAAACAGGTTTACTACAAACATCTTAGCCCAAGCCCAATGGACAACCTTGATCTAAAAGGACAAAAATGAAGATTTTCTTCCATAATCAAGTCCATAACATGTATGAGAATTTCTTTCCATTCTTTTGATGGGTTATAACTTGTAACTCCATTCTGATTGGTAATTAAGCGACCGATTTGCAAATCTTTAAACAGCAGCATAGCTTCGTATTTCCTGCGCACAACTGCACGAGGAGTCAAGGACTGTGTACAGGAAGGTTTCCAATTCATACGCTCCATTTACCGATAAAGGATAGATAAAAAGTTTGCGGAAGTACCACAACTGTATATACTAGGTCAAACTCATTTGACAGGTATAATGCTCACTTAAGTAACTAAAAGGCTATGAACTATCAGCAACACCATAATAAATAGGCAAAGTAACCTAGATTCAATTGACGCAATGTCAACTACTGTCAAACCCAATCAAAGCAACACAAAAATCGAATGAGCATAGTCAACGTTCGTCCGGCAACTTCATTAACGTCTACATGGCAAGCCCGTGCCAATTGTTAAAGAAGAAAGATCTCACATTAGAAAAGAAACAAATAAAATATAACTTATAAGTTGATGAATCATACCTAATTGTACCGAGGCATTTTATGATTAAAACTTAACACCTTAAAAGTGGTTAAGTTGAGACAGTATCGGTACAATGGTGATCCACGAGCCACGCTTATCCATATTCAAGTCCAATTTGGTACAGTCGTCCACATGTGACTCAAGACTAGGGTTATTGTTTACAGAGATTTCAGTTAGCCAAATAAGTACTTACGAAGTTTCGAGTGTAACTATATTAATTGTGTAATGCAATTTTTTGTACTAAAAAAAACAAAGAAAAAACATTTTTTAATCGATTCTTAACTACTAAATAAGCATTTTTCAATCGTTTAGCAAAAAGAAAAAACAAGATTGTATTTTCGTTAGACAAAATGTAAACGTTTTCAGTATACGATAGCAAGTCCGCCAATGTGTTTGGTCTCCAATTCAAAAAAACGACCATCACATATTTCAAATGTGTAAATCTACTTCCCTAAACCGACCCAGTGACCTAGTACGTAAACTTGCTCTAATTACATGACTTCAATCAATCGCACTTTCACCCTCCACCCTGAGGTTGCAACCCAAATTGAACAAAATCATCAAAACCCCAAACTGAAATTGAACAAAGCACAAGATTGAATAGAAACCTCAATAATCAGCCAATTGTTTACTCCAGATCATCCAGAGCCCGGCCTTCTGTAATTGATATCCACGATGAGCTCTCCCATCAATTCCTTAATTGGTGCCTTGATGGCAAACAATGCGTGGCTTTTACATGTACTCGCAGTAAAGGCTAGCTGCTCTCCATCGATTAGAAATGCCTGGCAAACTCTTTCGTATAGGCCTGTCTGACCTTATGAATTATGATTTGTATAAGTGGAGAATCGGTTTGTTTTTGGCTCATGCATGGACTTCGTATATTTGACCTGTATAAACTACCTATCGACTGGGTCATAATATCTTATATATTCTCGACCTAGTTGAAAGAATTTAAAACCAGACAATAAAATGCATAACTGGAACAAGGTATTGAAGGCTTGAAGCTACTCGGATTCTATATTCGTCGGTTATGAATCCATATGTCTTTATCGTATTACCACCCCTAATCTATTTGTTTATGAAACACATTGCTCTGTGGACTATACTTTCATGCATATACAATCCAGTTGCCTTTCAACTGTTCGAATAGCCAAGTTACCGATGACACTCTGTCCTCTGAAACGTAAACTAGAATACCTACCAATCCTTGTCCATGACACTACTTTATGTTGAATAGAGGATCAAACATCAAAGTACGATCCAATACCTATGAGTCTAAGACTTATATAAGAAAGGAGGATTCAAATTGTTGAAGTCTTCTTTCCTTTAATTTTCATCCCATAAAAAATAAAAGGCGTATTGTTTTTTTATTTTTTTCCCTTGAGCATGCAATGAAATGAAAGGTGTATTATTTTTTTGCTTCGATTACTTTAATTAATTGATATGGCGGCTTTTAATTCTTACCTTAAACTATAGGATTTTTTATATAATTAATTTATAGGAAAATTCTATAGTACCTATCCGTATGTGATACTTACATTTACAAATGTAACAACATATTTGTAGTCAAAATGGTAATGCTGATTCGTATTGTTTGTAATCTTGTTCTAATAATTGTAAGAGGAAAATTCAGTAGTGGTCCCTAAACTATTCTACCAAGGCCAACATGATACCCAAACTATAAAAAGTATACATGTGATACCCAAACTCTCGTATAGATATCATTGAGATACCTACAGCCAATTTCCGTCACAGAACCGTCAGTTTGATGACGTGCCAGTCTAGTGGGTTCCAAACAGAAGGGAAATGACTGAAACAACCTTGACAACAAGCTTTGACATTTCAACACTTATTTCTCTCCATTTTTCTTCTGTTCCTCGATCGTTTTTTCCTCCAATCTATTTGACATTTCCCACACATTTTTCCCTTCACTTTTCTTTTGTTCCTTAATCGTCTTTCCTCCAAATCTGAGATACAAAGTGATGTCACACTATTTCAACCTTATCCAACAAGATTAGTATATCAAATATTTCCAAACTGAACAAGATCAACCAAAAATCGATTCATGCCTTTAAGAAGAAAAAGATGATAACAATTGATTAACATAAATCAACACAAATCTCCATTGCCAAATCACTCATACATAATTTGTCCAGCAAAATGCATAACCATATGATTATACAGTTAACACAAGTGTCTTGATGAGCAATGTGATGGTTTAGCAAAATGAAAGCCCTAAGCAATAACAAAAGGAGATGATTCATATTGGATTAAAATCCTGCATATTCAGATTGGCTTGGCTGCATAGGCTCTCATGTTTTCCTTTTACCACTCATTGTTGCTGGATTCTGGCTACTTTGAGTGGGAGGTTGCTGAGTTCTTTGTGATGTTGATGCACGAACATTGGGACCTGAAGTGTCTTCCATAGCTTGCTTGACTTTTACCCATGTCTTCCTAGACTTGATAACTTGGTCTTTTACATTAGTACATCCCTTTGGAGCAAGTGCTCTCTTGACCTACAAACGAAAATGAAAATGAAGCATGAACTACAAATGAATGTAACCACGTTAGCACATTACACTAAACCAAAATAAGCTTAAGTGAGAACTGAAAATTAACTAAACTCTAGAATGAAACCATACTTTCTAAATAAAAAGCATTCATCTTCAAGGCTCACATACATTATGACTAAGAAGGAACAATTACATGATTACCATATACTGAACAACAAGAAGAAAAAAATACAAACCTCATTTCTTTGTCTCTTTTTTGTGGCTGCTCCACTTGATGTTTTTTCTCCCTATTAGAATTAATTTTCGGATTAGTAAAAGAGAAAGAAAAAAAAACTTATCAACTTTAATCGTTTGAAAATATGAAGATGAACTGCATTAAAATTACTTACTGCTTATGCTGCCTTTTTTGCCTTTGTTATAGAACAACCAGTTTTGTTGTGTCCTTGTTGGCCACAAATTCTGCATGACATCTTTGTCCCAACTTTAGAGAGTTTCCCCTCTTTTAGAGCAGGTATAGTTGGGGCTTTCTCCTTTTCTTTCTCTCCAGCTTCCTTATGCCTCTTCATCTTTGGCCTTCCAGCTTGCTCTTTGTAAGGTGGAGGTGCAATGGGATAGTCAACAGGTTCCCAATCATCCTCCCCTGCAATGGGATAGATGATTGGGTTATAGGCTCTTAAATATGTGCTAGACATGAGAAAATCATCACAATACAAGGTTGGCTCATGTTTCTTAAATATGATAGCACATATTGCATGCACACAAGGGATCCCACTAAGCTGCCACCTCTTACATGTGCAAATATGGCGTCCCAAATCCACTGAATGCATGCTTCCTCCCTCACTGTTTTCTGTTATTTGGAAAATGAACTCCCCACTTCTATTTGCTTTGTATTGTGCTGCTCTCTGTCATATCTTATCAATTATCTTCTTTATCCGAGGACCAACCAAATCTTTCCATTTTTCACATGCCACCCTTCTATTTGCTTGTCTAACCATCATATCTATTCTAATTTTCTCTAACAACTCAATATAGGCTTATCCCGAGAAGGTAGAATAGCAAAATTAAAAGACTCACATAAATTGTTGAGCAATATGTCACACTTAGCTTCGTGTTTGAAAAAGGCCCTTGACCATTGTGCTAGATTCTTGTCTTTAAACCAATCCTAGGTCTTGTCATCCAGCTCCCTCAATGCATCCATATATCTGTTATACCACACTTGAGTACTAGATCGAGCTGCATTCTATACCAACTGCTTCAACCCTGTCCTGGATGTTTTTGCTTGAAATTGTTGTGAAGATGCCTTACACAGTGTTTGTACATAGCCAAAATACTTGGCTGAGCCGAGTATAAGGCGCAATTACCCGGTCACCGAAAATCATTCCAGGCAAGATAGCTCTGGTGAGCCCTTCACGGATATCCAAAGATTGAAGGGCCGGTAACAACCTGCTTGCCAAACCCACTCTAGCAGCAAAACACCCCCAAAAGGGGAGACACTGCAAAGGTTAACAAATAGTCTCACATCAGAGACTGAGGCCACAGTGCCTAACCTTGGCCTATAAAAGAGGCACAAACTCCCAAAAAAGGTACACACAACTCTCTTCCCGCACTCCCGTACACCGCAAGTAGCCCAAAGCTAACTTAAGCATCGAAGAGTCGAAGACTGGGCCACCCCAGTCCCGACTTCCTGACGCCGTTACTTGTGTAGGTACCAGGTGCAAGACCAAGGATTCTACCTCACCCCAACTTGCAACCCTTTCCCGGCTCGTGACCTCGGGACGAGACAGGTAGAAACAATTGGCGCTAGAAGGAGGGCCCCCTTCTTGTGGAACTCTCATTTAACTCGGCACCATGGTGGAAATCATTGATGACCCTACGGACCTTGGCACTCAAGTAGAGAAAGAACTTTTCCAATCCAGCGACACATCCCTTCCCTAAACCGGCAATGCAGCCCCTATTAGCCATCCCGACCCTGTCACAGCCCTTGAAATTCTCAAGCGAGACTTCCATTTGTTCCGCGAGCAAGCGGCGAAAGAGAGGACAGAAGCGGAAGCATACCGGGTACGCATCGCCGAGTTGGAAAAAGAACAATTCTTGCTCCGCGCCACGTTAGAACATCGTAACGTGTACAACGACAGCTTGGACCGCGTGGCGCGAGTTGCCGGAACCCCGGACCCCACCTCTTCTCTTCCTCATCAAGGCCAGGCCAGTTCCATGCTCCCGGGAGGCCCTAACCAGATCATATACGTGTCTCATCCCCTGGCCCACCCCACATTTCCACTCCCCCCCCCCAACCATCCCCAATCCCTAATGACCCCCTTGCCACATCAGCCTAATCCATTTGCCCAACCTATCTCCACTTCAACCACGGCCAACCCCCCTAACCTACCTCTTGACATGCCAACCCGCCTGCTGCTCCAACTCAGCCAGACAGTCACACAGTTGGCTTCGCGGATTGAAGGCGTCGAAAGTCACGGGGCCTAGCGACCCTTGTTCTCTGGCTATGGACATCGTCCAAGCCCCTTCACACCTCGAGTGCAGATGGACAAGAGGCCTCCGGGAACCAAACCACTCAAGATGGACAAGTATAAAGGCACATGGGACCCCCATCTCCACCTCGAGACATTCTTCTCGCTCTGTAGCTCCTCTGGCTACAGCGACGTCATGGCCTGCCACGCCTTCCAAGAGACCCTCTCGGACGAGGCCCTTAGTTGGTTCCTCAATCTGCCGCTCAACTCCATTGACAACTTTGACCAACTCTCAGAACGCTTCCTCAGCCGTTTTATACTACACGTCAGCATTTATCGCAGTATAGATGCCCTGTTCCACATCAAGCAAAAAGACGGCGAAGGCCTCCATGAGCTGTTGTCCCGATGGCAATCTGCCACAACGAGATGCCACAACTTGGAACCTCACGTGGCGGAGCAGGCTTTCCGTCAGGCCCTGCTCCCCGACAGTTTCCTAATGGAGATAAATAGGAACCCTCCAAGATCCTACGATGCCTTGATGGACCTGGAGGTGTGATAGGCCCGCGCTGAATTAGCCACTTTCGGACGTTCCGCCCCAGCCACGTTAGCACTTCCCGTTCCGCCACCAAAGCAACAATCTCCACCGAAGTATGAGCACTTTGACCGCGGGCAAGATAAAGGGAAGTCACGTACGTGGCCCCTCCCGAGACCAAGGGCGCAGCTCCGACCATCGCCATGGGGGCAGAGAAACCGCGACCACCCTTATAAGTCTAGGGACCAGAGCCCTCCACAACAACAGCGCCGTTCCACCCCGCCGCCTCGTTACGAGGTCCACACTACTCTGACCACCACATATGAGGACATATGGGCCAGGCACAAAGATCTCATTCCCCCACCTCCCAAAAGCAAGTATCCAAAAAAGCCTCGGCGAGCCACAGGCAAAAAGTACTGTGCTTATCATGATGATAACGGCCACACAACAAAACAGTGCCATGGCCTCCGCAATGCAATTGAACATCTGGTCCAGAATGGGCTACTCCACCAATATTGTGCTCCCTCCACAGGCGCTAACGTCAATGAAGTACATGGCCAGATTCTAACCCTGCATGGTGGAGCCCCACGGTTCCCCCCACGCCAGCCTTCTGTAAAACGGCAATGCACGACACCCTCAGAAATCCTAGACATCCAGCACGGTGTCACAATCACCCCATCAGCGTGGGATCAAGTGACAGTTCGCAACGGTGAGGATACCATAAATTGCCGTCACTATGAGCCATTCATAATCAATGTGCAGGTGGATCATTATAGGTGCCACAAAGCTTTAGTGGACACAGGGGCCGCCGTAAGCGTCATGTTTTCTGATTGTTACAAAGGACTCCGGCGAGATCGAACTAAGCTGTACAATAATCACGACCCCCTTGTCAGCTTCTCTGGAGATATAGTACAACCGTTAGGCTCAGACCGCCTAACCGTGTCTGTGGGAACTGCTCCTTGCCGTTCTTCCATTACAGCTCACTTCCTCGTAGTCGATTGTCCCTCGTCCTATAATCTCATCTTAGGCCGGGACATCCTTTGGGGGTTGCAGTGTTTCATAGCCGGTCACATGCTTCTCATGAAAGTTCCTACCCCAGGTGGTATCCTGAAAATTCAAGGGGATCGAGCAGCCATTGAGCATTGTCATCTTAACACCATCTAGTAGGGGCACGGAGCCTATGAGATGTTGCCTCTCAGCCCCTCGGAGCCCATTGATGACCCGCGGGACGACCCAGACGGGAGCGGGAAAAAGAGGGCCCTGCGACATAATCCAACGGAAGACACATAATGGGTGTCCCTGTCACCCACTGCCCCAGAAAGAAAAGTCCGCATTGGCTCAAGTCTCGGCCCAGAGCTCCGCCATAAGCTCATTGCCTTCCTCCAAGAAAAACAAGTAGTCTTCGCTTGGTCCTATGCCGACATGCCTGGGATCTCCCCTCATATCATCACCCACAAACTCAACATCCTCCAAGACCACCCCCATGTCAGGCAAAAGAGACGTGCCTTCAACCCAGACAAGTATCGAGCTATCCAAGCCGAGGTCCAATGGCTCAAGGAAATCAAGTTCATCCGTGAGGTTTCTTACCCGACATGGGTCTCTAACGTCGTCATGGTCCCCAAGCCTAACAGCAAGTGGCGCATGTGTTGACTACACGAACCTTAACAAGGCGTGCCCCATGGACAACTTCCCTTTGCCACGAATCGACCAATTGGTTGATTCCACAGCTGGCTTCAAGACACTCAGCTTCCTCGATGCCTACTCGGGCTACAACCAAATCAAAATGCACCCCGCCGACCAAGCTCACACAACCTTTGTCACCAACAAGGGACTGTATTGTTACGAGGTCATGCCCTTTGGCTTCAAGAACGCGGGGACGACTTATCAACGGCTGGTTAACGCCCTTTTCGAGGATGAAATTGGCGAGGCCATGGAGGTGTATGTCGACGACATGTTGGTCAAGAGCAAGACCAAGGACCACCACATTGCCAACCTCAACAAAGTATTCACTAAGCTCCTAGAGCACGGGATGCGTCTCAACCCTCAGAAATGCATCCTTGCCGTGGGAGGCGGCAAATTCCTTGGCTTCATGGTCAGTGAAAGAGGCATTGAGGCCAACCCGAAAAAAGTCCAAGCCATACTGGACATGACTGCCCCGACCTCCCGGAGTGAGGTCCAGTGCCTTACAGGACGCTTGGTTGCCCTGACACGTTTTATTTCCCGCCTCACAGACAGGTGCAATCCCTTCTTCCAACTGCTCAAGGCACAACATAAAAAAGATATCACTTGCAGCCCGGAGCATGACAATGCCTTCAACAACATAAGGGCATACCTTGCCACTGTCCCTCTCCTATCCAAGACAATCCCCGGCGAAGTGCTTTACCTATATTTGACTGTTTTCGCCACTGCCGTCAGTGCGGCGCTAACACGCCATGCTCATGATAACAAACTCCCAGTTTACTATTGTGGCAGAGGACTCGCGGACCCAGAGACTCGTTATCCAAGCATAGAGAAACTTGCTCTCGCCCTCATCACTGCCGCCAAGAAGCTCAGGCCATATTTCCAAGCCCACACAATCCATGTACTCACCAACCAACCTTTACGAAAAATATTGCAGAAACCTGAAACCTCAGGCCGCATGGTAAAATGAGCGGTTGAGCTGGGAGAGTTTGACTTGCACTACAAGCCACGAGTGGCCATCAAAGGGCAGGCAGCTACAGACTTTATTGCTGAATTTATCCCCTTGTCCCATAGCAATCCCCACCTAGACGCCCCCACCGGGGACGCCATCTGGGAACTCCAGGTTGATGGATCCTCTAACAACAGACTCAGCGGAGCAAGAATCATAATCACGGACCCAAAGGGTCACTCGTATGAGTATGCCCTCCGGTTTGAATTCAAAGCCTCCAACAACATCGCTGAATACGAAGCTATTATCACCGACATTCAACTTGCCGAGAGCTCGGAGCCCGACACCTTCACATCTTCAGTGATTCTCAACTTGTAGTTAGTCAGGTGGCAGGGGACTTCAAGGCCAACCAACACAACTTGGGATCCTATAAAAGTCTCACGGGGGCTCTTCTGCAACACTTCAGCTCATACAAACTCACCCAAATCCCGCGAGCAAAAAACTCCAAGGCCGACGCCCTTGCGAGACTCGCCACGGCTCCTCCCGAGTCCATGCCACCTGATGTGCACATCGAAACACTGGACAAGCCTATCATCTCAAGAGCCTATTCAAAAATTTTTGCCCTTGAGCCCATGGAGTAGCCCTCATGGATGGACCCATTCATCGCTTTCCTTTCGGATGGAACCCTGCCCCGGGACAAGCATGAAGCACAGCGGCTAAGCCGTAAAGCCTCCCTTTACTTGCTCGAAAGTGGAAAGCTATATCGCCGGGGCCAGTCATGTTCCCTACTGCGATGCCTACCCACGGCAGAAGGGCACAAAGTGCTGAAATTGCTCCACAGCGGCATTTGTGGGAACCACACTGGGGCCCGGAACCTCATGTTCAAAACGCTTCGCGCGGGGTATTATTGGCCTACCCTAGAACGTGATGCCAAGGCAGTCGTCCAAACATGCCTTCAATGCCACAAATTTGCAGATTTTGTACATCACCCCCCAGTGCCCCTCTCTTTCATCATCTCGCCCGTCCCTTTTAGCCAGTGAGGACTCGATTTTATAAGACAGCTCCCCACAGCCCCGAGACAGTTCAAGTATGCCATTGTCATTGTGGATTACAACACAAAATGGATTGAGGCAGAGCCCCTCACCACAATCACCACTGAAAAAGTAATCAACTACCTTTGGCGAAATTTGTATTGTTGCTTTGGAGTACCCCAAGCCATCGTTACTGACAACGGAACCCAGTTTGACAATAACACATTCCGGGGATTCTTGTCTGCTCAAGGCACATCAATCTTTTATACCTCCCCAGCACATCCCCAGACCAATGGCCAACCAGAAGCTATAAACAAGCTCATCAAGCAAAACCTGAAGAAACGCCTGGAAGAGGCCAAGGGTTTGTGGGCAGCAAAGCTCCCAGCTGTTCTCTGGACACTCCGCACCACCCCCATAACGGCCACAAGGGAGTCCCTAACCTCTTGGCTTACGGCACCGAGGCAGTGGTACCGATGGAAATAGAGGTCCCGAGTGAATGTGTCACAGCCTATGACCCCGAGACAAATGCAATAGAGTTACGACTTAACATGGACCTCCTAGCAGAACGCCGGGACAAGGCATACCTCAGGACCATTAATAAAAAACAGAAAATAGTCAGATACTACAACAAAAAAATCGTCCCCCGCCCCTGAAGGTAGGCGATTGGGTCATGAAAGAGGTCATCCTCCACCCTACTGGCCTCAAAGCAAAGTGGGAAGGCCCACTCGAGATAGTTCACGCTCCTAGACCCGCCACATTCTATCTCCGAGATTGTGATGGTCGCGTGTTACCTCACCCCTGGAACGCTCGACACCTCCATCTCTACCCCAGTTAACCAATTTTAACCTTGGCTTCGTAGCCGTTACTTCATTGTTTATGTACTTTAGCCCAGTAGCGGCTCCAACAATGTACACTTCGCCCGCTAGCGGCTAAATCTAAATGCAATGAAGTGCTTTGTTATTCCAACATGCTACAATTCGTCCTCGCAACGCAGGGCCACAAACCATACAAAATTAATCAACAGCAAGACAAACACACAAAGGCTACGCATAATGCTAAAAACATCAACCTGGATTCCCAGGAAAATTAGTATAAACTAGTCACAATGGCTAACCACGCCATTTACATTGTTCAAAACAAAAATAAGCCCTACACTTATCAAAAACACCCAAGTACATCTCATTCTCCCCCAGCGGATGAGTCACCAGATTTGTTGACACTCCCCTTCGACCACGAACCTGGCTAATGTTCCCCGCCACCCTCTGTCCAACCAGATGCTTCGACTGGTCCCGAGACAAAAATGAAGGCCTCATAGCTGCGGTAGGGCGCACAAGTGAACCACCAGGTACTCCCTCAGGGCCAGGGGGCCCTTTCACTTGAGCCTTATGAACTTCAAGGCCCGCACGTGCCAGAAACCCAGGAGCCCGAGGATCGCGAGACGGGACGACAGAAGAAGCCACCTGCGACACTACTACTTGGGTAGGTATAAACCCCTCGGGGCCGGTGGCTCTCATAGATGACGCAGCCGTAATTGCAAGAGGTCACGGGTCACCCGCAGCTGACACCCCCTTCTGCCCAACAGACGTTGCGCGCCACGCCTCATGCTGCTTCGCCAGAGACCGCGAGATCTCAGCTTGTTTCCTCTGTTCAGGCGTCATTTGTTCACACGCCACCTTTGCAGCATTCTTCTCCGCATACCACTTGCGCATGGCCACCTCGTTAATCCAGCCCGCCTGGCAGCCAATTCGGCTCAAATCATCTTGTCCTTTGTTATAGGCACCCTTTAGCTGCTGCTTATACACTTCGCCCTCCCGGAACAATCTCTCCCCTACCCCGGTAGCCCGCCCGCACTTTGCCTTCCAGGACACCTCCAGCTCCACAAGTGACTGCATCAGCGTCGCCACCTCAGCTTCCAAAGACGTTACCTTAGCGGCCGCCACTTCCCTAGCCTCCACCTGCTCATCCTTCCTCCTTATAACTTCTTTCAGCTCTGCCACCTCTTTATCCACTGCGACCGCCTGGGCCTGGAAGACAGCAACGTTCTGCTCCGCCTGCACTAGCTGCTATGCAAGGCCACGATTACATTCCTCTGCCTCCCTCAACTGCTGACTCTTCGCCTCAGCATCACCCTGCCAGTGGGAAGCCGCACGCTCGCTCGCTCGCAGCATACATTAACAATGTCGCTTGCAGTTACACGGCAACGCATAAACCCCAAGCTCAAAACAGTGGAACACAAAAGTGTACAAACACTTACCCGAGTCAATTTCTCCTTGGCGAGAGCCATGCCAGCTGGCGGATCCACCTCCTCCAACACATGCGTATCTCGGGCGCAGTGACGCATGTTGTATGCCATCTGCGCTAAGTACGGCTACGCTTCCCCCGTCCCTTCCAAAGCTTGGGCAACCTCAACTAAGCTTACAGATCCCCCGGACCAACTGTCCCTCCGCGACCTCTTGGACTGACCCTCGTGAGTCGGCTCAGCTCTCTCCTTCCTCTTCCGAGTCTGGGCCACACTAGTCTCTTCCTTAAGATCTGCAACCTCCTCCAAGACAGGTTCCTCCCCCTACGCCTAATCGGGTTCACCCTCACGATCACCCTCTGCCTGCGCCTCCTCCAACTCCACTTCCTAAACGCCTAAACCCATCACTTCCGCCACCAACGGAGGCACATAGGCGTAGTCCTCATCCGCCAAGTTCAACCTTAAAAAATCACCACAGTCACCCAGCTCCACCTCCCTACCCTCCCCCGTCTCCAGGTCAATGTCGTACTGCTTGGCATGGTCGGCCTCGGCCAGCAGCCCATCCAGCACGTCCTCGTCTGACACCTTGTCGTACGGACCTTCCTTCTTCGACGAACCAACGTCTCGTGGCATTGTCACTGCAACAAACAAACAATAGTCAGGCAACGATTCGCAAGCCTAAAACAGAGAACACAATCACTAAAATACAGACCCGGAACCCGGGCATAGCCGAAATGGCTGTATATGCCAAGACGACATATCCAATACGAGCTCCTACATTCGAATGCCCATATCACCCGGCGAATCCGGCGCTCCATCAGCTCAGTTAGCTTATACTCTTGCGGCACTGCACAAAGCTAGTTATTAGCAGCGACAGGGTAACATAAAACAAAAAAACACAAGGCACAAGTACACGGTACCTATTTTCTGGAAACTTCCAGGAACCCGGAAAGGATGCCCATGCCACTCTTGCCATTGCCCCCCAACAAGAAAACACTTGCGTCTCCAGGTCTCACTTGTTAAGGTGGGTAAGTCTTCCACCAAGAACTTAAACTTCCCCCGTGACTTCATCGTCACACAACCCCGGCTGCCCTTCTTCGCACACCACCCCATGTGCCAGCACGAGTTAAATTCCTCGCAATTCGAGAACTCCTGCTTCAACAGGCGAAACAGCACGCCCGTTCCCAAAATCTACTTCAGCATATTGGGGGTAACTTTCCCCGGGGCGACATGCAACACGCCAATGTGTACTGTACAAACGGGGGCAGTGGGAACATCAAACCGCATCTCAGTTGATACTCGTATACCAACGTAAAGTTACCCGGGGGATCCCAAAACTTCACCCCCTACCAAGCAGTCGCAACAAGACCTCATCTGGTATACTCCAATTCTACCGAAGCACTTTAAGCTCCGAAGAGGTCATACTCTCGCCAGGGGGTTCCCAAAACGAATCATCCTCCTCCCAAGATCTCGCCATGATAAACTCCTCTACCTCCTTCAAGAGAGGGTTAGACGAGGACACATGAGACCCGACATCCATCACAGGAAAGCCTTCCCCTAAGTCAAGGGAAATTTCCGCCATAAGATTATCCAATCCCTCCTCCATCCGGTGCAAAGTGTCCGAATCCGAACCAGGCGAACTAGAGACCACCACAATCTCTTCGTTGGACACCTACACCGGATCTGTCATACCCCGCTACCTTAACCCTAACCAACCCGACAACAAATCTCTTACCCCAGAATTCCTACCAACATCACAAACATGTGAACAATCTCACTCACCCCAAATAACCCAAAACAAAAACACCAACACATACAAATCCGAAGACAAAGAAAACGAAAAATTCATACCTTGAAACAGCGGATCCGCGTAGTGGCAGTGAAGCTGGTTGCAAACAGCCGAGCGCTCGCACCCACTCGATCGAGGATGAAATTGGATGTTTCCCAAACTGAAACTCGTAGATTCGCCGAAACCCTAAAACGCAAATTATGGCTCACCCAATTTTCAGTTTCGAAAGCACGAACTCCCCCGTCCAGTTCTCCCCAACCCTATATATAGACATTCCCCCAGACCCTACCAACCTATACGGTCAGGGCAAAACCACGTCACATTCGCTTGTCCCAAAAAAAAAAAGATAGAAGAGGAGCCACGTCATCTCGCCAGTTAGCGCGAACTGACTCGCCCACTAGCGCGAACTGTCTCACCTAGTAGCGGCCCGCCACGCCATTAGCGTGGTTCATCTCGCCCACTAGCGCGAACTGTCTCGCCAAATAGCGGCTCGCCACGCCATTAGCGCGGTTCATCTCGCCAACTAGCGCTAACTGTCTCGCCAGATAGCGCGAACTGTCTCGCCCACTAGCGGCCCGCCACGCCATTAGCGCAGTTCATCTCGCCAGATAGTGCGAACTATCTCGCCAGCTAGCACGAACTGTCTCATCCGATAGCGGCCCGTCACGCCATTAGCGCGGTTCATCTCGCTAGATAGAGCGAACTGTCTCGCCAGCTAGCGTGAACTGTCTCACCCGATAGCGGCCCGCCACGCCATTTGCGCAGTTCATCTAGCCAGATAACGCGAACTGTCTCGCCCGATAGCGGCCCGCCACGCCATTAGCGCGGTTCATCTCGCTAGCTAACGTGAACTATTTACGCCACTAACGCGACCCGTTCATTCCCAAGTAGATATGACCTTAACTCAGTACTTAACCCCCGTCATCACCTCACGACCCTCGCGTGGGTACTTGGGGACTCGGTACCATGCCTCCAGCACCCGGGTAAAACCTATTCTCGGCATATATAGAATAACTCCCCACCCAAGAGCTCTTTCGGACTGGGGACTTGGGGACTTGGGGACTTGTTAGTACATAGCCAAAATACTTAGCTGAGCCGAGTATAAGGCGCAATTACCAGGTCACCGAAGATCATTCCAGGCGAGATAGCTCTGGTGAGCCATTCGTGGATATCCAAAGAGTGAAGGGCCGGTAACAAGCCGCTTGCCAAACCCACTCTAGCAGCAAAACACCCCCAAAAGGGGAGACATTGCAAAGGTTAACAAATAGTCCCACATCAGAGACTGAGGCCACAGTGCCTAACCTTGACCTATAAAACAGGCACAAACTCCTAAAAAAGGTACACACAACTCTATTCCCGCACTCCCGTACACCGCAAGTAGCCCAAAGCTAACTTAAGCATTAGAGAGTCAAAGCCTGGGCCACCCCAGTCCAGACTTCCTAACGCCGTTACTTGTGTAGGTACCAGGTGCAAGACCAATGATTCTACCTCACCCCGACTCGCAACCCTTTTCCCGGCTCATGACCTCGGGACGAGACAGGTAGAAACACACAGTCTCTGTGCTCAGCATTGGGGAACAATTCTGTACAAATAATAGTGCAAAAATTTAATTATCTTGCTAAAAAAAAGTGTCAATGGTTAGGTAACTTATTAGCAATTGCATTTCCAAGCCCCTTCTACTTATCTGTCATGAGCACATAGCTGCTTTCTCTTTTCATTCTCAAGGAACTAGGTCCATGTATCTTCATTTTCAATCTCAGTCAAGCCATATGCAATTGGAAACATCCCATTGTTTGCATCTATTCTAATTGCACACAAAAGCTGTCCAGGATGTTGACATTTGATATGACAACCATCTAAGCAAACTAGGGGCCTACAACCATTCATCCAACCCTCCTTACAAGCTGCAAAACAAATATATATTCTATGAAACCTTCGTATAGGGCCATCCATTTGAGTTTTTATCTCGATGGTAGATCATGGATTGGTTCTAAGAAATTCCTTTCTATATGCTACGAGCATGTTGTATTGATGGATATAGTGCCCTTCATTCATCCTCTTTGCAGCCCTTTTTGCTCTTCTGATTGTCTGCACCCCTACATCCAACTTGAACTTCTTCTTGATATGATGGTGGATCCCTTTCCTAGACCAATTCTCATCAGCTAAAAGATCATCTTAAACTTCTTGTGCTATTCTCCTATATGTCAAGAAATGACTTGTTTCAACCAGAGAGCATGTATGCTTGCTGTTAAGTGACTTGATTATGAGAGTTTCACCTTCACCCTTGCTTGTGCTAGCATGCAACCTAAAAGGACAGCCCCATTGACAGTTCACCTCTATCTTCTTCTTTGAATTTTTTTCAAACCACAATCCAACCTGATTCCTAATGGCACACTCCCTAACTACTTCCTTTAATTGTTTAAAAATTAGGGAACACATGACCTAATTTGAATATTGGATTTTGTAGATCTACCGCCCTAATCCAAGGTCTGATCCTCAATCCATTTATTGTCCACTTAGGAATTGGATTCCCTTCTTCATCTTCTTTAGTTTCACTTCCACTCATACTCTGCAAATCATCTGAATCTACAGCTTCATCGAAATAATAGCCATTGAAACCCATCTTTTCAAACTCGGGTACAACCCTAGGATCTGTGACATTTTGTTAAAATTCAACATCATCAAACTCATCATGCTCAAGGTCATAGTCTGAATCGGCATAATACTCAGATCCATCACTGCCATCCTCATCATCCTTAACTTGTTCTTCAAACTGCTTCTGCCCTTTGTGCCTTGTGTTATACTTAGGTTTAGTAGGCTTTTTCCCCCTCTTATTTCTCTTTGCCTTGCTTCCTAGTTCCTTCCCCTTGTTTTGTGCAGTAGGTTTCTTCCCTGTAGCCTTAGATACCCTCTTCTCAGCTAACTAAGAATCTAATTCGACAGCCAACTGTTACCTCACAGAAAAGGCTTCTCTTGCCCTCTTCTTAGCGACCTCATTTTCTCTTTTCTCGGCCTCATCCCTTGCCTTAGGCTCAACAGCCTCCCTAAACCTCTTTTCGACTTCTTCCCTTGCCAATTGCTCAGCTTCTTCAACAGTAAGTCCAGCAGAATCTTGACTCTCCCTTAGTTGTGAAGTCTCCCTTTCAGCTCTCTCAAACTCCTCTCTTTCCCCATTCTCAACTTCTTCTCTTTCTTGCCTCTTTATGGCCAAAAGTTGCTTGTTCAACTGCTCTTTTAAGTCTCCAAGCAAGGGCCTTCTAATAGTGTGTTTCACCCTACTAGGTTTAGCAACTGTTGACCTTAAGTTACTTATATGCCCCTGCACTGTTATATTCTCTTGGGTTTCACATGGTGTGAATCCATGAAATCTAAAACAATATCAGATAAACCAGCAAAAGTGGACTGACTTGGTCCACCCTCCATATTTACTCTAACCCCATCCTCACCCACATTACCACTTGAACCACTATCATCATCCAAATCATTTACTTCATTTAATCTAGATGAGCCACCAACTGCATTAACTCCACTTGGTTCACTATATAACTGGCTAGCCATCAAATTTGATTCAAAATAAGCCCTCTCCTTCTCCTTGGAAGTCTGGTTGTTCAAAGGGTTCTCAAAATATGGGTCTTGTGATAGTGAAAAGTCTGCATATGCTTCTTCTTTTTTCCTAAGACCCCCACCTGTAATATACACAGATGTCTGCCTTTTTTTCTTTGGAATCATGTTCACCATTTCTATTACATCTCCATCATTCTTGATCTGTATGAATCCTTCGTTGGCAAGTGTCTGAGGTATCTTGAAGTGGTAAGATATATGTTTCTCTCTGTACCCATGAGATCTTCTCCGGATCTAAACCATCAAGGTAAACCTTACTCCCCAACTTGTTAAACCTGGGAATCTTATACTTCCTTGTTTCATCCAGCTGCTTATCCCAATAACCACCATGAAGAATTTTCATTGTATACATAATGGAGTAAAGTAAGAGAATGATTGAAAATTAGATTTCTATTTTTAAAAAAGGAAAAATTATTTACGAGCTATTTTTATTTCAATTTATGTTATTCTTTAAAATTTTTGTGGCTTCCGAAAATTATTCAAATTTTGTCTTTCGAATCCATAGGATTAACCTAGACGTATTACGAGTTCGTAGGATTTTTTCGAAGTATCGTTTGAATATTGAAGCTATTTTTAATAATTTTTAGAAAATAGTATTATCCATAAATTTATTAAAAATAGTATTTCTTTTTTCTGACCCCGACTCCGTCTCTAGCCTCTCGTTAGCGACGGAGACCTCCGATCGCTCCTCCGTCGTACGGCCGTCTCCCGGCGCAAAATCGGTGTCCACAGGTCTGTCTCGACATCCCCGACCTCCCTGTGATTCCAGCTTGAAGAGTGGAGCTCCGGTGAGAGAGAAAAGGAGGATAGAAAGCGATTGGGTTTCCGATTCCGGTCACGGCGGCGAGCGTGACTGATATGGATAGCTTAGTCTCATCCTCCCCATTCTCCCTGTGATCTCGGTTATGTCAGAGGAGCTCTAGGGAGAGAGATTCGAAGAGGAGAAAGATGGGCTGGGTCCGTCGGAGACTTTTCGATTCCGGCCACGACGACAAGCAAGGCTGGTACTGGTAGCTTCGTCTCGGTCTCTTCAACGTCCCTATGCCTTCAGCTTGCAAAGATGAGGTCTGTTGAGTGAGAATCGATGCAAAGGAGTGGTTTGAGTTTTCCGGCGAGTTTCCATGGTTTCCGGCGACGTTTGGTTTCGATCATGGTCCTTTTGTTGAGCTCTACCTTTATATATACTTGAAATTGAGTTTGGTTGAGAGATGAAGAATTTGGGTTTAGGCAGTCGGAGACCACCGTGTATGGCCACTGTGTACGACGGTGACGATGGTTCTAGGAGTTGATTTCCAGCTTTATTAGTATGTTGAATTGGTATGTGTGATTTCAGATACTTGAAGTCAATTTTGGTGGAGTTTTGAGGAGGTTGAGATTTTGGCAGTGAGTTTAGTTTGTTGTTCATGGTGACGGAATTGTGTTTAGCTACTTAGTTTCAGCCTTGTATAAAGATTTTAGCATGATATTAATTATGTGATGTATTGGAATTGCAGAGATGGAAGTGTTGGTTGATTAGAACAAAATTCATGTTGTTATGTTTCAATTCCATAAATGGAGGAAGTAGAAGAAAGATCCAACTTAATGGAAATGTCCGTAGGTGTACTTGTTCATTATGAATAAGTTTGTATGCCTAGAACGATATTGTGGAATGGTGAAAAGGAATGAACATTTGGTCGATAAGGCGAGATGGGTGCCCATAGTAGATTTAGGGTCGAGTTGGTAGTAAAGGGGCTTTGTATACGACGACGATATTGAGCAAAATACAAATTATAATGTGAAGATAAATGAAATGAGTACGTATGATGTGTGATTTGGTAATTGTTAGAGAAGGTGAGCGGAATTGGAAATAAGGATTTTGGGTGTCCTTAGTAATTGTGAGGACTCAAATCGATTTTCATATTGAAGCGACTTATCGACTTCCTTGGAATAAGACGATACGAGGATCAAATGCAAGTAGCAAGATTCCACGAGCAGAAGGATAAAGATTTCAGAAAGCGTGTCGCGGTGTTACTAAGTTTAGTTAGCGTCGAAGCTAGCGCTTATATTCCAAGTAGGGTCTCTCTCGGGGAACCTTTCTTTAAAATGATTATTAAATTATTATTAAAATCCCTAAATTGCGTGACATTGATTGATTAATTATTGGTTGTTATTGCTTTTAATAAAATATGTGTAATATGTGATTTATATAATTGATGTTATCGTTTTTCATAAAAGCATGTGTTAGATGATATATTACAACTATTGATATTCATTGACATGTATAATGCATTGTGAGAGATTGTGAGAAAAATGAGATTGGTGATAGTGGAGAAGATGAGAATGAGACCGAGAGAAATGATATATTTTGTGTAGTTGAGTTTCCTCATGGGTTGTCCATGAATCCATGTCAGCCCACGAGTGCACGAACAGGGGAATGCATGCCCCATCGATGGCGGACATCAATAAAACGATCTAATCAGGTTTCGGATTTGGAGACCATGAGTATAATAAGACAACTAACAAAAGAGGTACATGTGGTGAGGTATTACTGATTGTTAGGTCGTATATTCAAGACATCTACACGGTATGGGACGTGTATGCTCATATGTCTTTGATGTATGGACTAATCGGCCAGTAATTGAGTAGAGGAAGTTCATTAGTATATATGCATTGAATTGTTATTATTTATATAAAACATTGTATGTTGTTTGATAACTTGACTGTGTGACGTAGTTAAGTATAACCTAAAAATGTTTAGCCCTACTGAGCGTAAGCTCACCCCTATAGATTTTTGTTCAAATTCGTACAAGGACACATATTAGTTGACGTGAACAAGATTCGAGAGGGATTACAGAAGATTAGAAGTGAGATATAACGCAAAGGCTCATCTTTTTGCCTTTGTAATTGTTTTGTTATTGTAAACGTTTTATTTTTTTTTATTTCGAGAAAAGTATTTGAAATTGTTTTAGTTTCTTGTACTTTTCCTGCTCACGCCTCGGGTTCAGCGTCAGGTGCTTGGAAACCACCGACATCGGGTCTGGGGTGTGACAACAAGCCTTGTGGAACTGAAATTTAAACAAAAAATATATATCAGCACTACAAAAAGCTATTCTGCCAAAGGATCAATACTAGCTACTACAAATGTTTAACCAGACTTGATGACATATATATCTCATATATTGATTGTTGGGGAGAGAAGCAATTATAATTATCAATCTGTAACTTCTGTCATCAAGCTATAATCATCAAGTATAATTATCAAACTATAATTAACAAACTAAGCTGATAGGCCTCAAAAACCCCACTTCTGTAACTTCCTCATAATTTGAGATTAAACAAGCATATGCCTAGCTCATTCGGTTCATTGGCAACATTATTAGTAATAAATTGTGTAAAACTCCACATACATCAAACTTGCTTTCAAAATGTCATTGAAAAACCAAAAATTCTAGTCAACGTTGCTGCAAGTAAAGTATGATAAAAAACCCAGAATATGGTTTCTCTTTCTTTCAAACTCATAACACACAAATCGATTTACTTTCTTTTCTTTATATCTATTTATCGAACCACCACAATGAAACCAATTTAAAATCTTCAAATTTTATGAAACCAGAAGACAAACTCATTTTCAACT
Organism: Fragaria x ananassa; assembly: GCA_034370585.1. NCBI lineage: Eukaryota > Viridiplantae > Streptophyta > Magnoliopsida > Rosales > Rosaceae > Fragaria > Fragaria x ananassa. The sequence continues at coordinate 6,641,019 of CP139760.1, forward strand.
TCTCTTTCAACTTTTGTGGATAGTGGGTTAACAAATATGAATAGAACAGAAGAGAGATAAAGATTGGAAGACTCACTTTCGCGTGGTGGTGGTCCAGACTCCCGAAACATCCCCCACATCTTTGTCGTCGCCCTGATGAAGATTCGCAATTGAGATTCTCACTTTCCGAATGTTTTAGTAATAAAGGTCTAATTTTCAGTTTGTGAGGGTTTGGGTTGTTTTGGTTCTCATCTGACGAGAATAAGAGGGAATTGGGTATTTGTTAGGTTTAGGTTTTATGTACAAAGTCCATAATGCTTTTCTGTTTGGGACCTACTAGACTGCCACATCATCAAACTAACGGTTTTATGACGGAAATTGGCTGTAGGTATCTTGATAATATCTATATGAGAGTTTGGGTATCACATGTATACTTTTTATAGTTTGGGTATCATGAATTTTCCTCTAATTGAAATTACAAAATACAACCATTTTACACCTTTTTGAATAATTTGTTCTCATAGTTGTAATTTTGTTTAACTTCGTGTAAATAATGTAAATAAATTTGGTAAATTTGTTCTCAATATTGTAATTTGATTAATAACATTGTAATTTTTGTTTAAGTACATGTAAAATAAAAGTAGGATATACATCCCAATATCATAGCTTGTCTCATAATTTATATTATTGAGCATCTTTAACGATGTTTTTTTTTCTTTTTAGACGTAAAATCATTTTATCAATTACAAAAAATATGAAAAATACAACTTAAACATAATTCACCCTTACGGTTCACGTAAATATCAAATTGTGCAAAACAACCTAAGACATAAAGCGTAAGCTATCTTAAAACTGAACCCTTGGATAAGCATCATGATTAGTAACTAGTAATTGTCTGAGTTATCCGACTTATTCATGTAAATGTAGGACCGACCTATTCAGATTAGGTCTCTCCAAATGGAGAGTCAACCTAATCCAAATCACGAACTCCAAAACCGCTGCAAGGTCCAAAACCCAAATCCAGAGCAAAAAACCCTAGCATGAGTAGCACAAGGTTTTTTTTTTTTGGTCAACTAAACTTCATTAAGAGGCCCAAGGCCTAGAGATGATACAAGAGGTCCAACAAGGTTCTCACAAGTCAAGCAACAGAGGCAAATGACTAGGAAACCAAAAACAAACACCAACAACAAACGTCTGAAAACAGAAAACAACACAGAAGAGCAGAAGCCAACCCAACGAAACAGAGATGGAGAAAACATGGGTATTGTCATCATTGCAGGCCATGATGTCGCAACTAGCCAGACTGACAAAAGCCCCTGTGTCATCAACCATGGCCTTTCCACCACCGCCACAATTGAACTCGCCAAATCCAGATAAAGCAACGACGAACAAAGCTCAACCAAGACTCCACCGCAGAAGCTCCACTATGTAGCAGATTCGTTGTTGACAGACCTCTCGGTGGCGCGACGCACTGCCTCCATCAATGAACCCATCACACAAAAACGAACCAGAGGCACGTCCTTCCTTTACCGGTGATTCGCCCCAAGATCGAAAAGGCTTCCAACGTCAAAAAACCGATGACACAAGCCTGAAAACGAAGATCAGACTTTGATTGCATGATTTCAAAGGCGAGAGATCTCTCCACTGCAACTGATCTCAACATAGTGAGCTAGAGGATTAGGAGACCCAATTTCTCTGTCTGAAGTCACGAAGGTAGCCACAATAAAACCCTAGCAGAGCTGTCATGTTAACAATCTATTATTTGCTCCTATTATTTATCTTTAGAAGTGTGAATCATTTTTAGTCAATTATAACAAAAATTAGTCAATTATAATAAAAGTGTTGTAAAGTAAAGAAGAGAAGAAGAGAAGAATAGTTGGAAGGATGTAAAAGTCTACTCATTCATTCTCATTAGCCACTTTATATAGAGGTAGAGTTTACATCAGACTAGATAACTAATGAGTAATTACGTGGATAACCACATAGATTATAATATTTATAACACTCCCCCTTGGATGTCCACCAATGAATGATGAAATTAGACGCGCATAATGTTGTCTCGTTAAAAATCTTGCCAGGTAAGAAAAACCCAGTGGGAGAAAAAATAACCTTGGTCGAAGGAGAAAAAGAGTACAACGTGCATATGTCTTAGGTAGCATACTTCTGGATGCTCCTCCTGATGAGAATCTCCCCCTGAACGTTACAAACTTCATGCACCGTAAATAACGGTTTGATTTGTCCATCACTAAAGTGAGACCATGCGTGCTTTCCATATAGGGGCTCATCATGAAATTTTAAACCTGCAAAGTTGAAACAATACTAACAAATCTAAACGATTATAAATAGGTCTTACCTCATTGAGTCGTATGACCAAATTCATACGCTAAGTAATAACTATACAAGATAAGCAAATTGGCATTAAAGCATTGAAATATCTCATGGCATATCTAGCCATACACATTAATATCTTTGTATAGTGATGCGTCTCATATAAGTTCTTCAAGAGCTCTGAGTATTTCATAACTTCCCAAGAGTTAGAATATGTAGCAATATAATGATCATAATTCGAATACGATTCTATAGCCCGATCATAGTACTCATTGAGACAATTTCGATCACGTTAGCTATAACGAAATGAGTATATATGAGTTAACTTTAGACTATTTGATTCCATGAATTAGCTTCAAGCTCTCTCAAGTATTCATGGATCGAATTACCTTAGAATCATTCATGTACTTGAATCCTTTAAGGATTTGACAAGCGATACGCTTGTAATGACACTTCACTTCTGGAAATTTGGTTTATCAATGTGTCTTTAAAGACCCTCGTAATGTATGATGATAACATGTCATAAGTCTCTCGTCCATGTAACAGTTACATGTAATACTGTACTTATAGAAAAGTATCATTCGTATAAGGGCAGATTCATAATCTCATGTCTTTTGTAGACATTAAATCATAGTGATTTACTTTCATTGTGGTAAATACCCTTTTGTATATGTAGGGTTAAAGGTCAAAGTATCTCATCACATTTCAAATATTTAGTTTCATTGGAATTGCCTCTTTCCAATTTGGCCAATAATATGCTTTGTCGACATGCATAATGAAACGTGACATAACATCGATTAATACAGTCCTTAATGATTTTTGGTAGCTACCATTTGTAAATTGTCATAGATGATCATCATTTATAGATCTCACACATTCTTATATGCATGCATTTTTGATATTGGGTACCCATGCCACTTATGGGGCAAATATTGTCACTTCTAGGACAAATATTATCTAGCGAATATGGATATTTTACTTGTAATATCATGTAGACCATTAGATGACTTGTATAATCTTCCATTTTCATGAGCTTAAAACTTTAGACCTAGTGGATACATTCCACTCAAATTCACGCCGTTATTCAAATGACAATAGTCTTATTCTCCCCCTAACGGCGAGAAGAATGTCATATTATGACCATGCGCTAATACGCGTTTAAAGCTCGATCACTATCTTTTGAGTGAGATGTTTATTGGATGGTGGCAAACCAAAACCAAGTTTGGGGTCAAGAACATTAAATTCATGTGTCAATGAAGATACTATTCTCTAATGGCGTACCTACAACCTTTGTATGTGTAGGCGTATTAGGAACTCTAACATTGTATCATGACATTCTCTTCAGGAGAACCATGTCACATGGATACACATGCATCCCACAAATCAAATGGGGTATATACTATTTGAGTTAATATGAATAGTCTCATTAACTTTAATCCATGTAGAAAACAGTGAATCTAGCATATACTTTTTTTCACAATCTTTTATTAAATCACTAATTGATGACACATATCTCAATATCAAAATGAGATGACGGTTAAACAACTCACACCAACTTACATCGTTCTTCAGGAACAATCTTTCTCCCCCTCACAACAAGAGGAGTGGCTCATTGAGGTGACAACTCAAAAATATGCGGCATATAGATTAGTGGTCATCAAAACTTATTATTGATTTCAGGCAACACTATAATCAAAATTTATTATTGATTCCATGCAACAACATAAGTAAAATATGACATAACTTGTCATGCCAAATAAACTTCACATGCCAAATAATGTATTTGGTTCAATGAACTTCTGGTTCATGATATAATTATATGCCACAAGTTATTAGATAAATTTAGCACTCTATGTGCTCTTCTAGAGCCATTAATCATATGTGTAATTGAAGCTTCAGGTTCGAATATTTACTATTAGAACTTTGAGTTCTACAATGTAATATTTTGAAACTTCTGGTCTAAATATATTACACTCGAAATTCATATAATCGAGATGTAGGGTTATTGGCCCAAATGAATAATAATAAAATTTAAAAGATTGTACTAAAAAGAAAGTGCATAACAAAATAGGAAATTGTAATAAACAAAAGTAAGTAAATTGTACATAGGAAACTTCTGGTGCTATGTATAAATAAAATACACAGATATGATAATCTTATCAAATATAATAATCTTAATTTCCCGATCTCCTCTAGTTACATAAGAACATAATATCATATAAGACGAGGAACTTCGGGCCCTCATATAACTAGGGATCACAGAATGTGCTTCTGCCATATTATATATGATTTTAAGGGACTTCTAGCCCTCCTTGATTGCATGAGCTTTGACAATTTTCATATTGTAATTTCATTACATTACTTTTTGAGGAACTTCAGGCACTCCATAGTTCGATCAAGAGACTTCAGGTCTTGATATGATCACACAATTCACAACTAGATGGAACCATGAGTTTACTCTCAAACAATAAAATTGAAACATATATTATGATATGGGTTCCATAGAATTGCAAAGCCACCAAACAGTAGGCCGAACAAGATACATAATGGAAACGTATACATAAGGAAATATTTGCCACTTAATGGAAAGTCTTGTGGGCATAGTAAATAATAGAAAATTGAAACGGAAAAAAAACTAGCATTGATCGATTACCATATATTGAATCTCAATGTCATGGTTGTATATGAGAGGTGCATGTCGAACAAAGAAAACAGATAAATGGATGTATATACAGCAAACTACATCTAAAATTGGGTAAAGACAATAGTATAATCATGTGATGCAGTTATCAAAAAGGATTACTGATTATTCATGAGAAGAATGGTACCAGCAAACATGACGATTATATATAACATGGATATATAGCTATGATTCATAGATCATGAATTGGGCATAAAAACCAATTGAGGGTGCACCAAATACTCTTTGATCATCATCGAATCTAATCAACATGGACAAGGATGTGCGTGCTAGCATGTCAATCTATAGCTAGCGGCAGAAGAAAAAATATATGAGATTTTTAGGGTTTTGGTGTTATCAACTCAATGGTAGAGTCGTGCTGATAACGTGTTGTAAAGTAAAGAAGAGAAGAAGAGAAGAATAGTTGGGAGGATGTAAAAGTCTACTCATTCATTCTCATTAGCCTCTTTATATAGAGGTATGGTTTACATCAAACTACATAACTAATGAGTAATTACGTGGACATCCACATAGATTATAATATTTATAACAAAAAGTAGCTAAAAAGTCATTTTGGCTGGCCAATGAATGTTTTAACTAGGACCTTATAATGAGGACCAAGTGAGGAATTTCAAATAATAGTTGGATGAGTGTTTTGAACTTTATTTGATATCTCCAAATTTCAATGTGAATGTCATCCAATAGTTTTTTTTGAAGGCCCTCACTTACTTCTCATTATAAGGTCCTCAACGGAACCACTCTTTAGGCTAGCCACTTTAGAAACACATTGACATATCTTTTTTTTTTGAATAGAAGATAGATTATTTAATGTGTATGTCATTCAACCGTTCATTTGAAAGTCCTCATTGTAAGGTCCTCAATGGAACTACTCTCTTGGCTAGCCACTTTAGAAATACTTTTTTTTAAAATAGAAGATAGATAATTTCATTACTTATCCATAACCAAATACGCTTACATCAATTAGCGTCTTACACCTAAAATATTTAACGTCGTAAGCTAACAAATTTTAATTGACAAGTACCCTCACTTAAAACATATTAGCTCAAATATTGAGCCTACATACATATGACTGCAAACTAATCCTATCAAATCCCAATAACAGGTAAACTTTGTCACCTAGTGTTTCTACCTGTTTTGTCCCGAGCCGGGATGTGGTCGCGGGGTGGAACGGAGTAGAATTCTTGGGGTCTTTCACTCGGTACTTGCACAAATGACAATGTCACAGGGTCGGGACTGGGGTGGCCCAGTCTTCGACTCTCCGATGCTTAAGTTAGCTTTGAGCACTTGTACGGGTAGAGGAATGAAAGTGGGAGAGGATATATGTGAGTATATAGATGTGTGTACCTTGAGCTTGTTTTATAGGCTAAGCTTGTATACCTTTGCTTTGATCTCCAATGTGGGACCTCTTGCCCTCCTTTGGAGTGTCTCCCCTTTTGGGGGTGTTTTGCCGCTAGAGTGACTTTGGCAAGCGGTTTGTTACCGGCCCTTCCTTCTTTGGATGTCTGTGAAGGGCCCACCAGGGCTATCTCGACCGGGTAATTGTACCGTATTCTTGGCTTAGCCAAGTATTTTGGCTATGTACTAACAAGTCCCCAAGTCCCCAGTCCGAGAGAGTTCTTGGGTGGGGAGTTATTCTAGAGATGCCGAGGATAGGTTTTACCCGGATGCAGGAGGCATGGTGACGAGTCCCCAAGTCCCCACGCGAGAGTCGCGAGGTGACGGGGGTGATGTTCCAGAAACCTATTGGCAAGAAGAAAAAGTTTGATGTTGCTCTGGCGAGTCAGTCCGCGCTTGGGTGGGGACTGTCACGAGGTGGCCAGTCAGTCCGCGCTTGATTGGGGACTGTGGCTATGTGGTGAGGCAGTCTGCGCTTGGTTGGGGACTGTCGCGAAGTGGCCAGTCAGTCCGCGCTTGATTAGGGACTGTGGCTATATGGCAAGGCAGTCCGCGCTTGATTAGGGACTGTGGCTATATGGCAAGGCAGTCCGCGCTTGGCTAGGGACTGTCGCGAAGTGACCAGTCAGTCCGCGCTTGATTGGAGACTGTGGCTATGCGGCGAGGCAGTCCGCGCTTGGTTGGGGACTGTCGCGAAGTGGCCAATCAGTCCGCGCTTGATTGGGGACTGTGGCTATGCGGCGAGGCAGTCCGTGCTTGGTTGGGGACTGTCGTGAAGTGGCCAGTCAGTCCGCTCTTGGTTGGGGACTATGGCTATGTGGCGAGGTAGTCCGCGCTTGGTTGGAGACTGTGGCTATGTGGCGAGGCAGTCCGCGCTTGGTTGGGGACTGTCGCGAGGTGGCCAGTCAGTTCGCGCTTGATTGGGGACTGTGGCTATGGCGAGGCAGTCCGCTCTTGGTTGGGGACTGTCGCGAGGTGGCCAGTCAGTCCACGCTTGATTGGGGACTGTGGCAAGGCGAGGCAGTCCGCGCTTGTTTGGGGACTGTCGCGAGGTGGCCAGTCAGTCCGCGCTTGATTGGGGACTATGGCTATATGGCGAGGCAGTCCGCGCTTGGTTGGGGACTGTCGCGAGGTGGCCAGTCAGTCCGCGCTTGATTGGAGACTGTGGCTATGCGGCGAGGCAGTCCGCGCTTGGTTGGGGACTGTCGCGAAGTGGCCAATCAGTCCGCGCTTGATTGGGGACTGTGGCTATGCGGCGAGGCAGTCCGTGCTTGGTTGGGGACTGTCGTGAAGTGGCCAGTCAGTCCGCGCTTGGTTGGGGACTATGGCTATGTGGCGAGGTAGTCCGCGCTTGGTTGGAGACTGTGGCTATGTGGCGAGGCAGTCCGCGCTTGGTTGGGGACTGCCGCGAGGTGGCCAGTCAGTTCGCGCTTGATTGGGGACTGTGGCTATGGCGAGGCAGTCCGCTCTTGGTTGGGGACTGTCGCGAGGTGGCCAGTCAGTCCACGCTTGATTGGGGACTGTGGCAAGGCGAGGCAATCCGCGCTTGTTTGGGGACTGTCGCGAGGTGGCCAGTCAGTCCGCGCTTGATTGGGGACTGTGGCTATGTGGTGAGGCAGTCTGCGCTTGGTTGGGGACTGTCGCGAAGTGGCCAGTCAGTCCGCGCTTGATTAGGGACTGTGGCTATATGGCAAGGCAGTCCGCGCTTGGCTAGGGACTGTCGCGAAGTGACCAGTCAGTCCGCGCTTGATTGGAGACTGTGGCTATGCGGCGAGGCAGTCCGCGCTTGGTTGGGGACTGTCGCGAAGTGGCCAATCAGTCCGCGCTTGATTGGGGACTGTGGCTATGCGGCGAGGCAGTCCGTGCTTGGTTGGGGACTGTCGTGAAGTGGCCAGTCAGTCCGCTCTTGGTTGGGGACTATGGCTATGTGGCGAGGTAGTCCGCGCTTGGTTGGAGACTGTGGCTATGTGGCGAGGCAGTCCGCGCTTGGTTGGGGACTGTCGCGAGGTGGCCAGTCAGTTCGCGCTTGATTGGGGACTGTGGCTATGGCGAGGCAGTCCGCTCTTGGTTGGGGACTGTCGCGAGGTGGCCAGTCAGTCCACGCTTGATTGGGGACTATGGCTATATGGCGAGGCAGTCCGCGCTTGGTTGGGGACTGTCGCGAGGTGGCCAGTCAGTCCGCGCTTGATTGGAGACTGTGGCTATGCGGCGAGGCAGTCCGCGCTTGGTTGGGGACTGTCGCGAAGTGGCCAATCAGTCCGCGCTTGATTGGGGACTGTGGCTATGCGGCGAGGCAGTCCGTGCTTGGTTGGGGACTGTCGTGAAGTGGCCAGTCAGTCCGCGCTTGGTTGGGGACTATGGCTATGTGGCGAGGTAGTCCGCGCTTGGTTGGAGACTGTGGCTATGTGGCGAGGCAGTCCGCGCTTGGTTGGGGACTGTCGCGAGGTGGCCAGTCAGTTCGCGCTTGATTGGGGACTGTGGCTATGGCGAGGCAGTCCGCTCTTGGTTGGGGACTGTCGCGAGGTGGCCAGTCAGTCCACGCTTGATTGGGGACTGTGGCAAGGCGAGGCAGTCCGCGCTTGTTTGGGGACTGTCGCGAGGTGGCCAGTCAGTCCGCGCTTGATTGGGGACTATGGCTATATGGCGAGGCAGTCCGCGCTTGGTTGGGGACTGTCGCGAGGTGGCCAGTCAGTCCGCGCTTGATTGGGGACTGTGGCTATGTGGCGAGTCAGGCGTTGCGGGCCGCCGCGTGGCGAGTCAGTCCACGCTTGATTGGGGAGACTCGCTACTGAACGTTGCGGGCCGTTGCCTTGACGAGGCAGTCCACTCTTTTTTTTTTTTGGGAGTGGCCAACAGTGACGTGGCTTTACCCTGACCGTTCAGTTTTGTGGGGTCTAGGGGGGTGCCTATAAATAGGCTTGGAGAGAACTGAAGGGGGAGTTTGTGTTTTGAAACTGGAAACAGTGGAGGCGTGATTTGTGTTTTAGGGTTTCGGCTATTCTACAAGTTTCAGACTGGGAAACGTTCAATTTCATCCTCAATCGATTGGGTGTGAGCGCTCAGCCGATTGTATTCTACTTCACTGCCACTACGCGAACCCAGTATTTTCAGGTATGAATTCGTCGTTTCCTGTCTTTGATTTTGTATGTGGTGGCGGCGTTGTTTCGGGTTATTTGGGGTGTGGGATTGTTCACATTTTTGTGGTGTTGGTAGGAATTCTAGGGTGAGGGATTTGTTGTCGGGCTGGTTAGGGTTAAGGTAGCGGGGTATGGCAGATCCGGTGTGGGTGTCCTGCGAAGAGATCATGGAGGTCTCTAGTTCGCTTAGTGCTGATTCGGACACTTTGCACCGGATGGAGGAGGGATTGGCTAACCTTATGGCGGAGATTGCCCTTGACTTGGGGGAAGGCATTCCTATGGTGGATGCTGGGTCTCATGTGTCCTTGTATGACCCTCTATTGCAGGAGGTAGAGGAGTTGATCATGGCGACATCGCATGAGGAGGATGACTCGTTCTAGGAACCCCTTGGCGAGAGTTTGACGTCATCGGAGTTTGAAGTGCTTCGCCAAAATTGGAGCATCCCGGAGGAGGTTTTGTTGTGGCCGCTGGACCGGGGGGTAAAGTTTTGGGATCCCCCGGGTAACTTTACGTTGGTGTACGAGTACCAACTGAAGTGTGGGTTGATGTTCCCGCTGCCCCCGTTTGTGCAGTACACCTTAGCGTGTCTGCATGTCGCCCCGGGGCAAGTAACCCCCAATATGCTGAAGCAAATATTGGGAATGGGTGTGCTATTCCGCCAGCTGAAGCAGGAGTTCCCAAACTGTGACGAGTTCAATGCGTGCTGGCACATGGGGTGGTGCGTAAAGAAGGGCAGCCGGGGCTGCGTGACGATGAAGTCACGGGGGTAGTTCAATGTTTTGGTGGAAGACTTGTCCACCTCAACAAGTGAAACCTGGAGGCGCAAATGCTTCCTTGTTAGGGGACAGTGGCAGGAGTGGCATGGGCACTCTTTCCGGGTCCCGGGGAGCTTCCAGAGAATAGGTACCGTGCTCTTGCCTTGTGTTGTTTTGTTTTGTTTGCCTTCTGTCACTGCTGACAACTAGCTTTGTGCAGTGCCGCAAGAGTACAACTTGACTGAGTTGATGGAGCGACGGATTCGCCGAGTGATATGGGCTTTCGAATGTAGGAGCTCATATCGGATATGCCGCCTTGGTATATACAGCCACTTCGGCTACGCCTGGGTTCCAGGTCTGTATTTTGGTAGTTGCATTACTTGTTGTAAGGTTGCGAGTCGTTGTCTGACTTAGTTTGTTTGTTGCAGTGACGATGCCACGCGACGGGGGCTCGCAGAAGAAGGAAGGTCCTTACGACAAAGTGTCGGATGAGGGCGTGTTAGATGGGCTGCTGGCTGAGGCTGATCATGCCAAGCAGTACGACATCGACTTGGAGACGGGGGAGGGAAGGGAGGTGGAGCTGGGGGACTGTGAGGATACATAGGTGAAGCCGCTACTGGGCTATTGTATATACACTAGTGACAATGAAGTAACAGCTTTCGAAGCCAAGGTTAAAATTAGTCTAAGGTAGGTGGTGGCGAGTGTTTGTTGGACTAGGTCGCGGAGCTCTCTGTCCTGCACCCCTTTGTGTCATCCCGGGGATCATCTATGGGTTCCGGGGGGTTGAGAGATAGCATCTCATGGGCTCCTCTCCGCTGTTGGATGGCGTTAAGATGGCCATGCTCAATGGCTGCTCGATCCCTTTTAATTGTTATGGTGCCGCCAGGAGTAGGAACCTTCATGAGAAGCATGTGGCTAGCTATGAAGCACTGCAACCCCTAGAGGATGTCCCGCCCTAAGATGAGATTGTATGACGAGGGGCAGTCGACAATGAGGAAGCGGGCCGTAATGGAAGAGCGGCAAGGAGCTGTTCCAACTGACACGGTTAGGCGGTCTGAGCCTAACGGCTGTACTGTTTCGCCAGAGAAGCTGACAAGTGGGTCGTGGTTGTTGTACAGCTTAGTGCGGTCCCGCCAGAGTCCTTGGTAGCAGTCAAAAAACATGACGCTTACGGCGGCACCTGTGTCCACTAGAGCTCTGTGGCATCTGTAATTGATGATGAATGGCTCGCTGTGGCGGCAATACAGGGTATCCTCATCGTTGCGAAATGTCACTTGATCCCACGCTGATGGGGTGATCGTGGCACCGCGTTGGATGTCTAGGATTTCTGAGGGTGCCGTGCATTGTCGTTTCACAGAAGGTTGGCGTGGGGGGAACCGTGGGGCTCCACCATGCAAGGTTAGGATCTGGCCATGCACTTCAATGGCGTTGGCTCTTGTGGCGGGAGCACAGTATTGGTGTAGTTGCCCCTTCTGGATAAGATGCTCGATTGTATTGCGGAGGCCATTGCACTGCTCTGTTGTGTGGCCATTATTGTCATGGTAAGCGCAGTACCTGTTGCCGGTGGCTCGCCGGGGCTTTTTTGGGAATTTTCTTTTGGGAGGTAGGGGGATGAGATCTTTGTGCCTGGCCCATATGCCCTCATATGTAGTGGTCAGGGTAGTGTGGACTTCGTAATGAGGTGGCGGGGAGGAACGACGCTGTTGTTGTGGAGGGCTCTGGTCCCTTGACTTGTAAGGGTGGTCGCGGTTTCTCTGTCCCCCATGGCGACGGTCGGAGCCGCGCCCCTGTTCTTGGGATGGGCCCTGTGATTGCCCTTTTTCTTGTCCGCGGCCAAAGTGCTCATCTGGTGCCGGGGCAGTAAAAGCTAGCGTTGCATGGGCGGGACGTCCGAAAGTGGCAAATTCAGCACGGGCCCACCGCACCGCCAGGTCCATCAAAGCATCATAGGATCCTGGGGGGTTCTTATTGATCTCCATCAGGAAACTGCCGGGGAGTAGGGCCTGACGGAAAGCCTGCTCCGCCACGCGAGGTTCTAAGTTGTGGCACCTCGCTGTGGCAGATTGCCACCGGGACAGCAGTTCATGGAGGCCTTCGCCCTCTTTCTGCTTGATGTGGAACAGGGCGTCTACAGTGCGGTAGATGCTGGTGTGCAGTATGAAACGGTTGAGGAAACGTTCCGAGAGTTGGTTGAAGCTGTTTATGGAGTTGGGTGGCAGACTGAGGAACCAACTAAGTGCCTCTTCCGAGAGGGTCTCTTGGAAGGCGTGGCAGGCTATGGCGTCGTTGTAGCCAGAGGAGCTACAAAGCGAGAAGAATGTCTCGAGGTGGAGATGAGGGTCTCCTGTGCCTTTATACTTATCCATCTTGAAGGGCTTGGCTCCCGGAGGCCGCTTCTCCATCTGTACTCGGGGTGTGAAGGGGCTTGGACGATGTCCATAACCAGAGAACAAGGGTCGCTGAGCCCCGCGACTCTCGACGCCTTCAACCCGTGAAGCTAACTGCGTGACAGTTTGGCTAAGTTGGAGCAGTAGGCGGGTTGGCATGTCAAGAGGTGGGTTGGGAGAGTTGGCAGTGGTGGAAGTGGAGATAGGTGGGGCGGATGGATTAGGTTGATGTGGCAGAGGGGAGTCATTGAGGATTGATGGTTGGGGGGCCGGGAGTGGAAATGAGGGGTGGGTTAGGGGATGGGACATGTATACAATCTGGCTAGGCCCTCCCGGGAGCATGAAACCAGTCTGGCCTTGGAGAGAATCCGGGGTCCCGACAATTCGCGCCGCGCGGTCCAAGCTATCATTGTACACGGTACGATGCTCTAACGTGACCCGGAGCAAGAATTGCTCTTTCTCCAACTCAGCTATGCGTACCAGGTACGCTTCCGTTTCTGCCCTTTTTTTTGCCGTCTGCTCGCGGAATGCATGGAAGTCCCGCTTGAGGATTTCAAGGGCTGTGGCAGGGTCGGAATGGTTAATGGGGGCTGAGCTGCTGGTTTGGGGAAGGGATGTGTCGCCGGATTGAGGTTCTACTTGAGTGCCAGGGTCCACGGGGTCATCAATAATCACCATGGTGCCAAGTTCCGAGGCAAGTGGGAGTTCCACAAGATAGGGCCCCTCCTTCTAACGCCAATTGTTTCTACCTGTTTCGTCTCGAGCCGGGATGTGGTCGCGGGGCGGAACGGAGTAGAATTCTTGGGGTCTTTCACTCGGTACCTGCACAAATGACAATGTCACGGGGTCGGGACTGGGGTGGCCCAGTCTTCGACTCTCCGATGATTAAGTTAGCTTTGAGCACTTGTACGGGTAGAGGAATGAAAGTGGGAGAGGATATATGTGAGTATATAGATGTGTGTACCTTGAGCTTGTTTTATAGGCTAAGCTTGTGTACCTTTGCTTTGATCTCCAATGTGGGACTTCTTGCCCTCCTTTGGAGTGTCTCCCCTTTTGGGGGTGTTTTGCCGCTAGAGTGACTTTGGCAAGCGGTTTGTTACCAGCCCTTCCTTCTTTGGATGTCTGTGAAGGTCCCACCAGGGCTATCTCGACCGGGTAATTATACCGTATTCTCGGTTTAGCCAAGTATTTTGGCTATGTACTAACACCTAGAGACCGTACTTGATGTACAATAAACATAACCCATAATCAAATAGACGTAATTCACAATCGTATGTCTAGACTAAGAGAAAGACTAGAAAACTAGATTGGGTAAAACCCCTACCTCCCCAAAAGGTTAAAAAGGGATAAGGCCCAAACAAGCCTCAAGACAACAAAAATTCAAATAGTCGCAAGGAAAGAGCCCAACCCAAATCCCATCAAAGGCAGCCTGAGATGGCCACCACAGTCGCCGATATGCTATCCTATGTTAAATACATCATCCATTGCCAACGCTTCAAAGCCTCCCAAAACCATCTAGGTATGTCACCACGACATGCAATCGCCTTAGCCATACCACCAAACCTAGTCCATGAAGAATCATAGTTAGAACGATCTCGCCGTCATAGATATGGACAACCATCTACACCTCCCTATTTCTACACACTGGCTAATACTTCAACACTATTAGCCAAATCTATTTGCTAATACTTCAACACTATTAGCCTTCCACCTAGTTCTGCAACACAACCAGCCACACACAAGAACTAATTCAAGTAACTTTACACAAGAGAGACTGAATTATAATTCACTGATACTCTAGCACTATCAGTTCTATTTGTGATTCTATCACACAATTAGATTCCTTGGTTTTTCAACACAACCAAGTCATTTGGTTCTTCAACACAACCATTCACTCTACACAAGAGATTTGATGCAAGTTACTCTAAACAAAAGCTCTGAATTCTATCTACTGATTCTCTACTACAATCAGTATGCTTGGTTCTTTAATCAACCAGAAGCTTTCCATTTCTTCCTGAATTTTTCTGATTAACTCAATAGTACTAATCTCAAATGCAATCTGCAAATGGAAGTAAGAAAAGGCAAACCTTAAGTTATCTAAGTCTCACAATGAGCATTAGAATATGATCATGAAACACAGTGTATACTCAGAGGCAATACAATTAAAGTCTTTTCTCAATATTCTAAAAAATTGCTTTCTCACAAAGACATTCTATTCAATTTATAGAGAGTAGAACTCTCCCCCTCAACTAATGCATTCAATGAAATGATCAATTTGTGTTTTGGAAATCATGCAATCAGCCAACTATTATTTTGCATTTTTCAAAACATAAAATTGATTCTTGCTTGAAACTTGCAATAAGATAATGTACATTTACATCCCACAATTACAACAAGCTGCTATCAAGCAGTCACACAGTTATCTTTCACAATTTCAACTGTAATAAAGACTCGCATTTTGAGATCATAGACTTGCATGTAATCTTGCTAGCAGGATCAGTGCCTATCAACCTAAATATCTTCTATTCTTAGTTAGAAATCAAGCATAAAGTTATTTACTTAATTTAGTCTGAGAAACGGTCAACTTACCAAAAACAATATGTTTAAATTTGTTACCTTGTAGAGACCCTTTTGATTTTAATTATGATACCTATGATCATGCAAAATTCCAATTTCATTAAGTCCTAGTCATTTCACCTTGACACCTTAGTGTGCAATTGAGAAATCTTGTGTTGAATAGGAATAGCCAATATACCTATATTCTCACCCTTATATACAAGTCATGTTCAAAGTGTAGAATATTTGTAAATATTTACTTTCCTTGTATGTGTAGGTTAAATATTTTGTATAGATGTAGGAGATATTTTTCCTATTAGTACTGCAATTGTATCTCTATATAAACCTCCAATATGGAGAAGAATAAACATTGAAGCATACCAAACCATATTGAATCCTTATTTTCTACTTGGCATCAGAGCTTGCTAAGTTTGATCCTTTGAATTTACACCCAAAACACCACAAATCGCTGCGTATCAAAAACCCCCACAAATCACACACAAATTCCCAAATCCCAAAACCAAACCTGAATCCCGAATCACACCAATCCCAAATCGTTGCATACATCAAAATCATAATTCCCAAATTCTTGAAATCTCAAAAACCAAACCTCCAAAATGGCACAACAAATCAACTACCATACCACCACACCATGCCGGTCTCCATACAAACCAAATTCATATGCGAACTCAAAATGTCCGCTATGTGGAGTATTAGGTCATAGCAAGCAACGTTGCTTTGAAAAAATTGGGTACCCGGATTGGTGGGATTTCACCCTGAAACCCCGAAAGAATCATGCAAAAGCTGTCATAACCACTACAGAGGAAGACCAACCATCAAATGCCTTTAATATAGCACAGTCAGGTATGAGTGGTAAGGTATCTATGAATAAGTCCTGGATTATTGATACAGGAGCATCAGATCACATGTGTAATGATCCTAGCCTCTTGAAAAAATTAAAACCCTCCTCTCAAAATATTGTTTCTACCGCTGATGGTACTCCAACTCCGGTTACCGGAGAAGGCTCTATTGTCCTATCAAACACATTAACCCTTGATTCTGTATTAGTCGTCCCTTCATTGTCATACAATCTTCTCTCAGTTGGCCAAATCATTCAAGAATTATCATGTATTGTCACCTTTTATCCGTCTTTCTGTGTATTTCAGGACATTCTAACTAGGCGGATTTTGGGTTATGGAGTGAGAAAAGGGAAATTGTACTACTTAGATCTGACAGAGACAGGAAAGAAACATATGCAGTCTTTGGGTCAAGCTAATCAGGTCAATAGAGCTGAGAGTGCTAAGAAAGATGTGTGGCTTTGGCACCGCAGGTTGGGTCATCTAAACTTCGGTTACCTTAAGAAACTACAACCGCAATTATTTTCAGATGTCGACTATTCAGATTTTCATTGCGACATATGTGAACTGGCCAAGAGCCACCGTATTTCATATCCACCAAGCCTAAATAAAAGTCCCGTTCCATTTATGAAGATTCACTCTGATGTGTGGGGTCCTGCAGAAATTCCTTCTCTCTCTGGCGCTCGGTATTTCGTGACGTTTATTGATGATTGTACCCGTACGACTTGGGTGTCTCTATTGAAGAATAAGAGTGATGTTTATTCTAGATTCAAAGAATTTCACAAGATGGTGTCCACACAGTATCAACAGGTTGTTCGAGTTTTCCAGTCTGACAATGGCGGAGAATATATTAATGGTCCTATGCAAGAGTTTATGAAGTTACATGGAATTCGACATCAGACTTCAAATACTTATACTCCTCAGCAAAATGGATTGGCAGAGAGAAAAAATCGGCAGTTGCTAGAAGTTGTCCCTGCCTCTTTGTTTGGCATGAATGTACCTGTAGAATATTGGGGAGAAGTTGTGACATCTGCTGCCTACCTCATCAATCGTACCCCTTCTCGGGTTATTGAATGTCAAAACCCTCTACAACAGCTTCAAAAACTTCTCTCCATTCCATCATTGCCTAACTTGGAGCCTCGTGTGTTTGGGTGCGTAGTATATGTTCATATTCCCAAGCAACAACGAAGAAAACTTGATCCTCGTGCTAAACGGTGTATCTTTCTTGGGTATGCCGAGTTTCAAAAAGGCTATCGATGTTATGATCCTCTTACTGATACCATTCACGTGTCCCTTGATGTTTCTTTTCGTGAATCTGAGCCTTACTATTCAGGGGAAGTTTCGACATCTTCCCTTCAGGGGGAGAGCGGTTGTGAAGGTGAAGGGAATTCTCGATAATTATTTGAATTCGACGAGTTTGAAGAGGTGGAAGCATTGGAGTTGAGATTCGGAGTTAATGGAGCCACAAATGAGAAAGCAACAGAAAAGGAGACAACAACTCCTGTCCCGTTCAGTATTGATGCAGGCCACCCACGTGAAGCTCAGCCAAGCCGAGTGGAGACTGCAGCCGAGCAAAGCTGAACTGAAGGGGACCATGTGCGCGTCAGAGAGCCAAGCCGAGTGGAGACTTCAGCCGAGCCGACCCGAACTGAAGAGGACCACGTGCGTGTCAGAGGAGAGCAGCACAAGGTGCCGTGTGTCGCCCAGGAGACTGCTGCGCGTGACAGAACAGAAGACATGCTGAAACTGGGTTTGCCACATGTCACGTCGGGATCGGTTGACACAGCTGATGTGGACACGCGTGTTCACCTAAAAAATACTGCCGCGTCAGACTTTGAAGCAGGTGTCGTCAGTCAAGAAGAAACGCAGGCTGTGCAACATGGGCCACATGGTACTGGTAGATTGGACACCCAAGGTTCTTCTCTGTCAGACAGTTTTCCTTTCTCTACACCATCAATTCAAGAATCTGCCGTGAATGTCCTTGCTCAAGCTCAGGTACCTTTACATTCAAATCAATTACCTGAGGTAGATAGTATTATACCTAGAAAGTCACAGAGAGTTACCAAAGGAATTCCAAAGAAACAATATGAACCTGATATCAAAGCCAAAGCTAAGTATCCTGTAGCCAATTACATGTCTAACCATAGATTGTCCGAGTCACACGCCCTTGTCATTAATCAATTGTCCAGTGTTTGTATTCCTAGTAGTTTACAGGATGCACTGGTGGATCCTAAGTGGACTCAAGCGATGAACGAAGAACTCGAGGCATTACAGAAAAACTCGAGTTGGGATATTGTGCCTAAACCAGCTGGAAAGAAGACTGTTGGATGCCGTTGGGTATTCACCGTAAAGTTGAAAGCAGATGGGAGTATTGACAGGTATAAAGCAAGGTTGGTTGCCAAGGGATACACCCAACGGTATGGCATTGATTATGAAGAAACGTTTGCTCCTGTAGCAAAGATCAACACTGTACGAATCTTGATTTCACTTGCAGCAACTAAAGATTGGCCTCTGCAACAGTTTGATGTGAAGAATGCTTTCCTCAATGGAAACTTGGAGGAAGAGGTGTATATGGACATGCCACCAGGAGTCAAAAGTAAACCATGTGATGCCGGCAAGGTTTGTAAGTTGAAGAATTCCTTGTATGGTTTGAAGCAATCTCCTAGAGCTTGGTTTGGAAGATTCTCCAAATCAATGAAGATGTTTGGCTATAGACAAAGCAACTCAGATCACACTTTATTCATCAAGCGTAGTCAGGGTAAGATCACTGCTCTGATTGTGTACGTTGATGATATGATTGTCACAGGGGATGACCCAAAAGAGATGGAGGCTCTACAAAAGTATCTTTCAAAGGAGTTTGAGATGAAGGATCTTAGACAGTTGAAGTATTTTCTTGGAATTGAAGTTGCAAGGTCAAAGCAGGGGATTTCTTTGTCCCAACGTAAGTATGTACTTGATTTGTTAGCTGAGACTGGAATGCTTGACTGCAAACCGGTTGAGACACCAATTGAGATGAACCACAACCTCGCCATCTATCCAGATCAAGTCCCAACTGATAAAGGAAGGTATCAACGTCTAGTAGGAAGACTTATTTATCTTTCTCATACCAGACCTGATATTGCTTATGCTGTGAGTGTGGTTAGTCAGTTTATGCATTGTCCCAGTGAAGAGCATATGGATGCAGTGTACCGTATATTGAAGTATCTTAAGATGGCACCTGGCAAAGGCTTGTTGTTTGAAAAGAAGGGTGAGTTGGAAGTTGTAGGGTACACTGATGCTGATTGGGCTGGTGATAAGACTGACAGACGATCTACATCTGGGTATTTTACATTTGTTGGAGGAAACCTTGTAACTTGGCGTAGTAAGAAGCAGAAGGTTGTTGCCAAGTCAAGTGCTGAAGCAGAATTTTGAGGTATGGCACATGGAGTTTGTGAGATGTTATGGATTCGTAATGTGTTAAAAGAATTGGGTTTTAAACTCAAACAACCTATGGACTTGCATTGTGATAATACGTCTGCAATTGAAATTGCTCATAATCCTGTTCAACATGACCGGACCAAACATGTGGAGGTAGATCGGCATTTTATCAAGGAAAACTTGGACAGGAACATAATCCGTTTTCCTTTTGTGTATACAGAAGACCAATTGGCAGATGTTCTTACGAAATGAGTGTCAAGGAAAGTGTTTGACGACTCAGTTGGCAAGTTGGGCATGATTGATATCTATGCACCAACTTGAGGGGGAGTGTAGAATATTTGTAAATATTTACTTTCCTTGTATGTGTAGGTTAAATATTTTGTATAGATGTAGGAGATATTTTTCCTATTAGTACTGCAATTATATCTCTATATAAACCTCCAATATGGAGAAGAATAAACATTGAAGCATACCAAACCATATTGAATCCTTATTTTCTACTCAAAGGTTCTAGGGGGTAGGATATTTTTTTGAATCAAATAGTCATTCATTTGTAGCTCAACGAACAGTACAATAATAAACCACCCATAAGGGCAGACAAAACATAAAGAATTTACCCGTATGACTAATAACATACCTAACACCAACTAGGATCCTAACAATCAAAAGTACATATGCCTTCTCAATACCATTTAGAGCACCTTTATTTAAACCGAACTAGGTGGTAGAATATATTTCAGCTTGTACCCTAAACTCTATTACAAATTAAAGTGATATGATTATATATATATATACAGATTTTCTCAGGTGCGGATGTCCGTATTTATTCTTACAGTGCAGATTTCCATTTTACACTCACTTTTCAATCAAATTTTTACATCTCCACCGTCTAGTATTTAAATATTACTGTATAGATCATCTCTGTACAATTTCAGCCAATTTGGTTATCATTAAGGCACTCAAACTCGATTAAAACAATGGATGAACATAATTCTGTCGAACTTAAACGGTTCATGTTTATAACAGAAAACACAGTTTTGAGTGCCTTAATGATAACCAAATTGGCTAAAATTTTGCATAGATGATTTATACATTAGTATTTAAATATTAGATGGTGAAAATGTGAAAATTCGATTGAAAAGTGAGTGTAAAGTGGAAATCCGCACCGTAAGAATAAATACGGACGTCCGCAGTTGAGAAGCTATATATATATATATAATTCAGCTTATACCTAAAACTATTACTACTAGAACCAATGAACCATATAAACATATCGATTTGACGATGCAATCCCTTACATAAGAGATTAATTTAATATTATTCGTTCACAGTACATAAATATATCAGTACATTGAATAGACCAACTCAACATATAATAGTTTGCATATTAACTCCATCTTACGGTGGCTAATTCAGCTTGTTCTTCATCAAATCCACATTACCTACATGGAGTGAGTTGACTATTATGTCGTCAATATGTTAGGCCCAGTTTGAGATTGTCGTGCTCTGAGAAGCTTCACTTTAAAAATCGTTGTGAGAAGAATCACTTCTGATATTACTATATATGAGAGAAAACAAATAAGGTGTTTGGTGAACTGTTTTTAAAAAATTGCTATGAGAACCAAAAACCATTTTGACTGTGATGTAGTTAACTAATTATTGATGTCATGAGATTTGAGTTATTTATATAGAGGAGACAAGCCCGGACCTGTGGTGAGGCCCAAGAAGTGGACGCCTCAGGCCCAAAAAATGAGGGGCACCAAAGAGTTCGATGTTAAGTCCAAAACTACTACCTTTTTTTTTTCTTTTTTTTGTCTTGTTTGTATGTAAAGAATTTCATTAAAAACCCTTAACCTTCTCTTCTCTTCTTTCTCGACTTTTGATACTCTCACATCCATCTACTCAACCTTCATTCGTCAATTCTTCATCGATCAACTCAACAGTCAAACAATATGCACTGGAACTTTAAAGATTTGGTTCCTCAAAGCGATTTGTTCTTTGATTTATCTCTAGATTTGTTGAATCCTATTGAATGATTTCAATCTCTCTAGCTCTCTGCCCCGGCCCTCTCACTATCTCCAGACTCCACTTCATCTAGTTCTCCAGACTCTAATCGATCTCCAACTCTCTAAGCTAGGTATGTCGTATGTATTTTCATAATTTGATGAAGTTTGTAGTTTGTTGTGATTATTTGTCTTATAATACTCAGATTAATCAAATTATATGTATCTTGTAATATTATATATATACAGACCCGTTCTGGTGCGGATGTCCGCACTCAGTTTAAAGTGCGAACGTCCCTCCGTTCTCCACCGGACGGCTCTGACGACAGCGCGCCTCCACCCGAATGGACACCAGAGACATCCCTGACAATTTTCCCTTCCTGGTGAGACTTCCACACTGGTTCAAAACTTTTCTATATATAGGGCCATTCCACTAAGGAATCATTTTTTTTAGACATATATGAAGGATGAAGGGTTACACCAATGTTTTGATAATATTTTTGAATCTCAATTGTTCATTTTGTTGGTCTATATATATATAGATCAGTTATGCAAATTTTCAGCCAATTTGGTGATCGTTAAGGTGTCGAACAAGATTAAATCAATGAACGAAACAATCTGCCAAATCTCAACCGTTCATGCGTTTAATTATAAATCTTAGTTTTGAATTGTCACATCCCGATTCTTAAAGTAAATTTTGGTTACTTACTTTTGAGTTACTTTGGCCTTTTACTGTTTTGAGTAACCGTTTTCTATTAAAGGCTCCAAAACTTGACTTTTTTCGTCATAAAAAATTTGGAAAAACTTTCTGCATGAAAGTGGTAGAGGATATTAAACCGAGTTTGTGGACAGGTGGCACATCAAAAATGGAGTTCATATGAAAAAGTTGCGGTCTAAAAACCAAAGTTACTCTTTCAGGAATGTGAGTATTAAAAAGGGCCAAGGGTGGAAAGTCAAAAGTGAAAATCAGAAATTTCACTTCCACCCCTCTCTTCTCCTCCGTGCGCTACCCGACCTCGACACCTTCTTCACCTCCGACCATGGCCGTCCAACGAACTTAGGCTGCAATCTTGGTATCGACAGGAAGCTCTGCTCCTCCCCAATCGATCTGGCTTGGTTACTGGCTGTGCCTCGCCGCCATGTAGAAGAAATTCCGTCAAGAAACTGCGTCTCTCCTTTCACTGGAAATCTCTTTTTCGGCCACCATAGCCGGAGTTGTTGGTCTCGTTTGGAAGCTCTCTTCATGTGCAGTAAAACCTCAAAATGTTTCAATCCATCTTGACCTAGGTAAGGAGATTGGGGCATTAATATAAAGTTCTAGAGCTCAATTTAATGTTTTGGTTCGATTATCTTATCTAAGCTTGGAATTAGTGTTTGTGCCAGTTAGGGATGTTGTTGTACGTGTTGAGAGGAAAGTTGTGCTAAAATTTGGGGAGCATTGGAGGCTGCCGGTCGCCGCTGCCCGTGGAGCAGATGGCGGCGCCGTCTCTTTTGGAGAGTTTTTCCTGTTATTAACTTGGTTATGTTGAGGGGAGTCTAATGGTGTAAAATTTATAATTTTTAGAGGAGTTTTGGTTAGGTTTGAGATTTTTTTCAAAGATTGGTAAACTTGGCGGTTAATAGGGTAGAATCCGGTATTTGGATTAGTGTTGATTAAACTTCATAAAGTTGTTTTAAGGATTTCGATGCTTGTGGTGAAGTTTGAGCCTTATTGGTCTAAAGATGAAGAAGTTGGGCAAGAGTGAAAGATTTATAGACTCACTTTTATTCTTGCAGTTTTATTTAAAATATTGAGTTAATCTTGAGATTTAATTATATATTTGAAACAGGACGTGAAGAGGCTTGAGCAGAAGAGACATCGGATCGACGTCAGGCTTAGACCTAATGTTGTGAGTGGAGTTTTGTTTTTAAATAATGTGCATGCAATGGTTTATTGTTGAACAATTTCTTTTGTTAGAGCATTTGACGTCATTTTATTTTGACGATTTTATTTTTTTTGGAGAGTCACCGAAAATGAGATTTTTCTGTGAATATAAATATATATATATATATATATGAGGAGAGTATGTATATAAATGCTAACTAGCTATATGTGTCTGTCCACCTTAATGGCGTAGTATATAACCGCATTATGGTGGGACATGAGGGTTAGACGCAAGCGTAGTAGCCCTATATGAGTGTTTAATTCATATAGAGGGTATGTACACATATTAATACACTCGTCCATCCACCTTAATGGCGTAGTGTATCACCACATTAAGGTATGACATGAGCGTTAGACGTGAGCGTAGTAGCCCTATATAAATTATATTAATATAAAATTTATATAAGGAGTATGGACGTGTGTAAATACTTTTGATATATATTTTTGAGCTTGAGGGGCTCGATGTTTATGAGATAAAAGTTTTATTGCTTGAGGCATGCTTTCGATTTCTTTAGAAATTAATTTGGGAAAACATAAAGATTTTTTTATTGCTCGTTCCTTTTAAATTTATTTTTGTTCACTCACTCTAACGCGTTTTCAAATGTTTTCCCTTGGGTCTTTCGGTTTTAAATGCCCAGTTTACAGGTTAGTATAATTGAGGTCGGGTGTACATAGAGTCGAGGCATAGTACATCGTAGAGCTTCCACTTATATATACATATATTTATCTTCTTTTCACTATTAGAATTGCTCTGAACCTATGAAATGTTGGTTATGAGATTTTTATTAGATTAGTAAATATATAAATTGGGAGATGTTGTAATTTGTGAGGAGGACGAAGGCTCTAAGAGTTTATAAGGTTGGAGTTGGAACTTTTAGAAGTGTTTGCAGGTGTTTTATTTAGGAAAGGTTGTTCATTTTCAAATGAGGTTATGCTGAGTTTTAGGTAAATTTTCCTTAGAGATGGACCCCACATGATTTACTTCGGGTTTCAAGGTGAAATTTAGAGTGGGTCTTGACATGAATGCCTTAATGATCACCAAAATTTTTGAAAATTTGTAGAAGTGATCTACTCATATAGAAGAACTACATATTGAAAGGTGAAAATGTGATTTTGTCATTGGAAAGTTAGTGTGATCCTTCATCTCTCAGATATGTCAAAAAATGGATCCCTCAGTGGAAGGGCCCTATATATATATATATATATATATATATATATATATATATATATATATATATACACACACACAGAGCTGTTCAGAAGTGGACGTCCGCACAGTCTTTAAAGTACAGAAATCTCTCCGTTCTCCATCGTCCGGCGCCGACAACGGCATACCTCCACTCTAGCGGACACCAGAGGCGTCCCCAACCACTTTTCCTTCCCGGCAAGTCTACCGAATTCTAGTTTTCCGGCGAGATCAATTTTGTCTGAAGTTTTGGGTGGAGGTTATTGCCCAGACCTTCAAATCGATCTCGCCGGAAAGGGAAAGTGGTCGGGGACGCCTCTGGTGTCCACTCAAGTGGAGGCGCGCCGTTGTCGGCGTCAGATAGTGTCAAGACCCGCACCGAATTTCACCCTGAAAACCGAAGTAAGTCCTGCGGGGACCACCTCCAAGGAAAGTTTACCGAAGAACTCGGCAAACCTCCCTTGAAAATGGACAACCCTAACCCGGAAAAATTATAGAACCACTCTTTTAACCAATATATTAATCATCAACTCAACCCAAATATCCGAAGAAAATAATACACAATTATTTTTCCGAAAGTATTCAGAGCTACTAAAGGAAAGACAATGGAAGCTGACAAATATTCTAGTAGATCATACAAGTAATCTACTAGCGAAAAGTAGCGGAAAGATGAGTAACTATGCCTCGTCGCCTTCTTCTAGACCCCACCCGAACGTTGTAGACTGAGCATTTTAAAATGAAGAGTCCAGGGGAAAAATATTCAATTACGTCAGAGTGAGTGGACAAAAGCAATTTCGACAACAAATAAATATTTCCCCAAAAATACATTCAAAGAAAACGCTTTACCAGCGACAGTTTAAAAGCTTAACTCGAAAATTCTGAACTGGTGTCTAGACTCGCTAGACTCCCAAACTTTAAGAAATGGCCTCTCAGGCTAGGATATTATATATATCATTATGTATTTACACTCGTCTATTCCTTG
The DNA here is from genome assembly GCA_034370585.1 of Fragaria x ananassa. Taxonomy (NCBI): domain Eukaryota; kingdom Viridiplantae; phylum Streptophyta; class Magnoliopsida; order Rosales; family Rosaceae; genus Fragaria; species Fragaria x ananassa. The sequence continues at coordinate 6,666,626 of CP139760.1, forward strand.
TACGATATCTATGAATAAGTTCGAAATATATATAGTCATAAAAGGCTACGACGCTGGTGTCCAACGCTCACGTCACCCCATAATGACATTTTTCCTCATTATGGAGGAAACACACGAGTGGGTATATATACGTGCTGATTCCTTATACGAATTCTATGAATGAATACGAAGAATAGAAAGTCATACAAGGCTACGATGCTGGCGTCTAACGCTCACGTCACCCCATAATGGAATTGTACCTTATTATGGGGGAAAATCACGTATAGCTAGCTAGCATTTATTTATATATATACTATTCTCATAATCTTCTATATATGAGTATAATCACCAAAATTCTCAATTTTGGTTATTTTCCAAAAAAATAAAATACTAAACAATAACACATTTCAAGCACATTATTTAAAACAAAGGTCTGCTCACAAATTAGGCTTAAGCCTGATATCGGTCGGAGGTTTCTTCACTCGGGCCTCCTCATGTCCTATTCCAAAAACATAATTAAATCCTTAAATAAAACACTGACGCTTAAAGAAAATATGAGTAATTAAATATGAGCTCGGCACGCTCAACCATGCCTGTCGCCCTAAATCTTAATTTCACTGCCAACCAAAAACTCCACAATTTTTACCGACATCCTCAAAAATCACATTCCACCATAACTAATCAAATGGCCAGATTCTAACTTATTAATCCGCCAAAATACCAAACTTTAAAAATTCTCAAACCTATCCAAAACTCCTCCAAAAATCCTAAAACTCATTCTATTAAACTCCTCATAAAATTCCCTACTAAAAACAATTTTTCAGCGGCGGCGCCGCTGGTGGCCAGCTCCGGCGACCTCAAATGCCCACCAAAATTTGACAGCACCTTCCTCTCAATCTTCTCAACAACTTTCCTAACTATCACAAACACCAATTCCAAACCTAACTATGCCAATCGAACTAAAACACATAAAAACCCTAGAATTTCCATTACCGGTTTCTCCTTACCTAGCTCGAGATGGAGGGAGCCCTTTGGAGGGATTGTTGAACGGGAGGAGGGCTTCCTTTTGAGCCTAGTAGCTCCGGCTATGACGGCCGGAGGAGGGAGTTACGGTGACGGGAACACTTGGACAACCGGAACTTCCGGCGAGCTTTCCTCTCGATCGGCGGCACTAGGGAACCTATCATCGGTCTAGATTGGAAGCTGGGTCGGTGCGGCGGCGAACGGAGGCCGGACGGGTTCGGGAATCTTTTCCCGGGCGGATTGACTCGGGGAGAGAGAGAGAGAGAGAGAGAGAGAGAGAGAGAGAGAGAGAGAAATAGGTTAGGCTCAACCCAGCCGGTCAACCCTCCCTTTTACCCAATCCAAAATTCAACACCCCAAAAAAATAATACCCCAAAAAAACAATACCCCAATAAAAATTACCTTTTACTAGCTAAAATTACCATTTTTACCGTCATCATAAATTCTTCATTCGAATAAATCTTACGAAATAATCGTCCCCTACAACCTCTCTGGGGACCAATTAAATTCAACACTTACTGACGAAGAAGGTAAAACTATTATTACCACTATGCTAGTAATTAAGGTAAAAATTAAGGGTTGGGGCATGACAATTCTCCCTTCCTTATAAAAATTTCGTCCTCGAAATTTACATACCTACTAAACAAAGAGGAAAGGATACTGCTGCCTCATTTGCTCCTCCGATTCCCAAGTAGCTTCCTCTACTTGGTGGCTTCTCAAAAGCACTATGACAAGCAGGATTGTCTTGTTCTTAAGCACTTGCTCCTTTCGGTCAAGAATCTGAATCGGCTCCTCTTCATAGGAAAAATCTTTCTGCAAACTAATCAGCTGCTCTTCAAGCACCTGAGAAGGATCGGCAATATACTTGCGAATCATGGATACATGAAACACATTATGTATCCTGGACAACTCCAGAGGCAAAACTAACCGATAGGCAAGAGAGCCAACTCGCTCTATTATCTCATAAGACCCAATATACCTCGGACTAAGCTTCCCACGCTTACCAAAACGTACTATCCCTTTCCAAGGAGATAGTTTCAGGAATACCCAATCACTTACTTGAAACTCAAGGTCCTTCCTGCGGACATCTGCAAAACTCTTCTGCCTACTCTAAGCGGCCTTGAGTCTATCTCTGACCACATTGATCTTCTCATTTGTGTCATGGATAAATCTCAAGACCACAAAGCACTCTTTCTCCAACTTCATTCTAACATAAGGGCGTACGACACTGCTTCCCATAAAGTGCCCCAAAGGGAACCATACCGATACTCGATTGGAAGCTATTATTATAGGCAAACTTCATCAGAGAAAGGTTCTTATCCCAACTCCCCCTGAACTGCAAGGCACACGCTCTTAACATATCCTCCAAAGTCTAGATCGTTCTCTCTGATTGCCCATTAGTCTGAGGATGAAAAGCAGTGCTGAAGTGCAGTCGGGTACCTGAAGCTGCCTGAAGAGCTCTCCAGAATTTAGAAGCAAATCGAGGATCCCGATCTGACACTATGGATTCAGGTATGCCATGAAGTCTCACAATCTTATTCACATATAGCTCAGCCAATTTATCCAGTGTATACTTCTTTCCCATCGGCAAGAAATGAGCAGATTTGGTGAGACTATCCATAATCACCCAAATACCGTCATGTCCTTCACGGGTACGAGGTAAACTGAAGACAAAATCCATGGTGATGTGGTCCCACTTCCACACTGGAATCAGCAACGGCTTAAGCAACCCTAAAGGTTTATGCCTTTTAGCTTTCATCTACTGACAAATCAGACACCTACTTATAAAAGCTGCAATTTCCCTCTTCATGTTAGGCCACCAATAATAATCCTTCAAAGTCTGATACATCTTTGTACTCCCCGGGTGAGCAGCATATGCGGAACTATGAGCTTTCTCCATTAACTCATTCTTTAACTCTTTATTCCTCTTTGGAACACAAAGCCTATTTTTGAACAACAAAGTTCCATCCCTTCTTACCGAAAAATTTACGGCGTCTTCATTCGCTACTCTTTCCATTAACCGAACTATGGAAGGATCAGTATACTGTGCTTCCTGCACTAAATCAACCAAAACTTGCCTCACATGGAAACTAACTAACAAGGCACCCACTTCATCCACTGCTAAATCCACCCATGTAGCTCACAACTCACACAGAAGTGGAACTCGAACCATCTTCAGATGAAACAAAGATATGGAGGGATTGCGACTAAGAGTGAACCCTTTGAGTGAACCACATTGGCCTTTCCTGGATGATACTCAATAGTGCAATCATAATCACTGATCAACTCCATCCACCTTCTTTGCCTCATATTTAACTCCCTTTGAGTGAACCCTTTAAGACTCTTGTGACAGGTAAAAATCTGACACTTTGCTCCATAAAGATAGTGTCTCCATAACTTGAGAGTAAAAACTACTGCTGGAAGCTCTAAATCATGAGTGTGATAATTCACCTCATGCAGCTTTAATTGCCTAGAAATGTAGGCAATCACTTGATCATGCTGCATCAATACCCCGCCTAGACCTCGTCTAGAAGCATCACAATAAACCACATACTCCCCACTATCATCCAGAAGAGCCAAAACAGGAGTACTCGTCAGGGGATTCTTTAATTCTTGAAAACTTTCCTCACACTGATCTGACCATTCGAACTTAACTCCCTTCTTGGTCAATCTTGTGAGTGGAGCTGCAATCTTTGAAAAGTCTTGCACAAATTGCCGATAATAACCTGTTAACCCTAAGAAACTATGAATCTTCGGCACAGAGGTGGGTCTTCTCCAACTTGACACTGCTTCCACCTTCTGGGGATCCACACTAAAACATTCTCCTGAAACTACATGACCCAAGAACCCCACTTTATCCAGCCAAAACTCACACTTGCTGAACTTGGCATTTCTCAAAGTCCGCAATTTCAATCTTAGATGTTTGGCATTCTCCCTCTCACTTTTTGAGTATACCAAAATATCATCTATGAACACGATCATGAAGCGGTCAAGATATAGACTAAACACCCTATTCATGAGATCCATGAACGCCGCGGGTGCATTAGTAAGTCCAAAAAGCATCACCACAAACTCATAATGACCATAGCGTGATCGAAAAGCAGTCTTGACTACGTCACCCTCTCAAATCCGCAACTGATGATAACCAGATCTCAAATCAATTTTTGAGAAAACAGAAGCACCCCTTAACTGATCAAACAAATCATAAATGCGAGGCAACATATACTTATTCTTCACTATGACTTGATTCAGCTTCTTATAATCAATGCATAGTCTCATGGTGCCATTCTTCTTCTTAACAAATAACACCGGGGCATCCCATGGAGACATGCTAGGCCGAATAAAACCCTTATCCACCAACTCCTGCAATTGAATCTTCAACTCTTTCAATTCCGCTAGAGCCATTCTGTAAGGTGCCTGAGAGATAGGCATAGTTCTAGGAAGTAACTCGATAGAAAAATCTATCTCCCTTATAGGAGGCAAACCAGACAAGTCCTCGGGAAACACATCCGAAAACTCTCTTACTACAGGAATATCCCTTACTTCCAACACTCTTATACTTGCATCTACAACATGAGCTAAGAATGTCTGACAACCTTTATTTAACAATTTTCTGGAGGCCACAGCTGATATCAGACAACTTGAAATCACATCTCTTTCCCCCTGAAAAACAACCTCAAAACCATCCAGACTTCAAAGCACCAATTCTTTCATAAACAATCTACCATAGCTCTATAAGTCTCCAAGAAGGCATCCCCAAGATCACATCGAACTCCACCATATTTAGAGGAATTAAATTGGTCTTGAAATTAAATCCTTCTACTAACACTTCACACCCACTAAACACCCAATTTATTCTCATCACCTCACCAGAGGGTAGAGATATATGCCACTCATTTGGAAGAGACGATGATGGGACATTGGCATGGAGGGCGAATCTACTAGACATGAATAAATGCGTGGCTCCGGGATCAATTAAAGTAAAAGCTGGCTGACCAAAAATTAATAACGTACCAATGATAACATCTGGAGAAGTATGACCCTCATGTTGGGTCATAGCATGCATGAGTCATGGGACGTCGACGCTGACTACTCCCCTGCTGAGAACCATCCCTAGCTGCTGAACCACCGTGAGAACCACCACTGGAGCCTCTAGCTGAAGACTGACCAACTGGCTGAGTAGGGGCGGTCCTCTATGCCAATAAAGGACAGTCTCTCCTGAAATGATCATGACCACCACACTCAAAGCATCCAGATGACTGCTGCTGACCAAAGTCTGACCACCAGATGATCCCCCTTGGGAACTACCACCAGCACTATACTGACTGGGCTGCTGCCTACCCAACTGGCTCCTAGAGGGTCTCCTGAAACGTCCTCTATTTCTACTCCGAGAACTAGAACCTGATCCTCCACTACTGCCACTGCCTGCTAAAGATCTAGAAGCGGACGAATAAGCAATCTTCTTAGATGGACCCTGAATGGGACCACTGAAATCTCGAGGCCAAGCATTATAAGTCCCCCTGGTCTCAATAGCCATAGCTGCCCCAACTGCATCAAGGAATGTCAGATAGATAACACTGATCATCTTATTTGCATAAACTCCACCAAATGCCCCAATAAACATATCAATCCTGGTCCTCTGATCAGGAACCAGATATGGCACATGATAGCTTAGAGTAGTGAACCTCTACTCAAACTCGATGACTCCCTCATCGTCTCTCTTATTCATGTTCAGGAAATCTGATTGAATTCTGCTACGATGAGAGTGGTTGAAATACTGACCCAAGAAGAGCATTTTGAACTGCTCCCAAGTCATAGTCTGAGCACTATAATTATTTCTGCTAGCGAGAGTCCACCAATGATGAGCTGAATCGTCTAGAAAGGACACTACCATCTTCACTTTCTTTTCTTCTGGCAGTTTTGTGCTCTCGAAAGCCCTTTCTATCTTATCCACCCAAGAATAAGCATCAAGGGGTCCCTTGGCACCCTTGAACTCTACTGCCCCTGCATCAGAAACATCTCTCTTCCTCATAGATCGAGGGTGCTGAACCCTATCCAAAACACCTCTCAGCATGTTCCCAATAGAATTGGCTAATCCTCTCACATCATCACCCTCATTGGCGTTGGTCGAGGTAGCCACACGGGGTCAGAGCCTAGGAGGCATAGTACTTGAGGAGGAAGATATTTAGTAGTCTATAAACAAGACTAATGGAACTATCACACATACCCAATAACACATAGTATCCAAAGCATAAACTGCTGATGAATCCGCCGCGGTCGGATCATCACTCTATAGACACTACGGCTACTTAGGCAAATACGATAGTGAATTGGAGGTAGAAAACGAAACCTAGAGCTCTGATACCAACTTTCAAGACCCGCCCCGAATTTCATTATGAAACCCGAAGTAAGTCATGTGGGGACCACCTCCAAGGAAAATTTACCGAAGAACTCGGCAAATCTCCTTTGAAAATGGACAATCCTAACCCGAAAAAATTATAGAACCACTCTTTTAACCAATATATTAATCCTCAACTCAACCCAAATATCGAAAATTATTAGCTAAAATTACCATTTTTACCGTCATCATAAATTCTTCTTTCGAATAAATCTTACGAAATAATCGTCCCCTACAACCTCTTTAGGGACCTATTAAATTAAACACTTAATGATAAAGACGGTAAAACTTTTATTACCACTATGCTAGTAATTAAGGTAAAAATTAAGGGTCGGGGCGTGACAGACAATGGACAAATGAGGGACGTCCGCACTTTAAGGGTCGTGCGGACATTCGCTCCTGATCCAGCTTGTGTGTGTACGTATGTGTGGGTACTATATATATATATATATATATATATATATATATATATGATCAGGAACTTTAGGAATGGGTTTCAAAAATTATACAATTGTGGAACATTAGTTTATATTGATCTGGAACATTTTGGTTCTTTTATAGCCGATTGGCCATATTTTTTTTCTTATATGATGAAGGGTATCATTCGTAAAACTCGCCTCAGGTTTTGTAATCTCAGGTCCGGCCGAGTAACTTGGCATGCTTAGATAAGTTAGTTTTTTTTTCTTTTTTTCTAGCACGTTGTGTCATGGATAACCACATCATTTTAGAAAATGATCTCCATTATGCTATTTTTTTTTTCATGTTTAAATTGAAGTGATGTCGCTATGGGGTCATGGGTGCTACGTACTCTTAGTTGGTCGTATGAGTGATGACCTACTCAGTTTGGGAGTTTAAATGCTGCCCGATCCCAAGAATATAAAATTTTCTACCGCAAAACATTAAAATCTTTGGTAACTTCAACCAAGAACTAGTACCTTCTGTCTTATGATCAACCCTAAAGGACGGATATGCGAGCATGCAAGGTGCCCTAAAACTTCCTCCATCTTCTTTAAGTTACCATTGACCATAAAACACCAGTCCTGTAATCAATCAATCAGATAGGAAATTCAGAATCTTGTTTACTAAGTCTGGTATGAGGTAATTAGCTAGTTAAATACAGTATCCTAGCAAGTCTCCTTTCTTTTCACTTTTGATTACTCTGTTTCATTTCAAGAGAAAGAAATGCCTTTGTATATCTGCTTCTCTCATTTCTTCTAGAATCCCATAACACCCCAAAATATATGTCACTTTATAAAACTCCAAGAGATAAAAGATAAAAAATCAAAGCCAGAATTAATAATATTCCAAGGAAACAATCGACATAAACACCTCCCCTTAATCTTGTATATATACTCGCCTCGGTCTCTCCTCATTTAACAATTTAGCCATTGTTTCCAAATCTTCTTCTTCATCTTCTTCTCCTCTCTCTACAATCTAATCTCCTCAACCTCCAACAATGGGAGACGACAATACCAACAACGCTGATTTTCAATTTCAACGAGACTCGTACGAAGACGAAGAAGCCGAGGAGGCACTTTCTCTCTGCGACCTTCCACTGGACAACGAAGCTCAAGAGTTCGACGACTTGTCGACCAAGTTCCTAAAGGCTCGCTGCTCTTCCTCTGAGTTCTTCGAGTTCTTCAGCGATCACAGCTCCGATAGCTTCATGTGTTCCGCCGAGGACATCATCGTCTGTGGGAAACTCATACCCTTCAAAGAGAACACACCTTCTCCTCAAGCCCCGAAGGCGAAGCCCAAGCATGATCATCAGAAGGAACAAACGGCCTTTAGACGACGATCCGAATCACTTTCCGGGATAGAAACCCCCGTCACGAGATCAAGCAGCTCTAAAAACAAGATCATGATGACCAACAGCCGATCATTGGATTACAGGAAGCTTCACCGCCAGAGCTCGATGGTGTCACCGGTGCCGGAGATGGAGCGGAACTCGTCGGTGAGGAGTGTGGGATCATCAAAGTCCGATAAGAAGAGTACTAGTAGTGGTAAGCCAAAGTGGTCATTTCTCTTGTTTGGGATCGTCAAGTTTCCGGCGGAGATGGATCTCAGCGACATCAAAAGCCGGCAGGAGAGGAAAAACCCGTCCACGATTCTGTTTCCTGATACTTCCAGCGGGAAGTGTTCTTCAGTCAGTCGGAGCAACTCCGGTAACAAGGGCTCGTGGAAGCTGCTCAGGGCATTGGGCTGCCAGGACCATGCGAGTGTTTCTGTAACGGCGTCGTTTTACGTCTCAGAAGTTTGAGAAAATGTGTCACTTGACATTCTTGTGCCAACTTATCATTTGTCACCCATATGTATCATAACCCTCATTAAAGCCCTAGCTTAACCCATTGATTTTGCAATTGAGTGAGGTAATATTATCTTTTGCTTGTAAGATTTGACAGTGTTATACAATTAAATTTTTGATTTAAACCGTAAATCCGCAATATATTTTAATTAAAGTTTGGATTAACACACTACCAGAAGAAAGGCTTTAGCCGACGAAAAAAAAAAAATCAGGCCGACGAATTTTTTTTTCGTCGGCTAAAGTGGGCTTTAGCCGACGAAATAGTCCTTCGTCGGCTAATTAAAAATTTTCGTCGGCTAACGTGGATTTTAGCCGACGAAATTAATATTTCGTCGACCGAATAATTTTTTTCGTCGGCTATAGTCTGTGAACTTTAGCCGACGAAATTTTCAAAAGTTTAGCCGACGAAATTTTTAAGAGTTTAGACGACGAAATTTTTAAAAGTTTAGCCGACGAAAAATATAATTTCGTCGGCTATAGTCTGTGAACTTTAGCCGACGAAATTTTCAAAAGTTTAGCCGACGAAATTTTTAAGAGTTTAGACGACGAAATTTTTAAAAGTTTAGCCGACGAAAAATATAATTTCGTCGGCTATAGTCTGTGAACTTTAGCCGACGAAATTTTCAAAAGTTTAGCCGACGAAATTTTTAAGAGTTTAGACGACGAAATTTTTAAAAGTTTAGCCGACGAAAAATATAATTTCGTCGGCTATAGTCTGTGAACTTTAGCCGACGAAATTTTTAAAAGTTTAGCCGACGAAATTAAATTTTTCGTCGGCTAAAGTGTCTTATATTTACAGATTTGGACAACAACTCATCTGGAAAAAAAAATTATACGTAGAACCTTCAAATGCAAAAAAGTCGTGAAATAAGATATGACCAGAATGGTGAAATACGTTTACGGTTGAAAAATGACGGTATTCCGGTAAAGTCTCGGTGCCGATAGTTGACTTACCCTTATTATTCACTATGCTGCAAATTTGGTTTTTGGTGTCCGATTGACTATTGTGATACCTTTCCGGAAGCGTAACGGCCCTACGAGTCAAACTCATTGCTATGCCATGACGTATAGGCTTTTTTGGCCATCCGAGTCCGTTTAGGGCTTCAAAATGCAGTTTTCTTATTTTCGATTAGAGTTGACCGTTTCGATCGAGCCCTTAACGTTGTTGGATCCAGTTGAATTTTTTACCATAGACATATTTCGTCATAATGATCATATCTGACGGTCGAATTTTGGTTTGTGAATTTTAGTCATCGGAATCACAACGTGTCTACTAATATTGTATAACTTGTTTAGTAGGTTATACAACTTTGTGAACCAACTCTACATAGGAAGCAAAATTATTAAAAATCTCGTGAAATAAGATGTGTTCAGAATGGTGAAATACGGCTATGGTTCAAAAATCACGTAAATCATGTAAAGTCTCGGAGCCGATAGTAGCGGTCAACCCTATTTACCGTTATTATTTCTTTTGGGGAGCCCTATCGTCGAAAGGTAAATGTTTCAAAATTTTTATATAGGTGGTTGCGTCTCATCTACGTGAGAGTTTTTCGTGTGGGAGACTTGACCAAACTACGTAATATAGGGGGAGATATGAGTGTTTTCGTGAATTTATAGACTTTAGCCGACGAAAATATATGAAAAGTCGTCGGCTAAGGTCAAAAATTTCAAAATATTTTAGGCGGTAAACCAAAGTTTGAGGAAAATTTTCAAAGGACTTTAGCCGACGAAAATATATGAAAAGTCGTCGGCTAAGATGGTTTTTGCCGACGAATAACCTAATATTTCGTCGGCTATAGTTATTTTTTAATTTTTTAATTACATACTATAGCCGACGAATACGTTAAGGTATTCGTCGGCTAAAACCTGAAATTTTTCTATTACCTACTATAGCCGTATATTTGGTGGTTATTTTGGGTAAAATTTTTATACGACTTTTTGCGTGTCATCGGTTTAAAACTATTTTCAGTTGGAGGTCCGGCCAAAATACGTAATTTAGACGGTCGAACGACTTTTTCCGTGCGTTTAGGGGTTTGACTTAAGAGATTGACCGTCCGGATCGAGCCCTTATTCTTTTCGGATCAAGTTGAATTTTTTCCCATACATGTATTTTATCATGATGGTCAGATCTGACGGTCGGATTTCTGTTTCTCAAGTTTGATCATCACAATCACAACATGCATACTAATGTTGTATAACTTGTTTACCAAGTGTTATGTAAATGTTCCGTTTCAAAAACAAACTATACGTAAAACCTTCAAACGCTAAAAAGTCATGAAATAAGATATGACGAGAATGTTGAAATACATCCACGGTTGAAAAATCACACTATTCCGGTAAATATTCGGTGCCGATAGTTGCGGTCAATGCAATTTTTCATTTTTCCCCCTATGAGTAGCCCTATATTCGGTGGTTATTTTGCGTAAAATTTTTATACGACTTGTTGCGTGTCATCGGTTTAAAACTATTTTCAGTTGGAGGTCTGACCAAAATACGTAATATAGACGGTCGAACGACCTTTTCCGTGCGTTTAGGGGTTTGACTTACGAGATTGACCATCCGGATCGAGCCCTTATTCTTTTCGGATCAAGTTGAATTTTTTCCCATACATGTATTTTATTATGATGGTCAGATCTGACGGTTGGATTTTTGTTTCTCAAGTTTGATCATCACAATCATAACATGCCAAATGTATAAAAATACTTTAAGCCGACGAATTTCAAAGGTTTAGCCGACGAATTTATAAAGTTTAGCCGACGAGTTTAGAAGGTTTAGCCGACGAATTTCCAGGTTTTAGCCGACGAAATTGGTACCTTTAGCCGACGAAATTTTCAAAGGACTTTAGCCGACGAAAATATATGAAAAGTCGTCGGCTAAAGTCGAAAAATTTTCGAAATTTTCAACCAAAATTTTTTGGCGGGCAACCAAAATTTTCAAATGACTGTAGCCGACGAAAATATATGAAAACTCGTCGGCTAAAGTCGAAAAATTTTCAAAATTTTCAACCAAAATTTTTTGGCTGTCAACCAAAGAGTTTAGCCGACGAAAATAAAGAATTTCGCCAGGCTAAAGTTCTTTATATACCCGCAGAGTAGGGTAATTAAATATCCTCCTCCACACAACCACCTCAAATAAACCCAACACCTCCTCCACCTCCTCCTTCTCCTCCTCCTTCTCCTCCTCCACCTCCGCCACTCTCTCTCCTCACCCCACCGTCTACTCTCCTCACCCCACCGTCTACTCTCCACCCCCACGCGCCCTCCTCTCCCTCAAGTCCTCCCTCGACGACCCCGACTCCCGCCTCTCCTCCTGGACACCCAACACCAGCCACTGCACTTGGGCCGGAGTCACGTGCGACTCCCACAACCACGTGACCTCCCTCGACCTTTCCGGCTTGAATCTCTCCGGGTATCTCTCCCCCGATATCGCCTTCCTTCTCTACCTCTCCAATCTCACCCTCGCCGAGAACAACCTCTCCGGTCCCATCCCGCCTGAGATCTCCGCTCTCTCCGCTCTTCGCCTCCTCAACCTCTCCAACAACGTCTTCAACCGCACGTTCCCGTCGGAGCTCTCCAACCTCACTAACCTCTGTGTTCTCGACCTCTACAACAACAACCTCACCGGCGTGTTGCCGGTTTCGGTGGCTCACATGACCAACCTCGGCCATTTGCATTTGGGTGGCCGAAAGTTTTAGGCAGTTTTTTTTTTCAAAACCTAGCAACTTTAGCCGACGAGTTTCAAACACTATATTTCGTCGGCTATAGTTATTTTTAAATTTTTTTTAATTTTTTTATAAGGTTTAGCCGACGAATAACCTAATATTTCGTCGGCTATAGTTATTTTTAAATTTTTTTTAAATTTTTTTATAAGGTTTAACCGACGAATAACCTAATATTTCGTCGGCTATAGTTATTTTAATTTTTTTTTATAATGTTTAGCCGACGAATAACCTAATATTTCGTCGGCTATAGTTATTTTTAATTTTTTTTAATAAGGTTTAGCCGACGAAATATTTTATATTTCGTCGGCTATAGTTATTTTTTAAATTTTTTTACAACGTTTAGCCGACGAAATATTTTATATTTCGTCGGCTATAGTTATTTTTTTATTATTTATTACGCACTTTAGCCGACGAATATTTCGTCGGCTAAAGTCTGGGACTATAGCCGACGACATATTTTTCGTCGGCTAAAGTGGGACTATAGCCGAAGAAAAAAAAAATTTCGTCGGCTAAAGTCATTACAGACAGCCTTTTCCCGACGACACTATAGCCGACGAAGCCTCGTCGGCTAAGGTCTTAGCCAACGAATTTTTTTAACAGGCCGACGAAAATTTTTCGTCGGCTAAAGTGCCTGTTCTGGTAGTGACAGTTTAACAACGTGACACAACATTAGTTCTTATTACGAGATGACATTTCTATTTTCTAGTATAATTCATTAGGTTTTTTTTTTTCTAAGATTAGGGGTCTGATGATAATGATGTGAAGGGAAATATTATCATTAAAAACTTATATGACTAGCTTGGACGTCAGGAAAATATATATATAGAATCATGAGTTATGACTTTGCGTGAAAGCAAGGATTGTGTATAGTATCAGAAGCATGGTTCTGGAACAACGATTGTGCCTCATTTCTCTGGCTCTTAGTAAATTGAGGTGAAAGCAGGGTTTATTTGTTAGGTGGCCACAGAAGTGTAATGAATGAAATTCACGAGAATCTTGATTATGTCATTAAACTTGTCATGAATTTGTTTCTATTTATTTGTACCCATTTATCAGTTTCGAATTTTTATTTTTCCTTTACATTTGAATAACGATTCACTTTGATTTTTCTATCATTACAAGAAATTAAATAAGTTTACTTTGTAATAATCTGATGATCAACCATATATGCAAGTACTAATCAATATTAAATCTAATACATTTTGAATTTTGAATGACTCACCTGCACAACAACTGCATGAAGCTAAAAGGAAATGATTTCAAATCTTTAAAATTTAATTTCGAATGTTGTGATTGTTATCTACAATGTTGGATTTTAGTGATTAATGGGTGGCATATGACATATGTCATCTGTTTCGATAATGACCAATTAATTAGTAGAAAAAAGGAATTTAATTAGATTCAATTAGTATTAATTATTGTAATGTCAAAGTTTATACGGTATTAACTATATAAATCCACCGTTGATCGTCAGCTAGCTTGGTATAAAGGAATATTTTTATTTCATGTATACTTGTTGTGAGCAGTATTAGGCCGACACTAAGTAAAACCTTAATTACTTAATTAGCAAGAGATCGAAGTATTAGGCTATATGACTCCCTATGAATTAGTAATAAGCACAATGTATAACCGTTTGAACGAATTATCAACAAAGATAATGTTGATTATCTGCTTCATATCAATATTACATCTTTGAACGAGGTATTGGGTATTCTTCTAAGTAGCTACCTGGTATTTTCTTTCACCCAATTTCAATAATAATGATGATGTGGGCTATTAGAGGTTTGATTGCAACTCTTTGCTGTATTTGCAAGTAAACAATATCCTAACTTCGTCATGATGTGTAATAACCATATATATTCTAGTTGATTGTTGTCTATATATAAATAATTAGTTAATAAATATTATTTACCCTAAAGATCTCGAATATTTGGTATCAATATCGATCAACCCTTCGTTTTAGAATGTGTGTAAACACGAAAAATCTGCGACAAATTACACAACAACACGTGCACAAAGAATAATATAATTTTATTGATATGAATGCGGGTTACAAATCTTTGTGAACTCTTCTGATTCTATCTCCGAATATGGATTTGACTCAAAGGTGACAAACACTTGTTCTTAAGACGTACGGGGTCACGAGAGTTGATTACGTGATAAGTGTTTAGGATTTAGATTTGGTGAAGAACTGGCTATTTGGAGGTTTGATAGTTCTTCAAGGGATTTTGAGACTTCTGAGCTTTTAGGAGTAATTTGTTCTCTCTTTCTTTCGGAAGTCCTCCTATAATATGAGAGGGGGTATTTATAGTGTCAACATACCTCTGTTTATAGCATGTACTGAAGACACCAAATTAATTGTATTTCCTTAACTGTAATAATTAAATCAATCAATTTTGATTAATTGATTTAACTATTAATTTTAACAAAATCAAATCAATCAGTCTTAATTGATTAATTTAGTTACAATCAATAAGGTATAATTGCTTTGGATTAAATATTCTGCTTTGGCCACGATCCTCAATAAGGGGCATGTCACCTCGCGACGGAGAAAGACGGTGCGCGGAATCTTTACTTCCAAACAAACTATCAAGACCCGCCCCGAATTTCACCCCGAAACCCGAGATGAGTCCTGCGGGGACCACCTTCAAGGAAAATTTACCGAAGACTCGGCAACCTCCCTCGAAAATGGAAAACCCTAACTAAAGAATTTAATAATCACCTTTTTATTCCAAAATAAATCTTCAGCTATAATCCAAAAGTAGTTACAATACAAATTACAGCGAAGAATTCCAAAAGTATTCAAAGCTACTAAAAATAAAATAAAATACAGCGAAAGCTAACAAACCCCTAGTAGATTAAACAGGTAACCTACTGGCGAAATGTAGCTGATAGATGGGTCACTATGCCTCGGCGTCTCCTATTAGACCTCACACGAGCTCTGCAGACTGGGCATTTTTAAAAGCGAAGAGCCCAGGGGAAAATATTCAACACGTCAGAGTGAGTGGACGAAATGCTTCCGACAACAAATAAATATTTCCCCAAAAGAAATACTTTCATCAGCGGCAAAAACAAAAGCTCCACTGGAAAGACTCTTATCTGGGGTCCAGCCTGGCTAGACTCCCAAACTTTAAGACATTGCCTCTCAGGCTTGGATATTATATATATAGTATGTATGCACACTCGCCTGACCCTTGGTACGATATCTATGAACAACTTGAATAAAGTAGATATCATACGAAGCTACTATGCTTGCGTCTAACGCTCACATCACCCCACACCGGAATTTGTACCTCGCATATGGGGGAAAGCGGCCGAGTGGTAATATATATGTGCTTACTCCTTGTACGAAATCTTTGAATAAATAAATGCAAAATTAGAAAATCGCACAGGGCTACGACACTCGCGTCTAACGCTCATGTCACCCATACCGGAATTGTGTCTCGTGTATGGGGGAAATCACGTATAGCTAGCTAGCATTTAATCATATACATACTATTCTCAGAATTGTACCTCGAGTATAATCACCGAAATTCTAAATTTCGGGAAATATCCAACAACAGAAAATCATTCAAATGATAAAGCATTTCGAACATAATATTCAAAACAAAGATCCACTCACAGGTTAGGCCCAAGCCTGATGTTGGTCGGAGGTCTCTTCCGCTCGAGCCTCCTCACGTCCTGTTCCATATAAATAAAACCTTAAATAAAACACCGACGCTTAAAATGACACGACCCACCCCGAATTTCACCCTGAAACCCGGAGTAACTCGTGCGGGGACCACCTCCAAGGAAGATATTACCGAAAAATCGGCATAACCTCCCTTGAAAATGGGCAACCCTTCCTAACGAAAACCTGCAAACACTTCCAAAAATTTTTAATCCAACCTTAACTCCGGGAGCCTACGTGCTCCCCAAAAACAACTACCCCCAACAACACAACATTAATCAACATCAAATAAAATTATCCAAAAGATAACATAAATCCTCCAATAAATATTCTAAGACGTCAACAAGTCTTCACCCACAACCGAAATAATATACATTAAACCCAAGTTTTCAGAGCTACTAAACACTAGAGGAAAATGAAACCACAAGTAGGTTAAACAGGTAACCTACTGATGAAAAGTGGTGGAAATGCGGGTGACTATGCCTCGTCTCCTACTAGGTCCAACCTGAACTCTGCAGACTAGGCATTTTAAAATGAAGGGCCCAGGGGAAACATTTGAACACGTTAGAGTGAGTGGACAAAAATAAAATAAAGGAAATAATTCTTTATGCTTTCCCAATTTTACTTTTTCATAGAAAAAAATATGCTGCATGCGACAGCTTAAAGCGCTCAACACGAAAACTGAAATTTCATGACTGGCTCCGGCCAGTCTCCAACGCTCAATAAAATACAGCCTCTCAGGCTAAAATAAAATATGTATGTATTACACTCGTCATATCCCTTGTATGAATTTTTCTTGAAACAACTAAAACAAATAGAAAATTCACACAAGGCTACAACGCTTGCGTCTAACGCTCACGTTGCACCATAATGGCATTTTACCTCATTATGGTGGAAAAGACGGTGTATAAATATACGCGCATATCCCCTATATAAATTATTATTTTTATATAGGGCTACGACGATTGCGTCTAACCCTCACGTCGCACCATAATGGAATTTTACCTCAGTATGGTGGAAAAGCACGTATAGCTAGCTAGCATTCTCTCATATACATATTATTCTCATAATCATCCAAATATGGATATATATACATACTCACCAAAATTCTCAATTTCGGTTATTCTCTAACCACATAAATTATTTCGCATGCACATTATTTAAAATAAAAGTCCACTCACAAATTAGGCCTAAGCCTGACGTCGATCTGGGGCCTCGTCAGCTCGAGCCTCCTCACAACCTGTTCCAAAAATAATATTAAGTTCCCAGCCGAAATTCCAATATTTACTCAAAATAGGCAGAAATTAACCGAGAGCCAATAACACGCTCGTCATTACCTAACTTCGAAATGGTCCACATTTCAACCCTAGAATCAGCAGCCGTAACTACACCTTCCCACAGATTAAACAACTTAATCCAACGGCCGGATTCTACATAAATTAACCGTCAAAAAAACTAACTTCGGAAATTCATAAACCTATCCAAAACTCATCCAAAAATTCCTTTACTCACTTCAATAAATTCCCCTTAATATTCCAAATTTAACAACATTAAAATCTCCCGGCGAAGGGACAGTCGGCGGTTCCGGCGGCTTTTTCTCCTCTTCCGGCGGGTTAGAGGCTCGGGGGCTAGGCTGGGGAGGGAGAGGAGGAGATGGGGGTCCTTCCTGGGCCGGAGCGGCGGTCCGTCACTGGCGGGACGGCGGCGAGCTTTCTGGCGGGAGGACTCGGGCAGAGGAAACTCGGGGAGAAGAAAAGAGAAAGAAGATAAAAGAAAGAAGAGAAAGGAAGAAGAGAAGAAAAAGAAAAGGGGCTTGGGCCTGGGCTGCCACCCCCGGCCCAACTCAACTAAAAAGCCCACTTCAAAAATACCCCTTTTTACTACCTCCAAACTTTACCAATAAATTCATAACTTTACCATGCTAACTCTGAATTTAACGCATAGCATGTCTACGAACTGGTAACGACGTTCTCTACAACTTTCATGAAGAAAGTTTTCCCAAATTCCCAACAGAATAAAAAGTTAACTTTAAAATCCTTAATAGTAAACGGTTAATTAATACTGTAAAAGACCAAAATAATACCGAAATAAATAACCGTAAAATAACTTAAGGACAGGGGCGTGACAATTCTCCCCTCCTTATAAAAATTTCGTCCTCGAAATTTACATACCTGTCATCCGAAGAGATAGGGATACTGCTGCATCATTTGCTCCTCTGATTCCCAAGTAGCTTCTTCCACTTGATGACTCCTCCAAAGTACCTTGACAAGCGGGATTGTCTTGTTCCTAAGCACTTGCTCCTTTCGGTCGAGAATCTGAACCGGTTCCTCTACATAGGACAAGTCTCTCGCCAAACTAATAGGCTGCTCTTGCAGCACATGAGAAGGATCGGCAATATACTTGCGAAGCATGGATACATGAAACACATTATGTATCCTAGCTAACTCTGGAGGGAGGCTAATCGATAAGCAAGTAAGCCAACTCGCTCTATTATCTCATACGGGCCAATATACCTCGGGCTAAGCTTCCCACGCTTCCCGAAGCGCACAACCCCTTACCAAGGAGATAATTTCAGGAACACCCAATCACCCACTTGAAATTCAAGATCTCTCTTACGGACATCTGCATAACTCTTCTGCCTACTTTGAGCAGTCTTGAGTCTATCTCTAACCACTTTAATCTTCTCATTCGTAACATGGATTAACTCTGGGCCACAAAGCTCTTTTTCCCCTACTTCATTCCAACACAAAGGCGTGCGACATTGCCTTCCATAAAGAGCCTCAAAAGGAGCCATACCAATGCTAGAATGAAAGCTATCACTACCAGAAGAAAGGCTTTAGCCGACGAAAAAAAAAACCAGGCCGACAAATCAATTTTTCGTCGGCTAAAGTAGACTTTAGCCGACGAAACTTTCCTTCGTCGGCTAAATTATATTTTCGTCGGCTATAGTCATCTTTAGCCGACGAAATTAAAATTTCGTCGGCTAAATAATTTATTTTCGTCGGCTAAAGTCACACACTTTAGCCGACGACTTTAAGCTTTCTTTAACCGACGAAATTTGTTTCGTCGGCTATAGTCTCACAGTTAGCCGACGAAAAATATGTCGTCGGTTTTTTTCCCAGACTTTAGCCGACGAAACAATTAACCTAAACAATTAAGTGTTTAGGTTAAATAATTAAAAAATAGCTATAGCCGACGAAATTTACTATATTTCGTCGGCTAAACCATATAAACAAAATTTAAAAAAATAACTATAGCCGACGAAATATACTGTAATTCGTCGGCTAAGATGGTTTTTGCCGACGAATAACCTAATATTTCGTCGGCTATAGTTATTTTTTAATTTTTTAATTACATACTATAGCCGACGAATACGTTAGGGTATTCGTCGGCTAAACCTTAATATTTTTCTATTACCTACTATAGCCCTCTATTCGGTGGTTATTTTGCGTAAAATTTTTATACGACTTGTTGCGTTTCATCGGTTTAAAACTATTTTCAGTTGGAGGTCCGGCCAAAATACGTAATTTAGACGGTCGAACGACCTTTTCCGTGTGTTTAGGGGTTTGACTTACGAGATTCACCGTCCGGATCGAGCCCTTATTCTTTTCGGATCAAGTTGAATTTTTTCCCATACATGTATTTTATCATGATGGTTAGATCTGACGGTTGGATTTTTGTTTCTCAAGTTTGATCATCACAATCATAACATGCCAAATGTATAAAAATACTTTAAGCCGACGAATTTCAAAGGTTTAGCCGACGAATTTATAAAGTTTAGCCGACGAGTTTAGAAGGTTTAGCCGACGAATTTACAAGTTTAAGCCGACGAAATTGGTACCTTTAGCCGACGAAATTTTCAAAGGACTTTAGCCGACGAAAATATATGAAAAGTCGTCGGTTAAAGTCGAAAAATTTTCGAAATTTTCAACCAAAATTTTTTGGCGGGAAACCAAAATTTTCAAAGGACTTTAGCCGACAAAAATATATGAAAAGTCGTCGGCTAAGGTCTAAAAATTTTCAAAATTTTCAACCAAAATTTTTTGGCGGTCAACCAAAGAGTTTAGCCGACGAAAATAAATAATTTTGTCGGCTAAAGTTCTTTATATAGCCGCAGAGCAGGGTGATTAAATATCCTCCTCCTCCACACAACCACCTCAAATAAACCCAACACTAATGCGGCCCCTCCTCCTCTTCCTCCTCCTTCTCCTCCTCCACCTCCGCCACTCTCTCTCCTCACCCCACCGTCTACTCTCCACCCCCACGCGCCCAATGGCCACCTACCGCGCTCTCCTCTCCCTCAAGTCCTCCCTCGACGACCCCGACTCCCGCCTCTCCTCCTGGACACCCAACACCAGCCACTGCACTTGGGCCGGAGTCATGTGCGACTCCCACAACCACGTGACCTCCCTCGACCTTTCCGGCTTGAATCTCTCCCCCGATATTGCCTTCCTTGTCTACCTCTCCAATCTCACCCTCGCCGAGCACAACCTCTCCGGTCCCATCCCGCCTGAGATCTCCGCTCTCTCCGCTCTCCGCCTCCTCAACCTCTCCAACAACGTTTTCAACCGCACGTTCCCGCCGGAGCTCTCCAACCTCACTAACCTCCGTGTTCTCGACCTCTACAACAACAACCTCACCGGCGTGTTGCCGGTTTCGGTGGCTCACATGACCAACCTCCGCCATTTGCATTTGGGTGGCCGAAAGTTTAGCCGAAAGTTTTTGCAGTTTTTTTTTTTTCAAAACCCAGCAACTTTAGCCGACGATATTCAAACACTATATTCGTCGGCTATAGTTATTTTTTAATTTGTTAATAAGGTTAAGCTGACGAATAACCTAATATTTCGTCGGCTATAGTTATTTTTTTTATTCTTTTATAATGTTTAGCCGACGAATAACCTAATATTTCGTCGGCTATAGTTATTTTTTAATTTTTTTTATAAGGTTTAGCCGACGAATAACCTAATATTTCGTCGGCTATAGTTATTTTTAAATTTTTTTATAAGGTTTAGCCGACGAAATATTTTATATTTCGTCGGCTATAGTTATTTTTAAAATTTTTTACAAGGTTTAGCCGACAAAATATTTTATATTTCGTCGGCTATAGTTATTTTTTATTATTTATTACGCACTTTAGCCGACGAAAAATGTCATCGGCTAAAGTCTGGGACTATAGCCGACGACATTTTTTTCGTCGGACGACATTTTTTTAGTCGGCTAAAGTGGGACTATAGCCGACGAAAAAAAAAAGCTCGTCGGCTAAAGTTATCACAGACGGCCTTTTCCCGACGACACTATAGCCGACGAAGGATCGTCGGCTAAGGTCTTAGCCGACGAATTTTTTAACAGGCCGACGAAAATTTTTCGTCGGCTAAAGTGCCTTTTCTGGTAGTGTATTATTATAGGCAAATTCCATCAAAGATAGGTTTTTATCCCAACTCCCTCTGAACTGTATGGCACAAGCCCTCAACATATCCTCCAAAGTCTGAATAGTCCTCTCGGACTGCCCATCAGTCTGAGGATGAAAAGAAGTACTGAAGAGTAATTGGGTACCTAAAGCTGCCTGAAGAGCTCCTCAGAATTTAGAAGCAAATCGAGGATCCCGATCTGACACAATTGATTCAGGAACACCATGAAGCCTCACAATTTCATTCACATAAAGCTCCGCCAATTTATCCAAATTATACCTCTTTCCCACTGGCAAGAAATGTGCAGACTTGGTGAGTCTATCCACAATCACCCAAATACCGTCATGCCCTTCACGGGTACGAGGTAAACTAAAAACAAAATCCATGGTGATGTGGTCCCACTTCCACACTAGAATAGGCAACGGCTCAAGCAACCCAGAAGGCTTCTGCCTTTCAGCCTTGACTTGCTGACAAATCAGACATCTACTCACATAAGCTGCAATTTCCCTCTTCATGTTTGGCCACCAATAATAATCCTTCAAAATCCGATACATTTTTTTGCTACCCGGATGAGCAGCATATGCAGAACTATGAGCTTCCTCCATAATCTCACTCTTCAACTCTACATTTCATTTTGGAACACATAGCCGGTTCTTAAACAATAGAGTCCCATCTCTTCTAACTGAAAAATGATCGGCTGCGGCTCCATTCGAAGCTCTTTCCATCAATCGAACTATGGAAGGATCATTATACTATGCTTCCCGCACTTTATCAACCAAAACTGGCCTCACATGAAAACTGGCTATCAAAGCACCAACCTCATCTACTGATAAATCCACTCTTGTAACTCGCAACTCACAAAGAAGCGGAACACGAACCATCTTTATATGAGATAAAGATATGGAGGGATTTCGACTAAGAGCATCAGCTATCACATTAGCTTTTCCAATATGATACTCAATAGTGCAATCATAATCATTGATTAACTCCATCCACCTCCTCTGTCTCATATTAAGCTCTCTTTGAGTGAAAACGTACCGAAGACTCTTGTGATCGGTAAATATCTGACACTTGGCTCCATAAAGATAGTGTCTCCACAACTTGAGAGCAAAAACTACCGTTGCAAGCTCCAAATCATGAGTAGGATAATTCCCCTCATGCGGCTTCAATTGCCTAGAAGCGTAGGCAATAACTCGATCATGCTGCATCAAAACTCCACCTAGACCATGTCTAGAAGCATCACAATAGACCACATATTCTCCACTATCATCCGGAAGTGTCAAAACAGGAGCACTTGTCAAGCAATTCTTCAATTCTTGAAAGCTTTGCTCGCACTGATCTGACCATTCAAACTTAACCCCCTTTCTGGTCAACATTGTGAGAGGAGCAGCAATCTTTGAAAAATCTTTTACAAAGCGCCGATAATAACCTGCTAAACCCAAGAAACTACGAATCTCCGTCACAGTGGTGGGTCTTCTCCAATTCGACACTGCTTCCACCTTTTGGGGATCCACACTAACTCCTCCTGCCGAAATCACATGACCCAAAAACCCCACTTTATCTAGCCAAAACTCACACTTGCTAAACTTAACAAATAACTGCGACTTTTCCAAAATCCGCAATATTATTCTTAGATGCTTGGCATGTTCCTTCTCACTTCTTGAGTAAACCAATATGTCATCTGAATACGATCACGAAACGATCAAGGTATGGACTAAACACCCTATTCATGAGATCCATGAACGCCGCGGGTGCATTAGTAAGTCCAAATGGCATCACCACAAACTCATAATGACCATATCGTGACCGAAAAGCAGTCTTGGCTATGTCCCCCTCTCGAATCCGCAACTGATGATAACCCGATCTCAAATCAATCTTAGAGAAAACAGAGGCACCCCTCAACTGATCAAATAAATCATCGATCCGAGGCAACGGATATTTATTCTTCACTGTGACCTGATTCAACTTCCTATAATCAATGCATAGTCTCATGGTGCCATCTTTCTTCTTAACAAACAACACCGGAGCACCCCACGGAGACATGCTAGGCCGAATAAAACCCTTATCTACCAACTCCTGCAATTGAGTCTTCAACTCTTTCAATTCCGCTGGAGCCATTCTGTAAGGTGCCTGAGAGATAGGCATAGTTCCGGGAAGTAATTCTATAGAGAAGTCTATCTCCCTTGCAGGAGGCAAACCAGGCAACTCCTCGGGAAAAACATCCGGAAACTCTCTTACTACAGGAATATCTTCTAATCCCACAACTCCCATACTTGAATCCACCACATGAGCTAAAAATGCCTGACAGCCTTTACTCAACAGTTTCCTTGCAGCAACAGCGGAAATTATGCAACTAGAAATAACATCTCTTTCCCCTTGGAAAACAACCTCAAAACCATCTGGACTTCGAAGCACCACTACTTTTTGAAAACAATCTACCATAGCTCTATATGCTTCCAAAAAGTCCATTCCCAAGATCACATCAAACTCCACTATGTCTAAAGGAATTAAATCAGCCTCGAAATTAACTCCTTCCACTAAAACTTCACAGCCACTAAATACCCAATTTATTCTCATCACCTCACCGGAGGGTAGAGACACATGCCACTCGCCTGGAAGAGACGATGATGGCACATTGGCATGGAGGGCAAATTTACTAGACATGAATGAATGCGTGGCTCCGGGATCAATTAAAGTATAAGCAGGCTGACCAAAAATTAATAACGTACCAATGATGACATCTGGAGAAGTACGACCCTCCTGCTGGGTCATAGCATGCAGTCTAGCGCGAGTCATGGGACGTCCACGCTGACCACCACCTCTCTGAGAGCCACCTCTAACTGAAGCACTGCCTTGGGCACCACTACTAAAGCCCCTAGTTGAAGACTGGCCAACTGGCTGAGTAGGGGTGGGGGTGGTCCTCTGAGCTAACAATGGGAAATCTCTCCTGAAGTGGTCCTGACCACCACACTCAAAGCACCCAGAAAACTGTTGCTGCTGCCCATATGAAAAAGTCTGGCTACCAGATGACCCACCATGGAAGCTACCACCAGAACCATACTGCCCAGTCTTCTGCCTACCCAAATGACTCCGAGAAGAACTCCTGAAACGTCCCTTAGACCTGCTTCGAACACCAGAGCTAGATCTACCACTACCGCCACTACCAGCAGAAGACCCAGAAGCGGATGATGAAGCAGCTTTCTTGGATGGACCCTGACTGGGGCCACCGAAATCTCGTGGCCGAGCACTATAAATCCCCATAGACTCAATGGCCATTGCTGCATGAATAGCGTCAGAGAAAGTCGGGTAATAAACACCCGTCATCTTATCTGCAAACACTCCACCAAGTTCCCCAATGAACATCTCCATCCTGGTCCTCTCATCAGGAACCAGATATGACACATGGTAGCTCAGGGAAGTGAGTCTCTCCTGGAACTCTATAACGCCTTCATCATCCCTCTTCTTCATATTCAGGAAATCTGACTGAATTCTGCTGCGGTGGGCAGGACTGAAATACTGCCCCAAGAAGAGAGTCTTAAACTGCTCCCACGACATATTCAGCGCATCCTCAACATTCCTGCTGGCAAGCGACCACCAATGATGTGCTGAATCATCCAGGAAAGTTACTGCCATCTTCACCTTCCTTTCTTTTGGTAACTCTGTGCTCGCAAAAGCCTTTTCTATTTTGTCCACCCAAGTATAAGCATCAAGGGGTCCCTTGGCACCCTTGAACTATCTTGCTCCAGCCTCATAAACTTCTCTCCTTTTTATCGTATGAGGTTGTGGAGCTCGATCCATGACATCCCTTAGCATATTTCCAATATCATCAACCAGTCCCCTGACCTCATTGCCCTCATCGGCATTGGTCGAAGTAGCCACACGGGGTTGCCGTGGGCGCCTAGGAGGCAAAGTACCTGAGGAAGAAGAAATTTAGTAGTTCATAAACAAGACTAACACAACTATCAGACATACCCAATAACACATAGCATCAAAAGCATAAAATGCCGATGAATCCGCCGCGGTCGGATCATCACTCTATAGACACTACGTGCTACTTAGGCAAATATGATAGTGACAAGGAAGCAGGAAAAAGAAACCTAAAGCTCTGATACCAACTGACACGACCCACCCCGAATTTCACCCTGAAACCCGGAGTAACTCGTGCGGGGAGCACCTCCAAGGAAGATATTACCGAAAAATCGGCATAACCTCCCTTGAAAATGGGCAACCCTTCCTAACGAAAACCTGCAAACACTTCCAAAATTTTTTAATCCAACCTTAACTCCGGGAGCCTACGTGCTCCCCAAAAACAACTACCCCCAACAACACAACATTAATCAACATCAAATAAAATTATCCAAAAGATAACATAAATCATCCAATAAATATTCCAAGACGTCAACAAGTCTTCACCCACAACCGAAATAATATACATTAAACCCAAGTATTCAGAGCTACTAAACACTATCGGAAAATGAAACCACAAGTAGG
Organism: Fragaria x ananassa; assembly: GCA_034370585.1. NCBI lineage: Eukaryota > Viridiplantae > Streptophyta > Magnoliopsida > Rosales > Rosaceae > Fragaria > Fragaria x ananassa. The sequence goes on from CP139760.1 coordinate 6,692,621, forward strand.
TTAAACAGGTAACCTACTGATGAAAAATGGTGGAAATGCGGGTGACTATACCTCGTCTCCTACTAGGTCCAACCCGAACTCTGCAGACTGGGCAATTTAAAACGAAGGGCCTAGGGGAAACATTTGAACACGTTAGAGTGAGTGGACAAAAATAAAAAAAAGGAATTAATTCTTTATGCTTTCCCAATTTTACTTTTTCATAGAAAAAAATATGCTGCATGCGATAACTTAAAGCGCTCAACACGAAAACTGGAATTTCATGACTAGCTCCGGCCAGTCTCCAACGCTCAATAAAATACAGCCTCTCAGGCTAAAATAAAATATGTATGTATTACTCGTCATATCCCTTGTATGAATTTTTCTTGAAACAACTAAAACAAATAGAAAATTCACACAAGGCTACAACGCTTGCGTCTAACGCTCACGTTGCACCATAATGGCATTTTACCTCATTATGGTGGAAAAGACGGTGTATAAATATAAGCGCATATCCCCTATATAAATTATTATTTTTATATAGGGCTATGACGATTGCGTCTAACGCTCACGTCGCACCAAAATGGAATTTTACCTCAGTATGGTGGAAAAGCACGTATAGCTAGCTAGCATTCTCTCATATACATATTATTCTCATAATCATCCAAATATGGATATATATACATACTCACCGAAATTCTCAATTTCGGTTATTCTCTAACCACATAAATTATTTCGCATGCACATTATTTAAAATAAAAGTCCACTCACAAATTAGGCCTAAGCCTGACGTCGATCTGGGGCCTCGTCAGCTCGAGCCTCCTCACGACTTGTTCCAAAAATAATATTAAGTTCCCAGCCGAAATTCCAATATTTACTCAAAATAGGCAGAAATTAACCGAGAGCCAATAACACGCTCGTGATTTCCTAACTTTGAAATGGTCCACATTTCAACCCTAGAATCAGCAGTCGTAACTACATCTTCACACAGATTAAACAACTTAATCCAACGGCCGGATTCTACATAAATTAACCGCCAAAAATACGAACTTCGGAAATTCATAAACCTATCCAAAACTCATCCAAAAATTCCTTAACTCACTTCAATAAACTCCCCTTAATATTCCAAATTTAACAACATTAAAATCTCCCAACCGGTGGCGGCGTCTCTGCCGGCAGCGGCGGCCGGAGGCCCATTCCGGCGACCTGCAATTCCTATGAAATTTTAACAGCATCTTCCTCTCATCAAGCTCTACAACTTTCCTAACTAGCACAAACCTAAAATCCAAGCCTAGCTATGCCAATCGAACAAAAACAACCAAAAATCCCTAAAACTTCCAATTATACAAACTACCCTAACGAGATCGAAATAGACCGATTCCTTTTGAGGGAATACTCACCTTGATAAGGGCTACAAGTTGAGCCAACAATCTCGGCCTTTGGTGGCCGGAGGACGGAGCTCCGGCGAAGGGACAGTCGGTGGTTCCGGCGGCTTTTTCTCCTCTTCCGGCAGGTTAGAGGCTCGGGGGCTAGGCTGGGGAGGGAGAGGAGGAGATGGGGGTCCTTCCTGGGCCGGAGCGGCGGTCCGTCGCTAGCGGGACGGCGGCGAGCTTTCCGGCGGGAGGACTCGGGCAGAGGAAACTCGGGGAGAAGAAAAGAGAAAGAAGAGAAAAGAAAGAAGAGAAAGGAAGAAGAGAAGAAAAAGAAAAGGGGCTCGGGCCTGGGCTGCCACCCCCGGCCCAACTCAACTAAAAAGCTCACTCCAAAAATACCCCTTTTTACTACCTCCAAACTTTACCAATAAATTCATAACTTTACCATGCTAACTCTGAATTTAACGCGTAGCATGTCTACGAACTAGTAACGACGTTCTCTACAACTTTCATGAAGAAAGTTTTCCCAAATTCCCAACGGAATAAAAAGTTAACTTTAAAGTCCTTAATAGTAAACGGTTAATTAATACGATAAAAGACCAAAATAATACCGAAATAAATAACCGTAAAATAACTTAAGGACTGGGGCGTGACAATTCTCCCCTCCTTATAAAAATTTCGTCCTCGAAATTTACATACCTGTCATCCGAAGAGATAGGGATACTGCTGCATCATTTGCTCCTCTGATTCCCTAGTAGCTTCTTCCACTTGATGACTCCTCCAAAGTACCTTGACAAGCGGGATTGTCTTGTTCCTAAGCACTTGCTACTTTCGGTCGAGAATCTGAACCGGTTCCTCTACATAGGACAAGTCTCTCGCCAAACTAATCGGCTGCTCTTGCAGCACATGAGAAGGATCGGCAATATACTTGCGAAGCATGGATACATGAAACACATTATGTATCCTAGCTAACTCTGGAGGGAGGCTAATCGATAAGCAAGTGAGCCAACTCGCTCTATTATCTCATACGGGCCAATATACCTCGGGCTAAGCTTCCCACGCTTCCCGAAGCGCACAACCCCTTTCCAAGGAGATAATTTCAGGAACACCCAATCACCCACTTGAAATTCAAGATCTCTCTTACGGACATCTGCATAACTCTTCTGCCTACTTTGAGCAGTCTTGAGTCTATCTCTAACCACTTTAATCTTCTCATTCGTAACATGGATTAACTCTGGGCCACAAAGCTCTTTTTCCCCTACTTCATTCCAACACAAAGGCGTGAGACATTGCCTCCCATAAAGAGTCTCAAAGGGAGCCATACCAATGATAGAATGAAAGCTATTATTATAGGCAAATTCCATCAAAGATAGGTTTTTATCCCAACTCCCTCTGAACTGCATGGCACAAGCCCTCAACATATCCTCCAAAGTCTGAATAGTCCTCTCGGACTGCCCATCAGTCTGAGGATGAAAAGAAGTACTGAAGAGTAATTGGGTACCTAAAGCTGCCTGAAGAGCTCCCCAGAATTTAGAAGGAAATCGAGGATCCCGATCTGACACAATTGATTCAGGAACACCATGAAGCCTCACAATTTCATTCACATAAAGCTCCGCCAATTTATCCAAATTATACTTCTTTCCCACTGGCAAGAAATGTGCAGACTTGGTGAGTCTATCCACAATCACCCAAATACCGTCATGCCCTTCACGGGTACGAGGTAAACTAAAAACAAAATCCATAGTGATGTGGTCCCACTTCCACACTGGAATAGGCAACGGCTCAAGCAACCCAGAAGGCTTCTGCCTTTCAGCCTTGACTTGCTGACAAATCAGACATCTACTCACATAAGCTGCAATTTCCCTCTTCATGTTTGGCCACCAATAATAATCCTTCAAAATCCGATACATTTTTGTGCTACCCAGATGAGCAGCATATGCAGAACTATGAGCTTCCTCCATAATCTCACTCTTCAACTCTACATTTCTTTTTAGAACACATAGCCGGTTATTAAACAATAGAGTCCCAGAGGAAGGAGTTTCAGTGAAAAAACGATTTCGGCAGTCGGGGCTTTCGGCGTCGATTCCTCCTTCACGGCAGCGCTAGGGAGGCTGCCACCGGTCTAGAACTGTAGCTGGGATGGAGACCGACCGAACGGGACCGGAGCGGCGGGCTGGGGCGGCGAATGGCGGCCGGGAAATTTCTGGTCGGGAGGGAGAGGGAGAGCGGATCGGGAGGAAGGAGAGAGAAAGAAAAGAGGAGAAACGGATTGGGCTCGGCCCAGCCGACCCAACACTACTTTTAACCCATTTTCCAAAATTCAACACCCCCAAAATAATATCCCAATAAAATTACCTTTTACTAGCAAAAATTACCATTTTTTACCGTCGTCAAAATTTCTTCCTTAGAATAATCCCACAAAATAATCGTTCCTTACACCTCTCTGGGGATCAATTATATTTTACACTTAATGACGATTACGGTAAAATTCTTATTACCACTATGCCAGTAATAAAAGTAAAAATTATGGTCGGGGCGTGACACAAACGGGGAGTTCCGTTGCCACCTCGCGATTGAGGAATTACAACTCAACATACACCTCCGCATGCATGCGGACTCCGCCTATCACTTATTTGTGAAGTCTCCTACGCGAAGCCATCTCGCCTCACGTTAGGACCCCACTTCTACGCGAAGTCTATTTCTCTTGGCTTCATGAAGTCCATTTCGCCTTGTCTCGCGAAGTCCATTTCGCCTCGCCTCGCAAAGTCCATTTCGCATAAAAATTCTGCTATCCAGCTCGCATGATCTCTGGTGGGCCATCACTTGAAAAATCAATTATTTTGGGCTCGCCGATGTGATGTGGATCAAGAATTTAATTAATATTCATTTAGACATTTATTGTCCAGTAAAATATTAATTTCAGTGTAGACATGTCCAACTTTTTTTTCGATAATCAATTTAATTTAATTAATATCTGATCATCGATAGACATTTAACAATTGATTTCAATCGGGATTTAAGGTTTTGTTGTTGACCGACCATTCACACGTAGCCACGCGTCATTTCTGACGACTTTTCAACTTTGCCAACTCATAAGCCATGTATACAATTTGTCGGGTTTACGTGTTGCTTGAATCATTCAACGATTATTATTATCGTTAAATTTTTATATGTCTACAAATGCCCCCACTTCAAGGTGCGTCGTAGCCATGTTGTTGTCATGTGCCAGAGGCGTGACTTGAAGTCCATGCTTTTGTTGTGGATGGTTTTAAGCCGACTCCTAGGGCTCCAATGTGTGGGGAATTATTTAATTTTGTTGGATTTCCTGAATTTATAGGGATTCCTAAATTTGTAAAGATTCCCTATCGTTGTAGAGATTCCCTGAAATTTGCAAAGATTCCTACGTATTTTATTTGATTTGGTAAAGATTTCGGAGCATCGGACATAAACAGAAAGAAACCTTTGATGTATTTCTTCCTTGATTTGCTTGATTCTCCATAATCAATGATTTCTGACACCAAATAATTTGGCGCCACACGGCGGGAAATCTTTGATTCTCTCCATAATTTTCCAGTCTCAATGAGGAAATTACTTATGTAACAAACCCTAAGATTGAAGTATAAATTAGGGCTTCCAGTTTGAGCATTCTTCATCCCAAAGTCACAGTCGTCTTACTGCAAGATCTCAGCAGTATACTCTCCTTTTCTCTTATTCTTTTTGATCTGACTGCTATGGCGCAGAGTTATATAATTCACTGAATTTTTATTAATCTTGTATGTGTAGGTCGCGAAGTATTTCTGAGTTGCCCATCCTCATCAGTAACAGCAGAAACCCTACTCGGGAAGGCGCAACAGATACTTAAGGCAGCGAGGTAACACTTCTTTCGACAAATCAATTCTTTCTAACACCTAGGTCACCGGTCTAGTTGATTTGCCCCCCGAGACCTAAGTTGTAAATTTGGTTAATCTTGTCCCATACATCACAGAGAAGAGAATTGAGGTGGTGCCCCAAGTTGCAGTTTGATTGATTGTCATTAAAGACAAGTGAGGTAATGATGTCTAGCTCTGACACGTCTGTATGTCTCTTTGCAAACAGATCAATAAATGATGATTTTTTTTTACGATAACATGTCTCTTTGCATGCTACTAAATTTTTTCACTTTTTGTTTCAGAATTTCGTTAGTAATTGAAGAACGCGAACACCTAACCGTTTGATTTCTTCCACCTCTTGGACGTGGGATTAATAGCTCAAAGCGTTTAGGCTTTGCATACCTTGAAGACAATCTGAAAAACGAGAACACTTAACCGCTTGATTTCTTCCACCTCTTGGATGTGGGATTAATCGCTCAAAGCATTTAGTCTTTGCGTAGACATACATTGCTCCACATGGCATTTTTCAAGAGTTTCAAGAAGGGCACAATCACTATCCTTGAAGACGCCAACGACGTTCAAAGCGATGGCACCACCTTTTATACCTATCCTTCATTGACTGGGCCGCACGCCCTCGAAGCTCCGTCCTATGATGGTTCTGGTCATATTCCCCGGTGGACTTTCCAATAATCACGTCTGCTGGCCACCTTTCAACCAATCAAATCCTCCAGCGAGAAGCGAAGCGCGGATGTATGGATGTTGAAGTCTTCCCATCATGATCAAAATGTGCCTCAGACACTGTTCGTACTTCTCAGCGACCGCATGTGCAATGGTTCAGTGCAATAGAGCGGGTTTCATGCCAACGGAGCCTTCACCTACACGGAAAGTTACTAGGAGTGGTTAGAAGACATCTTAAGCCGAAATGGAGATCTCATCCACAAAACTGGCCTTTACCGAGTGGTGTTTGCATCACTCTTCAGCTATGACCACGTTGCGCCTGTGGTGCGGGCCTTCTGTGAGTATTGGTGTCCCAACACGAATACTCTTCACACATCATGTGGCAAAATGTCCATTTCTTAGAGGGACTTGATATATATTTGTGGCTTGCCCATCATTGGAAGATTTTATGATGAAGTTGTTTCATCTATCGAAGAATTTTCAGCCAAGAGTAAAGGAGGTGAGCTAAACATTCTCAAAAGTTGCAGGTTTTTATTTCTCGTAAACCATAAGCTTTGCAAGGACGATAAAGGGCAAAAGGTGAAGATCACGTCATGGATCCAGTACTGGTACAAAGGAAGCATGAGATACAAGAGGCCACTGGCCAAGAGTGTACGGAACAAGAAAGAAGCCCCTCAGAACACGTACAACCCATATGGTGAAATCCATGAGGTTTAGGCCCGAACTAATGATGACTCCGCATCGTTTGATGACTTGGGCGTAGATGATGAAGACATAGAGTCCACTTACTTGGCTGCATTTTACGCGTGCTAGTTGTGTCTATTCGTCTTTCCCATGGACGACACAGGCTTAATCCGACCCAGTGTGTTTAAAGTTGCCAGCAAAATGTCCCAAGGTTATCAATTTTGTCTAGCGATACCTATGTTGGCCAACATTTATCAAGGCTTGAACGAGATTTCTGCTTCCAAGGACCCAGGGAACTGCTCGGCCACATTACCTTTTCACTACATGTATGCGTGGTTGGCAGAGTACTTCGACACCCATTTTTATTCTCCTCTTCCTGACAACTTTAAACCGAGCATGGTTCATTTTTTAGGGGCATTTTCGGCTAAGCACTTTGGAGATGCACAAGCTCATTGTTTATTCAACGCATGTGGTAATGTGGGAATGGACACTTTAGCCATGATCCATAAAGAACGCAAAGTGATCGTTGACCGTGAGAATATTAGCCGCCCAGACATCGTCTACCTCACCTACCTTTGATCTGGATTTCTTACTCTTAGGCAGGACAACCGGCGAGTCGTTCAACCCTACAATCCTTACCGTTTCAGCCGACAATTTAGCTATGTTTAAGATGTTCTAGGAAGCCTTAAAAAAGACATTCGCACTGGCGCATTATCCTTGATGTACTGGCATTGGGAAAGCCTTACTAAACATGAGACAGGAAGCACAGTGACATTGCCGTCGGAAAACAATCTAACAGAGTACATGGTGACTTGTGGTTATGTTGAATGGTGGTCCAAAGTATATCGTTTCATGCCCAAGATGGCTACAACAACAATACCAGTTGTTGGGTCACAACACAAGCCTCTGAAAGCGAAAGAAGACAAGATTGCCGCTCGCACGACACCGCCTTGTCAGAAAGTTGTTCCTCGTTAAGTTGAACAACCCTCATGCATCTTCCATCAAGGTGTTGCCCCCAAGTAGTAGCCCTCCGAATGAACCGCACCAAGCTTTAAAAGGTCATGGGGAATCATCCGATCATCGTCTTGCCCGAAGTCACCTTAAGCTAAAGGGGACCGACACCCAAGCAAAAAGGCTTAGTGGAAGTAGTAACACCTCTAGGGACGTGAACTTCAAATGTCGAAGAATTGAACCCAACCTTGGCTCCGTTTATTTTAATCCTAACGATGAATTTCTCCTCAATAGCAATTTTCTTGGCGATGTTCCAGGTCCCTCACAACAAACACCGAATTATGTCGAGGTATGTTCTCCTTATCTCTAATTAGTTAATTAAATTCTGGTGAGACCAAAAGAAGAACACAAAACATATATTTCTCTGACACCACCATCACCGTGCATGCCCTTTTGACATTATATGCATGATCTGAACTCACTTCTTATTTACATTATTGTTTTCAGCTAGAAGGACACCCACTTTTTGAAGACGAAGCTTGTTCAAAAGAGGTTCGTGTCTCTTCAACAGAACCGATAAAGACCGGCTCTTTTCACGAGAATGATGTGTGCATTATCAAAATATATATATACATGAAGGTATATATATTTGCAACAAGTTAATCATGAAGGTATCTTTGGACTAATATATACATATATATATATATATATATTTTATAACTTGTGCAATTCATGTGTAGATGCAACTGCAAAGGTGAACCTTCCGAGGCTTTTAAACAATATGGCATTCTCCGAAGTCATCCGTGGTGAAGTTGATGTCATGGACACCAACCAGGGGCTCCGAAAGATTCGTATGCAAGCTGCCACTCTAATTTGTGAATAAATTGAAGACATCATAATGAAGCACTCGTCAAGGACCATTCTTTCTAAGAAGAAAGACCTTGACGAGATGGTGGCTGAACTTCAGTGTCACACCTCAATTTTGGAAGGATAAATTTTCAAAAATCTTGGCGTGATATAACTCAAAATCTTAATATCCAAAACCTGCCCAACAACTTCCAAACTAACAACAATACTGGAAGTGTACAAGTCAACAAACTCGTAAATCGAGTTAACCATTTAACCTACTTAATTACATGAACTTAAAACAACAGCCATAACAAAAACATAAAGTATACAGAAACTAAAAACTTGCCACTGTGCCTCCACCTCAACCCTGCTGATCAACACCTGCAGGCCTAACCCCTACACCAGGAAATGGTGCACCGGGTTGTAAACAACAAACCCGGTAAGCTAAAAAGCCTGTATGAGTAAATCTCAAAATAACTAAATACTTCTACTAACGAAGTAAAACACAAGAACAAATGAGAACAATAATTAAATCTACCAACCCAACAATTTACTAAAAATAAAACTGGAAATTCCTGCATTGACAGCTTAGTTCAGGAATCGCCCAAAAGCAAGAGAATTCAGAGAATTAATTAAGAAAAACACAACAATTCATAACACCAAAAACCATAATAAATCCTGCAAAAACATAGTTCAGGAATTCAATTAAAATCACACAATTAAGATTTAAGAATCTTCTGCGGATGAGAATAGTTCAGGAAATACTCAAAACAAATAATTCAATTAACAACACATAAGAACATTACACAATCATTTCTCTACTCTTACTTATGAGTTCGCCAACACTTAGTCATCCCCCATAAGTAACCAAACAAACGTGTACTCATGGATTCGTCAACACTTAGTCATCCCCCATGAAGTACCAACAGACAGACTAGAGCTCTATACTGACCGTAACCAATCACCCGGCCAAGGCTTGGTTCCCGGTCCACCACGAAGGCTCCTAATCTAATACACACAATCACCACTAAGGCACACACATCCACAACTAATGCAATACAATCACCACTATGACACCACATTCACAACTAAGACACATTATCACCACTAAGGCACCAATTCACAACAAAAGTACACATTTGAAAGATTATATTTTTAAAGGAAAACTTGTTTTCACTTACCATGAGCCGTTGACGATCAAGCTCATATATTTTAAAACAAACAAAGGATAAACAAAATTTTTTAAACAAAACATCATCGTCATCATTTAATCATCATAATCATCATCATATAATTCACCATAATCATCATTTAATCATCATCTTATAATTACCATGATCATCATCTAATCATCATCTTATAATTACCATGATCATCATCTAATCATCATCATATAATTACCATGATCATTTCATCATCACATAATCACCAACATTTTCATCAACATTAAAATCATAACCACCATAAGTAAAAAGGTCACAAAGTGAACCTTGGTGAGATTTTACTCACCTCAGAAATCCCGCTGCGTCTTCAACAAAACACAAGAACCAATCCCAAATCTCACTTCACAAGTCACCTAAAATTACACAAATAATAACCACTTCAATAAAAGAACAAATCATCCTTAACAGGTCTAAATCCAAGATTTTCCCTAAAAGGGGCAACCTTCCTCCGAGACCTCCCAAGGTCATAGAAACCCTCAAACAACCTATTGAAAAAGGTTAACAAGATTTTCAAAGCTCGAACACCACGGTTTAACAACCTCTCACGATTCTCAACTTAGTCTTAAACCTAGGATGTAAAACTTGATCAAACATAACCTCATGACATATCAATGTGCTCGTATCAACAAGCACAAGCTAACAGTTACTCCTAACCTCCCAACCCCTGCCGGACGCGCCGCCACTCGCCACCACAGCCGGCGGCGAGTGGGCCCCACTAATCTCCCCAAAACGTCTGAAAATGGACAAACTCAAAACATCAAACTTGTAGATTGCAGAGAGGGGAGCATCTTTTATACCTGAGTTTTCACCCCAATCCGCCGGAAAATGCCAGAGAACTCACCGGAAAGTTGGAATCTGCCACCACCACTCTCTGCCGCGAGTCGAGCTTTAAGACTACCTGGAGACGGACTAGGACGCCAAGGGGTTTCTATCCCGATCGTTTCCAAGCCACGTCGCCGCCGCTGGAGGTGAGAATCCCCACCGGTCTCCAAGCCAAAATTCCTAGCTTCAGATCACCACTTCCGGGTCAAAACGGCGTGAACCAGCTAGAGAGGGACGAAGGCAAGGAGGAGAGGAAGCAATTCAGGCCGGTGGCACGGTCAGGCGGCGTCGGACGGCGCCGGAAAGTCCGGGTCGAGTTGTCGGGTCCGGGTCGGGTCGGCTGGAGGATTTTGTTACCGAAGGTATCGCGAGAGAGAAGAAGGAGAGAGGAAAATGGGTTTCGGAGAATGGAACCCTTAACTTCTTTATTTAACCCCAAAAAATCATAAAGCCACAAACTTTTGATGACCAAATCTTTCTCATGCGACATTCGTTTTATGTGTGCCACGTGTCTACGAACTCGTATCGACAAATTCTACAACTTTCGTGAAGAAAGTTTCTTGAGAAACCCAACAGAAAAAAAGTCAACTCTTGACCCTTCAAAACCATAATACCGCTTCGGTAATTATGCAACCGAACTCTTCCGCTCTTCCTTCGAATCTCGAAACACCCTAACTTCTAACTCGAAAATTCCCAAATAATATTAGAAACTAATATTAAATTTCCGAGGTATTACATTCAGTGTTATGGGTTTGATCCTTCATCAGTAAAAGACAAGGTAGAAAGCTTGATGATTTGTGTTACTCAATACAACGCGGCAAGGCTTGCATGCATTCATAAAGCTACTCGAGGCACATGTGATCAACGTTTGTCTCATATGGAGGCTGAAATTGCAAAGTCGATAGAAATTCGTCAAACTGACCTTGGTCAACGTCAAGCTGCAATTGAGGAGCAACAAAGGTTGGAGCAGAAAATAACCTCCGTAGACGCATGTTAGTACATAGCCAAAATACTTGGCCAAGTCGAGTATATGGCACAATTACCCGGTCGCCTAAGATCATTCCGGGCGAGACAGCACCAACGAGCCATTCACATGTATCGAAGGAGTGAAGGTTCGGCAGCAATCCACCTGCCAGCAGTCCCACTCTCCGGTGGCAAAACACCCCCAAAAGGGGAGGTGCTGCAGAGTACCATAGACAGTCTCACATCGGGGACTGAGGCCATAAGGCCTAACATTAGCCTATAAAACAGGCACAAATTCCTAAAAGATGTAAGTCCACAAACTCATTCCTATCTCCCGTACTTTGCAAGTAACAACTGAACGCTAACTTAAGCAACGGAGAGTCGAAGACTGGGCCACCCCAGTCCCGACTCCTGACGCACTGCTACTTGTGTAGGTACCATCCTCAAACTCAAGGATTCGACCTCCCGACTCGTGATCTCGGGACAGGTAGAAACAATTGGCGCTAGAAGGTGGGGCCCTTAAGTGGTAACCCCCACATGGCTCACCAGGAGCATATTCCTCATTTGGCCGGAATTCCACTTTCTCTAGGTTTCTTGGTGTGGGAAATACGAGGAGAGAGAATAGATATGGATTTCCTTTCTTCTCCAAGGTTGGTTTCAACCACCGCAAAGGTAGCTCACGGTGACCCATCATGCTCACCTTCCCAGCCATTATGCTCACCATCTCCCAATGAATCTGGTGCCCCATCCTCGGGTCTCAATCGCATCCAGACTACACAACTCTCCATCTCCACCCTATTCACAACTAATTTCTACTCACATACGGCTGATTTAAGCATCAGAGGGTCGAAGGCCGGTAAACCCGGTCTTTCCTCTGACACTCTTTATTCATGATTGACAGGTTATGGGTCTTGAAGATGGTGCTCCCGCATTCTGTGTGATTCATCCCCTCAGCAATCACACCGAAACAATTGGCGCTAGAATCTTGACCTCTCGAAAAAAAAAAAGTCTGGACACCCATCCCAGTAGCGAGGCCAGCCACACCAGTCACGGGGCGACACAAGGTCTCGGCAAGGATATGTTCTCGGTCTCGCGACCCCAATCTTGGCACCCTCCCCCCAGGCCCCTGCCACCGGGACTTACCTTCACCTTTGGCACCCTCTGGCACCCCTCTCTAGGGGACGCCCTCCCGTGCCTCGGTGTCTCTCTCCCCAGCTACCCTGCGGACTTCCCTGGTCTCGCCAGAGTCCCCGCGGACTTCCTTGGTCTCGCCAGTTCCCCCGCAGACTTCCCTAGTCTCGCTAGTTCCCCCGCAGACTCTCCTGGTCTCGCCAGTTCCCGCGGACTCCCCTGGTCTCGCTAGTTCCCGCGGACTCCCCTGGTCTCGCCAGTTCCCGCGGACTCCCCTGGTCTCGTCAGTTCCATCGTTTATTCTCCTGGTCTTGCCAGTACCCCCGCGGACTCTGCTAGTATCACCAGTCTCTACGGACTTCCCTGGTCTCGCCAAAGTCCCCGCGGACTTCCTTGGTCTCGCCAAAGTCCCCGTGAACTTCCCTGCACTACCAGGACAAGTACTTTAGCCGACAAAAAATTTTCGTCGGCTTGTTAAAAAAATTCGTCGGCGAAGCTCTTAGCCGACGAACCTTCGTCGGCTATAGTGTCGTCGAGAAAGGGTCGTCTGTGATGACTTTAGCCGACGACACAAAAAAATTTGTCGGCTAAAGTATGACTATAGCCGATGAAATAATGTCGTCTGCTATAGTCCAAACTTTAGCCGACGACATTAATTCGTCGGCTATAGTCATACTTTAGCCGACGAAATAATGTCGTCTGCTATAGTCCAGACTATAGCCGACGAAATAATGTCGTCGGCTATAGTCATACTTTAGCCGACGAATTTTTTGTCGGCTATAGTCCGTACCTTAGCCGACGACATTTTGTGTCGTCGGTTATCTTCCAAACTTTAGCCGACGAATAATTTAAAATATTCGTCGGCTAAAGGTTGTAATAAAAAAATATAATGGGTCTATGGCCGACGAAATATAGTATATTTCGTCAGCTTTATAGGGATTTAGCCGACGAAATATGCTTTAATTCGTCGGCTAAAATTTTTTATTTTTTTTTAAACTTTAGCCAACGAATTAAGGCTTTTTTTCGTCGGCTATAAGTCCATTCCAATAAAAAAAAACCCCCGAAATTTCTGAATTACCATTCCAAGCAAGCTGCAAAAAACACCAAAACAATTTCATATAACCAACAACAAACACATAAAAGTATATATCAACTACATAAAAGTATCAATTACATAAAAGTATCAAACACATAAAAGTATATATTAACTACATAAATTCTATATCATCTAAATTAAAGTCCTCTTCTGGGGGCTGCTGCGGAGGTTGCGGCGGCTGGGGTAGCTGGGCGGAAGTCATGGGCGGAGGCGGAAGTCCGTGAATCTGGGCAGCTGCAAAGTCCTGCATGTACTGGAACATCTGCTGCTGCTGGGCCTGCTGGATGACATGTATCTCGGCAACATAGGCTGCCTGCGCGGCATTAAAGGCAGCCTGAGCAGCTTGTTGTTCTCGTAGTCTCTGAACTTCCGACTCTAGCTGAGTCGTCCTGTTGATCGTGGACGTGGTCTTGCTGCTGGTCGAGGCTGCCTTTCGTTGAAATCCTGGAGTGGTCTTCAGGACCCCCTCGCCTCTCTTTCCTAGACCCCGGCAGTAGAAGTTGTTTGCTCTCGGTGGGAAGGCTGTGCCCATGATCCTCGCCCTAATCGTCAGATCCGAAGTGTCGATCCGGGACATGGCTTCGGACATCTCTTTCTCCTGCATGTTCGGCCATGTCTCCCTCACTACGGTACTCATGACCTCGTCACTAGCCTCCCTCACCCTCGCCTATATTAATTAAAATTTTTACATAAATTTAAAAATTTAAAAACGTATGGTGACTTACAATATCCTCCTGGGAGTCAGGATATGCCTTCTCGTACGTATAGACGTACGGGTTGACTTCTGGATGTTCTCTGGCCGCCTCGTCCATGAAGACAGCGAACGGTCTAGAACTGGCATGATGGTTCCTTGTGTTGCGTTGCCGGTTCTGAGCGTTCACCCGGGAAACCGCCTTCAAAGAAAAAAGTAAACTATTAGTAAAATATTTTAAAACGCACGTACTTAATTTTAAATTAACTAACTAATTTATTTAAATACCTGTTTACGAGGGTTGTTGAATTCTGATGTCAGAAGCCAACGCCACTCGTACTCCCTTTACTGGAACTCAGCAGGGGTACCAGAACGTGCGTTCCCGTGCGTAGTCCAATGGGTCCGCAGCTCGTTCTTCCACTCCTTATACCTACAGATACAACAAAAATATTAGAAATATTATTAATATCACATACAATTTTGTTTTTCATTAACTTCCCAACGTACCTTCCCCCATGCACAACGTCAGCCCAGCTGTCCCTCAGGTGCTCGGGAACCTCAAACCACACCTGCATTTAACCGTTTATTAGTTTAGCTTTTCGAGAAATCAACATTTTGATACATAATATTATTTTGTAAATTCACCGACATCGCGTTGTGGACCATGTCCTTAACCTCCTGCGGGACCTCGCCCCAGTCGGACCACAACATAGGGACTCTATCCCTAATGAGAGCTCCCACGCGGCCGGAGTACGTCCTCGACTTCCCGCCCGATACTACGTGGCCATCCCTGTCAGTATCGATGACGATCCTCCCCACGGTACCCACCATCTTCTCGAGGGTCTTCCCTGTGACGGGGCCTCTCTTCTTCTTTGTGCCTATCACATGATTCGGCCAAATTGATTATTAAAATATATATGACCCTTTATAAATAATCATGCATCACTGATTACCTGAGGAGCTCGCGACTGATTCCGGCTCTGTCGCCGATGATGATACCCTCGCAGAAATAAGAGGCGTATCAAAAGGCACGAACCAGTACGCCGCTGATGGAGCCACTGGCGGGGGCAGTGGATAAATCGGCGTCCCTGAGCCATCGACTACAGGTAACGCCGGTATCATCCGCGGAAGGAATAGATGAGGCGACGGCATCTGTACCCCAGATGACCCACTATCCGAAGAAGTAGGACCCGGAGTAGGCCCCCGGTGTATCTCGGGCATACGGGGTGCATAAACCTCAGTCTGGGTCTGAGGCCACAACTGTCTCGAGGAACGAGGGACGGCCGCCTGCCTCGATGAAAGGGGCACCTCCGGCGCCGTCTCCAGAAGGCTCGCACGCCTGACTGTCATCTGGCCTTGAAACGTCGTTTGAGGGTTGCTAGAGGTTCCCTCAGACGATTCGGACCTTTGGCCCTTCGAACTCTTCTTCGATCGAAAAAAGCCGCTCATCCTATTTAAAATATAAATCTAAGGCTTTAGATTATTTTGTCTTTATTGTATAAAAAATTATACATGTTTAAAATTATACTTATTCAATAAATAGATATACATAATTAATAATTACATAACAATATATATAGATATACTTAATTAACATAGCATAAAAGTAAATTCGAAATCAAAAATAACTTCATACCAATATATATATAGATATACTTAATTAATAATTACATAACAATATTATATATATCAACATCATCATAAATTAACTAACATATCATAAAACTAAATTCGAAATCAAAAATAAATTAACACATATATTCAAAAATAAACACATAAACTAACATAATTAAATTAACACATAATTAAATTAACACAAATTAAATTAACAAAAATTAAATTAACACAAATTTAATTAACACAAATTAAAGTAACAAAAATTAAATTAACACAAATTAAATTAACACAAATTAAATTAACAAAAATTAAATTAACACAAATTAAATTAACAAAAATTAAATTAACATAAATTAAATTAACACAAATTAAACCTTGGAGACCGGGAGATCGGGGGAGGAGGGCAGGGAGGAGGGCGGGAGGAGGCAGGGAGGAGGGCAGAGGGCAGGGAGGAGGGCGGGAGGCAGGGAGGAGGGCGGGAGGCAGGGCGGAGGGCAGGGAGGCAGGAGACCGAGGGCAGGGAGGAGGGAGGAGGCGGCGACGGGAGAGGGAGGGAGGAGGGAGGAGACCGGCCGGCCGGGAGAGGGAGAGGGATGAGGGAGGAGACCGGGAGGGACAGAGGAGGAAGGAGACCGGGAGGGAGGAGGGAGGAGGGAAAAATTGCGGAAATGAGGGAGGAGGCTAAGGTTTCGCAGTTAAACCCGAAGACTTTAGCCGATGAAATAATTTGTTCGTCAGCTAAAGATAAAAATTTCGTCGGCTATACACTAATTCGTCGGCTAAACCTTCTAAACTCGTCGGCTATAACTTTGAAATTAGTCGGCTAAACTTTATAAATTCGTCAGCTAAACCTTTGAAATTCGTCAGCTAAACCTTTGAAACTCGTCGGCTAAACCTTTGAAATTCGTCGGCTAAACCTTTGAAATTCGTCGACTAAACCTTTATACATTTGGCATGTTGTGATTGTGATGATCAAACTTGAGAAACAGAAATCCGGCCGTCAGATCTGACCATCATGATAAAATACAAGTATGGGAAAAAATTCAACTTGATCCGAAAAGAATAAAAGCTCGATCCGGACGGTCAATCTCGTAAGTCAAACCCCTAAACGCACGGAAAAGGTCGTTTGACCGTCTAAATTACGTATTTTGGCCGGACCTCCAACTGAAAATAGTTTTAAACCGATGACACGCAACAAGTCGTATAAAAATTTTACGCAAAATAACCACCGAATATAGGGCTACTCATAGGGGGAAAAAATGAAAAATTGCATTGACCGCAACTATCGGCACCGAATATTTACCGGAATAGTGTGATTTTTCAACCGTGGATGTATTTCAACTTTCTCGTCATATCTTAATTCATGACTTTTTGGCGTTTGAAGGTTCTACGTATAGTTTGTTTTTGAAACAGAACATTTACATAACACTTGGTAAACAAGTTATACAACATTAGTACGCATGTTGTGATTGTGATGATCAAACTTGAGAAACAGAAATCCGGCCGTCAGATCTGACCATCATGATAAAATACATGTATGAGAAAAAATTCAACTTGATCCGAAAAGAATAAGGGCTCGATCCGGACGGTCAATCTCGTAAGTCAAACCCCTAAACGCACGGAAAAGGTCGTTCGACCGTCTAAATTACGTATTTTGGCCGGACCTCCAACAGAAAATAGTTTTAAACCGATGACACGCAACAAGTCGTATAAAAATTTTACGCAAAATAACCACCGAACATAGGGCTATAGTAGGTAATAGAAAAATTTTAGGGTTTAGCCGACGAATACCCTAACGTATTCGTCGGCTATAGTATGTAATTAAAAAATAACTATAGCCGACGAAATATTAGGTTATTCGTCGGCAAAAACCATCTTAGCCGACGAATTATAGTGTATTTCGTCGGCTAAAGTGTGTAATAAAAAAAATAAAAAACATCTATGGCCGACGAAATTAAGGCTTTTTTCGTCGGCTAAAACATCTATGGCCGACGAATTAAGGCTTTTTTCGTCGGCTATAGTATGTAATTAAAAAATTAAAAATACACGAATAGCCGACGAAATATTAGGTAATTCGTCGGCAAAAACCATCTTAGCCGACGAATTATAGTGTTTTTCGTCGGCTAAAGTAAAAAATACATTAAAAAAACAGACGATATTAGTAAACCATACATTAAAAAAACTTGTTCATCATATATCACCAAAATTCATATAAAATAACTGAAATATAAATTCAACATGTGTAAACTATAAAGGAAAAGGTCTTTGAAAAATTATACAAATTATTGGATTTCGTCCTCTAAATTAAAACTAAGGCTCGTAATCGGAATCATCCGATGAGTCTTCTTCGGTGTCAGAATTAATTTCTGGTAATATATGTCTTTCCTCATCGCCAGAGTCTTCGTCTGTTTCTTGATTTGGATCAACATCAACAAGCCTTGACTCTTCATCACGAATTCGCACCGAACGACCCGCTTTAAAATTATTAAGGCGAATGGTAGAGGAGTTAGGAATACCTATTGCGTTGGGCTCTTGATACGCAACATCCTCTTCCTCGTCTTCGGCCTCTCCAAGTGTAGCCGTCCGGTAAATGTTTCGAGGGTGCACAAGGTTGATTAGTTTCCACGCGTCACCCTTAGCAAGGTCATCAAGATAAAACACTTGTTTTACCGATGTGGCAAAAACGAACGGGTCATCTTCGTAAGAACTTGTAGCAGTGTTCACCGATAATATTCTGTACTGATCGGTCTTCATGCTCTGCGGGCTCGTATCAAACCATCTACACTTGAAGAGGTGCACTATCATGCCTTGCCCATAAACGAGTTCCACCACTGAATCAAGAACACCGTAATAGTCAACTCCATTCCGCCCACCATGTACCATGACCCCAGAATTCTGTGTTCTTCTTCTGCTATCTCTTTGTTCGCATATAAATTGCACGCTATTCACCTTGCACATCGGATAAACTCTTGAGACTATCGGCTTCATCGCTAGAAGTCTTAGTTCGTGCGACCAATTTGGGTGACCATCAAATTGAATATGGTTCATCTGCAGCCAACCATCTCAACTGTAAATATGGATAATTATGCAATAAACATAAACCCGTACAGAAAAATTAAATTACGTACCCAACCGCCAAAATAATCTGCGAACTCCCTGTTGTGGTACTCGAGATCACCTTGAATGTCTGGACAATATAGATGGATGTCTTTCCAGTATTCAACTTTTGGACAGTTAATCAATACCCACCAGTGGGCAATGACTAGCTCATGTGGTTGCAACTTGTAGGAGTACTCTGGCAAAATTCCATACACTTCAACATCACTAGAGACTATGGAAAGATTGAACTTCGGTACATCTACCGGCATGGTTGGCGGAGTTTCCTTCAACGCTCCTAAATACAACTTTATGTAGGTGACGCACTCGTGCGCAATATATGCTTCAACTATACATCCTTCAGGAGCGGATTTATTAATCACATAATCTTTGTAGTCTCCAAGTTGCCTGTAAATCAAGTTGCAAAATGTTATGATTATTGAACATGTATATATATATATTGAGGAATTCAGGTGTAAAAAACGTACCTTTCCATAGGATACATCCAAGTGTAGTGTACTGGACCGGTAAGCAACAATTGCTCGGGAAGATGGATCATCAGGTGAGGCATGATGTCAAAAAAATTTGGAGGAAATATCCTCTCAAATTTACACATGATATAAATGATGTCCTCTTGCATTTCCCGGAGGTTAGATTTTTTCACTTCCCGTGTGCATAACTTCTGGACAAATCTTGCCAACGCTACTAACGGCTCCACCACCTGACGGGGAAGGAACGATCGAATGAAAACAGGGAAGAGACGTTGTAGCAGGATATGACAGTCATGACTCTTCAACCCGTACATCTTATTGTCCCGGAAGTTCACACACCGGGCTATATTTCCTGCATAGCCTGAAGGATACTTCACACAACTCATCCACCTGAAAATTAGGTTCTTCTGGTCAGGCTTCACGGTGTAAGGAGCTTGAGGCATTTTTTTCTTCCCTTCTTTCAACCACAAATGTCTTCTTATTGCGCATTTTTTTAGATCAATGCATGCCTTAGGACCGTCTTTCGTCTTCCCCTCCAAGGTCAGCACTGTGCCCACCACACTGTCGCACACATTCTTTTCTGGACTTCAAGAGACGTACTACGCCGACAAAAACATTCTCGTCGCCTGAAAAAGTTTCTACCGACGGAAGTTCGTCGTCACGTTAGAAAATCTTAATCGATGGATAGTGTCCAAAGCTGAATTATGTTGCCTAAGATTTACTAAGCATACACAAACTTACCGAGGGAAAGGATTCGTCGGCTAGGAATGTTTTAGCCGACAGAAGTTCCCAACAGTCATTTTCTGTGGCCTAGGTAGATTTTAGGCGATGGTTTTGTTGTCTTGTACGAAGGTTATATTTCAGTCGACCAAGTAGGACTTAGCCGACGGAAAGGTTTAGATTCCATCAACAAAGAGCCATTTTCCTATAGTGGATTTCATTATTTCTGGTCTTTGTAGGAAACCTATTTATGGTGATTATGTCAGAATTTATGTCTCTAATTAGATCTAGAGATAAACATACTTTTCCTATAGGATAGAAATCATAGAATCAGTTTCTTTGTCATATTATCTTCTAGAGTAAATCAGTTTCCTATTAGGTGTCTTAGGCCCAGTTTGGCAGGCATATCCAAGAGCTGTTTTTGGGATCAATTTGATTATAGGCCTAACGTATGGTGTTTGGTAAAAGAAAAAATTTCAGCTTTTGGTCACTATTGCTTATTCTAACAGCATAAAATGAGAAACTTAAATTTGGTAGCTTTGAAAGCTGAATTTGAGGAAAACCCTAAACCCTAAACAAGGAGCTATAGTAGCTCCTTGATGAAAATAGGTGGAACTACCAAGTTTGTCCTCATTCTTTTCTGAGAATTGCACATGACAGTTAAAACCCTAATAACTTGTATCGTGATCAAGTATAAACAGTAGAGACAAAGAGATATGATAAGAGAATAGAGAATCATTATCTTATTCATTGATAGAAAGCTTTTATATATGGAATTACAATGTATCAACATGGTAATGATAAATAATACATAGTCATATTTTAACTACATATCGTGATGGCATAAGGCCAATGCACACATATGGAATATCCTAGAATACTCCTCTTTGTGCCACGTGCCGGTATGTCGGTGATGCTAATATGTCGTCTCGTTGAAAACCTTGTCAAGTAACAAAAATCCTGTGGGAGAAAAACTAAACCTTGATTTTTGGAGAAAAAGAGTGCGACACACCCTTCACATTTGATAATAACATGTATGTATGTGCTATACTCCTCTTAAAGTTCACACCTCCCCTTGATCTTTATATCAATCATAGGGCTCTTCCTGATTTTTACTAATCATGGAAGTTTTAACAACTTAGTATGTAAATGCTCTTTAACATGTCTTCAAATGTGGTATTAGACAATGATTAACTAGACCATGCCGTATAGTCCTGAAACATAATCTTTTACACTTAGATCTTGAGGAGAAGACCGCTTATGAACTCAAAACATAACTTCGTACAAGAAATCAAATTTTTGCGCAGTATTACCTTCAGTTACTAGAACATCCGTAAATTCCTCTAGGAAATATGTATGAATGAATCATAAACGGTTTTGGAAACTAGACTCATTTAGCTTTCCAATCGTATATTACACTATTGTTTGTCAAGATATGTTCACAAAGTCTTGTCAAAGTTGATTGTTTTGGCAAAATTAAATTCTCAGACAAATCCGTCCTACTATATGAAAATGGCCATAACTCACTCAATATAATAGGTGCGATCAAATGGTCGGTGTCCCTGGAAAGTAGACACATAGACCTTTCCAATTGTACCAATTTCATCATTTTTTAGTGAATGAGATTTCCTGTAGGTTCCGAAGAATTTAACCTATGAAACTTGGCAGATTCTGATTTCACTTTTGATGTTTCTTTCTTATGTATGGATAGAATAAGCCTCAAACTTTCATACCATTATGTATTGAAAAAGGAGTTACTGCCATTACATTGGCGCTGCGTGGGCACATAGCTACACTTAGCTTTATAACTTTTCATAGCAAATGAGAAGTCAAGTCTTTCTTATTGTGTTGAGTACATTGATGGGTCTTATTGTACTTAGATGGGAATTTCATCTCTTAACACATATTTTTCATCTTTGTTTACACAAAACAATGGATCTCTCTTTAGAGTAAAGACTTTGACTAATAATGGGGTATATGTGGTCCACACTTTCGTTAGAGCGCCTAAGCCGATTGATGGAAAATCATCATCAATACAATCATCGAGTACTTTTAAAAGACCGTGTCTTCCCAAGATCTTTTTCATTTTTAACATCGGATGTTGATACATATTGGCGTCTCTTGATCCATCAAGAGTTCATGTAAATTCAGAATGAACACGCAAATGCATAATTCACCATATCCCTTCCAAATCAAGTAGAGTCCATGTGTGTTTCAATACTTTTAGCAAACGCGTGCTCCTGTGGTCTGGAGCCACTTCATTTGGATGAATGAACTATGTATAAGACCTTTATGTATATCTTTGATCCTGTAGAGATGTTATTATGACCACATTCATAGGCTGCATGTTCAGTTATTCAGAAACTACCAAACTGACAAAGTAGTGGAGTGCAATGACATCTATTACGAGAGCATATCTCATCGTAGTCAATCCCAGTGCGTGCTAGTTAGAGACCTTGCGCCATAAGGTGAGTATAAGCTCTTGTTCTCACTACGCTATATAACAAAGACATAGTTGATAAGGTTTAGTTTACGGTGTCGGCATCACCTATCCAAAGACCTATCTCTTTATTAATGTTGAATCTCATCTTTCCATTAAGCCAATCAACTAAGTTGATATCCATCAACGAATGGTGGTTCGATAGTAGACTCATTATCCCACGTCCTCATGTACACTAGTGTAATACTTGTAGAGATCTCTATATAGATTAGATTTGACATTGAGGCGTCCCCTAATGATAATCACAATTCAGACTTCATGAGACGGATTTAAGTATCACTGATTAATAGATTAGGTTGTGCCAAGCTCGCTTTCTTCCTAGTGCAAGAAAGAAAGCAAGCTTGTGACACCAATTTAAGTATCACTTATTAATGTATAGAACGTAAGGACCTCCCTCATTTTGGGGAGCCACACGGCCTTGTGACACCAATTTTTCCACTATATGGCATCACCATATCACCATCCAAGGTGATGGCGTCAAGACCAACACCTTTTGGTTGCACCATGTCCTCTTGATAGGACATCAATCCTTACAGGCATATTTGTAGCATGTGATCACATCACTTTAACACTTTAAGCATTTGAAATCAAGATGAGACTAAGTGGGGACAAACCAAGACAATTCACGTCGTTCAACTTGAAAACTTGTGTTCTTATCTCTCCCTAACAGTGTCACGCCCCGACCCATAATTTTTACTTTTATTACTGGCATAGTGGTAATAAGAATTTTACCTGTTCGTCAATAAGTGAAAAATATAATTGTTCCCCAGAGAGGTGTAGGGGACGATTATTTTGTGGGAATATTCTAAGGAAGAAAAAAAATGACGACGGTAAAAATGGTAATTTTTGCTAGTAAAAGGTAATTTTATTGGGGTATTATTTTGGGGTGTTGAATTTTGGATATTGGGTTTATTTAGGGGTTTTGGACCCGGGTTGGGCTAAAGCCCAGCTTCAATTTTTTTTTCTTTTTTCTCTCTCTTCCTCCCGGTTTCTTCCCCGAGCCCAGTTTCTGCCCGATTCTTTCGGCCGCCCGACCGCCGCCGTCCAGCCGCCCCATCCCGCCCCACCGGGCCCGTTCGGTCGGTCTCCATCCCAGCTGCAGTTCTAGACCGGTGGCAGCCTCCCTAGCGCCGCCGTGAAGGAGGAATCGACGCCGAGAGCCCCGACTGCCGAAATCGTTTTTTCGCCGGAACTCCTTCCTCCGGCCGCCATAGCCGGTGAGCCTTGTCTCAAAAGGAAGCCATCTTCCCGTGCTTCAATCCCTGCAAAGGGCTCGCTTCATCTCGAGCTAGGTAAGGAGAAATCAGAATTAGAATTTCTAGGGCTTTATTGTGTGTTTGTGTCCGATTGGCTTGGTTAGGCTTAGAATTGGAGTTTGTGGTAGTTAGGAATGTTTTAGAGGATGTTGAGAGGGAGATGCTGCCAAATTTTGGTGACTATCGAAGGTCGCCGGCCGCCGCTGCCGGAGGAGCCGCCGCCGGCGCCGCTGTCGAGAAAATATTTTTGGTGGAGAAAAATGTGAGGAGTTTAATGGAATAAGTTTTAGAATTTTTGGAGGAGTTTTGAATAGGTTTGAGAATTGTTGAAGTTTGGTATTTTTGGCGGATTATTAATTTATAATCCGGCCATTGGATTTTATTTTGGTGGAAGGTGATTTTGAGGATGTCGGTAAAATTTATGGAGTTTTGAGGTTGGCAGTGGAATTAAGATTTTGGAGTGTTAGGCTTGGTTGAGCGCGAAGCATATTTAATTATGCATGTTTTGTTTTATGCGTCGGTATTTTATTTAAGGTTTTATTTATATGGAACAGGACGTGAGGAGGCTCGAGTGGAAGAGACCTCCGACCGACATCAGGCTTAGGCCTACCCTGTGAGTGGACCTTTGTTTTTAAATTTTGTGTTCGAAATGCTTTATCATTTGAATGATTTTTTGTTGTTGGATATTTCCCGAAATTGAGAATTTCGGTGATTATACTCGAGGCACAATTCCGAGAATAGTATGTATATGATTAAATGCTAGCTAGCTATAAGTGATTTCCCCCATACGCGAGGCACAATTCCGGTATGGGTGACATGAGCGTTAGACGCGAGTGTCGTAGCCCTGTGCGACTTTCTAATTTTGCATTTATTTATTCAAAGATTTCGTACAAGGAGTAAGCACGTATATATTACCACTCGGCCACTTTCCCCCATATGCGAGGTACAATTCCGGTGTGGGGTGATGTGAGCGTTAGACGCAAGCATAGTAACTTCGTATGATATCTACATTTTTCAAGTTGTTCATAGATATCGTACCAAGGGTCAGGCGAGTGTGCATACATACTATATATATATAATATCCAGGCCTGAGAGGCAATGTCTTAAAGTTTGGGAGTCTAGCCAGGCTGGACCCCAGTTTAGAATCTTTCCAGTGGAGCTTTTGTTTTTGCCGCTGTTGAAAGCACTTCTTTTGGGGAAATATTTATTTGTTGTCGGAAGCATTTCGTCCACTCACTCTGACGTGTTGAATATTTTCCCCTGGGCTCTTCGTTTTTAAAAATGCCCAGTCTGCAGAGTTCGCGTGAGGTCTAGCAGGAGACGCCGAGGCATAGTGACTCATCTATCAGCTACATTTCGCCAGTAGGTTACCTGTTTAATCTACTAGGGATTTGTTAGCTTTCGCTGTATTTTATTTTATTTTTAGTAGCTCTAAATACTCTTGGAATTCTTCGGTGTAATTTGTATTCTGCCTACTTTTTGAATGTAGCGGAGGATGTATTTATTTTGGAATAAAAAGGTGATTCTTAAATTCTTATAAGTTAGGGTTGTCCATTTTCGAGGGAGGTTTGCCGAGTCTTCAGTAATTTTTCCTTGGAGGTGGTGCTCGCAGGACTCATCTCGGGTTTCGGGATGAAATTCAGGGTGGGTCTTGAGAGTTGGTATCAGAGCTCTAGGTTTCATCTTCTGTTTCCTATTCACTATCGTATTTGCCTAAGTAGCCATAGTGTCTATAGAGTGATGATCCGACCGTGGCGGATTCATCGGCAGTTTCTACTTTTGACGCTATGTGTTATTGGGTATGTGTGGTAGTTTTTGGTAGTCTTGTTTATAGACTACTAAATGTTTTCCTTAGGTACTATGCCTCCTAGACGTCGACCCCGTGTGGCTTCCTCGTCCAACGCCAATGAGGGTGAGGAAGTGAGAGGTTTAGCGGATTCGATTGGGGCTATGTTGAGAGGTGTTCTGGATAGGGTGCAGCCCCCTCGATCTGTGAAGAAGAGAGATGTTGCTGATGCAGGGGCAGTAGAGTTCAAGGGTGCCAAGGGACCCCTTGATGCTTACTCTTGGGTGGACAAGATGGAGATGGCTTTCGAGAGCACAGAACTGCCAGAAGAAAACAAAGTGAAGATGGCAGTTTCTTTTCTGGACGATTCAGCTCGTCATTGGTGGACTCTCGCCAGGAGAAATAATGATGGTGCTCAGACTATGACTTGGGAGTAGTTTAAGGCGCTCTTCTTGGGTCAGTATTTCAACCACTCTCATCGTAGTATGATCCAGTCAGACTTTCTGAATATGAAAAGAGAGACGATGAGGGAGTCATTGAGTTTGAGCAGAGGTTCACCACTTTGAGCTATCATGTGCCCCATTTGATTCCTGATGAGAGGACCATGATTGGTATGTTTGTTGATGCGCTTGGAGGAGTGTTTGCAGACAAGATGGTTGGTGCTGTCTATCCGACCTTCCTGGATGCAGTTGGTGCAGCTATGGCCATCGAGACCAGGGGGATTTATAGAGCTCGGCCTCGAGATTTCAGTGGTCCCAGTCAAGGTCCATCTAAGAAAGCTGCTTCATCGTCCGCTTCTGGATCTTCAGCGGGCAGTGGCAGTAGTGGAGGATCGGGTTATGGTCCTCGGGGGAAGAAATAGAGGGCATGTCAGGAGACCTTCCAAGAGCCAGTTGGGTAGGCAGTAGGCCGGTTAGTTTAGTGCTGGTGGTAGTTCCCAAGGGGGATCTTCTGGTGGTCAGACTTTCTCTTTTGGTCAGCAGTAGTCTTCTGGATGCTTTGAGTGTGGTGATCTGGATCATTTCAGGAGAGATTGTCCTTTGTTGACACAGATGACCGCCTCTTCTCAGCAAGACAGTCAGTTTTCAGCTAGAGGCTCTAGTGGTGGTTCTCGTGGTGGTTTAGCAGCTAGGGGTGGTTCTCAGTAGGGGAGTGGTCAGCGTGGACGTCCCATGACTCGCGCTAGACTACATGCTATGACCCAGCAGGAGGGTCATACTTCTCCAGATGTCATCATTGGTACGTTGTTAGTTTTTGGTCAGCCAGCTTTTATTTTAATTGATCCCGGAGCCACGCATTCTTTTATGGCTAGTAGATCCTCCATGCCAATGTGCCATCATCGCCTCTTCCAGGCGAGTGGCATGTTTCTCTACCCTCTGGTGAAGTGATGAGGGTAGATTAGGTGTTTAGTGGTTGTGAAGTGCTAGTAGAGGGATTTAATTTCAAGGCCGATTTGATTCCTCTAAATATGGTGGAGTTTGATGTGATCTTGGGGATAGACTTCTTAGAGTCTTATAGAGCTGTGGTAGATTGTTTTCGAAAGGAAGTAGTGCTTCGAAGTCTGGATGGTGTTGAGGTTGCTTTTCAGGGGGAAAAAGATGTGATTTCGAGTTGCCTGATTTCAGCTGTGGCTGCCAGGAAATTGTTAAATAAAGGCTGTCAGACATTCTTAGCTCATGTTGTGGATGCAAGTATAGGAGTGTTGGAAGTGGGGGATATTCCTGTAGTAAGAGAGTTCTCGGACGTGTTTCCCGAGGATTTGCCTAGTTTGCCTCCTGTAAGGGAGATAGACTTTTCTATCGAGTTGCTTCCTGGAACTATGCCTATCTCTAAAACACCTTACAGAATGGGTCCAGCCGAATTGAAAGAGTTGAAGACTCAATTGCAAGAGTTAGTAGATAAGGGTTTTATTCGGCCTAGCATGTCTCTATGGGGTGCTCCGGTGTTGTTTGTTAAGAAGAAGGACGGCACCATGAGACTATGCATTGATTATAGGAAGCTGAATCAAGTCACAGTGAAGAATAAGTACCCGTTGCCTCGCATTGATGATTTGTTCAATCAGTTGAGAGGTGCCTCGGTGTTCTGAAAGATTGATTTGATATCTGGTTATCATCAGTTGCGGATTTGGGATAGTGACGTAGCCAAGATTGCCTTTCGATCACGCTATGGTCATTATGAGTTTATGGTGATGCCTTTTGGACTTACTAATGCACCCGCGACGTTCATGGATCTCATGAATAGGGTGTTTAGTCCATATCTTGACCGTTTCGTGATCGTGTTCATAGATGATATTTTGGTGTACTCGAAAGGTGACAAGGAGCATGCCAAACATCTAAGATTAATATTGCGGACTTTGAGGAATGTGTAGTTGTTTGCCAAGTTCAGCAAGTGTGAGTTTTGGCTGGATAAAGTGGGATTTTTGGGTCATGTAGTTTCAGCTGAAGGTGTTAGTGTGGATCCCCAGAAGGTGGAAGCGGTGTCCAATTGGAAAAGACCCACAACTGTGACTGAGATTCGTAGTTTCTTGAGATTAGCAGGTTATTATCGGCGTTTTTTGCAAGACTTTTCAAAGATTGCAGCTCCACTATCTACATTGACCAAGAAAGGAGTGAAGTTTGAGTGGTCAGATCAGTGTGAGCAAAGTTTTCAAGAATTTAAGAACCGCTTGACTAATGCTCCAGTGTTGGCACTTCTGGATGATAGCGGGGAGTATGTGGTGTTTTATGATGCTTCTAGACGAGGTCTAGGTGGAGTTTTGATGCAGCATGATCGAGTGATTGCTTACGCTTCTAGGCAATTGAAGCCGCATGAGGTGAATTATCCCACTCATGATTTAGAGCTTGCAGCTGTGGTTTTTACTCTCAAGTTGTGGAGACACTATCTTTATGGAGCCAAGTGTCAGATTTTTACCGATCACAAGAGTCTTCGGTATGTGTTCACATAAAGGGAGTTGAATATGAGGCAAAGAAGGTGGATGGAGTTGATCAGTGATTATGATTGCACTATAGAGTATCATCTAAGAAAGGCTAATGTGGTAGCTGATGCTCTTAGTCGCAATCCCTCCGTGTCTTTGTTTCACTTGAGGATGGTTCGAGTTCCACTTCTTTGTGAGCTGCGATCTATAGGGGTGGATTTAGCGGTGGATGAAGTGGGTGCTTTGGTAGCCAGTTTCCATGTGAGGCTAGTTTTGGTTGATAAAGTGCGGGAGGCATAGTATAATGATCCTTCCATAGTTCGGTTGATAGAAAGAGCAGCGAATGGAGCCACCGTAAATTTTTTGGTAAGAAGAGATGGGTCGTTGTTGTTCAAAAGTAGGCTTTGTGTGCCAAAGAGGAACGAAGAGTTAAAGATTGAGTTAATGGAGGAAGCTCATAGTTCTGCTTATGCTGCTCACCCGGGGAGTACAAAGATGTATTGGGCTCTGAAAGATTATTATTGGTGGCCAAACATGAAGAGAAAAATTGCAGCTTTTGTGAGTAGGTGTCCGATTTGTCAGCAGGTGAAAGCTGAAAGGCAGAAACCTTCATGGTTGCTTGAGCCGTTGCCTATTCCAGTGTGGAAGTGGGACCACATCACCATGGATTTTGTTTTCAGTTTACCTCGTACCCGTGAAGGGCATGACGGTATTTGGGTGATAGTGGATAGACTCACTAAATCTGCTCATTTCTTGCTGGTGGGAAAGAAGTATTCGCTGGATAAATTGGCTGAGCTGTTTGCAAATGAGAAGATCAAGGTGGTCAGGGATAGACTCAATGCTGCTCAAAGTTGGCAAAAGAGTTATGCAGATGACCGCAGGAAGGACCTTGAGTTTCAAGTAGGTGATTGGGTGTTCCTGAAACTATCTCCTTGAAAAGGGGTAGTACGTTTTGGCAAGCGTGGGAAGCTTAGTCCGAGGTATATTGGGCCTTATGAGATAATAGAGCGAGTTGGCTCTCTTGCCTATTGGTTAGCTTTGCCTTCGGAGTTGTCCAGGATACATAATGTGTTTCATGTATCCATGTTTCGCAAATATATTGCCGATCCTTCTCATGTGCTGGAAGAGCAGCCGATTAGTTTGCCGAAGGATTTGTCCTATGAAAAGGAGCCGGTTCAGATTCTACATTGGAAGGAGCCAGTGCTTAGGAGCAAGTCAATTCCGCTCGTCAAAGTGCTTTGGAGAAGCCACCAAGTAGCGGAAGCTACTTGGGAGTCAGAGGAGCAGATGAGGCGGCAGTATCCTTATCTCTTTGAGTAGCGAGTTTGTAAATTTCAAGGACGAAATTTTTATGAGGGGAGTGATCTACGCATTTTATGCTTGATTATTAATGTCTTTCTCTCTACATTTTGCTTTGTTATGAGCTTAGTAAATATGTTTCTAACTTGTTTTATGTTTTTATGTAGAAAATAAAGGAGAAATAATAAAGGAGGCGATTTGGACCAAAATATGTGCAATTACATGGTATTCTCGGCCAAAGAAGAATTGGAGTAAAAAAGGAAGCTTGTGTTGACTAGGAAACAATTTCCTATGTTGACTAGGATATGGAGCAAGTAGTGATGCATGGACATTGATGAAGTCTAGTCCATGAAGGAGATGTCCAAACCAAGTCCAATATGGAGAAGAAGATCTAAATTCGGCAGAATATCAAGGAATGTCCAAGTCTTGATTCCTAATTAATTCGGGGAAATTCCTGTGCACATGTCACAACTTCAACGGACTCTCCAGGACAGCTCAGAATGAAGCAGAAAACGTGCTAGATATGGATAGAAAGCTACTGGAGTCTAGTTTCCAAATCAATTGAAATAACCTCAATATCTATTTTCTAGAGGGAGTTATGACGAAATCATCAGACAGAGGTCATTGGGCCGAATTGAGAATAACTAGTGAAACCTAAACCAATTCGGTTTAGGATTGTGTGGCCGGCCTCTCTAGGGTTTTTCTTCTATAAAGCATGACTTAAAGGGCAGAAGAATCATCACTTATCAAAGAGCCGAACCCCTGCCCTAGAGTCCTCTCAAGCCTCTCCAAAACGTCATAGTCTCCAAGGAAGCCGCCTATCCTCACCAATCCGCCTCCATCAACATCCAAGGGCCGAAGGCATAGCTTGGCAATCCTAAGGTGTTTTCATCCTCCATCCATCGAAGAAGCATCAAGCACGGATTAGTATAGGGCAATTCCCTTACTCAAAAAGTGTAACAATGACTTCTTCTCTTTATTCTTCTTCCTTGTGTAAACTTATGATTATTATGGATTGGTTTCTTGAAGTCTTTTGGTTAAATAATTCTAATTAGTTTTGTATGACTTGTTTGGTGTCTTTTGAAATTGGTTACTCATGCGTACTTGTTCCTAACGCTTAATTTGAATGCAGGGCAATTCCCGGTTTAGATTATGATGTGTTGAATATCGGGCAATTCCCGAGTTTGGCACTTAATTATGAGTTATGCATGTAAAACGTAGCTAATGACTTAGAGACCAAATAGGTTGCATGAAATTGGTTAGGTTATTAAAGGATAGGTAAATTGATAAGTTGATATTGTAAATATTAGATTTAGGTATTATTTTCGGCTATGATGCATGTTTGGTAATTTTAGGGTTCTTGATTGTTTGCTTGTCTATGAGTGAAGCATGTTAGAATTCTAGGGTTCCTATATGTTTGATTGCCACGTTTTGTAGGAAAATTAGTTAAAAAAATCTTGCACCGCCCTAAACAACCTTAGCATAGTTATGCAAGCACCCTTAATCCCCGGTTAAGAACGATCCCTACTTACCAATGCTACATCTACAAAGAAGGGTTTTAATTGTATTTGTGTTTGATTGAGTGTTTAATTTAACGCTTGAAAACACGCGAACCAATTTTTGGCGCCGTTGCCGGGGATTGAAAAGAATTGTGTGATTATGCTTGTACATTATGTTAATAACTTTCTGTTTTGCAGGGCTGTGCACTGCCCAGTTTTGGGTAAATTGTTTGACGTAGCTAGAGGACTCATAAAAATCTGACATTTTGCAGGATTGTTTGGTTATTTGTCTAGTTTATGCCTGAAAAATTTCAGCCCCATCGGATTAACCAGTAATTCTGTAGAAAATCGACAAGCAGCTGCGCGCAATTTGCGCGATTCTGGAATTTGTATATGTCCTGTGTGAATTTGCTAGTGGATTGTTTGGTTTATGTCTTTTCAGGTTTTTATCTTAGTTTGAGAATTTTTGGAACGAAAGAAGACACAAAACTGATTTGGACCTTAACCCTTCGTTGGTTTCTTTTGAAGAACTTTCGAGGTTGAGGGCGGTCCACACTTAGTTTTTGTGGATGTCGACAATATGGGAAGTTCTTAGCTGAGTAAGGGGCCTATATGAATGGTGTCTAGGCTGAGTGCGTCCGGGAGTAACAATTGGGTTTCAAGGACCACAGACTTTGCGCAAGCATAATAGGGGCTTCGACCCCCGTGGCTCCACCAAACGATTCCCTACCGGCACGATTCACACTTCTACCTGGCCATTCATGCCTTCTGAAACCACGGAGCTGCCTATGTTTAGATGTCATTGCTTCAATCACCATTAACTCACAATTTAAGATGCGGATCTGAGGAGGCATAAAACTTAGAATCGTTAGTTTTGTGTTTAATTTTACTTAACCTATTTTTGCTAGTGATTGCTTGTTTGCTAATCATTAGTTTCTCTGTTTTTGTCGCACTAAGATATATGGGATTAAACATGACGTTGACTTGGGTAGCGACTCAGCCCATTGCACATCATTGTCCTCTGTCCCCGTACCTAAGTGTGATTTCACACTAATCTAATTATATGTGACTAACGTGTTTAACTTTTATATTTAACTTGATTTTGAGGAAGCAGCTCAAGAATTGGAACGTGAGGAAGAGGAAGAACTCGAAGAAAATAGTGAAAAGGGGGAAGACAATGACTCCAACTTTAGCTATGGAAGCCACGGAAACTCACCAAGGTCATATACTTCACAAGGCTCACCATGGGAGGATGAGTATCTTCACGCACAAGGATGGGATGACAATTTCGACACCAAACAAGCCTTTGCGGATGAAGACTAAAGGAGTCATACGTCTAGCCAATGGACGTTAAAAGCAGCGCTCTAGGGAGGCAGCCCTACATCAAGTCGCACATTTGTGCAATTTTGAGACTTTCTGTTTTTATTTTTTTTTTATTCAAGTTTTTGGATATTGTATTAGACTTATTAGTGTTTTGTTGCACCTTTTTGCAACTATTTTTGGACAACTTTTTCTTTATTTTTCTTTCCTTATTTTTTATTTTTATTTTTATTCATTTCAGTTTGTGAAAGTTGGATAAATCTCTTGTTTTTGAAATGCAGTTTATGGACTTTGCAGCAACTCAAGTCAGGAATTTGCACGGAAATCACAAGTGTTTTTCTACTCTCTGGACACCCTACATCTACTTTGAAGTATCGATTGCAAGGAGCTTTCATTTGAAGGTCAAGGTCTTGTACCTTGAGGCAGGTGCCTAAATTTCAATCCTACCCGAAGGCCGTGAGTATGGGATGTCTACAAGGGGGAGCTTTCTCAACTTTCAACTCTTGCTTTTTCCTAATTAGTTTCTGTTTATGTTGTTTTGTTGTGAATTCATGTTTCCATGCTTTATTCTATGTTGCATGCTATATTTTGTTCTACATTGAGGGCAATGTAGAGTTTAAGTGTGGGGGAAGGATTTACATGTTTATTGAGTCATTTATTGAAAATTCATAAAAATTGAAAAATGTCTAAAATTTTAGGAAAATTAAAAAAAAAAAAAACTTTTGAGTCTTTTTGTTTAACTTAGTGTTTTAAAGAGTCTTAGGATGCCCTTAGTTAGTCGATGATGAAAATGGACCGAAAGAACATACATATGGCGTTGGAAATCATCAAGAATGAATTCATGTGCTAATTGAGAGATCTTTGAGTGTTATGACATGTAGTAGATATGGTTTGCAAAACTTGGTACAGAAATTCGCATGTTAGAATAAGTTTTGAATCATATAAGCCTTAAAAGTGAGATTTTGAGCCTAAACACTACTTCTTTGAGAGTAAATTTTGTGCATTACATATGATAGGTCTCAGAATCATTCATACACTCACTTGCCATAGATCTTAATGAACTAGAGAATACTAGAACTTACTCATGTCAACTTGCAAAGCTTATAATTGTTACATACCCTGATTTTGGATATGATTAAAGGCACTTAGGTTTTCCACCACTTTGCCAAATTGCCATGTATCCCATATGTGCGCACGAGTTGCGACACCCCTAGATGAGCCCATTTGAGCCTACATTAAGTCTTTCTTTCATTGCCATATGAATCTAAACACTTAAACTTAGTGTAGATTATCCATACCCTTGTTCTAAAGACTTGGTGGGATTTTTGAAGCTAAAACAAAGAAAATGGCGTGAGAATCATGTAAGGGAATGTATGTATGGGGATAGACTTGTTCAAACAGCTTGTTAAAAAAGATGATTGCCGAAAAACAAAAGAAAATTTCGAGAGCAAGAACAAAAGAAAGATCAAAAAGCTCTCCGGCAATAGGTTCTAAGTATCTAAAGTTTGGATTAATGTCCCCCGTACTTGTGAGTTTGGAGTTTGTTTCGAATAGAAGGCCCAATGATGCAAAATACGGCCTTTGTCCTGTTCTCAGAGCTCAAGGGAAGTTTAGAATGAAGATAGGGCCCAACATGATGAAATCCGGCCCTTGTACTTCAAAGTCATACATGGTGACGTTTTTGGCGAGATGGGAGCTTAAATTTGATCAAGTTTTGGTACTTTGGCTAAGTCTTTAGAATGTTCTTAATCACCACATATCTAACTTTTGAATGCCTTAACCTCAACCCCATTACAACCCTTAAAAGTCCTTTTTGATCTTTAAGATGAGTAGCCTTCAATCTGTGGAGTAAGTTGCGTGAGTAAGCATATGGTTTTGGTTCATTTGAGCAAGTAATTCATTCCATTCATTGATTTAAACACTTTGAGTGAAATCATCTTTGCATGAGTGGAAATATGATGAGAGCATCCATGTGAGTTGATTTGAACTTCATTCGAAGCATGCACAGACTTAAACTCACTATTGTTTTCTCTATGTCTTACTTGTTCATAGCGTGATCATGCCTCTGTTATCTATTGAATTCAAAGGTCATTCATGCTTGACACATTGTGATTCCATTGCCATATACATTAAGAAATTTCTGAGACAAATTTTGACTAAGGGCTTAGTGTTGTTTTACTTAGTATCTCTTACGTTTTCAAGCATGATAACATGAAAATTTGCGGCTTTGAAACGTTGAGACTTCTAAGTGTTTTTGTGAGGTTTTTTCCCATTGTTATTTTTCCCTTTATTGTTTTTCTTTGTTTTTGAGTCCATGTTTTGTTTTGTATTTGCTAGGGACTAGCAAAGTCTAAGTGTGGGGGAATTTGATCTACGCATTTTATGCTTGATTATTAATGTCTTTCTCTCTACATTTTGCTTTGTTATGAGCTTAGTAAATATGTTTCTAACTTGTTTTATGTTTTTATGTAGACAATAAAGGAGAAATAATAAAGGAGGCGATTTGGACCAAAATATGTGCAATTACATGGTATTCTCGGCCAAAGAAGAATTGGAGTCAAAAAGGAAGCTTGTGTTGACTAGGAAACAATTTCCTATGTTGACTAGGATATGGAGCAAGTAGTGATGCATGGACATTGATGAAGTCTAGTCCATGAAGGAGATGTCCAAACCAAGTCCAATATGGAGAAGAAGATCTAAATTCGGCAGAATATCAAGGAATGTCCAAGTCTTGATTCCTAATTAATTCGGGGAAATTCCTGTGCACATGTCACAACTTCAACGGACTCTCCAGGACAGCTCAGAATGAAGCAGAAAACGTGCTAGATATGGATAGAAAGCTACTGGAGTCTAGTTTCCAAATCAATTGAAATAACCTCAATATCTATTTTCTAGAGGGAGTTATGACGAAATCATCAGACAGAGGTCATTGGGCCGAATTGAGAATAACTAGTGAAACCTAAACCAATTCGGTTTAGGATTGTGTGGCCGGCCTCTCTAGGGTTTTTCTTCTATAAAGCATGACTTAAAGGGCAGAAGAATCATCACTTATCAAAGAGCCGAACCCCTGCCCTAGAGTCCTCTCAAGCCTCTCCAAAACGTCATAGTCTCCAAGGAAGCCGCCTATCCTCACCAATCCGCCTCCATCAACATCCAAGGGCCGAAGGCATAGCTTAGCAATCCTAAGGTGTTTTCATCCTCCATCCATCGAAGAAGCATCAAGCACGGATTAGTATAGGGCAATTCCCTTACTCAAAAAGTGTAACAATGACTTCTTCTCTTTATTCTTCTTCCTTGTGTAAACTTATGATTATTATGGATTGGTTTCTTGAAATCTTTTGGTTAAATAATTCTAATTAGTTTTGTATGACTTGTTTGGTGTCTTTTGAAATTGGTTACTCATGCGTACTTGTTCCTAACGCTTAATTTGAATGCAGGGCAATTCCCGGTTTAGATTATGATGTGTTGAATATCGGGCAATTCCCGAGTTTGGCACTTAATTATGAGTTATGCATGTAAAACGTAGCTAATGACTTAGAGACCAAATAGGTTGCATGAAATTGGTTAGGTTATTAAAGGATAGGTAAATTGATAAGTTGATATTGTAAATATTAGATTTAGGTATTATTTTCGGCTATGATGCATGTTTGGTAATTTTAGGGTTCTTGATTGTTTGCTTGTCTATGAGTGAAGCATGTTAGAATTCTAGGGTTCCCATATGTTTGATTGCCACGTTTTGTAGGAAAATTAGTTAAAAAAAATCTTGCACCGCCCTAAACAACCTTAGCATAGTTATGCAAGCACCCTCAATCCCCGGTTAAGAACGATCCCTACTTACCAATGCTACATCTACAAAGAAGGGTTGTAATTGTATTTGTGTTTGATTGAGTGTTTAATTTAACGCTTGAAAACACGCGAACCAGGGAGAATTGTCACGCCCCGACCCATAATTTTTACTTTTATTACTGGCATAGTGGTAATAAGAATTTTACCTGTTCGTCAATAAGTGAAAAATATAATTGTTCCCCAGAGAGGTGTAAGGGACGATTATTTTGTGGGATTATTCTAAGGAAGAAAAAATATGACGACGGTAAAAATGGTAATTTTTGCTAGTTAATGGTAATTTTATTGGGTTATTATTTTGGGGTGTTGTATTTTGGATTATGGATTTATTTAGGGGTTTTGGACCCGGGTTGGGCTAAAGCCCAGCTTCAGTTTTTTTTTCTTCTTTCTCTCTCTTCCTCCCGGTTTCTTCCCCGAGCCCAGTTTCTACCCGATTCTTCCGGCCGCCTGACCGCCACCGTCCGGCCGCCCCAGCCCGCCGCACCGGTCCCGTTTGGTCGGTCTCCATCCCAGCTGCAGTTCTAGACCGGTGGCAGCCTCCCTAGCGTCGCCGTGAAGGAGGAATCGACGCCGAGAGCCTCGACTGTCGAAATCGTTTTTTCGCCGGAACTCCTTCCTCCGGCCGCTATAGCTGGCGCGCCTTGGCTCAAAAGGAAGCCCTCCTCCCGTGCTCAATCCCTCCAAAGGGCTCGCTCCATCTCGAGCTAGGTAAGGAGAAATCAGAATTAGAATTTCTAGGGCTTTACTGTGTGTTTGTGTCCGATTGGCTTGGTTAGGCTTAGAATTGGAGTTTGTGGTAGTTAGGATTGTTGTAGAAGAGGTTGAGAGGGAGATGCTGCCAAATTTTGGTGACCATCGGAGGTCACCAGAGTTGGTCGCCGGCCGCCGCCGAGAAAATATTTTTGGTGGAGAAAAATGTGAGGAGTTTAATGGAATAAGTTTTAGAATTTTTGGAGGAGTTTTGGATAGGTTTGAGAATTGTTGAAGTTTGGTATTTTTGAGGGATTATTAATTTATAATCCGGCCATTGGATTTTATTTTGGTGGAAGGTGATTTTGAGGATGTCGGTAAAATTTGTTTTGAGGTTGGCAGTGGAATTAAATTTTTGGAGTGTTAGGCTTGGTTGAGCGCGAAGCATATTTAATTATGCCTGTTTTGCTTTAAGCTTCGGTGTTTTATTTAAGGTTTTATTTATATGGAACAGGACGTGAGGAGGCTCGAGAGGAAGTGACCTCCGACCGACATCAGGCTTAGGCCTAACCTGTGTGTGGACCTTTGTTTTTAAATATTGTGTTCGAAATGCTTTATCATTTGAATGATTTTCTGTTGTTGGATATTTCCCGAAATTGAGAATTTCGGTGATTATATTCGAGGCACAATTCCGAGAATAGTATGTATATGATTAAATGCTAGCTAGCTATACGTGATTTTCCCCATATGCGAGGCACAATTCCGGTATGGGTGACATGAGCGTTAGACGTGAGTGTCGTAGCCCTGTGCGACTTTCTAATTTTACATTTATTTATTCAATGATTTCGTAGAAGGAGTAAGCACGTATATATTACCACTTGGCCGCTTTCCCCGATATGCAAGGTAAAATTCTGGTGTGGGATGATGTGAGCGTTAGACGCAAGCATAGTAACTTCGTATGATATCTACTTTATTCAAGTTGTTAATAGATATCGTACCAAGGGTCAGGTGAGTGTGCATACATACTATATATATATAATATCCAGGCCTGAGAGGCAATGTCTTAAACTTTGGAAGTCTAGCCAGGCTGGACCCTAGTTCAGAATCTTTCCAGTGGAGCTTTTGTTTTTGCCGCTGATGAAAGCATTTCTTTTGAGGAAATATTTATTTGTTGTCGGAAGCATTTTGTCCACTCACTCTGACGTGTTGAATATTTTCCCCTGGGCTCTTCACTTTCAGAAATGCCCAGTCTGCAGAGTTCGCGTGAGGTCTAGCAGGAGACACCGAGGCATAGTGACTCATCTATCAGCTACATTTCGTCAGTAGGTTACCTGTTTAATCTACTAGGGATTTGTTAGCTTTCGCTGTATTTTATTTTATTTTTAGTAGCTCTAAATACTCTTGGAATTCTTCGGTGTAATTTGTATTCTGGCTACTTTTGAAATGTAGCGGAGGATGTATTTATTTTGGAATAAAAAGGTGATTCTTAAATTCTTATAAGTTAGGGTTGTCCATTTTCGAGGGAGGTTTGCCGAGTCTTCAGTAATTTTTCCTTGGAGGTGGTCCCCGCAGGACTCATCTCGGGTTTCGGGATGAAATTCGGGGCGGGTCTTGACAAACAATAGGAGTGTTGTCTTATCAAAGTGACAATCCGCAATATAGCGGTGAAAGAGATCACCTGATAATGTTTTTTTCTACATAGGCGGACTATATGTGGAGGTTTATATCCAACCTAAACTTATTCATCTGAAATGACCCATTATTGTGCACAGTGGCATTACAATTTGACACCTAGAAATAACATCTAGCCAAGCTCAAAGATTGGAGATCAGTTTCAATCCTGTTTGTGCTCAAGGATTGCAATTTTGTGTCAATCCTAGTACACAATGATGGTGGGTCGTAGATGAATAGTAAAGCTGCATGCAAATATTGCATAGCCAAGCTGAAGTTGGGTGCACATCAACAATATTCAAGCGACAAGCTAAAGTTACTTGGTCGTAGCCTCGGTGTGACCGTATTACTTGGTCGTAGCACTATAAAGCATAATAGTGTAACACGTGACCAGTGTGTTAACACTTCAACCATCACCATAAACATGGGGTACATGACACTTCAACTTATATCCCGATAAACTTTTTTAAACAATGGATAGTGTGCCCGATGAAGTATAAGCAGTAGATAATAGTGTAACACGTGACAAGTGTGTTAACACTTCAACCATCACCATAAAGCATAAAAAGGTGTCCGCAAGTTAGTTGTATGTATCTACATAGTTTAATATAAGAATGGAATATTTTCTTTTGTGTCATTTAGCATAGGAGGGTCTCACTCCTAATTTAGATAAAAAATAGGCTTTCAAAACTAGCAATGAGCATTGCAGGGGGCCAATGAGACATTGAGGAAAAG
The DNA here is from genome assembly GCA_034370585.1 of Fragaria x ananassa. Taxonomy (NCBI): domain Eukaryota; kingdom Viridiplantae; phylum Streptophyta; class Magnoliopsida; order Rosales; family Rosaceae; genus Fragaria; species Fragaria x ananassa. Next base: position 6,732,364 of record CP139760.1, read on the forward strand.
CCAGCGCACCTCAATTACTTGAGGAATTGATCGGACGGCCTCTGGAAAGTTGGAGCCGTGTTCGGGTGACATCAATGTCCCCGGGTACCGCCATTTATAACTATGGTGTAACCATCATGCTTCTTGATGAAGCTAGATCCCGAATGTCTTTGTTTTGAGTGGAATAATGGATGTCCATGAGAATTTCTTAAAATTTGGACCATTATATCTCTTCTAGGATGACCTGAATTGGTCAAAACTAAAGCCTATATGAGTTGGTGTCCTAAATATCATATTTGGCGACAACATGAGATTCGAACCAAAGCTTATAGTCCACTAAATTGACTCATGAACTTCTCCAAGATGTGTTTCAGTCCGCATTCATGAGAAGGTATACACAAAATAATTCTTATTCATTCTCATAATGTGTTTTCAAATGAAAACTATTAGCGTGAATGTCTTTAAAGCTCAACATGGTTCGGTTGCCTCTCAATGAATAGAGGGCATCTATGACATTGATCATGGTGCCATGAGGCATCAAGAATCAAGCTAAATCGTGTCCCTGAATGACCGGTATGATTCAATTATTGTAGAAGATTTACAGAGGCATAAAATCCATAGATAGTTACCGATTCCTTAGATTGTTGTGGGTAGTTCCATTATCTGCGAGGCACTCAATGTCTCCATGAGACATATCTACAAAAAGAAGTAAATATGCAAGTAAATATTCTAATTGAACCATTTAGAAGGATTGAAAGAATCTAAAAAAAGCTGCAATCCCGGAAGTGCATAAAAATTTTCGTACAGAATGACATTTGCGCACTAAAAAAACCATAACTTCTTTGCTAAAATAGATATGGACGAACTGCAAAAATTTCTAAAAACTAGACTCACAGATCTTTCCAATGATATAAAGCTCACAGTCTAGTTCATCCGGATATGTTCACAAAGCTCAAACGAAGTTGGCTATCCAGAGGAGACAAATTACCGTTTTTCACAGAATTGGCATATGCGAAGCTGTAAAGTTTGCAGATGGCGTGTACGCTTTTTCCTTAGCCAAAAGTGACGTGTGTATGATCAAAACCAAGTCTTTTTGGTCGTTCCAAGGTCGTAAACTCCATGACTAGTTAGCAAAAGCTCCCTGACATGAACATAAACTAACTCAGAGGACCTAGAGGATTCGATCATGATGATGATTATCCGGTTTTGATAAGTCTTCAATGTCTTTTGCAAGACGGAAATTGGTTTAATAGCGTAAGGGGATCCAAAATCAAAAGCTTTCGGTAACTTCAAGTCAGTATGACCAAGCATATTCGTTGTGGGTCGGTAGTGCGAGGCACACTTAAACCACTATCTCCTTAATTTCAGACAATTCTAAGACATCACAATGAGCTTGGATGAGCCTAGTTGAACAGCTGATGGAGGAAAATTTTCTATAGAGTAGAAGACTTAACCGGAAAACACGTGGGCGATCCTCCTTGAGGATGCGGTGCTGTGAGTCACCTTCAAAGGAAGGGACCAAAATCGGCACAATATGCCATGTTTCTAAGGACGATGTAAGAATGTACATCTTTTTTGTAAATCAATACGAACCATAAGAGGAGAATAGTTTCGTAACTTCAAAAAAAATCTCAAAGCATTCATTATTGGTAATGTGAGTATATATCGAGGTCTTGAATAAATAAAGAAAGTCGATCTAGCCGATGATGTTAAAGTCAGGAGTAGCTAGAGCTGGATCCGAATATATGAAATCCGCAATCATAAGGATGACGTTCTTGTCCTTATATTGATTTTTGGTACCTTTTTGTATGCATTCATGATTTGAGGATGAACTCGACAACTCCTCAACCAAGGATCTGGAGATCCACACGGTTGCATTGTTCGGAGCTGGCATGAGTAGTTTTAACAGATTAGTGTCTAGACCGGGAGTGTTGCCATTATGCGACACCTCCCCCTCTTTTCTAGACTTCAGTGCGACTTCTTTACTGTTGTCGTGACCCACATTGCCTTTACCACACTAGGGTTTAATCCTACGTACGTGCACAATCTAATATGTTTATCTCACTAGTGTTTATTCAATTCCATTAAAGATTATGGATCAAGATGCCACGGAATATCATCGACAATATGTAGTCAAATAAGGTGGTAAGTAATCCACTTGACTTAATAACTTAACAAATTGACCTAACAACTCAACAAGAAGAGTTAGATGAACGTTTCAAGAAACCCTCCATAAGTGCATTCAACAATACTTTGTGGTCATTACTTTTTGCACAGATTGTCGTTGAAGGCTGTTGCATGTTGATGTGGGGCCTTAAAACTTTGAGCGCAAAAGATGTGAAATCTCGGCATCTAGGCTTGTTAGTCTAGGGGTCAAAACATGTGATTTAATCTTTTCCAATGAAAAGTTCTACAGATACCTAGTGAAGATTTGTCTTAGGCATCAAGTATGTCGAAACTCAGATGAGTAGAATGTTACGTTGCTCTTGCATACAAAAGCAAGCTGTTATGAGACTCGATAGAAGTCACAAATGATGCTTTTAATGGTTTGTCCTACGGATTGATCATACATAATAGAAAAGTTACGAATTAATCAAACACAATTCAGAAAAAAGCCTCGGATTGATCAAACACACTCTTTGTTGGCGAATAAAATTTTGGGAATTTTACCTGCAGGCACAAAATCTCAAGCATAGAATGGAGATGGAGAAGGGAGGAAAAAACTTTATACTCCCCGAGTTATTGAACTTGGGAAAATTTAGGGTTTCAAAACATACCTTTCGAAACTTCAAACACTTGAAGAAGTTGAAAAATGTGGTCGGAAGAAACCAATAATTGTTGGCGGGCAGTGGCCAAAGGATTGGCAGCCGATGACGTCAGACAGCGGTCAGGAAAAATTGGCGGCTGCGGCAGTCGTACACTTTTTAGGGTTTCGAGATAGGGTTAGAACAAAGTGCACGATAACGTGATCAATTATAAATAGTAGAGATAGAGAGATCACAAGATTCCAAAACTATGGGCAGAATATGATGCCATGGCCATGGAAGATGATGAATCCATCGATGATTTTCATCTAGGCTCATAAATATGACAGATGAGTTTGGCCGCCTCGGTGATCATTTTGCAGAACACACCATTGTGAAGAAATTTCTGAGAGCCTTACCTATGAGTTTTCGAGATAAAGTTACTATCATCGAGGAATTCTGAAATATAAACACCTACCCTCTAAATGAACTTCTTGGGAATCTTTAGCTTATGACATGAGAATCAAGGAGCGGAAATTGAAATCTATTTCCTCTAGTGTGGCGAGAAAAGAGGAAAAGAAGACAAAGGAAGTAGTGGAAAGAAATGATAGTGACTTACAGTTTACTGCTAAAGAGTTTGCTCTTTTGTTTAAGCAATATGAGAAGTTCATTAGGTCTGAAGAGTCTGTTTTGCACACGATCCTCAGCAGGGGTAGAGAGTTAACTTAGCAGTACCAAAACTAATATAACTGGTGCGGCCGTGCCATCGCGCGAGGGGCTGAATGAGATTGCATATGTGCTACACTTCTAATCAAACAAAAGGGCTCCAATGCCACCTCGCGGACGAGGGTTTATGAGTAGCTCTCCTATTCGTTTGTAATCGATACTCACCGTATGTAGTGAGAAGAACAATTAATCAAGATAGTAAACAAGGGCGAGACCGAACAGGCTCTGTAAGATAAGGCGAGCGTTTAGGGTTTCGAGAAGCTCGAAGGTTTGTAATTTATTTTATGAGATGGTTGTGTGTGTAAATGATCCTCGAAACTCCCTTTTATAGGGGTTCGTAGGCAATTGATAAAGATCTAACCATAATCCAATTCAGACTTAGCAATTAGAGTAACACAAGGACATGTCTTGCTCGCGAGCTAAACATCTAGATGACACGTATCTAGTCGCACAATCAAACTCCACCTAGGTCACAAGTATTATCCCCGTGTTATCAAAAACCCTGTAGTCTTCTATGTGAACTTAAATAACAAAAGTCGCCTTACCCTGTGGGGCGCTATAGTCCTTGTAGGTCTGAAGCTTGTGCTCTTTAGTTGGCTTTAATTTAAAAAGGGCCGCAGGAAGTGGCCCAAATATTATCCAAAAAATATTATCTAGTCTTGAACCAAAATATTAACTGGGTTCAAACATTGCCCCCTTGGCCTTGAGCATTGGCATATCCGTAATGGCTAAGTGAAGAGGCCTTAGTGAGTACATTTCGATAATTCGAAATTTGAAAGATGCTGACGTTTCAATGTCGCCTCCCTTCATCATGAGCATTGATTGAAAGGACATTTTGATTCGTCCCCTTTAAAAACACAACGCGGGTCCCTTCATTTGGTCATCCCCATCTTTCTATCCATTTCTCTTCTTTCTGCAGAGACAAAACCTTCGCCACCATCTCTTCTCAAAACCTAACTCAGAAAATACCTCTAAAACCCAACGTCCGAGACCCAAACCTTAGTATCACGGCAGTGATTGACTGGTCCATTGATCTCTCCCAGCGCTTGGCGGTCAACCCCCCGCAGGGAGCGCCAATCTATTTCCTCGAGACCGGGGAGGTTTTACTCATCCCGACTCCCTCACAGCCCTTCTCGGCTGCCGATCTAAATCACTATGCCAACTTCGTGCCCCGCCAAATCCTCGCCCACCGTCGTGAACCAAGCAACTTTGTGACTTAGGATCAGCAGGCTCGCTCCTATGTGAATATCCGAGTGGGAGAATGGCCCAACACCACTAGCGAAGAACGAGCATGGTATGAGGCTCGCCTCCAAACCGATCTACTGATCTAGGAGGCGGTGAGTATTTCTAAAGCTATCGCCTTGACTTTCTCACTGCACATTTCTACTGATAGGGCGCCAATCGCTGCAGTGACATGTCTATGGAACAGTGCAACCAATACCTTCGACTTTCCTTTAGGGCAAATGAGCATTTCCCTACTAGATTACAGGGCTGCCGATCCATGTCAAGCCATATGTCCCGGGTGACTTTGCATTGACAGAGTTCGCCTACACCTGCAATTTAGGAGCACACCGTGCTCTAAAGGCTTCGTTTCCAGTCTGGAGGAACTATTTTATCCAGCATGCAAAACGGCACGAAGGAGGTATTACTTTCCTTGAGTGTTGGCTTAATAAATATATATTCTGTGGTAGCGCCCATAAGCCTATGGACAAGTGGAAGAAACTAACCGTAGCGCTTTATAATGGAATTGAAGTTGGGCTAGGGCAGCTTGTATTGGGCACACTCTATCGGGCCCTCCACACTCTTTTTGAAGCCTTTCCACCTCTATGCTGGCCCATTATGGATTTTGGACTTATGGCTGCAACTGTACTTTCCTCTCTTCCGGCGCTCGTCACTCGACTTCCTGCCTGAAGACCAACTTCTTGGGTTCATTGTGTGCAGAAACCTCGTGAATCGGACTCCTATATCCATCTTTACCAGTCTTTCCATTCTGTACAACCAATTGGAGCCACCTCCTACTATAGACATGATGGTCCATCGGCGCCACCTCGAAGTCCTAGCAGATGGTTTCTTTCCTTGCCACGACTCTGAGTCTGATATCAAGACAAGCTTTATAAGGGCGGTTTCATGCTGCGACCTTTGCCTTGCTGAGGAAGAATAAGGTTTCAAGCTCTACGCTCCCAATTACTTCGCTAGGCAACTCGGCTTCGTCCAAGGGGTCCCATATCCATTTTTTCCTTCAGTGAACAAATACACCTCTTGGCGTAAAATTGGTGAAGCGAGCTGAGTCACTCAGCTGGTGTACATTTTCCCCTTCACACTAGCCTTGCTCGAGATCGAACCTTCGCTGGGTGTCGACCCTGCTTATCTCTCTTAGTGGCGATCCCTTTTCGACAATCATTGGAAATACGTAGAAGACACCGTTTTTGCTGTCATCATCTCCCCATGTATGACACTCTAAGCGAATCGGATCACACCGTTCTGGATGCCCAGTGCGGAGACGCAGCGAGTCCCCATAGGGCAACGGCAAGACTGAGGCCAGCGTTGTCTACTACCGCCCCAGTCGCTCGCCGACCAACCGGTATCATTTTCCGGGAAAGGGCTCCTGCCTCAGAGGTATGTTAGTGATTTTGCAACTATTAAAAAACTTTCCTCCAATGTCTTAAGAGAGATGTACCCCTTCTAATTTGTTTCCTCTTTTCATAGACTGCACCTCGCCGAAGATCTTCCAGGAGGCTTGAGTCTTCTACTGACAAAGGGAAAGCGTCTACCCAAGAAGAACCTGTGGCAGATTCCAATGAGGAGGCCATCCCGCCAATCCATTAATCAACAGGGGAGTGAGCTCGCGCAAGCATCCTAACAAGGATGAAGAAGAAGAAATGTAGGGCAGGCGCTATCAGGAGCAATTTGGCTTGGTAAACATCCCATCCTAGAACCCATTTTACTCAAGTTAACAAACATAATTACTAACTTCCAATTTGCAAGTGCGGCGCTGCCATGTTCGTCCCCGACTTGACAGAGTTGAAGAAGAAACCGGGACAACTGAGGCCCCTATCTCCGAGTCTGTCTTGGCCACGGATGAAGAGGATCCAATCACTACCATGGATGGAGAGGTGCATCCCCCTTCCCTTAATGGCACGTTGGACGAGTCTTATTCAATAGTTTTGATTCCAATATCTTTCCCCAGTCTTATTCAAGATGAGGTACTTGACCAAGCAGTCCTGCCTCCAATCCTCACTGCTTTCCTTGTAATCCCGCCAAAGGAATCTCGGCTGGACATGGCCCCTTCCCCAACGAGGCTGGATTTGGCGACCCAAGTGGTTGAGGAGCAAAAAGTGCCAGTGGCATCTAACATTCCATCGCCTGTCCCAAAAATAGAACCAGTAACCCCTACTCCGGTGAGGCAATCTGGCGAGGTGTCTTCTTCTTTGGCTACCTAGACTGCTCGCCTCTGGGCTTGGGTAACTCCGTCTGCAGATCCGAAACCGGTTCGCCTAGCTCGGGACTTTCTCCATGGCTTCATGCGCCAAGGCCCAAATATGGATGTTTTTGACTTGGTGCAGTGATAGATTCATATTTCATACATTTTTATACCCTTAGATACATGATTATATGCTTAGTTCTTGTCAATTGTAAGTCATTTACTTGATTTTTATGTTTTGTAGGTTAAATTGGAGAAAAAGACAATTTGGAGCTAAGTGATCCAGAAACTGCTCTGCTGTGCGTCAACTTTGAGGATTAAACTGTACCTGCTCACAAGGAATCTAGAAGCGAGCCATACATCATTGGAAAGCTACGGATGTTAGCTTTCTGAGGAATTTTGCGGAAGTGAATTTGCATTTTTCTAGAGCAAGTTATGAAGGTTTGAGTGAACGCAGCGCGTGGAGGCAGATTCTGACGAATTTTGTGTTTCTTCTCATGATTCCAATTTGTGAAGTCCAAGTCCATCAATCTTAATACTACAAGTAAAGGGGCTGAACGTGGCTCACATATTTGGAGGTTACTCTTGCATTGACAATAATAACCTTGTGTTATTTGGAGAGAAGAAAGCTATTCCATAGTGGACAAGGAGACTAAAAAGCCCAAATCAATTGGGATTTCAAGAAGAATAAAAGAGAACCCTAAGCACGTTAAAGAGAGAGAGAGACGGCAGAACAGGGAGGCAGCAAGGAACGCAGAGGAAAAGAAGAACAGAGCTTCACCATTGCTCAACCCGAGTTCTTATCTCTTCCATTGTTTCTTCCATGCTATCTTTATTTCTAGTCATGTTTTCTTTATCTATGAATTTCTAAACTTCTAGCTAGGGCTGAGATGAAGCCCCTAGTATGGTTACTCTATTTCTTTAGTTGATTGCTTTGATTCAATGGATTGCTATGTTAAATTCTCAATCACCGTTTTAATAGAACTTTTATTCAAAATCTTTGCTCGGATCAATAAGACCTAGGTTTTGTTTATTAGTTATTTGGTTTGAAAAATGAGGCTTGATCGAAGAATGGAAGAGATCATCGATGTAGGCTTCAATCAGCTTCCCCAAGATGTCTTGAAAAATATGGTTTATGGCGCGCGGATATGTTGCTCTCACGTTCTTGAGTCCGAAAGACATGACAACATATTCGAACACACCTGCATACCCCGGGTAGCGAAAGGTCGTTTTGTATCGGTCTTCCTCGGTGACAGGGATCTGGTGGTATCCGGCAGTTCCGTCCATGAAGGACAACACTTCATGCTCTACGGCTGCGTCGATTAGGAGGTCGGCCACAAGCATGGAGTATATGTCCTTAGGTGTTGTGTTGTTGAGATCGTGAAGTCAACGCAGACGCGCATCTTTCCGTTTTTCTTGCGAACGGGGACGACGTTGGACAACCACTGGTCATACTTGGCGACGCGGATGATGCCCGACCGATGCATGCTCTCGATTTCTTCTTTTACTATGATCTGGGTTTCAGTCTGCATGAATCTGTCGTCCTGCCTCACGGGGCGTTGATCTAGGTAGGTGGGTAACTTGTGACAGACCAGTTCGGGGGATAGGCCAAGCATGTCTTCGAACTTCTCAACGAAGTAGTCCTTATATTGGCGGAGTAGGGTAAGATGGGCTTCGCGTTCTTCCTCTGCCAGATTAGCACTGATGGAAATGAGCAAGGGCTTCTCTGCCGTCTCTATGTCAACTTGTGAAATGGGGTCGCGGACTTGAGGTGGTGTGTCATCCAAGGCGGCATAAGCTAACTGAATAACTTCCTCTTTGGTATCGGTGTAGTCCACAAACTCATCTACCTATTCCATAGTCGTGACCTTGTCGTAAGCCTTGTGTTCTGCCCAGTACGAAAGAAGTCTCTCATATAAGGACTCGTCGGCCTCGCTTGTCTCCTCGGAGAAGGCACTATCCATCTAAAGGTTGTGGAGGATCCGCAATGGTGTGAGGACGTTGTAAGTAGTCATTCGCATAGGTCAGCCCCCATCGCGCTAAGTTGGAAGCCGTGACCCCATAAAGGCAGCCTTTGTGATCGACGCCTAGAACATCTAATAGGCCCAAGTCGGTGTTGTAATATCGGGCGTCATTGAAGTTGGTTAAGATAGGGAAAGGACGCGGGTCAGCTTTAATTATGACCGCCTCATTTTTCTCAGTATCTCAAATCATGAGTTCTTGGTGCATGGAGGAGGGCATGCAAAAATTTATGTGAATCCAATCGCGGCCTAAGATGACACTGTAAGAGGCAGAACATTCTACCACAAAAAAGGTATAAACTCGAGATGTCGGCCCCTGCTTTACTTGTAAATATAGCAGGCCTAGGGTTCTAGATACTTGCCCGATGAAGTTTTTGACCGTCAAAGAAGTGGTCTGGATCATTGAGCGCTGGATGCCTAGGATTCCCATGGTTCGGGTAGTAATGATGTTGACCGCTACGCCATTGTCGATCATGACCTTGTTGATCATTATTCCTTCCACTTCGGTCGTAATGTACAAGGGTCGCATGTAAGTAGCCATGTCCAAGGTTGGTGTCGAAAAGGTCAGAGTCTGCTTATGTTTAATGTTGCTCGTGATTTCCACTTGCGGGACATCTTCAATATGTGCCGTAGTTGGCCCATTTCGTTGTTGCAAGGCGGGGCTGTGCTGCTGATGCCTTCGCTGCTCCTAGGAATATCAACTGCGTTGCATGTTGTGTTTGGAGGGAGAGTGTATCGCTCATATATGAAGAACACCATTTATACCTGGAAAGCGAACGGTTCACAGACTGGGATCAGCAAAGCCTCAATGACCCTGTGTTCCCCTTCTAGCACAGCAAATGCGCCTTCCTCATAGACGACCTCATCTTCCTTAGCCCATCCTAAGACCTCTACCATGTTACATGTGAATGATTCCCCCTGTTCTTCTTTTTGGTCCATATCTAAGTTGACACGAGGCTCTGAGCGTGCCTCATTGTCCACTGAATTCTCGCAGAACCGCTGAGCCATCTGTTGGGCGAGGTTAGGGCTGGACGACACGGTCTCTGCAACATGTGGTGTGTTAGCCTCCATCTGCCGAGGGCGCCATACTTGTTTAGACGAGGATTACCTATCTCTGATCGGTTGTTTTTTTTCGGCTAAGGGAGTTGTACCACTGTCGGTCCTTCTCAGCGCAGTAGCGCTGAGATACGTGGCTCTATCTTGGTCTCTAGCTCTGAAATCGAGTGTGCCCTAGGCCTGTGTGGTTAAGGTGGTGCCCTCGTGCCTTCGGGCTCCATGTGCAGATGTGCTCGGCATCTTGATGGTTGTGGAAAATCCCTCCTTACCTCAGGCTCCGGGGTTGTTGATGGCCTGCGCCTTGAAGGTTGAGGTGGCTCCCGTTTTGGTGGAACTATAAGTCAGCAAAAGACGTTTGCCTTTGAGCTAGGCTCGTTTGCGACTTGTTCACAAACCCTTGAGGGTGTTACAGGTGGCATTTGGAGTAACACATGCAAACCTTTTGCCTCCCTCCACATGTGTTCAGGTGTTTGCGCGGGCTGCGAGGGTCGTACAGCCCCCGCATCAACAGCTCGTAAGCCACGCATGATACTACTGTACCTTTTCTGCAGCTTTCGTTTCTTGGACTTGCTAATGGTGACTGCCTTGCGCCCTTGTTGCGTGTACCACACTCCATCTGATTGCCGACTTGGACATCGGCGGAAGCTTGAATTAGTGTTTTCATGGTGTTTGTTGATGGAGTTAGACACGTCCATCTCACTGATGGCCGGGGACGAGGATACTTCCTCCGGCCAGTGTGTGTAAACGATTGTCTCGAGCCGCTTTATCCTTTGCTCCAACTCTTCTCGGGCTTTAGGACTCATAGGCTGGTAGTTCTTAACAGGAGACTGTCCGGCATCCTTCATAACTGCCTTGCCCTTATCGTTTCGCGAAGGGCAATCTCACTAGAGTTTAGTGACCAATTGTCGCGTTGGGTCATCAAGGTTTCCCCTTTGGTTAACCGGGACGGTATAGTTCATCGGCGGTTTACGGTTTCTGCCCAGCGGTTCGCGTAAACCTGCCTTTGGAGATAGCCCCAGCGTTATTTTGCGCTGGCCGACCCGAGGCCATGCGATATCAGCTGTTGCGATCATGTAGTCGCCCTTATCTTCAAAGCAGATGTATACAGGGTCGAGCCAGTCTTGGACCTGATCCCTAAACTGCTGGCACTCGCGAGTTCTTTGTCCCCAGCTATTATGGAACTTGTAATGCTGGCGACCCTCCTTGCACTCGATGTACGGCAAAGACTTAGCCACCGTGACGAGCCCGTTATCGGTAAGATCATCTAAGACCTTGTGAGCAAGGTTGTCGTTGTAGGTATATTGGCGAGGTAGCTGATGAGAGTTCCCGTCACCTTCTTCACGGCCTCTCTTGGGTGCTCGTCATTGGCCGTTATCATCAGGGTGATCGGTCCAGTTTACCTCGACCATGCCAACTGTAGGTCAAGAAGGTTCTGCATCCACCAAAGAAGCTGTGATGCCTGGCGTTTTAAGTTTTAGCTCACCGGAGTTCAGCCATGTCTGTATATGGTCTCGAAGTTTGACATAATCTTTAGTGTAGTGATTGTAGACATTATGGAAGGCACAATATTTCTTGTCCTTCAATTCTTCCTTTGGCGAAATCTTGTGATCTAAGCGCACATACTTTGCCTCAATTAAGTCATTAAAGACCAGATGGGCGTTCTTCGCGACATAAGTGTATGACTCGTGTTCTGGTTTGGTCCATGCAAAAGATTGAATGGTGACCGACTTGCGCATTATCTTCAAGTTTTTGATTTTGTGAACTGGTGGCTTGCTTGTCAATTCAACCGCTCTGATGTCCTCATGATCTTGGTCCATGTGAGTTTCCTTGGGCCTTTGATAATAAGGGTCGTAAGTAGGGGACTATAGACTTAGTGCCCCCACTGTTCTATTTTTTCCTGGCATGTAAGTCCCCTTAGAGGCGTTTGCCTTCTCAACCATTTCGTTAAGAATTAACTCATAACTGCCGATCTTGTTAATTAGGTCTCCCATGGAAGTGAAACGCTCTCCATGGTGCTTCAGCCGCTGGCGATGTTCAAGGCCCCGGATGGCCAACTTAATGGCTCCTTGCTCAGGTAGTAGGTAGTCGCATATGGCCTATTGGATTTTAAAGCATTGGAGGAATGAAACTCTAGACTCCATGCACTGCTGGCTCATTTGGGTAAGGGAGCCAAGTCTAACCTTTGGCTCGATGGTGTCATATGTCTCTCGAAAAAGCCTTTCCATGGTAGGCCAGTCCTCAATTAACCCGGGTTTCAACCTGGAGTACCAACTGAAAGCAGTCCTGGATAGGGAAGTTCCAAAGAGCTTGAGTTTGAGAATGTCATTATTTCCATATTGACCGCATTGGACCTTGAAGTAGGTCATATGCGTTGCTTCGTCTTCCTTTGTCTCCCCGGAGAAAGATGTAAAGACAATATTCTTAAACCCTTAGGGAAAAGGGTATTGCGCCACGCTATCAAGATATGGGTCGCGATACTGCAAGTTAGCATCACCTTTTTTGGTTTACTCCTTGACAATACTAGAGATAAGTTGGCGTTAATCATACGCCGTTACTGATGTCGATTATGTGGCTTCCTCATGGTTTGGCCATGTAGAGAAGCTTGCAGCTTGTCCAACATTCTTTGAAATTGGACTGGAGTGAGTCATTAGGATAGGGTCATCCGGTGTGCCAACCCCATACTGTTGAGGGTTCACAGTACCCTTTGGTGCTGCATTAGGGCTTCGCAGGGGAGGTGAAAGAAACAGCCCCTATGAGGTACCAGCTCCTAAACCGAATTGAGGAGGTTTTTGCATCCCGACTTTGAGGTGCCCTCCGTTCTGCCCGTACCGGTGAGGTCGAGGCCATGGCCTTTTGGTGCCTGAGACCTCATCCAGTCTTCCACCTGCAGCAGTCTCAAACTCAACTTATCATGCTGAGCCTTGAAGTCATCAAACTTGTCCAGGTTGTTTTTACTTCCAAAGAAAGACGAGGTCTGCTGATCAAGCAACTTGGTGTCATGTTCGTCCAAGCGACAAGTTTGTTCATTCACAGTTGCACGGGTCATCTTCAAGGTGTCTATACTCTTATCCAGATCCTTTTGGATTCGTTGGAGGGACCCTTCAAATATGTCCTTATTTTCCCTGATTTCGCCTGCGAACTGGTTGAACTCCTCACCGAGTGTACCGAGGTTTTCCTTGTCAACATTCCAGAGGACTCTGTCCTTTGCGACTTGTTTAGAGAGGTATGCGACACTCTGTTGAGTAGCGTCAGCTTTTTTATCTAGACGAAGAACAGCTTGATCAGAATGGGCTTTCCACCCCCTCGATCTGGCTTTTTAGCTCCTTAATCATTTGGTGGACTTGTTCTGCAGTCACAGTAAGTCTTGTGTCCTTGCTTGGTTGTGGTCCTACCATTGTGGTTTCGCTGAAGTTCGGGTTCCCAAACTGAGCAAGAACTTGTTCTTTGTTGAGAGATTGGCAAGCCACGCGGTTGTGTGGCTTGTACCTTGGTGATTTGTGCTTGAAACAAGAAATCTGGGGTTTCCAGTACGGGGATTCGCCTGGTTTCCCAATGGTGAATAGGATACTATACTCTCGGTCCCACTAGGCGTGCCAATGTTTTAGCCACAATCCTCAGCAAGGGTAGAGAGGTAACTTAGCAGTACCAAAAGTAATACAATGGGTGCGGGTGTGCCACCACGCGAGGCGCGGAATGAGATTGTTGTGTGTGCTAAACTTCTAATCAAATGAAGGGGTTCCGGTGCCATCTCGCGGATGAGAGTTTACAAGTAGCTCTCCTATTCGCTTGCAATCGATACTCACTGTATGTAGCGAGCAGAGCAATTAATCGAGACAGTAAACAAGGGCGAGACCGAACGAGCTCTGTAAGCTAAGGCGAGATGCACTTTAACGTTTAGGGTTTTGAGAAGCTCAAAGGTTTGTAATTTGTTGTACAAGATGATCGTGTGTAAATGATCCTCGAACCTCCCTTTTATAGGGGTTCGTAGCCAACTGATAAAGATGTAACCACAATCCAATTCAAACTCAGCAATTAGAGTAACACAAGGATACGTCTTGCTCGCGAACTAAATATCTAGATGACACGTTTTCAGTCGCACAACCAACCTCCGCCTAGGTACTATCCCCACGTTATCAAAAACCTTGTAGTCTTCTATGCGAACTCAAATAACAAAAGTCTCCTTACCCCGCAGGGCGCTATAGTCCTTGTAGGAAACTAACTCGCGCGCTTCCAAAGCTCACGATCTTTAGCAGGCTTTAATTTAAAAAAAGGCCACAGGAATTTGCCCAATTGTTATCCAAAACTTATTATCTAGTCTTGGACCGAAATATCAACTGGGTTCACAAGATCTTAAAAACTCCTTGAGGACAAGTTCTAAAAGAAACCTGGGTCGTGACTTCGCCTCTGAAAAAGACACAAAACCAAGGTTTACACAAAAGAAGCTTACTAAAGATAAACCTAGGTGTTTTGAATGTCGGGGAATCGGTCATCTAGCTGCTGATTGTGCGAACAAGAAGCTCAAAGGTCGCCCAAACAAGGTAATGATTGCAACATGGAGTGATTCTGAATCTGACACTCATTCAGATGGTGGAGAGGACTATCTGGCTTTGGGAATTTTTAAAGTAGTTCTGAATGAGTGAATGTAACTTTCAGATGGTGGAGAGGCGTATCTGGCTTTAAGAGTTATTAATCTAGTTCTGGGTGAGTGAATGTAACTTTCCTTTTGTTTAATGAGTATAACTTAGCCGTTGTTATATCTTGTTTGTTCAATCCTACATTGATCCTGGAATATCATGTAGAACAGAGATGAGAAGTGAAAAATAGTCATGCATGATACTTCTACACGTTTCAGTACTTCTAACTCTTACATCATCCTTGCTCACTCGCTACATTGTTAGTAGAAAATGAGTGAACAAGAAGTGAGAATAGCTTCGTATTTGCTATGCTATTGTACCTATTTTGTGTATTGGGTCAATGAAGATACTAAAAACACCATTACAAGTACAAAAGTAGTTGACTGCATGTGTAGAACAATGTCATCATTGAAGTTCAAATCATATTTGTGGAATGTCTACACTATTGAATATTCTTCTTATGTTTGAACCCTGAATGAATTCACATTTACTGAATAACTGGGCATCTGAAAATCTAAAAGGACTGCTACCTTGTTCCTGTTGCCTCTTTCACTCGTACTCGATCACTAAACAGAGTGGTAGCCAGACCTATTCCAAAGCACTTGAAACAACTGGAGGATGTTACTCATGTTAAGTGACAAGCATTCCCTTTTCAGACTGCCGCCACCAGGAACAGTGCTAGCTCCATTACCTGCACAGCCACATGGAAACATTCCATAATTGTTTTGAGCTCTACATCATTCCAACAAAATAAAATATTATATATTCAGTTGAAAGAACAGAACTCTTTTTCTTCTCCGTGAAATCAGTTAAAACTTAAAAGTACTGTTCAACCAAGAATAGACTGAAAGGGTGGCTGAACTTTATAAATTGCTGGGTACTTAACATGCAATCTATAACAACCACTGGTTATTCTAAAGACCTGGAAACTTGTATCATCTTAAATAATGCTTATTATGTAAAAATTCAAAGGTAGGCATTCATTAAGAAATAGCGAATCCTCGCTTCACATTCAGAAAAATTTCTGAGATATGTGACAAGTATGTCAAACATATAGAAATACCTTCCAGATTCCATCCTGATCATGTCCATTCGTATAGTTTATCTCAACTTGAATAGAACATAAATGGTACTGCAAAGAGAGATCTCTCCATAAGCACAGTTTTAGAAACTATATATTATTAACTATGTCTAGGCCAATGTCCTATATGGTTGAGAAATGTTGCTGAAAATAGCAGTGGGAAAGTGTTAATACATTATACAAACTGAAACGTGAAATGAAGCAGCATGATGTTAATACAAAAGAAGTCAGACATAAAAGCACGACACTCCTGAAATAATTTGTTACTGCAATCAAGTTTTAGCACTTCTGAGCTATGAGAAAGAAACTTCACACTTCTGATACGCATAAAATTCAAATTGGCTAAATATGTATGATACTCCTGTCATTTGCTTCTTTTTGTGTGCATACGTGTGATGAATAGTCTACAGATATTATTTGCTGTGGATAGTCTACAGATATTATTTTACACTATTTCAATTTAGTGTGCCATGTCACTCTAGAGGGCATGATTTCGGAGCCAATTCAATTTTCTATACAGTATGGTATTGCATAGCTTCAAGTTCAAGCAAATTAACAGCTTACCAAGCAGGAAAAGAGTGAGCCTTAAAGCGAGGGCCACCTGAGCAGAACAACCATATTGCAAGCATAATGGGCCTAGCCATCGCTTCTGTGGACTCTGTGATTACTTTTGAGATGCACCAATCCTGCTAAACAGCTACAGAAGAAACAAGTAATTACTTTTGGAACTTACAAGTCATAATCTATCAACTGAGATGAAGAAGAGCAAATGAAAAGAATATGAGAATCCATGCTTGTTACTTTCTTTCTCCTCACAAAAGTAAGATATTTTCTTCGGATGAAATTACAATAAACTCTTGCCTTACTAAATAAGTCAAAAACACTGACCTGGTTGAACAAATTAAGTGCTCCCTTTGCTTGATGCAGTTCTCCACATCTTTTCCAAAACACAAGTTTGGACCCTTTTTCTTTGGGTGTGACCTCAAATCTTGGTATTAGGCTATTAGCTGTGTTCTCGGCTCAGCCAATGGTTTTTCCAATGAAAAGTTTTTACTTGACTTTAGCCAGGGATCCCGAAGCCACCAGCCACACCGACCTAACTCATGAAGAGCCCACCAACTTCCTGGCAAGATGTAGATAACATGCCGGGAGGAAGGCGTGCCATCAGGGGAGAGAGCTAGACCAATTCATAGGTAGATAGACTTTAACTCTGAAAGAAATATTGCGTCTCAGCCACTCTCTTACAATCTGTTACTGCCTCTATCAATTTGTTATTGCATTCCAATATATACAATGCCACTTGGTGAATGCAATTCTCCACACCATCTCCAAAAGACAGGTTTGGACCCTTTTTCTTTGGGTGTGTCCTACAAGCTTGGCATTAGTTGTGTTCTCTGCTCAGCCTCATCAGGTACGATAATCCTCAATTCACAATTCGGTGAGCTCCGTGCTTTCCTTGTATTAGTTGTTCTGTCAGCATAATAAATTATTTCATCCCTTGTTCCTGGCATCTCTTTCCTGTTTAGGTCCATCATAAATTTGCATCCTTAATATTATTATTAATGACAGTATCTGTAACGCCCTTTATTTCATCCGAGTTGTCCAACTTGTACGCAGCATTAGATTTAGCATCCAGATCATTTCTTCTCATAGGCTTTTCCTCAGAGGTTTTCACAGAAGGTCCAAGTTCTGCATATTCATCTTCGGCACTTGGAAGACAATGGGATGTCCCAGACAGAAAAGCAGCTAAGTCATCACATTCTTTTTCATCTAGCTGTACCCAGCGCAGTTGTTTCTTTCCTTGTGCACTAAACAATTCTCTTAGCTGGTTCAACATGGGATATCTGAATTTCAATGGCAGAAACAAACTGTCTATGTCTAGCTGTTGTATGATCATCATCACATTGGCTATAGCTTGAACTGAAAGCCTTCTTAAACTTTCCAACTGAATAGATATTGACAAATCAACAAGATATAATTACTATTGGCAAAAAAAGAGAAAGTCTATGACGAGCTTTTTTTTCTTAAAAAAAAAAAGGACAAAGAAACTAGGGTATATGGATCTTTGACCTGACTAATCCCTAGGCTTCCCGCCTGACCCCACAATATTTGGGATACTGGAAACTCTAGCTAGGTGGGTAGCATAGGAGAGGGTCAAACCCCAGACCACTTGGGAGTAAACCAAGCATCTGACCGCTAGACCAACAACTTTTTGGTAGAATCCGTGACGACCTTTGATTATGCAAATATAGATTGACATTGATGAAAACTTTATATCCCCATCTTAGAAAGGATCCTACTATGTTAAAGCAGAGATGAGTTTTTGACCTTTCAAAGATCAAGCTAATAGAAAACAAAAGTCAAATTGTTATATCCTTTTCTTGCTCAACTTTCTTAGTAACCAACTGAATAATACTGATCACTTAAACAGTTATTAGAATCATTTAACAAACTGAATTTACAAAGAAAAAATAATAGATAGCCAATCAGAAGACATGGAACCTACCTGCCATTGGCAGTGCCTAAAGCTGTTTGCAGCACCCTGCAGAGTTCATCCAAATCTTATAGCGCTATACTCTCTTTTTCGAGCCCATGCCCTATACGTAGATTTCATATTCTGAAAAGCAAGAAAGAAAATTAATTAAACAGTTATCTACTTCAACTGTATTAGACATCCTGGACAGCAACAGCATCACTGGAAGAGCACTCTCCAAAAACAGAAGAGCGAGGTCATCCAACATCACAAATGCACAACCCTTTTATCTTTTAAGCCAAAATGAAAGTTAGTATCAAATTTCTTTCGCTTCTTATTTCCTAATCAACAACCAAAACAAATGACAAAGATAGCACTAATGAGCTAAGGCAAGACTATAAGACAAAACCTGAATCCTTACTTTGCAGACAGCTTGCAGTAAAGAGAGCACATCCTCCACCAAACTGCCCACTCAGCTTGGCAACAATCCTTCAAATAAAACCAAGTCCCAATTCCAAGAAAATTCCGCAACACAGGCAGAATAGTGGCATCAGTGATAAAATGTAGCCCAGCCTGCGCTGCCATTATTTCAGTAAGAAATGGAGAAGAAGAGCCAAGGCATGCCTGTACCACCAATCAATTCCCCAACCTTGTTTTCAACCACCACAGCCAAACCCCACTTGCAACTACTAAGCTTGACTGTTCCAACCGTACTGAACTCATAAAACCATTGGACATGACAATCAATACTTGGACTCTGAGTTGGTCCTTCGGATCTTAGACGATTGAAAACTTTCAGAAATAGAAAGATATCCTTGCACTACAGTATAAGACGGAAAATATTATGGTGGAAGTTTATAAAGAAAAAAGAACATTAAGGTAAGATGAAAGCCCATACCACAAATTCAAAATGTTAGGAGAAACATAAACAAATGCTGCATATGGAAAATTAAGAGGCATTAAGCGATGAATACACAATTTCAGGAAGAAAAACTTCTGTATGATGAGCAAAATCTGTTTCTTTTGCACAACTCACAAGTGTTTGCTCTATACACTGTTCCTTTCCATTTTTTTCATGTTCCTAATTTTCTTGACCTTAACACAAACCAAAAAATAAAAAGTGCTCATGCTCTGTCAGCCAATCAAACTCTTATAAACTAAATTTAGATGCGCAATAGTACCGTTATCTGTCAACTCCAAACACCCCATACTCTGTGATGACAAACTCACACGACAATGGCGGCAAATGAGGAGCAAAAACAACATCAAGTCGCCTCTTTGTATGCCTGCTCATCTCACCATTTTCCCTCCCAACAATTTCCTCATTTCTAGACAAGAACAGCCTCGAATTCACGCAATTTGACCAAGCCAATCCCAAAGCAGGACAAACCCGTCTCCCGGACGAATACAATGACCTCAAATTCCCAACTCTCACTCCATTTATCCCCTCCACTTCCCCCATAAAATCAACCACCTGGTTGGTCACCACCACCGCCACTCCATACTTGCTCGCCAACCGTCTCAACATCCCCGAAATCTCGAAAAACAAGAAAGACCTACTCTTAAGATCCGAGGGATTGTTCCCAAACTCGCTCCGAAACAATGCGGCAATGGAATCAATCACAATCAACCTCACCGGCAGCCGGGTTTTCCCGCCGGCGACAAGCGTCTCTATCTTGGGCATTAAGTCGAGCAGTTGGCGTGCATCATTTACAGGTCTGACGTATACGTCGTCGCAAGGGTTGGTGAAGATGAGAGTGGAGTGTGAGGAGCGGAAGGAACGGGAGAGATGGCGAAGGCGGCGGAAGGGGAAAGGGAATTCGGAGTTGAGGTAAAGAGAGGAGGCGGAGAGTCCGCCGTGGGAAGGAGGGAGCTGGGCGAAGAGAGTGAGCTGGAGGCAGAATTGGGTCTTGCCGCAGCTGCTTTCCGCGACGAGCTCCGTGAGGGAGTTGCAGGGGATGCCGCCGCCGAGGCAGCCGTCGAGGATTGGACAGCCCAGGGTTAGAGTCTCGGTGGGGAGGAGGTTTGAGGGGTTCATTTTGTTGGGGTCTTCAAATTTTGGGGTCTAGTGGACGCTTAAATATACAGTACAAGAGCAACCTTTGAAATGAAGGAAATAAATAATTGTTGAAGTTGTTTGAGTCCGGTTGGTATTTTGGTCCAAGAGCACGTAATAGATTTTGGATAGTATTTGGGTCAATATCTGTGGCTTTTTTTAATATAAGGCCTGTTAAGGATTGTGAGAAGCGCGCGAGATAGATTTCTACAAGGGTTGTGGCACCCCGCGAGATAAGGTTACTTATTATTTGAGTTCGCGTAGGAGTCTATAGTTGGATAACGCGGAGGTAGTGTTTGTGACCTAAGTGAAGTCTGTCATATGGCTAGACACATGTCGAGCAGATGTTCGGTTCGCGAGCGAGACATGTCCTTGTGGTATTCTGATTGCTGAGTCCGAATTAGATTGTGGTTACATCTCTACTAGCAAGACTCCAACATGTTGGCAGGCGACATCACGGAAAACAAAACCCTAATTGAAGGTTCCCTCCAACGAATCCAGAAGGGTTTAGACCAAACTACGAACACCTTGAAGCTTACTCGCGCAACTGTGAACAAACAGACTCGTCGCTTGGACAAACATGATAACAAGCTACTTGATCAGCAGAATGCATCTTTCTTCGAGAATAAGAATAGCCTAGAAAAGCTCGACGACTTCAAAGAACAACATGATAGGTTGAGCTTGAGAGTCTTGGAGGTCGAAGACTAGATGAGGTCTCAAGCATGAAAGAATCTTACCCTCAACTTTACTGGCGCATGCATAACCGAGGGATCATCCAGGTACATCCTGCCTAATGAGCGCCCTAGGGCTAATTCGAAGGTCGGGGCTCAGAAAACCCCTCAATTTGAGTTAGGAGCTAGTACTTCAAAGACACTGCCACCTCTACCTCCTCCACGCAGCCCTGGTGCCGCATTAAAGGGCACTAGTAGTCTCCATATCAGGGGACCAGAACAACTGATGACCCGGTTATAGCCCATTCCAGTTCAGCCCTTAAGAATGTTGGGCAGGTTGTTAGCTTCTCTACATGGCCATACTATGAGGAGGGGGCAGAGTCTACACCGGTGACGGCAACCGATTTGTGTCAGCTCATCTCCAGCATAGTCAAGGAGCAAACCGAAAAAAGTGATGCTAACTTGCAGTATCGTGACCCATACCTTGATAGTATGGCGCAATACCATTTCCCCTGAGGGTTTAAGAACATTGTCCTAACGACTTTCTCTGGTGACGCAAAGGAAGATGCAGCAACGCATATGGCCCGCTTCAAGGTCCAATGCAGTCAATATGGGAATAATGGCATTCTCAAACTTAAGCTCTTTAGGACTTTCAGTTGGTACTCCAGATTGAAGCCTGGGTCAATTGTAGACTGGCCTACCATGGAAAGGCTTTTCCGGGAGACATACGGCACCATCGAGCCAAAAGTCAGCCTCGACTCTCTCACCCAGATAAGCCAACAAAGCATGGAGCCTAGAGTCTCATTCCTCCAACGCTTCAAAATCTAGCAGGTCAAGTGTGATTACCTACTACCTGAGCAGGAAGCCATTAAGTTGGCTATTCGAGGCCTTGAACATCGCCAGCGGCTGAAGCATCATGGGGAACACTTCATCTCCATGGGTGACTTAATTAATAAGGTCGGTAGCTATGAGCTAATCCTCAACGAATTGGATGAGAAGGTAAATGCCTCCAAAGGGACCTAAATGCCAGGGAAGAATAGAACAGTGGGGACACTAAGCCTGCAATCCCCTACTTACGACCCCTATTATCAAAGGCCTGAAAAAACTCATGTGGATCAAGACCATGAGGATATTAGAGCAGTTGAACTGACTGGTAAGTCATTGGCTCACAAGTTGTAGAATTTGAAAAATAACACGCGAGCCAATCATCATCCAGTCCTTTGCATGGACTAAGCCAAGTACAAGTCGTACACCTATGACGCGAACAACGCCCATCTGGTCTTTAATGACTTTATCGAGGCAAAATACGTGCATTTGGACCACAAGATTCCACCTAAGGAGGAGCTGAAGGACAAGAAATATTGTGTCTTCCACAATGTCCACAATCATGACACTAAAGATTGTGTCAACCTCCGAGACCAGTTACAGACATGGTTGAACTCCGGCGAACTAAAACTAAAGATGCCGAGCAGCACAGCCTCGTTGGTGGACGTAGACCCTTTCCTTCATGTAGTTGGCATGGTCGAGGTAAACTAGGCCAATTACCCAGAACATGACAATCGACACCAGGCACCCAAGAGAATACAAAGCGGGTCGTATACACTACAAGTTTCACAATAGCTGGAGGCACAAAACCGTAAATGTCAACATCTTAGAGACCAAGTCCAAGACTGGCTCAACCTCGGATACATTTGTTTTGAGGATAAGGGCGACTTCATGATCGCAATATCGCTTGGCCTCGAGTCAGCCAAAGCAAAATAACACTAGACCTATCTCCAAACGTGGGTCCACGCGAACCACCAAGCCAAGACCGTAAACGGCCGGCGAACAACTATATCGTCCTGGCTAACCAGAGGGGAAACCCAGATGACCTGGCGAGACAGTTGGTCACCAAACTCGAGCGAGATCACCCTTCATGAAAGGATAAGGGCAAAGCAATCATGAGAGATGATGGACCTTCCCTCGCTGAAAATTACCAACCTATGAGTCCCAGGACCTGAGAAGAGCTGGAATAGAGGATAAAATATCTCAAGACGTTCGTCTATACACACTGGACAGAGAAAGTACCTTCGTCTCCAGCCACAAGTGAGATGAACGTATCAGATTCTAGCAGTAACCATCGAGAAAACGAGACCTCAAGCTCTCGTCAAGGTATCTTGACCGACCCTTATATTCCCCCTGCGTCCAAGTCAACAATCAAGGATGGGGTATGGTACACGCAACAAGGGGACAAGACAGTTACCATCACCAAGTCCAAAAAACGAACGCAACAGAAAAGGTATGAAAGCATCATGCGTGCCTTACAAGCTGTCGATAAGGGCGTTGTACGTCCCTCATAACTCGCACATACACTTGAGTGGATGTGGAGAGAGGCAGAGGGCTTGCACGCACTGCTCCAAATTCCACCCGTAGCGCCCCCAAGGGTGTGTGAGTAAGTCGCAGGCGATCCTGCCCCAAAGGTAAACGTCTTTTGCCAACTTGTTGTTCCACCGAAACAAGATCCACAACCTTCTAGGCGTAGGCCGTCAATGACCCCGGAGCCTGAGAGAAGAAGGGATCCACCTCTTTCGCCAAGGCGTATGTTGTTTTTGACCCCTAAACTAGAACCAAGGCAAGAGCCACCTCAGCCATCAAGGCGCCGGGAACCTCAAAACCCAAAACCCGAAACCAAAAGGGAACCATCACAACCACATCGGCCCTGGATACAATCCACCATAGAGCTAAAGGCCAGGATAGAGCCCCGAGTCTCCACCCTGTAGCGGTTGATAATGAATGACAATGATAAGACCCCTCTGGCCACAGATAAACAGTCAGCCAGGGACAAGCAGTCCTAACCAAATCAGTATCGCGCCCGCGGCAGACAGAGACTAACACACCACCAATTACCGAAAGTGGGCCTTCTAGCCCTAACCTCGCCCAGCAGATGGCCTAGCGTTTCCATGAGAATTCACTGGACAATGAGGCCCACTCCGAGCCTCATGTTAACCTAGATGAAGACCACGAAGAAGAGCAGGGGGAATCATTAACCTGTAATATGGTAAAAGTCTCAGGATGGGCTGAGGAAGAAGAGGTCAACCATGAAGAAGGCGCATTCGTTGTGCTAGAAAGGGAACACAGGGTTATTAAGACTTCACTAATCCCCGTTCGCGAAACATTCACTTTTCAGGTAGGGATGGTATTCTTCATGTTTGAGAGATTGGTCTATCGCCAAACACAACATACAACGCGGTAGATATCCCAGAAAGCAGTGAAAACGTCAATGACACACCCTCGCCTTACAGCAGCGAAATGGGTCCAGCTCTGACATAACCCGAGAACGCCCCATAAGTGGAAATTATGAGCAGCATCACACATAAGCAGACTTTGACCTTTTTGACACTGACCCTAGACATGGTTACTCACATGCGACCGTTATACATTACGGTTGAGGTTGAGGGGATAATGGTCAACAAAGTCATGGTTTAGGGTTTAGGGTGCCGTAGTCAATGTTGTTAAATCCGAACCATGGGACTCCTTGGCATCCAGCGCTGCAGGTTTATAGAACCCTAGGCCTGCTATTTTTACGAGTCAAGGTGGGGCCGGCATCGTGGGTTTATACTTTCTTCATGGCCGAATGCTCTTCTTCTTACAGCATGATTCTAGGCTGCGATTGGATCCACATAAGTTTTTGTATGTCATCCTCCATGCACCAAGAACTTATGATCTGGGATACTGAGAAAAATGAGGAGGTCATAATTAAAGCTGACCCGTGTCCGTTCTCTATCTCCGCCAACTTCAATGACGCCCAGTATTATAACACCGACTTGGGCTCATTGGAGGTTCAAGGCGTTGATTACAATGGCCGCCCCTATGGGTCACAGCCTCCAATTTAGCGCGATGGGGGCTCACCTAGGCGAAGGACGACTTACAACATCCTCACACCATCGCGGATCCCCCACAACCTTCAGATGGATAGTGCATTCTCAGAAGAGGCACGTGAGGCTGGCGAGTCCTTGGATGAGAGACTTCTCTAGTACTAGGCGGAATGCGAAGCCTACAACAAAGTCGCGACTATGGAATACGTAGACGAGATAGTGTATTACACCGACACCAAGGAGGAAGTTATTTAGTTAGCTCCCGTTGCCTTGGATGACACACCACCTCAGGTCCGCAACCCTATTTCAAGAGTCGACATATGGACTGCAAAGCAACCCTTACTCATTTCTATTAGTGCTAAATTGGCGGAGGAAGAAAAGGAAAACCATCTTGCCCTACTACGCGAATATAGAGACTGCTTCGTCGAAAAGTACAAAGACATGCCTGACTTGTCCCTGGAATTGGTCTGTCACCGGCTGCCCACTTATCTAGACCGACGTCTAGTGAGACAAGACTGCCAATTCATAGTCAAGGAAGAGATTGAAAACATTCACCGATTAGGTTTCATTCACGTGGCTAAGTATAACGAGTGGTTATCCAATGTTCTCCCCGTTCGCAAGAAAAAAGGCAAAATGCGCGTCTACGCTGATTACCACGACCTCAACAATGCAATGCCCAAAGATATATACCTGATGCCTATGGCCGACCCCCTCATTGACGCAGTCGTAGGGCATGAAGTGTTATCCTTCATGGATGGGACTGCCGAATACCACCAGATTTCTGTCGCCGAAGAAGACCGACACAGGACTGCCTTCCGCTGCCCAGGGTTCGCAGGTGCGTTCGAATATGTTGTCATGCCCTTCGGACTCAAGAACGCGGGGGCAACATATCAGCGCACTATGAACCTTATCTTTCACGACATCCTAGGGAAGTTGATTGAAGTCTACAAAGACGATATGGTGGATAAGACCAATACACGGGTGAACCACGTTGAAGACCTCCGACAGGTTTTCATGTGGATGAGCCTACACAACATGAAGATGAACCCCGCCAAGTGTGTGTTTTTTGTAGAGGCAAGTGATTTCCTAAGTTTTATGGTACATCAAAGGGGCATCGAAATCCCAAAAGACAAAGCGCATGCAGTAATAGATGCCTCGCCCCTATAACCAAAAAGGAGCTCCAACAATTGCTTGGATGAATCAACTCTCTCCACCGTTTCATCTCCAACGCGGTAGGGAAGGTCCAGCCTTTTTCACCCTTACACAAGCTCTAGGGGCAACTGAGTTTGTATGGGAGCCACAACACCAGCCGACCTTCAATCGTATCAAGGACTACCTTATGAACCCTCAAGTCTTGATTCCACCTCGCACAGGTGCTCCGCTTAAACTCTACATCGCAGCTGCCGACCTGTCTATTGACGGACTCTTGGCACAAGATGATGAAAACGGGATGGAACACGTCATTTATTACCTCAGCAGGGTGTTAACTGACTGTGAGACACGATACTCCTCAAGTGAAAAGTTGTGTCTCGCCTTATTTTTTGCAGGTTGCAAGCTGCGCCACTACATGCTCGCCTTTACCATGGTGGTGATCGCTCAGTCCGACCTGGTCAAGTACATGCTCTCCCGCCCTATCCTACCGGGGCGCATAGGCAAATGGATATTAGCCTTGTCTGAATTCTCGTTACAATATGTTCCGTAAAAAGCAGTAAAAGGACAGACAATAGCAGACTTCCTAGCCCATCACCCACCATCCAAGCTCACGGAGTTTCACGAGTTGGAATTCGCTGCTGTTACACTCACCCTATGGACACTTTACTTGGATAGGTTTCGAACTGACCTCGCCATAGGTGCAGGGATTGCCATCGAGAACCCCGCAGGAGACCCTTTTTCGTACTTGTTCCAGCTGGACTTCAAGTGTACAAACAACCAGGCAGAATACGAGGCGCTCATCATAGGACTGGAAATTTTGCTAGACTTAGGTGTCCGCGCAGTTCATGTCCTTGGCGACTCTCTCTTGGTTGTCAATCAGTTGGCTGAAAAGTTCAAATGCTTAAGTTCATCCATCGAGCCTTACCTGCGTAAAGCGTTCGACGTATTAGATCAATTCGACAACGTTTACATCGAACACATACCACACGAGTTCAATTTCACGACAAATGAGGTAGTACATATCGCATCTGGACTCAGCTTGCGAAATGGAATGCGCGAATGACTGCTCAAGGTCGAGCGCCACACTCTTCCTTCTTTTATTGCTAGGGAAAATATTAGGCAGACCCTCCCGAAGTCGCTACCGTAGATCCTATCGACGAGGATTGGCGGCTACCATTCATCTTCTACCTCAAGAACCCACACGAAGTCACTTAGTCATGGCAAACGCGCTTCTTTGCCCTCAACTTTGTGTTACGCAACGGCAAGCTCTGCCAGCACGGCGAGTACGGTAACGACTCCCGCTGCTTGTATGGCAACGAGGCCAAATGGCTCATGCGCGAGGTACATTGTGGAGTTTGTGACTCGCACTAGGCAGGGCCCAAAATGAGTTGGGTAATTCGCCGCCATGGGTACTACTAGCCTACCATTCTCAAGGATTGCATTGCCTTTGCCAAAGGTTTTCAGGATTGCTTGGCTCACGGACTAGTGGAACACGTCCCCAACATTCCGTTACATCCTATTATTAAACCACGACCGGCTCGCGGATGGGCAATGGACTTCATCGGCATCATCCACCCGCATTCCTCCTTGCAGCATAAATTCATTATTGTGGCCACCGATTTCTTTACCAAGTGGGTCGAGGTGAAACCGCTCAAAGTTGCCTCGGTGAACACGGTCAGAAACTTTATCTTTCGCAACATCATCTCCAGCTTGGGTATTCCAGAATGCATCGTCACGGACCATGGGGCAGCTTTCATGGCAAATTTCGTGGTCAAATACCTCAACGACTATGGTTTTAACCTCTTGAATTCGACGCCATATTATGCACAGTCCAATGGCCAGGCGGAGGCCAGTAATAAGGTTATACTTGGTATTTTACGAAAGATGCTAGAGTCAAACCCAAGCGTCTGGCATGAGGAACTTTACCACACACTGTGGGCTTACCACGCTTCGAAGCACAGACTGACAGATACCAACCCATATGCTCTTATGTATGGTCACGACGTCGTCCTTCCCCTCGAGATTAACATCGCTTCGCTACGCATCTAGGAACTGCACCAACTACTTGGCGACGATTAAGTTCAGGGTATGTGGCAGGAACTGGAAGACCTCGATGAACACTGCATCATTGTTTTCAACAATCTCATCCTCGAGAAGCAGCGCATTGCGCGGTCTTATGATAGAGTTACCAGAGGTCAAAGCTATGCCGAAGGCCAAAAAGTGTGGCGCGCAATGTTACCGCTTGAAGAGAAAACTGAGGGTCGAGGAAAGTGGTCCGCTCGGTGGGAAGGACCATTTATCATTCATCGCATACTACCCAAGGGGGCATATCACTTCCGCGACCTCAACGGTACCCTTCCTCAAGCTCCATATCGCCGGCGTTTGGGAGCGCAAGGATCCTCCACCTCTTCCAGACCCCGCGACTACAGTTAATAGTGCTATATGCCATCACGTTAGAGCTCCGCCACCTAGCACTAGGGGCAACTAGTGATAGAAGAATAAGACTAAAAAAAAATTAGTGTAACGTACCAGCCTAAGAAGGCCAGTGCTAAATTGGGGCCTATACATGAGGCCCTAATTACTTACATGTACTTATTTGTTCTCATTTCTTCATTCGTTGTAAACGTGCAAAGTCTAACCAAAGACAAATACAAGATTGAGGCCTATTCTAGAGGTCCTAAAAAAAAATCATTTATTTTTCCCTTTCTGGTATTCTGATACAGGTTTCATAAACGGCTTTACGGCCAAATTACTATATTGGGGCCTATACCTGAGGCCCTAATTACTTACATGTACTTATTTGTTCTCATTTCTTCATTCGTTGTAAACGTGCAAAGTCTAACCAAAGACAAGTACAAGATTGGGGACTATTCCAGAGGCCCTAAAAAAATCATTTATTTTTCCCTTTCTGGTATTCTGATACAAGTTTCATAAACGGCTTTACGGCCGAAGCAAATACATTAGCAAAACAATGCTTGAAATGAAATCTAACTACGCCTACGCTTAAAAGCATAGATATGGGGATATTGGAAACCTCAAACCTACATATATTGTAGGAATGAAGAAGAGGCCTTCGCTGCGTCCTTCAGTTGAAGCTGGTGAACGCCTTGTGTCTTTAGATCGGCACCAGCCGAAGCACTAGACTGAACCCAAAATGAAGCGCTGGAAAGCTGGAGGTCCAATGGATCTGGGTCCCTTATGCTACC
The DNA here is from genome assembly GCA_034370585.1 of Fragaria x ananassa. NCBI lineage: Eukaryota > Viridiplantae > Streptophyta > Magnoliopsida > Rosales > Rosaceae > Fragaria > Fragaria x ananassa. The sequence goes on from CP139760.1 coordinate 6,761,438, forward strand.
AGCCAAGCTTCGAAGGCGCTTGAAGGACACTAGCCAAGGCCCGAAGCGCGAGCGGGCGAAGGGCCTCAGAAACCTCACGAAAGGACAGCATAGCTGGCGCAAGGCAGACGGTACCCAGACTATTTGTTCTTCCAAACGGAGGCTTGGCCTAAGAGTAGATTTTGAAACCCACATTCGGCCTAAGAGTAGATTTTGAAACTCAATAGGAATAAACGAGGAGAATAAGAAATGGTGGTTTCGCTTTGAGCAAGGATAAGAGGATGAATAAAGGGGAAGAATAATCCATGGCAAGGGGGCAAAAGACTTAGTTGATGCTTCAACCCCGGCCGTTGGGTTCCCTTTTATAGGAAGGAGGGACTAACTTCCTTTGACATGTGTCTTGCATGCAGAGAAGTACTCCTAGATATGGGCCTTACAAATAAGGATGGAAGCGTGAATCTATGGTAACTTCCCGCGGCTCAAGCGAACAGTTGCATAGAGACCTCCACCGAATCTCATCAGAAGATTTGTCTTGGACCGCATTAGCTATGTTGGGAATAAGGAAAGATTCAACAAGCGCAGGAAAGAATTGATTGGCAGTAAATAGTATAATATTAGCATTGATGGCCAAGGTTCATACATAGGGGGCAACAAAATGCATAAACGAACCTATACCTTCCTAGAGGCCCTATACAAGTCTAAGAGAAGACCATCTAAGGCCAACTCTTCAGCATCTGCCTAGGCTTGGGCCTCGTCCGTAGCAGCAGTGGCTGAGTCCAAAGCCCCCTGGGTCTTTTTTGTGGCCTGCACGTGGGCCTCCGCACCTTCAGCTCGCGCAAGGTTGTGGCGAGCTTAAGCGACCTGAGCTTGCAGTTTCGCTATTTGAGCCTCCAAGGTCTCCACTTGCCGAGTGTAGAGGGCACATAGGTTCTCTGAGGATGTCTCAAGAACCTCCATGTCTTCAAGTTGGCTAAAGAGGGCCACCATTTGGTTGTCTAGGGCCTAGCGAACTCTCTCGTGAGCAGCTGACTGAGCCTCCGTATCATTAACGCAGCGGGCCTAAAGCTCGACAGCATTGATCAGCTCCAAAGCGCGATCCAAAGTGGGGTTGCTGCAGGTGAGGTGGTGAACTAGGGCACCAAAAGCCTTGCGAGCATGCCACACCAACTCAAAAACATCAATATTTGGGCCTTGTCTCATCAGGCCATGAACGAAGTCCCGAGCCAGGCGAATGGGCTTTGGGTTGGCAGGCAAAGTTACCCGAGCTTGGAGACGAGCAATGCAAGTAGCCAGCGAAGAAGCCATTTCACCGGTTGGCCTCACCGGAGTAAGGGTGACTGGTTTGACCTCTGAAACATGCGACGGAACTTTAGGCACCACCAACACCTCTTGTTCTACAACTACTTAGGTTGCCGGGTCTGGTCTCGGTGGAGATGGCAATGTTTCCAGCTGAGATTCCGCTGGCGAGACCGTCGAAGAAACAACAAAGGCTGGAGATGGAACGGACTGGTCAAGCCCTTGGTCTTGAATAGGACCGGGAGAAGACACCAGCATCGAGCCTATATCGTCAAGTGCGCCTATTGGTGAAGAAGGGTGTGCTTCAACTTCCTCAAGAACATGGACCTCAATTGTCCCTATTTCTCCTTCAGCATTGTCGAGACGGGGAAAAATGCGGCGGTGTCAGACCTGCCAATTGAGAGTTAGTGAGTCATTGCTAACTTGAATAAAGGGAAGGTTGCTTACCAAACCATACTCTCGTTGATAGCGCAAGTCTTCCACCACTTCTTCTTCGTCCTCGGCAGGACACTTACGCAAGCTCTCCCCGCCTATTGACTGAGGGATGGTCAGGACAGTTTCATCATCGTAGTTAACCACAGGTTCCTCTCAAGCGGGCGCTTTCCCTTTATCCCGCCGCAGGCTTAAGCCTCTTGGAAGACCTCCGGCGAGGTGCAGTCTAAGAAAGAAAGAAAAACAAATTAGAGGAAAGGTACTTCGCTTGAAATGAACAAAGTGGTGTGAAAATCACAAAATCATCAACATACCTGTGGCGCGAAATCGCGTTCCCTAATGATGATGTCTGTTGGTCGACAAGCAACTAGGGCGGCAAGGGACAATGCTGGCCTGGGTCTTGCCACTACTCTTTGTGGACTCCCTGCTTGTCCGTGCGAGACATCGAGGACGGTGAGATCCGACTCGCCTAGAGTATCGTACAAGGGGGAGAAGATGACAGCGAAGACAACATCGTCTGCATACTCCCAATGACTGTCTGATAGGGAGCGACACCAGGAGAGATAGGCAGGATCAACGTCCAGCGAAGGATATACCTCAAGCAAGGCTGGAGTGAGAGGAAAGATGTTCTCTAGTGGGGTGACACGACTTGCCTCACTGATTCTGCGCCAAGAGATGTATCTATTCACCGAATAGAAGAGTGGATATGGGACCCCTTGGACAAAGCCGAACTACTAGGTGAACTAGTTGGGGGCATAAAGCTTGAAGCCTTGTTCCTCCTCAGCAAGATAGAGGTCGCAGCACGAAACCGCCCTCATGAAGCTTGTCTTCACATCAGAATCAGAGTCGGGGTGAGGAAAGAAGCCGTCTGACAAGACCTCAGGGTGGAGCCGAAGGACCATCATGTCAATAGTCGGAGGTGGCTCCAATTGGTTGTAAAGAATGGAGAGGCTGACAAAAAAGGACAAAGGAGTCTAGTTCGCCGGGTTTCTACACACCGCGAACCTAAGAAGTTGGTCATCTGGCAGAAAGTCGGGCAGCGAGACCCTGAAGAGAGGAAAGTATAGCTACAGCAACAAGTCCAGGATCCATAGTGGGCCGGTAGGCAGGTGGAAGGGGTTCAAAGAGAGTGTGTGGAGGGCCCAATAGAGTGCACCCAATACGGGCTGCCCCAACCTAATTTCAATGCCATTATAGAGCACTATAGCTAGTTTCGTCCACTTGTCCATAGGCTTATGGGCGCTACCATAGAATATGAATTTATTAAGCAAATACTTAAGAAAAGCAATACCTCATTCGTGCCGCTTTGCATGCTGGATAAAATAGTTCTTCCAGACTGGGAATGAAGCCTTTAGGGCACGGCGTGCTCCTAAGTTGCAGGTGTTGGTGAACTCGGTCGTCGCAAAGTCACCCGGCACGTACGGTTTGGCGTGGATCGACAACCTTGTGATGGTAAGGATGTCCAGCAGAGAGATGCCCATCTGCCTGAAAGGGAATTCGAAAGTGTTGGTGGCGATGTTCCACAAGCATTCTGCCACGGCGAGCGGCGCCCTATCAGTAGAGGTGGGCAGAGAAAAACTCAGGGCAATAGCCTCAGCAATGCCCACCGCCTCCCAGATCGGTTGATCAGTCTAGAGGCGAGCCTCGTACCAAGCCCGTTCCTCATTGGTGGTGCTCAAACATTCTCCCACTTAGATGTTCACATGAGAGTGAGCCAGCTAAGCCCAGGTTGAAAAGTTGCCAGGTTCGCAACGATGGGCAAGGATTGGACGGCACACATGGTGGGTGTAACAGTTGAGATCAGCGGCTGAGAGAGGCCGAGTAGGGCTTTCCCGATCTTAAGAAAATAGATGGGTGTGCCTTGTGAAGGGTTCTCAGACAAGCGTCGACTGAAGTCGGAGGACCAGTCAATCGCTGCCCTGGTACTAAGGTTAGGGTCCCGAACGATCGATTTGGGATGCATGTTTCTAGGTTGAGGTTTAAGAGAGGAGACGGCGGTGAGGGTTTGTGTTTGCAGAAAAGGGATAAATAGATAGATAAGTGAAGATGATGAAATGCAGGGACCCGCATCGTGGTTTTTAAAGGAGATGGACCGTAACGTCTTTTCAATCAATCGTTTAGATAAAGGGATGCGATGACGCCGAAACGTCAGCACCTTTTGAATTTTGAATTTTCATAACGTTCTCAATAAGGTCTCTTCGCTTAGCTGTTTTGGATAATCCAAAGCTCAAGACCTAGGGGCAATGTTTGAGCCTAGTTGGTATTTTTGTCCAGGACCACGTGATAGGTTTTGGATAGCATTTGGGACAATACCTATGGCCCTTTTTAATATAAGGCCCGTTAAGAGTTGTGAGCTGCGGAAGCGCGCAAGATGTTCGGTTCGCGAGCGAGACGTGTCCTTGTAGTATTCTGATTGCTGAGTCCAAATTGGATTGTGGTTGCATCTCTACTGGCAGGTTGCAAGTCGCAATATAAGAAGATCTTAAGGATCTCTAAAGAAACACAATCAAATCTTACAAATTACAACAAAACTCTTCGAGCCTCTTAAAACCTTAGTTCTAAATGCATCTCGCCTTAGTTCTTAGAGCCCGTTCAGACTCGCCCTCAGTTACTTTCTCAATTGGTTGCTCTGCTCACTTCCTACAGTGAGTATCAATTGCAAACGAGTAGGTGATCTACTCGTAATCCCTCATCCGCGAGGTGGCACCGGAGCCTCTTCGTTTGATTAGAAGTCAAGCACACACAACTCACATTCCGCGTCCGCGTGGTGGCACACCCCACACTTGTTTTTTACTTTTGGTACTGCTAAATTACCTCTCTGCTCCCGGCTAAGGATCCTGGTCAAAATAAAAGGAAAAAAGATAACGAGAATAACAGCTTACTCATTCATTAATAGAAAGACTAATTTATAGGCATTACATAGTCTCCCGAATGATTTAGAAGTTATATTCTCAAGACCTACCCCATATTTCCCTTTGAAATCCGGGATAAATCCTGCGGGACCCACATTAAGAAAAATTCTACCAAAATTTTTGGCATAACCTCTTTTGAAAATATATAACCCTACCTGAAAGAAAAATCACCAAAACTCAAACACTTCTAAAACAATTAAATCCACGACTTCTGGGGCCACCCACTCCCCTAAATAATTTATATCCACCACCTCAAAACCCATATAATTCCAAACAATTTTCATGAATTTAATCTCTCATACAAACACAACAAATAAATCTTTTTCATCACTCCTAAGTGGAGCCATAAGCTCTTAACTCACCTCAACATAAATTCATTTAAAACATCCAATGGTTATCAGAGCATATAGTAGGAAAGGAGAAAATATACAAGTAGGTTAAACTAGTAACCTATGAGAGAAAATTCGATGAGGTGGAAAATAAGATTCGCCTCCTACCCTCGCCGAACAGCACTCTGCAGAGTAGGCATTTAAAAATGAAGGGCTTAAAGGAGAAACATTTAAAACGTTAGCGTGAGTGGACAAAAATAAATAACAATAATATTGATTTATATATGGAGCGATAGAAATCAAGGTTATGCTCTCCCAAGTTTTCCATTAAGGAAAATACATATGCATGCCACTCTTGGAAATTCTCTAAAATATTTAAAGATAAAAATGATGAACAAATCACATTGGTTCCCAATAAATATTAAAAATGAGGAAAAATTTCACCATAACAATGAGCCTCCCAGGCTAGGGTCGGAGCCTTCCAAGCTACAATAGTGTCTCACGGTAAGCGCTCTACTCACCTATAGTGAGGACCGCTAATAATGGCTAGCTAACATATAATATAAATACCGATCGGTTGCCTCCCAGGATATAATAGCGTCCCACGCTAAGCGTTCTAATCACCTATGGTGAGTAGCCGCTAATAATGGTTAGCTAGCAATAATGAATATATATCAACCATTTTATGGTGAAGTAAAATAATAAAATAACAAGAATATCATTTCCCCCAAAATTATCTAAAACCCAATGAGCCTAGTACAATACTGTACTTAGAAATATTGCGTAATTATATAAATCACTTGACATGTCCCACATGTCAAATAAAATGAGTAAGAGAGTTCCGAAAAATAAATGAAACTCATTAATCCAAGAAAATATTAATTCTCCAATATGCTCAAGACAATATTAAATCTCCAATATGCCTTTGAAAATCAGATAAACTTTAGTGCATATATGACATTCAAATCAAAGGTTCACTCACAGTGCACGTCTATGCCTGCTAACAATCTGAGGCCTCCTCCAAACTATCCTCTTCACGTTCTAAACAATAATTAATATTAAATCTCTAAACTTGGATAATACTTTAATAAAAATTTCTGAAATAAAAGGAAACCTATAATTTCATCTCTCTTGCCCAACATCTCCACCTTTAATCTAATAAGGCTCACTTTACTCCACACTAACCGATAACCATAAATTAACCTTTTTAGAATTTAAAACCTGCTAAACCAACTACCGAAATTCCATTCTAAACACCGCCACAATCCTTAACCATTGAAAAATCTCAACTTAGTCAAAACTCCTCCAAAAATTCTTAACTTTACTTCGTTAAACTCCTCTCGATAAAACAAACTCAAAAACATGAAAAACAGCCCCTAAGGGGCGGCCGGCAGCCATACTCCGGCGACGTCCAATGCTTCCCAAATTTTAACATAACAATCCTCTCAATCTGCACAACAACTTCCTTAGATAGCACACAATCCAATTTTAAGCTTAGCTAGGGCAACCAAACCAAAATAGAGAAATAAGCCCTAGAACTTCAATTATACATTTCTCCTCACCAATATTGAATTGAGTATATTCCTTTCGAGGGATTACTAACCTTGATGAGAGCCACAAGATGAGCCAAGTTTCACGAGTTATGGCGGCCGGAGAAGCAATTTCCGGCGACGGGACAGTTGGGCTGCTAGGAGCGGTTTCCTCCCTCTCGACGGCGTCCCGCGTGCGGTCACCGGCCTAGGAAGAGAGAGAGAGAGAGAGCGGCGGGGGTCCGAACAGGACCGGTCCGGGGGTCTCTGGTGGCCAGATGGTGGAGGATGAAGGCTGGGTCTCCGGCGGGTCGGGAGGAGTTCACGGGAGAGAGATAGAGATGAGAGAGAGAGAGAGAGAGAGAGTGGGTGTTGAGCCGCTCCACACCCGGTCCAACTAAATACCTCTAACAAAATAAACCCACTAAATTTTTACCTCTTTTTACCAACTCAAAATTTACCCTTTTAGTTGGTAACTTTTTAATGCTAACTCTGATTTTAACGTATAGCATGTCTATGAACTCGTATTAACGTACTCTACAACTTCCTTAAAGAAATTTTTCCAAAAAAAATTTCCTACAAAAAGTCAACTATATGGTCCTTAACGATAAACGGTTACTCAATAAGGTAAAAAAAAAAAACTAAGATAAAACCAAAAGTAAATAACCACAAAATAACTTAAGAACTGGGGTGTGACAATTCTCCCCTCCTTATAAAAATTTCGTCCTCGAAATTTACATACCTGTCAATCAAAGAGATAGGGATATTGCTGCCTCATTTGCTCTTTCGGTTCCCAAGTAGCTTCCTCTACTTGATGACTCCTCCAAAGAACTTTAACAAGTGGAATTGTTTTGTTTCTAAGCACTTGCTCCTTCCGATCAAGAATATTAGCAATCTTTGGTCCAAAATGTCCACCACATGCCTCTTTGTGACAGAAATCAAGGATCGACTGATGCTCGCTTTCAGGGACACAACGTCTCATGACTTGGTCTCCACAATATCTCCACAAGTATGGCGAATCCCACACGTATTGGCGAGCGTCATTCTTGATTTTCTTCTTGGTATGGCTCGGCATCCCTTGAGAAAAAGTATGGCTTGCAATGTAATTCACCAAGTCGGCGTACCAAGGTTCCTTGACGTCCACTTGAAGCAACTGTTCATCAGGAAACGTTTCTGACACGGGCATGGCATCCTCTGCTCTCACAAGTCTACTCAAGTGATCGGCAACAACATTGTCACACCCCTTCTTATCCTTGATTTCGATGTCAAACTCTTGTAGAAGGAGTATCCAACGTATGAGCCGTGGCTTGGCATCCTTCTTTGTCATCAAGTACCTCAAAGCTGCATGATCAGAATAAACAATAACCTTAGAGTGCAATAAGTAAGATCGAAATTTTTCTAAGGCAAAAATAACAGCTAAGAGTTCTTTTTCAGTGGTAGTATAATTGAGTTGAGCCTCGTTGAGTGTTCGTGATGCATAGTAGATGACACAAGGCTTCTTGTCCTTGCGTTGGCCTAGCACGGCTCCCATGGCATAATCAGATGCATCACACATCAACTCGAACGGTTCATCCCAATTAGGTGGCGAAATGATGGGGGCTTGAGTCAGCAAGATCTTCAAATGAACGAAAGCATCCTCGCATTCCTGAGACCATGAAAATGGCACATCTTTCTGCAAAAGAGAAGTAAGTGGTTTGGCCACCAAAGAAAAGTCTTTGATGAACCGTCGATAAAAACCTGCATGGCCAAGAAAAGAACGGACATCACTCACCGTTTTTGGTGAGGGTAAGTGATGCATAATATCAATTTTGGCCTTATCAACTTCTATTCCCTTAGTAGATAAAATATGCCCTAAAACTATACCTTGATTAACCATGAAATGGCATTTTTCCCAATTTAGTACAAGGTTAGTTTCTACACCGTTTTAAGTTAAGAGAGAACAAATTTCAAACCAATATGCATGATAGTTATATATCAAGTCATTTTATAACGTCTAAAGCAAGGTGATGCTACGGCCCGAGCTTTTGGCTAGGTCGAGCTTATTCCACTAAAGATTGCTAATATTCACGTGGGTTTACCCCCTCACAAGAGAGACAGGCAAGACTCGTTAGTGGACACCACGCCCTGACTCACTCACCGAGAATGATCATCAACGCAATGGGCCTAGAGATCCAGTTAAACAAACCTGAGCTCCTTGTCTATGAATAGTAACACTCAATATTAAAATAAACATCAATTACTAGACCGGTCTACTTGTGCCTAACTAAGCCGCCCTCAACCTCAAACAAGCTAAGTTGCCTTTAAGAGTCAAGGACTCGAAGAAGCATCGCTCAAAAGAGGGGTTTAGGCTAAGATTAACACAAGTGGCTCCACCTACATGTTTCACTTTAGACACACCAAAACAACAAACCATATAAGCACTCTAAACTCAATAACATGTCGGCCTACTTATGGAATTTTTACAAAAAACGTTTTACATATAAACACATAGATACATGTATACAAGCTCGGCAATATATATGCAAATAAGCTCGGCATAGCATGCCAAGCTCGGCAATGTACCTATAAAACAGAAAAATAGTTAGTCATAATATACATAAATAAATCCTTTTTAGCGTCCCCGGCAACGGCGCCAAAAATTGACCTGTCAAAAGATGACGTTAGTGCAATTTAAAACCCTATAGTTGTAGTACATGTAAGTAGGGTATCGTTCTAGCCGGGGACACTAGGGAAGAATTTATTCTACAAAACAAAGTCATTAGAAATATTCACACAATATATACATAAAGAATAAAATGGGGGATTGAAATCGGCAGAAAATAAAGAAAATAAAACAAAGGCAAATAATTACAAAGTTTGGTCACTTCAACGTTGTAAGCACTTCACAAATAAACTCCGATTAGCATGCAAGTATTTTTATGAAAGGTTAAATTATCTTATCTATGTTTTCACAATTGCAAGTTAATTCCAACCCTTAAGACTTCTCATGTGTTTAAGGTTGTCTTTGCGCTCAACCAAAAACTATGTGACTAATTAACTAAATTGTCTTTGCGCTCAATCTAATCAAGCAACACTTACCATCCACGAGTCGTTGGAGACATGCTCGTTAGGAATGGCGTCACCCATCCTCGAACCCATGCAAATCACTCACCCTGCCTACCCTATGCAGCACCTAGAACCGAGTTGTTTTTGCGCTCAACTCGACCTAGAATACCACGGCATATTAAACTCCCCCCTAATAGCTAACTCGTGTACTTTGAATTAACCTAGGGTTCGATTACGTGATCAGGTGAGGATTAATTAACCTAACAATTACTAAACACATAAACATAGATTCTTTACTTCTTTAATAATCCTAACATGCATACTAAACCGTTACACAACATGTACAATCATAATCAAGTCACAAAGAAGATCATACAATCACACATATCATATAAAACCAAAAACCAGAAAATATTTATCAATAAACTCAAAGTTTTTACACAGTAATTACAAACACAAACCATGGATGTCTTCATCCTTACCCTACCTATAAGGTTCGGCAAGGTTGAAAGGGAAATTGGTGGAAGATGGCAATGGAGGCAGTCGGCAAAGATGGCTGTGCGGCAAGGAATGGTTCGGCTGTGCTTGTGTTTGCTGTGTAAGGGAGGGTTTTTAGGTAGAGTTTAGGCTTGCTAGAAATTAAAACAATTGAAGGACTCTTTAAACTATGCATATAACAGCAATATTTATACAGAGAAACCCTAGCTGCATCGGCAAAGGAAAGGCAGTCCTATTCCAACTCTCTTTCCTATTTGCTCAATGATTCCTTCTTCAATGCAGCTTGTGTATCCGAATTTGGACTCCATCTTCTGATTCCTTGGACCTTCCTATATGTTTATGGATCCATGTAGGCCTCATGTACGAAATCTTGGGTTTTGATGGCAGCCAAAAGCAGTGATGAGTTCGGCAAGGTCAAGCTTTCCCGGTTTGACCGGGAAACCTTAACTTAACCAAAACAAGGCTGCCTTGATGCTTCTTCGAATTTTCTCCTTTTGTTCAGCTTCCCAACACTCCATTAGGCTCTTGATACACCTCTTGTCAAATTTGGGAAGCCCTTTTGTTGAAAAATCATCTCCCAAAACTCGTTTGACAACTAAGGCAGTTTCTGCCCAGTTTTGCAGCCTGACCTCTGTCCACTGTTTTGATCATAACTCCTTCGTCTCAACTCTGTGATCCAAGTGGGGTTGTAAACTAGACACACACAGCTTTAATTCCATATATGACACGCCTTCTAACTCCTCCTAGATCTCGAGATATGATTTTCCGAAGTAGATGTACGTTTTCTGGCAGATTCTGTCCGAGACCAAAAACAATGTCTAGAAGTGTTCCTTCCTTTTCCGTGGCCTCACTTGTTGTCATTCATGAGTCCATTCACGATGATTCTTGATACGTAACGTTCATGTACCTGTCTTCTGCACATTTAAACAAGATACATCAAAACTGACAAGGTAACACAATAACGAATCATGGTAAAACGTCCAAGTGATAGTCCAAAAACGGTTTTCATCATTTAAGTGCAATTTTCTGTATAAAAACGACTAGTAGCCACAACTCTACAAAAAAACCCTCTTGACTCTAAAATAAGTAAAAACAAACATACTAAGGCACAAACAAAGTGTAAATGGGGGTGAAAATCCATTAAAACGCACTTATCAGCCGGAGAAGCAATTTCCGGCGATGGGACAGTTGGGCTGCTAGGAGAGGTTTCCTCCCTCTCGACGGCGTCCCGCGTGCGGTCACCGGCCTAGGAAGAGAGAGAGAGAGAGCGGTGGGGGTCTGAACAGGACCGGTCCGGGGGTCTCTGGTGGCCAGACGGTGGCGGATGAAGGCTGGGTCTCCGGCGGGTCGGGAGGAGTTCACGGGAGAGAGATAGAGATGAGAGAGAGAGAGAGAGTGGGTGTTGGGCCGCTCCACACCCGGTCCAACTAAATACCTCTAACAAAATAAACCCACTAAATTTTTACCTCTTTTTACCAACTCAAAATTTACCCTTTTAGTTGATAACTTTTTAATGCTAACTCTGATTTTAACGTATAGCATGTATATGAACTCGTATTAACGTACTCTACAACTTCCTTAAAGAAATTTTTCCAAAAAAAATTTCCTACAAAAAGTCAACTATATGGTCCTTAACGATAAACGGTTACTCAATAAGGTAAAAAAAAAACTAAGATAAAACCAAAAGTAAATAACCACAAAATAACTTAAGAACTGGGGTGTGACAATTCTCCCCTCCTTATAAAAATTTCGTCCTCGAAATTTACATACCTGTCAATCAAAGAGATAGGGATATTGCTGTCTCATTTGCTCTTTCGGTTCCCAAGTAGCTTCCTCTACTTGATGACTCCTCCAAAGAACTTTAACAAGTGGAATTGTTTTGTTTCTAAGCACTTGCTCCTTCCGATCAAGAATCTGAACCGGCTTCTCTTCATAAGTCAAATATTTCTTCAAACTAATAGACTGTTCTTGCAAGACATGACAGGGATCAGTAATATACTTGCGAAGCATAGACACATGGAAGACATAATGTATCTTGGATAACTCTGAAGGCAGCTCCAATCGATAAGCAACTATGCCAACCCGCTTTATAATCTCATAAGGACCAATATATCTAGGGCTAAGTTTCCCCCATTTACCAAAACGTACTACACCATTCCAAGGGGATAATTTCAAAAATACACAATCATCCACTTGAAACTCAAGGTCCTTCCTGTGGTTATCTGCATAACTCTTCTGCCTATTTTGAGCTGCCTTGAGCCTATCTCTAATCATCTTAATCTTCTCATTTGTTTCCTGGATAATCTCTGGACCACAAAGCTCTCTTTCTCCCATCTCATTCCAACATAGACATGTACGACACTGTCACCCATAAAGTACTTCAAAAGGAGCCATACATATGCTACAAAGAAAACTGTTGTACGCAAATTCTATCAAAGACAAATTTTTATCCCAACTCCCTCTGAATTGCATAGCACAAGACCTAAACATATCCTCCAAGGTCTGGATAGTCCTCTTAGACTGCTCTTCAGTTTGAGGATGGAAAGTTGTGCTAAAATGTAGCCAAGTGCCTAAAGCTGCCTACAAAGCTCCCCTAAATTTAGAAACAAATCTGGGATCCCGATCTGATACTATAGACTCAGGCACACCATGGAGTCTTACAATTTCATTCACGTAAAGCTCCGCCAATTTACTAATAAATACTTGTTCCCCACTGGCAGAAAATGTGCAGATTTTGTTAATCGATCCACAATCACCTAAATACCATCATGCCCATCAGGGGTACGAGGTAAGCTAAAAACAAAATTCATGGTGATGTTGTCCCACTTCCATATCGAAATAGACAATGGCTCAAGTAAACCAGAATGTTTCTGCCTCTCAGCTTTCACTTGCTTACATAAGTGACATTCTCCCTTTTCATATTTGGCCACCAATAAAAATCCTTCAAGGTCATGTACATTTTAGTACTACCAAGATGTGCGGCGTATGTAGAACTATGAGCTTCCTTCATTATCTCTTGCTTCAGCTCCACATTTCTTTTTGGAACACAAAACCTGTTTTTAAACATCAAGGTTCCATCTCTCTTAACGAAAAAATCCATTGTCATTCCATTAAGTGTTCTGTCTATCAACTGAACTATGGAAGGATCATCATACTGAGCCTCACGAACTTTATCAATCAAAACTGGCCTCACATAGAAAATGGCTACCAAAGCACCAATTTCATCCATTGACAACTCAACTTAACTCTTGTAGCTTTTAACTCATAAAGAAGAGGAACCCGAACCGTCCTCAAATAAGCTAGAGACATAGAAGGATTGCGACTAAGAGCATCTGCAACTACATTAGCTTTCCTAGGATGATACTCAATAGTACAATCATAATCCTTAATCAACTCCATCCACCTTCTCTGCCTCATGTTTAACTCTCTCTGAGTAAATACATACCAAAGACTCTTGTGGTCGGTAAAGATCTGGCACTTGGTTCCAAAAATATAATGTCTCCACAATTACAATGTAAAAACCACTGCAGTAAGCTCTAGGTCGTGGGTGGGATAATTTACTTTGTGCAGCTTCAATTGCCTAGAAGCATAAGCAATTACTCTTTCATGCTGCATCAATACACCACTCAAACCCTGCCTAGAAGCATCACAATAAACCACATACTCTCCACTATTATCAGGGAGTGCTAGAACATGAGCACTAGTTAAACGATCCTTGAGCTCTTGAAAACTCTGCTCACACTTCTCAGACCACTCGAACTTCACCCCCTTCTTGGTCAATCTTATAAGAGGAGCGGCAATCCTGGAAAAATCTTAGACAAAACGACGATAATAACCTGCTAACCCCAAGAAGCTACAAATCTCTGTCACACTAGAAGGTCTCTTCCAATTTGTCACCGCTTCTATCTTTTGGGGATCCACACTAACACCTTCTGCCAAAACTACATGGCCTAAGAACCCCACTTTATCCAACAAAAACTCATATTTACTGAGCTTCGCATACAACTGAGCTTCCCTCAAAGTCTGCAATACCATTTTTAAATGCTTAGCATGCTGTTTCAAATTCTTCGAGTACACCAAGATGTCATCTATGAATACAATCACGAAATGGTCAAGGTATGGACGGAACACCCTACTCATGAGATCCATAAAAGCAATAGGTGCATTAGTAAGCCCAAACGGCATCACCACAAATTCATAATGACTATATAGTGATCGAAAAGCAGTTTTGGCTATATCACTTTTCTGAATCCTCAACTGATGATATCCCGATGTCAAATCAATCTTTGAAAAGACTGTGACACCCCTCAACTGATCGAATAAATCATTAATACGGGGTAAGGGATATTTATTCTTCACAGTAACCTGATTCAACTTCCTATAGTCCACACAAAGTCTCAGGGTGCCATCTTTCTTCTTGACAAATAACACTGGGGCACCCTATGGAGACATAGTAGGCCGAATAAAACCCTTATCCACCAACTCCTGCAATTGAGTTTTTAACTCTTTTAATTCCACATGAGCCATCCTATAAGGCGCTTGAGAAATAGACGCTGTTCCAGGAAGTAGTTCAATTGTAAAATCGATCTCCCTTACAGGAGGCAAACCAGGCAACTCATATGGAAAAACATTCGGAAACTCATTAACTACAGGGATATCTTCTATTCTCACCTCGCCCTTTCTAGTATCCACCACATGAGTTAAATAAGCATAGCAACCTTTATTCAATAATTTCCTAGCGGCGACAGCTGAAATTAAATAATAAGAAATAACATCTCGCTCACCCTGAAATGTAACCTTAGGCTTCCTAGGACTTCGTAACACCACTACTTTCCAAAAACAATCAATCATGGCCCTATGTGCCTCTAAAAAGTCCATATCCAAGATTACATCAAACTCCATAATATCTAATGGAATCAAGTCAACTTCAAAACTAAGACCCTCCACCAACACTTCACAACCTCTAAATATCCAATCTATCTTCATCACATCATCAGAGGGCAATGAAAATTGCCATTCGCCTGGAAGTGGCGATGATGGCACATTAGCGAAGAATGAAAATCCACTAGACATAAAAGAATGCATCGCTCCAGGGTCTATCAATATAAAAACAGGACGACTGAAAATTGACAACGTACCAATGATGACATCCGGGGAGTTACGTCCCTCCTGCTTCGTCATAGCATGGAGCCTAGCATGTGTAGTTGTAGGGCGACCTCTCTGCCCTCTGCCTTGCTGAAAACAGCCTTTGGCTAGAGTCATGGTGCGAGTACCACTACTAAAAGCACAAGCTGATGTCTGACCCATAGCCTGAGTAGGAGCATATGTGGCTCCCTGAGTAGGAGCATATGTGGCTCCTTGAGTCAAAAGAGGGCAATCCCTCTTGAAGTGATCCAGCTGTCCACACTGAAAACATCTCCCTGGCTGAAACTGACTCTGCCCAAACTGAAAAGACTGCCCACCAGAAGTCTCACTCCTACTACTCGATCCACTCCTGAATCGCCCAAACTGGCGCCCAATAAAATTCCTGAAGGATCTACCACCATGCCTCTTGAATCTCCCTCTAAAACTAGAGCCAGAACTCGAACTGCTACCATGTCCACTGCTAGTAGATGATCCAGAACAAGAGGTGGACGCGAATTTTTTTGATGAACCCAGGCTAGGACCACCAGAATCATGAAGACAGCGAGCTACCAACTCATGTGCCTCTATATTAATAGCAAAAGTCACGGCCTGGTGAAATGACTGATATGGCACAACTATCATCTTGGCTGAATAAATACCACCAAGGCCCTTGGTGAACTGATAAATCTTCTCCTGCTCTGTCTTCACCAAATCAGGCACATAGTAAGACAACTCCTGAAATCGCTGCTCAAAAACCATCACTGTCATATCATCACTCTTCTTCAAATTCACGAACTCCTCCCTCATTTGGTTGACATGAGCATGACTAATATAGCGCTCTCTAAAAAGAGCTGTAAATTGATCCCAGGACATATGATTAGCAGCATCACCCATACCTCTACTCAAATCAAGCCACCAATGCCATGCTTCCTTCTCCAAAAACTGGGTAGCCAAGCCCACCTTCCTATCCTCAGGGCACCTCACTTGAATAAACATTTTCTCAATGGTCTCTAACCAATTCTGAGCATCCAAAGGCTCAACAGCATGGCTAAACGCTCTAGCTCCATTCTTGTATGCCTTGTCATAATTTATCTCAGGGGCCATGCTAGTGCTAAAGCGTTGAAAAAACTGCTCCATATCATTCGCCCAATCACCATGTACTTCCTCATCATCCCCCCCGGATGATTCTACCTAGGTGCTCGGCGAGGAGGCATGATACCTGAGAATACAATGTTTAGCACCAAAAACAAGGAAATGACAACTTCTCAAATACTTAATAAACATTTAGCATCCAAGCATAAAATGTTAATAGATCCACCGCGGTCGGACCATTACTCTAGTGACACCAAATGTTACTAAGCATATATGGTAGTGATAAAAGAAGATAGGAATCGGACAACCTAAAGCTCTGATACCAATTGTCAGGACCTACCCCCGGATTTCCCCTTGAAATCCGGGATAAACCCTGCGGGACCCACATCAAGGAAAATTCTACTAAAATTTTTGGCATAACCTCTCTTGAAAATGGGTAACCCTACCTGAAAGAAAAATCACCAAAACCCAAACATTTCTACAACAATTAAATCCACGACTCCTGGAGCCACCTGCTCCCGTAAATAATTTACATCCACCACCTCAAAATCCATATAATTTCAAACAATTTTCATGAATTTAATCTCTCATACAAACACACCAAATAAATCTTTTTCATCACTCCTAAGTGGAGCCATAAGCTCTTAACTCACCTCAACATAAATTCATTTAAAACATACAAGTAGGTTAAATATACTAGGAAATGAGAAAATATACAAGTAGGTTAAACTAGTAACCTATGAGAGAAAATTGGATGAGGTGGAAAATATGAATTGCCTCCTACCCTCGCCGAACAACACTCTGTAGATTGAGCATTTAAAAATGAAAGGCCCAAGGGAGAAGCATTTAAAACGTTACCGTAGGTGGACAAAAATAAATAATAATAATATTGATTTACATATGGAGCGACATAAATCAAGGTTATGCTCTCCCAAGTTTTCCATTAAGGAAAATACATATGCATGCCACTCTTGGAAATTCTCTAAAATATTTAAAGATAAAAATGATGAACCAATCCCATTGATTCCCAATAAATATTAAAAATGGGGAAAAATTTCACCATAACAATGAGCCTCCTAGGCTAGGGTCGGAGCCACGCAGGCTACAATAACGTCTCACACTAAGCGCTCTACTCATCTATAGTGAGGACAGCCAATAATGGCTAGCTAACATATAATATAAATATCGATCGATTGCCTCCCAGGTTATAATAGCATTTCACGCTAAGTGCTCTACTCACCTATAATGAGTAGCCGCTAATAATGGTTAACTAGCAATAATGAATATATATATATATATATATATATATATATCAACTCTTTTATGGTGAAGTAAAATAATAAAATAATAAGAATATCATTTCCCCAAAAATTATCTAAAAGCCAATGAGCTTAGTACAGTTCCCAACTGTACTTAGAAATATTGCGTAATTATATAAATCACTTGACATGTCCCACATTCAAGTCATTTTTTGATAAGTGGTTAAGTGTCTCAGCATCAAGAGTTTTAGATCTGCTTTAGAGAGTAAATAATTTATTAGGATTTGTATCAAATAGCACACAAGGTAGGGAAACATGTTGGCTAGCTGAGAGAATGCAGAGGTGTGTAATTTGATCAATGACGCTTGTATTTTGATTGTTTTGAGATTATTAATGAAAATAATGTTGTTGTGATCACAGATTTCAGATATATTATTGTACTTCTGAGTTGTAATTACATTGTATTGTAAACATTGATGCGAAATCTACAGGACACTACAACAATTAAAATGTGATTAGGTAATGAATTATAACATTCAAGCAAAATGCTATGGATTGTGTTTTGTGATTGCTCTCTTCTTTCGTGCCTCTTGTATCCACCTTGATGCGGGTTTGGAGGCAAAGGAAGTACATCAGTTGATTCTTTTTTACACCAATCTCAACTGAAAGCCACCCTCTATATTTGACTGCCATAATTCAGCAAGGTAAAAGAGAGTAAGAAAACTATCCTTTATATACACATGCAACTTATTGCATTTTATTTACAAAGCTGTCCACCACATGGTATCAAAATTTACATCAGATGTACCCAGATGAGAGAGACTTTCTACTTCATACCACTATATTAACAAAATGCCACCATTCCAAACAAATACGTACTGAGCACAATCTAATGAAGGCAGCAGCACATACTCAATAAAGCAAAAGTGAGATACTCAGTCCACAAGCAAGCATAACTGGGTAATGAACTCTGATTTAAGTCAACTCTGGAATATTAGAAACATCACCACACTTCTTTCCTGAGAACAAATGAAACATAGGGAAGTGAGCTTCACAAGCTCAGTAGGTACAGAAGATAATCAATAGTACTATGATTCAAATTTAGAATGCAATTGGAGTAATGTGAAAGAATATCAGTAGTGAACGGAATGAAATGGAATTAAATTATGAAGGTTGCTGTTGAGAATTATGAGAATGGAATCAATGACTCAATTGATACAAGGTTACTCAGCTTTCAACAAAGACGACATTCAGTTTGGGTCACTTAAATAAACAACTGAACATGTAAAAGGAACAACGAACTGAGACCAACAATTTTGAGTCACAATCTGTGACATAAGCACGCAAATCCAACAATAGCAGTAAGACCAGAGAGTCTCTTTTTCTTTCAAACACTTTGTTCAACGTTCAGAAACCCTTATTCTTCTTTTCCAACGAAATCCTTTTCCGGTTAGAGCCCATTGCTCGTATTAAGGCCAACGAGCACACCCCGTACAAGCGGAAAACCCTCGTATTAAAGCCAACTAGGACACCCCGTACTAAGACTGTTGGTCTATTCACCCTAGTGAGGCAATCCCTACTTAACTTATCCCGGGCCTAATCAAATAATACCGTTCAAAACCAAACATGTCCTTTCTGTAAACCGTTTGGCTTCTTTACGCCAAAACAATCATTAAGGGATTTCAAGAGACTGAAATACTCTTTCTTATATTATAGAGAAGTGCTGCCATGAAGTAAACCATGAAAGGTAAATCTCTTTTTGCGTTTGTCAAGAAACACAACTTCAACAACTCATGATTTATGAAAATCAAACGATAGAAACACTCGAGCTTGAGACTTTAAAGCAGCAAGCAACATAGCTTTGGCTCAGATATACTTTAATGAGGAAACATGTGAGCATGAGAAGTTAAGAACCACCAAACTAATAGTAAACAAGAAACTTGACAGGAGAACAAACAGTGGTATACATATAGGTCTGGAAATCTCAAAAGGGGTACAGTACGAGACAAACACAAAATCAGAAGTAAGGTATTGCAAAAGAATGGACCTCTGTCTTCTATAAAATAAAATAAAAAACAATTGATTAAATTCAGTTTTGACCCCAGACTTGATGAGGAAATCAGAACTTCATTCAACAACTGAACAAACAATGCAAACATACATATGTGATTTGCTCATCGCAGCAACCTAAGCTTAGTAAGAAAAAACAGGGACCAATCTGTTTTCTTTTTAGTATTTGAAACTTTCCCCAAATATAGGCATATGTGAAGGGACCTGGTGTATACTTAGTAAACTGATAATGGACATGGATATTTATTCAAACTCGACGGTAATTTGCAGCAAGACTAGTTCATAATAGGATTTGTTTTAAGGAATACTACCAGTTGGAGTGTTTTTAACGTTTAATTAAGGCAATGACCAATAATCATGTGAATTCAAGGAATCATTTCTGAGATAAAACTTGATGATAGGATCATTGGAAAGATGGGAAGAGAATAAGAGGCAGGAACTTAACACGCTGCACAAGCTTTGCTAGAAGGGAACAAGATAATAACAATGAAACTAGACTCTAGCCATAATTTTAAGAGTTCTTGAAGTCTTCAGATTTCAGTTTTGGTTCAGCAACAATGTTATATATGTACTGGTGGGTTGGGATTTAGGAACACAACTGAACATCAAAGAATGAATTTGATAAGAATTAGAGCTTAATAAGGACACCAGCATGAAGAGCTTTGAACGAATGAATTCTGAATACAAACGAACAACAATAATTTGATAGGAAATAGACTCAAATGCAGCCATGTAAAGCTTCCTCAGAAATTACAAAGTGCTACTACGGAACAAGGTAGACATAGCTCAGACTTTGAATAAAACAATACTTATAAGTACCAAATTCGAAGGAGTCATGACTGCAACTTAACTTGAGAAGAAGGAATTTAAACAATATAAAAAGACAAGGTCTGCTGTGCATATTTCAATGATTTCCGAATAAGATGCTCAAAGGCTAGTTTATATTCATGATCAAGACATCCAAACAAGGATACTTGTTACTATGAACAAGTTGGTAACTACAAATTCATAACAATATCATAAGAAGGAATTTAGAACCCAAAGGAGCATCATATGGATGAAGTTCAGTAGAATCAAGTTGATGAGCCAACTATTCTCATCAAGACACATTTAAAACAATCACAGAGAAAACTTCCACAAACACACCAATAACATGCTAAATTAGAATCACAGCAATAAAGAAAAGTTGCCTTCCCTACCTCAAATCTTACATATCAGTAGCCAAGCATCTCCAATAGAAATCACGCTACACAAGCACCCAAAACCATTTCCATCACTTAATACTATTAGATTTAGATTTTTTTTTTTTAAAGGGTGAAACCCTTGTTAGCAATATCAATTGAAGAAACCCTATGCTGAAGAGGACAAAATTTTGAATGTAAAAGCTATAACCACTCCAGTAGAATTAAAGAGTTCATACTTTTTTATTGGTGCCCCTCAACACCATGAATGTCTCACCAATACTATCAATGGTTTCAAGCGACATTGAAACATTGCCAGTATTGACCGATTTTGTAGCTAATGAACAACTGTATCCACATTTCCTCATTAACCCAATATCAAAACCCACCCATTTCCACACTTCTGAATTACTAAACCATAAAGCACCAAAATTTGAAAGCAGCATAGTAAAACCTTTAACATACAAAACACCCCACTAATCCCAATTCCAAGCAAAACCCAATACTAAACACTGAAAAACCAAGCTAATAAACACATAAAATCGAATCTTGACTGGAAAAAGCAGAACCGAACAAACCAAAACAAAGATAAGTACCAGATGGAGAGGAAGTGATTGGAGAATAGAGGAAGATGAAAACGAAGTTGAGGGCTGCTGTTGGAAATAGTCGCGGCCTCCTTCATGGAAAACTCGCTACACAAATTATTCCCTATGCCCAGAATTTCACCAAGCGCCAAAAGGTATGTGGCACGACATCACCAGATTGTGCCGCCGCCGCCGCCACTATAATATCTCAGACCAAAGTGCGACCTAGTCTGCTCACTCGATGCTCTTTCGATCGCCCCAATTCGATACCAGTTCAATGCCATCAGCAAATGATAAAGTAACCCCATGACTCTCATTTGACCTTGGTCTCCATTCACCCTCTGAATACATACCCGTATCTACCTCAACAAACTTACCCACACCCCCAAATACATCCCCATATTTACCCTCTCTCTTAGCTAACGAGATACAAACACTGTCAACACGTGTCATACCCGCCTGCTGACACATGTCCACAGACACCCCGGGTAGACACACCCTCAGGTAGACACCAGACGTCTCCTTGGAACAATGACCTTAAAAGGACATCTATGAGAAAATTGGGGAAGAGCTGTATGAGCAAATTGCGAGAGAAGATTTATAAATTCTCAATATCAGCCAAATTTTACTAAACGAAACTGAAAGTTGATAAAAAAATGAAACCCAATTTACATGTTTCAGTATTTTATTTTTATTCTTTTTTGAAGACTTCAGTACTTTTTCTAACTTCTACATGAATGCATTAACATAGCCCTACATTAATCCTGGGATATCATGTAGAACAGAAATGAGAATACGAAAAAAAAAAAAAAAAAAAGTCATGCATAATACTTCTTCATCTTTACTCGCATTCCAAAATATTGGTAGAAAGTGAATGAACACGCATGATTCATATGTACTTTTCTATTGTACCTATTTCGTGCATTAGGTTACACTAAAAACATCATTACAAGTACATAGGTCCCCTAACTGTGTCATGGTGTATAGAATAATGTCATCATTGAAGTTCGAAGCATATTAGAATTGTAGAATGTCTACACTGCCGAATATTTTTCATATGTTTAAACCCTGAATGAATTTACATTTGATGGGCATCTGAAAATCTAAAAGGACTACCTTGTTCATGTTGCCTCTTCAACTCTTATACAGTACTAAACAGAGTGGTAGCATGCCTCCAAAGCCCTTAAAACAACTGGAAGATGTTAGAGACAAGCAATCCCTTTTCAGACTGCCACAATCCAGAAACAGCTCCAATACCTGCACAACCGCATAAAACATTCCACAATTGTTTTAAGCTCTACATCATTCCAACAAAACAAAAGATAGACTATTCAGTTGAAAGAATAGACTAATATTTACAAAAGGTTGGCTGAAAATTATAAATTCATGATTGTCCTTGACGTGCAATCTAGAATCGGTTATTCTAGGGACATGCCAAAACTGTATATCTTTATCAAAACATTCAGGGGTAGGGGTCCATTCAGAAATACCAAAGTTCTCTGTTATTATTTTTTTCCCATTTGGCATACTGCAGATTTCTTAATTCTGATCCCCACTTCGAATTCATAAAAATTTCGGAAATATGAAATATAAAATCAGTATATCAAAGTGTCAAACATATAGAAATACCTTTGAGTTTCCATCCTGATCACTTCCATTATGTAGGCTTTATCTCAACTTGAAGAGAACATAAATAGTACTGCAAAGAGAGATCCCTCCATGAGCACAATAGTAGAAACTATAAATCATTAATTATGTCTAGGCCAATGCTCAGTATGGTTAAGTAATCTTACTAAAAATAGCAGTGGTAAACTGGTAATACACTAACACTACACAGACTGAAAAGTGAACTGAAGCAGCATGATGTTAATACAAAAGCATCATAATCCCAAAATAGTTTTATTGCAATAGAGTCTCAGCACTTCTGAGCTACGAGGAAAAAAAATTCACTGTTTTTACATCTCTTTAGGTGGGGGATAATATGCATAAATTTCACATTGGCTAATCTATGCTTGATACTCCTGTCCTTAGCTTCCTTTTCTATGCACAAGTGATGAATTCAAATATTGAGATTTGTTTGCTGAGGATAGTCTACAGATAATATCATACAATACTTCAATTGAGTGTGCCATGTTACTCCAGATGAAAGATTTATACAGTAAGGTATTGCAATGCTTCAACTTCAAGCAAATTAACAGCTTACCAAGCAGGAAAAAAGTGAGCATTAAAGCGAGGGTGACTTGAACAGAACGACCATATTGCAAGCATAATGGACCTTGCCATCGCTTCTGTGGACTTTGTGATTGCTTTTGAGATGCAACAACCCTGCCAAACAGCTGCAGAAGAAACAAGTAATTACTTTTGAAACTTATCAGACATAATCTATCAACTGAGACAAAGAAGAGCAAATGAAAATAATATGAGAATCCCTGCTTGTTACTTTCTTTCGCCTCATAAAAGTAAGATATATCGTCTTCAGATAAATAAGTGAAAAACACTGACCTGGTTGAACAAATTAACTGCTCCCTTTGCTTGATGTCCACATCTTCTCCAAACGACAAGTTTGGATCCTTTTTCTTTGGGTGTGTCCTGAAAGCTTGGCATTAGCTGTGTTCTCTGCTCAGCTTCATCAGGTATGATAATCCTCAATTCACAATTTGGTGAGCTCAGTGTTTTCCTTGTATTAGTTGTTCTATCAGCATGATAAATTATTTCATCCCTTGTTCCTGGCATTTCTTTCCTGTTTAGGTCCATCATAAAATTTGGATCCTTAATAGTAATGATAGTATCTGTAACGCCCTTAATTTCATCAGAAATGTCCAAATTGCAGGCAGCATTAGATTTAACGTCAAGATCATTTCTTCTCATAGGCTTTTCCTCAGAGGTTTTCACAGAAGGTCCAAGTTCTACATGCGCATCTTCAGCACTTGGAAGACAATGGGATGTTCCCGAGAGAAATGCAGCTAAGTCATCACATTCTTCTTCATCAAGCTGTACCCAGCGTAGTTGTTTCTTTCCTTCTGCTGCACTAAACGATGCCCTTAATGCTGTTTCAACATTGGATATCTGATTTTCAATGGCAGAAATAAATTGTTTATGTCTAGCTGTTGTATGATCATCACCGCATTGGCGATAGCTCAACCTGACAGCCTTCTCAAACTCTTCCAACTGAATAGACATTCACAAATCAACAACACATAATTACTGATAGCAAAAGAAACGAATTACAATACATTAATCTAAATTTTAACTTAGTCATAATCTTCTGTGACAAGCTTTCTTATGCAAAAATAGATTTTCTTTTTTTTTGAGAAAGTTATGCAAATATAGACTGACATTGAAGAAAACTTTATAACCCCATCTTAGAAAAGATCCTACAATGTAAAGCAGAGACGAGTCTCTGACCTTCCAAAGATCAAACTAATAGAAAACATGATTCAAATCGCTATATCATTGCCTTCCTCAACATTCTTAGCAACCAACTGAATAGTACTGATCACTTAAACAATACTAAAGTTTTAGAACACTGAATTATAAGAGGGAAAAAGGAATATAATGGTAATCAGATAGACGGAGCCATTGGAGCCTACCTGCCATTTGGCAGTGCCTAAAGCTGTTTGCAGCTCCCTACAGAGTTCATCCAAATCTTCTGGCACTACACTTTCTCTCCTCTTTCGGGTCCATGCCCTATATGTGGATTCCATTCTGAAAACCAAAAAAGAAAACTAATTAAACAATTATATCTAGTTCAATTGTATTGGACATAGACCGCAGCGACGTTACTGGATCAATACTCCCTAGAAATTGAAGATGAGCGTAGGCTCCCTTTGATCTTTGCAAAAATATGGACAAAACAAACTAGTGCCTAATCCCTGGGATCATTTTATGTAACAACCTATCATATAGTTACTCAAAGTTTCAAGAAGGTACACAAAATTGACTTTGCAATGCCCAAATCATACAACATCCAAATCAAAATAAATGTCGGAATCCTTTTTTTTTCTTTTTTTCAAATCCACACTGGTGTGGAAATTTTCTTCTCAGCAAACCAAAACAAAGGACTAATGAGCTAAATCACAAGCTTATGAATGCAGCAACAAAGGAAAAACCCTGTCAACTGTAAAGATTATCTATAGAGCACCATGAGAAAGCACTGCATAATAGTGCCTAGAAGTTGAACCCAAAAATGACATCAGCGCCATCATAAGAACCTCGAAACTGATTTACAGGACCTCACAATCCCCTCAATCAAATAATACTCAAAACCAGCAGCGCAACCATGCAATTGTAAAAATCTCAGAAGAAGAAAAAGAAAAAAAAAACACATACACACACACACACACACACCCTTGTCCTAAAAGCAGTATCAAATTGACTTCAGATAATCCCATAAAGCCAGAACCAAAGAAAACCCATTTCCAAACTCCAAACAAACAGAAACTAATCAAAACAGCAAGAACCCAGATGACCAAAACAAATAAAAATAAAAAGGAACATACATGTCGGCTGATTCTTGAACCTCCTCAGCTGCAGGAAAGAACACATCTTTCTTCCAAAGATTGAAACTGTTGGCCACCAACATCTTCACCAAAAACCGAACAAAAAAGCTTCAAACTTTCTCAGAGAAACGTAGAAAATTCTGCTCGGACGAGATGGGTTCTAGGTGGTAAGTCCTCACTTATCTTCTTTGCTAAGAAGCAAAGAAGAAAGCAAAGGAGACGTAAAAGGCAACGGCTTCTTTAAACTTTCTCACTCCAGATCCTTGCCCTCTGTGTTTTTCTTCTATTTTTAGAAACATAAAAGCACGTAGGATTAGAGACGCAATCCGCTACGGTAGACTCGGAGACAATTTAGAAATAGAAGACGAATTGAGTTTGGACAGGTAGACAGGTAGCTTTGCTTTCAGAAGTTTTGGTGGTTCTATTGGAGGAGAGGAGGGTGGGGATTGGGTTGTGTCGTCCAGACGAGAACGACGTCGGCGGTTGGGGAAAGGTGAAATGCAATTCAGAAGTGGACAAAGCAAAAGGTGGGTGGGGAGGGGAGGCCACCAGTGTATGATGTGTGTGTTGTGTGTTTTTCATTGGGGTATTACCAGCTAGACATCAACCAATTATTATTGGGTGATGATTCACATTTCTGTGCCCTTGTTTTTTTTTTCTTATGCCGTATTATCTTCCATCTATATTTTTAATGGAGATAATTGATGTTTTTGAATTTTGACACATTAATATAGTTTTAGTTTGGGATATGTTCTGTGTGTTTTAGAGAATGTTGGTGGAACTCGCAGAAACAACACTAAAACACCCACTCTGACAACAACTCTACAATTTATGATAAATATTGGTGGATTTTACATATCAAGATGCACTTGCATTATTAATGTATAAATACTCAAATCGATATATGTGAATATCGAATAAAGATTATAGACTTTAAATCCTTAATTTCAATTAATCCGATGAAATTAAACATTATAATAAGAGTACATCTTTTTCGACCTAATATTCTCACATCTTTAGTTGGAAACACTTGAGAACTTTTTCTTTTTTAATTTTGTTAACGATATTAGTATATATACATGTAGTGTGTCGTAAATGGCCGGATCAAAATACTGCATATTAATTGCTCAGTTCACTTACACTTTAGTTCATAGAAGAAATTTCGTAAATTTAGAAAACCTAAAGAACCGTGCTCCATTGCAACTGCACAAGACAATATTAATTTAAAATCAAGCTCAATCCCTTATTATTTTGATTTATTTTTATTTGGAACAGAATATCATGATTAGTTTAAAATTTATTCGCTCTAAATACAATCGGTTTTGGCTTAGTATGACCAAATTGATATGTAAAGTTATTTTTGAAGTACACATTCGCCAACTCAAATGTACATATCAAAAAAAATTTACAATGTGTTAATGCATCAACTTTGTAAATTAAGTTCTCAAATTAGTAATATTAGTCATCGAAGTTGTAATATGAGTCATTAAAGTTGTAAAAAAATTTAGTTATAACATTAGTAATCGTATGTCTTTAAAGTATTAAAATGTGTACGTATCAAGAAAATTTTACAATGTGTTAATGCATCAACTTTGTAAATTGAGTTCTCAAATTACTAATATTAGTCCTTGAAGTTGTAATATGAGTCCTTAAAGTTATAAAAAAAATTAGTTACAACATTAGTAATCGTGTGTCCTTAAAGTGATAATTGAGTCATCAAAGTGATTAAAAAATAATCGTTACAACTTTGAGGACTCATATTACAATTTTGAAAACTTAATTACCACTTTAAAAACAAATGAGGATTAATGTTGTAACTAATTTTTTTTTATAACTTTAACGACTCGTATTACAATTTTGAGGACTAATATTACTACATTGAGAACTCATTTTACAACTTGAGAACAAAATTGATGCATCACATGCATTAACACACCATACCCTTACCTAGTTGTGAAAGTGTGTTCCAAATGATCAGTGAATTAGAGATAGTGAGTAGTGATCCATGGTAATAGGTGTTATATTGGTGATCAAATTCTTGAAGATTGAAAGACTAAGGGAAATTGAAATTGAGAGAGAACTAGACTATAGGTGTTTTCTAAATTTGTCAAATGAGAACGAATATACTTGTGTCAAAATATAGGTTATTAGGCGTGTCTGGTCTAACTGAACTTACCCAGATAACACTTAGACAAGTTTTATATTTACTTTTATGCTAGTCAAGCCTAACTGGCTCTCGTCTTGGTTCAGTTTTATTCGAGAATGTATAATTCACAATATTAAGCTACATATATGCTTGAAAAGTCAAAATATATGAATCCTCTAATTTCAAAGTTTCAAGAGCTTCTCTTGTACATGATACTAAAGAAATTCAAAAACTTCATGTTTCTAAACTCTGGGAACCACTCCTAGTTTCAAGAGCTTCTCTTGTACATGATACTAAAGAAATTCAAAAACTTCATGTTTCTAAACTCTGGGAACCACTCCTAGTGGCGTTATCCAATGTCACCAATTAGTTTTAGTTGGTTTAGAACAATTAGCTAAACTTTCTATTTCCCTCACCCACTTTTCATAACATATTATTAATCTTATATTTATTTTAAATGATCATAATAAGCTAGGTTGAAGATTCTTCACCAAAACAAAAGTAGGTGGAAGAATCATTTCAACGGGTGCATGCACATGGAACTGCCCAATTACTTGCCAAGATAATCATGTTGGGTTTATATGTGAATATGTCATTATGAAAACTGTAGACGTATGTTCGGCGGAATTATAAAGGAAATCATCATCATATAAACACTAGAGAAGAAACATGTAACATCATCCTTGCTAACAAGTAACAACCTCCTTAGCCACCAATTTTTAACTTAATTTTGCTAAGATAAAGAGAGAAAACACTATCATCTTTTCTGTTGGTATTGTCTGAGCAGTAAAAACAGTTTCTATGTCCTAAATATATCTTACTTGCTATCAAACTGAACCTTATTGTTTTATATGTTTGAAAATGAAGCTATAAAATGTATATATTTGAACAAGAATATTGTGACTTTGTTTGAAATGTTGTCCTGTCTATGAAGGTAAAAGAGTGTGTACTAGTACCACACCCTAATCCCTCGATTCACTACAGTTTGGTTTTGGTTTGGTTTAAGTGAAAATTCAGACATTTTCATACGGTTATTAATTATATGAACCCACTCTAAGATATTAATATCGGTGTATCTATCGGTATTTTTAAAAAAAAATAATAATTCGGGGAAAAATATAAGAAATTTGAGAAGGATTTTTTTCTGAAATTTATTAGATTTACATATAAATAGTACAAAAATACAAACATCAACTTCATCTACATCTAGAAAAAGACTCAAGATGGTTGAATAGATGCATAATGGTCCCTCACTTCACATCCTGATTCCCCCAGGAAAATACTCCTTTTCCAAAAATCACTCAAGACCCTCACTCTTCATTCAGATATACCTCAAGGGAATCATTTCTCTCTCGAATATTTTTGGAAGTGATTTTTCTATATGCCAAAATTTTTTTGTAGATATTTCTTTAATATATCGTAAATATCGATATCAGAGAAATATCGGAGATAACAATGGAAGATAAAATATTTACCCCTCTAGATATATCGGTCTTTTTAAAAAATATATATATCGGGGGATATATTGAATATATTGTAGAGATTTTAATCCTTCCTAATCAATTGAAATGTATAATAGAATAAGAATAATGTTGCAGTCAACCAATGATAATTATTAGAATAATTTTTTAGAGAGAGTTGGTTCTGGTGTCCTTCAGGAGGGAAGAACGTAAATATATATTAAGATTTGGTATGACCAAAATACAGAATAAATTTCAGGTCAGTCAGAATAAATTTCAAGATTTAGTAATCAGCATCAGCAGTCTTTCTGTTGGCATAAGCTAATCAACAAATTGATCACTATTTTAAAATCGAAGGAGTAATCGAATTAATTTTATTTTCTAATCATATTGGAAGAAACCGAACTCCTGATCTAACCTAACTATTTAGCATTTTCTGGAGTTGGAAGAAAATGGTTCGATGAAATAATGATACAAGTTATTCCAAATAAATTAGTCATCCAAATTCTTTCATAATTTCATTAATTTAATTTATGCCTCAAAGTCATTTTTTATTTTTTTTTAGTAAAAGAGGGCAAAGGAATGCCCAAATTTATTACCGAGTAATATGCTTACAATCAAGCTGGAGAGTATCTCTCAGCATAATAGGGATGGCGTCCATCCAATGAACAAAGCCAACAGATTCAAAAGCTTCACTAGCTAGTCTATGCGCAACTGCATTTGCAGTTCTAGGTGCAAAAGAGATAGAAAGGTTTGCTAGCAGCTGATGAATGTCATCAATAATGTTGCTATCCTCCAAAGATAGGTATGCCTCAAAATCAAATGGTAGCAACTAACTCATTTAAACAAAATTATCATCGCCTCCAAGAAATAAAAATAAAAAAATAAAAAAAATCACTAGGAAGACCATACTGAGAGGCAAAGGGCATGTCTCACGTTTTTAATGCCCTTTCAAAAATGCAAAATGTGTAGACTTAGATATTATAAAAGAAAAGGTAGCATAAGTCACTCTCGGAATCCAATGTAGCATCAGTAAGGAACTATTCTATGCTTATGCTGCTCGCAACATACAAGGAGGAGAAACAAAGACATTTTCAGAGGTAGATAGACCTTGTGGTGATCACTAATTTGGTATATGCTCCACAAGAATCAGAATTGTGCCTTCTACAAGTTGTGTTCTACATTAAAATGCTTAGGGTTTAGTTTCATTGAACCACTGATCTAGTCAAGAGTGCAGTCAGCCTTTCATTTTCGACAGTTCATGTTTCACTAAATTGAGACCTTTATGGCAGGACGTTAAAATCGAAGAGACAATACCTCTTTGTAGAAATTTGAAGCCCACTGCCAGCTTTACATCCCAACTAGTGTTTTTTCTGCATATAGGGAAGAAGACTCTTTTATTTCAAAAAAACAGTGTTTCAGCTGTGGTTCAATCAGAGATCACGACATATGGAGACTTATGTACCTGTCATCAAGGTCTGCATCACCAAGGCTATCCATCATGTCATTAAATATTGCGAGGAGATCTTCAAGGATTTCAATTTCATTCTCCAAGTTTTCTGGGAGCTGTAAAATAATGAAAATATATAGAAGATCATAAATGAAAACTCTGGATGAACATTAAATTTGAAGCAGGAAAGTAATTCTAAACCATAGAATTAAGAAAGATTTTTATCCTTAACACAAAAGACCAATGGAAAAAGAAGAATAGAATTGTCAAATGAATAAAATATGAATACACAAGAATAAAGCCATTTTGTAATCAATAAAACAAAATGAACATCAAGTTAACCATTTTCATACAAATAACTGGACAGAAACGTACAAGTTTCTTAGTCAGCAGCATGGGATTCCGAGCTCTCCTTAGGCAGTCCAAAAACGGGGAGGGCAGGCCATAATAGAAAATATTCCAGTTATTTGAGAACCAAGTACCTCGCACCATGTGAGTTGTCCATTCAGATGTGGAGCTGCCTTCAGTAGAATCTTCTTCGGCACCACCGATATCTGGAATTGGAAAGTATTCATTAATTGATATTTGCAGCACAAGTCTACAGCAAAGTTTCAACAATAATATACTGGCGTGTTGAACAAATTTCAGAATTGAGTCAAAGTTCAAGTGCTGCTTGATCAATTGTAAAATATACACGACTGCAATGTGGAAGCGCAATAAACTCACCTAGTGGAATGACATCATAAGGGTTGTATCCTTGTGGTAAGAAGCCATAGAAGGTAACTAGATGAGAAGTGGAGAGGTTTCCGTAACTAAGGCAACATTCTTGTCCAGCACTGCAAGGTCTTGACAGACGGAAGTTTATGGTATTTGTTGCAGAATCTACTCTGCCATAGTTCACTACATGTGGGTATATCTGTGATAAGGATAAATCAAAAGCAACACATTGGCGTGTTATTTGCAATAAATTGTTGGATACATACACTTTCTACTTCAATCAAAAGGGTTGTCAAGAAAGTAAGTGACACAAGTCATTGCCCTGATTGACATTCTTACTTTGAATAATTATAAGAATACATATTAGAATGTGGCAACCTATTCAGAGACACCATGTTGGGTAGACAGTTATGATCAGTTGGTGGTAAGAAACCAACCACCTATGTTTGTCAGCAGTGAAGGTAACTATTTTTAAACTGAAACCATGACAAAAACAAAAAGTTTGGGTACAAAGAGAATGAATGACATACCGAATGGTTCAGAAAGCCAGCAATAGGAATCAAGCATGTCCTTAATTTTCCATCAGCAAACATGATTTTCATGCTATTTGAGTACCACAATTCACATGCCCACAAGAATTGTTCCCATGTGTAAAGCTCTGGAGGAAAGATATCAGGATGCTCATTGCACAGTGCAGGGAACAGCTTATCATATTGTGCACGCAAATGCTGTGAAAGAAAACAGTTAGATGCATGCAAATGAATTGAAAGAAAACAGTTAGATGAGTACAGTTTATTGATGCTAAACTTTACATTCGCATAAAGAAGTAGATGTATGTCAAGTATGATGAATCCAAGCATGAACTTAACAGAAACAGACAAGTGACTTTACATACCCGTTCTCAACTTATATGAAAGTGAGAGAACCAATATTTATCAATTTCTTGGAATCTGTAGGCTCCACCTTACAGATCTAATTATGATCAAATAAACAGTAAAAGAACAACAAAGTTCTAAAAACTTTGTCATTGATTTTCTTCTTCCCCTGTCATTGATTTTAGTTCTAGCAACAACCTTTTCTATGTTAAAAAATGTCACTTCTTTATTATTTATTTTACACTTTCAAGTTATGCGGTTGACCTACTAACAGAGAGACCAATAAAAGCAGTAGAACTGGCAATTGGATAAGTAGAGGGAGGTTAAATGCCAGCGCCCTTCCTGTCTTTCAATAATCCCTCCCCATGTTAGCACACCTAATCTGGGCATGTCCATATTATGCACACTTAACTGAATGTG
Source organism: Fragaria x ananassa (assembly GCA_034370585.1). Lineage (NCBI taxonomy): Eukaryota > Viridiplantae > Streptophyta > Magnoliopsida > Rosales > Rosaceae > Fragaria > Fragaria x ananassa. The sequence continues at coordinate 6,794,335 of CP139760.1, forward strand.
ACATGTGATCCATGTCCCTCATAAACCCCATTTATCCCTGTGAGGAAAACAGGTTGTGTTAATCCTTTTGCTCATTGTAGATTTGTTAGTCGGCAAATCTTGCTTGAATGGTTCTGGTAAAAGCAAAATGATTCAAGACAAGGTACAAATAATGTCCTAGACACCAAATAAGAAACATTTTCAGACACAAATAGTGGCAATGTGAACATTCCCGAAGATCCAAGCAGACTGCCATCGTACAGAACAGACTGATCGCTACATGAGAAACTTTAGGTCGGAGTGTAGAAAATTATATGGAACTCTAGTAGATTCTATATAATGCAATTCACCAACAAAAATTTTGGTGGGACAGGGCAGAATGAAGGTCAATATCATCATCATCGTGATCTTGCCTTGGTGGATTGGTTCTTGGTGTAAATTCTTTCCCCATTTCTCCCTTAAGCACATATAGGAATGCCTAAATAAACTCTTTTTTGGAGGGAGGGTGATACGGTACAAATTACCACTAATCTGTGCATGAATCATGTAAGATTTTTGATAATATCTTATTCTATAACTGCAATAGCCTAAATGTCAAGCAATTTAATCTCAAACAACTATGCAAGGTCTAATTAACCTCTTTTGATTGCATTATCTCATCCAACAGCAAGGTTCCATACAAAGACATCATTGCGGACATCCCAAAACTCAATCCTGCAGTTATATAGAAGGAAGATGAATAAAGATACACAAAAGGAGGCAAATTAGTGCAAACAAGTCATTGTAAACATAGACTTAACAAATCAATAGTTCTCCAAAATTAGAAAATCCACACTGATTTATATGGTCAACAGTAAATAACTTCACCTAATTTTTATTTTACAAATAAAATACACACAGTATTCCTGTGAACAATGGTTAACTAGCATATTTGAAATCACACTGCAGTCACTGCACTCAACACTCGTCATGTTAAAATAACCAAATACAATAATATTGAAGAGAACCGTAACAAAAATACCATTATTGAGTCTGAGGGAAGACATAAGGCCCTTTCAGACTTCTGCACTCCTTCAGTATTCAAAGAGAACAAAGAGGGTATTCAGCCTTGACCTCTAGGAAAGGTGCATACCAGAAATTTTAGTAGATTCAGCTATCGTTATGTTAAATTAAGTACTTTATTCATGCAATAACTGTTCAAGGCCACCAGTTTGTGAAAATAATGACAAGATTGATGAACTTTCCATTCAGTAAATAAAGTGTTAACAGTATGTTTATGCCTCAGTAATGGTCCTGCTTCTTATTTAAGTACTTACAGTTAGAAGTCCAAACGACTACTAATTTGAACCAATATCAACCCCAAACCAATTCAAGATGCAATTATATTCTTCCCCTGTACCAACTTAGGCCTATCCAACTAAATAGCATATTATGGGATATTTTTTATCTTTACAGTTGACAAAAGCTCCAGGACCAACCTCTACAGTAGCTTTAGCAGATAAATCTGACATAGAGAAAGGGTTGCACAACTATAGACTTCCCAGGGTTCTAAACTAATGTGATCATTTCCAGAGTTCATCTCAGATGCTTAATATTGAGCAGCTCAAAATAAAACAACTCTACAAAATACTTGAAAACCTTTAATCCTCAATGGTTAAGTCAATATCTCCCCAACAACAGATTGTTACTATCCAATTAAGAAACATTGAATTCATAAAAAGAAACTAAAGGCCAAAACACAGCTTCACTTTGAATGAAAATGGAGGCAGGAAACTAAAAAAATATCACAAGAACTCTGAGTACCAGTATGAAAATCCTCAGGCAGTGAGTCAAAGTAGATCTTGTATTGTGAATCAGTATTGTGTCTCTCCTTCATGCTCCACAACAACAACATAGTCTCAGAGGAAGTGTCTTCTAACTCTTGTAATACATGATACTGCACCAAAAATGATACAAAATAAATAACCGCCAGACTAATTTTCTTGGTCATAAGCTATGCATTTGATTAATCCGTCCGTTATCCACTTATCCTCATACAATCACAACAAGAATATGAATATTAAACAGAGATTTTTCAATTACATTACATATGAAAAAATATAGATATGATTCCAATTTCAAAGTCTTAAAGAGCCCCCGCTTTCCCTTGTTTAATACACAAAACCAACAAAGCTCCAAAACGGCCTTTTCAGTCTTACATTAGATCCACAATAAAATCAATTACTGTGACAGGGAATGCGGTTTCCAGAATAGACCAGAGTTTTTTGGAGTGACTAAACCCTCTAAGGTCATTGCATGATACATAAGTACTACGCACCAAACCTGACCTGGCTTGACACAGAGAAGTATTAAGACTCGAACACTAGTGTTAAGCCTCCTACTCCAGGCACTATATGCTTGTGTTCAAACTCCACTGGTTCTGACCGTTGTGATATATATATATATATATATATATACAGAAATGTTCCAAATCGGATGTCCGCACTCGGCTTAAAGTGCGGACGTCCCTCCGTTCGCCACCGGACGGCGCCAACGACGGCGCGCCTCCACCCCAACAGACTCTAGCAGCGTCCCTGACCACTTTCCCTTCCCAGCAAGTCCGCCGAATTCCAGTTTTCCGGCGAGATCGATCTTGTTTGAAGTTTTGGGTGATCTCGCCGGAAAACTGGAATTCGGTGAACTTGCCGGGGAGGGAAAGTGGCCGGGGACACTGTTGGAGTCCTCTAGGGTGGAGGCGCGCCGTCCGGTGGCGAACGAAGGGACGTCCTCACTTTAAGCCGAGTGCAGACGTCCGCACCAGAACGGGCATGTGTGTGTGTGTGTCTATATATATACAAGCCTGTTCTGGTGCAGACGTCCGCACTTTAAGCCAAGTGCAGACGTCCACTTCAGAACGTTTCGGATATATATATATATATATATATATATATATATATATACATATATGAGTCCGGATCTAGAGAGGACCTCCTTAAACTCTTAAAGTGAGGATGTTTTTAGTTCTAGCATTTATTATGACAATCAAAGCCACTCATTCCCTAGTTACTTACCCACATATGAATCCTACAAAAAATTAGCCAAAATGAAAAATGTTTAACCATTTGATTAGTACAATATTCGTTTTAATTTTATCTAATGGCCTACAATTGTTTACGTTAACTTGAATGACCAAATGATTATGGAATTAGTTGAAATTTTGTAGACATGTGTCTTGCATATGAATCTAGAGGATCAACGGTTGAGATCGTTAAATGCAGTCATCTACTAATGTAAAATAGTAGAAATCCTCAAATTCTTAAAGTAAGGAGGTCCTCTTTAGATCCTCCCTCTATATATATATATACACACACACAGAGAGAGAGAGAGAGAGAGAGAGAGAGAGAGAGAGAGGAGGTGAGAGAATAAGTGGAAGATTTCTCCTTGGAACTATATCCACCAAAACTTTGCAACAGCACAGATTAGTTGGTGAGTAAAAAAATAAACATTAATAACCATCTCTTTCATGGGGTCTGAAAATATATCCTTATAGCAGGGATGAGTCAAGATCCCAGAAATGTACTTAAGATCATACTAGTTAATACCTAGGATCACCAACTAAATAAGAAAACGGACATTCCTATCATGTGGTTTTGGTACAGGGAATGTTCCTTCAGTATGTGGGAAGAATGACAACTAAAAACTCTATACGGTCAGGCATCAAATGATCATAACTATTTGCCACCAATTAACTATTGTATCTACATATAGCAAAACTATAGAGCCAGTATTGCTAGTTGGAAGGAAGGCCAAGTTCATGAGATGCTATAACTTTCATCTAGGAGCAATTCACCCTTTCGTCCGAGTTGGCATCTCTGTGTATTCACTTATGACTATTCTTTGTTCCCCCATACTTTCTGAAAAAGGTTCTTATCTAACAACAGAAGTTATTCACTAACAGCAAATTGACGATTTGAGTTTTTATTCAGGTTTTTCAAGTGATAAAACATACCATATCAGTTTTCTGGACAAGCTCCTCAGAAATTATTATGGATGTGGGGATCTCCAAAGCAGTGTCTCCAACTTTTAGATCTTCTCTAGCTATAGCTCCTCTACCAGCCCCTTCGACATCTATTATGATGAACGAAATATAGAATAAATGATATATTAATATATAGTTTGCTTCATCTTATACATGGATTTCTTTTTTTATTTTTATTTTTTAAGTGGTTCCTATTCTCTTTCAAGGTTTGATACTTCTAAACCCTAAATAAAAAGAAAAAAAGAAAAAAATTAAAAATAAAAGAAAACCAGAAACTGCATCACAAGTGGGAAGGAGAAAACCAGAAACTTACAAGTTATCTGCAACCTTGTTTTGACACCATTGTTTTCACCCCATTGCAGCAATTGCTTTTCCTTATCAGTCTGGCCTTCTACAATTGTAGTCTTCAAACTATTTTCTTCAGCAAACTGACAAATGTTATCAACAGTAATATTGTGCAAGTCTTGCAGGATATTCTTTTGCATTCCACATGCATCGGTGAATGAGCTTTCCACAAGCTGAAGAATAGAATTGAGGGCCTCAAGCTCATTTCTGGGACTATAAGAGTCCAACTGTTCTTCTCCCCCAAAATAAAGCTCTACCTGCACCACGTTGAGCACATTGATCAACTAATTATCCAGTTCAGTCAGGTACTCTAAAGCAGCATTGATGTCAATTTTCACCACTTGTGCCTAACAGTTAAAGAAGCCCAACGAATCAAAATATTGAAGGGCCTATAGAGTGATTCATTTGGCAGAACATTAACCAAATTATTTATTCTCATGTTTCACAAAATAACAAGCTCTGCTTTGTTCTACAGTAAATTTGTGAAATTGGCGTTCGATATATTCTGTGGCTTTTGAGTGAGGTGCAGTAAGAAATAAAAAATGAAGACTAACTAGTTACCTCATCCAGCTTTATGATCCGTGCTATCCGAAGCATTACTGTCAAGGAGCTACTGAGCCAATTAGGATCTGATGACCTTTTTATGCATATTTGTTCCTTAGGTTTAAATGCATTATTATCTTGTAGCAGTTTCTGCCACACAAAAACGGGGGATAAAAAATTATGGACAGAACCTAGCAACAGCTCAGAATCAGATGACTAACCACTCGAAAAAGGAATAGTAGTCAAGAAAAATATTAATAGTAACACGTATGAAAGTTCTGTAGATGTGGCAAGTGAAACTATAGATTTGTTCATTGGGTACTTTTTTGACTATCTTTTAACTAGACTACTTAATCAATAGGAATTAGGGATAACACATTAGGATCTAACTTGACATTTCTTATATTAGTTGATGCCACCCTCCATTAGTACAAATAAGTCCTTGTATCAGACTAACACAAACTCATACACGATAAAATATCAGCGTCCTCTATTGTGCATTCCTTCCATTCTCACATTTCTATATTAAGCAGTATCAGCGCCTACTATGAAATCCTATAAATTACCACAGTTTTGTAGATAACATCATAAAATGAGAAAGCAAAAGATCTCGTATTTTCTTACCTTCTTTTTATCAAAAAGTGGGTCACTTTCAGCTAGCTCAAGCAGAATTGAGCACTCCTTATCCAACTCATCAGATGACAATTTCTGCAGTTAAATAATAAGGCATCATAGCACCGGTGAGATAGATAACAAAAGATTTTATGACAAAAAAAAAAATGAATACCTAAAAATTTGATTGCAGGACATAAACGAAGTGCACCAAACAATCACACACTACCAGTAAATGAAGTAACAAGGCAACACATTCACATTCACATAGTACAATAGGGAAAGCAGCATGTCTGCATATATTCCTGAATGTTCTTAATAAAGTATACTTGTTCTCCGATTTCTATATCTTTGTGTATCTATTGCTTTGTATCAAGCATGATAAGATATAGTATGCATAGCACTTAAACTCTCTGTATAAATACTGTAATATTTGATCAAATCTAGTGTGCTATTAATTCCATTCATTCTGCTTCTTATACTTGTCCTAAGAAACTACGTGTCCCTCATATTACACACAAAATTAGCAGTTAAATTACATTCGACAGATGCTTAGCAATGAACTGTAGATATAGGAGTGCTTTCTGGTAAAAATCGCTACAACGAAAACCAATCAAAAAAATAAATAAATATAAAGAGAGTATTCTCATCCTAGCTGAAAAGCAAAGCACACATTTCATGTCATCTACGATTACTGTGGTTAAGCTATTGCCATTAAAGCCCATTGGTTTCTTCATACATAGCATCGTGTGTATACGATAACCGAAACTCTAGTACTCTACTGAGCTACAGACCATTGCTTCATGATTTTACCTAGAAGGGCTACCATATCAAATTGAAGCTTATTGAGTAAATTTTTCAGAGTTTCGGCGGGGGGGGGGGGGGGGGGGGGGGGGGGGGGGGGGGGGGAATTAAGTTAAAATTGAAATCCTATAACGCTTTACTAGTTCCTCTTGAAATTTCTGGATAATCGATACGAACATAAAAGAAGGCAGCGAAATTGGAGTGGAGAGTGCAATATACAGAAATGAAACTGTAACGAAAAAGAGAAGAAATATAGGAAATTACAGAGTGTGAGAGAGAGAGAAGAGTAAAGGCTTGCCTTATCGACCTCCATTGAAGCCAGATTTGAGCTGTGAAAGCAGGCGAGAGAGAGAAGCTCTGAGAGCGTTTAGGCGGCAAGTACTGAGTTGTAGGAATATACCTTCTTCTCCAAAAAAAAAAAAAATTTTAAATAAAATGTTGTAAAGTAAACCGTAAAGTAATCAATGAATCATCTTATTTATCCATAGATGGTCTTGGGTATTATGGTAACATATTGGAATAAAAAAAAAATTTAATTAATATTAAACTAAGACACACATATGAGAATATTTTAGATATGGCTGGACTCGGTACAGTTACTTATCAAAATCTCTCAAATTGCCTACTTTACCAACTATCGGTGGTATGGAAAATCCGATACCACAACCAGCTGTAAAAGGTCAATATCTCGAGAGTTTGGTAACCGAATTAATGGTTAACAACGATACAGTAAGCCCTTCAACCGAAACCTCATCAACCATCTTGGAATTTCTCAATTCTAAAAGAAAGACTTGAATTACCCTAAATTTCAATTAACCTCAAACGAATTGAGAAACAAGGCTAATCTGAGCTTGTCATCCACAAAATCCATCTTTGTTCTAATTACATGCAGAATTGAAGAGGATCTCAACGGCTTCAGTGAGAGAGAGAGAGAGAGAGAGAGAGAGAGAGAGAGAGGGCTTTGATAGACGGAACTGAAGAAAAAGGGTGATGGTGGGTGATGGTGGTCTGGTTTCTTTGAAAGGGAAAGAAAAGAAAGAATTGTTGATGATTGAAATGGATTAGAGATGATGTTTTACCATCCATAATCGCCTTGAGAGGATTATCCCTCACCCATATTCGTCATGAGCGGATATCTTCTACAGACTCATCTTGAGAGATTTTGCCTTACCAACTTCGCTATAAGAGGTTTTACTCATCCAGACTCACGTTGATGAGGGGATTTTGCTTCACTCAAATTCTCTTTGAGAGGTTACATCTCCCCCCTATTCGACTTTAGAAGATTTTACTTCTCCTAAATTTGCATTAAAAGAGTTATGTTGATAAGAAAAAATGCAAACAACAAGCGAAAAGATTTTGATTTGTACCTAGTAAATGATTCTCGTTACCTAGCTCTGAAGCAAACAGTAATGTCTGTAATGACATTGCATATGGTGTTAACAAGCTAGTAAGTATTATCTTCATACTACCAAAATGATGTTCAAAATGATGTCGTTAGAAGTCTAGAGGGTTTAACCTTGTCAAAACAAAACCAAAGCATCCCTATACTTGGATCATATTCCTCAATGTGGTAAATCAAAGTACCCCTTGGTACTCTGTCCAATAGCACAAACGGCCGTAGGAGAATACGATAAGCAGCCTTGTCAAGGCTGTAATTTGTCTCATACAGTGGCTTAGCCGCCGTCTAATACCCTTTCGAACAACGCCCCCTTATGGAGGGTCATCAATTCCAACGAGGCTAACAGCCAAAGTTTCTTCATTCCTGCCGCAAAGCTTAGGCACCACTTTGTCACTATATGCAACTAGATCTACTGATACACTGGAATATCAGATGCACACACACACACACACACACTATATTAATTGATTCCGATGGAGAGTTGAAACCCTTTTGTTCTGGTGTAGAAAGAGTTGCAAAATATTGTTGAAGAAAAAAACTGTTTCGGCCGTCTGGTTCAGATGGAGTTATGAGTCCTATCTAATCTCTCATATCTGCAGTTGGATCTTCTGCTGTCTTTGCTTACTTCTATCACTTCCACCCTTCCTTATAAATCCCACTTCTCATTATGCTTCTCTTGCACTCAACCAACGAGTTTGAAAGGAAAAGAAAGATAGAGACAGTGATCGATTCTTTGCAAATTTCCTCTTGGACACACATCTAAGGCAAGTACAGCTAGCTAACTCTTGGGGTGCAAAACCATACTGTGCAGTAATACATTTCTAATCCTCTTGTTGTTTAGTTCCTATGACTTTGGAAAGTATTTACTATGTACTGATTCATATGCTATGCTGACAGGTTTTCGTTGTTTGTTGTTCAATTAATATTGTGCAAGGAAAGATACACACCGTCGTCCATCAGATTAGTTAACACATGACGTGCCTGGCTCCCTGGATGCCATCTAAGCAACTCGTCAATAAAATTGACTTTTCTTAATTGGCATCGTGGGAGTCAAGCATGTCGCCGCTGCCTGATCATCCTACACCATCAATGTCATAAGTCATCACCCTTCTAGTTTCCTTCACATATTAGTATATGATTTATTCAACAATTTCTTTTAGCAAGAGCAGGTACACAATAATACAAGGGTAAAATATTGTATAGTCTTTATAGTTTGAAGTCGACATCTATTTAGTCCTTATGGTTTTATTTTATGGGAAAATGCCCAAATACCCAAAAACATGGTTTTTAAACCTCAATCCAATGAAAATCTTTTATTATAGCTCATTCGAATGATTATTATACAAAAGACCATGATACCCCTGACTTATAACAAGCTGCAGCCACTCATCTATTTTTATCTCTATAACCATTCATCCCGATCTGATCTCTCTCTCTCTCACCGGAATCAACATCGACCATCCCACCGGCCGGACTCTAATGTCGACGACAACCCTGACCTCTTCGGCCTCTTTCTTCGATCTTCGGCCTGATCTCTGATCCACCCGCATTTGATGTCCTCAACGCCGACTACGACGGCAAGATAAGCAATGCCGATCTAGTTGGTTAACTAGACAAACGACGATGATGTCGGAGAATCTCATGTACCGATCAAGTTTGAGACTTCGAGAGGCTGGGATTCAACGATCGATGATTGCGACAGCATGTAGAGGCTTGAAGTGTCTACTCACGTCACGTCACATCATCTCACTTCATCAGTGCGGCGTCGGACCGCAGGCTTGGAAGTTGCGATGGTGGATAGAAGCTTCTCCTCCTCTTCCATGGTAATCTTCTTTGGTTGGGATTTTAGGAGCAGATACAATTGATTTTTGAGAAACTTGGCCTCTTCACTGCTTTATAGGTTGCGATGAGATGGAGGAAGATGAAGATGGTGATTTCTCGATTATTATTATTATTATTTTTATTGAGGAAAGAAGGGGAGAAGATTCTTTTTTGTTGGAAATTACCTTCTTATTCTTCTTTTATTTTCATCTTTTTCGTTATTCTGTGTTTTGGCTGATTATTAGGGGTTTGTAACACAAATTATTAGGGGTCAGTAACTGATTACTGGAGGTCAGTAACCGATTACTGGGGGTCAGTAACCGATTATTGAGGGTCAGTAACCGATTATTGAGGGTCAGTAACAAAGTTATTGGGATTCATCTTCTTCGTTATTCTGTGTTTTGGCTTATTATTAGGGGTTAGTAAAACGATTATTAGAGGCCAGTAACCAATTATTGGGGATCAATAACCAATTATTGGGGGTCAGTAACTGATTATTGGGGTCAGTAACCGATTATTGGAGGTCAGTAACTAAGTTATTGGGGGTTACTAACCGAGTAACCGGTGACCAAAATCCAGTAACAGGAGAAATTCTGACGACAGGTGTCCGGTGTCCGGTGAGTTTCCAACAAAGTATTCTCACTCTTTCACTTTCTCTCTCCTTATACATGTTAAACTGGTGAGGGTAAAATTGTCTTAAAAATATACAAAAATTATTATTTTATTATGACTTTAATATGAATTTATGTATTTAGACACAAATAAGAACATCTTATATTGGAATGGGCTCATGTCTATTAAATTCATTGAAATGGGCAATAAAAGGTTTAAAGTAGTACTAAATGGGCATTTTCTTTTATCTTAATTATGACTTTTAACTGAGAAAATAGGTAAAATATTATATAGTCCTTCTGGTTGGAAGTCGGCATCTATTTAGTCCTTGTGGTTTTATTTTAATCTGAATTGTCCTTAAAGTCACAATTTTTAATCTGTTTAGTCCTTGTTGTTTTATTTTAATCTGAATGGTCTTTAAAGTCACAATTTTTAATCCAAATGGTCCTTCCGTCAATTTTCTCAATTAAATTGCTGACGTGGCCTAGGACAATTTGGATGAAAAATTGTGACTTTAAAGACCATTCAAATTAAAATAAAACCACAAGGACTAAACAGATATTGACTTCAAACCACTAGGAGTAAACAAATTTTAATTCTGAAAAAATTGTCAGAATGACTTTTGGATGAAAAATCATGACTTTAAGGACTATTTAAATTAAAATAAAATCATAATGACTAAACAGATATCGACTTCAAACTACAAGAACTAAACAAATTTCAATTCATTATACAATGTGGTGTTTTTGTTTTCTTGTTTTATATTTGTGTGTATATATATATATATTTCTTTAAAGTTTAGAGTAGTCATGCACGTGTCTCCTCAAAATATACATCATCAATCACACGACCCCTAGCAAGGTGTACGTGCAAGTCAATTTGCTCCATTGGCTTTATGAAAAACTAACTTTGAAACCCGCGCTTCACACAGGCGTGGTTATATCTCAAAGTTAAAATTGTTCCCATATTTAGCAAATCACATATTTATCCTTTAAAAAGATTTGAAACACAAATAAATTCACTTATGTTGTTGTTAAACAAATAAGGACAGTTTTTAACAATTAAGGACAATCTTTTTTCTGTATGTCATGTGTCATGTTTTAATTTAGCAAACTAATCATATACCAAGTGGCAGAGTCGATCTAGCACGCAGAGTCGATCAAGCTGCGGAGTCGATCGGCAAGGTCAATCTAGCAGGCGGAGTCGATCTAATAGTGGCATTGATCTAACAGGTGGCAGAGTCAATATAGCAGGCGGAGTCCATCGGCAAGGTCAATCTAGTAGGCGGAGTCGATCTAACAGGCGGCGGAGTCGATCTAGTAGGCGACGAGGTCAATCTAGCAGGCGGCGGAATCGATCTAGCAGGCATAGTCGATCTAGCAGGCAGAGTCGATCTAACAGCGACATCGATCAAGCAAGGGGCGGAGTCGATCTAACAGCAGGTGGCAGAGTCGATCTAGCAGATGGCGGAATCGATCAATCTAGCAGGCAGCGGAGTCGATCTAGCAGGCAGAGTCGATCTAACAACAACATCAATCTAACAAGGGGCGGAGTCGATCTAACAGCGGTATCAATCTAGTAGGTGGTGGAGTTGATCTAGCAGATGGAGGAATAGATCAATCTAGCAGGCAGCGGAGTCGATCTAATAGCGGCATCGATCTAACAGGTGGCGAAGTCAATCTAGCAGGCGGAGTCGATCGAGCGGCAGAGTCGATCGAGTGGAGGAGTCGATCGAGCGGATGGCATAATCGATTGGGTGGCGGAGTTCATCGAGCAACGGAGTTGATCGAGCGGCGAAGTCGATCTAGCAAGCGGTAGAGACAATCAGCGAGGTCGATCTAGGAATTACGAAGGAGTCGATCAGCGTCATGTGGTGGGGAGAGAGAGAGAGAGATCAGAGAAGATATTAAGATATTTTTGGTTTGGGTATTTTTGGTTGAGGCAGTGGCAGTTTTGTAGTTACTTTAGAAAAGATTGATTTTTTGGGTATTTTGAGTAAAAATTGCTGACAGGGCGTGGGACTATGCATTGTGGGCGTGGGCTTATGTCCTTATTTGTTTAAATTTGTTTAAAGTTGGTTTTTTGTGTTTTGCAACTGTCGATGGTAGTGGTTTGTCATTTACCCTTAATTATATGTTCTCTTTTGTTGTGCAATCGTGTTCTTCCTCAGTTCTATTTTACAAAATTACAAATAGTCTATGAAGGTTTAGTACCTATTTGTACAATGTCGATCTAGCAGGCGGCGAAGACGACTGGCGAGATCGATCTAGCAATTACGACGGAGTCGATCGGCATCATATGGTGGGGAGAGAGACTGAGAGAGAGAATATGAGAGATCGGAGAAGATATTAAGATATTTTTGGTTGAGGCAGTTGCAGTTTTGTAGTTACTTTAGAAAAGATTTGTTTTTTGGATATTTTGAGTGGTAGAAGTTCTGAAGGTTTGTTTGTGGGTGGGACATATACATGGCTTAATCATGTCGTGAGATGACATATGTGGCTTCATTTAAAGGGGTCAGACACTGTTCCGTGAATAGTAATCTCCCCCGCTTCACTTAATATATACAGATATGTTGAGTCTAACTGATTGGAAAAAAATAAAAATAATACTTACAATCATTTATAACTCGACTTCCCTTTGAAAAATTCTTCTCTGCAGTCTTAAAGTAGCAACGAGGATGGCATAACTGTTTTTAATGCCAATATCAACCCAACCTTGTTGAATACCAAGAAGTAGACCAGATTTACACACTTCCGTTTTCTTATTCAGAATGAGAAATTATGAAGAATAACCTCTTTTTGGTCTTCGAATTGAATTATAACCTCATTTTATAAAATAGTTGAAAACTGACCATCTATCGTGAAGAAATATCATAATTACCCTCAATGAAAAATTAACACTACTCTTTTCTGTCTTTCATCACTTTTAATCTCTCTTGCATCATTTCTCATCAAAGTCTGAAACCTTATCAAAATATTTTGTTCATTGTACATATTCTAGAGTAATGATGTCACACCCTGGACCCGATGTCGGTGGTTTCCAAGTACATGACGTCGAACTCGAGATATGATGAGCGGGAAAAGTAAAAGAAACTAAAAAAATTTCAAATATTTTTCCATAAATTATAAAAATAAAAGAAAAGAAAACGTTTACAATAACGAAAACAATTATAAAGATAAAAAAATAAGCCCTTGCGGTCTATCTCACTTCTAATCTTCCATAAACCTGGCCGACTCTCGTACACATCAACTAAACAGCACAGTTAAACTTCTCGTAAGACATGTCCACCTAGGCACCTAAACAAGATTCTATAAGGGTGAGCTTACGCTCAGTAGGATTAAATCTTTTTAAGTTATTTTTAACTATGTCACACAATCAAGTTATCAAACAATCAAACAATACTTTAAATGTATATAATAACACTTCGATGCATGTATGATAATAAATGTCTTCCTCAATTACTGGTAATCAGCCGATACATCAAAGACATGTGAGCTTACACGTCTCATACCATGTATTTTACTAACTGAGGGTAACTCAAATGTCTCGAATATATAATCTAACAATTAGTAATATCTCACCACTTGTACCTCTTTTGTTAGTCATCTTGTTATATTCATGGTCTCCAAACTCGAAACCCAATAAGATCGTTTTATTGATGTCCACCATCAAATGGGCATACTTTCTCTGAATTTGTGCACATGTGGACTAGCCTGGATCTTAGACAACCCATGAAGAAACTCAACTACACAAAATGTATCTTTCTTTTCTCTCAATCTCATTCTCATCTTCACAATCACCAATCTCGCTAATTTCACAATCCCTCACAATGCATAATGTATGCATAACAATTAAACATCAAAACTCGCACTGTATGTCAAAGACATGCTTTTACGAAAAGTGATAACATAAGTCAACAATATCACATGCTTTATCAAAAGCGATGAAAATAAACAATTAACCAATCAATGTCACACAAAACATCAATTTCAATTATAATCTAACTATCATTTTAAATAAAGGTTCCTCGATAAAAACCCTACCTGAAATCCAAACACTAGCTCCGACGCTAATTAAAATTAGTAACTCTGCGACATGGTTTCTAAAATTTTTATCCTTATGCTCCTGCAATCCAGCTACTTGCATTTGATCCTCGTATTGAATCCTCATATATGCTGAAATCCCTAAGGACACCCAAAGTACATCTCCACCAAATTCTCAACACGTACCATTAAAGTCAATAATATCGTTATATGACTTATATCTCAATTGCACTCCAAACACCACTCCAACTTGAAATTGAAATTTAATCTACACTTCTGATATTACTCTGGACACCCATAATCCTTAGCGACCAAATACTACATCCAATCTCACAATTATAAACATTTCCTTCCAACTCAAGTTTCAATCAACTTCCAAATGCCTAACCAACATTCCAAAAACGTCATGGCATCAATGCTGCATTTCGGCAACTCTACTACATGAACTAAACATTGCATTTTGATAAGCTCTCATATCAACATAACATATAGCTCAATCTCTTGGATTCAAGTTTAACAGTAACTAACGATTTTGTCAAGATCAAATAGACTAATCAAAGCACAAAATCACTACTCACAGTAAACCTGAAGCACATCAAAGTCCAATATTTCAATTCTTCTACAGCTAAAACCAAGCTGGAAATCAAGTATATCAGCCCCATATTTCTCACATTAAAACCACTACTTGATTGAAAACTAGCAAGTACCAAAACATCATCAAAAATAACAAACTAGAATTATACACCAACCTCCAATTCGTAAAACATCTCAAATTCTCAACTTTTTGTAATCCAACATATAAATAGCATCAAAATCATGCTAATAAATCTATAACAACTGGAAATCATCAGGAAATACCAAAACGCCACCACTGCTGCCGTACAAGGCAGCAGTCACGGTAGTCAACACTGCCTAGAATCCAAATCCTCCATCTCTAAACCAAAATGAAATTCAAGCATATGCAGAGGTAGAGCTCGAAGAGAATACCAAGTTTCATACCTCACTTGCCTTCGCCGGTGGCCGGAAAACATCGAACCCTTGCCGGGAAACACTTTGAGCTTCAATTAATATATTCTCCCTCCTTAGAGCTTGTCTTGGAAATCTAACAGCACTACGACGTCAAGGACGACGAGACGAAGCTATCCATACCAGTCGTGCTCGTCGTCGTGGCCAGAATCCGACGTTGGCCGGCGAACCCAGCCTCTCTTTCTCCCGTTCGATTCTCTTTCTCGGCACGTCTCTTCTCAAAAACAGCAACACAAGGATGCTGGCGACACCGAGACGAAGCCATAGACACCATTTTTACGCCGGGGCACGGCCGGACGACGGAGACGAGGTTGGCGCCTCAGCGGTCTCTGCCTCTGCGAAACGAATCGGCTGGGCTTGAACTGATCTAGTCCAAACTAATCCACTGTATATACATACCCAAATCAATGGTCCAGATCTAGCGGCTTAAGAGATCCAATTGTCCAGATCAAGCCAGCAATAATTCTATTTTTAATTAAATTTTTGAATAATACATACTTTAAAAAATTATTAAAAATAGCTCCTATGTACGTCCGAAAACCCTTCTGTAAAATCTTATGAACTCTTAACGACTTCTAGTTTAATCTTATAGGCTCAAAACATAAAATTTGACAATTTGAATAATTTTCAAAAGCTATAAAGAATTGAAAAAATAATAGAAATCGAAATAAAATAACTTGAAAAATAATTTTTCTTTTAAAAAAAACCAAAATTCCGAGATATTACAAAAGACTAATATTCAATTATATTGTTTATGTGTATACACATCCTATTGTTTATTGATAAATCTATGCAACTCTCATGTTTGTTGTTCTTCTGAATGATCTATGTGTCTTTCTTAAATAGTAGAGTTGACAATCTCTTCATCATAAGAAATCTACATACCCTATTGTGGGTTAGAAAGACCTAGTTTCACATTGATTTGATAACAAAAGAAGTTTTCAATACTTGTTTTCCATATTCCAGGAATTTTGTTAACATGAATCATTATGTCAATATGTTCCAAATTCCTTCCAGAAGATCCTTCTTCATTGGTACTCCACTGAGCCATGGCCATTTTTTTAGGCTTTAATGCATTGGCTGTGATACACTGATACCATCATCGATCAACAACCTACAATCCATTTTACTTCTGGTTTCATGCCTTGTACACAAGAAAAAAAATTAAGAAATACGTATTCTCTATTTTAAACATATAAGAAAAAGGAAAAAAATTGTAATTTGGATAGTCAAGTCTTTTCACACTCTAAAAAGGTTAGATTTCAAAATTTTATAAAAAAAGGTCAATTATCAATTTGTTGGTTGAAAATATGTTATTTTTATAAATTTCTCATTCAGAATGGAGTATGTATGTAGAAATGGTCTAGCTAATGCAACAATACACACACCAGAATCATTCCTCACCACTACTCCAATGCCTCCACAACCATCCTCCAGGCCAAAAGACCTATCAACATTAATTCTAAGTCGACCGCTAGGAGGACACTATCATTTTACCCTTGGCTTACCCTTTTTCTTCACTGTTTTGGGATGATACTACCCACTAGATCATATTCTACTAGTTGTGGTTAATAGACAACTTTAATTTACTTGTAAAAGATTACCTAAGCGAAAACTTCTACGAAACGCGGTTAAATATTTATGTGACAAATAAATTTTGTTACTGAAGATGATGTGGTGATTTTTGAGTGATCGGTTAATGTTTATGTGACAACGTTAATTTTTTCTTTGAAAATTAATTAATTAGGCAACAACTTTAACAAATTAAAGTTAATGCTTAATGTTTATGTGATAACTTGAACTTCCTCAGAGATTCTCAATTAGATGACGATTTTTATAAATTATCGATTAATGATTATGTGATAACTTATCAGCATAAATCTTTTAAGGTAAATTCAGGTGAAATAATTAAAAACTTCTAAAGTCTAATAAGGGTGAGGTGTAACCTCTCAAAGGGAATTTAAATGAGTCGAAATCCCCTCAAAGGGAGTCTGGATGAGTAAAACCTCTTATGATGAAGTTGGTAAGGCAAAATCTCTCAAAGAATCTGTGGCAGCAGTGGAGTAGCACTACTAGAAGAAAGGCTTTAGCCGATGAAAATAAAAAAACCAGGCCGACAAATTTTTTTTCGTCGGCTAAAGTGGACTTTAGCAGATGAATTTTTTTTCGTCGGCTAATTTAAAATTTTCGTCGGCTATGGTCAACTTTAGCCGACGAAATTAATATTTCGTCGGCTGAATAATTTTTTTCGTCGGCTATAGTCTGTGAACTTTAGCTGACGAAATTTTTAAAAGTTTAGCCGACGAAATTTTTAAAAGTTTAGCCGACGAACTTTTTAAACTTTAACCGATGAAATTTTTAAAAGTTTAGCCGACGAAATTTTAATTTCGTTGGCTAAAGATTACTATAGCCGACGAAAATATAATTTTGTCGGCTAAAGATGACAGGAAGTTAGTATGGTTTACTAATATCGTCTGTTTTTTTTAATGTATTTTTTCATTTAGCCAACGAAATACACTATAATTCGTCGGCTAAGATGGTTTTTGCCGACGAATAACCTAATATTTCGTCGGCTATAGTTATTTTTTAATTTTTTAATTACATACTATAGCCGACGAATACGTTAGGGTATTCGTCGGCTAAACCCTAAAATTTTTCTATTACCTACTATAGCCCTATATTCGGTGGTTATTTTGCGTAAAATTTTTATACGACTTGTTGCGTGTCATCGGTTTAAAACTATTTTCAGTTGGAGGTCCGGCCAAAATATGTAATTTAGACGCTCGAACGACCTTTTCCGTGCGTTTAGGGGTTTGACTTACGAGATTGACCGTCCGGATCGAGTCCTTATTCTTTTCGGATCAAGTTGAATTTTTTCCCATACAAATTAATTTAATCATGATGGTCAGATCTGACGGTTGGATTTCTGTTTCTCAAGTTTGATCATCACAATCACAACATGCCAAATGTATAAAAATACTTTTAGCCGACGAATTTTAAAGGTTTAGCCGACGAATTTATAAAGTTTAGCCGACGAGTTTAGAAGGTTTAGCCGACGAATTGGTGTATAGCCGACGAAATTGATATCTTTAGCCGACGAAATTTTCAAAGGACTTTAGCTGACGAAAATATATGAAACGTCGTTGGCTAAAGTCGAAAAAATTTCAAAATTTTCAACCAAAATTTTTTGGCAGTCAACCAAAATTTTCAAAGGACTTTAGCCGACGAAAATATATGAAAAGTCGTCGGCTAAAAGAACCTATAGCCGACGAAATATTAGGGTATTTCGTCGGCTAAACCGAAAACTTTTTCTGTTACATACTATAGCCCTATCTTCGGTGGTTATTTTGCGTAAAATTTTTATACGACTTATTGTGTCTCATCGATTTGAAAATATTTTCAGTTGAAGGTCCGGCCAAAATATGAAATTTAGACGGTCTAACGACCTTTTCCGTGCATTTAGGGGTTTGACTTACGGGATTGACCGTCCGGATCGAGCACTTAACCTTGTCAGATCAAGTTGAATTTTTTCCCATACATGTATTTTATCATGATGGTCAGATCTGACCGTCGGATTTCCTTTTCTCAAGTTTGATCATCACAATCACAACATGCGTACTAATGTTGTATAACTTGTTTACCAAGTGTTAAGTAAATGTTCCGTTTCAAAAACAAATTATACGTAGAACCTTCAAACGTAAAAAATTCGTGAAATAAGACATGACCAGAATGGTGAAATACGTCTACGGTTGAAAAATCACGGTATTCCGGTCATGTCTCGGTGCCGATAGTTGCGGTCAATGCAATTTTCCATTCTTTCTCCCTATGGGTAGCCCTATCTTCGGTGATTATTTTGCGTAAAATTTTTATACGAATTATTGTGTCTCATCGATTTGAAAATATTTTCAGTTGAAGGTCCGGCCAAAATACGAAATTTAGATGGTCCAGCGACCTTTTCCGTGCGTTTAGGGGTTTGACTTAACGGATTGACCGTCCGGATCGAGCCCTTAACCTTGTCGGATCAAGTTGATTTTTTTCCCACACATGTATTTTATCATAATGGTCAGATCTAACGGTCGGATTTTTGTTATAAAGTTTGATCATCACGAGCAGCAGTCACAGTTTGACGAATGTATAAAAAGTTATAAAGCCGACGAATTTAAAAGGTTATAGCTGAGGAAATAATTATTTCGTTGGCTAAAGTGTTATGTTAGCCGACGAAATAATTTTTTCGTCGGCTAAAGTGTTCGGGTATAACCCCGTTCGACTAGTTGTAAACCCTAGCCTCCTTTTCCTCTCCCTCTCCGAATTTCCCCTCCTCCGCCTCCGCTCACTCTCCCGGTCTCGGCCTCCGCTCCCTCTCCTTCTCCGCCCGGCCTCCTCCTCCTCCTCCGCTCCCTCTCCCTCTCCGCCCGGCCTCCGCTCCCTCTCCCTCTCCCTCTCCGCCCGGCCTCCGCCTCCTCTCCCTCTCCCTCTCCCGGTCTCGGCTTCCGCTCCCTCTCCCTCTCCCGGTCTCGGCCTCCTCCTCCTCCTGCTCCGGTCTCGGCCTCCTCCTCCTGCTCCGGCCTCCTCCTGCTGCTGCTCCGGCCTCCTCCTACTGCTGCTCCGGTCCTCCCTCCTCCTCCTCGAGTACGTTTTTGAGCTTTAGTAATTTTATTTTGTGTTTGCTTTTATTTTCCGGTTAATTGCAATGTTGTGGTGTTGTTAGGAAGTATATATTTGTATTTAGGAAGTGTATATTGTTATTTAATAAGTGTATATTTGTATTTAGTATTTAGGAAATGTATATATTTGTTTTGTATTTTGAAGTGTATATTTTTATTTATGAAGTGTATATTTAGGAAGTGTATATTTTTATTTATGAAGTGTATATTTAGCAAGTGTATATGTGTAAAATTTAGGGAGTGAAAATTAGTATTTAGGAAGTGTATATATTTTTTACATTTTTAAAATGAGTTTGCATTTTTTGATTTTGTGGCCTTGATTCAAATTAATATTTTAAATAGGATGAGCGGTAATATTAGATTGACGAAGGGTTCGAAGGGCCAAAAGTCCGTATCGTCTGAGGGAACCTCTAACAACCCTCAGACGTCATTTCAGGGTCTCATGACAGCTAGACATGCGAGCCTTCTGCAGACGGCGCAGAGGTAGCCGGAGGTGCCCCTTCATCGAGGCAGCCGGGCTTCCCTCATTCCTTGAGGCAGTTATTTGCTCAGCCTCAGACGGAGGTGTCTGCACCCCGTATACCGGAGGTGTCATCGGTACTGACGGGGATGGTGACGTAGTATCGGGCGGGAAGTCGAGGACGTACTCCAGCCGCGTGGGAGCGCTCATTAGGGATAGAGTCCTTATGTTGTGGTCAGACTGGGGCGAGGTCCCGCAGGAGGTTAAGGATATGGTCCACAACGCGATGTCGGTCAGTTTATAAAATGCCTGAATAATATTATGTATTACATTGTAGATTTCTGGAAAAACTAAACTAATAAACGGTTAAATGCAGGCGTGGTTTGAGGTTCCCGAGCCTTTAAAGAGCAGCTGGGCGAACTTTGTGCATGGGGGAAGGTACGTTGGGAAATTAATGAAAAAACAAAACTGTATGTCATATTAATAATATTTCTAATATTTTTGTTGTATCTGTAGGTACAAGGAGTGGAAGAACGAGTTGCGGACCCATTGGACTACGCACGGGAACGCATGTTCTGCTACCCCTGCTGAGTTCCAGTACAGAGAGTACGAGTGGCGTTGGCTTCTGACATCAGAATTCAACAACCCTCGTAAACAGGTATTTAAATAAATTAGTTAGTTAATTTATCATTAAGTACGTGCGTTTTAAAATATTTTACTAATAGTTTACTTTTTTCTTTGAATGCGGTTTCCCGGGTGAACGCTCAGAACCGGCAACGCAACACAAGGAACCATCATGCCGGTTCTAGACCGTTCGCTGTCTTCATGGACGAGGCGGCCAGGGAACGTCCAGAGGTCAACCAGTACGTCTATACCTACGAGAGGGCATATCCTGACTCCCAGGAGGATATAGTAAGTACTCTTTCCTTTTTACAGAATTTTTAATTTTACTTATATATATGTCAAAATGTTAATTAATAATTTTTTTCCTATCCAATTAGGCAAAGGTGAGGGAGGCTAGTGACGAGGTGATGAGTGCTATAGTGAGGGAGACATGGCTGGACACGCAAGAGGAAGAGATGTCCGAAGCCATTTCCCGGATCGACACTTCAGATCCGAGGGTTGGGGCGAGGATCATGGGCACAGCCTTCCCACCGCGAGAAAACAACTTCTACTGCCGGGTCTAGGAAAGAAGGGCCAGGGGGTCCTGAAGACCACTCCAGGATTTCAACAAAAGGCAGCCTCGACCAACAGCAGGACGACTCAGCTAGAGTCAGAAGTTGAGAGACTAAGGGAACAGCAAGCCGCTCAGGCTGCCGCTCATGCCGCCCAGATCGCCGAATATAGAGCCTTTACTAGAGCCCTACATATCGCCCAGCAGGCCCAGCAGCAGCAGATGTTCCAGTATTTCCAGGATTTTACAGCTGCCCAGCAACAGGGACTTCCACCTTCGCCCATGCCTGCGCCTATAGAGTTACCTCTGCCGCCCATGCAATCTCCTCACCAGCAGGCCCGAGATTCGGATATTGATTTAGACCATCTAGATTTTGTGTAATTGATACCTTATATAGTTTTATGTGCTTCTTGTTGGTTATATATATGGAATTGTTTTGGTGTATTTTGCAGCTTGCTTGGAATGGTAATTTAAGAATTTTGTGTATTTTTTTTACTGGAATGACGTTATAGCTGACGAAACATGCCACAATTCGTCGGCTATACTTTTTTTTTTCCAAAGGGTTTAGCCGACGAATTATGGCATGTTTCGTCGGCTAAACACTACTAAAGCCGACGAAACAGACTTTATGTCGTCGGCTATAGTTATTTTTAAATATTTTAATTATATACTTAAGCCGACGAATATCTCTGTTCCGTCGGCTAAAGTCTGTGAGTAAAGCCGACAAATATTCTGTTCGTCGGCTTAAGTCTGAGAGTATAGACGACGACACAGGACGTCGTCGGCTAAAGTCTGGAACAATAGCCGACGAACTATTTTTCGTCGGCTAAAGTCTGGAACAATAGCCGACAAAAAATAGTTCGTCGACTAAAGTCTGGAACAATAGCCGAAAAAAAATAGTTCGTCGGCTAAAGTCGGACAATAGCCGACGACGGTTTTTAGATTCGTCGGCTAAAGCCATCACCGACGACCCTTTCCCGACGACACTATAGCCGACGAATTAGGTTAACAGGCCGACGAAAATTTTTCGTCAGCTAAAGTACTTGTCCTGGTAGTGTAGCCATAAACTATAATTAGGAGGGTCAGAATCTATTGTATATAACAACAATTTTTTTTTATCAAAATCTCAATAGGTAACATATATTGCATGTATTGATTTTTTTTTTGTAATCAAATATAAATCGGGTGCAGTTTTCATTCATCACAAGCCAAAATGGTCATTACATACATTTTTGTTAATTTTCTTTTAGATAAATTGTATATAATTATAGAATCGACACTGCTTTGTTTTAAATGGCCGTCATGACGTGATAGTTAAAATTCACATGCCAAAATTTGAATAAAATAGAGGACTACATCAGGATGTCACGTGGTCTTTCGAAAGCACTAAAAAATTTCTCCGTATTAGCAGGATCGTTTGCAATCCTGCAATTTACAACATTAATTTATAATTATGTAACAGCTGATTTTTAGCATCTAGATTGATATAATCCTTGTATATAAACAACATATGATTATGATTGTTTCACGATCGAGTATGGATCCATTATTAATCTCTTCCATTAAAACTAGAACTAGCTAATCTCCACTTCAAGTGAACTAACTAATTAAAAAGCCGCAGTAGATATATTGCTAGTAATATGCATGCAAGCATAACAAAGATGACTCGCACAGTTCACAACTTCACATGAAAACAAATCATAGTTATTTCTAACCAATACTCCGGAGAACTGTGAAGTGGATATTTAATCAATGCATAACCAACTATATTAATTAAGCTCTACAAAACTTAACCAGCTTCGCTTGGAGTCAATTTTATGAACAGAAGCATGGACAAGTCTGAACTCTGAAGTGTTTGTTTGTTTGTTGCAGTGATTCTGATGGTGCCCGCAGGTATGCACCATTGTGGATTATCGTCGACACACATTCTCGAGGCCATAGCCTCTTATGTTCTCTTTTGTTCTTTGTTAAGCAAAAAACAAAAGAGAAACGAATAGGTTAGGACTTGATCATGAATTTCACATATGCAGTACAAGCAACTCAATTCAAAGGCTAGGGTTCATGAATAATATGAGTAATAGATTGTTAAGATAGATGAGGTTAAGATAGAATTCAACTAATATGAAAAATAAAGCACACATCAATCTTGTAATAGATTGTTACTCGATTGATTTCTCACCCACTCTCTCTAATCATCAATAGTTTGTATGCAACTGTGCAATCAATTCAAGCTAATGAACTAAAGTTAATGGAATGATGTCGGATTCTGGACTTTGTATCCAATAATAGGTGTAGAGAAGCTTTTATATTTTTGGGATCCATATATTTTTGTTGTAAATTTCTGATCTCAACAGTAGCAAGCATTTATAGAGTTCAGTTAAGTTAATATCATTCCATTATGAGAAGTCTCTGGACCAAAAACATGGATTTGGAGTTTATCTAATAAAGTCTTAAATTATAGGGAAATTGCTTCAGAATCACTACTGGTAAAAATAATAATGCTCCTGGAACTTTAATTCATGAGTTTCATGTTAAGTTGCTTAGATTATCATAACATCTTTCATTAATTAAGAATCTCAGTCAACAAATTCATCAGCTTATTCTACTTTATGAATGGTTCTAATTAAGATTCTCACATTTGGAATGTAACTGTTCTTTCTTTTTCATAAACTTCTCCTCGTTGAATTTATTCCATAATTTTTGCATAACGGGAATAAATGTTGGACTACTTGTTGGGACGAAATGCAAGCCGTACTTTATATATTTTTGTGGGACAAGTACATGGCTCAATGGGGAGCAATAGGAATAAAAAATTTGGTAAATAATTGATTAATTTTAAGCCAGAGAAATGTATATTGAGATGAACAGCACAGACCATTCACTAGGATCATGAGGACATCTGGGCCTGCAGATTGTTCGTTTCTGTGGATTACTGATATTGATGAACATCCTTGGCGATTCACAGACTAGCTATTAATCTAGTTTTTCGATTCACAATGCAAGATCGATATACTATCAAAAGTCTTAATTGATCAAGTTTGATTAATTTATTCTCCGTGAACGCTTGAAGATATCAAAGAAAAGAGGCTAGTATTTAGATTTCCTATTGTAATACCTCATATGTTCTGGAACTTCTGCTTTCCCTCTATTTTATTATAATCCATTCTAAGTTTCTTTCTAAAACTCCCATGTTTTAACCAGTAATAATCAGTCAAAAATGGCATCGATACCTATATTCTTTCGTACAAAATATGTAGAAGAAAATCAAAAAGAAAAAAGCAAATAAGCTCTAAATTAAGAGCAAGTCCAACAGCTTCCTTATATTTTCTACATAATAGGAAAGCAAAACCCAAAATCTCTAAAAATTTTGTATAGCAAATCCAACAGTTTCCCTATTTTAAATATTCAAATATTTATTACAACAACAATCCTCATTTATTACAATATAATAATAAGTATAAAAATTTCAAAGTTTATTTTTTAAAATAAATTATGTTTTCTTTCTTATATTTGAGCCTTGAAAAATGTGCAACATTCAATTCTTCTTTCCCTAAATATTTTTAGAGAATCTGTAAATATAGGGAAGCAAAGCTTATCTTTCATCCATTTCCTTATTTTAGAGAATGAGATAGGAAAGATGTTGGAGTGTAAAATGACTTCATATTCTCTAAAATAGAGAAAATCAAAGAATTTAAGAAATCTGTTAGACTTGCTCTAAGTTCGTTGCTCTGAAAAGGTGCATCATTCAGGGTCTGATGTTACTCTCAAACCATGTTTTTCATGAAAATACTTGTAGAGTTTGACAAGCTTAAGCCCTTTCCAACTCAAATATCAAAAGCAACACCAAAAAGAGAAAAAATGTCAACTTTTTCCTCATTAGAAGTCCAGACTTTTCTGGCTGCTTTTGCAAGCTCAATCCTCCTTTTCCAAACACAAAATCTTGTGCTTGTTTAATTGTTTTCAACTTTGATGCCTCCTATTCCTAAGCTACTCTTCTGTCAGTTCTGTGTTCCTATCCATTTACATTGGTTTTTTTTTTTTCAAGGCCACCATTAGTAGTACTCAAAAACTCCTCTTGGTGTTATCATGGAATCAAACTTAAAGTACAACAAGACAAAGCAAACTCAACAAATTCTCTTATAAAAGCATTGTGGAGCCTCCTTAAGAGCTATAATGATTTAGAGGTGATGGAAAAGTTTGCTCCGAGATATATATTAGCTATAAACGAAAACCTTGTGAGCTAAGAATGACAATAAGGTGAGTGATGGTCCAAAAGTAGTACATTATCTAGCTACATTAGACCATTGCTGGTATAATTTCGATTTCAATTCATAACTGTTGGATTGTTAAGATACAAACATCACAGTAGTCATGGCTATAACTTATATGAGATGTGAAAAATAGAGAGGGAACTTTCAACTTTGAACTTGAGTGTGAGTTGTTAAATTACAATCCCCTGCAACACCCACTAGGGGAACATGGTACTTTACAATCATAGAATGGAAAATTCCCAACATCTCCATCAAGAGGCAAATCTATCCATGTGCATTCCAGCCCCAGGTGCTCTCCCACAGACAGCTCAGGTATAGCTTGCAAAGTGCAATGGCTGGTGGGTAATTAACTCCAATACCAACCCTCAAAAGAGGCTGCTAATCCAAGCAGATGCAGAGGAATAGAGAACAATCATACCATCTTACTAAGGGAAACGGCTACTGGGAGTACTGCAGCTGTCGTTTGACTTTGTCAAGCGGTGAAATTACTTTTCATAAGAAGCACGCACCAAGCGCGTCTCGCGTGGAGGGAGACTAGTTCGCGGAGGGAGAATTGTTCGCGAAGGGAGAATCATTCGGGGAGGGAGACTAGTTCGGGGAGGGAGAATACGAAGGGAGAATAGTTCGCGGAGGAAGAATAATTTACGAAGGGAGAATCTCACGGAGGGAGAACCGTTAGCGGAGGGAGAATAGTTCGCGGAGGAAGAATCTCACGTGCGGAGGGAGAATCTCACGGAGAGAGAACAATTCGCGGATGGAGAATCTCACCCGCGGGGGGAGAATAGTTCGCGGAGGGAGAATCTCGCGTACGGAGAGAAAACAGTTCGCGGAGGGAGAATCTCGCGCGTAGAGGGAGAATCGTTCCCGGAAGGAGAATTACAGAGAGTCATGCACAACACGCGCCAAAACTTCTCCACCCGCTGCTTGACACGTAGTTCAGACAACCGTAGTACTCAAGATACTGCGTATATTCCAGAACACACCCTTACCAAGATTAAGATATGAATTGGAAACATCTGCCCTCATTTTTAATACCTAAACTCATAAAGGAACACAGAAAAGAACTCATATCATATTGCCAACCAAACCACATGCAGATAGGCTCTTATCCATGGATCATATACTATATTTCATATCATTATGTTCATATGGCTGCAAGTTAATGGATTTTGATTTCATTATTCAAACAACTAGGACAAAGTTTTCATTTTCATAAACATGTTAGAATTGGATCTATAGAAAAGCTTTCAACTTTTTTCCTCATCCCAAGCCCACAAAAACACAATCCAATACTCCCAAATGCAATGATCATCTTCTTTCTCCCTGCACCTCACCAAAATACAAAAGCAATAAAACTAAACAAACGTAAAGATCCTTCATTTTTCAATTTTCTCATCATCTTGCTTCTGATCCTCATAACCACATTTCTTGCAGCTGTTGTCCTCCTCCACAAAGCCACACCCTTCAACTTTAGGACTCTCCAATGCCCTCTTCTCCTGCTCCTCTTCTTCCTGCTCAGCTGAACCTGCATTGCTCTTCTTGTTCTTCTCTGCCTTCACCTTCAACACCTCCAACAACTCCCTCACCGCCTTATCCTTATTGCGCCGGTTCTTGATCAAAGCTTCACTCACATCCGCCGGAGTCATTCCCGCCTTGTCCAAAACCTCTTCAAACTTTTTTGCAATCTCCTGATCCAAATCACCCTCCTCAAATCCCAAGTAATTCTTCAGCAGTATCTTCAATGCCGGGAATGAGCAGTGACTCATGAATATATGCATATCCATCCTTCCACTCCTCAGCAATGCAGGGTCTAACTTCTCAATATGATTCGTCGTAAACACGAAAATCCTCTCACTCCCACAACATGACCACAACCCATCAGTGAAATTCAACAACCCGGAAAGCGTAATCGAATTCCCACCACCTTCCTCCCCGGAAACGCCTCTCATTTCCGGCGAGTCATAATAAGTCCTCATAGCTGCACCGCCACTAGCATCACCGCCACCCTTCTTCTTCCTGTTAGTCAGATTGATAGAGCAATCTATATCCTCAATGACAATAATAGACTTGGAACTAGTCTTCATCAGCAACTTCCTCAGCTCAGAGTTGGTATGAACCTCAGTGAGCTCAAGATCATAGATATCATAACCAAGAAAATTAGCCATGGCTGCAATCATGCTGGACTTTCCAGTGCCGGGTGGGCCATACAAAAGATACCCTCTTTTCCAGGCCCGCCCGGTCCTCTGATAAAAGCTCTGTCCATTAGCGAAGTCCTGCAAATCCTCCATGATCTCCTTCTTCACTTTCGGGTCCATAGCCAAAGTGTCGAACGTGCTCGGGTGCTTGAAAGGCACGGATTCCCAGGGATGGCCTCGGGAATCCAACGACCCACCTCGTGAGTTGGTGTAAAGAAGGCGATCTTGGTTCCTGCGGCGGATGTCATTGGCCTTGTCCATGATGAAGTCCAAGTAGGAGTTGAGGATCAAGAACTTGTCTTTCTTCTTGATCCTTAAAGTGAAGCCTCGCTTCTCTTCGGGCAATGGGCGCCAGGAGAAGGTCTGAGACTGCCGCTGGGTGACGACGTGTTCCCAGAGGACGGTGACGCCGTTGAAGGTGTCGACCATGCAGTCGTTGTTGGAGAGGCCGAAGGTGATGGCGGAGGAGTTGAGGGCGCGCGTGAGGCTGAGGCGCGTGCCGGTGACTGAGACGGTGGCGCTGAGGTAGAGCTGGATGGCGTTGTAGAGCTCGTTGGTGTTGACGCCGTCGATCTCCGTGATGTCGAAGTAGTAGTAGGAGGAGAACCAGTGGAAGATTTTGCTGGCTAGTTTCAGGAAAGCGAACCGGAGCTCCGGCGGGAACACGGTCTGGAGGAGGCTCTGGCAGAAGGCCAACACTCCCAGAAGGGAGGCCAAGGAAGTCCAGTACTCTTTCATGTCTCTGGTTTCTCTTGGGAAAATGGTGAGGATTTGAGAGAGTTCAAGAAATGGGACTTGATGGGTTTTGAACAGAGAGGGGTAAGAAATCTTGGGTTTTTAACATATGCGTTTTTGGCTGAATTTATAGAGGGAGTTATGGATTTCAAGAACTCATTTTTCTTTTTCGTTTTGTTTTCTTGTTGAAATTTTAGTGGAGTAAGAAAGAGAATAAAGCAGAGGTGAAAAAGAAGAAATTGAAAAAAGGGTTAAAACTTAAAAGGGAAATGAGATGAGGGGAATAGAGGGTGGTTTATATATATATATATATATAGTACAAAACAGAACAGCAAGAGAAGGAGGAAGAAAACAAAAAGGTTTTCTGGAGTTTGGGGTTGGGGAAAGAATGTGAGAGAGTGAGAGGGGCCTATCGGGGTTTTGGGGTGTTTGATTGAGTTAGAGGGGGGGGGGGGGGGGGGGGGGGGGGGGGGGGGTTGGTCAAGGTTCTAAAACTCGCTACTTGGTAGTCGGTCGGTCGGTGAGTAGCGAGTAGAGGAGTACTCGGGGAGTACTCGGATTCTAATTTTTGGATTTTTTTATTATTTTTAAAACATATAATCTAATATATAATGTCTAAAATAATAAAAATAGTCCATAAAATATTACAATATTTAAGAGATAATAATGTCTAAAAAATAAAAACAATCATTAGTCCATTACAATAACATAAGTAATAAAAACAAACCAAATTCAATTCTTGCAAACAATCCCAAGCATATGTAACTATGCCTCAAATTCTTCTTCTCCATATCCATCTTGTACTCCCTCCGAATCCGACTCAAAATCAAAACTCAAGTCATCTATTTCCTCTTCATCATCGGATATAAAATCATCCTCATCAAGTTCCCTAATTTCTTGGATTCTAGGACCTCTCCTAGGCTCTAAGCCACCATCCACTCCCGATTCCTCTCCAACCCTTTCACTAGGAAGATCTGAAACAACATCATCACCACCACCATCAACAATCCATCCTTGTGAGAGGAGGTGGACTGGGCGAGAGAAGAGGGCGGGGAGGGCGAGCCGGCGAGGTGAGGGAGAGCGACTGGGTGACTGAGAGCGACTGGAGCGAGAGATGAGCGACTGAGCCTCTGGAGCGAGAGACTAGAGACAAATCGAGTTATTAGGGTTTCAAAACGACGTCGTTTGCCTCTTTTTTTTTTCTTTTTTTTTTCGGCTGACCGAGTTGACCGAGTTGGACCCGAGTTGGACCGAGTACTTGGCCGATTTTCTGCTAGCCGACTAGAGACACTGAGTAGGCCAAAATCGCCACGGCGACTAGCTGAGTACCGAGTACTCGGCCGAGTTGACTGAGTTTTAGAACCTTGTGAGGGAGAGCGACTGGGCGACTGAGAGTGACTGGAGCGAGAGATGAGCGACTGAGCCTCTGGAGCGAGAGACTAGAGACAAATCGAGTTATTAGGGTTTCAAAACGACGTCGTTTGCCTCTTTTTTTTCTTTTTTTTTCGGCTAACCGAGTTGGACCCGAGTTGGACCGAGTTGGACCGAGTACTCGGTCAATTTTCTGCTGGCCGACTAGAGGCACTGAGTAGGCCAAAATCGCCACGGTGACTAGCTGAGTACCGAGTACTCGGCGAGTACTCGGCCGAGTTGACCGAGTTTTAGAACCTTGCCTGTTGTAGAGACTATTATGGATGGTTTGAACTTTGAACAAGTTGCACAGTGTGTTGTGTCATCAAGGAGCAAGGATTGTGAAATGTGACTGTGAAGGGGGGTGGTGATTTTTGCATGTGAGATTTGCAGGTTTAGTGTACATAACTGCATAAGTTCATGAAGTTCATAACTCTTTGGTTAAGTCCATGATCATAATTCACATTAATGGGTATTACCAAATCAACACCATTTATATAAAATAGCATAAGGAAGGAAAAATTAAAAAAGGAAGACAAGCAGAAAGAATATAATCAGGCATTGATGGCCCAGTCAACTTTTTGGTCACATGTCAATGAAATTTATATGGTTCCTGAGTTTAGAAGATTTACAATTGTTGTTGTTTCTTAATTCTTCCCAGATTTGTTTTTTTTTCATTTTTAATTTACCCAGATTGTTAACAAAAGCTGTACTACTCGCGTTGTACGTGTACGCTGATAGAGTTGTTAGTGGGGGATATTTTTGTAATTCCTAGTATCACTGTGTAGTCGGTTGTGTATAAAACAACCTCTTTAGCCTGTAAACCAGCAGGTATTTCGTCACAACCGTAGCCACTTTAAGGTTCCCGCCTACAAGCTGGATGGGCCGGGCTTAATCACGGTCAAAATACTAGGCTTAGAATGACTACAGAAGACATAAGAGAAGTCTACCTTAAAACTGGACATGAGTAAGAATCCCACATCGGTTTCTTGGCAGAAGGAGCACACATCGGGCTATTAATACAGCCCAACCACCAGCTTGTCAGGTATCATTACTATCCCATTAATTACATTCAAGTCCATCAGATACTGAATTAACCATCGGAGGAGGAAAGACCGGAGGCTTCCGGTCATCCTTTCACTTGCAGGGTACCAGGAAAGGAAGCCACTCTGCTTATCAGATCTGCCATCAGCTTCTACATGCCCTGTCAGGGATTGTGCAGAAACATTTGACGCCGTCTATGAAAATCTGTACTAAAAACCGACGTGACTCGATGGCCGAATCGGGCGAGCGTCAAGAGTAGGAGGCAAGAAGAGAAGAACAAAGAGAACCGATAGTTGCAAGAACCCCGGAAGTAACGGGAGGAAGTTCGCGAGTTGCAAGAAGAGACATTCGAGAGGAGACGCCGGAGGGAGAGGCGCGAGACCTCAACGCTTAAGAGATAGCAGAGGAGATGGAGGGGATGAGGGCTCAAATCGCTCGATTGGAGCAACATAGAGTCAAAGATCAGAAAGAAGCTTCCGGGAGGGAGCGCAGGGTAGAAAAAGATAAAGCCACGCTGTTGGGCAAAAATTGTAAACAACTGTATATACCCAACATAACTTCACCCCATCTTATTGACTAAGATAGGGTTTTTAATTTATGTCTAGTTCAATCCATTCAAGACAGAATGTGTCTCTTAATTACAATCCCTTGTTACAAGGGAACACCCTTTGATTCTGTTTACTAAGAGACCGTTGTAGGTCTGTTTGTTTTTGTGACTGCACCCATATTTGGAAATGGGTTGCCTACGTACCCTGGAGAGGATCAAGTCACTCGTAGTTCAAGGGTTCCAACAAGTGAATGACTCGTTGGAGGGCTTTGACTTTAGGATGTGTTTGGATTTGTGTCTGAAGGCATTTGAGCTTAGGAGCGTGATTCTCGCTTCAGGCGATCCGAGAATTTATTTGGGTTGGTGGTTGCATCCAGATTTAAGTTCAGATTGCCTACATACCCTTGTAAAGGGATCAAACCAATGTAGTTCGAAATGTTTGGTTATGGATTTGATTTGTCTTGTGCTTTAGGAGTTTTGACCAGGATCATTTGGACTGGAAGAATTTGACTGGTGATGTCAGGGATTCTGTTTGGAATTTTGGTTGCATCTAGTGGGTTGCTAGACTGCCTACGTACCCCTTTGCGGGATCAAACCGACCGTAGTTCATAAGAGGTTTGTAGGCTTTATGGCTTAATGCCGGCTTTTGGCTTAACAGACGTATTTGGAGTCCGTTAGCTGTGTTTCTTGTGGACACTCAATTTGGTAGAGTATCTGTTGATAATGGCACCCAGAAAAGGTGAGGCAGTGGCGTGACAAAAGGCTTGAACGACTTTGGGCTCAGTCCTTGATAACGGCGCAGGCGATCTCTGTATGCAGGCGAACTGCTCCTTCATGCGGACTCCGCGCGTGTGTTAGTGAGCGGGCTCCGCGTGTATTTCTGTAAGCAGACTTCGCGTATTCACTGAGCGGACTGCTTATGCGTACATATAGGCGAACTCCGCGTGTTCACTTGTGAGCGGATTGCTTGTGCATATCTGAGAGCGGGCTCCGCGTGTTCACCTGTGAGCGGACTTCTTGTGCGTACATGTAGGCGAACTCCGCGTGTTCACTTGTGAGCGGATTGCTTGTGCATGTCTGAGGGCGGGCTCCGCGTGTTCACCTGTGAGCGGACTGCTTGTGCGTACATGTAGGCGAACTCCGCTTGTTCACTTGTGAGCGGATTGCTTGTGCATGTCTGAGAGCGGGCTCCGCGTGTTCACATGTGAGCGGACTGCTTGTGCGTACATGTAGGCGGCCTTCGCGTGTTCACTTGTGAGCGGATTGCTTGTGCATGTCTGAGAGCGGGCTCTGCGTGTTCACCTGTGAGCGGACTGCTTGTGCGTACATGTAGGCGGCCTCCGCGTGTCTATATGTAGGCGGTCTCCGCGACTTGCTTCATCCTCATGAATGGATCTCGCCTCGCTTAGGCTTAGAGCTTCTGAATATTAGCTCGTCATCCCTTATGCTTCTGCCATTGCTTGAATGTTGGCTCGCCACCCCTTAGGTTCCTGCCTTGGCGCGAATGTTGGCTCGCCACCCCTTAGGGTTCATGCCTTCGCGCGAATGTTGGCTCGCCACCCCTTAGGGTTCTTGCCTTGGCTTAATTGTTGGCTCGCCACCCCTTAGGGTTAAGTAACCTCGCCACCCCTTAGGGTAAAAGTCACCTTGCCACACCTTAGGGTTAAGTAACCTGTTTCTGCTTTGGCGCGGCTGTTGGCTCGCCACCCCTTAGGGTTCCTGCCTTGGCTTGATTGTTGGCTCGCCACCTACCTTGGCTTAATTGTTGGCTCGCCACCTGCCTTGGCTTGATTGTTGGCTCGCCACCCTTTAGGGTTCCTGTCTTGGCTTGAATGTTGGCTCGCCACCTGCCTTGGCTTGATTGTTGGCTCGCCACCCCTTAGGGTTCCTGCCTGGGCTTGACTGTTGGCTCGCCACCCCTTAGGGTTCCTGCCTAGGCTGGACTTCTACTCTTGTGAGGCCATCCCAGTTCGCCTGACAATATTTTAGCAGAGATGCTTGTTTCCTTCTCTTGTACGGTTTGTTGTGCGAAACGCACGGCGTTGTGTACGAGAGTAGGGGCCGAGCGGCTACATAATTATTGCAACGAGAGGAGGAGGGGGTGAGGTCATCTTGCCTTCTTTTTGATGGCTACCTCGCGTGGTCGTTTCGCCTTAGGGGGAGATGGCTTGCGGGCTTCTGGCGGAGTGAGGAATGAGGCAGAAAGATAGAGATGCTGCAAAAGAAATAAAGAGAGTTAGTGTGGGAGCTCCACCTTCTTGTTGGCTCACCTGGACTTTTCTCCTTCTGCCTTTTGCTTCGCTTGTTTCTCTTCTCCTTCTTCTCCTCTTTTGTTCTGTCCGTGTTGACTCCGCCTGCTCCTGCCTTTTTCTTGTTCCCTGCTTTTGGCTTGGTCTCCCTCTGTTGCGCTCTGCTTCTGTCCTCCGCCCCTTGTGTTCGCCTCCTCCTTTCTTCTTCTCTGTGCCTCTTTATATAGAGTGCACAGTTTGGAAGATTGAGTTCGTATTGGACTTGGAAGACTGAGTTTGTATTGGACTTCGTTGTCCAGCGTTTTGCAAGAGTCACAATTAAACTCAAAAACATTGTGCATGTAGCACAAGAAAAGTATTACTTTTATTTTTTTATTTTTGTAATCCTTTTCTTTTTATCTTTTTATTTATTTATTTTTTGGAGTTCAACAGTGCCCCCTCAAGCTTTGTATGTGGAACATGCTTTCCGCGCGCGAAGCTTGACCTTCTGCTGCTTCCTTTTAACATGTCTGCATACAGCAACTTTTGACAAAAGGGTGCATTGTGTTAGCCTTCAATCCATAATGCATTTGAGCAATCCCATGGTTAGGTATGCAAGAAGTACGTCTTGGCAGTGCGGGAGATTTGAGCCCGCGTGTCTTGCTGCCAGTATTCTTCTCTTTTTTTGAGTTGTGGACTTGTAATACAAAAGTTACTTAATACTTTTGTAGACTACCGGTCACTTTGACGAACCGAATGCTTAGGTTGTCATCTATTCAAGCTCGCATGCCTTGATGTATGCTCAACAATGGATGTGTCAAACCACCCTTGTTTTTACCTATTTATAATCACAAGAGAGAAAAGGGTTAGTTTGAAAGTATGGCCGGATCTAGTTTTGTCACCAGACTGCCTACGTATCCTGTGAAGGAATCAAGCCAAACGTAGTTCCCCTGATTGATTCAGGATGATTTTTTTTTTATGGGGTGGCTGCATCTAGCCTTTTGGGACTAGACTGCCTACATATCCTGTGAAGGAATCAAGCCAAATGTAGTTCCCGTGATTGATTCAGGATGATTTTTTTTTTGTGGGGTGGCTGCATCTAGCCTTTTGGGACTAGACTGCCTATGTACCCTCTTTCGGGGGAACAAACCGTCGTAGTTTGGGCGGTTTTGGGCTCTAACTTTTGCTTGGACCGCCCTCCCGGCTTTTCAGTCCAACGAGCTTTTTTTGTGGGGTGGCTGCATCTAGCCTTTTGGGACTAGACTGCTTACGTACCCCCTTTCGGAGGATCAAGCCGTCATAGTTCGAGGGATTTTGGGCTCTAACTTTTGCTTGGACCGCCCTCCCGGTTTTCAGTCCAACGAGCTTTATTTTTTCTTTTCTTTTTTTTTCGTGGGGTGGCTGCATCTAGCCTTTTGGGACTAGACTGCCTACGTACCCCCTTTCAGGGGATCAAGCCGTAGTAGTTCGGGAGGTTTTGGGCTCTAACTTTTGCTTGGACCGCCCTCCCGGCTTTTCAGTCCAACGAGCTTTTTTTTTTTTTTTTTTTCGTGGGGTGGTTGCATCTAGCCTTTTGGGACTAGATTGCCTACGTACCCCCTTTCGGGGGATCAAGCCGTCGTAGTTCGGGAGGTTTTGGGCTCTAACTTTTGCTTGGACCGCCCTCCCGGCTTTTCAGTCCAACGAGCTTCTTTTTTTTTCGTGGTTGAACGACCCCTTTGTGGGTTTGTTGTTCAACAGACATCATCATTTTTCCATGCGCCTTTTGAGACACAGAGAAGTTCACCAACAAATTTGGATTTCACTTTGCTGGCGATGACTCCACCTCAATTTCCTTGCTGTCGATCATGTCTTGTATTACGTTTTTCAAAACAAAACAATCGCTTGTTGGATGACTAACAATACGAGGGAAGTGACAGAATTTGGGATTCTTGGTCTTGTTGACTTCACTTGGACGTTTTGGCTTTGGAAGTTCAATGGCATTTTCTTTGTAGAGCACATTGAAAATTTCTTCTACGTCCTCATCAGCGAAGGAATATTTGACTTTTTTCCTTTCCCTGAGAGTGAGTTCCCTTGACATATCATCTCTGTCACATGCTTTTGATGTTTCACTAGTTTTGACAAAGGTAGCTAGTGAATCTCCAGTACTGTCATTTTTGAAGAGCGTTTCTATTGGGATCTTCTTACGAGCCACATGTCTTTCGACATTACTAGCCTTTGAGACAAGCTCGTCGAATGTTTGAGGTTCTGCAGTACTAACGAAAGCTGCTATTTCTGGAAGGAGATTGTTTGAGCAAATTTGTACTGCAGATTGCTCTGTCAATTTATCCGAGCATTGGACATGTAAGCTCCTCCATCTAGAAATGAACGCGTTGGCTTCTTCGTCATCCTTTTGCTTTGTGTCGACCAAGTCAATTATTGAGACCCTCTTCCTTGAAGTGACAAATTGTGCCAGGAATGCTTTTTGCAGGTCATCCCATGTGAGTATGGAGTTGGGTGGTAATTTAGTATACCATGTAAAAGCTGCTCCTTTGATAGATTGAACAAATTGTCTTACTAATAATGCATCGACTTGTGACGCTTCCCCACAAGCTGAGTAGAAATGAGCCAAATGTTCATGAGGAGAACTATTTACTCCGTCGAACTTGTCAAAAGTTGGCTTCAAATATCCTTTAGGGAAAGGTAATGCATCATAGTGGGAAGGATAGGGCTTGAGGTATCCGAAAACTGGGGGATTTAAAGATAGTTGAAATTTTTTGATCCCGTCAGCTATCATAGTCTTGATGTCTTGTAGCGAGACTGAATTTGAATGAGTCTTTTTGGGCTCTTCGTCTGCCTCTTTCTTTTTCTCCTTTTCCTTCATAAGAAGGGCAAACTTTGCTACCAGCTCAGCAATTTCAGTATCTTTCTCGGCTAGTTGTTCAGCTGCTTTGGCCTCGACATCAGCACGCCTCTTAGCTTGTACTTCTTTTTCAGCTTGTAATAAAAGAGCTCCTGCTTCAGCTTCAGCTAGTCTTCTTTGCAACTGCTTCATTTGTTCTTCTAATGTTGCCGTGTTGGTCATCATAACTGCCATGGCTTCGGATTTTATGTCCATGTTTTGCTTGAACCATTTTGGGGCTTCCATCGGCCATGTATAAGGTCTTGGCTTGACTTGAAACACGGGAGATGCTCCTTGTTGTGTCTTAGCTTGGAATGCCCCCACCACTTTTTCTGTTTGAATTGCCCCCAATCGCATAGCAGCATTTTTCTCTTCCTTGCTGGCATTGTGAGAGGTTGAAATGAACTTCACTGTTTGAGATCGGCTAGAAGTCATGTTGGCTGTCAATGCTTGTTGTAGGGGTTTGGGGTTCTGGGCTTCATGCCTTTTTAGAACCTCACATTTTCCCTTGGTGAGTGTCACCATTTCTTCTTTCGTGGCATTTATACCGATTTAAGGAGCCACGTGTGGTGATGCCGTAGTGGTCAAGTTGATGGGCATTGAGCCAATCATAATTTTAGTGATGACAACGGCTTGATTAGTCTTGACAACTGAAGTCTTGATGACTTTTGAAGTTGTTGATGTGTTTTGAGTGGCTACAACTTTTTGAGTAGCTTCTCCTGATTGAGCCTTGGTGGCGTTTCCCCTTTGAACTCTTGTCGCTCTCTTTCTTGCATTTTTGAGAGCATTCTTCAAAGGTGATTTCTTCAATTGGGACTTGTTAATCATTCCAGAGGTATTGTTTACTTTATCGTCATGGTCAGACCCCAAACTGTTGCTTAAGATGGAAGCTTGATCAATGACGAATGAGACACAATGACCAGCTCGTCTTGCATGTCCTCCTTTTGATTGAGCGCTTTCAAGTGTACGGTCATGGAATGTTCCTTGTGGTGCCATCTTATTTCCTCCCTGAGACAAACAAGTACCCAATTTGACAAATTTGTTAGTAAACGGAGATGAAAAGGAGAATGGTTCCCCAGCAGAGTCGCCAAAAACTATGTTGGGCAAAAATTGTAAACAACTGTATATACCCAACATAACTTCACCCCATCTTATTGACTAAGATAGGGTTTTTAATTTATGTCTGGTTCAATCTATTCAAGACAGAATGTGTCTCTTAATTACAATCCCTTGTTACAAGGGAACACCCTTTGATTCCGTTTACTAAGAGACCGTTGTAGGTCTGTTTGTTTTTGTGACTGCACCCATATTTGGAAATGGGTTGCCTACGTACCCTGGAGAGGATCAAGTCACTCGTAGTTCAAGGGTTCCAACAAGTGAATGACTCGTTGGAAGGCTTTGACATCCAACACGTCCTCGTCCGACACTTTGTCGTACGGACCTTCCTTCTTCTGCGAACCAACGTCGTGTGGCATTGTCACTACAACAAACAAACAGTAGTCAGATAACGATCCGCAAATCTAAACAGAGAACACAACCACTAAAATACAGATCCGGCACCCGGGCATAGCCGAAATGGCTGTATATGCCAAGGCGGCATATCCGATACGAGCTCCTATATTCGAATGCCCATATCACCCGGCGAATCCGGCGCTCCATCAGCTTATGCTCTTGCGGCACTGTACAAAGCCAGTTGTCAGTAGGGACAGGGCAACACAAAACAAAGAAACACAAGGCACAAGTACACGGTACCTATTTTCTGGAACCTCCCAGAAACCCGAAAAGGATACCCGTGCCACTCCTGCTATTGCCCCCCAACAAGAAAACACCTACGTCTCCAGATCTCACTTGTTGATATGGGCAAGTCTTCCACCAAGACTTTAAACTTCCCTTGTGACTTCATCGTCACACAGCCCCGGCTACTCTTCTTCGTGCACCACCCCATGTGCCAGCACGCGTTAAACTCCTCGCAATTGGGGAACTCCTGCTTCAACAGGTGAAACAACACCCCCGTTCCCAATATCTGCCTTAGCATATTGGGGGTAACTTACCCCGGGGCGACATGCAGACACACCAATGTGTACTGCACGAACGGGGGCAGCGGAAACGACAACCCGCATCGTAGTTGGTACTCTTATACCAACGTAAAATTACCCGGGGGATCCCAAAACTTCACCCCCTTACCAAGCGGCCGTAACAAGACCTCATCCGGTATACTCCAATTCTATCGAAGCGCTTTAAGCTCCGACGAGGTCATACTCTCGCTAGGAGGTTCCCAAAACGAATCATCCTCCTCCCGAGATCTCGCCATGATAAACTCCTCTACCTCCTGCAAGAGAGGGTTAGACGAGGACACATGAGACCCGGCATCCATTACAGGAATGCCTTCCCCTAAATCAAGGGCAATTTCCGCTATAAGATTATCCAATCCCTCCTCTAACCGGTGCAAAGTGTTCGAATCCGAACCAGGCGAACTAGAGACCACCACAATCTCTTCGCTGGACACCCACACCGGATCTGTCAAATCCCGTTACCTTAACCCTAACCAGCCCGATAATAAATCTCTTACCCTAGAATTCCTACCAACATCTCAAACATGTGAACAATCCCACTCACCCCAAATAACCCAAAACAAAAACAACACCACATACAGAAACCCAAAAAACAAACAAACCAATAAATTCATACCTTGAAACATCGGATTCGCGTAGTTGCAGTGAAGCTGGTTGCAAACAGCCGAGCGCTCGCACCCACTCGATTGAGGATGAAATTGGACGTTTCCCAGACTGAAAAGGGGAGACACTGCAAAGGTTAACAAATAGTCTCACATCGGAGATTGAGGCCACAGTGCCTAACATTGGCCTATAAAACAGGCACAAACTCCTAAAAAAGGTAAGGACGAAACTCTCTTCTCACACTCCCGTACACCGCAAGTGGCAACCCAAAGCTAACTTAAACATCAGAGAGTCGAAGGCTGGGCCACCCTAGTCCCGACTTCCTGACGCCCTGTTACTTGTGCAAGTACTGAGTGCAGAACCAATGATTCTACCTCGTCCCGACTCACAGTCTCATATCGACTCTGGGTCTCGTCCCGAGACAGGTAGAAACATGCGCGGAGCGAACTCCTTAGTTCACATGATAAGTTCAATCCTTATGATCAGAGCGAACTCCTCAACACGCCTGATAGTTTCACTCTTTGTGTGCGAAGCGATTTCCTCAACTCGCCTGATGATTTCAGCCCTTGTGTGCGAAGGGTGAGTGTTATCGAGATCATAACACTAAAGCAATAGATCCATCTCGGGTGAGTGTCACCGAGATCATAACACCCAAGCCCAAGATCCATCTCGGGTGAGTGTCACCAAGATCGTAACACCCAGGTACAAGACCCAGCTCGAATAAGTGTCACCGAGATTGCAACACATGAAAGACATATTCCCTTTAAAAACGGAGCAAGTGGTTTGATAAACCACGGACGACATTAACACCCCGTCCCTCAAGTAGTAACATCGGATATGAAAAGGGCTCGCTACCTTTGTCCATGAAAAGATAACACTCGTTCAACCCACGTTATGAGTCCGAACTTGAGGGGACTATGGGTAGGAAAGTATATTGGTTTAGAGGCTTATTTTAGCAAGTCCCCACTCAATATATGTCTTGAACGGGAACTTGGGGAGACTTGTAGTCGGTTGTACATAAAACAACCTCCTAGCCTGTAAACTAGCAGACATTCTACCACAATCGTGGCCGCTTTAAAGTTCATGCTCGCAAGCTGGATGGGCTGGGCTTAATCACGGTCGAAATATTGGGCTTAGAACGACTTCATAAGGCATAAGAGAAGTCCACCTTGAAACTAGACATGGGTAAGAATCCCACATCGGTTTCTTGGCAGATGGAGCACACATCAGGCTATAAATATAACCCAACCACCAGCTTGTCAGGTATCATTACTACCCCATTAATTACATTCAAGTCCATCATATACTGACTTAACCATCGGAGGAGGAAAGACCAAAGGCTCCCGGTCGTCCTTTCACTTGCAGGGTACCAGGAAGGAAAGCCACTCTGCTTATTAGATCCATCATCAGCTTCAGCATGCCCTGTCCCGGATTGTGCAGAAACACACTGTTACTATGACTACAATCGATCACCAGGTGATCTTGCCGGGAACCACCTCCTCCGTCATCGGT
Source organism: Fragaria x ananassa (assembly GCA_034370585.1). Classification (NCBI taxonomy): domain Eukaryota; kingdom Viridiplantae; phylum Streptophyta; class Magnoliopsida; order Rosales; family Rosaceae; genus Fragaria; species Fragaria x ananassa. Next base: position 6,835,333 of record CP139760.1, read on the forward strand.
AAATACTAGGGGTCAGAATACCGGCCCTGAATAGGGCGCAAACAATCCAATTTGTACAACTAACCAACACGGCAACACCCATAATTCAAACTTTGAGTCTTCCATTTTACCTTGTGATTAACAAAACTCAACTGGGTTAACACCTTATGGACGTTGAGCAGAAAGACTCCATCACCATCATCTTCTTTATTCTTGATAATTGGTGTCACGCCCTGACTCTTAAATTCTTACATTATTTACTAACATAGTGTTAATAAGAGTTTTACCGTCTTCGTAAATAAGTTCATAATTTCAAAGGTCCCTAGAGGGGTGTTGAGGGACGATTTTTATGGAGGAATTATTCGTAGTGGAAATATTTTCCGTCGGTAAAAATGGTAAAATTTTAGCTAGTAAAAAGGAAAGTTTTATTAGAGTATTATTTTTGGGTGTTAATTTTTGGAGTTGGGTTTATATTTGGTGTTAGACCGGTTGGGTTTGGAAAATCCCAAACCATTTTCTCTCCCTTATCTCTCCTCCCTCCCGATTCTCCCTCTCTCTCTCCCTGCCGGACGTTCCCCGCGCCCGTCCGCTTCCGTCCGGCCACCGTAGGTCGCCGCACCGGTCCCAAACGGTCGGCCATCTCTTCCTCTTCTTTCCTAGACCGGTGGTAGCCTCTCTAAGCCGTCGTGAAGGAGAAATCGAACCCAGAATGTCCGACTGTTCGGAGTGCTCCGTCTCCTCCGGCTTGATTGGTTTGGAAGCCCTCCTCCTGTGCGACAATATCCCTAAAGGACTCCTTCCCTCTTGAGCTAGGTAAGGAGAAATCATTGATTGAAATTCTAGGGCTCTAATTACTGTTTTAAGTCGATTGCCTTAGTTAAGCTCGAAATTAGACTTTGTATTAGTTAAAAAAGTTGTAGAAGAGATTGAGGGGAAGATGCTGTTAAAATTTGGTAGGCATTGGAGGTTGCTAGAGTAGGCCGCTGGCAGCGCCGCTGGCAGCGCCGCCGCTGTTAAGGGGATTTTTATGGTTTTAGATGTGTTTTCTGGAGGGGAGTTTAATGATATGTAGTTTGAAATTTTTTGGAGGAGTTTTGGATAGGTTTCGGATTTTTATAGGATTTGTGATTTATGGCGGTTAATGTGATATAATGCAGCTGTTGGTTAATTATTGTTAGGACTGGAGGGAGTGGTAGTTAGTATGTCGGTAATCGTGGTGAAGTATGGTTTGAAACAATTTTAAAAATAAGAGCGTAAGACATGGATAAGTGTGAGAAGCTCACATTTAATTCTGCCTATTTTTATATAAGCGTTGGTATTTGGTTAAGGATTTAATTATGCTTTTGGAGCAGGACGTGAGGAGGCTCGAGCGGAAGAGACCTCGGACCGACATCAGGCTTAGAGCTAATTTATGAGTGGACTTTTGTTTTAATTAAAATGCATGCAATTGTTTACTGTTGAGTAATTTATTTGGTTAGAGCCTTTGACGTCATTTTTATTTGATGATTTTATTTATTGTGAAGAGTTATCGAAAATGAGATTTTCGGTAAATTATAAATATTTTTATGAGAAGAATATGTATATAAATGCTAGCTAGTCATATGTGTCTGTCCACATTAATGACATAGTATATAACTACATTATGGTGTGACGTGAGCGTTGAACGTAAGCGTAGTAGCCCTATATGAGTGTTTAATTCATATAGGGGATATGGGCACATATTTATACACATGTATGTCCACTTTAATAGCGTAGTGTATCACCACATTAAAGCGTAACGTGAGCGTTGGACGCAAGCGTAGTAGCCCTATATAGATTATTTTAAATCTATTAATTTATATTGAGAGTATGGGCATGTATAAATACATAAATATATTGATATATATTTTTGAGCTGAAGAGACTCGATATTTATGAGATAAAAGATTTCTCACTTGAAGCATGCATTCGGTTTTCTTTGGAAATGAATTTGGGAAAGCATAAATGTTGATACTTATTTTTTCTTTATTTATTTTTGTCCACTCACTTTAACATTTCCGGATGTTTTTCCCCTAGGCCCTTCGTTTTAAAAATGCCCAGTCTGCAGAGTTCAAGTTGGAACTAGTAGGAGGCGACAAGGCATAGTTACTCATCTCTCAACCACTTTTCACCAGTAGGTTACCTGCTTAACATACTATGATATTTTCTTGCTTCAGTTGATTATAGTAGCTCTGAATACTCTTGGGATTATTGTATAATATTTTTGGTGGTGTGCTAAGACTGATGTTTTGTTATTTGAATAACTTTGGGTTGAATTGGAAAATAGTATAATTGTTAAGAGGGTAGTTCTTTATTTTTCCGGGTTAGGGTTGTCTATTTTCAAGGGAGGTTTGCCGAGTTCTTCGGTAAATTTTCCTTAGAGATGGTCTCCATAAGACTTGCTTCGGGTTTCAAGGTGAAATTCGGGGTGGGTCGTGACAGTTGGTATCAGAGCATTAGGTTATTCGATTCCTTCCTCTTTTCCTTACTACCTCATAAACTTAGTTATACTTAGTGTCTATAGAGTGATGATCTGACCGCGGCGGATCCATTAGCATTATATGCTTTAGACACTATGTGTTGATTATGTTTGTGATGTAGTTCTTATTTTATTTATGGACAGTTTTGTGCCATAAATGTCCTCATCTCTAAGACTATGCCTCCGTACGCCGACCTCTTGAGTGATCATCCTATGAGTATTGAAAAAGTGTATAGATTGCACCTATTCCAAGGATCATTAACTTAATAACTTATATATTAATTGTTGATAGTATTCCTTTCATGTATCCAACGATTTGATTGGGTTAAGATTAAGGGTTAAGATTTTGATACTTGGTTGGGCATCTTGCATGTTTCAAAGATTGGTGAAATTTTTGAATTTATGCCTTGGGAATTTTCTATTTTTGGTGGGCATGTAATGAGTTGAGTAGTCCAATAGAAAATCTTAGCATCAAATTACATGGTTTATAGGAGAAAAGAGTTGGAAGAAAAGTTTGGTTTAGCGATGTATTCTATAGATGTAAAAGTTGGTTGAAGTGATGTGGTGAGGTACCCATAGTAATTCCAAGATGTACCTTTACAAGTTGTTGAGGACCCTAATCCTGAGCGAGTTGGCCACATCGGATTTGTGACTAGTATTGAGTTGTAGGAAGTTGCTACATAAAAAGATAAATGTCGATTTAGATAAGTCATGATTGAAGGTTGTCTATTTTTAAGAAAGATTTTTCAAGTTCTTCTGTAAATTTTCTTTAAAATGTTCCCCGTACGACTTATTTTGAGTTTCAAAATGAAATTCAGGACGGTCCTTACAATTGGCCGTAACATAAAACTTGTTCGTCCTCTTTACATAACAAAGCAGACGTCAGCATACCCAACACGGTTTCCCTTGCAGCAACAAGCCAGAGAGAGCCATAAAGACGCTGTTGTTTCAGACTTTGTCGAAGTCAAACTCCCAAAAACCCAGAAAATAAACTTTTCAAAAGTCGATGGAATTTGATAATCTAATACACTAGAACGTAGAGAAAAGGAAGACGAGTATTCATGTACCAGCTAGAGTCGGTGGGTCTCGCCGGAGTGGCTTGAATATCGAGTTCGGCTGGAAAAGCTCGAACATCTCTCTTTGATTTTGTTGTCCTCTGTGGATGCAGGTGCAGTCCGAGACCTTAAGCTTGAAGCCGACGCCGAGAGGAACAAGTGTGTTGTAGGAAAGTCGCTGGAAGAAGTAGAGCCATAAACTCATTACAAGCAGCTGCAAGTTCTTCCCATTTTACTAGACGCCGTCGATATCGATCGGAACGGCCATCAACTGAGAAATCTCATCACTGTCCCTCAAAAATCATTTATGTGGATGGAAATTTGCCACGCATCTAGTGCCCCCTCATGGTGTACTATACTTGGGCATAGTCCAGCGCTTCCCCAGATTGTTTTAGAATGCAAAAAATATTGAGAAATGAATAGAGATGCAGTGATTTCCTTTGTAGATTCTCTGTTCATTCTAATTTTGAAATTAAGACTTTTAGACAGAGGTCTTAACTAATGATGTTCATTATATGTATCTTACATGCATGTAAATCTGGGTTCTGGACTGTGACTGTATATATGTAACAGGTGTCCTAGTCTTAGAGGATATAAGGTTCTGACCACTTGTAATGGGAACCTTTGTAATTATGGCCTCTATGTATTGTTAGGCCTAAGTAAGATTTAAAATATCGGTATTTACATATATGTCGGAACTTTAAAAAAGAGAGATTTTTTTTAGCCGGTAAATTATAATTGTGTGAGTCGAACTCATAACCTCCCACTTATTAAAGAAAAGTATGTCAGTAGACCAAATAGTACAAGACGAAAAAGAGAGATATCGGAAAAAAGTAAGGACACTCAAGAAAATAAAATTTCGTTTTGAAATACTAATTTATTGAATTTCTATATAAATAAATACAAATAAGTCGTTTCTCTCTCTCTCTCTGCTTTAAGGGTTCCTCCCTAGGGTGAGAGACTGATTGAGCAGGGCAGCTGCAATGGCTTCGACAATGTTGGCTTGGTGGATTTTGATCGGTAGGGATTCTGTGTTCAGTCGGTTGCGTTGGGCGAAGGCTTTAGGTAGGTCGGGATTTGGGTCAAGTTGGCGAAGGTGTTTCTTGTCGATTGTTTTTGACCAGAAAGCTCGGCTGTGGTTGCTAGATCCGACAGATGTTCTGTTGCGTTTGCTGGGTTTGAGCTAATGGTGATGTTATTGTGGCAATGCCGGCCGTCGGACTAGGCGGCGCCGACGGACGGGAAGATGAATGCTTGGTGGGTGCCTATCTTTGGGAGTCCTTAGAAGATGGGCCTCAGTCGAACTTTGGGTGTGGGCTTGTGGTTTAGCATCGGAATTCTTATTTCATATGTTTAGTTCTTAGTATTTCTAGTTGTATATTAATTGCAGTCTCTAAACAACTAGGTCTACTTTCAAAGGAAGTTAGGTAGTGTGATGAGTGTTCTTTTGTGAAGACTCCATAACTGAGCTAAACATGTTTGTAATAAGGGTATCTGTCAATTGTTGCTTTTAGAGCACTCTGACGTAAGTCGATGTATTTCTACACATTGATGATAACCATAAACACATTTCATTATTGCCCTATTGCGATTCATTTGAGATCTCATTACACCCTATGCTTAATTTGATAATATGAAAATGTAAGGTAACTGAGAAAACACATATGAAATGAGGAGTCGAGGTGTATATGATGACTAAATTATGAAATTTTACAGATATTTATTTAAAATGTGGGAGATATACCTTAAATATCTTAAATATCATAGATATTTGACCTTATCGGAAAATTTTCACAAGTACAGTGTAAGATATGATATTTATCTCTGAAATATATCGGTTACTCCAAAAAGAGAGATATCGGTGTGTGTGTGTGTGTGTAGGGTCCGGTTCAAATGACATAATATTTGATATAATTTTTTACATTATTTTTTATCCCTTAGATCTTAGTTGATCAAATGGTTGTTATTGATTGTAAGTATGATTTGGCAAGTGACATATGACAATAATATTATTTTCATGCAAAAATATAAATAAATTTAGCTAAACAATTTCTTTTATAAAGAAATCCGTTTACATGATCGAAGAACTCCAGAAGAAATATCATGTTCTTCACCGTGAAATGAAAATCCATGGTGCTTATATGGCAAATATCTGTGCTTCTCTTCAAATAAAAATACTAACTTAATATTAATCTCCCTATCATCTAATCTTTCTCTTCACACAAGTGAATCAATCTTCTTAATTGATTTCTATAACTAATCGGCAATCTAATCAATCGTGTTTTATATACTTATGTAGTGAGATCAATTATAGGCATGAGCAAACCCTATCGTATGAACATAGGAGATCAGTTGTGGCCATAAGCAAACCCTATAGTATGCCCATTAGCAAATTCCATAAACTAATAATTATGGAAATTGATTCTTTGCTTTTAAAAGGATCTGCAGTGGAAAGAATCAATACTATGATTGTATGAACTACATCTAAACTCTTCTTTATTTCCCTTCAAAAATATGGTATATGGGTGTTTTTCTTTGGTTTTTTTTTTTTTGGTAGAAAGATATCAATTTATGATTTGATATCTCTCAGATTTGTTCGTCATTTAAAGAGAATCGAGCACACCTCTTTCCTATGAATCTGGACATTCTATTTCTGGTTGATATGGGTGCTCTTCTAGAATTCCGTTCTTCTACTGTTTCAATTCATGTAAAGAATTTCTTTGAATTTCTTTATAAAAAAATTGAATTAAATTTGTTTGTATTTTGATTAATAATATTATTACCATGTCACTTGCCAAATCATACTTACAATCAATAACAACCATTTGATCAACTAAGATCTAAGGGATAAAAAATAGTGTAAAAAATGATGTCAAATATTGTGTCTCTTGAACCGGACACATATATATATATATATATATATATATATATATAACCCTTCTAATGAGGGATCCTTATTTTTAGCCATTTTTAGGGATAGATCCACACCACTGGATCTGTCATTTAATGAGCTTGGATGACTGAGATTAAAACAAATAGTTTCATATTTTATGTCAAACCTGAACAGTTCAAGATTATTAAAAATAAATCAAAGTTTTGAACGCTTTAATGATCACCAAATTATCTGAAAATTTGTATAAGTGATCTACTCATATAACATAATGAATTGAACGGTGGAGATGCAAAAATTTAATTAAGAAGTTGGTGTAATGCCCTATCCCTAGAAATAGTAAAAAATAGAGATCCCTCATTAGAAGGGCCCTACACATACAACTACATACATACATACACACATATTTCAATCCTTGAGCATAAGCTTGTTAACCAAATAAATAGCGTTTTTTTTTTCAGAATAAAAATATAAGCACAAAACTACATATATAGATTCAGTTGTATCATTTGGTCTAATGACATTAGCCTCTTCTTACAAGTGAGAGATCGTGAGTTTGACTCACATCAGATCAGACGAGTTATAGCATATCAGTTGTATATTTGATAAAAATAAATAAATAAATAAATAAAAAAACTACAAATTTACCTCTACGACGATCAACCTTATAATGGTATCTAAATGGAAAGCCAAGGAAGCTTGCCCTGGAATATAGCGATCCAAATCTTTGAACAAGGGATAACAAGAGTGCAAGACCCAAACTAGCTATAGCATCCGCCACAAAGTTTGCCTCTCGAAAAACATGCTTGAAGGAGATGGAAGAAAAATCATTCATGAGGCTCCTGAAGCAGCAGTCATTCTTCTTTCATCTTTGAAGCTTTTTCTTCCTTTTTTTTTGAATAAATTTCAGTTTTTTTTTTCTTCTGTTTCTGTATTTGAGTGAATCGATTTGGTTAGCAAATTTTACATGACAGGTTTGTTTATCTTTCCAACACCGTCAGCCAAAGAGAATCATTCCCCTCCGAGGAGGAAGTCTGTAGGAAATAAGAGGAGGAGCATGGCAAAAAGGTTAGAAGACATCTCTATGCTGCGGAAAAAGTCTGTTGCAAAAACCTAACTCATGATTTGAAGAGCTATAACAAACCAATAACTTATTCCCTTCATTTCTTCAAACCAAAAATGATTGCAGTGATTATTGAGGCTGTTAGAAAGGAATATACAGAAAGAGATTGAATCACTCAAAGTACCTGAGTTCAAGCCTGATTGCAGCTGGGATTCTATATATAATAAGGGTGGCTAGAAGCCTAGAATACTAAAGTAACCTATTCCCCAAAAGCTAGAGCAAGTCCTCGAATCTCAGAAAAAAAAGATCTTGGTTTTCTCTCTTAGTCTGTGTATCTTTGCATTTGGTTTGCTTCACAAGAGGTTTCTTGTTGCAAGCTTAGTTGGAGATGAGGACGCAAAAAACCAGAAATAATGAATATTTTTTGTGGTGTAATTGTTAGATTTGTCATATACTAGAAATTTGCCCGCGCTTTGCTGCGGGTATAGGAAGGTCAATGTACAAATCATGCACGAAGGTCCTTTGAACTTAAGGATACCTGCATAAAGGTTCTCTAAGATCAGCAACTTGAAGATGTGTAGACAAAATAATCATCCATTAATAAGTCACACTAAGAGTAGATTAGTCAGCAACAACACAATAGATGCAGGGAAAAAAAACACAGCACAAATGTTGATATAAAATCACCAATTTAATGGAAGAAATGATAACCCTTACCAAAATGCAAAAGACAGTAGCCCAAATAACAAAAATCACAACAGACCTACAAATTCATAAGATTCAGGGCAGAAAACTATGAACAAATTCATTTTAAATGAATTAAAGAGAAGCCATGAATCTCATGAGAAATTTTTTTTATGGAAAACAAAGATGTGGCAAATATGAAATTAGCATTTTATCTAGGCTTGATACATGGATATAACGCTAAGAGTGAAAAAGTTCTTATATCAACAACTCTGGGCTACTTCAAGACGACCTCCTCCTCCTTATTAGTCCTCCACTATATTCAGTGTAGTTTCCAAGCTCATTAGTAGAGCTAATATGTCCAACCTGATCAAAGAATATACTTTGAGTGTGGGCAATCAATGCCAAGAAAAATCAAAGGTTCATAAGTAGCAGGTTCAAATCGAGTGAAATTTATGAATCTTAATTGAACACACCATGTCTGTTTATAACTCTTTCTCCTCCTCCAGCAACCATAGTCCAGATTCTTCACTTAGGGTTTAGAACTATAAATTTCAAAGATGTACATGTCTGTAAGCAATTGAAAAATGAAGCTAATTAAAGCGGGATACTAAACGGATATTATCTAATTAATGAGAGGTATTTCCCTATGAACATGGGGTTATTGCCTTATGAACATTGAAAGAAACTAAAATTGCATACAACCCAAATCCTGCATGAAAACAATCATGTGAGGAGCTAAAAAGAACATACCCACAGCAGATGCTAACAACGGAACCGTCAACATGCGAACCAACACCGAAGCAATCCGACGAACACAAAACTTGTGATAATAGAATGAACCTAGACCACCTCGGATGAACAACCCAGACTCCTGTTTAACAATTGATGAAAGTAATGGCATCAAAACAAAGTCGATATGGGCGAACGAAATAGAAACCCAAAATCGATCATATACAGAAGAAATTCTGAAGCCAGTGATTAGTATTACAATAAACAATAGACCAGGTATATGATTACTAATACCTTTAATCCTTTTGTTATGTTCAAAAGAAGACACCGGTACTCTTCCCCTCTTACCAGGTACATGCATAAGTGAATCAAATAAAAAAATAAATGGATGAGAAAATTTGAAAAACTAAAACGTAAAGAAAAATAATACTCAAATTCACGTTATGCTTCAAAACGATTACCAGCGATCCATTCTGGAATGCCTGATCTCCGGGAGCGAACCGATTCCATCAAGAACACCCAGAAATTCACATGAATAAGAAATAGTTCAAAAGGAAAAGAAAAGGCCAGATATGTCCCCTACTTTCTTCTCATTGTCCATCTCCAATTAGTCTCGTGTTGAAGAGCAATATTGCTGAGATGATGAGATAAAAATTCCCTCGGACATCACTCCATCTATCAATCTTCATCTCTCACACGATAATAACCAATTTGAATTAATTTACCTTAGTATTTCCTGGTTTCGTCGTCTCCAGATCCTAGTTCAAATTGGTGAGGCGGAAAAAGTGAGGAGAAAGGAAAAGAAGAACCGGAGTCAAAGATGATAAGGCGGTGCATAAAGGTGATAAAGAAGTGGTTCAACTATCAGATTGATCTTGATCGAATATTGAAGTTCACGGCAGAGGTTTGTTTCTCTCTCGAAACTTCAAGAGGAACGTAGCGGGTGTAGAAAAGTTTGACACGTGCTGAGGTGATGTAGCTTTTATATTAACGTGGAATGATAGAACTGTAATTAAAATGAAATTCGGTAGGCAAAACACTGCCCCAAGGCCCAGCAGTGTATCAGCTGACTCACTGTTCATAAGCTGCATATGAACAGTAGACCAGCCAATAGTATATAGTAAATGTCCTTAACATAATTTTTTTTATTATCGACGATTGTTATGTGTATATTTACTGCCCTGTCTTTCTTTTTTAGAATGGGTGGATACGCTGAAAACACGTGGCTGGAGCAGTCTTGGCGTACGGGGACTGGGGGGGTATTCCATCTTTTGCGAACTTGAATTAATATTTTGATCCTACAGATATGCAAGGACCACTTAATCTTGCTCTTATGTCTGGACCACTCTGATAATAAGGATCTGTTATCCGTCAAGGATATCGAAGTTTCGGGAAGAACGTGAATATAAATCTAACCCAGCACGAGAACAACTTGAGCCAGCTGCACTAATGAAACTCACATATAGTCAGATGATTAATCAACCAAACAAAAAAAACTAGTTGGCGGGAGGGAAGGAAATCGATTTTCTCATTTTTACTGTGATCAAATATAAGAGAAATTACCAGTAGGGCAACTATAAACTATTGCTATAGGGGTAAGTGTCTAATCTCTTTGCCTTCTGACTGGCTCATCACAGAGAGATAGAAAGAGAAAGGATCTTTTAAATTCTGAAAGGGTGTGGTAGCTGAGGCTCTCTGTCCCAAGCAATTGCTTCAAGCCTTCAAGGACATGTTATATCATCGGCTCATGGCAAAGAGAATCCTTTTGGGTTTCGTTCATCTGACTCCATTTTCGTCACCTTCGTCTTCATCAACAAACCCCGAAAAGAAAGAAAAACATTAAGGAAAACCATGTATATTATCAAACCCTAGCTAGTAGCTTAGCTTAGCACAGCAGATGTGCAGGTCCTGCGGCTGCAGAAAGAGAGCACACTTTGCAAGTTAAGCTCACCCAGTACGTAAACTCGTAAAGCAATCTACCTCCTCTCTCTCTCTCTCTCTCTCTCTCTCTCTCTCTCTCTCTCTCTCTGTTTCTGGTTCAGTACTAATGGCAGCCCAGGCCAGACCGTACAACAACTGTGCAAGTTTACTCACACGTCTCTTCCCTCTCGTCTCATAATCAAAATGATAGTTACAAAAGAACGAAGATAGTCCGGTCCATTACTAAACGTACACAGTGACTGACTCATGAGTGAGAGAGCAGAGAGCAGAGCATCTCAGATGACTGATCGACCGTACAGTTACAATTCTTATGCACCACATGCACCACGTAAAACCAAAAACAACAGTAGTCGCGATAAAAGTGGTACCATATATCACTGTTCACTGCCCACTGGCTACATACAGTCTGGCGAGTCTGCACTCTGCACTATGGACCTATGGTGCTTGGTGGGTGCATTCGTTTCTGTTTTCTTTTGATCAAGTAAATGAATTCAATTCTGAGATGTATCGAAGCACCAAGTGCATGATCGAGGCTCAAGAGTGGGCAATGTCCCGAACCCGGGAACTACAAAGACCAACCCAGAAAGTGTAACAACAACAAAGGATAAAACATTTGGGCCGTAAATTATTGGAAACCAAAGTAATAGTGACATCCTACAGTTTCTCAACATTACGGCCATCGGAGTTGTCGCTAGACACCATGCACCGAGGATATGTAAATGCCGAACATATTATTAGATGCGACGTTAATCGGCATTTTCAGATGATTGGTAGCTGATTATGAGAAATTAACGACCGTAGTTTATAGTGCCTTCTTTACAATTTGATCTCTTACTGAAAATACTCTTTGGACTCACCTTATCTTTCATAAACACTCTCGAATCTCGATCTCATTTCTTAATTAGTTGCGCATTTAAATAACTAATGCTTTTGTTATTGTTTTTTGTTTTAAGAAAAGAAAATAGCATGCTATATATTAAGCAATTTAGATGCTTGTTAATAAATTGGATAGCCAATGAGGTCCATGAATCTTGAAAATGTATTACATTGAGGGCATGTTTATTAACCTGAAATGAAATTAAAAGTGGCGAAATTGATTTCGGGATGAGTGAATTCCGATGTTTACTAATATGTCAAAGTATTAGAATGAGTGTGGATTTTACTTGCTTATCAGGAATCAATTCCTGATAGACCCCCTAATCTGATACTCACCTCCTCCCCTTGGGTATCAGAATTAAGCTTATGAATTAGCTCCACCTTATTTATCTTGGTTCTAGTATATCATGTTTACACATTGGTTGAAGGTATCATATCAAGTAGAATATGTCTTGTTGCACATGCAATGTAGAAAGGTTGAAGGTAACAAACCTGTGTACTTGAGCAGCATTTCTCCCCAGGACCTACTGGGCATGTGAGTTCTGAACCTGTGAATTGTAATTTTTTTTCTTGTGGCTTCTTTATCGGAAGCTAATAACGTGCTTGTTTGAATATACTTGGTGCTCACCTATGATCAATTTGGATGTGTTCTCATAATACACATATACACAATGATATTCTTAATGTAGATAAATGGCTCGTCTAAGTTTGTCTACAAAGAGGAAACTAGTTGTCACCATAAAGGCATTGCTTGGCTACCTTCAAATACTGTTTGCTGTATGTGTTGTTGGTTATGCTTATATCAACTTAGCTGGTAATAAACAACGTCAACGAAGTCGACCCCTGAGCATAAGACTCTATAAACGACGGGAGTACTTGTATACTCTAGTTTATTGGAGCGATGTTATATGTATTGACCAACTACGAATGGATAGACAATCATTTCATAAGTTGTGTCAAATTTTGATAAGTAAAGGCCAACTTAAACCAAGCCGAAATGTGTCTGTAGTGAAGATGGTAGCAATGTTTCTAAATATTATTGCACACCACAAGAAGAATCGTAGCATATCCTTTTACTTTACTAGGTCGGGACGAACTGTAAGTAAATACTTTCATGAGTGTTTGAAAGCCATGATCCGATGCCAAAAGGACGTTTGGAAAACACCTGAACCTGTACCCGAGAACTCCACAGATAATAGGTGGAAGTGGTTTAAGGTACACATAATCTGGTTTTACAAAAATGTTCAGCAATACTTGCATTTATTATTAATAGAAGTGTTAAACTGTTTTTTTTTCTGTACATTATTGTAGAATTGCTTAGGAGCATTGGATGAAACCCATATAAGGGTGAAAGTCCTGGAACGAGACAAGCCAAGATATAGAACAAGAAAAAGTGAGATCGCAACAAATGTTTTAGGAGCTTGCTCTCAAGACTTGAGGTTCATATATGTTTTATCAGGATGGGAGGGTTCTGCACATGATGCTCGTGTTCTTAAAGATGCTCCGAGTAGAAGAAATGGATTAAAAGTTCCTAATGGTATTTTTCGGAACACAAATTTTAATTATTTCACTCTTCATTGTTTAAAGTAACATTAGAGAGATATAACATCCAATTTTATTTTTGTCAACCAGGTTGTTACTATTTAGTAGATGCTGCTACACCAATGGAAATGGCTTTCTTGCACCATTTAGAGGATAGAGGTATCATCTCAATACCGACCTGATAAAGCAGAAGAATTTTTTAACATGAAACATTCAAGTGCACGGAATGTTATTGAGAGGAGCTTTGGTTTACTGAAAATACGTTGGACAATTCTTAAGAGTCCATCATTCTATGATATTACGACACAACGTCGTATAATATCAGTGTGTTGCATGCTCCATAATTTTATTAGAAATGAGATGGCTATAGATCCAATAGAAGCAGAATTTGATAGACAGTTGGCAGCAGTTGAGAACTTGGAAAATGATGACTATATTGATACAGTTGAGATCTCAAATGAGTGGATAATGTGGAGGCAAAACCTTGCAATTGAAATGTGGGATATATGGCGTCGAAATAGGACCTAAGATATGTAGTTGTAGTGAAAGAAAGTACAACTAGCTTCAAGTACTGGCCTATTATTATTAATTATGAATGTTGAATGACTTTGTTGTACTTGTTTCAATCTTTCAGACCTTTCAAATGAAACAGGATCATTAGAGTTATGATTTTGGCTTTTTTTCTTTGCTTTGTTGGTTTTATTTCATTGTCATTTTATATGTGAAATTGGTTGTTACTGTTTTTGTTCCTGTTGTGTCTGATTCTCTTATACATGGTCAATCTTACACTTTATTGTCTCTACTTCATTTTGCTTGTGCTTTGCTTCACTTATAGTTAATGATCTTCATTCTTATATGTAGTAGGTTGAATATGTGTTCGATAGCTATTTCAAGCCAACCTAAAGAAGGAGGAAGGGGCAAAAACAAGCGTTTTTGGACATCTAAAGAAGATGATGTGTTGGTAGATTCTTTATTGGAACTCTACCGTGATCCGAAGTGGCGTACGTGTGGATATTGGCTTTAGAAATGGTTATTTGCAGAAATTATAAAATATGTTGGAAGCCAAACTACCAACTTCTAGGATACTAGCTGTTTGAGCCAAAAAAACATTTTTGTCCAAGTAATAATACTGTACTGGACTATAAAATGTCCATGTGAATATTAGTTACATTCTTGGTCCGCATTATGATTGGCGAGCCCAAATTCTTTAGGTTTACAAGTAATGGCCCGCCAGTGAGACCACGCGAGCTAAATTATGAAGCTCATGTGTGAACTAACTTCACGCAAAATACAGGGCTCCAACAACTGATTGGGCGAATCAACTTCCTCCGGCGTTTCATTTCAAACACAGCAGGGAAGGTTCAGCCTTTTTCACCACTCTTAAAGCTCCAGGGGGCAACCGAGTTCGTTTGGGAGCCACAACACTAAGAGGCTTTTGATCGTATCAAGGACTACCTTACGAACCCGCCTATTTTGGTTCCACCTCGCCCTAGTGTTCCGCTTAAACTCTACATCGTCATTGCTGACTTATCCATTGGCGGACTCTTGGCACAAGACGATGAGAACGGGGTGGAACACGTCGTTTATTACCTTAGCAGGGTGTTAACCGATTATGAGATGCGCTACTCTCCAATGGAAAAGTTGTGTCTCGCCCTATTCTTTGCAGGTTGCAAACTCCGCCACTACATGTTAGTCTTTACCACGATGGTGATCGTTCAGTCCGACCTCGTCAAATAAATGCTTTCCCGCCCTATCCTACGGGGACGCATAGGTAAATGGATATTGGCTTTGTCCGAGGTCTCTTTGCAATATGTTCCTCAGAAAGCAGTCAAAGGACAGGCCATAGCGGACTTCCTCGCTCACCACCCACCAACCGAGCTAACAGCGTTCCGCGAGTTAGAGTTTGTCGTTGTCTCCCTCATTCCATGGACTCTTTACTTTGATGGATCGCGTACTGAACTCACTGCAGGTGTTGAAATCGCCATTGAGAACTGTGCAGGTGATCGTTTCTCTTACTCCTTCTAACTGGATTTCAAATGTACGAATAACCAAGTGGAATACGAGGCGCTCATCATCAGACTCGAAATCTTGTTGGACTTAGGAGTCTGTGAGGTTCAAGTCTTTGGCGACTCCTTATTGGTTGTCAACCAGCTTGTGGCAAAGTTTAAGTGCTTGAGTTTGTCCATTGAGCCCTACTTACGAAAGGCATTTGACGTATTGGATTGCTTCGATGACGTCCATATTGAGCACATTCAGAGCGAGTTCAACTTCGCGGCGAATGAGCTCGCACAGACTGCCTCTGGCCTCAGCTTGCAAGACGGAGTGCGCGAATGACTGCTCAAGGTCAAACGACGCACTCTTCCTTCTTTTATTACTAGGGGCAATATCAGGTAGACTCTCTTGATGTCGCTGCCTTAGACTATATCGACGAGGACTGGTGTCAAGATCCGCCCCGAAATTCACCCCGAAACCCGAGATGAGTCCTGTGGGGACCACCTTCAAGGAAAATTTACCGAAAAACTCGGCAAACCTCCCTCGAAAATGGACAATCCTAACTTGGAAGAATTTAAATAACCACCTTTTTAACTCAAAATAAATCTTCCGCTACAACCCAAAAGTAGCTAGAATAAGTTATACAGAATCCCAACAGTATTCTGAGCTACTAAGAAAATAAAATAATACACAGCGGAAGTCAACAAACCCATAGTAGATTAAACAGGTAACCTACTGGCTAAATGTAGTGGATAGATGGGTGACTATGCCTCGACGTCTCCTTCTAGACCTCACGCGAACTCTGTAGACTGGGCATTTTTAAAAACGAAGAGCCTAGGGGAAAATATTCAACACGTCAGAGTGAGTGGACAAACCGATTCCGACAACAAATAAATATTTCCCTAAAAATGCTTTCAAAGAAAACGCTTCATCAGCGGCAAAAACAAAAGTTCCACTGGAAAGATTCTGAACTGGGGTCTAGCCTGACTAGACTCCCAAACTTTAAGAAATTGTCTCTCAGGCTAGGATATTATATATTTTAGTTTGTATGTACACTCGCCTAACTCTTTGTACGGTATCTATGAACAACTTGAAAAATAGATACCATGCAAAGCTACTACGCTTGCGTCTAACGCTCACTTCACCCTACACTGGAATTGTACCTCAGGATGGGGGAAGCGCCCGAGTGGTATATATACGTGCTTACTCCTTGTACGAAATCTATGAATGAATACGAAAATAGAAAGCCGCACAGGGCTACGACGCTCACGTCTAACGCTCACGTCACCCCATACTGGAATTGTACCTCAGTATGGGGGGAAATCACGTATAGCTAGCTAGCATTTAATCATATACATACTATTCTCATATAAGAGTATAATCACCAAAATTCTCAATTTCGGGAAATATCCAACAACAAAAAATCATTCAAAACGATAAAGCATTTCGAACACATTAATTAAAACAAAGGTCCACTCATAGATTAGGCCTAAGCCTGATGTCGGTCAGAGGTCTCTTCCGCTCGAGCCTCCTCATGTCCTGTTCCAAATAAATAAAACCTTAAATAAAACACCGACGCTTACATCAAAATAGGCATAAATAAATATGCTTCGCGCGCTCAACCAAGCCTAACACTCCAAAATCTTGAATCCACTGCCAACCTCAAAACTCCACAAAAAATTACCGACATCCTCAAATTCACCTTCCACCAAATAAAATCCCATGACCGGATTCTAACTTAATAATCCGCCAAAAATACCAAACTTCAACAATTCTCAAACCTATTCAAAACTCCTCCAAAAATTCTAAAACTCATTCCATTAAACTCCTCACATTTTTCCCCACCAAAAACATTTTCTCGGCGGCGGCCGGCGACCAACTCGGCGACATCTTCCTCTCAACCTCCTCTACAACATTCCTAACTATCACAAACTCCAATTTTAAGCCTAACCATGTCAATTGAACGAAAACACATATAAAAACCCTAGAATTTCAAATACCGATTTCTCCTTACCTAGCTCGAGATGGAGCGAGCCCTTTGGAGGGAGGAGGGATTTCTTTTGAGCTAAGGCTCGCCGGCTATGGCGGCCGGAGGAAGGAGTTCCGGCGAGAAAACCTTTCCTGAAGTCGGACCTTTCAGCGTTGATTCCTCCTTCACGGTGGCGCTAGGGAGGCTACCACCGGTCTAGAACGGCAGCTGGGTCAGAGACCGATAGTTTAAGACCGGTGCGGCAGCCGGATGGCGGAGGACGGGCAGCCAGAAAATCTGACAATGAAGGCTCGGGGAGAGAGAGAAACACGGGAGGAAGAGAAAGAAAGGAGAAGAAAAAAAAACAGACTTGGGCCTTTAGCCCACCCGGTCCACCAACTCCACATATACCCAATCCAAAATTTAACACCCCAAAGATAATACCCCAATAAAATTACCTTTTACTAGAAAAAATTACCATTTTTACAGTAGTCACAATTTCTTCCTTCGAATAATCCTACGAAATAATTATCCCCTACAACCTCTTTAGGGATCAATTATACACTTAATGACGAAATGGTAAAAACTCTTATTACCACTATGCCAGTAATTAAGA
Organism: Fragaria x ananassa; assembly: GCA_034370585.1. Classification (NCBI taxonomy): domain Eukaryota; kingdom Viridiplantae; phylum Streptophyta; class Magnoliopsida; order Rosales; family Rosaceae; genus Fragaria; species Fragaria x ananassa. The sequence goes on from CP139760.1 coordinate 6,853,168, forward strand.
TAAAAATTATGAGTTGGTGCGTGACAACTGGCGGCTACCATTCATCGCCTACCTCACAAACCCACATGATGCCACTCATTCCCGGCAAATGCGGTTTCTTGCCCTTAACTTTGTGCTGCGCAACGGCAAGCTCTGCTGGTGCGGCGAAGATGGTAATGACTTCCGCTGCATGTATGGTAACAAGGGGAAGCGGCTGATGCACGAGGTTCATTCCTGAGTTTGTGGTTCGTATCAGGCAGGCCCAAAGATGTGTTGATTAATCCGTCGCCATGGCTACTATTGGCCTACCAATCTCAAGGGTTGTATTACTTTCGCCAAAGGTTGTCAGGACTGCCAGGCTCACGGACTAGTGCAACACATTCCCAACATTCTGTTGCAGCCGATTATCAAGCCATGGCCAGGTCGAGGATGGGCGATAGACTTCGTTGGAATCATTCACCCCCATTCCTCGGAGCAGGATAAGTTCATTATTGTGGCCACCGATTTCTTTATCAAGTGGATTGAAACCAAGCCACTCAAGGTTGCCTCCATGACCTCGGTTCGCAACTTTATCTTCTGCAACATTATCTCCCGCTTTGGTATTCCGGAGTGCATCGTGACGGACCGGGGGGGGGGAGCTTTCATGGTTGATTCTGTAGTCACATTCCTTACCAGCTATGGTATCAAGCTCTTAAATTTAACCCCCTATTATGCACAGTATAATGGTCAGGCGAAGGCGAGCAATAAGGTTATCCTCAGTATCTTGCGCAATATGCTAGAGTTGAACCCCCGCGTCTGGCATCTAGAGCTTTACCATACTTTATGGGCCTACCAGACTTCCAAGCGTGGTCCGACAGCTACCACCTCATGTTTGGCCATAATGCCGTCCTCCCTCTTGAGGTTCACGTCTTCTCGCTTCGCGTCCAGGAGCAGCACCAATTGCTTGGTGATGATTACATCCAGGCAATGTTGCAAGAACTTGAAGACCTTTACGAACACCGCATCACTGCATTCAACAATCTCATCTTTGAGAAGCAGCGCATTACGCGGTCCTATAATAAAGTTACCCGCGGTAGGAGCTTTGTCGAGGGCCAAGCAGTGTAGCGAGCCGTATTACCATTAGACGAGAAGACCGAAGGCCGTGGGAAGTGGTCCGCTCGGTTTGAATGACCCTTTATTATTCACCACATCTTGACAAAGGGGGCATACTATTTGCGCGACCTTGACGGTACCCTCCATCTCAATCCTATTAATGGCCGTTTATTAAAGCGCCATATCGCTGGAGTCTGGGAGCGCGCAGACCCTTCACCTTTTGACCCCGCGACCACTGTTGATAGTGCTTTGCGCCTTCGCGCTAGCACTCCGCCGCCTCCCACTAGGGGGCAACCCGAGAGAGAAACATGTAATTAGTTCATTTCTTTGTAACCGTGTGAGGTCTAACCAACATACTAGTACACGATTGGACCTATTCTAAAGGCCCTAAATTAAATTTTACATGCAGTTTAGTCATGCTAATTTTTTGTTCATTTCTCTCTTTCATTTCATCATAAACGTGCAAAGTCCAACCAAAAGACAAGTACAAGATTCAGGCCTATCCCAGAGAACCTAAATAAAACATTACATTTTCTTCCCCTATCTTCGTTTTTCAAACATTAGACTTTCTTTAAGTGTTTTAGTCATTATTTAGGCCAATCCATGTGGCCTCTAATTTTCAAAGTTGGTTCGCCATCTTTATGCGACCGTTCGTCGACCCTTTTGTTTGCTTCTCTTTAGTTTGCACTGGGGGGGGGGGGGCAGTGAAGAGCAGGTGAATGCGGATGTAGCGCAGGTGAACGAGTGAGTAAGATACCCTTTACAAACATAAGCTATCTCGCGAGGTAGTTTGGAACGCGCACCTTAAAACTTTGGTTCCCCCCAGTGAGATGAAGGTCACAATGGCGCCAAAATGCTAGCATCTTCCAAATCTAGAATCGTCGTGACTTGTTCAATAAGCCCTTTTCGCTTAGTCTCAAGGCCTAGGGGCAATGTTTGAGCCAAAGGGCATTTTTGTCCAAGTAATAATACTTCACTGGACTGTAAAATGTCCATGTGAATATTAGTTACGTTCTTGGTCCGCATCATGATTGGCGAGCTCAAATTCCTTAGGTTTAAAAGTAATGGCCCGCCAATGAGACCACGCGAGCTAAATTACGAAGCTCACGTGCAAACTGACTTCGCGCGTAGATGAGGTGCAATGATACTTCGTGTAAAAGTCCTAGGCGAGGTGAAATACATCAAGGCGAGCTAGCGAGCTGGCACTCATGGAAGACTTCGCATAGAAGCCATAGGCAGAGTCCGCGTACACCACACTAATCGTTGAAAACTCTTACAAGTCTTTGACATGCTTCAGGCCAATCCCTGTGGCCCTTTTATTATAAAAAGCCCTCATAAAACCCGCGAGCTAGAAAAGCCTGCGAGATGGAAACAGTAGCCCATGAGGAGTATGCGAACTAGACATGTGTCACAAGGTGGTTGGTTTGCCCTGAGAAAACCGTGTCCTTATGGAATTAGGGTTTCAAAGCCCGACTTGGATTCCAAGTTAACTTTCTTCTGCCGCAAGTCAGACTACTATATAAAAGGGTCCAACACAACTCTCTAAACACACAATCTTTTTACAAACAACAACAGACAAACTACAAATCAGTTACCCTTCAAGCTACCTCGAAACCCTAACCCTAAGTGCGTCACCGCCTTAGTTTAGAGCCCTCATGGACTCGCCCCCGATCTCCTTGATTCCCTATAGTTGCTCTGCTCACGTCTCGCCGTGAGTATTGATCACCTTGTGCTCGTAATTTCTCATCTGAGGTGGCACTTGGAAACCCCTCCGCTTGATCAGAAGTCAAGATCTCGCACCCATCACCCTTTCCTCGTTCGTGAGGTGGCACGTACGCAAAATCTATTTTCTTTATTCGCTATTTACCTCTCGCCCACTTGCTGAGGATCGTGGCCAAAACACTAGTAAATCCACACATTGCATCAAGAATAAAGACACTAAAAGGGAAATTTGTTGCATTAGATGATGCAATATCTCAGAGTGGTTTTGAATGGAATGAACAAACAAAGACATTGGTTTGTGAAAAAACGGTATTTTTATTATATATGAGTGGGCAAAGGTAAGATTTCATTTTATTATATTTTTCTTTATGTTTCTTTTTAGTGGTGATATGGTACTAGATACAGAAAACTAGTATATCAAATAAATTGGGTGCACTCACTGTACGTAAGTCTTCTTTGCATTGTAACATATGATGTAATGCTTCTTTTAGCTGTGGTACCTTTCTCCTACTGCAAAGTAGGTCTATATGTTGAAATCTATATGTAAATGAATTGGTTATGGTTAACTCAAGGTTTTTGGTTATGAATTGTAAGTCTATGACATTGTATTGTGTTTTCTCTGTTTTGTAGAACAAAAATGAGGCAAAAGGTTTTAATGGCAAACTGTTTGAACATTATTATGCACTTGGAGAGATATATGGAAAAGATCGTGCACTAGGAACAAGTTAGAGAAGAGGATGCAAGTATAAATCAAGAGGGTGTACGAGCTGATGATTTTTTCGAGCAAATGGAGGATATGACAATTGATGGTGGATCTCAATATGGGGGATCAGAATATGAAAGACTTGATGAAGTGGAAAATGAATACGTGTCTTTTACACAACCAAGTCCTCCCCAACCATCAAGTATCAACCAACGTGCTAAACAGCCGAGGTCAGCCCAAGATGTAGCAAATGCTCCAAATAAAACCCGTCTAAAGGCAAAATCTTTAAATGATATGGCAAACAAGTTTGGAGTGATCGCTGAAGCCATTTCTGGAATGGCTCCAAAGTTTGAAGGCTTGATTAACGTTCGGAAGATGGAATTCCTAACTCCAGTGCATGTATTTCACATTACTAACAAACTATCTAAACAGCATGACTGGTTGAGGGTCTTTTTTACCATGACTGATGAGGAAAAGAGAGACTACATAATCACTTTTCTGGAATGTGGCTTAGAGTGAATGGAGGCTTAGACTAGGTTTGTCATTTGAGCAATCTTCCCTTTGTTGCTGCTTTGTTTGTAAGATAATAACTTCTTGAGACCTTTCAATTTATGTTATGTCAAAAAGTAATGTATTATGGTTATTGTTTGCGGAATTGGTACTATGGCTGTATTTCAAGTTATTTGAAATATTATGGAATTTTGTTACTATATATTATGCTGAAATGATGTTGGTGCATGAGCTTTTGGTGTTTTGTTTTGTTTTTTTTTTCAGTGGTTACTAATGAATTATATGACAACCTGGTGATTGATGAAGTAGATTGTTAGTTGATTCAGGTGATTAGTTATGCAAAACTTTGAACACGTGCACTTGAGTCGACCAATATATATGGTTCAGGTGGTTTGATGAATATATCATCCAAAAATATTTACATCTTTAAAAAGAAAAACAATAAAATTGCAAACATCTAGCTTCCTTTCTTGTAAGGGTATTTTAGTAATCAAACTAGTTTTATTTCCGATTTCATATGGTAATATGGTAAGTAAACAACATCAATCGTAATTTAATTTCATTCCTGTTTTGATTTCTTATCGTAAGTAAACAGTATAATGAAATGAAATATTCCCATATCGATTATTGTTGATACCGATTATTATTGATACCGATTCATGATAAGTTCCATTATAAGTTAGTAAAAGTTCCCTGAACATGAATGAGCTGATTCTTTACCAAAGTAATTCCTAAAATATAAACATTATCATGTTTATACAACATCTAATAAGTTTCATCTAATAAGTTTCATACAACAAATGAACAAATATGATATAAGGCAGAAGGACCTCAATTCCCAGGCACCAAGTCAGAGGAATCATGCGATAAAATTTCTATTCTATCAATCATGTAGCAATATAGCATACAATTTAAAAAACTAACACCGGCCTGTATACCATATAGCTAGCAATATAGCAAACAACAGTTTTAATCTTGGTTTTTTTTTTTTTTAGCAGATAGAATAATAGAGAAATCTGTTAATTTAGCAAGCTTGCTAAAATCTTTAGTGTGATTCCAGAATTCCATGTAGATTGGGAAAAGGAAAAAACATTCTCAACAAAGTTGACAAGTATAACAACAATAGTTTGCATAATTTACGTAAATAGTTTATGAGTGAATCGAGGGCCATGAAATATGCTACAAAATTCCTCAATTGAACGTGAACAAGAGGTTTCAAAAACTTGTTCTTCATTCTATTGAGCGTGGCGAGAGTATCCTGCATATTCATCCTCTCCTCTGGTGATTCTTCACATGCAACAAGCCATGGCTAAGTTCATAATGCATGACAAACAACACCTCTTGCTCACAAAATGAATCTTCAACTTCCTCTTGTGTTCCAATCAAATCGGAATCAACAACTTCAACTATGGCATCCGATGATCCGAAAGCAATGTATATGCGACCCATTGCTTTAAGTTCATTTGTCCAACAAATCATCTGTACGTTGGTTTCCTTTTGGTGAATATCTCCATTTTAGTTGACTGCTTTTATTTTTGTTTCCAATACTCAAAACTGTACACATCTCCCCTTGTGGAAACTGTTCCTCCCATTCCATACTATGCAATTAATAAATATCTGAGTTCTTATAATTGTGCAAATACTTCATTATTTGGGAGAATAATCCATCAATATAGAGAAAACTGAAAGATACCTGGAGCCATATATGCCACTGTAGCTAGGGTACGGTGCGGTATGAGACGTAGAAGCTAGGGGTGGCAATTTGAACCTTGGCGAAACCAACCAACCAAGTTTGAGAAGTCGGTTGGTACATAGTACAAGTTTTCCCAAAATACAGTATACTATGTACCAACTGAGTTATATTAAAAATAATTAAAAATAATTAAAACTACTAATCTAAACCGTTGATTTGTGGAGATGAATCTCCATTGTTGATCTAACCCTAATCCTTACAAAATACTTCACCCACTTCACTTCAGACTCTCGCCTCTCTCGACTCATCTCCCGACTTCATAATACCTTCGCCACCTTGACTTCGCAGCATCTTCGCCACCTCGACTCAGCTTCGAGAACTGGGCAGCACCTCGCCTCTCTCCCCGTCGACTCAGCAGCACCTCGCCACCTCGACTCGGCAGCGCTAAGGGCAGCACCTCAACTCTCCGACAAAGTGCAGCGCTAAGGGCAGCGCCTCGACTCTCCGACGAAGGGCAGCGCTAAGGGCAGCGACTCGACTCTCCGACGAAGGGCAGCGACTCGACTCTCCGTCAACTTCGCAACAGTGCTAAGGGCAGCGCCTCGACTCTCCGATTAAGGGCAATGCTAAGGGTAGCGCCTCAACTCGCTGTCGACTTCGCAGCAGCGCTAAGGGCAGCGTCTCGACTTGCCGTCGACTTCGCAGCACCAAGCCTCGAATCTCCGTATGTATCTATCAATCTATGTGTATCTATCAATCAATGTGTTATCTTTCAATTTATGTGTTCAATGCCCTATGTTCTGTGTTCTGTGTTATGCTATCTATAATGAGTATAATCAATGATGTTGAGCTATCTATAATTTGTGTTTATACAATTTGTGTTATCTATAATTAATGATTTGTGTTGTGTTTCGCATAGGCTATGGACTCTTTCATGTCGCAGAGTGGTTGTATAGGTAATTCAAGTTCAACACCATCATTTCCATCTGTTGTAAATGAGGAGATGACTGCCGGTTTACATGTTTCACCATTAACAACACCTGTAAAACTTTGAATGTGTTTAAATAGTTTGATAATTGATAGAAGTTTGGTAGAGGCCCAAAAAAAGATTCCAATAAGCTGGACCTTTCAGTTTGTTGGGCCTTAATCTAAACTTGGTAGAGGCCCACTACCAACAGTACCAACTGTACCAACTAAGTTGGTATACACTACCAGAAAATGAGTCTTGGGCGACGAAACAAAAAAAACCGGGCGACTATTTTTTTTTCGTCGCCTAAGAGGGAACTTAGGCGACGAAAAAAAAAATCATCGCCCAAGGAAAAAAAATCGTCGCCTAAGGATAAATTTCGTCGCCTAATATAGAAACTAGGGCGACGAAACAATATTTCGTCGCCTAAGATATTTATATCGTCGCCTAAGTTTTTTAATCCTTAGGCGACGAAACTCAAATATATCGTCGCCTAAGTATTTTATTTTTTTATTTTTACTTGGCCGACGAATTAACCTACTTTCGTCGGCCAAGAGTAATCCGAATAATTAATTTAAAATAAAACACATTTAAATTTCATTGTACAGGATTTTTTATTTTACTATTGGGCGACGAATTTGACAAATATCGTCGCCCAAGTATTATATTGGCCGACGAAATAAAATAATTTCATCGGCCAAGAGTAATCCGAATAATTAAAATAAAATAAAACACATTTAAATTTCATTGTACAGGATTTTTTATTTTTACTCTTGGGCGACGAATTTAACAAATATCGTCGCCCAAGTATTATCTTGGCCGACGAATTACACTAATTTTGTCGGCCAAGATAATCCGAATAATTAAAATAAATAAAGCACGTTTAAATTTCATTGTACAGGATTTTTTAATTTTTACTCTTGGGCGACGAATTTTGACAAATATCGTCGCCCAAGTATTATCTTGGCCGACGAATTACCCTAATTTCGTCGGCCAAGATAATCTGAATAATTAAAATAAATAAAGCACGTTTAAATTGTAAGGAAATGTTTTTTATTTTTATAGCCCCGTAAGAGTCTCATCGATTGGAAACTATTCTCAGTTGAAGGTCCGGCCAGATTACGTGATTTGGAGAGTCGAATAGCCGTTTCCGTCCGTTTAGGGGTTTGACCGCGCTTATTGACCGGACGGATCGAGCCCTTATCTTTGTCAGATGGAGCTGAATTATTGCCCACCTACGTAATTCGTTATGTTGGTCATATCTGACGGTCGGTTTTCAGTTCCTCTTCTTCGATCACCAAACTCACGTTATATGTACTAATGTTGTATAACTTTTTTATACAAGTGTTGAGTTTAAGTTTCGTTTTGAAGACAACGTATACATAGAGGCCTCAAACGCAAAAAATTCGTGAAATAAGATATCACCGGAATGGTGAAATATGTCAACCCGTGAAAAATGAAGATATTTCGGTAAAAGATCGGTGCCGGTTGTTCCGGTCAACGAATTTCTCTTATTTCTACCTAGTGGTAGCCCTATCCCGGGTATTTATTTTTTACCAAATTTTTATAGCCCCGTAAGAGTCTCGTCGATTGGAAACTATTCTCAGTTGAAGGTCCGGCCAGATTACTTGATTTGGAGGGTCGAATAGCCGTTTCCGTCCGTTTGGGGTTTGACCGCGCCCATTGACCGGACGGATCGAGCCCTTATCTTTGTCAGATGGAGCTGAATTTTTGCCCACCTACGTAATTCGTTATGCTGGTCATATCTGACGGTCGGTTTTCAGTTCCTCTTCTCCGATCACCAAACTCACGATATACGTACTAATGTTGTATAACTTTTTTATATAAGTGTTGAGTTTAAGTTTCGTTTTGAAGACAACGTATAAGTAGAGGCCTCAAAAGCAAAAAATTTGTGAAATAAGATATGACCGGAACGGTGAAATACGTCAACCCGTGAAAAATGAAGATATTTCGGTAAAATTTCGGTGCCGGTTGTTCCGGTCAACGAATTTCTCTTATTTCTACCTAGTGGTAGCCCTATCCCGGGTATTTATTTTTTACCAAATTTTTATAGCCCCGTAAGAGTATCGTCGATTGGAAACTATTCTCAGTTGAAGGTCCGGCCATATTACGTGATTTGGAGGGTCGAATAGCCGTTTCCGTCCGTTTAGGGGTTTGACCGCGCGGATTAACCGGACGGATCGAGCCCTTATCTTTGTCAGATGGAGCTGAATTTTTGCCCACCTACGTAATTCATTATGCTGGTCATATCTGACGGTCGGTTTTCAGTTCCTCTTCTCCAATCACCAAACTCACGATATACGTACTAATGTTGTATAACTTTTTTATATAACTGTTGAGTTTAAGTTTCGTTTTGAAGACAACGTATACGTAGAAGCCTCAAAAGCAAAAAATTTGTGAAATAAGATATGACCGGAACGGTGAAATACGTCAACCCGTGAAAAATGAAGATATTTCGGTAAAATTTCGGTGCCGGTTGTTCCGGTCAACGAATTTCTCTTATTTCTACCTAGTGGTAGCCCTATCCCGGGTATTTATTTTTTACCAAATTTTTATAGCCCCGTAAGAGTCTCGTCGATTGGAAACTATTCTCAGTTGAAGGTCCGGCCAGATTACGTGATTTGGAGGGTCAAATAGCCGTTTCCGTCTGTTTAGGGGTTTGACAGCGCCGATTGACCGGACGGATCGAGCCCTTATCTTTGTCAGATTGAGATGAATTTTTTCCCACCTACGTAATTCGTTATGCTGGTCATATCTGACGGTTGGTTTTCAGTTCCTCTTCACCGATCACCAAACTCACGATATATGTACTAATGTTGTACAACTTTTTTATACAAGTGTTGAGGTTAAGTTTCGTTTTGAAGACAACGTATACGTAGATGCCTCAAAAGCAAAAAAGTCGTGAAATAAGATATGACCGGAACGGTGAAATACGTCAACCCGTGAAAAATGAAGTTATTTCGGTAAAATTTCGGTGCCGGTTGTTCCGGTCAACGAATTTCTCTTATTTCTACCTAGTGGTAGCCCTATCCCGGATATTTATTTTTTACCAAATTTTTATAGCTCCGTAAGAATCTCGTCGATTGGAAACTATTCTCAGTTGAAGGTCCGGCCAGATTACGTGATTTGGAGAGTCGAATAGCCGTTTCCGTCCGTTTAGGGGTTTGACCGCGCTTATTGACCGGACGGATCGAGCCTTATCTTTGTCAGATGGAGCTGAATTTTTGCCCACCTACGTAATTCGTTATCCTGGTCATATCTGACGGTCGGTTTTCAGTTCCTCTTCTCCGATCACCAAACTCACGTTATATGTACTAATGTTGTATAACTTTTTTATATAAGTGTTGAGTTTAAGTTTCGTTTTGAAGACAACGTATAGGTAGAGGCCTCAAACACAAAAAAGTCGTGAAATAAGATATGACCGGAACGGTGAAATACGTCAACCCGTGAAAAATGAAGATATTTTGGTAAAATTTCGGTGCCTGTTGTTCCGGTCAACGAATTTCTCTTATTTCTACCTAGTGGTAGCCCTATCCGGGGTATTTATTTTTTACCAAATTTTTATAGCTCCGTAAGAGTCTCGTCGATTGGAAACTATTCTCAGTTGAAGGTCCGGCCAGATTACGTGATTTGGAGGGTCGAATAGCCGTTTCCGTCCGTTTAGGGGTTTGACCACGCCGATTGACCGGACGGATCGAGCCCTTATCTTTGTCAGATCGAGCTGAATTTTTGGCCACCTACGTAATTCGTTATGCTGTTCATATCTGACGGTCCGTTTTCAGTTTCTCTTCTCCGATCACCAAACTCACGTTATATGTATTAATGTTGTATAACTTTTTTATATAAGTGTTGAGTTTAAGTTTCGTTTTGATGACAACGTATACGTAGATGCCTCAAACGCAAAAAAGTCTTGAAATAAGATATGACCGGAACGGTGAAATACGTCAACCCGTGAAAAATGAAGATATTTCGGTAAAATTTCGGTGCCGGTTGTTCCGGTCAACGAATTTCTCTTATTTCTACCTAGTGGTAGCCCTATCCCGGGTATTTATTTTTTACCAAATTTTTATAGCCCCGTAAGAGTATCGTCGATTGGAAACTATTCTCAGTTGAAGGTCCGGCCAGATTACGTGATTTGGAGGGTCGAATAGCCGTTTCCGTCCGTTTAGGGGTTTGACCGCGCCGATTGACCGGACGGATCGAGCCCTTATCTTTGTCAGATGGAGCTGAATTTTTGCCCACCTACGTAATTCGTTATGCTGGTCAAATCTGACGGTCGGTTTTCAGTTCCTCTTCTCCGATCACCAAACTCACGATATATGTACTAATGTTGTATAACTTTTTTATATAAGTGTTGAGTTTAAGTTTCGTTTTGAAGACAACGTATACGTAGAGGCCTCAAAAGCAAAAAAGTCGTGAAATAATATATGACCGGAACAGTGAAATACGTCAACCCGTGAAAAATGAAGATATTTCGGTAAAATTTCGGTGCCGGTTGTTCCGGTCAACGAATTTCTCTTATTTCTACCTAGTGGTAGCCCTATCCCGGGTATTTATTTTTTACCAAATTTTTATAGCCCCGTAAGAGTCTCGTCGATTGGAAACTATTCTCAGTTGAAGGTCCGGCTAGATTATGTGATTTGGAGGGTGGAATAGCCGTTTCCGTCCGTTTAGGGGTTTGACCGCGCCGATTGACCGGACGGATCGAGCCCTTATCTTTGTCAGATTGAGCTGAATTTTTGCCCACCTACGTAATTCGTTATGCTGATCATATCTGACGGTCGGTTTTCAGTTCCTCTTCCCCGATCACCAAACTCACGATATATGTACTAATGTTGTACAACTTTTTTATACAAGTGTTGAGTTTAAGTTTCGTTTTGAAGACAACGTATACGAAGATGCCTCAAAAACAAAAAAGTCGTGAAATAAGATATGACCGGAACGGTGAAATACGTCAACCCGTGAAAAATGAAGATATTTCGGTAAAATTTCGGTGCCGGTTGTTCCGGTCAACGAATTTCTCTTATTTCTACCTAGTGGTAGCCCTATCCCGGGTATTTATTTTTTACCAAATTTTTATAGCCCCGTAAGAGTCTCATCGATTGGAAACTATTCTAAGTTGAAGGTCCGGCCAGATTACGAGATTTGGAGAGTCGAATAGCCGTTTCCGTCCGTTTAGGGGTTGGACCGCGCTGATTGACCGGACGGATCGAGCCCTTATCTTTGTCAGATTGAGCTGAATTTTTGCCCACCTACGTAATTCGTTATGCTGGTCATATCTGACGGTCGGTTTTCAGTTCCTCTTCTCCGATCACTAAACTCACGTTATATGTACTAATGTTGTATAACTTTTTTATATAAGTGTTGAGTTTAAGTTTCGTTTTGAAGACAACGTATACGTAGAGGCCTCAAAAGCAAAAAAGTCGTGAAATAAGATATGACCGGAACGGTGAAATACGTCAACCCGTGAAAAATGAAGATATTTCGGTAAAATTTCGGTGCCGGTTGTTCCGGTCAACGAATTTCTCTTATTTCTACCTAGTGGTAGCCCTATCCCGGGTATTTATTTTTTACCAAATTTTTATATCCCCGTAAGAGTCTCATCGATTGGAAACTATTCTCAGTTGAAGGTCCGGCCAGATTACGTGATTTGGAGGGTCGAATAGCCGTTTCCGTCCGTTTGGGGTTTGACCGCGCCGATTGACCGGACGGATCGAGCCCTTATCTTTGTTAGATTGAGCTGAATTTTTGCCCACCTACGTAATTCGTTATGCTGGTCATATCTGACGGTCGGTTTTCACTTCCTCTTCTCCGATCACTAAACTCACGTTATATGTACTAATGTTGTACAACTTTTTTATACAAGTGTTGAGTTTAAGTTTCGTTTTGAAGACAACGTATACGTAGATGCCTCAAAAGCAAAAAAGTCGTGAAATAAGATATGACCGGAACGGTGAAATACGTCAACCCGTGAAAAATGAAGATATTTCGGTAAAATTTCGGTGCCGGTTGTTCCGGTCAACGAATTTCTCTTATTTCTACCTAGTGGTAGCCCTATCCCGGGTATTTATTTTTTACCAAATTTTTATAGCCCCGTAAGAGTCTCATCGATTGGAAACTATTCTAAGTTGAAGGTCCGGCCAGATTACGAGATTTGGAGAGTCGAATAGCCGTTTCCGTCCGTTTAGGGGTTTGACCGCGCTGATTGACCGGACGGATCGAGCCCTTATCTTTGTCAGATTGAGCTGAATTTTTGCCCACCTACGTAATTCGTTATGCTGGTCATATCTGACGGTCGGTTTTCAGTTCCTCTTCTCCGATCACTAAACTCACGTTATATGTACTAATGTTGTATAGCTTTTTTATATAAGTGTTGAGTTTAAGTTTCGTTTTGAAGACAACGTATACGTAGAGGCCTCAAACACAAAAAAGTCGTGAAATAAGATATGACCGGAACGGTGAAATACGTCAACCCGTGAAAAATGAAGATATTTTGGTAAAATTTCGGTGCCGGTTGTTCCGGTTAACGAATTTCTCTTATTTCTACCTAGTGGTAGCCCTATCCCGGGTATTTATTTTTTACCAAATTTTTATAGCCCCGTAAGAGTCTCATCGATTGGAAACTATTCTCAGTTGAAGGTCCGGCCAGATTACGTGATTTGGAGGGTCGAATAGCCGTTTCCGTCCGTTTAGGGGTTTGACCGCGCCGATTGACCGGACGGATCGAGCCCTTATCTTTGTTAGATTGAGCTGAATTTTTGCCCACCTACGTAATTCGTTATGCTGGTCATATCTGACGGTCGGTTTTCAGTTCCTCTTCTCCGATCACTAAACTCACGTTATATGTACTAATGTTGTATAACTTTTTTATATAAGTGTTGAGTTTAAGTTTCGTTTTGAAGACAACGTATACGTAGAGGCCTCAAAAGCAAAAAAGTCGTGAAATAAGATATGACCGGAACGGTGAAATACGTCAACCCGTGAAAAATGAAGATATTTCGGTAAAATTTCGGTGCCGGTTGTTCCGGTCAACGAATTTCTCTTATTTCTACCTAGTGGTAGCCCTATCCCGGGTATTTATTTTTTACCAAATTTTTATAGCCCCGTAAGAGTCTCGTCGATTGGAAACTATTCTCAGTTGAAGGTCCGGCCAGATTACGTGATTTGGAGGGTCGAATAGCCGTTTTCGTCCGTTTAGGGGTTTGACCGCGCCGATTGACCGGACGGGTCGAGCCCTTATCTTTGTCAGATGGAGCTGAATTTTTTCCCACCTACGTAATTCGTTATGATGGTTATATCTGACGGTCGGTTTTCAGTTTCTCTTCTCCGATCACGAAACTCACGTTATATGTACTAATGTTGTATAACTTTTTTATATAAGTGTTGAGTTTAAGTTTCGTTTTGAAGACAACGTATACGTAGAGGCCTCGTCGCCCAAGAACGCCAATATAAAAGGCAAAAATTCATAACCCTAACCATTCGCGCAGCCCTCTCTCTCTCTCTCTCTCTCTCTCTCCGAAAATCCAAGCCCTCTCTCTCTCTCTCTCTCTCCGAAAATCCACCGAAGCCCTCTCTCTCTCCCTCTCTCCGACCCCGACCCCGCAACCCGACGCCGACCCCGACGCCGACCTCGACCCCGACCCCGACCCACAATTTAAGGTATAACCTTAAAACCCTAAATTGGTTATGTTGATGATAATTTTAATTGTTGTTGTTGTTGTTTGAAATTATTGTTTGAAATTGTTTGAAATTATTGTTTGAAATTGTTTGAAATTGTGAAATTGTTTGAAATTATTTGAAATTGTTGGTGAAATTATTGTTGTTGTTGTTGTAATTTAGGAAATTAATGGTAAATTAGGGTAAATTTGTGTAAATTATGGTAGGATTTTAGGGTAAATTATGGTAAATTGTGATGTAAATGATAATTGTAAAATATTAGGGTTTAGGGTTTAGGATTTGTGGAAATAATTTGTAAATATATTGTAAATGATTAAATAATTTTTGATTAAATAATTAAATAATATAAATTATAATTGTAAATATATTGTGGAAATTTTGTAAAAAATAATGGATTATTTTTGAGTAAGGATGTAAATATTCGTAAATTAATTTTTGTGCTGTAATAATTGCGAATTAATGTAAATAATTTGTTATGTGAATTAAAAAAAGAATAAATCCTATAATAACTATTAATTTTTATTTGTGCTATTATTGTTGATAAATTTTTCGAAATTTATGGTTATTTTTTGTTAAATTAATTATAAGACGGTAAAATATTTTTAATAAATTTATGGTTATTTTAAACAGGATGGGCATGAGGAGAACTTCTGGACAACGTTCGGGTGCGAGGAGCCAATATTCCTCGGACGGTACCTCAAACAACCCGTCGGAATCACCGTCCATCGGGTTTCCGTGGCAGCTGACAGCCCGACATGCGGCGCTTAGGGGTGGCGCGAGCGGCTCGCGTTCTGCTGGGCAGTCGGGTCCCGCAGCGACGGCCCCTCGTCATCTAGAGATACTTCCCCGGTCGCGATCTAACACCGCCCCCACACAGTCGTCCCCGACCGACGGTGATGGCGGGTCATCCGGGGTCCCTACGGTGCCGTCCGGCCTCTTCCTTCCTCCGACGATACCGGCGATACCTCGCGTCGATGAGGAGGGTCGACCGATTCGGGAGCAGCTCCCGCATGTGGCACCGCACGAGGCCTATATCTACAGGGAGTTTCCCACGCCTCTTCATCCCGTGAGGGTCTCCGAGCAGGCGGACGGAGATGAATCCGTCGGCTCAGCCTCATCCTCAGGTAATTTATTATTAATGTTTTGTCGATTTAAATTTTTTTTTTTGTAAAAATGTATTATTAATATTAAATTTGATTCACAATGTCACAGTCGCCGGAACGAGAAGGCGGAACAGGAGAGGCACCGTCAGCAACAAGGGACTCGATAGGGCGGTCGAGTCCGCTGGACGGATCGCCATCCCGTTTTCCAACGGGAAACCGGTGAACGCCGTGTTGGGAAACCGGTACACGCGCGCCGCGGGAGGCACCATCCGCTCCAGACTCCCTATGTTGTGGGGAGTCTGGAGCCAGGTTCCTGATGGAGTGAAGGAGATGCTCCATCAGTCGATGTCGGTGAGTTTACTCGATCAATTACTATTTTTTTAACTAATAAATTATTTAATTATCGAAAAAAATACTAACAAGTGGTAATGCAGCAATGGTTTGTGGTTCCTGAGGAGGGACGTGACTGGGCGGACAAGGCCCATAGGGAGAGGTACCTCTATTTAATAATTTATTAAATTTTATTTTTTTAATAATATATTTAATATTTTTTTTGTATATGTAGGTTCAAGGAGTGGAAGCACGACCTCCGGTTACACTGGAAGCAGTACGAGAGCGACCGTTCGGGTACCCCGAAGGAGTTCGAGTATCGGGAGTACGAGTGGCGGTGGCTTCTTGTCACGCAGTTCAACGACCCTCACAAACAGGTAATTCGTAAACAAATTTGAATATTTAATTAGTGAATTAATTATAATTGTATGTTTTTAAATATTTACTAACGATAATTTTTTTTTGAAGCACCTCGCCCGGGTGAACGCTGAGAACCGGCAACAGAACACAACCAACCATCGTGCCAGTTCGAGGCCGTTTTCGGCCATCATGGACGACGTGCGGCGAGAGCGGCCAGAGGAGAACCCCTATGTGGGGACCTTTCAGAGGGCATATCCTCATTCTGAGAAGGATCTTGTAAGTTCCTTATATTTTCTAATTTTTAATTTTAATTACATTTTATTAAATGTATATTAATATATTTTTTTAATATATCCAATTAGGCGAGGGTGAGGGAGGCGGAGCAAGAGGTCATGAGAGGCATGGTGAACGACGCATGGTCGGGCACGGCAGATGATGACATGTCAGAGGCCATGTCCAGGATCGACACTTCAGATCCTACCGTTGGGGCGCGGATTATGGCTACTGCCTTCGCGCAGCGTTCCAACAGCTACTACTGCCGGGGTATGGGAGGCGCTGGAAAGGGGATCCTGAAGACGACGCCAGGATTTCAGCGCAAGGGAGCCGCCGGAGCCTCAAGCAGCAACAGTCGGCTACATGATCAGTTCGAATGTCTACAGTCTGAGCTGGAAGCCCAAAGAGCGAGGGAGATGGCGGTGGCTGCGCATATGGAGCGGGTGAATGAAGTCACCAATGCCAACCAGGCGGCTATGGGACAGTGGATGACTGCCTGCATCGCTGCACATGCGGCCGGACTTGATATTCCGCCCATGCCTACGCCTATACCATTACCTCAGTGGCCCCAGCCTCCTCAGCCTGACCAGCCGCCGCCTCAGGACCTTCAGAATGGGAATGATGAGTTAGATTTCGAGATATTCCGTAGGCAGATGGACTGAATTTTTGTAATAAATTATTTATAAATTTATAAATTTGTGTTATTTTAAATTAAATTTTAGTACTAGAAAAATTTAAAGAAATGCCGAAAAAAAAATTCCAGCAAAAATTAAAAAAACATTATTTATATATTTAAAAAAATTATTTAAATATTTTTTAAAAAAATTTAAATATATCTTAGGCGACGAAATTGCTAAATCGTCGGGCAAAGACTTACCATATAAGACGACGAAAAAAAAGTATCGTCGCCCAAGTTCTTGGCCGACGCACTTCTGGCGACGACGTCTTGGCCGACGAAAAAAAATTTCGTCGCCCAAGGTTATAACATCTTAAGCGACGAAAATTTTTTTCGTCGGCCAAGGTGTTAAATCTTGGGCGACGAATATTTTTGGGCGACGAGAAGTAGATTTTAGGCGACGAAATTAGTATCGTCGCCTAAGAATTACTCTTAGGCGACGACGGAATGAATTTTCGTCGCCCAAGTTCTTGGCCGACGCACTTCTGGCGACGACGTCTTGGCCGACGACATGTCGTCGCCTAAGTACTTAGGCGACGAAATTTTTTAACAGGGCGACGATTTTTTTTCGTCGCCCAAGATGCATTTTCTGGTAGTGATACCAACTTTGACGGTTGGTTTTGGTACAAGATTTTTCCTACCAATCTTAAGTTGGTTGGTACATGGTATTGGAAAATAAAGTCGGTATACCTATCAATGTCAACCCTAATAGAAGCAGCTCCGCCACCTAAGAGCTTTGCAATGCCAAAATCAGCAACATGCATGTGCAACCATATCATCATCTGGCGGTTGTATGTTGCTGGGCTTTAAATCAAAATGGATGACAGTTGTTTCATAAGCATGATGGAGGTATGCCAATGCCAATGCAACATCTATCATGATACTCAACCTCTGCAGGATACCCAATGAAAAGATGACATTATGTTGTTTTCAGTCTAAAATACCAAATTACTCGTAAGGTATGGTCTACGACTATGATCAATTAAACAGTGACTTGATTGCTTAAACAATTTGGCTAAAAATGTTCTACATTACTCTAAAAACCTCATTGCCTATGTTTCTACAGTACTCTAATAGTTGTCAACACTCAAGACCGAAAATAGCACGCACCTAAACAGCTTGACAATGTTTGTTCAAAATTCATGTTCGTTTGCAAATTAATTTCTACGATGATTCATCTTGCATGCAAACTTCTTATAGATCACACAATGCTTATGAATGTGTACGACAGTGTCACTACACAATGCTAATTGTATGAGAAATGGATATATAGATTTATACTTTGAGTGTTTCATATTGAAAAGGTGAATCACAAGTAGTAATTAATTGCTTGAGTTTAAGTTCAATGCATGTTATTTGAATTTTTTAATTACGAAGTCCAAGTTTGATGAGATATTGGTGGTAATTAATCAAATTTTAAAGAAAATTATGGATGCAACTTATAAAACCCCATGGTTAATATTCTAAATGGGATTAGGTTACACTACCAGAAAAAGTACTTTAGCCGACGAAAAATTTTCGTCGGCCTGTTAAAAAAATTCGTCGGCTAAGACCTTAGCCAACGAGCCTTCGTTGGCTATAATGTCGTCGGGAAAAGGTCGTCTGTGATGACTTTAGCTGACGAAATTTTTTTTTCGTCGGCTATAGTCCTACAGTTAGCCGACGAAAAACATGTCGTCGATTTTTTCCCAGACTTTAGCCGACGAAATATTCGTCGGCTAAAGTGCGTAATAAATAATTAAAAAATAACTATACCTGACGAAATTTAGTATATTTCGTCGGCTAAACCTTGTAAAAAATTTTTAAAAAATAATTATAGCCGACGACACATAGTATATTTCGTCGGCTAAACCTTGTAAAAAATTTAAAAAAATAACTATAGCCGACGAAATATAAAATATTTCGTCGGCTAAACCTTATAAAAAAATTTAAAAATAACTATACCCGACAAAATATTAGGTTATTCGTCGGCTAAACCTTGTAAAAAAATTTAAAAAAATAATTATAGCCGACGAAAAATTTCGACTAAATATTAAATTTAAAAAATTTAAAAATAACTATACCCGACGAAATATTAGGTTATTCGTCGGCTAAACCTTATAAAAAAAATTAAAAATACTATAGCCGACGAATATAGTGTTTAAATATCGTCGGCTAAAGTTGCTGGGTTTTGAAAAAAAAACTGCAGAAACTTTCGGCTAAAATTTTTTAAACTCCTTGACCCTTCTTTCACAGCCAACCCCAAAGCCTCCAGCAACGACGCGACGTTGGGAGCAAACATGAACCCGAACTCATCGTCGACGACAATGCTTCCTTTAATACTACGAAACCTCGACGCCATCACTGGCTTCCCACTCATCATCGCCTCCATGAGAGTCAGGTCAAGTCCTTGCGGCCTTAGGGTCGGGTTCACAAACACATCTATGGCATTGTAGAAGGCTTGCAGCTTAGAAGGACTCATCGACCCGAGAACAAGTACATGAGGACCTAAATCCTTGTAACGCTGCTCCCATGGTCCGGACCCGGCCACGATCAGATACACGTTTTGATGTTTGACTATGAGCTCCGAGAAAGCTTCGTAGAGATAATAGACTTCTTACCATCCATCTTCGTCTATATAAAGAACTTTAGCCGACGAAATTCTTTATTTTCATCAGCTAAACTCTTTTGAAAATTTTGGTTTACCGCTAAAAAATTTTGGTTGAAAATTTTGAAAATTTTTTGACTTTAGCCGACGACTTTTCATATATTTTCGTCGGCTAAAGTCCTTTGAAAATTTTGGTTGACCGCCAAAAAATTTTGGTTGAAAATTTTTGACTTTAGCCGACGACTTTTCATATATTTTCGTCGGCTAAAGTCCTATGAAAATTTCGTCGGCTAAAGTCGAATATAGGGCTATAGTAGGTAATAGAAAAATTTTAGAGTTTAGCCGACGAATACCCTAACGTATTCGTCGGCTATAGTATGTAATTAAAAAATAACTATAGCCGACGAAATATTAGGTTATTCGTCGGCAAAAACCATTTTAGCCAACGACTTTTCATATATTTTCGTCGGCTAAAGTCCTTTGAAAATTTTCCTCCAACTTTGGTTTACCGCCTAAAAAATTTTGAAATTTTTTGACCTTAGCCGACGACTTTTCATTTATTTTCGTCGGCTAAAGTCTATAAATTCACGAAAACACTCATATCTCCCCCTATATTACGTAGTTTGGTCAAATCTTCCACACAGAAAACTCTCACGTAGATGAGATGCAACCACCTATATAAAAATTTTGAAACATTTACCTTTCGACGATAGGTCTCCCCATAAGAAATAATAACGGTAAATAGGGTTGACCGCTACTATCGGCTCCGAGACTTTACCCGATTTACGTGATTTTTGAACCATAGCCGTATTTCACCATTCTGAACACATCTTATTTCACAAGATTTTTAATAATTTTTCTTCCTATGTAGAGTTGGTTCACAAAGTTGTATAACCTACTAAACAAGTTATACAACATTAGTAGACATGTTGTGATTCCGATGACTAAAATTAACAAACCAAAATTCGACCGTCAGATATGATCATTATGACGAAATATGTTTATGATAAAAAATTGAACTGGATCTGACAACGTTAAGGGCTCGATCGAAAAGGTCAACCATAATCCATCGTCACTTATCACACGAAAACGCTCATATCTCCCTCTATATTACGTAGTTTGGTCAAACCTTTCAGACAAAAAACTCTCACGTAGATGAGACGCAACTGTCCATATAAAAATTTTGAGACATTTACCTTCCGACGATAGGGCTCCCCATAAACCCGAATAACGGAAAATAGTAGACACGTTGTGATTCCGATGACTAAAATTCACAGACCAAAATTTGACCGTCAGATATGATCATTATGATGAAAGATGTCTATGATAAAAAATTCAACTAGATTCGACAAAGTTAAGGGCTCGATCGAAACGGTCAACTCTAATTGAAAATAAGAAAACTGCATTTTGAAGCCTTAAACGGACTGGGATGGCCAAAAAAGCCTATACGTCATGGCGTTAGCTTCCGGAAAGGTATCACAATAGTCAATCAGACACCAAACGCCAAATCTGCAGCATAGTGAATAATAAGGGTAAGTCAACTATCGGCACCGAGACTTTACCGGAATACTGTGATTTTTCAACCGTAGACGTATTTCACCATTCTGGTCATAACTTATTTCACGACTTTTTTGCGTTTGAAGGTTCTACGTATAGTTTATTTTTTCTCAGATGAGTTGTTGTCTAGATCTGCAAATATAAGGCACTTTAGGCGACGAAATTATATTTTTTCGTCGGCTAAACTTTTAAAAATGTCATCGTCTAAAGTTTAAAAAGTTCGTCGGCTAAACTTTTAAAAATTTCGTCGGCTAAACTTTTAAAAATTTCGTCGGCTAAAGTTCGCAGACTATAGCCGACGAAAAAAATTATTTAGCCGACGAAATGTTAATTTTGTCGGCCAAAGTTGACCATAGCCGACAAAATTTTTTAATTAGCCGACGAAAAAAAATTCGTCGGCCTGATTTTTTTATTTTCATCGGCTAAAGCCTTTCTTTTGGTAGTGTTACAAAACAATTTCATATTTAAAGGGTTGTGTGCTCAAAATCGTGATAACATTTTTAGTCAAATTGTTAAAACAATAGACTTGTGAGACATGCTAATATCAAGTTACTCTTTCATCATAGTCATAGACTTTACAAGTGATTTGGTACTTTCGAGTGAAAACAACATAAGTGTGATCTTTACGAGTAAGTTGAAAGTATTGCTACAGTGATCTCTGGACTAATATATATTCTTCAAAATAGTAATGCATCTATTTTTTGATCAACAATAAATAATGCATCTATTTTGACTTAGTGGAGAAATCAAAGTTCAGCATGTCTATCAACGGATTCCAAGGAGAAATTCCAACGGGTTTAGCTTTCCGACACATGTCTTACATATGAATCATTCCTGAGATTTAGAGGAAGGTGAAAGTGCTTAAAGAGACTTTGGAATCAGCTGTGACAGATTGTTTTTGTATAAATCCAAGATTTCTAAGCTTAGACAGTTTCCAGAAGAACAAGAAATAGAGCTTTCTAAACTATTTTTTTCGAAGTTGATGATGACCAGATCCTGGAGTCTCCCAATGCTAATTGGTATCAAACCTGAAAAATGGTTATTTGACATATATATATATATATATATATATATATATATATATATATATATATATATCTGTAACAACTCTCAAATTACCAAGCTCGCCTAAGAGAATTCCACTTAGAGAATTGGATAACTCTCCAAGTGCATATGGTATTGTAGAAGTTAACCCTAGTGAAAGACTTCTTAGAGCTACACATTTAGATCACCCAAGCAAGAAGCTATAGAACCAGCGAGTTGATTGCCTCTTTTCTTCTGAGAAAAAGGGAGTTGATTGCCTTGCAGAAGAAATTCACCTAGGTTTTTCAGCTAAAAATGTTCATGTGGAACATAACCTTGTTGTTACTCAAGTTTAAAACTTAAGTTTTTGTAGCCTTTCTATGGTAGTAGAATTGATTCACTCAATTGATTAGATCCCAAGTCTAAGAAGGTTAAGCTACTCAATTGATATCTTAAGTGCGCTCATTACCTGATAGATGGTTATTCCCGGGATTTATTACTTGCAGTGCCGATAAACAGAAGATGGCAGCAGGTATGGAACCTGAAAATTGATTACCATTCAAATCCAAGGTTTGAAGTTTGGACAAGGATCCAGTCACCCAAACCATGATGGAAATGTTCCCCCAAAGTTGTTGAATCCAAAGCTATTGAACTTCAACCGGTGTAGATCAGCCAATTCATGGGGCAAGGGACCTTGAAAGCTGTTATTCGTGACTTACCAAGCTCTGCAGGAACGGTTCCTGCAAGACCAATGTAAGAAAGGTCTAAGACCTAGACTGCTATGACGTGCACCACAAGTAGGTGAAGGTCACGTTTTCAGGGTCACTGGTGATACTGGCTTTGAAAGATAGAAGAGCACACTGATCTGTGAAGATACTGCTGGTTTGTACTGCTACCGCTATAGCAAAGGTAGTATACCAGCGAAAAACTTATCGACAAGTTGAAAAAATCTGACTAGTTTCATCGTTATCTATGGCCATGTTTGATTTCCCGGATATAAGGCCCAGATATGATAAAAATTTACCTATCTAGTCACATGTCATGTTTGGAGACCCAGACATGGTTGGACCCTCCTATTTTTATATATTAAGCGAAGCGGGTGAGTTCATGTTCAAGTAAACAGTGGCGCGGCCGTTCTGTCCTTACTTTTATTTCATTTTTACATTTGTATCATTGTAGTCTAAATTGACTGATTTATCTTTAACTGGCAGAATGACGGTTCTGCCCATACTTCTAATTTATTTACCATGCTGTCATTGGTCTGACTGTAAATACGTACCCTTACTTTAATTTTATTTATTATCATGTTGCGCGAGGCGAGGAGGACGCGAGGTGAGCTGAGTGAGGCGGGGCGGGACGAGAACCATTTGTATCAAGTAATGGAATCTGCCCCTACTTCTAATTTATTTACCATGCTGCCATTTGTCTGACTGTAAAAATATACCCTTACTTTAATTTTATTTATCATGCTGCGCGAGGCGAGAAGGACATGAGGCGAGTGAGGCGAGTGATGCGGGGTGAGGAGGTGGGGCGAGGTGAGGTGAGGCAAGGAGGCGGGGCGAGGCGAGCTGAGTGAGGCGGGGCAAGGAGAAACACGTGAGGTGAGTAAGGCGAGGCGAGTGTGGCAAATGAGACGAGGCGGGGGAGTTATTGTTTAAGTGAACAGTGATGGGCTCTATGAAAAAAAAGACCCATACACTCGGTCCCTTGCCCCACTAGCAGTCGGTTTTGCAGCAGCCTACAAGAGTGAATCTCAACTTCAGTGCCTCCATAGGCTTTAGTCAATTGATATCCTTTTAACACATACTCTCACCACCGCTTCAACCAAATTTGCTCGACGAGACTGAGACCAAGATCGAAAGAGAGAAGAGAACTAAACAGAGGAAGAGGGAAACGAGAAGAAAAGGGGAGTAAAGTAGGTGCGTAATAATTTGGGGCGTACTATGAATATTTCAATTAAGTACCAATTTCAAATCAGCCATTGTTTCTGTCTTCTATTCTTCTCAGTCCGATAACAAATTGGGAAAAATCTTAAAGCACCATTAATAATTCTTGGGCTCATCATCTTTCTGTGTCTGCAAACTGACCTTCATAACAAGTTTTGTTCTTTTTCAAAGGTTTGTTGTGTATAATATGTAATTCAGTTCAACTTGATTAGATGTATTAGGTGGCTGTTATTTTTAGTGGGTGTGTTAAAGTTTTGTTCTTTAATCTATTTGATCGGCTTAAAACACTGTTTGAAATAGACATAATGTGACCTAATTCCTCTGGGAATAAGATTGTGTTTTTGAGGCCTCACAAATTTTGTAATGATATTATGTGATGACACTAGATTTTTGGGTATGTCGGATTTTATTAACCATGTTTGTTGAGAAGGACTATGCGTGCTATATTTTGTGGGATAATAAGTACATTGAATTTGAGTATTCCCAGCAGGAGTGCAGTTCGCTGGCTCAGATTTACATCCAAGTTCTTAGGTTCCCTACTAAGAAGTTGCATGTTTACTATCCAAGGTATATAAGTTTACTGATTCATTGATTTTTTAGGTTTTTGAAAGCTGCTAGATTATGTATGTGCTAACTCTGTTACATCTAGAATAAAACCTCATTTCGCTCATTAGAAGTCTTATTACCATAGCAATAATAGGGTGAGTGAGAATTAAATCAAACGTGCATGTAGATATTGAGATCGGCCTAAATAGCATTCCCTTACCGACACTACCAGGACAATTATTTTAGCCGACGAAAAATTTTTGTCGGCCTGTTAAAAAAATTCGTCGGCTAAGATCTTAGCCGACGACCTTTCGTCGGCTAAGATTTCGTCGGGAAAAGCTTGTCTGTGGTGACTTTAGCCGATGACACACGTAGAAGTCATCGGCTATAGTCCAGAGTTTAGCCAACGAAATAATGTCGTCTGCTATAGTCCAGACTTTAGCCGACGACATTATTTCGTCGGCTATAGTCCATAATTTAGCCGACGGAATTTTTTGTTGGCTATAGTCCATACTTTAGCCGATGACATTTTTTGTCGTCGGTTATCTTCTAAACTTTAGCCGACGAATAATTTAAAATATTCATCGGCTAAAGTTTGTAATAAAAAAATAAAAAACATCTATGGCCGACGAAATATAGTATATTTCGTCGGCTTTATAGGGATTTAGCCGACGAATTAAAGCATATTTCGTCGGCTAAAACTTATTTTAAAAAAAATAAAAAACTTTAGCCGACGAATTAAGGCTTTTTTCGTCGGCTATAAGTCCATTCCAGTAAAAAAAAAAAAACCCCTGAAATTTCTGAATTACCATTCCAAGCAAGCTGCAAAATACACCAAAACAATTCTATATAACCAACAACAAGCACATAAAAGTATATAATTCATCAACTACAGAAAATCTATATCGTCTAAATTAATATCCGCTTCTAGGGGCTGTTGCGGAGGTTGCGGCGGCCGGGGTAGCGGCATGGGCGGAGGCGGAAGTCTCTGAAAATGGGCAACTGTAAAGTCCTGCATGTACTGGAACATCTGCTGCTGCTGGGCCTGCTGGATGGCATGTATCTCGGCAACATAGGCTGCCTGCGCGGCATTATAGGCAGCCTGAGCAGCTTGCTGTTCTCGTAGTCTCTGAACTTCCGACTCTAGCTGAGTCGTCCTGGTGATCATGGACGTGGTCCTGCTGCTGGTCGAGTCTGCCTTTCGTTGAAATCCTGGAGTGGTCTTCAGGACCCCCTTGCCTTTCTTTCCTAGACCCCGGCAGTAGAAATTGTTTGCTCTCGGTGGGATGGCTGTGCCCATGATCCTCGCCCCGATCATCGGATCCGAAGTGTCGATCCGGGACATGGCTTCGAACATCTCTTCCTCCTGCGTGTCCGGCCATGTCTCCCTCACTATAGCACTCATCACCTCGTCACTAGCCTCCCTCACCTTCGCCTATATGGATAGGAAAAAAATTATTAATTAACATTTTTACATATATAAATTTAAAAATTTAAAAACGTAAGATGACTTACAATATCCTCCTGGGAGTCAGGATATGCCGTCTCGTACGTATAGACGTACTGGTTGACCTCTGGATGTTCCCTGGCCGCCTCGTCCATGAAGATAGCGAACGGTCTAGAACCGGCATGATGGTTCCTTGTGTTGTGTTGCCGGTTCTGAGTGTTCACCCGGGAAACCGCCTTTAAAGAAAAAAGTAAACTATTAGTAAAATATTTTAAAACGCACGTACTTAATGATAAGTTAACTAACTAATTTATTTAAATACCTGTTTACGAGAGTTGTTGAATTCTGATGTCAGAAGCCAACTCCACTCGTACTCCCTGTACTGGAACTCAGCAGGGGTACCAAAACGTGAGTTCCCGTGCGTAGTCCAATGGGTCCGCAACTCGTTCTTCCACTCCTTGTACCTACAGATACAACAAAAATATTAGAAATATTATTAATATCACATACAATTTTGTTTTTCATTAACTTCCCAACGTACCTTCCCCCATGCACAACGTCGGCCCAGCTGTCCTTCAGGTGCTCGGGAACCTCAAACCACACCTGCATTTAACCGTTTATTAGTTTAGTTTTTCGAGAAATCAACAATGTAATACATAATATTATTTTGTAAACTCACCGACATCGCGTTGTGGACCATGTCCTTAACCTCCTGCGGGATCTCGCCCCAGTCTGACCACAACATTGGGACTCTATCCCTAATGAGAGCTCCCACGCGGCCGGAGTACGTCCTCGACTTCCCGCCCGATACTATGTGGCCATCCCCGTCAGTATTGATGACGATCCTCCCCACCGTACCCACGATCTTCTCGAGAGCCTTCCCTGTGACGGGGCCTCTCTTCTTCTTTGTCGGCTTCGCTCCGACGGTGCCTATCACATGATAAACCAAATTGATTATTAAAATCAGAGACCCTTTAAAAATAATCATGCATCACTAATTACCTGAGGCGCTCGCGGCGGATTCCGTCTCTGTCGCCGATGATGATACCCTCGCAGAAATAAGAGGCGTATCAAAAGGCACGAACCGGTACGCCGCTGATGGAGCCACTGGCGGGGGCAGTGGATAAATCGGCGTCCCTGAGCCATCGACTACAGGTAAGGCCGGTATCATCCGCGGAAGGAACAGATGAGGCGGCGGCATCTGTATCCCAGATGACCCACTATCCGAAGAAGTATGACCCGGAGTGGGCGCCTGGTGTATCTCAGGCATACGGGGTGCAGACACCTCCGTCTGGGTCTGAGGCCACAGCTGCCTCGAGGAACGAGGGACGACCGCCTGCCTCGATGAAAGGGGCACCTCCGGCTGCCTCTGCGCCGTCTCCAGAAGGCTCGCACGTCTGGCTGTCATCTGGCCCTGAAACGTCGTTTGGGGGTTGCTAGAGGTTCCCTTAGACGATTCGGACCTTTGGCCCTTCGAACTCTTCTTCGATCAAAAATAGCCGCTCATCCTATTTAAAATATTAATTTGAATCAAGGCTGAGGCAACATTGAAAAAGTAAAATTCAAGCTTATCCTTCTCAAATCTAAGGCTTTAGATTATTTTGTCCTTATTGTATAAAAAATATTTTTGAAACCATATTTTTTCATTATGTTCATGCTTAAATTTAAACACTTAATATAATGTGAAATATATATATGTTTAAAATTATACTTGTTAGTACATAGCCAAAATACTTGGCTAAGCCGAGAATACGGTACAATTACCCGGTCGAGATAGCCCTGGTGGGCCCTTCACAGACATCCAAGGAAGAAATGGCCGGCAACAAACCGCTTGCCGAAGTCGCTCTAGCAACAAAACACCCCCAAAAGAGGAGGCACTCCAAAGGAGGGCGAAGAGTCCCACATTGGAAACAAGCTCAATGTACACAAACTTAGCCTATAAAACAAACTCAAGGTACACACATCTACCTTACCTGACATCCCACAGATTCATACTCTCTTACTTTCATTCCTCTACCCGTACAAGTGCATATAGCTCACTTAAGCATCGGAGAGTCGAAGACTGGGCCACTCCAGTCCCGACTCCGTGACGCTGTTACTTGTGCAGGTACCGAGTGAAAGCCCCTCAGGAATTCTACTTCGTTCCGCCCCGCGACCTCTTCCCGGCTCGGGACGTAACAGGTAGAAACAATTGGCGCTAGAAGGAGGGGCCCTATCTTGTGGAACTCCCACTTGCCTCGAAACTCGGCGCCATGGTGATTATTGATGACCCCATGGACCCTGACACTCAAATGGAACTTAAACCCAACACATCCCTTCCCCAAACCAGTAGCTCAGCCTCCATTACCCATCCCGACCCCGCCACAGCCCTTGAACTCTTCAAGCGAGACTTCCATTCGTTCCGCGAGCAAGCGGCGAAAGAAAGGGCAGAAGCGGAAGCGTACCGGGTACGCATTGCTGAATTGGAAAAAGAACAATCCTTGCTCCGCGCCACGTTAGAGCATCGTAACATGTACAATGATTGCTCAGACTGCGCGGCGCGAATTGTCGGGACCCCGGATCCCCTTAAAGACCACACTGGTCCCATACTCTCGGGAGCGCCTAACCAGATCGTATACATATCTCATCCCCTTGCCTATCCCTCATTTCCATTCCCGGCCCCTCAGCCATCTCCAATCCTCAATGACTCCCCCCTGCCACATCAACCTAATCCATCTCCCTAACCCATCCCCATTTCCACCAAATCACTGAAGACGGAGAAGTGTACAGACACGAGGGACCCCTATCTCCACTCCGACATACTCTCCTAGCAATACAGTTCCATTGGCCACAGCGACGCCATAGTCCAGAGTGGACAACTCCACCAATATTGTGCTCATGGCCAGATCCTAACCCTGCATGGCGAAGCTCCGCGATTTCCCCAACGCCAGCCTTCTGTAACACGGCAATACACGACACCCTCAGACATCCTTAGCATCCAACGCGGTGTCACGATCACCCCATCAGCGTGGGATCAAGTGACATTTCGCAGCGATGAGGATACCACACATCGCCACCACTGTGAGCCTTTAATAATCAATATGCAGGTGGATCATTACAGGTGCCACAGAGCCTTAGTGGATACCGGGGCCGCTGTAAGTGTCATGTTCTCTTATTGTTACAAGGGACTTCAGCGGGACCGCGCCAAACTGTATAACAACCACGACCCCTTGGTCAGCTTTTCTGGTGACATAGTACAACCGCTAGGCTCAGACCGCCTAACCGTGGCGGTAGGAACTACTCCTTGCCGCTCCTCCATTACAGCTCGCTTCTTTATAGTCGACTGTCCCTCGTCCTATAACCTTATATTAGGCCGGGACATCCTGTGGGGATTGCAATGCTTCGTAGCCAGCCATATGCTCCTCATGAAAGTTCCTACCCCAGGTGGCATCTTGACAGTTCAAGGGGACCGAGCAGCCATTGAGCACTGCCATCTTAACGCCATCCAACAGGGGCGCAACGCCTATGAGATGCTGCCTCTCAGCCCCTCGGAACCCATAGATGACCCGCGGGACGACCTAGAGGGGACGGGAAAAAAGAGGGCCCCGCGGCCTAATCCAACTGAAGACACGGAATGGATATCCCTATCCCCCACTGCCCCGGAAACGAAAGTCCGCATTGGTTCAAGGCTCAGCCCGGAACTCCGCCACAAGCTCATTACTTTCCTCCAAGAAAAACAAGCAGTCTTCGCTTGGTCCTACGCCGACATGCCTGGGATCTCCCCTGACACCATCACCCACAAACTCAACATCATCAAAGACCACCCCCCTGTCAAACAAAAGAGACGCGCCTTCCACCCAGACAAGTATCGAGCTATCCAAGCCGAGGTTCAATGTCTCAAGGACATCAAATTCATCTGGAAAGTTTCCTACCCGACATGGGTCTCCAACGTCGTCATGGTCCCCAAACCTAACGACAAGTGGCGCATGTGTGTTGACTACACGAACCTTAACAAGGCCTGCCCTATGGACAGCTTTCCCTTGCCACGAGTCGACCAGCTGGTTGATTCCACAGCTGGCTTCAAAACACTCAGCTTCCTTGACGCATACTCAGGCTACAACCAAATCAAAATGCACCCCGCCGACCAAGCCCACACAACCTTTGTCACCGATAAAGGATTGTACTGTTACGAGGTCATGCCCTTTGGCCTCAAGAATGCGGGGGCAACTTATCAACGGCTCGTTAACGCCATGTTTGAAGATGAAATTGGTGAGATTATGGAAGTGTATGTCGACGACATGTTGGTCAAGAGCAAGACAGAAGATGACCACATCGCCAACCTTGACAGAGTATTCACTAAGCTCCTCGAACACGGGATGCGTCTCAACCCTCAGAAATGCATCCTTGCTGTTGGAGGTGGCAAATTCCTTGGCTTCATGGTCAGTGAAAGAGGCATTAAGGCCAACCCAGAAAAAGTCCAAGCCATCCTAGACATGACTACTCCGACGACCCGGAGCGAGGTCCAGTGCCTTACCGGACGCCTAGTTGCCCTAGCACGCTTTATTTCCCGTCTTACAGACAGGTGCAACTCCTTCTTTCAACTGCTCAAAGCACAGCATAAGAAAGAAGTCACTTGGGGCCCGGAACATGACGAAGCCTTCAACAGCATAAGGACATACCTCGCCACTGTCCCTCTCCTCTCCAAGCCAATTCCCGGAGAAGTGCTTTATCTATACTTGGCTGTTTCCGCCACGGCCGTCAGTGCAGCGCTCACACGCCATGACCATGATCAGGAACTCCCAATGTACTATTGTGGCAGAGGATTCGCGGATCCAGAGACTCGCTATCCAGACATAGAAAAACTTACTCTCGCCCTCATCACTGCCGCCAGGAAACTCAGACCGTATTTCCAAGCCCACACAATCCATATGCTCACCAACCAGCCTTTATGAAAAATATTGCAGAAACCTGAAACCTCAGGCCGCATGGTCAAATGGGCAGTTGAGTTGGGAGAGTTTGACTTGCACTACAAGCCGCGAGTGGCCATCAAAGGGCAGACAGCTGCAGACTTCATTGCTGAGTTCATCCCATTGGCTGATAACAGTCCCCACCCAGACATCCCCGCCGGGGATGCCATCTGGGAACTCCAGGTGGATGGATCCTCCAACAGCAAACTCAGCGGAGCAGGAATCATCATCACAGACCCCGAGGGTCACTCGTATGAATATGCCCTCCGGTTCGAATTCAAAGCCTCCAACAACATTGCTGAGTATGAAGCCCTTATCACAGGCATTCAACTTTGCCGAGAGCTCGGAGCCCGCCACCTCCACATTTTCAGTGATTCCCAACTTGTTGTCAGTCAGGTGGCAGGGGACTTCAAAGCTAACCAGCACAACTTGGGGTCATATAAAAGTCTCGCGGGGGCACTTCTGCAAAGCTCCACCTCATACAAACTCACCCAAATCCCGCGAGCCAAGAACTCCAAAGCTGACGCCCTCACAAGACTCGCCACGGCTCTTCCCGAGTCCGCGCCCTCGGATGTCCACATCGAAACATTGGATAAGCCAAGTATCTCACGAGCCTACTCAGAAATTTTTGCCGTTGAGCCCAGGGAGCAGCCCTCATGGATGGACCCATTCATTGCCTTCCTCTCGGACGGCACCCTGCCCCAAGACAAGCATGAAGCACAGCGGCTACGCCGCAAAGCCTCCCTTTACTTGCTCAGAGGTGGAAAGCTGTACCGCCGAGGCCAATTATGTCCCCTACTGCGGTGCCTACCCACAGCAGAAAGGCACAAAGCGTTGAAATCGCTCCACAGTGGCATTTGTGGGAACCATGCCGGAGCCCGGAACCTCATGTTCAAAACACTTCGTGCGGGGTATTATTGGCCAACCCTTGAGCGCGATGCTAAAGCGGTCGTTCAAACATGCCTCCAATGCCACAAGTTTACAGATTTTGCACATCATCCCCCGGTACCTCTCTGTGTCATCATCTCGCCAGTCCCTTTCAGCTAATGGGGACTCGATTTCATCGGCCAACTCCCCACAACCCCGGGACAGTTCAAGTACGCCATTGTCATTGAGGATTACAACACAAAATAGATCGAGGCAGAGCCCCTCGCAACAATCACCACTGAAAAAGTAATCAACTTTCTTTGGCGAAACTTGTACTGTCGTTTTGGAGTACCCCAAGCCATCATTACTGACAATGGCACCTAGTTCGACAATGACACATTCCGGGGATTCTTGTCCGACCAAGGCACAACAATCTTTTACACCTCCCCAGCACAACCTCAAACCAATGGCCATGCAGAAGCTATCAACAAGCTCATCAAGCAAAACCTGAAGAAATGCTTGGATGAAGCCAAGGGTTTGTGGGCAGCAAAGCTCCCGGATGTCCTCTGGACACTCCGCACCACCCCCACAACGGCCACGGGAAAGTCCCCATACCTCTTGGCTTATGGCACCGAAGCGGTAGTGCCAGTGGAAATGGAAGTCCCAAGTGAGCAAGTCACAACTTACGACCCCAAGACAAATGCAACAGGGCTACAACTCAATATGGACCTCATAGAGGAACGCCGAGACAAGGCATACCTCAGAGTCATTAACAACAAACAGAAAATAGCCCGGTACTACAACAAAAAAGTCGTATCTCGCCCCCTGAAAATAGGAGACTGGGTCATGAAAGAGGTCATTCCCCACCCTACTGGTCTCAAATTGAAGTGGGAAGGCCCACTCGAGATAGTTGACGCTCCGGGACCCGCCACATTCTATCTCCGCGATTGTGATGGTCGCGTGCTGCCCCGCCCCTGGAACGCTCGCCACCTCCATCTCTATCCCAGATAATTGCATCATGTATTTTAGCGCAGTAGCGGCACCAACAATGTACACTTCGCCCATTGGCGGCTCATTCTAAATGCCATGAAGTGCTTTGCTGTGTAGACATACCACACTTCATTTCCACACAACGCCACCTGTTCGCCCCATAGCGGCCCACCACGCGGCTAACACGGTTCCCCTAGCCATCCTTTAAACCTAGCCAGCCCGACAACAAAACTCTTACTTTAAACTTCCTATCAACATCACAGATATATGTTCGCCTCATTCACCCCCATAAATCCAAAGACAAAGAACGCCACCAATTCATACCGTCAAACAGTGGATCCACGTAGTAGCAATGAAGCTGGTTGCAAACAGCCAAGCGCTCGTACCCACTCGATAGAGGGTGAAATGGGACGCTTCCCAAATTTGAGGTTTGTCGATCCCCCAAAACCCTAAACCCTCTGACACTTCTTTAATTGACAGGTTACGGGAGAAAGCCCCTGCATCTGAATGATCCCCTCAGAGATCAAGGCAACGGCCCGCAACGCTCAGTAGCGAGTCTCCCCAATTAAGCGTGGACTGACTCACCACATAGCGGCCCACAACGCCACCTCACGACAGTCCTCAATCAAGTGTGGACTGCCTCGCTTTTCAAAAAAAAAAATGGGCTGCCTCATCAAGGCAACGGCCCGCAACGCTAAGTAGCGAGTCTCCCCAATCAAGCGCGGACTGACTGGCCACTTCACGACAGTCCCCAATCAAGCGCGGACTGACTCGCCACATAAGCCTCAGTCCCCAATCAAGCGCGGACTGACTGGCCACTTCGCGACAGTCCCCAATCAAGCGCGGACTGACTCGCCACATAAGCCTCAATCCCCAATCAAGCGCGGACTGACTGGCCACTTCGCGACAGTCCCCAATCAAGAGCAGACTGACTCGCCACATAAGCCTCAGTCCCCAATCAAGCGCGGACTGACTGGCCACTTCGTGACAGTCCCCAATCAAGCGCGGACTGACTCGCCACATAAGCCTCAGTCCCCAATCAAGCGCGGACTGACTAGCCACTTCGCGACAGTCCCCAATTAAGCGCGGATTGACTCGCCACATAAGCCTCAGTCTCCAATCAAGCGCGGACTGACTGGCCACTTCGCGACAGTCCCCAATCAAGCGCGGACTGACTCGCCACATAAGCCTCAGTCCCCAACCAAGCGCGGACTGACTGGCCACTTCGCGACGGTCCCCAATCAAGCGCGGACTGCTTCGCCATATAGCCACGGTCCCCAATCAAGCGCGGACTGACTGGCCACCTCGCGACAGTCCCCAACCAAGCGCGGACTGATTCGTTAGAGCAACATTAAACTTGTCTTCCTGTCAACAGGTTTCAGGAACATCACCCCCGTCACCATGCCTCCTACTCCCGGGTAAAACCTATCCTCGGCATCTCTAGCATAACTCCCCACCCAAGAACTC
The DNA here is from genome assembly GCA_034370585.1 of Fragaria x ananassa. Taxonomy (NCBI): domain Eukaryota; kingdom Viridiplantae; phylum Streptophyta; class Magnoliopsida; order Rosales; family Rosaceae; genus Fragaria; species Fragaria x ananassa. The sequence continues at coordinate 6,887,650 of CP139760.1, forward strand.
TCTCGGACTGGGGACTTAGGGACTTGTTAGTACATAGCCAAAATACTTGGCTAAGCTGAGAATACGGTACAATTAACCGATCGAGATAGCCCTGGTGGGCCCTTCACAGACATCCAAGGAAGGAAGGACCGGCAACAAACCGCTTGCCGAAGTCGCTCTAGCAACAAAACACCCCCAAAAGAGGAGGCACTCCAAAGGAGGGCAAAGAGTCCCACATTGGAAACAAGCTCAAGGTACACAAGCTTAGCCTATAAAACAAACTCAAGGTACACACATCTACCTTACCTGACATCCCAAAGATTCATACTCTCTTACTTTCATTCCTCTACCCGTACAAGTGCATATAGTTTACTTAAGCATTGGAGAGTAGAAGACTGGGCCACCCCAGTCCCGACCCCGTGACGCTGTTACTTGTGCAGGTACCGAGTGAAAGCCCCAAAGCCCCTCAGGAATTCTACTTCGTTCCGCCTCGCGACCTCTTCCCGGCTCGCAACGTAACAGGTAGAAACAATACTTATTCAAAAATATGAATTCAATAAAATATATATATATATATATATATATATATATTCATCCGGATTTGATATAAATTTTTCTATTTTGTATTTTGTATCTTATGTTTAAAAATTCGTACCCAGCCCACGATAAAACCAGTACCTAATCATGGAATGCAAGCATCAAGTTCATTATCAACAAAGCATATGTTTAAAAAATAACGATAATTTATCTCCTAAACATAAATTAGGCAAATTAGACAGTACATAAAACATAAAACATAGCCTAAAAATAAATTCAAAATCAAAAGTAAAAAAGAAGAAAAACGCTAACCTTGGAGACCGGGAGAGCGAGGGAGGAGGGAGGAGGTGGAGGTGGAGACCGGGAGAGGGAGGGAGGGAGGAGGCGGAGACGGGAGAGGGAGGGAGGAGGGAGGAGACCGGGACTGGGAGAGGGAGGGAGGAAACGGGAGGAAGCGGAGACGAGAGAGGGAGGGAGGAAACGGGAGGAGGCGGAGACGGGAGAGGGAGGGAGGAGGGAGGAGGGAGGAGACCGGGAGAGGGAGAGGGAGGAGGGAGGAGACCGGGACCGGGAGAGGGAGGGAGGGAGGAGGGAGCTGGAGGCGGAGATAATTAGAAGGGAGGAGGGAGGAGGCTAGGGTTTCGCAGTTAAACCCGAAAACTTTAGCCGACGAAATAATTATTTCGTCGGCTAAAGATACCAATTTCGTCGGCTATACACCAATTCGTCGGCTAAACCTTCTAAACTCGTCGGCTAAAACTTTGAAATTCGTCAGCTAAACTTTATAAATTCGTCGGCTAAACCTTTGAAATTCGTCGGCTAAACCTTTGAAATTCGTCGACTAAAAGTATTTTTATACATTTGGCAAGTTGTGATTGTGATGATCAAACTTGATAAACAGAAATCCAACTGTCAGATCTGACCATCATGATAAAATACATGTATGGAAAAAAATTCAACTTGATCCGAAAAGAATAAGGGCTCGATCCGGACGGTCAATCTCGTAAGTCAACCCCCTAAACGCACGGAAAAGGTCGTTCGACCGTCTAAATTATGTATTTTGGCCGGACCTCCAACTGAAAATAGTTTTAAACCAATGACACGCAACAAGTCGTATAAAAATGGTACGCAAAATAACCACCGAATATAGGGCTACTCATAGGGGAAAAAATGAAAAATTGCATTGACCGCAACTATCGGCACCGAATATTTACCGAAATAGTGTGATTTTTCAACCGTGGATGTATTTCAACATTCTCGTCATATCTTATTTCATGACTTTTTGGCGTTTGAAGGTTTTACGTGTAGTTTGTTTTTGAAACGGAACATTTACATAACACTTGGTAAACAAGTTTTACAACATTACTACGCATGTTGTGATTGTGATGATCAAACTTGAGAAAAGGAAATCCGACGGTCAGATCTGACCATCATGATAAAATACATGTATGGGAAAAAATTCAACTTGATCAGACAAGGTTAAGTGCTCGATCCGGACGGTCAATCCCGTAAGTCAAACCCCTAAATGCACAGAAAAGGTCGTTGGACCGTCTAAATTTCGTATTTTGGCCGGACCTTCAACTGAAAATATTTTCAAATCGATGAGACATAATAAGTCGTAAAAAAATTTTACGCAAAATAACCACCGAAGATAGGGCTATAGTATGTAACAGAAAAAGTTTTCGGTTTAGCCGACGAAATACCCTAATATTTTGTCGGCTATAGGTTCTTTTAGCCGACGACTTTTCATATAATTTCGTCGGCTAAAGTCCTTTGAAAATTTTGGTTGACCGCCAAAAAATTTTGGTTGAAAATTTTGAAAATTTTTCGACTTTAGCCGACGACTTTTCATATATTTTCGTCGGTTAAAGTCCTTTGAAAATTTCGTCGGCTAAAGATACCAATTTCGTCGGCTATACACCAATTCGTCGGCTAAACCTTTGAAATTCGTCGGCTAAAAGTAGTTTTATACATTTGGCATGTTGTGATTGTGATGATCAAACTTGAGAAACAGAAATCCAACCGTCAGATCTGACCATCATGATTAAATTAGTTTGTATGGGAAAAAATTCAACTTGATCCGAAAAGAATAAGGGCTCCATCCGGACGGTCAATCTCGTAAGTCAAACCCCTAAACGCACGGAAAATGTCGTTCGACCGTCTAAATTACGTATTTTGGCCGGACCTCCAACTGAAAATAGTTTTAAACTGATGACACGCAACAAGTCGTATAAAAATTGTACGCAAAATAACCACCGAATATAGGGCTACTCATAGGGGGAAAAAATGAAAAATTGCATTGACCGCAACTATCGACACCGAATATTTACCGGAATAGTGTGATTTTTTAACCGTGGATATATTTCAACATTCTCGTCATATCTTATTTCATGACTTTTTGGCGTTTGAAGGTTTTACGTATAGTTTGTTTTTGAAACGGAACATTTATATAACACTTGGTAAACAAGTTATACAACATTAGTATGCATGTTGTGATTGTGATGATCAAACTTGAGAAACAGAAATCCGACCGTCAGATCTGACCATCATGATAAAATACATGTATGGGAAAAAATTCAACTTGATCCGAAAAGAATAAGGGCTCGATCCGGACGGTCAATCTTGTAAGTCAAACCCCTAAACGCACGGAAAAGGTCGTTCGACCGTCTAAATTACATATTTTGGCCGGACCTCCAACTGAAAATAGTTTTAAACCGATGACACGCAACAAGTCGTATAAAAATTTTACGCAAAATAACCACCGAATATAGGGCTATAGTAGGTAATAGAAAAATTTTAGGGTTTAGCCGACGAATACCCTAACGTATTCGTCGGCTATAGTATGTAATTAAAAAATTTAAAAATAACTATAGCCGACGAAATATTAGGTTATTCGTCGGCAAAAACCTTCTTAGCCGACGAATTATAGTGTATTTCGTCAGCTAAAGGAAAAAATACATTAAAAAAACAGACGATATTAGTAAACCATACTAACTTCCTGTCATCTTTAGCCGACGAAATTTTAATTTTGTCGGCTAAAGTCTGTGACTATAGACGACGAAAATATAATTTCGTCGGTTAAAGAAGGTTTAAAGTCGTCGGCTAAAGTCACAGACTTTAGCCGACGAAAATAAATTCTTTTGCTGACGAAATTTTAATTTCGTCGGCTAAAGATGACTATAGCCGACGAAAATAAAATTTAGCCGACGAAGGAAAATTTCGTCTGCTAAAGTCTACTTTAGCCGACGAAAAATTGATTCGTCGGCCTGGTTTTTTTTTTCGTCGGCTAAGGCCTTTCTTCTTGTAGTGCGATAAGCAAACATAGCCGTCGGTTTGCCCATAGTTGCCTTCCGGATAGTAAATTTTTGGTTTACCGCTGCAGTTTTCTGAGTTTAATTGGCTTCTGCAAGCTTTCATAGTTCATACATATTATGTTGGTCGAATTTAAAACATAGATGCACATCACCAAGTCAACCATAAGAGCATACCATGGTTCTTACTTCAAACTTCTAAGCATAGTATCATCTTTGTTAGAGGCTGATCAATCAGTAGTAAAGATGAGCATGCCAAAAGAATTGTTTTATTGTGCCGCTCTTAAGAGAATATCTTGTGTTTAAAACTCTGATCTGCACCTGAAATTAGAGTTTAATCAGGAAAAAACACTATGTTCTTCCTCAACAGTCACACCCTAATCTCATTAGTTTTTATTTTATGCACCTAATGAAGTATGAGTATGCTCAAGGATCGACTGGAACAGATTATGTAATCACACAATGTTTGACGGCCATTTTGTCTTTCATTTAGTATCTTTAGAAAACATATTATTTGAAGTGTTTCCCTAGGTAGTTGATAAAGCAATAAAGTTGGCTCACCTTTATTTACTTGCTTAAAAATTGATTCCTTTTGGCTGTTGGTATTTACTTAAATGGAATGGTTCAATTTTCTTAGTGCTCAGCTTAAATTATGTTACGGCACTGTGAAAATTGAGTATGTTTAGTTAGCGTAAAGGTTCTATTGATATTTAGCCTTGTCTTAATATAGCCAACACAAATTGCTTGGTAAAGATATGGAATACAATGGCTGATACTTTCTTGGGGTGTTTTTTTTTTTTCAATTTCATTTGAATCAAGTTTAGCTATTATCTTTTTTGTTGACATTCTGAACAATTAGCATTAGTTGTTTAGCGGGGATTCTTGATAATCTCTGTTGTTGCTGGTGATGTGGACACAATTGAATGTTGTCTTTTATAACAGTTACAAGAAAAATGAGAAGCTTTCTTTTTTATTTTGTTTCTCTCTTTAAAGCATACAAACAGATAACTTCACCAAAACCGTGTTTTTACCTACGTACCTGTTATAATGATTTATAATTAGTTTTCAGAACTAAACAACCAAACAAAATGTATTATTCCTTTATTAATATTAATAGATTTTATTTGATGTTTGTATGTTATTTTAAAGTTAAATTTCATTATTTAATTAGTCATGTTAATACCCACTTTTGATAATTCTATTCATTTAATGGAAGGAAATCATTCTGATCCAAATAGCCATAGTTATATTTGTGCTACCTGCAGTGTGAAGATAATTCAGACAGAGTCAACGTGTTTCAATGGGTTCAAAACAGCAAGACAACCATAATCTTCGAACATCAAAAAGAACGCGCATAAGCCATATCCAGCAAATGCATCATAATAAGGTTAATGAAAATGCAAGGGACAATGATGATCTTGCATTCATCAATGAAGGTAATCCATTTGAAACTTGAGTACATATTGGATATATTTGTTCAGCATTAAACATAGTATGCGCAATAATTTTTCATATTCTATGAACAGGAAGCTCTATAAATGTGATTCCTCAAATAATTGACATGCCTTATAATGATGGTATGGTGCAAGTACATCGCAAATGTCATGCTCCGACCCTTAATTTTTACCTTAATTACTAACATGGTGGTAATAAGAGTTTTTACCGTTTTCGTCATTAAGTGTATAATTTAATTAGTCCCTAGAGTGGTGTTAGGGGACGATTATTTACAAGGATTTATTCGAATGAAGAAATTGTGACGACGGTAAAAAATGGTAATTTTTGCTAGTAAAAGGTAATTTTTATTGGGGTGTTGAATTTTGAAATGAGTATTAGTGGTGGACTGGTTTGGGCCATTCTTTCTCTCCTCTCTTCACGCGTCCCCCCTCTCTCTCTCTCCCTCCCTGACTCTCTCACTACCCGGAAACCCATCGGACCTCCGTTTGTCGCCGCACCGGTCCCAATCGGTCGGCCTTCGACCCAGCTTCCTTTCTAGACCGGTGAGAGGCTCCCTAGCACCGCTGATCGAGAGGAAACCCCGCCGGAAACTCCGACTGCCCAAAGGATTCCGTCATCGGAACTCCTTCCTCTGACAGCCATAGCCGGCGAGCCTTGACTCAAAAGAAAGCCCTCCTCCCGTGTAGCAATCCCTCCAAAGGGCTCCCTCCATCTCGAGCTAGGTAAGGAGAAATCGATAATGAAAATTCTAGTGCTTTTTATGTGTTTTCGTTCGATTGGCATAGTTAGGCTTGTAATTGGTGTTTGTGGTAGTTAGAAAAGTTGTGAAGGAGGTTGAGAGGAATGTGCTGTCAAATTTTGGTGGGCATTGGAAGTCGCCGGAGCTGGCCGCCGCCGAGAAAAATGTTTTTTGTAGGGAATTTTATGAGGAGTTTATTGGAATGAGTTTTAGAATATTTGGAGGAGTTTTGGATAGGTTTGGGAATTTTTGAAGTTTAGTATTTTTACGGATTAATAAGTTAAAATCCGGCCACGTGATTATTTAAGATTAGAAAGGTGGAAGGTGTTTAGAGGATGTCGGTTAATTTTTGTGGAGGTTTATTGGTTGGTAGTGAAATTATGATTTTGGTCTATAGGCATGGTTGAGCACGCAGAGCTCATATTTGATTACGCCTATTTTCTTCAAGCGTCGGTGTTTTACTTAAGGATTTATTTATGTTTATGGAACAGGACGCGAGGAGGCTCGAGTTGACGAAGCCTCCGACCGACATCAGGCTTAGGCCTAATTTGTGAGTGGACCTTTGTTTTAAATAATGTGCTTAAAATGCTTTATTGTTGAATAATTTTCTATTATTGGAAATTTCCCAAAATTGAGAATTTCGGTAATTATACTCATATATAGTTGATTATGAAAATAATATGTATATAAATAAATGCTAGCTAGCTATACGTGTGTTTCCCCCATACTGAGGTACAATTTCAGTATGGGGTGACGTGAGCGTTAGACGCCAGCGTCGTAGCCTTGTATGACTTTCTATTCTTCGAATTCATTTATAGAATTCGTACAAGGAATCAGCACGTATATATACCCACTCTGACATTTTTGAATATTTTCCCCTGGGATTTTCATTTTAAAATGTCCAGTCTGCAGCGTTCGGATGGGGTCTAGAAGGAGACGTCAAGGCATAGTCACCCATCTATCTGTTATATTTCGCCAGTACGTTACTTGTTTAATCTACTAGGAGATTGTCAGCTTCCGCTGTGTTTTTAATGTTTAGTAGCTCTAAATATTGTTGAGATTTTTGTATAACTTATTCTGGCTATTTTTGGGTTGTAGCAGATGATGTTATTTTGGTTAAAAGAGTGGTTCTTTAATTCTTCCGGGTTAGGGTTTTCCATTTTCAAAGGAGGTTTGCCGAGTCCTTCGGTAAATTTTCCTTGGAGGTGGTCCCCACAGGACTCACCTCGGATTTCAGGGTGAAATTCGGGGCGGGCCTTGACAGCAAAGGCAGAGGACGTGGAGCTCATAATTGTGCCCGAGATTTTCATGAAATTACTGGAGACACAAAATATCGTCTGCCGACACCAAGATCATGTCAATATTGTTGTGCTCGCCTATTCCATCATGAAAGCAATGATATGTGTTGTTTTAACGAAAAAACTATTATTCCAATAATTCAATGCCCACCCGAGATGTTACAACTATTTTCCACTCAAACGTTGGAAGGCACTCATTTCAGACAACATATTCGAGCTTACAATCATGTTTTTTCTTTCACATCAATGGGTGTACATATTGATGAAAAATTAGTGACAGGTGGTTCAACATTCACTTTTTGTGCTCAAGGCTCCATATATCATAAAATAGGAAGTCTTTTACCAAATGAGAATAGCAGACCACGATTTCTACAAATGTACATATATGACACAGATCATGAAGTGGACAATCATATGTTAGAGAATGAAACATTACATAGAAATGTGGTTGAGACTATTCAGCAAATTTTAAATCAGCACAATCTATTTGTTTGAACTCTTCACCACTTAGCTCAACGACAAGATTTGGAAACATGTAAACTCATCATTAAAGAGCTGCCTGCAAATTAGCTTCAGTATACCTTACCATCTGAGTCACAAGTTGCTGCAATAATAGTCGGTGCAAATGATACAAGAGATATAAGAAATCGAAATATTATGATAGAAACAAGGGAAGGCCAACTTCTAAATATATCGGATTGTGCTGGCTATTACGATCCTTTACAATATCCGTTGTTGTTGACTTATGGTACATATGGATGGGATATAAACAGTCAAAGCAACAACGGCAGTGAGATAACGTGTCGTGCTTATTATGCATATGTTTTACAGGTAAATTTTTCTTATATATATATATATATATCTGTGTGTGTATCAATATATTGTTTTTGGCATTACGTAATTCATATATCATTTTAGATTCGTCCACATGAAGACTCAATTTTACTTCGAGGAGGCTACCTATTGCAGCAGTATGTCGTTGATAACTATGTCAAAATTGAAACACAAAAGCTCAGATATATTCGTAATAATCAGTCAGACTTGCGATGCGAATTTTATAATGGGCTCCAGGACTCGCTAAATGTTGGTGAGGATAATGCAGTTATAAACTTTATTATTATTATATAAAATAAAAGATTATGTTCGTTTATGAGTAATTGTTAAAATAAGCATTTACATTATAATAATAACATGTAACATAGGTCGAAGAATTCTTTTGTCATCTACGTTTATTGGTAGTCCACGTGATATGCATCAACGATACCAAGACGCAATGACTTTGGTCAAAAAGTACGGGAACCAGATATTTTCCTCACAATGACATGCAACCCAAATTGGGAAGAAATAAAAACAAAATTATTTCCAATTCAAATATCTCAAGATCGTCTAGATTTATGTACTCGAATTTTCCGTGCCAAATTAGAAAATTTGAAAGAAGATGTTATTAAAAAAAGTGTTTTGGGTAAAGTCATTGTATATGTTTATGTCATCGAATTTCAAAAACGTGGTCTCCCACATGCTCATATGCTTCTAATGTTACATGACGAGGATAAGCTTAATAGACCTGATGATTATGATAAAATAGTTCGTGCTGAGATACCGGATCAAGATAAAGAGCTTGAATTGTACGATGTTGTATTGAGACACATGATACATGCTCCATGTGGAACCCATAAGCCAAATTCCCCATGTATGAAACGTGGAAATTGCAAACGAGGTTATCCTAAACCTTTTTCAATAAATACATTTTAAGGAAATGACTCCTACCCTACTTATCGCAGACGTGATATACACTCAAGTGCAAATGTTGATAATAGGTGGGTAATTCCATACAACCCTTGGTTACTTGCAAAAGATGATTGTCATATCAATGTCAAAATTTGTTCTAGCATTAAAAGTGTTAAATATTTGTACAAGTATGTTTATAAAGGTCTCAATAAAGTAACGTTTTCAGTGCAACATAAACGTGATGTGGATGAAATCAAAAATTTTGTTGACGCAAGATGGGTTTGTGCACCAGAAGCTTTTTGGAGAATATTCAAATTCTTAATGAACCGAATGTACCCTTCAGTAGAAAGATTGCAAATTCATCTACCAAATAGACATAATGTTTTCTTTCAAGTTCAATAAAGGGTAACAAATATCATTGCTAATAACAGTAACTCAATGACAATACTCACTGAATTTTTAGTTAAGAACAAAAAGTGCGAAGCTGCACGTCAGTATTTATACCGAGAGTATCCTAAAACATTCAAAATGGGATAAGAAAAAAAAAGCTTGGGAAGAAAGACAAACTAACCAAAAGGTAATTGGTAGAATATACACAGTATCCCCTTTAGAAGGAGAAAAATTCTATTTTACGTGTACTCTTAAATCATGTTAGAGGACCTAAATCATATGAAGATCTCAGAACAGTTAATGACATTTTGCACCCAACTTTTAAAAAAGCTGCTGAACAACGAGGGTTGTTAGAAGATGATGACAACATCCGAAAATGTTTACAAGAAGCCTCCAACATACGTATACCTTCATCTTTAAGAAGATTGTTTGCCACCAATTTAGTTCATTGCAAGTCATAGAGTACGAAATTTGTGGGACCAATTTTACCAGTTTATGATAGAAGATTATACTTCTTCAAGTGCTCCAAACAACGTGCATACTACGAACAGACTTTTGCGAGATTTGAATGAATTGTTGGTCCAACATAGTAAATCTAACTCGGATTATGATTTGCCACAAATGACAAGAGATAATAACGAAGGATCAAAATTGCCAAGGCTAATACAAGATGAAGTTTCGGTTATCACTCCTCAACAAGATTACAACGCAGTTCATCATCTAAATCAAGATCAGATTTTTGCATAAAACACTATAATATCTGCTATTGAGCGAAATGACAATGTCATGTTCTTTGTTGATCTTCTATTGAGCGAAATGACAATGTCATGTTCTTTGTTGATGGTCCAAGAGGTACTGGAAAAACCTACTTATACGGTGCATTGTTAGCAACGTTGAGAAATAAGAATCATATTGTATTGGCAACAGCAACCTCTGGAATAGCAGCAACAATACTTCCTGGTGGAAGAACGACACACTCAAGGTTTAAAATTCTACTGGATCCCGAGAAAACTCCTGAATGCTCAATTAGTAAACAATCAGATCTAGCCGAGTTAATACGAAGGTCATCAGCTATTATCTATGATGAAGCACCAACGATGCATAAATGTGCGTTCGAGGCTTTGAATGAAACTTTGAAAGATATAACAAAAGTTGATTTACCATTTGAAGGTAAAGTAATGATTTTTGGCGGAGATTTTCGACAAATTCCACTAGTTGTTCCTAAAGGTACAAGGTCAGAAATGGTCCGCGCCAGTATGATAAATACCTCCTTTTGGAAAGATGTGAAAATCCTTCGTTTACGACAAAATATGAGATCCATCAACGATCCACAATTCTCAGACTTTTTACTAAATGTTGGAAATAGAGAACAACCATATGTGATTGAAGACATGATACGATTACCTTCGTGTATGGTCATACCATGGGATGGGGAACAATCAGTCAATCATTTAATAAACGAGGTTTTCCCCGATTTAGAAACTCAAGTAAATGATTCAACATACGTGGTTGAAAGAGCAATAATCACTCCGAAAAATAATGATGTTGATATACTTAATGAGATGATTATAAAACAAATTCCAGGTCTCGAACACATCATGTACTCTTTCGACTCAAATGAGGATGATACCAGAAATATGTACCAACAAGAATTCTTGAATTCCATTTCACCTTCTGGTATGCCCCTACATCAGTTAATTATCAAAGAAGGCGTTGTCCTTATGTTTTTGAGAAACATTGACCCAAAAATAGGATTATGTAACAGCACAAGATCAACATGTCACAAGTTGTATAACAACCTTATTGATGCAGAAATTCTAAGTGGTCAATTTACAAAAACTAGAGTATTTTTATCAGAAATCACTTTAAAAAGTACCAAGAATTTTGAACTCCCTTTCGAGATTACAAGAAAACAATTTCTTGTGAAGTTGAGTTTTGCACTTACAATAAACAAATCAACAGGACAAACAATACCAAATGTCATCATTTACCTCCCTGATCATGTATTCACTCACGGTCAAATATATGTAGCTTTATCACAAGGGGTTTCAAAAGCTACCACCAAAGTCTTGGTCAAAAAAATCTCGATCGAAGGACATAAAGAGGTGTTGACAACAAATGTTGTATACAAAGAAATTTTGCTTCATCCGAGTTAATGTAATTAATCACATAAGGTACTGATAATACTTATTATACTTATTATACTCTTTAATAGATACCTACCGTTAGTGTTTAATTGTTGCAAGTTTTGAAATGCAAACACTCATTTTCTTTTATCCCTTACAGGAAAACCTCTCAGTGAGCACATTGTTGCAGATGCATGAAGAATTATCTAACTGCAAGTTTATATGTAAACACTTAATACTCAATGAATTGTAATATATAATCTATACTTTTGAAGTTCTTAAGAATTTTCATGTGATGGGCGTGGGGATGAACCTCCCAACTAAGGTTGGGTTCCAAACCCCTTTTAAAAAAAAACATGATCATCTAAATTTTTATTATGTTATTTCTATCGTAATATGAAATTTATAAGCGTTATTAATTGCATAATTACATCAAAAATAGTAATTAATCGTAAACGATCACAATGCATTTCATCTCCTTAGTATCGGTAGGTGGCATCTATCTCTTTCGAAAATGTACTTAGGAGACGAAATCTTTTTTATGAAAAATAAAAAATAAAAAAATTATTTACCTAGGCGACGGAACAATCCTCTAAATTATACTTAAGAGACGGAAAATATACTTAGAAGACGAAATCATTTTTATTAAAAATATATATATATATATATATATATATATATATATTCACTTAGGCGACAAACTCTTCATGTTTCGTCGACTAAATATTTTTGAAATTTTTTTTGGACATCATGATTAAGGCGAGGCGAGGCGAGTGAGGTGGGGCGAGGCGAGGCGAGGCGAGTGAGGTGGGGCGAGGCGAGCTGAGTGAGGCAAGTGATGCGAGCTAAGTGAGGCGAGGCAAATGAGGCGAGTGATGCGAGACGAGGAGGCGGGGCGGGTGAGGCGAGGCAAGTGTGGCGAGGGACGCGAGGTGCGTTAGGCGGGGCGAGACGAGCTGAGTGATGCGGGGTGAGGCGAGGAGGCAGGGCGAGGCGAGGTGAGGCGGGTGAGGTGAGGCAAGTGTGGCGAGGGACGCGAGGTACGTTAGGCGGGGCGAGACAAGCTGAGTGATGCGGGGTGAGGCGAGGCGAGGCGAGGCGAGGTGAGGCGAGTGAGGCTGGGCGAGGCGAGTGAGGCGGGGCGAGGCGAGACACGTGAGGCGAGTGGCGCGACCACTCTGTCCTTACTTTTATTTCATTTTTACATTTGTGCCATTGTAGCCAAGATTGACTGATTTATCCTTAACTGGCAGAATGAAGGTTCTGCCCCTACTTCTAATTTATTTACAATGTTGTCGTTGGTCTGATTGTAAAGACGTACCCTTACTTTAATTTTATTTATCATGCTGCGCGAGGCGAAGCGCTTGAGACGGGGCAAAGGGGGCTGAGTGAGGCGGGGCGAGCTGAGTTAGGCGAGATGAGTGAGGCGAGTGACGCTGGGTAATGCAAGACAAGTGAGGCGAGACAAGTCAGGCATGGCGAGCCGAGTGAGGCGAGGTGAGGTGAGTGAGACAGCGGGGGTGAGACGAGGCGATTGAGGCAGGGTGAGGCGGGGCGAGGCGAGGCGAGTTATGCTAGTGATGCTAGGCGAGGAGTGGGTGGGTGAGGTGAGGCAAGGGTGGCGAGTGAGGCGGGGCGAGGCGAGCCGAGTAAGGGGAGTGATGCGAGGCGAGGAGTGGGCGGGGGAGGCGAGGCGAGTGTGTCGGGGGAGTTTCTATTCACGTGAACAATGACGGGCTCTATGAAAAAAAAAAGACTCATACACCCGGTCCAAACACCCGGTAATTTATAAGTGCTATTAATTGCATAATTACATCAAAAATAGTAATTAATAATAAAAGCTCACAATCCATTTTCGCATGCGTGAAAGCGCGTACTGCAACAGTAGTGTATGTTAACAGCTTTGGAGAACATAGATGATGGAAAATTAAGAGTGATCACAAATGATGATTAAGGTCTCGATAAGTCAATATGAACACTACTGCAATTTAGAGCCAATTAGCGTAATGTCCGGGCCTTGAAGAGATTAGTGATGAAAAAACTAGTATTTGATATATAACGAACAAGTCTTGCAACGACTCAAGTAGGAAGTCTAGTCTTCGTTCGTATCACCAAGTCATGGTCACAAATTGGAGCGTCTTCCTAAGAATTTTATGTTTTGCAGTAGGATAATAATGAGCTATCCCACCTTAGTACCACACTTCTCCATAACCACTAACAAATGATACTGGAGTTGGATTTGAAAGAAACAGACTTTACTGTCTTCAGTAACAGTTCAAAGAGTGATGGCCAACACCAAACTATGGTCATGCTTAGTGTTTTGGTTAAAACCATGACCACATTGTATGGAATGTGTGTTCATGAAATAAATCGATCCATACTTCAAGCACTGATATTGATTCGTGTGCCCCAGTGACTGAGACTAATCTCTCTGCCGTTATAACAAAAGGTACCGTGCTCTATTACTTATGTCCAAGTAAAATACCAAAACCAGACAGGAAAAAGCGATACGACCAAATCCTTAATTAGAAGAGTTGAGCTATTGAGTATGCTTGCTGATGAAACTTCTATTGCTCCAAAAAAGTTCTTAGACAAGGTGGAGCTATGGGAATCACATAAACCCCTGTTCTAGCATGGGAAGAGAAAAAAAAAAACAACTGTTTTGACTTGATGAACCAGGGCATGATATTTTACTGTTGGCCATACCAAAAGTGGGTATTGAATTTGAAACCTATCCATCTATTGCCCTCCCTGTGCAAGTGTTGGACATAATGAAGATAAACGCAAAATAAACTATCCCTCAACTAACCAGCTGACAGCTCAAGATGGAAGGAAGATCAAATATAAGGTATGAGTTTGTAATTGTAAACCTCAACTGCCTAACAAACATTTATAAATATATGTCTCAGAATGTTGATGACAAGAGGGACATGAACTTCACCCGAGAGAGGGTCTATATACCCCAATGACATGCAAGAGTTTTTCCCTCCATTCCAGATTTTAAAGTTCATATTACAACTTACTTTCCAAGAAACTGATAGTGAAAAAATGGTACATGCTCAAATATGCCAGAATGGATTTTTATAACATGATCACTAAAATGACTATGATTGTTCTAAGTTCTAAGATTTAAATCTAAGTTCTAAGTTCTAAAATCTGACAAATCACATTGTAGGTAGCAAAATGTATCACATGTTACATGGAACATGAATGAACTGGTCTCTTACCACAACATTCCGAAAGGTATGAACGTGTTATAAAGCATTGAAATCATGTACGAAGTTTCATACAGCAAATATGATATAGGCAGAAGGAGCTCAGATCCCAAGCAACAACTCAGAAAATGAAGCACCCATAAAATTTCTATCTACTAGCATGCATTTTTAGTTTTGATGTGTTAATCAATGGCAATGATAAGAAAACCAACAGATACATACAGCAAGAAAACTGGGTAAAGTGCAAGAGCTTTTCTCCTGGGGTTGACTGCTGAACTCATGAAAGGATATGCAGACCAAGAACTCCAAGCCAGTGTAATGCTTACTACAACCACCTTCAATATCACATTGTCCTTCACCATACAGATTAAAGCTCCAACATCCAGAGGGAATAAGCAGTAACCAAGAAGACTCAGGCTCTGAAAGAAAATTATGTGTCCACCCTGATAAAGACCACTTTGTTAAGCTTCATATTTTGTTGGAGAACAAGTTATTTAGCAAACAATAATAAAATCAGCTCTTCATATCGTAATAAAATCAGCACGTGACCTATTACATCGTTTTGTTATAGAAAGATCAGGACATAAATTGCTATTATAGTTTATGAACCACAATGGACCACATGAATACCAGTACTAGAGACCACACTGGCGAAGAACACAACTACCTATCTTGTAATCCACTTATATTACATACCTACACCATAAACTCAACCAGCACTTATTAGATCCTATAACATCAATTTTGATAAAAGAAAAATTTTAAAAAATCATGAATCAACGACCATGATTCACTATTTGACAAGCCTAGTGGTGCTTACACTCATAAATCAGCTCTCCTTACACACAATGTGTGCATACATACAAAGAAGAGTTCTCAAATTCTATAAAATCTCATACCAGCATTAACATCTCAAAATAGAAGTACAGAGAGAAAGGGGTTATTACCAGCAGGAGTACATTCAATGTCAAAATCACAGCACCAGCAGCAAGTACAGCAAACGCAACCGCGAAAACTTCAGACTGAAAAAAAAAAATCAATTCAATTTCAACATTAGATCATCACCTTAACCTAATCAAAGTAGTCGAGAATTTCAAACAAAAAAAAAGAAAGAAATGCAATGGATGACCTTTTTGACAGAGGCAGACCAGGAGAGAGTGAGGCCCAAGAACACAATGAAGAAGAAAGGGCCCCACAGATCCCAATCCCTGAGAGCCTTCCCGGGGTCCTCACGGTAAGGATTAGGAAACACGACGAGCTTGAGATTGCTGACGATCCTGGACAGGTCACGCTTGACGGTGTCCCAAACGGGCTCGGTCAAGGTGTTGGGCGGGGACCCGAACCCGGAAGGGGCGCCGTTGGTGGTGGAAGTGGCGGAGGGAACGGGAGGAGGGGCGGGGACAGATGGCGGCTTGGGATTGGGCTTCGAGGAGGAAGGGGGAGGGGGGAGGTTGGATTGGATGAAGGGGGAGGAGGAGACGGGGATGGAGGCGCGAGTGGGGCTGGGAGGCTTGGCGGGGAG
The DNA here is from genome assembly GCA_034370585.1 of Fragaria x ananassa. Lineage (NCBI taxonomy): Eukaryota > Viridiplantae > Streptophyta > Magnoliopsida > Rosales > Rosaceae > Fragaria > Fragaria x ananassa. The sequence goes on from CP139760.1 coordinate 6,903,950, forward strand.
GACGGTGGTGGGGCCCGATTGGACGCTGGCGTTGATTAGGTTTTCGATCTCGTCGATGTCGGACTGGGAGGAAGGGTGGAGGGGGACGGTGTCGCTGTGGGAGTGCGAGTGCGAGTGCGACATTTTTGGCCGGGGAATTGGATCTGATGAGTGCAGAGATGGAAGAAGAAAGGGGTTTTAGATCTAAAGCTAGGTGCTCTCTGAGAGCTACTTTGGTTAAAACGTCGTCGTGCAGAGGTTGACGGGAAATTATATTAATTTTACGTGCGCAAATATGCATATATATGCCTTTCTCTCTGTATCTAATTTTTTTTTCTGTTTTTTTTCTCTAATTCATTTAATAGTGCGCGTAAATGCGTCACTGGTTCATATATTTTTTTTTCAAAGTCACACAATTTTCTTATACATTATCTTATCTTAGGACTAACTTATACAGGGAGATCATGTTTTCTCTTTTCTGGCCATCAAAAATAGATTGAGATTTAAATTTAATCAGTATTAACGAAATTTCACACTTAGGCTCTTACTAACTTGACAACTTGTGATAGTTTTTATTCATATTTTTAGGTATGTTATAAATACATTATGTCACGCCCCGAACCTTAATTTTTACCTTTATTACTGGTATAGTGGTAATAAGATTTTTACCGTGTTCGTCACTAAGCGTGTAATTTAATTAGTCCCCAGAGGGTGTCGAGGGACTAATATTTTGAGGGAATTATTCTAAGGAAGAAATTTTGACGACGGTAAATGTCACATCCCGGTTCTTAAGTCAATTTGCAGTTATTTACTATTGGGTTACTTTGACATTTTACCGTTTTAAGTAACCGTTTACTATTTAAGACTCCAAAAGTTGACTTTTTCTTCCGTTTGGAATTCGGGAAAACTTCCTTCATGAAAGTCGTAGAGGATGTAAAACGGAGTTTGTGGACACGCGGCATGCTTAAATCAGAGTTCGTATGAAGAAGTTATGGTCTAAAAACGGGAAGTTACTATCTCAGTAAATGATATATATAAAAGAGAAAGAGAGAGGTTCTAGAAGGGTCGGTTAAACCAACCTAAGCCACAGATTAAAAGGAAAAAAGGAAGGTTCGGGAAAGGGAGAGATCAGTTCAGACCCAGAGCGGGTCTCTGCCGACCCGAATAGCAACGACGGGCGACCCGGCTGCCGCTCCGTTCTCCGGCGACGGCGAGGAGAAAGAAAGGTGGTGATAGCTTTGTCTCGACGTCCTGGTCTTCTCCATGGCATTTATTTTCAGAGATGAAGTTTGGTGAAGAAGAATCGAAGGAGAAGAAGAAAGGCTGGGTTCGCCAGCCAACTTTGGATTCCAGCCACGGCGGCGGGCATGGATGGTGTGGGTAGCTTTGTCTCGGTCTCGTCGACGTTCCTGTGCCTTCAGCTTGCAGAGATGAGGTCTGGTGAGTGAGAATCGAGGCAGAGGAGTGGTTTGAGTTTTCCGGTGAGGGTTCGGTGTTTTCCGGCAAAGTTGTGTTTGACTCAGGTATCAATCTTCATCTACTCGTTAAGCTCTTCCTTGCTGTGTACTTGAATGCGATTTTGGATTGTGTTTTGGAGATTTTGGGTTTAGGCAGTCGATGACCACCATGTGTGGCCACCGTGTACGGCGGCGGCTGCAGTTTTGGGAGTGGGTTTCCGGCTTTCTTAATATATTGAATTGGTAGGTGTGATTACAGGTGCTTGAATTCAAATTTGGTTGAGTTTTGGAGAAAGTTGGGTTTTTGGCAGAATGATTGATGTGTGGTGGCTGCTATGTTCGATGACGGAAGGGGTGGCAGTAATTGTAGTTATGATTCTGGGTTTGGGTTCCTATATTGAGCTTGTATATGTTATTTGAAGTTCTGGATATCTGAAATTTGTAGGTGTTTGGTGATGGGGGATCTAGATGTTCTTGTTTGGTTCTGTGTTACGTTATTAGTGGTGGTGGTTTCCATGTTTTTGGATTAAGTTCCACAACAGGGAAGCTAGAAACTAGGAAATTGATGTTATGTATGATTAAAGTACATAAAGGGAGAAGTTAGGTGATATTTGGATTTATGTCGAGTATTATGTGAAATTGGGAAGAGCAAATTTGGTTGTTGTGAAAATGAGATTGAGAAGGATGCATATGTTTATGGATTTTGAAAGACGAGAGGAGGATAGTCCAAGTTGAAGTGTGTTGCTGGGGAGTGGGAAACAATAAGGGATTTCACTATAAACTGTTAATTTTGGTTATGGATAGGTTCGTTGATAAGTTGTTGCTATGCCTACAATAAAGTAACGATACGAAGGAGATGGGAAGATTGATCAAGATTGAGATAGGCAAATATAAAGGAGTTGGTTTTAGTATATTCAATGGGTGTCCATAGTATATTTAATGGGTGTCCATAGTAAATCTAAGATGGAATGTTTAGTAAATTTGGGTTCAAAGAGAAAGAATGCATGGTTGATGATTGGTATAAGATGAGTTTACTTATTCTCTTGAAACTTTATATTAGAATGATAATAAATTGGTATAGTTTTGATGATGTATGAGGCTTTGTATGGCCGGGTTGATTTGATGAAATGGTTTTTATGAGTCCGTAAGTATGGTTTAATTTTGGACTTGTGGTGGTAAATGAGATGTTGTTAGAGAAGGTAGAGAAGTAGAATAAATGATGAACTACGAGTGGCTTGATCCCTTTAAAAAGGGTACGTAGGCAGCCCGATCAAGTTTTGGGTGCAGCCGCAAATTAACAAAATAAATTTAGGTTCCAAACGCAGTAAAACTGCGTTGTTGTTTTGTTTGAGAATGAGATCCTATCTCATTTTTCGATTTTAGGATTTTCTTTATAATTTCTGGATTTGAGGTATTATACTAAATTGCATATTATTTGGTTTTTGGAAAGATGATAATCATTGAAGTTATTTATTTCATTTAGCATTTTAACGTGTGGGACACGTTATTGAATTTAATTAGTTTCTTTACTCTTTGAATTCTTTGAGTACGGTTGGGAATCGTACTTATGTTTTAATTATGAGTTTCGGGGAAACTCACATGGATTATGTTTCTTTATTTATGCCATACTTGTTGGATCGATATTATTCATGCTAGCATGTCGTTTCGCCTTTCGAGGCGATGTAACTCCCACGTTTTAAGTGGGGTTACTCAAGCCCTTTCCGCCTTCGGGTGATGTGATGTAGTCGACGACATCACGCAAGCCCTACTCCTCTCTGTTATCATAACATGAAGGTGTAGGGAGTATGGGAGTACTATGCTTGGGAGGCAACCGAGTCTGGGAGACTCACTTATATGGCTAGCATGTCGTTCCGCCTTTCGAGGCGATGTAACTTCCACGTTTCAAGTGGGGTTACTCAAGCCATTTCCGCCTTCGGGTGATGTGATGTAGTCGACAGCATCACGCAAGCCCTACTCCTCTCTGTTATCATAACATGAAGGTGTAGGGAGTATGGGAGTATTATTGCCTGGGAGGCAACCGAGTCTGGGAGGCTCACTTGTATGGTTATAACTGTTTCTTATTTATCGTTGTTGATTTGACTAGCGGGGCTAGTCCCTTGTTTTGGTACCTTCTTCTATGAAGGTTATTATTTATCTTTGTCATTAATTTGACTAGCGGGGCTAGTCTGTTTTCTTGGGATTTTCTTTATGAAAGATTTTTGTTAACATTTGCATGCAACGCATTTATGGCATATTGGAAAGTGGGAAAGTATTTACATTTTGGTTATCTTTTGGTTGTGGGATTAGTTTAAGTGAGGAATCCATTATATTGGGAGATGTGTTGAACTTGGGGAGCAGGAAGGCTCCAGGTGTTGAAGATGGATGTTTGGTTTTAGAAGTGTTAAATTGGATTTTTTTTTTTTAGGTAAGGGTCGTCCATTTTTAAGGAAGGTTATGCCGAATTTTCGGTAAATTTTCCTTGAAAGTGGACCCCGCAGGATTTACCTTGGGTTTTAGGGTGAAATTCGGGGTGGGTCCTGTCAGTAAAAATTGTAATTTTTGCTAGTAAAAGGTAATTTTGTTGGGGTATTATTTTAGGGTGTTGAATTTTGGATTTTTGGGTTTTAAAGAAGTGTTGTTGGACCGGGTGGGCTAAAGGCCCAAGTCCATTTTCTTTTTTTTTTATCCCGATTCTCTCTCTCCCGGTTTCCCTCCGCTACCCAGAAAATTGTTCGTCGCCGTCCGCCGTTGTCCGGCCTCCGTTCGCCGCCGGACCTATCCCGTTCGATCGGTCTCCCTCCCAGCTACATTTCTAGACCGATGGCAGTCTCCCTAGCGCCGCCATGAGGGAGAAACGCCACCCTAAACCCCCGGGTGCCGAATCGGTTTTCTCGCCGGAACTCCCTCCTGCGGCCGCCATATCCGGCGAGCCATAGCCCAAAAGGAAGCCCTCCTCTCGTGCTTCAATCCCTCTAAAGGGCTCGCTCCGTCGTGAGCTAGGTAAGGAGAAATCGGATTTTGAAATTTCTAGGGCTTTTTGTGTATTTGTGTTCGATTGATGTGCTTAGGCTTAGAATTGGAGTTTGTGGTAGTTAGGAATGTTGTAGAGGAGGTTGAGAGGAAGATGCTGCCAAAATTTGGTGACCATCGGAGGTCGCCGGAATTGGTCGTCGGCCGCCGCCTCCGGCGGAGCCGCCGAGAAAATGTTTTTGGTGGAGAAAAATATAAGGAGTTTAATGGAATAAGTTTTAGAATTTTTGGAGGAGTTTTGGATAGGTTTAAGATTTGTTGAAGTTAAATATTTTTGGCGGATTATTTATTTATAATCCGGCCATTGGATTTTATTTGGTGAAAAATGATTTTGAGGATGTCGGTGAAATTTGTGGAGTTTTGAGGTTGGCGATGGATTTAAGATTTTGGAGTGTTAGGCTTGGTTAAGCGCATAGCATATTTAATTATGCATGTTTTGCATTTAAACGTCGGTGTTTCATTTAAGGTTTTATGTATATGGAACAGGACGTGAGGAGGCTCGAGCGGAAGAGACATCCGACCGACATCAGGATTAGGCCTAAGTTGTGAGTGGACATTTGTTTTAAATATTGTGTTTCGAAATGCTTTATCATTTGATTGATTTTTCTGATATTGGATATTTCCCGAAATTGAGAATTTCGGTGGATTATACTCGAGGTACAATTCCGAGAATAGTATGTATATGATTAAATGCTAGCTAGCTATACGTGATTTCCCTCATACGCGAGGTACAATTCCGGTATGGGTGACATGAGCGTTAGACGCAAGTGTCGTAGCCCTGTGCGACTTCCTATTCTTGCATTTATTTACTCAAAGATGTCGTACAAGGAGTAAGCACGTATATATTACCACTCGGCCGCTTTCCCCCATATGCGAGGTACAATTCCGGTGTGGGGTGATGTGAGCGTTAGACGCAAGCATAGTAGCTTCGTATGATATCTACTTTATTCAAGTTGTTCATAAATATCATGCCAAGGGTCAGGCGAGTGTGCATACATTCTATATATATATATAATATCCAGGCCTGAGAGACAGTTTCTTAAAGTTTGGGGGTTCTAGCCAGGCTGGACCCCAGTTCAGAGTCGTTCCAGTGGAGTTCGTGTTTTTGTCACTGTGGAAAGCATTTCTTTTGGGGAAATATTTATTTGTTGTCAAATCAGTTTTGTCCACTCACTCTAACGTGTTAAATATTTTCCCCTGGGCTCTTCGTTTTTAAAAATGCCCAGTCTGCAGAGTTCGCGTGAGGTCCAGCAGGAGACGTCGATGCATAGTGACCCAGCTATCAGCTACATTTCGCCAGTAGGTTACCTGTTTAATCTACTAGGAGTTTGTTAGCTTCCGTTGTATTTTATTTGATTTTTAGTAGCTCTGAATACTATTGGAATTCTTATGTTTGTATTTTGGCTACTTATAGATTGTAGCTGAAGATTTATTTGTTTTTGGATTAAAAAGTGGTTCTTAAATTCTTAAGTTAGGGTTGTCCATTTTCGAGGGAGGTTTGCCGAGTCTTCGGTAAAGTTTCCTTGGAGGTGGTCCCCGTAGGACTCATCTCGGGTTTCGGGGTGAAATTCAGGGCGGGTCCTGACACATTATGTTGAGGCCTCTCGTGAAGATGGAGGTCTTTTGTTTGTCATGCATGGTACTGTAAGATTTGTTGGTGGCTTCAATAGTGATAGTGGTGTGTTCAAAGACGACAACAACTTGTGTTTTTCTAGTTACAACGGTTGTTGTTGTTAGACATGGCCGTTAGGGTTTTCAGTCTGAGGGTATGGGTAGATTATGTGTAGGTTAAGATATCAAAGTTGAACACTTAGGTCTTGTTTGGTTCGCGGAATGTAACTATCAGGAAAAGAAAATTGTTCATTTCTTGCATTTCAGTACGATGAAGGAAAAAAATATTTTTCTCAAGTTGAGAAAATGTGAGGAAAGTAGTTCCTTCCAAAATCCATAGGAACCACTTTTTCATCTCAATTTTTACATTTATTACTCACAATATATTATTTTATGGATTAATTACAAAACATCATATGAACTATGATGTTATTTTCATTTTGATACCTAACTATCAAAAACTCGCATTTTCATATCCGAAGTTTCATTTCATTAGCATTAGCATTTTGATACCATGACCACTAACACCGTTAAATTTTGAGGGCATTTTTGTTATTTCAATAAATATATCATTTTTTTCATTTACTTTAATAAAATAATTTATTTTTTGAGGTTATCAAATACAAATAAAACAAATTTACTTTAGCAAAAATCTCAGCACTCTTGTATGTATATATATTTTTAGAGTTACATGTTAAGCAAAAAAAAAAAATATATATATATATATATAATTAAGATAAATTATATCAAGAAAATATCAAATATTGATGGGAGATTTTATCAAATTTTATATAAACATGTTTAATTTATTTTTGGTTAAATATATTATGTTTATATAAAATATGATAAAATTTCCATCGATATTTAATATTTTCTAGATATAATTTATTTTATTTTGTTTTGCTTAATATGTAACTCCAAAAATGATGTAATTTTGTGATCGAAAAGTTAGTGTAATACATCCCTCATATATGTCAAAAAAATGATCCCTTAATGAAAGGGTCATGTGTGTGTATAAATATATATATATATATATATATATATATTTATATATGAGAGATGTATATATATATATATATATATATATCAAAAAAAGGATCTCTTAGTGAAATGGCCATATGTGTGTGTATGTGTATAACATCCTACATATATAAATAATATAAAATGTTAAAAATCTGTTGCGAAGGTGAGACTCAAACTTTAAACCTCTTCCAAACAACTCTCACATTCAACCACTAAAACACAAGACGTTATTATTATAATATATGTATTGTTTTATATGTATAACATCTTATAGATATAAATACAATTAAAATATAAAATGTTTAACTTCTGACAAGAGATATGTTTCGAAATCCTGACTGCTCTGATGAAAAATATGACCAAATACCACCAGACCAAAGCTAGCATTGCATTATATTTGTGCAAAAATTATATTTATCACTTCAATTTTTAACCCACAATCTAAACTTGGTAAATGCTTATTACCAACCGTACCAAGTAAATCAGTATACCAATTTCGACGACTGATTTTACCTATCAATCATAAGTTGGTTGGTACATAGTATTGGTAAACAAAGTCGATATACCTACCAATATCGGTTCTACTTTTCGCTTTATAGTTGGTTTCAGCTACTTGAGTTACATAAATTATCATTTTCTTTATCAACCACGTAACGGGTAGGTATTGGCCCTTAGTGACACTGTACACATATATGGTACTTCCCTGACCGTAATTCCCGACCATTGTTTCAACCGCGCACAAACAGGTAGAACAAGGAACTACGAACTGGCAAGAATGATGGATCATCTAAAATATAATTGGACTGGTCCTATATAGGCATTGTTTACCAGGACAGTGTCATTGGGTAGGGTAACAAATAATCTAGTTTGGAGTTTGGTTGAGTATTACTTTGGACCGGATAGATTTTATCATGTCAGGCCCTCTCCAGAAAATATGCCATCGAAACAAGTTAATCACCTTGTGTAACATCACCTTCACTCCATGGCTCCACCCCTCGGAGGGCAGTCATCTTCATCATTTAGCCTCCGATTTTCATCCACATCCATCATATCCATCATTAACGGCCATCTCCAACCTAATCTTTTACACCACAACCGCAACCATCTACTTCAAAAATCCAGCCACCTCTGACAGTATCCAAGTCCAACACTGACCAAATCCATTTCCAACAAAAACATTTAGTATTTTCATCGTGTCAAAAAAATGCCAGTTTTATAATCCTCATAATCAAACCAATAAGATCAAACTGTTCCTAATCTAATCTCTCACAAAATGAGGAAAGAATAGAATGCGTCATTATAAAAGAAAGACCAGCACCAAAGACACTAGCCTAGTCCACTCTTTGAATCGACTCATTTTCAGGATTGAAAAATCGGGCAAATTTACATTATCTTGATTTTAAAGTTTCAACGTAAATATCTAAATCCTGTTTACATGGGCTATATTCAAGAAATCAGGGAACTAAATCTTCTACTCTGTCACTAAACACATATACACTATACAGTATCCACCATACACGTACCAGATCTAATTCTATCATCCTAGATTGGGAATCAGCATAATAAGAAATCAAGAATTCAAGCTATGTAGCAACAGACAAGGGAATAAAGTAAAAATATACTTCATATGTTCAGTCAATCCAAAATACATAAACTAGGACAATATAAAACACTAGACAGCATTCTTGAGCATGATTAAAACACATCGGGTCCTACCTAAAAATACTGGAAGTAAACCTTAAGATGTCAACAAGGGAGGCAATGAGACATTCACAAAGGATAGAAGATTGATGAGGAAAACACAAAAACTTCACGAGTAAGAAAAATAAAACAAACTACTTACTGTACAGGCACCTGTACAAGAAAATATTCCTTGCTATCAATCAGATCAACAGCAAGTGTCAGTCACTGCCAATACCTCAAACTTGTGGCTGGTTCTGGTTGATAGTTACGAGTTAATTTGCAGAATAACATTGAAGCGCGAAGGAAGACTTGATTCATGGATAATATCACCACATAGAAAGACTTCATAGCAAGACGAACCTTATAGCATCTTTGCAATGCTTCTATTCATCATCTAACTCCACAAGCTGTGCCCGCCTCCTTTCAGCTGCTTTCTTTCTGACGAAGAAACCCCATCTCATAGCTGCCTTGATTTTCAGCCATCCCACAACAGCTTTGCCAGGACGTGTGCGATCTTCATCAAAGTTAGGCATTGGAGATGGCATATATGGGAATGCATATCCATCATCAGGCATATCAATAGAGCCATGGCCTCCCATACTGAAGATTCTGAGCAAGTGCTGCATATCCTCGTTTTCAAGCATCTCATGACTTCTCATGCGAATATCTTCCTCTGAAAAGAAGTCATCACCTCCCTTTTCTCGGTTCGTTCCCCAGTCATCTAAAGGATTAAGAGTAGATGGCTGAACAGAAGCATTAATAGCCTGAAATCCTGATGTCAATGACTGTGGAGGACCAAGGGCAAGCCCAACAGCATTAGCGTCATTTGATATGTTTTGAGGCTGATGAGAGCTGTTGATCAACTGGCCATCTAGTGCAAACAAGGTGCCTTCAAACTGGGCACGGGAATTTGAATTCACAATTGGTTGCTGGGCCAAATATCTTGTTGAGAGATTATCATTATACCCTAAAGAGGCCAAAAGGAAAAAAAATATTAATTGAATCACACCACCTCTGGTAGCATCAGTAAATAAATAACATTTTAACATAGTACACTGCATCTATGCATGCATTCAATTATGAATGTGTCTGAGAGAGAGAGAGAGTTCTCAAAATTTAAAGTAGAGCAGGAGTGAAATCCCTTCATCCCAAGAGTTGTCCATCTTACATCTCAGTGTCACACATTTACAGTTGGAATAACAAGGGCAAAAATAATATAAGAAAGATGCTCAAGTTTTAGGGTAAAAATTGCTTATAAAAAATTTCATCAATGCAAACACGTAGTTAACCTTCTTGATCACAAATTTAAACCTCAAGCATTTTGAAGATCAATAAAATTGACTGAACTCATAAGCACATGACTGATTACCTGCCAATTCTAAAAATGTGTATTCGGATCATCATGAGAAATAGCTCTAGAAAGTAGATCTAGGTTATACGCAAAAACCGAAGAAACCAATTCAAAGCCACCTTTTCATTGAGTTTTTCATTAGTATATGTTTCATCTCGTTCAGTGCTAAACAGAACGACCAACAACAAAAAAATAATACTAACATATAAAAAAATAATAAAATAAAAAACAGAACGACCAACACAAAATCTACAATCCCCAACTTCAATCTCTATAACTACAGGCCATATTCACCAATAATTTGGATTTTATAGCCTTCATATCTTAACTTTACAAAGCCACATATCAACTCCATAAGACAGTTGATGCCGGTCCATCAGCATTGCATTTTGGTCTACCATTCTCTAAATTTGTATTGATTAGGGCCAACCTCAGGATGCATAGTAGCTGTCTGTAAGTGTCAATTTTCTTTTGAATGAAAGCGGAAGTTTTTTTTTTTTTTGAGAGGGGGGGGGGGGGGGGGGCGAAGGGAATGAGTAGCAATACAATTTTTTGTTCATTTTGAGTCATCTTGAAAGCTATATGGGTTGAGGAGTTTCCAGACTTTCTTATTAATATAGCTGCTAAAAATGAAAACTTTAAAGGTCATGAAAAAAAAAACAAAAACAAAAACAAAAACAAGAAAAAGAAAAAAAAACCTTAATTAGCCAATAATGCTTACCTCCAATTGGTAGGGGCGAATTAGATAGAAGCTTCTGTTCCGAGGGAATTGAATTTGTCAGTCGAGGCTGCTGGTCTGAAGAACTAGGGTAACTGATTGAACGCGTGCGAAATTCGTTGTGGTCTGCAGCTGACCTCTTATTTTGATTGTTGCTCAGAAGTGACTTACCATCATACTCAATAACCTGATCCCAATTTTCATATGCTTTCTTTACAAGTGTATCTACATAGAGCTGCAAGAACATAAGCATTATATAATGTTATGCATTTGACTATCTAGTTAAATAGTATTTAAAAAATTAAAATTGAATCCAGTATCTGGATTATATGTCATAGGACCTTCAACGGCCCCAGACTGTAAAAATGACACCCAACTCTCCACGCATTAAAATACAACATCACAGCCCTAGATCTACTCTTATGTAAACTATCACATCTCTCAAATATATTCCTCGTGGGAAGGGAAACTGTTTGTTTTTGGAAAATACCATCCTACACCGGTGATTGACCACTCAAAAGTATGGTTATGGACCTTTTAAATAAGCAAACCAAAAAGAAAAGGTGGGTATGAATCTACCTTCTGGCTGTCAGAAAGAGTATCGGCAGAATGATACTGTTCCCCAGCAATCAGGCCACTGAGCTCGTAGATGTTATTAAAAACAACACCAACATTTCTTGTGTCTTCAGGATAATAAACATAAAGCTTTCCGCTAAGGGCACAAGTCTTTGCATGCTCTAAAAGAGCTTCCCACATCTTATTTGACATGCCACTTCCAAGGATCTATAACAGCAAGACAGAAAACTTAAAACATATGCAAGCATAAAAGAATACAAAATATACCATATGTTTGTGTTTATAACTCAAATTGAGTGCCACACTTACACAACGTAATCTTTGAGGATCTTTGACCACAAGCTGAAGAAACTGTTCAACTGAGTGTATTCCTGCACTGTTAAGCCGCTTATGGAATGCCCCATCCTTTCCAATCTTCTCCAGTCTCCATACTTCATCATTTAGTGCTGGTGGGTAATGTTTCTTGTATACTGTCAAGATCAAAAGAGAAAAAAAGAAAAAGAAGTCAAAAGTAGTGTAATAGTGTAAGAGCACAAGATAGGTAGGAACAGAGCATAAGCTTACATTCCCCTCTGTGATCTTTAACAGTAAAAGCTTCTGTTTTCGCTTCACGGATGTGCAATCCCTCACAAAATCCTGATGCAACTTTCAATCCAAGCCTGAACTTCCTGCTCCGTATCCAACTTGAGTTATCAGTAAAAGTCAGATCCCCTATTGTCCCTACCCCTTCCTTCAGTGTCACTTGCAGGTCCCCAGTCAAAAGAGGTCTCTTTCCTTCACGCTCTTTGACAATGTGGCTTTCAAATTCTTCTTGAGTCCAGCCTTCATCATCTTCATTGTTAAAATCACCCTCAAGCACAACAATATCTAGTTTTATAGAGGATTCAGGTCCAGACGTTACAACAAAGCGAGAGTTCATATCAACTAGAACAACATGAATTGAAGCTCCCTGCTCGCCTTCAACTTTCCCTCCTGTGAAGATGGGGAGAGCCAGATTGGACTTAAACTGTAGTTGCAAGTTCCGCTCGTTTGAACCTTCAATCCGTTTGGGGGAAGACCTAAAATCTCACAAGTGTCAGAGAAAATAAAAATTGCAAATATAGAATGCAAAATTCTACAACTATAACCATGACATACAAATCATTTTTCTTTATTGTTGATTTCTTCTTAATTCATGGTGATGATGATCATCATATCAAGGAGCCCCGCTGAACTCAGTCAATTATGATCTTACGTTCAAAAGCATGTACCATTTCCTTTCACTTTCATATAAATATATATATATATATATATATATATATATCAAATGTACACGAAAGCAAGCACATTTTTGACAAAAGAAACCTGATTCCCCAAATTTACAAAGAGATCAAAACAAGATTTTATACTTTAAAAATGTCACGAGCCTTCAGCATCCATGCTGGCCTGATAAAACATATGAACAGCAACATGAAAATATATAGAGAAGCTTTCTTTACAGCAATTTGAGGATTTTTATAAAAATAGACGACTCATATCTTTGAAAATCTATTGCTTTGTCAGCGTAAAATAGACAATTGCTCCTCCTTTTATCATTTAGTACTTGAAAAGACTTGTTGATTTAGAGTTTAAACAGACATTTACACTCAGTCAGTGACACCATTTACATTTGGAAAGAAATAAATTATCTGATGCAGAGAAACAAACACTCGAGACATTCTTTTACCTTCCATTAAGTCTTGGAGGGCCCAACTTGGCCAACGCACGTTCCACTTCTTCACTGACCTGTTATGTAATCAATCAGTAAGGTTAAAGTAAGAATTGGACTAGAGATCAAATAGCATAACCAGCAAAATCAGAGACTACAACATATTACACTTTTTCCTACCAAATAACTACACGTACGTTATATTACATGGTCTTAAATTGGCTATTCATAGGGTGCTCAAACCTCTAATGGTTTACATACTTCTAATTTGCGTTTATTTTGTACATGACACGTTAAAAACTTAATGTATTAGTTACATTACTCATATGTTTAGGTATCTCTGATTTGTGTCTATTTTATACATGACACTTTAAAATGTACTAGTTACATTAATCATACACAATTTGGTTATTTGAATTTAAATAGATTTCTCTGTTAAAGAACTGTTAATGAATAAAATAAAATTTGTGATAAATGGCCTTGCTTGAAAATGATGACAAAGCTACTTAAGCGTCTCTAACACCTCAGTTTAACTTTTAGCCCCCAACTAAGCAAAAATTATCTTCCATCGTTGAATATGAACAATGTAACTCGGGATCCTAGTCAACACTAGGAATGTATGTGACATCAAAAACAGTAGCTTCAAAGCCTGGTGGTCTTTCAAAGAATTTCTACCAAGTTTCTAGATCTAGCCAAGCTGGGATTATCATATAGCAAACTCTCATAAGACATCACATTTAAAACCAGTAGTTTGGGCAATATTACCGCTTTTAGTCAACCAACCAAAGTTTCGAGTTGAGATAGATTTGATTTGTAGGAGTTACACCAGAAAGAATCAAAGGATGACATTCAGCAAAAATGATCATTTGTATTATTAATTCTTCATATGCGATGTTTAGATAATTTAGATAGGAAGCACATAAGTGAAGCTTAATATTAGTGATGAGTGCCTGAACTTTACACCTTTTTAGAGATGGAACTGAGAAAATAAGCTGCAAGCTTATATCAGTAGTGTTCAGCATAGTGTTCAGCAGATAATTTGTGCTATGTTAAAAAGATAATGCATGAACACAGCCACCCCAAAGGAAATTTCTCCAAAGACAACTTACAACTCTTCGAAGAATAGGCTCCAGTGACGAGCATAGCTTCTGCAGACTGTCAACCTTCAGAGCTTCAACAATTACACTGCAAATACAATTTGTCCAATGGAATATAAAAAACGTAATAGTTAGTATTTTGAAGATATGAACACCAAACAATTTAACTGATGCAAATAAAAAAAATTAGATTACTCCTAGAATTGGCACCAAAGTTCTGTTTGAAGATCCATTATTAATTCTATATAAAACCCCTAGCAAGACAAAATCCAGATAAGACTTCCAACTTTACATTTTGTGACAGGCTAGAATCCTCTTAAACACCTAAACCTACCACATTATGCGTCTTTTCTTCCCTACACCCTCTTAACATAGCACAAAGAAATGTAATGAAATATAAATATAATACTGAAAGCTGTACGAAGATTCATTTAGTGGCGTGCATGTACACGAAGAAGTAGAGCCCCCAACAGACAAATTAAATTTCAATACAACATTAGGTCATTAACTGCTTGTGGCTTTTGGTCCTAGAAACCTCGACAGATTTAAAAGCAAATGTTACTCCTATCTACTCCAAATGAACTATTAACTGATTCGGTGCCTTAAAACAGAAAGTAAAATGTAACTAAACCTACACAATGTAATCAACATCCGTCAAACAGAAAGCAAGCCTTAATTCTCCAAACAGAAAAGCGTGTATGTTCATCAATTCTCGAATTAAACATCAAGTTCATCGAATTCGCAACCGAAAACCAAGCAGATTCATCTAAAAAACTAGTTACCTAGCGAGAGCTGGCCTCTTCCGCTCCTGCTGCTCCTCCTCTCCCCCTTCCGCTTGCCTCTTCCCTCTCATGGAGTTGTTCCTCTCCATGAGCCTAGTTTGCCTCATTTTTTCACCCCCTTTTCTGTAAACCCTAGAATTCCAGATCTGCACCTCCACCACAAAAACGAAACCAAAACTCACATCAGAATATCCATAAACCACAAAAATCGAGCTCAAATTTCACAAAAACAATCAATTCCATAACCTCAGTACCTTGGCCTGAGCTGAATCTTGAAATCGATCAGAGAAGCTGAGACTGCCGGCGACTGTGGTTTCGAATCAGCTGGCGGTTTTTTTTTTTGTGAGAATATAGGGAAAAAGGCGCGGGTGAGAGTGAAAGAGAAACATTTGGAGAAAGAAAGCCTGAAAATTCTGTATTAATGGAATGGAAGGTAGGAGAGAGTATTAAGTCTAACCTGGCGACTCCTTCAGCTCCAGTGTTCAAATAATTCGGTGTTGCTCGGATCACCGGGACTTGCTGTGGTGTACTGTTTAGGAAAGATAGGAACGGATATTTGGGAATCGAGTCTGCCACGTGGCGCGCTTGGATTTGCGAGATGGGAGTGTGGGTTACGTGGCTGAAACTTTCAATCCGTAGATTACACGGATTTGGGATCACCGTACGAGCCATTTTATATAATTGAGTGACATCACTTGATAGAGCTTGGGCATGCGTCATTTCTTTATCTGTATACATTTTAGCGGAGTGTCTTGTGTGCACGGCCGTAAATGTCCATGACCATGTGCAGGCGTTGAACATAAAGATGACGTTAGTCAAGTAGCGCTAGCCAAAAAACCTCTAGACGCAGTAAAACAAGATTTATCGGAACTTAAAATGCTCTAAGATGTCTCTCACCCGCAGCAATACCGGAACTCCAATCAATCACTCTGATCTCTCTTTTAATCTGGTTTCCTGAGGAGCCGAAGAGCAAGGAGAGATGTGGAAGCACAAAGCGAGGCATAGTGTGGCGAATTCATTCAGTGCCTCTTCCTTCTCCTCCGAGATGGTCGGACTCACCGGCCACACTCTCGGTCAACATCACACTCCACGCTGGGGCTAGGGTTCTGAACAAGCACTCCACGCTCGGCTGCCATATCACTCCAAGCCTTGGGTAAGAGTTTTTGATTGAATAATGTGTTGAATTGAAATGGAGGCTAGGGCAGTAGGGCTTTATTGTGCTGCTTTTGGATATAATATTGTGTTTGATTCTGTGTACGAGAATTGTCGTTTAATTTCACGATTTGGTTATCGTTTTTAATTGCTTTGCTCTAGTAAGAGATACTCTGTTCAGTTTCATCATCTGATTGTGTTTCTATATTTTATTATTTGTTTTAGCATCCGCTGCAATCACTGTGATTTTAACACTGTTTAATTGACCAAATGTAGCCAAAATGTGGGTGGTTTTTGTAGAATTTAGGATCATAAATGCAAGTTCTGGTGCTTTGTGAGGCAATCAATTGTTCCTTTAGTAATGCTAGGTCTTTTTGTGTGCAATCCTTTAGGTGGATAGTGGCAATCAGTTTGTTTTGCTTTAATTGGGACTATATTGTTATTTGTTGAACTTTATGTCCTTCGAGAAGTAGGAGAGTTGTTTGTTAACTTAATTACCTGATTAACTAAAAGTGATAAGCATTAGGTTAATTTAGCTGATAAGGACTCAAGTGAATCTTGGACTCTAATAGATGAGTTGAAGATTAATCCTAGGCACCTATATATATATATATATATATATATATATATATATATATATATATATTAGATAGCATACTATCTTCTACTCTGTTAATTGGTATTGCTGTGTGGATTGTTGATCGAGTGTTGCTTCATCGTTTGAAGACTTGCTGCCGATTGTTGTTGCTTAGCTTTTTGAAGAAATGGCTGGACAAAATGCTGATATAAACTACCTTACATTTGCAGTTTCATTAGATAACTATAGTTCTTCATCTAAATGGATTTTTGTTACTGTTTCATGATTATTGTAAATTTATGCTAAGATAAGCATAGAACCTAAAGAAGAGTTACTACAAATGGTTGATCACTTTCAAATGTTGGATAAAGTGAAAGTAATGCAAGGAGTATTTACTTCTACAACTTTGTGATTGAATGCATTTTTAGTTTTTATCTCCTTTATTTGAAGAGTGTCTAATCAACAGTTCCCTTTGAGTGAATAAAATTTGGCATCGCTAATGAAGTAATAGTCCAAACCCCGTATGAATTAATACTTTGCCAAAACAATGTGTCGGCACCGGTCTAAGAAACCTACAAAAGTGTGCTTCTTTTGTAGTTATCACATTGGATTAATGATATGTGTGTCTAGAAGATAAGTGTGTATATAGAAGTAGTGCTCAAGTTTGAACTATAACTAGTTCTTGTAAGACAATGATGTTCTATATCTAAGCTCACCTTCATGTATTTCTCAATATTTGGATCAAGAACAATAAATGATTTTGACAAGTATATATGTCACATTTCTATATATCATATTATAGAGACATTTTTACATGATGATTTAAGACCTGTACATTTCAGGTAAGAGTTACAATATCTACCACATGAGCTTCTGTTGTGGGATGGGGTGATGCCTTGAAAGCACAAAGGAAAGCAAGAGAAGTGCATATATTGGTCATTCATTGAGTTTTGGGAAGCCTTGTAAGACTGAAGCATCACAAAATAACTAGAAACAACTGGTGAGAAGTTCAACTTCATAGCTGATTCGTTTCCAATTGAACTCTATCAAACTAGTGACAAGTTCAACTTACCAAATTTGTGTTTTATTCGATTGCTCAAACTTTTGTTTTTGTAAGATACCACTGAACTTCCACTGGTTTTTGGATTTTAAATTATTGTTTGAGTTCTTATTTATTATTATTGTTTTTTTCTTCTCAATTGAGTAGAAAAGTAACGCAAGAGGTTTTAATATGTTGTTTAGCTTAGAGGACATTTAGTGTTGCTTGTTAATGCTTCTATGAGCAAAGAATTTTGGAGCAGTACTTTTGTGAATTTTCTCTGAAAGTTTGTGTTGAGTTAGCATGGCATAATTATGTCATACTTGGGAATAATCACATTTTGGCTTTCATCTGTTGTAACTGGTAGTTTCGCCATTTTTCCCGGGTTATTCAGTGGGCTGGATAATGGGACTTGGTTAAGTAGGACCTATTTTTGATGAACACCAGTTGATATCGTTTGCATACAATCTTGATCACATAAGCACTGCACTGTAAACATTTACAGTGTAATGCACTACTATTCTTTTAGGCTAAAGGATTAGTGTCAAATTTATTTAGTCTTCCGAAGCTATGTGATTTGGCTAAGGAGACATGAACATTCATTTACTGTAAGATTCTGTAAATTATGGGTGGTTGATGAATTTCCATGTAGCACTGGGCAGCTGTGTTATGTTTGTAGTTTGGCTAATCACACCGTTCGAAAGCCTCACGAGGAGATAAAACGGCTATGCTAAAAAATTTACTATTTTCGTCATTGATTAGGCATCGGTCAACTAAGTCAACCCTAAGTTCTTAAACACCCATCAAGAGGAACCAAACTGAAAATAAAAGGATACTCAAATCGAACGGTGATATAACGAAGTACATGGCGAGCTATTTATTACGTGGCGAGCTATTTATTACATGGCATTATGAGTATGTGAGAGTTTTCGGGACTTATTTCGGACACCCGAGCTATTTATAACGTTTTTCTAAAGTATACGGTGATTGTTTAGGGACGTTGAGGATATTTTCTAGAGTTTGTCATGATGACGAACCTCAAATTTACGGATCTAGTTGTGAAGTGGGTCTCGCAAATGGTCCATGACATTTTTCGGTGATTTTTTCCGCCACCGGATCTATTCATATGCATTTTTAAAGTTCTGAAATGATGGAAAAAAATTCAACTTTAACTACATGGACATGTGCGCGGTCCACAATGCGTCACATGAGTCAAATCTCACTATTAAATTCTTTTTTATTTAGAAATCTTGCAATGGTAATAAATAACTTGGGTGTTCGAAAAATCCCGTAAAAATTAGTACGCATTCAAGGTGATACGCTCTTTCTATCCATGTAAAAATTTTGAGAAAATGATATATGCGTGACAGGGCTGCCTCTAGGGAGGAAGAAGGGTGCATGAAGTTGATCGGTTTGACCGACATTGAGACAGCGGCGGATGAGATCTATTTCTTTACCAAGTGCCTATTACGACAACCCAAATGCTTATTACTCCTTCGTAATCACAATGACGATGTCAATTTTAACGTTTTTTCAATTTAGTACATTTTATTCAATAAGATCCTAGTAAGCCTACTAGTTGATCGAGTGGATCAAGACTCAAACGTTATGGGAAATTGATGAATTTTTGTCTATAGCCGTATTTAAATACATTGATCACATCAGACGGCCAAGATTTAATTTTTTTAATTTTAGTCATTGGAACCATAACGTGTCTACTAAAGTGGTATAACTTGTATAGTAAGTTTTATGCAAGTGTACCCTTTTGTGAAGCAACTATATCTTGCAAATATAATTTTGAAAAATCGTTCATAGGATGTGATAAGTATAGTCAAATACGGCTATGGTAGAAAAATCATATATTTTCGATAACGTTTTGACTCTGATCAAGCTGGTCAACCATATTTACGCTTATTCTTTCTTATGGGGTGCCCTATCGCCAGGAGGTTAAATTTCCCAAATTTTTAGATAGTTTGCTACATCTCATTTATGTGAGAGTGTGTGTGCGAAAGAATCGACAAAAATAAGTCAAGAATGGGTGGGTAATAGCATTTTCATGTAATAAGTAACATTGGTTTAAGGTTGACCGAATGGATTCAGACTTAAAACGTTATCGAAAATTGATGAATAAGTTACATCTCATCTATGTGAGAGAGTGTGTGCGAAATAATCGAGATAAATAAGACAGAAAAGATTGTAGGTAATATTTAAAGTGTGATAATTAAGTTACATTGATTCAGGTTGACCAAATTTTTAGATGGGCTGTTACATCTCATATAAGTGAGTGTGTAATCACATTTTTTGATTCACAGATGAGATGAGATAATATTCTGGGCACTGGTTTGAGATGAGAGTTGTTCAGTCAGCTTGTCTGCTGCTGAGGTTGGCTGTTTTGGCTCATCGCAGAAAATACAGTGATTTGCGATAAAGAACAAGATTGAAGTCGGATAAAAAACAATCACGAATCATGTTAGATTGTCAGTTTAGAATAGAGAAAGGTTCATAAATTTAAGTTCAGTGTACCAACAAACTACCATAAGGACAACTAAATGAAAGAAAAAAAGAAGTGTAAGGACTTTTACACAAGAAAGAAAAAATTAACAGCCTGCGCATCAAACTAAGCAACTGAACAGAATGGTGTTGTATGTCTTATAGACTATCATCCATAGCAACTACCAAGAATTACCACAGTATGCCTAAGTCCTGCATTTGAACTTCAACGTAGCAAAAGAAACATTAAGAAATGAATAACAATAAAACCTTTACCTGAGTAATAACTAAAATGTAAGAATTACATGCAATATTAGACACATTTAAGACTTAAAGCATTAAACACACCTGGTGTTTATATTTCTCTTCTCCATTGACCCAGCTTATTTTAAGTGCAAATCATCCAAATAATAACCATTGTATCTTAACATACACGTAAACAAATCAAGGAGACCCCAAAACCACAGGTCATTAAAAACTCCCCCAGAGATGCCTGAATTAAAAAAATAAAAATAAAGAAAAATAACCAAGAGATTTGGTATGGACTGTCTATTTGCATGCATCATCCCAACAGTAGCCAGGAAACTAAAGGTTGTGATACTTTATGTACTAGCAGCAAGTAGCAACCCCAATTCATACATAGAACATAGAAGTATACTTGAAATCTTAAACCCTAAACCATCACACTGCGAATAAATCAATCAAACACTCGAACTCCATATAAAGGAACCATACGATCTTCTGAAAACAATAGGAAAACTTCTGAAATACTCTCATGTATATCTCACCTCTCATTTGTACCTTTCTTTGTACTCAACATAAGATTACAGATTTTCAAAGCACTAACAGAGTTGTTTTGTAACTTGTAAGAATCATTTGCAATTTCTTCTCACACAAATTTACAGTATCATGAAGGGATACATTATCTGTTTGTCACAGAGTAAGGAATTAAAGGAAACCTACATTACATGGTTACACTGCATATATGATAACAAATAAACTTTGCATCTTTGGTGTAGTGTTGGAGAGTTTGCGGTAACATATGTCTCTCTCACAATGATGTGCTAAAACATACACCTGATAGTTAAATGTTAAATCTACAATAAAATTCAAAACAATTCAACCGGAGCAAGTTATTCCCAAACCTTAAACTTCAATTCAAGCACACAGATCCGGCAAGCACTAACCTATAACTGGTGAGAGAAGGCTCTTTAGAAATCAATGCCCCAAATTAATATTTTTGTAGTACATCTGAATCACCTAGTATACCAAGAACAAAATTGATCTCAAAAATCATCAAAATCAAAGATATTGAAAATGAAATAGATACAAACTAACCATAATAAAATTAACAAGCAGTCTTGCTCGATTGATGCTTACATCTCGAGACGAGGTGATCCCTTGTGCATGCAGTCAACCAACCTGTTCCCCCTTCATTCTTATCAAAAGCCTGAAATCGCGTTTCGCACCTCGAAATCTAAACCCTGAGCCCCTCAAAAAACGTTCGGACCCAACTGGGTAGTCTGAACTTTACACCTTTGCCGCCGATTATGGCCCATCCATACGGAGAAGAGTCGCTCTGTACACTCTGCTAGCCGGAGTCAGGGAAGGGAAGAGATTTATTGAATTTTTATCAGGAGAGTTTTTTTACCCATTTGCCGTTTTTTTTAAACTCACTTAGTTTCACGTTGACCGTTATATAAGTAAGCATTAATCTATGGCTTATATGACTTCATTCTCACCATTAAATGGAACCCCATATCAAAAGATCCTGCCGTGTACCTCCACATCCGTGTATAGAAGAATCTTCCGTAGTTCATTTTTAGTGGAATCTTCCGCAGTTTTTGTCGTCTCTTTCGCAAAGTCTCGTCATTCTTAAGGCATCTCCAACAATCTTTTCTATACCCATACCTATATCTATATTTTAACTCACCTAAACTCATTACTATTCAAACTCATATTTCATCTTCAACCATTATATCAAAACGCATACTCATACCCAAATTTTAATCATTTTATGTAATTTGGGTATGAGTATGAGTTTTGGTCATCAAGAAATAAATATCATTTCATATATAGTGTTTAGGGTTAAATGATTTATATAACAACAAATAAATTATATAAATCATACATAATAATTTAATATAATATGTGTCCTAGTTAAAATTAAATAATTTTTTTTATTTTTAAAAATTAATAATGTCTATCTTCTCAATAATTACATATCCAATAAAATTTCAGATCTTGAATTTTGAGTATACTTTAGCTCCTTGTGTCGTTGCGTGAGAGACTAGTGAGATTACATTTTAGATCTTTATCTGCCACGTGTCATATCTTATCTTGATCAATCATTTTTGGTCTGTCCATAAATACGAGGCTTATATCATACCTCACTAATTCACAAACACTTCTCTCTCATCAGAATTCAAGTTCTAAGTTTTTGTTGATTGCTACAATGAATAGGTTGGGGAAACTATTAATGAAGGAAGATGAAGATTCCATCACAAGGAATTGTCAAAGATCCCTGGTGATGTAGGCAGCTTCCTCACACATTCAGAGGATCCAAGAGGAAGAATCTGAATGGGGTGGTTCCCAAGAAGGTCGGCGATACACCTCTAGAGAGTATGAAGTTATGGATCAATGACTAAAAGCTCTTTACTTCACTTCGTCGTGTCAGTTCGAAGGCGATGTATTTCGTAGAAGGTATCGAATGCGGCCTCATGTGTTTGATTAGATGACGCACGATGTCGCTAACCATGATTCTTACTTTGTCCAAAAGCCTGACGCCTCTGGTCGGCTTGGCTTGTCAACTGAATAAAAATTGACTTTGTGCCATAAGGATGCTTGCTTATGGGCTTCCCGCCGACATTTGTGATGAGTTCCTCGACATAACAGAATCTACATCTTTCGAAATTCTAAGTCACTTTACTATAGAAATCTGGAAAGTATACCACAAAACATTACGTCTGTCGACCATCAAAGGCAAATTTACGGCGGTTGCTCAATGTTACTGACAAAAGAGGGTTTCCTAGAATGGTTGGAAGTCTCGACTGTATACACTGGCAATGGAAAAACTACCTAACCTCATGGCAAGGGCATTTCACCGATTACAAAAGAAAGTCGACAATCATCCTGGAGGCGGTTGCATCATATGTTACTTGGATATGGCACGCCTATTTTGGATTTTTAGGCTCCCTCAATGATATCAAT
Source organism: Fragaria x ananassa (assembly GCA_034370585.1). NCBI lineage: Eukaryota > Viridiplantae > Streptophyta > Magnoliopsida > Rosales > Rosaceae > Fragaria > Fragaria x ananassa. The sequence goes on from CP139760.1 coordinate 6,927,412, forward strand.
GTCCTTGGACAGTCTCCGCTATTCGACGAAGTCTGTGGAGGTGAGTCGCCTCAAGTTAAATTCCATGTTGGAGATCACCAATATGGTCAATGCTACTACCTAGTTAATGGGATCTATGAGATCTACCCGAAATGGGGGACTTTTGTGAAAGCAATTAGAAACCCGATCACGCAACAACAAGCTCATTTTACAAAGATGCAAGACTTATTCCAAAAAGATATGGAGAGAGCATTTGGAATACTCCAAGCTCGTTTTGCAATCGTGAGGGTACCAGCTCGTGGATGGGACATGGAAGATATCTAGTACATCTTAATGACTTGCATTATTTTGCATAATATGATTGTTAAAGATGAAACTGAAGATAATCATGAAGTTGATCCCGATGAGGTCCAAACAAGACCAATGAGAGAAAAAATATATGACCACTACGAAGTAGATCATTTGGTTGAGTGTGATCCTCTTGCACTTGGGAAATTCATGCGCCGATACCAGCAGGTTAGATATCCAATTATGCATAGAAGCCTCTAAGAGGATTTGGTTAATCACCTATGGAATGTGAAACAACAGGCAGAGTAGAACCGCATGTGAAGCAATAGGTAGAGCAAAACCGCATGTGAAGCAATAGGCAGAGCAGAACCGCATGTGAAGCAAAGTATGCTTTATGCTTTCAATAATTGGTATTGTGCCATGGTGTGCGTTTATTATTATTGTAATGTTTGCAATTTGATAAATAAAATTGAGATTAACAAAAGCAATAAATTACTCATTAATTATAATTGAAAGTCAAAGTACATTCATTTCATAAATTAAAGTACTAAAATGAAATTAAAATAGAGGCAACAAAGTATTAATACATTAGGTCATCTTCATCTTCATATGAAGCAAATGGTTGGTGTAACCTGGCATTGTAAGCTTGTTCCTCCCTCTCAATAATCATAGCTTACTTCCTTGCCCAATAAGCCCTAATTGAGGCGGGAAATTTTGATGGATCCACTGCCATTGTGGTTGCATCATCCGCTTGTTCTTGTGCAAGTCTAGTCTTCTCCCTAAGTTGTAGTTTGTGTTCGAGATCGCGATCTTCTTGATCCATAATTCTTTTCATTTGAGCTAAGAGTTGAGATGTGTCATCTTGTTTGTATCTCTTTTTAGCAGCCCTTTGAGCTTTTTGGCCTGGAGGGCGTGCATGCACATTTGAGGGGCTTGAGGTTCCTCAATGGGTGTATTTTCTGCGGACAAGTCAATAGGTGACACATCACTAGAGATTTCATCATCCAAGGACGGAGGTTTGCTAAACTTTTCTGTATCCTTCAATATTGTCCAACAATGCTCAAATTTAAACTCCTCCCCCAAAGACAATGTACGATATACCGACCTAGCTTGCACTTCCTATATATTCATACAAGAAATAATATATAAGTGGTCATATATATAAACATGTACTAGTGATTATAAACAAGAAGATATTAATTGTCATGAACATAAACTAATATTAGCAAATTCCTTATATTGGGTTATAAAAAAATAAAATATTACCGGTCATAAATAAATAAATATTACCAAGTCAGTAGCATTTTCACCACTTGCGTGAGCGGCCTCTGCTTTGGTAAGAGCTTCATGCCACCTTGTGCAACCTGGTCTAATCTTTGTCCAACGAGCTTCACACCCTCCCGATCTAATAACGGATCCGGGTGGCTTGCAAGTTTCATACACTTCCCATAAATGATCCCATAATTTTTTCTTCTCTTGACCAGTAGCTTTGTCACCATCTTCACCGACCGCAACCATCGTCATGCACAACAACACATCTTTGGGGTTTTTCTAAGCTTCTCCTCTAGGTTTGGGGTTGGACATCTTTGAAAAAAAAAGTTTGAAAACTAGCTAGATGAAGATTAATTATGAAAATTAAAGAGTGTAGAAAGAGGAGAGAAGTTTTGGAGTGAAAAATTATGAAGAAGGTGGATGGTATTTATAGAAATTGGTACAAATTACTGTTTCAATGGGCAAAATAATTTTCTATATTTTCCTTTTTTTTCTTTTTTTTCAAGTTTTTTGTTCATTTGAAAACAAATTTTCGGCCTCATTTTCTCTTTTTCTGGTGGCATTTTATCTAGACCTTTAATTTTGAATTGAATCAATTCTGGGACGCGTATTTTCAGACAGTTGGAGGACCACAGCCAAGCGCACGTGGGATCACCCACACCAGTCCAGCTCCCTCAACGCGTGGTTTGTGCGTCATCCTTCTCCCCCCTGTTTTCTTATCGTTTAACGCGCGTCTGCTTCCTCAATCTTCACTGTCGCGTTGCTCCTGCTTCTGCTGACTGCTTCACGTGCAGCTACTGGCTCGTGGGTCCCGCGCATGTGGCAAATGGGTTTCCTCCTTCACAGTCGACCCATTTTGGGTTGTGGGTCTAGTAGGAACCCATTTATGGGTATAGGTTCTGATTGTTGGAGATGAGTTTTTATGGGTTTTGAGTATAGGTATGGATATAACCACCCTTATTAGAGATGCCCTTATCCTTTCCATTTCTCAAATTTTAGACGATCTCTTTCTCTTCTCTATGAGAGAGCCTAGAAGATGATGACGGCGGTGACCATGAGGCCAGGGTAGTATTGATGAAGCAAGAAGATTGCACTGGTGGGTCTTCGTCTTTGTCTTCAACGATTGGAAAGCGCTATGATCTTTACTTGTTTACTGGTTTTATGCTTTGTGAGATGGACTGGTTCAAATGCTATGATCTTTGCTCAATTGTTTACTAGGTTTATGCTTTGCGAGAAGGATTGGTTCTAGCAGTGTTACGAAAATCGGGTACGGGATTTTGAATTTGAAGTCATGATAACGAAACTTAGTTTGGCTTTGACAATTTTGAAGTGCTATTATTCTTCTCCATAATCAAGTGCTTTGACAATTTTTATGTGTGTGTGTCTGCTATGGGGTTGGAGACAGAGAGAGTGAGAGAGAGAGAAGAGAGATACTATACAGAGCTCTCGACGAGAATTTGCATAAGAGAAGGGATAGACGAAATGAATGAAAGAGAAATCCTGGCAATCCATTACGATTGGATGATCCAAATTCATTCATGAGGCAATATTAGCAGACAATTATGAGAAGAGGATTTGGATCCCTTGTTGGCTCACTTGTAGTAGAAATGTACATATATAGTAGAATTAAAGCAATAGACTAAAAGAAAGGGACAATAGAAATATGTTGATGTCATAATTTGGCTCGACAAATACTTTTAATTTCTTTATCGAAAAAACAAACACAAGTACTTTTAATTTTTCAACCCATTTCATGTAAGACGCATCGAAAGGTCAAAGAGTCCATGTAGGACTAACATTTTAATGCATTTCAAACCTTTTTTCGTGAATTGAAGATAATCCTTAAACATAAATAACTATGTCTAATGATCTTGGTAGCTGCAACTATATATGCAATGGTTTTAGTTCTATGTTCCCTCTAGAAGATAGTGTTTTTGTTTACATTCTGCATTGTAACGCTCACACTTCAGAAATTGAGGTCAGGTGCTTAAAATTTATCGACACCGGGACCGGAGCGTGACAAGTTCTTACCTGCACAAAGTGTTTTCCATTAACAAAACCAATTCCAAATTGAAAGGATTCAAGGTTTATTGAAAATGAAAGTGCATGACTGAAATGTAAAATGCAGGAGATGCTTAAAGACTACATCTTGTATTTCTCATAAAAATGAACAGTGTACATCTCATAGTATTTATAGGGTAGGCAGTAACTAATGGCTAAAGACCTAACTACCCTCTTAACACAAACCCCCTGTCACATCCCGACCCGTAAATTTTTACCTTATTTAATAGCTTGGTTATAATAAGAATTTTACCGTTTCCGTCATTAAAGTTATAGTTTAATTGGTCCCTAGAGGGGTTTTCGGGGACAGTTATGCTCGGAGGATTATTCGTAGGAGGAAAATATGACGACGGTAAAAATGGTAAATTTTAACTAGTAAAAGGTAATTCTTATTGGGGTATTATTTTCGGGATGTTTTATTTTTGGAGTTGGGTTTATATTTGGTTTGGGTAGGATCCGGTTTGGAAAAAAAAGAAGAAGAAGCCCGAATCCTATTCTCTCTTCTCTCTCTCCTCCCTCCCGACTTTCTCTTCTCTCTCTCTTCTCCACGCCGGAGCGCCGTCGTCCGGCCGTCGCTGGTCGAGCTACCACCCCCAATCAACTTGTCTCTCTCTCCTCTCTCTACTGCTACCCATCAACTTGCCAGGCATTGTCTATCCCGTCCGATCGAACAAGCTAAAGTACGGCTGTGTTCACCGTTTCCGGCGAGCTCCGGCAGCGACAACGACATTGATCGGTAGGGTTCTTCTCCTCTTTCTTTCTTCTTTCTTTCTATGCCTTTCACTCTTCAAATCGAGTTCGAATTCGGAAAGCCCTCTTTGGTGTTTCTAGGTTTTCGTCGAGTTTTCTGGTGGGTTGTTCTTGGAGCTCCGGCGGGACTTCCAAGCTCCGGTGAGTCTAGAAGAGGTTGATTGGAGCTCAGTCGCGCATTCGAGGGATTTAGGAGCAGCAGGTGTGTTTTGGGAGCGGAGCAGAAGCTTAGGGTGCTGCTGCTATGGTGTTGGAGGCATTGGTGAGCTTGTGTGTTGTTGAAAGCCACGGTTTGCAGTGGCGGTTTTGGCTGAGAATGAACTCAGTCCAGCATGGGTTGTAGCAAGGTGAGAAATCTCTGTGTTTTGGCTCGGTTGGGTGATTGAAATGTTTTGTGTTTTTGTGTTATGGAGAATTGGTGATTAATATTGGGTTTTTGTTGCTTGTCGTCGATAACTTGGTGTTTTGAAGAATTTAGGGAGGTCATGGCGAAATTCCGGCAAGAGGCCGGAATCCGGCAAAATATTCCGGTTAGTCGTCGGAATCCGGCAAGGGGTTCTGACGAGGCAGCATATCCGGCTGAGAGTTGTTAAGGTAGTTTTGAGTCTGATAAATGATATTGATGCTTTAAGAGGAATTGATGTTGGAGTTTAAAATTGTGGTCTTGAAAGTCTAGGCATAATGTGAAGTTGGATAGTAGGGAAAGAGTGAAATCGTTGATAATTGCAGCTTGTTTAAAAGCATTAAGTAGAGAATGAGGTTGACTCTAGTTTGATTTTGAAATGAGCTAAATTATACTATAGGTGTCCATAGTGATTTTGTGTTTATTTTATTACTTGGCGGATTGGTGAATTAGATTGGTTGTCACGCTATAGGAATGGAAATTCATTGAGAACTTGATTCCAAGTTGAGGTTACGGAAAATGGGCAAAGAAGAGGATGGAATTTAGACCCTTAATTTTATAGAATTATTTATTGAAGTTTTATTGTTGAATGAGAATTAAGGTTAATTATTGTTCAGGACGTGAGATGGATCATTGGAGGAAGCCTCGGGTCGTCGGCAAGCATAGCCGAGCACTGTGAGTGGACATTTTATTTTTAAAGGAGTATGCATGCATGAATTGTTTAGAAAATCATCATTAATTTTCTGAGTTGAAATTATTATTTCTCCTTTGAATGGATCTTGAGAATGATTTGAGTTAATCTATTTTAAGTATGTTAACGTGTGAGACACGTTGAATTTAATTAACTATATTGCTCTTAGAATTTTTCCAAGTACGGTTGGGAATCGTACTTATATTTTATTTATGAGTTTCGGGGAAACTCATATGATTTATATTTTTCTTTATTCCATATTCTTGGAAAATATATGATGTCAATGCTAGTATGTCGTTCCACCTTTCGAGGTGATGTGACACCCATGTTTCAAGTGGGGTCACGCAAGCCCTTTCCGCCTTCGGGTGATGTGATGTTGCCGGCGGCATCACGCAAGCCCTGTACCCTATCCGTCAACTCGACGTGAAGGTACATGGAGTATGGGAGTACTATGCCTGGGAGGCAATTGAGTCTGGGAGACTCACTTATATGGCCATATAGGATATTTTACTTGAGTTGTCGATTTGACTAGCGGGGCTAGTCCCTTGTTTTGGTACCTTCTTCAATGAAAGTTAGTATTTATCTTTGTCAATATTTTGACTAGCGGGGCTAGTCCGTTTCTTTGGGATTTTCCTTATGAAGGTTTTGTCAACACTTGCATGCAACGGATTTCTTGATTATTAGAAAATGGGAAAGCATAAATATTTTCATTAAATTTATGTTTTTGTCCACTCACTCTAACGTGTTTCAAATGTTTTCCCCTGGGCTCTTCGTTTTAAAAATGCCCAGTTTGCAGGATTGCATAGTTGAGGTCGGGCGTACATGGGGATGAGGCATAGTCATCATATAGCTTCCGCTTGTTAATTTATTATGTTTCCTTTCTTCCTGTTAGAGTTGCTCTGAATCTTTAAATGGTTGGACATGAGTTTTGTTTAGATTAGTAAATAATTTGGGTGGTGTTGTGATTTGGGGAGCACGAAGGCTCCAGGAGTTTAAGGTTGGATTAAAAACTTTTGGAAGTGTTTGCAGGTTTTCTTTAGGAAGGGTTGTCTATTTTCCAGGGAGGTTACGCCGATTTTTCGGTAATATCTTTCTTGGAGGTGGTCCCCGCACGAGTTACTCCGGGTTTCAGGGTGAAATTCGGGGTGGGTCGTGTCACCCCCCCCACGACCCTTTTAACCATATTGTAACACCCTGACCTAGCACTAGTACAAAACAAGTTTCTATGACAACAAATTGATGACGTTTGCCCAAAAACGTCATCGTATGTTCTTTCTATGACGTTTTTGGAAGCAAAAGTCATGGATCTAAATTTTGTCTGAAGTTTATGACGTTGGTCAAATGTTATTGTAGGTCTCACTATTTGATGACGTTTTTCACGTGTCATCTTTCTTATGATGATTAACAAACGTTATGATTTTTCATGACGTTTGAAGAATGTCGTGAATGAAAATGGGTCATGACAATTAGAAAACTTCATGAAAAATATTTTAATAACGTTTGATAAATATTATCAAGTGACTAATGAGCCATGACGTTTTGTAAACGTCATGAAAAGTTTTACCCAGTCTCAAAATTTTCACTTAACCTCGCCTTATTTTTGAACAAAAATCAAATTTCCCCCTTTCCTAATTTTAAGTTTTCAACTTTTAAAGGTTTCCAAGCTTGACTAAAAATTTAACAAAAAAAAAAAACCTTGACCAAAACTTGAAAAATGATCCAGACAGTGTCTCACCTTTTGAAGAAACAAAGCTTTGGTACCTCATCTTTATAAAACTTTAAAACAGTATCTCACGTTCTTACCTCGACCAAAGTTTGGTATCTAGAACTGTTAATCCTGTTAAAAAAACTAACGACAACCATTTTTATTCAGAAAATGACCAATATAACCTTGAGTTTTTGTTTTTGTTATTCTTTTTATGTAATAAAAAGAGAAATTCATCATAATGATACCTCATTTTGTCTTGCTTATACTTTGGTACTTCAAGTTTAGAAAAGCAATATCACTTTTTCAATTCTATTCGATCTAGCTCTTTTCGTGAAGGCCGTGAACCTAATTTCTTAAATATAGAGGAAAGAAGAAGATAACAACTTTCCCTCTACAAAAAAAAAAAGATAACATTTTTTTAATTATTACAAAGATGAAATATATATTTAGAGAAAAACTACTGAATTGAAATATGAAAAGACGAAAAATACCCATGAAAGATGGCCAGCTAATAGTTACCCTATCAGAGATTACAGCTAAAAGTACTAAAATTGGATCGGGGTAAAAACTTGAGGTACCGTTCTGTTGTTTTCAATACTTAAAGTACCAAAGTTTATAAACAAAATGAGGTACTGTTATGACGAATTTCTCTTTTTATTATATATAAAGAATAACAAAAACAAAAAATCAAGGGTAAATTGATCATTTTATGAATAAAAATGGATGTCATCAGTCTTTTTAACAGAGCTAATGGTTTTAGATATCAAACTTCGGTCAAGGTAAAAACATGAGATATTGTTTTGAAGTTTTCTAAAGGTGAGATACCAAAGCTTTGCTACTTTAAAAGGTGAGACATTGTTTAGACAATTTTCCCAAACTTAAAACCCTAGCAGTCTTCTCTTCCTCACAACTTAAAACTTTTTCTTATTCTTCACTCGGCCGCACAACTCTCTCTCTCTCTCTCTCTCTCTCTCTGTTTCTACCTGTTTCGTCTCGAGGTCTCGAGCCGGGAAGAGGTTGACCTTAGTCTCTGATGTGGGACTACTTGTTAGCCTTTGTAGTGTCTTCCCTTTTGGGGGTGTTTTGCCGCTAGAGTGATTTTGGCAAGCGGTTTGTTACCGGCCCTTCACTCATTGGATATCCGTGAAGGGCTTACCAGGGCTATCTTGCCTGGAATGATCTTCGGTGACCGGGTAATTGCGCCTTATTCTCGGCTCAGCTAAGTATTTTGGCTATGTACTAACAAGTCCCCAGTCCGAGAGAGCTCTTGGGTGGGGAGTTATTCTATAGATGCCGAGAATAGGTTTTACCCGGGTGTTGGAGGCATGGTGTCGAGTCCCCAAGTCCCCAAGAGAGGGTCGCGAGGTGACGGGGGTGAAGTTCCGAGTTAAGTTGGCGAAAGGAAACGCGCTAATGGCGTTGCGAGCCGCTACGGGGCGACGCAGTTCGCGCTAAGTGGCGAGGAAACGGGCTAATGGCGTTGCGTGCCTCTACGGGGCGACGTAGTTTACGCTAGTTGGCGTGGCGGGCCGCTGCTGGGCGAGTCAGTTCGCGCTAGTTGGCGAGACTCTCCCGCTATTGGCGTGGCGGGCCGCTGCTGGGCGAGTCAGTTCGCGCTAGTTGGCGAGACTCTCACGCTATTGGCGTGGCGGGCCGCTGCTGAGCGAGTCAGTTCGCGCTAGTTGGCGAGACTCTCGCGCTATTGGCTTGGCGGGCCACTGCTGAGCGAGTCAGTTCGCGTTAGTTGGCGAGACTCTCGCGCTATTGGCGTGGCGCGCCGCTGCTGGGCGAGTCGACGAGATGTCGTAGCGCCCTTTTTTTTTGCAAAAAACGAGGGCGATGTAGCTTTGCGCTGTCTGTACAGGTTTGTGGGGGTCTAGGGGAATGTCTATATATAGGGTTGGGGAGAACTGGGGGAGTTCGTGCTTTCGAAACTGAAAATTGGGTGAGCCGCAGTTTGCGTTTTACGGTTTCGGCAATTTCTATAAACTTCAGACTGGGAAACGTCCAATTTCATCCTCGATCGAGTGGGTGCGAGCGCTCGGCTGTTTGCAACCAGCTTCACTGTCACTACGTGAATCCGCTGTTTCAGGTATGAATTTGTCGCCTTCTTTGTCTTTGGATTTTTGTATGTGGTGGTGTTGTTGTTTTGGGTTATTTGGGGTGAGTGGGATTGTTCACATTTTTGTGATGTTGGTAGGAATTCTAGGGTGAGAGATTTGTTGTCGGGCTGGTTAGGGTTAAGGTAGCGGGGTATGGCAGATCCGGTGTGGGTGTCCAGCGAAGAGATTGTGGTGGTCTCTATTTCGCCTAGTTCGGATTCGGACACTTTGCACCGGATGAAGGAGGGATTGGATGTCGGGTCTCATGTGTCCTCGTGTAACCCTCTCTTGCAGGAGGTAGAGGAATTTATCATGGCAAGATCTCGAGAGGAGGATGATTAGTTTTGGGAACCCCCTGGCGAGAGTATGACATTGTCGGAGCTTGAAGCACTTCGGCAGAATTGGAGTATACCAGAGGAGGTCTTGTTACGGCCGCTTGGCAGGGGGTGAAGTTTTGGGATCCCCCGGGTAACTTTACGTTGGTATATGAGTACCAACTGAGATGCGGGTTTATGTTCCCGCTACCCCCGTTTGTGCAGTACACCTTGGCGTGTCTGCATGTCGCCCCGGGGTAAGTTACCCCCAACATGCTGAAGCAGATTTTGGGAACAGACGTGCTATTTCGCCTGCTGAAGCAGGAGTTCCCAAATTGTGAGGAGTTCAACGCTTGCTGGCACATGGGGTGGTGGGGAAAAAAGGGCAGCCGGAGCTGCGTGACGATGAAGTCACGTGGGAAGTTTAAGGTCCTGGTGGAAGACTTGCCCACCTCAACAAGTGAGACTTGGAGGCGCAAGTGTTTTCTTGTTGGGGGGCAGTGGCAGGAGTGGCACGGGCATCCTTTCCGGGTCCCGGGGAGTTTCTAGAAAATAGGTACCGTGTACTTGTGCCTTGTGTTTTTTTGTTTTGTTTTGTGCTGCTCTGTCGCTGCTGACAACTAGCTTTGTGCAGTGCCGCAAGAGTATAATCTAACTGAGCTGATGGAGCGCCGGATTCGCCGAGTGATATGGGTATTTGAATGTAGGAGCTCATATCGGATATGCCGCCTTAGCATATACAGCCACTTCGGCTATGCCCGGGTTCCAGGTTTGTATTTTAGTGGTTGCGTTCTCTGTTTTAAGCTTGGGGTTTATGTGTTGCTGTGTGACTGCAGGCGACATTGTTGATGTATGCTGCGAGTGAGCGGGCGGCTTCCCACTGGCAGGGTGATGCTGAGGCGAAGAGTCAGCAGTTGAGGGAGGCTGAGGAATGCAATCGTGGCCTTGCGGAGCAACTAGCGCAGGTGGAGTAGAACGCTGCTGTCTTCCAGGCCCAGGTGGCGGAGCTAAAATAAGTTATAAGGAGGAAGGATGAGCAGGTGGTGGCTGGGGAAGTGGCGGCTGCCAAGGTAGCGTCTTTAGAAGCTGACACAGGCACTTGCGGAGCTGGAGGTGTCTTGGAAGGCGAAGTGCGAGCGGGCTGCCGCGGTAGGGTAGAAGTTGTTCCGGAAGGGCGAAGTGTATAACTAGTAGCTGAAGGGTTCCTATAACAGAGGGCAAGATGATTTGAGCCGACTAGGCTGCCAGGCTGGCTGGATTAACGAGGCGGCCATGCGCAAGTGTATGCAGAGAAGAATGTTACAAAGGTGGCGTGGGAACAAATGACGCCTGAACAGAGGAAGCAAGTCGAGATCTCGCAGTCTCTGGCGAAGCAGCATGAGGCATGGCACACAACGTCTGTTGGGCAGAAGGGGATGTCAGCTGCGGGCGACCCACGACCTCTTGCAATTGCGGCTGCGTCATCTATGAGAGCCACCGGCCCGAGGGGTCTATACCTACCCAAGTAGTGGTGTCGCAGGTGGCTTCTTCTGCCGTCCCGTCTCGTGATCCTCAGGCTCCGGGGTTTCTGGCATATGTGGACCTTGAAGATCAGAAGGCTCCAGTGAGGGGGCGCCATGGCCCTGAGGGAGTTCCTGGCAGTTCAGTTGTGCGCCATGCCGCAGCTGTGAGGCCTTCATTTTTGTCCCGGGACCAGTCGAAGCAGCCGGTTGGACAGAGGATGGCGGGGAATGTGAGCCAGGTTCGTGGCCGTAGTGGCGGGTCGAAGGGGAGTATCAACAAATCTGGTGACTCATCCGCTGGGGGAGAGTGAGATGTACTTGGGTATTTTGATAGTTGTAGGACTTACTGTTGTTTTGAACAATGTAAGTGGCGTGGTTAGCCATTGTGACTGGTTTATACTAATATGCCTGGGAGTCCAGGTTGATGTTTTTGCGTTATGTGTAGCCTTTGTGTGTTTGTCTTGCTGTTGTCTACTTTTGTATGTTTGTGGCCCTGCGTAACAAAACACTTCATTGCACTTAGATTTAGCCGCTAGCAGGAGAAGTGTACATTGTTGGAACCGCTACTGGGCTATAGTACCTAAATATTGAGATAACGGCTTTCGAAGCCAGGGTTAATATTGGTTAACTGGGGTAGAGATGTCACGCCCCGAACCTTAATTTTTACCTTTATTACTGTCATAGCGGTAATAAGAGTTTTTACCGTGTTCGTCACTAAGTGTGTAATTTAATTAGTCCCCAGAGGGTGTTGATGGACTAATATTTTGAGGGAATTATTCTAAGGAATAATTTTTGACGACGGTAAAAAATGTAATTTTTGTTAGTAAAAGGTAATTTTATTGGGGTATTATTTTGGGGTGTTGAATTTTAGATTTTTGGATTGTGGGTTTAAATGGGGACTTGGACCCAGATCGGGCCCAAGCCCAGTGTCAGCTCTCTCTCTCTCTCTCCTCCCGGTTCCTCTCTCCCGAGCCTCACTGCCCGGTTTCTTCTCCGCCGCCGTCCGGCCTCCGTTCGCCGCCAGACCGGTCCCGTTCGGTCAGTCTCCCTCCCAGCAACAATCTTAGACCGGTGGCAGCCGCCCTAGTGCCGCCGTGAGGGAGAAACGACGCCCGGAAGCCCCGGCTGCCGAAACCAATTTCTCGCCGGAACTCCCTCCTCCGGCCGCCATAGCCGGCGAGCCATAGCCCAAAAGGAAGCTCTCCTCCCGTGCTTCAATCCCTCCAAAGGGCTCGCTCCGTCGTGAGCTAGGTAAGGAGAAATCGGAATTTGAAATTTCTAGGGCTTATTGTGTATTTTCGTTCGATTGATGTGCTTAGGCTTAGAATTGGAGTTTGTGGTAGTTAGGAATGTTGTAGAGGAGGTTGAGAGGAAGATGCTGCCAAAATTTGGTGACCATCGGAGGTCGCCGGAATCGGTCGCCGGCCGCCGCCGCCGAGAAAATGTTTTTGGTACGGAAAATTATAAGGAGTATAATGGAATAAGTTTTAGAATTTTTGGAGGAGTTTTGGATAGGTTTAAGAATTGTTGAAGTTAAGTATTTTTGGCGGATTATTAATTAATAATTCGGCCATTGGATTTTATTTGGTGAAAAGTGTTTTTGAGGATGTCGGTAAAATTTGTGGAGTTTTGAGGTTGGCAGTGGAATTAAGATTTTGGAGTATTAGGCTCGTAGCGTATTTAATTATGCATGTTTTGCATTTAAACGTCGGTGTTTCATTTAAGGTTTTATGTATATGGAACAGGATGTGAGGAGGCTCGAGCGGAAGAGACATCTGACCGACATCAGACTTAGGCCTAACCTGTGAGTGGACGTTTGTTTTAAATATTGTGTTTCGAAATGCTTTATCATTTGATTGATTTTTATGTTATTGGATATTTCCCGAAATTGAGAATTTCGGTGGATTATACTCGAGGTACAATTCCGAGAATAATATGTATATGATTAAATGCTAGCTAGCTATACGTGATTTCCCCCATACGCGAGGTACAATTCCGGTATGGGTGACATGAGCGTTAGACGCAAGTGTCGTAGCCCTGTACAACTTTCTAATTTTGCATTTATTTATTCAAAGATTTCGTACTATGGACAGACTGCTAAATATCTTCTTCCTTAGGTACTATGCCTCTTAGACGTCGACCCCGTGTGGCTTCCTCGACCAACGCCAATGAGGGTGAGGAAGTGAGAGGTTTAGCGGATTCGATTGGAGCTATGTTGAGAGGTGTTATGGATAGGGTTCAGCCCCCTCGTTCTGTGAAGAAGAGAGATGTTGCCGATGCAGGGGCAGTAGAGTTCAAGGGTGCCAAGGGACCCCTTGATGCTTATTCTTGGGTGGACAAGATGGAGATGGCTTTCGAGAGCACAGAACTGCCAGAGGAAAAGAAAGTGAAGATGGCAGTTTCCTTTCTGGACGATTCAGCTCATCATTGGTGGACCCTCGCTAGGAGAAATAATGATGGTGCTCAGACTATGACTTGGGAGCAGTTTAAGGCGCTCTTCTTGGGTCAGTATTTCAACCACTCTCATCGTAGTAGGATCCAGTCGGATTTTCTGAATATGAAAAAGAGAGACGATGAGGGAGTCATTGAGTTTGAGCAGAGGTTCACCACTTTGAGCTATCATGTGCCCCATTTGATTCCTGATGAGAGGACCAGGATTTGTATATTTGTTGATGCGCTTGGAGGAGTGTTTGCACACAAGATGGTGGGTGCTGTCTATCCGACATTCCTAGATGTAGTTGGGGCAGCTATGGCCATTGAGACTAGGGGGACTTATAGAGCTCGGTCTCGAGATTTTAGTGGTTGTGAAGTGTTAGTAGAGGGATTTAATTTCAAGGCTGATTTGATTATTCTAAATTTGGTGGAGTTTGATGTGATCTTGGGGATGGACTTTTTAGAGTCTTATAGAGCTGTGGTAGATTGTTTCCGAAAGGAAGTAGTGCTTCGAAGTCTGGATGGTTTTGAGGTTGTTTTTCAGGGGGAAAGAGATGTGATTTCGAGTTGCCTGATTTCAGCTGTGGTTGCCAGGAAATTGTTAAATAAAGGCTGTCAGGCATTCTTAGCTCATGTTGTGGTTGCAAGTATAGGAGTGTTGGAAGTGGGGGATATTCCTGTAGTAAGAGAGTTTCCGGATGTGTTTCCCGAAGATTTGCCTGGTTTGCCTTCTGTAAGGGAGATAGACTTTTCCATCGAGTTGCTTCCTGGAACTATGTCTATCTCTCAGGCACCTTACAGAATGGCTCAAGCGGAATTGAAAGAGTTGAAGACTCAATTGCAGGAGTTGGTAGATAAGGGTTTTATTCGGCCTAGCATGTCTCCATGGGGTGCTCCGGTGTTGTTTGATAAGAAGAAGGATGGCACCATGAGATTATGCACTGATTATAGGAAGTTGAATCAAGTCACAGTGAAGAATAAGTACCTGTTGCCTCGCATTGATGACTTGTTTGATCAGTTGAGAGGTGCCTCGGTATGCTCAAAGATTGATTTGAGATCTGGTTATCATTAGTTGCGGATTCGGGATAGCGACGTAGCCAAGACTGCCTTTCGATCACGCTATGGTCATTATGAGTTTGTGATAATGCCTTTTGGACTTACTAATGCACCCGCGGCGTTCATGGATCTCATGAATAGGGTGTTTAGTCCATATCTTGACCGCTTCGTGATCGTGTTCATAGATGATATTTTGGTGTACTCAAAAAGTGAGAAGGAGCATGTCAAACATCTAAGAATGATTTTGCGGACTTTGAGGAATGCAGTTTATAAATTATTGAATGTCTATGTTGTTGTTTGTGAGATTCTTTTGGATTAGTATTTGATCTTTTTGGGAGATGTGATGAACTTATGGAGTAGGAAGGCTCCAGGAGTACAAGGTTAGAGTATGATTTTAGAAGTGTGTTTGCAAGTGTTTTTAGGAAAGGTTATCCATTTTTAAGGAAGGTTATGCAGAATTTCCGATAGCATCTTCTTTGGAGGTGGTCCCCGCAGGGTTCATTCCGGATTTCAAGGTGAAATTCGGGATAGGTCTTGACATACTAGCAATACAACTCCTCCCTATCATGAATGCATATAGTAAAGAAATTGCCCACATATGAATATGATTGGTCCTAAAAGATTGAAGGTCCAGTACGAAAAAAATCGTGAGGCCCTTTATATTATTATTTTTATTTAAAAATATTTATATCTAATTTCATTTTATCCGGGAAAAGTCATTTTTTCTCTCAATAATGTCTAATATTGTTCATACAAGTCACTAAAAAAATCAAAGATCATGAAAATATCGATGATTTGAAACTTAAAAAAAAAATTATAGAAACTTGCAGAATAACATGAAGTCTTTATATCTATAAGAAATGTCTATTAGAGCAACAATATGAAAAAATATTGTTACTGTAATACACTTAATTTTATAAAATATAAGAAATAATCTTTTTATTTGGGCTGGTATGTCCTTATACATATGCACATATATATAATCCATGTTGTAATACTTCAATAATTTAGTAATTCAATTTATTTTGGTATTTCAATAATTTAATGTAGTTTACTATTTAAAATATATATATATATATATATATATATATATCAGAAATAATTTCGATTTTTCAGTCCTTGCCAGAACAGGACTAAGCCTAATCATCAGGTTGTAGTTCAACAAATACGAATGGGCATACTGTAAATAGAATACTTGAATTATCTACAAACGATGATTTTAGTTAAGTTGAGATTGGCTAAATTCTTCAAGTCTTATGTAAACTTTTCTGAGTGCCTGGTTGCAGATCTTAGGAGATGTGCAGGGTCCGCACATGAGATATATGACATTTCCCAGAGGTCTCATATAAACACCGTCTTCTCGGAGCTGCTTCAAAAGAGAAGTTGCGTACAGTGACCCGTACCTATTCAAAATCCATAAAACATCATTTCAATAGAGGTTAGAAACATCGCTCTTCATAGAATGTTTCAATATCTTGACCAAAAGTTACTATGACTTCATTACTGTACATGGAAAATCGATAATATATTGTTCTGTATTGAATTATACAAGCACCTCTCAACATCTATTCGATAATATATATACCTAAAATACTTGTGACACCCTGTAGTTTATACCGCCATATATATGAGCAACTTCCTTGCCATCAATAAAAAATAATTATCTTGTTTCTTTTTGTGTTTGGTATGAGAAACAGATATTAGAATATGCAAGAAAAGTCATGAGCCAAATGGTTGGCATGACAACATTTGATATGGTAAAGCTTTGGCAAATGATCTTACAGCTCAAGATGTGGTCCATCTGTTAAAACATTGGATATAGTTCTATACGGTGTTTATAAGATTCACATGAACTTTCATCATATAATTTCTCAAGACGGCATGTAGAATAAAATCTTCTCTTTTCTGCTGAAAATTTAGCATTGTGAGACGCTTTTAGCGAAGGTGAATGGCTGTATGCAGCCACCACATAAATGTAATACAAAGTTAATTGGCCATACCCAGCATTGCAGCCTTCTGCTTGGAGTTCTATAGCGCAAAGTGTTCCCAACACAACCACTCTTTTAATTGCAGGATTTGATGATATTTGATACACTAGTTTGCTATCCCATAGCTGCATGTATTTGAAAGTGACACCATAAGGTAATGAAAAAGTCAACACCAATGACTTCGAGACTAGACTACATCGAGGGATATCAAGGGATCTTCTGCTTGGAGTTCTATAGCGCAAAGTGTTCCCAACACAACCACTCTTTTAATTGCAGGATTTGATGATATTTGATACACTAGTTTGCTATCCCATAGCTGCATGTATTTGAAAGTGACACCATAAGGTAATGAAAAAGTCAACACCAATGACTTCGAGACTAGACTACATCGAGGGATATCAAGGGATTTCAGCTATGACTAGACTACATCACATATGGATCAACGGATCATCCCCTTTGGGTTTTTCTTTTGTCTGATAACAATTGTTTTAAGCTAGTGGACATGTAGCGAACTATACCCATCCAATTTATAAGAGTTACACCTGATATGTTCACTATAGTAAAAGTAACAGAGTGGATATTCATGGATTATAAAATTGAGATATGAACAAGCAAATGATATTTACATACCTCTGTGAGCAAGCTTCCTTTGGAACTGATATTAGGATTTCTATCAGAATCTTTAAACCATCTGATGGATTTAGCAGCAGCTGTGCACCCGATAGCATGTGCAGAATATGAGTGTCCATGCAAAAGGGCCTTCAGCTATAAAATAAACACAAAGTACTTCTTTGAGTACCAAGAGGCAATCACTGATTTTACCATCAAAGTGCATGGAGCTTTATTCAGTGCAAACACTAACAGTAGACCGGTATGAGTCTTTGAGTCCATGAAAGTGAGTTATTTCTTTACACCATCAAAACACATGGCTTTACTCGATCAAAAAACTACTGTACGCCAGCATACGTGTCAAAGCTACTATAAAAATCAATATAAAATGCATATTCATAATAGAACTTCAGACTGGATGATGCTCTCAGAAAAACAACACAAACAAATGTGGCATAATAAGGATGTGTAATCTCATGAGCAATTGAATCAAATTCTAACAAAAGTTCAAGCACTTCAAATCAACCCACCGCCATATATATTACCTTCGAGTCTCCAATAAATGAGTCAAATACAGCATCCGTAGCCAATGTAGCAGACAAGGGTACAGTACCACCTGTCATCAGCTTCCCAAAACAGGCTATATCTGGTAAACAGCACAGAAGTTTGGCAGCAGACTGTAAAAGAAAGAAAACCTCCCAATCAATAGAAAAAAAAACTTTCAATTGAAGAATCTCAAAGGGGAGAATGACAGCCCAACCTCTGTTCCTAAACGCCAGAAACCGGTGAAGACCTCATCAAAGATAACGGGAATGTTTTTATTCCGGCACTCATTCACAAGAATCCGTTGGAAAAGTGGATCAACCATTTGCATCCCTCCAGCACCTTGTATAACTACAAAAAAAATTTCAAAAAGAATGAGAAAATCGCTAAATAAATGTTGGAAAGATTTTAGGTGGAGGTTATGGATAGGAATTGAGTCCATTAACTACTTTTCATGTTAGTCATTGACTAAATTTCCATGCAGTATCTAACTAAAAAGAGAAGTCTATCATTTCCTAAACCACTACCAGATTGATAAAGGAGAGTAAGACAGAAGGAAAAGAAATTGACGATTAAACCATATATCTACAGATACTGATATAAACAATCTTGCCTGGTTCAATAATCAATGCACCAATTAGCCCTCTCGATTTAGGAAACTTCGATAACTGATGTGATACAAATGATGAATAAATTTCAGCAAGATCTGACTTGTCCCTGCTCTTGTTTAGTATATCATCACGGGAACAGAAGGCTGTAAAAGTGTCAAGTAGATGCACGAAAATGGTATCCAAGTACGCAGTAAAAATGAATAGAAAAGTTACTCACTCAGATTTTTAGCATTTAAATCTGGAGAATGCAATCCCACAGGTAGGGAAAGGTTCCACATGTTCTTGCTCAAAAAGACTGTAGGAGGATCGAAAAAAAAACCTCTTCCTTTATACCTGCAGTTAAATATATAAATCTTAGATAGGTGTAGTGATGAAAGAGATTAGTCTCTTATTATTGCTAGCTAGTCCTATTCACTATACTTAGATAAGATTATGGTAGCAACTATCAAGACAAAATAAAAGATGGAAGGAAAGTACATGCACTTCTAATTGCATATAAACCATTTGAGATATGTCAAACAGGTAATAATATCCTATAGTCTTGAAAGAGAACAAATGTGAGTCAAGATCACCAGTTTATCTGTATGAGTGTCAATATGGATCACCAGTCATTGTATGCTAACAAACATGACCAGAAAGGTGGTTAAACAAGAGGGAACTTAGCTGGAAAATAGAAGTTACTGAGGATTAAATTTTTTTAAGTGAAAAGTTGTCAGATCTAGATAGCCAAGAAGAAGGGATGGGGTGGGGGTGGTCTATGAAGGAAATGATCTAAACCCTACTTTGAAAGAAACGATCTAGAATCTCACATCATCCTAAGAATTAATCAGCTTGTAACATTCAATCCAAGGAACTATAGAAAAATAGAGAAAATAAAATGAGAAAAATAGAAAATTAATAAAGGAGTTACAGTAATATTCTTTAATTTGGAGATTAAAAGTTTAACACATACAGATTGCTGATATATGTTTGTTGTTAGTATTCATACCATGGTTGTTGTAGGAAGCCGGTATAACATGACGGTGCTTGTGCTTCCATAGCACCCAAAGTATCACCATGATAAGATCCATTAAGAGCTAGGACCTGAAATTAGCAATCCCTATGTCACCAGACTGAGCAAAATTCTAACTATAAGTCTATAACACACAAAATTGCATTCTGGCAAAAAGAAGATGGTACTAAACTAAGGGCAATGATGAACTATGAAACGCACCACAAGCTCAGGATATCTCTCAATTGAGTTGTCCTTCAAAGGCTCCAAGAGAAGTCCGTGATCATGAGAGAATTTACGGAATGCCATCTTCAATGCAATCTCAATTGCTGTAGATCCATTGTCCGAAAAGTACGTTCTAGAAGCCCAATCTGCATATGGAGAAATGCAGATACCCGTATAAAAAACAATGATCGTGTATAGGCGGAGGGTAAAAGAAAGAAAAAATAAAAAAAGAATACCAGAATATAGATGACAAATATCTTTTATTTTTTGGGTTACAAGTTCATTGGATTTCTACCAGTACAACAGAAATACCAAAGGAACTCTGGCAACAAAAGGGAAGATACATACTCAAACAAGAGATCCATTAGCAAGATGATAAACCCTTCAAAAAATTATTATGTCTTTCGCAAACCTCAGAAAGTAATGAAAAAGAAAATACACAAAAATAAGTACATACCTTTTCCAACACCTTCAAGCAAAAGTTCTGCACATTCTAAGGCTGGCTCATAAACATTCTCAGGAAACATCACATGCCCAAATCTTGCAGCTGCGTAACCGATATCCCTCGCAAGCTCAGTCTGAAACCACCTAAACAAAAACCATGTTAAGAACTTTAGAAACTAGCATTTTTCTTTATTTCAAACTAATTAAATTATAAAAAGATGATACCCAGGGGCAAACACCTATGTCGAATGAAAGACGAGCACTGTACTTCGTTAACATATACATACCAGGAAACTAGAGATCTAAAGAATTATTTGATGGCGAAGATAGGGGAATACACATACTGTCCATCAGAAAGCCAAAAGCTAATCTTAGTAGTAACTTTATTTTCATAGAATGAAAGTCCGTAAGGATGAGATGGGGATGATAGGTTAGTGTGATTCTACCTGTCTGTTTCATCTCTTGGTAAGGGAACTCTCATACATTTAAGAAGTGCATCAGGTTCTCTCTATCAATGGAAAAGGTACCATGCTGCTCATACACTTTAAAAATTTATTATCATGTTATTATCAATTGAGAAGTATAACCATGCATCTGTTGAAATCTACATATGAAATGCCATTTGAAATGATATGTTCAAGAATTTTCCAAATACAAGAATATAAACATGTATTTTGTATTTCAGGATCTGGCCTTCCATCAACATACATCAAGTCAAAAATAATACCAACACTTAACATAAGATAATCTTAAAATGACCTGTAAAATAGCATCAGGTCCTTGTGTCCACCAACTTGCACATGCGTCAAATTGTTCAGTTATGGCATCATTATTCTGAAATTATAATCACACAGAAGAGAGTTATTACAGTTGAATACAGAAGCCTTACTATGACTTAAACTAGAAAGTCAACCAATCTGTAATCTGTACTACATTTCAGGAAAGTTCAATGACACCAACCTTGAAGACTGCAAAGTTCTCACCACAGCGTGAATCAATCACTGTAACATTTCCTTCCGGTACCAATGTGTGCTGAGTAAATGGCCACCAAAAAACATTTACTGCCCTCTTTGGCATGTCATGCAATCTCTTGATTCTCTCAGAGTAAGCTGATAGCATTATCTCCATGAGCGAATCAAAAACATTACGAGCATCATCGTACCACTCCATAAGGTCATCTGACAAGTCTTGCGGAACAGGTGGAAGAACAAGCACTGGAACACTGAAAATAGAACGACAACAATTAACAGAGAACAGTGTTACATGAGTAGAACAAAATAGTACACATGAAAAACGAGAAAAATGCAAGCTATTTAAGCTAATATTAAATCAGAGACACTGAAACTAAAAAAACAAAGGTACCTGTTCCTAAGATATGATGCTAAAGGGACCTCATTTACAAGGCCTTGATCCTCAAGAACAAGCGCGACAACATCATAACCCCGAAGTTTCAAAGTTTCATAAGCTGAAATGGTTCCGGAAATCCCACCTAACCGCCCATCTCCAACAAGAATTGCAGGCAAACGAAAAGGCCTGCTCACATACACCAATTTCTCACTTTTAGAGCCTGTTAGACTAAAACCACAACAGAACAGAACTACTTGAAACTATCTGAAATACATATACCTGAACAAGTCACATTGAAGTGACCCAGAAGGCCCGGGACTCGCAACCCCGCCAGCCGTCTCAACCACACAGAAATGGTCCATCTTCTCCTTTCCGGCCCCAATTTCCAAACACCTCTGCACCATTTCAAGCAAAGCTGAATCCTCAACAGCCCCATTCTCCCTCTCGGCAGCCAAATGAGGCGAAACGGCGTCGCCCCAAGCGTACATTGTCTTACAAACAAGCTTTGAAAGCTCATCATCTCCGGAATTGTCCCCGGAAACCCTCCTCTCCTCAAACCAATCCAAATTGCACATGCCATTATCGAAAATTTGAGGAGCTCCTGGGGCTAATAGAGAGCGTGCGGCGGAGGGGGAGGCCTTGAGGACGTGGTTGGAGGCGAGGAGAGGGGAGAGGCCGCGGCGGAGGGTGAGGGAGGTGAGTTTGGAGAAGACGAAGCGGGAGTCGGAGTCGGCGGGAAAGCCGGTCTGGACGGGCTTGAGGTAGAGGAAGGAGGAGCGGCCGCGGCGGCGGACGAGAGAGGCGGCGGCGAGGCCGGTGGAGACTAGGGTTTTGCCGAGGGAGGTGTTGGAGGACCATATGAGGTAGATGGGGTGAGACAGAGGAACGCTCAGAGGCGGAGGATTAGCGTTGGCCGTGGCGGTGGCGGTGGCGGTGGTGAAGGGTTTGGTGACGTGGCAGTGGTGGTGGCTGTGGCGGAGGAGGAGAGAGGTGAGGCGGAGCATGGCGGTGGTGGTGGAAGAGCGGAGTAGAGGGGAGTGAGTGTGAGGAAAAGTTTGATTTCAGGAGGAAAAGAAGTAGGTGAGAAATGGGGCGATATATACGATAAGAAATCTGTTGGAAAATGGTCCCTCCACGTGTCGTCGTATCTTCCAACATAGAGTTTTGGTTGGACATGTTTAGAATCTTACGAGAAATAGTGTGGCTCAAAATGAGTGCATGTTATATTGTGTATGGAAAATTGGAAATGATTCATACTATTTCTAATTTTTAATAAAAGAATCTTGCAACTCAGGATGAAATTGTAAAAAGTCCCAATAGAAATACTCAAGTCTTTTTTATGTCATCTTTTCATAGTTGAAAATTTAGAATCTTGAAATTTTAACAGAAGTATCATAATCGTTGAGGAACCTCACAAAGATGATAGAGCAAGATTGGTGGTTGGAAGAAGATGGGGGATAAAGTTGTGGCATATGAATCACCTCCATGTGGATCTATGGTGGCTCGTTGCTTGGATCCATGGTTGCGGAATGAGAGAGGTTGCATAGCCACCGCATGTCGTGGGTATTGGACAAAATATGGCTTAGATAAGAGTTATTTGAAATCTCATATTAGAAACGTGATAGAGTCATCCTTAGGACTTGGTGTCTTGTATTATTGAGTTACAATTTGATGGAGCTCCCGTTTGGATTGGGATCACAAGATTTGAATGGTTGTGATCGAGGTCAAGCTATTGGAATTTGACTCGTGATCGAGATGATTGAAGATGGCTCGAATCACGCTAGGTGAAGAATATTGAAACAAATGTGGCTTAGATAAGAGCAATTTAGAATCCCACAATGTGAAAGAGTCATCCTTGGGTTATAAGGAATGATACTACACACACTAATGTATAGGCCTTTTAGTAAAACTTCATGCCCGTTTCTCCACCAGGTGGTTAAAGTGGGGGGGGAGTATCGGCATTATTGGACTCGTGTGTGTGAGACTTGTGGGGCTCGTCTGCCGCTTCCACATAACAAGTGGTATTAGAGCCCATGTGACACTTGGGACTTGATGTCTCGTACAATCAAGTTGCAATTTGGTGGAGCTCCCGTTTGGATTGGGATCACAAGATTTGGATGCTTGTGATCGCGGTTGAGCTATTGAAATTTGGATCGTGAGACAATTGAAGATGACTTGAACCACGCCAGGTGGAGATTATTGGAAAAAATATGGCTTAAATAGGAGTCATTTGGAATCCCACATCGAAAACATGAAAGAGTCATCCTTGGGTTATAATGAATGGTACCACACATTAATGCCGAGACCTTTTATGTAAACCACATACCCGTTTCTCCACCGGGTGACTAATATGGAGAGATTAAACAATTTATTAGACTTGTGTGTGTGAGACCATCCATTATGAGAGATCGTCGATGATTGTTCAGGTATGTTCTCTAGATGTGGTTGTTGATATGAACTCAATCAGTGCATGCTAGAATCGTCGTTATGGTTGGTGTTTTTGACTAGGGGTTCGACGATGGTGGTTGCACAATAGCGATTATACCATGATGGTGCAGTTGTTTACGCCTACAAGAGGGATGGATTAAGCTACCTTAGCCATCAAAGTATGGTCACTATGGTTGTCTACATACTCAGTATGCATTGTTTGGCCTAAGAAAGACATCATTCTGTTTGCAAGATCAAATGGACGCAAACTTCCTAATAGCAAGATGAAATAAAGTGATGTCAAGTATATTCAAAGCATGAGAAAAACTGTGTTATTATTAATGACGTTTTCTGGTGATAAAATCATCACTCCGTTATATGACTACTATACTAAAGCAAAATGAGTAGCTAGGCTTGCATTATTTGCTAATCAATGTCTGCTAGAAATGCAGGTTTGATGGAAACTCCTGCTATTATTTTAGGTAATTTTTTTTTATCCGATGAGGAATAAAACAACAACAACAAACTATAAAACAAAAACCTCTAACAACTCCCTTTCATAGCTAGTCTAAATGAAAACATTAGGGACACAACAAAAAGAAGACAAAAGAACCAAACATCAAGAGAAAAAGAACTATAGGAACATGACGAATGATCATAGATTCAAAATGAGCCAGAAAAAACTTAATATCTCAAACTAGGGATAAAAGACTCCACATATTATTCTTTCTTCTAGAATTACAGTCTATAATCACTTCGGAATCACCTTCCATATCACATGATATCATGATTAAGCAGCATAGTATGAAGACCCTTTTTCAAGGCAAGAGTTTCAGCCAACAATTTATTAGTAATTCCATTATATGCTCATCAAGATATATCATTTCAGTGCTCCATCGTCTTTTTCCTTTTATAAACTAAGAATGAGATAAAGAGAAAAGAGAGAACATAATGAAGGAGGAAGAAGTGTCACTTTCATTCTCATTAGGCTCCTTTATATATGAGTATGATTTACATCTTAAGAACATAACTAATGAGTATTTACAAGGACATCCACATATATTCTAATATTTACAACACTCCTCCTTAGATGTCCATTAATAATATGATGTTGGACGCGTTTAGTGTTATCTCGTTAAAAACCTTGCTAGGTAATAAAAACCCTGTGGGAAAAAACAACCCTGGTCTAAGGAGAAAAAGAGTGCAACGCACATATGTCCTAGGTAGCATACTTCTGGATGCTCCCCCCGATGAGATTCTCCCCCTGATTGTTGCAGGCTTCATGTACAGTAAATAGCGGTTTGATTTGTATATCACTGAAGTGAGATCTTATTCGTTTTGCATACAAGGGCTCATCACAAGATTTTCATACCTGCAAAGTGAAGGTAATTCCAACAGAGCTATACAATTTAATAGGTCTTACATCATGTAGTAATGTTAGAAACAACCTCACATGTTCAAATTCATACATTATGTAATAACTAAGCAGTAGAAGCTAATTAACACATTACTATGTATGGTTCAAAACCATTGAAAGATTAGCATTGCATATCTAGCCACTCATATCAATATCTTCATTTATTGATACATCTCATATATGATCTTCAAGAGCTTTGAGCAATTCATAACTTCGCGAAAGTTAGAATATGTAGCAACATAATCCGAATTTGGTTTTATAGTCTAATTATAATACTCATTAAGGCAATTTTGATCACGTTAACTATAACAGAATGAATATATATGAGCTACCTTTAGACTATTGATTGTATGAGTTCAGTTTAACAACCCAGCATAACGAGATATGTTCGTTTATGGGCCTCCCCCTCATGGCTTTATTCTTGGGCTCCAACCCAAGACATGTCTCACTAATGGGAATTGTGTTTACATGTATAAGACACATTATGTCATTTCTCTTAGGCGATGAGGAATCTCACATTCAGACTCTCTCAAGTATTCATGGATCTATTTACGTTCGAATCATTCATATACTTGGATCATTTAAGGATTTGATAAGCAAAACGCTTATAATGACGCTTTACTTTTAAGATTTTGCTTTTAACAAAATCTTTTAAGATTCTCATAATATACGATGACAACTTATGTAAGTCTCTTGTCAATAACTATATGTAACTCTATACTTACATAAAATTGTCACATATAAGAAAATATATTCGTAATCCTCATATCTTTTGTAGACATTGTGTCATAGTGATTTATTTTCACTGTGATTAATACCCTTTTATATCATGTAGGGTTAAAGGTCTAAGTATCTCATCACTTTTTAAATATTCAGTTTAATTGAAATTTCCTCTATCCAATTTGGCCAATAATATACTTTGTCGACATTCATAATGAAACATGGTATCGCATCATACAATCCTTAATGATCTTTGGTAGCTACCATATGTAAATTTTTATAGATGATCATCATTCATAGATCCCACACATTCTTATATGCATGCATTAACTACTATGAGCTTATTGATATTGGGTACCTATGCCACTTTTGAGGCAAATATTGTCACTTCTACGACAAACATTTCTCATAGATGAATTATATCTAGCGAATGTGGATCTATGTTCATAATATCATAAAACATTATAGGACTTGTATAATATTCTATTTTCATGAGCTTAAAACTTTAGACCTGGTAGATACATTCCATTCAACACTATGTCATTTCTTGCATCAGGCAACACCCATCAGGCCACACAAACAAAATTAAGTATTGTTCGGGGCTTCGGGGCGACACATTTTTTTTCTTTGTGTCGGTGGAATATGCATTTAGACAATACTAATTTTCTTTGAAAAAAGGTCTGTTTTTAGGACAATACATATATGTTGGTAAAGAAAGAGGTCTGTTTTAGTCTCAATTGTCAAAATGAAAGTTATATTCAGACAATACTTATAGGTTCTCTAGCTATGAAAGTTATATTTTCTCAACTTTTGGAGAGATTTCCAAATTGACCAATACTTGTGTGAAAATTTTACTCATGTTAATCCGACAACATTTATGTGTTGTCTGATATTGAATTTTATTGAATTGACAACTTGTGTGAAAATTTTATTTAATTATGTTAATAAGACAATATTTATGTGTTGGCTGATATTGAATTTTATTGAATTGACAACTTGTGTGAAAATTTTACTTAATTATGTTAATCCGACAACATTTATGTGTTGTTTGATATTGAATTTTTATGAATTGACAACTTGTGTGAAAATTTTACTTAATTATGTTAATAAGACAACATTTGTGTGTTGGCTGATACTTAAATTTAGTAATTTCTGACTTTGGAGGTAAATCCTAGCCTTTTAACTTAGGTGGATTCCCTCCAAACCATTTGATTTTGCAGACAATTTTTTTGGTTAATAAGACAACATTTATGTGTTGGCTGATACTGGAATAGTGTAATTTTTGACCTTGGAGGTAAACGAAACCCTAGCCTTAATTTTAACTTAGGTGAATTCCCTCCAAACCATTTCATTTTGCAGACAAATTTTTTTGTTAATAAGACAACATTTATGTGTTGTCTTATGGTTACTTTTTATTTTCTGAAATACCTTTGAAGGGAATACCTTCGACAATTGAGTTTAGTTCCCCTCAATATTTGATTTTGTAGCTCGACAAATATGTTAGTGTGTTATGACAACATCTACCTAAGTTAAAGAGGCGCAATACTTGATAAAAAAAAGACGCACTTTTTAAAAAAAAATGGGCGCACTTGCACATTAATTTTGACCTAATACCTATCGATTCTCACTACTCTATCATTCTCAGCCTCCATCGAAAAAAAACTCTCTCTCTCTCTCTCACAATTCACTCTCCTAGTGCCCAGCTACCATCTTTCGAGCGGCTCCCATCCTTCGAAAGGCCGTCGGCAAAACGAAGACCACAGCCGAATCCCCTCTCTACCCTCATCAGGACCGTCTCTCCTTCTTTTTCTCTCCTTCTCTCGACTCTTCTTGAAACCCAAAGCAAACGACGTTGACCTCCGACGTCGTCCTCGCCATCCGGCCACCAATCAAGTCATCTTGACTTCGTCGAGGTCCCTCTGGCCTTAGTTTTTCCGATCGGCAGCTATGGGAAGAGAAACGGAGGCGAGAAGCTTTTGCTCCTCCTTCGATTTCGGTGTTTTCTGGCAACTTTTCCTGATATGGTTTCCTTCCTCTCGTCGTCCTCACCATTCTAGGGTATTCAAATTTCAGTTTAGCTTAGAGTTTAACAAATTTGTTTTTTTTGGGATTTTTGGTTGTTCCCTGCCCTTGACGGAATTCGTCATAGCCGTCTTTCTCTCTTTCTCGCAGTTATAAGGTGACACAAAGAGCTGTGTCGTCTCACGGCAAAATAAAGATACGTCGCCTTTTAGCATGTTGTTGTTTAAACTATCAGGCGACATATATATCGTGTCGTCTTATCTCAATTCAGGCGACACAAATTAAAAAAAAGTCTTATGTCGCCTGACGTTCTTATAGGAGACACAACATTTGTGTCATCGGAGAACCTCATCAACGACATGCTAGAAGGCGACATTTATGATTTTTATTAGGCGACACAACAGTTGTGTCACCTGATGCAAGAAATGACATAGTGCAAATTCACACCGTTATTTAAACGACAACAGTCTTTTCTCTCCCCCTAACGGTGGGAAGACTGTCTCATTATAACCATGCATAAAAATGCGTTTAAATGTCTATCACTTCCTTTCGAGTGAAGATGTTCATTGGCTGGTGGCGAACCCAAACCAAGTTTAAGGTCAAAAACATTAAATTCATGAGTATCAACCATATTGATGTATTGTTGTATCACCAAGATATTATCCTCTGATGGTGTACTTTTAATCTTTATATGTGTAATATTATAGCCGCCATGCTAGGAACTGGGATATTTTTAATGATATTCTCGTCACGAGAACCATGTCACATTCCTTCCACAAATTAAATAGGGTCAAAGTTGTTTTGTTAATATAATTAGTCTCATAGACTTTAACCCAAGTAAATGTTTGTGTGCTAACATATAGTTTTGTTATCACTAGCTTTAATAAATCACTAGCTGAGATATTTATCCAGCTTAAAATGAAACAGTAGGTAAATATCCGATAACAATTCATGTCGTTCTTCAAGAACAATTTTTCTCCCCCTCATAACAAGAAGAGTGCCTAAGCCTGGGAGTGTCTCATTAAGGTGACAAGCCAAAACATACGTGCGGCAAATGAACAATTTGCTTAGAGTAACGTTAGCTTGCAGTCATCAAAATTTGTTACTGATTCCAAGTAACATTTTATGTAAAATATGACGTAACTAGTCATGTCAAAATAAGGTATATTTTGTTCAATAAACTTTTGGTTCATGACATTATGTGTCACACTTTTATGTAGAATTTGACACGTAATAGGCCGCGTACAAGATATTGTGTGCTTTGGACCTCGCCTCACAATTTTGTTCTTGGGTTGCAACCCAAAATACATCACAATATGAGAAGATATGTTTGCAACATGTTAGACACATCTCCTGCCCTCCCTTGAGTGAGGTAGGATCTCACAACACAGTATGTGTTATATATTCTGGAGACATATTGGGGGCACTTAATATAAAGAGGAGATAATATGTGCTCTTTCAGATCCATCATTCATATATGTAATTGAAGCTTCAGGCTCGATTTTATAATGTTAGAACTATAGGTTCTCAGAATATTAACTTCAAGTTGACGGTTTCTCGAAACATCATGCTCAAGTGAAATTTTTAATTCATTGATATATTATATTTAAAACTTTGTGTTTGAGTTTCTAGTGTTAGAACCCCGTTAACTCTTATGAAATTTTGAAAAATATTTCATTTGAAATTTATATGTTCGAGATATAGGACTGTTAGCCCTTATGAGTAACAATAAAGTTTAGAAGAGAAAAATAATTAACAAACTCTAAAATAGTAAGGAACAAGTATAAATAAAATGTGATAATGGAAACTTCTGGTTCCATAAGAAGTGCAAGAACTTTTGGTCTAGTTGCCTTCAAGAATATGATAATTTTGTTTCTCTCCTCTAATTTCACAATAACATTACATCAAAATAAAGAGGAGTTTCAGACCCTCATATAATTAGGGATCACAAGATGTGGTTTCGATGATCATTTAACTATGAGGAACTTCTGACCCTCGTTAATTGCATAAGCTTTGGGAAACTTCATATCACAATTTTCATTAGATCATTCTTAAGGAACTTCAAGCCTTTATAGTTCAATCAAGAGACATCATGTCTCGATCTATGAACATAAAATTCAAAAATAGATAATGATATTGCATAAGAGAGTGTAATTATCATCTTTCATTGAGAACAATCTTGACAAGGGTTGTCGCTTGATAAAATTATATTTTTTGTCAATAATGGATGACCATTGAAATTTGCAGGTATTATATACATAATTGTAGATATGGTGTGACATAAATAGTCATGCCAAAGCTTAAATTTATTGTTGTCATTGAACTTCTGGTTCATGGTATGTTACGGCTGAATAAACTTAAATGTCGGTCTAATATAAATCAGATGATAGGCCAAACAAACTTTTCAATATGTGTCTTTGGCTGCATACATTGAAATTAATGTAAAGATATTTCACATTCATGTCATTTGTAGCATTCCATGAAATTCTTTCAAACAAATATCCTTGAAGCTTAGGAAATTCCTTCTTGATCTAAAAGATTACAAGGACTATTTAATAGACAATTGTGTTCCATTTGGAAGACTAATGTGAGCTCTTCCGGAGCCTTCGACCAAATTTGGCAGTTCCAGATATGGTGGTCACATTAGTTTAAGACAACACTAAGATGAAGAAATATTTTCGATCACAGAGGATTGTATGTGTGGTGACATTATCCGCAAGACAAATATCGTCGCTATTTATAAGTTGAGCATGTTCATGATCATTTTTCATACCTTCATAATAAAATGAAAATAGATAAGCAGCAATGAATATATTATCGTAGCAAATAAAATTAAACGTAATAATACAATAACTATCATCAATGAATAGGCACATAACAAATATATATATATGTATATATAATTGTTTGTATATATATATATATATATATATAATTTGTAGACATTTATGACGTAAAAGCTTATTAAGTGGTGCACAGAGTGGTCAAAATTATATTCGATTGTCAAATTTATGACTTTAACAGTATTTGGAAGGTAAAGTAATCAACTAACCATAATCACTCATAATAATGACCTCAAAATTAGTCATGTTAATTGTCAAAAAATTTGAAACGGTTGCATCATTAATTCAATATGTACTAATTGCAATAATAAACATATTAATCATATGAAAATGTGTGTCATATATTAAACATATTAAATATATTTAATTGTATTTATAATAGAATTCTAAATAAATTAACGGTTGGTCAACATTATACCTAAAAGAAAAAAATGTATATGTATCAATTGCATATAATAACATAATATAATATATATCATATGAAACAATGAATGATAGATACATGAGAATCCAAATTTTACATAGTGTGGTTACTATAGACACATCTATAGCCATATCATGTTATATATCAAAAGACGTATATGCGTCTATTTATGGCTCTTGGTAGAACAATGATTCTCAATATCGCATATTGAACATGCGTTCAAAAGTTCTATAAAATTATCCATAGAAATACATGGAATTGCACCATAATATTGCAAAGAGAAATTCGTTTAAATCGTATACGAACTTTTGCTCATTATAAACTTTGGTATATCAAGTTTTGAAAATATCAGAACGGTATCTCATGTTTCCATCCTGATCTAAGATTAGTATATATAGCCATTAAGATGACCAATTTACCCTTAAGTTCTCTTTTTTTCTTAGTTTTTTTTATTTGTTTTCATATTCAAGAAATATTAAAAGAGGTTTTGGAATTTGATGATTTGGGTTGGCCTTTATAAAGAAAATTGAAGATGAGAAACATACAGAAGTTCAATCATTCTTATTTTCGCTGACACTCAAAAATCTTGTTGTTGCCGTTGACATTTAAAGATTGAGATGAAGAATTGATTATTAGTAAGAAGAAAATGACGATGAATTTTTTTGTCTACGTTCCTAAAAATATAAAAAGCCAAAAAAGAAAAGAAAATTGAAATATGAAAACAAAGAAGAAAAACTAAGAAAAAAAAGAAGAAGATAATTTAAGGGTAAATTGGTCATTTTTGTTTTTGGTTTGAGGGTAAATTAGTAATCTTAATGACTATATATACCAATCTTCTGTCGGGATGGAAACATGAGATACCAATCTGATATTTTAAAAACTTAATATACCAAAGTTTATAAGGAGCAAAAGTTCATATACCATTCAGACGAATTTCTCTATTGCAAAACTCATCAAAACAAATGGGAATAAGAACCATAGATTATTTATTTAAATCAATAATATACAAACCACCTATAATCTCATAGATCATGGTTCATGGTTTTAAGCAATAATCTTGCATCATAGACCACATCGATCATCATGGATCCAATTATGCTGTTTAGAATTTTATGTTCATAAGAAAGAAATATCAATATCGAAACTTCATGTTTGAATCTTGTGAACAATTGATCACATGTACACGCACAAAACTTCATGTTTATGAAAACAATTAGAATTGCAAAGTCTAATGTAATATTTGAATTTCAGGTTCCTAATCTCGAAAAATTTCAGGTTCGAGTATTATTAGTGAAACTTCTAACTCACTAATATAAATAATTGTAAACATAAAATTGAGCAATATAAACAAAGTATATGTGTAGACAAGATATAATCAAAATAGAAGTGAACTCATAGATCGTGAGTATGAATAATAAGCAACAAAAGTTACACCAATATCTCATAAATCATCATGAAGTTTATGCAACAGAATAAGCGATACCGTGCCGATAACGTGTTATAAACTAAGAATAAGATAAAGAGAAAAGAGAGAACAAAATGAAGAATGAGGAAGAATTGTCATTTTCATTTTCATTAGGTTCTTTTATATATAAATATGATTTATATCTTAAGAATATAACTAATAAGTATTTACAAAGACATCCACATATATTATAAAATTTACAACATTTTTAATTTTATTTATTTATAGAAGGGGCGCAAAATCGGGCTTTTATAATGTTTGAAACTGACCAGGCTCTATGGAAACTGAGAAAGAGATAGACACGAGGAAATGAATTAAGCAGTAATATGATCATTATCATCAAAATCCAAAATCCTTGATAGAGAAGAAAACGAAATGTCTGTTAAAAAGAACTGGTCCGATTCAACACCACTACTTCCCCAACACCAATCACAACCACGCTCTCCCTCAAACTCTTATTTCTCATACTCCTCCATCTCTCTCGAGATGACCTCCGCCATCTCCGCCTCCGCCACCGACCGATCCGTTTTCCTCGGCGTCGATGTCGGCACCGGCAGCGCCCGCGCAGGTACACTCGAATCGTTTCTCATAATGTCAAAACTCGCAGTGATACGGTCAATGTTAATGGAGATTATTACTGTGTTTGGAATTACATAGGTGTGTTTGATGAGAACGGAAAGCTTCTAGGTTCGTCAAGCAGTCCCATACAGATTTGGAAAGACGGTGATTGCGTTGAGGTAAGTCAATTTTATCTCTACTTGTAATTGAGGCTGTTTTAAAACTTACCTGGATATTTGTGTTGGCAATTTGAAACCTGCTACTGTGCTGCAATATGTAGGAAACTGAATTTGGTTAGCATTTTTTTTACTGCTTGTAATTTGTTATTTTGCTTGCAAAACAGCAATCTTCGACAGATATTTGGCACGCAATAAGTGCTGCTGTAAAAGCAGCATGCTCCCTTGCAGAAGTTTCCGGGGAGGAAGTGAAGGGTCTGGGATTTGCGGCTACTTGTTCACTAGGTTTGTAGTTTATGTGTCACTCTACTTTTGTGTTGAAAGAAAGTTGGTTACGTAGCTGCTTGGAGTATAATGGGAAGGTTGAAAATTATGTTTGGTCATTAATCTGCGTCAAAACGGTTTCATCTCTGCAGTGGCAGTGGATTCTGATGGCTCTCCTGTTACGGTTTCCTGGAGTGGTGATTCAAGAAGAAACATAATTGTGTGGATGGACCATAGAGCTGTAGAGCAAGCTGAAAGGATCAATTCATGCAACTCACCCGTCCTGCAGTACTGTGGCGGAGCTCTTTCCCCTGAGATGCAGCCTCCAAAGGTACTTCAACAGCTATTCTAGCCGTGGTGTGGTTTTTTGTTGTTGTCATTGTTGATGTTATGCAGCTACATATCATCCTCAAGAAGTTGTTTCGTTAAACATATTTCACACCCGATGTCTCTATCCTTCAATTTTTAGGGGTTTCAACCATCTACATTTGTGCATCAAGAAATTGTTTTAGATGTACCTCTTCAACATGCTTGTTTCTTTTATTTAATGTCCTTTGTATTTGCTTTCTCTTTTTCTATGTTTTTTTTTTGGGTCAGTTTATTCATAGATGGAGACCATCTTTTGCAGCTTCTATGGGTGAAAGAAAATCTGCCAGAGTCTTGGTCAATGGTCTTCAGGTGGATGGACTTGAGTGATTGGTTATCATACAGGTACGTCAATCTGCAGTTCTGCAGCAAATCAGTTCATAAACGGAACAGAATTTCCTGGCTGTACAAGTCACGTTTAACTTCAATTTATAGTTTAATCTTATCTTATTCATATCTTTAGGGCCACAGGAGATGATACACGTAGTCTCTGTACAACAGTTTGCAAATGGACATATCTTGGTCATGCTCATATGCAGCAAAACAATGAGAAAGATTCTCGAGACATGGAAGCTTGTGGATGGGATGATGATTTCTGGGAGGAGATTGGGTTAGGTGATCTTGTTGAAGGGCATCACGCTAAGATAGGTATGATTTAAAAAATCGAAATTCTGTGGCTTGCTAGTGAGTAGTGATGATAGAATGTAATTATTCTCATAATTTTCATGAAAGACAACAAAAATTACAACTTACAAGATGTTAAAGACCTTGCTTTTTGCCTTTTTGTGACTAGTGCTCTGTAGATTTCTTATCATGCGAGACGTTCTATTTGATGGATTATATTGCTACAATGTAGTATACAAAAATACACAGGAGAGATGCTCCTGGCTATAAGTTGATTTCTATGAATATCTTACCTTGCAACAATTTATTATATAACATACTCCAGCACAATTAAGAAAATTTATCAGTATTTTTATATTATTTTAAATCTTCTGCAAATACACAAATACACTTAAAATTAACCGCAACCAACTCTTTATCTGGAAACAGTGGAGGTAGTAATTTGAGTGCAGTTATGTCTTGGTCATTGTGCCAAATGCTTTAAATCAGTGTTACCATTTGGGACTTCTGGCTCCTTTTAACAACTTGAGATAAAAACAGGACGAAGTGTAGCCTTCCCTGGCCATCCATTGGGTTCTGGTCTCACATCTACTGCAGCGAAGGCAAGATATTCTGTACTGAAGATTTCACATTGATTTCAAGTGGCGCTCCCTTGAGGTCCATTAACTGAGCATATACGTTTGTTTAGATGCAAAAATATGTTTGGGGGGCTTTGGATCGTGATCAAAAATGACAATTTTAACTGCTCTCCTATTTTAGTGTTTTATACTTTGTAGTTAATTGAATTTGCAGGAACTAGGTCTGTTAGCAGGGATTCCTGTTGGTACTTCGCTAATTGATGCTCATGCCGGTGGCGTGGGGGTATTGGAAAGTGTGCCTTCATCAGATTCTCAGCCTAAAGGTTGCCAACGCTTATCAGTTTTACCTTTTATTTTATTTTAATAAAGTTGCTTAGCTTAATGGTGACATATTCTTTTGTTAACCTGGTATATGATCAGAGTCCGATATTGAAGCTCTATGCCATCGTATGGTGTTAGTATGTGGAACTTCTACTTGCCATATGGTTGTATCACAGAAGAAGCTATTCATTCCAGGGGTCTGGGGTCCATACTGGTCAGGTATGTGATTACTGGACTTATACATCTATTTCTGTGGCCACTGTTTTAACTTCCCAAAGAAGAGTTTTTCAGTAGTCAAAACATTGTTAATGCCTCAAACACTTAATACACTTTTCTTTTAAAAATTTCAGCTATGGTACCTGAACAATGGCTCACAGAAGGTGGTCAGAGTGCTACTGGTGCATTATTGGATTACATGATTGAAAACCATGTTGCTTCCCCTCACCTTGCCAATCGTGCTGCTTCTCAACGTGAGATCCATTGCTCAACCTAGAACATATAATTGTTTTACTAAATTAAACAGACGGAATTCTTTTCACTCTTCTAATTTAAGTTGATTTCTCTTTTAGGCATGTCTGTGTTTGAACTTTTGAACAAGATATTGGAAAAAACTATGCTTGATCTGAAGCGTCCATTCCTTGCTTCTTTGACTGAAGATATTCATGTCCTTCCTGATTTTCATGGGAACAGGTATTTATTTCTTCATTGAAGCTTGTTTTTACTTGTTATGGTGTCACTAAATTTATGCAAAAAGTGAAACCGCTAATGTGAGACATCTTAGGTCGCCAATTGCGGATCCAAAAGCAAAAGGAATTATCTGTGGTTTAACACTTGATACAAGTGAGAAGCAATTGGCACTTCAGTATCTCGCCACGCTGCAAGGTATTGCATATGGCACTCGCCATATTGTAGAGCACTGCAATGCCCAGGGTCACAAAGTAAGAATTCGTAATTCTCAATCTTGTTATTCTCTTTTGGATGTTGACAAGTTTAAAACACGGCTTTGCCCCAGTTCTTAGTCCTGTTATTCTTGTTTGGATGTAGACAAGTTCAAAAGATGGCTTTACCCGAAAATTTTGTGGTCATTAATCTATTTAAGGTGTTATCCCCTCGTCAAGAAGTATAGGCCAATTCCATAGGATTTTTGACCTCCAAAATTTTCGGTACTCTTCTTTTAGATGATCATCTCAATTCCATGTAATTTCTTACTGCCTGTGATTGATAGGTTGTTGTTTGAAATTGAAAAGTTATTAGAGTATATAATAAAAGGAGTACCTGAAATGATTACATAGCTTCCTTGAAGAAATGGATTGCATACACATGAGTCTTTATTCTTAGTGATATGACTATAGACATCAAACATAATAACAGAATAGACCCGTACATAACTAACTAAAATAAAAAAAAATATAGAACTATACAAAATGTTATGGTAGTAGAGGCTTTTAGGTGCCTACACTTCAGCACGCTGATTGTTGTATTATATTGATACCTATCCCCTGTAAGCTTTGGTGTATATCTGTTTCTTTTTTTGTTTTTATGCAGATTGACACTATACTAGCTTGTGGAGGCCTTGCTAAGAACCATCTATTCATTCAAGAACATGCAGATATAATTGGTCTCTCTCTCTCTCTCTCTCTCTCTCTCTCTATCTACACACACATCAATGCCCCTGTTTCTTGCTCTTTGTTTGTAACATGTGTTTATATTCTGCTTATCGTTTTCTAAATTGCCTCTCTTTATATCTTCTCTGTATAAAACATCAGAACAATGTCTTTTGTCACCTTCTGTGTATGTTTCAACTTTTACACTAAGCATATTGCTGGACTATGTTACTCTAATTACAATAGTTTGCTATTGGTGTCTGAACTTAGTACGTTTCTGATCAGTTAGTGAATTGTCTGTATATGCTGATTTTAAGAGGATACAAAAATATAATTTTGTTGCTGGCACATCCGCTCTGTACGTGGATGTTGCAAACTTAACAAAGGGTATTATCCTTTAAGTACACTAACACAAGTTCAATCCTTTGTTTAAAGATGTACATGAACTTGAGACATGCATTTGGCTGCTTGCTTCAGGTTGCCCTATTATTCTTCCACGGGAAAGTGAGCCTGTGCTATTGGGTGCTGCCATTCTTGGTGCTGTAGCTGCTAGGAAATATTCTAGTATGCATGATGCCATGAAGGCCCTGAATGCGTCGGGGCAGGTATGTATTTCCAAATGTTGTTTTAGCACTTTCGATTGTTTTTTTTTACTCTACTGGCACTCAGTATTTAAGCAGTCTCAATTGGAACCTCTTACTAATTTGCAAGCTAGACCTTCCATCTCGTTTGAGGAGTGCACGTAATGCATTTGCTTCTTCTTATCTGTTTCTTCTCTTTACCTTTTTCAAACTACCAAACTTTTTATACCAAATGAATGGCTTATTAGGAATGGAAAGGCCTACGGTTTGCTCCACATGGGATCTGTGATTTGAACCCCCTCACGCTACCTACATTGCTATTTGTTATTTGCTGTCGCCTAAAGATTGTAGTGAGCCTGGGTTTGCGAAGTAGGTTTGGGGAATTAAATGTTACATGCATCATGATATTAGTGTATCGATAACATTGTTTCCATACATCATGGTGAATGAGATTCCTTTTTCCCAAAAAAGCAGGGAAATTTACAATGATGCATATGTGACAGTCCATTTGACTCTGACTCTGACATATATGCCTAATATGCATGGTGATTGATCTATATCAAGGCTGCATATCAAATTTTTCAAGATTTGTCCTACGGACTCCAGTTGCTCTATTATGAAGATTACTTTGCACTTTTTACCTGGATTTTTCTAATGTTATTGACATGTAGATAACAACGAGGTTGTGATCATAGTTTCATTTGGGAGAACTTTTGACAAGTTGATATTCAGTCTGACAAATTCGAGTTGCAAGTAGCCTGACTTTCTATTTTTGAGTCCCAAGTAGGTTTCTTGAATGTACGAGTGCAATAGAAACGTAATGGTGATTTTTCCAAATGATTTATAGTTTTTGACCGGTGCTAATTAACAATTAGATATGTGACCTATAGGTGGTACTTTCATTGATGTACGTACCTTACCTCTGATTGAGACACACTTTAGAAGTGGAATATGTTTTCCCTTATTTTCTCACTTTTCACTCATTCAGTATCCTTTTATTTTTTTTCTTTACCTTAATTTGGTAGGTCATCCATCCATCCAAAGACCCTAAGGTGAAGAATTACCATGATGCCAAGTACCGCATTTTTCGTGAGCTTTATGAGAAGCAGCTATCTCATCGTTCGCTGATGGCTCAAGCCTTGACATAGGTTCTTGTGCCTCATTGCGTCAGCAGGTGGCAGTAGGACAGGGATCCGCTCAACTCGATAGATTTATTTATGGGGTGCCAATGTACTTTCCATATCGCAAGAGAAACCGCCTGGTGTTGAAAAGTTGCGTGCTTGAAGATAATACAGATTCTTATATGTAAAGCCTCGACTTTTGCAACTCTTTTTCAAAAACCAAATTAGTGTACAGGAAAGCGGCTATAAAGAAAATTGAAATTAGTAAAGTTAATAGTTCGGGGTTCATCCTGGTTAAGTGGTTTACTGGTTGGCCAATTTCCTCAAAATACTAGTGCAGTTGATTACTCTCAAAATTGTGTTCTGCCTGATGATTCATAATAAGATCAAGTTATATTGGATTGTCTGCCATTATACCATGTTCATGATGATCTTGGGGTTAATTTCTCTTTCCTTTTCAGTGGTGTCTACTTCAAAGTTCACAGATTTATGGTACTTTTTCCCTTGATATATCATGAAAATTTCCACGAGTTGGTTTTTGTTGTGTTCAACAATGTCTGCTCGCTTTTGGTACATTTCCCTTGGTCAGCTTGATTGGACTGGTTTGGAACAAGGAAATTTGGAAACCTCTGTTGTGTTCTGTCACTGTGTGCCATTATCATGAATCCAGCATGTGAATGTGAAACTCATTGAGCCACATAACTTGTTCAGTGGTTGGTATAACTCTATACCAAGTCGGAGCATCTTCCAAAGACTTCAGCATCAGTACGATCTCACTTATAACGTGTCTTCTACTCTTTACTTTCACCTGGGTATCATCCTTTCTGCCGTTTCCAGGTAGGTTCTTTTGCAAAAAACTTGCTCTCTTATTTCTACGTTTTGTTTTCCGTCCATCGTACAATCATTTTTTGTTCTCTTCTATTATTGAAAGAGGTGAATATGAAGTCCTCCTTCCTCATATGATACAAATGAATGAGATGAAGAAAATAATCTGGTGAGAAGTTGCGGCATAGATTGATTTTTTTTGTTGTTAAATTTATGTCAAAATTTCTCACCCTTTCCTCCAAATCTAAGATACTGGTAATATTTCAGTGTTCGAACTTTAGTCCCATAGATGATTTGATTGTTGATACTGATTGGAGTGGATGAAATTGAAAGTGGGTCATCATGTCCTCAGGTCAAGGCCAGGAAGTAGAGGTTGTATTTTCATATTACTTCAACATTTATTTAAAGGGGTCGCTACCTTGGATAAACACATTCATCTCAACAAGCAAAACTAGTGCAGTAGTGCGCCTTCACTTTGCATGCAAAATATTGCAGCCCTCACCATTTCCTTTTCCATGGGAAACCCACAAATGTCATCCCATTTGGATTAGTTGTGTTGCTTCATTACTCATGCTTTCTTCGCTCGGCCACCTCCTACTCTTCCAACTTCACCGATCAATCTGCTCGCCATTCAATCCAAGCTCACATTTGATCCTACCAAAACTGTCTTGGGTGGTAATTGGCATACCAACACAAGCTTCTGTGATTGGATTGGGATCTCATGCAGTAAGCGGAGGCAGAGAGTTACCGCCTTGGTCTTGTCAGATATAGGTCTTGAAGGCACTATTGCACCTCATGTTGGCAACCTCTCATTTCTAGTCGTATTGGTTCTCCAACAGAACAGCTTGTCCGGGATTTTGCCAAGTGAAATCAGCCATCTACACCGCTTGAGGGTACTTGTACTGGAAGGGAACCAGTTGGAAGGACAGAACCCTGCATTTTTATATCATTGCCGAAAGCTCGAAATCATTGCCCTTGCAGAAAACAAGCTTACCGGTCATATTCCTGAAGGGTTGGGTTTCTTACCCAAACTTGAGATATTATAACCCAGTTTAAAAAATCTGACTGCTGGTGAAATTCCATCATCTTTGGGGAATGTTTCAACATTACAAGAACTGAGTGTGCCAAAAAGTGGCCTCACAGGTTCTCTCCTAAATCTATCTTCTCTAGTTGTTATTTCACTATATAGAAATAACATTTCAGGAGTTCTTCCTGAGCATCTTTGCCATTACTGGCCTAATATTCAACACAATGATTTATCTGGAAACAAACTTGGTGGGCAGCTCTCTTCGAGATTTGATCAATGCAGTGAATTGGTCCCTAGGGTTAATATTTTTGGCTTTCCATGAAAAGCAACGACGTCTTCTGCTAACGCTATGGTTGCACGTTTGGCTTCATCTCTGGCCTTGGCTGAGGGACAAAAGCGCATCGGAAATTTGTCACAGCTAGGGATTACAAACTGTGATTGTTCTTAAAAATGTTTCGGACTACTGGGTAGTTAGATGTGACGATGCAAATTGAAGCAGCCAAAGGAAAACGAGTGTTGTTTACCTTCTTTGACCCGAACACTAGTAGAAAAAATTACCTAAGCGACGGGTACATTTCGTCGCCTAAACCTTAAAATTTGTCACCTAAGAAGTCGCTTAAGATTCTTCGCATATGACGCGTCTCATAGGTTCTTAAGCGACCATGATTCGAACCTACGTAGAAAAACTTCAACAAAATTTCTAATTCGTCGCATAAGTGCCCACTTAGGCGACAAAACCCATGTTGTCGCCTTAATACTTAAGCAACGAACATAAATCTCTAGGGCGACAAAACATTTCGTCGGTGTAGTGTTTATAAAATTTTTAAAAAAATGTTTTAATTAATTTAATTTCATTTAATGTTTATTAATGGGCAAATAACACAAAAATGTCATTTGAAGGTATAAATGATAAAAAAAATTATCAATTGTTCCACGTGTTAAAATGGTCACCTTAAATGTTATCAGATGATAAAATAGTTACTTAATTATATATAACATGATGTAATGGTCATGATTAAATGTTAATTATGATAAAAAAGTGCATTTTTAAAATTTATGGATTTATTATTCTACTCTTTTAGTTTCTCTTCTCTCTCCGTTACTGTTTTCTCTCAGCTTTTCTCTTTGTTACTGTTTTCTCTCTGTACTCGATATCAATCTCTCTCGATCTCGATCCCGTCGGCGTCACTTGAGTTTCGTCATTCGTATCCATGACTTGGTGGCTCTATCAGTTCCGCCATCCTCCTAACGCAAACGAGGTCGATGCTTTGCTCATACACAATGTTTTTGATTTCATTAAGATTTTGATGTTTTGATTGATTTATTTTTGTGTTTAATCATTACAATTTCATATGTTGTCGATCGGTGAATTCCAGGGTTCATAGGAATTTAGAGATTTGAAACTCTTTAACTCAATCTGTGCTATATTCCCAGCCTCCTACGAATTCGGTTGAGTACTCTGGTGAATGAGCATGAATTACTTGCATTGTGTTCTCTGTGTTTGCATTGTTTTACTTATTTTGGTTGTTTTGCATTGTGTTCTCTGTGTTTGCATTGGTTATTTTGTTTATAGGTGTCATGAGTTACTTGTAATCTGAAATACTATACATATTTATGTTAAGGTACTATGGATAGTAATTATACTGCAAAGCTTGTATACTTTGGTGAAGGAGCATAAGTTTCATTTGATCATAACGTCTCATATTTTGATTTTGCTAATTCTGTATGTGATCGATTTTCGGTATTGGGCAGAAGCACTGTCAATCTGAGGTATACTGTTTTTCCTGATGTTGTATCTTATCGTCTTGAAAATAAAGATGATATGAAGATGATGTTTAGAGTTTTGGCCCGTTATAGTTCAGATTTTGTTGATGTGGATGTTTGCTCTTTTGATGTTAGTGTTTCTGGTTCTAAAAGTGTGTTGAGTAACAATATTAGTGAAGAGTCTAGCGTTTCATTTGATGAAAATGATTATTTAGGATGCTACAAACCAGAGGAAGCAAAGAGGTATTGTAGCAAAGGGTGGGAGAATTATATATATCAAATCAAAGGACTAGAAGTTTCAAGGTGGTGTGGAAGAGTTTAAGTTGAAATTGCGTATGTATGCAATTGAGATGAGATTTGAGTATAAGTATGTTAGAAATACTAAGAAACGTGTTGTTGCTTATTGTTCTAAAAGAGAGTCTGAGCATTGTGGATGGTGTGTGAAGGCTTCCTTAATAGAGTATAATCGTTTTTTTGTCATTACTGATCTGGTGAATGAGAATAGCTGTCATGGTGTTGTTTGCTTGCAAACTAATAAGATGATGGGTTCCAAGATTATAAAGTCTATAATGCTTGATAAGGTTTGTGAGAATCCTAACAAGAAAGGCTATAGATATATACCATGAGATAAAGTCAGATTATGGGATGGAGATATCTTATCGTATGGCTTGGTATGGTAAAGAGCATGCTAGAGAATCTGTTCTTAGTGGTGATGCTGAATCTTATGCTCAGTTAGTTTGGTTTGGTAAAAAAGCAGTGGAATCAAACCCTGGCTCTACTATCAAGATTGAGTATGAACCTGAAACTCACAGGTTTCAGTGAATGTTTGTGTGTTATGATGCGTGGATAAAGGGTTTTCAGTTTTGTAGACCCATTATGTTCATTAATGCTACCTTCATCAGCAACAAATACAAAGGACAGCTTATTGGTGCATCTGCCAAGGATGCGAATCAAGGTACCTTTATAGTGAAGTGTTTAGTTAATTACATTGGCAGTTTCTTTGATTGTCATATATAGTTTTCAGGGGCTTCAGTTTTGATTGTTTTGACATTTTTATGTAACTGTTTGATGGATAGTGATAGATTCATAGTCCATATATTTTTATACCCTTAGATGCATGATTATATGCTTAGTTCTTGTCAATTGGGAGTCATTTACTTGGTTTTTATGTTTTGTAGGTTAAGTTGGAGGAAAAGAGAATTTGCAGCTAAGTGATCCAGAAATTGCCCTACTGTACATCAACTTTGAGGATTAAACTGTACCTGCTCAAAAGGAATATGGAGGCGAGCCATGCACCATTGGAAAGCTACAGATGTTAGCTTTCTGAGGAATTTTGCGGAAGTGGATTTGCATTTTTCTAGAGCAAGTTATGAATGTTTGAGTAAACGCAGCGCGTGGAGGCGGATTTTGACGAATTTTGCATATCTCATGATTCCAATTT
This sequence comes from Fragaria x ananassa, assembly GCA_034370585.1. Classification (NCBI taxonomy): domain Eukaryota; kingdom Viridiplantae; phylum Streptophyta; class Magnoliopsida; order Rosales; family Rosaceae; genus Fragaria; species Fragaria x ananassa. The sequence goes on from CP139760.1 coordinate 6,971,297, forward strand.
GTGAGGCCCAAATCCATCAATCTTAATACTACAAGGAAAGGGCTGAATTTGGCTAACATATTTGGAATGTTACTATTGCATTGACAATAATAACCTTGTGTTATTTGAAAGAAGAAAGCTATTGCATGTTGGATAAGGAGAGCCGAAAAGCCCAAATCAATAAGGATTTCAAGAGGAATAAAAGAGAAAACCTAAGCACGTGAAAAGGGATCAGAGACGCAGCAAGGGAACAGGAGAGGCAGCAAGAACGCAGAGGAAAAGAAGAATAGGGCCTCACCATCGCTCAACCCGAGTTCCCATCTCTTTCATTGTCAGATCTTTCATGCTTTCTTTATTTCTAGTCATGTTTTCTTTATCTATGGATTTCTAAACTTTTAGCTAGGGCTGAGATGAAGCCCCTAGTATGATCACTCTATTTCTTTAGTTGAGTGCTTTGGATTCAGTGGATTGCTATGTTAAATTCTCAATAACTGTTTTAATAGAACTTTTATTCAAAGTCTCTGCTCGGGATCAATAAGACCTATGTTTTGTTTATTAGTTATTTGGTTTGTAAACATGAGGCTTGATCGAGAGTAGATGTTTTCTAGGGTTCCAAAGGATTTATTTAATCTTGTGATTAGAGAGTTGTAAGTTAAGAATACAAGTGTTTGATTATAGTCGATATTCTTGTTTACATGATTTCCTAGTTCTTTTGTGTTTAATGGAGTTGAACATGTTTTACTTGAATATGATCATAACATGAAGTAGATTATAGTTTGACTACTTGAGTTCTATAGGGGATCAATAAGTTAGAATTAATTGGTTAGAAGAACTTTGGCATATGTCCGGGATCAATAAGGCTTATGTACGGAAATCTTTAGCATGCTATATAGGGAATTCAATTGCTATCAACTAGAGAGGAGGGTAGGAGTATTAGGTGGTGGATTCAATGCTTTAGCATCTCTATAATCTGTTCTTAAACTCTTGAGAATTTCATTGTTTTCTTTGTCTTCAGTTTTAGTTATTTAATTACTTTAATTTTCTGTTTTCAATCCAAACATCATGAAATCATATTGTTATCTCATTAGGTGTTTTAATCAATCCATAGAGGGAACGACCTCATGCTTGCACTTCTATTCTATAAGTGGTTCGTGCACTTGCGAGTACTATATTAAAACATACAACAAGTTTTTGGCGCCGTTGCCAGGGATTGTGTTAATTCAATTTGATTTGTCAGTTGTGCAATACTTAATTGTTGTTTATTTTCTGTTTTCTTTTTATTTTTATTTTTCTGATTTGTTTTGTTTGTTTTTCTTGTAGGTTTGAATTTGGTTTATGCAAGGTCGTCGATCTCAGAATTTAGAGCTCATCGTCTACGATCCAGAAATTGAACAAACTCGTAGAAGACTATTAAGGCAAGGGCGAGCTCAAGCTCAAGTTCAAGGGGCAATGGCAGATGAGGAGACAAAAGCATTGAAGGAGTTCACTCCTACTGTACTCACAACATCATCTTGCGTCGTTGTAGCTCATATTCTTGATGGAGCGTGTTTTGAGATTAGACCAGCAACAATCCAGAGCCTACCTAATTTTTATGAGAAGACTAATGAAGATCCTTATCTTCATGTGGAAGAATTCAAAGACATATGTGGAACTTTCAAGTATGGGATATTAGATGGGCATATTCGTTTGAGACTTTTTCCATTATCTTTGAAAGATAAGGCAAGAAAGTGGCTGAGTTCTCTTCCTCCTAATATCATCACTACTTGAGAGGATTTGCTTAAGAAGTTCTTGTTGAAATTCTTCCTTGCTACAAAGACCAATGCTCTCCAAACAGAAATTTTTAATTTTCGTCAACCTAATGGAGAACCTTTTTATGAGGGTTGGGAGCGTTACAAGGAGTTGTTTGTGAGGTGTCCTCACCATGGATTTACTAAACCTCAAAAGGCTCAATTTTTCTATAGAGGTTTGAACTCTCAAAACAGAAGTTTGGTGGATGCTACAGTTAGTGGACGCGTGATGGGACAGACAGCAGAAGCAGCAATTCAAGCTTTTGAGACTATAAGTGAGAATTCGCAGCAGTATGAGCCTTATGCATCAATTTCTAAAAGAGGATGTCTTTATGAGGTTAGTGCAAATACTAAGCTAGAAGAGAAAGTTGCAGCTTTGGCAAGATAGATGAAAAGCCTTACTCCTCTATTAAACAAGGCTGCAAAAGAGACATGTGCCTTGTGTTCTAGTTTTTCACATACCATAGAAGCTTGTCTAGAACTTCATGGTGATGAGGAAGTCAATATGGTGAATAACTATGGAAGGCCAATGAATAATTTCTCTAGCAATAACTATAATTCGAGTTGGAGGCCACATCCAAATCTTTCTTATAGCAACAACAATCACATGCAGATGCCAAGAACTAATCCTCCTATTCATAATTATCAAGGGCCAAGTGAACAAAGAAAACCATCTCTTGAAGAAACTATGCAGCAACTTGCACAAAATCAGATAGAATTTCAAAAGTCCAATGCTCAGATGCTTCAAGCTATTCAAGAGACCAAGAAAGAGCAGCAAGTTCAATCTCAAGCTATTTCTAAGTTGGAAGTTCAAGTTGGGCAGATTGCCAATGCTTTGAATGAGAAAGAACATGGGCGTTTCCCTAGCCAACCTCTTGTTAATCCGAGGGGTCAATTTGAGAAGCATGAGACTATGAAAGCTGTGATCACGTTGAGGTGTGGAAAAAAGGTTGATACCAATGTTCGTAGCTCAAAAGATGTTTAAGAAGAAGAGCAACAAAAAGAGTTCAAAACAGGGATTGATGATACTACTGCTATCCCATTAGCTACTGAATCAGCAGCGAAGAGCTCCGAAACTAAGATAGAAAAGATTGTTTCAATCCCGAGCAGAAAAACTGATAAGAAACCAACAACTTCCAACAGTCCAGTGACGACTTTGAAGCCTCCAACAGAGTCTCAATTTGTTCCTAAACCTCCATATCCAGAGCTGCTCCAGAAGCCAATGAAAGATAGTCACTTGTCTGAGATTATGGAATTATTTCGCAAGGTGCAGATCAATATTCCTTTGCTTGATGCTATTCAAAAAATTTCAGCTTATGCAAAGTTTTTGAAGGATTTATGCACTAACAAAAGGAGATTCAAAGACCATGAGAATGTGTTGTTGTCAGAAGAGGTTAGTGCAGTGATTCAATGGAGACTCCCTCCAAAGTTGAAGGAGCCAGGAAGCTTTACAATACCTTGCACCATTGGTGATCATCAATTTGAGCGTGCTTTGATGGATTTGGGTTCTAGTGTCAACTTGATGCCGTACTCATTATTTCGTAAACTAAAGCTTGGTGACTTGCAACCGACATCTATGACTTTATAATTTGCAGGCTGATCAGTCAAGCGACTGAAAGGAATTGTGGAAGATATGTTAGTAAAGGTTGATAAGTTCATATTGCCTGTAGACTTTGTCATTCTTGAAATTGAACCAGATGCTTTTGATAAAGCAGAATGCCTATTATCTTGGGACGTGCATTCATGGCTACCGTTGATACGGTGATAAGAGTGAAGGATGGTTGTTTATCAATGAAAGTTGGTGACATGTCAGTGAAGTATAAAGTCTTTGAAGCTAGTCGACGTCCTTCGGATGATGGTAAATGCTTTATGGTTGATTCCTTTTCTCCTATTACTCATGAAGTTTATGTTTTGAATTCTTATAAAGATCCTCTTGAGGTATGCTTGACACAAGCGATAATGGATTTTGATGCCAAGAAAGAAGTTGATGAGTTGGAAAAGCTTCTTAATGATGCACCGGTTCTTGAACCACGAAAGTGGAACCAATTTGAGCCTTTACCTCTGTCTACAAACAAAGTTGTGTCTTCTATTCAGCAAGCACCAAAGTTAGAACTCAAACCGCTGCCCTAACACTTGAAGTATGTATTTTTGGGTGATAGTGAGATACTACCGGTGATTATTGCCTCAGACCTTTGTGAAGAGGATGAAAAGCAGCTGTTGCAGGTTCTCCAAGCTCACAAAACAGCCATCGGGTGGTCCATTGCAGATATTAAAGGTATTAGTCCTACAATGTGTATGCACCGCATCCATCTTCAAGACAATGTGAAGCCTACAAGTGATGCACAAAGCCGTTTGAATCCACCAATGAAAGAAGTTATTCGTGCTGAAATTTTGAAGCTTCTTGATGTTGGAGTTATATATCCAATTTTCGCTAGTGAATGGGTGAGTCCAGTTCAAGTGGTGCCCGAAAAGTCAGGAATAACCGTTGTGAAGAATGAAAAGATGAGTTGGTGCCTAAAAGGGTCACTACGGGTTGGAGAGTTTGCATTGATTACCGGAAGCTCAATAATGCCACATGCAAGGATCACTTCCCATTGCCCTTTATTGATCAGATGCTTGAGCGATTGGCCGGTCACAATTATTATTGTTTTTCTTGATGGTTATTCGGGTTATAATCAAATTCCTATTGCACCAGAGGACCAAGAGAAGACTACATTTACTTGCCCTTTTGGTACCTTTGCTTACCGGAGAATGTCTTTTGGTTTATGCAATGCACCAGCTATCTTCCAGAAGTGTATGATGAGTATCTTCTCGGACATGGTGGAGAGATTGATTGAGGTATTTATGGATGATTTTTCTGTTTTTCGGTTCCACTTTTGATGATTGTTTGCTACATTTATCTCTAGTGCTCAAAAGATGTCAAGAGACCAACCTTGTGCTTAACTAGGAGAAGTGCCATTTTATGGTCAAGCAAAGTATTGTGTTGGGCCATGTTGTTTCAAGTAAAGGCATTGAAGTTGCCAAAGCAAAGTGGATTTGATCACCAATCTTCCTCCACCAATAATAGTTAAGGGAGTGCGTTCTTTCCTTGGTCATGCCAGGTTTTATCGGCATTTCATAAAAGATTTTAGCAAGATTGCAGGGCCATTGAGCAATTTATTAGCAAAGGATGCAAAATTTATCTTTGATGAAGCATGTCTTGAGGCATTCAACAAGCCCAAGGCACTCCTCACTTCAGCTCTATCATCAAGCCTCCGGATTGGAATTTACCTTTTAAATTAATGTGTGGTGCATCAGATTATAGGGTGGGTGCTGTTTTGGGGCAACATATAGGGAGGCTTCCTCATGCTATTTATTATGCTTCAAAGACTTTGAATGATGCTCAGCTCAATTATTCCACCACAGAGAAAGAATTGCTTGCAGTTATGTTTGCTCTAGACAAGTTCAGATCATATTTGATTGGTTCCAAGGTCATTATTTACACCGATCATGCTACCCTTAAGTATTTACTTGCCAAGAAAGATGCAAAGCCAAGACTGATCCGTTGGGTACTCTTACTTCAAGAATTTGATTTGGAAATTAAAGATAAAAGAGGAAGTGAGAATGTGGTGGCAGACCACTTGAGTAGATTGGTGCATGAAGAAGATGAAGTGGGCAGCCTTCTATTGAATGAAAATTTCCCAGATGAGCAATTGTTTGTGGTACGTGATTCTTCTCCTTGGTTTGCTCATATTGTAAACTTTATTGTTACTAAAAAAATTCTGGAGCATTGGAGCAAGTAAGAGAGTCAAAAATTTCTTTCTCAAGTGAAGCATTATATTTGGGAAGAGCCATATTTGTTCAAGCATTGTCCGGATCAGTTGATTAGAAGATGTGTGCCTGAAAGTGAGTTTGAAAGCATTCTTCGATTCTGCCATAGTTATGCTTGTGGTGGGCATTTTTGGGCCAAGAAAATAGCCGCTAAAGTTCTTCCATGTGGTTTCTATTGGCCAACCTTATTCAAGGATGCTTTTGCCTTTTGCTTTTCATGTGATCACTGCCAACGAATGAGTAATATCTCTAAACGTGACATGATGCCTTTGAATAATATTTTGGTGGTTGAATTATTTGATGTGTGGGGAATAGACTTCATGGGACCTTTCCCTCAATCTTTTGGCAATCTCTACATATTGGCGGCAGTGGATTATGTATCTAAATGGATTGAGGCAGTTGCTTGCAAGACTAATGATCACAAGGTGGTAATTGCTTTTCTCGAGGATAATATTTTTTCTCACTTTGGTACTCTAAGAGCTATTATTAGTGAGCTGTGGCTTGGTTGGTTAAGGTGTTTAACTGACAACTTTGAGGTCATGGGTTCAAACCTCACGACATATGTAAGGTGTGTGAGTTATTAATAAAAAAAGTTTTCAAAAAAAAAAAAAAAATAGTGATGGTGGATCACACTTTTGTAACAAGCCATTTGTAGCACTTATGAAGAAGTATTCAATCACCTAGGAAGCACGGAAGTGCTGGGATGGTCACGCTTCGCGCTTCCGAAGCGGAAGCGAATCGGAAGCGCGGGGAAGCGTCTGGAAGCGCGATTCCAGGAAAATGGGGTTTTTGAAGCGCGGCGGAAGCGTCCGATTCCGATATGGAAGCACACGACTTCGATTTGGAAGCGCAGACAGGCATTGTGGCTCAGCGGCGCGTTGATCTTCTTTCACTCTTATGCAATCGATGATCTATCTCGTCCTCTCCTTGACGACCCCTTGATCGAGAAAGGAGAGACAAAACAAATCTGAATCTGGGGAGAGAGAGAGAGAGGTGAGGGGGAGCTGGAGAATTGAAGAACAAAGAGAAAAGAGATGCTGAAGGGAGAAGATGGACAATTCTTCTTCTGTTCGTCAAGTCAACAAAGAAGATGAATGGCTTCCACTCTCCTGATTTGCACACCCACATGCTAGTTGTGTTTTTATTTTCTTTCAAAAAGAATAGTGTTTGGATGAGATTAATAGTTATTGTGGGATTCTACTGGGGGATTAATAGTTATCTTAATAGTAGATAATTATCTTGTTAAAAGACTAAATAATTAAATAATTAAGAGGTTGCAAATTGTTTCATTAATTTATATTTATTATTAACAATAAATAAGAAGATTTGGAAAACTAGTTATATTGTTATTTTTATATTATTTTATTCCACGCTTCCAAAGTGCTTCCGCTTCCAATAATTTTTGAAAAAAAAACGCTTCTGTGCTTCCGAACGCTTCGCTTCCACGTTTCCGCTTCCGCTTCCATGCAACGTAGTCAATCACTCACAAAGTGGCTACACCATACCACCCTCAAACTAGTGGCCAAGTTGAGATCTCTAACCGGGAAATTAAGAATATTTTGGATAGGAAGGATTGGTCAACGTTTGAATGATGCTCTTTGGGCATAGAAGACAGCCTACAAAACTCCTATTGACATGTCGCCGTATCGGTTAGTTTTTGGGAAGGCTTGTCATCTTCCAGTGGAGTTAGAGCATAAAACTTATTGGCCAATCAAGCACTACAATTTTGACATGAAGGCAGCCGGTGAAAGAAGAGCATTGCAGCTGAATGAGATGGAGGAAATTCGTAATGAGTCCTATGAGAATGCCAAGATTTACAAGGAGCGCACCAAGAAGTTTCATGACAAAGTCATTCGTTAAAAGAACTTTGAACCAAATCAAAAGATTCTGTTATATAACTTTCGACTTAGACTCTTTTCAGGGAAGCTGAAGTCAAGGTGGATGGGTCATTTTGTGGTTACAAATGTGTTTCCTCATGGAGCAATTGAAATTCAGAATTTGAGGAACAACTCTACATTCAAGGTGAATGGTCAATGTCTCAAGCCTTATTTGGAGACAACTTTTGAGACCAACGAGCAGCGTGTTCCTCTCACTGATCCTCCATAACAATGAGCTTAATATGGTCTGGCTGAAGACAATAAATTTAATGCTTTCCGGGAGGCAACCCGATGACCTTTGGAAGAAGATGGATGCGTGTTCAACAAGGAAGCAGGCTTCTTAATGTGCTCCAATCTATTGCCTTCATACCAAGGACATTTTGTCACACCCCGGTTCTTAAGTTATTTTACGAAGGACATTTTGAGCCTTCTTCGTCGGGAACTTCAGCCACCAGTTGCCGCCATTCAAACAGCAACCGACCGCCGCTCCAGCCCGGTTCGGACCCCCCGCCACCTCCTCTCTCTCCCCGGCCTAGTGTCCAAGCCGGTAGTGCCGCCGGAGAGGAGAAAAACCCGCTGGAATCGCCGACTGTCCATTCGCCGGAGCTCCGTCCTCCGGCCACCATAGGCCGAGATTTTTGGCTCAACTTGTTGCCCTCATCAAGGTGAGTATTCTCTTAAAAGGAATCGGTCTATTTCGATCTCGGTAGGGTGGTTTGTATAATTGAAAGTTTTAGGGATTTATGGATGTTTTGGTTCGATTGCCCTAGATAGCATTAGAATTGGACAAAGTGCTAGTTATAGAAGTTGTTGGGTATGATGAGAGGATTATGCTGTTAAAATTGAGAAGTATTGGAGCTCGCCGGAAAACGGCTGCCGGCCGCCGCTACTGGCGGAGTAGGGGGCGGCGCCGCCCTTTTGGGGCTGAATTTTCATGTTTTTAAGATGGTATTAAGGAGAGGAGTCTAACGAAGTATAGTTTGGAATTTTTGGAGGAGTTTTGTTAATGTCGAGGATTTTTTTCAATGGTTAAGGATTTTGGCGGTGATTAGAATGGAATATCGATAGTTGGGTTGACCGGTTTTAAAATGTGTTTAAGGTTAATTTTTGGTTATTGGTGGTGATGGTGAATCGTGAGTTATAATGGATTAAGGATGGAGAAAATGGGCAAAGAAGAGGATTGATTTTAGACCCTTAATTTTATGGAATTATTTATTGAAGTTTTATTGTTGAATGTGAATTAAGGTTAATTATTGTTCAGGACATGAGGAGGATCATTTGGAAGAAGCCTCGGGTCGTCGGCAAGCATAGCCGAGCACTGTGAGTGGACATTTTGTTTTTAAATGAATATACATACATGGTTTCTCTTGGAAATTATCATTCTATTTTCTGAGCATTAATATAATTTCGGCGTATGAATTGGTATCATAATTTATTTGTGTTGTTGCGTCGATTAAGTGTTAGTCATGATTTATGGATTTGAGCGGGTTATTAATTTGGTATTTGAGTTTTGATATTCTTTATAATTTCCAGATTTGAGATTACTTTCAGATTTACCTATTGTCGAGTTTTCGGAAGATGATAACTATTTGAGTTATTTGTTTCATTGTGCATTTTAACGTGTGGGACACGTCGCTGAATTTAATTAATTTCTTTGATCTTTGAATTCTTTGAGTATGGTTGGGAATCATACTTATGCTTTAGTTATGAGTTTCGGGGAAACTCATATGAAATTATGTTTCTTTAATTATGTCATACTTGTTGGATCGTTATTATTCATGCTAGCATGTAGTTCCGCCTTTCGAGACGATGTGGCTTCCATGTTTTAAGTGGGGTTACTCACGCCCTTTCCGCCTTCGGGTGATGTGATGTAGTCGACGACATCACGCAAGCCCTGCACCCTCTCTGTTATCATACGTGAAGGTGTAGGGAGTATGGGAGTACTTTTGTCTGGGAGACACCCGAGCCTGGGAGGCTCATTTGTATGGCTATATCTGCTTCTTATTTATTGTTGTTGTTTTGACTAGCCCATCTTTTTGATATTCCTTTTTTACAAAGGCCTTTATAAATCCTTATTGTTGTTTTGACTAGCGAGGCTAGTCCATTATTTTGGCACTTTCTTCAATGAAGGTTATTATTTATCTTTGTCAATATTTTGACTAGCGGGGCTAGTCCTTGTCCTGGGGATTTTCTTTTGAAGGTGTTAGCAACACTTGCATGCAATGGATTTATTGCTTATCGAAAAATTGGGAAAGTATTGAAAATTACGTTTTGTTAAATTAATTAGTTTATTTTTGTCCACTCACTCTAACGTTTTAAATTACTTTCCTATGGGCCCTTTGTTTTCAAATGCCCAGTTTGCAGGCTAAGTTAAATTGAGGTCGAGTTTACATGGAGTCGAGGCTTAGTCCAGTAGTCAGAGATTGCTTCCGCTTCATCTTTATTCATGGTCATTCGTTCCTTATTAGATATGCTCTGATAACCCGCTAGTGATTTTGTGTTGTCCATGTTGTTTCGTTTAGAAGTGTTAAGTTGGATTTTCAAGTACGGGTTGTCCATTTTCAAGGAAGGTTTAGCCGAATTTTCGGTAAATTTTCTTTGGAGGTGGATCCCGCATGATTTACCACGGGTTTGAGGGAGAAATCCGGGGTGGGTCCTGTCACATTTCCTATCTCTTTTCTCCTATTTTTTTGTTCATTTTTAGATTTTAGTTGTTTTGATTGCGCTTTATCCCCTTCTTTTCGTTATTGTACTGTTCTGCAACTTTTCGGGATTGCTAGCTGTGTTGCAATCCCTGTTCTGTGCTGATTTTTCTTCACATTGTGGATAATGCTCAATTTAAGTTTGGGGGTGGGGATTTCGTGTTTTTGTTTTTGTTTGTGTGATTTTAGATTTGTTTTTAGTTCTTCTTATTCAAAAAAAAAAGTCTCGTTTTAGGTTTATTTTCTATTGTGTATTAGGAGTCTTCCAAACATTATGATAAGTAAGAACTTTTACAGGAATTATATGGTCATGAGATGAGAACAAACATGTGTTAATCCATAACCTTAAGTAATTGCTAATGGATTTTTATGATTATCATGCTTGATTTGTTTTGCATTAATGCTTGATTTAAACCGTATGTGAGATTATTGAGTCTCTTTGTGCTTTTCTTTTCTGAGTGATTATTTAGATCATCCTTATTTCTTGACATGAAGTTTTGTTGATTTCACATTTCGCTTCATCTTGACTAGTCATTGACCACAGCTCTTTAATGAAACTAGAGAATGCTAGAACTTTTCTCCATACCTGTCGAAGCTTTATGCCAGTTAAATGCTGGAACCTCTGAAAGGATATAGGCATTAGGATTAACCGCCAAAGCCAAATAAACATGTGTCCCATTTTACACACAAGTTGTGTTACCCCCTAGATTAACCCTTAGAGTCTACATTGAGCCATTTATTTCTAACCCACAAAATTCATTACCTTGAGCTTAGTATAGATATATCTTTACCCTATCCTAAGGAATTAGTGAAGCACAATATATTTGGAGATTCATTGTGGTTAAGGTGGGTACTGTTGTAAGCAAGTTTGGGAGAGCTCTATTGTACTTATTGATTCAAGGAAGAAAAAAAAATTTTGGCTATTGAAAAAAAAAACTGAAATAATAATATGCATAGCCAAAGAGAAAAGAAAAATAAAAATCAAAAGATGTAAAAAGTTAGCTTCCTTGAATCTGATTCATTGTTGGTTGTAGTTGGGAAGGTTAGAATGAAGCAAAGGCCCAACAAGTAGTTGGGAAGGTTAGAATGAAGCAAAGGCCCAACAAGATGACATTCGGCCTCATAGAAGAAGAAGAAAAATCTGATTACTTGCTCTATGAAGTATGAGTTCAATGCCTTAAGGAGACATCGTTGATAGTGTTATACTAAATTTCCTTAGGATCTTTGTGTTTCCTTATCCCTTCTTTCATGAAACCCTACAACCTTTGGTCCCATTACAACATGAAACAAAGTCCTATATGATCATTGGGGATAACAACTGGTCTGTTGGAGATTTGTGTGTGAAGATGAGCCTATGGCTTGAGTTTCATTTGGTCAATGTCTGGTATCGTTTGTGAAATCTATGAAAAATTATATCCATAAAGAGCCTCATTGTTATTTATGTGAGCTATTTGTTTTGTTCATATTATTTCTCTCACGTACATAGGATGTGTGCAAAAAGTCAAAAAATCATGAGTGAAAAGATTGGAGTGCACCCTTGTGAGGAATCAAGTTGATGCTTGTTTGAAACATGATTTTGAGCATGATCGTTATCAAAATAGATTAGCTTTTAAGTGAGATTGTGGATTAATATTGTGACTGTTTGAATCTTGAAGGACCATATGTGTGGGCATTATAGTTCTCTGAAATGTTTGGAAGGCGTTAGGTTTGTGTTTAGTTTTCTTGTTTTGCTCAAGGACTAGCAATATCTAAGTTTGGAGGTATTTGATAGATTCATAGTTCATACATTTTTATACCCTTAGATGCATAATTGTATGCTTAGTTCTTGTCAATTGTGAGTCATATACTTGGTTTTTATGTTTTGTAGGTTAGGTTGGAGGAAAAGAGAATTTGTAGCTAAGTGATCCAGAAACTGCCCTGCTGTGCATCAAATTTCAGGATTACACTGTACCTGCTCACAAGGAATCTGGAGGCGACCCATACACCATTGGAAAGCAACGGATGTTAGCTTTCTGAGTAATTTTTCGGAAGTGGATTTACATTTTTCCAGAGCAAGTTATGAAGGTTTGAGTGAAAGCAGCGCGTGGAGGCAGATTCTGACGAATGTTGCATATCTTCTCATGATTCTAATTTGTGAGGCCCAAGTTCATCAATCTTAATACTACAAGGAAAGGGCTGAACATGGTTAACATATTTGGAATGTTACTCTTGCATTGAAAATAATAACCTTGTGTTATTTGAAGAGAAGAAAGCTATTCCATGTTGGGTAAGGAGAGCCGAAAAGCCCAAATCAATAAGGATTTCAAGAGGAATAAAAGAGAAAACCTAATCACGTGAAAAGGGATCAGAGACGCAGCAAGGGAACAGGAGAGGCAGCAAGAACGCAGAGGAAAAGAATAATAGGGCCTCACCATCACTTAACCCGAGTTACATGGGTAGTTACATTGCTAGTTACATCCATGTAACTATCCATGTAATTATCTATTTATGTAATTATACATGTAACTATCAATGTAACTACAGATTGTTAGTTACCTAGGTAGTTACATTGCTAGTTACATGAATTTTAATAGATTTATGTTCTAATACGTAGCGGGACGCTACCATTGCGGTGCAGTGGCACGCTGTAATTGTTATTAAATAAATTTATGTAACTATGTATGTAACTATCCATGTAACTATGTAACTATGCATGTAACTATCAATCTATGTAACTATGCATGTAACTATCCATCTAACTATGTATGTAACTATCCATCTAACTATGCATGTAACTATCCATCTAACTACAAATTGCTAGTCACCTAGGTAGTTACATTACTAGTTGCATGGATTTTAATAGATTTCTGTTCTAATACACAGCGGGACGCTGTTGTTGCGGTGTAGCGGCAAGCTGCAATTATTATTAAATAAATTCATGTAACTATGCATGTAACTATCCATATCACTACAAATTGCAAGTTACCTATGTAGTTACATTGCTAGCAAAGCAATCTGTAACAAAGAAAAACAATCTATAACACAGAATATGGCAAAGCAAAGCAATGTAAATCAAAGCAATCATGTAACTATGGCATAGTAAAGCAAAGCAATGTAAATCAAAGCAATCATGTAACTTTGGCAAAGCAAAGCAATCATTAAGTACTTTTTTTTCTCACACATAACACAGAATATGGCAAAACAAAGCAATCTGTATTAATAGAGATATGTTCCATTCCAATAGTTGTTCAAATACAATTGATGAAACATTGATATTAAACTTGGTGAACCTACTGCTGATAATTTATTGAGTACCAACTGTGCCTGTGGTTAAGAAACTTTATCACCACTTGTGCTCTAAACTTCAAAACATCTTCATTCTTCAATATTTTGTCAAACATTTCCTCCTTGGAAAGTTTGTCCATATAGTACATAACGAAAATCCCACAATCCAATCTATTGCGGCGGGCTGGGGCGGCCGGACGGCGGCGAACGGCGGCCAGGAAGTTTCTGGGCAGAAACGGGGTCGAGGAGAGGAGAAACCGAGAGGAAGAGAGAGAGAGAAAAAAAAACGGGCTTTGACCAAGCCCGGTCCACAACTCCATCTATAAACCCAATCCAAAATTCAACACCCCAAAATAATACCCCAATAAAAATTACTTTTTACTAGCTAAAATTTACCATTTTTACCGTCGTCACATTTTTCTCCTACGAATAATTCTTCCAAAATATTATTCCCTCAACACCACTCTGGAGACTAATTAAATTACACACTTAGTGACGACAATAGTAAAAACTCTTATTACCATCATGCTAGTAATTAAGGTAAAAATTAAGAGTCGGGGCCTGACATTTCATGTCATGTTGATCTGAACTGATTTGATTTCTTCTTCTTTGTCTCATCTTCTTCTTCCTCCTCCATTTCAGATGTCTTCTCTTGTTTTCTCCTTCTTTTTTCCTGTCCTAGAAATAGTTTGGACAACTATCATCCTCTTCATCCACCGTCCTCTTTCTCTTCTTTGCTCCATCAACTGTCCTCTTTCTCTCTTTTCCTTCTCCATTAACTGCATTCATTTTTTGCTTATCCATTTCCCTTCATCAAATAAACAACATATAAACATTAAGAAATACTAACAACCAATGAACATAATATCAGTGAACCCTAGATCTTCAAAACTACATGGGCAGTTACATCTAAAACAACTAATACAACTCAAATCCCCGCATCATAGATGCATACATATGAACTGTAGAATCCAAACAAAAAATACACATCAATATCTATCTTCATAATGCCAAACTAAACATAACAAAAGCAATGAATAACAAACAGTAATCAAACGAAAAAACGAAAGTCTCATTAATATTGGATAGTTATTTGATAGTTACATGTAAATATACATGTAACTATGCATGTAACTATCTGTGTAACTAGCAATGTAACTATGCATGTAACTATACATGTAACTATCCATGTATGTAACTATCTATGTAACTATCCATGTAATTATGCATGTAACTAAGCATGTAACTATCCATGTAACTAATGCAACTTAAGTCCCTGCATCACAGATGCATACCTATGAACTGTAGAATCTAAACAAAAAAATACACACCAAAAACAACTTCATAATCCCAAACTAAACAGAACAAAAGCAATGAATAACGAACATTAATCAAACAAAAAAAATGAAGCAAAAACTAATGAACAAAATATCAGTGAACCGTCGATCTTCAAAACCACACCGATATCAAAGTTCGAACTCCCAAACCCCTAAATCGTAAATCGTAAATCTTCAAAACCTTTCAAATTCTGTTAATAGGATTTACTGAACCAAAATGTAAAATAGTCGAGTTTATAATACTGTGTAATAAGAATGAATCGAAAGCAAAAGGCAGAGATTAAGGACTACGAAGATGTTACCTGAGGTTTTTCAAATTCTGGTATTGTGGAGGAATTGTTCTCGATGCCGCCTCAAGCCGAAGATGAGCCTCATGTCAACAATTACTGGGGAGGACAATAGATTCAACGGAGAGAGATGGATGATGGATTCGTCAGAGACACAGAGAATTTCAATTTTCAACTGGACTGAGAGAGAAGAGCGGTTTCGATAGTTTTAAGGGAGAGAAATCAAAGAATGAATGATTCAGAGATGAGAATCAGAGACGGGACTCAGAGATGTGGATAACGGCGTGGATGGGGTAACGGCATCAGTGACATTATTTTCATTCTTAGGGGCAACACTTTAAGAGATTTCAGTGGCATATATCATAATTTTTTTATTTTCATCGGCAACGGTTTAAGACATTTAAATGGGTCTACTATTTTATCATCAGTAAACATTTATTAACAGTTTTATCATTTGATACTTTGAAAATAACCATTTTATCATTGCCCCTTTATTAAACATTAAATTAAATTAAATCAATTAAAACATTTTAGTTTTTTATTTATTTTCTTTTTTGAGTTTATTTTTCTTTTAGTTTATTTTTTTTTATTTTTCAGTTCTTTTATTCCCACAAGCCGCCACCCACAAAACCCATCGCCGAGCTCTCCCACCAAAATAACCATTGCCGGTGCCCGTCCGTCACAAAATAAACCTAATTCATATCTCCTCACAATTTAATTTATCCCTCTCACAGTTCTAATCTGGATTCCGTCCCCACCTCCTCCCTCCTCCTAAGCCGCCAAATACCACCACATCGTGAATCTGAAACCGAGTCCTAACCACAGCAAACCCACATACACCCATATAAATTTACAATAAATACATATAGATTCAATGTGAGTATAAAGGTGGATCCGTACATTACCTCGTTCGTCGACGATGTCGAGGGAGTAGAGAACGATTTGGTGGCGGGTTCGACTCTAGGAGGCGGCGGCGGCGAGTTGAAGGAGTTGGACATAGTGGTCGGGTTCCGGCATGGGCAATTCAGAGAGGGAGGAGGCCGGATCTGGTGGAGAGGAAGAGAGTGAGGGCGGGTGATGGCGAGGGAAAAGAATAAGTGGTTGAGGTGGATGGGTTCTGTGGGAGTGAGAGAACGAGAAAGAGAGGGAAGAACATGAAGTGGGAGAGAGAGAGAGTGAGGGCTAGCTGGGTGATGGCCAAATAGTGCAATCATAATCACTGATCAACTTCATCCACCTTCATTGCCTCATATTTAACTCCCTTTGAGTGAACACATACCGAAGACTCTTGTGATCGGTAAAAATCTGACACTTAGCTCCATAAAGATAGTGTCTCCACAACTTGAGAGTAAAAACCATAACTGCAAGTTCTAAATCGTGGGTGGGATAATTCATCTCATGCGGCTTCAATTGCCTAGAAGCGTAGGCAATCACTCGATCATGTTGCATCAATACCCCACCAAGACCTCGTCTAGAAGCATCACAATACACCACATACTCCCCACTATCATCCGGAAGTGCCAAAACAGGAGCACTCGTCAAGCGATTCTTTAATTCTTGAAAACTTTGCTCACACTGATCTGACCATTCGAACTTAACTACCTTCTTGGTCAATCTAGTTAGTGGAGCTGCAATATTTGAAAAGTCTTGCACAAATAATCGATAATAACCTGCTAACCCCAAGAAACTACGATTCTCCGTCACAGTTGTGGGTCTTCTCCAACTTGACACTGCTTCCACCTTTTGGGGATCCACACTAACACCTTCTGCTGAAACTACATGACCTAGGAACCCCACTTTATCCAGCCAAAACTCACACTTGCTGAACTTGGCAAACAACTGAGCATTTCTTAAAGTCCGCAAAATCAATCTTCGATGTTTGACATGCTCCTTCTCACTTTTCGAGTACCCCAAAATATCATCTATAAACACGATCACGAAGCAGTCAAGATATGGACTAAACACCCTATTCATGAGATCCATAAACACCGCGGGTGCATTAGTAAGTCCAAAAGGCATCACCACAAACTCATAATGACTGTAGCGTGATCGAAAAGCAGTCTTGGCCATGTCACCCTCCCAGATCCGCAACTGATGGTAATTAGATCTCAAATTAATCTTTGAGAAAATAGAAGCACCCCTCAACTGATCAAGCAAATCATCAATGCGAGGCAACGAATACTTGCTCTTTACTATGACTTGATTTAGCTTCCTATAATCAATGCATAGTCTCATGGTCCCATCTTTCTTCTTAACAAACAACACCGGGGCACCCCATGGAGACATGCTAGGCCGAATAAAACCCTTGTCTAGCAACTCCTGCAGTTGAGTCTTCAACTCTTTCAATTCTGCTAGAGCCATTCTGTAAGGTGCCTGTGAGATAGGCATAGTTCCAAGAAGCAACTCGATAGAAAAATCTATCTCCCTTACAGGAGGCAAACTAGGCAAGTCCTCAGAAAACACGTCTGGAAACTCTCTTACTACAGGAATATCCCATACTTCCAACAATCCTATACTTGTATCCACAACATGAGCTAAGAATGCCTGACAGCCTTTATTTAACAATTTCCTGGTAGCCACAGCTGATATCAAGCAACTCGAAATCACATATCTTTTCCCCTGAAAAACAACTTCAAAACCATCCAGACTTCGAAGCACCACCTCTTTTCGGAAACAATCTACCATAGCTTTATAAGTCTCCAAGAAGTCCATCCCCAAGATCACATCAAACTCCACCATATTTAGAGGAATTAAATCGGTCTTGAAATTAAATCCCTCTACTAGAACTTTACAACCACTAAAAACCCAATCTATTCTCATCACTTCACCAAAAGGTAGAGATATATGCCACTCACCTGGAAGAGACGATGATGACACATTGACATGGAGGGCGAATCTACTAGACATAAATGAATGTGTGGCTCCGGGATAAATTAAAGTAAATGATGGTTGACCAAAAATTAACAACGTACCAATGATGATATCTGGAGAAGTACGACCCTCCTACTGGGTCATAGCATGAAGTCTAGCGCGTGTCATGAGACGTCCACGGTGACCACTACCCTGCTGAGAGCCACCCTTGGCTGCTGAACCACTACTGGAGTCTCTAGCTGAAGACTGACCAACTAGCTGAGAAGGGGCGGTCCTCTGAGCCAATAAAGGACACTCTCTCCTGAAATGATCCTGGCCACTGCACTTAAAGCACCCAGAATATTGTTGCTGACTAAAAGAAAAAGACTGATCACCAGATGATCCACCTTAGGAACTACTACCAGCACTAAACTAACCAGTCTGTTGTCTACCCCAATTGACTCCTGAAAGGTATTCGGTTACGCTCCCTAGCTCTGAACGGAGGACCAGAACCCGATCTCCCACTGCTGCCACTACCCGCTGAAGATCTGGAAGCAGACGATGAAGTAACCTTCTTAGATGGACCATGACTAGGACCACTGAAATCTCGAGGCCAAACACTATAAGTTCCCCTGGTCTCAAGGGCCACAGCTGCCCCAACTGCATCAAGGAATGTCAGATAGATAACACCGACCATCTTATCTACAAACACTCCACCAAGTGCCCCAATGAACAAATCAATCTTGGTCCTCTCATCAAGAACCAAATATGGCACATGGTAGCTCAAAGTAGTGAACCTCTGCTCAAACTCGATGACACCCTCATGGCTTGAAATACTGACCCCAGAAGAGCTTTTTAAACTGCTCCAAAGTCATAGTCTGAGCACCATCATTATTCCTCTTGGTGAAAGTCCACAATGATGAGCTGAATCGTCTAGAAAGTACACTGCCATCTTCACTTTCTTTTCTTCTGGAAGTTCTGTGCTCTTGAAAGCCCTTTCCATCTTGTACACCTACGAGTAAGCATCAAGGGGTCCCTTGGCACCCTTGAACTCTATTGCCCCTGCATCAGAAACATCTCTCTTCTTCACAGATCGAGGGTGTTGTACCCTATCTAAAACACCTCTCAACATGTTCCCAATAGAATCAGCTAATCCTTTTACTTCATCACCCTCATTGGCGTTGGTCAAGGTAGCCACACGGGGTTGGCGTCTAGGAGGCATAGCACCTGAGGAGGAAGATATTTAGTAGTCTATAAACAAGACTAACAAAACTATCACACATACCCAATAACATATAGCATCCAAAATATAAACTACTGATGAATCCGCCGTGGTCGGATCATCACTCTATAGACACTATGGGCTACTTAGGCAAATATGATAGTGATAAGGACGCAGAAAATGAAACCTAAAGCCCTGATACCAACTGTCAAGACCCACCCCAAATTTCACCCTGAAACCCGAAGTAAGTTTTGCGGGGACCACCTCCAAGGAAAATTTACCGAATGACTCGACAAACCTCCCTTGAAAATGGACAACCCTAATTCAGAAAATTACAAAACTACCCTCTTAACAACAATTATCATCCTCCACAACAACCCATAATCATTCAGATAAAAGTTATACAAAAATCCCAAAAGTATTCAGAGTTACTAAAGATCAACAAAACTACTCTCTTAACAACATTTATTATCCTCCACAACAACCCATAATCATTCAGATAAAAGTTATACAAAAATCTCAAAAGTATTCAGATCTACTAAAAATCATCAGAAACAGAAAACAAAACATAGTAGATTAAACAGATAACCTACTGGTGAAAAGTAGCTGAGAGATGTGTGACTATGCCTCGTCGCCTCTTACTAGATCTAACCCGAACTTTGCAGACTGGACATTTTAAAACGAAGGGCCCAGGGGAAAACATCCGGAAACGTTAGAGTGAATGGACAAAAAAATAAACAAAAAAATAAACATCAGCACTTATGTTTTCCCAATTTAAATTCCAAAGAAAACGAATGCATGCTTCAAATGAGAAATCCTTATCTCATAAATATCGAGCCTCTTCAGCTCAAAAATATATATCAATATACGTATGTATTTACACACGCCCATACTCCCAATATAAATTAATAAATTAAAAATATTCTATATTGGGCTACTACGCTTGTGTCCAACACTCACGTCACGCCTTAATGCGGTGCTACACCACGTCATTAAGGTGGACAGACATGTGTATAAATATGTGCCCAGACTCCCTATATGAATTAAACACCCATACAAGGCTACTACGCTTACGTCCAACGCTCACGTTACACCATAATGCAGTTATATATATGTCATTAAGGTGGACATATACATATGGCTAGCTAGCAATTATATACATACTCTCTTCACAAATATATTTATAATCTACCGAAAATCCCATTTTCGGTAACTTTCCACAATAAGTGAAATCGTCAAATAAAAATGACGTCAAAGACTTCAACAAAATAATTTACTCAACAGTAAACAACTGCATGCATTTTAATTAAAACAAAAGTCCACTCACAAATTAGGCCTAAGCCTGATGTCGGTCGGAGGTCTCTTCCGCTCGAGTCTCCTCACGTCCTGTTCCAAAAACATAATTAAATCCTTAATTAAAATACCAACGCTAAAAGAAAACATGCATAATTAAATATGAGCTTCGCGCGCTCAACCATGCCTATCGACTTAAATCTTAATTTCGCCACAAACTAAATTTCACCACAAATACCGACATTCTGAAAATCATCTTCCACCATAAATAATCCAATGGCCGGATTTTAACTTAATAATCCGTCAAAAATTCTCAAACCTATCCAAAACTCCTCCAAAAATTCTAAAATTCATACCATTAAACTCTCCTCTTAAAATTTCCCATTAAAAACACTTTTTCAGCGACGGTCGGCGGACAGCTCCTGCGACCTCCAATGCCCACAAAAATTTGACAGCACATTCCCCTCAACCTTCTCTACAACTTTCCTAACTAGCACAAACACCAATTCCAAGCCTAACTATGCTAATCGAACGAAAACAACAATAAAGTCATAGAATTTCAAACACCGATTTCTCCTTACCTAGCTCAAGAGGGAGGGAGTCCTTTGGAGGGATTGCTACACGGGAGGAGGGCTTTCGAAAGAGCCAAGCCGCTCCAGTTATAGCGGCCGGAGGAGGGAGTTCCAGCGAGAAAACCACCACGGCAGCCGGGACTTTCGGGCTTGGTTTCTCTCTCACAGTGGCGCTAGAGAGGCTGCCACCGGTCCAGAAAGGTGGCTGAGTCGACGGCCGATCGATTAGGATAGGTGCGGCGGTCTGGGGCAGCCAGACGACAACGAACGGCCGGTTGGAAGTTCCGGCAGGGAGAGGCTCGGGAAGAGAGAGAGAGAGAGAGAGAGAGAGAGAAGCGGGAGGAAAGGTAGGCTTGGCCCAAACCGGTCAAACTCCCCATTAAAAACCCACTCCAAAATTTAACACCCCAAAAATAATACCTCACTAAAAAATTACATTTTACTAGCTAAAATTTACCATTTTTACCGTCGTCACTATTTCCTCATTCGAATAAATTCTTCGAAATAATCGTCCCCCACCACCTCTCTGGGGACCAATTAAATTATAAAATTGATGACGAAGACGGTAAAACTTTTATTAATACCATGCTAATAAATATGGTACAATTTAAGAGTTGGAACGTGGCACTAACAACATGTTCATCGTTGGTTTCGACCTAATCAAGGACAAAAACAAGGTTTTGAGAGGTGGGTTCAAATTATAAGAATGTAGGTACCCATGACAGTGGAAGCAATTCATGTTCAAACCTGGTACTAGGGTTTGCATACAAAGCATTTTTTCACAGCTCTTTCAACTTTGCACTCATCTTGCAATCCCACCAATAGTGAACCCTTGTTTGGGCAGAAGCAGACACTTAGACGTCTTGTGATCATTAAAAAATATCTCTGAGACCCATAAGAAGATGCCCTTGCTATTGTTTGTACTGAGATCAGCTGGAATCTTAGAGTAATAAGGAGAAGTATACTCTTTTTACAGTGCACATGTCTTGCACCAGTCTTTCTTACTAGTTATTACAAATAATTTACTACTAGGGTTTTTACATTGTATCCTTAGTTAAATGTTTGACGCGTGTCAATATCCTAACGGGGGCTTGAGGGTTTTTATACCAAACAGTGTAAACGCAGCAACTATCTATGAAAAAACTCTTTTGTTTTCATTGTCTTTCAATTCTTTTCCATTCGTTGGTAGTCCAGTGTTTTAAAAAATGCGCCTCGGGCGCGCCTTGAGGCTCAAAAGGCGCGAGGCGCATGAAAAATTCCTTGTGTTTTGCTGGTTAGGCGTAGAGGCGCAAAAGGCGCGAAGCAAGGCACAAAAGGCGCACAAAGCTCACCCCAAGGCGCATAAGGCGTGCGCCTAGTTTGATAAGGAAAACGGGGTCGTTTTCGTTTTACTGAAATACTGAATAAAGCCTAGTCATGCGCCTCCCTCCTTCAGTCCTTCCCTCCTCTCCCGACCTCCCTCTCCCTCTCCCGGCCTCCCTCCCCCTCTCCCGACCACCACCAGTTCGCGATCACCACCACCTGCAACGGCTGGTCAAATCTTGTCTCTGCGAAAGATCAAACAATCCTCTGCGAAAGATCCGCAGTTCCTCCAATCTTGTCTCTGCGAGCCCAGTTGTTGGAATTCACTGTCACTCGGGTCAGTCCTGCATTCCTTTCTCTCTCTTTTTCTTTCTTTCAGCAACATGATTAGATTGGAAGAGACGTGCATGTCTGATTAAGATACTGTAATTTTATGTGTTATGGGATACTCATCAGAAGTGGGAGTTGGCTTGAATTTTCATCGAAATGCCACGTTTCTTGTTAGATTAGATGATTTTCTTACTCATGTGTTGGCTTTATTTTGTTGAATGCAAATATGGCTTTATTTTGTTAGATTTTTATTTTGTGATAGTGATGGTGATAATAGTTTGGATAGGGATATCTTAATTGATGATGATTATGATTTTGAAGTATGAAGTTTATTTCCATTATTGTTATTATATTTTGATCTTGCAAGACTATCTAGTGTATTTTGATCTTTCAACTTGACCCTTTGGATGTGTTTTATATTTGGTGATTTGCTTGAATTGCATTGTTTGAGTACTTACTAGGAATGGATGACAATATATAATGTTGTGTTGATTGCAATATATGTTCTATATATAGGAGGAATAATGACATAAATACAAGGTTTTTTTCAAAAGCCTTACGCCTTACGCCTCAAGGCAAACGCCTTGGTGAGGCTCTCGCTTCATAGCCTCGGCTACGCCTTAGCCTTTTAAAACATTGGTTGGTACCATTACATTTGGTATCAGAGCCCTCGATCGCGGGGGTGGGGGGGGGGGGGGGGAACCAAAATGGTGAAAAACAAAAATCCTAATTCAGTTGAGTTCGATTTACAAGTGCACAAGGATGAGACAGTTGCAAGAATTGGCGAGCTACATACAACGCTCAACGTTTACCAAGAGTCCCTCAATGCCTTTTGACTCGAAATGTTGGAAGAGTTCAGATCTGTTCGTAACAGTCCTCCACAGACGCAAGACAACACTATGGTGAAGTTTGGTACACAACCTCCTACTCGGGCAAGGGGTCAGCAGCATCTACATAGGCTCGCGACACCACTGCTTAAACAACAGCCACAGGTAGCTTTGCTATACTTACTCCATCAAAAGATAAAGGACCTTTGCCTTTAAATTTGAATGGAAATATTAGCGAGACGGTGTCTCACCCATTTGGTGTGTCTCAGCTTGTGAATACTACTGTTAGTGGATCTGCTTTGCTTAATACTACTAGTATAAATGAAAAGGGACAGTCTAGCACAGCTACACATGGGCATAATGTAGTGAACCAACATCAAGGTGCTCAAAATCAGTATTTTCAACATACTGGTTTTGGTCAACATCCATTTAACTATATATTGAGTCCTGGACCGTCTCAAAGCCAGCCACAAGTTTTTGTTTCATCTAATGATAATGATATTTTCCAACAGCAGTACTCAAATCTAGCCCTCACATTTTCAAACCCCACTTATGCTACCACTACAACTGCTAGCCCTCACTTTGTGTATGGTGCTAACCCACAGTACACAGCTTATGCTTATCCACCCCATTTTCCACAACACACATTTGTTCCAAACCAAACACTTACCTTAAACACCACCGGTCTGGACCCAAATCTTCCCATAATGAGACAGATGAAGTTAGAATTGGCTACGTTTGGAGGGGGCGACCCTGTGGAATGGTTAAATAGGGTGGAGCAATATTTTTTGCACTGTATCGATTCCAGATGACAAAAAGTTGGCTATAGCTACATTACACTTGACTGACAAAGCAGCCGACAAATGGTTCATGTTTAAGCATGAGTTTCCAAATTCGTGGCAAGGGTTGGCGGATCTATTAATGAGAGAATTCAGTGGGTACAACATGATGGATTATCAGGCTGCACTGACAAGACTCAACCAAACTGCATCTGTGGAGCAGTTTAAAGACCAGTTCACTAAGTTAGCTAGAAGAGCCCTTGGGATCCCTCAACAAGTGTTACTTTCAAGTTTTATTGGGGGTTTGAAAGAAGGAATTAAAGCTGAGGTTCGTGCACAGAAGCCAAAAACCTTATTTGAAGCTTGTGAATTGGCAAAGATTTTTGAGGAGAAGGAGTAAAGTCTTCGTCGGCTTACTTACAACCCTAGAGTTAGCATGGCACCCGCAAGAAACATCCAAGCAACAGTAGCACCACAAAGAGTTCAACCTCAGTTCAATCAACCTAGATTACAAGCTTCACCACAACAGGGAGTGGCGCGCCAAGAAGGGGGCAACAGACGCTTAACTCAAGCAGAGTACCAAGAAAGACGAGCTCGCAACCAGTGTTTTTTTTTTTGTGACGAGCTCTTTTGGCCTGGTCATAACTGTAGAAGGGGTCAAGTTGTCATGGTTATTGAAGTGCTGCAAGATGAGCTGGACTTACAGATGCTTGAAGTTGAAGGGGATCCCAACCCCCCTCTAATGCCACCTCAAATCGAGGAGATAGATAATCAAGAAGTGGTGTTACAGGCTATGAGTGATGGGACCTCAACCATGCAACTTAAGGGCCAATGTCTTCAAAGAAGGGTGCATGTGCTTATTGATTCAGGAGCCTCACATAATTTCATACATCCTTCAGCACTGCATAATAAAAAGACTTTGATGCAGCCCATAAAACCTTTGAGAGTTCCGTTGGCTAATGGTGACATCATGCACAAAAGTCAAATGGTAATTGTTGAATTGCAATTACAGTCTTTTACCTTTACTGCCAATTATTATGTATTGCCTGTTTCAGGGTGTGAACTAATTTTGGGGGCAGTTTGGCTGAAAACTCTTGGTGATATTACTTGGAATTTTGAGAAAATGTACATGAGGTTTGCTTGGCCTTTTAAGAGAATTCAGAGAAGCTTTGCTTGGCCTAAAATGCACAGTGATATCAAAAAGTATGTGGCCGAGTGTGAAATATGCCAACAACATCACAATGAGAATGTCAAACCTCTAGGGCTGCTCCAACCTCTTGCAATACCTGACAAGGCTTGGGAGGACATTGCAATGGACTTTATCGATGCTCTTCCAAAATCTGAGGGTAAGACAACCATTTGGGTGGTGATAGACAAGTTCACCAAATATGCTCATTTTATTCCTCTTTCTCACCCTTATACTGCAGCTTCTTTGGCACAAGTGTTCATCAAAGAGATTTTTCGCCTCCATGGTCTACCACTAAATATTACCTCAGATAGGGACCCAATTTTTATGAGCCTGTTTTTGGGAGGCATTTTTTCAACCGCAGGGAACCAAACTCAACAGGTCTTCGGCATACCACCCCCAAAGTGATGGCCAAATCGAAAATTTGAACAAATCTCTGGAGCAATTTCTGAGATGTGATGCTGGATATAAGCCTCAGACGTGGGTGCAAGCATTACCATGGGCAGAATGGTGGTATAACTCCTCTTATCATGCATCTCTCAAAATGTCACCATTTGAGGCACTTTATGGCTACACCCCACCTCCAATTCGGCCTTACACCCACAGCAGTGGCCAGTGTGGATAATCAGCTCAAGACCAGAGATGAGCTTCTCACTTTGATCAAGAGGAATCTGACACAGGCTCTAAACAGGCAGAAGCAATTCTATGACAACAAACTGAAAGAGCTTTTGCTGTAGGAAATATGGTCTATCTCAAGTTACAACCATATCGGCAGTAGACTATGCATCAACATCCATTCCACAAGCTGTCAGCTAAGTATTATGGTCCATTTGAGGTTTTGGAAAAGATTGGTGAAGTCGCTTACAAGCTTAAGCTCCTAGTTTCTGCTCGGATTCATAATGTGTTCCATGTTTCGCTACTGAAAAAGAAGGTGGGTGAAGGTGTGTGAAGGTGTGAGCATCGAGCCCCAACTGCCTGCTGTCACAGACTCTTCCAGGCCTAGATGGACTCCTGCAAAGGTTTTACAAACTAGGCTGGTAAAACGTAGGGGAGAAGCTGCAGCACAATGGCTTGTCCAATGGAAGGAATCTACACCTGAAGAAGCTACTTGGGAATATGCTCAAGACATTCAGTGTCATTTCCCTGACTTTGATTCTGATGCTTGACACCTGATGCGAAACTTGTGGGCAAGTTTCTGGTGAAGAGGGTAGCAATGTAATGAGATTAGCTGGAATCCTAGAGTAATTAGGAGAAGTATACTCTTTTTACAGTACACATGTCTTGCACGAGTCTTTCTTACTACTTATTACAAGTAATTTACTGCTAGGGTTTTTGCATTGTATCCTTAGTTAGATGTTTGACGCGTGTCAGCATCCTAGAGGTGGCTTGAGGGTATTTATACCAAACGTGTAAACGCAGCAGCTATCTATGAAAAAACTCTTTTGCTTTCATTGTCTTTCCATTCCTTTCCATTCGTAGCCATCAGGTTTGGTACCATTACATTGTTGTTGTGTCCAATACAATTCGCTCAAATCGGAACACAAGTCTTGAAGCAGATGACTCAAACACAACTTTAGATGTTGCTAAACAAACCGAAGGTGAGCAGATGGTCACTAAGCAGAAGCGTGCACGACCTTTAACCCCTGAGACTTCTCTAAAGAAACTTAAGATCCTCCTAGCGGATCTGCATCAAGCTCAAGGCGACTTTATACCGACAAAAAAAATTAAAGCAACAGACTTTCTTGCTGCGTTATTGGCCAAAGCACTTGGACTTATTTCTACAATTTCTCTTTCCTTGTTTTAGAATAAAGGCCTATGATCTGATTCATATTTGGTTACTATAAAGGCCTAGGTTCACTAATATTTTTTCCTAGTGAACAAAATTTTTTAATAAGGTTACTATTGATTTGTGAGCTAAATGATCTTATTTACTCTATGTACGTAAGACAATTAATCAACTCACATTGTAATCTGTACATAAGTTTTTAATGAAATCATTAATATTTTTAATTTAAAAAAATTGAAATTTAATAGAAAAAACGAAGAAAAGAAAAAAGAAATATCTCCTGGCCAACAAAAGAGGAAGAGGTTGCTAGTATGCAGAGCACGTGGGAAAGGGCATATCCGAGATTCCTGAAAAGGAGATAAATAAGATGCCTAGCCATTGAGGAGAAACGCGAAAAGCAGGTAGTGTCAGGTAGTGCCACGTGGGACACTACCTGGCAATCAGGCATCGCATCGCGAACCCAAAAAACCAAAAACACCAGAGCCACTACGCCTATGGCGGTCCTTCATCTCCTCCATTTTCACCATCGTCATCTTCTTCCTCTTCTTCTTCTTCTTCTTCTTCTTCTTCACCTTGTTATTATTTACATATAATAATAATAATAATTCATACTCTCTCTCTCTAGTTCCCTCGCTCTCCCTCTCTCTCTCTTCTGCTGTGTGCTTAGATCGCAACTCCCCCACTGGGCTGGGCCTATATCCAAGATTCCTTATAGCGTCTTGGTATTGCCTAGCTTATCTACTTTCAGGTACCCAGTTTATGTTTTTGTCAGATTTTTGGGGGCATTGAATTTGGATGTAATTGGGTGTGATTGATTCGTTTGTTGGCCGAGTTATTATCTGAATTTTGTGGTTTTTGGTGATTGTAATGATAGAGGACTGAGAGATATGATTATTCTATCAAAAGATGGAAGAACATGGTTTTGATTACCGGCTCGAGTTTGCGAATTTTGAAAACCGTAAATGATACTCATGTGTAATAAGGGAATTGCATGCTTGAGTGAGTCGGAGAACGCAATTGATCAGCACCAGCCTCCTCACTTGATGAAGAGCCCTTCCACTACCCCTCACTTTAGCTCTAATTCTACACATGCTTCCAGCCTTGTTTTGAACGAGGAGACTCCTCGTGTTAAGTTTCTGTGTAGTTTTTCGGGTAGTATATTGCCCCGGCCGCAGGATGGGAAGCTGCGGTATGTTGGTGGGGAGACACGAATTGTTTGTGTTCCGCGAGAGATTAAGTATGAGGAGTTGATGAGCAAGATGAGGGAACTTTATGAATGCGCAGCGGTGCTGAAGTACCAGCAGCCAGATGAGGACCTTGACGCACTCGTTTCGGTTGTGAATGATGATGATGTGACCAACATGATGGAAGAGTATGATAAGTTGGGGTCAGGTGATGGTTTCACCAGGCTCAGGATTTTTTTGTTTCCGTATCCTGACCAAGATGGTGGTTCCTCGCACTATGATGGGGATGAAAGGGATCATGAGAGGAGATATGTTGATGCTCTCAATCACTTGAATGATGGAACAGAATTTAGGAAGCAGCATATGGAGTCCTCTGTCATTGGTTCAATTGATGATCTACATGGAGTGGAACAGTTCTTTAGTCCAATGAGTCTTGAAGGTGGTCTACATAGCCAGAGAAACGAGATACCTATGTCTCAGTATAACCTGCATCACCTCAAGATACCTCATACGGGGTCAGGGCAACACCATCAGCCCATTAGTCAAAGGTATAATGAAATGGAAGCTCCGAGGAGTCCTGCATACTATTCTCCTAGGCATCATGGACACCTCGATCCAAGACCAATGCCAGAGTTTCCATCTTCTCCTACCTCTGCACGGTACCGGATGCCATTCGCTGATGGACCTGATAGATGTTCAGACAGAACCCCTGAAGAATATGCATGGCCACCATTGAATCATCAGGCTGGATATGAACACCAACCACAATATTCTGACAATGTTGCATGGCTTCCAAGTGGAGCAATATCTGGTGAGAAGTCAGGTTTTCCAGGTAACATTTTTCATGGAAACAATGTTCTTGAAGGAAACAGTGTATCTGAACACTGCCGGGTATGTTTCCAGAGGAACCAACCACATTATGAGCACGCTAACTTGGTCAATGGATTTCATCAGGTTGCTAATACTTGTGCGGATTGCCGTCCAAAATTGCACCATGGTTACACAACTGAGCAGAATAACGACTCTTCATCTCTATATAATGAGAATCAAAAGCAATGGGTTGCACGTCATTTGAATAGCCGGGCTGAGGAAGCAAGATCACACGTCTCTGGAACTGGAAAGTTGAACGATCACTACATTGTAGATGGTCCTGGCATGAGTTTGCCTTTTGTTCGTACTAATATGGTGGATATCCATCACCCGTCTAACAATTTTATTCATCAACGAGCTGGCTCTGAGATGGGAAATGAAGTGTTTCATGACCGACCTGTGGCTGGCCCACCCCACGTACACATTCCTCCGTCGGAAGACCGTGGTGTTCGATATGGAAATCCTCCATATGCCTACGGAGGAGATAATGTTTACCCAGTGTCTCATGGACATGCACAGGGACATGCAGTATGGAGAAATGTTCAGAGTACAATGCATGCTCTGCCCCCTTATGATGCATCCAATTCAGCTCCACAAATTAATGGTTCTGTTACTCCAGGATATCTCAAACACGACGGCAGTCCAAGATTATGCATTGCAGCAGACAATCCGAATCTTTGGGTTGAGTCATCACAAAAGGTGTTAGGTCTTGATGGAAAATCTGTTCCTGACTATTCTTATGGCCAAGCTTTGAACTTGAACCCAAACACACTTGCTCATGAAATTCATCATCAATCTCCTACAGAACTCATTCAACCTGCACCCGATATAGTAAAATCTGCTACTCCTTTGGACGCCACCATTACAGTTATGTTGGAGTCAGAGTGTTTACCTAGAGAAGGACAGGAGGTGATTGATGGAGAGAAGATTGAGAACTCTGACATGCGGGTAATAAATCGACAAAAGTTGGGTGATAAAAGTGAAGTGGCGCCTCTTGAGTCAGTAGATATAAATTCTCTCAAGCTCGCAGAAGAAGGTGGTGACAAAGATCATTCTACTCCTGAAGTTTCAAAGCTTGCAGTTAACAATTTGAGTTTCGTGCCTGAGTTGATTGCTAATATAAAAAAAGCAGCCATACATGGGGCAGAGGAGGTAAAAGCAAAAGTTGAGGAAACTACTGATCCTCAGAAGAGTATTTCGATTGCGAATGAAGCTGCAACAAACAGTTTGGAACCAGTGGTGAGAACTCAAATTGATAATTTTTTTTAATATGTTAACAATGCCTCTTCTTAATGTCCTGTTGTCTTATAGAACACTCCTGGAGACGGCGAAGTTGATTCTGACAGTGAGAATATGAATAATTCCAAAATTGAGCCAACAAAGGCTGAGGCAGAAGCTATTTCAAAGGGATTGCAGGTTCCTGTCTGCTGCCATCTTTGTGTTTAGCTAGAACATCATATTTAGCTATACTATGTTTGTTGGCCCTTCACGTTATTTGCTTTTAACTGTCTTTTTTGTTCTTTGGACAGACAATAAAGAATGATGATCTAGAGGAGATCCGAGAATTAGGTTCTGGAACATATGGGGCTGTTTTTCATGGGAAGTGGAAGGGTTCCAATGTAGCAATAAAGAGAATAAAGGCCAGCTGTTTTGCTGGCCGACCTTCTGAAAGAGAGCGTTTGGTAAAATCTGACCACTCTTCTGTACATGTTTATTGAACTTATATATGGACTATTGTCCCAGATTGTGTCTGCATGATATATTGTTAGTTTTGGCATTGTATCTGACTTCCTGGCTGTTGCATATTAGTGCAATGGAAATATTATTCTACGCTAGCCTACACCATCAATAATTCCATTTTTGGTGGACTTTATTTGCATGGCATTCTTCTGGCATTTAGTCATTAGAATATTTTTATTTTTTTTCAAGGGAAATTAATACTTCCTATAATGGCTATGTTGGTCCGTATGTTATTACATTTGATCACGGAATACTTCATTATTGCTGTTGCAGATTGCTGATTTCTGGAAGGAGGCTTTGATACTTAGTTCATTGCATCATCCAAATGTTGTTTCTTTCTATGGTATTGTGCGTGATGGTCCTGATGGTTCTTTAGCAACGGTGACTGAATTCATGGTCAATGGATCACTGAAACAGTTTTTGCAGAAAAAAGACAGGTATAATATTAATAAAGTTTTCTATTGAAAGTTTTCTATTGTTCTGTTCTAAATTTCTATATTTAATGGCTCTTAATCTTTTGCTCATGTGTATGATGAATCTATTGATTCTTTTATTAGGACAATTGATCGTCGTAAAAGATTAATTATTGCTATGGATGCTGCATTCGGGATGGAGTATCTGCATGGGAAAAATATAGTACATTTTGATTTGAAGTGTGAAAATCTGTTGGTAAATATGAGAGATCCCCAGCGGCCTGTATGCAAGGTTGCCTGACTTAATTCTCTTCTTTTCAGTCGTAGTTTTTTTTTTCTGAAGCTCTTCTAACTATGTATATTGGGAATCACATCATATGTGAATTTTCTTTAGATCGGTGATTTGGGGTTGTCAAAAGTGAAACAACAGACGTTAGTGTCTGGAGGTGTTCGTGGAACTTTGCCCTGGATGGCACCTGAGCTTCTGAGTGGGAAAAGTCATATGGTGACAGAGAAGGTAATACTGACACCACCTATGTTTATAAGTTCAAGTTTCAGGCTCTTATGAGTATGGACTCTTCAAAATTGGTGACTAGTTTCTAAGTTTTCATGTAGTGTTATTTTTTATATTGTAGATTGATGTTTACTCGTTTGGGATTGTTATGTGGGAACTGCTCACTGGCGATGAACCCTATACAGATATGCATTGTGCTTCCATAATTGGTAAGAACCAATGTTGATTGAGGCTTATGTTCTTCTGTTTATGTACCGTGGAATGATTCCTTCCGTGATGCATTGTGTAGGTTAGTTCTATAGGTTACTGTTATCATCATTTAATATATGCTTGGGATTATCTGCAGATATAAATTTGATTTTAATTCCATATATTGCTTGGGATTGTCTGTCACTATCCTCTACTTCGTGTGTGTGTAGATGTTTCCATATAGTGAATTAGCTTGGCATTCAATCACTGGGTTAAATTGCTCATGATATTATTTGAAATGCTTGTATCCTTTTTCAGAAACACTCTTTCTAGTTTTAGTTCAGAATGTACATACAAAATTTCACAATGCCAGTCAAGAATATTTTAGCATTTAATTTGATCCGATATTGTTTGTTCGTTCGCTTTGTCCGAAGGAGGAATTGTGAACAACACTTTGCGTCCTCAAATTCCAACATGGTGTGATCCTGAATGGAAATCTTTGATGGAAAGTTGTTGGGGCTCCGAGCCTGCTCAGAGGCCATCATTTTCTGAGATCTCTCAGAGGCTGAGGAATATGGCTGCTGCAATGAATGTTAAATGATTCCAGTCTCGATGCAGTTGATTTACTTCTTCCATTATGGTAGCATCTGAGAGTTAGCAACAGAGGGCAATAAATTTATGCATAGTATTTAGAGTTTAAGGCCACCTGGTTCCCAAGTATATGAAGGGTCAATAGTGTAATATTATGCCGTGATTCTTCTCTGAGGTTACCTACCCTTTGTAGTACTGCTTTAAAATGGTAATTATCTTTACTATGTGCCAAATATGTGGCTTTTACCTGGAAAGCTTCATGATACTGATGGGAGCTATGATGGCACGACTACAATGTGAGTTTATCTACTTCACTGAACTTAATCATATCACCATTATGTCTTTCCCAACTGTCTGCAGTGTTGAACGTGTTGAACTGACGTTGGCTTCCTTTACAGGTTTTTCTTATTTTGGTTGGGGACTATGGTACTCTGATATCGAAGCCCAGCTTTCCTTTTGAAGACATGTATATAAATTAATTGGGGTTGCCATAGTGAAAGCTATGTCATGAAATATAGCTTTATGCTTCCAAATTAGACTACTGCGCCAATTTTTGTTATTTTTCAGTTTCAGCATATGGTTCTTATGGTAGATGTTATAGCCAGGGACATGAGTTTATATGTCCGGCTTATGCTATGGCTCTTTGAATGTAAAAAGTGATTGTCTACAATAACATCATTAATTTTGGCTATTTAGAGCACAGAAGTCCAATAAACCTGACCTGGTGGTTATTGTTTATATCATGTGGCATCAGGGTTTGCCGAGTTGCTTCAGATATCGCACCTTTTTCTCTTGCCTGACTAATTAGGTTTTGCGGATCCTGGTTAGATATACTCTAGAAGACTAAGGAATAGGTTTCTCATTGGATTCCTTAATCAAAAAGAAAAAGGAATCAAATTTTGATTATATTTCCTGGGTAGATTAGGATTGCATTCCGTATTAATTGACCCTTAATCCATGTGCTCTAAGAAATATCTTGAACTTGCCAAAACAATTCCCAATCACCCAATTGTGTGGGCGTGTGATGAAGTCACAAGGATTAATCATTAAAGGCATCAGATTCGATGAAAGTCCCTTTGGACGTATCTGACTGACTAGGATTTCGAATACATTTAGGATACCAGATACACTTGGGATTCATACTTTACATATCCCTATAAATAAGGGTGTTACTTCGAAACCGAAAACCGAAAAAAACCGCATCGAAAACCAAACCGTAACCGAAAAAACCGTACCGAAAAAAAACCGCACCGAAAATAAAAAAACCGAACCGAACCGGAGCTGTTCGGTTCGGTTTTCAGTTTCAGGTCAGTGAAAACCGAACTGAACCGTTTGAACCGAAATCAACGGTCAAACTGTAAAACGGGCATTGCATCAGTTACTTGTCTATGTTGTTGCAGATTCATGGCTTCTCTAGACACGGTTCCCATCTTTGAGCTCATTTTCATTCAGTTTCCCAAGCAAAACTACTCACTCTGTGATTTTGAAGCCACAGACACAGTGGCTACCATCAAGGTAAAATATAATAGTGAGTATGCTTACCATACAAATCATCTGGGCCCTCAACACGCATTTAAGTACCAAGGCAGATTATTGACCATCCATGATGATCTTAAGAAGTTGCCAAGGAATTCTCTCCTTTATGTGGTTGATTGCACTAATAACGTCAACCGTTCCAAAACGCCTTCAATGGATAATGAGGAGCTTCTCTCTCCCCGCATATCAAACAATACTGATGATGACCATTTTGAGTTGTGTGTTGTGGATAGTGAGGATAGTGAGGATTGACACGACCCACCCCGAATTTCACCCTGAAACCCGGAGTAAGTCGTGCGGGGACCACCTCCAAGGAAAAATTTACCGAAGACTCAGCAAACCTCCCTCGAAAATGGACAACCCTAACTTAAAAACTTACGAATCACCTTTTAATCCAAAACAAATAAATCTTCAGCTACACTCCAAAAGTAGCCAGAATACAAACAAGAATTCCAATAGTATTCAGAGCTACTAAAAATAAAATAAAATACAACGGAAGCTAACAAACTCCTAGTAGATTAAACAGGTAACCTACTGGCAAAATGTAGCTGATAGCTGGGTCACTATGCCTTGACGTTTCCTGCTGGACCTCACGCGAACTCTGCAGACTGGGCATTTTAAAAACGAAGAGCCCAGGGGAAAATATTTAATAACGTCAGAGTGAGTGGACAAAACTGAACTGACCACAAATAAATATTTCCCCAAATCAAATTTTAAAGAAAAATCGAATGCATGCTGCAAGCGATAAAACCTTCATCTCATAATATCGAGCCTCTCAGGCTCTATAAAATATGTATGTATTTACACACGTCCATACTCCCTATATAGATTCATGGGTCTATATAGGGCTACTACGCTCGCGTCCAACGCTCACGTCACGCCTTAATGCGGTGCTACACTACGCCATCAAGGTGGACAGACGGTGTATAAATATGTGTCCATACTCCCTATATGAATTAAACACTCAAATAGGGCTACTACGCTTACGTCCAACGCTCACGTCACACCTTAATGCGGCTATATGCTACGCCATTAAGGTGGACAGACACATATGGCTAGCTAGCATTTTCTATACATACTCTCTCATAAATACATATTTATATCCACCGAAAATCTCATTTTCGGTATCTCTCCAAGAGAAATAAAAGCGTCAAATTAATTGACGTCAAAATTCCAACAAAAGGAAATGTTCAATCATGAACCATATCATGCATATTATTTTAAAAAATAAACGTCCACTCACAACTTAGGCCTAAGCCTGACGTCGGTCGGAGGTCTCCTCAGCTCGAGCCTCCTCGCGTCCTGTTCCATACACATAAAACCTTAAATGAAACATCGACGTTTAAATGCAAAACATGCATAATTAAATATGCTTCGCGCTCAACTAAGCCTAACACTCCAAAATCTTAAATCCACTGCCAACCTCAAACTCCACAAATTTTACCGACAACCTCGAAAAACACTTTTCACCAAATAAAAATCCAATGGCCGGATTATTAATTAATAATCCGCCAAAAATACTTAACTTCAACAAATCTTAAACCTATCCAAAACTCTTCCAAAAATTCTAAAACTTATTCCATTAAACTCCTCACATTTTTCTCCACCAAAAATATTTTCTCGGCGGCGGCGCCGGCGGCGGCTCCGCCGGAGGCAGCGGCCGGCAGCCATTTTCCGGCGACCTCCAATGGTCACCAAATTTTGACAGAATCTTCCTCTCAACCTCCTCTACAACATTCCTAACTACCACAAATTCAAATTCTAAGCCTAACCATGTCGATCGAACACAAACAACCAAAAATCCCTAAAACTTTCAATTATACAAAACACCACAACGAGATCGAAATAGACCGATTCCTTTTGAGGGAAAACTCACCTTGATGAGGGCTACAAGTTGAGCCAAAAATCACGGCCTATGGTGGCCGGAGGACGGAGCTCCGGCGAAGGAACAGTCGGCGGTTCCGGCGGCTTTTTCTCCTCTTCCGGCGAGCTAGAGGCTCGGGGGCTAGGCCGGGGAGGGAGAGGAGGAGATGGGGGTCCGAACTGGGGTGGAGAGGCAGCCGGTGGCTGGCCAGACGGCAGCAGCTAGCGGCTGGAAGCTTCCGGCAGTGGAAGAAAGAAAAAACTCGGGTGGAAAGAGAAAAGAGAAAGGAGAAAAGAAAGAAGAGAAAGGAAGAAGAGAAGAAAAAAAAAAAAGAGAAGGGGCTCGGGCCTGGGCTGCCCCCCGGCCCAACTCACCTAAAAGCCCACTTAAAAAAAAAAAACCCCTTTTTACTATCTCCAAACTTTACCAATAAATTCATAACTTTACCATGCTAACTCCGAATTAAACGCGTAGCATGTCTACGAACTCGTAACGACGTTCTCTACAACTTTCATGAAGAAAGTTTTCCCAAATTCCCCAACGGAATAAAAAGTCAACTTTAAAGTCTTTAATATTAAACGGTTAATTAATACGGTAAAAGACCAAAATAATACCGGAATAAATAACCGTAAAATAACTTAAGAACCGGGGCGTGACAGAGGATAGTGAGGAGCTGCTCCCTACCCCAAAATCATACAACAGTGATGTTGACTATTCCGAGTTGTCTGCTATGGATATCGATAAAGACTGAAAGTTGTCTGCTATGGATATCGATAAAGACTGAAAGAAAATGTTAAGAGTGCTGTGTGCAAATTTTTCACTCATTTCAGGAAATCTAACCAGAAACCATACACACAAGACAAAGAAGACGAGAAGCAGCAGAATTGCCACCTCTATTACATGCAGTTGTTGGACTTCCTTTGTCCATTTGCTTTTGCTTCATTTGGCAATCCACAATAACTGCTCTTTTAAGTTGCCACAGATGGATACCAAAAAAGACCGAGAGGAAACCTATGATGTTTTAGTCAAGTTCTTCATTGATTTCAGGATGTCGACTTTTGCAGAATCCAGCAAAACAAGATCTCTGTCAGCAGACTATCCCCCTTGCTGTTGTTGGACTTCTTTGGTGCATTCCATGTTGCTTCACTTGGCAATCGACAATAATAAGTCATTGAAAGGTTTCAGAAGATGCTCTCTGATTGATTTGTTAGTCTCATCATCTCACGCCTAGAACAACTAGTTCCAACATAATCTTCGCAGTATAGCCTTCTCCAGTGATTCTTTGTGTTGTCTTGATATGGTTTGTTTCTGGAACAAGTTTCAGCTGCCAATTAATGTGGGAGTATTTTGACAATCTAATTAACATAGATTTTTGTTCTTGTTGTTCGTTTCTGCGCCTCTATGAAATTAATCAATGTTATCAAATCACGCTGATGTTTTGTAAATGATTCTCAGTCACTGTGCCATAGAAAAAAGAAAGAAAACGGAGGCGGGTCAGGCGAAATTTCCGGTTTGCAATTTCATATCGTGAGGGAGTTTTTGCAGCTGGGATATAGTGTCCTTCTGTCAGATGTTGATATTGTGTACTTGCAAAACCCTATATAGAAGTATGCATTGTTGAATATGAATCCCAATATATTAAGAACTCTATATTAAAATTACCAAAAATATATATTTTTTTAAAAAAAAAACCGAACCAAACCGAACCGTTCGGTTCAGTTGGGTTTCCGGTTTGCAATTTCAAAAAAAAAACCGAACTGAACCGAACTGATTTTTTAGTTCGGTTTGGTTTCCGGTTTTAGGTGAAAACCGAACCGAACAAAACCGATAACACCTCTACCTATAAATATGCCTCTTCAGAAAGAACGAATCCCACACAACCATCTAAGGCGATATCCAAACTCGATCTGCAATACAATGTCGACTGCTGAAGTTGCTTGCTCTTATGCCACCATGATTCTTCACGACGATGGCATCCCAATCACAGCAAAGAAGATTGCTACCTTGTTGAAATCTGCAAACGTGAAAGTAGATTCCTTGTGGCCAAGACTCTTTGCCAAGCTTGCTGAGAAGAGGAACGTTATTGGGGGCGTTATTATGAATCCTGTTGGTTAGTTTCAAGCTCCGGTAGCTATGGATGATCCTGCTGCTGCTACAAGTGCTGCTGCTCCAGCTGGAGAAGAAGAAGAAGGAAGAACCAGAGAAAGGAAGTGATGATGACATGCCGCTATTCGACTTGTTTAAATGAATTTGAACTCGTATTAGAATAAACATTGAAGAAACTCATATTTTGATTTTTGGGATTTTGTTTTCTGATTGTACTTGATTTTAGACAATTTAAGTTCAAACTTTTGTAACTTAATAACGAATTGATGTCTCTTTCATATTGTTTGTCAATTGGTTAAACGTTTCAATATTATGTGCCTGGTTGCATTTAAAGTTTTGATTTACTTAGGTATGGCGGTTTGCTTTTGATGTGTCACACTCCGTATTAGGACTCACCCCGAATTTCACCTTGAAATCTGAAATAATCCTGCTAGAACCACCTCCAAAAGAGATGCTACCAAAAATTCGACATAACCTCCTTTGAAAATGGACAACACTTCATAAAAACACATGCAAACACTTCTTAAAATCCAACTCTAACCATATACTCTTGGAGCCTTCGTGCTCCTCAAAAATACAACACCTCCCAATTTATTTACTAATTTGAAAATAATCTCATAACTAACAATTCATAGGTTCAGAGCAACTCTAAATAGAGAAGAAAGAAAACAGAATATACATATAATCAGAAGCTATATTATTGACATGTCTCGTCTCCATGTACGCTCGACCTCAACTATGTTAACATACAAATTAGGCATTTAAAACCGAAGGGCCCAAGAGAGAAGCATTTGAAAACGTTA
Organism: Fragaria x ananassa; assembly: GCA_034370585.1. Taxonomy (NCBI): domain Eukaryota; kingdom Viridiplantae; phylum Streptophyta; class Magnoliopsida; order Rosales; family Rosaceae; genus Fragaria; species Fragaria x ananassa. Next base: position 7,010,297 of record CP139760.1, read on the forward strand.
CTTCCAAGTAGCGAAGTTGACAAAAAAAATAAGATTATTTACTTCCAAAATAACTTGGCTAAAATAATCATGAAAGGGTCTCAATTTCACAAATTAAGATTTAGTAAAAATAAAATCAATCACTAAATATAAAACCACCGCATACATTTAATTTAAAACAAACGTTCACTCACAGTATTCGACTTAAGTTTCCCAATATAATGCCCGGAATACTCTTCAAGCATTGCCCTCAAACAAAACTTTAACTTGGAATCGAAGTCACAATCAATTTCCATGTCTTTAACACATCAACCAATTTACTTCCAAATTCATCACATAGTAATCTGGTCTAGATTCTAGAGTTACTATGGACAATATAAACAGTGTTCATATTACCAAAATTATTTTATGTTCCCTTACGTTCATGCATGCCAACATAATAGCCCCAACAATTCCATCATTTCCTCTCTACACAACTTCACACCACCCAAAAAGGTTTCCTTAAATAGAAAGTTTCCAAAAAAGGAAATTTCATAAAATAGAAACTTTCCAAATATGGCAGGTTTTCCTAAACCGTAAACTACAACTTAAACGAAAAGGGAAAGTCGACAAGCTACCTTCACGAATTCTGCCAGAACTGCTGTCTCGCCGAAATTTCGTCATAGCTTCCCCGTAGACTATGAATCACCAAGTTATCGACATGAAATCTACCAAAACTATAGATCAATAATCCAACTCCAAAATCACACAAATTACCACATAATTAACCCCCAAATACCTTTTTTATTCAACCCCTTAGTCATTATTGTAACATGCCAGGACTCCACACATACCAATATCATACGAAATAATCCACAAAGCCAAAATTCCGTAAGATAACAACAATAGTCAGCAAACAACCCATCAGACCCTTACCATTTCACTTCTCCAGACTGGGAGTTGGTCCAGCATTACTGCAATCACCAGCATCCAGTTAGAACTAGTTTTAATCTTGATCGTAGCCAGCCTGACAATCCAACCTCTCCCAAAACCTCATCCAGTAGCTCCTCCTTGCTGAGACTCGGCTCCAGCCATTCTACTGCTGATGAACCACGCCACCAACTGCCTAGCCAAACTCGTAAGCCTCTTCCTTGATCCAGTTCGATGATTGCAGCTCCACAAGTCACCAAGGTCCAACTGGACTCCCCGCAAAGCTTTAGGGACTCACCAAAACCCGAAGCACTCGCCGGAAACCATTAAACGCAGGTCGCCGGAGCTAGGAACCCAAAACCCAGAAAACAGAGAAGAAAGGGTTTTTAGAATTAGGGCTCGATTTAAGAAGAGAAAGACACAGAAAGGAAGAGGGAAGAGAGGCGAACGAGAGAATATCTGTCACCATCAGAGCCGAAATTCGGTGAACTCAGTGGAGCACCCTTGATTTCGATCTCCAAGAATTCGAGGTTGTTTGTGGAATTTGATTACTGGGTTATGAAGAGAATAATGAGGAGATCATTTTGATAGTGGTCTCGCCGTCTGGAGTGGCCAGAGACGGCGGTGCTGCACTGGAGAAGAGAGAGGGGCTCGGGTCAACACCCGAATTGGGTTTTGATAAAGTCAACCCATCTCTTTTCTCCTTTACCTGAACCAACGGTCAAGATCGAAATCCTAAGTGATCATATGGTCAAGATTTAATGAGTTATTTTCTAATTTTAGAAAATTAAGTTTTTTTTTACCAAACCTTTAATAAATCTTAGAAAATAACCCGAAGTTCTGACAAATAATCTCAAGATACCGGTGAACTCATATCGACGGGTACTAAGACTTCGAGTCCTTAAAAGAATAATTCGACATTTCAAGAAAATACTCGAAAATAGACTCGAGCGTTAAGTTATTAAGTTACCGAGCACAGTTAATTCCTCAGTAACTCGTACATATACCCTATAAATAGGTAAAATTAGGTACAGGGTGTTACACCCTGAATTTTGGATAAATAAAAAAAAATCCAAATTCAAGGCATGATAACCAAAAAAAGATTTCTAACTCCTGTAACAACCACATTTATCTAAAAGGCAAAACCAAAATTAGACCGGCCGTTAATATAGACCTAAATCTTTGGGTCATATATTACATTCCGAAGTTTACATAACTTGAAATGTCAAATAATGGTCACGCTCTAAAGAGCTTACTAGAAAGCGACAATTCAATAATAATAAAATATTTAACTCTTAACAAACAGTTTCTAGACCTCTACGTCTTAATCTTGAAAATCCTCACTTGCAAAATCAACCTCTACACCATAGATTGGTGCACCGGGTTGTAAACAACGAACTCGGTAGCTTTTAAAGCTCGTATTAGTAAATCTAAATTAAAAGACTCAACTCAACATCACATAGGTAAAACCGGTAATTCATGCATTAGAAACTTTGTTCAGGAATCACCAAAAAGCAAGAGAATTCAAAAGAGAGTAAATAAGAAAACACAATAATTCAAAATTAATTAAAATCATAAATGAATCCTGCAAAAAGTGTAGTTTAGGAATTCCATAAAAAGTGTAGTTCAAGAATTCCGCTAAAATCACACAATTAAGATTAAAGAATCTCATGCGGAAATACATAGTTCAGGAGATACTCAAAGCAAAGAATTTAAATGACAACACGTAAGAACATCACAATCAGACAATCATTTCTCCACCCTTACTTATAACTTCGTCAACACTTAGTCATCCCCCATAAGTAACTAGACAAACATGTACTCATGGGTTAGTCAACACTTAGTCATCCCCCATGAAGTATATATCGACAGATAGACTAGAGCTCTAAACTAACCTTAACCAATCACCCGGCCAAGGCTTGGTTCCCGGTTTGTTGACACCACCACGAAGGCTCCTAATCACCATTAAGGCCCACAACACAATTAAAGCACATAATCACCACTGAGGCACAATTCCACCATTCAAGCAAAAGTCCTTTGACTTAGAACATCTAATAAGTCATAATTAGCTCAACATAGACATCACAACAAGTACTCTTCTAAAATGACATATCTCAGCACAACATGTTATTACATATTCACATGAAGTATAATGTACCAACATCAATAGAACCAACACAAGTAAAACCTCAATCACAATATCTTATTGCAATACATATATTTCAACAAGACATAAATATCCACATTGTGAGGACCCACCCCTGAAACCCGAAGTAAATCCTGCAGGATTCACCTACAAGGTAAATTTACCCAAAGTTTGGTATAATCTACCTTGAAAGATGGACAACCCTTACTTAAAAAAAATTTCAGACAGACATTTTTATTATAAATCATTTAATGGTTACCAGAGCATATCTAAAATGAAACAAAAATAAAGAATAAGGAATAAGCGGAAGCAGCCTCTGACTATGCCTCGACTCCATGTACGCTCGACCTCATATGATCTTATCCTGCATGCTGGGCATTCAAAACCAAAGGGCCCAGGGGAAAGCAATTTAAAAACGTTAGAGTGAGTTGACGAAATAAATTAAATAATTTAACAAAACTCAATTTAAATACTTTCCCACATTTCAGCTTTAAAAACTTAGCTGCACGTAATTTTAAACGTCCTTAAAACCTTAAATCCGAATTCACTTAATAAATGGATAAACTAGTCCCGCTAGTTAAATAAAACAAAAACCTCGAATAATGGATAAACCAGTCCCGCTGGTTAATCAATTATATCACTAAGAAAAAAAAATTATGGGGAAGAGTTATCACCATGAAAAATAGGAGCCTCCAAGGCTCGGGTCGATGCCTCCCAAGCTATAATAGTGTCCCACGCTAAGCGCTCTACTCACCTATGGTAAGTAGCCGCTAATAATGACTAACTAACATATAAATATAAATACCGATCGATTGCCTCCCAGGCTATAATAGCGTCCCACGCTAAGCGCGCTACTCACCTATGGTGAGTAGCCGCTAATAATAGTTAGCTAGCAATAAACAATATAAGCGACCCCATAATATGGTGACCAAAACATACGAAATCTCATAAATCCATTAAACTTCCCCAAAATCATATGAATGGTACGGTTCCCAACCGTACATGAAAATCATCATACGAAATTGTATTAAAACTCAATGACGTGTCTCACACGTCAAAATATTCACAAATTTATAAATATACGCGAGATTTCGATACCAAATATAAACCATAATTAATAATATGTCCACTTGAAAATACTCGCTAAAAATATTCTCCAAGTCAAAATCATTATGTCTCAATAAACAATTAAATTATAAAGGAGAACTACCGAAAATCCCATTTTCGGTGATCATTTAAAAACTTCAAAGTCATCAATAATAACCAAACTCAAATTCCAAAATAATTATCCGAGCTCAAATCCATAACTTATGACCAACCATTAATCAATGCTTCAAACTCGAATAATTTCCAAGATTCTCTCATCAACCGAAATTATAATATAAGGTCGGAAAATAAAATAATGAATTATAAAATCTTGCATGCATGATTATTTAAAATCAAAATGTCCACTCACAGATTTAGGCATAAACCCAAAGATATCCACATTGCTACTCAAATGAGGTTCCCTATGTATCCTGGCACAATAAACATGCTTAGGACCAAACTTCAATTTATAACCCATAAAATTAAGGGCTTATAATTATTCTTCTTCCTTGCCCAATTTCCATCTTTAATCCATTAAGACTCAAAATTCACCACCATCACCGATGGCCAAAAATTAACTTTATAAGAATTTTAAAACCGGCTAACCCAACTACCGATATTCCAATTTAAACACCACAAAATTCCTTAACCATAGAAAAATCTCAAACCTTATCACAACTCTTTCAAAAATTCCAAACTATACTTCATTAAACCCCTCTCATTAAAACAGACCCGAAAACATGAAAAACTGTCCTTAAGGGGCGGCGTCGCTGCCTGCTCCGCCGGCAGCCGTACTCCGGCGACCTTCAATGGTTCTCAAATTTTAGCACAACACTCCTCTTAACCTGCACAACAACTTCCTTAACTAGCACAAAGTCTCATTCTAAGCCTAACTAGGCTAATCGAATTAAAATCCAAATGAAGCCCTAGAACCTTCAATTATACAATTCACCCTAACAAGATTGAACTTAGCTAGCCAATTCCTTTTGAAGGATTAATCACCTTGATGAGGGCTATACGATGAGCCAAAAATCCTGACCTATGGTGGCCGGAGGAGAGAACTCCGACGAAAGTGCAATCGGCGTCTCCGGCGAACTTCCTCGTGAACGGTGGCGTTACACGGCCGGTCACTGGCCCAAGAAGAGAGAGGAGGTGGCAGGGGTCCGAACGGGACCGGTCCGGCTGTCTCAGGTGGCCGGACGACGGCGGGAGACGGTGGTGAAGCCGACAGGTCGGGGAAACATTGGGAGAAGGAGAGAGAGAGAGAAAGAGAGAATGAGGGAGAGAGAAAGAGAACCAGGGAGGGGGGAAGGGGGTGTTGGGCTGCCCACACCCGGTCCAATAACTTAAACCCCAAAAATCATACCTACTTACCAACTCAAAAATTTACTCTTTTAGTTGATAACTTTTTCATGCTAACTCCGATTTTAACGTATATCATGCCTACGAATTCGTAATAACGTCCTCTACAACTTCCCTGAAGAAAGTTTTCCCAAATTCCAAATGGAAGCAAAAGTTAACTTTAAGGTCCTTAACAGTAAACGGTTACTTAATACAGTAAAAGACCAAAATAATACTAAAGTAAATAACCGTAAAATAACTTAAGAACCGAGATGTGACACATTTCAATAGTCATATGCCCCACCATTACAAATTATAGTCCATAAATCTCTTAAATCATTTTTATATGAAATCCCATTTTACTTACCCATGAACCGTAGTCGATCAAGTTCATATGATTTAAACCAAAACTTTGTTTCCAAGAAAGCAATTTCACAATTTTACGATAAATGAACTATAAAGCAATTACGGTTCCATTATGAACCAAGTGAGATTTTCTCACTTTTAACTCATGTTGCGTCTTCACACTATAAGAACAAGCACAAGACCAACTTCATCAATCACCTATTAATAAAATGTTCCCTTTAGTAACCATCATGACCAAAACACTTTACCCTTGAACCAAGACTCTACCCTTAACCCAAGGTCTTGTCCCTCAAGACAACACATTATCAGAAGAAAGGCTTTAGCCGACGAAAAAAAAAAACCAGGCCGACGAAGCATTTTTTCGTCGGCTAAAGTGAAATTTTCTTTCGTCGGCTATGACAAACTTTAGCCGACGAAAAACACTTTTCGTCGGCTAAAGAATTTATTTCGTCGCACTACCAGAACAAATACTTTAGCCGACGAAAAATTTTCGTCGGCCTGTTAAAAAAATTCGTCGGCTAAGACCTTAGCCGACGATCCTTCGTCGGCTATAGTGTCGTCGGGAAAAGGCCGTCTGTGATGACTTTAGCTGACGAAATTTTTTTTTTCGTCGGCTATAGTCCCACTTTAGCCGATGAAAAAAATGTTGTCGGCTATAGTCTGGGACTATAGCCAACGAAATATTCGTCGGCTAAAGTGCGTTATAAATAATAAAAAATAACTATAGCCGACGAAATATAAAATATTTCGTCGGCTAAACGTTGTAAAAAAAATTAAAAAAATAACTATAGCCGACGAAATATAAAATATTTCGTCGGCTAAACCTTATAAAAAAAAATTAAAAATAACTATAGCCGACGAAAATTAGGTTATTCGTCGGCTAAACCTTATAAAAAAAATTTAAAAATAACTATAGCCGATGAAATATTAGGTTATTCGTCGGCTAAACCTTATAAAAAAAATTAAAAAAAATTTAAAAATAACTATAGCCGACGAAATATTAGGTTATTCGTTGGCTAAAACTTATAAAAAATTTAAAAAAATTTAAAAATAACTATAGCCGACGAATATAGTATTTGAATATCGTCGGCTAAAGTTGCTGGGTTTTGAAAAAAAAACTGCAGAAAATAACTTTGGAGGAAGGCCTTTAGCCAAACAAAAAAAACAGCATCAAAGAGAATGTTATGCTCCAAAGACTATAACTTCAACTACCCATTGACAGATTTTTTTGACAATCTCACATTGGTAATCCTAAATCCCTTAAAGAATGCCAAATAAATGATTCAATATACAATTAGGCAGAAAGTTTCTGAATGAACTTACTCTATCAAGAAAAAGATCTTCGCTTGCTTGAATTTGAAACAGAGCCAACCTAAGCTCCTCCTGGATTACAAACTAAGGTTAGACAAATGAACAATATATGCAAAACTAAATCGCAATGATAAACAAACAGCAATTCGACTAATTCAACTAACCTTGTGAATTAAACCATCATCCAGAATCGAACTACTAACCTTGTGAAAATCCGGCAGATAATAGACTTCTTACCATCTTCGGCTATATAAAGAACTTTAGCCGACGAAATTCTTTATTTTTCGTCGGCTAAACTCTTTGGTTGACCGCCAAAAAATTTTGGTTCAAAATTTCGAAAATTTTTCGACTTTAGCCGACGACTTTTCATATATTTTCGTCGGCTAAAGTCCTTTAAAATTTTGGTTGACCGCCAAAAAATTTTGGTTGAAAATTTCGAAAATTTTTCGACTTTAGCCGACGACTTTTCATATATTTTCGTCGGCTAAAGTCCTTTGAAAATTTCGTCGGCTAAATGTACCAATTTCGTCGGCTAAAACACCGGAAATTCGTCGGCTAAACCTTCTAAACTCGTAGGCTAAAACTTGGAAATTCGTCGGCTAAACATTTGAAATTCGTCGGCTAAAAGTATTTTTATACATTTGGCATGTTGTGATTGTGATGATCAAACTTGAGAAACAGAAATCCAACCGTCAGATCTGACCATCATGATAAAAGACATGTATGGGAAAAAATTCAACTTGATCCGAAAAGAATAAGGGCTCGATCCGGACGGTCAATCTCGTAAGTCAAACCCCTAAACGCACGGAAAAAGTCGTTCGACCGTCTAAATTAAGTATTTTGGCCGGACCTCCAACTGAAAATAGTTTTAAACCGATGACACGCAACAAGTCGTATAAAAATTTTACGCAAAATAACCACCGAATATAGGGCTATAGTAGGTAATAGAAAAATTTTAGGGTTTAGCCGACGAATACCCTAACGTATTCGTCGGCTATAGTATGTAATTAAAAAATTAAAAAATAACTATAGCCGATGAAATATTAGGTTATTCGTCGGCAAAAACCATCTTAGCCGACAAATTTTCATATATTTTCGTCGGCTAAAGTCCTTTGAAAATTTTACTCCAACTTTGGTTTACCGCCTAAAAAATTTTGAAATTTTTTGACCTTAGCCGACGACTTTTCATATATTTTCGTCGGCTAAAGTCTATAAATTCACGAAAACACTCATATCTCCCCCTATATTACGTAGTTTGGTCAAATCTTGCACACGAAAAACTCTCACGTAGATGAGACGCAACCACCTATATAAAAATTTTGAAACATTTACCTTTCGACGATAGGGCTCCCCATAAGAAATAATAACGGTAAATAGGGTTGACCGCTACTATCGGCTCCGAGACTTTACCCGATTTACGTGATTTTTGAACTATAGCCGTATTTCACCATTATGAACACATCTTATTTCACGAGATTTTTAATAATTTTGCTTCCTATGTAGAGTTGGTTCACAAAGTTGTATAACCTACTAAACAAGTTATACAACATTAGTAGACACGTTGTGATTCCGATGACTAAAATTCACAAACCAAAATTCAACCGTCAGATATGATCATTATGACGAAATACGTCTATGGTAAAAAATTCAACTTGATCCGACAACGTTAAGGGCTCGATCGAAATGGTCAACCATAATCCATCGTCACTTATCACACGAAAACGCTCATATCCCCCCTCTATATTACGTAGTTTGGTCAAACCTTCCACACGAAAAACTCTCACGTAGATGAGACGCAACTGCCCATATAAAAATTTTGAGACATTTACCTTCCGACGATAGGGCTCCCCATAAACCCGAATAACGGAAAATAGTAGACACGTTGTGATTCCGATGACTAAAATTCACAAACAAAAATTCGACTGTTAGATATGATCATTATGATGAAATATGTGTATGATTAAAAATTCAACTGGATTCGACAAAGTTAAGGGCTCGATCGAAACGGTCAACTCTAATCGAAAATAAGAAAACTGCAATTTGAAGCCCTAAACGGACTCGGATGGCCAAAAAAGCCTATACATTATGGCATTAGCAATGAGTTTGACTCGTAATGCCATTACGCTTCCGGAAAGGTATCACAATAGTCAATCAGACACCAAACGTCAAATCTGCGGCATAGTGAATAATAAGGGTAAGTCAACTATCGGCATCGAGACTTTACCGGAATACCGTCATTTTTCAACCGTAGACGTATTTCACCATTCTGGTCATATCTTATTTCACGACTTTTTTGCGTTTGAAGGTTCTACGTATAGTTTTTTTTTTCCAGATGAGTTGTTGTCCAAATCTGTAAATATAAGACACTTTAGCCGACGAAATTATATTTTTCGTCGGCTAAACGTTTAAAAATTTCGTCGGCTAAACTCTTAAAAATTTTGTCGGCTAAACTTTTGAAAATTTCGTCGGCTAAACTTTTGAAAATTTCGTCGGCTAAAGTTCACAGACTATAGCCGACGAAAAAAATTATTTAGCTGACGAAATTTTAATTTCGTCGGCTAAAGTTGACCATAGCCGACGATGAATTTAAATTAGCCTACGAAGGAAAATTCTTTAGCCGACGAAAAAAAAATTTGTCAACCTGGTTTTTTTTTTTCGTCGGCTAAAGCCTTTCTTCTGGTAGTGTCGGCTAAAGTTCACAAACTATGGCCGACGAAATATTTAAAAGTTTAGCCGACAAAATTAATAGTCGTTGGCTAAAGTGCTTTATATTTGCGGATCTGGGCAGCAGCAGCTCATCTGGAAAAAAAAAAGGGGAGAAGAAAAAAGGGGAGAAAAAGTTTGGGTGTTGTCGAAATCTGTCCATAATTAGTTTGTGGAGCCATATATAGGTACGTATATGTATATATATATATATATATGTTGATTAATTGAGTTTTATTTGAGTTGATCGATTTTAAGTGTGATTAATTGAGTTTATTGATTTTGATTGTGATTGTGTTGATTAATTTTGAGTACGTTGGATGTATATATATGTGTTGATCGATTTGGTTGATGATTTGAATTGATAATATATATGAATTAATTTGTTGTTAATAAATAGTAGATATATATATATATATATGTTAATTAATTTATAATATTATTGTGTTGATATGGTATGAAGTTGTTGATGATATATATGAGTTCATGATGATTTTGTGATGATGTTGATATATGATTTTGATTGTGATCGAGTTAATTGATTTTGAGTATGTTGGATGTATATATATACATATATGTTGATCGATTTGGTTGATGATTTGATATAATATATATGAAGTTGTTTATAATTAAGTAGTAGATATATATATATATATATATATATATATATGTTAAGTAATTTATAATATTGTGTTGATGGTATATACCACAATGATGATTTTGTGATGATGTAGATATATATATATATATGTATAATATTGTTCTGTAATTATTAAGTATATATATATGTGTGTGTGTTAATTAATTTGTTATTAATTAGTTGTAATACGTAGAATATATACTAAATGAATTGAAATTTTATATATGACATGAAATTTCATTAATAATTAGCTAGCAGCGTTATAAATATATATATATATTTTGTTATATTTTCAGGATATGGATAAGAGTTGGATTTCGCTCCAAAATGGGACAAAAGATACGGTGCAGGAGTTATGAGTTTTATAGAATATGCGCTGGCTAATGCTAACGGGAATACAATTTTCTATTGCTCGTGCACGAAATGTCAGTGTCGCAGCGATATGCATCGATTTCCCATTGACAAAGTATGGCAGCACCTAAGGAGTAACGGGTTTTGGGAGAAGTACAGATGTTGGTTATATCACGGTGAAACATCATCATGGGGTCCGCATAATCATGGCCAATTTTCTGAGACGGGCAGTACTAGTACATCCAACGATCCAACAACGGCATTCATCAACGACATGTTTCTTTAAGAGAGCGGTGTATGCGCTCAAGGACAATATATGCCTGACCCGGTGCAGCCCTTCCCTAGAGCTGTGAACACTGCTGGTATTGAAAAGTACAACAAATTGCTTGCTTTCCAACAGACCCCTGTGTACCCCGGTTGTCAGAAGACCGTTCTTGAAAGTGTGATGGACATAATGAAGATTATTAAAGTTGAGACAAAATCGACCGTGATGGCTGTTGATGAGTATCTACAGTACACTGCTTCAATGCTGCCCAACGGTCATTGTCTTCCTACCACTCATCGTAAGGTCCGATGTATCCTGAAAGATCTTGGGCTTTCCTACATCAAGATCCATGCATGCAGATATGATTGCGTTCTCTTTTGGGGTAAAGATCCAGAAGGGAATGACCTTGGTGGCCTTGACGCATGTCCGGTATGTCACACTGACAGATATAAGCAGACTCCTGCAGGCAACAAGAAACCTGTAAAGGTACTTCGGTATTTCCCTTTGAGGGATAGGTTGGAGCGGTTGTACATGTCTTCACACATGGCCGAAGTTATGAGATGGCACGCTGATAGGAAATTGCATGACGAAGATACCCTTATACACCTGGCTGACGGGGAGGCTTGGAAGCATATAGACAGGGAGTTTCCTCATTTTGCGTCAGGGGTCCGAAATGTGAGGCTCGGGCTCTCATTCGATGGGTTCAACCCTTTTGGCAACATGAGTCTTCAATACAGTGTATGGCCGGTGATTTTGGTACCGTACAACCTTCCCCCATGGATGTGCATGAAGAAGGAATACAATATGTTGAGTTTGTTGATTTCGGGGCCCGGTTATCCGGGGAAGTGTCTCGAAGTGTATTTGAGACCTTCGATTGAAGAGCTTAAATTTTTGTGGGACGTTGGTCATCCCACTTATGACAAGTACACGCACGAGATGTTTCAGATGCATGTCATGGTTGTTGGTACCATCAGTGATTTTCCTGCCCGTGGGATGTTGTCCGGCAACGTTGTTAGGGGATACAAGGCTTGTCCAGAGTGCCTTAGCGATGAGGGGAGCAGCAGTCATTACAACAAGATATGCAGATTGGGTCACCTTCCATATGATCATGAATGGCGGTTCGATGACAAGGCATTTGATGGGACAATAGAACACGGTGTGCCTCCCAGAAGATGGACGGGGAAAGAAATTTTAGCAGTGCTTAATAAGTACAATTTTGGGCAGCTCAGCAATCATCCCAACATTGTGGCGGCAATACCTGAAAGACCCGACATGTACAAATTCTGGACACATAAGAGCATATTCTGGGAACTCCCATACTGGAGTAAGTTGTTGATCAGGCACTACCTAAATGTGATGCACATAGAAAAGAATGTGTGTGACAGTGTGGTGGGCACAGTGCTGAACTTGGAGGGGAAGACGAAAGATGGTCGTAAGGCACGCATTGATCTAAAAAAATGCGTACTAAGAAGACATTTGTGGTTGAAAGAAGGGAAGAAAAAATACCTCAAGATCCTTACACCGTGAAGCCTGACCAGAAGAACCTAATTTTCAGGTGGATGAGTTGTGTGAAGTATCTTTCAGACTATGCAGGAAATATAGCCTGGTGTGTGAACTTCCGGGACAATAAGATGTACGGGTTGAAGAGTCATGACTGTCATATCCTGCTACAACGTCTCTTCCCTGTTTTCATTCGACCGTTCCTTCCCCGTCAGGTGGTGGAGCTGTTAGTAGCGTTGGCAAGATTTTTCCAGAAGTTATGCACACGGGAAGTGAAAAAATCTAACCTTCGGGAAATGCAAGAGGACATCATTTATATCATGTGTAAATTTGAGAGGATATTTCCTCCAAATTTTTTTGACACCATGCCTCACCTGATGATCCATCTTCCCGAGCAATTGTTGCTTACCGGTCGAGTACACTACACTTGGATGTATCCCATGGAAAGGTACGTTTTTTACACCTGAATTCCTCAATATATATACATGTTCAATAATCATAACACTTTGCAACTTGATTTACAGGCAACTTGGAGACTACAAAGATTTTGTGGCTAATAAATACGCTCCTGAAGGATGTATAGCTGAAGCATATATTGCGCACAAGTGCGTCACCTACATGAAGTTGTATTTAGGATCGTTGAAGGAAACTCCGCAAACCATGCCTGTAGATGTAACAAAGTTCAATCTTTCCATAGTCTCTAGTGATGTTGAAGTGTATGGAATTTTGCCAGACTCCTACAAGTTGCAACCACATGAGCTAGTCATTGCCCACTGGTGGGTATTGATTAACTGTCCATAAGTTGAATACTGGAAAGACATCCATCTATATTGTCCAGATATTCAAGGTGATCTCGAGTACCACAACAGGGAGTTCGCAGATTATTTTGGCGGATGGGCACGTAATTTAATTTTTCTCTACGGGTTTATGTTTATTGCATAATTATCCATATTTAAAGTTGAGATGGTTGGTTGCAGATGAACCATATTCAATTTGATGGTCACCCAAATTGGTCGCACGAACTAAGACTTCTAGCGATGAAGCCGATAGTCTCAAGAGTTTATCCGATGTGTAAGGTGAATGGCGTGCAATTTATATGCGAACAAAGAGACAACAGAAGGAGAACACAGAATTCTGGGGTCATGGCACATGGTGGGCGGAATGGAGTTGACTATTACGGTGTTCTCCATTCAGTGGTGGAACTCGTTTATGGGCAAGGCATGACAATGCACCTCTTCAAGTGTAGATGGTTTGATACTAGGACGCAGAGCATGAAGACCGATCAGTACGGAATATTATCGGTGAACACTGCTACAAGTTCTTACGAAGATGACTCGTTCGTTTTTGCCACATCGGTAAAACAAGTGTTTTATCTTGATGACCTTGCTAAGGGTGACGCGTGAAAAGTAGTTAACCTTGTGCACCCTCAAAACATTTACTGGGCGGCTACACTTGGAGAGGCCGAAGACGAGGAAGAGGATGTTGCGTATCAAGAGCCCAACGCAATAGGTATTCCTAACTCCTCTACCATTCGCCTTAATAATTTTAAAGCGGGTCGTTTGGTGAGAATTCGTGATGAAGAGCCAAGGCTTGTTGATGTTGATCCAAATCAAGAAACAGACGAAGACTCTGGCGATGAGGAAAGACATATATTACCAGAAATTAATTCTGACACCGAAGAAGACTCATCGGATGATTCCGATTACGAGCTTTAGTTTTAATTTAGAGGACGAAATCCATTAATTTGTATAATTTTTCAAAGACCTTTTTCTTTATAGTTTACACATGTTGAATTCATATTTCAGTTATTTTATATGAATTTTGGTGATACATGATGAACAAGAAGTTAGTATAGTTTACTAATATCGTCTGTTTTTTTTAATGTATTTTTTTACTTTAGCCGACGAAAAACACTATAATTCGTCGGCTAAGATGGTTTTTGCCGACGAATTACCTAATATTTCGTCGGCTATTTCGGTATTTTTAATTTTTTAATTACATAATATAGCCGACGAAAAAACCTTAATTCGTCGGCTAAAGTTTTTTATTTTTTTTTAAAATAAGTTTTAGCCGACGAAAAAAGCCTTAATTTCGTCGGCCATAGATGTTTTTTATTTTTTTTATTACACACTTTAGCCGATGAAATACACTATCAATCGTCGGATAAGATGGTTTTTGCCGACGAATAACCTAATATTTCGTCGGCTATATTTATTTTTTAATTTTTTAATTACATACTATAGCCGACGAATGCGTTAGGTTATTCGTCGGCTAAACCCTAAAATTTTTCTGTTACCTACTATAGTCCTATGTTCGGTGGTTATTTTGTTTAAAATTTTTATACGACTTGTTGCGTGTCATCGGTTTAAAACTATTTTCCGTTGGAGGTCCGGCCAAAATACGTAATTTAGACGGTCGAACGACCTTTTTCGTGCGTTTAGGGGTTTGACTTACGAGATTGACCGTCCGGATCGAGCCCTTATTCTTTTCGGATCAAGTTGAATTTTTTCCCATACATGTATTTTATCATGATGGTCAAATCTAACGGCCGGATTTCTGTTTCTCAAGTTTGATCATCACAATCACAACATGCATACTAATGTTGTATAACTTGTTTACAAGGTGTTATGTAAATGTTCCGTTTCAAAAAAAACTATACGTAGAACCTTCAAACGTAAAAAAGTCATGAAATAAGACATGATCAGAATGGTGAAATACGTCTACGGTTGAAAAATCACGGTATTCCGGTCATGTCTCGGTGCCGATAGTTGCGGTCAATGCAATTTTTAATTCTTTCTCCCTATGGGTTGCCCTATGTTCGGTGGTTATTTTGCATAAAATTTTTATACGAATTGTTGCGTGTTATCGGTTTAAAACTATTTTTCGTTGGAGGTCCGGCCAAAATACGTAATTTAGACGGTCGAATGACCTTTTCCGTGCGTTTAGGGGTTTGACTTACGAGATTGACCGTCCGGATCGAGCCCTTATTCTTTTCGGATCAAGTTGAATTTTTTCCCATACATGTATTTTAACTTGATGGTCAGATCTGACGGCCGGATTTCTGTTTCTCAAGTTTGATCATCACAATCACAATATGCCAAATGTATAAAGATTTAGCCGACGAATTTCAAAGGTTTAGCCGACGAATTTATAAAGTTTAGCCGACGAATTTCAAAGTTTTAGCCGATGAGTTTAGAAGGTTTAGCCGACGAATTGGTGTATAGCCGACAAAATTTGTATCTCTAGCCGACGAACAAATTATTTCGTCGGCTAAAGTTTTCGGGTTTAACTGCGAAACCCTAGCCTCCCTCATTTCCGCAATTTTTTCACAATCCCTCCTCCCTCCTCCCTCCTCCCTCCTCCCTCCCGATCTCCTCCCTCCTCCCTCCCTCCCGGTCTCCTCCCTCCTCCCTCTCCCTCTCCCTCCCGGTCTCCTCCCTCCTCCCTCCCCCTCCCGTCGCCGCCTCCTCCCTCCTCCCTCCCTCTCGGTCTCCGCCGCCTCCCTCTCTCCCTCTCGGTCTCTGCCTCCTCCCTCCCTCCCTCCCTCCTCCCTCCGATCTCCCGTCTCCGCCTCCTCCCACCTCCCTCCCTCCCTCCCTCTCCCGGTCTCCACCTCCACCTCCTCCCTCCTCCCCCGATCTCCCGGTCTCCAAGGTTTAATTTGTGTTAATTTAATTTTTGTTAATTTAATTTGTGTTAATTTAATTTGTGTTAATTTAATTTTTGTTAATTTAATTTGTGTTAATTTAATTTGTGTTAATTTAATTTGTGTTAATTTAATTTGTGTTAATTTAATTTTTGTTAATTTAATTTGTGTTAATTTAATTATGTGTTAATTTAATTATGTTAGTTTATATGTTTATTTTTGAATATATGTGTTAATTTATTTTTGATTTCGAATTTAGTTTTATGATATGTTAGTTAATTTATGATGATGTTGATATATATAATATTGTTATGTAATTATTAATTAAGTATATCTATATATATTGGTATTAAGTTATTTTTGATTTCGAATTTACTTTTATGCTATGTTAATTAAGTATATCTATATATATTGTTATGTAATTATTAATTATGTATATCTATTTATTGAATAAGTATAATTTTAAACTTGTATAATTTTTTATACAATAAAGACAAAATAATCTAAAGCCTTAGATTAATATTTTAAATAGGATGAGCGGCTTTTTTCGATCGAAGAAGAGTTCGAAGGGCCAAAGGTCCGAATCGTCTGAGGGAACCTCTAGCAACCCTCAAACGACGTTTCAGGGCCAGATGACAGCCAGGCGTGCGAGTCTTCTGGAGACGGCGCCGGAGGTGCCCCTTTCATCGAGGCAGGCGGCCGTCCCTCGTTCCTCGAGGCCCCTGTGGCTTCAGACCCAGACGGAGGTGTCTACACCCCGTATGCCCGAGATACACCGGGCGCCAACTCCGGGTCCTACTTCTTCGGATAGTGGGTCATCTGGGGTACAGATGCCGCCGCCTCATCTGTTCCTTCCGCGGATGATACCGGCGTTACCTGTAATCGATGGCTCAGGGACGCCGATTTATCCACTGCCCCCGCTAGTGGCTCCATCAGCGGCGTACCGGTTCGTGCCTTTTGATATGCCTCTTATTTCTGTGAGGGTATTATCATCGGCGACCAAGCCGGAATCCGTCGCGAGCTCCTCAGGTAATCAGTGATGCATGATTATTTTTAAAGCGTCATATATATTTTAATAATCAATTTGGCCGAATCATGTGATAGGCACAAAGAAGAAGAGAGGCTCCGTCACAGGGAAGGCCCTTGAGAAGATGGTGGGTACCGTGGGGAGGATCGTCATCGATACTGACGGGGATGGCTACGTAGTATCGGGCGGGAAGTCGATGACGTACTCCGGCCGCGTGGGAGCTCTCATTAGGGATAGAGTCCCTATGTTGTGGTCAGACTAGGGCGAGGTCCCGCAGGAGGTTAAGGACATGGTCCACAACGCGATGTCGGTGAGTTTACAAAATAATATTATGTATTAAATTGTTGATTTCTCGAAAAGCTAAACTAATAAACGGTTAAATGCAGGTGTGGTTTGAGGGACAGCTGGGCCGACGTTGTGCATGGGGGAAGGTACGTTGGGAAGTTAATGAAAAACAAAATTGTATGTGATATTAATAATTTTTCTAATATTTTTGTTGTATCTGTAGGTACAAGGAGTGGAAGAACGAGTTGCGGGCCCATTGGACTACGCACTGGAACGCACGTTCTGGTACCCCTGCTGAGTTCCAGTACAGGGAGTACGAGTGGCGTTGGCTTCTGACATCAGAATTCAACAACCCTCGTAAACAGGTATTTAAATAAATTAGTTAGTTAATTTAAAATTAAGTACGTGCGTTTTAAAATATTTTACTAATAGTTTACTTTTTTCTTTGAAGGCGGTTTCCCGGGTGAACGCTCAGAACCGGCAACGCAACACAAGGAACCATCATGCCGGTTCTAGACCGTTCGCTGTCTTCATGGATGAGGCGGCCAGGGAACATCCAGAAGTCAACTCGTACGTCTATACGTACAAGAGGGCATATCCTGACTCCCAGGAGGATATTGTAAGTCACCTTACGTTTTTAAATTTTTAATTTTATGTAAAAATGTTAATTAATAATTTTTTTCCTATCCATATAGGCGAGGGTGAGGGAGGCTAGTGACGAGGTCATGAGTGCCTTAGTGAGGGAGACATGGCCGGACACGCAGGAGGAAGAGATGTCCGAAGCCATGTCCCGGATCGACACTTCGGATCCGTCGATTGGGGTGAGGATCATAGACACAGCCTTCCCACCGAGAGCAAACAACTTCTACTGCCGGGGTCTACGAAAGAGAGGCGAGGGGGTCCTGAAGACCACTCCAGGATTTCAACGAAATGCAGCGTCGACCAGCAACAGGACCACGTCCACGATCAACAGGACGACTCAGTTAGAGTCGGAAGTTCAGAGACTACGAGAACAGCAAGCTGCTCATATTGCCTCGCAGGCAGCCTTTAATGCCGCGCAGGCAGCCTATGTTGCCGAGATACATGCCATCCAGCAGCAGCAGATGTTCCAGTACATGCAGGAGTTTACAGCTGCCCAGATTCACGGACTTCCGCCTCCGCCCATGCCTCAGCCCATGCCGCTACCCCAGCCGCCGCAACCTCCGCAGCAGCCCCCAGAAGACGATATTAATTTAGACGATATAGAATTTATGTAGTTGATATATACTTTTATGTGTTTGATACTTTTATGTAATTGATACTTTTATGTAGTTGATATATACTTTTATGTGTTTGTTGTTGGTTATATGGAATTGTTTTGGTGTATTTTGCAGCTTGCTTGGAATGGTAATTCAGAAATTTCGGGGTTTTTTTTTTATTGGAATGGACTTATAGCCGACGAAAAAAGCCTTAATTCGTCGGCTAAAGTTTTTTTTTTTAAAAAAAATAAGTTTTAGCTGACGAAATATGCTTTAATTCGTCTGCTAAATCCCTATAAAAATAAGTTTTTTTATTTCAACCTTTAGCCGACGAATATTTTAAATGATTCGTCGGCTAAATTTTGGAAGATAACCGACGATTCAAAATGTCATCGGCTAAGGTATGGACTATAGCCGACAAACAATTCGTCGGCTAAAGTATGGACTATAGCAGACGACATTATTTCGTCGGCTATAGTCCATACCTTAGCCGACGACATTTTGTGTGTCATCGGCTAAAGTCATCACAGACGACCCTTTCCCGACGACACTATAGCCGACGAAGGTTCGTCTTAGCCGACGAATTTTTTTAACAGGCCGACGAAAAATTTTCGTCGGCTAAAGTACATATCCTGGTAGTGACATTTCTTTTGAGACCTCTCAAGGTTATAGGAACCCTCAACCAACCTATTGAAATAGTTAACAAGGTTTTCAAAGCTTAAACACCTTAGCTTAACAACCTCACACGATTTTCAAATCAACCTTAAACCTAGGATGCATTACTTCATCAACACAACCTCATGACATGTCAAAGCGCTCATATCAATGAGCACAAGCTAATAGTTACTACAGACCTCCTAACCCCTGCTGGTCGCGCCACCAAAGACGACGGCAAGTAGGCCCCATGTGCCACCCCACCCGTTTCTGACCTGTCAAATTAAGACGTTAATCAATAATAAACCCTATCGTAGTAGTATATGCAAGTAGGGTATCGTTCTAGGCCGGGGACACTAGGGAAGAACTTATTTCTGCAAAACAAATTAGTTAGCAATATTCACACAAATATATACATAAAGAATAATATGGGGGTTTGGTTCGGCAATATGGATTAAAACAGAAAATAAACAAAACAAATATTTACATACATGGTCACTTTACCGTTTAAGCAAATAGCAAGACAAAACACCGATTAGTAAACAAGTAGTCTTAAGAAACAATCAAGTTACTTCATCTAAGTTTTCACAAGTGTAAACTAATTCCAACCTCTAAGACTCTCTCAAGTTGTACAAGAAACTTCCTACCGGCCTGAATCTAGACATATGTGACACCCCTGTTTGAGATTTCCTACCGGCCTAAAACAAACAAGAATTCACTTACCGTTCTTGAGTCGGTTGGAGACATACTCGTTAGCAATGGCGTCACCCATCCTCGAACCTATGCAAGTTATTCACCCTAACAACCCTTGGCAACACTTAGAACTAAAAGTTTCCTACCGGCCAAAATTTAGTCTAAGTATTACGGCTTATTAGACACCCCCCTAATAGTCAACTTGTGGCCACCAAATTAACCTAAGGTTCGACTTCATGCTCAGGTGATAACTAATCAATTTAACACTTGTTAATAACCTAAATTTCGTATCCTAACAGATTCTTAATCCTAGCATGCATACTAATTCGTTACATGACAAACATGTTCATATCAAATCACAAAGAAGAGTCATAAACACATGCATCATATAAAACCTAAAAATCCAGAAAATATATATCAATAAAATCATTGTTCTTACACAGATAATATACATACACAACCTTGATTTATCCATCTCTAACCTACCTATTTAGATCGGCTAGGATGGTGGGAGGTAGTCGGCAAAGTGGATGGATGCAGTCGGCAAAGGCTGTGTTGCGGCAAAGGGATGGCGGCTGTGTTTGTGTATTTTCTGTGTGTGGAGGGTTTTTAGGTAGAGTTTAGGCTAGCTATAAACTTAAGGCAGATAAAGGACTCCTAAACTATACATACAACATCCCTATTTATACAGAAACTAAGGGAGAAAACCCTAGCTGAATCGGCAAGGAAACCTTGTCCTATTACAAATAGGTTTCCTAGTTGCTCCATGATTCCTTCGTTAATGCAGCTTCTTATCCGAATTTGGACTCCTTCTTCTGACTTTTTGGACCTTCCTACATGTTTATGGATCCATGTAGGCCTCATGTACGAAATCTTGGGCTTTGATGGCAGCCAAAACCAGTGATAGGTCCGGCAAGGTCAGCTTTCCCGGTTTGACCGGGAAACCTTACACTTAACCAAAATATGGCTGCCTTGATGCTTCTTCGTATTTTCTTCTTTTGTCCAGCTTCCTAACACTTCATTAAGGTCTTGATACATCTCTTGACAAATTTGGGAAGCCTTTTGTTGAAGAATCATCTCCCAAAACTCGTTAGACAACTGAGGCAGTTTCTGCCCAGTTTTTCAGCCTGACCTCTGTCCACTGTTTTGCTCATAACTCCTTCGTCTCAACTCCGATTGCTGCGATCCAAATGGGGTTGAAAAGTAGAGACACACAGCTTTGATTCCATATGTGGCACGCCTTCTAACTCCTCCTGGAACTCCAGATATGAATTTTTGAAGTTGATGTACGTTTTCTGGCAGATTCTGTCCCAGAGCAAAACAATGTCCAAAAGTGTTTCCTCTTTTCCGTGGCCTCACTTGTTGTCATTCATGAGTCCGTTCATCATGATTCTCGATATGTTAAGCGTATTTACCTGTCTTCTGCACATTTAAACAAAATACATCAAAACTGACAAGGTAACAAAATAACGAATCATAATAAAACGTCCAAATGATAGTCCAAAAACGGTTTTCATCATTTAAGTGCAATTTTCTGTATAAAAACGGCTAGTAGCCACAACTCTACAGAAAAACCCTCTTGACTCTAAAATAAGTAAAAACGACTATACTAAGGCACAAACAAAGTATAAATGGGGGTGAAAATACATTAAGAACATGGCGTAAAACGCACTTATCAGTTTCGAAATTTGGGTAAACTCAAAACATCAAACTTGTAGATTGAAGAGAGGGAAGCATATTTTATACCCGAGATTTAGCTCGAATTTGCAAGGAAACACCGAAAACTCACCTGAAAATCTGAAACCCAACTCTACAACACCAAGCACTACTAGAAAAAACCTCTTAGACGACGGAACTATTACGTCACCTATGTAACAAAATTCGTCTCCTAAGTACTTATGTAACAAAATTCGTCTCCTAAGATCCGTCGCCTAAGTGGAGTAAGGTAGGTGTCTGGGTGACGAAAAATTGATTTCTGTCAAGTCAAAATTACTTAGGCGACGAAATTGTTTCCGTCACCTAAGTACTTTGGAGACGAAAATTTTTCGTCTCTTAAGTACTTAAGCGATTGATATTGTTTAATGACAAAAAAAATATATTTTTCCCCTAGACGACAAAATTACTAGATTCCGTCGCTAAAGTGAAAAAAAAATTAACATGGGCGTGGAGTCCGCTGGCAGAGAAGGGCGCGGAGTCCGCTGGCACAGAGGACGCGCAGACATAGAGTGCGCGTGAACTCCGCTGGCATAGAGAGCGCACGGACTGCTCTGGCACAAAGGGCACGCGGTTTCTGCTGGCAAGGGGCGCGTGGCCTCTGCTGGCAGGGGGCGCGCGGACTCCGCTGGCAGAGACGGGCACGGAATCCGCTAGCACAAAAGGCACGTGGACTCCGATGGAAGAGAAGGAGCACAAAGTCCGCTATCAGAGAAGTCACGCGGACTCCGGAGTCCGCTGGCAGAGAAGGCACCAAGGAGAGGCAGGAAGCAAAGAAGAAGGAGAGGTAGAGGGTGAAGAAGAATGAGAGGCAGAGGGAAGAAGAAGGTGAGGCAGAGGCCGAGAAGAAGGAGAGGCAGAGGCCGAGAAGTAGAAGGAGAGGCAGAGGGCTAAGAAGAATGAGAGGCAGAGGGAAGAAGAAGGAGCGGTAGAGGGAAGAAGAAGGAAGGCAGAGGGAAGAAGGTGAGGCAGAGGGAAGAAGAAGGGGAGGTAGAGGTATGCGTAGAAACTAGGTAGAGGAGAGGAGGGAGAGAGAATATATAAGGAATGTTTGAAAATTTTGGTTCAAATTTTTCTGAAATTTTTGGCTGAAAAGGAGACGCTAAAAATTTCGGTACTTAGGCGACGAAAAAATTAAAATTCGTCCCTTAAGATATTAATAATTTTTTTTAAAATAAAAATTCCGTCGTCTAGGTAAATTTTTCCTTCGTCTAAATCAATCTTAGACGACAGAATACGTTTCCATCGTCTAAGTGAATAAATTTTATTTTTTATAAAAAATAATAATTCCGTCTCCTAAGTAAATTTTTTCGTCGTCTATATCAATCTTAGACGATGGAATACGTTTCTGTCGCCAAAGTGAATAAATTTAAATTTTTTAATTTTTATAAAAATGATTTCGTCGCCTTAGTGCATTTTCTGTCTCCTAAGTTACCACCTAGGCGACGTAACACTATTCCGTCGCCTAGGTGGTAATTTAGGAGACGAAATCGTATTTCATCGCCTAAGTTCTACTTGGGAGACGAAATTAAAACAATTTCGTCGCCTTAGAGCTTTTTTCCACTAGTGAAGCTTCGAATCAAGCTTCAACATCAGAAGTCGAACTAGGGCGTCAAGGAGCTCCTATCCAGACCGGTTTCAAACCTCGTCGCCGCTGTCGGAGGTGAGAATCCTTATCGGGTTGAAAACCGGGTCGCCGCCGTCACTGTGGCGCTCGATTTGCGCTGATCATCTCGAGTCGTCCTCACTCACCAACACAGGGAGGATTGCACCAAGGAGAGGAAGAATTTATCACCGGTGCCGCCATTTGAGTCTGTTGGAGTTGGCTAGAAAATTCAGGTCTGATCGACCGGGTTCGGGTCGGGTTGGACACTAATTTTTGATTCTGAATGTGAGGCATGCGAGAGAAAAAGAGAGGAAGAGAAAGTGAATGAAAAAAATGAAAACCTAGGCTCCTTTCTTATTTATACTAAAAATTCCCGGAAAGCCACAACCCTTCCGCTAACCATAACTTTCGCATACGAAGTCCGTTTAACTCGTGCCACATGTCTACGAACTCGTATCGTTGTGGTTTACAATTTTTGTGAAGGAAGTTTCTCAAGAAACCTAACTAATAAAAAGTCAACTCTATGGCCCTTAAATTAGAACCGTTTCGGGTAATTTATGTGTCCGAACACTTCCGCTCTTCCTTCGAACCTCAAAAACACATTAACTTCTAACTCAAAAATTCCCAAAAAATATTAAAAACTAATATCGAATCTCCAGGATATTACTTGATGAGAAAATGACATCCAACTATCCACAAACAGTTGCAAAAAACTAAAAACACACATTTCAAAAGATTTAAACAAATATGAACATAAACCCATGCTCAGTAGTAGATAAGAACATAAATGACCTAGATTTCAAGTGAAAAATTACCAAAATGCTTAGTTTTTCAACAAAATTACGTGACATGCCACACCCTTCCTTCTCTCTTCCTCCAGATTTGATTCATTTTCTCTCTGTCTCTCTTCCTCCTGAGAAGTCAACGGTGGGGTTGACTATGTTTGGGGTTATTATCAGGTGCGTGAATGATGTGAAGGAGAGATTTTAGGTCGACAAAAGGCATGAGACAAGTGTTCCATGTTACTGGGGTTGAAGGTAGGGCCACAAAATCTCTAGTGAAGGAGGGGTTTATAAAGGTAATTTTTTTGTTCTTTATTCATTTGTGAATGTGGATCGATATGGAAATGGTAGTATCATAGAGAGGATGAGGTCACTTGATATGCAGATGGTGGTAAGATTGTGCAATGTGTTTGAACTTGAAATTTCAGATGCAGCTAAGACGGTAAGTAGTAGCAACTGACTTTATTGGATGAGAGATCTTCATCGTTCTTTGAGTAGGTGCTACTGCTTGTGAAATTCTCAATTTTTTGGAGGATAAGGCAATAAAAAAATTTGAGGATAAAACGGTAGCAAAATTAAAGGATAAATCTTCAAACACTAGTAGTAGAACTGGAGGATAAGGCAGTAGCAAAATTAAACACTAGTAGCAAAATTAAAGGATAAATCTTCAAACACTAGTAGTAGAACTGGAGTATAAGGCAATAGCAAAATTGGAGGATAAATCTTCAAGAAATAATAGTAAAAGTGGATAACTATAGTACCAGAAGTGGAAAATAAAGTAGTAGCAGAGTTAACAGTCATTGTCTTAAACTCTTCAAGCAGTAGTAGAACTAGAGGATTGCCAAAGCAGACTTGTGTTATTATTGGGATGTTAACCCTTGCTACTACTTCTACTGTGATGTTAACCCCTCTTTTATCATGTGCACTTGCATGCATGAGCTCTTTCTTATATGAGTCTAGCTTCATATAAGTGTTAATTATTTCCTGTGTTATTATTGGGATGTTAACCCTTGCTACTACTTCTACTGGGATGTTAACCCCTCTTTTATCCTGTGCACTTGCATGCATGAGCTCTTTCTTGTATGAGTCTAGCTTCATATAAGTGTTAATTATTTCTGGTATCTAGTTGTGTTCGCAATGATTAGATGGATATCGTTAATTACGAGATTTTCTTGAAAAATAATATGGTTTCACTATTTTTTTTAATGCAATGGCTAAAACAATAATCTTCATGTCGTTAATGAAACAACAGAATACAAGAAAAGAGGCCGGGGGGGGGGGGGGTGAGAATTCAGCCTAAACCCCTGCCCGTAGTGTAAGAACGCCTCAAAACAATATCTGGGCACTTAGGTTGTTGAATAGTATTCTGCCATGTAAGTTCGACTTAGGCAACGCTATGTTTAAATTTCGTTGCCTAAGTGATTTTTTCTAGTAGTGACCTATGCATTCAAGTAAGAACCATTTAGCAAAGAGTTCATCATTGGTAATGCCATTTGCGTTGCAAACAAATTTGTGACATAAGCTGAAACGTACAGAGCCATAAAATACTATGTCTATCACCTTCCTCATTATGTTGAAGTTTCACCTTGCAACCATTTGATGAAGCAATGCAAGGAACTCGCTACTTCATTAGAGCAATCATGGCCCAAGCCCAAGCCGCACGACCAGACAAAACCAAAGCCGCCAGCCTCCCCGCTAGAGTCTCCAGACCACCACCATCCATGCTTGCCCACCCCTACTTCGCCATGCCAGATGAAGCAGAGATCCCACCATGTCCTACCCCGATCAAATTTGTAGCCAAATCGGGTCCCATAGACCCAATGAACGTAGCGCCTACATGACCCTGAGTCGGTATAGCTCTATTTATGTTAATAAGAGTTTTACCGTCTTCGTAATTGAATTTATAGTTTAATTGGTCCCTAGAGAGGTTTTGGGGGACGATTAATTCGAATGAATTATTCATAGGAGAAAATGTGACGACGGTAAAAACGGTAAATTTTGGCTAGTAAAAGGTAATTTTTTATTAGGGTATTATTTTTTTGGGGTGTTAAATTTTGGAATGGGTTAAATGGTGATGTTGGACCGGTTGGGCCAAGACCAAATCTTTTCCTCTCTCTCTCTCCCTCTTCTCTCTCTTCCTCCCGACTCTCTCTCCTCGAGCCTCTCACTGCCGGATTTTCTTCCTGGCCGTTTGCCGCCATCCGGCCGCCTCAGACTGTCGTGCCGGTCCCGATCGAACCACCACCCCCTCCTCTTCATTTCTTGGTAGGTGACCGAGCCCACAGTGTCGCCGATCGGAAGGAAACT
The DNA here is from genome assembly GCA_034370585.1 of Fragaria x ananassa. Classification (NCBI taxonomy): domain Eukaryota; kingdom Viridiplantae; phylum Streptophyta; class Magnoliopsida; order Rosales; family Rosaceae; genus Fragaria; species Fragaria x ananassa. Next base: position 7,036,845 of record CP139760.1, read on the forward strand.
CGCCCAAAGGCTCACGCTGCTCGCAGCTCTCCGTCACCGAAACTCCTTCCTCCGGCCGCCATAGCTAGCGATCCTTGGCTCGTTGGAAATCTCTTCTCCCGTACTTCAATCCCTCAAAAGGTTTCTTCCCAATTCGGCTTGGGTAAGAAGAAATCGATCTTTGAAATTCTAGGGCTTTAATTAATGTTTTCGTTTGATTGGCATAGTTAGGCTAGCAATTTGTGTTTGTACTAGTTAGATTAAAATGATATGATAAACAAGCTAGTTACTAGTGCTACTGTTGTCCATCATAAATTAGTACTGTGTCTTCCACAGTTGATATCAACATAAGTTCGATTGTATATATGAACTCTCATGCTATAGATTTTGATGTACTAGTACTTCATTCATTAGTTATGCATGCTTACTAGAGTGCTTCTATTTTTGTTAGTGTTGTACATATTCACTCTGCAATGTAAAATATATGAATATATCTTATGGCCGTTCCAGTTTAAGAAAAAAGACATACAATCAAGGAGATAATGAACCAAGTAGCTTTAGATTATCATACATTTCATTCTCTTTAGTCATTTGAATGTTGTTTCGTTATCTAAGCTATTAAGAAGAAACCAAGTAGCTCATGCTCAATATATTTAATACTAGTTACCATTTTGTTGTTTCAACCATATTGATATATAATGATTCCCAACAACAAAAGACTTTGTTTTATCTTAACTCAACGACAAGTAACAGGCTAACAACATGTAGGAGTTAAGGGTTGTTTGACAGTCTAAATTTTGAGATTTATTTGTACATCAGTTAACCCAATAACAATATCTATAATAGTCTGGAATTCATCTAAAAAATTATTGGTTTCATTGAACTGAGTATTTGGTTTCCATGGCTATTTATTAATTACTTCATGTTACTGATGTTAGTATATATTTGGTTTCTGTGTTTTTGTAAGAAAAACTTACTAAAGCTTTATATATTCAGTATTCTGGCAGAAGACACTTGAGTAAATGGTGGATATTGAGTTTGGTTATGAAGAAGGACATATCAGAGTACCCCATTACTTTAAGCACTACTCTAGTAGATGTTATAGCTTTGGTCAAAGAAATAGGTGACTTTGAACTTGCAAATATGTATTGTTGGTCATTTTAAAGTAATAACATATTGGTGTTATAGCTTATATGTCTACTTAGACAAATAACTCTTTGTAAATATTGTTGCTTTTGGCAATGAGAATGAATTTAGATTTCTAAATTAGTTTGTGCAAATGCTTTGGTGACTTCCAAATCAAAATCAAACAACAGATAACATTGAAGTCTTACATCTTTCAAACGATTTTTATATGTCGTCTTAAAGTAAAAGAAGACAATAGTGTATGTCGTCTGAGGTTTTAAACTATTATAATGACAGAAAAGCATAGTAGTACTAGAATACAGACGACGGATAAATTAAGAGGATAGATAAAAAGCCATTCCGACGTCATATAAGTGACGTTAGAATAAATTTGAGAAGACAGCCGGATGAAATTATTTGTTGATTAATTCTTCTTTCAACGACAAAAAACTGTCGTTGTAACGTTTTCTAACGACAGATTTATTTTTATGTTACGAACATGTATTCATACAGACGACATACAATATGTCGTATAACCTTCCTCAGACTGAAATTTATGCATGTCAACTGAATGCTTATCAGATGACTGCTGGATATACAACACGCAAAAAGTAATCAGACGACGGGCAACTAGCTTAGTATTATTAAGAGTTTTATTGTCTTCATAAATGAGTTTATAGCTTCCAAAGGTCCCTAGAGGGGTGTTGAGAGACGATTATTTCAGATGAATTATTCGTAATAGAAATATTTGTCGACGGTAAAAAGGGTAAATTTTAGCTAGTAAAAAAGTAATTTTTGTTAGGCTATTATTTTTGGGGTGTTAAATTTTGGAGTTGGGTTTTAATTGGTGGTGTTAGACCGGTTGGGGAAAAGCCCAAACCATTTATCTCTCTCTCTTCTCTCTCCTCCCTCCCGACTCTCTCTCTCCCTCTCCCTGCCGGACGACTTCCGTGCCTGTCTGCCGTTGTCAGGCCACCGTAGGTCACCGCACCGGTCCTAAACGGTCGCCATCACCTCCTCTTCTTTCCTAGACCGTTGGCAGCCTCTTTAGCGCCACCTTGAGGGATATTTCAAGCCCGAAACGTCCGATTGTTCGAAGTGTCCCGTCGCCGGAACTCCCTCCTCCGGCCGCCATAGCCGGAGCTGCTTGGCTCATTTGGAAGCCCTCCTCCCATGCAACAATCTCTCCAAATGATTCACTCCCTCTTGAGCTAGGTAAGGAGAAATGTGGAGTTGAAATTCTAGGGCTTATTTCTTATTTTGCTTCGATTATCCTATCTAGGCTTGGAATCGGTGTTTATGCTAGTTAGGAAAGTTGTAGACGAGATTGAGAGGATGATGTTGTTAAAATTTGGTAGGCATTGGAGGTCACCGGATTGGGCAGCCGGCCGCCGATGTTAAGGGGATTTTCATGGTTTTAGATGTGTTTTCTTCAAGAGAGTTTATTGATGTGAAGTTTGGAACTTTTAGAGGAGTTTTGGATAGGTTTTGGATAGGTTTTGGATTTTTCTAAGATTTGTGAAATATGGCGGTTAATGGGATAGAATGCGGCCGTTGGTTAAATATTGTTAGGACTGTAGAGGGTGGTATTAAGGATGTTGGTAATTGTGGTGAAGTATGGATCGAAGCAAATTTAAGAATAAAAACGTTAGGCATGGATGAGCGTGCAAAACTCACATTTAATTTTGTCTATTTTTATATAAGCGTTGGTATATAGTTGAGGATTAAATTATGTTTTTGAAACAGGACGTGAGGAGGCTCGAGCAGAAGAGGCCTCTGACCGACATCAAGCTTAGGCTTAATTTGTGAGTGGACTTTTATTTTAAATAATATGCATCCAGTTGTTTATTGTTAAGTAATTTATTTTGTTTGCGCATTTGACGTTATTTTTTATTTGACGATTTTATGTATTTTAGAGAGTTACCGAAAATGGGATTTCCGGTAAATTATAAATATATTTATGAGGAGAGTATGTATATAAATGCTAGCTAGCCATATGTGTCTGTCCATCTTAATGGTGTAAAATATAACCGCATTATGGTGTGACGTAAGCGTTGGACGCAAGCGTAGTAGTCATATATAAGTGTTTAATTCATAGGGGGTATGGGCACATATTTATACACATGTTTGTCCACCTTAATGACGTAGTGTTTCACCGCATTAAGGCATAACGTGAGCGTTAGACGCGAACGTAGTAGCCATATATAGATTATTTTAAATTTATTAATTTAAATAGGCGAGTGTAAATACATACATATATTTATATATATTTTTGAGCTGAAGAGGCTCGATATTTATGAGATAAAAAATTTATCGTTTGAGACATGCATTCGATTTCTTAGAAATTAAATTGGAAAAGCCTAAATATTGATAATTATTTTTCTTTATTTATTCTTTTTATTTTGTCCACTCACTCTAACATTTGCGAATATTTTCCCTTGGGCAATTCGTTTTAAAAATGCTCAGTCTGTAGAGTTTAGGTTGGTACTTGTTTCTACCTCTTTCGTCCCGGGCCGGGAAGTGGTCGTGGGACGGAACAAAGTAGAATTCTTGGGGTCTTTCATTCGGTACCTGCACAAATGACAGCGTTACGGGGTCGGGATTGGGGTGGCCCAGTCTTCGACTCTCCGATGCTTAAGTTAGCTTTGAGCACTTGTACGGGTAGAGGAATGAAAGAGAGAGAGAGAGTATACGTGAGTGTGTATGTGTGTACCTTTTATGATAGGTTGAGATTGCTTTATAGGCCAAGTATGGGTACCTTTGCCTTATGTTCCAATGTGGGACTTCTTGCCATCCTTTGGAGTGTCTACCCTTTTGGGGGTGTTTTTCCGCTAGAGTGGCTTTAGCAAGCGGTTTGTTACCGGCCCTTCATTCTTTGGATGCTTGTGAAAGGCTCACCAGGGCTATCTCGACCCGGTATTTGTACCTTATTCTTGGCTTAGCCAAGTACTTTGGCTATGTACTAACAAGTCCCTAAGTCCACAGTCCGAGAGAGTTCTTGGGTGGGGAGTTATTCTAGAGATGTCGAGAATAGGTTTTACTCGGGTGCGGGAGGCATGGTGCCGAGTCCCCAAGTCCCCACGCGAGAGTCGCGAGGTGACGGGGGTGATGTTCCGAAAACAGGTGGCGAGAAGAAATGTTTGCTGCTGCTCTGGCGAGTCAGTCCGCACTTGGTTGGGGACTCGCTATGTGGCGTTGCAGCCGCTGCGAGGCGAGTCAGTCCACGCTTGGTTGGGTAGACTCGCCATTGAGCGTTGCGGGCTGTTACCTTAGCGAGTCAGTCTGCGCTTGATTGGGGACTGTCGCGAGGTGGCCAGTCAGTTCGCGCTTGGTTGGGGACTGTTGTCACATCCCGACCCGTATATTTTTACCTTATTTACTAGCGTGATTATAATAAGAATTTTACCGTCTCGATCTTTGAGTTAATAGTTTAATTGGTCCCTAGAGGGGTTTCGGGGACGATTATGTGCGGAGGATTATTCGTATGCGGAAAATACGACGACGGTAAAAATAGTAAATTTTAGCTAGTAAAAGGTAATTTTTATTCGAGTATTATTTTTTCGGAGTGTTTTATTTTTGTATTTGGGTTGTTTATAAGGTTGGACCGGTTGGGAGGCCCAACCCATTTTTCCTCCCTTTCTCTTCTTCTATCTTTTCTCTTTCTTCTCTCTCCCGTGCTCTCTCCCCGCTAGACTGTCCAGCCGCCAGCCGCCGCCGTCCGGCCAGCCATCGGCCGCCGCTCCACCTCAGTTCAAACCCTCATCTCCTCCTCTCCCTCCCCGGCCTAGCCCCCGAGCCTCTAGCCCGCCGGAAGAAGAGAAAAAGCCGCCGGAACCGCCGACTGCCATCTCGCCGGAGCTCCATCCTCCGGCCACTATAGGCCGTAATTCTTGGCTCAACTTGTAGCCCTCACCAAGGTGAGTATTCCCTCAAAAGGAATCAGTTTATTTCGATCTCGTTGTGGTGTTTTGTATAATTGGAAGTTTTAAGGATTTTTGGTTGTTTGTGTTCGATCGACATGGTTAGGCTTAGAATTTGAGTTTGTGGTAGTTAGGAATGTTGTAGAGGAGGTAGAGAGGAAGATTCTATCAAAATTTGGTGACCATTGGAAGTCGCCGGAAAATGGCTGCCGGCCGCCGCCTCCGGGGGAGCCGCCGCCGAGAAAATATTTTTGGTGGAGAAAAATGTGAGGAGTTTATAATGGAATAAGTTTTAGAATTTTTAGAAGATTTTTGGATAGGTTTAAGAATTGTTGAAGTTAAGTATTTTTGGCGGATTATTAATTAATAATCCGGCCATTGGTTTTTATTTGGTAAAAAGTGTTTTTCGAGGTTGTCGGTAAAATTTGTGGAGTTTTGAGGTTGGCAGTGGATTTAAGATTTTGGAGTGTTAGACTTGGTTGAGCGCGAAGCATATTTAATTATGCATGTTTTGCATTTAAACGTCGATGTTTCATTTAAGGTTTTAAGGCTCGAGCTGAGGAGACCTCCGACCGACGTCAGGCTTAGGCCTAAGTTGTGAGTGGACCTTTATTTTGAATATTATATCTGAAATGCTTTATCATTTGATTGATTTTTCTGTTTTTGGATATTTCCCGAAATTGAGAATTTCGGTAGATTATACTCGAGGTACAATTCCGAGAATAGTATGTATATGATTAAATGCTAGCTAGCTATACGTGATTTCCCCCATACGCGAGGTACAATTCCGGTATGGGTGACATGAGCGTTAGACGCGAGTGTCGTAGCCCTGTGCGACTTCCTATTCTTGCATTTATTTATTCAAAAATGTCGTACAAGGAGTCAGCACGTATATATATTACCACTCGGCCGCTTTCCCCCATATGCGAGGTACAATTCCGGTGTGGGGTGATGTGAGCGTTAGACGCAAGCATAGTAGCTTCGTATGATATCTACTTTATTCAAGTTGTTCATAGATATCATGCCAAGAGTCAGGCGAGTGTGCATACATACTATATATATAATATCCAGGCCTGAGAGGCAGTTTCTTAAAGTTTGGGGGTTCTAGCCAGGCTGGACCCCAGTTCTTAAATATTTATTTGTTGCCAGATCAGTTTTGTCCACTCACTCTGACGTGTTAAATATTTTCCCCTAGGCTCTTCGTTTTTAAAATGCCCAGTCTGCAGAGTTCGCGTGAGGTCCAGCAGGAGACGTTGAGGCATAGTGACCCAGCTATCAGCTACATTTCGCCAGTAGGTTACCTGTTTAATCTACTAGGAGTTTGTTAGCTTCCGTTGTATTTTATTTTATTTTTAGTAGCTCTGAATACTATTGGAATTCTTATGTTTGTATTCTGGCTACTTTTAGAGTGTAGCTAAAGATTTATTGGTTTTGGATTAAAAGGTGATTCGTAAGTTTTTAAGTTAGGGTTGTCCATTTTCGAGGGAGGTTTGCCGAGTCCTCGGTAAATTTTCCTTGGAGGTGGTCCCCGCAGGACTCATCTCAGGTTTCGGGGTGAAATTCGGGGCGGGTCTTGACAGTTGGTATCAGAGCTCTAGGTTTCATCTTCTGTTTCTTATTCACTATCGTATTTGCCTAAGTAGCCATAGTGTCTATAGAGTGATGATCCGACCGCGGCGGATTCATCGGCAATTTTCTGCTTTTGATACTATGTGTTATTGGGTATCTGTGATAGTTCTGTTAGTCTTATAGACAGACTACTTAATATCTTCTTTCCTTGGGTACTATGCCTCCTAGGCGCCGACCCCGTGTAGCTTCCCAAAATTGGTTGATTCGATTGGGAGCATGCTGAGAGGTGTGTTAGATAGAGTTCAGCAGCCTCGGTCTGTGAAGAAGAAGGATGTCTTCGATGCTGGTGCAATTGAGTTCAAGGGCGCCAAGGGACCCCTTGTTGCGCACGCTTGGTTAGATAAGATGGAAATGGCTTTTGAGAGCACTAAACTGCCGGAAGAAAAGAAAGTGAAGATGGCAGTGACTTTTTCTGGATGACTCAGAGCATCACTGGTGGATCCTTGCTAGCAGAAATCGTGGTGGTGCTCAAGACAGGACTTGGGAGGAGTTAAGGCGCTCTTCTTGGGTCAGTATTTCGGTCACGCTCAGCGTATCAGGATTCAGTCGGATTTCCTGAACTTTAAGAAGGGGGATGATGAGGGTGTCATCGAGTTTGAGTAGAGGTTCACTTCCTTGAGCTACCATGTGCCCTATTTGATTCCTGATGAGAGGACCAGGATTGACATGTTTGTTGGAGCTCTTAGTGGGGTTTATGCAGACAAGATGGTCGGTGGCATTTACCCGACTTTTCGTGATGCGGTTACTGCAGCCATGGCCATTGAGGCCAGGAGAACTTTTAGTGCACGGCCCAGAGATTTCGGTGGTCCCAGCCAGGGTCCATCGAAGAGGGCTGCTTCTTCATCAGCTTCTGGACCTTCAGCGGGCAGTGGTAGTAGTGGAGGATCAGGTTTTGGTTCTTGGGGTAGATTTGGAGGAGGTTTCAGGAGACCCTCCAGGAGCCGTTTGGGCAGGCATCAGGCCGGTCAGTTTAGTGCTGGTGGTAGTTCCCAAGGGGGATCTTCTGTGGTCAAGCTTTCTCTTTTGGTCAGCAGCAGTCTTCTGGATGCTTTGAGTGTGGTGGTCTGGATCATTTCAGGAGAGACTGTCTTTTGTTGGCATAGAGGACCGCCCCTTCTCAGTAAGGCAGTCAGTTTTCAGCTAGTGGTGGTTCAGCAGCTAGGAGTGGTTCTCAGCAGGGGAGTGGTCAGCGTGGACGTCCTGAGACTCGCGGTAAACTTCATGCTATGACCCAGCAGGAGGGTCGTACTTCCCCAGATGTCATCATTGGTACGTTGTTAATTTTTGGTCAACCAGCATTTGTTTTAATTGACCGTGGAGCAACGTATTCATTCATGTCTAGTAGATTCGCTCTCCATGCCAATGTGCTATCATCGTCTCTTCCAGGCGAGTGGCACATATCTCTTCCTTCTGGTGAGGTGATGAGAATAGCTTAGGTGTTTAGTGGTTGTGAAGTTTTGGTGGAAGGAGCTCAGTTTAAGGCAGATTTAATCCCATTAGATATGGTGGATTGTTTCCGAAAAGAAGTGGTGTTTCGGAGCCCGGATGGATTGGAGGTTGTGTTTCAGGGGGAAAGAGATGTGATTTCGAGTTGCCTGATTTCAGCTGTGGCTGCCAGGAGATTGTTAAGCAAAGGCTGTCAGGCATTCTTAGCTCATGTTGTGGATGCAAGTATAGGAGTGATGGAAGTGGGAGACATTCCTGTAGTAAGAGAATTTCCGGACGTGTTTCCCGAGGATTTGCCTGGTTTGCCTCCTGTAAGGGAGATAGACTTTTCCATTGAGTTGCTTCCTGGATCTATGCCTATCTCTCAGGCACCTTACAGAATGGCTCCAGCAGAATTGAAAGAGTTGAAGACTCAATTGCAAGAGTTAGTAGACAAGGGTTTTTATTCGGCCTAGCATGTCTCTATGGGGTGCTCCGGTGTTATTTGTTAAGAAGAAGGACGGCACCATGAGACTATGCATTGATTATAGGAAGTTGAATCAGGTCACTGTGAAGAATAAGTACCCGTTGCCTCGCATTGATGATTTATTCGATCAGTTGAGAGGTGCCTCGGTGTTCTCAAAGATTGATTTGAGATCTGGTTATCATCAGTTGCGGATTCGGGATAGTGACGTAGCCAAGACTGCTTTTCGTTCACGCTATGGTCATTATGAGTTTGTGGTAATGCCTTTTGGACTTAATAATGCACCCGCGGCGTTCATAGATCTCATGAATAGGGTGTTTAGTCCATATCTTGACCGTTTCATGATCGTGTTCATAGATGATATTTTGGTGTACTCAAAAAGTGAGAAGGAGCATGCCAAACATCTAAGATTGATATTGCGGACTTTGAGGAATGCGCAGTTGTTTGCCAAGTTCAGCAAGTATGAGTTTTGGCTGGATAAGGTGGGTTTTCTGGGTCATATAGTTTCAGCTGAAGGTGTTAGTGTGGATCCCCAGAAGGTAGAAGCAGTGTCCAATTGGAAAAGACCCACAACTGTGACTGAGATTCGTAGTTTCCTGGGGTTAGCAGGTTACTATCCGCGATTTGTGCAAGACTTTTCGAAGATTGCAGCTCCATTAACTAGATTGACCAGAAAGGGAGTCAAGTTCGAATGGTCAGATCAGTGTGAGCAAAGTTTTCAAGAGTTAAAGGATCGTTTGGCTAGTGCTCCTGTTTTGGCACTTCCAGACGATAGTTAGGAGTATGTGGTCTATTGTGATGCTTCTAGACGTGGTCTAGGTGGAGTTTTGATGCAGCATGATCGAGTTATTGCCTACGCTTCTAGGCAATTGAAACCGCATGAGGTGAATTATCCCACTCATGATTTAGAGCTTGCAGCTGTGGTTTTTACTCTCAAGTTGTGGAGACACTATCTTTAAGGAGCCAAGTGTCAGATTTTTACCGATCACAAGAGTCTTCGGTATGTGTTCACACAAAGAGAGTTGAATTTGAGGCAAAGAAGGTGGATGGAGTTGTTCAGTGATTATGATTGCACGATAGAGTATCATCCTGGAAAAGCTAATGTGGTAGCTGATGCTCTTAGTCGAAATCCTTCCATATCTTTATCTCATATAAAGATGGTTCGTGTTCCGCTTCTTTGTGAGTTGCGAGCTATAGGAGTGGATTTTTCAGTAGATGAGGTTGGTGCTTTGATAGCCAGTTTTCATGTGAGGCCAGTTTTGGTTGATAGAGTGCGGGAAGCACAGTATGATGATCCTTCCATAGTTCGATTGATAGAAAGAGCAGAGAATTGAGCCGCCGTAAATTTTTCAGTTAGAAGAGATGGGACTCTATTGTTTAAGAACCGGCTATGTGTTCCAAAAAGAAATGTAGAGTTGAAGAGTGAGATTATGGAGGAAGCTCATAGTTCTGCATATGCTGCTCATTCTGGTAGTACAAAGATGTATCGGACTTTGAAGGATTATTATTGGTGGCCTAACATGAAGAGGGAAATTGAAGCTTTTGTGAGTAGGTGTCTGTTTTGTCAGTAAGTGAAAGCTGAAAGGCAGAAACCTTCAGGTTTGCTTGAGCCGTTGCCTATTCCAGTGTGGAAGTGGGACCACATCACCATGAATTTTGTCTTCAGTTTACCTCGTACCTGTGAAGGGCATGACGGTATTTGGGTGATAGTGGATAGACTCACTAAATTTGCTCATTTCTTGTCGGTGTGAAAGAAGTTTTCGTTGGATAATTTGGCTGAGCTGTTTGCGAATGAGAAGATTAAAGTGGTTAGAGATAGACTCAAGACTGCTCAGAGTAGGCAGAAGAGTTATGCGGATGTCCGTAGGAGAGATCTAGAATTTCAAGTGGGTGATTGGGTGTTCCTGAAATTATCTCCTTGGAAAGGGGTTGTGCGCTTCGGGAAGCGTGGGAAGATTAGCCCGAGGTATATTGGCCCTTATGAGATTATTGAGCGAGTTGGCTCACTTGCTTATCGATTAGCCTTGCCTCCAGAGTTAGCTAGGATACATAATGTGTTTCATGTATCCATGCTTCGCAAGTATATTGCCGATCCTTCTCATGTGCTGCAAGAGCAGCCGATTAGTTTGACGAGAGATTTGTCCTATGAAGAGGAGCCAGTTCAGATTCTCGACCGAAAGGAGCAAGTGCTTAGGAGCAAGTCAAATCAACTCGTCAAAGTGCTTTGGAGAAGCCACCAAGTAGAAGAAGCTACTTGGGAATCAGAGGAGCAAATGATGCAGCAATATCCCTATCTCTTCGGATGACATGTATGTTAATTTCGAGGACAAAATTTTTATAAGGAGGGGAGAATTGTCACATCCCGACCCGTATATTTTTACCTTATTTACTAGCGTGATTATAATAAGGATTTTACCGTCTCGATCTTTGAGTTAATAGTTTAATTGGTCCCTAGAGGGGTTTCGGGGACGATTATGTGCGAAGGATTATTCGTATGAGGAAAATACGACGACGGTAAAAATAGTAAATTTTAGCTAGTAAAAGGTAATTTTTATTCGGGTATTTCTCTTCTTCTCTCTTTTCTCTTTCTTCTCTCTCCCGTGCTCTCTCCCTGCTGGACTGTCCAGCCGCTAGCCGTCGCCATCCGGCCAGCCATCGGCCACCGCTCCACCTCAGTTCGAACCCTCATCTCTTCCTTTCCCTCCCCGGCCTAGCCCCCGAGCCTCTAGCCCGCCGGAAGAAGAGAAAAAGCCATCGGAACCGCCGACTGCCATCTCGCCGGAGCTCCGTCCTCCGGCCACCATAGGCCGTAATTCTTGGCTCAACTTGTAGCCCTCACCAAGGTGAGTATTCCCTCAAAAGGAATCGGTTTATTTCGATCTCGTTGTGGTGTTTTGTATAATTGGAAGTTTTAGGGATTTTTGGTTGTTTGTGTTCGATCGACATGGTTAGGCTTAGAATTTGAGTTTGTGGTAGTTAGGAATATTGTAGTGGAGGTAGAGAGGAAGATTCTGTCAAAATTTGGTGACCATTGGAGGTCGCCGGAAAATGGCTGCCGGCCGCCGCCTCCGGCGGAGCAGCCGTCGGCGCCGCCACCGAGAAAATATTTTTGGTGGAGAAAAATGTGAGGGTTAGACGAGGTATAATTCCGGTGTGGGGTGATGTGAGCGTTAGACGCAAGCATAGTAGCTTCGTATGATATCTACTTTATTCAAGTTGTTCATAGATATCATGCCAAGAGTCAGGCGAGTGTGCATACATACTATATATATAATATCCAGGCCTGAGAGGCAGTTTCTTAAAGTTTGGGGGTTCTAGCCAGGCTGGACCCCAGTTCTTAAATATTTATTTGTTGCCAGATCAGTTTTGTCCACTCACTCTGACGTGTTAAATATTTTCCCCTGGGCTCTTCGTTTTAAAATGCCCAGTCTGCAGAGTTCGCGTGAGGTCCAGCAGGAGACATTGAGGCATAGTGACCCAGCTATCAGCTACATTTCGCCAGTAGGTTACCTGTTTAATCTACTAGGAGTTTGTTAGCTTCCGTTGTATTTTATTTTATTTTTAGTAGCTCTGAATACTATTGGAATTCTTATGTTTGTATTCTGGCTACTTTTGGAGTGTAGCTGAAGATTTATTGGTTTTGGATTAAAAGGTGATTCGTAAGTTTTTAAGTTAGGGTTGTCCATTTTCGAGGAAGGTTTGCCGAGTCCTCGGTAAATTTTCCTTGGAAGTGGTCCCCGCAGGACTCAGCTCGGGTTTCGGGGTGAAATTCGGGGCGGGTCTGGACAACTGTGGCTATGTGGCGAGTCAGTCCGCGCTTGGTTGGGGACTGCCGCGGGGTGGCCAGTAAGTCCGCGCTTGGTTGGGGACTGTGGCTATGTGGCGAGTCAGTCCGCGCTTGGTTGGGGACTGTCGTGAGCTGGCCAGTCAATCCGTGCTTGGTTAGGGACTGTGGCTATGTGGCGAGTCAATCCGCGCTTGGTTGGGGACTGTCGCGGGGTGGCCAGTCAGTCCTCGCTTGGTTGGGGACTGTAGCTATGTGGCGAGTCAGTTCGCGCTTGGTTGGGGACTGTCGCGAGGTGGCCAGTCAGTCCGCGCTTGGTTGGGGACTGTCGCGAGGTGGCCAGTCAGTTCGCGCTTGGTTGGGGACTGTCGCGAGGTGGCCAGTCAGTCCGCGCTTGGTTGGGACTGTGGCCCCTCTTTTTTTTTTCCTGTGACCTCCTGCCATTGCAGCTGCATCATCTGTGAGAGCCACTGGCCCTAAGGGGTCCATATCTGCTCAAGTAGCAGTGTCGCAAGTGGCTTCTTCTGCCATTGCGGCTCGCGATTCTCGGGCTCCGGGGTTGGTGGCACGCGCGGGCCTTGAAGTTCAGAAGGTTCCCGTGAAGGGACGCCCTGGCCCTGAGGTGGCTCCTGGTAGTTCACTTATCCGCCCTGCCGTAGCTGTGAAGTCTTCCTTTTTATCCCGGGACCCGTTGAAGCAGCCGACTGGGCAGAGGATAGCGGGGACTGTGAGCCAGGATCGTGGCCGCGGTGGCGGGTAGAAGAGGAGTGTGAACAAGTCTGGCGACTCATCCGCTGGGAGGGAGTGAGATGTGCCTGTACATTTTGATAGCTTGTAGGACTTTGTTTTGGAACAATGCAAGTGGCATGGCTAGCCATTGTAATTAATTTATACTAATTTGCCTGGGAGTCCTGGTTGATATTTTGTGTTTGTCTTGCTGTATTTATGTGTAGCCTTTGTGTTTGTCTTGCTGTATACTTTTGTATGTTTTGTGGCCATGCGTTGCGGGGGCAAAGTATAGCATGTGGGAATGACTAAACATTTCATTGTACTTAGATGTAGCCACTAGCGGGAAAAGTATACATAGGTGAAGCCGCTACTGGGCTATTATATATACACTAGTAACAATGAAGTAACGGCTTTCGAAGCCAAGGTTAAAATTGGTCTAAGGTAGGTGGTGGCGAGCGTTTGTAGGACTAGGTCGCGGAGCTCTCTGTCCTGCACCCCTTTGTGTCATCCCAGGGATCATCTATGGGTTCCGGGGGTTTGAGAAGCAGCATCTCATGGGCTCCTCGCCGCTGTTGGATGGCATTAAGATGGCCATGCTCAATGGCTGCTCGATCCCCTTTAATTGTCAAGGTGCCACCAGGGGTAGGAACCTTCATGAGAAGCATGTGGTCAGCTATGAAGCACTGCAACCCCCTGAGGATGTCCCGCCCTAAGATGAGATTGTATGATGAAGGGCAGTCGACAATAAGGAAGCGGGCCGTGATGGAAGAGCGGCAAGGAGCTGTTCTCACTGACACGGTTAGGCGGTCTGAGCCTAACGGTTATACTGTCTCACTAGAGAAGCTGATAAGTGGGTCGTGGTTGTTGTACAGCTTAGTGCGGTCTCGTCGGAGTCCTTGGTAGCAGTCAGAAAACATGACGCTTACGACGACACCTGTGTCCACTAGAGCTCTGTGGCATCTGTAATGGTCCACCTGCACATTGATGATGAATGGCTCGCTGTGGTGGCAATGCAAGGTATCCTCATCGTTGCGAAATGTCACCTGATCCCACGCTGATGGGGTGATCGTGACACCGCGTTGGATGTCTAGGATTTCTGAGGGTGCCGTGCATTGCCTTTTTACAGAACGCTGGCGTGGGGGGGAACCGTGGGGCTCCACCATGCAAGGTTAGGATCTGGCCATGCACTTCAATGGCGTTGGCTCCTGTGGCGGGAGCACAGTATTGGTGGAGTTGCCCCTTCTGGATCAGATGCTCGATTGCATTGCGGAGGCCATTGCAGTGCTCTGTTGTGTGGCCGTTATTGTCATGATAAGTGCAGTACCTGTTGCCAGTGGCTCGCCGGGGCTTTTTTGGGTACTTGCTTTTGAGAGGTAAGGGGATGAGATCTTTGTGCCTGGCCCATATGTCTTCATATGTAGTGGTCAAAGTAGTGTGGACTTCATAATGAGGTGGCGCAGATTGCCACCAGGACAACAGTTCATGGAGGCCTTCGCCCTCTTTCTGCTTGATGTGGAACAAGGCGTCTACAGTGCGGTAGATGCTTGTGTGCAGTATGAAACGGTTGACGAAACGTTCCGATAGTTGGTCGAAGCTGTCTATGGATTTGGGTGGCAGGCTGAGGAACCAACTGAGTGCCTCTTCCGAGAGGGTCTCTTGGAAGGCGTGGCAAGCTATGGCGTCACTGTAGCCAGAGGAGCTACAGAGCGAGAAGAATGTCTCAAGGTGGAGATGAGGGTCTCCTGTGCCTTTATACTTATCCATCTTGAATGGCTTGGCTCACGGAGGCCGCTTCTCCATCTACTCTCGGGGTGTGAAGGGGCTTGGGCGATGTCCATAGCCAGAGAACAAGGGTCGCTGAGCCCTGCGACTCTCAACGCCTTCAACCCGTGAAGCTAACTGCGTGACAGTTTGGCTGAGTTGGAGCAGTAGGCGGGTTGGCATGTCAAGAGGTGGGTTGGGAGAGTTGGCAGTGGTGGAAGTGGAGATAGGTTGGGCCGATGGATTAGGTTGATGTGGCAGAGGGGAGTCATTGAGGATTGATGGTTGGGGGGCTGGGAGTGGAAATGAGGGGTGGGTTAGGGGATGGGACATGTATACAATCTGGCTAGGCCCTCCCGGGAGCATAGAACCAGTCTGGGCTTGAAGAGAATCCGGGGTCCTGGCAATTCACGCCTCGCGGTCCAAGCTATCGTTATACACGGTACGATGCTCTAACGTGGTGCGGAGCAAGAATTGCTCTTTCTCCAATTCAGCGATACGTACCCGGTACGCTTCCGCTTCTACCCTTTCTTTTGCCGTCTGCTCGCGGAATGCATGGAAGTCCCGCTTGAGGATTTCAAGGGCTGTGGCGGGGTCGGGATGGTTAATGGGGGCTGGGCTATTGGTTTGGGGAAAGGATGTGTCGCCGGGTTGAGGTTCCACTTGTGTGCCAGGGTCCACGGGGTCATCAATGATCTCCACCATGGTGCTCAGTTCCGAGGCAAGTGGGAGTTCCACAAGATAGGGGCCCCTCCTTCTAGTGCCAATTGTTTCTACCTGTTTCATCCCGGGCCGGGAAGTGGTCGCGGGACGGAATGAAGTAGAATTCTTGGGGTCTTTCATTCGGTACCTGCACAAATGACAGCGTTACGGGGTCGGGACTGGGGTGGCCCAGTCTTCAACTCTCCGATGCTTAAGTTAGCTTTGAGCACTTGTACGGGTAGAGGAATGAAAGAGAGAGAGAGTATATGTGAGTGTGTAGGTGTGTACCTTTTATGATAGGTTGAGATTGCTTTATAGGCCATGTATGGGTACCTTTGCCTTATGCTCCAATGTGGGACTTCTTGCCATCCTTTGGAGTGTCTACCCTTTCGGGGGTGTTTTGCCGCTAGAGTGACTTTGGCAAGCGGTTTGTTACCGACCCTTCATTCTTTGGATGCTTGTGAATGGCTCACCAGGGCTATCTCGACCGGGTATTTGTACCTTATTCTCGGTTTAGCCAAGTACTTTGGCTATGTACTAACAGTACTAGTAGGAGGAGATGAGACATAGTTACCCATTTCTCTGCCACTTTTCACCAATAGGTTGTTTAACCTACTAGGGTATTTTCCTGTTCCCTCTAGATTTTAGTAGCTTTGAATACTCTTGGTGTTATTGTATAATATTTCGGTGGTGTGCTAAGACCTATGTTATGTTTTCGAATACTCGAAGTTTGAAGTTGTTATTTTATTTGGATTTTATGAGATGATTTGGAGGATGGTTAATTCGTTATAATAGGGTAGTTCTTTAATTTTTTTCGGGTTAGGGTTGTCCATTTTCAAGAGAGATTTGCCGAGTTTTTCGATAAATTCTCCTTGGAGGTGGACCCCGCAAGACTTCGGGTTTCAAGGAGAAATTCAAGGTGGGTCTTGACAAAGAATGCCATGGAAAATCAGGTTCATGGCTCGCTGATATGTGGCTCTGGCATTCTTCAAACCAAAAGGCATTACGACGTACTCAAAAGCTCCTATGAAAGCTGGACACCGGAACGTTGTTTTGTGTCTGTCTGCTTCAGCAACTGGGATTTGATGGTAGCCAGTAGTGCCCTCCATAAAAGAAAGCATCTTGTGTCTAGCGACAACATCAATGAGCATATCTGCCACAGACATAGGGTACATATCTTTCAGAGTAGCTTTGTTCAAATCTCTATAATCCACACAGACCCCAATCTTACCATTCTTCTTACGAACATGAACTATGTTGGACTGCCATTCATTACACTTGGCTTCTCTGATGATACCAGACTTGAACATCTTCTCCACTTCCTCTTTCACGGCGTCTGCTGTTTCTGTCTTTATTCGCTGTGGTTCCTGTTGTACCGGCTTTTCCCCTAGCGTGGTAGCCAAACAGTGACAAACTAATTCGGGTGACAAACCCGGAATATCTTCATATTTCTTTTCAAAATAGTCTTTAAACTCTAAGAGCAATGCAATGAGCTCTTGTCGTTGCTCAGGTTCTAACAATTTACTAAGTCCAACCTCCATAGGCTCCTCTTCAGCTCCCAGTTTGACTTTCTCTACTGGATCTTTAACTTGAGGTGGAGTGTCATCTAGTCCAGCCGGAGCTGGTAAGATAACTTCCTCTTCTTCATTGATCACTTCCAACACATCTTCAGGTACACATTCAATAGTTGCTAGCCGTTCGTAAGCGGCCCTTTCTTCCATATGTAAAACCAAACGCTGATGCAGAAACTCGAACCCTTGCAACTCATCTCCTTCTAAGTGTGTTAACATTGATCACTGGCTAGATTTGGCACCATGAGGCCAGGTCTAGATGTATCAAATTTGACTTGAGAGAGACCCCACTATGCTAACTCGGTGGACGTAACCCTAATCAGTTTTCCACTTTGGTCGATGCCGACCACTGTTAAAGGATGCAAATCGATGCTGTAATAGTCTACACCTATCTCATTCGTGGTCATAGAGAATGGCTTAGGATCAGTTTTCACCAACTCCGTGCGTCCGGTAGTCTGATCCCACATAAGCAACTCTTGATTCATTCATTAAGGCACACAAGCAGCTCTGTGGATCCAATATTTGCCCAGAATACAACTGTACAGAGCTGTACAGTCAGTTACGAAGAAACCCTATATAATGTTTGAAGGTCCTACCTTCAGTGTAACTATCAGAATTCCCAAGGCCTTCTTAACTCCACCAGCAAAGTTCTTGATAGTCATAGCTATCTCAATTACAGATGATTTCTTGATACCAAGCATAGTCATTGTCCACAATGTCATGACACTCACTATAGCTCCAGCGTCTACTAAAATCTTGCTAACTTTCACACCATCGATGTCTGCTGCAATGTACAGAGGGCGAAGGTGTTCCATCATTGCAGGAGAAGGCCTTAAAACATCATGTACCATTCTCGCATGGCGTCGGTGATCTCTAGAGGACTACTCTCTGACGAAACTACTGTTGAATCTACTATGACCTTCTCCAGCTCTACCGCAACCTCATCCACCGTTTCTTAGGTTTCAGTGACGGAACATACCGCTCTTAACTTTGGCAAAGCATATTTGGAAGAAATGACATAAACCATGTTGCAATGCATTCACACTTCTCCTTCCTCTTCATCTGTGGAAACTTCTTCATCCATAACTAGCTTTGGTTCATTCTCCGCCGCTTGCACAACTGGTGTTGCATCAATTTCAGCAAAGGTCTGGACCATGGCTGTAACCAACGATGTATCTGTTGTGTTGTCATTTTTAGCCTCAGGTATAGGCTCTTTCACCTGCTGATTTAAAACAACCTCAGTACTAGGTTGTGTCAATTTGGGTCTCCATTGGAGCCTCTTTTCCTACACCCCTTTTATAGGTGTAAGATCGGACTTAATTTGTTTCGCTTCAGGCTCTGTAGCAATAGCTTTGGTTCCTGAAGTAGAAGGTGTGGACCTATCTACAAATACCGAGCCTAATCTTTCCAGCACGGACTTCCTTTTTAGGGAACCTAGCGTACTAGACAATGTCAAGACCCACCCCGGATTTCACCCTGAAATCTAGAATGAACCTTGCTTGACAGAACCCACCCCGGATTTCATCCTGAAACCCAAGGTGAATCCTGCGGGGTCCACCTTCAATGAAAATTTACCGAAAATTCGGCATTACCTTCCTTGAAAATGGACAACCCTTACCTGAAAAATTCAACTTAACACTTCTATAACCAAACGAACCAGCCTCAACACCTGGAGCCTTCCTGCTCCCCAAGTTCAACACATCTCCCAATATAACAATTACTCACTTAAACTAATCCCACAACCAAAAGATAACCAACATTAATTCCCTAACTGATTATCAGAGCATATCTAGAGTTAAATGAAAAACAATAAATAAAGAATAAGCGGAAGCAGCCTCTGACTATGCCTCGAATCCATGTACGCTCGACCTCACCTAGACTGAGCCTGCAATCTGGGCATTTAAAACCAAAGGGCCCAGGGGAAAGTAATTTAAAAATGTTATAGTGAGTGGACGAAAATAAACATAAGATAAGAAACCGAAATTTAAATACTTTCCCACTTTTCAATATGCCATAAATTCGTTGCATGCAATTGTTCACAAAAATCTTTCATAAAGAAAATCCTAAGAAGACGGACTAGCCCCGCTAGTCGAACTAATGACAAAGATAAATAATAACCTTCATAGAAGAAGGTACCAAAACAAGGGACTAGCCCCGCTAGTCAAATCGATAACTCAAGTAAAATATTCTATATGGCCATATAAGTGAGTCTCCCAGACTCTATTGCCTCCCAGGCATAGTACTCCCATACTCCCTGTACCTTCACGTCGAGTTGACGGATAGGGTACAGGGCTTGCGTGATGCCGTCGACAACATCACATCACCCGAAGGCGGAAAGGGCTTGCGTGACCCCACTTGAAACATGGGTGTCACATCACCTCGAAAGGCGGAACGACATACTAGTATTGACATCATATATATTCCAAGAATATGGCATAAGGAAAAATATAAATCATATGAGTTTCCCCGAAACTCATAAATAAATACAAGTACGATTCTCAACCGTACTTAAAGAATTCAAAGAGCAAAGAAAATAATTAAATTCAATGACGTGTCCCACACGTTAAAATGCTCAATGAAATAAATAACTCATCTCATTAACATGATTCAAAAATTAGACCATACTCAAATCTTTAAAGAAATCTCAAATCCAGAGATCAAAAGGATATCATAATTCAAATACCAAAACTTACCCAAGCTCAATCCATAAGTTCATTATCAAAAACATAACCAATCGGTCAATCTCAAATAAATTCCATAACCAATTCAAAAGGTGAAATCATAATTTAAGCTCAGAAAATATAATTGACAACTTATAAAATCATGCATGCATATTCCTTTAAAAATAAAGTGTCCACTCACAGATTTAGGCCTAAGCCTGACGAATTCCGAATCACTACTCAAGCGAGGTTCCCTTCGTATCCTGGCACAATAAACATGTTTAGGACCAAACTTAAATTCTGGAAAATTAAACATTTAAAAATAAACACCCAAATCTCTTCTGCTTAACCCACTACTCTAATTAGGGTTAAGCTCACCGGATTTCCACCAAACTCCACCAGAACCTTAATTCCTCAAAAACACTTTTCCCCAAATAAAATCCAATGGTCGGATTATTAATTAATAATCCGCCAAAAATACTTAACTTCAACAATTCTTAAACCTATCTAAAACTCCTCCAAAAATTCTAAAATTTATTCCATACTACTCCTCATCAAAATCTCTACAAAAAATATTTTCCCGGCGGCGACGCCGGCGGCAGCGGCGGCCGGCAGCCGTTTTCCGGCTACCTCCAATGCTTCTCAAATTTTGACAGAATAATCCTCTCAGCATACCCAACAACTTTCATAACTAGCACTTAGTCCAATTCTGAGGCTAACTAGGGCAATCGAACTAAAACATCCATAAATCCCTAAAACTTTCAATTATACAAATCACCCTAACGAGATCGAAATAGACCGATTCCTTTGGAGGGATTACTCACCTTGATGAGGGCTACAAAATGAGCCATGAATCACGGCCTATGGTGGCCGGAGGACGGAGCTCCGGCGAAAAGACTTCCGACGGTTCCGGCGGCTTTTCTCCTCTTCCGACGGGTTAAAGGCTCGGGGGCTAGGCCGGGGAGGGAGAGGAGGAGATGGGGGTTCGAACTGGGGTGGAGAGGCGGCCGATGGCTGGCCGGACGGCGGCTGCTGGCGGCCAATCTTTCTGACGATAAAGGCTCGGGAGGAAGAGAGGAGGAAGAGGAAGAAAAAGAAAAGAAAGAAGAGAAGGGAGTGGGTTCGGCCCTTCTCCCCCTACCCGGTCCATTATTTAACCTAACAACAAAAATACCCACTTAAATATCATCCATTTTTACCCACTCAAAACTTTACCACTTAATTCATAACTTTATCATGCTAACTCTGATTTTAACACGTAGCATGTCTACGAACTCGTAACCACATCCTCTACAACTTTCATGAAGAAAGTTTTCGCATAGTAATTTTCCTACAAAAATTCAACCCTATGGTCCTTAAGGATAAATAGTTACTCATCACGGTAAAAATCCGAAGTAATACCAACGGTAAATAACCGTAAAATAATTTAAGAACCGGGATGTGTCATTGCTGGGACCACCTCCAAAGGAGATGCTGCCAAATATCCGGCGTAATCCCCCTTGAAAATGGACAACCCTTCCTTAAGCCACCTGCAACACACTTCTAAAATCATATTCCAACCTTTTTCTCCTGGAGTCTTCCTACTCCCCTAAGTTCATCACATGTCTCAAATGAAAACACTAAACAAAAATAATCCCATAACCAACAACAAGGACCTCCAATAATTTACTAATTGGATTATCAAAGTCTTTTTAAGAATGAAGGAAAAACAATGAGTAAATAATAACCGAAAACAGCCTCTGACTATGCCTCGACTCTTTGTACGCTCGACCTCATTTAAACTTATCCTGCATACTGGGCATTTAAAACTAAAGAGCCTAGGGAAAACTAATTTAAAAACGTTAAAGTGAGTGGACAAAAAATAAAATAAAATAATTTAACAATAACGTAATTTTTTGTACTTTCCCACAACTTCACTTTTAAAACCTCGATGCACGCAACTTTGATAAAACATTTAACTTTAAAACCATAATCTCACAAAAGTGGATAAACCAGCCACGCTGGTTAATCAAATATGGAAATCTCATCAGAAGAGATAAACCAGCCCCGCTGGTTAATGAAATACATAACCAAAAAAAATTTAAAATAAGGGGAAGAGTTATCACCACACAAAAAAAGAAGCCTCCCAGGCTATAATAACGTCCCCCGTTAAGTGCTCTACTCACCTGTGGTGAGTAGCCGCTAATAATGGCTAGCTAACAAATAAATATAAATACTGATCGGTTGCCTCCCAGGCTATAATAGCGTCCCACGCTAAGTGCTCTACTCACCTATGGTGAGTAGCTGCTAATAATTGTTAGCTAGCAATAATCAATATAAGCGACCATATATTTTGGTGACTAAAACATACGAAATCTCATAAATCCACTAAACTTCCCCAAATTCATACGAATGGTACGGTTCCCAACCGTACTTGAAAATACTCGCTAGAATATTCTCCAAGTTAAAATCATTATGCCTCGAATAAACAATTAAATTATAATGGAGAACTACCAAAAATCCTATTTTTGGTAATCATTTATAAATTTCAAAGTCATCAAAATAAAACCGAAAATTATTTAAATCTGGAATCATAAAGAATATCCAAACTTGTAATCCAAAATAAATAATCAGAGCTCAAATCCATAAATCATGATCAACCATTACTCAATACTTCAAACTCAAATAATTTTCAAGATCATCTCATAAACCAAAATTATAATATAAGCTCATAAAATAATTTAATAAATTATAGAATCTTGCATGCATATTTATTCAAAACCAAAATGTCCACTCACAGTATTAGCCTTAAGCTTTCCATTGCTCGAATACTCCTCGAGTGCTGCCTCTAACTATTCACCCTCTCTAGCCAATTCCCACATCTGATGATAAATAGAAGAACAAATTGGTCAGATCGAACTCCAAAATAATCATTAATGATTCGACTTCTTCCTTTGACTAGGTTTCCTAGGTTGACCAAATTTGACCCACGGTTGACCAATAGAGTTGGCCAACTAACGATATTTCAACATTTTCCAATTTAACCTTCGACTTAATAATTCGGGTCATTTCACCAACGCCCTACTAACCTCTAATCAAATAGGCGTCGTTTACTAATTCATCTTGGTGAACCTTGATTTTTGATTAATCAACTAATGTAATCTTGTTAACTCTAAAAACATACGAACTGTTTTAATATGGAAAACCACCAAATTACTAAGGGCACCCAAATGAGTTTCCATAAATAGAAGGTTTCCAAAATCAGAAAGTTTCCCAAATTAGAAACTTTCCTAACTTGATAATTTCTCCGATCACAACTCAAACTTTCCTATTTCCAAAATGACATACAACAAAAAAGAAAGATTGATCACTACCTCCATCGCTTCTGCTAGCTCTGCCCCTTGCCGGAATAATCTGCTGGATTCCGGCCTCTTGCCGGAATTTCGCCATGACCTCCCTATATTCCTCAATACACCAAGTTCTCGACATACAAACAACCAAAAACCCAAGATTAATCACCCAATAACCATACCAAGAAATACAACAGCATATCATCATCAAACCAGGCAGAAACCTAGAGATTCCTCACCTTGTTATCCACCTCACCGAACTGAGTTCACTCTCAGCCTAGACCGCCACTGCTAACCACAGCCATCAACAACACCCGAGCTCACCAACGCCTCCAACAACACAGCAGCAGGACCCTTGATCTTCAACAAAATCGTCTAGGTCTCCATGAGATCAAAGCAACGTCGGGGAGGAGAGAAGAGACATCACGAAACCTCGACGGCATCAACGACGGTGGCTCGCCGGGAAACCCGGAAACAGAATTAGGGCTTCCTTTAATTTGGCCACGAATCAAGAAAACAAAGACACAACAAGGAAGAGGGAAGTGAGGAGAACCAAAATATACCCTTCAAAGTCGTCGTCCTTTCTGGAGCTTGCCAAAAATTGCATAACACATTCGCCATCCTCCTACTTCAATCTCTATTGAGAGTGGATGCCTCCCGGATTTAAGGACTGGGCTGAGTTGAGGAGGAGGGGAGGATCACTTTGGTGGCAGTCTCGACGCCAAGGGTGGCCGGACAACGCTGCTCCGGCGCGGAGACGAAAGAGGAAAGAGAGAGTGAAGAGAGAGACCGGGAGCTCGGGTCAACGCCCGAGTTTGGGTGCTTGACCGAGTCAACCCCCTCTTTACCTTTTGTACCTGAACCAACGGTCAAGATCGAAACCCTACTCGATCAGATGGCCACGATTAAATGAGCTATTCTAATTTCAGAAAAGAAATTTCTTTTACCAAACCTTCAATACATAAAAAAAAAAAAAAAACTTCAAAGCTCCAAAGATAACCGAAAATACCGGATAACCCATGTCAATGCAAACCACGACACCGAGACCTTAAAAGAAGAATTTGACATTTTCAAAATAATTCGCAAATAATTTCGAGTGTTAACTTACTAAATTATCGAGCACAATTAACTTCCTCAGTAACTCGTAGAATACCTAGTAAATAGGTAAAATTGGGTACGTGGCGTTACCGACAATCTCTTGGAAGCACTTTCTCTAGGAGGTATGATCAGTTCTGCCCTCCTGTTTCTCTTTAATGGTGCATAGGGTTTAACAGTGAGTCTATCGACTGTCATTCGGAGCTGCTCTGGTGTCTAACTCAAGTCTTCATGTAAAGACCCACCCCGAGTTTCACCTTGAAACCTGATGTAAGTCTTACGGGGACCACCTCCAAGGAAAATTTACCGAAGAGCTCGGCGAACCTCCCTTGAAAATGGACAAACCAAACCCGAAAAAATTAAAGAACTACCCTCTTAACAACAAATATCATCCTCCAAAACAACCCATAATTATCCAGAATAATAGACCAACGAAAATCTTATACAAAAATCCCAGAAGTATCCAGAGCTACCAAAAGGAAAACAACGGAAGCAGAAAAAATACCCTAGTAGGTTAAACAGGTAACATACTGGTGAAAAGTAGCTGATAGATGGGTGACTATGCCTTATCGCCTCCTACTAGATCCAACCCGAACTCTGTAGACTGGGCATTTCAAAACGAAGGGCCCAGGGGAAAACATCCGGAAACGTTAGAGTGAGTGGACAAAAATAAATAAAAATAAATATCAGCACTTATGTTTTTCCCAATTTAAATTCTAAAGAAAAACGAATGCATGCTTCAAATGAGAAATCCTTTATCTCATAAATATCAAGTCTCTTCAGCTCAATATACATATGTATCAATATACATATATATCAATATACATATGTATCTACATATGCCCATACTCCCAATATAAATTAATAGATTTAAAATAATCTATATTGGGCTACTACACTTGTGTCCAACGCTCAAGTCACGCCTTAATGCGGTGCTACACTACATCATTAAGGTGGACAGACATGTGTATAAATATGTGTCTAGACCCCCTATATGAATTAAACACTCATACAGGGCTACTACGTTTATGTCCAACGCTCACGTCGCACTATAATGCAATTATATATATTTCATTAAGATGGACAGACACATATGGCTAGCTAGCATTTGTATACATACTCTCCTCACAAATATATTTATAATCTACTGAAAATCTCATTTTTGGTAACTTTCCACAATAAGTGAAATCGTCAAATAAAAATAATGTCAAAGACTTCAACAAAATAATTTACTCAACAGGACACAACTGCATGTATTTTAATTAAAATCCACTCACAAATTAGGCCTAAGCCTAATGTCGGTCGGAGGTCTCTTATGTTCGAGTCTCCTCACGTCATGTCCCAAAATCATAATTAAATCCTTAATTAAAATTCTGACGCTTATAGAAAAATAGGCATAACTAAATATGAGCTTCGCGCGCTCAACCATGCTTATAGCCCTAACTCTTAGTTTCGCCACAAACTAAATTTCACCACAATTACCGACATCCTGAAATTCACCTTCCACCTTCCTAACCATAAATAATCAAATGGCCGAATTCTAACTTATTAATCCGCCAAAAATACCAAATTTTAAAAATTCCCAAACCTATCCAAAACTAGCACAAATTTTGACAGCACCTTCCTCTCAACCTCCTCTACACAACTTTTCTAACTAGCACAAACACCAAATCCAAGCCTAACTATGTCAATCGAACAAAAACATATATAAAAGCCCTAGAATTTCAAACATCGATTTCTCCTTACCCAAGCCGAATCGGGATGAAACCTTCTGAGGGATTGAAGCATGGGAGGAGAGCTTTCTAATTAACCAAGGATCGCTAGCTATGGCGGCCGGAGGAGGGAGTTCTGGCGTCGGGATGCTGCGAGCAGCCGGAGCCTTCGGGCGAGTTCCCTTCCGATCGGCGGCACTATAGGCTCGGTCACCTACCCAGAAATGAATAGGAGAGGATGGTGGTTCGATCGGGACCGGCGCGGCGGTTTGGAGAGGCTCGACGGCGGCAAACTGGCGGCCGAAAATCCGGCATGGAGAGGCTCGGGGAGAGAGAGAGAATCGGGAGGGAGAGAGAAGAGAGAGAGAGAGGAAAATCTGGGCTTGGCCCAATCCAGTCCAACACCACCATTTAACCCACTCCAAAATTTAACACCCTAAAAATAATACCCCAATAAAAATTACTTTTTAATAGCTAAAATTTAACATTTTTACCGTCATCACATTTTTCTCCTACGAAATAATTCCTTAGAATTAATCGTCCCCCACAACCTCTCTAGGGACCAATTACATTATAAACTTAAAGACGAAGACGGTAAAACTCTTATTAATACCATGTTAGTAAATAAGGTAAAATTTAAGAGTTGGGGCGTGACACTTCAGGTTTAATCAAACCCTGCTCTAGAGCTGTCATCTTTCTCTTTGCTCTGCCATACCTCTTTTGCATATTCCTGATCTTGGTGTGGCTGATCTCGACAGTTTTACCCTTCTCCTTGATGTACCAGGTGTCATCCTTGATTATGTTCCTTGACGCTAGAAGGATATAGGGCTTCGTCAAGATATCATTTTGAACCTCTAGTGTAAGTCGAACTGTTGATGTCCCTGCTTTTGCATTTCTTTTGTACAGGTTGGATTCGAGAAACCTGAATCTGACCTTTGCCTTTTTCAACAAATCAGTAGGGCTGGCGGGCTTATAGTGTTCCAATGGCAAATGCGTGTCTTTGCTTTAATTGCCTTGACCGTTGTCTCAAATTCATTGTAGGAAACCAGGATCCCACATTCGACTTTGCACCTAGAGCATAATAATACTCTCGAAGCTTCAGGAACAGTTTCCTGCTTGCCCTCTTTAAGTCGCTCTCCAGCATCGCTGTCTTTGTCTGATTCCTCCACTGCTTTCCGGTTAGACTTCTTCTTCTAGAAAACATCCACCATTGCTACATGAAAACTCACTTTTGGTGGTCCTTTCGTATAGCCCTCCTCTATAACCAAGCGCCCTTCATTGAGCCACTGTTGCACCTGGTCTTTGAGTTGCACACACTCAGAAGTATCATGGCTCCGTGCATTATGAAATTTGCAATATGTTTTACCTGCCAATTGTCCTTCTGAAGGGTATGCCCCTCAGAGGATGTTAAGTAGGCTCGCTTGAATTAACTCATCCAACAAAACATGAGCCAAATCTGCATTTTATGTGTAGAACTCATACTTAGACTTAGCTTTGTTTCTCGGTGCTGGGACCATGTTCACCATGGCCACTGTAGGGAAAGGATTCTCATCCATCAACGACACAGTTTTCTCCTCATCCAAAGTCACGACCCCTTCATTGATCCAAACCTAGCTAGATTTGATCCTTCAATTTAACACACTCAACGGTGTTGTGATTCCACATATTATAATATTTATAGTACTTTTCCCTTTCAGCTATTCTGGTGTTGGAAGTTGACCAAAGTCATGCTTTATAAGCTTCTGCTTGAAAAAATCATCCAGCACGACATGTGCCTTGTTTGCATCATAAGTGTATGACAAAAACTGTGGCTTAGTAAACGCCGCTACCGAGATCTTCACTGGACTCTGAGCGAGCCTCAAACTCTAAGAACTAGCAGGCTTCTTGCTAACTAGTTCCAAAGCAGCTACATCCTCCTCGTCTTCATAGTCCATATTGTACCAATGAGCAACTGACGCAGGGTTATATGAGTCCAGATGCGAATAGATGGCTCCCATAGTTCAATGTCGATCGGGCCCAAATCTTGGCTTTAACGTTCTAGGAGTGTATGTACCGCTGGATGCATTTTGCCTTTCATCCATGTTGTTCAGAACTATCGGGTAGCTCCCAACCTTGTTCAATAAATCAGCCATGTTGGCACTGTCCTCGTGATGTTTAAGCCTTTGCCTTGGCTCGAAACCCATAATTACGATGCGAACGACATCTTCCTCCAAGACAGGAGACATGCACTTGGCATGCTAGACCTTGAACCTCTTAAGGAACTCAACTGGAGATTTCGTATGTTGGTGGTACAATATTTATGTTAAAGAAGAAAGGTCGTCTTCCGGCTTGACTGTACCAAAGGTCGTTCTGAACATTCGCTCCATAGTGGCCCGATTAAGAACGGACCCAGGCACTAATTTTGTATACCAAGTGAGCGCTCATGAACCTACCAAAGATAGATGAACTGAACACCCTCAGTTTCAGTAAAGGATCGTTCCTATAGGGACCGCATTCACTTTGGAACCTCGAAATATGGGTTGTAGCATCTTCATATCCCTCCCCTAAGAAGGGATTAAAGCGAATACTTACAGAATTTTGTGGCCAATCAGCACTAGCTGCCACATAGTCTGTGTATGGAGTCTAGTAGGTAAGGTTCACCACAAGCTCCATCAACTCAGTCCAAAACTCAGCTCTAAGCTGCTACAGTGCACAGTTGTATATTCCCTGGATATCTTCTGGCCGTACGATACCATTCGTGGCTGCCAGCTGTGCAACAACGTTCACGGCCAATGGCTATGCTCCGGCTTGAATGACTGGCTCATTAACTTGCTCAAACTGGTTTCCACCATCTCCCTTGTTTCTTGGTGGAACCACTTTGACAACTATTATTCCTACTGGTTTCATAGTTGGAACTTTAGCACTTCAAACTCCTTTTGTTGGTGGGTTAACTCCTTCATACTCAACATCTTTCTTGCGCAAGTACTTCTCTATAAAGAATGTGTCCACCTTTTGAATAGTCTCTGCGACACGCGTAATAAGCTCAGCTTGGTCGCCCACTTTCTCCCACAGCTGGTCAAACCGGCCATCATTTTTAGCAATACTAGCCTCTAATGAATCACGTAATGCCTTTATGTTTGCGACGCTCGCGGTCGTGCTTGGGTTTATGCTTGCAAACAACTTTTCAAATGCGTCCGTGAACTGTTCTTGAGAAACAGACTTCTCAACTCTAGATCCTCTGATCATCATTTTTGTACCGAAACGTTGGTTAACTAATTCAATAGTCAACCCTTTGCACTTCAAAGGATTGTGAAGTTTACAGTGTGAATATTCCGGCAAGGAACACTTAGGATATTGCTTACTATAGATATTCTCAGTCGCAATTTTGCCACTGATGTGTCCCACTGGGCGTGCCAAAATGTTCGGGTCGGATTTTTAGGTCCTTCGAACAACCGTCTGGTGCGAGCATGCCAACACCTTGAGGAAGTGTTCATGTCTTGATCATGTTTGGTTCGCGCGTTTCTCTTGACTTCTCTTCAAGTAAATGTGAGCAAGAACGGTCGGTCTTGCTGCTGGGTTCTTCATAATGACTTAGGACGGGTCCTGAGGATTTACTTCAGTAACAAAATACAATAAAATAAAGGATATTTGCTAAGAATTGCTCATTAACAATGGGATGGACTGTTGCTCATGATGAGGCTTTATGGACTGGAGATGAACTTTTTGCTCGGGACGAGGCTGGTGAGTGAAGCAGGATTTGCTCTCGATGAGGCTTTGGTGGTGCTCTGTGGAGAGGCTTTTTTGGTAGATCGGGTGCTCCTGGGGAGGCGTCCAATTTGCAGTGATCGATGCAAAGTTTTGTTGAATTGTCGCGGGAGGGGGGTGTTAATTCTCATTCGCCTTAACATCCTTATATAGGGAATTGAGCGGCTAGGGTTCGCGAATGACTTGCACACCAAGGCGATTGAATCTCTAATTGAACCAGGAAATATATTTTCCTAACCGAGTCTTCTAACCACATATCTTCAAGATATCCTGTAAATCTTCTGCTAATAATTATCCATTGCAATAAGGAAAGAAATAAAGATATTTGGACCGCGTGTATCGATCCGTGAGCTAATTTACTCATAGGATAACCAATATGAAATTGGATCCAAATAACAATATTGTAAAATAGATCTTATGATGATTTGTTTTTTGCCGCCATGCCACCGACTAATTTTATACCAGGTGCTTAACGCGCGGATAATAATTTCGAAAACCTTGTTGACTTGGATTGATATCCAATATTCGTGTTTGAGAAATGACATTGATATCGGTTCTGGGTGATGGATTAAACAATCAAGTCTAGCTTCTTGGTTCTAGGGCAAATTGGCTTCGCATATATTACCAACTCTATATATTCGATTCTCTCGATCTGGTCAAATTCTGTGACACCATCATCTTCCAACTCTCCTTGGCACTGTTGCCATGCACCTAACACACGCCAAAGACCTTTTGTTTGCAAAGTCAAACTTGCCATTTTCCAGTTGACTTCCTGCTATATATACATCAACATCTAGGTCTTCCCTAAATATTTGAAATGTTTTCTCCAGATATAGAGATATCGATGGTACCAAATCAGTACGACAGCACCAGCAGCTAGCTAGGTCAATAAAACACAATAATGGAGTTATTACATGGAATAACAGCAAGTGATTTTAACACCAACTTATTCTGGCTTCTGCTGATAAAGTTTGGATTGTAGCTCACAGCTACCAGAAGGGGATCAGAGGACCACATTGACCATACTATCAAAATTTGGAGAACACTGTAGAACAAAGATGTAACTTCGGGGGTTTAGTCCAGTGGTAGGATGCTCGCTTAGGGAGCGAAAGGTCCCAAGTTCAATTCTCGGAATCCCCATTTCCTTTTTTCTGCTAAACATTGAAAATGACGACAAGAAATAGAGTAAACCGGTGTGTTTACACTACCAGAAATTTCAACTTGGGCGACGATTTTTTTCTGTTAAAAAATTTCGTCGCATAAGTACTTAGGCGACGACATGTCGTCCGCCAAGCCGTCGTCGCCAGAAGTGCGTCGGCCAAGAACTTGGGTGACGAAAATTCATTCCGTCGTCGCCTAAGAGTAATTCTGAGGCGACGATACGAATTTCGTTGCCTAAAATATACTTCTCGTCGCCCAAAAACAGTTTTCGTCGCTTAAGATGTTATAACCTGGGGCGACGAAACTAAATATTTCGTCGCCTAAGATCACTACATCTTAGGCGACGATAATTTTTTTTCGTCGTCTTATATGGTAAGTCCTTGACCGACGATTTAGCAATTTCGTCGCCTAAGATATATTTAAATTTTTTTAAAAAATATTTAAATAATTTTTTTAAATATATAAATAATGTTTTTTTAATTTTTGCTGGAATTATTTTTCGGCATTTCTTTAAATTTTTCTAGTACTAAAATTTAATTAAAAATAACACAAATTTATAAATTTATAAAAAATTTATTACAAAAATTCAGTCCATCTGCCTATGGAGAAACTCGAAATCTAACTCATCATTCCCGTTCGGAGGGTCCTGAGGCGGCGGCTGGTCAGGCTGAGGAGGCTGGGGCCACTGAGGTAATGGTATAGGCGTAGGCATGGGAAGAATATCAAGTCCGGCCGCATGTGCAGCGATGCAGGCAGTCATCCACTGTCCCATAGCCGCCTGGTTGGCATTGGTGACTTCATTCACCCGCTCCATATGCGCAGCCACCGCCATCTCCCTCGCTCTTTGGGCTTCCAGCTCAGACTGTAAACATTCGAACTGATCATGTAGCCGACTGTTGCTGCTTGAGGCTCCGGCGGCTCCCTTGCGCTGAAATCCTGGCGTCGTCTTCAGGATCCCCTTTCCAGCGCCTCCCATACCCCGGCAGTAGTAGCTGTTGGAACGCTGCGCGAAGGCAGTGGCCATAATCCGCGCCCCAACGGTAGGATTTGAAGTGTCGATCCTGGACATGGCCTCTGACATGTCATCCTCTGCCGTGCCCGGCCATGTGTCGTTCACCATGCCTCTCACGACCTCTTGCTCCGCCTCCCTCACCCTCGCCTAATTGGATATATTAAAAAAATATATTAATATACATTTAATAAAATGTAATTAAAATTAAAAATTAGAAAATATAAAGAACTTACAAGATCCTCCTCAGAATGAGGATATGCCCTCTGAAAGGTCCCCACATAGGGGTTCTCCTCTGGCCGCTCTCGCCGCACGTCGTCCATGATGGCCGAAAACGGCCTCGAACCGGCACGATGGTTGGTTGTGTTCTGTTGCACGTCGTCCATGATGGCCGAAATTCGTTGACTTGAACAACCGGCACCGAAATTTTACCGAAATATCTTCATTTTTCACGGGTTGACGTATTTCACCGTTCCGATCATATCTTATTTCACGACTTTTTTGCGTTTGAGGCTTCTACGTATACGTTGTCTTCAAAACGAAACTAAAACTCAACACTTATATAAAAAAGTTATACAACATTAGTACATATATCGTGAGTTTGGTGATCGGAGAAGAGAAACTGAAAACCGACCGTCAGATATGACCAGCATAACGAATTACCTAGGTGGGCAAAAATTCAACTCCATCTGACAAAGATAAGGGCACGATCCGTCCGGTCAATCGGCGCGGTCAAACCCCTAAACGGACGGAAACGGCTATTCGACCCTCCAAATCACGTAATCTGGCCGGACCTTCAACTGAGAATAGTTTCCAATCGACAAGACGCTGACGGGGCTATAAAAATGAAAAACATTTCCTTACAATTTAAATGTGCTTTATTTATTTTAATTATTCGGATTATCTTGGCCGACGAAATTAGGGTAATTCGTCGGCCAAGATAATACTTGGGCGACGATATTTGTTAAATTCGTCGCCCAAGAGTAAAAATAAAAAATCATGTACAATGAAATTTAAATGTGTTTTATTTTAATTATTCGGATTACACTACCAGAACAGGCAGTTTAGCCGACGAAAAATTTTCGTCGCCCTGTTAAAAAAATTCGTCGGCTACAACCTTAGCCGACGAAGGTTCGTCGGCTATAGTGTCGTCGGGAAAGGGTCGTCTGTAATGACTTTAGCCGACGAGACAAAAAATTTCGTCGGCTATAGTATGACTATAGCCGACGAAATAATATCGTCTGCTATAGTCCAACCTTTAGCCGACGACATTATTTCGTCGGCTATAGTCATACTATAGCCGACGACATTATTTCGTCTGCTAAAGTATGAACTCTAGCCGACGAATAATGTCGTCGGTTATCTTCGAAACTTTAGCCGACGAATAATTTAAAATATTCGTCGGCTAAAGTTTGTAATAAAAAAATATAAAACATCTATGGCCGACGAAATATTGTATTTTTCGTCGGCCTTATAGACATTTAGCCGACGAATTAAAGCTTATTTCGTCGGCTAAACTTTTTTTTTTTTTTTTTTTTTTAAACTTTAGCCGACGAATTAAGGCTTTTTTCGTCGGCTATAAGTGCATTCCAGTAAAAAAAAAAACCCCGAAATTTCTGAATTACCATTCCATGCAAGCTGCAAAAGACATATTTAACAATTTCATATAACCAACAACAAACACATAAAAGAATATATGAACTACATAAAAGTATCAATTTACATAAACGTATATTATCAACTACGTAAAGTCTATATCGTCTAAATTGAAGTCATCTTCTGGGGGCTGCTGCGGAGGTTGCGGCGGCTGGGGTAGCGTCATGGGCGGAGGCATGGGCGGAGGCGGAAGTCCCTGACTCTGGGCAGCTGCAAAGTCCTGCATGTACTGCAACATCTGCTGCTGCTGGGCCTGCTGGATGGCATATATCTCGGCAACATAGGCTGCCTGCGCGGTATTAAAGGCTGCCAACGAGGCAATATAGGCTTGCTGCGAGGCAGCCTGCGAGGCAGCCTGAGCAGCTTGAGCAGCTTGAGCAGCTTGCTGTTCTCGTAGTCTCTGAACTTCCGACTCTAGCTGAGTCGTCCTGTTGATCGTGGACGTGGTGCTGGTCCCGGTCGAGGTTGCCTTTCGTTGAAATCCTGGAGTGTTCTTCAGGACCCCCTCGCCTCTCTTTCCTAGACCTCGGCAGTAGAAGTTGTTTCCTCTCGGTGGGAAGGCTGTGCCCATGATCCTCGCCCCAATCGTCGGATCCGAATTGTCGATCCGGGACATGGCTTCGGACATCTCGGAATCCTGCGTGTCCGGCCATCTCTCCCTCACTAAGGTACTCAGGACCTCGTCACTAGCCTCCCTCACCCTCGCCTATATGAATAGGAAAAAAATTATTAATTAAAATTTTTACATAAATTTAAAAATTTAAAAACGTAAAGTGACTTACAATATCCTCCTGGGAGTCAGGATATGCCTTCTCGTACGTATAGACGTAGGGGTTGACTTCTGGATGTTCCTTGGCCGCCTCGTCCATGAAGACACCGAACGGTCTAGAACCGGCATGATGGTTCCTTGTGTTGCGTTGCCGGTTCTGAGCGTTCACCCGGGAAACCGCCTTCAAAGAAAAAAGTAAACTATTAGTAGAATATTTTAAAACGCACGTACTTATTTTTAAATTAACTAACTAATTTATTTAAATACCTGTTTACGAGGGTTGTTGAATTCTGATGTCAGAAGCCAACGCCACTCGTACTCCCTGTACTGGAACTCAGTAGGGGTACCAGAACGTGCGTTCCCGTGCTTAGTCCAATGGGTCCGCAGCTCGTTCTTCCACTCCTTGTACCTACAGATACAACAAAAATATTAGAAATATTATTAATATCACATACAAAATTGTTTTTCATTAACTTCCCAACGTACCTTCCCCCATGCGTAACGTCGGCCCAGCTGTCCCTCAGGTGCTCGGGAACCTCAAACCACACCTGTATTTAACCGATTATTATTAGTTTAGCTTTTCGAGAAATCAACAATTTAATACATAATATGCTTCCATAAACTCACCGACATCGCGTTGTGGACCATGTCCTTAACCTCCTGCGGGACCTCGCCCCAGTCGGACCACAGCATAGGGACTCTATCCCTAATGAGAGCACCCACGCGGCCGGAGTACATCCTCGACTTCCCGCCCGATACTGCGTGGCCATCCCCGTCAGTATCGATGGGGATCCTCCCCATGGTACTCACCATCTTCTCGAGAGCTTTCCCTGTGACGGGGCCTCTCTTCTTCTTTGTGCCTATGACATGATTCGGCCAAATTGATTATTAAAATATATATATATATGACCCTTTAAAAGTAATCAAGTTGCCTGATTGATTACCTGAGGAGCTCGCGACGGATTCCGGCTCTGTCGCCGATGATGATACCCTCGCAGAAATAAGAGGCGTATCAAAAGGCAGGAACCGGTACGCCGCTGATGGAGCCACTGGCGAGGGCAGTGGATAAATCGGCGTCCCTGAGTCATCGACTACAGGTATCGCCGGTATCATCCGCGGAAGGAACAGATGAGGCGGCGGCATCTGTACCCCAGATGACCCACTATCCGAAGAAGTAGGACCCGGAGTGGGCGCCCGGTGTATCTCGGGCATACGAGGTGCAGACACCTCCGTGAAGGGCCTCGGGGAACGAGGGACGGCCGCCTGCCTCGATGAAACGGGCACCTCCGGCGCTGTCTCCAGAAGGCTCGCACGTCTGGCTGTCATGTGGCCCTGAAACGTCGTTTGAGGGTTGCTAAAGGTTCCCTCAGACGATTCGGACCTTTGGCCCTTCGAACTCTTCTTCGATCGAAAAAAGCCGCTCATCCTATTTATAATATTAATTAAAGGCTTTAGATTATTTTGTCTTTGTTTTATAAAAAATTATACATTTTTAAA
This sequence comes from Fragaria x ananassa, assembly GCA_034370585.1. Lineage (NCBI taxonomy): Eukaryota > Viridiplantae > Streptophyta > Magnoliopsida > Rosales > Rosaceae > Fragaria > Fragaria x ananassa. The sequence goes on from CP139760.1 coordinate 7,072,586, forward strand.
ATTATACTTATTCAATAAAAATTTACACGCAAATACCAATATATATATATAGATATTTTACTTACATAACAATATTATATATTAACTAACATATCGTAAAACTAAATTCGAAATCAAAAATAAATTAACACATATATTCAAAAATAAACACATAAATTCAAAAATAAACACATAAACTAACATAATTAAATTAACACAAATTAAATTACAAAACAAATTTAATTAACACAAATTAAATTAACAAAAAAAATAGATTACAAGTTTTATTCCTTTCTTCAACTTCGCGTTTTCATCCCGATTCTCTAGTTAATCTAGTGTTAAAATTTTTAATAATATTAAAAATTACAAAACAACAATTCAATAATATTAAAACAATTTATTCATAATATTAAAAATTACAGAAATGTTAAAATTTAAAATGTTACAATAATTTTAAAATTTTGTAATGTTAAAAATAATTTAAAATGTTACAATAATTTAAAATTTTGTAATGTTAAAAATTACAAAAATTTAAAATGTTACAATAATTTAAAATGTTACAACTTCGCTGGGTCACTTTGTTTTTTTAACCATCATTTTTATAATTTAACAACCTCGTAAATTATTATTTGTTAAATATTTATCCGATTTTTACACAACTCACTTGTCCAATATAATTTACAAATTTAACAAGATGATTACATTAAAATAAATTTGGCAAGCACATATCCAACTACTGTATACACACCTTCAAATTATTTTTGTTACGGTCATTCTCAGTAAGTTACGAAACTACAAATTACGTTAGCACATATCCAACTACTGTATCCAACTACTGGTACTACAAATCGAAACCCAACACATACAAGTTACGGTCATTCTCAGTTTTATACAACCAAAATGGCAAAACGCAGAAGCAATCATCAATCCATATATTTTATTTGCAGAAAAGAAATCGATGAATTTGGAGTTTATGGGAGCGTACCTTGAGCAGACAAACAGCACCACTAGGGAGGAGGGAGGAGGAGGAGACCGGGAGACCGGGAGGGAGGAGGAGGAGACCGGGAGACCGGGAGGGAGGAGGGAGGAGGAGGAGGAGGAGACCGGGAGACCGGGAGGGAGGAGGGAGGAGGAGGAGACCGGGAGGGAGGAGGGAGGAGGAGGAGACCGGGAGGGAGGAGGGAGGAGGAGGAGACCGGGAGACCGGGAGGGAGGAGGGAGGAGGAGGAGACCGGGAGGGAGGAGGCTAGGGCTAGGGTTGAAAAACTGCAGAAATGAGGGAGGAGGCTAGGGTTCGCAATTAAAACCCGAGGACTTTAGCCGACGAAATAATTTGTTCGTCGGCTAAAGAACAAAATTTCGTCGGCTATACATATATTCGTCGGCTAAACCTTTGAAATTCGTCGGCTAAACCTTTGAAATTCGTCGGCTAAACCTTTGAAATTCGTCGGCTAAACTTTGAAATTCGTCGGCTAAACATTTAAAATTCGTCGGCTAAACCTTTGAAATTCGTCGGCTAACCTTTGAAATTCGTCGGCTAAACCTTTGAAATTCGTCGGCTAAACCTTTATACATTTGGCATGTTGTTCTGGTGATGACCAAACTTGAGAAACACAAATCCAACCGTCAGATCTTACCATCATGATAAAATACATGTATGGGAAAAAATTTAACTTGATCCGAAAAGAATAAGGGCTCGATCCGGACGGTCAATCTCGTAAGTCAAACCCCTAAACGCACGGAAAAGGTCGTTCGACCGTCTAAATTACGTATTTTGGCCGGACCTCCAACTGAAAATAGTTTCAAACCGATGACACGCAACAAGTCGTATAAAAATTTTACGCAAAATAACCACCGAAACCGGGGCTACCCATAGGGAGAAAGAATGGAAAATTGAATTAACCGCAACTATCGGCACCGAGACATGACCGGAATACCGTGATTTTTCAACCGTAGACTTATTTCACCATTCTAGTCATGTCTTATTTCACGACTTTTTTACGTTTGAAGGATCTACGTATAGTTTGTTTTTTAAACGGAACATTTACATAACACTTGGTAAACAAGTTATACAACATTAGTACACATGTTGTGATCGTGATGATCAAACTTGAGAAACACAAATCCAGCCGTCAGATCTGACCACCATGATAAAATACATGTATGGGAAAAAATTCAACTTGATCCGAAAAGAATAAGGGCTCGATCCGGACGGTCAATCTCGTAAGTCAAACCCCTAAACGCACGGAAAAGGTCGTTCGACCGTCTAAATTACGTATTTTGGCCGGACCTCCAACTGAAAATAGTTTCAAACCGATGACACGCAACAAGTCGTATAAAAATTTTACGCAAAATAACCACCGAACATAGGGCTATAGTAGGTAATAGAAATATTTTAGGGTTTAGCCGACGAATACCCTAACATATTCGTCGGCTATAGTATGTAATTAAAAAATAAAAAAAATAACTATAGCCGACGAATTATTAGGTTATTCGTCGGCAAAAACCATATTAGCCGACGAATTACATTGTATTTCGTCGGCTAAAGTGAGTAATTAAAAAAAATAAAAAAACAAGTTTAGCCGACGAAATTAAGTCTTTTTTCGTCGGCTAAGGTAGTTTAGCCGACGAATCACAGTTTATTTCGTCGGCTAAAGTGTGTAATAAAAATAAATAAAAATCATCTATGGCCGACGAAATAAGGCTTTTTTCGTCGGCAAAAAACATCTTAGCCGACGAATTATAGTATATTTCGTCGGCTAAAGTAAAAAACAGGGAAAAAAAAACAGACGATATTCATAAACCATACATTTAAAAAACCCTGTTTATCATGTATCACCAAAATCTCATATATTCATAACTGAAATATGAATTCAACATGTGTAAACTATAAAGGAAAAAGTCTTTGAAAAATTATACAAATTAATCGGAATCATACATTAAAACTAAGGCTCGTAATCGGAATCATCCGATGAGTCTTCTTCGGTGTCAGAATTAATTTCTGGTAATATATGTATTTCCTCATCGCCAGAGTCTTCGTCTGACTTTTGATTTGGATCAACATCAACAAGCCTTGGCTCTTCATCACGAATTCGCACCGAACGACCCGCTTTAAAATTATTAAGGCGAATGGTAGAGGAGTTAGGAATACCTATTGTGTTGGGCTCTTGATACGCAACATCTTCTTCCTCGTCTTCGGCCTCTCCAAGTGTAGCCGCCAGATAAATGTTTCGAGTGTGCACAAGGTTGACTACTTTCCACGCGTCACCCTTAGCAAGGTCATCAAGATAAAACACTTGTTTTACCGATGTGGCAAAAACGAAGGGGTCATCCTCGTAAGAACTTGTAGCAGTGTTCACCGATAATATTCCGTACTGATCGGTCTTCATGCTCTGCGGCCTAGTATCAAACCATCTACACTTGAAGAGGTGCACTGTCATGCCTTCACCGTAAACGAGTTCCACCACTGAATCAAGAACACCGTAATAGTCAACTCCATTCCGCCCACCATGTGCCATGACCCCAGAATTCTGTGTTCTCTTTCTGCTGTCTCTTTGTTCGCATATAAATTGCACGCCATTCACCTTGCACATCGGATAAACTCTTGAGACTATCGGCTTCATGGCTAGAAGTCTTAGTTCGTGCGACCAATTTGGGTGACCATCAGATTGAATATGGTTCATCTGCAACCAACCATCTCAACTGTAAATATGGATAATTATGCAATAAACATAAACCCGTAGAGAAAAATTAAATTACGTACCCAACCGCCAAAATAATCTGCGAACTCCCTGTTGTGGTACTCGAGATCACCGGCAATGTTGGGATGATTGAGATGGATGTCTTTCCAGTATTCAACTTCTGGACAGTTAATCAATACCCACCAGTGGGCAATGACTAGCTCATGTGGTTGCAACTTGTAGGAGTTTGGCAAAATTCCATACACTTCAACATCACTAGAGACTATGGAAAGATTGAACTTCGGTACATCTACCGGCATGGTTTGCGGAGTTTCCTTCAACGCTCCTAAATACAACTTCATGTAGGTGACGCACTCGTGCGCAATATATGCTTCAGCTATACATCCTTCAGGAGCGGATTTATTAGCCACATAATCTTTGTAGTCTCCAAGTTGCCTGTAAATCAAGTTGCAAAATGTTATGATTATTGAACATGTATATGTATTGAGGAATTCATGAAAGTAAAAAACGTACCTTTCCATGGGATACATCCAAGTGTAGTGTACTGGACCGGTAAGCAACAATTGCTCGGGAAGATGGATCATCAGGTGAGGCATGATGTCAAAAAAATTTGGAGGAAATATCCTCTCAAATTTACACATGATATAAATGATGTCCATTTGCATTTCCCGGAGGTCACATCGAGAAATTTCCCGTGTGCATAACTTCTGGAAAAACCTTCCCAACGCTACTAACGGCTCCACCACCTGACGGGGAAGGAACGGTCGAATGAAAACAGGGAAGAGACGTTGCAGCAGGATATGACAGTCATGACTCTTCAACCCGTACATCTTATTGTCCCGGAAGTTCACACACCGGGCAATATTTCCTGCATAGCCTGAAGGATACTTCACACAACTCATCCACCTGAAAATTAGGTTCTTCTGGTCAGGCTTCACGGTGTAAGGAGCTTGAGGCATTTTTTTCTTCCCTTCTTTCAACCACAAATGTCTTCTTATTCCGCATTTTTTTAGATCAATGCGTGCCTTAGGACCGTCTTTCGTCTTCCCCTCCAAATTCAGCACTGTGCCCACCACACTGTCGCACACATTCTTTTCTATGTGCATCACATCCAGGTAGTGCCTGATCAACAACTTACTCCAGTATGGGAGTTCCCAGAATATGCTCTTATGTGTCCAGAATTTGTACCTGTCGGGTCTTTCAGGTATAGCCGCCACAATGTTGGGATGATTGCTGAGCTGCCCAAAATCGTACTCATTAAGCACCGCTAAAATGTCTTCCCCCGTCCATCTTCTGGGAGGCACGCCGTGTTCTACGGTCCCATCAAATGCCTTTTCATCGAACCGCCATTCGTGATCATATGGAAGGAAAGCACGGTGACCCAATCTGCATATCTTGTTGCAATGACTGCTGCTCCCCTCATCGCTAAGGCACTCTGGACAAGCCTTGTATCCCCTAACAACGTTGCCCGACAACATCCCACGGGCAGGAAAATCACTGATGGTGCCAACAACCATGACATGCATCTGGAACATCTCGTGCGTGTACTTGTCATAAGTGGGATGACCAACGTCCCACAAAAATTTAAGCTCTTCAATCAAAGGTCTCAAGTACACATCGAGACACTTCCCCGGATAACCGGGCCCCGGAATCAACAAACTCAACATATTGTACTCCTTCTTCATGCACATCCATGGGGGAAGGTTGTACGGTACCAAAATCACCGGCCATATACTGTATTGCAGACTCATGTTCCCAAAAGGGTTGAACCCGTCGGATGAGAGCCCGAGCCTCACATTTCGGACCTCTGACGCAAATTGAGGAAACTCCCTGTCTATATGCTTCCAAGCCTCCCCGTCAGCAGGGTGTATAAGGGTATCTTCGTCATGCAATTCCCTATCAGCGTGCCATCTCATCGCTTCGGCCGTGTGTGAAGACATGTACAACCGCTCCAACCTATCCGTCAAAGGGAAATACCGAAGTACCTTTACAGGTTTCCTGTTGCCTGCATGAGTCAGCTTATATCTGTCAGTGTGACATACCGGACATGCGTCAAGGCCACCAAGGTCATTCCCTTCTGGATCTTTACCCCAAAAGAGAACGCAGTCATATCTGCATGCATGGATCTTGATGTAGGAAAGCCCAAGATCTTTCAGGATACATCGGACCTTCCGATGAGTGGTAGGAAGACGATGACCGTTGGGCAGCATCGAAGCAGTGTACTGTAGATACTCATCAACAGCCTTCACGGTCGATTTTGTCTCAACTTTAATCCTCATTACGTCCATCACACTTTCAAGAACGGTCTTCTGACAACCGGGGTACACAGGGGTCTGTTGGAAAGCAAGCAGTTTGTTGTACTTTTCAATACCAGCAGTGTTCACAGCTCTAGGGAAGGGCTGCACCGGGTCAGGCATATACTGTCCTTGAGCGCATACACCGCTCTCATAAGGAAACATGTCGTTGATGAATGTCGTTGTTGGATCGTTGGATGTACTAGCACTGCCCGTCTCGGAAAATTAGCCATGATCATGCGGACCCCCTGATGATGTTTCACCGTGATATAACCAACATGTGTACTTCTCCCAAAACCCGTTACTCCTCAGGTGCTGCCATACTTTGTCAATGGGAAATCGATACATATCGCTGCGACACTGACATTTCGTGCACGGGCAATAGAAAATTGTATTCCCGTTAGCATTATCCATCGCATATTCTAGAAAACTCATAACTCCTGCACCGTATCTTTTGTCCCATTTTGGAAGCGAAATCCAACTCTTATCCATATCCTGAAAATATAACAAAATATATATATATTTATAACGATGCTAGCTAATTATTAATAAAATTTCATGCCATATATAAAATCTCAATTCATTTAGTATATATATATTCTACGTACGTACTACAACTAATTAATTACGAAATTATCATTATGAACTCATATATATCATCAACAACTTCATACCATATCAACACAATAATATTATAAATTAATATTAACATATATATATATATATATTTACTATTTATTAACAACAAATTAATTCATATATATTATCAATTCAAATCATCAACCAAATCGATCAACACATATATATATACATCCAACGTACTCAAAATTAATCAACTCAATCACAATCAAAATCAATAAACTCAATTAATCACACTAATTAAAATCGATCAACTCAAATAAAACTCAATTAATCAACATATATATACATATACGTACCTATATATGGCTCCACAAACTGATTATGGACAGATTTCGACAACACCCAAACTTTTTCTCCGCTTTTTTCTTCTCCCGTTTTTTTTTCCGTTTTTTTCGAAATGAGCTGCTGCTGCCCAGATCTGCAAATATAAAGCACTTTAGCCGACGACTATGAATTTCGTCGGCTAAACCTTTAAATATTTCGTCGGCCATGGTTTGTGAACTTTAGCCGACGACATAAATTCTTTAGCCGACGAAATTTTTTTTCGTCGGCTAAAGTTTGTCATAGCCGACGAAAATTTAAAATAGCCGGCGAAATAAAATTTCGTCGGCTAAAGTGGACATCATAGCCGACGAAAATTTACCTTAGCCGACGAAAGAAATTTTCGTCGGCTAAAGCCCACTATAGCCGACGAAAAAATGCTTCGTCGGCCTGGTTTTTTTTTTTTTCGTCGGCTATAACCTTTCTTCTGGTAGTGACTCTTGGCCGACGAAATTATTTTATTTCGTCGGCCAAGTAAAAATAAAAAAATAAAATATTTAGACGACGATATATTTGAGTTTCGTCGCCTAAGGATTAAAAAACTTAGGCGACGATATAAATATCTTAGGCGACGAAATATTGTTTCGTCGCCCTAGTTTCTATATTAGGCGACGAAATTTAGCCTTAGGCGACGATTTTATTTTCGTCGCCTAAAGTTGAACTTTAGGCGACGATTTTTTTTCCTTGGCCGACGATTTTTTTTTTCGTCGCCTAAGAGAAAACTTAGGCGACGAAAAAAAAAATCGTCGCCCGGTTTTTTTCATTTCGTCGCCCAAAATCTATTTTCTGGTAGTGTTATGTAGCTTTAGTGCGAGAGAACATTTAGCACACATAATACGCACAGGTTATGATATGCTAGGTCATATATACATGAAAGTGTATAAGTAGATGGTTAATATTTACTAAATATATCCTGCAGGGTTCTGAATTATGAAAGAAGAACAAGAATTGCAGTTTGACAATTGTTGATGATGAGTACAATGAGCTCAGCACTTCGCAACTGCAACCTTTGCTAGCGTGTTTGCGTAAGTGCAGGAATCACAAAAAATAAAATAAAATTAAATTAATAGAGGAATCAAAGATTACAACAGCTTCCAATAATTTATTGTACGTTGAGACTTAAGAGGCACTTGTCAATGATATAATTAAGGGCCTCCTATAAGTAACTTGTCATTTCTGGCTCAGCATATATGGATTAGTATAAATTGATAAAGAGATTTGACTAATATGGTATGGATTAATGTCAACCCCTAGCTATTACGGACATAATATCTAGCTGTTAACTTCATGCGAAGCTTTTGATTCCATGCTTAAGTGCATGATTAAAGTATAAACGAGTCTTACATATTCTAATCTCGAGCAGCCTAGCTAACAACGCTGTGGGCAGTAATAATGCAAAACCAAACAGAATATCTTTACAGAAAATTGTCACTGTACGACGTGGCTGATCGTATGACTTTACATTTTCATTTGTGGAATGTAGGCTGGCTAGTTCCTTTGGTCGGAAAGTAACCACACCCAACTAGCTTATGGCACCCCCAGTTTTTAAAAAATGTCAATTAATGTTATGTTATTAGTAAGATTGTATGGTTATTATTATAATTGACACCTCAAAAGTTTTGAAAAATGTCAATTAATAATATTCTATAAGTATGATTGAATGATTATGATTATAATTGTATATGTCTAACTTCGTTTCCATGCAATATTATGTCATGTTTCCATTGCCACTTACCATATAGATCCATCACCACAATTAGTTAGGTATTAACTAATAATTTTACATACATCTAAATTTTCAATACACATATATGTCGTTACATGCATAGACATAAATGAAGCTTTACAAGGAACAATTATGTTTAAAGATTATGAAAAAACAATAATATTACTTTCAATTAAAACATAATTTTGTCAGACGATTTAAAATTATTATATATATTTTGCCGTTCATTAATTATATTTCGGCCCCTCTAAACCTCTAATTCTGGCTCCGTCATAGACCACACCTCTCCCGGCCATATTCAGGTTGGGATTGCCCTCGCTAGCTCGACTATTCCTTTTGAGGACAGTGGTTGTCTACTATGCTAAGGTAACTAACTATCGATCAACGTAAGTAGTTTTACAAACCCCAAAACAATTAAGAGAATTTGAAATGATTACATGCAGTACGTACCAGGAGCCAAATGACCCAAATCTTCATGCATATTATTAGCACTTAATAAATCATGACGGAAGCCTTGAAATTTGTATTTATAGATCCAACAGGCAACAGCAAAAACTTCGCGAATTAGGGTTTACAATTTTGTGAGAAATGATGATAGGTACGAGTTTACCAGCTAGAATAAACCATTACAACAGGACAGCTCAAAAGCTACCTTAATAGTATTTAAAGAAAGAGAGTAGAACATCACCAGTTGGAGCAGTTACATATATCTCAATAGTCAATACTAGCTAGCAGTGAAAAAACACAAAAAATCAACATGGCATTACAGTAACTACTACACATGCTGCTGCTCCTTCTAGCTTCTGCTTAACATTTTGGATTGTAGCTCCGACGTCTGTGGCGGTACTAATTGCCAAAATGCAGAGGACCACTGTTCACAGAACTTGAAGCATCCTGTCCAAACGTACTGGTAACTTGGGGGATTTAGTCCAGTGGCAGGATGCTCGCTTAGGGAGCGAAAGGTCCCGAGTTCAATTCTCGGAATCCCCATTTCCTTTTTTAAACAGTACCATAAACGGTAACCTAATTGGCCAGGGCGTTTATCACCCATTTTACTAGCAAGAGTCTTGTCGAGCCTCAGATGCTCCACACCCTAGAGGCCTAGACGTACGTTTGTAGCACCTCTTTGGTAGGACAAAGTCAAGAGTTGGGTGCTAGTAAAGGACTACAACTGGTCTCAATTCGTTTTCTTGCTATCAGATTAGAGAGAACAAGAACAAAGACATGCATTTTGACAATCAATTGTTGATGGCTTGAAGAAGGGGGTAGAGAGAGATGTAGACATATGAAATTTAACGATAGTAATAGTCGTTGAATAATCCAAGCAAATATGTGGCTCGTGAGTCAACAAGATTGGAAAGCCGTCAGAAATAACACGTGGCAACGTGGAAATGGTCGGCCAACAACAAAACCTTAAATCCCGATTGAAATCAATTATCAAGTGTTGATTGATGACCATGTATCAATTAAATTAATTGGACATCCCCAAATTGATTGGTGATGGTTCGCCAGCGGACAGAGTGGACTTTGCGAGGCGAACCGTATCTCGCATAGAAATAAATAAAGGTGAGGCGAACCGCACTTCGCGAGGTGAACTGGACTTCGCGGGGCGAACCGCATCTCGCATAGAAATAAATGAAGGTGAGGCGAACCGCATCTCGCATAGAAATAAATGAAGGCGAGGCAAACAGCACTTCGCGAGGCGAACCGCATTTCGCATAGAAATAAATGAAGGCGAGGCGGACCGACCTTTGCGAGGCGAAAAGCACTTCGCGAGGTGAACTTGACCTCACGAGGAGAAAAACACTTCGCATAGAAGTAAACAGTGGCGAGGTGAATTGACTTCGCATAGAAGAAAACAATGGCGAGGCGAAAAGACTTCGCGCGCGTAGAATTACATGAACGTGAGGCTAGATGGCTCCGTGCGAGTAGATTTACATAGGCGAGGCGAGATGGCCCCGCGCGAGTAGGTTTACATAAAGGCGAGGTGAGATGGCCTGCGGAAGGCACTTCACGAAGAATCTAGACGACAGAGTTCGCATGTATGCCTGGATGTAAGTCCGCGAGGTGGAATCAGAAATCACCGCTTGCTTGAAAATCAAGGTTCCTCGCAGGATACTTTCCTTATGCAAAAAAAAAATCATAAGTTGCTAAACAAAGATGGGCCCTTCACGTCCAAGATAGGCCTTTGAAGTTGTTGTGTTGCTTTTCAAAATCATCTCGGAGCCTCTTTGCTTCCTCAAGTTCTTCAACAGTCAACTCTGAAGCCTCCTTGATTTGGACTTTCTGCTTCTCTAAATCGGCAAGCCTTTTGTCATGAAGTAGAAGGCTCGCATCTAGGGAGGCTATTTTCTGCTCCAACCTCAGCTGTTCCTCTTTCAAGTTTTCCAAAGACTCAATCACAACTTGACGTTGACCAAGATCAGTTTGACAAAGTTCGATCGACTTTGCAATTTCAGCCTCCATATGAGACAAACGTTGATCACATGTGCCTGGAGTAGCTTTACGAGTGCATACAAGCCTTGTTGCATTGTATTGAGCTGCATAAGTCATCAAGCTTTCTACCTTGTCTTTTACTGGCGAAGGATCAAACCCATAACACTGAAGTTCGGCCACCATCTCGTCAAGGTCTTTCTTTTTAGAAAGGATGGTTCTTGATGAGTGCTTCGTGATGACATCTTCAATTTGTTCACAAATTAGACTAGCGGCCTGAATACGAATCTTTTGGAGCCCTTGATTTGTGTCCATAACATCAACTTCGCTATGGGTGACTTCGGAGAATGCCATATTGCTTAAAAGCCTTAGAGGATTCACCAAAACATCTTCATGATTAACTTGTTGCGATTCATTTTGTTCGCATGCATCGTCATCATGAAAAGAGTCGGTCTTCATTGGTTCTGTTGAAAGGACGCGGACCTCTTTCGAACAAGCTTCATCTTCAAAAGGTGGGAGTCCTTCTAGCTGAAAACAAGAAGGTAAAAAAATGAGTTCAGATCATGCATATAATGTTTAAAAAAAAAGAGATGCATGGTGATGGTGGCGAACATACCTCAACACGATTTGGTGTTCGTTACGAGGGGCTCAGAATTTCACCAAGAAAATTACTATTGAGGACAAATTCATCGTTAGGATTAAAATAAACAGGGCCAAGGACGGGTTCAATCCTTCAACGCTTGAAGTTCACGTCCTTAGAACTATTGCTACTTCCACTGAGCCTTTTTGCTTGGGTATTGGTCCCCTTCAACTTAAGGTGACTCTGGGCGAGATGATGATCAGATGAGTCCCCATGACCTTCTATTTGGTGCGGTCCATCCAGAGACTTGCTACTTGGGCCGGGGGCAGTGCCTTGATAAAAGATGCATGAGAGTTATTGCCAGGTTCAATCTCGCAGGGAACCAATCTCTGGTGAGATGGAATCTCGCAGGTAACAACTCCCTGGCGAAACGGCATCTCACGTCGAATCACTTCTTGATGAAATGGAATCTCGCGGGAAACCACCTTTTGGCGAGGCAGTACCACGCGAGCAGTAATCTTGTCTTCCTTTATAAGCTTGTGCGGCGATCCAAAAATAGGCATTGTTGTTATAGTCATCTTGGGCCTGGAACGATATACTTTAGACCACCATTCAACGTAATCCCGAGTTACCATGCACTTTGTCAGAGCACTCTCAGGCGACAACGACACTGTACTCCCTGTCCTACGTTAGTAAAGCTTTCCTAATGCCAGTACATCAAGGATAATGCGCCCGTCTGAATATATTTTTGAAGGCTTCTTGGGACATCTTGAACATAGCAGAATTGACGGCTGAAACGATGAGGACTGTAAGGTTAAACGACTCTCCGGTTGTCCTGCCTGAGAGTAAGAAATCCATATCGAAGGCAAGTGAGGTAAACAATGTCTGAGCGGCTAACTTTTTCATGGTCAACGATCACTTTGCGTTCTTTAGGGGCTATGGCTAAGATGTCCATTACCACATTACTGCATGCATTGAATAAAGAACGAGTTTGGTGGTCTGCAAGGTGTTTGGCTGAAAATGCCCCTGAAAAGTGAACCATGCGCGGTTTAAAGTTGTCAGGAATAGGAGCATAAAAATGGGTGCCAAAGTACTCCGCCAGCCATGGATACACGTAGTGAAAGGGAAATATTGCCGAACAGTTCCCTGGGTCTTTGGAAGCAGAAATCTCGTTCAAGCCTTGATAAATGCTAGCCAACACAGGTATAGCTAGACAAAACTGATAGCCTTGGGACATTTTTCTAGCAACTTTAAACACGCTAGGTCGGATCAAGCCTGTGTCGTCCATAGGAAAGACAAATAGACACAACCAGCACGGGTAAAATGACGTAGAGTAAGTAGACTCTATATCTTCGTCATCCACGCCCAAGTCATCAAACGGTGCGGAGTCGTCATCAGTTCGGGCTTGAACCTCATGGATTTCACTAGACGGGTTGTACGTGTTCTGAGGTGCGTCTTTCTTGTTCCGTACACTCTTGGCGGGCGGTCTCTTGTATTTCAAACTCCCTTTGAACCAATACTGGATCCATGACGCGATCTTCACTCTTTGCCCTTTATTGCAAAGCTTGTGGTACGCAAGAAATAAAAACCTGCAACTCTTGAGGATGATTGGTTTGCCACCTTTACTCTTGGCTAAAAATTCTTCGATCGATGGAACAACTTCATCGTAAAACCTCCTAGTTATGGGCAAACCACAAATAAACGTCAAATCTCTCAAAGAAATAGACATTTTGCTGCGCGATGTGTGAAGAGTATTTGTGCTAGGGCACCAATACTCACAGAAGGCCTGCATCATAGGTACAACACGATCATAGCTGAAGAGCGACGCAAACACCGCTCAGTAGAGGCCTGTTTTGTAGATGAGATCTCCGCTTCGGCTTAAGATATCTTCTAACCACTCCCAGTAACGTTCCGTGTAGGAGAAGGCTCCGTTGGCACGAAACCCGCTCCATTGCACTGAACCATTGCACGTACTGTCGTTGAGAAGCACGAACGGCGTTTGAGGAACATTACGATCATGGTGAGCAGACTTCAACATCCATACATCTGCGCTTCACTTCTCGCTGGGGGATTTGGTTGATTGAAAGGTGGCCAGCTGACGTGATTGTTGGAAGGTCCACCGAGGTATATGACCTGAACCATCGTAAGACGGAGACTCGAGGGCGCACGGTCCAATCAATGAAGGATAAGTATACAAAGTGGTGTCATCGCCTTGGTTGTCGTTGGCATCTTCCAGGATAGTGATTGTGCCTTTTTTTAAACTCTTGAAAAAAGCCATGCAGAGCAACGTACTTTTACACGTCCATGTAGAGAATTGATTTCTGCTACACCTCGCGGCCTTGAACTTTCTGCTGTGCTTCGTTGCCTTAAAATTCTGCTACACCTCGCGGCCTTGAACTTTCTGCTGTGCTTCGTTACCTTAAACTTCTGCAACGCCTCGCGGCCTTAAACTTTCTGCTGCGCTTCGCTGCCCTAAGCTTTTGCTGCACCTCGCTGCCTTAAAACTCTGTAGCGCCTCGCCAAGTAAAGTTTCTCTTGTTACTGGAGGTAGACAACTCAGAAATACTTCACGACCTACACACAAGATTAAAAAAAAAAAAGAGGGGTCAGTAGATTATATAACTCCACTCCATAGCAATCAAATCAAAGGGAGAGAGACTATACTGCTGATCTTGCAGCGAAATGGTTGTAATTTTGTGATAAATAATGTTCAACCGGAAACTCTTATTTATAGTAGTGTCGTCTTTACTCATTGAAACTGGAAAAGCATGGAGAATCCAGCGAATCAAGAAAGAAATACATCAAAGAGTTCCGCCTACTACTTGAAAACTTTACCAAATCAAATTTGGGTAGGAATCCCTACAAAATTTGGATATCCTATAAATTCAAGGAATCTCTACAAAAAAATAGGGAATCCTTACAAAATTAGGAATCCCTATCAAGTCGGGAACCCCTCGCAAAATTAACCCATCGACATAGACTTCAAGACACGCCTCTGGCACATGACGACAGCATGGCTATGACGCACCTTGAAGTGGGGACATTTTGTAGACATATAAAATTTAACGATAGTAATAGTCGTTGAATAATCCAAGCAAATACGTGGCTCGTGAGTCAACAAGATTGGAAAGCCGTCGAAAATAACACGTGGCAATGTGAAAATGGTCGGCCGACAACAAAACCTTAAATCCCGATTAAAATCAATTATCAAGTGTTGATTGATGACCATGTATCGATTAAATTAATTGGACATTCCCAAATTGATTGGTGATGGTTCGCCAGCGGACAGAGTAGACTTCACGAGGCGAACCGCATCTCGCATAGAAATAAATGAAGGTGAGGCGAACCACACTTCGTGAGGCGAACTGGACTTCGCGGGGCGAACCGCATCTCGCATAGAAATAAATGAAGGCAAGGCGAACCGCACTTCGCGAGGCGAACAACATTTCGCATAGAAATAAATGAAGGCGAGGCGAACTGCACTTCGCGAGGCGAACCGCATTTCACATAGAAATAAATGAAGGCGAGGCGGACTGACCTTCGCGAGGCGAAAAGCACTTAGTCTTCGCAAGAAGGGGGCAGAGACTAAAGGCAGAATAAAACAGAGAAGCAGAAAGCAGAATCAGCAGACTAGAGAGAGAGAGAGAGAAATATCCCTCCCGCAAGCTCAGAAGTCTTCCCCTAAATCCTTGAAGAACTAACAAGTTCATAGCCAGTTCTTCATCAAATCCAGATCCCCCCTTGGAGAACTATCAAGCTTATAGCCAGTTCTTCATCAAATCCAAAATCCTAGATATTCGTTACGTGATCAACCCGCGTAACCCTTAAGAACAAGTATTTGTCACCCTTAAGTTAAACCTACATTCGGAGATAGAATCAGAGGAGTACACAAAGATTGTAACCCGCATTCACATTGGTTAAATTAAATTATTCTTTGTACATGTGTTGTTATGTCATTTATTACAGATATTTTCGTGTTTACAAGAGACTTGGTGCAATGAGATCAGCAACTGCGTCCATTTGTAGGGTCTTTACCAATTAGTTTACATAAAGTGCATGGAGGACTCGGAGATTACAACAGCTTCCAATAACTTATTGTTAACAGAGACCCTTGCATGTCTAGGTTAATCAATTGGTCTTCTCTGTCTATTTGTTTGATTAATTATACAGAATAATTTGATGTTATGTTAGGGAAGTCCACCTTAGCACCTTTGTCAACCCCTATGACGACATATACTATTATACTTATGGAGTTTCTGATGATAAACTAATTCTATTCGTTAACTTTAATTCAGTCTTATCTAAATTCCTGATCTTAATTTACCCAAAAGCATATGCTATCTTGCTTGGCTAGGTGACATGTGTTACCTGATTAGAACTAATTAGGATAATAATTTAATTTACATCAGAAGAATGTCTTAGCTAGAAGAGAAGTAGGATCACTAGGATGTGGCACTATATCATCAAATCATTCTAACGTGATGATCAGAGGAGAAGAAAATTAACAAGAAAGAAATAGCTAGCGTCGGTCAGTTAAAAAAAAGCGAACAGAGGACTAGAAATCTAACCTCATAGGTATTACTGTATTAGGTTTGAGGTGCGGCAAAAGCTTGGTTTGGAATTGTCAGGAATGAGGATTCACTAACAATTGTTCTTTATGTTTCTTTCTTTTTCAAACGATATGCAATGTAACACAGTCTAATTTACAGACCTTTTCAGAGGACTAAAAATCTAGAATTTCACGCGTACGTATCATTTCTTGGAGGAAGGATAGACGACGCAAGTGTAATTCTGGAAATTTTGCTAGGTTACTCGAGCCAAAATCTAATTTAAGGCATTTAGCTGCAACTCTGTAAAAAAATCAACGTAAAAAACAATCGTCTGCTCAGCCGAATACATTAAACAAAGATTAACAGTTCTAGTGAAAGGTAACAGTTTTATAATCAGCCGTTCATTAGTTTCATATATTCGGCTGAGCAAACGATTGTTATTTACAATAATTTTTTTACAGAGTTGATCTTTATTAGTTAATTTAACTTTTAAACAGTTAAAATTATGATTTACATTCACAAAAGTATGTAAATAAGAGAGAGTTTGGACACATACGTACATACTAGTTCAGACGCAAGTATTTTCTTTCTAGTTAAACTTCATGCTATATGAAAGCATGCAATACGTTACCTGCTAAGGTCATATATATAATTAAGTTCCGGTGGTGATTTATCAATTAAAACCAAAAATTAGTGATCTTCAATCAGTTGATTGCTAACTTTGCTGGTACGTACAGAGTATTCCATCTTCGTTTTCGTACTAAGGTAACGTTCTGTCATTTATCTAATCCTTTTATCACGTCGATCATCTCACTCCGATGTTGGTTAACATTTCCGATCCTAACATGAATAGATACTCTTTCTGAGGGAAGCAAAATAGCAGAAGTATAAACAGAACTAAGCATTTTGGATTCAGATATGATTATATTTTGGCAGAGAAGGAACAAGCTATAGGGATAAACTTGGATTTGTTTCAAGGCGTGTCACTAAGCAGACAATATATAGTTTCCGGGGTATACAATACACTATAGCATTGGAAACTAAACCCCTTAGAAGGGTCTCATTACCAAACAAAAAGTCAATTAGAATGTGTTTTTGTGCTTTGTTTGTATAATTGATTGTCTGTTAAAGCAATGTAGCACAGCTAGTCCAAGTTGATTTGGATATGTTTAATTGACAAATCAATCGAGCTAGCTAGCTAGCACCCCAATAATACCATGTATTCTTTTAAGTATATGATTTGAGGCTTTATTAAGCAGTGGGAGTTCATGTTTATCTTGTTCTATATCACAAGGACCACAACTTTATTATTACCGGCTCTGTAGCATTTTATATGTGATCTTAATTAGTAGTTAGTTAATTATAAGCCAAGCTTGGTCTTGTTGATGATGAAACAAGCAACCTTTTTCTTCTTCTTCTTCTTCTTCCTCACTCTTTTGTTTTTGGGTAGGAAATGAAAATTGCAGTGTCAATGCAGAGATTCTCAAGTGGAGAGAAAGACAAGCAGAAGCTTGTTTTCTTTGCTCTCAAAGAACTGAGTCCATTTGTTGATTAAGAAATTAGTATTTTGGGAGACTGCTTTTTGAAATTTTGATAGTTTCCTCTTGTTATTTCTACGTGGTTAGGGTTCTGGACCTCCTCATTGCTTAAGAAAGTCATTAACAGATTAAACTAGGAAACAAAGGTCAATCACTGGTGTTTATTTTATAAAGTTCATGTTGAAATCCCTATGCATGCCTTTCTGTTTGTTTATTTTGCCTTCTAATAACATTCTTTAAGTAATGAGTATGAAGCCCTATCCAACTTCTACCTTAGCCTTTAAATTAAATTTTAAAAAATTATAATAAAAAATAAAAAATAAAAAACCACTTCTACCTTAGCCTTTGGGTATTGTCTGTACCAAATTAAGGACTTTTAGGGCTTGTGAGTAATTTTGTAATTTTTTTTTTTTTCACAATGAGTAATGATGAATAAATATTACAAAAGAAACCCAGTTAGTTGTTTAACCAATGCAGGCTGTAACTCATCATTCTAAAAATAATGTTGTATATATCACAGCAAGCAGAACCCTAAAAGCGCTGACGTCTCTCTCCAGCCTCCAAGGGTTACAGTTTTTTTTTTTTGACGAAATTCAGCAAGCAACTCCATTCTCTCATTCAATAGAGGACATCGATGCCATGGATGCAAGGCTTGCATGCATCCTCCTTGGCTCTGGCAAGGGGGAAGAAGGCGGTGGATGTGAGGTCGTCGAAAGGGAAAAGTCTCTGTCAGCAGAGGTGTTTTTGGTGGGGAAAGTGCACACTGCACGCGACTTTAATCACGGATTCTTCATGGGAATGTGTACGATGGCCTGGCAAATAAATGGTAAGTTTAGGGTTGAACCTGTTGAAGGAGGAAGGGTCTCTTCTCTTTCTCGGATCCAAACGACAAATCTAGGGTTTGGAAGGGAGGTCCTTGGGGCTTCAATCGCGCACCGGTAGCGTTGGCTGATTATGATGGTATAGAGGATGTGGAGAATGTCCCCTTGATCAAATCCTCATATTGGATAACTTTGTTGAAGGTTCCTCCTCTTTGTCGATCCGAAAGACTCATGCATATGGTTGGAAGCACACTGGGGGAGATGAAGGAATTTGATAAGCCGACATCGAACAAAATTATGAAGATTCGGGTTGAGATCGATTTCGGGCAACCCTTGTTGCTAGATAGGTTTTTTTGCTTTGATGATGAGAGGTTGTTTCGCTTTGGAGCTCGACTTCTCTATTGGGTCGACCTTGACATCCGCTACACAAAACATGGTTTTCAAAGCACATGTACCCTCTGGGATTGATCCTACTTTTGCGACATTTGCTACTGGAACTTTTGCTACAGGTCCATTGGCATCGACTTCTTTCTTACCACAGAAAAATAAGGAGCAATTGGTGATTAGGGAAATTGATGAGCCTCAATCAGCTAACTCTCCTATTACTGGGAAAAGAAGAAAGAGGATTGGTGGGGATTCTGTCTCACCAAAACGGTCTCAACTTAGTCTTGCTATTGGCAGGCACAACATTGATGCAACAACTCTGGGTTTGCTGCCATTGTAGCCACACAAGGCCAGCCCGGGTAAGAAAAAAAGAGGTCGTCCGGTGGATAGAAAGAACAAGAACACGGAAGCTCGTGGGACTGATGGAAAAGAAGAACCATAGGGTGTAGGCAAAGCAAGGAAAAATAAAGCTGCAAAGAATCTGTTAATGCTGTTGGAGAAGAAAGTAGAAGAGGCTAATTGACTCCAACCCCTCGGGGAAGGAGATCGTGACAGCTTAGTAGTATTCTCAAGGCTGGGTATAAATCTCTAGTTGATGATCATAGGATTCATAGCTCTATGAATCTTGTATAAGTATTTTATTATTATTTTTCTTATACCACAATTGCGTGATTGGCAAGGGAGCAATTAGGCGTGATAAGCCGTAGGAAGCGAGTTTTTTTTTTTTTTTGTAAAATATTCTAATAAGGATTAGACGATATTAGGTTATCTGCAGCAGTATGTTGGGTGACAGTTTAAGTCGTAAGAAACGAGCTTGATCGTAAGAGTTTTTTACAAAAAGAAAATTTAATTGTTACGATAAACAGGGTCAAACTTTGACTTACATTAATCTAGCTAGCATTACTTATTTTTTAACCTTTGTTAGCTCATCATTCCTTTGGGTTTCATCTTTATCCTTTTTATCCTTCATGTTTAGTTCTTAAAGTTTTCAAAATACAACTTGTATAGTCAACCACAAGTACATGATCAAGTTATTAAGGTCTTCTCGAGTTCAACAGTTGATATGATTAAGTTAAGCTTTATGCAAGTACAGTCTGTCTAGCTTGAATTCATGTAGAGGTTTGGGTGGAGATCATGACATAAGGTATTTGAAACCTTAGATCTATTTAGCTAATGAGTAATACGACCCTTATATTTTAGTTCAAGCATGGACTTCGCTTCACCTACTTAGAGGACCCTTGTCACTTATAAGTCAAAAGAGTACTGTAGAAGGAGAACCTTGTGTCTTAATCATAGGAGATGGATATTCTCCTCACTATGAAAAAGTGGCATACATTTTTACTCGGCAATAGTTTGAATTCCAATCAGTATGTTATGATTATTACTTTGTGTTATGTAGAGCTAGTCTTAAAGGGCTAGGCTTAATTGCTATCAAGAAAAAATGTAAAGGATCCGCATGCATCAAGAATTCAAGATTGATGATTTGATCGATCAAACTCCTTAAAAGACCTGATATAATTGACATTATTTGCTGAGAAGTGTAGTAACAAATTTTCTAGAACATTCCACCTACTATATATAGATAATGTCATATATTAATAATTTCCGAGTAATTTTTCTGTTATGACAAGAACTACCGTTACCTTTGCTAAAACTTGTATTATTGGTAATTTAAGTTTCGGGCTTTACTATTTGATCGACCGACGCGTTTCAGTCGTCAGGTTTCATGTTTTATAGGAAGAAAAATCTACAGAAGTTATGGTATAGTTCTAAGAAGTTACAATGAATTAGGGAGGGTCATATTATCCGGCTCAATTCAATCACACCGATTAATTATGTGCCTTAATCGCACACCTATACAGTTTTCATATTTCTTTTTAATTACCAATGTTAGTAGATGACTCAATTAAATTGAAAATTGCAGCCAATGACAGCATTTTAAGACTATATAGAGGAGCTAGGGTGGCTTAATTAGAATGGAACATTTCAAGGGGATAATAAGAACAAACCCAGAGGATGGAGGCTTCTTCTGAACAATACCCTGTATCAGATTTCAAATAATAAACTACTCAATCCTTCAAAAAGTAGCTCAATTTAAAATCGCCAAAAGAAGAAATTTGTGTCGTCCTTTGTCCAGTTGCATGCATTGTTAACTATATATGACGAACTAATCCAAAAAAGTAAGAGAGAGACAGACATATAAAGAGACCTGAAACAAACCCTAGAGATGAAAATAAAAAAATAATAAAAAAATAATAAATTGGTGTTGAATAGTGAGGAGAGGGATAGTAGGACTTTTCTGTCTCATAATTAGCATCACATCACATCCACTCTTCCTACCTATAAATCTGTGTCCTCCTTCCCTCATTTCTTTCCCAACAATCTCAGACAGACTTCTGCAGAACAGCGAAAACTTGCTTCAACATCATAGAAAAGAATACAAAGAAGCACGAGATCGATTGAGGGAGATGGGTCGAGCTCCTTGCTGCGATAAGGCGAACGTGAAGAAGGGACCCTGGTCACCTGAAGAAGATGCTACACTCAAGGCCTATATTGAAGAGCATGGCACTGGAGGCAACTGGATTGCCCTTCCTCAGAAAATTGGTATATACATAAATTATTCCAATATATATAAATCTTTGATCTGTTCTTGACTGATTAGGGCTTCGATTAATTTGCTGATCAGTTAATTATCCTTAGTTGGTTGATTAATTAACCTAAGTTTTGTTGTTAGATTACTAATGATGAACTTAATTGCAGGGCTCAAAAGATGTGGAAAAAGCTGCAGGCTACGTTGGTTAAACTATCTGAGGCCCAACATCAAGCATGGTGGATTCTCAGAAGAAGAAGACAACATCATCTGCAATCTCTATATCAGTATAGGCAGCAGGTAATCACCTCTCTCTCTCTCTCTCTCTCTCTCTCTCTCTCTCTTTCTCTTTGTCTAATCACCTTGATTTCAGCAAGAAAAAATGGAGCCTTACTATGCTTGTCACTTATTCCTTGTCCACGATGCCTTCCCAAATAAATAATTAATAATAATGAACGCAGATCAGTGGATCCGATTTTTTAGGGTTTCGTTCGTTCTTTCTGTTCGATCGTTATCCCTTTGTCTCTTGTTTCTTGTTGGAGTCTGATCATGTGTTTTTATTCCATTGCTTTCCAGGTGGTCTATAATTGCAGCCCAATTGCCCGGAAGAACTGATAATGATATCAAGAACTACTGGAACACCCGGCTGAAGAAGAAGCTGCTCGGAAGGCGCAAACAGTCCGGTGCTAATCGGGGAAGTCAGGACCTTAAGGATGCCGCCGATGACGCGCATCAGGCTTTAAGCAGCTCAGCCCTGGAGAGACTTCAACTTCATATGCAACTGCAGAACCTTCAGAACCCATTCTCTTTCTACAACAACCCTGCCCTGTGGCCCAAGCTTCATCCCTTCCAGGAAAAGATGATCCAGACCTTCCAATGCATGAATGATCAAAACTCTTGCAACCCTCTGATGATGCAGCAGTTTTCTGTCTCAAGTCATGATCAAACAGTGCAAGGTCACAAGGTTAACGACCATTTCTACGAACAAACTGCTGGTGCTTTGGCAATTCAAGAGCAATATGCAAAGCTATGCATAAACCCCAGGATGGATGAATTGGAGAACGCATTGAATGGCATGTCATCCTCTTTCGTATCTGCTACAAGAAATCCTGTGGACTCTACTATTGTGATTCCGAAAGCCGATCATATTGAGCGGCAGGTAAATTCCAGCTTCCAAGCTCAACTCGACGGCAATAACAACTCTGGTAGTTTCACATCACAGCAGCAAGATGATCAGATTGCTGAATTTGATTGTTTCAAGGAAATGAATGTCTCCAAGGAAAGCTTGATGTGGTGGGCTAATGACTTCGATAACAAATCTGTGTCATCAAACTCCTGGGATTCCACTTCCGTTCTTCAATCACAAGGGATGTTTCAAGATTACGAATTAGGTTATAACCTGTAGTTATCAAGTTATGCTGCCTATTACACATTTATGCACCAAATTGTAAATCTCATCATCGACTAATAGAGGAGGTACCAACATATACATGTCGGTCCCACTTCTATTAGAGATATCGTGCTCTGCAATGTGGTATGCGAATGTGGTCGAAGTAGTGGATTTTATCGAATAGGGATCGATTTTAAGGTACTGAGGTATGAATTTTCTAGTTAGGTCATAAGAGGATTATGGCAAATTTAAATAGCTCTATGTTTTGTAAATTGTGTGAATTATAATAATGTTACTATCTTCTCTATTGTCATGCCAAATTTAAATCTTGAATATCAAGAAGTGTTTCTCAGTTTCCGATCTAAAGTTGCAGATGGAGAAATATATTCTGGCTCCAAGTAGGGTTTCATCATTTTTTTTTTCTTTTCTTTCCAGTCCAATCCTATATTTTTCAGATATCTAAATGTCAATAATCAAAAATCATCTTAAAAGGCCAATAAATTTATGAGTCCCATTACGAAAATATGAAAGTGATGAGTAATTCAAATATTGTTGTAAATATTTACAATCAAGTGTCTTGTACATTCATTTTCTGATGATTTATATGCAATACTTTAATAGTAAAAAAACTTATCATGTAATCCATACTTTTATATAAAGAAGACATATGAGACATAATAAGATGCTACTTCTTTCTTCTCCTACATTTTGTTTTTCTCTATACTATTTGAATAGATAAATTACTTCATTTAGTGACTTAAATGGTAGGAAATTTTTCAATAATGTTCAACTTAAAAAAAAAACATTTTATTAAATAAGTCACGCACCCTTTACATATATCACTTAGGTTTGAACTCATGACTTCAAAGTTATTGATTAAACAACTTAACCAACAAGGTCACAACTCACACCGACAAAATGAATCAATAATGTTTCAACTTCCGACTACAATCGTACATCTTACCTAATGTTATTCTAGATACGAGGATTCTCCCTCGGCGCCGGATTATTCTCATGGCCTAGAAAGTATTCAAGGATACAATATTTCTATGTTTTGAATAGAATGAGGTCGACAAAAGAAGATTATATTGATACGATCAAAAACTGCATCAAGAAATAAATAGTATGGAAATAAAATATGCAAAAATGCATCATGAGACATCCAAATGGAAACAAAACAGGGTGATATAGCGCTACAATACTGAAACGTTGTTCTTGCACTACGAACATCAACAATGTACTGAATTGACACTACTAGAAAAGAAGATCGACTTAAGCGACGAAATTTTTTAATGTTAACATGACTCATCGTCTAAGAAAACTAATTCGTCGCCCAAGAAAAACTTAAGCAAGGTTTTAAATGGTGATCTAGGCGGTATCTAGATACTAGACGGACCCTTGCCGCCTCGATTATGGGCAAGTCGACCTAGAAAACCATTCAGAGTTTAGGCGGGTTGGAAAGATATTAGGCGGGCTAGGTGGTAATTAGACGAACTGGGCACATAGTAGGTGGAGGCACTGGGTTTGAAAATTCGTGAAAAACTGAAAACCCAAAAAGGATGTTGAAGCTTCGCACATAGAAGGTGATAGCTAGATATTCCGAAAAAGGTAGATAGAGAAAGATTTGACAAAACAATGCTTCAATTAATCAATCTACTTTGGCTCATGATACCTCCTAGTGAGCGTTAGTTTATTCGACCAAAATGAAAATCCATACGAGAAAGATGGAGAGAAAGGAGAGATTAAGTGCAGGTGGAAGACGTGAAGATAATTGAGGGTAAGTACTTATGTATATATGATAAGAATCATAAGATCTATATTGTATAGTTCCTATCTAGAGCGAAGATTGACTTTCAAATTAAAGTATGAAGTTCCTTATTTGACTCATTTTTCTGTCATATTTTCACATCTCTACCGTTCAGTTTGTAGAACCTAATGCATATGTCACTTTTGCAAAGTTTCTTTGAATTTGATGATCGTTTGAGTTTCATAATAGTTATTTACACAAACAGTTCCGATTAGAGAGAATTTATGGTCCGTTCATTGATGAATGAATCTAATTTGGTATATTAACTATTATCAAATTCGATGAAACTTTGCAGAAGTGATCTATGCATTAGGTTATACAAAATGAACGGTGGAGATGTGGAAATATGACCGAAAAGTGAGTTAAATAAACAACTTCACACTTTAATTTCAGAGCGAAACTTCGCTCTAGATAAAAACTATATATATACAGTTCTCTTTCAGAGCAGGACATTGTTTTGAAATTAAAATGTGGTGCTCCTCATTTCGCTTGTTTTTAGGTCATATTTTCATATCTCTACCGTTCAGTGTCTAGAACATAGTGTGTAGCAAAGTTTCATCTAATTTAGAGATTATTTAGATGAACAATATGAGCGTTGTTTCTCGTGAGTGAGGCAGAAACAATGGAGAGTTGGTGAATTGGGGTTGGGTTAGAAAGAGATAAATCAAAGTGACTTAATCTCAGCCGCTCATTTTATTAAAGCTAGATCTGATGGTAGGGGAGTTATCTCTAATATATATAATCAAAATTCCAATGCTAGAGTTGGACCATCAAAATTACCGACAAGTCCAAGAGGCCCTATTTATGAGCAAGCCTGCTCAAAGCACTAAGTGATGAGTGAGGGTGGCATAATCAATATCTATTATAGGTAATAAATAATTATGTAATGAAAATAATTAATAGTAGTACAATAGTTTTATTTAAGGCTAGGGTGTTAAGTCATGCATTTACTTTGTCCTAACGTTGTAAAATAAGTTCTCAAAGTAGTAAATTTAGTCCTCAAAGTTATAATATGAGTCCTCAAAATTGTAAAAACTATTAGTTACAACAATAGTTCTTATGGATCCTTAAAGTGGTAATTAAGTCTTTAATGTTGTAACATGAGTCCTTAAAGTTCCATCAACTTTTTTGTTATTCACTTTTGAGGACTCAATTACCACTTTAAGTACGCATTTTACCATTTTCAAAACACATGATAACTAATGTTGTAACTAGAAAATTTTAGGAATAAATTTAGTGTGCCACCCTAAACTTTTATTTGGTCATCTTTCACTTGTGTCATTGATAATTTTTTTTAATCATGTGTACTCTTGTATTCTCAAAATTCATTAAAGCCGGACAAAATTTCAAATCATCTCCTAACATGCATCTGGTGTGGAGGGGACAAAGGGGGCTCACTTTTCAAATTCTAACACCTAATAGAGGGGCAAAAATGTTATTTTTGTTTAAGACATTTTTTTTTCACTTTTCTGTTTTAAATTTTCTTTATATCATTCTTTTCTTTTTCTTTTTCTTCTCTCTCTTGCCGAATTTTAACTTCCCCCATTTTGCAAAATTAAACACTTGAGCTTCAGTCTTACTATCCGAAATGACTCTGATGTGGAAGAAAGAACAAAAAAAAGAAAAAAATATATAAAAAGGTGAAAAAAGAAAAAGAAAAAGAAAATGACGTATTTGCCATCCATAGTGTTATAATTTGAAAAGTGGGGCTTCTTTGCCCCTTCCACATCAGATGCTTACATCATGTTAGGAGATGATTTGAAATTTTGTCCGACTTTGATGAATTTTGAGAGTACAAGGGTGCACTTGATTACAAAACAAATCTTGGACACAAGTGAAAGATGACCGAAAGTTCAAGGTAGCACACTAAATTTATTCCTAAAATTTTTTAGTTACAATATTAGTCATCATGCGTTTTGAAAGTTCAGGTTATATAGGTATCTATATGTGTTTGATTATTGCTACTAATATGTAATTTTTTGAAATAGTGAATAAGGTAATTTACACAAAAATAACATTTTTGTTACAGTAAAAAAAATGACTTAGGCGACGGAAACAACACATTTCGTCGCCTAAGATAAAACACCTAACCGACGAATACAAACATATTCGCCGACTAAGAACTGATACGAATTCTTCGATTTAATACTTTACTGACGAATATTTCGTCGCTTAAGAACGAAGCAAGATTCGTCGGGATGACATTTTCGTCGGCTAAGGAAAATTCCGTGTTCATCGGCTAAGGAAAATTCCGTTTTCATCCAAATAGTCCTTATGATCTTTAACTGAGAAAATTGTTTGAATGACTATTTGGATGAAAAATCATGACTTTAAGGACTATTCTTATTAAAATAAAACCATAAGGACTATTTAGATGAAAAATTGTGACTTTAAGGACTATTTAGATTAAAATAAAACCACAAAAACTAAACAGTTGTTGACTTCAAACCATAAAGACTAAACCAATTTCAATTCAAAGACTTAATTACAACTCTGAGGACTAATTACTACTTTAAGGACTCATTTTACAACTTTAGAACCAATGCATGACATGCATTAACATATTGTAGAATTTTTGTTTTATTTAATTTTTATATTTTTATACATCTTACAATTATCAGTAAACTCTGAAATAAAAATGATTTTCCAACTTAAGCAACAAATTTATTATTTTAGTCGCCTAGGCACAAAATTATTTGGCGGAAAAGTGATGCGCCAATTATTTTTGGTCAAATTTTAATACACCTAAGTGACGAAAAATGATATATATCGTCACTTAGGCCCGAATATTTGGCGTGCCCTAATAATTTGGCTTCGTGACTGAAGCATCAATGGGCTTCGTCTCCTAATTGTTTACTGTATATAAAGAAATGTTCTGTTTGGTATGTTTAGAAAATCCATAAAGTTTCTCTACTAATTTCAATTGGTGGAGGTGGTTGAAAGTTTGGGGGACTACTCTACTGAGAGGAGTCTGAGAGAGTTCGGGGGCAAGATTTATGGATTTCGATCATCTCCCTCTTAATCAAAACTAGCTCTAAGTCGTAATGATATTTATATTTTGTGACAATGGGGTAAACTAAATTTAATTCTAATATTATTATAGTTAGGTGGTTAAATAATTTTAACCATTTAAAATGGTGAGCTCCCAACCAAATCTCATTCAAGAATCCAACGAACCAAAAATTTATGTACTGATTACCAGGAAGACTTAGCTCTTTCCCAACCTAGCTGCCCATGCTCGAGGCAATTTACTTGCTTACTTATTGTCACATCTCAACTTTTAGTTTTTATCTTATTTACTAGCTTAATATTATAAAGAGTTTTATCGTCTTCATAAATGAGTTTATAATTTCAAAGATCTCAGACACAGCCCGTTGATGGGCCTAGCCCGAGTACGGCCCACCACATTATGGGCTTGGGCCGTGGGTCAGGCTGGGCCTTACATTTGAGTAAATGAGTTGGCCCAAGCACGAGCCTGTTAAGAAGTGACTCATCGTGGGCCAGCCCATGCGTAGCCCAAACTAGATTAGGTGGGCCGGGCCGAGCTGGACAGGCCTGTTTGCCAATTCTAAGGGACAATCTCTCCTGAAGTGATCATGACTACCACACTCATAGCACCTCGTAGACTATTGCTGTCCAAAAGAAAAAGTCTGACCACGAAATGTCCCACCTTGGAAGCTGCCACTAGTATCAAACTGTCCACTCTGTTGTCTATCGAACTGGCTCCAGAAATGTCTCCTGTTACGTCCCCTATCCCCTGAACCGACAACTAGAACTCGATCCACCACTACCGCCACTACCAACTGATATTCTTTACCTTGAGCTTAGTGTAGATATATCTTTACCCTATCCTAAGGAATTAGTGGAGCACAATATATTTGGAGATTCATTGTGGTTAAGGTGGTACTGTTGTAAGCAAGTTTGGGGGAGCTACTTATCGATTCAAGGAAGGAAAAGAGGAAAAATAAAGTTGTTGGCTGTTGAAAAAAAAAAGAAGAAACAATATGCATAGCCAAAGAGAAAAGGAAGAAAAAAAATTAAAAATGTAAAAAGTTAGCTTCCTTGAATCTGATTCATTGTTGGTTGTACTTGGGAAGGTTAGAATGAAGCAAAGGCCCAAAACGGTGACATCTGGCCTCATAGAAGAAGAAGAAAAATCTGATTACTTGCTTCATGAAATTTCAAGTTCAATGCCTCAAGGAGACATCGTTGTAGTGCTCTACTAAATTTCCTTAGGATCTTTGTGTTTCTTTATCCCTTCTTTCATGAAACCCTACACCCTTTGGCCCCATTACAACCTGAAACAAAGTCCTATTTGATCATTGGGGATGGCAGCTGGTCTGTTGGAGATTTGTGTGTGGAGATGAGCCTATGGCTTGGGTTTCATTTGGTCAATGTCTGGTATCGTTCGTGAAATCTGATTAAACAATTATATTTATAAAGAGCATTCTTGTTATTTACGTGAGCTATTTGTTTTGTACATATTATCTCTCTCACGTACATAGGATGTGTGCAAAAGTCAGAAAATCATGAGTGAAAAGATTGGAGTGCACCCTTGCGAGGAATCAAGTTGAAACATGAGATTTTGAGCAGGATGGTTATCAAAATGGATTAGTTTTTAAGTGAGGTTGTGAATTAATATTGTGACTGTTTGAATCTTAATTGACCATATATGTGGGCATTATAGTTCTCTGATATGTTTGGAAGGCGTTAGGTTTGTGTTTAGTTTTCTTGTTTTGCTCGAGGACTAGCAATATCTAAGTTTGGGGGTATTGTGACTGAGACAGGTGTCCCTATGAGACAGGTGTCCTTATGGATCTTGAGAAAACTATGTTCCATGATGAAGACATGATACAAGAAAGTCGGCCTCGTCCGTCTGTCTTTCAACACCTTACAAAAGAGCCCCAACCTCGAGTTTCTGTGTTCAACGATTGGGCGAAATTCATCCCAAATCACAAAAGAACAGAAAGTGGAAGCTCAAACGACAAAGGGTGCTCATGGCTAAACAAGTAGACAAGAGCGAAGAGGGATTTGCATCAACAAACTGCACTTCCACCGAAGAAGATCAAGATGAAGACGAAGAATACGAATTCATCGATAGTGCCCAACCTGCCCCGCCCCAGATAGAAGACGGAGGACAAGCGACAGTTGATGAGCTCCAAGAAATAAATTTAGGCACCAATGGAGACCCAAAACCAATATTTTTTAGCGCTCTTTTGACTCTAGAAGAATTTCAAGACTACAAGAATCTTCTTGAAGAATACAAAGACGTGTTTGCATGGGGCTATCAAAACATGCCTGGCTTGGACCCTAGTTTAGCTGTCCATAAGCTTGCCGTTTCAAAGGAAAAGCCATGGGTGAAACAAGCTCCCCGACGCTTCCGCTCAGAGCTTGCTGTTCAAATCGAATCTGAGGTTGACAAACTCATCGATGTCGGTTTCATTCGAGAAGTTAAGTACCCCACATGGCTCGCTAGCATCGTACCCGTTAAGAAAAAGAACGGGCAAATTCGTATTTGTGTCAACTATAAGGATCTCAATGATGCGTGTCCAAAAGATGAGTTCCCACTTCCAATCACGAAGTTATTGGTGGACGCCACAACAGGATACGGCTCTTTGTCCTTCATGGACGGTTTCTCAGGTTACAATCAAATTAAGATGGCACCCGAGGACGAGGAGCTTACAGCCTTTCGTACACCAAAAGGAGTATATTGCTACACAGTAATGCCATTCGGCTTGAAAAATGCAGGTGCAACTTATCAAAAAGCAATGACTCACATCTTTAACGATATGCTACACAACACAGTTGAATGTTATGTGGATGACTTGGTGGTCAAAACAAGAAAAAGGCAACACCATCTAGGTGACCTGAGGAGAGTCTTTGAAAGGCTTCGGAAATAGAAACTGAAGATGAACCCTTTAAAATGTGCCTTTGGGGTCACGTCTGGAAAATTCCTCGGCTTTGTTGTTAGATACCGAGGAATCGAGGTCGACCCTACCAAAATCACGACAATAAAGGAAATGCCAGCACCAAAAAATCTTCGAGAGTTTAAGAGGATTGCAAGGAAGACTCGCCTACATAAGGAGGTTTATATCAAATCTCTCTGGAATGTGCCAGCCATTTTGAAGACTGATGAAGAAAGACGTACCTTTTGTCTGGGATCAAGCATGTCAAAATGCATTCGATAGTATCAAGCACTACTTGCTCAACCCACCAATCCTAATGGCGCCTATAAAGGGGAAAATTTTAATCCTCTACATAGCTGCTCTTAATCACTCCTTGGGGGCATTGCTGGCACAAAATAATGAGGGGAAAAAAAAGGCTCTCTACTATTTAAGTCGGACATTGGTAGGAGCTGAATACAATAATATGCCAATAGAGAAGATCTGCTTAGCTTTAGTCTTTGCCGTTCAAAAATTACGGCATTATATCACTACCAGAAGAAAGGCTTTAGCCGACGAAAATAAAAAAACCAGGCCGACGAATATTTTTTTCGTCGGCTAAAGTCCACTTTAGCCGACGAATTTTTTGTTCGTCGGCTAATTTAAAATTTTCGTCGGCTATGGTCAACTTTAACCGACGAATAATTTTTTTCGTCGGCTATAGTCTGCGAACTTTATCCAACGAAATTTTTAAAAGTTTAGCCGACGAAATTTTTTAAAGTTTAGCCGACAAACTTTTTAAACTTTAGCCGACGACATTTTTAAAAGTTTAGCCGACGAAAAAATATAATTTTGTCGGCTAAAGTGCCTTATATTTGCAGATCTAGACAACAACTCATCTGAGAAAAAAAAACTATACGTAGAACCTTCAAACGCAAAAAAGTCGTGAAATAAGATATGACCAGAATGGTCAAATACGTCTACGGTTGAAAATCACAGTATTCCGGTAAAGTCTCGGTGCCGATAGTTGACTTACCCTTATTATTCACTATGCTGCAGATTTGGCGTTTGGTGTCTGATTGACTATTGTGATACCTTTCCGGAAGTGTAACGGCGCTACGAGTCAAACTCATGGCTAATTCCATGATGTATAGGCTTTTTTGGCCATCCGAGTCCGTTTAGGGCTTCAAAATGCAGTTTTCTTATTTTTGATTAGAGTTGACCATTTCGATCGAGCCCTTAACTTTGTCGAATCCAGTTGAATTTTTTATCATAGACATCTTTCATCATAATGATCATATCTGACGGTCAAATTTTGGTTTGTGAATTTTAGTCATCGGAATCACAACGTGTCTACTATTTTCTGTTATTCGGGTTTATGGGGAGCCCTATCGTCGGAAGGTAAATGTCTCAAAATTTTTATATGGGCAGTTGCGTCTCATCTACGTGAGAGTTTTTTTGTCTGGAAGGTTTGACCAAACTACGTAATATAGAGGGAGATATGAGCGTTTTCGTGTGATAAGTGACGATGGATTATGGTTGACCATTTCGATCGAGCCCTTAACGTTGTCGGATCCAGTTGAATTTTTTACCATAGACATATTTCGTCATAATGATCATATTTGATGGTTGAATTTTGGTTTGTGAATTTTAGTCATCGGAATCACAACGTGTCTACTAATGTTGTATAACTTGTTTAGTAGGTTATACAACTTTTTGAACCAACTCTACATAGGAAGCAAAATTATTAAAAATCTCGTGAAATAAGATGTGTTCAGAATGATGAAATACGGCTATGGTTCAAAAATCACGTAAATCGGGTAAAGTCTCAGAGCCGATAGTAGCGGTCAACCCTATTTACCGTTATTAGTTCTTATGGGGAGCCCTATCGTCGAAAGGTAAATGTTTCAAAATGTTTATATTGGTGGTTGCGTCTCATCTACGTGAGAGTTTTTCGTGTGGAAGATTTGACCAAACTACGTAATATAGGGGGAGATATGAGTGTTTTCGTGAATTTATAGACTTTAGCCGACGGAAATATATGAAAAGTCGTCGGCTAAGATAGTTTTTGCCGACGAATAACCTAATATTTCGTCGGTTATAGTTATTTTTTAATTTTTTAATTTTTTAATTACATACTATAGCCGACGAATACGTTAGGGTATTCGTCGGCTAAACCCTAAAATTTTTCTATTACCTACTATACCCCTATATTCGGTGGTTATTTTGCGTAAAATTTTTATACGACTTGTTGCGTGTCATCGGTTTAAAACTATTTTCAGTTGGAGGTCCGGCCAAAATACGTAATTTAGACGGTCGAACGACCTTTTCCGTGCGTTTAGGGGTTTGACTTACGAGATTGACCGTCCGAATCGAGCCCTTATTCTTTTTGGATCAAGTTGAATTTTTTCCCATACATGTATTTTATCATGATGGTCAGATCTGACGGTTGGATTTCTGTTTCTCAAGTTTGATCATCACAATCACAACATGCCAAATGTTTAAAAATACTTTTAGCCGACGAATTTCAAAGGTTTAGCCGACGAATTTCACAGGTTTAGCCGACGAATTTAGAAGGTTTTGCCGACGAATTGGTGTATAGCCGACGAAATTGGTATCTTTAGCCGACGAAATTTTCAAAGGACTTTAGTCGACGAAAATATATGAAAAGTCGTCGGCTAAAGTCGAAAAATTTTTAAAATTTTCAACCAAAATTTTTTGGCCGTCAACCAAAATTGTCAAAGGACTTTAGCCGACGAAAATATATGAAATGTCGTCGGCTAAAGTCGAAAAAATTTTAAAATTTTCAACCAAAATTTTTTGGCGGTAAACCAAAATTTTCAAAAGAGTTTAGCCGACGAAAATAAAGAATTTCGTCGGCTAAAGTTCTTTATATATATAGGTATCTTCCAGATTTTCTTCAAGTCTATTATTGCATTATTACATTTTGAGCGGCAAGTTAAAGCTTTGGGTACACAACCGGGCTTCTTGCCTCACCCTGCTGCAATTCCAGCTCCATTTTCTGCCCCCGGCCAAGTCGTTGGTGGCAAACTGATGCCGTTCATGGGGTATCCTGGAGTGTCTGGATACCCTGGAGTTTCTATGTGGCAGTTCATGCCACAGGCTGCAGTTGATACCTCACAAGATCATGTTCTTCGTCCCCCAGTTGCTTGAGATGGTTGCTTTCATTTAACATTTGACTAGTGTTTAGTTAAGCACCGGCCAAATGTTTTACCTCTTTTTCTTTTTCCTAGCTGTTAAAAGTTTTACATAAGATTTGATTTAGAGGATGACAAGGGGAAGTGGAAAAATAATGCAATGCTTTGGATAATAAGTTGTACTTCTCATCAATCAATTTCATTAATATAATCTGTCAAAATATTGTTCGAAATGTTGAGAGGAAGATTCTGTCAAATTTTGGTCGTGATTGGAGGTGGCCGAAAGTATCTGCAGTTTTTTTTTTCAAAACCCAGCAACTTTAGCCGACGATATTTAAACACTATATTCGTCGGCTATAGTATTTTTTAATTTTTTTTATAAGGTTTAGCCGACGAATAACCTAATATTTCGTCGGCTATAGTTATTTTTTAATTTTTTTATAAGGTTTAGCCGACGAATTATGGCATGTTTCGTCGGCTATAGTTATTTTTTAATTTTTTTATAAGGTTTAGCTTTATATTTCGTCGGCTATAATTATTTTTTTAATTTTTTTTATAAGGTAGGGCCGACGACATATTTTATATTTCGTCGGCTATAGTTATTTTTTAAAATTTTTTACAAGGTTTAGCCGACGAAATATAAAATATTTAATCGGCTATAGTTATTTTTTAAAATTTTTTACAAGGTTTAGCCGACGAAATATACTATGTTTTGTCGGCTATAATTATTTTTTTAAATTTTTTTACAAGGTTTAGCCGATGAAATATACTAAATTTCGTCGGGTATAGTTATTTTTTAATTATTTATTACGCACTTTAGCCGACGAATATTTCGTCGGCTAAAGTCTCGGAAAAAACCGACGACATGTTTTTCCTCGGCTAACTGTGGGACTATAGCCGACGAAAAAAACAATTTCGTCGCCTAAAGTCATCACAGACGGCCTTTTCCCGACGATACTATAGCCGACGAAGGCTCGTCGGCTAAGGTCTTAGCCGACGAATTTTTTTAACAGGCCGACGAAAATCTTTCGTCGGCTAAATTGCTTTTCCTGGTAGTGTATGCTTGCTCATAGTGTCACCTTGATATTTAGAGCTGATCCTTTAAAGTATTTGATGACAAAGCCCATGCCCTCAAGATGACTTGCTAAATGATCTCTGATTCTCTCAGAGTTCGAAATAAAGTATGTACCCCAAAAAGCAATAAAGGGGCAGGCACTTGCGGACTTCTTGGCGGCACACCCAGTGCCAGATGATCATGAATTACCCAAAGACTTGCTAGATGAAAATGTCTTCTCAGCCGAGACTCCCTCATGGCAGTTGTACTTCGACGGGGCAGCTAGAAAACAAGGAGCTGGAGCTGGCATCGTGTTCATCACGCCTTTTGGCGGTATAATCCCCTACTCATTCTTTCTAATGGATTTATGTTCAAATAACATTGTAGAATATGAAACACTCATGATTGGCCTCGAGATCACTTTGGAGATGAGGATTGACTCCTTACAAGTGTTCGGTGACTCCCAATTAATCGTCAGACAAGTGAATGACAAATATGCGGTCAAAAACGAGAGCCTTGTCCCATACCACCAACGGGTCAAGTACGTTATGGGACAATTTCAAAATATAGATGTTAGCCACATTCTTAGATCAGAGAATGACAAAGCAGATGAATTGGCTACCCTGGCAGCTTCTTTAATCCAACTTGACAAAAGAGACATCCAGATTACGGTTGGGGAACGACGATTGCTGCCAACACTACTTGAACGAATGGATGGCATCAACGAAGTACATCTGGTTTCCGTGTTCGAAGTCGAAGAATCCGATTGGCGAATGGACATGATCAAGTATTGTCAGTCAGGCATGCTACCTACAGATCCAAAGAAAAGAGTCTACGTCAGGCGGACTGCACCTCGATACACATACCATGGTGACACTTTGAATAGGATGTCCTTCGATGGGATACTCTTAAGGTATCTCTCAAAAAAAGAGGGAGCGGAAGCTCTTAAAGAAGCCCATGCTGGAATATGCAGAGCCCACCAGGCTGGTCCAAACTTAGCAGCCCAGTTAAAGAGAATAGGCTATTACTGGCCATCAATGGTACAAGACTCAGTAAATTACGCACGGTCATGCAAGGCCTGCCAGCTACATGGGGATTTCATACACCGGCCTCCATTACCTCTTCATCCCACGTCTCTCTCATACCCTTTCGAAACATGGGGGTTGGACGTTGTGGGAATCATAGCTCCTAAATCCTCGCACCTGCATCAATACATATTGGCTGCAACAGACTACTTTTCGAAATGGAGCGAGGTGATTCCTCTCAAAGCGGTAAAAGCAGAGGATGTGGCAAAATTCATCAAGACTCACATCATCTATCGCTTCGAAGTTCCCTCTAAAATAATATCTGACAACGCCACATACTTCAAGTGCAGAGCCATGATTATAATGTGTGAAAAGTATAAAATTCAACATGCATTTTCATCTAGCTATAACCTGACAGCTATGGCCAGGCAGAGGCCTTCAATAAGGTACTTTGCAACATCCTAAAGAAGATAGTCTCAACAAACAAGAGAGACTGACATGATCGTCTCCCTGAGGCATTGTGGGCATATCGGACCACTGTTCGCACAACAACCGGTTGTACTCCATTCAACCTGGTTTACGGCTCTGAAACAGTACTGCCATTAGAAGTCCAACTGCTTTCTTTAAGGATAGCTACAAGGTTGACAAATCCAAATGAAAACACACAAATCAGGCTTGCAGAGCTTGAAGCCCTCGATGAGAAGAGACTTGATGTGCAACAAAGACTCGAGATCTACCAAGCTCAAATTGCAGGGGCTTTCAACAAGAGAGTTAAGTTCAGGTCATTCAAAATAGGTGACTTGGTCTTAACAATCCGAAAGCCCATCATTGTTACCAGGAAGTCAAAGGGAAAGTTTGAACCCAAATGGGAAGGTCCATATGTAGTCACCAAAGTCTTCACCAAAGGCGCATACGAAATTTCAAACGCAGACGGAGACTGCATCTACCCTTGTGTTAACAGGAAGTTCGTGAAAAAGTTCTACGCCTTCTAAAGCTCGTTGGACTGATAAGCCGGGAGGGCGGTCCAGGCAAAAGTTAGAGCACAAAACCTCCCGAACTACGACGGCTTGATCCCCCGAAAAGGGGTACGTAGGCAGTCTAGTCCCAAAAGGCTAGATGCAGCCACCCCATAAAAAAAATCATCCTGAATCAATCAGGCGAACTACGTGTAGCTTGATCCCTTCATAGGGTACGTAGGCAATCTAGTTTTAAAACTAGATCCAGCTGCGAAAAAAAAAAAGTTTTCAAAAACAACTTGGCCCAAATTCAAATGGGTGAACTACGTTTGGCTTGATTCCTTCACAGGATACGTAGCTAGTCTGGTGACAAACTAGATCCAGCCATATTTTCAAACTAACCCTTTTCTCTCTTGTGATTGTAAACAGGTAAAAGAGGATAGTTTGACAAATCCATTATCATTGAATAATGGTATCAAAAGTTGAGCATACACCAAGTACAAGTCCGCAAGACAAGAAAGAAAAGAATATTGGCGGGAAGACACGCGAGCTCAAATATCCCGCCCCGCCAAGACATATTCCTTATAGACGAGTACACATGATAAATAAAAGTTGATGTTCAAAACAAATTCTTTTACATCGTACCAAATTTTCCAAGTGAAGTAACAAAGAAATAACAAAGCAAGACAAGAAGAAAAAATAACACATGAAGGCAAAATGACTTCGCAATAGCCATGCAAAGGGAAGACAGTGAGACAAGACGCGCAGTCCGCACACGGTCTCATGCTTACGCCTCGCCAAAGGTCCTTAAAGAATTGATTAGTCGTTTGAACTCCTCTTCCTGAGCTTCGTGTGAACTTTTGAGGAGCTCGAATTCTACAAGCTGGTCTTCCTTGGCTTCCATCCTTGCCTGGCGAAGTTCTTCATCCCGCCTGTTTTGTTGAGCAGCCGAGTCTTTCAAGAAGGCAATTCTATTTTCAAGATGTTCCTTTGCGAGCTCATATTTTTGACGCAATTGTTGTGCTTGATGCTCCGCCTTTATAACATGCTCTTCACTGGCCCTCAAAACCTCAAATTCTTGGTTAAGACCCGACAATTCCAAGTCTAACATGGCCTTGGTGCGATGACATTCTTCATGGCTACGTATCAAATCACGGAGGTGTTCAACATCTATTTTGGAACACTCCTCAACAACACGCGAGCTTTTGGAAATCATATCCTCCAATTCAAAGGTTTTGCTTATATTTTCAACAAACCTTTCAAATCTATCCTGACTGGATCCATAGGACCTAATCACTGGTCCCAACATCTCAAGTGACTCCTGGACCTCGCCGCGACAATCAGTAATGAGTTCCAGTGGTTGAGACAAGCTTATCTTACGCAAAATGTCTTCCACCTCTGAGATAATAAAATCACCCCAGTGCTCATTCCGGCCCGAGTTGAAGATCATACGTAAGATAGATGAAGTTTCATTTGGCTGACAAACACCTTCATCTCCAGGCTCGCATGCATCAGGATCCACTGGCTCTGTACTACCACTTTTAGAGTCAGAATGATCTCTTGGTGATGTGCTAAAACTCTTTGCTTCCAGTCCTGACTCCCTCAACTGAGTTGGTTCTTTCCAAGTTAGCAAAAGTAATCCTGTCTTTGTTCCAATCAATGACGGCTCCACATCATACTGAGTCTTCTCACAGACTGATTCCAAGCTTTCAGGTCAGGGGATGGTAACCTTAATACCAGATCCCTCATAAGCAGCTCTGGTTCATTTTGAGGAAACCCTAAAGGATTTTCCTGCGAGGTGGATTGACGCGGATTCTCTTGCGAGGTGGACTTGCACGGACTTTCTTGCGAAGTGGACTGGCGCGGATTCTCCTGCGAGGTGGACTTGCACGGATTCTCCTGTGAGGTGGACTTGCGCGAATTCTCCTGCGAAGAAGACTTGCGCGGATTCTCTTGGACATATAGTTTGGTTCCCGCATCCTTACGCTCGGTTTCCACTTGCTTCGACGTGGACCTTGGCTTCTGCAAGTCCTTTAAACTTGGTTCAGGACTTTGCGGCCTTGAAATCAGGTCATGTTGGCCCTGTGACTTTGAAATCCGGTAATGTACAACCACTGATTTCAACTTCGAAATAGCGATCTTGTCACCATTACGCAAGGCATGATTAGTCGGCGGTGATCCTATTTCATCTGCGAGATCATCGCACCGAGCTCGCTTGTTGCCCCGACTTTCCTCATCAAGTTTTGTCCTATGAGTTTTCTTGCTCATGAAAGAAGAAGCACTTCCGGAATAAACAGCTGGATCTCTTTCCTCAAAGTCAGGAAAAAATATTTTTCCCAGTCCGCCAGCGGATACACCTTTAAGGGATTCTGGCAGGAAAATACTATTCTTCTTGGCGAGAGCACGCTTCTTCAAGGTCATGTAAACAAAAGACACAGACCGACCAAGATAGGGGGCACATGCTGACATCCACCACCTGCAATAAGTCCAGGTACACATCCCCTCATAAGAGGAATTGGGAATATAAAAACGGGAACCGATATCAGTTCTAAGGAGTTTAAATTGCGCTTTCGCTAAATCTTCAACGCCACATTTGCCCCTCTGCTCAATTTTGAATTGAAGTTTGTTGGCCGGAATCCCTTGATCAAAGCCAAATTGACGAGCGAATCTATTGGGATAGTATGGCTCTAACCAAAGCTCATCACCAATTCGTACAGGAAGTAATGAAGAACGTATACAAATCAGCCAGTCAAAGTGTTCTTCAGACAAGTTCCCATCGTCAATCAAAAAGTAACCCTTTGATTCAATAAAGGGACTAGGACGATACTCTACAGAGTCTTTGATCCTAAAAACAAGCCGAGCTCTTGTGATACTGAAATATTGAGCTTTAATTCTTGCATATCTCTTCAGCTGGGGATAGTTTTCAGGAAACTCGTTGTCGACATGACGTCTATATAAACAGTCGAAGTGTTCTCCCAACCAACCAATCACATAATGAACAAGGAAGCAACTTCGCGACTCTCCAGGCCCTCGTGGATCGAGCACGATTTTCCCAAGACTATGATAAATATGGCTCAACACTGCTGGTGCGAGAGACACTCTAATTCCTTGAGTCATTAAACATGCCATGTGAAAGGTTTCAGGTCTAATTATATAATGATAAGAAGAAAAAACAAACCTGCTGAGCCAACAAGCTAAGAACGCAGCCAGCTCCCCTTCCTTTGATGTTATCAAAGTAGGCCGGAAACCCATGAATTTTTCATGTTGCGAATGGTTTATGCACTGTGTGTCTTCTCCGTAACCTGAGTATAGCAGTTGCCCTCTATAAAAATGTCTAACCCAATCTCCCCAACGGACAAATTTCTGCTTACTCAAGACGCATAGTCGGGAATGTACGAACAAAAGCTCAGAAAGCATGGCAGGGTATAGACCGTCTCGCTGCAGCCTTTTATTTTCAGGAATAAATTCTTCATAGGGAATCCCTGAAATCGGCAAGCCACCAAGCATCTTCAAATCCCATAATGATATACTCATTTCTCCATTTCCATGATGTAAAGTGTTCGTTAAAGGACTCCATAAGTCCAGGAATGCTTTCCATGCGTTGGGACAATAATGATAAGGATATTGAGAGACGCCAACGACACCATATATTCCAGCTTGATTCAAGACATCTTCAAAATTGGCTAGAACGAATTCAGTCCACTCCATGATGCCTATCTCAAATGTAGCACAACCTCGGAAACGAAGGCTCGATGACCAATCCTCTTTGGTACTTAGCAGCTTGTAAAGTACTGGATAGAAGTTCTCTTCAAAAACAAAAGGGACTCCATCATGTTGATTATTCACCTTCTCCAAAGAATGCCCTTCAAATACAGGGGAAAAGTTACGGGTTGTCCTTATCACTTGATCCTCCAGATCCTGACGAAATGTAAGGGAGCCTGAGTTCATCTCAACTTCTGTCACCAAGGTAATGATGTCTCTAGGAGCGTCATCAATATGGATGGAATTCAAAGGCCGTGATCTCATGTATTCTATGCTCTTTCCTACCACCCTGCCATATTTGTCCAAAGCTGCTTCGCAAGAGATACGGCCATATGCATCCATTACCTGAGATTATGTCATCAAAGAAATGTTAGAAGAAAGCAATTTCAGGTAAAGTTTTGCGCGCGGAAAGCAGGTTCCACACACAAAACTTAAGGGGGCACTGTTGATCGGCAAAAAATATATATATATATAAATAAAAAAGGAAAAGAAAAGGAATTAAAACTGTCTGTTAAAAATGTCCACAAGAAACTCTACCAAGTTGGGTTTCCACAAGAAACACAGTTAACAGACTCAAAAATGTCTGTTAAACCAAAAGTCGGCATTAAGCCATAAAGCCTACAAACCTCTTTTGAACTACGGTAGGTTTGATCCCACAAAGGGGTACGTAGGCAATCTAGCAGCCCACTAGATGCAACAAAAAATTCTAAACAGAATCCTTGACACCACCAGTCAAATTCTTCCAGTCCAAATAACTCTGACCAAATTCCTAAAGCAACAGAGAATCAAATTCATAACCAAACCTTAAGAACTACAATGGTTTGATCCCTTTACAAGGGTATGTAGGCAGTCTGGATTCAAATCTGGATATAACCACACCAAAAACCAAGTCCTCATTTCTCTCCAAGCCAAACACCCTACACATTTCTCAGTTGGTACTTTGTAATTAGAATCAAAGGGTTTTCTCTTGAAGAACATGGGTTGTAATTAAGGAATTTATTTTGTTCTGAATGAGTTGAACCAGACATAAATTAAAACTCTATCTTAGTTAATAAGATAGGGTGAAGTTATGTTGGGTATACATGCATTTACAATTTTTGCCCAACACACACATACACTAAACACTAGAAATGCCAATTACAGAATTAATGCTAGAAACAATAGAAGGTCAAAAGATAAAGAGTTACTACCTTATGGCCGCTTGACAATGCAGAAATTTAATTGACAAGCCAAAGTTACTGTCAAAATCTTCCTGGCTCATCACCCCTCACTCATTCATCTATTTCCGAAAAAGACCTATCAAGACTTAAAGCATCCTTATTCCAATCAATTTGAGTCCACTAAAACACTATTATCTAATCTAGCTTTCCAATTTGAAAGGCCTCCAAAACCACAATATATTTCACATTGTCTTCCTACGTCAAATGTGTATCAGGTGATGATGAGAACAGTAATAAATACCCATAAAATAGTTTGTAC
Organism: Fragaria x ananassa; assembly: GCA_034370585.1. Classification (NCBI taxonomy): domain Eukaryota; kingdom Viridiplantae; phylum Streptophyta; class Magnoliopsida; order Rosales; family Rosaceae; genus Fragaria; species Fragaria x ananassa. The sequence goes on from CP139760.1 coordinate 7,114,658, forward strand.
CTTGAAAAGGTCCAGAAACTAGCGTTGTGCTTCGTATTCAATTCCGAGTTCAAGCATCATCATTGAAGCTCGCTCGTTGGAGAAACCGCAGTTGGGGTTGGAGAAACCGCAGTCAGGGTCGGAGGCGGAGAATGGAAGAGACCGCGGTTGGTGTCGGAGAGAGGCTGGGTTAGGGTTTGGGGCTAGGAAGCACGGAATCGCCGAGAGACACGCGCTTCTCGCTTCCGAAGCGGAAACGCCGTGGAAGCGGCCGGAAGCGATCGGAATCACGCTTCCGGAAAAAGCAGATATGGGAGCGCGACGGAAGCGCGAGCTTCTGGATTTGGAAGAGCGACGGTGGAAATTATGTAGGAAGCGCGACCTCCGTCTCGCCGTCGTTCATCTTCAGTCTGGTCGTTGCCGCCGTTGCTCTTGTCTACGGATCTACTCTCAGGGTAAGAGACTCAGAGGTATCATCTGGGTCTGCCAATGGGTGGTGTTGAGGGGTTTGGATTTTCCCGATTTGTTACACAGGATAGAAGATGATCGCCATATGAGGGAGAAGAGAGAGTGAGTAAAGAGAGAAGAAAGATGGAGAAGATGAGGGAGGAGAGAGAAAAGAGTGAAGCCAGTCTTGATTGGTTTGTTATTGATTGATAGTGCGGTGGTGCAAACTGTAGAATATGAATTCTTCTTATGAGAAGAAATCAAATACATGCACCTCCATACAAAGAAGTAGTGTTTCTCTTCCTCATATACCGTACCCAAAAACTACTCCATCCAACAGCAACATTTTATTTCATATATTCTAATATATATATATATATATATATATATATATATATATTATATTTATTTTATTCCGCGCTTCCAAAACGCTTCCGTTTCCAAGTATTTTTGAAAAAAAACGCTTCCGCGTTTCTAAACGCTTCCGCTTCCGATTCCATGCAACGTAGGTTTGGGGTCGCGCTTTGGGGTCTGGGTGAAAGAAAATAAAAGCTAGCAAGTCGAACATTTTTGCCTTAAACAAAGAAAATAGAGAATTATTTTAAAAAAGATAGAAAATAGGGAAAGAAAAGTGAAGGGAAGTTCAATTTTTGTCAAACTATCTTTGCCGTTTAAGAAATGTCGTGACTCGTTTTAAGAGGTTATGATACTTAACAAACGTCATTAATAAAATGTTTATAACATTTTAGAAATTTCACAACCCACTCTAATCACAACTTTTATCAAACGTCATTTAAGTATTTCTTATGACGTTTTACAATTGTCATAGGCAAGTTGTCATTCATTGCATTTATCAAACGTAATGAGAACATTTTTCATGACGTTCAGAAATAGTCATAAGAGTGATGACTATTAAAACACATCATAAAATACCAACCCTTACAATGACATTTGAAAATTGTCATAAAATTATGCAGAAATTTAGATTGATGTTGTTTGCTTCTATAAACGTCATGAAAAGAGCATACAATGACGTTTTCGAGCAAATGTCATAAATTTACTGTCATTAAAGCTTTTCTGTAGTAGTGCACCTATATAATCCTAACCGCCATGAAAGGTCTTCCAAAGGACTCTGTAGCTGCTGGCTCAGTCCGGTGACTTGCTTGGTCGAAGGACCATGATGCCGCAACAAAACGGCATCAAAAACTTGGATAAACTTTTCTGCCACCCACAACCTCCGCCATGAAACGGCCTCAGAAACTTGGAGTAACCCTAAACCTCCTTCGAAGACGATGCCTTCTGCGTTCGCCACCACTACACCCGAGGAGGAAGCCTTCGTAGCAGACCACCACTCGCTGCTTTGACCCTTGTTGAGATTTGCGCTCTCTTCACACCAACATGTCTTCACCGGACACAGCCGGAACAACCTCCTACACGCAACACAGATCACCCTAGCCCAAAAAGAGAGATGCTGGAAGTCGAGACCAAAGCAAGCGTCGTCACCGCCCTACACACGAAACTAAGGTTTCAGTATTCTCGACTCCGGAGAAGCCGAAGCGAATTTTCTTTGGTAGAGGCCTTTTAGTTGAATGACTTCCAAATCTAGAGTCGTTGAGTTTAATATGCCCTAAAATGGTGATTCTCTATAAATATGAGTCTGGATCGGATCATAAGATTCTTGTGCGTAATAAAACGAAAAAAAATGTATGCGCATCTAATTTGGATACTTATTTGATTAGGGTATCCTTTAATTATGAGAATTCATTCCTTTTTTGTACTTTGTATATATATATATATATATATATATATATATATGTTGAAATGTCCAGACCAATAACTCACAATAACTTATAACAAGAAACTTATAACAAGAAATGTGAAAGGTTCATGAGTTGGTAATGTGAAAGGTTTCAAGAGTTAGCAACTCTTAAGTTACACAAGGTATTAACTCTTAAGTTACACAAAGTATATATATGGATAGTTTTGGAATTATGGTGAGGACATAAAGTCATGAGTTATAGAAGATTCATGAAGCACCATTAAATGTCATGAAAGCACTAATGAGTGATGTAGAGGGTTCCTCCTTAAGCCTATATATGGAGGGGTCATTTGCTCATTCCCATCATCTCATCTCAAGAATCTCATTCATTCTAATCATCTAGAGAGTCAAGAGTGTCCACTTAAAGTTGAGAGTGTAGTAGTTTGTAGCAAAACAAGTGTGAGAGAGAGGGTCAAGAATCTCATTCATTCTAATCATCTAGAGAGTTAAGAGTGTCCACTCAAAGTTGAGAGTGTAGTAGTTTGTAACAAAACACGTGTGAGAGAGAGGGTTTCCTTCAGTGGTGTTCTTGAAGTTGTGTATCTCTTTGTACCCATTATTCTTATAATGAAGGTACGTTCTTGTTGTTGTTACCCCGTTGACGTAGGTACATCGCTGAACCACGTTATATCCGGTGTTTCATTTTCTCGATCTTTTACTTTTTTACATATTTGTGATTTGTATATATATATATATATATATATATATATATATATATATATATATATATTATTTTTCCCAACAATATATAGTAGGTTGAATTGAAGTATCATTGGCATCGGTGCATATATGTTGCAAGTCAGTGCAGCATGTATCATCAGCCAAACAGGGGGAGCTAAATATTATGGTAATAAGATGGGCTCAATTTTGTCAAGGCCATGAGTTAAGCAATTAATCTTGAAGTTGAAACTTGATGTCTTGAAGAAGCGCATGATGTCAACCAGCTCTTGGAAATATCAGTGAGCTCAGTAGTATTATAAACGAAATCTTCATCCCTTTTCAAAGCTTTTGCAGAATGTTAGAAATTATCTTTCCTTCAAGAACATGCGAACATATATAGGTTTTGAGTCGATACATCAACAGGTTTGGAATACCGATCCACCAACATGTGTTGTTGATGTTTATCCACATTATAGTAATCCTCCAACTTAATGTGTTGAAATAAAATCAGTAGTACTTTCATTCAAAAAGCACATATATAAAAATGCTTATGAAAGTGGCTAGAAACCTTAGAGAAGAACGGATGCCCGACTCAAATAAATAGCTCAAGTTACATAAGCAATCAATTATATAGGAAGTTCTTTTCTTAATGCACACTCATCCTTCAACACGATTCTTTATTTCGATCTTTTTTCTTCTTCTTTTTTTTTTTTAATACATGTTCCAAATTTCACCTCGAAACCAAAGTTTTGGATGGGAAAAAAAAAGAAAAGGAAACACGATTCACCCTGTTTTATCAAACTTCTTCATGCTTGGTGACTATGTTCACCAAGCTATTAAAAGCTTTGGAAGAGCTACCATTACCTTCAACTGCAGATCGCGCTAGACTTCTTAGAACTTTTATTTTTTCTCTCATTTCATTTCCTGCTTCACCCCTCAAAATTAGTTCCAAGGCCTTAATTGCTCCTTGTTTTGTAAGTGCCCCTCCCTCAATTCTCACAGCAATCCCCCAAACAGCCTCCACAGTCTTCATGTTCAGGTTTTGATCCCCAAAAAATGGCCGGCATATCATAGGCACACCACCAACTATACTCTCCAAAATGGAGTTCCACCCGCAATGTGTCACAAAAACTCCAACCGCAGCATGCTCTAAAATTTGTACCTGCGGCGCCCATGAAACTATTTTCCCATTTAGGCTACTCTTGTCACACCCATTGGGCAATATCTCATCTGGGTTGCCCCTAAATGACCAAATAAATGGGAACCCACTTTCAGCCAAGGCTTCTGCAAATGCTGCTAGCTCATGAGGTGGTGGACTCACCACACTTCCAAAGCTAATATATACCACAGATGCAGGCTTATGCTTGTCCAACCACTCCAAGCAACCGCTGTCGTCCTCGAGCAATGGGGGCGACGGCGATGCAAGATTGAAGGGTCCAACATTGAGATACTTCTTGAATCTTGATTTGAGCTCGTTCATCACGTCCGGTTCTGCTTCTTCGAATGAGTTAATGGCAACCGCTGCCGCCTTTGGCAGCTCTTGTCCCATTTTGTGTAACAGGGATGATATTGGTGACTCCAAATTCCCTGATACGACTCCCTCAGGTAAATCAGCAACCTCAAGTTTAGAAAATCCAGGAAGGAACTCGAGGGTTTTCACTGCATTTCCTGAAACAAAAATAATTTTCCATGTAATGATGAAAAGGACCAATGGTAAGGCTATACTTTTGTAAATGCCTGAATTTCATGCTCACCAAATATTTGAGTTCCATAATGTACGACAATATCTAATTCAGTCAGTCTCATACCAAGAAAAGGTGAAGCTTACTTAGTGATATCTAAATGTCCATTAAATATATCTTACACCAATGTGGTATACTACGTCGACTGTCGGAGACCAACGTACGTACGTAGGTGGTTTATAATTCTTTGTGAGGTATATAATACTTGTTTTAAACAAAAACCATTCGTCGTCAAACTCTAATCACGAAGGATTGATGAATGGGACATAGAAGGAAACTAAGTAAGAAACCAATAGCATGACTATATATAAATCAAGTATCAAGGATTACTATAATGTGGATAAACATCAACATGTTTATCCACATTAGAGCCTAATTATGGATACATCAAAGACTCTAATTTGAGCCATAATTAGGCCTAGATTAATTAGCAAATTGATCCTTACCACCGGTTCCAAGTACCCTTTGTCGTATCAAGTCTGTGGCAGCATGAACAAGAAGGGAACGAGATCCAGCCGTCCAAAGTGGAACCCAGGGAAGCTTCAACTCCTCCGACATATCTCCGGCAAACCAAAAGAAAGCGTCCGTCACCAGACACCCTATCTTATGCCCGGAGCCCGCCTCAGCCTCCTTCATCACAATCCTAAAGTTGGCCGGGGCTGCCTTGAGAAAGAAGCCAATAAGCTGTTCCGGGTGGCCGGAGGGCACGAAACCCTCCGGTAACCCATCGGGGACGTCGTAGGCCTTAACATTAAGGAAGGCGGAGGCCTTGGAGGTTTGAGAGAAGAGGGAGCTGTTGGCTTTAGAAGTTGTGATGAAGGAGAAGATTGTGTCGGGTTTAGCGGCAGCGAGCCGAAGAACGAGGCTTAGAAGAGGGCCTGCATGGGTGCCGAAAGGGAAGGCCAGGGCGGCGACATGGTGGTGATACTGAGTTGAGGGTTGTTTAAGGTTTTGGCCTGCCATAGTTGGTTATACGAGGAAATGTGTGAGCTCTGATTGCTCTGTAGGCTCTGGTTTGTTTATAGGAGGGCTGACGATGGCGAGTAGGTTGGTTACAGAAAGGTGAATGCTTTTATTTTCCGTAAGGTTTTACAGATGTGTGGTGGTTGGGAAAAATGTGAAAGTTAATAACGCGGCGGAAACAGACCGATCGACCGAGCGGGAAATTGCTTGGTTGTGAAACCAACAACAGGGAAAGGAAGGCTACGTTTAATTGTGGAAGCTATATCACATCTTAAAATAGCTGATAAATGTAACCAATAAAATTCACTAACCAAACGAAGAAACCTTTTTAAATACGAGATAAAACGTCCATTTCACGCACCAAATAATAAGAATAATCAGTTTACGGGTAGATTTGGCCAATTCTAATTTTCGTACGTACCATGTTTTTTCTTCTTCCATCGTATGATGAGTAGAGAAAATAATTGCATATCGGCCAATGACAATGTGACCGTCTGATGAATGAAGCTATCCATGAATTGAGATAGGGGTCGTCAATGGGCCGGGCCGGGCCAGCCCGGTCCGAAACTAGTGGGCTTGGGCCGGGCATTAGAGAAATTCTTAAGCCTTAGGGCAGACCATGGACCTAACCGGGCCAGGCCGGGCCCAACTGATTGAGCAGGGCAAGGTCGGGCCTTTTTTCTGACTGTGTTCTTCTACTTTAGTTTTGTGTGATCTTGTCAAAGCCAAAGCCAAAGCCAAAGATGAGCACTCTCTCTTTTCGTTGCTGAAGGTGACGAATCTGAATCCCGATGATCTGATCTTAAGATAGCAAAAACACAAGAATCATAGTAACATATATAGTAACAGAATAGATCAAGTAAATAGAAACACAGATCACAAAGAGCATGAGAGAAACACAAATCTGATCCATCCAATCTCTGCGACTAACGAATATTCAACTCGATGATCTCGACGAGGGGATCGAAGGCCAAAGTAAAAAACAGAGAGATATACACTCGGACTTTGAAGAAAAATAGGTATCGATAAAGGCCATTGAAGAAAAAACATAGGAAGCTAAAGTGAAACCCAGATAAGAGCATCTGCAGCGGACGCAGATCTGAGCACGAGCAAGAGGGAAAACGGCGGGCCAACCCAGAAAAGAGAAGAAGCAGGCAGAAAAGAGACGTGCAGCGGTTGGCTATGGCGAGGGAGACCGCTCGTTGACCGGGAGCTCGAGCTGTTGCTCGAGCAAGCTTTGCTCGCCGGCCTGCTCGTTCTGTCTGGCGGAGCCCACGCACGTGGGTGACGCCTGGGTTTTTTTTTTTTAGGCGCGTGCAATGCACGCCCATTAAAGATCTGAAAAAAAAAAGGGAAGCGCCAATAATAGCTTGACACGTGTCCACCCAATTTTCAGATTTGGACCCAACGGTCAAGTTGATCTGGACTGTCCATTTAAAATCCAAAATTTGATCGAACGGCCCAGATTCAAAGGCAACGGCTATGAAGGCAAAAAACAGACAGATTCCATTTTTTGGGGAAATAAACCCTAAAAAATTGCAAAAAAATCCCAAAAAATTGCAAAAAAATCCTAAAAAATTGCAAACAACACCCTAGAAAATTTCTATAAATACCACATCAAATTCATTCACTTCTCACACCAATTTGTGCACAACAAATTAATTCATGAACAGTAATAGGAGGTGCTATTTATTTGCACTGCTGCACACAAAACCTAAACTGCACCTTCTATTTGCTACACCTCCTCAAATAGTACCTGCTCCTCCTCAAATAGGAGGAGCAATCCTCTTTTACCGCTGCATATGCTCTAACACCGCTCTCTCGCTCTCTCTCTCTCATTGATTGAGAATATATATTAAAAATAACGAGTGTGGTGGAGGAGTAGTGTGATGAAGCAACATGAGCACATGGACACCTGACAACTTTTGACCATTTTTTATTTGCATGAGCACATGTGCGGTGGAGTTGTGAATGTGTGGTGCAGAAGTATTTAGTTTAGGTTTAGCTGATTATTTAATATTTATGGGCTTCAAGGGCCGGGCTTCACAGGCTGGGCCGGGCAGGTCTGTATCGGGCTTTAATGGTTCGGGCTTTAAAGCCTGGCCCTCGGCTTTAAACCCCTCCGCCTTTACCTGGCCTTATACCCATGGGGCCGGGCTTGACTCGGGCCGGGCCGGGCCGACCTTTAGCCCACAGGGCCGACGGGCTGCTCATGGGCTTTTGAGCCCTTAGGCCGAATGATGACCCCTAAATTGAGATAACTATGAGTGTTAAGGTGGAAAATGCTTTAGACACTAAAAAGTTATACTAAATACTAATACCAAATGATGTCATGTCATTGATCGTCCAACTAATATTGTGATGATATGGAAATAATGCAATTGTTATACCATGAAAGGAAATAAAACAATAAGACTATATAAACCTAAATGAGATCAACCTAAATTTTTCCTTCAATCGAAAAAGAAAAAAAGAAGAAGCTCAAATACAATCTTCTTCCTTGAGCAGTTAACCTATATCACAACCATTTTCATGGTGTACTTTTCTGATCAGAGCATGGCAGAGAGCTAAAACTTTTGTTCTCAACTCAATAGATGAATTGATTAAAAGCTACCAAAATTACCAAAGTTCTTCTTTCTCTTCTATACTATCTTCTCGTTTCACAATTTACTCTTCTAATATTTGAACTACAGGATTGAATCAAATGATAATCAATCTGTAGGATTATGATAACTTGATCGATCTATTTCTTGGTTAAGAAAATAAATTAATGGAGAAAAAAAATGGAATCGTAGTACATATATAGAACAAAATTCACTAGATCGTATCTATAAAAGTTGATGGTACATGATCATCTTCTCTTGATGAGGATGATGGCTGTACAAAATGTTTGGATTTTCTTGAGTTTAAATCTATTAATAGAAACATTATTAGTAAAAGAAATTCTTGGATTTAACTATATAGTAAAAGAATTAACAAAAGAAAATCCATGCAAACGATTACTTCCATATAGATGTCGATGAGTTGGAATATGCCACATCATTCGTTATATGATTTTAGTATAAATATTTGGAATTTCTCAAGTGTTAACTATTATTTTCTTGATAAGTGTTTCACTAAGAGACTTAATCTCTTTAATTGCATAGGTAACACGTTTAACAAAAATTCTTGTATATACCAAGGTGTAAGTGAACCAAAAATAGTACAAACACCTAGATTAACACGGTTAAGAAAACTGAAGAAAAAAAATTAAAACTGAAGAACATAAAAACACAATCCAGTAGGGAGAGGGAGAGAACTGAAAAGTCATGAATCTCCTTTAATCTTCGAGCTTGGCCATTTTCACTCCATCAAATTAGCCTTTGGGTTCCTCTCCACTTCATCAAAACAGTTTACCCAACTCACCGATATCCATTTGGGAAACCGTTCTCGCATATCTGTGTTCCAACTAAGGAATAATCTGGACTGTTGTTCAATTCTAAAGTTTCAAATATCAAGGCCTGTTTCTTTCCAATCCCACACACCTTATGAGAAGGGTTACTATCATATTCAGTTCTAAAAAATCGAAGATCAAAGCCGTCACTGTTGTTGTGCACATCCATGGCGGGGATGAGCGACGGTTATGGTCGATCTAAATTTAATGGTGGGTTTGGAGAAGAATTCAAAAGCAATGGAATTTGAGGCTCTAAAGGCCGAAGATAAATAGATCTGAATTCTGAGTAAGGCTGTTAATGGGTTGTGTCGTGTCGGGTCAAATAATTTCACGTGTCACAAGATACAAACTCAAACCCAACCCATTTAATAATCGTGTCAAAAATTTAAACTCAAACCCAACTTGTTTCTTAAACGGGTTACCGTTTCTAACATGTTTAACCTATTTAATAAATAAGTCGTGGTGTGTTCGATAAAATGACCCATGACATCTATGACCCATTTAATAAATAAACAATATCACTTAATTATATTTATTAAAAACTCCACAAAAACATAATTTTATAACTCATGAATAATCAAATCCGAATTTCAAATATAAAGTTAAACACTCCCAATCTGAAATTGAAAGACATAATCAATAATTAAATTTGAAGTTTAACTTTCAATGTATAAACCTCAAATCCTAACTTCCAAGTCTTTTTCACTTTATTTAGCTTCACTTTATTCGCATAAAAGAGTTGATCAAGCAAAACTAAGAATCAGTCAAATAATTCTCATATATAAAATTGTCATTAACGTGACCAAAATACTTTTGCAAAGAGCTAACGAGCCGCGAACACAGAGAGCTAATGAGTTGTGAACTTTAGGGTTTGCGTATTGATACAAGACTGAAACAAAAGAATTTATAGCTAGATAGTGTTTATGTTATCCTAGACTAAAGTGAAGAAAGACGTACTAGACCCTTATAGTTATGTAATATTATTTTTTAAATGGGTCGTGTATGCAGGTTATACATTATATAACCTGACCCATCTAATAAACGTGTTATGTGGGTTCATTTCAAGTTGACGGGTTGACCCGTTTATTAAATAGGTCATGACAGGTTGACCTACCATTGACCCGCTTTTTAATTGTGGGGGTTCTACCCGGTTTATTACTCGTGGGTTTCGAGTTGCATTGTCGGGTTGTGTCAGAATTAACAGCCCAAATTCTAGGTATGACTAAACAAGAATAAATGGAAGGTTCAACATTAAAATGATTTGAATATCAGACCAGAAAAAATAAATATTTTGCAGGTCGTTAAACTGTTAAAGCGCGTGCCGTGCACACCACTGGTTCAAGTGCACATTGGTGCACTGAATCTGCTCTGCATGTTTAAGGAGAGCAGCTAGGTGCACTGGATCTGCTCTGCACGTTTAAGGAGAACAACTTAGGCCTTAATTGGTACAAATTGGATAAGATTGTGAGATGCTAGGTTGTTATATCGAAAGGTTTCTACATGAAGTGAGATGTTTGGTAACGGCCTATCGTTGTGCCGACGTTTGCCGAGTGTAGCCAGACGGGATCTATGGTAGGAGGATGGTGGTGGCTGGGCTTGGAGGATGGAGTTGGAGAGGCCATTCTCATCCTCTTGATCTCAAGCAAGGTCATGACTGCTTCAAGGCTTGATCGGGCAGCCACGAATTGGGATTTGGTTAGGGTTGGATTGCTAGGTTATGTCGAAGATGGTTTGTGGTGGTTGAAGGGCCAAAAGTGCTTAAGGGTTTTGATCGGTTTGCCGATCGGGATGGATGATGAAGTCGATGGTGGGGACTTTGTTTTTGGGGTTTGGTGGGTAGCCTTTCACTGTGTGGCAAACAGTTTGACGGCGGCGTGTGAGGAACCGAGTCCAGCGAGGTAGCGACGATCATGGTGTCATGGGCGGATCCAGAAATTAAAACCGGATGAGATTTAAATTCTATTATGAAAAAAACTCTGATGGTGGTGCAAGAGAAATTTATACATTGAAAATAAGGATACATCTAGACAGGGAGAGGAAATGTAAAGAGCCTTACTCCTCGAATGCTTGTATATACAAAAAAATATTCATAAAACTGTCTATGTGTAACACACAAATTTATAGATGTAAAGCATAGCTAGCTCACCAGCTTCAAATTTCATTATCACAAAGTCATTACTAAGGATTGAAATCTCTGCAATATATCCAATATATCCCTCAATATCTTTTTATTTTGAAGGACCGATATATCTAGAGGGGTAAAAATCTTATCTTCTTCCGTATCTCTGATATTTCTTCGATATCGTCAATATCTCCAATATTTAGGATATTTACGATATATCTCTGATATATTAAATATTTGTAAAGTTTTAGGTCATAAAGAAAAATCACCTCAAAAATATTTGAGAGAGAACTGATTCCCTTGATAACATAAACTTCAAACATGTTGTTGTTGTTGTTGTTGTTGTTGTTCTGTTGATGTTGTAGCTTTATTCTTTTCCAAACAGAATAGAAACTGATGAAGATGATTCTAGAACTTTAGTTCTGCAAGTTTGTGTGTCCTAAGTAATTACAATGTTGTTGTTTGAATCAAAGGTTGTTGTTTTCTCTTACACAGCAAGAGCTTAGAGTGACTAAGAAACCTATATGAGCATTTAAACATCCATAGAACTGATTAGGAATCTTAGACTTTGCATGAACTGAAGTAACATTTGATTGGAAAAGTTTCTGTAACTTGTTCATTTAGTTAACTTTGAGCAGCCATATCTTTTCAATTAATCAAGCATTATAGACATTATTTGCATGTATTGAAAGTTTATATTCTTAGCTTGATATCTGGGTAGTTTCATTTAGAATTCGTTGGCCAAGTTTGAAGTTGAAAATATAGCTGTACTGTACATTCTGCAAATCAGCTTTACTGAGTTTTGGAGTCGGTCACTTTGTTGTGAAAAGCTGTATATTTATATTGGTTATTTGAAGTTGGTATCTTCATAAAAATTGTAGAAGACATCTTAAATATTCTTCCAGAATTTGAATCACTTAAAAATGATTTGTTTAGATTAAGATACGATTTTTCAAATTTGAGGGTCTGCAATAAGAAATTCTGCAGATCAGTTTTCTGTGTTTTTGACTCAGCTGCATTTTTACTAAAATCTGTGCATTTCAGTTGCGTATTTGAAGTTTCTGTCTTCATAAAAGTTATAGTTCACATGTTAAACATCATTCCTGAATTTGAATCTCTTAAAAAGGAGTTTTGTAGATTAAGTTATGATTTTTCGAAGTTCAGGTTTTGCATCTGGAAATTCCTCCAAATCAGTTTTCCAAGTTTGGGACCAAGTAACCTTTCTATTAAAACCTGTACATTTTGGTTCAGTATTTGCAGTTAGTGTTTTCACAAAAGTTTTGGTAGACATCTTAGTGATCATTTCAGAACTGAAATATCCTGAAAATGATGTATGTACGTTAAATTATGAATTTTCGAAGTTGAAGGTCAGCTCTAAATGGTTTCTGCATTTGTTACTATTTTACTATTTGTTCGTTTTGATTTCAATGGTTTCTTTCATTCAAACTTGTTTAGATTCATCACAAACTGAACACACACATTCTCAACTTTCAAACAAAGCTTGTGACATTATTTTCCAAATTTATTTGAGATACTTTATGCCATTTTGAAATCAGCTATGTGTAACAGTTTTTCTTCAAAATAAATCTGCATCACATTTTGCTTAGTTATCTAGCGTCAAATGTTTTCTTAATGGCCTAAGATTTTAGGTACTATGTTTTTGAGACATATGCTTTAAAGTAAAGTATGTTCTTAAGCCATATGATAGTTTTGTGTTTAAAATAAAATGTGTGCTTATGGATAGGATTGTGAATTGTATTCGGATATCTATTTCTATGCAAGGACGTGTACATTGGCAATAGCTTGGAATCAAGATAGGGAGATCTGGGGAACCTCTACCCATTATATTGTGTGAATATATGCTGGTTGGTATATTTGTATGTTTGTTTTAGAATGATTGAGTATTTGATGAAATTACATGTTTGAAGTATATGTTATCAATTGGTGCATCATTTATTAAAGTCATTTGAAAGATAAGGGTGGTGAAGGTAATATGAAATTGATCTTTTCCGTAGTTGAGTCCAAACCTCAGCAGGAACCATGCCCCAGATAGACTCGTGGTTATTAAGCAATTAGTATAAGAATGATAAGGGTAATTTGAGACTGGAGAAAGGAGAATGGACAAGAAGACTAGCAAAAGAGGGCTAGGGATTAATTTTTGGTGAAGTTGTTCATATAGTTGAGCACGCTAAGTCACCTTCTTGGTAAAATACATAATATGGGACATGTATGCTCAGTTTGTTCAACTATATGGATTAACTGGTGTAGAACATTCATTCATGCATACCATATGATGACTGTTTGGTTTTTTTGTTTGGAGAGAAATAGCTCCCTATTGAGCCGCAGGTTGAGCGCAGGTTGTTAAGCTGAAGAACTATGACAATTAGTGATCAAGACATAGAGTTAGATGAATTTCTAAATGTGTAAGAGCTTCATTTAGGAAGAGAGTACCCTTAGTCATTTCGGTTGTATCCAAATATTAGAATGAGAAGTCGATTCTTTTAAGCTGTCATTTCTTATTATCTATTCTTTTAGCTTATTTTCATTTTAGCTCACTCTTCGGGTTTTCAGGCAAAAAAATAAAAAATCTAGCCCAAAATCCGGGGCGTGACAATATTCGTATGGGGGCAGAGAATGACCTTTTAGTAGTTGTTGTAAATATAAATATATCATTACCTAAATTCTAAAATTTAGCATCTCTAAACATGTCATTTTTATATAAAGATACATATATCATTTGGCTAGGCTGCGACATGGACTAAGACTTGTATAGAATAGAGATACATATGTAATTTTTCATATATCATTTACCTCCCTTGGTGAGTGAGACTTGGACTGACCTACAATGGATGTAATTTTTTTTTTTTTAGACTAACTCTATGTAGTAATTTTTTCCTCAAAACCATCTGGGTGGGACAAGACTCATGAGCTAGATCCGCCCTTGCATGGTGTTGGAGAGGTGATGCAGCGGACGCTTTGGGTCAGAAGAGAATCGAAGGTGGTGTGTATATATGTTATGATCTTCTCTTAGTGGGTTGTTGCTAGGGCTTGGGCTTGGTGGCCCAAGTTTGGTTTTTTTTTTCTTCTTTGTTTTTTTGGTTTGTACTTTTTTTTTCTTGTTATATTTTGTTTTAGTTTTGGTCGTCCCTCCTCTTTTGGGCAAGGGTTTAAGAATTTGGGGGATTTTTTCGTAAGGTTGTGTTGGTTGTGTCGTTTGGTGAGTCATGGTTATGGTGTTGTTTCTAGGGACTATTTTATCATCGGTTAGTTCTTGTTATCAATGTAATGGGAAAGTTACTTGTGCATACATGCTGATAGTTTTAGCATATAATGTTTGAAAATGTTGTTTATTCTTCAGGTTGACTGTGAGAATGTATTGAGGCTTTTGGAAGTTACTTGTTCATAATTGTTGGTAGTTTTAGTATAGTGTATGAAAGAGTTGTTTCTTCTTTAGGTTGACTGTGAGAATATATTGAGGCTTTTGGATTATATTCTTTTTCGGTTCTTGTCCCCAAACCTTAAAGGGGTAAATTGAAATTAATCTTAAAAAATGAATATAGAATGAAAGAAAAAAGTATGTCCACCTCATGTAATTAATTGATTACATTTTTTGTTTTATTAAAACATATTAAATTAAAGATTTAATTTAGTTTACCCCCATAGGTTTGGGATTAACACTATTTTAGTCCTCACATTCTCAATTTTAAAAATTTACCCCTAAAATTTTTAATTTTCATAAATCATGTCTAATTGCTGAAATTTTGTCTAATTAAGGCCCTAAACCATATACATATTCTATTATATATGTATAGAACAGAGATACATATGTAATTTTTCATATATCATTTACCTCCTTTGGTGAGTTGGACTTGGACTGAACTACAATGGATGTAATTTTTCTTTTTATAGACTAACTCTATGTAGTAATTTTTTCCTCAAAACCATCTGGGTGGGATTTGAGTCCCAAGGACTCATAAGCTAGATCCGCCCCTGCATGGTGTTGGAGAGGTGATGCAGCGGACGCTTTGGGTCGGAAGAGTGTGTGGCATATATATATATATATATATATATATATATATATATATATTCTGATCTTGTTTTAGTGGGTTGTTACTAGGGCTTGGGCTTGGTGGCCCAAGTTTGGTTTTTTTTCCTTCTTTTTTTTTGGGTTTTACTTTTTTTTTTCTTATTATATTTTGTTTTAGTTTTGGCTGTCCCTCCTCTTTTGGGAGAGGGTCTAGCGTTTTGGGGGATTTTTGGTAAGGTTGTGTTGGTTGTGTCTTTTGGTGAGTCATGGTTATGGTGTTGTTTCCAGGAACTATGTTATTATCGGTTAGTTTTTGTTGTCAATGTAATAAGGAAGTTACTTATGCAAACATGCTGGTAGTTTTAGCATATAGTGTTTGAAAATATTGTCTCTTTTTCATGTTGACTGTGAGAATATATCGAGGCTTTTGGATTATGTTAAGTTGTGGTTGAACCTTTTTTCGGTTCTTGTCCACTGTAATCGTTAGTTGTAATGGTGAAACCTTTTTCGGTTCTTGTCCCCAAACCTCAAGAGGCTATACTGAAATTAATAAAAAGAAAAAATGAATATAGAATGAAAGAGAAGCCAAGTACGTCCACCCCATGTAATTAATTGATTAAATTTTTTGTTCTGTTAAAACATATTTAATTGAGGATTAAATTTAGTTTACTCCCAGAGGTTTGGGGTTAACACCATTTCAGTCCTCATATTCTCAATTTTGAAAATTTACACCTAAAGTTTTCAATTTTCATAAATCATGTCCAATTACTGAAATTTCGTCTAATTAAGACGTTATTTTTGACTTCATAACTCATTTTAAGGTCTAAAATAATCATATAACAGCATAAATCGTCTTTTAGAATCCTTTTTTTTTAAGATTACATGCTAGCATTTAACATATAAATTGGACGAAGGATTAATTTCAATTTACCCCCTGAGGTTTGAGGTTGACATCGTTTCACTCCCCATAGTTTTAATTTTAAAATTTACCTTCTAAAGTCTCCAATTTTCATAAATCAGACACAATTGTTAAAATTCTGTCTAATTTAGAGGTTAAATGATGGCATGAAATCTTAGAAAAAAAAGGTCCTAAAAGACGATTTATATTGTTATAAGATTATTTTAGCTCTTTTAGTGAGTTATGAAGTCAAAATTAACGTCCGAATTAAACAGAATTTCAGCAATTAGGCATGATTTATGAAAATTGAAAACTTTAGGGGGTAAATTTTCAAAATCAAATGTATGGGGAGTGAAATGATGTTAACGACCCTAAACCTCATGGTGTAAATTGAGAATTTGGCTTCTCTGCTTAGATTTATGTTGCTTGGATTTATGTTACTTAGATTTGCTTGGATGACTTCTAACCATTAAATTGAGTACTATCTAAGACCGCTATGTTATCCTTATGTCATCTTTACTTCATTTAATGGTTATAAGACATCCAAGCAAATGGAAACAACTTAAATCCAAGTAGAGAATCCGAAAATTTAGCAATTGAGCTTGATTTATAAAAATTAAAAACTTCAAGGGGTAAATTTTCAAAATTAAGAGTATGAAGATTGAAATAATGTTAACCATAAACCTTAGGGAGATAAACTACAATTAATCCTTTAATTAAAGAGGCGGTAGCATGATAAAGATCAAAGCAAGAAATTTGAGTTCAAGAGAAAGACTTCTTCCTACTAGTTGATGGACAAGCAAGTGCACCTATATATAAAGAAGCATTGATAGAAGCCGAAAGACACATATCAGAAGCCATGAGTTCCTTTTTATTTTTCTTAGTGCTAGACTAGTTTCAGTTTCTTTCAGTTGTTTAGCTCTGCTACATCCTAGTATCGATTTAGATTGTTATTTACCGCACCTTTATAGCAATTGATTTTTATCTTTCAGCCGTTTACAATTCAACTTTTTTTTGAGCAGGTAAACAACTTAAATATTACAACTTCGTGAGTTGAAATCACAATCTCCCACTTATTAAGTGGAGACTGACACTAAACCAACTACTACTGGGTGTTTACTATTCAGTTTTATCATTCGCTCTTTATATTATTGTTCTTTTACTTCTTGCAATTTTCTTTTCCACTCTTACTTTCTGCCCTTAATCTTGAGTTTACTTTCTTGCTCTTTTATTATCCTCTAACGCTTTTGCACTAGGAGTAGTTATAACGTACGTCTTCAGTTACCAATCACCATTCGACTCATCCATTGAACAACACGAAAAGTCCTTGATCTTAAAGCATTGAGCCCTCAGGCGAGAGATCTTAAGGCTTTCAATCGCTCGACGAAGTCAAATACACGCACTACATCTACAATTTCACACTTGGCCTATCGGCCGTGTGCTGGCATGCCCCGCAATCTACATAAGAAGAACATTTGTTCCTTGATCTCTCAGTTATCTCGACCGAGGTGATTTACACAGGTATCACCTTCCAAACAAAATTTTTAATCTTCGGAGTTGTAGGTAGATGCAACATTTTTTCCCACATAGTATGGTCATTTGCATTAATACGTACTGCATGCGCGGCCCAACTCCGTGTTCTTTAACTTCATTGCTAACCAAGCACTAGTGGAATTGATAAGATCATATCAGCTATATCAGGTAGGAACATAGATTTAACTAATTGCACAATTCACATCCCAAATTGATCTAGGAGGTCATTGACCTGAGAAATTCTTATGTGCGACGGTTGTGCCACCTAGCTCATGCGACCAACCATTTGAAATCTGACATATGTCTTCTTCTTTTTTTTCACACCAGCGTTCTTCTTCCTTCCTCTTCAAAGCCGCGGAAGGTCCCTGCGGCTTCTCTGGTGAAGGGTCGTATAACACCCTACGGCTTCTCCGGCACGACGAAGAGCATGTACCGGGCCACCATCCTGAGCTTCGATGAGCGGCCAGGACCTTCGGATCACCATAGGTGAAATTTGAGAGGGTTTTTGGTTTGCATTTTCATGGTGGTCGACGGCGGCGTCGAAGAGGAAGGAAGAAGAAGAAGAACGCTGGTGTGAAAAAAGAAGAAGACACATGTCTGATTCCGAATGGCTGGTCACATAAGCCAGGTGACACGACCGTTGCACGGAAAAAAATTTCCTTTGACCCTCATGTTGGTATTCTCTGTCTTTGGTGAATTAATCATGTTGGCTTCTCCGTCTATGGTGAATTAATCTTGAATCTCCACAGTGTCGGAAGCAATTTGTCACCTCCCCACCCCCTATCTCAATCTATGACACAATAAATCTCTACCCCAAAGTATACTGCTCCATATATATCATCTTTTTTTGTTTTTTTGTTTTGGTTGTGAAACATATTTATAAATGCCCAAAAGCAAATAAGAGACTCAAACAAAGCTATGAGTAGGCCCATAACAAGTCACTTTGAGTCTGATTCAGAAAGAAATCAAAACAAGAGAAACACAAATTAAACTACATAAAATAAAACCTACAAAGTAAAAAACCCAAGCACCCCAAGACACTCAAACCCTAAACAAGACTTTTTCTTCAACTCCATCTCCTAGCCGTCGGTGAGGACTCATCGCCCAAAGCTTTGACGGAATTCGCAAGAGTGGAAAGAGAATCAAGGTGATGTGCAGAGGTGAGGATATGGCCGGAGCCGCCATACATTATTCAATTGACCGATTACGATAAAATATGGTATAGAGGTACACCCACAACTAAACCAAAATAGATCTCAGCCGAGGAAACTTAGATTTGTAGAGGTGGTTGCAAAAGAATACGAAATCCTCCATGACATGGCAAGGTAGAAAAGAAGGAGTTTTGTTCGTGGTTTGAAGATCTTGAGTAACAAAGGAAGACAAAAGTATGTAAATCATCTTAAGAACAGATCTATGAGTATATCTAGAGTTTTAGATCTAAGACATGAACATAGATTTGATCTGCAATGACCGAAATCAAAGGCAAAATGAAGAGAAAATCACCACTTATGGTGAGGAATCATCACAAGGATGAGGAATCACCACCTAGGTGAAAGAGATCTAAGCAAAAAGAAGGCTAGAAGATGAGAAAGCTTGAAATTTTAGAGAGATGGCAGAGCTTCTCTCTCTAACGTGAACAATAGATCTCTCACATCTCTCCTTATCTTTCCATATATATTATCGAATCTACCCTTCTCGCCATCACACTTACCCAATTAGCATCCAAAAAATACTTTGCTTCTAATACGCATGAACTATATAGTCCGGGTTAGACGCAATTCTCTCAACCGTCTTAGCCAATAATGCTTGGTTGAAACTTGAAACCCTTTAACACTCTAAATCCCAAACCACCAAACTTTATCTTTACCGACATGAAAGTTAAAAGAAGAGATGCTCCGCCTTTCAGGGAGCTACTTAGGTTTTCAAACCAAATCTCTGCAGTGAGAAACAACATGTTTCCCCGACCATCCAGTGGCAAGTTATCGACTGCGGCGGTTTGAAGGAGAGCGATCCTCTCAAGCGATGGTGGTCACGAGATCCCAGCCATACTAAGCCTTCACCCAAGGTTGCTCTTTGCGGGGGAGAATATTTTCAATGGAAGAAAATCGATGGTTCTTATTCCATCGACAACGAGATCCGATGACCGGGATCAAGAGATGGTAGCAAATCCGATCGGTGCTCAATTTGACAAGGTCGCTGCTCGTGATGGTAAGGGGCAAAGGGCTGAAGAGATGGTGGTCAACCTACCAACGTCGGCGATTGTGACGTCATGCAGCCGCCGGACGAACTGATGAAGACGCCGGCGTGGCCATGGATGCTGGCGGCTGATCAATCATGGGTACCATCAGTGCTGATGACGGCGGTTGACCAGAGGAGGAACATACCTGCTAGGGTTTAGGATTGGATTCAGGGTCTTGGGCTTGGGTTTGATCTCAAACCCAAAAAAGGTCAATCTTGGAATTGGGCCTATGAGTCTAATTTTAATATGACTATGGCTTAAGTCGTGGTGTTTTGGATAACTTGGCAGACTAAGCAAGCTAGCTGCAGCTAGATGGATTCATGAGGTTTGGAGTACCGCAATTGAACGTCTTGGCTCTAGTTATTATGTTTCTTTAGTATCTTGTTTTGTATCTAGTTTAATCATCTGTTAAGTTCACTTGAATAAGTGAGTTAATTGTCTAATGTAATGAGGCTTTGATGTCATTCTGACTTGAGTTTATCAATGAAATTTTTGAAGCTGCTTCGCCTTTTCTTTAAAAAAAAAAAAACCAAACTTTATCTTTACCCTATTTTAGAATTTCTTTGACTTAACAGGTTATATTCTTCAGATATTCATGTGTTTTGGGCTTTAACAAGAACAAATATGAAGTATTAGTTTTAGTAGTAGGTAAACAACGAATAACTAAATAAGGAAGTATTAGAACATTATGTCTAAAATTCGAGACGAATCTATAGCATAAATCCAGATTTATAAATTAAGAAAAACAAAAACAAAAAGAAAACAAAGCGCAGACCATGTACCTTGGAATCAAATTTTAAAACATAGTTCCAAAGCTATAGTCTCCCCACCAAAACAAATGTGGCCATCATTATCGAACATGGGTGCCACCCTACAGTTTGACACTTTATACCCCAAATTTCAACCACTGCAGCCTCCAAATTATAAGTACAGTCTCCCTTAAATTTTGTCAAATGAAAGACTCAATCCACAGAACAATGTCCACATTGTACTGCTTCACCATCACAATTTCTCTTCTCCTTATCTCAACCACATTGGCACATGCTGCACCCCCAAAGCAAACTCAGCAGTACCTAAGCCTTGCCTACAAGTTCGTGGCTCCTCAAAATGCTGCTCGGTTGGCTGTCCGAATGAGGCCCCTTGTGTGGGATGCAAATCTTGCTAGGTATGCACAGTGGTACGCCAACCAGAGACGATACGATTGCGCTTTGAGGCACTCCAACGGGCCTTACGGTGAAAACATATTCTGGGGTAGCGGCAAAGGGTGGACGCCGGCTCAGGCGGTGACGGCTTGGGTTTCAGAGCGGAAGTGGTACAGTTACTGGTCGAACTCTTGTGCAGGAGGGCAGGAATGCGGGCATTACACACAGATTGTGTGGAGGAGTACAACAAGAGTTGGTTGCGCTAGAGTTGATTGTTTTGGTGGGAGGGGTGTGTTCATGGTTTGTAGCTATGATCCTCCTGGGAACTATATTGGAGAAAGGCCTTATTGAATGTTGTTCTGAGAAATTGCATGCTAGGTACGCTTATGCCTTTTACTTAATTTGTGGAGTTTGTTCCCATCATATATAATGTGATGTGCTGTGGATTTTTGCCAATCTATAGTTACAGATCAGTACTATATATATTGATTATATAATAATCTGTACGAGTTCAGAGGATGAGTACATGCATGGCTGGATCAGTTTCCTTTAATTAGGTTCTTGATCTTGTATTTATATATTTTCCGCACCAAATAGTAAGATATTTGCCACCTGAATGATTAGTAAGACATGCACAGACTGTAAAGTTACAAAACGTGTTATATATACGGTGTTGATCGATCTAGATTATCATGAACGTCCCATCCCATTGTGCATTATTGCAAGACACAATCATAATTCATACGTATTTTGGTTACCGTAATCGATCGAAGGCTTTGAACCTCGGTGAAAAAAATTGTCAACGGAATAAAAAAACAGGAAGTTCTTAAGTTGAGGACTAGTTGAGAATTTTCGGTTTATGATTTAAAAGACTCATTTTCCGATTACATTTTGACATTTCATCCGTTCAGTTTTTAGGTTTATATGAGTAGATCATTTATACAAATTTTCAATTAAATTAATGTTTGTTAAGATAATAAACTAGATTAAATTAATGGACAAACCAAATTTGTCAAATATGAACCGTTCAAGTTCATAATTGATAAATCACACTTATAAATGCTTTAACAATTTTCAATATAACTAAAAATTTGGAGATATGATCAACTCATAAATACCTATAAACTGAACGGTCAAGATGTGGATACAAGATCGAAAGATGGGATAAGCCAAAAAGTCATCAACAAGTCCTCAACTTAAGAGTCTAAATTAGAAGGGCTTCCTGGAAAAACATAAGCATAATTGAGTGTACGTTATAATTCCTACATCTACATTTTAGACATTTAAACTCTAGATTACTTGTGTTACTACTGTTCTTTTAATTATATCACGACAGCTGGATTGAATACTTTCTAGACTATGAAGGGTGTTGCTTAATTCATAACTACTACTCGATCAACAATTAAGCTTAAAAAGTTAAAATGACTACGACTGTATGTTAATTAACATTTCTCGTATATTACCACTTCGACAACTAAGATGATGATAAACTAAAGTCCCTATTAAGATAATTAGTGAGAGCCTTTGGCCTTGTTTCGTTCGTGAGAAAGAAATTAAATGATCAATTAATTTTGTACGTATTTCATTTTCAAAAATGGAAAACAACTTCCTGGCCATCTCCTTTTTGTTGTTTGGAAACGTTGGGAAAGCGAGTATTGATCAATGATTAGCTTAATTCATGTTAGTCTTGGCGATTCCTGCAAGGAAATGAAGTTAAACCATATATATTTCAACGATTCTTTCTAAACTCTAAAGAGAATAAATGATTCTAGCTATATAGTTTTATTATCTGTTGTTGTTTATGATTCTTTCTGAATAGTTTCAATGCAAGACAAAGGGCCGGACATGGGAAGATAACACCAAACCAACGTAGAATATTTGGTAGCAGTAGCAGTACGAAGTATAATTCTTGCACCGGAAAATCCTATTTCTCATACTTAATATCATGAGCAGTTGATCATACACATATATTGACAGAAAGATAAACAGAAGGAAAATCATCAAGTTCAAAGCCCAAACATCACGACACCCCACACAACTCACATTAAGAATGAACACTTAATAAGGCTTTTCACCAATATAATTACCAGGCGGATCATAGTTACAAGTCATAAATACATCTCCATCATCACACACAACCCTAGCACACCCGACTCTCCTCGTACTCTTCCACACAATCTGAGTATAGTGCCCGCACATTTGACCCGCCTCGCACGTATTCGTTGCATAAGTGTAGCACTTCTCCGCAGCAGCCCAGGTATTCACGGCGTCGATGGGAGTCCACGTCGAGCCGCTGCCCCAGTAAATATTCTCTCCCAGCTTGAACCCGTCTTCCGGGAACGAATGCTGCAGCTTGCAGTCGGCTTTTCGGATACCGGCCCACCACCGTGCGTACCTCTCGAGCTGGAAGTCCCACATGAGTGGCATCTCCCACTTTGCTGCTCTAACCATGTTGTGTTGGAACAAGAACTGGAGTGACTCTCCAATGCAGCCCCAGCATAGTTGCCTGGAGATCTTCAGGATGGTGTCATTGTTGGGCTTTTGCGGATGTGCTCCAGGTGATTGAGAAAATGCCTGAACAGTGCAGAGAGCAAAGAGAATTATCAAGGGAAAAAGTAGTGCCTTCATTTTCTGAGCTAGCTACTTACTATAGCTAGGTCCTGTAATCTGTGACAGTTTATGATCAGTGACCAAGAAGATATGAGAATCACAGAAAGCCACAAACTTTGAGGAGTGTGGAGCACCACAGAGCCTATTTGATGGTTGATGGAGGAGTTTAGATGATTTGGAAATTGGAAAGTGTACGTTGTAGAAGCTAGCACATTGTTGGCTTGTAGTTATTGTATTCTGGTTTTCTTTGCATGGCTCAGTTGGCATTTATATAAGGATGTCTGTGTGTATGATTGAAGAAGGTAGTCTCGTGATTTGGGTATGTTGCACCCGTGAACTTTGTGTTGTTTTTATTAGGGAGATTGTGGCCACCATGGTGGACTCTAGAACATGGTATGTGTCACTTGGAAGAAGCTCAGGGCATTGTCAAGGTACCGTGCAGTTGGTCCGCGTAGTCACTGGTTCTGCAAAAGAAAACAATCACGTATTTTTTTTCGGTGGGCATAAAACCCGAACGAGGAAAAAAACCCGTGAAAGCCACCAAAATCTGCTCCGCCCCAACAAAAGACAAAGCCACACCGTACCCCAACCGCCGGTCGCAGCCATACCTCATGCATACCCATCCTTCAGCCGAGAGAGAAAGGAAACAACCCCTCTTGAAACTCCACTTCCGGCCATAGCTAGCCTCGCCTCAACAAAAAACTTACTCGTCCGGCTGAGACTGTTGTGCACCGACAAAGCAAATGACCATCACCTTTGCCGGGGCGCAGCCGGACAAGCTTTGAAAATAGAACGGCGGCCTCAGAGAGAGTTTTCTCTCTAGGGTTTCTCACAACTGTGAGACTCTTAGAATTTTTTTTTCCGACTAGTTCCAGTTATACCTTGAACTTTAATTATTATCAGGAAATAAACATATTTTAATTATTAATTTTTATGCGAACATGTTTTAATCAGTTGTTATTCATTACCAATGTTTTAAAATTAAAGGCGCGCTTCAAAGCGTCAAAGGGGCGAGGCATTCGTTCTACAGCCTCAGCCTTGCTGCCTAGGAGTACAGGCGCCGAAGGCACTACGCAAGGCGACCTAGGCGACGTAGGCTTGTCTTCAGGCTCCCAAGGCGGGCGCTTCATTTTTTTTTTAACATGAAATCAACGTCGTTTGGATAAAAAGAAACGACTTGGTTCGATTTTAATTTGATTCACTCTTCAGTCTTCATTCTTCCTCGATCTCCTTCTCTCGATCAGCTTTCACCTCTTTCATCTATTCACCCATTCAAGTCTAGTTTTCTACCTCTAAAGATTCTCCTCGATTTGAAGATTTTGAGGTATGAATTTGTTGTTGGGTGTTTGGGTTTTTGTATGGGTTTTTGCTATCAGAAAGCTGCCAGATCATGCGGTGGCTATTTATTTGATAATTTGGTGTGTTACTTGTTCTGATTCCGCTGGTCTTGGTGCGTTATTTGGTGTGTTATTTGAGAAATTGGTGTGTTACATAGGGTGTTATTTGGTAATTTGGTGGGTATCAGTTGAATCAAAATGCTTAAAATTAGATGCGCACCACCTATTCGATCAAATGCCTCAGTCAGTTTCTATGGTACGTATATGGTTATATCCAATTAAAAACATTGGTATATTCTCTTCTGTGTCATAATGAATTGTCTTGGTTTTCCTGTTTTTGTACATGTTGTAAACTTGTAAGGATCAGTTTGCTTAGATTGATAATCAAACTTGTAATGATCAGTGTGAGAATTTGTAAGCACTACCAGAAGAAAGGCTTTAGCCGACGAAAAAAAAAAAACCAGGCCGACGAATTTTTTTTTCGTCGGCTAAAGTGGGCTTTACCCGACGAAATTGTCCTTCGTCGGCTAATTAAAAATTTTCGTCAGCTAAAGTGGACTTTAGCCGACGAAATTAATATTTCGTCGACTGAATAATTTTTTTTGTCGGCTATAGTCTGTGAACTTTAGCCGACGAAATTTTCAAAAGTTTAGCCGACGAAATTTTCAAAAGTTTAGCTGACGAAATTTTTAAGAGTTTAGCCGACGAAAATTTTTAAAGTTTAGCCGACGAAAAATATAATTTCGTCGGCTAAAGTGTCTTATATTTACAGATTTGGACAACAACTCATCTGAAAAAAAAATTATACGTAGAACCTTCAAATGTAAAAAAGTCGTGAAATAAGATATGACCAGAATGGTGAAATACGTCTACGGTTGAAAAATGACGGTATTCCGGTAAAGTCTCGGTGCCGATAGTTGACTTACCCTTATTATTTACTATGCTACAGATTTGGTTTTTGGTGTCCGATTGACTATTGTGATACCTTTCCGGAAGCGTAACGGCCCTACGAGTCAAACTCATCGCTACGCCATGATGTATAGGCTTTTTTGGCCATCCGAGTCCGTTTAGGGCTTCAAAATGCAGTTATTTTCTTATTTTCGATTAGAGTTGACCGTTTCGATCAAGCCCTTAACGTTGTTGGATCCAGTTGAATTTTTTACCATAGACATATTTCGTCATAATGATCATATCTGACGGTCGAATTTTGGTTTGTGAATTTTAGTCATCAGAATCACAACGTGTCTACTAATGTTGTATAACTTGTTTAGTAGGTTATACAACTTTGTGAACCAACTCTACATAAGAAGCAAAATTATTAAAAATCTCGTGAAATAAGATGTGTTCAGAATGGTGAAATACGGCTATGGTTCAAATATCACGTAAATCGGGTAAAGTCTCGGAGCCGATAGTAGCGGTCAACCCTATTTACCGTTATTATTTCTTAAGGGGAGCCCTATCGTCGAAAGGTAAATGTTTCAAAATTTTTATATAGGTGGTTGCATCTCATCTACGTGAGAGTTTTTCGTGTGGGAGATTTGACCAAACTACGTAATATAGGGGGAGATATGAGTGTTTTCGTGAATTTATAGACTTTAGCCGACGAAAATATATGAAAAGTCGTCGGCTAAGGTCAAAAATTTCAAAATTTTTTAGGCGGTAAACCAAAGTTGGAGGAAAATTTTCAAAGGACTTTAGCCGACGAAAATATATGAAAATTCGTCGGCTAAGATGGTCTTTGCCGACGAATAACCTAATATTTCGTCGGCTATAGTTATTTTTTAATTTTTTAATTACATATTATAGCCGACGAATACGTTAGGGTATTCGTCGGCTAAACCCTAAAATTTCTCTATTACCTACTATAGCCCTATATTCGGTGATTATTTTACGTAAAATTTTTATACGACTTGTTGCGTGTCATCGGTTTAAAACTATTTTCAGTTGGAGATCCGGCCAAAATACGTAATTTAGACGGTCGAACGACTTTTTCCGTGCGTTTAGGGGTTTGACTTACGAGATTGACCGTCCGGATCGAGCCCTTATTCTTTTCGGATCAAGTTGAATTTTTTTCCATACATGTATTTTATCATGATGGTCAGATCTGACGGTCAGAATTCTGTTTCTCAAGTTTGATCATCACAATCACAACATGCATACTAATGTTGTATAACTTGTTTACCAAGTGTTATGTAAATGTTCCATTTCAAAAACAAACTATACGTAAAACCTTCAAACGCTAAAAAGTCATGAAATAAGATATGAAGAGAATGTTGAAATACATCCACGGTTGAAAAATCACACTATTACGGTAAATATTCGGTGCCGATAGTTGCGGTCAATGCAATTTTTCATTTTTTCCTCCTATGAGTAGCCCTATATTCGGTGGTTATTTTGCGTAAAATTTTTATACGACTTGTTGCGTGTCATCGGTTTAAAACTATTTTCAGTTGGAGGTCCGGCCAAAATACGTAATTTAGACGGTCGAACGACCTTTTCCGTGCGTTTAGGGGTTTGACTTACGAGATTGACCGTCCGGATCGAGCCCTTATTCTTTTCGGATCAAGTTGAATTTTTTCCCATACATGTATTTTATCATGATGGTCAGATCTGACGGTTGGATTTCTGTTTCTCAAGTTTGATCATCACAATCACAACATGCCAAATGTATAAAAATACTTTTAGCCGACAAATTTCAAAGGTTTAGCCGACGAATTTCCAAGTTTTAGCCGACGAAATTGGTACCTTTAGCCGACGAAATTTTCAAAGGACTTTAGCCGACGAAAATATATGAAAAGTCGTCGGCTAAAGTCGAAAAATTTTCGAAATTTTCAACCAAACTTTTTGGCGGTCAACCAAAATTTTCAAAGGACTTTAGCCGACGAAATTATGAAAAGTCGTCGGCTAAAGTCGAAAAATTTTCAAAATTTTGAACCGAAATTTTTTGGCGGTCAACCAAAGAGTTTAGCCGACGAAAATAAAGAATTTCGTCGGCTAAAGTTCTTTATATAGCCGCAGAGCAGGGTGATTAAATGTCCTCCTCCTCCTCCACACAACCACCTCAAATAAACCCAACACTAGACATAATGCGGCCCCTCCTCCTCTTCCTCCTCCTCCTCCTCCGCCACTCTCTCTCCTCACCCCACCGTCTACTTTGCACCCCCACGCGCCCAATGGCCACCTACCGCGCCCTCCTCTCCCTCAAGTCCTCCCTCGACGACCCTCGCCGAGAACAACCTCTCACCCTCGCCGATCTCACCCTCTCCAATCTCACCCTCGCCGAGACAACCTCTCACCCTCTCCAATCTCACCCTCGCCGAGAACAACCTCTCCGGTCCCATCCCGCCTGAGATCTCCGCTCTCTCCGCTCTCCGCCTCCTCAACCTTTCCAACAACGTCTTCAACCGCACGTTCCCGCCGGAGCTCTCCAACCTCACTAACCTCCGTGTTCTCGACCTCTACAACAACAACCTCACCGGCGTGTTGCCGGTTTCGGTGGCTCACATGACCAACCTCCGCCATTTGCATTTGGGTGGCCGAAAGTTGAGCCGAAAGTTTCTGCAGTTTTTTTTTTCAAAACCCAGCAACTTTAGCCGACGATATTCAAACACTATATTCGTCGACTATAGTTATTTTTAATTTTTTTTATAATTTTTTTATAAGGTTTAGCCGACGAATAACCTAATATTTCGTCGGCTATAGTTATTTTTTTTTTTTTTTAATTTTTTTTATAAGGTTTAGCCGACGAATAACCTAATATTTCGTCGGCTATAGTTATTTTTAATTTTTTTTTATTTTTTTATAAGGTTTAGGCGACGAAATATTTTATATTTCGTCGGCTATAGTTATTTTTTAAATTTTTTTACAACGTTTAGCAGACAAAATATTTTATATTTCGTCGGCTATAGTTATTTTTAATTATTTATTACGCACTTTAGCCGACGAATATTTCGTCGGCTAAAGTGTGGGACTATAGCCGACGACATATTTTTCGTCGGCTAAAGTGAGACTATAGCCGACGAAAAAAAAAATTTCGTCGGCTAAAGTCATCACAGACGGCCTTTTCCCGACGACACTATAGCCGACGAAGGATCGTCGGCTAAGGTCTTAGCCGACGAATTTTTTTAACAGGCCGACGAAAATTTTTCGTCGGCTAAAGTACTTGTTCTGGTAGTGAAGGCTTACACCTTGGTGAAGCTCTCTCGGCTACATCTTAGCCTTTTAAAACATTGTTTATTAAAAAAAAAAAAGTCTTATTTTTTACGTTTTTTTGTGATATCGAGACTCGGCCATCACAAAAGCTTATATTTAGGTGGAATTAAGCACCCAAAGTTGGCTTCAATATATTTACTATGCTACGGTGGCGTTGTTTTGCGCGTCTGAACGGTTTGGGATCGATGGCGTGGGATGCTAGAGTTGTATCCTGAAAAATCGTGACTAATTTTTAATATGATTTTGGAAATTATCTAAGTAAGAGTTGTGCGGATTTATAGTTTAGTAGGTGGACTGAAAGTGTTCGAGAGATTAATTTCTTGAATATGTTATATTTTGAGAGGTCAAAGAGTTGACTTTTTAAGCCGTTGAGTTTCTCGAGAAACTTCTTTCACCAAAGTTGAAGAGCACGGAGATATGAGTTTGTAGACACATGGTAATTACATGTATTTTTATACTCGTAATTACTGCTTAAACACTGAATTAACTAATCCTTGTAGCATTAATATGTAACTAATTAATTTTTATTTCTTTTGAGGAAATAATCGGAAATGCAGATTTCAGAAGAAAATGATGCTACATTAGTGGTGTGTTTGGATGCCAGTGAATTCCTGAGAATTTAATCAAATAGGGAATTCCTAATTTTTTAGGATTGTTTTCCCCGTTTGGATATTTATCCCGTGTAATTAGCAATATCCAAGGGAAAATAATCATGAAATTTGAAAGCTTAAATTCTCGATTTAAATTCCTTATAAAATATGTGTCATTTATCAATTATCTTGACTGAGGTTAATCTAAATACAAATTCTTGTTATTTTAAAACTCTATGTCATGAAATCCAAACAACAAAATTCTTTATTAATGAAATTTAAATTTATGAGAATTGTAATTTTTATGATTTTGAAATTTTTTTAAAAATTAAAATTACTTGATACAAGTAGAGCAAAATAGGGATTCCGAGAAAATGTCAAAGTTCTTGATGCGGTCAACCTTGGGCCGAGCTTAGAAGAAATAAAAAAAGGTGAAAAGAAATTGATTAGTGAATTAATTAATTAACCATTGAAGTAATTAACCATTGAGGTGGTTAATTAAACTTGGTTGATTAGTTAACCAAGCAAATCATCACGTGCACCCTCCCATCTTCTCTCATTTTGACCAATCAAAAAAGTTGCCACGTGGCAGCTTCTTCTCCAAATTATTAAGACCAAGACCGTGCATCTTGGGGGTATGGTGAGGACGAAAAGGGCATCTCAATCTTACACGGCCGCACTACCTCACAATCATCCGATCTCACTTCATGCTGTCTTCAAGACACCACCGAGCCACACCAATTCATCTCTCTCCCAATTTCACCTCAAGGCCCCATCTTTCCCCTCAAAACCACCGTCTCATTCTCTTCAATCATGAGAGCTTCAAGGGTTATCAAGTTTGACTATCGGGTAAAGTAGGAAGTTATAAATCAAACTTTGTCACAATTGCTCCATAGCAAGCTGTGACTTATTCTTGTTACTTCACTCCTTTTCATCTTTATCTCTTTACTTTATGTATTTTGTTGTTGATTTGTTCATGAGTTGTGAGTAGTCTATTTAAGAAACTAGGGTTTGAGCTCTCGCTTGGATTTAATATAATGGATGTGTTTTGATTCAATGGATATCAATTTCGTATTAGGCATATGTTCAATTCTATTATTTTTGACTTAGATGCATGATTAGGAACTTGATTAACTCTTGAATGTGTAGATGAGCATGTCTACGACAAATTAGAGGACCTAATCACTTCTCTAGTTTATGGCTAGGACACTTGTTTAGAACATGGTTAGTTACGATACCAATTTCAATTGATGTATTAGCGAGCTTGGGAACCTTAATTCTAGGACTCTTTCCATTTTGGTTCATCTAGAGGCCCTACAAAGGCTTTAGATTGTCCCAATTGAGTTTCTACTACCTTGATCCAGAGTAGGTATACCATTGAAGGAATCTAATGACCCATGAGCCTTGAAAAGCCTTGGGTACGGTTCTTGATGCCGTTAGAAATTAAATGACTATTGAAAACACATTTGTGCATTAGATTTGGCTAGGAGGATACCTTAGTGACCTATTTCCCATATCTTGATTAGTTTCTATTATTTTTATTTTCAATTTTAATTTTAGTTTTATCTTTCCAAAACCAAAATCAACATTTTCGATCACTCTCGTTGTTCATATCACTTTATAGAAATTTTTTGTGACTTTGTAATCGGAAAACCGAGGATTGGAGTTAGCTTTTCAATCCCTGTGGTACGATACTTAGGGTCTAAATATTTCCCCTATCTTTGATGACCGTGCTATTATTGTGCGTTAGTTGCATCAATTAACATCAAATTGCGTGGCACACGTAACATGTGGGAGCCTTTTTAGTGAGGACTCTTAAGTTGATGACTTTTTGATTTATGGTTTAAAAGACTCATTTTTTTTTATTTATCATATTTTGATATCTCATCCGTTCGAGTAGATCATTTATATAAATTTTCAACCAAATTTGTGTTCGTTAAGATAACAAACTATATCAAATTAATGAACGAACCAAATCTATCAAATTTAAACCGTTCAAGTTCATAATTGATAAATCACACTTATGAATGCCTTAACAAGTTTCAATATAGCTGAAAATTTGGAGAAATAATCTACTCATAAATACTTACAAACTGAACGGTCAATATGTGGATATAAGATCGAAATGTGGGATAAGCCGAAAATTCTTGAACAAGTCCTCAACTTAAGGTTCATCATTAGAAGGGCTTCCAGTAAAACGGACTTCGAGAAAGTTATGGTCAACGGAAGTTTGTGGCATTTTGGTAATTTTTAATATAAATAGGTAAATCTTCTTTTTAGCCCTTATAAGTACTCAACTTAAGGTTCCTAGAGGGCTTCTCGTAAAATGGACTTCGTTCGAGAAAGTTATGGTCAATGGAAGTTTGTGGCTTTTCGGTAATTTTTAATATAAATAGGTAAATCTTCTTTTTAACCATTATAATTTCAAAAACCCCAATTCTCCTCTCTCTCCTTCTCTCTCGCCAACACCGAGAGAATTTGAAATTCACCAGTTGACCCTATCCGAACCCGGTGACCCGACCTGGAATTTTTAGTGCTGTGCAACGTCGTCCGACCGCGCCATTGGCTCAGATCGATTTGTCTTCTCCTCGCCTTTGTCCTTATCCATCTGGGTCATGCCAATTCGGTCCCGAAGCAGTGAATCGAAGCTTAGAAGTTCTGTGTTGAGACCTAGTCGAGATTCTCACCTACGACGGCAACGACGAGGCTTGAAACCTGTCAGGATAGAAGCTCCATGACACCCTGTGTCACATCTAAACTCTAAATTTTACCTTATTTACTAGCTTGGTATTAATAAGAGTATTATTGTCTTCGTTAATAAGTTTATAGTTTCAAAGGTCCCTAGAATGGTGTTGAGAGACGATTATTTTGGAGAAATTATTCGTAGGAGAAATATTTGAAGACGGTAAAAATATTTTCGCTCTCTTGAGCTAGATAAAGAGAAATGTCGAGTTAAAATTCTAGGGATTCTTGGATGTTTGTGTTCGATTGGCCCAGTTAAGGATGAAATTGAGTTTTGTGTTAGTTAGGATAGTTGTAAAGGGGGTTGAGAGGAAGCTGCTGTTAAAATTTGGTAGGCATTGGAGGTCGCCGGAGTCGGCCGCTGCTGTGAATTGGTTTTTCAGGGTTTTAGATGTGTTATATTAAAGAGAGTCTTTTGATGTGAAGTTTGGAATTTGTGGAGGAGTTTTGGATAGGTTTTGGATTTTTCTAAGATTGGTGAAATTTGACGGTTAATGAGATAGAATGCAGCCGTTGGTTAAATATTGTTAGGACTGCAGAGGATGATATTAAAGATGTTGGTAATTGTGGTGAAGTATGGATCGAAGCGAATTTAAGAATAAAAACATTAGACATAGATGAGCGTGCAAAGCTCACATTTCATTTTCCCTATTTTTATATAAGCGTTGGTATATAGTTGGGGATTAATTTATGTTTTTGAAACTGGACGTGAGGAAGCTCGAGCAGAAGAGGCCTCAAACCAACATCAGGCTTAGGCCTAATTAGTGAGTAGACTTTTGTTTTAAATGATATGCATGCAATTGTTTATTATTGAGTAATTTATTTTGTTGGAGCATTTGACGTCATTTTTATTTAACGATTTTTATTTATTTTGGAGAGTTACCGAAAATGTTATTTTCGGTAAATTATAAATATATTTATGAGAAGTGTATGTATATAAATGCTAGCTAGCCATATGTGTCTGTCTACTTTAATGACGTAGTATATAAGTGCATTATGGTGTAACGTGTGCGTTAAACGCAAACGTAATAGCTCTATACGAGTGTTTAATTTATATAGGGAGTATGGACACATATTTATACACACGTCTGTCCACCTTAATGGCGTAGTGTATCACCGCATTAAGGAGTGACGTGAGCGTTAGATGCGTGTCACATCCCGGTTCTTAAGGTAATTTGCGGTTATTTACTTTTGGTATTATCCTGGTCTTTTACTGTTTTGAGTAACCGTTTACTATTTAAGGCTTCAAAAGTTGAATTTTTCTGAGTCTAAAATTTGGAAAAACTTTCTTCATGAAAGTTGTAGAGGACATTAAACAGAGTTCGTGGACACCCGACACGCTTAAAACGGAGTTCGTATGAAGAAGTTATGGTTTAAAAACGAAAGTTACTATTTTGGTTGGGGTATAAAAATGGAAACTTACCGGATGGGTAAGGTAAGAAATCAGTTTTCACTCTCTTCCTCTCTCTCCTCCCTTTTGCGTCAGTTTCGACTAGCCGGATTCGTCGCCTCGGTCCGCCGTTCGGCCAAACTAGGTGGCGTGCTTGGTATCGATTTGAAGCTTGGAGCATCCTCTACAAGTCTTGGTAGGTGACAGCCGGTGTCGCGCCGCTGTGAAGGAGAAATAATGCCAGAAAGCCACGCCTGTGCGTGGAAGGGTTTTCGACTGAAAATCCCGTTTTCGCCGGACCTTTTCCGGCCACCATAACCGGAGTTGTTGGTCTTAACTTGAAGCTCTCCTTCCCAGCAAGAAAACCCTAAAAGGATGCATCCTTACACGAGCTAGGTAAGGAGAATCGAAGGTTTGAATTTCTAGGGTTCTTTATTGTGTTTTTGTTCGATTGACACGTTTAATCTTGAAATTGGACTTAGTGATAGTTATGAAAGTTGTTTGGGATGTTGAGAGGAAGATGCTGTTAAAATTTGGTAGCCATCAAGGGTCGCCGGAGTCGGCCGTCGGCTGCTGCTGTAAGGGGGCTTTTCGGGGTTTTAAATGTGTTATATTTAGGGGAGTCTAATGGTATGAAGTTTGGAATTTTTGGAGGAGTTTTAGTTAGGTTTGGAAGTTTTTGGAGATTGGGGAAATTGGCGGTTGATAGATTAAATTGACTATTGGATTTTCTTGGTTATGGTTCTGAAGTGCTAGAATCGATGAAGTGAAGTTGTAGATGAAGTTTGGTAAAAATCTAATTAGCTTATTAGTGGGTTAATTTGGAGGATTTCGATGATTAAGTTAAAGCATTTATTTTTCCTAAATCGAAGTGGTTCTAAGCATATTTATTGTGCCAATATACGAAGCGAACCTCGCTTGAGTGGCGATACGGTTATCGTCGGGCTTATGTCTAAATTTGTGAGTAGACAGTTTGATTTTAATTAAATATGCATGCAAGATTTTATAATTTATTATTTTATTTTCCGAGCTTATATTATAACTTCAGCTTATGAAATGATCTTGAGAATTATTTGAGTTTGATACATGGATTAATTGTTGGTCAAAATTTATGGATTTGAGGTCAGGTTATTAATTTAATATTTGATTTTGGATATTTTTATGAATTCCAGATATCATTAAAATGGTTTTATTGGTGGACTTTGAGATTTATAAAAGATATCCGAAAATGAGATTTTCGGTAGTTTGCAATTTATAATTGTGGAAATTATTGGTGAAATATCGATCTTGACCTTGATAATGTTTTAGGGAGTATTTTTGGATTGAGATATTAACTATGATTTTTACTTGTTAATTAAATCTCGCTTATAATATTATTTTGAGAACATTGTGACGTGTGAGACACGTCATTGGATTTATTATAATTTCTTGTTGATTTTCAAGTACGGTTGGGAACCCTACCATTCGTATAATCTTGGGAAAGTTTCTTGGATTTAAAAGATTTTGTATGATTTTAGTCACCATAATATATGGTCGCTTATATTGATTATTGCTAGCTAACCATTATTAGCAGCTACTCACCATATGTGAGTAGAGCGTTTAGCGTGGGACGCTGTTATAGCTTGAGAGGCACCGACCCGAGCTTGGGAGGCTCCTTTTTCATGGTGATAACTCTTTCTCTTATTGTATTTTTTCTCAGTTATATTATTATTTAACCAGCGGGGCTGATTTATCTTTTCTTAAGAGATTTCTATAATCGAATAAACCAGCGGGGCTGGTTTGTCTATTTTTTTTTGGTATTCTGGATTTAAAGTTTTTAGTTTATCAAAGTTACATGCTGTTAAGTTTTAAAAGTTGAAATGTGGGAAAATATATAAATTTGTAGTTGTTAAATTATTTATTATATTTTTGTCCACTCACTCCAACGTTTTTAAATTACTTTCCTCTGGGCCCTTAGATTTTAAATGTCCAGTTTGCAAGCTAAGTTTAAATGAGGTTGAACATACACGGAGTCGAAGCATAGCCAGAGATTGCTTCCGCATATTCTTTATTCCTTGTTTTTCGTTCATCTTTAGATATGCTCTGAATTGTTAATTGTCTATTGTTGGTTGTGGAAGTAATTGATTTATTGGGAGATGTGATGAATTTGGGGAGCAGGAAGCCTCTAAGTGTTGAGGATGAATGTTTAGTTATAGAAGTGTTAAGTTTGATTTTTCAGGTAAGAGTTGTTCACTTCAAGGAAGGTTATGCCGATTATTCAGTAAATTTTCCTTGAAGGTGGATCCCGCAAGAATTATCTCAGGTTTCAAGGTGAAATTCGTGGTGGGTCCTGACACGCGAGTGTAGTAACTCTATATAGATTATTTTAAATCTATTAATTGATATAAGGAGTATGGGAGTGTGTAAATACATACATATATTGATATATATTTTTGAGCTGAAGAGGCTCGATATTTATGAGATAAAGAATTTATCGCTTGAGATATGCATTCGATTTCTTTGGAGTTAATTATTTTCTTTATTTATTCTCTTTAGTTTTGTCCACTCACTCTAACGTTTGCGAATTTTTTCCCCTGGGCCTTTTGTTTTAAAAATGCCTAGTCTACAGAGTTTAGGTTGACATTAGTTGGAGGTGACGAGGCATAGTTACCCACTTCTCAACCACTTTTTACCAGTAGGTTACCTGTTTAACCTATTAGGGTATTTTCTTGCTTCCAGATTAGAAGGGTATTCTGAATTTTTCCAGATTAGGGTTGTCTATTTTCAAGGGAGGTTTACCGAATTTTTTGGTAAATTTTCCTTGGAGGTGGACCCTGTAAGATTTACTTCAGGTTTCAGGGTTAAATTCGAGATGTGTTGGAATGTGTTGTTCGAGTCGGAATGTGTTGTTTTTGATTATCACTAAGTGAAGATTTCTATTACTAGGTGATTGACGGTATGTGTTCGCATCTTATCTTTTTCTAAGAGAAGACGCAGAGGGAGTTTAAGGTGAGTAACCTTACTAAGGTTCAAGTAGGAACCGACTTTCTTACATATTGTGTTTCATTTGCTAAATTGTGAAATCGGGCTCTCGAAAGTGAAATGTTTTATTTTAAAATCATGTGAACTTATTCGCCCACGATTCACGGGTAAGTTAAAGTTTCTTTTGATATATATAAGCTTTATTGAGTCTTTCCCAATTGTATCTATAATTGATATTAGTGGCATTTATATATGTTCATGGATTATATGTGCATTGGTAGTATAATGTTATGTATGTTATGTCCACTTTTGTAGTATAATGTATTGATTGTTAAAAGAAATGATTTACGGAGGATACTTGGCTATGGGCTTGATTGAAGTGTGTGTCATTTTTTAAGGATCGATGGGTTATTAGAACATGTAGTTTGGAAATGTTTGTGATCAAGACCTTGAGTTTATTTGGAGAAGAGTAATCAGTGTTTGGTGACGACCTGTGTGGTGATTTTTGAGACGACCTATGTGGTGATCTGTGTGATGATCTTGTGTAAATATTGTGGATTGATGTTCAGATTGGTGGTCGGACAATTGGTATTGTTAATGATCTTTTGGTTAATGATGTGTTTCGTATTGAATCACTGTGATTCTAATTCGATTACTTTTCTGTTGCTTGTGATATCCTGAACTAAGTTTCATGCAAGGATCACTATTTTCATAATTATTTGATCTCAATGTAATCATTTGAACTAAGCTATGCGCAAGGATTACTATACTTTATATTGTTTGTTTTAAAGTAATTTTCTTGATTTAATTCATATGCATGGATTACGATGATTGTTTATGTGCCCTTCACTAATTTAGACCAATGCAAGGTTCCTAGTTTTAGTTAGTTAAGAGTTCATGTGGAATTTAAAATTACTTATCGGGCTTGCAAAAGCTTACCGGGTGTCACACCCCGAACCCAGTGTTGGTGATTTTCAAGGACCTGACACCGAATTCGAGGCGTGAGCGGGAAAAGTAAAAGAAAATAAAACAATTTCAAATACTTTTCTCGAAATTGTTAAAAATAAAAAAATAAAACGTTTACAATAACAAAAACAAATAAGGCATTGCGGATCTGGCTCACTTCTAATCTTTCGTAACTCTTTTATACTCTCGTACACGTTAACTAACGTTACCGTTAATCTTCTAGAAATAACTGTCCTCGTACGAACCTGAACAAAACTCATAGGGGTGAGCTAACGCTCAGTATTATTGGTGGCCAAACATGAAGAGGGAAATTGCAGCTTTTGTGAGTAGGTGTTTGATCTGTCAGCAAGTGAAAGACGAAAGGCATAAACCTTCTGGGTTGCTTAAGCCATTGCCTATTCCAGTGCGGAAGTGGGACCACATCACCATGGATTTTGTTTTCAGTTTACCTCGTACCCGTGAAGGGCATGATGGTATTTGGGTGACTGTGGATAGACTCACCAAATCTGCACATTTCTTGCCGGTGGGAAAGAAGTATACACTGGATAAATTGGTTGAGCTGTTTGTGAATGAGATTGTGAGACTTCATGGTGTACCTGAATCAATAGTGTCAGATCGGGATCCTAGATTTGCTTCTAAATTCTGGGGAGCTCTTCAGGCAGCTTTAGGTACCCGACTACACTTCAGCACTACTTTTCATTCTCAGACTGATGGGCAATCAGAGAGGATTATTCAGACTTTGGAGGATATGTTGAGATCGTGTGCCTTGCAGTTCAGGAGGAGTTGGGATAAGAACCTATATTTGATGGAGTTTGCATATAACAACAACTATCATTCGAGTATCGGTATGGCTCCCTTTTAGGCACTTTATGGGAAGCAGTGTCGTACACCTTTGTGTTGGAATGAAGTAGGAGAAAGAGAGCTTTGTGGTCCTGAGATTATCCATGATACAAATGAGAAGATCAAAGTGGTCAGAGATATACTCAAGGCTGCTCAAAGTAGGCAGAGGAGTTATGCAGATGTTCGCAAGAAGGACCTTGAGTTTCAAGTGGGTGATTGGGTGTTCTTGAAACTATCTCCTTGGAAAGGGGTGGTGCGTTTTATGAGATAATAGAGCAAGTTGGCTCACTTGCTTATCAATTAGTTTTGCCTCTAGAATTATTCAGGATACATAATGTGTTTTATGTATCCATGCTTCGCAAGTATATTGCTGATCCTTCTCATGTGCTGCAAGAACAGTCGATTAGTTTGCAAAAGGATTTAATCTATGAAGAGGCACCGGTTCAGATTCTTAACCGAAAGGAGCAAGTACTGAGAAATAAGACAATTCCACTTGTCAAAGTGCTTTGGAGAAGTCATCAAGTAGAGGAAGCTACTTGGGAATCGGAGGAGCAAATGAGGCAGCAGTATCCCTACCTCTTTTATTGACAGGTACGTAAATTTCGATGATGAAATTTTTATAAGGAGGGGAGAATTGTCACGCCCCAACTCTTAATTTTTTACCTTATTTACTAGCATGGTGTTAATAAGAGTTTTACCGTCTTCGTAAATAAGTACATAATGTCAAAGGTCCCTAGAGGGGTGTTGAGGGATAATTATTTCGGAGGAATTATTCGTAGTAGAAATAATTATCGACGGTAAAATGGTAAATTTTAGCTAATAAAAATGTAAGTTTTATTAGGGTATTATTTTGAGGTGTTAAATTTTGGAGTTCGGTTATATGTGTGGTATTGGACCGGTTGGGCCAAGCAAAGATTTTTTCCCCCTTCTCTCTTTTCTCTCTCATTCCTCCCGATTCTCTCTCCTTCCCCCTCGGCTAGGAAAAGTTCCTGAGCCCGACCGCCGCCGTCTGGCCACCATAGACTGCCGCACTGGTCCCTATCGGTCGGCCCTTGTTCCCTCTTCCTTCCTAGACTGGTGGCAGCTTCCCTAGCGCCGCCGTGAAGGAGTAGTCGCCCCTAGAAGCTCCAACTGCCCGTAGCTCTCCGTCGCCGGAACTCCCTCCTCCGGCCACCATAGTCGGAGTGGCTTGGCTCGTTTGGAAGCTCTCCTCCTGTGTTTCAATCCCTCAGAAGGTTTTAATTTGATTCGGCCTAGGTAAGGAGAAATCATGGATTGAAATTCTCTGCTATAATTTCTGTTTTAAGTCGATTGCCTTAGTTAAGCTCAGAATTGGACTTTGTGTTAGTTAAGAAAGTTGTAAAGGAGATTGAGATGAATGTGCTGTTAAATTTTGGTAGGCATTGGAGGTCACCGGAGTCGGCCGCCGGCCGCCGCTGTTAAGGGGATTTTTATGGTTTTATATGTGTTTTCTGGAGGGGAGCTTAATAATGTGTAGTTTGGAATTTTTGGAGGAGTTTTGGATAGGTTTTATATTTTTATAGGATTTGTGATTTATGGTGGTTAATGAGTTAAAATGCAGTCGTGGGTTAAATTTTGTTAGGACGGTGGAGGGTGATTTTGAAGATGTCGGTAATTGTGGTAAAATATGGTTTGCGTCGAATTTAAGAACAAGGACGTTAGGCATGGATGAGCGTGTGAATCTCACATTTAATTCTGCCTATTTTTATTTAAGCGTGGGTATTTAGTTGAGGATTTAATTATGTTTTTGGAACAGGACGTAAGAAGGCTTGAGCGGAAGAGGCCTCAGACATCAAGCTTAGGCCAAATTTGTAAGTGGACTTTTGTTATAACTAAAATGCATACAATTGTTTACTGTTGGTTAATTTATTTGGTTAAAGCCTTTTACGTCATTTTTAATTGACGATTTTATTTATATTAGAGAGTTACCAAAAATGGGATTTTCGATAAATTATAAATATTTTATGAGGAGAGTATGTATATAAATGCTAGCTAGTCATATGTGTATGTCCACCTTAATGACATAATATATAATTGCATTATGGTGTGACATGAGCGTTGGACGTAAGCGTAATTGCCCTATATAAGTGTTTAATTTATATAGGAGGTACATGCACATATTTATACACATGTTTGTCCACCTTAATGACGTAGTGTATCACCACATTAAAGTGTGACGTGAAAGTTGGACGCAAGCGTAGTAGCCCTATATAGATTATTTTAAATCTATTAATTTATATTGGGAGTATGGGCATGTGTAAATACATACCTATATTGATATATATTTTTGAGCTGAAGAGGCTCGATATTTATGAGATAAAAGATTTCTCATTTGAAGCATGCATTCAATTTTTCTTTAGAAATTAATTTGGAAAAACATAAGTGTTGATACTTATTTTATTTATTTATTTTTGTCAACTAACTTTAACATTTCCGGATGTTTCCCCTGGGCCTTTAGTTTAAAAATGCCGAGTCTGCAGAGTTCAGGTTGGATCTAGTAGGAGGCGACGAGGCATAGTTACTCATCTCTTAGCCACTTTTCACCAGTAGGTTACCTGCTTAACCTGCTAGAGTATTTTTCTGCTTCCGTTGTTTTTAGTAGCTCTGAATACTCTTGGGATTATTGTATAATATTTTCGGTGGTGTGCTAAAACCGATGTTTTATTTTCTAGATAATTATGGGTTGAATTGGAGAATGATATAATTGTTAAGAGGGTAGTTATTTAATTTTTTGAGTTAGGGTTGTCCATTTTCAAGGGAGGTTTGCCGAGTTCTTCGGTAAATTTTCCTTAAAGGTGGTCCCCGCAAGACTTACTTCGGATTTCAGGGTAAAATTCGGGATAGATCTTGACATGTATGGCCTCACGACATTTAGGGTCTAGAACAGTTTGTGAAAAAGAGGTAGCACAACTAGAAAAAAGTTCTTAGGTGACGAAATATTTTAGTCACCTAAGAGCTTCTATCGTCATATAAGCACTAAAACAACGAAAAATTCATCACCTAAAGGCGGTGGTGTGAGCACTTAGGTGACTAAAATATGTATTTCGTCATCTTAGTCATTACTTAGATGACGAAAATTTTTTCGTCGCCAAGTTACTTAAATGACGAAAACAATTTCATTGCCAGGTTGGTTAGCTGACGAAAAATGTTTCGTCGCCATAAAACTTAAGTAACAAAATATAATTTGTACTCTATGATCTATTGTGACGTAGTGTGACCAGCTAAGGTGATGAAATCCGTCGTCACCAAAACACTAACACTACGAAAACGGTCAGTTTGCTGACCATTCTTTCATCTAGCTAAGGCCACGAAAGTAACTTTCGTCACATTAGTATTATTTATTTTTAATAAATTTAATCATTAAAAATTATTAATATCACATTTAATATTAACATAAATAAATTATATAAAAAAAGACTCAATATTTCAAAAACCCAATATTGGCCAAAGCACCTGGGCGGTAGCAAATATATATATATATATATATATATATATATTCCTAATCAAATTCATATACAAACTTAAGAGTAGTACTTGAAAATATAGACTTGTTCATACAAAATATATACTAGAAAATGAACTAGTGACTATGAAGCAATGTCAATTGAATCAATGCCTCCATCATCATTAGGCTGCTCCTGGGGTGGACTGAAATTTACATGGACATTAAATCTCACTTTGGTTCCTCTACATACTAGTGTCAGCATGGACTGAAATTTACACAGATGCAGCATACATAATCTAGATTCCAGAAATCACTAGCATTAGCTTTTATCAACACCTTCATCAAATGCAGTAGAGCCGACAACGCGAAAATCCAGTTTCTTCTGTTGCTTCAAGCGACGTCGTTCGTCAAAGTTTCCCATCCCTCAATCTGCATAAACATTGTTGACATCCATTAGAAAATAGGGCAAAGTAGACAAACAGCACTAAAAACATTCGATGATATAAAATCCTATGATAAACTTCCCATCCATCAATCTGCATAGACATTGTTGTCAACATCAAAAGAAACGTAAACAAACCTGACGAAGAATATACATGGTTATTTCTGTGTTATGCAAATCGAGACTCGTGAGCATTAGGCACATTTTGAATAGTGAAGAAGGAAGCGATTTCAGCCCATTATTACTAAGAGAAAGAGACTGCAAAAAAAGAGATGCATAGGATGAAATCAGCCTGTTGATGAAAAAAAAACACACATGGTTTCTATTAAATGATTGATTGGCAGAATAGACAGTAAATGAGTGAGAACTATAGTCTTAAGCACAGGCAGATGCT
This sequence comes from Fragaria x ananassa, assembly GCA_034370585.1. NCBI lineage: Eukaryota > Viridiplantae > Streptophyta > Magnoliopsida > Rosales > Rosaceae > Fragaria > Fragaria x ananassa. The sequence goes on from CP139760.1 coordinate 7,157,612, forward strand.
CGAGCAATAGTTAATCAATCGACTAACATGAGAAAAAACTCATGTCCCATAGGAAACAAAGCAACTATTGTTAAGAATAACCCTACAAAGTACCAAATAACACAATTTTATATAATACAACTCTAGACATACATTGGAATCTAAAAGTAAATACATATTTTAAAAAAGAAGGAAAAACAAAACAAAAAAAAAGGTTCAAACAATAGGATTATGTCAAGACCCGCCCCTAATTTCACCCTGAAACCCGAGATGAGTCCTGCGGGAACCACCTTCAAAGAAAATTTACCGAAAAACCCAACAAACCTCTCTCGAAAATAGACAACCCTAACTTGGAAGAATTAAATAACCACCTTTTTAACTCCAAATAAATCCTCCGCTACAACCCAAAAGTAGCTAGAATAAGTTATACAGCAATCCCAACAGTATTCAGAGCTACTAAAAATAAAATAAAATAATACACAGCGGAAGCTAACAAACCCCTAGTAGATTAAACAGGTAACCTACTGGCGAAATATAGCGGATAGATGGGTGACTATGTCTCGACGTCTTCTTCTAGACCTCACGCGAACTCTGCAGACTGGGCATTTTTAAAAACGAAGAGCCTAGGGGAAAAATATTCAACACGTTAGAGTGAGTGGACAAAACGATTCCGACAACAAATAAATATTTCCCCAAAAATGCTTTCAAAGAAAGCGCTTCATCAGCGGCAAAAACAAAAGCTCCACTGGAAAGATTCTGAACTGGGGTCTAGCCTGGCTAGACTCCCAAACTTTAAGAAATTCCCTCTCAGGCTAGGATATTATATATTTTAGTATGTATGTACACTCGCCTAACTTTTTGTACGATATCTATGAACAACTTGAAAAATAGATACCATACAAAGCTACTACACTTGCGTCTAACGCTCACGCCACCCCACGCTGGAATTGTACCTCAGGCTGGGGGAAGCGCCCGAGTGGTATATATACGTGCTTACTCCTTAGACGAAATCTATGAATGAATACGAAAATAGAAAGTCGCACAGGGCTACGACGCTCACGTCCCCATAAATATGCTTCATGCTTGTCCCGGGGCAGGGTTCCATCCGAAAGGAAAGCGATGAATGGGTCCATCCATGAGGGCTACTCCATGGGCTCAAGGGCAAAAATTTCTGAATAGGCTCTTGAGATGCTAGGCTTGTCCAGTGTTTCGATGTGCACATCAGGTGGCGTGGACTCGGGAGCAGCCGTGGCGAGTCTCGCAAGGGCGTCGGCCTTGGAGTTTTTTGCTCGCGGGATTTGGGTGAGTTTGTATGAGCTGAAGTGTTGCAGAGGAGCCCCCGCGAGACTTTTATAGGATCTCAAGTTTTGTTGGTTGGCCTTGAAGTCCCCTGCCACCTGACTGACTACGAGCTGAGAATCACTGAAGATGTGAAGGTGTCGGGCTCCGAGCTCTCGGCAAAGTTGAATGCCGGCGATAAGAGCTTCGTATTCAGCGATGTTGTTGGAGGCTTTGAATTCAAACCGGAGGGCATACTCATATGAGTGACCCTCTAGGTCCGTGATTATGATTCTTGCTCCGCTGAGTCTGTTGTTAGAGGATCCATCAACCTGGAGCTCCCAGATGGCGTCCCCGGTGGGGGTGTCTAGGTGGGGACTGCTATCGGCCAAGGGGATAAATTCAGCAATAAAGTCTGCAGCTGCCTGCCCTTTGATGGCCACTCGCGGCTTGTAGTGCAAGTTAAACTCTCCCAGCTCAATCGCCCATTTTACCATGCGGCCTGAGGTTTCAGTTTTCTGCAATATTTGCCGTAAAGGTTGGTTGGTGAGTACATGGATTGTGTGGGCTTGGAAATATGGCCTGAGTTTCCTGGCGGCAGTGATGAGGGTGAGAGCAAATTTCTCTATGCTTGGATAGCGAGTCCTCTGCCACAATAGTAAACTGGGAGTTCGTTATCATGAGCATGGCATGTGAGTGCCGCACTGACGGCAGTGGCGGAAACAGCCAAATACAGGTAAAGCACTTCGTCGGGGATTGGCTTGGATAAGAGAGGGACAGTGGCAAGGTATGCCCTTATGTTGTTGAAGGCATCGTCATGCTCTAGGCCCCAAGTGATATCTTTTTTATGCTGTGCCTTGAGCAGTTGGAAGAAGGGATTGCACCTGTCTGTGAGGCGGGAAATAAAACGTGCCAGGGCTACCAGGCATCCTATAAGGCATTGGACCTTGCTCCAGGTTGGCCTCAATGCCTCTTTCACTGACCATGAAGCCAAGGAATTTGCCGCCTCCCACGGCAAGGATGCATTTCTGAGGGTTGAGACGCATCTCGTGCTCTAGGAGCTTAGTGAATACTCTGTTGAGGTTGGCAATGTGGTCGTCCTCGGTCTTGCTCTTGACCAACATGTCGTCGACATACACCTTTATGGCCTCGCCAATTTCATCCTCGAACAGGGCGTTGACCAGCCGTTGATAAGTCACCCCCGCGTTCTTGAGGCCAAAGGGCATGACCTCGTAACAATACAGTCCCTTGTCGGTGACAAAGGTTGTGTGAGCTTGGTCGGCGGGGTGCACTTTGATTTGGTTGTTGCCCGAGTAGGCATCGAGGAAGCTGAGCGTCTTGAAGCCAGCTGTGGAATCAACCAATTGGTCGATTCTTGGCAAAGGGAAGCTGTCCATGGGGCACGCCTTGTTAAGGTTCGTGTAGTCAACACACATGCGCCACTTGTCGTTAGGCTTAGGGACCATGATGACGTTGGAGACCCATGTCGGGTAAGAAACCTCACGGATGAACTTGATTTCTTTGAGCCGTTGGACCTCGGCTTGGATAGCTCGATACTTGTCTGGGTGGAAGGCACGTCTCTTTTGCCTGACAGGGGGGTGGTCTTGGAGGATGTTGAGTTTATGGGTGATGATATCAAGGGAGATCCTAGGCATGTCGGCATAGGACCAAGCGAAGACTGCTTGTTTTTCTTGGAGGAAGGCAATGAGCTTGTGGCGAAGCTCTAGGCAGAGACTTGAGCCAATGCGGACTTTCCTTTCCGGGGCGGTGGGTGACAAGGACACCCATTCCTGTCTTCCGTACATGTCTTACGGCCATGTACTTCAATGGCATTAGCGCCTGTGGCGGGAGCACAATATTGGTGGAGTTGCCCATTCTGTACCAGATGTTCGATTGCATTACGGAGGCCATGGCACTGTTCTGTTGTGTGGCCATTATCATCATGATAAGCACAGTACTTGTTGCCGGTGGCTCGCCGGGGCTTTTTTGGACACCTGCTCTTGGGAGGTGGGGGAATGAGATATTTGTGCCTGGCCCATATGTCCTCATATGTGGTGGTCAGAGTAGTGTGGACCTCATAACGAGGCGGCGGGGTGGAACGACACTGTTGTTATGGAAGGATCTAGTCCCTCGACTTATAAGGGTGGTCGCGGTTTCTCTGTCCCCCATGGCGACGGTCAGAGCTGTGTCCCTGGTCACGGGAGGGGCCATGTGACTTCCCTTTATCTTGCTCGCGGTCAAAGTGCTCATACTTCGGTGGAGATTGTTGCTTTGGTGGCAGAGCGGGAAATGCTAACGTGGCGGGGGCGGAACGTCTGAAAGTGGCAAATTCAGCGCGGGCCCATCGCACCGTCAGGTCCATCAAGGCATCGTAGGAGCCTAGAGGGTTCCTATTGATCTCCATTAGAAAACTACCGAGGAGCAGGGCCTGACGGAAAGCCTGCTCTGCTACGCGAGGTTCCAGATTGCCATCGGGACAGTAGTTCATGGAGGCCTTCGCCGTCTTTCTGCTTAATGTGGAATAGGGCATCTACACTGCGATAAATGTTGGCGTGTAGTATAAAACGGCTGAGGAATCGTTCCGAGAGTTGGTCAAAGTTGTCAATGGAGTTGGGCGGTAGATTGAGGAACCAACTAAGGGCCTCGTCCGAGAGGGTCTCTTGGAAGGCGTGGCAGGCCATGGCGTCGTTGTAGCCAGAGGAGCTACAGAGCGAGAAGAATGTATCGAGGTGGAGATGGGGGTCTCCCGTGCCTTTATACTTGTCCATCTTGAGTGGTTTGGTTCCCGGAGGCCGCTTGTCCATCTGCACTCGAGGTGTGAAGGGGCTTGGGCGATGTCCATAGCCAGAGAACAAGGGTCGCTGGGCCCCGTGACTCTCGACGCCTTCAATCCGCGAAGCCAACTGTGTGACTGTCTGGCTGAGTTGGAGCAACAGGCGAGTTGGCATGTCAAGAGGTGGGTTAGGGGGGTTGGCAGTGGTTGAAGTGGAGATAGGTTGGGCAGATGGATTAGGCTGATGTGGCAGGGAGGTCATTGGGGATTGGGGATGGTTGGGGGGCTAGGAGTGGAAATGAGGGGTGGGCCAGGGGATGAGACATGTATATGATCTGGTTAGGGCCTCCCGAGAGCATGAAACCGGCCTAGCCTTGATGAGGAAGAGGAGAGGTGGGGTCCGGGGTTCCCGCAACTCACGCCGCGCGGTCCAAGCTGTCGTTGTACACGTTACGATGTTCAAACATGGCGCGGAGCAAGAATTGTTCTTTTTCCAATTCGGCGATGCGTACTCGGTACGCTTTCGCTTTTGTCCTCTCTTTCGCTGCTTACTCGCGGAACGAATGGAAATCTCGCTTGAGAATTTCAAAGGCTGTGGCGAGGTCGGGATGGCTAATGGGGGCTGCATTGCCGGTTTGGGGAAGGGATGTGTCGCCGGATTGGAAAAGTTCTTTCTCTACTTGAGTGCCAGGGTCCGCAGGGTCATCAATGATTTCCACCATTGTGCCGAGTTAAATGGGAGTTCCACAAGAAGGGCCCTTCCTTCTAGCGCCAATTGTTTCTACCTGTCTCGTCCCAAGGTCACGAGCCGGGAAAGGGCTGCGAGTAGGGATGGGGTAGAATCCTTTGTTCCTACACCTGGTACCTACACAAGTAACGACGTCAGGAAGTCAGGACTGGGGTGGCCCAGTCTTCGACTCTCCGTTGCTTAAGTTAGCTTTAGGCTACTTGCGATGTACGGGAGTGCGGGAAGAGAGTTGTGTGTACCTTTTTGGGAGTTTGTGCCTGTTTTATAGGCCAAAGTTAGGCACTGTGGCCTTAGTCTCTGATGTGGGACTATTTGCTAACATTTGCAGTGTCTCCCCTTTTGGGGGTGTTTTGCTGCTAGAGTGGGTTTGGCAAGCGGGTTGTTACCGGCCTTTCAATCTTTGGGTTTCCGTGAAGAGCTCACCAGAGCTATCTTACCTGGAATGATCTTCGGTGACCGGGTAATTGCGCCTTATTCTTGGCTCAGCCAAGTATTTTGGCTATGTACTAACAACATGTTTTGACCACCTTTCATTAGCCAATGATGGAGGAAATGTTGTCACATTTTTTGTTTTAAGGACGCAAAATATATCTCAATACGGCCATCCGACTTAAACAACTTGGAAAAGCACATAAAAGTAACATCATCCCCCGGTTGGTGAGTCACTTTCCACAACCACCATGATTTTACATATTGGGTGATCGTGAACACACTTTGTTAATATGAATATTATTAAGGGAATTACATAGCTAAATAGGGTCGGAAATACATTATAAATGTAGCATTTTGTGCTCCTATCAAATTCCCCCACACTTAGCTTGTGCTAGTCCCTTAGCAAAATCTAAAGCAAAGAAAACAAAACAAAGACTCAGAACAAACTATGCCTTCAACATTATTGTCTCAAAAATCTCTTACTTTGATAGCATCAAGATTAGCATTCAATCAAGAATAAATTATGAGTAATTCGAGAGTTAATTAAAACATATACTCCGCATATAAGCATGTAAGACACGGGGGTGACAATGGTGATGGGTGGAGCTCAGCATGTATCCAACAAGTATGATTCAACCTCACAAGATTACCACTCTTTCTTCTCTCAGAATCAAGGTTAATGCTTAAAAGCTTTTTCACACAATGTATATATGTGAGAGAATAAGAAAACAAGTAGGCTGACATATAAAGAAAGAAACGCACTTTGTGAAATTAAAAAGATCTCATGAAAGATATCAACTACTTGCTAAACGGACCAACTCATATGCTCAACTTTTGTAACCAATCTCCACAGATCGATGGTTGTCCATCTTTTGGATCATAAAAGAACTTTATCAAGGTTAAAATTTGGCCAAGGCTAGGGTTTAATGAAACAAAGGATAAGGAATTGCAAATCGTCTTTAAAAACCTAGTAAAGTCATAAGATCACCTTTAAACATTCATGAATGAGGACAAAGACCATATATCACATCATTATGTCTTCAATTTAAAAAAACTCTTCCATCATAAAAGGAGACTTAATCCATACTTTTATCATTTTTTTTTCTTTTCAGTGCTGCCACATTTGGTTTTTTTTTTCTCTTTTTTTTTTCGGCAACACAGTTTCTTTTTATTTCCAATGGACAAGTCTAACTCCCCCACACTTGTTATTCATCATCATTCCACACGTACAATACATCACAAGATAAGCTCTACTGGGCCTTAAGGACAAAGGTAGAGATATCACTACACTAAGCTCAAGGTGAGGATTACATAAGTGATGACAGAAAGGCTTAACGTAGGCTCAAAGGGGTTCAACTAAGGGGTGTGTAGCGCACACAAATAGAGACATGTGGCAATTTGACAATTGTGGAAATCTCAAGTTCTTTCTAATCCCTTCCAAAATCAAAACATATATCAATAAAAGTCTCGACTAGCACAAAAGTGAGTTCTAGCACTAGAGTCTGTTAAACTTAATCTGTGGCAAATAGTCAATCAAGAAGAAAGATAATGAGATCGCTAAGAATTGCCAAGAAAATAGATGATGATTTATTCAATAAACACTCAGAAAGAATAGCACAATAAAGCTCAAATCTCACCAGGGTAATTATGAATCAAAACTCATCATCAACATGCTCAAAATTATGTACCAATGTCAACAAAAAACCACATCTACTACACACTCATATGCTTAGTATACATCATAATTAACCAAAGAATTAATTTAACATCATCTCAATTGTGTGATCCTCTTTTAGCCATAATTTCAGAGATATTTACTCATCCTAGACAGTTGAAAGGCATGATGACTCACATACAAATTTTCGACTCTAACAAAAACAAAACAAAACAAAACACAAAATGTGTGCATTCGCTTCCCCCACACTTAAACTACGCATTGTCCACAATGTGAGAACAATATAGATCAAGTAATGCATAATAGATGTATAGAAGAAAGTGAACAAAACAAAAGGTAGAAGGTGAGAAAAGCTCCCTGATTGTGTGCTCTGCAGCCAACTTTCAGCTGATATAAGTCCTTGTTGTAGCATCCAATGTCTGAAAGTCCAATTGGAGATGAAATATGGCGTTGCTAGCTTTATGTGCATATGTGGCACGTTTCCTAACTCCAAATGGATTGAAATTGGCAGCCCTGCAAAGTTAGAAGAAAAACATAGTTTGCATAGAAAAGCTGAGAAATAGACCTTTACTGTTTCAAACCAGATTTCCGGTGAGTTCCGGTGCCAGAATGTTAAATTGCTTCAAATCAAAGTTGAAGCTAATTCAACAAGAGTTTTAGGCATATATAGCTTTCCTCCACAGCATGGCTGGAAGTATCCCCTGTTTTGACCTTTTCCCGGCTGTACTGCAGAACTTCTGGTTTCCTAGCAGTGACCTTGCTGCCTTCAACAACGAACTAAGAATGACTCAAGTCTCCAAATCCACTTCTATAAAATCCTACAAAAACTAGACTAAGAGATCTTTCTTTTCATATAAAACACACATTCCCAGGTCTTGTGAGCTGCAAACCGTAGCCCTCCAAAGTCAGCAGACTGCTTTTAGCGAGAACACTGTTTTGGCTGAATTTGGAGTATTCTTTAACTTTTCTCAACTCTCACCTACACACACACAAAACTCATCAAAACAAACAAAATAAAGAAAAGCATAGACAGTTGCCTCCCAACGGCTTTTCAACAAGAATAATCAGGAGGCTTAGACCGCGGTTCGATCAAATGCTTGACCCTCTTCAAAGATATTTTATTGTCCTTTGGTAGCAATTTGAGTAACTTGGGAGCAATGGATATAGAAGATATGAAGTTTCTCTTTTTCTTTCTCTTCTTCCATTCTCTCCAACTTTTCTCTATCACAATAAGAATCTCCTTATTCGATTTGAGACATTTAGGTACCACCATATCCACATGCTCAACAAACTCAAATGATTCTTGGATGCGAAGAACATGTGTAGAGCTTGAGTGATGGAGTGAAGAATCATGTTGTATTCCAGATCCATGTACTAGCAATATAGCTTCAAATGTAGGAGGTTTGATGGATTCCACTTTTAAGCAATCCTCAGGAGTCTCAACATTGTGTGGCTCTTCATTGGACTCCTCCAAATCCATTTCTTCATCCTCGAAAAATGTTGAATCATGGAGTGTTGCATCATGAGGTTGACACGGAGATGAAGTTGCGGAAAGTTCATGTGGAGTTGTCATCAATGGCAAGGGCTGCTCTTGAGATATTAAGGTGTCCAAACTCCTTTTAGTTTCTGCCCAACTGTTATTGAAAGCTTCTTGCTCCTCAATCCGAGCTTTATTTGAAGCAGCTAGAGCCTCATTCATCTCATTTAGAGACTTGATCATCTCAGCGTAATGATTTAACTTAGCTGAGATTAGATGAGATGGTGCTTATGTCCAGTAGTCATGGAATGAATATGGCGAAGCTTGGAACTCATTGGAAAATCCTTGTTGCATGTCCGGATTGGTGTTCCATGAAGAATAAGGAGGATCATCCCATACTGTATTGTGTTGAGGTGAATAGTAATCATTTCAATGCCCTTGGTTCTCTTGAAATCCTCTAAGCATATTTTGATCATAGTATCCTTGATATTAAATGCTTGGACATGTCTCCATTGAATGGCCTACCATGGAGCATATAGAACACACCTCGTAAGATTGATTCCACATTGAAAAACAAAACAGAAACTTTAGTTAGTAATATATACACAAATTAATCTCAAGTACTAAAACTAAATAAAATCTAATGGGAGAAGTTATAAAAAGTTAAAAACAGAAATATACAAACAAGAACTAAAGCAAATTGCTAGGGATTTTTCAATCCCCGGCAACGGCGCCAAAATTGATAGCGACCAAAACCGAGCATTTCAATTAAAAACCCTTTGGTGTCAATTGTAGTATATAGCAAATAAGGGTATCGTTATAAAAGCCGGGAATTGAGGGTACCTTTATAATTTACGTTAATTACAAAACAAGATAAAACAAAAGATAATAGTACTAGAGATATAGGGTTTTGTGATTATAAACAAAGGAAAACAAAGAAACAAAATTAAACAGAAAAGATCAAATGGATGAGATGTTAGAGACTTAGAAATCCACCACCAAGTTTATTTCAAGACATGTTAACAACCAAAGCTTCAATCATTAAGTCGCAAATCGGTATCAATCAAGAACAAACCGTGAACGCACTGCGTAAGTCCTTTTTACTTCCCTTGAATACTTAAGCAAGATAAACGCACCATTACTAAGCCTTTAGAATAACCGATCAAGGTATAGACACTATCCTATCAACAAATTATTCTAAGCATTAAGATCAATGAAAGTTTGATTGAACAAGTATGCAAAACTAGTGTGGAACGCCTACCTAGCATGCAATCCTTTTTATTTGGTTTCATCTATTGTCCTATAGATTTTACTACTTTGAAACAGACCTTTTAACCGTTTAGGAGATTAATCAACCTATTTCTAGCCCCACTCAGAAGTTCATAATGTTCTATGTTGCGCATACATGAACATAAACAAGCAAGAGTTCCCCCTAAACCAAAACCAAATAAACAATTTGAAAGACTCAATAATTTGAAACCAAGGTTCAAAACAATATCTAAAACATTCTTGGGGCTTCAAACCTTGCTCCTAACTAAGAGAAATCAGTCACACATGGCTGTAAAGTCACACAAGGAGAATAAAAGATGACAAAGGAAATGTAAACCGTGGATGATGGAGAGATCGATGATGGCTTGGCGACTTCCTTGTGCGAGTCTGCAACTATGGAGGATCTAATGATGTGAGATTGTTGGCCTCCTCTAATCTTCACGTCCTCCCTTCTTTTCGTCCTCCCCTTCTTTTCTGCTGTGATTAAGGTTATAAAACCCTCAAAACTCGTCCATGGGCTTGCCAATGTGGTCTGGACCTCGAAATAGAAGTTTTGGTCCAAATCAGAAATTCGGGCAGACTGACCTTCGTCCACTTAAACTGTCATAACTTCTTCTTCAAAATAGGTATTGACGATCCGTAAAAGGTTCTGAAAAGTAGACTCTTGTAGCTTTCCAATGATATATGGCACATCTCCTGAGTCATTGTGAGCTGATCACAATATTCTGTCGAAATTGACTGACGATTTATGGCAGATTTTCTGATTTCTTTCCTTGCACAACACGGATTCCTTTTCCTTCAAGATTTCTCCTCTTTTGTCTCTTTTGAGCTCTTCGGCTTTATTTATGACCTAAAAACACAAACTTAGTTAATATGAATATTATTAAGGGAATTACATAGCTAAATAGGGTCGGAAATTCATTATAAATGTAGCATTTTGTGCTCCTATCAGTCGAGGTCACGGAGCAGGTCAAAGAAGGAGGCGAAGTTTCTCGCCGGAGAGAAACGACTAGACGAGTCCTTGCAGTTTCATGGGTCGGAGTGGAGAAGGACCGGCGAGACTGGCCCGGGTGTTGCCGGTCCGGGCTTCCATCGGTCCTTGAGTTTGGAAGCAGCTAGCCCGGCCCAGTGTGTCAGTGGCCTATCCCTGAAAATTTGGTGCCGGTCTGGGACCGTGCCTAGCCCAAAGTATTCACTACCGGAGAAACTGCTCAGACCTATACTCATCATGCATGGCTCTGTTCCTCTGTCTCTCCATGGTTTTCTCCATACGGGGCAGAAACTCATACAACCTCCTTGTGTCACCCATACCTGGCTTAATAATTTTGTGCATTCCCTCACACCTTTGGGTGCTTAGCATCCCCCAAAGAAATGGTCTATGAAAAAAGCCTCCCCACCGTTCTTTTTTCTCGTACATCCCCTGAATCCAAGTGTTGTTTCTTAACATGTTCATTGAAACAAAGCGTTGCCACGCCAACTCCCAGTCATCCACACAAATTCCAGAAAATAACAGATGGTAGAAATCTCTCTGTTTTTCCACATCCCCTAAATGCGATCACACATTCTTACCAATATATGCCATGTACATAGACGGTGACGAGCTTGTGGCATCAGAGTATCCAGTGGATACTATCCACGGCATTTCACATTGCTACGTCACTGTTGATAATAACTGAAATGGGTTGCTTATGTTTCATGGAAGTAAGAAAGGCTGTTAACACCCAGTTGTAAGTTTCCTCTGTTTCATCAATTAGCAATGCACACCCAAACAATACCGTACCTTTGTGATTGTTGCTTCAAACAAATACCGCCAAAGGCTTCCCACATATGTTAGTTTTCTATGTAATGTCGAATACAAGAGAGTCGCCATATGAATTGTAATCGTTGAGCGATTTTCCATCACGCCAAAACATATTGGTAAGCCTCCCATCGACATCCGTACTAAACATGCAGTAGAATTGAGGGTCCCGAATGACTTTCATATTCATCCAAGCAATTGAACACTGTGCATCCCCCCGTCCATCATTATTTTGCCGTGCTATGCTTGAACTCTGTTGTAAAGGTCCCTCAGTATAAATCCCACAAACTCATGCCCTCCTGCTTGATGTACGTGGAACTCATAAGCACGTGTTGTACCAACAAACACTTTCCTCAACACCATCACCTAAATAAGGTCAGGCTCCTTAACAGATCGATTAGCCCTCATAAATTGCCTATGCAGTAATCGGGTAAGAGGATGGTTGTGTTCTGTGTGAAACGAGGACATAAAAAACACCTCATGTTGGTAATCTCAGTTCATTGTAATTTGGGCAGGACACTCGATTCTTAAAACTCTGGCAGTTCTTTTCCTTTTTGGCCTTGTACTTAATTCGCTAATACCACTTGAACAACTGTCACTAGCATCCGACCCTAATTTGCATTGATTTGTGTCCTGCTTACCTTGCCTTGAGCAAACTAGCTCTCTTCTAATAACTTGATGTGAACCTCGAGATTTGTCCAGCTTATGCTTCCTTATGCTAAAACCCTTAGCAACTGAATATAATAGGTAGAATCGATTTAAATGAACGACACTTTCGAACATCACATTTGCGAGATCACAAACTAGAAGGTCCTTGTACAACTTCCCATTAAAATCTGTGACTAACTCATCCCCCTCTGGACTCTCGCTTTCTTCTTCTTCATCAACCGAAACCATATTTGAATCTTCATCTTCATGTTCTGACTCAATTTGAAGCAAATTTGTGGTTTCATCTAAATCATTCATATCGCTTCCCATACCACTTTCTTCCACCAGAAATCTGGTATACAAAACCGGTCGTTATCAATTTCTAGCATTAACAAACTAAACAATCAATACTGCCCATAATAGTTTCGTAGGTATCAAAATTCAAACAAAATACGTTATTGGGAAACAAATCTTGGCCTTTAATGAATTCACTTACTTCTCCTCTCACTGTTGAGAATGTTAATGGATCTTCACAACCGGATCCGCTTTCGCGACTCAAAATCTCTCGATGACTCTATTTTCCCCCTTTGCTCTCGTCCTAATAGCTCTTTCTCATGTATTTTTATGAATTGGATGGTGTTCTCTCTCTCTCTCTCATGTTACTGAATGAGTGGACAAAATAAATATCCTAGATTTCAATTGTGGAAGTGATTTACCTTGAGATTAGATTGTAAATTATAGGGGCATTTTGAGTTATTGGACTACAGTTTTACCTCACTTAGCCCTAACATTCAACAAACACCTGTTTTCAGACATTAATTGCCACCTGCTAGACTCCTCACGCCACGTCATGCCACGTCAGCAGAAAGGTGCTAGTGCAATTATACGTCCGTGCATAGAATAATTTCCGGAGAAATTATTAGGTGTTCCGGGAACACCAGCTGTCCAGCTGATATGGTGTACCGTACCCAATAACCACGTGACACGTGGACATAACATAAATTGATAGGAATTGTAAAAGGTGTTGACCGAGGCTCCTCTGTTTCGCCTCCGCAATTTCCTCCAATTCCGTCGCCGTATGCCCCATTTTTGTATTCGCATTGCCACAGCGGTCACTGATAGTGAAAAAGAAAGGGAGAGAAAGAGCAACAGTGCAATGAATGTGAAGACGTATAAAGAGCAGTTAGACGTCAAATCGGAGTCAGAGGAGAGAGAGATAAAGAAATGGAAAAGGAAGAGAGAGAGAGAGAGAAGATAGACGTGAAATCAGAGTCATTGAGATTCTGTTGGATTCTACCAAGTACGGTACACCATATCAGCTGGACAGCTGATGTTCCCAGAACACCTAATAATTCCTCTAATTTTCGGTCAATTTGGTGTCATGCGAATCAAATTCCCTCTAGAACAAGATGAAAGGCTTTCTTCCTCAAGAATAAAAATGCTTAAAAGTCAAGAAAGAACAAGAAGGCAAGCATCAATTCACGATAACAGCAGCTTCTGTCAAAAATCAATTCACCACGTGCATAAATACCTCAGATTTTTCTTCTTTTAATACCAACACAGTGAACAGTACCCACTTCCATAAATAAACACAACTCCTCACAACCTAGTGTGGCTTAAGCAAGGTCGAAGGTTCGATCCTTGTGTATGCAGCAACAATCTTGGGAGAGCTTCCCCGTCTACGGGCGGTCCTAACCCGGCTCGAATGGGAATTGGGTTTCCGTTAAGGGGTATTATCCCCGAACGCCCAAAACCCTTTTGAAAAAAAAAAAAAAAAAAAAAAAAAAAAAAAAAAAAAAACAAAAAGCATTACCAATCGGAACCCGTCATTTGGTTTCAAAAAAAAATCTCCGGACCCGCCTATATTCACTGAAAACCGCCCACCAAAGCCACCACACTACTCTTCAGCAGTAGCTTCAATTTCACTGCTCACATTTATTTGAATTCCTCTTCATATTCTCTCTCTTGAAAAGTTGAAAACCACATGATTGCAGCCAATTCTCCTCTCAACTCCGCATCCCCGATCCCCGCCCCTTTCCGCCTCCCTCTCCGCCTGGGGCTTACGTCCTTCTCCGAGCGGAGATTCTGTGCGACGCGGACCAGGATGGACTTCCTGCAGAGATTTGTTGGCGGTGGCTGCTTCCGGGGATCCACACGCCAGGGGCTCAAGGTGGAGATTGATGGCGCCGGCGAGGATGTCTTCGATGCCGCCGCTGCCGCCGCCAACAACAACGCCGTCCCCGAACATCTCGTCGTCATGGTCAATGGAATTATCGGCAGGTACGACTTTTCTCAATTTTTTATTTTTTTAAATTACAGAGTTGAATTTCTATCTGCGGTAAAATACGCTTGATTATATGATCTGCTACAAATGCCTCGTTGCTTTCGGAAATAATGAGATTAGATTAAAATGAAGCACATTCAGTTTGATTTCGGCTTACTTGACCTTGGCATGAAAGAAATAAATGAATGTATTCTAAACAACAAATTGAAATCAAGCACATTCAGTTCGATTTCCGCTTACTTGAGCTTTGCTTGTAATTGAAACCTAGAACTTGCATATTGAGTGTTTAATACTTTAATCATATAACGAAAGCTTCAAGCCTAAAGTTGCTGAATTGTTCAAATTTTTTCTATTTTAAAACTTAAAACTGCACAGCTTGTTTTTTAACCCGGCTGGTCAACTTGACCTTGGGCAGTAAGGGTTGTAGTTCTTAATTTCTGAATTTAACTGGGGAGGGGAAATTTAAATAACTAGCTTGAACATTTGGACCAGCATTTAAGTAAGTATTACATATTAATGTTCCTTTGTATGTTTTCCCCAGTTGAAACTGTTTGTTAGTGATTATGTGGTTTTTCATTATTTTGCTACGTATTTATCTATTACTGAATTATTATGTTGAGTGTCTCAAGCTTTGATAAAAATTAACCAAAGCTTAAATTTGGGAACAAAATGTTATGCAAACCCAAGCTTGACATAAGCACATTCTTGAGTCGATCCAAGTCTTATAGGGATGTCTCATCCTTAAATCACTTTTGCAGCCTAATCACTTCTGCCAATATGTGACTTCAAAAAATATCTTACTCTTCAAATCCAATTACTTTGTTTTGTCAATTTGAGCATTTTATGTTTTTCTTTTCTTTCTACTCATTTTGTTTATTGCTGTGTAAAGATATCTGCATCGCTTGAAATTGTCTATCCATGATTTCAGTGCTTCAGATTGGAGATATGCTGCAGATCAATTTGTGAAAAAGCTCCCTGATAAAGTAATTGTGCACCGTGAGTGCTCTCGCTACTTAAGTTCTCCTCTTAACATGTTTATCGATGATTTTTTATATCTAATATCAGTGGGAATGTCAAAGTTTAAGCTTGAGTATGTATATGAGAATCCACAGAATGAACATGAGTACAAAAGTGTTTAAGAAACTCTTTCCAAGTGTGTGCTGAATATGCACTACATGATACATCCAGTAGTTACTTAGATGGGCGTGTGTGCACACGTGTGTGTTTGTATTGAATATATATGTAGGCGAACCTGGTATGTTTGTTGGGTTTTATCGAGTTGCAGTCCTGAAATACAAGGCTGTGTGAAATAGTTTCCTCTGTCCACATTATCTATTAATAATTACTATTTGTGTGAGCTGCACGTGGCACTTGAGGTAAATATACTTACAGTCTAATAATAAACAAAGAGGTAAGTTTAGTCATATGGAAACTCCATCTAAACATGGTTCTTCCTCTATTATCATTGCCTGAAGGCCCCCAATTAGTGTAAAGGTTCATGCTATTCAATAGGAGCAATGAGTTGCATCATTCGTGTTGAAACAATTGAGCAACTGATAGCTTCTACTGTTTAACATCACATTCGTTTCATAAATATTTCATATATCACTTTAGGTAGAGCTGCAGACCTGATACGTGAATACAGCATCTCATCCTTTGTCTTTCTCAACTCTTCCTCCTATCTTTTTTCTATTCCTGTTTCAATTTTAGCTCTATCTACTGGTTCTATGTCTCAGTCATTTCAAAAAATTTAACTGCCGAAGTACCTCTAGATGAGATATCTTTTAATTAATGTTCTAAAAGCTGTTCTTAATATGTGTGTGTGTGTATATATATATAATAATTTGGTTTTGGAAGCTCTCTTCTTGTGCAATTTTACATTATGAATTATATTCTTTTTCCGAAATCTTGTATGCTTCTAACTTGGTATTTTGTCAACAGGCAGTGAATGTAACTCTTCGAGATTGACATTTGATGGAGTTGACTTAATGGGTGAGAGGCTAGCTGAGGAGGTATTTAAAACATCAATCCACTTGCTTTAGTATAGCATACCAACATCAATTTTAGAATGTTTTTATTTGAAATTTGGAGTATATCTTGAACTCTAGAATTATCTGCTAAGCAGGTATTAGCTGTTGTCCGAAAAAGGTCGGAGGTGCGGAAAATTTCTTTTGTCGCACACTCTTTAGGGGGGTTGGTTGCAAGGTACGCTATCGGGAGGCTGTACGAACCTTTTCCAAAGCCCGAACCCGCAGGTGATAATGCTAATTGCTTAATTGAAGGGAATACAAATAATTTGACACAATCCCATGACCAGCCTCACCAAGGTACGATTGCTGGATTACAAGCCATGAATTTTATAACAGTTGCAACACCACATCTTGGCTCAAGGGGCAATAAACAGGTTGGTCAAGAAAATTGTATAGGCTACTGCTAAAGAAATTTGAGAATTTGTGAATATAGTTCTGCATGTTAGAACATTTAAACGGAGAAATATTATATTTGAATGTGCCATTTTATTGCTCAGTAGGTATTCTAAAAGTAATAAATTGCAGTTTATAATGAAACATGGAGATAATGTATCATATTAGTTAAACTTCTGATTATTACTATGCCGGGTTTGATTACTGATATATTGAGTACTAAGCCATGTGGTATTTTGATAAGAGGTTGACATATTGCAGAATTTCTAATGTTTTTGATACATGTATTCTATTGTGAGAATCTTTGTGCAGTGCTATCATACAACTCTACTGCTGAATAATTTTTGCATGTCTTGTGAAATTAAATTGTGTTGTATTGTTGCTAGTGACCAAACAAGATAAAAAAAATATATAATAACTGTGTTGTTAACTTTGTTTTTGCAGCTACCATTTCTCTGTGGTCTTCCCTTTCTTGAAAGAAGGGCTTCTCAAGCTGCCCACTTTATTGTGGGGAGATCTGGGAAGCATCTCTTCTTAACGGATAAAGACAATGGTAGACCTCCCCTTCTTCTTCGAATGGTTAATGACTCTGATGACCTGAAATTCATGTTAGTATTGATATCACGTAAATCCTTAATCTTCATATACATTGATAGTAGATAGTAATGTGATCCTTTTTGGCCTTTACAGATCAGCATTACGTGCATTTAAGCGTCGTGTGGCATATGCTAATGCAAATTTTGATCGTATCCTTCATTGAGTTTACCTTGCTTTTAAAGTATTGACGTCTCATATATATTGTATATTTATTGTTTGTTTTTGAACCATGAAAATCTTGTTTATGCTCAACTATTTGAAAGATATGGTTGGGTGGAGAACATCATCAATTCGACGCCAACATGAACTTCCAAAGGTAAAGCTTTCACACTCCAATTTGTTTCGGGGTTGAAATTTTTTTCTAGCACAGTTCCTTACTCCAATATTTTTCTTTATCCATTTTCATTTGCAGTCCAATCTACTTGTAATAGATGAAAAATATCCACATATTGTACATGTGAAGCAAGAAACTTTTGATGATGTTCATAATAATGCATCTTCAACTGCCGAAGACCAAAATATTGACTTGGAAGGTTTGTCAAACTTTTTCCTTGCTGACTTGTGTTTGATTAAGCTTTGGCCCAGATGTTGAGGATGTTGTGGTCATTGGGTTTATCCCATGTTTAAGTCTAATTTAATATTAAAAGGTCATAAATGTTCAATTTGTGTGGATTCAATGGTTTCCAAGTTGACTTTGTTATCAGTGTGCCATTTTCATGAAATAGCAAACCAGTTATCATATGAATGCACAAGACAGTTGTGGTGCTTTCTTGTCTCTGTTTCACATATACACATCTGGACTTAGGCTCTGTGTGTACATGGTACACTATACTTTTAGAGGAAAATTCATAAAACAAGTGTATTAATTTCATATTCTCTCTTACACGGGTATGCTATTTAAGTATTTTTCTTAAAGTTGGAAATATATGGGTATGCTATTTTAGTATTTTTCTTAAAGTTGGAAATATATGGCTAGGACTAAAGTGAATCAGCACTCAAAATCCGAAAACATAATCCAATTCCAAATAATAATAGTAAGACAACACCAGCAATTATTGGGGGGATTTTCATGGATTGAAAAGGAGAGAAAGATGGTCAGCGATCCTGTGGAACATGCAGATATGAAAAAAGGAGAAAGAGGAGTGCTTGTTGCAATGACTGCAATCATTGTAATCTTGTTCTGTTAAGTGATAACAACTCTAGTTTTAGTATTTTTGGTGTATATGCCATTATCACTGACCATTTCCAACCTGAAGTCCGAGACCCAGAATTGCATTGGTGCAACACTCCTAAATAATTGACTTTCCTTTGCAAGTTGTCTTGCGTTTATAACTTAATATACATTAAGATTCCTCTCTAATATTACTTGGTATCTTTCCTTTCCTGTATGCAGAGAAGATGATCAGAGGTCTCACTCAAATACCATGGGAACGTGTAGATGTCAGTTTTCAAAAGAGCCGACAAAGATATATTGCGCATAATACCATTCAGGTAAGTTTGGTTATATTGCCATTATATATGATTTCTATCAAACTATAAATTTTATGGATGGCCTGCATCAGTTTGTCTCAAGTTGACTCCTGGTCATTTTTTGCAACAAAAACGGTTCTTGTTGTCAAACATAATATCTCCTGTTATAATTAAGGCGGCCATCTTAACTTTGAGCATCTATACTACAATAACATTATACCTAGATTACTAGATGTTAAGATCGTTTATGACAATAAGGTATGAAATTTGCAGTTCGGTGAACTATAGTCTATAGAAATGGTAAAGGATACATCAAGAAACTTCATCTTTCGCATACTTGTTTTCTTATATGTGGTACTCTTTCATGCATACAGGTCAAAAGGTATTGGTTGAATTCTGATGGTGCTGATGTGGTATTCCATATCATAGATTACTTCGTTCTATAAGGATTTCTCTAAGTTTGATTTTTCCGACTGTATAATCATTTTTGAAGCTTATGATGTACATTGTATCCATGATGTTGTGATGTATCATCTGTATATTATGATGTCAAATGTAAATTCATTCATTATTTTTGTAAGACATTTCCCGATTGATTCTCTCTGCATTAGTGCTTTTTTCTTGTAATGAAACATTCATTCTGATTTAGTTCTGTAAACAGTTTGAAAGAATGTAGTGTTACCAATATGAGTTTGTGCTGGACTTTATCAGTTCATCTGATCTCGTTCACCAACAATCATGTCAGATGGGGGGATTTGGCCTTAAAGACCATTGCTTTGTTCTTCGAAAAAAATTCATGTTAACGAAAGAAATTGGCGAAATGAATTAAATAACCTGTAGCTTCATTACTGTCATTTAACCTAACGTCTTATTAGCTTAATCTCGTCATAACCTTATAGTGGTCACTAGAATACCTTATGATGAGCTGTGCACAGATGGACTGGATTCCAGTTTTTTACCATGAGTTCTGAACTTGTATTATGAGCTAGTGACCAACCCTAATTGTGAGTTTGGCGGGCTTTTACTGCTATTTTACTGCTATTTTTGGTGTTTTAAGTAGTGTAATAGATTCAGACCAAAAAAAACTAGTGTAATTGATACTCTTATGTTTAGTTTTACCATTATCCCAGATTAAAGCCAGATTTGCAATCTGATTAGATTTTTGTTAGGATGGTCTGAGTCCACTCACTGCACACTGCATCAAACACAATATGGGGAATTAGGTCCAGTCTCTGATGGCTATTTGCAAAGATGACTATCTATTCTGTCGTTCCTAATCAGTTATGCTGAACTACTTTTAGCTATTGAGTTGGATGATTTTGGAATGGTTTTTGCATTTGTAGCTAGAAGACGACTTCATAAATTTAAGAAAAGACATATGTATACTCTAGTTCTAGGAAAGCTTTTCTTGGCATCAATGGCATGTTTGTACAATGAAAATTGTTGTGGTGAATGAACCTTTAATATGAATATTAAAATATTTTTATATATGTTTTCCATAATCAGAATCTCTTCTGTGCCCTCTTAAGAATTGAATGCATGCAAATACAGGTCTTATTTGATATGTTTCACATCTTTTCCTTGAGGAAGTAGGAAAATCTGAAATGAGGTTAAGAATATGAATGCAACATGATAGACAAAACTTGCTGAACTGCTATAATCTAATTAATGTATTGTTGGATTGAAAAAGATCTTCTTATTGCTTCATGTTATAAGGAGTCCAATATAATTCTTCCTGATCAAATTCACAGTGTCGAAATCCAACTTTATCTTTGGGTGATTATTTAAACTCTTCTTTCTCGAGTGAAAAATGGAGAACATGTTAGAATCCGCATCCAGTAAACTCTGCAGCAAAAAAAATCCTTCTTCTTCCTTCGACCAGCAAGCAAAATACTCTTTGAAAATACAGGTTCTTCTTTGGCATTGTAATCTATAAGCATGCATGCCTTACAAGCGTTGATAATATTTACTTTTCTATGTATACACTTTCCTTTAGAATCCATTGGAAACTTGGCCTTGACATGAAAGAAGCTGATCAAGAAGATGAATAACCACGACGGTCATCGATTATCGTGGATTTTGTCTCCTGAGACCTGCATATAATAATTGAAACATAACTAGTCAGCCAACTGCAGAAGTACAAGATATATACTGAAACTGATCATTGCAGGTCCATTTTAATTTACCCTTCACTTTTGCTTTCAACGTGGTCTACCTCATTCTCTTCCATTTGGGATGAATCACCTGATTCCTCTGTCAGCTGACTTGTTAGACTCTTACAGAACTGTCATTTCCAACACAATGATATTTCAGTAAGTAAGCACTACGCAGTTGTGATTATACATGCATAATTTGTTCAAATTAAAGCCAGTTATCATATACTTCGTTGTATGGTCCAAGCTCTCCTGCAGATCTTGATATTTCTACAACACAATGCGTGGGAGCTACTTCGATCACCTGCAATTTTTACTGTGCAGGTGAGGGATTGAGAAATTAAAATCATTCACCAAGATTTCAGGAGAGCGTGTGAAGGTTAGTTACCTCTGCCGACATATCAATATATGATCTACAACATCTAGTCATTCCTTGTTTCGCATGCATTTTTATCTGATATAATACAAAAAGCATTTATCTTAGAGGAATTGTTGAAAATAGAAACAAACAAATAAAAAGAAGCAAGAACAAAATTTGAAGTTTCTGTACCTTAAAGTTGTTTGTTCTTGCTACTGAAAGACTCACATCCATTGCAGCAGCTTCTATTTTCTTTATGGTTTCACTGATTGTGTGCTGGGATCCAAGCCTTAGTTTGTGCTTATTCTCATCCTGAATCAAAGTTATTAAAGTTCACCATTACATATTAAAGTTATCAAAGTTATTCACTATAAGCAATTAAAGCTGGGTAGTATGGCAAATCTGTTTTTAAATATAGACTTGCCTGTTCCTCGAAAAGACCTGATAAATCCAGATCATTTGACATGGCTATCAGCTGGAAAGCATTTATAAAACTTGATGATTTGGGAATTTTGGTCTCCTTGACATTTTCCTGCATCAAAAAAAAAAGAAAAAAGAAAAGAAATTATTAAAAAAATAAAATAAAATCACATGTTTGAGTGATTTTTTAGCCTTTTTTCTGTAATAGATTTTTTTGAGCTGTTTACCTCAATTGAATCAAATGCAGCATTGACATCATCTAAGTAGATTTTCTCATCACTATCATTTCCACATGTAGGCACGTAATCCTTTTGAAACCATTCATTTTCAATAATTTCTGAAATCGTTAGTCGCTGCAGTGAAAAAATGTATTCATGAGACTCTGCAAGTGTAATCAATTTAAAGGGAGATGTGATACATATTTGTATGTAGGATTAAAATATAGCTCGAGAGCATGTTGGAGCTATACCGTTTTGGGATTTGGATCAAATATTCCTGAGATCAGCTTCTTTTGGCTTTCTGTAAACCATTGTGGAAATGTGTACTCTGCTGTGGATATCTATACATAATTGCATATAAGCAAGAGTTTTTAGATACAGTAATTTATGGTAATTGAAGTGTTTGAATTGCTAATTAGATCAAAGCTTATAATCTTACCTTTTTGTACAAATTCATCAGGCTAGAGTCATCAAATGGCAGATGACCACCAAGTATTTCAAAAAGAATCACTCCACAAGACCAAACATCTGCTGCTGCTCCATCATAGCCTTTATTTACAAGTAACTGTTGATGAATACATCAAAGCATCAACAGTGTGATAGAAAGAAATTTAGGTATGATCATTGTATTTTTGGTAAAATACTGTATAGTTCTTGTGGTTTTATTTTAATATGAATGGTCCATAAAGTCACGATTTTTCATCCAAATGATCATTCCGTCAATTTAACAGCAACGTCAGCAATTTAATTGAGAAAATTGACGGAATGACCATTTTGATGAAAAATCGTGACTTTAACGACCATTCAGATTAAAATAAAACCACAAGGACTAAATAGATGTCGACTTCAAACTAGAAGGACTAAACAAATTTCAATTCTTTAAAATATATGCTCAACCATTTTGAGCTGACAATTTTTTTCTTTCTCAGTACACACAGTTTAACTCAACAAAGATATACTTATGAAGCAGCATACCTCAGGAGCTACATAACTTGGAGAACCACATTTAGTTGACAACAAGTCACCAGGCTGTTGATATCAAAATTTCAGCAAAGCAGCAATATAAGTTGGCAGATATTTTTTTATTTAACCAGTCAAAATATATAATAATGGCTCAAGAACATTAACAATTTTTTCTGGACAGTACTCCTACGAACCTTTCGCAATGCGCTAAGTCCGAAATCAGATATCTTCAGGTTTCCATTACTGGTCAAAAGCAAGTTTTCTGGCTGCAAAAGGTTCAATATCTTTCTGGTAAGCAAATGAACTCATGAAAGATTCGTGTGGTCATGCTCTAGTTAACTTGATTACTGACCTTTAGATCTCTGTGATATACACCTTTGTTATGACAGTAGTCGACTGCATCTATCAATTGCTGAAAAATCTTTCTTGCCTCTCCTTCACTTAATGTTTTGGCGTACGACTAATCAATAAAGACAATTAGAAAGTTTTAATAGATATGAAAGCTATAAATAAAACCAAACAAGAAGGTTAGGTGAGTCTCACCAATTTGTCTGACAGTTGTCCCCCAGAAACATATTCCATTGCTATGTAGATTTTTGTCTTTGTACCAATAACCTGTAAATGAACTCTGACTCAAGTCCAGAAAAAATGAAAAGTTGAACTCTGTAGTACTGAAAAATCATCAACTGCAAGAGAGAATGAGAGATATTTGTGTACCTCATGTATACGCACAATGTTGGAGTGATTTAGAAGTTTCATTGTCCTAATTTCTCTCTGCACCTGAAAATTGTTCAACGGAGTACATCAACAACCTTTTTCTGTTTCTCATTGAATGAGAAGTACTACTTGTCCTAGCTGAATTACAAACTGGCAAGAAGTGTTTGGAAATCTAGCCTGATTCATGAGATTGGTTTCCATGACCATATGCTTATCAAGGATCTTGACGGCAACATACTTTCCATTTGTGCTGTCCAGAGCCAGCTTCACCTTTGCGAAAGTACCTTCTCCGATAGTCCGCCCCAGCTGGTACTTGCCTACGTTGTTGGCAAACCCCATATTTCCGAACTGACAAATATCTTTGTTGATGCTTCTCCGAACAGCCGGTTCTTCTTTCCAAAGGTATACAGTACAACTATATATGTTGCAGATGTTTCTTATTATATGCTGGCTGGTATAAAACTTGTTTGGATATGAAAAACATCCGGTTGGATTTGGGAAGTAGCTTATGTTTATTTGTAACTGCCATGCTTATGGTATTCCTGGCTAATATGCTTCTGAGGGTCGCATTGAGTTGGAGGATAGTTGAAATCAAAGTGCTTGGACTATATACGTTTTGATTGAGTTTTGAGAGAGAGAGAGAGAGGGTTAGTTTTGCATGGAAGACATGAATGATGAAGTGGTGAATATGACTGGCTAGGTAGATCGATGTTTGGCTAGTTGTTGGTACGAGTTGGAAACGTGAGTGAGTTTTTGAAGTTGAATGGAAGGTAGCTGTTGGTGTCGATCGGGTGGCTCAATATATCGAGGAATGCATGTAAAATCAAAATCAAATTATTCAAAAGGGGCTAGCTAGGTTGGCTTCCATCCGATTTCTGCTGGCTTATATATGCTTATTATGCTTTCATCCAATTAAATGATTCAAATCATCAATCCGAGTGATCAAATGGCATACAAAACATTGCGGGAGAGGATAATGGTCTTCTTAATTAAACACTAGAAAAGTATTTGTGTTGTTGTTTTGCTGATTACAACACAGGCGTAGTTGATACTCGACATAACATGATCTGAAATGACTCGAACTCAAGTCGATCGACCTGGCTCATAACATCAACCCAAAGGCTACTTTGGTGCATTACTTAATTCATCGACCCCATGTGAAACTCCAATTATCCAATTATGTGTGTGTAGAGCTTGACTTATTGAATCGAACTCAGGTTAAAAATTTCCTACCTGACGATCGATCACTATGTCACTTACGGTGGTTTCGGAGGCAAGTAGCTAGATTAGGCCAACTTCGCCCGGCAATATTCAACCGAAGAATTTAGCTACAAGATCCTATACTAACAAAACCGCGCCGCTCCTTAAAGCCATAAGCAAAGAAAAGTAGGCAAAATGGCACCCACACTAACACATACGTACCAATGTTACACAACCCGACCCAAAAGAGGTATGTTCAACATTAGTTAGCTACGATTCTTTGAAAGAACCCTGCAAAAATATTAAGAGCATGCAAATAGCGTATAGGTAACTCATGCAATTGATCAATCATGTGGCATGACAAATGGATCAAACGTAAAATTGGATATAATTTGCTTGGATTAATGGAATGGAACATCTATTATGCGTAAGATCCAACTCTATCTAGATCTGCTAATTAAGAACCCAATTAACCAATTGTCGTAGAGTTTAAATTGCATAGACAATAGGTACAGTTGCAAACCAAATCATGTTTGTATACGCAATGTTCGTATCACATTGTTGATTAATTAGTGCAGTTCTTTATTTCAGTAAAATCTTTGCACGCGGCGATTGGATCAACTAATTAACCAATGCTTATCATGATTGAATAATTTTCTCCACAGAAAATCATTGGACTAAATTATCTTCTTCACTTGCTGTCTTGTTGATTTGCCAGCTAAATCAACAACCGCCACTTTGTACTTATCAGATCACACAAAGCATTTTGGTCAAATCTTTCATCAGTACTCTCTTATAAAAGGTGCAAATATCTGATATGTGGATTATATATGTGAAAATTTTTGATGAGAATATTTCATGTGTGGATCCACTAGAGCTTTATTCCGATTGCACTTGTAAAATGATTCAACCTCAGTTGATCAAAAGTAAATAATTAGACTTAGAATAACTCTAATAGCTTCATTATATTCTTAGTTTTTCTAATTTTGGGGAAGATTTTAGTTGTTTTGCTCTCTAAAACAAAATGGAGAATGTGATGAGAGAGAAAACCAAATTCTTTATATATATTTACAGCAAACTCTTAAATTTTAGAAAAGAATTTGGGGAATGATCATGAAATCTTCAAAATAGATAATTTGTTAGAGTCGAAGAAAACTATTACAGAGAAATTATAAAAAATTTCTCTTTTTTTTGAGAATATAAAAAATTTCTCAGGGATGCTGTTAATATCTGGTGTTGGATAATGTATGTAGTGATCCGTGTTTTAATATATATGTGTGTGCGTATATTTTGTATCAATATCAATCTTCCAATAAAGTTGGGACTTTGATTAGGTAGAAAGCTTCAAATTCCATGGAAATCAATCGGCCATTCAAAGCATGCGTGTATATATAAAATATCTAGGAGACTTGGACGAGTTCGTTTTTGTCATCGAATTCAATGACTAGAAGCAGAAGCCAAGTTTTCTTAAGGTTAGTGCAATCGATCTCCTTCCTGCACCAAAATATGATACCAAATTATGTGGCGTCTTAGGTGTCATTATTTTCAATTAAAATTTTTTAACATACTTAGTTTTTTTTTTTTAAATTACCCTAAAAATGTAATAATAATAATAATAATAATAATAATAATAATAATAATAATAATAATAAGTAGTTTCTTTATCTAAATTAACAACTTGAGAATTAATTTATAATTAACCTAACATAGATGTCTAATCACCAAATGTATTGCAGACCAACTAATTTTCTCACCGATCTAGATTAATCGTCATGTTACTGAGATTCTTTCAAACTGTAAAAATCAAACACAGCCTTCATTGAAGAAGTGGCCTGCATCGTTCAACAGGGATCGAGACATATCTAATGTAATCATTAGAAAATCCATAGTATTGTTATGGGAAAAGATGTAGTGATAGACATAATTTCTCTTTTGGCAATATCCGGCTATCCTTTTTGTAGTGATAAGCATGTTTAGAATTTGATTGAATACGCATGATTCTTAACAAGCCCTTTGAGTACCCTTTTCATCATCGATGACTTTGCCCGGAAAATTGAAAGGCAACACAACACGTTAATTACAAGATCATAAGGTATTGACCATGAAGATAATAAATTTAGTGATTTTTATTTTTGATTTCCTATTCAAAAGTAAACAATTTAATAAGAATACATAGGTTTAAGTTGATGATATGTCATGTGCCACATCATTTGGTATGAAATTTTTGTAAAACATTTTGGTCTCTTTAGCATTTTCCAATTGGAAATCCTTTAAAAATAACTAACAAAACTAAGCGAAGTAAACTAGTGAAATATTTGTTGAGGATAGCGACCCTAGCCGACTTAGCAAGGTTTCAAACTAGCACCTTGACCGCGTTGCTTGTCCAATTTCACGTAATCGCAACTATTCACTCAACTTTACACCTTCATTTCCTGGTGTTTTACCATGTAATAGGTCTCAGGCTTTCGATATGGTTCACATCTTATCACAGAAGAAGAAGAAGAAGAAGAAGAAGAAGAAGAAGAAGAAGAGAGAGAGAGAGATGATGACGATTACGACAAAAAGATAGAGGGTTTTTCCGTAAAGTTACCAATTTTTGTTGTTGTGGAGGTATGTAGACCATTCGATATAAGACTTGACATGTGTCGTCATCTCCATAAAAGCTTAGGTAGGTTAGGATAGAAAAAAGCTTAGAAGAGGATCTGGATCCAAAAATAAAAGGGCAAATTGATTAGTCATATACCAACTCCTCCTCAACCTCAAGTAACATGTTTGTGCGAGATGGTCTCGGTATTCTCTAGTTGACATGTGATCACGATTTAGAAACCTGGAGTGATCCAGCATAATATTGCATGCGTAAGATCCAATTCTAGTAATTGCATGGGATATCATATATACAATGAGAATGAAAACCATATGTGTAATATGATATTGTCTGAATGATGAAAATTTACAATTACCAAATATCAATACTTCAATATATGATGATTTCTAACTCGAGAAATGATTAAAAATATGAACAGACGAATATGAAAATAGAGAAAAACCTTGATATATTGATGTTGAATAATTCTTGAGTGCTGCTTTTTTAACCCTAGCTGCTATCATCGCAAACTATATATACAAGGACTGAGCCACAGACACAAGGCCACGTGTGGCTGAGCTGTAGGGTAGTATACTACTAACCATGCATTACAGATAAGGCTAATTAATTAGCAGCTCATTAGTTGACTGAATTACAATTAGTACTGACAAAACAAAAACAGGTTGACTTGACCAGTCTTAATACCCCTCCTCAGTTTGAAGCTGTGAGATCATGTTCAAGCTGCTGCAGAGATAACGATGTTGTGGAGAGCATAGGTCCTTTGTAAACAAGTCAGCTAGCTGTTCTCTTGATGTGACAAACTGAAGCTTGATTGTACCTGCCTACTTGATCTCGAGTAAAGTGAACATCAACTTCAATGTGCTTAAGCTTTGAGTGAAATACTGGATTTGTAGCTAAGGCCAGAGCTGATATGTTGTCACAATGAAGAGTTGGTTTGTCTTGAACTTCTATATGCAGATTTTGGAGTAGCATGAGAAGCCGCTTGATTTCAGAGGTGGTGTCAGCCATAGATCTATATTCAGCTTCTGTGGAAGATCTTGAAACTGCTGTCTGTTTCTTGCTACACCAAGAGATAGGTGCACCCTCTAAGAGAATTATAAAACCTGTGGTTGACTTCCTATCATTTGGATCACCTGTCCAGTCTGCATCATAGAATGCATCCATATGAATTGGATAAAATGATGACTTGTTGCATATAGGACCCCTCCTGAAGTGAATGCCAAGATCCATGGTCCCTTTGATGTACCTTAAGATCCTCTTAGCAACAATGAGATGGTCCTCAGTTGGACAATGCATAAACTGACATACTGAATTAACACTGTGCGCAATGTCTGGTCTTGTGAATGTGAGATACTGCAGACAGCCTACAATACTTCTGAAGTGAGCACTATCTCCAGGATCTAGAGGTTTCCCCATTTCCTTGACAAGTTTGAGGCCTGATTGGCATGGAGTGAGTTGCGAGTTGCAGCTATCAAGACCAGCTTTATGAATTACTTCTGCAACATATTTTTGCTGTGATACAAATATGTTTCCATTATTCAGATACTTCACCTCCAAACCCAAAAATTTCAACTTGGGCGACGAAAAAAAATCGTCGCCCTGTTAAAAAATTTGGTCGCCTAAGTACTTAGGCGACGACATGTCGTCGGTCAAGACGTCGTCGCCAGAAATGCGTCGGCCAAGAACTTGGGCGACGAAAATTCATTCCGTCGTCGCCTAAAAATTACTCTTAGGCGACGATACGAATTTCGTCGCCTAAAATATACTTCACGTCGCCCAAAAATATTCGTCGCCCAAGATTTAACACCTTGGCCGACGAAAATTTTTTTCGTCGCTTAAGATCTTATAACCTTGGGCGACGAATCTAAATATTTCGTCGCCTAAGATCACTACATCTTAGGCGACGATATTTTTTTTTCGTCGTCTTATATGGTAAGTCCTTAACCGACGATTTAGAAATTTCGTCGCCTAAGATATATTTAAATTTTTTTTTAAAATAATTAAATAATTTTTTTAAATATATAAATAATGTTTTTTTAATTTTTGCTAGATTTTTTTTTTTCGGCATTTCTTTAAATTTTTCTAATACTAAAATTTAATTAAAAATAACACAAATTTATAAATTTATAAATAATTTATTACAAAAATTCAGTCCATTTGCCTACGGAATATCTCAAAATCTAACTCATCATTCCCATTCGAAGGGTCCTGAGGCGGCGGCTGGTCAGGCTGAGGAGGCTGGGGCCACTGAGGTAATGGTATAGGCGTAGGCATGGGCGGAATATCAAGTCCGGCCACATGTGCAGCGATGCAGGCAGTCATCCACTGTCCCATAGCCGCCTGGTTGGCATTGGTGACTTCATTCACCCGCTCCATATGCGCAGCCACCGCCATCTCCCTTGCTCTTTGGGCTTCCAGCTCAGACTGTAGACTTTCGAACTGATCCTGTAGCTGACTGTTGCTGCTTGAGGCTCCGGCGGCTCCCTTGCGCTGAAATCCTGGCGTCGTCTTCAGGATCCCTTTTCCAGCGTCTCCCATACCCCGGCAGTAGTAGGTGTTGGAACGCTGCGCGAAGGCAGTGGCCATAATCCGCGCCCCAACGGTAGGATCTGAAGTGTCGATCCTGGACATGGCCTCTGACATGTCATCCTCTGCCGTGCCCGGCCATGCGTCGTTCACCATGCCACTGATGACCTCTTGCTCCGCCTCCCTCACCCTCGCCTAATTGGATATATTATAAAAATATATTAATATACATTTAATAAAATGTAATTAAAATTAAAAATTAGAAAATATAAGGAACTTACAAGATCCTCCTCAGAATGAGGATATGCCCTCTGAAAGGTCCCCACATAGGGGTTCTCCTCTGGCCGCTCTCGCCGCACGTCGTCCATGATGGCCGAAAACGGCCTCGAACCGGCACGATGGTTGGTTGTGTTATGTTGCCGGTTCTCAGCGTTCACCCGGGCGAGGTGCTTCAAAAAAAAATTATCGTTAGTAAATATTTAAAAACATACAATTATAATTAATTCACTAATTAAATATTCAAATTTGTTTACAAATTACCTGTTTGTGAGGGTCGTTGAACTGCGTGACAAGAAGCCACCGCCACTCGTACTCCCGATACTCGAACTCCTTCGGGGTACCCGAACGGTCGCTCCCGTACTTCTTCCAGTGTTCCCGGAAGTCGTGCTTCCACTCCTTGAACCTACATATACAAAAAAAATATTAAATATATTATTAAAAAAATAAAATTTAATAAATTATTAAATAGAGGTACCTCTCCCTATGGGCCTTGTCCGCCCAGTCACGTCCCTCCTCGGGAACTACAAACCATTGCTGCATTACCACTTGTTAGTATTTTTTTCGATAATTAAATAATTTATTAGTTAAAAAAATAGTAATTGATCGAGTAAACTCACCGACATCGACTGATGGAGCATCTCCTTCACTCCATCAGGAACCTGGCTCCAGACTCCCCACAACATAGGGAGTCTGGAGCGGATGGTGCCTCCCGCGGCGCGCGTATACCGGTTTCCCAACGCGGCGTCCACCGGTTTCCCGTTGGAAAACGGGATGGCGATCCGTCCAGCGGACTCGACCGCCCTATCGAGTCCCTTGTTGCTGACGGTGCCTCTCCTGTTCCGCCTTCTCGTTCCGGCGGCTGTGACATTGTGAATCAAATTTAATATTAATAATACATTTTTACAAAAAAAAAATTAAAATCGACAAAAAAGTAATAATAAATTACCTGAGGATGAGACTGAGCCGACGGATTCGTCTCCGTCCGCCTGCTCGGAGACCCTCACGGGATGAAGAGGCGTGGGAAACTCCCTGTAGATATAGGCCTCGTGCGATGCCACATGCGGGAGCTGCTCCCGAATCGGTCGACCCTCCTCATCGACGCGAGGTATCGCCGGTATCGTCGGAGGAAGGAAGAGGCCGGACGGCACCATAGGGACCTCGGATGACCCGCCATCACCGTCGGTCGGGGACGACTGTGTGGGGGCGGTGTTAGATCGCGACCGGGGAAATATCTCTAGATGACGAGGGGCCGTCGCTGCGGGACCCGACTGCCCAGCAGAACGCGAGCCGCTCGCGCCACCCCTAAGCGCCGCATGTCGGGCCGTCAGCTGCCACGGAAACCCGGTCGACGGTGATTCCGACGGGTTGTTTGAGGTACCGTCCGAGGAATATTGGCTCCTCGAACCCGAACGTTGTCCAGAAGTTCTCCTCATGTCCATCCTGTTTAAAATAACCATAAATTTATCAACAATAATAACACAAATAAAAATTAATAGTTATTATAGGATTTATTATTTTTTTAATTCACATAACAAATTATTTACATTAATTCGCAATTATTACATCACAAAAATTAATTTACGAATATTTACATCCTTACTAAAAAATAATACATTATTTTTTACAAAATTTCCATAATATATTTACAATTATAATTTATATTATTTAATTATTTAATCAAAAATTATTTAATCATTTACAATATATTTACAAATTATTTCCACAAATCCTAAACCCTAAACCCTAAACCGTAAACCCTAATATTTTACAATTATCATTTACATCACAATTTACCATAATTTACCCTAAAATCCAACCATAATTTACACAAATTTACCCTAATTTACCATTAATTTCCTAAATTACAACAACAACAACAATAATTTCACCAACAATTTCACAACACAACAATAATTTCACCAACAATTTCAAATAATTTCAAACAATTTCACAATTTCAAACAATTTCAAACAATAATTTCAAACAATTTCACAATTTCAAACAATTTCAACAATTTCAAACAACAACAACAACAATTAAAATTTTCATCAACATAACCAATTTAGGGTTTTAGGTTTATACCTTAAATTGTTTGAGAGAGGGAGAGAGAGAGGGCTGGGTCGGGGTCGGAGAGAGGGAGAGAGAGAGGGCTTCGGTGGATTTTCGGAGAGAGAGAGAGAGAGGATTTGTGAGCGGCTGCGCGAATGGTTAGGGTTCCAAATTTTTGCCTTTTATATTGGCGTTCTTGGGCGACGATTCTATAAAAATCGTCGCCCTGTTTTTTGAAAATCGTCGGCCAAGATAATCTTGGCCGACAATTTTTGAATTCGTCGCCCTGTTTTTTGAAAATCGTCGGCCAAGATAGTCTACTTGGGCGACGATGTTCTTCACTATAAATCTCGTCGCCCAAGATGAAGACAATCGTCGGCCAAGAGTTCTATCATAAAATTCAGAATATCGTGATTTTGGTGATCGGAGAAGAGGAACTGAAAACCGACCGTCAGATATGACCAGCATAACGAATTACGTAGGTGGGAAAAAATTCAGCTCCATCTGACAAAGATAAGGGCTCGATCCGTCCGGTCAATCGGCGCGGTCAAACCCCTAAACGGACGGAAACGGCTATTCGACCCTCCAAATCACGTAATCTGGCCGGACCTTCAACTGAGATTAGTTTCCAATCGACGAGACTCTTACGGGACTATAAAAAAAATTTTAAAAATAAATACCCGGGATAGGGCTACCACTAGGTAGAAATAAGAGAAATTCGTTGACCGGAACAACCGGCACAGAAATTTTACCGAAATATCTTCATTTTTCACGGGTTGACGTATTTCACCGTTCCGGTCATATCTTATTTCACGACTTTTTTGCGTTTGAGGCATCTACGTATACGTTGTCTTCAAAACGAAACTTAAACTCAACACTTATATAAAAAAGTTATACAACATTAGTACATATATCGTGAGTTTGGTGATCGGAGAAGAGGAACTGAAAACCGACCGTCAGATATGACCAGCATAACGAATTACGTAGGTGGGAAAAAATTCAGCTCCATCTGACAAAGATAAGGGCTCGATCCGTCCGGTCAATCGGCGCGGTCAAACCCCTAAACGGACGGAAACGGCTATTCGACCCTCCAAATCACGTAATCTGGCCGGACCTTCAACTGAGAATAGTTTCCAATCGACGAGACTCTTACGGGGCTATAAAAATAAAAAACATTACCTTACAATTTAAATGTGTTTTTTTTTATTTTAATTATTCGGATTACTCTTGGCCGACGATATTTGTTAATTCGTCGGCCAAGATAATACTTGGGCGACGATATTTGTTAAATTCGTCGCCCAAGAGTAAAAATAAAAAATCCTGTACAATGAAATTTAAATGTGTTTTATTTTATTTTAATTATTCGGATTACTCTTGGCCGACGAAAGTAGGGTAATTCGTCGGCCAAGATAATACTTGGGCAACGATATTTGTTAAATTCGTCGCCCAAGAGTAAAAATAAAAAATCCTGTACAATGAAATTTAAATGTGTTTTATTTTATTTTAATTATTCGGATTACTCTTGGCCGACGAAAGTAGGGTAATTCGTCGGCCAAGATAATACTTGGGCGACGATATTTGTTAAATTCGTCGCCCAAGAGTAAAAATAAAAAATCCTGTACAATGAAATTTAAATGTGTTTTATTTTATTTTAATTATTTGGATTACTCTTGGCCGACGAAATGAGTGTAATTCGTCGGTTAAGATAATACTTGGACGACGATATTTGTTAAATTCGTCGCCCAAGAGTAAAAATAAAAAATCTTGTACAATGAAATTTAAATGTGTTTTATTTTATTTTAATTATTCGGATTACTCTTGGCCGATGAAAGTAGGGTAATTCGTCGGCCAAGATAATACTTGGGCGACGATATTTGTTAAATTCGTCGCCCAAGAGTAAAAATAAAAAGTCATGTACAATGAAATTTAAATGTGTTTTATTTTATTTTAATTATTCGGATTACTCTTGGCCGACGAAAGTAGGGTAATTCGTCGGCCAAGATAATACTTGGGCGACGATATTTGTTAAATTCGTCGCCCAAGAGTAAAAATAAAAAATCCTGTACAATGAAATTTAAATGTGTTTTATTTTATTTTAATTATTCGGATTACTCTTGGCCGACGAAATGAGTGTAATTCATCGGTCAAGATAATACTTGGGCGACGATATTTGTTAAATTTGTCGCCCAAGAGTAAAAATAAAAAATCCTGTACAATGAAATTTAAATGTGCTTTATTTATTTTAGTACAAACATATTCTTTTAGTACAAACATATTCTTTTAAGGGGTTTGGAACCCAGCCTACCATGGAAGGCTCACAAACACGCCCGGAAATCTTTATATTAATTTGGACAACAATTACAAAGCTCTGGCCCTGGAATGGTCACTCCAAGTGTAGCCGGCCGGTAAATGTTTCGAGGATGCACAATGTTCGCTATTTTCCACGCGTCACCCCTGGCAAGGTCATCAAGATAAAACACTTGTTTTACCGATGTCGCAAAAACAAACGGGTCATCTTCGTAGGCGCTTGTAGCAGTGTTGACCGATAAATTGCCGTACTGATCCATCTTCATGCTCTGTGCGCCTGTATCAAACCATCTACACTTGAACATATGCACTTTCATGTCTTCCGCATAAACCAGTTCGACCACTGAATGGAGAACACCGTAATAGTCAAGGCCATGACCAAGCGCCATCACCCCATAATTCTGTGTTCTTCGTCTGCTGTCTCTCTCTTCAGATACAAATTTGACGCCATTCACTGTGCAAGTGGGATAAACTCTAGCCCGTTGCGGTTGCATCGCAAAAAGTAATAGTTCGTGCGACCAGTTTGGATTATCATCAGATTTAATCATGTCCATCTGTAACGGATATTAAACTGTAAATATCCAAAAATATATGCAATAGAAAATAATTATATATATATATATAACAGGGAAGATTAAATTACGTACCCAGGTGCGAAAATAATTTGCGAACGTCATGTTGTGGTACTCGAGATCACCATCAACTTCCGGAAAAGATAGGTGCAACTCTTTCCAATATTTAACTTCTTCACAATTGATTAGTACCCACCAGTGCGCTATGGCTATCTCTTCATCCGACAATGCATACTCGGCGAACAGTCGTGCTCCACCAACTTCGACATCACTGGAAACTATAGAGAGATTGAACCGCGGCGCATGTTCCTCCATGGCTTGCGGAGCTCCCAACGACGCTCCTAAATACAGCTTCATGTAGGTGACGCATTCATGCGCAATATATGCTTCAGCTATACATCCTTCAGGCGCGGATTTATTAGTGACATAATCTTTGTACTCACCAAGTTGCCTGTAAATATAAGATTGCAAACTATACGTTATGGTTATTGAACATGTACGTACATATATGTATTCTGGAGATGTAAGTGAATAAAACATACCTTTCCATGGGATACATCCAAGTGAAGTGTACTGGACCGGTAAGCAACAATTGCTGGGGAAGATGGATCATCAGGTGAGGCATGATATCGAAAAAATTTGGCGGAAAGATCCTCTCGAATTTACACATGATGTATATGATGTCTGCCTGCATTTCCCGGAGATCGGATTTTCTCACTTCCCTTGTGCATAACTTCATGAAGAATCTTGACAGCGCTACTAACGGCTCCACAACCTAGCCAACCACACATCACAAATTTAATATAAAATCCAACAACGACAGGTTAACCGTAATTTTAACCACAAATTTACCTGACGGTGAAGGAACGGTAGAATGAAAACAGGGAAGAGACGTTGTAGCAGAATATGACAGTCATTACTCTTCAAGCCGTATATCTTATTCTCTCGCAAGTTCACACACCGGGCTATATTTCCTGCAACGCCTGAGGGATACGTCACACAACTCATCCACCTGAAGATCTGGGTCTTCTGATCAGGCTTCACGGTGTAAGGAGCCCAAGGCATCTTTTTCTTCCCCTCTTTCAGCCAAAGATGTTTTCTAATTCCCATTTTCTTAAGATCAACGCGTGCCTTAGGACCGTCTTTCGTCTTCCCCTCCAAGTTGAGCACTGTACCTACCACACTGTCGCAGACATTCTTCTCTATGTGCATCACATCTAGGTAGTGCCTGATCAACAGCGTACTCTAGTACGGGAGTTCCCAAAATATGCTCTTATGTGTCCAGAATTTGTACCTGTCTGGTCTTTCAGGTATTCTGGCCACAATATCGGGATGATTGCTGAGCTGCCCAAAATCATACTCATCCAGCACTGCTAAAATCTCTTCCCCCGACCATCTATGCGGCTCCACACCTCTCTCTTCGGTCCCATCAAATGCCCCGGTATCTATCCGCCAGGGGTGATCATGTGGTAGGTAAGCACGGTGACCCATCCGGACTATCTTGTTGCAATGATTGCTGCACCCCTGGGAGCTAAGGCACTCAGGACAAGCCTTGTATCCCCTAACAACGTTGCCAGACAACATCCCACGTGCAGGAAAATCACTGATGGTACCAACAATCATGGCATGCATCTGGAACATCTCCTTTTTGTGGGAGTCATAAGTGGGATGACCAACCTCCCAAAGCAATTTACACTCTTCAATCAGCGGTCTCATATACACATCGACACACTTCCCTGGATAACAACAACAACAACAACAACCACAACAAATTCAGATAACGACTATATATGACCAACAATATAGAACAAAAACAATAAATGGAGAAAAAATTGAACCAACAGCAATATATACAATATGAAGGGAAAGTAGATACCTGGATAACCGGGCCCCGGAATCAACAAGGTCAACATGTTGTATTCCTTCTTCATGCACATCCATGGAGGAAGGTTGTAAGGCACCAAAATGACCGGCCATATACTGTACGAAAGACTCATGGTCCCAAAAGGGTTGAACCCGTCGGATGACAGCCCGAGCCTCACATTCCTCACCTCTGAAGCAAAATGAGGAAACTCCCTGTCTATATGCTTCCACGCCTCCCCGTCAGCAGGGTGTACCATGAGGTCTTCGTCATGCACCTCCCTCACAGCGTGCCATCTCATAGCTTCGGCCGTCTTTGAAGACATGTACAACCGCTCCAGCCTATCCCTCAACGGGAAATAGCGAAGTACCTTAACAGGTTTCCTGTTGCCTGCGGGAGTCCATTTATACCTGTCGGTCCCACATACCGGACAACGATGAAGGCCTTCAAGGTCATTACCGTCTGCATCTTTACCCTAGAATAGAACGCAGTCATATCTGCATGCATGGATCTTGATGTAGGAAAGCCCGAGATCTCTCAAGATACGACGGACCTTATGATGCGTGGTGGGATGACGATGACCGTCGGGCAGGAGCGAAGCAGCGTACTGTAGATACCTATCAACAGCCGTCACGGTCGATTTTGTGTCAACCTTGATATGCATCACCTCCATCACACACTGAAGAACGGTCTTCTCATGACCTGGGCACAGAGGGGTCTGTTGGAAAGCAATAAGTCTGTTGTACTTGGCTATACCGGCAGTGTTGACACCTCTAGGGACGGCCTGCATCGGCGCCTGCGGAATGTGCTGTCGTTCAGGGCATACACCGCTGTCATGAGGAAACATGTCGTTGATGAAGGCCGTTGTTGGATCGTTGGATGTACTGCCCGTCTCATAAAACTGTCCATGATCATGCGGGCGTGATGAGGTTTCACCGTGATATATCCAACATGTGTAACGTTCCCAGAATCCGTTACTCTTCAGGTGGTCCCATACTGTATCAAACGGAAATCGATGCATATCACTGCGACACTTACACATCTTGCACGGGCAATAGAACATGCCACTCCCGTCAGCATTTACAGCAAACTCTTAAATTTGATGAGAGAGAAAACCAAATTCTTTATATATATTTACAGCAAACTCTTAAATTTTAGAAAAGAATTTGGGGAATGATCATGAAATCTTCAAAATAGATAATTTGTTAGAGTCGAAGAAAACTATTACAGAGAAATTATAAAAAATTTCTCTTTTTTTTGAGAATATAAAAAATTTCTCAGGGATGCTGTTAATATCTGGTGTTGGATAATGTATGTAGTGATCCGTGTTTTAATATATATGTGTGTGCGTATATTTTGTATCAATATCAATCTTCCAATAAAGTTGGGACTTTGATTAGGTAGAAAGCTTCAAATTCCATGGAAATCAATCGGCCATTCAAAGCATGCGTGTATATATAAAATATCTAGGAGACTTGGACGAGTTCGTTTTTGTCATCGAATTCAATGACTAGAAGCAGAAGCCAAGTTTTCTTAAGGTTAGTGCAATCGATCTCCTTCCTGCTACATGCACCAAAATATGATACCAAATTATGTGGCGTCTTAGGTGTCATCATTTTCAATTAAAAATTTTCAACCTACTTAATTTTTTTTTCTTTTAAATTACCCTAAAAATGTAATAATAATAATAATAATAATAATAATAATAATAATAATAATAATAATAATAATAATAAGTAGTTTCCTTATCTAAATTAACGACTTGAGAATTAATTTATAATTAACCTAACATAGATGTCTAATCACCAAATGTATTGTAGACCAACTAATTTTCTCACCGATCTAGATTAATCGTCATGTTACTGAGATTCTTTCAAACTGTAAAAATCAAACACAGCCTTCATTGAAGAAGTGGCCTGCATCGTTCAACAGGGATCGAGACATATCTAATGTAATCATTAGAAAATCCATAGTATTGTTATGGGAAAAGATGGTAGTGATAGACATAATTTCTCTTTTGGCAATATCCGGCTATCCTTTTTGTAGTGATAAGCATGTTTAGAATTTGATTGAATACGCATGATTCTTAACATGCCCTTTGAGTACCCTTTTCATCATCGATGACTTTGCCCAGAAAATTGAAAGGCAACACAACACGTTAATTACAAGATCATAAGGTATTGACGATGAAGATAATAAATTTAGTGATTTTTATTTTTGATTTCCTATTCAAAAGTAAACAATTTAATAAGAATACATAA
Source organism: Fragaria x ananassa (assembly GCA_034370585.1). Lineage (NCBI taxonomy): Eukaryota > Viridiplantae > Streptophyta > Magnoliopsida > Rosales > Rosaceae > Fragaria > Fragaria x ananassa. The sequence goes on from CP139760.1 coordinate 7,196,952, forward strand.
GTTTAAGTTGATGATATGTCATGTGCCACATCATTTGGTATGAAATTTTTGTAAAACATTTTGGTCTCTTTAGCATTTTCCAATTGGAAATCCTTTAAAAATAACTAACAAAACTAAGCGAAGTAAACTAGTGAAATATTTGTTGAGGATAGCGACCCTAGCCGACTTAGCAAGGTTTCAAACTAGCACCTTGACCGCGTTGCTTGTCCAATTTCACGTAATCGCAACTATTCACTCAACTTTACACCTTATGATGTTAACTTTCTTTTCACACAATTTCGTCACAAATAAAACTCCCCTTTGTTCCAGAGAACAAGCTTAAGCTAAAAGCAGGATATGTGCAGCTGTAAATCTCTTTCAGTGAGCATATATAGACCACCAAACTCTCACCCTGCTGATGTAATTTAGACCATAGTTATTCATACACTTCGCAACATGGAAGTATTAAGCATCTGATCAGCAGCTTACTAGCGCTGCACTTGTTTTGCATTAGTTTCAAATATAATAGAGGCTGGAGACTTTGAGCCATTGTAAATTCTACAACTCTCCTACACGCAAGCAGTTTAGCATGCTCAGGTGAGATAAGATCCCTTAGTGAACATGCTTCCCCTGAAACCAAATTCCCGTAAAATCTCTTATCACAAAACTCAATCCTAAAGATAGTATCAGTACAATGATGATTTATGAGCCACTTTTGTCATTGTTTAACAAAAAAGTTGTCAGTGAACCGTGTCTTGGTTGGTTAAGTAGCTTAACTAATAACCTTGATGATACTTGTTCAAACCTCACTGAGGTTAGATCCAGTAAGCGGGTTCTATTTTCTGTCAAAACGTAACTAATTAAACATGGTTTTTCTCCCCAACTCGCATCGCCCGCCAAAAGATCGAAAACTTAAGATTAGATGTTGCGAAGAATTGTGGGTGTTGCAATTGCCAGTACGTGATGAGTTCTTGACAGGAGGAAAGCAATGACAAAGCCAACTTTTTATTCCCCTTTTTGAACGTATATGGTCATTCATTTTTTTTTTATCAACAAAGTCTCTCCCCTCTTTATATATATGTTTAACAAACACGAACAATCTATTTGGGAGAGAACAAGTTCCAACCGGCAGATCCATCAAAAACAAGCCTAGGTAATGAAAAATTAGGCTTCGACGATTACAACCAGGAAAAAATAAAGGATCCGGATGATCTCCTAAGTTTTGTTCTCTCCTAACCTACCTAAGCTTTTCATAAGATATTGACAAGTCTCCCGGGCTTAGGCTGCGTTTGGGGGGGCTTATTAGCTCCCCTGATTATAAGCAAAGCCTAGCCAATTGTTTGGTTAAGAAGACAGTATCCTGCTTTGCTTTTAATCACTTGTCTTTTCTCTTAAAAAGCTGAAGCGCTTTCACCCCAGCTTTTAAAAGCCAGAAGCACAGAACAAACCGGCTACAGTTTAATGAATTTTTGTCTATTACCATTGGGTACCCTTCAGAAACCAGTAGAATTACGAACTATACCAATCCAAATTACAAATTTGCCACCGCGTTCTTTCCTTACCCTAGCCGCATCTCTTTCTTCCTCATTTGCGCGTCTGCTCTTCCGTCTCATTTCCTTCGCTCGCGTCTTCTCTTCCTCCTCATTGAGTTTTTTGGAGTCTGTGAGCAAATCTAAGCAAACTCATTTGTCTCTGAGGTAAAAACTCTTGCTGGGTTTCGTTTATTGGTTTTTCCTGTTTTGTTTTTCGCTGTGCGAATTTGGTTGTTGTGGTAATTCGTTTTGTGTCGTCATTTTTTTTGATGTCGCAATCAAGTCTCAATTGCTTGATTATACTTCTTTGGTCGCACACATGACATATAACTGACCAAATCATTGCTCCCATCAGCCTTCGATCAACAAACGCCGATCAGAGTAAGGCGAAATTGGAGAGGTTACTGATGCTGAGCGAGTTGTGTGATTGACAAGTAAGTTTTGAGCTCTTAAAGTTAAGAACCTGCATACATTTGGTTTTTGTTTTGTTTACTTTTAATTCAGTTGGTTCCTCATCGTTAGTTTTCTTTTGCTGAAATAGGGAAATCAGGATTATCATTGGTTTTTTATTAATATTTATCTCTTATAAATAAATAGCTTCTGTGGGACATGTGCACCTATAATTGTTGATACTATCCCAGATTGCAGATTGTGTTAAAACTTAAAACCCGGGGCTTTTGTTTGAAGGTTGATCACATCAGATCAAACAAGGTAACAGAGAAGAATCTTCTGCATGTTTTATTGAACCCAATTTTTATTTTATAAATTTTTGTTTAGTATTTCTCTGAATTTTGGTGTCCATAATTTGTGTTATCCATATATTGTTATAAGAAGTAGCAATAGCAATGGGGTATGTTTTTTCTATCTGGGTCATTTTGATCTAGGTTTTAAGGCTCTCTTGTGGACTCTACTGGGTTTTAGGCATCTGGGTATTCATCCCTCTGTTAAAGTTTGAACCTTTATTTGGATTATAGTGGGTTTGTTTAGGATTTTGGATTGAAATGGCTCGGTTGGTTCTGCCATACAAGAGTTCAGCTTTTGTGAGGACCAGTCTTCTGGGTTTGATCTCACCTGCTCCTGTGATTACTCTTACCCTAGTTCTTTCATTGATTACTTGTCTCGGTGCTTTGTGTTTGGATCTGTGAAAGGTTATAAGCTGTGTCACTGATGTTTGTGTGAGATGCTGTATTGATTGCCAGATTAGACTGAAGCATATTTTAGAAATCAAAAACCAGGAATCTGTTGCAAGTCTGCTTCTTTTTCTTTATCTTGAGAGTTATTTATTTTCATACGTGGAAGTAAATAAATGTGATTATTATTCTCTCTGGGTGTGAGAGGTTCCAACTTATAAGCAGTGTTACTGTTGTGTTTGAGATTCTCATTTGAATACACAAATAAGAAGCATATGTCAATATTCTAAACTAAAAGTCTGTTAAAAGGTTTTGTGATGTATGAAAAGAATGCACATATGATTGAATAGATACATTTGATGCGCATATTTGGATGCATTATATGTTCTTTACTCTGTGCACTTGTGTGATGGATTTATGTTTTGATATTGAAGCTTCAAAGCCGTGTTAGTGTCTTGAGGAATTCAGCAGAACAAGTTTCCAGATATCGCTTTCTTACTTCAGAGGTTTGTGCATCTCTCATTCCTACTTTTGTTTTCTTATGTTTAAAGTGTTGTTTGTCAGTGATGACGTATTATATCAAACTTTCTTAGGTCTCTTAATAATTGTTGTTTTCAGGCTGCGTGCCGAAGGCATTGTCGCTTCTCACATACTTCAGTACCGGTATGTTTCAATGCTTTACTTGAAACTGGTTATCTGTTCTTGTAGTTTCTGTATGTATACTCATGAGTATGAATGCAGTGTTTACTGAACTTGTAGCTACTTTAATATATGTGCTAGATGGCTGGTTGGAATGAGCGTTTACTAGAAGTGTTTTGTGACTTGTGTATCAAAGAAGTGGATAAAAATAATCGTCCACACACTCATTTTAATGCGGAGGGATGGACAAATATAATCAATGGCTTTGAGCAAGAAACCGGAAAGAGTTATACCAAAAAACAACTGAAAAATAAATGGGATGCTCTTAAATCTGAGTTGAGATCATGGAAAGAATTGAAAGGGAAAGAGACCGGTCTTGGATGGGATCACAGGCTCCAAACAATTGATGCACCAGATGAGTGGTGGCGAGCCAAAATTGAGGTATATCATTTTTCTGTTTCTTGTCTTTGTTATGTTTCTTTACTTTTATTCATATGCTTATTGATATACTTCAAAATTGTCTAATGATTGAGGATTATTTATTTGCAGAAAGTTAAGGAATATGCAAAGTTCAGGAAAAAGGGGATAGCACCCGACTTTGAAGCTAAGTTAGATATGATGTTTGGGGGTACTACAGCCACTGGTGAGCATGCTTATGCACCATCTTCTTCCCTACCTATCCCAAGAAGTCCGGAGCAAGTAAATAACCTTGAAAGCAGTGGTGACTCTAAAGAGGATGATCAACCAAAAAATTTGCCAAAGAGAAGAAGTGAAAGAACCAAGAAAGATAAAGGAGTGGTACAAAAAAAGGAAAAGATTGGAGGTGCTGCTTTCATGGCTAGCCAAATTAGTAGAATGTGTTCAGCAATTGAAAGTAGAAGTACGGCAACTTCAATAGCCAGTAGAAGTGTACAAGAAAGTGCACGCAATAGTATTACCGAAGTGATGAATGATATCGTCACTTTGCCTGGAGCTGAAGCGGGCAGTGAGTTGTGGCTTTTTGCCACTAGGTTTATGAAAAACCCAGATAACAGAGAGATGTATTGCACTATTAAGGATCCTACCCCTAAGTTGCTATATTTGAAAACTGAGATGCAACTGGATGCTAAGCTAGGTTAATTTAGTGAGAGTTCATCTTATGGTTGTTTGTTTCGGCATGCTTTTAAGGGTTGCATTATAGAACATCTTATTGTTTTTCATCATGTTGAGACCTTTTTATATATTCAGAATTGGGGTTTGTTAACAATATTTGTATTATGTGTTTGCCGGTCTTCTTTAATAATTTATATGATTTACATGCTTAGCCATTCCATTTCAATTTGCAGGGTCTTTGAATTGAAATATGGATAATCCAGGTGACGATCAAGGAGATGAGGACGAGATAATCATGCGATTGATACAACTTAATACGTTGTTCATACTTCAATATTATACGAAGTATGTCCTCAAAACTCCTTGCATGACCTCTTCTCGAACAGGTTATAAGTGGTTGATGGAAATATTAGAAGGGAATGATGCTAGGTGTTATAATGCTTTTAGAATGGAAAAGCATGTATTGCATCGTTTATGTGCCGATATGGAACGTCTTAACGGAGGGATGTTAGGTTCAAACAGACTGACTCATATTGAAGTAGTAGCAATGACAGTATTTTTGTTAGGACAAGGATGTGGATTTAGGAAGGTAGCAGAGGATTTTCAACATTCCACGGAAACCGTTAGTAGATATTTTGGAAAAGCAGTAGATGTTTTGTGTGCACTAGGTCATGAAATAATTAGACCAGAGGATCCTAACTTCAGTGGTGTTGCATCGGAGATAATGAGGGATGAAAGATACATGCCACATTTTAAGGTACTAGTCTTCTTTCTTTTTTTTTTTCTTCTTAAAAAGAGGATCAATAGTGGTTCCCCACTTACCCCCCAGGAGACTCGAACCCGCGACCTAACGGATGCAGGTGAAGCAGCTTACCACTGAGCTATGCTTCTTGTCATGGTACTAGTCTTCTTTACTTACTTATAAATCATTAATAATTTATTTGATCTTTGTAATTGACAATTATTTCTTTATTCAAAGGATTGCATTGGGGCTATAGATGGAGTGCATGTTCCTGCTTCAATACCTCCTAAAAAGCAAATACCATACATTGGTAGGAAAGGGGAACCAACACAGAATGTCATGGCAGCATGTAACTTCGATATGCAATTTACCTTTGTATATGCGGGTTGGGAAGGGTCTGCTCATGATACAAGAGTGTTTCTAGCAGCTACTCGGGATCCCAATATGAATTTTCCTCATCCTCCACTAGGTAACGTGTTTTATTCTAGTTAACTAGTGTAATATTTCTATTCTTCAAATAAAGTTTTGTGAGATGTTTATTATATATTCATGTGGATGCGGGATATCCTACAATGACTGGATTTTTGGGACCTTATAAAGGCCCGAGACAACATTTTCAACAATATCATAGGCAAGAACCAAGAAATGAGAGGGAAGTGTTTAATCAAGCACACTCTTCCCTTAGAGGCGTTATAGAACGCACATTTGGAGTTTGGAAAAAAAAATGGAAGATCTTAAGAAACATGCATGGTTATTCATTCCCGAAGCAAGTGCAGATTGTCATTGCCACAATGACACTTCATAATTATATTAGGAGACATGCACATCGTGATACAGATTTTGTGCAACGTGAAAGAGATGCAGTTGGAGGTTCAAGTGGTGAGATAGAGGTAGAAGATGAGGTAGAAGAAGAACATCATCGTAATGGTGCACAAGAAATGAGAACATTAAGGGATATAATTGCTCATAGTTTAATGAGTGTGCGTAATAACGTAGAATGAGTTATGATAAATTATGTAGTTATCTTATGTTAATCACGAATCATTGGTACTAATATATTTATATGAGTTATTTTTAAAATCTCATATTATTAATCATATGGTCACTATGATTTATAAAATTATCTCAAATTTTATATCAAACAATCAATCACTACCAGAATAAGGACCTGAGCTGACGAAAAATTTTCGTCGGCCTGTTAAAAAGATTCATCGGCTAAGATGTCGTCGGGACAGCCCCATTTTTTGGTAGTGAATCTTAAACCCAATATAATATTTCATGTCCATATTGGTCATTCTGCAATTAAAAGCACAAGCTCGTTTACATTTTACCAAACGCGTTACCACTGCTTTTGCCACTCACAGCACTTATAAAAAGCCAGATTACCAAACACACAGTTTCATTGCTTTTCAGCTGCTTATTCTGAAAAATAAGCAGAAGCCAGCTTATGTTAAAAGTTCAGCTGCGCCAAACATAGCCTTAATCTAATGGCCTATAATGATTGTTTTCTCTTAGATTTTTTTCCGGGAGATAGTTTTCCACTTTTCCTTACTATTTGTCTCAGTCTTCTTCTTCTTCTTCTTCTTCTTCTTCTTCTTCTTCTTCTTCTTCTTCTTCTTCCAGATTGCCTGCATAAGTTAATCAACAGATCTCTATCACTTTTTGGATCCACTTTTTTAATTTCCAAATCCTTAAGAAGTATAATTATGTTCTGGGCTCTTGTTTATTAGAAATTTGGGGTGGATAGAATCAATTCAAAAGGGTTTGAATTATGGATTTGTGGATTTTCTTATAACTCATAAAGTAAATTCTTCTAGCAGCTGGGTCTGCTATCTTGTTTGATCTGTATCTCTTATGCTGACTTGGGAAGCTCGAACAATAAGATGAGATTAAGCTACGTTTATTCTTGGGTTGGTTTCTCTATAGTATCCATCCAATTCTACTATCTTTGTTGTATGTGGTTCCCAGAATTTCCACTATCCTCAAGCTCCATATTGTTGAGTAGTAGAAACTAATCTTTACCTTCATTTCCTGGTGTTTTACCATGTAATAGGTCTCAGGCTTTCGATATGGTTCACATCTTATCACAGAAGAAGAAGAAGAAGAAGAAGAAGAAGAAGAAGAAGAAGAGAGAGAGAGATGATGACGAATACGACAAAAATATAGAGGGTTTTTCCGTAAAGTTACCAATTTTTGTTGTTGTGGAGGTATGTAGTGACAGGACCTACCCCGGATTTCGCCCTGAAACCCAAGGTAAATCCTGCGGGGTCCACCTTCAAGGAAAATTTACCGAAAATTTGGCATAACCTTCCTTGAAAATGGACAACCCTTACTTGAAAAATTCAATTTAACACTTTTATAACCACGAACCAGCCTCAACACCTGGAGCCTTCCTGCTCCCCAAGATCAACACATCTCCCAATAACAATTACTCAACTCTAATAACCCCACAACCAAGAATAAGGACTATTAACAATTTACTATTGGGCTTTCAGAGCATATCTAAAGTTGAACGAAAAACAACGAATAAAGAATATGCAGAAGCAGCCTCTGACTATGCCTCAACTCCATGTACGCTCGACCTCACTTAGACTGAGTCTGCAATCTGGGCATTTAAAACCAAAGGGCCCAGGGGAAAGTAATTTAAAAACGTTAGAGTGAGTGGACGAAAATAAACTTAAGATAAGAAACCAAAATGTAAATACTTTCCCACTTTCCAATATGCCATAAATTCGTTGCATGCAAATGTTAACAAAAATCTTTCATAAAGAAAATCCCAAGAAGACGGACTAGCCCCGCTAGTCAAATTAATGACAAAGATAAATAATAACCTTCATAGAAGAATGTACCAAAACAAGTGACTAGCCCCGCTAGTCAAATCAACAACGATAAATAAGAAACAGCTATAGCCATATAAGTGAGCCTCCCAGGCAATAATACTCTCATACTCCCTACACCTTCAGGTTATGATAACCGAGAGGAGTAGGGCTTGCGTGATGTCGTCGACTACATCACATCACCCGAAGGCGGAAAGGGCTTGAGTAACCCCACTTAAAACGTGGAAGCTACATCGCCTCGAAAGGCGGAACAACATGCTAGCATGAATAATAACGATCCAACAAGTATGGCACAAATAAAGAAATATAAATCCATGTGAGTTTCCCCGAAACTCACAACTTAAGCATAAGTACGATTCCCAACCGTATTCAATGAATTCAAAAAGTAAAGAAAATAATTAAATTCGATGACGTGCCCCACACATTAAAATGCTCAATGAAATAATTAATTTAAATAATTTTCACCTTTCGAAAAAAAAACCAGGCAATATGCAAATCTGGATATAATCTCAAATCCGGAAATTATAAAGAAAATCTAAACTCAAATCTCAAATTATCAGTCCGAGCTCAAATCCATAAATTATGACCAACATTTAATCCATGCATCAATCTCAAATAATTTCCAAGATCATTTCATATACCGAAGTTATAATATATGCTCGGAAAATAAAATACTAAATTATAAAATCTTGCATGCATAATAATTAAAAACTAAAATGTCCACTCACAGATTTAGGCCTAAGCCTGACGAATTCCGAATCACTACTCAAGCGAGGTTCCCTTCGTATCCTGGCACAATAAATATGCTTAGGACCAAACTTTAATTCCGGAAAATAATTACGTGAATAAAAATATCTAACTCTCTTCCGTTTAACCCTCTACTCTTATTAGGGTTAAACTCACCGGATTCACATCAAACTTGATAACACCAGTTAATTCACAAGGCACTCAAACCAGAAACTTTAACGTACAAGTCCAAATCCCAACAACTCATACAAAGTTCAACTCACCTTTCTATTCAATCATTCATAGTTAACTCCTTTATTTACTCTTTGCACCCATAGCAGAACAACAAGGTAGCTAGTCTGATCCATCTTCCTTACTGCCATTCCTGCATCACTTCACCAAAATATCAACCCACACACCAATCTCAATAATCTCAGCCTCAAATTCAATTACACCTAACCAGGAAATTATATTCCAAAGCTTCTATCAATATCAACATACATAATTTGAAACCCAAAAGCCGCCGCTGCCATGCACAGCAGCGCGCACGGTAGTCCTTCACTGCCAAAACCTCACTTTCTCCAAAACTCAACCAAATACAATTCTAAGCATATAAACAGGTAGAGCTCGACGAATAGATGAAGATTGATACCTGAGTCGAACACAACTTTGCCAAAAAACACCGAACCCTCGCCGGAAAACTCAAACCACTCCTCTGCCTCGATTCTCACTCACCAGACCTCATCTCTGCAAGCTGAAGGCACAGGAACGTCGACGAGACCGAGACAAAGCTACCCACACCATCCATGACCGCCGCCGTGGCCGGAATCTAAAGTTGGCCGGCGAACCCAGCCTTTCCTCTTCTTCTTCGATTCTTCTTCACCAGACTTCATCTCTGCAAATAAATGCCATGGAGAAGACCAGGACGTCGAGACAAAGTTGTCGCCACCTTTCTTTCTCCTCGCCGTCGCCGGAGAACGGAGCGGCAGCCGGGTCGCCCGTTGCTGCTATTCGAGTTGGCAGAGACCCGCTCTGGGTCTGAACTGATCTCCCTTTCTTTTTTCTTTTTTTTTCTTTGATTCCCCCCCCTTCTCTCTCCCGAACCTTCCTTTTTCTTTTCTCTCTTCCTCCTTTCTCCACCAGATTCTCGACCCTTCTTCTTTCTTTTTTTTTTCTTTTTTTTCCAAAAGTTTCTCTTTTATATATATATATCATTTACCGAGATAGTAACTTCCCGTTTTTAGACCATAACTTCTTCATACGAACTCCGTTTTAAGCATGCCGCGTGTCCACAAACCCCGTTTAACATCCTCTACGACTTTCATGAAGGAAGTTTTCCCGAATTCCAAACGGAACAAAAAGTCAACTTTTGGAGTCTTAAATAGTAAACGGTTACTTAAAACGGTAAAATGTCAAAGTAACCCAGTAGTAAATAATTGCGAATTGACTTAAGAACCGGGATGTGACAATTCTCCCCTCCTTATAAAAATTTCGTCCTCGAAATTTCAAATCATGCAAAAGAGGGTAGAGATTACTGCCTTTCTCCTCAGACTCTAATACGCACCAAGCTAAATCATCCCATCAATGCTCTTCAAACTTTCTTCTATCACAAATTATATCTTTTCACTTGTGGAAACAATTAATCAAATTCTTTTCCAATTATATAGACACGTCAAAATTAATCTGCCAAACCCGAGGCGTGAGCATATGCTTTAACAAATCTTAAACTTAAGATCAACTGAAATACTCTGCCAACATTCCACATGGCACCACTCACATAACACATTGCTCCTCGACTTACCTTCCTCTAAATGAATGACTTGCCTGATTGTAATTACTTATGACACACAACCCCAACTCACTTGGATGACTTTGACTTTCGTCAAGTCAAAATGGTCAATAACTTCCATAATTTACCAAACTATCTTACTTTCGTTACCAACTAATCAAAACAAAACTTGATCTTTTGCATCAAAATTGGATTTTCACCACCTATATGATTGGTCACAATCGTTAAGCTGATCGGCGAATATCTCCCTTATTGCCAAATTACGCTAATGCGATCTTATAATACCAAACTCTTATTCTGCATATCTCTTGCAACTCAAATTGTATCCATACATCAATGACCTCCCAGGTCCTACCCAGATCAAGTGGTCTCACCACAATTCGATCATGTATGAATACGCATCATAAGAAAGCCATTTACATGCCAGATACAATTTACCATTTATGCTAACAGACTAACAAGCCTTGATTCAAAATATTTCCCGAGTCACCAAGAATCTTTTTCCTTTAAAGATAAACAACCAACTAATCATATTATTATTTCCGACAATTTGCCCCGCGAATTAATCATTACTAACCTATAACAACCGTTGGAATCTCATCCTTAAATAATAAATTCAACAGTCGCCACCAACGACTACTTACAAGCACAAGAAAAATATCACTCTCAAAATCGATCAACATATCTGAAACTGGCACCTCCAAAAATGAGGAAAATACGATGATTAGGCATATGACGATACCCTAGAAGTTACGAGTATCTCCTCGTACGAACCGAGTTCATTCAAACTTGAATGCAAACTAGTCTTTAGGATACAATAACTTTCCACAAACAAGAAGAGATAAGTTGCTCATTGCTTACTGCAACAATTCAGGTTGCTTTTACTACAACACGCGTCTGCAATTATCACCATCATCTTATTAATACCAGTTGATCAAACGGAAGATAATCGAAATAGTGAATTTCACGCTAGTCAACGAAATCCGAGGATCACAATTGGAATTTCACTATTTGATGACTTGCTTCTCGCGTTTTATCATGCATAACAGCGACTAAGTATCAACTCAAGTCGAGGAACAAGAATTTTCAAGTAACGGGCCCGCCATTACGCAAAATGTTAAGAAAAATCATCGTTGGGCTATACTTCTCTCACATAATTATGCATTGCAAATGATGCCAAAGATCACGAACACCTATTCGCATTTCCTGAGTAGAACTTTGCTCAAGAATTTCTCGTTATCGATAACAAACGTCGAAGTCCCATTAATAAATCGTACCTACTAATAGCTGCCAAAGCACAGAAATTCCCGCATTAACTATAAAGTCAAATCACTTAAAGTACTCACCTGATAACCACACTAACAAATAAAATACAAACTCTGAGTTGACCGAATTGAGTGTCAGCATAGCTGATGTTGGCAGTCTATCATTCAACACTAGATAGTCCTCTCTTGCTGCCTCCAAATGATGCAAAGTGATTTCCTTTCTTCTATTTGGCTGCTAGATCTGACTAGCTTAATCACGCAGGTCCATAACATCCAAGGAAGCTAAGAGCACCAAAACTGGAGTCCTACGCTCAGGTCGCCAAAACGACTAGATGCCAAAGATAATTACTCTTCGTAGAATGCCGAATTTTACGAATGCGTACAAAAGTCTGTAACACCTTTCTCGATAAGATATGACGATCAGCAATCATGAGTCGAACTGCACCCCGCAAGGCCCGACTCTTCAACTCATGTCGAAAATTTACTTAGAACACCCCAGGACATCGACGATACTCATCGATTGCCACACCGCTCTAGTAATTACCTCAAAGAATCTAGGGTCTAAAAAGACAATCTAACATTAAGTCACACTCTTCACATAAGAGAGATACCCCGAATCTCCTCGATTCATGTGCTACTCCTCGAGTAAAGCAAAATTGACGGCCGCATGCTCCATCTCAAGATTGCGCGTCAACCGCATTATCTTCTGCGTAACGCTCAAGTGGAAGCATAGAATTGCTCGAATCCGATAAAACTTCGACAACCACTTATAGTCTAGACCTATCAATTTCACCACTTCAATACTCCAAACAGAAGCTACAATCGTGGGATATACTACCTTAAGATCAACACCTCACTCATCCTCTTATCCACATCAGCTAACAACAGTAGCTAAAGCGAAAAATAATTAATTCAAGATCAATAACTCTAATTACACCGCTTAAACTATCCTTGTGTATCATCATACACATTACCAATCCAAATTTATCCTGACACTCTTCTCCTAACAACCACTCGACTCGATAGCACGATTTCCTCTTCTTCCCTTCATTCCCCACGCTCAATCATTTGACCACAAATATATTACTTAAAACGAAATAAATTCAACATTTGTTACTGAAAAATCAAAGTGACCACTACCATCTCACCTCTGCTGCACCACTGCATACCAATGCCATTTACACTTACAATTCTTCCAAAACACTCAACATAGACAGGGGAGCAAATCCCAAATTTAGAGATACCAGACATAAATCGACCAACAACAATTTCAAAAATCACTCTTCAATGCATAAACCAAACTTTAACAGTCTCATAAAATACATCAATTAATCTCCACAATTTATTCGCTCAAGCAATAGCTTTCCACATTTTATCTCAAAACAAAGCAACCCTTACAAGTTAACACCTTTAAGATATCTCTTATTTCCGCACCAACCTTGACTAGAAATTTCTCAATCTTTCGTTCACAAGCATGCCCCTTTCTGTTATTAATATCCATAAAAAGGCTCAACTCGCCATTTAAATAAAAGTCAACAACTCAATAAATAAATAATAGAACTCTGCAAATCCAGGTCACTTCCCCAACTCATAACTGAACTCAAAATCTCCCAATTCACTTACTTTCCCATTACTCGGAAGATAACCAAGATACTCTTTGAGGTCAGCATACAGAGGCATAGTCATGGAAATATAGACATTTATGGCACACTACTGTCCATAAATAAGATAAGAATAACTACCTCACATACTTAATAAACACCTAGCATCTTATGCATATAATGCTAATGGATCCGCCGCGGTCGGACCATCACTCTATAGACACTAAGTATCACCAAATATATGAGGTAGTGATAGGAATCGGATAACCTAATGCTCTGATACCAACTGACAGGACCTACCCCGGATTTCACCCTGAAACCCAAGGTAAATCCTACGGGGTCTACCTTCAAGGAAAATTTACCGAAAATTCGGCATAACCTTCCTTGAAAATGGACAACCCTTACTTGAAAAATTCAATTTAACACTTCTATAACCACGAACCAGCCTCAACACCTGGAGCCTTCCTGCTCCCCAAGATCAACACATCTCCCAATAACAATTACTCAACTCTAATAACCCCACAATCAAGAATAAGGACTATTAACAATTTACTATTGGGCTTTCAGAGCATATCTAAAGTTGAACGAAAAACAACGAATAAAGAATATGCAGAAGCAGCCTCTGACTATGCCTCAACTCCATGTACGCTCGACCTCACTTAGACTGAGCCTGCAATCTGGGCATTTAAAACCAAAGGGCCCAGGGGAAAGTAATTTAAAAACGTTAGAGTGAGTGGACGAAAATAAACTTAAGATAAGAAACCAAAATGTAAATACTTTCCCACTTTCCAATATGCCATAAATTCGTTGCATGCAAATGTTAACAAAAATCTTTCATAAAGAAAATCTCAAGAAGACGGACTAGCCCCGCTAGTCAAATTAATGACAAAGATAAATAATAACCTTCATAGAAGAAGGTACCAAAACAAGTGACTAGCCCCGCTAGTCAAATCAACAACGATAAATAAGAAACAGCTATAGCCATACAAGTGAGCCTCCCAGGCAATAATACTCCCATACTCCCTACACCTTCAGGTTATGATAACCGAGAGGAGTAGGGCTTGCGTGATGTCGTCGACTACATCACATCACCCGAAGGCGGAAAGGGCTTGAGTAACCCCACTTAAAATGTGGAAGCTACATCGCCTCGAAAGGCGGAACAACATGCTAGCATGAATAATAACGATCCAACAAGTATGGCACAAATAAAGAAATATAAATCCATGTGAGTTTCCCCGAAACTCACAACTTAAGCATAAGTACGATTCCCAACCGTATTCAATGAATTCAAAAAGTAAAGAAAATAATTAAATTCGATGACGTGTCCCACACATTAAAATGCTCAATGAAATAATTAATTTAAATAATTTTCACCTTTCGAAAAAAAAACCAGGCAATATGCAAATCTGGATATAATCTCAAATCCGGAAATTATAAAGAAAATCTAAACTCAAATCTCAAATTATCAGTCCGAGCTCAAATCCATAAATTATGACCAACATTTAATCCATGCATCAATCTCAAATAATTTCCAAGATCATTTCATATACCGAAGTTATAATATATGCTCAGAAAATAAAATACTAAATTATAAAATCTTGCATGCATAATAATTAAAAACTAAAATGTCCACTCACAGATTTAGGCCTAAGCCTGACGAATTCCGAATCACTACTCAAGCGAGGTTCCCTTCGTATCCTGGCACAATAAATATGCTTAGGACCAAACTTTAATTCCGGAAAATAATTACGTGAATAAAAATATCTAACTCTCTTCCGTTTAACCCTCTACTCTTATTAGGGTTAAACTCACCGGATTCACATCAAACTTGATAACACCAGTTAATTCACAAGGCACTCAAACCAGAAACTTTAACGTACAAGTCCAAATCCCAGCAACTCATACAAAGTTCAACTCACCTTTCTATTCAATCATTCATAGTTAACTCCTTTATTTACTCTTTGCACCCATAGCAGAACAACAAGGTAGCTAGTCTGATCCATCTTCCTTACTGCCATTCCTGCATCACTTCACCAAAATATCAACCCACACACCAATCTCAATAATCTCAGCCTCAAATTCAATTACACCTAACCAGGAAATTATATTCCAAAGCTTCTATCAATATCAACATACATAATTTGAAACCCAAAAGCCGCCGCTGCCATGCACAGCAGCGCGCACGGTAGTCCTCCACTGCCAAAACCTCACTTTCTCCAAAACTCAACCAAATACAATTCTAAGCATATAAACAGGTAGAGCTCGACGAATAGATGAAGATTGATACCTGAGTCGAACACAACTTTGCCAAAAAACACCGAACCCTCGCCGGAAAACTCAAACCACTCCTCTGCCTCGATTCTCACTCACCAGACCTCATCTCTGCAAGCTGAAGGCACAGGAACGTCGACGAGACCGAGACAAAGCTACCCACACCATCCATGACCGCCGCCGTGGCCGGAATCTAAAGTTGGCCGGCGAACCCAGCCTTTCCTCTTCTTCTTCGATTCTTCTTCACCAGACTTCATCTCTGCAAATAAATGCCATGGAGAAGACCAGGACGTCGAGACAAAGCTGTCGCCACCTTTCTTTCTCCTCGCCGTCGCCGGAGAACGGAGCGGCAGCCGGGTCGCCCGTTGCTGCTATTCGAGTTGGCAGAGACCCGCTCTGGGTCTGAACTGATCTCCCTTTCTTTTTTCTTTTTTTTTCTTTGATTCCCCCCCCTTCTCTCTCCCGAACCTTCCTTTTTCTTTTCTCTCTTCCTCCTTTCTCCACCAGATTCTCGACCCTTCTTCTTTCTTTCTTTTCTTTTTTTTTTTCCAAAAGTTTCTCTTTTATATATATATATATATATATATATATATATCATTTACCGAGATAGTAACTTCCTGTTTTTAGACCATAACTTCTTCATACGAACTCCGTTTTAAGCATGCCGCGTGTCCACAAACCCCGTTTAACATCCTCTACGACTTTCATGAAGGAAGTTTTCCCGAATTCCAAACGGAACAAAAAGTCAACTTTTGGAGTCTTAAATAGTAAACGGTTACTTAAAACGGTAAAATGTCAAAGTAACCCAGTAGTAAATAACTGCGAATTGACTTAAGAACCGGGATATGACATGTAGACCATTCGATATAAGACTTGACATGTGTCGTCATCTCCATAAAAGCTTAGGTACGTAGGTTAGGATAGAAAAAAGCTTAGAAGAGGATCTAGATCCAAAAATAAAAGGGCAAATTGATTAGTCATATACCAACTCCTCCTCAACCTCAAGTAACATGTTTGTGCGAGATGGTCTCGGTATTCTCTAGTTGACATGTGATCACGATTTAGAAACCTGGAGTGATCCAGCATAATATTGCATGCGTAAGATCCAATTCTAGTAATTGCATGGGATATCATATATACAATGAGAATGAAAACCATATGTGTAATATGATATTGTCTGAATGATGAAAATTTACAATTACCAAATATCAATACTTCAATATATGATGATTTCTAACTCGAGAAATGATTAAAAATATGAACAGACGAATATGAAAATAGAGAAAAACCTTGATATATTGATGTTGAATAATTCTTGAGTGCTGCTTTTTTAACCCTAGCTGCTATCATCGCAAACTATATATACAAGGACTGAGCCACAGACACAAGGCCACGTGTGGCTGAGCTGTAGGGTAGTATACTACTAACCATGCATTACAGATAAGGCTAATTAATTAGCAGCTCATTAGTTGACTGAATTACAATTAGTACTGACAAAACAAAAACAGGTTGACTTGACCAGTCTTAATACCCCTCCTCAGTTTGAAGCTGTGAGATCATGTTCAAGCTGCTGCAGAGATAACGATGTTGTGGAGAGCATAGGTCCTTTGTAAACAAGTCAGCTAGCTGTTCTCTTGATGTGACAAACTGAAGCTTGATTGTACCTGCCTACTTGATCTCGAGTAAAGTGAACATCAACTTCAATGTGCTTAAGCTTTGAGTGAAATACTGGATTTGTAGCTAAGGCCAGAGCTGATATGTTGTCACAATGAAGAGTTGGTTTGTCTTGAACTTCTATATGCAGATTTTGGAGCAGTGGCGGAACCAGGATTTCATAGTGGGTATGGCTAATTTTGTATGGACATTGGCGTCGGTTATGGTGGAGGCGACGGCGGAGGAGAAGAGGAGAAGGAGGGAAAGTAGGAGGAGGAGAGCGTGATGATGAATCTGTGACTGTGTGAGGTTTGAGAGCAAATGGGCTGGTGGAGTGGTGGTTGTGGACTTGTGGGCTATTTGAGTATAGTTTAGTGGGCTAATTGCCTAATTTGGGTATGGCTAATACTCCTAGTAGGCTAATAATCCTAATATAAATGTACCAGCTGCTGATTAAGAAGAATCTCGGTAGGGCTATAGCCCTGATAGCCACAGCTATAGTTCCGCCACTGTTTTGGAGTAGCATGAGAAGCCGCTTGATTTCAGAGGTGGTGTCAGCCATAGATCTATATTCAGCTTCTGTGGAAGATCTTGAAACTTTTGTCTGTTTCTTGCTACACCAAGAGATAGGTGCACCCTCTAAGAGAATTATAAAACCTGTGGTTGACTTCCTATCATTTGGATCACCTGTCCAGTCTGCATCATAGAATGCATCCATATGAATTGGATAAAATGATGACTTGTTGCATATAGGACCCCTCCTGAAGTGAATGCCAAGATCCATGGTCCCTTTGATGTACCTTAAGATCCTCTTAGCAACAATGAGATGGTCCTCAGTTGGACAATGCATAAACTGACATACTGAATTAACACTGTGCGCAATGTCTGGTCTTGTGAATGTGAGATACTGCAGACAGCCTACAATACTTCTGAAGTGAGCACTATCTCCAGGATCTAGAGGTTTCCCCATTTCCTTGACAAGTTTGAGGCCTGATTGGCATGGAGTGAGTTGCGAGTTGCAGCTATCAAGACCAGCTTTATGAATTACTTCTGCAACATATTTTTGCTGTGATACAAATATGTTTCCATTATTCAGATACTTCACCTCCAAACCCAGAAAGAAATGAAGCTGGCCTAAGTCTGTCATATCAAACTTCTCTCGCAGAGATGTTTTAATTTCAGCAATTAAATCTTCACTGTTGCCAATGATGATAATATCATCAACGTACAAAAAGTATACCTTTGAGCTTCTAGTGATTTTAGTGAACAGACTTGGATCTGCATAAGATGACTTGAACCCTAACAAAGGCAAGAAGGCTGTAAATCTTTCATTCCAAGCTTTGGGAGCTTGCTTGAGACCATAGATTGATTTATGTAATTTGCACACATAGGATGATGGAGCAACTTCAAACCCACCTGGCTGTGACATATAGACCTCCTCTGATAAAACTCCATGTAAAAAGCATTTTTAACATCAAGCTGATGAAGTTTCCAGCCTGAAAATGCTGCAAGGGATATAATTAGCAGGACTGTGGTGTGTCTAACAACTGGAGAGAAGGTCTCATCATAATTAATGCCATACTCTTGACTGAAACCCCTTGCAACCAATCTTGCTTTATGTCTTGCAATAGTCCCATATGCATTTCGTTTAATTTTAAAAAGCCATTTGCAAGACACCAAGTTTTTGTCTGGAGGTAGAGGAACAAGAGACCATGTCTGTTGTTTCATCAAGGCATTGTATTCCTCTTCCATAGCTTTCTTCCAAACAGGAATTGTGAGAGCTGTCTTGTAGGAATTCGGTTAAAATTCTGCAGAATCAGTAGATGTACCAAAAATGATGGAAAGAAGGCACTTCTTTTTCATTATGCCTTTTTTACTTCTTGTGAGCATGGAATGAGTGTTGTCTGGATCAACATGTAAACTTGCTACAGGATGAAGTATGTTTGCATCTGATATCTGATGAGAAGGTCTATTTGAGTCACACTCTAAGACAACTGAAACAGATCCTGCACCAGGTTGAGTTTGAACTGAGATGTCACCAGGAGCCTCTTCAAAGTGAATTTCAGTATTAACTGATGGATCAAAAGGAGGACTTGAAGGATTTTGAACATGAACAGATGGACATACTACATCACTTGGTGAATTGACATTTATCTCAAAAGGCATTGAAATCCCAGGATCATTGTCAACAAAAGAATGAAAATGATTTTCATCAACATTTGGTATAGCACTCTCACTGCACAGAGTTTGATTAGGAGCTTGAACTACATTAATTGCATTGTTATGAGAATTATTAGCAACAATGGTAATAAGAGGCTGACCTGTGAAAGAGTCACATGGAGCACTACTGGACCAAGGTGTTGGACTGATGGGCTGAGAGATGAGCTGAGTAAAGCATGGTGTCCTAGGCTGTGTTTTTGACTGTCTTTCATTGAGAGGTGACTTGACATAAGCATATGGAAAGCTGGATTCCTCAAAGAAGACATGCCTAGAGATAATATATTTTCTTGTGGCTGGGCAATAACAGATGTACCCTTTGTATCCTGCAGCAAACCCCAAAAATACACACCTCATAGTTTTAAGTTGAAGCTTGTTTCTTTTGTTAAACAAGAGAGGATAATAAGTGCAGCCAAATACTCTAAGAATATCCATAGGAGGAATGGAATTATAGAGTTTCTCATAGGGTGACATCATATCTAAATTTGGAGTAGGCATTCTATTAATCAAGTAGGTTGCAATGGCACATGAATGAAACCAAAAATGAGATGGAAGAGAGGCCTATTGAAGCAAGGTTACTGCTGTCTCTCTAATATGCCTATTTTTCCTCTCTGAAGCTCCATTTTGTTCAAGAGTATAGGGGCATGATATTTGATGAACAATACCATTTTCTTGTAGAAACTTTCTAAATTTCAGTCCCATATATTCACCCCCTCCATCACTCCTAAGACATTTTATTTTTAAAGAAAACTGGGTTGAAGCTAAAGCACACAGACATTTAAAATAACTGAAGACTTCATTTTTAGTTTTCATGGGAAAAATCCAGGTGAACTTGGTGCAATCATCAATAAATAACACAAAATACCTAAAACCACCAATAGATAGATATGGAGCAGGGCCCCAAACATCAGAATGCACCAGTTCAAAAGGGACTTTGCATATGTTCTGAGACATAGAGAATGGAAGCTTTGAAAACTTCCCAAATAAACATGGTTCACAAACACTCGGATCAGAATCCATTAAACTACGAATATTACACTTATTCAACATTGCCTTGACTACTTCATTTGAGGGGTGCCCAAACCTTTGATGCCACAAACTGTGCTTGACTAACTTTCCAACAAAACAAGAAGACTTGGTTGATGAAGAGGGAGTCTTGACTTCTGAGGATCTCTCTGCAGATTTGTTGATGGAAGGCAAATCAAAAGGAATGAGATACAACCCTTGCTTACTCAGCCCTTGATAGAGAACTTTGCCCAACACCTTGTCTTGAATAACAATCATAAATTCATCAAACCACACCATACAGTTATTTTGTTTACACAATTGATGAATAGATAGCAGATGTGCAACAAGATCAGGGATAAGTAACACATTGTTCAGCTTAAGCAAACCAAGCATTTAGTTACCAGTGTGTGTGATAGAGAGCTGAGATCCATTACCAATTTGCACTGAATCAGATGCAGAGTAAGGAGTGATATTGTTCAAAGTTTGTGGATAGCTTGTCATATGATTAGCTGCACATGTGTCTGCCAGCCAAAACTGAGGAGCATTGTTGGTTGCTGCAAACATGGCAGTGTTCTCATGATTGTTCTCATAGTTTTCTTACTGTTGTTGATCAGGAAAGCCAAATAAAAAGTAGCATCTCTCAACTTTGTGATTTTTCAGTCCACAATAGATACATTCACCATTGTTCCCTCCATTGTTTCTGAAGTTTTGGTTGTTGCTGTTGGGCAAAAATTGTAAACAACTGTATATACCCAACATAACTTCACCCTGTCTTATCGGCTAAGATAGGGTTTTGATTTTTTATCTGGTTCGACCCATTCAGAATAAAATAAATTAAATTCCTTAATTACAACCCCTGCATTTCAGAGGAAAACCCTTTGATTCGATTACAAAGTACCAACGAGAACTGTGTGTGTTTGAGGGTGTTTGGACTGGAAGAATTTGACTGGTGGTGTCAGGGATTCTGTTTGGAATTTTGGTTGCATCTAGTGGGTTGCTAGACTGCCTACGTACCCCTTTGTGGGATCAAACCGACCGTAGTTCAAAAGAGGTTTGTAGGCTTTTGGCTTAATGCCGGCTTTTGGTTTTAACAGACAAATTTGGAGTCTGTTAACTGTGTTACTTGTGGACACTCAATTTGGTAGAGTGTCTTTTGTGGCACCCGGGATAGGTGAGGCAGTGGCGTGACAAAAGGCTTGAATGGCTTTGGGCTCAGTCCTTGATCATGGCGCAGACGATCTCTGTGTGTAGGTGAACTGCTCCTTCATGCGGACTCCGCGTGTGTGTCAGCGAGCGAACTATGCGTGTATGTCTGAGAGTGTATTCCGCGTATGTATCTGTGGACGGAGTCCGCGCGTATATATGTAGGCGGACTCCGCGTGTTCACTTGTGGGCGGACTCCGTATGTATATCAGTAAGCGGACTCCGCGTGTTCACTTTTGAGCGGACTCTGCGTGCATGTCTCCGCAACTTGCTTCATCTTTTGCATGCTTGGATCTCGCCCCGCTTGCGTCATCATCTCGCCTCGCCTGAGCTTAGAGCTTCTGAATTAGCTCGTCACCTCTTATGCTTCTGCCTTTGTTTGAATATCAGCTCGCCACCCCTTAGGATTCCTGGTTTGGCTCGGATGTTGGTTCGCCAACCCTTAGGGTTCCTGTCTTGGCTTGGATGTTGGTTCGCCACCCCTTAGGTTTCCTGCCTTGGCGCGAATGTTGGCTCGCCACCCCTTAGGGTTAAGTAACCTCGCCACCCCTTAGGGTAAAAGTAACCTCGCCACCCCTTAGGGTAAAGTCACCTCGCCACCCCTTAGGGTAAAAGTCACCTCGCCACCCCTTAGGGAAAAGTCACCTCGCCACCCCTTAGGGTTAGGTAACCTGCTTCTGCTTTGGTGGGGTGTCAGTTCGCCTCTGCCTTAGGGCGCACGGACTCTGGTTCGCAGGACTCTATCATGTTTTCCTCAATCGAGTCATCTTTTCCTTGATGTAGTTGGTGAGATTGCGTGAACCACAAAACTCCAGACGCCTATCCCTGTCTGGTTGGGAGTTGGACTTGAGGAAACTGCTCTTCTATAAATTGAGGTGTCGTCTCCTTCTTTTTGATCTGGACAAGGACTTGTTGAGTCGTCAGAGGTGAGTTCCTGCTCTTCGAATCCGCGTTGATTATTTGTTTCCTTCCCCTTGCATGGCTTGTTATGCGAGCTGCATGGCCATATGTTTGTTGTAACAAGGGAGAAAGGGGGCGAGGTCGCCTCGCCCTTAGACTTGGTGACTACCTCGCGGGGTCACGCGAGGGAGGGAAGAGGACATCGCTTTCGAGCTTCTGGCGGAGTGATACAGAAAGATAAAGGCAACTGCAAAAAAAAAACAAAAGAAAGTTAGAATGGGGCTCCACCTTTGGTCTGGCTCGCCGCTTGTTTTCTGCTTTTCCTTCTTCCTCTGCGCTTCGCCTTCTTCTCTCTGTTTCTCTCTCTGGTTTCGCCTTCTTTGCGCCTTGTGCTTTCTCTCTGCTTCTCTCTCTCTTGTGCGTGGTCCGTGGTCCTTCTGTCTGTGTTCTTCTCTCTTCTCCTTGTGCCTCTTTATATAGAGTGCACAGCTTTGGAAGATGAGTTTGTATTGGATTTTTGTTGTCCAGCCGTTTGCAAGAGTTGTATTTGAACTCTGAAACATTGTGCATGTAGCACAAGAAAAGTATTTATGCATTTATATATTTTTAAATACTTTTCTTTTCTTTTTTATTTATGCATATTTTTTTGCCGATCAACAATGCCCCCTCAAGTTTTGTGTGTGGAACCTGCTTTTCGTGCGCAAAACTTGACCTGAAATTGCTTTCTAACATTCTTTTGATGTCGTGATCTCAGGCAATGGATGCATATGGTCGTATTGCTTACGAGGCAGCTTTGGACAAATATGGCAAGGTGGCCGAGAAGAGCATAGAATACATGCGATCAAGGCCGTTCCGTATTGATGACGCTCCTAGAGACACAGTCACCCTGGTAACAGAAGTTGAGATGAACTCAGGCTCCCTCACATTTTGTCAGGATCTGGAGGATCAAGTGATAAGAACAACCCGTAATTTCTCTCCCGTATTTAAAGGGCATTCTTTGGAGAAGGTGAACAATCGACCTGATGGAGTCCCTTTCGTTTCTGAGGAGAACTTCTATCCGGTACTTTACAAGCTGCCAAGTACCAAAGAGGATTGGTCATCAAGCCTTTGTTTCCGAGGTTGTGCTATTTTTGAGATGGGCCTCATGGAGTAGACCGAATTCATTCTAGCCAATTTTGAAGATGTCTTGAATCAAGCTGGTATATATGGTGCCGTTGGCGTCTCTCAGTATCCTTATCATTTTTGCTCCAACGTATGGAAAACATTCTTGGAATTATGGAGTCCTTTGACGAACACTTTACACCATGGGAATGGAGAAATGAGTATATCATTATGGGATCTGAAGATGCTTGGAGGCTTGCCGATTTCAGGGATTCCTTATGAAGAATTTATTCTTGAAAATAAAAGGCTGCAGCGAGATGGTCTATACTCTGCCACGCTTTCTGAGCTTTTATACGTTCATTCCCGACTATGTGTCTTGAGTAAACAGAAATTTGTCCGCTGGGGAGATTGGGTTAGACATTTTTATAGAGGGCAACTGCTATATTCAGGTTACGGAGAAGACACTCAGTGTATAAGCCATTTGCAACGTGAAAAATTCATGGATTCCCGGCCTACTTTGATAATCTCGAAGGAAGGGGAGCTGGCTACGTTATTAGCTTATTGGCTCAGCAGATTTGTTTTTCCTTCGTATAATTATATAATTAGACCTGAGACCTTTCACATGGCATATTTAATGGCTCGGGGAATCAGAGTGTCTCTTGCACCAGCAGTGTTGGGCCATATCTATCATAGTCTTGGGAAAGTCGTGCTCGATCCGCGAGGGCCTTGAGAGTCGCGAAGTTGCTTCCCTGTTCATTATGTGATTGGTTGGTTGGGAGAGCACTTTGACTGTTTATATAGATGCCATGCTGACAGCGAGTTTCCTGAGAACTACCCCCAGTTGAAGAGATATGCAGGAATTAAAGCTCAATATTTCAGTATCACAAGAGCTCGACTTGTTTTTAGGATCAAAGACTCTTTAGAGTATCGTCCTAGTCCCTTTATTGAATCAAAGGGTTACTTTTTGATTGACAACGGAGATTTGTCTGAAGAACACTTTGACTGGCTGGTTTGTATACGTTCTTCATTGCTTCCTGTACGAATCGGTGGTGAGCTCTGGTTAGAGCCATATTATCCCAATAGATTCGCTCGTCAATTCGGTTTTGATCAAGGGATTCCGGCCAACAAACTTCAATTTAAAGTTGAGAAGAGGAGCAAATGCGGCGTTGGAGATTTAGCAAAAGCACAATTTAAGCTCCTTAGAATTGGTACCGGTTCCCGTTTTTATGTTCCCCATTCTTCTTATGAGGGGATGTGCACCTGAACTTATTGCAGGTGGTGGATGTCGGCATGTGCCCCCTATCTTAGTCGGTCCGTGTCTTTTGTTTACTTGACTTTGAAGAAGCGTGCTCTTGCCAAGCAGAATAGTATTTTCCCGCCAGAATCCCTTAAAGGTGTATCTGCTGGCGGACCAGGCAAGATATTCTTTCCTGACTTTGGGGAAAGAGATTCCGCTGTTTATTCCGGAAGTGCTTCTTGTTTCAAGAGCAAGAAAACTCATAGGACAAAACTTGATGAGGAAGATCGGGGCAGCAAGCGAGCTCGGTATGATGATCTCGCGGATGACGTTGAAACCATAACAGAGGAGACTTCTTTTATAACATTATAGGCTTCTCCTAATATGCTCATATTATCTTCCTAAGCTGTGAACTTTTCTGCATTCTTTTTCTACAAAATTTCCTCAGTTAATCTCAAACTCTTGCTAAGCTGTGAACTTTTCTGCATTCTTTTTCTACAAAAACTTTCTTAGTTAATCTCAATCAGAAAAAAAAATCTCCCTCTCTCCTTAATATATTTTCAAACCCAAATCAATAGACTCAACCTGAGCTCAAAGTCACTATGAACCAAGTAATTCATCCAAACTCTAAAAGATCACTGAAAGAATCAAATTTAGCCTTTCAAACTTCGATTTCCTCTTCGAGATCCGGGCATGGATAATCGACCACCATATGTGTTGACGCTGAGAAGACGAATCTTAAGTATATGATTTCAGGCCATGAGTTAAATTTCACTACGCAGCTAGTTTGATGTTTTTAAATTGGAAAATTTGATTAGGAAGTTTTGTTTGATGAATATTTTTGTCTGACCACAGATCTTTGTCTAATTAAGATGACCATAGTGATTTTGACCAAATATAATGACAAAGTTTATTCTCCCTTTTACGTTTCCCCCTTAGTAAAGAAGAATTAAATTATTGCATGATTAATTAAAAATTTTAAAAACAGCTAACTGATGATAGAGTTGTAAAAACACTAAAAGAAGGAGGGCAAAATAAACAAAGCAGTCAACTGAATGACAGAGGTGCAAAAACAGTTAAAACAGGAGGGCAAAATAGACAAAGCAACTAAATGACAGAGCTGTAAAAAAACCAAAAATAGGAGGGTAAAATGGACCGGTCACTGTTCACGTGAATAAGAACTCGGTCCCTTCCCTTAATAGGGAAATTTGTCCAAATAGTGTTTCAATTTGTAGTCCTTATAAACTTTAGTATCCATAGTTTTGAAAACATCATAATGATATCTGAAGTTCCCAATTTGACCGAATTTAGGTATACAGAGTCATTTGTTCTGTTAGTTGACTGTTAATGGACAAAATTTGAAGGGTACTTTTGCCCTTTCATACTTCATGTAATAAGTATTTCTCTTCTTCTTTTTGAAACTCTCTCGTCTCCATCTCTCATTTTGATAAACCAGTGTTACCCTCCCCCCCCCTCCCCTAAGTCCCCAACAAATCACCTTCACCTTCACCAACTACTATGTTCCAAATCCCTCTTCTCCCGAAAGAAGTCCACTCCCTCCTTCACCACCGCCGCCACGCCCTTGGTGATGCGCTCGCCGTCGTTCACCACGTGCACGCAGATTGCCGAGCTAGATTAGGTTTCAACAAATTCGATGTGAACGGCGACGGCAAGATCTCGTCGTCGGAGCTCGGTGTAATCATGGGAAGCCTTGGCCACCCAGCGATGGAGGACGAGCTTCGGTCGATGATCCTGGAGGTGTACACCGATGGTGACGGGTTCATCGACATCAACGAGGTCATGGAGCTCAACACCAAAGGGATCAACTCGGCGGACGCGATGCAAAATCTGAAGGACTCCTTCTCTGTCTACGACATCGACGGCAACGGCTCGATCTCGGCGGCGGAGCTTTTCGCATTCACCGTAAAAAAAAAGGACCATGGGAGAACTTGGCCGGCGACGGTGTCGGCTTAGACCGACAAGTGGCCGCAGCATCAAATCCTTATAGGATTCGGGTTGTGTGTGGGAGAGGACATGAGTTGCAGATCCTTATCACTCATCAGCACCACCACCCCTCCTTCATCGCAGTCATTGATATCAATTTGGTTCATGACAATCCCAATCTTTGACTCTTTCGATCCCGACCTGATCAGTTTCGTTATTGGCATGGACAGGCGTCAATATGTATATGGAGATGCAAAACAAAATAACAAAGAAATGGTCGAACTCTGTGCCTTCTCTACTTTTTCTTTTCTGCTTTGACGGTTGCATAACCACTGCATATCACCTAATATGATTGAGGGAGACTGAGACTTGAGGGAGAATTGGGAATAGGGTTGAACATCACCAATTGATGTTCAATTGGCGATGAAATAAGGTATTGTACTTCAACCATTAAGAAAGAGATCATTGATGAATTGGTGAAGGTGATTGGGGGCCTTAATTACACTGTCTGGGTTTATCAAAATGAGAGATGGAGACGAGAGAGTTTCAGGAGGAAGAAGAAGTATGAAAAGGCAAAAGTACCCTTCATATTTTGTCAACTACCAGTCGACTAACGGAATAAATGACTCTATATACCTAAATTCGGTTAAGTTGGGAACTTGAGATACCATTGTGATACTTTCAAAACTTAGGATACCAAAGTTTATAAGGACTAAAAGTTGAAACACTATTTAGACGAATTTCTCCCCTTAATATATAGAGATAAGCCATCAAACCGACTTTGATTTTCTATTTTCAAGTAATTTTTAGATAATACCAAATTTTTAAAAATAGCTTCGATGTCCAAACGATACTCCGAAAAATCTCACGAACTCGTAACGATGTCTAGGTTGATCCTATGGGCTAAAAAGATAAAATTTGAATAATTTTCAAAAACTACTAAGAATTTGAAAGAATAATAGAAATTGAAATAAAAATAACTCAAAAATAATTTACCTTTTAAAAATAGAAATTCAAAATTTCGGATATTACAATGATCTAATTGTGGAGAACCACTATTGATCCTCTTTTTAGAAAAAAAAAAAATGATCTAATTGTGGGTAAGAGTTTTATGGTGAAGAATGAATAGTTGATGGAAAGATGGACGGTGGTATACTGAAATAGGAGATAAAGGTGAAGTAACTAAAGTAGGAGATGATTGTTGATTTTGATTTGGTGGGGGACATTGACCAGAATATAGAGATAAAGATGGTATATTGGAATTAGGGATATATGTGATTTTGAAGTAGGAGACAAAAGTGGTGGAATTGAAATAGGAGTAGACAGTGCCTTTGTTTTAATGGGGTTATGTTGTTCACTATACATATCAGTTGTCTGACACGTTAATTCGAACATAATGTGATTTACTGTACAGGGACATAACCCTCTTCATGCCCAAGAGCAAAAAGGCAGATTAGAAATTATCATTAACAGAAAAGACAATTAATGAGTTCTTCTTTACAGACTATGTCATCAGACTCTAACCCACCCAACGAACAGCATGTATGTTTTTGAGTTCATTGAGTTTGGTAGACCAAAACAATTGACATGAAATCTATTTTTATTGAAGTTATACCGTTCTTTTACTGTTCTTTTAGGAAAACCTGCATACTCATGCATTGGAGGCAGCTAGACGGCGTAGAAATAACCGCCAAAGAGAGATGCGGCGATTATTTACTCCTTCTCAACGAGCGAAAACTTCAGCCCCAAGACATGCCAATTGTCGGATACGACGGCAAATAGTAAACACAAATGTACCAAATCAAGTGGAAGCAATGACCGGTAAATTATTTAGTAAACGGTGGTCGGGTGGGACTACCACTCCGGGGTCGAGAGCACGCGGGTAAGATCCCTCTCCATGGAATGTTTTTCACAAGCGGATGATCGAACCAGTGACCTCCTTACTACTACGAGTATCGTTGTAGCGTTCGCCAAACTTGCAGGAATAATCTGCTACTAACTGAACCAAACCTCATGGGTAAATTATTGAGTGCATGTCATCTGATGCTTAAATTTGTATCAAGATTGATATTGAAAGTTCAGAAAAAGAGATTGTTGGTACTTACTATATATGAAAATAGAGGTGTCCTATATATGCGTTGCGTCCAAAACTCTCGTCTCTAGTCCAAAACTCAAAACTGCGTTGCTTCTAATTATGTTCCCCAATTCCGATTCGTTTTTCAGAGAATTTTGACGACCCAGAGCGATACCAAAGAAGAAAAAGAAAAATCCTTTATCTCCCCCAACACACACTCACACTAGGTCCCTCGAATTCTCACAGTAGCAGACCCTCTCTCCTTTCCCTCAGGTTCGCAAATCTCACTCCTCTCCATCTCCGTTTCGCTCCTCCTTTACGCAATCTCACGTTGTTTAATGGCTTGATTGACTTGCAGGGAGGTACAGGGCTCTGCATTCGAGATCCGATCTCAGGCCCTATTAGCATTTGATTTTTGATATCTCATGGTCTGAGAGAGAATGGGCATTCTGTTCACGAAAATGTTCTCTTCCCTCTTTGGGAACAAGGAGGCTCGGATCCTCGTCCTTGGGTTGGACAATGCTGGCAAAACCACTATTCTCTGTACGATTTCCATCCCCATTTATTCTGTTTTCGATTTTTCGTGTCGATTTCGCCTTGTTGACATGGAATTGTGTTTCTTTTTCTGCAGATCGGCTTCAGATGGGGGAGGTTGTTTCCACAATTCCAAGTTGGTATTCTTTCTCGGTTTTGTTTTGATTTTCTTAGATTCTTGGTTTTCAAAATTTTGTACAGGATGTTGTGGGATTTGATGTGAATCAAGTAAATATGATAGCATAGCGAGTTATGTGCAGCTAAAATGTATTTGAATTTTTGTTGTTGAATTGGTTTGTTTACTTTCATGCAGCAATTGGATTCAATGTTGAGACAGTGCAGTACAACAATATCAAATTCCAAGTCTGGGACCTTGGTATGGCAACATCACACCCTATCTGTATCTTCAATTGAATAGTAGACATATTTTGCATCGGTAACAAATCTTGTGAGAGAAATCATGTATCTTAAGAACACACCTGAATTTTAGAAAAGTGCTCTGCTTTGTTTCGATTACGTTGAAGCTATTGATTTGGATTATTAGTAACAAAATATATACATATCTCAATTTTAGGGATACCGAGTGGATCAATATAAACAGGTCGGACTAGTTGCATTCTGTTAACTGATAGGTAAACTATATAAAATACACTTATAAATCTGGATTGCAGCACTATTCTACATACGTTAAACTTCTGTTACAACCATACTGTCCAAATTTGCCCCTCCACCACATTTCTAAAGTTATGTGATCACCATTTTCTTAGTATAAAGAACTACCTAAAAGAACAAGATTGAAGTTGTGGTCAGCATGGCAGAACAACACCTGGAGTTAGTCACCCCATATTTGGACTGTTTGTAAGCCAATGCCATTTAATGCCTCCAGCAATGATATTCGGGATAGTGGGTTGCTGAGTGAGAATATTTATTAAGTTATCAAAGAGTTCTTGAGGACTTTGTGAAAAGAGATTAAGTGGAGTAATCAATATAGTAGGTGTTATTAGCACTGGTAAAGTTGAATGTTTAAATTATTAGTCTATGTAGATTTTCAAGATGGTGTAGTTACTCTGGGTATTTAGAACGAGAGCCATATTTTTAGAGTGGTTAGGGTTCCAGTGTTATTCAGATGGTACATAAGTTGATTGAGAGAAATTAGTACTACTTGGTGAAGTAGGTTATTTCAGAATCCATTTCAAACCATCACGATTCTTTCAACAATGCACAGGAGCCTTTACTTTTCGTTGCTACCACGAAGTAGGATACTCCTAGTAGACGTGGTATAGCTATTCCAACTATTTTGGCCAGAATAGATTCTGAGCCCTCTTTCTTGGGTGACTGGATTTTAATCCTTTGGTTTAAGTACCAAGGGCTTTTTCTCCAGTTCAATGTATTACTCACCTTGTTTGGCATTGTTACTATTCAAAAGAAGAAAGGAGATGGGACTTTGATCAGAAAAATGCAAGTGAGGAGAAAGCATCAGAGAAGGATGGGAGGAGGAATTAAATGGAGTTGAGAAGAATCTTTAGTCTGGCATTTCCTGCGAGTTGAATAAGAAAGGAAGAGAAAGTTGGTGCTAGGTGCAGCCAGTTTTGTTTTGGAAATGTTGGTCATTAATCCAGAAATTTGTCGATTGACTTCAAGTAAACTGACTAAGGCCTAGTTTGGTACAGCGTCACTTTTAAAAAAATCAACTTTTATCCGAACTTTTAGATTTTATAGTGTTTGGTAAATGAAAGAAAAGTAGTTTTTTTTTTGAAAATTACAGGTCACTAGCAGCAGCTTTTAGAAGCAAACTGAAGGTTACTTTTAAAAGCAACTGTCACTAAAAACCACTAGAAATTAATAAATTTTATCTTGACAGCTCTTTTAAAACTAATATTTACCAAACACAAAACTTTTAATTCACAGCTAATTATTTTCGCAGTACAACAGCAGTTTTTTTTTTTTTTAAAGTCACAGCAATATCAAACTAGCCCTAATTGGCATTTTAGGGTAACCTATTTGGACAGTGAGTTTTATTCTTCCTGGGGCAGTAAGTGGACAAGAGTTTGTACATGTCTGTAATCTAAGGAAACCATTCCTACCCACAATTCCTTTTGTGTTTGAAAGATGAAAATGAAATGCTAAAAGACTTCCATTCTGGATCATCATGAAATGAAATTTGAATTCCTTGTTCGTATCTAAGATGATGGCCAAACATACTAAGGCGGGTAGTCAACGATTTGTGGCTGCTTACCTTTGACCTTCCGTTGGTTTGTTGGTGTATATCTTGGGGAGCAATGTTCTTTCAGGAGCAGTATGGGCTAATGAAGCATGGGGATCCTACTGGAATTGGGATCCAAAAGAGATCTGGGCCTTTATTACTTGCACCATCTATGTGATTTATTTACATATTCAAACAAATTTCTGCAATTGTGGCCTCAATGTGCTTTCTTATAATTTGGATATGCTATTTTGGGGTTAATATATTAGGAATAGGGTTGCATAATTGTGGTTTCTTCCAACTCCTGCAGGAAGACGGAAGATCTATGTTTATATATATCATGGTTCACTATGTTTCCTGATAATTTTGAATTGACCTTTTATAACTCAAGGCAATTTATTTTCTTGATCAATGAAAACTTTATGCTATCCATTTCTGATAATTTTTGCTCTCTTTGTTGCTACAGGTGGACAGACAAGTATCAGGTAAATTTTTTTTCATTTACCAATTCGGGCGTCTCTTTGTTGATTATTCTTCTGTATTATTGTGATGTGAGTTTATAAACTTTTGATTTCCATTTAGTCTTTAGTTTCTTCTTGTTTTGTTTTTGTTTTTTTTTCCTCTAGGGATGTCCTTATTAGAATGCTTGATGCATTTGCACTAATTTTGTTTTATGAAATTTCCTTATCTTTCATTATTTGTTTGCAAGTTGTCCTTGCTTTCCATTGAATCCTTCCTCTCCATCAAATTTTAATTAACGTAATAACGTTCCAATTCCATGTGGGGAGATGACGATGTTGAACTTGAATCCTTACTGTTCTTTAATGCTTGTTTGTATTTCCTCTGAATAAGCAGTTTCTATAGCACTTTGCTTAGTTCTGGGACATCCTTGTACTGTGTTGTGACCATGGATATTTAATCAACATTCTTATTATGACCCTGTGTAACAGATCTTGGTGTTATTGTGGTTGACATTGTTTCTCCGACGGATATATAGGTTTATTATAAGCTCACCATCTACTTGTTGGTTCTGTGCCTCAGGCCATATTGGAGATGCTATTTTCCAAATACTCAAGCCATAATCTATGTTGTTGACTCTAGCGACACCGACAGGCTAGTAATAGCTAAAGAGGAGTTTCATGCTATCTTGGAGGTAAGCTACTGCATTTACATTTATGAAGTTAAAGTAACTATTGGTATTTCTGAGTGCTTCTATCCTTTGCCTTGTGAATGCTGTATATGTAAATATATTAGGGAATGGAAATTGATGTGACGGATATTTGGGGATAGAAAAAGATCTGTTCAGACTTTCGGAAACCTTAATAATAAATACTTTGTCATATGAGATGTGGCCTGCAACATTCTTAATGGAATGTGAGGGATATTATGTAGGTGATTGATATCGGTCTAACCATAATAGTTTGTAATATCAGTTGTTGCCCTGCCTCATTCTTAATTGGATACTCTTTCTCTCTCTCTCTCTCTCTCTCTCTCTCTCTCTCTCTCTTTAAGCTTAAAGGTGTTGAGTGGGCTTCCTTTCACGTTTTTTCTTGTATTTAATATCATATTCATTTCCGATTCTATTGTCTTCATGTCCTTGGGATTTTACATCTTTATTATTATTATGTTTTTTTGTTCAAAGCAAATGTATGTGTTGTTGAACCTACTGTTCTTGACCCTTTGGCAGGAAGAAGAGTTGAAAGGTGCAGTTGTCCTTATTTTTGCCAATAAGCAGGTAATGCTACTTCCTGATTCTAGGGTTGGGGGGGGGGGGGGGGAGTATTACTGTTTATTGATCTGAACAAATATTATTCAATAGATGGGGACAGTGTAAAAGGCCTTCTATTGAAAATAAAAAGATATTCAACTGAGGATAGTTTTCCCTCGTATAGTCAAGTATTTCTATCAGTTTCATATCTCTTTCTACACTAGCAATAAATTGTGAATTTTCTGCAATATGATATTCTCTTTTGGCTTATGTAGGATCTTCCTGGTGCACTTGATGATGCTGCAATAACTGAGGCCTTAGAGTTGCACAAGATAAAAAACCGTCAATGGTCTATCTTTAAAACTTCTGCCATAAAAGGCGAAGGTCTTTTTGAGGGCTTAGACTGGTAAGGATTACTAGCTATCATATGTTCTGTGGGTCTAATTAGTGAAAAAAAATTGCTTTTGATGTTATCAAGGATATCTAGTATGCCATGTTGCTAAAGAAGAGGAAAATTTCATATTTTATTATCTTACTTTGATCCAACAGTAATTAGTTTCTTTTGTTTTAAAACTAGATATGAGTTGCTATGGCTTTCCTTATGATATTGGGCCAAAAAAAAAAACCAAAAAACTAAAACATAGACTTCCCTCGTGAAGAGAACAAAGGGAAGGAAAGGTTAACGAAACTCTTCTTTGGTTATATGCTCAATTCAGATTGTTCCAATATGCCCGCTACTAGTACTAGTTTAGTGTTTTATCTTTTTATCTGTTTTCTTTTGGTGGTTTACTAATTTAGTGTTAATATAGTCATGCAGAATATAAAGTCATAGAAAAAGTTGAAAGTTTCAATAACAATATTTGAGGAACTTATGCTAGTATCAGTAGCTTTCTCAAGTGTGATATGAATAATAGTTTGGAACATTAAGAACAGTCACTACTCGCCCCTCAATGTGGTAGTCTTTCTATGGTATACCATAGAAAAAAGTCGGTTTGTCTTGTTCTTTGTTTGTAGACATCACACTATAACTGTAAGATAGTTTTGGTCTGAAGGATTCTTATCATGCAAACCTGCAAGTTCTCATGTTGAAATATAATTGATTATAAGTTCCCACTGTATCTCACTGTATAAGTGCCTACTGTATCTCACTGTATGTCATTAACTTCAGCAAAACTCCTGTTACCAATGTTTATCCGACTCATTTGCTGGTATTATATGGCAAACTAGTTGTCTATGTCAGTTTCTTGACCTTTAATTAGTGGTGATGATAAAATCATAGTGTACATGAAACTGTACCCATACTAAAATCAAAATTTGTTAATGTAGGCTGAGTAACACACTGAAGTCTGGAGGTGGCTAATTTATTAGTATTGGAAATCAAAAGCTTGCTTCTGCAAAGCCAACTCAGAATTTGGGAGGAAAGGCATTGTGAAAGGAGATTTCATCAAGACACAAAAATACAGCTATGTCAGTTGACCTTCATTTTTTTTTTTTTTTGCCATTTTGGATTAAACAACTGGTATACAAATCAAACTTTTCATCGTAGATTTTATTAAGTATGAAAATTAGGTTGTTATATTTGTACTTTGCACCTATTGCCGTTTGCTAGTTTTTGTGCTGTTTGTATAATGCTAGAAACACAGGGTTCACTTCCCTGTAGTGTTATGATGTATTTCTTCGCTGGACATGGAAAGTTGTTATGTTTCTCATTTTCATGCTTGATTTATTCAGTTAGGTCAGTGAACTCTGTTTCACCATTATTTGTGATATATCATGGTGCTGTTCTATAATTTGTAATAGAGAAAGTATAATTTTCTAGTGATTGATGAATGTTTACCCGGTAATAATTCTAGCTAAGAGCTTTTTAAATTATCATTCGCCATGTAAAAAAAAAGTGAAACTTGATTTTTCTTTTGCTCGTGTAAGACCCAATATTCCATGTATTGTAGCGAATTACAAATTATGTTTGTACTGCACCAAAAATGTCATTTTATAAGAGAGCTCATCTACACAACTATGTATACAGATATCAAACCCAAACATACCAACTCGGTGAAGTGATTAGATATCAAACTCAAATATACCACAATGGTACTCAGTTAGTCATAACAGAGTATCATTGTATCTTGCAGAAAAGTCACTAAATATGCATCAAAATCAAACAGTAAACTAATTGTTACAGAAGAGATATATTCTGGAAATTGAGCGGTTGGTGACCTTTTTCTGGGTTTGTGGCTTCTTGGAGAGTCCCCGGTGATGTTCAGGGCTACTGGTGGTGGAAACCATTAGGGTTGGGAAATCTACGAACCCTAGGGCTGCTCAACCCTTTTCATCTGCATGGAGTGGTGTTGGGCTGCCCTCGATCTAAAACCCATTTGCAGTCTCTACGAGGTCTGAATCTCCAGCTGAAAAGACTAAGCCGGGGCAAGTCTTTGGGTATAGGAAGAATAAATCTAAAGTGAATGGCTTACACCCTAAGAAGTTGCAGGTGATTAAGGAGACTAGGAACAAGAAGCGCAAGTTCAAAGCACTTTTGCAAACTTTGGTTGCAGAGGAACATGATGAGGCTGCGAGGTGTTGAAACCTTACCATCTGATGTGGTGTTGGAGGCGGAGGAGTCTAGCAGTGGCCAAGTTGTTGGCAGCACTTGTGGGAGTGCCTTCGAGTGTCTTTAAGTCATTGAATTAATCAGGGAAGTGTTTCCATTCTGATTCTTTTCCTAGTATGTCATGAAACCGCCACTAGTTTTTTTTGTCATTTTAGGTTGCATTTTTTTTTTTTTGAATAATTTAGATTGCATTTTATTGTTATTTTTGGTTTTAGACAAGCTAGGCCGGTAGGAATGGCTTAATTTTGTTGTAGCCTAGTTAGGGCAAGCTATTTTTTTATTATTAAACTTTTACTATCTTAGTGAATTGTCTGCTTAACTTCTTAAAAATAAAAACATTGTAGACAGGGCCAATCGGTGGGCATCCTTTATATATAAGATAACACAATAGCAGCCTTTCGCAACTGGAGAATTCAGAACGCATTAGTTCCATTTATTTAAGTTGCGAAAGAGCTATTCCAGGATTTATACATGTAGTAGTTAGTATGCTTGGTTTTTTTGCACACTGCATCGCTTATGAAGATCTTTGTTGCAACATCTTAATACCAATGTACCTGAAAATTTGATCGAAGGGAAATAATGTAGAGCTATATCAGCTGTTTGTATAAATTGCAAATAAGCTCAGAATTAAACCAGTTGGTTATATGAAGGAAACACAAGTACGTACCTGCCCAGCATCATAAGGGTGGCCTGAGGATTTGTCCCCGGTGTGAAATTGAATGTGGATGCGTCAACAACACGTAACGTATCGATTCCCATGACCCGCAGGCTGCTATCAACCACCTTTCCGACGAGGCATCCGCCGTGGTAATGCCAAATTGTTGATACTGTATCACGACAAAATTCTACGAAAGATGCATCGTTTGACTGGTTCATGGGTAAAGTTGGACCATAAAACTTGTAAGCTTTTGTGCTCGACGAAGCTTCAACCTTAAATGCTTGCAGTGCCTTGGTGTTTAAAAACTCTCCAATCTTTTTCATGCCAGAAACACAAGGAGCAAGGTCCAATGGATCTGCAAAGTAGTTGAACCGGACATTTGGACAACTACTAGAATAAAAGACTTAGGCGACAAACAGTTTTTGTCGCCTAAAAGCTCATTTTCGTCGCCTAAGTTCTCAGGAGACGAAAGGTTCGTTGCCTAACAATCGTCGCATCAGTATGAACCTGTAAGAACTTAGGTGACGAAAAAAAAATACGGTCGCCTAAATGGATACTTAGGCGACTATATATTCATCATCGGATAAGTCTAAGGTGAGGAACACCGACACATTTAGGCGTCGAAATTATTGTTGCCAACTATTAGTGACGAAAGAAAATTATAGTCGCCTTAGTTTCCTTTTACGCGACCATTTATTAATCGTCACTATATGTTTAAGGCGAGGATCCAACCCCCGCAACGATTTCTCATTTTTCGCCGAATAAGACTTGCTTCAACATTTTATAAATATGCTTTTAAATTATAATTATATATTATTAAAAAAATCTAATTATATCATTGATATGCACACAATAATTATGTGTGCATATTTTCAAGTTCACATTCAAAGTTAAAAACTTGTGATGCAAATCAAAATCATAACAAAAGAAATTCAAACTCAAAAAATACTAAACTTGTAGGAGGTATATATACACAAATATAAGAGCAAGTTCATAGTTTAAACCCTCATAATACCCTAGCCTCTAATAGTCCTATATAGACAATGTTTAACAAAAGAAGAGGCAAATATCAAGGGTTCCACAAAAACAAAAAGCCATGGACCTAGCTTCAAGCATCAACCTCAAGATGTTGGCCTTCTTGTCCGTTCGGCTGTGACTGCACATACTTCTCCAACATTTGTAGATGGCGCTCATAATCAAGGATCTTCTCTTAGGCTACTTTGGCCTTCTCCTGAGTATGTCGTGCCTTCTCCTGAGTATGTCGTGCCTTCTTTTGGGCTTGTAGGGCATGCTCCCGAACCTCCTCAAGAACTATATCATTAGGGCAAGAACGCTTTGTTGCTCATCATTTGAAAACCTCATCTGTTGAATAAAATACTAGAATGTTCCATCAAGTAGATACACACTACAGTAACCCCAAAAGGGATAAGAGAGACATAGATATGGAGCCGATGCACTAGATTCAAATTTAAATCCTAAAAACCAGCTTAGACAAAAAGCTAGAGAATTAACCTTAAACAATTCCAAAAGCGGCAGTGCACATCAATCATTACTCACCTGGCCACATTTCAAAATCAGTTACAGCTTGAGCTATGAATATACTAGATAGATAATTATATATCACAATGTTTGTATGCAGGAGAGCATAACTATATACACGAAGTCCTAAGGGTGCCCAAACAGCCAGTTCATGTCTAAGAATTCTTGAGCTATAAGTTAGGTCTAGCCACTTTATTATAAATCTCTTGACAAATATTTACAAATTGAAGTCTACCAATGAAAATCTCAGACTCACAATTACAGATTCACAGACATGATTCCATTATAAGAATTACAAAATAATAAAATCGAACCGGAACAGACATTGTCAAAAGTTTTATTCAACAGATAGCAACAACTGTTACTTTCACTCGGGGAATTTTGTCACATAAAAACAATAAAAGCCAAACACATACCACAGAGAGTAGTTCCAGCGTCTTTACATTCCAAACACGTAGATAACTATCCAATCCTAGAAGAAACAAAGAACCTAACATCAGTGAGACATGTAGTAATTTTGTTTATGAGATGGAATGCATAATCTGCAGTAATAAATTTTTATCGCCATTCTCAGTACTCGCCGAATTTGAGATCCAGCTGCATGTCTTTAAGATTCTCCTCAACATCAAAACCAGGGGAGTTTAGATCAAAGACAGTGGCTTGATGGAAAAGGACAATAACCATGTTAACAAATCCCACCAGATCAGAATCACAACTATAGAAAACCCAACTTTGCAGAACACAATGATTCAACAGATTATATTTAACCTCAAAGTACAATAAGACCAAATGGGGTCAGAGGCAAATACTAAATGGAGTTTCATTTGGAAGTTAAGAATGACCTTTTGTTTTCTATTTGAGTATCATATTATGTTTCACATTTTCAGTTATCTAGTTTCTTGTATGCATACTTATCAATATGGCATGGACTGTTTTCTACATGGTTAAACACAGATCCCACATTCCCTATTGAGTTTTGTCGTATCATGCTAAAATGTGAAGCATGTATCCGTATTAGCAAGAAGATCGAGCTTGAAGTCTCTTGACCTAAAGTCTCTCTATAGTTAAATTACGACTTGAAGTTTCTAATAGCTTATGCAATTAACGAGAGCCAGATATTTCTCAAAGTTATAAAATGATCATTGAAACTACATTTTGTGATCCCTGAGCATATGAGGGCCTGAAGTTCCTCACATTATTTTGATATTATGTCCTCGCATTTAGAGAAGAGCAACAAGATGATCATATTTGATGAAGTTAATGGAACCAGAAGTTCACAATGTACAATTTATTTAGTTTTGCTCTTTACAATGTTCTTATTTTTTTTATGCACTTTCATTACGGTACATTTTCTTTACATTTTATTGTTATTCATTCGGGTCAACACTCCTTATATCTCGAAGATATGAACATGTTTATGAACCAGAAGTTCAAAATAATGGAATGATAGAACCCGAAGTTCTAACAATAAAGGCTCAAACCCGAAGCTTCAAGTATAAAAATATAAGGTGAACTTAAAGTTTCACTTGGGTTACTCGAGCCTGAAGTTTCAAGAACTTGAATTATTTGAACATGAAGTTTGATATACAAAATATGAGAATATCGTCATGACATTATAAATTCGAATCTGAAGCTTCGACTTCATATATGTTTGATGGCTCCAAAAGAGGAAGAGGAAGTCATCTTTGTTATCTTATATATTCTGCGTCAAATTCTCAAGTAAATTGAGACATACAATGTCATGAACCAAAAGTTTATTGAACTAAATACACTATTTATAGAACGACAAGTTATATTATCTTTTGCCAATCATGTTATGTGGAATCACTTGCAATGTTTGATAGCTAGTAAGCTTATTTCCAATCAAATTGTGTATTTGCCACATAATTGGCTAGTTGTCACCTTAATGAGACACTCTTCATGTCATGAGGGAGGGAGTAAGGTTGTTCCTGAAGAACAATGGAAATTGGTGTGAGTTGCGTATCCACCGTCTCATTTTGGTTTTGAGAAATATTTCAGCAAATGAGTTGATAAAAGATCCTGACAAAAGTATATATATGCAAAAGCACATGCTTGTTTTAAAGTCCTCGAGAACAACCATATTGATCCCATTTGATTTGTGGG
Source organism: Fragaria x ananassa (assembly GCA_034370585.1). Classification (NCBI taxonomy): domain Eukaryota; kingdom Viridiplantae; phylum Streptophyta; class Magnoliopsida; order Rosales; family Rosaceae; genus Fragaria; species Fragaria x ananassa. The sequence continues at coordinate 7,237,266 of CP139760.1, forward strand.
ATGTATGCATGTGTATCCAAGTAACATGGTTCTCCTGAAGAGAATATCATTAAAGAATGTCATAGTTTCTAATATGGCTACGACACTTAATGTATGCCATTAGAGAACGATTTCTTTGTGATACAACAAAACATCAATATGGTTGATACTAAAAAATATTAAGTTTTTGACCTCAAACTTGGTTTGGGTTCGTATGCTTGTTTTAAAGTCCTCGAGAACAACCATATTGATCCATTTGATTTGTGAGATGTATGTGTATCCAAGTAACATGGTTCTCCTGAAGAGAATATCATTAAAGAATGTCATAGTTTCTAATATGGCTACGACGCTTAATGTACGCCATTAGAGAACGATTTCTTGGTGATACAACAAAACATCAATATGGTTGATACTCAAAAGTATTAAGTTTTTGACCTCAAACTTGTTTTGGGTTCGCCACCAGCCAATGAACGTCTTCACTCTAAATAAAGTGATAGATCCTTGAATGCGTTTTTACGTATGGTTATAACATGACAATCTTCCCGTTATTAGGGGGAGACTAAGACTATTGTCATTTGAATAACGGCATGAATTTGAGTGGAATGTATCCACCAAGTCTAAAGTTTAAGCTCTTGAAAATGTAAGATTATACATGTCCTCTAATGATCTATATTATACAAGTAAAATATTCACATTCGCTAGATTATATTTGTCCTAAAAGTGACAATATTTACCCCATAAATGGCATGGGTACCCAATATCAAAAATGCATACATATAAGAATGTGTGAGATCTATGAATGATAATTATCTATGACAATTTACAAATGGTAGTTGCCAAAGACCATTAAGAACTGTATTAACCAATGCTATGCCACGTTTTATTATGTATGTCGACAAAGCATATTATTGGCCAAATTAGAAAGAGACAATTCTGATGAAACTAAATATTTGAAACGTGATGAGACACTTTGACATTTAACCCTACAGATATAAAAGGGTATTTACCACAGTGAAAGTAAATCAGTATGATTTAATGTCTACAAAAGACATAGGATTATGAATTTGCCCTAATATGAATGATACTTTTCTATAAGTACCGTATTACATGTAACTGTTACATGGACGAGAGACTTATGACATGTTGTCATCGTATATTACAAGGGCCTTTAAAGACACATTGATAAACCAATTTCCCATAAGTGAAGTGTCATTATAAGTGTATCGCTTGTCAAATCCTCAAAGGATTCAAGTACATTAATGATTTTAATGTAATTCGATCCATGAATACTTGAGAGGGTCTAAAGCTAATTCATGGAATCAAATAGTATAAAGTTAACTCATATATACTCATTCCATTATAGCTAACGTGATCGAAATTGCCCTAATGAGTACTATGATTAGACTACACAATCGAATTCAAATTATGACCATTATGTTGCTACATATTCTAACTTTCAAAGTTATGAATTACATAGAACTCTTGAAAAACTTATATGAGATGTATCACTACACAAAGATATTAATGTGTATGGCTAGATACACCATGAGATTTTTCAATGTTTTAATGTCAATTTTCTTATGTTGTTTAGCTATTGCTTAGTGTATGAATTTGATCATATAACTAAATGAGGTAAGACGTATTAGAAATCGTCTAGCTCTGTTGGTATTGTATTAACTTTGCAGGTTTGAAGTTTCATAATGAGCCCCTATATGCAAAGTACGCATTGTCTCACTTTAGTGATGGACTAATCAAACCGTTATTTACGACTCATGAAGCTTGCAACGTTCAAGGGGATACTCTCATCAGGGGAAGCATCCAGAAGTATGCTACAGAAGACATATGCGCGTTATACTCATTTTCTCCTTCGACAGGGTTATTTTTCTCCCACTAGGTTTTTCCTTATCTGGCAAAGTTTTTAACGAGACAACATTAAGCGCATTCAATTTCATCATTCATTGGTGGACATCCAAGGGGGAGTGTTATAAATATTATAATCTATGTGGTTGTCCATGTAATTACTCATTAATTATGTACTCTGATGTAAACCCTACATTTATATAAAAAGGCTAATGAGAACTATTCTCTTTATGTCTTAACTCTATCTTTTCTTTACTTTATAACACGATTAATCTTTTGGGTGCTGTCCGCCCGACTAGCGCCCAACGTTTTTTAGAACCTTGGTCTTCACTATCACAACTTCATATACAGTATATAACTTAACACAATTTCAATACTCTAGTTGGATCCACTATTCAACACTACCTGAACTACGAAATAATCGTAATTGTAACGTTAAAGAGTGTTATGAAAACAAACTAAAAAATTTGTGTTCACTTGATCAGTAACTGACAAGAAAAACTATGTTCAATCATCTTTTAATGTAACCTAAGAGTAATTGAGCATGAAACTTTCACTATGATCAACCCTCTTCTTATTAATAGCTGGTTTCATACCCATCTGATGTACATATGATTGGTGTCACTCAATTTTTTTTGGAAGACAAATCAGTAGATTTTATACATTGAAACTCAGATCAGAGCAGCCATTACATACTCATTAGTACATATAGATAATAAGTTGTAAGAGATACTGACACTAGTACATATATGATTACCACTCATTAGACATATAATAAGTGAGCCAATAATCAAAACAACAAGATTATAGGCTCGAGTCTATAATAACTCCCTCCTCCAAATGTATCTGGTGAGTACACAGAGTGGGGCAGATTCCCTTGATATCTGCTATTGTCCATCCAATTGCTTGCTTGTACTCCCTAAGAACAATCAAGAGCTTCTCCTCTTGCAACTGTGAGAGCTTTGAAGAAATTATAACCTGTAAAGTTTCACCGTTTTCAAGAAAAGCATACTTCAAATGCTTAGGAAGAGGTTTGAGCTCTAACTCGGGCGCTTTCTGAATAGATGGTGTAAGCACATTAGTTGAAACCGGAAGAGGAATGAGTTTAGGAGACTTACCTGTCATGTACGGCAAAGATTCAAATGCCTCCTCCATTGCATAATATTCCTCTTCCATCTCAAGGTCTTCCGCTGAAGCAATCTCAAATACATGCTCAAATTCGACAGGTTGAGGAATTTCCTCAATGGATTTAACTGGTTGTGCTGGAACCTTCTTTTTACCAGCCATTTCGATGACTTTTCGCATGGGGTCGTCCCCCAATGAGTACTGAATGAACTCCTGCATAAAACTCTCAAAAGCATCAATAGAACAACAAGAGTACATATCATCAATATTTGGGTGCTTGAGGGATTCAAAGATGTTGAACTGGATCTTTTCTACATTTACTTCCATGCTAAGTGCACCTTCATAACAATCAATTTTGGTACGAGCTGTTCTTAAGAATGGTCTACCAAGAATCAATGGTATCTCGGAGGGCACCTGTTCGCCTTCCATCTCTAATACAAAGAAATCCGCTGGAAAAATCAAATCCCCAACCTGCACTAACACATCTTCTATAATACCTCTAGGATAACAGTTAGATCGATCATCAAGTTTAATGGTTATTCCAATAGGTAAAAGTTCTCCCATATTCATTTTATCATACGCAACATATGGTATTAAATTTATGGAAGCACCTAAATCAAGAAGAACACCAGCAAACCTGTGATCACCAATAATGCATGGAATAGTGAAACGTCCTGGATCACCTAACTTTGGTGGCAGCTTTCTTTGCAGCACAGCGGACACCCTCTCATTCAAGGCAACAGTTTCGGTTCCTTTGAATTTTCTCTTTGTAGTACATAAGTCCTTAAGGAATTTTGCATACTGAGGAATCTGCTTGATCACATCTAACAATGGAATATTCACCCCAACCTTCTTGAAGACATCTAGGATCTCCTTGTCCTTTTCCTCATTCACTTGTTTCTGTAACCTGCCAGGAAAAGGTACATCAGTGATAATCAAAGGTGAGGTTAAGGGACATACCATGGCTGGTTTCGATCTTGACTCAATTTTTGTTCCAAGTGCAATCTCAACAGGTTAAGAGAGTTCCTTAACGGATTGAGTTGGGGCGCCTAGACTGACTTGTTATGGCTCCTCAGGCACAATCTGCTCTAATATAGGCTCTTCCCACTTCCTTCTTGGCTTATTGACCACTGAAATTGCATCCACCTCCTTCCCACTTTTCAAAACCATTGCATTAACTTCATGCTGACCCTTAGGATTAGGAAGAGTGTTGCTGGGAAGACATCCTGGGTTGACTTGAGCAAGAGTTTGTTGGATTTGGCTCACTTGGCGCTCTAACAAGTCAATTGCCTTCCCTTGTTGCTGAGAGGTGGACTTGATCTCTTGACGAAAGGCACTGCTTTCCTCTCTTTCCTTTTTGCTATCAAACATCATTTGTTGCATCATAGCTTCCAAAGTTAAAGTTCATGTTGATGTTTGAGTTGGAGCCTGTTGTTGTTGAGGCACATGTCTTTGGCCAAATTGCTACCCATCCTCTCCAGATTGTCTTTGTTGGAATCCAGGTGGATTAGTATGAGGATTGAGCACATTGTTGCTTTGGTAGCTGAGGAAGGGATGATCTCTACTCCCATTATATGTGTTGGGCTACCTATACACGAAATTCACGTCCTCCTCTTGGGTGGCTTCCTCAACTGCTCTGCACTTAGGACAATCTTCTGCAAGGTGGTTCTTAGCTGCACAAATAGTACACACCACTTGAGATGTGGCAATGGTTGCTTTCTTATTCACCTTCATAGCACTAGCAATTAAGGCAATGTCATTCTCCATAAAACTCAATCTCCTCTCTATGGTTCCATCTATGGTAATGGCATTCAAGGATCTTCTGCTGGCACCCATAAATCGGTCTCTGGATTGAAATTGTCTTGAATTCTCTGCTTGATTCTCCACAATTTCCTTAGCTTCAGCTCCAGTCTGATTCCACCAATTTCCTCCACAAGCCGAATCAAGTTTTTGCCTATTGAGTGAATCAAGTCCTTCATAGAAGTACTCCATTTGAGTGTTGAGATCAAACTTGTGATGGGGCATTGACGTAGTAAACCCTTGAATTGACTCCACGCTTCATGTAATTCATCTCCATCTATCTGCCTAAATGTACTGATTTGCTTCTTTAAATTTTTGGTGCGAGAGGCTGAATAGAATTTCTTCATGAATGCAGCACACATATTGTCCCATGAGTCAATAGATTGGGAAGCCAGTGAGTTATACCATGCTTTTGCTTGCTCTTTCAAGGAAAAAGAAAACAGATTAAGTTTCACAACATTCTCATCCACCGTCGTTGACTTCTGTATCCTGCACAGTGCTGTAAACTCATTAAGATGGTCTTGTAGATCTTCAGAATGAGTGCCTCTAAAGTGTGGTAGATTCGAAATCAGAGATGGGGGAATTGAGTAAGCCCCCAAATCGTCTGGTAGCACAATTGGTGAATCTGCTGCACCTGTGTCAGGAATAAAGGACTCCTTAAGTTTCACAGCCATTGGTCCTGGTGATGGTGGAGACGTTGGAACACGTTGCTCTTCCTCAAACTCTGTCTCTAAATCAGAATGGTGTTCAGGCTCAGAATCCTCACCACCACTGTTGCTCGTGTTTACCTGTAGTCTATGCTGTTTCCTGTTCAGTTTTGCTGCTCTCTCAATCTCTGGAGCAAATAACAGTGGTTCAGAGCTTGTAGAGCGACGAGTTTACATACAAGAAGCTCCTGCATGCACACATTAAAGAATGTAAGACTCAAAAGAAAAATAAAGTAAACAAGGCAAAACTAAAAATAAAAGACACTTTTAAGACTTAGAATTAAACAATCCCCGGCAACGTGCTATAGTGATGGGCACAAAAGCACCTACAAAGATACCCTATTATCAAACAAATTATATCGAGGTAGTAAATGGCAAATAGGGGTCATTACCCGCAGAGGATTGGTGAAACTAAGACTTAAAAACACAAGAAACACAAACAGACACGTAAACCAGAAATCTGACAGATTCGACTTAGGAGCAGAAACCGAATTAATTAACTAATCTAGACTCAACCAAAAATTATGAAATTAAATACACACTAACTAGACACAGTGGCGGACTACCACACAAATTTTGAGGGTATTCGGATTTGGTTTGACTGGTGAACAAACATAAATAATACATGAGTATTGCTGAAAACAGAATACTAAAAGTGAATATGGATGTAAATATGAGAGAAACAATAGCTAGGAACTTCTCTCCACCACTAGATATGTTTCAATCACCCCAAAACAATGTCAAGGATTATAGATGAATGCACTCACAGTTAAGCCAATGTCGTTAGGTCATTAACCGTATTACGTTCTCATACATGCCATGTTAAGTGATGTCTTATCGACTTAACTATATTACCAATTAATTAATTTATGAAATGTCGGTATCTAAACCAAAATAACTAAAATCATGAAGTTCTAAGAACGTTTGAGTAACAACAAAGAATCTAAGGTCAATGTCGGTAGCCTTAGATTACCAAGGAATTACTTCACACAAGTACCTGCAAAGAACTTGTTATCTCTCATAGAATATGCAATGATATGTCAGTCATATACACATTCAAAATAATAAACCCTAAAACATGTATCAAAGTGTCGACCCAATGAAACATACAATAGAATTATCAATGAACAATCAGTGAAGAAATTCTCATCTAGAATTATATAAATCAATTGGGGTTCAAAATCGAAGACATATCTAGGGCTTTGATCAGCCCCTAACTATCAAGGAGTTTAGTTACACATAGTCTTGAATAAGAACATTAGAGAATCCATGGAAGATGAACTAAAGGTGGAGAAGAAAAACTTGATTGGCTCAGAGACCGGTTGAATTCTCCTTGGTTCCTCTTTTCTTCTCTCCCTCTTTTCTTTTTCTTTTCTTCTCTCCTCTGTGCTCTCCTCCGTTCCTCTCTTCTGTTCTCAGCCTCTCTCCTCTTAAATATGTCCATTCACCCTAGGTCTCCCGTCCATCCCCTTATCCAACTAGGATTTAGGAATCCTTATTAAGCCCAATTATCTCATTTTCTTTGTTTGACTTCAAAATACCTAAAAACAAATAAAGTCAATTAAAAATAAGAAAACATAACAAAATAACTAAGTAATAGGAATAATTAGAATGATAAAAGTCGCACAAATATGCGACTATCATATAGAGACTTTAGGCTGTTACCAAGATTTATCTGTAAACAATCTGGTTACTTCGACTCCACGTACCTAACACAGTCAAGGTTGGTACCCAATGAGGCATTATCAAAATGTGAACAGGCTGCAAAATTCGCACAGAAGAATGACATTCTGTGCTGTGCATTGAAAGTTGAAAATATATCTACCTTTCCGACAGGGAAGAAGTTTCAACTCGATGATGTGATTGAAGCTCAACAATTTGATAGAGATATTCTCAATGCTATTTTGGGAGTTGCACGTGGTATGGAGTATATTGAGAAGAATTCACTGGGAAGCCAAATTCGTAAGGGTTATCTTATGGCTACTCTCTTTTATGAACCCTCCACTAGAATTAGACTTTCATTCGAGTCAGCCATGAAACGGTTGGGCGGGGAAGTTTTGACTACTGAAAATGCAAAGGAGTTCTCTTCAGAAACTCTTGAAGGTATCTCCTTATTCTTATGATCAAATTTCCAAAGAGATGGTTTTACTACAATTGGATAATTATATTGGTCCTTTTGTCAGATTCTGTAAGAACTGTTGAAGGTTACTCAGATATAATTGTAATGCGACAGTTTGAAAGTGGTGCAGCGAAAAGAGCTGCAGCAACTGCTGGCATTCCTATAATTAATGCAGGAGATGGTCCTGGACAACATGCAACACAGGAATAGCGAAAGTTATTTCCATTGATTGGGAGAGTTAATTTAAATGACTCAATTTTTTTTTTGTAAAATTCCGTATGTATAGCAATGAAGAATTGGATGTGTGATTGTATTCACTGACAAATAGTGAATCTTATGTTCTATGTGTGTTGAAATCATTTGTACAGCCATCGATGGATGTGTTGTTGAAAGAAACAGCCAAAATTTGGCAATCCTTCATTTAAGTTTATAAGAGAAGTACGTAATTGGAAAGAAAACACAATTAGGTGTGGATATAAACCCTTCTATAATGATATAGATGCTGGTGTTTTATCAATTTCCATGACAATTATAGATGTGGCTGTGAGTATATTGATTGTGTCTCACATCTGAGCCATGCTGCGAGATAGTTACCATTAGTTTTAAATCGTTCATCCAGTTATAGATAATTCTATGGTTTTATGTTCACAGGTTCTTTTAGATGTGTTCACTATTGAAAGAGAGATAGGAGAGCCGGATGGAATTAAAGTTGCACTAGTTGGTGATCTTGCTTCTTCTTTTTTGAGAATTAGTTGGTGATCTTGCTAATGGAAGGACAGTGCGCTCATTGGCATACTTGCTTGCAAAGTATAATGATGTGAAGATCTATTTCGTATCTCCTGGTGTGGTTAAAATGAAGGTAACTCTCCAAACAGGGTATTTTGCATATCTTTTAGTTTTGCTGAATTCATTGTATCATAATGCAATGGAGGGAGTCTAGTTATGACCCCATAGATTTTAATCTCACCTATTTTTATGTTCCATTTTCAGAATGATATAAAAGATTATTTGACATCAAAGAATGTTGAGTGGGAAGAAAGTGCTGATTCGATGGAAGTTGCTTCCAAGTGTGATATTCTTTATCAAACTTGCATTCAGCGTGAACAGTTTGGAGAAAGAATCGACCTCTATGAAGCCGCTCGAGGCAAGTACATTGTGGACCGTCATGTTTTAGATGTGATGCAGACGCATGCTGTGCCTAGACTTGATGAGATAAGCAATTAAAATAAGATTTTTGGCCCCTTTTAACAGGCAATCAAAATATCTCTTAATTTTTAACACCTCTGACTGTCATTCAGATTACTTTGGATGTTGATGGGGATCCAAGAGCTGCCTATTTCCGACAAGCAAAGAACGGCCTATACATTAGGATGGCGCTTTTGCAACTCTTACTTGTTGGGTGGTAAAGCAGGCATCTTTTTTAAGTTATGTTTTTGGTCTGATCTATTCTAAAGTTATGACACCAAATTTTCAAAATATTTGGGAGTCTGGGTTGTAGAAACTGAAACTTGATACAGGTATAGGTAGGATGGTGAAGAGAAGATGTCTTTTGAAAAGTTTTGGCACTTTATTTATTTCGTTTTCTTTGGACATGTTTTGGTTACCAAAACTGCAGCAAAGTTGTTGAGCTCATAGACTAGCTGTTTCCTTTCACTAATATGTTGAATGCTTTCATGAAGTCATATGATTGTAATACAAGACAAACATGAGAACAGTGAAATAATAGGGGGTTATTTCAGAGAATTAATTCGGAGTTTATGTTCATGCAATTTGTAACTAAAGCTTCGTTTCTTCTGATATTTTAGTAGAGACTAACTGAATGGGAAATGTTTGAATTCCATGAACATATATAAGGTCTTAAACAGCCTCAGCTTTTTGCAACTGCTTTTACGTTTGATTCTTCACTTGTATATCAGGTACATAATGCATGTCAATTACAAGGTACGTCCATATCTCTGTGGTCGAATCTTGGTTATCAGACTATGTCTAACTCAGTTACCAAACACGTAACAACAATTTCTATGAATAATACCCGGCAAGTAGTAGAACAACTGATCAAGTACAGAATGGCTGGCGTTGTGCTCTGGAAATGAATTGAAAAGGAACAGTTCCTAAAATCTTTCCAACTACAGCATGTAAAAAGATGAAGAGAAAGCTATATTTTGAACAAATATATTAATCAACATTAAGAGTTGCAAACATTTATGAGTCCATTTTTCAATTGTTCCAACACCCTATACATAAAACAAATTTGTATAAAGCCTACAACTTCTCTCTCTTTTTCCTTAATTGGTCCCGGAGAGGAAGAAATTAGGTACATACAAAGGCTTGAAAAATCACCCCATTATGGAAACACTTGTGACTACTTTTCCTTTCCATCCTCATTTTCCCTTTGTCGATTAGGAAAAATTAGCCGAAAACATTGATATATAGGCGTTTGATCTTCATCACACTTGATAATTGATGTTACTGTGTTTGTAGTAGTTGCTGGAAGCCTAGTTAGGTACACCTGCAGCCAGCTTTGCTCTCAAATCTTTTCTCAATATTTTGCCAGAAGGAGCTTTTGGGATTTTGTCTGTGAAGAAAACCCTACTTATTCTCTTGTAGAACACCACCTGCACAAATTAACGTGGATTTAACAATTAATTCGACGACTACTGAATACTTGTACGTCAGTTTTTAGATTATATGTTTGCAATTGATATATAATTTGCCTTTTTCTTAACTAGTACATATCTCGATCATGATCACTTAAACCCTTTGATGATGATTCTCACAGACTCACAGTTCTATTCAGAAGATATAAGTACAGAAAATGGTAAAGATATGGATATTTTCGAATTGAGATACCGAAGAATGTCATGAAAGCAGGTAAGTCATGAACCTATGAATTGAGCAAACTGTACTTGAAGGCTATAAATTCCATCCGATATTTCAGTGAAATCACGTTGATATCAGAATTACAAGAACATCCTACTAGAGATTTGATCTCTCACTTGTTCTCAGAACAAAACCAGCTGTAGTGTTGCATGGAACGGATGTGAGAACGTTTATGCCACATGTGAGAATTAGAAGCTAACCTTTCGGCCATTTAAACTAAACATCTAACTAGTCCTGCCCAGATGCTTTATATATCTAGAAGATAATAACTACTTCAACCACCTAAGTAATTGAAGAGGGAACGTACCTGTTTTGATACATATTGCTTAATGTCATCCTCAGATATCTTGGAACCATTTGATCTTACAACAAATGCAATGGGAACCTCTCCTGCAGCCTCATCTTTCATCCTGGTTGAACACAATGTAATCAAGTTATTAGTAATTCACTTCAACATTTGCTGAAAATCAAGTCATGTTGTGCAAGAGGGTAATTAATTAACTTACGGTACAACAGCAGCGTCGGAGAGGTTGGGATGGGAGATCAACATGGCTTCGAGCTCAGCCGGCGCGACTTGGAAACCTTTGTATTTGATAAGTTCTTTTAATCGGTCAACTATGAAGAGCTCGTCGTCGTCGTCGATGTACCCTATATCACCTGTGTGCAACCATCCTTCTTTGTCTATGGTCCTCTCAGTCGCCTCAGGGTCATTCAGGTATCCTGCATCACCAATGACTTGGGCTAATTAGTAAACTTTTTGTCTTCTGCATTTGTTATTTTAAGGGCTTAATTACACAAAAATTCTCATGTAAAGATCGCTGACTCCCTTTGTACTGAAAAGAGGAAACTGAAAGTGTTCAATACCTCCAAATAAATGTGACAAACAAGACCGGCAGGTGTTGTCAATATGCAAGTGTATTCTAGAGCCATAGCCAAAACAACAGCAACTAGTGCACTAGCCATGAGGATGCATAATTATCACTTACCTTCAAACTTCCTAACATTTTATAAAATGGCTCTAACTACACAATACTTCGGAACAAACTACTTGAGACAATAATCTAGAATTGATGGATTTGAATGATGAAATATCCTAAATTTCAAAATGAAAGTTGGATATTATTTGAAAATTAGTGTACGCGTAGAAGGAGACTGACTGAGGTAGACATGCATAACAATGACATTAAGAAAGGGTCTATTGCTCCAATAAGTATGAACGAGCTAGGAAGACAAAGTCATTCCCCCTCCCACATATAACTCCGTCTATAATTAAGTATTACAATTTACCAACTTGCTATGTATATTTTAACAAAAAAAATAATAACTTCTTGTGAATATACAAACTTTGAGTCGTATTCTACATTTTTGTAAGTAAACACTTTAAAATCCAACACTATCTTACTTGGTAAACAAGACAAAAGCTATAGACGCAGACCAAGTTCGATGCAAGACAGAAAATAACAACATTGTTTGAACGGTAGACAACAACATTTGGATTAAATTATGAGAAAATTATATAAAAACTCAAAATACTAAACCTCTTTTAAGATAAACTCATATATATTTTATAGTTATTTTACACTCATTCCACATAAGCAAACATACCATATAGAGAAAATGTCTATAATTAATAGTTTTCTTTAATTTTTAGTCTCTCTAATTTTCCCTTCAGACAGTATAAAGCTAAATTTGGTATATTTCTCAATTTTAGCATCAATTTGAAACAAATACTAGCTAAAATTTAGTTTGATTTAACTTTGTCATAATCAATTACATTCTTTAATTTATTACCTTGTTATTACTAACTTGAGTTTATATATATATATATATGTTATATACATAAGTATGTCATTTGTAATAGGATAATATTTTTCATTCCTAAGCTCACATTTGATATCTCTCTACATAGTTGAAAAATATATAATTGTAAGGTATACGTTCTTGTTCTTTAATTAATTATCTTCTTTTTAGGTATATTATTATATCATTTCTCATCTTAATCGAGAGAATATTTTACTCTCTACTACTTACGTTTCTAATATACATATTAAGTAGGGCATGATATGATAATATACCTAAAAAGAAGAAACCCAAAATTGGGTTCAGGGTATAGGGTTAAGGTATAGGGTTTAGGGTATAGGTTCAGGGTATAGGGTTTAGGGTATAGGGTGTAGGGTGTAGGGTTTAGGATTTAGGGTTTAGGGTTTGAGGTTTAGGGTTTAGATCATATATCTTATTCATATTATATTTTACCTTATGTATAGATTAGAGAATGAATTCCTTTAATCTATATTTTTTTCATAAAAATAAAGAAAACTACATGATTCTTACAAATTGATTGAAAAATGTTAGTGTTAGAAGAAAAACTCATAATCAAGATATTTAAGACAACATCAATTAAGCTTATTTATTATATTAATATGTTATAGTTGAATAATTGTGTAAAATTTAGAAAAAATAAGACATAATATTTATCATAATTGATACATTTTAGATGTCTATCATATATGAATATTAGATATGTTTTATTTGAAACCACTCTTCAAAATTAGGTGTATATGAAAATTCTCCTTCATTTATAATCCATGATGGACCAGTAAACCACTCGATTAAATTTTTGAATTATGAAAATGAAGCTAGCTAGCTAGGGTGGGTGTGGTTTAGTAATTACCTTTCATGATTTGGCTCCCTCGGATGCAAATTTCTCCGGATTGGTTTCTGGGAAGGGATTCGTTGGTGTCGGGGTCGATGATCTTCATCTCAGCATTTCTTACAACGGTGCCGCATGCACCTGATTTTATCGGATACGGTTCTTTTGCAAATGCCAAGCACATCGATAGAACTGGTCCAGCCTCAGTCATCCCGTAACCCTTTCGGGAATTATGGAAGTAAAGTTTAGAACACAATCCCAAATGAAACTACACTAATAGTAAAGAACATATTGATCTTCATTTTCCTTATACACATTTAGTGGTGAAATTGGGAGAAAAGAATTTCAATCTATGTGAAAGTTAAATACATGCATCACATTTTTGAGTATTAATGTATGACCACATAGATATTGATTCCTTCTTTTATCTGGTATATCTTTCCTATTGTATGAAGTTGACAAATGCTCACATATCGTTCCGTCCCGGTCCAAATCTCAATTAATGTTTCGAATAATGTCCAAAACGCATCATATTCCCCTATTTTGATAAAGGAACACCATGTGAAAATAGACCATGCAATCTTATCCGAATTTTCTTTTTATAAACATATCCAACTTATCATAACACGAGAGTATCTTTAGTACACGGCGTGTATCTTCACATACATACATGGATGGTCAGGATTAGAAGAAATAATATAGAAACATGGTGGTCAAACATATGAATTGTTATGAACGGTTAAGATTGTGTCGTGTAAATACACGTCGTGCATACAAGAATTTCCAATCATAACACACCAAACTGTATTTATAAAGTCAAATCCAAAACACCCCAATGAAATACCTTAAAATCTCACAGTCAACTCTCACCATTCAACCCCCAACCAATTAAAATTATTTCCAATATTTCACATATCTATTTCCCCACAAACCAAAAGAACCCCAAAAAAAAAAGAGGTCCCTCTCAAAGTTTTAGAAAGTTTAGAAAGACATGCTTTAACGTTTGTAACAAACTATGAACGTTTTGTCATCAAGAAAACAAAACAAAGAACCAAAACAACTATATATGAACGTTTTCACGTTAAAATGAATTTAATAAAATTAATTACCTGTCCGAGTTTGGCATTAGGCAGTTTAGCCCTGACAGTGTCCTCGAGCTCCTTCCCCATCGGAGCCGCGCCGGACATCACCATCCGAATCGACGACAAGTCGTACCGGTGTAGGTCGGGGCTCTTGGCGATGTTCAAAACAATCGGAGGCACAAACGGCGCTATAGTCACCTTTATCTTCTCCACCAACTCCAGCAACTTGTTGATCTCAAACTTCTGCATGATCAGGATCGTTGCCCCGACGCGAAGTCCGCAGAGGAACACAGAGTTGAGGGAGTAGATGTGGAACAACGGCAGCACGCAGAGGATCACGTCCTCCTTGTGAAAGTAGAGGTTCGGGTTTTCACCGTCGACCTGCTGCGCCACGCTCGTCACCAACCCCTTGTGCGTCAGCATCACCCCTTTCGGCAGCCCCGTCGTGCCGGAAGAATACGGAAGCGCCACCACGTCGTCCGGGTTGATCTTCACCGCCGGGATGTCGCTCTCGTCAGCCGACGTCAGCTCGGAGAAATGCAACACATCCTCATCACACGAGGAAGCCTCGTCCACGGACATGACTTTCACGTTGTTGAGTTTGGCAAAGTCCTTCACCTTTTCGACGTAGGCTGTTTGAGTTATGATGAGCTTGGCTTTTGAGGCGGTGGCTTGCTTGGCAACCTCGGCCGGAGTGTAGAAAGGGTTCGCGGTGGTGATGATGGCTCCGATGTAGGAGGCGCCGAGGAACGCGAAGGCGAACTCGGGGCAGTTTTGGAGGAGGAGCATGACGACGTCGCCTTGCTGAATGCCGAGCTTGTCGAGACCGGCGGCGACACGGCGGGAGGTGAGCTCGACGTCGGCGTAGGTGAAAGTCTCGCCGGTGTTGCCGTTGATGAGGCAAGGGCGATCATGGAACTGGGAGATGTTCTCGAAGCAGTAGGTGTGGAGAGGGAGGTGGTTCGGTATGTATATGTCCGGCAACTTCGACCGGAATATGAACTCGTGATTGTCTTGTTTGTTCTCCATTTTGCTATAGCCGGACGGAAAGGGAAAGTTCGAACGGGAAATGAAAATGGTGTTTGGTTAAAGAGAGAAAGGAGAAGGTGGGGATTGGGTTGGGTTTGCAGTGTGCCTTCTCCTTGGTTAGGTTTGAGTTTTGGTCGAAGTAATATACAACTAGGTGATAGAGAAATGAGACTGGACCTATCCGGTATTACAAAATTTCTCAAGGGTAGATCACGTCCAGTTATCTAGTAAATACAAGCACACTCTACTCTCTCGGTAACGCGTCTGTCACCATAACATCCAACACCCACAATCACCGTATCACACGTGTCCATTAGTTTCCTCATAGTAACCTACCTCACAAGAATGTACACGTGTGATCAAACAATTAGGAGTCCACGAAAGTAACCGTTAGCCGGGTTGTAGAGGATGTGAAAATTGGGGGTTGGTGAGGGGAGGGAAGTAAGGAGAAAGGGGATTTGGTTGTGTGGGGTACACGTTGGAACGAAAAGCCACCAAATCCTGCCACGTAGGAAGCTCCACCTAACGCCGCGTTTCACCGTGTTGTGGTTGGTGATTTAGTAAATGACAACCCTCCACCTACTACAAGTCCCCATCGGAAGTGACGTCAGGTCGCCGTCATGTTCCATTCTCCGCCCATATAGGGCTTTGCTGGCTTTTCCATTTCAGCTACTCCAGTCTACAAGTTTATTGGTAACAAAATGTCAAACCTAAAATTTGGTGAGCCAAATATCAAACTAGGAATATTAATTAACCAATAATTCAAAGGGTTTCCAATACAATTTTTCATATATTTCAAATTAGCAAAGACCAGTAAGTCTATGCTGTAGTTGGCAAGATATGGACTATTTGCCAGAACCAAAATTAATTAAAAAGATTGTCATACTTTGGATAGGTAGAGAGAATATGGAACATACGAATCCTAGCTACCATGTACAACAGTATATGTGAAACTCATGAATACGTGCCATAAAAATCATACAATTCTTCATGGGAAAATAATTTCCGATTAATGAATTAATTATTCGATAGATGAATATAAGAGAAAATAGAAAATTAATGAATGATTCACATGTATGTAAAGGGGATGTGTTTACATGAATATTCATGGAGATTGTTACTTGTTGCAATACTAGTGACTAATCTCTTACCAACTTATTTTCTTCGAACATTCGCTTACCAAGTGAAGACTTTTTTCATTAAGAATAAACGCACACTTGTGCTCAGGTAATCTACTTGTCAAACATTTCTCCTTGAGCTGCTTTTCAAATTATCTGTAGGCAAAGCAATCATTGGATTTATATTCAAATAATTTTGTCATCTAAAGTTTCCTTAGTTAGAACCGGAGAAGACTCCATATATTGCTTGATTTCCCAACTACAAGTTAGACTTGCTTATTCAAGAAATGAAATAAGTAAATACTTAGAAGCCATTTTGCCGATATATATATATATATATATATATATATATATATATATACACACACATGCACGCACACCAAAGTTAATAGGTGAAACTATGTACATAGTATCTAGCTAGTTCATATATAGTTCCATATTGCTAAAAAAAACATATTATTTTAAGTTGAACAACAGAATAAGGGGTATTCTCAACAAAAAAGAAAGAAAGAAAAAAAGGTTAAGTATCAAGGGGGTAGTTCAACCTAAACTCCTTGATCAGTTGATTAGTTGACACCATTTTAGTATTTCTCAACAAAAGTAGCCCTTATTGAAGGAGAAAAGATAATAAGAATAACGGTCTACTCATTCATTGATAGAAATACCTATTTATAGACATTACATAAAGTCTCCCGAATGATCTAGAAAATCTATCAACTGTAATATATTCTAATAAGGAAACCAGATTAACTAATCCTACGTGTATTAAGGCAAGACACATAACATAAGGACGGAAACATAATTTCCTTAAACACTCCCTCTTATGTTGCGTCCCTAATACGTCATGGTGCTTATAGTGTTGCCTCGGTAAAAACTTTGCCAAGTAAAACAAAAACCTCGTGGGTAAAACAAAAGACTTAGACGAAGGGAAAAAGAGCACAACGCACCAACTACAATTGAAGGTAACATGTGATGCATGTAGACTCCCTCTGATGTCTACACAATGACTCTCCCTAATTGATAACTCAATCTCGGAGTACAGATAAACGGCGTAAGCCTATGCACTTCACATACTTCAAAAGTAGACTTAGGCAACGATTTAGTCATTAAATCTAACCACAACATCCTTATATCAGACTTGTTATGCTTAGCATTACTTTGATATTTAAGAAGAATGTTGTCTAACAACTTAAAACATAAGTTTGCTTTAAAAATCATATCCACGTGTGGCATGAACTTTGTGTACTTAAACAGTCATAACGTTTTCGATACAATAGGTATAGACAAACCATATAAAGTTCTGGAAACTAGACACACGTAGTTTTCCAACCATACAAGGTCCATAACCTAGTTCATCTTGAGCTGATCACAAAGCTCTATCGAAGTTGACTATTCTGCAAAAGCAAATTCTCAGACAAATCCGTCCTACTTTACGAAAATAGCCATAACTCACTCAATATGATAGGTGTGATCAAATGGTTAGTGTCCTTGGAAAGTAGATACATATACCTTTCCAATGGTACCAATTTCACCATTTTTCAACAAGTGGGTTATCATGTAGGTCTCATGAAAGTTGACCTATGAAACTGGGTAGATTCTAATTTCTTTGTTAATGTGTCTTTATGTAGGGATGAATAAGCCACAACCTTTCATAGAAGGAATCACTGCTATTACATTGGCGTTGCGTGGGTGCGTCTAGTCATTACCTTGATATTCATTCACACTCATCTAAAAGGGAGCGATGTTGCTCGACCGCTAGGAAGAGAGTTGAAAAACTAAGGAGAACTTGGTCTTACAAGTTTGTAGGGAATGAGATGTCGAGTCAAACATATTGTAACAAGTACTTGAATGTGTTACCATACTTAGATGGAGGATTTATCCTAAGACTTCTTCGTCATATGGGAGGAACATGATTTCTCAACACTTCGACCGATCAATGGATACATACATGCATAACTTCGTCGTCCTTTAGCTTGCCTTAAGCCGACAGATGAATAAATATCATCAATAACATTCCTCACTTTCGAGACCAAGTATTCCCCAGATCATTTCATTCTTAATTTTGGATCAGTGACATCTCTTAGTTTAACAAGAATTCATCACGATTCATTCAAAATTTACACGCAAATAGGCATAATTCTTCATATCCATTCCCTAATCAAGTAGATACTTAGCAAATACTTTGCAAACACACTTTGTGGTTAGGAGCCATTTGATTAGGCTGAAAACCGATCTATTCAAGATCTTTATGTACATCTCATAGTTCCCAACAGAGATAAGTTGTGACCAAAAGCTGCTTGTTCAGTTTTTCTGAAACTACCAAACTGACAAGGTAGTGGAGTGTAATGACATCCATTACAAGAGTATATCTCATCGTAGTCGATTCCAAGGCATTTGTGAGAGACTTTGCGCCAGAAAGTGAGTCTAAACTCTTTTTCTCACTACGCTTTCTAACAAAGACATAACTGATAGAGTTTACATTTAGGGCGTCGGCGTCACCTACCCAAAGCATTATCTCTTTGTTTAAACTGGATCGCATCTTTCTATTTAGGCCAATCTACAACGTTGTTATTTTCTCAACGATGTATGGTTCGATATCAAACTCTAAACCATGTCATCATGTACACCGGTGTAATTTCTAACTGTAGAGATCTCTATATGGATTGGTATTGATATTGAGGCATCCCCCAATGATGACTATAATCCAGTATTAACAGACGAATAAGTATCATTGATCAAATGATCAAGTTGTGCCAAACTCGCATTCTTCCTTGGCGAGTATGTATCGAACCAAGTGGCCTCCCCCTAAACCGTGGGAGCCACGGCCTAGCGACACCATCTACCACATTTGTGGTGTCACCATGCCACCATCTATGGGTGACAACATGTCCTCTTATCTGGACATCAACATGTCCTCTTATCTGAACATCAACATGTCTTTATCCGGATATCAATCCATGCAGGCATGTTTGCAGCATGTGTATGTGATTTTGTCACTTTAGAGAACTTGATGAGACACAGTAGAGACAAACCACGACAATTCCAAGTCATTCTACTTGAACATTCTTGTGCTTATCTCTACCTAACGACGGGAAGACTAGCTCATCAAAGTGACATAAAAGAGATTGCCTATCAAAGTCCTTATATAAACAGACTATAATCGGAAGTTCATGTCTTATTCAAAGACAATATTCATCAAATGACCCATATTGTGCGCTTATGGAGGCGCAATTTGGCACATACAACATGTAGATGATATAGATTACAGAACGTTAACTCAATCTGTTAACAAATATGCATACCGTTACAACCATAACATAAAGATTTGAATGACGGTGGGTAAAGATGAATAAATAAAACTATGACCCTACTATAACCCGTAGTCGTTGGTCTTACAGGTCCAAAAACAAACCGCTGGCCTCACCACTGAGACCAGTCAAAAAGAAACCAGTTAAACCGACCGCCAGTATCACCGGATCATTGTTTTACACTTCCTTTAATGGTTCACTATACTCCAATGCTCTAAACACTATCAAATTTTGTAAGCAGGTAGAAATGGAAGTTAGTAGTACAAAACCGCCAGCCTCAATGATGGAACCAGCCTAAAACCTGCCGAACCGTCCATCGGAGTCGCTGGACATCCCTGAAC
This sequence comes from Fragaria x ananassa, assembly GCA_034370585.1. Classification (NCBI taxonomy): domain Eukaryota; kingdom Viridiplantae; phylum Streptophyta; class Magnoliopsida; order Rosales; family Rosaceae; genus Fragaria; species Fragaria x ananassa. Next base: position 7,257,264 of record CP139760.1, read on the forward strand.
ACTTATATTGAGCAGTTCACCACTTTTCACTTCTCCAAATACCACGAAATTTTTGTACATTGGTAGGTTTGGATGTTAGGAATCCGTGGCCACAAACAGAACCTCAAGAACAGGTCTAAAAGTTATTGAACTGGATCTTATAATGACTAGTCTGCAAGCTGAAAAACCTGAAATTCTAGGATTTTTCAACTTTTCAATCATTGTTAAGGTTCCCCATAACAACTAATTGTTATGGCTTAAGTTAAACCATTGTGAACATCACCATAGCATTATTATGCCTCAAAGTGAATAATGAGAAGCCATTAAGTCAACATCTTATGTATCATTCTTATAAAATCACTCATAGACATTGTAATTAATGTCTTACTTAGTGAACAACGACTTAGCATCTTGTTTATATGCTAGTCTCTACATTTTATTGTTTTTAGCATAAGAGGGTGTCGCTCCTAATCTTCACTAAAGAATAGGCTTTACAAAACAAGTAATGAACATGGCCAATGTGAAATCATAGGGGGGGTATTTTGCGTCATATTTGCTTATGAAAGCATGAGTAATGCCTCCATTGTATAGGAGGATGACGCGAATGGCTTTAATGTCATCCATAGGCCGTGAGCATTGCTCATAGCTCTACCAAGTGGTATTTTGGTGATCTTTGATCCCAATGGTTACTCTGTTCAAAAGAAAGGATGTTGGTGAGAGTCTTTACTCTTTAATATACAGATCATCAAAATACGTCCAAATTATCCCGGACGATTTATGTTAAAACCTACATGAGTTGATGTCTTCATTCTCATCATTGGAGACAATAACCGATTCAATTAACCGAATCTTAGTGATTCATGAATGTTGCACATTCATTATAATGATACATAAGAAATTCTCATCAATTTTCACAATGTGTTTCTAGGTGATAAACGTTGACATAAATATCATCAAATCATAGCACGGTTCGATTGCTTCTTTATACATGTATAAAGAGCATATGTGACATGAATCAGAATGTCATTAGGCATTGAAATTTGAGCATTAATCCGCTCTTTGATTATTTCTGATGATCTAGTCATCGTAGTCACAACAAATTTATAAAAAAATAAATCCATGAATAGTTGTCTATTTTTTATAATAAGCTAAGCACTCAATCTTGCTACAACACATTCATATACCAGAATGTAGAGACAACAGTCTTATATCAAGATATAGAAACCGAAATATGTTAACAATTTCGATGGAAATTGAAAAAAGGTATTGGAACACTTTAGAGTGCATTACATGACATGTAATACTACAAAGATGGACAAAATAAGGCTTAGAACATGCCAAAGTTGGCAAAACAGGTCGTGAACGCTATATATAGGGGCGGTGCCACCACCAACGACTCACTATTGGATCTTGTAGAGAAAGAGGAAGATTTTTCAACATCCAATTTTGGATGACATTTAGCGTAACACAATTTTCTTTTTGCAATTGTATGAATCCGCTAAAGAGTGTAGAAAACCACTCTTGTTTGTAATGCCTTTGCAATTGTATAAGTGTGCATTATGCCACACTTGACATTACAAATCCTCTTTTGATCCAAAACCGATGTGCATTGCGCAACATCATGATATTTTAGCCTTTAGAAACGACACCTTATAATAACTGGTGGTCCAATGTAGTCCATTGTAGTGTCATGTTATAATGTGATATATTGCATTAACATATAACTTATGTAAATCGAACCATATGTGCCAGACAAAATCTGAATATATATGTCAACAATTTTATCGAGGTCTTGACCATGAATTTAATTCAAAATATAACGACTAAGTAACTTTAGTCAAATATGTGAGGTGTATGCCTTCACAAAACTTGGAAAAATTAACAGATTTGTAGTTACTTAGACTATTAAACCGAAGTCATGCGCTTCATATTTTTCGTAATATATTGTTTGCTTTTAAAATCCGTAACTGTAAGAATAATGTTCTCATATTCTTTCATATAGTGAGTTTCTTGTTGCAAGAACTTCATATATTTTGTATACATTAACCATAATATTGCTTTCATTGCAATTAGTGAACCGATGTAGAACCACATCAATAACAAGATTTTTCTTGTACTAGCCCAATTTTTAATATGACATATGGGGTTCGAGACGTTGCCTCTCCCTCTTTTCAAAACTCGTGACATGAAATTTGTCACTTTTTTTTATGTCAAATTCAAGGCTCATATTTCGGTCAAATATTTCAACAACAAGATGAAAGATTAACCATTATCGAGATACGATAATTAATTCCAAATATTGAATTAGGTCAAGACCAAGTTTTATGGTAACCCAATTCGATGTAAATCGTGATATATTTTGTCAAAAATTGATGTTAACCGTGATATTTCCGTCACAAATTGATATTAACCACGACAATATCAATCGCAAATCGATGTTTGTCCCTTTATTAACCACGACAATATTAACCGTCACAAATTTCAACATTGATATGAGGGGTACCAATCCCTCAATATCGTTCCACGTTATAAAGAAATGTGAGATGTAGAAGAAGCCTACGAAGCCCGGCTATGAAATTAAAATTCAAAAACGGCAACTTTTATAAAAGCTTACTTGCTAGTTTGCCAAATAAACTGCGTGTAAGAGGAGTTTTCTTTGCAATTTCATACGTACTTCCACATGCGTGTAGAGAAGTTGCTCATGCAATTACATCGCGATCAGTCACATGAGAAATTTCATGAAATGAAAATATATGGTTAGTAATATTCGCCATATATATGAAAACAGTAAAACTAATTAAATAGTTACTAAAGTAAATAAACTGTTTTTAGTCTGAAGTAAAAAAACAATTTACCCAGAGGGGCAAATTTACTATTTTGCCCCTCGTATATTCAGTTTAGAAAGACGGAGCGGGTCGGATCCTCGGAGCCGGGTTGAGCAGATCCGGTTCGGATCTAGTTTGCATCAACGGTCGTGGTGCCGGGTAGGCGATGCCGAGAGACGGGAGCACGGCTGGTCTCAGATCCGACGTGACCGAGAGGAGACGCTGGGTTGCCCGGTGATGGTGGAGCGACGGACGTGTGCGCGCTGGGTTGAGGGTCGGCGCCGGTGGAGCTCCGAGATCGAGTGGGCTGAGGTGAGCGCTGGTGGAGGCTGAAGGTCGTTAGGGCGCGCTGTTGGTCATCGGGGACCGCTCGGGCTGGATCTTGGTTGCGGATCGGGGAAGGTGGGTGCCCAGAGAAGAAATCAGGGTGCAGGGCAGAAAACGATTGGGTAAGGCAAAGTTTATGGTTTTTTTTTTTAGGATTTCGTTATTAAGCTTAGGGTAGAACAAAGTGTTGATAACGTGTTGAAGGAGAAAAGATAACGAGAATAACGGTCTACTCATTTATTGATAGAAATGCCTATTTATAGGCATTACATAGAGTCTCCTGAAGGATGTAGAAGATCTATCAACTGTAATCTATTCTAATAAGGAAACCAGATTGACCAATCATACGTGTATTAGGGCAAGACACATAACAGAAGGACGAAAATATAATTTCCTTAAACAACCCTTTATTTATTTTGAACAAAAAAATGTTGAAGCAATTGGATGATCAGCAATAATATAACACTACAGGAAATTTGACCTTAGCCGATAGAATAGAAAAAATTATATCGGCTAAGTCCTTCTTGGTCGACGGAAAATAACTGTCATATATGACAACACAACTGTCGCCTAAGATCTTACTACGTAACGGAAAATGACTGTCGGGAATTTCCGTCGGCTAAAACATTCCTAGCCGACAAAAAAAATTTGTCGTCTAAGTTTCGTCGACCTAATAAATCCTAAGCGATGAATCATTTCTGTCGGTACATTTTCGCCGGCTTAGTAAATTTTAGGCGACAGAAACTGGCTTTGGACACTGTTCGTCGACTAAGATTTTCCTAGGTGACGACAAATTTCCGTTGGTAGGGATAGTTTTAGGTGAAGAAAATTTTTCCGTCGGCGTAGTACGGCTTGGGCAACGAATACTGTTTTGTCGGTGTAGTGGGTCTTGGGCGACGAATATTCCTTCTTAGCCGACGAATTTTTCCGTTGACTAAGAAAATACATAATTGCTGCCTGACACAACGCATAACGAATATTTTCTACCGACATTTTTTGTCTTAAGCGATGGAATATTCCGCCGGCTTAGTAAACACATCATTTATACAACTTCTACCTAGAAGAGAACGCAGCTGATGACCCAAAATTTCTCCACCCCCCCCCAACATAATTCATCCCAACGAAAATCTAGTTTTGGAAGTTTTTCTTCATGAATTTGATCTATCTTCAAGAGCTGCTTCTCTCCTAATTGGTATGTAACTACTTTAATTCATCTATTTTCTTCATTTAGACATATTTTATTTTCCGGCGACTTTACCGGCGATCCAATTACTGGATTCCTTGATGCATGCATGATATATATATATATATATATGTAACTTTGATAGTGTATATACATCTTGAATATGTTTGTACGTATGTATATGTTTTTGCGTATGTGTTCGTATATATATTAATATATATGTTAATTTGTAGGTATAATCTGTGTGAATTAATACGTATAATATGTTTATATATATGTGTGTATAATATATTTGTACGTATAATATGTGTGTATAATATTAAGCTTTTGACAAAAACATATCTTTAGCTTTTGTGTGTATATATGATTAATAATTATTATGTGAATAATATGTTTATCAAATTTTTGTTTTCATGGAAATCATTTGTGTATTCAAATGATGATAAAAAAATAAAATGATGAATCATGTAATTAAGAATTATAATATTCTTATATGTACATTCATCAATATATTAATTGTATGTTACATTTAGAAATCTCGTTCGAGAACTATTATGTTAAGACTGTGTCTAACAAAATGGTTTTCGAATTGTCCCATATTTGGACAGTTTGGGAGCATATATGACATTGAGATTCTGTTTGTTGTTGGTGCATTTCATTTTCGGTTGTGAGTATGTATATCTTGACAGAATCTTCTTTTATTGTTCCTCGAGTGCATATTAGGTATATAGATATTCGTGCACTTGGGGAACTGTTGGGAGATGCTGTTGAAATTTTCTCACATACATGAATTCAAAACGCCCCAACAACAAACGAAATCACAATGTTATGTGCTCTCAAACAAGATTAGGACCCTAACCGGAGACATAAGGTGAAGATTGTAGGTGTGAACAACGTACATTAATTAATATATCTTATATATATAATAGTTAAGTATATATTTATATTTCCCGTTTATTATTAACGATTTTTTGACAAGTATATTTTTGTTTCCTATTATTATAGTGTACAACATAGACAACAGCTGGATGCATTTAGGAAAAGAGTCTCTTATTTATATGAAAGACGTTTTTGATTTTCTTGAGTTTGTGCATCTACATAGTCTTCCCAACAAAGTTATTCATATATGTCCGTGCAACAAATGTCTCAATCGGAAACCAGTAACATATGAAGACATGTATTCTCACTTGGCACTAAACGGTATTTGTTCTAGTTATACCACATGGACATGGCACGGTGAAAATCAATTTCAAATGCCTACACTTACAGAAATTCAAGCACAACATAATCAGCAGGCTGGATCTTCTAATGCAAGTTACAGAAACTCTGCTGTGATGAACCTCTTAAACAATGCCTTCCCATTCGCCGCCTCAAGATATTAGGAAAATGTTGTTTATGACAACGCCCCTGACACCTTTCCTAATGTCTCACACGTTGACCACAATAGTGATTATGATAAGTACAACAAGTTTCTACGAGAAGTACAAACCCCATTGTATCCTGGCAGTGGGCATACTGTGTTGGGTACCATCATGGAGCAAATGAAGATAAAAAACAAGCGGAGAAAAAGTAACGTATGTTTTGATGACGATATTGCACTTATGAAGAAAGTGCTTCCCAAAGGTAACAGTTGTCTGGAAAATTTTGACCAGGTAAAAAGCATGTTGGCTGACCTCGGTCTTGATCACCAGAAGATAGATGCTTGCGTCAATAACTGCATGTTATATTACAAAGATAAAATTGATGAAGTTGAGTGCCCATACCACTACCAGCCAAGGTATAAAGTAGCTTCCACTTTATCTAAACAGAAAAACCGGCCCATTCTTAGGATGGTTCTTCGTTACTTCCTGTTGGGTCCTCGTCTATAACGTTTGTATATGTCTTCACATATAGTCAAGCATATAAGATGGCACCAGGCAAGGCACCAAGGAGAGGAGAAGATAGATCCGGATAATCTCACACATCCTGCAGACAAGGAGGCTTGGAAGCACTTTGACTGTTCTTTTCCTGACTTTGCTAGAGACTATCGAAATTCCAGACTCAGACTTGCAACAGATGGGTTCAATCCTACTGGAATCATGAATTGTCTTATAGTATTTGACCTATGATAGTATTTTCGTACAATCTACCTCCCAACATGTGTATGAGGAAGGAGTTCAATTTTCTTACGCTTATAGCTCCAGGGCCGTATTCTCCAGGAAAGTGCTTGGATGTGTACATGAGACCATTAATTAACGAGCTGCAGGAGTTATGGGAAAATGGACTCCCTACTTTTGACAGGCATGGTCAAACTTCATTCATGATAAAAGCAGCTGTTATTTGGACCATCAATCATTATGTAGCTTACGGGATGTTGTCTGGCCAACAAATTAAGGGGTACAAGGCATGCCCGGTATGCTTATATAACATCAATTCTAGTCGTCATGCCGACAAATTGTGTTTCTTGGGATCTCGTAGGTGGCTTGACGAGGATCACGAGTGGCGGTGAGATGCTGAGACATTTGATGGGACTGAGGAGTATAATCTGAAACCCCTAGGGAGGTCTGGTGAGTGGATTTTGGAGAGGCTTAACCAGCTGGTTCAGATATTTGAGCACTAGTAAAAATGTAACCGACTTGAATCCTCTCACGCCTAATGAGTTTAAGTTTAAGTATTGGATGCACAAAAGTGTATTCTTTGAATTGCCTTACTGGTCGACTTTGAAAATCAGACACAACTTGGACGTCATGCACATAGAGAAGAATGTTTGTGATAGCGTTCTTGGAACAATTCTGAATCTCAAAGATAAGAACAAGGACACCCCCACAGCCTGTGTTGATCTTAAGAAAATGGGTATACGCTCTAAATTATGGTTAGTAGAGAACAAATGAACAGAAAAAGTCATAATGGCTCTAGCAGGCTACACAATTCATCCTCAGAAAAAGGCGGAAGTGTTTCAGTGGTTTCATAACGTTAAGTATCCTCATGGGTATGCAAGGAACATCGCTCGATGTGTTAAGATAGGAGAAAATAAGATTACTAGGTTGAAAACTCATGACTGTCATGTTTTGCTACAAGGTCTTCTTCCCGTGGTCATTAGACCGTATTTGCAGAGTGATGTGGTTGACACATTAGTGGCTTTGTCAAAGTTCTTTCAGAGGATATGTGCTAAAGAGCTTAAAAAGTCTGATGTTTGATCATTGCAAGAAGACATTGTGTACATCATGTGCAAGCTGGAGATGATCTTTCCCCTAACTTTTCTTTGACATCATGATTCATCTCATGATCCACCTTCCCGAACAAGTGTTGCTTACTGGTCCGGTACAGTATATCTAGTGTTATCCAAATGAGAGGTATATATATATGAACTCATTCTCTAATTAATCATCCTTTCAAATTAAGAAACTTTTTTTAAAATATTTATTGTAAGAGAATAAATATCTGTTTTGCAGACAACTAGGGGATTTTAAGAATTCGAACAGAAACAAACGTTTCCCTGAAGGGTCGATCACGGCAGCATACATTCAGGCTGAGTGCGTAACGTATTGCAACACATATCTCAATAATGAAGACACAGTAGGGGAATCATCTAGAGCGGGTAGTAGCTAGCAATTCAATATATCAGTTGTTTCCAACAATGTTCAACCGTATGGTAGATTAAGTAATTCTGAAAGATTAAGTAATACTGAGATCAAAGAAGCTCATTGGTCTATCCTTCAACATTGCGTTGAAGCTGAGCGTTACTTTAATTCCCATTTGGAAAGGCAGGATGGTAACTAAGCCATACACAAGAGAGATTTTCCTGATTACTTCTCTATTTGGGTACCTTCTATATATATATATGATGTTACATAAATTAAATATGTTGTTTTTTGATGTTACATAATGTAACAATGTTGCTCTTAAAATTGTTACAGATGATGCACATTCAACAGCAGTTTCCTACTTCTTACGACCTAGAGTTGCACTTGTTGGCTGGAAGACCCTAAAACCATAGAGTTTGTGCTGGATGTTTTGTGAACGGTGTTAAGTTTGTGACGTCAGAACGAGATAACAGCCATGTCACCCAAAACAATGGAGTCATGGTTGAGGGTCTAGGTTTCAACTACTACGGGGTTCTTATCAGTGTCATCGAACTAATCTACGGTAAGACTTTTATTTAATATTTTTTCGTGTATTGGAAACTCTCCTTAGCAAACAAGCGGAACCGTGGGGAGAAGACTATGCATCACCACATGGGGTCTTCTCCTATCATATACACAATGGAGGAACTCAGAATCCAATTGGAAGAACTTCCAATTAACAAAGATTTTGAGAAGACCTATGTCAGGGCCGGTGATAAAGTTACGACCAAGCATTCTGTAAATGTGTTTTCTTTTACTATTTTATTGTTTGATGCATGCACTTATGAAGTTTATTATGCAAAATTTCAAGTTTATTAGGTACACATAAAATGAGATATATGTGAATTTATTATGCAAAATGTCAAGTTTATTAGGTACACATAAAATGAGCTATATGTAAATAGTTATCTTTGGTTATTGGTTCTTGTTTCTACATAATATCAAGTTTATTAATTGATGTATTTTAAATGCAGAATGACATGATTGATGAGGTCAATAAACAAAGTGATGCATTTAAAGAACAACACCCTGACGCGACGGAGGAGGAGATTATGAAGAGTGTTCAGTCCCAACAAATTAAGGTGTTGGGTATGGTGCTCAAAACTCAGAAAAGGGATGGGACGAGGAGGCGAACGAGACTTGAGCCATTCTTCAAATGGTTCCACTTCACGTAGTCGTCCTCCTAGAGTTGATGAGCAGTAACTCCAAGAGGTGCAGGAGCACTATGAGCGGAGAATAAATGAATTAGAGAAGCGTGACCAACAACAATTCCAAAAGGTCTAGCAGCGTGCCCTGCGTGCGGAGTCATTGTATAGCGCTATGCAGTCTCAGGTTGCAGCCTTATATGAGCACGTAGGTATGCCACCTCCTCCTCCTCCTCCACAGTTTCCTCCTCCTCCTCTAGTTGTTTCTCCTCCTCCACATGTTTTCCCACAGAACAATGATGATAGAGGCGACGACATATGATTGGGCGAGAATGTCAATTAGCATTATTTATTTTGTAGTAGTTTAGCTAGAGTGTATGAACAATTTTCTTCATAGTTCATTAATTATTTTGTATTTATGAATCGAACAATATTTGTCCATCTAGTTATCATGATCAATATATAAATATGTTTTCCAAATCTAGTGCTTCCAGTATATATGTATCTGTATGTGTTTGATTATTGTTACTGATATGTAATTTTTTGAAACAGTGAATAAAGTAATTTACACAAAAATTACATTTTTTTTACAGTAAATAAAATCACTTAGGTGACGGAAACAGAATATTCCGTCACCTAAGATAAACCACGTAACCGACGAATACAATGATATCTGTCGACTAAGAACTGTTACAAATTCGTTGGTTTAAAACTCTACCGACAAATATTCTGTCGCCTAAGAACGGAGCAAAATTCGTCAATAAACATACATACCGATGACGTTTTCGTCTGCTAAGAAACCTTCCGACAAAAACGTTCGGTCGACAGAGATTGCTAAGGTAGAAAAATATCCATAGGGTAGAAACACTCTTAGTCGACGACTTACTTCATTTCCGTCGCCTAATTGTCTACCTCACGACACTTAGGCAACAGAACTTAGACGACGAACAATTCGTCGGCCAAAATCCTAGGCAACAAATAGTACTAGACTCTTGCCATCTAGGGTGAAGCACTTTACCGCTTCGCCTAGCAGCACGACGCTTGTATTGCTCTCCCACACCCCGTTTTCACAGTTTAGCCTGCTCCCATTTCGCTCGCCGCTACTACGGGAACCGCTTTTGCTTTCTTTTCCTCTAGCTAATAAGATGTTTCAGTTCGCTAGGTTGTCTCTTTCCTGCCCATGGATTAATCAGCAGTTCGAAAGGTTAACCTATTCGGGAATCTCCGGATCTACGCTTATTTTCAACTCCCCGAAGCATTTCATAGCTTACTACGCCCTTCCTCGTCTCTGGGTGCCTAGGTATCCACTGTAAGCCTTTCCTCGTTTGAACCTCGCCCTTAAATTTATTTAAGGCTATGCCATCCCCTAAGGTGCTGCTAAATGGAAGGATCTTATCAACAAAGTCTTACCCGTCGCCTAAGTGTCGTTTTAGTCGCGCTAATTGTTGTTTCTGTCGCCTAATTGTCTATCTCATGACACTTAGGCAACAAAACTTAGACGACAAACAATTCGTCGGCCAAAATCCTAGGTGACGAATAGTAAGTCTTAGGCGACGAGTTGTTTCTGTCGCCTAGGATGAGATTTCCTATAGTGTAAACAAACCATTCTTATAATTAATTAGAGACATGCCAAAATAGTCATTATTGAGAAAGAAATTAAACGCATCCACCCAAAACAATTAAAAGACTCAAATCTTCCTCTCTCTCTTTTTTTTTGAAAAAGGGACGCCATTCTATTAAAACCTGAAAGCAGGAGTGCAACATAAAATAATCCACCCACGAGGTGTGTCAAGACCCACCCCGAATTTCACTCTGAAATCCGAAATAAATTCTGCGGGGTCCACCTCCAAGGAAAATTTACCGAAAATTTGACATACTCTATCTTGAAAATAGACAACCCTTACCTGAAAAATTATAAATCATCTATCCTCAACTCTTGAAGCCTTTCTGCTCTCCAAGTTCATAACATCTCCCAAAATGCATCAAGTCTTATTTAACTAATAACAATCTCAAATGGTCATCAGAGCATCTATAATGAATAAAGAATCAGCGTAAGCAGCCTCTGACTATACCTCGACTCCATATACGCTCGACCTCAAATAAACTTAGCCTGCAAACTAGGCAATTAAAACTAAATGGCCTAGGGGAAAGTAATTTAAAAACGTTAGAGTGAGTGGAAAAAAGTAAATTAAATAATTTAACAAAATACATAATTTAAATATTTTCCCACGTTTCAGTTTTAAAAACTTAGCTGCACGCAACTTTGATAAACCATATAACTTAAATTCCAGAAACCCATAAAATAGACAAACCAGCCCCGCTGGTTAATCAAATAAAGAAATCTTGTAAGAAGAGATAAACCAGCCCCGCTAGTTAATCAAAAACATAACTAAGAAAAATAAAATAAGGAAAAGAGTTTTCACCATGTAAAAGGAGTCTCCCAGGCTATAATAGTGTCCCACGCTATGCGCTTGACTCACATATGGTGAGAACCGCTAATAAAGGCTAGCTAGCAATAAATAATAACCGATCAGTGCCTCTCAGGCTATAGTAGCGTCCCACGTTAAGCGCTCGACTCATTTTTAGTGATGACCGCTAATAAAGGCTAGCTAGTAATGAAATATAAGCGACCCTATAGTATTGTGACTAAAAACATACGAAATCACTTAAATTCATAAAACTTCCCCAAGGTCATGATATGAATGGTATGGTTCTCAACCCTACTTGAAAATTATCATAAGAAATTAAAATAAAACTCAATGACTTGTCTTACACGTCAAAATATTCTCAAATTCATAATTATAAACAAGATTTACTCATTAAGTAAAAATTGTAATTAATAACTCAATCTGAAATACTCGCTATACATTCTCAAGGTCAACATCAATATACCATAAATAAACAATAAAATTATAATAGAGATCTACCGAAAATCTCATTTTCAGAAATCTTTTATAAATCTCAAAATCAACAATTAAAACAATCATAATTAAATCCGGAAATCATAAAGAATATCATAACTTAAATACCAAATTAATAATCCGAGCTCAAATCCATAAATCATGACCAACACTTCATAAGCCAAAATTATAATATAAACTCAGAAAATAAAATGATAAATTATAAAATCTTGCATGCATATTTATTAGAAACCAAAGTGTCCACTCACAAATTTAGGCATAAGCCCGACAATATCCGAATCGTCACTCAAGTGAGGTCTCCTAGTATCCTGGCACAATAAATATGTTTATAACCACTCTTAAATTTAGGAAAATAAGTCCTTTAACTTAAGCACCGAAATCCTTCCACTTAACCCACTAATCAAGCTAGGGTTAAGCTAATTAGATTTTCACCAAACTTCAACTACAACCTCACTTCATCGATTCTAGCACTTTAGGACCATAACCAAGAAAATCAAATTGTCGGATTCTTATTTTAACAACCGCCAAAATCTTCAATCTTTGCAAAATCTCAAACCTAACCAAAACTCCCCCAAAAATTACAAACTTCTCACCATTGGACTCCTCTCATTACAATAAACTCAGAAACATGCAAAACTAACCCCAAGAGGCAGCGGCGGTGGCGGTGGCCAGCCTAACTCTGGCGACCTCAATGCTCACCAAAATTTGATAAAATCTTCCTCTCAGCACGCACAATAACTTCCATAACTAGCACAAAGTCCAATTTCAAGCCTAACTAAGATAATCAAAGCCAAACATCATAAATCCTAATTTATACCCTAGAATTTCAAATGCCCGATTCTCCTTACCTAACTCAAGATGGATTGAAACCTTTTGAGGTTTTGTTGTGCAGGAGGAGAGCTTCAAAACGAGACTAGTAACTCCGATTCTGGTGGCTGAAAAAAGGAGCTCTGGCGAGAACACCTCCGCGGCACAGCCGTGACTTCATGGCGAGCTTGCTCCCTCACGGTGGCGCGACACGGGCTGCAACCTACCTAGACTTGTAGAGGATGCTCCAAGCTTCAATTTGATATACACCTTGCAACCTGACTCGGCCGAACGGCGGCAAACAGAGGCGGGGATTCCGGCGAGGTCGGGAGAGCACGCGGGAGAGGAGAGAGAAGGGAGAGAAGATTTTGGGTTTTTCCCACCTGGTCCAACAACTTAATACCCAAAAATATAAAACCCATTAAAAATTACATTTTACTAACTAAAATTTACCCTTTTTACCTGATAACTTTTACATGCTAACTTCGATTTTAACGTATAATATGTCTACAGATTCGTATTAACGTCCTCTATAACTTCCTTAAAGAAATTTTTCCAACATAATTTTCTTACTATAAGTCAACTCTAGGGTCCTTTAACAGTAAACGGTTACTCAAAACGGTAAAAGGCCAAAGTAATACCAAAAGTAAATAACCGCAAATTAATTTAAAAACTGGGATGTGATAAGGTGAGATACGAAAATATTGAATCATGCAAACCTATCTGGAAAATTTAAGAACCTTAAAACTTAAGAACCCTAAGCACATCTAAATAACTTTAATACTATAAACCATAATTGTGCAGCTCAAAGAGATCGACATATTCAGAGTATCTCAACTTATTCCATCCTTTCCAAAACCATCCTATAGAGAGGATGGTTCTCCAAACACACCGCCCTCAGAGGGATATAAGCCTCATTAGTGGACACCTCAGTCTCCAGTGTACCACTCTCTTGGACCACAACTTGTTCCTCCATCACCAAAGCTTTGTGAGTGCCAAAAGTCCTCTACTTGGCCTTTAGGGGGCCTCTCCCAGCAGTAGAGTCCTCCATCATTCTTCTCTTGTTCTTGGAACCTTTAGGGCGTCTAACTTTACGTTTCTTAGCTGCTGACACTGTGATTTTCCCTCCAGAGTGAGCTAGCACCATCTCCCGGTTAAAGGAGAGGTAATATGATACCAGAGCTTGCTGCATATCAATCACAACATCTTCACCGCGCTCCCTCTTCCCAAATGTGCAGAAATCCATATCAAGACCCTGCTTCCTCCTAGCAAGATTTGGCTGGACCTAAATCTTCCCTTTTTTAAAAAAGAAAAAGGATCATAATGTTCATTCATCTGTGATTGATGTACATGCATCTACCCTAACCAAAAGACCGAAAGAGAGATGTCGAACAAGAACATCCATCCACCGTTAAATTAATCATGCTTCCTTCTTCCTCAGATCCGTTTGGCAAAACTGCCTAGCACGTACAATGTATGTTTTTCCTACCATGAGGAAACATCTTTTCATTTCATTATGGTTGTGTTTAGTACAGCCAGGCTTTTAAGAAAAGCTGGTTTCTGCTTATTATAGAATAAGTGGCTGAAAAGTAAAGTAATTTGGTGTTTGATAAAATGGTTTTTTATAAGTGCTACCAGTGCAAAAGCAGTGACAAAGTGTTTGGTAAACTCAAAGTTGGCTTGTGCTTCTATCGGTGCACTACCAGGACAAGTACTTTAGGCGACGAAAAATTTTCGTCGGCCTATTAAAAAAATTCGTCAGCTAAGATCTTAGCCGACGAACCTTCGTCGGCTATAGTGTCGTCGAGAAAGGGTCGTCTGTGATGACTTTAGCCGACGACACACGTAGAAGTCGTCGGCTATAGTCCAGAGTTTAGCCGACGAAATAATATCGTCTGCTATAGTCCAGACTTTAGCCGACGACATTATTTCGTCGGCTAAACTCTGGACTATAGCCGACGAATTTTTTGTCGGCTATAGTCCATACCTTAGCCGACGACATTTTCTGTCGTCGGTTATCTTCCAAACTTTAGCCGACGAATAATTTAAAATATTCGTCGGCTAAAGGTTGTAATAAAAAAATATAAAACATCTATGACCGACGAAATATAGTATATTTCGTCGGCTTACTATATTTCGTCGGCTTTATAGGGATTTAGCCGACGAATTAAAGCATATTTCGTCGGCTAAAACTTATTTTTTTTAAAAAAAAAAAAAACTTTAGCCGACGAATTAAGGCTTTTTTCGTCGGCTATAAGTCCATTCCAGTAAAAAAAAAAACCCCGAAATTTCTGAATTACCATTCCAAGCAAGCTGCAAAATACACCAAAACAATTCCATATAACCAACAACAAACACATACAAGTATATAATTCCTCAACTACATAAATTCTATATCGTCTAAATTAATATCCGCTTCTGGGGGCTGTTGCGGAGGTTACGACGGAGGTTGCGGCGGCTGGGGTAGCGGCATGGGCAGCTGTAAAGTCCTGCATGTACTGGAACATCTGCTGCTGCTGGGCCTGCTGGATGGCATGTATCTCGGCAACATAGGCTGCCTGCGCGGCATTAAAGGCTGCCTGCGAGGCAATATAGGCTGCCTGCGAGGCAGCCTGAGCAGCTTGCTGTTCTCGTAGTCTCTGAACTTCCGACTCTAGCTGAGTCGTCCTGCTGATCGTGGACGTGGTCCTGCTGCTGGTCGAGGCTGCCTTTCGTTGAAATCCTGGAGTGGTCTTTAGGACCCCCTCGCCTTTCTTTCCTAGACCCCGGCAGTAGAAGTTGTTTGCTCTCGGTGGGAAGGCTGTGCCCATGATCCTCGCCCCAATCGTCAGATCCGAAGTGTCGATCCGGGACATGGCTTCGGACATCTCTTCCTCCTGCGTGTCCGGCCATGTCTCCCTCACTAAGGCACTCATGACCTCGTCACTAGCCTCCCTCACCTTCGCCTATATGGATAGGAAAAAAATTATTAATTAACATTTTTACATAAATTTAAAAATTTAAAAACGTAAGGTGACTTACAATATCCTCCTGAGAGTCAGGATATGCCCTCTCGTACGTATAGACGTACTGGTTGACTTCTGGATGTTCCCTGGCCGCCTCGTCCATGAAGACAGCGAACGGTCTAGAACCGGCATGATGGTTCTTTGTGTTGCGTTGCCGGTTCTGAGCGTTTACCCAGGAAACCGCCTTCAAAGAAAAAAGTAAACTATTAGTAAAATATTTTAAAACGCACGTACTTAATGATAAATTAACTAACTAATTTATTTAAATACCTGTTTACGAGGGTTGTTGAATTCTGATGTCAGAAGCCAACGCCACTCGTAATCCTTGTACTAGAACTCAGCAGGGGTACCAGAACGTGCGTTCCCGTGCGTAGTTCAATGGGTCCGCAACTCGTTCTTCCACTCCTTGTACCTACAGATACAACAAAAATATTAGAAATATTATTAATATCACATACAATTTTGTTTTTCATTAACTTCCCAACGTACCTTCCCCCATGCACAACGTCGACCCAGCTGTCCCTCAGGTGCTCGGGAACCTCAAACCACACCTGCATTTAACCGTTTATTAGTTTAGCTTTTCGAGAAATCAAAAATGTAATACATAATATTATTTTGTAAACTCACCGACATCGCGTTGTGGACCATGTCCTTAACCTCCTGCGGGACCTCGCCCCAGTCTGACCACAACATAGGGACTCTATCCCTAATGAGAGCTCCCACGTGGCCGGAGTACGTCCTTGACTTCCCGCCCGATACTATGTGGCCATCCCCGTCAGTATTGATGACGATCCTCCCCACGGTACCCACGATCTTCTCGAGAGCCTTCCCTATGACGGGGCCTCTCTTCTTCTTTGTGCCTATCACATGATAAACCAAATTGATTATTAAAATATATATGACCCTTTAAAAATAATCATGCATCACTAATTACCTGAGGAGCTCGCGGCGGATTCCGTCTCTGTTGCTGATGATGATACCCTCGCAGAATTAAGAGGCGTATCAAAAGGCCCGAACCGGTACGCCGCTGATGGAGCCACTGGCGGGGGCAGTGGATAAATCGGCATCCCTGAGCCATCGACTATAGGTAAGGCCGGTATCATCCGCAGAAGGAACAGATGAGACGGCGACATCTGTACCCCAAATGACCCACAATCCGAAGAAGTAGGACCCGGAGTGGGCGCCCGGTGTATCTCAGGCATACGGGGGTGCAGACACCTCTGTTTGGGTCTAAGACCACAGCTGCCTCGAGGAAGGAGGGACGGCCGCCTGCCTCGATGAAAGGGACACCTCCGGCGCCGTCTCCAGAAGGCTCGCACGTCTGGCTGTCATCTAGCCCTGAAACGTCGTTTGGGGGTTGCTAGAGGTTCCCTCAGACGATTCAGACCTTTGGCCCTTCGAACTCTTCTTCGATCGAAAAAAGCCGCTCATTCTATTTAAAATATTAATTTGAATCAAGGCTGAGGCAACATTGAAAAAGTAAAAATTCAAGCTTATCATTCTCAAATCTAAGGCTTTAGATTATTTTGTCTTTATTGTATAAAAAATTATACATGTTTAAAATTATACTTATTCAATAAATAGATATACATAATTAATAATTACATAACAATATATATAGACATACTTAATTAACATAGCATAAAAATAAATTCGAAATCAAAAATAACTTCATACCAATATATATATAAATATACTTAATTAATAATTACATAACAATATTATATATATCAACATCATCATAAAAATATAGCATAAAACTAAATTCGAAATCAAAAATAAATTAACACATATATATTGACACATATATAAATTAACACATATATATTAACACATATAAATTAACACATATAGCATAAAACTAAATTCGAAATCAAAAATAAATTAACACATATATTCAAAAATAAACACATAAATTAACATATAAATTAACACATATATTCAAAACTAAATTAAAAAATAAACCTTGGAGACCGGGAGAGCGAGGGAGGAGGGAGGAGGTGGAGGTGGAGATCGGGAGAGGGAAGGAGGGAGGGAGGAGGGAGGAGGGAGGAGGCGGAGACGGGAGAGGGAGGGAGGGAGGGAGGAGGGAGGAGGCGGAGACCGAGAGGGAGGGAGGAGGGAGGGAGGCAGGGAGGAGGGAGGAGGGAGGAGGCGGCGACGGGAGAGGGAGGGAGGAGGGAGGAGACCGGGAGAGGGAGAGGGAGGAGGGAGGAGACCGGGAGAGGGAGAGGGAGGAGGGAGGAGACCGGGAGGGAGGAGGGAAAAAATTGCGGAAATGAGAAGGGAGGAGGGAGGAGGCTAGGGTTTCGCAGTTAAACCCGAAAACTTTAGCCGACGAAATAATTTGTTCGTCGGCTAAAGATACCAATTTCGTCGGCTATACACCAATTCGTCGGCTAAAACTTTGAAATTCGTCGGCTAAAACTTTGAAATTCGTCGGCTAAACTTTATAAATTCGTCGACTAAACCTTTGAAATTTGTCGGCTAAACTTTATAAATTCGTCGACTAAACCTTTGAAATTCGTCGGCTAAACTTTATAAATTCGTCGGCTAAACTTTATAAATTCGTCGGCTAAACCTTTCAAATTCGTCGGCTAAACCTTTGAAACTCGTCAGCTAAAACTATAAAATTCGTCGGCTAAACTTTATAAATTCGTCGGCTAAACCTTTGAAATTCGTCGGCTAAACCTTTGAAATTCGTCGGCTAAACCTTTATACATTTGGCATGTTGTGATTGTGATGATCAAACTTGAGAAACAGAAATCCGGCCGTCAGATCTGACCATCATGATAAAATACATGTATGGGAAAAAATTCAACTTGATCCGAAAAGAATAAGGGCTCGATCCGGACGGTCAATCTCGTAAGTCAAACCCCTAAACGCACGGAAAAGGTCGTTCGACCGTCTAAATTACGTATTTTGGCCGGACCTCCAACTGAAAATAGTTTTAAACCGATGACATGCAACAAGTCGTATAAAAATTTTACACAAAATAACCACCGAATATAGGGCTATAGTAGGTAATAGAAAAATTTTAGGGTTTAGCCGACGAATACCCTAACGTATTCGTCGGCTATAGTATGTAATTAAAAAATAACTATAGCCGACGAAATATTAGGTTATTCGTCGGCAAAAACCATCTTAGCCTACGAATTATAGTGTATTTCGTCGGCTAAAGTGTGTAATAAAAAAAATAAAAAACATATATGGCCAACGAAATTAAGGCTTTTTTCGTCGGCTAAAACTTATTTTAAAAAAAATAAAAAACTTTAGCCGACGAATTAAGGTTTTTTTCGTCGGCTATAGTATGTAATTAAAAAATTAAAAATACCGGAATAGCCGACGAAATATTAGGTTATTCGTCGGCAAAAACCATCTTAGCCGACGAATTATAGTGTATTTCGTCGGCTAAAGGAAAAAAATACATTAAAAAAAACAGACGATATTAGTAAACCATACTAACTTCCTGTTCATCATATATCACCAAAATTCATATAAAATAACTGAAATATGAATTAAACATGTGTACACTAAAAAGGAAAAGGTCTTTGAAAAATTATACAAATTAATGGATTTCGTCCTCTAAATTAAAACTAAGGCTCGTAATCGGAATCATCCGATGAGTCTTCTTCGGTGTCAGAATTAATTTCTGGTAATATATGTCTTTCCTTATCGCCAGAGTCTTCGTCTGTTTCTTGATTTGGATCAACATCAACAAGCCTTGGCTCTTCATCACGAATTCGCACCGAACGACCCGCTTTAAAATTATTAAGGCGAACGGTAGAGGAGTTAGGAATACCTATTGCGTTGGGCTCTTGATACGCAACATCAATTAACTCGATCACAATCAAAATCATATATCAACATCATCACAAAATCATCATGAACTCATATATATCATCAACAACTTCATACCATATCAACACAATAATATTATAAATTAATTAACATATATATATATATATATATCTACTATTTATTAACAACAAATTAATTCATATATATTATCAATTCAAATCATCAACCAAATCGATCAACAAATATATATATACATCCAACGTACTCAAAATTAATCAACTCAATCACAATCAAAATCAATAAACTCAATCACACTTAAAATCGATCAACTCAAATAAAACTCAATTAATCAACATATATATACATATACGTACCTATATATGGCTCCACAAACTAATTATGGACAGATTTCGACAACACCCAAACTTTTTCTCCCATTTTTTCTTCTCCTGTTTTTTTCCCAGATGAGCTGCTGTTGTCCAGATCCGCAAATATAAAGCACTTTAGCCGACGACATATTAATTTCGTCGGCTAAACTTTTAAATATTTCGTCGGCCATAGTTTGTGAACTTTAGCCGACGAAATAAATTCTTTAGCCGACGAAAATTTTTTTTCGTCGGCTAAAGTTTACCATAGCCGACGAAAATTTAACTTAGCCGACGAAAGAAAATTTCATCGGCTAAAGTGGACTTTAGCCGATAAAAAAATGCTTCGTCGGCCTGGTTTTTTTTTTTTTGTCGGCTAAAGCTTTTCTTCTGGTAGTGGTGGAATGGCCAATTTGGACATGAAAGATTATTTGGCTTGATTGTGTGATAATACTATGTTGTTCAAAAATATCATTAATTAATTTGATTTTTAAAATTCTTTCTCAACTTCCTTTATTTCTTCCCCAATTTCGATCTTCTTTTGTTTCTTCCATTTCCATTACTCTAGAATAAAGTAATTGCGTGTGGACAGAAAAATGAATGAGGGTGAAGCTAAGTGGCAACATACACAAAGAAAAGATAAATATCATAAAAGTCCACACGTACTTGCACCAAACCAATACAGAGAGAGTTTCTAGAGTGAGAGAGAGAGAGAGAGAGAGAGAGAGTTCTTCTTCTCTCTAGAAATTTTCTCAAACCAACACATCATTTTGAGAGTCTCACAACCCTATCCCGCTCCACCACCACCACCACCTCCACCCCAACTACCTCCACTTCCACCCCCACCATGTCCACCAAGGCTTTATCTAGACCAGATCTGCCCACTCCCTCTTTCAGTTTCTTTCTCTCTCATTCCCATCCATTTTCGATTCTCCTTTCCAACCCATTTGAAGATTTTCTTTAACAAGAAGAGCTCTCATTCTCACAATCCTTATGACCTCTCCATCACTTCTGCTCTTCATCACAACCTGAATCTCATTTTGCGTCAACCTTCCATCTCTCTATTATCAGAGAATTTCTTCTTCTTTTGTTTTTGTTCTCCCTTGATGGATTTGGTATCCTTTGTTTCCAGTTCTGTTCCATACTCCACCACTCCTAAACAAACTTTCGTCTGTTGGCGGATTTTTGTTAAATTTACAGAGAGTGCCTCGATTACTTTGGTGAACACTCCCTCTATGGTTACTTGGTTACTTTTAGGCGTTCTTGGTTTGTTTCTCAATTGGTGGAGTATGTGGCACGACTTGGTGCTTCGGCAACGAAATCACGTCAAGCAGCAACTTGAATTTTCGGGCAAAATTTCTCGACGGCTGGAGAAGATGTTGTTGAGGCTGCTAAGATTCTTAGGGCTTCTGTCTTGTATGTTGGCCAAGCCCATTATGAGTTTTATTTTGTTTATGCTGGGCCTATGTGTTTTTGCTGCTAGGCCTAAGTGTCTCTTATGTCTGAGACCTATGTGTCTCTTATTGCTGAGGTCTATTGTACCTCTTGTAAGTGTATTGTGGTAGATCTTTTGGTTCTTCTAAATATAAATTACTTTCACCAAAAAAAAATCATAAAAGTCCACACCCTTGTAAATTGTAATACCCTTTACTTAACGACCAGCTGGCCTTTGATTCTTTTTAATTTCTCAGAGTAGATGCTGGATCCTTCAACAACTAATTAACAAATTTCCATCAAGGAAAAATTAAAATAGGAATAGGCCAATGAGATGATGAACATCTGTTGTTAAGGATACTACTTAACCCAATATTAGCAGGAGTGTTAATATACGCGTACGTACGGCCCTTTCAATTCGTATTATCCCGTAGAAGCTTCTTATTCGTTTCTATATTTAGTGCTGAACTGGTGCATGTTCACATATATATAGAGAACAAACAATAATCCAAGCACACCAACCCACCTATAATATAGCTAAACAGCCTAAACTTACTAAATTATTCAGATAGATATATATATATATATATATATATATGCATGTTATTAGGCGATTCTGATATACTTAAGCTAATTAGTAGCTCAATTAGGCGATTCTGATAATAATTAAGCTTAATCAGCAGCCTTATATCCTTACTTCCTTAGCTAGAAGTGTAGGACCAAATGTAGCAATCTCACCAACCACACCATGCCATCTTTTTAGTTAATGGTCAACGGGGAGCCTTGTCTGAGTTCTTTGGGTGTGCCCATCACATATCACTGCATCGACCATGCATCCTTCCCACTTGAACGATTATTTTTGTAAGGTTTATTGCAAGGTTGGTGGTTTGTTTGGTTCCAATTCCTCTGCCATTCTTTTTGATAGGTTCTGGGGTCAATAGGTTTTATGATTTTAAGCTGTGATTGTAACGGGAAATGCATTCACGTACGTGATGATTTTAAACGAAAAAAAGATAGTGGAATGAGTAAAATGTGAAAAAGGAGTTCAAGCAGAATGACCTATTAAAATGAAATTATGATTTAAATCATGGGATATATATGGATGCAATCAAATAGAAAAGCATCCGGTAGTTTGGTTGATATAGACTCAAAATTAAGCCTCTGCTACTGCTACAATGTATGCTATTCCATTAGCTAGTTGTTCATTTGAGAACGCCCTTTGATATAGTTGATAGCTACTTGGCATTATTATAACAATCACTTTCAAGGATAATACATGTTCTTTTAAAACGTAGTTTGCTTTGAGCAAAACCATCCATAAAAGACTCGTGCTTTTCTGAGTAACCATCCATTGGCAGTTCCTGTTGTGATGGTAAATAAGTTCCGTCTCTCAGCATTTATTTATAGCTGGTTTGATGAGGATGGAGACCCATGGCCATTATTCTTCCATCATTGAGATGGGGTTTTGTAGAGAGCAGATGGCTTCCGAGCTTGCAGAAATTCATCATGCCATGTCAAAGAGCCAATCATATGGCTAGCTTGTGCAGATTGAGAAGTCCGGCTAAAGTTTGTCAATTCTGTTCTTCTAAAAGTGCGGTGCCCATATAATCATGACTAATTAATCACTGCACCACAAACTTCTATTTATAGCGCTCAAAAAACGCTAGCGTATGTAAACGTTATGACAACCGGAGCTATAATAGGTCTTGGGTCTATCATAGCGTTTCTACAAACACTATAAAAAGTTTAGCATCCATAGTGTTTTAGAAACGCTATTGTACACTACTACAATAGCATTTTATGAACACTACTATAAACTTTCGATAGCATTTACTAAAAGGTATGCTTAGACAATCCATAGCATTTGCTTGAATGTTATAGTTTATTATCTAATATCATTTTAATTGTTGTATCCCTGTAGTTCTCGCATTATTATTTACAATAGGTTGCCATTACAACTCAAAAGTACAATAATACGTTATGAAATCTTTGATCACAACAGTATTATTTTCATTTATAATCTCAAAACAATCAAAATACAAGTGTCATTGATCAAATAACACATGCGTTCTCTCAGCTTGCCAACATGTTTCCCTTCCTTGTGTACTATTGATACAAATCTTAATCAATTATTAACTCTCTAAAGCAGATCCAAAACTGTTGATATGCTGAGACACTTAGCCAATAGCCACTTATCTAGGACTGAGTTTAGGTTGATTGGATCTCCTCAATCTTGAAGTTGAGCTCCTCCAGATACATATATATATATATATATATATATATATATATATATATGTCAATTTGAGTCTGTTGTTTCTTTAGCATTCCTGAAATTGTATCTTGCCTACAGGTTTTAAGAATCAAATTAACAGTGAAAAGACTCATATCTGAATAACTATACTGCAGTAAACCAAATAACCAGTACAATATATGAAGTGAATATATATCATTAAATTTACAATGAATTGAACAATAAAAAGAGCAAAGCAATCTAAAGTGTCCAAGTAAAAGAGCAACCAAAGCTAAATACCTGAAATCATTATATCATGTCAAGCACTGCCCCTTGTTTCTTGCCCAGTTCACATATTACTTCAATAGTTCTTCACCAACCTTTAATCAAAACAAAGAGAAATTACCAGACAACAAAGCAACCTTATAACAGAACAACGAGGAAAACTTCCTCATTAATGAAAAGGTCATATAGAAATATAGAGAAGTAAAGGGATGTTTCTATTTTCCAAAACTAAAGCTGGACACATACCAAGCATACATGCACCATAGCTTACAATAACATTGCAACTCCTTAAACAGTAGTTACTGGTTACCTTGAACATCCTTAAAAGTAATGGTTCTTAATAATAATTAAAAAAAAAACAATTATGTTCAAAGAAACACTTACAGGACCATAAGGCCAATGGTAACAATTATTTTGCTAGCCAAGGTGATTCTCCGGCACCGCGAAAGACCTTGCAAGGAAACAGACCTGCCACATGTGTTAAAAGATGATAGTAAGCATAGTTGAGAGAAACTTGAGTATCTAGAAAGGCATTTCACGTCCAATTCATTAGAGCAATTGCTCTTTGCTGTGCTTGAACTAAAACCTAGGATTGAAATATCGTTCTACAACTGTGATGGAGCTAAGATAACTAATGACAACAAAATAAGGAACACACGGCTAATACCTCACTCCATAGTATTTCTTTTGCCAATTCTATATTAGCCGTTCAGTTTCCTACAAATTATGGAAAGCATGTACAGGAGAGTCTTATTCTTCGATTTTATCAATTCGAACGAAATTGAATAAACTTTTATTAAAGAAAGAATACACTCTTTTAATATCTGAGTTACCAAGGATTGAAAGAGTAAGAAGAGAAGGGGTAGATAGAATACCGGTTTAGATGCAGGTAACACGAAAGCCATAGGCTTTGAGAATGATACCTATGACACCGCCCAGACCACTAGCCGCACCAAAAAGGAGACATGAGATATAGAAAAAAAAAAAAACCTAATATACATCCTAGCTCCAGATGTTAATTGAACTGTCAGATTCACAAAATTTCACAATTCAGAGAACAATCTAACTCGCCCAATATTGAATTCGAATTTGACTGTTACATAAAGGGAGAAATATATTAGAAATTACAAGCATCGTCGCGGCTGGCGCAAGATGACAAGGTCCGCTTGGGCGGAGCAGACGACCAAGAGCCACAGCACAGGGCGGAGAGGACGCCCATCGCAATTGTCTCTGAGAAGCTTTTGAGAGAGAGAGAGAGAGAGGATGGGGAAGAGAGTGGTTGGGATGTTGAGAGATTTTTCTTTTCATATAGTGGGAAATGGGTCGCAATTGGAACTCAAAAATTAAGCCCCAGGCATCTTTTTTGTTTCCCGCTCGCAATCCTTGTTAACTCAGATATTACTCATTTATATATATATATATATATATATATAGGATGTATAAGTTATTAATAAAAAGTTTTAAAAAAAAATAACTGAAGTGCTATCAATTGTGGAGCGCAAATATATCAATAGCGTTTATAATATATAAACGCTGTTGAAGGAATATAAAACATGAGAACCTATGGTGCACGCGGATTCTGCCTATCACTTCTAACGAAGTCTTCTACGCGAGCTAGTTCGCCAGCTTGTCTTAATGTACTCCGCCTCACATAAGGCTCTTACGCAAAGTACCATTTTCACCTTGCCTACGCACGAAGTCATTAAGTGCGCGAGCCCTGTATTTCGCGCGAAGTCATTTCGCATGCGAGCTTTGTAATTTAGCTCGCGTGGTCTCACTGGTGAGCCATTACTTGTAAACCCAAGGAATTTGAGCTCGCCAATCATGATGCGGACCAAGAATGTAACTAATATTCACATGGACATTTTACAGCCCAGTAAAGTATTATTACTTGGACAAAAATGTCATTTGGCTCAAACATTGCCCCTTAGCTAGGCCTTGAGCTTTAAGACTAAGCGAAAAGGCATTATTGAACAAGTCACAACGATTCTAGATTTGGAAGATGCTAACACTTTTAGCGCCATCGCGACCTTCATCTCGCTGAAGAGAACTAAAGTTTTAAGTCGCGCGCATCTTTTAACCCGCGAGACAACTTGGTTATGTCCAAGGAATGCCTCACTCACTGTGTAGTGAGCAAGTATGTATCCTGATGTAAGGTTAACGAAGCGGACCGCATCATCTCGCTAGTGAATATAAGAATGACTAGATGAACCATCGAGAGACACGGACCTCGTTCGCCTACTCTACTTCCACATTCGCCTGCTCTTCGCTGCACCCCAGTGCGAACTAAAGAGAAGTAAACAAAAGGGTCGGCGAACGGCCGCATAAAGATGGCGAATCATCTTTGAAAATTTGGAGGCCATAGGGATTAGTCTAAATAATGACTAAGACACATGAAGAATGTCTAAAGTCTGAAAAACTGAGTAAGGGGAAGAAGATGTAATGTTTTATTTAGGGCCTCTGGGATAGGCCATAATCTTGTACTTGTCTTTTGGTTAGACTTTGCACGTTTATGATGAAATGGAAGAGGGAAATGAAGAAAAATTAGAATGACTAAACGACATGTAAAATTTAATTTAGGATCTCTGGAATAGGCCACAATCTTGTACTAGTCTTTTGGTTAGACCTCGCACGTTTACAAAGAAATGAACTAATTACTTTTCTCTCTCGTGTTGCCCCCTAGTGGGAGGCAGTGGAGTGCTAGTGTAACGTCCCGTACCCAATTTTACCTATTTACTGGGTATTCTACGAGTTACTGAGAGATTTAACCGTGCTCGGTAACTAAGTAAGTTAACACTCTAGTTTATTTGCGAGTTCTTCTGGAAATGTCAAATTCTTCTTTTAAGGTCTTGGTGTCGTAGTTCGCGTCGACACGGGTTATCCGGTGTTTTCAGTTTATTGTCAGAATTTTGAAGTATTTTCTACGATTTATGGAAGGTATGGTAAAAGAAATTAATTTTCTGAAATTAGAATAGCTCATTTAATTATGGCCGTTTGATCGAGTAGGGTTTCGATCTTGACTGTTGGTTCAGGTATAAAAGGAAAACAAACGGGTTGACTTTGTCAAACCCGCAATTGGGCGTTGACCTGAGCCAGCTCTCCCTCTTTTCTTCTCCGCCTGCCTCTGCTCTCTCCGGCACGGTGTCGCTGATTCAGGCCACCTCTGGTCACAAAATTACCACCAATCTTTTCCTCTCATTCTTCTCTTCAAAACCCAGCCCATAGATCATCATTCGCAGCTCGATTTAGTGGTGATCGATCGAAGGGAAAACTCGACTATTTCCGGCGAGTCTTAAGATTTCCGGCCACGGCTTGATGAATTAATGGTAGGGTTAGCTTCCTCTCTTCCTTCTTTACATTCCAGTGCCTTTCTCTTCTTGAACCGAGCTCTAAATTGGAAATCCCTTTTTCTGGATTATGAGCTCCTAGCTCCGGCGGCCGGCGTCCGATGGTTTCCGGCAATTACTTCGTGTTTTGGTGAGTCCTAGAAGCCTAGTAGGGAGTCTGGTGAGACCTTGGAGTGTCTTGTGGAGCTGCAGTCACCGATTTGGACCAAGGCAGAGGCTCGGTGTGTTGGTTAGAGAGGACTCGAGGTGAGGTGTTGTTGTTCGGTGAAGGTGGCTGCTAAGGTAGCAGCTGGGGGTGTTTGGAAATCCTGCAAGTTGAGTATAGCACGGAGTAGCTCCTGGTTCGGGTGTTGGCTGAACAGATGGTAAGACTTGATCTCAAATGGCTGTTGTTTTGATGTTGTTTGGAACTGAATGGTGTTTCTGTGCCTTATATGTCGATAACTTGGAGAATTGGAGATTTCAGGGAGGCTATGGCCATTTTTTTGGCAAGTGACCGAAATGCGGCAGAACATTCCGGCAAGGGGCGGATATGGTAGAAGCGATGGAGGTAGTGATCGAAGTTTCCTTTTTGTTTTATGTTACTTCGAAAATAGGAAAGTTTGGGTTGTATCGGAAAAATTACCGAGTTAGGAAATTTTCTGTTTTGGGGAACTTTCCGTTTTTGGAAACCTTCCATTTATGGAAATTTTTTTGGGTGTCCTTAGTAATTTGGTGGTTTCCAGATTAAAGTAGTTCTTATGTTTTAAGTTAACGAATTTAAGCGAGGCCTAAGTGTCTACCGGTTAATAGAACATATAGTGGAATTTGAATCGAATTGTTAAGTAAAAGGTTGAATTGGAAAACGTTGGGCAATAGTTGGTCAAACTTGGTCGACCTAGGAAACCCTAGTCAAACTAGGAAAGAAGACGTGAGAGTGGGTTATTTTAAAGTTCGGTCTGACCGGTTTGTCCTACAGCTTATGGTCAGGTGTGGGATTGACTCAAAGACTTGGATATTTGGAGGCTGCACTCCAGGAGTGTCCTGAGCAATGGAAAACTTACGCCTAATACTGTGAGTGGACATTTTGGTTTGCAAACAAGATTTTATAATTTATTATTTTATTTTCCGAGCTTATATTATAATTTCGGCTGATAAAATGGTCTTTGAAATTATTTGATAATTGATGCATGGATTAATCTTTGCATTGATTTATGGAAATGATTTGAGTTTGGATACTTTTATGATTTCCAGATTTGAGGTTATATCTAGATTTATATATTGTCTAGCTTTTGAAAGGTGATAATTATTTAAGTTAATTATTTTATTGAGTATTTTAACGTGTGAGACACGTCGTTGAATTCATTTAATTTTTTTGCCTTTGAATTCTTTGAGTATGGTTGGGAATCATACTTATGCATTTAGTTATGAGTTTCGGGGAAACTCATACGGATTTATGTTTCTTTAATTATGCCATACTTGTTGG
Source organism: Fragaria x ananassa (assembly GCA_034370585.1). NCBI lineage: Eukaryota > Viridiplantae > Streptophyta > Magnoliopsida > Rosales > Rosaceae > Fragaria > Fragaria x ananassa. The sequence goes on from CP139760.1 coordinate 7,285,985, forward strand.
ATCGTTATTATTCATGCTAGCATGTAGTTCCGCCTTTCGAGGCGATGTGGCTTCCACGTTTTAAGTGGGGTTACTCAAGCCCTTTCCGCCTTCGGGTGATGTGATGTGGTCGACAACATCACTCAAGCCCTGCACCCTCTCTGTTATCATAACGTGAAGGTGTAGGGAGTATGGGAGTACTATGCCTGGGAGGCAACCGAGTCTGGGAGACTCACTTATATGACCATATAGGTTTCCTTATTTGAGTTGTTATTTTGACTAGCAGGGCTAGTCCATTATTTTGGGAGATTCTCATATGAGAGGTGTATATTCCTTTTTGCAAAGGTCTTTATTGTTGTTTTGACTAGCGAGGCTAGTCCATTATTTTTGACACTTTCTTCAATGAAGGTTATTATTTATCTTTGTCAATATTTTGACTAGCGGGGCTAGTCCTTGTCCTCGAGATTTTCTTTTGAAGGCGTTATCAACACTTGCATGCAATCGATTATTGCTTATTGAAAAATTGGGAAAGTATTGAAAAGTACGTTTTGTTAAATTAATTAGCTTATTTATTTTTGTCCACTCACTCTGACGTTTTAAATTACTTTCCCCTGGGCCCTTTGTTTTCAAATGCCCAGTTTGTAGGCTAAGTAAATTTGAGGTCGAGCGTACATGGAGTCAAGGCTTAGTCTAGTAGTCAGAGGCTGCTTCCGCTTCATCTTTATTCATGGTCATTCGTCCCTTATTAGATATGCTCTGATAACCGCTAGTAATTTTATGTTGTCCTTGTTGTTTGGTTTAGAATGTCAAGTTGGATTTTCAAGTAAGGGTTGTCCATTTTCACAGAAGGTTTAGCCGGATTTTCGGTAAATTTTCCTTAGGGGTGGACCCCGCAAGATTTACCACGGGTTTCAGGGTGAAATCTGGGGTGGGTCCTGTCAGCTAGCGTGAAGGTGCAGAGCACTATGAACAATGATCGCAGAGTCAGGAAGAGATGGAGAATCCGTGCGCTCCCAAACACCAGCGATATGGCGCTTTGAGAAACGATCATTAATAGGGTTGTGATGGAGGGTGCCGTCAAGGTCGCGCAAGTGGTATGCCCCCTTAGACAATATGCGATGAATAATAAAGGGTCATTCCCACCGTGCAGACCACTTCCCGCGGCCTTCGGTCTTCTTACCCAATGGTAACACGGCTCACCACACTGTTTGGCCCTTGGCAAAGCTCCATCCGCGGGTAACTTTATCATAGGACCGCGCAACGCGCTGCTTCTCGAGGATGTGATTGTTGAAAGCAGTGATGCGGTGTTCATCGAGGTCTTCAAGCTCTTGCCACATCGCCTGGACGTAATGGTCACCAAGCAATTGGTGCTGGTCCTGGATGCGAAGTGAAGCGACATGAACCTCAAGGGGAAGGACGACATCGTGACCAAACATGAGAGCATAGGGGGTGGTAGCTGTCGGACCGCGTTTGGAAGTGCAGTAAGCCCACAAAGTATGGTAAAGCTCTAGATGCCAGACGTGGGGGTTCAACTCAAGCATCTTGCGTAAGATGCTGAGGATATATAACCTTATTGCTTGCCTCCACCTGACCATTGGACTATACATAATAGGAGGTCGAATGTAGGAACTTGATACCATAGCTGGTGAGGAACATAACAACATAATCGGCCATGAAAGCTGCCCTCTGATCCGTCACGATGCACTCTAGAATACCAAAGCGGGAGATAATGTTACAGAAGATAAAGTTACGAACCGAGGTCGCAGAGGCGACCTTGAGTGGCTCGGCTTCAACCACTTGGTAAAGAAATCGGTGGCCACAATTATGAACTTGTGCTTCTTTGAGGAATTGGGGTGAATGGTGCCGACTAAGTTTATCACACATCCTCAACCTGGACATGGCTTAATAATTGGCTGTAACGGAATGTTGGAAATGTGTTGCACAGGTCCGTGAGCCTGGAAATCCTGACAACCTTTGGTGAAAGCAATACAGTCCTTAAGAATGGTAGGCCAGTAATAGCCATGGCGACGGATCAGCCACAACATTTGGGCCCTGCCTGGTGCGAACCACAAACCCCGCAATGAACCTCAAGCATGAGTCGTTTATCCTCATTGCCATACACGCAGCGAAAGTCAATACCGTCTTCGCCGCGCCGGCGAAGCTCGCTGTTGCGAAACACAAAGTTGAGGGCGAGAAACCTCATTTGCCGGGAATGAGTGGCATCATGAGGGTTTGTGAGGTAGTCGATGAATGGTAACCGCCAGTCCTCATCGATAGGGTCTAAGGCAACGACGTCAAGAGAGTCTGCTTGATATTACCCCTTAGCAATAAAAGAAGGAAGAGTGCGGTGTTTGACCTTGAGTAGTCGTTCGCGCATTCCGTCTTTCAAGCTGAGGCTGGAGGCAATCTGGGCGAGCTCATTCGCTGCGAAGTATGCTCAATGTGAATCTCATCGAAGCGGTCCAATACGTCAAATGTTTTCCGCAAGTAGGGCTTAATGGACGAACTCAAACACTTGAACTTCTCCACCAACTGGTTGACAACCAATAAGGAGTCGCCAAAGACTTGAACCTCGCGGACCCCTAAGTCCAGCAAAATTTCCAGTCTGATGATGAGCCCCTCATACTCCACTTGGGTATTTGTACATTTGAAATCCAGTTGGAAGGAGTAAGAGAAACAATCACCTACAGGGTTCTCAATGGCGATTCCAGCACCTGCAGCGAGTTCAGTACGCGATCCATCAAAGTAAAGAGTCAACGGGGTAAGGGAAATAACAGCGAACTCTAACTCGTAGAACGCTGTTAGCTCAGTTGGTGGGTAATGAGCGAGGAAGTCTATTATGGCATGTCCTTTGACTGCTTTCTGTGGAACATATTACAAGGAGAACTCAAACAAAGCCAATATCCATTTGCCTATACGCCCTTGTAGTATAGGGCAGGAAAACATGTATTTGATGAGGTCAGACTGAGCGATTACCACTGTGGCAAAGGCTAACATGTAGTGGCAGAGCTTGCAACCTACAAAGAATAAAGCGAGACATAAATTTTCCATTAGAGAGTAGCGCGTCTCGCAATTGGTTAACACTCTGCTAAGGTAATAAACGACGTGTTCCACCATGTTCTCATCGCCTTATACCAAGATTCCGCCATTGGACAAGTCAGCAGCGGCGATGTAGAGTTTAAGCGGAACGCCAAGGCGAGGTGGAACAAAAATATGCGGGTTCGTAAGGTAGTCCTTAATACAATCGAAGGCTTCTTGGTGTTGTGGCTCCCATACGAACTCGGTTGCCCCCTAGAGCTTTAGGAGGGGTGAAAAAGGTTGAACTTTCCCTGCCACATTTGAAATGAAACGGCAGAGAAAGTTGATTCGCCCGATCAGTTGTTGGAGCTCTTTTTTGGTTGTAGGAGGCGAAGTGCTTATGACTGCCTGCGCCTTATCTTTGGGGATCTTGATGCCCCTTTGATGGACTAAAAATCCTAGGAAGTCGCCTGCCTCCGCGAAGAACACACATTTGGCGGGGTTCATCTTCAGGTTATGTCGTCGCATCCGCGTGAAAACCTGTCGGAGGTCCTTAACGAGTGTCACCCGCGTTTTGGTTTTAACCACTACGTTGTTGATGTAGACTTCAACCAACTTGCCCAGGATATCATGAAAGATGAGGTTCATGGCGCGCTGATATGTTGCCCCAGCGTTCTGGAGCCCGAAAGGCATGAGAACATATTCAAACGCACTTGCAAACCCTGGGCAGCGGAAGGCGGTCTTGTGATGATCTTCCTCAGCGACAGGAATATGATGGTATCCAGCGGTTCCCTTCATAAAGGATAGCACTTCATGCCCTGCAGCTACATCAATGAGGAGGTTTGCGACAGGTATGGGGAAAATATCTTTAGGCGTTGCATTGTTGAGGTCTCGGTAGTCAACACAGATGCGCATTTTACCATTCTTCTTGCAGACGAGCACTACATTGGATAGCCATTTGTTGTACTTGGTCACGCGAATGATACCTAATCGGTGCATGTTTTCAATTTCTTCTTTGACCATGATCTAGGTCTCAGTTCGCATTAATCGGCCATCCTGGCGGACCAGACGTCGTCAGGATAAGTTGGCAGCCAGTGGCAAACCAAGTCTGGGGACAGGCCGGGCATGTCTTCATATTTTTTGGCGAAGTAGTCCCTATACTTGCGTAGCAGGGCAAGTAATTATTCTCGTTCTTCCTCCGCCAATTTAGCACTAATGGAAATGAGCAAAGGCTTTTCTGCAGTCCCCACGTCAACTTGTGAAATGGGGTTGCGGACCTGAGGTGGTGTGTCGTCCAAGGCGGCGGGAGCTAACTAAATAACTTCCTCCTTGGTATTGGTATAATCCACTATTTCATATATGTATTCCATTGTCGCAACCTTGTCGTAGGCTTCGTGTTCTGCCCAATATGAAAGGAGACTTTCACACATGGACTCGCCAGCCTCGCGTGCCTCGTCTAAGGAGGCATTATCCATCAGATGGTTGTAGGGGATCCGTGATGGTGTAATGACGTTGTAAGTCGTCCCTCGCCTGGGCGAGTCCCCATCGCGTTAAGTTAGAGGCCGTGACCCCATAAGGGCAGCCTTTATAATTATTGCTTTGAACGTCCAATGGGCCCAAGTCAGGATTGTAATATCAGGCATCATTGAAGTTGGTGGAAATGGAGAAAGGACGCAGATCAGCTTTAATGATGACCCTTTCACGTTTCTCAGTATCCTAGATCATGAGTTCTTAGTGCATAGAGGAAGGCACGCAAAACTTCTATGGATCCAGTCGCGGCCTAGAATCATGTTGTAGGAGGAGGAGCATTTGACCATGAAAAATGTATAAACCCGTGATGCCGGACCCATCTTGACTCATAGAAATAACAAGCCTAGAGTTATGGAGGCCTGTCCGGTGAAGTTCTTGACTGTCAAGGACGTGGTTTGGATCATTGAGCATGGGATACCAAGGAGTCCCATAGTACGGGTGGTAATGACATTCACTGCAGCTCTGGTATCGATCATGACTTTTTTTACCATGATCCCTTCAACTTCAGCCGTGATATATAATGGCCTCATGTGAGTGGCCATGTCTAGGGTTGGTGCAGAGAAGGTCAGAGTTGGCATACGTGTGACGCTGCTTGTAGCTTCTAGTTGTGGAGCGTCTGCGGGTTCCGCCAGAACTGGACCCATCTCGCTGCTGCAAGGCAGGGACATGTCTCAAACATTTTCGCTATTGTCTGGAATATCCGCCGCGTTGCATGTTGTGTTTGGCGGGAGAGCATATCTTTCGGATATGAAAAACACTATTCCGACCTGAAAAGAGAATTGCTCTCGGACTGGGATTAACGAAGCCTCAATTACCCCTTCGAGCATTGTGAATGCGCTCTCCGCAGGGTTGACCTCTTCATCTTCAGGCCATACAGAGACTTCAACCAAATTGCAGGTGAATGATTCCTCTTGCTCTTCTTCTTGGTCTTCATCTAAGTGAACACGAGGCTCGGAGTGGGCCTCGTTGTTTGGTGAGTTTCCACGGAGAAGTTGGGCCATATGTTGGGTGAAGTTAGGCTAGCAGGAGCACTGTCGACGATTGGTGGTGCGTCAGTCTCCGTCTGCCGTGGCCGCCACACGAGTTTGGTTGAGGACTGTTTGTCTTCAGCTGTCTTCTTATCCGCGGCTAGAGGAACCTTGGTATTGTCATTTTCCTTTGACCTAGGAGAGGCTGGGACTTGTGGTTCCCTCTTGGCTTCCAGCTCCGGGTTAGGTTGTGGTCAGGGCCGATGTGGTCGTGGTGGTTCCCTCCTTGCCTTGGGTTCCCGGTGAGGAGGCTCCCCAGGCCGTGATGGCCGGGGCGACTCATGCCTTGGCTCAGGCTCCGAGGTAGCGAATAATCTTCGCTTTACTGGAAGAGGTGATTCCCTTCTTTTTTCAGCCTCCGGCGATTGTCTGCGCTTTGGTGGAGGAAGCAGGTCCCTTCTCTAGTCAAGCTTCGGTGAGGGTCTGCGCCGGGAGGTCTGTGGATCCCTTCTTTTTTCCAGCTCTAGAGATTGTATGTTCCTGGCAGGGCGCGGATCTTGTCTTGGTGGTACAGTGAGGCGACATAAGACATTTGCCTTTGGGGCAGGGTCATCTGTGATCTGTGCACACACCCGTGGAGGCGTGACAGGTGGCCTTTGGAGTATAGCGCACATGCCTTCGGCTTCTCTCCACATCCTTTTAGGTGTCTGTGCGAGCTATGAAGGTCGGATGACGCCATCATCGACAACTCGCAAGGCACGTAGGATGCTGCCATACTTCTTTTGGAGCTTCCGCTTCCTGGATTTGGTGATGGTAATTGGCCTGCCCCCTTACTGTGTGTACCATATCCCCTCCTTTATTGTCGATTTGAATGCCAGGGGAATGTAGAGATCGGTCAAGATACCTTGACGAGGGCTTAAAGCCTCGTTTTCTTGGTACCCGCTGCTAGAATCTGATATGTCCTTCTCGCTTGAAGCTGAAGACGAAGATGCGTCTTCTGTCCAATGTGATTGGACGAACGTCTCGAGGCGTTTGATCCTCTATTCCAACTCTTCGCGAGTCATGGGACTCATAGGTTGGAAATTCTCTGCGGGGGACTGTTCATCGTTCCTCATGATAGCTTTGCCATTATCTTTCCTTGAAGGGCTATCGGGTTGCAGTTTTGAGACTAACTGCCTCGCCAGGTCATGGTTCCCGCTTTGGTTTGCCAGCACGGTATAGTCATTCGCCTGTCTCTTACGGTTTTGACCTGGCGGTTCGCGCGGGTTTACGTTTGGAGAGATATCCAATGTGATTGCGCACTGGCCGATGCGAGGCCAAGCGATGTCAGCAGTTGCAATCATGTAGCTGCCTTTATCCTCAAAGCGAATGTACTTGAGGTCGAGCCAATCCTGGACTTGCTCGTGAAGCTGGTATCACTAGCGAGTTCTGTGTCCCCAACTATTATAGAACTTGTAGTGGCACACGGCTTTCCTTGTATTCGATGTAGGGTAGGGCCCCAACCATAGTGACAAGTCTGTCGTCAATGAGGTCATCTAAAACCTCGTGTGCGAGGTTGACGTTATAGGTATACTGGCGAGATGGTCGAGCCGCATCAATATTATCCTCCTCACGGGCTCTCTTAGATGCCCGGCATGTATTGTCATCTTCTAGGTCTTCAGACAAGTCCAAGGTGACTCTCCACTAACCTGGCTTCGGCGCGCGGCGGCGTCTATTCTCCTCTGGCTGGTCATTCCAGTTTACTTCGACTATACCGACCATGGCTGGGAAGGGATGCACATCCACCAGAGAGGTTGTGCTCCCCGGCGTCTTCATTTTCAAAGCTCCAGAGTTCAACCAAGTCTACAATTGGTCGTGGAGCTTGACACAGTCTTTGGTGTCGTGATTGTAGACGTTATGGAAGCTACAGTACTTCTTGTCCTTTAGCTCCTCCTTGGATGGGATCTTGTGACCCAAGCGCACGTACTTCGCCTCGATCAAGTCATTAAAGACAAGATGGGCGTTTTTTGCGTCATATGTGTATGACTCATATTCGGGCTTAGTCCATGCAAACGACTGAATGGTGATTGGCTCGCGGGTTATTTTAAGAATCTTCAATTTGTGAGCAAATGGTTTCCCAGTCAGTTCGATTCCTCCGACATCTTCATAGTCCGGCGAGGCCTTAGTCCCCTCCTACCTCTGGTAGTAAGGATCGAACGTGGGGGATTGGAGGCTGAGTGCCCCTACCGTCTTGTTTCTCCCTGGCATGTACGTCCCTTTGGAGGCATTTGCATTCTCATCCATTTCATTGAGGATTAGCTCGTAACTGCTAACCTTGTTGATCAGCTCGCCCATGGATGTGAAGCACTCCCCATGGTGCTTCAAGCCTTGGTGATGCTCGAGGCCACAGACAGCCAACTTAATGGTTTCCTGCTCACATAGCAGGTAATCACACTTGGTTTTTTGGATCTTGAAACATTGGAGGAAGGAGACTCCTGACTCCATGCTCTACTAACTCATTTGAGTAAAAGAATCGAGGCCGACCTTTGGCTCAAAGGTACCATAAGTCTCCTGGAATAATCTTTCCATGGTAGGCCAATCCGTAATGGACCCTGGCTTCAACCTGGAGTACCAGCTGAAAGCAGCTATGGACAGAGAAGTCCCGAAGAGCTTGAGCTTGAGAATGTTATTGTTCCCATATTGGCTGCACTGAACTTCAAAGCGGGTCATATGGGTTGTTGCATCTTGCTTTGTTTCCCCGGAGAAGGTGATGAAGACAATGTTCCTGAACCCATTGGGGAAAAGGTATTGCGCCACACTATCAGGGTAAGGGTCGCGATACTGCAAGTCAGCATCACCTTTTCTGGTCTGCTCCTTGATGATGGAGGAGATAAGCTGCCGCCAATCGATTGTCATCACAGGTGAGGACTCGGCCCCTTCCTCATGGTTCGGCCATGCAGAGAAACTTGCGGCCTGACCAACGTTCTTGGGAGTTGGGCTAGAATGTGCGATAACCAGGTCATCTGGTGTCCCGGTTCCCTGGCGTAGCGAGTTGTTTAATCCCTTGAAGGGAGCAGCAGAGCCATGCGGGGGCGGATTCTTTGAAGTGCTAGCCCCTAGTGCAAACTGCGAGGTCTTTTGAGCCCTGACCTTCGGGTTTCCCCTAGCGCGTTCGTTGGGCGGGATGTACTTGGATGATCCCTCGTTCGCACTTACGGCAGTAGGATCCATGGCAAGATTTTTTGGTGCTTGAGCCCTTACCCAGTCTTCAACGTCAAGGACCCGTAAGCTCAACCGGTAGTGTTTCTCCTTGAATTCATCTAGTTTTTCCAAACTATTCTTGCTTCTAATGAAAGAAGCATTCTACTGGTCATGCAGCTTAGTATCGTGGTCGTCCAAGTGGCAAGTCTGTTCATCTACTATCGCGCGAGTGTGCGATAGGATCTTTGCATGTTGCTTCATGGTCTCCGCGTTCTGCTTCACGGTCTCCGTATTCTGGTCCAAATTTGTTTGGATCTGTTGAAGGGAACCTTCAACTAGGCCTTTGGTTTCCATGAATTCGCCTTCTAGGTGGCCGTAATCCTCACTGAGCGTGGTGAGCTTATCATGGTTGGCCTTCCAAAGGGCTTTGTCTTGCTTGACCTGTTTAGTTAGGTCAGCAACATTTTGTTGATTGGCCAAATTCTGACTCGTCAATTGCTCGAACATCTGGAAGATTCACTTCATAGACAAAGCAGAACCTGTGTCTTGGGTCGGTTGAGAGCCTACCATGGTGGTTTCGCTGAATTCTAGGTCACCAAACTGAGCAAGAACCTGTTCTTGAGTAAGGGAACGGCAAGCCGCACTGTTATGGGGCTTGTACCGTAGTGATCTGTGTTTGAGACAAGAAAGCTGAGGCTTTCGGTATGGCGATTCCTCTGGTCTCCTTATGATACCTCGCTTGTACTCCTAGTCCCACTGGGCGTGCCAATGTTTTGGCCAGGATCCTTAGCGCGCGCGGGGGGGGGGGGGGGGGGAAGGTAAATAGCGAATAAAGAGATATGAGATTTGCAGGCGTGCCACCTCGCGGACGAGGAAAGGGATGAGTGCGTGCGAGATCTTGACTTATGATCAGGCGGGGGGGTTTCCAGGTGCCACCTCAGATGAGGAATTACGAGCACAAGGCGATCGATACTCACGGCGGGATGCGAGCAGAGCAACTATAGGGATTCAGGGAAATCGAGGGCGAGTCCAAGAGGGCTCTGAACTAAGGCGTGAACGCACTTAGGGTTAGGGTTGCAAGGTAGCTCGAAGAGTAACTAGTTTGCAGTTTTTTTGTGTGTTGTTTGTAAGGAGATTGTATGTGTCCTTTTGTGAGAGTTTTCGACCCCTTTATATAGTGGTTTTGCATCAGAGTTTGCATTGTCATTATTGTAATGTCTCTGACCTATTTACAACATTTATATATCTTTAATTAGTATCAGAGTAGGTGCTAGAAGGTGTCTAGCAGATCCACACAAAAATGAAAAGAAATGCAGTAAATCAGCCACCAAAGTTTGATGGTGATGACTTCCCACAATGGAAGATCATGATGACAACTTTTATCTACACTCTTGATGTAAAAGCATGGAGAGTCATGCAAACTGGTTACAAACATCCTGTTATAAAATCTGAAACTACTTCTGAATCTCAATTAAAACTGTTGATAAATGGTCAGAGGATGAATTGTCTTTGTGTAATGCAAATTATGTAGCAAGGAATGCTTTGTCCACCACACTTGGAGCTAAGGAAAGAGAACTTATACAATATTGTGAAACTGCAAAAGAAGCGTGGGATATGTTGATCATAGCACATGAAGGATGCGAGATTGTCAAGATACAAAAACTTCAAATTCTTGCTGACGAGTTTGAAAATTTGAAAATGGGTGTGGATGAAATGCTAGATGATTTTTATACAAGGGTAATTAATATTATAGGTCAATGTAAGAGCTTGAATGAACCATTTTAGGAGCACAAGATTGTGAAGAAATTTCTCAGAGCCTTACCAAAGAAATATCTTCCCAAGAAGGTAGCTATTATGGAAGTGCACAACCTGAACCAATATTCCCTGGAGGATCTAGTAAGTAATCTCAAGACATTTGAATTGGAAATGATATCTGATAATGTTTGGCCTGATAAAAACAAAAGAATGTGGCCTTGAAAAGCTCACACAAGACTGAACAAGATGGTGAGATTGATACTGTTGATTTTTCTTTTTTAACTAAGGAATTTAAAAAACTTTTGAAATTGAAAAATAACAACAGTGCAAATTCTTCTAGATAATATCATGATTCCAGAAGAAATCGGTCTTCTGAAAATCGGTTTGAAAAAAGGGATCATAACAACAGGCTTGGTCAAAAGAAAAAATCTAAATGTTATGAATGTGAGGGATATGGTCATATCTCTACTGATTGTGGAAACAGGAAGAAAATGCAGGTAATAATAATGAATTGAAATCCTCTACATGGAGTGACAGTGAAGAAAAAATTCCAACAAAAAAGGGAGAAAAAAATTGTGCTTTTGTAACTTCAGTTTTCCTAGATGCATATGGATTTGACAGTAATGTGTCTAGTGATGATGAATTTGTTGACAGGAGACAGATAAATGACAAGTTTGTACAGTTGTACAAAGCTTCAAAGGGGATGATCAACAAGATTAATGCACTGGAAAATCTAGTCTTGAAGATGCAAAGTCATATGGAGAAAAGTGATAAAGCTTTGATGCAAAGTCAAAAACACTGAGAACAAGAAGAGATTTCAGAACTGAAAGAGAAATTGGCAACTACTGAAATCTTATCAGTAAATCAATGTGGCCATGGAGATCTTCTGACTGAGTTGGAAGGTAAAAGTCAATTGGTTCTTAAACTAACATTTGAGGTGGATCATTTGTAGGATGAATTAAGAAGAACACAAGAAAAATTCAATTAGTTTCAAAACAGCTCAGAGATTGCATCAAAAATACTCAATACTGGAAGATATCACAAGAACTTGTTTGGACTTGGTTTCACTGGTGAGAGTTCAGGACATAGAAAGTTTGTCATAGCTATATCCAAAGCAGATGAAGAAACAGCTCATGAAGTTCTACAAGTTAAAATTCCAAGGTATTTGAGGAAACCCAAATGACTCAACAACAAGCAAGGTATGTGTCTCAACTTACTTTTGTTCCTACATGTTATCATTGTGGCGATAAGGGGCACATTCGACCAAAATGCAGTAAGAAAAGATAAATTTGAAATAATTCAAAAAGAGCTAGATGAGCACAAGAGACTAATTCAAAATCTGTCTAATATGTTGAGTAATGAGAAATTGCAGGGAAAAAGTAAAGAAGAAATCTAGGTAAAAAAGGAAGATTTTGCAGTAACTTGTTTAAGGTCATCAATTTACTCAGACGAGACTCATATCACTGCTTCATGTCTAATGGCTTTGACAGCTCTATCAAGCAGAAAAACAGATTTCTGGTATATAGAAAGTGGATGCTCAAGACATATGTGTGGCAACAAGGAATGATTTACTTTCTTTACTGATTATCATATTTCTGGAGCTGTAACGTTTGGTGATGGTGGTCAAGTTTGCATCAAAGGAAAGGGAACAGTTCAAACTCCAAATGTTCCTAACCTAGAAAATGTGTTGTATGTGGAGGGTCTTACCACAAATTTGTTAAGCGTAAGTCATCTTACTGATGACTTTGAAAATGTGTGGTTCAATAAAAAAAAATGCATGGTGCTGGATACCACAAGCGCATGTGTTATGGGAGGAACAAGGTCAATGGATAATTGTTATCTTGCTTGTGCTAATGATTTATTTGATGTGCAGTCATGTATGAGAACAGGTATGTACATCAGAATAAATTTTTAATCTGTGGCACAGAAGACTTGGTCATGTAAATTTTCAGGATTTTCTCAAGTTGTCAACTCAAGAAATTATCAGGGGCTTGCCAAAACTGAGTGGAAGAACAGACAGAGTATGTGGTGATTGCAAAATAGGAAAACAGTCTAGAATAACTCACAAAGTAGTAAATGCCACACCTACTACTCAAGCCTTAGAGCTACTTCACATGGATTTAATGGGACCTTCTCAAGATGAAAGTTTGGGTGGTAAGAATTACATTCTAGTAATAGTTGATGACTTTACAAGGTTTACTTGGGTAAATTTTCTTGTGAATAAAACTGAAACCTTTGAGTCATTTAAAGGTTTAAGTAATGTCATTACAAATGCTAAATAGTCTCTAACATGAAAATTGCTAGAATAAGATCTGATAATGACACTGAATTCAAAAATCATGTTTTTGCTATTTGGTAAATAGTCTCTAAACATGATCAATTGTCTGATTCTATACAAGGTAATCATCTTTTATCTTTATTTGGTAATTAAGTTGACAATTGAATGAGAGTTTTATCACTACCAGAAATTTCACTTTGGGCGACGAAAAAAAATCGTCGCCCTGTTAACAAATTTCGTCGGCCAAGAACTTGGGCGACGACACGTCGTCGGCCAAGACGTCGTCGCCAGAAGTGCGTCGGCCAAGAACTTGGGCGACAAAAATTCATTCCGTCGTCGCCTAAGAGTAATTCTTAGGCGACGATAAAAATTTCGTCGCCTAAAATCTACTTCTCGTCGCCCAAAAATATTCGTCGCCCAAGATTTAAAACCTTGGCCGACGAAAATTTTTTTCGTCGCTTAAGATGTTATAACCTGGGGCGACGAAATTTTTTTCGTCGGCCAAGACGTCGTCGCCAGAAGTGCGTCGGCCAAGAACTTGGGCGACGATAATTTTTTTTCGTCGTCTTATATGGTAAGTCCTTGCCCGACGATTTAGCAATTTCGTCGCCTAAGATATATTTAAATTTTTTTACTTTTCCTTTAATTTTTTTTCTTTTTTTTGATAACCGATAGCGGTACTTTTCCTTTATTTTTTTTCTTTTTTTTGACAATTTGGAGTACTCGTAACCTTGAACACGTTTTGTTTCATTTTTCTCATCATTGCACTTTCCTATCCATAAAAAATGGCAACAATTTCATAACTAGACAGAATTTTGGAGGAAATGACAGAATGTAGAAACAAACAGATGGATAATATCAAATAATATTTTTCATTAATGTTGAATCATTACATAAACACATTGTTTCTCAAAGATACAATCTTGTTTGAATCAAATCAAAGATGCAAACTTTCTTTGAATCAAATCAAGGGGCTTTTAACCTGCAAACAAAAATAGAAACAGATTGAGAGCGAAATGGATTCGGCGTCGGATCGGGGAAGCGGAGTCGATCGAGAGACAGAGGATCACCGTTCAGAAACAGAAAAGCAGAGAGAGAGAGAGATCGGAAATATTGGGTGTTGGTTCCGAATTTCTGCCTTTTATAATGGCGTTCTTGGGCGACGATTCTATAAAAATCGTCGCCCTGTTTTTTGAAAATCGTCGGCCAAGATAATCTTGGCCGACAATTTTCGAAGTCGTCGCCTAAGATACTCTACTTGGGCGACGATTTTCTTCACTATAAATCTCGTCGCCCAAGATAAAGAAAATCGTCGGCCAAGAGTTATTTTGGACGACGATTTTTGAAGTCGTCGCCTAAGATACTCTACTTGGGCGACGATGTTCTTCACTATAAATCTCGTCGCCCAAGATAAAGAAAATCGTCGGCCAAGAGTTCTATCATAAAATTCAGAATATCGTGATTTTGGTGATCGGAGAAGAGGAACTGAAAACCGACCGTCAGATATGACCAGCATAACAAATTACGTGGGTGGGAAAAAATTCAGCTCCATCGGACAAAGACAAGGGCTCGATCCGTTCGGTCAATCGGCGCGGTCAAACCCCTAAACGGACGGAAACGGCTATTCGACCCTCCAAATCACGTAATCTGGCCGGACCTTCAACTGAGAATAGTTTCCAATCGACGAGACGCTTACGGGGCTATAAAAATTTGGTAAAAAATAAAACCCGGGATAGGGCTACCACTAGGTAGAAATAAGAGAAATTCGTTGACCGGAACAACCGGCACCGAAATTTTACCGGAATATCTTCATTTTTCACGGGTTGACGTATTTCACTGTTCCGGTCATATCTTATTTCACGACTTTTTTGCGTTTGAGGCCTCTACGTATACGTTGTCTTCAAAACGAAACTTAAACTCAACACTTGTATAAAAAAGTTATACAACATTAGTACATATAACGTGAGTTTGGTGATCGGAGAAGAGGAATTGAAAACCGAAACGTCAGATATGACCAGCATAACGAATTACGTGGGTGGGCAAAAATTCAGCTCCATCGGACAACGACAAGGGCTCGATCCGTCCGGTCAATCGGCGCGGTCAAACCCGTAAACGGACGGAAACGGCTATTCGACCCTCCAAATCACGTAATCTGGCCGGACCTTCAACTGAGAATAGTTTCCAATCGACGAGACGCTGACGGAGCTATAAAAATTTGAAACATTACCTTACAATTTAAATGTGCTTTATTTATTTTAATTATTCGGATTATCTTGGCCGACGAAATTAGAGTAATTCGTCGGCCAAGATAATACTTGGGCGACGATATTTGTTAAATTCGTCGCCTAAGAGTAAAAATAAAAAATCCTGTACAATGAAATTTAAATGTGTTTTATTTTATTTTAATTATTCGGATTACTCTTGGCCGACGAAAGTAGGTTAATTCGTCGGCCAAGATAATACTTGGGCGACAATATTTGTTAAATTCGTCGCCCAAGAGTAAAAATAAAAAATCCTGTACAATGAAATTTAAATGTGTTTTATTTTATTTTAATTATTCGGATTACTCTTGGCCGACGAAATTCTTTTATTTCGTCGGCCAAGTAAAAATAAAAAAATAAAATACTTAGGCGACGATATGTTTGAGTTTCGTCGCCTAAGGATTAAAAAACTTAGGAGACGATATAAATATCTTAGGCGACGAAATATTGTTTCGTCGCCCTAGTTTCTATATTAGGCGACGAAATTTAGCCTTAGGCGACGATTTTATTTTCGTCGCCTAAAGTTGAACTTTAGGCGACGATTTTTTTTCCTTGGGCGACGATTTTTTTTTTCGTCGCCTAAGTTTCTCTTAGGCGACGAAAAAAAAAATCGTCGCCCAGTTTTTTTTGTTTCGTCACCCAAGACTCATTTTCTGGTAGTGTATGGAAATATAAATTCAAAGTTATTATCCAATGAAAGTTAGCATTATTTTCACAATCTTCTAAAATACGATCTATGCTCTTTTATAAGAAAAGTATTTTAGGAATATGATTTTTACTGATATGCTAAGTGCTTGATCAAGGTACAAGGATATGATTGTGGAATATGATTTCTGAGTGCAGGTGTTATAGAGATCAAAGAAATATTTTGGAAAAATACAAAGTTATGGTTGACTGATTGTATTTTACCAAACTATGAATTGATTTTCTTTGAAGAGCATTAGTTAAGGGGGAGAATTGTATTCTCTATAAATAACTACTGCTATGTTGTGTAAAGGGGGTCTTTTTGCAGCCTTTGATAAGACTTTGCTGCAAACTGTGTGTATGACCGTATGATCTAAAGTTTCTCTCTTATTTGCATTCAGGTTGCACTTAAGTTGGTGAAGCTATGAGTGATCTGAGAGATAGTTGCTGATTGTGTTGGAGAATCAAGCAAGGCCTGGTTGTGTGAAGAACCTGTGAAATGGCCATGAGTTGAACAAAATTCTAGATTGTGTGAGAGAATCAGAGTTGATTATCCTAATAGTATAGTTGTATCAGTAGGTTAAGTTTTTCAGTTGTTCTTGTATAGAACTACATGAATAACATGTCTTGAGTGTGTAGATAGAAAGGAGTGAAAAACTAGTATGACTATTTCCTTGTGTAGTTGTGTTGTAGAACTACCTATCTCTGTATTTTCAAATTGAAGATTAGTGAAATAATCTTATTTGGTGCTTTTTCCTCACTGAGATTTTGCATCAGAGTTTGTGTTGTCATTCTTGTTGTGTCTCTGATCTATTTACAGCATTTCTATATCTTTAACTTGCATGCCAATTTGCTGCTCACTGCTCAGTACACTATGGCACTTGTGGTCTGCGGGAGCGACTGTCTAAAGGTAGTGAATGATGTCACTACCACAGAAAAGGCATCAGACCACGGCCAAAAAACGTCGTGTGATTGTTCAGATTACCGTTGTCTTTTTGCGTGCCGTCTGATGGATTGTAGAAACGTCGTCTGACTGCTGTCGACATCTGTCGACATCTGGGATGCCAACATATGTCGAAAGCGTATCGGCAGATTTTGTGTCTTGTGAAATATACTCACATCACACTTTTTACGGGTAACAGTTGTGTGATCGTTTGTCATACCACGGTTGTTATTAAAACTATATTCTGATATAGACTCACAAGTCGTTTTTAAGCTTATGGCCTTTCGAAATCATTGTTTGTATATGACAAAAAAACGACTTCTGACGGTTGTTATTAAAACTGCTATTTGATATAGACTCTGAAGTCGGTTTTAATGAAAATTTTCAGCTTAGTTTATTTCTAATTATATATATATATATTATTTTTTATATAATCCAGCTTTATATATAAAAAAACATAATATCAATAACAATAATTTAAATCCCAATATATATATATATATATATAGAATTCAATAAGTTCATAAGACATATGAAACATGTATCATTTGTCAAATATTCATACATAAAAACATAAGAGACATTTGTTTCCTTCCATGCATCAGAACTAAATCTCATTTATCGAAGTGTCCTCATGAGTGAATGCTTCTGGTTGTAAAGGCTTCAATCTTCACGTAGCAAAACCAACAAGTTTCTATCAATACAGATCCCCTTCTTCCCATAAGCACCTCATTCACATCCTTTTCATCCTTAACATCCCATTTAGCCTCCATGTGCGTCAATCTCTTTGGTAAGCTCTTGGTACATTACACATTAGTACTACCACACTTTACATTTTACAATGCACTTACGCCTCCATATGCGAGAGTTATTGACATCAGTGCAGCTGCTTCCATAACCCACGACAAAGGGTTCCACATAAACCCCAAAAATTTGAGTATTTTACTTTCCTGCATAGCCAAAAACAGTTATTAAAAAAAAGGTGGAATCCCATTGAAATAACAGATCACAAGCTGAAACCAGTTCATTGAAACCTTTTTCTCCTGAAGTTTTTTGTAACCAAAAACCTCCAGACGCTTTTGCACCTCGACAGAACTTAGACCCTCTTCTGTACATTTCAAGTGTTCAAAAACTTCCTCTACAGGGATGTTCTCCTGCCAGCATATTCAAGTTTAGATAAGGTAGCAGCCTTTGAAATAAAATGGATTAGAGCAGACTCCCAATTCCGCATATTAGATTCAGAACTAGATATAGGCAACTGAGAAAAGTAGTTATCACTCCCTGGCTTGCAACAAAGTAAACATTGCTCCTTTTATCAACAACTACAGAAAGTTATATATTGGAAAATTTGGACTATATGTACTAAAACATCTCTAAACTACACAAATGATTTTGTTCCAAGAGGTATTTGAAATGATCTCATATACGAGAAGCCCATAGGTACTATCTTGCTCACTCGATTAAATGTTATTTTAAGATCAACATAAGATTCCGGGCACTATGGTTTAACACAATGAAAAGAGGTCAAGAACATGCACCAGATCAACAGCTTCCTGCGTAATAGGCTGAAGGGCAATTGACGTGTCCATGTCGGCCATATAGTCTTAGCCTCAACAAGAAACACAAGTATAGAGAACCTGCAGAATCAGAAAAAAGTCATTAAAGGATGTTGTGTTGCAAAAAATATTTCAAAAGAGCAAATTCACACACATCTAAAAAGGGTTGGTCATATATGATTCCTCAAACTTCTTGAGACCATTGCTTCTTATATCAATCTCGAAATATGAGAAATCAGGCTTTTTGTTATTTAGAAAATGCAGCATCAATCTATCAGAAATAATCTTCTTGTTTCATCACTATGTGAGAGAACTAATTAATATGCATCTAAGTGATATAACCATGGAGATCAAATCTCTAATGCGCCTCACTGATAAGTGATAACAAATCTCATAAATCCTATCTCACTTTTCAAAGCGTAATAATAAACATGGAAGACTAAAATGTAAACAAAACAAGTTAAGCATAAACTCTCAGAGAACTTGATTCAAACAGTTGGTGGCAACACAAACACAGTCATCAGAAAAATGATTAAAATGCGAAAATATACCGAATCCGCCAGCCCACTTAAGATAGCCACCAAACACCAAGACCCTTGTAATTATACTTAAACACACTGTTATAGTGCAGTGGCTGATTCTCTACCTCTTAACAACCCAACAACATCCATATAGAATACGAAATTGGAGAGAACTCTATCGATGATCAAATGTGACACTAAACCAGACTAACCTTGATAGAGAGAACTTCAGTTGTATATTCAGCTGAACCAGTCTTGTTAGAGCCATTGTTATGGGAGTCAAGCAAACCCTTAGCCTGGTCGGTCCTTAACTTATCTAAGATTCCTCGGAGCTCTTCATTTTGCTTAAGACAGTCTTTCACCTGCAAGTTTACATGAGGGGCAATAAGCAAAACAAAATAGATGAGCACATATCTAAAACTGATTTCTACTCCAGCAACAAATCCTTAGCTATTCCACACCAACACTGTTTCATACATCCATCTCCGATTAGATGGATTCACCAATATATCAGCAAAAGTAGCTTAAAACAATATCACCCATTTTCATGCACAACCGACAGTTTTTTGAGCCTAGTTAATGGGAAAGTAAACGACGAAATATTACTACAAAAAAATAATTCATTTGATAGATGCAGAGTCAGCCAGATACGCAATAGCAGAGTTCCTTGAACAAAGCTATATTCTGTCAATTCTCATCAATTCAGCCACCAAATGTACTTGATTCTCCCAGTGCACAGCTATGCTCATAGCCTCCTGATGAGAACTAGATAAATTAGAGTTCTCCTCAAAAAGCCTTTCTATCTCCGAAGATTGGGAATCAATCTGCCAACATTTACAAAAAAGTGAGTTTGCTGTGAAAAGAATATACACAAAAGGATACTCATGATAGAAAAATAAATTGCCAAGACTTACCTCCATTAAAAGCTTTTGTCTACTGCTTTCCAATTTCTCAAACACTACAGCCATGTCATGCATTTGCTTCTCAAGTATCTCTTTGTCTTCCTGTTCATGAATCCAGACTAACCTTGTTCTTCCAGTTCAGCATTCTTCCTATCCAAGTCTCTAATCTGAGAGACTAAAGTACTAACATCGTTCTGCACAATCCATTGATAAACAAAATTAAAATCGAAAAAATCAAAAATTGTTAATGAAATTATAATATAAATTTCTCCATACCTCAGAGAGTCGATTTGCGCTCTCCGATTTTCGCATTCCTCCAACATCTGCCGAACACGAACAACAATATTAGCAATAATAATAATAATAGAAGACAATTGTATAGGAAGGTCACATAGAATAAGTTGAATGACGGACCGATAGGTGGGATCTGGGAGAGATCGGGGCCCGAAGAAGTTTTGCTCAATCTTTCAGCAGCTCGCTTTTGACGAATTTCTTCCAACTGAACAAAATTGAAAATTCAAATAAGGAAGGAAGGAGATGGTATTCGGAATCTAGATAGAGAGAGAATCGGAAAGGTACCGTTCGGCGGCCTAAGGACGCGTGGCGGGAATCCATGGCGGAGCGGAAGGCGAGGCTAAGGAAGGAGGATGGGTCTCAGAAACGGAAGAAGAAGAAGAAGACGACGACGAAGCAAGAGAGAGAGAGGGTTTTGTTACCGGTGAGATTGTTGGATTTTATATTGGCCTACCTGCGGTCAGAGTAGATCTCTAACTGCCGGGTTGACGACGATAGGCTGGGAGTAGATGTCAACGACGAGCTCACAGCGGTGGTCGATGAAGGATTTCATTATGATCGAAGAACCCATTAGGTTTGGAGAGAGAGAGAGAGAGAGAGAGAGAGATTTGGCAAGAAAAGGTTTGTAGAAGATAAAGCTTTGGTTGGGTTCTGTTGAGGTTTTGGGGAGCGAGGAGTAGGCGGCCATGTTGAGAGAAGTTGTGGGTTGAAGGGTTGTGAGAGTGGCTTGTGGGTTGAGAGGTTTTGTTGAGAAAAATGCTATCGAGATAGAAAGAGCTAGGGTGGCTGAGAGGGGGTGGCTGAGAGAGTGGTGTGGAGAGAGGTTATGTGTGTGTTGTCGAGGTTTTAGGGTTTTATTTTTTATTTTTTTGGTCTAAGTGTTGGGGGGAATTTAATTTTGGGCTGAAATCAGTGAAATGCATGGGGGAAGTTTTGGACACATTGATGGCGTTGACATTCATTTCAACATCAAATCACACGACGTATAACCTAAAAATGTGGTCTAATGCCTGAAATTTTAAGTTTTGGCATTGCCTCCATCAAAGTTCATGTTCCCTCTCTAAGTTTGGGGCTAAATTTGGGGAGAAAGTTGGAGGGAAATATTGGCGGACATGGTTTTGCTGCAAAAACATGCGCTCACACCACATTTTTATTATAAAACGTCGTATCATTCTTACATGTTGGGCACCTTGCAAGCTGGGCTCAAATTTTTACACATTCACATGACGATTTATTCGAAAACTGACATCTAAAAAGTTAAAAATCAGTCACACGACGGTTTATTGTTATACGTCGTCTGATAGGCGTTGTTTAAAGCTGTTTTTGTAGTAGTGTGTCCAGGGTGGTCTTGCTGATTTTTCTGGCTATGGCACTCTTATCTCTGATATCAAGTCATTGTTAGATCTTTGTCCAGGTTCTAGGATCCCTCATGCTATGGTTTCTAATTTATATGTACGAAATTGGACGCACCCATTCCTTTTGGAGTTAATTTGTTGCAGAACCTGAGCTCCCATACTACATGTGTCGACCAGATCTTCATGCTAGTAATCCCGGACTGTGTTGGCACCAGTGGCTAGCCAGAACTGCATCATCATATATATTTGGCGGCAGATATCGTTATCGCCGACCTTCAAAATGATGTTAGTACCAATAGTACGTGGTACAGAGTGATAAACAGTTATCTGGCAAACGCATGATATTAAAAATCGAAGATCTATCTACATCGTCCCGTCCAACAGAATAAAAAGCATATTGATTTGGAGGATGATGAGATCGCAACACCCCTATGAGAACAAACTCGACTAGTCCAAATCATGCACGTACACCACAAACCACAATCAAAGCTGCTGTGTTATAGATAGTCCAAAACATTCTCCTTATATTACTTGTATTTGTCCACAGTGTTTCTACTATTATGTTAAATGATAATCTGAAATGGACAAACACTGTTGATCTACGCGGGAATAGATATCCCTTGTGACTCGATTTCTACAGTGTTCCCAAACTAGCACAATAAAGCTGCGCTTGTTTAAACCCAAACAACTTTCTGCAGCTCATATTTTGACCAGGCTAGGATTGGCCTGCTTTTGCTGTCATTGAGATTCGGTCTACGAGCAGGAAATGTGAAATTGATAAATGGGTTGGCATTAGCTAGTCCTACTTGTTAACTAGTCAAAACCTTATAAAAAAAAAAAAAGTAGAACGTTTTCCAACTAATCCATTATTCACTTTTGAATGTACTAAGAAATTTACGAGCATCGATCCAATAGTACGTATTCGATTTGATATCCAATAACTTGGAGGCCGGCTTAGAAGGTCAAACCAGCAGTACTAGCTAGCTTAATGGATTTGGTAATTTGGTTAGGAGTTAATATAAATATTACTATATAGAGAACTCATTAAGATATCCATGAAAATCAACTTGGTCGTACATTTTCAGTCAAAGGCAAAAAAATTTGAGTAATATAAATTAGGTTTGGTCATTCCCTTTCTTGCTTAGCAAGTATTACTTTGTTTTGAAGCAAGGAGAAAGCTTAGCAAGTATATGTCACCGCGTACATACATATGCTTGATGGCTACCAACTCTTCGGGAATTAACATGCCCTCGGGACACTATCGGATTCGCATGAGATGACATATTAACAGTGTTAATTACTGCGTATTATTTTTGTCAAAATTTAATCGTATTGCTCAAAAAGAGAGCTCCATTTTTCGAGGCATATTCAGTTTACAATATTGCTTTGCATTTTGTTTAGCAAATATAGAGATATCATTCATCTCAAGTGAGTCAAGTCCATAACGCCACAACGACACTTGCAATGATTTCTTCTCCTCATTATCAGCTAAACAAAATTTTCCAAGCATGCAAAACGTACATGAGCTTGAAAGTGCCCGAGTTATAATCACTTACGGATCAATTTTACATTGAAAATTCTTCTACGCACCAATATGCATGTAATCCGAGCAACTCATATGCAGTATTTTGATCCAGCCATCTACGTCATACTGCATTCATATATACTAATATCATTAACAAAATTGAAACCCAAAAAATAATCTTAAGTGTTTCCAACTACGGAGGTGAGAACATTAGGTCGAAGAAGTTATAGACATTTAATTTGATCGGATCAAAAATGAAAAATGAAATGAAAGAATATAGGAGTCTCTAGTCTTCATTCGATCTTCTCATACGATGATTTGAGCAGGTGTAAGTGCACCTTATACGTAGAATCCGCTTCCATTTTACAAATTTATAAGTTTGACTATTTCCAACTCTTCCACAATCAGTTATGTTCACCAAGAGATTTATAGTCAGTCACACTTATATTTAAATCTAAAAGTGAAGAGAATTATTATTAACTAAAGTTGTTTTGTTTTCAACCTTGAATGTAAATTTAATGGTAACTAACCATGAATCTCTTAGTGAGTGACTGGCCATGTGAATACTACTCTTCCGAAAATACGTTAGGCAGTCCTTTTCTTATTTAATTAACAAAGTACATGAACCCAACTTTAGAATCATCGCTCTCCTTTGATATAAAACACCAGCAGATAAAGATAAAAGTGTACGGGAATCAGGTATCTTACACCAATTAATAAGCTATATATTCTATCTATCTTGAGTTCTTGACCAGTTCTCTAACAAAGTTCAAACCAGTTGCTGTCACCAAATATTAAACACGCTCTTCCATTCCAATACGCATCACTTACCAATTGCCTAGAATCTTCATATGTATCACATGTTCTCTGATCCAAACAATATATAAGTCGTTAACAATTAATATTGCAAACACATTCGTTTCTTCAGTTCGATCATTAATATTCAAACCCTTCCTTTGAG
Organism: Fragaria x ananassa; assembly: GCA_034370585.1. Taxonomy (NCBI): domain Eukaryota; kingdom Viridiplantae; phylum Streptophyta; class Magnoliopsida; order Rosales; family Rosaceae; genus Fragaria; species Fragaria x ananassa. The sequence goes on from CP139760.1 coordinate 7,309,695, forward strand.
ATGAGCAACAACAACAGCTGGTATTTGCTGAGCCGCCTAAGGAGGGCTGTGAAGAAGGTAAGCTTTCTCCTAAATCTCAACATGAACCGCTGGCGGATCACCTCCATGCTCAGCCGTTCTTCTTCCGCTGTGCAACGCATAAGGAGCTTCAACGACCGGCCAGCTGGACTGACCGCAGCCTGTGATTCCGATGAGAACTCGGAGGAGGATTCTGTGTCTTCTAGGGGATCATCACGTCATCTTCAGAGGACCATAAGCTACCTGTCGGATCAAGATGATATTGATCAGAGAGCAGAGATGTTCATAGCTAATTTCCGCCGCCAACTTCAGATTGAAAGGCAGGTCTCTTTGGAGCTGAGATACTGCAGAGGAAATAGTTTAGATATGGTATCTCCTTGATGATCACCTTTTATTAGCTATGGTGATGATGGAGGTAGACGTACTGCATGTGATTTATTTTCAAGAGAAACGCAATGAAGAAATCTTCACACTTGCGGTTGTGGAGCCTAATTTAAGATGGTTCTACTTCATTTTTTCATTCTTTTTTTTTGTGGCTTTATTTGATTGCCCAACAACGGAGGTACAGTAATAGAATAAGTACTACCCTACACATTATTTGTATTCTTTGTAAACTTCTATACGGTTCGATATTGTACATTGTATATTGTGGATTTAATAAAGATTTCAAGTCATTGGTTTTGAGGAGAGCTTGGGATCGAATTATTGATTAAAAATGTCAGTTTCCTGTTGCTGGTTTTCTAGATTTTCCACTGTTATTCAGATATTTTTTTGATACATTTTTTGTTATTTAGATTTTGTAATTGTCAATTTTGACGATTAATCAAAGGCTTTCACACGTTCATGTTTAACAAAAAAAAAAAATCCACTAATCATTCTCACTTCTCATACCTTTAAGTTGTTAAAGAAAGAAAGTGAATCTTAGTGATAAACCATGATTATATAGATGCATGGCCTGAGCACTCTATGACCTTGTAAGCAACCATTCACTCCCGGGGATCGATATGGTAAATGACGATTCCAAATCATAGCAAGTCCTTGTGTTTCTTACATCTCAATAAGAAGCCTGACGATTCACGTGTCTCCGCGACCCAAAGCGGTATATGTTACATCAATAACACAGTTAACTCTTTGCAGTTATCTATTCTCAAAGGGTTTTTCTATCACACCCCGGACCTGATGTTCAAACGATCCTCTAAAAAATCCTACGAATTTGTAACGACGTCTAATTTAATCCTATAAGCTTGAAAGACAAAACTCGATAAACTAAAAAAAATTAAATAATTTTCAAAAGCCACAAAGAATTTTAAAAAAATATATAAATAGAAATAAAAATAGCTCGAAAATAATTTTTCTTTTAAAAATAGAAAACCGAAATTTCGAGATGTTACAATCTTACCTCCTTAAAAGAATTTCGTCCCAAAATTCAAATACTAAAATTCTTTTGACTAACAAAAGAAATGAACACAATTCAAAATAAACAAAATTGCAGGATGTACTTCAATCAAACAAAAATGACATCTTCAGAAAAGATTTGCACCCAACTGCACAGGCGAAAACCTAATCCTAAGATACAAGAACCAAGCTCTTAGGTGCAACTAAAAACTACATTGAACATTTATCATTTTTGTATTCAAAACAAGTCGCTTAAAATCATTCTTGAAGAGGTAAAACAAACAACGAAAATGTTGGAATCACAATACGAAATTATTTGAAATCGTAAAAGTTGTGAACAAAATGAATAACACATTTTGAAATCCAAACCAAAACAGAACAAGATTTGAACAAACAGAAATTTCGAAAACAAAAAAGTAAGAAAGTCGTCCTCACTGAATCCCTTTTTCTAAATCTAATGTCATCCGCCCACTTAGTAACTGATAAAGTCCTAAAGTTAATTTCTAAAGGTCCTAAACTTCCACAGATCTAGGATGTCGAAAACAAGGTTAGCTCTGATATCACTTTGTCACACCCCGGACCCGATATCCAAACGGTCCTCCAAAAAATTCTATGAACTCGTAACGACGTCTAGTTTAATCATATTGGCTCGAAAGACAAAAATAGACAAACTAAAAATTTTGAATAATTTTTGAAAGCCATAAAGAATTTGAAGAATAATAGAAATTGAAATAAAAATAGCTCAAAAATAATTTTTCTTTTAAAAATAGAAAACTGAAATTCCGAGATGTTACATTATCTCTCTCTCTCTCTCTCTCAACCCTACTCTGGTCTCCTACAATCGTGACAATCTTTCTAGAATTGTAATTTGTGTAACCTTTATGGTTTGAAGTCGATATATGTTCAGTCCTTATGATTTCATTTTAATATGAATGATCTTGAAAGTCCCGATTTTCTTTCCAGATGGTCATTTCGTCAATTTTCATAGTTAAAATGCTGACATGGCCGTTAAAAATATTGAAAATTTTAATGGCCACGTTAGCAATCTAACAAGAAAAAATTGGTGGAATGACTATTTAGAAGGAAAATCGTGCTTTAAGGACCATTCAGATTAAAATAAAACCACCAAATGAAAATCTCCTCTCTGTTCTGATTACCCCATAATCGGCCGAGCTGGGCGACACCTTAAAAATTGGCCGCCTAGACGGCTTAGGCGGGTGTAGGCGGTCTCGGCGGGTTTGAGAAACATGTCTTTAATTTTGTTCAACACCAAGAAGGCAGGAATTGGATTTGAAAAATTACATCACCTTGAAAGCTATGACAATGGATCACTCTTCTTCAACTATAACACCGTGAATTGGTAGAGGATTAAGGTAGGATTCGTGGCTGAGGTCGTTGACGACGGCGCTGAAGTTGGGATTGTTGTTGATGTTGTCATCGACGGCGTCAGCGTCGATCTAGTCGAGTCCACCAGAAGTGAAGGCGTTGTTAAGGTTGTGAATTCGTGATGAGGGTGAATTGGGAAACGTGTTTGAGAGAGAGAGAGAGACCGTTGTGGATTGGTGGAGGCGTTGATGCTGCTTGCTAGGTTTAGAGAGAGAGAGAGAGAGAAACTGTGGTGGAGGCGTTGATGTTGCTAGCTAGGTTTAGGTAGAAATAGAATGAAAGTGTGAACTTTGAGTGTTTGACCTCGATCAGTAAGTCTTTTTCTAATTTTATTTTAAGCTACTAATAATTGTTAATTGTAACTTTTTTCTTTATTTTGATAGCATGTAATTAATTGTAGGATTTTTAATAATATTATATATTATTTTTATGTCATATAATAATAAAAAAATACAAATTCGATTAATTCCTTATGAATCCCCAATTAATCTTTTAAGCGCTGTCTGCCCGACTAGCGCCCAGCGTTTTATAGAGCCTTAAAAACGACAATATATAACTAAATAGATATCGACTTCAAATCACATAGGCTATACAATATTTTACCCATCTTTCTAATTGATCAAAAAATTGATTGAATAACTATTTAGAAGGAAAATCGTGATTTTAAGGACCATACAGATTAAAATGAAACTACTGAACAAATATCGACTTTAAACTACATGGACTATACAATATTTAACCCAAAAATCTACAATTTAAGGACTCATGTGTAAAAGGAAGAAAATTTTCTCTATATTTTTGTGAAATAACTGTCTATAACATTTACCTCAAAAACTGAAGAGTCGATATTCAAGAACTTTTTTATGGCTCGTCTCCTCTCTCTCGCCCATACCCTAGCTCTCATCCTTTCTGATGCCGCCAGTGGGTGTTGGGATGGTGGCGGAAACAACTTTGTGATGTTAGGTAGCCTCGGCTGGCATCAGGCATCGAGATTGTCACGGCTCTGCCTTTCTCTTCTTCTCATTTTTCAGTAGCGGCGAAAAGGATGATTGTTATTTGGGTTTGAATGATTCTCAACTTGCAACAATGGTGACTGAGACTCGGGGTCTTGGCTCAAGTTTGAAATTACAGAGGTGGTTTGGAGGCCTTGTGAGTTCTCCGTTGACGTTAGAAGACAAAGACATCAGTGGTTGTGTTGGTTGAAAAGAATCATAGACGCGTTGATGATGGGCTTATGGACTCGCTGTTGTGGGTGTTTCCCTGGCTGAGCTGTCCATTGGTGATGGAGGCCTTAACGTTACGGTCAGCTATGCCGCTGGTGGTGGTGGTGTGTCGGTGATGGTTGGCAATATAAGCTTATGGTTTCTTTTGTCAGGTTTAGGTTTTAGGCCTGGTTTGAAGCTAGGGCTGCAAAGGTTATGTTGGGCTTTGGGACTAGGTGTTGATTATGAGTCACTTTGGGCTGATCCAGTGTGTTGAAATCGTTTGGTCTCTTGAGGTTCTCTTGATTGTTGTTCCGGGGAGATGTCCTCTATGTAGGGTGGTTCTGGCGTCATGAATAAGTTAGGCATGCTTAACATGTTTAGGTACCTTATTCTTGTTTTTCTTCACTCTATGGGATTCAACATAGAAATGGTCTTGATTACCTTCTTATGTGGCACTTGCGTGTAAATCGTGTTCATGTTGTTTGTTGACATTCATTCAATTTAAAGCTTAACGTTCTTTGATTGAAAAAAAAAATTGTCTACCACTTTATGTTGTTATTTTCCTCAAAAAATAAAATAAAATCATCCATAGCTATTATTTGAGTTTTTACTTTTAAGAGGAGAAACAAGTCAAACAACAAACGAATGTTTTTCTTAAAAAATAGATGAAAAATAAAAGAAATGTTTTAGGATATTCTATATCTTTCTAGATATTCTTTATGTGTGTCTTAACCTATGCTAATAGGATATGTAGTTTGATTAGATCTATGTATTCTTTATCCTTACCATATTAGTATTGTGTAATTCCCTATATAAAAAGCTCATATCAATGAATAAGATATTTATCTTTCACAATTCTCTATTCTCTTGTTATCCATCTTTGTCTCTACATTTTATACTTCATCACGTTATCATGCACTTTGTTATAACCATAGAACTAATAGCCCACCATTTATTTTTCAAAACCCTAAAAAATACGTTTTTTGGCTCATATGTCCGACTGCTGCCGCTGCCGCTGCTTGTTTTCCCGGCCTCCGCTTGACATCACCGGCTACCAATCTTTTGGCCACCACCCACCGACGATTCTTGGTTTCCTCCGACTACAATTTTCGACTTCTTCAAGTGTTTGAAGTCCCAAAACGTATGTTTTGAAACTCTAAACTTTTTCAAGTTCAATAACTCGAGGAGGATAAAAAAATTTTCTCCCTTCTCCATCTTCATTCTATGTTTGAGATTTAGTGCGTGCAAGTACCAAAATCCCATAATTTTATTCGCGGGTCAAGAGTGTGTTTGATCACTCTTGTTTCTTTGTCAGGGTTGTGAATGATCAACCCCGATCTTTCTCCGGATTGTGTTTGATCAATCCGAGGCCTTTTTTTCCGATTTGTGTATGATCAATCCGAAGGACAAATCATTAAAAACATCATTTTTGAACTCTATCAAGTCTCATAACAGCTTGGTTTTGTATGTAAGAGCAATGTAACATTCTGCTCCTTTGAGTTTTGACGTATTCGATGCCTAAGGCGAATCTTCGCTTGGTATCTATGGAACCTTTTCGTTGGAAATGATTAAACCATATGTTTTGACCCCCAAGCTAACAAGCCTAGATGCCGAAATTTCACATCTCATGGGCTCAAAGTCTTTGACGCGCCACATCGATAAAAACCTTCAATGATCTGTACAAAAAGTAATTACCACAATGTACTGTGGAATACACTCATGGAGCGTTTCTTGAAACATTCATATAACTCTACTTGTTAAGTTATTAGTCAAGTGGATTGCTTACCACTTCAAAAGACTACATATTGTCGATGATCTTTTGTGGCATCATGATCCACATAATCTTTAGCGGATTCGATCATATCAAGTTTTGTAGGTCTTCCAAGTTGGTTTGTGTGAGGGTTCTTTTTGTTTTGGAAGTAACTAAGTCAAAGTTAATCTCAAAGGATTGATTTATCGAATTAACCTTGGGTGTGTTTCAAGACCAGAGAGAGAAGCTTGTAGCATGAGCTGGCGTGGGAGCTGAAGGCACGCTGCAGTGGTGAAAATTGATTTGCGTTTTGAAGAGTAATTTCTGGGAAGGGATCTGCTTTTCAAAGGACAGGGATTTGGAAGAAGGCTGGAGAGGGGTTTTTTGGCTTGGAGATTTGGAAGCATGAAGGCTTGAGTGTTTTTCGGGGATTACTTGTTTGTGTTGCTTGATCCCTTTGCAGCTCCCCAAATCCCCCTTTTTATAGAACGGGATTGGAGGGTTTTGCTATGGGTCGCGACGCCTAGTCCGCCATGTAAAATGATCACTTTCCTCGAATACCCCGCGAGCTAGCAGAGAGAAGTTGACTTCGCGGAGTGGAGGAGATGACTCACGGCGGGGAGGCCGTGAGGATGACTGCAAGGACGGAAATCCAGGGACAGGACGAACCACATAACTTGAATCTCGTGATCTTGTCGTCCAAGGACGAAAGAGCTGCCTTGCAACCAGTTGCCGACCTTCTCCTTCCATGTAAAAGGATCACTTTCCTCGAATACCCCACGAGCTAGCAGAGAGAAGTTGACTTCGCAGAATGGAGGAGACATCTCACTGCGGGGAGGCCGCGAGGACGACTGTAGGGACGGAAATCCAGGGATAGGACGAACCAAATAACTTGAATTTCATGATCTCGCCACCCAAGGACGAAAGAGCTACCTTGCAACCAGTTGCTGACCTTCTCCTTCCTTGGATTGGGGCGGATGACATTTTTTTTGTTGTGCAAAGCTTGTTGCCATACTGCTGCAAGGAGGGGGAGATGAAATAAGTGACTGTGTAATCGGCGAAGGAGAAGGAAATGAAGGTTGGGCTTTTTCCAAAAGGAGTTTGTAAAGTAAACAAGGTGTTGGGATTTAGATTAAATGTATTTTGGGCTTAAAAGATGAGCAGTCTAATCTTCACGCTTTTTACCAATTAGTCACCCACTTAAGTCGTTAGGCCTCACTACCAGAAGAAAGGCTTTAGCCGACGAAAAAAAAAAACCAGGCCGACGAATTTTATTTTCGTCGGCTAATTTAAAATCTTCGTCGGCTATGGTCAATAAAATTTCGTCGGCTTAATAATTTTTTTCGTCGGCTATAGTCTGTGAACTTTAGCCGACGAAATTTTCAAAAGTTTAGCCGACGAAATTTTCAAAAGATAAACCGACGAAAAATATAATTTCGTCGGCTAAAGTGTCTTATATTTACAGATTTGGACAACAACTCATCTGAAAAAAAAAAAAAACTATACGTAGAACCTTCAAACGCAAAAAAGTCATGAAATAAGATATGACCAGAATGATGAAATACGTCTACGGTTGAAAAATAACGGTATTCCGGTAAAGTCTCGGTGCCGATAGTTGACTTACCCTTATTATTCACTATGTTGCAGATTTGACGTTTGGTGTCTGATTGACTATTGTGATACCTTTCCAGAAGCGTAACGGCGCTACGAGTCAAACTCATTGCAATTGCCATGATGTACAGGCTTTTTTGGCCATCCGAGTCCGTTTAGGGCTTCAAAATGCAGTTTTCTTATTTTCGATTAGAGTTGACCGTTTCGATCGAGCCCTTAACTTTGTTGAATCCAGTTGAATTTTTAATCATACACATATTTCATCATAATGATCATATCTCACAGTCGAATTTTGGTTTGTGAATTTTAGTCATCGGAATCACAACGTGTCTACTATTTTCCGTTATTCGGGTTTATGGGGAGCCCTATCGTCGGAAGGTAAATGTCTCAAAATTTTTATATGGGAAGTTGCGTCTCATCTACGTGAGAGTTTTTTGTGTGGAAGGTTTGACCAAACTACGTAATATAGAGGGGGGATATGAGCGTTTTCGTGTGATAAGTGACGATGGATTATGGTTGACCGTTTCGATCGAGCCCTTAACGTTGTTGGATCCAGTTGAATTTTTTACCATAGATGTATTTCGTCATAATGATCATATCTGACGGTCGAATTTTGGTTTGTGAATTTTAGTCATCGGAATCACAACATGTCTACTAATGTTGTATAACTTGTTTAGTAGGTTATACAACTTTGTGAACCAACTCTACATAGGAAGCAAAATTATTAAAAATCTCGCGAAATAAGATGTGTTCAGAATGGTGAAATACGGCTATGGTTCAAAAATCACGTAAATCGGGTAAAGTCTCGGAGCCGATAGTAGCGGTCAACCCTATTTACCGTTATTATTTCTTATGAGACCCTATCGTCGAAAGGTAAATGTTTCAAAATTTTTATATAGGTGGTTGCGTCTCATCTACGTGAGAGTTTTTCGTGTGGAAGATTTGACCAAACTACGTAATATAGGGGGAGATATGAGTGTTTTCGTGAATTTATAGACTTTTGCCGACGAATAACCTAATATTTCGTCGGCTATAGTTATTTTTTAATTTTTTAATTACATACTATAGCTGATGAATAACTTAATATTTCGTCGGCTATATTATTTTTAATTTTTTAATTACAGACTTTTAGCCGACGAATTTCAAAGGTTTAGCCGACGAATTTATAAAGTTTAGCCGACGAGTTTAGAAGGTTTAGCCGACGAATTGGTGTATAGCCGACGAAATTGGTATCTTTAGGCGACGAAATTTTCAAAGGACTTTAGCCGACGAAAAAGTCGTCGGCTAAAGTCAAAAAATTTTCAACCAAAAGTTTTTGGCGGTAAACCAAAATTTTCAAAGGACTTTAGCGGACGAAAATATTTGAAAAGTCGTCGGCTAAAGTCGAAAAATTTTCAACGAAATTTTTTTGGCGGTAAACCAAAATTTTCAAAAGAGTTTAGCCGACGAAAATAAAGAATTTCGTCGGCTAAAGTTCTTTATATAGCCGAAGATGGATGGTAAGAAGTCTATTATCTGCCAGTTTCTCCTTGGTACGCACCAGTTTCTCCTTGGTACGCACCAGTTTCTCTACTTCTACTATCATTTGTATCTTGGGCCTTTTCCTACAAATTAATAATCCTAATATTACTGCTGCTGCTTTTACTGTTTTACAGAAGCGGGGCAGAGGAACCGGCAATTGAGACATCTAATTAATTAGCATCACAAAAGCTTCAGTTTTGATCTAGTAAACCATTCGCAGGTTCTCAATGCCGGCCATCCAATACTCAAAACGATGCTTTTGGTGATGTTTGTTACTGCATGATCTTTAGCCCTGTCAGAGTAGAACTCTTCAGCTGATTAGAGAATCAGAGGCACTGTCACCTATGCATTAAAGTTTCTGCAGTTTTTTTTTCAAAACCCAGCAACTTTAGCCGACGATATTTAAACACTATATTCGTCGGCTATAGTATTTTTAATTTTTTTATACGGTTTAGCCGACGAATAACCTAATATTTCGTCGGCTATAGTTATTTTTTAATTTTTTTTATAAGCTTTAGCCGACGAAATATTTTATATTTCGTCCGCTATAGTTATTTTTTTAAATTTTTTTACAAGGTTTAGCCGACGAAATATACTATGTTTCGTCGGCTATAATTATTTTTTATTATTTATTACGCACTTTAGCCGACGAATAACCTAATATTTCGTCGGTTAAAGTTGTTTTTAAAATTTTTTTATAAGGCGTTTAGCCGACGAAATATTTTATATTTCGTCGGCTATAGTTATTTTTAATTATTTATTACGCATTTTAGCCGACGAATATTTCGTCGGCTATAGTCCCGGACTATAGCCGACGACATTTTTTTCGTCGGCTAAAGTGGGACTATAGCCGACGAAAAAAAAAATTTTGTCGGCTAAAGTCATCACAGACGGCCTTTTCCCGACGACACTATAGCCGACGAAGGGTCGTCGGCTAAGGTCTTAGCCGACGAATTTTTTTAACAGGCCGACGAAAATTTTTTGTCGGCTAAAGTACTTGTTCTGGTAGTGCCTGAGTTTCAAGCCCAAGACCGACACATTTTTAACGACATTAAATCGGTGGACGAGCGTTACGTGTCAACGTAACCGTCTACACCATACCCACTTTTACAAGCCCCAATGATGCCTGTATACGGCTTGGGCCCACATGAATGCATGTGTGTGTTTGCTTGAGTTAAATCAAGGTTTAACCTAAGATTGCATGAAATTATCGCGTGACGAAGTATTAATGGGTCGTGTGATTTTTTGGGTATCAACATTAGCCCCTTTGATTATGTGGGCCATCTGAAGCATGAAATGGGCCATATAATCAAAGAAAAGCTAGAAAATTAACCCGGCCCACTAGCTATTGGCCCAGGCTCTCCATCTTATTCCACTTTGACTCTTTTCCTTACTCCGAACTCTTGGAATTCTCTTTTCGGACGGTTTCTTCTTCCTTTTGCTCTTCTTTGTTATAGTGAGGCACAGTTACTTCTCGCCGCAGGGATTAACTTTTCGATCGAGTTTTCCCGGATCGCCCCCAACTTTCTTTGAATCGCCACTGCCCGGCTGCGCCGAATCCGCTCAGGTGAGACCATGTTTATTAAACCGGGTACCTTTGCTTGCGGATTCTGAGTTTGCAAGGGATGTGCTTGCCATTAGCTTTGCCTTATTTGGCCTGCTGGGGGCGCTGTGGGGATGCGCCATCCCTACAGTAATGGTTTTACGCAGGAAACAAGGAATTAGATTATTGACATTGATGCTGACATCATGCATGTAACTGAGTTCTCGTTCACTTGGAATTATATTTTTTTTTGGGTTATGAAGGATGATCCTTTTAGTGCGTGTGCCTACTATGCTTGCATGTCCTTTGTTTTATTATAGACTCTGCGATGCATGAGCTTGGCGATGAACACGTCACACCCTAGCTTGGCTTGACTTGCTTTTGTTGATTGCTCTTGTTTGTGGAGGCTTGCGTCTCGTCTTAGTACTTGCTTTTACTTCTTTGCATAGATGTTGCTTTTACCATCGGGTGTTGTTAGGATATGTGTATCGGTGTGCAAGGCTATGTCCGCTTGGCCATCATGGCTATGCTTGGGATAATGTACCGATAACAGATTGGTTATGGGGATTTATAATAATATGACATGCTTTGGCTTGGCATTCCTTGGGGTGCTGTATCTCAAGCTTTGAGGTACTCGCATGTTTTGTCGTTGTTGGTCTTGAGTTGATGCATATTGGAATTTTGATTTGAAGATGCAATCCTGCTTATATGCATCTCCCCTTGTCTTTTGCAGGAAAAACTTGTTATGGCTCTGAAGGTTAAAGCTTCTCAACCTGTTAAGCTCCATGACCATTATTTCTCATTGGAAGATGGTATCAAAACTGCATCTACGGCGGTGAGTGGTGAAAGTGATTTGGAGGGGGCGCCTCATGAGTTTGCGGCTTGCTTTGTTCCTCCAAATTCTATCTCCAGGCTGTTGATTGAACGAGGGGATTACCCAGCAGTGCCTATTTGCTTTAAGTACTTTTCGAAGCCTATCACGGGTTGGTCGAAATGGATATGTCATGAGATGGAGCAAGAGGAGTACAAAGAAACTATTAATGAGGCAGGGGCTAGAATTTCTTTGTTCATCTATGGTTTCTGTGAAGTTTACAAAGATGACATTTGCCTCTGTCATGTTGTACGAAGATGGAGTCCTGTCACTCACACATTTATCTGCTCTTGGGGGGAGTTCACTCCTACCTTAGAGGATGTAAGCAACATCATAAGGCTTCCGTTGACCGGAGATGCTGACCCTCTCAATATAGTGCTGGATCGGGATGAGCAAGGAAGATTAGAGATCTTAGAGTCAGGGGCTTGTTTTTCTAAGGAGAGGTTCCGATTTTGCCATTGGGTGCGGCACTTCTGGGGTTCAACTGATGGGAAAGGCGCTGGTTTTGCTTCTGGTTGCCGCCTAGCGGCCATTTTCGCTTATTGGTTGGGTATATTCCTTTTTCCTGACTTTCCTTACGAGAGTGTCCAACGATGCTTCTTTCCTCTTGCCATCAAGCTAACAGCTGGCACCCGTTTCCCGCTGGCCTCTCTGTTCCTCAGCCATCAATACCAGATGCTAGACTAGATTCTTGAAGATGAAAAGGTAGGTGCGGGGAAGTACAACATCGGTTCTCTGGTGTCTACTTTTTTCTTACAGGTGTTTATTTGGGAGAGGATTAAAAATATAGAAGTACAACCAGCAGCTCCTAGCATGATTGCTCAATTTGAGAGAGCCAAGAGGAGCTTCAATCTTGTCGGGCTACCTCTGTGCTTTAGGTGGTTGAGAAGGAGACCAGCAAAAGGGGCATTCAGGCTTGCCATGTTGAATGATGTTGATTTGTTCAAGTTCCGGCCGTATATTGTTGAGCATGACTTTCAGAAAAACCCTTTCTTCTATCCGAGCAGCCAGTCTTCGCCATACCTGAGTGATTTGGAGCTGTTTTTGGCTACCGGTATGCAATCTATTCCATCTTATAATGCGTGCTCCGGTCCTTCGGCAGAGGTGTACGCCCCTCACAGAGTTAGGAGGCAGTTTGGTTTCGACCAAGGGGTTCCAGCTCCTTTTGGCGATGAAGATGTTGGGGGTGTGTCAAGAAATTCCTTGGTGAGGCTGAGGTTCCTGGCAGAGAAGAGTTCTCCAGCTGTGTGGGGAAAAGGTGTGACGTTGGTGCCGTTACGTCGGCGTTTGAGAGGTTTAGAAAATCACAGCAGGTTGAATTTAGGAAATTTGTTGAGACTGAGGGTGTCCGGATGTGCCCTGTTGCAGAGCGCAAGAACAAAATGTTGCTTCCTAGTAGCACTATCAGGGGCATGGCTTCTAGGTTGAATCTGCCCTTCCTTGAGGTGTACTCAGATGGCAGGACACGAGAGGTTGGCCATCTTGGTGAGGTTCTTAGGGTGGAGGAGGACGAGGACCGTGTTGTAGGGGGTGTGGCCTCTAACAACAAAGGGAAGCTCAAGAGTAGGGGCATTCGTTGTTTTAAATCAAAGGCCGCGATGATTGGCACTTCTCTTATTGAGGTTGAAAATGCTAATGGAGTTCTTTTGAAAGTTCCGCCACGCATGGCTGAAAGCATAGAGAAGAAGAAAAGGAAGACATGGTCTCTCTGGATCCCATTGAATTTCATTCGGAAGAGGAGAAGTTGCATTAATCAAATTTAAATTTTCTCGCTCTATTTCAGAGTATCCAGTCATTCGAAACTGATTCGCTTCTATTTCGACTTTATCTCAGGATTAGGTGACAATCTAGGGGAGAAAAGTGTACAGGCTGTTCCTTCTATTCCTTCTAGGCGGAGCTTCCGCATTGCCAAAATGGTAACACCTGATCCTAGGCCACCTGTTTATGTGAACTTGAGCAGTGCGCGAGGTGTTGACGGAGAGGATGACGCCTCGCTTGATGATGTTGGCAGCCGGGTATTATTATTATTACTAATATTATTATTATTTTATATTTTTTTTTGAAAGAAAATCATCGGATGGACTAAATCTGCTTGGCATGAGATTAAGCTTGGTGTGATTACAATATTGAGATTGCATTGGTTTGATATATCCGGATATGATCTTGATATATAGGCATATGGCATGTTCGTCTTAAGCATATGTAGGAGTTAGGATAGTGCATGTAGCTTGGTTTAATGGAAGATGGGGGGCAGGTGAGTTTCTAGATGTCTTCATTGTAATTTGCGTATAAGGGGATTTCGAGCACGTGTTATGGTATTTGTGTACTTGAGATTTCAGCGTTGTTTGTCATGAGCATTTGCTTCTTGCGCATAGGTGCATGTGGTTGTTTTGCATAGTGCGTTTATGATGACTTGTTTGTTTTTGCAGACCAAAACTCCGGTGAACAAGGGCAAATCTCATAGCACTCATGGTACCACTTCAATGGACCATGACCATAATGTCAATGAGGTACGCTATAAGGCCCGCAGCTTGTTATGATTTTCTTTTTCTTCCTCTTCTCGCAATGACTTTGCTATCTTAAAGAGCAATTCTTCCGGCGGGAGGGACGGTCGCAGTGATAGTCGATTATGTAATCAAACTTTGTTGCATGGGGGATTGTTTCACTGGTCACCTATATGATGATTGATTTTTTTTTTTGCTTTGCTAGGATGCTGGTATTGATAGCCCGGTTAAGGAATCTATTGTTGTCGGCACTGTTGCTAACTTAGCGGAACAGTCCGCTGATCCTGTCACGGTGGATGTTATTGACATCTTGATGGAAGAAAATGCTGAGGTGGATGCTGATTCTCATGGGGATATCCGCGATGCTCAATTCGAAACCGTAAGTTTTTTTTTTTGCTCGTAGCATGTTTTAGCCCCCATGATTATGTGGAGTGTGGAAAAGGATGACAGAATTCACGTAATCAGAATGCTCAGCTTGTTGTCTTTGGGATTTACTTATCATGTTGAGGCTTGATGTATAGTTGTCGTGAAAGTTCCTTCCTTTTTATCTTCTTTCTTGTGCAGTTGGAGTTAGCCTCGTCGGGCATTGGAGAAAATCCCGAGCCCCCCTTTCTTGCTGTAACTAATGGGAACGAGGATTCTGCAGCCTTGATTGGTGGTGGGATGCCTTCATGTGCTACTCTAATTCTCTCTTTTGTTCCTGGTTCTGGCTAGGCGGGGGGGGGGGGGGGGGGGATCGTTCGTTGACTTGGAGACAAGGTTCAGCAGTTTCGTCGCCCTTTTTGATGACATAAATCATCATTCTAGCCTCACCATAGATAGCATTGCGCAGCCGTTGAGTGGCAACCAATGTTCTTTCGAGGGTAGCAAGGTTTCTTTAGAGTTTATGGCTCCTTTGACTAACTTCGTTTGCAAGCATGGCGGGGGCAGCTTTTCTAACTTGCTTGTTGGGGCGAAGAGTGCTCGCCAGAAACAGGTCTTGATTGAGTATCTTGGTCAGCTATTGCATAGCATGGCGTTTAAGGAGGTGAGTGATGAGGAGACTTTTCTGATAAGGAGGGATGCATGCCGTGATATGGTGGATTGGGGTCTTAATGTCGGCTTCATATGTGATCATTTGAAGAAGGTTGCCAGAACTCTCTTCGTGCTCAAGCCTGCTGGCTTAGAGGACTGCTTCAGGGAGGTTCATCAGTTGGAGCAGCTTGTGCTTGAGCTAAAGAGCGAGCTTGCGCGCGCAGAAGAGCAACTGGGGAAGGCAAAAGAGGATCTCCGTGTCAGATTTGGCGATGTTAGCGTGGCTTCTGGTTTGGAATCTCCTTGGGCTTCCCAGAGTCGTGCAGCTGATGGCCTGTTCTAGCTTTGTTCCTATCTTATGATCTTTTGCTCAGGCTTGGAATCAGATGCATTTTTTTTTACTTAGGATGAACTCTCAGTATTTGCTCCGCTCCCTTTATTTTTTTTAAGGCTTGGAGCATGATCCCTTGGCTGCTTTTGCATTTTGCCGAAGGCTTGATGTAGGATAACTCGGATTCTTGCATGTGCATATATATAACTTTCTTCTTCTTGCTTGCAGACTCTTTTTTTTTTCTTTGGATTTTTAATGGGTAGGCTTCAAATATATGCGCGTAATCTTCATCTTCTGCAGTGGTCGCTGCAGGGACTTACTACGATACGGGCTTTAATTGCACATCCCCCTTGTATGCAAAATTGTCCTCACGCAGAGGCTAAAGCTCTGAGCAGAGGCGAGATGGCTTCGCGTTAAAACAGTAGCCTTAAGGCGGGGCGAGGCTGCTCTGCGCGGGGAACTTCGCGAGGAAGAAGACTTCGTGTCAAGACAGTAGCCTTAAGGCGGGGCGAGGCTGCTTTGCGCGGGGAACTTCGCGAGGAAGAAGACTTCGTGTCAAAATAGTAGCCTTAAGGCGGGGCGAGGCTGCTTTGCACGGGGAACTTCGTGAGGAAGAAGACTTCGTGTTAAAACAGCAGCCTTAAGGCAGGGCGAGGCTGCTTTGCGTGGGGACTTCGCGAGGAAGAAGAAGTTCAAGCGAGGCGAGACGGCTTCGTGTCAAAACAACAGCCTTAAGGCGGGGCGAGGCTGCTTTGGGCGGGGAACTTCGCGAGGAAGAAGACTTCGTGTCAAGACAGCAGCCTTAAGGCGGGGCGAGGCTGCTTTGCGTGGGGACTTCACGGGGAAGAAGAAGTCCATGCGAGGCGAGATGACGCTCTGGCGAGGTGAATTCCAGGCAAGGCTTCGCGTAGATGAGGTCCAGGCAGGATTCCGGACTCGCACACCACCCCCCCCCCCCTTTTTTTTGGAAGTTACAAGGAGCGAGAGGTGCGAGAAGTTAGGGAAGTGCTTTTTCATCATTCTTTTTTTTTTGCCAAAAGCAATACAAAAGGTTGTAATATCACCCTAATGGTGTGATTACAAGAAGGGGCTATTGCCAAACCTTTTGAAAAAGCTTCTTCCTTTCTTGAAAGTAAGGACTGAAATTGCATAACTAACAGTAGTAGAGTTTGAGCCATTTTCCATTGATGGGGCTTATGTGAGCTCCACCGGTGATAGAAGTAAGCACATAGTAGCCACTGCTGTGAGATTTCTTGACGACGAATGGTCCCTCCCACTGCGGTGCAAATTTTGATGGTCCTGAAACTTGCTTCCTCACCCAGTCAGCTGTTTTGAGCACCAAGTCGCCTTCTTTGAAACATCTTTCTTTGACCGTCCTGTTATATGCTTGAGTGACCTTCTCGTGATACGCCTTCATGTTTTCTTCGACTTGCTGCCTCTGTTCGTCTGCCGCTTCCAAGTCCATGAGTCGCCAATCAAAACAAGATGATGCATCCCATTCCAGGTCGTTTACGGTCAACACTCTGGTTGTTGGAACCGTTAGCTCGACTGGAGAAATTGCTTCTGAACCATTAGGGGGAGAAACCCGTGGTTGTTCGGCGTGATGTATGGTAAGCCCATAGCGCATCTGGGAGGTGGGTGCTCCAACCCTTTTCATATTCAAACACCATCTTGCTTAAGATTCTTAGTAGAGTCTTGTTTGTAGCTTCTGCTTGACCGTTTCCTTGAGGGTAGTACGGGGTTGACTTCCGATGCTTGACTCCATATCCCTTGAGCATGTCGCTGACTTCTCTATTCACAAAAGGGGTTCCATTATCTGTGACGATCTTGTAGGGGACTCCATGCATGCAGATGATATACTCTCTTATGAAATTGCAGACCACAACTCCTGGTGCCTTGCGAAGGGGGATTGCTTCCACCCATTTTGTTGAGAATTCTATGGCTGTAATTATCTTGACACAACCCTCTGAGGCTGGGTTGATTTTTCCCACAAAATCAAGCCCCTAAGTGTGGAAGGGCACGGTGTCTCCATGTCTTGAAGAATGGTTGAGGGCTTGTGAATTAGGTTGTCATGTGCTTGGCATGTCTTCACTCTCATATAAGCATCCTTCCTCATTGTTGGCCAATAATAGCCAAGGCTTAATAGTTGCCAAAGAGCCTTCTTTTGCCCTGATGCTCACCGCATTCTCCTACGTGTACTTTCTCCAGGACTTGGTGTGATTCTACACTTCCCAAACATCGCAGTGGCTTCCTGTTGAAACATTTTTTGTACAGTACCCCTCCATCAACAACATACCTTGCAGCTATTTTTTTTTTTCTTGTACTTGGGTTTCGTATCTGCTGGGAGTATTTTGTTGAGTAGGAATTCCAAGTACGGAGTTCTCCAATCATCGGCTGACGTTACTGCGAGGACTTCTTCTTCTGAAGGAAGCACATAACACTTAGAGCATGCAGCTTGCACTTTAGATGCATGCTCCTTCATCTTCGGCCATTAGTATCCTTTGCGCAAGAGTCGTCTGTACAAGCTAATTATTTGTTCAAGTCTGCATGTGGCCTTGTGTACTTCGTCCATTCTCTGCCTGGCTTCCCTTTCGCAGTTGCACCTAGCCAAGACATTTCCTGAGAGGCGCTTGTATAGTTTGTCGTTGAGGATTATATAGTCTTTCATTGTCTTCAAATCATTGCCAGCATTCTGACTCATCAAACTACATTTGATGGGCTTTCGCCAATCATCCTCCTCAGGTAACTCGGTAAGAATCATCGCTTCCGTGCATGGCTTGTTTTTTTGTATTACTGCGATGTTTGGATGGTTTCTTGTGAACGACAGTTTAGACCAAAGCGTGGCTAAAGCATCTGCATATCTGTTGGTGGATCCTGGTATATGCTCCATGGTGACGTGATCAAAATCCCCACTATCTTTTCTGCCAGAGTTCTATATAGTGCTAAAGTCGGCTCCTTCAGCACAAAATCACCCTTCATTTGGCTGATGACCAGGTTTGAATCCCCAATCACCTTTATCCTTTTAACTCCAAGCTCCACTGCAGTAGACATACCAGTGATGAAAGCTTCATACTCTGCTGAATTATTGGTGTAGGGAAAGCTTAATTTAAATGACAGAGCTTTGGTGTTGCCTGTAGGATCTACTAGCACAACTCCAGCTCCTCCCCCATTGCTTGTGGCTGATATATCAAAGAAAAGGGTCCAGGGCTGCTGGCTCTTTGGCGCCTTTTCAGTCACTACCCCTACCATTTCTGGTAGCTCCCCTGGAATGTCTTGCATGAGGGAGACTTCTTCGTTGCAGAGAAACAAAGCAAGCATGTTAACCACTGCTTGATCAAACTCTGACAACTACAACAACCATCTAGCAAGTACCTTACAGGGTCAGTCTTGACCATGAGTTGAAGTTTATGTGCGAGTAAGTAATGACGGAGCCTTTGTGCTGCATATACAAGAGCTAGACAGATCTTTTCGGTCTTGGGGTAGCGTGCTTCAGCTTCCCCCAACAAACGGCTCACATAGTACACAGGATGCTCCTCTCCATTCTCATCATCTTGTGTGAGGGGCGTTCCCACCGCAGTGTCAGTCGTAGCTAAACACAATTTGAGGGGTATGCCAGGGATTGGTGCCTTTATGGTTGGTAATTTCGTAACAAGCTGTTGTACCTTCTCATAGGCTCTCTTGCACTCTCCGGTCCATGAAAACTTTGTCCCTTTTTTAAGGAGAGGAGTGAAAGTTCTTATCACCGCAGATAGGCCTGGGATAAAGTGCCTGATATAGGATAGCCTTCCCAGGAAGCTTTTCAGCTGCTTTTGGTTTGATGGTGATGCAGTGGAGGCTATAGCTCTTGCTTTATCTGGATCCACATCAATTCCCCTGTTATGAACCACAAAACCAAGAAACTTGCCAATCGACACTTTGAAAGAAAACTTCTTTGGGTTCAGTTTTACTATGTATGCCCTGCACCTCTTCAATACCTTCCTCAGTATGCTCCAATGTTCGCCTCTTGTTTTGGACTTCACCACCAGATCATCGACGTAGTCCTCAACTTCTTTCCTCATCATATCATGAAAAATGGCAGTCATTGCACGCTGATATGTTGCTCCGGTGTTCTTTAAACCAAAAGGCATGACTGTGTAGTGAAAATTTCTGTATGGGGTGCGGAAAGCAGTTTTCTCAGCATCTCTGGTGGCCATTTTTATCTGGTAGTAGCCACTGAATCCGTCCATGAAGGAGAGCATGCCTTGGCCTGAAGTTGAATCGATGAGCATGTCCATATTTGGTAGCGGGAATTCATCTTTGGGGCAAGCTTTGTTTAGGTCTCTATAATCAATGCAGATCCTAACTTGGCCATTTTTCTTCTTTACAGGGACAATATTGGCAAGCCATGTGGGGTGCTTGACGGATTTAATGAAACCGCATGCTAGAAGCTTTTTGATTTCTTGCTTGATCTGTACTTCATCTTCTTTGTGGTAATTTCTCCTTGCTTGTATGACTGGCTTAGCCCCAGGCTCGACGTTCAGTGTATGGCATACAAGGCTTGGGTTTAACCCTGACATTTCTTCATAATTCCAAGCGAAGGCTGAATTCTTTAAGTAATTCCACAAGATGCTTCCTTTCTTTAGTTGATAGGTTGCTGCTGATGAGTACAGGTTTCTGAGTTGCGGGGTTATTACTTAGATTTATAGTTTCCAGCTCTTCGGCCACTACAGTGGATCCATCTTGCATGTATTTAGGTGCTGGTAAAGTTTCTTGAAGAGCATTGGGGTCGAGTGCCACATGTATTCCCTCTGTGTCTGCGCGTTTATTTTCCGTGACACCTCCCAGTATGGGACCCTTCCACGAGTTGTGGTCAGGCCCCGCAGCCCATCATAAGCGGTATATAGTGCGCCCATTGGGCAACACTACCCTAGTGCACCTTGGCGCTGCTTGAGCGCAAGCACTAGCTTCCCCCGCTTGCCTTATTGCTGTCAGGAGATCCCTATCGCTAATATCCCTGATATCTTGCCATGATGGCAGAGGCACATCAGAAGCTTTAGCAGGTCCCCCATCATTAGTGAACTCATTGTAATATTCAGCTTCAATGTAGTGAGCTTCACTCTAGTGAAAAGGGAGCTGATTCCCCGGAATCCTTATCGGCTTGAGACCGATTCGCCCTTTGACGCACTGGTGATAGGTGGAAGAGATCAATTTGTGCTTGTTGAGCCATGGTCGCCCTATCAAAGCATGATAGCTAGTGTCAACATTTAGCACTTGGAACTTTGTCCATGACCGAATTGGTACTACCCTAAGATCCAGCTGTATGTATCCAATGGAGGTCTCATCTGCTTCCGCAAAGCCAGATATCTTCAATTCTGACTTTACAATCTTTGATTGCGGGATCCCCGCAGCCTTGAGGACATAGAGTGGGATGATATTGAGAGAGGAACCAGTGTCTACAAGTGCTCTCCTTACAAACACATCATTGATTTGAGCCTCCAAGTAAAGTGGCCTCCTGTGATTCGGGTATGGCACCTCCATATCCGAGTCGGCAAAGATTATAGCATTGTTGCTCTCTAGCATGGATGCGGTTCTTACTGCCTCAAAAGCAAAGCATTGAGGTCCATACTCTTCAGAGATGTGCATAAGAGCTTGAGCAGCAGCCCCCCTATTGATCAAACAAAGACTTGAACTTGGGATTCTGCTGAAGCACTTGCGAGGCATTGGGGGGGGGGGGATTGTGGCTCTCGCCAACGTACTGTTCCATGTCGTCAGCTTCTGTCAAAAAGAACACCTGACTTGCTTCACCACGGCAATAAGACCTGCCACCCCCGCATTATGTCTGTTCGGTTTCTCCGAACTGATAAGCGTGATTAGCCCCCAAGTGTCGGTTTGATGAATTCATATCTCCTCCGGGAACATCAGAGTGGGACCACGGGGTGCTATAGCCCTGAGGTCTAGAATACCTATCCTAAGCATATCGATCCATAACTCGCGTCCTCTGATACTGGCATAGTGCATTCTGACAATCCATCACATCTCCGTCATCTTCCTCTGCATGATCATTAACTGCAGTGATTACGCAACATGTTTCCTTTTCCTTCCGTTTTGGCAGGGGATCTTCGTCAATGGCCTGTTGCCTGGTGGATAGCTCAAGTGTTCCATCTTTTATCTTTTCATGGAGTATTCTCCGCCGCATCTAGCACGCTTGACTTGGGTGACCAACACATTGATGATAGTGACAATAGCGGGTATCACTCTTTTCTTCCTTTGTTGAAGGCTTCTGTGGTCGTGGCAGCTTGATGACACCATCAACAAATAGTGAATCTAGTACGGCATGGAATTCTTCATTGCCGCAGGGAACGGCCGGGAAGGTTTCCCTTTTCCTTTTGTAAGAAGACCTGTCTTCTACCGCCAGGGTTTGGTGAGTGTCTTTCTTTTCTGATCTCCAATTCTTTTGTGCTTCTACTGACATGTTTGTTTTCTTTGCCGCATCCATCAGCCCGGTGAATTGGTTGATGCCTACATTTTCCAAATAAACCCTGTACTCTGGCAGCATATTACTAATGCAAATTTCAACCAAAGACTGCTCACCCTTCTCATCATAATAGTCAAGGGCCAAATCTCTAAACCTGCGGACAAAGTCCACAAGGTTTTCTCCAGCTCTTTGGCGGGTGTAGTTGAGTTAAGTAATGGTGACTCTCTCTTCATGCTCAAAATATTTTTTACAGAACCTGCTTGCCAAATCCTCCCAAGATCGGACTGAGCCTGCAGCGAGTGTGGTATACCATGTGTAAGCACGATCGGTGAGCGACTTTGAAAACTCACAGAGTATGAGGTTATGATCTGCAGCATGAGGCCCGAGTGCATCGATAAAGCGACTAACATGCTCTTTGGGACTCCCCTTCCTTCCATCAAAAAGAGCAAAGTTTGGTGTCTCATAACCTTTAGGGTAAGGCATGGAAACCAAACTTGCTGGGTAAGGGGGTTGAGGAATATATTTCCAGTCCTCATTAGTACGGTGCAGCTCTCTTTCCAACATAGCCACAACGTCCTGCTGAGTGACAAAGGACGTCCCTTTCTGCTCGGGCCCCTTAGCTGTCTCGGATTCTTCTTGCAAGATTTTTTCCTGGAGCTCAGTGTCTGGCTTAGTTGCAGGGTTGGGATTCTTCAAGTCTTTCACAGCTTGTCTGAGTTCTCTTTGGGTATTCCCAAGCTTGGCGAGGGCGTGCACGAGGTCAGTGACGGTGAGCTCATCCACCGTCTGCTCTTCGTGAGTTTCTTGCTGTTGTTCATCTTGTTGCTGCTCGGATTGAGGGTATGCAGTAGACTCGCTCACATTCTCTTGAGAACGTGAGCGTGCATTCTTACTTCTCCTGCTTGGGGCCATGTCTCGAATCACAACCTAGTTACTCCATAGTGAAGTCGCCAAAATGTGAGGGTTCTTTTTGTTTTGGAAGTAACTAAGCCAAAGTTAATCTCAAAGGATTGATTTATCGAATTAACCTTGGGTGTGTTTCAAGACCAGAGAGAAAAGCTTGTAGCATGAGCTGGCGTGGGAGTTGAAGGCACGCTGCGGTGGCGAAAATTGAACTGTGTTTTGGGGAGTAATTTCTGGGAAGGGATTTGGTTTTCAAAGGACATGGATTTTTTGGCTTGGAGATTTGGAAGCATGAAGGCTTGAGTGTTTTTGGGGGATTACTGGTTTGTGTTGCTTGATCCCTTTGCAGCTCCCCAAACCCCCCTTTTTATAGAACTGGATTGGAGGGTTTCGCTATGGGTCGCGACGCCTAGTCCGCCATGTAAAAGGATCACTTTCCTCGAATACCCCGCGAGCTAGCAGAGAGAAGTTGACTTCGCAGAGTGGAGGAGACGACTCATGGCGGGGAGGCCGCGAGGACGACTGCAGGGACAGAAATCCAAGAACAGGATGAACCACATAACTTGAATCTCATGATCTCGCCGTCCAAGGATGAAAGAGCTGTCTTGCAACCAGTTGCCGACCTTCTCCTTCCATGTAAAAGGATCACTTTCCTCGAATACCCCGCGAGCTAGCAGAGAGAAGTTGACTTCGCGGAGTGGAGGAAACATCTCACTGCGGGGAGGCCACGAGGACGACTGCAGGGACGGAAATCCAGGGACAGGACGAAACAAATAACTTGAATTTCGTGATCTCGCTGCCCAAGGACGAAAGAGCTACCTTGCAACCAGTTACTGACCTTCTCCTTCCTTGGATTGGGGCAGATGGCATTTTTTTTGTTGTGGAAAGCTTGTTGCCATACTGCTGCGAGGAGGGGGAGATGAAATAACTGACCGTGTAATCGGCGAAAGAGAAGGAAAAGAGGGTTGGGCTTTTTCCAAAAGGAGTTTGTAAAGTAAAAAAGGTGTTGGGCTTTAGATTAAATGTATTTTGGGCTTAAAAGATGAGCAGTCCAATCTTCACGCTTTTTACCAATTCGTCACCGACTTAAGTCGTTAGGCCTGAGTTTCGGGCCCAAGACCGACACATTTTTAACGACATTAAATCGGTGGACGAGCGTTACGTGTCTCCGTAACCGTCCACACCATACCCACTTCTACAAGCCCCAATGATGCGTGTATGCGGCTTGGGCCCACATGAATGCATGTGCGTGTTTGCTTGAGTTAAATCAAGGGTTTAACCTAAGATTGCATGAAATTATCGCGTGACGAAGTATTAATGGGTCGTGTGATTTTTTGGGTATCAACAGTTTGAAATTACCAACGAGACTTGATTTTGATCATTATGTTGCAAATGGAAATTGCATATACGCTAATACAATAAACGTATTTGGGATTGTCCCCTAATATGGGGATAATAATATGGGTCATGACAATGGCAGAAAACGCTGTGCCGATGTCTAGAATAGAGGGGGAGGTGTTGCCGGCCCTATTGGTGACACTCCCGATCTAGACAAGTGAAACACACATTCCGGATTTACATGGACTCTTGATTGAACAAGAGATGCCAATATGGACTCAATGACTGTATTGATGATGATTTTCCATCAATCGCTTTGGCGCTCTATAACCAGTGAGACCTACATATACCCCCATGATTAGTCAAAGTATTTGATCTAAAGAGAGATCCGTTGTTTTATCTAAAGCAAGATGACAAATATGTGTTAAGAGATGAAGTTCTCATCTAAGTACAATAAGAAGCATCAATGTACTCAACACAATACGAAAGACTTTGACACCTCATTCGCTATGAAAAGTTGTAAGTAAGTGTAGCTATGCGCCCACGCAATGTCAATGCAATTGCAGTAACTCTTTTTTTCAATACTTAATGGTATAAAAGATTGAGGCTTATTCTATCCTTATATAAGAAATACATATCAAAAGCGATATCAGAATCTGCCAAGTTTTGTAGGTCAAATTTCACGGGACCTACAGGAAATCTCACTCACTAGAAAATGGTGAGATTGGTACCATTGGAAAAGTCTATGTGTCTACTTTCCAGAGACACCAACCATTTGATCATACCTATCATATTGAGTGAGTTATGACCGTTTCGTAAAGTATGATGAATCTGTCCGAGAATGTGATTTTGACAAAACAATCAACTTCGATGAGACTTTATGAACAGCTCCTGATGAACCAGAATGTGTGTAATATATGGTTGGAAAGCTAAAGGCGTCTTGTTTCCAAAACCATTTACGGTTCATTCATACGTATTTCGTAGAGGAAGTTACTGCTGTTGTAGTAACTAAAGATCATGCTGCGTGGAAATCTAATTTCCTGCACGAACTTATGTTTTGAGTTCACAAGCGGCCTTCTCCTTAATATCTAAGTGTAAAAGATCATGTTTGAGGACAATATGGCATGATCTAGTTAATCATTGTCCAATATCACATTTGAATACATGTTAAAGAGAAGTTATTGCAATTTCCATGATTAGTAAGAATCAGGAGGAGCTCTATAATTGATGTAAAGATCAGGGGAATGTGCGAACTTTAGGAGGAGTATAGCACATACATACATGACACTATCAAATGTGAATGTGCGTTGTACTCTTTTTCTTCTACGATAAAGGTTCAGTTTTTCTCCTACATGACTTTTGTGACTTGACGAGGTTTTTGATGAGGCAACATAACTGCACCATCGACATAACAGCCGCGACATAAGGGGGAGTGTTCTAGAATATTTTATATTTTTCTAGATATTTTTTATGTGTGTTGGCTTTATGTCAATATGATATATAGTTTAATTAGATCTATGTATTTTTTATGTTTACCATATTAGTATTATATAATTTTCTATATAAAAAACTCTTAAAAACTCTTATCAATAAATAAGATATCTATCTTTTACGATATTTTATTCTCTTGCTATGTTTGATTGTCTCAACATGCTTCGTCGAAAAACCAAAATGAAATGAACATCCCACATGACAGGCCACAGCTCTTCCTCCCACAGAACAGAAATTTAGATTAAAAAACTAAGAAGATGATGCTTCAATACTCCGCAGCATTAGGATGCTCTCTTGCTCCCGACCGTTCAACAGTGCGTTCAGTTCTTCCCAACATCACCTCCGCAACTTCATCGCCATCCAGTGTAACTAGAAGGGTAGTTTTATCGACTGCTTTAATCTCCACCACATTGGGCTTTACCGTGTCTACTCCTTCAAACCCCGCCGCAGCTGAATTCTTGGAACTCCCTAACTCTGGTAGCGTCAAGGCTTTGGACCTCCGCCTTGGTACTGGTGAAGTACCCTCCGATGGCGACCAGGTTATCTTACTCTCTCTCCTTCACATAACACGAGTGGTATGGCATTTGGTCAAGATTGAGATGAGGGGTTGATGGGTACGTGGCTACATATACATCGGGGATTCTTACTTTTTACCAAATGATAATGACTGATTGCTACTGCTTGCTTGTGTGAAATTTGGATGGTAATGGTTGCTTTATAGAAGCCAACAACAGAAAAATGATTGGTGAATCTTATGTTGTTGTGTGCTGTTATGTTTCCCTTGTAAAAACCCTGTACTTTTATGTTTTGTAACAAACTAACAATTGAGAAAGTGAATCAATTCAAATAGAACTGCATAATGTGCATATTAATATCAAACTTGTAGGAAAATTTGATACAGAAAGCTCTTGCAGTGTTTGCAACACATTAATATCTGGCTTACATTGTAATTTGGTTCTTTAGGTCTCTGTTCATTACTATGGAAGGTTGGGAGCAAAACAAGGATGGCGTTTTGACTCAACTTATGATCACAAAGATGAAAATGGTGAACCAACTCCTTTTGTATTCGTGGTTGGGTCTGGTAAAGTAAGTCCTCATGTCAATAAGCCATTATTATGATATGCTAGTCTTTACCATTGTCTACTTCTTGTTTGCTAAACAATATTCACCTTCACTACTAGTTTTATCTTTCACAATTTTGTGCTGTATATTGTTATCCTGCAAAGAAAATTAAAGACGTTATTGTTGTTTTGCATTACTTTGATCCATTTTGATCTTAACTGTCTGTTTGCATAGACCTTTCACAACATTGTACTGTATCATTATTCTACAAAGCATATTAAAGATGTAGCTATTTTTTCACATTCCATTGATCCATCCAGATCTTAACAAGATGTCTACATAACGTACATGACCTTCAATCAAGGAAATGCAGCATTAGTTAGTAATGTATTGGATTTTCTGTATTTTCCTCTTCTTTTGCAGTTCTTATTAATAGGCAGCGTGCCCAGTTAACAATGAGGCATCAGTCATCATGGAATCTGTATTGTATGATAGTTTTGCATTTATGCTTAAATCTTCCGTGCTTTAAACTTCAAATATAAATATTGTAATTCCTCAAATAAAAACGTATTTACGCAAGGTATGCTTTGATGTGAAACAACAACTGTGGAAAAAGACCTTATTCCCTGAAAGTAGTCTAAACTAGCTGGTTACCTTGTGGCATGGGTGTCAAAATATCGTTTGGAGGAAATAGATTTTGACAAAATGACCAGTTCTATGTTGTGTTATTAGTTGTTCTGGTCTCCATCTGTTCAAATTTCTCCTAAAGCTTGTATTCATACATCCATGATCCATCTATGATTAATTTGGAACTTTGTTTTTGGTGTCATAGTGCATGGTATCCTCAGTATTGTCCTCCCAGCAGGAAGAAAGTTCTGATCCTTTGCCCCAAAATTTGTATGAATGTGATGAGTGTTCAATTCACCAATTAGATTCTTTTGGAGAGTGACTGAAAAGAACTGGTTACAAGTTACAACATGCTTTTTTAGTATAGCTGTCCCAAAATCTTCTTTCTGTACAAGTATCTATCTTCCTTTGCACACGTATTACTTAATAGTGTATGATTCTATGTAACCAATTGAACGCGTCCCTCTTCTACCGTTAGGTATTTTCTTAAGGTTCTCTTTGAATTTTCTAGTATGATAATCTCTTGACATTGATGCTGTGAATGTATATGTAGGTTATATCAGGGATTGAAACTGCTGTGAAATCTATGAAAGTGGGTGGTCTTTGTAGGATCGTTATACCACCATCGCAAGGATATCAGAGCACATCACAAGAACCCGTACCACCCAATGTACTTTCTCTTGTTCCTCCAGATTTTATAGTGGCCTGCTATCTTTGTGATTTACTCTTGTAAAGGTGTGCCCATATCCTGTGTCTGAACAAAAAAGAAGCTGCCGGTAGTGTCAGAATACATTTTTCGTGTTTGCTTTCTATAATGTGTTTTAAAGGGGACTTTAGAAAGTAATCATCCACTTAACTGAAGGACAGACGGGAGTTCTAGAGAACAATGGAACATTATAAGGATATGAAGGGTGGTGTCTTGAGTAGTGAAATAGATAGTACATGACTTTGCCAGAGTTGAGTGTGTGAAAGTGAGGGAGTGAAGGCGAGAGGTGATTGTCTCTGCCTTGAACAAACTTTGCATTAGTGGTATTTAACAGTATATATGGTTGCCTGGAAATTATTAATGATGAAAAAATATGTAGCTTAATTCGACATCATGAGCTAGCGAGATACATATTACATCACACATGCTATACCTGTATCTTTGTCTGTATATTTACAAAAAATAAACAAAGTCTTGCATGTTGTATTTTGCTACTTAAGTATCTTTTCCATCATGATTCTTCTTTTGGTACTCATATCTCAGTGTTTCTTTTTTCGTTGTTGGTTTTTTTTATCTAGTTTTTTGACAGGCAGAGGCTGTTTACAACCATCTTCAATCCAACTTGTCTTGCTAATGGAGAAGGTTCAACTTTGGGGACGCTTGTATTTGATATCGAGCTGGTCAGCCTGAGGCATAGTTGAAGTCTCTCCTACTTCTACACAGCAATCTATTTCTTGTGCCAAAAGGTACAGCGTAAATTTATGTTGTCATTTGTCCAACAAGATACATTCCACTGTTTATGTGTCAAAAACCAAGGCACACCCCAGCGGTAATTTATAACTGTTGAAGATGCCCAGATTTTCATATAAGAGATGGATTGTTATAGAATTACAGCTCCGCTGTGAAAAACCGAAGAGGATATGTAATTAATGAAAGGGGAAATGCTATATTAGTATAATCATATTGATTTGAGCAAAACTAAACACTGTATATAACTTTAATTCCAGATCCTTGCCTTCCCTTCCCCCAACATTTTCTAATGTTGTAGAAGAATCTCAGTATATTTGTTGAAATCTGATGAGGATCAGGTATCGAGAACATGCCTCCAACAATCACTCAACAGACACCAAAAATAAGGAGTAGCAAACTCGTATAAAAAGACAAATTTATGCTGCAAATAAATTGATTTAATTTATAAAACATGAGCTTCCCAACAACTATTACAATACCCATATTTATATGGTTTACAATACCTGGAGATTAAGTAGGCTAAAGCTAAAAAGGAAAGCTAATTAAACATAAATCCTAATAATTATAAAATAATTTCCTAAAACTATCTCCATAACGAAATATCAAATATTATGAATCTATAATATAATATTGCTTTATATGCTCCTGCATCAGACTCTCTTGGTTGGAAAGAATTCGTCCTCGAATTTGAACAATTGATTTTAGAAAATACAGACAAAATCTTCCACTGCTTCAAATTTTCTTTTGACAGATTCGTTTGCAATTGAATTCTTCCTTTCCAAATAAATAGATACTTGGAATAAATACTTAATCCTGATCCAATAAATTTTCTATTCAACTTCAATCTAGCAATCCCAAAATTTCTTTCACCATCATTGATATGATTAACAATATTAACTATGACTTTGAGAATCTACATAATGAAGACATTAACTCCAAGAAAATCAACAAAATTATGGTCAGTATCCTTCTACAATGCCTTGATCATGTCCTTATTAGTGTCTTCATCTTCTTCCATACCACAATTGCCACAACAAGCCTCATAAAAACAATCATCATAAATCGATGGCTTACTAAAATCCACAACACTACCTTTTTTTTCTGAATTATTGTTGACTGAAAAAGTAAAGATAGAATTTGAACATTCATAGTCAAAACTAACAGGCTCTTCCCTTTCATCCGACTCACACAACGGAGCACAACAATGTAATGGGCCAACGCATATCTCCCTATCAGAACCGTCACCATCTTGGTTGAAAGTTTCGATGCGATCAATACGTTGATGATAGGTGGTAACGTCTCTCTCCCCGTCGGAACTCTTATTGTCACGCCCAGACCCATAATTTTTACCTTTATTACTGGCATAGTGGTAATATGAATTTTACCGTGATCATCATTAAGTGTAAAATATAATTGATCCCCAGAGAGGGTAGGGGACGATTATTTTGTGAGATTATTCTAAGAAAGAAATTTTGACGACTGTAAAAAATGGTAATTTTTGCTAGTAAAAGGTAATTTTATTAGGGTATTATTTTTGGGGTGTTGAATTATTGGATTGGGTTTTTAGAGGAGATGTGGACCGGAGTGGGCTAAAGGCCTATTTCAGTTTTATTTCTCTCTCTCTCTCTCTCCTTCCCCGATTTTCCCTCTCCCTCCGCTGCCGGTTTTTCCCGTCGCCAGCCCGCCGCCGTCCGGCCTCCGTTCGCCGCTGGACCGGTCCCGTTCGGTCGGTCTCCAAGCCAGCAGTAGTTCTAAACAGGTGGCAGCCTCCCTAGCGCCGCCGTGAAGGAGCAATCGACGTCGAGAGCCCCGACTGCCGAAATCGTTTTTTTCACCGGAACTCCTTCCTCCGGCCGCCATAGCTGGTGAGTCTTGGCTCAAAAGGAAGCCCTTCTTCTGTGCTTCAATCTCTCCAAAGGGCTCGCTCCATCTCGAGCTAGGTAAGGAGAAATCAGAATTTGAATGTCTAGGGCTTTATTGTGTGTTTGTGTTCTATTGACGTGGTTAGGAATGTTGTAGAGAAGGTTGAGAGGGAGAGGCAGCCAAATTTTGGTGACCATCGGAGGTCGCCGGAGCCGCCGCCGATAAAATGTTTTTGGTGGAGAAAAATGTGAGGAGTTTAATGGAATACGTTTTAGAATTTTTGGAGGACTTTTGCATAGGTTTGAGAATTGTTGAAGTTTGGTATTTTTGGCGGATTATTAATTTATAATCCGGCCATTGGATTTTATTTGGTGGAAGGTGATTTTGAGGATGTCGGTAAAATTTGTGGAGTTTTGAAGTTGGCAGTGGAATTAAGATTTTGGAGTGTTAGGCTTGGTTGAGCGCGAAGCATATTTAATTATGCATGTTTTGCTTTAAGCATCGGTGTTTTAGTTAAGGTTTTATTTATATGGAACAGGATGTGAGGAGGCTCGAGCGGAAGAGACCTCCGACCGACATCAGGTTTAGGCCTAACCTGTGAGTGGACCTTTGTTTTTAAATATTGTGTTCGAAATGCTTTATCATTTGAATGATTTTCTGTTGTTGGATATTTCCCGAAATTGAAAATTTCGGTGATTATACTCGAGGTACAATTCCGAGAATAGTATGTATATGATTAAATGCTAGCTAGATATACGTGATTTCCCCCATACGCGAGGCACAATTCCAGTATGAGTGACATGAGCGTTAGACGCGAGTGTCGTAGCCCTGTGCGACTTTCTAATTTTGCATTTATTTATTCAAAGATTTCGTACAAGAAGTAAGCGTGTATATATTACCACTCGGTCGCTTTCCCCCATATGCGAGGTACAATTCCGGTGTGGGGTGATGTGAGCGTTAGACGCAAGCATAATTGCTTCGTATGATATCTACTTTATTCAAGTTGTTTATAGTTATCGTGTCAAGGGTCAGGCGAGTGTGCATACATACTATATATATAATATCCAGGCCTGAGAGGCAATGTCTTAAAGTTTGGGAGTCTAGCCAGGCTGGACCCCAGTTCAGAATCTTTCCAATGGAGCTTTTTTTTTTGCCGCTGATGAAAGCATTTCTTTTAGGGAAATATTTATTTGTTGTCAGAAGCATTTCGTCCACTCACTATGACGTGTTGAATATTTTCCCCTGGGCTCTTCGCTTTTAAAAATGCACAGTCTGCAAAGTTCGCGTGAGGTCTAGCAGGAGACGTCGAGACATAGTGACTCATCTATCAGCTACATTTCACCAGTAGGTTACCTGTTTAATGTACTAGGGGTTTGTTAGTTTTCGCTGTATTTTATTTTATTTTTAGTAGCTCTGAATACTTTTGGAATTCTTCGATGTAATTTTGTATTCTGGCTACTTTTGGATTGTAGCTGAAGATTTATTTTGGAATAAAAAGGTGGTTCTTATATTTTTAAGTTAGGGTTGTCCATTTTCGAGGGAGGTTTGCCGAGTCTTCGGTAAATTCTTCGATGTAATTTTGTATTGTAGCTGAAGATTTATTTTGGAATAAAAAGGTGGTTCTTATATTTTTAAGTTAGGGTTGTCCATTTTCGAGGGAGGTTTGCCGAGTCTTCGGTAAATTTTCCTTGGAGGTGGTCCCCGCAGGACTCATCTCGGGTTTCGGGGTGAAATTCGGTTCGGGTCTTGACACTTATGATCCTGTTGTCGAGCTTCGATGCAATCGATACGTACCGCAAGTTGCTGAAGCGTCCTTTTGATTTCAGTTATGTCATTGTTGACGTCACGACCCTCTATTTTGAAACCTCCGCCTCTTCGCCCGACTTGAGACATGGAATCCACCAAGCTCTCGCCAGAGCTCTGATACCAACTGATGCTGATCAGGTATCGAGAACATGCCTCTAACAGTCACTCAACAGACACCAAAAATAAGGAGTAACAAACTTGTATAAAAGGGCAAATCTATGTCGCAAATAAACTGATTTAATTTATAAAACATAAGCTCCCCAACAACTATTATAATACCCATATTTATATGGTTTACAATACTTGGAGAATAAATAGGCTAAAGCTAAAAAGGAAAACTAATTAAACGTAAATCCTAATAATTATAAAATAATTTCTTAAAACTATCTCTATAACGAAATATCAAATATTATGAATCTATAATATAATATTGCCTTATATGCTTTGCATCAAAATCTTAGTAATCGGTGAAAAGCAAAAGCTATTCTCTAAATTTCAGTGTTGATATTGTTTGTGAAGTCTAACGTGAGACTTGGGTTGTTAGGTTAAATGCCATTTTTATTTCTCAACACTCGAAATAATGCATATATTTTTGTTCTTTCCCTTCTCTCTTCACCTCTCTGTTTAAATTTTGGCTGATCTGGATTCTGGAACATGTTCCGAGCTAAATTCACCAGCGGAGGGGTTCGCCAAATCTGCAATTTCTGCAATAGTTATTCCAGATCCTCTACACAATCATGTTTCTTAGTTACAATCACAATATTCTAACATTACAATATGATATTTGTATTGTTAAAGGTTCCAAAAATTTAAATTGATTGAATGATGTGTGGCATTGCTTAATGTTTTAACACTCGTTTTTCTTCAATTCTAGTACCACATGCAATACTCCGTCGTGTTCTTGGATCACTACATATCTCACTTTCTGGTGTCTGATTTCAAAGCATCAGGGTCGACGGTGTTGCTTCAAATTCAAGTATGCTGAGCTCTACGTTTATCTAAGGTCCTCTGAAGCCGACTCACTACTATGTACATGCAAAAATACCTACTTACGAAAAGTTGACTAAATCACTTTGGTCATGTTCAAGCAAATATTCATATAAAGCGACTCGAGCTAATTTTAGGCTCAACTCCACCATTCCCCTCAGTGCCTCCCAACCATTATTTTAATTATTTGTATTTCCTGGATACCAGCCCTGTATTGGGGAAGGCTCTAGTCGCCAAAAGACCAAAAACTCCGAAATTCTCCTTCACTGCTAAAATGAAGTGTTGGTTTCATCCACGAATAATTATAATTTTAGAAACTTTAGGTGCGTATCTCGTTTATTTTTTTTTAAAGAGATTTAAGCCCTCTACACAATAACTTTTGGTACACCAAAAATCTCTTAACGTGTTTCATCCATGATACAACAGCCCAACAACAAGCTGTATGACTTATATCATTTTGTACAAATTAGAGGAACCCAAAACTCCATTAAAAGAATACCTTTCTTTGACCGAATAAAAAGGAAAAAACACAAGACACTAAAAATTTTTGATGAGAAGTTGACGGGTGAATATGTTGTTATATATAGGCAACACATTGCGGTATATATAGGCTAGTAGGACGTTACTCATAATTAACAGGATAGTAACATAACATTATAAGTTTTTGTCGATGTGACCTAACATGATAAGTTACAAGAAATGAAAACAAAATAAGGTTAATAAGTTACACAAATAAATGTGAAAATATTTTTCAAAATAAACTGAATTAACTTACAAATACTCCATCAAAAAATAAATTCGGCAATAAATAGATTATCAAAATATCTGAACGCACCTCATGTTCCTTGAATAGAGAGGTCAATTCCCTGACTTAAGCTTTACCCTAACACCACGTTCTTTAATCCTTGCAGCAAGGAAAGTCCAAGTATTAGTCTCAGTTGCACGAAAATGACAACTGATGCTTTCCCTCAAAGAAAGCTTGTAATTTATTAGCATCACTCTTGCATTGGAAAACTTCAAACATTACAATCCTCAACCTCAACCTCAACAACATCTCTCTTCCAGGCTCCAAAGAACGAAATCACAATGAAGACTTCAAAGTCGGACCGGCGACGGTTCATCATCTCTTCTTTCTTCTTCATTTGTTTCCTCTGTGCCTTGGCTTCTATAAACGAATTAAGGTTCGATAGTCTTCTGAAGTTTGGTCGCTGTGCTCTTACAAAAATCAACTCTCCTTCTGAAATATACAAGTCCTCATCGAGCACCTTGATCGAAACCCAGAAGACTTCCTCTGAAGATGAAATTCGTGTACTCTTTGGCATTCTAACCCTTCCAGATCAATACCAACGCCGACACTTCCTGCGTTTAATCTATGGCACTCAGAATCCGGTGGGGGCTAAAGTGGACGTGAAGTTTGTGTTCTGCAACCTCACAAAGGAAGACCAGAAGGTACTCGTTGCATTAGAAATAATGCGTTACAATGACATTATTATACTGAATTGCCAGGAGAATATGAACAAGGGTAAGACTTACACATACTTTTCAAGCTTGCCGGAGATTTTCAACGATACAGATGGTGTGTATCCACCTTACCATTATGTAATGAAAGCCGATGATGATGCTTACTTTCGGCTTCAAAGCTTGGTCGACTCTTTGAAGCCTTTGCCTAGAGAAGACTTGTACTATGGCTATGTCATTCCATGCCCAAGCATGGACCCTTATGTGCATTACATGTCTGGAATGGGGTACTTGATATCTTGGGATATAGTTGAGTGGATCAGAGATTCGGATATCCCCAAGAACCAGTTGGAAGGCCCCGAGGATAAAGTTTTTGGTGAGTGGATTAGATATGGGCATCGTGCTAAGAATAGGTTCAACGCTAAGTGGGGGATGTACAATTTTCCTGAGCCACCTACAAGATGTACTCATGAGCTTTGGCCGGAAACGATTGCAGTTCATTTGTTGAAGACTCAGGAGAAGTGGATTCGGACGCTGAAATACTTCAATGTCACTGATAATCTCAAGCCATCCAAGTTGTATCACATACCTTAATTAGGTAATATACTGACCATTTTCCCCCAAAATTCTTTTAGTATTGCTGAATTTAGATAATACAATCTCATCTTGATGATTCATTCTTGCGCTTTCCTCTATACAATGTAATTTCCTTTTTTTCTATACTATCCAATGTCTATTCCTTCGTATGTTCACAAGTAAAACAAAACAGAAGTGTTCGAATGAAAAATTTCCATTACTCTTGCTTTACAATCGTTAAAAATGAAAATGTCCATCATACATTCTGATAAAATCTCTATCTCATACCAAGAGCATATGGTATCATCTGACGAGAAATACAAGACGAAATTGTGCGCCCCCTGATTAGAGCACACTAAGTTAATTTGAGAGAACACTACTCCAAGAAGGTGCATCGATCAATCATGCTGTTTAGCTCACTCTAACGTAATTTTAACAAATGGATAATCTTTAAACGGCTTCAAAAGAGGGTACTTCTTGAGTAATTGCAGTTCTGAGAGATTGTCATCTTCTTCTTGAGGAGTCCACAAGACTTCTACTGACTGCAGAAACAAGAACAAGAAATCAGTTGTATCTTGAGGTGAAACTTACAATCTACTAAAAGTATCAATTCCTTCCATACCAATATATTGTTTGAGGGAAGGGATTTGAGGTTTTGCAATTCTTGCTTCAAGGTACTACTGTCATCAACTGTTGGCAGCTTATACAATCCACGAGTCGCCACCAGTATTGTAACCTGATCATCAAAGTAAAGTCGGTTAAATATGAATGTTACGTTCCAATATCCAAAACGAGGCTGAAACTGGCCAACTCTGGATACGAAATGAACACTAGTTGAAAAGCTATATATGAAATTCTCCAATTACTAGATGTTTAAACCAAAATGACCTATAAGAAAACCTTGTACCTAAATCAAAATCCTGGGAGAAGATGCATTATATATGACACAGCTGGTTATGTTGGCCATACCGCTATATATTCACTCTGGGATCCAGTATCTGCCTTGCTGGTTGAATCTTTCACTTTTTTGTTGTTCACATTCACAAGCGTTTCTTTATCACATACAGCCCTTTCTGTGATGGACAATTGATTGAAGTTTATCTTTGCTTCCCTTATGGTTTGATCAGGCCCGGACATGAGATTTCTGAGTCTGAGACGAGTCCGAAAAATGGTGCCTTGTCGTTGACGATGACAGCCATCACTGGCAGTGGCGGAAGCATAAAGTTTTTTAAGTGGGGGCAAAAAATGAAAGCTAATTAAAGAGCCTATGGAGACGGCTCACGTACTGTCCATTTTCTCTTTCTCGATCTCCATTAATTTGTAGCTCTTGAATCCTTTGAGTATCAACAAGACACGATGCAAAAATATGAAGGAAAAAAGACTCACAAGCTAGATATGAGCTCAGAATTTGGAAGTAGGTTTGAGAGATAAGAGTGAATTAGGGTTGTGGGGGTGTGTCAATTTGGCGGTTAAAAGGAGGTAATCAGATATGGAAGGAGAAGACAGAAAAATTGGAAGTGGAAAATTGATGGTTTTTTAAAAGTGGGGTTCAGGGTTAAGTAGATGAAGTAGTTTTAGTAGTGATGGAAGATAAGCAGACATAGTGAATATATAGGGAAAGGGAGAGAGTTGGGTTCTTCTTTTTCCCCATTTGAGCAAACCACTGGCTTATTGGGAAAGCATATCACACAACGCCGTTCTTTCTACTTTATATATCTCTACTGGGATTTTTTCCTTTGCTGGGTAGCAGATTCTTAAACCATAGGTCTATATGCCAAGTGGTGAAAATCAAATGAACATTGACATATACAAGCAGGTTAGCAGAAAAAATTGGAAGTTCATTGGGGGCAGCTGCCCCTACTCGCCCCCCTTTGCGTCCGCCATTGATCACTGCTCATCATCATCACCATCTCAAACTTCTCTCTCTCCATTCTCTTCTCTTCTAAACCCAATCATTCATCTCCTCCTCTGTTTTTCATTTCAAAAAACCAAAACCCAACCAGTTTGAGCTTTAAGCTTTAGCTTCCATAGCTAACTGACTTTTTTAATCCCTCCTACTCAAGGCAACTACCGCATTTTGGTGCCCCCTGATTTTTGGGGCCTGAGGCGGCCGCCTCGTCAGCCTCACCTCAGGTCCGGGCCTGGGTTTGATTTAGAGCCACCTACAAGCATGCGAAAATCATATTTCATGTCCCTTGACATTTCTATATCTAAATCTAGTTTTATTTCTAATGTGATCCATGTATATATATATCAACGCATTTACTCATATTTTCCACATGAGAATATACTGACTTACTGATGAATTACCTGAGATGCAATACTCAAGATTCTAGAGCAAACTTGTTGTTGCTCCTGCCAAAAAAAAGGCGGAAAGATAAGAGTAAAATCTAGAACCGGGCATTAATTTGAAATTAATAATAACGTAAATAGTGTATTAGGAATTAATGTATTAAATTCGTTGTGAATGTAGTAAAATTGGTTCAAAATATTTGCTATTCTAATTGGACCCAGAAGTTAATAACTCGGCACAATATTGGTCCATTTAACAGCTTCATAATTTGAACCTAAGTTGGAGAGCATATTCAACTAGACAAAAATCACTACATACGTCAATTACGGTGATTGTTGTAACTTTCGTTTAACTATATATATGAAATCAATGTGTAAATATCTCGGTAGACAACCCCATCCAATTGATTTCCTAGCTAGCAAACAAACTAAACATATAGTACCTAAGTTTAACGAAAAGTAAATCAAGTACAAATGAGAAGAGACTATAAACTCTTTGTCCATGTGGTTTTCCAACAGACAGAAGCTTTACAGAATCACTAGCTAATAAATAATCCTCTTTGCATGCAAGTTTTCTCAGCAAAGTTATGAATAAAGTCTCATTAACTGGAAAAAAAAAAAAAAAAGGTGATCAAAAAACTAAAAAAATGAGAAGAGAAGGGGTGAACTAATAAATAGTGTATTTACCTGCTAAAACATTGCTCCAACCCTGAGAGGTTGAAGTATCTGCGGTTTCAGGCAATCCGATTGAGATCAGTTTGGAGGGTAAACTTAAGAGAAAAACAATATATGGTAAACTTTTCATAAAATATATATATATATATATATATATATATATATATATTCATTGTAAATTTTCCTCGTCAAACACTCAAACCTAAACAATCATCTTAAACATTACATAATTAAGTACCATTCTTCTAAGCATGATCTAGTGTACTACTGAGTACTGGTCAAAACAAAAACGTTCTATTATATCCCTCATAAGAGAAAAACAATATCTGGTAAATATATATATTCATTGTAAATTTTCCTCGTCAAACCTAAACAATCATCTTAAACATTACATAATTAAGTACCATTCTTCTAAGCATGATCTAGTGTACTACTGAGACTCCAATCATATTGAAATATGAAACCGCTAATTGGCCAAGGCATATCGCCAAACCATATATAGTTAAGCTTAATATGACCATGGTTTGGCGAATCGGACTGATTCATCTCACTGATGAACATAAGATTGGCGAGACAAACCTTTAGGAGAAGCAAACCCCGTCAGATTGGCGCCCCGCGTGTGCAGGCTGAAGCGGAAACTCAAGAGGCTCTGGTCCATCTTCATTTCGCTTGTCATGACTTGGTAAAGAAAGCACGCGAGCTCCCCTATGCGGCTGACCTGTGTCCGCATATATATCTTGCATAGGAAAGCTGGTGCCTGGGTCACCTTTCATGCGAACTTGTGGTTCGCCATCATCATTAGTGTGCGAACTAATTTTGCTTTAACACTATGCCATATATATCATCAGACGACACTTTTCAGATGACATATTTTGGACGATTTTGAGTTTGTGTCGTCTAATTAATTTTTCGACCCTTCAGACGACATTTGTAAAGTATAAGTCGTATGAGTGCCATGCTCCCTTCATACTTCTGGATGTTGCTCAATTTGTCTGTCATATGCAAAATTTCAGACGGCATATATATGCAGTGTAAAAAAGCAACATTTAGCAACTTTATGGTAATACGTCAGACAACATATAAAAGTTGTCTGTGAAAGAATGCGAAATCTACTTTTAATCCCCTTTTTATATACTTCGTCCAACAACATATTAATGTCGTCTGAAACAACCATAAATCTTTGATTTATACCTCCATTTTGAACCCTTAAATTCACTTATTCAGACGACAAACAAATGACGTATAACAAACCCATAAAATTGAGTGTACGAACCTTGTAATGTATAACTTCAGACGACATATGAAAGTGGTCTCTCTGACCTTAAAATACTCAATTTATAATTAAATATTGAGTTTGGTTACCTTTTATTGTATTTAATAAGATGACATATAAATGTCGTCTGAGGGAACCTGAAATATAAGTTTGAAAAATGGCTCAACCTTTTAATCTATTCATCAGACGAGGTTAATATGTCGTCTGTATGAACTTAAAATAGTCAATTCATTTGAGTTTGGGAGAGGGCGCCAACCTTAATGTATTCATCGCAC
This sequence comes from Fragaria x ananassa, assembly GCA_034370585.1. Taxonomy (NCBI): domain Eukaryota; kingdom Viridiplantae; phylum Streptophyta; class Magnoliopsida; order Rosales; family Rosaceae; genus Fragaria; species Fragaria x ananassa. The sequence goes on from CP139760.1 coordinate 7,349,380, forward strand.
AACATAAAAATGTCGTCTGGACCTGAAATATTTGAATTTGGGCGCTAGAGTTTTCCCTCACTTTTTTTCAATGTGAGACGACGATTATATATCGTCTGAGGTTGTAAATAAGTGGTCAACATAAAATGTGCATATTTTCCAAACGGAAACGCCCTTATCTCCTCCGACCAAAACTTATATTTTTTATTAATCGGTTTTCAAACTCCCGTTAAGAGTAGGAAAACAGTTCTATGTAATAGTTTGGACACTTTGATGAAACGATGATGTACTTCTCCTTGTGGAAGCTATAAGAAAGTTTATCTATATATGAAATTGACTCTAATGATCGAGACCTATAAGTTATTGAAAATGGGTAAATTTTCATCCACATACATATTTAAGTACTGCGATCATATCCAACGGTCAGATTAGGTAAATTTTGTCTCATGTATATAGTTGCCTTATAAAGATGTATGTTTACAAAGAACTTAGTAAACATGTTATAGCACATTAGTATGCATGTTGTGATTCAAATGACGGAAATAGATTTTTTTCAAGTTTGAGTGTCAGATGTCATCATGATAGTGAATTATGGATGTAGAACAAAATTTATGCATTTTCGATAAAGTTCGTGTCTCGGTTGATGCGGTCAACGTTAATTGAATCTTCCTTACTAACTTCAGACGACATATATATGTCGTCTGAGCAATACTTTTAAAAGTCAACACTTTTATCTAAACGAAAACGATCTTATCTAGACCGACCAATACTTAAAGTTGGGATTCGTCAATTCTTATCCCATCATCTAGTGTCAACGAAACTATTTTATGCGAACATTCAGACCCGTTTATCGACCGATCATATGCGATATAACTTCAGACGACATATGAAAGTGGTCTCTCTCACCCTAAAATACTCAATTTATAATTAAATATTGAGTTTGGTTACCTTTTATTGTATTTAATAAGACGACATATAAATGTCGTCTGTGGGAACCTGATATATATGCTTGAAAAATGGCTTAACCTATTAATCTATTCATCAGACGAGGTTAATATGTCGTCTGTATGAACTTGAAATATTCAAATTCATTTGAGTTTGTGAGAGGGCGTCAACCTTAATATATTCATCGCACAACATAAAAATGTCGTCTGGACCTGAAATATTTGAATTTGGGCGCCGAAATTTTCCCTCGCTTTTCTTCAATGTGAGACGGCGATTATATGTCGTCTAATGTTGTAAATAAGTGGTCAACATAAATTGTGCATATTTTCCAAACGGAAACGCTCTTATCTCCTCCGACCAAAACTTATATTTTTGATTAGCCGGTACTCAAACTCTTGTTAAGAGTAGGAAAATAGATCTATGTAATAGTTTGGGCACTTTGATAGTGAAACGATTATGTACTTCTTGCGAAAGCTATAAAAAAGTTTATGTATATATGAAGTTGACTCTAAAGATCGAGACCTATAAGTTATTGAAAATGGATAAATTTTCTTCCACATACATATTTAAGTACTGCGATCATATCCAATGGTCAGATTAGGTAAATTTTGTTTATTGCATATAGTTGTCATATAAAGATGTATGTTTACAAAGCACTTAGTAAACATGTTATAGCACATTAGTACGCATGTTGTGATTCAAATGACGGAAATAGATTTTTTTTAAGTTTGAGTGTGAGATGTCATCATGATAGTGAATTATGGATGTAGAACAAAATTCATGCATTTTCGATAAAGTTCGTATCTCGGTCGATGCGTCAACGTTAATCGAATCTTCCTTAGTAACTTCAGACAACATATATATGTTGTCTGAAAAATACTTTTCAAAGTCAACACTTTTATCTAAACGAAAACCCTTTTATCTAGACCGACTAATACTTAAAGTTGAGATTCGTCAATTCTTATACCCTCATTTAGTGTCAACGAAACTATTTTATGTGAACATTTAGACACGTTTATCGACCGATCATATCGCTCCTCATGAGGAAGAATAGGAACATTTTATATATAATTGAAGTTGAGTTTAATGATCAAGACCTATAAGTTATCGAAAATGGGTAAATTTTCTTCCACATACATATTTAAGTACTGCGATCATATCTAACGGTCATATTAGGTAAATTTTGTTTCTTGCATATAGTTGTCTTATAAAAATGTATGTTTACAAAGAACTTAGTAAACATGTTATAGCACATTAGTACGCACGTTTTGATTCAAACGACGGAAATAATTTTTTTTTTAAGTTTGAGTGTCAGATGTCAACATGATAGTGAATTATGGGTGTAGAACAAAATTCAAGCATTTTCGATAAAGTTCGGATCTCAGTGGATGCGGTCAACGTGAATGGAATCTTGCTTAGTAACTTCAGACAACATATATATGTTGTCTGAAAAATACTTTTAAAAGTCAACACTTGTATCTAAACAAAAACCCTTTTATCTAGACCGACTAATACTTAAAGTTGAGATTCGTCAATTCTTATACCCTCATTTAGTGTCAACGAAACTATTTTATGTGAACATTTAGACACGTTTATCGACCGATCATATCGCTCCTCATGAGGAAGAATAGGAACGTTTTATATATAAATGAAGTTGACTTTAATGATCAAGACCTATAAGTTATCGAAAATGGGTAAATTTTCTTCCACATACATATTTAAGTACTGCAATCATATCCAACGGTCATATTAGGTAAATTTTGTTTCTTGCATATAGTTGTCTTATAAAAATGTATGTTTACAAAGAACTTAGTAAACATGTTATAACACATTAGTACGCACGTTGTGATTCAAATGACAGAAATAATTTTTTTTTAAGTTTGAGTGTCAGATGTCAACATGATAGTGAATTATGGGTGTAGAACAAAATTCAAGCATTTTCGATAAAGTTCGGATCTCAGTCGATGCGGTCAACGTGAATGGAATCTTGCTTAGTAACTTCAGACAACATATATATGTTGTCTGAAAAAGACTTTTAAAAGTCAACACTTGTATCTAAACGAAAACCCTTTTATCTAGACCGACTAATACTTAAAGTTGAGATTCGTCAATTCTTATACCCTCATTTAGTGTCAACGAAACTATTTTATGTGAACATTTAGACACGTTTATCGACCGATCATATCGCTCCTCATGAGGAAGAATAGGAACATTTTATATATAATTGAAGTTGAGTTTAATGATCAAGACCTATAAGTTATCGAAAATGGGTAAATTTTCTTCCACATACATATTTAAGTACTGCGATCATATCTAACGGTCATATTAGGTAAATTTTGTTTCTTGCATATAGTTGTCTTATAAAAATGTATGTTTACAAAGAACTTAGTAAACATGTTATAGCACATTAGTACGCACGTTTTGATTCAAACGACGGAAATAATTTTTTTTTTAAGTTTGAGTGTCAGATGTCAACATGATAGTGAATTATGGGTGTAGAACAAAATTCAAGCATTTTCGATAAAGTTCGGATCTCAGTGGATGCGGTCAACGTGAATGGAATCTTGCTTAGTAACTTCAGACAACATATATATGTTGTCTGAAAAATACTTTTAAAAGTCAACACTTGTATCTAAACAAAAACCCTTTTATCTAGACCGACTAATACTTAAAGTTGAGATTCGTCAATTCTTATACCCTCATTTAGTGTCAACGAAACTATTTTATGTGAACATTTAGACACGTTTATCGACCGATCATATCGCTCCTCATGAGGAAGAATAGGAACATTTTATATATAATTGAAGTTGAGTTTAATGATCAAGACCTATAAGTTATCGAAAATGGGTAAATTTTCTTCCACATACATATTTAAGTACTGCGATCATATCTAACGGTCATATTAGGTAAATTTTGTTTCTTGCATATAGTTGTCTTATAAAAATGTATGTTTACAAAGAACTTAGTAAACATGTTATAGCACATTAGTACGCACGTTTTGATTCAAACGACGGAAATAATTTTTTTTTTAAGTTTGAGTGTCAGATGTCAACATGATAGTGAATTATGGGTGTAGAACAAAATTCAAGCATTTTCGATAAAGTTCGGATCTCAGTGGATGCGGTCAACGTGAATGGAATCTTGCTTAGTAACTTCAGACAACATATATATGTTGTCTGAAAAATACTTTTAAAAGTCAACACTTGTATCTAAACAAAAACCCTTTTATCTAGACCGACTAATACTTAAAGTTGAGATTCGTCAATTCTTATACCCTCATTTAGTGTCAACGAAACTATTTTATGTGAACATTTAGACACGTTTATCGACCGATCATATCGCTCCTCATGAGGAAGAATAGGAACGTTTTATATATAAATGAAGTTGACTTTAATGATCAAGACCTATAAGTTATCGAAAATGGGTAAATTTTCTTCCACATACATATTTAAGTACTGCAATCATATCCAACGGTCATATTAGGTAAATTTTGTTTCTTGCATATAGTTGTCTTATAAAAATGTATGTTTACAAAGAACTTAGTAAACATGTTATAACACATTAGTACGCACGTTGTGATTCAAATGACAGAAATAATTTTTTTTTAAGTTTGAGTGTCAGATGTCAACATGATAGTGAATTATGGGTGTAGAACAAAATTCAAGCATTTTCGATAAAGTTCGGATCTCAGTCGATGCGGTCAACGTGAATGGAATCTTGCTTAGTAACTTCAGACAACATATATATGTTGTCTGAAAAAGACTTTTAAAAGTCAACACTTGTATCTAAACGAAAACCCTTTTATCTAGACCGACTAATACTTAAAGTTGAGATTCGTCAATTCTTATACCCTCATTTAGTGTCAACGAAACTATTTTATGTGAACATTTAGACACGTTTATCGACCGATCATATCGCTCCTCATGAGGAAGAATAGGAACGTTTTATATATAAATGAAGTTGACTTTAATGATCAAGACCTATAAGTTATCGAAAATGGGTAAATTTTCTTCCACATACATATTTAAGTACTGCGATCATATCCAACGGTCATATTAGGTAAATTTTGTTTCTTGCATATAGTTGTCTTATAAAAATTGTATGTTTACAAAGAACTTAGTAAACATGTTATAACACATTAGTACGCACGTTGTGATTCAAATGACAGAAATAATTTTTTTTTAAGTTTGAGTGTCAGATGTCAACATGATAGTGAATTATGGGTGTAGAACAAAATTCAAGCATTTTCGATAAAGTTCGGATCTCAGTCGATGCGGTCAACGTGAATGGAATCTTGCTTAGTAACTTCAGACAACATATATATGTTGTCTGAAAAAGACTTTTAAAAGTCAACACTTGTATCTAAACGAAAACCCTTTTATCTAGACCGACTAATACTTAAAGTTGAGATTCGTCAATTCTTATACCCTCATTTAGTGTCAACGAAACTATTTTATGTGAACATTTAGACACGTTTATCGACCGATCATATCGCTCCTCATGAGGAAGAATAGGAACGTTTTATATATAAATGAAGTTGACTTTAATGATCAAGACCTATAAGTTATCGAAAATGGGTAAATTTTCTTCCACATACATATTTAAGTACTGCGATCATATCCAACGGTCATATTAGGTAAATTTTGTTTCTTGCATATAGTTGTCTTATAAAAATGTATGTTTACAAAGAACTTAGTAAACATGTTATAACACATTAGTACGCACGTTGTGATTCAAATGACAGAAATAATTTTTTTTTAAGTTTGAGTGTCAGATGTCAACATGATAGTGAATTATGGGTGTAGAACAAAATTCAAGCATTTTCGATAAAGTTCGGATCTCAGTGGATGCGGTCAACGTGAATGGAATCTTGCTTAGTAACTTCAGACAACATATATATGTTGTCTGAAAAAGACTTTTAAAAGTCAACACTTGTATCTAAACGAAAACCCTTTTATCTAGACCGACTAATACTTAAAGTTGAGATTCGTCAATTCTTATACCCTCATTTAGTGTCAACGAAACTATTTTATGTGAACATTTAGACACGTTTATCGACCGATCATATCGCTCCTCATGAGGAAGAATAGGAACGTTTTATATATAAATGAAGTTGACTTTAATGATCAAGACCTATAAGTTATCGAAAATGGGTAAATTTTCTTCCACATACATATTTAAGTACTGCGATCATATCCAACGGTCATATTAGGTAAATTTTGTTTCTTGCATATAGTTGTCTTATAAAAATGTATGTTTACAAAGAACTTAGTAAACATGTTATAACACATTAGTACGCACGTTGTGATTCAAATGACAGAAATAATTTTTTTTTAAGTTTGAGTGTCAGATGTCAACATGATAGTGAATTATGGGTGTAGAACAAAATTCAAGCATTTTCGATAAAGTTCGGATCTCAGTCGATGCGGTCAACGTGAATGGAATCTTGCTTAGTAACTTCAGACAACATATATATGTTGTCTGAAAAAGACTTTTAAAAGTCAACACTTGTATCTAAACGAAAACCCTTTTATCTAGACCGACTAATACTTAAAGTTGAGATTCGTCAATTCTTATACCCTCATTTAGTGTCAACGAAACTATTTTATGTGAACATTTAGACACGTTTATCGACCGATCATATCGCTCCTCATGAGGAAGAATAGGAACGTTTTATATATAAATGAAGTTGACTTTAATGATCAAGACCTATAAGTTATCGAAAATGGGTAAATTTTCTTCCACATACATATTTAAGTACTGCGATCATATCCAACGGTCATATTAGGTAAATTTTGTTTCTTGCATATAGTTGTCTTATAAAAATGTATGTTTACAAAGAACTTAGTAAACATGTTATAACACATTAGTACGCACGTTGTGATTCAAATGACAGAAATAATTTTTTTTTAAGTTTGAGTGTCAGATGTCAACATGATAGTGAATTATGGGTGTAGAACAAAATTCAAGCATTTTCGATAAAGTTCGGATCTCAGTGGATGCGGTCAACGTGAATGGAATCTTGCTTAGTAACTTCAGACAACATATATATGTTGTCTGAAAAAGACTTTTAAAAGTCAACACTTGTATCTAAACGAAAACCCTTTTATCTAGACCGACTAATACTTAAAGTTGAGATTCGTCAATTCTTATACCCTCATTTAGTGTCAACGAAACTATTTTATGTGAACATTTAGACACGTTTATCGACCGATCATATCGCTCCTCATGAGGAAGAATAGGAACGTTTTATATATAAATGAAGTTGACTTTAATGATCAAGACCTATAAGTTATCGAAAATGGGTAAATTTTCTTCCACATACATATTTAAGTACTGCGATCATATCCAACGGTCATATTAGGTAAATTTTGTTTCTTGCATATAGTTGTCTTATAAAAATGTATGTTTACAAAGAACTTAGTAAACATGTTATAACACATTAGTACGCACGTTGTGATTCAAATGACAGAAATAATTTTTTTTTAAGTTTGAGTGTCAGATGTCAACATGATAGTGAATTATGGGTGTAGAACAAAATTCAAGCATTTTCGATAAAGTTCGGATCTCAGTCGATGCGGTCAACGTGAATGGAATCTTGCTTAGTAACTTCAGACAACATATATATGTTGTCTGAAAAAGACTTTTAAAAGTCAACACTTGTATCTAAACGAAAACCCTTTTATCTAGACCAACTAATACTTAAAGTTGAGATTCGTCAATTCTTATACCCTCATTTAGTGTCAACGAAACTATTTTATGTGAACATTTAGACACGTTTATCGACCGATCATATCGCTCCTCATGAGGAAGAATAGGAACGTTTTATATATAAATGAAGTTGACTTTAATGATCAAGACCTATAAGTTATCGAAAATGGGTAAATTTTCTTCCACATACATATTTAAGTACTGCGATCATATCCAACGGTCATATTAGGTAAATTTTGTTTCTTGCATATAGTTGTCTTATAAAAATGTATGTTTACAAAGAACTTAGTAAACATGTTATAACACATTAGTACGCACGTTGTGATTCAAATGACAGAAATAATTTTTTTTTAAGTTTGAGTGTCAGATGTCAACATGATAGTGAATTATGGGTGTAGAACAAAATTCAAGCATTTTCGATAAAGTTCGGATCTCAGTGGATGCGGTCAACGTGAATGGAATCTTGCTTAGTAACTTCAGACAACATATATATGTTGTCTGAAAAAGACTTTTAAAAGTCAACACTTGTATCTAAACGAAAACCCTTTTATCTAGACCGACTAATACTTAAAGTTGAGATTCGTCAATTCTTATACCCTCATTTAGTGTCAACGAAACTATTTTATGTGAACATTTAGACACGTTTATCGACCGATCATATCGCTCCTCATGAGGAAGAATAGGAACGTTTTATATATAAATGAAGTTGACTTTAATGATCAAGACCTATAAGTTATCGAAAATGGGTAAATTTTCTTCCACATACATATTTAAGTACTGCGATCATATCCAACGGTCATATTAGGTAAATTTTGTTTCTTGCATATAGTTGTCTTATAAAAATGTATGTTTACAAAGAACTTAATAAACATGTTATAACACATTAGTACGCACGTTGTGATTCAAATGACAGAAATAATTTTTTTTTAAGTTTGAGTGTCAGATGTCAACATGATAGTGAATTATGGGTGTAGAACAAAATTCAAGCATTTTCGATAAAGTTCGGATCTCAGTCGATGCGGTCAACGTGAATGGAATCTTGCTTAGTAACTTCAGACAACATATATATGTTGTCTGAAAAAGACTTTTAAAAGTCAACACTTGTATCTAAACGAAAACCCTTTTATCTAGACCGACTAATACTTAAAGTTGAGATTCGTCAATTCTTATACCACTACCAGAAAATGGGTCTTGGGCGACGAAACAAAAAAAACCGGGCGACGATTTTTTTTTTCGTCGCCTAAGAGGGAACTTAGGCGACGATTTTTTTTTTCGTCGCCCAAGGAAAAAAAATCGTCGCCTAAAGTCCAACTTTAGGCGACGAAAATAAAATCGTCGCCTAAGAATACATTTCGTCGGCCAAGAGAGAAACTAGGGCGACGAAACAATATTTCGTCGCCTAAGATATTTATTTCGTCGCCTAAGTTTTTTATCCTTAGGCGACGAAACTGAGATATTTCGTCGCCCAAGATTTTTCATTCTTAGGCGACGAAACTCAAATATTTCGTCGCCTAAGATTCTTCTATATATTGAGAGGCGGGATAGAAGAATGAGAACTTTGAAAATTTTAAACATAAATTTCTCTAGTTCTTCAAATCGTTCGGTGTTGTGGAAATTTGTCCATACATAGTTTGTGGAGCTACTCCCAGGTACGTACATATGCATATATATGCACATATATATATGTGCATATATATATATATTGATTTTCAGTTTTATTTGAGTTGAATTAATGATATATATATATATATATATATATATATATATATATATATATATATATATATGCATAGAGTTTGTTCCAAGCTGAGTAAGGGGCCGTTCTGTCATAGATATGGTTCACAGGTTTGTTTAACTGGATCTCAAGATCACAAACTGACCACTCTTCTCGGTGAAGGGGTCGATAGGGGTTCGCCTCCGTGATCACAAACGAGTCCTGCCTGGTTCCTGTAGTGGGTTCGCCCTCCGTGACATTGACACTTGCCTTCTGAAACCACGGAATCCGCTCGAACTAGATATATATAATTAATAATTAGTATGTTGTATTACATTAATATATATATATATATATAAAAGATATGTTCATTAAATATTGATATATATATGTGTTATTTTCAGAATATGGATAAGAGTTGGATTTCTCTTCCAAGATATCACAGAAAATATGCTGAAGGAGTTTGGGATTTTATGCAATATGCGCAGGGCAATGCTGACGGGAGTGGCATGTTCTATTGCCCGTGCAAGATGTGTAAGTGTCGCAGTGATATGCATCGATTTCCGTTGGGGACAGTATGGGACCACCTGAAAAGTAACGGATTCTGGGAACGTTACACATGTTGGATATATCACGGTGAAACCTCATCACGCCCGCATGATCATGGACAGTTTGATGAGACGGGCAGTACATCCAGCGATCCAACAACGACCTTCATCAACGACATGTTTCCTCATGACAGCGGTGTATGCCCTGAACGACAGCACATTCCTCAGGCGCCGATGCAGGCCGTCCCTAGAGGTGTCAACACTGTCGGTATAGCCAAGTACAACAGACTTATTGCTTTCCAACAGACCCCTCTGTGCCCAGGTCATGAGAAGACCGTTCTTCAGTGTGTGATGGAGGTGATGCATATCAAGGTTGACACAAAATCGACCGTGACGGCTGTTGATAGGTATCTACAGTACGCTGCTTCGCTCCTGCCCGACGGTCATCGTCATCCCACCACGCATCATAAGGTCCGTCGTATCTTGAGAGATCTCGGGCTTTCCTACATCAAGATCCATGCATGCAGATATGACTGCGTTCTATTCTGGGGTAAAGATGCAGACGGTAATGACCTTGAAGGCCTTCATCGTTGTCCGGTATGTGGGACCGACAGGTATAAGCGGACTCCCGCAGGCAACAGGAAACCTGTTAAGGTACTTCGCTATTTCCCGTTGAGGGATAGGCTGGAGCGGTTGTATATGTCTTCAAAGACGGCCGAAGCTATGAGATGGCACGCTGTGAGGGAGGTGCATGACGAAGACCTCATGGTACACCCTGCTGACGGGGAGGCGTGGAAGCATATAGACAGGGAGTTTCCTCATTTTGCTTCAGAGGTGAGGAATGTGAGGCTCGGGCTGTCATCCGACGGGTTCAACCCTTTTGGGACCATGAGTCTTTCGTACAGTATATGGCCGGTCATTTTGGTGCCTTACAACCTTCCTCCATAGATGTGCATGAAGAAGGAATACAACATGTTGACCTTGTTGATTCCGGGGCCCGGTTATCCAGGTATCTACTTTCCCTTCATATTGTATATATTGCTGTTGGTTCAACACCTCTCCATTTATTGTTTTTGTTCTATATTGTTGGTCATATATAGTCGTTATCTGAATTTGTTGTGGTTGTTGTTGTTATCCAGGGAAGTGTCTCGATGTGTATATGAGACCGCTGATTGAAGAGTGTAAATTGCTTTGGGAGGTTGGTCATCCCACTTATGACTCCCACAAAAAGGAGATGTTCCAGATGCATGCCATGATTGTTGGTACCATCAGTGATTTTCCTGCACGTGGGATGTTGTCCGGCAACGTTGTTAGGGGATACAAGGCTTGTCCTGAGTGCCTTAGCTCCCAGGGGTGCAGCAATCATTGCAACAAGATAGTCCGGATGGGTCACCGTGCTTACCTACCACATGATCACCCCTGGCGGATAGATACCGGGGCATTTGATGGGACCGAAGAGAGAGGTGTGGAGCCGCATAGATGGTCGGGGGAAGAGATTTTAGCAGTGCTGGATGAGTATGATTTTGGGCAGCTCAGCAATCATCCCGATATTGTGGCCAGAATACCTGAAAGACCAGACAGGTACAAATTCTGGACACATAAGAGCATATTTTGGGAACTCCCGTACTGGAGTACGCTGTTGATCAGGCACTACCTAGATGTGATGCACATAGAGAAGAATGTCTGCGACAGTGTGGTAGGTACAGTGCTCAACTTGGAGGGGAAGACGAAAGACGGTCCTAAGGCACGCGTTGATCTTAAGAAAATGGGAATCAGAAAACATCTTTGGCTGAAAGAGGGGAAGAAAAAGATGCCTTGGGCTCCTTACACCGTGAAGCCTGATCAGAAGACCCAGATCTTCAGGTGGATGAGTTGTGTGACGTATCCCTCAGGCGTTGCAGGAAATATAACCCGGTGTGTGAACTTGCGGGAGAATAAGATATACGGCTTGAAGAGTCATGACTGTCATTGACACGACCCACCCCGAATTTCACCCTGAAACCCGGAGTAAGTCGTGCGGGGACCACCTCCAAGGAAAAATTTACCGAAGACTCAGCAAACCTCCCTCGAAAATGGACAACCCTAACTTAAAAACTTACGAATCACCTTTTAATCCAAAACAAATAAATCTTCAGCTACACTCCAAAAGTAGCCAGAATACAAACAAGAATTCCAATAGTATTCAGAGCTACTAAAAATAAAATAAAATACAACGGAAGCTAACAAACTCCTAGTAGATTAAACAGGTAACCTACTGGCAAAATGTAGCTGATAGCTGGGTCACTATGCCTTGACGTCTCCTGCTGGACCTCACGCGAACTCTGCAGACTGGGCATTTTAAAAACGAAGAGCCCAGGGGAAAATATTTAACACGTCAGAGTGAGTGGACAAAACTGAACTGACCACAAATAAATATTTCCCCAAATCAATTTTTAAAGAAAAATCGAATGCATGCTGCAAGCGATAAAACTTTCATCTCATAATATCGAGCCTATCAGGCTCTATAAAATATGTATGTATTTACACACGTCCATACTCCCTATATAGATTCATGGGTCTATATAGGGCTACTACGGTCGCGTCCAACGCTCACGTCACGCCTTAATGCGGTGCTACACTACGCCATCAAGGTGGACAGACGGTGTATAAATATGTGCCCATACTCCCTATATGAATTAAACACTCAAATAGGGCTACTACGCTTACGTCCAACGCTCACGTCACGCCTTAATGCGGCTATATGCTACGCCATTAAGGTGGACAGACACATATGGCTAGCTAGCATTTTCTATACATACTCTCTCATAAATACATATTTATATCCACCGAAAATCCCATTTTCGGTATCTCTCCAAGAGAAAATAAAAACGTCAAAATTAAATGACGTCAAAATTCCAACAAAAGGAAAATGTTCAATCATGAACCATAGCATGCATATTATTTAAAAATAACGTCCACTCACAACTTAGGCCTAAGCCTGACGTCGGTCGGAGGTCTCCTCAGCTCGAGCCTCCTCGCGTCCTGTTCCATATACATAAAACCTTAAATGAAACATCGACGTTTAAATGCAAAACATGCATAATTAAATATGCTTCGCGCTCAACCAAGCCTAACACTCCAAAATCTTAAATCCACTGCCAACCTCAAAACTCCACAAATTTTACCGACAACCTCGAAAAACACTTTTCACCAAATAAAATCCAATGGCCGGATTATTAATTAATAATCCGCCAAAAATACCAAACTTCAACAAATCTCAAACCTATCCAAAACTCCTCCAAAAATTCTAAAACTTATTCCATTAAACTCCTCACATTTTTCTCCACCAAAAATATTTTCTCGGCGGCTCCGCCGGAGGCGGCGGCCGGCAGCCATTTTCCGGCGATCTCCTATGGTCGCCAAATTTTAACAGAATCTTCCTCTCAACCTCCTCTACAACATTCCTAACTACCACAAACTCCAATTCTAAGCCTAAGCACATCAATCGAACGGAAATACATAAAAAGCCCTAGAAATTTCAAATTCCGATTTCTTCTTACCTAGCTCACGACGGAGCGAGCTGATTGGAGAGGTTGCTGCACGGGAGGAGGGCTACAAAACCGTACCAAGCTTGCCCGGATTGGTGGCCGGAGGAGGAAGTTCCGGCGAAAAGAAGGTTTGGGCAGTCGGACGTCTCGGGCGGCACCGCTCCCTCACGGCGGAGCTAGGGCTCCTCTCACCGGTCCAGGGAGGTTGCTGGGTTGGAGGTCGACCGAACGAGACCGGTGCGGCGGCGGTTGGTGGGCCGACGGCGGCGGTCTGGCGGTCGGAAAACGGGACAGCAAGAGGGCTCGGGTGCGGGAGCGGGTGAGGAGAGAAAATCGGGAGTAAAAAGAATGGGTTTGGGCCTCACACCCCAAACCGGTCCATCACTTATAAACTATCCAAATTCCAAAATTAAACACCCCGAAAAATAATACCCGAATAAAAATTACCTTTTACTAGCTAAAATTTACCATTTTTACCGTCGCCGTATTTTCCTCATACGAATAATCCTCCGCACATAATCGTCCCCGAAACTCCTCTAGGAACCAATTAAACTATTTACTCAATGATCGAGACGGTAAAATTCTTATTATAATCAAGCTAGTAAATAAGGTAGAAAATATAAGGGTCGGGATGTGACAGTCATATTCTGCTACAACGTCTCTTCCCTGTTTTCATTCGACCGTTCCTTCACCGTCAGGTAAATTTGTGGTTAAAATTACGGTTAACCTGTCGTTGTTGGATTTTATATTAAATTTGTGATGTGTGGTTGGCCAGGTTGTGGAGCCGTTAGTAGCGCTGTCAAGATTCTTCATGAAGTTATGCACAAGGGAAGTGAGAAAATCCGATCTCCGGGAAATGCAGGCAGACATCATATACATCATGTGTAAATTCGAGAGGATCTTTCCGCCAAATTTTTTCGATATCATGCCTCACCTGATGATCCATCTTCCCCAGCAATTGTTGCTTACCGGTCCAGTACACTTCACTTGGATGTATCCCATGGAAAGGTATGTTTTATTCACTTACATCTCCAGAATACATATATGTACGTACATGTTCAATAACCATAACGTATAGTTTGCAATCTTATATTTACAGGCAACTTGGTGAGTACAAAGATTATGTCACTAATAAATCCGCGCCTGAAGGATGTATAGCTGAAGCATATATTGCGCATGAATGCGTCACCTACATGAAGTTGTATTTAGGAGCGTCGTTGGGAGCTCCGCAAGCCATGGAGGAACATGCGCCGCGGTTCAATCTCTCTATAGTTTCCAGTGATGTCGAAGTTGGTGGAGCACGACTGTCCGCCGAGTATGCATTGTCGGATGAAGAGATAGCCATAGCGCACTGGTGGGTACTAATCAATTGTGAAGAAGTTAAATATTGGAAAGAGTTGCACCTAAATTTTCCGGAAGTTGATGGTGATCTCGAGTACCACAACATGACGTTCGCAAATTATTTTCGCACCTGGGTACGTAATTTAATCTTCCCTGTTATATATATATATATATATATATATATGTAATTATTTTCTATTGCATATATTTTCGGATATTTACAGTTCAATATCCGTTACAGATGGACATGATTAAATCTGATGATAATCCAAACTGGTCGCACGAACTATTACTTCTTGCGATGCAACCGCAACGGGCTAGAGTTTATCCCACTTGCACAGTGAATGGCGTGAAATTTGTATCTGAAGAGAGAGACAGCAGACGAAGAACACAGAATTCTGGGGTGATGGCGAAAGGTCATGGCCTTGACTATTACGGTGTTCTCCATTCAGTGGTCGAACTGGTTTATGCGGAAGGCATGAAAGTGCATCTGTTCAAGTGTAGATGGTTTGATACAGGCGCACAGAGCATGAAGATGGATCAGTACGGCAATTTATCGGTCAACACTGCTACAAGCGCCTACGAAGATGACCCGTTTGTTTTTGCGACATCGGTAAAACAAGTGTTTTATCTTGATGACCTCGCCAGGGGTGACGCGTGGAAAATAGCGAACATTGTGCATCCTCGAAACATTTACCGGGCGGCTACACTTGGAGTGACCATTCCAGGGCCAGAGGCTGATGCGTATCAGGAGCCGAACGCAGTAGGTATTCATGATGTAGCTACTGTTCGTCAAAATAATGTTAAACATGGTCGAGTGCTCAGAATTCGTGACGAAGATTCGACCTTTATTGATGTTGATCCAAATGAAGAAACAGACGACGACTCTGACGACGAATTAAGGCATAGATTACCAGATATTAATTCCGATACCGAAGAAGACTCATCGGATGACTCAGATTACGAGCCTTAGCTTAGTTATAATTGAGCCTTAGCTTTGTAATTGTTTGTATACTAAAAGAATATGTTTGTACTAAAATAAATAAAGCACATTTAAATTTCATTGTAAAGAAATTTTTATTTTTACTCTTGGGCGACGATTTTAACAAATATCGTCGCCCAAGTATCATCTTGGCCGACGAATTAGCCTAATTTCGTCGGCCAAGAGTAATCCGAATAATTAAAATAAAATAAAACACATTTAAATTTCATTATATTAAATTTTTATTTTTACTCTTGGGCGACGAATTTAACATATATCGTCGCCCAAGTATCATCTTGGCCGACGAATTAGCCTAATTTCGTCGGCCAAGAGTAATCCGAATAATTAAAATAAAATAAAACACATTTAAATTTCATTATATTAAATTTTTATTTTTACTCTTGGGCGACGAATTTAACTTATATCGTCGCCCAAGTATTATCTTGGCCGACGAATTAGCCTAATTTCGTCGGCCAAGAGTAATCCGAATAATTAAAATAAAATAAAACACATTTAAATTTCATTATATTAAATTTTTATTTTTACTCTTGGGCGACGATTTTAACGAATATCGTCGCCCAAGTATCATCTTGGCCGACGAATTAGCCTAATTTCGTCGGCCAAGAGTAATCCGAATAATTAAAATAAAATAAAACACATTTAAATTTCATTTGAATAATTAAAATAAATATCCCGGGTATTTATTTTTTACCAAATTTTTATAGCCCCGTAAGAGTCTCGTCGATTGGAAACTATTCTCAGTTGAAGGTCCGGCCAGATTACGTGATTTGGAGGGTCGAATAGCCGTTTCCGTCCATTTAGGGGTTTGACCGCGCCGATTGACCGGACAGATCGAGCCCTTATCTTTGTCAGATGGAGCTGAATTTTTTTCCACCTACGTAATTCGTTATGCTGGTCAAATCTGACGGTCGGTTTTCAGTTCCTCTTCTCCGATCAATAAACTCACGTTATATGTACTAATGTTGTATAACTTTTTTATATAAGTGTTTTGTTTAAGTGTCGTTTTGAAGACAACGTATACGTAGAGGCCTCAAACGCAAAAAAGTCGTGAAATAAGATATGACCGGAACGGTGAAATACGTCAACCCGTGAAAAATGAAGATATTCCGGTAAAATTTCGGTGCCGGTTGTTTCGGTTAACGAATTTTTCTCTTATTTCTACCTAGTGGTAGCCCTATCCCGGTTATTTATTTTTTACCAAATTTTTATAGCCCCGTAAGAGTCTCGTCGATTGGAAACTATTCTCAGTTGAAGGTCCGGCCAGATTACGTGATTTGGATGGTCAAATAGTCTGAATTTTATGATAGAACTCTTGGGCGACGATGTTCATAGTGAAGAATGTCGTCGCCCAAGTAGACTATCTTGGCCGACGATTTTCTTCATCTTGGGCGACGATATTTATAGTGAAGAATGTCGTCGCCCAAATATACTATCTTGGCCGACGATTTTAAAAAAACAGGGCGACGACTTCAAAAATCGTCGGCCAAGAGGCTCTTGGCCGACGATTTTTACAAAACAGGCCGACGATTTTTACAGAATCGTCGCCCAAGAACGCCAGTATAAAAGGCAAAAATTCGGAAACCCTAACCATTTCTTCAGCCGCCAAGCATATTCTCTCTCTCTCTCTCTCCGAAAATCCTCTCTCTGCCCTCTCTCTCTCCCTCTCTCCGACCCCGACCCCGACCCCAATTCGGTTCCCCGACCCCGACGTCGACCCACAATTTAAGGTATAACCCTAAAACCCTAAATTGGTTTTAATTGTTTTTGTTGTTGTGATAATTGTAAATTGTTGTTGTTGTTGTTGTTGTGATAATTGTAAATTGTAAATTGTTGTTGTTGTTGTTGTGATAATTGTAAATTGTTGTTGTGATAATTGTAAATGTTTGTTGTTGTGATAATTGTAAATTGTGATGTACGGTTTAGGGTTTACGGTTTACGGTTTAGGGTTTAGGGTTTAGGATTGTAAATGATTAAATAATTTAAGGTTTATTTAGGGTTTAGGGTTTACGGTTTACGGTTTAGGGTTTAGGGTTTAGGATTGTAAATGATTAAATAATTTAGGGTTTATTTAGGGTTTAGGGTTGTTGTTTAAGGTTTACGGTTTACGGTTTAGGGTTTACGGTTTAGGGTTTAGGATTGTAAATGATTAAATAATTTGTAAATATATTGTAAATGATTAAATAATTTTTGATTAAATAATTAAATAATATAAATTATAATTGTAAATATAAGACGGTAAAATATTTTTAATAAATTTATGGTTATTTTAAACAGGATGGCCAAGAGGAGAACTTCTGGACAAGACGGCTCGGACGGTACCTCAAACAACCCGTCGGAATCACCGTCGATCGGGTTTCCGTGGCAGTTGACGGCCCGACGTGAGGCGCTTAGGGGTGGCGCGAGCGGCTCGGGTTCTGCTGGGCAGTCGGGTCCCGCAGCGACGGCTTCTCGTCATCCACCCATACTTCGCCGGTCGCGATCCCGCAGCGACGCCCCCACACAGTCTTCCCCGACCGACGGTGATGGCGGGTCATCCGGGGTCCCTATGGTGCCGTCCGGCCTCTTCCTTCCTCCGACGATACCGGCGATACCTCGCGTCGATGAGGAGGGTCGACCGATTCGGGAGCAGCTCCCGCATGTGGCACCGCACGAGGCCTATATCTACCGGGAGTTTCCCACGCCTCTTCATCCCGTGAGGGTCTCCGAGCAGGCGGACATAGACGAATCCGTCGGCTCAGCCTCATCCTCAGGTAATTTATTATTACTTTTTTTTCTATTTACATTTTTTTTTTGTAAAAATGTATTATTAATATTAAATTTGGTTCACAATGTCACAGCCGCCGGAACGAGAAGGCGGAACAGGAGAGGCACCGTCAGCAACAAGGGACTCGATAGGGCGGTCGAGTCCGCTGGACGGATCGCCATCCCGTTTTCCAACGGGAAACCGGTGGACGCCGCGTTGGGAAACCGGTACACGCGCGCCGCGGGAGGCACCATCCGCTCCAGACTCCTTATGTTGTGGGGAGTCTGGAGCCAGGTTCCTGATGGAGTGAAGGAGATGCTCCATCAGTCGATGTCGGTGAGTTTACTCAATCAATTACTATTCTTTTAACTATTTTTTTAACTAATAAATTATTTAATTATCGAAAAAAATACTAACAAGTGGTAATGCAGCAATGGTTTGTGGTTCCCGAGGAGGGACGTGACTGGGCGGACAAGGCCCATAGGGAGAGGTACCTCTAGCTATTTAATAATTTATTAAATTTTATTTTTTTAATAAAATTATTAATATTTTTTTTGTATATGTAGGTTCAAGGAGTGGAAGCACGACCTCCGGGAACACTGGAAGAAGTACGGGAGCGACCGTTCGGGTACCCCGAAGGAGTTCGAGTATCGGGAGTACGAGTGGCGGTGGCTTCTTGTCACGCAGTTCAACGACCCTCACAAACAGGTAATTCGTAAACAAATTTGAATATTTAATTAGTGAATTAATTATAATTGTATGTTTTTAAATATTTACTAACGATAATTTTTTTTTGAAGCACCTCGCCCGGGTGAACGCTGAGAACCGGCAACAGAACACAACCAACCATCGTGCCGGTTCGAGGCCGTTTTCGGCCATCATGGACGACGTGCGGCGAGAGCGGCCAGAGGAGAACCCCTATGTGGGGACCTTTCAGAGGGCATATCCTCATTCTGAGGAGGATCTTGTAAGTTCCTTATATTTACTAATTTTTAATTTTAATTACATTTTATTAAATGTATATTAATATATTTTTATAATATATCCATTTAGGCGAGGGTGAGGGAGGCGGAGCAAGAGGTCATCAGAGGCATGGTGAACGACACATGGCCGGGCACGGCAGAGGATGACATGTCAGAGGCCATGTCCAGGATCGACACTTCAGATCCTACTGTTGGGGCGCGGATTATGGCCACTGCCTTCGCGCAGCGTTTCAACACCTACTACTGCCGGGGTATGGGAGACGCTGGAAAGGGGATCCTGAAGACGACGCCAGGATTTCAGCGCAAGGGAGCCGCCGGAGCCTCAAGCAGCAACAGCCAGACCACTCGGCTACAGGATCAGTTCGCAAGCCTACAGTCTGAGCTGGAAGCCCAAAGAGCGAGAGAGTCTGAGCTGGAAGCCCAAAGAGCGAGGGAGATGGCGGCGATGACGGAATCATATGCGGCTTCCAATGCTGCGCATATGGAGCGGGTGAATGAAGTCACCAATGCCAACCAGGCGGCTATGGGACAGTGGATGACTGCCTGCATGTCTGCACTTGCGGCCGGACAGCCGTTTCCGCCCATGCCTACGCCTATACCATTACCTCAGTGGCCCCATCCTCAGTGGCCCCAGCCTCAGCAGCAGCCTCCTCAGCCTGACCAGCCGCCGCCTCAGGACCCTCCGAACGGGAATGATGAGTTAGATTTTGGGTTTCTCGATCCATAGGCAGAATTTTTGTAATAAATTATTTATAAATTTATAAATTTGTGTTATTTTTAATTAAATTTTAGTATTAGAAAACTTTAAAGAAATGCCGGAAAAAAAAATAATGACAAAAATTAAAAAAACATTATTTATATATTTAAAAAAATTATTTAATTAATTTTTAAAAAAAATTTAAATATATCTTAGGCGACGAAATTTATAAATCGTCGCCCAAGATTTAACACCTTGGCCGACGAAAAAATAATATCGTCGCCTAAGATGTAGTGATCTTAGGCGACGAAATATTTATTTTCGTCGCCCAAGGTTAGAAGATCTTAAGCGACGAAAAAAAATTTCGTCGGCCAAGGTGTTAAATCTTGGGCGACGAATATTTTTGGGCGACGAGAGGTATATTTTAGGCGACGAAATTAGTATCGTCGCCTAAGAATAACTCTTAGGCGACGACGGAATTAAATTTCGTCGCCCAAGTTCTTCACCGACGGACTTCTGGCGACGACTTCTTGGCCGACGACATGTCGTCGCCTAAGTACTTAGGCGACGAAATTTTTAAACAGGGCGACGATTTTTTTTCGTCGCCCAAGACCTATTTTCTGGTAGTGTACCCTCATTTAGTGTCAACGAAACTATTTTATGTGAACATTTAGACACGTTTATCGACCGATCATATCGCTCCTCATGAGGAAGAATAGGAACGTTTTATATATAAATGAAGTTGACTTTAATGATCAAGACCTATAAGTTATCGAAAATGGGTAAATTTTCTTCCACATACATATTTAAGTACTGCGATCATATCCAACGGTCATATTAGGTAAATTTTGTTTCTTGCATATAGTTGTCTTATAAAAATGTATGTTTACAAAGAACTTAGTAAACATGTTATAACACATTAGTACGCACGTTGTGATTCAAATGACAGAAATAATTTTTTTTTAAGTTTGAGTGTCAGATGTCAACATGATAGTGAATTATGGGTGTAGAACAAAATTCAAGCATTTTCGATAAAGTTCGGATCTCAATCGATGCGGTCAACGTGAATGGAATCTTGCTTAGTAACTTCAGACAACATATATATGTTGTCTGAAAAATACTTTTAAAAGTCAACACTTTTATCTAAACGAAAACCCTATGTTGGTCAACTCAGACAACATATGTATGTTGTCTGATGAACACCTCAATCTCGAATTTTTCTTTTCGGCTCCCGCTCAGTTTTTTCACCAAAACTTAAACTTCCCACACTTTTTTTTTTCATCAAAAACAAAACCACGTACTTAAATCTCTCATTCTTCTCTCCCTCTTCCTCTTAGCCATCTCTCTTCTCTTCTCTCTCCTCTTCCTCAACAACTCTCCCTTCCTCACTGCCCTTGCCGTAAAAGGCACTCCGGCCACCTTCTCGCCTCACTACCACCGCCATCACACGCCACACATCACCTTGGTTAAAATCTTACCCATATTGATGGCAAGGTCCAGCTCTAGCCACCACCTTCAGCCATCAAAGCTCGACAATCAAGCCTTAGCCCCAACTTTCGGTGACTTCCTTCAACCACCATCTTGTCCGGCCACTCAGATCAAGCAGAGGAGCAAAACCCAGAAGCCTTGAAGCCCGACGACGCCGTACGCGCCTCCGCTGGCAGTTCAAGTTTCTTGGTTAGTCTCTCCTTCATCTCAATAGTTTGATCAGCTTTGCCGTACGTAATATATTTTTTGACGTGTTGTGCTTGAATAAATGACAAGTTTATCAATTGTTATTCTTACTGTGAACTTGTGGTGTTGAATATCATGAACTTGACTTATCTATCAGGCAAGCATATGGTGTGGGAAGCATCTAAAAATGACTCTTATGTCGACCGAGGAATCTCAAGAAGAGCATGAGAACCTGTTCTTTCAGGTAGATATTGGTGACACTGTCCTTGTTCTTATTTCCTTGCAAAAAAGGAGTACGTTGCATTTTATGTTAAACATCCTTTGGGTTTGAGGAAGCTCTTGCTCGGTATAGGGAGATTGTTCCATACTTGAGGTTATCAGGTACTTGACAGTTTCCCCTCTCACATTGTTGCAATTTCCTCTGCCAAGTAGCATCTTCCTGAAGTGAAGACTTGCTCCATATGCATGATAACTCTTGGCTTTATCTGTATCTATCATAGAAACTTAGATGAACTCATGGCTTCTAATCTATATTCATACAATCATTTGTCATCAATGAATGTTTGAAGATTCCTTGGCTTAGGATAAGAAATAGCTTTGGATGATTTAGACTTTCACTTGGTATAAGCTAAGCCATTCTCTTTCACTCAGTCTACTCCTGAGCCACACTCCATAGCAATGAAAATGCAGTTGTATATAGATTAGGACAAGTTGGTATTGTAGCTATTTTCATGGATTCCTACACTTCAAATGATTTTGTAATTGAAGTGGATTATCAAAGTTCAATGAAGTATTGTTTCTTTTGTTCTTTTATTCTTGGTTTTTCTTTATATATGAAGTTCAATTTATAGCGACAACATATGTTTTATAACAAGCAACATAACTTCAACACAAATATGCAGTGTGAGCTGGAGTCACAAGACAAAATGTTGATTGAACGTTTTTTATTTTTCAATCACACGACACTTATAGTACTTTTTGAGCCAAAATAGACAGGCAACATCATGCAACCAAAGACACAAATGTGTCGTCTCGTACTAGATCAAACAACATATGTAAACTCCCAAAAAACATGATAATGTAGTGCAATTGAGCATTAGACGACATATTTTACAGAATCAAACTCTATTAAAATGTCGACTTAGGATAGGAAAAACTTACTTGCTAGGTATCTTTCTGATCCACACAAAGGACGTTCCCAAACTGGTTATGTGTTCACCATTGGGACTACGGCAATTTCTTGGAGATCTACCAAGCAAACCCTTGTTGCTGCTTCCTCGAATCATTCAGAGATTATTACACTACATGAATCAGTCAAAGAAAGTGGTTGGCTTCGCTCTATGGTAGCTCATATTCGAGAGTCAAGTGGGTTGACATCTACCACTGATACACCAACTTGTATCTATGAAGACAATGCGGCATGCATTGAACAAATGAAGTTAGGATTCATCAAGGGTGATAATACTAAGCATATCTCGCCTAAATTCTTCTACAATCAGCATCAGCAACAGCTTTTGAACATCCAAGTGAAACAAGAGTTCTGAGGATAATGTAGCAAATTTTTTCACCAAGTCTCTACCCAAATCTACTCTTGAGAAGCATGTGCGAAGTATTGATATGCATCGCTTATCTGAACTCCATAATTGATTTAATTATCAGGGGGAGTTGACTGTGTAGACATCAAGGGGTGTGTACATCACATGTTTTACATTCAAGTTATAGTTGGCGCGTTGTTCTCTTTTTCCCTTCGACCAAGTCTTTTGTTTTTATCCAAGAGGTTTTTGTTTTACTTGGCAAGGTTTTTACCGAGACAATGTTCATGCGCCACGTGATTCTGGTACGCGACACAAGGGGGAGTGTTGAAGGAATTTACATTCTTATCCTTAATGATATCTCTTGACCGAATCTTCTCCTTATTAGATTAGAATATTTTTTAGATATATATTCATGATTTACTGGGATTCTCTATGTAATGCTTATATAAAGGTCAATCTATCAATAAATGAGTAGACTTTTTTCTCTCGTATTCTCATACTCTACACACACACACACACACACACACATATATATATATATATATATATATATATCAGGTCCAAATATCCTTATTTATTCAAAATGTACAGTTTTTTTTAATTGACCAACTTTTAGATCATATTTTCTCATCTTAATTATTCACATTGTAGGTATGAATAGATCATCTACAAATTTTCAGCCAAATTGATAATCGTTAAGGTGTCGAAACTATATGATTACAATAAACGAACCAAATCTGTCTAACAGGAACCGTTCGTGTAATTTACAATTTTGAATACCTTAATGATTATCAATTTTGCCAAAATTTTGTAGATATGATCTACTCATATATACCTAAAAGATGAATGATTGAGATGGGAAAATATGATTAAAAAGTATGTCAATTAAGGAAATCCGAACCTTTTGAATAAATAAGAAGTTCCGTATCTGAAAATGTTTTTATATATATATATATATATATCAGCCCCCTTCCATTGAGGGATCCCTATTTTTGGCCACTTTCTAGGGATAGGGCATTACACCACTTCCCAATTGAATTTTTACATCTCCACTGTTCATATCTTAGGTCTATATGAGTAGATCACCTCTACAAAATTTCATATGATTTGGTGATCGTTAAGGCTTTCAAAAGTTTGATTTAGTTTTAATGATTTTGAACGGTCCAGCTTATGTCAAACTAAAACCGTTGAATGTCATTAAAACTAAATTGAACTTTTGAAAGCCTTAACGATCACCAAATCATATGAAATTTTGTAGAGGTGATCTACTCATATAGACCTAAGATATGAACGGTGGAGATGTAAAATTATAATCGGGAAGTTGGTTTAATGTCATATCCCTATAAATGGCTTAAAATAGGGATCCCTCATTGGAAGGGCCCTGATATATATATATATATATATATATATATACACACACACAGGAGAACAAAGAGAACTGTTGGAGAAATCTTCCCCATCTTTGAAAGTTAATATTTTCTTTTGCTTTCCTGAAGTACAAAAACTGATAGTCAAGTGCAAACTCAAATCACTGACGTGCTTATAAAGAACAAAATGGTGGTTAAATAACGCATGAATAGTGAAACACTGAACAAAATTGGTAATGGAAATCGAAGAGGATCTCTACAATGAATAATCTACAATTCGTGTAAAAATCCAACTCTGAACAAAATATATCAAAGCATGCCTTATGTTGTTGCTGGTTAAATTTGGAATTAAAGATTTGACCAGAAATATATGAGTGATTCAGATTTGTTACTAAAAGAACTCAAATGTTGCAGTCAAGAGTAGTTATTGAGTTAGGATATTTTTACTTCCAAACTAATGTAGTAAGTTATGGCTTTGTTTATAACATACTAGCCTCTTAACATGATTGTGTGCATGTGCTTCGCACATCCTTGGTTAACATCATCACGATCTTACATGATCAGGTTTGAAGGTCATAGAAATGTCTCAATACTCCGATGTAGAAAGGGAAACAATTAACAATAGAAATCAAAAGACTCAACACAAACAAAAAATAAAAAATAAAAAACTCTCATACCCCTCCATTCCTAAATTTACCGTAGTTTGAGAATAAGCTAATGTCGAGCCACTTGCCCCATGCCTCCTTAGCCGGTGTGAGGTCACCTTCCTCCACCACCGAAGCCTGTCCAATGCCCGAAACACAAAAACCAGTTATTATAGACTCACCATCGACAACTTTTAGACAATTCATGCAGCACATAGCAAAACTAATAGATTAGACTTGTTCTCCTTATGCATGCCAGGAAGAGACGGAGGGATGACAAACCGGTTCCCAAACCAGTAGTACTGATCATATTTAACCACTTTTACGGTTTCATGTTCAGACGATCCACAATTCTGATCTTGAACAGTTTCGTGTACAAGAGATCCACTATTCTGATCATCCCTTAACCCATACTGAGCTGATGGAGGCAAATACGACATTCAGCTGAGAACAAGCAAATATAAGTGGAATCGTCAAACCAAACCAACGCATTCAGATTTGAACACATTACCACCTTATCCCAACAAGACTACACTGAAATCAGTCAGGCAGTCCAGGTTACACGGCGGTTAGCATTTAGTCTCAGTTCAATGACCAAGCAGTAACACTTTACATTTGAATAAAACAAGCATGCATGTCATTGAGCTTAAATGATAGTCATTAACATGATAGTAAAGAGCAAAACCTTTCCACCACATACAAGACCATGTCCTTCATATCAAAATTTCAAACTGTCTCCAATGAAATGCAGTTTTCAGAGAATAAAAACAAAAGGTAAAGGATAAAATGGTCTCATATTACATAATACTTCTAAGCCTCGGTAATTGGATACTCAAACACCACATCTTTGCCTGAGAGCTTCCGATAAACTGCAGAGAAGCTCTCCAGCTTGTATTCTGTGTTGTTTCGCTCCTTAGGATCCAAAAACACCTGCCCAGCATTGTAAGCAAAGATTACCATGATGGTAGAATAGTAACATATAACTCTTTAACATATTAAGGATCCATTACAGGACCTATCTCACTAAACACAGTACCGAACTCACATACTAGGTTCTCAATTTCTGTAACTAAGTGTCTGTTTTACCATTTATCAGCTAACATTACTTCTCCTTTCCTAGGGTTGTTAACAGAATGTTGGCCCTATATAGATCAAAGAATAATGTGTCTCTTTCACTTGAGCAGGTTATGAAAGTATACCTTCATTATCTTTGATCCATCAAGGCGGTATCTGGTGCGCTTTCCAACAATCTCAGCAGGAGCAACAACATCTTCCAACATAGCCTCATGGACAGCAGTAAGTGTGCGAGTGCGGGGCCGTTGAGCAGCAGAACCTTTCTTTGGAGGCCTTACTATCCTTCGTGTGGCAATCAGGATCACATCCTATTAGATAACAAACAGAAAAGGTTATAACCATCACAAAACATGATCATAAGCAGAGAAATACAAGTGCAGAAAACAAGATGAATATATTAACAACAGATAAATATACAAATGATAAATACACAAATGAGATCAGAAAAGCCTAAAAGTTCAACAACAAACTGTAAACACAGATCAAAACTGGCAAAGAGTAGAAAATTAAATTATCAAGATTATAAGGCGCAAACTGTAAAAGACCTAGACCCAATTTACTCTATGAAGGGCAGAACCAAAATAAATTAGAACAGTAATCACCTTTCCACTGAACTTCTTTTCAAGCTCCCTCACGAGACGAACATGGATCTTGCGATAAGCCTTCCTCAGTCTATAGGGTACATGGACAACAACAGCCTTCCTGTTTCCAGCAACATCAACTTGACTGCAAGAGAAAAAGCATGATTACCACTCATACAACACACAACGTTTAACAGTACGGATAATTATAGTAAAAGGATTCTTACACTGCTGAATTAATATAGAGATCCTTCAGCTCACTTTTCATCTCCTGGTTAGTGTTTTCCAAATCAAAAATCGCCTGCACAGAGATCAACTCATGAGAATACGAAACACCACAGCCATAATATGCCTGAAAAGCACAACAAAAGCATTATAGCTCACCTGCGCAACCGACTCTTCAAACTCAGTCGGCTCTGCACCCTTATCCTTCGAAATCTTCTTGCTTGAAGTAAACATCTTGACAAACCAGACTACAGAAACCAAAATGAGACACAGTTGACCTTTCAGGCTAAAACTATATCAATCCATATATATTGAGAATCAGAAAACTGAAAATTTAGCTTTAAGATCGAATCATTGATGTTCTGTCAAAAACCAAAAAGCAATAATAAGAAGAAAGGCAAACAGAGCAGATAAACTAGAGTGGTAAGCAAAACAGAAGCCCTAATTTGCTTAGCATAGCTTGAAACTCAGAATCACAAACAGAAAATGAAATCCAAGAAGTTCTATCACAAATCTAAAGCTTGAATGGATTTTGAAGTAAATGTTATGATTTTTTCTGGTAGAGGAGTATTGAGATTGGGTTTACCTGGAGAGGAGTCGGGATCTGGAGAGAGATGTGCTTAGTCTCAAACCCCTGTAACTCTGAGTTCGGCGGATAAGAGAAACCCTAGCGAGACTTAACAATAAAAATGGTTCAAAGGGTTAGACAGGGAGAGTGGGCATGTAAATTTGGCTAACGGACCCCCGGGCCCAATTACTACCTGAGTTTTGTTTCGGTCTCAACCAAAGTACTGTACATCTTGTTGACCTTGTTTTTTTTTTTTTTTTTTTTTATGTTGGAGAAATATTTTGTTACCGGCATATCCTTGAATACATAAATACGCACTATTGCTCAATTCACCACCAACCTTATTTCTTCTTTAATCGTTTTACTAAATACCGGTTTTACCCTCAGTATTTTATAATATAAAAAATTAAATTTATTTTACTTCTTGAGGTCTGGTGTTGACTTTATTTCAGTCATCGTTTTCTTAATTTTGAGAATTTACCCTTAAAGTTTTTAATTTTCATAAATCATGTCCAATTACTGAAATTTTATCTGATTTAGAGGTTAATTTTGACTTTATAATTCACCTTAAGGGATAAAATAGTCATATAACAATAACAGTCACATTTTAAGACCATTCTTTTCAAGATTTCATGGTCGCATTAATGTTTAAATTAGACGGAATTTTAATAATTATGCATGATTTATGAAAATTGAAAACTTTAAGAGATAAATTTTCAAAATTAAAAATATGAGGACTGAAATGATGTTAAACTCAAACGTCAAGGGGGATAAATTGAAATTAATCCTAATATAAATCGATATCAAAATCTTTCCATTTTTTTTAAGAAATAATTTTCATTCAATGATCAGTGACTATTACCTTCAAATGAGATTTTCGTGGTACACTAGAAAAACCAAGACTAACATGTGATTGTAAAGCATCTAGTGCTAAGGTGTGTGCAACCTCATTAGCAGAATGGCTAATGAAGCTCAGAGAGGCAGGGGAGGCTAGACTAAGCCATACCCGAAGATCAGAGATGTGGAAACTCAGCTCTTAGTTATGTGTGATTGTCAACCAAACACTCTTAATTAGAGCCAAAAGCACGCCATGTCTCGCCGAACTAACCACTGGTATAAGCTGTGAAAACACCCCTTAACAAACTCCATCATGGTCTCAAAAGACATGATCTATACCTGCTCTACCATCAGCATTTCAAAAAGTGTTGCATTCACAATAAGTTCTACATACCCCAATCGGGGCTTTTTCCATCTCTCACCCATTGTATTTGGGAGACCTTGGGGTCTAGCTTGGGAGGCTTTAAACTCCTCCCACCGGCCAAGCGTTTTGTACTTATCATCCCATACTTTTGCATTACGATTACGCCATATTACCCATATTATCATAACAAGAGTAGAAAATGTAACAGAAGAGTGAGAGTATGAAGCTATGTTGCACGGATACGGACACGGATACAGCGACACGATACGTATCGACACGGCAACACGGCAAAATTTAAAAACTGCATTTTCGACACGGCTCGGACACGGCAAATATAATTACTTATTTATATATTTCTAATTAATAAAAAAATGCTCAAATATGAATAAATTCATCACATTGCTGAAATAATGTTCTAAATTTAAGCAATTGCATAACTGTAAGTCTGTAACAAATAACATAAAAGAGAGTCAATATTTAATCTAAAGGATGATTAACAAATAGTCATATCTAATTCAACACATTCATTAAACTGAATGAAAAAACAACATTCCTAACCCCATAACAACACCAACCGCCTAAAACCCCATAATTGAGGTATTCAAAATACATAAGAGCAAGGCACGCATGCATCGGCATCATCATTTATCCTTGATAGATAAAATGATTCAAGTTCATAATTAACAACATAAAAGCTAAAAAGAAGCAATCCATCAACTTTGGGCAGTAGCAATTCTCTGAGATTAAGACTTCAAAACAACTCAATTTTACAAACATCTCCTCCTGTAATCACCAAAGACTTCAAAGCTGAGATTAAGACTGACCTTACAACCAAAGAGAGGGTTTAGGTGGCCGGCGGCTGTAGGCGGAGGCGACGTCGGCGGAGGAAGAGTAGCTGTGACAGAGAAAGGCGATGCTGATCTCTCTCTGCCCGAGAAAACTAACAGAGAAAGGCGACGCCGGTGGAAGGGTCGAAGATGGCGAGGTTGAGGATGCGGTACATGTCGATGAGGTGCTCCAAAAATGTGTCGTGCTTGTGCCAGCACTCACCCGCTCCAACTGACTCAAGGACTCACTCAAGGACTCGTACTAGCTTTGGCAGATTCTTGTCGATTGACTCGTACTAGATCGACTTGTGCCAGCACTCACCCGCTCCAGCTCATCGCCCAAGAATGGATGGCCAATTCTAGATCGACTCGTACTAGCTGTGTCGCATCTGGAACACCCTCCCCTCGACTTCCTTTTTCAGTTTTTTGTTGTTCCTCTTCTATGTTAGTCGGCTTCCTCTTCGATTAGGTATTAGTTCTGTTTTTTTTTTCAGTCAACACGCTGACATGGCGTGTCTCAGGCTGACGTGGCGTGTCAGTCAACGTGTCCAAAAAGTCAACTTTTTTTGACACGCCACGTGGCGTATCGGACACACATTTTGGTGTATCGTATCGGTATCGGTGTATCGGGAGTGTCGGACACTCCGACACTCCATAGGATGGAGTATCGGTGTAACATAGGTATGAAGCCACTAACACTCGACTCGACAGCAACCAATGCGAGGATCTGAGCAAGTTGTAGAAAAGCATATGCATAAGTGCAATCTCTCGGGACATACATGAACAACAATGCAAGGTCCGTAAATTGGGCATTTAGGGCGGATAAGGGTTTGCATATTCAAGTCTTGGCCCTACCCTACCCTACCCAACCGTAAATTTTGTTAACTTTGACCAAGCCCTACTCGGCCATATCTTAAGCCCTAATATTAAAGATAGGGCTGGCCCTAGCCCTGCGGCCCTAGCCCTGCCCTTGACGACCCTTAATTGAGTGTAGCTAAATTTCATGAGGAGAAGTAGCTTATGGTGGGTGATTCAATACAGGTTAGAGCAATTCATGCTGCTAAAATGGGGGGTGATACTTTGTTAGAATCTGGTAACCTTGCACGAAAGAAGTATGCAACCATATTCAGAAATGTTAAACTTATGGATTGTCACATGGTATTACTAAATAGAGGTGGCAAACGGGCTGCTAAGCACGAGCACGACACGTTTAATAGTGGCACGGCCCAAGCCTGTTAACGGCCCGGCCCGACCCAAGCACGTTATTCTAATGGGTCGGGCTGGGCCTAGAAAAATTAGCCCCGATCCCGTTATAGGCCCGGTCCGAGCACGATAATTTGAGGCCTACGGCCCGACCTACTATAAAATATAATTTTTTTTCTATTTCTAATATAAAGATAACATATTTACAAATAACAAACTTAGTTTTGAGTGTGAACAATAAACTTATATACTAATAATTATTTATTTGAGTATGAATTTAGATTCCCCTAGAGTCATAAGAAATTTTTGCCTAAAAATTTATTAATTGTGAACAATAAACATTTATCATTTATTTCTTTAGTTTGTTGACCAAGAAAAAAATGATCGATAGATTGTGTGAATTAGTTTTGGTTTGTAATCGTATCATGTATAATTAAAAGTTGAGATGATGATAGTAGAAGCAGTGGTATAGGATATTCACCTCGACCATTTTCAATTTTCGACATGAAACAGGCCCGTCACAACCCATTCATAGGCCCGGCCTGAGCACGACCCACCACGTTATGGGTCTAGGCCGTGGGTCAGGCTGGGCCTTACATTTAAGTAAATGGGTCGGCCCAAGCACGGCCTGAAACCCGATTAGTCGGGTCGGGCTGGGTTGGGCCGACCTGTTTGCCACCTCTATTACTAAACTATATCAATGATTAACTTGTACTTGGCTTGTTCTTGCATGTGGAGGTATTCAATGATTTATTTATTAATTTCTACTTCAATTTGTAGATTTTGATTCCTATCTTAGACAAGGGTACAATACTGAATTATTGGTTTCTTATGGTAGTAAACATTACGAGCGCTAAGATAGAGATATGGACACTTTTCCCGGTACACGTATTGAGTCTCGAACTGCTCTCGTTCATCATTTTGTAATTGATTTTGTACAGAGAAAGGTATGTAATCTGAAGAGTCTTCCGGTAAAGTCATAAAAAATAAGAAGACTACCGGTAAAGTCATAAAAAATAAGAAGACTACCGGTATAGTCATGCAATCTGAAGAGTCCGAAGAGTTTAGGGGCACGAGTGTCAACAGGAACACCAAGACAATTCAACAACTTCATGAAATTCTACTAAACGTAAAGCAAGAAGGAAAGCAAATCAGAAAAGTTATCAAGGAAAGTAAATTACAAAAAGAGCTACCACTCCAACCAGCAAAACGCGACTATAGCCGCTGTCGTGGCTCATTGAATAAATTAAATGTTTAAATTGAATCCTTATTTATGATTTTGTTTTTCTTTAGACTATTTTAAGATATTTTTGTATAATTTCGTAGAGAGAAAATATGTGTGACACCTACACTTTGAGAAATTTTTAAATGCTACAAGAGGACCACGTGGCAGTATGACGTGATCCTACATTCCAATCAAATATTGAAACGTGGATTTATTACAACTAAAATATAAACTAAGGTTTTCTATTTTTCATGAAATGACTTTCATGGGTCTTTGTTGTAGGGTTTAGGGTTTAGGGTTTAGGGTTTGGGGTTAGGGTTTAGGGTTTAGGTTTAGGGTTTAAGGGTTAGGGGTTAGGGTTTAGAGTTTAGGGTCTAGGGTTTAGAGTTTATAGTTTTGGGTTTGAAAAGAAACAATAAACCCAAAATTGTCTTTGACAAAATATCTGATGTAATTTTTCCTTAAAAAAATTCATGTGGCAATAGTTGATTGGAATGTAAGACCACGTCATCCTGTCACGTGGTCATCCCGTAACGCTGAAAAATTTCTCATTTTGCTTTACTCCTAAAAACAGTTTTGTCCCTCAATTTTTATAAACTTGTATATCCATGTACCCTCTCTCTCTCATCGCTATTATATTATGAAACGAAAATAGGGATGATGATAGTCGGAGAGAGACACTGGTAGAGATAAACAAAAACAAAAGAGCAAAAACGAAAACTAGCTTGAATGGACAATTTTACCTAGTTTACACAATCTATATTTTGGTATATGTACTCCGTTTTATAGTATAGTTAGATAGAAAGATTATTGTACTTTCTTATGTATACCATGCTGGTGATGAAAGCACCTCTGAGCAAGGACGGAGGATAGTGCAATCCTTCCTGTGTCAAAGCCCATGAAAATTTATGTGTTCTAATTAAGTCTCTGCTTATGTATGTACAACCCATGCAATTAAACTGTAAGGACCCGCCCTGAGTTTCACCTTGAAACCCTAATCCTACAGGGTCCACCTTCAAGGAAAACTTGCTGAAAACTCAGCATACCTCCTTTAAAAATGGATAACTCTTCATAAATAAAACACATGCAAACACTTCTAAAAATTCCAACTCCAACCTTATAAACTCCTGGAGCCTTCGTGCTCACCCAAAATCACAACATCTCCCAATTTAACTATTAAACTAAATATAATCCCACAACAAACAATTCAATGGTTCAGAGCAACTCTAATAAGAAATGAAGGAAATAGAATAAGTAAATAAGCGGAAGCTATATGATGGACTATACCTCGACTCCATGTACACTCGACCTCAACTAAGCTAACCTGCAAACTGGGCATTTAAAACCGAAGAGCCCAGGGGAAACATTTGAAAACGTTAGAGTGAGTGGACAAAAGTAAATTTAACAGAAATGAGCAATAAACATCTGTATGTTTTCCCAATTAATTTTCAAAGAAAAACGGAGTGATAGAACTTTTAACTTATAAAATATCGAGCTTCTCAGGCTCTAATAAATATCAGTATGTATTTACACACGTTCATATACTCCCTATATAAATTTTATGGATTTATATAAGACTACTACGCTCGCGTCTAACCCTCGCGTCTAATGCTCACGTCATGCCTTAATGCGGTGATACACTACGTTATTAAGGTGGACAGACGAGTGTATAAATATGTGTTCGTACCCCTTATATAAATTAAACACTCATATAGGGCTACTACGCTCGCGTTTAACGCTTACGTCACACCATAAATCATAAAAAAATAACTCGAAGCTCTGTAAAATAATCTGAAAACACCGGTGAACTCGTGTCAACTTTGACTTCAACATTTGAGTGTTAAAAAAAGATATGACCTTTCCAGAAAAATTCGAAAATAAACTCTAACGCAAATTTTTCTAAGTTACTGTACATGGTTAAATTCCTCAATAACTCGTAGAAAACCCGGTAATTAGGTAAAATTAGGCCTGGGGTGTTACAATCTCCCCACCTTATAAAAATTTCGTCCTTGAAATTTAAAACTGAGCGAGCCAAGGCCAACGATCATTGGTCGACAACATACTACACTTTGTTTCACTAAGAAACTTAATGGCTCGACTCTGTCATCTATGCATGATGACGCCACAAAGGAAACACCGGACTCTGGTTCACCAGTCCCTCGCTCTGCGCATGTAAAACTTTTTCAGAAACTCTGAATCCTCACCGAATTTACAAATTTCCGCTCACAAGTAACATTTTTTCCCGATGACTACGAACTTATATCATACTGCGAACATCCTTTGAAAATAGTTCCATGGCACCTAGGCCAAAATATAAATACCAATAGGTATGCTCACGCTTTTCCATGCAATGAAAGTGACCTACACACTCGAAGAACAAAGTTCGATTTCAATGTCGGCTTAAATCTTCAAATTTCATGCAACAACTAGTCATTACGCTACTCCGAACTCGACGTCGAAGCCCACTTATTAGGAAACTAAAATTCACGCATTCCCACATGAGCATAGAAATCAAAATTATGACCCGATAAGAGAACAGATTTAAAGATGTGTACACTGCAGAAATTGCAACAATCACTTCTAATACTGAGATACCACATGGAGTCAAAGTTCACACCATACCACAAGACAACCCTTCTCCGCCTAAGCGATTTGTCCAACAAGAGTATAACCTCAATTGCCGGAATGAAATTATGCAATGATTGATAACTACATCACTTAGTCCCCTCCACACAAACGATAGCAATACCAATTTATGCATAATAACTGGCAACTTACTGGAATTCAAGTTCTCTCATGACTCTGTTATCCCCATTAATCTCTTCACCACTATCACGCCCCGACTCTTAAATTTTTACCTCATTTACTAACATGATGTTAATAAGAGTTTTACAGTTTTCGTAATTGAGTATATAGTATCAAAGGTCCCTAGAGTGGTGTTGAGGGACAATTATTATTGAGGAATTATTCATAGTGGAAATATTTGCCAACGGTAAAAATGGTAAAATTTTAGCTAGTAAAAAGGTAAATTTTATTAGAGTATTATTTTGGGGTGTTAAATTCTGGAGTTAGGTTTTAAGAGTTGGTGTTGGACAGGTTATGCCAAGCCCAGATTTCTTTCTCTCTTCTCTCTCCTCCCTCCTAATTCTCTCTCCTTCTCCCTCTGCCCATAAACTTCTCTCCAGCCGTTCGCCGCCGTCCGGCCGCCTCAGATCGTCGCACCGGTCCCAAACTGTCGGCCGTCGACCGAGCCATCTTTTTGGACCTGTGGCAGCCTCTCTAACGCCGTCATGAGAGAGAAAACGTAGCCAAAGGATTCGACTGCCGAGGTGGTTTTCTCGCCGGAGCTCCCTCCTCCGACCACCATAGTTGGAGCGGCTTAGCTTGTTGGAAAGCCCTCCTCCCGTGCAACAAACCCCTAAGATGTTTCGCTCCCTCTTGAGCTAGGTAAGGAGAAATGTGAAGTTGAAATTATAGGGCTTATTTCCTATTTCGGTTCGATTACCCTACCTAGGCTTAAAATTAGTGTTTGTTCTAGTTAATGATGTTTGTGTGCGTGTTGAGAGGATTGTTATGCTAAATTTTGGTAGGCATTGGAGGTCGCAGGAGACGGCCGCCGGTCACCGCTGTTAAGAAGATTTTTATAGTTTTAGATGTGTTTTCTTGAGGGGAGTTTAATGATGTGTAGTTTGGAATTTTTGGAGGAGTTTTGGATAGGTTTTGGAATTTTCTAAGATTAGTGGAGTTTTGGCGGTTAATGAGATTTAATACAACTGTTGATTAATTATTGTTAAGACTGGAGAGAGTGGTAGTAAGGATGTCGGTAATTGTAGTAATTTATAGAGCGAAGCGAATTTAAGAATTAAGACGTTAGGCATGGATGAACATGCAAAGCTCATAATTAATTTTGCCTATTTTTATTTAAGGGTTGAATTATAATTGAAGACTTAATTATGTTTTTGGAACATGACGTGAGGAGGCACGAGCAGAAAATGCCTCTAACTGATATCAGGCTCAGGCCTAATTTGTGAGTGGACTTTTGTTTTAAATAATATGCATGCAAAATGATTTATTAATGAATATTTTCTTTTGTTGGAGAATAACCGAAATTGAGAATTTCGGTGATTATATATTCATATATGGATGATTATGAGGATAGTATGTATATAAATAAATGCTAGCTAGCTATACGTGTTTTTCCGCCATAATGAGATAAAATTTCATTATGGTGTAACGTGAGCGTTAGACGCAATCGTCGTAGCCCTATATAAATATAATAATAATTTATATAGGGAATATGCATATATATATATTCACTCGTGCTTTTCCCACATAATTAGGTAAAATTTCATTATGGTGTGACGTAAGCGTTAGATGCTAGTGTCGTAGTCTTGTATGAATTTCTATTTTTCGTATTTATTTGTAGAATTCGTACAAGGAATATGAAGAGTGTAAATATATACTTATATATATATATAATTTAGCCTGAGAGGCTTTTTTTATTAAGTTTGAGAGACTAGCAAGGCTAGTCACGTGTTCGTCAAATTTTGAGTTAAAGCTTTTTAGCTGTCGCATGCAACGTGTTTTTTGTGGAAATAATATTTTGGGGAAACATAAATATTTTATTAGATTTATTTTTTGTCCACTCACTATAACATTCCTAAATGTTTTTTCCTGGACCCTTCGTTTTTAAAAATCCTCAGTCTGCAGAGTTCAGGTCAAAACTAGTAGGAGGAGATGAGGCATAGATACCCATCTCTCAGCCACTTTTCACCGGTAAGTTACCTGCTTAACGTACTAGGTTATATTCCTGCTTCTGTAGTTTTAGTAGCTCTGAATACTCTTGGGATTATTGTATAATATTTTCAGTGGTGTGCTAAGACCTATATTATTTTATTTGGATAATTATGGGTTGAATCGGAGAATTGCTAACTTGTTATAAGAGGGTAGTTTTTTAATTTTCCGGGTTAGTGTTGTTCATTTTTAAGAGAGGTTTGCTGAGTTTTTCGGTAAATTTTCTTTGGAGGTGGACCCCGCAAGACTTGTTTCGGGTTTCAGGGTGAAATTCGGGGTGGGACTTGACAATTGGTATCAGAACCAAGTTTCATTTTTTGCTTCCTTATCATTATCATATTTGCCTAAGTAACACGTAGTGTTTATAGAGTGATGATCTGACCACGGCGGATTTTTAAGCAGTTTATGTTTTGGATGCTATGCGTTATTGGGTATGTGTGATAGTTCTGTTAGTCTTGTTTATAGACTACTAAATATATTTTTCCTCAGGTACTATGCATCATAGGCGCCGACCCCGTGTGGCTACCTCGACCAACGTCAATGAAGGTGATGAGGTTAGAGGTTTAGTTGATTCCATTAGGGACATGCTAAGAGGTGTTTTGGATAGAATTCAGTACCCTCGATCCATAAAGAATAAGGATGTTCTTGATGTTGGGGTAGTTGAGTTCAAGGGTGCAAAAGGACCCCTTGATGCATATACTTGGCTAGATAAGATGGAGAAGGCTTTTGAGAGCACTAAGCTGCCAGAAGAAAAGAAGGAGAAGATGACAGTGACTTTTCTGGATGATTTAGCTCACCATTGGTGGACTCTCGCTAGCCGAAATAATGGTGGTGCTCAGAATATGACTTGGGAGCAGTTCATAAAACTCTTCTTGGGTCAGTATTTCGGTCATGCTCATTGTATTAAGATCCAGTCGGATTTTCTAAACATGAAGAAAAGAGATAATGAGGGTGTCATAGAGTTTGAGCAGAAGTTCACTACCTTGAGCTATCATGTGTCATATTTGGTTCCTAATGAGAGGACCAGGATTGATATGTTCATTGAGGCACTTAGCGGAGTGTATGCAGATAAAATGACCAGTGTTATCTACCTGACCTTTCTTGATGTTGTTAGTGCAGTTATGACCATTGAGACCAGTGGGACATATAGTGCTCGGCCTTGAGATTTCAGCGGCCCCAGTTAGGGTCCATCTAAGAAGGCTGTCTCCTCATCCGCTTCTGGATCTTCAGCTGGTAGTGGTTATAGTAGTGGATCTAGCTCTGGTGCTCGGAATAGGGCTAGAGGATTGTTGTTACAGAAAAAAAAAAAAGGATAACAAAAAAAAATAAATAATAATAATATTTTTCTTGTGCTACATGCACAAAGGTTTTGAGTTCAATTGTAATTCCTGCAAACAGGTGTCTGGATAGGAACACAATATGGGCATCAAAGTCCAATTGCAACTCAATCTTCCTAACCAAGCACTCAATATAAATGGGTCAAAGCCTTCAAAAAAGGGGGGACGAAGAAGAGAAAGGCAGAGGCAGGCGGAGGCAGAAGCAGGGCAAGTCGACACAGATAGAGAACGAAAGAGGCGAAGAAGGAGAAGAGAACAAGCCAAGCAAAAAAGCAGAAGAAGAGAGGAAAAGAAGCGGCGAGCCAGCAAGAATGTGGAGCTCTCACTTTAACTCTTTTTATTTCTTTTGCAGCATCTCTATCTTTTTGTCTCGTCCCTTGCTCCGCCGGAAGCCCCAAAAGCACGTCTTCAACGAGCCACCTCTTCCTTCCCGAGCAAGGCCACAATGCCGTTCAAACTTCAAAGCCCTAAGGTGCAGCGAAATGACTTTGCATAGAAGCATAAGCCCTAAGGCGCGGCGAGACGACTTCGCATAGAAGCAGAAGCCTTAAGGCGAGACAAGATGACCTCGTGAGGTCGCCGCCAAAAGAAGACTATGGCCGCTTGGCCCCTCCTCTTGTTACAACAAATATATGGCCTTGCACCTCGCATAACAAGCCACATAAGGGGATGAGAGCAAACTTTCCAAGCAACGCGAGTTTGAAGAACAAGAACTTACCCTTGACGGCTTGGAGAATCTCTGAGCAAATAGAAGTAAGCTTGAGTATTCAATACACGCTCTTAATCGAAGCGGAG
The DNA here is from genome assembly GCA_034370585.1 of Fragaria x ananassa. Classification (NCBI taxonomy): domain Eukaryota; kingdom Viridiplantae; phylum Streptophyta; class Magnoliopsida; order Rosales; family Rosaceae; genus Fragaria; species Fragaria x ananassa. Next base: position 7,388,621 of record CP139760.1, read on the forward strand.
TATATAAACGGAGGCAACATATCTCCATGTATAGAGGAGCAGTTTCTTCAAGTCCGACACCCAATTGCATTCAAGTTTCATCTGCAAACAAGTTTCTATCCTCAATATGATAATCATCGAGATGGTGTCAAGCTGATTCAAACTGGAAAGACGTCTTTGAGGTGTTACGTGGTTCACACAATCTCATCAAGGCTACAAGTTCTTTTTGGCCAAGACAACAAGTTCTTGTTAAGCATTATCATGCGAGCTAGATAGCAGTTCGCATGCAAAGATGACCTCGCGTGGAGGCTAAAGCCCTAAAGCAAAAGCGAGGTGACTGCACGTCAAAGCAGAAGCCCCAAGGCGAGGTGAGATGTGACTTCGCGTCAAAACAGAAGCCCTAAGGCGAGGAGAGATGACTTCGCGTCAAAGCAGAAGTCCTAAGGTGAGGCGAGGCGACTTCATGTCAAAACAGAAGCCCTAAGGCGAGGCGAGGTGACTTCGTGAAGAACAGGAAGTTCAGGCGAGGCGAGATGGCCTCGCACAAAAGTGGAAATTCTGGCGAGGCGAGATGACGTCCAGGCTCTGCGCAGGAGACTTTACGAAGAAGCAAGCCGTGGATTCCACAGGCACTCGAGGTCCGGATGCACGCGGAGTCTGCATACACCCGGAGATTAGATTTCCAGGAATCACCTACGCCTCTACCAAGGACCATGGCCAAGACAATTCAAGCATCTTGGTCACATTGACGCATCATCCATTTCGGGTGCCCAAATCAAATTAACAGACACTCTACCAAATTGGGTGTCCACAAAAAATACAGTTGACGGATTGAAAAATATATCTGTCAAACCCAAAGTTGGCACTAAGCCGCAAAACCCAAACTAATAAACTACGGTCGGTTTGATCCCACAAAGGGGTATGTAGGCAGTCTAGCATCCCACTAGATGCAATCATCATTCCAAACAGAATCCCTGACACCACCAATCAAATTTGTCAAGTCTAAATGATTCCGGTAAAATTCTTAAAGCACCAGAAAATCAAATCCATAACCAAACTATTCAAACTACATTGATTTGATTGCTTTACAGGGTATGTAGACAGTCTGAATTTAAATCTAGATGCAACCACCAATCTAAATAAATTCCCGGATCGCCTGAAGCCAGAATCTCGCTCCCAAGCTCAAATGCCTTCAGACACAAATCCAAACACATTTCCAAACACTACTCTCACTCTAAAGTCAAAGTCCTCCAACGAGTCATTCACTTGTTGGAACCCTTGAACTACGAGTGACTTGATCCCCTCCAGGGTACATAGGCAACTCATTCCTAAATGTGGGTGCAGTCACAAAAACAAACAAACTTACAATAGTCTCTTGATAAACGGAATCAAAAGGTGTTCCCTTGTAACAAGAGATTGTAATTAAAAGACTTGTTATGTTTTGAATGGGTCGAACCAGACATAATTAAAACTCTATCTGAATTAATAAGACAAAGTGAAATTGTGTTGGGTATATATGTATTTACAATTTTTGCTCAACAAGGACGTTTCAGGAGACCTTTCAAAAGTCAGTTGGGTAGGCAGCAGACTGATTAATTGGATGCTGGTAGCAGATTTCAGGGTAGGTCATCTGGTGGTGAGACTTTTTCTTTCGGTCAGCAGCAGTCTTTTGGGTTTTTTGAGTGTGGTGGTCAGGATCATTTCAGGAGAGATTGTCCCTTATTGGCTAAGATGACCACCAATTCTCAGTCAGCCGGTCAGTCTTCAACCAGAGACTCCAGTGGTGGTTCTCAAGGCGGTTCAGCAGCTAGGGGTGGCTCTCAGCAGGGTAGTGGTCAGCGTGGACATCCCATAACTCGCGCTAGACTTCATGTTATGATTCAGCAGGAGGGTCGTATTTCTCCAGATGTCATCATTGGTACGTTATTAATTTTTAACCAGCCAGCATTTACTTTAAATTGATCCCGGAGCCATGCATTCATTTATGTATAGTAGATTCGCTCTCCACGCCAATGTGCCATCATCATCTTTTCCAACCGAGTGGCATGTGTCTCTACCTTCTGGTGAGGTGATGAGAATAGATTGGGTGTTTAGTGGATGTGAAGTATTGGTAGAGGGATTTAATTTCAAGGCCGATTTAATTCCTTTAAATATAGTGGAGTTTGATGTGATCTTGGGGATGAACTTTTTGGAGACTTATATAGCTATGGTAGATTGTTTTCGAAAAGAAGTGGTACTTCGAAGTTCAGATGGATTTGAGATTGTTTTTCAAGGGGAAAGAGATGTTATTTCGAGTTGCCTGATATCAGCTGTTGCCTCTTGGAAATTGTTAAATAAAGACTATCAGACATATTTAGCTCACGTTGTGGATACAAGTATAGGAGTGTTGGAAGTAGGGGATATTCATGTAGTAAGAGAGTTTCCGGATGTTTTTCCCGAAGAGTTGTCTGGTTTGCCTCCTGTAAGGGAGATAGACTTTTTTATTGAGTTATTTCCTGGAACTATGTCTATCTCACATGCGCCTTACAGAATGGCTCCAGCGAAATTGAAAGAGTTGAAGACTCAACTACAGGAGTTGGTAGACAAGGGTTTTATTCAGCCTATAATGTCTCTATGGGGTGTTCCGGTGTTTTTTGTTAAAAAGAAAGATGGCACCATGAGACTATGCATTGATTATAGGAAGTTAAATCAAGTCATGGTAAAGAATAAATATATGTTGCCTCGTATAGATGATTTATTTGATCAGTTGAGAGGTGCTTCTGTTTTCTCAAAGATTTATTTGAGATTTGGTTATCATCAGTTGCGGATCCGGGAAAGTGACATAGCCAAGACCGCTTTTCGATCACGCTGTGGTCATTATGAGTTTGTCGTGATGCCTTTTGGACTTACTAATGCACCTGCTACTTTCATGGATCTCATAAATAGGGTGTTTAGTCCATATCTTGACCGTTTCGTGATCGTTTTCATAGATGACATTTTGGCATACTCAAAAAGTGAGAAGGAGCATGCCAAACATCTAAGATTGATTTTGCGGACTTTGAGAAATGCTCAGTTGTATGCCAAGTTCAGCAAGTTTGAATTTTGGCCGGATAAAGTGGGGTTCTTGGGTCATGTAGTTTAGGCTGAAGGTGTTAGTGTGGATTCCCAAAAGGTGGAAGTAGTGTCAAATTGGAGAACACCCATCACTGTGACTGAGATTTGTAGTTTCTTGGGATTAGCAGATTATTATCGACGATTTGTGTAATACTTTTCAAAGATTGCTGCTCCACTTACAAGATTGACCAAGAAGGGAGTTAAGTTTGAATGATCATATCAGTGTGAGCAAAGTTTTCAAGAATTAAATAACTGCCTGACTAGTGCTCCTGTTTTGACACTTCCAAATGATAGTGGGGAGTGTGTGGTTTATTGTGATGCTTCTAAACGAGGTCTAGACGGGGTATTGATGCAGCATGATCAAGTTATTGCCTACCCTTCTAGGCAATTGAAGCCGCATGAGGTGAATTATCCCACTCATGATCTAGAGCTTGCAACGGTAGTTTTTACTCCCAAGTTGTGGAGACACCATCTTTATGGAGCCAAGTGTCAAATTTTTACATATCACAAGAGTCTTCGGTATGTGTTCACTTAAAGAGAGTTAAATATAAGGCAGAGAAGGTGGATGGAGTTGATCAATGATTATGATTGCACTATTGAGTATCATCCTATAAAGGCTAATGTGGTAGCTGATGCTCTTAGTCGAAATCCCTACATGTCTTTGTCTCACCTGAGGATGGTTAGAGTTCCACTTGTTTTTAAGTTGCGAGCTTCAGGAGTGGATTTAGCGGTGGATGAAATAGGTGTCTTGGTAGCTAGTTTCTATGTGAGGCCAGTTTTGATTGATAAAGTGCGAGAGGCGCAGTATAATGATTCTTCCATAGTTCGGTTGATTGAAAGAGCAGCGAATGGAACTGCCGTGGATTTTTCGGTAAGAAGAGATGGAACTTTATTGTTCAAAAATAGGCTTTATGTTCCAATGAGGAATGAAAAGTTAAAGAAAGAGATAATGGAGGAAGCTCATAATTCTGCATATGCTGCTCATCTAGGTAGTACAAAGATGTATCGGACTTTGAAGGATTTTTATTGGTGGCCAAACATGAAGAGAGAAATTGCAGCTTTTGTGAGTAGGTGTTTGATCTGTCAGCAAGTGAAAGCTGAAAGGCAGAAACCTTCGGGGTTGCTTGAGCCATTGCCTATTCCACTGTGGAAGTGAGACCACATCACCATGGATTTTGTTTTTAATTTACCTCGTACCCGTGAAGGGCATGATGGTATTTGGTTGATTGTGGATAGACTCACTAAATCTACACATTTCTTGCTGGTGGGAAAGAAGTATACACTGGATAAATTGGCGGAACTTTATGTGAATGAGATTGTGAGACTTCATGGTGTACCTGAATCAATAGTGTCAGATCGGAATCCTAAATTTGCTTCTAAATTCTGAGGAGCTCTTCAGGCAACTTTAGGTACCCGAGTATACTTCAACACTGATATTCATCCTCAAACTGATGGGCAATCAGAGAGGACTATTCAGACTTTGGAGGATATGTTGAGATCGTGTGTCTTGCAGTTTAGGGGGAGTTGGGATAAGAACCTATCTTTGATGGAGTTTGCTTATAACAACAGCTATCATTCGAGTATCGGTATGGCTCCCTTTGAGGCACTTTATGGGAAGCAGTGTCGTACGCCTTTGTGTTGGAATGTAGCAGTAGAAAGAGAGCTTTATGGTCCTGAGATTATCCATGATACTAATGAGAAGATCAAAGTGGTCAGAGATAGACTCAAGGCCGCTCAAAGTAGGCAGAAGAGTTATGCAGATGTCCACAAGAAGGACCTTGAGTTTCAAGTGGGTGTTCGGGTGTTCTTGAAACTATCTTCTTGGAAAAGAGTAGTACGTTTTGGTAAGCGTGGCAAGCTTAGTCCGAGGTATATTGGCCCTTATGAAATTATAGAGCGAGTTGGCTCACTTGCTTATCGGTTAGTTTTGCATCTAGAATTATCCAGGATACATAATGTGTTTCATGTATCCATGCTTTGCAATTATATTGCCAATCTCTCTCATGTGCTGCAAGAGCAACCGATTAGTTTGCAAAATGATTTAACCTATGAAGAGGTACCGGTTCAGATACTTGACCGAAAGGAGCAAGTGTTAAGGAACAAGTCAATCCCACTTGTCAATGTGCTTTGGAGGAGTCATCAAGTAGAGGAAGCTACTTCGAAATCAGAGGACCAAATGAGGCAGCAATATCCCTACCTTTTTGGTTCACAGGTACGTAAATTTCGAGAACGAAATTTTTATGAAGGGAGAATTGTCACGCCCCGACTCTTAAATTTTTACCTATTTACTAGCATGGTGTTGTTTTGGCCACAATCCTCAGCGTGCGGAGCCGAGGTAAATAGCGATCCAAAGAGGATGGAGTTGCCGGCGTGCCACCTCGCGGACGAGGAAGGTATTGAAGGAGTGCTTGCTTGACTTCTTGAATCAGGCAAGGTAGGTTCCAGATGCCACCTCGCGGACGGGGAATTTACGGCACAAGCGGTCGATACTCACGGCGGGGTGAGTAGAGCAACAATAGGGATGCTTCCGAGGAAACGAGGGTCGAGTTCTGGAGAGCTCTGAAGAATTCTAGGCGGCGGGCGCTTAGAATCAAGGCTTCGAAGATGCTTCAAAGGGGGATCGGCTCTTGGGAGTGCTTGGAGGTTTCAACGGGATCGAAGGGTTTTCAACTTGGTTGAAGGCTATGTTGTATTTGATTGCTTGATTGATTGTGTGTTTAGAGAGAGATTTTTGTAAGCCGTGGAGCTTCTTTATATAGTGGGAGAGAGAGAGAGTCCGCCGCGAAAGAGATAGGAGAGACGTGTTAGACTGCAACGTGAAGCACAAAAGAACTGTTCATCCCATGCAGACCAATCTACATGTGACACATGTCCAGTTCGCATAGCTTATTTAGAATAGGACACTGCTTCTGGCACGCCTCTCAACTGTAGAGTCCCATGTGGACTGAAATTAGGAACAGTCTTATCCCGCGGGGTGCTACAGTCCATGTAGAAGACAAACTCGTGCGAACCGCGGACTCTATAGTCCAACTCCACCTCGCGGGCTATTGTAGCTCGTGGGCCAAAAGAAGGATTTTTATTGTTTAAGGGCCATAGGAATTGGCCCAAAGCGTGTCAAAGACTGTAAAAAGTCAGAAACGGTTAAAGGCAGTTGCGCGTGTCTACCTCGCAAAGTCCATCACGCGGACTCGCGAAGCAGTTCGCTAGCTCGTCTAGACATATTTCGCCTCACCTACGCCAAAGTCATCCCGCGCGGACTGTATGAAGCATGCGAGATCCCTGCTCCACTCGAAATCATTTCGCGTGCGAGCTCTGTTTTTGTCTTGTAGCGCGCGAGATCCTTTAGTCCGCGCGGAGCCATTCCGCGGGCATTCCTTGTAATCTATCTCGCGTGGTCTTGCTGGCGGGCCAGTATTTGTGAACTTTAAAGGAACTTGGGCTCGCCGGCTGCTATAGACCAAGAATTTAATTAACATTTACGTAGACAGTTATTGTCTAGTAAAAATGTTAATTTAGGTGCAAACATGTGTTAATAAGAGTTTTACCGTTTTCGTAATTGAGTATATAGTATCAAAAGTCCCTAGAGGAGTGTTGAGGGACAATTATTATGGAGGAATTATTTGTAGTGAAAAAATTTACCGACGGTAAAAATGGTAAAATTTTAGCTAGTAAAAATGGTAAAATTTTAGCTAGTAAAAAGGTAAGTTTTATTAGGGTATTATTTTGGGGTGTTAAATTCTGGAGTTGGGTTTTAAGAGTTGGTATTGGACCGGTTGGGCCAAGCCTAAATTTCTTTCTCTCTTCTTTTTCCTCCCTCCTAATTCTCTCTCCCTCTCCCTCTGCCCAGAAACTTCTCTCCGGCCGTTCGCCGCCGTCCTGCCGCCCCTCAAACCGCCGCATCGGTCCTAAATGGTCAGTCGTTGAGAATAGTATGTATATGATTAAATGCTATCTAGCTATACGTGATTTCCCCCCATACTGAGATACAATTCCAGTATGGGGTGACATGAGCGTTAGACACGAGCGTCGTAGCCATGTACGGCTTTCTATTTTCGTATTCTTTCATAGATTTCGTACAAGGAGTCAGCACGTATATATACCACTCGGGCGCTTCCCCCATCCTGAGGTACAATTTCAATGTGGGGTGACGTGAGCGTTAGACGCAAGCGTAGTAGTTTTATATGGTATCTATTTTTCAAGTTGTTCATAGATATCGTACAAAGAGTTAGGCGAGTGTACATACATACTAAAATATATAATATCCTAGCCTGAGAGGCAATTTCTTAAAGTTTGGGAGTCTAGCCAGGCTAGACCCCAGTTCAGAATCTTTCCAGTGGAGCTTTTGTTTTTGCCGCTGATGAAGCGTTTTCTTTGAAAGCATTTTTGGGGAAATATTTATTTGTTGTCGGAATAGTTTTGTCCACTCACTCTGACGTGTTGAATATTTTCCCATGGGCTCTTGGTTTTTAAAAATGCCCAGTCTGCAGAGTTCGCGTGAGGTCTAGAAGGAGACGTCGAGGCATAGTCACACATCTATCCGCTACATTTCGCCAGTAGGTTACCTGTTTAATCTACTTGGGGTTTGTTAGCTTTCGCTGTGTATTATTTTATTTTTTTAGTAGCTTTGAATACTGTTGGGATTACTGTTTAACCTATTCTAGCTACTTTTGAGTTGTAGCGGAGGATTTATTTTGAGTTAAAAATGTGGTTCTTTAATTCTTCCAAGTTAGGGTTGTCCATTTTCGCGGGAGGTTTGTCGAGTTTTTCGGTAAATTTTCCTTGAAGGTGGTCCCCGCAGGATTCATCTCGGGTCTCGGGGTGAAATTCGGAATGGATCCTGACAAAGACAGTGTCTTCCTAAGATTTTTTTCATTCTAACTTCGGATGTTGATACACATTGGTATCTCTTGATCCATCAAGAGTCCATGTAAATCCGGAATGAACACGCAAAGACATAATTCACCATATCCCTTCCAAATCAAGTAGAGTCCATGTGCACTTCAATACCTTTAGCAAACGCGTGCTCCTGTGGTTTGGAGTAACTTGATTCAGATGAATGAAGTCTGTTTAAGATCTTCATGTATATCTATGATGCCATAGAGATATTATTATGACCACATTCATAGGCCGCATGTTCAGTTATTCGAAAACTACCAAACTGACAAAGTAGTGGAGTTCAATGACATCCATTACGAGAGCATATCTCATTGTAGTCGATCTCAGTGCATGTTAGTGAGAGACCTTGCGCCATAAGGTGAGTCTAAGCTCTTGTTCTTAGTACGCTATTTAACAAAGACATAGTTGATAGAGTTTAGCTTACGGTGTCGGCATCACCTGCCCAAGGACCTATCTCTTTGTTAATGTTGGATGACATCCTTCCATTAGGCCAATCAACTAAGTTGATATTCATCAACAAAGGATGGTTCGATTGTAGACTCATTATCCCACGTCCTCATGTACACTAGTGTAATACTTGTAGAAATCTCTATATGGATTGGATTTGACATTGAGGAGTCCCCCAACAATAATCACAATTCAGACTTCATGAGACGAATTTGAGTATTACTGATCAATGGATTAGGTTATGCCAAGCTCGCTTTCTTCCTAGTGCGAGAAAATATCGAACCTAAGGGCCTCCCTCCTTTTGGGGAGCCACAAGGCCTTGTGACACCAATTTTGCCACTATATAGCGTCACCATATCCCCATCCATGATGGCGTAAAGACCAACTCCTTTTGGTCTCACCATGTCCTCTTGATAGGATATCAATCCTTGCAGATATATTTACAGCTTGTGATCTCGTTACTTTTAACACTTTAAGCATTTAGGATCAAGATGAGACTTAGTGTGGACAAACCACGATAATTCACGTCGTTCCACTTGAACACTTGTGTTCTTATCTTCCCCTAACGATATGAATATTGTCTCATCAAAGTGACAATCCGTAAGTTAGCGGTGAATGAGATCGTCTGACAAGGTTTCTAGATATGTGGATTATTGGTGGAAGTTCATATCCAACCTAAATACTTATTCATCTCAAATGACTCATCATTGTGCTCAGTGACATTGCGATTTGACACCTATAAATAACATCTAACCGAGCTCAAAAATTGAAGATCCGTGTCAATCTTGTGTGAGCTCAAGGATTACAATTTCGTGTCAATCCTCATACACAGTCACAAGCTGTAGTACAAAAATATTCAATGATGGTGAGTCGTGAATGAATAGTAAAGCTGCATGCAAATATTGCATAGCCCCAAGACGCAATAGAAAGATTGGTGCGCATCAATAATGTTCGAGTGACAAGCTAAAGTTGCTTGGTCGTAACCTCGGTGAGACCGTATTGCTTGTGAACATGGGGTATAGGATACTTCAACTTATATCTGATAAACTTCTATAAAGAATAGATAGTGAGCCCGTAGAAGTATAAGCAACATAAGCAGCATAAGCAACATAAGCAATAGGTAATAGTGTAACACGTGACCAGTGTGTTAACACTTCAACCAACACCATAAAACATTAAAATGTGTCTGCAAGTTGGTTGTATCTATCTACATAGTTTGATGTAAGAATGAAATGTTCACTTTTGTGTCATTTAGCGCAGGAGGGTCTCACTACTAATTTAACTAAAGAATAAGCTTTCAAAACAAGCAATGAGTATTGCAGGGGGTTAATGAGACATCAAGGAAAGACCGGTACACCTCAATTGCTTGAGGAATTGATCAAACGGCCTCCAGGAAGTTGGAGCCGTGTTGGTTGTATTTATCTACATAGTTTGATGTAAGAATGAAATGTTCACTTTTGTGTCATTTAGCATAGGAGGGTCTCACTCCTAATTTAACTAAAGAATATGCTTTCAAAACGAGTAATGAGCATTACATGGGGTTAATGAGACATCGAGGAAAGGCCCGTGCACCTCAATTGCTTGAGGAATTGATCGGACGGCCTCCAAGAAGTTAGAACCGTGTTCGGGTGACGTCAATGTCCCTTTGCCACCATTTACAACCTTGGCATCACCATCATGCTTCATGGAGAAGCTAGATCCTGAATGTCTTTGTTTTGAGCGGAAGAATGGATGTCCATGAGAATTTCTCAAAACTTGGACCATTATGTCTCTTCCAAGATGACCGATTTGGTTAAACCAATGCCTATATGAGTCGGTGTCACAAATATCATGTTTGGTGACAACATGTGATTCGATATTCGAATCATAGTGACATACAATCCACTAGATTGACTCATAAACTTATCTAATATGCATTTCAGTCCGCATTCATGAGATGTTATACATAAAAGAACTCTTGTTCATTCTCACAATGTGTTTTCAAATGAAAACTATTTGCGTGAATGTTTTTAAATCTTAACATGGTTCGGTTGCCTCTCAAGGCATAGAAGGCATCTATGACGTTGATCATGGTGCCATAAGGCATCAAGATTCAAGTTAAACCGCATCCTTGAATGACCAGAATGATTCAATTATTATAGTCACAGAAGATTATAAGGCACAAAATCCAGAGATAGTTACCGGTTCCTTAAGATGTTGTGGATAGTTCCACTATCTGCGAAACACTCAATGTCTCTATGAGACAGATCTACAAAATGGAGTAGATATGAGAGTAAATACTTCCACTTAAACCATTTAGAGGGATTGAAAGAAGCTACGAAAAGTTGTAATCCCAAGAGTGCATAAAAATTTCCCCGTATAATGACATTTGCATACTAACCATAACTTTTTCGTTACAATAGATATGGAAAAACCGTGAAAAGTTTTGAAAACTAGACTCGTAGAGGTTTCCAATGATATAAAGCTCACTGTCTGGTTCATCCGAAGCTATTCACAAAGCTCAAATGAAGTTGACTGTCTAGAAGGGACATATTGCTATTTTTCACAGATTTAGCATTGGCAAAGCTTGGAAGCTTGCGAATGGCATGTGGGCATAAGCCGAAGCCAAAATAACGTGTATATGATCAAAATCAAGTCCTTTCGGTCATTCCAAGGTCGTAAACTCCATGACTAGTTAGTAAAAGCTCCTTGTCATGAACATAAACTTACTTAGAGGTCCTAGAGGATTCGATCATGATGATGATTGTCCGGTTTTGATAAGTCTTCAACGTCTTTTGCAAGATAACATTTGGTTTAATAGTGTAGGGAGATCCAAAATCAAAAGCTTTCGGTAACTTCAAGTCAGTATGACCAGACATGTCTGTGGAGGGTCGGTAGTGCGAGGCACACTTGAAACCACTATCTCCTTAATTTCAGACAATTATAAGACATCACACTGAACTTGGATAAGCCTAGTTGAATAATTGATGATGGAAAATCCGCTATGAGGTAGAAGACTTAACCAGAAACACGTTGGCGATCCTCCTTGAGGATGCAAGGCCGTGCGTCATCTTCACTTGGAAGAGACCAAAACAGCACAATCTAACCATGTAGATTGTAAATATGCCATGCTTCTAAGGACGATGTAAAAATGTACATCTTGTTTGTAAATCAATACAAACCATAAGAGGAGAATAGTTTCATAACTTCGAAAAAATTCTCAAGGCATTCATTATTGTTAATATGAGTATATATTGAGGTCTCGAATAAACAAAGGATATTGATACGACGTCTTATTACATATAGCTTGGAAAGAAAATCAATGTCTAGTCAATGACGCCAAAGTCAAGGGTAGATAGAGCTAGATCCGAATCTTTGAAATTCGTGATCATGAGGATAACGTTCTTGTCCTCATTGATTTTCCATACATTTTTGTATGCATTTATAATTTGAAGTACAACTCGACAACTCTTGAACCAGTGATCCAGAAATCTACAACGTTTGCATTGTCATGAGCTGACATGAGTAGTTTTGACATAAGGGTATCAATATTATTTTCTCAACATCCACCTAAAAGAAATTGTTACGATTAAACTCAACATTCCACATATTTGATCCCTCCATGAGCTGATTCACCGTGGCATTACTGCCAAGAAATCTCAATGTAATGACTTTGAAAGATCATAGTGAAGGTAGCCACTTATCCTCCCATATTATTATCATAGCTCCATTCCCTACTCGTCATGTAATTGTTATTTTGACATGAGTGCTTAATGAAATGTTCACCATTTTTTTCAAAAAGAAAAAATAGAGGACTAACTTATCTTTTATTATAATTACATTGCGTGAACTAGGCCTCATCATTCGGCCCTTCGGCCCTAGCCCATCCTAAACCCGCCTTACCCTATAAGACCGAAGCCCTACCTGGCCCTAGCCTTTTTCAATTAGGGTAGGGCAAGGGTCAAGCAAATGAAACCCGGCCTTACCCTATGGCCCTACCCTATTGAGCCCTTTATAGCCAAGCCCTGCCCGGCCCTAAAAGCCCGCCCTTCATGCCCTAATAATTACTTATTTTCTATTATTTTTAATATGTTTGTTATTTTTTATACAATACAACTAATCTTGTAAGTTTTATTTATTTAATTTGTATTTTTTTTTGTTAAATAATGATTAATTTTTGGTGATTTAGAGAGATAATTAATGAAATATATGAATATAACTACTTAGATTAATAATTCTAGATGTCTTAAGTTAAATATAATGTATATGTATGTTACATATGATTAAAAATAGGGTCTTGTATCACATATATCCATTGAGGTAATATTTGAGAAAAAAAAACTTATGAATTTATTTTGTTAAACAAAATAATAACGTCATATTCGGTCTTTTCGGCTCTATTTAGCCTTATTCGAAAGGTCGGCCCTATTAGCCATGACGAAATAGACTTTAAGAACGGGTAAAGACTTGCATATGTGAGCCCCGGTCTTAAATTTTGTTAACCAAGTTAAATTTTACCCGACCCTACTCTAAGCCCTAAAATTTAAGATATGACCGGCCCTAACCTGGCCATGATGAGGCCTAACGTGAACCAAACAAGGTCTAGAAATCTAAAATACGTCCTTCGCCAACAAAAACAGGAAACAAGGCGGCGACGTAGCCATTAGGCAACAACAAAAAATGACAGCTAGCAAAGCCTAGATCGCAAGGCAAAAGCGTCATTTCACCTGTTTACTCCGGTCTGGTAAATCGAAAGGGTCTCCTGCCGTCAAATCCCTCCTTTCACTGCCAGACCAATCACCACCTGCCACGCAATCCCCAGTCCAATCAAATCTCGACCTCGACCCGCTTAGACTACACTCCGCCGCACATAAGTACCTCCCGATTCATACTTACGGGCTCTCTCTCTTTTCTTTCGCACCACTCTTCCTATTCGGCTCTCCTGAAGCTTTGGTTTCAGGGTTTTGTCGCCTATCCTCTCTCTCTGTAAGTCTGCTTCTCTTTTATCCTCCCTCTAGTTCTGTATGTCATTCATTTCATACTCCGAAATTCGAATTTACCACTTCCACTCTTTCTTTTGACTCTTTTTCTTGGATTTGTTGGAGAAAATCAACGTCTGTATTTTTGTTATTTTGGTTAAGTTCTGATTATAGTTGAGTTGGGTAGTCCTCGAACACTCTCTTGTTTCACTCTAACATGTTAGGAGGCTTTAATTTGATTCAAGGACCCGAATCCCGTTTTCGCAAAAACGTAGTATATGGCCAGATTTGGATTTGAATTTTGGGTAGCTGGATTTTATTGTAAGCTCGGTGAGAGTTAATTTGAAGTGATGAAATTACTATTGGGTATTAAGATCTCGAACTTTTTGGTGTTGAAACTTAAGTTTGTGTTTGCGGATTAATGTGATATCAATCATTACTTCTTGCTGTCGAGGCGTACATATTGTTTGATAAATTATATGTCACTTGTTTCAATTGGGATTCTCTGACACAGTACAATGTTAACTTTTTCTCTTTGGCTGATGGCCTGTGTACCCTGCTTCGATTTTACTTTTTGGTGGATTACTTCTACGTTAGGATCTTATGTGTTTACCTGTTCAAAGATAAGTTGTAACTCAGGTATTTGTATATGTAGTTTTCTGGGTGTGTGTTATTTTTATTTTTGGAGGAAAATGCGGTGCATGTATTTCATCACTGCTACTTGAATCTTTTATAAATACAATCTACGTTGTATTTTCTTGCAGTATATTCTAAATAAATATGGGAAGCAGTCCAGCTCCATTTTCAGATATCGGCAAGAAAGCGAGAGGTATCATGCTTCAGTTTGCTGCATGAGGATTAATTTTATTTTGAGTTGCTTGAACCATAATCTGTATGGAGGAGCTCTCTGTATTGTTCTAGTTGTGAAAAGTGGAAGCCACATAGTGGAAGAGACAAAGCCTCTTAACGTGGCTTGCTGGTCTATTTCCTTGCTTGTGGTTCTTGTAAAATCCATGTTTTTTTTTCGTGCCACATACATATTAGAAAAAAATTCAGTTTACCCCCCAAATTTTTGGTGCCAAAATTAGTTCAGTCCTGCAACTTTTTTTTAAATCAATTCGCCCCTTCAACTTTCGTAAACACATCAGTCGGTCCAATTTTTGATTTCCCCTCGAAATGTGATGTCACCGAAGCCGTTGGAACTGACAAGGGATCCATAATTTAGCTTTATCTTTTTATTTTCAACGAAATGTCTAAAATACCCTCATTGTTTTTTATTCATTTTGTCAAATAGATGCTTTTTTTTTATCTTCTTTAATAATATTTTGTCAAATTGGCTATTTTACCCTATTGAAGAGGGATAAAGCTAAATTATGGGTCTCTTTGTCAGTTCCAACAACTTTGTTGACGTCATATTTCGAGGGAAATTTAAAAATTGGACTCGACTAATGTGTTTACGAAAGTTGAAAAAATTTTCTTACTGAAATACTTTCTTTAAAGTCGTAAGGTAAGTTGCTTACAATGTTTCTTGCTATCTGCAGACCTTTTGACCAAGGACTACAACTTTGACCAAAAGTTTACCCTGTCGGTCGTGGGCTCTACTGGGCTGGTATTATATTAAGTTCACTCTCAACGGTTTAGGTTCTTTTGCCAGTTTTCATATTAAACCCTTAAAGATTCAATCTTTCTACAGTTTACTTTTGATGATCTATGTGTGGCAGTGTCAAAGGGGCAATGTTCGGAAAAATAAATTTCATGTTAAGACAAAGTTTGAGTGCATGCCTAAAGATGTCTGATTATGCGGTTTCAGTCAAATTTTGGTTGTGGTTTACCAGTATATATATGCAGAAGTGTCTTTTTGATATTATTTTCTCATCTACAAACAAAAATTTAGATATAGACATTGTGCTCATTTTGTTTTCACCCAGTTAAACACTGGTTAAAAATTGAAATATGAATTTTTGTATGCAAGAGCTTTACTCTTCACTGCTTCCTAAGATAGGACATATTTAATGGTCTTTCACAGCATTAATCTCTTCCAGACGGGTCTCAGGTTCTTCAACTTTTGAATGCCTTGTTATAAAAAAAAATATGAAATTTATTTTTAAATGTATCTAATGCATATGTCTATCCATATCCATCTCATCATTACCTCAGTGCAAGCTGTGTATGTTTGTGTTGCTGTCTTTCTCATTCCTAAACTAAACCATATTGTAACTCAAATGGGTATATCCAGTCTCTGGCTTCAATTGACACAAGAATAAAACTTTTTACCTCTTGGTGTTTATGTGCCTGTGCTTCCTTGCGATGACATAGCATATTAACTGTTGTGATCTTTTAGTTTCTCTAGCTTGATAGTAGTGTCGACTGCTTGGTGTCCTGCTACTCTGGTGGTACCTTCTGTTTATTTATCAAATCTTATCTAAAAAGTTGAAGCCTAGTGGATGCTGAGGCTCATAAATATTCTGCCTTATGCTTTGATTGCTTATAGAAAACAGTGTGTTTTTTCCCCTTTATTCCATTCCCACTTTGTTGTCATGAGTAATCATTCTTGTAGTCTTTTATATTTCAGGGACTTACAGCTAATGGTTTGAAGAAAGACCAGATTTTTGTTGGTGATATAAATACCCTGTACAAGAGTGGAAACACCACTGTGGATGTTAAAGTTGATACATATTCTAATGTAATGATTTTGTTTCAGTGATCAAATTTTCCGTGTTTGCCAGATTTCTTTATTTCTTCCTCATAAGTGTGTCTTATATATTTATTTATTTATTTGCAGGTGTCTACCAAAGTGACTCGCACTGATATCTTGCCAAATACCAAAATAGCATGTAGCTTCAAAATTCCTGATCACAAATCTGGCAAGGTCAGTAAATGTAGCTCAGAGAAACCATAAAAAAGAATGAATCATAGCCTTCCAATATACGTGGTTTTAATAAATGGTTTCTTCTGTGCATCTTTTTTATTTGTTCACCGGGATGTTGTCAATAATGTTTCCTGCAATTAGAGTTGTTTGATATGTAGTTTCCTGTGCACATGTTTGTAAGATGGTCTGCAGGGATATTGTCACTATGTTTGTAGTTTTATTTGTTTGGATTCTGTATTGTTTTTGCAGTTTGATACCTGCTTTCACTTTAATCTTTTTGATTCATGGAACAGTCATTGGATTTTGTGTTCTTTTGACATATGGTAGGAAGATAATTCCACTTATGGGATGAGAATGTTGAAAGAAAAAAATGTACGTGTACTGATTTTTCTAGTCATTTGGAATTATGTTTTCGTCATGTCTGTACAGTTTACCGACTGTACACAGATGTTGCTTGTAATTTCAAAGCCTTCAAGAAGTGGATTTGATTGTTAAAAGTAAATTTCAAAGCATGGGTTTTCATCTGAAAAATGGCTGCTCCCTTAGCTGTCTGCATAAAGCAAGTATCACCATGTATCGCACAATTCTTTAACAGATTGTGGTGAAAGAAGCAGTGACTGGTTTAAATTTAGAATTCATTTAAATTTTATTCTTATGCCTACAATAATGAAATAATTACTCCCTTAGAACTTACTCTTTTCCTATAGAACTTAGCTTTAGGACACATGTTACTGATGGTTAAATGTGAACATTTTTGTCAAACTGATTCTTTCTGGTAAAGGTTTTGATTCTGTTTCTTTATGTGATTGCAGCTGGATGTGCAGTACCTTCTTCCTCATGCAGCTATTGATTCCAGCATAGGCCTTAACCCGGCCCCTCTTTTAGAGTTATCAGCAACAATTGGAAGTAAGGATCTTAGTTTGGGTGGTGAAATTGGATTTGACACAGCATCTTCTTTATTGACCAAATACAATGCTGGGATCAGCTTTAACAAACCAGATTTCTCTGCTGCCCTTCTGCTGTAAGTGCCGATGAACCTCTTGTTTCTGCTTGAAAAAATAATCATGCGTGTTTCCCTCTTACAAGAATACAATAACCATACACTCCCTCCGAGATCAGGTTGACTGTTTGATCTCCACTTCAATTGAAGGAGACCACTAGCCTTTAAGCTGGTAATGTGGGATTGGGGACCAAAGCTTCTTTTGTCTGTACAAAAGCTGGTGTATTTGTTTTTCCAAAATGTCCCAGGCAAAATGATAGAAAGAAAATGATAGGGTCCAAGGCTTTGCAGTCGATGTGAAGTTCGTGGTAAGGAGTAGATAACCTAGTCTGCAATTGCAGGTGTTCTTATTTGTGTGGCATTTTTTGTAGTCTTCATTAAGTTTTGATTCACGTGCAGTGTATAGTAATTAATTTAGTTATTGGAATCGAAATGATGCATGGTTTTAGGAATCATACATTTTATGTTCTACAATTTATAAAGGATATTGCTATGAACACCTTTTTTGTCTATTAACACATCTCATCTATTTTTTTATCCACACATTTTTATTTTATTTACAAACTTGCCACTTAAATTTGATTGATGATTGGTTCTCACCATATTGGGATGTGTTAATAGTAAAAAAGGGTGTGTGTTAATAGCTCCACCCTTTAAAAATCTCAAAGTTCAAGGATGATCTGGGCGGCATCCATGATTTGACTAACTTCTTGACTTTGCCCTTCAATTTACTCATTGTGCTCGTTTCCTTTTGCATTGATGCAGGACGGACAAAGGACAGACTTTGAAGGCAACTTATATTCATGATGTTAAGTCCTCCAGTGGAACTATGGTTGCTGCCGAACTTACCCATAGATTTTCTACATTGGAGAATAGCTTTACCTTGGGAAGTGCCCATTCAATTGATCCACATACTGTGGTGAAAACACGCTTCTCCGACAGTGGGAAAGCTGCCTTAATATGGCAGCGTGAATGGAGACCAAAGTCACTAATTACTTTCTCAGGAGAGTATGACTCAAAGGCGAGTAGTGCGGCCCCAAAGTTTGGTCTTGCCCTTGCGCTCAAGCCTTGATAATTTGCAACCACGCTCAAGCCTTGATAAGTTGCGCTGAAGCTTGATAATGTTCTATAATTGATATATTTGATCTTGCCCCCCACCCCAAAGTCGAGGAGTATCGGTTTTAGCCAAATTAGTGGAAAAACTAAGATTTGGGGTAATGATAAATGTTCTACAGCATTATGGAGGAAATTGGACCCAATTTTGGAAAATCTTATATTCATAATATTTATTATCTTTGAATTTTCACAACGATTAATCTGCTAACCAGTGTATTTTACTTTCTGAATTATATGGTTTTGCTTTTCTTTTGTTTTGTTTCCATTCCCATTGCCCTATTCTGCAATGTAATATTTTCATACGACTGATATGACTGTTTCATTATAATTTAAATCGGAATTAATACAGAACGTTATTCTTTTTCATGTTGAGTCAGATGACCAACTCATCTATCTGGGAGAATAGAATATATCAGCAGACTGAGCAGAGGACCATAAGATTAAGTTTATCTGTTGGGTTAGATTGAACACAGTGATCTGGGTCACTGTGATTGGGTAGCAGTTTTCATCCGTTTGAAATGTAAGATTGCTGTCACGTAGCAGTGCCTGTTTATTAAATTAAAAAAAAACTGTGTAAATAATTGTTATAGTTATAAATAAATAGTAATTACTTAAACAATATGATTTATTGATTTTTCGTTTTTATTTCTTGACATTTAATTGATAAGTCAAGTCTAAAAAAGTTTACAATTATTAGAAATTTTGTAAAGATGAAAATAGAAACATAATAAAATAAAACACACAATCTAAATTGACTAGGAATATAAAGAATTAGTGTTTAAAATTCATGTTTTTACATTTACATTTGATATTTTACATTTACTGTTTTACATTTTCACATTTAATTAGAGATGAGTGGGGCCATCTACATGCATGATTTCTCCAAGAGCCAAGAGTGCTCCTCTCACGACAATCATATCATCCCAATGCTCTTCACGCGAGCCACCGGTGAGTGAAACAGCAAAGAGAGAAAGAGAGTGGCCCTGCCTGACATCAGCCACGATGGGCTCCTACGCTGATGTGGCACTTGGGGAGTTAAGTGGTTTGGGTTAGATTGTTAGGTTACTATACTCATATAAAATCTAACTCAAACTCATTCGGGTTAGAGCAAGTTTACCCGTTGGGTTAGAATGAATACAGTGACCTGGGTTACTTAAGTGACCTGGGTCACTGTGACTGGACAGCAGTTTTCACCCGTTTAAAATGTGAGATTGCTGCCACGTGGCAGTGACTGTTTATTAAATTTTAAAATACGTTTTTAAATGTAAATAATGGTTTTTAATATTAATAAAATAATTATGAAATAAAGCATATGACATACTGAAATTAAATTTTAATTCCATGATATTAATTGACATGCCAAGCTAAAAAAATACAATTATTTTTGACATTTTTGTGTGACGTTAAATGGTGATAGTGATCCTCTAAAAAAAAGTGATAGTGAATGTTTTTGTTTCAATCCACGGCTGCCTCATCCTCTCTGCAACTTCCTCTCCTTCCTCCCCATCTCCATCTCTCCCAAACCCAGAAGCCCAGAGACGCTTTCGTCCCTCTAGTTGCCCAGCCTGGTCTCTCTTTCTCTTCATAATTGGGCTGCCGTTTCTTCTCTGGGCACCCAGATTTTTTCTCTGGGCTGACGACGAACAGCAGCTCCGCACGCACCCCAGCCTCCTCCGACGGCGAGCACCCCAGTCTCCTCCGCAGGCCCAGCAGCTCCTCACGCACAGCAGCAAGCAGCGCAACTCCAGCCTCCTCCGCACGCCCAGCCGCTCCGCACGCACAGCAGCAAGCAGACCCCCTGCCTTGTGCGACCCCGGCAGCGAGTGCACCGGGCCTCCTCTGGCCTTGGATCAGCCGCGCAACCGTCCCGGCAGCCCCCTGGCGTCCTCCACGTAGTGGGTTCAGCTGATGTGTCGCAAGTCGCCTGGGCTGGTGTTCTCCTCTCGCCTGGGTTAGATATCTCCCCAAAAATCTAGCTTGGGTTGGATTGGGGAGATAACTCATTTACGGGTGGAAGCAAAAAACTTTTGGCTGGGTTACTTTGTCTATGTGGAACCAACCTGGGTTGGATATTTTTCCCACCGGTGGACTTGCTCTTACAATACTCGCATAAAACTTTTCATGGGTGGAAGTAAGTATTTTTAGACTGTGTTACTTTGTCTATGTAGATCTAACCTGAGTTGGATTTTTTTTATGACCGGTGGACTTGCTCTAAGAGTTGGACAGATGAACAAAAACACCAGATCATACAGATTAATGAGCTAAGACCGGGCAGACTTGATAAATTGTTGGTTCTGCTAACTTGGACCTTTATGTTTTATGTTCACATTCACATTATATCAAGTGACATCACTCCATGAGTCCACTATATATGAAGATGTTGAGGATGTAGTGATGTACACTAGGAATGACTTGACATAGAAGTTTTCTATAGGTGAGCACGAAGAAAACGGAAGATTACAGTCTCCTAAGTATACTTATGTTACTGGATCAAGTGGTACATGACATATTTTGGGATGTTCGTGGAGTTCTCAACCATTTAACTCGCTGGGTGCATGTAGAGCGACTTCCGTCAAATATAGAATGCTGAATAACTACTCAAAAGAAAATGCTGAATAATGAATACAGCCGTCACACAGAAAACTGAAAAGTTGCTACTACATCTTCTAAACACCTGAGTGATGTGATGTGATATACTTCAGCTCGCAGAACAGCACAAAACTAAATCAGTTGTGATTCAAAGCTCATTTTGAGTTCTCATATGGTTAGCACAATCTCGCCCTGCCCTAAATTTGCAAAAGGTTCGTAGACATTCCGGTTCAACTCCTTTCAACTCTTCTGTGGGATTCCACCAAGGCTCGTAGAAAGAATGCAGTAGCTCGCCAACAAATAATGTTGTCAGATGTCTTTGAGACTGCCAGTTATCGGTGAAACTAAAGTTTCTCTGTAAGTGACTGCTTCAAACCTGTAACTCCCTTTCGGCCTGATAACATTCCTAAATGCCTTATCCTTTGGTCACCGGGGTTGACGAACGCCGCATGTGGGGTGAGTCCGGTCCTCAGATCCGATCTGGATTCCGAGAGAGAGAGAGAGAGAGAGAGAGAGAGAGAGAGAGAGAGAGAGAGAGAGTTAATGATATATCGGAAAAAAAAAGGAGAAAAAGAGTTAAATTAGGGTGAGGGTATTGACGTCCTTTTATTAGAATTCATTGGAATGGGGTTGGTAAAGAGATTTTCATTAGAATGGGCAATAAACCTTTAAAATTAGTACTAAAGTGTCATTTACTTAAAAAAAAAAATTCTATATCTTATTATAACAATAAAATAATTAATAATTTTTTTTATATTTTATTCTTCTCATTGGAGTATGTGAGGAATTTATGACAATGTAATTTTCGATAATTTGGGGAAGAAAAGTTTTGCTGTAAATTTGGAGAATGAGTGTTTCTTTTTTTTCTCCATGCCTATTTTAGAGAATGAGATTGAGAATCTGTTGGATCTAAAAACAACTTTATATTCCCTAAAATTGAGAAGTTCTAAAAAATGTGAAAACTGTTAGAGATGCTGTAATAGGTGGTAACACGATATCTCACTAACCGTAAATATCTAAAATTGATTTATTTTTAGGATGTGAAATCAACACTCTCCAAATTGTAATCTACACACCCATTTTTTATTTTTAATCATCATTTCTATAAGAAAACAAAAATTAAGTTACAAATGATAAAATTTAAATTATTATAAATAAAAAATTAAAGTGTAGGTCACAATTTAAAAAATTTGAATTTCTCATATTAGATAGAATTCACGTAATTGATGACAATTTCGTGCAGGTCAGCAGCACGTAACAGTGACTTGATTCACAGAACCTAAGAAAATTAGGAAAACATGATTTACTCCCCTTGATTTCGTAAAATTTCATGAATTAAATACGCGTCAGGGATCAACTTTTTAGTCTATCCGTCCAGCTGGTCCCAGCAGCACAGGTCGGCACAGACACATGACAACTACTACTCCGAAGCACTAATTAAAATTTCAATTAAAATAAATTGTAATAACCAAATTTGGAGCCCTGAGATATAGTGGCGCACAATCACCCACGTGTCCCCCTCCGATTCGTCATGACCTAGATATCCTCCCCCACCCCCACTCTCCCTCACTAAATAGAGATACTAGACGATAGACATCAAAGTCTTCTCTGCACTGCGAGCCTTGCCCTCAAATACTCTTCCGACCAAGAAACCATATTACGACTCCGTTTTGGGAAATGGGAATCCAATCCTGCTGGACCCTCCCGGGCCTCTCCCCCAAGCCCTGCGACACCTGCAAGTCGTCGCCGGCCGCCGTCTTCTGCCGCGCCGACTCCGCCTACCTCTGCCTGGCCTGCGACTCCAAGATCCACTGCGCCAACAAGCTCGCCTCGCGCCACCAGCGCGTCTGGATGTGTGAGGTCTGCGAGCAGGCCCCCGCCGCCGTCACGTGCAAGGCCGACGCCGCCGCCCTCTGCGTCACGTGCGACGCCGACATCCACTCCGCCAATCCCCTCGCTCGCCGCCACGAGCGATTCGCCGTCGAGCCCTTCCTCGACTCCGCCGAGTCCATCGCCAAGTCCAACTCCTCCGCGTTCAACGACGCCGTTTCCACCATTAAAAAGGACGACGCTGTCTCTCTTCTCATTCCCAACCTCAATTTCACCTCCAAGTTCGTTGATGCTCTCGACATCAAGCCCGATATGTACTTCCCGGAAATGGAATCCTTACTCGAATTCGATTACCCGAACCCGATCCAGAACTCCAGCTCGAGTATGGATAGCGTGGTTCCGGTCCAACCCGACCCGATTCCGCCGCCTCCGGTCCTCCACCAACCCTCTCATGAAAGTTGCTTCGATATTGACTTCTGTAGAAACAAGCTGTCTTCGTCCTTCAGTTACCCTGCTCAATCAATCAGCCAAAGCGTGAGTATTATATGCTCATTTTCTTTTTAGGTAAAATTAAAGCCTGAGTTGGATATTATATACTAATTATTTCAATTTAATTTTCCGATTTTCAGGTCTCGTCGTCCTCCTTAGATGTGGGAGTTGTTCCCGACGGAAATTCATTCTCGGATATTTCTTATCCTTTCATCGCGAACGTGAACCAAAACGGCATGGACTCCGGCGTACCAGCTCCGGCGACGGTGAGTCAAGCGACACAGCTGACGGGAGTGGACCGGGAGGCGAGAGTGATAAGATACAGAGAGAAGAGGAAGAACCGCAAGTTCCAGAAGACAATCCGGTACGCGTCCCGGAAAGCCTACGCGGAAACCCGGCCGAGAATCAAAGGCCGGTTCGTTAAACGCAGCGAAAGCGAAACGGAGGTGACGGACCGGATCTTTAACTCGGCGCCGGGGAGTTATATTGCAGACGCGCAATACGGCGTCGTCCCGACGTTTTGATTTGAATTATCAGAGTTGTAATTTGGTAAAAGGGACTACAGGGGGTTGTGTTGTTTTATGTGCCTTTTCAGCTGCATCGCTGAAGCCTACACAGTCTGTATCTGTCTTCTTCTTCTCTTTTATTATAAAAAGATCACGGATCACTTTCTGTGTTCTGATTGGGTCTATTCCTCCATTCCTACCTGTCTATTTTATTTTATTTTCATTTTATATGAGAAGTGATGAATTAATATAAAATGAAAATGTTTGAAACTGGAAACCGTCCCGTGAGTTTTTTAGTTCTATTATCAGTGTCCATTCCACACTACGATATATGTTTAAGCTGGTCTGCTTGATGCTGTGTTTTCACGTAAGTGAAATGTCACGTTAAATTTTTTATTGATGCCGGGCAGATATTATTATTTATTTTATTTTTTATTTACGAAGAAATAGAAAACTGGATTCACACTATTTGAAAGAAACTTCCCTCCTAGCTGATCCAAATGAAATAATCCAAATGAAATATTGGAGACACAGAAAGGTGGAGGCCAAAGAACCCAGACGTACGGAGTTTAAAAAGTACGCACTAAATCAGCAAGCTTGTCAGCCCACAAAGTTAGCCTCACTGTAGATATGTCGAAAGTAAATAGAGTGAAACTGTTGCGTCAAGGCTTGGATATCTCGAACTAAAGTGGAAGTGCGCCATGAAACTGAAGCCTTCCCTTTGAGACAGTCAAGCAAGATCTTAGAGTCACACTTCCACAATGAGATGCCTATGTTGTTGTAGAAGAGTTGAATGTAATTCTTCCCGTAAAGTGGTGGCCTCAACCACAATCACATTCATCTAGCCCAATCTCTTAGTTGCATCACACAAAGGTTTCCCATCCACTAATCCACATTCCCAATGACAAAGCCAAGTGAAGCATTCTCATGACGGGACTGAGCAAGCCCGGATTTGAATAGAGGCTGAAGAGTCTTAGGACTCAGGGCCCATAAATCTAAAGGGCCTAAATTTTTTTTTTATAGTTGTCCAAAAAAAAAATTTATATTTTTTGGCCATGCAATTGATCAGACAGGAAAAGAGGACATCTGACAACTGACTCACCTCCGTCGTCCCCGACCACCAGCGTCACCGATAAGCCGGCAAGCCATAGTCGCGCAAAACCTCCATGAGCCATCGCTAACCCTACAGCGCACCACACCAAACCCCAACCCCCGCCCAAGCCTCGCCAAGGTGTCGCGAGCCCGCTACCGTCGATCAACATAGAGTCGCTGACCCGATCTTCGGACGACCCCCGCCGCCACAGATGTAAGGCAGAAACAATGACGACCACCCCCAATCTTGCACAAAACCAACAAATCTGGAACCTTCGTTCGTCAATGAACCAAATTCCTGTCAGAGACTGAAAGGATATAGGAAATCCCGTCCGGCAGCGAACCAAGCGTCGGCGAAGCCCAAACAGCTGCCAAGGCAAGGCTGCCACCGGACGAGGTGGAGTTTGCTCTCGTCGGCTAGCTACGGTTTTTTTTTATATGTAGGCTGCATATGTTTGTAAGACTTTGAAAAGTTCAATAGAGAAAGTTACATGGCATAGATCGTTGTGTGAACATTGTAATGTGATATTGCCCTCTACTAGGAAGGCAAGTTTCGAAGGCTCTTGGACAACAAGCACCAACTCTAAAAGTCGCACCTCTTGGTGGGCTGCGCAATCTCATGGTAACCAACTTCTGTTTCCATGGTGGAACGCTGAACCCTAACAGCAAACTCTTCTTCCCGGTAGCAACACCAACAAAGCCTCGGCGACCTATTGTGCTGAAAAAGAAACTTTCAAGTTGATCGAAGAGAACTCGGAGGAGGGTAACAGGACTAATGCTTTGGCTTTGGTTCCTGCAAGGCGAGTAGTATTTAAGTGATAATTCGATTTGATGTATTTTTTAAGTTTCAATTTGAAATTGAATAATATATTAAGGTTTTGTTTGGAACAATTTTGATTTATTATTAATTATAAATTAAATATTTTTGGATGTTATATGCTATTTTGTATAAAAAAAAATTTTAAAAAAATAGGGGCCCAATTCCGAGAGTTCGACTCAGGCCTCAAAATCTTATATCCGGGCCTGGGACTGAGCCATCAAAATTTAGCTTCACATCTGGCGACTGCTATTTAATATTGAAATATATTGAAAAATGTAACTGCGCGCTGAAACTTTAAAGTTAGCATTATAGTAACTAGATCCGGTCATGAAAGCCCAATACAAGGTTTTATGAGGGGTATGTTGAAATACTAACTGATTTCTGGAATGCCAAATAGACCAACAAATTAGCAAACTTTGAGTACTCATTTGGAGAAGATGATGAGGTTAATAAATGATTAAGCCAACTAGTGAAGGTTCCTTGCCAGTGAAGATATTGGTGTTTTTTTTTACCTTCGCAGGATGTCGGGCATATATTGGTGTTCCTTTTTTTATTTTATCGGATAAACAGTTTTAACGTTATAACGAGTTTATCACGAGTCGAGAACTAAGCCACTACATCAGTTAGTACCGGGGAAATTCAATTGTGTTTGTGTAACAAAAAAAATATATAATTCAATTGAGTTTATCATAAATATATCTAGGTTTTTCTAGTTATATTTGAGAAGGGGGATCCCACAGAGTGCAGTATACTGAGATGTAAGTTTGACAGCACAAAGTAAAACTATAGTTCAATAGCGTGAATCCAATATCTAGTGATGATTGAGCATAAGGTTCTCAATCAATTACTGAGCTGGAAACATTACTGTCAAATTGCTTCATTCTCTCTCAATAATTCCCTTTTTTTAGGTATATGAGATTAAATTTCAATCTTATCCATAAAAGTAAAATTTTCAAATTGTGCCTTAAGTTAAGTCCATTCATCATTTTGACATCTTAATTTTGAAAACTATGATCATGGTACCTCAACAGTTCAACCCAACCCAACCCAACATTAGTTCCCTTCGTGATTGACACCGTTAAGTTGGACTTTGTCCATGGGCAAAATTGTCTCATCATATTTTCTCTCCACAAACCTTATCAGTTGAATGTATTTAATCGACTCGTTAACCGACACGTCATCTCAGCCTTCGACACACCACGTCATCAATTATTAATATGTATTTTTTTTAAAGGAGAGCTAGGTTTAGATGAATTATGGAATAATTAAAAGGTTTGGATGCACTATGCCAAAAATGAGCTTTTACGGCGAACAAAAGTAGGCCGTAAAAAACCAATATTTTTTACGGCGTGTAAAAACACGTCATAAAAAACCAATTAACACGCAAAAAGTGATTCCATAAATGTTATTTAGATATATATATATATATATCAGTATGTATTCTCACTCGTCTATCTCTTGTACGATATCTATGAATAAGCTCGAAAAATAGATAATCATACAAGACTAAGACGCTGGCGTCTAACGCTCACGTTACCCCATACTAGAATTGTACCTCAATATGGGGGAAACGCCCGAGTGGTATATATACGTGCTGATTCCTTATAAGAATTCTATGAATGAATTCGAAGAATAGAAAGTCATACAAGGCTACGACGCTGGCGTCTAACGCTCATGTCACCCCATACTGGAATTGTACCTCAGTATAGGGGAAAATCACGTATAGCTAGCTAGCATTTAATAATATACATACTGTTAGTACATAGCCAAAATACTTGGCTAAGCCGAAAATACGGTACAATTACCCGGTCGAGATAGCCCTGGTGGGCCCTTCAGAGACGTCCAAAGAGTGAAGGGCCGGTAACAAACCGCTTGCCAAAGTCACTCTAGCGGCAAAACACCCCCAAAAGGGGAGACACTCCAAAGGAGGGCAAGAAGTCCCACATTGGAGACTAAGGCAAAAGTACCCATACTTGCCTTATAAAACAAGCTCAACCTATCATAAAAGGTACACACATATACATACTCACATATATTCTCTCTCTTTCATTCCTCTACCCGTACAAGTGCTCAAAGCTAACTTAAGCATCGGAGAGTCGAAGACTAGGCCACCTCAGTCTCGACCCCGTGACGTTGTCATTTGTGCAGGTACCGAGTGAAAGACCCTAAGAATTCTACTTCGTTCCCCCCCACGACCACTTCCCGGCTCGGGACGAAACAGGTAGAAACACATACTATTCTCATAAACGACTATATATGAGTATAATCACCGAAATTCTCAATTTCGGGAAAATTCCAATAGAAAATTATTCAACAAAAGCATTTAAGCACATTATTTAAAACAAGGGTCCACTTACAAATTAGGCCTAAGCCTAATGTCGGTCGGAGGCCTTGTCAACTCGAGCCTCCTCGCGTCCTGTTCCAAAAAAATAAATAAATCATTAATTAACACACCGACGCTTAAAGAAAATAGGCAAAATTAAAAAAGAGCTCCGCGCGCTCAACCAAACCTACCGCCCAAAATCTTAATTTCACTGCCACCCAATAAACCTCCACAAATCTTAACCGACATCTTCTAAACGCCTTCCAACTTTCTAACCTTAAATAATCACGTGGCCGAATTTTAACTTATTAATCCGCCAAAACTACTAAACTTCTAAAATTCTCAAACATATCCAAAACTCCTCCAAAAATTATAAAACTCCTCCAAAAATTATAAAACTCATTCCAATAAACTCCTCATAAAATTCCCTACAAAAACATTTTTCCCGGTGGCGGCCGGCTGCCAGCTCCGGCAACCTCCAATGCCCACCAAAATCTGACAGCACCTTCCTCTCAACCTCCTCTACAACTTTTCTAACTACCACAAACACCAATTATAAGCCTAACTATGCCAATCGAACGAAAACACATAAAAAAGCCCTAGAATTTCTATTACCGATTTCTCCTTACCTAGCTCGAGATGGATGGAGCCCTTTGGAGGGATTGCTGCACGGGAGGAGGACTTGCTTTTGAGCTAAGGCTCGCCGGCTATGGCGGCCGGAGGAAGGAGTTCTGGCGATGGAAGCCTTTGGGCAGTCTGACTTCTCGGCGAGCTTTCCTCCCGATTGGCGGCGCTAGGGAGCCTCTCGCCGGTCTAGAAAGGAAGCTGGGTCGGAGGCCGACCGATTGGGACCGGCGCGACGGTCTGGGGTGGCCGGATGGCGGCGAACGGAAGCCGAACGTTTCCGGGCAGAGAACGGGTTGGGGAGAGAGAGAGAGACGTGCGGAAGAGAGAGAGAAAGAACTGACTGGGCTTGGCCCAAAACCGGGCCAACCCACAAACTTAACACCCACTCCAAAAATCAACACTCCAAAAATAATACCCTAATAAAACTTACCTTTTACTAGCAAAAATTACCATTTTTACTGTCATCACTTTTTCTTCCTTCTAATAAATCCTTTCAAATAATCGTCCCCCAACACTACTCTGGGGACCAATTAAATTAAACACTTACTGACGAAGACGGTAAAATTCTTATTTCCTCCGTGTTAGTAATTAAGGTAAAAATTAAATGTCGGGGCATGACAATATTCATGAGATAAATGAGTTCTCACTTGAAGCATGCATTCGATTTTCTTTCGAAATAAATTTGGAAAAACATAAATGTTGATACTTATTTTTCTTTATTTATTTTTGTCCACTCACTCTAACGTTTCCGAATGTTTTCCCCTAGGCCCTTCGTTTTAAAAATGCCCAGTCTGCAGAGTTCGGGTTGGAACTAGTAGGAGGCGACTAGACATAGTTACCCATCTCTCAGCCACTTTTCACTAGTAGGTTACATGCTTAACCTACTAGGGTATTTTTCCTGCTTCTGTTGGTTTTAGAAGCTCTGAGTACTCTTGGGATTATTGTATAATATTTTCGGTGGTGTGTTAAGACCGATATTTTATTATCTGGATAATTATGGGTTGAATTGGAGAATGGTATAATTGTTAAGAGGGTAGTTCTTTAATTTTCCAGGTTATGGTTTTCCATTTTCAAGGGAGATTTGCCGAGTTTTTCGGTAAATTTTCCTTCGAGGTGGTCCGCGCAAGACTTACTCGGGGTTTCAGGGTGAAATTCGGGGTAGGTCTTGACATGTTGTGTGTGCCTACATTCAAAGTTAATCTAATGTTCATCAGTCAATCAATTAATGAGAGGCATGAACTGTTTAGTAACATTTTATCCTTTTTTGTGTATATTGCAGGATTAGGTTTCGAGGAAGACGATTGGTTTGGGTAAGGAGCATAACAGTTTATATTATTTGGTGGCATTAACGACGGAAAAAACAAAACCCAAGCCTCATCACTCATCAGTCCTTCAATTGTGGATGATTATTCTCGTTTTTCTTTCAGCACTAGATCTATATCATATGCTAAACCTTTTGATCTTATTCATTATGATATTTGGGGCCTCCCTAACAAACATGCTTCTTTCTCTGGTGCTCATTATTTTCTTACCATTGTGGATGATTATTCTCGTTTTACTTGGGTTTTTCTGATGCAACATAGATATGAGACTCAATCTCTATTCAAGCAATTTTTTTGTTTTTGCATCCACCCAATTTTTATCTCAAATAAAAGGTTTTCATAGTGACAATGGAGCTGACTTTCTTTCTCTTCAAAAAAATTTCAAAGATAATATGGAGTCATTTTTTTAGCATTTTTGTGTTTATACGTCTCTACAAAATAGGGTAATAAAACGCAAACATCGACATATTTTTCAGGTTGCTCGTGCTTTTAAATTTCAAGCTCATTTGCCTCTAAAGTTTTGGGGAGAGTGTGTGCTCACAGCTGTCCATGTTATTAATCGTTTCTCAGCTCCACTTCTCTCTTTTAAAACTCCTTTTGAGCGTCTCTATTCCCGACCTCATTCCTTTCATCATCTCCGTGTTTTTGGTTGTTTACCATATGCTACAAATGTCAAGGTAACACATAAGTTTGTCCCACAAGCAATCAAATGCAATTTCATTGGTTATTTTGTTGGTCAGAAAGCTTACAAGCTCTACGATCTCTCTGGTCACAAAATTTTCTACTGAGTCGCGATTTTGTTTTCCATGAGACATCCCTTACAATTCTGCTGACCTAGAGCCCAACACAGGCCCATCTCGTCCTCTAGCCCAAATTACAAGCCCAACTCATCAATCCACAATACAAACACAGACAAGTCAAACTCAATCCTTTTGTGCTTTCCATCGTTCTCCGACCCTCTTACAGAAGACATGTCGTTGCCGTCGTCGTCTTCCAGACCCGACGGCGCACAACAGTTGTCGTCATCTCCCAGTCCCAGCGACGCACAAATTCCAGCGTCGTCCTCTAATCCCGGCGGCGCCCAACCGATGTTGTCATCCCCCAGTCCCAATGATGTACAACTTCCAGCGTCAGCGTCAGCGTCGTCCTTTAATCCCGGCGGTGCGTAATCGGTGTCGTCATTATCCTTTTCTCCCAGTCCATCAATTCAACCCAATTCACCACCGTCGTCTCCGTCACAAGCTCAAGCTTTGCCGCCGAGTCCGTCGTCTTCTTTACCAGCCTCGCCTAATTTCAAGGATCATCCACCGATTCAGCTTTCCAATCACGATCCCCAATTGGTCCATCACGACCAGCCAACTTCTGTCGTTCCACCACCTCTTGAGATTCCTCTCCGTCGTTCAAACCGCACAATTGTTCCACCCATCAAGATGAAAGACTATGTCTGCTCTCAAGTAACGTTGTCCTCACCTGATCAGTCATCTTCCTTGTTTCCGAGTCCAATTAAAGGTACACGCTATCCCTTGTCAAATTATGTCAGTTATGGATATACACCTGGGTATCGTAATTTTGTTGCACAAATCAGTTAAGCAGTGGAGCCTCGTTCGTATTCCGAAGTCGCCGCTTAACCTGAATGGCAAGAGGCGATGCGGTCAAAATTACAAGCGCACGAAGATAATGGCACTTGGACTCTTACTTCTCTTCCAGCCGGCAAAACCCCAATTGATTGCCTTTGGGTTTATAAAATCAAGCACAAGTCTGATGGTTCGATTGAGCAGTATAAGCCTCGATGGGTGGCAAAAAGGTTCATCCAAATGGCAGGTTTTGATTATCAGGACACTTTTTCACCTACTGCGAAAATCATTTTTGTCTGGTGTTTACTTGCTTTGGCAGCAGCTCGTGGCTGGTCTCTTCACCAGCTGGATGTCAATAACGCTTACACGGCGATTTTGATGAGAAAATATATATGGACTTCATAAGTCCTTATATGGTCTGAAGCAAGCATCTCGACATAGATTTGCTAAATTCTCTAAGGCTATACGGTCTGCTGGTTATGTGCAATCCAAAGCAGATTATTCATTATTCACCAAGAAACAAGGCAAGTCCTTTACAGCTCTCTTGATTTATGTTGATGATATTTTAATTACTGGAAATGATCCATTGAGTATTTCTGCACTCAAGAATTTCCTTCATACTCATTTTCATATTAAAGATTTGGGAGATTTGAAGTATTTTCTTGGCATTGAGGTGTCTGCTTCTAAGAATGGGATTTTTATTGCCCAACGTAAATATGCCTTAGAAATTGTCAAAGATGCAGGGTTGCTTGGTGCAGCCCCTGTTGATACTCCTATGGAGAAAGGGTTGAAATTGTCTGATAAAAGTGAGTTGTTAAAAGATCCGACTCGTTATAGAAGGCTTGTTGGAAGATTAATTTACCTTATTGGTTTCTAAACCGGACATCACGTACTTAGTACATGTGCTTAGCAAATTCATGCATCAGCCTCGTAAGATTAAGAATGCACCTGGTCTAGGTTTATTCTTCTCTTGTAAGAATGATTGTGTTCTTTTTGTGATTCAGATTGGGCAGGTTGGCCAATTACTCGGAGATCTACCACAGGTTATTGTGTTTTTCTTGATCCTTCACTGGTTTCATGGAAATCAAAAAGGCAAGACAGTTTCTATCTCTTCAGCTGAAGCAGAATACCGAGCCATGACTGGTGCTTGTTGTGAACTTACGTGGCTTCGATATTTGCTCAGAGATTTAGGAGTATTGCATCCAGAACTTGCATTCCTATATTGTGATAATAGAGCAGCATTGCATATTGCAGCAAATCCCGTTTTTCATGGGCAAACTCAACACATTGAGATGACTATCATTATATCAGACATAAGATCGTTGTTTGAAGTTTGTAGGTTCTGCACATCAATTGGCGGACCTTCACTAAAGCCTTGAGAAAGGATCTTGTTGTCTGAAGTTTGTAGGTTCTGCACATCAATTGGCGGACCTTCACTAAAGCCTTGAGAAAGGATCTTTTCATACCTATGGTTCGCAAGTTGGGAGTTAGGGATATCCGCTCTTCAACTTGAGGGAGTGTTAGGAAAAAAATCGTGTAAGTGTAAATCAGGATTGTATCAGAATTGTATCTTAGATATCTATTGCCTTTTGTATTCCTCTTTATTATAGGGATTAGTTTCCAAGTCTAGCTAATTCCCTTGTAATATGTTTCTGTATATAACATTGGTGATTGTTTGAATGAAAGTATTCTAGCCAAATATCTTATTTTTCATTTCTGGCTTGAGTTATGAATGAAATATGATTTTCTTGGTTAAAAAAAAAGTGGAACTTAGTCACTTATGGGGAGATCGATGATCAGTCGACTGTGATCTTACTTCTGTTATAATCAAAGCACATGTACCTCTCTATATAGTCTATATGTAGGACTTTTTTATTATACATATGTGTATAGCATAAATCAAGCCGTGAGCTTTCCGATCATTTTGAATAAACAATCGGACGGCTCACGGCTTGATGTATGTCATACAAATGTGTATAGCAGCCGAACCCCTATACATATACCAAGTTATATATCAAGAAGCTAGTGTACGTGCATAAGAGTTGAGAAGTTATACGCTTCCAATTTTTAATTAATGGCCTTCGGTCATTTCAACAAAATCACAAGAAAAAAGAAAGAAAAAGAAATCAATAATGACATGCATATTATAACATCTTCATTCTTCACACTTAGTCACGTTCAAGCGAAAACAGAAAAGCCTTTGTCACACCTTCCAAAACCGTTCGGGGAACATTCTCCTTGTCATTGGAAAAGGATATCGATTGCTAGCTAATTCATATCAACAAATCAACAAAGGCCAGTGTGTGTGTATATATATTTCAGTTTCGCAGCTCCTACTGTAATGATCTGAGTGTTATTCCAAAGGATCATCGCTCTCATATCCCAGTAACCAAAAGGCATGTGCATAGGGCATAGCAATATATATATAGCATAATAAATGGAGTAGCATACTCTCTTTCTCAAACATACTTGGTCATTCTCCTATCTCCATGGATCTTCTGATAAGGATCCTTCATTTTCTGGACCTCAATAGCACTAAAAACACCATATCCACCATTACTCTCATCACCACCTCCATCTTCATCATCGTCGGTAGCTTGGTCCAGTGCCACAAGCTCATCCTTGTATCTAATACTCTCAATTCTCGTTGGTATGATTTTGGCCTTATTAGCCTCATACCCTTTCAAAAGATAAACCACTTCCATCATATTAGGCCTTTTCTCAGGTTCACTTTTCACACACATAGCAGCAACATTGATAGCAAGCTTCAACTGAGCCTCATCGAAGTTCCCTCTGAGCTTTGGATCAGAGAGTTCTTTCCACTTTCCTTTTGTTATAAGCGGCTCGGCCCATTCTGTGATTGTTCTCTTAATTCCACCGGGGAGCTTCTCAATAGGCTTTCTTCCGGTTACAAGCTCTAGGAGAAGAATCCCGAAGCTGTAAACATCACACCCTTCAGAGACTTTTCCCCACATAGCGTACTCCGGTGCTAGGTAACCCAATGTGCCCTTCACACGCGTTGTCATGTGGCTTACGCCATCCGGGATTAGCTTTGCGAACCCGAAATCTGCAACTAAAGGTTTGAAGTCGGAATCCAAGAGCACATTGCTTGCTTTTATGTCTCTGTGAATGATGTGTGGTGTTACCTCATGGTGCAAGTACCTAATTTTAGAAGAAACCACAAAATATGAGCACTTTCATCGTCAAAGTACATGAAATTTGGCCAAAGAGAATCAACAATAGCATAGCGCATAGCCTCTGAGACCAAGGATTTCTAGCAGCGAAACATATTTAAGGAATCATTTTAGGTACCAGCCATATCTTCATTAATTCAACTTCACTATATATTCTCGATCAACACTATACATGAATTTTTTTTCATCTAGTTTACAGAAGTGATCAATTTTATATGGCTTCAATTACTTCATAAGTATATAGAGTTTTAGAGAATAAGCAACCTTATATAACATACATATATTAAGAAGCATACAAAATAAAAAATAAAAACATATGATTACGATCTGTAGAGTTTGATATATGCGCTTACACGAGGCCTTCCGCCGAGCCAATAGCAA
This sequence comes from Fragaria x ananassa, assembly GCA_034370585.1. Taxonomy (NCBI): domain Eukaryota; kingdom Viridiplantae; phylum Streptophyta; class Magnoliopsida; order Rosales; family Rosaceae; genus Fragaria; species Fragaria x ananassa. The sequence goes on from CP139760.1 coordinate 7,423,726, forward strand.
TTTTGATTCTCCTTTTCCAGTCTAGATGAACTTCATTCGCAAATTGTCCATGCAAGTGAGAAAGTAAGCTGAGATTTGGCATGTAATCATAGACTATAAGCCTTTGATCTGCCCCAGCATAATAGCCCCTAAGGCCCAACAAGTTCTTGTGCCGAACCCTCCCAAGAACTTCAACTTCAACTGCAAATTCCATTTCAGCTTTTGAATTCATTGCTTTCAACTTCTTCACAGCAATCTGGATAAGAATATGTTAAACCTTATATTCCAAAATATAACTCAAAAGGTAAAGAAGAAAGAAGAAGAAAGGAAGGTTATTCGAGAAAAGAAAATTGCGGGATATGTACCTGAAGACCATCACTGGTTTTTCCCCAATACACACTTCCAAAACCTCCTTCTCCAAGGAGATTGTCATCGCTAAATCCATTTGTAGCTGTATGCAACTCCCTGTACGAAAATATTCTCCATGTTGTGTGACCTCCACCAGTACTTTCAGTAGACCTAATAATTCTCAAGCAGTTAAGTAGACTGTTAGATAAATGTGGAGCAAACGATAAATATCCAGATGATACTGTTAATTCCTCCAGAGTACCAGAGTTTTCCGACCCTGTTAGAAAACTGGAATATCCAACCAAGACTATTATCAAGCTAATACAAAACTTTCTTTTAGTTTGAACTTGGAATTTAGGCACCAAAGAATCGATCAGATCAAGGAACTAAGGAGAAAAATAAACTTACCCTCCTTCATCAACCTTCTCTGAACTGCAACAGCTCAAAGAGGATCCCATAGAGTCGGGAAACTGGGATCGATCAGTTCAAAATTTTCGGTAGAGAGCAATTCTCCAATTTTGATACCTAGCAAGCTATCTGAAACTAGATTAGTCGTGTTCTGGTCATATTTATTATAAACCGATTGATGCTGGCCGACCTTGGCCGGCATGTATTGAATACGATCGATGTTGCTTGAACGGTTGTGAAGTAATGTAAATTGATAATTAAATGGAACTAAATAATATTTTTGGTACTTGTAAGTTAATTAGTATAATACATGCATAACTAAGAACTCCATGGAATATCTCATATAGAGTCATGCATGGCATAAATTTTTTAACTATTTAATTTGTGGGATGGTCCGTCGTTGGAGAATCATTAGATTTGCGAACTGGCTACAAGAGTACTATAGCTTAGAAATTAACTCGTCTTCTCCATTCTAGCTGGCTATCTGGTAATTGACCTATACGATGGTTAAGTTTCCGTCGAAGAAAACGAACTCAGCTGACGGAATTATTTTTTTCCGTTAGCTAAGACGATATTTCCTGTAGTAATACTTACTGATGTAGGTAGCTGCAATATGACCAACCAATTAGATAATTATTATAATGCCTCAGACCTTAATTGACCCGTTTACCGTCAGTTGGACTATAAATGACTTCATTTTTACTTTTACTATTTTCAAACTATTTAAGGCCCCAAAAGTTGACTTTTTCCTTCGTAAAAATTTTGAGAATTATGAAAGTTATAGAGGACGTTAAACGGAGTTCGTGGATACGTGGCAGATTGATAACAGAGTACGTATGAAGAAGTTACAGTCTAAAAACCGAAGTTTCTATATCAGAAGTGGTAGTATAAAAGGGGAAAGTTACCATAAGTGGAAAGGACAGGTTAGAAAAGTCAGAAATCAATTTCACTCTCCTCTCCCCCGCGTCTCTCTTGACCGGCGACTTCCTTGCCGCCGTTCGCCGCCGTTTGGCCTTGCTAGGTGACAAGCCCGGTATTGATTTGAAGCTCAGCTCCTCCTCCATCAATTTGGGTAGGTTGCCGGACCTATCTCGCTACCGAGAAGGAGAAACCCCGCCAAGAAGATGCGACAGTGCGTGGTGGATTTTCGCCGGAAACTTCCTCCTCTAGCCACCATCGTCGAACATCCTTATGCCAACTTGAAGCACTGCTTTCGGGTAGTAAACCCTCAAAAGAATTCAACCTAACTCGAGCTAGGTAAGGAGAATCGAAGGTTTGAAGTTCTATGGTTTTAAATTTGGGATTTTTATGTTTTCTTTCGATTGGCATGTTTCTGCTTGAAATTGATTTATGTCTTAGTTATGAAAGTTGTTGTGCATCTTGAGAGGAAGATTGTGTCAAAATTTGGTAAGTATTGGTGGTGGTCGGAGTTTGGTGGTGGCCGGCCACCGCTACCCGCGGAGCAGACGGCGGCGCTGCCTCTTTTGGGTTTTTTTTCCGAGTTGTTTAGCTTGTTTCTGATTAGAGGAGTCAAATGGTATGAAACTTGAGAATTATGGTGAAGTATTGAATAGATTTGAGATTATTCGAAATTTGGTTTTACCGGTGTGCTACTTAGGAATATCCTACCCTTGGATTTCCCTTATTTCTGTTTTAGAATGTTGAAATAAATGAAATGAGGTTGCAGGTGGAGTTTGGCATGAATTAGATAAGTTTAACCTTAGTAAGGGTAGTGGATTAAGCGGAATATTTTTTGTGTTTATGTTTAAGTATTGATTTTTCTGAAATTGAAGTTTGGTTCTAAGCATGGTTATTGTGTCAGGATATGATAGGACCTCGCTTGAGTGACGATTCAGGTTTCGTCAAGCTTAGCTCTAAATCGGTGAGTGGACATTTTAGTTTTTATTAAATATGCATGTATGACTTTATAAGTTATCGTTATTATTTTTATCGAGCTTATATATTATAATTTTGGTTTATGACTTGGATTAGAAATTATTTGAGATCGTTAATGATTTATGGATTTTGAGTTGGGTAATTGTTTTGATATTTGAATTATAATATTCTTTTGATCTCCGGATTTGAGTATTGTCTAATTTTTAAAACATATTAATGATATGAGTTATTTATTCTCTTAAACAATTTAGCATATGGGACACGTCATTAAATTTTACTAAATTAGTTTCTCTTGGAATTTTCCGAGTACAGTTGGGAAACGTACTTACGCTTGATTTTGAGTTTCGGAGAAACTCATGATTTATATATTTTCTTTTCTTATACCATACTTGTTGGATCATTATTATTCATGCTAGCATGTTATTTCGTCTTTCGAGACGATGTGGCTACCTCGTTCCGAGTGGAGTCACACAAGCCTTTTCCGCCCAAGTGGTGATGTGATGTTGCTGGCGGCATCACTCAAGCCCTGCACCCTCTCCGTTATCATGACGTGAAGGTGTAGGGAGTATAAGAGTACTTTTGTTTGGGAGGCACCCGAGCTTGGAAGGCTCACTTATATGACTATATCTGCTTCTTATTTATTGTTGTTGTTTTTGACTAGCGGGGTAAGTCCATTTTTTTGATACTTTCTTTTACGAAGGTTATTATTTATCTTTGTCAATATTTTGACTAGCGAGCCTAGTCTGTTTTCTTGGGATTTTCTTTATGAAGGTTTTATCAATACTTGCATGCAATGGATTTTTTGATTATTGGAAAGTGGGAAAATAATAAAGTTTTGGTTACTTATTTTGTGATCAGTTACTTGATTATTTTTCGTCCGTTCACGCTAACATTTTTCCAATACTTTCCCTTGAGCCCTTCGGTTTCAAATGCCCATATTGCAGGTTAATGACTTGCTCGTTACCGGGCGCGTAATTTAAAAACCTTTTTTTATCAGAATGTAGTATTGGCAAATAGGGTTCTATTAATCCAGGGACTTAAAAGGCGCTCCTGCAGTTACGATTACACTAAAAAGTAGTAGCTAAAAGTATTTTCAAATATTCATAAACAAATATACACATTATACAAGGTAAAAAAAGGGGGGGGGGTTGAGAGTTTGTTCTAGCATTCTTATGAAAAGGTAAAGACAGAATTTAAACTAATATATACAAGTAATCGACTTCAAACGCAAACAAACATATAAAATCATGTAGTTAAATTGTCTCAATCTACACAACCTTAAAACCATGCCAATCAAGAATGATGAAACGAATTCAGAATTACACACTGTAGCGGTCATGCAACCTATAATAATTTGCTTAAGTATCCTATGCTTTGATCAGCTCCAAACACAGAAAATTACATGCAATGTGTCATGTTAATACTTAGCGCAACCATAAAACATATAATATGAATCATTAAGTTCACAGAAGAATTCGAACATGTAAAACAAGTTTATCTTAGCGCTTAAACAGTTCACATGCAACTCACACTACCAGGACAAGCACTTTAGCCGACGAAAAATTTTCGTCGGCCTGTTATCTTAATTCGTCGGCTAAGATCTTAGCCGACGAACCTTCGTCGGCTATAGTGTCGTCGGGAAAGGGTCGTCGGTGATGACTTTAGTCGGCTATAGTCTCACTGTTAGCCGACGAAAAACATGTCGTCGGTTTTTTTCCCAGACTTTAGCCGACGAACCAATTAGTATATTTCGTCGGTTAAACCTTATAAAAAAATTAAAAAATAACTATAGCCGACGAAACATGCCATAATTCGTCGGCTAAACCGTATAAAAAAATTAAAAAATACTATAGCCGACGAATATAGTGTTTAAATATCGTCGGCTAAAGTTGCTGGGTTTTGAAAAAAAAACTGCAGAAACTTTCGGCCACCTCCAATCACGACCAAAATTTGACAGAATCTTCCTCTCAACATTTCGAACAACTTTCTAGAAGAAGTCGAAGCTCAATTCTAAGCCTAAACAGGTCAATCGACTGAAAATATAAAAATCCCCAATTTTAAACCCTAAAAACTTCAAATCTTCGATTCTCTTCAAACACATCGAATCGAGCTACCAAATTCTAGGGGAATGTAGTACTAATCAAACTCAACTTATCCATATATAGAACTCACCAAATGGTGACCTAAGGAAGGAGAAATTCGATCGACACCGAATCCGAACCGGCGGAGTTTTGGAGCTCGATTTATCCCTCACGGCGGCGCCACTCGATGCACCACCTATCCAGCAATGAAGTAGAGACGACGGCGAAGCTTTTGGGATAAGTGTGGCGGTCTCCGGTGGCTTAACGGCGGAGCTAGGCCGAGAAGAAAATCTGGCAGATAATAGACTTCTTACCATCCATCTTCGGCTATATAAAAAACTTTAGCCGACGAAATTCTTTATTTTCGTCGGCTAAACTCTTTTGAAAATTTTGGTTGACCGCCAAAAAATTTTGGTTGAAAATTTTGAAAATTTTTCGACTTTAGCTGACGACGTTTCATATATTTTCGTCGGCAAAAGTCCTTTGAAAATTTCGTCGGCTAAAGATACCAATTTCGTCGGCTATACACCAATTCGTCGGCTAAACCTTCTAAACTCGTCGGCTAAACTTTATAAATTCGTCGGTTAAACCTTTGAAATTCGTCGGCTAAACTTTTGAATTTCATCGGCTAAAAGTATTTTTATACATTTGACATGTTGTGATTGTGATGATCAAACTTGAGCAACCACTACAAGAAGAAAGGCCTTAGCCGACGAAAAAAAAAAACCAGGCCGACGAATCAATTTTTCGTCGGCTAAAGTAGACTTTAGCCGACGAAATTTTCCTTCGTCGGCTAAATTATATTTTCGTCGGCTATAGTCATCTTTAGCCGACGAAATTTTAATTTCGTCGGCTAAAGAATTTATTTTCATCGGCTAAAGTCTGTGACTTTAGCCGACGACTTTAAACCTTTTTTAACCGACGACATTATATTTTCGTAGCTATAGTCACAGACTTTAGCCGACGAAATTAAAATTTCGTCGGCTAAAGATGACAGGAAGTTAGTATGGTTTACTAATATCGGCTGTTTTTTTTAATGTATTTTTTCCTTTAGCCGACGAAATACATTATAATTCGTCTGCTAAGATGGTTTTTGCCGACGAATAACCTAATATTTCGTCGGCTATAATTATTTTTTAATTTTTTAATTACATACTATAGCCGACGAATACGTTAGGTATTCGTCGGCTAAACCTAAAATTTTTTATACGACTTGTTGCTTGTCATCAGTTTAAAACTATTTTCAGTTGGAGGTCCGGCCAAAATACGTAATTTAGACGGTCGAACGACCTTTTCCGTGCGTTTAGGGGATTGACTTACGAGATTGACCGTCCGGATCGAGCCCTTATTCTTTTCGGATCAAGTTGAATTTTTTCCCATACATGTATTTTATCATGATGGTCAGATCTAACGACCGGATTTCTGTTTCTCAAGTTTGATCATCACAATCACAACATGCATACTAATGTTGTATAACTTGTTTACCAAGTGTTATGTAAATGTTCCGTTTCAAAAACAAACTATACGTAGAACCTTCAAACGTAAAAAAGTCGTGAAATAAGACATGACCAGAATGGTGAAATACGTCTACGGTTGAAAAATCACGTTATTCCGGTCATGTCTCGGTGCCGATAGTTGCGGTCAATGCAATTTTCCATTCTTTCTCCCTATGGGTAGCCCTATATTCGGTGGTTATTTTGTGTACAATTTTTATAGGACTTGTTGCGTGTCATCGGTTTAAAACTATTTTCAGTTGGAGGTCCGGCCAAAATACGTAATTTAGATGGTCGAACGACCTTTTCCGTGAGTTTAGGGGTTTGACTTACGAGATTGACCGTCCGGATCGAGCCCTTATTCTTTTCGGATCAAGTTGAATTTTTTCCCATACATGTATTTTATCATGATGGTCAGATCTGACGACCGGATTTCTGTTTCTCAAGTTTGATCATCACAATCACAACATGCATACTAATGTTGTATAACTTGTTTACCAAGTGTTATGTAAATGTTCCGTTTCAAAAACAAACTATACGTAGAACCTTCAAACGTAAAAAAGTCGTGAAATAAGACATGACCAGAATGGTGAAATAATTCTACGGTTGAAAAATCACGTTATTCCGGTCATGTCTCGGTGCTGATAGTTGCGGTCAATGCAATTTTCCATTCTTTCTCCCTATGGGTAGCCCTATATTCGGTGGTTATTTTGGGTACAATTTTATAGGACTTGTTGCGTGTCATCGGTTTAAAACTATTTTCAGTTGGAGGTCCGGCCAAAATACGTAATTTAAACGGTCGAACGACCTTTTCCATGCGTTTAGGGGTTTGACTTACGAGATTGACCGTCCGGATCGAGCCCTTATTCTTTTCGGATCAAGTTGAATTTTTTCCCATACATGTATTTTATCATGATGGTCAGATCTCACGGTCGGATTTCTGTTTCTCAAGTTTGATCATCACAATCACAACATGCCAAATGTATAAAGGTTTAGCCGACGAATTTCAAAGGTTTAGCCGACGAATTTAAAAGGTTTAGCCGACGAATTTATAAAGTTTAGCCGACGAGTTTCAAAGGTTTAGCCGACGAGTTTCAAAGGTTTAGCCGACGAATTTCAAAGGTTTAGCCGACGAATTTCAAAGTTTTAGCCGACGAGTTTAGAAGGTTTAGCCGACGAATTGGTGTATAGCCGACGAAATTTGTATCTTTAGCCGACGAACAAATTATTTAGTCGGCTAAAGTTTTCGGGTTTAACTGCGAAACCCTAGCCGCCTCCCTCATTTCCGCAATTTTTTCCCTCCTCCCTCCTCCCTCGCTCTCCCGGTCTCCAAGGTTTATTTTTGTGTTAATTTAATTATGTGTTAATTTATGTGTTAATTTATTTTTGTGTTAATTTAATTTTTGTATTAATTTAATTTTTGTGTTAATTTAATTATGTGTTAATTTAATTATGTGGTAATTTATGTGTTAATTTATGTGTTTATTTTTGAATATATGTGTTAATTTATTTTTGATTTTGAATTTAGTTTTATGCCATGTTAGTTAATTTATATGTGTTAATTATATGTGTTAATATATATGTGTTAATTTATATATGTGTCAATATATATGTGTTAATTTATTTTTGATTTCGAATTTAGTTTTATGCTATATTTTTATGATGATGTTGATATATATAATATTGTTATGTAATTATTAATTAAGTATATCTATATATATATTGGTGTGAAGTTATTTTTGATTTCGAATATACTTTTATGCTATGTTAATTAAGTATATCTATATATATTGTTATGTAATTATTAATTATGTATATCTATTTATTGAATAAGTATAATTTTAAACATGTATAATTTTTTATACAATAAAGACAAAATAATCTAAAGCCTTAGATTTGAGAAGGATAAGCTTGAATTTTTACTTTTTCAATGTTGCCTCAGCCTTAATTCAAATTAATATTTTAAATAGGATGAGCGGCCTTTTTCGATCGAAGAAGAGTTCGAAGGGCCAAACGTCCGAATCGTCTGAGGGAACCTCTAGCAACCCTCAAACGACGTTTCAGGGCCAGATGACAGCCAGACATGCGAGCCTTCTGGAGACGGCGCCGGAGGTGCCCCTTTCATCGAGGCAGGTGGCCGTCCCTCATTCATCGAGCTGTGGCCTCAGACCCAGACGGAGGTGTCTGCACCTCGTATGCTTGAGATACACCGAGCGCCCACTCCGGGTCCTACTTCTTCGGATAGTGGGTCATCTGGGGTACAGATGCCGCCGCCTCATCTGTTCCTTCCGCGGATGATACCGGCCTTACCTGTAGTCGATGGCTCGGGGACGCCGATTTATCCACTGCCCCCGCCAGTGGCTCCATCAGCGACGTACCGGTTCGTGCCTTTTGATACGCCTCTTATTTCTTCGAGGGTATCATCATCGACGACAGAGACGGAATCTGCCGCGAGTTCCTCAGGTAATCAGTGATGCATGATTATTTTTAAAGGGTCATATATATTTTAATAATCAATTTGGCCGAATCATGTGATAGGCACAAAGAAGAAGAGAGGCCCCGTCACAGGGAAGGCTCTCGAGAAGATCGTGGGTACCGTGGGGAGGATCGTCATCGATACTGACGGGGATGGCCACATAGTATCGGGCGGGAAGTCGAGGACGTACTCCGGCCGCGTGGGAGCTCTCATTAGGGATAGAGTCCCTATATTGTGGTCAGACTGGGGCGAGGTCCCGCAGGAGGTTAAGGACATGGTCCACAACGCGATGTCGGTGAGTTTACAAAATAATATTATGTATTACATTGTTCATTTCTTGAAAAGCTAAACTAATAAACGGTTAAATGCAGGTGTGGTTTGAGGTTCCCGAGCACCTGAGGGATAGCTGGGCCGACGTTGTGCATGGGGGAAGGTACGTTGGGAAGTTAATGAAAAACAAAATTGTATGTGATATTAATAATATTTCTAATATTTTTGTTGTATCTGTAGGTACAAGGAGTGGAAGAACGAGTTGCGGACCCATTGGACTACGCACGGGAACGCACGTTCTGGTACCCCTGCTGAGTTCCAGTACAGGGAGTACGAGTGGCGTTGGCTTCTGACATCAGAATTCAACAACCCTCGTAAACAGGTATTTAAATAAATTAGTTAGTTAATTTAAAAATAAGTACGTGCGTTTTAAAATATTCTACTAATAGTTTACTTTTTTCTTTGAAGGCGGTTTCCCGGGTGAACGCTCAGAACCGGCAACGCAACACAAGGAACCATCATGCCGGTTCTAGACCGTTCGCTGTCTTCATGGACGAGGCGGCCAGGGAACATCCAGAAGTCAACCAGTACGTCTATACGTACGAGAGGGCATATCCTGACTCCCAGGAGGATATTGTAAGTTACCTTACGTTTTTAAATTTTTAAATTTATATAAAAATGTTAATTAATAATTTTTTTCCTATCCATATAGGCGAAGGTGAGGGAGGCTAGTGACGAGGTCATGAGTGCCTTAGTGAGGGAGATATGGCCGGACACGCAGGAGGAAGAGATGTCCGAAGCCATGTCCCGGATCGACACTTCGGATCCGACGATTGGGGCGAGGATCATGGGCACAGCCTTCCCACCGAGAGCAAACAACTTCTACTGCCGGGGTCTAGGAAAGAGAGGCGAGGGGGTCCTGAAGACCACTCCAGGATTTCAACGAAAGGCAGCCTCGACCAGCAGCAGGACCACGTCCACGATTAACAAGACGACTCAGCTAGAGTCGGAAGTTCAGAGACTACGAGAACAGCAAGCTGCTCAGGCTGCCTATATTGCCTTTAATGCTGCGCAGGCAGCCTATGTTGCCGAGATACATGCCATCCAGCAGGCCCAGCAGCAGCAGATGTTCCAGTACATGCAGGAGTTTACAGCTGCCCAGATTCACGGACTTCCGCCTCCGCCCATGCCTCCGCCCATGCCGCTACCCCAGCTGCCGCAACCTCCACCGCAACCTCCACAGCAGCCCCCAGAAGCGGATATTAATTTAAACGATATAGAATTTATGTAGTTGATATATACTTTTATATGTTTCATACTTTTATGTAATTGAAACTTTTATGTAGTTGATATATACTTTTATGTGTTTGTTGTTGGTTATATGAAATTGTTTTGGTGTATTTTGCAGCTTGCTTGGAATGGTAATTCAGAAATTTCGGGGTTTTTTTTTTACTGGAATGGACGTATAGCCGACGAAAAAAGCCTTAATTCGTCGGCTAAAGTTTTTTTTTTTTTTTAAAAATAAGTTTTAGCTGACAAAATATGCTTTAATTCGTCAGCTAAATCCCTATAAAGCCGACGAAATATACTATATTTCGTCGGCCATAGGTGTTTTATATTTTTTTATTACAACCTTTAGCCGACGAATATTTTAAATTATTCGTCGGCTAAAGTTTGGAAGATAACCGACGACACAAAATGTCGTCGGCTAAGGTATGGACTATAGCCGACAAAAAATTCGTCGGGTAAAGTATGGACTATAACAGACGACATTATTTCGTCGGCTAAAGTATGGACTATAGCCGACGAAATAATGTCGTCGGCTAAAGTCTGGACTATAGCAGACGACATTATTTCGTCGGCTATAGTCCATACCTTAGCCGACGACATTTTGTGTGTCGTCGGCTAAAGTCATCACAGACGACCCTTTCCCGACGACACTATAGCCGACGAAGGTTCGTCGGCTAAGATCTTAGCCGACGAATTTTTTTAACAGGCCGACGAAAATTTTTCGTCGGCTAAAATACTTGTCCTGGTAGTGAACAGAAATCCAACCGTCAGATCTGACCATCATGATAAAATACATGTATGGGAAAAAATTCAACTTGATCCGAAAAGAATAAGGGCTCGATCCGGACGGTCAATCTCGTAAGTCAAACCCCTAAACTCACGGAAAAGGTCGTTCAACCGTCTAAATTACGTATTTTGGCCGGACCTCCAACTGAAAATAGTTTTAAACCGATGACACGCAACAAGTCGTATAAAAATTTTACGCAAAATAACCACCGAATATAGGGCTACTCATAGGGGGAAAAAATGAAAAATTGCATTGACCGCAACTATCGGCACCGAATATTTACCGGAATAGTGTGATTTTTCAACCGTGGATGTATTTCAACATTCTCGTCATATCTTATTTCATGACTTTTTAGCGTTTGAAGGTTTTACGTATAGTTTGTTTTTGAAACGGAACATTTACATAACACTTGGTAAACAAGTTATACAACATTAGTATGCATGTTGTGATTGTGATGATCAAACTTGAGAAACAGAAATCCGACCGTCAGATCTGACCATCATGATAAAATACATGTATGGGAAAAAATTCAACTTGATCCGAAAAGAATAAGGGCTCGATCCGGACGGTCAATCTCGTAAGTCAAACCCCTAAACGCACGGAAAAGGTCGTTCGACCGTCTAAATTACGTATTTTGGCCGGACCTCCAACTGAAAATAGTTTTAAACCGATGACACGCAACAAGTCGTATAAAAATTTTACGCAAAATAACCACCGAATATAGGGCTATAGTAGGTAATAGAAAAATTTTAGGGTTTAGCCGACGAATACCCTAACGTATTCGTCGGCTATAGTATGTAATTAAAAAATTAAAAAATAACTATAGCCGACGAAATATTAGGTTATTCGTCGGCAAAAACCATCTTAGCCGACAAATTATAGTGTATTTCGTCAGCTAAATGAAAAAAATACATTAAAAAAAAACAGACGATATTAGTAAACCATACTAACTTCCTGTCATCTTTAGCCGACAAAATTATATTTACGTCGGCTATAGTCATCTTTAGCAGACAAAATTAAAATTTCGTCGGTTAAAGAAAGTTTAAAGTCGTCGGCTAAAGTCACAGACTTTAGCCGACGAAAATAAATTCTTTAGCCGACGAAAAATTGATTTGTCGGCCTGGTTTTTTTTTTTTCGTCGGCTAAAGTCTTTCTTCTTGTAGTGTCATGATCAAAACCTGACCCATTCCCATGAATCTAAGCTTTTGCCACTTAATCAATCTATGTTTACCTTAGCGGTTTAACACAGATCAATGACAATACCAACCATGCAGAAGTTAGTAATTCATAAACCGGATCACAAGTTTTCAACATCAAGAATGACATGAAAATAGGTCAAGTAAATCTCATAAACAATTCAAAAATGCAACTTTATAAATTTGATAATTGATATAACCATCTTCTCAACATTAATCTCAATCCAAAACGCAGGAGTTCTAAAAATCTAACAAAAGAAAATACTACAGAACATAGAGAAATTGATTGAGGCATTGTTACACTTTTTATTCTCCGAAGTGACGTTATGAAGAACACCAAGGTAGAGCAAGCTTCAATGGATAGAGGCTCTGCTGTCTTGGAACAAAAACAATGGAGAGAAGGCTATTGTGAAGTTATGGCAGAAGTTTTGTGTGTGAGAAGTGCTAGAGAATGCCTTGCTGGGCTCCTCTATTTTGTAGGAGAAACTCCTCTTTGAAACTTGATCTCATCCCTCCATCAAATCTTGATCCAACGGTTTGAGATAATTGCTCAAAATCTTGTCATAAAAGTCTAGCACAATAATTCTTTGAATGTAACCGGGTGCATGTCATAATCAGCAAAAAAATCTACTTCTTATTTTATTCTGCATCAATCATATCCTTGAAGAAGATTTTCGATCTTTTCATTTCTTGATGCACACAGTTAATCCAGCAATTTATGGAAATCAGATTATAACATTATTATGGACCAATTAGGAATCTTAATAAAAGGAATACCAGATAACTCCCTTATTTTCTGATTTTGAAATCAATCCAGTATTCCATGATTTGAGGAGGATTCCCATTAATGATTTGCAGCCAATAAGTCCATGTTTGAACTGCTAAATTTTGGCCAGAAATCTTCAGAGATTTCTGGTTTCCTTCTTTGCCTTTAACGCCTCCAGCAAGTCAATTCTTTATTTTTCTTTCCTTCTTTTACTCAATTTCCTATCTCACCTAAATAAAAGAATAGAAGGTTTCTCAAAATGATTAAAGAAAGTCAGAATAGGAAAAATTCACATATAGTAAGTTTCATAAATCAAATAAGAAAGTTTCTTAAAATGAAATAGGCAAGTTTCCCATTTTGAAACAGGAAAGTTTCATAAAGTTTCATAAATGACTTATCATTTGATTCACTCATTTCTGCAACTTAGTGAGATTCCTTGCTCGAGTCGGACTTGTTTCCTAGTTTGAATAAGATTCCTCTTAAATAGCTGATTTAGCTTCCTTTTCTGCTTTTCTGCTCTTTTGCCTTCATAGTTACAAAACATGTTAGAAATGACTTTATTATGAAAATATCATAGCTAAATAGAGCAGGAAACACATTATGAACATAACATTTTGTGCTCGTATCAGTTAGCTTAGAAGAGATCGGGCGTACACGGAGTTGAGGCATAATCAATAACACAACTTTCCCTAGCTCTCTTATCTATGTTTTTCCTTCCTTATTAGAATTGCTCTGATGACCTTTGAGATTGTTGTTAGTTAACTAGGGCATGTTGTGTTCTGGGTGTTGATGTAGAGCTGGGAGCAGAGTGGCTCTAAGAGTTTGAGGATGGTTTGTTTTGATTATAGAAGTGTATGTTTGGATTTTGACAGGTAGAGTTGTCCATTTTCAAGGGAGGTTATGCCGAAATTTTTGGTAAAATCTCTCTTGAGGTGGACTCCGCAGGGTTTATTTCGGATTTCACATTGAAATCCGGGATGGGTCCTGTCAATTATTAATGGTTAACTTATGACTTTCTTCAAGTCAATCAAAAATGGATTAATCTTCACTAGATTTTGACCACTTCACATATGAGATGTTAAAACTTAACCAACCATCCTCGGGTCAATAATTAAGGCGGGATTTAGCAGCTTTGCATTGAGCCATCGACCCCCAGTTCAATCATTCGTATAGAGAACACTTCTCTCATTAAACATATATATAGGATGTGAAGTTATATCATAGGGCCATGGTTAGGTTCTTTCAAGTTTGAGGTTCTTTCAGTTGTCATTGGAAGTTTGAGGTCCTTTCGGTTATCATAGGGCCCGAGTTCAGTTTTTTAATCAGTTTCACGTGCAGACATAAAAGTTAGATGCACGTGACAAATAAAATATAACTTATAAGTGGGTGGATCATTCCCTAATTGTACTAAAGCTTTTTGTTATTAAAAATCAACACCTTAAAGAGAGTTAAGTTAAAACAGTATCGATACACGATTGATCCATAAGTCACGTTTGTCGTTATTTGACAAAAAATACTATGATAATGGTTCTGGTCAAAGGTAAACTAGTAATAGTTATGGCCATAGGTATAATGGTAATGGTTTTGGCCATAGGTACTATGAAAATCAGAAGACACAAGCAAGACCAAAGCCCTGCAAGACCAAAGCATGTTATTGATGCTGAGGGGTGGCAATTGGTAGAGAATCGTAGGAGGGTCTATTAGTTCTAAAGGAACTTTTAGACAGGGAGACGTACGTGCCGCGCTGATGACACACTAACCCAATTATGGCCCCTGCAAGTGGATAGTAGAATGTTGGGTATTTCTAGCCGCTGAACGTATGTTGTAGAATTTCTCAAAATAGCACTTATCTTATTTTCCTCTTAAGAAAATTTATAATTTGGAGCCAGCTACTTCTGCCAAGTGGACAAATGGTGTTGAAGGACCGGTCGTACTCACTATCACGCGAATTAATTAACAGGGTTATTCTCAAAAAAAAATAAAAAATAGCAAGGTACTTGGACAACTTCATCTGTAATCAAATTAGTATTGAAATTAATAAGTCGTTTCAACCTTAAACTAAAGACACTATAATTACAGGTGTGGTCCGGTGAGTATTATGCATGACTATATTTTATTAGATTTTCAAGAAATCCAACATTCAAAAGTAGCCTTTTGCATTTGTTTGATTATCAGGGGCTCTTCTTCTGTCTCATTTTGTTTTCATTGACTTCTCAGAGATGATATTAGATGCATTCTTTTGTACCCAGATTCGCATATATGACTCCAGCATAGTTATGTTGCTATCATTTTCCGTTTGGATCTAACCGGCAAATTTCTCTAGTGTTTTAGGATCACAATATATAGTCGAATGTGATTACAACACTGTAAACTGCCTGGTCCAATTGTCTGTATGGATCAAGGCCCATTACACATTATGTTATTTATTAACTTCATCTATTATAGAACGTAGTCCCAAGTGTTTGTCTTGCATGAATTATGCACATACATGACTAGAACTTAGTCCTAGTGAGAATCAACAAAAAAGGATTTGGCTAGAATGTGAATTGTACTCATCAACTACCATTAAATGTAAATTTAATCGAGCGAAATAAATAAATTTACAGGTATGAGATATTTTACTTGTATGTCTTTCTCTCTTAACTTTTCTGCCATCACACAGCGCAACGATTAACAACTCGGCCTGAAAAAAACAATTGAGAGGAATGGGAATCGGAGGTGGTTAGGATGTGAATTGTGAAATAGGGTGTGCTACTCCTAACCTAGCTTTACAAAGTACCTCCAAATGAAGCATTGATAACGCCAAAAGTTGGCAATGTGAACGATGAGAGATCCCACATCCCAGTTAAATTGTTCCTCATTTTCTCTTCTTGTTTTTTACTCGATCGTAAAAATTGATTCCAGTGAACATTCAACTGGAGTTCATTTAAGTATAATGGGGTAGCCTCCCCACTAAGCTCCATCAATGGCTGAAGTCCGTCCAATAATTTTGGCAGAAGCTTCGAGCAGAATCAGTCGACAGTGTCCCTTTCTGGCCAGATTGATATGAACATGTAGGTCGATATTGATCGAGTCGTAACTTTCAAGCCTCTTGTGAAGGAAAGACATGAACAAACCTTCTCACAGTTCTCACCTGCAACACCTAGCTCCTTTTCATTCAAATTAGAATCTCATGATTTGACATGACACAAGTAAAGCAAACTCTCAGATATAATTATTGGAGCCTCAATGCCTCATCCTCTTTGTATCCACAACCATGTACGTGATTTCCTTTTTCCAACAGCCAGAAACGATCTTCAACCACAATTAAGAAATAAACCCAGAAACATATCAAGGGAGTTTTCATTTTCTGCAACTCAAAAGAAAAGAAGGTCATTGGGTGTTTGAAATGGGATAGACTGAATTCGAGATCATAAGGCCTACAATGAGTCTTTAATCAATTTTAAGTAGGGTAGACAAGAAGTGCATGATTAGTTTTGCTAGCACTAATCAGTATGAGTGGTGAACCCATTTCTTCATCACTTACAATCGCATCAACCAACTGACATAGATGAGAAACCATGCATATAGCTCTCTGGTCTGTTGTACTCGAGCTTCAGTGCGTGGGAGCCGGAATTAATGTACCCTACAACGAATATGATTCAGCCAAACAGCAAACGATAAAGAAAATGCATGTTAATCAAAGTACAGCAATATCGATCAGACTAGCAGTATCGATCGAAGTCATTTACTGTCGATCTATTCACCTTCACAGATATTTCTGCAAAAAATCGTTTCAATCAAATTAGAATTGGGAATCCTATATTCTTCAGATATAACAATCAAAATGGATGGATTGTCAAGAGAGTTAAAGTGAACTAGCTATCACAAACCTTATATACGTACGCTGTATTACTAGATAATCCTTAAGTGAATTGGCCAATTGGTTTATTTCTACAGGTGGTTGATCTTAGATGAATTAGTTACAAAATGAATAGTTAGACATTCACACAAAAATTTAGAACGAAGGTAGATAATTAAGTTGACTCTAGAGAAATACTAATTTCTGATTTTCTTGATAGTTTTTCAATGGATTAGTTTCAACTTCTTTCTCTTGGTAAGTTAATATATCATCACAAGGGTTAGCATAAATAGTGGTAAACATGCAAAGTAAGTTGTTTCATTTTTAAGTTACGTAAAAGTATACCATGCCAGCAGATGAACACCATAAGGACTAGAGCTTAAGATTCGATTTACTTTGGAAAATCTTTAGAGAACTCATCAAATATTGGAGCACTACATAGAAAGAGCTTCTAGTGCTTGTTTTGACGTCCAAGAACTCTATATAATTGATAAAACTTCATATTGATAAACTGATCAAATTATCGAAATGAAGCCAGACAATTAAGCTTACAATATGTATTGGCACGTACTAGAATTCGCCTGTCCAGATTTGATTAAGCAATAGATCGATCTAGTGGACATATATATTACAGATTGATGTAATAGCACTACGTACGTACCTCATCACGCTTAATTATAACTATTTAATTTTGAAGGTATATTATTTTCAGAGAGATTTGCTAATCAACGATTAATGGATGTAGCACTTAATTGTCCTTTGAATGACGCCAGCGATCGAGTTCAATTAAGTAAAAGCTACCATAATGAAAGTTTCGACCATTTAGTTCAATATATAACGTACAACTATTCCAAGAAACTATAGTACAAGGTTCCTCAAAATTTTTAGCCATATATTCTTTGTAAAGCTCGACTAGCTAGCTAGTACAAGTGTTTATATATCATTTCTGCTTTAGAGGAGACTATATACCCGAGCATTTTCTGCCTGCCACATCTCTCGCTTTTTCTTCAAGTGAGTTTTTTTGCGGTGACGAGTCTCGATTGTTTCATCCAAATACTATCCGTATAAAGCTAGTGTCACTATATGTTGTAAATTTCCTTTCAAAATTATGTTAAGAATTGAAATTTGTTTAGTCCTTATAGTTTGAATATGACATCTGTTTAGTCTTTAAGATTTTATTTTAATTTGAATAATCCTTAAAGTCACAATTTTCATCCAAATGGTCATTCCGTCAATTTTCTCAGAATTGAAATTTGTTTACCCTTATATTAATTTAATTTGGATGCAGCTATTGCCACGTACCTTGCAAACTATTTTGTCACTACAAGAGTTTGATCTATTAAAATACTAAAATGCCCTAATGTATTTTTTAAAGGACAAGAAAAAACTCAATTAATCAAAGATCATGACGACCAAGCGCTTAAGCATAAATAGTCCGAATACAAACATAATAGATAAGGAAATAAAAAACAGAAACAAATACTGCATCTCCAAAGTGTGGTAAGAGGCGAAGAAAACTCACCTCAATTGTGTGGTCTAAATTTGAAGTTCTTCCATTTGGTCTGGATAAGAAGCAAAGGGCTAAGTGTAATACCCCAGATTTTTATATCAATTTCCTTCTATAGTTTCCAAATTTAATGAAGAATTATTTGTGGAAATTCTTTAGTTTATGCGAAATTGAAGTTTCGGGAGTAAATTTTAAATTGCTTTGACTTTTAAGAGGCCAAAAGTTGACTTTATTTTTCGTAATTTATTTTTGAAAAGTTCCTAGTTGTAAAGTTTGGCGATACGACTTCGTAGAGACGTGACACGCGTAAATCGGATGTCGTATGAGAAAATTATAGTTAGAGGAAGCTAGTTTCCGGTTTTAGAAAGTGTTTAAGTAGAAAAATATGTGGAAGTTATTTTTGGAAACCCTAAAATCAGTTTCACTTTCTCTCGCTTCCTCTCCCAACCTCTCTCGCGCAACCAACTTCCGTCGGAGCTAGCTCTGTCGTCCGACCACCATTTGGACCGCTGCTGGTCCCGTTCGACTCCCATAGGCGTCCTCTTCAAGGCTGGGTAGTTGTTGCACGGTGTAGCGCGTTGAAATCGGAGCTTCTTGCCGAAAAAAGGGGTTGTTGCATCGCCTATCGGAACCGCCATATACGGCGGCGATGGGGGGCAACCTTAGGTGAGTTTTGGTCCTCTCCTCCTCTTGGTTATGCCTAGACATAGTTTGAAACAAGTTTTTGAGGTTTTAAGCTCGGATTTGCAGGTTTGAAGTTTAATTTCGGGTTGGTGTTTAGTGGCATTTTCCGGCTGTTTCTAGTCGAACTGGTTGAAACCTCAGGTATTAAAGTTGTTCACCTTACTTCAAGCTTCAAATTTGTTGTTGTGAGTTTTCTCAAATTCAGAAGTTGGTGGTGATGCTTGGAGCCCACTCGCCGTCGTCTGTGGTGACGCATGGCAGCGCGTCAGGCAATGTTACGTTGCTAGCTTTATTTTTCAGTGGTTAGCTAGCTCTTGTTGTTGTGAACTTTATGAGAGGTGGAAATGCTAGGTTTTGAGCAAGGATTGCATGTTAGGACCTTAAGTTTAATATTAGGCTTGATTGAGGTTGAGTTTAGGTTTGGAGGATTGTGTCGTTAAGTTCGATGACTTTGGAAAGTTTTCCTCCCTTGAGCTTAGGGTTAGTTTAAGGGTGTTGTGATATCCTATAGTACTTTGGTTACTAAGGTTATTAATTGTGTGATTTTAGGTGATTTGTGAAGTTATGATTTGACTTGCTCTTGTTGTTTTGTGGAAATCGCAATGAGATTATTTAGGTGAGTAAATCTCACCAAGGTTCACTTTTGGACCAAATCTTTTATGGTCATTTGATGTTGATTTTGAATTTAATAATATGCTATTATTTATTTTTTAAATATATGAGCTTGATCGTCAACGGCTCATAGGTAAGATAAAACAAGTTTTCCTTATATGTTTATTTTTAAGATTCGTGTGATCATAATTCTATTGAATTATTGATAGATTATTCTTGAGGAATATCTATATTGTTCATATAAATATATTTATGCAGAAGGATATAATTTTATGATGGGATCTTGTGTTATTAATGATGATGTTGTTATATTGTGAATTATTGTTTAAATAGTCAAACCGGGTTTCAAGCCTTTAATTGGGTGATTGGTTGCAGGTATGATGCAATTATTATTTTATGATTTTATTTGTGATTTTTATTTGACAGAGAAACCGGGTTCTGAACATTTGGCCGGGTGATTGGTTACGGTAAGGAATAAAGCTCTAATTCGTATGTCAGTGTAGGTCATGGGAGATACCTTATGGTATCTGAGACCCATGAGTACATAAATTGTTGTTGTAGGTCATGAGAGGTATTTATTAATATCTGGGACTCATGAGTACATGTTATTTGTAAATGTAATGGATTTGTGGATTTAATTATTGATCTAAATTGCTCTTGTGATATAAATGGATGTTAGGAGTGTTGTGTTATTTTGAGAATTACTTATACGGGCTTTTTAATTTATCGGGTTTGTTGTTTACAACCCGGTGCACCAATTTTTGGTGTATGAGTTAGACCTGCAGGTGAGGATCAGCAAGGTTGAGGCGGAGGTTTAGTGGCAGAGTTTTTTTTTGTTGGGTTTGCCGTACTCTGTATTTTTTTATATTTGGGTAGACAGTATTAAATTTATGTGAGTGTTTTTATTTTTTTTGACTCTCAAATTTATGTAAACAAGGAAATATAATATTTAACTCAGTACTGAGTTGTGTGTCGCTTACATTTCCGCATTGAGTTTTAGTCTTCCATGAAGTTTGTATGGAAACAGGTTTTGAGATTATAATATTTTTAGTTATATCATGCCAAAATTTTTGAAAAATTATAAATCAAAATTTTTTCAAAAATTAGGGTGTGACACTAAGTGCCTAAGATGCGGTGTTACCTACTTGTGCTCTAGCATGTATGATACAGGGAATCTGAAACGTCATATAGCATCTTGTGTGAAACAAAACATTCTACATCTAGGACAATTAGTTGTATCACATAATGATGATGGCTCTCTGATCACAAAGTCTGCTAAATTTGATCATGACAAATTTCGTGAACTATTGGTGACAGCTATTGTTATGTATGATTTGTTTTTTCAGTTCATTGAGTATGTTGGGATTAGAAACCTATTTACTTATATATGTGCTGATATCAAGTTGATATCTAGGAACACTGCTAAATTAAGAAGATGTTATGAGTATGCATGCTAGAGAAATGAAGAAGCTTAAGAAGACTTTAATTTCTATCCCTAGCAGAATTTGCTAGACTTCTGATTTGTGGACTTCTATTGCAACTGATGGTTATCTTGCTCTGACTGCTCATTTTGTTGATGATGATTGGAAACTACAAAACAGAGTATTGAACTTTAGTTTTATGCCTCCTCCACATACTGGTGTGGCTCTCTCTAACAAAATCTATAAGCTGTTAGTGGATTAGGGTATTGAAAGAAAATTGTTTTCTATGACTTTAGACAATGCATATGCCAATGATTGTTTTGTTGAGTTAATAAAGGGACAGCTTAGACTGAGGGATGTGTTTCTAATGGATGGTGAGTTTTTTCATGTTCGTTGTTGTGCTCATATTTTTAATCTGATTGTGCAAGAGAGGATGAAAGAAATTAATGGTTCTATTGTAAAAATCAGGGAGAGCATCAAGTATGTTAGGGGTTCACAAGGAAGAAAACAAAAATTCGTATATTGTGTTGCACAAGTTTCCTTAGAATGTAAAAAGGGCTTACGTCAAAATGTACCAACCAGATGGAATTCTACATACGTTATGCTCTATAGTGCAATTTATTATCAACGTGCATTTCTTCATATGCAGTTAAGTGACTAACTACAAGCATTCACTTACTCATGATGAGTGGAAAAAAGTGAAAAAGATATGCAAGTTTCTGAAGGTGTTCTATGATGTTACTTGTTTGTTTTTTGGAACTCATTATCTCACATACAATTTGTACTTCTCTCAAGTCTTTGTGGTTGAAGATACTTTGAGAAAGACCAAGGATGATCATGATAGGTTTATAAGTAGTATGGCACCCCAAATGATCACCAAATTTAAAAAGTATTGGTCTGAGTGTAGCTTGATTCTTGCAATTGCTGTAATATTTGATCCTCAATACAAGTTGCAGTTTGTGGAGTTTTCATATAAACAGTTATATGGCAGCGATTCTATTCAAATGAAAAGGGTACGTGAGAAGTTTTTTTTTTCTCTTTTCGATGTTTACATGAAAGTCCATTTTACATCAATGAATTATGCACATCATCAAAAAATCAAGATACTAGTCCTCTACATCGTCAATAAATGGCTATATGGCAGTGATTCTATTCAAATGAAAAGAGTACGTGACAAGGTTTTTTTCTCTTTTCGATATTTATATGAAAGTTCATTTTACATCAATGAATTCTGCCTCTACATTATCAAGAAATCAAGATATTAGTCCTCCTCTTTCTGCTGATGCAATAATTTCTGAAGAATGCATAGATATTAAGAAGGTAAATAAAATATGTTTTTCTCTTTATATTATAGTATCTGTTTTTACGAATTTATTTAAAATAGTAAATAATCTCCTAAAATTCTAAAACTTTGTGTGTTGAACGCACTATGTATCTATTATATTCTTATATATTTTCATTACTTTTTGATAAGTTCTGGTTTTGTTTTTAATTATTTTTTCATCTGTTGTTCACCTAGTTATGCTGACATTGTGTAATTGTAGGATTTTGATGAGTTTGAGAGTGAAGAATTTGTTTTCTCTACCCAAAAGTCTCAGTTGCAATTGTACTTAGATGAACCAAGGTTACTAAGGACTACAAACTTGAATGTCCTTCATTTTTGGAAGGCAAACCAATTTCGCTACCCGGAATTATTTATCATGTCTCGTGATGTACTATCCATTCCGATTTCTAGAGTTGCTTTAGAGTCCGCATTTAGTGTTGGTGGTAGAGTTCTTAACCAATATTGTAGTGCACTTAAATCTGAAACTGTAAAAGCTCTTATCTGCACTCGTGATTGTATATTTGCGGAAGAAGGTATTTGTTCTATACTTTTTCTATAACAGTTTCTTCTCTTTTAAACATGCCATACTGATTTGTTGTTTTCTTCTTATAAGTTGATGTTCATACTTTGCCACCAAAATTGGATGACTTGGCTGAAGATACTACCAAGTTAAGCATTAGTGACGCCAATAGTGAATATGTTGGCAATTCCACTGTTGCTGCTCATTTGAGCTAAGAGAAATAAAGCCGAAACATATTAGAAAGTGACTTTCTCTTCTTGGTACGTAAATGATTTTATTTTTGTTATCATTTATTTGATTGTAAGGAAGTAGATTTCCAGTTATGTATTCTAATGTTTGCTTATGAGTTTGATACTAGTCTACTGACTTGAATTTGTTTTCCATTGTAGGTGGTGATTACTTGTTTTATCTTTTATGCTGAATAAAATGAAGCTAAATAAAATGAAGACTTGGATTTTTAGAACTTCGAAGTTAGGATTTAAGGCTTTTATTTTCAAAGTTAAACTTCAAATTTAATTATGGATTATGTCTTTCAATTTCAGATCGGGAGTGTTTGACTTTATATTGGAAATTTGGATTTGATTATTCATGAGTTATAAAATTATGCTTTTGTGGAGTTTTAATGAATATAATCAAGTGATTTTTTTATTAAATGGGTCACAGTTGTCATGGGTCATTTTGTCGAACACGACATGACCTATATATTAAATGGGTTAAAAGGGTTGGTAACGGGTTGAGTTTGAGTTTAGATTTTTGACACGATGTTTAAATAGGTTGGGTTTGGGTTTGTATCTTGTGACACGTGAAATTCCTTGACCTGACATGAGCCAGACACAACACGACCCATATTGACAACCTTACTTTCAATCATTATGGCCTAAGACCTAATGGTGTGTCATCAAATTGAAAGAATGAGAGAGAATGCTACAGTTAAGGGATATTTCCTAGCTACACCCCTACCAAAAGTGTTTAAAATGCCCTGATGTAAATTAACTATAAAAATTTTTATTTTATTAAAAATCACAATGTTTTTTAATCTTTATTCATCGTTATACCCTAACGCACCATAAATTGAAATTGCATCATATCATTGTCATAATAGCCAATTTTAGGCATGTCATATCCATTTAAAAATGAATTCTTTGTGATTTGTTACCCACTCTTGGCGTGTAAGGGGGCCTTCGGACCCAAACCAAAAAGATTAAAGACGTAATTAGTACGACTTCACTGAAGTGAACAAACTAAGATAATCACACCTCATCGAGCAAATACTCAATCACTCTCCACTCACTTATGCCTCGCTAGGTTACAAGCCTCCGCTACAAGACTCGGCTTAAAAATGAATTAGTTGTGTGTAATATGACTAATATCTAACAGTTTTGTCGAGTCCAATATTTCATCAACATTGGATATTTCAAAATAAGTCCATAGATTGTTTTATCCCTTTATCCATGTAAACAATGTAGAGTAAGTGAGTAACTTTGTTGATTTCAAGTAGAAATTTAGGCATCTAATCCAAATCTATAAGCTATATATATAAAAGAGAGTCCCAAAATCTATATTTTTTTTTTGCCATCAGAGCTTATTTTAGACTTTTGTTCATGTGGGATTCTATTCGATGTCCAACATATACATATTACTAGGAAGATACCCGCGCCTTGTCGCGGTGTATACAGTGCATGGAAAACATTTGTATAGTTATAGCTAATATCTCCAAAAAAAAAAACTTCCAGCGGACTCCGCGTCCATCTTCTCGCCTCTTTTGGTTCGCTTCCTCTTTTGGTTCGCTTCCTCTTTTGTATAGTTATAGCTAATACCTAATTGTATTCGTGGGTTCAGTGTTTTCCTCAAGATAATAAAACTGTTCTCCTTCTGCCCGTGGACGTAGCTAACACATCGTTAGTGAACCACATAAATCTGTGTTCTTTCTTACATTCGTTACAACACTTGCCTCACCTATTCTCTTCTCGCCTCGCCTCGCTTCCTCTTTTCTCGCCTTTCTTCGCCTTACCTATGCTTCGTCTTCCTTCCTCTCTTCTCGCCTCGCTTCCACGAACGCGGAAGCTTTGGAGCGGGTTCGCCCCCCCACTCGGTTCGCCTCGCCAATCCTCGGTTCGTCTATCCTATGCTTCCTCGCCTCGCCATTCCTCGCCTCACCTATACTTTCCTCGCCTTTCCTCGCCTATCTTTTGCTCGTCATTCCTCACCTCACTTCCTTTCGCCATTCCTCGCCTCGCCTATACTTTCCTCGTCTCGCCTATCCTTTCCTCGCCTACCCTTTCCTCGCCATTCCTCGGTTCGCCTCTCCTATCCTCGCCTCGTCTATCCTATGCTTTCCTCACCTCGCCATTCCTCTTCTCGCCTATCTTTTCCTCGGCTCGCCTCGCTTCCTCTCTTCTCGCCTACCCTCTCCTCGCTTCCTCTCGTGTCGGTTCGCCTCGCCTATCCTTTTCTGGCCTGGCTTCCTCTCTTCCAAGCTAGCCTCGCCCCCTCTCTTCTAGGTTCGCCTCGCTTCCTCTATTCTCGCCTATCCTTGTCTCGCCTCGCCTATCCTTTCCTCACCTCGCTTAATCTCTTTCCGCCTCGCCTATCCTTTCCTCACCTCCCTTAATCTCTTTCCGCCTCGCCTATCCTTTCCTCGCCTCGCCTACCCTCGCCTATCCTCGGTTCGCGATATAAAAATCTAGAGAGATTACTATTTTTTTGCGCGAACTCTCTGTCTCTCTAGATGTTTCTATTTCTTCGTCGAAGCGAAGGGCGTGGAGTCCGCTGGGAGACCATTATTTTTTTTGGGCGAAATTTCGCTCAATCTCTCTAGATTTTTCTATCTCTTTGGCGAGATCAGTACTTTATTTATTTATTTATTTTTGATGAACTCTCTCCTCTCTCTATTTCTGCAAATGTATGCGCGCACTGTTTCTTATTTTATGTTTTTTTTTACGAACTCTTTTTCAGTCTCTCTAGATTTTTCTATTTATCCGCCCCAGAGAATGGCTCGGACTCCGCTTGGATATCATTGTCTCTCTAGATTTTTATATCTTTTGAGCGAGATTTTTTTTGTGGACAAACTCTTTATCACTCTCTCTAGATTTTTCTATTTCTCCGCCTCAGAGAAGGGCGCGGAGTCCGCTGGAAGATCATTTTTTTGGGCGAACTCTCTCTAGATTTTTCTATTTTTCGTCCAATAGAAGGGCGCGGATTCTGTTCACAAATCACTGTTTATAAGCTTATGAACAGTGATTTTGATTGTTGTTTATGCGCGGATTCCACTGTTTACAAATCACTGTTCTCTGGCGAGATCACAAAGCAATGTTTACTTGCTTGTGAACAGTCACTTACAACACACAAAACCACTGTTCATAAGCTTGTGAACAGTACCCGCGAACAGCCCGCACCACTCACAAAAACACTGTTCATAAGATTATGAACAGTGACCCGCGAACCACTGTTCATAAGCCTGTGAACAGTGCCCGCGAACAGCCCGTACCACTCACAAAAACACTGTTCATAAGCTTATGAACAGTGCTTATGAACTGTCGACCAAATTTTAGTATATAGTAAATTCCCAATTTAAGAAATACGTAGATTTTAGTGGCATACTATTTGACGCATCATATATGTATCACTAGTAATCCCAATGATTGTTGCTTGCCATCATCAATTTTCCATATCCATTTACATGTATCCACACCACACCTAGCTAGCTAGTGTCACCACCCCGTATGATGAACAAGATAAATGCCAAATCGAAATGCGCCCTTCAAAACAAGAAATGCGCATTGCGCAATGATCCATTCACATACATAATAATTCTATTTTACATCAGCACCAACCTATAAAGATAATACCATTTTTAATATGCCCTCCAAAAGAAGGGAAAATCATATGGAATACCATATAATATGAAAGTGCGGGGGCACTCATCATCATTTATACCATCTAATCTGGTCCCAACAACTCAATAATTAAGTATAGATTTAGATCACTAATCGTACTTAATTCCTTTCTCATATAGGTTTCTAACGGTATGAGATTTAGACACAATATCCTTACTTATATTTTGCAGTTTTGTTAATAATGATTATAACGTGAAATGTGCCGTTTTAAATTTTTTATTAAAAAGAAAGTGTTGTTGAAGGAGAAAAGATAACGAGAATAACGGTCTACTCATTCAGTGATTGAAATGCCTATTTATAGGCATTACATAGAGTCACCCGAAGGATTTAGAAGATCTATCAACTATAATCTATTTTAATAAGGAAACCAGATTAACTAATCCTACGTATATTAGGGCAAGACACATAACAGAATGACGGAAATATAATTTCCTTAAACAAGTGTATGTTTTAGCTTTTATGAAAATAACAGAGAAAATTTTCATGCATCGAAATTAAAATTGATATCGATGAAAAAAAAAAAGAGCAGGCCGGTCATCAACATCAATGCCGCTGGAAGCAGCAACCTGGTGCAGTTTCCTCTCGCCGCATCAGGCACGCTTCCAATGAACTACATCTGCGTAGCTCACACGTGCCTTCCCTTTCTCATTTTAACTCTCTCACACACACACACATGAATTTCATGATTCATTCAAAATTGTTTTTCCAATATTAATGCTTGTTGAAATTTCGGTTTCTGGTCTTCTGGATTTTAGTTCAAACGACTGTAACCGTTTATTACAGTTAAACTGTAATTTTTTCGTTTTTACCTCTAAGAAATCAAGAAACAATCTGAATAATTCAGAAGAAAAGTAAAGAGTAAAGACACCAAATCTGTGAAGAATAGAGAATTCTTCTATTTCATCTCAAAAATTAATTTACAGCTTCCGTGAAAAAGAACAACATGCAAGCTAGCTCTCTTTCCGATCACAGCCAAACCCACAATCACAAGAGATTGAGAACCCCAAAAAAGAGAAGAAGAAGAGAAGAAAATCAATTGGTCTGATGAGTCTGATCTGTTGAGGCCTCATGCGTCGCCTCGGTGCTGTTCTCATGATGATGATGAACATTTTCAGCGCCGCCACTTGTTTCCAATTTCACAGTCGTCGTCTAAGTCTGCTCGGCCATTTCCACCGACTTGTCACTCTTCCCGCAGCTACAAGTACTTGTGCTATTAGCACTTGAACTGTCACCGAAAGACGATAACCTACTCGAAATGGGGGTGGCCAAGAAAGTTGGCTTGGCGTCACCGGCCATGATCACCAATATTTTCTCTTCGAAATCCGGCGGGGCCTTCTGGGTCTCGTCGCCTTTGCCTCCTTCGCCGGCCTCCAGGTCTCGCTCGCCGTCGTTTTCGCTGTTCTCGAGGTAGCCGGAAAGCTTCCAGTAAGAACAGGCTAAGATGAGAAGGGCAAAGGCGATGAGGCCCAACATGGCCGCCAAACCGCCAAAAAGGTAAGGGACCGGCGAATGCCACGGTGACCGCTGAGTGGTCACGGCCGGTGACCTGACTGTCACGTTAAAAGGCTCTCTTGCAGTCATTGGAATGTGTCTTGTGGGGGTTTGGGAATTCGAGGGGAAGAAGATTAGAGATTAATGTGAAGAGAGGAAATGAGATTGTGGGTTGTGAAGTGGATTCAGAGGTAGGTTATATATAGACAGCAGCTGAGAGGGGGTGGTTTGGTATTGTGAAGGGTTTGTGGGGATTTGTGTTTTTGAGGTGATTAGTGTCGTCATTTTGCATGAGGACAGTGGGGCTCTCTCTCTCTCTCTCTCTCTGTTCTTTGTTGCCATCTATTTTCATTCATCTCTTTGAGAGCACAGTAAAAACCCACTCAGGGGTAGCTTCTCTCTCTTTGTTCTTTGTTGCCATCTATTTTCATTCATCTCTTTGAGAGCACAGTAAAAACCCACTCAGGGGTAGCTTTGGTATATTGTTGGATAATCTTCATGGGGGGGGGGGGGGGGGGGGGAATCATTGACGGCAACGTAGAGGAAAATGAATACGAAAACGAAAAATAGAAAAAGGTTTAAAGCTATCCAACACTATGATTCAACCGTATAGACCACCATATACACTAATTAAGTATATACATACTTGTATAGTGTTTACATATCAAAATTAAGATGAAGTACTTAGACTAGTTAAGTGAACTAACCAGCTTTATTTTTTGTGTGAAATTAACTAACTTAGTTTAAAGACATCTCGATCTGCATCAACTATATATCAAGATACTTTAAAGCACATTTGTGACTTCTAAATTTTTACTGTTATTGTAAAAATGTCTTGATGTATAAATATTGGTAACTTTTCGGTAAGGGTGACATATATTCACTACTAGAAAAAGTCATTTAAGAGACGGAATATATAGTTTTTCTCCTAAATAACAAAATTCGTCTCCTAAGTTCTATCGTCTAAGATCTGTCGCCTAAGTTATGTGAGGTAGGTGTAAAGGCGACGAAAAATTGAGTTCCGTCGACTGAGAATTACTTAGGCGACTGAATTTTTTCCGTCTCCTAAGTATTTAGGCGACAGATATTGTTTAATGACAAAGAAAAATTTATTTTCCCCTATGCGACAGAATTATTAGATTCCGTTGCTAAGTCTGAAAAAAAAAATTGACATTGCCACCGTAGAGGCCTCTGCCCCAAATACCAATCATCAGCACACAACAACGAATCAGTCCTAGTCTCTCCCTCAAATCAACCACCTTTGATTTATTCCTATCCAAACCAACCTCACTCAGTTCTTTAAGGAAATCGAGTTGGGTTTCTTTTGGGTTCTCATCCTCTGTCCCAATCCACCAAGCATCAGAAAATACAATCTGCGACATGAAAATTTACTGCTTATATGATGTATAAATAGTGTTACATACAATAAGCACAAATGCCCACACGCAAGCAATAGATGATTGTTGGTAGAGAAGCTTAGAAAACAGAAAATGCATAATGTCAGAAAAGAAATCATTCCTCGAATCGACTCCGAACCCGAATGGACCTCCACGGTTTGCTTCACTCTCGGTTGTTAGTACTCGCTCGCCCCTGACCAAGCTGACCCGGGCGCCGCCAACGACGACGACGGCGTCATTGACTCGCGTGTTCGCCTCATGTACTTGGCCAACAATGGAGAAGAGCGGTGGTCTTACCGGCGAACATGGGACTCATGATGATGTGGACCTTGCCGGAGGGGCAACGGCGGAATCGGTGTTGAGGGGGATGGAGGGTTTGAATGAAGCCATGAGAAGGAGAAGAGAAGGAGACAGGAGAAGGGAAGAGAAGGAAGAGAGGAGAAGGGAAGTGAAGGAAGAGAGGGAGCTATAGGTGGGAGCCTAGAGAGGGGAGGGGAGAGGAAGAGAAGGGATTGAGAAACAAAAATGAAAGGGGCGGATATGAGATGAGAGAAAGAGGGTGAGGGTGAGGGTGAGGTTGAGTTTAATTGTATAGGGTTAGTTTTAATGAGATGAGAGATGAAATTTTTTTGAAAAAAATTAGTTTGAATTTTTCTCAAATTTTGGCGGAAGGTTTAACCGCCTAAGTTTTTCTAACTTAGGAGACGGAATTGTCCCAATTCGTAGCCTAAGTGATTTAATTTTTTTTATTAAATAAATTCTGTCTCCTAAGTAAATTTTTCCATCGTCTAAGAGATTCTTAGACCACGGATTAATTTTCATCGCTTAAGTGACTTTTTCCGTCGTATAAGAGATTCTTAAACCACGGAATATATTTTCGTCGCCTAAATGAATAAATTTTATTTAAAAAAAATAAAAATTCCGATGACTAAGTAAATTTTTCCGTCATCTAAGAATCTCTTAGACGACAGAATACAATTTTGTCGCCTAAGTGAATGAATTTATTTATTTATTTATTTTTATAAAAATGATTTCGTCTCTTAAGTATATTTTCCGTCTCCTAAGTATAACTCAGAAGACGGAATATTGTTCCGTTGCCTAGGTGAATAATTTTTTATATTTTTTTAGTTGTATAAAAATGACTTTGTCTCCTAAGTACATTTTTCGTCTCTTAAATGGTAATTTAAGCTACGGAATCGTATTCTGTCGCATAAGTTATACTTAAGAGACGGAATTAAAACAATTTCGTCTTCTAAGAGTTTTTTTTCAATAGTGATTCATCATTTGTTGATCTACCTTATATTATGTACCTCTGAAGAAAACAATCAAACTAATAATATATATACCTAAGATCGAGTTTCTAAATAACATAACATATATATGTATACGATAGTATAGATCGTATCTTGGTATATACATGCAGATATGAGAAGAACGCAGTCTAATCAAACCATTGAAACCCAAGTTACACATGCAATTGCACACTTGTGTATATATGTGGTGTGGGACTGTGAGTGTCACTGATGCAAAACCCAAGTTGGAAAAGATCGAAGAACAATATCATATTGTAATCCTATGATCGGGAAGTCTTTCTTTCAATCCATCATTTGGTTTGTCCTAATCTGAGATTCAAGTTGGGGTGACAAGACTAGGGGAGGTATATATGAGCAGGGAATGTTTTTTGATCCAAATATAATGACCTGGGGAAAGACTATGACCCTACGACTTAGTTGATCGAGTAGAGAGGAACTTCCAACGGTAACTGGTCAATCAGGTTTCATGTATAGTTATGTGATGATATTTTAACTCTATAGTTTTGTAGCCAATTACTACGTAGGGACGCCCAAAGTTAGAGAAACCTTTTTAATTCGTGTAACTTTTTGTTTGAATTTGTTATTTATCAAATGAAATTATAGTTAATTTTGAGATTAATTTTAAGTAAGGTCGACGTTTTGATAAGACGTTTATTTCTATGTGTATGCATTAGATCGATCATGTTCGTAGAAACTTGCTTCTTACTGTTGAACAAAATTTTGAGCTAGCTAGGGAGAGCTTCCGCGATTTGGAATTCATTCCAATACATATGGTGTTTTCCGATACGATATCCACCCATTTGAAATCAGGATATCATGGTAAGTTGTTGATGATGATTTTTGATAAACCGTAGGGACCACAAGATGACATATCACCACCATCCAACAGCTAGCTTTGCTTCCCCTTGGTGGTTTTAGGGTTTAGGGATTAGATTCCTCCATTGATTCATATGACAATGATTTAATCCACACCATGGAGTGATATATGCGGCGTAATGCAGATGAAGATAACTCGAAAATGGAAGCAAATTTGCAGATCCTTATTTATTTGTCGACCCTAATGCCCACCGACCGTGTTTTATGACATGTGTCATTTTTGTTAACTATACTAAATCATGGTTAACATACAACAATAAATAAATATTGTTTTTTTTTTTCATTTAAATCGGATTGATTGATTTCTATTACCCAGAAAATACCAAGAACAAATTTTGTTCGACAATAACTCATAGCAATCCGTTTCTGTTCTTAAATACCCATTACCATACAAGAACAGTCACTACCAGAAAATGAGTCTTGGGCGACGAAACAAAAAAAACCGGGCGACGATTTTTTTTTTCGTCGCCTAAGAGGGAACTTAGGCGACGATTTTTTTTTTCGTCGCCCAAGGAAAAAAAATCGTCGCCTAAAGTTCAACTTTAGGCGACGAATATAAAATCGTCGCCTAAGAATAAATTTCGTCGGCCAAGATATAAACTAGGGCGACGAAACAATATTTCGTCGCCTAAGATATTTATTTCGTCGCCTAAGTTTTTTATCCTTAGGCGACGAAACTGAGATATTTCGTCGCCCAAGATTTTTAATTCTTAGGCGACGAAACTCAAATATTTCGTCGCTCAAGATTTTTTATGTTTACTCTTGGGCGACGATTTTAACAAATATCGTCGCCCAAGTATTCTCTTGGCAGACGAATTAGAGTAATTTCGTCGGCCAAAAGTAATCCGAATAATTAAAATAAAATAAAACACATTTAAATTTCATTTGAATAATTAAAATAAATATCCCGGGTATTTATTTTTTACCAAATTTTCATAGCCCCGTAAGAGTCTCGTTCATCGGAAACCATTCTCAGTTGAAGGTCCGGCCAGATTACGTGATTTGGAGGGTCGAATAGCCGTTTCCGTCCGTTTAGGGGTTTGACCGCGCCGATTGACCGGACGGATCGAGCCCTTATCTTTGTCAGATGGAGCTGAATTTTTTTCCACCTACGTAATTCGTTATGCTGGTCATATCTGACGGTTGGTTTTCAGTTCCTCTTCTCCGATCACCAAACTCACGTTATATGTACTAATGTTGTATAACTTTTTTATATAAGTGTTTAGTTTAAGTGTCGTTTTGAAGACAACGTATACGTAGAGGCCTCAAATGCAAAAAAGTCGTGAAATAAGATATGACCGGAACGGTGAAATACGTTAGCCCGTGAAAAATAAAGATATTCCGGTAAAATTTCGGTGCCGGTTGTTCCGGTCGCACGAAACACATTTATTTCTACCTAGTGGTAGCCCTATCCCGGGTATTTATTTTTTACCAAATTTTCATAGCCCCGTAAGAGTCTCGTCGATCGGAAACCATTCTCAGTTGAAGGTCCGGCCAGATTACGTGATTTGGAGGGTCGAATAGCCGTTTCCGTCCGTTTAGGGGTTTGACCGCGCCGATTGACCGGACGGATCGAGCCCTTATCTTTGTCAGATGGAGCTGAATTTTTTTCCACCTACGTAATTCGTTATGCTGGTCAAATCTGACGGTCGGTTTTCAGTTCCTCTTCTCCGATCACCAAACTCACGTTATATGTACTAATGTTGTATAACTTTTTTATATAAGTGTTTAGTTTAAGTGTCGTTTTGAAGACAACGTATACGTAGAGGCCTCAAACGCAAAAAAGTCGTGAAATAAGATATGACCGGAACGGTGAAATACGTCAACCCGTGAAAAATAAAGATATTCCGGTAAAATTTCGGTGCCGGTTGTTTCGGTTAACGAATTTTTCTCTTATTTCTACCTAGTGGTAGCCCTATCCCGGTTATTTATTTTTTACCAAATTTTTATAGCCCCGTAAGAGTCTCGTCGATTGGAAACTATTCTCAGTTGAAGGTCCGGCCAGATTACGTGATTTGGATGGTCAAATAGTCTGAATTTTATGATAGAACTCTTGGCCGACGATTTTCTTAATCTTGGGCGACGATATTTATAGTGAAGAATGTCGTCGCCCAAGTAGACTATCTTGGCCGACGATTTTCTTCATCTTGGGCGACGATATTTATAGTGAAGAATGTCGTCGCCCAAATATACTATCTTGGCCGACGATTTTAAAAAAACAGGGCGACGACTTCAAAAATCGTCGGCCAAGATGCTCTTGGCCGACGATTTTTACAAAACAGGCCGACGATTTTTACAGAATCGTCGCCCAAGAACGCCAGTATAAAAGGCAAAAATTCGGAAACCCTAACCATTTCTTCAGCCGCCAAGCCCTCTCTCTCTCTCTCTCCGAAAATCCTCTCTCTGCCCTCTCTCTCTCCCTCTCTCCGACCCCGACCCCGACCCCAATTCGGAACCCCGACCCCGACGTCGACCCACAATTTAAGGTATAACCCTAAAACCCTAAATTGGTTTTAATTGTTGTTGTTGTTGTGATAATTGTAAATTGTTGTTGTTGTTGTTGTTGTGATAATTGTAAATTGTAAATTGTTGTTGTTGTTGTTGTGATAATTGTAAATTGTTGTTGTTGTGATAATTGTAAATGGTTGTTGTTGTGATAATTGTAAATTGTTGTTGTTGTGATAATTGTAAATGGTTGTTGTTGTGATAATTGTAAATTGTGATGTACGGTTTATGGTTTACGGTTTACGGTTTAGGGTTTAGGGTTTAGGATTGTAAATGATTAAATAATTTAGGGTTTATTTAGGGTTTAGGGTTTAGGGTTGTTGTTTAGGGTTTACGGTTTACGGTTTAGGGTTTAGGATTGTAAATGATTAAATAATTTGTAAATATATTGTAAATGATTAAATAATTTTTGATTAAATAATTAAATAATATAAATTATAATTGTAAATATATTGTGGAAATTTTGTAAAAAATAATGGATTATTTTTGAGTAAGGATGTAAATATTCGTAAATTAATTTTTGTGATGTAATAATTGCGAATTAATGTAAATAATTTGTTATGTGAATAAAAAAAAAAATCCTATAATAATTATTAAATTTTATTTGTGCTATTATTGTTGATAAATTTTTCGAAGTTTATGGTTATTTTTTGTGAACTTAATTATAAGACGGTAAAATATTTTTAATAAATTTATGGTTATTTTAAACAGGATGACCATGAGGAGAACTTCTGGACAACGTTCGGGTGCGAGGAGCCAAGACGGCTCGGACGGTACCTCAAACAACCCGTCGGAATCACCGTTGATCGGGTTTCCGTGGCAGTTGACGGCCCGACGTGAGGCGCTTAGGGGTGGCGCGAGCGGCTCGGGTTCTGCTGGGCAGTCGGGTCCCGCAGCGACGGCTCCTCGTCATCCACCCATACTTCGCCGGTCGCGATCCCGCAGCGACGCCCCCACACAGTCGTCCCCGACCGACGGTGATGGCGGGTCATCCGGGGTCCCTATGGTGCCGTCCGGCCTCTTCCTTCCTCCGACGATACCGGCGATACCTCGCGTCGATGAGGAGGGTCGACCGATTCGGGAGCAGCTCCCGCATGTGGCACCGCACGAGGCCTATATCTACCGGGAGTTTCCCACGCCTCTTCATCCCGTGAGGGTCTCCGAGCAGGCGGACGGAGACGAATCCGTCGGCTCAGCCTCATCCTCAGGTAATTTATTATTACTTTTTTGTCGATTTACATTTTTTTTTTGTAAAAATGTATTATTAATATTAAATTTGATTCACAATGTCACAGCCGCCGGAACGAGAAGGCGGAACAGGAGAGGCACCGTCAGCAACAAGGGACTCGATAGGGCGGTCGAGTCCGCTGGACGGATCGCCATCCCGTTTTCCAACGGGAAACCGGTGGACGCCGCGTTGGGAAACCGGTACACGCGCGCCGCGAGAGGCACCATCCGCTCCAGACTCCCTATGTTGTGGGGAGTCTGGAGCCAGGTTCCTGATGGAGTGAAGGAGATGCTCCATCAGTCGATGTCGGTGAGTTTACTCGATCAATTACTATTTTTTTAACTAATAAATTATTTAATTATCGAAAAAAATACTAACAAGTGGTAATGCAGCAATGGTTTGTGGTTCCCGAGGAGGGACGTGACTGGGCGGACAAGGCCCATAGGGAGAGGTACCTCTAGCTATTTAATAATTTATTAAATTTTATTTTTTTAATAAAATATTTAATATTTTTTTTGTATATGTAGGTTTAAGGAGTGGAAGCACGACCTCCGGGAACACTGGAAGAAGTACGGGAGCGACCGTTCGGGTACCCCGAAGGAGTTCGAGTATCGGGAGTACGAGTGGCGGTGGCTTCTTGTCACGCAGTTCAACGACCCTCACAAACAGGTAATTCGTAAACAAATTTGAATATTTAATTAGTGAATTAATTATAATTGTATGTTTTTAAATATTTACTAACGATAATTTTTTTTTGAAGCACCTCGCCCGGGTGAACGCTGAGAACCGGCAACAGAACACAACCAACCATCGTGCCGGTTCGAGGCCGTTTTCGGCCATCATGGACGACGTGCGGCGAGAGCGGCCAGAGGAGAACCCCTATGTGGGGACCTTTCAGAGGGCATATCCTCATTCTGAGGAGGATCTTGTAAGTTCCTTATATTTTCTAATTTTTAATTTTAATTACATTTTATTAAATGTATATTAATATATTTTTATAATATATCCAATTAGGCGAGGGTGAGGGAGGCGGAGCAAGAGGTCATCAGAGGCATGGTGAATGACACATGGCCGGGCACGGCAGAGGATGACATGTCAGAGGCCATGTCCAGGATCGACACTTCAGATCCTACCGTTGGGGCGCGGATTATGGCCACTGCCTTCGCGCAGCGTTCCAACACCTACTACTGCCGGGGTATGGGAGACGCTGGAAAGGGGATCCTGAAGACGACGCCAGGATTTCAGTGCAAGGGAGCCGCCGGAGCCTCAAGCAGCAACAGCCAGACCACTCGGCTACAGGATCAGTTCGCAAGTCTACAGTCTGAGCTGGAAGCCCAAAGAGCGAGGGAGTCTGAGCTGGAAGCCCAAAGAGCGAGGGAAATGGCGGCGATGGCGGAATCATATGCGGCTTCCAATGCTGCGCATATGGAGCGGGTGAATGAAGTCACCAATGCCAACCAGGCGGCTATGGGACAGTGGATGACTGCCTGCATGGCTGCACTTGCGGCCGGACAGCCGTTTCCGCCCATGCCTACGCCTATACCATTACCTCAGTGGCCCCATCCTCAGTGGCCCCAGCCTCAGCAGCAGCCTCCTCAGCCTGACCAGCCGCCGCCTTAGGACCCTCCGAACGGGAATGATGAGTTAGATTTCGGGTTTCTCGATCCATAGGCAGAATTTTTGTAATAAATTATTTATAAATTTATAAATTTGTGTTATTTTTAATTAAATTTTAGTATTAGAAAACTTTAAAGAAATGCCGAAAAAAAATTCCAGCAAAAATTAAAAAAACATTATTTATATATTTAAAAAAATTATTTAATTATTTTTTTTAAAAAAATTTAAATATATCTTAGGCGACGAAATTTCTAATTCGTCGCCCAAGATTTAACACCTTGGCCGACGAAAAAATAATATCGTCGCCTAAGATGTAGTGATCTTAGGCGACGAAATATTTATTTTCGTCGCCCAAGGTTAGAAGATCTTAAGCGACGAAAAAAATTTTCGTCGGCCAAGGTGTTAAATCTTGGGCGACGAATATTTTTGGGCGACGAGAGGTATATTTTAGGAGACGAAATTAGTATCGTCGCCTAAGAATTACTCTTAGGCGACGACGGAATTAAATTTCGTCGCCCAAGTTCTTGACCGACGGACTTCTGGCGACGACTTTTTGGCCGACGACATGTCGTCGCCTAAGTACTTAGGCGACGAAATTTTTAAACAGGGCGACGATTTTTTTTCGTCGCCCAAGACCTATTTTCTGGTAGTGAGTTGTTCTTCGATAATCATAAATACCAATTCCTTTACCCAGAACCATAAGCTTACCTCCATCGTTCTTCAATACCAAATTCTCATACCCATACCCATAAACTTAGCCGCTAGCGCTAGAAGAAGGAGAATCACCGGCGGACGTGGTTTGGCGAGCAGACTGAGATTAAGTCAAATTGCAGCTTACCTCCACATATGGATGCATGATTGCCAACTGATTTGTAACATTTTTTCTCAAGCAACAGTCTGGGTTTTGAAATACGCACTTTAATTGTAGACGTTTGCAAGAACTAGAGGATGCTTGATTGAGATGTGCTTGAGCATTGTTAAGGATTTGGGAAAAGCTTTCTGGAAGTAGAAGACGAGAAGGGTTGAAGCCTTTTACTTTGCTTTTTACGTTGATTTGGAAATCTTTGATCTTTCATTTTTTTAAATGAAAAGAAAATAATATTTATTTATTATTGTTTGTTAACCATGGTTTAATTAGTATAGTTAACAAAAATGACACATGTCATGAAACGAGGTGAGTGGGCGTTAAGATAAGCAAATAAAGGTGGTCGGTAAATTTGATTCCCTCGAACATCATCGATCACTTTGGTATGGTTCTTCCATAATAAGGATTTTAAAATGGCCTCCAAAAGAGAAAGGGAACCTTAGCTAGCTAGCTAATTGTACATATTTTTATGCCCTAGCTAGATGTAGACATATAAAATTTAACGATAATAATAATCGTTGAATGATTCAAGCAACACGTAAACCCGACAAATTGCATATGTAGCTCTTGAGTTGACAAAGTTGAGAAGTCGCCAAAAACGTGTGAATGGTTGGTCAACAACAAAACCTTAAATCTCGATTGAAATCAATTGTTAAATGTCGATCGATGATCGATGATCAAATATCAATTAAATTAAATTAATTATCGAAAAAAGGAAGTTGGGGGACATATTTACACCCAAATTAATATTTTACAGGACAGTAACTGTCTAAGTGAATATAAATTAAATTCTTGATCCACGTCACATCGGCGAGCCTAAAATAATTAGGTTTTCAAGTGATGGCCCGTCAGAGATCATGCGAGCTGGATAACAGAATTTGCATGCGAAATGGACTTCGCGTAGAGGTACATGAAGGCGAGGTGAAATAGAATTTGCGGGGCGAAGCGAAATGGACTTCGCGAGGGGAGGCGAAATGGACTTCGGGAAGCGAGGCGAAATAGACTTCATGTAGAAGTGGAGTCCTAATGCGAGGCGAGATGGCTCCGCATAGGAGACTTCGGAAAGAAGTGAGAGGCAGAGTTTGCATGCATGCAGAGATGTATGTTGAGTTGTAATTCCTCATTCGCGAAGTGTCAACGAAACTCCCCGTTTGTTTGGAAGTCAAGATTCAGCGCACCTTCTTTCTCCGTTCGCGAGGTGGCACACCCCTTACTGAGGATCGTGGCCAAAGCAGAACATTTAATCCAAAGCGATTATATCTTATTGGTTATAACTAAATCAATCAATTAAGACTGATTGATTTGATTATGTTAAAATTAATAGTTAAATCAATTAATCAAAATTGATTGATTTAATTATTACCGTTAAGAAAATACAATTAATTTGGTGTCTTCATTACATGCCATAAACAGAGGTATGTTGACATAATAAATACCCCCTCTCATAACAAGAGAATGACTTCCGAAAGAAAGAGAGAAAATTACTCCTGAAAGCTCAGAAGTCTCAAAATCCCTTGAAGAACTATCAAACCCCCAAATAGCTAGTTCTTCACCAAATCCAAATCCTAAACACTCGTCAAGTGATCAATTCTCGTGACCCCTTACGTCTCAAGAACAAATGTTTGTCACCCTTGAGTCAAATCCATATTCATAGATAGAATTAGAGGAGTTTACAAAGATTTGTAACCCGCATTCATATCAATAAAATTATATTATTCTTTATACACGTGTTGTTATGTAATTTGTCGCAGATTTTTCGTGTTTACACTAACCATATTTATATATGTATATATATGAACAAATAAAAACAAAACACGCAGAAGAAAAGAAGCGTTAGATTTGGCCAATGGAGGCTAAAAGGAGGAAAGGAAAAAAGAAAAAAATTATTGCTCTTATATATATATATATTCGTATACTTACACAGAAAACGGTTTGAAGGTGATGCATGTGTTGCTTTAAGTTTGATTCCGTGATTACTCGCACGCAATTTGCACTTCCCAGCTAGCCGGCCTTTATTTTTGTGTCTTTTTTTCCTGGGTTGGATTCAGTTTCAAGCAGCCCTTGGATTACTTTCAGTTAAAGAATCAGATAACGACATTGTTTTTCTTCTTTTTATTGTATACATGCATATTCGTTCATCTGGAATTATGCATGGAATTGTGAATAAGCTACTAGCTGAGCTAGATGCAATTATAGAAGATTCATGATTCACGTACGTTGTTTTCTCTCATTATCTCAACTTTAATTTTGCTTTGGAGGTGTACTTTGTTAAGTTGATATATGGCATGCATAATGTGACTTGTTTATTGATGACAAGTCAGCTGATAACATCCGTGAGCAAAAGGGCTTGTGATCGATGTAGAGAAAAATTTCATATTACAATTTCAAATTCCATCACCCACTACACTGCAGAAAAAAAAAAAACTCAGACGTCTAAAGAAAACAAAACTGTGGTTATTTTGGAGTTTGCAATGTTATGATATTTTGTAGTTTAGTGTATATATGGTTTTTAACATGCTATGATAGTTCTGGTCTTAGAAAATTTCAATTTCAAGACCACATGCATCAAATCCCTACCCGTTTTATATTTAGAAAAAATTTCAGTTTACTCCTCAAATTTTTGGTGTCAAAATCAGTTCAGTACTATAACTTTTTTTTTTTTTAAATCAGTTCGCCCATTCAACTTTCGTTAACACATCAGTCGGTCCAATTTTTAAATTCCCCTCGAAATATGACGTTTTGAATTCCCCTCGAAATATGACGTTACCGAAACCGTTGGAACTAACAAGAGAATCCATAATTCAGCTTTATCCTCTCATTTTTAACAAAATATATGAAATACCCTTATTGTTTTTTGTTCATTTTGCCAAATAGATGCATTTTTTTAATCATCTTTAATAATATTCGTTAACACATCAGTCGGTCCAATTTTTGAATTCCCCTCGAAATGTGACGTTTTGAATTCCCTTCGAAATATGACGTTACCGAACCCGTTGGAACTAACATGATGATCCATAATTCAGCTTTATCCTCTCATTTTTAACAAAATATCTGAAATACCCTTATTATTTTTTGTTCATTTTGCCAAATAGATGCATTTTTTTATCATCTTTAATAATATTTTATCAAATTGCCTATTTTACCCTTCTGAAGAGGGATAAAGCTGAATCATGAGTCCATTTATCAGTTTCAACATCTCTGGTGACGTCATATTTTGAGAGAAATTCAAAAATTGGACCCGACTGATGTGTTTACGAAAGTTGAAAGGGCGAGCTGATTTAAAAAAAATTGTAGAACTGAACTGATTTTGACAACAAAGATTTGGAGAGTAAACTGAATTTAATTCTTATATTTACTTCTAAGTATAAGTAATTACATGCACCGTTTTAAACAGGAAAGAATATCGTGACAGATTATGTTCATACATATGCAGAATAAATCTATCAGTCGGTGACCTGTGACTTGGATGGTTAGATAGATTAACCAACAACGTTGAGGTAATATATTCAAACCTCAACATAGAGTAAATCCATCATTCACCGGCTGTTATGGCATGTACTTAGCTTTTATACATGGATCTTATTCTTACTACATATCTAGTTTTTTTGATTGAGTTGTAATCGATCGATCCTTTCAACTTCCTACATCGGATTATCACCCCGCCCATCGATCAGCATGACAGAAATGATCGTTTTTAGCCATAAAAAGCTAAACACTATGCCAACAGATGAAGGTGGACGCTATCTGGGACCCTAAACTAGAAACTGGGTACGTACGCAGCAGCAGCTCTAACTATTTTATGTTTTACCTTTGATGGTGCTAAGTCTCTGTTTTTGCAACTAGATCGTATTACCCTAATTTACAGACACATAAAAGAGAAAAAACGATGCTTATCCAAGATATATGAGTGTCGTGGTTCCCCACTCGAGTCCCCTCCTTCCACCATCGTCACCTTCCACTGCCCCAACGTACACGTTAAGGACAATTGCATATTCCAAACTCATCTCTAGCTAATCTCTAGCTAGCGCTCTTTTTGTTCTTCTTCTTCTGAGAAACTAAACTAAATGATACGTTTTCGATTTTATTCATCCTTAATGGAATTCTTAAGTCTCTTCCACTAAGATTATCTTATCTCATTAGTCTTTACTTAGGGTTATTATATTACTTTAAGTTGTTTATAGCAAATAATTGGGAGAGGAACAAATCCAAACCAAATCCCACTAGCTAGCTGTGTCATCATCAATAATATTCATGTTGGGGGTTGGGGTTGGGCCATATATACTTTCTCTCGAGTTCTTTAAGTAATCATCATGTGAAAGTAATATAAACGTAGATATCTCTCTCTCTTTCTCTTCTAATAGGTTAAACTTCTGTCTCTTTTATCTCATTTGTTCTTGGCGATGAATGTTAATGTTGATGGCGTGGCTTCCCATTACAAAATCAAAGTATCAAACTTACTTAGAAATGTGGTTGGTTATTTTCCTCATTATTTGTTAGTAATTAATTGATTCAATAGAGCTAAATTGATTGTTTATGCAATTAGGACATCTTTTGAGTACGTTGAAAATGAAACTCATCAAAACAAGAGTATTAAAAATATCCATATTACTAAATATTTTGTCATTTGTACCATATTCATCAATCTTTTGTATGAGCATGCACAGGATCCCGCATGCACATATTAGGTCATTTACGTGTAATAAATAATCAAAAATTTTCATTAGAATATGATGATCTAATGCTCGTGTTTGATGTTGTTATAATAGGATCCAATCTAAAAGATAAAACAACTTGATTTCTTTATTTTA
Organism: Fragaria x ananassa; assembly: GCA_034370585.1. Taxonomy (NCBI): domain Eukaryota; kingdom Viridiplantae; phylum Streptophyta; class Magnoliopsida; order Rosales; family Rosaceae; genus Fragaria; species Fragaria x ananassa. The sequence goes on from CP139760.1 coordinate 7,466,621, forward strand.
GCGTTAAATACTGTTTTAGATCGATGCATGTCACCTCCAAACTTTAGTACTTATAATTATAGAAATATTTAGAATGGCATTCAGAATAATTCTATGCGTGTAAATAAGGTCATCCTAAATACAAAATTTCATAGCTCAAATTCTTTTCTCATCTACGATCCAACAATATTCCAACTACTAGCATTGATATTGGTTTGAAAATAATTTAGAAAAGAACAGAAAAACCATCAAGAACATGCATGGTTTAAATTAAGATGAACTATAGGATAATTATCATAGCGCGCAGATATAATTTTCAATAGGAAAGTTTTGAAGGACAAACCAATTCATTCGCTCGAATAAATTATGCATCAAATATCCACTCATTACATGCCAACAGCATATTCAAATCTGAATTCATCAATCAATTTCTAGTAAAGGTTCGGGGAGTGAAAATGATTAAGCAAAACCCCTTTAATTGGTGCTACCTAGCTTTTTTCTCAGCCAAGTTAATTCCCCTTTGATTGAGTAACGTATCTATCTTCTAGCTAATTAGCTCAACCTAGTATGTAAGGATCGGATAACCTAGCCACATACACTCATATTACTTAATTTCTGGGTCGCTATAAACTATAGTTGACTGAAACCGAACCCAACAATGACACTTCCCTTTGGAATAATTTCATAAAAAATAACTACGAGAATTAGTTCCATACATGTACGTGTTTAAGTTTAGAACTTTCTTCGCTTAAATTATTGAAGTGTTTAGTTCCATACATGTACGTGTTCCACAACCATGATTTTCTGTTGGCTTTGGTGTGTAAACTATTTGTTTCCACAACTGGGATTAAGCCACAATCACGATCGATCACTTTCTTTTGGCTGCTGTCAAGCAGCTTTTAGCAACTTTAATTTATTTTTGATAAATTCTTGAGGTTACAATTCCTTAATAATAACATTAGCAAAAATGAGAGAATAGGGAATATAATCTCAGTAGTATATATAAGATCAAATTGTATATGTAGAAGGAACACAAAAGTTAAGATATGGTGGATAAGACACTAATTAAGCCAAGTTCAGTGATTAGGCGAACTGATATGATTACGCAGTTCATTTACAATGTTAATCTAATCAAAGACTATATAGTACTAGTAATCTAGCTAACTAGTGTAATACAGTGGGAAAATGTCGGAATATATAGTCACAGTAACATGTTCGGCGCTCCGTATTTAAAAAATCAAACCCTGTGTAGGGTTTTGATGATCGATGAGAGTCAATTAGAAGGAAGGAAAAGTGATGCAAGAAAAGAAGAGACATATTCATTGAGAATGCATGAATATAACTTCAAATCGATAGTATTTTTACAGACTTGCCACCATTCTCACATGTTTCCTATTCAACCTACACTTTTTTTTTTTTACATTAATTTACGTACTCACATTTACGGTAGAATTCGACTCTAATTTTTACTTACACAATCATCAATTTAAACACGTGTAGTATATCAATTTGAGTGTTAAGAATACATCATCAATATGGGAATTTAGAATGTATATAGTATCATTTCATGGGAAGGGGTTCCAATGAAGACCTTATAATAAAAACTAAGCAAATTTTTTTAAATGAACTGTTGTATGACATGCATTTTAGAATTAGAGATATCAATTAAAGTTTAAAACATTCATTAAACTGTTTATGTAAATATTCTCACTTGATCTTCATTATAAGATCCTTATTGGAACAAGAGCGGAGCCAAAATTAAAGGATTAAGGGGGCCGAGATATAAAGTATGAAAACAATGTAACATTTTCAAATAAATAACAACATTATATATCAGTTGCATGCATCCGAACTTCTTTTTCATGCATAATTTAAACTCTATGAAAGTATATAGGTTGTATGTAAAGCTAATAGTTAATAAGATATAAAGTAAATAGCATACAAAAAAACACGAATTGATTAACTTTTGATGTGTCAAGGTTAGAAAATTGTATAAATCAAAATCAAAATTGCTGAAACTTGTGATTATAGAGCTAAAACCCTTTCTTTGGTGTCATAACATTATTGGAAAGGGGCCAAACCTTTATAATTATAGAGCTAACCCCTTTTATCTTATTGAAAGCGTAACTAAAAGCTGACATATTTCGAGAAATTACGTAGGGTGCCATGGGACACTTTAGTACTAAGGTAGCTCCACAGGTGTATTTATTTATTTTTGATAAAAAAACAAACTAGATGAAATGGAGGCTAACATCTCCTACTTTGTGACCAAAATTTGCAACAGCATTAACTACAAAATTAGCCTCTTTAAAAACATGTTTGAAACTAATGAAATCAAAGGAGTTCCTCAAAATTATAATTTCTTGAACTAGCTTGAGAATCCTCCAGGGTGTAGCAACAGTGCCATTAACTGCATCACTAACAAGCTTCGAGTCTCCTTCAACCTCCACTCTAGACAAGCTTCGAGTCTCCTTCAACCTCCATTCTGGACAAGCTTTGAGTCTCCTTCAACCTCTACTCTGGACAAGCTTCTCTCCTTGGCACAAATAAGGCTATTTCAGAGTGAAAAGGCTTCTGCAACTGAGATTATGGTTATTCCAAAATTGGAAGAACCTGCAACAAGTGGATTGCCATTAGGGGTTTGGATTACGAATCCTCCTGCTGAAGAGTTCCTCTAGACTGAGCCATCAAAATTGATTACTGAGCCATCAAAATTGATTTTAACCCTATCAATAGGGGGTGGTGACCACCTGATCATTTCAAAGTCTGTTCCGGGAGTATTCAAATTCCTAGTTGAACTAGGATCACTATGAGTATTACTCATAGCCTGTAGATGAGCTGCAACAGCAGCTACTGTGACATTGGATCTAGGGGTTTTGCCCCTAAAAACCGCATCATTCCTGTCCTTCCATATCTGCCAACAAGTCACAATAAATTTCCCAAAAAGATTAGTCATAGTGATTATCTATAAACCATTTACGTGCCACCTTAATAAGACCTTCCTCCCGGTCAATGAGAGGAGTCATGACAGCTGCATTCCACACAAAAGTTGCAAATTTGCAGTAACCAAATAAATGGTCCATCGTTTCATTATCCCCATTACAAAACACACATTTCATATATGCATCCAAAAATTTATATAGCATCATTTCATGTATACATCAAAGTGAAACATAATAAAGTTTTAGTAGTATCCAACCCTACCTAAAGACCCTAAAATACAGTAATACTTTTTAGAAAGCAAGATGTGACAATATAAATTATTGTACAGATCGAGTGACATAAGAATGCATATACAAGAGAGGCCAAATGCTAAAAGCTTTGAGGATATGAGCTGAAGTTCGTACATATCAATTATATTGTTGTTTTGGAATATATGATAGATTACATACTAAAACATACATATAATAAGTTAATAACATATAAAATGGCTGCGTACTACTAACACAATAAAAATATAAGAGTTAAACAAAGTGTATTAAGATGGTGATTAATTATAAATTTATGGTGTGTTAGTAGTACGCAGAAGAACTGTGTAGTATATCCTCAGAAAAAGAGATTGCCAGAAAACTACTTAGAAACCCATTAAAAGGGACTCAAAGATGACACAGCTTTAATTAAGCAATGAGCACCATATATTTATGCAGTATAAATATTTGATGTGGTAACCAATTGTTTTTAGCAACATCACAGTCTAACTCAAAGTAGAGCAGATGTTTGGCATATGATTTATTGGCGTCCTTATACAAAATAAAAGATGTGCGAGCAAAGAAGTTCTAATTTAATTAGGACTTATATATTTGGTTAAATATTTGATTGATGAGCATTGATGCGTTATATATATACATATATATATATATATATATATGATTTGATTCATTATATATATAATTTGATTTGATTAAACGTCTAGGTTGGTAAATATATATCTTTGTGTGATTGGATGTGATATGCACGTACATGGGAATAAGTTCTAAGTGTATTTGATTTGGTGAATCTTGAAAAGAAGGGAAGAAGCCTTGTACGACTTGGCTTATATATATGCTGTGAAAGGCAATGATCCTAATATTATTAGGAATCATGTGATTAAGTGTTTGATCAACATAATTTGATTATATGATTGATATGATCTAATTGATTTTATTTGATCTCATTGATATTATGAATCTTGAATTAATGGACACTTGTTTTCCTATTAGGAAACTAATGAAGACAATATTGCAGACAATACTCTTTGGTGTAGTTGAGTCCTAACTTGGTTAGGATCTCACGCGTGATCACTATGTGGTTAGATAAGAAAGGAAAGTCTATTTGATATTTGTATCTAGGTTGCGTTGTGGACGCAGATGCTCAATATTGCAGATAATACTCTTTGGTGTAGTTGAGTCCTAACTTGGTTAGGATCTCACATGTGATCACTATGTGGTTAGATAAGAAAGGAAGGTCTATTGTGAATAGGTCTATTTGACATTTGTATCTAGGTTAATTGATACAGGAGGTTGCGTGATGAGGAAATGAATCTAAATTTATTTAGGATATTCTTTCATGATTTAATAGATAATATCTTGTGATTTATTTTGTGATTTGATACTGATTAGAATTCCTTTTTGGACATCTATTAGGGTTGTTGGCGCAAGGATATTGGAGATATATATAAGAGGCGCGAACCATTGTTGGCGACCACCTTTTGCACGTATTATTTGGAAACTATCTTTGCACGCATAGCGTTTGAGAGATAGTAATTTCTACTGCAAAACTTTGTAAGGTTACAAGTTCAACTGTTCCATGTTGAGTTGAACTTGTTGTTTATGTGATTGAAGGATCAAGGACGTGGTCAGTTCCTTGGAGATTGAAGAAGAAGATTACTTGAAGAAGAATAATGCTTCAAACATATCTGCTAGGGTTCTAGAGATAGTAGCCGCAGTCAGTGCTACAAAATTTGTAATTGACTCGTTCTTTTCATAGTGAATTTTTTTTCAATAGGAATTTTCAAGAGTTAAAGCCTCGGCACTATTTTTCCTCAAATTGAGGTTTCACTGGATAGACAAATTGTTGTATTCTTTATTTTCATTTCTGTCCAGTACAACGAGGATTGAAACCACTATTTCAATCCTAATACCCATAAAACGTCTATCCTAGTCCCTTTAAGTGGTACGAGAGTGGGTCACCAGATATACTTGGTAAAATTCATAGGTTAGTTAAAAGATAGAATATGATGCAGCTATTAGTTCGATCAATTGTCCTCATTTCTCTAATGATGCATTGGTAAGTCATCTTGAGGTAAAATATTTTTCTTCTTCTTCCATCGATGATGATATAAAGACTTCTGTTGATATGAATGAGTATAAGCGTTTAATCAAAGAATTTAAGATGTTTCTTAAAAAGAGAAAATCTTCTACTAAGCTCTCCAAATCTTCGCGTCTTGAAAAATCTAAATGTTGTAATTGTAGTACTTTTGACCATTTTTTGTGCAAGTATGATAACATGTATCTTGGAGCAGAAAGTAAAGATGAGTTGGAGGCAAAAAATCAACCACAACTTAGTCTCACAGTTCCTTTAACGACTGCACTAAAAGAAAGTGTATTGTCAGTTGGGATTGAAGGACTGGTTTCAATCCCTGGATAAACTGATTTTAATAAGAAACCAACCCATGTTGAGAAGTATTTTAAAAGTTATTTTTTTGTTTGTATTGATGATTCGTGCAACACTGATGCCTCTTTTTATTTTTCATCATCGTACAATGCAGGCCAAGGTGTTGAACATGTTGAAGCTACATGTTGTGTAGCCTTAACTGGTCATTCAAATTCAGGAAGTAATAATGATGATGATCAACCTTCTAGAAGCAAAATTATTCAGAAAGAAAAGAAGAAGGTAGAGAATGACTGTGTGCAAGATAAGATGAAGTCCAAAAATCAGGACATGGAGAAGGTTGAGTTGATCAACAAGATCAAAACTCTACAATTTGAGGTAAAGGTTCAATCTGATTTAAATGTATCTCTAACCCGTGAGAATGAAAGATTGCATGTTGAATTGAAAGAAACTCACAATCGATTCGACAAGTTTGAGATCAGCTCGAAGAAAGTCTCGAAAATGATTAGACTTGGGCGAAGTCACAGTAATTGTGAAGGCGTTGGTTTTGGAGGAGAATCATATAAACTAACAAAGTTTGTGAAAGAATGTCATCAGCAGGATAGAACAGATCTTTCAATCCTAAGCAAGAAGGTCGACCACTACAACAAAATACCTCTTAGCCGACGTAATCCAAATAATTCCGTTGGCTAAGACCTACCTATGCGACAGAACAATAACTGTCACGCCCCGACTCTTAAATTTTACCTTAATTACTAGCATAGTAGTAATAAGAGTTTTACCGTCTTCGTCTTTAAGTTTATAATTTAATTGGTCCCCAGAGAGGTTGTGGGGGACGATTATTTCGAAAGATTTATTCGAAGGAAGAAAATGTGACGGCGGTAAAAATGATAATTTTTGCTAGTAAAAAGTAATTTTTATTGAGGTATTATTTTTGGGGTGTTGAATTTTGGATTTGGTTAAAGGGAGGTTGGACCGGCTGGGTCGAGCCCAACCCTTTTCTCTCTCTTTTCTCTCTCTCTCATCCCGCTCGCGCTCTCTCTCTTTCCCCGATTCTCTCTCCCTGCCGGATTTTCCGGCCGCCCGTTTGCCGTCGTTTGGCTGCCCCAGACCATCGCGCCGGTCCCGTTCGAACCACCATCCTCTCCTCTTCCTTCCTGGGTTGGTGGCCGAGCCCCTAACGCCGCCGAGAAGGAGCAGCCGAGCCCGGAAGTTCCCACTGCCTGGAACTTTCCGTCGACGAAACTCCCTACTCCGGCCGCCATAGCTAGCGATACTTGGCCCGTTGGAAAGCTCTCCTCCAGTGCTTCATTTCCTTAGAAGGTTTCGTCCCTATTCGGCTTGGGTAAGGAGATTTTGGTGTTTGAAATTCTTGGGCTTTATTGATGTTTTCGTTCGATTAGCCTAGTTAGGCTAGAAATTGGTGTTTGTGCTAGTTAGGAAAGTTGTAGAGGAGGTTGAGAGGAAGGTGCTATCAAAATTTGGTGGGCATTGGAGGTCGCTGGAGCTGGCCGCCACTGAAAATTGTTTTTAGTGGGAAATTTTAAGAGGAGTTTAATGGTATGATTTTTAGAATTTTTGGAGGAGTTTGAGATATGTTTGAGAATTTTTAAAGTTTAGTATTTTTGGCAGATTAATATGTTAGAATCTGGTCATTGGATTATTTATGGTTAGGAAGGTGGAATGTGATTTTCAGGATGTCAGTATTTGTGGGGAAATTTAGTTTACGGCGACTTTAAGGCTAAGGGCGTTAGACATGGTTGAGCACGCGAAGCTCACCTTTTATTTTTGCCTATTTTATAAGCGTCGGTTTTTAGTTGAGAATTTAATTATATTTTTGGATCAGGACGTGAGGAGGCCCGAGCGGAAGAAACCTTCGATCGACATCAGACTTTGGCCTAATTTGTGAGTGGACCCTTGTTTTTAAATAATGTGCATGCAATGATTTATTGATGAATATTTTATTTTATTGGAACCGAAATTGAGAATTTCGGTGATTATATATTCATATATGGATGATTAATTATGAAAATAATATGTATATAAATAAATGCTAGCTACCCATACATGCTTTTCCGCCATAATGAGGCAAAATTCCATTATGGTATGACGGGAGCGTTGGACGCAATTGTTGTAGCCCTATATAAATATAATTATTTATATAGGGAATATGCATGTATATATATTCACTCGTGCTTTTTCGCCATAATGAGGTAATTAAAATTTCACTATGGTGTGACGTGAGCATTAGACGCCAGCGTCGTAGCCTTGTATGAAATTCTATTTTGCGTATTTATTCATAGAATTCGTACAAGGAATATGACGAGTGTAAATACATACTGATATATATAATTTTAGCCTGATAGATCATTTTATAAAATTTGGGAGTCTAGCGGGGCTATGCACAAGTTAAAGCTTTTGAGCTGTGCATGCATCATGTTTTCCATGGAAATATATTTGGGCAAATATTATTATTTTGTCAGAATTATTTTTGTCTACTTACTCTGACGTAATTGAATATTTTCCCCTGGGCCTTTCGTTTTAAAAATGTCCAGTCTGCAGAGTTCGGGTGGGGTCTAGAAGGAGATGGCGAGGCATAGTCACCCATATTTCCGCTACTTTTCCCTAGTAGGTTATCTGTTTAATCTACTAGGATAATTGTCAGCTTCCGTTGTTTTTCTTTTAGTAGCTCTGAATACTTTCGGAAAAATAATTGTGTAATATTTTATTCGGTTGTTTGGGTTGATTTTGGAGGTTGATATAATGGTTAAGAGGGTAGTTCTGAAATTTTTTTCGGTTTAGGGTTGTCCATTTTCAATGGAGTTTTGCTGGGTTCTCCGGTAAATTTTCCTCGGAAGTGGTCCCAGCAGGACTTACTTCGGGTTTCAGGGTGAAATTCGGGATGGGTCTTGACAATAACCGTTGTATAGGACAACATAATCGTCAACTAAGATTTACCTAGGCGACGGAAGAAGACTGTCGGGCACTTCCGTCGGCTAAGACATTCATAGCCGACGAATACTTTCTGTTGGTAAGTTTTTGTCGGCTTAGTAGGTCTTGAGCGAGGAATACTATTCTGTCGGTATAGTTTATCTCCTGGGAGACAAATTTCAGTTCTTAGTCGACGAACCAATCCGTTGGCTAAAAATTTGTATTATTACTTGACACACCGCAGAACGAATATTTTTGCCGACGCTTGTTGTCTTAGGCGACTAATAATGTTTCGTCGGTATAGTGTGTCTGGGGCGACGAATTTTGTCCCTAAGCTGACAGATTTTCCCTTCGAGTAAGATATTAAATTATTCACCTGACACACCGGAGAACGAATATATTTTTCCTGACCCAATTTCTCTTAGCCGACGGACTAAACTTATCATTTATACATCCCCTGGCACAACAAATATAGTCCCCCTCCCCCTTATACTCCCCCTCCCTGTGGAAAAGAAACTGCCCACCTCCCCAAACAGAAAAACATACTTCACTCTCCTCGTGCCCCCCCCCAACACAGAAGAAAAAACATACTCTCCCCCATTCCCCCTCCCCCCCACCCGCACAGAAGAAAAACATACTCCCCCCGCACACAGAAGAAACATACTAAAGCCCCCCCACTGGTATGCATGTAACTACTTTAATTCAACTATTTTCTTCACTTAGACAGATTTTCCGGTGGTTTAGTTACTGTATTCCGCCCCACGCAGAAGAAGCATACTGAAGAGGCGCTCCCCTCCCCCCTGCGTAGAAGAAACATACTGAAGAGTCGCCCCCTCCTAATTGGTATGCATGTAACTACTTTAATATTTCTTCATTTAGACATATTTTCCTGCGACTTTATTGGCGATCTAATTACTGTATTCCTTGATGCATGCATATATATATGTATATTTGATAGTGTATATACATCTTAAATATATGTTTGTACGTACGTACATATATATATATATATATGTTTTTGTGTACGTGTTCGTATATATATTTACAAACTTAATTTGTATGTATAACTTATGTGAATTAATACGTGTAATATGTTTGTATAATTAATATATGTGTGTATAATATTAAGTTTTTGTGTGTATGTGTGTGTATATACACACACAAAAAAAAATATATATATATTTAGCTTTTGTGTGTGTATATGATTAATAATTATTATGTGAATAATATGTTTATCATTTCAAATTTTTGTTTTAATGGAAATCATTTGTGATTCAAATGATGATAAAAAATAAAATGATGAATTATGTAATTAAGAATTATAATATTCTTACATTCATGAATATATTAATTATACATTATCCTTAGAAATCTCGTTCGAGAACCATTACGTTACAAATGTGTTTAACATAATGCATAGATTTCGAATACTCCTATATTTGTTGACAACTATATTTTTGTTTCTTGTTATTATAGTATACAACATGGATAAGAGCTGTATGCAATTAAGGAGAACGTCCCCTCTTTATATGCAAGACATTTTTGATTTTCTTGAGTTCGTGCGCCTACATAGTCCTCCAGACAAAGTTATTCACATATGTCGACAAACTAAGGGATACAAGGCTTGCCCAGGATGCTTAGATGACATCAATTCTAGTCGCCACGCCGATAAAATATGTTTCTTGGAATCTCGTAGGTGGCTTGACGAGGATCACGTGGCGGTGGGATGCTAAGGCATTTGATGGGACTGAGGAGCATAATCTGAAACCCCCATGGAGGTTTGGTGAGTGGATTTTGGAGAGGCTTAACCAGCACTGGTTCAGATATTTGAGCACCAGTAAAGATGTAACTGACTTAAATTCTCCCATGCCTGATGAGTTTAAGTATTAGACGCACAAAAGTGTATTATTTGAATTGTCTTATTGGTCGACTTTGAAAATCAGACACAACTTGGACGTCATGCACATAGAGAAGAATGTTTGTGACAACATTCTTGGAACAATTCTAAATCTCAAAGATAAGAACAAAGACACCCCCAAAGCCCGTGTTGATCTTAAGAAAATTGTCACACCCCGACCCTTAATTTTTACCTTAATTAGTAGCATAATGGTAATAAGAGTTTTACCGTATTCGTCATTAAGTGTATAATTTAATTGGTCCTCAGAGAGGTTGTGGGAGACGATTATTTAGTAGGATTTATTCGAAGGAAGAAATTGTGACGACGGTAAAAATGGCAATTTTTGCTAGTAAAAGGTAATTTTTATTGGGGTATTATTTTTGGGGTGTTAAATTTTTGGAATGGGTATATGGTGGTGTGGTGGACCGGTTTGGGCCAAGCCTAATTTTCCTCTCCCTCTCCTCTCTCTCCTCCCTCCCGATTGTCTCTCCCTCTCCCTCCACTCGGAAACTTCCGGCCGCCTGTTCGCCGCCGTCCGGCCACCATAGGTCGCCCCGTCAGTCCCAATCGGTCGGCCTCCGACCTAGCTCCCATCCTAGACCGGTGAGAGGTTCCCTAATGTCATCATGAGAGAGATATCAGACCCGAAATGTCCGGCTATCCAAGACTTCCCGTCGCCGGAGCTGCTAGGCTCAAAAGGAAGCCCTCCCCCCGTGTAGCAATCCCTCCAAAAGATTCGCTCCCTCTCGAGCTAAGTAAGGAGAAATCGGTGATTGAAATTCTAGGGCTTTATTGTTGTTTCCGTTCGATTGGCATATTTAGGCTTGAAATTATTGTTTGTGCTAGTTAGGAAAGTTGTAGAGGAGGTTGAGAGGAAGATGTTGTCAAAATTTGGTAGGCATTAGAGGTCGCGGGAGCTGAAAAATGTGTTTTTAGTAGGAAATTTTATGAGGAGTTTAATGGTATGAGTTTTAGAATTTTTGGAGGACTTTTGGATAGGTTTGAGAATTTTTAAAGTTTGGTATTTTTGACGGATTAATAAGTTAGAATCCGACCATTGAATTATTTATGGTGGAAGGTGATTTTCAGGATGTCAGTAAAAATTATGGAGATTTTTGGTTAGCAGTGAATTTAAGATTTAGGGCGATAGGCATGGTTGAGCGCGCGAAGCTCATATTTAATTATGTCTATTTTCTTTAAGCATCAGTGTTTTATATAAGGATTTATTTATGTTTTTGGAACATGATGCGACATGGCTCAAGCTGAAGAGGCATCCGACCGACATCAAGCTTAGGCCTAATTTGTGAGTACACCTTTGTTTTCAATAATGTGCTTGAAATGTTTTATTGTTGAATAATTTCTTTTGTTGGAAATTAACCGAAATTGAAAATTTCGGTGGTTATACTCATATTTAGATGATTATGAGAATAATATGTATATAAATAAATGCTAGTCAGCTATACGTGCTTTTCCCCCATAATGAGGTACAATTCCATTATGGGGTGACGTGAGCGTTAGACACCAGCGTCGTAGCCTTTTATGACTTTTTATTCTTTGTATTTATTCATAGAATTCGTACAAGGAATCTATACGTGTGTGTGTGTGTGTATATATATATATATATATATATTCACTCGTGCGTTTCCCCCATAATGAGGAAAAATGCCATTACGGGGTGACGTGAGCGTTAGACGCCAACGTCGTAGCCTTATATGACTATCTATTTTTTGAGTTTGTTCATAGATTTCGTACAAGGAATAGACGAGTGTAAATACATATTTATATATATAATCCTAGCCTGAGAGGCCATTTATTAAAGTTTGGGAGTCTAGCACCAGTTTAGAATTTATGATTTAAGCTTTTAAACTGTCGCTTGCAAAGCGTTTTACTTGAAAGTATTTTTGGGGAAACATTAATGTTTTGTCGAAATTGTTTTTATCCACTCACTCTGGCGTAATTAAATATTTTCCCCTGGGACCTTCGTTTTAAAATGCCCAGTCTGAAGCGTTCGGGTGGGGTCTAGAAGGAGACGTCGAGGCATAGTCACCTATCTTTCCGTTACTTTTCGCCAGTAGGTTATCTGTTTAATCTAATAGGAGATTGTCAGCTTCCGTTGTTTTTATTTTTTAGTAGCTCTGAATACTTTTGGGATTTTTGTATAACTTATTCTGGATAGTTGAGTTGTTGTGGAAGATGTTTTTTTTGGTTAAAAGGGTGGTTCTTTAATTTTTCCGGGTTTGGGTTGTCCATTTTCGAGGGAGGTTTGCCGAGTTCTTCGGTAAATTTTTCTTGGAGGTGGTCCCTGCAGGACTCACCTCTGGTTTCAAAGTGAAATTTGTGGCGGGTCTTGACAGTTGGTATCAGAGCTCTAGGTTTCGTTTTCTGTCTCCTATTCACTATCATATTTGCCTAAGTAGCCGTATTGTCTATAAAGTGATGATCCGACTGTAGCGGATTCATCAGCAGTTTATGTTTTGGATGCTATGTGTTATTAGGTATATGTGATAGTTCTGTTAGTCTTGTTTATAGACTACTAAATATCTTCCTTCTCAGGTACTATGCCTCCTAGACGCCAACGCCGTGTGGCTACCTCAACCAACACCAATGAGCGTGATGAAGTGAAAGGATTAGCTGATTCTATTGGGAACATGCTGAGGGGTGTTTTAGATAGAGTTCAACACCCTCGATCTGTGAAGAAGAGAGATGTTTCCAATGCAGGGGCAGTAGAGTTCAAGGGTGCCAAGAGACCCCTTGATGCTTACTCTTGGGTGGACAAGATGGAAAGGGCTTTCGAGAGCACAGAACTGCCAAAAGAAAAGAAAGTGAAGATGGCAGTGTCCTTTCTAGACGATTTAGCTGATCATTGGTGGACTCTCGCCAAAAGAAATAATGATTGTAATACCCCGGAAATTTGATATTAGTTTCTAATTTTATTTAGGAATTTTTGAGTTAGAAGTTAGTGTGTTTTGAAGTTTGAAGAAAGAGCGGAAGGGTTCGGATGCATAAATTGCCTGAACCGGTTTTATGGTTCTGAAAGGTCAAGAGTTGACTTTCTAATCCGTTGGGTTTCTCGAGAAACTTCCTTCACGAAAGTTGTAGAGCAAGACGATACGAGTTCGTAGACACGTGGCACGCGTAAAACGGACTTCGTATGAGAAAGTTATGGTTAGCAGAAGTTGTGGCTTTTCGGGAATTTTTAGGATAAATAGGAATTTTTCGTTTTGGGTTCTATTATTTTTTTTCGGAATGCCTTTCTTCCCCTTTCTTCTCTCTCCCCGACCCCGAGAGAACCCAAGCTTTCCAGCCGACCCGACCCGGACCCGGTTGACCCGACCTGGGTTTTCCGGCCATCTCCGGCCGACCCAGACGACGGCACCGGTCGGGTTCTCTTCCTCTCCTCCGTCCGAGCTGACCTGTGGTGGTGATGTGCGCCGTTTCGGTCCCGAGGTGGTGACCCGAAGCTCGGAAGCTCGGGTTAGAGACCCGGTCGGATTCCTTCATCCGGCGGCGGCGACAAGGCGGGAGACCGGTCGGGATAGATAGCCCTTGGCGTCTTGGTCCGATTGTTGGTGGCCTTGAAGTGCGACACACGACGGATAGCGGCGATGGTAGATTCTAAGCTTTCCCGGCGAGTTTCCGGCGACTTCCCGGCCGATTTGGTTTCGACCTCAGGTATGGAAGTTGCTCTCCTTGCTCTGAGCTATATTTTTGGTGTTGGAAGTTGTCCGTTTTCAAAGGTTAGTGGGGTGGCGCGTGGGGCCCAAGCGCAGTCGCTAAGGGCAGCGCGTGGCGGCGCGTCCGGCAGGGGTTTGGGAGGTCTGTAGTCCTTGTTAGGTGGTGCTCATCAGTACGAGCACGTTAGCATGTAGATTGTAGGTTTTAGAGTTGTTTAAGCATGTTAGGGTTTGGTGAAGTTCTTCTAGGGCGTGTGGGGCCCACTTGCCGCCGCTTGTGGTAGCGTGTGGCGGCGCGCCCGGTAGTGTCTGTGGTGTTTGTGGTGCTGGTTAGGTAGTGCTTATCGATACGTTTGTGTTGATTTGTGGTATTTTAGATTTTGTTTGTCAATAATTGCATGCTTGGGCTTTTTGGGTAATCTTAGATTTGTGGAAGGTTTTTAAGTGTCCGACGACCTTGGGAGGTCTCGGAAGAAGGTTGCCTCCTTTTTGGCAATCTTGGGTTAAACCTTGTTTAAGGGTGCAATGTTATGTTGTTTAAATAATTATTAAGGATGACTTTGTGTTATCTAGGTGATTGGCGATTTGGTGTTTTGCTTGTTCTTGTGGAGTTTAGTTTTGAGCTAGATGCTTGAGTTGTGCGTGTGAAGACGCAGCTGGATTTGAGGTGAGTAACATCTCACTAAGGTCCACTTTCAGACCAATCATTATAATTATTATGATGTTGATTTTGGAGATGATTATGATGATGATTGTGATGTTGTTTGTGATGATGATGATGATGATGATTTTCATGAGGATGATTGTGATGATGATGATGTTGTTGTCGATGATGTTGAATTAAAGAATGATGATGATTTAAATGTTATGCTTTTCAGATAATTGTGATGATGATGATTTTTATGAGGATAATTGTGATAAAGTGTTGTGAGGTTATTGTTGTGAAATTTATTATGATTGTTGGATAAATAGCCAATACCGGGTTCCAAGCCCTTTTTGGGTGATTGGTTGCGGTTAAGATGCTATTTATCATTTTTGTGTTTTGGTATTAAATAGCCAAACCGGGTTCCAAGCCTTTAATCGGGTGATTGGTTGCGGTTCTGATGCTATTTATCATTCTTATTGTTGTGATATTAGACAGTCAAACCGGGATTCCAAGCCTTTGGCCGGGTGATTGGGTACGGTTAGGAATAGAGCTCTAGTCCGTCTGTTAGTGTAGGTCATGGGAGGTACCTGAAGGTATCTGGGACCCATGGGTACATAAATTGTGTTGTAGGTCATGAGAGGTATTTATTAATATCTGGGACTCATGGGTACATGTGTTTGTAAGAGTATTGGTTATGTGGTTTTAACCTTGTTTTTAATTGTTGTCGATGAAATTATTTGTTTTGAGTATCTCCTGAACTATGCTTAATGCAGGAGATTCTCCAATTTAATTGTGTGATGTTGAGTGAATTTCCTGAACTATCCTTTTTGCAGGATTCACTTATGATTTGATTGTTTTGGGAATTGTTGCGTGTTCTTGTTTTACTCTTTGAATTTTATTTTTTTTGAGGTGATTCCTGAACTAAGTTCTAAAGCAGGAATTACCGGTTTTATCTTGTGTGGTGTTAGAGATGTTGAGTAAATTTTGAGAATTACTCATACGAGCTTTTTAGCTTACCGGGTTTGTTGTTTACAACCCAGTGCACCATTTCATGGTGTAGGGGTTAGACTTGCAGGTGTTGATCAACATGATTGAGGCAGAAGCATAGTGGCTGGGGTTTAGATGATGTACTTTTTATTTGTATATTTTGTAAGTTGTTTTTAAGCTCGTGTGAGCATCTTCTTTTTACTAGACTTTTGAAGTTGATGTATTTGTGGAGATGTAATGTTTAACTCGGTTGTTGAGTTTATTTACATTTACAGTCCTGTATGTGTTGAGCAGGTTTGAGATATTAAGAGTTTTAAGTTATATCATGCCCAAATTTTTGAAATTTATCCTTCAAAAATTGGGGTGTGACAATGATGGTGCTCAGACTATGACATGGGAGAAGTTTAAGACGCTCTTCCTGGGTCAGTATTTCAATCACTCCCATCGTAGTATAATTCAGTCAGATTTTCTGAACATGAAGAAGAGAGACGATGAGGGAGTCATCGAGTTTGAGCAGAGATTCACTACTTTGAGCTACCATGTGCCTTATTTGGTTCCTGATGAGAGAACCAGGATTGATATGTTTATTAGGGCACTTGGCAGAGTTTATGCAGATAAGATGGTCGGTGTTATCTATCGGACATTCCTTGATGCAGTTGGGGAAGCTATGGCCATTGAGACCAGGGGGACTTATAGTGCTCGGTCTCAAGATTTCAGTGGTCCCAGTTAGGGTCCATCTAAGAAGGCTGCTTCATCGTCTGCTTCTGGATCTTCAGCGGGTAGTGGCAGTAGTGGGGGATCGGGTTCTGGTCCTCGGAGTAGAACTAGAGGACGTTTCTGGATACCTTTCAGGAACCAGTTGGGTAGGCAGCATGCCGGTCAGTATAGTGCTGGTGGTAGTTCCCAAGGGGGATCATCTGGTGGTCAAACTTTTTCCTTTGGTTAACAGCAGTCATCTAGATGCTTTGAGTGTGGTGATCATGATCATTTCCGGAGAGACTGTCCTTTGTTGGCATAGAGAACCGCCCCTACTCAGCTAGTCAGTCAGTCTTCAGCTAGAGGCTCCAGTGGTGGTTCTCACGGTGGTTCAGCAGCCAGGGGTGGCTCGCAGCAGGGGAGTGGTCAGCATGGACATCCCATGATTCACGCTAGACTTCATGCTATGACCCAGCAGGAGGGTCGTACTTCTCCAGATGTCATCATTGGTACGTTATTAATTTTTGGTCAGCCAACATTTACCTTAATTGATCTTGGAGCCACGCATTCATTTATGTCTAGTAGATTCGCCCTCCATGCCAATGTGCCATCATCGTCTCTTCCAGGCGAGTGGCATGTATCTCTACCCTCTGGTGAGGTGATGAGAATAGATTGGGTGTGAAGTGGGTGTGAAGTGCTAGTAGAGTGATTTAATTTCAAGGCCGATTTCATTCCTCTAAATATGGTGGAGTTTGATGTGATATTGGGGATGGACTTCTTGGAGACTTATAGAGCTTTGGTAGATTGTTTCCGAAAAGATGTGGTGCTTCGAAGTATGGATGGTTTTGAGGTTGTTTTTAGGGGGAAAGAGATGTGATTTCGAGTTGCCTGATATCTGCTGTGGCCACCAGGAAATTGTTAAATAAAGGCATTCAGACATTCTTAGCTTATGTTGTGGATGCAAGTATAGGAGTGTTGGAAGTAGGGGATATTCCTGTAGTAAGAGAGTTTCCGGATGTGTTTCCCGAGGACTTGCCTGGTTTGCCTCCTGTATGGGAGATAGATTTTTCTATCGAGTTGCTTCCTGGAACTATGCCTATCTCATAGGCACCTTACAGAATGGCTCCAACGAAATTGAAAGAGTTGAAGACTCAACAGCAGGAGTTGGTGGATAAGGGTTTTATTCGGCCTAGCATGTCTCCATGGGGTGCCCCGATGTTGTTTGTTAAGAAGAAAGATGGCACCATGAGATTATGCATTGATTATAGGAAGCTGAATCAAGTCACAGTGAAGAATAATTATCTGTTTCCTCGCATTCATGATTCGTTTGATCAGTTGAGGGGTGCTTCTGTTTTCTCAAAGGTTGATTTGAGATCTGGTTATCATCAGTTGCGGATCCGAGAGGGTGACGTAGCTAAGACTGCTTTTCGATCACGCTATGGTCATTATGAGTTTGTGGTGATGCCTTTTCGACTTACTAATGCACCCGCGGCTTTCATGGATCTCATGATTAGGGTGTTTAGTCCATATCTTGACCGTTTCGTGATCGTGTTCATATATGATATTTTGGTATACTCAAAAAGTGAAAGGGAGCATGCCAAACACCTAAGATTGATATTGCGGACTTTGAGAAATGCTCAGTTATTTGCCAAGTTCAGCAAGTGTGAGTTTTGGCTGGATAAAGTGGGGTTCCTAGGTCATGTAGTTTCAGTCGAAGGTGTTAGTGTGGATCCCCAGATGGTGGAAGCGGTGTCAAGTTGGAGAAGACCCACCACTGTGACGGAGATTCGTAGTTTCTTAGGGTTAGCAGGTTATTATCGGCGATTTGTGCAAGACTTTTCAAAGATTGCAGCTCCACTAACTAGATTGACCAAGAATGGAGTTAAGTTCGAATGATCAGATCAATGTGAGCAAAGTTTTCAAGAATTAAAGAATAGCTTGACTAGTGCTCCTGTTTTGGCGCTTCCAGATGATAGTGGGGAGTATGTGGTGTTTTGTGATGTTTTTAGACGAGGTCTAGGAGGGGTATTGATGCAGCATGATCGAGTGATTGCCTACGCTTCTAGACAATTGAAGCCGCATGAGGTGAATTATCCCACCCATGATTTAGAGCTTGCAGTTGTGGTTTTTACTCTCAAGTTGTGGAGACACTATCTTTATGGAGACAAGTGTCAGATCTTCGGTATGTGTTCACTCAAAGGGAGTTAAATATGAGGCAAAGAAGGTGGATGGAGTTGATCAGTGATTATGATTGCACTATAGAGTATCATCCAGGAAAGACTAATGTGATAGTTGATGCTCTTAGTCGTAATCCCTCCATATCTTTGTTTCATCTGAGGATGGTTTGAGTTCCACTTCTATGTGAGTTGCGAGCTACAAAGGTGGATTTAGCAGTGGACGAAGTGGGTGCCTTGGTAGCTAGTTTCCATGTGAGGCAAGTTTTGGTTGATTCAGTGCGGGAAGCGCAGTATAGTGATCATTCCATAGTTCGGTTAATGGAAAGAGCAGCGAATGAAGCCGCCGTAAATTTTTCGGTAAGAAGGGATGAAACTTTGTTGTTCAAGAATAGACTTTGTGTTCCAAAGAGAAATGAAGAGTTAAAGAATGAGATAATGGAGGAAACTCATAGTTCTGCATATGATGTTCATCTGGGGGGTACAAAGATGTATCAGACTTTGAAGGATTATTATTGGTGGCCAAACATGAAGAGAGAAATTGCAGTTTTTGTGAGTAGGTGTTTGATATATCAGCAAGTGAAAGCTGAAAGGCAGAAACCTTCAGAGTTGCTTGAGCTGTTGCTGATTCCAGTATGAAAGTGGGACCACATCACCATGATTTTGTCTTCAATTTACCTCGTACCCGTGAAGGGCATGACGATATTTGGTTGATTATGGATAGACTCACCAAATCTGCTCATTTCTTGTTGGTGGGAAAGAAGTATACATTGGATAAATTGGCTGAGCTGTATGTGAATGAGATTGTGAGACTTCATGGCATACCTGAATCTATAGTGTCAAATCGGGATCCTAGATTTGCTTCTAAATTCTGAGGAGCTCTTCAAGTAGCTTTAGGTACCCGACTACATTTTAGCACTGTTTTTCATCCTCAGACTGATGGGCAATTAGAGAAGACTATCTAGATTTTGGAGGATATGTTGAGAGCGTGTGCCTTGCAGTTCAGGGAGAGTTGGGATAAGAACCTATCTTTGATGAAGTTTGCTTATAACAACAGCTTCCATTCGAGTATCAGTATGGCTCCCTTTGAGACACTTTATGGGAAGCAGTGTCGTACGCCCTTATGTTGGAATGAAGTAGGAGAAAGAGAGCTTTGTGATCCTAAGATTATCCATGACACAAATGAGAAGATCAAGGTGGTCAGAGATAGACTCAAGGCCGCTCAGAGTAGGCAAAAGATTTATGCAGATGTCCGCAGGAATGACCTTAAGTTTCTTATCTTTCTGTAGTCTGCCCAAATACAAGCAAGCAGATTCTCAAAAAAGTAGTGTCCTGAATTTAAAGTATATATGCCCATAATGAGCTAAGCCATCTTCATACATAATGCATTTCCTGTAGATATTGTAGTCTTCTTTTCTTTTTCTTTTTTGAAATGTAACATATATAATATTTTTATTCTTATCTATACGTGCTAGGTGCTTAGGCTGCTGACCTAAGGGACAATTTTTAAGGGACCATGAGAGACAAGTGAATCTGATTGTTGAAAATAAATACATAGTTATAAGTTGTAATAATTTATGTCCTTTCATTTAATAATGTTATTGTCCGTTTAAACTATCCCTAATGTGAGCAAACTTGATATACATGCAACTTTTCTTAATGATTTAAGAAGTAATAACTAACTAATACTTGGTTTCGAGTCTTTCGGCATCTCTTAATAATGGGTATTATGGATATTACTGATTGAAGTTCGAAATTTGATTTGTTATGAAACTTAATATATACTACAAAAAAGAAACCAACATGCGTGCATATAAAGAAATTAGATCTTAACTTTGCAGAAACTCGATGAGTGCTTTTGTGTCTTCAAAAACTTTATTTACTTTCGCTTAAAAACACTCACAACTTCACGCAGTTCACAATGATAGAGCTGCAAAGTTCTGGATAAAAAGGTAGTGAATTATAAGAAATCGACATATATATTGTTGAGGCATATAAATTTCCTTCTACCTGGCTACAAATAGCCGACACCATCTTATCATCAGGGTCAGGTTAAAGATTATGATGTGGTCCAGTTCATTTCCCATTACCTTTTTGGACCCCTAAAGACTATAAGCAACAAAACTAATCGAGCTATTTTGGCTCAATTCTACCACAAGAGAACAAGCAAGGCTCACAAAGTAACAGTAAAGCAGGGTCCAACGAGCACTCAGGTACAAACCGTACACGGCAAACCATCTTCCTTCTGGTGATTCGTTCTCTCTGTACGTACGTGTTGCCTAAATTCTCATATATAAATATATTCTATACCAAAGAACACAGTACAAAGTAACTAACTGATTACATATAAGGTGGATTTGGAAGGAGCATATATTCAAAGCGAATTGTAACACAGATACACCATGATCAGATTTTATAGCGAGAGAACTTCTTAAGCATCTGGAAAATGCACCTAGTTTGGTTCTATTGCGCACCTTACAGCAG
Organism: Fragaria x ananassa; assembly: GCA_034370585.1. NCBI lineage: Eukaryota > Viridiplantae > Streptophyta > Magnoliopsida > Rosales > Rosaceae > Fragaria > Fragaria x ananassa. The sequence continues at coordinate 7,487,678 of CP139760.1, forward strand.
TGGGAGAATCCAGAGTGAGTATCAAACTTCACTAAAGGGTATCACAGCAACTACATTGCAAGTAATAAACCCTATCAGAAGTTATAAGGTCACCGAATCTAGCTCGTTGCCATTTGCCAAGTTGAAATTTTGCTGCATCATATCCAAATATCCGATTAGTGGACTAATATTTGGAGAATTCGACGGGAGTTCAAATGTGCAATCAGATCAAGCATTAGTGAAATCAACTCAAGGGGCAGGGCACTTGTTTGCATATGATAATGGTGGTTCCCCACTATGTATATAAATTCCTCCAAAGAATCATTTTGGAGCATAATATGTTATGTCGACGTAATGCAATGTCAACATCCGACTTGAAATAATGTTCTTGCTTTCACAGGACAATATATGGCATAAAACATTAGCCCAATATATCCCATCTCCTAAGTGGCTAGCTAGTTCGCTGCTTAGTGTAATTTGGATCGTTTCGATCATGCAAGTTCTTACTCCTATTGGCTATGTGGCAAATGGTCTGGTTGTTTTCTTATTGGTGCATGCCTTGGTTTGAGAATCAAAACAAGGTGCTTCTATTTTCATTTTTAATTTTACAAAAAGAAGTGACTTCATGAATGGATATGACCATATACAGCTTAATCCTCTATAGTTCATATATAGGTACTTAGGTAGGCAACGAGCACAAGTAGGAGATCGCTTTTACCCATTTTGCTTGCTGAGCAAGATCATGATAAGAAAGCATCAGAACCCCCCTGGAAAATATGCACTATGGTAAAGTCTTCAAGGTCTTGTCTAGAGATCTCTAAGATCCAGCTGAGGTTCTCATCTGAATGTTGTTTTGTCAAAAAACAAGAACCTTACAGACTCCTTTATCAAAGACGATACCAGGGTGAGAGCAAAAACTTCGATCCATATATATAATTACTATCTCAAAAACATAATTTTTAGGTAAAATCATATATCTTTTAGTGCCCCGTAGTTTTCATACTGCATTCATCCATCCACTGCATCCATCCACTTGGATTCTTCTTTCATTTCATTTTTTTTTGTCAAAAAAAGAAAAAAAAAAAAAAAAAAAGCAAACATGAGAGAAGTTAAAGTGTGCAGAAGTGCAGAACTTAAATTTTTTTGGAATGAAACCTTGGAAGACAAGGAAACAGCAAAGTATACACACAACCTGAAACCTCTGTACAGGAAAGGATTTTTGAGAAAGTAAAACAAACAATGGTAAAAATTTGTATCTTTTCATTCATGGATTATTGGTGTGTGTGTGTGTACAAAAACGTTTGGTTTATGAATGATTGCTTGCATCAGTGAACCGAAAGTACCAAAGTACTTGTGGTTTGTAAATCACACTATTATTATTATTTTTTTTTTTTTTGAGAACTCACACTGTTATTTATTTTTAAATTTTGCTGGATGATTAAGTCGTGTAAAGTTGTAGGCAACCGTAGCTATTCCATTTAAAGAAAGTGAGAAATCAAGGCAAAGAAGCAATGAAAAAACAAAGCTAGGAATTCATGGTTTCTCTTGAGGTTAGATAAAGATTTAGAATATATTTGGATTAAGATTAGATGTCATACACATTTTGTGGAGAATGAGTCAGTAATCAGTAAGCTAGGTGTGACTTGTGACATCAAAGAAAAACAAAAGAATACAGAGCAATTTGCTTCCTGAGGAGCAAACACATGGCACAAATCCTTTAGCCATACGACATAAACGTACACCTGGATCCGGCCCAGGCCCAGTCCCAGTCTCATGGACCCTACAACCCACTCTTCACCCTGGCCTGTATCCACTACTACCTTTTACTCGCAAAAGTGCCCTTAAGAATAAATGTCCCTTTCTACCTTATTCACCACTGTCTTCAAGTCTTCACTAATAAGCATGGAGAAATTGGGGGCCAGTAATTCGGGTTGGTATGATTTTTACCAAATCACAATATACTAATACACTTGTGGTTACATATCATCCATTACCAAATTATCCGTACATCACAAGCCAGTTTTTCACAAGCTTTTTCTAAGAAGTTTCTTCGTGTAAGGCTTCCCAGCCAAGAACGCACATCATATCAAAACACTGCAACAGCAGTAAAATACATGACTTACCTTTAGATGATGATTGTGCTACATAGTCGATGAAAAAAATTAACACTGAACTACAAACCATGAATCAATGACCGACGACAAAAGGTCTAGTGAGGTTAGACCTAACTATGCTTTACAGATTGGCTGTGGTTAACCATACCCAATTATCCATATTGTAAGCCAGTTCCGACCAAGAAGAAACAAAGGTCATGCTCATAACTCATACGCAATGCCACGGGGTTTTAACTTAAAACTTTTAAGTTTTCAACTCATTAGCTGTTAGCTGTTACATGGATTCTGTTGTTCGTGAGAGGTGTTGTACTGTTATGGCAATTGGGAATTTTATGTCAAGCTGTTCCTTTGTCAACAGTGACTAACATGCACATCTTTGGATGCTATTATACTCAAAACAAACATGTTTACAATAATGTCACGAACTAAAACTCAATAGTTCTGTGTGCCCTGTGTACTTGAAAGTATACTTTTCAAGAAACTGATCTCAATGTAAGTTCTGTTCAACTTTACATGTTCTGTTAGACTTTACAAGTACTTGATGGTGAGTTAAAGACGATCAAAAGATCCATCCAAAACAATCAAAACCAAAACAACAGCCTCCTACTCTGTGTCAAAGCCGAAGGAAAAAAAAAAAAAAAGAGTAAAAACATGTAGAACAAGAAAAACATCAAAAACAAGTTTGAATATAATTTAAAAAAAAAAAAAAAAAGGATTTTTCACCTATTAAAAATCATGAATTCCATCAAATACAGATGACACATGACTTGTTTCCAACAAAAGGCATAGAATTTTACATGGTTCAACGGACTTACTCATATACAAGGTCTTACCCCTAAAAAGGCAATATTACCTGGAAATTAACCAAACAAGATAGATCAATACAGACTTTCAAGGTCAATCAATGTGCCGAAGTACATATAAAAAGCAAAAAATCTAAATAGCTGCACCTTCATTAAATTTCATCACAATGATCTTGATTCATGAATTTACTGTAGCATCATCATTTTCCCCTGACATTTGAAGTATAAAATTAGTTTAGGAAAGAGACAGGTGAGATAGATATTGAAACAGACAGTCAGGGGGACATAAACTGATGTTGGAAGTTGACTTACGTGTTCATCATCAGAGTTATGTTGTCACCTTTGAGAAGAATCCTTCCTGAAAGATTAAAACAGCAAGATACAATTTAGAGATCACAGAACAACATGTTACTAGAAGAGCAAAGGGATATGACTTCGTAGACTCACCTAATGTCTTCCTGGTGTTTTTCTTGATGCTGACTTCTTCTGCGTCATCCAGAACCAGATTCATGTACTCATCAAATCCCTGTAAAACAGATGACAAACACATTAATTAAAAAGATTGAATCAGGCTAGATTTGCATGGTACATTTGATTGAGAAAGCTGTAAAAAGAAAAAAAAAATCTTATTACATTAAAGAAATCCCTCTAAGCCTTTGTGCAACCATTTTATCCATTGTAGAAGAGCAAATACGCTCTTCAATGAAAAGGATGAGGAAAGAATTCCAAAGTCTATATCATATAAACTTTGAAGTGTATTTCCTGCGGGCCTATACAAACCATATGACCAGCAGGTTTGTAAAAGAATTAACTTTTTGATGATTGTCGATGAAAGTAGGTTTCAAGCAAACATTCTCTCCAGTTATGTGTCAAAGAGTTAACCGGCACACTAAACAAGGGAAAACAGAATTTCACTGAAAGACTTTGCTTGTAGAAGAGTTAACCTTTTGAATACTTCTCTCAACCAAAACAAAGACAGACTTTCACTTAATGAAATTACTTGTTTGAAGATGAAAAAATTCTTTGAAAACTAATGATCAGCAAAACCAGGAGAATAACTATTTGCCTAACCATGGTTCCACTGTATACGAATGACACACAGGCCCAGTATTCTCATTCCTGATCTTTAAACTATTTATAAATGAAATCTGGTCTTCTACTTTCTTTCATTTTTTTATGGGTGCATTGCATGCAGTCTTTCCCAGAAATCCAAAATATGTTTAGCAATTTATATAACTCATATTCAATTCGATGACAAAGGAACCCCAAATCTTGCATAAAAAAGTATAACAGCTAAATCTATCACCAAAACAAGTGACAATGTACAGTAACATTCAACTATTACCTTCACCTCAGAAGCACATAAAAAGTAATTAACCACAATAATGTCCGCTTGCACCACTCATAAAACAAATAATTGAACAGAAACTAATGTAAGCTAACTTGAAGTAGCATGTAGTAAAAATTAGCAACTAACCAATTACACTACTATAAGCTAACTTGAAATAGCATGTAGTAAAAAGAAGCAGAAAAAAAAAAATCCAAACCCATGTCAACATAACAGAAAAGCGCTCAACAAATAATGAAAAAACCAAACTAAATTTCTATTGAAAAACCAAAACTTACAATAATGCGGCCTTCAATCCTGACGTCTTTCTGCTCAAAGAGCCAAATCTGAATCCCAGCTTTCTGAACACATAACCGACCATAAATGAGTCAAAATCCTAACGAAGCCAAAAATTAGATGACAAATCCACAGAATAGAGAGTAAAGAATGACTTACACTTTGGAGGAACCTAAAAATCAAGTTCTGTGGTGTACAAGAAAAAAAAAAAAAGTTACGATTAGAACAAATAAGGACCCAAAATTGGAGAAAATAGAGACAGAAAAAATGTTCAGAAGAGAACGTACAATAGGCTGAGTCATAATCCGCTGGACTTTGGTGCTCGCCATGGCTGCGGAAGACGTTGGGTTGCAGACAGGGGTTTCAGGAGGAGAGGGAGTTTGAAACCCTAAATCGAGAGCCCACCGGTTTTCTTTTTTTTTTTTTGCCAAATTGAATTGGGGAACATATAGACCACCATTTTATTTTATGGTTCCCGAACGCCTCAGATTATTACGAGTAAGGCTGGCATCAGGTCGGACCGGTTTGGGTTTTTGGAAAATTAGATCTAAAACCTGAAATTTTCGGGTTGCGTCAGATCGGTCGGGTCGTTTCAGAATATAAACTGATTGAGACTGGTCTAATTCGGGCTTTCGGGCTTCTTCTAGGCTCAGAAAGGGTTTGATGAATAAAACAGTGATTATGCCTCAGTTTTAATAACCACTAGGCTATTACATTATGCACTTCAAAAACATTAATATTTATTGTGTAAAAATTGTAAATAAATATGTACCAAACATAACTTCATTCTATCTTATTAACTAAGATATGGTTTTAATTAGGTCTGGTTCTACCCATTCAAAATAAAGTAAATTTTTTAATTGCAACCCTCGTTTCCAAGGGAAGACCCTTTGATTCTAAATATAAAGTAACAAACGGAGCATGTGTGTTTCCGGAGGGGAACTTGGCTTTGAAAGGACCAAGGATTTGGTTTTAGGTGTGGTTGTATCAAGATTTGAATCCAGACTGCCTACATACCCTTGTAAATGGATCAAACCATTGTAGTTCTTAAGGTTTGGTTATGGATTTGATTTTATGGTGCTTTAGGAATTCGGCCGAAGTCATTTGGACTAGATGAATTTAACTGGTGGTGTCAGAGATTCTGTTTTGATTTGTGGTTGCATCTAGTGGGTTGCTAGACTGCTTACGTACCCCTTTGTGGGATCAAACCGACCGTAGTTCATAAGAGGTTTGTAGGCTTTATGGCTTAATGCCGGCTTTTTGTTTAACAGATGTATTTTGAATCCGTTAACTATATTTCTTGTGGACACCCAATTTGGTAGAGTGTCTGTTGATTTGATTTAGGCACCCGGAACAGGTGATGCAGCAACGTGACAAAAGGCTTGAATGGTTTTGGCCACAGTCCTTGCTTAGGGCGTAGGTGATTCCTGCAATTCCAGCTCGGTGTGCAAGCGGATTCCCCCTTCATGCGGACTCCGCGTGTATGCTTGTGAGCGGTCTCCTCGTGTATGTCTATGAGTGGGCTCCGCGTGTATGTCTGTGAGCGGTCTCCGCATATATGTCTGTGAGCAGGTTCCGCATGTATGTCTCTGCGAGCGGGCTCCGCGTGTGTACTTATGAGCGGACTCCGCGTATACTTGCTTCATCTTCTGCATGAAGGGATCTCACCTCACCTGTGACGTCATCTTGCCTCGCCTTAGGGTTCCTACTTTGACACGAATGCGACCTCGTGACCCCCTTAGGGCTCCGCGTGTATGTCTGTGAGCGGTCTCCACGTATATGTCTGTGAGCAGGTTCCGCGTGTATGTCTCTGCGAGCGGGCTCCGTGTGTACTTATGAGTGGACTCCGCGTATACTTGCTTCATCTTCTGCATGAAGGGATCTCACCTCGCCTGTGACGTCATCTTGCCTCGCCTGGGCTTAAGGCTTCTGTTTTGACGTGAATATTAGCTCGCCACCCCTTAGGGCCTCTGCGTTGATGTGAAGTCACCTCGCCACCCCTTAGGGTTTCTGCTTTGGCGCGAATGTCACTTCGCCACCCCTTAGGGCCTCTGCTTTGATGTGAAGTCACCTCGCCACCCCTTAGGGTTTCTGCTTTGATGTGAAGTCACCCCGCCACCCCTTAGGGTATCTGTTTTGATGTGAAGTCACCTCGCCACCCCTTAGGGTCTCTGCTTTGATGTGAAGTCACCTCGCCACCCCTTAGGGTCTCTACTTTGATGTGAAGTCACCTCGCCACCCCTTAGGGTTCCTGCTTTGACGCGAATACGACTTCGCCGTCCCTTAGGGCCTCTGCTTTGATGTGAAGTCACCTCGCCACCCCCTTAGCGTTCCTGCTTTGACACGAATGCGACCTCGCCACCCCTTAGAGCCTCTGCTTTGATGTGATGTCACCTCGCCACCCCCTTAGGGTTCCTGCTTTGACACGAATGCGACCTCGCCACCCCTTAGAGCCTCTGCTTTGATGTGAAGTCACCTTGCCACCCCTTTGGGTTCCTGCTTTGACATGAATGTGACCTCGCCACCCCTTAGGGCCTCTGCTTTGATGTGAAGTCACCTCGCCACCCTTTAGGGTTTCTGCTTCGGCGTGAATGTTGGCTCGCCCCCCCCTTTAGGGTTCCTGCCTTGGCGTGAATGTTGGCTTGCCTTTGCTTTAGGACTTTAGCCATCTCGCGAGACTCAAGAGTACATGCTACAGATATTCCTGATGAAGGTCTAGCAGCTGCACCGGATGCTAATGATATGCAGAAAAATTCATCAAGAACTCACGAAACAGTGGAGATAGAACGATCTTGACATTAATGAAAATGAAAATCTTTCTTCATGGTTAGGGCGTAGGGATTTATCTATGCCTGTACTTGACTCATCATAAGCTATATCATTCATTTCTGTTGTAAATTTAATGGAGTTTTCTCAAATTCCTCGTCTATTCTGTCCTAGTTTTTGGAACATGTTAGTCAGAATTAATTGTTTCTACTTGTTGGAAGTTGATAAGTAATCCTCTTTTCTTAATTTTCTTTCTGTATTGTTGTTTGACTGACTCAGCACTGAATATGGTTAATTACCAAACACTAGTTAGAGAAGATGTGAAGGCTTATTGTAAATGCACCTTTGTATAGGTAACAGCTGCAGGTATACATATTATTAGACTACATTTTCCTTTACCCTCTCAGCTTTCTCTGTCAATTAATGTTAAAGACTGTCACTATCGAAAATTAGACTGATCAACAAGGAAAATCCATCATCATTTTCAACAACAGGTGTGTTTTATGTGTTTTATTATTTTGGCCTATAAACTCTTTCAAGACTATTAAAAGATATTTTTGTAGAATGATTTCTTGTATTCATATGTCAACAATGATACAATATATATACAATAGCTTCCTAACTTGTAGGAGTTTATAAGGAAAAATGCTAAAGCATATCACTACCTATATGGTTACAAAGTGATGTGGATCACACAGTCTTATTCCATAAGGATGTTTTCCTTATGTGTTTTAATACTCTTCCTCAAGTTAGAGTGTATGTTAATTACACTTAACTTGCTTAGCAACTCCATGAAGTGCTGTGAACTAATCGACATTGTGAACAAATCCGCCGGTTGATCCTGTGTCCGAATGTAGGCAGCCTTAACCAAACCTCTTTGTATTTTTTCACGAACAACATGACAATCAATCTCTATGTGCTTTGTTCGTTAATGAAAAACTGGATTGGATGCTATATGCAAAGCTACCTAGCTGTCACAGAAAAGTAATGGTGGTTGCGTACCTGTGACATTTAGGTCCTTCAATATGTTTTGCAACCATGTAACTTCACAACAAGTAGACGTCATGGATCAATATTCTGCTTCTGCATTTGATCTAGAAACAGTACCTTGCTTCTTTGTTCTCCAAGAAATAGGTGCATTACCGATAAAAATACAATAACTAGTAACTAACCGTCTAGTATCCTTGCAACAAGCCCAATCTGCATCACAATAAGCTCTTAATTGTGTGTACTAGTAGAGGGCAGCAGCAAACCTTGCCCTGGTGTTTCCTACAAGTACCGTAATACTCTATTTGCAGCCTCAAGATGTGGTTCTCTCGGTTTTGCCATGAATTGGCTGAGGATGTGCACCGCATAGACTAGGTCCGGTCTTGTTATGGTAAGATAGATGAGTCTACCTACCAGTCTTCGATATTGAGTTGGTTCACTGAGCAGCTTGCCGCCATCTTGTGTCAAGGCAGTGTTACATTAGACGGGAAACTTTGAGGATTTTGCTCCGAGAAAGCCTGAATCCTCCAATATCTCCAAAGCATACTTTCTTTGGCTCAAAGCAATGCCTTGCTTAGACCTAGCCACTTTGATGCCAAGGAAATATTTCAACACTCCCATGTCTCTTAGCTTGAATTTGCTGGCTAAAAATTGCTTCACTGTCGTGATATCTTCTAGATTGTTACCTGCGAGAATTATGTTATCAACATAGACCAAGAGGACAGTGAATCTGCCTTTGTAATTGCGGACAAAAAGAGAGTAGTCCGACCAGCTCCTCTTGAAACCAGCTGCCTCTAATTCATTAGACAACTTGATGAACCATTTCCTTGAAGCTTGTTTGAGTCCGTAGAGTGATTTGTGTAATTTGCATATTCGAGTCTCCCACTTTCCTCTAAATCCAGGAGGAAGTTGCATGTAAACTTCTTCGCACAAATCACCATTTAAGAAGGCATTGCTAATGTCAAGTTGGTGAAGATGCCAACCACGCATGGATGCCAAACCGAGGAGAACACGGACTATTGTGAGCTTGGCAACGGGAGCAAATGTTTCTCGATAATCAATCCCTTCCACCTGACTATACCCTTTAGTAACAAGGCGAGCTTTGTACCTTTCTATGCTACCATCGGGGTTGTACTTGATTTTGTATACCCATTTGCATCTGATGAGGCGTTTATGTGCAGGTGGTGACACAAGGCTCCAAGTATGATTAGCTTCCAAGGCACGAATTTCATTGTGCATGGCCTCTCGCCATTTGGGATCCAGGACAGCCTGAGAATAAGATGCAGGCTCTCGATACAATGTAAGAGCAATAGTAAATGCTCGGTGAGGAGCAGAAAGTCTATCATATGAAATTACACTGGCCAATGTATGAGCCGTACCTGAAGTGGTGACCTCGGTTGAAGAGGACGTTGAAACAGTGCGTGAGGGGAGAGCTGCCTCGATATGAAAGTCATGCAATTTGGTAGAAACCTTTGTCGGACGAGTGGAAGGATGTGGAGGAATTGGTGATGACACTGGCGGATGTGACTCAATGGAGGCAGAAGGACTCGACGTATGCGAGAGAGTTGTGTTTGGAAAAGGAAGTTGGGTTTGATTTGAATAAGAAGATGTGATGGTGGTGGAATTGGAATTTTCAGCCGAAGATAGGATAGGTAGCAGCGTGATATGTGGAGTGTCCGAACTATCAGATGGCTCTGCCGAGGAAGGTGGAAGAGAATTTTCTGATGATGTGCGCAAGCTAGGACTTTTGGCTGTTTTGAAATTTGAATGTAGATTCCTGAGATCTTCTGTGAGGATAGAATTTGAGGGATTTGAGGGATATCTTGGATATGAATCAGTAGATTCGGTGACAAGAGTACTGTAAGGGAAACTATCTTCAAAGAAAAGCACATCACGTGAGACCAAGGTTTTCTTGCCTTGCAAGTGATAGACCTTGTAACCTTTTTTACCCTGTGGATACCCTAAGAAGATGCATTCAATTTACCGGGGATCAAATTTACTAGGCTTGGAAGGATGTGTAGAAACGAAGCATTGACATCCAAAGACTCGTAAATGGTCATACCTGGGCGTCTTTGAGAAAATTCTTTCAAAAGGAGATTGACCTTGCAAGAGAGTAGTTGGTGTCTAATTAATGAGATAACATGCAGTTAATATTGCATCACCCCAAAAACGTTTGGGAAGGTTGGCTTGAAAAAGAAGTGCACGAGAAACGTTCAAAAGATGTCGGTGTTTTATTTCGGCAACACCATTTTGTTGGAGAGTATTGACACAACTTGTTTGATGTTCTATGCCCTTGGATGAGTAAAAACCAGGCATGACAAATTCGGGACCATTATCACTCCTAACTGTTTTTACTCATTTATCAAACTAAGTTTTGACCATTTGAATGAAATTGACAAGAAGGGGACGTTCTTCAGATTTTTGTTTCATTAAGTAAACCCATGTGCCCTGAGAATAATCATCAACTATGGTCAAGAAATATTGTGGCCTGGTGAGAGAAGGAACATGGTAACCACCTCATATGTCAACATGAATTAACTCGAAACAAACTTTACTGAAACTAGTACTCAAAGAGAAATGTTGTCTAGTTTGCTTAGCCAAAGGGTAAATTAAACAATTATTTGGCGCACAAGATTTGTCTTTGGAAAAGGGAAATAATGATAAAACTCGATGAGATGGGTGATCTAGGCGTTGATGCCAGAGACTTGGTGTTCGAACTTAACTCGCATTGCACGTTCCTTTCTGGTGTGTAACGAGGTAGTAAACTCCCTCTCTCTCAGTTCCCATCCCAATCGTCCTCCCCGATCGAAGGTCTTGTATGACACAAATTTGTCTTAGAAATATTGTTACAAAGAATGAATCTCGTGCCAACTTGCTTACAAATATCAAATTAAGGTAAAATGATGGGACACATAATACGTTCTCAAGTTTAAAACATGTTGAGAACATTATTGTCCTTATATGTGTCATGGCAGTAGATGAACCAGATGGGAGCTTCACTGTATAGTTGATGGAAGGCCGCATATTAGTAAAAAACTGAGTGTTACAAACGATGTGATCGCTTGCACCACTGTCTATGAGCCATGTTGGTGTTTCACACCAATTATTATCTAGGATTGCAGCCTTACCCGAAAATTCCTCATAGTTTGAGATGTTACCAGCTTGATTTGGGGATCCTGTTCTGGTTTGATGCCACAGCTCCATAAGACGCGCGTAATCTTCCTTTGAGAACGGAAAACCGACGCTGGTTCCTGCTCTTGCTTGTGCATCACAAATTGCTGCAACATGATTGCTTGTGGCTTGGTTTGTGCCTTCTCCATTCATAACATGTGCCTTTCTTCTCCGACAATTGTCATATGTATGACCCTTCCAGTTGCAATAGGTGCAACGTAAGTGTGCTTTGCAGTTCTTGGTTGTGTGACTGGTACGATCACACTTCTCGCATTAGATCTTTTCTTCAGTGTTGGTACACTGTTCTGTCTTGCGCATGTAAGCAACAATCACGCTGCTGCTGATTCAGAAGAGGAAGCAACCTGGCCAGTAGCAAATGCAGCCTATTTTTCATGTCGAAGAGCAAGAGAGTAAGTCTTGTTCAGAGAGGGTAATGGATCCATACCGATGACATTGCTTCGCATAGTTGCGAAATCTTATGTTAATCCCATCAGAAACTTCATAGTTTTCTGAGTCTCAAGATGGGTTTTCACTTTTGCCGTAGCCTCACATGTGCAAGGAGGGAATGCATAAAGAGACTCCTTCTCATCCCAAAGCCCTTTGAGTTTTGTGAAAATGAGGTGACCGAAGAAGATCCCTGCACACAATCATGAATTGCATTTTCTATGTTAAACAATTGAACGGTGTTAGTCTGGCCAAACCTCTCATACAATTCTAGCCAAATAGTCCTTGCATCTTTGCAGTGTGAGAAACTCTTAGCAATCTCCTTCGACATTGAAGCCAATAGCCATGTCTTCACTAATATGTTACATCGATCCCATTGCACTTGTTCATCCAGGTTTATGGCCGGCTTGGTTAGAGTTCCGTTTACAAACCCTATTTTGTTCTTGATTTGCAGCGCCATGTTCATGCCTTCAATCCATTGTGTGAAATTGTCTTCCATCAATGGTTGAGCGACAAGAATCGCGTCTGGTTGATCAGAATGATGAAGGTATAAAGGATGGTTTGGGTTCTCCCATGCCGGTGCTTTCTAAGATGATGTTGCATCCGGTTGGGGTTTTGCATCGGTGCTTACAAGCTCTCCTGTCATTGTGTTTGCCGGGTTTTTGTCGATCTAGGGTTTGTGGAAAAAGGGAGGTCTCAAGAGCATGATGGCTCTGATACCATAGCAAAAGATTTTTTGGTAGAATGATTTCTTGTATTCATATGTCAACAGTGATACAATATATATACAACAACTTCCTAACTTGTAGGAGTTTATAAGGAAAAATGCTAAAGCATATCACTACCTATACGGTTATAAAGTGACGAGGATCACACAGTCTTATTCCATAAGGATGTTTTCTTTATGTGTTTTAACATGAGTTCTTTCCTGATTTATTGAAAACCCTTGAAACACATAACAAAGGTAACCAGAAATAGAACAACACAAATCAAACGCTCCAAAATACAAGACTACTGTATCAAAGAATACAAACCCTTTGGAATTGAATTGAGATCAAAGTAGCAATAAAGATTCATCCTCTTTTTACAATAGTTCTCTAATCTGCTGACTGCTAGTCAGCTGTGGCCCGTTGGTTATTTGAAATAAACTGCATCATTGGCTAGGAAAAAATTGTAGCTTCTGCTAACAAGAACGTATACTGTGAAAATGCATGTTAGATAGGTGTATCTATTTTGAAATTTAGATATTGGCAGTGAAATTTGGGGAAGCATTTACAGAAAAATCATCATAGATTTCGACGTTGGAGGCTATAGTTCGTGTTTGTTTAGAATGCCAAAATGTGCATGTCTATTCTAGCACGGCAACATCAATGCCTCCAGCTGATGGCAGAATTCCTAATGCAAATCTGAGCAAGAATGAAGAGTGGTTCGCAAGTCGACATTATGAACTCTTTGCACTTATTGGGCATGCGAAAGTGCTTGCGGCCTTGCAGTAAGGTTCTACATCCATCTCATGAATTGTGTTGTTTGCAGCCTAAATATGTGCAAACAGCAACAACGCGGAAAGAAAGATTTTAAGATTGTAGAGTGCCAGAAGTATTATGAGCCAAGCCCCTCGGTATTCTCCGAGAGTCTTGAGTGTAAATTAAAGATAAGTCACGCAGGACAAGGGAACTGGATTGCTGGATGTGCAACCATCGTTGACGGAGCAATGGTTCAGGCACCAAAAAATGGTTCAATTTGCTTGGCCGGTAATGCCTGCTGATAAAATAGTCTGGGGTTCACATCCAAAACTAATTGGCAATGGGTGGAGTGACCCAAACCCTTATTAACCCACAGGCAAGGTCCCATATTCCCGATGTGGGATTGATATCTCAACACGCCCCCGCACGTGTGGCGAATTTTCAAGCCTAACACATGGACAACATTTGGGGTGACGTGGAGTGCGTGTGGCCTTTGGGCTTTACACGTGGACGTGGGTAACCCGCTCTGATACCATGATAAAGTAGTCTGGGGTTCACATCCAAAACCAATTGGCAATGGGTGGAGTGGCCCAAACCCTTATTAACCCACAGGCAAGGTCCCATATTCCCGATGTGGGATTGATATCTCAACACCTGCCGCACCAATTTGAGTGACTACACAAAACAGCTACATAAAAAAGAAATGGTAGGTAAAAAAAAAAAAAAAAAGTCAACACCACACTATTTAATCCCATTTTACACTATACAATGCATCACTGCCAGTTTTTCTGGCAATGTATCAATTAAGCTAGATGTTACATAATAAAAACTTATTCGAGGCAAACTAATACATCTGGAAAACAATACTTAACTAAATAAACGTCTACAAAGTGCAATGGGGATTTTAACTAACCAATCGATTTGATACCGAGAAATACAGGCATATGGATACAATTTACAAGCACTTGGGTGATTACTTCACAGCCGTACGAAACACCAGCAATAAAATACAAATAGCACCCAAGTAAGAATTAGTCTCCACTAATCATCGGTGATTGATAAGGAACCCTCTTAATTTCCACAAGTGTTGATAACTCCTCGTCCATTGGCTGCTTCCATGGTTCCCCATCCATCTGCATGTATGCATTTTTCCATTCCCCACCTCTAACTTCCAACCGAATTGCAGCAGCCTAAATGACACCGGTCAGCTTGTATAAATCCATGAGTACCAATGGATGCATATCAAACCACAACTTTGAACAAATGAATAGAAAACCTTAAGCACTAAAGTGCAAGTTCCAGACTGAAAAATTGATGTCATACATCTAAAGAATTATCAAATACCTTGATCACACAGTATTGGGAAGCAGAACTCAAACTTCAGACCTCATTCACCTCAAATATTGAGGTTTTCAGTTATGAATTAGGGTTAGATAACTCTCAATTTCCGTCCTTAGACATGATTCATAACATGCTTTGATTTTCAGTTTGTTTTTCCAATTAATAAGATTGAGGTTTTGTTTACCGATTGTTCATCAACGAATTCTTTGTGTGTGTGCTTCGGAAGCCTACTTAGTATACATGCTAGGGTTCTAACACTTTGATTATTTGATGCCTGGGTCAATATCGGATCCCTCAAATTGTCTAGAGAAGTAATCGGTAGTTTTCATTAGCGAGTAGACGAAACCCTAGGTTTAGCAAGGCGCTAAGTTTATTGTGATGCCTAGTGAATTCTCAAACTCTTTTCATGCTTATTGATCTCTGCTTGTTTGACCTAATAAACGTACCTTTAGGTTACAATGTTTGAGAATAGTTTAGGTGTAGAACACTTCCTACCTAACGTACACAGTAAGAAAGAGTAATAGATTGTGCTCATGCGTACCGAGTCAATCTGAGCATCTTCAATTGAGTTAGTTGGTCATAAATTGGACAAAGTATGTTGTGTCTGATTGTCAGGGGTGGATACTTCCTCCCTAGCTAGTCTCATTATCTTGATTCTCAACTACTTTGAAATCAGTTTTCAATTTTCTTATCTTCTCGTATTTTATTTCCCTATCAAATCAATTTCAAATCATCTCATATTTTGTGTGCTAGATGCTCTGTGTCTAATACACCTCTGTAAATTTCGTGTTTTTCTAAGTATTCTAGGTTAGGTTTTTCTTTTATTCTTCGACTGTTGTTCAATAGGAGCTGAGTCACGTTTTGTGACATTTGTTAAAGCTTTTGGTTTAATTTAATCCTCTGCAGGAGACCCTTATTTCTTATATTACAATCGATAAATTTGCTATCAAATATTCATTCTGTTTGTTATTTTTTGTGAGACCAGAGCAAAAATATTCTGTGACAGCCCATGAGAACGTTCTACTTTAATGTAATATTGCTACAAGAAAATTTAATGTTCTAAAAGAAAGCTTAACTAGTAAAATATTTCAGGTATTCAATGGGCAACTACGACAGAGGTAGACATTAAAAGATTAAAGCATTAACTGAAGCAAAACACACACGCACACAAACACACACATCATTTAAGAGTTCAAAAATGCATCAAGAAGCATGAAACTTTTAATAATATCATCCTGCTGTTACCCATATTTAAAAGGCCTTTTGCATATTTGATATAATGTGACTTAACATAGCTTGTAAGATACAGTGTTGCTGTACCTGGGCAATATGTTTGGCTGAGATGAGTTCAACCATAACGAAAGATGCATGCCACCCTTGTTTCAGGCCAAAGATTTCTAGAAGACCATCATCAGCATGGGCCTCCACGAAGCCTCTCTGAACAGCAAAATTAAAGCCAACGACTATTAGTTTGGATTCAGCATTGCTCTTGTAAGCATAACTCATAACAAACCAATTGAAAGTTGTGATTGGCCTGATTGCATTTTCATGAAACTTAACTGTATCATGATCAAAAGTTATGATATATATAAACCAATCATGACAAAGTATGTAAACATCAACTAAAATTCCAAGCATAAGAAAAGCTAACAACAGAAAGTAAAGTTGCAACTGATTGTGAACAACAGAGAATGTGTGCCAACACTGTTAAACACAAAACAAAACTCATCCTCCAATGTACTTACATGCAGCACCACATCACTTCACTAAAAAATTATGGTACCTTTTCCAAGTAATCAGGCTTCAGATTTCCCCATGGATTTCTTCCGCTCCCATAGTTATGAAGATTCAGAGCAACGATTGCCCTTACACTGAGAAAAAACAACATAACAGCATAAGATGTTGCAAACAAAACAAATAAGAGAAACGGAAACATCGGCACTTTACAAGTTCATATCTGACAGACTCTTAATTTGTGTCAATTTATTTTCAGGAGACACAATAAGCAAAGAAAGGTACAGATTTGAAATATGCAATCGCAGATGAATAACCAGAAAAGGACTTTCCTGAGTGTCTTACATGGCCATATTAAAAGAAAAAGATAAGTGAGAAAAAAAAACAAATAGGTATTAATAATAATACAAATAATTACAAAGGTTTATATCATGCTAATCACATATATGTGAACAATACCCAAGGGAAAAAAAGAACTGCACCTTGAAGGGACTGGAATCTGCTCCCATTCTGAACAATTAACCTTTTTAACATGTATCCTTAGGATATTCCTTAGTCCCCTACAACCAGATAAATAATTGCATACAAATCAAAAAAGGAGCATACAGAGAGAGAGAGAGAGAGAGAGACTTTGAAACAAATTATGCTAAATAATTTGCAAGTTTATCTGATTACTAAAAGCAAATAAAGCACCACTCATAGGACTCTATTTGACACCAAGATACACTCACCCAATAAAATATAAAAAGGTAGAGAGAGAGAGAGAGAGAGAAAGAGAGAGACTTTTTTATGCTAAATAATTTGCAAGTTTATCTGATTACTAAAAGCAAATAAAGCACCGCTCATAGGACTCTATTTGACACCAAGAAACACTCACCCAATAAAATATAAAAAGGTAGACAAAAATCTATCACAGAAGCACAAGATTTCCTATACACAACTCTTTCGTAGTTTCTTGTTGGTGTGTTTGTAGTGGCCTGGTGGGTAATCGGTTCACACGAGGAAAAAAAAATCAGGTTTCAGTCACCTCAATATAAAACCAAGCCACTTAGCCTTGATACCGTTGAACCTAAAGGATGAATTCTTCTCAACCAAGGAGAATGTCATATACACTAGAAGTTTTGTCCAACTGTTCATTAAACGTAATGAGAAAAGGATATAGGTTGTCCTTTATACATGAATTTAGACCACAGCAGTTCTATTGGACAGTACAAAATAGAATAACAAGGAGAGCAATGTCAAAGTTAATAAAATACTATAGTTTGAAGATATCACACCTTAAACTTAGATCACTTGTGTGCGGGTAAAGTGGCTAAGAACAAGTCATCTCTAACTTCTAAGATCTCATTTTTCAGACCTAAAAAATGACCTCATTTTAAAAAGGATTATTTAATTTTTTTTTTAATCTGAAAGCGATGTATGTGGTATTTCATACTCTGTTAGACCAAGAGAGTTCTATTGTATCATTCAATAGATCATAAAAGGCACAAGATAACCAGGAAGACAGCTCAGAACATCCTACTAAATCAACATAATATACTGGACGGTACAAAACTGAATGAAAGCAACATCAAAGTAAATAAATACTGCTTCAGTTTGGAGACATCGAACCTTAAACTTGGATCACTTGTGCAAGGTGTGAAGAACCAGCCTTGTGTGCAACTGTAACCGGAGTAAACCAACTGCAGTAACAGACTAATCAAGTCAATGCTAAAACATAATCGTATGAGACTAGCATACTTGGTGATCAAGTAAATAAATAAATAGATCAATAGAATATATGTTATTTCTGGAATTCCAGTGATCAAGAAGAAACTATGTGCTAAAATGGACACTATTCTACTCAAAGATTCAACAAGCTCTTGCAAATGATGTCATTTCTGAAAAGCATGCCAAAAAGGAAATTAAATCAGATATAATGATAGAGGTATTCAATCACGCCTCATTTGGAATTGGACCCTATTTTACAAGCAAGCAAAAAATAAACTCAAATCGTATATGAAGAGAGATTAAACTTCAATCAGACCTTATTTGAAATTGGACCTTGCGCAAGATAGGGTTTTTCGTTTCTTAGATGGTGGAATCCATAAGCTACTTGCGCGTCCATCCCTGAATAAGCAAATAAAATCTATTAAGTGTCACATAAAGTAGAGCACCTCATAAGCAAGAATAAGGTTGTATCCAGTACAAAAACAGTGAAGAATATAAAGCCATTATACATACCTATGCTAAAGTAATTATAAAACACTCCTTCATAACAAGTCCGTTTCTCAGCCAACTGCCCTTGAATTTCCAAACCCTGCAGTCACCAAAACGTGTCAAACATAAAACATAGAAGTGATAGAACTATTGCAGCCTTAACAATATATACATAAAAAATTCCCAAGCACAAAAACTGTTTTTTTTATAGCAAACAATAATATGAGACTCCTTAACAACAATGTAACCAAGCATTATTTTCTAAATTTAATGCATCCATTTTCCCAAACTACCTCCTTATTTCATAACTTCTTGAGATCTTATTCACTAACCATGATACTTCATTCTCAAAGGACATACTACGAGTATCCAAGAATGTTAGATAACTTATGATAAATACAGAAATTAGGAGGAAGAAAGCATTTCACATTAGTTCGAAAAGAAAAAAAAAAGATA
This sequence comes from Fragaria x ananassa, assembly GCA_034370585.1. NCBI lineage: Eukaryota > Viridiplantae > Streptophyta > Magnoliopsida > Rosales > Rosaceae > Fragaria > Fragaria x ananassa. Next base: position 7,506,759 of record CP139760.1, read on the forward strand.
ATGTGTATAATCCCCCTATATGGGTATAATACTTCTGAAAAAGTTTATCAAAGCAAGATGATGACAAAGCACTCCAGTATTCAACGTCTGCAATTTTTTCAGAGCAATTTAACCAAATCCTGGAAAGGATTCATGGGTCGGTCTTTCTATGCTACATCAAAAGAAAGAAAGGTGGCTTAGGTGATTCCATTATTGGTGAACAATATTTAAGATGACTGGGATAATGCTAGGGAGTGCAAAAGGGATACTGTGCTTGCAGAACATTGTATGGCCCTCTATCAAATAAGAAAGGCAATGTAAAATACAAGAAAATACCTTTAAGAAACACATAATTCATAGAAGAGGTGGTCCTATATATTTCTTTCATGACATAGTCCTATTTGTAGTCTTGTTTTCAGACGATGACATAATCAGATAGAGATTTGAGCAATTAAAAAAAATGATTTTACACCAAGAAGACTAATTTGAAATCATGACAAGCATGACACATGAAGGAAGTATTGTCAAAATTTAAGATTGGGAAGGTAAATCCAATAATAATGCCAAACAATGCAAAAGAATACAAGTAGCCAGATTTACAACCTCATCAAGAGTGCACTCTTCAGCAAGCTTCAAAGAATGAGGTGGTTCCAAAACCGTACCATCTGGCATTTGTATTAGAATATTCCAACTGCACCATGACAAAAACAAATATTAATACTGTTAGCTTGACAAAAAAACCCCATATTTAAGCTGTATTTTTGTCACTACTAAGTACAAAGGGAGCTGGCTATTGGAACTAGACTTCATCCCAGATTATACAAATAAAAGTTAACCTAGCGGCTTATTGGATATATAGGTTATAAGCTAGTGATTATTACTACTATTACAGGAAATAATGATTCCAAAAGAAAAGGGACTTGCAATCAATTTCATATATTTTTCCATCTTTTCATCTCTTGTGTTTCAAGACAGGCATTAAGCATCTAATAACATATATGCAGAATAACTATGTCAAAGAAACATGATATCTATTTCAACTAATCTCCCCTCCATAGGTTTTGGTAACATTTGAGAGTATATTGAGGTTAGTCAAAAGACATCTGTGAAAATAATCAGGCTCAAGTCAACCCACAACATCGTCCACAGAAGAAAAAAGTAGCCTGCATCTCAACTGCAGTCAATGAGTCCAACTTCTTGGAAAAGATAACAATGGACACATAGATGGATGTTGAGTGTACCAAACCATTGCAAAACACACAATAAAGAGTTTCATATATTTACATAATTAAGATCCTGAATCAAATAGAAGATTGGTATGTATGAACATATATACAAACATATAAATTCATTGATCTAACTCAATACAATCATTCATGATAAAGTAGTCTGGGTTCACATCCAAAAACAATTAGTAATGGGTGGAGTGGCTCAAACCCTTATAAACTCATAGGCAAGGTCTCATATTCCCAATGTGGGATTGATATCTCAACACAGACCCGCAAATGTGGCGAATTTTCAAGCCTAACACGTGGACAACATTTGGGTGACATGGAGTTCGTGTGGCCATTTAAGCTTCACACGTGGACGTGGGTAACCCGCTTTAATACCATGATAAAGTAGTCTGGGGTTCACATCCAAAACCAATTGGCGATGGGTGTAATGACCCAAACCCTTATAAACCCACAAACAGGGTCTCATATTCCCAATGTGAGATTGATATCTCAACAATTCACTGAGCATGATAAATAGATTGTACAGGTACATCTAATTCAGAATATACAGATTGTCAGCTATTACTAGAACTTACCTATCCAAACGGCAAATAGGACCGGTGGTAGCTCTGTAAAGAGTTTTTTTTATGGCTGATTTCCAGGCAAAAGGGAATGAGCCACCCTGGTAAGAATATATACATAATTACAAACAATGTTCAGTCATACAAGAAAAATCTCCAAACAATCCAAACTCATTGCAGAAGAAAGCTTACCCAACCAAAACTCCGAGACAGATCATTTCCCGTTCCAAGTGGAATAACTCCTACTGGAGGAACTGGTTCCCTGCCCTGCTTTTGAAGCACAGATAGACAACCTAGCACCCAACCGACTGTTCCATCACCCCCTGCAACCTGCCCAATGATTTAAGTATCTTACTGTGTCAGATTAATATATTGTAGGATATCTTCATATGCCAAATTCACAACAGCTTTCAATCTTTAGGTAAAATATGTCCAATGTCATACCATAACCCTGATTTTTTGCCGACACTCTTTTGCACACTTGTCACCATGTTCTGCTAAGTGCTCAAGGCAACCCAATCCATACTGAACAAATTCATGAGGCTTCACATCTAAGAGGTCGAAAACCTGCATGATAAAATATTTCCAATTCAACCAAACCACAGTCTACAAATTAAAAAATATATATTAAAAGGACCACGAAAACAGAAAGCAAAGGGACAAAATCAGACAAGGATAGTCGCACTCACATCCACACACAAATACAAACGGTCAGCTTGCTACAAAATGCACAAGGTGAAGCTAAGCTAAAGATACACTTGACTAAAATAATTTTATTCTTGCATACATGTCTATGCAGATGCCTCACACAAAAGCTTCATGGCAAGCATCACTATTTACTGACCCAGTTCACTGTAACCAATTCAAATTTTATGTAAAGTCTACTTGGCAGACTTAGATTATGTAATGCGGCATTTCAGCTCCCACGGATTTAGCACCTCTTAAGTTGCAAGCACATGTACAACAGCACACTCTGGCTCTTCCTCATACACTTCATAACCTCAAACTCATAAGTTCACATACCGAAACTAATCAATTTCTGCCCAGATTTTACTCGATTTAAGACACCATATAACAGCACCCCCTTTAGCCTAGCCTGTCCATCATTCCCTAACAATTTCAGTTCTGATTTTAGTCAAGTTTGTTGAACCTAAATAATCTAAAGTCTTCATTCTAAAATGAAAATTAAACTAAGCTAAAGTGTTAAACAACACTACAGTTCCGCACCACTTCTTTGTTCTCTAGCTTCCATAAACTCCCTAGATATAAACCCTCATCCATCAAAACACCAGGAAAAATGATGAAGAAGAAAATAAAAATTCTATATTTGAAAATAAAAATGATGAAGAAGAAACCAAAATTCTTCCACGTAATCAAAAACCCCTAGAACAACAGTTAAATGGCCAAAAAAAAAACACGCAAAATTCATGCACAGGCTGAAAATCAAAAATTTGCTTTCAAATAAAGTGGAGATAGGAAAATGGAGTGATTTTAATTATTGAAATAATAATTAAAAACAGAATGAGGAACCTGTTCCTCGCCCATGAGAAGCTGGAGGCGCTCCTTAAGCATAGGTCCATGTCTGCCACCGCTTTTGGGGTTAATAAACACAACCACAGGCATCTCCGGCGCAACCGCATCCTCGCCGCCATTTTCTTCGGAAGGGACAGCGACGAGGTCATGGCTTCCGGGCAGACGGCTGTCGCCGGCGGTGGGGTCCTTCAAGCGAATGGAATCACGCATGGCGAAGCGGATGTAGGTGGGCATGACCAGCTTCTTCTTCAAGTCCTCCTTGTCTATCCGAATCCCCGATAAGCTGCACCCCCTGAACGAGTCCATCATCGACGATCGCACCGTCACGCGCGTCGCCGATGACGACGGAGATTCCATTTCCTTCTCTCTCTCTCTCTCTCTAAAACTCTATCTCTCCAAAACGCTTCTCTCGCTTTCAAAAACCGCGTTCGGAGAAAACAAATAAATAAATAAATCTCAAAATTAAGAAAGGGAATAAAGCAATAATTGAAATTTGAATAGCCAATGGGAATGAAGCAACATTACTTTATGAATTAAATAATGTTTGGGTCTATGTTAAGCCGTCCTCCTATTTTACATTCGTATCTCAATTTTTATTCTTAATAAATTGCATTTACACGCAATTAACACAGAATAAAATGAATTGGAGTGATTGGGTCTCCTTTTCAAAGTTTTCTGTTATTTTTTCTACCTGGTTTGCGGTTAATTTTTAAAGGATGGGACAGAGTTCACTGCCGTGTCAAAATGAAAATATAAATTACAACCGGAAGTAGGTTTCTTATTTGGCTTTACGGGTAAGTTATTTTGGGCACGTTTATTAACTTAAAATATAAATTATCATGAATTGGTATCAACAACAATTGGTATCAACAAAAATCGGTATGAAAATATTTCATATCATTCTACTGTTTACTTACTATAAGAAATCAAAACATGAATGAAACTAATTACGATTGACGTTTGTTTACTTACTATATGGAATCAGAATTAAAATTAGTTTGATTACTAAAATATACCTACAAAAAATAAGTTTAAAATACCCATAAAATACAATATATATTTTTAGGGTTGAGTAATTTAGAAATATTATAATTATATGAGGATATTTTGGGAGAAAAAATTAATTTTATTACCTTGATTCTGATACCCATTTTTCCCCTTGGGTATCGAATAAGGGGTTTCATCAGGAATTGATTCCTGACAAGCAAGTGGGACCCACATCCATTCTAATACCTTGACATGTTAGTAAATATCGAAATTCACCTATTCTGGAATCAATTACACTACTTTCAATTTCATTCCAGATTAACAAACATGACTTTATTTCGAATTGAGGTTGTGAAAGAGTTTTATCACTGCTAGGCTATTAAGATTAGATGGGAGTTAGATCTGTGTTTTTTTTTTGTCTGTAATTTTCTCCAAAACGTAAATCGTTTAACATTACTGAATAGGGTTAAAATCCTGAAATGGTATATGTCTTAAAGATAGAATATGGAGTAAATTCATGTGTGACTAGAAACATCGGACCCAAGTGGTACTTCAGTGAGTCTAATTACTCAAAAACATCAAACATTTTTGTTAAAGTGGAACATATATGATGTGTACTAATTACTGAAAAGATGTATTCCATAAATGTTTCCATATCTCATAAAGTGGACGCTCAACCTCTTAGCTACGTTTTGTGGTTATAACTTATAAGTGATAAAAGTCATATAACTTGGAGAGCTGGACAAGGTGCTTGAGCGAGAAGAAGTTATGCGGTGTCAACGCTCTCGGGTGAATTGGTTAAAGTGTGGCGATCGAAATACAAAAATTTTCCACAGTTTTGCAAAGCAAAGGGGAGCTATGAATAAGATTGTTGGTGTCTTGGGGGAAGACAACAGATGGAGAACTAGTTATGTTAATGTTGGATGTGTCTTTGTGGACTATTTCAGGCAACTTTTTACTATACGAGGGTCTGATATGAGTCATGGGATTTTTGGGGAGGTTGCTGGTAGAGTTACGGTGGAGCAGGGAGTGACACTTAACAAACCTTTTTCTAGAGGAGAAATTGAAGCTGCGCTAAAGGATATGGGACCAACAAAATCTCTAGGGCCAAACGGTATGCCGCCTCTTTTCTATCAAAAGTATTGGTCTGTGGTAGGGGATACGGTGATCAGTAGGTGTTTGGAGTTCCTCAATGGGAATGGCACGGTTAAGGATCTGAATCACACCTTAATCGCTCTGATTCCTAAAATTCCGGCTCCAAAAAAGGTGACTGAGTATCGACCTATTAGCTTGTGTAATGTCATCTATAAGTTGATTTCGAAGGCTTTTGCTAACAGATTGAAGGTGATTTTACCAAATGTGATTGCGGACTACCAAAGCGTGTTTGTGCCAGGGCTTCTGATTCATGACAATGTTATTGCTGCATTTGAAACAATGTATAATTTAAAGAGAAGGGGGGGGAAGAAAAGTAGGCAAAAAGCAGCGATCAAATTAGATATGATCAAGGCTTATGATAGAGTAGAATGGGAGTTTTGGAAAGGGATGATGCTTGCTATGGGTTTTCCTTCACGGTTTATTCGGCTGATAATGGAGTGTGTGCAGTTGGTCTCCTACTTTGTGCTCATCCAAGGTAGACCTTTTGGTAGAATTACTCCATCTAGAGGAATCCGCCAGGGAGATCCTATTTCCCCATATCTTTTTCTTCTAGTTATGGAGGGCTTTTCTGCCTAATTGAAAAGAGCGAAGAGAGAAAAAATTCTACATGGAGTTTCTATCGCCCGGGGTGCACCATCGGTAACACACCTATTTTTTGCCGATGATAGCTTTCTGTTTTGTGATGCTTCAGTTCAGGATTGCCTCAAATTGAAGGAGATTTTTGCGGTGTATGAGAGGGCATTGGGGCAGAAAATCAGTGTGGAAAAATCTGCTGTTAGTTTCAGTCCAAGAACGACGAGGGTAGTGAAGGAATCTTGTAGTATAGCGTTGGATATGAAAATTGTTCCATGCCATGAAAGTTATCTGGGATTGCCTCTAGTGACTGAAAGAAATAAAAAGAAGGTTTTTAAGGATGTGGCAGACCGAGTGTGGTAGAAAATACAAGGTTGGGAAGGTAAACTTCTTTCCAAGGATGGTAAGGAGGAGCTGATCAAAGTTGTGGCTCAGTCCATACCTACGTACACCATGAGTGTTTTCCAGTTACCGGTGGGGATTTGCAATGAATTAACAGACATTTAGCGAGATATTGGTGGGGTAAATCGGGTGGAAAAGGTATACATTGAAGGAAGTGGGATGCACTTTGTGTGTCGAAAGGGGAAGGTGAATTAGGTTTTAGGGAGTTTCAGTGCTTTAATCAAGCATTGATAGGGAAAATTGGTTGGAGGCTGATTCAAGATGAGGAGTCTTTGGTTGGTCGAATGTTGAAGGCTAAATACTACTCGAATAGTTCTTTTTTGGAGGCTGAAATTGGGAGGAATCCTTCCAGTATATGGAGGGCAGTGATATGTGAAAGATTATTATGGACTTTAACAATATTATGTGACTTTTAGTTCAAGCAATTGATTAACTCTAATCTAAGTATTACGAGTTGTATAAGGAATGTAATATTGGTGATATGTGAATAATATATAATTTACATATTGAATAAAGAGTTCATAATATCTTCTGATATGATTCTCGTAGTCTTTGGTAAATTTTATAGATCAACTAGGATTCTTTAATGGGTAAGGCACTAGTTGATCACTATAAATACACGAGCATAAGTCCCTGTTCTCATCACAATACTCATTTAGTCCCTATCTCATCTAAGAAGCACATTGTGAGAGAGATCAGAAGACCTAAGCTTACGGACATGGCGATCTCCATTAACAACGCTGGTAAGTCTTAAGTTCTACATATGTTGATCTTGTGTTTATATGTTTGCGCTAAGTATGGTATAATTAGCTTAAGTTTTCTTTTAAATGGTATCAGAGTTATGCGCTTGTAGCCTCGCATATAAATCAATTCAGTAAAATAAACACAATAGCAATTAAGTGTTCATATGCTATGCTTTAGAAACAACAAACAAAAATTTCAGTAAACCGGGCCAACAAAATTCGTTAACCCATTCAGAAAACTAAAACTGGGCTTGTGAGCCACGTGACCCAAACCTAAGACCCATTCTCAGAAAACCCAAACGGGACTTCATCAACAACAAGTTTTCTGGGTTTCGGTTTTTGGCGGGGGAAGAAGCGCGTGAGTTTGTTCATGAAATCGTTGGGATTCAAGACCCATCACTCACGATTCAGGTCAGATTAAGATCAAATTAAAGAACCCTAGAGCACGCTCGAAGTGCACATTCGTTAGGATAGCTGGAGTTGTCAGGATGAAATTTCGTTTTCTTCTCTGTGATCTTAATTGTTTGTTTTGATTGTTGTTTGTTTGATTGGTGTTGCACTTCTGTATTATTGTTTGCTTCCGCTAACATTGCAATGCTATAGCAGATGCCAAGATATGTCGATTGTGTGAAAATTGATTTTTCAATGACTTTTAGAAGCCTGAAGCTATATCTACATAAAATCTATCATTTTTTCTCTATTGTGATTGTTAAAGTCTCCCAAAACAATATGTTTTAATCATAACAATAAAAATTTGCAGCAAAGGAATGTTTTTGTTCAAGTTTCTCTTAACTTTGATTAAGATGAAAACATATAGATAATTCCTTGGTCATTGATTTTCTGGTGATATGGATTAGCATGTTGCACATAGCAAAGCTTTTCATGTTTTCAGATAATCATAAAGTTAAAAGGACTGAAAACTTGTGTTACTAAAATTTAAAGCATGCACATATTAGCCTCCATAGAGGTATTCGCTGCTGCATACATGGTCTTTAATCTCATATTTGGTTATTTTCGAAGCTTTTCTTCTACCACTTCTTTTATAAAACTTGGGATTAATTACTGTGGTGTGTCGATTCAGATTTTCAGTGTATTTTATCTTCTGCCATATAGGTGTTGTAAAACATATATTTCAGTATGGGATAATTGTGTGCATATGTATGTTTTCAGCATGTTAAAGCGTGATTTTGTGTTATGTGGTGTTTATGTGTTTTTGGAGTTATTTTACTTGATATATTTTACCTAAAACACAAAACATTTAGATTACCCTCACACAACAAATACAGTAAAACGAGAACTTATAGAAAATCTCTTTTGTTTGCTCATTAGGTGTCTAAGTTGTCACTCTTAATCAGATTGAGCTCTTAATTAGTGCAAACTACAAAACCTGGAGGAGACAAATTGATATGTTTTTCTCCATGAACTAAGGGCTAGATTCTTGTCTGTTGGAAGGAGTACCGGAACATATAGAAGTTGAGGATAAGGATCAGTTTTTAACAGCTTGGGAATATGAGCACTCATGACATAGGAAAAACAACACCTGTAGAAACATCATTAGGGCCACCATGTCGGACACCATATCCGGTACCATCCCTGAGATGGATTATGCCTATGACATGCTTGAGCTTATCAATGAGAAGTTCAAGCATACTGAAAAGGCTGAGATTGCAACAATGTCCTTGAGATTCAACACCCTTAAGTATGATGGTGTTGGAGGTGTCAGGAACCACTACCTTAAGATGGAGAATATAGTAAATAAGCTTAAGGATCTTAACATGTATCTCCCTGAAGAATTTGTGATGCACACTGCACTCTCTCCCTTAATAATTCAATCAATTGAAGTCGAGCTACAATGCTCACAAGGACTAATGGAGCTTCAATGATCTCATTGCTATAGCAACTGAGGAGGAGAGTAGAATTAAGGCAGATGACTCAAGTTATGGTGTGATTAAGGCTTCAACCTTTGAGACAATAATGAACCTGGTTGGCAAAAATGGCAAAAACAAGTGGAAGAAGAAGCTAGGAGCTAAGAAAACCAACTTCAAACCTAGTACATCTAAGGGGATAGGTACATCCGGCAATGGCACATTTAAGTATAAGTGCTATTTCTGTAAAAAGACAGGGCATATTAAGAAAGACTGTGCCGGCTTTAAGGCCTGGATGGTGAAGAAAGGTAAATTTCTTACCTCACCCAACTCCATCATTTTCCCTTCTCTCTATTACTTAGAAGTCGATTTAATTAACGTTGAGCCAAATACCTATTGGCTTGATTCAGGCTGTCCTTTACATATAGTTAACTCTTTGCAGGGCTTCACAAAGAGGAGGAAACCAAAAACTGAGGAAGCACGCGTTTGTGTAGGAAATGGCATCAAGGTTTCCATTAAGGCAATAGGAAGCTTGAAGCTAGAATTAAGTCTAAGAAATTTTTTAATTTTGGAGAATGTTTACTATGTATCCGCAATGAAGAGAAATTTAGTCTCTTGTGATCTTTTGATAGAACTTTGTTGTAGTTTTCTTTATGACATTAATGGAATAAAGATTTTTAAGAATTCATTACTTATTGGTTCTGCTCTTCGTTTGAATGGTTATTTGCAACTTCAGTGTTCTTTACCTTCTCAATCTATCTTTGCTATTGAGAATTCAGCAGAAAATTTAAATGTTTTAAGTCATAACACTACTGTTGGTGTTAAAAGAACCATGTTTAATGAAAAATATGCATACCTGTGGCATAGAAGACTTGGCCACATATCAAAAAATAGAATGAAAACACTCATAAAGCTTAAGATGTTACCAGAATTAGATTTCTCAGACTTAAACGAATGTGTGGAATGTTATAAGGGAAAAATGACTAACAAATCAAGTAAAGGTGCATACAGAAGTAAAAGTTTACTAGAGTTAATTCATACTGATATATGTGGACCCTTCAGCCACCACACAATTTGTGGAAACGTCTACTTAATTACATTCATAGATGATTTTTCACAGTTCTGTCACATTAAACTATTATCAGAAAATTCACAGTCTTTAGAAGCTTTTAAGATTTTCAAAACTGAAGTTGAACTTCAACTTGATTTGAAAATCAAAACTGTGAGGTCTGATAGAGGAGGAGAATATTTTAGAAGATATACTGAAACAAGGCGAATGGCACTAGTCAAACATAAAGGGCCATTCGCCTTGTTTCTTAAGGAACATGGCATTTTTGCACATTATACTGTTCTATATATATACACCTCAACAGAATGGAATGGTAGAGAGAAAGAATAGAACTCTTTTAAACATGGTTAAAAACATAATGTGTACCTTATGATTACCTAAATTTTTATGGGGTGAAGCTTTAAAAACTGCAAATTATATTTGCAATAGGGCCCCAAGTAAATCAGTTGATAAAACTCCCTATGAGTTATGGCATGGCAGGAAACCAAGCTTGCATCACATGCATGTCTGGGGTTGTAAAGCTAAGACTAGGATTTATAATCCTGATTTAAGTAAACTTGATCCTAAATATGTTAGTTGTCATTTTATACTGTGAAAAATCAAAAGGGTATAAACTCTACTCAAAACAACATTCGCCAATAATTTTTGAAACTCATCAAGTCAAATTTCTTGGTGAAATAGTTTGCAATGCAGAGTATGTGGATTTATCCGCAGATTTTGAGGAAGTTACAAAGGATTCAGAAAATTCACAAAACCTACAAAATGTGTTTGTCTCATCATTAGTTTCAGATACACCTACTGTAAACGAAAATCTGAATGAAACTAATATTCTGGGGGAAGAAACAGACAATGAGCCGTTAAATCAAAATATTTATGAAAATATGGAAACTGATGATACTTTAGAAATTTCAGAAACTCCAGAAAACTTAGAAAATCTTGAGACACAGCCTAAACCTGTTCTTGAACCAAGAAGATCCAAAAGGGATAAAGTTCCCACTTTTGGAGCTGACAGTGACTACATGGTGTTTGCTTAAGAAATTAAACAAGCACTGGAAGTAGAAACTGATCCAAAAACCTTTAAAGCAGCTATAGAAAGTGAGGATTCAGCTAAGTGGCACAAAGCTATGGATGCAGAAATTGAATCCATGAAAAATAACAAGGTATGGGACTTGGTTAAGAATACAAGAAATCAAAAGGAAATAGGTTGTAAGTGGGTCTTTAAGACTAAGAGAGATGCTAGGGGAAATATAGAGAGATATAAGGCTAGGTTAGTAGCTAAAGGTTTCACTCAAAAAGAATGAATTGATTATACAGAAACATTTTCTCTTGTGTCTGCAAAAGATTCTTATCAGTAGCTCATTTTGACATGGAGTTACATCATATGGATGTCAAAACAGCTTTCCTAAATGATGAGCTCGAAGAGACAATATATATGAAACAACCTGAAGGTTTCATAGTTCTAGGAAAGGAGAAGATAATTTGCAAATTTAAGAAATCAATTTATGGTTTAAAACAAGCCTCTAGACAGTGGTATAGGAAATTTGATTCAGTCATATCAACTTTTGGATTTATAGAAAATATAGTGGATGAATGTGTTTATCTCAAAACACAAGGAAATAATTTTATTTTCTTGATCCTTTATGTAGATGACATCCTCCTTGCTAGTAGCAATCTCAAATTGCTTAAAGACACTAAGATCTTTCTGTCAAAGCATTTTGAAATGAAAGATTTAGGAGAAGCATCGTTTGTCTTAGGTATTGAGATAAAAAGGGATAAAAACGTGGCTTACTTGGTTTGTCACAAGCAAGTTATATAGAAATTGTTCTGAAACGTTTTGGAATGGAAACTTGTGCTGAAGGAGAAGTCCCTATGTCCAAAAGTGATAAATTGACTAAAAATAGAATTCCTAAATTTGATGCACAGAAAGCTAGTATGGATTCAAAAGCATATGCACCTCTTGTATAGGTAGTCTAATGTATGCTCAAGTGTGTACTAGACTAGACATAGCCTTTGCAGTAAATATGTTTTCCAGATTTCAAAGCAATCCTGAAATTTAGCATTGGAATGCATGTAAAAAGGTTTTGAGATACCTTCAGAGAACCAAATACCACATGCTTGTTTATAAAAGAGTGAAAAGTTTAGCTCTAGAAGGTTACACGGATTCAAACTTTGCTGGGAATTATCTAGATTGAAATAAGTCTATGTGTTTATGTTAGCTGAAGGTGCAGTTGCATGGAAAACCATAAAACAAAGTCTCATAGCTACTTTTACCATGTAAGCTGAGTTGATAGCTGTTTAAGAAGGTGTGTGTGAAGGTCTTTGGATTAGGAACTTTCTAATGGAGACCAAGATTCTAGAAAATGTGATTTCCAACAAGCTGACAGTGACAATGAAGCAGCTGTGTTCTTTTCTAAGAACAGTAAGAGATTAGTTCATTCCAAACACATTGATTTGAAGTATTACAGTGTCAGAAAGAGATTCAAGTATGGTGAAGTTGAGATCATCGACATTGATTCAAATGATCAGTTAGCTGATTCATTCACCAAAGCTTTAGCAATTGGAACCTTCAAAAAACATTGTGCCAATATAGGTGTTCTTGAGAAATTAGATTCTAGAGTTTAGTGGGAGCATTCAAAATTCAGTTAGAGTTTTTCGTTGTGATTTTGTTCTTGTATTTTATTTTAGTTTTGAGTGTATAACTTAGTTGATGTAAACTTGATTTTGTTATCAATAAAATTGAGGTATTCAGTTCTTCATGATTGTTGCAGCATCATGTTTGGTATTTGAAGTTTATTTCTCATATTCAATTTTATTTTATCAAGTTATTATGAATTCAGGTGGTTGGTCATATGCATAATTTGTTATGTTTCATATGTTGCCTTTAAGTTAACAAGTACATCTCCACATGTTCGTAAATTCGGTACTTGTGATTTTGGACTTTTTTGTCTAAAATCGTTTAGTGGACAGAGAGAATTTTGACAATGCAGTTTAATATATATGTGAAAATGTCATTAGTTTTATTCAGTTCATATCTAGAACTCTTGTGCTTTGCAGAAACTTGTATTGTGGTCTTTAATTTGCAGATTTGTTAAGTCTGTTAGAATTTTAGATTCAGTGCTTGCAATTGAAAAGTGACTGAGTTGTTGCTGTTGCATTTTCTTGCATTTATATAACTCACGCATGCTCTTCAATGTAGTGCTTGATTTTGTTTTGGTTCAATTGCTGCACATAAGTATTGTACAGTCCAGTCTAGTGGGAGATTGAAAGATTATTATGGACTTTAACAATATTATGTGACTTTTAGTTCAAGCAATTGATTAAGCCTAATCTAAATATTACGAGTTGTATAAGGAATGTAATATTGGTGATATGTAAATAATATATAGTTTATATATTGTATAAGAAGTCCATAATATATTCTGATATGATCCTCGTAGTCTTTGGTAAATCTTATAGATCAACTAAGATTTTTTAATGGGCAAGGCACTAGTTAATCACTATAAATACATGAGCATAAGTCCTTGTTCTCATCACAAGACGCATTCAGTCCCTATCCCATCTAAGGAACACATTGTGAGAGAGATCAGAAGACCTAACCTTACGGACATGGCGATCTCCATTAACAACGCTGGTAAGTCTTAAGTTCTATATATGTTGATATTGTGTTTATATGCTTGCGCTAACTATTGTATAATTAGCTTAAGTTTTCTTTTAATGTGGGGTAAACAACTTCTAACCAAAGGACTTCGGTGGAGGGTAAGCAATGAGACTGATATCCGGGTCTTTCAAGACCCTTGGGTTCTTGGAATACCTGAATTTAAAATTGCATGGAAGAATGGCTGTGATTGGAATATGAGAGTGAATGAGCTGATTTCAATGTCTGGTTTGTGGGATATGCATAAGCTGGAGCAAGTAGCTACAATGCAGGAAGTGGAGGCTGTACTTAGCATCCCTATTGTACGATCAACATGTCGGGATAAATTGATTTGAAATCAAAATAAGCAAGGGAGGTGCTCAGTTAAGAGTGTTTATTGGCTGGCTAAAAAAATCGCTCTGCACCGGTAGTTTCAGCATATTGAAAACATCTTTGGAAACTCAAAGTCCCACCGAAGATGACTCACTTTTTGTGGAGGTGTTCGACGGGGTTTATTCCATGCATGTGGTCATTGTATCAGAGGTATATTGTTCAAAGTCCGTTATGTCCGAGGTGCCAAGCTACAGATGATACGCCCTTGCACACAACATGGTCTTGTTCTTTTTGTGTTGCGGTGTTGGAGAGGGTGAGTTTCTACTCCAAGCTGGTTTCAGGTATGTCGGCTAACTTTACTGAGTTTTTTAATCATGCTTTCAAAGTTTAACTGTGGATGAGATGAAAATGCTTGTTATAATACTTTGGAGAAATTGGAGTGAGCGAAAAAGAGTTATACATGGAGAACACCCTCGGCCCCCATCTATTATATATGACCAATGTGTGTTGATGTGGGAAAGTCTATTGGCGGTGCAAAATAGTTGCTAACACACAGTAGTAGTTGGGGGGGGGGGGTCTCTAAATGGTATGGCTTGGCAACCTCCTAGTCCAGGTATGTTAAGCTTAAATACTGATGCTTCTGTTATTAATAATGGAGTTAACATTGGTGTGGGAGTTGTTGTGAGAAACCATTTGGGGGAATTGGTGCTAGCAGGAGGAGAAAGAGTCCAAGGCCGTTTTCAGCCAAATGTTACTGAGTTATTGGCAATTTGTAAGGGGCTAGAATGTGTAGTAGAGCATAATTGGCTGCTAGAGAAGGTTCAATGTGATTGTTTAAAGGCTGTGAGATTGGTGAATGATGTTGGTGAATGTTTTGCTGAAGATTGGTTGATCAAGTTAGAGCACTGTTGGTTGCTGTTGGTAGTCCTAAGCTCTCTCATGTTTCTAAGACTGCGAATGGTGCGGCTGATGTAGTGGCTAAGTATGTAGCCCGATTAGATGGACGGTTATCTTGGTTAGGAGTTAGGCCCGACTGACTCATGGATGTCATTGATAGTGACAGACCTGTAACTGTTTCTGGTAATAAGGAAATGAGTGGGAAAGTTTCTTCCACCATCGATAATTCCCATATTTTGTAATCTCTTTCGTTTTAAATAAAATTCTTCTGCTATCATTCTCAAAAAAAAAAAAAAGTCATATAACATTGATGACATTAGCCACAGTGACACATCCGCGTCAATAACAAACGGACTTGTATTTGATGCAGATTAACCAAGATGTAATGTCATATCGATTATGAGATGTGATTTTACATAAGGATAAGTTAATAACAACAAGGTAGAGATTGGATCATGGGGTAGTCGCAATCTTTGAATGAATTGCAACCTCCATTCTAGCCCCTCCATTAAAGATGTTGTTGCATTTATGAACCACAACACTTCATTGCTTACAAAGTTAGATTGTCGGCACAACCTTTTAAAAAGATCTATTTACAATTCAGCTTCTATGTCATCTATAATTTTAGTTTTACAAGTTACATGCTACATAATTTATTTTTGTTACAATAAAAAGAAATTTAGGTTAGAAGTGAGATAGTAAGACACTTCAGTTATGTTAGCAAGTTTTTTTTTTTTTTAAATAAAGTTAACAAGTTAGTAACACACCATTAATAATTTTTTTTCTTTTTTTCTTTTGAGTTATATCGACATAAGTTCATAGTCAATTTTATACATATAGCTCAGAGGATATTTTAATGCAATGTTTATTGTTGGTTGGTGACTGTAGAGTATTGTGCATTATCACATATGTAGTAGATTCCACTATGGCCATCTGTCTCTCTCCAATCTTCATGCTTCACATGGGAAGCCAGGGCATGGGATTCTTTTCTTTCACAGCCAATACCATTGTCCCCCTTCCAAGTCCCAACAACCAAGCAATGTATCATCTTTCTTTTTCTCAATTACACAAGACATCATCAATTTTTAATGTCTTATTTTTCTATTCATAATGCACATGTTTTTCTAAACAATAGAATTTTATTAGGCAGTATACCCGTGCTTTGCTGCTGATGTGGTATTGATTCAGTTCAAATCAAAATGAAAAAAATAGAGAATTAGTCCAATTTATTCAAGCCTTTAACTAAAAATTATGCTGTATGAACTATCCAAAGCCACTATTTTTTAAGGAACATGTTCTGCATTTTACTTGAGCTATTATCAGGTCAAAAAAGCACTTGACAACTTTCAATATATGCTAAGATTATTCAACAACAGATCTTATATAGCCATCATAATCATCGAAGAATGCTGAAATTCAAGAAATAACAATAACTCAAAATTCATAAGCTGAAAAAATGATAAGTCCATTACCATAACAAAAAAACTAACTTGAATCCCAAGAATACAATGAAAATAAGCAAAAATAAAAAAAACTTATATAGTTGTCCATAATAAAAATTGACGTAGACAAATCAAGAGAACTCGATCACCTCTTACAAACCGATAACTCCATTGGAGGAAAGTATTGCAGGACTAGTTAGACTAAACTTGGACGACATCAATTCTGATGAAAACTCTAACCTAAAATTCAATATTGCAGCATCTCAGTGGGGATTTCAAAGAAAAAAACAAAAAACAAACAAACAAACACTACTCAGCTATGTAAGCAGTATGTAAAGTAGATAAACATAAACATGACCAAAAGATCATCAATAAATGAAAACCTAGAGAAAAGTAAGAACAGAATGATATAGATAAATCTAAAATAATTTGTAGTTGTCACGAAGCAAATAGTAACTGAAAAGTGATAAGACGCTAATCTTTTAGATTTCTCATTTGAAGTTGCCTACGTTGTGGCTCTCCACATTGACAGCAGTAAAATTCCTCTTCAAATCACAAAGCTTTCCCAAAAGCACCAACATGTAATTGTAGACATATATTAGCTCTTTATATACATTCTCACGTAATCAAAGTTTATCTACCGAACTGAGAATGTGAAAGCAAACAATATAATCCTAACTAAAAACAGGAAGTAAGAAGCCAAAAGACCCAATTCCTTTTGGTTAAAATGAAAACATAACGAAAACACATCGAAAAGATATCGAATACTCACCATATCTAAATCACATTCTTCATTATATTTAAATCCAGTTTATCATTCATCTTCATGAAAATCAAAGATAAACAGTGTACGCATAGCCAATTGGAAAAATAAAAACAATATTAGAAAGTAATATATAGTACTAACTCCGAGAAAGACGTGAATCAAAAAAATGCTAAATCGGATGCAAAACCTGATTAAAAAAGAAAGAAAGAAGTGAATGTAAGAAGTAATAAGTATACTTGGAGAAATATCTCGATCTCATTATCCGTCTCTTTCCTATCTCTCGGCTGGTTGAAAAAATCTCTCGAAGCAGAGAACCTGAGAGTTGGGTCCGATCATAACTTGTCGAAGAGACAGAAAGAGAGAACATTAGTATAAAGAGAGGAAAAAAAGACATTGCTATGCAAAATTTTGATGTTTTAGTCTTAACTCTCATAAACCCAATTCAATAGAATGAACAGACTTAATTTCGTTTTAATCAATGTTAGATCAAACTCAATCCTAAAAAAAATAAAAAATAAAATTAAAAAATTCAGATGAAGAAACACACTGTGAACAGTGTTGTGAACAGTAAATTTAGTTATATGAACAGTAGACCAACAAATAGATATACAGTAAATACGAGTCTTTTAGGATGCATTGACATTTGAAATGTACCCAGAGGTTGTGTTTTGTTTTAATCATTATTGCACTTTAATATATATATATATATATATATATATATCAAAATCATTAGCAATTCAACATTATTTATTAGTGTCTTGTATATGTTTGATGTTTTATATTTATGAATTTGGGATTGCAACTTTTCATTTTGACATGGTGCATATTTGCCAGGTTAAATGATACTTTGGTACACAATTAACGAGCTAACCGTAATGAGTTATGCTAGTTTTGATTGAGTCATAATGTTTCATAATATTTTAAAAAGTTTTATTATACGTTTGTTTTAACTGAGAAAAATTAGCTTACAGTAGAATAGAGTTGTGACTTTGATACCTTTTTTTTTTAAAAGAAAAAAATGTACAACAATAGCTCCTAAACTATGACCTCATACTTATAGGTTCATACTTAACAGTAGTAAGCACAATTGGACCGAGGAATAAGACTTTGAACTTGATCTGGTATGTTGACTGCTGACCGATCTACAAGACAAAATGCAATAATATCATGTTCCATCATCTGCCGTTGCAAAATAGCCAATTTGGTCTAATTTACTCTCCACCTTCTAGACAACTAGACTGCATTTTCTTCTTTAGTCAAAGTCTTCAATGGCAACTTTGTTGACGAACAAAAGAAACGAGTGTATCATTCAACTAACATGGTGTTCGGCTGCGTCTTGACGACGTCCTGGAAATTGTCTTCTCTGCTCTCTTTCCTCGATTCCTCTTCTTCTTCTTTTTCTTTTGTTGAAAAGGGGTGTGTGGTTTTATTACGAATCAACTCATGGAAAACTAGGCAGAATTTTAACGGAACTTGTATAAAAAATAACGGGGCACCGGATAACCTATTTAAGTTATAACTAAATTGATTAAATTCTGAAAGATCCCTCACCAAACAATAAGTCTATACAATATAAGAACAACATGTCTCTCCTAAAATACGTAATAGTCATCTAGTCTAATTTTCCTACCACATAAATGTGGTACAAATATATATCAACTAGAGCATCTTAGCAAAACTTAAAGAAATTATACTTGCTTCATAAAGCTGGCATCCAAAATTTCTTATATTGATGAACCCCTAAGTATACATCTTCTCATTCTCCATATATAGCGTCCGAGTTAGGTTATGTTATTTCTAGCAACCCCGATATCAAGTTTCTTTTGTTTTTGTTATGAGAGTGAAATTTCCACACCCTTATAAGTTACAATCACACACTTGATTTAGTTTTTTTTTTTCTGGTTTTTTTTTAATTTTTTTACGAAAATATCATAAATGTCATTGAGTTTTCTCTTCAGATTGTTTAAGACATTATTTTACAATTTTACATTTAAAAATAGGAGTTAAAATTATGTCAAGATATGTGGATTGTAATTAAAGGTGTGCAAATTTCACTCTTCGTAGTTCTTTTACTAATAGACCCATAAGTTTCACAACCCTCGTGGTTTGATTAGAATCAGTGAATACATGCACGTTGCAACTCCTCTGTGTCTTGTTCTTATGTGTAATATAGACAATAGTCACTAGTCAGAGACGAAGGAATTATTCAAGTATGAAAATGTTAAACTCTTCTGTAATTTAATGAAAATTCAGATTCAAATCAGAGTTTATCAATCTGAATATTGGATTCCAGAAGGAGCAGGTAGCAAGTCCAATCATGTAGCAGGAACCTTCCACATGCTTATTATTTATGGGAAATAACTTGGGTGACCATCGGTAGGTGACAAACACCAATGAAAGATGGACAAGTATCAAAAATAATCATAAACAAACATGTCAAATACATAAAATCTCCCTGCTATGTTCTTATTTAGGGAGGAGAAATGGATGTATGTCTCATATTACTTGGAGTTAGAGCAGAAAATGTTTTGAAAATAGAGAAATAATGAGAAAGCAATGCAGGGAGATTCAATCATAATAATGTCTTCGTTGAAGGTGACTTTTTTTTTTTTTGGGTCAAGAGAAGATGACTCTCCTCGTCATCAACTATGTGAAAAGGTTCTGTTAATCTTCCTTGGAGGCTCCATCATTCCATTTCCAGATATTTCCATTCTAGGACATTATTCCTTGGAGGCTCAAGCTAGTTTGATAACATTTCTCTCATGTCTTTTGGGAAGCGAATTTTCTAGTTGACACATTAGTAGATGTTGGTCACTCTCTTCCTAATCCGAAAATTTGCCTAGATCTCCGATTCAAGCATCTGGCTATTTCTCAAATTTTATGCTTCGCTTCCAATTGTGACTACTGGAACAACCTGGAAAGAGCATAATAATTCATGGTATTTTAAATTATTTATCTTAGAACCACACAGAAATAAACAAAAATTAAATTTCCGTAATCAACTCAAATTAGTTTGTCATGTAGTAAACCTATGGAAGCAAAATTTAACACAAAATTTGGAGCATTTGGAAGGAAAAAAAATCACAAAGAAGAAAGTCAGTCTCCCTTGTATCCAAAAAAAAAACAAAAACAAAAAAGTCAGTCTCTCCATATAGAGTAATCGCACCGCTTTTGATTACTTTTAATGACGGTTGGTGCCTCTGTTACTTTCTCAACAACGACATTGCCATCACAGAGACTGTACCAAACATCCAATCCTTCTAGAATCAGGTGATAAATTATGTCCCCTGATGACTGCGGAGGATGCTCGTTTCTAGGGCTAGAAGCTTCTTCGTCTTGGTAATCATCTGACAGATCAGTCAGGTGGTTATCATTGTGGGACGCAATGAAGGACTCATGAGGTCGTGTTCGCTGAGATACCGATCGAATATCCCATGAAAGCACCTGCTTCAACAAGTTTTGGAACTCATCTGGTGATGCGTACAATGAATTCTTACCCTGAAATTATCAAAATTCAAGACAAAATCAGTCTAAAAATGGATTTTTGTTAAAGAATACAATCTTATTGGAACACAAAACAATAAGAGGGTACATTGTCCAAAGTTATTTTCTCAGTATGTTTAGTGAAAAAGTACAGGCTTTCCATATGGTTGATATATTTCTTGTAGTAGTTATTCTATCTTCATAAAGAATGAGTTTATATGGCTAAATGAAGCTTGAAAGTTTGGATATGTTACAGAAATCTACAAACACATGTCATTGGTTATGGATACCAAACCTACAGGAACATGCAGGGATAGAGCGAAAGAACTAATTTAGATATGGACCCATAAATGTATGCACAGCAAAACTGACCTGAGGATTTGGGGAGGAATGCTGCAAGTTCAGCGAATAGATTCATGACAACAACAGTCTTAATAATTAACCCCAGGACCCTGACGGCCCTACGGTACAGAATGAGATCCGACATATGGGCCTCTCAATCAAAAGTACAAAAGTGACTGCGGATCACAGTGGACCACAATTTGTTGAATAAGTTATTGTCTATCAGATCGAGTATAGAACCCAGGCTCTACAGAACTTAGATAGTTCTTTTATTAACTATGAAAGATTAGACCTAATAGATGCCAATGGACTTGCACACAAATCAACAACAATGTACAGTAATTTTAACTTAAAAATCGCTGAATCTGAAGCACATGGTTAAGCCAACAGGAGTCAGTTTTAGTGGATCTCAAATCCCTCAAGGTCATATTTTTATGTTTAAGTTTCCTGTTTCCGAAAATAATGATCTATAGGTGAACAGTTATATTATGCTTAATTTGTTTATTTTACTTTTGAGACAAGCCCAATTTTGTTTCTGCGCTTAAGTGTTGCATCTGTAAAAGCCTCATTATTGTTAGTGTAATGAAGAGTTTGCTTTTACAGTAAAATGTTAGAAACCAAGATATTAAGGGCCTCTCCAGTAACGTTTTTAAAAATGTTTTTCAAAAATGATTTTTGAAAATAAAAATGTGAAAATGAGATTGTCATTTTCAATTTTAAAAACCCAAATTTGGTACCACAAATGAACACTTAAGATAAATAGAATTGAAAAGATTCCCCTTAAGAATGGGACGTGTTTTTCTCAAAAATATAGATCACTCACTGTTATAGCCCAGCATTGAGCAAGTGACGAAGTGAAGCCCTCAGAGAAACTAATAGAAGCCACTGAAAAAGACTTGTCTACCTGCAACAAACATGGATATCATCTCAAAACAAGGAGGTATTGAATTATTGATAATACAAGTGTTCTTAATGTAACAATTTCATTGTTGAGCAAAATATTGTAGACTAATATTACAAAATCTCAGAAATGTAATATCAAGGAAAATGAACACACAAGACTACAACCAACACACACGCATAGACTATCTTTGTAGAGCACAATACTGTAGACCAATATTTCCGAATCTCCAAAATGTAATGATCAAGGAAAAACTATCCACATCCAAAAGACTACAACCAACAGGATAAAACTATTCACATCCACAAGACTAAGACACTTTCTTTGTGCAGCACAATGTTGTAGACCAATATTTCAAAATCTCTGAAATGTAATGATCAAGGATAAAAACTCAAGACTAAGACCAAGACAGAGACAAACTAATATGTATTACTCATCTAGACCCATGTCAATGTGTGTAGACCCATGTCAATGTGAGTAGACCCATATCTCCAACTTAGAAGCCCAAAGTTCTTGGATTATAAGGGAAGATGGTCTTCTCATCATTTAAAAGTTGAATGTTTTATATTATGAAGTAATAGAGGTATTAACAACCTCTTGAAAGACCATGGAAATAATACCGTTAACCAATTTGGCACTCCTGCTTCCTGGATGCTGTCGCAGTAAGGAAGATATGGTTTGACATCAAGTACGGGCTGTCAAGGAAATTAAACAAGAGTCATTTCTATATTAGAAAAAAAAAAGAACAAAAAAAAAGAGAAGAAGCACAAGACACGTGGGAGATCAAAATTGTAAAACTTACTGTCCCATCAACCAAATCCACACCAGAAAGTAGAAGTATATTTCCTTTTACAGCCTCTACCTACAGTAAACAAAATATAAGACTCCATACTTATTTTCATCAGTATATATCGTTTGTTCAAAATCAGAATCTAATTTCAGATAGAAACAAATACAGTATAGCATGTATTTGGTTCAATGTAACGAGAGAAAACCGAAGAGTTTTGGCCAAAGAATGTTTGCGATAATTGACAATAAAAAGACAGTGTAACACTTCAAAGACACATACTATTGTTCGTACTAGCTCTCTAAGTGCTATGAATACCCCAGCACTAAGACACAATAAAGATACAGCTATGTTAGTTATTCATTAGAAGTCTATGCACCAAGACAATGTCTTGATCACTACTGTATGGAGATCACCAGAACTGCCCCTTCAGCTGTATAGCACTGTTGCAGACATTAGGTTCAATAGCAGTGGGCATCTACATGATCAATGTTACTGATTGAATGTCATATAGAAAAGCACAGACAAATTCTCTTTCTGTTTGCTTATGTCTCATTTTTACCTTATGTTTCTTTCATTTTACATTCTTCATCAACATATCCACAGCCACAGTCGGCCTCTGTTTTCATAGTCCTTTGTCCAAATTCAACCTCTGAAAATAATTTTTGTAAAATATTCATCTTTATAACAATTACAAGTTCAGCACTTTCCTTCCGGATAACTTTTGCTCTTACCCACCACATTTTTACGTTCAATGAAATTTTTGCATCTATAGGATTATACTTGATATTTCTTCTCCCACACCAAAAGGACCTCAAATTTACTTCCTATCAATCAATTTTCACAGGATAATCATTATTATTTTGTTCTTATACGATACTCTTCCATTCTAAAGCTTTTAGAAGGATGAGTTCTGTTTGAAGGCACTACTGATAGTTCACTCCCACCTCCAGCAACTCCAATCATCAGCAGTCTCTTGTTATGCCACAGTCATCTTGGTCAGCCATTCGGACTATAATTTTGCCCAATTTTATCCACGTTTCAACTTCCAACATTCAAGACCAAGTCCATATATAATATATATATACATATACAGTCCTTTTCAAATAAGGACCTCCTTACCTTAGTTAAGGTACGGATTTCCTTAATTTGACCTACTTTCCGATCATATTTTCTCATCATAGCCGTTCAGTATTTAGATATATATGATTAGATCATCTCTGCAAATTTTCAGCTAATTTGATTATCGTTAAGGTATTGAAAATATATTAAATCAATGAACGAACTGAATCTGTTCATCTTGAACCGTACATTCTTTTAACTCTAAATCACAGTTTTAAATGCCTTAACGATTATCAATTTGGCTGAAAATTTATAGAGATGATCTACTCATATATACCTAGATAATGAACGGTTAAGATGAGAAAATGTGATCGAAAAATGGGTCAAATAAAGAAATCCGTACCCTGATCAGCATTGTGTGTGTGAATATATACAAGCCGGATGTGGAGCGCACGTGAGCACTGTCCTTAAAATGCGCACGTCCCTCCGTTAGCCACCGTCCGATGACGACACGCCTCCACCCGAGCGGACTCCAGCAGTGTCCACGATCACTTTCCCTCCCTGGTGAGTCCGCCGAATTCTAGCGAGATCGATCTTGTTTGAAGTTTTGGGTAATCTCGCCGGAAAACTGGAATTCAACGGACTCGCCAGGGAGAAAGTGATCGGGGACGCTGCTAGAGTCTGCTAGGGTGGAGGCGCGCCGTCGTCGGTGTCAGATGGAGGGACGTGCGCACTTTAAAGACATTGCGCACGTGCGCTCCATATCGTTTTCTTGTATATATATATATACAGAGCTTCTCAGCTGCGGACGTCCGCATTTATTCTTACGGTGCAGATTTCCACTTTACACTCACTTTTCAATCGAATTTTCACATCTTCAAGTCTAGTATTTAGATAATAATGTATAGATCATCTCTGCAAAATTTCAGTCAATTTAGTTATCATTAAGACACTCAAAACTGTGTTTTTCTGTTATAAACATGAGCGGTTCAAGTTCGACAAAATTATGTTCATCTATTGGTTTAATCGAGTTTGAGTGCCTTAATGATAACCAAATTGGTTGAAATTTTGCAGAGATGATCTATACATTAGTATCTACAGACTAGATGGTGGAGATGTGAAAATTCGATTGAAAAGTGAATGTAAAGTGAAAATCTGCACCGTACGAATAAATGCGGACATCCGCACCTGAGAAAATCTGTACATATATATATATATAGTCCCTATCCAGAGCGAAGCTTAATTCTGAAATTAAAGTGTGAAGTTCTTTATTTGACACATTTTTCGATCATATTTTAATATTTCCACTGTTCAGTTTGTAGATATATTCCCCTTGATTGATAATTAGCTAAGGGATCCAGGTTGCCATTTTTTCTCTCCAACTAATGCACAAATCTCTTGGGGCTAACACTGCAATGTCTATAAATTTAAATATTTTATTGCTTTCATGAATGATTTGTCACAGTACACTTTGATTTTCTCCATTTACTTCAAAGCTGTTGTGTTTATTGATTTCAAGCACACCAAAAACAAACGTAGAGAAACATGATCTTTCCACAAAATCACTTAAAGTGACAATGGAGTGAAAGAAAGATGTTGTACACCACTCTTTCCTTTTGTAATTTTATTTACACTCATCAATTCACCTGTTTCCATAGCACGCCATTTATAACTTTATAAGAGCTTGAAATCAATTTTGTTCTCAAAAACCTCCAGATTTCCTTGATACAACTTGTACAATTTTTCTTTGAGCTAGGCAGGTGCTCATAATATCTGCCTGGCAAGCTAGATGTATAAAAATAAGACTAATTATAGTAAAGTATATTATTCTTTGTCCCATTTATCAATTTTTATTTATGGAAAACATTCAAATATATCAAACTGCAGATTTAAGAATAAACAACAATAATAATCAGAACAATTCTAAATTCATTTTAATTCAAAGATCTCTGTCATCTTCCTCAACGAGGTTGACAAACTATTCAAGGCAGATCAAGAGAATAACAAATAAAAGATTGCAAGAGGTTTACAATCCCTTCAGATAAAGCTATAGGCATTTTTGAAACCTTCATTTAAGAAAGTAATTACTTGAGATTGTTAATTCAGACGTGGAAAACATATGGAGGATTATATTCAAAGCAATCAAAAAAGGAAGCAAGAAAACAACAGCTACATTGTTGTTGCGCTTGCTCTCAAGCCATTGTAAAGGTTGCACCTAAATAGTATAATCTTACTTTTGCAACAGTGAGCCCAATGGGGCATGGCCTGTGGGGTGATCGGGTGGCAAAGACTCCCATGCGTTCACCTTTCAGTCTTGGCACTCTCACCTACCATCCAGTCAACCTATTTTTAAAGTTAAACAGAATAACACAGTACCTCAACAGACTAAGCAGTATACCAGTGAGTAGAGGCAAGCACCTTGGCCTTAAACTTTGATTTAGCTGGATTCTTCCAAAGCCTCTCTAGATTTGTATTTAGATGGAAAACATAGATAACCCAACAATGCGTGTAGTCTCCAAGACCCTCAAGCGAAGCGGGAGGAACACGGGCTGAATTAAAGATCAGGCATGCCCTGGAAAGAGGTACAATTAATGGTTGCCTGGGCGTCCCATTCCTGCTCATCAGTAAGTAAAGGATCAACAAATAAACTACTTTGCATGCATATAGTTAGAAACTATAAAACTGGAAATGACATATTCCGAATATGTAACAAGGGGAGCAACTGCTGTCAGTTAAACAATTAAACTAAGGGATGACTTGGCAATGTGAGGCCTGTTCGGTAACGTTTTTGAAAAATTCCAAACATAAATATGTGTCTGGTAGTTTAGTGTAAACAAATATGTTTTCATATTCTTTGAATGGGAAGAAAGAAAATGTGAAAACGTCAAATTCTTGTTTTCAGTTTTTTTTTTCGAATAAAAGTTGTAAATAGTTTCTTCTTTTTTATTTTCTACATCTTCAGAATTAGGTCGCCTGACATATTTTCACCATATTATCATTTCGTAAAATGAATATATACGCATGAAAATGTTACCGAACACCATCTTATTTGCTCCACGTGATGGGGTTATGTTGAAAAAGGAAGGGGGAAAATGTCAGGAATCACATTATTATTTTTTGAACGGTAGGGAATCACATACGAGGACATAGAAACTTGGAAATTTTGAAGGTGTATTACCATTCCCAAATCCATTCATGCAACCATAGCAAGAGCATGTATAGGCGTGTGGCATACTGCCCAACGTCCCTAATTCTAATAAGAACCTTCTATGCTATCCTAACTGATATATCTAGTTTATCAATATGACATCTTCCATACTTCACTTTATATTCTTTTTTGGGACAATTCATAGAAACACATCAACGAAATCCATGGAGAATGAATTATGAAGTTAACCTCCACCATTATCTTCAAGGAATGTAAACAAAAGATCCTGGTAGAGATGCCCATCATTACTACCTGGTAGAGAAGCAGGACTGGATGACACCAATAGGTGCCATGGGGTAACAAGTCAGCTCCAAATCATCAACCTTTGGTTCCGTCATCGATTTCCTCAAAGCCTTCATTGAAAATGTCAAGAATTTAGCAACTACAACAGATACCATCAATTGCTTAATGATTACAAATATACAGTAGGCACTGGCATTAAGCATTTAATGCAAAGAGTACCTGCTGAGCCCGAATTCGACCTTGCCTTTCGGAAGCGCAATGCTTCAAGGAGGCCTTGAGGGATTTCTCGAGCTCCCTAATCTTGGAGTCCAGATCCTTCGATTTTCTTCTCATGAAATGCACTGTCAAACAAAGAAAACAAAAGAAACTAATAAGAACGAATCAAGCACAAAAAGAGAGAGCGAGAGAGAAAGAGAAGTTAGAAGCGGACGAGAGAGTGCAGCGGAGGCGGAGAGAGCTGCGAGGGCGACGGCTATGGTGGCTCTTAACAATTTGGAATCTGTAACGAAACCCATGGCTACTCAGTCCTCTCTGTTTTAGTCGTTTAGACTAAGGGAAGTCTTGTGGGTTTTTAGAAAACACATTGACCAGACCAGGGTTAAGACGTGTAAATTGGATCGGGTCGGACCGGTCAGCCGAGCCCAATTTATTTGAACAGATTGACAATGTCGGCCGGACCCAGTGAAGTACTATTAAGGAAAAATGTAAAAACCAATCTTTAATCCATAGTAAAGATATAGAAACACAACACAAACAATTAACACAAGAGTTATCAAATACCTTGGTGCAAAATCTCAATGAGGGAAAAGACACCAAGTTTAGATTATCACTTATAATCTGAATCAGAGTTTACAGAAGGGGTATTTCTTCAACACAAATACCTAACTTGATATTTCTACAACACAAACATTAAGTTCTCAATCCTTTCTCATAGTAAGAACTCCTCACTCTCACACACTGATTTATTCCAAGTGACTCTACAAAGAGAAATTGAAATATATCTACTAACACTACAACACGTATTGTTAGTTCTTCATCGATACTCTCACAGAGTGATTTATTCCAAGTGACTCTACAAAGAGAAATTGAAATCTATCTACTAACACACCGTTAGTTCTTCATTTGATTCTTCAACACAATCAAATTCATCACTTTCACACTTCTTCAGCTGGTTCTAAACCACAACCATATCTCTCAAGTGTTTCCTCCAATTCTCCTCAGATGAACACAACTACTCAACTCTTAAATGCAACCTGACATGCAAATAAGCAGAAGATAGACTTAGGTTATCTAGACCAACACAACAAGCAATTTACAACAAGAGCATGAACACAATTCAACTCAGCGACTTTGATATCAAAGTCTTTTCTCAATGCATACAAAAAACTTGACTTTACAAATCACAACAGAAGCTATTTATAGAGAATAAAATTCTCCCCCTCAACCAATGCATTTCAAAGAAGATCAATTCGTAGTTTGAAAAATATACAATCAGCCAACCATCAGTTTGTGTTTTTCCAAACTAACTTTTTGATCTCCATAACACCTGCATTCAGCGTTCATATTCCAAAATCATATTCTTCACTTTGATCAAGCACTTAACATATCAGCAAAACCATATTCCTCAAAAACATCTCACTCATAAAAATGTAAGAATTGGATTTAGAAAATCATGAAATCAATATTATCAATGCTAATTATCAGTGAGATAAGATAATAAGTATGAATTTAAATTTCCATAACTCACTCATCCAATTGTCAACTTACCATAATAAGATAAAAGAAGATTACCTTGTACATAATCAAGCAACTGATTCTGTTTTACCTCATCAAGGCCTCTGAAGATGCACTTCTTCAAGCTCTTTAGATTTTGACTCCTTCTTCTTGTGTTTCCTAGCTCCACTGGGATTTCTTGTATTGAATAGGAATAATATGTCTATATTCTCCCCCTTTGGCATTGTTATTCAACACAAGATCAAGACCTGCAAGAATATCAACCCAAATCTAACATATACAAAGAATTTTCAGAGATATTAGGAATCAATTTCCATCCTTTTCCAATTTTTGAAAAATCTCCAAGGCAACTGTCAGGACTCATCCCGAATTTCACCCTGAAATTCGGAATGAATCATGTGGGGACCACCTCTAAAGTAGATGTTATCGGAAATTCGGCATAACCTCATTTGAAAAAAGACAACCCTTCCTAAAATACCTACAAACACACTTCTAAGATCATACTCTAACATTGTACTCCTGGAGCCTTCCTGCTCCCCAAGTTCATCACATCTCCCAAAAGAATAAAAAACTAATATAAAAGAATCACACATCCAACAACAAAGACATACAATAAATTTATTAACTGGATTATCAGAGCATATCTAATAATGAAAGAAAAACAATGAATAAAGAATAAGCGGGAGCAGACTCTAACTATTTGACTATGCCTCGACTCCATGTATGCTCGACCTCAAATAAACTTAGCATGTAAACTAGGTATTTGAAACCGAAGGGCCCAGGGGAAAATAATTTAAAACGTTAGAGTGAGTGGATAAAAATAATTTAAATAATTTAACAAAACATAATTTAAATACTTTCCCACATTTAAACTTTATAAACTTAGTTGCACGCAATTTTGATTGTCCATAAAACTTTAAATCCAAAACCACATAAGAATAGACAAACAAGCTCTGCTCGTTGCCAAATACTGAAATCTCGTAAGAAGAGACAAACCAGCCCCGCTAGTTAATCAAATACATACTTTAGAAAATAAAACAAATGGAAGAGATATATCACCATGTAAGAGGAGCCTTCCAGGCTCAGGTCGGAGCCTCCTATGCTCTAGTAGCGTCTCACGCTAAGCGCTCGACTCACCTATGGTGATGACCACTAATAAAGGCTAGCTAACAAGGAATAATAATCGATCAGTGCCTCCCAGGCTATAGTAGCGTCTCACGCTAAGCGCTCGACTCACCTATGGTGAGGACCGCTAATAAAGGCTAGCTAGTAATGAATAAAGGCGACCCTAGTATGGTGACTAAAATCATACGAAAACACGTAAATTCATAAAGCTTTCCCAAGATCAAGCGAATGGTACAGTTCCTAACCATACTTGAAAATTATCATAAGAAATTAAAATTAAACTCAATGACATGTCTCACACGTCAAAATATTCTCAATTTTATAATTATAAGCGAGATTTCATTATCAAATATAAATCGTAAATAATATCTGCACCCGAAATACTTGCTAAAATATTCTCAATGTCAAAATCATTATGCCACAAATAAACGAGGAAGTTATGATGGAGAACTACCGAAAATCCAATTTTCGGTAATCTTTTATAAATCTCAAAGTCAACAAATAAAACAATAATAATTAAATCCGGAAATCATAAGGAATATCAAAACTCAAATACCAAATTAATAACCCAAGCTCGAATCCATAAATCCTGACCTTACTTAAGCAATGCACCAAACTCAAATAAATCCCAAGATCATTTCATAAGCCAAAATTATAATGTAAGCTCAGAAAATAAATTGATAACTTATAAAATCTTGCATGCATATTTATTAAAACCAAAATGTCAACTCACAGGTTGAGCCTAAGCTTAC
The DNA here is from genome assembly GCA_034370585.1 of Fragaria x ananassa. Lineage (NCBI taxonomy): Eukaryota > Viridiplantae > Streptophyta > Magnoliopsida > Rosales > Rosaceae > Fragaria > Fragaria x ananassa. The sequence goes on from CP139760.1 coordinate 7,537,569, forward strand.
TATTGCTCGAAACACTTCTCGAGAGCCGCCTCCAAATATCCAAGTCCTTGAGTCAATCCCACGCCTGACCATAAATTGTAGGACAAATCGGTCAGACCAAACTTGGAAATAATCATTGCCTCGTCTTCTTTCCTAGTTTGACTAGGGTTTCTTAGGTTGACCAAGATTGACCAACTAACGATGTTCAACGTTTTCCAATCCAACCTTTGACTTAACGATTCGAGACATTTACCACTACACGTCCTATTAACCGGTAGACACTTAGGCCTCGCTTAATAATTCATTTTGGTGAACTTCGATTTTGCTTAATCAACTAATGTAATTTCGTTCACTGAAAAACATACGAACCACCTTAAACTATAATACCACCAAATTACTAAGGGCACCCAAAAGGGTTTCCATAAATGAAAAGTTTCTAAAAGGGGAAAAGTTTCCTAAAATAGTAATTTTCCTAACTTTGTAAGTTTTCCAATTATAATCGGAACTTCCCCTTTTCGGAACTACAAATTTGAATTAGAAAGAAAGTCCTCCAAAACTACCTCATCGGCTACTGTTGGAAAAACTGCTCCTTCGCCAAAATCGATCGTCGGATTCCGGCGACTTGCCGAAATATTCACAGGATTCTGGCCACAAAAAATGGCCATAAGCTCCCCGAAAACTCCAAAACACCAAGTTCTCGACACACTTGCAACAAAAAAGCCCAGATTAACCACCAATCCAACAAAATACAAAAATAATGGCATCTCAATCCCAAGACAAGCATAAACAGAGGGATTCCTCACCTTGCCATAATCCCTCACCGGAATTGTGTTCATTGCTAGCCCATATCGTAGCTGCAACACACGTACGCCCCCAATACATCACCCTAAACCTCTGTCTCGATCCCAAATCAACGTAGCTGCTCCAACAACTCCTCCAAATGACGTCTAAGCCTCATATGAAGACCGTAGGGCTTGGTGGAGCTCCCAGAACACATCAGCGGAAAACCCAGAAAAGATGGAATTTAGAGACTTCTGATTAAAGGCTCGAATCAAAGTATTAAAGTCATAGAAAGGGAGAAGAAGGAAAGAGGAGAAGAACCCTACCCCTCGCTATTGCCGTCGTCGTCGGAGCTTGCCAGAAAAAGATGAACACAGTCGTGCTTCAACTAGTTCGATCTCCCTCTAATCTGGTTTGCTTGAGTGATTTGCTTTGGGGGTTTGATAGAGAATGAGAAAAGAAAGAAATTGGTGGTGGTCTCACTGGCTGAGGTGGCCGGAGATGGCAACATCGTGCGGAGAACGCCGGAGGCAAGCAAAGAGGGTGAGAGAGAGAGAGAGCTGGGCTTGGGTCAAAGCCCGAGTGTGGGTTTGACAGAGTCAACCCAACTCTTTTCCTTTTATGTTTAATCCAACAGCCAAGATCAAAACCCTAATTGATCTGACAACCCAGATAAATCCACAATTTTCTAATTTCAGAAAATTCATTTCTTTTTACCAACCTTCGATAAATCGTAGAAAATACCTCAAAGCTCAGAAAACACCGGTGAACTCGTGTCAACATGAACTACGACATCGAGACCTTAATAGAAGAATTTGACATTTTAAGAAAAATTTGAAAATAAACTTGAATGTTACCTTACACCGAACACGATTAAATTCATCAGTAACTCATAGAATACCCTATAAATAGGTAAAATTGGGTACAGGGTGTTACAGCAACAACTACTGATAACACAAAATCAATTTGAAAAACAAAAGCAAACTAAGTTTAAGTTCAACCAAACACACCAATCTAGTGCTTATGCACTTACAAACTGAAAATAGAGCAAATATTGTTCAAAGTAAATTCAAATTTTTTTTAAAATAAACCAAGGGGGCAAAGATAGACCAAAACTTGATCTTCTCTCCTCCTGAATAGCATGCCAAAGATCCTATGGCCATTTTGCCCACTTGTTCTTGTTCCAAAATCTTGATCAATATGCTTCTTCTTTTCTGGTTCCCAAGAATTGAAAGGCTTCTTTGGGACATGCTCATCATCATCTGAATTCTCTTGCATGTCCTCCTGAGAACAGTCTGCATTGGATGATCTTGTTGTCAGGACCCACCCTGGATTTCCCCTTAAAATCCGAGATAAACCCTGCGGGACCCACCTCAAGGGAAATTCTACAAAAATTTTAGCACAACCTCCCTTGAAAATGGGCGACCCTACCTAAAAAATTAACAAACTTCCAACAACACTTCTAAATAATCAAATAATCAACAACTCCTGGAGCCACCCGCTCCCCCAAATAAACAACCACCACATCAACAAAAATAATATCTCAACAGCAAAATTCATAATTCAACATCTCATAATAATAATAATTCCAGATAAAACTTCAAATCATCCCTAGATCGGGTCATAAACCCTTAACACACATCCAAAATAAATACGTCATCCCATGGTTATCAGAGCAAACTAACAAAAAGAAATGAGAAAATACACAGGTAGGTTAAACAGGTAACCTACGGATGAAAACTAGAAGTGGTGGAAAATATGACTCGCCTCCTACACTTGTTGAACCGAACTCTGCAGATTGGACATTTAAAAATGAAAAGCCCAGGGGATTGATTTGTACAAGAAACACGAAACCCTAGTGAAGTAAAAGTGTGAATAACTGGCTAGACAAACACACTAATTTATAGGGAGAGCAACCAAAAAGGCAATCGTCATGCAATGGGCTGAGTCATGAAACTGGGTTTTGAGAAACAAAACAATTTGTCAAGACCTAAACGAGGCCTTGAACAACATCAAACATCTGCAACAACCTAAATTACTTTTCTCAATCTACATGTTAATGTGGAAGAACATGTATATTGCTTTGCAAAGCACATCAACATTTTAAGATGCAATAGCTAATGTTGTGACCAATATCTGAGAAACATTCTACTACTGCTAATGTGGACCTATATACCCAAGTCATAGAAAATTGAACCAATTGTGTCAGTTTAGAACAAAGATTGTGCAAACACATATAAGATGGGGAGTTCAGTTTTCTGAGAGAGTATCTTTGTGAGATCAACACAACTTTCCAATTTTTCCTGTGCAGAGACAAATTCATGATGATATAAGTGTTTATGTTTTTTCACTGCATATATTTTTGAACACTTATTAAGTAAGTCAAATGCAGTCACTCCCAAATCAGTTGATTTTAGGGGACTAGATATTCAAGAGATATCCCACGACATCAATACTCAAGTGTCTGATCTCAGGGCCACACCATTTCATGTAGAACATATGAAGTTCCCCCTCCTCATGCTCTAGTTACTTTGGTTATGACTTAAAATCAACCTCCATGCAATTCACCTTTTTAAAGAGGCCGCTATTTTGTCTTCTGTGTCTTTCTTGAGCACAACTAATAACCTTCTTTTCACACTGTGTCACAACCATAGAACTTAATCTCAGAAAACCATTCCACCACTTTCATATGTGAAACACAATGGTGTTAGTGTGTGTGTGCAGTTGATAACAACTCACATTTTCTCAGGCATATAAGAAGACATAGCATATTATTTAACGCCTCGGACCTTATTTGACCATTTACCGTCACTTGAACCATAAATGAAGATCATTTTTACTTTAACCTTTGTTTTTGAGCTTTTAATAGGTCTAAAAGTTGACTTTTTCTTTCGTTCTAAATTTGAGAAATCTTCCTTCATGAAGTCGTAGAAGACGTTAAACGGAGTCCGTGGATACATGACACGCTGAAAACATAGTTTATATGAATAAGCTACGGTCTAAAAACTGAAGTTACTATTTTTGGAAACTGCTATAAATAGAAGAGGAAGGTTTTCACTTCGGGAAACTTCTATTTTCAGAAATTCAACTCAGCTGTCACTCTCGCGTGACCCATAAACCAAACCCGACCCATTTTCTTTTTCCGGCCATATCTTCTTCGTTTGACATCCGATTGAGGTGAGACCGGTGGTGTTGGATTCACATCTTCCTCCTCTATCTTCCTATGGAGGTTTTGCAGCACTATTTGAGCCGAGGGGAGCCTAGGAAACCAAAAACAGACCGCTATAACTCGTTTCGGCGACCTGATCTCCGCTCCTTCCTCCGGCCACCTCAGATGGTGCCACTACCCACATCTTTAAGGTCTTCCCTCGTATAGCAAACCCTTAAAAGGACTCGAGCCAATTCAAAGTGAAGAAGGAGAATCGACGAATCTAAATTCTAGGGTTCATAATTTGAGATTTTTCTTGTCGAGGTAATTTCTATTATTTACACTTAAAATTGATCTATGTGCTAGTTGAGGAAGTTGTTTGGTTTTTTGGGAGGAAAATTGTGTTAAAATTTTGTGGGCATTAGAGATGGTCAGAGTTTGGTGGTGGCCAGCCACTGCTGCCTGCTGAGCAAACGGCGGCGCAACCTCTTTTGGGTTGTTTTTCGAGTTGTTTGGCTTGTTCATGATGAGAGAAGTCCAATGGTATGAAATTTGAGAATTATGGTCAAGTTTTCAATAGGTTTGGGATTATTCAAAGTTTGGTTTTGTTGGTGTGCTACTCGGGAAGATCCTACCGATGGATTTCCCTTATTTCTGTTTTAGCATGTTGAAATTAATGAAATGATTTTGCGGGTGAAGTTTGGCATGAATCTGATAAGCTTAACCCTAGCTAGGGTAGTGGGTTAGGTGGAAGATTTTCGGGATCTTATATTTAAGCAATTATTTTTCCAAAAATTGGAGTGTGGTTTTAATTATGCTTATGGTGTTAGGATACATGGAGACCTCACACAAGTGGCGTTGCAGATATCGTCGGGCTTATGCCTAAATTTATGAGTGGACATTTTGTTTGTAAATGAATAAGCATGCATGGTTTTTTTTGGAAATTCTCGTTTTATTTTTCAAGCTTATATTATAATTTCGGCTTACGAAATTATCTTGGAATTTATTTGAGTTTGATGCATGGATTAATGATTTATGGATTTGAGCTTGGGTTATTAATTTGATATTTGAGTTTTGATATTCTTTATGATTCCCGGATTTGTTTATTATCATTTTTATTTGTTGACTTTGAGATTTATAAAAGATTTCCGAAAATTAGATTTTCGGTAGTTCTCTATATAACTTTATCGTTTATTTGTGGGTTATTGATCTTAACATTGATAATATTTTAACGACAATTTCGGATTGAGAAATTATTTATTATTTATATTTGATAATTAAATCTCGCTGATAAATATAAATTTGAGAATATCTTGACATGTGAGACGTGTCATTGAGTTTTACTTTATTTTTTTATAATAACTTTTATGTATGGTTGGGAACTGTACTCGTAACTGCAATTGCACGAACTTGGGGAAGCTTTATGGATTTAGATGTTTTCGTTTGATTTTAGTTACCATACTAGGATCGCTCTTATTCATTACTAGCTAGTCTTTATTAGCGGTCCTCACCATAGGTGAGTCGAGCGCTTAGCGTGGGACGGTACTATAGCCTGAGAGGCTCCAACTGATTCTATTTATTACTAGCTAGCCTTTAGTCGAGCGCTTAGCGTGAGACACTATGTCAAGACCCGCTCTGAATTTCACCCTGAAACCCGAGGTGAGTCATGTGGGGACCACCTTCAAGGAAAATTTACCAAAAGACTCGGCAAACCTCCCTTGAAAATGGACAACCCTAAGTCGAAAGAATTATAGAACCACTCTTTTAACCAATAAATTAACATCCTCCGCTACAACCCAAAAGTAGCCAGAATAAGTTATACAAAAATCCCAACAGTATTCAGAGCTACTAAAAATTAAAAACACAATGGAAGCTGACAATCTCCTTGTAGATTAAACAAGCAACCTACAGGCGAAATGTAGCGCATAGATGGGTCACTATGCCTCAACGTCGTCTTCTAGACCTCACACGAAAGCTGCAGACTGGGCATTTTAAAAATGAAGAGCCCAGGGGAAATATTCAAAAACGTCAGAGTGAGTGGACAAAAACAATTTCGACAACAAAGAAATATTTCCCCAAAAATACTTTCAAAGAAAACTCTTAACTCGAAAATTCTGAACTAGTGTCTAGCCTCGCTAGACACCCAAACTTTAAGAAAAAGGCCTCTCAGGCTAGAATATTATATATATATATATATCAGTATGTATTCACACTCGTCTATCTCTTGTACGATATCTTTGAATAAGCTAAAAAAATAGATAATTATACAAGACTACGACACTGACGTCTAATGCTCACGTCACCCTATACTGGAATTGTACCTCAGTATGGGGGAAACACACGAGTGGGTATATATACGTGCTGATTCCTTGTACGAATTCTATGAATGAATTCGAAAAATAGAAAGTCGTACAAGGCTACGACGCTGGTGTCTAACGCTCACTTCACCCCATACTAGAATTGTACCTCAGTATGGGGGAAAATCACGTATAGCTAGCTAGCATTTATTTATATACACACTCTTTTATTTATATGAGTATAATCACCGAAATTCTCAATTTCGGGAAATTTCCAACAACAGAAAATTATTCAACAATAAAGCATTTTAAGCACATTATTTAAAACAAAGGCCCACTCACAAATTAGGCCTAAAACTGATGTCGGTCGGAGGCCTTGTCAGCTCGAGCCTCCTCGCGTCCTGTTCTAAAAATATAAATAAATCCTTAATTAACACACCGACGCTTAAAGAAAATAGGCGTAATTAAAAATGAGCTTAGCGCGTTTAACCAAGCCTATCGCCCAAACTCATACTTTCACTACCAACCAAGAAACCTCCACAAATTTTAACCGACATCCTCTAAACATCTTCCACCTTTCTAACCTTAAATAATCACGTGGCCGGATTTTAACTTATTAATCAGCCAAAAATACCAAACTTTAAAAATTCCCAAACCTATCCAAAACTCCTCCAAAAATTATAAAACTCATTCCATTAAACTCCTCATAAAATTCCCTACAAAAAACATTTTTTTCCCTGCGGCGGCCGGCGGCCAGCTCCGGCATCCTCCAATGCCCACCAAAATTTGACAACACCTTCCTTTCAACCTCCTATACAACTTTCCTAACTACCACAAACACCAATTCCAAGCCTAACTATGCCAATCGAACGAAAACACATAAAAAGCCCCAGAATTTCCATTACCGATTTCTCCTTACCTAGCTCGAGATGGAGGGAGCCCTTTGGAGGGATTGCTGCACAGGAGGAAGACTTTCTTTTGAGCTAAGGCTCGCCGGCTATGGCGGCCGGAAGGAGTTCCGGTGACGGAAGCGTTTGGGCAGTCGGACCTCTCGGCGGGCTTTTCTCCCGATTGGCAGCGCTAGGGAGCCTCTCATCGGTCTAGAAAGGAAGCTGGGTCAGAGGCCGACTGATTGGGACCGGTGCGGCGGCAAACGGAGGTCCGACGGTTCCAGGCAATGAGTGGGTCGGGGAGGGAGAGAGAGAAAGCGGGAGGAGAGAGAAAGAGAGGGGGGACTGACTGGGCTTGGCCCAAAACCGGGCCAACCCACCAAATTAAAACCCAATCCAAAACACCCTAAAAATAATACCACATTAAAAATTACCTTTTACTAGCAAAAATAACCATTTTTACTGTCGTCACATTTTCTTCCTTCGAATAAATCATACGAAATAATCGTTCCCTACAACCTCTCTGGGGACCAATTAAATAAATCCTCCGCTACATTCCAAAAGTAGCCAGAACACAAATTACACCGAAGAATTCCAAAAGTATTCAGAGCTACTAAAAATGAAATAAAATACAGCGAAAGCTAACAAACCCCTAGTAGATTAAACAGGTAACCTACTGGCGAAATGTAGTTGATAGATGGGTCACTATGCCTCGACTTCTCTTGCTAGACCTCACGCGAACTCTGCAGACTAGGCATTTTTAAAAACGAAGAGCCCAGGGGAAAATATTCAACACGTCAGAGTGAGTGGACAAAACGATTTCCGTCAACAAATAAATATTTCCCCAAAATGCTTTCATCAGTGGCAAAATACAAAGGCTCCACTGGAAAGATTCTGAACTGGGGTCCAGCCTGGCTAGACTCCAAAACTTTAAGAAAATGCCTCTCAGGCTTGGATATTATATATAGTATGTATGCACACCGTAGACTTCAGCTCCGTCTGCCGCCGCCGTCCGGCCACTGCAGACCGCCGGACCACCTTCGTTCGGACCCCTGTTGTCCCCTCTCTCATTCTGGGCCGGTGACCGCGCCTGGGACGCCACCGATTGAAAGGAATCCCGCCCGAGCTACCGACTGCTCCTTCGCCGGAGCTCCTACCTCCGGCCACCATAGCTCGTGAAACTTGGCTCATCTAGTAGCTCTCATCAAGGTTAGTGATCCCTCAAAAGGAATCGACTTAATTCGATCTTAGTATGGAGATATGTTTAATTGAAATTCTAGGGATTTATGGAGGTTTTGATTCGATTACCCTAGTTAAGCTTAGAATTGGACTAAGTGCTAGTTATGAAAGTTGTTGTGCTTGATGAGAGGATTATTCTGTTAAATTTTGGGAGGCAATGGACGCTGCCGGAGTACGGCTGCCGGCCGCCGCTGCCGGTGGAGCAAGCGGCGGCGCCGCCACTTGAAGGTTGTTTTTCAGGTTTTTGAGTTTGTTATAATGAGAGGAGTCTAATGAAGTATAGTTTGGAATTTTTGGAGGAGTTTTGTTAAGGTTTGAGATTTTTAAAATATTAAGGATTTGTCGGTTATTAGAATGAAAATCTGGCCGTTGAATTTCCTTGGTATTTAGCCTGGAATGTTAGAATTGATGATTTGAGGTTGTGGTGGAGTTTGATGTGAATCCGGTGAGTTTAACCCTAATAAGAGCAGAGGGTTAAACGGAAGAGAGTTAGATATTTTTATTCACGTAATTATTTTCCGGAATTAAAGTTTGGTCCTAAGCATGGTTGTTGTGCCAGGATTCGAGGAGACCCCACTTGAGTGGTGATTCGGAATTCGTCAGGCTTAGGCCTAAATCTGTGAGTGGACATTTTGGTTTTTATTTAATATGCATGCAAGATTTTCTAAATTAGTATTTTATTTTCCGAGCATATATTATAACTTCGTCATATGAAATGATCTTGGAAATTATTTGAGATTGATGCATGGATTAAATGTTGGTCATAATTTATGAATTTGAGCTCGGACTGATAATTTGAGATTTGAGTTTGGATTTTCTTTATGATTTCTGGATTTGAGATTATATCCAGATTTGCATATTGCCTGGTTTTCGAAAGGTGAAAATTATTTAAATTAATTATTTCATTGAGCATTTTAACGTGTGGAACACGTCATCGAATTTAATTATTTTCTTTACTCTTTGAATTCTTTGAGTACGGTTGGGAATCGTACTTATGCTTAAGTTATGAGTTTCGGGGAAACTCACATGGATTTATGTTTCTTTATTTATGTCATACTTGTTGGATCGTTATTATTCATGCTAGCATGTTGTTCCGCCTTTCGAGGCGATGTAGCTTCCACGTTTTAAGTGGGGTTACTCAAGCCCTTTCCGCCTTCGGGTGATGTGATGTAGTCGACGACATCACGCAAGCCCTGCATTTTCTCTGTTATCATGACATGGAAGTGTAGGGAGTATGGGAGTACTTTGCCTGGGAGGCAACCGAGTCTGAGAGGCTCACTTGTATGGGTAAATCGATTTACTATTTATTGTTGTTTTGACTAGCGGGGCTAGTCCATTATTTTGGTATTTTCTTCAATGAAGGTTAGTATTTATCTTTGTCAATATTTTGACTAGCGGGGCTGGTCCGTTTCTTTGGGATTTTCCTTATGAAGGTTTTATCAACACTTGCATGCAACGGATTTCTTGATTATTAGAAAATGGGAAAGTAATTAAATTTGGTTAGTTATGTTGCAATCAGTTATTTGTTTATTTTTCGTCCACTCACTCTAACGTTTTTATATTACTTTTCCCTGGGCCCTTCGGTTTCAAATGCTCAGTGTGCAGGCTAAGTTTTAAAGGAGGTCGAGCGTACATGGAGTTGAGGCATAGTCAGAGGCTGCTTCCGCATATTCTTTATTCGTTGTTTTTCGTTCAACTTTAGATATGCTCTGAAAGTCCAATAGTAAATTATTAATAGTCCTTATTCTTGGTTGTGGGATTATTAGAGTTGAATAATTGTTATTGGGAGATGTGTTGATCTTGGGGAGCAGGAAGGCTCTAGGTGTTGAGGCTGGTTTGTTTGGTTATAGAAGTGTTAAGTTGGATTTTTCAGGTAAGGGTTGTCCATTTTCAAGGAAGGTTATACCGAATTTTCGGTAAATTTTCCTTGAAGGTGGACCCCGCAGGATTTACCTTGGGTTTCAGGGTGAAATTCGGGGTGGGTCCTGTCAACGACGCTCACGTCTAACGCTCACGTCACCCATACCGAAATTGTGCCTCGCGTATGGGGAAAATCACGTATAGCTAGCTAGAATTTAATCATATACATACTATTCTCATATAAGAGTATAATCACCGAAATTCTCAATTTTAGGAAATATCCAACAACAGAAAATCATTCAAATGATAAAGCATTTCGAACACAATATTTAAAACAAAGGTCCACTCACAAGTTAGGCCTAAGCCTGATTTCGGTTGGAGGTCTCTTCCGCTCGAGCCTCCTCACGTCCTGTTCCATATAAATAAAACCTTAAATAAAACACCAATGCTTAACGTAAAACATGCATGATTAAATATGTTTCGCGCTCAACCAAGCCTAACACTCCAAAATCTTAAATCCACTGCCAACCTCAAAACTCCACAAATTTTACCGACATCCTCAAAATCACCTTCCACCAAATAAAATCCAATGGCCGAATTATAAATTAATAATCCACCAAAAATACCAAACTTCAACAATTCTTAAACCTATCCAAAACTCCTCCAAAAATTCTAATACTTATTCTATTAAACTCCTCACATTTTTCTCCACCAAAAATATTTTCTCGGCGACGGCGCCGACAGCGACGGCCAGCGACCAACTCGGACGACCTCCGATGATCACCAAAATTTGGCAGCATCTTCCTCTCAACCTCCTCTACAACATTCCTAACTACCACAAACTCCAATTCTAAGCCTAACCACGTCAATCGGACACAAACACACAATAAAGCCCTAGAAATTCAAATTCTGATTTCTCCATACCTAGATCAAGATGGAGCGAGCCCTTCGGAGGGATTGAAGCACGGAAGGAGGACTTCCTTTTGAGCCAAGGCTCGCCGACTATGGCAGCCGGAGGAAGGAGTTCCGGCGAAAAAACGATTTCGGCAGTCGGGGCTCTCGGCGTCGATTCCTCCTTCACGGTGGCGCTAGGGGGGCTGCCACCGGTCTAGAACTACAGCTGGGTTGGAGACCGACCGAACGGGACCGGTGGGGCGGGCTGGGGCGGCCGGATGGCGGCGAACGGGCGGCCGGAAAATCTCGGCAGAAACTGGGCTCGGGAGCGGGAGCGGGAGCGGGAGAGAGAGAGAGAGAGAGAGAGAGAGAGAGAGAGAGAGAGAGAGAGAGAGAGAGAAAGAAAGAAAAAGGCTTTCGGGCTTTGACCAAAAACAAAGCCCGGTCCAACTTAAACATAACCCAATCCAAAAATTTAACACCCTAAAAAATAATACCCCAATAAAATTACCTTTTACTAGCAAAAATTACCATTTTTACCTTCGTCATAATTTCTTCCTTGGAATAATCTCACAAAATAATCGTCCCTACACCTCTTTAAGGATCAATTATATTTTTCACTTATTGACGAACACGGTAAAATTCTTATTACCACTATGCCAGTAATAAAGGTAAAAAAAATTATGGGGTGTGACAATTCTCCCCTCCTTACAAAAATTTCGTCATCGAAATTTACAAACTCGCTACTCAAAGAGATAAGGATACTGCTGCCTCATTTGCTCCTCTGACTCCCAAGTAGCTTCCTCTACTTGGTGGCTTCTTCAAAGCACTTTGATGAGCGGAATTGACTTACTCCTAAGCACTTGTTCCTTCCGATCTAGAATCTGAACCGGCTCCACTTCATAGGACAAATCCTTCTACAGACTAATCGGCTGCTCTTCCAGCACATGAGAAGGATCGGCAACATACTTGCGAAGCATGAATACATGGAACACATTATGTATCCTGGACAACTCCGGAGGCAAAGCTAACCGATAGGCAAGAGAGCCAACTCGCTCTATTATCTCATAAGGCCCAATATACCTCGGACTAAGCTTCCCACGCTTGCCAAAACGTACTACCCTTTTCCAAGGAGATAGTTTCAGGAACACCCAATCACCTACTTGAAACTCAAGGTCCTTCCTGCGGACATCTGCATAACTCTTTTTACCTACTCTGAGCAGCCTTGAGTCTATCCCTGACCACCTTGATCTTCTCATTTGCATACAGCTCAGCCAATTTATCCAGCGAATACTTCTTTCCGTCATGCCCTTCACGGATACGAGGTAAACTGAAGACAAAATCCATGGTGATGTGGTCACACTTCCACACTAGAATAGGCAACGGCTCAAGCAACCTTAAAGGTTTCTGCCTTTCAGCTTTCACCTGCTAACAAATCAGACACCTACTCAGAAAAGCTGCAATTTCCCTCTTCATGTTTGGCCACCAATAATAATCCTTCAGAGTCCGATACATCTTTGTACTCCCCGGGTGAGCAGCATAAGCAGAACTATGAGCTTCCTCCATTAGCTCATTCTTTAACTCTTCGTTCCTCTTTGGCACACAAAGCCTATTTTTGAACAATAACGACCCATCTCTTCTTACCGAAAAATTTACGGCGGCTCCATTAGCTGCTCTTTCCATCAACCGAACTATGGAAGGATCATTATACTGTGCCTCCCGCACTTTATCAACCAAAATTGGCCTCACATGGAAACTAGCTACCAAACCACCCACTTCATCCACCGCTAAATCCACCCTGTAGCTCGCAGCTCACAAAGAAGTGGAACTCGAACCATCCTTAAGTGAAACAAAGACACGGAGGAGCATCAGCTACCACATTAGCCTTTCCTGGATGATACTCTATAGTGCAATCATAATCACTGATCAACTCCATCCACCTTCTTTGTCTCATATTCAACTCCCTTTGTGTGAACACATACCGAAGACTCTTGTGATCGGTAAAAATCTGACACTTGGCTCCATAAAGATAGTGTCTCCATAACTTGAGAGTAAAAACCACAACAACAAAGCTCTAAATCATGAGTGGGATAATTCACCTCATGCAGCTTCAATTGCCTAGAAGCGTAGGCAATCACTCAATCATGCTGCATCAAAACCCCACCTAGACCTCATCTAGAAGCATCACAAAACACCACATACTCCCAGCTATCATCCGAAAGTGGCAACACCGGAGCACTAGTCAAGCGGTTCTTCAATTCTCGAAAACTTTGCTCACACTGATCTGATCACTCAAACTTCACTCCTTTCTTGGTCAATCCCGATAGTGGAGCTACAATCTTTGAAAAGTCTTGCAAAAAACGCCGATAATAACCTGCTAACCCCAGGAAACTACGAATCTCAGTCACAGTTATGGGTCTTTTCCAATTGGACACCGCTTCCACCTTCTGGGGATCCACACTAACACCTTCAGCTGAAACTACATGACCCAGAAAACCCACCTTATCCAGCCAAAAGTCACACTTGCTGAACTTGGCAAACAACTGTGCATTCCTCAAAGTCCGCAATATTAATCTTAGATGTTTGGCATGCTCCTTCTCACTTTTCGAGTACACCAAAATATCATCTATGAACACGATCATGAAGCGATCAAGATATGGACTAAACACCCTATTCATGAGATCCATGAACGCCGCGGGTGCATTAGTAAGTCCAAAAGGCATCACCACAAACTCATAATGACCATAGCGTGATCGAAATGCAGTCTTGGCTACGTCACTATCCCGAATCCGCAACTGATGATAACCAGATCTCAAATCAATCTTTGAGAACACCGAGGCACCTCTCAACTGATCAAACAAATCATCAATATGAGGCAACAAATACTTATTCTTCACTGTGACTTGATTCAGCTTCCTATAATCAATGCATAGTCTTATGGTGTCGTCTTTCTTCTTAACAACCAACACCGGGGCACCCCATAGAGACATGCTAGGCCGAATAAAACCCTTATCCACCAACTCCTGCTGTTGAGTCTTCAACTCTTTCAATTCTGCTGGAGCCATTCTGTAAGGTTCCTGTGAGATAGGCATAGTTCCAGGAAGCAACTCGATAGAAAAATCTATCTCCCTTACAGGAGGCAAACCAGGTAAATCCTTGGGAAATGTATCCGGAAACTCTCTTACTACATGAATACCCCCTACTTCCAACACTCCTATACTTGCATCCACAACATGAGCTAAGAATGCCTAACAGCCTTTATTTAACAATTTCCTAGCGGCCACAGCTGATTGATGGCAACTCGAAATCACATCTTTTTCCCCCTGAAAAACAACCTCAAAACCATCCAGACTTCGAATAACCACTTCTTTTTGGAAACAATCCACCATAGCTCTATAAGTCTCCAAGAAGTCCATCCCCAAGATCACATCAAACTCCACCATATTTAGAGGAATTAAATCGGCCTTGAAATTAAATCCCTCTACTAGCACTTCACACCCACTAAACACCCAATCTATTCTCTTCACCTCACCAGAGGGTAGAGAGACATGCCACTCGCCTGGAAGAGGCGATGATGGCACATTGGCATGGAGGACGAATCTACTAGATATGAATGAATGCGTGGCTCCGAGATCAATTAAAGTAAGAGCTGGTTGACCAAAAATTAATAACGTACTAATGATGACATCTGGAGAAGTACGACCCTCTAGCATGAAGTCTAGCGCGAGTCATAGGACGTCCATGCTGACCACTACCCTGCTACAAGCCACCCCTGGCTGCTGAACCACCGTGAGAACCACCACTGGAGCCTCTGGCTGAAGACTGACCGACTCGCTGAGAAGGGGCAGTTCTCTGTGCCAACAAAGGACAGTCTCTCCTGAAATGATCATGACCACCACACTCAAAGCATCCAGATAACTGCTGCTAACCAAAGGAAAAAGACTGACCACTAGATGATCCCCCTAGGAACTACCACCAGCACTATACTGAACGCCGTACTGCCTACCCAACTGGCTCCTGGAGGGTCTCCTGAAACGTCCTCTATTTCTACTCTGAGGACCAGAACCTGATCCCCCACTACTGCCACTACCTGCTGAAGATCCAGAAGCGAACGATGAAGCAGCCTTCTTAGATGGACCCTGACTAGGAACATTGAAATCTCGAGGCCAAGCACTATAAGTCCCCCTGGTCTCAATGGCCATAGCTGCTCCAACTACATCAAGGAATGTCGATAGATAACACTGACCATCTTATCTGCATAAACTCCGCCAAGTGCCCCCAATAAACATATCAATCCTGGTCCTCTCATCAGGAACCAAATAGGGCACATGGTAGCTCAAAGTATTGAACCTCTACTCAAACTCGATGACTCCCTCATCGTCTCTCTTCTTCATGTTCAGAAAATCTAACTGAATTCTACTACGATGAGAGTGATTGAATTATTGACCCAAGAAGAGCGTCTTAAACTGCTCCAAGGTCATAATCTGAGCACCATCATTATTCCTCCTGGCAAAAGTCCACCAATGATGAGCTGAATCATCTAGAAAAGACACTGCCATCTTCACTTTCTTTTCTTCTAACAGTTATGTGCTCTTGAAAGCCCTTTCCATCTTGTCTACCCAAGAATAAGCATCAAGGGGTCCCTTGGCACCCTTGAACTCTACTGCCCCTGCATCAGAAACATCTCTCTTCTTCACAGATCGAGGGTGCTGAACCCTATCCAAAACACCCCTTAGCATGTCCCCAATAGAATCAGCTAAACCTCTCACTTCATCATGCTCATTAGTGTTGGTCGAGTTAGCCACACGAGGTTGGCGTCTAGGAGGCATAGTACTTGAGGAGGAAGATATTTATTAGTCTATAAACAAGACTAACAGAACTATCATACATACCCAAAAACACATAGCATCCAAAGCATAAACTGTTGATGAATCCGCCGCGGTTGGATCACCACTCTATAGACACTACGGGTACTTAGGCAAATATGATAGTGAATAGGAGACAGAAAACACAACCTAGAACTCTGATACCAACTTTCAGGACCCGCCCCGAATTTCACCCTGAAACCCGAAGTAAGTCTTGCGGGGATCACCTCCAAGGAAAATTTACCGAAGAACTCAGCAAACCTCCCTCGAAAATGGACAACCCTAACCCGAAAAAATTATCGCCCTTTTAACCAAAAATAACATTTTCCACAATAACCCAAAATTATCCAGAACAAGTTATACAAAAATCTCAAAAGTATTCAGAGTTACTAAAAATAAAAACAACGGAAGCTGACAATCTCCGAGTAGATTAAACAAATAACCTACTGGCGAAAAGTAGCGGAAAGATTGGTGACTATGCCTCCACGTCTCTTTCTAGACCTCACCCGAACGCTGCAGACTGGGCATTCTAAAACGAATGGCATTACATCAGAGTGAGTGGACAAAAGCAATTTCGATAGAACAAATAATATTTCCCCAAAAAAATACTTCCAAGGAAAACGCTTTACAAGCGACAGCTTAAAAGCTTAAATAAAAAATTCTTACTGGTGTCTAGCCTCTCTAAACTCCCAAACTTTAATAAATGGCCTCTCAGGCTAGGATTATATATATCAGTATGTATTTACACTCTTCTATTCCTTGTACGAAATCTATGAATAAGCACGAAAAATAGATAGTCATCCAAGGCTACGACGCTGGCATCTAACGCTCACGTCGCCCCATAATGGAATTGTACCTCATTATGGGGGAAACGTACGAGTGGATATATATACATGCAGATTCCTTGTATGAATTCTATGAATAAATACGAAGAATAGAAAGTCATACAAGGCTACGACGCTGGCGTCTAACGCTCACGTCACCCCATAATGGAATTGTACCTCATTATGGGAGAAAGACACGAGTGGATGTATATACGTGCAGATTCCTTGTATGAATTATATGAATAAATACGAAGAATAGAAAGTCATACAAGGATATGACGCTGGCGTCTAACGCTCACATCACCCCATAATGGAATTGTACCTCATTATGGGGGAAAAACACGTATAGCTAGCTAGCATTTATTTATATACATACTATTCTCATAATCATTTATATATGAGTATAATCACCGAAATTATCAATTTAGGAGATTCCTGCACAGGAGAAGAGCTTCCTTTTGAGCCAAGGATCGCTAGCAATGGCGGCCGAGGAACGAGTTCCGGCGATGAGAAGTTCCGGGCAGTCGGAAGTTCTGGGCTCGGCTGCGGCTTCTCGGCAGCGCTAGGGGCTCGGTCACCTACCCAGAAATGAAGAGGAGAGGATGGTGGTTCGAACGGGACCGGAACGGCAGTCTAGGGCGGCCGGACGGCGGTGAACGGGCGGCAGGAAATCCGGCACAGAGAGAGAATCGGGGAGAGAGAGAGAGCGCGCGAGCTAGAGGAGAGAGGGAAGAAAAGAGAAAAAAAAGGTTGGGCTCGGCCCAGCCGGTCCACCATCAAATACCCACTCCAAAATTTAACACCCAAAAAAATACCCCAATAAAAATTACATTTTACTAGCAAAAATTACCATTTTTACAGTCATCACAATTTCTTCCTTCGAATAAATCCTACGAAATAATCGTCCCCCTCTGGGGACCAATTAAATTATACATTTAATGACGAAGACGGTAAAACTCTTATTACCACTATGCTAGTAATTAAGGTAAAACTTAAGGGTCGGGGCGTGACACCATCAATGGTACTTATGGCGGTTCTGCAGGTAGGGGTGGCTCCCTGCAAAGTAGTGGTCAGCGTGGGCGTCCCCAGACTTGCGCTAGACTTCATGCTATGACCCAGTAGGAGGGTCGTACTTCGCCAGAGGTCGTCATTGGTATGTTATTAATTTTTGGTCAGCCTGCATTTACTTTAATTGATCTCGGAGCTACACATTCATTTATGTCTAGTCCACACCAATGTGCCATCATCGTCTCTTTTAAGCGAGTGGCATATGTCTCTACCCTCCGGCGAGATAATGAGAATAGATTAGGTATTTAATGATTGTTAAGTGTTAGTATAGGGATTTAGTTTCAAGGCAGATCCAATTCCATTAGATATTGTGGAGTTTGATGTGATCATGGGAATGGACTTTTGGGAGGTATATAGAGCTATGATAGATTGTTTCTGAAAAGTAGTGATGTTTCAAACTCCAGATGGACCTAAGGTTACATTTCAAGGGGAACGGGATGTCATTTCTAGCTATCTGATATCAATAGTTGTTGCAAGGAAATTATTAAATAAAGGTTGTCAAGCGTATTTAGCGCACATTATGGATACAAGTGTGAGAGTTTTGAGAGTGGAAGATATTCCTGTAGTAAGGGAGTTTCTAGATGTTTTGTTAGGACCCACCTCGAATTTCACCTTGAAACCCGAAATAAATCCCACGGAATCCACCTCTAAAGAAAATTTACAGAAAATTCGGCATAATCTATCTTGAAAACGGACAACCCTTACCTGCAAAATTTCAAATAAACACTTCTATTATAAATCATCCATCCTTAACTCTTGAGTCTTCCTGCTCCCAAAATACATCAAGCCTTAATACATCTCCCAAAATACATCAAGCCTTAATCAATTAATAACAATCTCAAATGGTTATCAGAGCATATCTATAACGAAGGAAAAACAAAGATTAAAGAATAAACGGAAGCAACCTCTGACTATGCCTCGACTCTATGTATGCTCAACCTCATTTATACTTAACCTGCAAACTGGGAATTTAAAACCAAAGGGCCCAGTGGAAAGTAATTTAAAAACGTTAGAGTGAGTAGATAAAAATAAATTAAATAATTTAACAAAAACGTAATTTAAAAAACTTTCCCACGTTTTAAACTTTAAAAACCTCGATACATGCAACTTTGAGCAAACATTTAACTTTATAATCAGAAATCTCATCCGAATGGACAAACCAGCCCCGCTGGTTAATCAAATACAAAAATTTCATAAGAAGAGATAAACCAGCCCCGCTGGGTAATCAATTACATAAAAGAGAAAATAACACAAGGGGAAGAGATATCACCACATAAGAGGAGCCTCCAAGGCTCGGGTCGGTGTCTCCCATGTTATAATAGCGTCTCACGCTAAGCGCTCGACTCACCTATGGTGAGAACCGTTAATAATGCTAGCTAGTAATGAATAATAGCGACCCTAGTATGGTGACTAAAAATATACGGAATCACTTAAATCCATAAAGCTCCCTCAAGATCATGCAAATGGTACGGTTCCCAACCGTACCATTGAAAATTGTTATAAAAATTATAATAAAAAAAAAAATCAATGACGTGTCTCACACGTCAAAAATATTCTCAAGTCCATAATCAAAATCGAGATTTAATTATCAAGTACAAATTGTAAATAATTTCTTAATCCGAAAATACTCGCAAAAAATATTTTCAATGTCAATTTTGATAATCCACAAGTAAATGAGAAAGTTATGAATAGAGAACTACTGAAAATCCTATTTTCGGTAATCTTTTATAAATCTCAAAGTCATCAGAATAAAACTGATAATAATTAAATTCGAAGTCATAAAGAATATCAAAACTGAAATACCAATTTTATAACCCGAGCTCAAATCCATGAATCATGACCAACAATTAATCAGTGTTTCAAACACAAATAAATTCAAGACCATATTATAAACCGAAATTATAATATAAGCTAGGTAAATAGAACAATAATTTCCCAAAATAAATCATGCATACATATTCTTTTAAAAACAAAGTGTCCACTCACAGTGCTCAGTTTTGTCTGCCGACGGTCCAAGGCCTCCTCCACACGTCCTGAACAATAAATAATATTAAATCTCTAGACTAGATTAATACTTTAATAAAAATTCCGAACTAAAAGGAAGCCTATAAATTCTTTTATTTTGCCCAACTTCTCCACTTTTAATATATTACGGCCCGAACTTCACCACAATCATCGATAGCCCTAAAATAACCTTTTTAAAGCTTAATTCATAATAATCCAACGACCAGATTTTCATTATAACAACCGCCAAAATTCTTAATCATTGAAAAATCTCAAACCTTATCAAAACTCCTCCAAAAATTTCAAACTTTACATTATTAGACTCCTCTCATTAAAACCAACTCAAAAACATGAAAAACTACCCTAAGCGGCGGCCAACAACCTTACTCCGGCTACCTCCACTGCTCCCCAAAATTTAACACAATATTCCTCTCAACACGCACAATAACTTCCATAACTAGCACAAAGTCCAATTCTAAGTCTAACTAGGGTAATCAAACCAAAATAACCAAAAATCCCAATTTATACCCTAGCATTTCAAATGCCTGATTCTCCTTACCTAGCTCAAGATGAATTGAAACCTTTTGAGGTTTTGTTGTGTGGGAGGAGAGCTTCAAAACGAGACCAACAGCTCTAATTTTGGTGGCCGGAAAAATGAGATAAAATTTTATTATGGTGTGACGTGAGCATTAGACACAAGCATTGTAGCCTTTTATGAATTTCTATTTTTCTTATATTTTCATAAGAATTCATACAAGGAGTATGACAAATGTAAATACACACACACACACATATAGTTTAGCCTGAGAGGCTCTTTATTACAAAGTATGGGAAACTAGCGAGGCTAGCCACGTTTTTGTTAATTTTTAAGTTAAAAGCTCGTGAGCTTGTCCCATGCAGCATAACTTCTCTATGAAAATTAAATCGGGAAAGCATAATAATTTTTATTTATTCATTTTATTAAATTTATTTTTGTCTACTCATTCTAACTTTTTCGAATGTTCTCCCCTGGGCCCTTCGTTTTAAAAATACCCAGTCTACAGAGTTCGGGTTGGTACTAGTAGGAGGCGAGACATAGTTACCAACATCACTATCACTTTTTACCAGTAGGTTACCTGTTAACCTACCAGTGTATTTTTCTTGCTTCCCTAATTTTAGTAGCTCTGATTACCTTGAGAAATATTGTATGATAATTTGGGTTATGTGTTATTAGGGGTGTTACTTCGAAACCGAAAACCGAAAAAAACCGCACCGAAAACCAAACCGTAACCGAAAAAACCGCACCGAAAAAAAACCGCACCGAAAATTAAAAAACCGAACCGAACCGGAGCTGTTCGGTTCGGTTTTCGGTTTCGAGTCAGTGAAAACCGAACTGAACCGTTTGAACCGAAGTCAACGGTCAAACTGTAAAACGGGCATTGCATCAGTTACTTGTCTATGTTGTTGCAGATTCATGGCTTCTCTAGACACGGTTCCCACCTTTGAGCTCATTTTCATTCAGTTTCCCAAGCAAAACTACTCACTCTGTGATTTTGAAGCCACAGACACAGTGGCTACCATCAAGGTAAAATATAATAGTGAGTATGCTTACCATACAAATCATCTGGGCCCTCAACACACATTTAAGTACCAGGGCAGATTATTGACCATCCATGATGATCTTAAGAAGTTGCCAAGGAATTCTCTCCTTTATGTGGTTGATTGCACTAATGATGTCAACTGTTCCAAAACGCCTTCAATGGATAATGAGGAGCTGCTCTCTCCCCGCATATCAAACAATACTGATGATGACCATTTTGAGTTGTGTGCTGTGGATAGTGAGGATAGTGAGGAGTTGCTCCCTACCCCAAAATCATACAACAGTGATGTTGACTATTCCGAGTTGTCTGCTATGGATATCGATAAAGGCGGAAAGAAAATGTTAAGAGTGCTGTATGCAAATTTTTCACTCATTTCAGGAAATCCAACCAGAAACCATACACACAAGACAAAGAAGACAAGAAGCAGCAGAATTGCCACCTCTATTAAATGCAGTTGTTGGACTTCCTTTGTCCATTTGCTTTTGTTTCATTTGGCAATCCACAATAACTGCTCTTTAAGTTGCCACAGATGGATACCGAAAAAGACCGAGAGGAAACCTATGATGTTTTAGTCAAGTCGGCTTTTGCATAATCCAGCAAAACAAGATCTCTGTCAGCAGACTATCCCCCTTGCTGTTGTTGGACTTCTTTGGTGCATTCCATGTTGCTTCACTTGGCAATCGACAATGATAAGTCATTGAAAGGTTTCAGAAGCTGCTCTCTGATTGATTTGTTAGTCTCATCATCCCACGCCTAGAACAACTAGTTCCAACATAATCTTCGCAGTGTAGCCTTTGGAGAATGTAATTCTTTGTGTTGTCTTGATATGGTTTGTTTCCGGTATAAGTTTCAGCTACCAATTAATGTGGGAGTATTTTGACAATCTAATTAACATAGATTTTTGTTCTTGTTGTTCGTTTCTGCGCCTCTATGAAATTAATCAATGTTATCAAATCACGCTGATGTTTTGTAAATGATTCTCAGTCACTGTGCCATAGAAAAAAGAAAGAAAACGGAGGCGGGTCAGGCGAAATTTCCGGTTTGCAATTTCATATCTTGAGGGAGTTTTTGCAGCTGGGATATAGTGTCCTTCTGTCAGATGTTGATATTGTGTACTTGCAAAACCCTATATAGAAGTATGCATTGTCGAATATGAATCCCAATATATTAAGAACTCTATATTAAAATTACCAAAAATATATATTTTTAAAAAAAAAAACCGAAAAAAACAGAACCGAACCGAACCGTTCGGTTCAATTCGGTTTCTGGTTTGTAATTTCAAAAAAAAACCGAACTGAACCGAACCGATTTTTTAGTTCGGTTTGGTTTCCGGTTTTAGGTGAAAACCGAACCGAACAAAACCGATAAAATATATTTTAGAATATTTGGAGGTTGGCATATAATTAATCGGTTGGATGTTTATGTGTTGGATTTGGTAATTAATAAATGTTGTGGTGGATGTGATTGTGGGGAGCGGATAGCTCCAGGAGTTGAGGATGGTCGGTTTATTATAGAAGTGTTTATCCGAATTTTTCATGTTAAGGTTATTTATTTTCAAGAGAGGTTATGCCGAAATTTCGGTAAATTTTCCTTAGAGATGGACCCCGCAAGATTTACCTTAGGTTTCAGGGTAAAATTTGAGATGGGTCTTAACACTAGCTAACAATAAATATAAACTGATCAGTGCCTCCCAAGTTATAATAGCGTCCCACGCTAAGCGCTCTACTCACCTATTGTGAGGACCGTTAATAATGGCTAGCTAGCAATAATGATTATATATTAACCCTTTTATGATAAAGTAAAATAATAAAATAATAAGAATAACACTTCCCTAAAAATAATATAAATCAATAGCGCATAGTACAGTTGGAACTGTACTTGAAAATATTACGTAATAATCGTGGATTTTGTAATAATATTAATCACTTGACATGTCCCACATGTCAAATAAAATTAACAAGAGTTCCTGAGAACAAATGGAACTCATTATTCCAAAGAAAATAATAAAACTCCAATATGCCTTTGAATTTAAGGAAACTTTAGCGCATGCATGATATTAAAATCAAAAGTCCACTCACAGTGCTCAGCTATGCCTGTTGACGATCTGATATCTCCTCCACACGATCCTCCTCACATCCTGAGCAATAAATAATATCAAATCTCAAGACAATCATTAATACTTGAATAAAAATTTTGAAATAAAAGGGAGTCTAAAGATTCTTCTCCACTTTTAATCTATTAAGGCCCGAACTTCACCACAATCATAGATAACCTTAAAACGACTTTTTAGAGTTTAATTCATACTTTCAACGGCCGAATTTTTATTCTAATAACCGCAAATATCCTCAATCTTTGAAAAAATCCAAACCTAACCAAAACTCTTCCAAAAATTTCAAACTTCACATCATTAAACTCCTCTAATTAAAATAAACTCAAAAACATGTAAAACTACCCCTAACAGGCGGTGCCACCTTCTGCTCCGCCGGCTGTGGTGGCCAACAACCTAACTTCGGCGACCTCCAATGCTCTCTAAAATTTGACACAATATTCCTCTCAACACACACAACAACTTTCTTAACTAGCACAAAGTCCAATTTCAAGCCTAACTAGGGTAATCGAAGCAAAACAACCAAAAATCTCAATTCTAAAACCCTAGAATTTCCATCCGAAAATCCTCCTTATATACTTTCAATTGGTTAATTACCTTCTAAATGATTGCTACACACAAAGAGCAATTCCAAATGAGAGTAAAATAACCGGTCATGACTGCCAGAAGAGCGAGTTCCGGCGACGAGACTCCCAATGCACAATTGGGGCTTTCGA
Organism: Fragaria x ananassa; assembly: GCA_034370585.1. Classification (NCBI taxonomy): domain Eukaryota; kingdom Viridiplantae; phylum Streptophyta; class Magnoliopsida; order Rosales; family Rosaceae; genus Fragaria; species Fragaria x ananassa. Next base: position 7,561,820 of record CP139760.1, read on the forward strand.
GCGAGATTGCTCCCTCACCGCGGCGCTAGGGTGGTTTTTACCGGTCTAGGAAGAGAGATGAGATGATGGCCGACCGATTGAGACCGGTGCAGCAGTCTATGCTGGCTAGATGGCGGCGATCGGAGGTGGAGAGTCTGGCGGGGTCGGGAGAGCTAGCGGAAGAGGAGAGAGAGAGAGAGAGAGAGAGAGAGAGAGAGAAAAAAAAGGGCATTTTCCACCCGGTCCAACACCTTAACACCCAAAAATAAAGCCTAATAAAAATTTATCCTTTTTACCAACTAAAGTTTACCCTTTTTATCTGATAACTTTTACATGCTAACTTCGATTTTAACGTATAGCATATCCACGAATTCGTATTAACATCCTCTACGATTTCCTTAAAGAAATTTTTCCAAAATAATTTTCCTACGAAAAGTCAACTCTAAGGTCCTTTGATAGTAAACGGTTACTCAAAACGGTAAAAGACCAAAGTAATACCAAAAGTAAATAACCACAATTTAACTTAAGAACCGGGATGTGACATATTTGTTGTTGCGTTTTAGTTGTTTGTTTGATAAAAAAAGAAGTTCATATTCCATTGTGCAATCAAAACAACAATTAAATTTTTTCATTGACATGTAATCAATAAAAATTCTTCTACGCCCTAAGGTACAAGTGAACCGAGCAACCAATATGCAATATTTGATCTAGTCATCCACATGCCACTATCATACTGACGATAGTTACAAAATTGAAACTGAAAAAATGGTCCAAGTGTTTCTAACACAGGAGGTGCGAACCCAAGGTTGAAAAATATGTTCTCTTATTAGAGACGTTTAATTTGATCAGATCAAAAATAAAAACCACATAAAAAAATTCAGTATTTGTAGTCTTCATTCTGTCTTCGTAGCTCTAGTCGTCGTAACTTGTACATTTGTGGTGCAAGTACCTCAGTACGTAGAATCCACTCCCACTAATCAAATAAAATGTTCATACCATGTCCGTCTGAAATAGAGAAGAGAGACTCTGCCGTTGAGCCCAAAATTAACAAGCTTTTTATATTGGGGAACGACATACCCGCTCACCTGCGGAATGAGTTTTACAGGACAGAAAAGGATGATCTCTTCTCAACCGTCAGATCTTAAATGAAACAATCTAATGGAATCAAACACATACACATTAAAACATAATATGCATACCCATCTACCCCAGTTTATCTCTGACATCTTCTTCCTCCATACAACCTCTCTCTCTCTCTCTCTCTCTCTCTTTCTCTCTCTCTCTCTCTCTCTCTCTCTCAGTTTGGACGGAGACGAGGATCTAGAGGTCCTCGACAGCGTCAGAGGCGGAGGAGAGAGTGGGAGGAGTAGTAGAGGCTGTTTGTTAGTGTTTTAGTTTATTTGGATTAGTATTGAATAAGTCTTAGTCCTAGTTTACTGAGAGTTTGTTGATTTACCAAGTCATTAGAAATTCCTTATTATTAGGGTTTGTTAGCAGCTAGCCGTTTCAGGATTTATGCTTAGTTTGTTTTTTGTATGCTCTATTTAACAAAGCTTTCATTTTAGTCAATGATATTAATACAGTTCAGCTCCAATACTCTCTATAGTTCTCCTGCTTTAGTTCAGGTTTTATTGGTTTGCATTTCTATCTTTTTGATCTCTTCATTTAAGATCTAATGGCTGAGAGGAGTTCATCCTTTTATGTCTCGTATATCTAGTCCTGTAAGTGAGGGGGCTTATGGGGAACAAAATAACCATCGTAAACAAAAAATAGACATAAACATAAAAAAAAAGAAAAAAAAGAAAAAGGCACTAGTTATAAATCGGACACAGAATGGATAGAGAGAAGAGAAGAAGAATTAGAGTAGTAGGCTGAAGATGTCGTCCACATCTTTCCTACCACCTATCAATGGAGGCCACCTTCTCTGCAATCCCACTTCTTCCTCTCTCAATCACCATCGTCTCTCTGCAGTTCCCACTCCCCACAAGTAAATTCTGCTCTCTAACTGTCTTTCTTTTCGCTCCATTTCTCCAATTCTCCAGTCTTCTTCATGTTCTTTTGCTGACCCAATTCTCCTTAAACAAACATAACCATGTCATTTTAAGGATGAAACTCGCATACCCACATCTTATTTATGCTCTAATAAGTAGACTTGTCTCTTGGTTTCTATAGTTTGTCCACTTTCTGTTTCGAATGGAACTGTACATTTTCCAGTAATGATGTTTCCTTTACCGGTGTTCATTTGTGCTGAAAAAATTATCACGAATCAAAATTTAAATGCCATGAGAACAGAGTGGAAGAGAACAGTGCATTTGCTCTTCCTCTTGTTTTTCGTCATCTCAATAATATTGGCAATTGACTAAGCGACCAGTGTTTTGTTATGTTGCATTTCATGTGTTACACTGTACGGTTTGTTCCTTCTGGTTTATGTTTCTTAAGATTCTATTATGAATAATTGGATGGCATCGCAAGAGTGATGTTAAGGTTGAAAAAGGTTGGTTGGTTGAAGCAAACAAGCTCAGAATTAGAAAGAATTTAAGTGATGATCAAATGTGAAATGTTTCCCTTTTTTGTTGGTATGTGGCAATTACAGTACTGCATTTATCCCCTTGCTTTTAGTGTTTTCCCGACTTCATATCCTCTTTAACATAAGACACAGAGAGATGGGCAGGTGGGAGGTTTTCCCTAGTGTTCAAGTTTAGCCTTGTTTCAGTACTTTTTTGCTACTAAAACTAACAAAGTTAGGGAATACTAGATAAACCGCAAGAATGGAAATTGATTATCTGTAGTCACCAGGATCGCCTTGTTCATCACTGGTTGGGTATCTGACTCAGCACTCTTAATTAGTGAAGTTATAGCTTTATTGCTGTCTCTTAAGTGATTTAGGATTATATTGCTAAGTTGCTAGCATGATTCTCTTTAATAAATATTTTAAAAATTGCTTGCTTTTACAGGTGGGGATGGAGGAAACACCAAGGTGGAAACATAGTTGCTTACAGAACCAATGGCCACACCCTTCAAATGTTGCCCAATCCTAATGTATGCTCCCAAGGATTCCACATGCATAACACCAATATATTTGGTTTGAATATGGTCAAAGATTTTTTAGGTATGTAGTTGGTAGTTCAATCAATTAGTGTTGGTATCTAGGGTCTATATATACATACACACAGTCGGGATCCAAAGAGGACGTCTGCAAACCCGTAAAAGTGCGGACGTCCCTGCTTTTGCAGCGATCAAGTGCCGACGACATCCCTTCTTGCCGGACGGACACCAAAGGCATCCCAGACGACTTTACCATGAAGACAAAGGCCATGGCGATCGGAGTTGAAGGTCTAGGCAACAACCTCCTGCAAGAGGAAGCTCACGATCAATCTCGGCTGCAACTCGGCTGCAAACTGGTATTCAGCGAGTCCGTCGACAAGAGAAAGCTCACGATCAAGGTCTGGTGTCCTCTCGGTAACAGGAGCACCGTCGTGGGCGCTTGATCGCTGCAAAAGTAGGGACGTCCGCACTTTTACGGGCTTGCGGACGTCCTCTTCTGATCCTGTCCGTATACACACACACACAATGCTGATCAGGTAAGGACCTCCTTACCTTAGCTAAGGTACGGATTTCTTTATTCGACCCATTTTTCGATCACATTTTCTCATTTTAACCGTTCAGTATCTAGGTATATATGAGTAAATCATCTCTACAAATTTTCAACCAAATTGATAATTGTTAAGGCATTCAAAACTGTGATTTAGAATTAAAAGAACGTACAGTTCAGGATGAACAGATTCGGTTCGTTCATTGATTTAATACATTTTCAATACCTTAACAATAACCAAATTAGCTGAAAATTTACAGAGATGATCTAATCATGTATATCTAAATACTAAACGGCTATAATGAGAAAATATGATCGAAAAGTAGGTCAAATTAAGGAAATCTGTATCTTAACTAAGGGGAGGTCCTTATTTGAAAATGACTATATATATATATATATACACACATACACGAAAACGATATGAAGCGGATGTTCGCACTGGTGCGGACGTCCCTCCATTCTCCTCTGTCCGGTGCCGACGACGGCGCGCCTCCACCTGAGCGGACGTCCCTGGCGTCCCCGACCACTTTCCCTTCCCGGCGAGTCCGCCGAATTCTAGTTTTCCGGCGAGATCGATCTTGGTCGGGGACGTTAGCTCGGGTGGAGACGCGCCGTCGTTGGCGCCGGACGGAGGAGAACGGAGGGACGTCCGCACTTTAACATAGTTGCGGACGTCCGCTTCATATCCGGCCTGTATATATATACACACACACACACACAAGCTTTTTAGATTCGGATCTCCTTATTTATTCAAACGGATCTCCTTATTTATTCAAGCTTTTTCTTAATTGACATACTTTTCGATCATATTTTCTCATCTCAACCATTCATCTTTTAGGTATATATGAGTAGATCATCTCTACAAAATTTTAGTCAAATTGATAATCATTAAGGTATTCAAAATTAGAATTACACGAATGGTTCCTGTTGAACAGATTTGGTTCGTTCATTGTAATCATATAGTTTCGATACCTTAACGATTATCAATTTGGCTGAAAATTTGTAGAGATGATGTACTCGTATATACCTACAATGTGAATGGTTAAGATGAGAAAATATGATCTAAAAGTGGGTTAATTAAGAAAATCCGTACCTTTTGAATAAATAAGGATATTTGGACCTAATAATATATATATATATATATATATATCTCTCTATATATATATTTTTATACAGAAAAGTTTTGAAGCGGACGTCCGCACGCTTAAAGTGCGGATGTCCCTCCGTTCTCCACTGGACGGCTTTGACGACAGGCCGCCTCCACTCGAGCAGACACCAGAGGCGTCCCCGACCACTTTCCCTTCTCGACGAATCCGCCGAATTCCAGTTTTCCGGCGAGATCGATCTTGTGTGAAGTTTTAGGTGGAGGTTGCTGCCCAGACCTTTAGTTCGATCTCGCCGGGAAGGGAAAGTGGTCGGGGACGCCTCTGATGTCCGCTCGGATGGAGGCGCGCCAACATCAGAGCCGTCCGGTGGAGAACGGAGGGACGTCCGCACCAGAACGAGCCAGTATATATATATATATATATATATATATATATATATATATGTTCCACTGCTTGTTTCATGTGACTTGATTAGTGAATTATTAGGCCTCAGTTGTGAAGTGCAGATGAAGCTGCATTTTTGAAATAGATTTAGGTACTAAAAGGAGTAAAATCACCACATATAATGTGTTTTAGACTTCAACTACAGTATCTTTGTTTGTATATCTATTTTAAGTTCAACTGTTATATAAGACACATCCTTCAATTCCAGATCTGCTTGACGTCATGAAAAATTGGAGGAACAGCTAATCCAAAGTCTTCAAATCATATTGAAATGTTCTAAGTTACTATTTCATCAGCCTGTCATCCAGAATAGACATTGTATTTTCCATATGTCCTTATACAAGCAAGGATGTTCCATGCTTGTTAGTAAAATCCATCATACATCAGCTGAGCATCGGTAATTAGTTGCTGTTGACTAGTGCTAACCTGCATCTAAGGATGTTTGAGCACTGGTATTGTGAAACAATTTACTCTATAACTTATTGAATATCCATCTTATAAAATAACAGATGACAATGAGATCAATGAAGCATTGGGTTCTCTATTGCTTATTAATTTCAAAGATTTTAGAAAACTTCCCACCTATTCTTGTAAAAATTAGATTAATATAGAAATCTCAAGTATTTTCTTTCACTTGTTGGTTTCCATACCTTTGAAACCTTTTCCCTTGATTAAATGAAGCCAACTGGTGAAAGTAAGTTTACTAATTATTGCCATCTCATCAAGGGAAACTGCTTTTTTCTTCGAAATGAAAGATGCATGATATCTATTTCGTTTTGGTATAGGCATCTCCAAAGAAAGGAAATAATGAGGTGATCATGGTTGATCCTTTGGAAGCCAAGCGATTGGCTGCCAAACAAATGGAAGAAATCAAAGCAAAGGAGAACTTCAAGGTAAAGGAAACTAACTTGTATGGAAAACTTTAGTACCATCAGTTATTGGCTATAAATTTCTTAACTTTACAATCCATGATTGAAAATAACAATAGAAACACTTAATATTAAAAGTTTATGAACACTTTGCCACTGCTACTTTCTAGATTAAATCTTCCCTGGGTGATACCAATTTCTCTAGAATAAAACTTGGTTTCTTAAAAGGCTTGTAAACTTTTTTATCAGTTTGTTGTCTGTTTCCGCTTCATGATAATATACATGATAATTGGTGTCAGCTGTTGTTATCAATTGTCACTAATGTATTTCTGCAAATAAATGTTTAACTTTAGAGAAAACGACAAATTGAAGCAATTAATGGCGCATGGGCAATGATTGGTCTTACAACAGGCTTGGTTATTGAAGGTCAAACAGGAAAAAGCATTCCTGTTCAGGTATAAATTCGTGATTTTTTGTGACTATTCATACACAAGTAGTTTATTGGCTGATTTCTTGTCCCATTCCAGACCATATACTGTTTATTGAGTGATCTTATTGCAAATCTTTTCTTTTCAGCTGGCTGACTACTGGAGTGCTATTGTCGACTTTTTCATGCTATAGAGGTTTGGATGTCGGGCTGAAAATTGCAGATTCGATGTCGTATCATTCTTTGAAATGTACGTATATGATCTTTAATTAATTGCTGCATCTGCCTGCACCATTTATACCAGAGCCTCTTGTATAAATGGGGTTTAGTATGTCAAAAATTTCATGTTAAAATTTTCATGTTGTGTTTTTTTCCACTAATCAGAGCCTCTGTGCTGACATACGCTGTTGTTCAGTATGTCAAAAATTTCATGTTGTGTTTATTTCATGATCAAAACTTTACTGGTGTTGGTGAAATATTAGTGTTTAGGGTAATTCTCCTAAATGCTGGCAGGAGTTCAGTTTCAAGTGTCATTATTGAGAAACCATGAATATTTGTAATGAGCCGCAAGCCCTAAACGATTATGGCAGTAGTTCAGTTTCAAGTGTCATTACTGAGACACCATGAATATTTGTAATGAGTTGTAAGCCCTAAACAATTATGGTCGGTGTAGCGATGGCTATGGAGATGGAGCGGTGATGCAGCGGAGGCTTTGGGTCGTGACTCGTGAGAGGAGACGTCGGATCTGTTCTGATCTGTCTTTTGGGCTTAGCTCTTTGAGGCCTAGTGGGCTGTAGGCTGGGCATGGGTTATTGTGCCCAAGTCTGGTTTTTCTTGTTTGGTTTTTTGGTTTTCTTTAATTTTTTTTCTGGCTTTATTTTGTTTGCATTTAGTCGTCCCTCCTCTTTTAGCGAAGGTTTGGGTTTTTGGTTGGATTGGTGTCGTTTGTGGTGTCATTGTGCCAGGGTTGTAATGTCGTTTTTAGAGACGATAAGTTTTAACGTTGTTTTCTTGTTCTCAATGTAATGAAAATTTTCTTTTTCTTGGTAAATCCTTTGACATTAAAAGACTATTGTCAGTAGTAAATGTTGTGTTCTCTTGGTATGGTGGGTGTATCCTGATTTGGTTGTACCCCGAGTACACATTGAGAAAACTTAGTAGTTGTTGTCCTGCTATGGAATTCACGAGTTGGTCTATTCTTGGGAGGGGGGGAACTATCTTTAGGACAAGCTTTGTTGAGATCTGTGTAATGTTGATTTGCCATTTGCCATTTGCTTTTTTTAGGGTTTAGGGTTGGTCTATACATGCATCATTTGCCATTTGCTTTTTTTACCATGACTACGTGTTGGAAATTATGTAATAATATCTAATATGAATGAAAATAAAATTACTCATGACATTTCCATTTGAAAGGGTGTGTCTTTTTCAATAGGTGTCTTTAGGAATAAGTGTGTCTCTTCAAGGAGATAAGTGAATGGACATGTTGGTTCACTTGGGGTTCTATATAAACCCATCCTCATTTCTCCCTAAAGATGAGATTGAGAATCCTCAATTCTTCTATATGTCTTGTTCGTGTCAAGAGAGTATAAGATACAATTTATGGTTCGCTAGATTCCAAAATTGCGGTGTTTCTATTTTGGATCATCGATTGTTGTATTCTACAAGGCGGACGCCTATCGAACTACAAGCACAAGGGTAGGGGCGAAATCTGTCTTTAGTCAAGTGCATTTATGCATGCCTCAATCGGAATATCAAGTCAGTTCTTTCTTTCCTTGTACTACTTTTATAGGATTCTTACACTATTTTACTCCTATATTATGATTGATTCACTACTTTCAATCCTAAACGAATATTGTTATGTTTCTTATATTCTTTATTGAAATTTCTATCATATTTATAATCAAATATATGATTGTTCCCCACCAATCTAAAGACAGAGTTTATAATGGAACAATCATGTTTGACGATGAGTCCTAACCAAACCAAGAAGCATTCGAAAGAGAAAAATTGTTGTGGTCTCTTACTGCGATTGATTCCTTATCTTAATACAAGGAGTAGTGTGGCATTGGTTAGATGGAAGATAATGAGTAGTCTGTAATGTATATAAAGTATATATACAAGATGAAAGTTAAAAATCGTTGATGAAAAGTGATTTATGGCGATAGTCCCAATTATGATGTTATCATTGAAAGATTTAAGATCTTTATGATCATATACAAATGAGAAGCATTTACAAATGTTAGTAAGACGTACTCTTGTTTTACGAACAAAAGTAAGAGAAAGATGTTCGATGAGTAATGCTTCAATCACTAAATAGACATCCCAAGTTGGAGAAGTGCATGAAAAAAAAAAAAAAAGATAGCATAGTTATTCCATAAACGAATGCGCTCATAAATGAGGTTTGTGGGAATACATTACTATCTTAATTGCATTACAAGAACCTATGATTGAGGGTTTACTTCTCAAATGTGGGGGTATTTATAATGTCTATAAATTATATGTAATACAACTGAAGGATAGTGTTAGAATGTTTTGGCATTTACGTATGTATATCACAAAGATATACACAACTACTCTCAAGTGGAATTTGATTTGATTGTCAACCTTATGGATCCAAATGTTTAATGGTTTGACAAGAGAGATAGTTGATGATCGAGGGGAATGAGTTAAAGCCAATAACACAATGAGTCATTACTTGGCGGAAACCTAACCTAGCAACATTGAAGATCCCATGGTCTAGGTTCAATAGGCAAACTAGTTGGGGAAGACTCAAGATGCATAACACACAACTCACTCATTCCTATGATCAATGTGTGTTTTCCGTAGCTGTAATAAGGTTATGCTTTTGTATTTAATGATACTAATATCTTGTTATCAAGAAGAATATAGCGGAGTGTTCTTAATTAGTGTGATCACCTATATGAGAGTAGAAGTCGGGTCGCTTCTATGAGAATGATATGGCTAAGTTCTCTAGAGCTCTCATGAATGTGGAAATTGTTCAGGACCAAAATGAACACAACCGTAAGAACCATTGTGTGTTAGAATAAGAGATGTGTGAGGCTTATTGTCTTGGTTTACACAAACGGTGAATAGTTCAAAGATCTTCTACATCTACTATTTCACCAAGTAAATCCGATAGGTCTTCACTATGAAAGGTTCAAGTCCAAAAGACACCTCTTCAAATGCATCTCTTGTTCGCTTGTACTCTCTAAATCCTTGTCATTCATTGTCATTGTCATTTTTCATTCATGTGGGGGATTGTTGGAAATTATGTAATAATATCTAATATGAATGAAAATAAAATTACTCATGACCTTTCCATTTGAAAGGGTGTGTCTTTTTCAATAGGTGTCTTTAGGAATAAGTGTGTCTCTTCAAGGAGATAAGTGAACAGACATGTTGGTTCACTTGGGGTTCTATATAAACCCATACTCATTTCTCCCTAAAGATGAGATTGAGAATCCTCAATTCTTCTATATGTCTTGTTCGTGTCAAGAGAGTATAGGATACAATTTATGGTTCGCTAGATTCCAAAATTGCGGTGCTTCTATTTTGGATCATCGATTGTTGTATTCTACAAGGCGGACGCCTATCGAACTACAAGCACAAGGGTAGGGGCGAAATCTGTCTTTAGTCAAGTGCATTTATGCATGCCTCAATCGGAATATCAAGTCAGTTCTTTCTTTCCTTGTACTACTTTTATAGGATTCTTACACTATTTTACTCCTATATTAGGATTGATTCACTACTTTCAATCCTAAACGAATATTGTTATGTTTCTTATATTCTTTATTGAAATTTCTATCATATTTATAATCAAATATATGATTGTTCCCCAACACTACGTTGGCGAGCAAAGTCAGATATGTCGCATCTTTTATGAACCCAATCTTTTTGAGGCGTTTCACCTAAGCTTCAATTGCCTTATATTTCTCGGCACTGAATGTGCGTCGTTTTTGTCTCACGGGTTTGTAATCTTTGGCAATGTTAAGGTAATGGGTGACCAAATCAGGGGAGATTCTGGGCATATCGTCTTAAGACCACCCGAACACTCGTTGTTTTCTTTTAGCAAAGCATTGACTTGTTCCCGTAGGTCGGGCTTCAATCCAGTACCGATAAATACTTTTCTTTCTAGGTATTTTCTAAAATTTGGACCCATTCGGTTTCATCAGTGGGGTGTGGTCTGGGGAATTTAGGAGTGTGTCTAAGCTATTTCTTCATGGAGGATTTTGTTGCTGAGGGTATATCAAGATCTTCTCGGGGATCATCTGGCTTATCTAATGGCGACAGGGCGGGCCCGACTGTGAACATTTCATAATGCGCTCGAACCGCGGTAAGAGTGTTACATCTTAGAACCGCTTTCTGGTCTCCTCGTACCGTGATTAATCCCCCGGGAGTAGAAGTCTTCATCATTAACTTGTGCCATGCAATAAACCATTGAAGTCAAGATAGCATTATAAGAAGAAGGGCAATCCATAATGATGAAAGGGGTAACATGTTTAGCAATTTTTGTCCCGCTATCGACAATGATAGTTTATATGGTTTAGAGCAACTTTAGCAGACTCTATTTTAGCTTTTAGCTTTTAGCTTTTAGTTTTTTTTGATATTTTTGGAGCTAGTCAAAGTTTAGCTATTATAATTTTTATCTATCTCGCTAGCTAAATATAGAAAGCGAGATGACTCATATGAGGCTAGCTATAATTTAATACATTTCTTATAAGATATTTTGTTTAATATATAAATATATTTAAACTATTTAATCTTTATTTGAAGAATAATGTTGATGTAATGTTAGCTAAAATAGAAAGCATTGATGCAGACATATTTCTAAAATGGCTAGCCAAAATGACATTTTAGTTAATTTGACAAAAATTTAACTCAAAAATGATTAGCATTGCTAAAAATGCACTTTTAGGTGGGATCTGAAAGGTAATATGATGTTTGTCCCGGGAGCTTGTTCCTGTGTCACTACCGTAGAACTCAGATCAGCTTCGTTTGACCTTAGCATGAACATCTGAGAAGCTGTCTTGAGGTCATTGTTGTGCTTGATTTTGTGTCTGAGGGTAGCCCGAAAGAGTTGTTGTTCCTTCTGCATCTCTTTGAATTGGGATTGCAGGGCGGCGTTGGCGACATGTTCTCGGACGGTTTGTTCCTTAAGATTAAAGTAATCATGTTTCATAAGTTCATAAGCTACTTCAATGTCATTTTGTCGTACATTTATGGCGGGACGGATATTTGCAAAAGAGAGTGGGGAAAAATTTATGCGTCCCAAGATTTCCACGGAACCCGAGTCATCGACTCTCAACGAGAGCTCTTATTGTAGTAACCTGAATTTTTATATCAATTTTCTTGTAATATTTTCGAGATAAATGAAAGATTATTTTGTTGAAATTCTTATTATTATGTGTGAAGTTGAAGTTTCGGGAGTCAAATATTTTAAGGTGCTTTGTTTTAAGTGGTCAAAAGTTGATTTTCTTATCAGTTAAGGTTTTTAGAAAACTTCCTTCATGAAAGTTGTAGAGCTCGGCGATACAAGTTCGTAGACACGCGACATATGTAAATCGGATGACGCATAAGGAACTTACGATCAGTCAAAGTGTAGAGTTGATTTTTGGAAAGGGTTAAATAGAAAAATTGTGGGTTTTATTTTTAGAACCCTAATTTTCCAGAAAAGTCTCTCTCTCTCTCTCTCTCTCTCTCTCTCTCTTTCTCTCTCTCTCTCTCTCTCATTCTCTCTCCTTCCTCAAGCCACACACGCAAGCCTCGCCTTCACCCAACCGGAAGTTCGACGTCCGACCACCAAAACAGACGATGTCGGCTTTGTTGGGTTCGCAAGGCCACCGCCTCCAAGACTAGGCTGGTGTTGCATGGTGTTGCAAGCCAGAGACGGAGCTTTTGGCCAAAGAAGAACGCTGTCGTATCACGAAGGGCGACCTTAGGTGCGTTTTGGTTATTTCCTTCTTCTGGTTGTGGCTAGGCATAGATTGGAACTCGAATTTGAGTTTTGAACCCCGGATTTGCAAATTTGGGGGCTGAGTTTGTGGTCGCATTTCAGACCAAATTCTGGTCGAACCGAGCTAAACCCCAGGTATTAAAGTTTCTCACCTTGCTCCAATCTTCAAGTTTGATGTTTTGAGTTTGCCCAAATTCCGAAGTTGGTGGGGATGGCGCGTGGGGCCCACTCGCCACCTCTTTTGGTGGCGAGTGGCAGCGCATCCGGCAGTGTTTGTAGCTTTAATTTCTATGGTTAGATAGCTCTTGTTGTTGTGAGCTTGTTGATATGTGGAAATTCTAGGTTATGAGTAAGGATTGCATGCTAGGTTCTATGGAATTCATAAATGTTCTAGGAGGTTGTGAACTTTGGAAGTTTGAGAATTAGAAGCAGCAGTTTTGAGTTGTCTGTTCGACGACCTTGGAAGGTTGTCCTCAGTTGGGCAGCTTTTGGGCTAAGGTTTAGTTAAGGGTGCATTGTTTTCCTATAGTCCGAATGGTACTAAGTTTAATAATTGTTTTGGTTTAGGTGACTTGTGAAGTGTGATTTGAGCTTGGCGATTGTGTTTTTGTTAAAGACACAGTGGGAGTATGTAGGTGTGTAAATCTCACCAATGTTCACATTGAGACCAAATTATTATGGTCATTTTGATGATGATTTAAAGAATATGAGATTGTTTGTTTTAAAATATATGAGTTTGATCGTCAACGGCTCATAGGTAAGATAAAACAAGTTTTCCTATCTAAATGATTATTTTTAATGTTCATGTGACCATAAAAATGTTGGTTCTTGATAGATTATTCTTGGGAGAATATCTATGGGGTGCATATATATATATATATATATGATAACCAAATTGGTTGAAATTTTACAGTGATGATCTATACATTAGTATCTAAAGACTATACGGTGGAGATATGAAAATTCGATTGAAAAGTAAATGTAAAGTGGAAATCCGCACAATAAGAATAAATGCCGACATCCGCACCTGAGAAAACCTGTACATACTTTCTCAGGTGCAGATGTCCGCATTTATTCTTACTGTGCGGATTTCCACTTTACACTTACTTTTCAATCGAATTTTCATATCTCCACCGTCTAGTCTTTAGATACTAATGTGAAAAGGTATATTTTCATGATGTGTTCATTGTATCGTTGATGATGATTTTATTCAATTGTGATTTGTTGCTTAGACAGTCAAACCGGGTTCCAAACCTTTGGCCGGGTGATTGGTTATGGTTAGGATAGAGCTCTAGTCCGTCTGTCGTTGTAGGTCTTGGGAGGTACCGTTATAGGTATCTGGGACTCATGGGTACATGAATGTTGTTGTAGGTCATGGGAGGTACTTATATGTATCTACGACTCATAGGTACATGTGTTTGTTGTAGGTCATGGGAGGTACTTATATGTATCTACGACTCATAGGTACATGTGTTTGTTGTAGGTCATGGGAAATACACCATTAGTATCTGTGACTCATCGATACATGTTTATTTGTAAAAATGTTGGATATGTGGAATTATGGATTATTCTTATATTGTTTCATGTGTTAATATTGGTTGTTGTAAATGTGTTGAGTTAGTTTTGAGAATTACTCATACAAGCTTTTTAGTTTACCGGGTTTGTTGTTTTACAACCCGGTGCAACAATTCATGTTATAGGGGTTAGACCTGTAGGTGATGATTAGCAGGGGTGAGACGGAGGCATAGTGGAAAGTTTTTAGGTGTTGTACATTTTATTATTATATTATGGCAGATTGTATTTAAACTCATGGTGAGCGTTTTCATTTTTACTTGACTTTTCAAGTTGATGTAAACAATAAAAAATGATACTAATTCCATATGATTTTTACAAAGAATTTAAGGGGACATTTGTGGGCCTATATATACAACCATCTTACAGACCATTTCAATACTTTATGGTCTTGATTGATGCTTTTACAAAATAATCACATGTTTGTCTTTTGTCAACACGTAATATGACATATCTAAATCATAATGGCATTGCTATGGAAAATGTTATTGGGCAAAATGTTGATAATCGATCCACAATTCATGATTACGTAAGAGAGAGAAGTGTCCATGTTGAGACACAAGCCCCTAGAGAAGTTGATTAAGTATTTGATAATCAGGAAATTTCCATAAATTATGTGTACACCAATGAATTGTGGGATCAAAGAGAAACAATCATAGATGATGTATTTTTATTTGCATGCAGTAGCTACTGATATCCTTGAAAGCATTGACTTTTAAACCTTGCTATGTCAATGAATGTAGACAAAGATATGATTGATTCAAATGGAGATATGTAATCCAAGTAGAACTAGATTCTCTCAAAAAGCGCAATGTTTTTAGACTAGTTGTCCAAACTACACCCAATGTGAACCATGTTTGTTACAAATGGGTGTTTACGAGAAAGCGCAATGAGAAGAATGAGATTGCAAGATATATGTTTACGCCTAAATTAACATTTTACTGGACAATAACTGTCTACGTAAATATTAATTACTGGACAATAACTGTCTACGTAAATATTAATTACATTCTTGTTCCTTCAAAGTTCACAAATACTGGCCCGCCAGCAAGACCACGCGAGATAGATTACAAGGAATGCCCGCGGAATGGCACTGCGCGGACTAAAGGATCTCGCACGCTTAGATTTCAAACAAAGACATATAGCTCGCCCGGACTAAAGGTTCTCGCGCGCTACAAGACAAAAACAGAGCTCGCACGCGAAATGATTTCGCGTGGAGCAGGGATCTCGCGGGATGACTTTGGCGTAGGCGAGGCGAAATATGTCTAGACGAGCTGGCGAACTGCTTCGCGAGTCCGCGTGATGGACTTCGCGAGGTAGACACGTGCAACTACCTTTAACCGTTTCTGACTTTTTATAGTCTTTGACACGCTTTGGGCCAATTCCTGTGGCCCTTAAACATTAAAAATCCTTCTTTTGGCCCGCGAGCTACAATAGCCCGCGAGGTGGAGTTGGACTATAGAGTCCACGGTTCACACGAGTTTGTCTTCTACATGGACTATAGCACCCGCGGGATAAAACTGTTCCTAATTTCAGTCCATATGGGACTCTACAGTTGAGAGGCGCGCCAGAAGCAGTATCCTATTCTAAATGAACTATGCGAGCTGGACACATGTCACAGGCGGATTGGTCTGCATGGGATGAACAGTTCTTTTGTGCTTCACGTTTCAGTCTAACACGTCTCTCCTGTCTCTTTCATGGCGGACTCTCTTTCTCCCACTATATAAAGAAGCTCCACGGCTGACAGAGGCTCTCTCTCTCTGACACACAATCAATCAAGCAATCAAATACAAACACAACATTTAACCAAGTTGAAAACCCTTCGATCCCGTCGAAACCTCCAACGCTCCCAGGAGCCGATCCCCCTTCGAAGCCTCTTCAAAACCTTGATTCTAAGCGCCCGCCGCCTAGAATTCCTTAGAGCTCTCCGAAACTCGACCCCCGTTTCCTCGGAAGCATCCCTATTGTTGCTCTGCTCACCCCGCCGTGAGTATCGACCGCTTGTGCCGTAAATTCCCCGTCTGCGAGGTGGCATCTGGAACTCACCCCGCCTGATTCAAGAAGTCAAGCAAGCACTCCTTCAACACCTTCCTCGTCTGCGAGGTGGCACGCCCGCAACTCCATCCTCTTTGGATCGCTATTTACCTCGGCTCCGCACACTGAGGATCGTGGCCAAAACAATATAAAGCACGTCTTGTTGAACAAGATTTTTCACAAAAGTATGGGATTGATTATGATTAAACTTATTTCCCCGTTATGAATGTTATTACATTCTGGTATCTCATAATTTTTGTAGTTTCCGATAAACTTATTATGCGACTTATAGATGTTGTTACCGCATATCCATACAGGGAGCTAGATACCGATATATACATGAAAGTCCCAGAAGGACTTAAGTTGCATGATGCAAGAGCAAAAACACGCAACATGTACTCATTTAAATTATGACAGTCAATATATGGATTGAAACAATCCAGATGAATGTAGTACAACCATCTTAGTGAGTACTTAACTGAGGGATATATTAATGATCATTTATGTCCTTGCGTGTTTATTAAGAATCAAATTCTAGTTTTACAATAGCGCAACAGTCTATGTCATGCCCCGACTCTTAAATTTTTACCTTATGTACTAGCATGGTGTTAATAAGAGTTTTACCGTCTTTGTAATTGAGTATATAGTATCAAAGGTCCCTAGAGGGATGTTGAGGGACGATTATTATAGAGGAATTATTCGTAGTGGAAATATTTGCTGACGGTAACAATGGTAAAATTTTAGCTAGTAAAAAGGTAAGTTTTATTAGGGTATTATTTTGGGCTGTTAAATTTTGGAGTTGGGTTTTAAGAGTTGGTGTTGGACCGGTTGGGCCAAGCCCAGATTTCTTTCTCTCTTCTCTCTCTTCTCTCTCGATTCTCTCTCCCTCTCCCTTTGCCTGGAAAATTCTCTCCGGTCGTTCGCCGCTGTCCGGCCACCTCAGACCGCCGCACTGGTCCCAAACGGTCGGCCGTTGACCCAGCCATCTTCCTGGATCAGTGGCAACCTCTCTAGCGCCGCAGTGAGAGAGAAAATGCAGCCAAAGGGTCCAACTGCCGTGGGGGTTTTCTCGCCGGAGTTCCCTCCTCCGGCCACCAAAGCTGGAGCGGCTTGGCTCATTAGAAAGCACTCCTCCCGTGCAACAAACCCCTAAGAGGTTACACTCCCTCTTGAGCTAGGTAAGGATAAATCTGAAGTTGAAATTCTAGGGCTTATTTCCAATTTCGGTTCGATTACCCTATTTAGGCTTGAAATTAGTGTTTGTGCTAGTTAAGGATGTTGTTATGCGTGTTGAGATGATTGTTGTGCTAAATTTTGGTAGACATTCGAGGTCGCCGGACACGGCCGCCGCTGTTAAGTGGATTTTTATGGTTTTAGATATGTTTTCTTGAGAGGAGTTTATTGATATGTAGTTTAGAATTTTTGTAGGAGTTTCGGATAGGTTTTGGATTTTTCTAGGATTAGTGGAATTTTGGCGGTTAATGGGATTTAATACAACTGTTGATTAATTATTATTAAGACTAGAGAGAGTTGTAGTAAGGATGTCAGTAATTGTAGTAAAGTATAGAGCGAAGCGAATTCAAGAATTAAGACATTAGGTATGGATGAGCATGCGAACCTCACATTTAATTTTCCCTATTTTTATTTAAGCGTTGGAGTATAGTTGATGACTTAATTATGTTTTTGGAACAAGACATGAGGAGATACGAGTAGAAGAGGCCTCTGACCGACATCAGCCTTAGGCCTCATTTATGAGTGGACCTTTATTTTAAATAATATGCATGTAAATGATTTATTGATGAATACTTTCTTTTGTTGGAGAATAACCGAAATTTAGAATTTCGGTGATTTGTATTCATATATGGATGATTATGAGGATAGTATGTATATAAATAAATGCTAGCTGACTATACGTGTTTTTCCGCAATAATGAGGTAAAATTCAATTATGGTGTGACGTGAGCGTTAGACGCAATTGTCGTAGCCTTACATAAATATAATAATTTATATAGGGAATATGCACGTATATATATTCACTCGTGATTTTCCGTCATAATAAGGTAAAATTCCATTATGGTGTGACGTGAGCATTAAACGCCAGCGTCATAGCTTTGTGAATTTCTATTTTTCGTATTTATTCATAGAATTCATACAAGGAATATGATGAGTGTAAATATATATATAATTTAGCCTGAGAGACATTTTTATTAAGTTTGGAAGGCTAGTAAGGCTAGTCACGTGTTAGTCAAATTTTGAGTTAAAGCTTTTAAGATTTTAACTAGTCACGTGTTATTCCATCCTTTTAAAATTTTGAGTAAGGCTAGTCACATGTTATTCCCCTAACAAAATAAGATTTTAAAATTTCCATCAACCTAAATCCCTCTTAGAATGTTATTCTCACTAACAAAATTTTCAGCTTTTTTCTTATTTTGTTGTCTAAAATACCCCTCCCTCAACATTTCTTCTCTCTCGTCTTCAAACTTTTAGATCTAGATATGCTCTCTCTCTCTCTCTCTCTCTCTCTCTCTCTCTCTCTCTCTCTCTCTCTCCTCCCAAACCCCACCAATCTCAATCTCGCTCTTCTGCTCAGGAAAATCGCTGGTGTCCAAGCCCCCCATCGTCCCTCCACACCTTCGGGTTAAGCCTTGATGCTGAAGAGGCTAGCTCACACCGTTGTTCAGTTTTGGTACAATCTCGGTGAGCTTCATCGGCGATGGGCAACAATCAAAGACCTAGATTGAGGAGAGATTGTGGTGTTGCAGTCCAGGTAGAGAGCTAAGAACGAATCCCCCTATTGCCACCACCTAATAGACCCCACGATATATCCCTTACTGCCCCTAATAGACCCCCTGACAAACCCCCTACGACTTCTAATAAACCCCCTGAAAATCCTCATACTGCCCCTATTATACCTCATACTACCCCCAATAGACCCCACGACATACCCCCTACTGCCTCCAATAAACCTTTCTCAATAGCCCCCTACTTGCCCCAATAGACTCCTCGGCAAACCTCATATTGAGACCAACTTGGAGGATATATCGATGGTCCGAAAATTAAAAATTTTGATGGAAATATCGTGGATATATCGAGACTATAGAAATTTTAATATTACTCATGCTTTAAGATTCGTAGTCTGATTGAAAAGTTATATTATATATGAGCTACCATTATTAACAAATTAAATAGGTAACATAATTGGTTAATGCTTGTGTGTGTATATTAACCACCCGGGTTCGATTTGAATTTAAAGTGGGAGAGTGTTAAGGAATGTCCACCAAAAGAGAGAGAGAGAGAGAGAGACTATTCACTATTGTGTCATTTGTATGCCAATTAACATGTTATGTAAATGTCTTGTTGTATAAAGTTTTATGGACAAAACTCTATAATTGTCTAGATGATATTTTGTCAGCCTTAGACCTTACATGCAACACAAGTCTTAAGGAAATGAATTTCACATTTCAGGAGCTTGCCTATGAGCACTTTATTTGATTGATGTGAAAATGGTGTCCAACATATAAGTCCACTTTGACACATTTTTTTCCACATAGATCCACCCCAACATTTTTACCCACATAAGTCCACCCAAGTCTAAATAAAGTTTTGTATTAAGTATTAAAGTTCAACATAATTACAGACTGCCATCCAACAAAAAAAATTAGATTTTCTCCTTTATATTTATAAGAATGCCACTAGTATAAAAAGTCAACAACCACTCTCATTTCGGAACAATCTCCGGCGGACCTCCGGCGAGATTTCCAGCGGACCTCCGGCGAAGTTTCCGGCCGACCTCCGGCGAGATTTCCGACTGACCTCCGGCGAGGTTTCCGGCCGACCTCCGACGATGACAAAAATTACTACTACCAGCTAAAAAAGCTACTACCACCAGCTATAAAAGCTACTACCACCGCCCACAAAAGCTACTACAAAAGTTTCCGGCCGACCTCCGGCGAGATTTCCGACCGACCTCCGGCGAGGTTTCCGGCCGACCTCCGACGATGACAAAAATTACTACTACAAGCTAAAAAAGCTACTACCACCAGCTATAAAAGCTACTACCACCGCTTACAAAAGCTACTACTGTGAGGTTTCTGATGAAAACAAAAGCTACTACCACCAGCCACAAAAACTACTACCACAAGCTACAAAAGCTACTACCACCGCCTACAAAAGCTACTACTGTGAGGTTTTCGACGAACACAAAAACTACTACCACCAGCGACAAAAGCTACTACCACCAGCTACAAAAGCTACTACCACCGCCTACAAAAGCTACTACTGTGAGATTTCCGATGAACACAAAAGCTACTACCACCAGCCACAAAAACTACTACCACCGCCTACAAAAGCTACTACTGTGAGGTTTCCGACGAACACAAAAACTACTACCACCAGCCACAAAAGCTACTACCACCACCGCCTACAAAAGCTACTACCACAGCCTACAAAAGCTACTACTGTGAGGTTTTCGACGAACACAAAAAATACTACCACCAGCCACAAAAGCTACTACCACCATCTACAAAAACTACTACCACCGCCTACAAAAGCTACTACGTCCATTGCTCTGATCGGAGCCGTATAGTGATCAGCTTAGACTTCACTGTTCCTCTTGGTATGCCCCTTCAAAGTAATACCCACCAGCCGCCGCCTATGTCGCTGCACCTTAACAAAAGTTGAAAACCCTGATAGAGGCACTCCCCTTAATCACCTCAGTCGACACAATCGCCATGCAGAGGAGGAGCGTTGCCGCACAGAGAGGCCTTCTAACCTTTTTGCCATGCTCCTCCTCTTATTTCCTCCTCGGAGGGGACCGATTCTCTTTGGCTGATGGCGTTGGCTTCGGAGCTCTTCGCCGCGCTTGAGGATTTTGACCAGGCCGGTGAGGAGGATTTGGGGTACCTGAGCCTTGTGGACTGGGGAGGCGGAGGCCATGGTGGTGTTGGGACGGGCTTGGGGATGGGCAGGCGGGTTTCGAGGGCAGACCTTAAGTCTTCATTTGACTGGTCTTTGAGAGAGAGAGAGAGAGAGAGAGAGAGAGAGAGAGAGAGAATTGGTGTAAAGGAGAGGAGGGCATTTTAGGTATATCGTAAAAGTAAAATAACAGATTTAGCCTTAAAAACGGACTTATATGAGTAAAACTGTTATGGTGGACTTATGTAGGAGAAAATGTTCAGAAGGTGACTTATATGAAATTTTCTAAATAAACATTTGCTCAATGGTTATCGGTAGTGGGAATTCAGTCTTAGTTAATTTATTTCACAATAGACCTTTTATTGTCTTTATAATAGTTTTTTTTATAGTTTATTTAATTTATTAAAAATATAATTGTTTTTTTTATTGTTTAATTTGGTTATTAAAAATTTTAAAATTTAATTTTGTTTGTAGCGGACATTTACTAACGAAATAAAAAAAATATCCCAACCCACTGATAACGGTGGAAAATATGTACGCATGTGTGGAGTGTGGACTCAACGGAGACGATCAAGTCCATGGAATTATTGGAATATGACCATAACAGTCAACACTGTCTTGTTTGGGTTCTCATTCCGAACACAGACAGACTATTATTTTTAGTTTACAACTCATTCGCTTTGTGGAATAATTTAGATTCACTACACAGCACCGAACACCCACCAAATCAAATCAATGTCACTCTCCACTCTCACACCCTCTCTAACCTCAGATTTGGGAAGTTACCAAAACCAAAATTCCATATAAAGTGGCGCCTTTATTGTTCTGGGTTTGTTAGGGTTTTGATGAGCGATTGGATTTCAGGTCTTTACTTCTACTGGCCATGGAATTGAAGAAGGAGAGGCTTGTCAGGTAATTTCTCACTCAAAATTTTATCCTTTTCTTTTCGGTCTATGAGGAGCATGACAGTAAAGTTGAGCAAAGGAAGTTCTGCGAATTGTGTTTTTGTTCTAATGCTTGGGTTATCATGCAGTTTGGGTTATACTTGTTCGTGTTGGGTCTTACGGTTTATCTTAAAACCATGCCAACCTTAAACATTAGATTACGTCTTCGAGTTTTCTAGTTATAGATTTTTGCTTCTGTGCTGGGAAATACAGGAAAAATATAATGTTTCGATTAACATGGTACAAATGAACAAATTCTAGGTTGATTGTGGCCTACGGGTTGAGGCCTTGATTATGTTGAAACCTTTTATTTGGTTTGTGTTCACTTTAAGTGAAATTTTGCTGAGTCTCTTTAGTCTTTACAAATAGAATATTGTTTGCTGTTAAAACAAGTAGAGGATTGAGACACTCCAATACTGTACTAACCCTTTTTATGTGCTTAGGTTTTATTCTGATAAAAAACACCATAGAGATTCTATATGGGACAGAACTGAACCGTATCGACTTGAAAAGTCAGCCTCTCAATATAAGGTTGCATCATCTTCATTGCTCAAATCTGATAATGGCCTAGTGGGGGGCAGAAGCAGATTTGCTGAAACTTTCAGAATCAGGCATTCGAAGGTGTTTCCAGAGGACCATGAGCCATGGCGCAAGAGAATACTTGACCCAGGTAGTGAGATAGTGCTGCAATGGAATCGAGTTTTCATTGTCTCATGTTTGGTTGCACTTTTTGTGGACCCATTGTACTTTTACTTGCCCATGGCTGGAGGGAGTGGAAACAGTTTTTGCATGAAGACAGACTTGAATCTGCGGATTGTTGTGACTTTTTTCCGGACTATCGCGGATTTCTTCTATTTGTTGCACATGATTATAAAGTTTAGGACAGCCTATGTTGCACCAAGCTCTCGCGTTTTCGGGAGGGGTGAACTTGTCATGGACCCAAAGAAGATCGCACAGAAGTATGTTACATCAGACTTCTCCATTGATCTCATAGCCACATTGCCGCTTCCTCAGGTACGTATTTGGAGTATAACTCTAGAATTATAAAACCCACCTAGTTTCTTTGTGCTTATATTATTTAGTATATCAGGAGTGAGTAAAAATGACAATGGGTGCATGACAATGTTTGCCTTGTTTGATGCCAAATTTCGTTGTGCATGACATGACCGAAGGCAATGAATTCCTTGTGAGGAACTGAGGATATATTAGGATTGTGTAAGGGCTTCATCTGATAGGAAGGAGCAATAAACTTTCATTTGCTTAGTATGCACTGAACCTGAACTATGTGTAGATACACAAAAACTCATTGTGTTATGTGTTTCGTGCTTGTCATCATCTGATAGGCAGGAAGTATGATCTTGTTGCAGGCAATCATGATTATTTTATAAATTGACAGATGAGTTATGTTTGTGTTGTGACTTGGAAGATAATGATATTAAGTAATGAGGTCATTTAAAAATTAGCATGTCACTTTAGGTAAATTCAGCATCTACCTTGAGGCAAGACTTTGTGCTTTTAATGTCCCTTGTCCACTTCATGAGTCAAACTGTTAATTATTACTCTCCAAAGTGGATCACTTGTTTCAACTTCATGGATCCTGCAGACTCTGTAGGGATACTGAAAAATCTGGGTAATATTTTTGGTGATTGCATTCTGTAGACTCTGTGGGGGGATATGACAAGTATATTCTTATATATTTTGACTAAAATGCACATTGTGAAAAGTAGCATCCTCATATCTGTCCACAGTTGAATTGATACATTGAAGAGCATGAGATATTACTGTTTGGTCCCTCTTTTTCCCTTCAATTAATAGTGTAATCTTCCCCGGGTGAGAAAGGTGAAGTACAGCTAATTCACATACTATGTGCAGATAGTCATATGGTTTATCATACCTCCCCAAAATGCTCAAACGGATAACACCAACAATGCACTTGCGCTAATTGTTCTCCTGCAGTACATTCCCAGATTATATCTGATTTTTCCTTTAAGTTTGCAATTAATCAAAGCAACTGGGGTGGTGACAAAAACTGCTTGGGCAGGGGCTGCATATAATCTGCTATTATACATGCTGGCCAGCCATGTAAGTTGATTGTGTTGTCTTCTCTTTCTCTAAACCACCCCCTTTTATCTAGAGGGTTATAATATTCTTTTGCTGTTTTCAGGTTTTAGGGGCAGCATGGTATTTACTATCTATTGACCGGTATGCATCATGCTGGAAGAAATTTTGTAGAAAGGACCTCATCCCCATAAAATGCTTGCCTAAATATTTAGATTGTAATACTGTTAACCAATTTGATCGTGAGACATGGGCAAATCGTACAAATGTTTTTGATAGCTGCAATCCTGAAAGCAACATATTCAAATATGGAATATTTGAGAGTGCGCTGACAAAAAATGCTGTTTCCTCCAACTTCATCACAAAGTACTTCTATTGCTTGTGGTGGGGTTTACAGCAACTAAGGTATGGGAACTTTTCTTTTCTAAACTAGAAAACTATGATTTAATAAAGAGCCACTTTATTCAACTTGCAATAACATCATCAGGACTTCTACTTAGGTTCAAGAGATGAGAGAATTAAGGATACCCACCAGAAAGACTAATCCAATCCATAATGATGTACCGGAAAATACAATATTTTTGCGTGGTTATCCACCAGAAAGACTAATCCAATCCCACCCGACCAACACTACACTAAACCCAAGAAAAATTTGAAATGCAAATATTGTTTTTTTTTATATTTCTATGTGTAGTTATTTCATTCATTCATGAATCTATCATGTTGATTATGAGTTTTCTTATCATGTTGGTTTTCTTATCATGATCATGTTGATCATGTTTTTTTTTTTTTTCATATTTCTATGTGTGATTATTTCATTCATTCATGAATCTATCAAGTTGATTATGAGTTGTCTTATCATGTTGGTTTTTCTGTTGCTTTTGAAACATGTCCTGGATTTTGACAGGCTGAAATATGAAAATTATGTCTATAGTCTATTATTGACTAAATTAAATACCAGTATGAGTGACAATTTTGCAACTATATGATAAGTAGTATACTAAATTCCGGTGACATATGTTAGAACAGAACAGTTTTACAGAAAATTACAGGTTTCTTATTTTTCATATTTGATATTAAGTGACATCGAATAATACTAACATTTTTCAGTCTGTTAATCACTATAAAATGATTCACATTGTTCCTTACTTATTCTCACAGTTCATATGGGCAAAATTTGTCAACGAGCACTTTTATTGGAGAGACATCATTCGCCATTCTCATTGCCATCGTAGGTCTTGTATTATTTGCCCACTTAATTGGGAATATGCAGGTATTGGAAAAACTTTTACCGTTTGGTTTCACTTTAATGCATCTGACTGAAGTTAACCTGCATATTAGTAAATGAAAAAGTTTTTCACTTCACTTTACTGTTTCTTTTTCACTTTCTAGTTGTTAAATAAATAGTTGCTACATTATAGGATATATTTTACTTGTTATATTCCAACATAGGAAACAGTTAACCTGGATATTATTAGTAAATGAAAACGTTTTTCTTATTCTCTGTGCCACTGCTTTAGTTTTCAAAAGCTTATACAATAGTTTATACATTATACAAAGAGAGCCCTTGCTTTGTTGGGAATTGTTAGTTCTGGATGTGGATTATTAGTTATTGGATTGATTGTTTTTGACAGGATATGCTTAGATTAATTATTGCATTATTTTACTTTTATGATTCAATTGTAAAAGGGTGATATTTTAAATGAGTTGATGCGTTTTTAATCAATGACTCAACGTTAGGGATTGTCTTTCTGTTGTAGACCTATCTCCAATCAATCACCGTGAGGCTTGAGGAGTGGAGGCTTAAGAGAAGAGACACTGAGGAATGGATGGGACATCGTCAACTCCCTGAAGATTTGAGACAACGTGTACGGAGGTTTGTCCAATACAAGTGGCTGGCGACTCGAGGAGTTGATGAAGAAGCCATCCTTCATGGCTTACCTGCTGATCTTCGCCGTGATATTCAACGCCACCTATGCTTAGATCTTGTTCGACGAGTATGGTTTCTTTTCCATGGCTTAGTATTATTCTTTGTCATATGCTATTTAAATTATGGATCATGAGTATTGCTAGGTTTCTTTGGATAGGCATTTCTGGGTACCATGTATGCACGTGCAACATATTGGCTTCTAATAATCTGAAGGCTTCTGTCTTCACTTCATGTTGGAATATGATCAAAGTTAATGAAGTTGAACTAGCATAAAATTTTAGACTGCCTTTGAAATGCCTTAAAAGTGGATTTCCTACACTTTTCAAATATGATGTGTTTATTAGTAACTGTGGTCAATTTTTAACCTGTGCATGCACTGTGAGCTATAATGATACTGGGCCAAATAATTGACAGCAACACATCCCATTATTCATATCCTATGAAGTACGAAATGGAATTGAGTCCACATCTCTGATATTATACTCATCCCCTTTATTTACATATTATTCAGGTACCTTTCTTCTCACAGATGGATGATCAGCTTCTTGATGCAATATGTGAGCGTCTTGTATCCTCCCTAAGCACAGCAGGCACTTACATTGTCAGAGAGGGTGACCCAGTCACAGAAATGCTTTTCATCATTAGAGGTACTCTCGATAGTTCCACTACCAATGGAGGCCGGACAGGTTTCTTCAATTCAATAACATTAAGACCTGGGGACTTCTGCGGTGAGGAGCTACTTGCATGGGCACTGCTCCCAAAATCCACAGTCAACATGCCGTCTTCTACAAGAACAGTAATAGCACTTTCTGAAGTTGAAGCTTTTGCATTGCGAGCTGAAGATCTGAAATTTGTGGCCAACCAATTTAGACGCCTGCACAGCAAGAAGCTGCAGCACACATTTCGGTTTTACTCCCACCATTGGAGAACATGGGCTGCCTGCTTCATACAGGCTGCTTGGCGTCGCCACAAGAGAAGGATGATGGCAAAAGATCTCAGCTTGAGGGAATCCTTTGCTTTGGATGAGAAAGCAGCCTATGAGACTGCACAAGAGGAAGAAGAAGAATTTGAACCGACAAGTTCCAATTCTTCACAAGTAAAAATGAATCTTGGGGTTACACTACTGGCCTCAAGATTTGCTGCAAACACAAGGAGGGGTGCTCAGAAGATCAAAGACGAGATGCCGAGGTTACCAAAACCTGCAGAACCCGACTTCTCCACTGAGCCTGAATATTAGTTGCTTGAATTAGATTATCCATTGAATGCATCTGTATATTTTGTAATAGATCTGGGTGAAATTCAAGATTTCTGGACATCAGAATCCTTTCAGTTGGGACCGGGTATTGTCAGGTTTCACGCTATTCCCTGCTGCTTGATTGCCATGCCCACTATCCTTTAATCAGATTTCTGGAGATTGCCTTGAGAGCTTGGAATGTTATAGAAGCCGGACTTGACTGTTTTATGGTTCAAGATTGTATATTAAGTTATTTACTAAGCTGATGCCCCTTCAAAAGGTCAGAGCAATAGTTGTTAGTTTGTTGCCATAAACTGAATGGCAAATTATGTATCACCTAAATATGTATGGAAGATCTTCTGGTCTTTTGGCTCGGATTGATGTCTAAATCTTGACCAGATACTTCACAGTTTAGAACTACCTACTAATCCAATTTATCTTCTATGGACCTATTGGTTGGAACCCTATGAGAAATTATACGTGTTACAAACAAATTTTCAGCTCATTCAGTGATCGTTAATGTCAGGACCCATCTCGAATTTTATCCTGAAACCCGAAGTAAATTTTGCGAGATCCATTTCTAAGGAAAATTTACTGAAAATTAGGTATAATCTACCTTGAAAATAAACAACTCTTGCCTGAAAAATTCCATATAAACACTTTTATTACAAATCATCCATCCTTAACTCCTGGAGCCTTCCTGCTCCCCAAGTTTTACACATCTCCCAAAATACAACAAGCCTTAATTAACTTATAACTATCTCAAATAGTTATCAGAACATATTTATAATGAAAGAAAAACAATGAATAAAGAATAAGCGGAAACAACCTCTGACTATGCTTCGACTCCATGTACGCTCGACCTCAAATAAACTTAGCCTTCAAACTGGGCATTTTAAACCAAAGGGCCTAGGGGAAAGTAATTTAAAAACGCTAGAGTGAGTAGACAAAAATAAATTAAATAATTTAACAAATACATAATTTAAATACTTTCCCTCGTTTCAACTTTTAAAACTTAACTGTACGCAACTTTGATAATACAAATAACTTTAAATCCAGAATTCTATAAAAAATAGACAAACCAGCCCCGCTAGTTAATCAAATACAGAAATCTCGAAAAGAGACAAACCAGCCCCGCTGGTTAATCAATTACATAACTGAGAAAAATAAAACGAGGGGAAAAGATATCACCATGTAAGAGGAGCCTCCAAGGCTCGAGTCGGTGCTTCCCAGGTTATAGTAGCGTCTCATGCTAAACGCTCGACTCACCTATAGTGAGGATCGCTAATAAAGCTAGCTAGCAATAAATAATAATATTCGATCGGTGCCTCCCAGGCTATAGTAGCGTCCCACGCTAAGCGCTCAACTCACTTATGGTGATGACTGCTAATAAAGTTAGATAGAAATAAATAATAATATCCGATCGGTGCCTCCCAGGCTATAGTAGCGTCTCACACTAAGCGCTCAACTCACTTATGATGAGGACCGCTAATAAGGCTAGCTAGTGATGAATAATAGACCCTTAGTATGCTGACTAAAAACATACGAAGTCACTTAAATCCATAAAGCTTCCCCAAGATCATGCTAATGGTACAGTTTCCAACCGTACTTAAAAATTATCATAAAAAATTATAAAAAAAAAACTCAATGACGTGTCTCATACATAAAAAATATTCTCAAGTCCATAATTAAAAGCGAGATTTAATTATCAAGTATAAATTTTTAATAATTTTTTAATCCGTAAATAGCCGCTAAAAATATTCTCAATGTCAATTTCGATAATCCACAAATAAACGAGAAAGTTATAAAAAGAGAATTACTGAAAATCCCATTTTCGGTAATCTTTAATAAATCTCAAAGTCAACAATAAAACTGATAATAATTAAATCCGGAAATCATAAAGAATATCCAAACTCAAATACCAAATTAATAATCCGAGCTCAAATCCATAAATCATGACCAAAATTTAATCGATGCATTAAACTCAAATAAATTTCAAGACCATATCATAAACTGAAAATATAATATAAGCTCGGAAAAATATAACAATAATTTCTAAAAGAAACCATGCATGCTTATTCATTTAAAAACAAAGTGTCCACTCACAGTGCTCGGTTATGCCTATCAACGGTCTAAGACCTTCTCTACACGATCCTCCTCACGTCCTGAACAATAAATAATATTAAATCTCCAGACTAGATTAACACTTTAATAAAAATTCCGAACTAAAAGGAAGCCTATAAATTCTTCTCTCTTGCTCAACTTCTCCACATTTAATATATTATGACTCGAACTTCACCACAATCATCGATAGCCTTAAAATAACATTTTTAAAGTTTAATTCGTACTGTTAGTACATAGTAAAACATCGGTCATACTCGTCTAAGAAGACGCGTGTCGCCACATAAAATGGGTTTGGGCCTTAGCTAAGCCCAAGAAACCTACACTATCCCTTGAAGACATAATGGTAATACACCCTCTAATAAGGGCAAAGTGGTATTTTTAGGGTGCATCCACCATATCCCTATAAATACCACTCTTCACCCCTCATTTTCTCTCTCTCCAACTTCACCCCATTCTCACCTTATTTCTACTCACGCTGACTTAGGCATCGGAGGGTCGAAGGCCGGAATATCCGGTCTTCCCTCTGACGCTGTTCATTCATGATTGACAGGTTATGGGAGCTTGAAGATGATGTTCTGCATCTGTGTGATCCACGCTCCCTCAGAGATCACGCAGAAACAATGGCGTTAGAAGGAGGGCCCTCAAGTGGAAACCCTCACATAGCTCACCATGAGCATGTCCATAATCTGCCCAGATTTCCCTCTGGAAATTTTCTTTTTCCGGTCGCCAACCTCCTCCTTTTCTCGAGCTTCTCCCTGCCCGCGTACAAGGAGCTCACCCCATTAATTTTCGCTCCGTGATAGTCCTTCTGGGAGGAGAGAGAAAGTAGATTTGACTTTTCCTCTCTCATTCGCTTGTGCATGCCACCGCAAGGTAGCTCACCTTCCCAGCCATCATACTCACTGTCTTCCAATGAATCCAGCGTGACCTCCCCGACCTCTGGCCAAGGCCCACGTGCCGGTGAACAACGCCCAGAAAGACTGATCTGGACACCCAGCTTCCCTCAACCGAAGCAGGGATATGCTCTCGGTCTCGCGACCCCAATCTCGACACCGACCTCTTGGGACATGCCTTCGCCTCTGGCACCCACTTAATACTTCTCTCCAGGGGACGCCCACCCATGTCTAGGTGCCTCTCTCCTGAGACCCCCGCGGACTCCGCTGATTTCGCCAGCCCCTCGCGAACTCTCCTGGCCACGCTAGTCCTCGCGGACTCCCCAGATCTCGCCAGAGTCACCGCGGACTCCGCTGGTCTCGCCAGCCCATCGCGGACTCCCCTGGTCACGCCAGTCCTCGCGGACTCCGCTTGTGTCACCAACCCGTCGCGGACTCCCCAGATCTCGCTAGAGTCACCGCAGACTCTGCTGGTCTCGCCAGCCCATCGCGGACTCCCCTGGTCACGCCAGTCCTCGCGGACTCCGTTGGTCTCGCCAGCCCATCGCGGCCTCCCCTAATCTCGCCAGTCACCACGGACTCCGCTGGTCTCGCCAGCCCATCGCGGACTCCCCTGGTCAAGCCAGTCCTCACGGACTCACATTTTCGTGGACTCTGCTTGTCTCACCAGCCCCTCGCGGCCTCCCCTGGTCTCAACCCTCGCGTGGGGACTTCCCTGGTAGTTCCCTTGCCGGACTCCCCTGGTCAAGCCAGTCCTCACGGACTCACATTTTCGTGGACTCTGCTTGTCTCACCAGCCCCTCGCGGCCTCCCCTGGTCTCAACCCTCGCGTGGGGACTTCCCTGGTAGTTCCCTTGCCGGACTCCCATACACAGCTCTCCATCTTGACCTCTCGGGACTCCTCTCTCCCGGCAGAAGGATACAAAAAAAAAACACACATCTCACCCGGCACCTCCCCTTCCTGGTTCCCGCCACAACAAATCAAACGCTCAGCAACCCAACAGCCTGCTCCCGGCACCTCCCCTTCTTGAGACTGAGTTACACGTCCTTCGCAATCAACCAAAGGGTTGAATACAGAGCTCACAAGTAGCCACACATATTCTGTGCTACATGCACTGACACATCTACACCTCTGGGCTCTAGCTGAATACTTCTCTCCGAGACCGCGTGAGCAGCCCATTATTTGGTAAGTTCGTATCCAATCTAGTTCCGTGAGCAGCCCATAATTTGGTAAGTTCGTATCCAATCCAGTTCCGTGAGCAGCCCTCCACCCATAACTGATCTGGACACCCAGAACCTACACGGCCTCCCGGGACTCCTCTCTCCCGGTCGTAGGATACAAATTCTGGATGCCCATCCTAGTAGCGAGACCAGCCGCGACAGTCACGAAGGCGACACGGTCCAGGCAGGGATATGCTCTTGGTCTCGCAACCCCAATTTCGGAACCCTCCTCTCGGATCCCTGCCACGGGGACATGAATTCACCTTCGGGGCCCGTTTGGCACCCCTCTCCCAAGGACACCCTCCCATGTTAGCGCTAGTCCCGGTAGACTCTCCTGGTCTCGCGAGTACCCCTGCGGACTCCCCTGGTCACCCTAGTTTCCAGACGAACCTACCTGCCATCCCTAGTACAAAACCCAGAACCAAGGATCCGATCTCCCGAGTCGTGGTCTAGTCCTGACACGTGATCCTGGGACAGGAAACAATTGGCTCCATCCCGAGCTCCCGACGCCCTTCCCACATGGCCCCTCGAGCTCCCGAGGCCCCCCACCCCTCCTTTGTCATGCAACAATTTGTGAAGCGATTCATGAAAGAAAACTCATAGTCTTGGGTTAAATCCATAATTTTAACCCGCAAAGCAAACATGCCCATCGATGTGGACCCAAGCCGCATCCACGCATCCTTGGGGCTTGTAGAAGTGGGTGTGGTGTGGAAGGTTACGGAGACTCATGACGCTCGTCCATCGGTTTAATGTCGTTAATAGTTTCGGTCTTGGGTCCGAAACTCAAGCTCAACGGCTTAAATCGGTGACGAATTGGTGATAACAAGACAATTGGACTACCCATTCCTAAAACCCAAAATGCATTTGAATCCAAAGCCCAACACCTTTTCTTTTTATTTCTTCCTTAAAGCCCAATCCTTTTCCTTTAAGAAAAGCCCAATCCTTTTCCTTCCTGCTTTACCGACTGCACAGTCAGCCATTTCACCTTTCCTCGTAGCAGTACGGCGACAAGCTTCGCACAGCAGAAAAATCCCATCCACTCCCAATCTGAGAAAGAAGAAGGTCAGTGACTGGTTACAAGGCAGCTCCTTCATCCTTAGATGAAGAGATTGTGGGATTCAAGCTGCTTGGCCCGTCCTGTTCCAGGGATTCCGTCTTTGCAGCCATCCTCGCAGCCTCCTCGCAGTGAGTTGTCTCTTCCATCTCTCAAGGTCAACTCCTCTCTGATAACTTTTGAGGCCAAGATCATGTACTTGAGAAGAGCACCCCTTTTACACAGTGGATTAGGCATCGTGACCCATCGCAAAACCCTTCAATCCGGTTCTATAAAAGGGAGGTCTGGGAAGCTACAAGGATCATCAAGCAACAACCCAGAAAAATCCCCAAACACTCAAGCTTTCATGCCTTTCAAGCCTCCAAGCCAAAATCCCCATTTCTAGCCATCCTTCAATCTCCATCATTGAAACCTAGATCCTTCCCAAGAATTTAACACTAAAACTCAGTCCAATTTTCATCACCGTAGTGTGTTTCTAGCTCCCACACCATGCTTCACGCTATCAAGCTCCTTTTGAATTCTACTTGATCTGAATCATATACAAAGTCTTCCCAATAATCGAATTATTTGATTGATTTTGGCCTAGTTGCAATTTAATTCAAAAAAGACCCTCACACGATCATACTTCATTTTCTTTTCTTTTTATTAGACTCTATGATGATCTAAGAGTATTTGCTGATTGATTTTTGCCCAAAACTCCAATCTCTATGCACCAATCTCTCTATATGCACATGTAACCAACGATCTCATGCATTATACATATGACCAGTCTATATGCATATGTACCAATGATCTCATACATATGATTACAATTCCTTCTTTCATAAATATATATTTCTCCTTATGGTACGGACCTACAACTTCATTTTCCTCTTTCTCCATGATATAGAACACAGAGCCTTTCGATTCTTTTTTATTTCAAGTAGAATTTGTCATGTTTTGACCAATTTGGATTAAATTTGTACAATACCTGATACAATTTTATTTTATTTCTGAGTTGAGAACAAACTCACGTTTACAACTAGTTTGAGTTTTTGTGATCATAGATCGAGACCTGAAGTCTCTTGATCGAATTATGAAGGGCCTAAAGTTTCTCAAAGAGTAATATAATGAAATTGCGATATGAAGATTCTCAAAGCTCATGCAATTGAGGGCCAAAAGTCTCTTAAAGTTATATATAATATGACGGAACCACATCTTGTGATCCCTAGTTATATGAGGGCCGAAGTTCCTCGTCTTATATGATATTACGTTTTTGTGTAACTAGAGGAGATCGAAAGATCAAAATTATCATATTTGTGAAGTTAACCAGACCAGAAGTTCTGTGTTTTCTTTATTTTATTTTCGCTCTTTACAGTTTTCTTATTTTGTTATGCAATTTCATTACTGTACTTATTGTTTTAATTTATTGTTATTCATTCGGGTCAGCGGCCATTATATCTCGAACCAGAAGTTCAAAATAATGAAATTATAGAACTCGAAGTTCTAACGATAAAGGCTCAAACCCGAAGTTTTGAGTATAAAATATAAGGTGAACATGGAGTTTCACTTGGGTTACTTGAGCCTGAAGATTCGAGCACTTGAATTATTTGAACCCGAAGTTTGACATACGAAATCTGAGAACCTATCGTTCTAACATTATAAATTCGAACTTGAAGCTTTGATTTCACATATGATTGATGGCTCCAAAAGAGCATCATTTTTGAATTAAGTGTCTACAATGCGGTTCAAAATTGATTGATATATGATATAGATTGTGCCAAATTTTATAGTGAACTATGACACATAATATCATGAACTAGAAGTTCATTGAACCAAATACATTATTTGACATGACAAGTTATGTCACATTTTACAAGTTCATTAATAACAAGTTTTGATGGCCACTAGCCCTACTCATAACCGATTGTTTATTTGTCGCATATTTTTGACTTGTCACTTTAATGAGACAATCCTCCCGTCATGATGCGGAGAGAGATTGCTCTTGAAGAATGATGTAAATTGGTGTGAATTGTTTTTCCATAATTTTATTTTAATTTTGAAAAATGTCTCAGTTAGTGATTGATTAAAGATCTTGACCGTATATGCTAAAAGGCATTGACATCAACTTGGATTTAAGTCGATGAGATCATCCATATTAACTCAAATACTATATACCCCATTTGATTTGTGGGATGCATATGTATCCAAGAGACATGGTTTCCCTAAAGAGAATGTCATGATACAATGTTAGAGTTCCTAATACGGCTACACATACAAGGTTATATGTACGCCATTAGAGAATGATATCTTGGTTGATATTAATAAATATAATGTTTTTGACCTCATACTTGGTTTAGGTTCGTCACCAGCCAATGAACATCTCACTCGAAAGAAAGTGATAGATCTTTAGACGCAATATATGCTTATGGTCAAAATAAGACAGTCATCCCGCTGTTAGGGGGATAATAAGACTACCCTCATTTGAATAACGGTGTGAATTTGAGTGGAATGTATCCACTAGGTCTAAAGTTTTAAGCTTCTGAAAATGGAAAATTATACCGGTCCTCTAATGGTCTACATGATATTA
Organism: Fragaria x ananassa; assembly: GCA_034370585.1. NCBI lineage: Eukaryota > Viridiplantae > Streptophyta > Magnoliopsida > Rosales > Rosaceae > Fragaria > Fragaria x ananassa. The sequence continues at coordinate 7,596,736 of CP139760.1, forward strand.
AAAGTAAAAGATTCACATTTGCTAGATAATATTTGTCCTAGAAGTGACAATATTTGCCCCAGAAGTGGCATGGATACTCAAAAATCAAATGTATGCATATAAGAATGTGTGGGATCTATGAATGATGATCATCTATGAAAAATTACAAATGGTAGCTACCAAAGACCGTTAAGGATTGTATAACGCTGTACCATGTTTTATTATGCATGTCGACAAAGCATATTATTGGTCAAATTGGAAAGAGACAATTCTAATGAAACTGAATATATGAAACGTGATGTGATGTTTAGACCTTTAACCCTACATGATACACAAGGACCATGATCATAGTAAAAATAAATCACTATGACATAATGTCTACAAGAGACATAGGGATTATGAATATATTTTCTTATACGTGACAATTTTCTGTAAGTACAGTGTTACATAATAAATATAGTTATTGACGAGAGACTTATGACATTTGTCATCACTACCAGAACAAGTACTTTAGCCGACGAAAAATTTTCGTCGGCCTGTTAAAAAAATTTGTCGGCTAAGACCTTAGCCGACGATCCTTCGTCGGCTATAGTCCCACTTTAGCCGTCTGTGATGACTTTAGCCGACGAAATTTTTTTTTTCGTCGGCTATAGTCCCACTTTAGCCGACGAAAAAAATGTCGTCGGCTATAGTCCCGGACTTTAGCCGACGAAATATTCGTCGGCTAAAGTGCGTAATAAATAATTAAAAAATAACTATAGCCGACGAAATATAAAATATTTCGTCGGCTAAACCTTATAAAAAAAATTTAAAAACAACTTTACCCGACGAAATATTAGGTTATTCGTCGGCTAAAGTGCGTAATAAATAATAAAAAATAACTATAGCCGACGAAATATTTTATATTTCGTCGGCTAAACCGTATAAAAAAAATTAAAAAATAACTATAGCCGACGAAACATGCCATAATTCGTCGGCTAAACCTTATAAAAAAAATTAAAAAATAACTATAGCCGACGAAATATTAGTTTATTCGTCGGCTAAACCGTATAAAAAAAATTAAAAATACTATAGCCGACGAATATAGTGTTTAAATATCGTCGGCTAAAGTTGCTGGGTTTTGAAAAAAAAAACTGCAGAAACTTTAATGCATAGGTGACAGTGCCTCTGATTCCCTAATCAGCTGAAGAGTTCTACTCTGACAGGGCTAAAGATCATGCAGTAACAAACATCACCAAAAGCATCGTTTTGAGTATTGGATGGCCGGCATTGAGAACCTGCGGATGGTTTACTAGATCAAAACTGAAGCTTCTGTGATGCTAATTAGATGTCTCAATTGCCGGTTCCTCTGCCCCGCTTCTGTAAAACAGTAAAAGCAGCAGCAGTAATATTAGGATTATTAATTTGCAGGAAAAGGCCCAAGATACAAATGATAGTAGAAGTAGAGAAACTGGTGCGTACCAAGGAGAAATTGGCAGATAATAGACTTCTTACCATCCATCTTCGGCTATATAAAGAACTTTAGCCGACGAAATTCTTTATTTTCGTCGGCTAAACTCTTTTGAAAATTTTGGTTTACCGCCAAAAAATTTTCGTTGAAAATTTTGAAAATTTTTCGACTTTAGCCGACGACTTTTCAAATATTTTCGTCTGCTAAAGTCCTTTGAAAATTTTGGTTGAAAATTGTCGTCGGCTAAAGTCCTTTGAAAATTTTGTCGCCTAAAGATACCAATTTCGTCGGCTATACACCAATTCGTCGGCTAAACCTTCTAAACTCGTCGGCTAAACTTTATAAATTCGTCGGCTAAACCTTTGAAATTCGTCGGCTAAACATTTGAAATTCGTCGGCTATAGTATGTAATTAAAAAATTAAAAAATAACTATAGCCGACAAAATATTAGGTTATTCGTCGGCAAAAGTCTATAAATTCACGAAAACACTCATATCTCCCCATATATTACGTAGTTTGGTCAAATCTTCCACACGAAAAACTCTCACGTAGATGAGACGCAACCACCTATATAAAAATTTTGAAACATTTACCTTTCGACGATAGGGCCCCATAAGAAATAATAACGGTAAATAGGGTTGACCGCTAATATCGGATCCGAGACTTTACCCGATTTACGTGATTTTTGAACCATAGCCGTATTTCACCATTCTGAACACATCTTATTTCACGAGATTTTTAATAATTTTGCTTCCTATGTAGAGTTGGTTCACAAAGTTGTATAACCTACTAAACAAGTTATACAACATTAGTAGACACGTTGTGATTCCGATGAATAAAATTCACAAACCAAAATTCGACCATCAGATATGATCATTATGACGAAATACGTCTATGGTAAAAAATTCAACTGGATCCGACAACGTTAAGGGCTCGATCGAAACGGTCAGCCATAATCCATCGTCACTTATCACACGAAAACGCTCATATCCCCCCTCTATATTACATAGTTTGGTCAAACCTTCCACACAAAAAACTCTCACGTAGATGAGACGCAACTGCCCATATAAAAATTTTGAGACATTTACCTTCCGACGATAGGGCTCCCCATAAACCCAAATAACGGAAAATAGTAGACACGTTGTGATTCCGATGACTAAAATTCACAAACCAAAATTCGACTGTCAGATATGATCATTATGATGAAATATGTGTATGATTAAAAATTCAACTGGATTCGACAAAGTTAAGGGCTCGATCGAAACGGTCAACTCTAATCGAAAATAAGAAAACTGCATTTTGAAGCCCTAAATGGACTTGGATGGCCAAAAAAGCCTGTACATCATGGCATAAGCAATGAGTTTGACTCGTAGCACCATTACGCTTCCGGAAAGGTATCACAATAGTCAATCAGACACCAAACGTCAAATCTGCGGCATAGTGAATAATAAGGGTAAGTCAACTATCGGCACCGAATATTTACCGGAATACCGTCATTTTTCAACCGTAGACGTATTTCACCATTCTGGTCATATCTTATTTCACGACTTTTTTGCGTTTGAAGGTTCTACGTATAGTTTTTTTTTTCCAGATGAGTTGTTGTCCAAATCTGTAAATATAAGACACTTTAGCCGACGAAATTATATTTTTCGTCGGCTAAACTTTTAAAAATTTCGTCGGCTAAACTCTTAAAAATTTCGTCGGCTAAACTTTTGAAAATTTCGTCGGCTAAAGTTCACAGACTATAGCCGACAAAAAAAATTATTCAGACGACGAAATTAAAATTTCGTCGGCTAAAGTTGACCATAGCCGACGAAGAGTTTAAATTAGCCGACGAAGGAAAATTTCGTCGGCTAAAGACCACTTTAGCAGACGAAAAAAAAATTCGTCGGCCTGGTTTTTTTTTTTTCGTCGGCTAAAGCCTTTCTTCTGGTAGTGCATTGTATATTATGAGGATCATAAAAGACACATTGCTAAAAATAAATTTCTAAAAATGAAGTGTTATTACAAGCGTATTGCTTGTTAAATTCTTAAAAGATTCAAGTACATGAATGATTCTAATGTAATTCGATTCATGAATACTTGAGAGAGCCTGAAGCTAATTCATGGAATCAAATGTCTAAACCTAGTTCATATATACTTATTCTGTTACAGTTAATGTGATCAAAATTGCCTTAATGAGTACTATGATTGGACTACAAAATCGGATTCGAATTATGATTATTATGTTGCTACATATTCCAACTTTCGAAGTTATGAATCATTTAGAGATGTTGAAGAGCTTATATGAGATGTATCAATACACAAAGATATTGATGTGTATGACTAGTACGCTATGAGGTATTTCAATGTTTTAATGTCAATTTGCTTATGTTATCTAACTATTACTTAATGTATGAATTTGATCATATGACTAAATGAGACAAGACGTATTTAAAATCGTCTAGCTTTGTTGGTATTGTTTTAACTTTGCAGGTTTGAAATTTAATGATAAGCCCCCATATACAAAGCACACATGATGTCACTTTAACGATGAACAATCAAACCGTTATTTACGGCTCATGAAGTTTGTCGCTCAGAGGGAGATTCTCATCAAAGAGAGCATCCAGAAGTATATTATCTAAAACATATGCGCTTTGTACTTTTTTTTCTCCTTCGACCAGAGTTATTTTTCTCCCACTGAGTTTTTGTTACCTGCCAAAGTTTTTAACGAGACAACATTAAGCGCGTCCAATTTCATCATTCATTAGTGAACATCCAAGAGAGTGTTATAAATATTATAAGCTATGTGGCTTTCCACGTAATTACTCATTAGTTATGTACTCTGATATAAACTCTGTCCTGTCTCTATATAAGGAGACTAATAAGAACGAATAAAAACACTTCTACCTCCTCCTAACTATTCTCACCATGTTTTCTCTTCTTCTTTTCTATACTTTACAATAGTGTCATCACTTATTTACAAACTAATCTAAAGGCAATATCCAAAATCTACATAAACAAAGAGAATCTGCAAATAAAACAAAATTTAGAGCCACGATTCCTTTGAGTCTTCTAATGGGTACTTGTATTTCCTCTTCCTAGGCTGATGATGGATTTGGTAAACAGTTCGCTTAAAATATTTGTGATGGTTTTCCAGTAATGCTGGTTATGAAGATGAGGATGGAATGAGTTGCCTCTCCCTCTCCCTCTCCCTCTTGAAATCGGTGCTGGCAGTGAAGGTCATGATGGAATGAGCATCCTGTATTTGATTTAAGTTGCTGGCTGTGGCTGAACTGGTCTGTTACCTACAAGCTTTAGCGTAAAAAACAGTTACGGGAAATTAATAGGACAATATCAATCATAAATACCAACTCTAATTACGACACAACTAGAATGTCAGCAAGGAAACAACAAAAATGTGGCATAAATCTTAATCATACCAGACAGAAGCACTTACAAGGTTGATATCACATGCCCACACCACAGCTAGTAGCTGGTAAACTAAAGGCACAACATATATAGTTGTATTTAACAATCGATCATCATCAGTCTCAACATATATAGCTGCATTTAACCATTGATCACCGTCAATCCCAACAACAATTCTAAATGCTTTTCTCTTTGGGTATATAATGCCACCACATGTCTATGAAGATTATAAAGAACTTCACCATTTAAAATAGAAAAAGGCCTTAGACCGCAGTACACAATCTTTTAAAAAGTAATGCTAAGTGAACCACCATTTGGGAAACTACCTAGAACTCACCTGACGTGGCGGTTGATGTGACATACCCATGTCATCAAAGCTTAATTTCTTATTTTTTTATATTTCTGTTTTTCTTATTTACTATAATTCATTTTTCTTTTAGTTTTGTAATTACTCAATTCTGTTTTTATCTCTAAACCCTATTTTTTAGTTTGTTTGCTTCGACGTCTACAAATGTTTTCTTTGCTCTTCTCATCTCACGTCGATCTCCTCTCAATTGATCGGCTCTTTTTTTTATTTTTTTTATCTTGTGATATAATCTGTAAACGTCTTCAAGTTTTCTTCTACATTCGCATATGCGTGGTCTTTCATTCTAAATAAGATTCTGCATTTTGTCAAACCTTGCACGTCGTTTTCAATTGATCGGTTATGATCCTCTATTTGATTTATGTTTCCTCACAAGTCTCCCATTTGATTTTTTTTCTTTTTCATGTATGAAATACGAATTAACATGTTTAGAATAGGGTTCATGAGACGTGGATTTGAATTTTGGTTTAGCTGGTTCATGTGTTCTTATTAGATCTTGAATTATCTCTAAAACTCTAGTTTCTATTATAGCTTAGAACAGAAGCTGCACAAATGAAAGGGGGATTTTACAGATTATATCACATGATTAAAAAAAAAAGTCTATCAATTGAGAGGAGGTGAGAGCTGAGAGGAGATCAACGTGAGATGAGAAGAGCAAAAGAAAACGTATGTAGATGTCGAAACAAACAAACTAAAAAAATAGGGTTTAGAGATAAAAACATAATTAAGTAATTACAAAACTAAAAGAAAAAGAAATTATAGTAAATAAGAAAAACAGAAATACAAAAGAATAAGAAATTAAACTTTAATGACATGTGTATGTCATATTAGTCGCCACTTCAGGTGAGCTTTAGGTGGTTCCCCAAACGGTGGTTCACCTAGCATAACTCAATAGAAAAAGGCCTTAGACTGTAGTACACAATCTTTGGGTTTACCATCTCGCCAAATAAGAATGCAAATGAACTCAAATTGACCTAAATCAACCAACAAATCCCAAAATCTAAATCCCCTTAAAATTCAATAAAAGCAAAAAAAAAAAAAAAAAAACTCAGATCCTCATCACTCAAATTAAGGTAAATTCAATACAAAGTTTCGATCTTTCCTTTGAAATCGAGTGCTTAACACATAGAGATCCATTAAAATCACACCCATTTAGTTTTGGGTTTAGTAATTTAATGCATAGACAAAGCAAAAATGAATAAGAGAGAGAGGGAGCACCTCTTGTTTTGATTTGATGAGTGAGGCTAATCCAGGACGTTAGAGAGGAGCTTCATCTTCGCGAATTGGAGCGACTTTGTTTTCTGAAATGATTGGGGGAGTTAACTCGGGTTAGAAATGATGGTTTAACGTGATTTAATCTAGAGCGTTTAAGTTCATTAAAACAGATCCGACGGTTAAGCGTGTGTCGTCGTATAAGCTCAAAAAAAAGGATGGAAGGGGATATACATAAAATATATAACTTTAATAAATATGAAAAAAGGAAAACCTATTTCATTGCGTCAGAATGACCCTGTTCTGTTAATTACTCTCCACTCTGTGAATTTGTCACTGTCATACAAAAAGAAAGTCCATCTCTTATTTCATGCCATCACTGCTTAAGGTACTCTCTCTCTCTTTGATATAATTTGGTTCCCAAGCAAATCTGATGAAGAATGTAGAAATGTGGAAATCAGTGGGAAGCATTCTGTTGCTGTCTCTGTTTCTGGTTTTTCTATTTTCCACGGTCCATGTCTCTGATATCCATAATCCACTTTCTAGATTCCAAACCAATTTCACCTTTTCCCCTCTTTTCTTCAATTCCAGTCACCACCTGCTTCACGCTTTTCATGTCTCTCCTATCAGGTCCCTAATTTACTTTCCATTACTAATTCCATTTTTTCTGATGCATTTTGATGACACCCACAAACATCCCCATCTTAAAACTATGTTTTGTATTTGAAGTTAGTGTTCTGTTTATGTTATCGAATTTGGTGAATCATGTTGATGCACATGCTTATATGCGTGTAATTTGGAATTATTTCATTAACACAAACACATAATACTCGATATTTATGCAGAATTTTGGATAAAATAGTTGCAAAAAATTCAATGTCTGTTCCCCCAATAATAAATTTGAGGAAGGACCGGTTTCTCGAGGGGCCTGTGTTACAGGAATATACATTTGCTACAAATTCGGTTCCTTTCAATAGCTGTCATCCTTCCACCATTGTTGAGGTGAAATTTTTTAGAATCTATGAAAGGGTTGTGAATTCTTAAGAGATTAGAGTCTTTACAGTCGTGGTACAGGGTGACCAGTCTTTTTGTTTTGTAGGTTGATAAAGATCATTTTTTAGTTGCCTATTTCGGAGGGTCATCAGAGGGAGCACCTGATGTGAAAATTTGGTTGCAGACTTACAAGGTAACCCATGTATATGCAATCTATTGGGTTTTCTCACTTTATGAAACCCAGTGTGTATTCTTGATTCCACTAACTTTGGATAGGCAATAGCATCATAATGCGCGAGCGTGCCTGTGTACATGTGAATATGTATTCTGCTCATGTACATCGAGTATCAACTTTGGTAGTATTTATGTACTTGCCAAATATTACAGATTTCTGTCTAAGGCTCATATCAATAAACCTTGTACATATGCTGCATGAAAATATATACTCTGTACATATCAAGAATGACAGTTTGACACAAAACTAATTTGCAGAACTCATGGATTTGTTTTTATTCTAAAAAACTATCACATCTATCTTTGTCCACATTGTTACGTGTTGTCTTGTTTATGTATATTTCCTTGGGATGTTTTAAATGGACGGCAACTGAAGTTTATCATTTTTCGTTGCAGATTTGTTTTTATATTCCTTGGTAAAACTCCTGAGTGGACTTTTATGTTAGTTCAACACTAAGAGTATATATTTTTTTCCTGGGCAGAATGGCTATTGGCAGCCACCTGAGGTTGCTGATGAACAACCAGATGTTCCAATGTGGAACCCTGTGTTATTCAAACTTTCATCAGGGGAGCTGCTGTTGTTCTATAAAATAGGACAAGAGGTTCAAAAGTAAATTTGTCTAAGTCTGCAACCAAGTTTTACTATAATCTGAGGCTGGATGTGGAGCGCATGTGCGCACTGTCCTTAAAGTGCGCACGTCCCTCTGTTCGCCACAGTCCGGCGCCAACAACGGCGTGCCTCCACCCGAGCGGACTCCAGCAGCGTGCCCGATCACTTTCCCTCCTTGGCTAGTCCGCCGAATTCCAGTTTTCCGGCGAGATCAATCTTGTTTGAAGTTTTGGGTGATCTCGCCGGAAAACTGGAATTCAACGGACTCGCCGGGGAGGGAAAGTGATCGGGGACGCTGCTGGAGTCTGCTAGGGGGGAGGCGCGCTGTTGTCGGCGCCGGACGGTGGCGAACAGAGGGACGTGCGCACTTTAAGGACAGTGCACACGTGCGCTCCATATCGTTTTCAACTATAATCTTTGATTTCGTTTGATGATGTCTTGGTATCTCAGTAGTCTGTAAGTTCCTAACTATTTTGTACTGTTTGAATGCCACATAGCTAATACCACCCAAAACAAAAAGAAGATTAATGAGAGCAATCGTATTCTTAAGTCTGTAAGTAGTCTGCATAATTTGATATCATTTTCATGGCATCTATATTAATTACAAAGGAAAGTTCTTTCATGTTGGAAAAAAAATTAGATTAGCTGCCCAAATCTCTTTGGTCAAATCCTTAACTTTAAGGTTGTACAAGGTGTTCTACTTACAGAGAGGAAACTAGCCGGACAAAACTATGTTCCATATGAGTGTTTTTTTTTTTTTTTTTTTTTGCATATTAAATTTTGTTAATGGTGGGTGGGATTTAGTGAAGCACACAATCTATCTGCCACACAGAAGATTGAGTGAGAACCGTATGCAACAACGGCTACAACTTATAACCAAACTGGGCAGCAAATTGTGAACCGCCTCCCCCTAATTTATACATCAATTATCTATCACTTGATGCTTTTGAGCTGAAGGATTTTTCTTTATTTGTCTTTTAAGCTTCTACTTAAACATTGATACTTTGCCTTTTGGACTTTTGCGCTTAGCTATAGTTTGTTTTCTCAGACGGACTCTCTCCATCATGCTTCATAGTCTCCATGATATCCTTCAAAATTTCGAATTAGAAGAGTTTTTCCTGTGTATCCTTTGTATGTATTCTTGCCTTCATGGAAGAGTAACTGCAACTTTTTCTTGACTTGTTAGATAAATCCCAGAATGGAGCTTGTCTTTGTCAAGAATAGTTAATGACCAAATTAAGTAATGCAGTGATTATGTTTTATTGGGTTATGATTATGCTCCCTAAGATTTTTACCCTAGATTTCTTTAACAATTTTATTTCTTTTGTATTATTTGTTGGCTTCTACTGACTTTGTGTTTGATGAATCGAAGATGGAGTGGATGCTTGAAGAGGTCATATGATAAAGCTGTTTCCTCGACAGAAAGAGAACAACTTCCTCCCGGTATATTAGGACCTATAAAGAATAAGGTATTACTGGAATTCACATGTTAGATGTTGGTACATGTGATCAAATATGCATTGCGGTCGATACTAAAAGACAACACTATATTCTCTACTTCGCTATTACTCAGCCTATCCTGCTGGAAAATGGAGATTTGCTCTGTGGATCCTCCGTTGAAAGTTGGAACTCTTGGGGGGCATGGGTGGAGGTTGTTACAGAACTCAGTTAGCTAGAGTGGTTACATCTTCCTGAGTTTTGGTTAGTTGACTGACATTATATGATTCAACAGGTCGCAACAGATTCTGTTTGGTCTTGGAGAAAGTATGGTCCCATTTACATTGAAAATGAAACTCTCAGTGTGATTCAGCCAGTTCCTTACCAGACTGCAAAAGGGACCTTGTGCCTTTTAATGCGATCCTTTGATCACATTGGTAGAGTTTGCATCTCAGAATCCCAAAACTGGGAATACGCAAAACCTACTGATCTCCCCAATCCAAATTCAGGTTGGCTTGTTATCAGTTCTTATATATTTGAAAATACTATAAGAACATTATTTACAATATGTTCAGCTGGAAATTGAAAATGGATTCCATTTTGTTCAAAATGCTATCTGAATAGACTTTTATTGTAGCATCAAATATGCACTTGGTAAATTAATCAATTTGATTTCATTCTTGTTATGTTTATTTGAAGTCATACGTAAACAAAACTAAAATGAGTGTATGTTACGTTCATCGGCTAAATAAATCTAGTCTTTCAATTCTGATGCTCAATCTTGCTTAATCAAATTCATCCAATTAGGTATTGATGGTGTAAAGCTAAGAGATGGCTCTGTTTTACTTGCATATAATACAATCTCAAGGGGTGTACTTAAAGTTGCACTCTCGGATGATGATGGGGACTCATGGTGTGATGCTTTGACTCTGGAGGAGGATTTGGAAATGGAGTTCTCATATCCAGCTGTTATTCAAGCAAGTGATGGGTGTGTTCACATAACTTACACTTATAATAGAACACAATTTAAGGTACTTCTTCCATATCTCATGTGTTAGATTCATTAAAGGAGATTCATATATTCTCCTTTTACCATTCAATAGTTTAATCTGCTGTTTGTCTCTTCATAGGATATCTAATTTCTCATTCCTTTTCTTTTGGCAGCATGTTGTCCTTAAACCAAGTTGATGCAATGGATGAGAACAAAGGGAACAAGATTACCAGTCTCTGTATTGTAGCACAATTTGTCAGCATAGTATAAGTAGATCCCCAGACCACAATATGTAATAGACACTTATGTATGACTGGCGAAACCTTATGATAGTCATGTGTATATTTGGTTTGTTTGTATATTACTAACAAGTGAAATTCTGTTAAGACTTGGAGTGAACATGAATTACAATCAGTAGTTTACTGAAATTTGGGTTGTTCATTGTGTGCGCCAATTCGGTTATTGGGCCTAGTTGTTGAATTTCATCTTGTAATCCACCAAACATATGGGCCTATGATACAGAGCCACGTTCACCAGTTAGTATTGCGATACTCTTCAAAGGTTGGCATGGTCTAAAATTGTCGGGGTTGCTATAAAGTCGTTAGTTGTCCTGAAATGTCTGTATTGCTAGAGTTGATACCCGTGTCTTAGCGCGGTATAATATCCACATTATACATATTTTATATATGTATAAGAGCTATTACAAAAATAACATTTATATAACAAAACATCTAGTCTTATGTTATATATTTCTGCCAAAAATATAAATGCTCTAATTGTTTTGATTTGTATGTATACAAAGTAGAAGAGAAAATGACAGAAATAGTTATGTGAAACAGCGGGGTAATAGATTAAAGAGTATTGCTATTAATACACTCATTTTTGTTATTAACACACCTCATTTATTTTCCGATCCACACATTTTTATTTTATTTATAAACTTGTCGCTTAAATTTAATTGATAATTGATTTTCACTATATATAGGGTATGTTAATAACAAAAATGAGTGTTAATAGCATCACACATAAATTATTGCGGTAATATATTAATATTTCTAGAGTTTTCTGCTTTGTGAGAAATGTTGGAGCTATTTAAAGAAGAGTCTAGAGAGTGAGAAAGATGGAGAAATGTTGGGCGAGAGCGAGCGAGAAGCGGCAAAATAATATAAAATTTATATTTAGAGTTGAAACGAAGGGTAAATACAGAATTACACAGCCCATTAGTAGGGTAAAAAGGTCCACACAGTGTTCACACTGTTCACGGTGCCAACATCGTTCTCAATACTGTTCACACTGTTCACGGTGCCAACATCGTTCTCAATACTTCACGATGAAAATCGTACTGATAATACACGAACACACACACACACACACACATACATATATAGGATTAATGGCAGTATTGTGGTTTTATAAAAACAGTAGGGGCAAAATGGTCAGCATAAAAAATGCACTGTTCATTTGCTTGTGAACAGTCGATCATCCTTTAGCATAATATATCCACATTATGCATATTCCATATATATATAAGAACTATCACAAAAATAACATTTATACAACAAAATATCTAACTAGTGTTGTGTTTTACCCAAAATATAAATGCTTCAATTGTTTTGATTTGTACGTATACAAAGCAGAAGAGAAAATGACAGAAATAGTTATGTGAAACAACAGGGTAATACATTATCACGGTAATATATTAATATCTCTAGAATCTTCATGCTGTTCATATATATATATATATATATTAGATTAATGACAGTATTGTGGTTTTCTAAAAACAGTAGGGGCAAAATGGTCAGCACACAAAAATGCACCGTGGTTTTCTAAAAATAGTAGGGGCAAAATGGTCAACACATAAAAATGCATTGTTCACTTGCTTGTGAACAATCGATCATCCTTACAGAATATCCACATTATGCATATTTCATATATGTATAAGAGCTATAAAAAAACAACCTTTATATAACAAAATATCTAGCTAGTCTTGTGTTTCACCCAAAATATAAATGCTTCAATTGTTTTGATTTGTATGTTTACAAAACAGAAGAGAAAATGACATAATTAGTTCCGTGAAACAACATGGTAATAAATTATCACGGTAATATATTAATATCTCTAGACTCTTCATGCTGTTGTTAATGAACAGTGTTTTCACGTTGTTCACATGTTTATGAACAATCAACCCACAAATGTATATAGTTAAAGTTAAATAGGCACAAAATAGAACAATAGTAAAAGAGATTAAACGAAACGGCGATATTTTCTGAAATGCAAATACAAAGAGATGAGAGAAATAAAAATAAAGGAAGTCTGAAGAGGCAAGATCGATCCGAAAGATTTAGGAGGAGGCAGAAGAAAAGTAAAAAATGGAGGACAACAAATTATTTGCCGAGAGAGAGTCTATCTAGAAAAATATAAATTACCTATTTCAAAAAAAAAACTCTCTGTTCACTGTTCACACTTGTGAACAGTGTTTGTGAACAGTGAACCAACCAATAGTAATATAGTAAATTAGAGCAAAATACCTTTATTCTGGCTGGTTTTCCTCTCAATTCTAATGCAATGGAAAGTCAGATATTGATTTGCATTTTGTTGCTTATTAAACCTAGATCACATCTTTGTTTCAGAGTCATCATCCGACTCATGGACTTAGATCCTCTCCCCTTGACTCTTTGCCAGCTTGAAGCCTTGAATGAATCACATTGAATGCCGTTGGTCATCGATACCTTCATTTCACACTCATCTTGTCAACCATTCTCTTCTCCTTCTTCTTCTTCTTCTTCTTCTTTTTTTTTTTTTAACTTGCATTAAAGCACTCAAATTCAATGTATTTAGCAGAAAGAATCATCCACTAACTAAAGAAAAGAAAAATGTGAAAGAATGATTCTTCATGATATCAAATTCCTAGCGCATACTTTCTAGGAAATTGAATCCAAACATGTTTAGAGAGAACATATTTTTGTTGCGGATGCATCGGCCAAAATAAGACCCTCGGGTTTTTTTGGAGATGAAAGACTATTCATTAATGACACGTTTATGATTACGGGTATTCAAATTCCTGTTTTTATTAATACAAAGGAATTAGAATGATTCTGGGTAAAAAAAGCTTTTTTTTTTTTTACATCGTCATTGTGGGTATTTAGAGCTCTTGCCGAACCATATCCTCGTTAGATCCATTACAAGATTGATGATACCAAAAATTTGCAACCCTTTTCGAGCCAAATATTAAAAACAACAATGGTAGCCATTTCTAGATGATATCTTGTGTAGCCATGCCAAGAATTGGAAATGGATATTTCAATACTTAAACCCTTTTAAGTGAGGAGATTTTCCTCATAAAAATAAAGAAAAATGGAACCAAGCGGTCATGCAACCAGACCCGTACCTGATAGAGTCTTAAGAGTCGATGGACTCAAGGCCCGGAGCCTTAAGGGGGCCCAGATTTTTTTTTTCTTTAAAATTTGTTTAAGGTTAAATATTGGCCATCGGGGATGTGGTGAATTTTGAGTCTTAAAGGATAAAGGATGGAAAGTCGGACAAAGGAGAAGATAATTTTAAGACCTTAAATTTTTATGGGTCATTTATTGAAGTTTTATTTCCGTTCGAGAATTAATATTATTTTTGTCCAGGCCGTGAGGAGGATTATTCAGCAAAAGCTTCGGGTTGTCGACAGGCTTAGCTGAGCATTTAATTTTCAAAGGCATTTGGAGTAAAGAGTTCCGTTAAATTTTGGGAACTCTCTTGGGCATTTTAATTGACATGTGAGACATGTCAAGTGATTTTTATAATTATTTTCGGAAAATGACTTTCTGAAAATTTGCTATTTTCTTTTCACCATAAAGGGTTGATTTATGATCATTATTGCTAGCTAAACATTATTTAGCGGCTACTCACTATAGGTGAGTAGTTCGCCTAGCGTGGGACGCTATTATAGCCTGAGAGGCAACCGATCGGTATTTATATATATGTTAGCTAGCCATTATTAGTGGCTGCTCACTATATGTGAGTAGTGCGCCTAGCGTGGGACGCTACTATAGCCTGGGAGGCTCAGACCCTAGCCTGGGAGGCTCATCGTTATGGTGAAATATTTAATTAATGAGAACCAATGGGATTGGTTCGTCATTTTTAATTTGAATATTTATGGAAATGTTGGGAGAGCATAGATTTGACTTCATTGCTCCATATATTTTTGCTTTATTTTGTCCACTCACTCTAACGTTTTTAAATGCTTCTCCCCTGGGCCTTTCGTTTTAAATGCCCAATCTGCAGAGTTCGGTTCGGCGAGGATAGGAGGCTTGTTATAAATTCCCACTGCATCCAGTTTTTCCCATATAGGTTACGAGTTAACTTATGTTGTTATTTCTCTCAGTTATTATTCTAGTAGATGCTCTGAATATTTAGGGTTGGTTAAAGTGTAGTGAGGACTGCTGAAAAGTTTCCTTTATTGTTTATGAGAGATTATTTTTTTAGAATATTATTGGGAAATGTTTGAGTTGGGTTTGGTGATTTTCCTTTCAGTCAGGGTTACCCATTATCAAGGGAGGTTCTACCAAGAATTTTGGTAGAATTTTCCTTGAGGTGGGTCCCGCAGGATTTATTCCGGGTTTCAAGGGGAAAATTCAGGGTAGGTCTTGACATTCAGCGTCTCCCCTTTCAGGGGTATTTGTTAGATAGTTCCAGCATGTAAATGGTTGTTAGATCTTTACTCTTTAGGTGCCATCAGAGGTTCAACCTGTGGTATCTATCCCGGAATGGCCTCTGGCGATTGAGTGGTCATGCAACATTCTCGGCATGGCCAAGTGTTCTTAGCTATGTATTAACAAATCCCCAAGTCCCCAGTCTGAGAGAACTCTTGGGTGGGGAGTTATCTTCAAGTTGTGCTGAGAATGTGTTTTACCCAGGAGTTGGAGGCATGGGGTTATGTTTTGATAGTTCAGTACGAACCTTTATTCATATCTCACATGTGTCATAAATGACAATTTATGATGGTCACATGATCATTTATAATGTCATTAAGGTTGTAACAGTTCCGTCTATTGGGTTTTTTTTTTTTGGTGCGGGACTAACGCACGTGCGTGGGATCGTGGGGCGCATTTAACTGCCTTTTTTTTATCGTGGTCGACGTGACTTTCCCCTAACCATCTAGATGGAGACGATCTTAATGGTCGTGGTTAATCTAGGTCTCTATAAATAAGCCTGGAGGGAGCGGAGTAGGGATTCTGATTTTTTTGAAAATAGAGGGCGAACGGCTGAGGGAGTGGTTTCAGATTTTCAAAAAGGTGTTTCAGGAGAATAGTCGAATCGAACATAAGGAACGTGTAATTTCATCCTCAATCTGTTGGGTATGAGCGCTCGGCTGTTTGTAACCAATTTCATTGCCACTACACATATCCACAGTTTCGAAGAGGTATGAAGTTGTCAATTTCCTTTTAGTTATGTTTTTCTTTTGAATTGGTAAGGGGTTTTTGTTATGGTGTTTTATTGCTCGTGATTTCTATTGGGTGAGACTAGAGTAGGAAAATGGGTGGTTTACTGCTAGGATCAATTAGGGTTGAGGTAGCGAGAGTCTAACTTGTGAGGATGTAGGGTATGACAGACCTGGTGTGGGTGTCTAGCGAAGAGATTGTTGTTGTCTCTAGCTCGACTAATCCTGATTCGGACACCTTGCACTGGTGGGAGGAGGAATTGGATAATCTAATGGCGGAAGTTGCACTTGACTTAGGGAGAAGACATTCTTGTTATGGATGCTAGGTCTCTAGTGGTTTTCCTGCAAGTACACAGGGTGGATGTAGTATAGTGAATGGAAGAAAAGGGGTTGTCGTTCCCACGAGGATTTTAGTTCAACTCAAATTATGAAATATCTAAACTAACTACACTAAAACACACAAAACAAACTACACAAATTGACAAGCACGAATGCAATAACTCAAACAAAATTGTACATGTGATTTTTGGTGTTTTTGAAAACGGTCTTATGCTAATGAAAAGTAACTTGTGAACAAAAATTAAAAGAGAGTAACTAAAATTAAAAAAAGTAAGAATACGATGATAATGATGATGATGAGCCTAGGGTGTCGGAATCAACCACAAACAATCTTATCTACGCCTTGATGTAACTAATGGATTCTATCGGATCTCTATATGACAATTCTCGTATCTAAGTCCTTCTCAAGTACTCTAGACCATAATTTTCCTCAAGTGTATGATGCTCTCCCTCTCGAGTAAATGTCGTATATCCTAGCTATGCAGTCTATCCTTCTCAGGTATAAATTTAACATGCAAGACTCATTACGTACTAGAAAATAAGGGAATCAAGCAAACCAGTATTCTTTCTCAAGCAACAATGTAATTCACCATACTCAATCACAAGAAGCTAAATAAACTATATTGCATCTCTGCTTCAAATTTATCTTCAAGTTACTAAATGCAAAGTCCTTTGGTGATCAATCAAAGAACTTAAACATAAAACATAAAACATATATTCAAACAGTGATTAAATATTCATCATTAAGAAACTATAAATCCATTAATTAATCATCAAAAACATAAACAATCATTCTAGAGCATCATCATAACCCTAGAAAAGGTTTAACAAAATATAACTAAGTAAAACATAATGAAAACATAAAAAGAATGGAAAGGTGAAGGGTGGATAGATGGATGGTTGGTCTCTGCTCCTTTAGGCGTCTTCAATGTGCTTTTGAGACCTCCCTTTAATGTGAAATTCGTGCTCCCTTAAATGAGAAGTTTCTTGCTCATCTTTGACTTCAAGTTTCCTTGTAGAAATTGGATTCAGATTCCTTTCTTGATATGGAATGGGAAAACCTTGAGATATCTCTTGTAGATCTAGGAATACATGTACTCCTTGAATCATCATCTGCATTATTGTCCTTGAATCATTAGGGTTGACAATCTTATGAAACAAAACTTGAGTTCTCCACAAAAGGTTGCAAATTTCGAGCAGATTTTCTGATCTCACCTATCTTCACTCAAACGATCATAACTCGGTCCATATGTATCGAAATTGAGATCCGTAAATTTCTACGGAAAGAAGACTTCCGTAGCTTTCCAATGGTATAAGGCTCATGGTCTAATTTGATTTGAGTAATTCTCAATAAATCGGCGAAGTTGATTGTTCTGCACAGGCAGATTCTTGCACATGGGATTGCAATGGTCTTTCAATCATTATTTGCTTATTTTTGCTCATTTTCTTCTCTCTATGACATAAACATATAAGAACACTAAAATAACTTAAATAAGCCATAAAGAAGAGAACTAAACACAAATATCAAGCATAAGAGGCTTAGAAATATAGGATAATATCAAGCATGGAATTTGAGCCTTCTTTGTGCCTTTTTTCTGAGTGTTAAATGAAAAAATATATTCTTATCTGTTGGCTTGAATTTTTGATCTCATGTATTTCATTCTTCATTCGATTGATTACTCACCATAATCAAAATTTGATTTATATAGGATAATCGTGCTCTATCACACCGTCTCGAACAGCTGGAGTAGGACGTCGCCATTTTCCGAGATTAGGTTGTTGTAGCTGGGAAGGAAGTGGCCGAATTGAAGGTGGCGATGCAGAAGAAGGAGGAGCAAGTGGAAGCTGGAGAAGTGGCCATTGCCATGGTGGTGTCTTTGGAAGCTGAGGTGGCAAAGTGTGGAAGGGCTGCGGGAGAAAGGGTGTTCCAGGAAAGTGAAGTGTACAAGCAGCAGCTGAGGAGTGCTTACAACAGGGGGCATGATGAGTTGAGCAAGGCTAGTTACCAGGCTGGTTGGATAAATGAACTAGTGATGCGCAAGTGGTATGCCGAGAAGGATCCCGCAAAGAAAGCGTGAGAGCATATGACCCCAGAGCAGAGGAAGCAAGTCAAGGTCTCGCTATCTCTAGTAAAGCAGCACGAGGTTTGGCGTGCTACATCGCCTGTTGTGTAGAAGAAGGCTCCTAGGGTGGGCACGCCGTGTCCTTTGGTGACTGTCGCGGCCTCGCCTCTAGGGGTTCCATGCCCTGAGGTGTCTCCCTCGACTCACATGTCAATAACTCATGTCGCGACCTCTGCTGTTCAGCTTGTTGACCCTCGAATGCTTGGGCTTGTTGCGCCCCCACACTTCGAGGTTCAGAAGGTTCTAGCTCACAAGTCTCTTGCTGCTGAGGTATGACAAGTGAGTTCACTGGTGCGTCCTAATGTGTCAATGAGTCCACCACCAGTTTCGCGGGACCGCCCACACTCAGCTAAGCATGCATATGGATAGAGGGTGTTGGTGAATATCAACCAAAGTCATGGGCGTGGCAGTGGTTCGAGGAGTGGCGAGAGCGTGAACAAGTCTAGCGGTGCATCTTTCGGGGAGAAAAGATTTCCTTTGTCTTGTGTTTCATTGTTTTACTTATCTATTGTTGTTTGCTTTTTCGAAACAATGTTTGTTGTTCGTGATGTGGTTTAGCCAAGTTTGAACAATTTGTAGTTTGTAAATTGCCTACGAGCCCAGGTTGATACTCGTTTCTTTTTCTATTGTTATTTGAATGAATTCCTTTGTTTATGAAATTGAATTTGTTTGTTTGTCCCGTGTTCTTGATACGGTATGGTGAGGTGGTGACAATTTATGGAAAAAAAAATATGGCATCATCATTTAGGATTGGCCGCTAATAAGCAAGGTGTACATTACTTTTGAGCTGCTAACAGGCTTTACACAAATTTGTGAAGTGCCAGTTGTTGTACTGGTTCTCGGGACTGATAAAATTAGACGGGGTAGAAGTAGAGGTGGCGAGCGTTCTCGGGGCGAGGGAGTACTCCTCCGTCAGTGTCCCGAAGATAGAATGTGGCAGGTCCAGGGGCATTAACTATCTCGAGTGGGCCTTTCCACTTTGTCTTGAGTCTTGTGAGGTGAGGAATGACTTCTTTCATGACCCAATCACCTACCTTCAAGGGGCAAGGAATGACCTTCTTGTTATAATGTTGAGCAATTTTCTGTTTGTTGTTGACATTCCGGAGGTGTGCTCTGTCTCGGCGTTCTTCGAGGAGGTCCATGTTGAGGCGTAGTCCCGTAGTGTTTGTCTTAGGATCATATGTTGTGACACGTTCACTCGGGACTTCCATCTATATCGGAATCACCATTTCCGTACCATAGGACAAGAGGTATGGGGATTCGCCTGTGGCTGTTGTTAGGGTGTTTCGAAGTGTCTAGAGGAATTTCGGGAGTTTGGTTGCCCATAACCCTTTGGCATCCTCCAGGCGCTTTTTCAAGTTTTGTTTGATAAGCTTGTTTATGGCTTCTACTTGGGCATTGGTTTGGGGGTGTGCTGGGGAGGCATAAAAGATTGTGGTTCCTTGTTTGGAGAGGAATTCTCTGAATGTATCTGTAACAGCCCCGCCCATTCTATTGAGATATTGTCCGCTTTGGGCCCACCGGCCCTCATGGTTTTGTTCTTGAGGTTTCACCTCAAAACGCGTCTCAATGTAAGGTGCTAGCTCTGCACATATAAGCATAGTAACTTGTCTCCCCTGGGCGATGTGGCACAGATGCACCTACTAGCTTGCTTGCCAAGTTAGGTCACCACAGTATCATTGTCAAATTGTGTCCCATTATCTGTGATGATGACTTGTAGCACCCCAAATCGAAAGGTATAGGTTACGCCATAGGAAGTTTATCACCTTTACAATTGTAATTGTGGCAAGGGGCTCGGCCTCTATCCATTTTGTGTTGTAATCATAACCACTGCAAATTTGAGTAGTCTTGGGGCTGTGGGCAGCTATCCTACAAAATCCAGTCCCCACTGGCTAAAAAGGATTGGGGAGATGCTAACGGGCAATGACACCGGTGGGTGATGAGCAAAATTGGTGAACTTATGGCATTGAAGACATGCACGGACAATGGTGTTTGCATCTTACTCTAATGTTGGCCAATAATATCCAACTCAGAGTGCCTTGAACATGAGGTTCGAGCTCCCGCATGGTTGCCACAGACTCCACTGTGTAGTGACTTCAACACTTTGTGCCCTTCCTCTGTGAGCAAGCATTTCAAGAAGGGACATGACTGGCCACAACAATACAATTTGCCATCTTTGAGCAAGTAGAGCGAAGCCTTGTGGCGTAACCGTTGTGCCTCTCTTTTTTCCTAGGAAAGAGTGCCATTAGAGAGGAAGGCAACATATGGGTTCATCCATGAGGGATGGCTAACTATCTCGAAGGCCAAGATTTCTGAGTAGGCTTTCGAGATGCTAGGTTAATCTACAATTTCTATTTGCACATCAGATGGCGTGGACTTGGGAGGGGCTGTTGCGAGTCTCGTGAGGGCATCTGCCTTGGAGTTCTTGGACCTCGGGATTTGTGTGAGTTTGTAAGATATGAAGCATTGTAGGAGGAATCCTGCTAGACTTTTGTAGGTTCTCAAGTTATTTTGGTTGGCTTTGAAGTCTTCTGCCACTTGATTGACAACCAATTGCGAGTTACTACATATGTGGATGTGCAGGACCCTGAGTTCTCGACAAAGCTGGATGCCTGCTATCAAGGTGATTACATGTATTTTTATACACGTAATTACCACTAAAACACTAGAATTTAGCTAATCCTTATTTTAATTAATATGTAATTTATTCTGTTTTTACTCATTTGTAAGAAATAAGCGGAACTTTGGATTTCGAAAGAAAATTGTGCAACATTGGGGCAAAATGGTGATTCCGAGAAAATGACAAAATTAGAGGATAATTAATTAACCAAGTAATTGTTTAACCATTGAGTTGGTTAATTAACTTGGTTAATTACCCAATTAAGGAAGTCATCACGTGTGCATCAGACCCCATCCTCCTTCCTTTTGTGGCCAATCAGAAAATGCCACGTGGCACCTCACCCCTCTCATCTTAATTTAGCCACACACCGAGCCAACTTAGACATCATTATCTGTTCCTCTTGGAAGGCAGCCCAGTGAAGAAGGGAAGGGCTTTGCCCTCTCCCACCAATTCACCTTCTCATCCTCTTTTCTCATTTCATAATTTAGATAGGGTTTCTTTGAGAATTGGAAGGACTCACTCAAGGCTTTCAAGGCATCATCAAAAGCTCCACCTTCTCATCAATTGGGTCGTTGGGTGAAAAACTTATTTGGGTTCATACTAGCCTATAGCTAGAAGTGACCAATCTAGCTCTCCCCTTTCTTCCTTATTATCTCTTTTATGTTTTGAATGATGTATTTGATTATGAGTAGTTAGTAGTTCAATTTTGAGAGTTAGGGTTGTGAAGCCCTAAACTCATTTTGTATAAATATTGGTACTTTAATTGAAATGAATGCAATTTCCATTGTGTATACTTTGAATTCGAATGTGTTGGTCCTTAGAGGCATGTTTCTAGGCTTTGTCACCCTTTGAGATTATGTTGTGGACAATTTGATGATTAGATTGATAAATTGACAACTTATTAGTCTTGTGCATCTAGGATTTGAAGTGTGGTAACCATTAGCTAGCTTGATTGTAGCTAAGTTTTCTTGGGCCTCTATTACCTTGCACTCTCGGCCTCTAATTTGGACGTTACGGCCTTAACCGGTGTAATGCCCATGTTAGAAAGTCGATTGTGGCCTTAACTGGCATAATCGATACACCGAAAGGATAATTGGTCTAACAGCCTTAACCGGTATTAGATACAGGACTTGACATAATATGACATGCATTTGTGAAATTGGTATCGATGTTTGCACATGAGTTAGTGTGTATCACCCGATACTCCCATGTTCTCATCATTCTCTAGTTCATTAGTTAGTAGTTTATTTCTCATTTTGTTTGTCGTCAATTTAGTTAACTCCTCATTCGATCTCCCTTTTATATTTCGACTCATTGTAGATAACCATCACTAGGCTTCTAGTTTTGATTAGACTTTGGTGAGAACTAGAGCCGAGCATTACTAATAAGGCTTAGTGCCTAGATTAGCATTTTCCTTGTTCTCTTTTTCTTTTTCTTTGTTTGTTTAGTGACTTTTGTTCCGATTAGCCTAGGATTGTGGGTTAGCCACTAATCCCCATGGTACGGTAACTTAGGCACTTATACTTCCCTATCTTGACAATCATACGTTCGCTTGCATGAATTGTATCCAAGTCACAAAGCCTCGTACTCGGCTATGTTGTTGGATGTCTTGAACTCAAACCGGAAGGCATACTCATATGAATTTTTTTCTGGGTCTGTAATGATTATTCCCGCTTCACTTAGCTTGTTGTTTGAGGATCCATCGACATAGAGTTCCCAGACTGCGTCCCCGGGGAGGGGGGCGTCTTTTGTGGGGCTATCGTGGTCGAGGGGGGATGAATTCAATAGTGAAATATGCCGCCACCTGCCCTTTTATGGCTATCCTTAGCTTGAAATGTACTTCAAATTCACCCAACTCGATTGCCAACTCTACCAGGCGTCCTGAGGTTTCTGGATTTTGGAGTATTTACCGTAAGGGAAAATTGGTTAGGACATAAATTGTGTGGGCTTAGAAATATTGCCGGAGTTTACGTGCTACAGTGACTAGGGCTAAGGTCAGTTTCTCAATGTCAGGGTAACAAGTCTCAGATTTGCAAAACCTTTTCCACAGTAATATACTGGGAGTTCATTATCGTGCTCATGGCGCGTAAGGGTAGCATTGATGGCTGTAGCAGAAACAACCAACTATAGGTATAGCACTTCTCCAGGGATAGGATTTGATAGGAGGGGGACTGCTGCAAGGTAGGTCTTGATAGTGTTGAAGATGTCGTCATGTTCTGGGCCCCACGTGACATTTTCTTTATACTGAGTTTTCAATAATTGAAAGAATGGGTTGCACTTATCTGTGAGGCGGGAGATGAAACGAGCCAAAGCTACCAAGCATCCCATGAGGCACTAGACCTCGTTCCGAGTAGCCGGAACAGTCATATCGAGTATGGCTTTTTTTTTCTGGGTTAGCCTCAATTCCACTTTCACTGACCATGAAACCCAAAATTTTCCACCGCCAACAACCAAGATACACTTCTATGGGTTGAGGCGCATCCTGTGGGCTAGGAGTTTAGTGAAGGCCTTGTCTAGGTTGGTGATATGATCATCATTCGTCACACTCTTGACTAGCATGTCATCCACTTATACTTCCATGAGTTCCCCGATTTCCTTTTCAAACATGACATTAACTAGCTTCTGATGTCACGCCCCGAACATTAATTTTTACCTTTATTACTGGCATAGTGGTAATAAGAATTTTTACCGTTTTCGTCACTAAGTGTGTAATTTAATTAGTCCGCAGAGGGTGTTGAGGGACTAATATTTTGAGGGAATTATTCTAAGAAAGAATTTTTGACGACGGTAAAAATGGTAATTTTTTCTAGTAAAAGGTAATTTTACTAGGGTATTATTTTGGGGTGTTGAATTTTGGAAAATGGGTATATGTGGTATTGGACCGGGCCTTATTTTGGGTCCAAGCCCGATTTCTCTCTTTTTTCTCTCTTTTCTCTCTCTCTTCCGCTCCCGCTCCCGACCCCTCTCCCTGTCAAAATTTCCGGCCGACCGTCCGCCGCCGTCCGGCCTCCGTTCGCCGCAGGACCAGTCTCGTTCGATCAGTCTCTCCCAGCCGCATTTCTAGACCGGTGGTAGCCTCCCTAGCGCCACCGTGAGGAAGAAACGATGCCCGAAAGCCCCGGCTGCCGAAACCGATTTCTCACCGGAACTGCTTCCTCCAGCTGCCATAGCCGGCGAGCCATAGCTCAAAAGGAAGCCCTCCTTCCGTGCTTCAATCCCTCCAAAGGGCTCGCTCCGTCTCAAGCTAGGTAAGGAGAAATCGGAATTTGATTTTCTAAGGCTTTATTGTGTATTTCCGTTCGATTGTTGTGCTTAGGCTTAGAATTGGAGTTTGTGGTAGTTAGGAATGTTGTAGAGGAGGTTGAGAGGAAGATGCTGCCAAAATTAGGTGACCATCGGAGGTCGCCGGAGTTGGTCGCCGGCCGCCGCCTCCGGCGGAGCCGCCGAGAAAATGTTTTTGGTGGAGAAAAATGTGAGGAGTTTAATGGAATAAGTTTTAGAATTTTTGGAGGAGTTTTGGATAGTTTTGAGATTTGTTGAAGTTTAGTATTTTTGGCGGATTATTAATTTATAATCCGGCCATTGAATTTTATTTGGTGGAAGGTGATTTTGAGGATGTCGGTAAAATTTGTAGAGTTTTGAGGTTGGCAGTGGATTTAATATATTGGAGTGTTAGGCTTGGTTGAACACGAAGCATATTTAATTATGCATGTTTTGTCGTTGTTTTATTTTAAGGAATTAATTATGTTTGGAACAGGACGCGAGGAGGTTCGAGCAAAGGAGACATTCGACCGACGTCAGGCTTAGGCCTAAGTTGTGAGTGGACTTTTGTTTTAAATAATGTACGTTTAAATTGTTTTATTGTTGAGTATTTTCCTTTGTTGGATATTTTCCCAAAATTGAGAATTTCTACGATTATACTCGAGGCAAAATTCCGAGAATATGATGCATGAGAGAGAATGCTAGCTAGCTATATACGTGGCAGCCCCCATTCTGAGGACGAATGCCAGTTGGGGTGACGTGAGCGTTAGACGCGAGCGTAGTAGCCTTGTACGATTTTCTACTTGTTGAGATTATTCTATGTTTTTACATTTATTCATAGAAATCGTACAAGGAGTAAGCACGTATTTATAACCACTCGGTCTTTTATCCTCCATTCTGAGGAAAAATGCCAGTATGGAGCGACGTGAGCGTTAGACGCAATCGTATTAGCCTGGTGTGACTATTTATTTTAAAACTTATTCATAGATAGCATACATGGAGCATACGAGTGGTTAATACATACTGATATATATATATATATATTTATAATTTGAGCCTGAGAGGCTGTCTTTGTTTAAGATTTGGGGACTAGCCTGAACTAGTCGTTTTCATTGATAATTTCTTGAGGAAATATTATTGTTGCGAGATTATTTTTGTCCACTCACTCTGACGTGATGAAATATTTTCCTCTGGGCTTTTCCTTCATTTTTAAATTCTCAGTCTGCAGAGTTCGGGTGGGGTCTAGAAGGAGGCGACGAGGTATAGTCACTCATTTCTCCACTACTGTTCACCAGTAGGTATTATGTTAAATCACTAGGATTTCTAGTAGCTTCCGCTGTATTGCTTGTAGTAGCTCTGAATACTTTCAGAAAAATATCTGTGTATTATTTTATTTAGTTATTTGGATTAAGTTGAAGAATTTATATTATTGGTTAAAAGTGTTCTATAATTTTTCCGGGTTAGGGTTGTCCATTTTCAAGGGAGGTTTGCCGAGTCCTTCGGTAAGTTTTCCTTGGAGGTGGTCCCCGCAGGACTCACCTCGGGTGTCAGGGTGAAATTCGGGGCGGGTCCTGACAGTTGGTACAGAGCTCTAGGATTCATCTTCTGTTTCCTATTCACTATCGTATTTGCCTAAGTAGCCATAGTGTCTATAGAGTGATGATCCGACCGCGGCGGATTCATCGGCAGTTTTCTGCTTTTGATACTTTGTGTTATTGGGTATGTGTGATAGTTCTGTTAGTCTTATGGACAAACTACTTAGTATCTTCTTCCTTAGGTATTATGCCTCCTAGGCGCCGACCCCGTGTAGCTTCCTCGACCAACGCCAGTGAGGGTGATGAGGTTAGAGGATTGGTTGATTCGATTGGGAGCATGCTGAGAGGTGTGTTAGATAGAGCTTAGCAGCCTCGGTCTGTGAAGAAGAAGGTTGTCTTTGATGCTGGTGCAATTGAGTTCAAGGGCGCCAAGGGACCCCTCGATGCGCACACTTGGGTAGATAAGATGGAAATGGCTTTTGAGAGCACTAACCTGCTGGAAGAAAAGAAAGTGAAGATGCCAGTGACTTTTCTGGATGACTCAGCGCATCACTGGTGGACCCTTGCTAGCAGAAATAGTGGTGGTGCTCAGGACATGACTTGGGAGGAGTTTAAGACGCTCTTCTTGGGTCAGTATTTCGGTCACGCTTAGCGTATCAGGATTCAGTCGGACTTCCTGAACATGAAGAAGGGGGATGATGAGGGTGTCATCGAGTTTGAGCAGAGGTTCACTTCCCTGAGCTACCATGTGCCCTATTTGATTCTTGACGAGAGGACCAGGATTGATATGTTTGTTGGAGCTCTTGGCGGGGTTTATGCAGATAAGATGGTCGGTGGTATTTACCCGACTTTTCTTGATGCGGTTACTGCAGCCATGGCCATTGAGACCAGGAGAACTTTTAGTGCACGGATTAGGTTCTGGTTCTCGGGGTAGATTTGGAGGACGTTTCAGGAGACCTTTCAAGAGCCAGTTGGGTAGGCAGCAGGCCGGTCAGTTTAGTGCTGGTGGTAGTTCCCAAGGGGGATCTTCTGGTGGTCAGGATTTTTCTTTTGGTCAGCAGCAGTCTTCTGGATGCTTTGAATGTGGTGGAGTTTGATGTGATCTTGGGGATGGACTTCTTAGAGTCTTATAGAGCTATGGTGGATTGTTTCCGAAAAGAAGTGATGTTTCGGAGCCCGGATGGATTGGAGGTTGTGTTTCAGGGGGAAAGATATGTGATTTCGAGTTGCCTTATTTCAGCCGTGGCTGCCAGGAGATTGTTAAGCAAAGGCTGTCAGGCATTCTTAGCTCATGTTATGGATGCAAGTATAGGAGTGTTGGAAGTGGGAGACATTCTTGTAGTAAGAGAATTTCCGGTCGTGTTTCCCGAGAATTTTCCTGGTTTGCCTCCTATAAGGGAGATAGACTTTTCTATTGAGTTGCTTCCTGTATCTATGCCTATCTCTCAGGCACCTTACAGAATGGCTCCAGCGGAATTGAAAGAGTTGAAGACTCAATTGCAGGAGTTAGTAGATAAGGGTTTTATTCGGCCTAGCATGTCTCCATGGGGTGCTCCGGTGTTGTTTGTTAAGAAGAAGGACGGCACCATGAGACTATGCATTGATTATAGGAAACTGAATCAAGTCACAGTGAAGAATAAATACCCGTTGCCTCACATTGATGATTTGTTCGATCAGTTGAGAGGTGCCTCGATGTTCTCAAAGATTGATTTGAGATCTGGTTATCATCAGTTGCGGATTCGGGATAGTGACGTAGCCAAGACTGCCTTTCGATCACGCTATGGTCATTATGAGTTTGTGGTAATGCCTTTTGGACTTACTAATGCACCCGTGGCGTTCATGGATCTCATGAATAGGGTGTTTAGTCCATATCTTGACCGCTTCGTGATCATGTTCATAGATGATATTTTGGTGTACTAAAAAAGTGAGAAGGAGCATGCAAAACATCTAAGATTGATTTTGCGAACTTTGAGGAATGCGCAGTTGTTTGCCAAGTTCAGCAAGTGTGAGTTTTGGCTGGATAAGGTGGGTTTTCTGGGTCATATAGTTTTAGCTGAAGGTGTTAGTGTGGATCCCCAGAAGGTAGAAGCAGTGTCCCATTGGAAAAGACCCACAACTGTGACGGAGATTCGTAGTTTCCTGGGGTTATCAGGTTACTATCGGCGATTTGTACAGGACTTTTCGAAGATTGCAGCTCCACTAACTAGATTGACCAGAAAGGGAGTCAAGTTCGAATGGTCAGATCAGTGTGAGCAAAGTTTTCAAGAATTAAATGATCGCTTGGCTAGTTCCCCTGTTTTGGCACTTCCAGACGATAGTGGGGAGTATGTGGTGTTTTGTGATGCTTCTAGACGAGGTCTAGGTGGAGTTTTGATGCAGCATGATCGAGTGATTGCCTACGCTTCTAGGCAATTGAAGCCGCATGAGGTGAATTATCTCACTCATGATTTAGAGCTTGCAGCTGTGGTTTTTACTCTCAAGTTGTGGAGACACTAACTTTATGGGAGACAGTGTCGTACGCCATTATGTTGGAATGAAGTCGGAGAAAGAGAGTTTTGTGGTCCAGAGATTATCCAGGACACAAATGAGAAGATCAAGGTGGTCAGGGATAGACTCAAGGCTGCTCAGAGTAGGCAAAAAAGTTATGCCGATGTCCGCAGGAAGGACCTTGAGTTTCAAGTAGGTGATTGGGTGTTCCTGAAACTATCTCCTTGGAAAGGGGTAGTACGTTTTGGCAAGCGTGGAAAGCTTAGTCCGAGGTATTTTGGGCCTTATGAGATAATAGAGCGAGTTGGCTCTCTTGCCTATCAGTTAGCTTTGCCTTCGGAGTTGTCCAGGATACATAATGTGTTTCATGTATCCATGCTTCGTAAGTATATTGCCGATCCTTCTCATGTGCTGGAAGAGCAGCCGATTAGTCTGCAGAAGGATTTGTCCTATGAAGAGGAGCCGGTTCAGATTCAAGATCGGAAGGAGCAAGTGCTTAGGAGCAAGTCATTTCCGCTCGTCAAAGTGCTTTGGAGAAGCCACCAAGTAGAGGAAGCTACTTGGGAGTCAGAGGAGCAGATGAGGCAGCAGTATCCTTATCTCTTTGAGTAGCGAGTTTGTAAATTTCGAGGACGAAATTTTTATAAGGAGGGGAGAATTGTCACGCCCCGTACCTTAATTTTTACCTTTATTACTGGCATAGTGGTAATAAGAATTTTTACCGTGTTCGTCACTAAGTGTGTAATTTAATTAGTCCCCAGAGGGTGTTGAAGGACTAATATTTTGAGGGAATTATTCCAAGGAAGAATTTTTTACGACGGTAAAAAATGGTAATTTTTGTTAGTAAAAGGTAATTTTATTGGGGTATTATTTTGGGGTGTTGAATTTTGGAAAATGGGTATATGTGGTATTGGACCGGGCCTTATTTTGGGTCCAAGCCCGATTTCTCTCTTTTTTCTCTCTTTTCTCTCTCTCTTCCGCTCCCACTCCCGCTCCCTGTCAAAATTTTCGGCCGACCGTCTGCCGCCGTCCGGCCTCCGTTCGCCGCCGGACCGGTCCCGTTCGATCGGTCTCCCTCCCAACCGCATTTCTAGACCGGTGGCAGCCTCCCTAGCGCCGCCGTGAGGAAGAAACGACGCCCGAAAGCCCCGGCTGCCGAAACCGATTTCTCGCCGGAACTGCTTCCTCCGGCAGCCATAGCCGGCGAGCCATAGCTCAAAAGGAAACCCTCCTTCCGTGCTTCAATCCCTCCAAAGGGCTCGCTCTGTCTCGAGCTAGGTAAGGAGAAATCGGAATTTGATTTTCTAGGGCTTTATTGTGTATTTCTGTTCGATTGTTGTGCTTAGGCTTAGAATTGGAGTTTGTGGTAGTTAGGAATGTTGTAGAGGAGGTTGAGAGGAAGATGCTGCCAAAATTTGGTGACCATCGGAGGTCGCCGGAGTTGGTCGCCGGCCTCCGCCTCCGGCGGAGCCGCCGAGAAAATGTTTTTGGTGGAGAAAAATGTGAGGAGTTTAATGGAATAAGTTTTAGAATTTTTGGAGGAGTTTTGGATAGGTTTGAGATTTGTTGAAGTTTAGTATTTTTGGCGGATTATTAAGTTATAATCCGGCCATTGAATTTTATTTGGTGGAAGGTGATTTTGAGGATGTCGGTAAAATTTGTAGAGTTTTGAGGTTGGCAGTGGATTTATGATTTTGGAGTGTTAGGCTTGGTTGAACACGAAGTATATTTAACTATGCATGTTTTGTCGGTGTTTTATTTTAAGGAATTAATTATGTTTGGAACAGGACGCGAGGAGGTTCGAGCAGAGGAGACCTCCGATCGACGTCAGGCTTAGGCCTAAGTTATGAGTTGACTTTTGTTTTAAATAATGTATGTTTAAATTGTTTTATTGTTGAGTATTTTCCTTTGTTGGATATTTTCCCAAAATTGAGAATTTCTGCGATTATACTCGAGGCAAAATTCCGAGAATATGATGCATGAGAGAGAATGCTAGCTAGCTATATACGTGGCAGTCCCCATTCTGAGGACGAATGTCAGTTGGGGTGACGTGAGCGTTAGACGCGAGCGTAGTAGCCTTGTACGATTTTCTACTTGTTTAGATTATTCTATGTTTTTACATTCATTCATAGAAATCTTACAAGGAGTAAACACGTATTTATAACTACTCGGTCTTTTATCCTCCATTCTGAGGAAAAATGCCAGTATGGAGCGACGTGAGCGTTAGACGCAATCGTATTAGCCTGGTGTAACTATCTATTTTAAAACTTATTCATAGATAGCATACATGGAGCATACGAGTGGTTAATACATACTGATATATATATTTATAATTTGAGCCTGAGAGGCTGTCTTTGTTTAAGATTTGGGGACTAGCCTGAACTAGTCGTTTTCATTGATAATTTCTTGGGGAAATATTATTGTTGTGAGTTTATTTTTGTCCACTCACTCTGACGTGATGAAATATTTTCCCTTGGGCTTTTTCTTCGTTTTTAAATGCCCAGTCTGCAGAGTTCGGGTGTGGTCTAGAAGGAGGCGACGAGGCATAGTCACTCATTTCTCCACTACTGTTCACCAGTAGGTCTTCTGTTAAATCACTAGGATTTCTAGTAGCTTCCGCTGTATTGCTTGTAGTAGCTCTGAATACTTTCGGAAAAATATCTGTGTATTATTTTATTTAGTTATTTGGATTAAGTTGAAGAATTTATATTATTGGTTAAAAGTGTTCTATAATTTTTCCGGGTTAGGGTTGTCCATTTTCAAGGGAGGTTTGCCGAGTCCTTCGGTAAGTTTCCCTTGGAGGTGGTCCCCGCAGGACTCATCTCGGGTTTCAGGGTGAAATTCAGGGCGGGTCCTGACATCTGATATGTTGGTCCCGCATTCTTGAGACCAAAATGCATGATCCCGTAACAGTACGGGAGTGCTAATGTGGTGGTGGGGTTAGAATGCTCGAATGTGGCAAAAGTTACGTGTGCCCACTGGACAACAAGATCCATTAGGGTGCATACGATCCGGGAGGGTTCTTGTTGATTTCCATCAAGAAGCTATCGGGAAGCAAGGCTTGGTGGAAAGCTTGTTCAGCAACTCGTGGTTCAAGATTATGACAACATGCCGTGGCGGATTGCCATCTATACAATAAATCATGGAGCCCTTCACCTTTCTTTTGCTTGATGTGAAATAAGGCATCAACACTATGGTAAATGCTGGCATGCAGTATGAAACGGTTGAGGAAGTGTTCCGAGAGTTTATCAAAATTGTCAATGAAGTTGGGCAGTAAGTTGAGGAACCAACTTAGTGCTTCGTCTGAAAGGGTTTCTTGGAAAGCAGGACAAGCCATAACATCTGTGTACCAAGTGGAGCTGCACATGGAAAGGAATATTTCAAGGTGGAGATGAGGGTCTCCGGTACCCTTATATTTGTCCACTTTGAAGGGTTTGGCCTCAGGTGGTCTCTTTTCCATTTTCACCCGTGACGTGAAAGGGCTTGGGCGATGTCCATATCCCGGGAATAGGGGTCGCTGGCTCCCGCGACTCTCCACGCCTTAAATTCGCGAGGCCAACTGAGTGACAGAATTGCTGAGCTGGAGGAGGAGTCGGGTTTGCGTGTCAAGGGGTGGGTTTCTAGCGTTGGTGCAAGTGGAGTTGGGGTTGGGAACGGGTGGATTGGATGGGTCGGTCTGGCTTGTTAGGGGAATGGGCTCACTAGCAATCGTAGATGGTTGAGGGGCTGGAAGTGGAAAGGATGGGTAGGTGAGTGGATGAGTTACGTAGATGATTTGGTTGGGGCCTCCCGGGATCATGGAACTGCTTTGTCCATGGCTAGGAAAGAGAGATGCTAGGGTGGGGTCTGGGGTGCGAATGACCCTTGCCGCTTGTTCCAGGGTGTCATTGTAGGCATTACGATGATCCATCGTGGCTCGTAGTAAGAATTGTTCTTTTTCCAACTCGGCGATAGTATGCCGCTGCCGCTGCCTCTGCTTTATCTTTAGCTGCTTCCTCACGGAACAGATGAAAGTCTTTTTTCAAAATTTCAAGGGCCGTGGCGGCATCTGCATGGTTAATTGGGGCCGCGGCTGCTGTAGCTTGGTTAAGGGATGCATCGCCAGATTGTAATAGCTCTTTTTCCAGTCGAGTCCCGGGTTCATTCTGATCATCCACAATTTCCACCATCTCCTTTTCCAAGTTAAATGGGAGTTTCACAAGAGGCCCCTCCTTCTAGCGCCAATTATTTCTAACTCTTTCAGAGAGCACAGGAAGGGAGATCAAATTCTTGGCTCCAGTTCCTATAGCTACACAAGTAACACCACGTCAGCAGTCAAGACTATGGTGGCCCAGTCTTCAACTCTCTGATGCTTAAGTTAGCGCACGATGACTACTCGTATAGTACGGGAGTAAGGGAGGAATGGTGAACTTACCTTTTTTGGGAATTTGTGCCTGTTTTATAGGCTAGTATTAGGAGTCGTGTCATTTGTTTTCGATATGGGACCATTTTGGTTGTCATGTTCAGTGTCTCCCCTTTCAGGGGTATTTAGTTGTTGTTAGATGGTTCCAGCAAGTAAATGGTTATTGGACCTTTACTCCTTAGGTGCCAGCAGAGGTTTTGCCGGTGGTATCTAGCCCGGAATGGCCTCTGGTGATTGGGTAATCATGCTACATTCTCGGCATGGCCAAGTGTTCTTGGCTATGTATTAACAACTTCAATTTTACTTTTACAGTTTCCGAACTATTTATGGCTCCAAAAATTGACTTTTTCCTTCGTCTAAAATTTGAGAAAACTTCCTTTATGAAAGTCTTAAAGGATGTTAAACTGAGTTTATGGACACGTGGCATGTCGAAAACAGAGTTTGTACGAAGAAGTTATGGTCTGAAAACCAAAGTTTCTATATCGGAAGTGGTATTATAAAAAGGAAAACTTACCAGAAGTGGAAACGTAGAAAATCAGTTTCTACTTTTTCTTCTCTCTCCTCTCCCCCGCTTCTCTCTCTCTACCAGCGACTTCCTTGCCGTTGTTCTCCGCCGTCCAGCCGAGTTAGGTGGCAAAGAGGGTATCAATTTAAAGCTCAGCTCATCCTCCATCAATCTAGGTAGGTTGCCGGACCTATCTCGCCGCCGAGAAGGAGAAACCACGCCGAAAGATGCGACGGTGTGTGGTCGAGTTTCGCCGGAAAGTTCCTCCTCCGGCCACCATCGTCGGAGATCCTTATGCCAACTTGAAGCACTTCTTTCGGGTAGCAAACCCTCAAAAGGATTCAACCTATTTCGGTCTTAGATACGAGGAGATCTCACTTGAGTGGCGATTCAGATTTTGTCAGGCCTAGGCCTAAATCTGTGAGTGGACTTTTGTTTTGAATAAATTGCATGCGACGGTTAATTTATAAATATCTTTTCTATAATTATCGTTCTCAAGAAAGTGAGTTGATTTTAGTTTTGTTTATCATTTTTATGATTTCGGAGTTGACTTGGGATCATCCTTCTAGATTCGTTTTGCAAATACGATTTTGGTTTCATAATGAGACTTACGTTATAAGTTGAGTTTAATGGTTTATGTTTTGAGATGATTCCGGTTATAATTATTATCGTTGTTGTTTGTTGAATTTGAGATTCATAAAAGATTACCGAAAATAGGATTTTCGGTGGTTCTCTATTTATATTTTTCCCGGTTATTTGTGGGTTATTGATCTTGACATTGAGAGTATGTTAACGAGTATTTCGGTTTGAGAAATTATTTACGAATTATACTTGAGAATTAAATCTCACTTATAATTATAGATTTGAGAATATTTAGACGTGTGAGAGATGTCATTGAGTTTTACTTTATTTTCTGATGATAATTTTCATGTACGGTTGGGAACCGTACTCGTAACCACAATTGCATGAACTTGTGGAAGATTTATGGATTTAGATGTTTTCGTATAATTTTAGTCACCATACTAGGGTCGCTTTTTATTCATTGCTAGCTAGCCTTTATTAGCGGTCCTCACCATAGGTGAGTCGAGCGCTTAGCGTAGGACGCTACTATCTTATTCATTCCTAACTAGCCTTTATTAGCGGTCCTCAACATAGGTGGGTTGAGGCTTAGCGTGAGACGCTACTAGAGCCTAGGAGGCCC
Source organism: Fragaria x ananassa (assembly GCA_034370585.1). Classification (NCBI taxonomy): domain Eukaryota; kingdom Viridiplantae; phylum Streptophyta; class Magnoliopsida; order Rosales; family Rosaceae; genus Fragaria; species Fragaria x ananassa. The sequence goes on from CP139760.1 coordinate 7,631,318, forward strand.
CGATCAGTTTTTATTTATTGCTAACTAGCCATTATTAGCGGTCCTCACCATAGATCAGTCGAACGCTTAGCGTGAGACTCTACTAGAACCTGAAAGTCTCCGACCCGAGCATGGGAGCCTTCTCTTACATAGTGATATATCTTCCCCTTGTGTAATTTTCTCAAATTATGTATTCGATTAATCAGCGGAGCTGGTTTGTCTATTCTTACGTGAGTCCAGATAATAAGCTAAATATTTGATCAAGGTTGCTTGCATCGAAGAGGTTTCAAAGTTTAAACATGGGAAAGTATCTAAACAAGATTTTGTTAAATTATTTAATTTATTTTTGTTATCTCACTCTAACGTTTTAAATTACTTTGCCCTGGGCCCTTTGGTTTCAAATGCCCAGTTTGCAGGCTAAATTTATTTGAGGTCGAACGTACATGGAGTCGAGACATAGTCAAAGGTTACTTCCGCTTATTCTTTATTCATTGTTTTTCTTTTATTATTAGGTATGCTCTGATGACCTTTGAGATTGTTGTAAATTAGCTAAGGCATGTTGTATTCTAGGTGTGGATGTAGAGCTGGGAGCAGGGAGGCTCCAAGTGTTGAGGATGGTTTGTTTTGGTTATAGAAGTGTATGTTTGGATTTGACAAGTAGGGTTGTCCATTTTCAAGGGAGGTTATGTCGAAATTTTTGGTAAAATCTCTCTTGAGGTGGACCCCGCAATGTTTACTTCTGAAATCCGAGATGTGTCCTGACATAAGATATACATATTGATATAAATGTATCAAAGTGATACCTGGACTTGTATTTTTGTACCAACGTCGTACCTGTCGTCATTTTCCGTCACAGCTCTGTTAGTTCACGTCATTTTCCGTCACTCTTTTTTTCAGTCACGTGCGTCACATGTGACATGAACTAACAGAGCTGTGACGGAAAATGACGACAGGTACGACGTTGGTACAAAAATACAAGTCCAGGTATCACTTTGATACATTTAAAAGTTCGGGTACCATATTGACAGTCCTCCAAAAGTTCAGACACTGTTGGTGCATTTAACCCTATTTTTATTGAAAATCTAAAGTTAAGAATTAGAAAGATCTTGGGAAGAGATGGTCTCGAATTGAAACTCGAGGATTGTAATGATGGTGAGTGTCCATCAATCAACTTAGGCACTCTAAAGGAAAGTCAGGCATGCATGTACTCCCATTATTAGTCAAAGTTTTAATTGTAACAGAGATTCGAATGGTCTAAAAGAATATGATAAAGAAGTGCTTAGAGATGAAATTCCTTATCTAAATACAATAGGTACATCATTATACTTTGCACAATATGCAAGATTCACCTCTCATTCGTTGTGAAATTGTAAAGCTAAGTTCAGCTCTATGCCCACGCAACAACGATAGAATGGCATAAAGACAATCTTTCAATACTTAAAAGTATGGAATTTGGGCTTATTCAATCCCTACCCTAGAAAAGAGAAAAATGCATGATAGAATGGACACTATCCATGCCGTCAACATCCGTGCCTAAAGAAAGACTCATCAAAAACGAAATGAGAAAATCTGTTTTTTCTTCTTAATCAACTTCGAAAGCTCAAGTCGAACTAGATTATAATTCATTTATGGTTAGAAAACTACAAATGTCTAGTTTCCATAACCTTTTATAGTTTTATCATACTATTTTCTAGAGAAAGTTATGACTGTTTTAGTGCACGAAGGTCATGCCACACGTGAATTTGATTTTTCAGCGTGAACTTATGTTTTGAATTCTCAATGTTCGCATAAAGATCAAAGTGAAAAAAGATATGGTTTAAGGGCAATGTGGCAAGATTTACTTAATCATTGCACATTGCCCAAAGCCACATTTGAAAAAATGTTTAAGGGCATTGATATGCTAATGTTATTGAAGCTTCCATAATTGATGTTAGAATCAAGGTGAGGTATAAACATCATGGGGAGTCTAGCACATACATGTCACTTTCAAATGTGAAAGGTGCATTATGTTTTTTTTCCTTCAACCAACACTTTATTTTTGTTCCACTAGGGATTTGTTACTTAACAAAGTTTTTAATGAGGCAACATTACATGCACCATTTGCCTTAGATGTGCGCAAAAAAGGGAGTGTTTAAGAAAAATATACTCTGTGTGTGTCTTACCATTTTGTAATAGCAGGTTTACCATACTGTGTAGGATTATGTTTTCATTCTATCAACATAAAAGGTACTTTGTGATCCTTTATATAAAAAGGCTCTTGTTAATGAAAAATATACATCGTCCAGATTTTATCTCTACTCCCTTCTCTATTTTAGTGTTTCTCCTTCACCAATTAATGTTTTATCAGGTATTATCATATAAATTTAAAACTATTATTTAAAAATTAAGAGTACTCGTTATCATAAATGGATCGGGTATTCGTAACCCGCCAAATACAGATTTAGATTAAGCAGTCAATGATCAGGCGGGTAACAGGAGGGTCCAGATCGGAATTTTTGTTACTAAATGGATCCGTGTCTAAGTCGATCCGCTCTAATTCTGGTCCATCCTACGTACCATTATCTTATTATTTGTCTATATCCTTAAATGACAACAAAATGGTATACATTCTATAATGTGACAAATATACTTTGCGACGGTATCGTTAAAAACAACAACAAAAATTCTTTGCAATTTATAGGATAGAGGAGTATCACTGAGTAATATTTATCAAACACAAAACTGTTTTTACTCACAACTGTTTATATTCACTTCACAACAACAACAATTTTTTTTAAGTCATAGCAATGGTAAACTGGCTTTAATTATAATTTTTAACAACTAAGATAGGCCCATTTAAGCATCTTAATGACTTGTCTTAACTTTTAAAGGCAGATTTTTAAAAGCCAACTTTATGGTTTTAGTTGGCTCCCATAGCATGATCTCTTGATCAATGTCTCACGTAGGAATCTCTTCCTTTTGCAATATATCCAAAAGGATCAGTCCTTCTTAGAAAAGCTTTTGTTAATTTCTTCCTACCAAGTTGAATGCTTATGTGTAAAGTATAAGAGATTAGTGCATCACAAAACCAAAATTTCCACACCGTTAGTGGAGAAAAGTAGCTTTTCATCCCTCTTTTCATTTTCTATTGTTAGTAACAACTAAGGATTCCAAAAAAAAAAGTCCCATAAACAAAAAAGGAAATAGATCGATGCCCTTGTGTTTTTCAGAAAAGGTTTTATGAGGTGGGGATTTAGCATCTCTCATATTACTCTCCAGTGTAACTAAAACGAAGACGTCTCTGACCCCTATCGAGATTTTTACTCTTTTTACTTCGTAGGTAATTATACGTAACTCGATGACTTTGTTTTTTCTTCTAATTACCTATTTCTAACGATCGAAGAAGCGGGACTCTTTTGTTCTTCTAACTTCGTAGGTAATGATATGTAGCACTGCATGACTTCATGCGGACATGACTCTTCTCTTTCAATGGTGATGCGAGTCATTCATTCACATAAGAATTACCTAATTTTTAATGACTTTTTTTTGTCACTTGTGTCGTTTATGTTCTTAGAGGGAATATATAGTATGAGTGAAAAAGGAGAACCAATGGTCATCCGTGAATTTAATAAAGAACACAAAATTTCACATATATTTTGCTTGATTGGTGCTTGTCTTACTGTTCGAATTTATTTCTCATGAAAAAGCAAGGCCACTTTCCCCATTATTCTAAACTAAAAAAGTGATGGAAAAAGGAGGGGAGCTTCAAAGTCTTACTTGCTTTGAGTGCAAGAAGCTCCCAAAAACTTTTTAGAAGGGAGGATTCTCGATTCACAATTCTTCCAGCTGTGATGATTTGTTGCGTTTGCTTAAAGTTTGACCTTTGGTGACATGATTATCATATATTTATAAGAATGAAAAACTTAGTGGGGTTTTCATTCACTTGTTAAAAGAAGGCCTTTTGTCACACAATACTCTATCAATTAGCCTTTCAGTAAAAAATGTGATCAATGGATTGTCATCATTTTATTGATCAACAGTCTTGAGTTTGTGACAAACGGGTTTAATAAAATCATGAAATAGGTTTCGATGGTTAAAAATTTTCATAATTCTTCAGTTGAGTGAGACGAGAGAAGTGTGTTCTAGGCTAGGAAGCACGGGAGCTTGGTCTCACTCACGTTTCCCGCTTTTGAAGAGGAAGCGAAGCGGAAGCGCGTCGGAAACACGGGGAAGCGTCTGAAAGCGCGCTTCTGGAAAAAGTGGTTTTGGAAGCGCAAAGGAAGCGCAAGCTTTCAAATTGGAAACGCGACGGTGGTCATAGTGTCGGAAGCGCGATGAAAATTTTTTGTAATCAAATCTGTTTGTGAATCAATTGATATGATATGACAATCTATTTGTTCAATTTCATTATAAACAAAACTGTGATTAAAAAATTTCATTGATAATCCATGAGTTACCAGTTACTAGCTACACTACCAGAAAATAGATCTTGGGCGACGAAAAAAAATCGTCGCCCTGTTAAAAAATTTCGTCGCCTAAGTACTTAGGCGACGACATGTCGTCGGCCAAGACGTCGTCGCTAGAACTGCGTCGGTCAAGAACTTGGGCGACGAAAATTCATTCCGTCGTCGCCTAAGAGTAATTCTTAGGCGACGATACTAATTTCGTCGCCTAAAATATACTTCTCGTCGCCCAAAAATATTAGTCGCCCAAGATTTGACACCTTGGCCGACGAAAAATTTTTTCGTCGCTTAAGATCTTATAACCTTGGGCGACGAAAATAAATATTTCGTCGCCTAAGATCACTACATCTTAGGCGACGATATTTTTTTTTCGTCGCCTAAGATGGTAAGTCCTTGACCGACGATTTAGAAATTTCGTCGCCTAAGATATATTTAAATTTTTTTTTAAATAATTAAATAATTTTTTTAAATATATAAATAATGTTTTTTTAATTTTTGGTGGAATTTTTTTTTTCGGCATTTCTTTAAATTTTTCTAATACTAAAATTTAATTAAAAATAACACAAATTTATAAATTTATAAATAATTTATTACAAAAATTCTGCCTATGGATCGATAAACCCGAAATCTAACTCATCATTCCCGTTCGGAGGGTCCTGAGGCGGCGGCTGGTCAGGCTGAGGAGGCTGCTGCTGAGGCTGGGGCCACTGAGGTAATGGTATAGGCGTAGGCATGGGCGGAAACGGCTGTCCGGCCGCAAGTGCAGCCATGCAGGCAGTCATCCACTGTCCCATAGCCGCCTGGTTGGCATTGGTGACTTCATTCACCCGCTCCATATGCGCAGCATTGGAAGCCGCATATGATTCCGCCATCGTCGCCATCTCTCTCGCTCTTTGGGCTTCCAGCTCAGACTCCCTCGCTCTTTGGGCTTCCAGCTCAGACTGTAGACTTGCGAACTGATCCTGTAGCCGAGTGGTCTGGCTGTTGCTGCTTGAGGCTCCGGCGGCTCCCTTGCGCTGAAATCCTGGCGTCGTCTTCAAGATCCCCTTTCCAGCGTCTCCCATACCCCGGCAGTAGTAGGTGTTGGAATGCTGCGCGAAGGCAGTGGCCATAATCCGCGCCCCAACGGTAGGATCTGAAGTGTCGATCCTGGACATGGCCTCTGACATGTCATCCTCTGCCGTGCCCGGCCATGTGTCGTTCACCATGCCTCTGATGACCTCTTGCTCCGCCTCCCTCACCCTCGCCTAATTGGATATATTATAAAAATATATTAATATACATTTAATAAAATGTAATTAAAATTAAAAATTAGAAAATATAAGGAACTTACAAGGTCCTCCTCAGAATGAGGATATGTCCTCTGAAAGGTCCCCACATAGGGGTTCTCCTCTGGCCGCTCTCGCCGCACGTCGTCCATGATGGCCGAAAATGGCCTCGAACCGACACGATGGTTGGTTGTGTTCTGTTGCCGGTTCTCAGCGTTCACCCGGGCGAGGTGCTTCAAAAAAAAATTATCGTTAGTAAATATTTAAAAACATACAATTATAATTAATTCAGTAATTAAATATTCAAATTTGTTTACGAATTACCTGTTTGTGAGGGTCGTTGAACTGCGTGACAAGAAGCCACCGCCACTCGTACTCCCGATACTCGAACTCCTTCGGGGTACCCGAACGGTCGCTCTCGTACTTCTTCCAGTGTTCCCGGAGGTCGTGCTTCCACTCCTTGAACCTACATATACAAAAAAAATATTAAATATATTATTAAAAAAATAAAATTTAATAAATTATTAAATAGATGTACCTCTCCCTATGGGCCTTGTCCGCCCAGTCACGTCCCTCCTCGGGAACCACAAACCATTGCTGCATTACCACTTGTTAGTATTTTTTTCGATAATTAAATAATTTATTAGTTAAAAAATTAGTAATTGATCGAGTAAACTCACCGACATCGACTGATGGAGCATCTCCTTCACTCCATCAGGAACCTGGCTCCAGACTCCCCACAACATAGGGAGTCTGGAGCGGATGGTGCCTCCCGCGGCGCGCGTGTACCGGTTTCCCAACGCGGCGTCCACCGGTTTCCCGTTGGAAAACGGGATGGCGATCCGTCCAGCGGACTCGACCGCCCTATCGAGTCCCTTGTTGCTGACGGTGCCTCTCCTGTTCCGCCTTCTCGTTCCGGCGGCTGTGACATTGTGAATCAAATTTAATATTAATAATACATTTTTACAAAAAAAAATGTAAATCGACAAAAAAGTAATAATAAATTACCTGAGGATGAGGCTGAGCCGACGGATTCGTCTCCGTCCGCTTGCTCAGAGACCCTCACGGGATGAAGAGGCGTGGGAAACTCCCGGTAGATATAGGCCTCGTGCGGTGCCACATGCGGGAGCTGCTCCCGAATCGGTCGACCCTCCTCATCGACGCGAGGTATCGCCGGTATCGTCGGAGGAAGGAAGAGGCCGGACGACACCATAGGGACCCCGGATGACCCGCCATCACCGTCGGTCGGGGACGACTGTGTGGGAGCGTCGCTGCGGGATCGCGACCGGCCCAGTATGGGTGGATGACGAGGAGCCGTCGCTGCGGGACCCGACTGCCCAGCAGAACCCGAGCCGCTCGCGCCACCCCTAAGCGCCTCACGTCGGGCCGTCAACTGCCACGGAAACCCGATCGACGGTGAATCGGACGGGTTGTTTGAGGTACCGTCCGAGCCGTCTTGGCTCCTCGCACCCGAACGTTGTCCAGAAGTTCTCCTCATGGCCATCCTGTTTAAAATAACCATAAATTTATTAAAAATATTTTACCGTCTTATAATTAAGTTCACAAAAAATAACCATAAACTTCGAAAAATTTATCAACAATAATAGCACAAATAAAATTTAATAATTATTATAGGATTTATTATTTTTTTTATTCACATAACAAATTATTTACATTAATTCGCAATTATTACATCACAAAAATTAATTTACGAATATTTACATCCTTACTCAAAAATAATCCATTATTTTTTACAAAATTTCCACAATATATTTACAATTATAATTTATATTATTTAATCAAAAATTATTTAATCATTTACAATATATTTACAAATTATTTAATCATTTACAATCCTAAACCCTAAACCGTAAACCCTAAACCGTAAACCCTAAACAACAACCCTAAACCGTAAACCCTAAACCCTAAATAAACCCTAAATTATTTAATCATTTACAATCCTAAACCCTAAACCCTAAACCGTAAACCCTAAACCGTACATCACAATTTACAATTATCACAACAACAACAATTTACAATTATCACAACAACAACAACAACAATTTACAATTTACAATTATCACAACAACAACAACAACAATTTACAATTTACAATTATCACAACAACAACAACAATTAAAACCAATTTAGGGTTTTAGGGTTATACCTTAAATTGTGGGTCGACGTCGGGGTCGGGGTTCCGAATTGGGGTCGGGGTCGGGGTCGGAGAGAGGGAGAGAGAGAGGGCAGAGAGAGGATTTTCGGAGAGAGAGAGAGAGAGGGCTTGGCGGCTGAAGAAATGGTTAGGGTTTCTGAATTTTTGCCTTTTATACTGGCGTTCTTGGGCGACGATTCTATAAAAATCGTCGGCCTGTTTTGTAAAAATCGTCGGCCAAGAGCATCTTGGCCGACGATTTTTGAAGTCGTCGCCCTGTTTTTTTAAAATCGTCGGCCAAGATTGTATACTTGGGCGACGATATTCTTCACTATAAATCTCGTCGCCCAAGATGAAGAAAATCGTCGGCCAAGATAGTCTACTTGGGCGACGATATTCTTCACTATAAATCTCGTCGCCCAAGATGAAGAAAATCGTCGGCCAAGATTTCTATCATAAAATTCAGACTATTTGACCATCCAAATCACGTAACCTGGCCGGACCTTCAACTGAGAATAGTTTCCAATCGACGAGACTCTTACGGGGCTATAAAATTTGGTAAAAAATAAATAACCGGGATAGGGCTACCACTAGGTAGAAAAAAGAGAAAAATTCGTTAACCGAAACAACCGGCATCGAAATTTTACCGGAATATCTTTATTTTTCACGGGTTGACGTATTTCACCGTTCCGGTCATATCTTATTTCACGACTTTTTTGCGTTTGAGGCCTCTACGTATACGTTGTCTTCAAAACGACACTTAAACTAAACACTTATATAAAAAAGTTATACAACATTAGTACATATAACGTGAGTTTGGTGATCGGAGAAGAGGAACAAAAACAATAAATGGAGAGGTGTTGAACCAACAACAATATATACAATATGAAGGGAAAGTAGATACCTGGATAACCGGGCCCCGGAATCAACAAGGTCAACATGTTGTATTCCTTCTTCATGCACATCCATGGAGGAAGGTTGTAAGGCACCAAAATGACCGGCCATATACTGTACGAAAGACTCATGGTCCCAAAAGGGTTGAACCCGTCGGATGACAGCCCGAGCCTCACATTCCTCACCTCTGAAGCAAAATGAGGAAACTCCCTGTCTATATGCTTCCACGCCTCCCCGTCAGCAGGGTGTACCATGAGGTCTTCGTCATGCACCTCCCTCACAGCGTGCCATCTCATAGCTTCGGCCGTCTTTGAAGACATATACAACCGCTCCAGCCTATCCCTCAACGGGAAATAGCGAAGTACCTTAACAGGTTTCCTGTTGCCTGCGGGAGTCCTCTTATACCTGTCGGTCCCACATACCGGACAACGATGAAGGCCTTCAAGGTCATTACCGTCTGCATCTTTACCCCAGAATAGAACGCAGTCATATATGCATGCATGGATCTTGATGTAGGAAAGCCCGAGATCTCTCAAGATACGACGGACCTTATGATGCGTGGTGGGATGACGATGACCGTCGGGTAGGAGCGAAGCAGCGTACTATAGATACCTATCAACAGCCGTCACGGTCGATTTTGTGTCAACCTTGATATGCATCACCTCCATCACACACTGAAGAACGGTCTTCTCATGACCTGGGCACAGAGGGGTCTGTTGGAAAGCAATAAGTCTGTTGTACTTGGCTATACCGGCAGTGTTGACACCTCTAGGGACGGCCTGCATCGGCGCCTGCGGAATGTGCTGTCGTTCAGGGCATACACCGCTGTCATGAGGAAACATGTCGTTGATGAAGGCCGTTGTTGGATCGTTGGATGTACTGCCCGTCTCATAAAACTGTCCATGATCATGCGGGCGTGATGAGGTTTCACCGTGATATATCCAACATGTGTAACGTTCCCAGAATCCGTTACTCTTCAGGTGGTCCCATACTGTCCCCAACGGAAATCGATGCATATCACTACGACACTTACACATCTTGCACGGGCAATAGAACATGCCACTCCCGTCAGCATTGGCCTGCGCATATTGCATAAAATCCCAAACTCCTTCAGCATATTTTCTGTGATATCTTAGAAGAGAAATCCAACTCTTATCCATATCCTGAAAATAACACATATATATATATCAATATTTAATGAACATATCTTTTATATATATATATATATATATATTAATGTAATACAACATACTAATTATTAATTATATATATCTAGTTCGAGCGGATTCCGTGGTTTCAGAAGGCAAGTGTCAATGTCACGGAGGGCGAACCCCCTATAGGAACCAGGCAGGACTCGTTTGTGATCACGGAGACGAACCCCTATCGACCCCTTCACCGAGAAGAGTGGTCAGTTTATGATCTTGAGATCCAGTTAAACAAACCTGTGAACCATATCTATGACAGAACGGCCCCTTACTCAGCTTGGAACAAACTCTATGCATATATATATATCATTAATTCAACTCAAATAAAACTGAAAATCAATATATATATATATATGCATATATATATATGTGCATATATATGCATATGTACGTACCTGGGAGTAGCTCCACAAACTATGTATGGACAGATTTCCACAACACCGAACGATTTGAAGAACTAGAGAAATTTATGTTTCAAATTTTCAAAGTTCTCATTCTTCTATCCTGGCCTCTCAATATATAGAAGAATCTTGGGCGACGAAATATTTGAGTTTCGTCGCCTAAGAATTAAAAATCTTGGGCGACGAAATATCTCAATTTCGTCGCCTAAGGATAAAAAACTTAGGCGACGAAATAAATATCTTAGGCGACGAAATATTGTTTCGTCGCCCTAGTTTCTATCTTGGCCGACGAAATTTATTTTTAGGCGACGATTTTTTTTTCGTCGCCTAAGAGGAAACTTAGGCGACGATTTTTTTTACTTAGGCGACGAAAAAAAAATCGTCGCCTAAGTTTCCTCTTAGGCGACGAAAAAAAAAATTGTCGCCCGGTTTTTTTTTGTTTCGTCGCCCAAGACCCATTTTCTGGTAGTGCTACCATTATGAAACTAGAGAGAAGAGAGACAGAGAAATGAGAAAGAGGTATGAGGAGCAGAATAAATTAATAAATGAAGACATGCAAAACCTTCTTTATAGAATATTTATTTTATTCCACGCTTCCAAAACACTTCTGTTTTGATTCCATGCAACCTAGGTGCTACGCTTCAGAGATCATTACAATCGGGATCACTGGTCGACCATTCTACCAATCCCCAGTTGGCAGAAGAAAAAAGGAAAAGCTTATTTTGCATTATGGTTTCTCTATTATTGGTGGAGGTGAGAAGGGGATAGAAAAGGCATGGAGTTGTAGGGGGAAGAGCCTTTTCCCCTACGAAGGAACCGACTATAAAGGAACACCTTTTGAGAATGATGCCGAGAGGCAAAATTATCTAGAAAAAGAAAAGGTGGGGAAAGGAAGGTTTAAATTTAAACTCGGGGGGAAGAAGTAGGACGATGGAAAGCGATCATCCAAGGAGAGCTACCTAATGCTCTAAAAGTAGGGAAAAGTGTTTAAGAGTGTGACGAGGTTCATCTTTAGCCTTTTTAAAGTGGAAGAAATTATTATGCTATCATGTTTGTTGTTCAAGTCTGTAATGTATTATAGCCAGAGACAAACCAAGCATGTATTTTATATAAAAAAAAAAATTTAAGGTAAGATGTTATTCACACATCTTATTTTGTTATTTCAATACCTTATCTATTTTTCTATTAGTATAATTCAAATTCATTTACAAACTACTCTTTTAAAATAGGGGAATTTGATGTTACACCCAAAATCATAGACCCATTTTAAATTACACCCACATGTTATACTCTTTTGAAATACACCCAACTTATTAATTAGGTTGATTTAGTAAAAATATTAATATTGTTTATCTAAACAATAGAACTTGTTGTTGAAGGAAATTGCTGAAATGCCACTAACTGAACCATTACAATTAACAAGCTGTTTGGCCGACTCAATAAACATAATTACCCGGCAGCTGAAAACCCAGTTCCACAGACTACGCCCAAACCCTAAACCCTAAACCCTAGTCTAAACCCTAAACCCTAAACCCGGTTCCACAAACCCTAAACCCTAAACCCTAGTCTAAACCCTAATCCCTAAACCCTAGTCTAAACCCTAATCCCTAAACCCTAATCCCTAAACCCTAAACCCGGTTCCACAAACCCTAAACCCTAGTCTAAACCCTAAACCCTAATCCCTAAACCCTAAACCCTAGTCTAAACCCTAACCCTATTTAAAATAGAAGAAAGTCAAGAGCCACATTTAGGAAATGTCTTCTTATTCAATCAGAAGAGAAAAATCTTCTCAAGAAAAAACAAAAAAAACGGAAGGGCAAAAGAGTCAAGGAAAAGAGGGATACAAATTCCAAAAATAAAAACAAAACATATAAGGCATGTTCAATAATAGGGTTGGGTGTAAATTAAAATGGAATATGAGCATGGGTTTATTTTAAAAGGGGTTTAGTTTTTTGGGTTTTTGTCTAATTTTCTCTTTAAAATATGTTTCATGATTGACTCATAATATATAAGACGTGTGAATAACAAAATAGGGTATGTGAATAACATCACCCATAAAAAATATTGGGAAGCCGATCTTTGACATGGGTTTCTTTCACCTTAGGTTTTCTTTTACTCTCATATTTGGGTAGGGGTGGCGGGGAGGTTTTGTTCACCTCTAGTCAAGCCTGAATGGGTGGCAAGAGTGAGGCTTCCCCTCTCCCTTGTATGCAATGGGGAGACGAAGTTAGGGTGGCATGAAGGGTACCTGGAGCTAAGGATTTTCATAGCCGTGCAGATCTACAGTTGAATGGGGCACAACAAGTTTTGGTGACAAGGAAAAAATAGTTGAGTGATGTCAGTGCAACATGAATGGATTTGTTTGTTGTGGGAACGTATGCCAAGCGCTCGAATTTTGCCTTGCACATGTGTTCTCACCATTCAGCCCAATGCTGAGCTCCTCTCAGCTAAACACATGGACGCACGTGAATGGTTCGATGTGGAGCACGCTTCTGGAAGTTTCCTTATGCGTCTTAAACAGCTACACAAGTAGATGACATCACTCTTGCCTCTCTGTGCTTCTATAAATAGGTGTCTCGCCTCATTCTCAAGGTAACTCAACTCATTCCCCACTTCCTTATTCCAAATTGTCCGTAAAATGTCTAACTTAAGCGTCGAAGGGTGATTATCTGGATTGGTCGAGACATTACTCTAATTACGTGTTCATTTTGCAGGAGAAATCCTCACAATTGCCTTTCCGGATTATTTCCATTCCGCTCAGATCTTCCTGTGCGATTCAACCTTTTTCTTTACATAATCCTTCACCCTATTTTTACACCCTTAATAGTTGAGAGTATGTGACGTGGTTACTAAAATTTCCAAGGAATTGTGGAAACTTTTTGTTCATAAATTTCATAATATAGGGGTATTCTCATAATTGCGACCCAACTTATGTATGTTAATATACAATGTTTTCCTGAATAATGTTTTTCAAAAATTAAGTTGAAGAAAAATTCCATTTTTATGGTTTCCTAATTTTTTTTCCTTATACAAATTAAGTTTCCCAAAAATACCGTTTTAGACAAATTTCTGTAAATGCTTCAAGGAAAATGATTGCATAATTATTTTTTAAAAAAAACAATGTATATCTTTTGACAGGAAAATTGTACAATGTGTTAATGTATCTCATGCATGAACTTTGATCTAAAGTTATAAAATGAGTCTTAAAAGTAGTAATATTAGTCTTTAAAATTGTAACATGAGTCTTTAAAGTTGTAAATATTATTAATTACCACATGAGTCCTTAAAGTATTAGTACTCGCAGTGGTAATATGAGTAAGTCCTAAAAGTGATAAAAAAAATTGATGCAACTTTGACGACTCAATCACCACTTTAATGACATATTTTAATATTATAATTATTTTTTGTTAAAACTTTAAGGACTCATGTTACAACTTTAAGGACTGTTATTACTACTTTTGGACAAAATTAATGCATGACATGTATTAACACATCACAACCTTCCCCTAACAAGCTCAGTATCATTTGGTGTAGTGACATAGTTTTCCATTCTCATAAATAAAAGGTGGTGAGTTCGACTCACAAAAGATTCGTTGTAGCATTTGAGCTGTTTAGTTAATAAAAATTAGCAGAGTTTGAGCTCAATATTCGACTTTTAGCTTGTTCGGTTCGTGTTCATAAGATAAACGAGCAAGGCTTGAGCTCAATATTAAATCTGACAAAAAAACAAGACGAGCTTGAACTAAAATATATTCAGCTTGATAGAAAATGAATCAGGTAAACATGATCATATTTATATTCGGGCCGACTCGGTTTACTTGCACCCTAAAATATCGAAACACTAGAGAAAACTAGGAAGCAGACAAGAGGGTGTGAAAAAGGAAAGTGAAAAGATGAGAAGGTGGTGGTAGTGTAGTAGTTGTTTTTGTTTCGAGAGACGCGTAAAAGGCAAGAGAAGAAGAGCGTGCGTTACCAAAAGGGAATATCATCATCATCATCATCATCATCATCATATCTTTTTTCATTTCATTTTTCGCTTCCCATAAAGTTGAACCAAGAAACATTTTTTTTTTTGTTACTGCACCACTAAAGATGAAAGTTTGGAATCCCCTAAAAGCTATATTGCACCTGTACATTATAATCATCAATACTTCTCATGTCGTTTCCTAACAAATCTTACTGCCACAACACGTAGCAAATTAAATATTATTATACTCATAATAGTTTATGTTCATCTTGTCAAGTTGCTAAGAGAAAATATGTGAACACTCATAATCAGGTTAGATGTTGTGGATGCCGGTTTGAGTCCAATCTCAATCTTTTCATTATGGTCTTGAGAGTAGACGCGTTCTTACATGACCTTCTAGCATGTATAAGTCTCTAGATCTATAATTTTTTAAAAAAAAAAAAAAAACATGTGATCTCAACATATAAATAAGAAATCAAAAAACTTATGTTTGTGTTTGAATCTGATGTTAGGGATTCAGTTTTAGACCCAGGCCCATTCCCAAACCCTGCTAGAAATGTTTTGCGTGTTGCAGACACGTTGACGACGGCCAAGGCAGCGCCTCCACTAGCGCCTCAATACCTTAGTCGCCCATATTCATGTTCTCTTCCAGGTTAGCACCACCTCTTTTTCCAGCCACCATTCACGAAACTCTGGCAACCATGGTTCCTTGGCAGCAGCTAGTTCAATCGGCGCTATCAGACCAGATTGAATTCTTCTTTCGATCACAGGACTGATCGGGATATCCAGTGCTCTTGGACATGATGTCCATGTTGGCTCCTTCGTTAGATCCATCCTCAGAAGGTCCATCTCTGCCAGCATACGCCCATTGTCGTCAAAACCCCTAGTCCCCATAGCCAAAGATCGTCTCAACATACAAGGATTCTGGGTTTAGTTATATTGGGATCTAGGCAGCATTGCCGGAGACATCATCAGCTCCCCATGCCATAGTGCCCACATATCCCTCCTTAGTTGGTCGACTGAGGACAAAGGAATCCGCTGCCACCTTGGATGCAATACCCTTGTTTTGTGTTTCAATACAACTTCGCCATATATGGAGCATGCTTCTAGTCGCTCCAATCCCCTCATATAACCACCAAGATTGGGCATGCTCTAATCCTTTCTTATTCGACTTACCCAAAACCATCATAAGCAAAGGAGGTTTTGTCACACCCTAATTTTTTAAGGATAAATTTTTAAAAATTTGGGCGTGATATAACTCAAAATCTTAATATCCTAAAACCTGCTCAACAACTTCCAAACAAAAATCAAATACTAGAAATGTAAATGTCAACAAACTCATCAACTGAGTTAAACATTATATCTCTTTAATTACATCAACTTCAAAAGTCTAGTATTAATAGAGTCGCTCACATGAGCTTAAAAACAACTGCCATAATATTCAAATAAATATACATCGTCTAAAACCCAGCTCATACGCCACTGCCTCAACCCTGTTAATCATTACATGCAGGTCTAACCCCTACACCATTAATTGATGCACCGGGTTGTAAACAACAAACCCGATAAGCTAAAAACCCGTATGAGTAACTCCCAAAATAATAACTCAACAATTCCAACATCACATCAGATAAAACTGGTAATTTCTACATTAGCAACTTAATTCAGGAATCGCCTAAAAGCAAAAGAATTCAAAAGAAATAATTAAGAAAACACAACAATTCAAAATCACTCAAAATCATAAATGAATCTTGCAAAAAGCATAGTTCAGAAATTTTATTAAAATCACACAATTAAGAATTAAAGAATCTCTTGCGGATAAGCATAGTTCAAGAGATACTCAAAATAAGAAATTCAAATGACAACATATAAGAACATCACATAATCATTTCTCTACTTTTACTTATGAATTCTTCAACACTTAGTCATCCCCCATAAGTAACCAATAAACGCGTACTCATGGGTTTGTCAACACTTAGTCATTCCCTATAAAGTACCGACAGACAGACTACACCTCTATACTAATCATAACCAATCACCCGGCCAAGGCTTGGTTCTCGATCCACCACAAAGACTCCTAATCTAATGCACACAATCACTACTAAGGCACACATCTACTGTCACACCCTAGTCTTTAAGTTATTTTACGGTTATTTACTTCGGTATTATTTTGGTCTTTTACTGTATTAATTAACCGTTTACTATTAAGGACCTTAAAGTTGACATTTTCTTCCGTTTGGAATTTGGGAAAACTTTCTTCATGAAAGTTTTAGAGGACGTTGTTACGAGTTCGTAGACATGCTACGCTTTAAAATCGGAGTAAGCATGAAAAAGTTATCTACTAAGAGAGAAATTTTTGCGTTGGTAAAAAGGGGTAAAATTCTTGGTGGATTATTTTGTTGGGTATAAGTGATGGACCGGGTAGGGGGGAAGCAGCCTGAGCCCATTTCCTTTCTTCTCTTTTCTTTTTCTTTCTCTTCCTTCTCCCTTTCTCCCAAACTCCCTGAGCCTTCTCTCGCCGGAAACTTCAGCCACCAGCTGCCGCCGTCCAATCAGGAACTGGCTACCGCTCCAGCCCAGTACGGACCCCCGCCACCTCCTCTCTCTCCCCGGCCTAATGTTTGAGCCGGTAGTGCCACCAGAGAAGAGAAAACCCCGCCGGAACGCCAACTGCCTTTTCGCCGGAGCTCCGTCCTTCAGCCACCATAGACCGAGATTTTTGGCTCATCTTGTAGCCCTCATCAAGGTGAGGAATCCCTCAGAAGAAATCGGTCTAATTCGATCTTGTTATGGTGAAATGTATAATTGAAGTTATAGGGCTCAATTTAAGATTTTAATCCAGTTAGCCTAGATATGCTTAGAATTGGACTTTGTGCTAGTTAAGGAAGTTGTTATTCAGGTTGAGAGGAGTGTTGTGCTAAAATTTAAGAAGCATTGGAGGTCGTCGGAAAACGGCTGCCGGCCGGCGGCGGTGCCATCCCTTAGGGGCTGTTTTTCATGTTTTTAAGGTGGTTTTAATGAGATGAGCTTAATAAAGTATAATTTGGAATTTCTGGAGGAGTTGTGATATGGTTTGAGATTTTTCTATGGTTAAGGAATTTGGCGGTGTTTAAATTGGAGTATCGGTAGTTGGGTTAGCCTGTTTTAAAATTCTTTTAAAGTTAATTTTTTGCCATCGGTGATTGTGGTGAATTTTGAGTCTTAAAGGATTAAAGATGGAAATTGGGCAAGGAAGAAGATAAATTATAAGCCCTTAATTTTATAAGTTATTTATTGAAGTTTTATTTGTTCGTGCGAGAATTAATTTTATTTATTGTTCAGGCAGTGAAGAGGATCATTTGAAGGAAGCCTCGGGTCATCGGCAGGCTTAGCCGAGCACAGTGAGTGGACCTTTGATTTAAATGCTATGCATGAAATAAAGTTTATTTAATTTTCAAAGGCATATTGGGGTAATGAGTTTCATTAATTTTTGGAAACTCTCTTGAGCGTTTTACTTGATATGTCAAGTGATTTTATATTATTTTCGGGAAAGTGACGTTCTGGATATTTGTTATTTTTGTTTCACCATAAATGGTTGATATATGTTCATTATTGCTAGCTATCCATTATTAGCAGCTACTCACCATAGGTGAGTAGTGCGCTTAGCTTGGGACGCTATTATAGCCTGAGAGACAACCGATCGGTATTTATATATATGTTAGCTTGCCATTATTAGCGGCTACACACTATAAGTGAGTATGGTGCTTAGCGTGGGACGCTGTTATAGCCTGGGAGGCTCAGACCCTAGCCTAGGAGGCTCATCGTTATGGTGAAACATCTTCCCCATTTTTTTTATTAAATAATGAGAACCAATGGGATTGGTTCACCATTTTTATTTATAAGTATTTATGGAGAATTTCCATGATTAACATGCAAAATGTTTTTTCTAAATGGAAATGATGGGAGAGCATAGATTTGATTTCATTGCTCCATATTTTGTTATTTATTTTTGTCCACTCATTCTAACGTTTTAAATACTTCTCCCTTGGGCCTTTCGTTTTTAAATGCCCAGTCTGCAGAGTTCGGTTCAGCGAGGATAGGAGGCATGTCATAAATCCCCACCTCATCCAGTTTTCCCATATAGGTTACTAGTTTAACCTATTGTGTATTTCTTCTCATTTTCCTAGAAAATGCTCTGATAGTTATGGGATGTTCTAATGTGTGTTAAGAGCTTATGACTCCAGTTAGGAGGGATGAAAAATATTAAATTGTGGTTATTGTTTGAGAATTATTTTGAGTTTGGGGTGGTAGTTGTTTAAATGAGGGAGCGGGTGGCTCTAGGATTTGAGAATTTATTTGTTTTAGAAGTGTTTAGGTTGTGGATTTTTCTTGCAGGTAGGGTTACACATTATCAAGAGAGGTTATGCCAATAATTTTGGTATAATTTCTCTTGAGGTGGGTCCCGCAAAGTTTATTCAGGATTTCATGGGGGAAATCCGGGGTAGGTCCTGACATCTACAACTAATACACACAATCACCATTAAGACACACATTCACAACTAAGACACACAATCACCACTAAGACATCATTCCACAACGAATGTATACAATCACTACTAAGGCACCAATAATCACATCAATAGAACCAAAAATATTATGGTCACAAGAACCTTAAAAATAATCATTTAAATAGGAATACTTGTTTTCTCTTATCTATAAGTTGTTGGCGATCAAACTCATATATTTTAAATGAAACAAAGAAAAAAACAATTTTAAAAAATTATAATCATCATCATCATCAAAATCATCATCACAATAATTATAAATAATTAGTCTCAAAGTGAACCTTGGTGAGATTTTACTCACCTCATATCCAGCTACATCTTCGCACGCCCAACACAAGCATATAAATCAAAACCACATTCCACAAGTCACCTAATAACAAAAACGTTAACTTTAGCATGCAATAATGGTAATAAAAACCTATAACCTACATATCAACACGTTTGTATCGAAGAGTACTACCTAATTAGCACCACAGACACTACCGGATGCGCTGCCACGCATTACCATAAGCAACGGCGAGTGGGTCCCACGAGCCACCCTACCAACCTTCGAATTAGGGCAAACTCACAACACAAAACTTGTAGATTAAAAAAAGGGAAGCATCTTTTATACATGAGGTTTCGAGTCAATCGGCCAAAAAACGCCGGAAAACTCGCCAGAAGGTTGGAATCCACCACCACCACTCTACTCCGAGAATCGAACTTCAAGACCATCAGAAGTCGAATCAGGACGCCAAGGAGCTTCTATCCAGACCGATTTCCAACCTCGTTGCCACCGCCGGAGATGAGAATCCCAACCGGTCTCCAAGCTGAACTTCCAAGCTTCGAATCACCACTTCGGGACCTAATCGGCGTGAACCAGTTAGAGAAGGACGAAGGTGAGGAGAAGAGGAATCGATTTGGGTCGGTGGCCCGGTCGGGTGACGTCAGACTGTGCCAGAAAGTCTGGGTCGAGTCACTAGGTTCGGGTCAGGTAGGCTAGAGAACTTTGATAGTGAGGGTGAGGCACGAGAGAGAAGGAAGAGAGAAAAAGATGGTTTCCAGAAAAATGAAATGGAAACCCTAACTTTTTCTTATTAAACTCAAAACCCCGTAAAGCCACGAACTTCTGCTGACCATGACTTCCACATACAAAGTTCGTTTTACGCATGTCATATGTCTACGAACTCGTATCGTCGTGCTCTACCACTTTCGTGAAGGAAGTTTCTTGAGAAACCCAACAAATTAAAAAGTCAACTCTTGACCCTTCAAAATAAACATTTTCAAAAATTTAAAAGCTCGAATACTTCTAGTCCACTCACTAAACCACAAATCCGCACAACTCCTACTTAGATAATTTCCAAAATAATATTAGAAACTAATATCAAATTTCTGGGGTATTATAGGTTTCCCCGGGTTCCTCCATCTCCGCCTTTCATCCGCAAGAGAGCTAGCATAACACTTTGAGCGGACCATGCTCCACTTGGCCCTTAAAGCAACAGCCTGGAGAAAAGGCCCAATCTGAACAAAAGCAGCCCTAGCCCATGTTTATGTTGTTGCAGCCACACATACCTTTGACTTAGAGACACTAACAGTTACTGCAAACCATCCCATCCACCATCATCGTCATCAACAAAGACAACTCCCATGTTTAAGTCGACATCACTCGAAAACAGAAACACATGCCTTAGATACGAAGGAAAATCACAACAAGAGACTCGAGAGCGTCAACGACCCTCCAACATGCCCATCAACAACGGCGTTGCTTGCTTTGCCCGGTCCAAACCGGAAGTCCACACAATGACCACCTTCTCTCCCATTAGCGTGGCTACCCACACAAACCATTTCATCCTGAGAATCAAATCCGACTAGAAAACTGTTAGTACATAGCCAAAATACTTGGCTGAGCCAAGAATAAGGCTCAATTACCCAGTCACCGAAGGTCGTTCCAGACAAGATAGCCCTGGTAAGCCCCTCACGGATATTCAAGGAGTGAATGGCCAGTAACAAACCGCTTGCCAAAATCACTCTAGCGGCAAAACACCCCCAAAAGGGAAGACACCACAAAGACTAACAAGTAGTCCCACATTGGAGACTAAGGCCAAAATGCCCAACCTTGGCCTATAAAACAAGAATAAGCTATCATAAAAGGTACACACTTCTCTCTCACACTCATCTACCTTGCAAGTGCTCAAAGCTAACTTAAGCATCGGAGAGTCGAAGACTGGGCCACCCCAGTCCCGACTACTTGACGTTGTCACTTGTGCAGGTTCCGAGTGCAGGACCAAAGAATTCTGCCTCGCTCCGACTCGCGACCCCAACCCGGCTCGGGACGAAGCAGGTAGAAACAATTGGCGCTAGAAGGAGGGTCCCTATCTTGTGGAACTCCCATTTGACTCGGCACCATGGTGGAAATCATTGATGACCCTACGGACCCTAGCACTCAAGCAAAGGAGGAACTTTTCCAACCCGGCGACACATCCCTTCCCCAAACCAGCGATGCAGCCCCCGTTAGCCATCCCAACCCCGCCACAGCCCTTGAAATCCTCAAGTGGGACTTCAATTCGTTCCGCGAGCAAGCGGCGAAAGAGAAGGCAGAAGCGGAAGCGTACCGGGTACGCATCGCGAGTTGGAAAAAGAGCAATACTTACTCCGCGCCACGTTAGAGCATCGTAACGTGTACAACGACAACCTGGACCGCATGACGCGAGGTTCCGGAACCCCAGACGCCCTTCCTAGCCAAGGCCAGATTGGTTCCATGCTCCCGGGAGGGCCTAGCCAGATCATATACGTATCTCATCCCCTCACCCACCCCTCATTTCCACTACCAGCCCCCCAACCATCTCCAATCCCCAATGACTCCCCTTGCCACATCAGCCTAATCCATCTGCCTAGCCTATCTCTACTTCCACCACTGCTAACTCCCCTAACCCACCTCTCGACATGCCAACCCGCCTACTGCTCCAACTCAGCCAAACAGTCACACAGTTAGCCTTGCGGATTGAAGGCGTCGAGAGTCGCGGGGCCCAACGACCCTTGTTCTCTAGCTATGCACATCGCCCAAGCCCCTTCACACCCCGAGTGCAGATGGATAAGCGGCCTCTGGGAACCAAGCCATTCAAGATGGACAAGTATAAAGGCACCGGGGAACCTCATCTCCACCTCGAGACATTCTTCTCACTCTGTAGCTCCGCTGGCTACAGTGACGCCATAGCCTGCCACGCCTTCCAAGAGACCCTCTCGGACGAGGCTCTCAGTTGGTTCCTCAATCTGCCGCCCAACTCCATTGACAACTTCGACCAACTCTCGAAACGCTTCCTCAGCCGTTTCATGCTACACACCAGCATTTATCGCAGTGTAGATGCCTTGTTCCACATCAAGCAGAAAGACGGCGAGGGCCTCCATGAACTGCTGTCCTGATGACAATCTGCCATAGCGAGATGTCACAACTTGGAACCTCGCGTGGCGGAGCAAGCTTTCCGTCAGGCCCTACTCCCTGGCAATTTCCTAATGGAGATCCATAGGAACCCTCCAGGATCCTACGACGCCTTGATAGACCTGGCTATGCGGTGGGCCCGCGCTGAATTCGCCACTTTCGGAAGTTCCGCCCCCGCCACGTTAGCACTTCCCGCCCCGCCACCAGATGGGCACTTTGACCGCGGGCAAGATAAAGGACAGTCACGTTGATCCTCCCGAGACCAGGGACGTGGCTCCACTACGCGGTGCCATGGGGGGCAGAGAAACCGCGACCACCCATATAAATCAAGGGACTAGAGTCCTCCACAACAACAACGCCGTTCCGCCCCACCGCCTCATTACGAGGTCTACACTACCCTGACCACCACATATGAGGACATATGGGCCAGTTACAAAGATCTCATCACCCCACCTCTTAAAAGCAGGTATCCAAAAAAGCCCCGGCGAGCAACCGGCAACAGGTACTGTGCCTATCATGATGATAACGGCCACACAATAGAGCAGTGTCATGGCCTCCGCAATGCAATCGAGCATTTGGTCCAGAATGGGCAACTCCACCAATATTGTGCTCTCGCCACAAGCGCTAACGCCATTGAAGTACATGGCCAGATCCTAACCCTGCATGGTGGAGCTGCCAAGTGAGCTGCCACGAACTCCCTCAGGGCCAGAGCGCCCTCTTACTGGAGCCTTCTGAGCTTCAAGGCCCGCACGTGCCAACCACCCCGGAGCCCGAGGATCGTGAGGCGGGACGGCAGAAGAAGCTGCCTGCGACGCCACTACTTGGGTAGGTGTAGACCCCTCGGGGCCGGTGGCTCTTACAGATGACGCAGCCCCAAATGCAAGAGGTTGCGGGTCGCCCGCAGCTGGCATCCCCTTCTGCCCAGCAGACGTTACGCGCCACGCCTCATGCTGCTTCGCCATAGACCGCGAGATCTCGGCTTGCTTCCTCTGTTCAGGCGTCATTTGTTCCCACGCCACCTTGGCAGCATTCTTCTCTACGTACCACTTGCACATGGTAGCCTCGTTAATTCAGCCCGCCTGGCAGCCTAGTCGGCTCAAGTCATCTTGCCCTTTATTATAGGCACCCTTCAACTTCTGCTTATACACTTCGCCCTCCCAGAACAGCTTCTGCCCTGCCGCGGCAGCCCGCTCACACTTCGCCTTCCAGGACACCTCCAGCTCTGCAAGTGCCCGCGTCAGCTTCTCCACCTCAGCTTCCAAAGACGCTACCCTGGCAGCCGCCACTTCCCCAGCCACTACCTGCTCATCCTTCCTCCTTATATATTCTTTCAGCTCCGCCAACTGGGCCTGGAAGACAACAGCGTTCTGCTCTGCCTACGCTAGCTGCTCTGAAAGGCCCCGATTGCATTTCTTAGCCTCCCTCAATTGCTGGCTCTTCGCCTTAGCATCACCCTGCCAGTGGGAAGCCGCCCGCTCGCTCGCGGCATACATCAACAATGTAGCCTACAGTCACACAACAACGCATAAACCCCAAGCTCAAAACAGTGGAACACAAAAGCATGCAGACACTTACCCGAGTCAATTTCTCCTTGGCGAGAGCCATGCCCACCGGCGGATCCACCTCCTCCAACACATGCATGTCACGAGCGCGGTGACGCATGTCATATGCCATTTGAGCCAAGTATGGCTGCGCGTCCCCTGTCCCTTCCAAGGCTTGGGCAACCTCAGCTAAGCTTGCCGATCCCCCGGACCGACTGTCCCTCCGTGACCTCTTCGACTGGCCCTCGCGAGCCGGCTCCGCTCTCCCCTTCCTCTTCTGAGTCCGAGCCGCACCAGTCTCTTCCTCACGGTCTGCAACCTCCTCCACAACAGGTTCTTCCCCCTGGGCCTCATCGGGTTCACCCTCGTGATCACCCTCTACTTGCACCTCCTCCAACTCCACCTC
The DNA here is from genome assembly GCA_034370585.1 of Fragaria x ananassa. NCBI lineage: Eukaryota > Viridiplantae > Streptophyta > Magnoliopsida > Rosales > Rosaceae > Fragaria > Fragaria x ananassa. The sequence goes on from CP139760.1 coordinate 7,655,535, forward strand.
TTGGACGCCTAAACCCATCGCTTCCGCCACTAGTAGAGGCACATAGGCGTAATCCACATCTACCAGGTTCAACCTCAAAAAATCTTCACAATCGCCCAGCTCCACCTCTCTTCCCTCCCCCGTCTCCAAGTCAATGTCATACTGCTTGGCATGGTCAGCCTCAGCCAGTAGCCCATCCAGCACGTCCTCGTCTGACACCTTGTCGTAAGGACCTTCCTTCTTCCGTGAACCCCCATCGCGTGGCATTGTCACTGCAACAAACAAACAATAGTCAGGCAACGACTCGCAAGCCTAAAACATAGAACGTAACCACTAAAATACAGACCCGAAACCCGGGCATAGCCGAAGTGGCTGTATATGCCAAGGCGGCATATCCGGTACGAGCTCCTACATTCAAATGCCCATATCACCCGGCGAATCCGCCGCTCCATCAGCTCAGTGAGATTATACTCTTGTTGCACTGCACAAAGCTAGTTGTCAGCAGCGACAGAGCAGCACAAAGCAAAACAAAAAAAACACAAGGCATAAGAGCACGGTACCTATTTTTTGGAAACTTCCCGGGACCCGGAAAGGGTGCCCGTGTCACTCCTGGCCTCCTGCCACTGCCCCCAACAAGAATACACTTGCGCCTCCAGGTTTCACTTGTTGAGGTGGGCAAGTCTTCCACCAGGACCTTAAATTTCTCATGTGACTTCATCGTCACGCAGCCCCGGCTGCCCTTTTTCGCGCATTACCTCATGTGTCAGCACGCGTTGAACTCTTCACAATTTGGGAACTCCTGCTTTAGAAGGCGAAACAGCACGCCTGTTCCAAAAATCTGCTTCAGCATGTTGGGGTAACTTGCCCTAGGGCGACATGCAGACACGCCAAGGTGTACTGCACAAATGGGGGTAGCGGGAACGTCAACCCGCATCTCAGTTAGTACTCGTATACCAACATAAAGTTACCCGGGGGATCCCAAAACTTCATCCCTCTACCAAGCGGCCGCGACAAAACCTCCTCTGGTATACTCCAACAAAACCTCCTCCGGCCGCAACATACTCTCGCCAGGAGGTTCCCAAAACGAATCATCCTCCTCTCGAGATCTCGCCATGATATATTCCTCTACCTCCTACAAGAGAGGGTTACACGAGGACACATGAAACCCGACATCTATCACAGGAATGCTTTCCCTCAAGTCAAGGGCAATCTCTGCCATAAGATTATCCAAGCCCTCCTCCATCCGGTGTAAAGTGTCTGAATCCGAACTAGGCGAACTAGAGACCACCACAACCTCTTTGCTGGATACCCACACCGGATCTGCCATACCCCGCAACCTTAACCCTAACTAGCCCGACAATAAATCTCTCACACTAGAATTCCTACCAACATCACAAACATGTGAACAATCTCACTCACCCCAAATAACCCAAAACAACAATACCACCACAAACAAAAATCCAAAGACAAAGAAGGCGACAAATTCATACTTTGAAACAGCGGATTTGCGTATTGGCAATGAAGCTGGTTGCAAACAGCCGAGCGCTAACACCCTCTCGATCGAGGATGAAATTGGACGTTTCCCAGTCTGAAGTTTATGGAACTGCCGAAATCCTAAAACGTAAATTGCAGCTCAATCAGTTTTCAGTTTCGAAATCACGCACTCCCCCTCCAGTTCTCCCCAACCCTATATATAGACATTTCCCCAGACCCCACAAACCTCTACGGACAGGGCAACGCCACGTCACCCTCGTGTGTCGTAAAAAAAAAGGGGGGACACTAAGACATCCCGCCACGCCGCGAGAGTCTTGCCATCTAGCGTGGACTTACTCGCCCAGCATCGGCCCGCCGCTCGAGAGTCTCGCCAACCAGCGCGGACTGACTCGCCCATCAGTGAGAGTGTCGCCAAATAGCGCTGACTGACTCGCCCATCAACGGCATGCCACACCGCGAGAGTCTCGCCATCTAGCGTGGACTTACTCGCTCAGCATCGGCCTGCCGCTCGAGAGTCTCGCCAACCAGCGTGGACTGACTCGCCCATCAGTGAGAGTCTCGCCAACTAGCACGGGCTGACTCGCCCATCAGTGAGAGTCTCGCCAACTAGCGCAGACTAACTCGCCCATCAACGGCCCGCCATGCCACGAGAGTCTCACCATCTAGCGCGGACTTACTCGCCCATCAACGGCCCGCCACGCCGCGAGAGTCGCCATCTAGCGCAGACTTACTTGCCCAACATCGGCCTGCCGCTCGAGAGTCTCGCCAACCAGCGCTGACTGACTCTCCCATCAACGGCCCGCCACGCCGCGAGAGTCTCACCATCTAGCGCGGACTTACTCTCTCAGCATCGGCCTGCCGCTCGAGAGTCTCGCCAACTAGCGCGGACTGACTCGCCCATCAACGGCCCGCCACGCCGCGAGAGTCTCACCATCTAGCGCGGACTTACTCGCCCAGCATCGGCCCGCCGCTCGAGAGTCTCACCAACCAGCGCGGACTGACTCGCCCATCAATGAGAGTCTCGCCAACTAGCGCAGACTGACTCACCCATCAGTGAAAGTCTAGCCAACTAGAGCGGACTGACTCGTCCATCAGCGAACTTACTCGAATGCGCGCACTACGTCGCCCTATAGCGGCACGCAACACCAATAGCGCGTTTCCTCTTGCCAACTAAACTCGGAACTTCACCCCAGTCACCTCGCGACCCTCCCGTGGGGACTTGAGGACTGGCACCATGCCTCCAGCACCCAGGTAAAACCTAATCTCGGCATCTATAGAATAACTCCCCACCCAAGAGCTCTCTCGGACTGGGGACTTGGGGACTTGTTAGTACATAGCCAAAATACTTGGCTGAGCCGAGAATAAGACCCAATTACCCGGTCACCGAAGGTCTTTCCAGACAAGATAGCCCTGGTAAGCCCCTCACGGATATCCAAGGAGTGAAGGGCCGGTAACAAATCGCTTGCCAAAATCACTGTAGCGGCAAAACACCCCTAAAAGGGAAGACACCACAAAGACTAACAAGTAGTCCCACATTGGAGACTAAGGCCAAAGTGCCCAACCTTGGCCTATAAAACAAGCACAAGCTACCATAAAAGGTACACAGTTCTCTCTCACACTCCTCTACCTTGCAAGTGCTTAAAGCTAACTTAAGCATCGGAGAGTCGAAGACTGGGCCACCCCAGTCCCGACTACTTGACGCTGTCACTTGTGCAGGTTCCAAGTGCATGACCAAAGAATTCTGCCTCGCTCCGACTCGCGACCCCAACCCGGCTCGGGACGAAGCAGGTAGAAACAAAAACAACCATGGCCCCGAAGATGCATGACACCACAAACCAAAAGAGCGAAACCGAAACCTCTCCATGACAAGGATGGTTGACAGGCAAAACTAATCCCACCACCCTTAATAGCACTCCGAAAAGAAGCCGAAGTTGTAAATATTATTAGTTACCACATGAGTCCTTAAAATAGTAATAGTATTAAAAGTGGTAAAATAAGCCATTAAAGTTGCATAAACTTTTTTTTATCACTTTGAGGACAAAATTACAATTTAAGCACACATTTTACCATTTGAAGACTAATGTTGTAACTAAAAAGTTAAAACTTTAAGGATTCATATTGCAACTTTAATAACTAATATTACTACTTTGAGAACTCATTTTACTACTTTAGAACAAAGTTGTAGCATGTCATGCATTAACACATTGTAGAATTCTCTTTTTTTAAATTTAATATATGTCTCTTTTTGTGAATTAAAATACTCATAAAAATCTGGTGTTTGGTATGTAAAAAATGAAATGTGTATTTATTGTTTAAGGTGTGAATAAAACTGCTTTTTATGATGGGAGGGGTTCTAATGAGGACCACTAAGTTAAGGGCTAGTTGAGGACTTTCTCATTAATCGTTTATTACACCCACTTTTCAATTACATTTTTCCATCTCCATCGTTCAAATTTTAGGTCTATATAAGTAGATCACTTCCACAAATTTTCAGCAAAATTGGTGATCATTAAGGGATCAAACTAAATCAAATCAATGGATAATCCAAATCTGTCAAACAAGAGCCGTTCAAGTTTATAATTGGTAAATCATATTTATGAATGCCTTAACGATTTTCAATTTGGATGAAAATTTTGTAGAGATGATCACTCATATATATCTACAAACTAGACGGTCGAGATGTGAATATGCGATCGAAAAATGGGTGAAACGAAGAAGTCCTTAACTAGTCCTTAACTTAGTGGTCCTCATTAGAACCCCTCCCTTTTATGATATCGTATAAATGTGTCTTTATTTTTAAAGAATTAAAATTCGTTTAGTCCCTCTGGTTTAAAGTTTACATATGTTCAGTCATTTTGATTTCATTTTAATTTGAATGGTCCTTAAAGTTACGATTTTCCTTCCAGATAATCATTCCGTCAATTTTCTCTATTAGAATGCTGACGTGACCGTTAAAAACATTAAAAAAAATTAGCGGCCCCGTCAGCAATCTAACTAAGAAAATTAACGGAATGACTATCTGAAAGGAAAATCGTAACTTTAAGGACCATTCAGATTAAAATGAAACTACAAAGACTGAACAGATGTCGACTTTAAACCACATGAACTATACAATATTTAACCCTTTTTAAAATATCAATAATTCAGAAAAAAAAATGTGATTTAACTTAGAAAGCTTCTATTCATACCTCCAAAAATGCTACTTTGACCTCTCCTTTTTATCAAGTAGTTGTTGACTTTTCAACTCATATCAAATTACTAATAAAGTCACGTAAAAACACTTCTTATCTTCATAGACAATACACGTTTACAAGTATATATTAAGATCTCATTATAAAAAAATAAAGAAATACAGATTAAGAATCTATTTAGATAATAAAATCGATAGATCATAGATGGTTTCTCATGAATATGATATAAAGGTTCACAAAAAAAAAAACTTGGTTTCAATGATGAAGAGATGATGTATCTAAAAAAAATTGATGAGATTTCGGCTAAATAAGATGGAACTAACAGGAAACGACTAGATCAATTGATTGTTCTTGATAATATTCAAGATCTATATATATGAATCACTTAATTTTTTTCAGAATATATTTGCATTTATTTTTGATCAAATTGTAAATTCTAAAGTACCCACCAGTTTTTTATACTGTGATTTTTTTGAATTTTTTTTACAAACATATCATAAGTACATTTAGTTAAAATTTTTATAATAAATGTTTATATGTTGTAATTACGAAGTGTGAACTAAATTTACATATTTATGACCCATTTTACAATATTGAGGACGGATGTGTTGTCGAATTGTAGATTTTCAGATTTAGACCAAATAGATCATTTGTCCTCGTTCACGTAATATGGTTCTTGATTTTGTAATTAACTTGTGTTTTTTGTATTGAGAAAATAATTACATCTTTCACAACATTTTTACAAAAATAAAGACATTTGGTTGAAAATTTTGTAATAAAATGTTCATATGTTGTAATTACAAGGTCTAGACCAAAATTACAGATTTATGACCCATTTTACAAAATTGATGACGAATGTATTGTTAAGATAGTAAAATTTTCAGATTTAGACCGAATAAATTATTTGTCCTCGTTCATGTAATATGGTTCTCGGTTTTGTAATTGAGTGGTGTATTTTGTATTGAGAAAATAATAATAATTTTCACAACGCTTTTACAAACATAAAGACATTTGATTGAAACTTTTGTAATAAATATTCATATATTGTAATTGCGAGGTATGAACCAAATTTACAAATTTACGACCCGTTTTACAAAATTAAAGATGAAATTGTAAATTTTCAGATTTACCATTTGTCCTCGTTCATGTAATATGGTTCTCAGTTTTGTAATTGAGTGTCGTTTTTTGTATTGAGAAAATAATTACATTTTTCACAACGCTTTTACAAAGATAAAGACATTTGGTTTTGGTTGAAACTTTTGTAATAAATATCTATATGTTGTAATTACGAAGTCCGAGCTAAATATACGTGTTCTGAACGAATTTACTTATATTGGTGTAATTGTGTTGTTAAGTTTGTAAAATAAAAAAAATAAAGCTGCCTAAATGGGTAAATAAAAAGAAAAAATGTATTAAATATTGGTGGATATGCTAGCATGTCTCTTAATAAATTGCTTGTGTAACATAACAGTTAATAATTATCTGGACATACTTGTTTTGCATGTAGTTAATGTTCAACGAAACTAAAATGAGGATGAGGTATGTAAAAGAAACGGTGAGACTTCAAAGTTGAATTGCATAACCAAGCAAAAATATCACTATATATATATATATATATATATATTAATTGCACATACATGCATCTTTAATAGAGAAATAGGTCCAAAATATCAAAATGAGACTCCGTTTAACATTTGGTTTGGAAGACTTTGACTTATCAATATTCAATAGAGTGGCTTCTAGATACACAAAAGGGGATTTTAATTATTTTGTTTGGTGTAGGAGGAGAGGTAGGAGATTAATTGTTTGCTGTCCCATGACAGCTTTCCATTTTAACTACATGACTACTGCATTTGTATTCAATTCTTGAATGGCAATGAAAAGTTTGATATATATAATGCAAACCCAGACTGTCCACAAAACTCATATATAGTTGATTATCCCTTTAAACCAGGCTCAAACTTCACCAAGTTAGTTGTCAGATTTTATTGGGCGGTTGTGAGTTGTTCACTTGCTTTCATTTGGGAATGGGTAGCCAAGATTTGCAACCATTTGTCTTAATTCAATTGAATCAACATTTTCCTTTCAAAGCAAACTTGACCCTACAAAATTCATGCTTACCTTTAGTGTCACATGGTACTTGGAAAGATTGAAACCCATAATTATAAATCACAAAGAAGAATAGGTAAAGATTTATATGAAACCCTCTAGCATTAGTTAGGCAAAAGCTACAAATGGTTTGATTGTGGTTTGGCTTGAGGTACACTAGTTTGAAAGACTTTGCCAATTCATTATTATTATTGAAAATTCTTTTACGCACCAAGGTGCTAGTGAACCGAACAACTAATATGTAATATTTTGATCTGGTTATTTACATCGCATTATCATGCATGTATTTTAATACAGTTAACACAATTGAGTGTTTCTAACACAAGAGATGAGGACCTGAGGTCGAAGAAGATGTACTCTTATTATAAGCGCTTAATTTGATCAGATCAAAATTGAAAATAATAAGAATGAATTTAGGGTCTATGATCTTTATTGGATATTCACATACGGCAATATGAGAATTTACACATTAATGATGCAAGTGCATCTTGTTGCGTAAAGTCTGTTCTGTATTATCATCATTGCACCAAAAAGCATGAATCAATCAAAACCCCAAGTTCGGTTCACCTTTTTGTCACTAACCAATCATATTTGTTTCTCTTGTATTAACGATGTAACTACTTTTACGATACTAACGTTATAATCTATGATTATTAACTTCAATTGCAAGACTTTTTTATTAATTTCTCATGATGTCCTTGCTTAGAGGTAACCAAATTTTCAAAATAAGGGTTTGGTAAATATCAATTATTTTAATGAGATATAATACACTTGATGATCATTTATAATTTAGCTAGTATTGTCATATGTCTAAGGCTAGAATGTGTTAATGCATGTGATGCATCAACTTTGTCCTCAATTTGTAAAATAAGTCTTCAAAGTAGTAATATCAGTTCTCAAAGTTATAATATGAGTCCTTAAAGTTGTAACAAATTTTTTTAATCACTTTGAGAACTCAATTACCACTTCAATCACTTTGAGAACTCAAATACCACTTTAAGCACACATTTTACCACTAAGGACACATGATGACTAATGCTAGAAAATTTTACAACTTTAAGGATTTGTATTACAACTTCGAGGACTAATATTACTAGTTTAAGAACTCAATTTATAAAGTTGATGCATCACATCATTCATATGAATTAACACATTGTAGAATTTTCCTTGTCATACGCAAATAAAATTTTATTTTTGAACATGTCACTTTATAATAAAGAGTTTGTGATATCCCTTGGTTGTTTTGATCATTCATTTCAGCCACAATATGCGATTTTTGCGATGGATAGTTTTCCTCCTAAGCCTTTAGTGCCTTTTAGTTAGATTATTTTCAATTTAACTGTTTTTAGGCCTGGGCTTTTTGTTGTAATTTTCTTATTCTTATAAGAAAGAAAACAAAATAATCTTCCTTTAGTAGATCTAGAGTTTAGATATGGTTAGAGCATGAAGTGCTTATTTATTTTGTTAACTGAGAAAGACTGTTTTATCCTTAATATAATATCATGTGTACATCATTTTAACAGAATAATAACACAAAATAGGCGAAAATATCATACTTATATTGATATGGTTAAGAGTTTGGGTGTTAACTTGTTCTTGCCACAAAAGTTTAGACGTTGATGCTAAAAAAAATTTACTAAACCTTTTCATATCTAGAAAATACGGAAAAGGTTTCAATCTAATTCAATTAGAAATTAGATGAATTTAACCAAACACAAAGGTGTAGTAGAGCAGTAGAAGCTTTAAAAAGTTAAAAAAGTTAAAAGTGACGTAATTTCATGCATAAAAATAAGAGAGAGAGAGAGAGGAGTGTGATTACAAAAAGGTTGGGAGAGAACAAGACTAAAGGTGTTAAAAAGCCATGACCGTGCGATAGAGTGGCGTGTGGAAAGGTTCAACAACGGCTCTCCCACTCGACTCCAACACGCGTGCCTCTTAGTCCCGCCATTGGGCGGGTACAGACAGCGCGGCGCGTCGCGTGACGCTTCACCCGCTGCACGTGGAGTACGTATTTGGGTCACCGTTGGAGATTAAAAGAGGAAAAAGGAGGAGAGAGAGAGAGTGAGTCAATGGGAAAGTCAGTCAATGAATTCAGATGGGGGAGTCGACTTTTTACCTGGGGTTCTCTCTTAAAAAGCAAAAGTGTGTCTCTGTCTCTCTTCCATTATCTCTCTCCTTTTTTGGTAGATCTCTCCTATTATCTATCTTTAATATTGACAACCCTCCTGTTGTGAAAAAGATTCATGCAAATTCACCTTTATTTGGTCGGAAATTTCCTTTTCCATATCTTGGTTTTCTAGTATCACGAAAAATGCAACTCACCTCAACATAATGTTTAATTATTTTTGTTAATGATTAATAAATACCTAAACCTAACTATTGATCGTACAAGTAGTTATTGAGTTGTGACATGTTAGTTGTTTAAGATAATTGAAACCATAAAAATAAGATGTACATTATGAGATTTATAAGATTATATAGTATTGGGCAAAAATTGTAAATACATGTATACCCAACATAACTTCACCCTATCTTATTAGCCAAGACATGGTTTTAATTTATGTCTGGTTCGACTCATTCAGAATAAAATAAATTAAATTCCTTAATTACAACCCCTGTATTTCAGGAGAAAACCCTTTGATTCGATTACAAAGTACCAACTGAGAAATGTGTATGTTCGAGGGTGTTTGGCCTGGGGAGAAATGCGAATTTGGGTTATGGATTTGATTCTCTGGTGTTATAGGAATTTGGCCAGAGTTATTTGGACTGGAAGAATTTGACTGGGGTGTCAGGGATTCTGTTTGGAATTTTGGTTGCATCTAGTGGGCTGCTAGACTGCCTACGTACCCCTTTGTGGAATCAAACCGACCATAGTTCAAAAGAGGTTTGTAGGCTTTATGGCTTAATGCCGGCTTTTGGTTTAACAAACGTATTTTGAGTATCTTGTGGACACCCAATTTGGTAGAGTGTCTGTTGATTTGATTTAGGCACCCGGAACAGGTGATGCAACAGCGTGACAGAAAGCTTGAATGCCTTTGGCCACAATCCTTGATAGTGGCGTAGGTGATCTGCGCGTGTAGGCGGACTGCTCCTTCATGTGGACTCAGGGCGTATGTCTGTGAGCGGGCTTCGCGAGTAAGCTTGTGAGCGGGCTCCGCGAGTAAGCTTGTGAGCGGATTCCGCGTGTATGTCTGTGAGCGGGCTCCGCATATGTCTGTGAGCGGACTCCGCGTGTTCGCTTGTGAGCGGACTCCGCGTGTGTTTGTGAGCGGGATTCATGTGTTCATTTGTGAGCGGGCTCCTTGTGTATATCTGTAAGCGGACTCCGCGTGTTCACTTTTGAGCGGACTCCGCGTGTTCACTTTTGAGCGGACTCTGCGTGCATGTCTGTGAGCGGACTTCGCGACTTGCTGAAGTTGATGAGATTGTGTGAACCACATAACTCCAGTCGTCTATCCCTGTTTGGTTGGGAGTTGGACTACTTGAGGAAACTACTCTTGTATAAATTAAGATGTCGTCTCCTTCTTTTGATCTGGTCAAGGATTCGTCGAGTCATCAAGGGTGAGTTCCTGCTCTTCAAACCCGCGTTGCTTGTTTGTTTCCTTCCCCTTGCATGGCTTGTTATGCGAGCTGCAAGGCCATATGTTTGTTGTAACAAAGGGAAGGTCGTCTTGCCTTAGACTTGGTGACTGCCTCACGGGGTCATCACGCGAGGGGAGATGGCGTTGCTTTTAGGCTTCTGGTGGAGTGATACAGAAAGATAAAGGCAGCTACAAAAAAAGAGAAAAGAAAGTCAGAATGGGGGCTCCACCTTTGGTCTGGCTCGCCGCTTTTCTTCTGCCTTGCTTTCTTCCATAGCGCTTCGCCTTCTTTCTCTTTGTTTATCTCTCTGGTTTCGCCTTCTTTGTCCCTTGCGCTGTGTCCGTGTCTCTCCGTCAGTGTGTTCGCGTCTGTGTCTCTTCTTCTCTGTGTCTCTTTATATAGAGTACACGGTTTGGAAGATTGAGTTTGTATTGGACTTTGTTGTCCAGCTGTTTGCAAAAGTTACAGTTGAACTCTGAAGCATTGTGCATGTATCACAAGAAAAGTATTTATGTATATATATATTTTTAAATGCTTTTCTTTTCCTTTTGATTTATGTATATTTTTTTGCCTATCAACATATAGATTAGATAGAAATTATTGTTTCTATGAAAATAAATATTTTGTATGCTCATCATGGAGATTCTCATCAGTTTGTTTTAAAGTTACAAATTGCGTGATACAAAATGTTGTGTTTTGGAATATTCATAATTTCTTGACTTATGGAGATGCAATGGATTTTTAAATATGAAAAATTTTAGAATAATGTGCAAGTTGTCCTTCATGTTATGGAGATGTTTCAAGTATGAAAGTTCGAGTTGTGGACTTGTGGTCATTAAATTCTGAAGTGACAATCAAGTAGTTACAAAAGAGTGAACAATCTTGATCGCACGATACAATTAAAAGATATATATATAGTCGTTTATAAAAATATATATAATCGTTTAATATTGTATAATTTAGTGATATAAGTCTATTCTTGTAAGTAAAAAGTCGTTAATTTGACTCTAATTATATACTAGTCGTAGCATATGAATTATTTATTTAATAAAAATGAAGAAGAAAAATATAATTTTGAAAATATAAAGATATAAAATTATAGAAATTAAATATGAAAAGCGCTTTATTTAAATTGGATTTCGGGTAGCTTTGTCACAATTCTTCACCCTTGTATTTGTATTAGGTAGAATTGTAGATTGTAATGTTTTTCTAAGGTCCTTATTCGAATTCCATTTGTTCTTTGAAGGGAAGAAAAAAATAGCTACAATCAACATCATCTTCAGAAGAGAATCATAAGAAATAAAAAAATCCAAATCAATTAATTGAATAATAAAGAGAAGATAGATGCCACACAAAAAAAATTTTGAGAGCGGATTTGCTGTGGTCATCACTGCTCACTTGCTCAGAAACCATCTTCCAGAAATCCTTGCAAGCTTTAAGCATTTCCAATATTCCAAGTTCCAATTCCCTATCCCCCCAATATTCCCTAGACAACAAGGTCCCTAACTAACCAAGCTTCTCTGCTGCTCTTATAAGTTAGTTTAGCCTGAATCCAGTAATTTACATATATAAACAGCTGGGTTCTGTTTTACTTTACCAGGTCTCTGTTTTATTCCTCCTTCTCTTTTACCATTTTTATAAATGTTAACTCCTTCAGAGAGAGAGAGAGAGAGAGAGAGAGGTTCTTGTCATGGAGGGGATCTGATCTTTCCTTTTCGCGTTGAATTCTCATATTAGCTTTTTTGTGTGACACACAGTTGGTGAGAGAGAAAAGGCAGAAAACCGAAAGCAAAGAAGAAGAAGAAGAAGAAGAAGAAGCAGAGAAGAAGGAAGTAGATGCACAAGAAGCACAGAGCCATAGCTTTCCTTTGATTTTTTGGTTTTGTTTTGTAAAAAAAAAAAAAAAAAGAAGCTATATTTGTAGATTGGTTTTATTCTTTCTTTTCCCCATCAGACCCTGAAAATGCAAATTTGTCTAATTTGAACAAGGCATCCACACCTGGACCTGTAACCATTTCCATTGGTGGGGTAACTCATACTCCTGACTCAAATTCGTGATAAGCTTGAATTTGATTTCATATCTCAAAACCCAACTCATAACCGCAGCAGAAAGCTCAGACAGAGAATCTTTGATCAAAAGAAATGAGAGCAGGCCTGAGCACGATCCAGCAAACCTTAACGCCGGAGGCGGCGAGCGTCTTGAACCACTCGATCGCCGAAGCGAGTCGTCGCAACCACGGCCAAACGACGCCGCTTCATGTTGCGGCAACTCTTCTTTCCTCCCCCACCGGCTTCCTCCGCCAAGCATGCATCAAATCTCATCCCAATTCATCTCACCCTCTCCAGTGCAGAGCGCTCGAGCTCTGCTTCAGTGTCGCAATGGAGCGGTTGCCCACGGCGCAGAACATGAGCCCCGGGATGGAGCCGCCCATCTCCAATGCCCTCATGGCCGCCTTAAAGCGGGCCCAGGCCCACCAGCGCAGAGGCTGCCCGGAGCAGCAGCAGCAGCCGCTCTTGGCCGTCAAAGTCGAACTCGAGCAGCTCATAATCTCGATTCTCGATGACCCCAGTGTTAGTCGGGTCATGCGGGAGGCCAGTTTCTCTAGTCCGGCAGTTAAAGCGACCATCGAACAGTCTCTTAACTCTTCATCCGCGGCGGCGGCAGCGACCTCCGTTGCCGCGAATTCGTCCCCAATTGGATTGGGGTTCCGGCCGGCGGGACCGCCCGCCGGTCGGAACATGTATTTAAATCCCCGGCTGCAGGGAGCAGCCGGGCAATCAGGGCAAAACCGAGCAGAGGAAGTTAAAAAAGTTGCTGATATTTTATCAAGGGGGAAGAAGAGGAATCCGGTATTGGTCGGCGATTCGGAGCCGGAGGCTGTGACGAAAGAGCTGTTCCGGCGGATTCAGAGCGCGGAATTGGGAGAAGAGCAGTTAAAGAATGTCGAGATCATTCATTTGGAGAAGGAATTTTCTTCGGAGAGGGGGCAGATATTGGGGAAGATGAAAGAGTTGATGTCTTTAGTTGAGACACGGGTGACCAGTTCGAATGGGAGAGGGATGATTCTTGATTTGGGGGATTTGAAATGGCTGGTGGAGCAGCCGGTTAGCTTGGGAGCAGTTGTTCCCGGCCCCGGTGGCCAACAGGTGGTTTCGGAGGCGGGGCGGGCGGCGGTGGCGGAAATGGGGAAGGTGTTGGGGAGGTTCGGTGAGGGCGGTGTTAATGGCGGTGGCCGGCTTTGGTTGATAGGGACGGCTACTTGTGAGACTTATTTGAGGTGCCAAGTCTATCACCCTTCAATGGAAACTGATTGGGATCTACAGGCGGTGCCGATTGCTGCCAGGACACCTTTTTCCGGATTGTTTCCCAGGTATGTTTGCTGTCCGCACTTATCTGAATTGGATCATGGAAATTTTTCTTCTATTTTTGTAATGATGTTCTGTTGATCTGACACCTTGAAGTATCTGTATAAATTGCTGTTTATGGCATCTTCAGTAATGCTCTATTAGATTCTTCTGTGCAAAGCTATTATGGAAGGGGTTCCTTAATTTTGAAATCAAGAGTAACTGATAGTATCTCGACTTATATTTGTCAATTGGCAGGGTCTAGTTCTAACTTCCATATAAACTTGTTTTAGTAAATTTCTTGTTACTTAATGTAGTCTGCATAAATCATAATCAGTCCAAAGTAGGACTTTTGCAGGCTGCTTTCCCTCTTGCTGAAGTTTGTTCTTGTTTTTGTTAATTAATTTACCGACATCTTTTGAATTTTAGGATGGGGACAACGAACGGGATCCTTAGTAGCTCAGTTGAATCTTTGTCTCCATTGAAAGGCTTTCCGACTGCTCAACAGAGGCTTGTGGCTGAAAACTTGGATCCTGTTCGAAGAACAAGCTGTTGCCCGCAATGTACAGAAACTTGTGAGCAAGAAGTATCAAAATTGGTTGCAAAGGAGTCTGAGAAATCATCTTCTGAATCAAAATCAGAAGCAGCTCAACCAGCACTACCACAGTGGTTGCAGAATGCTAAAGCCCAGGACATTAATGTCAAAACGTCAGATCAGTTGCAGGTGAGTTGAACTCAGTCAAATTGCCATAGATTCTTTTTTGTTTTGTTTTTGGTTCTAATAGGAAAACATTTTTTTTTTCTTCAGACCAAGAACCAAGATCAGACCCTGAATGAGAAGACTCAACAATTACGAAAGGAATGGAAAGATACATGCATGCGCCTTCATCCTAATTTTCATCAGCATAGTTTCAGCTCAGAAAGAATTGCTCCACAACCTCTCTCAATCACCCGCATGTACAATATGAACTTGCTTGGTCGCCAACCTTTCCAACTAAAATCGCAACCAAACAAAAGTTTTGGGGCTCTGCAATTGAACACAAATCTACAGACCAGCCAATCATCGGAACGTGCAGTAGTTTCACATCCACGAAGCCTTGTAAGGACAGACCTTGTGCTTGGGCAAAAAGAAGTTACTGAAACCACCACTCCTGAGCAAATGCATAAGGAGCGCGTCAAAGATTTCATGGGCTGCATGCCTTCTGAACCACAGAACAAGTTACTTGAAAGGCAAATAGATGATAAACAATTGTGCCAATTAGATGCTGATTCATTCAAAAAGCTATACAAGGGTTTGATGGAGGTCTGGTGGCAGCAGGAAGCAGCAGCCGCTGTCGCTTCAACTATAACCAATTGTAAGTTGGGTAATGGAAAGAGGCGTGGTGCCGGAGCAAGGGGAGACATGTGGTTGTTGTTTATGGGTCCGGACAGTGTTGGCAAGAAGAAGATGGCATCGGCTCTTTCAGAAATGGTATCTGGATCCACCCCGGTGATGATCTCTCTTAACAATAAACGTGGTAGTTGGGATTCAGACATGAGTTTCCGTGGAAAAACGGTGGTGGACCGAATAGCTGAGGCTGTTAGGAGGAACCCCTTTTCTGTAATCATGCTTGAGGACGTTAATGAAGCAGATATGATAGTTCGCGGGAGCATAAAACGAGCAATGGAGAGAGGTCGTCTTGCCGACTCTTATGGTCGTGAAATCAGTCTTGGAAATGTCATCTTTATACTCACTGCAAATTGGTTGCCAGAAAATCTGAAACACTTATCAAAGGTCGATTCACTTGAAGAAAAACTTGCTTGTATAGCTAGGAGTGATTGGCAGTTAAAGCTATCCATTTGTGGAAGAAGTACAAAACGGCGAGCAACATGGTTACAGAGCAATGAAGACAGAGCCACAAAGCCTAGGAAAGATGCGAGTTCTGGACTAGGATTCGATCTAAATGAAGCTGCTGATGTTGAGGACGATAGAATGGATTGTTCACTTAATTCAAGTGATCTAACAGTTGATCATGAAGATGAGAACCGCCTCAATAACAAGTCATTGCTCACAAGTACACCTTCATCAGCACCAAGGGAATTGCTTGATTCTGTTGACAATGCCATTGTGTTCAAGCCAGTGGACTTCAACCCTATTCGGAAAAACATCACAAACTCAATTACAAGAAGATTTTCAATGATCATTGGTGACAGAGTTCCCTTGGAATTGCAAGATGATACTGTTGAAAAGATCCTTAGTGGGATATGGCTAGGCAAGACCGGCTTAGACGAATGGACAGAAAAGGTTCTAGTCCCAAGCCTCCAACAGCTGAAGTCCGGCCTAGGTGTGATACTCGACGAGTCAATGGTCGTTAGGCTCGAAGCTGATGGAGATTCTGGTTGCCGGAGACAAGGAGATTGGCTGCCGAGTAGCATCAATGTGGTGGCTGACGGATTAAGGCAATGATAATAGTGGGAGTGGAGGGTATAATTCACAATGTATGTAAATATGATCAACGGTGATACATGTGGTATTGGGAGGGTAAAGAAAAGAACCTTACAAGAGGAAGAGGCGATTGGAACCTGCTCACCTCTTTCTTCCATTAGCTTTTTTTTTTTTTTTTTTTTTTTTTTTTTTTTTTTTTTGAGATTTTAATTATAATTTTTTTAATTTTCTCAATGTTTTTAGCCCCAAAAGTTAATAGTATTTATAACCATGAATATATTTATCAAATTACATGGACATTGATCAATAAGATGAGGTATTCCTCCCCTACATGGACTTGGTACTCAATTCAAGTCTCCTATTTTATCAATTTTGTGTGAAGTGGGATTGTTCATTTTTGAAATGAGGGAACCGGCCATTCGGATAGTGATAGTGTCTGATTATATATACTTTTGGCTCCCTGTTTTCCGGTTCTTATGAGCATAACGGTTCGGTTTGGCGCAGGGGCGGAGCCAGAACTATAAGTCTAGGGGGGCTGAGATATAAAATACGAAAAAATATATATAAAATTTTAAATTGTCTGTCAAAATTATATGTTAATTAAAATTGAATTTATTGTTTTTGTTGATGTATATATAGTTTAATTTATGTATATGTAAATGATTATATATTGAAAGTTTACATACATGTATAATGATTAGTTAATAACTAATCGATTATGGTGATGAATATGGCAAGATGCAACAAAAAAGGAGATTATATAGTCTAAAATATCAAATTAGTAATTATTACGTGACATATTATTACATAAAAAGGGGGGCAGATTATAAAATTGTAACCATTTAATCCTACAACAGTGGTGTAATTGACCATCATCAATATTTGTGGGGGGTGCCATGGCACCCCTTGGTCTTGGTGTGGCTCCGCCAGTGGTTTGGCGTATTATACTAGCAGTCCACATAGTATCCACGTTCCCTCTTGACAACCTTCAAGTATCGAAGAATCGAGTATCTAAGGTGAACAGCCTCCGATCGATTTCCGCAGGACGAAACTGCGTCTCAATCAATCCCGTGGGCTGTTAGTGAACTGCTGCTGTTGAAAGCATACATTAGTATGCAAGGAACCGCTATTATTGACAAAAGTGTGGAATTGGAATTGGAGATGCATTCAAAGAGGTACAAGAGAACACAAAATGTGGGATGCCATGCAAGATGAGGTGAATGGGCAGAGAAGCCACATGAAGAAGGGTGATGCATGGTCCATGTAGCCACCCACAGACAAGGCTCCTCTTTTATAATCTTTGCAAGCTCAACATGACCACTTGCTATATATCTTAATTGGATGTGTCCTCGATCTATTCTCTCTCTCTCTCACTTAGCTTTAGAGCTAGATGAGAATAAGAGCAATATGTATCTTTGATTCTTTTGTCTGTGCTGGTGTGGTGTGAAAGGCCAGGCTTAAAAGCTTTAACTTGAAACCATGCAATGTAGTGATCGAAGCTGAAGGTGACACAGCGAAAGCGAGACTACGAAACACATGGACAATGAAGAAGTTCGATGAGTGATAGAACGAGCGAGAGCCCTACATGCCTAATGTAGGAGTCATATCTCATTCAATTCCAACCAGGCCGACTTCCTTTCTTAAACCCCACATCTTTGTCAAATTATACAGTTTCCCATTGATATTATGCACCGGTGGCGTTTTTCCTCTTTCGTTTCATACTTGTCAAGTCAATCTATATACCGCGTCAATTACGTAAATGCCATAAATATCAAGAAACAAAACTTACATACTATGTTACACTTGTTTACACCCACAACATGCAG
Organism: Fragaria x ananassa; assembly: GCA_034370585.1. Taxonomy (NCBI): domain Eukaryota; kingdom Viridiplantae; phylum Streptophyta; class Magnoliopsida; order Rosales; family Rosaceae; genus Fragaria; species Fragaria x ananassa. Next base: position 7,673,486 of record CP139760.1, read on the forward strand.
GAAAAACACATCACTGAATGTTAGAAATTATATAGGCAGATCAATCACATTTTATGGAAGATGTTGTTTGGAATCACTAAATTTAGAATTTGACTTATAGAAATATAAATATTAATCCAAAACTTGATATAAATAAAATCAACTTTACTGTGTATTGAAGAACAATAGCAGCAACACTTGAAACGAAATTGCTTTGAATAAAAATACTAACTTGATTGATAATAGAGGCTTGCTTGCAGCAATCTCCTAAGACAGAAGTTCTTCCCTACTCTTGTGCACGTAGTTCTTGGACGTCTATCTTGCAGGATACAATTATCGAATTCAGTCGATGCACTTCAACGGAATTTCTGACAACTCTACTATGTGTTTCTCAGAAATAATAAGGGAGAAGAGGAAAGGAGATCTTGTATATCAAATCTGTTGTGATTGCTCATCTTTATAAAGACGATGAATGAACAGATGCATTTGTTCGTACAATTCCAAATGTTGCAAAGGTTCGTTCAAAAACAAACTCTATCAACATGTATGTCTGTTCAAAATAAAACTCTATCAACATATATGTTTGTTGATATTTTTCTAAAATAAATCAAAGAAAATTGTAAAACAGATTTTCTATTTAGAATTGAAATTTGTTTAGTCCTTCTGGTTTTATTTTAATCTGAATAGTCCTTAAAGTCACAATTTTTCATCCAAATAGTCATTATGGTTTTATTTTAACTTGAATAGTCTTTAAAGTAATGATTTTTCATCCAAATAGTTATTCCGACAATTTTATCAGTTAAAGACCATAAAGACTATTTGGATGAAAAATCGTGACTTTAAGGACTATTCAGATTAAAATAAAACCATAACGATTATTTAGATGAAAAATTATGATTTTAAGAACTATTTAGATTAAAATAAAATCATAAGGGTTAAACAGATGTTAACTTCAAACCACAAGGACTATATAATATTTTACCCTTCTGTTTATTTACCACATATTCTCTAATAATACCCCACATTTTGTATTCAAACACTACAATACCCCACATTTGAATAGAAAATAAGCTATGAAAATGTCGTTGTAACTACTCATCGTTATTTCGGAGAAAATAGAATTAATATGCGTCGGAGAAGGTGTCTTTTGGACTTGAACCTTTCCTAACGAAAACTTATCGGTATTACTTAGTGAGGCAGTGAAATATTTCATCTTGAACTGTTCACTATTGTGTAGTAATACGAGACAACAAGTATCACAAATATATCATCTTCACATTTTGAGTTTATATGGTTGTGTTCATTTTGGTCCTGAACAAATCCCGACTTCATGAGAGCTCTAGAGAATTTAGCCATATCAATTCTCATGGATGTGACCCACATCACTCTCATATAGGTAATGCTTATTAAGGAAAGTCCGTTCTATCCCACTTTTAGAAAAAGCTATTAGCATTATTGAGAATAAATCAATATTCATTCCTTAATCGTCAACGGAAACACACTTTGAATCATCTTAGGAATAGGCAAATGTGTGCTATGTAACGTGAGTCTTCCTCAACTAGTTTGCCTATTGAACCTAGACCATGGGATCTCCAATGTTGCTAGGTTAGGTTTCCGCCAAGTAATGACTCATTGTGTTGGCTTGAGACTCATTCCTCTCCATATAAATACGACTTGCTCTTTAGGTAGGCCTTTAGTCAAAGGATCAACCAAATTTTCCTTTGATTTAATATAATCCAATGCTATAACTCCGTTGGAGAGCAATTGTCGTATTGTAGAATGTCATCGCCTAATATGCCTTGACTAACCATTGTTCATTGTGTTTTTAGCTCTATTTAGAGCAGCCATACTATCACAATAGATATAAAGAGCCGTTAATGGCTTAGGTCATAATGGAATATCTTCAATGAAATTTCTAAGCCACTTGACTTCTTCGGCAGTTTGATCCAAGGCTATAAATTCTAATTCCATTGTAGAACGTGCTTTACACGTTTGTTTAGATGACTTCCAAGACACGACACCTCCACCAAGTGTAAAAACATAACCACTTGTGGATTTACTATCCGTGCTTCCTGAGATCCAATTTGCATCGTTATATCCTTCCAAAACAGAAGGGTATTTTGTGTAATGAAGACCATAATTAATCGTATGCTTTAAGTATCTTAATACTCTAATTAAAGCATGCCATTGTTCTCTACTAGGATTGCCTGAGTACTAACTCATATGGCTCATTGAATATGCCAAATATGGTCTTGTACAATTCATAATGTACATTAAGCTTCCAACTATTTGTGTGTATTCTAATTGTGACACACTTTCTCCATAGTTTTTTGAAAGCTTACATGTTGGATCAAACGGAGTCACCACCGATCTATCATCATAGTGACCAAATTTTCTTTAGGACTTTCTCCACATAATAAGATTGAGTGAGTGCATAACCATTGCCATCTCGTTTAATTCGTATTCCAAGAATTAAATCTGCCAATCAAAAGACATACAATCCTTCATATCCTTCATTTCGAAATTGTCACTTAACATTTTTTTTTTGTGGAGTTGATAATGTCTTTGTTTGTTCCCATTATCAACATGTCATCCACATAAAGACATACTATGATAGTAGCATTTTTATTTTGCTTAATGTATACACATTTGTCACTCTCATTTATGGTAAAACCATAAGACATCATTGTATTATCAAATTTCTCATGCCATTGCTTTGGGGCTTGTTTAAGTCCATATAATGACTTGACAAGTTTACAAACTTTCTTCTCTTGACCTTTAACTATGAAGCCTTCGGGTTGTTCCATATAAATTTCTTCATCTAGTTCACCAATCAAGAATGTCATTTTGACATCCATTTGATGGATTTCTAGATCATATATGGCAGCAATTGCTATTAGCAATCTAATAGAGGTAATTCTAGTGACCGAAGAATATGTATCGAAGAAATCAAGACCTTCTTTTTGGCAATATCCATTCGCTACTAATCTTGCTTTGTATTTTTCAATAGTTCCAACCGGTCTTAACTTCTTTTTGAATATCCATTTATGTCCAATTGGTTTATTCCCAGGTGGTAAATCAATCAATTCCCATGTATGATTATTCATAATGGATTCCACTTCACTTTGAATTGCCTCCTTCCAATAAGGTGCTTTTGAAGATTCAATTGCAGCCTTATATGTTTGAGGTTTATGCTCACTTAAAAAGGTCATAAAATCTGTACCAAAGTCTTTGGCAACCCTTGCTCTTTTACTTCTTCTTGGTTCCATTTCTTGTTCTTGAACCTTTGAAGTAAAGGCATTTGTATTATCAACATGTACTCGTTTATTTGTGGTACATAAGGGTTCTCTGCATGGAAAAACATCTTCAAAGAACTCAGCTTCATTTGATTCAAGTATGGTGTTTACTTGTACTTCTGTATTTTCAGATTTATGAACCAAAAATCTATATGCAGCACTGTTTTGTGCAGGACCAATATAAACAGAGTCCACAGTTTTTGGTCCTACAACAGTTCTCTTTGAAAGAGGAATCTGAACTTTTGTTAGATAACCTCACACTTTCAAATTTTTATATGTAGGCAATCTGCCTTTCCATATTTCATAAGGGGACTTATCGCTCTTTTTATGAGGAATTTTATTCAGAATTGAGTTTGCAGCAAGGAGTGCTTCACCTTATAAACTATGTGGTGTACCTGAACTATTCAACATGGAATTCATCATTTCTTTAAGTGTTATGTTCTTGCGTTCAGCAACTCCATTCTGCATTGGAGTATAGGGTGCTGTCGTCTGATGTATAATTTCATGTGTTGAATAAAATTCAGAGAATTCATTTGATATGTACTCTCCACCCCTGTCTGATCTGCGAATTTTTATTCTCTTATCTAATTGATTTTCTACTTCTGCTTTGAATTTCTTAAACCTGTTCAAAGCTTCTTCTTTAGTACTAATCAAATAGATATGACAGAACTTGCTGCAATCATTAATGAAAGAAATATAATAATTCTTTCCTGCACGACTTGGAGTAGATTTAAAATCAAATAGATCACTATGTATCGATCCAAGTACTTCGTTTGATTTCTCAATAGACTTATAAGAATACCTTGCATATTTTGATTCTATGCAGACCTCACATTTATGTTTATCAGCAACATTAGGATTGTATTTTGGTAACAATCCTAAATTCATCATTCTATTTAAAGAGTGATAATTAATGTCACACCCTAATATTTGAAGGATATTTTCAAAAATTTGGGCATGATATAACTCAAAATATTATAATCCCAAAACATGTTCAATAAATTTCAAAGAAAACTAAAACTCAATTGCGAAAATGTAAATGTCACACAACTCAACACTGAGTTAAATATTACATTTCTTTGTTTACATAAACTTAAAAGTCAAGAAAATGAAAACATTCAAATGAGTTTAATACTGTCTACCAAATATAATAATATAAAGTGTACAACAACTAAAACCATGTCACTATGCGTCCGCCTCAACCCTACTGATCATCACCTGCAGGTCTAACCCTTACACCATGAATTGGTGCACCGGGTTGTAAACAACAAACCCAGTAAGCTAAAAAGCCCGTATGAGTAACTCCAAAAAATAACTCAATATTTCTAACATCCAAATGAAACACATGAGAAATTAAGATCAATAAATAATTCCACAAATCTAACACTTTTACAAATAACATGTACCCATGAGTCCCAGATACCAATAAGATGTCTCCCATGACCTACAACAAACACATGTATCCATGAGTCCTAGATACTAATTATAGTCGGTTGTGCATAAAACAACCTCTCAAGCTCCACCACAACCGACGCCATCCTAAGGTTCCCACCCATAAGCAGGGTGGGCCGGGCTCAACCTCGGTGGTAACGCTGGGCTTGGAAAGACTGCAGAAGGCATAAGGGAGATCTACATTTGAAACAGCAAACAAGGGTAAATGTCCCACATTGGTTTCCAAGTAAAGTAAACCCACGCTGGGCCATAAATACGGCCCAGCCACCAGCTTGTCAGGTATCATTAACTCCCATTGTAATTGCATTATACCATCAGATACTGATTTAACCATCGGAGGAGGAAAAACCAAAAGCTCCCGATCATCTTTTTGTTTACATGTCAACGGGAGGATAGCCATTCACCTACCAAACACGCCTTCAGCTTATGTAACCCTATCAAGGATTGTACAAAAACATTTGGCGCCGTCTATGGGAATCTTTACTAAAAGCCAGTGTGACTCGATGACTGAGTTAAGCGAGTAGCAAGAGCAGGATGTAGGAAGGGAAGAACAAAGGGAACCAATATTCAGAAGGACCACAGAAACGGCGAGGGGAAGTTCACGAATCACGGGGAGAGCTCTCTGAGAGGAAAAGCCGGAGGGAGTGGCGCGATATCTCAATCCCCAAGAGGTAACCGAGATGTTGGCTAGAGCAGCAAAGAGTCAAGGATCAGAAAGAAGCTTCTGGGAGGGAGCGTAGGTTGGAAAAGGAAAACGCTACTCTCATGAGCGTGCTAGCCCGAGGGATAGAACATCAGGAAGCACTAGATCGGGCAGCCGAGTTGGATCGAGTGGCAGAGTCAGACCGGGCGGCCACGTCACAGCAGACAGGCACACAGCCAGGAATGAACCTTAGGACAAGCATTTAGGGATGAACTTGTTCCCGGATGAAATGAGGGATGATGGACCGCCGCCCTTGCCTGAGCCGGTCTCGGAAGTCCAAGCCAGAAGACCGGGAGAGATGGAAGATACCCTGAGAGCTATCCGGGATAGCGTGGCGAGTTTAGTTGAAATAATCTCAGACGTCGAGAGAAAGGGGACACGTAATCCAACCCGTGTGAGTTTCGAAGAAAGGGGGGGGGACCATTCATGAGAGCAATCAATTAGTCCGTCCGGTCGAACATAGTCAAACCGTTGAAACTTAGCTATAATGGGGATCGTGATCCTCATTTTTTCTTGATAGTTTCAAGTCTCACACGAATGTCAAAGGGTACTCGGACGCAATATGCTGCAACATGTTCCAGGAAACCTTAGCAGGGGAAGCACTTAGTTGGTTCTACGAGCTCTCGTCGAACTCGATTGATTTCTTCTGGCAATTAGTTGATAGGTTTGTCAATAGGTTCATCCTACGGACGGACGGGCAGAACACTGCCAGTTGTTTAAAGTAAGGCAAGATAGGGAAGAGGAGTTGAAAGCCTTTGTGAACCGCTGGTAAGGAGCCACAGTCTGGGTCAGGAATTTTGACAAAAGGGTTGCAGAGGAGGCATTCATTTAAGGGATGCTTCTTGAGAAGTTTTTTTATGTGGTAAGAATTCAAAATCCACTAGGCTACGACGAGCATATGGAAATGACAATCAGGCATGCACAGGCGGACCATGATCCCACCTTGGCCAGGAATAGGAAGGTCGAAGGGAGAGAAGGAGGTTCACCGGTGTAAGTGCTCCAAGAGGTTAGAGCTTGGAAGGGAGAGCAAGAGCCAAACTCGTACTCTTCTAGAAAGAGGCATAAGGAAAGGAGTGGGAGGAAGGAAGGGAAGTAGTATAACACCCAAGTGAAGGCAAATGGCCTTTACTAGGACATCAGCAATGCGAGGGCCGCACCGGTAGTTAAAGAGCAATTCTCGGTGCTCAACGCCACCTACGAGGTGATATGGAATGGTAACAAGTTTGTCATTCCACTTCCATTGGCTAGGTAGTTCCCCGAGTCCCAGCTTACAAAGGAAGACTAGAAAATTTTGTGGGTACCATAGAGAGGCAAGTCACCATATAAATAACTGTATAGAGCTGAAGAGAGAGCGGTATAAAGATGAGTGAAAGAAGGAAAATTGAAGTAGTATGTGCCCGGGCTAATAGGAGCAACAAAGCAATAAGATGATCAACACCATCCACGGCGGATCACATATAGATAATAGGAGCAACAAAGCAAAAAAACAGTGTACGGGAAGAAGGGATGGCCGGGAAGTTTTCTTCTTTGGAAGTAACAATAAGGAGCAACTAACCACCGGTTGGAAGTCCGTTACCTTCTTAGAACAGGAAGAGGAGGGGATAAGGCCGCATGAGGGCCCGTTCCTGATAACATTGCAACTCGATCACTATATCACGAAGTAGATGTTGGATGACACGGGAGCTTCAGTCAACGTGTTGTTCATGAATGCTTGGAAACGACTGCAACGAGTAAGTAACAAGTTGATGCAAGACCATAAACCATTAATCAGTTTCTCGGGCGACGTCGTTCAGCCCCTTAGATCAGACAACTTTGGAGTAAGCAGGGAAGGCCGAGAGGGAGTCGCCCGGGCAACGGTGGAATTCATCGTGGTGGACTGTGAGTCATGGAAGCTAGAATTGTCACGCCCCGACCCATAATTTTTACCTTAATTACTATCATAGTGGTAATAAGAATTTTACCGTGTTGGTCATTAAGTGTATAATTTAATTGATCCCCAGAGAGGTTGTAGGGGACAATTATTTCGTAGGATTAATCTAAGGAAGAAATTGTGAAACGGTAAAAATGGTAATTTTTGCTAGTAAAAGGTAATTTTTATTAAGGTATTATTTTTTGGGGTATTAACGATTTGGAGTGGGTTGTGTATAAGTTGGACCGGGCCTTGTTTTTGGTCAAAGCCCGAAAGCCTTTTTCTTTCTCTCTCTCTTCTTCCCGGTTTTTACTCTCCCCGAGCCCCTCACTGCCGGAAAAATTCTGCCACCCCAGACTACCGCACCAGTCTCAAACGATATGTCTCCGACCCAGCTGCCATTCTAGACCGGTGGCAGCCTCCCTAACGCCGCCGTGAAGGAGGAATCAACGCCGAAAGGTCTGACTACCGGAAAGGTTTTCTCGCTGGAACTCCTTCCTCCGGTTGCCATAGCCGGCGAGCCTTGGCTCAAAAGAAAGTCTTCCTCCCATGCTTCAATCCCTCCAAAGGGCTCGCTCCATCTCGTGCTAGGTAAGAAGAAATCGATATTTGAAATTATAGGGCTTTTATGTGTGTTTTCGTTCGATTGACATGGTTAGATTTAGAGTTGGAAATTGTGATAGTTAGGAATGTTGTAGAGGAGGTTGAGAGGAAGATGCTGCCAATTTTTGGTGAGTATCGGAGGTCGCCGGAGTTGGTCGCCGGCCGCCGCCGAGAAAATGGTTTTGGTGGGGAAAAATGTGAGGAGTTTAATGGAATAAGTTTTAGAATTTTTGGAGGAGTTTTGGATAGGTTTGAGAATTGTTGAAGTTTGGTATTTTTGACGGATTATTAAGTTAGAATCCGGCCATTGAATTTTATTTGGTGGAAGCTAATTTTGAGGATGTCGGTAATTTTTGTGGAGTTTTGAGGTTGGCAGTGGATTCAAGATTTTAGAGTGCTAGGCTTGGTTGAGCGCGCGAAGCATATTTATTTAGGCCTGTTTTGCTGTAAGCGTCGGTGTTTTATTTAAGGTTTTATTTGTTTTGAACAGGACGTGAGGAGGCTCGAGCGGAAGAGACCTATGACCGACATCAGGTTTAGGCCTAATCTGTGAGTGGACCTTTGTTTTAATTAATGTGTTCGAAATGCTTTATCGTTTTGAATGATTTTATGTTGTTGGATATTTCCCGAAATTGAGAATTTTGGTGATTATACTCTTATATGAGAATAATATGTATATGATTAAATGCTAGCTAGCTATACATGATTTCCCCCCATATTGAGGTACAATTCCAGTATGGGGTGACTTGAGCGTTAGACGCAAGCGTCGTAGCCCTGTACGACTTTCTATTTTCGTATTCTTTCATAGATTTCGTACAAGGAGTCAGCACGTATATATACCACTCAGGCGCTTCCCCCATCTTGAGGTACAATTCCAGTGTGGGGTGACGTGAGCATTAGAAGCAAGCGTAGTAGCTTTGTATGGTATCTATTTTTCAAGTTGTTTATAGATATTGTACAAAGAGTTAGGCGAGTGTACATACATACTAAAATATATAATATCATTGCCTGAGAGGCAATTTCTTAAAGTTTGGGAGTCTAGCCAGGCTAGACCCCAGTTCAGAATCTTTCTAGTGGAGCTTTAATTTTTGCCGTTGATGAAGCGTTTTCTTTGAAAGTATTTTTGGGGAAATATTTATTTGTTGTCGGAATCGTTTTGTCCACTCACTCTGACGTGTTGAATATTTTTCCCCTGGGATCTTCCTTTTTAAAAATTGCCCAGTCTGTAAAGTTCGCGTGAGGTCTAGAAGGAGACGTTGAGGCATAGCCACCCATCTATCCGCTACATTTCGCCAGTAGGTTACCTGTTTAATCTACTAGGGGTTTGTTAGCTTCCGCTGTGTATTATTTTATTTTTAGTAGCTCAGAATACTGTTGGGATAACAGTATAACTTATTCTATCTACTTTTGGGTTGTAGCAGAGGATTTATTTTGAGTTAAAAAAGTGGTTCTTTAATTCTTCCAAGTTAGGGTTGTCCTTTTTCGAGGGAGGTTTGCCGAGTTCTTTGGTAAATTTTCCTTGAAGGTGGTCCCCGCAGGACTCATCTCGGATTTCGGGGTGAAATTCGGGGCGGGTCCTGACAAGAATTGTTTGTTGCCGGCCACATGTTGATGATGAAGGTCCTAACTCCAACGGGAGTTATTACGATTTGGGGAGATCAGGCAGGGAGGGCAAGGAGTCGTTATGCAGTAGACAACAGGAGGAAAATGTCGGAGGTTCTGTCGACAAACTAGGCCGTAGTTTCTCCCTCGGATCCATATGTGGATCCCAGAGATGATACTGACTCAGACGAAGAGCATCCATGATTAGTAGGAGAAACAGAAGTGGTGTCAGTCTCAGATTATTCAAATCTCAATAGGGCATACCCAAAGGATAACTTCTCGTTTCCACGCATAGATCAACTAGTAGACTCCATGTCCGGGTTTAAATTGTTGAGCTTCATGGACACCTACGCGGGCTATAACCAGATAAAGATGGACCCAGGCGATGATGAGCACACAACTTTCACGACAAACAGGGGACTATATTGCTACAAGGTCATGGCCTTTAGATTGAAGAATGTGAGAGCCACTTACCAGCGGTTGATGAATATCATGTTCGTCGAGTGCCTCGGGAAAACAATGGAGGTATATGTCGATGACATGCTGGTAAAGTCTAACGACCCAAGAGCATGTGGGGCATCTAGAGAAAGTCTTCGAGGTGATACTAAGGTACAGGATGAGGCTGAACCCTAAAAAATGCATATTCGGGGTGATCAAAGGGAAATTTATGTGCCATATAATCAGCGGGAGGGGAATAGAAGCCAACCCGGAGAAGATCCAAGCTATCTTGGAAATGGAAAGGCCCAAGGAAAGGAATGAAGTGCAGTCGTTGCCCGGGAAGATCGTCGTCTTGGCAAGATTCGTATTGCGGATAACGGATAAGTGTCCCCCTTTCTTTCTGTTGTTAAGGGACCAGCGATGTAAAAAGATAGTATGGGGACCCGAGCAGGAACAGGCCTTAAACCAGATAAAGGCATACCTCAAATCCGCGCCGGTTTTGTCCAAACCAATCCCGAGCGAGATGCTTTACCTGTATATCGCAGACGACAGTCAGCTCGGTGCTAATAAGAAATAGTCCAATATTAAGCATGTGGTGTTTTACGCCGGGAAGGGATTCACACCTACTAAGAGCAGGTACCTGGATATTGAAAAATTAGCTTTAGCGCTCATCATGACCGCCAGAAGGCTCATACACTACTTCCAGGCACACTCAATAACCCTTTATACCAACCACCCCTGAGGCAGATCATGCAAAAGCCAGAGATCAGCGGGAGGCTGGTAAAATGGGCGATAGAGCTAGGAGAGTTTGATATCCATTATCGGCCAAGATTAGCTATCAAGGGTCAGACAGCAGCCGACTTTATATCTGAGCTCACGCCCATGAAAGTTGTGGGGGAGTCATCCGAGCTCACGCTAATTGAAGTGATGGCAGATACATCTGAGGTCGGCCAGGAGGGAAGTGAGAACCCACCGGCACCACTTTGGAAGCTTTTTGTTGATGGCTCGGTGACGAGACATAAAAGTGGGGCGGGAATAATATTGGAGACCCCCGATGGATTCAAGAATGAGTATGCCCTAGAATTTCAATTTAAGACTTCAAACAATGCGGCGGAATATAAAGCCTTGATTGATGGATTGCAGCTCGCCCAAGATATTGGCATAGAGAGAGTGGAAGTGTTTAGTGATTCACAACTGTTTGTAAACCAAGTCAACTGGAGCTTCGAAGCAAAGGAGTCTCAATTGAACTCTTACCAAGCACTATCAAAAACCTTCATGCAGTGCTTCAAGTCGGCCTCTCTCTCTCACATCCCGTGGAAGAAAAATAGCTATGCAGATTCCCTTGCCCGGCTGGCCACCGGAGGGCTTGGGTAAGGAAGAAAGAAGGCAAGGATTTAGGTGTTAGGAAAATCGAGCATAAGTAAAACCATCTCGGAGATATTCATGGTTGAAGTGGAACCCGGAGAGCCTACGTGGATGGACCCCATAGTTGAGTTCATGAAAGAAAGGGTGCACCCGGAGGACAGGTGGCAAGCACGAAAACTGCAATCGAGATGTGCCAAGTACACACTCATGAACGGGAAGCTATACCGCAGAGGTTACAGTTTCCCAAACCTGAAGTGCGTAACAGAAGAGGAAGAAGAGGTGATCATGGGAGAAATACATTAGGGGGTGTGCGGGAATCACTTTGGATCCCGGTCATTAGCGCATAAGGCACTCCGAACAGAGTTCTTCTGGTCCAACATGGGTGCCATGGCAGACAAGATGTCAGTGAGATGCCATAAATGTCATTTGCACGCCAACAGGACATATTCCCCTCCTATTGCTCTATCAATCCTATTGTCGCCCTGACCTTTTGCATAATGGGGCTTGGATCTCATCGGGATATTGCCAACGACACTAGGGCAGTTCAAGTACGTAATAGTGGCGGTAGACTATTACATGAATTGGGTGGAGGCGGAGCCCTTAAGGAAGATAACCACCGAGTGCGTGAAGAATATCCTGATGAAAAATATATATTGCAGATTCGGGGTCACGGAGACAATCGTGACGGACAACGGAACACAGTTTAATAATAACCATCTGATTGAGTTCACGAAGGAAATGTGCACCAAGATGGTTTTCGCATCAGTGGCACACCCACAGACCAATGGTCAGGTGGAGGCAGTTAACAAAATCATTAAAAAACTTTTGAAGAAGAAGTTGGATGACGCCAAGGATCTGCGGACACATAAGCTGCCGGAGGTATTATGGGCAATCAGAACCACATCAACAGAAGCAACGGGAGAAACGCCTTTTTGCATGGCCTTTGGCATGGGGGTTGTCTTGCCAATTGAGATATCAATACCATCGGGAAGGGTCGAGAGCTTTGATACCACGACCGATGAGGAAGGCCTCCAGTTGAATATTGACCTCGTCGAGGAAAGGAGGGAGAAAGCAGACTTCCACAACCATGTCTATAAGCAGCAAATTGCACGCCATTACAATAGTAAGGTCAGGGCTCGAACGTTGGGACTAAGGGACTAGGTAATGAAGAAAATTATGACCAAGATTGCGGCCTTAGATCCAACATGGGAAGGGCCATACGAGATTGTTGAAGAGGTCGAGCCAACAACATTCTTTCTACAGGATCAGGATGGGATAATCACCGGTCGCCCTTGGAATACGGAGCACCTGAAGTTCTACCCAGTGTAAAAGGGGGATGAGACCCATCTTTATAAAATGTATATTTGAAAGTATTACTGACCCCAGGAGAACAACATGTCCCGGAGGATGCCTCCATTGGTTTTGAAAGACTTAATACAAGAATAGAGTAGTTGAATTAAAATTATAATGGTTGAATAATCCACCAAAAGGCATAAGTTAATAAAATCTCGAGTAATATCACTCGGGATAAGGAATCCACCGAGAGACATAAGTTATTCAAATCCCCAATAACACCGAGCATGATAGGCGTAATGCAAATGATATATAACACATAAGAGACGCAAGTAACGAAGTTGGATAAGACATAATTTATCAAAACCCGGAATGCCGGGAGTATACCACAAATAGGTATTTACAAAAGCACTCGGGATGTATAATCACCGGGATAAGACACAAGGCCAATGTCTTACAAAAGCAAAAGAAAAGGCAAATTACAACTTATGCCTCGCGGCCATCATCTTCCTCGTCCTCAGATGACTCGGCCAGGTTGTCGTTGACATCTGCGCCCTTCTTAGCAGCCTTCTCGGACGGCTTGCCTGTCAAATTCCCTGTGCCCTCAAGCTCTCTCTTGACATCCGCCTTGGACTTTGCCTCCATCTCCTTGGCCTCCCGGGCAGCGATCAAATCGGCAGTCATCTTTGCCTTGTCCAGATACCCAAGGCAGCTCCATTCACCAAACTTCTCGGTGATGCCACCCTCCCGGGTTGCCTTGAGCATGGTCTTCAGCTCGTCCGACTCCTTGAACTTGGCAACGGCAAGCTCACCTTAAGCAAGAATCTGGCCTTGCAGATCGACTATTTGGTCGTCTCTTTCCTTCATCTTAGACCGTAGCTTGGTGTTCTCCTGCTGAATCGCGTCTATGTCGCACTCCAGGGCAACCACCCATTCCGCTTTTCCCTCCAGATCTTTGATGTGGAGGTTGACTTTGGCGAACTTGTAGGCCAACGAGAGCTTCTCCTTCTTCTTGGCCTCTAAGTCTTTCTCCATCTTATTCTTCTCGGCCCGGAGATAGCTGATATGGTCCATCAGGCTGGCCAGGCGCACCTTCATCTCATTGGTGTCCTCATTGGCGTCAATAGCGTAGACAACGAATAGAGCCTGCAAGGAGAAGAGTAAATTTAGTACAACGTCCCGGACAGTAAATCAGCACCCGAAAGGAGAAGCTTACCTTCATCATTTCCTCCTAGGCGTATTGCCGGTTTTGTTGAGGAGCATTGGTGTCACACCCCAATTTTCAAAAGAAAAATTTTAAAAATTTTGGCATGATAAAACTTAAAATACTAACATCTTATCCTGATTTAACTACAATCCTAAACATCTCGAACTCAAAAGCGGAAAGTAAATATCATACAACTCATCTCTGAGTTAAATATTACACTTCCTTATTTACATAAACTTGCAACACAAGAACATGAGAACAATCTCATGAGTTTAATACAGTCAACCCAAATAACAAAACTATACAGAGTACAGTAAAAACCAAAAAGAACCTTGCCACTAAGCCTCCCAACCCTGTTGATCCTCACCTGCAGGTCTAAACCCTACACCAATAATTGGGGCACTGGGATAGTAAAATAACAAACTCGGTAAGCTAAACTGCCCGTATGAGAAATCTCAAAAAATAACACAACACTTCTCACGATCATTTACCTCACAAGAGCAATTAAATCAATAATTAAATCCATAAATCCAACACATTTTCAAATAACATGTACCCATGAGTCCCAGATATTAATAAATACCCCTCATGACCTACAACCACAAATGGTGTACCCATGGGTCCCAGATACTATAAGGTATCTCCCATGACCTACACTGACAGACGGACTATTTGGGTAGTATCCTGCCAACCCAAGGAACTACGAATCTCCATAGTAGTGGGAAAACTCCAATTCAACACAGCCTCCACCGTAGAGGGATCCACTGAAATCCCCTCATTTGACACCGCATGACCAAGGAACTTGACCTCTTCCTTCTCAAAATCACACTTCCCGAACTTTGCATACAACTTGGCCTCCCTAAGAACCTGTAGTACAATCTGTCGATGTCTATCATGATCCTCCAAGGACTTGGAGTAAATCAAAATATCATCCACAAATACTACCACAAACACATCCAGATCAGGACTGAAAATGCGGTTCATCAAATCCATAAAAGCAGTAGCCGCACTGGTCAGACCAAAAGGCATAACAACAAATTCATAATGCCCAAATCTAGTCCTGAAAGCAGTCTTCGGAATATCCTCCTCCTTCACCCTCAACTGGTGATAACCGGACCTCAAGTCAAACTTAGAGAATACCGTAGCACCTCTAAGTTGATCAAACAAATCTAGACAAGCGATACCTAATCTTGATGGTTATCATAAATTCACAAGCACTCCTAACTAACTACAACTAGAAACCTTGCATTGGTCTGCTTCAATGAAGAGAACATAAACAATCATTGAAATCAATGCATGTGAATTAACCCAGAAATTTACTTTAAAACAACAATTGAAGGCATAGTAATCCCTGCGCATAGCTTAATTCAGGTGATTACATTGAGATTAAACAAATATGAAAATAGTGATCCTTGCATGCAACTTAGTTCAGGAGATCACAAACAACATAAGGATAATCAAATTAGAATCACAGTAATTCAATACGAAACACAACATTAACAAATGATCATTAGCAATACCAATTGCCCGACCACAAATCACAACAATCCTAGTCCCCTAAACCAGAGTAACAAGGTTAAACCCCAACATCAAAACAATAGGCATATGCTTCTAGAAGAGTTTAGGGTTTAGGGCATATGCAAACCCTCCCGTGACATGAAGAACATACCCTTAGCCCTTAGCACAAAATTCCAGCACCGTCTGAACCATACCCATAAGAGAACACAATTATTTCATAATCCAATGCCAATACAACTGACCCAACAAGTAGGTCTACATGTCCTCGATCCACAAATAGGCGAACAATTTGTACTACCCGGCGAAGTCACCACCCTAAGCCTTGTAATCTCCCCAAATTAACCTCATTAGATGAGTAGGGTTCTCTGCCTTGATAATAGGCAGAGGGGGTCGCTCTTTCCCCCATTCCTAAAATAGAATTATTTCACTGGGAAATCATCCCCTAATTTCCCAAAATAACCTCCAAGACGACCATCACTTGTGAAGCAAGGCAACATTAAGTTAACACTTGCATAAGACTTAAACACAAGTTTAAGTCACGAACAAAAGACATAATAACCACGTCATCAAAACATCATTGAATTCCATAATCAAAATCTATGAAGTCAAATAACAGTTCAACCTAGAGGTTCTTATTACTCAAAGACTAAAACTCAAACATCCTACTCAAAACTCCCACACTTCACCTATTGAGGCAACCTATGTCCTAGCGACCAAACACTCAAGACAACGGTTACTCCCGCATACCCAATGACATATCAATACCTAAGAGCATATGATGGTGATCCGCTGTAATCGGGCCATCATTCTGAAGTATTGATTATCACCAGATATGCAAACCTATGCTCTGATACCAAACTGTCACACCCCAATTTTTGAAGGATAAATTTTAAAAATTTTGGCATGATAAAACTTAAAATACTAACATCTTATCCTGATTTAACAACAATACCAAACATCTCGAACTCAAAAGCGGAAAGTAAATATCATTCAACCCATCTCTGAGTTAAATATTACACTTCCTTGTTTACATAAACCTGCAACACAAGAACATGAGAACAATCTCATGAGTTTAATACAGTCAACCCAAATAACAAAACTATACAGAGTACAGCAAAAACCAAAAAGAACCTGTCACTAAGCCTCCGCCTCAACCCTGCTGATCTTCACCTGCAGGTCTAACCCCAACACCAATAATTGGTGCACTTGGATCGTAAAATAACAAACCCGGTAAGCTAAATAACCTGTATGAGAAATCTCAAAAAATAACACAACACTTCTTACGATCATTTACCTCACAAGAGCAATTAAATCAATAATTAAATCCATAAATCCAACACATTTTCAAATAACATGTACCCATGAGTCCCAGATATTAATAAATACCCCTCATCACCTACAACCACAAATGGTGTACCCATGGGTCCCAGATACCATTAGGTATCTCCCATGACCTACACTGACAGACGGACTAGAGATCTATTCCTAACCGCAACCAATCACCCAGCCAAAGGCTTAGAATCCGGTTACTGTCTAATATAAATCACAAATGATAATTGGGTCATAACCGTAACCAATCACCCAATTAAAGGCTTGGAACCTAGTTTGACTATCAAATAAAAATCACAAAATTAATCATTTCATCATAACCGTAACCAATCACCCGATTAAAGGCTTGGAACCCGGTTTAACTATTTAAACAACAACTCATAATATAACATCATCATCATTAACAACTCAAGATCTCATCATAAAATTATATCCTTGGCATAGATATATTTATATGAACGATATTTATATTCCACAAAAATAATCTATCTATCAATAACCAAGAATATTATGATCACATGAACCTTAAAAATAATCATATAATAAAAACAAACTTGTTTTATCTTACCTATAAGCCGTTGGCGATCAAGCTCATATATTTTAAACAATAAAAACATAATAATTTTATTTATTTATAATCATCATAATCATTAACAAAAATCAATCATCATAATAACCATCATCATCATAATCATTATCATCATCATAATCCGCATCACCAAAATCAATCTTCATAATCATCAACAAAATCATTAAAAAAAATTGATGGGTCCCAAAGTGGACCTTGATGAGAATTACTCACCTAAATTCTCCCGCTACGTCTTCACAAAAACACAAGGAACAAGCTCACTAACAACTCCACAAGCTACTTAATTAACACAATTAACAACCTTAGAAACCAAAGAACATAAGGATAACACAATACTCTTAAACTAACCCTTATCTCAAGGGAGGATAACTTCCCAAAGTCATTTAACTCAACGACACTATAGAGCTGCCTCAAGTCTTCGAAACCTAAACTCAAAACCACCAAGTCAAACCAATAACTTCAGGTTCTAACATGCAAACCTTGCTCAAAACCTAACAATACTATCTCTCAACAAGTTCACAGTAGCAAGAGCTAGCTAACCACAGGAAACTAAGGCTGCAACTCAGCCGGACGCGCTCCCACGCGGCGAGTGAGCCCCACGCGCTACTACCGACTTCCGAATTTGAGAAAACTCAAAACAACAAAATTGTAGATTGAAGGGAGGGAAACATCTTTTAAACCTGATAGTTGAGCCAAATCGGCTGGAATCGGCCGAAAAACGCCCCAAGGCCCCCAACCCGAATTCGAAACCAAACCTGCAAATCATAGCTCAAAACCTCAAAATCTTGCTTCAAACTAAGCCTAGCCACAACCAGAAGGAGGAGAGGACCAAAACTCACCTATTGTTGCCCCTCATCACCACCGCAAACGGCGGTTCCTATTGGTGACACAGCCTAGCTCTTCTCCGTCTCTGGCTTGCAACACCGTGCTATACCTGCCAAGGATTGAAGAGGGCGTCCGTGTGAGTCTAACGGGACCGGTGGCTTCTCCATTGGTGGCCAGAAAAAGAAGAACTCTGGCAAGACCGTAGCAGGTCCTCCACCTCGTGGGGGCATCCAGGCAACGCGACAACATGCGGCGCTACCCCAGGAATGGAGAGGAGGTTGGCGTGAACCGAATGGGACTGGCATCATCGATTTTGGTGGCCGGACGGCGGACTTCTGCTCCGGCGAAGGTCCGGCGGGGTGTGCGGCTTGGGGAGAGAGAAGAGAGAGAGGGAGTTGGGTTTTTCTGAAATTAGGTTTCCTACCCCAAAAATTTTCTATTTAACCCAAAATCCCATAAGGCCACGAACTACCACTAACCATAACTTTCTCATACGACATCCGTTTCACACGTTCCATATGTCTACGAACTCTTATCGACAAGTTCTACAACTTTCATGAAGGAAGTTTTCAAAGATTACTTACGAAAAATAAAGTCAACTTTTTGACCTCTTAAAAGTCAAAACACCGTAAATAAACTTCCGAAACTTCAATTTCGCATAACCCAATAAAATTTCCATAAATAATCCTTCATTAAATATGGGAATAAAACAACGAAAATGATAAGAAAAACTTGGGGTATTACGGTTGGACCTGATCTTGATCTGATCCAGCTCGATACCTTTCAGGTCACCCACCACGCTGCGGACGAACCTTTCGTCGGCATACCCATATTCATTGAGTATCTACCGAATTGGGGTCTTTTGGATCTGGGGAAGAGTAGGAGCGGGAGCACTCAAAGTTACTAGGTTGCCACCCAAAGGACCTGCTGACTTTTGCTTCTTCCGAGGTTGCGATGCGCTAGTCACGCTCATACTAGTCAAAGTCATGCCTTTATCTCGATGAGACTTCGACTTCTTGGACGAAGGTTTCTTCTTCTTCTCCCCCAAGTTGACGTTGACAATGTCACCGGTCCTCCCAGTCACCTCTGTGTCATCAGGCGGCTTCCCGTACCCCTAGTCGGGAATCTTCAGAAGTACAGCGTCCTCCGAGACGCGGGCGATAGAGTCTGTGACGTTCACCTCGGTGTGGGCAGCCACCTTCCAAACCTTCAGGAGGTCGCTCAGCAGGTCGAAGTCCAAGTCCATGTCGCGTGGGTGTGAGGGACGGGGTTTGCGCTTGGGAACTTTAGCTACCAACAAACGCAATAGTCAAATATAACAGAGAAAAAAATACAAGTATAAAAAGAACAAGCGAGAGACATTTAATCGGGAACCCTATCAGGTATACGGCCGAGTTCACAGTGAACTAGCACACTCCACCGGGTCAAGTTGTACGAGCTACGATCCTCGTCTGATGGCTAGGCCGCAAATATCCGAGAGATACGTCTCTTCTCAAGCTCCGACAGCGAGAAGGACTAATCCCAGATATACCTAAACCGGTTGGGCACAACGTACGTCTGGTAGTTTCTTTGCCATCGAGCACCGGCAAACATGACCTTTGAACACTAGTTGTTTTTGATAGATGTTGGAAGATCGATAACGGGAGGCAAGTAATCTCGAGAAGAAAATAACACACACGTCGCAGTTCTGCTTCTTTGAGTAAGAGAGGCGGTAGAGGGCACAAAATTAGTTCATTGTTGGTCATCCCATGTCGGACAAGTAGTACATGCAGCAAAAGGACAACATGGTTCATAGCATGATTCTTTGGCGCTTGGGCCCGAATCCAGTCTTCCACTTGCAGGACCCTTGTGTTCAGGGTATCATGGCGCTCCTTGTAGTCCTCGAGCTTTTCCATGCTATTCTTGCTTCCGAAGAAGGAAGCCTCCTGCTGTTGCTGCAGCTTGGTGTCGTGGTCGTCCAAGCAACGGGTTTGGACCTCCAAGGCTTTTGTAAAGGCCACCTTGCTCTGATCCAGTTCTGTCTAGATCCTTTGCAGAGAGCCAGTCAACATATCCTTGTCCTCCCTGACTGTGCCAGCCACGTAGTTGAATTCCTCGCTGAGCCTAGCGTGGTTCTCCTGGTTCGCGAGCCAGATTTCCTTATCCTTAGCGACCTGCGCGGAGAGGTCTTGGACGTTTTGCTGGGTGGCTTCGACTTTCAAGCCGAGCTCACTCCTGAGCGAGCCGATCTCATTCTTGAGATCGCTCCTTAGTTCTTCAAACATCTTGCGGACTTCCTCTGTGGACAGAGTAGGTCCTGCGTCTGGGGTTGGTTGTGAATCTGTCATTGTTTTCTTGGTATGGTCGGGGTTGCCGAACCGAGCGAGGATCTCTTCTTTGGTGAGAGATCTGCAAGCCGCGCTGTTATGGGGTTTGAATTGCGGAGACTTATGCTTCAAACAAGAAATCGAAGGTCTCCGGTATGGGGAGTCGTCTGACTTCCCTATGATTACTAGAAAATTGAACTCCCGGTCCCACTGGGCGTGCCAATGTTTTGGCCCACGTCCTCAGTAGAGAGCGATGAGGAGATTGTGCTTCCAAAAGTAAAACAATGTGTGCGGGGCGTGCCACCTCGCGGACGAGGAAAGACAACGGTGCGCGTTCTTGACTTCTAACCAGGCGAAAGAGAGTTCCGGTGCCACCTCGCGGACGAGGAATTTACGAGCCTAATCTTCTCGGTCACCTGTCGATCGATACTCACTGTTAAAGCGAGCAGAGCAACAAAGGGAAATCGGGGACGAGTCCTGACGGGCTCCGAGATCTAAGGCAGGGTGCGCTTAGAACGTTAGGGTTTTCGAGGACGCTCGAAGGTTTGCAGTTGTACTGTTTGTTTGTTTGATTGATTGTGTGTTTGTTGAGAGAGAGTCCTTTCTGTAAGACGTGGAGCTTCTTTATATAATCATCTGCAAGCAACCCGCGGAGACCTAATCAAAATCCACTTCGGACTCGACAATTAGAATCCCACAAGGATACGATCAACTCGCCAGCCGTGCGCTCCATGCAACACGTGTCAAACCAACTTCGCTTAGGTCTTGTTCACCGCCTCGCATCATTCCACTGTAGTGTCGTACGCGAACTCAAATACTAAGCGATCTTATCCCGAGGGTATCATCGTCCATTTCTAACTCTACCTCGCCATGCACTGTAGAGTCCCACGCGAACTGGAAATAAGGATCCCGCGAGGACATCGAATCTCGCGAGGTATCGGAATCTTTTGGATAAAATCCTCGTCACGTGCTGCCAGACCTCGCCACCCTTCGTGGGCTAAAAAGGCCACAGGTATTGGCCCAAATGCTATCCAAAACGTGTCTCGAATCTTGGACCGAAAATACCTACTGGGCTTAAACAACTCTCGCCATGCCATACGGAAATCAACTGATTCAACTTTGCCTTGTTGAAGTTAACGAGAGATCGTGCATTCTCAATGGTTATAGGTCAGCTCTCATTCCAATCAGCATCGAATTGGTGAGTCAAAATTATCAACAGAATTTCTTGTCACCAACACCTTCCATGTCCATCAGTACGTGTTTTAATTTATTCACCGGCGGGTTGGTACTCAAACCGGTTAAAACAGTCCCAACACACTGCAATTTGTCGTTATACTATACCATGTGGCCATGCCGGACCCCCTGTCCGGGGTCCCATGAAGGGAGGAACCGGTAAGTACAGCTCTCATACAAAAATATATAAAGCAAATATCTATCGATCGGCATCACCATGCAGTTTTTATAGTATTTTAGCCTATAATTATGTTAGTTGTAGCATTGTTTAACAAAGACCTCCATTATCAAACCAAGTATAGTCCACTATCAAGTCAATGTTTTTTTTTTTTGATACGACTATCAAGTCTATGTTTACTTTTCTTATGACTGACACTGATCCATTCCCATTATCCTTATCCAAGTCATTCCAATCATAGATGCCATGAAATTCACACTGCAACTTCATGGCCAACAACCCACCCACACAATGAGAAATTGCACATGAAAATGCAAGAAGAAAAAGTAAAAAAGAAGAAAGAAATGAAAAGTTGTTAAGGCCATCCATTCTCTTCCCTCAATGATTATAAATAAAGCTTCCCAAAGATGCTGCAACGCCAAGTACAATTATATTAGTGCTCACTAAGAGGTGACCAGTAAGGGGAGCAAGGATATCTCTCTAGCTAGGTCATAACAGAAAGAGAGATAGAAAACTCAAGGTGAGAGAACATGGCATCCCCTCCTACCTCCTTAGTGTTCAATGTGCAAAGACGGCAGCCGGAGCTGGTTTCACCGGCTAAGCCAACACCGCGAGAGCTCAAACATCTCTCTGATATCGATGACCAAGAAGGTCTTCGGTTTCAGATTCCTGTCATACAGTTTTACCGCTATGATCCCTCTATGAAAGGAAAGGACTGCGTGAAAGTGATTCGGGAGGCGATATCACAAGCTCTAGTGTTTTACTATCCTTTTGCCGGTAGGCTTAGAGAGGGGCCTGGCCGGAAGCTTATGGTGGACTGTACCGGCGAGGGTATTCTCTTCATTGAGGCCGATGCTGATGTTACGCTCCGCCAATTTGGTGATGCTCTTCAACCTCCATTTCCTTGCTTGGAGGAGCTTCTCTATAATGTTCCTGGATCCGATGGGGTCCTTAATTCCCCACTCTTGCTGACACTACCAGAAGAAAGGTTATAGCCGACGAAAAAAAAAAAACCAGGCCGACGAAGCATTTTTTCGTCGGCTATAGTGGGCTTTAGCCGACGAAAATTTTTTTCGTCGGCTAAGATAAATTTTCGTCGGCTATGATGTCCACTTTAGCCGACGAAATTTTATTTCGCCGGCTATTTTAAATTTTCGTCGGCTATGACACACTTTAGCCGACGAAAAAAAATTTCGTCGGCTAAAGAATTTATGTCGTCGGCTAAAGTGCAAAAACCATGGCCGACGAAATATTTAAAGGTTTAGCCGACGAAATTCATGGTCGTCGGCTAAAGTGCTTTATATTTGCAGATCTGGGCAGCAGCAGCTCATTTCGAAAAAAAACGGAAAAAAAAACGGGAGAAGAAAAAAGGGGAGAAAAAGTTTGGGTGTTGTCGAAATCTGTCCATAATCAGTTTGTGGAGCCATATATAGGTACGTATATGTATATATATGTTGATTAATTGAGTTTTATTTGAGTTGATCGATTTTAATTAGTGTGATTAATTGAGTTTATTGATTTTGATTGTGATTGAGTTGATTAATTTTGAGTACGTTGGATGTATATATATGTGTTGATCGATTTGGTTGATGATTTGAATTGATAATATATATGAATTAATTTGTTGTTAATAAATAGTAAATATATATATATATATGTTAATATTAATTTATAATATTATTGTGTTGATATGGTATGAAGTTGTTGATGATATATATGAGTTCATAATGATAATTTCGTAATTAATTAGTTGTAGTACGTACGTAGAATATATATATACTAAATGAATTGAGATTTTATATATGGCATGAAATTTTATTAATAATTAGCTAGCATCGTTATAAATATATATATATTTTGTTATATTTTCAGGATATGGATAAGAGTTGGATTTCGCTTCCAAAATGGGACAAAAGATACGGTGCAGGAGTTATGAGTTTTCTAGAATATGCGATGGATAATGCTAACGGGAATACAATTTTCTATTGCCCGTGCACGAAATGTCAGTGTCGCAGCGATATGTATCGATTTCCCATTGACAAAGTATGGCAGCACCTGAGGAGTAACGGGTTTTGGGAGAAGTACACATGTTGGTTATATCACGGTGAAACATCATCAGGGGGTCCGCATGATCATGGCCAATTTTCCGAGACGGGCAGTGCTAGTACATCCAACGATCCAACAACGACATTCATCAACGACATGTTTCCTTATGAGAGCGGTGTATGCGCTCAAGGACAGTATATGCCTGACCCGGTGCAGCCCTTCCCTAGAGCTGTGAACACTGCTGGTATTGAAAAGTACAACAAACTGCTTGCTTTCCAACAGACCCCTGTGTACCTCGGTTGTCAGAAGACCGTTCTTGAAAGTGTGATGGACGTAATGAGGATTAAAGTTGAGACAAAATCGACCGTGAAGGCTGTTGATGAGTATCTACAGTACACTGCTTCGATGCTGCCCAACGGTCATCGTCTTCCTACCACTCATCGGAAGGTCCGATGTATCCTGAAAGATCTTGGGCTTTCCTACATCAAGATCCATGCATGCAGATATGACTGCGTTCTCTTTTGGGGTAAAGATCCAGAAGGGAATGACCTTGGTGGCCTTGACGCATGTCCGGTATGTCACACTGACAGATATAAGCTGACTCCTGCAGGCAACAGGAAACCTGTAAAGGTACTTCGGTATTTCCCTTTGACGGATAGGTTGGAGCGGTTGTACATGTCTTCACACACGGCCGAAGCGATGAGATGGCACGCTGATAGGGAATTGCATGACGAAGATACCCTTATACACCCTGCTGACGGGGAGGCTTGGAAGCATATAGACAGGGAGTTTCCTCAATTTGCGTCAGAGGTCCGAAATGTGAGGCTCGGGCTCTCATCCGACGGGTTCAACCCTTTTGGGAACATGAGTCTGCAATACAGTATATGGCCGGTGATTTTGGTACCGTACAACCTTCCCCCATGGATGTGCATGAAGAAGGAGTACAATATGTTGAGTTTGTTGATTCCGGGGCCCGGTTATCCGGGGAAGTGTCTCGATGTGTACTTGAGACCTTTGATTGAAGAGCTTAAATTTTTGTGGGACGTTGGTCATCCCACTTATGACAAGTACACGCACGAGATGTTCCAGATGCATGTCATGGTTGTTGGCACCATCAGTGATTTTCCTGCCCGTGGGATGTTGTCGGGCAACGTTGTTAGGGGATACAAGGCTTGTCCAGAGTGCCTTAGCGATGAGGGGAGCAGCAGTCATTGCAACAAGATATGCAGATTGGGTCACCGTGCTTTCCTTCCATATGATCACGAATGGCGGTTCGATGAAAAGGCATTTGATGGGACCGTAGAACACGGCGTGCCTCCCAGAAGATGGACGGGGGAAGACATTTTAGCGGTGCTTAATGAGTACGATTTTGGGCAGCTCAGCAATCATCCCAACATTGTGGCGGCTATACCTGAAAGACCCGACAGGTACAAATTCTGGACACATAAGAGCATATTCTGGGAACTCCCATACTGGAGTAAGTTGTTGATCAGGCACTACCTGGATGTGATGCACATAGAAAAGAATGTGTGCGACAGTGTGGTGGGCACAGTGCTGAATTTGGAGGGGAAGACGAAAGACGGTCCTAAGGCACGCATTGATCTAAAAAAATGCGGAATAAGAAGACATTTGTGGTTGAAAGAAGGGAAGAAAAAAATGCCTCAAGCTCCTTACACCGTGAAGCCTGACCAGAAGAACCTAATTTTCAGGTGGATGAGTTGTGTGAAGTATCCTTCAGGCTATGCAAGAAATATTGCCCGGTGTGTGAACTTCCGGGACAATAAGATGTACGGGTTGAAGAGTCATGACTGTCATATCCTGCTGCAACGTCTCTTCCCTGTTTTCATTCGACCGTTCCTTCCCCGTCAGGTGGTGGAGCCGTTAGTAGCGTTGGGAAGGTTTTTCCAGAAGTTATGCACACGGGAAATTTCTCGATGTGACCTCCGGGAAATGCAAATGGACATCATTTATATCATGTGTAAATTTGAGAGGATATTTCCTCCAAATTTTTTTGACATCATGCCTCACCTGATGATCCATCTTCCCGAGCAATTGTTGCTTACCGGTCCAGTACACTACACTTGGATGTATCCCATGGAAAGGTACGTTTTTTACTTTCATGAATTCCTCAATACATATACATGTTCAATAATCATAACATTTTGCAACTTGATTTACAGGCAACTTGGAGACTACAAAGATTATGTGGCTAATAAATCCGCTCCTGAAGGATGTATAGCTGAAGCATATATTGCGCACGAGTGCGTCACCTACATGAAGTTGTATTTAGGAGCGTTGAAGGAAACTCCGCAAACCATGCCGGTAGATGTACCGAAGTTCAATCTTTCCATAGTCTCTAGTGATGTTGAAGTGTATGGAATTTTGCCAAACTCCTACAAGTTGCAACCACATGAGCTAGTCATTGCCCACTGGTGGGTATTGATTAACTTTCCAGAAGTTGAATACTGGAAAGACATCCATCTCAATCATCCCAACATTGCCGGTGATCTCGAGTACCACAACAGGGAGTTCGCAGATTATTTTGGCGGTTGGGTACGTAATTTAATTTTTCTCTACGGGTTTATGTTTATTGCATAATTATCCATATTTACAGTTGAGATGGTTGGTTGCAGATGAACCATATTCAATCTGATGGTCACCCAAATTGGTCGCACGAACTCAGACTTCTAGCCATGAAGCCGATAGTCTCAAGAGTTTATCCGATGTGCAAGGTGAATGGCGTGCAATTTATATGCGAACAAAGAGACAGCAGAAAGAGAACACAGAATTCTGGGGTCATGGCACATGGTGGGCGGAATGGAGTTGACTATTACGGTGTTCTTGATTCAGTGGTGGAACTCGTTTACGGTGAAGGCATGACAGTGCACCTCTTCAAGTGTAGATGGTTTGATACTAGGCCGCAGAGCATGAAGACCGATCAGTACGGAATATTATCGGTGAACACTGCTACAAGTTCTTACGAGGATGACCCCTTCGTTTTTGCCACATCGGTAAAACAAGTGTTTTATCTTGATGACCTTGCTAAGGGTGACGCGTGGAAAGTAGTCAACCTTGTGCACACTCGAAACATTTATCGGGCGGCTACACTTGGAGAGGCCGAAGACGAGGAAGAAGATGTTGCGTATCAAGAGCCCAACGCAATAGGTATTCCTAACTCCTCTACCATTCGCCTTAATAATTTTAAAGCGGGTCGTTCGGTGCGAATTCGTGATGAAGAGCCAAGGCTTGTTGATGTTGATCCAAATCAAGAGTCAGACGAAGACTCTGGCGATGAGGAAATACATATATTACCAGAAATTAATTCTGACACCGAAGAAGACTCATCGGATGATTCCGATTACGAGCCTTAGTTTTAATGTATGATTCCGATTAATTTGTATAATTTTTCAAAGACTTTTTCCTTTATAGTTTACACATGTTGAATTCATATTTCAGTTATGAATATATGAGATTTTGGTGATACATGATGAACAGGGTTTTTTAAATGTATGGTTTATGAATATCGTCTGTTTTTTTTTTCCCTGTTTTTTACTTTAGCCGACGAAATATACTATAATTCGTCGGCTAAGATGTTTTTTGCCGACGAAAAAAGCCTTATTTCGTCGGCCATAGGTGTGTAATATTTATTTTAATTACACACTTTAGCCGACGAAATAAACTGTGATTCGTCGGCTAAACTACCTTAGCCGACGAAAAAAGACTTAATTTCGTCGGCTAAACTTGTTTTTTTATTTTTTTTAATTACTCACTTTAGCCGACGAAATACAATGTAATTCGTCGGCTAATATGGTTTTTGCCGACGAATAACCTAATAATTCGTCGGCTATAGTTATTTTTTTAATATATACTATAGCCGACGAATATGTTAGGGTATTCGTCGGCTAAACCCTAAAATATTTCTATTACCTACTATAGCCCTATGTTCGGTGGTTATTTTGCGTAAAATTTTTATACGACTTGTTGCGTGTCATCGGTTTGAAACTATTTTCAGTTGGAGGTCCGGCCAAAATACGTAATTTAGACGGTCGAACTTAATTTTCCGTGCGTTTAGGGGTTTGACTTACGAGATTGACCGTCCGGATCGAGCCCTTATTCTTTTCGGATCAAGTTGAATTTTTTCCCATACATGTATTTTATCATGGTGGTCAGATCTGACGGCTGGATTTGTGTTTCTCAAGTTTGATCATCACGATCACAACATGTGTACTAATGTTGTATAACTTGTTTACCAAGTGTTATGTAAATGTTCCGTTTCAAAAACAAACTATACGTAGATCCTTCAAACGTAAAAAAGTCGTGAAATAAGACATGACTAGAATGGTGAAATAAGTCTACGGTTGAAAAATCACGGTATTCCGGTCATGTCTCGGTGCCGATAGTTGCGGTTAATTCAATTTTCCATTCTTTCTCCCTATGGGTAGCCCCGGTTTCGGTGGTTATTTTGCGTAAAATTTTTATATGACTTGTTGCGTGTCATCGGTTTGAAACTATTTTTAGTTGGAGGTCCGGCCAAAATACGTAATTTAGACGGTCGAACGACCTTTTCCGTGCGTTTAGGGGTTTGACTTACGAGATTGACCGTCCGGATCGAGCCCTTATTCTTTTCGGATCAAGTTAAATTTTTTTCCATACATGTATTTTATCATGATGGTAAGATCTGACGGTTGGATTTGTGTTTCTCAAGTTTGGTCATCACCAGAACAACATGCCAAATGTATAAAGGTTTAGCCGACGAATTTCAAAGCTTTAGCCGACGAATTTCAAAGGTTAGCCGACGAATTTCAAAGGTTTAGCCGACGAATTTTAAATGTTTAGCCGACGAATTTCAAAGGTTTAGCCGACGAATTTCAAAGGTTTAGCCGACGAATTTCAAAGGTTTAGCCGACGAATATATGTATAGCCGACGAAATTTAGTTCTTTAGCCGACGAACAAATTATTTCGTCGGCTAAAGTCCTCGGGTTTTAATTGCGAACCCTAGCCTCCTCCCTCATTTCTGCAGTTTTTCAACCCTAGCCCTAGCCTCCTCCCTCCCGGTCTCCTCCTCCTCCCTCCTCCCTCCCGGTCTCCCGGTCTCCTCCTCCTCCCTCCCGGTCTCCTCCTCCTCCCTCCTCCCTCCCGGTCTCCCGGTCTCCTCCTCCTCCCTCCTCCCTCCCGGTCTCCCGGTCTCCTCCTCCTCCCTCCCGGTCTCCTCCTCCTCCCTCCTCCCTCCCGGTCTCCCGGTCTCCTCCTCCTCCCTCCTCCCTCCCGGTCTCCCGGTCTCCTCCTCCTCCCTCCTCCCTCCCGGTCTCCCGGTCTCCTCCTCCTCCCTCCCGGTCTCCCGGTCTCCTCCTCCTCCCTCCTCCAGCTAGTGGTGCTGTTTGTCTGCTCAAGGTACGCTCCCATAAACTTTGAAATTCATCGATTTCTTTTCTGCAAATAAAATATATGGATTGATGATTGCTTCTGCGTTTTGAATTTTGGTTGTATAAAACTGAGAATGTATGGAATTTATTTGGATATGTGCTAATAAAATTGAGGTGTGTATGCAGTAGTTGGATATGTGCTAATAAAATTTATTTTAATGTAATCATGTTGATGTTAAATTTGTAAATTATATTGGACAAGTGAGTTGTGTAAAAATCGGATAAATATTTAACAAATAATAATTTAAAAGGTTGTTAAATTATAAAAATGATGGTTAAAAAAACAAAGTGACCCAGCGAAGTTGTAACATTTTAAATTATTGTAACATTTTAAATTTTTGTAATTTTTAACATTACAAAATTTTAAAATTATTGTAACATTTTAAATTTTAACATTTCTGTAATTGCGGAATATTATGAATAAATTGTTTTAATATTATTGAATTGTTGTTTTGTAATTTTTAATATTATTAAAAATTTTAACACTAGATTAACTAGAGAATCGGGATGAAAACGCGAAGTTGAAGAAAGGAATAAAACTTGTAATCTATTTTTTTTGTTAATTTAATTTGTATTAATTAAATTTGTTTTGTAAATTAATTTGTGTTAATTTAATTATGTTAGTTTATGTGTTTATTTTTGGATTTATGTGTTTATTTTTGAATATATGTGTTAATTTATTTTTGATTTCGAATTTAGTTTTACGATATGTTAGTTAATATATAATATTGTTATGTAAGTAAAATATATATATATATATATATATCTATATATATATATTGGTATTTGCGTGTAAATTTTTATTGAATAAGTATAATTTTAAAAATAGGATGAGCGGCTTTTTTCGATCGAAGAAGAGTTCGAAGGGCCAAAGGTCCGAATCGTCTGAGGGAACCTCTAGCAACCCTCAAACGACGTTTCAGGGCCACATGACAGCCAGACGTGCGAGCCTTCTGGAGACAGCGCCGGAGGTGCCCGTTTCATCGAGGCAGGCGGCCGTCCCTCGTTCCCCGAGGCCCTTCACGGAGGTGTCTGCACCTCGTATGCCCGAGATACACCGGGCGCCCACTCCGGGTCCTACTTCTTCGGATAGTGGGTCATCTGGGGTACAGATGCCGCCGCCTCATCTGTTCCTTCCGCGGATGATACCGGCGATACCTGTAGTCGATGACTCAGGGACGCCGATTTATCCACTGCCCTCGCCAGTGGCTCCATCAGCGGCGTACCGGTTCCTGCCTTTTGATACGCCTCTTATTTCTGCGAGGGTATCATCATCGGCGACAGAGCCGGAATCCGTCGCGAGCTCCTCAGGTAATCAGTCAAGCAACTTGATTACTTTTAAAGGGTCATATATATATATATATTTTAATAATCAATTTGGCCGAATCATGTCATAGGCACAAAGAAGAAGAGAGGCCCCGTCACAGGGAAAGCTCTCGAGAAGATGGTGAGTACCATGGGGAGGATCCCCATCGATACTGACGAGGATGTACTCCGGCCGAGTGGGTGCTCTCATTAGGGATAGAGTCCCTATGCTGTGGTCCGACTGGGGCGAGGTCCCGCAGGAGGTTAAGGACATGGTCCACAACGCGATGTCGGTGAGTTTATGGAAGCATATTATGTATTAAATTGTTGATTTCTCGAAAAGCTAAACTAATAATAATCGGTTAAATACAGGTGTGGTTTGAGGTTCCCGAGCACCTGAGGGACAGCTGGGCCGACGTTACGCATGGGGGAAGGTACGTTGGGAAGTTAATGAAAAACAATTTTGTATGTGATATTAATAATATTTCTAATATTTTTGTTGTATCTGTAGGTACAAGGAGTGGAAGAACGAGCTGCGGACCCATTGGACTAAGCACGGGAACGCACGTTCTGGTACCCCTACTGAGTTCCAGTACAGGGAGTACGAGTGGCGTTGGCTTCTGACATCAGAATTCAACAACCCTCGTAAACAGGTATTTAAATAAATTAGTTAGTTAATTTAAAAATAAGTACGTGCGTTTTAAAATATTCTACTAATAGTTTACTTTTTTCTTTGAAGGCGGTTTCCCGGGTGAACGCTCAGAACCGGCAACGCAACACAAGGAACCATCATGCCGGTTCTAGACCGTTCGGTGTCTTCATGGACGAGGCGGCCAAGGAACATCCAGAAGTCAACCCCTACGTCTATACGTACGAGAAGGCATATCCTGACTCCCAGGAGGATATTGTAAGTCACTTTACGTTTTTAAATTTTTAAATTTATGTAAAAATTTTAATTAATAATTTTTTTCCTATCCATATAGGCGAGGGTGAGGGAGGCTAGTGACGAGGTCCTGAGTACCTTAGTGAGGGAGGGATGGCCGGACACGCAGGATTCCGAGATGTCCGAAGCCATGTCCCGGATCGACAATTCGGATCCGACGATTGGGGCGAGGATCATGGGCACAGCCTTCCCACCGAGAGGAAACAACTTCTACTGCCGAGGTCTAGGAAAGAGAGGCGAGGGGGTCCTGAAGAACACTCCAGGATTTCAACGAAAGGCAACCTCGACCAGTGGCAGCACCACGTCCACGATGCACAGGACGACTCAGCTAGAGTCGGAAGTTCAGAGACTACGAGAACAGCAAGCTGCTCAAGCTGCTCAGGCTGCCTCGCATGCTGCCTCGCAGCAAGCCTATATTGCCTCGATGGCGGCCTTTAATACCGCGCAGGCAGCCTATGTTGCCGAGCTATATGCCATCCAGCAGGCCCAGCAGCAGCAGATGTTGCAGTACATGCAGGACTTTGCAGCTGCCCAGAGTCAGGGACTTCCGCCTCCGCCCATGCCTCCGCCCATGACGCTACCCCAGCCGCCGCAACCTCCGCAGCAGCCCCCAGAAGATGACTTCAATTTAGACGATATAGACTTTACGTAGTTGATAATATACTTTTATGTAAATTGATACTTTTATGTAGTTCATATATTCTTTTATGTGTTTGTTGTTGGTTATATGAAATTGTTAAATATGTCTTTTGCAGCTTGCATGGAATGGTAATTCAGAAATTTCGGGGTTTTTTTTTTTTACTGGAATGCACTTATAGCCGACGAAAAAAGCCTTAATTCGTCGGCTAAAGTTTTTTTTTTTTAAAAAAAAAAGGTTTAGCCGACGAAATAAGCTTTAATTCGTCGGCTAAGTGTCTATAAGGCCGACGAAAAATACAATATTTCGTCGGCCATAGATGTTTTATATTTTTTTATTACAAACTTTAGCCGACGAATATTTTAAATTATTCGTCGGCTAAAGTTTCGAATATAACCGACGACATTATTCGTCGGCTATAGTTCATACTTTAGCAGACGAAATAATGTTGTCGGCTATAGTATGACTATAGCCGACGAAATAATGTCGTCGGCTAAAGGTTGGACTATAGCAGACGATATTATTTCGTCGGCTATAGTATGACTATAGCCGACGAAATTTTTTGTCTCGTCGGCTAAAGTCATTACAGACGACCCTTTCCCGACGACACTATAGCCGACGAACCTTCGTCGGCTAAGGTTGCAGCCGACGAATTTTTTTAACAGGCCGACGAAAATTTTTCGTCGGCTAAACTGCCTGTTCTGGTAGTGTGATTCAGGTTAACCCTTAACCATCCATCATACACTTCTTCATACTCGCACGTACCCTTTAGTTTCACTACGTACTCCATGTTTAAGGATGATTGTTAAACATGCAGTTAATTAACTTGCAATTTTCTTGTGTTTAAATTTCAAGTTTTTTCTGCTATATATCAACTAATCTGTACTGGTAGCCTATATTTTACTGTCAATATATAAACGGACTTTTCTAATATATATGTGTATAGCATATATAGCTCTTTGCAAGACACGAAGCAGGATAAGGACAAAACCGAATAACATGCTTTGTACCACCAAATAAAATGCAAGGCAACCTAACTGTAACATGACTGCATGACTATGCAGGTCAATGATTCCAAGAGTTTGTTGTGTTGTCTTTTGTTTTGATAAGAAAGAAATTATAAAGATTTCACGAGTTTAGCAGCATAAAGATCAGCGTGTACCTATATTATTATTGTACGTTCAATAATATTATCCCTGTTTGGTAATGAACTTGACAGGTGACTCGACTCAAGTGCGGTGGTTTCATCTTTGCCTTGCGTCTCAACCACACCATGAGCGACGCAGCCGGGCTCGTGCAGTTCATGACCGCCGTGGGAGAGGCAGCGCGTGGCGCGCGTGTCCCCTCTATCTTACCAGTGTGGGCTAGGGAGGCGTTCAACGCACGTAATCCACCACGCGTGACATGCACCCATCACGAGTACGATGATGTCCCAGATACACATGGCACTCTCATCCCGCTCGATGACATGGCTCACCGTTCGTTTTTCTTTCGGCCAACTGAGATATCCGCCATCCGTAGATTCCTCCCGGACCACCTCCGCAAGTGTTCTACATTTGAGATCCTCACGGCGGCTCTCTGGCGGTGCCGTACAATAGCCCTTGAGCCAAAAGACCCAGAACAGGAGGTTCGTGTGCTCTGCATTGTGAATGCACGTTCCAAAATAGTGAATCCTCCATTACCAACTGGCTTTTATGGCAATGCATTTGCATTTCCTGTGGCACTCACAACTGCTGCCAAGCTTTGCAAGAACCCGCTCGGCTTTGCATTGGAGTTGGTAAGGTCCGCGAAAGCCGATGTGACCGAGGAGTACATGCAGTCGCTGGCAGATCTCATGGTCATCAGAGGCAGGCCACACTTCACTGTGGTCGGTAC
Source organism: Fragaria x ananassa (assembly GCA_034370585.1). Taxonomy (NCBI): domain Eukaryota; kingdom Viridiplantae; phylum Streptophyta; class Magnoliopsida; order Rosales; family Rosaceae; genus Fragaria; species Fragaria x ananassa. The sequence continues at coordinate 7,707,541 of CP139760.1, forward strand.
GTACCTTGTCTCAGATGTGACTCGTGCCGGGTTCGGAGACGTGGACTTTGGCTGGGGAAAGGCAGCTTATGGTGGTCCAGCCAAAGGTGGTGTTGGGGCCATACCTGGGGTGGCAAGCTTTTACATACCTTTCCGGGACAATAATGGTGAGGATGGTATTGTGGTGCCGGTTTGTTTACCAGCTCCGGCAATGGAAAGGTTTGTGATAGAACTTGATGGTATGTTGAAAGAGAAACCGATTGACCTGCCTGCTCAGACTTCCACTACCTTTATCAAATGTGCTCTGTGATAGTCTTCTTTATAATTTGTTTTCCCCTGAGTGCTTCCTCCATCATGCTTTGGGCGACCACATTTAGCAATAAGCGAAAAAGATTTGTAATACTAGATGATGAAGGTTGTTGTGAAATTCTAATCTATATTGGGTATCTATGTGTATTGGTTTGCTGTGATATATTAGTTTCGGGAATATCTTTTTTAATCAATGGGAACCACCTCTTCTTCTCCTCCCCCATTGCTTTGAATGTTTCGCATTTAGCTGCATCTAATGTTTAAGGGGAATGATTCGCATTTTTCTTTTTTAAAGACCGGTTTCCTCTGCTAGAGAAATTGGGAGGGAAGAAAAAATCTCATCTTCAAAAGCATTCCAAAGCAATCCAATCAACTCAGGGGTCAGCTACTTCAGCCCATTCAAGTGTTATTTAGCAACTCCTTCATGCCGGTTTGCTAAGGGCAACTCCATCCGTGGTTCTATAACCTTGGTCCTATATTAGCACTTCTTCATCTCCAACAGGAAGAAAAGGGTGGTTCTGGTCTTGGAAATATAAGACTAAGTCCTATTCTCAGTCCTAAATTTGAGACAATTCCAAGACTAAGACTCGGGACCACACGAAATTGTGATGGGCTAGTGTTGCCCCAGACGTGACACGCTCAGATCGAAGGGGGAAGAAAACGTGTTTTGTCCTATTCGGTGGTGAAGAGAACGCACTTCTTCTTGACTGGGAGAAGAAAATGCTGCAAACTGGGCCCCGCCAGAAGAGCATGTGGGCAAGTTGTCCCCTAGTTGCTGTTGGGGTCTTCCAAAATGAATGGGTTAGATTTCGTCTTGGTCTTCCAAATGAATGGGCAGATTTGACGAGACCATCGGTGGTCATTCAATGGCAATAAAACCAATTAAGGTCTTGATTCGATTTAATTAAAAGATCATGGCCTCCATCATAATAATTTCATTTTTAAATCAAAATAGATTTTAAAAAAAAAATACCACTAAGTCAGAAAAGTACGTGTATATACATATTTAAAACTTATATTTATTAAGAATAATTTAAAATTAGTGATAAAAATAAAATATGTAGTTTTATTTATTTAATAAGGTAAACATATTTTTAATATAATAATCATGGTAAACTTATTTTAAAGTGAATATAGGATCTCATATAAGACTCATTGTTGGAGATGAAAAAATGAGTCTTATATGAATAATGCAATAAGAGGTCTTAAAATGGTTATAGGACCCAATTATAGAACTTATGGTTGGAGTTGCCCTAAACTGAACTTTGATGGACCAGTTTTCCACAACAACGCTTCTGGATTTGTCATCAGAGATCATGAAGGCTAGCCCATCGTCAGGCCCGCTCACCTGCGGGAGAGTTTTTACGGGACAGAAAGGGACGGCCCATCCATGACCGTTAGATCTAATTGAAGTTGATCTGAGGGCTGAAAAGAAGCTTCACCCTAATTGTGAGTTCACACTAGATAACCACCCATCTTTCTATCCTTTTTCTCCTTTCTCTCTCTCGTTGAGAAACCCAGGCGATGTAGAGCAGTTCCAAACTTCCAATTAAACATGATGAAAACCCAAAGAATCAGACCACAGTTTGCACAGGTTAAAATAGAAAATCAATCATCTTTTGTTCTTAAATTGGAAAAGAATGGTTCTGGGATTTCATTCAACCAGAAATCTTGAATATGGAATTTTGTGCACCCTTGAATCAAAACCAAATTGGAAAAGAATGGTTCTGGTGCATCAATGCCAGCAACGCCGCCCTCCGCCTCATAGCACGCCCTTGGTCGCCAAGTCTCTCCACCGACAACCAACCTCCTACCTCTTCTGTTACGCCGACTTCTCCTTCCTCTTCTCCGACCCTTACTCCCTTTCTCTCTCCAACCCGACTTGGCCCAACTCCACTGCAACCCCCTCCCCCACATTCGTCCACTCTGCCTCTCGCGCCTTCTCCGCCAAACACGGCATTGCCGTCGTCATCGAAGTTTCTCACGCCGACCTAGCCTTAGTAGAAAATAAGGATTCAATATGGTTTGGTATAGTTCAATGTATTCTTCTCCATATAGGAGGTTTATATAAAGATACAATTGTAGTGCTAATAGGAAAATATTTCCTACACCTATACATAATATTCAACCTACACATACAAAGAAAGTAAATATATTCAATATATTCTACACTCCCCCTCAAGTTGGTGCATAGATATCGATCATGCCCAACTTGCCAACCGAGTTGTCAAACACTTTCCTTGACACGCACTCCTTTTGTGAGAACATCTGCTAATTGATCTTCCGTATACACGAAAGGGAAACGCCGAATGATTTTCCTGTCCAAGTTTTCCTTAATGAAATGCCGATCTACCTCCACATGTTTTGTCCGGTCATGCTGAACAGGATTATGAGCAATTTCAATAGCAGACGTGCTGTCACAATGCAAGTCCATGGGTTTCTTGAGTTTGAAACCCAATTCTTTCAATACATTACGAATCCATAGCATCTCACAAACTCCATGTGCCATACCTCGAAACTCTGCTTCAGCACTTGATCTTGCAATGACTTTTTGTTTCTTACTACGCCAAGTTACAAGGTTTCCTCCAACAAATGTAAAATACCCAGATGTAGATCGTCTGTCAATCTTATCACCAGCCCAATCAGCATCTGTGTACCCTACAACTTCCGATTCACCCTTTTTTCAAATAACAAGCCTTTTCCCGGTGCCGTCTTAAGATACTTTAGAATACGATACACTGCATCCATATGCTCTTCGCTGGGACAATGCATAAATTGACTAACCACACTCACAGCATAAGCAATATCAGGTCTAGTATGAGAAAGATAAATAAGTCTCCCTACTAGACGTTGGTACCTTCTTTTATCAGTTGGAACTTGATTCGGATAGATGGCAAGGTTGTGATTCATCTCAATTGGTGTCTCAACAGGCTTGCAGTCAAGCATTCCGGTCTCAGCTAACAAGTCAAGTACATACTTTCGTTGGGATAAAGAAATCCCCGTCTTTGACCTTGCAACTTCAATTCCGAGAAAATATTTCAACTGTGCAAGGTCCTTCATCTCAAACTCTTTTGAAAGGTACTTCTGTAGAGCCTCCATCTCCTTTGGGTCATCTCCTGTAACAATCATATCATCAACATACACAATCAGAGCAGTGATCTTCCCTTGACTACGTTTGATGAACAAAGTATGATTTGAGTTGCTTTGTCAATAACCAAATGTCTTCATTGATTTGGAGAATCTTCCAAACCAAGCTCTAGGAGACTGCTTCAAACCATACAGAGAATTCTTCAACTTACAAACCTTTCCAACATCGCAAGGTCTACATTTGACTCCTGGGGGCATGTCCATATATGTAACACCCTGACCTAGGTGTTAAAAATATAAACGAATAAAATAAATAAGGAAATCCTAATTCGAAAATGAGATAGGATCTCATAATTAAACAAAACGACAAACATTTTTGTCGCGTTTGGAACCTAAAATTTATTTTGTTAATTTGCGGCTGCACCCAAAACTTGATTGGACTGCCTACGTACCCTTTTAAAGGGATCAAGCCACTCGTAGTTCAACATTCTAATCTACAACTCTACCTTTCCTAACCACCTCACATTTACCACCATAAGTCCAAAATTAAAACCATACTTATGAAATCATCAAACATGCATTCTTTCACCTTGAATCCAAGTTTGATAAGCATTCTAACTAGTTTTTACTATGGACACCCATTAGATATACTATGGACACCCACTTCAACTAAAACCAATCCCAAATCCATACTTAACACTCCAATATCCACTTCCATATATAAGCACAATCCAACCACTGTCTAACAGTAATATTCCTATACCCGATTATCAATTTTAAACGTTAATATCGCTAGTCTTCGGAAAATCCGAAACCTAACCAACATTACTCCAAAAATTGCTAACTTTCCATCAATGGGTTTCTCTCATTTTTAGCAATTTAATAAGCATGAAAAACTGCCCAAAAAGTGGCAGCACCGCCGGCAGCGGCAGCTGGCCGGCAGCCAAACTCCGGTCACCTCTAATCGTCACCAAAATTTGACAGAACCTTCCTCTCAACCTTTCAAACAACTTTCATGAACAACACTAAGCTCAATTCTAGCTCTAAATAGTTCATTTGATCAAGAACAGTAAAACCCGATTTGGGGCTAAAAACCCTAAAATTTCAAAATCTCAAATTCTCCTCACACACTGTGAACCGAGTTACAAGCTTCTATAGGAATGTTGTACTAATCAAACCCAACCTAATCATATAGAGAACTCACTGATTGGTGGCTTGAGGAGGGAGAAATCCGGCTAAAACAGCGACGAACAGTCGCACCTTCTCGCTGTGATTTCTCCCAAACGGCGGTGAGAGGGACGCTGTCACCACTCTAGATCGATAGGTCTCCTCCTTAGCTTCTTGCCGATACCCGTATCGCCGCCCAATTCGGCCTGACGGCGGCGCACGAGGCGGAGAACAGTGGCGGAAGAGAGAGAATCGCGCGGGAGGAGGAGAGAGAGAGGTGAGGTAAGTTTCTGATTTTCTACCTTCCACCTTCGGTAAGTTTCTCTTTTTATACTCTTCACCGAAACAGTAATCTCCCGTTTTTAGACCATAACTTTCTTATACGAACTCCGATTTGTGCGTGTCACGTGTCCACGAACTCGTATTAATGTTCTCTACGACTTCCATGCAGGAAGTTTTCCCATAGCTTCAGAGCCTAACCCAGAAATCCCTAGCACGCTAAAAATCCCTAGTTTTTTTACCTAAAATCCCCAAATTTTGACCCCCACAAAATAACACAACATAAGAAACAAAGTAGAGGCAACATAACAAAAGCAGAAGCAAAACAAACACACAACATACATGCAACATAGCAAAACGTAGAAAGCTTACCAGATTTTTGCCAAAACAGCAACGCCGAACACTCAGAAGGGTGGCAACACCTCGCAATCGCAGTGATCGATAGTGACACAGCGAGAGAGAGAAACCAAAGCAGGGAAAAACCAGACAGAAGTGAGTGAAGTGAGAAGACAGAAAGCGAAGAGGGGGGAACAATTTATATAGAAATAGTGAGAAGTCACCTCGATCCACGAACCGGTGCATTAAAAAACTAATAAACCGAAAACGAGGCACCCCTAGCCATCCAATCAAACTGCAGGATAGTGCCACGTGGCTTAAACCACCGTAGCTTCTTGAAGAAAGAAAGAATGAAGCGACGTGCATTAATTGCTTGGCAGTCATCCCCAGGAATATGACGACATTTGGCGAACATGCATTTAATGCACCTGCCACAGCAACGCAAAAACTTTACAGTGAAAGACCCATCTCGGGTGAGTGTCACCGAGATCCTAACACCAAGTGAAAGACATATCTCAGGTGAGTGTTACCGAGATCGTAAAACCCACTAAAAGACATATCTTAGGTAAGTGTCACCGAGATCATAACACTCACTAAAAGACATCCTCCCTTTAAAAACGGAGCAAGTTGCTTGATAAACCACGGACGGCGTTAACACCCCGTCACTCGAGTAGTAATACCGGATATGGAAATGGTTTGCTACCCTTATCCATGGAAATGTAACACCTGTTCAACCCACGTCATGAGTCCGAACTTGGTGGGACTATGGGCAGGAGGCCATTTGAAGCATAGTGGTCTAAAAGCTTATTTTAGCAAGTCCCTACTCAAGATGTGTCTTGAACGGAAACTTGGATGGACTTGTAGTCTATTATGCATAAAACAACCTCCCAAGCTCGTAAACCAGCAGACATTCCATCATAACCGAGGCCGTCCTAAGGTTCCCACCCATAAGCAGGTTGGGCCGGGCTCAATCTCGGTGGTAAGGCTGGGCTTGGAACGACTGCAGAAGGCATATGGGAGATCTACATTTAAAACAGCAAACAAGGGTAAATGTCCCACATCGTTTTCCAAGAAAAGTAAACCCACGTTGGGCCATAAATACGGCCTGGCCACCAGCTTGTTAGGTATCATTAACTCCCCTAGTAATTACATTCTTCCATCAGATACTGACTTAACCATCGGAGGAGGAAAGACCAAAAGTTCCCAGTCATCATTTTGTTTATAGGTCAACGGGAGGATAGTCATTCACCTACCAGACACGCCTTTAGCTTCTACAACCATATCCAGGATTGTACAGAAACACTCATTACCTACAACAACAATTTATGTACCCATGGGTCCCAGATACCATAAGATACATCCCATTACCTACACCGACAGATGGACTAGAGCTCTATTCCTAACAGTAACCAATCACCCGACCAAAGGCTTGGAACCCAGTTTGACTGCCCAATATCAAATCACAAAATAATAATAATAGCATCATAACCGTAACCAATCACCCGATTAAAGGCTTGAAACCCAGTTTGACTATCTACACAACAATTCACAATAGAGTAGAATCATCATAACTGTAACCAATCACCTGATTAAAGACTTGAAACTCAGTTTGACTATCTACACAACAAATCACAATATAAAAATATCATAAGAAAACTTGTTTTACCTTACCTATGAGCCGTTGGCGATCAAACTCATATATTTAAAAACAAACAATAGCATATTCTTTAATTCAACATCATCAATAACATAAAGAGCACATCATAAAAATTATATATTTCCACATAGGTATATTTATATGAACAAACATAGATATTCCCACAAGAATAATCTATCAAGAACCAACAATATTATAATCACATGAACATTAAAAATAATAATCATATAATAGGAAAACTTATTTTATCTTACATATGAGCCGTTGGTGATCAAGCTCATATATTTAAAAACAAACAATAGCGTATTCTTTAAATTCAACATCATCATCAAAATGACCATAAAAATTTGGTCCAAATGTGAACCTTGGTGAGATTTACTCACCTAATTAATCCCGCTGCGTCTTCCACAACAACACAAGAGCCAAGCTCAAAATTGATTCCACAAGTTCCTAAATAACACAGAGTCATCCTTAGTAACTACTCAACAAAATATCAAAGCACCCTTAAACAAACTTTAGCCTAAAGGTTACCCAAAAGAGGACAATCCTTCCTCCAAGACCTCCCAAGGTCGTCAGACACTAAACAACCTATCCATGCTGCCTCCAAGCTCAACTTCCGAAGTTTACAACTTAACAAACATCAATGATTAACATAGCACCTAAGATGCAATACCTAATCAACATTTAGCTTTATCACACTACAACACACTAACAACTACACAAACTAGCTAACATGGCAATGAAACCCCTTACACTGCCCGGATGCGCTGCCTGTATCAACACTTAGCCTTATCACACAACAACACACTAACAACTACACAAACTAGCTAACACGGCAACGAAACCCCTTACACTGCCTGGACGCACTGCTTGTGGCGGTGGCGAGTGAGCCCCACGCGCCATCCCAAAACTTCAAAATTTAGGGAAATCCCAATAGCAAACTTGTAGATTGGAGCAAGATGAACAACTTTAATACCTGAGGTTTCAACCTATTTGGCCGGAATCGGTCGGAAAATACCTCGAAACACCAACACGGGTTCAAGCTTCAATATGCAATTTCAGGGTTCAAAAACCCAATATCTTGCTTCAAACTATGCCTAGCCATAACCAGAAGGAAGAGAGGACCAAAACTCAACTAAGGTTGCCCCTCGTTGCCGCAGTACGCGGCGATTCCGATCGGTGACACGACAATGTTCTTCTCGGCAGAAATCTGCTCAGGTCAAGGTTGGGTGCGCGGGTGAGCTTAGGAAAGGAAGAGAGAGAAAGAGTTTGGGCTTTTCTGCAAATTAGGGTTTCTAAAATAAAACCCACATTTTTTTCTATTTATTCTCTTTCACATCGGAACCTAACTTTCTCATACGACATCCGTTTTACGTGTATCATGTGTCTACGAACTCGTATCGCCAAACTCTAAAACTTTTATGAAGGAAGTTTCAAAAATAACTTATAGATAAAAAGTCAACTTTTGGCCACTTAAAACAAATCACTTTAATATTTACTCCTGAAACTTCAACTTCGCATAAACAAATAAGAATTTCCACAAATAATCCTTCATTAATTTTGAAAATAATACAAGAAAATTTATATGAAAATCTAGGATATTACAATTAACATGGCCTAGCCTTGCATGCCATAAATCACTTGAGTCAAGTAAGTAGATAGAAGCAGTATTATTGTCTGCTTTAATATTATTAATAGGTAGTACATTTAGTTTGAAAAGACGCTCAGCAAGGTAGCCTTTTCCTACATACATCCCACCTTTGGTGAGTACAAACATATCAGATTCAAACACAAGCTTAAAACCTTTGTTGCTAAGAAGAGAACCACAAATTAGATTCTTTCGAATCTCAGGCACATGAAGCACGTTGGTGAGTGTTAGTTCCTTTCCAAAAGTAAGTTTCATAATCACTTTTCCTTTCCCTTCAACTGCAGTAGTGCTAGCATTTCCCATGTAGAGATTTTCTCCACCAGATCCTTGTTCATATGTAGCAAACAGACTTTTATCAGCACACACATGCCTTGATGCACTTGTGTCAACCCACCATTCATTGGCCTTGGTCATTAGATTGACCTCAGATACAACAGCAACAAAATGATTTTCTTCTCTGTTTGCTTAGGTGGTATTTCCAGCAGACCCTTCCTTTTTGTGGCGGCAATCCTTGGCTCTCTGGCCTGGCTTTCCACACACCCAACATCCACCTTGAATCTTCTTCTTAAAGGTAGCAGTCTTTGGTGCAGTAAATACTTTCTTAATAGTCTTTCCTTTCTTGTTATTATGGGAGAACTTAGGCTTGGAGTTACTTCCTTCAATCACATTGGCCTTTGCTTCCACAGAGGAAAAGTCAGACCTCTCATTCTTAAGATTTTCTTCTTCCACACGAAGCTTGAGAATTAATTGCTCAAGATTCATGTCTTTAGATAGGTGCTTAAGATAAATCTTAAAATCTTTCCAAGATGGAGGAAACTTTTCAATGATAGAAGCAACAAGAAATGTCTCATTCAGCCCCATACCTTCATCTCTTAATTCATGAGCATTAACTTGGAGTTCATCCACTTGTTTCACCATAGAATTGGTGTCACTCATCTTGAAGTTCAAGAATTTTCCAACAATGAACTTCTTGGCACTTGCAACTTCAGACTTGTACTTCTTGTCCAAAGAATCCCACAGCTCTTTAGGAGACTTGAATGACAGCTAAACATCGTAGATAGAATCATCCAAGGCATTCAGAATATAATTCTTGCACAAAAAGTCGTTTTGAGTTCATGCCTCCACAGCCTTTATAATTTCATCAGGAATATCACCTTCAGCAGGTAAATCTGGTCCTTTAGAAGTTAAACATTGTGCCAAGTTCAATGTTGTTAGATAAAACAACATCTTTTGAAGTCCACGCCTTTAAACACAAAGGGCTTCTCAATGTGATTCTTCACACCAGCAACAACAGCAGTTTGATCCATCTATCAATTTCAAAATTACCAAACTTCTGTCTTAGAATGTTAGAAATTATATATGCAGATCAATCACACTTTATGGAAGATGTTGTTTGGAATCACTAAATTTAGAATTTGACTTACAGAAATATAAATATTAATCCAAAACTTGATATAAATAAAATTAACTTTACTGTGTATTTAAAAACAGTAGCAGCAGCACTTGAAATGAAATTGCTTTAAATACAAATACTAACTTGATTGATGATAAAGGCTTGCTTGCAGCAATTGCAGCAATCTCCTAAGATAGAAATTCTTCCCCACTCTTGTGCACGTAGTTCTTGGACGTCTATTTTGCAAGATACAACTATCGAATTCAGTCGATGCACTTCAACGGAATTTCTGGCAAACTCTACTATGTGTTTCTCAGAAATAATAAGGGAGAAGAGGAGAGAAGATCTTGTATATCATATCTGTTGTGATTGCTCATCTTTATAAAGACGATGAATGAACAGATGCATTGGTTTGTACAATTCCAAACGTTGCAAAGGTTCGTTCAAAAACAAACTCTATCAACATGTATGACTGTTCAAAATCAAACTCTATCAACAGATATGCTTGTTGATATTTTTCTGAAATAAATCAAAGAAAATTGTAAAACAAATTTTCTGTTTATTTACCACATATTCTCCAATAATGAATACTATACTTACTTCACTAGTGCATCTTGCTGTGGTCGCCGTCACTAGCATGCCAACACAACGGCAAGCTTTATTAGATAGGGTTTCACTTTTAGTTGGTTCAAATGTAGGATATGAGACTAGCACTACTGGAAAATAAATGACTTAGGTGACAAATAGATTTTGTCGTCTAAGTGCTCATTTTCATCGTCTAAGTTCTCACGTGACGAAAGTTTCGTCGACTAACAGTCGTGGCTTGAGCATGGAGGCGTAAAAACTTAGGCGATGAATAAAAAAAATGGTCACCTAAATGGATACTTAGGCGACTATTTATTCATCATCGCATAAATTTAAGGTGAGGAAGACGGACACATTCAGGAGTCAAAATTATTGTTGCCAACACTTGGTGACGAAGAGAAATTATAGTCGCCTTAGTTTCCTTTTACGAGACCATTTATTGATCTTCGCTATGTTTAAGGTGAGGATAACTGGCACACTAAATCGTCGAGAGTTTTGTCACCTAACACTGGCAACGATTCTAAATAATATGGTTGTTGGATTCTTAATATCTTAGACGACAAAAGTTTAATCCTTCGTCGCCTCAGAGATTCAACCCCGGCAACGGTTCCTCATTTTTCACCGCATAGGACTTAATTCAATATTTAATATATATGTTTTTAAATTATAATTATATATTATTAAAAAATCTAATTATTACTGAAATGCACACAATAATTATGTGTGCATATTTTCAGGTTCACATTCAAAGTTAAAAACCTGCGGTGCAAATCAAAATCATAACAAAAGAAATTTAAACTGAAAAACTTGTAAACTTCTAGGAGGTACACAAACAAAAGAGCAAGTTCATAGTTTAAACCCTCCCTAATACCTTAGCCTCTTATAGTCCTATATAGACAATGTTCAACAAAAGAAGAGGCAAATATCAAGGGTTCCACAAAAGCAAAAAGCCATGGACCTAGCTTCAACCATCAACCTCAAGCTGTTGGCTTTCTTGTCGGCTCGGCTGCGATTGCACATACTTCTCCAACATCTGTATACGACGCTCATAATTAAGGATTTTCTCCTGGGCTATTCTGGCTTGCTCACGGGCTTGTTGTGCCTCCTATTTGGCTTGTCAGGCGTGCTCCCGAACCTCCTTAAGAACTATGTCATTGGGGCGAGAACACCTTGTTACTCCTTCCTTGCCAACAATTTCAACTCTCCCAAGCCCCCCCACCCCCCTCTCCCCCGGTCCCAAGGCGTTGAGCTAAGATTGGAGGTCTACTTGTTGAAAGAGCTCATGCTTTGGAGTGTTCGGCTGTTGTTGGTTTAGCATTGTTAGGACCTTCTATCTCATATCATTATGCAATGACAAAAAACAAACTTAACAACACAGCAAAACATAACAATTTCTAAAACACAATAATTTGTGGAACATAGCAAAACACAACAATTTCAGAAAAACAACAAGTTGAAGGAGTTAATTAGACATACTGCATCTAATGAAACATATGATACATGCTAGACACTTAGCAACACACATCAACACACAGCAACACTTAGCTGAAACATATGGGATTTCGTCAACTCACAACAACATATAAACACAAAGCAACACACAACAACAATAACTGAGGGCAAGTGTCCAGTACAGTAAGTGTCATATAACTGAAGTAAAAGAATAAGCAAACACAGAAAAGAACACTTACGGCCTTGGTCTGCAATCTCGTTATACTTTTCGTAATCAGTGGTGTCAACGTTTGAGAAAGCATGAGTTATGTCATTAGTGGTATCATAATTTGCTTCTTCATATCTTGGGCAAGATGGAAAAACATCATGTATAATGTTCATAGCGGGGTCTATGAAAAACCCGGCAGTATCGCTAGATGAGCCTGGACGATGACTGTGTCGTCCTCGGAAATCGGCCATTGTAGGTACATGATCTGCTACTTCACCATGGTGTGTCCATGTAGTATAACTACACATAATACCTAATGTGGTCAGGTCATTGTACATTCCCGCAATTATCTTCCTCTCTTCTAAATTACATTTTTTACATGGACAACAAATATGTTCCACCCCTTTACCATGTTGAATTGCAAATGTCATAAAATCGAGAATTTCTTGCATATAATCCTTGTGACCCCTCTGTAATTGCATCCAACTCTTGTTCATTTTCAGAATATGAACCATCTTCATAGCCTAAATGTCTACTAAAACGATGAAAATAGTATGAGTCCTTCTTTTGTCTCCTTGGTAATCTAAGGCAACGAACCATTATTTGGTTCGTCTCCTGAGTGCTTTTAGGCCACAAAAGAAGGTTTCGATACCTAATTGTTTACATAGGTGATGCAAATGTTTTCCTCTTCTTGTTTTCGTTGCCTAAGTCCTTTATTCTAGTAGTATAGATCCATACATATCAGGAAATCAAGATCGATCTGGGATCGGTCATGGCTTTTTTCGTCTTTAAATACATTTTCTGTTTTAATTGCTCTCAGTTCTCATTTAGGTTTAATTTTTGTCATACATGGTAATACGACGAGTCGCTTACTGTCAATTTTCGCTATTATTATTGTCATTTGGTCTCTTGATGCTTTAATTTTCTGAAGAAATTCTTTAGTTCTGAGTTTACCGCATCATAAACTATAGTGTTTTAGAGCTATTGAATCGTATACAACATCACCGTTCTATTAGATTGGTCAATGAATTCTATATGTTAAACTCTGTTAACCGACGTAATTAGTTATACTCTAATAACTAAACTACCCCCCAATCATAAAAAAGGAAAAAAGAAAAAAAAAGATATATTCAGTGAATACTGTGGTCAAGAAATTTACTAGCTTGTTATGATTTGATTGTGGATGAAAAAGGCAGAAACGGTGGCGCAACATATATGACAAAAATGTTTCTATCATGGCTGAAACAAATAAATGCAGAGTCCCATTGGTGCCAACCATAAGTGTTGATAAATAACAAGAGAAAATCTTTCGTGCAACAGCCTCACCAGCTGTCTTGTGCGACCATCCATACAGAAGTTGACACATGTCACTTTATTCTTCACGTTAGCATCTTCCTAACCTTTCCTTTCCTCTACTGCAACTGAAATTGTCGTCGTTCCTCCGTCAACAACATGCCGTCCACTGCATCAAATTGACAAGGGTCTCCTTCCACTCCGTCGCCACCGTCAACAATATGCAGTTCTTGGGAGCCTCAATCTGATTCAATTCATTGAAATCAATGAAGCCATTATTGCCCAAATCAGGGGTATTGTGTGCAAGTGTTCATGAGTGAGTTTGAGGTGGTGGTGTTGACGCGATGGAGGAGGGTTTCAAGGGTGTAGAGATTGTTCTGCTTGGTGAGATAAGCGGTTCTCGAAGAAGCGGCGGAAGGTGCAGCCGAAAACGAACCTGAGATTTTGGTTGTATTTTCAGCAACGTTGACATGAAGAAAAAGTGTCATGTGTTAGCTTATGTGTGGCTGGTCGCACAACAGCCGGAAGATTTTCTCAACAACAAAAACCAACACACTAACTTTGGTTACATTGGTACTTCCTTCCTCCCACCATATTCTAATCCATCTAATTTACATGCATCATCATTAGCTTCCAATTAGCACACAATAAACAACAAATTAAGGAAACTCATATTCTATCTCGAAGAGAATTTGGAAGCAAGAAGGAGGGTCAAGCACAAAGCTACAAAGAAGCGAGAAACAGCCAGTCTTTTCTCTTTTCTCGCCTATTCCAGTTGGTGTGATCAGAAATATACTCGAACACAAATTGGAAAGCTGCACTTTCGCTTTGGCTATATGCAGAAAAAGTTTGAACGGTAAAAAAAAAAAAAAAGGCAGGGTGGCCTTTATGCCTTTATGCCTTGTGGCCCTCTTTCATGTCACATCTGCCTTTTTGAGATGCAAACAAAACACCCAACCACTCCCCCTTCCCCCTTATATGTTTGATTTTTAATTTAATTAATTTGGGTTCTGAAGGGAATCCTAGACCAAGATTATATTAGGATTACCGTAAGAGAAATTCTTAGGTGCGATAGTCGCACCATGTGGCTCATGTGACGGGCCAACCACGAATCGTCACGTGTCAATCTTTATCAGAAATATAAAAATAAAATAAAAACGAAATCAACCCAGAAGTCCTCTGGAAGTTACATCTCCTCTGATCAACCAAGACCAAACCAAGTCCTCTCCCTCCCTCTACCTCTCCCATCCTTCCTCAAAGCTGCCACCTCCATCTTCGTCACCTCTGGAGACGAAGACGACCGCGTCAAAGACTTCTTGGAAGCGCGTCTTGACGCGTCGGGGCCGAGACGGAGGCGGATCCATCGAGAGGTTGCAGCGTAGAAAGGGTGGAGCTGTGATGGTAGGCGAAGATAGTGATGGTGGCCGGCGAGGAGGAGATGAGGGATAAGGTAATTGTGGGACTGTGGGAGGCGAAGATGAGAGATGGGTTGGTTGGGTTAGAGATTGAAAACAAAACGAAGAATGAGTCTAAGAGGGTCGGCGGAGAGAGAGGAGCTTGAGGGTGGAATTATTTCTCAAAAGGGTCGGCAGAGGGAGAGAGGAGGAGCAAGGCTTGGTCTGGTTTGATCGGAAAAAATAAACTCCAGTTTCCTTATTTTTTCTGATTTCAGCAATGTTGGGTTGGGGAAGAAATGCCACGTGTCGATGTGTGGTTGGCCCGTCACAGGAGTTACGTGGTGCGACTGTCGCACCTAAGATTTCCTCTTACGGTGATTACTCATCTACCATGCGATTATATATATATATATATATATATATATATATATATATATATCACGTGGGCGTTCGAGATCAGATAAAGAAAGAAGAGAAACAAAAATACAAAAATAAAATTAATAAGACCCATGTGTTCCGATATTGTGATAGCTTTTGGTTGTTCAAAGTTAATGGTGTCCCTAGGTACGGTCCGAGGGTTGATTTCTTATTTTACTTATTGTTCTTCTTAAAATAGAAATGTTATCTTCGTATTCTCACTAAGTTTCAGCCACAAAAATGTAATTATTAGTGGACAGTTTTTTTTGCTGTCCTCAATTTAGGTCATGTAGCCTAGATCGCTGATTACATATACTTAAAATAATATTACAATTCATTACAAGTAAGTACTCAACAAGACATCAACCAGCAAACAATGCTCTAATATGTACTTTATTTGTTTTAAAACAACAAAGACAATCAAAAAGATAACTCGACTATTGCAAAGAATAATTACTAATATCATTACTTTTCCACTAGGTTTCTGTTATAAGATAAATTCAACGACACTTAGCTTCATTCTACCATTAAGCGGCAACGACCACTTAACAAAGTAAAGAACTCGATGCCTACCTAGAGCAAACAAGGAACTTAGAGTGCACACACAGACACATTATTACCTGACTAGCCCCACACACCTAACGTAGGGGCTTATTGCTTGCAAAATGCGCAAACAAATTAAAAAAATAAAAATAAATAACGGCTTTAAAGAAAAAATAACTAAGGCAAGGCCCAATAACTGAGCCCAGAACCCACCAACCGGCCCTTCAGACACTATTAATCCAAGAGTTAAAGAGGTAATCAACATGTTTTGTGAAGTCATAATCCCAGGATTATAAATGTAAATTGTAAGTTTTGTGTTAGTATGGCCGTTGTGGCGAAGTTGGGTAGGTTTTCATATCTTCTTTCGAATTGGCGCCTAATAAATGCTAGTGTATGATTGAGTGAGATATTTTGTTTGGCAAGTTCTTGCCTTTAGATGTTGATGTAGCTCCGTCAACAACAATGGGTGCTACGGTGAGGGAGAGGGCCATAGGAGAGAAGAGGGGAGGAGGTTGGTGTGCGGTAGGGTGGCATGCGGGAGAGTTTGGTTGATTGGGTCGTTACTAGTGGCCTACATTAGGGTATGTGTCAATCCATAACTTTTTACTCTATAGTGCACGTTTGATACTCGAGATTATATTACACCTCTTTATTTTCTAAGACTGTCCTGGACTTATATGGGATGTTTTAAGTTGTACTAATATTAACTCATGTTTAGTGTTGTATGAGATTAGATGGTAGTTTGCTTGGTTTATAGTTTAGAATGATGGTGCTATCTAAAAATGATATATTTGAGTATCCACAATAACACTACCTAAGGAGACCAAAATGAAAACAAGGTGTTACGTAAGCTCATTTGTTTTAGTACCTATTGACACCAAACACAGTACTAACATACTAAACTGGATTCCTTATTTAACAGTTATATTCAGTCTCAACAAACAAACATGCACGTACAAGTCTTTTCAAGATGTTACCTCTCTAATAGTGAGTTTGTTTAGATCATACGATTTTTTTGTTATTAAGTTTTTGATTGGTATCTGTTTAGATTTTTTATAGAATAATTTGTACTATCTTGATATATACTATTGGTTATTTTTTGTGTTGTAGAGTATGTTGGATTACTTAAAGTAATATCACATCTCTTAAGGTACATTATTACCTGTAATATTCACACTCGTTAATATATATATTGAAAGATACTATAATCTAGACTGACTTAAACAACCGCGTGTGACTTGGATATATTGATTATTGTTGCTCAGGCAGCGGAGTAGTAAGAAGCATGATCATTGACAAGAAATAAACACGTAATAATACACTTCGAAAGTACCATTTGTCTTTCACATTAAGTGAAAAATGTGCTGGAGGAGAAAGAAATGGAGGGGTCCGAATTGGATCTAAATGGTAATGACATGAACAATCTTTTTCAGAACCGAAATGGATCCATTAAGGAGTTGTTAGACTTTATAAAATAAACTCTTAATTGGTTTAGCAATCTTTGATTAATTTTCAGATTTCAGTTGAATGCATCCTCGGATTGAATAACCGACCCAGCTAACTAGTCCGCAATGAGATCTCCAGCCGCACAATAAGTATTGCTGAATCAAATCGGATCCACGTACTCAATCATGCATGCGTTCCAGATGTTCCTATGAATTCTTTCCCATCCATCGACAAGTTTTCAATTTCGACCCCAATAATAACTAGCTAGGTCAAAATCTTAATGCTCCGGTCCCCTGAAAAGATGTAGGTAGAAGGTCTGCCTGAAAAGCTCACCACTCGTTCAGTTTAAGCATGCGGGTGGCGACCGACCACCATGTTTGTCGGCGGCTCAACCAAGCCTCCATGCATATCGATCCCATTCGACCAATGCTTATTCTTTTGATTCATTGATTCGACCCCTTATTGGAATTTTATTCAAATATTTCAAAATACCTTACTTAAATTTGAAGCTCTTTCAGTTTTGACCGTTTGTCAATGACATTATTCTTCTTAATTGTGGTTGATCTATATGCCATAAACTCCTAACTTTTTGAAACATAATTGTGTAATAATAATGATCAATTCTTTATTTCCATATTTATTCCTTTCATATCTTTTTTTTTTTTTTTTTTAAACTTTTATTAATAACTCACACATCTTACATATGTCGTGAGGTTTGAACCTATGACCTCAAAGTTGTCAGTTAAACACTTTAACCAACCAAGCCACAGCTCACGATCTAATTATTCCTTTCATATCTTCAGTTTGAATATTAGTGTTTAATGACATTACATTCCTATTCGGTTACATTCCTATTCATAAATTGCTGCCATTACACTTCTGTTCCATTGTCCATTTCATTAATCATTTCTTTCCTATATAAGCTTCAGGTTTCCATTTCAATTATATAAGAATAATCTATATATCTTCCTTGTTTCCTATTCTATTCCACCAAATTAAGATAATTAAGTTGTTCGATACGATTCTAGTATTGTGAGTGTATACTTACTAGAGTCGAGGTTGTTGTACCCTAGAGGGTAGACCGTCAATACTTGTTACACCGAGATAAAATCTCCGAAGGGCGGAAATCTACTCTTAAGGGCAGTGAACTACACGCCTCAACCTACAAGTTCATTCCTCAAAGCATCATCCATCTCCAAATTTTCCAACAATCTTAAGAGTAGAACATGGATGCTGCTTTGACCAAAATCCCAGATGTGTCCAAGATCGATGTGTTCAACGGCTCGTTCTTCAAAAGATGGCAAGAAAGGGTCTTCTCTTCTCTTGATGTCATGAACTATGCAGATTATCTCACCAAGGCCAAGCCCGAGGAAGGAAGTGAGGACTATGACAACGCATTGGCCAAGTGAGAGAAAGGTAACAAGGTCTGTAGGCATACCATTCTGAGCACACTTTCAAATGAGCTTTTTGATATCTATTGTACCTACAAGACTGCTGCTGAAATTTGGGAGGTTCTCAACAAGAAGTATGTGACTGAAGATGCCGTAAGCCAGAAGTATGCAATTGGGAATTTTCTGAAATTTCAAATGATGGAAGACAAAGATGTTTCACTTCAAATTCATGAGTTTCACAAGATTGTCAATGATTTGAAGACTGAAGGCATTGAGTTACCTGAAGCATTTGTGTCCGGAAACCTTATTGAAAAACTACCCGAATCATGGAAGGATTATAAGAACAACATGAAACACAAAAAGAAGCATATGAGCCTGGAAGATGTTGTTGTTCATATCCGAATTGAGGAAACGAACCGTGTACGAGATAGAGTTGCTCAAGTTGATGAAATGAAGGTAAAAGCTAATGTGATCGAGGAGGGTAAGTTGAAAGGTAAAAATTACAATTCTAGTTACAAATCTTTCACCAAGTATGACAACAAATCTCTTCACAAGTTTGTTAAGAATATGAAGCCTACTCACAACACAAATTTCAAAAAGAAGGGGAGTTGTTTTGTTTGTGGAAAACCAGGACACCAGCAAATGAATGCAATAGAAGGAAGGGCAACAACCCACCTGCTCATGCTAACTTGGTAGAATCAGAAGATGAAGTCATTGCTGCGGTCATTTCTGAAGTCAATGTGGTGACTAGTGCCAAAGATTGGGTGGTAGACTCTGGTGCTACAAGGCACATATGTGCTAATAGGAGTGCCTTTGTCTCATTTATTCCAATGAAAGAAGGTGAGGAGGTCGTCCTTATGGGTGACTCAAGGCCTACCCTAGTTAAGGGTAAAGAAAAAGTGCTTCTCAAACTAACCTCTGGTAAAACCCTTTCACTTAGTGATGTTCTTTATGTTCCAGAAATTCGTCATAATCTTGTTGCTTTGCTTGGTAAAGTGGGGGTAAGGGTTGTTTTTGAATCTGATAAGATTGTTCTAACTAAAAAATGGTCAATTTGTGGGGAAAGGGTTTTGCAATCAAGGTTTGTTTGTGCTGAATGTTTTTGAGACTATTAATGGAAATGCATCTACTTCTTCTGCTTACATGGTTGATTCATTTGATTTATGGCATGGTAGACTTGGTCATGTGAGTTCTTCTTATATTAAGAAAATGAAAGATATTGGCTTGCTCTCTTTTTCTAATTTCTCGAATGATAAGTGTGATGTTTGTATAGAAGCTAAGTCAACCAAAAAGGTTTGCAAATCTGTGGAAAGAGAGACTGAGTTACTCAGTTTAATTCATAGTGACCTTGGAAACTTGAAACAAACCATGACTAGAGGAGGTAAGAAGTACTACATTACTTTTATAGATGACTACTCTAGGTACACTATGGTTTATTTGCTTATTAGCAAGGATGAGACTGGTGACATGTTTCTAAAGTACAAAGCTGAAGTAGAAAACCAGCTTAACAAGAAAATAAAACGGTTGAGAACTGATAGAGGTGGGGAATATGATTCTAACCTTTTTAGTTCTTTTTACGAGGAACATGGCATAATACATGAGGTTACTCCACCATATTCTCCGGAATCAAACGGAGTAACTGAGAGGAAAAATAGAACTTTGAAAGACATGATGAATGCCATGTTAGTAAGTTCGGGAGCACCAATGAACTTGTGGGGGGAAGCTATTTTGTCGGCATGTCATGTACAAAATAGAATACCCTACAAGAAAACATGTATCACTCCATATGAGTTATGGAGAGGTCATGCACCTAACTTGAAATATCTCAAAGTGTGGGGGTGTTTAGCAAAGGTTCTCTTACCTGAACCGAAAAAGAGAAAATTAGGTTCAAAAACCTTTGATGCCATGTTCATAGGTTACGCTCAACATAGTGCAGCCTATAAGTTCTTAGTTATCATGTTCATAGCCCTTTTCCCAGAACCAATATTGGGTTCTTTCCTGGTAAATAAACTTGCATCATATCTAATTATTTATCAGCTGGTACTCCAATTACGAATAGACAGAGATCTTCTAGTAATCACTCGCTGAAGAATATTCATCATATGTAAGACAAAAGACGAGCATGCATTAAACTTTGCGTTAGTTAAACTTAGCTTTTAACCTACTTTGGTTATCCTATTGCATTTGTCATCTCCTAAAAAGAGGAAGATTAAACTCCACCCAAAGACCATGACACACCCATTAAAACATGTACGTGTTATTGTGTCCATCTCATAAGAAAGAAAATAGAAATTTCATCATGTGTAGGTCTAAGTTGAATTTATTTGGTTTACCTAAACCCCTTAAAAAGGAAAAGGGTTGTCTTGGAAGAAAATACTGAATAATGCATCACCTACTTTCCAAAAAGAAGATGCTGACATCCCAAGTTTCAATTATTCAAAGCAAACTTAATCAATTATTAAGATAAATCAAGAGAGCTAGCTCTGAAAAGTGGGAGCACTTTAGTTCATAATGAGTACTATTTTAATAGAAAGGATTAATCAATATTCCTTAATCTATTCAGAAACATGATTATCCTCATCCTTAGGTATATAGTAATGGATTAGACATGATGACATTAATCTAATATCAAGGAAATGTAAGAATTTGGTGTTTTGAGGTAAAAGGAAAAAGTGGAACATGCCCTTTTCTTGCTCATCTTTTCGTAGAGATATGCAGGCTGCTTTCTCAGCACCATGCATGCTTACCTGTTTCTGTTCCCTCTCAATTACTTGTTTAATTTAAATTAACTTTTCTGTCACCTTTTCTTCACGATTCATGTGTTTGGTAGGCTGCCTTTTACGAATTAATCAAGTGCAGCTCCTACATATCATATCATGACAAATTTGAATCCTTCATTACAAGCCAAGCAACACCTCCTTTCTAAAAGTAGTACACCCACTCGAAGGTGCGAGCACTGGTATTGTTTGATCCCCGACAAATGAACGGAAAGCCCAAATTTCAAATTTTAGGTTCCTTCTTTCTGTTTCGCATATATATGATACGATGAGCACGGCCCAAAGGGGAAGGAGGTTAGTAGCATTGAAACAAGCCCAAAAATACATGATGCAATCATACATAGCATTTATAAGATAGCCCAAAAATGTTATCTCAATATTGTATTATGACTATTTATCTATATAGAAAATTTCATTAAAATCACATTTGCAACATTTTTTTTTTCATAAGGTCACCTTAAATTTTTACCCATCTAAGTCTATTTTTTTTATCCAAACCCATCACCTACTTTTTCCGTTCTACCTAAAATACCCTCCTGTCACCATTTCTACTGAATCGTTTCACTCTCTCTCTCTCTCTCTCTCTCTCTCTCTCTCAACCTTTGACCTCCGATTCTGTTTCTGATGCCGCCGTTGCCATCGATCATTCTCTGGCCACCATCTCAGCCCGCTGCGTCGCCTCCTAAAGCTTAAAGCGAAAGCGCCTGATGTTAACGTGAGTCAATTCATGTGATATTAGGAATATTTGGTAATATTCTTGTATAATTAGTTTCCTATTAGGATTCGATGTAATCTTGTATATATACTCCATTCTTGGAGAATGTTAATAATATATCGCAACATTCATATCCTCTGATACTTTTTGACTTGGTATCAGAGCCAATCAAGATCCATTCGGACTTGATTGGTTTTGTTCCGCTGCGAATTTGGTTCTTTTGATCATTGAAGCTTTTTTTTGGTTTTTTGATTTTGTGAAGATAGCTTTGTCTAACCTGGTGGATCTCGAGCAAGCTGTTGTTTAATTGGTTAAATTGATTTGGGGGGTATCAAGCAGGCCTTGTTTACTTGTCTGAGGTGATCTTGTTTGATTGCATTGGGGTGTTTTGTTTGGTTATTAAGGAGGTGGTTCTGTGACGTCCATGATCTTGGATAATCTGTTGTTTTTTGAAAGCTTGTTCTTTGGTGATTCAAATAATTTGAAGAAAGAAAAAAAAAAGGATGGTGAATCTGAAAGTTATCGAGGGGAAGAGTGAAGCTTCCTTGCCCTTCTATAGCATTAAAGGGCAAAATCTATCAAAGGGTAATCGAGGTAAAATTGGTGTTGCTTTACATGTTGCTAACTTTTCTGGTGGAGACACATGGATAATAGATTCTGGTGCGTCAGATCATATGACCTATGATAAATCTTTCTTTATGTCTATGTCATCCCCTTCTGTATCTCATGTGTCAAATGCAAATGGTGCATCTTTTCCAGTTTTAGGTATTGGGTCTGTTCAGGTTACACCATCCATTATATTGCATGATGTGCTTTATGTACCCTCATTATCTCATCATCTTTTGTCTGTCTCCCAATTGAGTTCACAAAATAAGTGTTCTGTAACTTTTTACCCAATGTATGTTGTGTTTCAGAATTTGTGTTCCAGGGTGATCATTGGCAAGGGAGACTTGAGGGGGAGACTGTTCCACCTAGATTGCATGTACGAACCGGCACAAGCACCAAAGCAACATTTGGCCTTGACATTGAATTCTGATCGATTAACTGAGCTATGGTTGTGGCACAGACGGTTGGGCCACCCATCGTTTGGAGTTATGAAGAAGTCTATGCCCTCATTGTTTATGGGAATTAGTGAGTCCACCTTGCACTACGAAACTTGTGCCTTGGCTAAAAGTCATAGGTCTAGTTATCCTTTAAGTTTTCATTCGAGTACTATGCCTTTTGAATTAATTCATTCGGATTTATGGGGTCCTTCAAAAAATTCTACTCTTTCAGGGATGCGGTATTTTGTGCTATTCATTGATGATTTTACTCGTTTGTCTTGGGTGGTGTTACTTAAGTCCAAAGATTCTGTTTTTTCTGCCTTCACCGCATTCCATAATCTTATTCGTACTCAATATGATGCTGGTGTTAAAATCTTTCGTTCAGATAATGGAGGTGAGTTTGTCAATCATTCTTTCAGTGAATATTTCCGAAACCATGGCATCATACATCAAACTTCGTGTCCACAAACACCTGAACAAAATGGGGTGTCTGAACGGAAAAATAGTCATCTCTTGGACATGGCACGGTCTCTCCTCTTAAGTGCTAACATGCCTAAGAACCTTTGGGGAAAAGCCGTGTTGTGTGCGTCTCATCTAATTAACCGTCTCCCGGCAGCTCCTCTTCAAGGTCGTGTTTCTTTTGATGTCTTGTCTCAATATGTCCCTATTCCCTCATCTAACACTCTTCCAGCTCGTGTCTTTGGTTGTGTGGCTTATGTTCATCAGTATAAAAACCAAATATCTAAGTTAGATGCTAGAGCTCTTAAGTGTGTCTTTGTGGGTTATGGTTCTCATCAGAAAGGTTACAAGTGTTATCATCCTCCATCCCAAAGATTTTATGTCACCATGGACGTTACCTTCAGTGAAGATGCATGTTATCTTTTGCCTCTTATAACTCCTCGTCAGGGGGAGAAGGCATCCTTTTATGAAGATATGTTTTGTGAACAAATAAGTCAAAGTCTGAAGGAGTTAGCAAAAGAAAATAAAGAAAGAGAAACGGAGTTAGTTTTGCAAGAAAATAAAACAGGAGGCACTACTGAAGCAACTCTTCATGGCATGCCGTCCCTTGTTAACTTGGGTCCCGATACCAGTATGCAGAGCCGCCGGTCAGACTCGCCGGCAAGCTCGCTCACCAACTGACCGACCACCATCGACCCACCCACTGGTTTCCAGCAGGATCCAAGACAACCGATCGAAACAGCGATGCCAAGTTGGAATTGTTCCACCAGTTCGGCCGGCTCCTTCAACCGTTTTCCGACGAGCTATGTTGGCGGTGGTCCGATCTCAAGCGTGGATTCGACCGGAGAAGAGCACTAGTCTGTTGAAGCATCATTTCAACCAATTTCCAATAATTCGACTGAGATATCGAGTAGAGATCCAATCGAGATATCAGGCAGAGACCCGGCTGAGATATTGGGAAGAGGTCAGACTGAGATGTCGGGCAGTGGTGCGACGGAAATTCTGGGTGGACGTGCGACGAACATTTTGGATAGTGATCAATCGCTGTCAAATCCTAAAGAGCAACATTGTGATCCAAACCCTAATGTGAACAGTGCTCCTGCTTCCCCCTCATCGGTCTCTCCTGCTCAATCCTCACCTGAGGTATTATCTAATTCTTCTTTTATGTCTACTAATGTGCCTACTAAACAATTGCCTAATCGTGTCACTCGTGGTCAGCCTCCAAAACATTATGAACCTACTCTAAGTGCCAAAGCTCGGTACCCTGTTGCTAATTATGTGTCCACCCATAGGCTGTCCAAACCATATGTTGCGTTTGTGAATCAATTATCTAGTGTGTCTCTTCCTAGTAAAGTTCAGGATGCAATGCGGGATGAAAGATGGATGCATGCAATGAAAGTTGAGACGGAAGCTCTTGAGAAGAATTGTACATGGGAGTTAGTGCCATTACCATTCGGAAAGAAGACAGTTGGTTGTCGATGGGTTTATACAGTGAAGCATAACTCGGATGGATCGGTAGACAGGTATAAAGCAAGGTTAGTAGCTAAAGGCTACACTCAGAAGTATGGGGTGGATTATGATGAGACGTTTGCACCAGTGGCCAAGATCAACACAATTCGGGTACTTCTTTCGTTAGCCGCTAATCTTGATTGGCCTTTGAAATAATTTGATGTTAAGAATGTATTCTTACATGGTGATCTGCATGAAGAGGCTTATATGGATTTGCCTCCTGGATATGGCGCTTCTACCAGAGAGCAGGTGGTATGCAAATTGAAGAAGTCTCTTTATGGTTTGAAACAATCTCCTAGAGCTTGGTTTGGACGGTTCTCGAAGTTCATGAGGAGAATTGGATACCGACAGAGTAACTTAGATCACACTTTGTTTCTTAAACACCGGTGTGGTAAGGTGACAGCTTTAATTATTTATGTAGATGATATGGTTGTGATAGGTGATGACAATGAGGAAATTCAGAGGTTATAAGATTTGTTGTCTTCTGAATTTGAGATGAAAGATTTGGGTAATTTGAAGTATTTCTTGGGGATTGAAGTTGCTCGTGGGAAGGATTGTATTGTGCTAAGTCAGAGAAAATATGTCCTAGATTTGTTAGCAGAAACTGACATGCTTGACTGTAAAGCGGCTGATACTCCTATTGAACAAAATCATCGGTTAGTAGAGTATTTGGATCAAGTACCTACAAATAAGGCACGATATCAGAGATTAGTTGGCCGGTTAATTTATTTATCTCACACCAGACCAGATTTAGCTTATGCAGTTAGTGTTGTGAGTCAGTTTATGCATAATCCTAGTGAAGCTCATATGGAAGTTGTATTTCGGATTTTGAAGTATTTGAAGTTTGCTCCAGGGAAGAGATTAATCTTTTCACAACACAGGCACTTGGATATTTCTAGGTACACAGACGCAGACTGGGCAGGTAATATTACAGACCGCAGGTCTACTTCAGGTTATTTCACATTTGTAGGAGGCAATTTGGTCACATGGAAGAGCAAGAAGCAAAAAGTTGTAGCTCGGTCTAGTGCTGAAGCAGAATATAGTGGAATGGCTCAAGGACTTTGTGAAATGTTGTGGTTGAGACATTTGTTGAGAGATCTGGGATTTAAGCAGAGGAAGGCTATGCCATTGTATTGTGATAATAAGGCTGCAATTGAAATTGCTCACAATCCGGTTCAACATGACCGAACGAAACATGTGGAGGTAGATCGACATTTCATCAAAGAGAAGTTGGATGCACAAATTATCATGTTTCCCTTTGTTCTCACAGATGAATAGTTAGCAGATATTCTTACGAAAGCTCTCTCGAGTAAAGCCTTTTATGACTCACTTGACAAGTTGGGCATTTGTGATTTGTATGCGCCAACTTGAGGGGGAGTGTTAACGTGAGTCAATCCATGTGATATTAGGAATATTTGGTAATATTCTTGTATAATTAGTTTCCTATTAGGATTCGATGTAATCTTGTATATATACTCCATTCTTGGAGAATGTTAATAATATATCGCAACATTCATATCCTCTGATACTTTTTGACTCCTGAGCCTACTCTGCTCTAATTTCCTCAGCCCTTACAATGGCGACAACAACACCACCTCCTTGATCGGCCTCAATGATGTCGTCCTCTCGCCTCTACCGCAACAACGACGAAGTCGATCGCTTTCTACAGATGAAACCCTCGACACCTGGCAAGTATTCTAGATCTGGATTCTCTTTTAGTTTTTATGACGACGCCTTCACCTCGACCTCGATGCCACCGGGTTGACCTCGACGTTGACGCCTCAACGACTATTGCGTCCAATTCCATAGATGACAACTTCTGATTTGACCTTGACGAGATCTCTGAAACCAGATGGCTCGTCGGCTCATCCTCGTGGCTCGTCTGGTCCTTGACGGCTGTGATCGCCTTCCGTTGGCGATTCGAGATTCGTACAGCTTGGATGCCACTGCTGACTCTATGACACGTCCTAGACAACGCCACTTCGAAGATGTCGCCTAAGATGGCTCCAATCGATGAAGATTGGCGACGAGAAGTAGCAGATCTGGTTGCCGACCTAAAGACCTAGACCTCCGATTGGAGGTGACTGTTCTGGTAAAATTTTGAGTGTAAATTTGCTACAGTTTCTTTCCTTGGTTTTGAGAAAATGTAAACAAAGATTAGGATGATGTTTTGTGTTAATTTGATAGAAACTGAGTGTGAGAAATCATGCACATAATCGTGTTATGATAATGTAGGAGATGAATGAAACGAGATTCATAACTATGTTTCGGCCTCATTGAATGATAGTATATTTTGAACAATGCGATAGTACATTTTCATCATTATGATAGTATATTTTCCACACTGTAATTGTATATTTCTGACACATTGGTAATAGCTTTCATCATGCTTGATAGTAGATTTTTAACATGATGATAGTAGTTTTTGATCCTCGACTTGTATGTAATTTTTTTAGTTATGATAGGATTTTTCGATGTCTATACTAGTATCTTCTTTTTAGCAGGATGATAGTATTTATAATTATGTTAAACTTCAGTACCTAATACAAAATCTTATTTAGGTTTCGGTGGAATTATATGGGTAAAAATGTTAAGGTGGACCGTGGGAAAAAATGTTTCAAAGTGGACTTATATGTAATTGGCCCCCATCCATATCCACACTCTTTTTACGAGAAGAAAGCTAGCTGTCCAAAACCGAATTTATTTAGCAATTTAACCCACATACTCTCTCCTAAAATACTGTAATAAAAGTCCAGGTATCTCGGTGAGTTGTGACACAAAATCGACGAATTTTTGTGAACAAATAGTTTTGCAGCTTCTCATCCGGCGGTGCTCTGTGTTGGTGGGGCTTGCCTCATTGTCGACATAAGGTTTTTGGACAGGTATTAATGATTTGAGTCCTCTAATTCAGGGACATGCAATACCCGAAGGGACTTCGTTCAATCTGGCCTGTGTTGATTTGAAGCTTCTATGTGGTTAGCCTGTTACATCCCGGTTCTTAAGTTAATATACTGGTATTTACTTTTGTGTTACTTTGACATTTTAACGTTTTGAGTAACCGTTTACTGTTAAAGAATCCTAGAGTTGATTTTTTGTAGGAAAATTATTTTGGAAAATTTTCTTTAAAGAAGTCGTAGAAGACTTTAATACGAATCCTTAGACATGCTATACATTAAAATCGGAGTTTGTATGTAAAAGTTTTGGTGTAAAATGTAAAGTTACTATTTTGGTCGGGGATATAAAAAAGAAAATTAATTAAATTAATTTAAAAACGTTAGAGTGAGTGGATAAAAATAAATTAAATAATTTAACAAAATATGTAATTTAAATACTTTGACAAATCATATAACTTAAATTCTAAAAACCCATCAGAATGGACAAACCAGCCCCGCTGGTTAATTAAATAAAGAAATCTCGTAAGAAGAGATAAACCAGCCCTGCTAGTTAATCAAATACATAACTGAGAAAAATAAAATAAGGGGAATAATTATCACCATGTAAAAGGAGTCTTCAAAGTTCGGGTCGGTGCCTCCCAGACTATAGTAGTGTCTCATACTAAGCGCTCGACTCACCTATTATGAGGACCGCTAATAAAGCTAGCTAGCAATAAATAATATCCGATCGGTGCCTCCTAGGCTATAGTAGCGTCCTACGTTAAGCGCTTGACTTATCTATGGTGAGGACTATTAATAAAGACTAGCTAGTAATGAATAAGAGTGACCCTATAATATGGTGACTAAAAACATACAAAATCACTTAAATCCATAAAGCTTCCCCAAAATCATACAAATGGTACGGTTCCTAACCGTACTTGAAAATTATTACGAGAAATTAAAATAAAACTCAATGACGTGTCTCATACGTCAAAATATTCTCAAAACCATAATATAAGCGAGATTTAATTAACCAGTAAAAATCGTATTTAATATCTCAATCCAAAATATTCGATAAAATATTCTGAAGGTCAAGATCAATATTCTATAAATAAATGAGAAAGTTATAAATAGCGAACTATCGAAAATCTCATTTTTGGTAGTTTTTAATAAATTTAAAACAACGTTAGAGAAATAAATTTAAAATTTAAAAATCCCAATTCTCAAACCCTAGAATTTCAGTTCGAAAATCCTTCTTACACACTTCGAATTGAATAATTACTTTCTAGAGGATTGATGCACCAAAAAATGCCTTCAAGATGAGCCAAAAGTCTGTAGCTATAATGGCCGGAGGAGGGAGATTCCGGCAGAAACTTTCCCCGCTGCACAGTCGGCTTCCAATCAGTCTTTTTCCCTCATGGCAGTGCTAGGGTGACTCACATCGGTCCATGAAGAGAGCTGGGTCGATGATGGAGACTACATCGACAACAAAGTAAACAATGCAACCTCACACAATTATTACCCAGCAAATGTCAACGTTAGTATAGAATAAGTAGGGATCGTTCAGTCCGGGGATGTCAAAGGGTGAATTGAACTTATAAGTGCTAATACATATTCACATAATACACATAGAAATTGGGGGGGGGGGGTTTGGAAAGATTTATCTAGCTAAAACTACAACTGAAATAAAACCTAAACAAACATATATACATGTGATCGACAACTTCACACAAAACAAGAGATTAAAACACTCAAGAACATGTAACAAATTATGAAAGACATTCGGTACAGCAGTTTCAACACATCCTAGACTCTACTTCAATTCCGATTCTGATTTAGAGCTCTTCGCGGTTACTCCAATCGTTAAGACTTCACAAGTATTTAGAATCAACTTCGCATGTAATCCTAAATTGTATGCTAACTAATTTAAAGACACTTCGCGTAGAAATTAAACAAGAAAACACATAAGCATAGTAAGTCGAATCAGAAACATGCACAAGGTATGGCGTCACTCATCCTATTAACATGCAGGTTTTCAGAATTATACTTAACCACTTTTAAGCAACAAAGACCTAGACAACTTCGTGTATGACTAAATCATATATCACTTTGGTAGATGAAATCGCAACCCACATAACAACCATGGCCTTAGGTTGTATGCAACCATTGATTTTGCCTGCTCAATTCAGAAAACTAATCGAATACAATCAAGAACACATTGAAACATGCTGCTCTAAATCTAAATCTAACACATAAAATATCACATAAACAAGTTTGTAACAATCGTCATACATAAGTTATAAATATCAGAAAATCTAAACATGTTACAAAACCAAATTGGCAACCATAAAAACATACAATCTTCATAGACAAAGTATTGTAAAATTACAGAAACATAAACAACCATGAGAAGAATGGATCACACTTTGTAGAAACCTTGAATGGTGGCTGCAAAGGTGGTGAAATCGGTGATGGAATTTAACAAAGCAAAAAGGGAGATGATGGTGGTTCGGCTAATATAGTTTCTGTATAGGGTTTATGGTGAGAATTTGGTAGAGTTTCGGCTTATGTTTTTATGGAAGATGTGATGATCAGCAGCCTTGAACTTTAATCCTAGCCATTCGTCAATTTCTAATCCAATGGCTCTTATTAAGTCACACTTTAAACCTGATTTCTTCCCTTGAGTAAAAGAAGACATTTTCCTTTTATTTCTTCTCAATTTGGTGTCATAAATTTCTCTTCTTTTCCTAGAATGATGCACTACCAGAATTTGGGGCATTTACCGCGCAAAGTATGGGGCATTTACGTCACCTTGTGTGGAATCTGATATTCCAGAAGGTCAAGAAGAACCACTACGCCAGATAATGCATCACACGACGGGGAAAAAACGTCGTCTGATAAAGGTCAAATCCGTTGTTAATCCGATCGCCGTCTGATCAACATGTCACACAACGGCTAAAAAGAGCTTGTCTGACTAACTGACACATAACGCTACAATAGAAACCATTGTGTGATTCTCAGCATATATCATCGACAACTGCCGACACAAGTCGAGCTGCTTCTCGGCAGCTGTCGACATATGTTGATGAATTATGTCGGGAATCATACAATAGTTTTTTGTAGAATATTGTTGTGTGATTCTCGACAGATATTATCGACACATGCCGAGCTGCTTCTCGTCAGCTGTCGATGATATCTGCCGAGAATCACACAACAGATTTTCCAATAAAAACTCTTGTGTGATTCTTAAGTTACACAACGGTTTCCTTTCATGAGTTGTTGTGTGAATATCGACAGATTTTATCGGCATACGTCGAGATTATTCTGCATTGTAGTCGGCAACATCTGTCGACACTCACACAATAGTTTTCTGGCAGTAAACTATTGTGTGAAGTTATCTTCATACAACGAGTTTTTAGGTTTCATGGTTGTCTGATTGTTAAATAGTATACAAAATTTTTGCTAATAGGCATTGTGTGATCAATACTGACACAACGTATCAATGTTAGAATATAGTTGTAAGATCATTTAGTCAGACAACGTTGGATTGTCATTAACTTGTTGTATGATGATGCATTTCATACAACGTTAGATTATCATCATTTAGTTGTATGATGTGCTTTATTGATGCCCTAATACCAAATTTACCTAATGAACAGTATTATAAGTAATATTTCCAAACCATCCAAAGCATTGTTAACATTCAAACAACCAAAAATATGATATAAAGCATCCGATGCATTGTTAACATTAACATGACATCTAAAACATATGCCCATCATCCTAACAACCATTTAAAATAAGAAAAGCATTCAAATACATGCCCATAAACTAGGAACATCAAAAGCTAGCTGATACATAGTATCAATTATACCAAAAACATGCCACATATCATGCATGAATATTGTACCAGCTGAGAAGCACAAAAAAGATGCTTTTCTTTGAACAAGAGGATGCTACCTCAATCACGGCTCCTTCACATACTTCTTGACAGCAAAGTCAGCCCACTCGTTTCTCACCTCATCCAAATATTCTCGAGTGTATTTGCAGCTGCCTCTCTTGTCCCACTAAAATAAACAAAGAACAAAAATTGATATATATATCCAATCAAGCGCCTAGAGGCATAAGCTGTCTATCTGCTATCTCAACCTAGATGTACATATAAACCAGACACAACACTTGGTTTTTCAGTTATCATTGTAACTTAAAACTGCTATATATCTGTTAGTTAATCTGAGATTGATGAAGATTCAATGAACCAAAAACTAAGATCCAAAAAGGAACCATTCCCACTTATTCAACAAAACACAAAAAATGATAGATCAAAACAATAAGTTTACAACATAAATTCCATTAGGCATCAAATAATAAGATCTATTAGTTAATCTGTGTATCCATACCAGCTAGCTGTCACCCTTTTAGCAAAAATTAAACTTAATATTTAACTTGTAATGATTGACTGACTTTGCTAACAAAGATTAGATCTCAGTCCTATAATGGAGATATCACTTCAAGACAAATATCAATTCTAATCATTTCATCAAGTCAGGGCACCAAAATTTGCAGTATAATCTTCTGTTTATAGTTTGTCTATTTTGTAGTATTTGAATCATTAAGTTGGTGGGAAAAAAGAAAACTATTCTAGTCTCTGATATATAGTACTGCTCCATGGAACTCCTAATATAATAAACATATTATTAATACTTAAGCTATATTGAATGACTCTAAAAACAGATTTTATACCTTGGTAACAAACCGTGACGTGTCTTTGTCTTCAATTATTTCCCTCATGTATCCCATGACATAGTACCCACATTTCTTGTCGCTTGTTTGGAAGGGCATGCCCTAAAAACAAACCATATATTACAAAATAATTCCACACAACCAAGATACACTAAGACATCTATTACTTAAAATGTAGATGACACTCACAGCCAAATTTTTAGGGATCATTGAGCTTTGTCCATTCCTCTTTCTTGCAGTATTAGCCATAACCATTGCACTACAGAAGACAAATATATATATATATATATATATATATATGTAAGGGAGACAATACAAGACATCCCACTTCTTATTACCTCAATTTGCACAATGAACAATGGAACTTACTCTTTTACAATCTTCGCCCAATCTCCACATGGTATACGTCTTCTCACAGGATCCATGAAGTAGACAGTGTCATTGTCCGGATCAACAACAGTCAAAGTCCAATGATCGCTACCGCATAAAAAAAATTCATATGCAATATTTAGCAAACAATACCCGAGTACCATTCCCACAGTTCAGCCATAATTACTAAAAACATTTATTTATACCAAAACTTAAAAACTAGCATGGACTTACCCCGAGTTATATGACAACATGAACACTTGACCCGGTTTGGCAGTTGCAAGCCTTTTAGCTATATTTTCGGTCCTCTGAGTTCCAGTCCCACACCCTACTGCACCAATTTGGGAAGGGTGAACAAAAACGCTACCATGTCCACCATTCTATAAGCTTCCAACTTGCTATATAGGTACCTAACAACCATACCAACACATTATCTTTCAGCAAATCCTACTTATCAATAGAATTACGATAAAATCACAAGCAAATTATAAGTAGGCATAATTTATACCTCTGGTAAGAAGCAATCAAGTTTCCAGTCACTTTTTCCATGGTTGCAATAACCACAACATCATTTCCGGTAATATAGCTGCTGCAAATATATCCAAATACTTCAGATTCAATGTTGGAACTGAGTTCTCGACCATCCTTGAATGCGGTACATAGCATCTCATATGGTCCAGATAGGTTAGGTGCAAGTTCTGCCAAGGTCACATCAGCCTCCTCCATTTAGGCAGCTAGTTCTGAACATTTTCTCTTCTTCTTGGAGACTTTATCCACCCCAGGTTTCTAGAATAAGAAGATAAATATAATGTATGATTACTACAATTAAGGAAATACCAATATTTATTAAACAAGTCAAAGGTTCAAAGTATAAATACTTGTACTAAACTTTTACCTCATTTGGCAATATGATCAAGTCCTTAGGCCAGGCTACCCAACTCCCCATTGCATGCTTAACAGTAACAATTTCATTTTCAACAGGAAATGGGACCTTCGCTTTTTCATCAATCGCATAGTAAACAGAAACATGCCTATTGTCATCCCCTAATGGTCTTCCATGAATAACTGCCTCAGGATCATCACCGGTTTCCATTATTGTGGCATGAGCAACAATGTTATCCACTGAACCCACGACCAACTTGCAATCAATCTCAGGGTCTCCAACCATGTAAGTCCACTTCTTTTTCTCAGGGACATTAACAGACTTAGAAGCTTTGTTTTTCTCAGGGTATTCAACTGAGTGAACTGACTCATAATCCTTCTTTTCCTCAGGGGCATCAACTGATTCCAATTTCTTCTTCTTGCGTGATTGAGCGGCTGCAAAGTTCCTCGTAATCTTATTCAAAACACTCTTAACTGCTTCATTCACAAGCACTGCTGGTACCTTTTCCTTCGGGGGCAGAGGTAGTTCATTTTCTTTTTTTTGAAATAGCGATTTTTGGCGTGTATTTTCAGCTTCCAGGTTTGGTACCGAAACACCCTCCTCCATTGTGTGTGAACTTCCTTGACTAGAAAGAGGTGTACCATTCTTAATGCCAGCCCCAAAATGTCCTGCTAGCAAGTTTTCTGTGAACTCTGCAAACTTTGCCTCCCAACGCTTTGCCTCTTCTGCCTCAATTTCTTCCCTTATTTCCTCCCTTAGTTGCTCCTTTGCTTCCTTCAATATTACTAGTTTCGCTTCCTCTATTATCTTTTTACTCTCCTCATGCACTATCTTTCTCATCCTTGCTTCAAAGCTCTGCTTCCTAAGATTTGGCAATCCAAAGTACTCGTGCGGAGTAATATGACCTCCCACTCCACGCACTCGACCACTGTGCTCAGGGGTCTCCAAAGCCTGAGTTAGAATATCATTCATCCCCACAGCGGTCCTTTTCCCTTCATCAACCTCTTTTCTAACTTCAGCCTGACAACAAGAGTTACCAATGTAAGCAATAGAATAACATTTAAAAAGCTGCTCACATACAATTCAAACGACCAAGAACTTACCACTCTTTCAACAACCTTTTTTGTCTCTTCATCTGGTATTTCCCCCTCCTTTGGAATACGCAAGTTATATCTCTATCAATTTCTCCTTCACCTGGAACCAAGCCTACACCTTCTTCACCTAGTTCCTCAATCTACAAAAATGGATTTCTGAATTAGAACACTATCATAAGCACAAAACAAAACACATATTGACTATCTAATGTTAATTTACTAACCACTTCTTCTTCCACTCCTATATAACCCTTACAGGACATTCTATGTGAATACTTGTTCTTCTTGCGCCTTTTCTGTTGTTGTTCACGTTTTGCCTGCAATCTCCACCACTCACTTTAAAAATTCCACGATATGGCAAGAACCACAGACACATTTTTTCTCATCAACTCTTAGGTTCCAGCTTGCTAAAGGCAACTGTTTTTTTTTCGGACCATCTAGGTTAGGGTGTAGCTCTGGTCTTATACCAAGTTCCACCAAATCTAACCGAGTATTGAGTCCATCCTTAGTTTTTCCGGGAATGTTCAATAACGTCCCCAACAGACTATCACACACATTCTTTTCAATGTGCATAACGTCAAGGCAGTGCCTAACAGGGAGATACTTCCAATAATCAAGCTCAAAGAATATGGACTTTTTCTTCCAACAAGGCCTTCTCTCATCCTCACCCCCTTATACTTAGTAGTTTTATCTTTCTTGCCCAAAGACAATTTAGGAACTTCCTGCTCCAGCCTACTCAAAAGTTCCTCTCCTGTCAAGGGCACCGGAGCAGTCCTATCTTCGGTGCAGTTATTGAAGGCAGCTTTCAGTTTTCGATATGGATGATACTTCTCTAAGAACCTCCTATTATTGTTGTGGGACATCTTCCTTCCGTTTTTTAGCCTTGTGGGCTCTGTTTGATCAAGGCAAATCGGACAGCCATTATAACCTTTAACAATAGTCCCCGAAAGGTTACCGTACGCCGGAAAATCATTTATTGTCCAGAAAAGTACAGCCCTAAGAGTAAAGATTTCATTCTTCACTGCATCATAAACCCCACTAACTCCTGCCCATAATAGCTTCAGGTCATCTATCAACGGTTCAAGATACACATCTATGTAATTCC
This sequence comes from Fragaria x ananassa, assembly GCA_034370585.1. Lineage (NCBI taxonomy): Eukaryota > Viridiplantae > Streptophyta > Magnoliopsida > Rosales > Rosaceae > Fragaria > Fragaria x ananassa. The sequence goes on from CP139760.1 coordinate 7,743,698, forward strand.
TCGGTTGTTTAGGCCCTGATATCAACAAGGAAAGCATCATGTGCTTCCTCTTCATTACCAGCCATGGTGGTAGATTGTAAGTAACCAGAATAACAGGCCAGCAGCTGTAACTGTTGCTTTGGACACTATGAGGATTGAAACCATCCGATGACAATGCAAGTCGTAGGTTTCGTGGTTCATCCCCAAAAGCAGGCCACTTTTCATCCACAAACTTCCAAGAAGTGGAATCTGCTGGATGGCGAAGAAAACCATCCTTTTTCCTGGTTGTGGCATGCCAAGTTAGGCTCTTTGATGTTTCAGGTGATTGAAACATTCTCTTGAACCTAGGGATAATAGGAAAATACCATAAGGTTTTTGCAGGTACTCCTTCTCTCTCTTTGTCATTACTGTCTAATTTCCACCTAGATTTTGTACATCTAGGACACTTGGTTTCTTCTTCATAGTCTTTTCTGTATAGAATACAGTCATTAGGGCATGCATCTATTTTAGTGTAGTCCATCCCCAATGCGGTCAAAACCTTGTTTGCCTCGGAAAGAGTGTCCGGTATTGAGTTTCCTGTGGGAAGAAACTCAGCAAAGGCAGCCAGCACATCTGAGTAAGCAGACTCACTCATAATATGCTTTGTTTTGATGTTGTAAAGCTTCACAATGACAGCCATCCTCGTGTGCGTAGTGCAACCAGGATACAAGGGTTTATTGCCATTGTCAACAAACTGCCTAAAACCAGTGTACTCATCGGAAAGATATTCCTCCCCATCACTATCTGATTGCACATCACATTTTGCCTCCATGTGACCCCCAAAAATAGATGAACCACTTGAATCTGTCTCACTATCTTCATCTATCTCATTACTATACCTATCTGAATCTGATTCCGAATTAACTACAGCCTCCCCATGTTCATCCCATATGTCGTAGTCTAAGTTAATCCCATTCAATAACAAATGAGTCTTAATCACTTGGGCAGAAAAGTCCTTGTCATTCTCACACTTTGTGCAAGGACAACAAATGTGGTACGGGTCCCTAGCATTTACCAAGGTAAACTCAATAAACGCTTCCACCCCAGATCTATATTCATTAGACCTTCTATCTGCTCGCATCCATGACTTATCCATCTACATTTTATTGACAATGAACTAAAAAAATCACAACTATATCATATAGAAATTCTTAACCAACCATACATATATAAAACAATATACATATATATCATACCAACATATCTACAAAACAATCCCATCAAATAACATTCAATTCACAATACCAATACCAATACCAACATGTTAAGAAAAATTGAAGTAGGCAGCCAAGATGAGAAGGCCCATGTCGAGCAACTCAATATCAAATGCACTATTTGGCCAGGGAAAGAAACACAAGTTAACATATGCTGACCTTTTGCTGATACTTTGGGTCTCCTGTCCTCTAAGAAAGAGCAATAAACTCCACCTGCTCCGTCCCATAATCAGCTAAGATACTTTCCCCCTAGGAGCAAAGTGAACACAAAGTATCAGTATATGATCTTACCAAATTCCAATAAACTCTTCATATGGTTAAAATAGTTTAAAATCAGGAAAGAGATATGCTCATACACAGTTTTAGCAAATGTCTTTCATTTGATCACTCTTATATAATTAAGGTTTGTCTTTCTTAGAAACAAAAGAAAAACTAACAGATACAACACCAAGCTAGCCAATGACTTGTAGATCTAGTGGCAAGAGAAGGTTTCAAAAGTGATCCTAGTCAAAGAGCTCTAAGTAAAGATCCCCCTGCATAAAATACTTTACTAACAGTGAAACAGCTCTAGACAAAAAATTGAAAAGAAACAGCTTTTTATTGAAACAAAATGCAAAGTACAAGGAGGAGTTATAGCCTCCTGTAAAAATTCAAGAATCAACAACAAGTGCAAACTCTATTATCTTTTCCAATTAACTACCTAGATTTCTATCTACGAAACACATAATTGATATCAACTTCTCAACAATTGAAAACTAACAATCCCATTAGCAAACCATGAACTCAAGCCCAAAAAAAAGACAGAATCTTTAGGGTTCTTATGCACCATTTTCCTTAAAAACCGAAACAAAAGCCAAAATCAAAACACTATACAGTTACAAAACATCAAATAAAGTACAGAACAAGCAATTCAAGCCGTGATTGTTCTCAAGTTCCCATCTTTTTTAGTAATCACATCACACATTAGATCAAACACTATTTCAGCAACCAAACAACCGCAAAACTACAAAAAAAAATTCAAAATTTAGAACCCAAATTACTCTTACCTCTATTCCCAACTTCTTGAAACTCTAACAAGACCAAAACGGCAGCGTTTCTTCTCAGAATGCAAGACAAGAACAGAGAAGCCTCAACTGGAAGAAGAGAAAGCTATGAACAATGAGAGAGAAAGACCAAGTTGGGGGATTCAAGAAAAGACAAAACCGGTGTGAATGAAGTGTGGTTACTACTAAACAGTCGCATCGGTTCCTACTTTATAAACTTGATTAGAGAAAGAGAGAGCAACTGGGACTAGAGGCTTAGCAGCTCAACTAATAATACCAACCCAGAAACCTAATCGGAGAAAGGAGAAGAGTACAAACCTCGAACCACATTGGAAGAAATCGAGTGACGCGCCAAATGGACGAACCCCCAAATCGATGAACTCCCCAAATCAACAAACCCTAATCAAGTGACAGTGGCTTACTCTCGATTGAGGGAGGAGTGATTGAGAGGAGTGATTGAGGAAGAGAGAAGAGAGAAAGTGAGAGAGTGCGCGGTTTCTAGCTTTGTTCGAGAGAGAAAGAGAGAAGAGAGAAGAGAGAAGAGAGAAAGAGTGGTGAGTGTGTGTTGAAAGTGTGTGTGCGCGATAGTTTTGAGTGATACAGTTTTTTTTTTCTAAGTGTCAACTCCCTTAGGTTTTTGAGTCATATCAAGTGTTTCTCATATCATACAACATAACTCCAAATTTTGGTTGTATGAGAAATGACATCCTTAAGTTGCAAGAGCGGGAGATCTCCCGCTGCTACGTCTCGGCCTTAATTTTTTACCTATCTATTTTACAAATTAGACGACGTAAATTATATATTTTGTTGTCTGAGAAGAAATGACATCCCTTAACTTACAAGAGCGGGAAATCTCCCGCTACTACATCTCAGCCTCAATTTTTTACCTATCCATTTTACAAATCAGACAACGTAAATTGTATATTTTGTTGTCTGAGAAGAAATGACATCCTTAGCTTGCAGGAGCGGGAGATTTCCCGCTGCTACATCTCAGTCTTAATTTTTTAGCTATCCATTTTACAAATCAGGCAACGTAAATTCTATATTTTGTTGTCTGAGAAGAAATGACATCCTTAACTTGCAAGAGCGGGAGATTTCCCGCTGCTACATCTCGGCCTTAATTTTTTCCTATCTATTTTACAAATCATACAACATAAATTGCATATTTTGTGTTGTCTAAGAAGAAAGAAAATAGAGACATTCACTTAATAATCATGAGGGCGGGAAATTTACGGTTACTTTTCATTCTAACGAGTCACTCTTTAAAATAACCCTAGTTTTCACTCACACAACGCATAAAAGCACTAAGCGTTGTCTAAATATGGGAGGCTCATCATACGAATGTCGAAATGCAATACTCTAAACATTTTTTTTAATTTTGTCGACACTCGTATAATCATATGGTTATTGTGCATGAACTCATACAATAAGTGGTGTCAATTATATCATGATGGTTTGGCTCCCCATAGTGAAAGTAAGTGTAATTATAGTTGACCGCGTCGATCGACACTTGTGTAATACGGAAAATTGATGACATTTCTACCACAATCATGCTTCAATATCGTAAACATCTCTATACAGTTCGATTTTCAAACTTTCATTTCCTCAATGGTGTCTCTCTAGATAAACACACGTTTACATAATATGTACTATACATGTTATGTCACATTATGTGCAACATAGTAAACATGTTATATCTCATTAGTAGGTCGATTGTGATATAGATGTTTAGGATTAAAATCATGAAAATTTGACCGTTTGATATAATTATGATAGTGAAGTATAGCAGTGTAACAAAATTCAAAAATTTTCGGAAACGTTTGGGTATCGATCAACTCGGTCAACCATAAATTCAACAATATTAATTTTATATCACACATTAGTATTAAAAAATAACCGTTGTGGCACTACAATAGGAAATTTATTAGGATTTAGGGTATTTTAGGGGTTAGAGATTATGATACATACAACGTAATATTGAAAACAATTGTGTGATATACCTTTACACAACATTTCTTAGTTGATTGTTGTAGGATGAAGAATTTAAGGTAGTATTGCCAAATGCAAGAGAAGGGCTTCATCATGACACACAAATACATTATACAACCAAAACTGAAAAGCCGTTGTTTGATTGTTGAAAATACTCTACTATCACACAACAGGTTTGAGTGTTCCGTTGTTACATCAAGACCACCAAGACTATCCTTCATAAAAAATTTTGGTTTTCGGAGGATATGTAAGAGCAATTTTAAAACTAGAAGTCTGCAGCCTAGCATGAGAGATATATCGTACAATAGATATATAAAAAGTATTGTGTGATAGTTTAAATTGTATACATTCACACAACATTTATTGGTTTTACTGTTGTGTAACAAAACCCAGTTATATGTCAAACTAGAGTGAGGTTAGAAGCGAAATGGGCCTCATTTTTATCTGCATTCACACAACAAAATATTATCCAAAGTGTTGTACTAGTTTACGGAAAAAAAATCTGGAATGATCTCAAACTATCCACACAACGCTTGACAATTTCTGAACGTCGTATGAAGCATTTTTTAAATTTGTACAACCCTGCTATTATGAACCGTTGTGTGAAAAGTGTCGTTTGTTGAACTTATTGGCTTAGTGAACCTCAAGAAGATCCATCAAACCCTAAAAGTAGAAAAGTCAAACCAAGGGGTAAAGCCAAATTGCTGGAGGTTGGCAAAAAAAGAAAAAGAAATGGTCCTATTCCAGTAGAATTTAATGAAAGAGGCCAGCCCATTGGAAAACATGCTGCAAATTTCTCCTCTTTCATTGGAACCTCAGCAAGAGAACTTATACCAATTACTGCTGGGACTTGGAAAGATGTATCCCCGACTTTCCAAGATGATATTTGGAAACACATCAAAGTAAGTTTTCTACTATCAATTACTGTATACCTACTTGTGTTACAACAAGCTGTTTACATTCGGCAAATGTACTCACTTATTATCTTTGTAGGCTAATTTCATTGTTGATGAAATCTATAAGAAGATAATTTTTCAAAGGATGGTAAAGCTTTGGCGAGATCATAGATCTTTAACGATGAAACAAGTGGAGAAGCAAGCCAAAGTTGTTGGTTTACAACGCGCTGCAAGTCTTCTCAAGCCTACTAATGTTGAATCCATGCATGAATGGCTAGATCTTGTCAAGTACATAACTAGTGTGGGATTTAAGGTATGTATTAAAAATATATTGTAATATATATATATATATATATATATATATTTGTCTTGCACGGTATCAGATTTCAGATCATGATAGTGCCACATGTTGTTTTTTTCATAGGCGAAGTGTGAAAAGTATAAGGAAATGCGAGCAACAAGAACATTACTACACAAAACTAGTAAAAAAAGCTTTGCACGGCTTGAAGAAGAATTGGTAAGTGTAATCTTATTGTTAGCTTCAATTGAGTTTCATAACTTGATAAGAACAAGAATATTTCTATTTGTTGAAATGTAGAAGGAACAAAGTGAAAACCCAGAAGTAATAACAAGGTCTGTTGTATGGGTACATGCTTATGAAACAAAGAAGAAGAAGGGCTCAGATGAAGTAGTTGAGGATCATGAAATAGTGGTTAGTATACTCTTCTTGTCGTGTTTGCAGATATCATGTCAATTTATCAAAGTTGCATGAGATTAACATTAGTCTTTTTTAGAAACAAGTGAAACAGTACCAGGCAAAGGAACAACTTTCACAACCTTGTTCTTTAAAAGACGATGCTGTAGCAAAAGTTCTAGGTCCGGATCCACGAGGAAGGGTAAGAGGGTTAGGATTTGGAGCAGTTCCTTCAAGGGTAGAATATCAAACTAATGTTGGAAACAAAGTTGCTAAATTAGAGAATGCTTTGTCCGCTCAAGCACAAGAGATGCTTTCTCAATCGCAAGAGATTGAACGATTAAAAGAAGTGCTTAACACTCTTTTAGCTCGATCAGAGAAAGAAGGGAAGAAGGGAATAACCATGTAAGTTAGTTAGAATTATTAACTTTTGGTAGATAACTCAACTAGGTTATTGATTTCTTGAACTTTATAATGACAGGGTAGTACCAGTGTTCAGCATTCTGCTAATAAGGTTGCCCAACAGAAGGAGAATGTGAATCAAAGTGTAACCCAAAACAAGCAAAACAATCCAAGTGTTCAGAGATCTGAAATTCGAAGTCCAAAGAGCAAGCAGAGTAACCAAAGAAAAACTTCACGTCTTCAACACTCTACTGATCATGGGATGCAAAGTAAAGACAAGGAAGGTACAAGGGCCAAAGGTACAAAGGATGATCAAAATAGAATTGAATTGTTAAGTTGGTTTGAGATGAGCGAAGGTGTTGTTGCAATTGCAAAACTTGATTCCAAAGATCCAAATGCTATGGTTCATCATGTGCCCCTTGGTCCTGAATGCTGGAAAGTTTGGGTGCTTGATGTTTTTGATGATATAGCTTTATATCGACCAACCAGGGAGTTTGGAACACTGTGCGAGGCTACAGGAAGTACAATTGCATGGCCTATCAAGTACATCAGACAAATTTAATCTATTAACAAGATATAGCAGGTAACCTACTCTTAACATATAACCTCAATATTTGTTTTCAGTATTGTACTCTATATTCATTCATTAAATTAAATTTAGTATATATTCATCCAGATTCTATGTTAATTCTGGTTTGTTCTTGTAGATAGTGCAACCACTCAATTTGCTTATAAATTAATTACTTTGGCGTAGTTGTAGATTTGATTAAGTTATATGAGGACTGCCACATTCTTGTCTGGATACCTGAACTCAATTTTACATGTGCTAGGAGACCATAACTCATCGTATTTGGAGATATGAACTCTTTTTTTTTTCTTGAGTATTGCCTTATGTATGCAATTATTTGGATTCTTATGATCCTTAGATGAACCAATGTATAATATGTATATTTTCAAACTTGTTTAGCAGGTAATGTGAAGTTTTGAGGTGAATGAAGATTAATGCTTATGTTGCTACTGTTGGGACATTTTGCGGTTGGATAATGGAGTTTGAAAGCTTCCAATTAGTACTCTGAATTGTAATGTTATTTTTTGATGGAATTTGTAGCGACATATGCAGTTGTTGTTGAGATACATACTAAATTTCTAGATTGTTCAGATATGAATGTATATATATATATATATATATATGATGTTAGTTCACCTTTGCTAGCTCTAAAATTAGATTGTTGTTCTTGTATAAGGTTTTGAAGTTAATTATTGTTAACTGTGATTTGAGCAGCCATTGAAATGTAGTACTATGAATCTGGAATATGATCAGCATATCATATATAATTGTGGAAACAAGAAATGCAGAAAGCAGCATGCATAGCAGATAGGTTATTACGGCATGCCTGTGCGCCGTAAATGTCTTTAAACTAAAACTCTTTTATGGCATGCTAGAGTGCCGTGAAAACATTCTAATCCAAGTTTTTTACGGCGTTCTTTTGGATCATTTACGGCGCACAAAATGCTCATTTGGATATTATACCGTTGGCGAGATCAATTTTACGGCGTGTAATTATCTATTTTTATGGCTCGCATTGGCGTGCCGTTAATGTAATGTGTCTTTTACGGCGCAGGCATTTATTGCTTATTTTTGTGCGCATTGCTGGCCGTAAAAACCTTTTTTTGGCGTAGTGTGCGAAAGTATTTAAATTATGTTTTTTGTTAAATTATTTAATTTATTTTTGTCCACTCACTCTAAGGTTTTTAAATTACTTTCCCCTAGGCCCTTTGGTTTTAATTGCCCAGTTTGCAGGCTAAGATGAATTGAGGTCGAGCGTACATAGAGTCGAGGCATAGTCAGAGGCTGCTTCCGCTTAATCTTGATTCATTGTTATTCTTTCATTATTAGATATGCTCTGATAACCAGTTAGTGATTCAATGTTGTCTTTGTTGTTGGGTGTGGAATTCTAGAAGTTAAGTAATTGATATATTGGGAAATGTGACGAACTTGGGGAGCAAGAAGGCTTCAGAAGTTGAGGATTGATGATTTTTAATAAACATGTGTATTTGGAATTTTTCAGGTAAAAGTTGTTCATTTTCAAGGTAGATTATGCCAAATTTTCGGTAAATTTTCCTTGAAGGTGGACCCCGAAGGATTTACCTCGGGTTTCTGGATGAAATTCGGGGTGGGTCCTGACGAATTGCATAGCAATGTACTCAAATACGCCCGTGAAACAAGGGCAACAGAAGGTAGTCTGATGGTATCCGACTGTTTCATGGCCCACAACCGTGTCAATGAGTAGGTCAGCCATCGGCATGGGCTAAATGTCCTTTGGTGTCGCATTGTTAAGATCTCAGTAGTCGACACAAACGCGCATTTTGCCGTTTTTCTTACGAACGAGAACCACATTGGACAGCCATTCATTGTACTTTGCTATGCAGATGATGTCAGACCGATACATATTTTTGATCACTTTTTCAGTCCACTTGAATAACCTGTCCTGTTGTACCGTCGACAGCCAAGGTTTGTGGGTAGCCTATGACAGACTAACTCAGGTGCAAGGCCTGACATGTCTTCATATCTCTCCGCAAAGCAATCTTTGTATTCGCGTAGCAGAGAAAGGAGCGTCTCACGTTCCTTCTTAGTCAACTTTGCACTAATGGAAAAAAGTAAGGGTGCCTCCTCAGTCCCTATGTCTACTCGTGCAATAGGATTGTGAACCTGTGTGTCGTCCAAAGTGGCAAGAGCTAACTAAATAACTTCCTTCTCGGTATCGCTGTAATCCACTATCGCGTCCACGTATTCCATGGTTGTGACCTTATCGTATGCCTCGTGTTCTGCCCAATATGAGAGGAGCCTCTCGCACAAAGACGAGGAGGCTCTATCCATTGGATGGTTTTGGTGAGTCTGTGATGGTATGGGGACTTTGTAGATCGTCCCTCACTTAGGTTAATCCCCATCGCGTTAGACTAGAGGCTATGACCTCGTACGAGCGGCCTTTTTGATCAACTCCAGTGACGACCAATGGATCCATCTTGCAGAAACGGAGAAAAGATGCAGTTAAGCTTTGATCACCACTGCCGTGTCCTTTTCAAAGTCCCAAATCATTAGTTCCTGATGCATTGATGAAGGCACACAAAAACTTCTATGGATCAAATCACGGCCTAAGATAATACTATAGGATGCATTGCACTCTGCCACGGCTCATTCTAACTCGCTTAATCATCTTGTTATTAATTGAATCTCTTCTCCGACCCTTCATTTTCACCTTCTAGCTCTCTTGGTCATCTTCCTCTCGATTGAATTTCTTCTTCTTCCTCAAAGACTCCTACTAAGTTAGTGCTCATCTAAATGAAACCACATTAGCTTCTTCTTTGTTTCTTTTTTAATCTCATCTGCAATATTAATTGTTCATCACTTAAAAGCTAGACTCCTACCAAGTTATTGCTCATCTAAATGAAACCCAGATAGCTTCTTCTTTTTTTTTTTTTTTTATCTCATATGCAATATTAATTCTTCATCACTCAAAAGCACAATAAGGTCAATCTTTAAAGAAATTTGGAGTGAACTGTGTTGTATTGCTCAAAATATATCGAAGGAGTTACACAGCTTATATACAAGCTATTACACCGAAACCTTACAAGACTTCTTGTACAAGAAGGAAATTCTAGACAAACTAGGTAACTATAGATACATATCTCTATTAACAGTAATGATAGAATCAGCTAACTAATGATATAATCAGTTAACCTTCTCAATATCTTTTACATATCTTCTTCAGTTTTAATACTCTCCCTCAAGTTGGAATGGATATTGATGACACCCAACTTGTTAAGCAATGTCTCAAACTAAATAGAGCTCAACGGCTTGGTGAAGAGATCTACCGGTTGGTCTTTGGTTCCAACATGAACCATCTTCACTACTCCTTGTTGCACTTTCTCACGTACAACATGATAATCAATTTCAATATGTTTCGTACGTTCATGAAAGACCGGATTGGTAACTATGTAAATGGTAGCCTGATTATCACAAAATAATATTGTAGGAGCTAAATTATTTACGTTTAAATCCTTTAAGATATTTCTGAGCCACGTGACTTCACAACAAGTGGATGCCATAGACCTATACTCAGCCTCTACACTTGAAGGAGAAACCGTACCTTATTTCTTAGCTTTCCATGAAACCGGTGCATTGCCAAGCATGAGACAATATCCAGTAATGGCTCGTCGAGTGTCCTTGCGTCTCGCTTAATCAACGTCACAAAATGCAGAGAGTTCTAATTTTCCTGTCGAAGGAAGCAAGATACCTTGTACAGGAGTGTGTTTAGTGTAACGTAAAACTCGATAGGCTGCGTCCATGTGTGGTTGACAAGGTTGATTCATGAATTGACTTAGCATATGCACTGAATACACCAAGTCTGGTCGAGTGATGGTCAGATAGATAAGCCGTCCCACTAATCTCCTGTATTGTGATGGATCTTTCAACAAGTCACCTTCTGCATGTGTGTGGGAGAGGTTTTGGTCAACAGGAAACCGAGATGGTTTTGCACCCAAGTAGCCTGCATCCTCAAGGACTTCAAGGGCATATTTCCGCTGACTTAACACCAAGCTTTTCTTTGAGCGTGCCACTTTAAGGCCTAGAAAGTACTTAAGCTGCCCAAGATCCTTCAACTTGAATCGGTTCAAAAGGAAGGTCTTTGTGTCTTTGATGTCTTGTATGCAATTTCCTGCCAATATTACATCATCCACATACACTAAAAGTGTAGTGAACTTTCTTCATCGTGTATGTACAAAAAGAGAATAATTTGACCATGACTGATGAAAGCTTGCGGTTTTGAGAGTAGTAGAAAGCTTTATAAACCATTGTCTCAAGGCTTGTTTCAATCCATATAAACTCTTGTGAAGCTTGCACACACGATTCTCCCCCTTTCCTCCAAATCCAGGAGGAAGATGCATATAGACTTCTTTAGTAAGATCTCCATTCAAGAAGGCATTATTGACATCAAGTTGATGCAAATGCCAACCATTGATGGACGCAAGGCCGAGTAAGACACGCATGGTGGTGAGCTTGCCAACCGGTGCAAAAGTCTCTTGATAATCAACTCCTACTATCTGACTATAACCTTTAGCTACAAGGTGAGCTTTTATCCTCTCAATGGTGCCATCTGGATTAAACTTGATCTTATAAACCCATTTGCAACTGATAGCACATTTATTGGGTGGCAAAGGCACTAAACTCCACGTTCTGTTAGATTGCAAAGCCTTCATCTCAGCTTGCATGGCAGTCCGCCATTCTGGGACTTGTTCTGCTTGTGAATAAGAAGTGGGCTCCTTGTGGAGGGTGAGTTGAGTGCTAAAAGCACGATGAGAAGGTGATAAATGATCATATGACAACACATGAGCAAGGGAGTGATTAGTACCTGATGTCGGAGAAGATGGTGGGAGAGCCCTGGAAGGCAGCACTGTCTCGACATGAAAGTCTTGCAAGAAGTTTGGAGGCTTTGTAGGACGGGAAGAGCGATGAGGAGCAGAAGGACTAGTGTTTGGAGCCGAGGCAGAAGAAGAAGACTCGATGAGGAGAGTAGGGTTAGGGTTCTGAGTGGTGGAGTCCGCTAGGGTTAGGCACTACTGGAAAAAACCTCCTAGACGACGGAATCAAAAAAATTTCGTCGACTAAGAAATTCCTAGGCGACGGAATAAAAACCGTCCTATAGGGCAACATAATCAACGCTTAAGATATTGCTAAGCGACAGAAGTATATTGTCGGGAGCTTCCGTCGGCTAAGACATTCCTAGCTGACGAATATGTTTCGTCGGTATGTTTTCGTCGGCTTAGTAAGTCTTGCGTGACGTATATTTTTCCGTCGGTATATTTTGTCTTTTGGGAGACGAATTGTTCCTAGTCGACGAAATAATCCGTTGTCTAAGAAATTGCATTATTACCTGACACAGCGCAGAACGAATCTATTTTTGGGACGGATTTTTTTCTTAAGCGACAAACGATTTCGTCGGTGTAGATGGTCTCCAGCGACGAAAACTTTTGCGTCGCTATAGTGCGTCTAGCGAGACGAATCTTGTTCCTAAGCCGATAGATTTTTCCGTCGAGTAGGAAATTGAATTATTACCTGACACACCGCAGAACGAATATATTTTTGGCGACGGATTTGATCTTAGGCGATGGACTATTTCGTTGTTGTGGATGGTCTTCTGCGACGAAAATGTTTCCATCGTAATAGTGAGTCTAGAGAGACGAATCCATCAGGTAGGAAAATGAATTATTACCTGACACACCGCAGAACGAATATATTTATGCCGATGGTTGTTGTCTTAGGCGACGGACTAAAGTTTTCATTAATACATCCCCTGCCAGAAAAAGCATAATCCCCCTCTACGTACTCCCCCCGGCAGAAAAAACATACTCTCCGCCCCGCCCCCTGGTAGAAAAAAATACCACCCCCCCTCCGGCAGAAAAATACTCCCCCCCCCCCCCCCGACAGTAAAACCATATTCTCCCCCTCCCGTGCAGAAGAAACATACTCCCCCCCAGACGAAAAAATACTGTCCTGCCCCCCAACACAGAAGAAATAACATACTCCCGGCCACCCGCAGATGAAAAAAATACTCCCCCCCCTAATTGGTATGCATGTGACTACTTTAATATTTCTTCATTTAGACATATTTTCCGGCAACTTTACCGGTGATCTAATTACCATATTCCTTGATGCATGCATATATATATTTGATAGTGTATATACATCTTAAATATATATTTGTTGACAACTATATTTTGGTTTCCTGTTATTATAGTATACGACATGGACAAAAGCTGGATGCAATTAGGGAGAACGTCCCCTCTTTATATGCAAGGCATTTTTGATTTTTTTGAGTTCGTGCATCTACATAGTCCTCCAGACAAAGTTATTCACATATGTCCGTGCAACAAATGTCTTAATCGGAAACCAGTAACAATTGAAGAAATGTATTCTCACTTGGCACTATACGATATTTGTTCTAGTTATACCGTATGGACATGGCATGGCGAAACTCAAGTTCAAATGCCTACACTTGCAGAAATTCAAGCACAACATAATCAATAGGTAGGATCTTCCAATGCAAGTTACGGGGACCCTGCTGTGATGAACCTCTTAAACGATGCCTTCCAGTTCGCCACCTCAGGATATCAGGAAAATGTTTTTTATGACAATGTTCCTAACACCTCCCCTAATGTCTCCCACGTTGACTATAGCAGAGATTATGATAAGTACAACAGGCTTGTACGGGAAGTAAAAATCCCTTTGTATCTTGGCAATGAGCATACAAAAAACCATGTTAGCTGACCTCGGTCTGGAAGTCCAGAAGATAGACGCTTGCATCAATAATTGCATGTTGTATTACAAAGAAAACGAGGCGGAAGATGAGTGTCGACACTGCTACGAGCCACGGTATCAAGCAGCTTCCACTTCATCTAAACAAAAGAAACGGCCCATTCCTATGAAGGTTCTGCGTTACTTCCCGTTGGGTCCTCGTCTGCAGCGTCTGTACATGTCTTCACATACGGCCAAGCATATGAGATGGCACCAGACAAGACACCAAGGAGAGGAGAGGATAAATCCGGATAATCTCACACATCCTGCAGACAAGGAGGCTTGGAAGCACTTTGACCGTTTTTTTGCTGAATTTGCTGGAGACTGTCGAAATGTCAGACTTGGACTTGCAACAGACGGGTTCAATCCTACTGGGAACATGAATTTATCTTACAGCATTTGGCCTGTGATAGTATTTCCGTACAATCTACCTCCCAACATGTGTATGAGGAAGGAGTACAATTTTCTTACGCTTATGGTTCCAAGGCCGTATTCTCCAGGAAAGTGCTTGGATGTGTACATGAGACCATTAATTAACGAGCTGCAGGGGTTATGGGAAAATGGACTCCTTACTTTTGACAGGCATAGTCAATCTTCATTCATGATGAAAGCAGCTGTTATTTAGACCATCAGTGATTTTCCAGCTTACAGGATGTTGTCTGGCCAACAAACTAAGGGGTACAAGGCTTGCCCGGTATGCTTAGATGACATCAATTCTAGTCGTCACGCCGACAAAATCTGTTTCTTGGGATCTCGTAAGTGGCTTGACGAGGATCACGAGTGGCGGTGGGATGCTGAGGCATTTGATAGGACTGAGGAGCATAATTTGAAACCCCCAGGGAGGTCTGGTGAGTGGATTTTGGAGAGGCTTAACCAGCACTGGTTCGGACATTTGAGCACCAGTAAAGATGTAACCGACTTGAATCCTCCCACGCCTGATGAGTTTAAGTATTGGACGCACAAAAGTGTGTTCTTTGAATTGCCTTACTGGTCAACTTTGAAAATTAGACACAACTTAGACGTCATGCACATAGAGAAGAATGTTTGTGATAGCGTTCTTGGAACAATTCTAAATCTCAAAAATAAGAACAAGGATACCTCTAAAGCCCGTGTTGATCTTAAGAAAATGGGTATACGCTCTAAGCTATGGCTAGTAGAGAACAAAAAACAAAAAAAAACCATAATGCGTCAAGCAGCCTACACAGTCCATCCTTAGAAGAAGGCGGAAGTGTTTCAGTGGCTTCACAACGTTAAGTATCCTCATGGGTATGCAGGGAATATCGCTCGATGTGTTAAGACGGGAGAAAATAAGATTATTGGGTTGAAGACTCATGACTGTCATGTCTTGCTACAACGTCTTCTTCTCGTTGTCATTAGACCGTATTTGCAGAGTGATGTGGCTGACACGTTAATGGCTTTGTCAAAGTTCTTTCAGAAGATATGCGCTAAAGAGCTTAACAAGTCTGATGTTCGGTCATTGCAAGAAGACATTGTGTACATCATGTGCAAGCTGGAGAGGATCTTTCCGCCAACTTTTTCAGACATCATGATTCACCTCATGATCCACCTTCCCGAACAAGTGTTACTTACTGGTCTGGTACAGTATACATGGTGCTATCCAAATGAGAGGTATGCACTCATATTTATTCTAATTAATCATCCTTTCAAATTAATAAGATAAATTTTTGTTGCTGAATAAATATTTATAGTGTAAGAGAATAAATATATGTTTTGCAGGCAACTGGGGGATTTCAAGAAGAAGAACAAAAACAAACGTTTCCCTGAAGGGTCGATCACATCAGGGTACATTCAGGCTGAGTGCGTAACTTACTGCAGTGCATATCTCAATAATGAAGACACAGTAGTGGTGGGGGAATCATCTGGAGCGGGTAGTAGCCAACAATTCAATCTATCAATTGTTTCCAACGATGTTCAACCATATGACAAATTAAGTAATTCTGAAAGGTTAAGTAATGCTGAGATCAAAGAGGCTCATTGGTCTGTCCTTCAACATTGCGACGAAGCCGAGTGGTACTATTTGGAGCATTTGGAAAGGCAGGATGGTAACAAAGTCATACACAAGAGAGATTTTCTTGATTACTTCCCTATTTGGGTACCTTTCTATCGATCTCTATATATGATGTTACATAAAAATGATATATATGTCATTTTTTGATGTTACATAACATAACAACGTTGCTCTTAAAATTGTTACAGATGATGCACATTCTACAGTATTTTTCTGATTCTTACCACCAAGATTTGCACTTATTGGCTGGAGGACCCCAAAGCCACAGAGTTCGTGCTGGATATTTTGTGAACGGTGTTAAGTTTGTAACGTCAGAACGAGATGAAGGCCATATCACCCAAAACAATGGAGTAATGGTTGAAGGTATGGGTTTCAACTACTACGGGATTCTTGTCAGTGTGATCAAACTAATCTACGGCAAGGGTATGCCAGTCGTACTGTTCAAGTGCAAATGGTTCAATACTGACCCAACAAGATGAAGGAGTACAGTTCTGGATCGTGGCTTGTTATCAGTGGACTCAAACAGTGTATGGTATGAGAATGAGCCGTTTATTCTTGCCACCATGGCAAAACAAGTGTTTTATATTGATGATCCGGCTATGGGTGAGGGATGGTAAGTGGTGCAGGTGATGTCACATAAAAATATTTGGAGTGCAGCTACACTAGGAGGGGATGATGAGAGTGGGCCTAGTGAACCAACAACTCATCAACCAAATGAACCATATCAAGAGGAATCTCCACATGTAGTCCCTGATACTGAGGATATTTGTGTCAACAACCAACATGTTCCGCTAATCATAGGTTACATGCCAGTTACACCATCTGAAATGAACTCGCGACAACGCATCAAACCCACACATGACGACGAGTTCATAGATGACTCGGACATAGAGGAGGATCAATATTCTGGGCAGACTAAGGAGGATGATGATTCAGATGACTCAGATTATCATGAGTATGATTAATGTACTAGCTATATATTTCAGATATGATCGATCTATATAATCTATATATGTACTTGCATGTAAACATGAATTTGGCATAATTAAAACACATAAATATGTATTTTTAAATTAACTTGGGTTTAGTATCATAAATTACACGAAATTACTCAGACGTACATATTTAAAAATATGTGTAAATTATTTTTAAAACAACTTATTTCGCCTCGCCAAGCTCCTATCCTCCTTCGCCAGCCTCCTATCTCGCCTCGCATAACTCGGATGGAGCTCGCCAACTTTGAAAACGACTTAGTCGACTGAAAATAATTAATTCGTCGCTTTAGTATTTACTAGGCAACGGACTGTCCAATTTTTTTCGGTTAGGAAAAACTTTCTCGCCTTACTAGACTCCTATCTCGCCTCTCCAAGCTCCTACCCTCCCTCGCCAGCCTCCTATCTCGCCTCGCATAACACGAAGAAACCTCGCCAACATTATTTTTCTGAAAAAGACTTAGTCGACTGAACAATG
This sequence comes from Fragaria x ananassa, assembly GCA_034370585.1. Lineage (NCBI taxonomy): Eukaryota > Viridiplantae > Streptophyta > Magnoliopsida > Rosales > Rosaceae > Fragaria > Fragaria x ananassa. Next base: position 7,760,804 of record CP139760.1, read on the forward strand.
ACCATTCCGTCGCTTAAGTATTTCCTAAGCGACGGACAACACGTTTCCGTCACGCAATATCCCCGAAATATTAAATACAATTTACTTTTAACATAAGCGACAGAGTACATTAGGTCCATCGGTTTGGATCTCTAAAGCGACGGAAATATAATAAATTGTCGGTTAGGCTTTCTAAGGCGACAGATATGTGAATTTTCCGTCGCTTAGGGAGCCAAAAGATTGGGTGGGTATATTTTCCGCCTTATTTTTGGCCGAAAATTGATTTTTTTAGGTGACGGATTAATTGTTCTAGCCAACAAAATATATTCCGTCGATTAAGACTTAGGCGACGAACTTTGATGTTTTCGTTGCTTAAGTTGGTTTAGGGCGACGAAAATTCTATATTTCCGTCAGCTAAGATAAAATGGATCCTGATATCCCGTCTAACAATACACAACTGTTCCGCACCTCCTTCTCACTCACATTCATCGCCAGAAACATAATACCTGACTACGCCCCTCTGATCGCGGTAGAGCCCGTCGGAGACTCCCGCCATCCGCAGCGATTGGACCGTAAAAACCATCAACCCGACTGTAGCCACAACATCCCGACCGCAGCCGCAGCGGTATCGTCCCGACCGCAGCCGCATCGACTCCACTGCTTCTCCCACCGTCTATCGCCGACCTCGCTGGTAATCTCGCCGGATTTCCACTCCCAAGTCCGAACCCCTGAATTTGGCAAAAAATGTACAACGTTCTCAGTCCTTAATTATACCCCCTGCTATGATGAATTTTGGGAAGAACCGGGTTGAATTTTGGTATGAATTTCTTAGGCCTTATACCCCTTGTTGTGATGAATTTTGGGAAGAACAGGTTGAATTTTGGTATGAATGAGTTTAGGCCTTATACCCCCTGTTGTATGCATTCATAATTGACTAAATACATGATGTATATATGTCCGTATGTTTATTGAAATTAGAAATTAGTTTCAATTGTTGATGCAATGAGATCAAGGTGTTTCTGTGATGAATAATGGAGCTGGTTTAACACATGCTTAAATTGATTTTAAGTAGATTGTTAGGCTGCTAGCACTGTAGGGGTTTTTGTTCCGCATATGGGTTAATATATACATGTTGTTTTCCCTGTTATAGTTTCTTGTTAGGGTAGCTATAACAATTGTGTGTTATTCATGTGCAAGACCATGTTTTTTAGGAAGAGGAAGGATCGAGCCACTAAGGCCAGTGCCTTGATGGAATCTATACGGCAGAGCGTCGGCTCAGCAGGTAGTACCAGCGAGCCTACCTCAATGCCGGCTAGGACAGTACCACCAGGGGCTCCCACTTTGATTGTGCGGCCCCCTCCCATTGACAATAGTTCAACGGGATCTCCATCATCTACACCGATGCCCAAATCTTCAAGACGCATCGTCAGCAGTGCTCAGTTGAAAGTTAGAAACTCAACAGGTAAATTAAGCATGCGCGCCCCAGGGTGCCTACTTAATTATTATGAATTTTTGGATTTTTTGACATTTCAAGTGCTTATGTTTTGTATGTATATTAATTGTAGCTCCGACCCCGAAGAAGAAGTGGGGTTTATGTTCTAGAAAGAAGGCGGATGATATCGTTGCAGCAACGGGGCAGAAGATCAAGCTGGAGTATTGCCCCTGTGTAAAAGGCCCTAGCGTGAGGGTGGTAAACGACTTGGTGACACATGATATCGGTTCCACCATACGGAGTCTGGTGGGAATGAGGGCAAGGACGTTCTACGACCTTGATCAGGAGGAGAAGTGGAAGGTGTGGAATGAAATGTCGGTACGTAGCATTGAAAACAGTTTGAAAAATAAATTTACTTAATTACATAAGTTTATTTTATTTTTCAGTTCTTCTCGATGATGTTTTTTTTTATTTGTTACTTAGACGAAATACGAGTGAGATTAAAATGATGAGCCAATGTTCAATTGGATACTGAAGAGGGCACAAGAGAGGTACAAGGACTGGAAGTACTAGTGCCACAAAGCTTATCTAAGGGAAGGGGTCTCTGGGATGCCTTCAGATTTCATTGGGAGAGAGGACCAGTGGGAGTTTCTATGCTCTCACTTCGAGTCAGATGAGTTCAAGGTGATTTTTTAAATTACCTTCAATTTAAAAAAAAAAAATACCTTCATTGTTTCCCTTGTATTTTACTAATCTATTTAATATTTTTTCGTATATTAGAGACTCTCCTTGGCAAACAAGCTGAACAGTGAGGAGAAGACTATTAACCACCACACGGGGTCTTCTCCTATTATCTACACAATGGAGGAACTCAGAATACAAGGGGAGGAACTTCCAATTATCAAAGGTTTTGAGAAGACCTATGTCAGGGCCGGTGATGAAGTTACGACCAAGCATTATGTAAGTGTCTTTCCTTTTACTATTTTATTGTTTGATGCATGCACTTATGAAGTTCATTATGCAAAATGTAAAGTTTATTAGGTACACATAAAATAAGCAATCTGTAAATAGTTATATTTGGTTATTGGTTCTTGTTTATGCATAATGTCAAGTTAACGCTTAATTGATGTATTTTAAATGTAGAATGACATGGTTGATGAGGTCAATAGGCGAAAGGATGTATTTAAGAAACAACACCCTGACACGACGGAGGAGGAGATTGTGGAGAGTGTTCAGTCCCAACAAATTGAGGTGTTGGGTACTGTGCTGAAAACTCGGAAAGGAAAGGAAATCAGAGGGATGGGACGAGCAGGAGAGCGAGACTTGAGCCATTCTTCAAATGACTCCACTTCACGTAGTCGTCCTCCTAGAGTTGATGAGTAGCAACTCCTAGAGTTGCAGAAGCGCTATGAGCAGAGACTAAAAGAATCAGAGGAGTGTGCCCAACAAAAATATCAAGTAGTAGAACAGCGTGCCCTGTAAGCGGAGTCTATGTATGCCGCTATGCAGTCCCAGTTTTCCGCCAAATATGAGTGCCTAGGTATGCCGCCACCTCCTCCTCCTCCTCCAGTTGTTTTTCCTCCTCCACATCCCCACAAAACAACGATGATCTAGGCGGCATAGGAGTAGACGAGAATGCCGTTTGGCATTATTGATTATGTATGTATGAACATTAATGTAATTAGAAATATATATGAATATTTTTTCCAAATCCAATGCTTCTGGTATATATGTATATGTACGTGTTTGATTGGAATTACTGATATGTAATTTTTTGAAACAGTGAATAAGATAATTTACATAAAAATAACATTTTTGTCGCAGTTAGAAATAAAAACACACTCATGCGACGGAAAACTAACATTTCGTCGCCTAAGATTTAACACCTAACCGACGGACACAGAAATATCCGTCGATTAAGAAATGATATAAATACGTCGGTTTAGATATATACCGACGAATATTCCGTCACTTAAGAACGGAACAAGATTCGTCGGTAAATATACTTACCGACGAACTATTCGTCGCCTAAGAACGGAACAATATTCGTAGGCAAAAATACTTACCGACGGATATTTCGTCGGCTAGGAAACATTCTGATTCGTCGTGTAGGCAACATTCCGACAAATATTTTCTGTCAAAAATAATTCCTGTCGACGATTCTTGTTGTCGATGAGGTAGAAATATCTTCGTCGGCTAGGATAGTTGCTAGTCGACGATCTGGTTAATTTCCGTCGCCTAAGTATCTACCTCACCCTACTTAGGCGACGAAACTTAAAAGACGGACTGTTCGTCTGCCAAGATCATAGGCGACAAATATTCTGTCTTAGGCGACCAATATGTTTCGTCGGCTAAGATCGATTTTCCTGTAGTGAGGGTTGGAGGTGACACTTAATCGGTGTTTGAAGGCAGGGTGAGGGTTTGACAATTGTTGGAAGTATCTAGGGTTTGTGGTTCGACACTAAAAGAAATCTCTAAAACCCATTCTTGTGGCAAAAGCAAACTATTATGTGGTGGAGAAGAAACCCGACCCGGTCCTCAAACCCTAATGTCATTGGAAACCCTAGAAAGCCCAAAGTCTTGTGATGTAACCCTAGCTGAATTAGGACTATGAATAACGACATAGGGGAATTCTGTTTCGTGAAAAATCACATCCCTAGACGCTGTAACTTGCTCGGTTTCTAAGTTGTATACCCGATGACCTTTTTGCCCATATGGGTAGCCCAAAAAGATGCATTTGTGAGCCCTTGGTTCGAATTTTGCTGGTTTGCTTGGGTGTGAGGAAGCAAAACAAAGACAATCAAAAATTTTGAGGTGAGAACTTGGTTCTTTGTGAAATAGTTTTTCAAAAGGACTCTGACCTCCTAAGAGGAGTTCGATTGATTAAATAAGTCGATGTAAGAATGGCATCACCCCAAAAACTATGAGGAAGACTAGCTTGGAAAAGTAAAGCTCATGCCATATATGTTGAGGACATGTTGATGCTTTCTTTCAACCACACCATTTTGCTGAGGTGTGTTGACACAGCTTGTTTGATGACAAATACCTTTTGACACATAAAATTCTTTGTGTTTGAATTTAGGACCATTATCACTACGCACAATTTTGACACTGGCACCAAATTGTTTTTCGGCAAAGTGAATAAAATTGAATAATAAACCTCGAGCTTCTATTTTTTGTGACATCAAAAAGACCCAAGTACTCCTAGTTAGTCATCAACTATGGTGAGAAAATATGTGGCTCCGAAATAAGTAGGTTCATGATAACCTCCCCAAATATCAACATGAATCAATTCAAAAGGAAATTTGCTTGAAATTGAACTTAAAGGAAAGGATTTCCGAGTTTGTTTGGCCAAAGGGCACACAGAACAGTTACTTACATCGCAAGATTTATTAAAAAGAAAGGAAAACTTAGAAAATACTTGACTTGAAGGATGTCTAAGCCTTTGGTGCCAAATAGAGGTTGGCTGACTCGAGACCATGTGACATGTGCCTTGCTTAGTTTTGTTGAGACAGTATAGGCCTTCCTTTTCAGATCCCGTCCCAATAATTTTCCCCGATCGTAGGTCTTGCATGAAACAAAACTTTTTTAGAAAGACTGTGACACATAATGAATCATGTGCAAACTTGCTGATAGATATAAGATTCAGGTAAAACAATGGTACGCATAAAACATTGTTAAGCACAAAGGCGGACGAAAAAGACACTTTCCCAACATGACTCACTCTAGCAAAGCTACCATCAGGAAGTTTGACACTTCTATTTTGGACAGGATATTTAGTGGTGAGAAGATGAGGATTACATATGATATGATCGCTAGCCCCACTGTCTAAAATCCAAGTACTTTTCGAATCATGTGGTACAGAATGTAAAGCTTTACCTGATAGTTCTTCAAAGCTAGAAGAATTACCAACATGATTTGCGGTGCTTGCTTTTTTTTTGTTCAGCATATCAACAATCTGCTTGCATTCTTCCTTTGAGAAAAGGAAGTTGCCCTGGTTTCCATCTTCATCAAACATCGAAGCAACATGGTTACTCCTGGATTTTCGATCTTCTATGGCCTTTCTTCTTCCGCAAGTGTCATAGTTATGACCCTTTCGTTTGCAAAACATGCACTTTAGATGCTAGCGGCAATTCTCGGTAAGGTGACTCTTATTGCACTTTTCACATTTTGGCTTGCTGCCTTCGGCACTCTCGGCACGGCTATTGGATATGTCACTGTCTCGGCTATTGGCTGCATCACTGCCTCTCATGGCAAAGGCTACAGCTTCTTGTTGTTGCACGCCTTGTTTGCTTCGCATGGCTGCCTCACCCTGTTTCTCGGGACGAAGACCATCTAGTAGGCTTTGTTGACAACCGGGAGAGGCTCAATAGCACAATAGTACCACGCATTTGTGCATAATTCTCATTCAATCCCATGAGAAACTTCATTATTTTCTGATTTTTCACATACTCACTTAGCTTGCCGCCTTCCTCACATGCATAGGGACTTAGATCACAAAGGGCATCTCACTCATCCCATAATGCCTTGAGTATCTTGTTCACATCCGTGAATCTCATTCTCTATGTTGAATAACTAGACGGTGTTGGATTGCATGAACCTTTCTTGCAACTCAAGCCAAACTGCTCGAGCTCTTTTGCAGTGCATGACATTCTTGGCAATAGGATTCGACATAGATTCTCCCAGCCAAGTTTTGACAAGAGTGTCACATCTGTCCCATTGTTGCCGCTCATCTGCCTTGTCTTCTGTAGGACGTTGTGAGGTCCCATTGATAAAGCTTATTTTGTTTTTGATTTGCAATGTCATGGTCATGGATTGGCTCCATTGCATGTAGTTGTCTTTTGCCAAGGATTTGATATGAGAATCGTACCAGGCTGATCCGAATGGTGAAGATAGAGAGGGTGATTTGAGATCTCCCATAGTTCAAGTGTGCGTGCGAGAGCGCCGGAAGAAGAACCTTCTTTGAGCAGCTTCTCCCTCAATAAGGCTAGTGATTTTAGATCTCCCATAGTTCAAGGCTGTAATACCCCGAAAATTTGATATTAGTTTCTAATATTATTTGGGGGTTTTTGAGTTAGAAGTTAGTGTGTTTTGGAGGTTCGAAGAAAGAGCGGAAGTGTTCGGACGCGTTTTTACCCGAAAACGGTTTTATGGTTTTGAAGGGTTAAGAGTTGACTTTTTAATCGGTTGGGTTTCTCGGCAAACTTCCTTCACGAAAGTTGTAGAGCACGACGATACGAGTTTGTAGACACGTGGCACGCGTAAAACGGACTTCGTATGCGAAAGTTTTGGTCAGCAGAAGTTCGTGGTTATCGGGAATTTTTAGTATAAATAAGAAAATTGTTAGGGTTCCTTTCATTTCTCCGGAACCATTTCTTCCCTCTTCTCTTTCTCTCTCGCGCCTCACCCTTACTACCCGAGTTTTCCAGCCGACCCGACCCGGACCCGGCAACCCGACCCGACTTTTCCGGCCAACTCCGGCCGACCCAGACGACGGCACCGGTAGGGTTCTCTTCCTCTCCTCCGTCCGAGCTGACCTGTGGTGGTGATGTGTGCCGTTTCGGCCCCGAGGTGGTGACCCGAAGCTTGGAAGTTCGGGTTAGAGACCCGGTCGGATTTCTTCCTCTGGCGGCAGCGACAAGGCGGGAGACCGGTCGGGACAGAAGGCCCTTGGCATCCTGGTTCGACTTCGGGTGGCCTTGGAGCGCGACTCACGGCAGAGAGTGGCGGTGGTGGATCCCAAAATTTTCCGACGAGTTTCGGTGATTTCCGGCCGATTCCGGCCTAATTGGCTGGACCTTCAGGTATGAAAAGTGTCCCCCTTGTAGTACTCTACAAGTTTTGTGTTTGGAGTTTGCCCTAATTCGGAAATTTTGTGGTGGCGCGTGGGGCCCACTCGCCGCCGCCTGTGGTGGCGCGTGGCGGCGCGTCTGGCAGGATGTGTAGGTTCAGTTGCAAGGGTTAGCTAGTTCTTGTTGTTGTGAGCATGTTGATATAATATAAGACTAGGTTGAGATCTTGTGATGCTTAATGTTGGAGTTGTTTTCGATGAGGTGTGTTGATTTTGTGTTTTCAAAAGTATGAGCCGTTTTGGCAGTTGTAGGAGGTTTAGTTTTGGGTGATCGAGGACCTTGGGAGGTCTTGAAGGAGAGTTGCCCTCCTTTGGGCAAACCTTCGGATTTTTAGTTTTGGGTTAAGAGGGCAAATGTTACTCTTAGTTTGTTTAGTTACTAAGGTTAATATTTGTTTTAATTAGGGTGACTTGTGGAGTTTGCCTTTGAGCTAGACGCTTGCGTTTGTGCTTATGAAGACGCAGCGGGAGTTAAGGTGAGTAAAATCTCACTAAGGTCCACTTTGTGGCCTAATTATTTTGATGATGATTGTGATGTTGATTTTGATGATGATAATTGTTATGATGATGATTATGATGATGAGATTTATGATGATGTTGATGGAAATGTTGATGATATGATGATAATTATTATGTGATTTTATGATGATGAATGTGATGGTGGTCTTGATGATGATGATTTTGATGATGATTTTGTTGATGTTGATGATAATTATTATGATAATTATTAGGATGATGAATATGATGGTGGTCTTGATGATGATGATTTTGATGATGATTTTGTTGATGATAATGATAATTATTGCTGATTGTGAAGTTGTCCTTGAAAGAAAATGATTTGTTTTTAAATATAAATGAGTTTGATCGACAACGACTCATGGTAAGTGAAAACAAGTTTTCTGTTAATAAAATAATCTTTCAACAGGACTTCCGATCATGAGTAATAATTAAAGTTGGTAGAATTATTCTTGGTATAAATATTTATATCCACGTGTTTATGTGTGGAAGACACGTTATGATAATGTGATAGCGTGATGTAGAATTGTTGTTTAAATAGTCAAACCGGGTTCCTAGCCTTTAATCGGGTGATAGGTTACGGTTATGATTGTATTATTATTTTGTGAATTGATAAGTGTTATGTTGGGAGAGTATTGGAATGTATGCCTTAGTGGTGATTGATTGCATTCGTTGTGGATTTGTTGCCTTAGTGGTGAATGTTGCATTAATTGTGAATATGTGTGCCTTAGTGGTGAGTGAGTGCATTCGTTGTGAAATTGTTGTCTTAGTGGCGAATGTTTGCATTAGTTGTGGTTGTGTGCCTGTGTGGTGGTTTTGAGTATTAGAATAGGAGCCTTCGTGGTGGACCGGGAACCAAGCCTTGGCCGGGTGATTGGTTACGGTCAGTTTTAGAGCTCTAGTCTGTCGGTACTTCATGGGGGATGACTAACTGTTGACGAACCCATGAGTACGTGTTTGTCTAGTTACTTATGGGGGATGACTTTGCGTTGGCGAACCCATAAGTAAGAGTAGAGAAATGTTTGTGTGATATTTTTATATGATGTCATTTAATTTCCTTGTTTCGAGTATTTCCTGAACTATGCTTGTCCGCAGGAGATTCTCTAATTTTAATTGTGTGATTTTAATGGAATTCCTGAATTATACTTTTTGCAGGATTTCATTTATGACTTTGAGTGATTGTGAATTGTTGTGTTTTTCTTAATTTCTCCTTTCGTTTTCTCTTGTTTGTAAGTGTTTTTCTGAATTTGTTTTTAATGCATGAACTCTTGGAGTTTACCTTATGTGTTGTTGGGTTGAGTATGTTGTTAGAGATTTACTCATACGAGCTTTTAAAGCTTACCGGGTTTGTTGTTTACAACCCGGTGCACCATTCCATGGTGTAGAGGTTGTTTTTGTAGGTCAGGTTTAGCAGAGTTGAGGCTGCGGCAGATAGGCATAGTTCATTTGTTTAGTTTCTAGTTTGCAGTGAGTTTGAGGGAGGTTTTATTTGGTTCAATTTATTCTTTCACAAGTTGTAAAACTAAAGAGTTGTAAAGTTTGTTTTTCTTTTAGTTATCATGCCTTGAATTTGGAATTTTTTTATTTATCCAAAATTCGGGGTGTGACAGTTTGGTATCAGAGCCTTGTTGCATATTTGGTGATAATCAATATCTTTGAGTGATGGCCCGACTGCAGCGGATCACCATCACTCTTAGGTACTGATTTGTCATTGGGTATGCGGGAGGCAAGGATGTTGTCTCGAGTGTTAGGTTTCTAGAGCATAGGTTTGCTCTGTAAGTAAGGAGTGCGAGTGTTGGGTAGTGTTTCTTGAGGATTAGTCTTTTGAGGATTGAGAATCACTAGATTTATTTCTCTTCAGCTGCCCTTGGTAAGCTGGAGGATTTGTGATTAGTGAGCAAAGTTTAGGAGTGAAGGGTACTTTGTTCTCCTTTCTTCTTCATGAGAGTGAGCAGTGATTTTGGTGTGTCATTTTCTGTGATGTTGTGGTGGTGTGGTGTTTCGATTTAGTTATGCAGTTAAGGTCTTGTGTTTGACTTCTGTTGTAGATGTGATGTCTTTGTAGTTTGTGGCTCATACATCATTTTTCTTATGGTGGTAGAGTGTTTCTACATGCGATTTGTGTGTTTGTCTTATGTGTGAGCATTGTTATGCATTTTAAGAAGTTGTTTTCTGTTGTGTGTGATGTTGCCCGAGTGGCATGTGGTGTGCAAAACGTTTGAGAGTGTGTCCACGTTGGTGGCGGCCGTGTTGGCAGAAAAATGTTTGTGAGTAACTTTCCTCAGGTTCAAGTAGAAACCGACTTCCTTACATATTTTGTTGACTTGCTAAATTGTGGAATTGTGCTCTCGAAAGTGAAATGTTTTGTTTTAAAATCATGTGAACTTGATCGTCCACGGTTCACAGGTAAGAAAAAGGTTTCTTTTAGTATTTATTAACTTTCTTCAGCCTTTCCCGATTGTAGCTATCTTGATGTTAATGGCATTTATATATATGTTCATAGAAGTTTTTGTGCTTGGTGAAATTATGTGACATGTTCATATTTGTCGTGTTTTCTTAATTTCTCCTTTCGTTTTCTCTTGTTTGTAAGTGTTTTTCTGAATTTGTTTTTAATGCATGAACTCTTGGAGTTTACCTTATGTGTTGTTGGGTTGAGTATGTTGTTAGAGATTTACTCATACGAGCTTTTAAAGCTTACCGGGTTTGTTGTTTACAACCCGGTGCACCATTCCATGGTGTAGAGGTTGTTTTTGCAGGTCAGGTTTAGCAGAGTTGAGGCTACGGCAGATAGGCATAGTTTATTTGTTTACTTTCTAGTTTGCAGTGAGTTTGAAGGAGGTTTTATTTGGTTCAATTTATTCTTTCACAAGTTGTAAAACTAAAGAGTTGTAAAGTTTGTTTTTCTTTTAGTTATCATGCCTTGAATTTGGAATTTTTTTATTTATCCAAAATTCGGGGTGTGACAAAGGCTGTTTGAGTGTTTCAGTGTTTTAGAATTTGGCAGAGGATTGGTTTGCTATTGATACCATAAAGAAATTTGGAGTGAACTGTGTTGTATTGCTCAAAACATATCGAAGGAGTTACACAGCTTATATACAAGCTATTACACCGAAACCCTACAAGACTTCTTGTACAAGAAGGAAATTCTAGAAAAACTAGGTAACTATAGATACATATATCTATTAACAGTAATGATAGAATCAGCTAACTAATGATAGAATCAGTTAACCTTCTCAATATCTTCTACATATCTTCTTCAGTTTTAATAATCTTCATGTTATTCTTCCCAGAATAAACCTCAACTGAGTCTTCACATATTGAAGAAGAAAATGGACAAATTAAATGATGGAATGTGGACTTTAGCTTTACTCTCTCTCTCTCTCTTTCTCTCTCTCTCCTTGTTTAGTAGTCTCTAACACCCCAAGACTCCTACTTTGAGGAATTCCGGTTGCCGGCTGGAGTTGTACAAAACTGGGTTGAGCTTTATTTTGATATTTTACAAGTTTTTCTCTTCTGGGTCTTTTAGTTTTGGGTCAATTTTGGCTATAGAAGAAGTAGATTTTGATACGAAGGTGGTTTTGGTCGGTCATTGAAGTTGTTTGGACGTACTTCTAGGTTTTTTGAAGGTGTATAGGGTATCTAAGATCAGCAAGTAACACAATTGGATAGGTTCAATCAAAAAGGTTCAAGCAAATTGTCACACCTAATTTTCGAAGAATAATTTTTAAAAATTTGGGCATTATATAACTCAAAACATCACTCCTGAAACCTGCTCAACAACTTTCAAACTAAACTCAAATGCTGGAAATGTAAATGTCAACAAAATTCAACAACTAAGTTAAACATTACATCTCTTTAATTACATTAACTTTAAAAGTCTAGTAAAATAAGGAGGCTAACATGAGCTTAAAAACAAACTGCATAATATACAAATAAAAGGTACATCATCTAAAACCCAGCTACTATGTCTCTGCCTCAACCTTGCTGATCATCACTTTCAGGTCTAACTCCTACACCATGAATTAGTGCAGCGGGTTGTAAAACAACAAACCCTGTAAAGTAAAAAACTTGTATGAGTAACTCCTAAAAATAACTCAACATTTCCAACAACCAATAAAACACATAAAACAATATAAGAACTAATATTAAAATCAAATAACCAACATTTTTACAAATATACATGTACCCATGAGTCCTAGATACCAATAAGGTATCTCCCATGACCTACAACAAACACATGTATCAATGGGTCTCAGATACTAATAAGTACCTCTCATGACCTACAACAACAATTTATGTACCCATAGGTCTCAAATACCATAAGATATCTCCTATGACCTACACTGACAGATGGACTAGAGCTCTATTCCTAACGGTAACCAATCACCCATCTAAAGGCTTGAAACATGTTTGAATGCCCAATATCAAATCACAAAATAATAATAGCATCATAACCGTAACCAATCACCCGATTAAAGGCTTGGAACCCAGTTTGACTATCTACACAACAATTCACAATATAATAGAATAATCATAACTGTAACCAATCAATCGATTAAAGACTTGGAACTCAGTTTGACTATCTACATAACAAATCACAATATAATAATATAATAGAAAAACTTGTTTTATCTTACCTATGACCCGTTGGCGATCAATCTCATATATTTAAAAACAATCAGTAGCATATTCATTAATTCAATATCATCAACAACACAAAGAGCACATCATAAAAATTATATCTTTCCACTTAGATATATTTATATGAACAAACATAGATATTCCCACAAGAATAATCTATCAAGAAACAATAATATTATGATCACATGAACATTAAAAATAATCATATAATTGAAAAACTTGTTTTACCTTACCTTATGAGCTGTTAGCAATCAAGCTCATATATTTTAAAATAAATAATAGTATATTACTAAATTCAACATCATCATCAAATGACCATAATAAATTCAGTCCAATTGTGAACCTTGGTAAAATTTACTCATCTAAAATACTCTCATTGCCTCTTCAACACAACACAAGAGCCAAGCCAATCACACTTCACAAATCACCTAAATTACATAATTAATAACCTTAGTAACCAAGTACTATCGGATATCAAAAACCGTTAAACTAAAACTTAGTCCAAAGAAGTACAATCTTCCAAGGTCATTCAATTTAACGACCCAAAACTGCTGCATCTTACTCTCAAAACAAAAACTCAAAACCTTGCACAAGTCTAATATTAAACCTAGAACTTAACATGCAATCGTTGCTCACAACCTAGAATTTTCACCTCTCAACTTGCTCACCACAGCAAGAGTTAGCTAACCACAGCAAACTAAAGCCACAAACATTGTCGGACGCGCCACCACAGAAGGCGGCGAGTGAGCCCCACGTGCCTCCACCAACTTCAAAATTTAGGGAAACTCACAACATAAAATTTGTAGATTGAAGCATGGAGAGCAACTTTAATACTTGAGGTTTTAACCAATTTGGCCAGAAAAAGCCCCGAACACCACACCGAATCCAAACTTCCAAATCTACAAATTTGGGGTTCAAAAACTCAAAAACTTGTTTCAATCTATGCATAGCCATAACCAGAAGGAGGAGAGGACCCAAACTCACCTAAGATAGCCCCTTGTCGCCACCGTATATGGTGGTTCTGATCGGTGACACAATAGCTCTCTTTTCCGGCTAAGAGCTCTGTTTCCAGCGTGCAACACCTGCCCAGACTTGGAGGGGACGTTTGTGTGAGTCGAATGGGACCGGCGGAGGTCCAAACGATGGTCGAGCGGCGGAGTTAGCTTCGATCAAAGTTGGGTGCACGGGGTGAGCTCGGGGGAGGAAAAGATAGAAGAGAGAGATCTGATTTTAGGGTTCCCAAAATAACTCTCACATATTTTTCTACTTATACACTTTCTAAAACCGGAAACTAACTTCCTCTTACCGTAACTTTCTCATAGGACATCTGTTTCACGCATGCCACATGTCTACAAATTTGTATCGACAAACTCTACAACATTCATGAAGGAAGTTTTCAAAAATAACTTATGGATAAGAAAGTCAACTTTTGGCCATTTAAAACAAAGCACCTTAAAATTTACTCCCGAAACTTCAACATCGCATAAATAAATAAGAATTTCCAAAAATAATCCTTCATTAAATTCAGAAATAATACAAGAAAATTGATATGAAAATCTAGGGTATTACACAAATTGAGGGCGAGCCTCTCTACTCAGTTACAAATAAAATTTGTATTCAAAAAGATTAATCTTTACAATTACTCCCTTTTGTATGGTTGTAACCAGAAAGGTTCTTGGCAATGATCAAAAAATCAGCTAAGAATTCTATTTCTATCTTGCAAGTTTTTGAGGGAAATGGATATATAACTCCATTGGGCAAGATGCCCATATGTCGGTAAAAGACAACACTACCAACGGTATACTCCCAAAAGGGAATGTGTTGATTCGGTGACCAGCTTGTACCACCTTGTACAATGCCATTAAACATCTGATGTAAATAGCTTCATTCCCCACTGTTGCCCTAAAGTCGGAGCGACCTCAACTCTTTCGCACCTATTTTACTGATATAAATTTCATAGTCAAATACACTTACCGTCTTAATAAAACTCTTAATAAATCCGGAGACCAAACTTCAACAAATAGAATTCTAGAGGAATCCATTATGGCCCCATGATTAAAATACTATAGCTGACAGATGTCACTCAACGCTTTAAAGCTTGCTTGAAGTTCGAAACCTTTAGTAACACCATTCAATTTCTTAAATTCTCTTAATGTGACACATGAATAAATATGTCACAACGCCATGTCTAATGGCTATTGTAAAGCCAACAACCTAAGGAAAAATAATCCTGGAGTCATATACTTAACGCTTTAACAACTTAAGCTAATCCACATTTTAAACGAAAGTCATCAGAAATCTTATTATTCATCGACTACTATTAACCGTCATTTTTAAAATATATTACCACTACCCTCTTAATAAAATGCTCCAAGGATAAGAACATATCAATAATTAGAGCTGCAGGACTCAGAACATGTGCCGCCACAACCAGCATTATCCAAACATGTTCCTAACTGATTTCTGTTGCGGTTAAAAGAGTCGACAAATTGGCCTTCAATCATGACTTACCAGAATTGACATTTATCTTTTTATATAACAATTACCTACAACCCAATACTAGTCACAAATCTCACATGACTAATTCGCTCAGGATTAGGGTCCTCAACAACTCGTATAGGTACCTCTTTGAATTATTATGGGTACCTCATCACATCACTTCAACCAACCTTTACATCAATAGAATACACCACTACTTTGATTTTTTTTTTCTTCAATTCTTCTCTCCCAGAAGTCACGTAACTCGATACCAATATTTTCCATCGGACTACTACAACCCCATACTTGCCCACCATAAATAGGAAACTCCAAGACAAGAATTGAATCAAACGTTTCACCTACTACAGATTCGCACAAGATGCTCACCCTACCCTAGCATCTTAATCATAGCTCAATTAATCATTGGATAAATGAAAGGAATGTTGTTAAGCTTATGAGTTCCCAACTTGAGTTCTCAACTCGCAACTGAACTCTAACAATTATGATATAAAATTGATAACTCTTGGAAAGAACATAAGCTATACACCTTTTCATTTCTTAAAACAAAATAATTACTTTAAGAGGTCGGCGTATGGAGGCATAGTCTTGAAAATATAGACATTTATGGTACAATACTATCCATAATAAGATAAGAACATCTACCTTACAAACCTAATTGATTACATGTATTTTTATATACTTAATTACATTCCAAACACATGAACTAAGCTAACATTCAAGTCAATTACGATGTAATTAATTTAATTTTGTTTATTTGTAAGAAATAAGCGGAAATGTGGATTTCGGAAGAAAGTGTTGTAAGATTGGAGCAAAATGAAGATTTCAAAGCGGTACCGAAATTATCAACGCGAGTCAACGACGTAATTTATGAAGAAAAGAATTAATTAATCAACATTTTGATTGATTAATCCTTCTCTTAATTAAATGCATGATAAAGCCTTTGGTTAATCAATTCCTCCAATCACGGGCTGCCACATGGCAGTTTGACTGTCTCAAGTTCAAGACCAGATGCACGTGACCAAGGGGAGCAGCCTATTCTCTCTTGAAGAGGAAGAGACCGACCTTAAAGATTCATCCATTCTCTTCGGGAGCAGCCGCACACTGATAGGGAAGGGCTCTGCCCTTTCCCGTCAAGTCACCACTACTCCACTCATCACCATTTCATTCCATCCCTTCATCTCTTTATTTTAGTGAGTTTTCATTTGGGAATTTAAGAAGAGCTCACCTACAAGCATCAAGGTTTCATCATCACAAAGAAGATTCAAGATTGGTAAAAAGAGAGAGCATAATTTCAAGTGGGTTCATAGTTATTTAAGCAATTTGTGAATCTAACTTATGTTCCTCTCTTCTCTAACCCTTCTCTTAACTTCTTATGTATTTGATGATGTATTTGTTTATGGGTAGTGAGTGATTCTATTTTGGGAGTTAGGGTTGTGAAGCCATAAACTCATTTGTATAATGTTGGTACTTTGATTGATATAAATGCAATTTTCATTGTGTATGCTTTGAATCTGAATGTGTTGGTCCTTAGAAGCATGTTTCTAGACTTTGTCACCCTTTGAGATAATGTTGCGAACAATTTGATGGATAGATTAATAAATTGACAACTTATTAGTCTTGTGCATCTATGATTTGAAGTGTGGTAACTATTAGTTAGCTTAACTGTAGCTAACCTTGCTTGGGTCTCTATTATCTTGCACTCTAGACCTCTAATTTAGATATTGCGGCCTTAACCGGCGTATTGCCTAAGTTAGAGAGTTGATTGTGGTCTTAACCGGCATAATTGATACACCAAAAGGATAATTGGTCTAGTAGCCTTAACCGGTACTAGATACGGGACTTAATACAATAGGATATGCATTTGTGAAATTGGTATCGATGTTTACATATGAGTTAGTTTGGATCACCCGACACTCCCATATTCCTTTCATTTTCTTGATCTTTAGTTACTAGTTTATTTTTCATTTAGTTTGTCGTCAACTTAGTTAATTTCCCATTGAATCTCCATTTAAATATCAACTCATTGTAATTACCCATCACTAGGTATTTAGTATGGATTAGGCTTTGGTGATAATCGAGGCCGAGCATTGCTAAAGCTTGGTGCCTAGATTAGCATTTTTCTTTATTTTCTTTTTCTTTGTTTGCTTAGTGACTTTTGTTCTGATTAGCCTAGGATTGTGGGTTAGCCATTAATCCCCGTGGTACGATAACTTAGGCATAAATATTTCCCTATTTTGACAACGATACGTTTGCTTACGTGAATTGTATCAAAGTCACTAATCAACACATAGCATCTAAAGCAAAAATACTAAAGGATCCACCACGGTCGGACCATCACTTTATAGACACAAATATGACCAGGTATATGAGGTAGTGAGGAAAAGATAAAGGAATCGAATAACCTAATGCTTTGATACCAACTATCAGGACCCACCCCGAATTTCACCCTGAAACCCGAAGTAAATCTTGCGGGGTCCACCTCCAAGAAAAATTTACAAAAAACTTGACATAACCTCCCTTAAGGACAACCCTTCCTAACTAAAACACCTGCACTTCTAGAAGTTCCAACTCTAACCTTATAAACTTCTGGAGCCTTCGTGCTCCCCACAAATCACAACATCTCCCAATTTATATTTACTAATCTAACAAAAATCTCAAAACCAACAATTCATAGGTTCAGAGCAATTCTAACAGTGAAAGGAAAATAAATATATATATATATAAGCGGAAGCTATACGATGGACTATGCTTCGACTCCATATACACCCGACCTCAATTATACTAACTTGCAAATTGGGCATTTAAAACCGAAGGGCCAAATGGAGAAGCATTTAAAAACGTTATAGTGAGTGGACAAAAATAATGTTTAAAAAAACCAAATAATTATAAAAGACTTTATGTTTTCCCAAATTAATTTTCAAAAAAAAACTTTGCTATATGAGACAAGCCCAAAAGCTTTTAACTTATAAACTGGCAAATACGTGACTATCTAGCCCCGCTAGTCTCCAAAACTTTATAATATAGAGTCTCTCAGGCTATAGTATATATGTAGTATTTACACACGTCATACTTCTTGTATGAATTCTTATGAAAATAAAATTAAAAAAAAATATTCATACAAGGCTACAACGCTTGCATCCCACGCTCACGTCACACCATAATGAAATTTAAAACGCTACATCATTGTGGCGGAAAAGACGGGTGTATATATGTGCATATCCCCTATATAAATTTTTACTTTCATATAGGGCTACGACGCTTGCGTCCAACGCTCACGTCACACCATAATAGAATTTCAAACGTTACATCATTATGGCGGAAAAGCACGTATGACTAGCCAGCCCTTCTCCGGCCACCTTCAATGATCACCAAAATTTAACACAATCATCCTCTCAACATTCTAAACAATTTTCATAACTAGCACAAACAATAATTTCAAGTCTAGATGGGGGAATCAAAGCAAAACAGTAAATTGAGCCTTATAAATTCAATTAATCGTTTCTCCTTACCAAGAACAAATTGAGCCGAAAGATTTTGAGGGTTTACCATCCTAGAGGAGGGCTACAAGATGGGATAAGAATCGCCAACTTTGGCGGCCGGAGGAGAGAGCTCCGGCATAGGGGCAGTCAAGCTTTCATCTGTGATATCTCCCAAGCGACGGCGAGAGGGGCACTGCCACCAACCCAAGAAGAGAGAGGAGGCGACGGCGGTTCGAACAGGACCGGTGCGGCTGCCCAGCTTGGCCGGACGGTGGCAGAGAGCTTCCGGCAGGGAGAGAGACTCGGGGAAAGAAGAAGAAGAAGAAGAGAGAGAGAGAGAGAGAGAGAGAGAGAGAGAGAGAGAGAGTGAGAGAGAGAAGAGAGTTTTGGGCCTTCTCTCTCAAGTTTCCCAACCCAACTCCAAAAATACTCAACACCAACAACAATTTACCTTTTACCTTTTTACTATCTAAAATTTACTTTTTTACCGCCTTCAACAATTTCTCCAACAAAAAAATTTTCCCGAATTAATCAATTTACAACAATAAATCTAGACCTTTGAAACTATAAATTTATTAACGAAGACGGTAAAACTCTTATTGACACCATGCAAGTAATTAGGGTAAAAATTTAAAAGTCGGGACATGACAATATGAGCAAACACACCACCCCATAGAGAGACGCGTTTTAGGTTGGCAACCCAAGAACAAAACCGTGAGAGGGGAGCTCAAAATTGGAAGGGAGGTGATAAGCCTTATTCACACATCTCCATAGTGAGGAGTGTTTTGGGTTGGGAACCTAAGAACAAAATCGTGAGAACGGGGCCTAAAGTTGACATATCTTGATATCCGGGTTGTTACAGTAACTTTGAGAAATGTTTAACTGTCGGTCGCTAATTGTTGAAAAACTATTTTATTGAGAGATAATTAAAAGTTTATCAAGGGCCAATAAAAACAGAATGTCAACTTGTTTTTATTATTATTTTTTTACTTCGTAACCTCAAATTAAAAAAGATATTCCGCCCTGACTTTCAAGTCACTCTTAAAGGCAAGATATCATGTATCATTTATGAAAGCATTGGCTCCATATATCAATAGTTGGTTCTTGGTTCACCGCTTCAAAAGTTATGGAGTTTTATCCGCCTACAACTGCAATTTCATCCAATAAACTGAAATTACAGAGCAAGCACAACACTCAACATGAGATCACAGCTATGAGCGATTAACTATTGCCTCAATCTACATGTCCTCACTCCGAAGAGGAAATACTTGGTATGTCAGTGAATCCAATAAATGTCGAATTGGGCAACCGGACGAGTTAGTTTGACCAACATAGGTAACAATTACTAAGAGAGGATCTCAACACAATGATAAATCATTGGGTGGGTCATCCCAAGATCTCTCAAGATACTTAACACAGGTTGATAGTATGCTCGGCGAACAGTCGGCAAAAAACTGGGTTCTTGGTCATTCCAGCTACCCAAATTCAAACATTCATCGGAATCCATGACATATATCCAAAAATCTCATAAAAGTAAGGACATATTTGAGATCTGAAAAACAGATCCAAAAACTAAACTCCTAATAGACCCAAAAACTCAGCAACATAGCCCACACGTGATTTCTACACATGCCACGTACAGGGGCGGATCTACTTGAATGGCTGTGCTGCAGCCTAGTCAACAATTTGAATTTATACTTCTACATGTTTACTTAGTAATGATATCCTCATCAGTTCAGTTGGCTAACTGACTTTTAACACCTCTCTCCTTTACTTTTACATTTTCTTCCCTTTCTTTGTTTTTTCTTGTTCATACAATATCTTCCTGTTTTCTATTTGAATTTATTACTTTCCTTTTTATTTTCTTTCCTCATTTTTTTCTCCTTCTTAAGAAAAATGGGTTTAATGAGGAAATTGTATACTCCTTGAAATATCATTTTGAAAAAAAAATTGCAATATAAGGAAAAAAATCACGTATAAAAGGAAATAAATTAACCTAGACTAAATTTGATTCATAGATCCGCCACTTGCCACGTACGTCGACGATCACCGCCTCCACTGCCACACCGACTTCATTCATCAAACACACCAACAATTCTCCAATTTCAGTTCACTCTCCTACGTAAATGAGTAATTGATCGAAAAATTTCACCCCTACAGTACCGACATCAAACCCATTATAAATAGCTCATTTTGCATGCTTTAACTTCCACAACTTCTTAGAAAACTTCATTCTTATCTTATTGAATTAGTTTGAAGCTACATACGTACTTTGACTAAATTCTTCCACCTTAATTGATTAGTTATTTGCTTCCATACTTCCAGAAAAAACAATATAAAGGCTGCATTCAAGTCAGTAGCTCATTTTGCGCTGCTTGTTGCTATGTCCTTGTCATATATTAAGGTATCTGAGGCCAAGTCGCAAGGACGGACATGGGTATTGATCTCGGAGGAGTTGGATTGGAGCAGGCGTAGGACTAGGTTTAGGGCTAGATACATTGAGGTGGCTCTGGATCCCGCTCAAGCTCAGGTTCCAACAGTTCTAGTTCAAGGTCTTATGGTAGAGGTAGAGCTGCTCAGAGGTAGGTCCATCTGCCGGGTCAGGGACTTCAGGGAAAAATCACAGTGTGGTGGAGGTGGTGGCAGACGTGATTAAAGCTTGGGTAATGGAAGGGGCGGGGAAGTGGCTCTGGTAATGGTGACTTGGTGAGGGTCACGTTGAAGGGCGTGGATATAGTGAGGGCTTTGGCAATAGAGGCATGAACTAAATATTAAGAGCGTCTCCAGCAGTGGTTGATAAAATAGTTGATAAATTTGGATGAAAATTATATTTATCAATTCATTTTGAAATTTTTGTTTCAACAGAGTAGTTATAAGAGAAAACTTAGTTGTTCATTGACAAATTCTCTTTCCTGAATTGATAAATTTGTCAATTTTATTTATCAATTTCTAAATTTATCAACTTCTTAAGTATACTACTAGAGCAAAGATTCATTTAAAAATTGATAAATCTCTAATTTTTTTTCAATTTATCAATAATGCTGGATTCTCTAAGAGCTCATTAATTAGATTACTGAATAAGCAAGCTAAAAAAATAATGGTTTGAAGCATCGATCCGTACGACCTCGGTGTTGTGGATTTTCTCCCTTCTGAGTTTGTTCTTTTTTTTCTTGTGCCTTTGGTCCCATTTTCTAAAAATTCTAGTAAATTTACCGATAATAAAATAATAAATTGAAAATTTCATACAAGTCCCTTTTTAACATTTTATCCTTCACAATTCCACCCCATATTTTTTAACCACATAAGCCCACTACTAAGCTTAATTCCATCAACTTACAGTTTTGTTATACCAAAACTGCCCTCCTCTCTTTATACTGAGTTTTCCTCTCTCTCTCTCTTCCACCTTGGATTCCAACACCGCTACCACGCCGCCTCAATGACAACTTCTGCCTCGATCTCATTGCATCTCCGACTCCGACGATGCCGCCATCGCGACGATGACTTCGGGATCGACCGTTGACGACATCTCGACGACACCTAGACTGCATCTCCCTCAAAGCGCAGGCGGATCTACAAGGTGGTCACCAAACTAGCTCTGAAATGAATGCGATCGTAGATCTGGCTACGTCAGAGGTCTCTCTCAGAAGATCGATCCTCGCTAATCGTCCTTGTCGACGTCGCCGTCAACGTCGGCGCTGGTTTTCAGTAATGACGATGGCGGCGGTCGATGTCAATGTTGTAGATTACTCGCCGGAGACAGCATGACTCCCTGGCCAAGTTCCACAAGACCAGCTATGAATTGCTTCTCAATCATGTAAGCAGGTTTTGGCTCGTGAACTCTGTTGCCTAATTTGATTGTTGAAGATAGTAGGTTTGAATTTTCTTCATGATTTTAGCTCAATTGTGCAGTAGTAGTGTGTATAACAATCATGTTTGACTGAATAGATGTTAAGTAGTGTGAACTGAAGTGTTTTAGTCTGAAATGATGTTTAGTGTTTAGTTGTTGGGCAAAAGTTGTAAACACATATATACCTAACATAACTTCACGTTTTAATTAATTTCTGGTTTGGCCCATTCAGAATAAAGTAAATTCTTTAATTACAACCCTCGTTTCCAAGGGAAGACCCTTTGATTCTAATACAAAGTGACAAACGGTGCATGTATGTTTCTGGTGGGGAATTTGGCTTGGAAAGAACCAAGGCTTTGGTTTTTGGTGTGGTTGTATCAAGATTTGAATCCAGACTGCCTACATACCCTTGTAAAGGGATCAAACCATTGTAGTTCTCAAGGTTTGGTTATGGATTTGATTCTCTGGTGCTTTAGGAATTTGGCCAGAGTTATTTGGACTAGAAGAATTTGACTGGTGGTGTCAGGGATTCTGTTTGGAATTTTGGTTGCATCTAGTGGGTTGCTAGACTGCCTACGTACCCCTTTGTGGGATCAAACCGACCGTAGTTCATAAAAGATTTGTAGGCTTTATGGCTTAATGCCGGCTTTTGGTTTAACAAACGTATTTTGAGTCTGTTAACTGCGTTTCTTGTGGACACCAAACTTCGTAGAGTGCCTGTTGATTTGATTTAGGCACCCGGAACAGGTGATAAAGCAGCATGACAAAAGGCTTGAATGGCTTTGGCCACAGTCCTTGATAGTGGCGTAGGTGATCTGCGCGTGTAAGCGGACTGCTCCTTCATGCGGACTCCGCGCGTATGTCGGTGAGCGTGCTCCGCGTGCATACTTGTGCACGGACTCCGCCTGTATGCTTGTGAGAGGACTCCGCGTGTATGTCTGTGAGCGGGCTCCGCGTGTATATCTGTAAGCGGACTCCGCGTGTTCACTTGTGAGCGGACTCCGCGTGTATGTCTATGACACGCGGACTCCGTGACATGCTTCATCTTCTGCATGAATGGATCTCGCCTGTGACGTCATTTCACCTCGCGTGGCTTAGGACTTCTACATATTAGCTCGCCACCCCTTATGGTTCTGCTTTGATGTAAAATCATCTGGCCATCCCTTAGGGTTTCTGCTTTGATGTGAAGTCACCCCGTCACCCTTAGGTTTAAGTCACCTCGCCACCCCTTAGGGTTAAGTCACCTCATCACCCCTTAGGGTTAAGTCACTTCGCCACCCCTTAGGGTTAAGTCACCTCACCACCCCTTAGGGTTTCTGCTTTGGCGCAACTGTTGGCTCGCCACCCCTTAGGGTTTCAGCCTTGGCACGACTGTTGGCTCGCCACCCCTTAGGGTTTCTGCCTTGACACGACTGTTGGCTCGCCTTTGCTTTAGGACTCTAACCATCTCGTGAGGTCTTCTTTACACACGAACTTTGCTTTGCAGGACTCTGTCATCTTTTCCTTGATTTCGTCGTCTTTTCCTTGATGAAGTTGATGAGATTGCGCAAACCACATAACTCCAGACGTCTATCCCTGTCTGGTTGGGAGTTGGACTTGAGGAAACTGTTCTCCTATAAATTGAGATATGTCGTCTCCTTCTCTTTGATCTGGTCAAGGATTCTTTAAGTCGTCAAGGGTGAGTTCCTGCTCTTCAAACTCGCCTTACTTGTTTGTTTCCTTCCCCTTGCATGGCTTGTTATGTGAGCTGCAAGGCCATATGTTTGCTGTAACAAGGGGGGAGGTCGCCTCGCCTACTTTTTGGTGACCACCTCGCGTGGTCGTCTCGCCTAATTTTAGTGATTGCCTCACGAGGTCATCTCGCGTTAAGGGAGATAGCTTTGCTTTCGGGCTTCCGGCAGAGTAACACAGAAAGATAAAGGCGCTGCAAAAGAAAAAAATAGTTAGAACGGGGGGGCTCCACCTTTGTTTGGTTCGCCGCTCTTCTGCCCTGCTCTCTTCTTCTGGGTTTCGCCTTCTTTCTCTCTGTTTCTCTCTCTGGTTCGCTTCGCCTTCTGTCCCTTGCCCTTTGTCCGTTTGTCCTTTCTTCTTCTCTGTGTCTCTTTATATAGAGTGCACGGTTTGGAAGATTGAGTTTGCATTGGACTTTGTTGTCCAGCTGTTTGCAAGAGTCATAATTAAACTCTAAAGCATTGTGCATGTAGCACAAGAAAAGTATTTATATTACATATTTTTTAATTCCTTTTCTTTTCCTTTTTATTATATATTTTTTTTTGCCGATCAACAGTGGCCCCTCAAGTTTTGTGTGTGGAACCTGCTTTACGCGCGCAAAACTTGACCTGAAATTGCTTTCTTCTAACATTTTTTTGATGTCGTAATCTCAGGTAATGGATGCATATGGCTATATCTCTTGCGAAGTAGCTTTGGACAAATATGGCAGGGTGGTAGGAAAGAGCATAGAATACATGAGATCACGGCCTTTGAATTCCATCTGTGTTGATGACATTCCTAGAGACATCATTACCTTGGTAACAGAAGTTGCAATGAACTCAGGCTCCCTTACATTTCGTCAGGATCTGGAGGATCAAGTGATAAGAACAACTCGTAACTTCCCCTGTATTTAAAGGGTATTCTTTGGAGAAGGTGAATAACCAACATGATGGAGTCCCTTTTGTTTTTGAAGAGAACTTTTATCCGGTACTTTACAAGATGCTAAGTACCAAAGAGGATTGGTCATCAAGCTTTTGTTTCCGAGGTTGTGCTACATTTGAGATAGGCGTCATGGAGTGGACGGAATTTGTTCTATCCAATTTTGAAGATGTCTTGAATCAAGCTGGAATATATGGTGTCGTTGGCGTCTCTCAATATACTTATCATTATTGTCCCAACGTATGGAAAGCATTCTTGGAATTATGGAGTCCTTTGACGAACACTTTACATCATGGAAATGGAGAAATCAGTATATCATTATGGGATCTGAAGATGCTTGGTGGCTTGCCGATTTCAGGGATTCCCTATGAAGAATTTATTCCTGAAAATAAAAGGCTGCAGCGAGACGGTCTATACCCTGCCACTCTTTTTGAGCTTTTGTGCATACATTCCCGACTATAGGTCTTGAGTAAGCAGAAATTTGTCCTTTGGGGAGATTGGGTTAGACATTTTTATATAGGGCAACTGCTATATTCAGGTTACGGAGAAGACACACAGTGCATAAACCATTCGCAACGTGAAAAATTCATGGGTTTCCGGCCTACTTTGATAATATCAAAGGAAGGGAAGCTGGCTGCGTTATTAGCTTATTGGCTCAACAGGTTTGTTTTTCCTTCTTATCATTATATAATTATACCTGAAACCTTTCACATGGCATGTTTAATGGCTCAAGGAATTAGAGTGTCTCTCGCACCAGCAGTGTTGGGCCATATTTATCATAATCTTGGGAAAATAGTGCTCGATCCCTGTTCATTATGTGATTGGTTGGTTGGGAGAACACTTCGACTGTTTATATAGACGTCATGCCGACAGCGAGTTTCCTGAAAACTATCCCCAACTGAAGAGATATGCAGGAATTAAAGCTCAATATTTCAATATCACAAGAGCTCGGCTTGTTTTTAGGATCAAAGACTCTGTAGAGTATCGTCCTAGTCCCTTTATTAAATCAAAGGGTTACTTTTTCATTGACGATGGGAACTTGTCTGAAGAACGCTTTGACTGGCTAATTTGTGTACGTTCTTCATTACTTCTTGTACGGATTGGTGATGAGCTTTGGTTAGAGCCATATTACCCCAATAGATTCGCTCGTCAATTTGGCTTTGATCAAGGGATTCCGACCAACAAACTTCAATTCAAAATTGAGCAGAGGAGCAAATGTGGCGTTGAAGATTTAGCGAAAGGGCAATTTAAACTCCTTAGAACTGATACCAGTTCCTGTTTTTATATTCCCCGTTCTTCTTATGAGGGGATGTGTACCTGGACTTATTGCAGGTGGTGGATGTCAGCATGTGCCCCCTATCTTGGTCGGTCCGTGTCTTTTGTTTACCTGACCCTGAAGAAGCGTGCTCTCGCCAAGCAGAATAGTATTTTCCCTCCAGAATCCCTTAAAGGTGTATCCGCTGGCGGACCAAGAAAAATATTTTTTCCTGACTTCGAGGAAAGAGATCCAGCTGTTTATTCCGGAAGTGCTTCTTCTTTCATGAGCAAGAAAACTCATAGGACAAAACTTGATGAGGAAAGTCGGGGTAACAAGCGAGCTCGGTACGATGATCTCGCAGATGAAATTGGATCACCGCCGACTAATCATGCCTCACGTAATGGTGACAAGACTGCTATTTCTAAATTGAAATCAGTGGCGGTACATGACCTGGTTTCAAAGTCGCGAGGTCAACATGACCTGATTTCAAGGCTGCGAAGTCCTGAACCAAGTTTAAAGGACTTGCAGAAGCCGAGGTCCAAGTCGAAGCAAGTAGAAACCGAGTGTAAGGATGCGGGATGCAAGCTATATGTTCAGGAGAATCCGCGCGAGTCCACTTCGCAGGAGAATCCGCGCAAGTCCACCTCGCAGGAGAATCTGCGCAAGTCCACCTCGCAGGAGAATGCTTTGGGGTTTCCTCAAAACGTACCAGAGCCGCTTATGAAGGATTTGGTATTGAGGTTACCATCCCCTGAACCTAAAAACTTGGAATCAATATGTGAGAAGACTCAGCATGATGTGGAGCCGTCATTGATTGGAACAAAGCCAGGATTACTTCTGCTAACATGGAAAGAACCAACTCAGTTGAGGGAATCACCAAGAGATCAATCTGACTCTAGAAGTGGTAGTACAGAGCCAGTAGATCCTGATGCATGCGAGCCTGGAGATGAAGGTGTTTGTCAGCCAAATGAAACTTCATCTATCTTACGTATGATTTTCAACTCAGGCCGGAATGAGCGCTGGGGTGATTTTATTATCTCAGAGGTGGAAGACATTTTGCGTAAGATAAGCTTGTCTCAACAGCTGGAACTCATTACTGATTGTCGCGGCGAGGTCCAGAAGTCACTTGAGATGTTGAGACCAGTGATTAGGTCCTATGGATCCGGTCAGGATAGATTTGAAAGGTTTGTTGAAAATGTAAGCAAAACCTTTGAATTGGCGGATATGATTTCCAAGAGCTCGCGTGTTGTTGAGGAATGTTCCAAAATAGATGTTAAACACCTCCGTGATTTGATACGTAGCCATGAAGAATGTCATCGCACCAAGGCCATGTTAGACTCGGAATTGTCGGGCCTTAACCAAGAATTTGAGGTTTTGAGGGCCAGCGAAGAGCATGTTATAAAGGCAGAGCATCAAGCACAACAGTTGCGACAAAAATATGAGCTCGCAAAGGAACATCTTGAAGAGAGAATTGTCTTCTTGAAAGACTCTGCTGCTCAACAAAACAGGCGGGATGATGAACTTCGCCAGGCAAGGATGGAAGCCAAGGAAGACCAGCTTGTAGAATTCGAGCTCCTCAAAAGTTCACACGAAGCTCAGGAAGAGGAGTTCAAACGGCTAGTCAATTCTTTAAGGACCTTTGGCGAGGCGTAAGCATGAGACCATGTGCGGACTGCATGTCTTGCCTCGCTGTCTTCCCTTTGCATGGCTATTGCGAAGTCATTTTGCCTTCATGTGTTTTTTTTTCTTCCTGTCTTGCTTTGTTATTTCTTTGTTACTTCGCTTGGAAAATTTGGTACGATGTAAAAGAATTTGTTTTGAACATCAACTTTTATTTATCATGTGTACTCGTCTACAAGGAATATGTCTTGGCGGGACGGGATATTTGAGCCCGCGTGTCTTGCTGCCAATATTCTTTTCTTTCTTGTCTTGCGGACTTGTACTTGGTGTATGCTCAACTTTTGATACCATTACTCAATGATAATGGATTTGTTAAACTATCCTCTTTTACCTGTTTACAATCACAAGAGAGAAAAGAGTTAGTTTGAAAATATGGCTGGATCTAGTTTGTCACTAGACTGCTTACGTATCATGTGAAAGAATCAAGCCAAACGTAGTTCACCCATTTGATTTTGGGCCAAGATGTTTTTGAAAACTTTTTTTTTTTCGCAGCTGGATCTAGTTTTAAAACTAGATTGCCTATGTACTCTATGAAGGGATCAAGCTACATGTAGTTCGCCTGATTGATTCAGGATGATTTTTTTTTGTGGGGTGGCTTTATCTAGCATTTTGGGACTAGACTGCCTACGTACCCCCTTTCGGGGGATCAAGCCGTCGTAGTTCAGGAGGTTTTGTGCTCTAACTTTTTCCTGAACCGCCCTCCCGGCTTATCAGTCCAGCGAGCTTTAGAAGGTGTAGAACTTTTTCACGAACTTCCCGTTAACACAAGGGTACATGCAATCCCCGTCAGTATTTGAAAGCTCGTATGCGCCCTTGGTGAAGACTTTGGTGACCACATACGGACCCTCCCATTTGGGCTCAAACTTTCCCTTCGACTTCCTGGTGACGATGATGGGCCTTCAGACTGTCAAGACCAAGTCGCCTATTTTGAAAGACCTGAACTTAACTCTCTTGTTAAAAGCCCCTGCAATTTGAGCCTGGTAAATCTCGAGTCTTTGTTGCACTGCAAGTCTTTTCTCATCGAGGGCTTCAAGCTCTGCAAGCCTGACTTGCGTGTTTTCATCTGGATTTTTCAACCTTGTAGCTATCCTCAAAGAAGGCAATTGGACTTCAAACAGCAGTACCGCTTCAGAGCCGTAAACCAGGTTGAACGGAGTACAACCGGTTGCCGTGCGAACAGTGGTCCGATATGCCCACAATGCCTCGGGGAGGCGATCATGCCAGTCTCTCTTGTTTGTTGAGACCATCTTCTTTAGGATGTTGCAAAGTACCTTATTGAAGGCCTCTGCCTGGCCATTAGTTGTCGGGTTATAGCTAGATGAAAATGCATGTTGAATTTTATACTTTTTACACATTGTAACCATGGCTCTGCACTTGAAGTATGTGGCGTTGTCAGATATTATTTTGGAGGGAACTCCGAAGCGATAGATGATGTGAGTCTTGATGAATTTTGCCACATCCTCTGCTTTTACCACTTTGAGAGGAATCGCCTTGCTCCATTTAGAAAAGTAGCCTGTTGCAGCCAATATGTATTGATGCAGGCGTGAGGATTTAGGAGCTATGATTCCCACAACGTCCAACCCCCATATTTCGAAAGGGTATGAGAGAGACGTGGGATGAAGAGGTAATGGATGCCGATGTATGAAATCCCCATGTAGCTGGCAGGCCTTACATGACCGTGCGTAATTTATTGAGTCTTGTACCATCGATGACCAGTAATAGCCTATTCTCTTTAACTGGGCTGCTAATTTTGGACCAGCCTGGTGGGCACCAAATATTCCAGCATGGGCTTCTATAAGAGCTTCCGCTCCCTCTTCTTTTGAGAGACACCTTAAGAGTATCCCATCGAAGGACATCCTATACAAAGTGTCACCAAGGTATGTGTATCAAGGTGCAGTCCGCTTGACGTAGACTCTTTTCTTTGGATCCGTAGGTAGCATGCCTGACTGACAATACTTGATCATGTCCATTCGCCAATCGGATTTTTCTTCGACTTCGAACACGGAAACTACATGTACTTCGTTGACGCACTCAATTTGTTCAAATAGTGTAGGCAGCAATCGTCGTTCCCCAACCGTAATCTGGATGTCCCTCTCATCAGGTTGGATTAAAGAAGCTGCCAGGTTAGCCAATGCATCTGCTTTGTCATTCTCTGATCTAGGAATGTGGCTAACATTTATGTTTTGAAATTGTCCCATAAGGTACTTGACCCGTTGGTGGTATGGGACAAGGCTCTCGTTTTTGACCGCATATTCGTCATTCACTTGTCTGACGATTAATTGGGAGTCACCGAACACTTGTAAGGAGTCAATCCTCATCTCCAAAGCGATCTCGAGGCCAATCATGAGTGCTTCATATTCTGCAATGTTATTTGAACATAAAGCCATTAGAAAGAATGAGTAGGGGATTATACCGCCAAAAGGCGTGATGAACATGATGCCAGCTCCAGCTCCTTGTTTTCTAGCTGCCCCGTCGAAGTACAATTGCCATGAGGGAGTCTCGGTTGAGAAGACATTTTCATCTAGCAAGTCTTCAGGTAATTCATGATCATCTGGCACTGGGTGTGCCGCCAAGAAGTCTGCAAGTGTCTACCCCTTTATTGCTTTTTGGGGTACATACTTTATTTCGAACTCTGAAAAGATCAGAGACCATTTAGCCAGTCTTCCTGAGGGCATAGGCTTTGTCATCAAATACTTTAAAGGATCAGCTCTAGATATCAAGGTGACACTATGAGCAAGCATATAATGCCGTAATTTTTGAATGGCAAAGACTGAAGCTAAGCAGATCTTCTCTATTGGCATATAATTGTGTTCAGCTCCTACCAATGTCCGACTTAAATAGTAGAGAGCGTTTTCTTTCCCCTCATCAATATTTTGTGCCAGCAATGCCCCCAAGGAGTGATTAAGAGCTGCTATGTAAAGGATTAAAGGTTTCCCCTTTATTGGCGCCATTAGGACCGGTGGGTTGAACAAGTATTGCTTGATGCTATCGAATGCATTTTGACATGCTTGATCCCAGACGAAAGGTACGTCTTTCTTCATCAGTCTTAAAAATGGCTGGCACCTTCCAGAAAGATTTGGTATAAACCTTCTTATGTAGGCGAGTCTTCCTTGCAATCCTCTTAACTCTCGAAGATTTTTTGGCGCTGGCATTTCTCTTATTGCGCTGATTTTGGTAGGGTCAACCTCGATTCCTCGGTATCTAACAAAAAAACCAAGGAATTTTCCAGACGTGACCCCGAAGGCACATTTTAAAGGGTTCATCTTCAGTTGGTATTTCTGAAGCCCTTCAAAGACTCTCCTCAGGTCAGCTAGGTTGTGTTGCCTTTTTCTTGTTTTGACCACCAAGTCATCGACATAACATTCAACAGTGTTGTGTAGCATATCGTTGAAGACGTGAGTCATTGCTCTTTGATAAGGTGCATCTGCATTTTTCAAGCCGAATGACATTACTGTGTAGCAGTATACTCCTTTTGGTGTACGAAAGGCTGTAAGCTCCTCGTCCTCGGGTGCCATCTTGATTTGATTATAACCTGAAAAACCGTCCATGAAGGACAAGGCGCTGTATCCAATTGTGGCATCCACTAATAATTCCGTGATGGAAAGTGGGAACTCATCTTTTAGACAAGCATCAATGAGGTCCCTATAGTCGACACAAATACAAATTTGCCCGTTCTTTTTCTTGACGGGTACGATGCTAGCAAGCCATGTGGGGTATTTAACTTCTCGAATGAAACCGATATCAATGAGTTTGTCGACCTCATATTCGATTTGAACAGCAAGCTCTGAGCAGAAGCGTCGGGGAGCTTGTTTCACCCATGGTTTTCCTTTTGAAACGACAAGCTTGTGGACAGCTAAAATAGGGTCCAAGCCAGGCATGTCTTGATAGCCCCACGCAAACACGTCTTTGTATTCTTCTAGAAGATTCTTGTAGTCTTGAAATTCTTATGGAGTCAAAAGAGCGCTTACAAATATAGGTTTTGCGTCTTCATTGGTGCCTAAATTTATCTCTTGGAGTTTATCAAGTGTCGCTTGTCCTCCATCTTCTATCTGGGGCGGGGTAGGTTGGGCCCTATCGATGAATTCATATTCTTCGTCTTCATCTTGATCTTCTTCGGTGGA
This sequence comes from Fragaria x ananassa, assembly GCA_034370585.1. NCBI lineage: Eukaryota > Viridiplantae > Streptophyta > Magnoliopsida > Rosales > Rosaceae > Fragaria > Fragaria x ananassa. The sequence continues at coordinate 7,792,756 of CP139760.1, forward strand.
AGTGTAGTTTGTTGATGCAAATCCCTCTTCGCTCTCGTCCACTTGTTTAGCCATGAGCACCCTTTGTCGTTTGAGCTTCCACTTTCTGTTCTTTTGTGATTTGGGATGAACTTTGCCCAATCGTTGAAACACAAAAACTCGAGGTTGGGGCTCTTTTGTAAGGCATTGAAAGACAGACAGACGAGACCGACTTTCTTGTGTCATGTCTTCATCACGGAACATAGTTTTCTCGAGATCCATAAGGACACCTGTCTCAGAGGGATCTGACTCAGGAAATTTTACCTTAAGCATGTCGTTTTCCTGCTTAACCATGACTTTTAAAGGAATGGCTTTTGAAGCCGCCTTTCTATTCCCGAGGCTGATCTTTAGAGGGGCCGGTGCTTGCTTCTGATTTCTGTTTTTGAAAGAAACAAACCCTTTATGCCTACTATGCCCATTATCGAGTGTTGTAGAGATCACAATACCGCTCTTTGGGATAGACTGGTCAATTTTACGAAGAGGTCGCGCATAGCTCGTCATGAGTGTCTCCATTATGTCCTTGATAGGCGTCATTGCCTTTTGCTTGGGTTCTTGCTGGTCTTTTTTCACATACCTGAAGACCATCTTTGGCTTCGATACTTCTGAGCTTGGAGCCTTTTCTTTTGAGGACAACGTTTGGGGAGTTACTCTGACCCGGGATCTTAATGGCTTTGGCACTTCCTGCTTTCTTGCTTCTAGCACGGGTTTGGGAGCTTTTTTATGCTAGGGTCATCCGATAACTTGTAGAATTTAGCATCTGAGTAATTTACCTCTTCGCCTTTGAAAGGATCTGTGTCTGCTACGACCGTTTTGACCTCTCCGTTTTCCAACCACTTAAAGTATTGATGTAGTGTGGAAGGGACGATACCATAATTATGGAGCCATGGGCGCTCTACCAATACATTGTAAGAGGTAGGAGCATCAATCACGTGAAACAAAGCTATTGAGAGCAGCTCTCCGATCTCATTTGTAGGACAATTGTGCCCATTGCTTTTTGACCAGCTTGATTGAAACCTTGGATGGTGAGCATGAACGGGGTGAGCTGTTTAGTGTTCATTCCCATGATATGTAGCGTTTTGAGAGGTAACAAATTCACAGCCGAGCCACAGTCGAGTAGTATTCTATTGATCGTCATATTACCCACAAGCCCTGTGACGTAGAGAGGTCTGTTATGGTGTACTCCTTCTAACAGCAAATCCTTCTCCAAGAACGAGATGCAATTCCTACAATGAGGACAGACTCTTGCAGTAGTTGTATTGACTTCAACAACGTCTTCTTTATACAATTCTGGGCTTAGCAATGTTTCAATCAATGCTTCTCGTAACTCCCTTGACATACACAGGACGTCATACACACTTGAAGGTGAGGGGATATGTTTCAGGTGTGACAACACATCACATTTGCTCTTTTGAGAAGGCTCTTTTGATGCAGCTTTTGTCTTGTCAGTGACCTTCTTTGTGTCGTCTTTCACCTTATATTTCGTGGGCTGTGATTCGTCCTTCTTTTGAGCTGGTGGTGGAAGTACCAAGCTAGAGCGTATCTGGACTTCTTGTACACTTTAAACCTCTGTATCTGAGTTGGGAGGCGAGATGGTATTAATGGTTACCATGTAACATTGAAGCTTGTCCCCCTCTTCCTTGCTTTCATGAGTGTGGACTCCGCCTGTGTGCCGACTGCGCATGTGTGTGGATTCCGCGCCTTTTCAAAGAATTTTTTGGGTAAGAATTCCGCAAGGGTGATTGGAGTTCTTGGCGGCTGCTTGTATTCCTCCATATCTTGGTCTTGAATTTTCCTTGCGGCTCTCCCTTTCTTCTTATTCTTTTGAAATGACCTCTGCCGGTATTTGTTTGAGGAAGGCGGAGGGGTCTTCTCAGTAAAGAGGCGAAGTTGCCTTGTATTGCTCTCTACTATGCTCCATTCTTCATCTAAATCTTCCAACCCGTCAGAATCCTCCCATACATCAAAGCTTGGTGCTGTCATAAGCTCGTATAAGGATGAAATATTAGGGTTTCCAGGGCGAGGCATGTCTGGATGTGCCTCGACAATTGTGACCTCGTCATCGACCTTGAAGGTAACCGATATAGTATCATCCGGTCTAGATGAACCAGTTGTTGTTACATTTGTGGTTGTTGTCACGATCTCATTTTTGTTGATCATATCTTGAATTTTGTCCTTAAGAACGTAGCAATCCTTCAATGTATGACCGACAAGGCGGTGGTACCGACAGTATTTTGGATCGCTGGTCTTGTTCATTTCGGCAGGTCGTTTTGATTCAGGAAGCTTAATACTCTCTGATGCAATGAGTTCATCGAAAATCACCTCAACATCTTCATCATCAAATGAACAAGTGACATTTTTCCTTTCATTAAGTGTGAGTTTGCGAGGTCGATCACTCTGCACCCTGTTGTTGTCATTTTTGCTTTTGACAATGTCATTTTTCCTTTGGTTATTTTGGACAGTGTCAGTTTTCCTTTCATTCCTGACTAATGTCGCCATTGTCTCTCCTTTCTTGAAGACCGTCTTCATGGAATCGTTCTTTTTATCTGCAACTTGAATTTTTGCAGATGACTTCTGGCGAGCAACTTGTCTTTCCACATTACAGTGTGGGCTTAGGACTTCTGCATATTAGCTCGCCACCCCTTATGGTTCTGCTTTGATGTAAAATCACCTCGCCACCCCTTAGGGTTTCTGCTTTGATGTGAAGTCACCCTGCCACCCCTTAGGGTTAAGTCACCTCGCCACCCCTTAGAGTTAAGTCACCTCGCCACCCCTTAAGGTTTCTGCTTTGGCACGACTGTTGGCTCGCCACCCCTTAGGGTTTCTGCCTTGGCACGACTGTTGGCTCGCCTTTGCTTTAGGACTTTAACCATCTCGCGAGGTCTTCTTTACACATAAACTCTGCTTCGCAAGACTCTGTCATCTTTTCCTTGATTTCATCGTCTTTTCCTTGATGAAGTTGATGAGATTGCGCGAACCACATAATTGTAGACGCCTATCCCTGTCTGGTTGAGAGTTGGACTTGAGGAAACTGCTCTCCTATAAATTGAGATATGTCATCTCCTTCTCTTTGATCTGGTCAAGGATTCTTTGAGTCGTCAAGTGTGAGTTCCTGCTCTTCAAACTCGCGTTACTTGTTTGTTTCCTTCCCCTTGCATGTCTTGTTATGCGAGCTTCAATGTCATATGTTTGCTGTAACAAGGGGGGAGGTCGCCTCGCCTACTTTTTGGTGACCACCTCGCGTGGTCATCTCGCCTAATTTTGGTGATTGCCTCGCGAGGTCATCTCGCGTTAAGGGAGATGGCTTTGCTTTCGGGCTTCCGGCGGAGTGACACAGAAAGATAAAGGCGCTGCAAAAGAAAAAAATAGTTAGAACGGGGGGGCTCCACCTTTGTTTGGTTCGCCGCTCTTCTGCCCTGCTCTCTTCTTCTGTGTTTCGCCTTCTTTCTCTCTGTTTCTCTCTCTGGTTCGCTTCGCCTTCTATCCCTTGCCCTCTGTCCATTTATCCTTTCTTCTTTTCTGTGTCTCTTTATATAGAGTGCACGATTTGGAAGATTGAATTTGCATTGGACTTTGTTGTCGAGCTGTTTGCAAGAGTCATAATTGAACTCTAAAGCATTGTGCATGTAGCATAAGAAAAATATTTATATTACATATTTTTTAATTCCTTTTCTTTTCCTTTTTATTTATATATATTTTTTTTTGCCGATCAACATAAGTATACGAGGACAGTAGCTTTCTATAACTGTTGAAGTATATTTCTGCTACTAAGATAGTACCTTTATGCGAATGTCGTAGTATCTATGCTTACTGATACCAATATTGTGTGTCTATTGTGTTATGTGCTCATTATGTAAAAACAGTAGCATTCGATAATGTCTACATTACTTTTCTGTTCTTTTTAGCATACTGGTGTCAAATTTACATTTTTGTGGCATTTAAACTTCGTGCCTTTGCTGCTTTACTTTATGGAAATATTGCTTTACTAACATACTGGTGTCAGATAAAGACCATAATATTTTAATTATGTAAAAAGCTACATAATTTTAATATTTTTTTAATGTTTGTATTAGTATTTTTTAAGATATAATTACTTTATGTAAAATATTGCTTTACTAACATACAAAAAAAGCTGCTTTTCAACACGATGATAATATTTTGTATATACAATCGAAGCATTTTCAACTTCTATGTTAGTATCTTTCTCAATCTAATATGAGTAGATTTTGTTGCTGATGGTAGTAGCTTTTGTTGATGACGGTAGTATCTTTTGTTAGTGGTGGTAGTATCTTTTGTTGGTAGCGATATCAGCTTTGATTGGTGGCAGTAGTATCTTTTGTTGCTTACGGTAGTATTTTTCGTTGTAAGTGGTAGTAGTTTTCTTTGCTTGTGGTAGTGGTAATGTCTTTTGTTGCTAGCGGTAGTATCTTTTGTTGCTAGCGGTAGTATTTTACGTTATTAGTGGTAGAAGCTTTTTTTTCTTATGGTAGTATCTTTTATTGCTAGCGGTAGTATTTTTCGTTCTTAGTGGTAGTAGCTTTCATTTCTGATGGCAATAGTTTTTTTTGCTATCGGTAGTATCTTTTGTTACCAGTGCTAGTAGCTTTCTTTACCGGCGGTAGTATCTTTTGTTGTCAATGGTAGTAGGTTTTGTGGTCACTAGAATCCTCACTCATGGTCGGTCAGAAAATTCGTTAGAGTCAGGCTGGAAAGTTTGTTGGAGGTCAGCTGGAGATCTCGCCGGAGGTCAGCCAGAGACCATTTGTGATTGTTGACTTTTTATATGTGGTAATTTTGTAAATATAAGAGAAAAAATCTAATTTTTTGGTTGGATGACAGTCTGTAATTTTGTTAAACTTTAATACCTAATATAAGACTATTTAGGCTTGGGTGGACTTAAGTGGGTAAAAATGTTTGGGTGAAAATGTCTCAAAGTGGATTTCTATGTAATTAGCCCTAAAGCGGAGCAAAATTTCCAACTCAGAGCTAGATAAATATTGCCAGGGAGTAACCACTTTCTACTCTCAAAAGTCACATATGCCGTAAATAAAATAAAAAAAATTCTCACACTAGCAATATTTAGCTAGTTGGGAGATGGAAATTTTCAGCAATTTCTGATATAGTCTAATGAGGGTTTTACTTTATATTCGCCAAGCAAGATCTCTAGTCTAATATAGTTTTGCATTTCCATTTACTACAAACAATAATTAAAGACCAAAGACGAAAAAAAGGAGCAAGCAAACAAACAAAATCACTTCATAAAACCTGAAAATATGATTATGTGAAAGGATCAGCACCCGTATAAAACTTTTGGTTACTCAAAACCATTATGTTGGTCCGTTATTATTCAAACAACTTGTATCCCCTAGCTGAGACTATGGTAAGTTCCAATCCAGTTCAAAATATCAACATCAAATATACAGCGGTGATTACTATAGTAATATACGGCACTGTCTTTGGCTATGTCCTGTACAGTTCAGATTATCTACATCGAGTGTTTGAACCTATCAGCTACAGCTGACGATTTATTCATAATATTTGAAATTTGTCTACTATTAAACACAGAGCAAGAAAAGAAAACTTTAGAGAAACAGAGAAAAGGAAAACGAATCATACCTTGGAATATGCCTGGTTGAATAAGTCTATGAAAGAAGGCTGTTCCCCATCAACCGCACTCTGGATAAGAGTTGGTCAGAAATGTTGGAATGCGAGACTCCCAACTAAATTTCCTAAGGGATCCCATTTCCTAATGCCATCCACAGCATCTCCCTTGCACACTTTGCAGGAAGTGGTTTAAGCATTTGACACTATCTACCTCAATTTCAAATAAGAACATAAATCAACCTTAACATGTAATTTCAGCAAAGACTAGCAGCTTTTCTTCCATGATGATTAATCGTGTAAAATCAACCTTAAAAGAGCATTTCACAAAACTAATCATTATGATTAAATCCTAGTTGACTAGGACCCGATGGCATGATCATCAACCCATTTCATCTAAGACAAGCAGCTTTTCTTCTGAATTAAAACTAGGAAGGAAAGGCCAACTTTATAATCTGATCCTAAATGTTATGAAACAAACCTAATCCAATGAATATAAAACAGAAGAATTAGAAATATATACAATGACACCCTGATGGAATCGTATATGAACAATCTAATACACATTAGCAAAAGAAAAACAACAGCCAGTATGATACAGAAGTTCTAACCCAAACAAAAAGTATGATAACAAAGTTTTACCTATTTCCTACCAAACCCTTGAATTAGTGTTCCTATTAAAATTCCACAACCGCTTCGCCTCTTCTTCTTCTAAACCGGTGGCGGAGGCGGAGGCGGAGGCGGAGGCGTTACCAAGAACAGGTGTCCGGCAAATGGGGCAAGCCGAGAGCTTAACGAGCCACGTGTCGAGACACCTCCTGTGGAACAGGTGACCGCAAGCAGGGAGATTCCGGCACCACTGGCCTTCCCGAAAGGCGTCCAGGCAGACCACGCAGTCGGACGACGCCGTTTGGTTCTGGGTTCGGTAGTGGAACTGGGGGAGGGTTTTGAAGTGTCTGGGGGAGAACCCAGATGAGGGGAGGTCGGACTGGGTGCGGCGACGGTGGAAAGTGTCGGCGGCGAGGATGAGGAAGAGGAGGAAGGCAACGAAGCCAAGGATGAGGAAGAAGATGGATGTTATGAAGGTCATTATGAGGGCTTTGAGGATTGAAGATAGGAGCTTCGGATTGGGTTTTGGGGGCGGTGGCTGATAATGGTGGTGATGGGGAGGAGGCATGGTGGGTTTTTGATCCGAGCTTTGGTGAATGAAGTTTTAGAGATCAAAGTTTAGGAATTTGGCGATAAGAGGGAGAGAAGAAGATGGATAGGCTAAATTAGAAAGCTCTTTTGTTTTTCTAGTGAGTGAGATACAGAATTGTGCGGGGTGTTGGTTTCCAGGTCGTGGGCTCGGTATGGGTTAAGCCAGCGGGATCAATTACCTCAGCCCAACCTTGACACGGCCCAAAAGGTGAGCGTGTATTCTTTTTTTTTTTCTTTTTTTTTGACAAAATGAAAAATTTCATTGATAATTAAAAACCAAAATGATAACATACATGAACCACCAGCATTCACTTATTTATAAGCATAGCAGAGATAAAAACTAGATACAAAAAAAATTAAGGAAACATATCACACGAGTAGGGCCGATCTTGGACTAAGACGAGCAAGCCCTATCTTCCCTCTTATCGCCATGTTTTCTCTTGATATGTTATGGACTTTGGAGACGGAGCACTCTTCCCATATTCCATGTGGTTCCATCCCCGCCAACAATGCGAAAACACTTTATATTTATATTGAACTTGGTCAACAATTAGATGAGTACATTTTGTTACACAAGAATAATCTATGATCTATGAGACTACAAGAGAAGATTACAGATACAGCTAACCAAATTAGAATGAGATAACTCTTAGCTAGTAATCAATCCCTCAATTCAACAACAAAAGTTTCTTTTCGTCTGACTTTTTTTTTGCCAAAAAATTAAATTTCTCCCTTTTTTTTTAATAAAGGGATAGTACGGCTGTCCTTAAATCTTCATTAATAAAACTGTTGAATACAAGAGGGGACTTGAAGCCTAAACCCCTTATCACAATAATAAGCATATAGAAGTTCCGAAATAATATTAAGAATTTCTACAAAGTACGTATATTCAAATAAACACCAACTAATAAAGAATACTACTTTAATGACGACTTTAGTTGCTTCGTTATAACGGTAACATAATAAAAAGATCACATGTGACACGCTCAGAGCGCTCAGAGCATTATTATCAGGAGAAAATCTTTTGTCCCCAAATTTCTTTCCTCCTTCTTTGTCTCCCATTCAAATTTTGACACTTGTCCTCCATTATCACCGACAACAACAAGCAATCTAACTTTAGCATTCTTCGCAGCTAGAATGCGCCCTTGAGGGTTGTACACTCGGCGATGGGAACATTTGAACCATGTAGTACGTTTTCCAACTCCAGCAAGTATAGGGAACCAGCTTCGAATTTGTATGATTGATCGATAAACATATAGTTGAGAATTAGAAAAGGAAAAATATATTTGCTTGTTTTACAATGACTTTGATATCGTCAAATTTTTCTTAACAGAGTTAAAGAAAAATCATTTTCTCAAAAAAGTAAATAAAACCAAATTCATTCCGGAAAAAAAAAAAATTGATACAATACAAGCCACAAACCCAGATTTGCAGTCCTGAACATCAAATTGAATTGAAGACATACGCAAGGATGTGGAAATGAATACCAATTGCTCATGAGAAAGAGAGGGTGAATCACCAATTCCAGAGAAGGAAAAAAAAACTACTTGATCTGCAGATAATTAAACAATTTCCAGATCATGATTTTTGAGATTGAGAGTGAACCCAAAACTTGAAAATCATGAACCCAAATCAAAATCTTAATCTCAAAGTTTACTTAATCACCCCAGATCAAAATCTTATGTACTCATGAATCCAATCACAATAAAATCAAATTAATCTTACTCGTTAACTCAATCATAATCAGATCAAAATGACCCACATGGGTGAAATTTAAATAAGAAAATTCATTTCGAAAAAGGAAGATTGGAACCATGTGGGAGACAAATTGAATCAAACCACAACCAATTGAATCCAAAAGAAGAAGAACAATCTAACGTTGACCACGTACATCGAATCCCAACCAAAAGAGCAAAACCTTCTGGCGTTCATTGAGAAACCATCGAGATTGCGTCGTAGTTGAAGACAGATAAATGACTGTTATTTCATCAGCTTTTACAAGAGATTAACAGAGTTAATTCAGTGTTAGATGAGTTGGATTGAAATGACAGATGTCAAAATTGAATGGGCGACAGAGAAGGAGACATGGAGATTGGGTCAGAAGATTTTCTCCCATCTTTATCAATGTTAGTCATTTTGTAATCAAATTTTTAGTTATTTTAGCTAACCATTTTAGAAATCTTTCTACATGATTACTCTCTATGTTGTAAATATTAAGCGTCTGCTTATTAATACTCTTAGGACTAATATGCAATAACTTAATAGTATGAGGACTTATTATGTAATCATTCTCTCTATATAAAGAATGCATATGAGAATCAATAAGATACTTCACTTTATTCTGTCATTCCCTATCTATTGGTTAGTTTGTTCTTAACAAAAAAAAGTTCTAGTTTACAACACGTTATCAGTATGAGTTCGCTTCTTATTTCTATAAAACTCTATGATGGTCTACTAGATGTTGGTACAACCTTTGATGCTTATTATCCACACATGATCTATGAGTTTACCTCTTATTTTGTTAAATCTACATATGAGTTTGTTTATATTATTTCTATATTTACAATTACTTATATTAGTGAGCATGAAGTTTCATTAACAATTTTTGAGCCTAAAGTTTCGAAATCATGAACCCGAAGTTCAATAACAATAAACTTGCAGTTCTAATTGTTTAAGCATAAACCTGAAGTTTTGTGCATATACATTGTATCCATTTTCATCCATTGTTTCACTTGATACGAACCTGAAATTTCGATAATGATATATTTTACGAGCCTGAAGTTCCAAATGAAGTTGTGTGGAGAAAACATCACTAATGATATGATGTTTGAAAAAACTTTCTCTATTTTCCATGCAAACAACATTGTGTTGCAGCAACAATACCGTGAAAGAGGTTTCAAGAAATATTCTGACCTCATTTCTTGTCGGCTATTGGTTGAGCAGAATAATGATTTACTGACGAAGAATCACCAATCTCGCCCTACTGGGTCAAAACCACATCCAGAGGAAAATGTTGTTCACAATGTTGGAAATGACAATCAAGGTCGAGGAAGGCATGGCAATGCTCGTGGATGTGGTCATCGTGGTGGTCGTGGACGTCACAATGGTGCTGGTCGTAATGGGAAAATTTTCCTCTAACAACTATTTGGGGCAACGAACCAATGGGAAAATTTCCAAAGGCAAAAGCCCTATAAACACAGCACAAAAGAAGCATGCAAATAATGGTTATCATAGATGTTATGGTGATAATCATTGGGCTCGTACCTGTCGTACACCCCCACATTTGGTGGCTGTCAGGACCCACCCCGAAATTTCACCTTGAAACTCTGAGTAAATCCTATGGGATCCACCTCCAAGGTAAATTTACCCAAACTTAAGTATAATCTAACTTGAAAATGGACAACTCTTACTTGAAAAAAATTTCAGACAGACATTTCTATTATAAATCATCCAATGGTTATCAGAGCATATCTAAAATGAAATAAAAACAAAGAATAAGGAATAAGCGGAAGCAGCATCTGACTATGCCTCGACTCCATGTACGTTCGACCTCATATGATCTCATCTTGCATGCTGGGCATTCAAAACCAAAGGGCCCAGGGAAAAGTAATTTAAAAACGTTAGAGTAAGTGGACGAAATAATTGTTGATTGGCAAAAAAAAGAAAGAAAAAGAAAAGGGATTTAAAAAATATATAATATAAATATTTTTCTTATGCTACATGCACAATGCTTTGGAGTTCAATTGTGACTCTTGCAAACAGCTGGACAACAAAGTCCAATGCAAACTTAATCTTCCAAACCTTGCACTCTATATAACGAGACACAGAGAAGAAGAAGACACATGGGACAGAGCGCGAGGGACACAGAAGGCGAAGCGAACCAGAGAGAGAAACAGAGAGAGAGAAAGAAGGCGAAACGCAGAAGAAGAAAGCAGGGCAGAAGAAGAGCGGCGAACCAAACAAAGGTGGAGCCCCCATTCTAACTATTTGTTTTTTTTGCAGCGCCTTTATCTTTCGGTGTCACTCCGCCGGAAGCCTGGAAGCAAAACCATCTCCCTTAACGCGAGATGACCTAGCGAGGCTGTCAACAAAAGAAGGCGAGATGACCGCGCGAGGTAGTCACCAAAAAGAAGGCGAGATGACCTCGCCCCCTTCCCCCCTTGTTACAGCAAACATATGGCCTTACATCTCACATAACAAGCCATGCAAGGGAAAGGAAACAAGCAAGTAACGTGAATCTGAAGAACAGGAACTCACCCTTGACGACTCGAAGAATCCTTGACCAGATCAAAGAGAAGGAGACGACATATCTCAATTTATAGAAGAACAGTTTCCTCAAGTCCAACTTCTAACTAGACAGGGATAGACGTCTGGAGTTATGTGGTTCGTACAATCTCATCAACTTCATCAAGGAAAAGACGACGAAATCAAGGAAAATATGACAAAGTCCTGCCAAGCATAGTTCGTGTGTAAAGAAGACCTCGCGAGATGGCTAAACTCCTAAAGCAAAGGCGAGCCAACACTCACGCCAAGGCAGGAACCCTAAGGGGTGGCGAGGTGACTTCACATCAAAGTAGTGGCCCTAAGGGGTGGCGAGGTCGCATTCGTGTCAAAGCAGAAACCCTAAGGGGTGGCGAGGTGACTTCACATCAAAGCAGAGGCCCTAAGGGGTTCAAAAACCCTAAGCCCAGGCGAGGCGAGATGACAACACAGGCGAGGCGAGATCCATTCATGCACAAGATGAAGCAAGTCAGAGAGTCTGCTCACAAGCATACGCGTAGAGTCCGCTCATAGACATACGTGCGGAGTCTGCATGAAGGGGCAGTCCGCTTACACGCGGAGATCACCTACGCCACTATGTGGCCGAAACCATGCAAGCCTTTTGTCACACTGCGGCATCACCCGTTCTGATTGCCTAAATCGAATTAACAGACACTCTACCAAATTAGAAGTCCACAAGAAATATAGTTAACGGATTTAAAATACATCTGTTAAACAAAAAGCCGGCATTAAGCTATAAAGCCTACAAACCTCTCATGAACTACGGTCGGTTTGATCCCACAAAGGGGTACGTAGGCAGTCTAATAACCCACTAGATGTAACCACAATTCAAAACAGAATCTCTGACACCCCCAGTCAAATTTGTCCAATCCAAATAACTTTGGCCAAATTCCAAGAGCACCAGAGAATCAAATCCATAACCAAACCTTAAGAACTACAATGGTTTGATCCCTTTACAAGGGTATGTAGGCAGTCTGAATTCAAATCTGGATACAACCACACGAAAAACCAAATCCTCATTTCTCTCCAAGCCAATCACCCTCAAACATACGCATTTCTCAGTTGGTACTTTGTAATTAGAATCAAATGGTTTTTTCCTGAAAAGCAGGGGTTGTAATTAAGGAATTTATTTTATTCTGAATAGGTCGAACCAGACATAATTAAAACCCTATCTTAGTTAATAAGATAGGGTGAAGTTATGTTGGGTATATATGTGTTTACAATTTTTGCCCAACATAGTTTTTGGCGACTCTGCTGGGGACCCATTTTCCTTTTCATCTCTTTTATAAAGTCACTAAACTTGTTGTGTGTGTTTCAGGAAAAACAAAACAATAGCACCACAAGTAACTGTTTTCTTCCACAAGCTCCCAGTACTGCTGCTCACCCAAATCGAACTGGTCATCACATGACATTCGTGATCGGCCACGTTTCTGTCACTTGTGTAAAGGAGAAGCTTGAAGCAAAACAAGACAAGCTAGGCATGAGTACCAGGAAGACTCAGACTTTCAAAGCTGACTCCAAGAATGCTTTGAGAAATCAGAGGAAGCGAGTAGTAAGAGCTCAGAGGAAGAGAAATGCCCAAGCTAAGGTAGTGGAAGCCATCCTGGCAGAAATTATTTAATCAAAACCTTATAAGGAGGAAGTAAAGACCCTCCTACAAAGCCATATTATGGTAGGCACCATGCGGGTCAATCTTCCAAATGTGGAGACTGTGATGGTGACTTCCACCAAGGGAGGGGATGAGCATGAACCTCAACTTCCCCTCCAGGGCTCATAAAGCTCCACAACGTCCTCACAGCCAACAACAGCTAGTCAAGAACTTGACCCAAAGAAGCTGGCGGAGGAAATTTCAAAAGCTCTTGATGCACCAGCAGAAGGATCAGCAAGGCTCAGGGGATCCAAGATGAAAGAGTATCCTGTTTATGGAGATGATTCCTACATAGGACCAATTACTCACAATATGGCTAGAAGGAGGATGCTCGAAGCATCATCAGCAAGTGCTATGCCAGAAGAATGGGTATTCGTCTCTAAAAGATAATCATTCATTTGTCTCATGGAAAGGTAATCCCTTATATGAGACTTTGGCCCTAACTGAAGGTTCTTTACATGCATCAGTCGCCAGGTCTAGCGAAGGTTGTGACTCTGATTCCGACAATGTTCAAGTTCTCATGGCAACCTCGTCAAGCCCAGAAGAGCAGTTAAAACAGCAGATGGAGGAGCTGACAAAGAAATTAGCTCAACTTGAACATGATGCTCTACAAAGGCAAATAGAAAGAGAAATCGAGGCCAAGAGGATAGCGGATATCGAAAGCGAGTCGAGAAAGAGAGTGGCTGAAAAAGAGGCTGAGGTTGCTGAGCTTGTAGCAAAATGTGCTGAACTCATGGAAAATAGACGTCCTGAACCTTCATTCGTTAAGGATAACGAGAATTCACACTTAATGAAAGGAAAAACCTTCACTGTCCAAAACAACCAAAGGAAAAATGACAGTGTCAAAAGCAAAAATGACAACAATAGGGTGCAGAGTGATCGACCTCGCAAACTCACATTTAATGAAAGGAAAAACGTCACTTATTCATTTGATGATAAGGATGTTGATGAGGTGATTTTCGATGAACTCATTGCATCAGAAAGTATTAAGCTTCCTGAATCAAAACGACCTGTCAAAATAAACAAGACCAACGATCCAAAATACTGTCGGTACCACCGCCTAGTCGGTCATACATTGAAGGATTGCTACGTTCTTAAGGACAAAATTCAAGATATGATTAACAAAAATGAGATTGTGACAACAACCACAAATGTAACAACCACTGGTTCATCTAGACTAGATGGTGCTATATCCAGACATGGTCACAATTGTCGAGGCACATCCAGACATGCCTCGCCCTGGAAACCCTAATATTCCATCCTTATACGAGCTCATGACAACACCAAGCTTTGATGTATGGGAGGATTCTGACAGGTTGGAAGATTCAGATGAAGAATGGAGCATAGTAGAGAGCAGTACAAGGCAACTTCGCCACTCTACTTGGAAGACCCCTCCGCCTTCCTCAAACAAATACCGGTGGAGGTCATTTTTAAAGAATAAGAAGAAAGGGAGAGCCGCAAGGAAAATTCAAGACCAAAACATGGAGGAATACAAGCAGCCGCCAAGAACTCCAATCACCCTTGCAGAATTCTTACCCAAAAAATTCTTTAAAAAGGGCACGGAGTATGCACACACGCGCAGCCTGCACATAGGCGGAGTCCGCACTTATGAAAGCGAGGAAGAGGGGGACACGCTTCATTGTTGCATGGTAACCATTAATACCATCTCGCCTCCCAACTCAGATACAGAGGTTGAAAGTGTACAAGAAGTCCAACTACGTTCTAGCTTGGTACTTCCACCACCAGCTCAAAAGAAGGATGAATCATAGCCCATGAAGTATAGGGTAAAAGATGACGTAAAGAAGGCCACTGACAAGATAAAAGCTGCATCAAAAGAGCCTCCTCAAAAGAGCAAATGTGATGTGTTGTCACACCTGAAACGTATCCCCTCACCTTCAAGTGTGTATGACATCCTGTGTATGACAAGGGAGGTAAGAGAAGCATTGATTGAGGCATTGCTAAGCCCAGAGTTGTATAAAGAAGACGTTGTCGAAGTCAATACAACTATTACAAGAGTTTGTCCTCATTGCAGGAATTGCATCTCGTTCTTGGAGAAGGATTTTCTGTTAAAAGGAGTACACCATAACAGACCTCTCTATGTCACATGGTTTGTGGGTAATATGACGATCAATAGAATACTACTCGACTGTGGCTCGGCTATGAATTTGTTACCTCTCAAAACGCTACATATCATGGGAATGAAAGCTCAACAGCTCACCCCGTCCATGCTCGCCATCCAAGGTTTCAACCAAGCTGGTCAAAAAGCAATGGGCACAATTGTCCTACAAATGGAGATTGGAGAGCTGCTCTCAACCACTTTGTTTCATGTGATTGATGCTCCTACCTCTTACAATGTATTGTTAGGGCACCCATGGCTCCATAATTATGGTATCGTCCCTTCCACACTACACCAATGCTTTAAATGGTTGGAAAATGGGGAGGTCAAAACGGTCGTAGCAAACACAGATCCTTTCAAAGGCGAAGAGGTAAATTACTCAGATGCTAAATTCTACAAGTCATCGGATGGCCCTGGCGTAAAAGAAGCTCCCAGACATGTGCTAGAAGCAAGAAACCAGGAAGTGCCAAAGCCATTAAGATCCCGGGTCAGAGTAACTCCCCAAACATTGTCCTCAAAAGAAAAGGCTCCAAGCTTAGAAGTATCGAAGCCGAAGATGGTCTTCAGGTATGTGAAAAAAGACCAGCGAGAACCCGGGCAAAAGGCAATGACGCCTATCAAGGACATAATGGAGACACTCATGACGAGCTATTTGCGACCTCTTCGTAAAATTGACCAGTCTATCCCAAAGAGCGGTATTGTGATCTCTACAACACTCGATAATGGGCATAATAGGCATAAACGGTTTGTTTCTTTCAAAAGCAGAAATCGGAAGCAAGTATCAGGCCCTCTAAAGATCAACCTCTAGAGTAGAAAGGCGGCTTCAAAAGCCATTCCATTAAAGATCACAGTTAAGCAAGTAAATGACATGCTTAAGGTAAAAGTTCCTGAGTCAGATTCCTCTGAGACAGTTGCCCTTACGGATCTTGAGAAAACTATGTTCTGTGATGAAGACACAACACAAAAAGGACTGTCTTTCAACGCCTTACGAAAGTGCCCCAACCTCGAGTTTCTGTGTTTCAACGATTGGGCGAAATTCATCCCAAATCACAAAAGAACAGAAAGTGGAAGCTCAAACGACAAAGGGTGCTCATGGCTAAACAAGTGGACGAGAGCGTAGAGGGATTTGCATCAACAAACTGCACTTTCATCGAAGAAGATCAAGATGAAGACGAAGAAGAATATGAATTCATCGATAATGCCCAACCTGCCCCGCCCCAGATAGAAGACGGAGGACAAGCGACAGTTGATGAACTCCAAGAGATAAATTTAGGTACCAATGAAGACCCAAAACCTATATTTGTGAGCGCTCTTTTGACTCTGAAAGAATTTCAAGACTACAAGAATCTTCTAGAAGAATACAAAGACGTGTTTGCGTGGGGCTATCAAGACATGCCTGGCTTGGACCCTATTTTAGCTGTCCACAAGCTTGTCATTTCAAAAGGAAAACCATGGGTGAAACAAGCTCCCCAACGCTTCCGCTCAGAGCTTACTGTTCAAATCGAATATGAGGTCGACAAACTCATTGATATCGGTTTCATTCGAGAAGTTAAATACCCCACATGGCTTGCTAGCATCGTACCCGTCAAGAAAAAGAACGGGCAAATTTGTATTTGTGTCGACTATAGGGACCTCAATGATGCTTGTCTAAAAGATGAGTTCCCACTTTCCATCACGGAATTATTAGTGGACGCCACAACTAGATACGGCGCCTTGTCCTTCATGGACGGTTTTTCAGGTTATAATCAAATCAAGATGGCACCCGAGGACGAGGAGCTTACAGCCTTTCGTACACCAAAAGGAGTATACTGCTACACAGTAATGTCATTCGGCTTGAAAAATGCAGATGCACCTTATCAAAGAGCAATGACTCACATCTTCAACGATATGCTACACAACACTGTTGAATGTTATGTCGATGACTTGGTGGTCAAAACTAGAAAAAGGCAACACAACCTAGCTGACCTGAGGAGAGTCTTTGAAAGGCTTCAGAAATATATTTAGAGCTGATCCTTTAAAGTAATTGATGACAAAGCCCATGCCTTCAGGAAGACTGGCTAAATGGTCTCTGATCCTTTCAGAGTTCGAAATAAAGTATGTACCCCAAAAAGCAATAAAGGGGTAGGCACTTGCAGACTTCTTGGCGGCACACCCAGTGCCAGATGATCATGAATTACCTGAAGACTTGCCAGATGAAAATGTCTTCTCAACCGAGACTCCCTCATGGCAATTGTACTTCGAGGGGCAGCTAGAAAACAAGGAGCTAGAGCTGGCATCGTGTTCATCACGCCTTTTGGCGGTATAATCCCCTACTCATTCTTTCGAATGGCAATATGTTCAAATAATGTTACAAAATGAAGCACTCATGATTGGCCTTGAGATCGCCTTGGAGATGAGGATTGACTCCTTACAAGTGTTCGGTGACTCCCAATTAATCGTCAGACAAGTGAATGACGAATATGCGGTCAAAAAGGTGAGCCTTGTCTCATACCACCAACGGGTCAAGTACCTTATGGGATAATTTCAAAATATAAATGTTAGCCACATTCCCAGATCAGAGAATGACAAAGCAGATGCATTGGCTAACCTAGCAGCTTCTTTAATCCAACCTGATGAAATGGACATCCAGATTACGGTTGGGGAATGACGATTGCTGCCTACACTACTTGAACGAATGGCGGACGTCAACGAAGTACATGTGGTTTCCGTGTTTGAAGTCGAAGAAGAATCCGATTGGCGAATGGACATGATCAAGTATTGTCAATCAGGCATGCTACCTACAGATCCAAAGAAAAGAGTCTACGTCACGCGGATTGCACCTCGATACACATACCTTAGTGATACTTTGTATAAGATGTCCTTAGATGGGATATTCTTAAGGTGTCTCTCAAAAGAAGAGGGAGCGGAAGTTGTCAAGACCCGCCCCGAATTTCACCCTGAAACCCGAGATGAGTCATGCGGGGACCACCTCTAAGGAAAATTTACCGAAGACTCGGCAAACCTCCCTCGAAAATGGACAACCCTAACTTAAAATAATTTAAGAACCACCTTTTTACTCCAAAATAAATCATCCGCTATAACCCAAAAGTAGCCAGAATAAAATTTACACAGAAGAATTCTAAAAGTATTCAGAGCTACTAAAAATAAAATAAAATACAGCGAAAGCTAACAAACCCTTAGTAGATTAAACAGGTAACCTACTGGCGAAATGTAGTAGATAGATGGGTCACTATGCCTCGCCGTCTCCTGCCAGACATCACGCGAACTCTGCAGACAGGGCATTTTTAAAAATGAAGAGCCTAGAGGAAAATATTCAACACGTCAGAGTGAGTGGACAAAGCGATTCCGACAACAAATAAATATTTCCCCAAAAAATGCTTTCCAAGAAAATGCTTCATCAGCGGCAAAACAAAAGCTCCACTGGAAAGATTCTGAACTGGGGCTAGACTCCCAAACTTTAAGACATTGCCTCTCAGGCCCGAATATTATATATAGTATGTATGCACACTCGCCTGACCATTTGTACGATATCTATGAACAACTTGAATAAAGTATATGTCATACAAAGCTACTATGCTTGTGTCTAACGCTCACATCACCCCACACTGTAATTGTACCTCAGGCTGGGGGAAAGCGGCCGAGTGGTAATATATACGTTCTTACTCCTTGTACGAAATCTTTGAATAATTAAATACGAAATTAGAAAGTCGCACAGGGCTACGACGCTCGCGTCTAACGCTCACGTCACCCATACCGGAATTGTACCTCGGTATAAGGGAAATCACGTATAGCTAGCTAGCATTTAATCATATACATACTATTCTCATATAAGAGTATAATCACCGAAATTCTCAATTTCGGGAAATATCCAACAACAGAAAATCATTCAAAACGATAAAGCATTTCGAACACAATATTTAAAATAAAGGTCCACTCACAGGATAGGCCTAAGCCTGATGTCGGTCAGAGGACTCTTCTGTTCGAGCCTCCTCACGTCCTGTTCCAAATAAATAAAACCTTAAATAAAATACCGACGCTTACAGAAAAACACGCATAAATAAATATGTTTCGCGCTCAACCAAACTTAACACTCCAAAATCTTAAATCCACTGCCAACCTCAAAACTCCACTAATTTTACTGACATCCTCAAAATCACCTTCCACCAAATAAAATCCAATGGCCGGATTCTAACTTAATAATCCGCCAAAAATATCAAACTTCAACAATTCTCAAACCTATCCAAAACTCCTCCAAAAATTCTAAAACTTATTCCATTAAACTCCTCACATTTTTCTCCACCAAAAACATTTTCTCGGCGGCGGCAGCGGCGGCCGGCGACCTCCGAAGGTCACCAAAATATGGCAGCAATTTCCTCTCAACCTCCTCTACAACATTTCTAAATACCACAAACTCCAATTCTAAGCCTAACCAAGCCAATCGAGCACAAACACACAATAAAACCCTAGAATTTCACAAACCGATTTCTCCTTACCTAGCTCGAGATGGAGCGAGCCCTTTGGAGGGATTGAAGCACTAGAGGAGGGCTTTCTTTTGAGCTATGGCTCGCCGGCTATGGCGGTCGGAGGAAGGAGTTCCGACGATAAGAGGCTTCGGGCAGCCGGAGCTTTCAGGCGGCTTTTCTCCCGATCGGTGATGCTAGGGAGGCTGTCACCGGTCTAGAACGACAACTGGGTCAGAGACCGATCGATTGGGACCGGCACCGCGGTCTGCGGCAACCAGACGGCGGCGGTCGGGCGGCCGGAAAGATCGGGTAGAAATGGGTCGGGAGCGGGAGAGAGAGAGAGAGATAGAGAGAGAAAGAAAAAGGCTTTCGGGCTTTGACCAAAAACAAAGCCCGGTCCACTTACTCCTCCATAAACCCAAACCAAAAATTAACACCCCAAAAATAATACCCTAATAAAATTACCTTTTACTAGCAAAAATTACAATTTTTTACCGTCGTCAAAATTTCTTCCTTATAATAATCCTACAAAATAATCATCCCCTACACCTCTCTGGGGATCAATTATATTTTAAACTTAATGACGAACACGGTAAAATTCTTATTACCACTATACCAGTAATAAAGGTAAAAATTATGGGTCGGGGCGTGACAATTCTCCCCACCTTACAAAAATTTCGTCCTCGAAATTTACAAACTCGCTACTCAAAGAGATAAGGATACTGCTGCCTCATTTGCTCCTCTAACTCCCAAGTAGCTTCCTCTACTTGGTGGCTTCTCTAAAGCACTTTGACGAGCGGAATTGACTTGCGCCTAAGCACTTGCTCCTTCCTGTCTAGAATCTGAACCAGCTCCTCTTCATAGGACAAATCCTTCTGCAAACAAATCGGCTGCGCTTCCAGCACATGAGAAGGATCGGCAATATACTTGCGAAGCATGGATACATGGAACACATTATGTATCCTGGACAACTCCGGAGGCAAAGCTAACCGATAGGCAGGAGAGCCAACTCGCTCTATTATCTCATAAGGCCCAATATACCTCAGACTAAGCTTCCCACGCTTGCCAAAACGTACTACCCCTTTCCAAGGAGATAGTTTCAGGAACACCCAATCACCTACTTGAAACTCCAGGTCCTTCCTGCAGACATCAGCATAACTCTTTTGCCTACTCTGAGCAGCTTTGAGTCTATCTCTGACCACCTTGATCTTTTCATTTGTGTCATGGATAATCTCAGGACCACAAAGCTCTCTTTCTCCCACTTCATTTCCAACATAATAGCGTACGACACTGCCTCCCATAAAGTGCCTCAAAGGGAGCCATACCGATACTCGAATGGAAGTTGTTGTTATAGGCAAACTCCATCAAAGAAAGGTTCTTATCCCAACTCTCCCTAAACAGCAAGGCACAAGCTCTCAGCATATCCTCCAAAGTTTGGATAGTCCTCTCTGATTGCCCATCAGTCTGAGGATGAAAAGCAATGCTGAAGTGTAGTCGGTTACCTAAAGCTGCCTGAAGAGCTCCCCAAAATTTAGAAGCAAATATAGGTTCCCGATCTGACACTATGGATTCAGGTACGCCATGAAGTCTGACAATCTCATTCATATACAGCTCAGCCAATTTATCCAGCAAATACTTCTTTCCCACTGGCAAGAAATGAGCAGATTTAGTGAGTCTATCCACTATCACCCAAATACCGTCATGCCCTTCACGGGTACGAGGTAAACTGAAGACAAAATCCATGGTGATGTGGTCCCACTTTGACACTGGAATAGGCAACGACTCAAGCAACCCTGAAGGTTTCTGCCTTTCAGCTTTCACCTGCTGACAAATCAGACACCTACTCACAGAAGCTGTAATTCCCCTCTTCATGTTTGGCCACCAATAATAATCCTTCAGAGTCCGATACATCTTTGTACTCCCCGGGTGAGCAGCATAAGCAGAACTATGAGCTTCCTCCATTAACTCAAACTTTAACTCTTCGTTCCTCTTTGGAACACAAAGCCTATTTTTGAACAACAATGACCCATCTCTTCTTACAGAAAAATTTACAGCGGCTCCATTCGCTGCTCTTTCTATCAACCGAACTATGGAAGAATCATTATATTGTGCCTCCGGCACTTTATCCACCAAAACTGGCCTCACATGGAAACTAGCTACCAAAGCACCCACTTCATCCACCGCTAAATCCACCCTTGTAGCACGTAGCTCACAAAGAAGTAGAACTCGAACCATCCTTAACTGAAACAAAGACACAGAGGGATTGCGACTAAGAGCATCAGCTACCACATTAGCCTTTCCTAGATGATGCTCTATAGTACAATCATAATCACTGATCAACTCCATCCACCTTCTTTGCCTCATATTCAACTCCCTTTGTGTGAACACATACCGAAGACTCTTGTGATACGTAAAAATCTGACACATGGCTCCATAAAAATAGTGTCTCCACAACTTGAGAGTAAAAACCACAGCTGCAAGCTCAAAATCATGAGTGGGATAATTCACCTCATGCGGCTTCAATTGCCTAGAAGCGTAGGCAATCACTTGATCATGCTGCATCAAAACCCCACCTAGACCTCATCTAGAAGCATCACAAAACACCACATACTCCCCGCTATCATCCGGAAGTGCCAACACCGGAGCACTAGTCAAGCAGATCTTTAATTCTTGAAAACTTTGCTCACACTGATCTGACCACTCAAACTTCACTCCCTTCTTGATCAATCCAGATGGTGGAGCTGCAATCTTTGAAAAGTCTTGCACAAAACGTCGATAATAACCTGCTAACCCCAAGAAACTATGAATCTCAGTCACAGTTGTGGGTCTTTTCCAATTGGACACCGCTTCCACCTTCTGGGAATCCACACTAACACCTTCAGCTGAAACTACATTACCCAGAAATCCCACCTTATCCAGCTAAAACTCACACTTGCTGAACTTGGCAAACAACTGAGCATTCCTCAAAGTCCGCAATATCAATCTTAGATGTTTGGCATGCTCCTTCTCACTTTGCGAGTAAACCAAAATATCATCTACGAACAAGATCATGAAGCGGTTAAGATATGGACTAAACACCCTATTCATGAGATCCATGAACGCCGCGGATGCATTAGTAAGTCCAAAAGGCATCACCAGAAACTCATAATGACCATAGCGTGATCGAAAGGCAGTCTTGGCTACGTCACTATCCCGAATCCGCAACTGATGATAACCAGATCTCAAATCAGTCTTTGCACTACCAGAAAATGGGTCTTGGGCGACGAAACAAAAAAAACCGGGCGACTATTTTTTTTTCGTCGCCTAAGTTTTCTGTTAGGCGACGAAAAAAAAAATCGTCGCCCAAGGAAAAAAAATCGTCGCCTAAAGTTCAACTTTAGGCGACGAAAATAAAATCGTCGCCTAAGGCTAAATTTCGTCGCCTAATATAGAAAGTAGGGCGACGAAACAATATTTCGTCGCCTAAGATATTTATATCGTCGCCTAAGTTTTTAACCCTTAGGCGACGAAACTCAAATATATCGTCGCCTAAGTATTTTATTATTTTATTCTTACTTGGCTGACGAAATAAAAGAATTTCGTCAGCCTAATAAAATCTTGACCGACGAATTACACTCATTTCGTCGGCCAAGAGTAATCCGAATAATTAATATAAAATAAAACACATTTAAATTTCATTGTACAGGATTTTTTATTTTTACTCTTGGGCGACAAATTTAACAAATATCGTCGCCCAAGTATTATCTTGGCCGACGAATTACCCTACTTTCGTCGGCCAAGATAATCCGAATACTTAAAATAAAAAAAACACATTTAAATTTCATTGTACTGGATTTTTTATTTTACTCTTGGGCGACGAATTTAACAAATATCGTCACCCAAGTATTATCTTGGCCGACTAATTACCCTACTTTCGTCGACCAAGATAATCCGAATAATTAAAATAAATAAAACACATTTAAATTTCATTGTATAGGATTTTTATTTTTACTCTTGGGCGACGAATTTAAGAAGTATCGTCGCCCAAGTATTATCTTGGCCGACGAATTACCCTTATTTCGTCGGCTAAGATAATCCGAATAATTAAAATAAATAAAGCACATTTAAATTTTAAGGAAATGTTTTTTATTTTTATAGCCCCGTCAGCGTCTCGTCGATTGGAAACTATTCTCAGTTGAAGGTCCGGCCAGATTACGTGATTTGGAGGGTCGAATAGCCGTTTCCGTCCGTTTAGGGGTTTGACCACGCCGATTGACCGGACGGATCGAGCCCTTATCTTTGTCAGATGGAGCTGAATTTTTTCCCACCGACGTAATTTGTTATGCTGGTCATATCTGACGGTCGGTTTTCAGTTCCTCTTCTCCAATCACCAAACTCACGATATATGTACTAATGTTGTATAACTTTTTTAAAGACAACGTATACGTAGAGGCCTCAAACGCAAAAAAGTCGTGAAATAAGATATGACCGGAACGGTGAAATACGTTAACCCGTGGAAAATGAAGATATTTCGGTAAAATTTCGGTGCCGGTTGTTCCGGTCAACGAATTTCTCTTATTTCTACCTAGTGGTAGCCCTATCCCGGGTATTTATTTTTTACCAAATTTTTATAGCCCCGTAAGAGTCTCGTCGATTGGAAACTATTCTCAGTTAAAGGTCCGGCTAGATTACGTGATTTGGAGGGTCGAATAGCCGTTTCCGTCCGTTTAGGGTTTGACCGCGCCGATTGACCGGACGGATCGAGCCCTTATCTTTGTCAGATGGAGCTGAATTTTTTCCCACCCACATAATTTGTTATGCTGGTCATATATGATGGTCGGTTTTCAGTTCCTCTTCTCCGATCACAAAAATCATGATATTCTGAATTTTATGATAGAACTCTTGGCCGACGATTTTCTTCATCTTGGGCGACGAGATTTATAGTGAAGAACATCGTCGCCCAAGTAGAGTATCTTAGGCGACGACTTCAAAAATCGTCGGCCAAGATTATCTTGGCCGACGATTTTTAAAAAACAGGGCGACGATTTTTATAGAATCGTCGCCCAAGAACGCTAATATAAAAGGCAAAAATTCGGAACTCTAACCATTCGCAGAGCAGCTCACAAATCCAAGCCCTCTCTCTCTCTCTCTCTCTCCGAAAATCCACCGAAGCCCTCTCTCTCTCCCTCTCTCCGACCCCGACCCCGCAACCCGACGCCAACCCCGACCCCGGCCCCGACCCCGGCCCCGACCCCGACCCCGACGCCGACCCACAATTTAAGGTATAACCCTAAAACCCTAAATTGGTTATGTTGATGAAAATTTTAATTGTTGTTGTTGTTGTTTGAAATTGTTGAAATTGTTTGAAATTGTTGAAATTGTTTGAAATTGTGAAATTGTTTGAAATTATTGTTTGAAATTGTTTGAAATTGTGAAATTGTTTGAAATTATTTGAAATTGTGAAATTGTTTGAAATTATTTGAAATTGTTGGGGAAATTATTGTTGTGTTATGAAATTGTTGGTGAAATTATTGTTGTTGTTGTTGTTGTTGTAATTTAGGAAATTAATGGTAAATTAGGGTAAATTTGTGTAAATTATGGTAGGATTTTAGGGTAAATTATGGTAAATTGTGATGTAAATGATAATTGTAAAATATTAGGGTTTACGGTTTAGGGTATAGGGTTTAGGATTTGTGGAAATAATTTGTAAATATATTGTAAATGATTAAATAATTTTTGATTAAATAATTAAATAATATAAATTATAATTGTAAATATATTGTGGAAATTTTGTAAAAAATAATGGATTATTTTTGAGTAAGGATGTAAATATTCGTAAATTAATTTTTGTGATGTAATAATTGCGAATTAATGTAAATAATTTGTTATGTGAATTAAAAAAATAATAAATCCTATAATAACTATTAATTTTTATTTGTGCTATTATTGTTGATAAATTTTTCGAAATTTATGGTTATTTTTTGTTAAATTAATTATAAGACGGTAAAATATTTTTAATAAATTTATGGTTATTTTAAAAAGGATGGGCATGAGGAGAACTTCTGGACAACGTTCTGGTGCGAGGAGCCAATATTCCTCGGACGGTACCTCAAACAACCCGTCGGAATCACCGTCGGTCGGGTTTCTGTGGCAGATGACGGCCCGACATGCGGCGCTTAGGGGTGGCGCGAGCGGCTCGCGTTCTGCTGGTCCTGCAGCGACGACCCCTCGTCATCTAGAGATACTTCCCCGGTCGCGATCTATCACTACCCCCACACAGTCGTCCCCGACCGACGGTGATGGCGGGTCATCCGGGGTCCCTACGGTGCCGTCCGGCCTCTTCCTTCCTCCGACGATACCTCGCGTCGATGAGGAGGGTCGACCGATTCGAGAGCAGCTCCCGCATGTGGCACCGCACGAGGCCTATATCTACAGGGAGTTTCCCACGCCTCTTCATCCCGTGAGGGTCTCCGAGCAGGCGGACGGAGACGAATCTGTTGGCTCAGCCTCATCCTCAGGTAATTTATTATTACTGTTTTGTCGATTTTAAATTTTATTTTTTTGTAAAAATGTATTATTAATATTAAATTTGATTCACAATGTCACAGTCGCCGGAACAGGAGAGGCACCATCAGCAACAAGGGACTCGATAGGGCGGTCGAGTCCGCTGGACGGATCACCATCCCGTTTTCCAACGGGAAACCGCTGGACGCCGTGTTGGGAAACCGGTACACGCGCGCCGCGGGAGGCACCATCCGCTCCAGACTCCCTATGTTGTGGGGAGTCTAGAGCCAGGTTCCTGATGGAGTGAAGGAGATGCTCCATCAGTCGATGTCGGTGAGTTTACTCGATCAATTACTATTTTTTTAACTAATAAATTATTTAATTATCGAAAAAAATACTAACAAGTGGTAATGCAGCAATGGTTTGTGGTTCCCGAGGAGGGACGTGACTGGGCGGACAAGGCCCATAGGGAGAGGTACCTCTATTTAATAATTTATTAAATTTTATTTTTTTAATAATATATTTAATATTTTTTTTGTATATGTAGGTTCAAGGAGTGGAAGCACGACCTCCGGTTACACTGGAAGCAGTACGGGAGCGACCGTTCGGGTACCCCGAAGGAGTTCGAGTGGCTGTGGCTTCTTGTCACGCAGTTCAACGACCCTCACAAACAGGTAATTTGTAAACAAATTTGAATATTTAATTAGTGAATTAATTATAATTGTATGTTTTTAAATATTTACTAACGATAATTTTTTTTTGAAGCACCTCGCCCGGGTGAACACTGAGAACCGGCAACAGAACACAACCAACCATCATGCCGGTTCGAGGCCGTTTTCGGCCATCATGGACGACGTTCGGCGACAGCGGCCAGAGGAGAACCCCTATGTGGGGACCTCTCAGAGGGCATATCCTCATTCTGAGGAGGATCTTGTAAGTTCCTTATATTTTCTAATTTTTAATTTTAATTACATTTAATTAAATGTATATTAATATATTTTTTTAATATATCCAATTAGGCTAGGGTGAGGGAGGCGGAGCAAGAGGTCATGAGAGGCATGGTGAACGACACATGGCCGGGCACGGCAGAGGATGACATGTCAGAGGCCATGTCCAGGATCGACACTTCAGATCCTACCGTTGGGGCGCGGATTATGGCCACTGCCTTCGCGCAGCGTTCCAACAGCTACTACTGCCGGGGTATGGGAGGCGCTGGAAAGGGGATCCTGAAGACGACGCCAGGATTTCAGTGCAAGGGAGCCGCCGGAGCCTCAAGCAGCAACAGTCGGCTACAGTATCAGTTCGAATGTCTACAGTTTGAGCTGGAAGCCTAAAGAGCGAGGGAGATGGCGGTGATGGCGGAATCATATGCGGCTTCCACGGCTACGCATATGGAGCGGTTGAATGAAGTCACCAATGCCAACCAGGCGGCTATGGGACAGTGGATGACTGCCTGCATCGCTGCACATGCGGCCGGACTTGATTTTCCGCCCATGCCTACGCCTATACCATTACCTCAGTGGCCCTAGCCTCCTCAGCCTGACCAGCCGCCGCCTCAGGACCCTCCGAACAGGAATGATGAGTTAGATTTCAAGTTTCTCCGTAGGCAGATGGACTGAATTTTTGTAATAAATTATTTATAAATTTATAAATTTGTGTTCTTTTTAATTAAATTTTAGTATTAGAAAAATTTAAAGAAATGCCAAAAAAAAATCCAGCAAAAATTAAAAAAACATTATTTATATATTTAAAAAAATTATTTAAATATTTTTAAAAAAAATTTAAATATATCTTAGGCGACGAAATTGCTAAATCGTCGGTCAAGGACTTACCATATAAGACGACGAAAAAAAATTATCGTCGCCTAAGATGTAGTGATCTTAGGTGACGAAATATTTAGTTTCGTCGCCCCAGGTTATAACATCTTAAGCGACGAAAAAAAATTTCGTCAGCCAAGGTGTTAAATCTTGGGCGACGAATATTTTTGGGCGACGAGAAGTAGATCTTAGGCGACGAAATTCGTGTCGTCGCCTAAGAATTACTCTTCGGCGACGACGGACTGAATTTTCGTCGCCCAAGTTCTTGGCCGACGCACTTCTGGCGACGACGTCTTGGCCGACGACATGTCGTCGCCTAAGTACTTAGGCGACGAAATTTTTTAACAGGGCGACGATTTTTTTTCGTCGCCCAAGATCTATTTTTTGGTAGTGTTGAGAACACCGAGTCACCTCTCAACTGATCAAACAAATCATCAATGCGAGGCAACGGGTACTTATTCTTCACTGTGGTCTTCGGTAAATTTTCCTTGGAGGTGGTCTCCGCAGGACTCATCTCGGGTTTCGGGGTGAAATTCAGGGCGGGTCCTGACAGTATCATCCAGGAAAGGCTAATGTGGTAGCTGATGCTCTGCTTCACCAATGTCATCTCTTCACTAAGTTTTTGTGAAACCGCCTCAGCTTTTCGGCCCTCTCCTCAGCAATATGTAATATCTCTTCCACCTCATGAACTCAAGAACGTGGAGTGGAAGATGATGGATGTCGGACACCTGCTCTTCCAAGACCAGGAATCTCTTTCCAGGCTCTTTTGCCGACTCCTGCTTCAAGCACCTTAATATTCGACTCCCACTTCAAAGGTGGGAGTTTAGCCTCCGGAATGTCAGGGTTTGGATTCTCTTGTACATTTTTCAATTCAATGGCCTTTTCTGCATTTCCTCCTGCATATAAGAGGTAAGAGATACGCTTGTAATTAGATTTGGAATTTAAATTCATATTGCAATTGAAAAGCAGTTAAGGGTTTAATTGCACAAACTAAAAACTATCCAAAGAATATAAGTAAGCTATTTGCACCAGATTTAATTAACTTACAAGATTCTTGGCAGCTTTAGGATCGTTGACTGTGTCATACGTCTCCGTGTAAGCTGGGATAACAGGAAATTCCTCACCCTTCTCTTTGTGGTGGACCACCCTGTAGATGATAGGTAGCCGTCCCGTGTGGTGCTCCAACTCCTTCTTACCACGGTTGGTCATGTTAGCCACCGATTGTGTCTACTAATCACATAGTACATAGATCACATTCATATTCATAATGTCAGGGAAAGAAAAACAAAGTTCTGGGCATTCACATTCACATTCATATATTTTTTAGTGGATAGTTAAGTTCTGGGCATCTTAATGGGCTTCTACTTCTAAGGTTTTCAGACTCTTTCTACCATTATTCATAATTCTATGAATGAGTTCCTTGAAAAAGAACCATTGATGTAAAAAGATATATCTATGTAAGAACCATTTATAAAAGTATATTCTATGAATAATACCTTGAAATCAGGTGACTCAAAGTGCCAGCAAAGCCAGTCACACTCATCTTGCATGTGTATCAAATCAGCCGGAATTGTTTCTCTCCCATACTCCTTATAATGCCTTGAAAAGTCCCCCTTCCAATCTCGATATATGGTACTTGCCTTATCTTCAAGCTACGCCCACATCCATTTATCCCCAAAATCAATTTTAAAATACGAGTACAACACAAACATTATGCAGTGGTAAATATTTATATCATGCATATATATACTATCTACTTGTCTAGCCAAGAGCTACATGCATATATATACTATTTATATCATGCATATATATATGCTATCTACTTGTCAAAACAGTAGAATAAATAAGATTTGAAATCAGTAACCTATGATAAGAAAGTCATTATTGATCTACTTCTTCCATTTTGATTTGTAGTTTTGTACTAATCTTTTGTAAGGATGATTCCAATTTCAAATTTTCAAGGAATTGTGGGTAAGTTCATTCTCTTGTAAACTGTCCTAACATCACCTACAACTCATTCATCTATAACAGGACATCAACACTTGTTCACCTATAACACATCATCATCATTACTAAACTGTAAACAGGAATAATGAACAATAAAATTAACTCAGGAATCAAAAATGTATAGCATTGGTTGCATAATTCTGTATCAGGGTTGAATATATATCTGTATCATAATTTAGTTAATGTTAATTTTTCAAGAGCCATCGACATCGACGTATCATGCAATGGTCGATGAGCTACTAAGTTAGATTACTCTAGCTATATATATTCATTTGGTTATATCATTATACATCATTTTAGTTTAATGTGCACAGTACCATTCTCAAACAATTTGCAGTGCTCCTCTCGAACTTTTAGTCTACCTTTTAAACCACTCCAAATCTGCCTAAACTCGATCTCTCTACTAAACAGGGATCCAAATTAGTCTAAATTTAGTAGCTAGGTCTTCATAGAAACATAATCCAACTAATTACAGAGTTTTCTACAACCAATATGGATACAAATGGAAACACGAATGAAGTAAATTTGATCAGGTGGTCACCACCCTCACCATCATCATTACTAAACTGTAAACAAGAATAATGAACAATAAAAACAACTCAGGAACCAAAAGTGTACTGGATTCTTACCGTAAGCTCGTCTATCAACTTCTTCTTCTCAGAGTCACCATGCATTCCCAGTTTTAGGCCGACAATTTCACTTTCGATCAAACTATGCAACCAATGCTATTGACCAGGAGGTTGTTCACTGATGATGAAGACGGTCCTCTAATGAAGTCGTCATACACAACTTCGATCAAGTCGGTGCATTTCACAATTCTTTTGACTTTGTCAAGGTTGCCGAACCCTCGTCGGGATTTTGGGGGAGGTCCGGTGGACTTCTTAGTACCACATCGAACACTAACAACATCAGACACCGTCGCCTGAGCTTCTTCTGGGGTGGAGACATCGTCGACCTCGTCCTCATCCAGTGGGGGCGCTGTAGAGGAAATTGACGCTGGTGGTGGAGGTGGAGTTGTTTCACCATCTCCCGTCGTATACTGGTCAGCCACATCTTTCGTCGGCCCTGCCGTATTCTCCGTTGTGCCGGAACCAAATTGAATAGCACAAGCCGATCGTAATCTCTCAGATGCAATCTCGTTGGCCCTTTTCTTCGTCAATGGTGGCATGCTTGGGATTGGAATTGGGAGCGAATTTGGGAGAAAGGGTTTAGGGTTTGCGACGGAGGCGAATTGGGATTATAGGGTTTTGAGTGATTGTGGTGAGGCGAATTGAGAAGCAGGTCGAAGACGGAGGCGAACTGGGTGATATATGAAATTGGGCTGAAACTATGGTTTGGGTATATTTGATATACATGAAGCGACGAATGGAAGAATATCGTGGCCCAATATATGTATTCGAATTTTGGCCCAAATATTTGGCGCAAAACTCGAACGCGCTATATTTTGGCCCTTTGCGACGAATAAATCTTTTTCGTCGCTTAAGATATAATTATACCGACGAATTTAGGCTTTCTCGTCGCAAAACATTAAATTTATGTATATTTTCATTAAATACATTTATTTAATAATTAATCTTTTAATAGTATAAATACATTTGTTTTACAATACAATGTTCTGTGTTCACTTTTAACAGGATTTTTTTTATCTTATAATGACTCTCAGGAAGTCTATTTGCATAAGAAAGCAAAGTTTTGATAAACTTTGAATAGTCTCCATAATGTCCATTACTCGTTCTGTGTTTTACTTTCAAATGCAACTGTGACATGATGACACTCAAAATTGAAACTGGACAGTCGTCATACACTAGTGTCTGGGCTTATTCGAGAAGCTTGTTATACTTCTCATAATGCGACATGTCAGCTGCCTCATTGACATTGGGGGCATCATCATCAACTGCGTCTTCTTCATATCTTGAAGCATACGGGAAAACATCATGTAGCATATTCATAGCGGGGTATATAGAAGGGTCGGCAGTACCACTAGATGACCCAACTTCATGAATGTAACTTGCCCGAAATTCCGCTAGTGTAGGATTATTTTCCTCCACCTCACCGTGTTCTGTCCATATAGTATAATTCTTCCACATACCAAAATGTGACAAGTGTTGTTCCATACCCGATCCTGTCTGCCAATCGTCGCACATACATTTTCTACAAGGACACTTGTGCCACTCAGTTTTTGGGGCAGCATGATAATACAAAAATCTTAAGAAATCAAAGATTCCTTGTATATACAAGTGGTGACTTATGTCGTATGCCATCCAGCTTTTATCCATGTTTTGCATATGTTGTCATAAGAGAAACAACAAATAAGCACCAAGTATATATATAGCAACAAGCCAACATTACTCATACAAATATTCGTTTCTTCTTCACCTTATGCCTCTGATTAGGGTCCTAATCCCATTCAGGAGAATAAGACTTTGTTAAGAAATTTGTTGTTCTTTTGTTTCGATTTTGATGTGGTAAAATTTCGGCAGCATCTCCCTACAATTCCCCAAGTGCATGAATATCTAAGCCTAGTATGCACTCGAGGAACAATACAGGAGACTCTGTCGAATATATATACCCACAATTGAAACCAAAAACAAAAGAACTGCAAATCACATAACAAAGTCTTATTCTCCCAAACTGTCCAAAAATGGGACAATTCAAAAACTATTTTAGTCTGTTGCCAAACCAAATCATTCTCGAACGGGATTTCTAAAGTTAAACGTGAATGAAAGAATTTAACCATTCTTACCTTCATAGCGCTAAAAAAACACAACATTATTATTTGCGCGCACATGCACACACACAAAGAATATGCAAAGAATTATATATATATATATATATATATAACATTAATAGATTGTTTTATACTACCGACGGTACCACCGGAATTCTTCACGTGAAAACATGGTCTTCATTTTTTTTTAATAGGAGGAAATATATGGTGTAAGAGGAGAAATAACTTCAACAAATGTAATGGGTAACCCAAAATTCAATACATCATCATCAACAAAGCTATAATCACCATTATTTGAAACATAAATAGGGAAACGAAGAGAGAATGAGATTATACCAACCTATAAACTAGTGATGCTTCCTGATGATCGAGCAGAGGTAGACAAAGCTTTAAAAGTCTGAATTCGATGATACAAACATTGAAAATCTATTCCAGCTGCTGCGTTTCGTCTGTTTTAGATCTGGGCAGTGAGGAAAGAGTTATAAAGTCGAAAACACTTATATGACAAACCATTATAAGTAATTAAACTTCGTCTCATAACCGTTTTGTGACGACATTAATGGTTTCGTCGCCTAGCTTTCAGGCGAGGCGAGTGATGCAAGGCGAGGAGAAGGTATGCGAGGGGAGGAGGATGTATATGCGACGCGAGGATAAGGCGGGCGAGCGAGGCGGATTTACGCGAAAGAATTATCTGTCGCCTAAGTGTCCCTCTAGCGACGGAAAATGCCTATTTCATCGCTAAATATTTTTTCCAAAAAAACAAAAACAAAATACGGGCGAGGCGAGGAAGAGTTATGTGAGGGGAGGAGCACGTATATGTGACGCGAGGAGGAGGCGGGCGAGCCAATTAAGGCAAGTGAACGAGGCGATCTTACGCGACAGAATTATTCGTCGCCTAAATGTCACTTTAGCGACGGAAAATGACTATTTCGTTGCTAAATTTTTTTTCCAAAAAAAAAAATACGGGCGAGGCGAGGACGAGTTATGCGAGGGGAGGAGGAGGTATGTGTGACGCGAGGAGGAGGCGGGCGAGCCAATTAAGGCGAGTGAGCGAGGCAATCTTACGCGACAAAATTTTTGGTTGATTAAGGAAACACATTTCGGACGAAAGTCTTTTATTCGTCGCCAATGTGATATTCAAAGAGACGAAATATTTGTCGTCTCTTGAAATAATTATTCGTCGCTTAGTTTGTAACTGAGGCGACGGTAAATTTTTCGGTCGCGTAAGTTTAGCGTATTTGACAAATTGTAGGTACGTAGCATAGGTGGATATTGAAGCGATGAATTATAATTTCTTTGTCACATAGGTTCTTTTTTCTAGTAGTGATGCATGGATCTTATCCTGCCACATAAACGTGAATCAAGAAATTGCATTTGGCGATCCACGTGAAAAACAAGGAAGCGCGCATAATGCTATAATAAAAAAACTAAAAGTGTATATATCGTTAATTTACAACTTTTGGAAAGGAATAGAAACTGTCCAGAGATTGAGGTCATGATAAAACAAGCCCATTGCTAGGCATGAAGAAAAGTTTTATTCATGTCGACGCAAGCTTGTGGATCCAAATTGCCATGATAATGCCTTTCGGAAATCTAAAGAGAAGAAATAATTGAAACGCGTTGCTGCAGAAATGGGCAGAAGATTGAAAAGGACGTTTACCAAAAGGGTGAACATGAGGATAAGGAAAATAGAAGATTTATATGCAGCCAAAATAGGCCATGCAACGTAATAGAACATTGCCAAAATTGTGGTCCATTGTATATTTTTGTTTCATCTTCATAATCTGTGGGTATGAGACACCAGTTGTAATCTGTTTCATTTGTTGGTTTCTAATGAAACGTGTTTTCTGCCGCTGCATGTTTCACGTATGCATGGAAGTGATGGGAACACCATAAATCATCGTTACATTAACGAGGTAATGTATAACTAACTCAAAAAATTAATTGTATTTATCAAGAAAACAATGGAAATGTGTTGATTGATGAGATCTAAATTCTAACATGATTAAGAGAAATTTGTGAAGTGCAGTTGTAAACCATAAATCAGCTCCCTTTGAGCTAAAACAAATCAATCAATTGAAGTCTGTCCTTTCTCGTAAACTCTCTCTCCCTTCTCTTTCTTCAAGCAGGGCCAGCCCTACAACGGTACAACACGCGATTACAGATACCAGACACACTTCAAACTAAATCGAACTATTCTTACTCAAAATCGGAGAAAAACCAAACATAAACTGAAATTAAGCAACTAGGTAAACCAAATCGATCTAACATGTACAACAACCGGAACGGTGAACACAACTAGGTAAATATTAGGTTCAATGATGCATGATGGTAACATGCATGCATGTGTTTCACAATCTAAAAGTACAAAGCGCGCATATGCATTTATTTGAAGTTATGAGAGTCGGGCCAAATAAATTTCTTTGTTTTTTTTTTCCTGCTATAAATCTTGAAAAAGGAAACTAGTTCATACTTGCTCTAAGCCTCTAACTGTTGGACTTGTCTTACTAGATCAGACAAATTTAGCAAAGAATTTTTTTCTCCCAGTTTCTTTTTACACATTTTTCTCCATCATCCGTTCTTTATCTCTTCTTTATATTTCAACATGTGTTCCATGGAAAACATTCAGACAAAAAATAAAAGAAATATCTAAATGGAATAACGTGCAGATTAATGCGAAGAACGAGTTCTCGCTTCACTTAGTAACTAAGACCTCCACGATCACTTGTTTCTATAAATACCACAGCCGCGCCCCTCTTCCTCTTCACAACCAACTTTCCTCAACTGCTCTTTCATAACCTTTGCTTAGTTATTCTTCCCAGTATACAAGATGTTCCAAATTCCCGTTCCAAACATACTTGACAATCTCAAGAATGGTTCCCACAAAAAGATCAAAGGAACCGTGGTGCTCATGAAGAACAATGTGTTGGACTTCAATGATTTTCATGCTTCGGTTCTTGACCGTGTGCATGAGTTTCTGGGCCAAGGCGTTTCTTTGCAGCTCATTAGTGGTGATTCTTGTGAGTTTTCGATTCTGGATTACATTTGCAACACAATGTGCCTTTATCTTGTATCATGCATCTATATATACGCAGTTTTTCTTTTGTTTTTGGTTTTTTTTGTTTTTCCTTAATTCTTTCCTTAATAAACTTGCTCATGTAAATCTTTGCAGCAACCGGGTCGCAAGGAAAACTCGGAAAAGTAGCATATTTGGAGAACTGGATCGGCACACTCGGTCCGGTAACAGCAGGAGATACTACATTCAAGGTTACCTTTGACGTTGAAGGCGACATAGGAATTCCAGGAGCATTTGTAATAAGAAACAATCATCACAGTCAGTTCTTCCTCAAGACGGTCACACTCGAAGATGTTCCGGGTGCCGGTCAGATCCTCTTTGTTTGCAACTCATGGGTGTACCCTGCATCGAAATACAAGAAAGACCGTATTTTCTTTGCTAACAAGGTAAGCACTGATGTGATAACTCGATTCATGCAAGTTCTTCGCAAAACATGCATGGTTTCAAAATTAACTTCAAAACGAATTAAGTTGACGGAACTAGGATTTTTTTTGCAGACGTATCTTCCGAGTGACACTCCATTGCCACTACGCAAATACAGACAACAGGAACTTGAGCAGTTAAGGGGAAATGGAACAGGAGAGCTCGAGGAATGGGACAGGGTCTACGACTATGCTTGCTACAATGATCTTGGTGACCCAGACAAGGGTTCGAAATATGTCCGTCAAACTCTTGGAGGGTCTAGCGAGTACCCTTACCCTCGTAGAGGAAGAACAGGTCGACCACCTACAAAGACAGGTACCTTAATTACCCTTTTACATATGTTCCATTTGATTAGTTTTACATATGATTAGTTAAGCTTGATGACAATAGTTGATATATTTTCTTCGTAATAGATCCCAACTGTGAGAGTAAGATCCCTCCAGTTGATCTGCTGCGCTTAGACATTTATGTTCCGAGAGATGAACGATTCGGACACTTGAAGATGTCCGACTTCATTGCTTATGCACTGAAATCTTTGGCTCAGTCCGTTAAACCAGCGCTACAATCCAAGTTTGATAAAACTCCTAACGAGTTTGACAGCTTTCAAGATGTTCTCAACCTGTATGACGGAGGGTTTCCGATGCCTGAAGGTTTATTTAAGGATGTTGGTGACAAGATTCCTTTGACCATGTTCAAGGAAATTTTCCGAACTGATGGAGAACGATTCCTTAAATTCCCAGTGCCTCAAGTGATCAAAGGTATGAGCCTTTATACATTATATAGCAATGCGCCAATGCACATTTTGAACACACACGTACGCAGCAACCCGTACTATAGATATTCGTTCATTCATATGTACTCGTTTAACTGAGATATGTTATCGATTTGGAACAGAGGATAGGACTGCTTGGAGGACTGATGCAGAATTTGCCAGAGAAATGCTGGCTGGTGTCAACCCTGTCACTATTCGTCGCCTCCAAGTAATATATATGCAGATAATTTCTTGTCTATAATTATTGACAAAATAAAAAAGAAGGAAATATTAACATTGATGAAAGCTAGGTCAAGGATTGTCTTTCCTTACCTTTGTAATTTCGTTCATTAATCATGTTATTTACTTACAATGTAACTACAGGAGTTTCCACCAGCAAGCAAACTAGATCCAAAAGTTTATGGCGATCACCGCAGTACCATAAGAGAAGAACACATCAAGAATAACTTGGATGGGCTAACGGTGCATCAGGTATTATCTTGCGCTAATTACCAGT
Source organism: Fragaria x ananassa (assembly GCA_034370585.1). Lineage (NCBI taxonomy): Eukaryota > Viridiplantae > Streptophyta > Magnoliopsida > Rosales > Rosaceae > Fragaria > Fragaria x ananassa. The sequence continues at coordinate 7,829,882 of CP139760.1, forward strand.
GTAAATGGAACGGCCTATCACGAATGTTGAGTAGTGAGTGGTGTTGATTTTATGTGTTCTGTAACGATGAAATCTAACGACTTTGTTTGGTTGGGTAGGCACTCAAGGACAACAGATTATTCATATTAGATCATCATGATCACTTCATGCCGTACCTGAGGCGGATAAATGAAACTGATAACAGGATCTATGGCAGCAGGACACTCCTTTTCTTGAAAAGTGATGGGACTTTGAAGCCATTGGTAATTGAACTTAGCTTGCCTCATCCTGATGGAGATCAATTTGGTTGCACTAGCAAAGTATATGCACCAGCTGAACATGGTGTTGAGAGCTCCATATGGCAACTGGCCAAGGCTTATGTGGCTGTAAATGACTCTGGATTTCATCAACTGATCAGTCACTGGTATATTAGCCCTGCCAAACAGTACTAATGCTTAGAAAATATATATGTTGATCTTGTTGATAACATATACCTCATCTTTCGGTCACAGGTTGAATACCCATGCGGTCATCGAACCGTTTGTAATAGCCACCAACAGGCAACTGAGCGTGCTTCATCCAGTTCACAAGCTTCTGCATCCTCACTTCCGTGACACGATGAATATAAATGCCCAGGCAAGGCAAATTCTCATTAATGCCGGTGGCATTCTGGAATCCACAGTGTTCCCAGGAAAGTATGCAATGGAATTGTCAGCTGTGGTTTATAAGAATTGGGTCTTCCCAGACCAAGCTCTCCCTACAGATCTCCTGAAGAGGTATAAAACATTTCTGATAATAAACAGATGCATGCATAACATTTGATGATATACATTCCCCCTAAATCACATACTACATTTTGAGAGTGATTTAAGTGAGGCATTCCCTTATTTAACATATAACGAAATATTTCATTTGTGATAAAAGAGGCTGGATGATAGTTCTAGTTTATATATGATTGAATACAGGGTTTTCCATGCACCTTTATCTAACAGTCCGTATGCTTTGGCTGAATGCAGAGGGGTGGCTGTCAAGGATGCCAATTCTCCGCACGGTGTTCGCCTACTGATAGAGGACTACCCATTTGCTGTTGATGGACTTAATATCTGGTCTGCAATAAAAACATGGGTTACAGACTACTGCTCCTTCTACTACAAGACTGATTATATGGTCCAACAAGACATTGAACTCCAGTCATGGTGGAAGGAACTCGTGGAGAAGGGTCATGGTGACAAAAAGAATGAACCCTGGTGGCCTAAAATGCAAACTCTTGACGAGCTCATCGAATCATGCACCATCATCATTTGGACTTCCTCTGCTCTCCATGCAGCCGTCAACTTTGGACAGTACCCCTTTGCTGGATACCTTCCGAACCGGCCAACTGTAAGCAGGAGATATATGCCTGAGATAGGAACTCCCGAATATGAAGAGCTCAAGACCAATTCTGATTTGGCTTTCTTGAAAACTATTACAGCTCAGTTGCAGACTGTGATCGGTGTTTCACTGATTGAAATTCTGTCTAGGCATGCTAGTGATGAAGTCTATCTAGGGCAGAGAGACACACCTGGATGGACATCGGATACAAAAGTGTTGGAAGCGTTCGAGAGGTTCGGAAAGAGACTAGCTGAAATTGAGGATAGTATTATACGCATGAACAATGACGGGAAGCTGAAGAACCGAGTTGGACCAGTCAAGATGCCTTATACTTTGCTCTATCCTACCGGTGAAGCTGGACTTTCTGGCAAAGGAATCCCTAATAGTATCTCAATCTAAAGAAGCTACCTACTTTATTTCTCTAATGTTGAAAATGTTGTTGTTGTCGTTGTTGCTTCTTTAATTGAGGATTATGTTGCTTAAATAACTTCTTAAATAAAACCTGATGAAGCTATTATATCCCAGATCTTTCTGCATTCCCTTTTGTCCAAATTATATTATTGTCCCCCTCTTATTATTATCCCTTTCAGTTACTTGGATTGACTGTTTCATTGTCCTTTTTTGGCAAAACCAGAGCTTGAGTCAGGTTGCAACTCAAGCTGTCCCACTCTTATTATTAACCCTTTTAGTTACTTGGATTGACTGTTTCATTGTCCTTTTTTGGCAAAACCAGAGCTTGAGTCAGGTTGCAACTCCGTCACGAGCGTTGTGATGCCCCGTACCTAATTTTACTAATTTATCGGGTTTTCTATTAGTTACTAAAAAATTTAACCGTGCTCGGTAACTTAGTAAGTTAACGCTTAAGTTTATTTTTGAGTATTTCTCGAAAAGTCAAATTCTTCTTTTTAGGCTCCGATGCCGTCACTAGTATAGAAAAAGTTTCCATGACTTTTGGAAAACGTCATTATAGGAGTTTTACGACATTTATCAAACGTCATCCACTTTGTCGTCTTTACTGTAGTCATGGAAAGGGGCCTGAAACAACGACGTTTAGAAAACGTCATAAAATAAATTTTAACAACGGTGAATAAATGTCATATATAGATGATAAGCATGATGGTTCGAAAGTGTCATTTAAAGCTTCTGCATGACATTTATGCATTGTCATCAAATATGTACCATGACTGTTTCCAATTGTCATCATATGTTTTTTGATGATGTTTATTCAACGCCATCAGGAGTGTTTCCATGACGTTTTATAACTTATTTCCAATGGTTTCAATGACATTTTGCTATAGTCATGTTATGTTTGAATGACACTTTTACATGTCATTATCTCTTTTACAATGACAATATCAAAATGTCATAAAATACATTCAATTGGGTAAAAAAAAATACCAATTTACTGAATTCAAATAGCATTAGAAACAAATAGAACTTATGATACAAAAGTCCAAACATAAAGATGTTTATGTCCTACCTAACTAGCTAGCTGAAAGTTGGAGCTTATTGAGCATAAGCAACAACAACAAAAGTTTAAACAAGTACTACTTAACATATTGTCTACCAACATCCTAAAACCAACAACAATAATACGAAAGACTCCTGATTCACAATGCTTGTAACAAAAACAGCTATAATTCAAACTAGCATAACCACAACAACAAAGTACTTAAAGAAAACATCAATACTGATACTTAAAGAGGGAAAATGTATTTTGTTGGCCAAGCAATGGTACTTCCAACTGTATCTTCCATGGCAGAAAATTCAGGTTGGGGACGATAGAATTCAGCTCTAAGAACGACAGCTTCCTCAACAGCAACTCTATAACACTCAAGTCCAAGATTGTAGCCATGCACTTTTGTAGTTGGGTTACATGCTGTAATCTTTCCTCTAGCCACAACTAAACATGTGCTCTCCCAATCGAGCACTTCACACAGATTATTGACACAAATTGGCACAAAGGGTGCTTCCCTGTACTGACTACACAATCAAAAGTCCAATAACAAATTGGTCAAATCTTCTAATTGACATGCATACCTAAAACACAGGTCTCATATGCGTAAATGTATATTCACCTTAGAAGTTCCAGTCTGAGGGCTAGAGTGAATTCCTACTTCACCATTTTCAGGCCCATCCTAAATGGTAAGTATATAGGCAAGTCAATACATATAGATGAAAGAACGAAGTTTCAACTAAATACACATAGCCAGTACTAACCCAGTACATCTATGATACATCATAGCAAAACAGTATATATAGTAACCAAAAGACTACAAGAATGCATAGTAACTTACTTGTGAAGTATTAGTAGGATTGCTTGTACGCTTGCTTCCACCATCACCATTACCACTATGCCCATTACCACCACCAGTACCACTTTGGCTCTTTTAAAACAATCACAAACAATTTCAGCTACACATGCATGACTGGGAACACTAAATCTAAAGAACACTTTCAGAGCATAAAACTTACCCAGTTAAAAATTATTTCCTTGAGAAGCTTTGCTTTCTAATTCTAACAGAACAAGTTCATAAGTTGTTTTAGACTCTGCAGCTCTTGTCGCTATCTGAGTATTCAATCGACAAATATCTCTATAACGTCTTACAATTTCTGCCTTTGGGTCTATCTCACTTGTGTTTTGATGACAAGATAAATATGGCCTTGTGCCCTCCTCAACAGATTTAGTCCACCTCTTCAAGATGTACTGAGATGGAATTTTCATAATATTTCTTGTTGAAAGAACCTTCAAGGCATGAGCACACAAGATTCCTGCAAACTCGAACTTCTTGCCACTGCACTGAACAATATTATTTGTTGAATCAAATGTAACTTTATGGTGCCAAGACTTCTTAGGTGGGACAACATGATAAGTGCTCACTGTTCCAATCTCCTCAATGAAGCTCACTGCACAATCATGAGCTTTACATAGCTCAAATTGAAACTTTGCAAAAACTGCTGGTGTGTAGACTTCTGTTGCATGCCATAATATCCTCACTGGAAATGAAGTGCAGGAAAACTTTGATTTGCTTTAAAATCAGCCCTCAACTCTTTTTAATGACGATCTTCAACCAACCTTTCAAAATGATGAAAAAATCGCAGTAAGTCATACCGATAACTCACATATATCTTCACAGATTTATTCATGCTTTAACTACGTTGAGTTGTAGTAATGTCTCCACAAAAGGCTTCTCGGCCATAGACTAATGCCCATTTCTCCTTTAGATCAAACAATCTTTTTAGCCAATCATTCCTGACAAGATCATACTTTTGAAGCATCACATTCCAGGCATTAAAAAAATCATCTTCATCCTCATAATCATATATGCAGCTATGGAAGTCCTGGGTAAAATCATTGAACTTCTCAAAAACGTTACTGAGATGTTTGGCTGCATTTTGATATATGTGCCATATACATAAACGGTGACATACCTCTGGCCATTGTGAAGCCAAAGCTTTTGCCATTGCTGCATCTTGGTCGGTCAAAATAGTTTTTGGCTTCTTTCCTGACATAGTCTTTGTAAAAGTATCAAACAACCACATAAAAGTTTTAGCAGTCTCATCATAGAGTAATGCGGCACCAAATATAACTGTTTGCTTATGATTGTTGACACCCACAAACATTGCAAAAGGTCTTCCATCTCTGTTTTTCCTATAAGTATTATCAAAGCAGACCACATCTCCAAAATAGTCATAGTCCACCACCATTTTTGCATCAGCCCAAAATATATTGGTGATCAAATCATCTTGATCCACTTGTATAGCATGAATGAAATTAGGACAACTCAATTGCTTTTTCTGTAAGTACTCTAGCACGCCACCAGTATCTCCAACCATCATATGTCTTGTTCTCTTAGTCCGTAGATAATTGTTATAATCTTCAGGAATAAAACCAAGACTTTCACGTCCCTTAGCTTGTCTAATCAAAAACTCAAATGTAGCTTTAGGAGCAACTCCTGAATCGTCAACCATATCTGCCTCAGCTAATTGTGCAGTAGTTGCTCCCCTATGAGACCTAAACAAATAGCTCTTTGAAGGACTGGAAGTTACATAACCGTTATGCTTAGCAACATATTCAGTAACACGATATTTGTCACTAGCCTTACAAAGCTTAATTTTCAGCTTTGCTACACATTCAAATCGAGTCTCTGCACGATGAGCTTTCACATACTGATAGCATGTATCCTTTTCACAGTCACATTTACCTTCAGCTGAACAAACAAAAAGCTTGTCGATAATCTTGTCACTTTTGTCTTTATGAAATCTACTCCTTCTGATAGAAAAACAAACACCATATGCATATGCATTGTAAAACTCATATGCATCCTTTTCTGTATCAAACTCCATTCCAATGACTGGAATCAACTCTTTTCTAACCTTGGAATGTACATAATCTACTTTTTCATTACATTCAACAGGTTCGAACTTCTTTTCTTCCACACTATCATCTTCAGCCAAAGTGTTCAAGTCAATTCCATCTAAAAAATTCAACTTTCGACGTGAGCTTGCTTGAATATGAACCTCTTCGCAACTATTTTCTATGTCCGTAAGCTTCAACAACCAAACAAGAATAAAATGAATATCAGTACATAAAGAATGTATATTAGTATGATATGCATTCCAGAGAGTAAGATGACGAACAAGAATAAAATTTGTCATCCACAAATTTGAAAACAGAAGATATGTCTACTTATGAAAACAAAGTTCGTCAGTCAATCACTCAAATGTCGACCAAAACCAGCCATAAAGATGACGAACAAGAATACAAACTAAAACCACGGCAGCTATGTCGTTGGAGAGAAGGAGAAATATACTGGTTTTTTTTTCCAGAGAAGCAGAGAAAGAAGAACAAAGAAGCGTAAGAACAAAGAGGGGAAGAGGAAGAGGTAGAGTCGAACATCGATTCTTCTAATCTTTAATTAAGTTTTGTTTAACCTATTTTTTATTTGAACTAATGATATAATTAACAGAGTTAAGCTCTATTTATGTTAGAGAATTTGTTAGAATTTGATAGGTGGCACAGGGTTTTTGGGCACAACAGATTTGCTTCCGAGTTCAAGCCTGCATCTGCGCATTACTCGAGGTTTTGTGCAAGGAACAAAAGTTCCGTGGCGACTCACTTATATGTGGATCGCGTGACTTGCTACTACCACGTGTGGGTATGCTTAGTTCTTTGAAGTAATTGGCTGGAGCATAGAAGCGGTTGGTGAGTACCATGGACTTTTTGAAAATTCACAGGTTTGACAGTTTTTGGTATTGTGTCGTGAGTTGAGCCTTACAAGCTGTAGATCAACTTAAGTAGTGGGGGTCCAAACATGTCTTGTCCGAGAGAACGTGTGGATAGTTGTACTGTGAGAAAATATTAAAGAAAAACACAACAGAAGCATAAAAATATTTTGAGATGTAAAATCTTTAACTTTATGTAATATTCTTATTCCCCCAAAACCTGACACAAGGGATACTAAGAAATATAATAAAATAAAAGAATACAAATTTTAATGACAGTATCAAGACAAATCTCATTATCTCCTGAAATAAATTTTGATACAAGGAATGGCCAATAATTAACAAACTTCAAGGAATAGAATCACAAGTGATATAACAAGACCAGCAGAATAGAATCTGTAACTCAAGTACAAGCATAAAGGGAAACCAAATTATCGAGCATAAATATGCACACCCAACTCCTCACCACTATACCGTTCCAGTGCACAGTACCTGCAACCAAAATTGTTGTAGGGATGAGCTTTCGTCCTTGCTGCTCAAGGAAACTTTACCCTTAACTAGGTTTGAAAACCAATAAATAATATGGGCAGCCCAGTATGAAAACATGCTTAAAACAAATTTCTAATGAATGATAAACATTTGAAAAGAATATTTCATTTTCAAATAAATGTGGCGCCATAAATATGTACTTGATGGTCAGTCCTCTTCTGGACCCACTATCCAACTTACCTTACTATATGTGTACAACAGGTACGTGTAGCGAGTGTCCACTTACACCATATTACCTAGAGGAAGTGCCACATCTCAAAGCACGTCAAACACTCAGTCCATACAGCCTCTCCGGAGGTTTAGGGAATCGAAGCCCAAGGAAGTCACTATGCCCCTCTCACTCTCAAGCCATCAAATCTCATAAAACCGGTTACCATTTTTATGATAACCACATCATGCAATTTCTCATATGCATAAACATTTTATATAAAATGAAAATTCACTAATCAAGGGAGTTCTGGGTCCCCTACCTGGAATCCGTGGCTTTCCTTATGAACTTCGAGAATCTTGAGCCTTCCACTCCTCGGATAACTGGAGTCCTGAATTCCGACCTATTTATCATCAATAACTTTCCTTTCGACTTAACAAAATAATCGATACTTAATTGTTTGACCACCAGGACTTGACCAACCATGATCGTACTTTACATTAGGTTTTCCCAAAACTACTAAGGGCACCCAATCCTTATTCATCACACAAATTGACCCAACAATTTAAGATTCACAATTATACTTCCAGACTTTGCTTTCACGTTTACAAACCTCATTTTCCAATTCTCCTCTCATTACAGTAGCTAATGTTTCAAAAGACTTGCTTCATGTTCGACCAACATGACCATTCATAGATACGACCATAATTCATTTCACTTTTGGTGTGCCTAACTTACTAAGGACACCCCAACACTAATTTTCTTATTCTATCCCATGATTCATTCCCTATCTCAATCCTAAATATATCACAGTATGATAAACTTAGGTAGTCCAATACCACCAAGAGAATTACTCTTCTGTTGGTATTTGACCAACAATGCTTATATCATATATCATGATCCTTCTATTATCAATTACTTATACAACTCAACCTAGAACCTTCTGTCTTATTTACTCGTCAACCTCTTACTTGTCCAGAACATTCTTAATCAAGTCAAGTCATGTTAATCATCTCTCATATAAATAACAAGATAGCAATACTTCTATTTAGCAATTACCTTCTTCGTATTTGTCTAACAACTAAGAAGCATAATCTTCCTCGGTTGCACTTATGCAAGGAATAGAGGTATTGTCATCCACTTTGGCATCACCTCACTCGCTAATTCAAAGTTCACAATTGAACCAACTTCACAGCTTCTGCACTTTGAGAACAATTGAATATTAATATATATGGTTTCTTATTCAAATCAGAAACGCAAACTAACCCAAGTGAGGCCAAGATCACCACCATGAACAGTGGCAGAGCTTTGGCAAAACATACCGAGTTCTCCCCTTCCATAGAATCAAGCTTTTCCAATCATCAATCTATGTTGTAGGATGACAGAACTCAGAAGCACAGAGCACTCGTTGCCATCCGTAGCTCCGTCGAACCCGAAGGCACCAAAATCCGAAATCACAAATCATCAAAACTAATAGAATCCAACTATACCAGCGCAATATTAGAACGAAGGGGAATCGGGGTCCTAACCTCAAGCGTTGCCGACGAACCTAGAAGAACTCAAGAAGCTCCGAAAACAGCCGAATAGATGCTAGAAATTTCGCCGATGTCGGCGGCTCGACAGGGTCTAAGAACCCAGAACCAAACCCCATCAAATTGATTCAAATTCGGAAAATAAATACACTAACACGTATAGCATGACGAGAGGGATCAATTTCATACCACATGACGTAGAGTCGCCGGAAACGGTCAAGAACGCGGAACTGTTGCTCGTCGAATCTCCTTCCTCAGTCGTCAATTGAATTAGCTACAACCACCAACGTGTCGGCGGTGATGAAAGGATCGATGGGTGCCGGTGAGTCGTCGACCGATGGCGGGACGACAGAGACAGTTCAGAGTCTCTCTTCTCACTCTCACATTCTCAGGCTCTCTCGAGCATTCTAGGTTGAGATGGCATTTTCCCACTTCTATTATATTGTAATCAACCGACTGAGACGGCATACTCTCGTCCAAGATCACACCGAATGAATTTCATAATTTTCTAAAGTATTTTTCTATCTTTTCAAAACCTTCAAAAACTATAGAAAATAGCTTAAGAATCTCAATAATTCCCTGAACTTTCTCATGAACTCTCAATAATTACTATTTTATCCAAATCTTAAATCTAGTAATTGGACTCGTAAAAATCTCTAAATATCTCTTCAAGCTCATTTTGAAAGCACCGTGATCGATAAGCAAATTTCTAACCACTGCAATTTAAGCTTGTCAAATTTTTCGGGTGTTACATGTACTTTTTTTTGCGAATTTCCATTCTACGAGGAGTGAGTATATTTGGCTCTTGGTATACGTACATAGCTTCTGGTATTCCGAATTCAGGAAATTTAGACATCAGTTTTGCACCCTCATATCCTTAGCAATTTTTTTCTGTGCGAACAAGATTGACCGATTTAGCGAACAATTAAGGAAGAATTATTCCATCTCAGATCGGTACAACATAAAATCATCAGGAAGCTTGAACTGGATCAGGCGATCTAGTTCCAAAGGGAAAAGTATTCAAGTGTCTCAATTCAACCATTATTTCCTTGTGGACTTGCATGAGCTTTGACTCCGCGACATACCTTGGCGGTAGTGGTGTGATTGTTGTAGTTTTTGCCATGTACGAATCCTTAAATATGTTCAATTAGCGGTTTTTCAAATCGTTATGAGCATGTGTGAATGCATAAACTCTAGCTTCTTGACAAGTGGTGTCACATCCTGGTTCTTAAGTTAATTTGCATGGAAATGGTATTTACTTTTCTGTTACTTTAACCTTTTACTGATTTAAGTAACCAATTACCATTTAAGGACCATAGAGTTGACTTTTTGTAGGAAAATTATTTTGGGAAAAATTTCTTTAAGGAGGTCGTAGAGGATAATAATACGAATTTGTGGACATGCTATACGTTAAAATCGAAGTTCGTATGTAAAAGTTATGGTGTAAAATGTAAAGTTACTATTCTGGTCGGGGGTATAAGAAGAGAAACTTACCGGAAAAGGTAAGGTAGAAAATCAGAAAGTTACTCACTCTCTCTCCTCTCTCCCACGTCTCTCCTCCGTCGGACTTCTCTGTCTCCGTTCACCGCCGTCCGGCCGTTTTAGGTGGCAAGACGGGTACCGATTTGAAGCTCAGCTCCTCCTCCATCAATCTGGGTAGGTTGCCGAACCTATAGCGTCTCCATGATAGAGAGATCAAGTCGAGGAGGTATGGCTGTGCGTGGTGGAGTTTTGTCGGAAACTTCCTTCTCTGGCCACCATAGCTAGAGTTTCTTGTCCCGTTTGGAAGGTCTTACTTCGGCTAGCAAACCCTCAAAAGGATTTGACCTATTTTGATCTAGGTAAGGAGATTTGAAGTTTTGAAATTCTACGGTTTTAAATTTGGGATTTTTATGTTTTGGTTCGATTTGCATGTTTGAACTTGAAATTGATCAATGTGGTAGTTATGAAAGTTGTTTAGAATGTTGAGAGGATGATTGTCCTAAAATTTGGTAAATATATGAGGTGGCCGGAATAGTAGGAGAGTATGATGGGAGGAGTCTATTGATGTTAAGTTCGTGAATTTGGGTTGAAGTTGGTTGAAGTTTGAGAATTTTCAAGTTGGTTTTGTCAGTAGGTAATTTAAGAAAATCGAACTGTTGGATTTCCTTTGTATCTATTCTAGAATGTTACAATCGATGAATTAAAGTTATGGTGGAGTTTGGTGTAAATCGTGTAAGCTTAACCCTAGTAAGGGAAGTAGGTTAAGCGGAAGAGATTTGGTTGTTTATATTTAAGTATTTATTTTCTGGAATTGAAGATTGGTCCTAAGCATGGTTATTGTGCCAGGATAGGAAGAGACCACGCATCAGTGGCGATTCAGATATCATTGGGCTTATGCCTAAATTTGTGAGTGGACACTTTGGTTTTTATTAAATATGTATGCAACATTTTATAATTTATCATTTTATTGTCCGAGCTTATATTATAATTTCGGCTTAAGAAATGATCGTGGAAGTATTTGAGTTTGATGCTTTGATTAATTGTTGGTCATGATTTATGGATTTGAGCTCCGATTATTAATTTGGTATTTGAGTTTGGATATTCTTTATGATTTCCGGATTTCTTTATGATGGTTTTAGTTGTTAACTTTGAGATTTATAAAAGATTTCCGAAAATGAGATTTTCGGTAGTTTTCTATTATAATTTTATCGTTTATTTGTGGAATATCGATCTTGACCTTGAGAATATTTTAGCGAGTATTTTTGATTGAGATATTATTTACAATTTATACTTCATAATTAAATCTCGCTTACAATTATGGATTTAAGAATATTTTAATGTGTGAGACACGTTATTAAGTTTTATTTTAATTTCTTATGATAATTTCTGTTAGTACATAGTAGAACATCAGTCATACTCGCCTAAGAAGACGCATGTCGCCACATAAAATGGGCTTGGGCCTTAGCTAAGCCCAAGAAACCTACATTATCCCTTAAGGGCATAAAGGTAATACACCCTCTAATAAGGGCAAAATGGTATTTTTAGGATGCATCTATCATATCCCTATAAATACCACTCTTCACCCCTCATTTGCTCTCTCCCCATCTTCACCCCATTCTCACCTTATTTCTACTCACGCTGACTTAGGCATCGGAGGGTCGAAGGCCGGATTGACAGGTTATGGGAGCTTGAAGATGGTGTTCTGCATCTGTGTGATCCACGCCCTTTTAGAGATCACGCCGAAACAATGGCGCTAGAAGGAGGGGCCTCAAGTGGAAACCCTCACATAGCTCGCCATGAGCATATCCATAATCTGCCCAGATTTCCCTATGGAAATTTTCTTTTTCCGGTCGCCAACCTCCTCCTTTTCTCAAGCTTCTCCCTGCCCGCGTACAAGGAGCTCACCCCATTAATTTTCGCTCCGTGATAGTCCTTCTGGCTTGGTTTTAGAGAAATCCCGAGGAGAGAGAAAGTAGATTTGACTTTTCCTCTCTCCTTCGCTTGTGCGTGCCACCGCATGGTAGCTCACCTTCCCAGTCATCATACTCACTGTCTTCCAATGAATCCAGCGTGGCCTCCCCAACCTCCGGACAAGGCCCACGCGCCGGTGAGCAGCTCCCAGAAAAACTGATCTGGACCCCCAGCTTCTCTCAACCGAAGCAGGGATATGCTCTCGGTCTCGCGACCCCAATCTCGGCACCGACCTCCCGAGACATGCCTTCGCCTTTGGCACCCACTTGATACTTCTCTCCAGGGGACGCCCACCCATGTCTCGGTGCCTCTGTCCCTAGACCCCCGCGGACTCCGCTGATTTCGCCAGCCCCTTGCGAACTCTCCTGGCCACGCCAGTCCTCGCGGACTCCGCTTGTCTCGCCAACCCCTCGCGGACTCCCCTGATCTCGCCAGAGTCACCGCGGACTCCGCTGGCCTCGCCAGCCCATCGCGGAATCCGCTTGTCTCACCAACCCCTCGCGGACTCCCCTGATCTCGCTAGAGTCACCGCGGACTCCGCTTGTCTCGTCAGCCCATTCCGGACTCCGTTGGTCTCGCCAGCCCCTCGCGGCCTCCCCTGATCTCGCCAGAGTCACCGCGGACTCCGCTGGTCTCGCTAGCCCATCGCGGACTCCCCTTGACAGGACCCACCCCGAGTTTCACCCTGAAACCCGGAGTAAGTCGTGCGGGGACCACCTCCAAGGAAAATTTACCGAAGACTCAGCAAACCTCCCTCGAAAATGGACAACCCTAACTTAAAAACTTACGAATCACCTTTTAATCCAAAACAAATAAATCTTCAGCTACACTCCAAAAGTAGCCAGAATACAAACATAAGAATTCCAATAGTATTCAGAGCTACTAAAAATAAAACAAAATACAACGGAAGCTAACAAACTCCTAGTAGATTAAACAGGTAACCTACTGGCAAAATGTAGCTGATAGCTGGGTCACTATGCCTTGACGTCTCCTGCTGGACCTCACGCGAACTCTGCAGACTGGGCATTTTAAAAACGAAGAGCCCAGGGGAAAATATTTAACACGTCAGAGTGAGTGGACAAAACTGAACTGACAACAAATAAATATTTCCCCAAATCAATTTCTAAAGAAAAATCGAATGCATGCTGCAAGCGATAAAACTTTCATCTCATAATATCGAGCCTCTCAGGCTCTATAAAATATGTATGTATTTACACACGTCCATACTCCCTATATAGATTCATGGGTCTATATAGGGCTACTACGCTCGCGTCCAACGCTCACGTCACGCCTTAATGCGGTGCTACACTACGCCATCAAGGTGGACAGACGGTGTATAAATATGTGTCCATACTCCCTATATGAATTAAACACTCAAATAGGGCTACTACGCTTACGTCCAACGCTCACGTCACGCCTTAATGCGGCTATATGCTACGCCATTAAGGTGGACAGACACATATGGCTAGCTAGCATTTTCTATACATACTCTCCCATAAATACATATTTATATCCACCGAAAATCTCATTTTCGGTATCACTCCAAGAGAAATAAAAGCGTCAAATTAATTGACGTCAAAATTCCAACAAAAGGAAATGTTCAATCATGAGCCATAGCATGCATATTATTTTAAAAATAAACGTCCACTCACAACTTAGGCCTAAGCCTGACGTCGGTCGGAGGTCTCCTCAGCTCGAGCCTCCTCGCGTCCTGTTCCACACACAAAACCTTAAATGAAACATCGACGTTTAAATGCAAAACATGCATAATTAAATATGCTTCGCGCTCAACCAAGTCTAACACTCCAAAATCTTAAATCTACTGCCAACCTCAAAACTCCACAAATTTTACCGATAACCTCGAAAAACACTTTTTACCAAATAAAATCCAATGGCCGGATTATTAATTAATAATCCGCCAAAAATACTTAACTTCAACAAATCTTAAACCTATCCAAAACTCTTCCAAAAATTCTAAAACTTAAACCATTAAACTCCTTATAATTTTCTCCACCAAAAACAATTTCTCGGCGGCTCCGCCGGAGGCGGCGGCCGGCAGCCATTTTCCGGCGACCTCCAATGGTCACCAAATTTTGACAGAATCTTCTTCTCAACCTCCTCTACAACATTCCTAACTACCACAAACTCCAATTCTAAGCCTAAGCACATCAATCGAACAGAAATACACAAAAAACCCTAGAAATTTCAAATTCCGATTTCTCCTTACCTAGCTCACGACGGAGCGAGCTGATTGGAGAGGTTGTTGCACGGGAGGAGGGCTACAAAACCGTACCAAGCTTGCCCGGATTGGTGGCCGGAGGAGGGAGTTCTGGCAAAGTGACGTTTTAGACAGTCGGACCTTTCGGGTGGCACCGCTCTCTCACGGCGGAGCTAGGGCTCCTCTCACCGGTCCAGGGAGGTTGCTGGGTTGGAGGTCGACCGAACAGGACCGGTGCGGCGGCGGTTGGTGGCCGGATGGCGGCGGACGGTCGGCCGGAATTTTTCTGGGTGTAGAGAGGAGAAAATCGGGTGAGAAAAGAGAAAATCGGGAGGGAGAGAAATGGACTTGGGCCATCAGCCCACCCGGTCCAACACTTATATAAACCCAAAAATCCAAAATTCAACATCCCAAAATAATACCCCAATAAAATTACCTTTTACTAGCAAAAATTACCATTTTTATCGTCATCAAAATTTCTTCCTTAGAATAATTCCCTCAAAATATTAGTCCCTCAACACCCTCTGGGGACTAATTAAATTACACACTTAGTGACGAACACGGTAAAAACTCTTATTACCACTATGCCAGTAATAAAGGTAAAAATTAAGGTTCGGGGCGTGACACCCCTGGTCATGCCAGTCCTCGCAGACTCACATTGTCACGGACTCCGCTTGTCTCGCCAGCCCCTCGCCGTCTCCCCTGGTCTCAACCCTCACGTGGGGACTTCCCTGGTAGTTCCCCTGGCGGACTCCCACACACAGCTCTCCATCCTGACCTCCCGGGACTCCTCTCTCCCCGTAGAAGGATACAAAAAAAAACACACACACATCTCACTCGGCACCTCCCCTTCCTGGTTCCCGCCACAACAAATCAAACGCTCAGCAACCCAACAGCTTGCTCCCGGCACCTCCCCTTCTTGAGACTGAGTTACACGTCCTCCGCAATCAACCAAGGGTTGAATGTAGAGCTCACAAGCTGACACGACCCACCCCGAATTTCACCCTGAAACCCGGAGTAACTCGTGTGCGGACCACCTCCAAGAAAGATATTACCGAAAAATCGGCATAACCTCTCTTGAAAATGGACAATCCTTCCTAACGAAAACCTGCAAACACTTCCAAAATTTTTTAATCCAACCTTAACTCTGGGAGCCTACGTGCTCCCCAAAAACAACTACCCCCAACAACACAACATTATCCAACATCAAATATAATTATCCAAAAGATAACATAAATCCTCCAACAAATATTCTAAGACGTCAACAAGTCTTCACCCACAACCGAAATAATATACATTAAACTCAAGTATTCAGAGCTACTAAACACTAGCGGAAAATGAAACCACAAGTAGGTTAAACAGGTAACCTACTGATGAAAAGTGGTGGAAATGCGGGTGACTATGCCTCGTCTCCTACTAGGTCCATCCGAACTCTGCAGACTGGGCATTTTAAAACGAAGGGCCCAGAGGAAACATTTGAACATGTTAGAGTGAGTGGACAAAAATAAAATAAAGGAAATAATTCTTTATGCTTTCCCAATTTTACTTTTCCATAAAAAAGAAATATGCTGCATGCGACAGCTCAAAACGCTCAACACGAAAACTGGAATTTCATGACTGGCTCCGGCCAGTCTCCAACGCTCAATAAAATACAGCCTCTCAGGCTAAAATAAAATATGTATGTATTATACTCGTCATATCCCTTGTATGAATTTTCTTGAAACAACTAAAACAAATAGAAAATTCACACAAGGCTACAACGCTTGCGTCTAACGCTCACGTTGCACCATAATGACATTTTACCTCATTATGGTGGAAAAGACGGTGTATAAATATACGCGCATATCCCCTATATAAATTATTATTTTTATATAGGGCTACAACGATTGCGTCTAACGCTCACGTTGCACCATAATGGAATTTTACCTCAGTATGGTGGAAAAGCACGTATAGCTAGCTAGCATTCTCACATATACATATTATTCTCATAATCATCCACATATGGATATATATATATACTCACCGAAATTCTCAATTTTGGTTATTCTCCAACAACATAAATTATTTCGCATGCACATTATTTAAAACAAAAGTCCACTCACAAATTAGGCCTAAGTCTGATGTCGATCTGGGGCCTCGTCAGCTCGAGCCTCCTCACGACCTGTTCCAAATATAATATTAAGTTCCCAGCCGAAATTCCAATATTTACATAAAATAGGCAGAAATTAACCGAGAGCCATTAACACGCTCATCATTGCCTAACTTCGAAATGGTCCACATTTTAACCCTAGAACCAGCAGCCGTAACTACACCTTCCCACAGATTAAACAACTTAATCCAACGGCCGGATTCTACATAAATTAACAGCCAAAAATACTAACTTCGGAAATTCATAAACCTATCCAAAACTCATCCAAAAATTCCATAACTCACTTCAATAAACTCCCCTTAATATTCCAAATTTAACAACATTAAAATCTCCCAACCGGCGGCGGCCGGAGGCCAATTCCGGCGACCTCCAATTCCTATGAAATTTTAACAGCATCTTTCTCTCATCATGCTCTACAACTTTCCTAACTAGCACAAACCCAAAATCCAAGCCTAGCTATGCCAATCGAACAAAAACATCAAAATCACCCTAGAGCTTCCACCTCAAATTTCTCCTTACCTGAAGCAAACCGGAGTGAGTCCTTTTAGGGCAAGGCTGCTAGGTTGGAGACCTACAAAACCATACCAAGCTTGCCCGGATTGGTGGCCGGAGGAGGGAGTTCCGGCGAAATGCTTTCCGGCGGGTTTTCTCCTCTTCCGGAGGGTTAGAGGCTCGAGGGCCAGGCCGGGGAGGGAGAGGAGGAGATGGGGGTCCGAACTGGGGTGGAGCGGCGGCAGCTGGTGGCCGGACGATGGTAGGAGGACGGCCGGACGGACGGCAACGGGAGGAAGGAAAAATCGGGGAGAGAGAGAGAGAGAGAACCGGGTAGAAAAGAGAGAGAAGAGAAAATGGGTTTGGGCCTCACACCCCAAACCGGTCCACTCTTTAAACAACCCAATTCCAAAAATGAAACACCCTGAAAAATAATACCCGAATAAAAATTACCTTTTACTAGCTAAAATTTACTATTTTTACCGTCGTCGTATTTTCCTCATACGAATAATCCTCCCCACATAATCGTCCCCGAAACCCCTCTAAGGACCAATTAACTATTAACTCAATGACGGAGACGGTAAAATTCTTATTATAATCAGGCTAGTAAATAAGGTAAAAATATAAGGGTCGGGATGACACATTCCGGTTCTTAAGTTATTTTACGATTATTTACCGTCGGTATTACTTCGGATTTTTACCGGGATGAGTAACTATTTACCCTTAAGGACCATAGGGTTGACTTTTTGTAGGAAAATTATTATGAGAAAACTTTCTTCATGAAAGTTGTAGAGGATGTGGTTACGAGTTCGTAGACATGCCACGCGTTAAAATCGGAGTAAACATTGTAAAGTTATGAATTTAATGGTAAAGTTTTTGTGTAGGTAAAAGGAGAATTTTTGAAGTGGGTTTATTTTTTTTAGTTGGGCTTGAGAGATGGGCCGGGGGTAGCAGCCCAAGTCTCTCCCTTTTTCTTCTCTCTTTTTTCCTCTTCTCTTCTTTCTCTTCTGTTCCTCCTCCCGAGCTTTCCTCCCGTCGGAAAGCCTTGCCGCCGTCCAGCCAGCCACCGGCCGCCGCTCCAGCCCGGGACGGACCCCCACCACCTCCTCTCTCTTCCTGGGCCGGTGACCGGCCGTGTAACGCCGCCGGAGAGGAGAAAAGCCGCCGGACACGCCAGATAGCTTTTCGCCGGAGCTCCGTCTTCTGGCCACCATAGGCCGTGATTTTTGGCTCATTTTGTAGCCCTCATCAAGGTGAGTAATCCCTCTAAAGGAATCGGTCTATTTCGATCTCGTTAGGGTGATTTGTATAATTGAAAGTTTTAGGGATTTATGGATGTTTTAGTTTGATTGCCCTAGTTAGCCTCAGAATTGGGCTAAGTGCTAGTTATGAAAATTGTTGGGTATGATGAGAGGATTATTCTGTCAAAATTTGAGAAGCATTGGAGGTCGCCGGAAAACGGCTGCCGGCCGCCGCCGCCGGGAAAATAGTTTTTATAGAGATTTTGATGAGGAGTAGTATGGAATGAGTTTTATAATTTTTGGAGGAGTTTTGATAAGGTTTAAGAGTTTTCGATGGTTAATGAATTTGGCGGTATTTAATTTGGAGTGCCGATTTTTGGGTTAGCCGGTTTTAAAATGTGTTTAAGGTTAATTTTTGGTTATTGGTGGTTATGTTGAATCGTTAGTTATAATGGATTAAGGATGGAGAAAATGGGCAAAGAAGAGGATGGATTTTAGACCCTTAATTTTACGGAATTATTTATTGAAGTTTTATTGTTGAATGAGAATTAAGGTTAATTATTGTTCAGGACGTGAGAAGGATCATTGGAGGAAGCCTCGGGTCGTCGGCAAGCATAGCCGAGCACTGTGAGTGGACATTTTAGTTTTTAATTATTATGCATGCAAGATTTTATAATTTAATATTTTATTTTCCGAGCATATATTATAACTTCGGTATATGAAATGATCTTGGAACTTATTCGAGATTGATGCATGGATTAAATGTTGGTCATAATTTATGATTTGAGCTCGGATTGATAATACGAGATTTGAGTTTGGATTTTCTTTATGATTTCTGGATTTGAGGTTTCATACTGAATTGCATATTATTTGGTTTTTGGAAAGATGATAATCATTGAAGTTATTTATTTCATTGAGCATTTTAACGTGTGGGACACGTCGTTGAATTTAATTAGTTTCTTTACTCATTGAATTCTTTGAGTACGGTTGGGAATCGTACTTATGCTTTAATTATGAGTTTCGGGGAAACTCACATGGATTATGTTTCTTTATTTATGCCATACTTGTTGGATCGATATTATTCATGCTAGCATGTCGTTCCGCCTTTCGAGGCGACGTAACTTCCACGTTTTAAGTGGGGTTACTCAAGCCCTTTCCGCCTTCGGGTGATGTGATGTAGTCGACGACATCACGCAAGCCCTACTCCTCTCTGTTATCATAACATGAAGGTGTAGGGAGTATGGGAGTATTATTGCCTGGGAGGCAACCGAGTCTGGGAGACTCACTTGTATGGCTATAGCTGTTTCTTATTTATCGTTGTCGATTTGACTAGCGGGGCTAGTCCCTTGTTTTGGTACCTTCTTCAATGATGGTTAGTATTTATCTTTGTCAATATTTTGACTAGCGGGGCTAGTCCGTTTCTTTGGGATTTTCCTTATGAAGGTTTTATCAACACTTGCATGCAACAGATTTCTTGATTATTAGAAAATGGGAAAGTAATTATGTTTGGTTAGTTATGTTGCGATCAGTTATTTGTTTATTTTTCGTCCACTCACTCTAACGTTTTTATATTACTTTTCCCTGGGCCCTTTGTTTTCAAATGCCCAGTTTGCAGGCTAAGTTAAATTGAGGTCGAGCGTACATGGGTTCAAGGCTTAGTCTAGTAGTCAGAGACTGCTTCCACTTCATCTTTATTCATGGTCATCCGTTCCTTCTTAGATGCGCTCTGATAACCCGCTAGTAATTTTATGTTGTCCTTGTTGTTTGGTATAGAAATGTCAAGTTGGATTTTCAAGTAAGGGTTGTCCATTTCCAAGGAAGGTTTAACCGAATTTTAGGTAAATTTTCCTTGGAGGTGGACCCCGTAGGATTTACCACAGGTTTCAGGGTGAAATTTGGGGTGGGTCCTGTCACGGGATGTGACACAAGCAGCCACATATATTCTGTGCTATATGCACTGAGACATCTACGCCTCTAGACTCTGGCTAAATATTTCTCTCTGAGACCGCGTGAGCAGCCCATTATTTGGTAAGTTCGTATCCAATCCAGTTCCGTGAGCAGCCCTCCACCCAGAACTGATCTGGACACCCAAAACCTCCACGGCCTCCCTAGACTCCTCTCTCCCGGTCGTAGGATACAAATTCTGGACGCCCATCCCAGTAGCGAGACCAACCGCAACAGTCGCGGCGGCGACACCGTCCAGGCAGGGATATGCTCTTGGTCTCGCGACCCCAATTTCGGAACCCTCCTCCCAGGTCCCTGCCACGGGGACATGAATTTACCTTCGGGGCCCGCTTGGCACCCCTCTCCTAGGGAAACCCTCCTATGTTAGCGCCAGTCCCCGTAGACTCTCCTGGTCCCGCGAGTACCCCCGCGGACTCCTCTGGTCACCCCAGTTTCCAGACGAACCTACCTGCTATCCTTAGTACAAAACCCGAAACCAAGGATCCGACCTCCCGACACGTGAAATTGTCCCGACACGTGATCTCGGGACAAGAAACAATTGGCTCCATCCCGAGCTCTCGAGGCCCCCACCCCCACCCCTCCCTTGCTTACCTTGCTCTCGAAACATGCCAGCACAAGTGACCCGCTTGACACCCCTCTCCCGGTGACCCCCTCCCGGGTCTCAGTGCCTCTCCCGAGGCCATACCTCTCTTCCTCCCTCTTGGGACCATCCGTACAGTCCCACCCATTCTGGGATCCTGAGACCACGCTGACACAGAGCTTACCTCGGCACCCAGCCACTTACTCTTGGCACCCACACTTCAACTCAATAAATCGCCCAATTCTCGGGCAATTGGTTACAATCCCACATCTTAGCAGCAACTCCAGCCACTTATAATGGACTATTACGGCCTTGCCTATGACCTCTATTCTCTAAATTACTGCTCCCCCAGCAACGGCAGCAGCGCACTCACTACCAAAGAACCAAAATACTTGGTCAATCTCGCAAGAGTCACCGCGGACTCCGCTTGTCTCGCCAGTCTCCGCGGACTCCACTTGTCTCGCCAACCCCTCACGGACTCCTCTTGTCTCGCCAGAGTCCTCGCGGACTCCACTGGTCGCGGACTCCGCTGGTCTCGCTAGAGTCCCCGCACACTTCGCTCAACTCAGCTAGCCATATTCTCGGCTCAGCCAAGTATTTTGTCTGTGTATCTCAAGGCTCAACCTTCAACCCCTTGATTGATACTCCAGTTCGCACTCACTTCACTCATGAAGTTCGTCATGTATATACTACATAAGATCATGTTCTATTACCACCGACTTGATCCTACAACACATGGAAGAGGTTGTTGCATCTTAGACATATGTTCACACAGCTTGACCAATTGCTATGCCTAGCTCGCTACCTAGTTCAATGTCTTCAATTGTCATGCCCTCGGTAATATATAATCATATCAAGCCAAGCTCCAACAATAAGTTGCCAACAACACTTCGCCTACAGTTATACATACTTCTCTATGATTTATCAGTGGGCAACATAACAATAAACTCTCATGAGTCATGCCCCTATCAATGGCCACGCCTCGTCTACCTATCTGGTTGTCAAATATGACAAGCACAAGCTACAGACTATCATATTTGCCATCATGGCTTCTCTTCCCTACGTCGGAACATATATATTACTCGGTCAAGTAATATTATCTTCAATGATGCACTCCAATATTGTCTTCTTGGCCACCATGACTACTCTATTGGGATTCTTATACCATGCTCTTTTGTCGACATCGAGACTTATATCAACAACTCCAATTTTTCTACAATGTCTATAGCGGCTCTACACGTCTCCAGATAAGTCTTACTTCACACTATTCAATTGAGTTATTATCAAACAAATAATATGCCTCATGCATCATAATATATTCTCTTGACATCACATGTTATATATATTCTCATGTACATGCTAAACACACATACATGTAAACCATGTGCAAACCATATGACACTTGCTTCACATGGTTACAAGCCAAACATTGCTATACATCTATCTATATCTATCTCGACTAAGCCATCGACGGCTACACACACAACATGTGTAAACAGCTAGCACCCAAAGGTGTAATCTCAGGCTACACACCACATGTGTAAACAACCAGCATTCAAACATGTAATCTCAGGCTACGCACAACATGTGTAAACAGCCAGCATTCAAACATGCAATCTCAGGCTACACACACAACGTGTGTAAACAGCCAGCATTCACACATGCAATCTCTAGCTACACACGCCACAAGCGTATACAACAACCCTTACCTTGAGGATAGGTACCTCATCATGATCTTTCAGGGAACCACTTCCGCCATGATAACATCTTATGACAACTCCATACGATCTATATAGTTCCACCATGATGTTTCAAAGTCCTCTAGTATAGTCGCGACATGTTCTCAAAAGTCGCACTTGTCAGTCACTCCACGTAGTGACTTTTTGTGATTGCTCTCCAGAATCGCTTCTCCAAGTGTGAGGTTTCGACACCTCGTTATGCCGCTAGCGCGAACCGTTACGCCATTAGCGTAAACAGACACGCCACTAGCGCGGCCCATCACGCCACTAACGCGGCCAATTCCGCCCGCTAACGCGCATTGTTTACGCCTCTAACGCGACCTGTTACGCCACCAGCGCGAACCATTCTGCTCAATAGCGCGGACTATCAGGCCACTAGCGAGAACTGGCACGCCACTAGCGCAGATTGTTACGTCACCAGGGCGGACCATTCGCAAAT
This sequence comes from Fragaria x ananassa, assembly GCA_034370585.1. Taxonomy (NCBI): domain Eukaryota; kingdom Viridiplantae; phylum Streptophyta; class Magnoliopsida; order Rosales; family Rosaceae; genus Fragaria; species Fragaria x ananassa. The sequence goes on from CP139760.1 coordinate 7,852,963, forward strand.
CGTTACGACCTTAACTCGGTACTTTCCCCCGTCACCTCGCGACCCTCGCGTGGGGACTTGAGGACTCGACGTAGCGACTCTCTATGATTGCTTTCCAGAATCACTTCTCCAAGTGTGAGGTTCTGACACCTCGTTACTCCAAAAAAAGAGTCACAGAGGTTCTGACACCTCGTTTTGCCATTAGCGCGAACCGTTATATATGTCACGTGCCCCTCATAAGGTGAGGTTCCGATACCTTGTGACGAGCAGCACTCTTGGCACACGACATCTACCATTTATCAGCCACCCAGGACGAGTCAATAAACGCTCCCCGACGCGTGACACCTAAATCACCAACGTGTTTAAGACACTTCCTGACACATGATATTATCCTTACCTCTCGAACACGCCATATGAAATCCCCCATGCCAACCCATTCCTCGTTTTGGTGTCCCGCCACCACAATCTCTCCCGACACTGGGGGACTTGGGCAACAGCCTTATAGGCCGGCATTTACCCTACCTCATGACGTGCCCTCGATACACTTTGGCACCACCCGCCTTGCCCCATCGGCATCTTGGCTACGCTCCCTAGCGTGCCTTTTGACAGCTCTACTCAAGCCCTATCGGCAACATCATTATGCTCTAGCGGCACCCATCATTATGCCTCAGCGGCACTCCTCGCCACACCTTGACGGCACACTTGCCTCGATGGCGAAATGGTGAACTACGTTTGGTTTGATCCTATAAACAGGTACGTAGGCACTCTAGCACTCACCTAGAGGCAACCACAAAGTATGTCACCACAATCTCCCCCTCGAACGTATGCTGGAATAACTCAGCTAGCTCGAACATATAGCTGGTACATATCAAAGGCTACTAAAATGCCAAGGCATACAAACATACCGGTACCCGTGGCCCTCACGAGACGCTCGCCAGCGGTACCTCAACTTCGACCCCCGATCGCCCTGCAATCTCTAAACACTACATGGGAGCAACAACCCAGTGTCTCAATCATATATAGCGACACGCGGCATACCCCACTTGGAGGGAGCCGGTCCATCCCTTCCCTTGCGTGGGGACTTGGGGGACTGGGGACTGGTTATGTCGCCACTAGTAAGACTCGTACTCTCGATATTCTATCAGATAAAGTCCTCACCCAAGAGAGTCTCTTGACCGCGGACTTGGGGACTTGTTAGTACATAGTAGAACATCAGTCATACTCGCCTAAGAAGACGTGTGTCGCCACATAAAATGGGCTTGGGCCTTAGCTAAGCCCAAGAAACCTACACTATCCCTTGAGGGCATAATGGTAATACACCCTCTAATAAGGGCAAAGTGGTATTTTTAGGGTGCATCCACCATATCCCTATAAATACCACTCTTCACCCCTCATTTGCTCTCTCTCCATCTTCACCCCATTCTCACCTTATTTCTACTCACGCTAACTTAGGCATCGGAGGGTCGAAAGCCGGAACACCAGGTCTTCCCTCTGACTCTGTTTATTCATTGACAGGTTATGGGAGCTTGAAGACGGTGTTCTGCATCTGTGTGATCCACGCCCCCTCAGAGATCACGCCGAAACAATTTCCAAGTACGGTTGGGAACCGTACCATTCGTATGATCTTGTGGAAGCTTTATGGATTTAAGTGATTTTGTATATTTTTAGTCATCATATTATAGGGTCGCTCTTATTTATTACTAGCTAGCCTTTATTAGCGGTCCTTAACATAGGTGAGTCGAGCGCTTAGTGTGGGACGCTACTAGAGCCTGGGAGGTTCCGACCTAAGCTTGGGAGGCTCCTCTTACATGGTGATATCTCTATCCCTTGTTTTATTTTATTATTATGAGATTTTTGTTTTTGATTAACCAACTAAGCTGGTTTGTCCATTCTTACGTGAATCTGGATTTAAAGTTTTAAGGATGATTAAAGATGTGTGCAGCTAAGTTATTAAAGTTTAAACGTGAGAAAATATTTAAAGTACATTTTTGTTAAATTATTTTATTTTATTTTTGTCCACTCACTTTAACATTTTAAATTACTTTCTCATGTGCCTTTCGGTTTCAAATACCCAGTTTGCAGGATAAGTTTATTTGAGGTCAAGCGTACACGAAGTCAGAGTCGAGGCATAGTCAAAGGCAGTTTTCGCTTATTCTTTATTCATTAGTTTTCTTTTATTATAGATATGATCTGATGACCATTTGAGCTTGTTATTAGTTGATTAAGACTTGATGTATTTTGGGAGATGTGATGAATTTAGGGAGCAGGAAGGCTTTAGGAGTACAAAGTTGGAATATGATTTTAGAAGTGTGTTACAAGTTGGTTTGATCAGGTAGGGTTGTCCATTTTTAAGGGAGGTTATGTCGAAATTTTTAGTAAAATCTCTCTTAAGGTGGACCCCACAAGGTTTGCTTCGCATTTTAGGGTAAAATCCGGGGTTGTTCCTGACAAGTGGGTTTTGATGTCGAGTTTAGGAGCATGGTAATGATGAGATCGTTACATGACGTTAGAAGATTTAAGCTGGCAGCGAAATCGAACTTTGCTTTGTGTTAGCTACTTTTATTACACAGGGAAGCGTGTACATACCTACGGGTACTTGTGCTTTGGAGCAGACATCGTGAACTTATTTATGTGCAGACGTTAGTGGTTTAGCGAAAGTTTGAGAACCCTAGAAAGAAGTTTTACTCGCGACGAGTGAGGGATTGGTGAACCTTATCACCAGTGTTTTAATTATGACGACATCACGTGCAGATGATAGTGTCGAGCCATTGAGTTTCTTACTGGAACAAAGAGTAAAAGGTAGTTGACCCATGACCAATGTCATTAACTAGTGCAATTTGAAATTTCGAGGATAAATTTTTATAAGGGAGGAAGATTGTGATACTCCGCATTTAATTTTACCAATTTACCGGGTTTTCTATTAGTTATTGAAGAATTTAACCGTACTTGGTAACCTAGTAGGTTAACGCTTAATTTATTTTTGGGTATTTTTCAAAAAGTCAAATTTTTTTAGGCCCCGATTCCATAGTACGCATCGATTCTAGTTCACCGTTGTCTTCAGATTATTTTTTAGAGTTTCGAGCTATTTTTTACAATTTCTGAAGATTTGGTAAAAGAAATTAATTTTCTGAAATTAGAATATATAATCTGGGCCATCGGATTAATTAAGGTTTTAATCTGAGCCGTTAACTAAAATACAAAAGGTAAGAGATTGGTTGACTTCGGTAAGATTGGTTGACTTTGGTAATATTGGTTGACTACGGTAAGATTAATTAGGGTTTTCGGTCTCTCCTCCATCTCTCTCTCTAGCTCCGCCGCAACCACCTTCTTCTCCACACTCTGGCCGTTTTCGGTCGCATCAGACGACGAGACCGGCACTAAAATACTCCTCTCAATCTCTCCACTCTAGCCCAGCCCATAGATCACACGTGCAACCAGAATCGGTGGAGATCAGAATCGTGGGTGCTCTATTGAGTTCATCAATATCTGGCGAAATTCGGCATCCCCTCCGGTGGCGATTGGTAGTCTCTTGTTTCCTCTCCTCTACCTTTCTATGTCTTTTGTTTTTCAAATGAAGCCTAATCCGAAAACTACCTTTTCTCAGCTTGTTGTTTTCCGGTGAAACCCACTGCTCCGGTCATCAATTCGACCAACGCCGGTGAGAATCTTATTTACCTCACCTTCCTTTTCATTTCGGTGTTCTTACCTACCTGAACGGAGCCTTAACTCATAAGTCCTTTTTCCTCTGTTTATCTGGGTTAGTGTCGAGATCTTCCGGCGACGGTGTTCTTCGGGTTTCTGGTGATCTCAACGAGCTGAGGCGGGTTCAGCTTCAAGTTGGAGAAGAATAGACGGGGATTGAGTTCCAACTTGGAGAACTACTAGCTAGAGCGTTGGGTTGGGATCGATTGAAGGTAAACTCGATCTCCTTTGATATTTAGGAGGCACTGTGTTGATGCTAATTGAAGCCGAGTTGGTTGTTTGGTGTTTATTTTGATTGTTGGATGATTACATGTCGAGAACTTGTTAAAGCATAGGATCCGATTGTATAGGAATGTATCAATTAGCATTAGTTAGTCGATACTATCTTTAATGATAGAATCCTAGTATAATTGCAGTTGTCTTCTTTTCTAGTTTAGCTAGGGTTAACAAACCCTCTTGTATATAAAGAGCTTGTACATCGACTGAATAGATATATGATATGAGAAATAGCTTCTTCTCAGTTTCAGTTTCTTTATGGTGTCAGAGCACTGATCCTTGGCCAAAATTTCTCAAACACAAAACTCTGCTAAACCTTACCATCATTCGATATGGGGGACGAAGAGAAGGAACAAAAACTCGCTCTACAGTTTCTGAAGGATGCCCTTCTCAAAGAAGCTTCGAGTTCAAGCCTTCCTCGCACAGCAGAACCTTGGGAATATCCCAACCATCAACTGTATCTTCACTACTCTGACCAACCAGGTGCAATACTCGTGCCTCAGTCACTTGTTGAAGATAACTACTCGGATTGGAGTCAATCCATGACAAACGCCTTGACTATCAAAAACAAGGCCGGTCTCGTGAATGGAAGCACTCCCAGACCAATTGAACAAGACAATGAGCAACTTCAATGGGATCGTGTCGATACGCTAGTCAGAACCTGGCTAACCGGTTCCATGTCAAAAGAAATCTCGAAGAGTGTCAAGCACTGCAAGTCGGCTCGAGAAATTTGGCTTGAGCTCCAAGAAAGGTTTTCTCAAACTAATACTGTGCAATTATTCAATGTTGAGAATGCAATTCATGATTGTAAACAGGGCAACGAGACTGTCACAGCCTTCTACAACAGATTGAAAGGTCTTTGGGATGAAAGGGATACTCTATGTGACTTGTCCACGGAGGGGATCAAAGTTCAGGACTACATCAAGACCCAGAAGACGATGCAGTTTCTCATGGGATTGAATGACAACTTTGCCGTCATTCGTGGAAGCATTGTTGCTATTGACCCCCTACCAGCGGTGAACAAGGTGTTTGCCATGGCACTCCGCCATGAAAAACAAGCAGAGGCCATGACCGGCAGCAAGGGAACCTCCACACAACCTGAAGGCGCTGCCTTTGCAGCAAGCAGCAATCATAGCGCCCAGGCGCACCCTGAGGGCGCGGCATGCGGGGCACGCAGCAACTATGGAGCCCCTGCGCTCGTTGAGGGCACGGGTAGTGCAGCGCGCAGCGCTTTGCAGCAAGAGTCGTCTGACAGCAGGAGAAGGTGCACCAAATGTGGCCGAGACACCCATTCCACCAAAAACTGCAAAGCACACCTCAAGTGCACTTTCTGTGGTTTCAAATACCATACGGTTGAAGATTGTCGAAAGAAGAAGGCAGCCCTTGAACAATTGCAAGCACAGGGTCGTGGAAACCATGTCTCTTCATTATTTGACAGTGAAGGCAGCCCAAGCAACTTTCCTTTCTCAAAGTCAGAGTGTGACGAGATCTATAAGCTGCTCAATAAAAACCGCAATGCTTCGGCAAATCATGCTGGTAATACCCCAACTTATGAGAGCCTCTCAGGTAAAGCCTTTAGCTTTCGAAATAATTCAAAGACTAGTGTGTGGATATTGGATAGTGGTGCCACTGATCATATGGTTTGTAATCCTTGCTTACTCACCCATGCCGTACCTACCCAAACACGATTTGTCAAACTCCCTGATGGTAGTCATGCTAGGGTAACCCATATAGGCACAGTAGTTTTCTCTCCTCAGTTCCAACTTCAAAATGTCTTATGTGTTCCAATGTTTTACCTAAACTTTATTTCTGTCAGCAAACTTGCTCATGATTCCTTTTGTGTCACAATATTCCTTAAACAAGTTTGTTTTGTACAGGACCTACGATCGGGGAAGACGATTGGGATGGGGCATGAGAGGGAGGGACTATACTGCCTCAACGAAACAAAGCAAGGAACATGTCATGCAGTCAGCAGTTCATCAAGTAATGTCTGGCACCAGCGTCTAGGTCACCCTTCTAGTCGTGTCTTTTCTTTATTTCCATTCATGTCCAATAAATCTTGCGATACAAGCAAGTGTCCAGTTTGTCCTTTAGCCAAACAAACAAGAAGTCGTTTTCCGTTAAGCACAATTTCAAGTGCGTCAGCTTTTTCAGTAATTCATGTTGACATTTGGGGAGGATATCATGAACCTTCAATTTCTGGGGCAAAATACTTTCTTACAATTGTTGATGATTTTACACGGTGCACTTGGGTTTATTTGATGGTCCAAAAGTCGGAGGCTAGACAACTTCTAATTGATTTCATTCAGCTTACTGAAACTCAATTTGAAAAGAAGGTCAAAACTGTGCGTAGTGATAACGGTTTAGAGTTCAAAATAGATGGGTTTTATGCGTCAAAAGGTATTGTGCACCAAACGAGTTGCGTCAACACACCACAACAAAATGGTGTTGTTGAACGCAAACATCGTCATCTAGTCAATATAGCTCGTGCACTTCTTTTCCAAGCATGCTTACCAAAAACTTTCTTGGGTGACGCCATTCTCACTTCTGCTTACCTCATAAACCGCACACCTACACCTTTATTCTCAGGACACACTCCCTTCGAAAAGTTGTTCAACAAACCTCCTACCTACACTCATCTCAAAGTATTTGGTTGTTTGTGTTTTCCATCTACACATCCTCATAAACCCCCCAAATTCGAACCTAGAGCAACTAAGTGCATTTTCCTGGGATATCCAAATGGACAAAAAGGCTATCGGGTTTATGATTTGGAAACAGAGGACGTTTTCGTATCACGGGATGTCACATTCCACGAAACAGTTTTCCCTTTTGAAACACAGCCACCCCCCTTGTCTCAAACTCTTAGTCAGCAACGAGGTCCTTCACAGTCACCCCCTGGTCAACCAACGTCTCCTAGGGTTTTCGATAATGATCCAGATTGGGTTCCTCCTTCGGGTACAATTCCTTCTTCCCGTCCTACTCTTCCGCTGCCTCCAACCCAATCTTCTCCAGCTATCGTCCAGCCTACTGTGTCTCCCACACAAGCAGACACATGATCTCTTGTCCCTGTCGAAACCCTACCACTAGAAACTTCCCACCACGACTCACCACCTCCGCCACCTGCTCCTCAACCGCGTCGGTCATCCCGGCCAACTCAGGTGCCTACATTCTTGCAAGATTTTCATGTTGACGCAGCGCTTCCCTCTCGTGTTCTCCCACCGTCTTCAACGTCGTCAGGTACTCCTCACTCTCTCAATAATGTCATCTCTTATCATCGTCTCTCACCTACGCATAGAGTCTTTGTTGCTAACCTTTCCACACACAAAGAACCTACATCTTTCTCACAGGCAGTCCGAATTCCGGAATGGCAAGCTGCCATGCGTGCGGAAGTTGATGCATTACAGAGTAATAGGACTTGGAGTTTGGTTCCTTTGCCTCCGCACAAGCGTCCTATTGGCTGCAAATGGGTTTACAAGATCAAGCTCAAACCAGATGGCAGTGTTGAGAGATACAAGGCAAGGCTTGTTGCGAAAGGCTATAGCCAGATAGAGGGTGTGGATTACAGAGAGACCTTTGCTCCCGTTGCTAAACTCACAACAGTACGTGTCCTTCTTAGCCTTGCTTCGATCAAAGGGTGGCATCTCCATCAACTTGATGTGAACAATGCCTTCCTCAACGGTGATTTGCATGAAGAGGTGTACATGACACTTCCACCTGGATTCGGTGGAAAGGGGGAGACTAGAGTTTGCAAACTGCATAAAAGTTTGTACGGCTTGAAACAGGCTAGTAGACAATGGTTCATCAAGTTGTCAATGGCATTAAAAGCAGCTGGTTTTCATCAGTCTTGGGCAGATTACTCACTGTTTGTTCGAGCAAATGGAAGTAAGTTTACTGCTTTACTTGTTTATGTGGATGACGTGATCCTAGCAGGAAACGGTCTTGACGAGATTACCGCCACCAAAACATTTCTATCCAATCGGTTCAAGCTCAAGGACCTTGGACAACTCAAGTACTTTCTGGGAATAGAAGTGGCACGTTCAAAGAATGGAATTGCACTTTGTCAAAGGAAGTATGCCCTTGAGATACTAGAAGACACAAGCTTCTTAGCAGCAAAGTCATCACTATTTCCTGTCGATCAAAACCTGTCTTTGACTCAAGGTGATGGAGAATTGCTCACTGATCCCTCACAATACAGACGGCTTGTTGGAAGATTAATTTATTTGACTATCACAAGGCCGGATTTGGTTTATGCAGTACACATCTTGAGCCAGTTCATGGATAAACCACGTGAACCACATTTGAGTGCCGCTCATCAGGTGTTGCGTTATATAAAAAGGACGCCTGGACAAGGTATCTTCCTGCCTTCTACAGGAAATATTGAACTAACAGTCTATTGTAATGCAGACTGGGCTCGTTGCAAGGACACAAGACGATCTATCACAGGTTATTGTGTTATGTTGGGGAATGCACCAGTATCTTGGAAAACTAAGAAGCAGACAACAGTGTCTCGGTCTAGTGCTGAAGCTGAGTATCGTTCTATGGCTACAACGAGTTGTGAAGTCACATGGCTTAGAAGCTTACTCAATGATTTGCGTGTTCGACAATTGCAGCCTATCAAGTTATATTGTGACAATCAAGCAGCTCTCCATATAGCTAACAATCTGGTATTCCATGAGCGTACCAAAAACATCGAGATTGATTGCCATGTTGTCAGAGAAAAGATTCAAAGAGGTATGATTAAGACTATGCATGTTCGAACTAAAGATCAGCCAGCAGACCTCTTTACTAAACCACTCGGATCCATACAGTTTGGAGCATTACTTAGCAAGTTGGGTGTCATCAATATCCATTCCAACTTGAGGGGGAGTGTTAAAGCATAGGATCCGATTGTATAGGAATGTATCAATTAGCATTAGTTAGTCGATACTATCTTTAATGATAGAATCCTAGTATAATTGCAGTTGTCTTCTTTTCTAGTTTAGCTAGGGTTAACAAACCCTCTTGTATATAAAGAGCTTGTACATCGACTGAATAGATATATGATATGAGAAATAGCTTCTTCTCAGTTTCAGTTTCTTTAGAACTGGGTGTTTTCAAGAATATGGGAGGTCATGGTGAGATTCCGACAAGTGACCGGAATATGGCAGAATATTCTGACAAGTTGTCGGATTCAGACGAAGACAGTTTTTCCGGCAGGAGTCGATGAGGAAGTTTTCGAGGACATTCTTTCTAATTCGAATAGTTCTGAAATGGAAAAAATTTGAGTTGTAATAAAAAAACTTGCTAAGTTAGGAAAGTTTCTATTTTGGGAAATTTTACCTTTATAGAAACTTTCCATTTATGGAAACCCTTTTGGATGCCCTTAGTAATTTAGTGGATTTTCCAGATTAATGTATTCCATATGTTTTTGAGTCCTTGAAATTTTTGATTAATCAAAACCGAAGGTTGCCAAAACGATCTATTAAGTGTAAATGCATGTGTCCTTAGTGATTCTTGAATTATAAACTGAGGTCTATGTGTTTAACGGTTAGTACTTAGTAACATGTCTAGTGAAATGATTTGAATCGTTAGGTCAAAGGTTAAATTGGAAAATGTCGAAACATCGTTAGTTGGTCAATCCTAGTCAATTCAAGAACCCTAGTCAAACTAGGAAATGGCCGAGTCAATAGTTATTTCAGAGCTCGGTCTGACCGATTTGTTCTACAGTTTATCATCAGACGCAAGGATGACTCGAAAATTTGGGTACTTTGAGGCGGCGCTTAAGGAGTGTTCCGAGTATTAGAAGGGGTAAGTTTAACATGTGAGTGGACGTTTGTTTTAAATTAAATGCATGCAATGGTTTTATATTTAGTGATTGATTTTATTTTAATGAATCTTAATTTATAGAATTGATTTCTTTTTGTGAATTATTTTTGTGAAGTTATTTTCAGAAGTAAATATTCTTATTTTAAATGTTAACTTTGCTATTTGGAAAGTTACCGAAAATTGGATTTTCGGTGGGGCCGTATACATACTTCTCTCTTTTATAATTGGTAATTTTTCTTTAATTTGGAGAGTTACTGAAATGAGATTTTCGATGGAGATATATATATATATATATATATATATATATTTATAAAAAGTATGTATATAAATGTTAGCTAGCTATATGTGCATATCCGTCATAATAATGTAGATTTTAGACGCTATTATGGTGTGACGCGAGCATTAGACGTGACATATAAGGAGTAATAGGCACGTATATACAACCATCATTTCCGCCATAATGGTGCAACAATTAAACATTATCATTATGGTGTGATGTGAACGTGAGACGCAAGCATAGTAGTCCTGTAAGAATTATTAAATTCTTAAGAATTCATACAGGGAATATTTAGACGTGTGTAAATACATACTTATATACTAGAGCCTGAGAGGCTCAATATCTTAATGAATTGGAGACTAGCGGGGCTAGTCGCGTATTTCAATATTTTGCCAATTTTTGAGTTCAAAGCTTTATTATTTATTGCATGTATCACAGTTTTCCTGAAGAGATTAAATTAGGAAAGCATAAAATTTTAGTTAATTATTTGTTCTTTTTAAACTTTATTTTTGTCCACTCACTCTAACGTTTTCAAATTCTTCTCCCCTAGGCCCTTTGGTTTTAAATGCCTAGTTTGCAGGTTAGCATAGTTAAGGTCGGACGTACATGAAGTCGAGGCACAGTTAATAGTATAGCTTCCGCTCAATTATATAGTTATGTTTCTTTTCTTCAATATTAGAATTGTTCTGAAACATGAAATGTTGGGTGTGAATTACCCTTAGTTTATTACTTAAAGATTTTGGGAGGTGTTGTGATCGTGGGAGCACAGAGGCTCCAGGAGTTAAGGTTGGATTGTCATTAGAAGTGTTTTTCAGGTTTTTCCTTAAGGAAGGGTTGTCCATTTTCAAGGGAGGTTGTACCAAATTTTCAGTAGCATCTCCTTTGGAGGTGGTCTTTGCAGGGTTTATTTTGTATTTTAAGATGAAATTCGGGATGGGTCTTAATAGGTGCGCTCGTACTCCAACTGGACGGTGACTAGGGCTGGTCCTGTGTGCTCGAAGACTATTGGCGAATTTTTTTTTGGGGCTTCATAAATGAGCGGCAAAAAAAAAAATCAATAGATTATATAAATATAATATATACACACATACACACACACACGGAGCCGTTCAGAAGAGGACGTCCATACAGACGTAAAAGTGCGGACGATCATCTCCAGGCCTCAATCAGGAATCCATGGCGGCGCTATTAAGCTCGATGAGACTTTGGACATGCCGGACTACGTCACAATCAAGGTGAATGGCTTAGGTGATCAGAGTTGCAGGTCTCCACGGCAAGCTTGTCGGAAACCTCAAGCACCGTCAACGTCGACTTCAAACTCATCAACCATGAGTCCAGCAACAAGGAGATGCTCCACGTCGTTGCCTGGATCGATGCCGACAACAGTAGAGCCACCATCAATGCTTGATCAAGGCTTGAGGATTAACGTCAGCACTTTTACACCTTCACGGACGTCCATTTTTAATCCATACTCTGTGTGTGTGTGTGACAGTAGAGCCACCATCAATGCTTGATCACGGCTTGAGGATTAATGTCTGCACTTTTACACCTTCGCGGACGTCCATTTCTAATCCAAACTATGTGTGCGTGTGTGTGGTCCGGATCTATAGAGGACCTCCTTAAACTCTTAAAGTGAGGATGTTTTTAGTTCTAGCATGTATTTTAACAATTAAAGTCACCAATTCTCTAGTTACTTACCCACGTATGAATCCTACAAAAAATTAGCCAAAATGAAAAACGTTTAACCATTTGATTAGCACAATATTCGTTTTAATTTTATCTAACGGCCTACAATTGTTTACATCAATTTGAATAACTAAATGATTATGGAATTAGTTGAAATGTCGTAGACATTTTTCTTGCATATAAATATAGAGGATCAACGGTTGAGATCGTTAAAAGAAGTTATTTACTAATGTAATATAATAGAAATTATCAAATTTTTAAAATGAGGAGGTCCTCTTCAGATTCTCCCTATATATATATTAAATAATTTTAAAAATAGTTATAACTTGGTTCTGAATAAAAAAAAAAAAGTTTGATGGACTATGTTATGCGAAAATTCTTGCATGTCCATATGGACAACGGTCAGTTTGGACACATGTCACTATTTGTGAGGTAGATAAGTTGATTTGTGATAATTATCGGTTAGTTGCTGTTAAGGGAGTTAGACAGAGTGGGGTTTCTACATGCTGAGAGTAGAGGAATTTCGAAATCGTTGGTCTTTTTCAAGCCGGATTCCTCGAGGAAGCTATACATCCGTTCAGAATAACGGGTTCAGTAGCGGCCAAAAATCTCCAATCACCTTATCGTCAAAACCTAACCCAAAATAAAAAGTGCCGCCGATCCAGATCGAAGAGTAGACGAAGTTCCATGCCTCAACTTGAATATGGCTAACTGTCGCGGGGGAATGGTTAAGGATCGTCGGAAACTCAAAAATTTAGAGCATCAATTCTCCTTACTAGTTTGGAGATGGAACAAACAAAGAGAATAGGGAGGTTAGTGATGAGTAGGCGACTTGAAATCCACCGGTGATCTGCAGCGATATTCCGGGTCGGCAAAACAGGTGAAAAAAACCATACCATCACCACCTTCTTTGCCTCCCCAGAAATATCCGACTTAGAGCATCTCCCACAACTTCCTCATATTCTTGGTTTTCTAAATTTTAGGGAATATTTTGGGTGTTTTGCTCTAATAGTAATCGTGGAATTTAGGAGTTTAATATCAAGACTCATCCCGGATTTCAACATGAAATTCGGAATAAATACTGAGGGGACCACCTTTAAAGGAGATACTATCGGAAATTTCCTATAACCTCCTTTGAAAATGGATAACCTTTCCTAAAAACACTTGCAAACACACTTCTAAAATCGTACTCCAACCTTTTACTCTTTGAGCCTTCCTGCTCCCCAAGTTCATCACATCTCCCACAATAACAAAATACTAATCTGGAAGAATCCCACTTCCAATAACAACTACATTCAATAAGTTTACTAACTCAGAGCATATCTAATATTGAAAGAAAAACAATGAATAAGGAATAAGCGGGAGCAGCCTCTGACTATTTGACTATGTCCCGATTCCATGTACGCTCGACCTCAAATAAACTTAGCCTGCAAACTGGGCATTTGAAACCGAATGGCCCAAGGGAAAGTAATTTAAAACGTTAGAGTGAGTGGACAAAAATAAATTAAATAATTTACAAACGTAATTTAAACATTTTTCCACATTTAAATTTTAAAATCTCATTGCACACAGCTTTGATAGAACATTTAACTTTAAATTCAGAATCACTTAAAAATGGATAAACCAGCCCCGCTGGTTAATTAAATACAGAAATCTCATCAAAAAAGATAAACTAGTCTCGCTGGTTAATTAAATACATAACTGAGAAAAATAAAATGAGGGGAAAAGTTATCACCATGTAAAATGAGCCTCACAGGCTCGGGTCGGTGCCTCCCAGGCTATACTAGTGTCTCACGCTAAGCGCTCGACTCACTTATGGTGAGGACCGCTAATAAAGGCTAGCTAGCAATAAATTATAACCGATCGTTGTCTTCTAGACTATAGTAGCGTCTTACACTAAGCGCTCGATTAACATATGGTGAGGACCGCTAATAAAGGCAAGCTAGTAATGAAATATGAGTGACCCTATAGTATGGTTACTAAAAACATACGAAATCATTTAAATCTATAAAACGTCCCCAAGGTCATATGAATGGTACGGTTCCCAACCGTACTTGGAAATTATCATAAGAAATTAAAATAAAACTCAATGACGTGTCTCACACGTCAAAATATTCTCAAATTTATAAATATAAGAGAGATTTTATTATCAATTATAAATCATAAATAATAATATCTCCACTCAGAATTACTCGATAAAATATTCTCAAAGTCAAAATCATTATGCCACAAATAAACATTTAAATTATGATGGAGAACTATCGGAAAATCTCATTTTCAGTAATCTTTTATAAATCTCAAAGTCAACAAATAAAAATAATAATAATAATAATATAGATCAGGAAATCATAAGGAATATCAAAATTCAAATACTAAATTACTAACCCGAGCTCAAATCCATAAATCATGACTATTACTTAATCAATGCATCAAACTCAAATAAATTCCAAGATCATTTTATAAGCCAAAATTACAATGTAAGCTCGGAAAATAAATTGATAAATTATAAAATCTTGTATACATATTTATTTAAAACCAAAATGTCCACTCACTGGTTAAGCCTAGGCTTTCCATTGCCCGGAACACTCATCGAGCGCCGCCTCTAAATATCCAAGTCCTCAAGTCAATCTCATGCCTCACCATAAGCTGTTGGACAAATCGGTCAGACCGAGCTTTAAGATAACCATTGCTTCATTTTCTTTCCTAGTTTGACTATGGTTTCCTAGTTTGACCATGATTGACCAACTAACGATGATCAACATTTTCTAATTTAACCTTTGAGTTAACGATTCGAGACATTTCCCACTATACGTCCTATTAACTGGTAGACACTTACGCCTCGCTTAAAAATTCGTTTTGGTGAACTTCGATTTTGATTAATCAAACTAATGTAATTTCGTTAACCCAAAAACATACGAACCATATTAAACTGAAAACCCACTAAATTACTAAGGGCACCTAAAAGGGGTTTCCATAAATGAGAAGTTTTTATAAAGGGAAAGTTTCCCAAAATAGAAGCTTTCCTACCTTAGCAAATTTTCCGATTACAACACGAATTTTTTCTTTTTCAAAACTACAATTCAAATTAGAAAGAAAGCCCTAAAAAACTACCTAATTAGCTAGTGCCGGAAAAACTGCTCCTTCGCCAGATTCCAGCCACTTGCCGGAAATTGGCCATGACCTCCCCGTATCATTCAAAACACCAAGTTATCGACATATTAGAAACCAAAACATCCAAATTAGCAACCAAACTCCGATTTTCTCAAACCACAATCAACACAGCAACAACCCAACAACTCTAGGAACAAGAAGATTACCTAACCAAGTCTCCAAGCCGAAGATCTAGGGGTAGAAGACGCAGCTCCGCTGACCAGCCACCCACCATAGCACTCCTAGGGTTCTGCCTCCTTCCAAAACAGTAGCAGCTGCCTCCAATTTCCTCCTCAAGACGCGTCTGGCTCCAAACAAATGTTTCTAGACTCGCCAAAGCTCGATAGCCTCACCTGAACTCCTATAATGGACTCGCCGGAAGAAGAACAGTGAAACATGGAAAAGATTAAAAAAAAAAAAAAAAAAAAGGGCTTTTCAATATAGAACTCGATCCAAGATTAACAAAACCCAGAAAATATGAGGAGAGGAAAGAGGATAAGAATACGACCTTGGTTTGCCAAAGCGTTGCTGGAATTCATCGGAATTTACGAAGAACAGTCGTCGTCTTCCTCCTTCGATCTCCGACGAGAGTGGCTGCCTCCCGAATTTAAGGACTGGGCTGAGTTGAGGAGGAGGAGAGGACCACTTCGGTGGGGGTCTCGCCGTCCAGGGCGGCCGGAAACGTCGATGCTCAATGACGGGGAGAGAGAGAGAGAGAGAGGAACATGTCAACACCTGTAATGGCTTTTGACTGAAGTCAACCCTTCTCTTCCCTTTATACTTGAATCAATGGTTAAGATCAAAACCCTAAAGATCCGACAGTCAAGATTAAAAATTATATCCTAATTTTAAAAAATTAATTTTCTTTACCAACTTCATTAAACTGTAGAAATTAGCTCGACACTCCAAAAAAAATCTGAAGACACCGGTGAATTTGTGTCAACACAAACTATGACATCAAGACCTTAACAGAAGAATTTGATATTTCAAGAAGAACTCAAAAATAAACTCGAGTGTTAACTTACTAAGTTATCGAGTGTGGTTAAATTTCTCAGTAACTTATTGAATACCCAGTACATAGATAAAATTGGGTACGAGACGTTACACTGAAATTCCTGAATTGAATTTTTCACAAAATATGTGTTATTTGTTAGTTCCCTCCTATTATTCACTAAACCTTATGAAGATGGAAATAGATTAATCCCATTCACTAACCCTCTATTCCGCCACACCATCAGTTAACTAAATAGGCGCGTGATGGTCACATTTGCGTTCTAACCTCTGCCCATGTGGACTAAAATCCATACCACATGCTCTCCTATGTTATGGTAAAAGATATGATCAAAAATTATAAAATGAAGGTAATAGAAAAGAATCGTTTAAAAAAATTTAAAATGAAATAAGGTGTTAAATACTCAAAAGAATTAAGGTGTAAAAAAGTTTTTAAAAAACAAGGTGTAAAACATATGGATTAGGAATATAAACGTCTTTTAATACAAATACAAACACAAACACAAACACAAAAAAGAAACTAAAAATCTAAAAAGAAAAATATAAAAAGATATGAATGACCCAATAAAAGACAGACAAAATAAAGTGAAAAAAAAGAAACACAAAACTGACACTTTGGAGACTCGAACCCTGATCTCAATGGTAGTTACAACAAATGCTTTACCAATAAATCATGTTCTTCACAACATACAATTACACCAGACCATCGACATATTAGAGGCCCCTACGAATTTGAGGCCCTAGACTTGGTCCTTGCTTTTCTTGACCGGCCTTTACAAAGTGAATGCTAGTATGAACAATGTTTTTTCTTTTTATATAGATTAAATGAACAATATTTTTTCTTTTTATCAATTAATTAACTCATATACAACAATGAATCTATTAATTATAAGTCGAACACACGATCTCCCACTTATAAGGAAAAACCCACTACAAGAAATCTCGTCATAGGCAAAAGAAACAAATCGTCGCCTAAGACTTAATATTCGTCGCCTAGGATCTTAGCCGACGAATTATTCGTCGTCTAAGTTTCGTCGCCTAAGTGGCGTGAGGTAGACACTTAGGCGACGAAAATGAAATAAGTCGTCAACTAAGAGTAATCCTACTCGACGAATATTTTCCGACCTTATCGACACTTGTTCGTCGATAGCAATCTTTGTCGACGAAATGTTTTTGTCGGAAGGATTCTTAGTCGACGAACATGAAATTTTTCTTAGCCAATGAAAACGTCGTCGGTATGTATGTTTACCAATGAATCTTTCTCCATTCTTAGGCGACGAAATATTCGTCGGTAGAGATTTAAACCGACGAATTCATATAAGTTCTTAGTCGACGGATATATTTGTATTCGTCGGTTAGGTGTTTTATCTTAGGCGATATAATGTTCTATTTCCGTCGCCTAAATATTTTTAAATTACTTTATTCACTGTTTCAAAAAATTACATATAAGTAACAATAATCAAACACATACAGATACATATATACCGGAAGCAGTGGATTTGGAAAACATCTTCATATATTGATCATGATAACTAGATGGACAAACATTTTCTTCTTCCTTTATTCTTTATGACTACAAACCACACTTATAAAACCTACATTTCTTTTTTACTTTGCATGTTTTACCCTTCTCATTTTCTTCACTTTCCTTCTTAGGTTAAACTCTCTCTTTTTTTCCATTGTTTTGTCAATAATTCTATTTTTCTATTAGCATTTTGTTGTATTTTTTTAAATGCTTTCTCATACACTCTTACACTTCCGTTGATGTTTCTTTAAATGTTTTCTCATATACTCCCTACACTTCTATTTGTATTTCGTTAAAAAAAAAAATCCTTTGATAAGTCTTCCATTTGGTTCCAAACACACACACACACACACAAATTATATCAAAAAATTCTAGAAATGTTTTTGCTCTTCTAATTAGCTTAGACACGTATTGGATCCTGAATCCGCCACTACCTTGGAATAGCCAAAATGGTTATAGATCCCTGGCCAGCATATCCTGTAGGAACTCCTTGCATTCGGCTCCCTAAAAGTCTATAGGACCTGCTCGGTTAGCTCATACTCTTCCAGTAATAAAAACACCCAAGAGTTAGAGACAACACATGATACAACGAGAGCAACAGTAGAAATGAAAAAACAGTGAGGTTAGTACATATCCGCTGGAAACTCCCCGGCACGTGGAAAGGGTGGCCAAGAAGCTCCTGCCACTAGCCACCCACCAAGAAGCATTTCTCCCGCCAATAGTCATATCTCGAGGTCGGCAAGTCTTCAACGATCTTCTTGAACTTGCCTCGCAACTCCAAGGTCAAGCAGTTGCTACTCCAATTTTTCGTGCAATATCTCATATGCCAGCACACATTAACTCATTAAAGCAGGGGAACTCCTGTCCTAGTAGACAGTAGAGCACACAAGTGCCTAGAATTTGCAGCAACATGTTGGGTGTGACCTGTCCTGAAGCAACATACAAACAAGCCAAGGTATATTACAAATATAGCGGTAACATTAACATAAGCCCACACTGCAGCTGGTACTCGTAAACTAGCGTTTATCCCTCTGGAGAGTTCTAGAAGCTAATACCCTCTTTGAGGGGCCGCAACTCCACCTTTGGTGTTATTCCCCAATTATCCCTTAGCACCACTAGCTCTTTCTCCGTCATACTCTTCTTAATAGGATCTAGTTGGGTCCCATCACTCAAGCACTCCTACAACTCCTCTAAACTCGCCATCGTGAAATTTTTCACTTCCTGCAACAGTGGATCATATGTCGACATGTGAGAAATAGCATCCTCGGGAGAACCATCGCCACCTGGGGTGATATTCATCTCCTCCATCACCACTTTCAACTGCTCTCCCCTCTTGTGCAAAGTTCGAATTAGGATCTGACGTGTTGGAAACTTCCACAATCTCCTCATTGGTCGTACTGATAAATGCATTTTATATTATGCTCTTAATGTATTTTTAACCTTATTTAGTTTCATTATATCTTTAATATGATTACTAACTTCTACAGAGTTGGTAATGTCATTGATCTGTATTAAGCCGCTGATTTTACCTATTGTCAAAATTAGTAATCATAATCCATGCTATTCAAAATCTAAATGCAGTAGGAACAAAATAGAAAATCCAAGCATAGTTTTATACCTTTGAGAGTCTTCTTGGCCTTGAAGCTTCAAAGAGAATAACTAGCATAGGAAGGGACCTTGGCAGCGTTGAAGAAGCTCTTGTGGCTGCGTGCTTGCTCCTTTGTGGCTGCGTGCTTGCTCCTTTGTGGCTTGGCACTCACACGTACTAGAGAACAAAAGAGAAAACGTTTCTGAATTTTTGGTGGAAGAAGTGATACTAAAAACGTTGCTCTTTGCTCCTTTATGTACTAGTTTGGCCAACCCTAGGTCTTCTACTAGCCCTTGATTGTTTTCTGATCTAACGGCCTTGAATATTGCACAGAACCTTCCATATAATTCTCTTGCACAATAATACTTCGAATGAAGCTTGAATAAAGACCAGGTGTGTTTCTTGATCTGCAAAGTAAATCACAACAATGAAGGTCCTTCCTTATCTTGCCACTAATCAAGTCCTTGACGAAAACATTGACTTCCTTTCCTTTCTTGGTGCGCAATTAGAGTTCCTGCAAGAGAAGTAAAATCAAATAACTAAGGTAGGGATAATCAGAGTTAATATGGTGAAATTAAAGGAAAGAATTTCTCTTAATTTCTTATTTATATTTGCGCACACAAATCCCTTGATTACAGCAGAATCCCTAAGGATTTGCCGTCCTTCTCCATTTATACATGCCCAGAGAATTCCTATTCCAAGTTGGATTAGGTTTCCTGACTTCATGTGGTTTTCTTGTCTCATAAGGAAAGAAAGTTTTAAAACAGTTTAGGAAAGTCAGAATAGGAAAGATTCATAAGTAGTAAAATTCTTAAATCAAAATAAGAAAGTTTCTTAACATGAAATAGGCAAGTTTCCCTTTTCAAAATAGGAAAGTTTCATAAACGACTTATCCTTCGATTTTGCGACTTATTGAGACTCCTTGCTGCACCAGGAATCCTCATTTGATTAGGATTTCTCTCAATTCTTGCGTTTTAGCCTTCTTTTATGTAAACTGCCTCTTTCGACACACAACACAAAAACAAGCTAGAAATGGCGTTATTAAGGACATAACGGAGCTAAATGGGGTCAGAAATACATTAAGAACATAACATAAAATGTGTTTATCACGTACACCACATTTGCCATCACTATACCCCTTAAAGTCAATCTCTATCACTACCTCACCCCTCTCAAGATAAAACTTAAAACTACCTGTTTCTGCAAGATCCCGCAGGCTCTGTAGAAACTATTGCACGTGATCCGATCTTCGGGAGCTTCTTCTTTGTCTGCAAAAAGGAGAACGACCGGGGCTTTCCGGTCTTTCTCTCTCCGATGGTAAAGTTAGTATTGGTAGGTGAGTATTAAATGCTAGGAGATGTTTCTTCTTACCTTTTTGGTTGACTTCAGCTATATTTATAGCCCTGCGTTGACTTATACCTTGCATGTTCTTCAATGTGGGACAAGTATTCTACATATGTTCAGTTTCTGTGGAGGCTTCCCCTCTCGGCCCAGACTGCTTTAGCATCCAGGTTGAGGCCTATTCGAGCTGCCTCATGCTAGGCTTCGTAGTATCATGGGCCGAGGGAGGTATTTATCGACTACCGACAACAAGTCCCCCAAGTTCCCGTTCAAGACATGTCTTGAGTGGGGACTTAAAGAAATGGCCCGTGATGCGGAAATATCAACGGGTACCCGATCCTAGTCCCCCCAAGTTCATGCTCAGGACACGTCTGAACGGGTTGTGATTGTGATGGAAGGTAGCGAGTCGTTCCATGTTTTAGTTGTTGATGCTCGAGCGCGGGGTATTATCCCCACGTGGGTTATCAGGCCACTATTCTCCGTATGAAGGAAATGATATTGGCATGCCCAACTCCCACTCTTCGGGAGCTGTACAAGGGACTTACAGTTATCATGGCTCTAGTTGTTTTGCCCATGCTTCCCGTTGGTTCTTGCTCAGGTATAAGAATCTCACGAAACAGTTGTTGCATTATTTCTCCCGTTAGTTTTGTCTGGGAATCAAAATTTTCCGTAGAAGTTGTTGCCTGCTTCCTCCCGATAGAAATTATACGGGAGTCAAAATTTTCCCTAGCAGTTGTTGCCTGCTTCCTCTCGATGGAAATTATACGGGAGTCAAAATTTTCCCTAGCAGTTGTTGCCTGCTTACTCCCGATAGAAATTATACGGGAGTCAAAATTTTCCCTAGCTATCCGGGAGTTTGGGCAGTTGCATTCCTTCAGGTAACGTGCGTGAGTTTGGGATGTCGCTCACGGTGGGATATCCGGGACAAGCCCTCTGCCCGCTACACCGTCCCTGATGGCGTGAATGATGTGTCCGGAATATTCTCCGGGATCCCGGTGACTGCCGGCGAGTTCGATACATGAGTGTCATTGGGTTGGTAGCCTGGGTAGGTGGGGGTGTCAGGGTATTAATTGCATATCCGCCAGGTGGCGCGTAAGGGGGGGGGGGAAGGGACGTGCATTTAATGCGGGTATTAATTGCATATCTGCCAGGTGGCGCGTAAGGGGGGGGAAGGGACGTGCATTTAATGCAAGTCGTTTCACTTGTCGCTTCGTCGAGAAGCTACCAGTTAGTGGGGCACGTGTCACGATCCTACGGTGGGTCATGACGGACACGATTGCCTCGTTTGCAGTGAATAGCCTTTGGGGGGGAATCGAGGCGTTATTTCCCCCGCTTCGTATATATGTTCCGTCTCCCTTCACTCTGCCCTCTGGTTTCATTCTTCTTCCTCTGTCTGCTTTCGTTTCTCTTTTTTCATATCCCTTCAATTAAAACGCAGATCCGAGCGTAGAAGGAGCTTTGAGCTTAGAAGAAATCCGTGTTCTTGCCTAAGGGGGAGTACCGCTTCTCTGCTACGGCTGGTCCGATTGCGAGGTGCCGTCCGTTTGCTGTTCCGGTGTGTCTCCGGCCTTCACTTTTTGGTTAGTTTCTCTTCTCCAGTGCTCAATTACGTTTCTGAGCGTATTATGTGAGGCTTGTAGATCGGTGGATTTGTCTGGGTTTTTTTCGGGTTTCTGGGTCTGGGTTTGCTGGGAATTTTCGCTATGTTTAGGTGGGTGGTGTCGAGACGTTCCGGCGGCGGCACGCGATGTACACTACTACACATAAGGCCTTCAATGACACACAAAAAACGTCATGGAATGGTTTCCATGACGTTTTCTGTGTGTCGTTAGGAACATCGTCGAAGCCTGTGTCATGGAAAGGTCACCCTTCAATGACGTTGTAAAAACGTCATTGAATACTTTTTTATGACACTTTTCGATGACGTTTATAGCTTGTCGTTTTTACTCGAATTCTGTCATTGACTTAGTTTTTATGACGTTTAATTTTCGTCATGGAAAACTTTCCATGACATTTTTGAAATGTGATTAAATCTTTTCGATGACGTTTATTGGTTGTCGTTTTTACTCGAATTCTGTCATTGACTTTGTTTTTATGACGTTTATTTTTCGTCGTGGAATGTTTCTATGACGTTTACTAAACGTTGTCTTTTGCATTTGTAAATGTGGTTGTAACTTTTCAATGACACTTCCAACCATCATACTTTGGTATTCAATGTCATTTTGAACCTGTCATAAAATATGCACTTTGAAGAAAAAAAAATTGCAATTTACAGGATTAAAATAGCTCAGATATTAGCAATATTTAGGGATCCAAAAATTGAATTACATCATTCCAAATGCAATTCATATAGCATTACATAATTCCATATTGTACTACTATCATCAACATTTTCCTGCCTATGTACATAACTTAATTGGAGCTCATGCCTTAATCAAGTTTTGGGCAACAAACTACCACCAACAAAAAAATACATGCACAAACCAGTCATCAACTTATCAAGCACAGGGCTAGAAGAGAACAGAAGTACCAATTCTTAATTGATAGGAGCAATGTACTTGATTGGCCAAGCTATGGTACTACCAACTGCATCTTCCATGGCTGAAAATTCAGGCTGGTAACGATAGAATTCCGCTCTTGGATTGACAGCTTCCTCAATCTCAACTCTGTAACAATCTGGTCCCAACTTGTAGCCATGCACTATGGTTAAAGGGTCCACTGCAGATATTCTCCCTTTTGCCACTACTTCATCTGTGCCCAGCCAATTAAGTATGTTGCAGCGTTGATCAAGACCAAGCCGCTGGAGGCTGCTTCCTTGTACAGACTACAAAATTCAAATTCAGTCCTTAAAACCAGCAACAAGACAATATACATGCAACAAGTTTTGCTCATAACCAACAGATTGAACACAATAATTTCATAACACAATAATTGCAGGAAGTAGACAACATAAATAACGGCCAAAATCAGCAACATAAATAATTTAGCACAGCAAAGTTTTTCTGTACATACATGCAGCATATCAACAACATAAATAACAGCCAAAATCAGCAAAGTTGTTTTTCTGTACAACTTTGTTTTAGCACAGCAAAGACTTGAAAATATGCATGAAATTTGTTTTAGCACAGCAAAGTTTTTCTGTACATACATGCAGCATATCAACAACTTGTTTTAGCACAGCCAAAATCAGGCTTATAATTTAGCAAACTATTGTTCTTCATGGATAAGGCTACAACTCATACACAGAAAAATAGATCTAAAATGTAGGAATATAGACTTACCTTAGAATTTCTAGTCATAGGGCTAGGTGTAGTTTCTTTTTCACCATTTTCAGGTCCATCCACCTATATTTACAAGATATAGGCAAGTCAATAGATGAACTGACAGTATAACAAACTCAACATTTTACTTCCATTAATGATTTTAAAGTCACTGACCTGTGCATTAGCATGACTGCTTGTGCGCTTACTTCCAACCTCACTACTAACAAACCCATTACCACCAGTAGCAGTAGAAGTTCCGGCACCAGTCTTTGAAAACATGCAATTCAAAACATGCATTAAGTTAGAAAAAGAGACATAACAGATATATATA
This sequence comes from Fragaria x ananassa, assembly GCA_034370585.1. Lineage (NCBI taxonomy): Eukaryota > Viridiplantae > Streptophyta > Magnoliopsida > Rosales > Rosaceae > Fragaria > Fragaria x ananassa. The sequence goes on from CP139760.1 coordinate 7,876,897, forward strand.
CACACATATGAAAAAATGGGCAATATTGAAGGCAACAATGGCTGAAAATGTGTATGGAATTAGCTAGTGAACTATATATATAAACCCCAATAGGCATGGGGTTGGTGTAGGACTAATGATTGATTTGATATATACCAACTCACTGGCCAGTCCTATAAGCCGCTTCTTGAGCATGATTTAAATCCTAAAAATACAAGTAAACCCTACTCTCCCTAGTTATGATCTAAACAAAATTAGCAGTGGATTACCAGTCGAAAAATCATATCCTCCAGCATCTTTGTCTTTGCAAAGGTCGCCTCAAGTTTGTCCTCAAATGCTTGTTTCCAAGCGCCACTTTGTAGTTGGGCATCTACCCTTGAAGGTGTGATGCCTGCTCCCATACCTCAGACACGACCATTCTTCTCCTTACCAAGAACTTGACTCAGTACATCATGCTTTACAGGAATTGGCCCTTCAGTAGGTGGTTGCTCAGCAAGTTTGGCTTCCATCTCAGCCTAAACAAAACAACCAGAAACAAAAATCATGTATATCACAATACAAATTAAACTATGTACCTAGCTACAAATAAAGAAACAATTTGGTCATGGAGAGAGTACTTACACATTTTTCTTGCACATACTTGTTTTTGGACTTCTCATGGCCTTTTAAAAATGACCTTGTTCTACAACGCGTTTCTCCAGTTTTCAGTTTCTTTAAGGGAGAGGAATACACATGTTAGTTCACATATTAGGTTGTTACATATCTGCAATAAATATTTTAATCATGCAGGCAGAAATTTATTTCACTTACATGCTCATACTCCTCTCTTGCATACCCTTTTCGACTTAGAGTGTGAGGAAGAAGTTGTTTAGCTCTTACTGCCTTCATTTTTTCACTTTTTGCCTGCAAATTATACCAGAAAAATTTCACATTAGGTACTATATATTTGTGATTTCCAGGCTACTCTAACACACAAACACAATACAAACCGACTTACTTTCCATTCACCCGTGCTTCTTTCTGCCACAAACTGGTCCCACTCTGCCTGTGGCACATCCTCGGGTCTAATCAAACCGAGTAGCCGTGCAGTTTCTATCCTGTTACGACGAGACTCTAGAACAGTCATCACGCTTCCGGTGAGTTCAGACTTGTAAGCTCTCCATAGCCTTCCCATTTGTTGGAGGATGTAGGGCTTATGAATAAGATCCACCTTATATTGTTGCTACGTAAGAGCAGATGAAAACATCTCAGTTAAAATACTTGGTATGTTACATAGTTAAGCATAAATCAAAAAAGGAAAAACAAAAAGGTAAGCAAGGACATTACCAACAAAAGACCCCAGACTTCATTTTTGGTCTTATCTTCCACTAAACGCCAATCATGTATGTTGATTGGGACCTGCTCCCTAACTATACACCCAACAGCTGAGCTAAACTTCACTGATTGTGCTCCAACAGGTTGTCCTTTCTCATTCCACTCAATGGTTTGACGCTGTGATTCTCCGGTTGGAATGACTTGTAAGGTAGTTTTACCTCTCTTTTTTGTTTTCCCACCATTTGGAGTAACTTCACTACCACCAGCTTCTTGTTCGATATTAGGTGCAGCTTCGATCCTTGGATTACCCTCAGGCTCCTGCTGCTCTTCTGCTCTAGTTCTTTTCCTCCCTATTGGCATAGTTCTGCATCCACAGGAAAAGAATGTCATCAGTTAAGTTCAAAACCTTGAAGTACAAAACATTATCATTATATAACCTATACCAGTCACAATTATAATTAAAGAACATTGGTGATTTACATATTAGTAAAAGAGTAATGTCAGAACAGGATCATTATATATATGTTCAAAGTATTACAACCATTACTTAATACGTTCATAAAGTTATGTCAATATATATACACATTACAAAACATAGCAGTACAATGGTTACAAAAAATGAGCAGTGACTAGGCTGCCTCAAGATTCAACTTCATCGTCATTGTCAATGTCAAGTGCAGATGGTTGTTGATCAACAAAAGAGCCATAAAATTTCTCATCAAATTGTTCCAGATCATCAAAACCTCTTGGTGGCGCCTTCAACATGACATACCAGCTGGATTTTTCATTATCCCTAGAGTAAAAAACTTGCTTAGCATGTGATGCTAAAATAAATGGATCTTTTTTACTTAAACCTTCATGAAGGTTAACTAGGGTGAATCCATCTACTTTCTTCACACCAGAAGTCATGTTGGCCCAATCACAAAGGAATACGGCCAAACGGAACTTGTAGAAATCCAAGACCAAAATGTGTTTGATTATCCCATAATAATTTGATAAGGTATCTGCTTCTATGTGCACACCATAGTCTTGTGTAGATACATTAGCCTCTTTAGTATGAAAGCGGTTTCCATTAATAATAAAACCAGAGTGGGACATTGCATAACGCCTTGGCCCTTTAACAAGGTAATGTAACATTTCAGATGACTCGAAAGAAGTACTATCAGCTTCAAGTTTAATCTGGGAAGTCCAAACCAAAAAGTCTAGTTTCAGGTCCATGTTAAAGTTTTAATCATTACAATAAAATAAATGAACCAGAATTCAATCAATCAAACCTTAGCTTTCAACCACTCCACAAAATTCTCCAAATGCACTTTCTCTAGCAAGTTTGAATCAGTTATCAAACGTTGATCAGAGCACCTTAACTCTTCCTTATGAACCCTAATGGAACATCAAACAGAGACGCACACAAAAAGCAGATGTAAGATATCTAATTTATGTTAATTGTAGGAAGGGTATCTAATTATGTGGATGAAGATTTACTTACTCAATATAAGGTTCAGTTTCTTGACTGTTAATAAGGACACATAGATGCACAGCCTTGTGCATTTCATCAGTCAATTGTAAAGATCAGCCTTTGAGAAGTGTCGATCCTTCAATTATTGTGTCGTTTTCAACGACATCATTCCGTTTTCGTTTACTAGTAAAATGTGTTGAGTTCTTCATGTATCTACCACAAAACCTAACACACTCATCTGCCAAGTAGTTTTCTGCAATACTTCCTTCCGGAGCTGCACGGTTCCTAACGTAACCTTTAAGGACCTTCATGTATCTAAAAGTTTAGTAAATAAAAACAATATTAACACAAACATAAAACACATCATACAATATAAGCTAAAAGTTATAGGTACTGAATAATACCTCTCAAAAGGGTACATCCACCTATAATGAACCGAACCACATAATTTTGCTTCTCTTGCTATGTGAATTGTAAGGTGAATCATTATGGAGAAAAATGATGGAGGGAAGTATCTCTCCAACAAGCACAAGGTCTCAACAATTTCATCTTCCAGCTCTTCTAATCTTTTTTTATCAAGTACTCTTTGACACAACTCATGAAAAAATGAAGAGAGACGAAATAATGATTTTCGAACACCTTCGGGTAAAATCCCCTTAACAGCAACAGACAAAAGTTGCTGCATCAAGACATGATGATCATGGGACTTCAGCCCTAGAATTTTGCTATCTTTAATCTTAATGCAGTTTTCAATATTGGAGCAATATCCATCAGGAAACCTTTGCATCCATAGCCTCCAAAGAAATTTTGCCTTCTCAGGCTTTGTAAGGGTGTAAGGTCCAGAAGAATCCAACATATCTTCTCTTGCTTCTACTGGAACATCTTCCATTAATTCTTGTAACTCTAGATCTCTACGTGAAGCTGCTCCAATTTTTGATTTTCCTTTCACATCTAAGATTGTATCTAAAACACTCTCACACACATTCTTTTCAATGTGCATGACATCCAAATTATGTCACACAAGCAGTTCCTATATAAAATTAGAAAACAAAATATATATCAACCTTATAATTCCCCAAATCCACTTAATTTCAAGTACTAAATAACAGTAACAATAAAATATTGACCTCCCAATACGGCAATTCAAAAAATAAGGATTTCTTTTTTAATAACTTGGCTGGATCTCCTTTTTTAAGTTTCTTCTGTTTCTCCTTTTTTTCCCCCCACTTATTTGTGAACTGAGATAAAGCAAGAATTGTAGCTCTCCCTGTAAATATTTTGGGCCTCACCCTTCTCTCCTTTCTTCCATTGAACCACTTGTGTTTTCTACGAAAGACATGGTTTGTTGGCAGAAACCTTCTATGATCCACGTAAACAGTCTTAAGAGCAAGTGGTAGCCAATAAGAGCAAGTTTCAGGACCACAAACAGGACAAGCAAATTCTCCTTTATTGGTTAACCCGGATAAATTCCCATAAGCCGGAAAATCATTAATAGTCCACAATAGGATACCTCTGAGGTTAAACATGGCTTTAGAATAGGCATCATACATATCAACACCATCCCACAACAGTTTTAAGTCATCTATAAGGGGCTGCAAGTATACATCAATGTCATTTCCAGGTTGTTTAGGGCCTGGAATGAGTAAACTTAGCATTAAGTTTTCAGAAGACATGCACACATTTGGCGGAAGATTATAGATGACTAGGATAACTGGCCAAAGACTATGTGTGGAGCTAAGATTACTGAACGGGTTGAAACCATCAGTTGCAAGACCAAACCTCAGATTCCTTGGATTAGATGCAAAAGTAGGGTACTTTTTATCTATGGAACTCCAACAAACTGAGTCCACAGGATGACGCATCTTGCCATCTTGACTGTGATGACTAGAATGCCATGTTAACTGCTCACTTACAGATGCTGAAAGAAACATCCGTTGAAGTCTTGGAATTATAGGAAAGTAGCGCAATACTTTTGCAGCAACTCCTTCTTTTATCTTGCCAGTACGTGGGTTAATTTTATACCTCGAAGCATCACATGTAGGACATTTTTCTAAGTTCTCATAGTCCTTTCCCCTAAACAAGATACAATCATTGACACATGCATCTATCTTCTCATACCCTAAATCAAAATCTTTCAATGTTTTCTTGACTGTGGACAGTGACTCTGGGAAAGTATTTGCCTGTGGTAGCATATCTTCAAACACACTCATGAACTTATCGAAGCCAGAATTAGATAGGCCAGATTCAGCTTTCAACGAATACATTATTAAGGTTGCTGAAAGTTTTGTGTACTTTGTACAACCGGGGTATAGAGGAACTTCAGCGTCCGAAATCTTTTTCTGATACCTATCATCTACATTCATTAAACTGGGGGATTCACCTTCAACTGGTAACTGAAAACAAGCATCTTCATACATCTGATGCACTTCAAGCATTTCAGCATCCTCATAAATATCAGCTGATGTTGCAAAGTCATCAACTTGTACACATCTTCCTAATAAATTCGGATCACCATGAGCAACCCAGACCTTATACGTAGGATCAAATCCATATTTGGTCAAATGAAACAATATTGTTTCATCATTTTGTTGACTACGGTTTCGACAGATTAAGCAAGGACAGATGACCCTATCAGGATTTCTTGCAAACTTCTTAGAGTTTATAATAAAATCTTTAACCTTTTTTTGGTACTGGGAACTATTTGGATCCCAAGATATCCAGCTCTTATCCATGCTAAATTATACTTGCATTACACCTACCAAAATTTATAAATACAAAGAGATTATACTCACATTATCCAAACAGCTACATGTTATACAGATGCGCAAAACACATCAAATTAAAATAGCAACAGTAACTCTATTAACACACTAATAACAAGCATTTAGAGCTGCCAATTAAATAAACATCCAACAAATAAACACTGAACACTATAGGAATCATAAAACTTAAGAAAACAATAAAGCAGTGAAGCTTAAGCTTGTATTATAGTTTTATTTATAAGTTTTATTTGATAGGTATTATAGTTTTATTTATTGTTTGATAGGTATTATAGTTTTATTTGATAAGTAAATATGAGTGTTGTACCTATTTGTTAGTCTGTTTTAAACCTCATATATGGTTCAATTAATAATTAGTATACACAGTATAGGCTGATTCAATTCAATACTTAGTATAGATAGTATAAGCTGATCCAAAGAATCTAGTATTGATAGTATATGCCGGTTCGATAATACTTAGTATATATAGATAGTCTAGATATGGTTAGACTGGCAGTTAAACTTAATAATACTTATTCAATACTTAATAATACTTTTGTTTAGAATTGATGTCTCTACTAGCAGTCATTTTCCTCTTAGCTGCTGTTCTTTTTGTATTATCGAACCGGCATATCTAGTAAGGCGAAATAGAGAAAAACATACAAGATTAACATACTAATATAAGATTAACATACTAATTGAACATGGAATCAGCAGATGTAAACCAACAAGTAAGGAGCATTCTACAAAGTCAACAAAACAAAGTCAACAAATCTCAACCTAATTCTCAATCACTAAAATCTCTCCAGAAACAAGAACAGAATCGGTACCACTCGTTTCATGATTGTGAAAACGGAGACGAATCCGAGGAGCGCGACTACGATGAGGAAGAAGATTGAGATCTTGGAGGTCTTGGCGTCGTCACCGAGGAAAGGACAGAGGGATTGGAAATGAGACCAGAAGGGACGGTCGCGATCTTTGGAGGGAGGGCGACCGCGGCCGTCGTTGTCGTCCTGGTGAGGCTGAGCGTCGGAAATCAAAGGGGAGGAGCCTTCGTCGCGCTTGAGGGGAGAGAGGTGACCAACAAAATTTTACCCAAACGGAAGAGAAGTGTTTGGGAAGAGTTTGGGTTTGGGAAGGTCGATAACTGCGATGGGGCGATCGAACAGAGAGAGAATTTGGAAACTCACCTAAATGAATTTGGAAACTGATCGACCTAAACCTAAAGGACTGACCTTCTTGTTTGGCGAAAAATTTTCAATTTTAGCCCCAAATTTTGGGGTAGGCGCGCGACTGCCCTAATTTCATCCAAACCTTTTGATGACAGTTATAAACTGTCATAACCCAAATAACCTTTCATGACAGCTACAAACTGTCATCGAAACCTATTACATGACAGTTTTCAAACGTCATTATATAAGTAAACCATGACGTTTCCTAAACGTCATTGATAACCAATACAAATTCTGTCATACAATTTATGACAGTAAAAAAAACGTCATCAAGACTCCAATCTACCATGACGTTTATAAAACGTCATATAATTACCATGACGTTTATAAAACGTCATATAATTGCTCCGTGTTTTACATCCATGACGTTTGTTCCCTAAAATGTCATGGAAGATCTCTACAATGACGTTTATGTCAAAACGTCATAAAATAAATGTCATTGAAGGCCTTATGTGTAGTAGTGGTAGTATCTGATAGTACGTAGGGTTTTTTTTTATAGGGTTAAAATGGAGTCTAGGGCTTCCGATGCTAGCGCCTCTGGCACATCACGGCAGGCTCCCGCTGATGATGACAAAAGGATGGAGAAATATCTTCACCGGGAGGCTAACAGAGATGCCGCGCGGGCGAAATCTATTTTTGGATCCTCCAGTTCGAGTCCCGAACAACAAGTGCTCGAAGCGATCCCGATCACACGCACCCTTCACCGCTTGGAGGACGGTAGGGTGTGTGACGAACCTGTCCGCAGCTTCACGCCCGAGGAGATAGAGCAATTTAGGGAAGAGTGGGATATTCCTTCCAGCATCCCGATGCGCGGCTTGTACCCTGGGGAGTTAGCGTGCGCTCCCAAAGACAACTACGTAGCGGTGCACGATAACATGTTCAGGAACGGGTTCTCTGTACCGCTACCTCAATATGTACAGTACATATTGAGTATGCTGCAGCTTGCTCCAGGACAGGTCCAACCAAATCAATGGCGACAACTTCTGGGGCTTGGATGCCTGTACTGCCTGTCGAACATGGGGTGGCCAACAATCAACGAGTTTCACGCGCTCTACAGGCTGTCATACTCGAAGAAGGCGGGAAGCTCCGGGTGTGTAGGATTCACCGCGCGGGACTATGAGTCCGTGATCACCGATCTCCCGTCTTCTATAAACAAGGAATGGAGGGCGAAGGTAGTCCTTGTCGGGGGCCCGTGGCAAAGAAAGGCGAGACGGCACACGGTCCCCAACTACTTCCGGGCTATTGGGGATTAGAAATACACCCTGACAGCGACCGAGCGGGAGCGTATCGCGCGCATATATGCTGCCTGGCCCCACGACGAGGACCGCAGCTCATATCATTTGACGCGGTGGGCCATTCTCACCCACTGCGAGATGGGTAGAGTACCCGGTGGGTTCATCTTTTCTTACGCTTGGCATTTGAAGTCCTTGTTATGCTTAGCTGAACTAAATATAACGTCTTCGGTTTCGCAGGAAAAATTCCCATGGCGAGTTCCTCGCCCTAATCACCCTCTCGACATGGAGAAGGATCAGGATCTCTTGAAGAAGTTGCTGACCAAAGGGGATTTGGCTTCTCGCACCGAAGTCGACGTGGAGACGAGCACGGTACGGGTATTGGACCAACAGAAGGTACTTGAGGTTCCCGATGAGGTGTACGGGTCGGCGGTGACTCCGCCTGTACCTCCTCCCTCTGTCTTGCGAGCCAACTTGGGTGAAAAGAAAAGGCGCCACCACCACTCGAAAAAGACCCAAAGCGCCGATACCCAGGTGACATATACTGGCGTGGACGTGTCCGGGAGTCCTGCGCCGAAATCGAAGAAACATAAGTCGACACACGAGGGGTCCTCTTCGACTCCATCGCTATCCATATTGGCCCCTGCGGTTCCTAGGATTTCGAAAGCACCAGTCCGGCAGATTCTCGATGAGTACAGTCGCACGGATGAGAAGTTCGTCCGGGCGATGATTAGCGACCTGAAGGGGATCGAGCTCGACCGGGTGAAATTCAAAGAAGGTTCCCCTTCTGAGACCCGTAAGATTGCCCGGGAGCATCTGATGAAGGTTAGTGCGCGTGACTTGTGTTTATTTATTTTTTTTTTTGGCCCGGTGACTTATTTCAACTGTTGTTTGTAGGCTCTCTTCGCGGTGTACTCCATTGACGCCAGCGAGGACACTGTTGAACTGAAAGAGCAGGTGGCCAAGCTCAACGGTCATGTGAGCTTCCTCCAGACCGAGAATGGGTCCCTGGAAAGGGAGAAAAATGCCTTGGCCGAGAAGCTGGCCATGCTTCAGCTTCACGTTGAGGAGGTGGAGAGCCAAGCTGATAGGGTCCCCTTTCTCGAGGCCGAGGTGGAGTCCTTGGGGGTGGAGCTTGAGAAGTATCGCCCGCTTGAGAGTAAGCTTCGTGAGAAGGAAGCCGAGATCACGGAGCTAGTTAGCCTTGTTTCAACGCGCTGTGATCAGGCCGTTGTAGCTTTCAAGGAATCCGAGGAATTCAAGGCTCTTCTCCAGTCTGCCCGGGATGAAGCCATCACCGAGAAGTTCACTGAGTGGAGCGCGCATGGGTACCTTGACAAGCCCCGGATGCTAGCAGATCTCCTTGCTGCCTAGGAGAAGGCCAAAATTGTGGACCCCCAGGCAGTCGACCCGGAGGGTCATCCCGTGACCAATCCCGAGAGTACCGGAGCTGGAACCTATGCGTCCGAGAGTGAGGACGCAGAAGATACTTTGGACTCGGTCGGGGATGACCTGGATTAGGGCTCTGAATCGAGTGCAACCGGATTGTAATATTTGAATCCTTTTTTTTTACATGGCTTTGTAAAAATAATTTCACTCCGGTGTTACGAATTTAGCTTCATTTTTGTAAGTTGTTACCAAAATAAATGAAGGCATCCTCCCGGGTTGACCCAGTCAAACCCGGTGGATATAATTTCACTCCGGTGTTACGAATTTAGCTTCTTCATTTCTATAAATTGTTACCAAAATAAATGAAGGCATCCTCCTGGGTTGACCCAATCAAACCTGGTGGGCATAATTTACAATTTCCCGATTCCATTAAACAGGGTAGAACCTAAGGTATTCGGTGTTCCAAGGGTGCCCGGTGACTATGCCATCTCTGTCCCTTAGGAAGAATGTGGCAGGGCCGACTTCCTCTACTATCTCGTACGGGCCTTCCCATGTTGGATCAAGGGTCATTGGTTGGGTCATCACCCACTTCATCACCCAATCTCCGAGACCCAAGGTTCGTGGCCTGACCTTACAGTAATAGTGCCGGGCGACACGCTGCTTATAAACTTGGTTGTGTAGGTCAGCCTTGTCTCTTCTCTCCTCGATCAGATCAATGTTCAACTGTAGCCCCTCTGCGTTGGTTTGCTCATCGTATCCCTCGACTCTTCCGGTCGGTACAATCACCTCGATTGGAATGACAGCCTCCGTGCCGAAAGCAAGGCTGAAAGGCGTCTCTCCTGTTGACTCTGTTGCAGTGGTTCGGATGGCCCATAGGGCTTCCGGGAGCATTTCCGCCCACAATCCTTTGGCGTCGTCCACCGTCTTCTTTAGCAGTTTCTTTACAATCTTGTTGACTGCCTCCACTTGCCCGTTGGTCTTTGGGTGAGTCACCGATGCAAACACCATTTTGGTTCTCATGTCCTTGGTGAACTCGATGAGCTTCGGGTTGTTGAACTGTATTCCATTATCAGTTATGATAGTCTCCGGGACACCGAACCTGCAGTAGATACTTTTCATGAGGAAACTCATTACACACTCGGTGGTTATTTGTCTAAGTGGCTCTGCCTCGACCCATTTGGTGTAGTAATCCACCGCTACTATGATAAACTTGTATTTTCCGGGAGCAGTTGGAAGTTTCCCGATCAAATCAAGACCCCACTAAGCGAAGGGCCACGGAGACAACAGGATTGACAGTGCAATGAAGGGGGAATGAACCTTGTTAGCGTGTTGGTGGCATTTATGGCATATCGCTGACACTTGATCTGCCATACTCCCCATATTGGGCCAAAAATACCCCTTCCTTAGAGCCTTAAAGGACAAGGATCTCGATCTGGAGTGGTTAACGCAAACGCCCTCATGGATGTCCCGCAGGTAAGTTGTAGCCCCTGCGATACAGTTTACCGTCGACCAGCGTGTATCTAGCGCATCTTGATTGCAGCTTCCTCGCCTGCCGCCTATTCCCCGGGCGAATGCCTTCTTTGAGGAACTCGATGATTGGGTCCATCCATGTTGGTTCCTTGGGACCGGTAGTGATGGCGAATATTTCCGAGATCGTCTTGTCTATACTCGGCCGGTCCAGGATCTCGACCTTAACCTTCTTACGCCCTTTTTGGCGGGTACCGGTGGCAAGGCGTGCCAGAGCATCGGCATGGCTGTTTTCTTTCCTAGGGATTTGTGCCACAGTTGCTGACTCGAATCTGCACAAGAGGGCCTTCGCGAGCGCCCGGTAAGAGTTCAGGTGGGGTTCTTTAACTTCAAATGTCCCGCCGACTTGGTTCACCACAAGCTGCGAGTCACTGAACACTTCGACTCTTTTCACTCCAATCTCTAGTGCCAACTGTAGCCCCCCGATCAATGCCTCATACTCGGCTGCATTATTGGACGTGGAGAAATTGAACTCCAGGGCGTACTTGTACTTGAACCCGTCTGGGCTAACCAATATGATTCCAGCCCCACTCTTGTCTTTGGTGACGGAGCCATCTACAAACAACTTCCAACTTGGCTGGACTTCTCGGGGTGCCACTCGCTCAACCTCCGAGCGCTCCGCGACCCTTTCCATGGGTGTCAGCTCTGAGATGAAATCCGCAGCAGCTTGCCCCTTGATGGCTATTCTCGGCATGTAATGTATGTCGAACTCGCCCAGTTCTATGGCCTATTTGGCCAATCTCCCGCTCGTTTCTGGCTTTAAGAGGACTTGCCTGAGAGGGCAGTTTGTGAACAGGGTGATAGAATGATCTTGGAAGTAATGTCGCAGCTTCCGGGCGGTCACGATGAGTGGTAGGGCCAACTTCTCTAGATCCGGGTACCTGCTTTCAGCCAGCGTATAGCCCTTGCCAACATAATACACCGGGAGCTCGATGGCGTCATCTTTCCTGATCAAAGCCGAGCTAACTGCCGTACTGGATGCTGCCAAATAGAGATACAGCATCTCCCCGGGAATTGGCTTTGAGAGCTTTGGCACGGAAGCCAAATATTCCTTGATGTTCCTGAAAGCCTCCTCTTGCTCGGGCCCCCAATTGACCATCTTGCAATGCTGGCTTTTGAGCAGTTTAAAGAACGGTGCACACTTGTCCGTGAGCCTGGAAATAAATCTAGCGAAGGCCGCCATTTTGCCCGTCAGGGACTGCACATCACTCCGAAATTTTGGGACCACCATATCCATTATAGCTTGGACCTTCTCTGGGTTTGCTTCGATACCCTGCCGGCTAATGACATGGCCCAGGAACTTCCCCTTGACAACCCTAAATAAACATTTTTCCGGGTTCAATCTCATACCGTACGCGAGTATGATGTCGAAAATTTCTCGCAGGTCGCTCACATGCCTGGCCGCGGCGGGACTCTTTACCAACATGTCATCCACATACACTTCCATTGTGATCCCCAGCTGCTTGGCGAACATCTTGTTCATCAGGCGCTGGTAGGTTGCTCTAGCGTTCTTCAGTCCGAACGGCATCCTCTTGTAATAGTACACTCCTTTGTCGGTCGTGAAGGCCGTATGCTCCTCATCATTATCTGATTGTAGCTCGCATAGGCGTCCATGAAACTCAGCATTTCGAACCCGGAGGTGGAATCCATGAGTTGGTCAATCCGGGGCAAAGGGAAACTATCCTTGGGGCAGGCCCTATTCAAACTGGTGTAGTCCACGCACATCCTCCATTGCCACACTGCTTTCTTTGGGACCATAACCACGTTGGCCAAGCATTGAGGGTATTTCGCCTCCTTGATAAACTTGATATCCAGAAGCCTCTGCACCTCTCTCTTGATGACGTCATACTTAGCCAGATCGAACGATCTCCTCTTCTGCCGCACCGGGGGCACGCCTTTTCGGATCCCTAACTTGTGTGTGACTACATCACTCGGGATTCCGGGCACATCGGCATACGACCACGCGAATGCTTTGTTGTTGGCCTTTAGGAAACGTATAAGCTCCTCCCGTACGATGGGTGGCAATCTCGACCCGATCCTTGCTGTTCTTGTCGGGAACTCGTCCGAGATGCAAACGAGCTCGGTTTCCTCTACTGAACCAGGTCTCTCGGACTCCGCCCCTTCTGCCGCAGCATTAATCCTGGGATCTTCGTACGTGTCAGAAATCAGCTTATTCGAGCTCACGGAGGCTAATACTTCCGCTCTCCTCCTACCATTATCTCCGTCAACGGCGTAGCATCCTATTGCAGCCAACTGATCACCTCGGACGGTTACGATACCCGTTGGGGATGGTAGTTTCATCATAAGCATGTGTCCCGCGATTAACGCCTTGGCTTTCCACAGGGCCGGTCTTTCCACAGGGCCGGTCTCCCGAGTATCCCATTGTACGACGAGTCGCAGTCGACAATTATGAAATCGACTAACGTTCTCAGTGTGTTCCCCTCCAGACCCCCGAGGATCATAGGTATGTAGTCAGATCCAAGAGGCTGCACCACGTCCCCGGAGAAGCTTATCAATGGTTCATTGTCCTGCGTGAGCTTGCTGCTCCCCCTCTTTAGCGCCCGCCAAGCGTTTCTGAACAAAACATTCACTGACGCCCCCGTATCGATCAGGATTTTCTTGCAAAGATAATGATCCAACTGTGCAGTTATCAGGAATGGATCCTCGTGAGGCAGTCTGGTTCCTTGCTCCTCTTCTTCTTCGAATGTCACTGATTTCCACCTCACGTTGACATTCTGAGCGCTACAGCTTCCGAAAGCGTATATCTCTCGCCCATCTCTGATCCCGGGGCACTGCTTTTTGGCCTTGTTACTCCTCTGGTCTATACGTGCTCCTCCACGGATCGTGTTGATTGTCCCGTAAACGGGTTCCCCTGCAGCTTGAGGTGGACCTGACACGTATTGCTGAAGCTTCCCCGCTTTAAGTTGGCTCTCGATCGTTTTTCTTAGCTCAACACAGTTGTTTATCGCGTGTGTTGCCTCCCCGTGGTATCCGCAGTATTTACCGGTATCCTCTCGGGTCAATTGGGACGATGGAAACTTCCTGGTTGCTGGTCCCGGAATAGCTCCTTTATTCTCGTTCCACACCACCTCCGGGGTTGCATTTAATGTGGTGTAGTTCCCCCTGGCTGCGGGAACTGTGGCCTTAAACCCGCTGTTCTGATAGCTACCTTTGTTCTTCCCTTGAGGACCCCCCATTTGTTTGGCTTGGCTCCTGCCTCCGTCCTTGAACCTCTTGCTAGGGGTGAAGGCTTGTCCCTCTTGGTCTCCTTTCCAGGTTCTTACTTCTTGGATCATCTGTCCTCGGGGTTCGGACTTCCCGCTTTCCTTTCTCTTACCCTCGTGCTGGTCCCCGTAGGTGTCATGGTCTGCCTGCGCGTGTCTAATCGCCATTTCCATGAGCTCATCATAGCCCCAGGGATTTTCAATTAGTACCGCGTACAAGAACTTCCCGGGCAACAGGGCCTGGACGAAGGCCTCTTCCGCCACCTTCTTGTCGAAACTCCTGACCCTGGCCGTGGCCCCCTGCCAACGATTTACAAAGGCCTTCAGTCCCTCGGCGTGTCCTTGCTTTATCTTGAATAGCTGGGCCGTATTCTGCCCGTCCGTTCGCAGTATAAACCGGTTCACGAATCTGTCCGCTAGCTTCTTAAAGCAATCTATTGATCCGGCCGGGAGCTCGTAAAACCAGCTTAGTGCTTCTCCTGACAGCGTCTCCTGGAACATGTTGCAGCACGCGGCATCCGAATAACCCTTCGTGTTCGTATGGGACTTGAAACTGTCAAGGAAGAGATGCGGGTCCCCTTCCCCCCTGTAGTTCAATTTAAGAGGTTTCGCCGCGCAGGAACGCAAGGTCTGCGTGATGGTCGTGGTGAATGGCCCCCCTCTTTCTTCAAATCCCATGCTGGGCGGGTTGTGCGCCGCCCTTCTTTCTGCTTCGTCTACCCTCGTGGTTAGGGACATCACACTGTCCCTCATGGCCATCAGGGCCGCCTCGACTCCCGTTGTCTCTAATCTTCTCTCCTCTACGGGCGTTGGGAGCGGCGGTAGGCCCTCTGTTTCCATAACTTCAGGGAACAATTTCGTCCCGACAACAACCGTCCTCTGGGTATCTGCGGGTGGCGTTACCGGGGAACGTTCCCCTTCGCCCTACGCCTCTCGGATAGCGTTGGTCGCCCGTTCGATCACCTCGTCACTCTCCAGTCTTCTTGCCAATGCACTGATTATTGCCGCGTTATCTGCCTCCAACTTTTTCTCCCGAGCGGCTGCATCTAAACGGTCCCGTGTGCTTTCTCTCTCCATGCGTGCCACGTCCGCTCTCAACCTCTCGACTATGTCCTCCATTTCTTCCTGCGTGAGGCCGCGCATTGTTCCATACATAGTCGCTTGCGGATCATTTGTAGCAGGTGGGCACTCTTCACTTTCGTCTGTTCGTGCCGGCCGGTTACTGCTTCCCGGTGTCTGATCTCCAGTGAGGCCACTACGCTCTCCTGATGTTATCCTGCTCCCGATTCCAGGTTCATTCGACTCCGTCATCGAGATCGGCTTTTTGTAAGGATTCCCACAGACGGCGCCAATTGTTTCTGCAAGATCCCGCAGGCTCTGTAGAAACTATTGCACGTGATCCGATCTTCGGGAGCTTCTTCTTTGTCTGCAAAAAGGAGAACGACCGGGGCTTTCCGGTCTTTCTCTCTCCGATGGTATAGTTAGTATTGGTAGGTGAGTATTAAATGCTAGGAGATGTTTCTTCTTACCTTTTTGGTTGACTTCAGCTATATTTATAGCCCTGCGTTGACTTATACCTTGCATGTTCTTCAATGTGGGACAAGTATTCTACATATGTTCAGTTTTTGTGGAGGCTTCCCCTCTCGGCCCAGACTGCTTTAGCATCCAGGTTGAGGCCTGTTCGAGCTGCCTCATGCTGGGCTTCGTAGCATCATGGGCCGAGGGAGGTATTTATCGACTACCGACAACACTACCCCTACACTACCCACACTCCAAAAGAAAGTGAATTCGAGAAGAAGACTATAAAACCCATTGAAAACCTGCAAACAAAAACGAAACAAAAATCAAAGCAATGCACAATTTCATACCTTTCTTCAGCTGCGAATATGTGTAGTGAAGATGACACTGCAAGCTAACAGCAGAGAACTCACAACCCACTAATCGAGGGTGGAATTGAATGTTTCCCAAATTCCATTTCACTCGGCACAACTAAAACCATTTTTCACTCGATTGTCTTCAAACTTTCAAAATGCAGAATTGCTTTCCTCTACAAAACAATATATATATATATATATATAACTAATCTAACCAATTGCACGTGAAACGACGTAACGATTCGATGTGCGCCACATAGATGTTACAATTAGACGTAACATCTCTAACGACGTCTTAAATGTGCCCCACACGTCTGTCACTCCAGCGCATATCCCCATACGACATGTCCTCACCCGTCCAAACCATAACTCCCACTTCCTAACAAAAGTGCCATTACCTGCCCCTCCACGTTATTAAATTTCGTGACCTCTTATAAACTGGTCATTTATGATGCACATGTTAAATTAATGACTGTAAAACCGTTACTAGATTTCATTGGTCCCTGCTACGCCAAATCCCAGTTTCATGACTCTCGCGTGGGGACTTGGGGATTGGAACTAACTACAGACTCTATCTCTTGCCACGAGGTATACTCTCGGTACAGTTACATAAAATCCCCACTCAAGAGCACTCTCTTATTAGGAACCGGGGGACTTGTTCACACCTCTGTATACATAGACAATTCTGAAAACACACCTCGATATTCCGGTCATCGAAGATAACATCGGATCGTCTGGAACCACTAGTGGCACCTCTGGTTTCTAGGCTACGGAGGCCAAGCAACGATATCTCTCCAAAAGGTGGCAACGAACTTGCCCAGTGGGCTTATCCCACATCGACAGACTGCAACACGACTCCCAGTACATATCTATATAGCATAATCGACATTCCAAAACAAGTAAATTCATTATTCCCCTCACTTTCGTACAATACTAGTAGCGACACCTCACTATCTTAGGCATTATAGAGTTGAAGATTGGGTCACCCCAGCTATGACCTCTGACACGTTGTTACTTGTGCACGTACTGAAGAGAAAGGTGAAGACAAGGATTTTGTCTGAGTCCCGAGACCCCGGAACCCAACAGAAACAACATGTGATTTAAATTTATGTAAGAGGCCTAACCCGTAACCCCCTAGCGACCCTGCCCCTTACTCCTTGTTCCTTAACCCAGCCCCTTACCTCTCTCTCTCTCTCTCTCTCTCTCTCTCTGCGGATCGATCCTCTATTTCTCTACATCTATTCTTTTTATCTCTTGTTTTGGTTCTGTTGTTACTGTTAGAGGATGTTTTGTATGGTTCAGAGATTGGAGATATGGAATATTTGGATGGGTTTTGTGCTGCTGTCTTTGCTTGGGGTTGTCTTGGTGGAACTCCATGTATTTGTTGGCTGACCTAGTGATGATCTTGTGTTACTTTTATGTGTTTTCAGTGGCGTCGTTGTCATTACACTTCATCTTGCTGCTTGATCAGTTCCTAAGGTTGAAGATTGTAGTGATAGGGTTGTTTTTGGGTTTGTTTCCAGACTCCATTAATGGGTCATTTGTTGTGTTTGTAACTTAGTTTTGTGGTTGAATAAAAAATATCCGTCATTGCCCAAAAAAAATAAAAAATTATATGCATGGATCATTTGGTTGCACCTTTGTAGCCTAAGGAAATGAGTTGACTAAGGTTCAACTGAGGAAACAGAAACCCTAATACTCTAGAACGCATCACACGCGCTTGACAACCCCTATGGAATTCTCATGGTGGCGGCGTCAGACGGGCTTCAAGGGACTGACAGTCCATTGGTAGTCATGGTCCAATCGATGTAGAATCTGCGAGGGAGGCGACTTTGTGAAGATCGGCTAGAGAGAAGACGTAGAAGCTGAAGGGACTGACAA
The DNA here is from genome assembly GCA_034370585.1 of Fragaria x ananassa. Lineage (NCBI taxonomy): Eukaryota > Viridiplantae > Streptophyta > Magnoliopsida > Rosales > Rosaceae > Fragaria > Fragaria x ananassa. Next base: position 7,894,764 of record CP139760.1, read on the forward strand.
TCCATTGGTAGTCCTGGTCCAATCGATGTAGAAGCTGCGAGGGTGGCGACTTTGTCAAGATCAACTAGAGGGAAGATGTGGAATGATGGCAAAGGGATGATGGTTGAGGGAAGAGGCGGGTGTCATTGCATCCCAGGTTGTTACTCGGATTGTTTGACGGGTGGTTCCAAGTTGGCTGAGATCACCGGATGGTGATGACAGTGTGACGGTGTGGCTGAGATCCATCAAGCCTTGATGAGGTCATTCGAATTTGATTTGGGTTGAGCAGTTCAGAGATGATCTGAAGGTGGGTGACTTCTTAGCTGGTGTGCTGGAGGTGGATAGATTAGTGGTGGGTGTGCGCTCTCTTGGGTGAAGAGGTGGTGGCGGTGGAGAAAAGGAGGTTTTTACCGTCAAGATGGAGAAGCAACTTCAGCAGCTGTCAATGTTGCATTGGACCAGTCAATAATTGGGCCAGGTTTGGCCTTGGACCCATAGTAGTCTCATCATTTAATTAGTTTTTTCTACTATAGATTTCTCTTGGTGACCTTTGCCCTTTCTACGCACATTTTGTGCACTAGCTAGTCCATTTGCCTTTTCCTAGTTCTATAAGTTTTTTCATAGGAACTAAGACTATGGTCTTGATTCCTATTGATTTGATTCTCAGTAAATCTAGTTGTACACTAATTAAGGTCTTTAGGTGACTAAATTTACTGGTAAAAGAATTATGTTGTAAGGGTTGAGTTTGTAGCTTCTTCTAGTGCCTCCGGTGTAGTACCAAAAGAGGATCCCATTATATTTACGTGTTGATTGTACAATGTGTAGGTTTAACTGTCAGGACCCACCTCGAACTTCACCCTAAAACTCAAAGTAAATCTTATGGGATCCACCTCTAAGGAAAATTTACTAAAAAATTGGCATAACCTCCCTTGAAAATAGACAACAATTCCTAAATAAAACACCTACAAACACTTATAAAAGTTTCAACTCCAACCTTATAAACTTCTGGAGCCATTGTGCTCCCCACAAATCACAACATCCCCTAATTTATATTTACTAATCTAACATAAATCTCATAACCATCATTTCATAGCTTCAAAGTAATTTTAACAGTGAAAGGAATATAAACAAACAAATATATATATATATATATATATATATAAGCGGAAGCTATACGATGGACTAAGTCTTAACTCCATGTACGTCCGACCTCAATTATACTAACCTGCAATCTGGGCATTTAAAATCAAAGGACACATGGAAGAAGTATTTAAAAACGTTAGAGTGAGTGGACAAAAATAAAGTTTAAAAAAAACAAATAATTGTAAAAGTCTTTATGCTTTCCCGATTTAATTTCTAGAAAAATTATGCTACATGCGACAAGCTCAAAAGTTTTTAATTTAAAAATTGATAAAAATGTGACTAGCTCCAATGCTTTATAATATATAGCCTCTCAGGTCAAAATATATATGTATGTATTTATGCTCGTCATACTCCTTGTATGAATTCTTATACAAGGCTACAACACTTGCGTCACATTCTCACGTCACATCATAATGGAATTTCAAACGCTACATCATTATAGCGGAAAAGACGGGTGTATATACGTGCATATCCTCTATATTAATTACTACTTTCATATAGGGCTACGACGCTTGTGTCCTATGCTCACGTCACACCATAATGGCGGCTATTTGCTACACCATTATGGCGGAAAAACACGTATGGCTAGCTAGCATTTATATACATATTATCCTCATATATATATATATATATATATATATATATATATATATCCACCGAAAATCTCATTTTCAGTAACTCCAAAATATGAAAATTGTCAATTATCAGAAAAGTAATATATTCTAGTAGAAGAAATAAACTGATCATCAAAATAATGCATTGCATGCTTTCGATTTAAAACAAAAATCCACTCACAAGTTAAGCCCAAGCTTTTCAATGCTCGGAATATTCCTCGAGCGCTGCCTCCAACCATTCACATTCTTGAGCCAATCCCACGCCTAACCATAAACTGCAGGATAAATAGGTCAGACCGTACTCCGAACAACTATTGACTCAACGTCTTTCCTAGTTTGACTAGGGTTCCTAGGTTAACCAGGATTGACCAAAGTTTCCATATATAGAAAAGGAAAGTTTCCAAAATAGAAACTTTCCTAAAATAGCAGATTTCCTCGACAAAAACCCAACTGACCCATTTTCAATACTACGATTTGAATTGGAAAGGATGCCCGAAAACTACATTCGCGGCTCTCTGCCGGATCTGCTGCTTCGCCGGGAATCCGGTGACTTGCCGGAAAACTTCACTGGATTCCGGCCACTTGCCGGAAAATTGGCCATAGTCTCCCCATAACTCCGATTCTAGTTCTCGACAAACAGCCAAAGGGCTACATCAAACACCAACCAACCACAACATAACAACAACACAGCAGTTCAATTCATATCCCTTACCTCCAATCTAATCAAACGTGAATCATGTGGCTCCCCTTGCTTGAAAACGATAAGCAATCCCTCTGCCACGATGCCGCACTACAGCAGCTGCCCCAAAGCTTCCCAACTCTATGTCCCGGCTTCGCCAAGGATGTACAACGCTAGTTGGAGCTCGTGGTGGCCACCAGAACATGAAGAACACAATCATCGGAAAAGAAGCTCAAGAAACCCAGAAACACATAAAGGGATTTCTGAGTTAGGTCTCGATTTGAAGGAAATAAAAGCACTAGACTGTGCATAAGGAAGATAGGAGGAAGGGATTCACCGTCATTAGGTGGTACAGTGACCGAAGCTCAAACTCTCGTCAGAAAACAGTGAAGGACAGTCGCCGTCCTCCTCCGATCTCCGTCAAGAGTGGATGCCTCTCGGGTTAAAGGACTGGGTTGAGTTGAGGAGGAGGAGAGGATCACTTCGGTGGCTGCCTCGCCATCCGGGGCTGTCGGAATCGTTGCTGCTCAACGGTGGGAAAGAGAGAGAGAGAGAGTCGGGGAGAGGAGAGAGAGAGGGACCGGGTCAACGCTCGAAATAGGCTTTTTGAACTTGTTTCCTGATCTGGAAACTTCTTAAAATTGAAGTTTTCTATTTTAACCCAACCACAATGTAAAAATTACCCCTTTTATTTACCGGCTTTTTTCCCATTTTCCAAATCAAGCACCACTCACATCTGCAACTTCATTTTTATCCTCCTTAACAACTTTCCTGTAAGGAAAAACTCTGGTAATAGTCATATAAAAATCGTCTCTATGATCTTTTAATTAATAGAGCATAAATACATATAGTAAAAATTCAAGATAATACAACATAAATAATTAAGGTAAAAATTAAGAATCGGGACGTGACATTAGCTATCTGGCATTGTGAGTACTACCACTATCTTCTTGTCTGTATATAAATGACAACAAACTGTATGAAATGGTTTATTCTAGCTTGTCATGAATATAATTTTTCCCTCAGCGGGATTGATATTCAAAAAATCTTTGTAGCCTAAGATTCAGAATTCGGGTAGGGTATCAAGAATCTTGTTGGGCAGGTGGCACATATTACTCTTGCAGACAATGGCCTCCAACTGTTTACGTGAGCTTGTTTACATTAGACATTAATGTCCAGTCCGTCCAAACGCCTATCCTTGCATTCGATAATTGACTCCTCTTCAATGCTACAGCCTGTAATCACAAGGAAGGAGTGAGGGATTTGGAGTATTCCTTTTCAATTTGAATTGAATCTCCATTTTGCATTTACTATGCTTGTGAAAGGGATCTAACAACTTGCTACTTTATTATTTAATCTCATTTTTCTGCCGATGTTTGCCATCGGAAAAAACCAGAACTGGTCGGAACAGAGATCGCTACTCAAGTTTGAAGTAGACAGATCGTTTGCACGTTTGCTTTTCTTTCAGAGATGATATTTATGGTTCTGGTAAAGAATTATAATCAAACAAAAAGAGAATATAGAAAGAAGGAAAAGTAAACTACATAGTGGGATCTAAAGATGAATGAACAACTTTGTTCTGTCTTCCCATCAGCCAAAGCAGTGTCCTTCTTGCAAAAGATGGCGCATTTGCTTGAGAATCCAAACTGTTGCAGCTGAAATTCCCCTCACTCCCTCCATTTTCCCACCTTGCAATGTCAACTTCAGAAATAGTCCTCCTACTCCTACCACCATTCTTGGCCTTGCTTTCATCTGAGCCTTTCCGGTACCCTGGAAACCGGAACGAGAAGGCCCGCCTAGAGAGGTCAGCCGCAACCACATTTGGCTTTTCTTTCTTCCCCCTGAGCCAAATCTTTGATATAGAGAAACTCTCCCTCTTGCTCTTCCCAATGCCATTGCCACTAGTAATGCTAGCGCTATTAGTCCCTTGACTTTCAAGGCTTCCAATAGCTTCTAGCCCATTAAACTTGAACTCTCTCCTGGACTCGAAATCGCATTCGGACATTGCTTGCCTATGGCCTGGTTCTAAAGGCAAACTGGGCTTCTTGCTAGATTGCTTTTTCGTCGAGCTTCTAATGGGTACTTGCAATGAAGAGGTCTCATCCATCACATAAGCAAAAGACCCCATCGAGAAACACCTCCTTGAATCCACGTTTCTATTACTACTCCCTTCACCACCATCTACATTCCTGAACTTGCCTAGCTTCACTTGCACTACCTTTTCCTCTTGATCCACGGCAACTGCCGGATTCGGATTCACTTCATTTTTCGTCACAATTTCGCAAGATTTGTGTTGAGACACGCCCAATTCTACGTCTCCATGTAAACCAAGATGGGAATTAGGACCCAAAACAGAACCTGTTCTGCCGACGGCAGCAAGATGGTCTCTACCAGAAACATTGATCTCTCTCGAGTTTTCAACACTTCCCGATTCAAGAACAAGAACAATGGGAGAACAAGTATTGTTTTGAGAAAACTCAGGAAGCAAAGTGGATCTACACAGAGGGCAGGTGGAGTGAGACAGGAGCCAAGTGTCTATACACTCCATATGAAAAGCATGGCTACATTTTGGCAACAATCTAAGCTTGTCTTCAGGCTCAAACTCACATAGACAAACAGCACAATCAAATGGATTTTTCAATCCAATAATGGCTTTATAATTAAACACTGGAAGGGTGTCTATGAAGGACTGGTCAACTCCAGCATCATGCAGATGAAAGAGTTGCTGTAACTGGCCTTGAAGAACAGTCACACTCTCCAAGTCATCTGTGTCTCTGCTTGGAGGTCTTAAAAGGAATCTAATAAGCAGGTGAAGCAAACCGGAAACAAAGAAAATTATGGCTAGAATTATGATTATGAGCAATATGCTCGGACTGACCTTGTTCCCGAAACTGAAGCTATCTGATTCAAGATTCGAAATTGGAGGTGGTGGAGCAGAAAATCCTGCTTCTTTGATTTCAAGCAGAGCCTGAAACATTTTTACTGAGTTTTCCCAGTGAAGGGTTTGAGAAAACTCAACAAGATTGAAGCTTTCTGAACAAAAATCCCATCTAATGCGCTACAAAGTCTATCTTCAAATTTAGTTGTGCTGGATTATCAGCTGAGTATCTGATAGAGACTCAACTACAATAGAGGAAGAAGTTGCAGAGAGAGAGAGAGAGAGAGAGAGAGAGAGAGAGAGGAAATTGAATTAGTGTTTTAAGAGATGAAAATAAATGGTGACACAGATAGATGAGATTTGAATAAAGAGATGCCAATAAATCTACCACGCTGCAACACTAATAAATGAGATTAGGAAATAAGTTATCAATCCCTAAATCTAAATTTAAAAAATAAAATAAAATTGAGAACAGCATGACTTAACTGTATTATGATGAAGATTTCATGAAATGCAGGGCTCTGGTTGACTTCAAAGACAAACCTTTGCAGCAGACCCAATGCCCACTTCTTTACGTAGACACTAAGCTAAAATAATGCTCCAAAGTCTTCAGAAAATTACAGATGCAACTTTAATAATTCATATGGAAATGTGAACCCTGTAAAATGGGGACTTCATTTCTGGGTTAATAGTAAAATAACCTGGTGATTCTGATTCACACTCTTCCCAATTCTTCCATTCGAATTCGATTTCGATTTCGATTTCGATTTCCTATCTGAGAGCTGAAAGTCTCTAACCATGGACCAACTTCTTCTGGAAGAGGACAAGATATGCAAGGTGAAAAAGGCCAGAAAGTCAAGAGAGAGAGAGAGGGAGAGGGACAGTAATATTAATATGACAAAGGGGATAGTAGAGTTTGTGTGTATTTTTGTTATGCAAGTTAAGTGTGGGAGTTGACCGGACCCAACAGAAGCGAAGCCAGAGGCAAAGGCAAGTGTGACACTTTGTTTAACTTTTTCTTCATGGATTTTGTGCGAATGCCTTTTGTGCCGTCCAAAGTTAAGTCAGTGATGGAAACAAATACCCACATAGAAGGGTATTTCCTACTTTCTGTTGACTCGGTCACGACATATGGATGGTTTTGAGGTTTGGTTCTTTTTGAGTCTGATTTCTTGTCCCATCTAATTGTTGAGTGTCGGTGTTCTGAGAATCTCTTCTCGTTCGTTATGATTAAGAGAAAGATGAATTAGTTTTTGTGTCTCGATCATTTGAAAGTTTAAAAGGAAGATTTTAAAGACTAAGGAGTTGGTATTGTGCCAAACCATAGACTTTTATATCAAATTATAGTTAGAGTTTATTAAGCATTGAGTTTCAGACATGAGATCCTTTCTAACACATATTTGACAAAAATTAAGTGTTTCATAGGCTAGAGATATTTCATATTGTAAGTGGACTTTTCTTATTTTATTAAAGAGCAGCAATGCATACCAACAGTAAATATCAAGTTGTTTTTATTGTAATACCCTTTAAAATGGAACTTAATAAATAACTTTAACGAGATGGATCCGGATCCTCTTCTGAGATAGAAAACTAGCTGAGCTTCTTAAGCTGTTGAGGAGATGAGGACATGTGGCTGATTTCAGATCTAACGTTCTACGATTGCTCTTAAAGCTATGTTATTTTTTTTTCTCTTATGCTTCTTTCGGTTCATACTTCGTCATTTCTATTTCCTCCCTTTCTCTCCCATCTCTCTTCTTTTCCTTCAACTCTTCCATTTCTTTTCCTTCAGTCCACCTCCTGAAAGCAACTCTCTATTGGCAACTGTAAACACGAAAATATCTGCAAAAAAGTTTTTTTTTGTCATTCGCAGTTTATGCTCGTGCGGACAAGGAGCGTTTTTTTTTTGTCATTTGCAGTTTAAGCTCGTGCAGACAAGGAGCATTTTTTTTTTGTCATTCGCAGTTTATGCTCGTGCGGACAAGAAGCATGGTGACTTCGGTGTGGTCTACATAAGGCTTGGTAGGTTGCATGCCCCTAACAAAGACATCAATGACACTGCTTTTTGTTTATAGATGAAGGTAGCATGATTTGACTAGGCTACGTCATCTTCAACGTCTAAATATATCTTTCCTTGCCGTGCGAGCTTCATGATGAGGTCTTTCAAAACAAAGCACTTCTCCACCGGATGACCGATGATACAGTGGTATTTGTAGTATTTTGGATCATTGATGCGATGCATCTCTTCTGGACACTTGCAGTCTGGCAATTTGATTACTTCTTCTTCAAGCAAGTTTTCCAACATCTCAGCAACATCAGAATCTGGAAAATGGTAACTTTTAGCTTCCAAGTCTTTTAGAGTTTTCCTCCTTGATTGATCTTAAGTTGACTGAAACTTCTTTTGATCATTTGATTGGACTCGTTTCATGACCCTTGCAGGAGCCGTGTTGATTGCCAAAGACTCTTGATTCTCCGGTTCCATGATGTCACATTCTCTTTGATGCGAGGCATGCTGGTCTTCATTACACGAGGCACGCTTGTCACTTCGCGAGGCACGGTTGTCTTCACTTCGCGAGGCGTACTTGTCCGCAAGATTCGCCAAGGTGATGACTAGTTCGCGAGGGTTGGAAGGCAAAGCCACAAATGTTGTGGGTTGATTCCTCGCCATGTTGCGGGTGACATGACCAGAGGGCTCGCTATTTGACCACGCGGTCGTTGGTTTAGACTTCTTCGTCGAGATGGCTTGAGTGCTCTTGGAGGCCATTACGTCGAACGAATTTGAACTTGCTTGCGGAGAAGGAGATAAGAGGCAAAGCAGTCCTACTGGGCGTGCCAATTTTGTAAACACGAAAATATCTGCAATAAATGACAGAACAACACGTGTACAAAGAATAATTTAATTTAATCAATGCGAATGCGGGTTACAATCTTTGTGTACTCCTCTGATTCTATCTCCGAATGTATGTTTAACTCAAGGGTGACAAGCACTTGTTCTTGAGATGAATTGTTTGTAGGTTGGACTTCTTATCGTGTTGACGATTTGTAGAAGTTGATTGACCAAGGGCCGTAGAGGCTTGTTCTTGATCGGATTTGATCCACAAGCGGTTTCACGTGGTGGTTTATTCTTTGACTTGAAGTTGGTGAAGATGTCGGCTATTTGGCAGCTTGATGACTCTTCGAGATTTGACAACTTCTAGGCTTAAGGTTGATGAAGAACCGGCTATTTGGCAGCTTGATGATTCTTCAGGATTTGACAACTTCTAAGCTTGAGGTTGATGAAGAATCGGCTATTTGGCAGCTTGATGATTCTTCAGGGGCTTGGGAGACTTCTGGACTTGATGAAGAACTGGCTATGAGCTTGATAGTTCTTCAAGGATTTTGGGAGAGACTTCTGAGCTCGCGGGAGGGAATTTTCTCTCTCTCTCTCTCTCTCTCTCTCTCTCTCTAGTCCGCTGCTCTCCTTCTAGTCCTCTGTCCGTCTTTGTTTCTGCCCCCTTCCTCTTGGTGTGAGAGGGGGTATTTATAGTGTTAAAATTCCTCCACTTAAGGCAAGTAATGAAGATTCTGAATCAATAATATTTTCTTGATCGAATCAATGAATCTTGACTGATTGATTTACTTGCTGATTTTAACACAATCAGATCAATCAAATCTTAAGATTTAGATATGCCCAGATCGCTTTGGATTGAATGTCCTGTTTTGATCAAGGTCATTAGTAAGGGGCGAGCCATCTCGAGGATAAGAAAGGTATCCCGCGAGGAACCTGATTTCCAGGCAAGCGGTGATTTCTGGTTCCACCTCGCGAACTTATCTTGGACGTACATCCAGGCATGCATGCGAACTCTGTCGTCTAGCTTCTTCGCGAAGTGCCTTCCGCGGGCCATCTCGCCTTGCCTTCATGTAAATCTACTCGCGGGGCCATCTCGCCTCGACTTTATGTAAATCTACTCGTGCGGAGCCATCTAGTCTCGCCTTCATGTAATTCTACACGCGAGATGTCATTTCGCCTCGCCACTGTTTTACTTCTATGCGAAGTCACTTCAACTCGCCACTGTTTACTTCTACGTACGCGAAGTCATTTTACCTCGCCACTGTTTACTTCTATGCGAAGTCATTTCACCTAAGGAAGTGTGTTTCGCCTCACCACTATTTACTTCTATGCGAAATCATTTCACCTAGCGAAGTGCGTTTCGCCTCACGAAGAGCTTTTCGCCTCGCGAAGTGCGTTACGCCTCGCGAAGTGCTTTTAGCCTCGCGGAGTCCAGTTCGCCTCGCGATGTGCAGTCCGCCTCGCCTTCATTTATTTCTATGTGAGCCATCACTTATAAACTCAATTATTTTGTTAAATTATATATGTCTACAAATGCCCCCACTTCAAGGTGCGTCGTAGCCATGTTGTCGTCATGTGCCAAAGGCGCGACTTGAAGTCCTTGCTTTTGTTGTGGATGATTCTGGGCCAACGTCTTGGGCAAAGGGCAAGATGATTTGAGCCGAATTGGCTGCCAGGCGGGCTGGATTAACGAGGTGGCCATGCGCAAGTGGTATGCAGAGAAGAATGCTGCAAAGGTGGCGTGGGAACAAATGACGCCTAAACAAATGAAACAAGCCGAGATCTCGCGGTCTCTGGCGAAGCAACATGAGGAGTGATGCGCAACGTCTGTTTGGCAGAAGGGGATGTCAGCTGCGGGTGACCAGCGACCTCTTGCAAATGCGGCTGCTTCATCTGTGAGAGCCACCGGCCCCGTGGGGTCTATACTCACCCAAGTAGTGGCGTCGCAGGTGGCTTCTTCTGTCGTCCCGTCTCGTGATCCTCGGGCTCCGGGGTTTCTGGCACGTGCGGGCCTTGAAGCTCAAAAGGCTCCAGCAAAGGGGCACCCTGGCCCTGAGGGAGTACCTGACAATTCACTTGTGTGCCCTACCGCAGCTGTGAGGCCTTCATCTTTGTCCCGGGACCAGTCGAAGCATCCGGTTGGACAGAGGGTGGCGGGGAACGTTAGCCAAGGCCGTGGTCGTAGTGGCGGGTCGAAGGGGAGTGTCAACAAATCTGGCGACTCATCCGCTGGGGGAGAATGAGATGTACTTGGGTGTTTTGATAGTTGTAGTGCTTATTTTTGTGTTGAACAATGTAAGTGGCGTGGTTAGCCATTGTGAGTGGTTTATATTAATTTGCCTGGGAGTCCAGGTTGATGTTTTGGCATTGTGCGTAGCCTTTGTGTGTTTGTCGTGTTGTTGATTAATTTTGTATGGTTTGTGGTCCTGCGTTGCGGGGACGAAGTGTAGCATGTTGGAATGACAAAGCACTTCATTGCATTTAGATTTAGCCGCTAGCGGGCAAAGTGTACATTGTTGGAGCCGATACTGGGCTAAAGTACATAAACAATGAAGTAAGGGCTACGAAGCCAAGGTTACAATTGGGTAACTAGGGTAGAGGTGGAGGTGGCGAGCGTTCCAGGGGTGGGGTAGCACGCGACCATCACAATCTTGGAGATAGAATGTGGCGGGTCTAGGAGCGTGAACTATCTCGAGTGGGCCCTCCCGCTTTGCTTTGAGGCCAGTAGGGTGGGGGATGACCTCTTTCATGACCCAATTGCCTACCTTCAGGGGGCGGGGGACGACTTTTTGTTGTAGTATCGGGCTATTTTCTGTTTGTTATTGATGGTCCTGAGGTATGCCTTGTCCCGGGGCTCCTTTAGGAGGTCCATGTTAAGTCGTAACCCTGTTGCATTTGTCTCGGGGTCATAGGCTGTGACACGTTCACTCGGGACCTCTATTTCCACCGGTACCATTGCCTCGGTGCTGTAAGCCAAGAGGTATTGGGACTCCCCTGTGGCCGTTGTGGGGGTGGTGCGGAGTGTCCAGAGAACGTCTGGGAGCTTTGCTGCCCACAAACCGTTGGCCTCTTCTAGGTGTTTCTTCAGGTTTTGCTTGATGAGCTTGTTTCGCGGGGCTCCACCATGCAGGGTTAGAATCTAGCCATGTACTTCAATGGCGTTAGCGCCTGTGGCGGGAGCACAATATTGGTGGAGTTGTCCATTCTGGACCAGATGTTCGATTGCATTGCGGAGGCCATGGCACTGTTCTGTTGTGTGGCCGTTATCATCATGATAAGCACAGTACTTGTTGCCGGTGGCTCGCCAGGGCTTTTTTGGATACCTGCTTTTGGGAGGTGGGGGAATGAGATCTTTGTGCCTGGCCCATATGTCCTCATATGTGGTGGTCAGAGTAGTGTGAACCTCGTAACGAGGCGGCGGGGTGGAACGACGCTGTTGTTGTGGAGGGCTCTGGTCCCTCAACTTATAAGGGTGGTCGCGGTTTCTCTGCCCCCCATGGCGACGGTCGGAGCTACGCCCCTGGTCTCGGGAGGGGCCACGTGACTTCCCTTTATCTTGCCCGCGGTCAAAGTGCTCATACTTCAATGGAGATTGTTGATTTGGTGGTGGAGCGGGAAGTGCTAACGTGGCGGGGGCGGAACGTCCGAAAGTGGCAAATTCAGCGCGGGCCCATCGCACCGCCAGGTCCATCAAGGCATCGTAGGATCCTGGAGGGTTCCTATTGATCTCCATTAGGAAACTGCAGGAGAGCAGGGCCTAACGGAAAGCCTGCTCCGCCACGCGAGGTTCTAAGTTATGGCATCTCGCGATGTCAGATTGCTATCGGGACAGCAGTTCATGGCGGCCTTCGCCGTCTTTCTGCTTGATGTGGAACAGGGCATCTACACTACGATAAATGCTAGCGTGTAGTATAAAACGGCTGAGGAAACGTTTCGAGAGTTGGTCAAAGTTGTCAATGGAGTTGGGCGGTAGATTGAGGAACCAACTGAGGACTTCGTCAGAGAGGGTCTCTTGGAAGGCGTGGCAGGCCATGGCGTCGCTGTAGCCAGAGGAGCTACAGAGTGAGAAGAATGTCTCGAGGTGGAGATGGGGGTCCCCTGTGCCTTTATACTTGTCCATCTTGAGTGGTTTGATTCCCGGAGGCCGCTTGTCCATCTGCACTCGAGGTGTGAAGGGGCTTGGGCGATGTCCATAGCCAGCGAACAAGGGTCACTGGGCCCCGCAACTCTCGACGCCTTCAATCCGCGAAGCCAACTTTGTGACTGTTGTTGAGTTGGAGCAATAGGTGGGTTGGCATGTCAAGAGGTGGGTTAGGGGGTTGGCAGTGGTTGAAGTGAAGATAGGTTGAGCAAATGGATTAGGCTGATGTGGCAGGGGGGATCATTGGGGATTGGAGATGGTTGGGGGGCTGGTAGTGGAAATGAGGGGTGGGCAAGGGGATGAGACACATATATGATCTGGTTAGGGCCTCCCGGGAGCATGGAACCTGCATGGCCTTGATTAGGAAGAGAAGAGGTGGTGTCTGGGGTTCCGGCAACTCGCGTCGCGCGGTCCAAGCTGTCGTTGTACACGTTACGATGTTCTAACGTGGCGCGGAGCAACAATTGTTCTTTTTCCAACTCAGCGATGCGTACCTGGTACGCTTCCGCTTCTGTCATCTCTTTCGCCGCTTGCTCGCGGAACGAATGGAAGTCTCGCTTGAGAATTTCAAGAGCTGTGGCGGGGTCGAGATGGCTAATAGGGGCTGCATTGCCGGTTTGGGGAAGGGATGTGTCGCCGGATTGGAAAAGTTCTTTATCTACTTGAGTGCCAGCGTCCGCAGGGTCATCAATGATTTCCACCATGGTGCTGAGTTAAATGGGAGTTCCACAAGAAAGGGGCCCTCCTTCTAGCGCCAATTGTTTCTACCTGTCTCGTCCCGAGGTCACGAGCCGGGAAAGGGTTGCAAGTCGGGGTGAGGTAGAATCCTTGGTCCTGCACCTGGTACCTACACAAGTAACGATGTTAGGAAGTCGAGACTGGGGTGGCCCAGTCTTCGACTCTTTGATGCTTAAGTTAGCTTTAGGCTACTTACGATGTACGGGAGTGCGAGAAGAGAGTTGTGTGTACCTTTTTTGGGAGTTTGTGCCTGTTTTATAGGCCAAGGTTAGGTATTGTGGTCTCAGTCTCTGATGTGGGACTATTTGTTAACATTTGTAGTGTCTCTCCTTTAAGGGGTGTTTTGCTGCTAGAGGGGGTTTGGCAAGCGGGTTGTTATGGACCCTTCACTCTTTGAATATCCGTGAAGGACTCAACAGAGCTACCTCGCTTGGAATGATCTTCGGTGACCGGGTAATTGCGCCTTATTCTCGGCTCAGCCAAGTATTTTGGCTATGTACTAACATGCAATTATTAATTTGTCTTTTTTATCTGTTTGAAGACATATTTTAAAGTTTTAATCAATCAAAGATATTACACATAGTTTAAAAATTTAACCGTTAACAAAGTCAAAAAACCCTACTGATATTAAAGAATCGCCGGTCCTGTCTAACGGGAAAAAAAAATAGTATAGTGAATTAGCTTAGTCAGCCGACCTGCAGTAAAATTTCTCCGGGTAGTAAAAATGAAGGGAGAGGCAGAAATGCGAAAAGAACAAGCCAACAACTACTAAGTTGACTGCCTAATAATATCTCCCATCATGGAGACACGCTTTCTTTGGAGGCAGCCTCTCCTCCTCCTCCTCCTCTTCCTCGTCCTATTATTGGTTGAGGCTGAGGAAGACGATGCCCATAAATCACCCTCTTCAATCCCTTTTACATTTTCTTTTCCTCTTTTGTTGCCAAAAATTCCTACCTTATTCCAATCCATTCATTCCTTCCTTTTGCCTACACCCATTATAGCATGATCTATCAATGGTCTGTTTTCTTTAAAAGATGATCAAGAAACCCCAAAAGAAGGGGATATGCCATCTGGGTTTTGAAGATTTTGATCATTTTATGGCATATCTGAAAACTGGGGATTGATTCAATTCGCTTGTGGGCATTGAAGATTTGATTTTTGGGGAAGAATTGGGTATTCTGTATTGGAAGTTTTGATTCTGGGAGGAATGTCTGGTAGTGCTAGCGCCCAAGTGGGTTTGAAATGTTATGATTCTTTGGGGACAATGGGTGTGACGAAATGGGATTTCGTTAGATAAGAGAGTTTTGACGCTTCTTTTGTGTTTTTTCTGTGTTTCTTGAAGTTCACGGAAAATATGATTTAACTAATCGCTCAACAGTGACATCCAAATCACGTTTTTATTGGCAGTTTGAGAGTGATTTGTTCTTCATTTGCTATCAGAGGTTATGTGCAGAAGAAGAACAAGTCTCACTCACTCTCTGGGAATAACACAGTGAGATTCTTACCGTTACAACCAACTCCCTTTTCAGAAGCTGCAGTGGGGTAGTTGTCTCTGGTTTGGTAAAAGGAACCAACGACCTCTTTTCATGTATATACAACATAGCTGTTTTCATATCTCAAAGTCTTTATCTTTGTGCAAAGGTGGATTAAGGATTTGGTGTCTTGCGTTTTTGGTTTATTTTGTACTCAGTTGTCGTATTCTCTCAATTTTGAGGTGGTGATGAAGTTTCTAAGCGTTATGGGGAACTCTTTCGGATGCTCAGCATCAGGGGAGCGGTTGGTTTCAGCTGCAAGAGATGGAGATCTTCAAGAGGCCAAGGCCCTGTTGGAATGTAATCCTCGTCTAGCGAGGTACTCCACGTTTGGTGTTCGTAATTCGCCACTCCATTATTCTGCAGCTCAGGGCCACCATGAGGTATATGTTTATCAATTGTCTGTTACATAGATTGATCTCATTGTGTTTTACACTGTGGTTATCTGGTTTTGATGTGATTGTGTTTTTTTGGTGTCACTTAGATAGTCATGCTCTTGCTTGAGTCTGGAGTTGATATTAATCTCAGGAATTATCGTGGTCAGGTAATATTTTAAATGTAAAACTTTCAACATCATATCAATACGACTTTTGTTTTATTAATATGGCGGTTGGACCTCGTGAAAATTGCTATCTGTCAAAACATTTATACTGTGCTTTAAATCCTGATGTACAGACTGCTTTGATGCAAGCTTGCCAACATGGTCATTGGGAGGTTGTTCTGACCTTGATTCTGTTTAAAGCCACTGTAAGATAGTATACACATAAGCAACTCTTCCGATGATCGTTTTATGATAATGTGGTTAAGAAATTTGACATTCTTGAAAACTGGATGTAGATTCACAGAGCAGATTATCTGAATGGGGGCACTGCACTCCACTTGGCTGCTTTAAATGGTCATACTCGGTGCATCAGAATCCTCCTTGCTGATTACATTCCCAGCACTCCGGATTTTTGGAGCATGTTAAGGAATGCATTAGAGAAAGAAGAGCCAATTACAGAGTTTGATCATGAGTAATTCAATATCCATTTCATTTTTTACATTCCACATACATTCCAATACTCTTTATTGATTTAATTTCATTTCCCATTTCCAGTGTTTTGGGTCAAATAATTGATAGGCCTGCTGATGGAGGAATCACTGCTCTGCATATGGCAGCACTAAATGGTCATCTTGAAACTGTACAACTACTTTTGAATTTGGGGGCTTCTGTATGTGCAGTTACTGTGGAAGATGGAGCTACAATTGATTTAATAGGTAAAAAGCTTAATTCATCTATTTCCAGCGGCATTGTTCAATTATGATTCAAATAATTGGAAATATGGTATGGTTTAACATTAATTTATCACTTTGCCATGGTAAATCAATTGAATTGTATTAGAATATTGAAATTAGATTAGGCACATTGAGTAGCATACCATGGATTCAATTTTGGATCTAAGCCTGCTGGCAAACTCTTTAAATATATTTCCTTTATAGAAACAGATCACAATCATACTGATGCATTTCTGAATTATCTATGGAGACATTTTTTCAACTTTTTTCTTTCATATAATCACATGATGTTAATTATCATCATAATAGATTTAAGACTCCCATCAGTCCCTGATGATTTTGCAGTTACATCTCTGATAACTTACCACTTTTATTTGCAGGGGCTGGAAGCACAGCCCTACATTATGCTGCATGTGGAGGAAATACCCAGTGTTGTCAAGTATGCGCTTAGTTTTATTAAATAAATGCTCTAAAATGCTACATCGGACAGACATCATGATGATTCTTACTAATGTTTGATGCTTTGGTCAGATTCTGATTTCCAGAGGTGCCAATCTGAAAGCTGAAAATGCAAACGGGTATTTTTCCAACTCCAGTTTTGATTTATTAGAAAATCTACTGTAATGAAAACTTTCATAGCTCTTTAAATAATACATTGACTATTTTCTGCCTTAGACGGATCACTGAGAGGATATCCATTTAAATTTGGAACGCCACATTGAAAGCCTTTCGAAATTAGTTTATTCTCAAAGTATTCTTGGTTATAATAAATAGATAAAAATACTCTCATCTTTCCTCTTAACATATTTTTTTTCCTGATGTCATGTTCCGTTGCTTTTGTTTGTTTCTTTTGATTTATCCAGGGAGAATTAAATTCACACTGTTCTTTTCTCATAATAAGCTCAAGAATAAGTTCCTGTAGCAATAATCTATAAAAAAAAAAATTATCACTATTCATTAACATTATAATAGATTTTGTCTTGCTTTAGTCTAAGTGTTTAGTTGGCTCTCTGATATGATTTATCAGAGCCTCATTTCAGGAGGTTCTGAGTTTGGATCTTCCGACCTCCATATGGCCAAAATCTTCGTTTCTTTTTGTTGATTTGTGGGGTGAGGGTGGGGTTGCACCAATATCTTTCTGTCTCCCTTCATCCATCTGCTTTTCTTATATACTCTGATCAAGCAAATATGATCCTATAAATCTCAACAAAGTGAACAATTATATAGATGCCCAATTTGAAAAATCTAATCATATGAAAGTAATGTTTAGGTGTCAGTTCAATGATCTGTTGTGTCTTTCCCTTGAAACAATGAGTTGTTTTATGATTTCGTACTATTTTAAATTTCTGTCAGCAGTTCCTGAAGAGATTAGTGGTATACCCTTACGTACGAGGTTGTAACAGTGGCTCTAGTTCTACTGAGATACTTGAACAATTTTGTTAGGCCTCAGTTTTGTGTTTTGTTCACTCACTATCAGTTCTTAACTGAGGCTGTTATATTTTGTTATTTCTTCAAAGATGGACGCCCTTGATGGTGGCTCATTCATGGCATAGAGATTGGCTTGAGGAAGTCCTTAGTTCAGAGCAAGAAGGACAGCAGTCACAGATACTTCAAAGTCTTCCTTCACCATACCTATCCCTTCCTGTTATGAGCATTGTGAAGATTGCTAGGCAAGTAATTTTGTTAACTCTATTGCCTAAATACTACACTGAAGAACCATTTGTAATATCTTTACTCATTCTATTAAGAATTCTGTAACTCTAACTGTCTCACATCATGGGATCAGGTAAAGAAATAAACAAACAAAGCAAAAGCTATATCATGTGGAAGTGTTTATATGCTACCACAGTCAACAAGTTCTAGCTGATGAGTTTAATCAGAAATTATTATTAAACCAAAAGCTTGGCTAAGAACATGAGCTCTTTGATCAACTTTGTCTTCTTGGTGAACCCGTCATTTATTCATGCTTCTACTCCATGTGAATAAGGTTTAATTGTAAATATAAAATATCTCTTTATAAGATGTTTCTCATCACTTAATTTTGTGATATATATTGACACAGGAAGTTTGACAAATAGTATGGCTCAGAAAACTTATATTTGTTAGTAATGCAGAAAAAGCTTTATCCTGTCAAATAAACTCGTTTGTTTTGGTTTTATTTCCTATAGCATGAGGTTTTTTTTTTCCCTATGCTCTGTTTCTCTTGAACTGTGTTATAACATATTGGGGGATAAGACTGCTAACTAATTTGGGTTTCTAAACTTCAACCTTATACTCTAGTCTTGCTGACATTTTCAGAGAATGTGGATGGAGGAACAACGATTCTTTACCTGCATGCGAAGATCCATGTGTTGTCTGTTTAGAAAGACAGTGCACCGTGGCTGCAGAAGGTAAATTTCTCTTAAAAGACTGTCACAACTATCTATATCTGTCTAAACTTCGTGATGTGTATTTGTATACAATTAGACAAGATTTGGATTGTTGAAGTGACTAGTTCTGGGGTCACAACTCAATCTTTGCATTCAAAGCTTGCTTTAGGTTTTTGCTGAAATTGTTTGTTTGGAACTTTCCTGAAAAGTTAATGGTCTGTTCTTCTCTCCATCGGAACAATAGGGCCATTTTGCTCATTACTAAGCTTTCTAAACAGATGAAATATAACCAAGGTATATATATAGAATAATGAGCATTCTTAATGCCCGTTTACCAAATGAAATGAATGAAGAGTACTGGTGGAGAAGAAGAGAAGCAAACGAAAGGCTTTTATAAAAAAATCTTGTAAAATCGAGAAAGGGTAGTGGTGTAGAGAAAATGAATGAAGTGTAATCATCATTCTTTTGGCAAATTGAAATACAAACTTGCATTGTGAGGGCTCATAATAAGTACTGGTGATGCGGTAATACTATATTTAGTCTGGCTTAGAGGCAATACCTACCATTAGCCTGGCTAGAGGCAAATACATTTACTGAATGCTGTATATTTTGTTGAGTGCAATGGTCAGTTTCCATGTTAAGGCTACTGAACACAGTAAATGGCTTCACCTACAGTAGGAATCTTATTATGTTAAATGGAAACCTTTGTCCATTTAATTGGAAAGTGTTGTTCTAGCTGAACACAGTAAATGGCTTCACCTGCAGTTAGAATCTTATTATGTTAAATGGAAACCTTTGTCCATTTAACTGGAAAGTGCTGTTATAGCTGAACACAGTAAATTGCTTCACCTAACTTAAATGGGAGCCGTTGTCCATTTAACAGGAAAGTTTTGTTATGCTCTCTCTCCTGCTATTCACGGAGGGTTTTCTTTGGCATGCTGGCATTGATGTTTGGTGGCAATAGAACTTCTAGATTATCATACATTAGATTGGTCATTGTTCTACGGTGCCCCGGACAGGTGTTAAGGTTGTACAACATAAGGTAGTAATGAATTGCAGTTTCTGTGTTCCCAATAGGAGTTGGCCCTCTAAAGGTTTGGATAATAAGAGCTGCTAATTAATGGTTGTTTTCTTTAGATTGTTTTTCAATTGGACATTCCTTTTCTGTCTCTTCGATGATTTCAAATTCATGAAGATCACTTGTATCTGCATGTACTTGATTTTGGTTGTTAGAACTTCCTTTGAAGCCTCTTATCTATAGAGGATACTGATGGTGAACTGAGGTGTAGTTTGGAGGGCATCTGTTTTGAGGTGGTGTACCTTGCAGTTGAAATCTAGATGAAGTCACATCACTTAATTGTATTGGGTACATCAAACCAAAGAAAAGTTTAGTATCACCATGGTAACTTGAAAATGGAAAAGACGTTTGAGCGATGAGTACCTCTGAGAACGTGAAGCTACCACACGAATGATTTTCAGACAGAAATAGACTGAACTAATAACAGCCTTCGAGTTCAGCAAACTTGTTATTATATATTATTAATTTCCTGTTTTTTTGAAAATTCTCAGTTAATTGCACACTAGGTAACACTTGGTTTCTTTTGAATATATATATTTTATCTTGTGGTTCTATTGGCATATAGTTCTGTTATGCATAAATTTATCTGTCTCCAAGGACAATGACAGAATTCATGGTGCAGGTTGTGATCATGAGTTCTGCACAAGTTGTGCCATGTACCTTTGTTCTACAAACTGCAGCACGACTGCAGCTCGTGGTCCCTTGGGATCAATCGCATGTCCTCTATGCCGGAATGGCATAGTTTCATTTGTGAAGCTTCTAAAAGTAAGAACAATGGTGAAGGATCTGGCAAAAACTAGTTTATCCCTATCATTTTGCAGCTGTTCTTTTGAGGAACCAGAGACAACCCCCTCAATAACCACCCCATTATGCAAGCCCAGTTTTCGTTCCTCGAAAAAATCTTCGCTGGGATATTTCCGGTCCCGAAGCTTCCAGAAGTTCACATCTATCAAAGTCGCCTACAGCCTCTGCATGGGAGGAGCAGGGAGTTTGATTCCCTGCTCTGCTCGTAGATGTTCGAGATCAGGCTTCAGAAGAGCAACTTCTCAGCCTGAGGGCAGAAGGTCATGGCTTTGTGCACTCGATCAACAAGCAATGACTAGCAGCGGACGTTGAATAATTGTTTTAATTCTTTTTTTCTTTGATTTTTTTTCTTCTGGAATCTTGAGTTTTAAGTGATTTTCCATCTCATTTTTGTCTAGTGTGACTGAAAAACATTTGCTACTGGGGTGATAATTGGAAGGGCCGTAAATATACATTCATTGAAAAGAAATCTGTACCAAGAAAAAAGAAAAATCTTCAGTGAATTCACTGACCGAGTTTGAGCCAATTAAACTGTTTGAGCATCATATTCTGAACTGAAGTTCATCTGACTGAACTTGGGAATCTAGCTTACAAGCTAGAAATATTTCACCTTGTTTTGTTAGCAAAATGACATTTAACTCACCCTACATGAATATTTCGGAGTATGGTGGATACAAACCACGTTTACTGGTCTTGGGCCAGGGATGCAGTATAACAAATATTCCCAGGAACCACGTTTACTGGTCTTTTTGCTCGTAACTTCACTACCTGAGTACATACATTACATAAAGCCATAAAGGTATCAAACGAATGCAGAGAGAAATCTGAACTAGTATTCAAGGCAATATTACAGCAGTTTTTACATTACTTGAGATGATACACATGCATGCATCATATCCTAATATTGAATAAATAAAAGTGCAGCCGGAGTTCATATCTTGGAACATAAAGCTCAAGAGGGATAGACAAGGAAGGTTAAGAAGGGTGTAGAGGGAGGTTAGCGAGGCAATGGACAGATCGAAAAGTCTTGCAAGGTCAAGAAAATGAGACGGGAAGAAATCATGAGACATTTAACCGAAGACGAGATGAAATGCTAAGAAAAATGGTGAAAGCACCGGTGAAGAAGGAACCATGGAGGGGGAGAAGGTAGAAACTGTGAGGGGGGGAATCAGAAATGCAGAACGCAAGAGAAAAGAAAGAAAAAGAAAATAAATAAATAAATGAATGTTGGAAAGCTCAGTTAGGATAACACCATCAAATAACAATTTTCACAGTCTGAAGCTGAAGCTGAAGCTGCTGCTGCGGCTTCTCCTTCATTCTCCATTTGTGGTATTCGAACCAAGAAGTTGGAAGTGACTTCTCAAGTGAAAGCAAGTCCATTTTGACCAGCAAATTAGGAGAAGAGAAAGTAAAGACAGGAGGAGGCATTGAGTTGAAGAGGGACTAGTGTCTACTTATCAGGTGCGCTGTGAAGTGATGTGAATGGTTAAGAACTACGAAGACATGGTTTGAGAACAGATGGATGGGGGGGTTATATATAGTGAAATCAGAGAGATCGAGAACAGAAATGAGGAGGAAATAAATTAAAATAAAACAGAAAGGGCTGACATATATTCCAAATATGTTTTTATTATACATCAAGTCAAAAAGCATCAGATTGGTCATTGGGGTTGCTATATATATATATATATATAGAGAGAGAGAGAGAGAGAGAGAGAGTATTGGGAATATGAGATATATGTATTGCATGGTGTGGTAGTAGTGACTAGTGATATCACTGATATGAGATAAGGGGGAAGAGTGAGGGAGTGACTCCGTAGACTGCAGAAGAAAGCTGCAAAGAGGTGTGATGAGTAGTAATGTGACTTACCATCCTTCTCTGTCTTTCTGACTCTCTTCCGTCTCGTATCTTTTACCTTCTCGATTACGCAATTCAATTCATTCGAAAGAATAAAAGGTTTCACAGATTTTTCAAGCTTCTCAGATTTCAAATGCATGCCAACATTTGATAAAGAAGCAAACAATATATAAGGTTGAATTGGTTGTCCAATAATGAAGGCATGTAAGTTTGTAAGAGAGAAACAGTAAGCATGCAAAGGACAAAGGTGTTTGTTTGACTATATAGCAAAGGCCAAAGGGGCAAATCCTCACAATCAATTTGCCTTTAAGATTCTTCATTATTCCCTGTCCATATGTTATGGACCATATGCATTACTGTGTGGGGTTTGAATTTTCTGATAGTCTGATGCATGCATACAGTGTTGCTGATACCAAATTCCTGCTGGGTTTCAGAAGATCTTGAATGCAAATTAATCATGGCATTATTAATGTGGTATTTTGAATTTTATTAACAACATCAAAGATTTCATAAAAAGGGTGATTATAATCATTTAGAAAGCGACCACTCTAGCCAGAAAGTAAGCAGCAAATCTGGTAATGGCAATTCAGTTTTGATTTACTCGACGTATTATTGTGTAGTGACTGATTCAACTTTGTTTTTACCAAAAGAAACCTAATGCTACCCTATATATATTTGACAAGATAATCTTACCATAATCACCCGAGTATCAAGATTAATTGCAATGTTCAAGGCCACAACATAAGTTACAAGTCATAACCTAGCTTGCTTCAGAGTTCTGAGGCCTGATACTCATGAGAAATCCAATGTAGAAATAGGATCAATAGACTGGCCAAACGAGATCTTTTGGTGCTTGTAGAGTTGTAGTAGATGAGTTGAAAAAAATAAAACCATAAAACAGCTTTGCAAATAAAGCTGCATATATGGCTACAAAAACCCAGAATCAAGATGAGTATTTCTTTTTCAATGCATGATCTTTCTCCTTCCGTCATTTCTTTATTGTGGAGCTTTGCGTTGTATGGGACTGTATTGAAATATTGTATTGTTTAGGAGCTTAGCCAATTGCTAGGGATAGCCAGCATTAGGAGGTAGCTAGGGTTTATCTTTTCCCTCTGTACGTGTATGAGTTGTTGCTTCAGTTCTGGTGAAAATAGATAGGAGAGAGCAACTATTCCAGTACTGGGTTTTTGACAGACAATACACTAGTATGAGAATAATGAACTTTCCAGATTCAACTTTGGAAGAGAAGAGAGTGTCGTCCACACAACTCATAAACACAGATGAAGCATGCTTCTTCAGAGTGTTGGGCGCGTGGGTGAAGTGAGGGTTTTAGGATCTTTTTCCAGAAAATTGGTCAGACTTTAAATTTTGGTAATCATCACGACCTTTGTGATGGGACAATACATGGTCAATCAATCAGTCTCTTTTTTAGTTTTTCTTGATTAATTTTTATATATTGTTTTTATTTACTTCTATTAGTTTTTTGATATTGCTGCCGCCTACGTAAGACTAAAGAAAAATATAATTCCAATGAGCAAATAACGAGGGCCAGTAACATGCATTCTACGCCACCAATGCAGTGCGACTGCAACGTCCAGAATCTGATGCCCACTGCACGCTTGTGTGTCATTGATCTCTCTCCCTATCATTTTCTTTTTAGCATAATAAATTTTAGAGCCAACGATTGGTCTAAAATTAAAACTTATATTCAAATTTTTTGGTTAACCAAATCAAGTGTTCACGAAAGCAAATTTGCTCACCATTCTTATTTACCGACCATCATCCCCACCCACCACCTAGATGAATGATAGGTGTCCATTATGTTTAGTTATTCTAACCATGATTAACAAACATGTATTTATAATAATTAACAATATTGTTAATTAATTTTACATTAATTCTTGTTTTTTTTTCTAAAAATCTGCTTTTTTTTTTCTTTTTCTTTTTTATCTTCTATTAGTTTTATAAATGAATTTGCAAAATATTAAAACTAAAACCCAGTAAGAGCTGCAGTTAGAGCACATAACCAACTAAAACCACAAACAAAAAATACAGAGAAAACGAATGAGATTTGCTTCCAAAAACTCAACTATCTGGCACAGATCTACAGTCAAAAATGAAGACCCAACATTTGAAATCAAACAATTTCTTTGCTTAAACACTTCAAAATAGATGAGGTCTCCAGCAGAAGCATAGGCTCCATTGAGAAAGTATATCCTCTGCAGTTCTTATTGGGTTTTAGTTTTTCAAATCATATTCTCCACTCATATCATGTAGAAGAGATGATTTCTTGAAAAAAGAAGCAGATTTGTTTAGAGAAAAGAAAATAAAAAAAAAAGGTCAATATAATTAATTATCATAAATACATGCTTATTAACCATATATGGTTAGAGTGGTTAAATACAATGGATAGATGTCATTCATCTAGGTGAGTAGGGATGAGGGTGTGTGTAAGTAAGGGTGGGGAGCAAATTTGCTTCCTAATATTCACATAGGTTTTGCATCTCCAACCATTGAAACAAAACTCAAATCTATTTAATCATTTTATATTATCATTTAATCACACATGGAGTAAAACTCAAATCTATTTTAATAATTAATCATTGTTTAACCATATTTTATCACACATAGTTATTGTAATTAATAAAATCTGACAAGAGGCCCGCACTCACTCACTCTCATAAATTATAAGTTTGGTCATATTTGGTTGAGTCAAAATATAACACATTTTAGGTAAATCATATTTTAGCTCAACTTAGAGAGTCGGTTGGAGATGAAATTTTACAAAACCCAAACCTATTACAGGGTTTAGACCAAGGGTTGGAGATGCTCTTAGGATCCTAAAATTTATTAAAATAGATAAAATTGTGTAAGTTGACCCTGAGTTTGAGATTTGTTAAAGCATATGCACACGCCTCGGGTTTGGTAGATAAGTTATGACGTGTTGGTAAACAGAAAAGAATTCGGTTAATTGTTTCCATGAATGAAAATGTGTACTTTGTCGTGGTAGAAAGTTGGAAGAGAATTGTTGATGGAACAATTTAACCTAGCGCTTATTGGAGTCTGAGGTGAAAAGAATTAACCTCTACCCCTTTGCATGATTTGAAATTTCGACATCCCGGTTCTTAAGTTAATTTACTTGTATTTACTTTTGTGTTACTTTGACCTTTTACTGTTTTGAGTAACCGTTTACTACTTAAGGACTTTAAAGTTGACTTTTTGTTGGGAAATTATTTTAGGAAAACTTTTTAAAGGAAAATTTCTTAACCATTTACAACTTTTGTGTCGCCGGATTCTTCATTTTTCGGCCATCAATCCGGGAACCAAGTACTAGGTTTAGAAGTTGGTGGCTCGTGTAGCATAAACTCAGACGGATTTTGATCAATTCGATCTAGGTAAGGAGGATTGAAGATTTTCGAATTTTAGGGTTTGAGATTTGGGATTTTTATTGTTCTGTTTCGATTACCTTAGTTAGGCTTGAAATTGATTTTCGGGCTAGTTATGAAAGTTGTTTAGAATGTTGAGATGAAGATTATATCAAATTTAAGCCATTGGAGGCGGTCGGATTTTGGGTGGCCGGCTGCCGCTACCTCTTTTGTGTGGTTTTTCAAACTATTTAGATAATCTATTTAGAGGAGTCCAGTGATGTTAAGTTTGTGAATTTTGGGTTGAAGTTGGTTGAAGTTTGAGAATTTTCAAAATTGGTTTTATCAGTATATAATTTAAGAAGATCCAACCGTTGGATTTCCTTTGTATCAATTTTAAAATGTTAGAATCGATGAATTAAGGTTGTGGTAGAGTTTGGTGTGAATCTGGTAAGCTTAACCTTAGTAAGGGTACGTAGTGTGTTAAGCGGAAGAGTTTTTGTGTTTATATTTAAGTATTCATTTTTCTAAAATTGAAGATTGGTCATAAGCATGGTTATTATGCTAGGATACGAGGAAACCTTGCTTGAGTGGCAATTCGGATATCGTCAGGCTTATGCCTAAATTTATGAGTAGACACTTTGGTTTTTAATAAATATGCATGCAAAAACTCAAAAATCTTTAGGATGAAAGGGATGCAATTTATGGAATTCCTCCTTGCACTTGCAATGCAACGACTGAGATTGAGACTTATATGGAGACGCATAAGACAATGAGTTCTTGATGGGGCTCAATGATGATTATGCCACAATCCGGAGCAATATCATTGGAATGGATCCTTTACCTACTGTGAGCAAAGCATATGCCATGGCACTACATCATGAGAAACAAGCAGAGGCTTCTAGTGGAAAGGTTGTTGTGCTAAGAGAGACGTCTGCGTTTGCGGTCAAGAAATTTGGTCGAGTTTCTAATGCTACAGATTGAGAAATCAAGTGTGAAAAATGTCACCTGACCAATCACAACACTAAGAACTGCAGGGCACATCTAAAGTGTACCTACTGCAATGGCAAAGGTCACACTTATCACTGTTGCCATAAGAGAAGAAATGCAATGGAAGGAGGACAAGGAAGCTCAAGAGCCAACCATGCAACTTTGTCAAATGAAGGCAAGGATGATGTGACTAAGTTTTCATTGTCACAAAGTGAATGTCAGCAAATGATGGGGCTTCTGAGCAAAATCAAACCAACAGCTGCTAATAACAATCTTGTTGGTAATGTCCCTAACTATGAGGAATTTGCTGGTAAAGTATTTGCCCTCTCACGAGACAACAAAGATATACCATGGATCCTAGACAGTGGGGCTAGTGATCATATAGTTTGTGACTCAGTCTTCCTCACATCATTACAGCCCGTGCACAATCGTAGAGTAAAATTACCTGATGGAAATTCAGCACTTGTTTCTCATATTGGAACAGTGTCATTTTCTCCACATTTTGTCTTTCACAATGTCCTTTGCTTCCCATTATTCTATCTAAATCTCATCTCCATTAGTAAACTTGCATTCGATTCCTTTTACATCACCGTATTTCTCAAAGATGTTTGTTTCATATAGGACCTTTGATCGGGGAAGATGATTGGGACGGGAACTGAAAGTGAGGGACTTCACTGCCTCAATTTTCCAAGGAAAGGAACATGCAATGTAGTCAGTACCAATGGCGCCAAAATTGATAGAGACCGAAACCGAGCCTTTCAATTAAAAATCTTTTGTGTCAATTGTAGTATATAGCAAATAAGGGTATCGTTATAAAAGCCAGGGATTGAGGGTACCTTTACAATTTACGTTATTTACAAAACAAGATAAAACAAAAGATGATATTACTAGAGATATGAGGTTTTGTGATTATAAACAAGAGAAAATAAAGAAACAAAATAAAGCAGAAAAATCAGATGAATGAGACGTTAGAGACTTGGAAATCCACCACCAAGTATGTTTCAAGACATGTTAACAACCAAAGCTTCAATCTATCGGTATCAATCAAGAACAACCCTTTAACGCATTGCGTAAGTCCTTATTACTTCCCTTGAATACTTAAGCAAGATGAACGCACCATTACTAAGCTTTTAGAATAACCGATCAAGGTATAGACGTTATCCTATCAACAAATTATTCTAAGCATTAAGATCAATGAAAGTTTGATTGAACAAGTATGCAAAACTAGTGTGGAACGCTTACCTAGCATGCAATCCTTTTTATTTGGTTTCACCTATTGTCCTATAAGTTTTACTACCTTGAATTAAAACGTATTAACCGTTTAGGAGATTAAATTACCTAATTTTAGCCACACTCACAAGTTCATAATGTTCTATGTTGTGCATACATAAACATAAACAAGCAAGAGTTCCCTATAAACCAAAACAAAATAAACAATTTGAAAGACTTAATAATTTGAAACCAAGGCTCAAAACAATATCTAAAACATTCTTAGGGCTTCAAACTTTTCCCCTAACTAAGAGAATTCAGCCACACATGGCTGCAAAATCACACAAGGAGAATAAAATATGACAAAGGAAAGGTAAACCGTGGATGATAGAGATCGATGATGGCTTGGCGGCTTCCTTGTGCGAGTCCACAACTACAGAGGTTCTGATGATATGAGATCGCTGGCCTCCTCTAATCTTCTCGTCCTCTCCTTTTTTTTCTTCCGTCCTCCTTCTTTTCTTCTGTGGTTAGGGTTATGAAACCCTCAAAACTCATCTATGGACTTGCCAATGTGGTTTGGGCCTCAAAATAGAAGTTTTGGTCCAAATCAGAAATTCAGGCAGACTGATATTTGGTCACTCAAACGGTCATAACTTCTTCTCCAAAACAGGTATTGACGATCCGTAAAAATTTCTGCAAAATAGACTCTTGTAGCTTTCCATTGATTTATGGCACATCTTCTGGATCGTTGTGAGCGGATCACAATCTTCTGTCGAAGTTGACTGATGATTTC
Source organism: Fragaria x ananassa (assembly GCA_034370585.1). Classification (NCBI taxonomy): domain Eukaryota; kingdom Viridiplantae; phylum Streptophyta; class Magnoliopsida; order Rosales; family Rosaceae; genus Fragaria; species Fragaria x ananassa. The sequence continues at coordinate 7,923,036 of CP139760.1, forward strand.
TGACAGATTTTCTGATTTTAATCCTTGCACGACATGGATTTTTTTTTCTTCAACATTTCTCCTCTTTCATCTCTTTTGAGCTCCTCGGATTTATTTATGACGTAAAAACATAAACTTAGTTAATATGAGTATCGTTAAAGGAATTACATAGCTAAATAGAGTTGGAAATACATTATAAACGTAACACTTTATGCTTCTATCAACAATGTCCTTTGCGTCCCATTATTCTATCTAAATCTCATCTCCATTAGTAAACTTGCATTCGATTCCTTTTACATCACCATATATTCTCAAAGATGTTTGTTTCATATAGGACCTTCGATCGAGGAAGATGATTGGGACGGAAACTGAAGTGAGGGACTCTACTACCTCAATTTGCCAAGGAAAGGAACATGCAATGTAGTCAGTACCAAAATAAAAGATCCATGGCATTAAAGGCTCGGACATCCATCCATGGCATAAAGCTTGTGATGCAAGTAATTGTTCCATTAGCCGTTTAGCTAAACTCACTAGGAAACCCAATCCATTGAGTATTTCCTCTAGCAATTCATGTTTTAATTTAATTCATGTGGACATATGGGGTGGCTATCACATTCCATCTCTCTCTAGAGCACAATATTTCTTAACTATAGTTGATGATCATTCAAGGTGCACTTGGGTTTACCTTATGCAACACAAGTCCGAGGCACGAGCCCTACTCATTCATTTTATCAACTTAGTTGACAATCAGTTTGGCCAAAGAGTGAAAGTTGTTAGGAGTGAATGGCCCATAATTCAATTGCACATAATTTTATTCATCCAAAGGTATTGTGCATCAAACTAGTTGCATCAACACACAACAACAAAATGGTGTTGCTAAGCGTAAACACAGAAATTTGCTAAATGTTGCATGTGCTCTTCTCTTCCAAGCACACCTGCCTAAGGAATTCTGGGGGATGCCATACTCACTGCGTCTTACCTAATAAATAGAACACTAACACCACTTTTGCAAGGGAAAACTCCTTTTGAAAAACTTTTCCATAAACCACCAAATTACTCTTATTTGCATGTTTTTGGATGTCGTTGTTTTGTTTCCACTCATCCACTCTGACCTAGCAAATTTGATCCACGCTCTACTGAGTGTATCTTTCTTGCACTACCAGAAGAAAGGTTATAGCCGACGAAAAAAAAAAAACCAGGCCTTTAGCCAACGAAAATTTCTTTCGTCGGCTAAGGTAAATTTTCGTCGGCTATGAAGTCCACTTTAGCCGACGAAATTTTCTTTCGCCGGCTATTTTAAATTTTCGTCGGCTATGACAAACTTTAGCCGACGAAAAAAAATTTCGTCGGCTAAAGAATTTATTTCGTCGGCTAAAGTTCACAAACCATGGCCGACGAAATATTTAAAAGTTTAGCCGACGAAATTCATAGTCGTCGGCTAAAGTGCTTTATATTTGCAGATCTGGGCAGCAGCAGCTCATTTCGAAAAAAACGGGAAAAAAAACGGGAGAAGAAAAAAAGGGAGAAAAAGTTTGGGTGTTGTCGAAATCTGTCCATAATCAGTTTGTGGAGCCATATATAGGTACGTATATGTATATATATGTTGATTAATTGAGTTTTATTTGAGTTGATCGATTTTAATTAGTGTGATTAATTGAGTTTATTGATTTTGATTGTGATTGAGTTGATTAATTTTGAGTACGTTGGATGTATATATATATATATATGTGTTGATCGATTTGGTTGATGATTTGAATTGATAATATATATGAATTAATTTGTTGTTAATAAATAGTAGATATATATATATATATGTTAATATTAATTTATAATATTATTGTGTTGATATGGTATGAAGTTGTTGATGATATATATGAGTTCATGATGATAATTTTGTAATTAATTAGTTGTAGTACGTACGTAGAATATATACTAAATGAATTGAGATTTTATATATGGCATGAAATTTTATTAATAATTAGCTAGCAGCGTTATAAATATATATATATTTTGTTATATTTTCAGGATATGGATAAGAGTTGGATTTCGCTTCCAAAATGGGACAAAAGATACGGTGCAGGAGTTATGAGTTTTCTAGAATATGCGATGGATAATGCTAACGGGAATACAATTTTCTATTGCCCGTGCACGAAATGTCAGTGTCGCAGCGATATGTATCGATTTCCCATTGACAAAGTATGGCAGCACCTGAGGAGTAACGGGTTTTGGGAGAAGTACACATGTTGGTTATATCACGGTGAAACATCATCAGGGGGTCCGCATGATCATGGCCAATTTTCCGAGACGGGCAGTGCTAGTACATCCAACGATCCAACAACGACATTCATCAACGACATGTTTCCTTATGAGAGCGGTGTATGCGCTCAAGGACAGTATATGCCTGACCCTGTGCAGCCCTTCCCTAGAGCTGTGAACACTGCTGGTATTGAAAAGTACAACAAACTGCTTGCTTTCCAACAGACCCCTGTGTACCCCGGTTGTCAGAAGACCGTTCTTGAAAGTGTGATGGACGTAATGAGGATTAAAGTTGAGACAAAATCGACCATGAAGGCTGTTGATGAGTATCTATAGTACACTGCTTCGATGCTGCCCAACGGTCATCGTCTTCCTACCACTTATCGGAAGGTCCGATGTATCCTGAAAGATCTTGGGCTTTCCTACATCAAGATCCATGCATGCAGATATGACTGCGTTCTCTTTTGGGGTAAAGATCCAGAAGGGAATGACCTTGGTGGCCTTGACGCATGTCCGGTATGTCACACTGACAGATATAAGCTGACTCCTGCAGGCAACAGGAAACCTGTAAAGGTACTTCGGTATTTCCCTTTGACGGATAGGTTGGAGCGGTTGTACATGTCTTCACACACGGCCGAAGCGATGAGATGGCACGCTGATAGGGAATTGCATGACGAAGATACCTTTATACACCCTGCTGACGGGGAGGCTTGGAAGCATATAAACAGGGAGTTTCCTCAATTTGCGTCAGAGGTCCGAAATGTGAGGCTCGAGCTCTCATCCGACGGGTTCAACCCTTTTGGGAACATGAGTCTGCAATACAGTATATGGCCGGTGATTTTGGTACCATACAGCCTTCCCCCATGGATGTGCATGAAGAAGGAGTACAATATGTTGAGTTTGTTGATTCCGGGGCCCGGTTATCCGGGGAAGTGTCTCGATGTGTACTTGAGACCTTTGATTGAAGAGCTTAAATTTTTGTGGGACGTTGGTCATCCCACTTATGACAAGTACACGCACGAGATGTTCCAGATGCATGTCATGGTTGTTGGCACCATCAGTGATTTTCCTGCCCGTGGGATGTTGTCGGGCAACGTTGTTAGGGGATACAAGGCTTGTCTAGAGTGCCTTAGCGATGAGGGGAGCAGCAGTCATTGCAACAAGATATGCAGATTGGGTCACCGTGCTTTCCTTCCATATGATCACGAATGGCGGTTCGATGACAAGGCATTTGATGGGACCCTAGAACACGGCGTGCCTCCCAGAAGATGGACGGGGGAAGAAATTTTAGCGGTGCTTAATGAGTACGATTTTGGGCAGCTCAGCAATCATCCCAACATTGTGGCGGCAATACCTGAAAGACCCGACAGGTACAAATTCTGGACACATAAGAGCATATTCTGGGAACTCCCATACTGGAGTAAGTTGTTGATCAGGCACTACCTGGATGTGATGCACATAGAAAAGAATGTGTGCGACAGTGTGGTGGGCACAATGCTGAACTTGGAGGGTAAGACGAAAGACGGTCCTAAGGCACGCATTGATCTAAAAAAATGCGGAATAAGAAGACATTTGTGGTTGAAAGAAGGGAAGAAAAAAATGCCTCAAGCTCCTTTCCCTGTTTTTTTACTTTAGCCGACGAAATATACTATAATTCGTCGGCTAAGATGTTTTTTGCCGACGAAAAAAGCCTTAATTCGTCGGCCATAGATGTTTTTTATTTTTTGCCTTCTCACACTTTAGCCGACGAAATACACTGTTATTCGTCGGCTAAGATAGTTTAGCCGACGAAACAAGACTTAATTTCGTCAGACATAGATGTTTTTTATTTATTTTTATTACACACTTTAGCCGACGAAATACACTGTTATTCGTCGGCTAAGATAGTTTAGCCGACGAAACAAGACTTAATTTCGTCGGCCATAGATGTTTTTTATTTATTTTTATTACACACTTTAGCCGACGAAATACACTGTTATTCGTCGGCTAAGATAGTTTAGCCGACGAAACAAGACTTAATTTCGTCGGCCATAGATTTTTTTTATTTTTTTTAATTACTCACTTTAGCTGACGACATACACTGTAATTCGTCGACTAATATGGTTTTTGCCGACGAATAACCTAATAATTCGTCGGCTATAGTTATTTTTTTAATTTTTTAATTACATACTATAGCCGACGAATATGTTAGGGTATTCGTCGGCTAAACCCTAAAATATTTCTATTACCTACTATAGCCCTATGTTCGGTTGTTATTTTGAGTAAAATTTTTATACGACTTGTTGCGTGTCATCGGTTTAAAACTATTTTCAGTTGGAGGTCCGGCCAAAATACGTAATTTAGACGGTCGAACGACCTTTTCCGTGCGTTTAGGGGTTTGACTTACGAGATTGACCGTCCGGATCGAGCCCTTATTCTTTTCGGATCAAGTTGAATTTTTTCCCATACATGTATTTTATCATGATGGTCAGATCTGACGGCTGGATTTGTGTTTCTCAAGTTTGATCATCACGATCACAACATGTGTACTAATGTTGTATAACTTGTTTACCAAGTGTTATGTAAATGTTCCGTTTCAAAAACAAACTATACGTAGATCCTTCAACCGTAAAAAAGTCGTGAAATAAGACATGACTAGAATGGTGAAATACGTCTACGGTTGAAAAATCACGGTATTCCGGTCATGTCTCGGTGCCGATAGTTGCGGTCAATGCAATTTTTCATTCTTTCTCCCTATGGGTAGCCCCGGGTTCGGTGGTTATTTTGCGTAAAATTTTTATACGACTTGTTGCGTGTCATCGGTTTAAAACTATTTTCAGTTGGAGGTCCGGCCAAAATACGTAATTTAGACGGTCGAACGACCTTTTCCGTGCGTTTAGGGGTTTGACTTACGAGATTGACCGTCCGGATCGAGCTCTTATTCTTTTCGGATCAAGTTGAATTTTTTACCATACATGTATTTTATCATGATGGTCAGATCTGACGGCTGGATTTGTGTTTCTCAAGTTTGATCATCACGATCACAACATGTGTACTAATGTTGTATAACTTGTTTACCAAGTGTTATGTAAATGTTCCGTTTCAAAAACAAACTATACGTAGATCCTTCAAACGTAAAAAAGTCGTGAAATAAGACATGACTAGAATGGTGAAATACGTCTACGGTTGAAAAATCACGGTATTCCGGTCATGTCTCGGTGCCGATAGTTGCGGTCAATGCAATTTTTCATTCTTTCTCCCTATGGGTAACCCCGGGTTCGGTGGTTATTTTGCGTAAAATTTTTATACGACTTGTTGCGTGTCATCGGTTTAAAACTATTTTCAGTTGGAGGTCCGGCCAAAATACGTAATTTAGATGGTCGAACGACCTTTTCCGTGCGTTTAGGGGTTTGACTAACGAGATTGACCATCCGGATCGAGCCCTTATTCTTTTCGGATCAAGTTGAATTTTTTCCCATACATGTATTTTATCATGATGGTCAGATCTGACGGCTGGATTTGTGTTTCTCAAGTTTGATCATCACGATCACAACATGCCAAATGTATAAAGGTTTAGCCGACGAATTTCAAATGTTAAGCCGACGAATTTCAAAGGTTTAGCCGACGAATTTCAAAGGTTTAGCCGATGAATTTATGTATAGCCGACGAAATTTTAATCTTTAGCCGACGAACAAATTATTTCGTCGGCTAAAGTCTTCGGGTTTTAATTGCGAACCCTAGCCTCCTCCCTCATTTCCGCAGTTTTTCAACCCTAGCCTCCTCCCTCCCGGTCTCCTCCCTCCTCCCTCCCTCTCCCGTCGCCGCCTCCTCCCTCCTCCCTGCCTCCCGGTCTCCTCCCTCCGCCCTCCGCCCTGCCCTCCGCCAGAAACAGAAGAAGAAGCTGCCAAAAAGAAGATCTCGTGGAAGTATTGAGGTATGGAACCGATCTTTTGCATTCTGATTTCTATGGTGGCAGCATGAACATCAGCATTCCATTTCTTTTATTTCTAGTTGAGATTCTTGTATGTTGTTTCTCTATGATTAATATTGTTTAATAATGCATCTTACTAAATTGATGTTGATTTGTGTTAATTTAATTTGTGTTAATTTAATTATGTTAGTTTATGTGTTTATTTTTGAATATATGTGTTTATTTTTGAATATATGTGTTAATTTATTTTTGATTTCGAATTTAGTTTTATGATATGTTAGTTAATTTATGATGATGTTGATATATATAATATTGTTATGTAAGTAAAATATATATATATATATATATATATATATATCTATATATATATTGGTATGTGTATCTATTTATTGAATAAGTATAATTTTAAATATGTATAATTTTTTATAAAAAAAGACAAAATAATCTAAAGTCTTAGATTAATATTTTAAATTGGATGAGCGGCTTTTTTCGATCGAAGAAGAGTTCGAAGGGCCAAAGGTCCGAATCGTCTGAGGGAACCTCTAGCAACCCTCAAACGACGTTTCAGGGCCACATGACAGCCAGACGTGCGAGCCTTCTGGAGACGGCGCCGGAGGTGCCCCTTTCATCGAGGCAGGCGGCCGTCCCTCGTTCCCCGAGGCCCTTGTGGCCTCAGACGGAGGTGTCTGCACCTCGTATGCCCGAGATACACCGGGCGCCCACTCCGGGTCCTACTTCTTCGGATAGTGGGTCATCTGGGGTACAGATGCCGCCGCCTCATCTGTTCCTTCCGCGGATGATACCGGCGATACCTGTAGTCGATGGCTCAGGGACGCCGATTTATCCACTGCCCCCGCCAGTGGCTCCATCAGCGGCGTACCGGTTCCTGCCTTTTGATACGCCTCTTATTTCTGCGAGGGTATCATCATCGGCGACAGAGCCGGAATCCGTCGCGAGCTCATCAGGTAATCAGTGATGCATGATTACTTTTAAAGGGTCATATATATTTTAATAATCAATTTGGCCGAATCATGTCATAGGCACAAAGAAGAAGAGAGGCCCCGTCACAGGGAAAGCTCTCGAGAAGATGGTGAGTACCATGGGGAGGATCCCCATCGATACTGACGGGGATGGCCACGCAGTATCGGGCGGGAAGTCGAGGACGTACTCCGGCCGCGTGGGTGCTCTCATTAGGGATAGAGTCCCTATGTTGTGGTCCGACTGGGGCGAGGTCCCGCAGGAGGTTAAGGACATGGTTAAATTGTTGATTTCTCGAAAAGCTAAACTAATAATAAACGGTTAAATGCAGGTGTGGTTTGAGGTTCCCGAGCACCTGAGGGACAGCTGGGCCGACGTTGTGCATGGGGTAAGGTACGTTGGGAAGTTAATGAAAAACAAAATTGTATGTGATATTAATAATATTTCTAATATTTTTGTTGTATCTGTAGGTACAATGAGTGGAAGAACGAGCTGCGGACCCATTGGACTAAGCACGGGAACGCACGTTCTGGTACCCCTACTGAGTTCCAGTACAGGGAGTACGAGTGGCGTTGGCTTCTGACATCAGAATTCAACAACCCTCGTAAACAGGTATTTAAATAAATTAATTAGTTAATTTAAAAATAAGTACGTGCGTTTTAAAATATTCTACTAATAGTTTACTTTTTTCTTTGAAGGCGGTTTCCCGGGTGAACTCTCAGAACCTGCAACGCAACACAAGGAACCATCATGCCGGTTCTAGACCGTTCGGTGTCTTCATGGACGAGGCGGCCAAGGAACATCCAGAAGTCAACCCATACGTCTATACGTACGAGAAGGCATATCCTGACTCCCAGGAGGATATTGTAAGTCACTTTACGTTTTTAAATTTTTAAATTTATGTAAAAATTTTAATTAATAATTTTTTTCCTATCCATATAGGCGAGGGTGAGGGAGGCTAGTGACGAGGTCATGAGTACCTTAGTGAGGGAGGCATGGCCGGACACGCAGAAGGAAGAGATGTCCGAAGCCATGTCCCGGATCGACAATTCGGATCCGACGATTGGGGCGAGGATCATGGGCACAGCCTTCCCACCGAGAGGAAACAACTTCTACTGCCGAGGTATAGGAAAGAGAGGCGAGGGGGTCCTGAAGACCACTCCAGGATTTCAACGAAAGGCAACCTCGACCAGTAGCAGCACCACGTCCACGATCAACAGGACGACTCAGCTAGAGTCGGAAGTTCAGAGACTACGAGAACAGCAAGCTGCTCAAGCTGCTCAGGCTGCCTCGCAGATAGCCTATATTGCCTCGTTGGCAGCCTTTAATGCCGCGCAGGCAGCCTATGTTGCCGAGTTACATGCCATCCAGCAGGCCCAGCAGCAGCAGATGATCCAGTACATGCAGGACTTTGCAGCTGCCCAGATTCAGGGACTTCCGCCTCCGCCCATGACGCTACCCCAGCCGCCGCAACCTCCGCAGCAGCCCCCAGAAGATGACTTTAATTTAGACGATATAGACTTTACGTAGTTGATATATACTTTTATGTAAATTGATACTTTTATGTAGTTCATATATTCTTTTATGTGTTTGTTGTTAGTTATATGAAATTGTTAAATATGTCTTTTGCAGCTTGCATGGAATGGTAATTCAGAAATTTCGGGGTTTTTTTTTTACTGGAATGCACTTATAGCCGACGAAAAAAGCCTTAATTCGTCGGCTAAAGTTTTTTTTAAAAAAAATAAAAAAAAAGTTTAGCCGACGAAATATGCTTTAATTCGTCGGCTAAATGCCTATAAAGCCGACGAAAAATACTATATTTAGTCGGCCATAGATGTTTTATATTTTTTTATTACAAACTTTAACCGACGAATATTTTAAATTATTCGTCGGCTAAAGTTTGGAAGATAACCGACGACACAAAATGTCGTCGGCTAAGCTATAGACTATAGCCGACGAATAATGTCGTCGGCTATAGTTCATACTTTAGCAGACGAAATAATGTCGTCGACTATAGTATGACTATAGCCGACGAAATAATGTCGTCGGCTAAAGGTTGGACTATAGCAGACGATATTATTTCGTCGGCTATAGTATGACTATAGCCGACGAAATTTTTTGTCTCGTCGGCTAAAGTCATTACAGACGACCCTTTCCAGACGACACTATAGCCGACGAACCTTCGTCGGCTAAAATGCCTGTTCTGGTAGTGTTGGCTACCCTTATGGTCAAAAGGGATACAAGGTCTATAGCTTGGAGGACAAGATCGAAAGTGTTGGTGTCACGAGATGTCATTTTCTTTGAAATCGAGTTTCCTTATCAAACTGGTATCTTCACATCTTCGATTCCTACTAATTCTCCATCCCACAGTAATTTCTTTCCTTCTTTATCTCAATGACCTCACATTGATCAATATCAAATCTCCCCAAATCACTATGATTCAAACATTCAATCTCATCCCACTTCTTCCTCTGATCTTACTACTATCACTCCTCACTCACACCCTTCTCAATCTCTCATTGATCTACCACCTGGTCATTCCACACAAAATACATCATCACCAAACTTACATGTGCCACCAGATACGACCTCACCATCACCTTGTTTACCCCATCCTTCACTGCCACAACCACGCAAATCATCTCGACCAACCAAAACTCCGACCACATTGCAGGACTTTCACATTGATGCAGCCCTCCCTTCATGTACCGCTTCATCATCCTCCACGAGCGAGGTCACTCCTTCAGGTACCACTCATTCTCTTTCCCATGTTTTATCCTATGATAGGCTCTCTCCTACACATAAAGCCTTTAATGTTAAAATTACTCTAGAAAAGGAACCTAGGTTTTTTCTCATGCTGTACTTGAACCACGATGGTGAGAGGCTATGAATAAAGAGATTCAGGCTCTTCAAGAAAAAAAGACATAGAGTTTGGTGCCGCTTCCTGCTCATAAGAAACTAATAGGTTGCAAGTGGGTTTACAAGATCAGATACAACCCAGATGGCACAATAGAGAGATATAAGGCTAGTTTGGTTACAAAGGGATACAGCCAAGTTGCATGGATTGACTATCAAGAAACTTTTACTCTAGTGGCCAAGCTAACAGCGATTCAAGTATTACTCAGCCTCGCAACTATTCAAGGTTGGCATCTACACCAATTATATGTCAACAATGCCTTTCTTAATGGTGATCTCTATGAAGATGTGTACATGCAGTTGCCTCATGGTTTCAGATGAAAGGGGGAGAATAGGATATGCAAGTTGAACAAGTCATTATATGGCCTCAAGCAAGCATCGAGACAATGGTTTTTGAAGCTCTCTACTGCTTTCAAGGATGCCGGATTCAAACAGTCTTGGTCTTACTATTCACTATTCGTCCGAAACACAAATGGTAAATTCACAGCTTTACTAGTTTATGTTGACGATGTTATAGTGGCAGGAAACGATTTGCAAGATATCATGGAGACAAAACAGTTTTTGCAAGTCATTTTAAGCTAAAGGATATGGGTCAGTTAAGATATTTTCTTGGAATAGAGGTGGCAACGTCCAAGCAAGGCATTGTTTTGTGCCAACGAAAGTATGCACCGGAGGTTCTCAAACATGCAGACTTTCTAGGTGCCAAGCCTTCTCAATTCCCAGTTGAGCAGAACATAGAATTAACTCAAGGAGATGGGGATGTGTTAAAGGATGCTTCCTAGTATCGAAGAATGGTTGGGAGACTCATATACCTTACAATCATAAGACCAGACCTTGTCTACGTTGTGCATATCCTAAGTCAATTTATGGGTAAGCCTAGACAACCTCATCTAGATGCAGCGTACAAGGTTTTGAGATATGTTAAACAAATGCCAGGACAAGGAATACTCTTGCCTTCCACAAGACAATTGGAGCTTAAGCGTATTGTGATGCAGACTGGGCTCGTTGCAAAGACACAAGGAGGTCAAGCACTAGCTACTACATTTTTTTGGGTAATGCACCCATCTCATGGAAAACTAAGAAGCAAGGAACGGTGTCTCGTTCAAGTGCAGAAACAGAGTATAGGTCTATGGCCATGACATGCTATGAGATAACTTGGTTGCGAAGCATACTAAACGATTTGAATGGCAAACATGACATGTAGTTAAGCTCTTTTGTAATAATCAGGCTGCCATTCACATAGCATCAAACTCCATGTTTTATGAACGCACAAAGCATATTGACATTGATTGCTATGTTGTATGTGAGAAAGTGTAAAGAGGACTAATCAAGACTATGCATATTCGAACACAAGAACAACCAGCTGATTTGTTCACCAAACCAGTGAGTTCGAAGCAATTTTATGTCCTATTGAGCAAGTTGGGTGTAATTAATTGTAACATCCCGAATTTTCAAATTTTTCAAAATTGATTTTTCTTCTTATAAATATAAACTAAAGGTCGCCACGAGTTCTACGTATTTTTCGGTGAATTTTTCAGAGTTTCGAGCTATTTATAATTATTTTTCGAAGTTTCGACTATTTCCTAGACTGCTGACGTGGCGAGTTCTCATTCGTGGTTAGGGTGACATGTGACGTGTAATACAATTTCCAGCTGATATGATGACGTCATATATCATCCTTCTCATCTGATATGTGTCTCATGGGGAGACAAAGGTAATGTAGACCAATTAAAAGCGGACAAGTGTCCATTTCTCCTTCACAAATTCATCAAACCGATTTCCACATGTCGTCTTCCACTTCCTATAATTAGGCTGATCCATTCAGCCATTTCTCTACGCTCACTCTCTCTCTCAGTTTTCGTTGTAAAACTTCCACGGATTATAACTTTTGATCTGTAACTCTGATTTTGAATTCGTTAAGTGTTACAGGTTCGTTTCAACGTCATCTTCCATCCTAAAGGTTTGAGCTAGATCCAACGATGATTTCTAGATGACTTGTTTTAGGAGGCTCAGTTTACGATCGATGTTCTCAATGGGGATTCATATTGACGATGTGAGTGGATTTGTGTAATATGTTTCAAATATTCTTATTTGCTATTAAAATAGTCGAAAAACATGATTTTGATCTATTTACGAAATATCTCTCTGTTTTCGAGTAAAGCATGCCTATTTACAAAATATGTGGAGTTTTATATATTATGATGTGTTGGAGCCACTGTTTGACTAGTCATGAAATATATAAACTTCTTGATTAGTTATGTCGAAGTAAGGATGTGACACACATAGATATAAGACTTACATGTCATTAGGTTCCCGTGGGGATCACTAAATTGAAGGATATCCAATACGAAGGGATTGTGCGATGTGATGAATTACTTGATCCGATGTGTATACGATATACGTATTTTGTAGCGTGTGTAAAATGACATGGCTTTGCAAGTATATTACATTGGTCTACTTACTGAGCTCATGGTTTTGCTCACCCACCCATCTCTAATATTTTTGTAGAGAATTACTTAGGTTGTATCGAGCCGGAAACAGGTAGACGATGAGCCTAGAAGATAGTGCTCTTATTTACGTTCCGCTTTGCAACACTTGTTCATGCCTCGGAAACAACGTTTGGTGCTTAAAACCCGCCGATGCCTGGATTGAGGTGTGACATAATGATATCAAAGCAAACTAGGGATTAGATTAGGGTTTTAGCGTCTTAGCGTAGAGCCATAAGTGATTTTGGGTTTTTTAAGGTGTGGTGAATTTCAGGGACGAAATTCAGTTTAAAAGGGTAGATTGTAACATCCTGAATTTTAAAATTTCTCAAAATTGACTTTTCTTTTTAGAAACATAAAATAAAAGTCCCCCCAGTTCGGCAAAAAAGGCAAGGTAAGAAATCTTTTTAATTATTTTTCCAAGTTTCGTCGATTTCCTCGGACTTCTGACACGGCAAGTTTTCATTCGTGGTTAGGGTGACATGTGGCATGTAGTACAATATCCTGCTGATATGATGACGTCATGTATCATCATACTCATCTGATGTGTGTCTCATGAGGAGACAAAGGTGATGTAGACCAATTAAAAGAAGAAAAGTGTCCATTTCTCCTTCACAAATTCATCAAACCGACTTCAACATGTCGGCTTCCACTTCCTATAATTAGGCTGATCCATTCAGCCATCTCTCTCTCTCTCGAATTTTCTATCTCTAAGTTTTCGTTATAAAACTTCGACAGATCATAATTTTTGATATGTAACTCTGATTCTGAATCTGCAAGTGTTACGGGTTCGTCTCGATGTCCTCTTTCTATTCTAGAGGTTTGAGCTAGATCCAATGGTGATTTTTAAATAACTCATTTTAGGAGGCTCAGTTTACTATCGATGTTCTCGATAGGGATTTATATTGGAGAGGTGAGTGGATTTGTGTAATATGTTTCAAATATTCTTATTTGCTATTAAAATAGTCGAAAAACATGATTTTGATTTATTTACAAAATATCTCTATGTTTTGATTTATTTACAAAATATCTCTATGTTTTTGAGTGAAGCATGTCTATTTACAAAATATGTGGAGTTTTATATATTATTATGTGTTGTATCGATTGTTTGACTGGAACATGTGAACTTCTTAATTGGTTATGCCGAAGTAATTAAGGATGTGACACACATAGGTATATGACTTGAAGGTTATTAGGTTATCGTGGAAATCACTAAATTTAAGGATAACCAATAAGAAGAGATTGTGCGATGTGATGAATTGTTTGATCCAATGTGTATACGATATACATATTTTCTAGCTTGTGTAAAATGACATGGCTTTGCAAGCATATTACATTGGTTTACTTATTGAGCGTGTGATTTTGCTCACCCACCCATCTCTAATATTTTTGCAGAGAAGTACTTAGATTGTACCGAGTCGGAAACGGGTAGACGACTAGCTTAGAGGATAGTGCTTTTGTTTACGTTCTGTTTCGTAACACTTGTTCACGCCTCGTAATCGACATCTGGTGTTTAAAACCCACCAACGTCGGGACCTGTGTTGACATTAACATACACTCCAACTTGAAGGGGAGTATTAAGGAAAGAAATCTCTTGTGATTAAAAGTCTTATTCATTTAACAATATTCTGTATTATCTTAGATTTGTATTACCATAGTTAGTTTTAGAATTGTGGATTAGATTAGCATCCTTTGTGTATAAGAAGTTGTAATCCGTTTCTGGAGTAAATCAGGAATACAATTTCTTCTCAGTATCATTCTCATTACTCATCTCTCTATTTCGTCTTACCGTACCAGAAACAAGTAATGACCATTGACATTGACCAGTTCAGTTTAAGAATTGCAAACATTCATGAGTTTCTAGGTAAGCTCAAGTGAAATATGAGATTTGGGGTTGCTGATTAAATGGAAATAAGTTTGTTTTGTTAGTGAATAATGAAAAACAAGGGAAAAAAGATTGAGAAAAAAAAATATAGATAGCTACAAATCTGCCTGCAATTCTGTAACATCACCAAAATTTCTGATTGAAGAAATATACCCACCATTCTCATCAATTCCTTGATCAGATTCACCTCTTTCTGCAATTTTCGAACTCCACCATCAAATACCAAATCTCTTTCTACAATTTTCTCTTTACAGTCTTCATAGAGGTCCTCATGTAGTGACTTTAGTTGGGGGTTGTGGGAAGGAGAAAATGTCACACCCAATTTTCAAAAGATAATTTTCAAAAATTTGGGCATAATATATCTCAAAATGTCACTCCCAAAACCTATTTAACAACTTTCAAACTAAATTCAAAAGCTGAAAATGTAAATGTCAATAAACTCATTAACTGAGTTAAACATTATATCTTATTAATTACATCAATTTCAAAAGTTTAGTAAAATAAGAACGCTCACATAAACTTAAAAATAAACTGTTATAATATTCAAATAAAATGTACATCATCTAAAACCACGCCACTATGTCTTTGCCTCAACCCTGCTGAACATCACTTGCAGGTCTAACCCTACACTATGAATTGGTGCACCAGGTTGTAAAACAATAAACCTGGTAATATAAAAAGCCCGTATGAGTAACTCCCAAAAATTAACTCAACATTTCCAACATCCAAATAAAACAATTAATAACAATAATTAATTCCACAAATCCAACAACCAACATTTTCAACAACCAATAAAAACACATGAAACAATATAAGAACAAATATTAAAACAACATAACCAACACTTTTACAAATATATATGTACCCATGAGTCTCATATACCAATAAGGTATCTCCCATGACCTACAACAAACACATGTACTCATGAGTCCCAGATAATAATAAGTACCTCTCATGACCTACAACATCAATTCATGTACGCATGGGTCACAGATACCTTAAGGTACCTCCCATGACCTACAACAACAGAATGACTAGAGCTCTATTCCTAACCGTAACCAATCACCCGGCCAAAGGCTTGAAACCTAGTTTGACTGTCCAATATCAAATCACAAAATAATAATAACATCATAACCGTAACCAATCATCCGATTAAAAGCTTGGAACTCAGTTTGACTATCTACACAACAATTTACAATAGAGTAGAATCATCATAACCGTAACCAATCACCTGATTAAAGGCTTGAAACCTATTTTGACTATCTACATAACAAATCAAAATATAATAATATAATTGGAAAACTTGTTTTATCTTACCTATGAGTCGTTGACGATTAAACTCATATATTTAAAAAACAAACAATAGCATATTCTTTAATTCAACATCATCAACAACACAAAGAGCACATCATAAAAAAATATATCCTTCCACATATATATATTTATATTAATAAACATAGATATTCCCATAAGAATAATCTATCAAGAACCAACAATATTATGATCACATTCACATTAAAAATAATCATATAATAGGAAAACTTGTTTTATCTTACCTATGAGCCGTTGGTGATCAAACTCATATATTTTAAAACAAATAATAGCATATTACTAAATTCAACATCATCATCAAATGACCATAATATTCAGTCCAATTGTGAACTTTGGTAAGATTTACTCACCTAATTAATCTCGTTGCGTCTTCCACAAAACACAAGAGCTAAGCCAAGCCAATCACACTTCACCTAAAATTACACAATTAATAACCTTAGTAACTAAGTACTATAGGATATCAAACACCCTTAAACTAAACCTTGTCCAAAAGAGGACAACCTTCCAAGGTCATCAAATTTAACGACCCAAAACTGCTGCTTTTTACTCTCAAAACATAAACTCAAAACCTTGAACAAGTCTAAGATTAAACCTAGAACCTAACAAACAACAATGATTAACATAGCACCGAAAATGCATTACCTAATCAACACTTACCCTTATCACACAACAACACACTCACAACTACACAAACTAGCTAACACAATAGAAAACTCACTCATACTGCCCGGACCCGCTTCCACACGCCACCATAAACGGCGGCGGCGAGTGGGCTCCACGCACCATCACCAACTTTAAAATTTAGAGAAACTCCCAACAGCAAACTTGTAGATTGGAGTCAGGTGAGCAACTTTAATACCTAAAGTTTTAACCAATTTGGTTGGAATCGGCCGGAAAACGCCCCGAAACACCACCACGGACTCAAGCTTCAATCTGCAATTTCAGGGTTCAGAAACTCAAAATCTTGTTTCAAACTTTGCCTAGCCACAACCAAAAGGAGGAGAGGACCAAAACTCACCTAAGATTGCCCCTCGTCACCACCGAAATTGCCAACTTTTTAGTGAGACAGCAGCAGCTCCGTCACTTCGTGGCACCGTTTAGGCGACGAGACAGTGAGCGAGACTACCCCAGAAATGGAGAAGACGTCCGTGCGAACCCAATGGGACCGACGACATCCAATTTAGTGGCCAGATGAGGGAGTTATGTGCCAGAGAAAAAGAGATGCGTGGGAGTGTCGGGAGAGAGAGAGAGAGAGACTGATTTAGGGTTTCCAAAAATAAAACCTACCACTTTCTATTTATAAACTTCTCAAAATCGGAAAATAACTTCCTCTGACCATAACTTTTTCATATGACATCCGTTTTACGTGTGTCACGTGTTTACGAACTCGTATCGTCAAACTCTACAACTTTCATGAAGAAAGTTTTAGAAAATAACTTATGAAAAAGAAAGTCAACTTTTGGCCTCTTAAAAGTCAAATAACCTTAATAAAATTGACTCCCGAAACTTCAACTTCTCACTAATGAATAAGAATTTCCATAAAATAATCCTTCATTAATTTCGAAAATAATATAAGGAAATTAATCTAAAAATCTTGGGTATTACAAAAAAAATACTCGTTCTCTACTGATAAAGAAAGAGAGGAGTGAAAAAAAGAGAGGAATGAAGAAAGATAGAACTACAGAGAGGAAAAACATTTTTTTTATCCACAAACAACTGAAATGCTACAACATATCTAACGTGAGTCGAGCTCATGATCTCTCATTTACAAAAGGGAGACTGATGCCACTAGATTAAATGGTACTGTACGAGAGACAAAACATTTTAGGGATAAGATAAAAAGGAAAGGTAAAAATAAAATTTAATTGGTTTTATTTAATACAAAATAAATTCAAGCTAATGAAAATGAAAAATGATCCAAACAATGTCTCACTTTTTAGAAAAGTAAAGTTTTGGTATCTCACCTTTAGAAAACTTTAAAACAGTATCCCACATTCTTACCTTGACCAAAGTTTGGTATCTAGAACTGTTAGCTTCGTTAAAAAAACTGACGGCAATCATTTTTAGTCATAAAATGACTAATTTACCTTTAAGTTTTTATTTTATTTTTTAAATTATTTTTGAGAGAAATTCGTCATAACAGTACCTCATATTTTATTCCTTATAAACTTTAACACTTTAAGTTTTTAAAATATCAAAACGGTACCTCAAGTTTTCACCCCAACCTAATTTTAATACTTTTAACCGTTAGTTCCATTACGGGGGTTGTTATGTGGCAACATCTTTCTCTTCATCTCTAGTCTAGAAAAATAATATCACTTTTTCAATTATATGTTTATCTCTCTTCAACTCAATCACTGGCAAAACCATTAGAACTCAAAATTAGAATTGGTGACTGAGAGAGTTTGATGTTAGAGAATTTTTTGCGGTGCTTGAGAAATTGGAATTGGTGATGGATTTGGTTTATTTGGACCGGTTTCCTGATAGCTTGAAGCCGTTAATTCAAACCGTGGCTGAGATTCCGGTGATGGGGTTTGCAGTCTGTGGCAATACGTGGCTGAGAATGGAGACCATGATAATATTGTAGCTGAGGTGTTCAAGTCATTGGCACCCATAATTCTTCAGTTATAAATCGCAGCTGAGGTGTTCAAGATATTACTATCAAATAATCCCTTGCAATCTTCTTCTGTATTGCCTTGGCTAATTCATCTTCTTGATGAGACAAACCCTTCATTTTCTCAAGCCAAAGAGTAGTACTCATGGGTTTGAAGTCATGATCCAGGCATGTGGTGTACCTAGCTTAGTCGGCATTGTTATTGCATATATCGATTTGATGAATTGGATGGTGGGATTAGGAAAGACCACAAGAACGAATTCAAAGACTGTTGATACAAAAAAAAAGAAGAAAAAAAATTACAGAAAAGAAAAAAAATAATAATACTTTTCTTGTGCTACATGCACAAAACTTTTGAGTTCAATTTTAACTCTTGCAAACAACTGTTTGAATAAGAACACAGTACGAAACATCTTAACCAAACACTCTATATAAAGAGACCAAAGTCTCAAAGGGAGGGACAAAGAGGAACGAGAAGAGAACAAGCAAAGAAAACAGAAGAGTAGAAGAAAAAGCAGAGGAAGAAAAGAAAATAAGCGGCGAGCCAATAAGAAGGTGAAACTCTCATTCTAACTCTTTATTTTTTTGCAACATCTTTATCTTTCTGTCTCATCCCTTGCTTCGCCGGAAGTCCCGAAAGCACGACTACGACGACCATCTCTTCCTTCCCGAGCAAGGCCCCAAGGCCGTTCAAACCTCGAAGATTGTTTCAGATCATCTCAAGGTCGTCACCAAAAGAAAACTATGGCCGCTCGACCCCCTTTTCTACAAGATATATGGCCTTGCATCTTGCATAACTAGCCACACAAGGGGAATAGAGCAAACATTCTAAGCAACGCAAGTTTGAAGTTGTTTTGTCAACTATGAAGAGCAGGAACTTACACTTGACGTCTTGGAGAATCTCTAAGTAGATCGAAGTAAGCTTGAGTATTCAATACACGCTCTCGATCAAAGTACAGAAATAGAGGTGACATATCTTCATTTATAGAGGAGCAGGTCCTTCAACTTCGTCTCCCAATCGCATTCGATTTTGATCTGCAAACATGTTTCTATCCTCAAGATGATAATCATCGAGATGGTGACTGTTTCTACCTGTTACGTCCCGAGCCGGGAAGTGGTCGCGGGGCGGAACGAAGCAGAATTCCCGAGAGGCTTTCACCCGGTACCTGCACAAATGACAGCGTCACGGGGTCGGGACTGGGGTGGCCCAGTCTTCGACTCTCCGATGCCTAAGTGAGCTATGTGCACTTGTACGGGTAAAGGAATGAAAGTAGGAGAGAGTATATATATCTGAGTATGTGAGAGAGTATATATGTGAGTACCTTGAGCTTGTTTTATAGGCTAAGCTTGTGTACCATGAGCTTGTTTCCAATGTGGGACTCTTTGCCCTCCTTTGGAGTGTCTCCTCTTTTGGGGGTGTTTTGCCGCTAGAGTGACTTTGGCAAGCGGTTTGTTACCGGCCCTTCCTTCCTTGGATGTCTGTGAAGGGCCCACCAGGGCTATCTCGACCGGGTAATTGTACCGTATTCTCGGCTTAGCCAAGTATTTTGGCTATGTACTAACAAGTCCCCAGTCCGAGAGAGTTCTTGGGTGGGGGGTTATTCTAGAGATGTCGAGGATAGGTTTTACCCGAGAGTAGGAGGCATGGTGCCGAGTCCCCAAGTCCCCACGCGAGAGTCGCAAGGTGACGGGGGTGATGTTCTAGAAACCTGTTGGCAAGAAGAAAAGTTTAATGTTGCTTTAGCGAGGCAGTTCGCGCTTGGTTAGGGACTGTCGCGAGGTGGCCAATCAGTTCGCGCTTGATTGGGGACCGTGGCTATATGGCGAGGCAGTCCGCGCTTGATTGGGGACTGTCGCGAAGTGGCCAGTCAGTCCGCGCTTGATTAGGGACTGAGGCTATGTGGCGAGGCAGTCCGCGCTTGATTGGGGACTATCGCGAAGTGGCCAGTCAGTCCGCGCTTGATTGGGGACTGAGGCTATATGGCAAGGCAGTCCGCGCTTGATTGGGGACTGTCGCGAAGTGGCCAGTCAGTCCGCGCTTGATTGGGGACTAAGGCTATGTGGCGAGGCAGTCCGTGCTTAATTGGGGACTGTCGCGAAGTGGCGTTGTGGGCCGCTGCGTGGTGAGTCAGTCCACGCTTGATTGAGGAGACTCGCTACTGAGCGTTGCGGGCCGTTGCTTTGATGAGGCAGTCCACTTTTTTTTTTGGGAGTGAGGCAGTCCGCGCTTGATTGGGGATTGTCGCGAGGTGGCGTTGCGGGCCGCTGTGTGGCGAGTCAGCCCACGCTTCGCGAGGTGGTGTTGCGGGCCGCTGCGTGGCGAGTCAGCCCACGCTTCGTGAGGTGGCGTTGCGGGCCGCTGGGTGGCGAGTCAGTCCACGCTTGATTGGGGAGACTCGCTACTGAGCGTTGCGGGCCGTTGCCTTGATCTCTGAGGGGATCATCCAAATGCAGGGGCTTCCTCCCGTAACCTGTCAACTAAAGAGATAAGTGTCAGAGGGTTTAGGGTTTTAGAGGATCGACAAACCTCAGATTTGGGAAGCGTCCCACTTCACCCTCGATCGAGTGGGCATGAGCGCTTGGCTGTTTGCAACCAGCTTCATTGCTACTATGCAGATCCACTGTTTCACGGTATGAATTGGTGGCGTTTTGTCTGGGTTTATCAGGGGGGGAATGAAACGGTTCATATGTCTGTGATGTTGGTAGGAAGCCTAAAGTAAGAGTTTTGTTGTCGGGCTGGCTAGGGTTAAGGGGTGGCCAGGGGAACCGCGTTAGCCGCGTGGTGGGTCGCTATGGGGCGAATAGGTGGCGCTGTGTGGAAATGAAGTGTAGCATGTTTACATGGCAAAACACCTCATGGCATTTAAAGTGAGCTGCTAATGGGCGAAGTGTACATTGTTGGTGCCGCTACTGGGCTAAAATACATAATGTAATTAACTGAGATAGAGATGGAGGTGGTGAGCGTTCCAGGGGCGGGGCAGCACGCGACCATCACAATCTCGGAGATAGAATGTGGCGGGTCCTGGAGCGTCAACTATCTCGAGTGGGCCTTCCCACTTCGCCTTGAGACCAGTAGGGTGGGGAATGACCTCTTTCATGACCCAGTTGCCTATCTTCAGGGGGCGAGATACAACTTTTTTGTTGTAGTATCGGGCTATTTTCTGTTTGTTGTTGATGACTCTGAGGTATGCCTTGTCTCGGCGTTCCTCTAAGAGGTCCATATTGAGTCGTAGCCCTGTCGCATTTGTCTCGGGGTCGTAAGTTGTGATTCGTTCACTTGAGACTTCCATTTCTATTGGCACTACCGCTTCGGTGCCGTAAGCCAAAAGGTATGGGGACTCTCCCGTGACCGTTGTAGGGGTGGTGCGAAGTGTCCAGAGGATGTCCGGGAGCTTTGCTGCTCACAAACCCTTGTGGATGGCGTAAAAGATTGTTGATAGCTTCTTCAACAAGCGTTTCTTCAAATTGTTGTGCCTTGATCGGACAAGAATCCCCGGAATGTGTCATTGTCGAACTGGGTGTCATTGTCAGTAATGATGGTTTGGGGTACTCCAAAACGACAGTACAGGTTTCGCCAAAGAAAGTTGATTACTTTTTCAGTGGTGATTGTGGCGAGGGGCTCTACCTCAATCCATTTTGTGTTGTAATCCACAATGACAATGGCGTACTTGAACTGTCTCGGGGCTGTGGGGAGTTGGCCGATGAAATCGAGTCCCCATTGGCTGAAAGGTACCGGCGAGATGATGATAGAGAGGGGTACCGGGGGATGATGTGCAAAATCTGCAAATTTGTGGCATTGGAGGCATGTTTGAACGACCGCTTTAGCATCGCGCTCTAGGGTTGGCCAATAATACCCCGCGCGAAGTGTTTTGAACATGAGGTTCCGAGTTCCTGCATGGTTCCCACAAATGCCACTGTGGAGGGATTTCAGCACTTTGTGCCCTTCTGCTGTGGGTAGGCACCGCAGTAGGGGACATGATTTGCCTCGGCGGTACAGCTTTCCACCTCTGAGCAAGTAAAGGGAGGCTTTGTGGAGTAGCCGCTGTGCTTCATGCTTGTCTTGGGGCAGGGTGCCGTCCGAGAGGAAGGCAATGAATGGGTCCATCCATGAGGGCTGCTCCCTGGGCTCAAGGGCAAAAATTTCTGAATAGGCTCTTGAGATACTTGGCTTATCCAGTGTTTCGATGTGGACATCCGAGGGCGTGGACTCGGGAGGAGCCGTGGCGAGTCTTGCGAGGGCGTCAGCTTTGGAGTTCTTGGCTCGCGGGATTTGGGTGAGTTTGTATGAGGTGAAGCTTTGTAGAAGTGCCCCCGCGAGACTTTTATAGGATCCCAAGTTGTGCTGGTTAGCTTTGAAGTCCCCTGCCACCTGACTAACAACAAGTTGGGAATCACTGAAAATGTGGAGGTGGCGGGCTCCGAGCTCTCGGCAAAGTTGAATGCCTGCGATAAGAGCTTCATACTCAGTAATGTTGTTGGAGGCTTTGAATTCGAACCGGATGGCATATTCATACGAGTGGCCCTCGGGGTCCGTGATGATGATTCCCGCTTCGCTGAGTTTGCTGTTGGAGGATCCATCCACCTAGAGTTCCCAGATGGCATCCCCGGCGGGGATGTCTGGGTGGGGACTGCTATCAGCCAATGGGATGAACTCAGCAATGAAGTTTGCAGCTGCCTACCCTTTGATGGCCACTCGCGGCTTGTAGTGCAAGTCAAACTCTCCTAACTAAATTGCCCATTTGACCATGCGGCCTGAGGTTTCAGGTTTCTGCAATATTTGCCGTAGAGGCTGGTTGGTGAGTACATGGATTGTGTGGGCTTGGAAATACGGTCTGAGTTTCCTGGCGGCAGTGATGAGGGCAAGAGTAAGTTTTTCTATGTCTGGATAGCGAGTCTCTAGATCCGCGAATCCTCTGCCACAATAGTACACTAGGAGTTCCTGATCGTGGTCATGGCGTGTGAGCGCTGCACTGACGGCCGTGGCGGAAACAACCAAGTATAAATAAAGCACTTCTCCGGGAATTGGCTTGGAGAGGAGAGGAACAGTGGCTAGGTATGTCCTTATGCTGTTGAAGGCTTCGTCATGTTCCGGGCCCCAAGTGATTTCTTTTTTATGCTGTGCCTTGAGCAGTTGAAAGAAGGGGTTGCACCTGTCTGTAAGGCGGGAAATAAAGCGTGCTAGGGCAACTAGGTGTCCGGCAAGGCACTGGACCTCGCTCCGGGACGTCGGAGCAGTCATGTCTAGGTGATAAGACGTATTTGCACACGCATCAATTAATCCTGTCAACAAATCAGTTATAGTATAAAGCAAGCAGGGATAGTTCTAAACCGGGGATCCAACTACAGGGTAGATCCATCTAATCTAAAGTAAATGTCAAAATAAGCACATAGGTTTTAAAGGTTTGATGATTTCGAAAGAGACAATGAAAATAAATTTTAAATTACTTCTATACATATATACATGTGATCAACCAACAATCATGCAAACTCAACCAAACAACCATGCAAGAATAAAGAAGACAATTTCTAATCTCATTTAAGTCTACACCGTGAGCAAATATACAACCTAAATTTGATATGCACATAAGTTCCTACGTGGTTCCTATGACATAGACCAACTTAGAATTAGACTACGGGTTTCATTCAACATCGCGACACAACAAGCTCGGCTACGTGCTCTACTTATAGGTCACACACATAAACTAATCATGCAATTACGTATCACATAAAGAATCGATGTGTTTAAGTACTAGTCCTAAATCAAACATAGGTAGAAAATCGGTGAAATAACAAAGACAACGCAACTTATCAACTACGTGTATCAAAGTCGAACTTTGGATGATTAACACATGCAATATCAACTACTTGTATCAACTACACATGATAATGGAAGAATGCACCGAAAATCTTAAAGTATAATGAACATAATACTCACGGCATAAAACCTAAAATCATTGATTAAAAATTGAAAACTTAAATTCAAAACATAGTTCAAAAGTTGTTTCTATCTCATAGACAAGAATCAAAACATGCTTAAGCAAAAACCTAAAACAACATAAACAAGAACAAACACATAGCAATCCGAAAATAGAAGATGAGTACACTCTCAGAATGTCCCTACGTGTTCTATTCTTTGAGTGCGCGGAGTCCTAGGCTACGTGCTTTGGACGAGTGCTGAAGGTTAGATCGGATTGTGGTGTTTGGAGGTTGATGGAGTTTCGGCAAAGGCTTTGGTGTTATTTGCACGGGTTGATGATGATTATTGCTGCCATGCCGTGCCCTATTTATAGAGTAACTTCAAGAATTCCTCAAGCACAAGGAATCCTAGTGAATCGGCAAAACCAAGTCCAAGTTGGATTTAATTTCTTCTCTTGTTCTTCAAGTAATCCTCATGCATTAAGGAATGACAAAACCATCTTGAACTTGGAAAAATCTTCTCGCTTGGGTCGCACGGGTTCTCTCTCCTTGGTGACTTGGGAAATCTTCACGGCATCTCCATACATATCTCGGATTGTACTTCTCCTAGCTCAAGCAGGAATTCCTAGCTGCCGGCCATCTTTCCCTCATGAGTCAGGAAAACATTTTCCTAGTCAACACGGGTTTAGACTTTCCTGAAATAGAAATAAGAAAATTAGAAACTAGGAAAGAGGAAAGATGGAATCCTGATCAAGAAAGGAATCCTGAGTAAACAAGGATTTCCAACACTTACCACAATTTTAACACCAAATTCTTCAATTCCGAAATTACTATGTATTTTAACACTAAAAACTACATATTTCTACATTAAGCAATTATTCTACACTAAACACAAATATAAAGCTAAAACAACTAAATAGGAGTTAACAAAGGGTAAATAAAGGGTATAAACATATTAAGAACGTCACACTTTGTGCTCCTATCACTAGGATGGCTTGGACTTTTTCTGGGTTGGCCTCAATACCTCTCTCATTGACCATGAAGCCAAGGAATTTACCGCCTCCAACAGCAAGGATGCATTTCTGAGGGTTGAGACGCATCCCGTGTTCGAGGAGCTTAGTGAATACTCTGTCAAGGTTGGCAATGTGGTCATCTTCTGTCTTGCTCTTGACCAACATGTTGTCGACATACACTTCCATAATCTCACAAATTTCATCTTCAAACATGGCGTTAACGAGCCGTTGATAAGTTGCCCCCGCATTCTTGAGGCCAAAGGGCATGACCTCGTAACAGTACAATCCTTTATCGGTGACAAAGGTTGTGTGGGCTTGGTCGGCGGGGTGCATTTTGATTTGGTTGTAGCCTGCGTATGCGTCAAGGAAGCTGAGTGTTTTGAAGCCAGCTGTGGAATCAACCAGTTGGTCGACTCGTGGCAAGGGGAAACTGTCCATAGGGCAGGCCTTGTTAAGGTTCGTGTAGTCAACACACATGCGCCACTTGCCGTTAGGCTTGGGGACCATGACGACGTTGGAGACCCATGTCGGGTAGGAAACTTCCCGGATGAATTTGATTTCCTTGAGCCGTTGAACCTCGGCTTGGATAGCTCGATACATGTCTGGGTGGAAGGCGCGTCTCTTTTGTTTGACAGGGGGGTGGTCTTTGATGATGTTGAGTTTGTGGGTGATGATGTTAGGGGAGATACCCGGCATGTCGGCGTAGGACCAAGCGAGACTGCTTGTTTTTCTTGGAGAAAAGTAATGAGCTTGTGGAGGAGTTCCGGGCTGAGACTTGAGCCAATGCGGACTTTCCTTTCTGGGGCAGTAGGGGACAGGGATATCCATTCCGTGTCCTCAGTTGGATTAGGCCGCGGGGCCCTCTTTTTTCCTGTCCCCTCTGGGTCGTCCCGCGGGTCATCTATGGGTTCCGAGGGGCTGAGAGGCAGCATCTCATAGGCGTTGCGCCCCTGTTGGATGGCGTTAAGATGGCAGTGCTCAATGGCTGCTCGGTCCCCTTGAACTGTCAAGATGCCACCTGGGGTAGGAACTTTCATGAGGAGCATGTGGCCGGCTACGAAGCATTGCAGTCCCCACAGGATGTCCCGGCCTAAGATAAGGTTACAGGACGAGGGACAATCAACTATGAGGAAGCGAGCTGTAATGGAGGAGCGGCAAGGAGTAGTTCCTACCACCACGGTTAGGCGAGCCTAGCGGTTGTACGATGTCACCAGAGAAGCTGACCAAGGGGTCGTGGTTGTTATATAGTTTGGCGCGGTCCCGCCGAAGTCCCTTGTAACAATCAGAGAACATGACACTTACAGCGGCCCTGGTATCCACTAAGGCTCTGTGGCACCTGTAATGATCCACCTGCACATTGATTATTAAAGGCTCACAGTGGTGGCGATGTGTGGTATCCTCATCTCTGCGGAATGTCACTTGATCCCACGCTGATGGGGTGATCGTGACACCGCGTTGGACGTTAAGGATGTCTGAGGGTGCCGTGTATTGCCGTGTTACAGAAGACTGGCGTTGGGGAAACCGTGGAGCTCCGCCATGCAGGGTTAGAATTTGGCCATGAACACAATATTGGTAGAGTTGCCCACTCTGGACTATGGCGTCGCTGTGGCCAGTGGAACTGTATTGCGAGAAGAGCATGTCGGAGTGGAGATGGGGGTCCCTCGTGCCTTTACACTTCTCCGTCTTCAGTGATTTGGTGGAAGTGGGGATGAGTTGGGGAGATGGATTAGGTTGATGTGGCAGGGGGAGTCATTGAGGATTGTAGATGGCTGGGGGGCCGGGAGTGGAAATGAGGGATGAGCAAGGGGATGAGATATGTATACGATCTGGTTAGGCTCTCCCGAGAGTATGGGACCAGTCTGGTCTTGAAGGGAATCCAGGGTCCCTGCAATTCGCGCCGCGCAGTCTGAGCGATCGTTGTACACGTTACGATGCTCTAACGTGGCGCGGAGCAAGGATTACTCTTTCTCCAACTCAGCAATGCGTACCCGGTACGCTTCCACTTCTGCCCTTTCCTTCGCCGCTTGCTCGCGGAACGAATGGAAATCTCGCTTGAGGAGTTCAAGGGCTGTGGCGTGGTCGGGATGGCTAATGGAGGCTGGGCTGCTGGTTTGGGGAAGGGATGTGTTAGGTTTAAGTTCCACTTGAGTGTCAGGGTCCACGGGGTCATTAATAATCACCATGGTGCTGAGTTCCGAGGCAAGTGGGAGTTCCGCAAGATAGGGGCCCTCCTTCTAGCGCCAATTGTTTCTACCTGTTACGTCCCGAGCCGGGAAGTGGTCGCGGGGCGGAACGAAGCAGAATTCCCGAGAGGCTTTCACCCGGTACCTGCACAAATGACAGCGTCACGGGGTCGGGACTGGGGTGGCCCAGTCTTTGACTCTCCGATGCTTAAGTGAGCTATGTGCACTTGTACGGGTAAAGGAATGAAAGTAGGAGAGAGTATATATATCTGAGTATGTGAGAGAGTATATATGTGTGTACCTTGAGCTTGTTTTATAGGCTAAGCTTGTGTACCTTGAGCTTGTTTCCAATGTGGGACTCTTTGCCCTCCTTTGGAGTGTCTCCTCTTTTGGGGGTGTTTTGCCGCTAGAGTGACTTTGGCAAGGGGTTTGTTACCGTCCCTTCCTTCCTTGGATGTCTGTGAAGGGCCCACCAGGGCTATCTCGACCGGGTAATTGTACCGTATTCTCGGCTTAGCCAAGTATTTTGGCTATGTACTAACAATGACAAGCTTATTCGAACTAGGAAAGACATCTCCGAGGAGTTATGTGGTTCACACGATCTCATCAAGGCTACAAGTTTTTTTTTTGGCCGTGACAACAAGTTTCTGTTGAACATTTTTTTGCGAACTGGATAGCAGAGTTCGCATGCGAAGATGACTTCGCATGGAACCAAGACAACACTTCACATGGAAATTGAAAAAATGGCTTCACACAGGCAAGGCGAGATGACTTCGCGCGGAAGTGTAAGCCCTAAAGCGGGGCGGAAGCCCTAAGGAGAGGCGAAGTCCTAAGGTGAGGCGAGATGACTTCTCGTAAGGGCGGAAGCCCTAAGGCGAGGCAAAGTCCTAAGGGGAGGCAAGATGACTTCACCTAAAAGCGGAAGCCCTAAGGCGAAGCGAGATGACTTCGCGTAGAAGTAGAAGCCCTAAGGCGAGGCGAGATGAGATGGCTCTGCGTAAGAGACTTCGTGAAGAAACAAGACGCGAAGTCCGCACTCACGCGAAGTTAGATTTGCAGGAATCACCTACGCCCCTACTGAGGACCACGACCAAAACAATTCAAGCCTCTTGGTCATACTAATACTTCATCCGTTTCGGGTGCCCAAATCAAATCAACAGACAATCTACCAAATTGGGTGTCCACGAGAAATACAGTTGACAGATTCAAAAATGTATCTGTCAAACTCAAAAGTTAGTACAAAACCGCAAACCCCAAATGCAATGAACTACGGTCGGTTTGATCCCACAAAGGGGTACGTAGGCAATTTAGTGACCCACTAGATGTAACCATCATTCCAAACAGAATCACTGACACCACCAGTCAAATTCGGCCAGTCCAAATGACTCCAGTCAAATTCCTAAAGCACCAGAAAATCAAATTCACTCCCAAATGTTTCGAACTACATTGATTTGATCCCTTCACAAGGTATGTAGGCAGTTTGGATTTAAATCTGGATACAACCACACATCTAAAACCAATCCTTGGTTCTTTCCAAGCCAAATTTCCAAACCCATAACCAAACCTTTCGACAAGTCATTTACTTCGTAAAAACATCAAAAATCATAAAACTTGAACTACGAGTGACTTGATACCTCCCGGGGTACGTAGGCAACCTGTAAAACAAACCGGGTGTAGTCGCAATTTCCCTCAAACACACATTCCCCACTTGTTACTTTGTAATAAGAATCAAAAGGTATGTCTTTGAAAACAAGAGTTGTAATTAAAGAATTTATTTTATTCTGAATAGGTCGAACCAGACATAATTAAAACTCTATTTTAATTAATAAGATAGAGTGAAATTGTGTTGGGTATATATGTATTTACAATTTTTGCTCAACAAAGACAGATCTGTAAATGATATCCTTGTAGAAGGTGGCACCTCTCTCTCTGTATATAAAGAACATAGAAGGGTTCTTGGTAGAGATATGTCTTTGTTTGATGCATCTGTATGAGGATAATGTAATTGAATTCGAGAAGAGATAGATATGCTGCTTTTTTAGCTAATTACCAATTGATGGCCGTTCTTGTTAGTGGTTTTGATAGATCCTTGATCAAGATTATGGGCTGTTCGTTAAGTTTAATAAGTTTACAGAGCTAAAGTAAAAACTGGTGCAAATTTCCATTTTTATTATATTCAAAGAAAGTTAATGAAAATAGAAAGTAAAAGGTAAATTGATCATTTTTTTATTAGAATATTACTTATTTTTAGTTTTTTTAATAAATAAAACGATTCTAGATACTAAACTTAAAATTATAAAATATTATTTTAAAATTTTTTAAAATTGATATACCAAAAGTTAGGTCCCGGAGATAAACTCTTTAGGCCATTTTTCCAACATAAATTTGACATTTTTGAGGAAAAAAAAAAAAACCATTACTGTGCTACACACATTCTTTCGATTTGCGATTCTACCAACGACTTATGAGGGAGTTTCTGGTTTAACTTACAAAGTCGGAAGAAACCGAGCTCATTCGAGATCAGACTATACTCATTCGATCTTTTCCTTTTCTGATACAAAGACTTTGCAATGAGGCAAAGACAGAGCCCTACAGTTTCATCATCAGCAAATACACACACAACCGAAAACCAAATTCCTACAAGATCACAACAACACAAGAAAGCCCCACAATTCGATCTGCTAGACTTACCCAAGAATCTCTATCTATTCTGCTTGGCCTTTCGAATAGTCAATGCTCTGTTGGTTCAGACCTATTTCAACCCAGATGAGCACTGGCAAGCTCTTGAAGTTGCTCACCGCATCACTTTTGGGTACCCACTAATTTTCACTTTCATGCCGAAATCTTGATAGAAACAAAATGCTGAGATGGGTTTTTGGTTTTCTGAATGACAGGTTTGGCCATTTGACGTGGGAATGGAAGCAGGGGATTCGGAGCTACTTGCATCCTTTGCTCTTTGCTTTCCTTTACAAAGTGCTTGCCTTGTTGGGTCTTGATACCCCATTGTTCATGGTAATGGGCATAAACAATGCATGTCTTCATTACATTCTAAGCGATAGTTTGTTGCATAAGATTTCCTTGAAAATATGTAACACGCCTTTAATTCCTATATTAAGCTGACCAGTAGATAGAACAACCCATTCTTGTTGTTGTTCAATTAAAATCAATCTGCAAGAAAATTTCTTCCGGTTCCTACTGACATTACAATGTGAATGCAAAAGAATTCAGGAGACTAGAAGAACTAATACTGTATTAATTCCTCCCAACAGATTCTACTTCTTTAAAGCATGAGTATTTCAGGTCTTCAGTTATCTTATGTAAAATTTGGATTGGTACTTTGCCTCAGTCAGAGAATAAATAGAAAGAAGGGAGTAAGGACTGTAAGTATTTGCTACAATGTTCTACCTTGTATTAGTGAATTCAGACTATTTGTATAGTAAATAATTTTTACAATATTTGATTTTCTAAACTAGACACAGAATGTATTTATTTTCAGCATGTATTATGTATTTTTGTGTATAGAAATCTCTGTAGCCATTATGTATTGTTGTCAAGTGATTAAGAAAACAAGAGAATTTTCATTTCTTCTGGGTAAGGTTGCCATTGATTTCTTGCTACTCAGATGACATGAAATTTAGGTGGTTAAAGTAATCACCTTTCTTTCTTTTAATTTTTAATTTTTTTATATTTTGTTTTTGTGTTTATATGCTTGTAGGTTAAGGCTCCTCGGCTATTCCAGTCCCTATTCTCTGCATTTGGTGATTTATACCTGTACAAACTCTCTGTCGTCCTCTTTGGTGATCAGGTTGCAAAATGGGCTGTATCCTTTTGTACATCAGACAGCTTCTTTACAATTTGAACAATTATATACTTTATGTCAAACTTTTTTTTTGAACTTTAAACTGCTGTATTCGATACATTCAGTTATTTGTGCTACAAGGTGAACTTAACTCGGTCTCAGCTTTTTTCCCAATTGACAAATTGGTTTATGTTTTTCTGCCTCAATCGTACGTTGTCAAATAGTCTGGAGACTGTTCTAACCATTGTGAGCTTGTACTACTGGCCCTGTATCAGGCCTTCCAGCAAACGTCCCTTGGGATCTAGAAAGTGGGGTTTGATTTTTGCTGCATTAGCTTGTGCTATTCGACCAACAAGTGCTATCATATGGCTTTATGTTGGGATCCTTGAGCTATTTGTGTCACGCGATAAACCCAGATTCATATTTTTAGAGGTGGCTCCTATTGGGTAAGTATTTGTCCATGAAGTGCTTTAAAGGATAGCGTCCACCCAAATCATTTGTGCTCTAGAATTTCTGATTCTCATAAGTTGTTTTCTCATGTTTTTTTTTCTTTTTCTTTTTTTATTCAACTTAGAAGTTTGAAAGAAGAAATTTATAAGAATAAATGGTGAGTTGCTTGGTGTTAAGTTTAGTGAGGTCTTATTTTTGGTGAGTGCAATACTGAAATGATTAGAGGAGATGTGATAAAGTGAGAAATTCGCTGATTACTGGAATGCCATATGTGGTCGATAAAGGTGATGCAGGCACAACAAACGACTAATTATGTGAGCTACCTTGAGATTATGGAGATAAGAGAGTTGGTGTCACTCTAATACAGGTTAGGAGTGGCTGCATATGTTTTTGGAGACTTATGCAGTGTGATATACACATGATAAAGCTGAGGATTGAGGCTACTGGCAATAATACTTAAGACTAATGAATATATGGTATAAGACGTTTCAAGTCATCATTATCTTCATGCAAGTTGTCTCCATAGTATCTCATTTTTATGACATCTATACAATGACTGTCGCTGTTGTGCAGACTTATACTTATTTTTAGTGAACTCTACATGTCAGTCATTGTGTGCCTGGTGAATTTTATGTTAATATTTTCTTTACTCATTTGTGGTTCAGGGTCCTGGTGCTTGGGCTTACATTTTTAGTAGATCGATTGATGTACGGCTCATGGATCTTAGTACCTCTAAATTTTCTAAGATTCAATCTTCTTTCATCTGGTGGAGATTATTATGGAACACACGAGTGGCACTGGTACTTCACTCAGGGATTTACTGTCATGGTATTCACTTATTTGCCATTTTCTATAGCTGGCATCATGCAGTCGAAACAATGGAAGCTTTCTGGCCTTATTGCATGGGTTCTTGGACTTTATAGTGTACTAGGCCACAAAGAATTCAGGTACATATTCATTTATTAGGTTTATGAGTTAATAATAATTGCGACTGTTTGTCCTTTTTATTTTCTTTTTGCACTAATACTCCACTTTGACTCTGAATTATAGGTTTGTTTTGCCTGTGCTTCCCATAGCTTTGATCTTCTCTGGCTACGCTTTATCTGAATTGAAATCATCAATTTCTGGATGTGGTCAAAGGAAGGAATCGGCAGATTACCATAATAAATGCCCTGCAAAAATGCACTTGGCCATCTTTTTCTTGCTTGCTACCAATATTCCAATGGCCTTGTATATGAGTTTGGTTCATCAGGTAGAATATTTTGCTCTTTCATAGCCACAAAAGCTGGGTAGTATTGATTTAGTCTTGGCTAGCCAGCTTTAAACAATATTCAATGTTTTAATTCTGTTCAAGGGGGTTATATTCTCTATATGTTATAATCGAGTAACTAAAGGAGACCATTGCTCTGAGTTTCTTTTTTGTTTCTTAATTTTTTTTATCAAAGTAATTTTCCTATGCCTCTCTTTCCTCTAATAATTTTCAAAATGCAACAGAGAGGAACTGAAGATGTTACATACTACCTGTCCAAAGAAGTGGTTGAGGGAAAAGTAACAGATATACTTTTTCTAATGCCTTGCCACGCCACACCTTATTACTCTACTGTACACCGAAACCTTCCAATGCGATTCCTAGACTGCACACCAAGGTTCGGAATCTGACAAATTGGCCGGAGCTGTTTCTTTTTTTCATGCAGCCTTTAATATAATGTTTCCTATCTTAGTTCAACATTTTGTCAACAGTGAAGAGAAGGGAACCCCAGATGAATCAGATCAATTCATGATGGATCCTGTAGGTTTCGCATCAGAATTTGCCAAAAATTGGTCATTACCGAGTCATATTGTAATATTTGATTCGGAAGAGAAGAAGTTACGGAATTTTCTAGTCTCCCATTCTTTCAAAGAGGTAGATTCTTCGATTCAGTTAATACTTCTAAGTTCTAAATAGTTGATTCTTAGTTTGCTCTGTTCTGACACCTACAGATAAAAAGATTTTTCCATGCTCACTTCAAAGTGGATCGTGATCTTCAAGCATCGGTCGTTGTATATGCATTGACAGGCTCCTGATTATTGTTTATGCACTGATAAATTGGCAATGAAGTCTTTGGCTTCAGTTGTTGTTCAACTAGCTAAATCTCCATAGCTTGGACTAATTGGGTGACGTGCTTGCATCAACGGAGATCAACATCATATCTTCTTTAGTATGTAATAATTCTTTCCAACCTCAAATCTTTTTTAATTAAAATTATTATTGTCATTCCTCCATTAACATCAGGAAAAAAGAATTATCAAACCTTGGACTAATTGGCTGAACTCATATTTATGTTAGAGAAGTGGTCTACTTTTGTCGTACAAGTAGTGAGAGGCATTACAATGTAGATGTTATTGTTGATTTTGTCCAAAAAAAGATATTATTGATAGTGTTAGACTCATTTAAGTGATAGAGATGATATATAGATATGGTACAATGTTTACTCGATTAACTGATCAAGACTATTTAATTGAATACTTATATGAAAGCCATTTTTCACTCTACTATATCCTGGAATTGGAATACTATTATTATAGTTATTATGTTATTGTATTATTGTTTTATACTGTTTGGTTCATATGAATTACATGAAGTATTTGCCTATATTTGTTTTCTGTTGATTAGTTGACAGTGTAGCTCTGCTTGTGTGACTGTGAACATATGAGCTTGTTACTATAGGATCCAAAATTCTGTGAAGCAGGAATTGTGCATTTAGTTATGATAATTACATAAGAAGAGGACATATATGCACATCGGTGCAACAAATTGATCATAG
Source organism: Fragaria x ananassa (assembly GCA_034370585.1). Classification (NCBI taxonomy): domain Eukaryota; kingdom Viridiplantae; phylum Streptophyta; class Magnoliopsida; order Rosales; family Rosaceae; genus Fragaria; species Fragaria x ananassa. The sequence goes on from CP139760.1 coordinate 7,957,557, forward strand.
TAACAGCTGGTAACATTAGTTTTTGTAGAACTGAAGATGATATTTTGATAATGAAGTAGAGAGCATGAGCATATGATTAATGGTTGTGGCCCATGTCTTGTAACGTTGATAGTCATCTTCCATGTCAAGTTTGAATATCCCCTTACTCGTTGTCAAGACGATGAGATAACCAGTACCAGTCTCCGCTTCTGAATCTTTATACAGCTCTGCATGCATGTCCAGTATGATACCTATAACAAAACACAGATTGATTGTTGCACACGTTAAATTGGTCTTCTTCAGTATAATGTGGCTGCGAACCTCTTCTAGATTTACAATTACCCAACTGGTGGGAAAAAGGTTAGATTCCATAGAACCTAATTTTACTATTCATTGCAGAATAATAAATACATATGAAGAATATCAGACTTACTTTCCTTCTTGCTTTTCGTCAGACTGAGCTTCCTTATTTTAAGAAGAACCTACATAAGAAATTGAGAATGGTTCAAACTAAGATATCTGTCAAACCGCAAGTAGGGCATCCTATGCAGCATGAATATATAGCTTTTACAAGTTAAGCTTGTAATCCCAACCTTGGCTTCACTGCTTAGGACGACAGACACTGATCTGACCATGTACTTCCCTGTGAACACATAGTTTCTAATTTACTATTAGCATATAGATAAGCAAATCAGGATATTTTCTAGGAATTATACACTAAAACATAGGAAAACTATGCTGCCCTTCTTGTTAGAGAATGTAGATGCATTAAATTGGATTACAAACCATCTGGTGTTTCGATGCTGACGTGCACACCCATTCCAAGCATTGACCTACACTTTTCAAAGTCGAAGTCAACCTCATGGTTGTCCTCGATTGGCAGCACGGGTGCACTCCCGTGTAGCATATTCTTGCATCCTGATCTTGCTTTAAGTGTAGCTGCTCCTTTTAATGCTACATAGGCAAAACCCAAAAAAAAAAAAAAAATTAGAAAAAAATGGCTCTTCTAAAACAGAAGACATGTTCTTTCATATTGGACAATAATGCATAGGATATTAATCACATTTTCTTTCTTTTGTTCTCCTGAAGGTTTTATGATTTGATGCCATTATTAGTAAGGTGCAAGTTGGAAAACATTTGATTATTTTTTTAATATTCTTTCTGTGAAGCGCCTGCTCATCTGGCTTCTTTTTATTACTTTTTGTTTGTTTTGACATCAAGTAATGAACAATTGGTAAATTGTTCACCAGTAACAATTGCAAATGGTTTATGATTTTCTTACCAGTCATTTTAATTTATTTGCACATGGACAATCATCACACTGACATTAAAAAATAATACACAAGAAAATATTATACATAATCCCAGCAAAAAATAACCACAGCAAGTCAGCAACATGGTAGAAATGATAGAAGTTACCTAATGTGCATAATGTTAAGTTGGAAAATGTTGTAGGAGCTGGTATAGTGATAAAAATCCAGAATGATTTTGCTATGCATTAAACCAAAATAGAAAAGGATGGGATATTTACATGTTGCAGCTGCTGCTGTGAGGGTTAAGATATCACTTGCACTTGTACTACTCATGGCTGACCCTATTACACTGCTGATCTGTTCCTTCTTTGCTCCCATTGCTTCTGCAACTTTTGCACACTGTGCTGCCACCAAAGCAGCAGCAGAAGCCACTGCTGCTTCCTTGGCAGTGCTCTCATTCTTTCTAGAGCTTTCAGCCGCAATGGTAGCAAGCGCTGCTGCCACACCTGCCATAGATATAGCTGCATGGACTTCAGCTCTTTGCAACCTGTGTTCCTCTTTCCGCTTTTCCTTAATCTCCTTCAGCCACTTCTTAATTGACATGTTCTTGAATGGCACTATCTTCCATGACAACTGCAATTTAATAAGTATTTTGGTAAAGCATTTTCTTTGTAAGAAAGAAATCAAATTGCAGCAAGAAAATACTGTCATATATATAGAGAAAGATATTGTATAATACCAAGTACTTACCCATTTCTTTCTGAAATAGCTGTTGTAGTTCAATTCTGGATGCATGGCTTGTTGCATCCATATCCATGACTAGTGAAGAAAGACAAACTAATGTTATGTATTATACATTTATACTATAAGTAGCAAATCATGTTTTATTACCGTATATTTAACATGGTATGTTGTCGATCGGAATTGAAAAACTACCTTACAATATACCTGTTACTCTGTTAGACACGAACATTGCATGTTGATCAACTTATACATTCTTACCTTTACATCACTAGATTTCCATGGTGGTGGAGGCTTGACATCTGCACCATCCATGTGTGCATTCTTGTCCAACTTCTGAAAGTGGCAAAAAAAATATATATATTTTTTTTAAAAAATTCTCCTGGTCTGCAAAGTAAAAATCTAAAATGCTCACAGTATTGACATGTCATGGAAAATCAATTAAGTTATAGCCTACCGTGAACTGAGTCCTGTTTTGGCTCTCGAACTTGATGATCGGATCATCTAATAGAACTAGAGAATGGTGGTCTTGTTGCTCTGGTTGCAAAGCTTGTACTGCAAAATTGCACCACGCAAGAGACAGAAAATCCATCGTATCAGGATGCGCCTCTGAAGGGCTTGGACTGAAATTCGGATGCATGAACCTGGGATCTTAAAGCTGCTACTTCTCAGATAAATGAAACAGATTGAGAGATTGAACTTCACAATGCCAATTACATAGAAGTTTAAAGCTTGCAGGTACTACTTATATAGACATTAAACTCTCAATCATTTTATTCATGTATGGTCCATGTTTTGATGCAAATTCTCAGAAAATTATGGAAATCAAATAATACTTGGGTGTGCCAAGTAATTAATTAAGTGCAAAATATTCTAGTCCTCTCATGGCATACTTGGACAGATGAGATATTACAGTTGGAAAGGTTGTTTTAGATTATAAATAAAAAAAATGGAGCTGCTAAGAAGGGAACTTGGAGGGTACCCAAATGTCCAAAGAGAGAACACACATGCTAACCACTACAGAGGAATAAAGGCTTGTTGGATAAAATGATTAAGAGAATCAAGAGGCCCTCTACTTTGTATCTTTAAATGAAAACCATAAACTCAGGCTAAGCATGAAGGGAGGTTAAGATATGGTTAAGCTTGCTAGAGCTGGCCAGGGCCACCACACTAAAACCCCTAACCACAACAGCCTAGAAAAGAAAGAAAGGCATGGTAACCAAGCATGCAATTGGACCAACATTGTTCTAAAGTAAGCAGACACATATGATTCATCTGAACACTAGATAAAAAGGAAGCAAAACATATATCCTTACTAGCATTGTTCCATTAGAATGAGATTGCATGCTTAAGTATTTGTTAATACACTTAAACAAAGATTAGCTTTTGTGAGTTAAAAGCATCATGAAAGTTAGGTGTGTTCGACTTTTATGGATGTTTTTGGAGTTCAAAAATGGCTATGGGGTATTTTTGTTGGTGCATTGATGCATTTTTAAGATTTGGTTAAAGATGTTCTCATTAGGTTCATGTGACATCAAGTACGTATTATGCTTTGATGCTTGTTAGTGTTTTCTTAATTAATTGTGCATCATACCCCCAATATGAGTCTAGGGGCGATGCATTGTTTCATAATTAAGCAAGTTTCGATTTCAAAGATATTAGTATGCTGAAGAAAAATCAAGTTTTGATTTTGACTGTTTAATTTTCATTGCAATGCATGACAACCGAACTTTACCGTTTGTAAGGGACACTTTTGATCGGGGTACATAGTGGAATCATCAAGGCTGATCGAAAAATGTATTCCCTGATGTTAACAAAAAGAAAGTTTTTTCTTTGTGTCCCTCCCAAAAATTCTTTCATGTTCAAGGCTCGGCAATATGTGGTAGACTTTGAGCTAGAAAACCATGAATTTTAGAAGAAGTGATTTCAGAAGTAATAACATCTTGATTGGTGTATATTGCAGAGATATTTGAACATGTGCTGAATTTATTTATTTATTTTTTTAGGAGAAGAAAAAAAATTACAAGCTTCTAGGGCAACCAATATTAATCGTATCTAAATGTAAAGTCTGCGCAGCCTGGAGAGAGAGTGCACCCTGCCAGATCTTAATTTGGAGATGGAAACCGTGTTTGGGATTTGCAAGAGTATCAACCAAGAAGTTGATATTATCAAACTCATCACTAGTAACATGAACGACATCACGAGTATGAGATTTGAGATGCTAAAGGACTTCACATGCATTATTATTGTAGTTGATAATCAAGAGGGAATCTCTTTCAACCACAATAGACTTGAAATTGAACCTTTTAGCAGCATCGAGACAATCAATGAGGACACAACACTCAACAATTGGTACACTAGAATTATGGAGTCAACATGTACCAGCAACTAAAAGGACCCCGAAAGAGTCTCTAATAACAAATTCAACAACACTAGAGGTGGAGATAACAAAGCCATCAAAATTAAGCTTCACCCATTTTAGAGCAGGTGAGATCCAATGGATGATGTCGGCAGCTTGTGAAGCCGGAACAAGAGAGGGAACATTGATAACGGTAGGAAGCACAAATAGAGGTTGCAACATGAACTACTAAGGTGGGAGGAGTGGACTGAGCAGACTAGAAGATAATGTTGTTTCAAGACTTCCAAATCTACCAGCACATTAGAACACAATTTTTAAACACAAAGCGAGGCTCATTATCTATGATATGATCAATCCAAACCTCCATATTAGGAAAGCTAGAGGGAGGATGCAAGTTACTTGCAGAATTTCAAATTGAATATGAAAAATTGATTAATATCCTCTACTACAGTGCCATAAAGTGCACATGTGGAGCCAATGCCATTCATAAAACGAGCCAAGTGAGCTCTGGTTTTCAGTCTACCTTGCATAAAAAGCCAAGCAAAAATCTTAGCTTTAGGAGGAATTTTCAAACTCCAAATTATATTTAAATGATCAGCCTTCGAGTGTTTAGATTTTTATATTGCAGCCAAGTGACTATTTTCACTAAAAATTTTCTATTCGGGGATGGACACCAAACAAACTTATCCTCAACATCCATAACAGGAATATTAACTGCAAGAATTGCATTAACAGTGTCTCTATCAAGAAATTCATTCAATTGAGAAACATTCCAGTAACCATTATTAATCAATCTGTTGTCTATTAGAATCATCCAGAAAATTAAGTAAAGAAAATTCCTAGACCCAATCGAAGGTCCAGAATTTTACATTCTTGCCATTATGAATAATCGACCGAATATCAGAAATAAGTAGATCTTTAGCATCTAAGATACCTTTCCAAGCCAAAGAATGGTTGGCTTGTTTCTTTAAATAAAAAAAAGATCTAAGATATTTTCTAGTTACAATTTGCACCTATCAATATGGTAATAAGGACAATGAATATATAGATCTAGTCAAACTACATAACCTAATGGCATAAAGCCAAAGCACACATAAAAAATATTTAGAAAGATATAGAATATCCTATAACATTAGACAAATTAATTTAGATAAGTCCTCCATTTTTCCAGAGCCTCGGGTCAACAAATTAATTTAGATAAGTCCTCAATTTTTTTTTCTACTCCAAGACTGATGCTTCTTTGAAATTGAGTATATCTAATATCCTAGGAATTCAAAATAGAAGGTCTATTGGTAGATATTTAGGGATTCACAATATTATTTTTTAGAAGGACCGTACCCTCAAAATTCTAGAGCTTCTTGTAATCGGTCTCAAACCAATCCCTCCCCAGCTCTTGGGAACACAAATCTAGTCCCAAGCAACATGAGGGCATTTTGGATTTTTACCCCAAGAAGTTCCTTATGTCCTTTTTGATAGACTTTGCAATTTTAGAAGGACATTTAAAACAAGACATAATATGGTTTGGAATTACATAAACATTTGTCTTATGTAAGACAGCTTTGCCAACTCTCGAAAGAGTATCACTCTTCCATCCACTAAGTCTTTTGGAAATTTTAATAAGAAGCTCTAGAATTTAGAGGGTCCTTCTAAAAAATAATATTGTGAATCCCTAAATATCTACCAATAGACCTTCTATTTTGAATTCCTAGGATATTAGATATACTCAATTTCAAAGAAGCATCAGTCTTGGAGTAGAAAAAAAATTGAGGACTTATCTAAATTAATTTGTTGACCCGAGGCTCTGGAAAAATGGAGGACTTATCTAAATTAATTTGTCTAATGTTATAGGATATTCTATATCTTTCTAAATATTTTTTATGTGTGCTTTGGCTTTATGCCATTAGGGTATGTAGTTTGACTAGATCTATATATTCATTGTCCTTACCATATTGATATTGTATAGTTCCCTATATAAATAACTCATATCAATGAATAAGATGATAATTTCTCTATTCTCTTGCTATCTCTCTTTGTCTCAACACTTCATCCTTCATCACATTATCATGCACTTTGTTCTAACCCTAGAGCAAATAGCCTACCATTTGTTTTCCAAACCCTAAAAAACAATTCTTTCTCTGCTACCAAACAACTTACCAATAATAACATCCGGAGAAGTACGTCCCTCCTGCTGAGTCATGGCATGAAGTGTCACTCCCCGACCCATTATTTTTTATCTTTATTACTGGCATAGTGGTAATAAGAATTTTACCGTGTTCGTCATTAAGTGTAAAATATAATTGATCCCCAGAGAGGTGTAGGGGACGATTATTTTGTGGGATTATTCTAAGGAAGAAATTTTGGCGACGGTAAAAAGTGGTAATTTTTGCTAGTAAAAGGTAATTTTATTGGGGTATTATTTTTTGGGGTGTTGAATTTTGGAATGGTATTAAGTTGGAGTTGTGGACCGGGCCTTTGTTTTGGTCCAAGCCCGTTCTTTTTTCTCTCTCTCTTCCTCCCGGTTTTCCCTCTCCCCGACCCTTTTCTGCCCGATCCTTCCGGCCGCCCGACCACGGCCGTCCGGCCGCCCCAGACCGCCTCACCGGTCCCAATCGATCGGTCTCCTTCCCAGCTTTCATTCAAAATCGGTGACAGCCTCCCTAGCGCCGCCGTGAAGGAGGAAGCAACGCTGAAAGCCCCGACTGCCGGGAAGAGTTTCTTGCCGGAACTCCTTCCTCCTGCCGCCATAGCCGGCAAGTCTAGCTCAAAAGAAAGCCCTCCTCCCATGCTTCAATCCCTCCAAAGGGCTCACTCCATCTTGAGCAAGGTAAGGAGAAATCAGTAATGAAAATTCTAGGGTTTTATTGTGTGTTTGTGTTCGATTGACTTGGTTAGGCTTAGAATTGGAGTTTGTGGTAGTTAGGAATGTTGTAGAGGAGGTTGAGAGGAAGATGCTGCCAAATTTTGGTGACCATCGGAGATCACCGGAGTTGGTCGCCGGCCGCCACCGAGAAAATTTTTTTGGTGGAGAAAATTTTGAGGAGTTTAATGGAATAAGTTTTAGAAGTTTTGGAGCAGTTTTGGATAGGTTTAAGAATTGTTGAAGTTTGGTATTTTTTAGCGGATTATTAATTTAGAATCTGGCCATTGGTTTTTATTTGGTGGAAGGTGTTTTTGAGGATGTCGGTAGAAATTTGTGGAGTTTTGAAGTTGGCAGTGGATTTAAGATTTTGGAGTGTTAGGCTTGGTTGAGCGCGCGAAACATATTTAATTATGCAAGTTTGGCTGTAAGCGTCGGTATTTTATTTAAGGTTTTATTTATTTGGAACAGGACGTGAGGAGGCTCGAGCAGAAGAGACCTCCGACCGACATCAGGCTTAGGCCTAACCTGTGAGTGGACCTTTGTTTTAAATATTGTGTTCGAAATGCTTTATCGTTTTGAATGATTTTCTGTTGTTGGATATTTCCCGAAATTGAGAATTTCGGTGATTATACTCTTATATGAGAATAGTATGTATATGATTAAATGCTAACTAGCTATACGTGATTTCACCCATACCGAGGTACAATTCCGGTATGAGTGACGTGAGCGTTAGACGCGAGCGTCGTAGCCCTGTGCGACTTTCTAATTTCGTATTTAATTATTCAAAGATTTCGTACAAGGAGTAAGCACGTATATATTACCACTCGGCCGCTTTCCCCCAGCCTGAGGTACAATTCCAGTGTGGGGGTGATGTGAGCGTTAGACGCAAGCATAATAGCTTTGTATGATATCTACTTTATTCAAGTTGTTCATAGATATCTTACAAAGGGTTAGGCGAGTGTGCATACATACTATATATATAATACCCTGGCCTGAGAGGCAATTTCTTAAAGTTTGAGAGTCTAGCCAGGCTGGACCCCAGTTCAGAATCTTTCCAGTGGAGCTCTTGTTTTGCCGCTGATGAAGCGTTTTATTGGAAAGCATTTTTTGGGGAAATATTTATTTGTTGTCGGAATCGTTTTGTCCACTCACTCTGACGTGTTGAATATTTTCCCCTGGGCTCTTCGTTTTTAAAAATGCCCAGTCTGCAGAGTTCGCGTGAGGTCTAGCAGGAGACGTCGAGGCATAGTCACCCACCTATCCGCTACATTTCGCCAGTAGGTTACCTATTTAATCTACTAGGGGTTTGTTAGCTTTCGTTGTATTTTATTTTATTTTTAGTAGCTCTGAACACTTTTGGAATTCTTCTGTGTAAATTTTATTTTGGCTACTTTTGGGTTGTAGCGGATGAGTTATTTTGGAGTAAAAAAAGGTGGTTCTTAAATTCTTATAAGTTAGGGTTGTCCATTTTCGAGGGTGGTTTGCCGAGTCTTCGGTAAATTTTCCTTGGAGGTGGTTCCCGCAGGACTCATCTCGGGTTTTGGGATGAAATTCGGGGCGGGTCTTGACATGAAGCCTCACATAAGTAGTTGCAGGACGACCTCTCTATCCCCTGCTCTGCTGAAAGCTGCCTCTGGTTGGAGCCATGGCATGAGTACCACCACCAGAGGCACCGGCTGAAGAGTGACCCATGGCCTGAGCAGGAGCGTGGGTAGCTCCCTGAGTCAGAAGAGGGCAATCCCTCTTGAAGTGGTCCAGCTGACCACACTGAAAACATCCCCTTAGCTGATACTGACTCTGCCCAGACTGAAAAGACTGTCCACCAGAAGTCCCACTCCTAGTACTCGATCCACTCCTGAATCGCCCAAACTGACGCCCAAAGAAATTCTTGAAGGATCTACCACCTTGCCTCTTGAACCTCCCTCTGAAATCAGAGCCAGAACTCAGACTGCTACCGTGACCACTACCAGAAGATGATCTCGAACTAGAGGTAGACGCCAATTTCTTGATGAAACCTGGTTATGACCACCAGCATCACGAAGACGGCTAGCTGCCAACTCCTGTGCCTCAATATTCAGAGAAAAAGTCACGGCCTGGTGAAATGACTGATATGGCACTGCTGTCATCCTGCTAGCATAAATACCACCAATGCCCTTGGTGAACTGATAAATCTTTTCCTGTTCTGTCCTCACCAAATTTGCACATAATAAGACAACTCCCGAAATCGCTGCTCAAAAGCCATCACTGTCATGTCATCACCCTCCTGCAGACTCAAGAACTCCTCCCTCATACTGTTAACATGAGCATGACTAATATAACGCTCTCTAAAAAGAGCTGTAAACTGATCCTAGGACATATGGTTAGCAGCCTCACACATACCTCTACTCATATCAAGCCACCAATGCCACACTTCCTTCTCCAAAAACTGGGTAGCCAAACCCACCTTTTATCCTCAGGACATCTCACCTGAATAAACATATTCTCGATGATCTATACCCAATTCTGAACATCCAAAGGCTCAACAACATGACTAAACGCTCTAGCACCATTCTTGTAGGTTCTATCATAATTTATCTCAGGAACCATGTTGGTGCTAAAACGCTGAAAGAACTGCTCCATGGCATTAGTCCAATCACTCGGTACGTTCTCATCTTCCTCACTTGGAGGATTCTGCCTAGGTGCTCGGCGAGGAGGCATACTACCTGAGAGTAAAATATTTAGTACCAGAATCAAGGAAAGAACAACTACCAAAATACTTAATAAACACTTAGCATACATGCATAAAATGCTAATGGATCCGCCGCGGTCGGACCATCACTCTAATGACGCTAAGTGTTACTAAGTATATATGGTAGTAATATAGGAAGACCGGAATCAGATAACCTAATGCTCTGATACCAATTGTCAGGACCTACCCCGAATTTCCCCCTTGAAACCCGGGATAAATCCTGCGAGACCCACCTCAAGGGAAATTCTACCAAAAACATTGACGAAACCTCCCTTGATAATGAGTAACCCTAACTAAGAGGAGAATCACCAAACTCAACTCAAAATATTTCCCCAAAATATTCATAAATATATCTCTTAAATAAACAATAAATCTTTTTCAACCGCTCTCAACACACTTAAACCATCTCATAATATTCAGAGCATCTACTAGAGAATTAAATGAGAGAAACAACAACATAGGTTAACTCGTAACCTATATGAGAAAACTGGATAAAGTATGGATTTTTGACAAGCCTCCTATCCTCGGCGAACCGAACTCTGCAGATTGGGCATTTAAAACGAAAGGCCCAGGGGTGAAGCATTTAAAAAAAATGTTAGAGTGAGTGGACAAAATAAATAACAAAATATGGAGCAATGATATCAAATGTATGCTCTCCCAACATTTCCATTTAGCAAAAATATTTTGCATGCCATTCATGAGAAATCTCCATAAATACTCATAAATAAAAATGATGAACCAATCCCATAGGTTCTCATTAATTAATAAAAATTTGGGGAAAAATGTTTCACCATAACGATGAGCCTTCCAGGCTAGGGTTTGAGCCTCCCAGGCTATAATAGCGTCCCACGCTAGGCGCACTACTCACTTGTAGTGAGTAGCCGCTAAATAATGGCTAGCTAACATATATATATAAATACCGATCGGTTGCCTCCCAGCCTATACTAGCCTCCCACGCTAGGCGCACTACTCACTTATAGTGAGTAGCCGCTAAATAATGTTTAACTAGCAATAATTATCATAAATCAACCCTTTATGCTGAAATGAAAATAAAAATTATCCGGAAAGTCATTTTCCCGAAAATAAATGTAAAATCATTTGACATGTCTCACATGTCAAATAAAATGCTCAAGAGAGTTCCCAAAATTTAATGGAACTATTTACTCCAATATGCCTTTGAAAATGAAATAAACATCATTTCATGCATGACATTTAAATCAAGGGTCCACTCACAGTGCTCGGCTAAGCCTGTCGACGACCTGAGGCTTCCTCCAAACGATCCTCCTCATAGCCTGGACAACAAAATAATATTAATTCTCGCACTAAAATAAAATTTCAATAAATAACCCATAAAAAAATTAAGGGCTTATAATTATCTTCTTCCTTGCCCATTTTCCATCCTTAATCCTTTAAGACTCAAAATTCACCACCATCCCCGATGACCAAAAATTAACCTTAAAAAAATTTTAAATCCAGCTAACCCAAATACCGGTACATCAATTTAAACACCGCCAAATTCTTAACCATTGAAAAATCTCAAACCTTATCAAAACTCCTCCAAAAATTATAAAACTCATTCCATAATACTCCTCACCAAAATCCCTACAAAAAACATTTTCCCGGCCGCCGGCAGCCGTTTTTCGGCGACATCCAATGGTTATCAAATTTTAACAGAATAATTCTCTCATCAAACCCAACAACTTCCATAACTAGCACTTAGTCCAATTCTAAGGCTAACTAGGGTAATCGAATCAAAACATCCATAAATCCCTAAAACTTTCAATTATACAAACCACCCTAACGAGCTCGAAATATACCGATTCATTTTGAGGGAATACTCACCTTGATGAGAGCTACAAGATGAGCCAAAAATCTCGGCCTATGGTGGCTGGAGGACGGAGCTCCGGCGAAAAGACGATCGGCGTTTCGGTGGGATTTTCTCCTCTCCGGCGGCACTACCGGCTCGGACGGCTAGCCGGGAAGAGATAGGAGGTGGCGGGGGTCCGTTCTGGGCCGGAGTGGTGGTCTCGGGTTGCCGGACGGCGGCGTGCGATGGCAAAGCTTTCCGGCGGGCTTAGGCTCGGGAGCTTAGGGAAGAAGGAAGAAGGAAAAGAAAAGAAAAGAGAAGAAAAAAGACGGGCTCGGGTTGCTTCCCCCTACCCGGTCCAACAAATGTACCCAACATAAAATACCCAACACAAATATTCACCCATTTTTACCATCTCAAAAACTTTGCCATTTAATTGATAACTTTACCATGTTAACTCCGATTTTAATGCATAGCATGCCTACGAACTCGTAACGACGTCCTCTACAACTTTTATGAAGAAAGTTTTCCCAAATTCCAAACGGAATAGAAAGTCAATGTAGAGGTCTTTAACATTAAACGGTTAATTAATACGGTAAAAGACCAAAATAATACCGAAATAAATAACCGTAAAATAACTTAAGGACTGGGGTGTGACAAAGGACAATAACATCATCCTCATGATCCCGAATTTCAAGGATTCGGATCCAGCTTTAGCTACCCCTGACTTTGACGTCATTGGCTAGACATTGATTTTCTTTCCAAGCTATATGGAATAAGGCGTTGTATCAACGTCCTCCGTCTATTTGGGACCTTGATGTACTCACATTAGCAATAATGAATGCTTTGAGAATTTTTTTGAAGTTATGAAATTATTCTCCTCTTATGGTTTGTATTGATTTACAAACAAGATGTACATTTTTACATTGTCCTTAGAAGCATGGCATATTTACAATCTACATGGTTAGCTTGTGTCATTTTGGTCTCTTCCAAGTGAAGATGACGCACAGCCTTGCATCCTCAAGGAGGATCACCAACGTGTTTCTTGTTAAGTCTTCTACCCTATAGCGGATTTTCCATCATCAATTGTTCAACTAGGCTCATCCAAGCTCAGTGTGATGTCTTAGAATTGTCTGAAATTAAGGAGATAGTGGTTTCAAGTGTGCCTCGCACTACCGACCCTCCACGGACATGCCTGGTCATACTGACTTAGAATTACCAAAAGCTTTTGATTTTGGATCCCCCTACGCTATTAAACCAATTGCCGTCTTGCAAAAGACGTTGAAGACTTATCAACAGTGGAAAATTATCATCATGATCGAATCCTCTAAGTCCTAGCCTCTAAGTTAGTTTATGTTCATGTCAGGGAGCTTTTGCTAACTAGTCATGGAGTTTATGACCTTAGAACGACCGAAAGGACTTGGTCCTGATCATACACACATCACTTTTGGCTAAGGCAAAAGCCTACACGCCACCTGCAAGCTTTATAGCTTTGCAGATGCCAATTATGCGAAAAACAATAATCTGTCCCTTCTAGACAGTCAACTTCGTTTGAGCTTTGTGAACAGCTCTGAACAAACCAGACAATAAGCTTTATATCATTGGAAAGCTCTACGAGTCTAATTTTCAGAACTTTTCACGGTTCATCCATATCTATTTTAACGAAGAAGTTATGGCATTTTTAGTTTTACAAAAGTCATTATGTGAAGAAATTTTTATGCACTCTCGGGATTGCAGCTTTTTGTAGCTTTTTTCAATCCTTCTAAATGGTTCAAGTGAAACTATTTACTCTCTTATCTACTTTATTTTGTAGATATGTCTCATACAGACATTAGTGTCTCGCAGATAATGGAACTATCCACAACATTTTAAGGAACCGACAACTATCTCTGGATTTTGTGCCTTGCAAATCTTCTGTGACTACAATGATTGAATCATACCGGTCATTCAGGGATGTGGTTTAGCTTGAATCTTGATGCCTCGTGGCACCATGATCAACGTCACAAAGACCCTCTATGCATTGAGAGGCAACTGAATTATGTTGAGCTTTAAAGACATTCTTGCTAATAGTTTTCATTTGAAAACACATTGTGAGAATGAACAAGAGTTCTTTTTGTGTATACTTTCTTATGAATGCAGACAGAAATGCATCTTAGAGAAGTTTATGAGTTAATCTAGTGGATTGTATGTCACTATGATTCGAATATTGAATCACACACCGACTCATATAGACTTTGGTTTGACCAAATCGGTCATCTTGGAAGAGACATAATGGTCCATATTTTAAGAAATTCTCATTGACATTCATTCTTCCGCTCAAAACAAAGACATTCGGGATGTAGCTTCATCATGAAGCATGATGGTGACGCCATAGTTGTAAATGGCGGCACCTGGGGGACATTTACGTCACCCAAACATGACTCTAACTTTTCGGAGGCCGTCCGGTCAATTCCTCAAGAAATTGAGGTGCACCGGCCTTCCCTCGATGTCTAATTGGCCCCCTGTAATGCTAATTGCTTGTTTTGAAAGTCTATTCTTTAGCAAAATTAGGAGTGAGACCCTCCTACGCTAAATGACACAAATTAGAATACTTCATTCTTACATCAAACTACGTAGATAGATACAACCAACTCGCGGACACATTTTTATGTTTTATGGTGTTGGTTGACGTGTTAACACACTGATTACGTGTTACACTATTATCTACTGCTTATGCTGTTTATACTTCTACAGGCTCACTACCAATTCTTTAAAGAAGTTTATTGGGATATAAGTTGAAGTGTCTTGTACCCCATGTTCACATGCAATACGGTCTCACCGAGGCTACGACAAAGTAACTTTAGCTTGTCGCTCGAACATTATTGGTGCTCACCAATCTTTCTATTGCGTTTTGGGGATTGCGCCCCGACCCATAATTTTTACCCTTAATTACTAGCATAGTGGTAATAAGAATTTTTACCGTATTTGTCACTAAGTGTGTAATTTAATTAGTCTCGAGAGGGTGTTGAGGGACTAATATTTTGAAGGAATTATTTGAAGGAAGAAAATATGACGACGTTAAAAATAGTAATTTTTCCTAGTAAAAGATAATTTTATTGGGGTATTATTTTGGGATGTTGAATTATTGGATTTTGGGTTTAAAAGGAGACTTGGACCCGGATCGGGCCCAAGCCTAGTTTTTCTTTTCTTTTCTTCTTTCTCTCTCTCCTCCTGGTTTTCTCTCCCCCGAGCCTCACTGCCTAGAAATTTTCCGTCGCCAGTCCGCCGCCGTCCGGCCTCTGTTCGCCGCCGGACCGGTCCCGTTCGGTCGGTCTCCGACCCAGCTGCAATCCTAAACCGGTGGCAGCCTCCCTAGCGCCGCCGTGAGGGAGAAAAGCTCGCCGGAAGGTCCGACTACCGAAAGCCATTCTTCGCCGGAACTCCTTCCTCCGGCCGCCATAGCCGGCGAGCCTTGGCTCAAAAAGAAGCCCTCCTCCAGTGCTTCAATCCCTCCAAAGGGCTCGTGTAATACCCCAGATTTTTATATTTTTTCCCTTGTATGATTTCCATATTTAATGAAGGAATATTTATGGAAATTCTTTTTACAAGAAGCCAACCATGGTCTGGATATAAGCCCCTATATATAATGTAAATCCCTCGAGCCACACGTATATGTCACATGAACAGGGTATGACTCAAGATCGCTGCTCAACCCAATTCACATGACTATTATACGTCAAAATGATCCATCTAAACAATCTCAAGCGTACGGCCTTGTGGCTACAAAACGAGAGAGAAAACTCTCTGGCGTGTCGAAAGTTTGTGAATGCTTTTTTCTCTCGCGGTTATAGATAAAGTGATTTAGGGATAAATTTTCTGTTACTGGCTTTCTTGGAGTCCAAGAGAAAAAGTTTAGAGTATGTGTTTGGGCTGTCCATTAAACTGGTTAGGCATTTTCATTATCACCTTTGGGGAAGATTAATTGATCCTCTCTCAACCAAAAAAAGATGGATCTAGATACTATAATGATTGCCCCGCAATTTGAGAGGCAAAACGTCCATTACGTGCAGATTTTGCACAAGCCAGTCGGTTTCATTATTTGTTAAGAAGGTACTGTATACACTTAAAATAGAATGGGAAGCTTTGCTTCATAGATTGAGGTATAATAAATAATTAAATATCAAGTAGTACATTTATAACACAACCAAAAGGTTTCAGTAATTCACTCTGATTTATGTTACAGTGAATGAACTTTGCTTGATGAAACTGGCTTTAAACCATGATTTAGAGCAGCATCCCAAACAAGGTCGATTCTGTCAACGTCGATTGCCCCAACTTCATGGTGAGTCCAGCCTTCCAGAAAATGAACAACACCACCAGCATGGCAAGCATGCACTACTCCTCTGTCCATGGTGTACTGCACACATATATAGGTTGCAACATTAGTATGGCATCAGAAATGTCGTTATTAGAGAATGAACCTATAATGTATATAGAGACAGAAACTAAAATCTGCTCACGAACCTCACAGGAGCCAAGCCCTTCGACATCATCTGGTAATCTCATGGCTGCAAGATCACCATAAGTGCAGTCTCTTCTGAAATGAAAGATGGGTGGGACAACAAACTGATGGAAATGTGCTCCACTTGGAGCCCAACGTTGCTCCCTTGGTGTGATCCATTTGCCCACGATCCATGTCTGCCATTCATAATTTTAGTTACATCAAAAAACCTCATCGATCGTCAGACCAAAACTGGTAAATTAACGGTTCGTGGTTTTGGTTTAAAAGACTACTCCCAGATCGAGCTACTTACCTTACAGTTCCGCGCAGCCTGGTACTTTGTCACTTGAACAAGGTAGCTTTGAAATTCTGCCGGAGCTTCCTTCTGAACTTTTTGAAACCTTTCTGTAGACAATGTCAGCATCTGTAGCATAGATGCATGCATACATTAGTTAGTGAATTCATCTCTCATACATGTTCTAGCCCTAAACCCTAATTTCTAACAGAAGGAAAAGGAAAAGTATGCTTACAAGGACTCGAACTTTTCTTCTACAGAGGTAGAGAGCAATGGCTCTTCCGAGCTTGGAAGTTGCTCCGGTCAAAAAGACCTCTTGGCAATTCTTTGGGATCTCATTCAGGATAACAGCAGCAGTTAAGGTGTTCCCATGCACAATTCGAACTCTAAGGTCCGGATGCTTGTTTACAAACAGTGTTCCTCCCCCATTCAGTGCTTCATTCTGCGTAATTAATCAATTATTCATTATATTAAACACACTATTAATCATATAACAATTTTTTTTTCTTTGTTTAACAAATTAATTTGGGCAGGGGTAGTTGCCCCCGAGTCATGTTATTTCTCTTTCCCCACTATCTTTGGGGAAGGTGTTATAACCTCTCTAATCCGGATGACGTACGTCTTAAGTTTTGGCAAAATAATTATATTTAATACTAACAAATGAATTACGCCGATTAATAACTCTAGCATGACCTGCAATATCATTCTCGTATTCAACTCCTAAACGCATCAATTAAACAAGCTCTCACTAATCTTGCTGAACTAACGGTACCAGCTTCAAATACAAACCCATTACCCATGTGAAGTTACCAACACACACTTTTCTTTTTCTTCAATAATTTGTACATGGGTAAGAATTTAGAAAATTAACCTGTTTTGTTCATCGATAATTTGATATACGCAAGAGCGTGTCGTAAGCGATTTAGCGTAACACATTGGCGGAGTTAAATACAGACCAAGAGGAGTCATGGCACCCCTCAAAACCCTCAAAACTTTGGCTTTATATGTATTTTGTGTTTGAGATCTATCTAACTTAGAAGATTTACTGTAACTTTCTCCTATATATATTGGCCCACCTCTTGTGTATTCACCGGCTCCGCCAGTGCCATAACATTATGTATCGAAGTGAAATAAGTGTATGTAGATTTAGTAGTAGCTAGAGTGGTGTAGTTCTACATCACTATCGCACGAGATAGGTTAAGATAATTCAACTTTTCAGATTCAAAGCATCCGATCCCATCCCATAAATGCAAAGAGTACTGCGTGTGTAAAATTTTAGTGAGATGACAGATGAGAAATTGGGTTGGTTGTTTACTACTTTCTGATCTCACCTATGGCAGCAGCAGGAATGGAACCTATCTTTCTACCAGTTCCCATTATTAGGTTTCAAAATCAACCAACCGGCCAACAAATAGTACTTATTGGTATAATATCCAACAACCAACGCCAGAACTTGCCAGAAACGGATTATAAATGTGCAACAGAGGGAAAAATAAAACATGCAAAATAAAAGAAAGAATAATATTGAAGCGTTTGCAAATTGACAAGGAAAATTAATTCATAGATAGAACTGATACGAACCTTATTCAATGCAGCCAGGCTTATGACCTTGACCCCCAACTTGTCAGCTCTGATGATGGCTTGTTCTATTTGATTATTGATCCCATCTAGAGCAAAGGGCAAAAAGTACTACAAAACCAACCAGAAAACATGGAATTTAATTAGGGATGCCATTTTGTATTTTGATTATCGTCACGATCAAATACCAAATGATGTTTTATGTCTGCTAAATCGATTTATTCTTGATTAAAACCCGATATTACCAAGATAAAAGATTACCGAAATAGTTAGCTTGGTGTGTTTAGTGTTTGGTGTGTGTGTGTATATATGAGGAATACACTTATACACCGATTACCTAGAAGTATTAGTTATACATTTTGTATCTTCAATACACAAACGTATATAGGTCCCTATAAGTATTTTATGATAGTATTAACATTATTACAATACCTAAAATCAGACCGAATTTCGGACCTAAAATAAATAATTGTGAGATGCTGTCATTGCTAGTTGTAATGTAGCATCTAGAATGTTTAGCCACGTAACAAATCACGTATCTAGCAACATTACAATATTTTGCATCATAGAATCAGGACTATATATAATTACCAAAATGATCTACAAAATTCCCCTTGATATATTAATGGTGGTCCTTTCTTGCTTAGAAGATTATGGATTTATCATTTATCAGCTAGCAGATGCGTTAGTACCAAAAGAATGATGGGTGTAGTTTCAAGGAAAAAACCTGAAAGCCATATCTTGGTACAGCCCAAGTCTGGTGCAACCGACCTCTGAGATTGTAGAATGTAATCAAAAATGTTTTTGCCCATGCCCACATTGCTAGACACACCAAAATGCCGGGAGGATAAAACAGCACCTGGAAGAGCCTAAATGAAAAGGGAATTGAAGCGAATGATCGGAAAACAAACGGAACGTGCATATGCGACGTCAAATCCACCACATGAGCAAGGAAAACGAAATCCGGTACATTCCCGTTTATTCCTGCGCCATTATAAACAGCCAAAGTTGGTAAATGTCACTAAAGTTTATCAAAACCAAAGGTAAGGCATTACTATTTACCAATTTATGTCCATCTGTACATTATACAGTTAGGAATGTTTACCGTAATTGACATTAAATTTTAGCCCTACCTGCTTTTAAGCTCATCTCCTTGTGTAATTCCCAGGATTTCTGGTTTTGTGTATTCCCCAACGCATCAAAGAGAGGCATGAAAAGGCAGAAATTGCTTCCCTTTTCAGTGTGGTGCAGGGTATGGTATCTACATATATATAGCCATGCAATCAATATTTTCAGCTTCAATATGTTTCCATCAAATTATATTTATGAAAAAAAAAAAGAAGAAGCTAGAATTGGAACTCATTGACTACATCAATTATTTGTCGAAGGCTATGTTGGCTTCCAAAAATCGTTCCCAACTTCTTTCATGTTAGAATTTAATGATAAGAACCCGACACAAATAAAGCCTGGTTGAAACTACTTACGTAGAAATAAAAATCGTTCCCAACTTCTTTCACCTTTGCATTCTTTTAGAAATAAAAATTTATTATTATATACCTAGCAAGAATTGACCATATTGGAAGTAAGATTTAACAGACCTTGCAGTAAACTATCCATATTAAGATCAATTTATAATTTTTTTTAATTATTACGTGAATTTATAGACAATTGTGAAAATATGTAGGTTGTGATCTACTTACGTAGGAGTGTAGAGAAGGTATTTGAGAAATGGAATTTTCTCAAATAGTTTATGAGAAATAACTTCAACATTGCTATACCCCAAGCCTCTCAAAAAATCGAAAACTGAAAAGTAGCCGTAGATGATGCCGATTGATCCAAACCCCATCAGAGTAGAACCCAGAATCGGAATTCCAATGATCACAGTCAATATCAGATCCTCCAGAAATGTTGCATTTCCAGCTGCAGGCACCCCAAAATTGAAATTAAATTGAAGAAAACTATTTTATTTAAAATAAAATAAAAAGCTAGGGCGGTGTGTCTATTAATTGCTCTTACCTGTAAAAGGTTGGGGTACTGAAGAGGAATGGTGAAGGGAGTGGTAGTTTTGATAAAAGTCGTTGGCATGAAATCTTCTGTGTACCCAATAATATAAAGGCTCTGAAACTCCCACATGGAGTACCATACATGTAATTAAGCCTTTTGGATTCCACACAGGGAGGTCTTGCAGGTATGGGACAAGATAACAGGCCATGGAAGCAATCAAACCTTGAAGAATTATGAAGTTGTCCCTGTAAAAGAAAGAAGAAAAAACAGAAAATCGTTCAGGTTAACTGAAACTTTGAAACAGTAATCAAGTTGAAATGAAGGGTTAAGCGTGACGGAATATTACCAGTGCCATTCTGCGTCAATCTGCTTGAAATCAACACCTTGCTTGATAATCCGGCGATTCCGAATTAGGAAAAGCATGTTACTATAACTGTTCCATAGCTGATAAATTAGTCCTCGAAGCGCACAGATGATGAGAACATGGAGACACCAGCTTTGCATAGGGAGGACATCTTCATACATGATCGAGTACAAGGCTTTCCAAATCAAAGGTCCAAACAACACATACTTTAACAAACAAAAAAATAAGAGAGCAAAAATGATCAGGACAAATCAAAGGTAGCAGAAAAACCAACTAATGATTCACAAACGAAAAGTTTTGAGTTGGGATCTATACCTTGTAGGATCCTAGATACTCCCAAGGCCAAGCGGACAAAGGAGCACCCATTTTAAAGAAAGAACAAGAACAAGTCCCCCCCAGATATCAAGAAAGAGGTTGTTGATGAGGATCGTCAGCTAAGAAGCACTTAATCCTCAAGCACTACAAGCTACCTTTGAAGATGGAGTAAGTAAATCTCTCCCCTTTATCTCTCTCTCTTTCTCGCTCTTCCTCTCTTTCTCTCTCTTTCTCTTATAGCTAAATATAGAGATAGCTGGAGCCCTTTGGCTTGTGTAATGTTTCCCCAATAACCTAAAGGCAGGCCTAGGCTTGTTATATAGACAAAGAAGAGAAGAAAACAAGCGTTTGCATCCAATACAGTTAAAACTCTCTGTCAGTCGGTCTCTCTCAAATAACCACCTCAAGGCTTTTAGTGTAAGAAGCAGGATCGGTGGACGCGTTGGTCTTTGTTTTCACACACTGTGGACTTGTCCGATGATGGGATCGATTAAGAAGCAGACACAGCTGTAGTGATAGCCTAATCCCACCATCAAATTAATAGCTCATATGGTTGGGAGAGTGATGATGATGATGAGAAGGACAGACCGGGGCACTGGGTTCTCTTCGTTTTTGCGCCATCGATCCGGGTTGCTTTCGTAATTTCCTCCTCGAATGTTGCATTACGTACTCGTTTTCATTGTTACTACAATATGTTTTAGCTAGAATTGAGAGAATGATGCAGGACGAGAATGATGTAAAACAAGAACGGGTCAAATTTAGACAGAAAAAAATAAAGTCAGGAAACGACGAATAATTAAAAAGAATGATTTGAAGTTCGGTAATTCTCGTGTCAAGAGGTTACTAGCTGCTGGAATATTCAAGAAGATATTGTTTTGTATCAGTTGTAGTCTTCAGTTTTGATATTAATAAAAAGGACAAAATACTAGTCACTCCTCTTATTTTTGAGGTTTCGACAGTTTAGTCATTCTTTTCTCAATTTCAACAACTCACTCTAATTACTTTTTAATGTCAGACAATTAGGTCCAATCGTTTACTTTCCATCAAATTTTACTGTTAAGTTGTTGAGCTGTCATTTTCTCTCATGCCAAGTCGGTTGAATAAAGGGTAAAATCACTATAACACCATTTAGCTTATTTTCCCGCTTCTCCAGCAAAAGAAGGATGGAAATCCCTCCAAAACAAAAATTGGATGATGCAATTTTTGTTTTCGGTAAATTAGTACTTTATTGATTGGCTTGCTAATTTTGAAGAATATGCAATGTATTTTTGATGACAATAACAGTATTATGAAGGACGTAATGTAATTGAAATTTATTTTTTTTATCCAGTTTCCTTTAGTTATGCTTTAGTTCTTTTTTTTTTGATACAAGTTATGCTTTAGTTCTTGAAGCTTGAATTTTAATGACTATGTTGCACAATGATTTTAGAGAGAAATGGTTTCAATTTTGGAGGGATTACCATTTTTCTTTTGCTGGAGAAGCCAAAGAGTGTTATAGTGATTTTACCCTTCATTCAACTAACTTGGCATGAGAGAAAATGACAGCTCAACAACTTAACGGTGAAATTAGATGGAAAGTTGACGGTTGGACCTAATTATGTGACATTGAAAAATAATGAGAGTGACCTGTCGAAATTGAGAAAAAGAGGACTAAACTGTTGAAACCATAAAAATAAGAGGAGTGACCTGTCACATCCCGGTTCTTAAGTTAATTTACTGTTATTTACTTTATATTACTTTGACCTTTTACCGTTTTGAGTAACCGTTTATTGTTAAAGGACTCTAGAGTTGACTTTTTGTAATGAAATTATTTTGGAAAAATTTCTATAAGGAAGTCGTAGAAGACGTTAATACAAATCAGTGAGCATACTATACGTTAAAATCGAAGTTTGTATGTAAAAGTTATGGTGTAAAATGTAAAGTTACTATTTCAGTCGAGAGTATAAAAAGAAAAACTTACCATTTGAGATAAGATAGAAAATTAAAAACTACACTCTCTCTCTCTCACCTCTCCCCTGCATCTCTCTCCTCCGTCGGATTTTTCGTCGTTGGTCTACAGAACTAGGCAGTAAGCTTGGTGTCAAATTGAAGCGGAGACTCTCTACTCTTCGTCTGGTTTGGTTGCTGGCCCCATCTCGCCGCCTTGAGAATGAAACCACGAAGAGAAGTCGCGCCACCGCAGCTGTCATCTTCTCTCTAGAATTGCCTTCTCAGGCCGCCATCGTCAGAAATCCTCATATCAAAGTGAAGTACTTCTCTCAAGTAGTAAACCCTCCAAAGGATTCGATCTATCTTGATCTAGGTAAGGAGAATCTGGTATTTGAAGTTTTAGGGTTTTCAAACAAGGATTTTTACTGTTATGCTTCGATTACCCTAGTTAGCCTTCAAATCGATCTTTGTGTTAGTTAAGAAAGTTGTTGTGCGTGTTGAGAGGATGATTGTGTTAAAATTTGGTAAGCATTGGAGGTGGCTGGAGTAGGGGCTGATCGGCCGTTGCTGTCGGCAGAGCAGACGGCGACGCCGCCTCTTTTGGGTAGATTTTCATGTTATTTAATTTGTTATGTTGAGAGGAGTCCAATAGTGTGAAGTTTGCAATTTTTAGGGGAGTTTTGGTTAGGTTTAAAATTTTCCAAAGTTGGATGAATTTGGCATTTGATTGAATGGAATCCGGCCATTGGTTAAGCATTGATTAAACTTTAGAAAGTTGTTTTAAGCCTGTCGATGCTTGTGTTGAAGTTAGGGCCTTATTGTATTAAGAATGTAGAAGTTGGGCAAGAGCGAAGAATTTATAGGCTCACTTTTATTCTTGCATATTTATTAAAGTATTGACTTAGTCTTAAGATTTAATATTATCTACTATTCAGGACGTAAGGAGGATCGTGTGGAGGACACCTCGGATCTACCACAGACATAGCTGTACACAGTGAATGGACTTTTGATTTAACATTATGCATGCACAAAAGTTTTCATAATCACAAAAGCATATATTGGAGTTTTATTATATTCTTTGGACTAATAAGTTTCATTAGTTTTTCTGGAATTTTTACAAATTTTATTTGACATATGAGACATGTCGAGTGGTTTATATTATTTATGCATCCATAAATATTACGTAATACTTTTAAGTTTAGTTGGGAATTGTACTGTGTGAGATTGATTTACTATATTCTTGAGAAAGTGTTCTCCTAATCTTTTTTATCATTTTACTTCACCATAAAAAGGTTGATATATATTTACTATTGCTACTAGTCTTTATTACCGGTTCTCATCATAGGTGAGTCGAACGCTTTGAGTGAGACACTACTATAGCCTAGGAGGCTCCGATTGGTTCTTATTCAATACTAGCTAGCATTTATTAGCGGTACTTACCATAGGTGAGTCGAGCGCTTAGCATGGGATGCTACTAAAGCCTGAGAAGCTCCAACCCAAGCCTGGGAGGCTTATCGTTATGGTGAAACTTCTTCCCCATTTTTATGATTTATTTAAACTAATGGGAATGGTTCGTCACTTTTATCTATAAATATTATTGGAAAATTTCAAGAGTTGCATGCATAAATGTTTCTCAACGGAAAATTTAGGAAAGCTTAAACTTTGGTTTCGTTGTTCCATAATTAAGTTAATATTATTTGTTATTTATTTTTGTCCACTCACACAAATATTTTTAAATACTTCTCCCTTGCATTGGGCCCTTCGTTTTTAAATGCCCAGTCTGCAGGGCTCGGTTCGGCAAATGTAGGAGGCGAGTCATATTTTCCACCACTTCAGGTTTTCATTCTTAGGTTACCTATTTAACCTACTTGTGTATTTTCTCGTTTCCTTCAGTTAGTTAGTTTGCTCTGATAACCATGGGATGTTGTATTTATTTTTATGCATGTTAAGGGTTTATGATCAGACTTAGGGATGATCTGAAGATTTATTTGGTGTTGATGCTACGAGATGTTAAATTATGAATTTGCTGTTAAGATATTATTTTTGATGATGTGGTGGTTGTTTAGTTGGGGAAGCGGGTGGCTCTAGGAGTTGTTGATTATTTGGTTATTTAGAAGTGTTTGTTGGAAATTGGTTATTTTTCAGGTAAGGTAGCCCATTTTTAAGGGAGGTTATGTCAAAATTTTGGTAGCATTTCTCTTGAGGTGGGTCCCACAGGGTTTACTCCGTATTTCAATTGGAAATCCAGGGTGGGTCCTAACAATTACCAGTATTTTGTTCTAATAACCCTTGAGTTCGAGAAAACCCGACTTATGGATTCAAGTCGTCGTTGGTGGATTCCAACATTTATATTTCCGTTGCATCAATAGTTTGTAAAGAGAATAGAGAATCATCATCTTGTTCATATGATAAGAGCTCTTTATATAAGGGATTACATAGCACCTTTAGGTGTTGTACAAGGAAACATATATTGATATCCTATCACAATACAGAATTGGGATTCCTTCTTTGACTAGCATTAGACCAAGGCACACATAGGTCGAATATCCTACAACACTCCCCCTTGTGCCACACAGAAAGGTGTATACGGTGTTGTCTCATCAAAACCTTGTAAAGTAACAAAAACCTTGGGGGAAAAACTAAAACTTGGTCGAAGGACAAAATAGTACAATGCACAAACTACTTCGAGAACTCGATGATATGATGCTTCCCTAATAAGTATCTTAATTGGTAATACTTGATAAATGTCGCATTCTAATGTTTTTCACATGTTTCTCAAAAGTAGATTTAGGCAAAGATTTAAACAAGTTTGCCATGTGTAATAGTTATCCTAAACCAAACACATTCATGAATAACTTCATGTTGATCAATAATCTCTGCATGACACAAGCGGTGCATGCGATATTGCCTCGTTAAAAACCTTGCCAAGAAAAAACTCAGTGGGACAAAAAGTCTTGGTCTAAGGGAAAGAGAGCACAACTGCACCCTCCACATTTGATAATGACATGTATGTGCTAGACTCCCCCTGAAGTTTGCACCTCCCCGTGATTCTTACTTCAATCATAGGAGTTTAGATAACTTAGCATATCAATGCTCTTTAACATGTCTTCAAATGTGGCATTAGACAATGATTAACTAAACCACGTCGTATTGTCCTCAATTATGATCTTTCACACATTGATCTTGAGGAGAATGTTGCTTGAGAACTTAGAATACAAGTTTGCGCATAAAATCAGATTCTTGGGCAGCATGATCTTCAGGGACTAAAACATCCATTACTTTCTCTAGGGAATAGATATGAATGATCCATAAACAGTTGGAAAGTAGACATCTGTACCTTTCCAACTGTATATTACACACGTCATGGTTCGACCTGAGCTATTCACAAAGCTTCATCGAAGATGGCTGTCCAAAAAATACAAATTTTTTGATTTTGCTTTTGATGCATCTTTCTTCATGAATAGCTAGCGATGACTTGGATATCGTCTATTCTATCATGCCGTATTCTACGTAGGGATTGAATAAGCCCAAATACATTTAAGCATCGAAAGGATGTCCTTATGCCATTTCTTTAGCGTTGCGTGGGCGCAGAGCTATACTTAGCTTTACAATGAATGAGAGGTCAAGTCTTTCTTTGTCATCTTCCTTTAGATGAAACAGATCTCTTTTTAGAGTAAAGACTTTGACTAATGATGAGAGTATATATAGTTCTTACTTTCATTAGAGCGCTTAAGCCGATTGATGGAAAAACATCATCAACATTGTCCTCGAGTGGCTTTTCGAGACCGTACCATCCCAAGATCTTTTTCATTCTTAACTTCCGATGTTTGATACATATTGTGTCACATCCCGGTTCTTAAGTTAATTTGTGGTTATTTACTTTTGGTATTACTTTGGCATTTTACCGTTTTGAGATCCGTTTACTGTTAAAGGACCCTAGAGTTGAATTTTTGTTAAAAAAAATTATTTTGGGAAAATTTCTTTAAGAAAGTCGTAGAGGACGTTAATACTAATCTGTGGACATGCTATACGTTAAAATCGGAGTTCGTATGTAAAAATTATGGTATAAAATGTAAAGTTACTATTTTTGGTAGGTGGTATAAAAATGGAAACTTACCAGAAGAGAAAAAGTAGAAATCAAAATTACCTCCCTTTCTCTCTCTCCTATCTCCTGCGTTTCTCTCTCCGCCGGACTTCTCCGCCTCTGTTCGCCATCGTCCGGCCGAGTTAGGCGGCAAGGTGGGTACCGATTTGAATCTTGGCTCATCCTTTATCGATCTGGGTAGTTGGCCGGTGGTGTCATATAAGATTATAATCAAAATTATAATCATAATATCATCTATTAGATCTAATAGAAACTAACGGTTTAGATTAATAGTCATAAAACTTTTTTTTTCTTTTCTTATCTTTTTCTTTAATTCAATTTATGAAATCTATCTAAATAAAAATTCATGATTACAATTCTTCATTTGGAATATAATTAAGAGGAAATAATTCGTTTCCTATTGAAACTCATTTACTAGAGAGGAAAGAAAACAAATTAAGTCTCATAGACATGCTTATTTCAGCTTTTTGTTTTTTTGTTTTTGTTATCAAAAGCGCTTCTAGTTGTTCATAGCACAAGATGATTTGAGTACTTCCATACATAATCTGATCATAAGTTTTCTAACGTGTTATGGCAGACATCATCTGGATAATTTTTTTTCTTTGAAGAATAAGTGATAAATGATGATGGTACTTTCTATAGTAAATGAGTTCCAAATCAAATGGAAACCATTACCTTCCTGTTAATTGTATTCCAAAAAAAATGAGAGTACGTAGGTAATCATCAATTTTCATTATGTTTTTAATAGATAGATTTCATTAATTGATTTAAAGAAAAAGAAAAAACATAAATTGCTTTTAGTTTTTATGACTAATCTCAACCCTTTTTTTTTTTTTTTGGGTAATAATCTCAACCCTTAGTTGTTATTAGATCTAATGATTGATATTTTGATTATAATTTTGTGGAAGGCACTCGATCAGCTTTCTACCAGCTTTCCAACTAACAGATTCAGATTAGTAGGGAAAAGAAATCTTTCGCATCGAATGGTATATATTATCAGAGTATTAATGAGGAAATGTATATATTTCGAACGGGAGGTACGTATTAGTTTGGAGGATGGAAGTTGAGATGAACATATTATTTCTGTCGGTTTGTTGTATTAAATGATGATCTCTGATTGCTTGATGTTGTTAGTTTTGGATTTGCAGATTTAAAACGATGATTGAACCCCAAGATTGATATGAGTTTCCTGCTGAGAGTTGCGCTCATGACATAATTATAGTAATTTCTAGAATGTTTATGGGCCCAACAATACTAGATATGCAAGAAATTCTTGCAACACAAAAGTTTTCCATTCTATTATATGGTTGAGGATGTCCATCTCATAAGAATGAATTGAATTAATCTATATAGTTTATTCATTTTTGTAAGGCACGATCTATATATGGTGCTGACTGAACGATTTTCTTTTTTTGAGTTTTTTTGACAAGGCCTGGTAGGCAATTTTATTGATATTGAAAGTTAAAATAGCGCGGATACATGTCTTTCCTTGCAACCACAAGTAAGTTAAAACTTGACATGCTAGTATCATTCATTACATAATCTCGTTCATGTTGAAGGAGAACATATAACGAGAATAACAGTCTACTCATTTATTGATAGAAAGACCTATTTATAGGCATTACATAGAGTCTCCGGAATGATCTAGAACATCTATCAATATTATAATCTATTCTAATAAGGAAACGATTAGGTCAAGACACATAACAGAATGACAAGAAAATATTTTCCTTAAACACTCTCCCTTGTGTCGCGTGCCTAATACAACATAGTGCATAAGATGTTGCCTCGTTAAAAACCTTGTCAAGTAAAACAAAAACCTCGTGGGCAAAACAAAAGACTTCGACGAAGGGAAAAAGAGCATAACGCACCAACTACAATTGAAGATAACATGTAATGTAGACTCCCCCTGATTGGTAACTCAATCTTGGAGTTCAGATAAACGACGCATGCCGATGCTCTTCACATGTTTCTCAAAGGTAGATTTAGGTAGAGACTTGGTAAACAAATCTGCTACATTATCCTCAGAACTCACCTGGTTCACATGGATATTCAAAAACTGTTGTTGTTGCTGATTGTAAAAGAATTTCGGCGAGATATGTTTAGTGTTATCACCCTTAATGTAACCTAACTTCATCTGTTCAATGCAAGCCGCATTATCCTCATAGATGCAAGTTGGTTCAGTCGTAGTAGATGATAATCCGCTAAACTCTGGAATATGAGACACTATAGACCGAAGCCAAACACATTCTTTAACTGCTTCATGTAGTGTAATAATCTCAGTATGATTCGAGGAAGTAGCAACAAGGGTTTGCTTGGTTAATCTCCAAGATATTGCTGTATTCCCAATTATGAACACATATCTAGTTTGGGAACGTCCTTTATATGGGTCAGAGAGATACCCAACATCAGCAAATCCAACTAACACATTATTTGGTGTTTCAGGATAGGGGACTAGTCTACCATGCGCATGAACCGCGACTATGGCAACGTTGGACACAGTCTCTTGGTGGGAGGCCGAGGGCTGTGATCCACTGATCCCAGACAAGATCTTTTGCTCTCTTGTTTCACTGTAGGGAAAGAACATGTCTAAGTCAATAGAACCTTTCAAGAACCTGAAGATGTGCTTAACACCATTCCAATGACGATGCGTTGGTGCAGAGCTAAATCTAGTTAACAAGTTCACAGAGAATGCAATGTCTAGTCTAGTGCACTAAGCCAAATATAACAAGGCTCCAATCACACTAAGATATGGAGTTTCAGCTCCCAGGATCTCTTCATCGTCATGATAGCAACCAAAACCGGGCGTTTCAATTAAAAACTCTTTTGTGTCAATTGTAGTATATAGCAAATAAGGGTATCGTTATAAAAGCCGGGGATTGAGGGTACCTTTGCAATTTACGTTAATTACAACATAAGATAAAACAAAAGATGATAGTACTAGAGATATGAGGTTTTGTGATTATAAACAAAAGAAAACAAAGAAACAAAATAAAACAGAAAATATCAGATGGATGAGATGTTAAGAGAGACTTGGAAATCCACCACCAAGTATGTTTCAAGACATGTTAGCAACCAAAGCTTCAATTATTAAGTCGCAAATCGGTATTAATCAAGAACAAACCGTGAACGCACTGCATAAGTCCTTATTACTTCCCTAGATTACTTAAGCAAGATGAACGCACCGTTACCAAGCCTTTAGAATAACCAATCAAGGTATAAACGCTATCCTGTCAACAAATTATTGTAAGCAATAAGATCAATGAAAGACTGATTGAACAAGTATGCAAAACTAGTGTGGAACGCCTACCTAGCATGCAATCCTTTTTATTTGGTTTCACCTATTGTCCTATATGTTTTACTATTTTGAAACAAGCCTTTTAACCGTTTAGGAGATTAATCAACCTATTTCTAGCCTCACTCACAAGTTCATAATGTTCTATGTTGCGCATACATGAACATAAACAAGCAAGAGTTTCCCATAAACCAAAACCAAATAAATAATTTGAAAGACTCAATAATTTGAAACCAAGGTTCAAAACAATATCTAAAACATTATTGGGGTTTCAAACCTTGCCCCTAACTAAGAGAAATCAGCCATACATGACTGCAAAATCACACAAGGAGAATAAAAGATGACATAGGAAAGGTAAACCGTGGATGATGGAGAGATCAATGATGGATTGGCGGCTTCCTTGTGCGAGTCCACAACTATGGAGGTTCTGATGATGTGAGATCGTTGGCCTCCTCTAATCTTCACGTCCCTTCTCTTCGTCATCCCTGTTTTACTGCTGTGATTAGGGTTATAAAACCCTCAAAACTCGTCCATGGGCTTGCATGGGTATAGATCTTGAAATAGAAGTTTTGGTCCAAATCAAAAATTCGGGCAGACTGACCTTTGACCACTCAAACGGTCATAACTTGTTCTCCAAAATAGGTATTGATAATCCGTAAAAAGTTCTGGAAAGTAGACTCTTGTAGCTTTCCATTGATATATGGCACATATCCTGAATCATTGTGAGCTGATCACAATATTCTGTCGAATTTGACTGACGATTTCTGGCACATTTTCTGATTTCTTTCCTTGCACAACATGGATTCCTTTTCCTTCAAGATTTCTCCTCTTTTATCTCTTTTGAGCTCCTCGGTTTTATTTATGACCTAAAAACACAAACTTAGTTAATATGAATATTGTTAAAAGAATTACATAGCTAAATAGGGTCGGAAATACATTATAAATGTAGCATTTTGTGCTCCTATCACGTCATCTTTCGGACGGAACGGATCCTTTTTAATATCCAGACTTCGATTAATCATGAGAGTGCCAAGAGGATGTGCTTTGTCCATATTCAATCGCCTGAGCATCTTTTGGACATAAGCCTACTGGTGTATTAAGATTCCAGTCCCTCGATGCTCTAGTTCAATGCCTAGGCAAAATCGAGTCTTCCCAAAATCTTTTATCTCAAACTCGGATTTCAAGTAACAAACCGTCTCATTGATTTCATTGAGATTTCCGATGATATTCATATCATCAACATAGACTGCTACAATTGCAAATCCGGAACTTGTTCTTTTTATAAACACGCATGGGCACAAATCATCGTTCTTGTATCCCTTCCCAATCAAGTATTCACTTAGACGAGTATACCACATTCGTCCGGATTGTTTCAATCCATATAGTGAACCTCAATCTGATGGCATAAGCACTCCGTGGTTTAGAGTCACTTGAATTGGGCAATGAAAGGCCGTCAAACACTTTGATATATATATATATATATATATCTTTGTATCAAGATCCCCATAGAGATATGTGGTAACCACATCTATAAGTTGCATATTCAGTTTTTCGGACACTACTAAACTAACCAAGTAGCGGAAAGTAATGATGTCCATAACAGGAGAATACGTCTCCTCATAATCAATACTAGAGTGTTGCGAGAATCCTTGGGCCACAAGTCTAGCTTTATATCGCATGATTTCATTCTTCTCATTACTCTTCCGAATAAAGACCCATTTATGTCCAACAGGCTTAACATTTGGTGGGCATGGCACAACCAGACCAAAAACTTGTCTTTTCGATAGGAAGTCTAGTTCAGCCTGGATTGCATCTTTCCATTTCGGCCAATCTACTCTACGTTGACATTCTATAACAGAGCGATGTTCTATTTCATCGTTGTCAATAATCTCCTGAGCGACGGAATAAGAAAAAGCATCATCAATAAATATGGAAGACCTATCCATAAGAACGCGCACACTTATGTAATTTAACGAGATTTCTTTGTTCTCTGACATCAACATTGATTCTGAGGCATCCGCAAGAGGTTTCAATATCGATTCATAGACATAGCTATAGTCAGAGACAATCTCATGTGATGGATTCACAGTATTGATGATGAGTGGATCATTTTGTGCCTTGATGTCTTGCTTTTTTTGCGGCAAGACATCGATTGAACCTTTCTTTGGTCTCCCCCTCTTCCGGGTGGGAGCCGAGGCCGTAGCCGCCCCTCTACCATGGGCATTAGGTACTCCGGCGACGCCGGTGGTGCGTAGCTCAGGTGTGGCATTAACTTGCCCGATTTTCGGGACTTCCAACCTTACAGGAACGTTTGCAGCAGGGATAGTTGATCTTGTCACTTTCGCGATATCTATAAAGGAGTTAGGCATCGAATCTGTAAATTTCTGAAGATCAAGAATTCTTTGCGCTTCTATCTCGCTCTAAGATGTGCAGGGATCATAATGAGACATAGTGGGGACAGACCACGACAATTCCTGTCGTTCAACCGGAACATTGTCGTTCCTTTCTCCCCCTAACGATGGGAAATATGTCTCACCAAAGTGACAATCTGCAAATCTTGCAGTAAAGAGATATCTTGTCAAAGGTTCTAAATAGCGGACAATCGTTGGTGCTTCAAAGCCAACATATATACCCAATCGTCTCTGAGGACCCATTTTAGTACGCAGTGGTACGCACCAAATATGCGTAAAAGTGAAATGTTAGGCTCATATCCAGTTACCAATTGGTACGCACTAAATGGTTGGTTGGCGGTGGATCTGAAACGAATAAGTACAGCTACATGTAAAATTGCATAACCCCATGCAGAGACGGGTAGATTGGTGCGCATCACCAAAGCCCGAGCCACAAGCTATAATGGCTTGATTGTTGCTTCTGCAAGACCGTTTTGTGAATGAACATGGGGAACGGGATGTTTGACATCAATCCCAATAGACATGTAATAATCATCAAAAGATTTTAATGTAAACTTTTCTGCATTATCCAATCGAATAGACTTGATCAGATGGCCAGGGTGGTGAGCCCTAAGTTTTATAATTTGAGCCAAGAGTTTAGCAAATGCAACATTTCTTGTGGATAGCAAAGCGACGTGTGACCAACGCGCCGATGCATCAACCAGAACCATAAAGTATCGAAATGGTCCGCATTCTAGTTTGATAGGTCCACAAATATCACCTTGGATTCTCTGTAAGAATGGAATGGTTTGTTTTATGTCCACAGCAAAAGAGGGTCGTGCCTGTAACTTTGCTAATGAACAAGCTTTGCAAAACGAGCGGTGAGCATTGGAGATTGCCATAGAGGCATCAGGAGTGGTACCATGTGGCACAGAAGCCTGTGAAGGCTGTAACAACATTTGGGACGACATTAAGGCCGATTCCTGACCATGAGTGGTGCTCACGGCACTGCCACCGTTTTCGGTGGCTATGTGTGTTCCCATACGCCTCTGTACTCTGAAAAACGAATGACCGTGTGAATTTTTAAGAATACGGATCATCATATCATGTCCAAGATGTCCCAGACGATCATGCCAAAGCTTATATGAGTCAGATTCGCAAAAGTTGCGAGCAACTGCATAGGATTCAATAATCCGAACTGTTGTAAGATATAAACTACTACTTTGACTCAGAAGTTTCTCTAATATGCACTTACGGCCACATTCATTAGAGGTAATACACAAAAACTCTTTATCATTCTCATGATGAGTTTCCAAATGGAAACCGTTGGCGCGAATGTCCTTAAAACTTAGCAAGGTTCGATTGGCTTTTGGCGCGTATAAGGCATCAGTGACATGAATCTTTGTGCCATTTGGCAACAAGAATTGTGCAATACCTCGCCCTTGTATAACCGGCGATGAACCAATCATGGTTGTCACTGAGGATTTGTAAGGCACAAAATCTGTAAACAATTGCCTATTCTACAGAATAGTGTAGGTAGTCCCACTATCAGCCAAACACTCAATTTCGCAGCAAGACATCTACAAAAGAATGTAAATCAATTAGTATTGAACTCAAGACATGGTGAACACTCTAAATAACATAGAGGAATTTCAGGGAATTGTGATCAAGTTGTGATCCCTTGTTGAATGCATAAGAATGTCCGCGCAGAATGACCTTTGCTCACTAAAACGGTCATAACTTTGTCATAGAAATAGATATGGATGAACCGTGAGAAGATCTGGAAACTAGACTCATAGAGCTTTCCAGGCATGTGTCACTCACATTCTAGTGCGTCCTAAGCTGTTAACAAAGCTTGTACGAAGTTGGCGGACAGATTGCTGTTTGCGCAAAGTAGCTTTTGCAATTTGAACCATTCCTGCATTATTAAGGGAAATAAAATTCTCAGCCATTCTTTATACCAAAAAACTAAGAGAAATTTTATTAATGCCAACTTAATACATCATGGATGTTCTAATTCCAAAACAACTAAGAAAAACCAAAGTCTTAAAACATGGCCATTGCCAAACAAAAAAAAAACTTGAATAACATAGCAGAAGAACCGTCTAATACATAGACTAATCAAAATCCGGAGTTTCAACACTCTCTGAAGAGACACTCTTCTTGGTCTCAAAATCTTCTATAATGAGATTGGTGGTGAGCTTTGTGTCTCCGTTATCCATCTTATAATCTCCACTAGTAAAATTAGCATCTTGAGCCAAATACTGCTTATGCCTCTTGTAGATATCTTGAATGTCCTTGCTCGCACGACGTTGTTTGTGCATATGCATAGTTGAAGCGTATTTGAAGCAAGAAGATCGACCGTGTTTGATAGAGGTAGGTGGAGGATTTCCACCTCTACTAGGGCTGGACCGGCCCCCTCCTTGGTTGTTAGCGGTGGCGCCGCTGTCCCTCTTCCATGTGAGGCTGCGGTTTGGACTGCGTTGCTGGTTCCCTTTGCCGGCCACACATGGGTAGATTGCCTACGTGTATAAGGTGCGGCCCGATTAGTTTTCTTTTGCCTTGGAGCTCTCCCACCACTAGCCTGATAAGTTTCAGGGATTTTCTTGGTCCCAATCGGCCTTGCATTGTTGTTGAGAATAATCTCATGATGCCTCTCTTTTTTCTGAAGTATATTCATGAGGTCACTGAAAGTCTTAACTCTTTCGTTTTCATACTCAAGGCGGTATTGATGAGCAAGTAAGCTCATGGAGGAGGGAAAGGTGTTCAAGGTTTTCTCGATCATGTATTGCTCTGATTTATCTACTCCACAAAAACTAAGCTCTGCCTGGAGGTCTAACATAGCTTAGTTGTAGTCCTTGACTTTGGCAAAATCCAGCAAACGAATGGTTTCCAATCGCGCAATTAATTCTGGGAGTTGTACGTCATGTACATTGTTGAAGCGTTGCTTTAGAACGTGCCATAAATCTTTGGGATCCTCTTTTTTTAAGTACTGCTTCTTCAGAATTGAGTGGATATGACGCCTCAAAAATATGAGGGCTTGAGCTTTGGTCTCCAAACTAGGAGGAGTATTGGGAACATCTGAAGGGAAAATTGTGGTGGTGTATCGTTTACCGACAAATGTGTGAGTCACGTCCGACACCCACCTATGATACTCTTTTCCTTGAGCATCAAGGATTTCAAACTCTGGCCTAGATGACTAGATGACTCGGTCATCTACAAAAGACAAGGGAGATTAGTTAGTATCGAGAATTCGAATACTAAAGTCAAGTATATGGAATTAGAATGTGAGCCAAGATGTATTGGTCATAATATCGATGCGAAAAACCGTACTGTTAGACCGTCACAATCGATTTCTTCCCTTTGTTTTTTTTTTTAAGTTGTACCGTGACAAAGCAGTCACTAATCAAACTTGATATGAGGGGCCCCAATCCCTCAGTATCGTCTCACTTTATAAAGAAAGGTGGGATGGAGACGAAGGCTAGGAAGCCCGACTATGAAATTAAAAACTCAAAAGTAGCAACTTTTAGAAAAAATTTACCTCGTTTTGATTGCCGGAG
Source organism: Fragaria x ananassa (assembly GCA_034370585.1). NCBI lineage: Eukaryota > Viridiplantae > Streptophyta > Magnoliopsida > Rosales > Rosaceae > Fragaria > Fragaria x ananassa. Next base: position 7,993,599 of record CP139760.1, read on the forward strand.
AATTCGCTTTCGGAGACGTGCGTGAAAGTGCTTGGAACCTTGGGGATTTGTTGTTGACAAGATGTAGAAAGAGACCGCCTAACACGGTGTGTACGGAGGCATGCAATTGTGAGAAATTTTGAAAAAAAAAAACCTAGAATGCTATTGAAAGAAACCAATGTAACTATTGAAGTACTAAAACATGGAAAAATCACCAGTACCTGATTTACCAAAACCTAATTTGTTTTGTTGAACCAAATCTTCACGATCTCAAATGCGAAACCCTAGAGATTTATAGCTCATATGATTCTGGTCCACAAAAGTGCCCTACTGTAAGTAACATATTGGGCTCTAGAAATGGTTTGGGCACCAATTTGGGCCTCTGGATTGGGTTTGAAACCAAAATGTTGTTGGGCTCCCTAGGTGATCTGGGCCGAGCTCTACATGGGCCAATCCAAAACTCTCTCTTCTGCTCCTTTTTATTATTGGATCCTGATATATTACCCCAATCTATTGTACCAACCGAGTTCAATTCACCCCATTAAGAGGCAAAAATTGGGAGTGAGAGGAGAAGATTTGGTGGCCACCGCATAGCCACGACCGTGGAACGCCTTCAAGAGATGAGTTTGGAGGGAGGCCGCCACCGGGCCTCCATTGGTGGAGCGCATAGCTCTTGAGGGTTAGGGTTTCACATCTTTTAACGATTTCCAATAGGAACAATATTATTAATGATAGTTTTCGATTTTTTTTAATTGAATCGAAAGAAATAGAGTAGAACCTCTATAAATAAATAATATTAATTGAGACCACGAAAAATTATAAGTTTAAAGTTTAAGAGATTATTATATTGTCGATAAATGGATAATTTATCTATCCATAAATAAATAAATGAATAATAGTTGCGGCCCCAAACCCTAGGTCTGATTGCTGGGACATGTAGTTCTACTCTTTGCCTTCTTTCTTGCAAACCCAACCTCCCAAATTCACCTGCCATGTCCATTGAAGCAGTCACAGCCTCCGTCGCAAAGTCTCTTGCTCTGATGGGAAGTGAAGTTCTTGATATCTAGAAGATGAACGGCGGGAAATGTATCAATTAGCATTAGTTAGTTGATACTATCTTTAGGGATAGAATCCTAATGTAATTATAGTTATCTAGTTACCTAATTTATCTAGGGTAAACAATCTCTCTTGTATATATATAGAGCCTTTACATAGGCTCAAGTGTGTAGAGAATAAAGCTTCTTTCTAGTTTTTGGTTTCTTTATGGTACCAGAGCACTTATTCTTGGCCAAAATCTCTCAAACACAAAATTCTGCTAAACCCAACCATCATTCGATATGGGGGACGTAGAGAAGGAACAAAAGCTCACTCTACAGTTTCTGAAGGATGCCCTCCTCAAAGAAGCTTCGAGCTCAGGCCTTCCGCACACAGCAGAACCTTGGGAATACCCCAATCATCAACTGTATCTTCACTACTCTGATTAACCAGGTGCAATACTCGTGCCTCAGTCACTTGCTGAAGATAACTACTCAGACTGGAGTCAATCCATGATAAATTCCTTGACTATCAAAAACAAAGCTAGTCTCATGAATGGAAGCACTCCTAGACCAATTGAATAGAACAATGAGCAACTCCAATGGGACCGTGTCGACACGCTGGTCAGAACCTGGCTCACCAGTTCCATGTCAAAAGAGATCTCGAAGAGTGTCAAGCACTACAAGTCGGCTTGAGCAATTTGACTTGAGCTCCAAGAAAGGTTTTCTCAAACTAATACTGTGCATTTATTCAAGAGAAAAATGCACCAACAGTGTCTGAACTCTTGGAGGACTGTCAATATGGTACCCGAACTTTTAAATGTATCAAAGTGATACCTGGACTTGTATTTTTGTACCAACGTCGTACCTGTCGTCATTTTCCGTCACAGCTCCGTCATTGATAAACACGTGCGGGTCATGTGAGTTGGAAATTGAGGACATAAATGACTTTTTCTCCACTCCACCGACACCTCTGACAGCAACTTCATTCCCAACTTCATAGACGCCATGGAAACAGCACGCTTAGAATTTACAGGCTGGACCTTTCAGGCGCATGCAGGGTTGCCAGTGCTCTTGGCTGGAACTCAACTGTCAAGTCACTTGACATGACTGGAGTGCGGTTGAAGTCAAGATGGACCAAGGAGTTTCGATGGGTTTTGGAGCAAAACCAGAGCCTCAAACAGGTAAACTTGTCGAAAACTTGCCTGAAAGACAAGGGAGTCATATATGTCGCAGCTGGACTATTTAAGAACCAGAGTTTAGAGAGCTTGTATTTGGATGAAATAGATTTGGAGGTATAGGAGTTGAGCATTTACTCAGTCCTTTGAGCCGGTTTTCTGCGCTGCAATATCAAGCAAACATTACAAAGTCTGTGACATTTGGAGGTGGAAGAACAAAGATTGGAAGGGTGGGACTTGCAGCCATTTTACAGATGCTGACATCCAATGAGACATTGACTCGGTTGGGGATATATGATGATGAGAGTTTAAGATCAGATGATTTTGTCAAAATTTTCAGGAGCTTGGAGAAGAATGCCTCCTTGAGACACTTGTCTTTACAGGGCTGCAAGGGTGTTCAAGGAGAGTTGCTTCTGCAGACCAGTATAATATGTTGGTCTGGAAGCTTGCAAGAGAGTCACTGCTATATTGCCTTGTGTTGTGTTGCGCCCATTGCCTTGTGTTGAACGTCAAAGAACTTCTCAGTAGAGTACCTCATATAACACCCTGCCAGCATGGCCCTTCACAGGCAAGCAACCCCTGAGATTCTTCCCAGCTACTTCCAAACAATCTCTACACCCTTTCTCGCCGATGGTCCTCCAGCACTAAGCCAATCTATAAACACTCTCAACTCCACCTCTCTGCTCCACCACAGCAAACCCTTCATTCCCCACAGCCTTCTCAGTCACGTTACCAATCACATCCATCACCTTGCTGTTAAACCCCTCCTTGATGTAGTTATATTTCGAAAGATTGACCGGTGTTCCACATGTCACATGCTTGTGATCTTCGTGGAGGGCCTCGCCGGAGAAGTCATGGCCGTCATAAGCGAGGAAGCAGCCGTCGAGATAGATTCCAGCTGAGGTTGAAGGCAGGCATTTGGGGAGCTTGGTTATAGAAATTGCGAAACAAGTGGAGCAGTCATTTTGGGAAAGATCGGAATGGCATTGCGCAAAGGCGAAAATAGTTGGAGGCGGTGATGTGGTGTTGTATTGTCCCCATGTTTTCTTGTTGACACTGTTGGAGATGGATTCCATGGCGTCTATGAAGTTGGGAATGAAGTTGTTGTCAGAGGTGTCGATGGAGTGGAGAAAAAGTCATTTATGTCCTCAATTTCCAACTCACATGACCCGCACGTGTTTATCAATGACGGAGCTGTGACGGAAAATGACGACAGGTACGACGTTGGTACAAAAATACAAGTCCAGGTATCACTTTGATACATTTAAAAGTTCGGGTACCATATTGACAGTCCTCCAAGAGTTCAGACACTGTTGGTGCATTTTTCTCTTTATTCAATGTTGAGAATGCAATTCATGATTGTAAACAGGGCAACGACACAGTCACAACCTTTTACAACAAGTTGAGGGGTCTTTGGGATGAAAGGGATGCTCTATTTGACTTGTCCACAAAGGGGATCAAAGTTCAGAACTACATCAATACCCAGAAGACGATGCAGTTTCTCATGGGATTGAATGACAATTTTACAGTCATTCGTGGAAGCATTCTTGCTATTGGCCCCCTACCAGCGGTGAACAAGGTGTTTGCCATGGCACTCCGTCATGAAAAACAAGCGGAGGCCATGACCAGCGGCAAGGGAGTCTCCACACAACCTGAAGGCGCTGCTTTTGTAGCGAGTTGCAATGATGGAGCCTCTGCAATTGTCGAAGGTGTGGGCAGTACAACGCGCAGCATCTTGTAGCAAGACCCATACGACAGTAGGAGAAGATGCACCAAATGTGGTCGAGATAATCATTCCACCAAGAACTACAAGGCACACCTCAAGTGTACTTTTTATGGTCTCAAATACCATGTGGTTGAAGATTGTCGAAAGAAGAAGGCAACCCTTGAACAGTTGCAAGCACAGGCTCGCGAAAATCAAGTATCTTCATTATTTGACAGTGAAGGTAGTTCAAGTAACTATCCTTTCTCAAAGGCAGAGTGCAATGAGATCTATGAGCTGCTCAACAAAAACCGTAGTGCTTCAGCAAACCTTGCTGGTAATACCTCGACTTATAAGAATCTCTTAGGAAAAGCTTTTAGCTTTCGACATAAGGCAAAGACTAGTGTGAGGATATTGGATAGTGGTGCCACTGATCATATGGTTTGTAATCCTTGCTTACTCACCTCTGCCATACCTACCCAAACACGTTTTGTTAAATTTCCTGATGGTAGTCACGCTAGGGTAACCCATATAGGCATAGTAGTTTTCTCTCCTCAGTTCAAACTTCAAAATGTCTAATGTTTTACCTCAATCTTATTTCTGTCAGCAAACTTGCTCATGATTCCTTTTGTGTCACAATATTTCTTAAACAAGTTTGTTTTGTACAGGACTACGATCGGGGAAGACGATTGGGATGGGTCATGAGAGGGAGGGATTATACTGCCTCAACAAAACGAAGCAAGGAACATGTCATGCAATCAGCAGTTCGTCCAGTAATGTCTGGTACTAGCGTCTAGGTCACCCTTCTAGTCGTATCCTTTCCTTATTTCCATTCACGTCAAAAACCTTTTACGATACAAGCAAGTGTCCAGTTTTTCCTTTAGCCAAAAAACAAGAAGTCGTTTTCAGTTAAGTACAATTTCAAGCGCATCAGCTTTTTCATTAATTCAGGTAGACATTTGGGGAGGATATCATGAACCTTCAATTTTTGGGGTAAAATATTTTCTTACAATCGTCGATGATTTTACACGGTGCACTTGGGTTTATTTGATGGTCCAAAAGTCTGAGGCCAGACAACTTCTTGTTGATTTCATTCAGCTTGCTGCCACTCAATTTGAAAAGAAGGTTAAAATTGTACGTAGTAATAATGGTTTATAATTCAAAGTGGCTGGTTTTTATGCGTCCAAGGGTATTGTACATCAAACGAGCTGCGTCAACACACCACAACAAAATGGTGTTGTTGAACGCAAACATCGTTATCTGGTCAATGTAGCTCGTGCACTCCTTTTCCAAGCAAGCTTACCAAAAACCTTTTGGGGTGACGCCATTCTCACTTCCGCTTACCTCATAAACTGCACACCTACACCCCTACTCTCGGGGCAAACTCCCTTCGAAAAGCTATTCACCAAACCTCCTACCTACACCCATCTCAAAGTGTTCGGTTGTTTGTAATTTTCATCTACACACCCTCAAAGACCCCCCAAATTTGATCCTCGAGTGACTAAGTGCATTTTCTTAGGTTATCCAAATGGGCAAAAAGGTTATCGAGTTTATGATTTGGAAACAGAGGATGTTTTCATATCACGGGATGTCACATTCCATGAAACAAGCTGTCCTTTTGAAACACAGTCATCTATTTTGTCTCTTACTCCTAGTCCAACTCGGACTACTGGTCCACCTAAGTCTCCATCTCCGCCTAGGGTTTTTGATGCTGATCTTGATTGGGTTCCTTCTTCGGGACCAACTCTCTCTTCCTATCCTACTATTTCGCTGCCTCCAACCCAATCTTCTCCAGCTGTCGTCCAGACTACTATGTCCCCCACACAAGCAGACACACTATCTCACATCAATGTCGACACCCTACCACCAACAAATTGCCCAACCAACTCCACACCTCTTCCACCTACTCCTCAGCTGCGTCGGTCCTCATGGCCAACACAGGTGCCTACATTCTTGCACGATTTTCATGTTGAAGTAGCGCTGCCCTCTCGTGCTCTCCCGTCATCTTCAACGTCGTCAGGTACTCCTCACTCTCTTGCTCATGTCCTCTCTTATCATCGTCTCTCACCCACACATAGAGTTTTTGCTACTACCCTTTCCACACACAAAGAACCTACCTCTTTCTTCTAGGCAGCCCAGATTCCGGAATGGCAAGCTGCCATGCGTGCGGAAATAGATGCGTTGCAAAGTAATGGGACTTGGAGTTTGGTTCCTTTGCCTCCGCACAAGCGACCTATTGGTTGCAAATGGGTTTACAAGATCAAGCTCAAACCAGATGGCAGTATTGAGAGGTACAAGGCAAGGCTTGTTGCAAAAGGCTTTAGCCATATAGAGGGCGTGGATTATAGAGAGACTTTTGCTCCCGTTGCTAAACTCACAACAGTGCGTGTTCTTCATAGTCTTGCTTCCATTAAAGGGTGGCATCTCTAACAACTTGATGTAAACAATGCTTTTCTCAACGGTGATTTGCATGAAGAGGTGTACATGAAGCTTCCACCTGTATTTGGTGGAAAGCGGGAGACTAGACTTTGCAAACTGCATAAAAGTTTGTACGGCTTGAAACAGTCTAGTAGACAATGGTTCATCAAGTTGTCAATGGCACTAAAAGGGGCTGGTTTTCATCAGTCTCGAGCAGATTACTTACTGTTTGTTTGAGCAAATGGAAGTAAGTTTACCGCTCTACTTGTTTATGTGGATGACGTGATCCTAGCAGGAAACAGTCTTGACAAGATTACTGCAACCAAAACATTTCTATCCAATCGGTTCAAGCTCAAGGATCTTGGACAACTCAAATACTTTTTAGGAATAGAAGTGGCACGTTCAAAGAATGGGATTGCAATTTGTCAAAGGAAGTATGCTCTCGAGATACTAGAAGACACAGGCTTCCTAGCAACCATCATTATTTCCAATCGATGAAAACCTGTCTTTGACTCAAGGTGATGGAGAATTGCTCACCAATCCCTCTCAATATAGACGGCTTGTTGGAAGGTTAATCTATTTGACTATCACAAGGCCTAATTTAGTTTATGCAATACACATCTTGAGTCAGTTCATGGATAAACCACATGAACCACATTTGAGTGCCGCTCATCAGGTGTTGCACTATTTAAAGAGGACGCCTGGACAGGGTATTTTTCTGTCCTCTACAGGAAACATTGAACTAACAGCCTATTGTGATGCAGACCGGGCCCGTTGAAAGGATACAAGATGATCTATCACAGGTTATTGTGTTATGTTGGGAAATGCACCAGTATCTTGGAAAACTAAGAAGCAGACAACAATGTCTAGATCTAGTGCTGAAGCTGAGTATCTGTCACGCCCCGACCCATAATTTTTACCTTTATTACTGGCATAGTGGTAATAAGAATTTTACCGTGTTCGTCAATAAGTGAAAAATATAATTAATCCCCAGAGAGGTGTAAGGGACGATTATTTTGTGGGATTATTCTAAGGAAGAAAAATATGACGACGATAAAAATGGTAATTTTTTTGCTAGTAAAAGGTAATTTTATTGGGGTATTATTTTAGGGTGTTGAATTTTTGGATTTGGGTTTAATAGGGGCTTGGACCCGGATCGGGCCAAGCCTAGTTTCTCTTTTTTTTTTCTTTCTCCCTCTCTCTCTCCCGCTCCCGCTCCCGAGCCCGTTTCTGCCGATTCTTCCGGCCGCCCGACCGCCGCCATCCAGCCGCCCCAGCCCGCCGCACCGGTCCCAAACGGTCGGTCTCCGACCCAGCTGCCATTCTAGATCGGTGGCAGCCTCCCTAGCGCCGCCGTGAAGGAGGAATCGATACCGAAAGCTCCGGCTGCCCGAAATTTCTTTTCACCAGAACTCCTTCCTCTGGCTGCCATAGTCGGCGAGCCGTAGCTCAAAAGGAAGCCCTCCTCCCGTGCTTCAATCCCTCCAAAGGGCTCGCTCTATCTCGAGCTAGGTAAGGAGAAATCGGTTTGTGAAATTCTAGGGTTTTATTTGTGTGTTTGTGTTCGATTGGCTTGGTTAGGCTTAGAATTGGAGTTTGTGGTAGTTATGAATGTTATAGAGGAGGTTGAGAGGAAGATGCTGCCAAATTTTGGTGACCATCGGAGGTCGCCGGAGTTGGTCGCCGGCCGCCGGCGCCGCCGCCGAGAAAATGTTTTTGGTGGGGAAAAATGTGAGGAGTTTAATGAAATAAGTTTTAGAATTTTTGGAGGAGTTTTGGATAGGTTTGAGAATTGTTGAAGTTTGGTATTTTTGGCGGATTATTAATTTGTAATCCGGCCATTGGATTTTATTTGGTGTAAGGTGATTTTGAGGTTGTCGGTAGCTTTTGTGGAGTTTTGAGGTTGGCAGTGGATTTAAGATTTTGGAGTGTTAGGGTTGGTTGAGCGCGCGAAGCATATTTAATTATGCCTCTCTTGCTTTAAGCGTCAGTGTTTTATTTAAGGTTTTATTTATTTGAAACAGGACGTGAGGAGGCTCGAGCGGAGGAGACCTCCGACTGACGTCAGGCTTAGGCCTAACCTGTGAGTGGACCTTTGTTTTAAATATTGTGTTCAAAATGCTTTATCGTTTTGAATGATTTTTTCTGTTGTTGGATATTTCCCGAAATTGAGAATTTCGGTGATTATACTCTATTATGAGAATAGTATGTGTATGATTAAATGCTAGCTAGCTATACGTGATTTCCCCCATACGCGATGTACAATTCCGGTATGGGTGACGTAAGCGTTGGACGCGAGCGTCGTAGCCCTGTGCGACTTTCTAATTTTGCATTTAATTATTCAAAGATTTCATACAAGGAGTAATCACGTATATATTACCACTCGGCCGCTTTCCCCCATACGCGAGGTACAATTCCGGTGTGGGGTGATGTGAGCGTTAGACGCAAGCATAGTAGCTTTGTATGATATCTACCTTATTTCAAGTTGTTCATAGATATCGTACAAAGGGTCAGGCGAGTGTGCATACATACTATATATATAATATCCAGGTCTGAGAGGCAATTTCTTAAAGTTTGGGAGTCTAGCCAGGCTGGACCCCAGTTCATAATCTTTCCAGTGGAGCTCTTGGTTTTGCCGTTGATGAAAGCATTTTTGGGGAAATATTTATTTGTTGTCAGAATTGTTTTGTCCAGTCACTCTGACGTGTTGACATAACATCTCTTTCCCCTTGAAAAGCAACCTCAAATCCATCTGGACTTCGAAGCACCACTTCTTTTCATAAACAATTTACCATAGCTCTATAAGTCGCCAAAAAGTCCATCCCCAAGATCACATCAAATTCTACTATATTTAAAGGAATTAAATCAGCCTTGAAATTAAATCCCTCTACTAGCACTTCACATCCACTAAACACCCAATTTATTCTCATCATCTCACCAGAGGGTAGAGATACATGTCACTTGCCTGGAAGGGACGATGATGACACATTGGCGTGGAGGGCGAATCTACTATACATAAATGAATGCGTGGCTCTAGGATCAATTAAAGTAATTGCTGGCTGACCAAAAATTAATAACGTACCGATGATGACATCTGGAGAAGTACAACCCTTCTGCTGGGTCATAGCATGAAGTCTAGCGCGAGTCATGGGACGTCCACGCTGACCACTACCCTGCTGAGAGCCACCCCTGATTGCTGAACTGACTTGAGAACCACCACTGAAGACTGACCGACTGGCTGAGTAGGGGTGAGAGTTGTCCACTAAACCAATAAGGGACAATCTCTCCTGAAATGATCCTGACCACCGCACTCAAAGCACCCATAATACTGCTACTGACCAAACGAAAAAGTCTGACCACCAGATGACCCACCCTGGGAACTGCCACTAGCACTAAACTGACCAGTTTGCTGCCTACCCAACTGACTCTTGAAAGGTCTCCTGTTATGCCCCCTAACTCTGAACCGAGAAGTAGAACCTGATCCCCCACTACTGCCACTACCCGCTGAAGATCTAGAAGCGAAGAATGAAGCAGCCTTCTTAGATGGACCCTAACTGGGACCATTGAAATCTCGAGCCCGAGCACTATATGTCCCCCTGGTCTCAATGGCCATTGTTGCCCCAACTGCATCAGGAAAGGTCGGGTAGATAACACCTATCATCTTATCTGCATACACTCCACCAAGTGCCGCAATGAACATATCAATCCTGGTCCTCTCATCAGGAACCAGATATGGCACATGATAGCTTAAAGTAGTGAACCTCTGCTCAAACTCGATGACACCCTTATCATCCGTCTTATTCATGTTCAGAAAATCTGACTGAATCCTACTACGATGAGCATGATTGAAATACTGACCCAAGAAGAGTGTCTTAAACTGCTCCCAAGTCATATTCTGAACACCACCATTACTCTTGCTAGCGAGAGTCCACCAATGATGAGCTTAATCATCTAGAAAAGACACTGCCATCTTCATCTTCTTTTCTTTTGGCAGCTCAATGCTCTCAAAAGCCCTTTCAATCTTATCCACCCAAGAGTAGTATGCATCAAGGGGTCCCTTGGCACCCTTGAACTCAACTGCGCCTACATCGAAAAACATCTTTCTTCTTCACAGACCGAGGGTGTTGAACCCTACCTAAACACCTCTTATCTTGTTCCCAATAAAATCAGCTAATCCTCTCACTTCATCACCCTCATTGGCGTTGGTCGAGGTAGACACATGGGCTCGGCGTCTAGGAGGCATAGTCCCTAAGGAGGAAAATATTTAGTAGTCTATAAACAAGACTAACAGAACCATTACACATACCCAATAACACATAGTATCCAAAGCATAAACTATTGATGAATACTCCGCAGTCAGATCATCACTCTATAGACACTATGTGCTACTTAGCAAATATGATAGTGATAAGGAGGCAGAAAACGAAACCTAGAGCTCTGATACCAACTGTCAAGACCTACCCCGAATTTCACCCTGAAAACTGAAGTAAGTCTTATGGGGACCACCTCTAAGGAAAATTTACCGAAGAACTTGGCAAATCTCCCTTGAAAATGGACAACCCTAACCCGGAAAATTAAAGAACTACCCTCTTAACAATTATCTCATTCATCAATTAAACCCAAAATTACCCTCTTAATAATTCGTTATAGGAGGGTAATTCTTTCATTTTCCGGGTTAGGGTTGTCCATTTTCAAGTGAGGTTTGCCGAGGTTTTTGGTAAATTTTCCTTGGAGGTGGACCCCGCAAGATTTACTTCAGGTTTCAGGGTGAAATTCGGGGTGGGTCTTAACAGTTGGTATCAGAGCTTTAAGTTTCATTTTATGCCTCCTTATCACTATCATATTTGTTTAAGTAGCACGTAGTGTCTATAGAGTGATAATCCGACCTCGGCGGATTTATTAGCAGTTTATGATTTGGATGCTATGTGTTATTAGGTATGTGTGATAGTTCTGTTAGTCTTGTTTATAGACTATTAAATATCTTCTTCCTCAGGTACTATACCTCCTATACGTCGACCCCGTGAGCCTACCTCGACCAACGCAAATGTGGGTGATGAAGTTAGAGGATTAGTTGATTCTATTGGGAACATACTGAGAGGTGTTTTTGTCAAGACCCGCTCTGAATTTCACCCTGAAACCCGAGATGAGTCCTACGGGGACCACCTCCAAGGAAAATTTACCGAAAAGGTTGTCCATTTTCGAGGGAGGTTTGCTGAGTCTTCGGTAAATTTTCCTTGGAGGTGGTCCCCGCATGACTCATCTCGGGTTGCGGGGTGAAATTCGGGGCGGGTCTTGACAGTTTTAGATAGGGATCAGCACCCCTGGTCTGTGAAGAAGAAGGATGTTTTTGATGTTGGGGCAATTAAGTTCAAGGGCGCCAAGGGACCCCTTGATGGATACACTTGGGTAGATAAGATGGAAAAGGCTTTTGAGAGCACTAAACTGCCGGAAGAAAATAAAGTGAAGATGGCAGTGTCTTTTCTAGATGATTCAGCTCATCATTGGTAGACTCTCGCTAGTAGAAATAATGGTGGTGCTCAGAATATGACTTGGGAGTAGTTTAAGACGTTCTTCTTAGGTCAGTATTTCAGTCATGCTCATCGTAGTAGGATTCAGACGGATTTTCTGAACATGAAGAAGAGGGATGATGAGGGTGTCATAGAGTTTGAGCAGAGGTTCACTACCTTGAGCTATCATGTGCCATATCTGGTTTCGAATGAGAGGACCAGGATTGATATGTACATTGGGGCACTTAGTGGAATGTATACAGATAAGATGACAGTCAAGACCCGCCCCGAATTTCACCTTGAAAACCGAGGTGAGTCCTGCAGGGACCACCTCGAAGGAAAATTTACCGAATGACTCGGCAAACCACCCTTGAAAATGGACAACCCTAACTCGGAAGAACAAAAACGAACCACTTAATTAACCAAAATAAATTAAAATTCTCCGCTACAACCCAAAAGTAGCCAGAATAAGTTATACAGGAATCCCAACAGTATTCAGAGCTACTAAAAATTAAAAACACAGCGGAAGCTAACAATCTCCTAGTAGATTAAACAGGTAACCTACTGGCGAAATGTAGCGGATAGATGGGTCACTATGCCTCGGCGTCACCTTCTAGACCTCACCCGAACGCTGCTGACTGGGCATTTTAAAAACGAAGAGCCCAGGGGAAAATATTCAAAAACATTAGAGTGAGTGGACAAAACCAATTCCGACAACAAATAAATATTTCCCCAAAAATATTTTCAACGAAAACACTTTACCAGCGATAGCTTAAAAACTTAACTCAAAAATTCCAAACTAGGGTCTAGCCTCGCTAGACTCCCAAACTTTAGGAAAAATGGCCTCTCAGGCTAGTATATTATATATATCAGTATGTATTCACACTCGACTATCTCTTGTACGTTATCTATGAATAAGCTCGAAAAATAGATAAGCACACAAGAATACGACGCTGGCGTCTAACGCTCACGTCACCCCATACTGGAATTGTACCTCAGTATGGGGGAAACGTACGAGTGGTATATATACGTGCTGATTTCTTGTACGAATTCTATGAATGAATTCAAAGAATAGAAAGTTGTACAAGGCTACGACGCTAGCGTCTAACGCTCACGTCATCCCACACTGGAATTGTACCTCAGTATGGGGGAAAATCACGTATAGCTAGCTAGCATTTAATCATATACATACGATTCTCATAATCCACTATATATGAGTATAATCACCAAAATTCTCAATTTCGAGAAATTTCAACAACAGAAAATTATTCAACAAAAAATATTTTAAGCACAGTATTTAAAACAAAGGTCCACTCACAAATTAGGCCTAAGCCTGATGTCGGTCGGAGGCCTGGTCAGCTCGAGCCTCCTCGCGTTCTGTTCCAAAAACATAAATAAATCCTTAATTAACACACCGACGCTTAAGGAAAATAGGCGAAATTAAAAAGGAGCTCCGCGCTCTCAACCAAGCCTATCGCCCAAAATCTTACTTTCACTACCAACCAATAAATCCCCACAAACTCTTAACCGACATCCTCTAAACATCTTCCACCTTTCTAACCTTAAATAATTCCGTGGTCGGATTTTAACTTAATAATCCGTCAAAAATACCAAACTTCAAAAATTCTCAAACCTATCCAAAACTCCTCCAAAAATTATAAAACTCATTCCATTAAACTCCTCATAAAATTCCCTACAAAAAACATTTTTCCCGGCGGCTAGCTCCGGCGTCCTCCAATGCCCACCAAAATTTCATAGCATATTCCTCTCAACCTCCTCTACAACTTTCCTAACTACCACAAACACCAATTTCAAGCCCAATTATGCCAATCGAACAAAAACACACAAAAAGCCCTAGAATTTCCATTACCGATTTCTCCTCACCTAGCTCGAGATGGAGGGAGCCCTTTGGAGGAATTGCTGCACGGGAGGAGGCCTTTCTTTTGAGCCAAGGCTCGCTGGCTATGGTGGCCGGAGGAAGGAGTTCGGGAGACAGGAAGTTCCGGGAAGTCAGAACTTCCGGGCTCAGCTGCGGCTTCTAGGCGGCGCTAGGGGCTCGGTCACCTACCCAAAAATGAAGAGGAGGGGACGGTGGTTCGAATGGGACCGGCGCGGCGGTCTGGGGCGGCCGGACAACGGCGAACGGACGTCGGAAAAATCTAGGCAGAGAACGGGTCGGGGAGAGGGAGCGAGAGCAGGGCGCGCGGAAGAGAGAGAAAGAAAAAATGGGTTTGGGCTTGGCCCGAACCAACCCACCAAAAAATACCCATTCCAAAATTCAACACCCCAAAAAAATAATACCCCAATAAAAATTACATTTTACTAGCAAAAATTACCATTTTTACCGTCGTCACTTTTTCTTCCTTCGAATAAATCCTTCAAAATAATCGTCCCCTAACACCACTCTGGGGACCAATTAAATTAAACACTTACTGACGAAAACGGTAAAATTCTTATTACCACCGTACTAGTAATTAAGGTAAAAATTAAGGGTCGGGGCGTGACATTATCTACCCGACCTTTCTTGATGCAGTTATTGCAGCCATGGTCATTGAGACCAAGGGGACATATAGTGCTCAGCCTCAAGATTTCAGTGTCCCCAGTCAGGGTCCATCCAAGAAGGCTGCTTCATCATCCGCTTTTGGATCTTCAGCGGGTAGTGGCAGTAGTGGGGGATCAAGTTCTAGTTCTTGGTTCAAAGATAGGGGGCATAACAGGAGACATTTTCGGAGCCAATTGGGTAAGCAGCAGACTGGTCAGTTTGGTACTGGTGGCAGTTTCCAAGGTGGGACATCTTGTGGTCAGACTTTTTCTTTTGGTCAGTAGCAATCTTCTGGTGCTTTGAGTGTAGTGTTCAGGATCATTTCAGGAGAGATTGTCCTTTATTGGCTCAGAAGACCACCCCTGTCATGTCCCAATTTTCGAAGGATAAAATTTCAAAAATTTGGGCATAATATATCTAAAAAACTTAATATCTCAAAACCTGCTCTACAACTTCCAACTAAAATCAAAAACTTGAAATGTAAATGTCACTAAAGTCATTAACTAAGTTAAACATTATATGTCCTTAATTACATCAACTTCAAAAGTCTAATAATAATAAAGTCGCTCATATAAGCTTAAAAACAAACTGTCATAATATAATAAATTAAAGTGCACAAAAACTAAAATCATGTCACTATGCCTCCGTCTCAACCCTACTGATCATTACTTGTAGGTCTAACCCATACACCATGAATTGGTGCACCGGGTTGCAAACAACAAACCCGGTAAGCTAAAAAGCTCGTATGAGTAATTTCCAAAAATAACTCAACTCTACATCACATAAGATAAAACCGGTAATTCATGCTTAGAACTTAGTTCAGGAATCGCCTCAAAACAATAAAATTCAAAAGAGAGTAAATAAGAAAACACAACAATTCACAAAGAAATTAAAATCATAAGTGAATCCTGCAAAAAAGATAATTCAGGAATTCCACTAAAAATCACACAAATAAGATTAAAGAATCCCATGCATTAAGTATAGTTCAAGAGATACTCAAAACAAGGATTTTTCGTGACAACAATTAAGAACAATTTAAAACCACATAACCAATACTTTTACAATATACATGTACCTATGAGTCTCAGATACCAATAAGGTATCTCCCATGACCTACAACAAACACATGTACCTATGAGTCTCGGATATTAATAAATATCTCTCATAACCTACAACAACAATTTATGTATCCATGAGTCCTAGATACCTTAAAGTACCTCCCATGACCTACACCGACAGACGTACTAGAGCTCTATTCCTAACCGTAACCAATCACCCGACCAAAGGCTTAGAACCCAGTTTGATTGTCCAATGTCAAATCACAAAATAATAATAACATCATAACCGTAACCAATCACCTGATTAAAGGCTTGGAACCCGGTTTCACTATCTACACAACATTTCACAAAATAGTAGAATCATTATAACCATAACCAATCACCCGATTAAAGGCTTGGAACCCGGTTTGACTATCTACACAACAGTTCACAACATAATAAAATCATCATAAATCAACACAAGGAGCATATCATAAAAATTATATCATTCCCCATAAATATATTTATATGAACAAACATAGATATCCCCATAAGAATAATATATCAATAGAAAAACTTGTTTTATCTTACCTATGAGCCGTTGGCGATTAAGCTCATATATTTTAAAACAAACAAAAAAACATAATTTATTTTATTTATAAACATCATAATCATCATCACAATAACCATAAATAATGGGTCCCAAAGTGGACCTTGGTGAGATTTAACTCACCTAAATAATCTTGTTGCCTCTTCAACACAAAACAAGAGCTAAGCCAAAACACAATTTACAAGTCATCTATAATTACACAATTAATAACCTTAGTAACCAAAGTACCATAGGATATCAAACACCCTTAAACTAAACTTTATCCCAAAGGAGGACAACCTTCTAAGGTCATCAAATTTAATGACCCAAAACTGCTGCTTCAAATTCCCAAAACAAAAACTCAAACTTTGCACAAATCTAAGATTAACCAAAAAGTCCTAGCATGAAATAATGTTAACCATAACCTACAACCCATATATCAACATTTTCATACCGAAGAGTATTACCTAACCACCACCATAAAACACCACAGACACTACCGGACGTGCCGCCATGCGCCACCACAGGCAGCGGCGAGTGGGCCCCACGTGCCACCCTACCAACCTTCAAATTAGGGCAAACTCACAACACAAAACTTTTATACTTGAGGTTTCGCCTCAATCGGCCGGAAAACGCCGGAAAACTCGCCGAAAGATTGGAATCCACCACCACCACTCTACACCAAGAGTCGAGCTTCAAGACCACCAGAAGTTGAACCAGGACACTAAGGAGCTTCTATCCCGACCGGTTTCCAGCCTCTTCGCCGCCGCCGGAGGTGAGAATCCCGACCAGTTTCTAAGCCAAACTTCTGAGCTACGAATCACCACTTCGGTACCGAATCGGCGTGAACCAGCTAGAGAGGGACGAAGGCAAGGAGAAGAGGAATCGATTCGGGCCGATGGCGTGGTCAAGCGACGTCGGATGGCGTTGGATAGTCTGGGTCAAGTAACCGGGTCGGCTAGAGGAATTTGGTACTGAAAGTATCGTGAGAGAGAAGAAAGAGAGAGAGAGAGAGAGAGAGAGAGAGAGAGAGGGGCAATGGATTCTGGAGAAAAAAGAAATGGAACCCTAAACTTTCTTATTTAACCCAAAATTCTCGTAAAGCCACGAACTTCCACTGATCATAACTTTCTCATATGAAGTCTGTTTTATACATGCCATATGTCTACGAACACGTATCGTCGTGCTCTACAACTTTCATGAAAGAAGTTTTTACGAGAAACCCAACAGATTAAAAAGTCAACTCTTGACCCTTCAAAATAAAGCATTTTCAAGAAATTTAAATTCTCGAATACTTTCAGTCCACTCACTAAACCAAAAAATCGCATAACTCCTACTTAGATAATTTCTAAAATAAAATTAGAAATTAGTCACGATTTTCTGGGATACTACAACCCTGACCCCTACTCAGCCAGCCGGTCAGTCTTTAGCCAGAGGCTCCCGTAGTGATACTCATAGCAGTTCAGCAGCCAGGGGTGGCTCTCAGCAGGGTAGTGGTCAGCGTGGACGTCTCATAACTCACGCTAGACTTCATGTTATGACCTAGCAGGAGAGTCTTACTTCTCCAAATGTCATCATTGGTACGTTATTAATTGTTGGTCAGCCAGCTTTTACTTTAATTAATCTCAGAGCCACATATTTATTTATGTCTAGTAGATTTTCCCTCCACACCAATGTGCCATCATCGTCTCTTCCAGGCGAGTGACATGTGTCTCTACCCTCTGGTGAGATGATGAGAATAAATTGGGTGTTTAATGGTTGTGAAGTATTGGTGGAATGATTTAAGTTTAAGGCTAATCTAATTCCTTTAGATATAGTGAAGTTTGATGTGATCTTGGGGATGGACTTTTTGAAGGCTTATATAGCTATGGTAGATTGTTTCCAAAAAGAAATGGTGCTTCAAAGTCCAGATGGATTTGAGGTTGCATTTCAAGGGGAAAGAGATGTTATTTCGAGTTGCCTGATATCAGCTGTTGCTGCTAGGAAATTGTTAAATAAAGGCTGTCAGGCATATTCAGCTCACATTGTGGATACTAGTGTAGGAGTGTTGGAAGTAGAGGATATTCCTGTAGTAAGAGGGTTTCCCGATGAGTTGCATGGTTTGCCTCCTGTAAGGGAGATAGACTTTTCTATTGAGTTACTTCTAGGAACTATGTCTATCTCACAGGCATCTTACATAATGGCTCCAGCGGAATTGAAAGAGTTGAAGACTCAACTGCAGGAGTTGGTAAACAAGGGTTTTATTCGGCCTAGCATGTCTCCATGGGGTGCTCCGGTGTTGTATGTTAAGAAGAAAGATGGCACCATGAGACTATGCATTGATTATAGAAAGCTAAATCAAGTCATGGTGAAGAATAAATATATGTTGCTTCACATTGATGATTTATTTGATAAGTTAAAGGGTGCTTCTGTTTTCTGAAAGATTGATTTGAGATATGGTCATCATCAGTTGCGGATCTGGGAGAGTGACATAGCCAAGATTGCTTTTCGATCACGCTATGGTCATTATGAGTTTGTGGTGATGCCTTTTGGACTTACCAATGCACCCGATGCTTTCATAAATCTCATGAATAGGGTGTTTTGTCCATATCTTAACCGCTTCATGATTATATTCATAGATGACATTTTAGTATACTCAAAAAGTGAGAAGGAGCATGCTAAACATCTAAGAATGATATTGCAGACTTTAAGAAATTCTCAGTCGTATGCTAAGTTCAGCAAGTGTGAATTTTGGCTGGATAATGTGGTGTTCTTGGGTCATGTAGTTTCGGCATAAGGTGTTAGTGTGGATCCCCAAATGGTGGAAGCAATGTCAAATTGGAGAAGACCCACCATTGTGACCGAGATTCGTAGT
The DNA here is from genome assembly GCA_034370585.1 of Fragaria x ananassa. Classification (NCBI taxonomy): domain Eukaryota; kingdom Viridiplantae; phylum Streptophyta; class Magnoliopsida; order Rosales; family Rosaceae; genus Fragaria; species Fragaria x ananassa. Next base: position 8,012,439 of record CP139760.1, read on the forward strand.
TTCTTAGGGTTAGCAAGTTATTATCAAGACTTTATGCAAGACTTTTTAAAGATTGTTGCTTCACTTACAAGATTGACCAAGAATGGAGTTAAGTTCAAATGGTCAGATCAGTGTGAGGAAAGTTTTCAAGAATTAAAGAAGCGCTTGACTAGTGCTCCTGTTTTGGTACTTCCGGATGATAGTGGGGAGTATGTGGTTTATTGTAATGCTTTTAGACGAGGTCTAGGTGGGGTATTGATGCAGCATAATCAAGTTATTGCCTACGCTTCTAGACAATTGAAGCCGCATGAGGTGAATTATCCCACTCATGATCTAGAGCTTGCAGCGGTAGTTTTTACTCTCAAGTTGTGCATACACTATCTTTATGGAGACAAGTGTCAAATTTTTACCGATCACAAGAGTCTTCGGTATGTGTTCACTCAAAGAGAGTTAAATATGAGGCAAAGAAGATGGATGGAGTTGATCAATGATTATAATTGTACTATTGAGTATCATCATGGAAAGGCTAATGTGGTAGCTGATGCTCTTAGTCGAAATCCCTCCATATCTTTGTCTCATATGAGGACAGTTCAAGTTCCACTTCTTTATGAGTTGCGAGCTACATGAGTGGATTTAGCGGTGGTTGAAGTGGGTGTCTTGGTAGCTAGTTTCCATGTGAGGCCAGTTTTGGTTGATAAAGTGCGGGAAACTTAGTATAATGATCATTCCATAGTTCAATTGATTGAAAGAGCAGTGAGTGGAGCCGCCGTGGATTTTTCGGTAAGAAGAGATGAAACTTTATTGTTCAGAAATAGGTTTTGTGTTCCAAAGAGGAATGAAAAGTTAAAGAAGGAGACAATGGAGGAAGCTCATAGTTCTGTATATGCTGCTCATCCAGGTAGTACAAAGATGTATCGAACTTTGAAGGATTATTATTGGTGGCCAAACATGAAGAGAGAAATTGCAGCTTTTGTGAGTAGGTGTTTGATCTGTCAGCAAGTGAAAGCTGAAAGGCAGAAACCTTCTAGGTTGCTTAAGCAGTTGTCTATTCCAGTGTGGAAGTGGGACCACATCACCATGTATTTTGTTTTCAGTTTATCTCGTACCCGTGAAGGGAATGACGGTATTTGGGTGATTGTTGATAGACTCACCAAATCTGCATATTCTTGTCGGTTGGAAAGAAGTATACACTATATAAATTGGCTGAGCTTTATGTGAATGAGATTGTGAGACTTCATGATGTACCTGAATCAATAGTGTCGGATTGGGATCCTAGATTTGCTTCAAAATTTTTGGGAGCTCTTCAGGCAGCTTTAGGTACCCGACTGAGTATTGTTTTTCATCCTCAGACTGATGGGCAATTAGAGAGGACTATCCAGACTTTGGAGGATACATTGAGATCATATGCCTTGCAGTTTAGGGGGAGTTGGGATAAAAACCTATCTTTGATGGAGTTTGCATACAACAATAGCTATCATTCTAGTATTGGTATGGCTCCTTTTGAGGCACTTTATGGGAAGTAGTGTTGTACATCTTTGTGTTGGAATGAAGTAGGAGAAAAAGAGCTTTGTGGTCCTGAGTTATTTCGTGATACAAATGAGAAGATTAAAGTGGTCAGAGATAGACTCAAGGCCGCTCAAAGTAGGCAGAAGAGTTATGCAAATGTCAGCAGGAAGGACCTTGAGTTTCAAGTGGGTGATTGGGTGTTCTTAAAACTATCTCCTTAGAAATGGGTAATACGTTTTGGTAAGCGTGGGAAGCTTAGTCCGAGGTATATTGACCCTTAGGAGATAATAGAGCGAGTTGGCTCACTTGCTTATCGGTTAGTTTTGCATCCAGAATTATCCAGGATTATCCAGGATACATAATGTGTTTCATGTATCCATGTTTCGCAAGTATATTGCCGATCCCTCTCATGTTTTGCAAGAGCAGCCGATTAGTTTGCAAAATTATTTGACCTATGAAGAGGAACCGGTTTAGATTCTTGACCGAAAGGAGCAAGTGCTTAGGAACAAGACAATCCCATTTATCAAGGTGCTTTGGAGAAGTCATCAAGTAGAGGAAGCTACTTGGGAATCAGAGGAGCAAATGAGGCAGCAATATCCCTACCTCTTTGATTGATAGGTATGTAAATTTTGAGGATGAAATTTTTATGAGGGGAGAATTGTCACACGCTGACTCTTAAATTTTTACCTTATTTACTAGCTTGGTATTAATAAGAGTTTTACCATCTTTGTCAATGAGTTTATAGTTTTAAGGTCCTTAGAGGGGTAGTGAGGAACGATTATTTTAGAGAAATTATTCGTAGGAGTAATATTTGAGAACGGTAAAAATGATAAATTTTAGCTAGTAAAAATGTAATTTTTATTAAGGTATTATTTTTAGGGTTATAGTTGGAGTGTTTATTTTTGGAGTGGGTATTAAGGTGTGGGACCGGTTAGGAGGCCCAATTCCTTCCTTCACTTTTTCTCTTCTCTCTCCTTTTCCCTGACCCACTCTCTCTACCGGATTTTCTTCCTGCCCGTCCGCAGCCATCTAGCCGCCTCAGACAGTTGCTCTAGTCCCATTCGGTCCACTGTCTCCTCCTCTCCATTTTTGGGTAGGTGACTGAACCCCTACCGCCGCCGTGTGAAAGAAATCGCCTCTGTAAGTCCGACCGCCCTTCCGCCGGAACTCCCTCCTCCGACTGCCATAGCTTGCGATCCTTGGCTCAGCTTGTAGTTCTCCTCAAGGGTAGTGATCCCTCAAAAGGTTTCAGTTCGATTCGTGCTTGGTAAGGAGATATCAATGATTGAAACTCTAGGGCTCAATTTACTATTTTAAGTCGATTACCCTATCTAGGCTTGGAATTGGTATTTATGCTAGTTAGGAAAGTTGTAGAGGAGATTGAGAGGAAGATGTTGTTAAAATTGGGTAGGCATTGGAGGTCGTCGAAGTCAGCCGCCGGCCGCCACTGCCGGCGGAGCAAACAGAGGCGCCACGGCTGTAAAGAGGATTTTCATGGTTTTAGATGTGTTTTATTAAGGGGAGTTTATTGATGTGAAGTTTTGAATTTTTTGTGGAGTTTTGGATGAGTTTTGGATTTTTCTAAGATTGGTGAAATTTGGCGGTTAATGGGATAGAATACAGTCGTTGATTAAATATTGTTAGGACTGTAGAGGGTGGTATTAAGGATGTCGGTAATTATGGTGAAGAATGTATCGAAGCGAATTTAAGAATAAGTACGTTAAGCATGGATGAGCGTGCAAAGTTCACATTTAATTTTGCCTATTTGTTTATAAACGTTGGTATATAGTTGAGGATTTAATTATGTTTTTGAAACATGACATGAGGAGGTTCGAGCAGAAGAGGCATCGGACTGACATCAGGCTTAGGCCTAATTTGTGAGGGGACTACTTTTGTTTTAAATAATATGCATGCAATTGTTTATGGTTGAGTAATTTATTTTGTTGGAGTATTTGACGTCATTTTTATTTGACGATTTTATTTGTTTTGGAGAGTTACCAAAAATGAGATTTCGGTAAATTATAAATATATTTATGAGGAGAGTAAGTATATAAATGTTAGCTAGCCATATGTGTATGTTCACCTTAATGACGTAGTATATAACTGCATTATGATGTGATGTGAGCGTTGGTACTAGTAGGAAGCAATGAGGCATAGTTATCCACTTCTCATTCACTTTTCACCAGTAGGTTACATGTTTAACCTACTAAGGTATTTTCTTGTTTCTTCTCGTTTTTAGTAGCTATGATTACTCTTGGGGTTATTGTATAATATTTCGGTGGTGTGTTAAGACCTATGTTATGTTTTCGAATATTCAAAGTTTGAGTTGTTATATTAGTTGGATATTTATGTGATGAGTTGGAGGATGGTTAATTCGTTATAGGAGGGTAGTTTTTTAATTTTCCGAGTTAGGGTTGTCCATTTTCAAGGGAGGTTTGCCGAGTTTTTCGGTAAATTTTCCTTGAAGGTGGACCCCGCAAGACTTACTTCTGGTTTCAAGGTGAAATTCGGGGTGAGTCTTGACATGATGAGGTAAAACGTAATCAGTTAGCTTGATTCGATACAAGGTAATCTTCTTTTATCATATCATGGTAAGTACGTTGACAATTGGATGGGTAAGTTATGGTAATCTTCTTTTATGCTCTCTGATAATTAGCATTAATTGATGATATTGATTTCTTGATTTCCTAAATCTGATTCTTACATTTACATGAGTGAGATGTTTATGAGGAATATGGTTTTGCTGATATGTTATGTGCTTGATCAAAATGAAGAATATGATTTTGAGATATGAATGCTAAGTGCAGGTGTCATGGAGATCAAAGAGTTAGTTTGGAAAATCACAAAGTGATGGTTGGCTGATTGTATTTTTCCGAACTACGAATTGATCCTCTTTCAAGTGCATTAGTTGAGGGGGAGAGTTTCATTCTCTATAAATAGCTTCTGTTGTGATTTGTAAAATTAAACTTTTTGCATGCATTGAGAAAAGACTTTGATATCATAGTCTTTGAGTTGAACTGTGTTCATGCTGTTGTTGCAAATTGCTTGTTGTATTGTTCCAGATAACCTAAGTCTATCTTCTGCTTATTTGCATGTCAGGTTGCACTTAAGAGTCGAGTAGATGTGTTCATCAGAGGAGAATTGGAGAAAACACTTGAGAGATCTGGTTGTGGTTCAGAACCAGCTGAAGAAGTGTACGAAAGTGGTGAATCTGATTGTGTTGAAGAATCAGATGAAGAACTAACAATGTTGTAGTGTTAGTAGATAGATTTCAGTTTCTCTTTGTAGAGTTACGTGGAACAAATCACTTTGTGAAAGTGAGGAGTGTTTACTATGAGAAAGGAATGAGAACTTGATGTTTGTGTTGTAGAAATATCAAGTTAGGTATTTGTCTTGAAGAAATACCTCTCTGTAAACTCTGATTCAAATTATATTCAGATTATAAGTGATAATCTAAACTTGGTGCATTTTCCGTAATTGAGGTTTTTGTACCAAGTTATTTGATAACTCTTGTGTTGATTGTTTGTGTTCATTTACTGTGTTTCTATATCTTTATTAGGAATCCGCGTAAAGTAGTGGCTTCAGCAACAAAAACATTGATAACCCAAGTTTTTTTGCAACAGCTACCAGAGGGTCACCAAGACGATCTCGCAAAACTAATCTAATAAAAGCTTGCGGATGAGTAATAGAAGCATGCAAATTTACTTTGATGAAATCACAAAATGCAGGTTTTCTTTTGTTCTTTGTTTGTAAAAACGAACAAGGGTAAAACAAGATTTTAAAATGTCCAAATATCGGTGGAGGTCTAAATGCTCTCATGTTAAAAAATAATGTGTTTTGCGATGGTTTTGGTTGTAGTTTTGTTTTGTTTGTTTTTACGACATTGGAAGAAGAAAAAAAACAAAAAGGAATGTGTGATTTGATTTTAAAAAAAAAAACTACAATTATGGGGAAAAATAGAAAAAACAAGGGCAAATAACACAAAAGTGTCATTTGAAGGTACAAATGATTAAAAAAATCATCAATTGTTCCACATGTTAAAATGGTCACCCCAAATATTATCAGATGATAAAATAGTTACTTAATTATATATAACGTAATGTAATGGTCATAATTAAGTGTTAATTATGATTAAAAAGTACATTTTTAAAATTTATGGATTTATGATTCTACCCTTTTGTTAGTTTCTCTTCTATTCTCTTCTCTTCTCTGTTACTGTTTTCTCTCAGCTCTTCTCTCAGCTTTTTTCTCTGTTACTACTTTCTCTCGGTACTCGATATCGATCTCTCTCGATCTCGATCTCTCTCTCACGCTCTCTTGATCTCGATCTCGATCCCGTCGGCGTCATCTTAGTTTTGTCGTTCGTATCTATGACGCAGTGGTTCCATTAGTTCCACCATCCCCCTCCTTCTAACGCAAACGAGGTCGATGCTTTGCTCAGACACAATGTTTTTGATTTCTTTAAGATTTTGATGTTTTGATTGATTTATTTCTGTGTTTAATCATTACAATTTCATATGTTGTTGATCGGTGGATTCTAGGGTTCATAGGAATTTAGGGATTTGAAACTCTTTGACTCAATCTGTGCTATATTCCCAGCCTCTCAGGAATTTAGTTGTGTACTCTGATGAATGAGCATGAGTTACTTGCATTGTGTTCTCTGTGTTTACATTGTGTACTCTGTGTTTGCATTGTTTTGCTTATTTTGGTTGTTTGCATTGTTATGCTTATTTTGGTTGTTTACATTGTTTTGCTTATAGATGTCATAAGTTACTTGTAATCTGAAATAGTATACATAATTTTGTTCAGGTACTATGGACAATAGCTATACTGCAAAGCTTGTGTACTCTGTTGAAGGAGTAGCAGTTTCATTTGATCATAGCGTCTCATATTTTGATTTTGCTAATTTTGTAAGTGACTGATTTCCAGTATTGGGCAGAAGCATTGTCAATCTGAGGTATACTATTTTTGCTGATGTTGTATCTTATCATCTTGAAAATGAAGATGATATGAAGATGATGTTTAGAGTTTTGGCCCATTATAGTTCAGATTTTGTTAATGTGGATGTTTGCTCTTTTGATGTTAGTGCTTCTAGTTTTAAAAGTGTGTTCAGTAATAATGTTAGTGAAGAATCTAGCGTTTCGTTTGATGAAAATGATTATTTAGGATGCTACAAATTAGAGGAAGCAAAGAGATATTGTAGCAAAGGGTGGAAGAATTATATCAAATCAAAGGATCAGAAGTTTTAAGGTGGTGTGGAAGAGTTTAGGTTGAAATTGTATATGTATGCAATTGAGATGAGATTTGAGTATAAGTATGTTAGAAATACTAAGAAACGTGTTTTTGCTTATTGTTCTAAGAGAGAGTCTGAGCATTGTGAATGGTGTGTGAAAGCTTCCTTAATAGAGTATAATCGTTTTTTTGTCATTACTGATATGGTGAATGAGCATAGCTGTTATGGTGCTGTTCGCTTGCAAACTAATAAGATAATGGGTTCCAAGATTATAAATTCTATAATGCTTGATAAGGTTCGTGAGAATCCTAACAAGAAGGCTATATATATATATATATATATATATATATATATATATATACCATGAGATAAAGTCAGATTATGGGATGGAGGTATCTTATCGTACGGCTTGGTACGGTAAAGAGCGTGCTAGAGAATCTGTTCTTAGTGGTCATGTTGATTTTTATGCTCAATTAGTTTGGTTTGGTCAAAAAGTAGTGGAATCAAACCCTGGCTCTACTATTAAGAGTGAGTATGAACCTGAAACTCGCAGGTTTCAGCGAATGTTTGTGTGTTATGATGCGTGGATGAAGGGTTTTTAGTTTTGCAGACCCATTCTGTTCATTAATGCTACCTTCATCAGCAACAAATACAGAGGGCAGTTTATTGGTGCATCTGCCAAGGATGAGAATCAAGGTACATTTTTAGTGAAATGTTTAGTTAATTACATTGGTAGTTTCTTTGATTGTGATAGTTACATAGTTTCTAGGGGCTTCAGTTTTGATTGCTTTGACACTTTTATGTAACTATTTGATGGATAGTTAAATGAATTGTGTACCTACATTAAGCTACTAATGTAACTATTCATTAATAATGTAACTATCCATGTATGCAACTATCCATGTAACTATCAATATATGTAACTATCCATGTAACTATAAATGTATGTAACTATCCATGTAACTATTCATGTAACTAATACAACTCAAGTCCCTGCATCACATATGCATACCTATGAACTGTTTATTTGATTGTGATAGTTACATAGTTTCTATGTCACGCCCAGACCCTTAATTTTTACCTAAATTACTAGTATGGTGGTAATAAGAGTTTTTACCGTTTTCGTCATTAAGTGTATAATTTAATTAGTCCCCAGAGTGGTGTTAGGGGACGATTATTTAGAATGATTTATTTGAAGTCAGTCCCCCCCTCTCTTTCTCTCTCTCCTCCCGCTTTCTCTCTTTCCTTCCCTGACTGCCGGACTTTCTCCACTGCGCCAGTCGCCGTCCGGCCACCCAGGGACTGCCGGACTGGTCTCGTTCAGACCCTCGCCTCTTCCTCTCTCTTCTTGGGTCGGTGCCTGTGCGCGGAACGCCGCCGATCGGGAAAAAAGCCTGCCGGAAGGTCCGGCTGTCCGCGTGTTCCCATCGCCGGAACTCCTACCTCCGGCCGCTATAGCCGGCGAGCCTTAACTTAAAAGAAAGCCCTCCTCCCGTGCACCAATCCTTCCAAAGGGCTCCCTCCATCTCGAGCTAGGTAAGGAGAAATCGGTAATGGAAATTCTATGGTTTTTTATGTGTTTTCGTTCGATTGGCATAGTTAGGCTTGGAATTGGTGTTTGTGGTAGTTAGGAAAGTTGTAGAGGAGGTTTAGAGGAAGGTGCTGTCAAATTTTGGTGGGCATTAGAGGTCGCCGGAGCTGGCCGCCGGCGCCGCAGCCGGGAAAAATGTTTTTTTGTAGGGAATTTTATGAGGAATTTACTAGAATGAGTTTTATATTTTTTGGAGGAGTTTTGGATCGGTTTGAGAATTTTTAAAGTTTGATATTTTTGGCGGATTAATAAGTTAAAATCCGGCCACGTGATTATTTAAGGTTAGAAAGGTGGAAGGTGTTTAAAGGTTGTCGGTTAAAAATTTGTGGAGGTTTATTGGTTGGTAGTGAAATTAAGATTTTAGGCGATAGGCATGGTTGAGAACGCAGAGCTCATATTTATTTACGCCTATTTTTTTTAAGCGTCGGTGTGTTAATTAAGGATTTAATTATGTTTTTGAAACAAGACGCGAGGATACTCGAGTTGACGAGACCTTCGACCGACATCAGGCTTAAGCCTAATTTGTGAGTGGACCTTTGTTTTAAATAATATGCTTGAATGTTTTGTCGTTGAATAATTTCTGTTGTTGGAAAATAACCGAAATTGAGAATTTCAGTGATTATACTCATATATAGTTGATTATGAGAATAATATGTATATGATTAAATGCTAGCTAGCTATACATGATTTTCCCCATACTGAGATACAATTCCAGTATTGGGTGACGTGAGCGTTAGACGCCAGCGTCGTAGCCTTGTACGACTTTTTATTTTTTGAATTCATTCATAGAATTCATACAAGGAATCAGAACGTATATATACTCACTCGTGCATTTCCCCCATACTGATGTACAATTCCAGTATGGGGTGACGTGAGCGTTAGACGCCAGCGTCGTAGTCTTGTACGATTATCTATTTTTCGAGCTTATTCATAAATATCGTACAAGAGATAGACGAGTGCGAATACATACTGATATATATATATATATAATATTCTAGCATGAGAGGCCTTTTTCTTAAAGTTTGGGAGTCTAGCAAGGCTAGACACCAGTTCAGAATTTTCAAGTTAAGTTTTTAAGCTGTCGCTGGTAAAGCGTTTTCTTTGAAAGTATTTTTGAGGAAATATTTATTTGTTGTCGAAATTACTTTTGTCCTGTCACACCCAGAATCTTAATTTTTACCTTTACTACTGGCATAGTAGTAATAAGAGTTTTTACAGTGTTCGTCACTAAGTGTGTAATTTAATTAGTTCCCAGAGGATGTTGAGGGACTAATATTTTGAAGGAATTATTCTAAGGAAGAAATTTTGACTACGGTAAAAAATGGTAATTTTTGCTAGTAAAAGGTAATTTTATTGGGGTATTATTTTTGGGGTGTTGAATTTTAGATTTGTGGGTTTAAAGAGGTGTTGTTGGACCGGGTGGGCTAAAGGCCCAAGTCCATTTTCTTTTTTTTTTCTCCCGATTCTCTCTTCCCGGTTTCCTCCCGAGCAGTTTCTGCCCGATTTCTTCTCCGACGCCGACCGCCGCCGTCCAGCCTCCGTTCGCCGCCAGACCGGTCCCGTTCGATCGGTCTCCCTCCGAGCAACATTTCTAGACCGGTGGCAGCCTCCCTAGCGACGCCGTGAGGGAGAAACGCCGCCCGAAAGCTCCGACTGCCGAATCGTTTTTTCGTCGGAACTCCTTCCTCCGGCCGCCATAGCCGGCGAGCCATAGCTCAAAAGGAAGCCCTCCTCCCGTGCTTCAATCCCTCCAAAGGGCTCGCTCCGTCTTGAGCTAGGTAAGGAGAAATCAGAATTTGAATTTCTAAGGCTTTACTGTGTATTTTCGTTCGTTTGATGTGCTTAGGCTTAGAAATGGAGTTTGTGTTAGTTAAGAATGTTGTAGAGGAGGTTGAGAGGGAGATGCTGCTAAATTTTGGTGACCATCGGAGGTCGCCGGAGTTGGTCACCGGCCGCCGCCGAGAAAATGTTTTTGGTGGAGAAAAATGTGAGGAGTTTTGACACGACCCACCCCGAATTTCACCCTGAAACCCGGAGTAAGTCGTGCGGGGACCACCTCCAAGGAAAGTTTACCGAAAAATTCGACATAACCTCCCTTGAAAATGGACAACCCTTCCTAATAAAACCTGCAAACACTTCTGAAAATTTAAATCCATCCATAAACTCCTGGAGCCTTCGTGCTCCCCAAATCACAACATCTCCCAATTTAATTACTAACTTAAACAAGAAAAATCTCATAGCCAACAGCCACTGTTCAGAGCAACTCTATTTGAAAGGAAATGAACTAGAAATATAAAAATGAGCGGAAGCTACACTATTGACTATGCCTCTTCTCCATATACGTCCGACCTCAACTATGCAATCCTGCAAACTGGGCATTTTTAAAACGAAGAGCCCAGGGGAAAACATTTGAAAACGAAACGTTAGAGTGAGTGGACAAAAATAAATTAACGAATAAAATATTTATGTTTCCCCAAATCAATTTCCAAGGAAAATCGAATGCATGCTGCAAGCGATAAAACTTTTATCTCATAAATGTCGAGCCTCTCAGGCTCTATAATATATGTATGTATTTACACACGTCCATACTCCCTATATAAATTCATGGGTCTATATAGGGCTACTACGCTCGCGTCCAACGCTCACGTTACGCCTTAATGTGGTGCTACACTATGCCATTAAGGTGGACAGACGGGTGTATAAATTTGTGCCCATACCCCCTATATGAATTAAACACTCATATAGGGCTACAACACTCGCGTAAATACATATTTATATCCACCGAAAATCCAATTTTCGGTATCTCTCCAAGAGAAATAAAAGCGTCAAAATTAATTGACGTCAAAACTCCAACAAAAGGAAATGTTCAATCATGAACCATAGCATGCATATTATTTCAAATAAAAGTCCACTCACAGTATTAGGCCTAAGCCTTGCAATGCTCGGCATACTCCTCGAGCGATGCCTCCACTATTCACAATCTTGAGTCAATCCCACGTCTGATAATAAACAGCAGAATAAATTGGTCAAACCAGATTCCGAAATATTCATTGATTCGTCTTCTTCTCAAATTGACTAAGTATCCTAGGTTGACCAGGATTGACCGACATATATTAAATATTATTTTATTTTCTTTTTACCAATTTCACAACCAGATCTCATTTTGCTCTTGATCTGTAACCTCAACTTGGAAACAAGTTCTCAATGAATTTCCAAGCCTAAAGCGTGACAACCAATCTAATTCACCAATCCGCCAAGTAATAAAATAAACGCAAAATCACTATGGACACCCATAGTATAATTTAGCTCATTTCAAAATCAAACTAGAGTCAACCTCATTCTCTACTTAATGCTTTTAAACAAGCTGCAATTATCAACGATTTCACTCTTTCCCTACTATCCAACTTCACATTATGCCTAGACTTTCAAGACCACAATTTTAAACTCCAACATCAATTCCTCTTAAAGCATCAATATCATTTATCAGACTCAAAACTACCTTAACAACTCTCAGCCGAAAATGCTGCCTCGTCAGAACCCCTTGCCGGATTCCGACGACTAGCCGGAAAATTCTCGCCGGATTCCGGCCACTTGCCGGAATTTCGCCATGACCTCCCCATATCCTTCAATACACCAAGTTCTCGACAGCAAGCAACAAAAACCCAATATTAATCACCAATTCTCCATAACACAAAAACACAAAACATTTCAATCACCCAACCGAGCCAAAACACAGAGATTTCTCACCTTGCTACAACCCTTGCCGGACTGAGTTCATTCTCAGCCAAAACCGCCACTGCAAACCGTGGCTTTCAACAACACACAAGCTCACCAATACCTCCAACACCATAGCAGCAGCACCCTAAGCTTCTGCTCCACTCCCAAAACACACCTGCTGCTCCTAAATCCCTCCAATGCGCGATTGAGCTCCAAGCAACCTCTTCTAGACTCACCGGAGCTCAGAAGTCCCGCCGGAGCTCCAAGAACAACCCACCAGAAAAAACTCGACGAAAACCTAGAAACACCAAAGAGGGCTTTCCGAATTCGAACTCGATTTGAAGAGTGAAAGGCATAGAAAGAAAGAAGAAAGAAAGAGGAGGAGAACCCTACCGATCATTGTCGTTGTCGCTGCCGGAGCTCGCCGGAAAAAGAAGAACACAGCCGTACTTTAGCTTGTTCGATCGGACGGGATAGACGATGCCTGGCAAGTTGATGGGTAGCAGTAGAGAGAGGAGAGAGAGACAAGTCGATTGGGGGTGGTAGCTCGACCAGCGACGGCCGGACGACGGCGCTCCGGCGTGGAGAAGAGAGAGAGAAGAGAAAGTCGGGAGGGAGGAGAGAGAGAAGAGAGAATAGGATTCGGGCTTCTTTTTTTTTTCCAAACCGGATCCTACCCAAACCAAACATAAACCCAACTCCAAAAAAAATAAAACACCCCGAAAAATAATACCCGAATAAAAATTCTCTTTTACTAGTTAAAATTTACCATTTTTACCGTCGTCATATTTTCCTCCTACGAATAATCCTCCGAGCATAACTGTCCCCGAAAACCCCTCTAAGGACCAATTAAACTATAACTTCAATGACAGAGGCGGTAAAATTCTTATTATAACCAAGCTAGTAAATAAGGTAAAAAAAAATTACGGGTCGGGATGTGACAATTCTCCCCTCCTTAAAAAAAATTTCGTCCTCGAAATTTACATACTTGACATTCGAAGAGATAGGGATACTGCTACCTCATTTGCTCCTCTGATTCCCAAGTAGCTTCTTCTACTTGGTGACTCCTCCACAGAATTTAACAAGAGGAAAAGATTTGCTTCTAACCAGTTGCTCCCTCTGGTCTAAAAACTGAACCGGATCCTCATCAAAGGTCAAATCTTTCTATAAAATAATCGGCTGCTCTTGCAACCCATGAGAGGAATCGACAATAAACTTGCAAAGCATGGATACATGAAACACATTATGTATCCTGGATAACTCTGGAGGCAAAACTAACTGAAACGCAAGAGAGCCAACTTGATCTAAAAACCCGTAAGGACTAATAAATATCGGACCAAGCTTTGCACGTTACTAAAACGTACCACCCCTTTCCAAAGAGACAATTTCGAAAACACTCAAAATACTCACTTGAAACTCATGGTCCTTCCTGTGAACATCTTTAAAACTCTACTAGCTAATAAGAGCTGTTTTGAGTCCAACTCTGACTCCTTTAACCTTTTCATCTGAATCCTGAATTATTTCAAATCTTTTCGAAGACTCTAAGTCCTTCGTTGAACTACCACTAACGTTAACACGTAAGTGAGTTCAGTGATACCTATTCCAGAGTACGAGTACCCGTAGGTATGCACACTCTTTCCTGAGCAATGGAAATAGCTAACCCAACTAAAATGCATAAATTTGCTATCACCATCGGGCTCAAATCTCCTAACGTCACGCAACAACCTCGATAGCACGCTGCTCACAACTCGACAATGAAGCCCACTTGCTAGGAAACTAAAGTTCACGCATTCCCACATGCCCATAGGGGTCAAAATTAAGACCCGCTAATCGAACAGATTTAAGGATGCACACACTGCAGAACTGCCACAATCATGTCTAATACCGAGGCACTTTGCGGAGTCAAAGCTCTCGCAAGTCCACAAGATAACCTCGCTCTGCCTAAGTGACCAGTCCACCAAAAAATAATAACCTCGATTCTCGAAATGACATTATGAAGAGATCAATACCACATCACTGAGGTCTCTCTGCCAAAACTATAACATTACCATTTTGTGCACCACAAACTAGCAACTTATGGGAATTCCAACTCTTTCTTGATTCTGTTATCTCTACCAATCTCTTTACCACAAATCAGAAGACTATCTGAAGCATGACTATCATGTGGAATCTAGATATTCCTCCTTGCTAGCCATGAGCAAAACTGACTAATAATGCCCACGAAAAATTGGCACAGTCAATTCATGATGCTAAACTTGACGTTGAAATCCACATAAATAGAACACCTTCCTTAAGCATTGACAAAATTTACATCCCCAGCCATGCTACTTATTCGGGTGCAATCGCGACCCCAAGAGTAATAATTAAAAGCACATGGCTCACTCTAGCCTTTCCACAAGAATGATTCTAAAAGCCAAAACCTTAGGACCCGACAAACACACTTTTTTAACGATTAATCTGATAGCAGAAGACGATCTGAAAAACAAACATGCTCCAGTCTCCTACACCTCCCAAGGCCATGACTTCCCACCAAAAAGATTCTTCGAAAACCGAGCTTGCAATAACAAGCGACTAACAAAAGCAAAGACAAATTTTTATACAAGACCTCCCAAATCATACTTGGATCAATGAGTGGTCCCACCACAATACGATCCCGAGAAGAGACGCTGCTCAACCTATCAAAAACTACTACTCTCAATATTAAAACACTTAAAAAACCTCGACTCTAGGCGCTTCTTGAGTCAACAGGGGAAAACCCTCTTCCATAAGGCTACAACATGAAATATACTTACAACGACACAAACCATCAAAATCAACATCACCAGCAACTCTTAAACTACCACATAGGATTTACAGCATCAAGACTCATTGCTTAAATGAACTCTAGCTCACTTGGGATCACCACTGGATTTATTCCAAATCCATGACTACGACACAACTACCAATTTATCATTTACCTCGAAACTTCGACAAAATAACCAGAATCTCTACCCTTCAAATCGTAGCGTTGAAATCGCATTCCATGATTTCAAGCTCTGAGGATGCTACCCAAAAACTAAAGTAGGAATAATTTAAATATTCTCACACACACCACAACCAAAACTTTGCTCCATTTCACTGAATTAGAAATAAGGGGAGGACGGATCCTCCCATTGTTGTGTCGTAGTTAGTCACCCATTGCGAATGAAATGATGTCAAAAACCAGCTTCGATCAAAAATTTAAGACTTACATCAACCACCCGGAACGACACTGCTTAAAAATTACTTTGGACACCCACGCACTCTTGCTCTATGATCCAGTGGGTTTTATTCCACTGCTACTACTTCCACCAACTCCACACAACTGCTATAGAATACCTATGACAACACGAATAAATTCACCAGGTGTTGTCGTAAAACTGAAATGACCACAACCATTTCGCTCTCACTCCACCATTACTTTTCAATTCAATTTACATTATCATCTTCCAAACACTCAACAAATCTGGAAACCAAACTTCAACACCTGGAATTCCGAAAGAACCCATACTGGCTACACGATTAAAATAATATAACTGACATCTCACTCCACGATTCCAAACTTGCTTGAAACTCAACATTTAGTGCCATCAATAAAATTTTAAAAATTCCCCGACTGTGGCATAACAAGAAGTTGTCACAACGCACTAACGAATGACTTTTGTAAAACCAACAATCTAAGTCATTCTACTTAGTGCTTTAACAAACTTCAACCAACCCACAATAGAGACCAAAATCATCAGAAATCTTACTATTCATCGACTGCTATTAACCTTCTTCTCCAAAATGCTCTGATTATACTCTAATATGCTGATTCCAAGGATGAGAATATATCCTTGATTAGAGTTGCATGGCCAAAACATGCGCCACCATACCATAACAAACATTAGCCAAAATAATCCCAACTGACTTTCTCTACGGACAAGGCAATTGGAAATTTGGTCATCAATCAGGACTTCTTTAAATTGACATTTAGCTTTTTATGCAGTAACTTCCTGCAACCCAACACTAGTCACAGATCCCATGTGACTAACTCGCTCAGGATTAGGGTCCTCAACAACTTGTAAAGGTACCCCTTGGAATTACTATGGGTACCTCCCTCATCACTTCAAACAACCTTTACCTCAAAAGAATACACCACATTATTTCAAACTTTCCTTCCAACTCTTTTATCCTAGAAATCACGTAATTCGATACCACGATTTTTCCATCGGACTACTACAACTTCACACTTGCCCACTATAAATAGTGAACTCCAAGGCTTGAATTAAACTTTTCACCTTCTAAAAATTCGCATGAGATGCTCACCCTAGCATCTTAATCATAACCCAAGCAATAATTTGAACAAAATGAACAGAATGCTGCCACGCATATGAGTTCTCAACTGGAGTTCTCAACTCACAATTGAACTCTAACAATTTATGATATCAACTCGATAACATTTGAAAAAGGCATAATCCAAACACCTCTTTCCTTAATCAAAGCAGGATGATCACTAAAGAGGTCGGCGTACGGAGGCATAGTCTTGATGAAAACATTTATGGCACACTACTGTCCATAAATAAAATAAGAACAACTACATCACTCACTTAATCAACACATAGTGTCTAAAGCATATAATGCTAATAGATCCGCCGCGGTCGGACCATCACTCTATAGACACTAAGTGTGACCAAGAATATGAGATAGTACTAAAAGAGAAATGAATCGAATAACCTAATGCTCTGATACCAACTGACACGACCCACCCCGAATTTCACCCTGAAACCCGGAGTAAGTCGTGCGGGGACCACCTCCAAGGAAAGTTTACCGAAAAATTCGACAAAACCTCCTTTGAAAATGGACAACCCTTCCTAATAAAACCTGCAAACACTTCTGAAAATTTAAATCCATCCATAAACTCCTGGAGCCTTCGTGCTCCCCAAATCACAACATCTCCCAATTTAATTACTAACTTAAACAAGAAAAATCTCATAGCCAACAGCCACTGTTCAGAGCAACTCTATTTGAAAGGAAATGAACTAGAAATATAAAAATGAGCGGAAGCTACACTATTGACTATGCCTCTTCTCCATATACATCCGACCTCAACTATGCAATCCTGCAAACTGGGCATTTTTAAAACGAAGAGCCCAGGGGAAAACATTTGAAAACGAAACGTTAGAGTGAGTGGACAAAAATAAATTAACGAATAAAATATTTATGTTTTCCCAAATCAATTTCCAAGGAAAATCGAATGCATGCTGCAAGCGATAAAACTTTTATCTCATAAATGTCGAGCCTCTCAGGCTCTATAATATATGTATGTATTTACGCACGTTCATACTCCCTATATAAATTCATGGGTCTATATAGGGCTACTACGCTCGCGTCCAACGCTCACGTCACGCCTTAATGCGGTGCTACACTACGCCATTAAGGTGGACAGACGGGTGTATAAATATATGCCCATACCCCCTATATGAATTAAACACTCATATAGGGCTACAACGCTCGCGTCCAACGCTCACGTCACACCATAATGCGGCTATATGCTACGCCATTAAGGTGGACAGACACATAGGGCTAGCTAGCATTTTCTATACATACTCTCTCATAAATACATATTTATATCCACCGAAAATCCCATTTTCGGTATCTCTCCAAGAGAAATAAAAGCGTCAAAATTAATTGACGTCAAAACTCCAACAAAAGGAAATGTTCAATCATGAACCATAGCATGCATATTATTTCAAATAAAAGTCCACTCACAGTATTAGGCCTAAACCTTGCAATGCTCGGCATACTCCTCGAGCGCTGCCTCCACTATTCACAATCTTGAGTCAATCCCACGTCTGATAATAAACAGCAGAATAAATCGGTCAAACCAGATTCCGAAATATTCATTGATTCGTCTTCTTCTCAAATTGACTAAGTATCCTAGGTTGACCAGGATTGACCGACATATATTAAATATTATTTTATTTTCTTTTTACCAATTTCACAACCATATCTCATTTTGCTCTTGATCTGTAACCTCAACTTGGAAACAAGTTCTCAATGAATTTCCAAGCCTAAAGCGTGACAACCAATCTAATTCACCAATCCGCCAAGTAATAAAATAAACACAAAATCACTATGGACACCCATAGTATAATTTAGCTCATTTCAAAATTAAACTAGAGTCAACCTCATTCTCTACTTAATGCTTTTAAACAAGCTGCAATTATCAACGATTTCACTCTTTCCCTACTATCCAACTTCACATTATGCCTAGACTTTCAAGACCACAATTTTAAACTCCAACATCAATTCCTCTTAAAGCATCAATATCATTTATCAGACTCAAAACTACCTTAACAACTCTCAGCCGAAAATGCTGCCTTGTCAGAACCCCTTGCCGGATTCCGACGACTAGCCGGAAAATTCTCGCCGGATTCCGGTCACTTGCCGGAATTTCGCCATGACCTCCCCATATCCTTCAATACACCAAGTTCTCGACAGCAAGCAATAAAAACCCAATATTAATCACCAATTCTCCATAACACAAAAACACAAAACATTTCAATCACCCAACCGAGCCAAAACACAGAGATTTCTCACCTTGCTACAACCCTTGCCGGACTGAGTTCATTCTCAGCCAAAACCGCCACTGCAAACCGTGGCTTTCAACAACACACAAGCTCACCAATACCTCCAACACCATAGCAGCAGCACCCTAAGCTTCTGCTCCACTCCCAAAACACACCTGCTGCTCCTAAATCCCTCCAATGCGCGACTGAGCTCCAAGCAACCTCTTCTAGACTCACCGGAGCTCGGAATTCCCGCCGGAGCTCCAAGAACAACCCACCAGAAAAAACTCGACGAAAACCTAGAAACACCAAAGAGGGCTTTCCGAATTCGAACTCGATTTGAAGAGTGAAAGGCATAGAAAGAAAGAAGAAAGAAAGAGGAGGAGAACCCTACCGATCATTGTCGTTGTCGCTGCCGGAACTCGCCGGAAAAAGAAGAACACAGCCGTACTTTAGCTTGTTCGATCGGACGGGATAGACGATGCCTGGCAAGTTGATGGGTAGCAGTAGAGAGAGGAGAGAGAGACAAGTCGATTGGGGTGGTAGCTCGACCAGCGACGGCCGGACGACGGCGCTCCGGCGTGGAGAAGAGAGAGAGAAGAGAAAGTCGGGAGGGAGGAGAGAGAGAAGAGAGAATAGGATTCGGGCTTCTTTTTTTTTTTCCAAACCGGATCCTACCCAAACCAAACATAAACCCAACTCCAAAAAAAATAAAACACCCCGAAAAATAATACCTGAATAAAAATTATCTTTTACTAGTTAAAATTTACCATTTTTACCGTCGTCATATTTTCCTCCTACGAATAATCCTCCGAGCATAACTGTTCCCGAAAACCCCTCTAGGGACCAATTAAAATATAACTTCAATAACAGAGGCAGTAAAATTCTTATTATAACCAAGCTAGTAAATAAGGTAAAAAAAAGTTACGGGTCGGGATGTGACAAGTTTAATGGAATAAGTTTTAGAATTTTTAGAGGAGTTTTAGATATGTTTAAGATTTGTTGAAGTTAAGTATTTTTGGCGGATTATTAATTTATAATCCGGCCATTGGATTTTATTTTGTGGAAAGTGATTTTGAGGATGTCGGTGAAATTTGTGAAGTTTTGAGGTTGGCAGTGGATTTAAGATTTTGGAGTGTTAGGCTTGGTTGAGCGCGAAGCATATTTAATTATGCATGTTTTTGTCGGTGTTTTATTTTAAGGAATTAATTATGTTTGGAACATGACGCGAGGAGGCTCGAGCAGAGGAGACCTCCGACCGACGTCAGGCTTAGGCCTAAGTTGTGAGTGGACTTTTGTTTTATATAATGTTTTTGAATTGTTTATTTGTTGAGTAATTTTCCTTTGTTGGATTATATTTTCCCAAAATTGAGAATAGATTTTCTGCAATTATACTCGAGGCAAAATTCCGAGAATAGTATGTATGAGAGAGAATGCTAGCTAGCTATATACGTGACGGCCCCCATTCTGAGGACGAATGCCAGTTGGGGTGACGTGAGCGTTAGATGCGAGCGTAGTAGCCTTGTACGATTTTCTACTTGTTGAAATTATTCTATGTTTTTCCATTCATTCATAGAAATCGTACAAGGAGTGTGCACGTATTTAAACCACTCGGCCTTGTATCCTCCATTCTGAGGAAAAAAGCCAGTATGGAGCGACGTGAGCGTTAGACGCAATCGTATTAGCCTGGTGTGACTATCTAATTTAAAGCTTATTCATAGATAGCACACATGGAGCATACGAGTGGTTAATACATACTGATATATATTTTTAGATTGAGCCTGAGAGGCTGTTTTGTTTATGATTTGGGGACTAGCCAGAACTAGTCGTTTTCATTGATAATTTCTTGGGGAAATATTGTTGTTGTTGCGATTATTTTGTCCACTCACTCTGACGTGATGAAATATTTTCCCCTGGGCTTTTCCTTCGTTTTTAAATGCCAAGTCTGCAGAGTTCGGGTGGGGTCTAGAAAGAGGCGACGAGGCATAGTCACTCATTTCTCCACTACTGTTCACCAGTAGGTCTTCTGTTGAATCACTAGGATTTCTAGTAGCTTCCGCTGTATTGCTTGTAGTAGCTCTGAATACTTTCGGAAAAATATCTGTGTATTATTTTATTTAGATTAAGTGGAAGAATTTATATTATTGGTTAAGTGTTCTTTAATTTTTCCGGGTTAGGGTTGTCCATTTTCAAGGGAGGTTTGCCGAGTCCTTCGGTAAGTTTTCCTTAGAGGTGGTCCCCGCAAGACTCACCTCGGGTTTCAGGGTGAAATTCGGGGCGGGTCCTGACATGTCCACTCACTTTAACGTTTTTGAATATTTTTCCCTTGGGCTCTTCATTTTTAAAATTTCTAGTCTGCAGCGTTCGGGTGGGGTCTAGAAGGAGACGTCGAGGCATGGTCACCCATTTATCTGCTACATTTTGCCAGTAGGTTACCTGTTTAATCTACTAGGAGATTGTCAGCTTCCGCGTTGTTTTTATTTTTTAGTAGCTCTAAATACTGTTGGAATTTTTGTATAACTTGTTCTGGCTACTTTTGGGTTGTAGTGGAGGATGTTAATTTATTGGTTAAAAGAGTGGTTCTATAATTTCTTTTTCCGGGTTAGGGTTGTCCATTTTCGAGGGAGGTTCGCCGAGTTCTTCGGTAAATTTTCCTTGGAGGTGGTCCCCGCAAGACTCACCTCGGGTTTCAGGGTGAAATTCGATGCAGGTCTCAACATTCCAGGTGTTTCAGTTTTGATGGCTTTGACATTTTTATGTAACTGTTCATGTAACTGTTCATGTAACATTTTTTATTCATCTTTTTTGCAGGTTTATATCCAGTTGCTTATGCTATTGTTGATTCTGAAACTGAAAGTAATTGGAGATTTTTCCTTCAGTGTGTATCTGAAGTGTTGTCAAGACACCCTATGAGGCATGTGACATTCATTTCTGATCGGAATCCTGGTCTTCTTAGTGCATATCCGCATGTCTTTCCCAATAATCCACATGATTTTTGTTTTAGGAACCTTGTAGACAATATCTCCAAAAAGTATTCAAGTCAGTCACCCCTTCATAAATCTGTTCCTTATTTGTTCATGTGTTGTGCTTATTCTCACATGCCAGACTCGTATGAAACCAACCTTGCAAAATTGAAGGAGGAATTGTGGAGGAATTGTTCTCGATGCCGCCCTTGAGCCGAAGATGAGCCTCGTGTCGACAGTTATTTGGGAGGACGACAGATTTGCCGGAGAGAGATGGATGATGGATTCGCCGGAGACAGAGAATTAGGTTTTCAGCGAGAGTGAGAGAGAATAGCGGTTTTGATAGTTTTGAGAGAGAGAAATCAAAGAACAAATGTTTTGTGAAATGAGAATCAGAGATAGGGATAACGGGGTGGATGGGGTAACGACGGGCAACGCTTTAAGAGATTTCAATGACATAAATTGTAATTTGTTTTATTTTTATGGACAACGGTTTAAGACATTTAAATGAGTGTACTATTTTACCATCCGTTAACATTTATTAACAATTTTATCATTTTTATCGTTAGCCCGACGCGTGTTTTATTTTCGCCAGAGAGGTGTCCAAATGTTTATATAACATCAGTTTTCGGTGGACAAATAGTTATCGGACGACCCGCAGAGAAACTCAACGCACCTCTTCATATACACTCCTTTTTCCCTTTCTTCCCAAATCTTCCGTATTTTCTCCCTCTTTCATTTTAATCGACCCACTCCTCAGTCATGGCCGAGGTTTGCTTCTCTCCCTCTATCTCTTAACGCTCATGGTTCAAAGTTTTTGTTAATTCCTATGAATCTCTCTGTGTTGGGTTAATTCTTTCGACAGAATTCGTTGTGAAGTGTAAATATTTGGATTCACGTTTTTGTGTTTCTGATTATTTCGTTGATTGATGATTCGTTCAAAGATTTCTAAGATTGACTTTTTGTATTGATTTGCTATTTGTAAATTTATTTATAGGTGTTCTAGGTTTGAAATCTGAAGATATCTGTTTTCAGATTATTGAATGAGATTAGTGAAACCTTGGTGATGAGAAAAAATGATATTAAGATGTTGAATTTTATAATTGTTATATAATGCCGAAAACCTGTATCAAATGTATTTACAGTAATTTGGATGCATGTTGTAACCGGATTGATTTGTGGACTTTTTGGGATGATTAAGTGTGAGGCCCGAAGATTCTACTATTGTCTGCAGATTCATCCTACATTTGTTTGGCAATATTATTTATTTTCTGCAAAACGAAGTTGTTGTGTCCAGTTGGCAACCGTTGACATATTTTACTTTACATCTTACATAATAATTCTGCTATGTGTCTTAGGTTGAGCTGAAAACTGCACCTGCTGATTTTCGATTCCCCACAACAAATCAAACCAGGCACTGTTTCACGCGATACATTGAGTTTCATAGGTAGGTTTCTGAACTTTATTGCTTTATAACTTGATATAAAACAGTTGATTGAGCCTTCAAACATTCAAAACCAATTGCAGGTGCTTGGCAGCAAAGGGTGAAGAGTCTGCTGAATGTGAAAGATTTTCCAAATATTACCGTTCGCTTTGCCCAGGCGAATGGGTGAGTGTTTCTTAGCCTATTCTGAAATTGAGGGAAAATCTTGTTAGGCTTATTCAGATATGTACTATATTAAGTAATTTTAATAAAGCACTTGCATGTTTTTAAATTAGGAAATAAATCAAGAATACCATTTTAATCCCGTGTAGTCCTGTTTCATAATTTTGAGATGAAAGATGGGTAAGCTCTCCAATCTTAATTCTAAGGTGAGCAAGATGGGTTATTTCTAGCATCTGGCATTGCCTTATCCGTACAAGGCTTCTAGGCTAGGGAGAATTGATGAAGTTTAGTGGAACTCTGGAATGGTGCATTTTTTTTTTTTGGGTATTATGGATATAGATATAAAGGAATGATTTCATAGTTAAAGTAGGGAGTTGTGGAGATTTGATAATAAAAAAATAAACCAGATTTTGGTATTCTGTTATTCCCTTTTCCTCATTTTTTATTTTTATATTTTTTTTGGATGGGGGATGGCTGAGGTAATGTAGTAGGAAGGCTAATTGCTTAAGCAGTTTTGTCCATGTGGGCTTGTTATGTGCCAGTTATAGTGTTCTTCTTTGGTTACTTTTGATCCTTGTACAAGTGCAGTAATTATAAGCAAGTAAACTGGACAAAAGTTATTAGTACTTTTTACCTCATTACAGTTTGCTTCTTAACCTTTTTTTGGGTGCTTGAATTGCTGTAGGTTGAGAAGTGGAACGAGCAGAGGGAGAGTGGGACTTTCCCCGGTCCACTTTGATTTAACATCAGCAGCTTGGAATGTTCCTTCTTTCGCATGAAAAGTTGGTTCACTTTTCTGTTTTAAGTCATATGAGTTGCATGATTTTCAGTTGGATCATTGCGAATCAATAAGTAATCATTCAAATTTATTTGGGTTTATTGAAACTGCATTTGTGAAGGACTTGAAGTAAACCTGAAATGTCATTCGTCTTTAATATTTGGTTATTTTCAGTGGCTTCCTCAGTATGATAACATTTTGAGGTTCTCTTTTTTTCTTTTTCTTGCTGGCTGCATCAAAATTTGTACTATTCCCCAAGGACATAATGGCTGATGTGCATTGGTATCAGGCTGATAAGCTAGTATGAACCGGTCCTTGACAGCATCTGATGATTCTCTTAACTATTTGGTTACTTGACCTAGTTTTGTAAAGATTAAGAGAAAATATTTGATCTTCTATTATTGTTTGCCCCCAATAGCAAGCCGGGCTAGGTTTAGAACTATCAATCATTTCTCCAATCTCCATATAGTAAGTCGGTCGTTTGTTAGTGTCTCTTTCATTCTTGTCAGCCGCTATCTCCATCGCCTTGGGTTGCGCTGCGTTGATTAGGGTTACCCTGCCCTGTCTCGTTCCAGATTTCGGCTCTAAGAGCTCCGGTGGGTATTGTGTCACTCTGACCCAGTTTTGCATGTTGGGTGTGACTGCATTGATGTGGGTGTGGTAGGTTAGGTCAGCTTCTCCTCTCTCCTCCCCGTTGCATGTCTCTGTACCGGTTGATGTTGCAGTGGTGGTGGGAACTGCTGCTCTGATCCTTTGTAGGTGAAAACAACTCAGAGTATGAGGGTAAAGATTGAGCCACTACTCTGATTAATCCTGCACCACATAGCTTCTTAGATAGTCTCTCTTGAATATATGAAAACGTCTCGGTTTTACTGCTTTCCACATAAGTGGATAGACTCTAATATATCTGATATTTTTTTTTTTAAAGATCGATATATCTAAAGGGTAAATATCTTATTTTTCACCATATTTCCGATATTTATCTGAGACCGTCAAATATCTCATATTTTGGGATATTTATGATATATATTCGTTATATTTGTAAAAAAAATTGACATAAAGAAAAATCATCTCTAAAAATATTCGAGAGAGAAGTGATGTTTTTAAGTAGGGCTGGGTTTTCATTTCACTGCTAAAGATCTGTACTGATCCCATCTCTAAAATTTACAAGACAGGACTTTATTTCAAAAACTGAAGGCCCATCCTGGCCAGACCCGGTTTGATTGGGATGCATATTTTAGTCCCGGATTAATCCCGCATCGGCCCGTTAGCATCTATGTTGTTGTTTTGCGTACATATATATGATGCGGCTCATACCAAGTTATTAGATCAGTTTTATTTTATATTGGCAATTATGTAGTAGTGGACTAGCTAGCTAACGTGTAGCCAGCCAAACCACATCTTTTCTATTCAAAGATTATCTTCCCATCTCGCACACCAAACGACATCTTCCTCTCAAAGGTTAGTTTCCCATCTCTCTTGGTAATTTTCAAAGAAACTGCGACCCAGATTTTGAAGAAAAGCTGCAACGATCTCACTAGATTTCACCGTCGATACTAGGCATCACCACCATTCCCCAAACCCAAACCTAAATTCTCAATTCTATTCCAATCTTCCTCGATCTTCATTCAACTAAATACTATTCATCACCAAAATTTTGATAGCAGCTTATGATGCCGGCATTGAAGGGGTTCTAGAAGTAGGAAAAGAAGAAATTAGCTAAGGCATGCTCTTTATACTTGCAAAGAAACTAGTTTGTCCAACGTGTATCTCCTTAGCTCTGAAATTTTAGTTCTTGTTTTCCTTTCTTGTTCTTTGTCCGGGATCCCGAATCGGTTTCGGGACCTTCGGGATCAAGTCTTAAAATTGGTGATCCCGTCCCGTATCGTTAAATATTTACAGGATCGGGATTAGCCAATACCCGGCCCATGCCCACCCTTACTCTTGAGGTATATCTTAACGAAGAATGAGGATTTTAAATGATTTCTGAGAAAGAAGTATTTCCAGGGGGAATATTAGGACGTGGAGTAAGGGAACTATTTGCATCTTTTTTAACTTTGAGTCTTTTAGATAAAGTTGATGTTTGCATTTTTATATTATTTATATTTAAATCTAATAGATTTTAGAATTTTTTTTTAAATTTCTGATATTTTTTCTAATACCCCGATATATCTCTCTCGTATATCTCACAAATTTTTTTTTTTCTTCAAAATATCGATAGATAAATCAGTACTGATATTTTAATCCATAGGTAGACAGTTATTTTTCATGTTTTGCAGAAATCTGCACCCCCAGAAACGCAGCTGAAAATAATGCTACTTTCTGAAAGTTGACACTCACTAAAAGCTAACTCGTAATCATATAGTGCTGATTTAATGTGAACACATTCCTCCACCAAATAGAATGGTGGCTTAGAGGAGCTCCCTCACACATTTGTATCCCTACCAAAAAATCAAGAGCCACAAAAAAGCAGACAAGACCTCGACACATAGCAAAAACAAATAGGGAGATAGCGGGTCACCCTGACACAACCCTTTGGAAAGAGATATCAAACCCTTCGGATGACCATTGATCAAGAAAGAATAACGAACTGTACTAACACACTACATCACCACCTGGACACAAGAGGTAGCAAAACTCAACCGTAGCAGAACCACCTCCAAGAAACACCATTCCATTCTGTCATACGTCTTACTCATATCAAGCTTAAGAGACATAAGACCCTCCACATTTGGATAGGTATTTGTTGATCGGTAAAAAAAATATGTATAAATAAAAAAAAAGAAAAATATTTAAAAATATATAAATGAATAAATACTTTTTTTGTGCTACATGCACAATGTTTCAGAGTTCAAATACAACTCTTACAAACGGCTGGACAACAAAAGTCCAATACAAACTCATCTTCCAAAGCCGTGCACTCTATATAAAGAGGCACAAGGAGAAGAGAAGAGGACCACGGACCACGCACAAGAGAGAGAGAGAAGCAGAGAGAAAGCACAAGGCGCAAAGAAGGCGAAACCAGAGAGAGAAACAGAGAGAAGAAGGCGAAGCGCAGAGGAAGAAAGAAAAGCAGAAGACAAGCGGCGAGCCAGACAAAAGGTGGAGCCCCATTCTAACTTTCTTTTCTTTTTTGCAGTTGCCTTTATCTTTCTGTATCACTCCGCTGGAAGCCCGAAAGCGATGTCTTCTTCCCTCCCTCGCGTGACCCCGCGAGGTAGTCACCAAGTCTAAAGGCGAGGCGACCTTGCCCCCTTTCTCCCTTGTTACAACAAACATATGGCCATGTAGCTCGCATAACAAGCCATGCAAGGGGAAGGAAATAAATAATCAACGCGGATTCGGAAAGCAGGAACTCACTTTTGATGATTTAACAAATCCTTGACCAGATGAAAAAGAAGGAGACGACACCTCAATTTATAGAAGAGCAGTTTCCTCAAATCCAACTCCCAATCAAACAGGGATAGGCGTCTGGATCTCATCAACTCCATCAAGGGAAAGACGACTCAATCAAGGAAAAGATGATAGAGTCCTGCGAACCAGAGTCCGCGCGCCTTCGCGAGACGGGCCCGAAGCCCTAAGGCAGAGGCGAACTGACACCCCGCCAAAGCAGAAGCAGGTGTCCTTTACCCTAAGGGGTGGCGAGGTGACTTTTACCCTAAGAGGTGGCGAGGTGACTTTTACCCTAAGGGGTGGCGAGGTTACTTTTACCCTAAGGGGTGGCGAGGTTACTTAACCCTAAGGGGTGGTGAGCCAACATTCGCGCCAAGGCAGGAACCCTAAGGGGTGGCGAGCCAACATTCGCGCCAAGGCAGGAACCCTAAGGGGTGGCGAGCTGATATTCAAACAAAGGCAGGAGCATAAGAGGTGACGAGCTAATTCAGAAGCTCTAAGCCCAGGTGAGGCGAGATGATGACGCAAGCGGGGCGAGATCCAATCATGCAAAAGATGAAGCAAGTCACAGAGACATGCACGCAGAGTCCGATCAAAAGTGAACACGCGGAGTCCGCTTACTGACATACACGCGGAGTCCGCCCACAAGTGAACACGCGGAGTCCGCCTACATATATACGCGCGGACTCCGCTCACAGACACATACGCGGAGTCCACTCTCAGACATACACGCATAGTTCGCTCGCTGACACACACGCGTAGTCCGCATGAAGGAGCAGTTCGCTTGTACACAGAGATCGCCTACGCCATGATCAAAGACTAAGCCCAAAGCCATTCAAGCCTTTTGTCACGCCACTGCCTCACCTTTTCTGGGTGCCATTATCAACAGATACTCTACCAAATTGAGTGTCCACAAGAAACACAGCTAACGGACTCCAAATACGTCTGTTAAGCCAAAAGCCGGCATTAAGCCATAAAGCCTACAAACCTCTTTTGAACTACGGTCGGTTTGATCCCACAAAGGGGTACGTAGACAGTCTAGCAACCCACTAGATGCAACCAAAATTCCAAACAGAATCTCTGACACCACCAGTCAAATTCTTCCAGTCCAAACACCCTCAAACATACACAGTTCTCGTTGGTACTTTGTAATCGAATCAAAGGGTTTTCCTCTGAAATGCAGGGGTTGTAATTAAGGAATTTAATTTATTTTATTCTGAATGGGTTGAACCAGATAAAAAATCAAAACCCTATCTTAGTCGATAAGACAGGGTGAAGTTATGTTGGGTATATACAGTTGTTCACAATTTTTGCCTAACATAGTTTTTGACGACTCTGCTGGGGACCCATTTCCTTTTCATCTCTTTTATAGAGTCACTAACTTGTTGTGCGTGTTTCAGGAAAAACAAAACAATGACACCACAAGTTACTGTTTTCTTCCACAAGCTCCCAGCAAATGCTTGCTCGCCCAAGTCAAATTGGTCATCGCATGACATTTGTGATCGGCCACGCTCCTGTCACTTGCGCAAAACCGAAGCTTGAAGCAAAACAAGACAAGCTAGGCATGAGTAGCGGAAAGACTCAAACTTTCAAAGCAGCCTCCAAAAATGCTTTGAGAAATCGGAGGAAGCAAGCTGCAAGAGCTCAAAGGAAGAGAAACGCCCAAGCTAACGCAATGGAAGCCATTCTGGCAGAAATGGCTCAATCAAAGCCAGCCAAAGAGGAAGTGAAGACTTTCCTACCAAGCCATATCATGGTAGGCTCTATACAGGTTAATCTTCCAAATGTGGAGACCGTGATGGTGACTTCCACTAAGGGAGGGGATGAACATGAGCCTCGACTCCCCCTCCAAGGCTCACAAAGCTCCACGACATCCTCACAGTCAACAACAACTAGTCAAGAACTTGACCCGAAAAAGTTGGCGGAGGAAATCTCAAAGGCTCTTAATGCACCAACAGGACCAGCAAGGCCAAGGGGGTCCAAGGCAAAAGAATACCCCGTTTATGAAGCTGATTCCTACACAGGGCCAATTACTCGCAATATGGCTAGAAAGAGGATGCTCGAATCATCATCAGCGAGTACTACGCCAGAAGGAGGGTATTCGTCTTTAAAGGATGATCCTTCATTTGTCTCATGGACGGGCAATCCCTTATATGAGACTTCAGCTCCAACAGAAGGACCTTTTCACGCTTCAATCGCTAGGTCTAGTGAGAGCTGTGACTCCGATTCCGGTAATGTTCAAGTTCTCATGGCAAGCTCATCAAGCCAGGAAGAGCAATTAAAATAGCAGATGGAGGAGCTGACAAAGAAATTAGCTCAGCTTGAACGCGATGCTCTACAAAGGCAAGTGGAAAGAGAAATCGAAGCCAAGAGGATAGCGGATATCGAAAGCGAGTCAAGAAGGAGAATGGCTAAAAAAGATGCCGAGGTTGCTGAGCTTATAGCAAAATGTGCTGCACTCATGGAGAATAGGCCTCCTGAACCCTTATTCGTCAAGAATAATGAGAATCCACTCTCACCCGAAGGGATTAGGAACATGATCGATGAAGGAATCAGAGACTTTCAATTGTCTCTATCAACACCGGTCCTTGGGTACCGCAAACCGTATCCAGATCACTATGACACGATACCTTTCCCCAAGGGATATCAACTGCCAACCTTCGACAAGTTCGATGGAATAAATAGCTCCCCTCGAGAGCATTTGGCTCACTTCTATTCAGCTTGCGGTGAAACTTCACAAGTTGACGCCTTCTTGGTTAGACAGTTTGTGCAGTCCCTCAAAGGTGCCGCGTTTACGTGGTACACCCAGCTAGAGCCAGGTTCCATTCAGACATGGGATGATATGCAAAGAGCGTTTTTGGCACAATTCGTCAGCTCTAAGAAGAAAGTCTCCATCATCGACTTGGCAGACACAAGACAAAGAGTTGGAGAAAGTTCCACCGAATTCATCACAAGGTGGAGAAGTCTCAACCTCCAATGTCCTGACAAGTTATCTGAGACCTCTGCTGTTCAAATGTGTGCTAACAACCTCCTCCCAGAAATAGCAACGTACGTGGGTACAGCAGAGCCACAAACTTTCAATGCTCTGGTCTCAAAGGCAAGCAATGTGGAAAGGCAAGTTGCTCGCCAAAAATCATCTGCAAAAATCCAAGTTGCAGATAAAAAGAGCGATTCCAAGAAGACGGTCGTCAAGAAAGGAGAGACAATGGCGACATTCGTCAAGAATGAAAGGAAAAACGACACTGCCCAAAATAATCAAAGGAAAAACGACAGTGTCAAAAACAAAAATGACAACAACAAGGTGCAGAGTGATCGACCTCGCAAGCTCACACTAAATGAAAAGAAAAATGCCACTTATTCATTTGATGATGAGGATGTTGAGGCAATTTTCGATGAGCTCATTGCATCAGAAAGTATCAAGCTTTCTGAATCAAAACAACCTGCCGAAATGAACAAGACCAACGATCCAAAATACTGTCAGTACCATCGCCTAGTCGGTCATACGTTAAAGGATTGCTACGTTCTTAAGGACAAAATCTAGGATATGATCAACAAAATGAGATCGTGACGACGACCACAAATGTAACAACAACTGGTTCATCTAGACCAGATGGTGCTATATCGGTTGCCTTCGAGGTCGATGGCGAGGTCACAATTGTCGAAGCACATCCAGACATGCCTCGCCTTGGAAACCCTAACATTCCGTCCTTATATGAGCTCATGACAGCACCAAGCTTCGATATATGGGAGGATTCTGACGGGTTCGAAAGTTCAAATGAAGAAGGGAGCATAGTAGAGAGCAATACAAGGCAACTTCGCTTCTCTACAGACGAGGCATATCCAGACATGCTTCGCCCTGGAAACCCTAATATTCCATCCTTACACGAGCTCATGTCATCACCAAGCTTCGATATATGGGAGGATTCCGACGGGTCGGAAGATTCTGATGAAGAATGGAACATAGTAGAGAACAAGACAAGGCGACTTCGCCCTTCTACTGTGAACACCCCTCCGCCTTCCTCAAACAAATACCGGCGGAGGACATTCTTAAAGAATAAGAAGAAAGGGAGATCCGCAAGGAAAATTCAAGTCCAAGACACGGAGGAATACAAGCAGCCGCCAAGAACTCCAGTCACCCTTGCGGAATTCTTACTGAAAGAATTCTTTGAGAAAGGCGCGGAGTCCGCACACAGGCGGAGTCCGCACTCCTGAAGCCAAGGAAGAGGGTGACACGCTTCAATGTTGCATGGTAACCATTAATACCATCTCGCCTCCCAACTCAGATACAGAGGTTAAAAGTGTACAAGAAGTCCAGATACGCTCTAGCTTGGCACTTCCACCATCAACTCAAAAGAAGGACGAATCACAGTCCACGAAGTATAGGGTCAAAGACGATACAAAAAAGGTCACTACATCAAAAGAGCCTCCTCAAAAGAGCAAATACGATATGCTGTCACACCTAAAACGTATCCCCTCATCTTCAAGTGTGTATGACGTCCTAGGTATGTCAAGGGAGTTAAGAGAAGCATTGATTGAGGCATTGCTAAGCCCAAAGTTGTATAAAGAAAACGTTGTCGAAGCCAATACAGCTACTACAAGAGTCTGTCCTCATTGCAGGAATTGCATTTCGTTCTTGGAGAAAGATTTGTTGTTAAAAGGAGTACACCATAACAGGCCTCTCTACGTCACAGGACTTGTGGGTAATATGACGATCAACAGAATATTACTCGACTGTGGCTCGGCTGTGAATTTCCTACCTCTCAAAACGCTACATATCATGGGAATGAACGCTAAGAAGCTCACCCCATCCATGCTCACCATCCAAGGTTTCAACCAAGCTGGTCAAAAAGCAATGGGCACAATTGTCCTACAAATGGAAATCGGAGAGCTGCTCTCAACAGCCCTGTTTCACATGATTGATGCTCCTACCTCTTACCATGTATTGTTAGGGCGCCAATGGCTCCATAATTATGGTATCGTCCCTTCCACACTACACCAATGCTTTAAGTGGTTAGAAAATGGAGAGGTCAAAACGGTCGTAGCAGACACAGATCCTTTCAAAGGCGAAGAGGTAAATTATTCTGACGCTAAATTCTACAAGCCATCGGATGGCCCTAGCGTAAAAGAAGCTCCCAGGCCCGTGCTAGAAGCAAAGAAGCAGGAAGTGCCGAGGAAGCCCCGAGTCAGAGTAGCTCCCCAAACATTGTCCTCAAATGAAAAGGCTCCCAGCCCAGAAGATTCGAAGCCAAAGATGGTCTTCAGATATGTGAAAAAAGACCAGCGAGAACCCGGGCAAAAGGCAATTAAGCCTATCAAGGACATAATGGAGACACTCATGACAAGCTATGCGCGACCTCTTCGTAAAATTGACCAGTCTATTCCAAAGAGCGGTATTGTGATCTCTACAACACTCGACAATGGGCATAGCAGGTATAAACGGTTTGTTTCTTTTAAAAGCAGAAAGCAGAAGCAAGCACCGGCCCCTCTAAAGATCAACCTCGGGGGTAGAAAGATGGCTCCAAAAGCCATTCCCCTAAAGGTCACGTTTAAGCAGGTAAACGGCATGCTTAAGGTAGAAATTCCTGACACAGATCCCTTCGACACAGGTGTCTTTACGGATCTTGAAAAAACGATGTTCCGTGATGAAGACATGACGCAAGAAAGTCGGCCTCGTCTGTCTGTTTTTCGACGCCTTACAAAAGAGCCCCAACCTCGAGTTTCTGTGTTTCAACGATTGGGCGAAATTCATCCCAAATCACAAAAGAACAAAAAGTGGAAGCTCAAACGACAAAGGGTGCTCATGGCTGAACAAGTGGACGAGAGCGAAGAAGGATTTAGATCAACATACTGCACTTCCACCGAAGATCTAGATGAAGACGAAGAATACGAATTCATCGATAGTGCCCAACCTGCCCCGCCTCAGATAGAACACGGAAGACAAGCGACAATTGATGAGCTCCAAGAAATAAATTTAGGCACCAATGAAGACCCGAAACCTATATTTGTAAGCGCTCTTTTGACTTTGGAAGAATTCCAAAACTACAAGAATCTTCTAGAAGAATACAAGGACGTGTTTGCATGGGGCTATCAAGACATGCCTGGCTTGGACCCCAGCTTAGCTATCCACAAACTTGCCGTCTCCAAAGAAAAGCCATGGGTGAAACAAGCTCCCCGACGCTTCCGCTCAGAGCTTGCTGTTCAAATCGAATCTGAAGTCGACAAACTCATCAACGTCGGTTTCATTCGAGAAGTTAAATACCCCACATGGCTTGCCAGCATCGTACCCGTCAAGAAAAAGAACAGGAAAATTCGTATCTGTGTTGACTATAGGGACCTCAACGATGCTTGTCCAAAAGATGAGTTCCCGCTTCCAATCACGGAGTTATTGGTTGACGCCACAACAGGATACGGCGCTTTGTCCTTCATGGACGGTTTCTCATGTTACAATCAAATAAAGATGGCACCTGAGGACGAGGAGCTTACAGCATTTCGTACACCAAAAGGAGTATACTGCTACATAGTAATGCCATTCGGCTTGAAAAATGCAGGTGCAACTTATCAAAGAGCTATGACTCACGTCTTCAACGACATGCTACACAACACCGTTGAATGCTATGTCGATGACTTGGTGGTCAAAACAAGAAAAAGGCCACACCATCTAGCTGACCTGAGAAGAGTCTTCGAAAGGCTTCGGAGATACCAACTGAAGATGAACCCTTTAAAATGTGCCTTCGGGGTCACGTCTGGAAAATTCCTCGGCTTTGTCGTTAGATACAGAGGAATCGAGGTCGACCCTACCAAAATCACGGCAATAAGGGAAATGCCAGCACCAAAAAATCTTCGAGAGTTAAGAGGATTGCAAGGCAGACTCGCCTACATAAGAAGGTTTATATCAAATCTTTCTGGAAGGTGCCAGCCATTTTCTAGACTGATGAAGAAAGACGTACCTTTTATCTGGGATCAAACGTGTCAAGATGCATTCGACAGTATCAAGCGATACTTGCTCAACCCACTTGTCCTAATGGCGCCTATAAAAGGGAAACCTTTAATCCTCTACATAGCAGCTCTTGATCACTCTTTGGGGGTATTGCTGGCACAAAACAATGATCAGGGGAAAGAAAACGCTCTCTACTACTTAAGTCGGACATTGGTAGGAGCTGAACACAATTATACACCAATAGAGAAGATCTGCTTGGCTTTAGTCTTCGCCGTTCAGAAGTTACGGCATTACATGCTCACTCATACTGTCACATTGATATCTAGAGCCGATCCCTTGAAGTATTTAATGACAAAGCCTATGCCTTCGGGAAGACTTGCTAAATGGTCTTTGATACTCTCAGAGTTCGAAATAAAGTATGTACCCCAAAAAGCAATAAAGGGGCAGGCACTTGCAGACTTCTTAGCGGCACACCTAGTACCAGATAACCATGAGTTACCGGAAGACTTGCCTGATGAAAACGTCTTCTCAGCCGAGACTCCATCATGGCAGTTATACTTTGACGGGGTAGCTAGAAAACAAGGAGCTGGAGCTGGCATCGTGTTCATCACGCCTTTTGGTGGTATAATCCCCTACTCATTCTTTCTAATGGCTTTATGTTCAAATAATGTTGCAGAATATGAAGCACTCATGATTGGCCTCGAGATCGCCTTGGAGATGAGGATTGACTCCTTACAAGTATTCGGTGACTCTCAATTAATCGTCAGACAAGTGAATGACGAATATGCGGTCAAGAACGAGAACTTGGTCCCATACCACCAACGGGTCAAGTACCTCATGGGACAATTTCAAAACATAAATATTAGCCACATTCCCAGATCAGAGAATGACAAAGCAGATGCATTGGCTAACCTGGCAGCTTCACTGATCCAACCTAACAAAAGAGACATCCAGATCACGGTTGGGGAACGACGATTGTTGCCTACGCTACTCGAGCGAATCGAGGGCGTCAACGAGGTATATGTGGTCTCCGTGTTCGAAGTCGAAGAATCTAATTGGCGAATGGACATGATCAAGTATTGTCAGTCAGGCACGCTACCTACAGACCCAAAGAAAAGAGTCTACGTCAGGCGGACTGCACCTTGTACAAGATGTCATTCGACGAGATACTCTTAAGATGTCTCTCAAAAGAAGAGGGAGCGGAAGCTCTTAAAGAAGCCCATGCTGGAATATGCGGAGCCCACCAGGCTGGTCCAAAATTAGCAGCACAGCTAAAGAGGATAGGCTATTACTGGCCATCGATGGTACAAGACTCCGTAAATTACGCACGGTCATGCAAGGCCTGCCAGCTACATGGGGATTTTATACACCGTCCTCCATTACCTCTTCATCCCACGTCTCTCTCATACCCCTTCGAAACATGGGGTTTGGACGTTGTAGGGATCATAGCTCCTAAGTCCTCACGTCTACATCAATACATATTGGCTGCAACAGACTACTTTTCTAAATGGAGCGAGGCAATTCCTCTCAAAGCGGTAAAAGCAAAGGATGTGGCAAAATTCATCAAGACTCACATCATCTATCGCTTCGGAGTTCCTTCCAAAATAATATCTGACAATGCCACATACTTCAAGTGCAGAGCCATGGTTACAATGTGTGAAAAGTACAAGATCCAACATGCATTTTCATCCAGCTATAACCTGACAGCTAATGGCCAGGCAGAGGCCTTCAATAAGGTATTTTGCAACATCCTAAAGAAGATGGTCTCAACAAACAAGAGAGACTGGCATGATTGCCTCCCCGAGGCATTGTGGGCATATCGGACCACTATTCGCACAGCAACCGGTTGTACTCCATTCAACCTAGTCTACGGTTCTGAAGCAGTGTTGCCATTAGAAGTCCAACTGCCTTCTTTAAGGATAGCTACAAGGTTAACAAATCCGGTTAAAACACACAAATCAGGCTTGCAGAGCTTGAAGCCCTCAATGAGAAGAGACTTGCAGTACAACAAAGACTCGAGATCTACCAAGCTCAAATTGCAGGGGCTTTCAACAAGAAAGTTAAGTTCAGGTCATTCAAAACAGGCGACTTGGTCTTGACAATCCGAAGGCCCATCATCGTCACCAGGAAGTTGAAGGGAAAGTTTGAGCCCAAATGGGAAGGTCCATATGTAGTCACCAAAGTCTTCACCAAAGGCGCATACGAAATTTCAAACGCAGATGGGGACTGCATCTACCCTTGTGTTAATGGGAAGTTCGTGAAAAAATTCTACGCCTTCTAAGCTCGTTGGACTGATAAGCCGGGAGGGCGGTCCAGGCAAAAGTTAGAGCCTCAAAACCTCTCGAACTACGACGGCTTGATCCCCCGAAAGGGGGTACGTAGACAGTCTAGTCCCAAAAGGCTAGATGCAGCCACCCCACAAAAAAAAAAAAAAACTCGTTGGACTGAAAAGCCGGGAGGGCGGTCCAGGCAAAAGTTAGAGCCCCAAAACCTTCCGAACTACGACGGCTTGATCCCCCGAAAGGGGCTACATAGGCAGTCTAGTCCCAAAAGGCTAGATGCAGCCACCCCACAAAAAAAAAAAAAAAACTCGCTGGACTGATAAGCCGGGAGGGCGGTCCAGGCAAAAGTTAGAGCCCCAAAACCTCTCGAACTACGACGGCTTGATCCCCTGAAAGGGGGTACGTAGGCAGTCTAGTCCCAAAATACTAGATGCAGCCACATCACCAAACAAAATCCTGAATCAATCAGGCGAACTACGTGTAGCTTGATCCCTTCATAGGGTTCGTAGGCAATCTAGTTTTAAAACTGGATCCAGCTACGAAAAAAAGTTTTCAAAAAAACATCTCGGCCCAAAATCAAATGGGCGAACTACGTTTGGCTTGATTCCTTCACAGGATACGTAGGCAGTCTGGTGATAAACTAGATCCAGCCATATTTTCAAACTAACCCTTTTCTCCCTTGTGATTGTAAACAGGTAAAGAAAATTAGTTTGACAAATCCGTTATCATTGAATAATGGTATCATAAGTTGAGCACACACCAAGTACAAGTCCGCAAGACAAAAAGAGAATATTGGCAGCAAGACACGCGGGCTCAAATATCCCACCCCGCCAAGACATATTCCTTGTAGACGAGTATACATGATAATAAAAGTTGATGTTCAACACAAATTCTTTTACATCGTACCAAATCTTCCAAGCGAAGTAACAAAGAAACAACAAAGCAAGGAAAAAAAAAAGGAACACATGAAGGAAAAATGATTTCGCAAGCCATGCAAAGGGAAGACAACGAGGCGAGACGAACGCGCAGTCCGCACACGGTCTCATGCTTACGCCTTACCAAAGGTCCTTAAAGAATTGACTAGCCGTTTGAACTCCTCTTCCTTAGCTTCATGCGAACTTTTGAGGAGCTCGAATTCTACAAGCTGGTCTTCCTTGGCTTCCATCCTTGCCTGCCGAAGTTCTTCATCCTGCAAGTTTTGTTGAGCAGCAGAGTCTTTCAAGAAGGCAATTCTCTCTTCGAGATGTCCCCTTGCGAGCTCGTAATTTCGCCGCAATTGTTGTGCTTGACGCTCTGCCTTTATGACATCCTCTTCGCTGGCCCTCAAAACCTCAAATTCTTGGTTAAGACCCGACAATTCCGAGTCTAACATGGCCTTGATACGATGACATTCTTCATGGCTGCGTATCAAATCATGGAGGTGTTCGACATCTATTTTGGAACACTCCTCAACAACACGTGAGCTTTTGGAGACCATATCCGCCAATTCAAAGGTTTTGCTTACATGCTCAACAAACCTTTCAAATCTGTCTTGGCCGGATCCATAGGACCTAATCACCGATCCCAATATCTCAAGTGACTTCTGGACCTCGCTGCGACAATCAGTAATGAGTTCTAGTGGTTGAGACAAGCTTATCTTACGCAAAATGTCTTCCACCTCTGAGATAATAAAATCACCCCAACGCTCATTCCGGCCTGAGTTAAAGATCATACGCAAGATAGATGAAGTTTCATTTGGCTGACAAATACCTTCATCTCCAGGCTCGCACGCATCAGGATTCACTGGCTCTGTACTACCACTTTTAGAGTCAGAATGATCTCTTGGTGAGGTGCTAAAACTCTCTGCCTCCAGTCTTGACTCCCTCAACTGAGTTGGTTCTTTCCATGTTAGCAAGAGTAATCCTGGCTTCGTTCCAATCAATGACGGCCCCACATCATGCTGAGTCTCCTCACATATTGGCTCTGAGCTTTTAGGTTCAGGAGAGGGTGATTTCAATACCAAATCCTTCATTAGTGGCTCTGGTACATGTCCCTGCAAAGTAGACTGGTCCAAACTCACTTGCGAAACGGACTGGCGCGCACTCCCCTGCATGGTAGACTCGCGCGGATTCTCATGCAAAGTGGCTTCGCGTGGATTCTCCCGCGAAGTGGACTCGCGCGGATTCGCCTGAACGCGTGACTTGCATCCCGCATCCTTCCGCACGGCCTCTGCTTGATTCGATGCAGACCTCAAGGCATGATTAGTTCGCGGTGATTCAATGTCATCCGTGAGATCATCGTACCAAGCTCGCTTGCTGCCCCGATCTTCCTCATCAAGTTTCGTCCTATGAGTTTTCTTGCTCTTGAAACAATAAGCACTTCCGGAATAAATAGCGGGATCTCTTTCCCCAAAGTCAGGAAAGAATATCTTGCCTAGTCCGCCAGCAGATACACCTTTAAGGGATTCTGGCGGGAAAATACTATTCTGCTTGGCAAGAGCACGCTTCTTCAAAGTCAAGTAAACAAAAGACACGGACCGACCAAGATAGGGGGCACATGCCGACATCCACCACCTGCAATAAGTCCAGGTGCACATCCCCTCATAAGAAGAACGGGGAACATAAAAATGGGAACCGGTATCAGTTCTAAGGAGCTTAAATTGTGCTTTTGCTAAATCTTCAACACCGCATTTGCTCCTCTGCTCAACTTTAAATTGAAGTTTGTTGGCCGGAATCCCTTGATCAAAACCAAATTGACGAGCGAATCTATTGGGGTAATATGGCTCTAACCAGAGCTCACCACCGATTCGTACAGGAAGCAATGAAGAACGTATACAAACCAGCCAGTCAAAGTGTTCTTCAGACAAATTTCCGTCGTCAATCAAAAAGTAACCCTTTGATTCAATAAAGGGACTAGGACGATACTCTAAAGAGTCTTTGATCCTAAAAACAAGTCGAGCTCTTGTGATACTGAAATATTGAGCTTTAATTCCTGCATATCTCTTCAACTGGGGCTAGTTCTCAGGAAACTCGCTGTCAGCATGACGTCTATATAAACAGTCAAAGTGCTCTCCCAACCAACCAATCACATAATGAACAGGGAAGCAACTTCGCGACTCTCCAGGCCCTCGCGAATCGAGCACGACTTTCCCAAGACTATGATAGATATGGCCCAACACTGCTGGTGCAAGAGACACTCTGATTCCCCGAGCCATTAAACATGCCATGTGAAAGGTCTCAGGTCTAATTATATAATTATACGAAGGAAAAACAAATCTGCTGAGCCAATAAGCTAAGAACGCAGCCAGCTCCCCTTCCTTCGAAATTATCAAAGTAGGCCGGGAATCCATGAATTTTTCACGTTGCAAATGGCTTATGCACTGAGTGTCTTCTCCGTAACCTGAATATAGCAGTCGCCCTCTATAAAAATGTCTAACCCAATCTCCCCAGTGGACAAATTTCTGTTTACTCAAGACACATAGTCGGGAATGAACGTATAAAAGCTCAGAAAGCGTGGCAGAGTATAGACCATCTCGCTGCAGCCTTTATTTTCCGGAATAAATTCTTCATAAGGAATCCCTGAAATCGGCAAGCCTCCAAGCATCTTCAGATCCCATAATGATATACTCATTTCTCCATTCTCATGGTGTAAAGTGTTCGTCAAAGGACTCCATAATTCCAAGAATGCTTTCCATACATTGGAACAAAAATGATAAGGATACTGAGAGACGCCAACGGCACCATATATACCAGCTTGATTCAAGACATCTTCAAAATTGGCTAGAATGAATTCTGTCCACTCCATGAGGCTCATCTCAAATATAGCACAACCTCAGAAACAAAGGCTTGATGACCAATCCTCTTTGGTACTTAGCAGCTTGTAAAGTACCGGATAGAAGTTCTCCTCAGAAACGAAAGGGACTCCATCATGTCGATTGTTCACCTTCTCCAAAGAATGCCCTTTAAATATGGGGGAGAAATTACGGGTTGTTCTTATCACTTGATCCTCCAGATCCTGACGAAATGTGAGGGAGCCTGAGTTCATCTCAACTTCTGTTACCAGGGTGACTGTGTCTCTAGGAGCGTCATCAATACGTATGGAATTCAACGGCCTTGATCGCATGTATTCTATGCTCTTCTCGGCCACCTTGCCATATTTGCCCAAAGCTGCCTCGTAAGCAATACGACCATATGCATCCATTGCCTGAGATCACGACATCAAAAGAATGTTAGAAAGCAATTTCAGGTCAAGTTTTGCGCACGAAAAACAGGTTCCACACACAAAACTTGAGGGGGCACTGTTGATCGGCAAAAAAAATATGCATAAACAAAAGAAAAGAAAAGTATTTAAAAATATATAAATGAATAAATACTTTTCTTGTGCTACATGCACAATGTTTCAGAGTTCAAATACAACTCTTGCAAACGGCTGGACAACAAAAGTCCAATACAAACTCATCTTCCAAAGCCGTGCACTCTATATAAAGAGGCACAAGGAGAAGAGAAGAGGACCACGGACCACGCACAAGAGAGAGAGAAGCAGAGAGAAAGCACAAGGCGAGAGAGAGAAACAGAGAGAAGAAGGCGAAGCGCAGAGGAAGAAAGAAAAGCAGAAGTCAAGCGGCGAGCCAGACAAAAGGTGGAGCCCCATTCTAACTTTCTTTTCTTTTTTGCAGTTGCCTTTATCTTTCTGTATCACTCCGCCGGAAGCCCGAAAGCGATGTCTTCTTCCCTCCCTCGCGTGACCCCGCGAGGTAGTCACCAAGTCTAAAGACGAGGCGACCTCACCCCCTTTCTCCCTTGTTACAACAAACATATGGCCATGCAGCTTGCATAACAAGCCATGCAAGGGGAAGGAAACAAATAATCAACGCGGATTCGGAAAGCAGGAACTCACTTTTGATGATTCAACAAATCCTTGACCAGATGAAAAAGGAGACGACACCTCAATTTATAGAAGAGCAGTTTCCTCAAATCCAACTCCCAATCAAACAGGGATAGGCGTCTGGATCTCATCAACTCCATCAAGGGAAAGACGACTCAATCAAGGAAAAGATGATAGAGTCCTGCGAACCAGAGTCCGCGTGCCTTCGCGAGACGGGCCCGAAGCCCTAAGGCAGAGGCAAACTGACACCCCGCCAAAGCAGAAGCAGGTGACCTTTACCCTAAGGGGTGGCGAGGTGACTTTTACAATAAGGGGTGGCGAGGTGACTTTTACCCTAAGGGGTGGCGACGTGACTTTTACCCTAAGGGGTGGCGACGTGACTTTTACCCTAAGGGGTGGCGAGGTTACTTAACCCTAAGGGGTGGCGAGCCAACATTCGCGCCAAGGCAGGAACCCTAAGGGGTGGCGAGCCAACATTCGCGCCAAGGCAGGAACCCTAAGGGGTGGCGAGCTGATATTCAAACAAAGGCAGGAGCATAAGAGGTGACGAGCTAATTCAGAAGCTCTAATTAGCTGACATACAAAAGTTGAAGCAAGTCGTGGAGACATGCACATAGAGTCCGATCAAAAGTGAACACGCGGAGTCCGCTTACTGACATACACGCGGAGTCCGCCCACAAGTGAACACGCGGAGTCCGCCTACATATATACGCGCGGACTCCGCTCACAGACACATACGCGGAGTCCACTCTCAGACATACACGTATAGTTCGCTCGCTGACACACACGCGTAGTCCGCATGAAGGAGAAGTTCGCCTGCACATAGAGATCGCCTGCGCCATGATCAAAGACTAAGCCCAAAGCCATTCAAGCTTTTTGTCACGCCACTACCTCACCTTTTCTGGGTGCCATTATCAACAGATACTCTACCAAATTGAGTGTCCACAAGAAACACAGCTACGGACTCCAAATACGTCTGTTAAGCCAAAAGCCGGCATTAAGCCATAAAGCCTACAAACCTCTTTTGAACTACGGTCGGTTTGATCCCACAAAGGGGTACGTAGGCAGTCTAGCAACCCACTAGATACAACCAAAATTCCAAACAGAATCTCTGACACCACCAGTCAAATTCTTCCAGTCCAAACACCCTCAAACATACACAGTTCTCGTTGGTACTTTGTAATCGAATCAAAGGGTTTTTCTCTGAAATGCAGGGGTTGTAATTAAGGAATTTAATTTATTTTATTCTGAATGGGTCGAACCAGATAAAAAATCAAAACCCTATCTTAGTCGATATGACAGAGTGAAGTTATGTTGGGTATATACAGTTGTTCACAATTTTTGCCCAACAGTATGTATGTAATGAGAGACCTCATTGGCAATCAAAGTGTTATCCGTTATCAGTCTACTTGGGATAAACGCACTTTGAAACCGCGAAATAAGTTGGTCCAATTCAATATAATGTTCAACCTATTCGCAATAGCTTTAGAGCAAATTTTGTAAATCACATTGCAAAGAGCTATAGCCCTCATGTCTGATACTTGAGTAGCGTTTGGAACTTTTGGAATGAGGTAGATATGCGTATAGTTCACTTCCCACAGAAGATGACCAGAAAGTAGAAAG
Source organism: Fragaria x ananassa (assembly GCA_034370585.1). Taxonomy (NCBI): domain Eukaryota; kingdom Viridiplantae; phylum Streptophyta; class Magnoliopsida; order Rosales; family Rosaceae; genus Fragaria; species Fragaria x ananassa. The sequence continues at coordinate 8,055,479 of CP139760.1, forward strand.
CTTTGGGCAGCCTCAACAACATCATCACCTACCACATCCCAATAATGTTGATAAAATATGGGAGGCATCCCATCCGGTCCAGGGAACTTAGTAGAAACATCTGAAACAAGGCTTCTTTAATATCTACAACCGTATAATCAGCACACAAAACCAAATTCATCTCCGGAGTTACCTTTGGAACAAGCAAATTCACAACAGTGTTGATAAAATAGGGGAGGCATCCCATCCGGTCCAGGGGACATTTGAAACAAGGCTTCTTTAATCTCTATAGCAGTATAATCAACACACAAAGCCAAATTCATCTCCGGAGTTACCTTTGGAACAAGCAAATTCACAGAACTTCTCATATGATTAAGATCGATATTTGCCGATTGAAACATAAACAAGACATAGGACAAAACAACTTTCTCAATACCATCATCCGAACCCTGCCAGCTCCCCTGCTCATCAAACACACCCTGCTCAACTTACTTATAATAATATAATTCATCAATGCTTTTCGTAGTTGGGCTCTCAAGTTCATATGTCATACTTATCAAAGAAAGAAAATGTTCTTATGCAATATAATTGATTTTGATATCAAAAGAGAAATTCCTCCAAGTCTCGAACAATGCAGTTTTATTTGCCATCTTCATAATCGATACATCCTTTTTATTTAAGTAGGGGTATAATTGATAAAAATTTAAATACCGGATACATTTAAAAGTTTGTTGGGTATATTTAACAACACCTTTTGATTTTGAAGATTAACGAGGAAACCAATAATAAAAAAAAGTATAATGAAAAAAAGGTATGGAATTGAAAAAAAGGGAAGAACTCGTTATGTGTGAGGCTTGACTCTCCGCGTAGAATAACCGTCGAGTCGTCGACGTTATCAGGAAACGAATCTCTCTTCAGGGGAATATTGAAAATAAAAAATCCCCGTAATTAATTACACACTGTCACACACCCACTATATAAACAAACAAACCCTCTCTCTCTCTCTCAGTAAAAACCCAACCGGCTTTGCGTGAATCAGCAGCAAACAAACACAATGAGGCTCAGCAACAATCTGGTGGGGTTCCTCAACTTCCTGACCTTCCTCCTCTCCATCCCGATCGTCGTCGCCGGCGTATGGCTGAGCAAGCAAGGCGCCACCGAGTGCGAGAAGTTCCTCGACAAGCCGGTCATCATCCTCGGCGTCTTCCTCATGCTGGTCTCCCTCGCCGGCTTCATCGGCGCCTGCTTCCGCGTCTCGTGGCTCCTCTGGGTCTACCTCCTCGTCATGTTCCTCCTCATCGTCGTCCTCTTCGGCTACACCATCTTCGCCTTCGCCATCACCAACAAGGGCGCCGGCAACGTCCTCTCCGGCAAGGGCTACAAGGAGTACAAGCTCGGCGACTACTCTCACTGGCTCCAGAAGAGAGTCAACAGCACCAAGAACTGGAACAAGATCAAGAGCTGCCTCATTGATAGCAAGGTCTGCTCCAATTTCCAGGACAAGTATCTCAATGATACTGTCACCGAGTTCTACGTCGAGAACCTCTCTGCGCTTCAGGTATTGTTCTCTTGCTCCAGATCTCAATTTTGATTTTCATTTAAGGATCTGAATAATTTGATTATTTTTAGCCAATTTTAGGTTACGATACAGATCTGCGCTTGGTATAATTTTGTGATTTTTTTTTTTGAATTCTTGTTGATTATTATTATGATATTTGAATTGTGGACGTTGTTATGATTTTTGTTTTGAATTCTTTGTTGATTATGAAATTTGAATTGTGGATGTTAAAGTGATTAATAATTAGAGTTTTTATTGTTTTTATTGTATTATCATGAAAAGGTGGAATTTAAAGGTTGGGAAAAGATTCAATCCATAAAGAAAAAAGAAAAGATTAGATGGTCTTCTATTACGACAAGAAATAAGAAAGGAAGATAAAAGGGATTGGAGTTTGAACTACAGTATAATATTCTTTGAAATAGAACTTGGAAAAGGTTAAAAGGTCATCTTGACAAGTTTATAAACTGCTGGATGGATAAAAAGGGTGTATTCTTTTATTTTGATAGCTTATACATCTTCTTCTTTTTTTTTTTGAATCTGTAGCTTTTGTTTCGTTACTTGATTTGGGTTGCAGGAGCTTCCTCCTTTTTGAAGTCATATACATGTGAAGTTTAATTTAGCAGTCTAATTATATTTTGCAATTAAAAGTTGCTTGACTCACCTTTTTGCTTCTTCTGTGGAGTAAATTCTCATCTGAAAGCCCTTTACTAATAGTCATTTGATGGTCTTAACAGTTGCTTTACTTGCTAATCCATTATTCAAAGTTCCTTTATATATCGATTTGCTTTACTCCCCTGCCATTTTGTTACAGTCAGAGAGCTTGCTTTGTGAAATAGTGGCTTAGAATATGCCATGTTCATGTTGTTATGCATTTTACCTGGGACTAATGCAATTGTTTCGCACATTTTGCTTTTACATTTGGTTGTTCTTGAAGTCACTGCTCCTACTGCTAGCATACTGTTTGTGGAAAGTGTTCATGGATTCCCTTTAGAAACAAACTCCTACACTATGTATTTATATATGTTTATATGCATAGCCATTTGAAGTTCCTTTGTTTCTCATTTGGTGATTATAAGGACTGTTTCACATGCTCATTTTCATGAATGACTATTACAATTTCTGATTTATCTTAGGGGAAAACTCAAAAGGTTTTTGGTACCCTTAGTCTATTGGTTCTTTGGCTTATAAGTTGAAACTTTATACTTTTTTTTGCACAAAGAAATTGTCTGCCTGTGTTTCTCTTGCACTTTGTTTTGTGTTTAGCTTTGTTGGATTTGCTGGGTTTGCTAACATGTTTACTGATTTGCAGTCCGGCTGCTGTAAGCCATCAGATGACTGTGGTTTTGCCTATGTAAGTCCCACAGTCTGGACCAAGAATGCTACTTCTTCTACTGTCAACCCTGACTGCAATGAATGGGATAATGATGCAAAGGTTATGTGCTTCAATTGCCAGTCATGCAAGGCTGGACTGCTTGACAATCTGAAAAGTAACTGGAAGAAGACGGCTGTTGTCAACATTGTCTTCCTTATCTTCCTCATCGTTGTGTATTCCGTAGGGTGCTGTGCATTCAGGAACAACAGGAGGGACAATGAATATTATAAGCAGTAAATATTGGAAGCAGCAGTAATAAGTTGGATTGGATGTAAAGAGTAGTTGACAACTTTCTCTTAATACTGATGGAAACCTATGTCCTATTGACCATTTCAGCGTGTTAATTCCTTGTAAAGTCTTTCGTCATTGTTGATGTTTAGATTTTGGGTTTAAACTGGCGTAGCTTATGAATATGTTTCTCTGCTGCTACTATTTTGTGCTACACTGCCTTATCTTCTATGACATTGTTTATGAACATGATGATTGAGATCAGTTGTGTGTCCGTGCGCTTGTGCAAACTGGTTTCGCTTGCAACCTAGTTACAAAGGACGTAACCGGTCTGATGCTTAACTAGAGGGAGGACCTTCGAGACATGCATCAAAAAAAAATTATGGTATCAGGTCAATTCTTGGTTTTACTTAATATCTGTATGTTTCTAGAGATCTGAAAGCGCTGAGTAACTACTAAACATAGTTTCGACGATAAGGTATTAAGGTTATTGTGTGTATAGAACGCACGAAACATAAACGTACCTAGTTGTGGAGCAATAAGAAACCTAGTTGGTGGCGTGTTCCATCACTAATTGGAGGTCAAGATTTTGATTAGAGTATGGGAGAATTTACGAAACGAGTGGTTGATTACAGATGAGAAAAATTGCGGCAATGAAGAAAGGGGAAAAGAAGCAACAAGGAGAAGCTGGTGGAGGCAAAGATTGGTTTGTTTAGCAGTGTGGAGCAAGCATATCTTTTTGTTTCATGTCTTGCCGTCTTGCGCATACGGACACTTGTTAAAAAGCATAGCGGGGCAGCGCATTCCATCTAAGAAGAGGGCACGTGTCGAGCCGTTTCTAGTCAATTCTTGGTTAGGACTTCAGGGCTTAACAAAGTTAAATTATTACCCGACTTTTAGAAGAGTATTTTCAGTACACGACTTGTATCTTCACATACATATATGAATGATCACGATTAGAGAAAATAATATAGAAACATGGTGGTCAAACATATGAATTGTTATAAACGGTTAAAATTACGTCGTGTATACAAGAATTTTCAGACTTTTAGAGCCTAAAGTCAAACTAAATCATATTAGCTGCCGTGCATAGCTAATCCAGACCCATCTCTGATCAAGTGATCGGCTTTTCCTTCCTTTCGTTGCTTCCAATCGAGGTCTAATATGAGGGAGGGTGTATTTTTTATTTTATTTTATTTATTTTAAAGGGGACCTGAGGGTGTATTTAGGACCATATCCCCGGATAAATGCAATGTGCAGTAGTAGTTGGAAGTCTAAGTCTTAACTTTGATGCAACACCACGCCAAGTACCTAGCTTTCATTCATGTGGTCTTTAAATCGAGCTTTGCCCAAACTAACTAGCTTTCAATGCTGGAGATGTATACTTGGCAATAACCCACTTTGATTTTCTTGGTGGCTAGTGAGAAATCTTTGTAAACTAGTCTCTGTTTTGATACATCAATAGTACACATTTCCATATTCGATAGATCCGTTTGCAAGTAAGGTTGATCTCATAGCAGTATGAACTTGTGCAGAATTTTGATAGATACGCGTGGCCGGATAGGATACTGGCTATAATATCTTCCACCCAATTTAATGAATATATCCTTTTTAACAGGTGATGTGATTACATTTATTTTTATACACGTACTTACTATTTAAACATGTGAATTCAGCTAATTCTTATTTTGTTCATTTTATAAAGGTTGATAGGTAACTTCATTGATACTGAAGCTACAATGACGTGGATATATACATTCTTTTGTTACCGAAAACAAATTAAGGACTTGACATGCTAGTATCACTCATTACATAATCTCATCATTTATTTCTAAACAAAACAGAAAAGAAATATTAAAACAAAGCAAAGATAAGTCTGATATGAATTATTTAACCGCAATCTCGATGAAATCTATTTGGTTGGGCCTGTCACGCCTCGACCCTTAATTTTTACCTTAATTACTAGTATAGTGGTAATAAGAATTTTACTATATTCGTCAGTAAGTGTTTAATTTAATTAGTCCCCAGAGTGGTTATAGGGGACGATTATTTCGAAGGATTTATTCGAATGAAGAAATTTCGACGACGGTAAAAATGGTAATTTTTGCTAGTAAAAGGTAATTTTTATTGAGGTGTTAAATTTTAGATTGGGTAAAAGGAGGGTTGGACCGGCTGGGCCGAGCCCAACCCATTTCTCTCTCTCTCTCTCTCTCTCTCTCTCTCTCTCTCTCTCTCTCTCTCTCTCTCTCTCCCTGAGTCACTCCACCTGGAACTTTCGGCAGTCTGTTCGTTGCCATCCGGCCGCCCCAGACTGTCGCGCCGGTCTCAATCGGTTGGCCTCCGACCCAGCTTCCATTCTAGACCGGCGAGAGACTCCCTAGCGAGAGGTCTAGAATGCCCAAAGGCTTCCGTCGCCAGAACTCCCTCCTTCGGCCGCCATAGCCTGCGATCCTTGGCTCAAAAGAAATCCCTCCTCCCGTGCAGCAATCCCTCCAAAGGGCTCCCTCTATCTCGAGCCAGGTAAGGAAAAATCGATAATGAAAATTCTAGGACTTTTTTTGTGTTTTCGTTCGATTGGCATAGTTAGGCTTGTAATTGGTGTTTATGATAGTTAGGAAAGTTGTAGAGGAGGTTGAGAGGAATGTGCTGTCAAATTTTGGTGAGCATTGCAGGTCGCCGGAGCTGGCCGCCAGCCGCTGCTGGAAAAAATGTTTTTGGTAGGGAATTTTATGAGTTTAATGGAATGAGTTTTAGAATTTTTGGAGGAGTTTTGGATAGGTTTGGGAATTTTTGAAGTTTGGTATTTTTGGCGGATTAATAAGTTAGAATCTGGTCATTGGTTTATTTCTGGTGGAAGATGATTTTTGAGGATGTCGGTAAAAATTTATGGAGATTTCTTGGTTGGCAGAGAATTTAAGATTTATGGCGATAGGCATGGTTGAGCGCGCGGAGCTCATATTTAATTAAGCCTATTTTCTTTAAGCGTCGGTGTTTTACTTAAGGATATAATTATGTTTTTGGAACATGACATGTTTTAAGAAACCTTCGATCGACATCAGGCTTAGGCCTAATTTGTGAGTGGACGTTTGTTTTAAATAATGTGCTTAAAATGCTTTATTGTTGAATAATTTTATGTTTTTAGAAATTTCTCGAAAATGAGAATTTCGGTGATTATACTCATATATAGTTGATTATGAGAATAATATGTATATAAATAAATGCTAGCTAGCTATACGTGATTTTCCCCCATACTGAGGTACAATTCCAGTATGGGGTGACGTGAGCGTTAGACTCCAGCGTCGTAGCCTTGTACTACTTTCTATTCTTCGAATTCATTCATAGAATTCGTACAAGGAATCAGCACGTATATATACCCACTCGTGCGTTTCCCCTATACTGAGGTACAATTCCAGTATGGGGTGACGTGAGCGTTAGACGCTAGCGTCGTAGTCTTGTATGATTATCTATTTTTTGAGCTTATTCATAGATATCGTACAAGAGATAGACGAGTGTGAATACATACTGATATATATAATATTCTAGCCTGAGAGACATTTTTCTTAAAGTTTGGGAGTCTAGCGAGGCTAGACACCAGTTTAGAATTTTCAAGTTGAGTTTTTAAGCTGTCGCTGGTAAAGCGTTTTCTTTGAAAGTATTTTTGGGGAAATATTTATTTGTTGTCGAAATTGCTTTTGTCCACTCACTCTGACGTAATTGAATATTTTCCCTTAGGCTCTTCGTTTTTAAAATGGCTAGTCTGCAGCGTTCGAGTGGGGTCTGGAAGGAGACGTCGAGGCATAGTCACCAATCTTTCTGCTACATTTCACCAGTAGGTTACCTGTTTAATCTGCTACGAGATTGTTAGCTTTCGTTGTGTTTATTTTATTTTTTAGTAGCTCTGATTACTGTTGGGATTTTTGTATAACTTTTCTGGATATTTATGGGTTGTAGCGGAGGATGTTAATTTATTAGTTAAAAGAGTGGTTCTATAATTCTTTCGGGTTAGGGTTGTCCATTTTCAAGGGAGGTTTGCCGAGTCCTTCAGTAAATTTTTCTTGGAGGTGGTCCCCGCATGACTCACCTCGGGTTTCAGGGTGAAATTCAGGGCGGGTCTTGACAGGGCCAAGCCTTTGGGATCTCAAACGTGAAACCCAAGATCATTAGGTCTCATGAGCCTTGCCCATGAATGAGCCCAAATCCAAGCAATGTACTCCAAACAACTTGTCCCAAAATTGATTTTGGGTTTCACACCCAATTAGGTTTCAGAACTGATTTGTAAGGCCATATTGAGTCTATACCTTAGAATGTATCGTATTAATGCTAATTGAATCTAGAAAACTTCTTGGAGCATAAAAATTAGATAATCCAGTTTTTGATTTCATGTTTCTTTAGTTGTGAGATTGATCGATTGAGAGTGATGAAGAGGAAGCCCAAAACAATTGAGAGAGACACAGAGGAATCTAAATAGATAAAAAAAAAAAAGAATTTGAACTAAACCCATATTGAAAAGGGGTATTATTGGTATAGAAAGTAAACTGCAAGTTAAAAAAATATATACATTCAGTGAGAAGAGAAAGTAGAGTAAACAAAGTGGTTAATAGGGTGGCAATAGTCGCACCTTTATATAATCATGTATTGAGCCATGAGCACGTGTTGGAGCCATGAGTCTTGGTGGGTCTCTAGCAAATGAAGGATGATACATGACTCTTCTCTCATTTCGATCCCAACCAAACCACAAGGTGATGGTGACTACAGTAGAATCTCAATAAATTAATATTTAATAAATTAATAACTTCGATTAAATAATAGAAAAAAAATTTAAGAACAGTACATGACAAATGGTCCACTCCTAATTTTGGTGCTTGAAGTTTATAAACAATCATAAAGGTACATGACATTAGAATCACAACATAATTTTAGCACATGACGTCAGTTATGCTGTTAACTCTATGTAATTTCTTAATTTTCAAATGGTGATTTCGGTTTTCTCCATTCCCCATTTTCTTTATATTTGTTTTACTCTTTTTTTATTTATATACTTTTTTAAAAAAAAAATTATTAACTCAGACCATAATCTTAATGACTTTGTTGTCTGCAAGTAGACCACTCTATTCCATTTTCTGTTTTAACTTTGTTGTCTGCAAGTAGACCACAAATTGTTGTTTTGTTATTAGTTCAGCATTGAGAATTAAATCGTTTAGATTTATCACTCTTTAGTAATTTTTAATTCTAATAATATATTACTACTAAAATAGGGAGTGATGGATTTGTCTCTCAAATTTTAACGAAAAGCACACAAGATAACGGAAGACATAACATCATGTACATATTTTTGGTTGAGATTAGAAGTTCATGTACCTTTATGATTATTTTGAAATTTGAAACATCAAAATTAGGAGTGAACCATTTGTCATGTACTGTTCTTAAAATTTTTCTTAAATAATAAATCTTCGTTCCTACTCAGGATTAGTGTATATTAATTCTTTTAGACTTGTTTAGGATCCGCGACAAATATATAAATTATTAATTGATTAAATAAATATCTAATTTAATAATAATTAATAAAATACATGAAAGAAAGAGTCAATAATATCCAATACCATTTGATCTAGTGGCATAGTCGGTAGTGGGAGATTGTAAGTTTGACTAGCGAAGTTGTAATAGTTGAGTTGTTTACCTGATCAAAAAAAAAAGAGTCAATAATGTTCATTATACAAATTGAGGAAAATTTTTAAAATTTTAATTTCTCAATTTAATTATGTCCATATATAGTCATTTGCTTTTTCCTATTTTGAATATATATCTTATTAATATTAAATCTCCAGCCAGATAAGATCATTACATGCCCTTCCTCTACTGACTAAGAGTAGATAAGAAGTTTGTGATAACTAGAACACAATGATATATGTGGGGTAGACCTATCGTTAGTGTACTACCTCAGATTTTCATATCAATTTCCTTGTACTATTTCTGAAATTAATGAAGGATTCTTTTGTTTAAATTTTCATTCGTGTGCAAAGTTGAAATTTCGGGAGTCAATTTTATTAAGGTGCTTTGACTTTTAAGAGGCTAAAAGTTGACTTTCTTTTTTGTAAGTTATTTTTAAAAACTTCCTTCATGAAAGTTGTAGAGTTTGACGATACGAGTTCGTAGACACGTGGCACGCGTAAAACGGATGTCGTATGAAAAAAGTTATGCTCAGAGAAAGTTACTTTCTGATTTTGGGGAGTTTATAAATTGAAAGTGGTAGGTTTTATTTTTGGAAACCCTAAATCAGTCTCTCTCCTCTCTCCCGACCCTCCCACGCATCTCTTCTTCTCTGGAACATAACTCCCTCATACGTCCTCTCCATTTTTGGGGTAGTCTCACCGCCAAGACGCCGCCACGAAGCGACGGAGCTGCTGCTGTCTCGTCGGAAAGCCGGCGATTTTGGCGACGACAAGGGGCAACCTTAGGTGAGTTTTGATCCTCTCCTCATTTTGGTTGAGGCTAGGCATAGTTTGAAACAAGATTTTGAGTTTTTGAACCCCGAAACTGCAGATTGAAGCTTGAGTCCGTGGTGGTGTTTCAGGGCGTTTTCCGGCCGATTCCGGCCAAATTAGTTAAAACCTTAGGTATTAAAGTTACTCACCTTGCTTCAATCTACAAGTTTGATGTTGGGAGTTTCTCCAAATTTTGAAGTTGGTGGATGCGCGTGGGGCTCACTTGCCGCAGCTTGTGGTGGCACGTGGCAGTGCGTCCGGTAGTGTTTGAAACTTTAGGTTTCGTTGGTTAGCTAGCCCTTGTTGTAATGAGCTTGTTGAGAGGTGGAAATTTTAGGTTGTGAGCAAGGATTGCATGTTAGATAGGTTTAATCTTAGACTTGTGCAAGGTTTTGAGTCGTTAAATTTGATGACCTTGGAAGGTTGTCCTCTTTTGGACAAGGTTTAGTTTAAGGGTGTTTGATATCCTATAGTACTTGGTTACTAAGATTATTAATTGTGTAATTTTAGGTGATTTGTGAAGTGTGATTGGCTTGGCTTGGCTCTTGTGTTTTGTGGAAGACGCATCGGGATTAATTAGGTGAGTAAATCTCACAAAGGTTCACATTTAGACCAAATTATTATGGTCATTTTGATGATGATGTTGAATTTAAAGAATATGCTATTGTTGGTTTTTAAATATATGAGTTTGATCGCCAACGGCTCATAGGTAAGATAAAACAAGTTTTCCTATTATATGATTATTTTTAATGTTTATGTGATCATAATATTGTTGGTTCTTGATAGATTATTCTTGTGCGAATATCTATGTTTGTTCATATAAATATATCTATGTGGAATGATATAATTTTTATGATGTGCTCTTTGTGTTGTTGATGATGTTGAATTAAAGAATATACTATTGTTTGTTTTTAAATATATGAGCTTGATCGCCACGACTCATATGTAAGATAAAACAAGTTTTTCTATTATATTATTATATTGTGATTCGTTATTTAGATAGTCAAATCGGTTTCCAAGCATTTAACCGGGTGATTGGTTACGGTTGTGATGATTCTACTCTATTGTGATTTATTGTGTAGATAGTATGAGAAAGTTATGGTCAGAGAATGTTAGTTTCCGGGTTTGGAAAGTGTATAAGTAGAAAAATGTGTGAGAGTTATTTTTGGAAACCCTATTCAAGCTTCAACTTTGCTGTTGTGAGTTTCCCCAAATTCTGAAGTCGTGATGGCACGTGGGGCTCACTCACCGCTGTCTGTGGCGGCGCGTGGGAGCGCGTCCGGGCAGTGTGAGGGCTTGGGTCGCCATGTTAGCTGGTCCTTGTAGTTGCTAGTGTGTTTGTGGTGTGTGAAGGCTAAGTGTTGATTAAGTTGTTACATCTTAGGTGCTAAGTTGCTCTCGGTGTTCGTTAGGTCGGAAACTTTGGAAGTTGATCTTGGAGGAAATTTGGGTTGTTGTTGATTGTGTGATTTTAGGTGATTTGTGAAGTTGTGTTGTGGAAATTGTAGCGGGATTTTTAGGTGAGTAAATCTCACCATGGTTCACTTTTGGACCAAATTTTATTATGAACTTTTGATGATTTGTGTTGGAGATAATAATATGCTTTTAATTGTTTTAAAATACATGAGCTTGATCGCCAACGACTTAGAGGTAAGATAAAACAAGTTTTCCATATATGTTTATTTTTGAGGTTCAAGTAATCATAATTTTATTGATTATAGATAGATTAATTCTTGTGGGATATCTATAGTGTTCTATTCAAGGATATAACCTTATGATGGGATCTTGTGGTGATAATGATGATGATATTATATTGTGAATTGTTGTTTAAATAGTCAAACTTGGTTCCAAGTTTTTAATCGGGTGATTGGTTACGGTTATGACCCAACAATCATTTTGTGATTTTTATTGGACAGTCAAACCAGGTTCCAAGTCTTTGGCCGGGTGATTGGTTACTGTTAGAAATAGAGCTCTAGTTCGTCTGTCTGTGTAAGTCATGGAAGATACCTTCTGCTATCTGGGACCCATGGGTACACCATTGTTATTGTAGGTCATGAGAGGTATTTATTAATATCTAGGACTTATTGGTACATGTTATTTGAAAATGTGTAGGATTTGTGGCTTCAATTATTGATTTAATTGCTCTTGTGAGATAAATGAATGTTAGAAGTGTCGTTTTATTTTTAAGATTACTCATACGGGCTTTATAGCTTACCAAGTTTGTTATTTTACAACCCGGTGCACCATTTCTTGGTGTAGGGGTTAGACTTGCAAGTGAGGATCAGCAGTGTTGAAGCAGAGGTTTAGTGGCAGAGTTTTTTTTTTGCTGGGTTTATCTTACTCTGTATATTTTTTATATTTGGGGTAGACTGTATTAAACTCATGTGAGAGTTTCTATTTCCTTGACTTTCAAGTTTATGTAAACAAGGGAATGTAATATTTAACTCAGTGTTGAGTTTTGTGATATTTACATTTCCGCATTGAGTTTAATTTTTCATAACTTTTGTTGAAACATGTTTGGGATTTAATTTTTTTAAGAGATATCATGCCAAATTTTTTTGAAATTTTTCTTTCGAAAATTGGGGAGTGATAGCATAAGCGTTCATGAAGCTTAGCAATTCGAACTCGGACGTGGAGTCCACTAACTGGTCTGTGCGAGAGAGCGGGAAGCTGTCCTTGGGGCATGCCCTGTTGAGATTCGAATAGTCCACACACATCCTCCATTGTCCCGTTGACTTCTTTGGGACCATGATCACGTTGGCCAGCCATTGGGGGGTACCTGACCTCCCGTATGAACTTGATTTCCATAAACTTCCTTACTTCACCCCTCATTGCCTCGTATTTCTCTGGCTTAAACATCCTTTGCCTTTGCCTTACGGGAGGGAATCCCTTCTCGATGCCAAGCTTATGAGTCACGACGCCGCTCGATATCCCGGGTACATCTTTGTACGTCCAAGCGAACGCCCTACTGTTCCTCCTCAGGAATGCCACTAGCGCCTCTTGCATTCCAGGTGCTTGTCCCATCCCTATAATTACTTGTCGATTCGGGAACTCTTCTGACACCGATACTGTTTCTGTCTCCCCTACCGCACTAGGACGGTCTTCGTCGGAGTCTGCGTATCCCTGGGATCCATATACAAGTCAGAAGTGGAAACCGCGGCCTGGCCTACGGTGTGGACCTCCGACCTCTTCCTCCCGCTGTCGACCGCGTAACAACATCTTTCCCGAGAAATTGATTAAGGGCTAATGGTCTTGCATCAACTTATTACGTCCTCGATGTAGCCCATCCCAACAACTCCTGAATAACACGTTGACCGAAGCTCCCGTGTCAACCAGGATCTTCTTCGTGATGTAATGGTCGAGTTGCAATGTTATTAAGAATAGGTCCTCGTGCGGTCTTATACCCTTCTCTTCCTCGCCATGGATAGTGTTGATCGTCCCATATACTTCCATTACCCCTATATGCCTCTGCCTGGGAACATACTACTGCAACTTCCCTTCTTTGAGTCAGTTTTCCACCGCCCTTTTCAACTCTATGTAGTTTTTGATATGATGACTTGCCTTCCTGTGATACCCTTAAAACTTCCCTGTGTCTTCCTTAGTGAGCCGCAAGGCAGGGAACTTCCTGGTCGGGGGAGGCGGAATGATAGACTTATTTTCATTCCATATTGCCTCGTAAGTGGCATTGAGCGTCGAGAAATGCTCTTTGCTTGCCGGTGCCGCTCTTACATACCCCGTGTCCCGGTAAGGGCCATTCGCCTTCGCTTGCGAGTCATATTGCCTCCCTGCTTTCCTACCACCCCTTTCCTTGTGCCTTTTTCTCGAGTAGGAACTCAGTTCTTGCTCTCCTTTCTAAGCCCGAACCTCCTGGACCACTTGTATTGGCGATCCTTCGTCTCCCCCTTCGATCTTCCTCTTCCCGACTGAGCTTCCCCCGTAGGTATCGTGATCCGCTTGCGCATGCCTGATCGCCATTTCCATAAGCTCGTCGTAGCCATGTGGATTTTCGATTCTTATAGTATACATAAATTTCCCGGGAAGCAACCCTTGAATGAACGCCTCCTCTGTAACCATTTTGTCAAAGTTCCTGACCCTGACTGTGGCTCCTTGCCAACGGTTCATGAAGGCTTTCATCCCCTCGCCCCAATCCTACTTAACCTTGAATAGTTGGGCGGTGCTCTGCCTGTCCGTTCACAGGATGAATCTGTTGACAAACTTTTCAACCAATTACCGAAAGCAATCAATCGAGTCCGACGGGAGCTCGTAGAACCAACTAAGTGCTTCCCCCGACAATGTTTCTTGGAACATGTTACAACATATCCCATCCGAGTACCCTTTGGCATTGGTGTGAGACTTGAAACTATCCAGGAAAAGGTGAGGGTCCCGATCCTTGTTATAGCTAAGTTTCAATGGTTTAACTGTGCTCGATCGGACTGACTGGGTGATCGCTCTCATGAATGGTCCCCCCTTTCTTCAAAACTTACACGGGTTGGATTACGCGCCCCCCTTCTCTCGGCGTCCGTGACTCTTTCGGCTAAACTAGCCACACTGTCCCGGATTGCTCTCAGGGTTTCTTCCATCTCTCCCAATCTTCTGACATGGACATCCGGGATCGACTCAGCCACAGGCGGCGGCCCCTAATCTCTCATTTTGTCCGGGAATAGGTTTGTCCCAATATGCGCGGTCCTGCGGTTCGCTCCCGGCCGAGCACCAGTCAATCTTGATGTGGCCGCTCGGTTCGACTCTGACGCTCTGTCCGACTATGCCGCTTTATCTAGCTCCGCCGCCTTATCCAGTGCTTCCTGTTAACCTATTCATCGGGACAACGCGCTCATTAGAGTGGCGTTCTCTTTTTCTAGCATGCGCTCCCTCTCGGAAGCTTCTTCCTGATCTCTGATTCTCTGCTGCTCCAATCGAGCGATTTGAACCCTCATCCCCTCCATCGCCTCCGCTATCTCTTGAGCGTTGAGGTCTCGCGCCATTCCCATCGGCGTCTCCTCCCGGATGTCTCTTTCTGCAACTCGGGAACTTCCTCTCGCTTCCGGGGTTCTTGCAACTATCGGCTCTCTTTGTTCTTCTCTTCCTGTCTCCTACTCTTGACACTCGCTCGACTCGGCCATCGAGTCATGTCGGCTTTTAGTACCATTTCCCACAGACGACACCAAATATTTTTGCACAATCCCGGACGGGGTAGGCAGAAGCTGATAGTGGACCTGATAGGCTAAATGACCTCCCTGCCTAGTACCCTGCAAGTGAAAGGACGATCGGGAGCCTCTGGTCTTTCCTCCTCCGATGGTTAAGTCAGTATCTGATGGGCTTGAGTGTAATTAATGAAGGTAGTAAATGATATCTGACAATCTGGTGGTTCGGCTGTGTTTATACCCAAACGTGTGCTCCCTCTGCCAAGAAACAGATGTGGGATTCCAAGTCCAGTTTCAAGGTGGATTTCTCTTATGCTTGTAGTCGTTCTAAGCCCAGTATTACAATCGTGATTAAGCCTGGCCCATCCAGCTTACGGGCGAGAACCTTAAATTGGCTACGATTGTGGTGGAATGTCTGCTAGTTTACGGGCTAGAGAGGTTGTTTTATGAATAACTGACTACAGTTACATAGATGGATAGTTACATACACAGTTACATGGATAATTACATAGATGAATAGTTATATGGATAGCTACATGTATAGTTATATGGATAGTTACATACATGGATAGTTACATTGGTAGATACATATATAGTTCCATAGGTATATACATATGTAGTTGCATACATAGTTGAATGTAAACTACACATCTAAACAACCATGTAGCAACAAGCAAAGAAGAAAAAAAAAAGATACATATTTAGATACAAATGCAATTACAATAATTGTTTGAAAACCTGAATGTAACAACCCATGTAACTGTTAATCTTCTAGTTACATGGGTAGTATTTTCATATCAATTTTCTTGTACTATTTCTGAAATTAATGAAGGATTCTTTTGTGGAAATTTTCATTCGTGTGCAAAGTTGAAGTTTCGGGAGTCAATTTTATTAAGGTGCTTTGACTTTTAAGAGTCCAACAGTTGACTTTCTTTTTCGTAAGTTATTTTCAAAAACTTTCTTCATGAAAGTTGTAGAGTTTGGCGATACGAGTTCGTAGTCACGCGGCACACGCAAAACAGATGTCGTATGAAAAATTTATTGTCAGAGGAAGTTAGTTTCCGATTTTGGGAAAGTTTATAAATAGAAAGTGGTGGGTTTTATTTTTGGAAACCCTAGAAATTGCAGACTAAATTCACTCTCCTCTCTCTCGACCATCCGCGCACCTCCATTTTTTCCGGCATAGACATAAAGCCAATCAACGGTCCAGATCTAGAATTTTAGAGATCAATGGCCTAGATTCAAACCGTCTTAATTTCTATTTTTAATATATTTTTAGATAATACCAACTTTCAAAAATCATTAAAAATAGCCTTGATGTCCAAACGATGCTCTGAAAAATCCTACAAACTCGTAAAGACGTCTAGTTTAATCCTATGGCTTGAAAGAAAATTTTCGACAAACTAAAAATTAAAATAATTTTAGAAAGCCACAAAGAATTTGAAGAAATAATAGAAATAACTTTAAAAATAATTTTCTTTTTAAAAATAAAAAACCGAATTTCCGGGATATTACAGAAACCTCATGGGAAGTGTTGGTGCGTCTCTAGTCCTTTAGAAGACATACTGACAGTCTCCAAATCTTTGGAATCGTGCCTATGTGACGTCAATGTCACCATAGGACCGCCACCTTATTTTGTAGCGTCACCATCATGTTGTGGTGTTGTTACTTCCTAAAGGTGTCCGTGGAAGTCATTTAGCATATGGATCATCATATTATGTTTAGGATAACCTATGCGGTCATGCCAAAGTCTATATTAGTCGATGTCCTAAAGCCTATAAGATTCGATAATTCAAATCATAGTGACATACAATCTACTATATTGACTCAAGAGTTTCTTCATGATGCGCTTTCCTTCGCACTCGTGAGAAGTATACACAAAAGCTTCTACCATTCTTACAATAAATTTTTAAATGGAAACCGTTGGCGTGTATGTTCTTAAAACTCTTAACAAGGTTTGATTGTCTCTCAATACATAGAGGGCATCTATGACATTAATCATGATGTCATGAGGCAGCATGAATCTATTTAAACCGAATCTCTGAATGATCGGTGATCATGATTTAATCATTGTTGTCACATTGGATTTACAAGGCACTAACCGCGAGGCACTTAATCTCTCTTCGAGACATACCTACTAAAATAGAGTAGATATATGAGTAAATAGTTTCACTTAAACCATTTAGAATGATTGAAAGCACACTACAATCCTGAAAGTGCAAAGAATTTTCGTGCATCTTGAATTTTGTGTACTTAAACAGTCATAACTTCGTCTACAAAATAGGTATGGACAAACAACGAGATGATCTAGAAACTAGATTCACATAGCTTTCCAACAATATATAGTTCACGTTCTTGTTCATCCCGAACTGTTTAAAAAGCTCGTTTGAAGTTGACTAAACAGAAAAACAGATTTTCTAATTTTTGCGGTTTGGCATGTGCGAAGCTTCTAAAGCTTTCAGATAGCGTGTAGCCCTCTTTGGCTATGCCAAGTGACGTTTGAGCTCATCGATGATGAGTTTGTAAAGTCTTCAACGTCTTAGACAAGATGACAATGGCGTAGTTTGTAATCCAGTACGTTGGACCGACAAACTTTGGAATCCAAAATCATAGACTTTCGGTAACTCCAATTTAGTATGACCAGTCATGTGGGTGAAGGGTCGATAGTGCAAGACACACTTGATACCACTATCTCCTTAATTTCATATGATCTTAGACATCACACTGAGGTTGGAAGAGCCTAGTTGATAATTGATGATGAAAATATCTGCTATAAGTAGTATAGAAGACTTTACGAATCCAATACATTGGATTGTGTCACGTTTCGATCCTCCAAGGACTCGAGATGCCATGAGTTACCTCCCCAAGGGGTGACGAGTTTGGCGTAATCCACTGCACAAAGACTTATAAATAACCTCCAACTAGACATCAAATTTATATTAATTAACTCAGAAAATGAAGTTTGGCAGTGACAGCTTCATGCTCCTTTGCAGGAGTAGAGCTGCCCACATCCGATGTAGTAAACTCGAGTAAAATGGCCATTAACTAACTTCTCCATCTTCTTTGGAGACTTTCCTTTTATTCTTAGGTGATTTGTCCACCGCTTTCAATGGTAACTTGTACAGTTTCTTTATAGGTGAGTTTGCAAGAGACATACCTCCCCTACCTTTTGTTTTTTGCACCTCATGCACGAGCACGCTTTTTTGCACCAATTTTGCATTTGAAACCGAGAACAAACGCATTATCACATCATCTAAGTTGTTCCTCCCCAATGCCAAACTCATACTAGTAAACACCAGCTCCTTTATTTCACTATCAACTTGCCCTTCGAGGACTCACCTTCCAACACAATACTTACCAACCCCTCAGTTATTGGTTCCGTACCAGCTTCAGCCTCCATCTCCTTCCCCTCCACCGCACCAGCTTCATCAACATTCACCAGCCTTTCCTTCTTCGACCGGTGCATTAAACGCTGTCCTAGAACCACCATGCACTGTTCGGATAAGTAATGACCTTCTGACCTTCGGTTTTGGGGAAGGCTAATCGAGGTGCATACTTCAATAGTCGCGACGTCCCATCTTAATTTGGCAAATAGCCAAAGACCAGCCCCATACCTACCAAGATGTTCCACTCAACACTAGCCAGAGAACAATAAATATTCTGCTGCGCCAGTGAGGTAATCTAATCTCTCTCGAAGCCTCACCCAACGGCCCGGATTACGGCAGTCCAGCATGAGTAACGATCGTAAAGATTTTCAAAGAACCCTAGGTCGACATCCACACTAGCTATACTTTATTTTTTTTTTTTTTTGCTTCAGTTTCTTTTTCAAATAAGATCTTTTTTGCCCCTTTTTTTTTCTTGGTTCTATTAGTTTAATTTTCATCACTAATCTTTTAAATTCTACGTGTCACAAAAATGGATTTACATTTTGGCTTCAATATGAAGATATTGCAACTTAATAAGTTCTTGTTTAAAGAATGGTATAGTAATTGTGTCCAAACTATTGAATAAGAGCATACCCATCATACAATGGTGAACAAAGCACATGTCTGCATTATCGCCCATTCCTAACCTTGCTGTAAGATGATATATATATCAAGTCTTGAACAAGCTGGATGAAACCTGAGAGAAGTGTGGTCTTGAAACAATCAGAACGGACAGATACTCAAAGATATTATGAATTCTAGGAGCTCAGCTGAATCTAGTCTCCAGCTAGTGAGAGTTTACACTTTACATCAAAATGCCAAACATCCATTGTATACATCAAGATAGAGCATGCATTGTAACAAAGAAATTAACGAAAAAGCAACAAAAAAACCGAGCAGAATGAAGTCCGGGATTAAGTGATAGGGTTACACAAGGAATTAGACTTCAGAACATCAATTTTTAAAACAATAAAACTGACTTGGGCATAATAAAATTTGGTATTAATAAGAAATTTGATATAATACCATATTATATCCAATAAGCATAAAAAACTATGTAAATGCAGAGACAGATCTTTTGATGACTTAAGTTCAGGAATAAATATAAACATGACAAATATATTTTCTGTCAGTAAACTTTATTGTGAAATAAGACTATCAGCCTACTTATTGTTTTCTACGCTCCCCAAAGTTTATAATATCTTCAATAATCAGCTTAGTGTTAGGTAACAGAATTAGTTTTATCGCAGAGTAACCACGATGATGTGGGAATGAGCTCCATAGTTGGAGCTTCAAAACGCACTTCCAGTGCCAGCACATAACAAGATTAGAAATTGTAAACAAAAGTTCGGAAATGACAATGGAAATAAATAGATAATATAGGAATGACAGAAACATGAGCAAATGCACAACATGATGGTGGAAATAATATTTGATGCATATACAATTGTGAAAGAAGAATAAGAGATGAGTTTCACCGAAGTTGAGTAAGATTATGTCGTGGCAGCAAAGAGATTGTCATCCCTGGAATATTATGAATGTATGCAAAAGGATACAAAGAAGTAAAAAGATCCCATACAACCCATCAATCTCAAAAACAAAAGAGCAAAACTTTGCATAGCTACAAGTCCAACTCACAATGTCCCAACAAGGGACAAATATCACAGATATACATTGCATGAGAAAGATTTAAACACTTGTTACAGTTTATGAAAAAGCAAATATCTATACTTGCGTAGTGACTTCTTATTTTATTAAATTATCATCATCAGAATAATATAGAACTAGTTGGTCCTGACCTGTTTCTCTTTTCTAGTATTAAGTCGCGTAACTATAAACACACCTCAAAAGAGCAACTTCAACTATTTTCTAGCTCTAGCTGAATTAATAAGGCATCCCAAAGAAAAGAGCTTATCAGTAGGAGATAGAACAAAGAATATCTATATTAAGGTATTATTAAAAGATATAAGTCAGACGTACCTTCACATGATGTGGCATAATCTTAACATCGAAGGGTGCATGAAGCCATGCTTCAGGTGGATAGAGCAAAAAATTCTCTGGCTTACTGGTATAGACATCTGCATATTGATGGATATGATACGCAAAAGCAGATTCT
The DNA here is from genome assembly GCA_034370585.1 of Fragaria x ananassa. Lineage (NCBI taxonomy): Eukaryota > Viridiplantae > Streptophyta > Magnoliopsida > Rosales > Rosaceae > Fragaria > Fragaria x ananassa. Next base: position 8,075,780 of record CP139760.1, read on the forward strand.
TGACCTTTATCTGTAAGGAAGGTGGCTCCGAAAGATGTATTAAACATTGCCTTCATCTTGTGGCTTGCCTTACGTCTGCACTCATTTAGCTCCTCCAACAGTACATTGGCCTCACTTTTCTGACTAGTAGATACCGTTGAATGCAGTCTACCGAGCAATTCTTGGAATATATGAAATTTAGCCTGTGTCCCGAAAGAAATTTTCAAGGAAAATGTTAAAAGAAAACCATAAAAGAGTTTGACAAACAGGAGAAGTTGTCCCATGCACATCGAGGATTTTGGCCATTATGCAACGTCAGTTCTCTTTATCTACCTGAATTGACGTTGTATCCAACAGTTAAACTCTACTATTTGCACATCTTATATGCATTTTGCAATTTTGATTCCTATACCGAAATTAATTTGCCAGTTAATATCCTTTTTCTCATTAAATGAGAACAGAACCTCATCAACTATTTAGATAAATTGCTTTGTCAAATTCTTTTGACAGATCTCATGGGTGCACTGGAAACGAGAGATTGTCAAAAGAGAGTTTTGAAACAGTTGTAAAAGAAATTAAACTAGATAACTAAAGACTAGGAAAAAGTACTCAAAAGGTGATAATATATGTTGATGTAATTACTAAATGTTGTTGATAGTCAGATCTTTCATCTATAGTACATGCATGTCGGACGTCAAGAAAAAACAAAAATATTGCCAACCCACAGAAAAAAAAACAGTGAAATAAAATAAAGACTTGATTGCAAAATAAACCTTAAAATTGTCAATTTACACCCCAAACTTGCAAGTGCGAAAATTTACTGCCTGAACTTGGCAAGACTTGCCAATCCACACCCTCTGCGTTGAATGACACTAACCCCCCACCCCAACACACACACACACACACACACACACATGAGGGGCATTATAGCTACTTAATAACAATTCCTTGAACAAATATACAATAGAATGAAAATTATATTTTAGAGTATAAATTTATGGGATTCCACCTACTAATTATTAACACACATTATGCAATTTTTGTAAATAAGTCACTATTATCCCATAAGAAAATTTAAAAATCATTGTATTGATGTTGTCATTCACCAGTGTTAATTCAATTAGCAAATGAATTGGGATAGTTCCAGCCATCATGAATTACAACATTTATCTGATTATTTGCTATTTTAATTATTTTTCTTCTGGGTTAATATAACGTAATTAATAAAAAATGTATACGTGTATTAATAAGTAGTTAAGTACGTAGGTGGAAGGCCATAAATCTCAACTTAAAATTGTTTTCCATTTAATCTATATTTGATAAAAAGAAGAAGAAATAAGTAACCTAAAAGACTATATTACCCCTCATTTGTATTACACATGGCTCATATTTGGATGAAAAAAAAGATACAATTAATAAAGAGGGTGTGAATTCGATATTTTTGCCAAGTTCAGGAGGTAAATCTTCACAATTGCAAATTTGGGGTACACCCACCATTATTGCCAAGTTCAAAAGTTATATTTATGACTATAATAAAATATTAGTAAGAGCATCAAGAAAATTAAAACAAGAACATTTTCAATGAATATATACCTGCTCCACCCGGTAAGCATCCTGATTCTGTACAAGTATTTCATCCTACAAAATTAACAGAGCATTTTAATGATGATAAATCAAAATAGATAAAGGAATAAGTAAATAAAGGTTCAGACTTATTCTGAAATATTCAAAAAAGACATGTAGATCAGCCATATCAGAGTGAGGACTCAAAAGAACTATGGAAAAATACATACTTCTAGTTCATGGATTATAGCAGCAGTGCGCCAACCAGCTTTTGACGGTCCCCTTAGGTCGCTAAAGAGGTGATCTCCAAAGTATATCACCTACCAAAGGGGTGTAGGGAAAGGATTAATTAATAGTAATCAAACAGAGAATATAATACAGATGCATATGAAAAGTATAAAATAATACAGAGGCTTATAAGAAGTACAAATTAATTTTCCAAAAAAACAAAAATGTCAAATGAAATTATAAACCTCCGGTCCCTTCCACTTGGTAATTTGAAGAAATGATTTCAGGCATCCATGGTAATAAACATTATTAGGAAGAAACGCGTCCACCTTCATGAAAGCTAAAGTATCCTTTTCTGCATCATAACAACTGCAGAAAAGAAGTTGCATAAAGCACCATAGAAGCTACAAAACAAGGAACCAAAGTACACAAAACAAGAGGCGTGAAGAGACTATTGGTATATATTTACCATTTTCAGGTGTATAAGATAATTAGTATATATTTACCATTTAGCCGTTCTTACAGAAATGGAGAATATAACTGAACTCAAAAACAGATACCAAAGTACACAAAACAAGAGGCGTGAAGAGACTATTGGAATATATTTACCATTTTCAGGTGTATAAGATAATTGGTACATTCATTCATTGTCTGACACTCAACTTCTATACAAGGAACCAAAAGTCAAAACCAAACCTAGGACGCTTTTGTCTCACCCTGTGCCATGAAACTTTGATGCATAAGTTCTCTTGGGTCAGAGTGCAAGTGGGAGTGTTTTAGAGTTGATGCATAAGTTCTCTATTGCTTAGGCATTTAAAATACTGGTCAAACCCTCAGTCCAACCATTGAAACATAACCTCAAATTCTTATGTATATAGGAATAGCGTGAATCTGGATTCCACATCACCTCAGTTTTCATGTGAATTCCCAATGCAACTACAATGTTTTTTGTTAGAAAGCCCAGAAGAAACTTAGAGCAGCACAACAACAATTGTTTTTTTTTTGGACAAGTAAACAATACAAAGCACCAACTCTGATGTCTATCTCACATGTGACTTTAAGAACCAGAAAACAAAGTTGAAGATCCACACCGAAATGGATGCTCAGACGTGTAAAAATCTGGCTTATTGGCTTTGGCAATCACAACATCAAAAAGCTCCCTCCAAGAGTCATTACGACCCAAAGAATCCTGACAAAAATTCACATTGTACTTTAACCAATTAATCCACAATTAATGCCAAACAACAAATAGAAGAATTTAACCTATGCACAGACACATTCATACTCTCATTAATAACAGACAAACCAAAGCTTTCCTATGCATGCATCCAAATATTTTATACATCATACAGAATCCCCTCCAATATTTGCTGGTAGTTGTGAGATGGAAACCATGCATTTGTGGGATCCTTTCCTACTGTAACAACTAAAACCCCTTCGAGCCAAACCAAACTGGTTCTAGCACCACATATAAAAACTAACAAGTTTTATACACCTTCAAAACTTTACTTATGATCAAGCGCTACCAAGCCAACAATAGGGTCTAATTTTATACTCCTGCGTTACGGTACTAATTTTCAAATTAACCACATACCTCTCAGTACTGCAGTGTCAGTAACAAATTTACTAACGTGTTAAAAAGACCGATATTTAAACTCCAAGACATCAGAGATGGATTTGAAGATTCTTGCATGAGTTGAACACAAAATTGGCTTGGAAAAACTGAATTGTACAAAAATTTGTGACGATGTGTAAGATTTGACATTCTACAGGTTCATGTTGATCCCTCAATATGGTGGTAAACCATGACACTTTATAACTCCAAGAATCCTAAACATTAACCACAAAAATCTGGAATTACTAACTCCCTCCCCCCAAATAGAAATAAAAGCATATGTAGTCAGGTGAACTTCAAAATCAGAAAGATAGTGCAAGCCCATAATAGCGATCATCCCTAACAAGACAGTATTATAACCAGGTTGGATTAGTGGAGTCAAAAGGACTAGATTAACAACCAGTAGGAATAGGTAATTAAACAAAATAGCGCGCTAAAAGTGGTAGGGGTAGAGTTTCCAGTTAGTTGATTTTACCTCCAACAAAAAACGCATTCCTCCATCCACAAAGTCATACGGAGAGTTAGTCAGCAAGAATAGTTTTTTTCCTTTTTCCCTGAGCATCTTCAGAAAGTGTAAGAGCTGGCCCTATATTAACCCGAAATGAGAATTAGCGACAAGAAAAATAATAAGCTCAAAGTCTCGAACTAGACAACTGGTTTAGATGCCAGGGGTTCCCAATAAAGTACAGTCATCAACATCATGATTGAAACACATCATCTTGCTCATATTTACAGATGTAATAGGACTTACATTTTTAACAAGATATCTTTGGGGATCAGAAAGAATTCCTCTATGAACAAGGCCAGTATGGTGAACATGCTGAATTGCACGATTAACATCTTCATAGATGTAGCAAGCATCAAATTCCAGCTTAGCATCCACAAAATATTGTACAATGTCTGCAATGAGGCATGCCTATAAAGTACAATTGACACAAAACATAATTGAGTTACAACAAAGCGAAAGTATTCCTATGATGTAGCAGATGAGTGATAGCAGTTCACATGTGATCAGGTCACATGTGCATTTTTTGTCTAAGGGGGCTGAAAGTACAGACCACTTCTTTCTTCACCGGACTTTTACCATTTTAGCATGATCTTCTTTAAAAAATAATCCTATTTTTCTTGTGTGGAAAAGTATTTTGCAGTTGGAGGGATTTGAGGGCAATTGTGTGGATGCCACGGATGGAAATGAACAAAACGGTCTGCGAAGATTATCTGGAGGGAGGGAGCATTTGGTAAATTAGACCGCAACCTTTTCCAAAAATACCATCAACTGTCACTCAGATGTTTTCTCATTTCAGAGTTTTGGAAAAGGTTGAGGTTTCTGTATCCCTACTCCAATAGACAGCTCCTCTACTATGATTGCCATACAAGCTTTCTGGTCTAATCTGTGTCTCTAAACAAAAGTTTAATAAAAATATTAAAAAAATATGAAATAAGCCCAAAAGATTGTGTAAAGAGGTCCGTGCTGAAATTTCTCATCAAAAGTCTATGTTCTAATGCAGAAATGTTGGCCACCTCATAAAAAAGGAATCGTCCCAACAACCTTACCCCCCTCCTCCTGGTTAGAAAAGTTTACCTCGCTAAAGCAGAAGAAATCCATCAACCCAACAAGGCTAGCTGCTTGATCACGACCAATACGCCTTGTGCCATACATCTCATCTATTTCCTTCCTACTAAGCTGCATGTGGTTTCAAAAAACAAAGATAGAGAGGATGGTAAGAAACTAAATTGTGTGTCCTATTCTTATTGAAGAACTTTGATTGACAAAGAAATGCAACAAAATTATGTCAAATTTCAGCCACAACAAAATCGAGCCTGTAAAATGTACATTATTCAATAAAGATAACCTACGATTGTATTGTCCTAAATTCGTATAGCATGTTGCCGAAGTAGTTTCCTTGTGTGAACAAAAGAAAGCATTCACATATTTTATCAGTAAATAGATGGCCATGCATCAAATATTTTAGGAAGGGGGAAGGGGGGAGAGAAAATTCATCTTTGTACATGCACTTCATTCCTACATTTAGTAAAAAGACTACAAGACAATAGTATAGCTTTCTTACAGGAAGGAAACTTCCAAAGAGAAAACTAACATAATTAATTCCTTACTTAAATTCTTTGGAATTATGAATCTCCTGGCGTAGAGTATCCACGCCATTCATTCTTTCTACCAAGTTAATATATAACTACTGAGTATGAGAATTGGCATAGACTATGGCCTAAAGCTGTTCAAGAGTGTAGTCTAAAGTTGTACCTTGCAGTCTTACTACCACTGCCATGTCTGCTGCATTCCCTTAAGTTTTTTTGATTATTTTGGCAGAACATGTGTAATACAGATTCTGCAGCCACAACTTTCCTTACTTTCTTAAGCATAGTCATTATGTTGAAAAAAAAAAATTACTTAAACAGATAGCTTATTGTAAAAATCAAACATAAATTATATGAATAGACATGGATCTTCTACATAATAAGTGAGATCATCATGACTAGACCTTCTAATTCTTCAGTTGCCAAATTGAAAGAATCAATCATTTCTAAGTTGTATCCCTCATTCCCCAAGACAGAATAACCATCACTATTACGTGGATCCCTTAAGCCTAGAGTTTCTGATTAAAATTTGCTCCATCTTCTTTTCCTGGGAACCCATCAAACACCTACCTTAGAAGCAATATCTATATCCTAGGGGCCTAGTAAAATAACAAAGAAAATATCTCCATAAGAACTTCCAGTTCTGGGAAGCATTATACAGTAAACAAAACAAATTAATTGATTGTGAAGTACCTTTCGACGACCATAGTAGCATCCATCTGGCGCGATTGACCCAAAGAAGTCCAGCTTCAAGAGACACCCTCTCGACTTGTCATAGCTTAGTCCTCTAATTGGAAAACTTGGATCATACTTGAATTCCATGGAAACCTCAGGATAGTGATACTAAGACAATCACAAACAAACATATCTCGTTACGCAGGAGTAACGCATCAGCACCACAAAGTCTATCGGCATTGCTTTAATGGACCTAAACTAACCTCATTGACCATATGCTCCTTAGCAAGATCATATATCAAGTTCTGTAATTCTGACGAGTAATGTACCAGCGTGTAGTCATAGTCAAATCCATAAACTTGAATATTGTCCAATCTCAGGTTCTTATTCACATATATCCCTAAATTGGACATGAGACACTAATCAATAACGCAACTGACAAGGTAATCAAGCTGGAATGAGAAACAGGAGTGATGGATTGGCAAACCTTCCGGATTCATCTTAGGCATTTCTTTAAGTGCCTGAGGAATCTTGAGGAAACTCTGCTTTGCGGCATCAAATTCGCGCCGAATCTTAGCAATCTCATCATCAGCAATAACAGAATCAGCATCACCTCTTTTCTCTTCATCTTCCAATTTCAATAATGTCTTCTCCGGAGTAGTGATTGCACCATAACTCCGAATACCTAAATTCAAGTAAAAGGAACATCTCCATTGACATTCGTAATGGTCACTAGACACACACACATTATTTACATTACGAATTATAAATCACACAGTGCTCTACTGTAACTCATTCTCTAGATATTCTAAGATGTATTAATTCCAAGTAGATACATATACATATATTCAGCAAAATATAAAAATATTGAGGCTTTGTTGCACAAATTCACATCAATATTCAACAAAGAGAGAGAGAGAGAGAGAGAGAGAGAGAGAAAGAGTGAACCTTGAAGAACTCCGGATGACGAGAAGCTCGTCCTCTGCAACAAAGGAAATAGAGGATTAGAAGGAGCTTCACACAGAGAGATATATATCAGGAGAAAGAGAGAGAGAGATACGTTTATGGAGGAGGAGAGAGGAAGCAGCCTACGAAAGAAGGCCATGAGAAGCGAAGGGGGTTTTAGATTCGAATTCGGATTGAGGAGAATGGAGGGGTAAACCGTGTAGAGAAACCTTTCTTTGCAGCAAAGACTAGTGTTTTGAGAAAATCAAGCACCCAATTTTAATATTCAGGTCCCCTCCTGGCTGATGCACCTCCACTCAGCACATGTTGACTATTTATTTTCGACCTTTTGGTTTTGGCCACACTTTCCTATTTTTCCTGAAAATTTTTGCACCCATAATTGTTTTTCTCATTTCCATCCTATGAATTTTATTTTATTATTCTACCGAAAACTAACAATTGTTTCTACCTGTCTCGTTCCGTGGTCACAAGCCGGGAAAGGGTTACGAGTCGGGATGAGGTAGAATCATTTGGTCCTGCACCTGATACCTACACAAGTAACAGCGTCAGGAAGTCGGGACTGGGGTGGCCCAGTCTTCGACTCTCCGATGCTTAAGATAGCTTTAGGCTACTTGCGATGTACGGGAGTGCGGGAAGAGAGTTGTGTGTACCTTTATTGGGAGTTTGTGCATGTTTTATAGGCCAAGGTTAGACACCATGGCCTCAGTCTCTGATGTGGGACTATTTGTTAACTTTTGTAGTGTCTCCCCTTTTGGGGGTGTTTTGCTGCTAGAGTAATTTTGGAAAGCGGGTTGTTACCGGCCCTTCACTCTTTGGATATCCGTGAAGGGCTCACCAAAGCTATCTCGCCTGGAATGATCTTCGGTGACCGGGTAATTGCGCCTTATTCTCGACTCAGCCAAGTATTTTGGCTATGTACTAACAAGTCCCCAGTCCGAGAGAGCTCTTGGGTGGGGAGTTATTTTGTAGATTCCGAGAATAGGTTTTACCCAGGTGTTGGAGGCATGGTGCCGAGTCCCCAAGTCACCACGCGAGGGTCGCGAGGTGACGGGGGTTGCGTTTAGGTCGTGTCTACTTGTGAACAAACGGGTTGCTTTAGTGGCGTAAATAGTTAGCGCTAGCTAGCGAGATGAACCGCGCTAATGGCGTGGCGGGACGCTACTAGGCGAGACAGTACGCGCTATCTGGCGAAAGGAACCGCGCTAAAGGCGTGGCAAGCCGCTGCTGGGCGACAGTTCGCGCTATCTAGCGAGAGTAACCGTGCTAACGGCGTGGCGGGCCGCTACGGGCCGAGACAGTTTGCGCTATCTGGCGAGATGAATCGCGCTAATGGCGTGGCAGGCCGCTATCGGGCGAGACAGTTCGCACTATCTGGCGAGATGAACCGCGCTAAAGGCGTGGCGGGCCGCTACGGGGCGAGACTGTAAGCGCTATCTGGCGAGAACCGCTCTAACGGCATGGCGGGCCGCTACGGGACGAGACAGTTCGCGCTATCTGGCGAGATGAAACGCGCTAATGGCATGGCGGGACGCTACTGGGCGACAGTTCAAGCTATCTGGCGAGAGTAACCGCGCTAACGGCGTGGCGGGTCGCTACGGGGCGAGACAGTTCGCGCTATCTGGCGAGATGAACCGCGCTAACGGCGTGGCGGGCCACTACCGGGTGAGACAGTTTGCGCTATTTGGCGAGATGAATCACGCTAAAGGCGTGGCGGGCCGCTACGGGGCGGGATTGTATGACCTCGTCGGAGCTTGAAGCGCTTCGGCAAAATTGGAGTATACCAGATGAGGTCTTGTTGCGGCCGCTTGGCAGGGGGTGAAGTTTTGGGATCCCCTGGGTAACTTTACGTTGGTATACGTGTATCAACTGAGATGCTAGTTGATGTTCCTGCTGCCCCCGTTTGTGCAGTACACCTTGGCGTGTCTACATGTCGCCCCGGGGCAAGTTATTCCCAATATGCTGAAGCAGATTTTGGGAACGGGCATGTTGTTTCGCCTGCTGAAACAGGAGTTCCCAAATTGTGAGGAGTTCAACGTGTGCTGGCACATGGGGTGGTACGCGAAGAAGGGCAGCGGGGACTGTGTGACGATGAAGTCACGGGGGAAGTTTAAGGTCTTGGTGGAAGCCTTGCCCACCTCAACAAGTGAGACCTGGAGGCGCAAGTGTTTTCTTGTTGGGGGCAATAGCAGGAGTGGCACGGGCATCCTTTCCGGGTTCCGGGGAGTTTCCAGAAAATAGGTATCGTACTTGTGCCTTGTGTTTTTTTTTTGCTGCCTTGTCGCTGCTGACAACTAGCTTTGTGTAGTGCCGCAAGAGTATAATCTAACTGAGCTGATGGAGCGCCAGATTCACCGGGTGATATGGGCATTCGAATGTAGGAGCTCGTATCAGATATGCCGCCTTGGCATATACAGCCACTTCGGCTATGCCCGGGTTCTGGGTCTGTATTTTAGTGGTTGCGTTCTCTGTTTTAGGCTTGCGAGTCGTTGCATGACTACTGTTTATTTGTTGCAGTGACAATGCCACGTGACGGTGGTTCGCGGAAGAAGGAAGGGCCGTACGACAAGGTGTCGGACTAGGACGTGCTGGATGGGCTGCTGGCCGAGGCCGATCATGCCAAGCAGTACGACATTGACCTGGAGACGGGGCAGGGTAGGGAGGTGGAGCTAGGCGACTGTGGTGATTTTTTAAGGTTGAACTTGGCGGATGAGGACTACGCCTATGTACCTCCGTTGGTGGCGGAAGTGATGGGTTTAGGCGTCCAGGAGGTGGAGTTGGAGGAGGCGCAGACAGAGGGTGATCGCGAGGGCGAACCCGATCAGGCGCAGGGGGAAGAACCTATCTTGGAGGAGGTTGCGGACCTTGAGGAAGAGACTGGTGCGGCTCGGACTCGGAAGAGGAAGGAGAGAGCTGAGCCGGCTCGTGAGGGTCAGTCCAAGAGGTCGCGGAGGGACAGTCGGTCCGGGGGATCCGCAAGCTTAGCTGAGGTTGCCCAAGCTTTGGAAGGGACGGGGGAAGCGCAGCCGTACTTAGCTCAGATGACATATGACATGCGTCACCGCGCCCGGGATATGAATGTGTTGGAAGAGGTGGATCCGCCGGCTGGCATGGCTCTCGCCAAGGAGAAATTGACTAGGGTAAGTCTGTACGCTTTTGTGTTCCACTGTTTTGAGCTTGGGGTTTATGCGTTGTTGTGTAACTGCAGGCGACATTGTTAATGTATGCCGCGAGCGAGCGGGCGGCTTCCCACTGGCAGGGTGATGCTAAGGCGAAGAGTCAGCAGTTGAGGGAGGCAGAGGAATGTAATCGTGGCCTTGTAGAGCAGCTAGCGCAGGCGGAGCAGAACGCTGCTGTCTTCCAAGCTCGTGCGGTCGCAGCGGATAAAGAGGTGGTGGAGCTGAAAGAAGCTATAAGGAGGAAGGATGAGCAGGTGGAGGTTGGGGAAGTGGTGGCTGCCAAGGTTGCATCTTTGGAAGCTGAGGTGGCGAAGCTGACGCAGTCACTTGCGGAGCTGAAGGTGTCCTGGAAGGCGAAGTGCGGGCGGGCTGCCGGGGTAGGGGAGTGGTTATTCCGGGAGGGCGAAGTGTATAAGCAGCAGCTGAAGGGTGCCTATAACAAAGGGCAAGATGATTTGAGCCGACTTGGCTGCCAGGCAGGATGGATTAATGAGTTGGCCATGCGCAAGTGGTATACGGAGAAGAATGCTGCAAAGGTGGCGTGGGAACAAATGATGCCTGAACAGAGGAAACAAGCCGAGATCTCGTAGTCTCTGGCGAAGCAGCATGAGGCGTGGCGCCCAATGTCTGTTGGGCAGAAGGGGACGTCAGCTGCGGGCGACCCGCGACCTCTTGCAATTGCGGCTGCGTCATCTGTGAGAGCCACCGGCCCTGAGGGGTCTATACCTACCCAATTAGTGGTGTCGCAGGTGGCTTCTTCTGCCGTCCCCTCTCGCGATCCTCGGGCTCCGGGGTTTCTGGCACGCGTGGGTCTTGAAGTTCAGAAGGCTCCAGTGAAGGGGCACCTTGGCCCTGAGGGAGTACCTGGCAGTTCACTTGTGCGCCCTACCGCAGCTGTGAGGCCTTCATTTTTGTCCCGGGACCGGTCGAAGCATCTGGTTGGGCAGAGGGTGGCGGAGAACGTTAGCCAGGTTCGTGGTCGTAGTGGCGGGTCGAAGGGGAGTGTCAACAAATCTGGTGACTCATCTGTTGGGGGAGACTGAGATGTACTTTGGTGTTTTGATAGTTGTAGGGCTTATTTTTGTTTTGAACAATGTAAGTGGCGTGGTTAGCCATTGTGAGTGGTTTATACTAACTTGCCTGGGAGTCTAGGTTGATGTTTTGGCGTTATGTGTAGCCTTTGTATGGTTTGTGGCCCTGCGTTGCGGGGACGAAGTGTAGCATGTTGGAATTACAAAGCACTTCATTGCATTTAGATTTAGCCACTAGCGGGTGAAGTGTACATTGTTGGAGCCGCTACTGGGCTAAAGTACATAAACAATGAAGTAACGGCTACGAAGCCAAGGTTAAAATTGGTTAACTAGCGTAGAGATGGAGGTGGCGAGTGTTCCAGGGGATGGCCTCTTTCATTTCCCAATCGCCTTCCGTCAGGGGGCGCGGGGCTCTCTCTTTCCCGCTCCCCTCTGGCGAGTGTTCCAAGGGATGACGTTTTTGTTGTAGGATTAGGTCGCGGGGCTCTCTCTTTCCCGCTCCCCTCTAGGTCGTCCCGCGGGTCATCAATGGGCTCCAAGGGGCTGAGAGGCAACATCTCATAGGCTCCTCGCCTCTGCTGGATGGCGTTAAGATGACAATGCTCAATGGCTGCTCGATCCCCTTGAATTATCAGGATGCCACCTGGGGTAGGAACTTTCATGAGAAGCATGTGACCGGCTATGAAGCACTGCAGCCCCCAAAGAATGTCCCGGCCTAAGATAAGATTATAGGACAAGGGGCAATCGACAATGAGGAAGCGGGCTGTATTGTCTCGCCAGAGAAGCTGACAAGGGGGGTCGTGGTTATTGTACAGTTTAGTTCGGTCTCACCGGAGTCCTTTGTAACAACCGGAAAACATGACGCTTACGGCGACCCCTGTGTCCACTAAAGCTCTGTGGCACCTGTAATGATCCACCTGCACATTGATTATGAATGACTCACAGTGGTGGCAATTTATAGTATCCTCACCGCTGCGAAATGTCACTTGATCCCACGCTGATGGGGTAAACGTGACACCGCGTTGGATGTATAGGATTTTCGAGGGTGTTGTGCATTGATGTTTTACAGAATGCTGGCGTGGGGGGAACCGTGGGGCTCCACCATGCAGGGTTAGAATCTGGCCATGTACTTCAATGGCGCTAGCGCCTGTGGCGGGAGCACAATATTAGTGGAGTTGCCCATTCTGGACCAGATGTTTGATTGCATTGCGGAGGCCATGGCACTGTTCTGTTGTGTGACCGTTATCATCATGATAAGCACAGTACTTGTTGTCGGTGGTTCGCCGGGACTTTTTTGGATACCTGCCCATATGTCCTCATATGTGGTGGTCAGAGTAGTGTGGACCTCGTAACGAGGCGGCGGGGTGGAACGACGCTGTTGTTGTGGAGGGCTCTGGTCCCTCGACTTATAAGGGTGGTCGCGGTTTCTCTGTCCCCCATGGTGATGGTCGGAGCTGCGCCCCTGGTCTCGGGAGGGGCCGCGTGACTTCCCTTTATCTTGTCCATGGCCAAAGTGCTCATAATTCGGTGGAGATTGTTGCTCTGGTTGCGGAGCGGGAAGTGCTAAAGTGGTGGGGGCGGAACGTCCGAAAGTGGCAAATTTAGCGCGGGCCCATCGCACCGCCAGGTCCAACAAGGCATCGTAGGATCCTGGAGGGTTCCTATTGATCTCCATTAGGAAACTGCCGGGGAGCAGGGCCTGACGAAAAGCCTGCTCCGCCACGCGAGGTTCCAAGTTGTGGCATCTCGCGGTGGCAGATTGCCATCAGGACAACAGTTTATGGAGGTCTTCGCCGTCTTTCTGCTTGATGTGGAACAGGGTATCTACGCTGCGAAAAATGCTGGCGTGTAGTATAAAACGACTGAGGAAGTGTTCCGAGAGTTGGTCAAAGTTGTCAATGGAGTTGGGCGGCAGATTGAGGAACCAACTGAGGGCCTTGTCAGAGAGGGTTTCTTGGAAGGCGTGGCAGGCCACGGCGTCGCTGTAGCGAGAGGAGCTACAGAGCGAGAAGAATGTCTCGAGGTCGAGATGGGGGTCCCCCATGCCTTTATACTTGTCCATCTTGAGTGGTTTGGTTCCTGGAGGCCGCTTGTCCAACTGCACTCGAGGTGTGAAGGGGCTTGGGCGATGTCCATAGCCAGAGAACAAGGGTCGCTGGGCCCCGCAACTCTCGACGCCTTCAATCCACGAAGCAAACTGTGTGACTGTCTAGCTAAGTTGGAGCAGTAGGCAGGTTGGCATGTCAAGAGGTGGGTTAGGAGGGTTGGCAGTGGTTGAAGTGGAGATAGGTTGGGTAGATGGATTAGGCTGATGTAGCAGGGGCACTGGGGATTGGAGATGGTTGGGGGGCTGGGAGTGGAAATGAGGGGTGGGCAAGGGGATGAGACAAGTATATGATCTGGTTAGGGCCTCCCGGGAGCATGGAACCGGCCTGGCCTTGATTAGGAAGAGAAGAGGTGGGGTCCGGGGTTCCGGCAACTCGCGCCGTGCGGTCCAAGCTGTCGTTGTACACAGCGTGTTTCTGCTAGATCCCGTAGACCTCGTATAAACTGTCGCACGTGGTCCGTCCTTGGATGTGCTTCTTCTTGTCTGCAAAAGGATACTAACCGTGACTTTTCGGTCTTTCTCTCTCCGATGATAAAGTCAGTTATTGGTAGGTAAGTATTAAATGCTAGGAGATATTTCTTACCATTTTAGTTGACTTCAGTTGTATTTATAGCCCCGCGTTGACTTATGCCTTACAGGTTATTCGATGTGGGACAAGTATACTGTTATGTTCTGTTTATTTTGGCCTTCTGTGGAGTCTTCCCCTCCCGGCTCAGACTGCTATAGCATCCAGGATGAGGCATGTTCGATCTGCCTCATGTTGGGCTTTCTGCATCTCGAGCTAGGGGAGGTATTTATCGACTACCGACTACAAGTCCCCCCAAGTTCTCGTTCAAGACACGTCTTGAGTGAGGACTTGAAGAAATGGTCTGTGATGCCAAATTATCAATGGGTACCCGATCCTAGTCCCCCAAGTTCGTACTCAAGACATGTTTGAAAGGGTTATGGTTGCGATGGAAGGTAGCGAGTCGTTCCATGTTAGTTGTTGTTGCTCGAGTGCAGGGTATTATCATTGCGTGGGTTATCAGGCCACTATTCTCTGTGTGAAGGGAATGATACTGACATGCCCAACTCTCACTCTTCAGGAGCTGTACAAGGGACTTACAACTCTCAAGGCTTAGTTGTTTCAACCTTGCTTCCTGATGAAATGTTTCCAGGGCGACATGCATGCCTTAGTTCGTACGCATGCTTCCTTTAGGTTCTTGCTCTGGAATAGGAATATCTAGTAACAGTTTATCCGGAGATTAAGATTATCTGGGACTTGCAACTATTCTGCTATGTTGCCCACCCTTATCCGAGACTTGGCATTTTGGTCACTATGTTGGAACATAATGGCCCCGTTGCGATCTTGGCAAAATCTCGCGCCATAGTTCGCCTTGTTGCGATCTTGGTGAATTCTCGCGCCTGAGTTTGCCTCGTTGCAATCTTGGCAAAATTTCGCGCCTGAGTTCGCCTAGTTGCGATCTTAGCGAAATCTCGCGCCTGATTTCACCTCGTTGCAATCTTGGCGAAATCTTGCGCCTGAGTTTGCCTCGCACATATGTAATGAAAATCAGTAGGCTAGCTGAGTTCGCCTTGTTGCGATGTTGGCGAAATCTCGCGCCTAAGTTCGTCTCATTGCGATGTAAAGAAAGTCCGCGTTCAGCAGGGAGGCTTGTGGTGATCCGCCCACTTGTTATAGCGAAAAGTCGATCGCAGTGGATTGCCACGATCGTTGGGGATCTCGCTCATGGTGAAATATCTGGGACATGTCTTCTCTGTATGCTACGACATCCCGGATGGCTTAACCGATGGGTCCAGGAGTTCCCCGGGAGCTCGATGACTGTTGGCAAGTGCTACCAGGTAGTGTCATTGGGTTGGTAGCCTGGGTAGGTGGTGGTGTGTTAGGGTATTAATTGCATATCCGCCAGGTGGCACTATAGGGAGGGTGAAGGGACGTGCATTTAATGCAAGTCGTTTCACTCCTCTCTTCTTCGAGAAGTTACCGGTTAGTGGGGCCCGTGTCACGATCCTATGGTGGGTGGCGACGGATTCGATTTCCTCGTTGGCGGTAAATAAGTTGAGGGGGAAAACCGAGGCGTTCTTTCCCCCGCTTCGTATATATGTTCTGTCCCCCCTCTGAAAAAAAAAATCCCTGCTTTCTGCTTCATTCTTCTTTCATTCTGTGTCTGTTTCTCTCTGTTTTCGTCTTCCTTCCCTTGAAACGTAGATCTAATGGGGGGGTGCGGAGCTGAGATCAGAAGAAAAGTGGGTTTTTTTGCGTACAGAGGAAGTACTGCTTCCCTACTACAGCCGATCTTCCGTTTGCGAGGTGTTGTCCGTTTGTTGCTCCGGCATGTCTCCGGCCTTCACTATCTGGTTAGTTTCCCTTCTCCAACGTTCAGTTATTTTTCTAAGCATATCATGAAGGGTTTGTATAGATCGGTAGATTTTTCTGGGTTTCTAGGTGTTTCTGGGCTTGTTGTGAATTTTCACTGTGTTTAGATGGGTGGTATGAAAACCTCCTAGCGGTGGCACACGATGTAGGTATCTGATAGTCCATAGAGTTTGTATAGGGTTAAAATGGAGTCTAGGGCTTCCGATGACAACGTCTCTGGCTCAGCACGGCGGGCTCCCGCTGATGATGACGAAAGGATAGAAGAGTACCTGCACCGGGAAACTAATAGAGATGTCACCGATCTCCCTTCTTCTATAAACAAGGAATGGAAGGCGAAGGTAGTCCTAGAGGGGGGCCCGTGGTAAAGAAGGACGAGACGGCACACGGTTCCCAACTACTTTCGGGCTATTGGGGATCAGAACTACTCGCTGACAGCGATATAGCGGGAGCGTATTACGCGCATATATGCTGCCTGGCCCCACGACGAGGACCGTAGCTCGTATCACTTGACGCGGTGGGCCGTTCTCACGCACTGCGAGATGGGTAGAGTACCCGGTGGGTTCATCTTTACTTCCGCTTTACATTTGAAGTCCTTGTTATGCTGAGCTCAATTAAATATCATGTCTTTGGTTCGTAGGAAAAATCCCTAGGCGTGTTCCTCGCCCTAATCACCCTCTTAACATGGAGAAGGATCAAGCCCTCTTGAAGAAGCTACTGACCAAAGAGGATTTGGCTTCTCGCACCGAGGTGGATGTGGATACGCACATGATACAGGTTTTGGACAAGCAAAAGGTACTAGAAGTTCCTGATGATGTATATGGGTCAGCGGAGACTCCGCCGGTACCTCCTCCCTCAGTCTCGCGGACCAATTTGGGTGAAAAGAAAAGGCGCCACGACCATTCGAAGAAAACCCAAGGTGTTGAGTCCCTGGTATACACTGGCGAGGACGTATCCGAGAACCCTGCTCCAAAAACGAAGAAGCATAAGTTGGCTCCCGGGGCATCCGTTTCGACTCCCTCGCTATCTATACTGGCCCCTACGGTTCCTAAGATTCCGAAGACCCCGATCAGGCTGATTCTCGATGAGTATGGTTGTGCAGATGAGAAGTTCGTCTGTGCAATGATCAGCGACCTGAATGAGATCGATCTCGACCGGGTGAGATTCAAAGATGGTTCTCTTTCTGAGTCCTGAAAGATTGCCTGGGAACATCTGATGAAGGTTAGCGTACGGGACGCTTTTGTTGTTTTTTTTTGGGTTTGTCTTAGGGACTTGCTTATTTTAGCTATTATTTGTAGTCTCTCTTCGTGGTGTACTCTATTGATGCCAGCGAGGACTCTATCGAACTGAAAGAGCAGGTGGCCAAGCTCAACGGTCATGTGAGCTACCTCCAGATCGAGAAGCGGTCTCTGGAAAGGGAGAAAAATGCCTTGACCAAGAAGCTAGCCATGCTTCAGTTACACGTTCGGGAGGTGGAGAGCAAAGCTGATCGGGTCCCCGATCTCGAA
This sequence comes from Fragaria x ananassa, assembly GCA_034370585.1. Classification (NCBI taxonomy): domain Eukaryota; kingdom Viridiplantae; phylum Streptophyta; class Magnoliopsida; order Rosales; family Rosaceae; genus Fragaria; species Fragaria x ananassa. Next base: position 8,093,096 of record CP139760.1, read on the forward strand.
GCTGAAGTGGAGTCCTTGAGGGTGGAGCTTAAAAAGTATCGCCAGCTTGAGGGTAAGCTTCGTGAGAAGAAATCCGATATCGCGGAGCTTGAAAACCTTGTTCTCGCGCATTGTGATCAGGCCATTGCAGCTTTCAAGGAATCCCAGGAGTTCAAAGGTCTTCTGTAGTCTGCTCGGGATGAGGCTATCACCGAGAAGTTCACGGAGTGGAGCGTGCATGAGTACCTTGACAAGCCCCGGATGCTCGCGGATCTGCTTGCTGTGCAGGAGAAGGCCAAAGCTCAGGACTCCCATGCTATCCTCCCGGAGGGTCCTCCCTTGGCCAATCCTAACTTCTTCATTTCTATAATAGTTGTTACCAAAACAAATGAAGGCATCCTCCTGGGTTGACCTAGTCAAACCTGGTGGGCATAATTTACAATTCCCGACTTCGATTGATTATACGGGGTAGAACCTAAGATACTCGGTGTTCCAAGGGTGCCCGGTGACTATGCCATCCCTGTCCCTTAGGAAGAACGTTGCATGGCCAACTTCCTGACACATCCCGGTTCTTAAGTTATTTTACGGTTATTTACCGTTGGTATTACTTCGGATTTTTACCGTGATGAGTAACTATTTATCCTTAAGGACCATAGGGTTGACTTTTTGTAGGAAAATTACTATGAGAAAACTTTCTTCATGAAAGTTTTAGAGGATGTGGTTACGAGTTCGTAGACATGCTACGCGTTAAAATCGGAGTTAGCATGATAAAGTTATGAATTAAATGGTAAAGTTTTTGAGTGGGTAAAAATGGATGATATTTAAGTGAGTATTTTTGTTGTTGGGTTAAATAATGGACCGGGTAGGGGGAGAAGGGCCGAGCCCACTCCCTTCTCTTCTTTCTTTTCTTTTTCTTCCTCTTCCTCCTCTCTTCCTCCTGAGCCCTTATCGTCAGAAAGATTGGCCGCCAGCTGCCGCCGTCCGGCCAGCCACCGGTCGCCTCTCCACCCCAGTTCGGACCCCCATCTCCTCCTCTCCCTCCCCGGCCTAGCCCCCGAGCCTCTAACCCGCCGGAAGAGGAGAAAAGCCGCCGGAACCGCCGGAATTCTTTTCGCCGGAGCTCCGTCCTCCGGCCACCATAGGCCGTGATTTTTGGCTCAACTTGTAGCCCTCATCAAGGTGAGTATTCCCTCAAAAGGAATCGGTCTATTTCGAGCTCGTTAGGGTAGTTTGTATAATTGGAAGTTTTAGGGATTTTTGGTTGTTTTTGCTGGTTTGACCTAGTTAGACTTGGATTTTGGGTTTGTGCTAGTTAGGAAAGTTGTAGAGCATGATGAGAGGAAGATGCTGTTAAAATTTCATAGAAATTAGAGGTCGCCGGAAAATGGCTGCCGGCCGGCGCCGGCGCCGCCGCTGGTTGGGAGATTTTAATGTTGTTAAATTTGGAATATTAAGGGGAGTTTATTGAAGTGAGTTATGGAATTTTTGGATGAGTTTTGGATAGGTTTATGAATTTCCGAAGTGTGGTAGAGCGGTTAATTAATGTAGAATCCGGCCGTAGGATTTAAGTCGTATTTTTGGGGAGGTTGTATTTACGGCTGCTGAGTATGATATTTAAGTTCGGATCGTTTCGACGTAAGATTATCGAAGTTAGGCAATGATGAGCGTAGTTGTGGCTCTCGGTTAATTTTGCCTAATTTGTTTTAATATTGGAGTTTCAGTTGGGAAATTAATTTTTATATTTGTGCCAGGGTTCGAGGGAACCTCGCTTGAGTAGTGATTCGGAATTCGTCAGGCTTAGGCCTAAATCTGTGAGTGGACATCTTGGTTTTTATTTAATATGCATGCAAGATTTTCTAAATTAGTATTTTACTTTCCGAGCATATATTATAACTTCGGCATATGAAATGATCTTGGAAATTAATTGAGATTGATGCATGGATTAAATGTTGGTCATAATTTATGGATTTGAGCTCGGACTGATAATTTTAGATTTGAGTTTGGATTTTCTTTATGATTTCCGGATTTGAGATTATATCCAGATTTGCATATTGCCTGGTTTTCGAAAGGTGAAAATTATTTAAATTAATTATTTCATTGAGCATTTTAACGTGTGGGACACGTCATTGAATTTAATTATTTCTTTACTCTTTAAATTCTTTGAGTACGGTTGGGAATCGTACTTATGCTTAAGTTATGAGTTTCGGGGAAACTCATGGATTTATGTTTCTTTATTTATGCCATACTTGTTGGATCGTTATTATTCATGCTAGCATGTTGTTCCGCCTTTCGAGGCGATGTAGCTTCCACGTTTTAAGTGGGGTTACTCAAGCCCTTTCCGCCTTCGGGTGATGTGATGTAGTCGACGACATCACGCAAGCCCTACTCCTATCGGTTATCATAACCTGAAGGTGTAGGGAGTATGGGAGTATTATTGCCTGGGAGGCAACCGAGTCTGGGAGGCTCACTTGTATGGCTATAGCTGTTTCTTATTTATCGTTGTTGATTTGACTAGCGGGGCTAGTCCCTTGTTTTGGTACCTTCTTCTATGAAGGTTATTATTTATCTTTGTCATTAATTTGACTAGCGGGGCTAGTCCATCTTCTTGGGATCTTCTTAATGAAAGATTTTTGTTAACATTTGCATGCCACGAATTTATGGCATATTAGAAAGTGGGAAAGTATTTAAATTTTGGTTTCTTATCTTATGTTTATTTTCGTCCACTCACTCTAACGTTTTTAAATTACTTTCCCCTGGGCCCTTTGGTTTTAAATGCCCAGATTGCAGGCTCAGTCTAACTGAGGTCGAGCGTACATGGAGTCGAGACATAGTCAGAGGCTGCTTCCGCATATTCTTTATTCGTTGTTTTTCGTTCAACTTTAGATATGCTCTGAATGTCCAATAGTAAATTATTAATAGTCCTTATTCTTGGTTGTGGGATTATTAGAGTTGAGTAACTGTTATTGGGAGATGTGTTGATCTTGGGGAGCATGAAGGATCCAGGTGTTGAGGCTGTTTCGTTTGGTTATAGAAGTGTTAAGTTGAATTTTTCAGGTAAGGGTTGTCCATTTTCAAGGAAGGTTATGCCGAATTTTCGGTAAATTTTCCTTGAAGGTGGACCCCGCAGGATTCACCTTGGCTTTCAGGGTGAAATCTGGGGTGGGACCTGTCACTTCCTCCACTATCTCGTAAGGGCCTTCCCATGTTGGATCAAGGGCCATTGGTTGGGTCATCACCCGCTTCATCACCCAATCTCCTAGACCCAAGGTTTGCGGCCTGACCTTGCAGTCATAGTGCCAGGCGACGCGCTGCTTGTAAACTTGGTTGTGTAGGTCAGCCCTGTCCCTTTTCTCCTCGATGAGATCCATGTTTAATTGTAGCCCCCCTGTGTTGGTTTGCTCATTGTATCCCTCGACTCTTCCAGTCGGTACCGTCACCTCGATAGGGATGACAGCCTCCGTGTCGAAAGCAAGGCTGAAGGGCGTCTCTCTTGTTGACTCTGTAGCAGTGGTTCGGATGGCCCATAAGGCTTCCAGGAGCATTTATGCCCACAATCTTTTGGTGTCGTCCAACTTCTTTTTCAGCAGTTTCTTTACAATCTTGTTGACTGCCTCCACTTGCCCATTGGTCTTTGGGTGAGCTACCGATGCAAACACCATCCGGGTTCCCATGTCCTTGGTGAACTCGATGAGCTTCGGGTTGTTGAACTGCGTACCATTGTCGGTTATGATAGTCTCCGGGACACCGAACCTATAGTAGATATTTTTCATGAGGAAACTCATGACACTGTCGGTGGTTATTCGACTAAGCGGTTCTGCTTCAACCCACTTGGTGTAGTAATCCACCGCCACTATGGCATACTTGTACTATCCGGGAGCAGTGGGAAATTTCTCGATCAAATCTATACCCCACTGCACGAAGGGCCACGGAGACAGCAGGATCGAGAGTGCAATGGACAGGGAATGGACCTTGTTAGCATGTTGGTGGCATTTATGGCATCTCGCCGACACTTGATCTGCCATCTTCCTCATATTGGGCCAAAAATACCCCGTTCTTAGAGCCTTAAAGGATAGAGATCTCGATCCGGAGTGATTACCGCAAACACCTTCGTGGATGTCCCGGAGGATCGTCTCACCTTCTTGCACTGACACGTATTTCAAGTTGGGAAAGCAGTAGCCCCTGCAGTACAGTTTACCGTTGATCAGCGTGTATATGGCGCATCTCGATTGCAACTTCCTCGCCTGCCGCCTGTTCTCTGGGCGAACACCCTCTCTGATGAACTCGACGATGGGGTCCATCCATGTTGGTTCCTTGGGGCCGGTAGTGATGGCGAATATTTCTGAGATCGTCTTGTCGATACTCGGCTTGTCTAGGATTTCGACCTTAACCTTTTTGCGCCCTTTCTAGCGGGAACCGGTGGCCAGACGAGCCAAAGCATCGGCATGGCTATTTTCTTTCCTAGGGATCTGATCCACAGTTGCTGACTCTAATCCGCACAAGAGAGCCTTCGCGAGTGCCCGGTAATAATTCAGGTGGGGTTCTTTAACTTCAAATGTCCCACTGAAGTCGTTAGCCTTCACCACAAGCTGCGAGTCACTGAACACTTCGACTCTTTTTACTCCAATCTCTAGTGCCAACTGTAGCCCCCCGATCAATGCCTCGTACTCTGCTGCATTATTGGACGTGGAGAAATTAAACTCCAGGGTGTACTTGTACACGAACCCGTCCAGGCTAACCAATATTATTCCCGCCCCGCTCTTCTCTTTAGTGACAGAGCCGTCTACGAACCCAATATTATTCCCGCCCCGCTCTTCTCTTTAGTGACAGAGCCGTCTACGAACAACTTCCAACATGGCTGGACTTCTTGGGGAGCCACCATATCCTCTCGCTCAACCTCCGAGCACTCTAAGACTCTTTCCATGGGGGTCAATTCTGAGATAAAATTTGCAGCTGTTTGCCCCTTGATGGCTACTCTCGGCATATAGTTTATGTCGAACTCCCCCAGTTCTATCGCCCATTTGGCCAGTCTCCCGCTCGTCTCTGGCTTCAGGATGACTTGCCTAAGGGGGCAGTTCGTGAATAGGGTGATGGAATGAGCTTGAAAGTAATGCCGCAGCTTTCGGGCGGTCACGATGAGTGCTAGGGCAAACTTTTCTAGATCCGGGTACCTGCTTTCAACTAGCGTATAGCCCTTGCCCACATAATACACCGGAAGATCGATGGCGTCATCTTTCCTGATCAAAGCCGAGCTTACTACCGTACTAGATGCTGCCAAATAGAGATATAGCATCTCCCCGGGAATTGGCTTTGAAAGCTTTGGCACGGATGCCAAATATTCCTTGATATTCCTGAAAGCCTCATCTTGCTCGGGCCCCCAATTGATCATCTTGCAATGCTGGCTCTTGAGCAGTTTAAAGAACGGCGCGCACTTGTTCGTGAGTCTGGAAATAAACCTAGCGAGAGCTACCATCTTACCCGTCAGGGACTGTCGCTCCGGACTTTTGGGACCACCATATCCATTATAGCTTGGACCTTTTCCAGGTTCGCTTCGATCCCCTGCCGTCTAATCACATAGCCCAAGAACTTTCCCTTGACAACCCTAAACAATCAATTTTCCGGGTTCAACCTCATGCCGTAAAAGTTTGTTGTACTTATCATAATCACTGTTGCAGTCAACGTGGAAGACATTAGGAAATGTGTCAAGGGCGTTGTCATAAACAACATTTTCCTGATATCCTAAGGCTGCGAATGGGAATACATCGTTTTAGATGTTTATTATAGCAAGGTCCCCATAACTAGCATTAGAAGATCATGCATGCTGATTATGTTGTGGTTGAATTTCTTCAAGTGTAGGCATTTAAACTTGATTTTCACCGTACCATGTCCATGTGATATAACTAGGACAAATATTGTTTAGTGCCAAGTGAGAATACATGTCTTCATATATTACTAGTTTTCGATTAAGATATTTGTTACACGGACATATGTGAATAACTATGTCTGGAGGACTATGTAGGCCCACGAACTCAAGAAAATCAAAAATATTTTTCATATAGAGGGGACACCCTTCTTAATTGCATCAAGCTCTTGTCTATATTGTACATTATAATAATAGGAAACAAAAATATATAATAAAAAAATTGTGAATAATAAACGGGAAATATATATATATATATACTTATTATATATAAGATATATTAATGTACGTTGTTTATATAAATTAATCTTTACCTTATGCCTCCGGTGAGGGCCCTAATCCCGTTTGAGAGCACATGATATTGTGATTTCGTTTCTTGTTGGGGCGTTTCGAATTCGCATATGTGAGAAAATTTCGGCAACATCTCCCTACAGTTCCCAAGTGCACAAATATCTATACCTAGTATGTACTCGAGGATAATAAAAGAAGATCTTGTCGAAATATATATATCCACAACCGAAAATGAAACGCACCAACAAAAAACAACGACAATGGAGGTTGTCGGTTATAGTCCATACCTTAGCCGACGACATTTTGTGTGTCGTCGGCTAAAGTCATCACAGACGACCCTTTCCCGACGACACTATAGCCGACGAATTTTTTAACTGGCCAACGAAAATTTTTCGTCGGCTAAAGTACTTATCCTGGTAGTGGTTAGGAAGCTCTTTATCGACGAAACTTAGACGATGAGACATTTTTGTCGGTTAGGAAGCTCTTAGTCAACGGAGGTTGTTGACAGTCAATTTTCGTCACTCAAGAGTTACTAAGCCGACAGAAAATGGTTCGTCGCCTAAGACTAGCCTTACCGACAGAACTGTTTTGTCGCCTAGGAAGATCTTAGTCGACGGAGGGTGTCGACAGTCAATTTCCATCACCTAAGAGTTACTAAGCCGACGAAAATTTGCCGACTGAACTAAGACGACGAAAGCTGTTTCGTCGTATAGGAATATCTCAGTCGACAGATGTCCTCGACAGTCATTTCAGTCATCTAAGTTGATCTTTGGCGACGATTGTGGTGTCCTATACGACTGTTGTTTTTCCGTCGATGAAGACGAACTTAGCCGATGGAATTAGTTTTGCCCGTCGTCTAAGATGAAATTTCCTGTAGTGCTAGCAAAATCATATCAAGAGGCATCGAACGTGATTGCCTACAACATTAACATTAAAGACTTATACAAGTCTTTGACTCACTTTGAGCCAATACATGTGGCCCTAAAATAAGTCTACATACGTGATTAGAACTGTGTCACCCAACTATGTGGTTACCAAGTAAAACGAACATTGTGCAACTCAACTGACTATGTTGTGAGGACCGAATCCTTATCAACAACCAGTGAATTCACCTTTATATAAGGGAGTCCGAGGATCTGGTCTAGGACTGCACTCTACAATCTACAAACATAACTACAAACTCTGGGCCTAGTCGAAACCTGACGCTAAAGCATCTTGTCTTAACACCTTTTTACTTTTCAGGCTCTCCGGAGTCTTTGCCATTGATTATATGGAGATAGCTAAGAGGTCTATTGCACATGCATATTTTATCCACAAGTTCACTAGGCTTATCTAGCTAGCAGAATCATATCAAGAGGTAGCGAACGTGATTGCCTACGACATTAACGATAAAGACTTATACAAGTCTTTGACTCGTTTTGAGCCAATACATGTGGCCCTAAAATAAAATAAGTTTACATATGTGATTGGAACTGCATCACCCAATTACGTGGTTGCCAAGTAAAATGAAACCTTGTGCAACTCAACCGACTATGCAACGAGGACCGAATCCTTATCAGCAACTAACAAATTCACCTCTATATAAGGGAGTTTGAGGATCTGGTCTAGAACTACACTCTACAATCTACAAACACAACTACAAACTCTGGACCTAGTCAAAACCCGACGCTAAAACATCTTGCCTTAGCACCCTTTTACTTTTCAAGCTCTCCGGAGTCTTTGTGTTTACTTTCTAGATTCCCCGAAGCCTTTGCACCTTTACTTTTCAAGCTTCCATGAGCTTCTTATTCTCTTTTTTCTTTCCTTTGGTTGTTTTGCTCGCTATAAACCGCGAGTATCGATATTGGTGGCGGAGAAGCTACAGTAAATCCTCGTTCGCGAGGTGGCATCAGAGTCATAATTTCATTTGATTAGAAGTATAGGTCAACGCATTACAACAACAACTTTATTACTTTTCACTTTTGCCCGGTGACACGCCCGCATCCCTAGAAACATTTGGTACAATTATTTCTCTCTCCCTGTTGAGAAACGTGGCCAAAACACAAACTTCATAACATATCCTCATACTCAACAACACCAAAATCCACAATATAGAAGCTTTCACACAAAAGTCTAGTCTAGTTACATGATTAGTCACACGCATTAGACTGGCATTCTTTTCACAAAATCTCCCCAGTTACATAGACATTTACAAATCATATTGAATTACTCGTATCCACAAAAATCATAAATCATAAAATCCTAGATTTCTAAACCCTAAATTGCGATATGAACCCTAAATCTTCAAAAATCCAAATATCAACACAAATCTCTAGGTTTTTTTTTTTTGCAGAGATTAAAAGTGCAAAGAGGATAGTTACCTGAATTTTTCGATTTTGGTTTTGCCAAGGAATTGTTGTTGACAAATGATATAGCGATTCTCGAAGCCAACGATGACGCTAGAGGCAATGAGGGATCGTAGCTGAGTGAGACGATAGATTCGACGGAGAGAGAGAGAGATTCGTAGTTTGTAGTTTGTGATATCGATTTCGGGTTTTATGAGAGAGAGATTCCTAGTTAGTGTCTAAGTACTTAGAAGTACCCAAGTGACATTTTGTAATTTTAGCCTACATCATAATTAGGTTGTTTAGAAAGTGACCTTTTTATCATTTCGTAATAATTAATGACAGTTTTATCATTTATATATTCTAAATGACAATTTTATCATTACCCAGTAATATTTAAAAATTAAAAAATTCTTTGGACCCCATATATAGAAAGTATGTGAGGAAAGCAAAAGCAAACCGAAAAAATAAAAACAAAGAAGAAAATTGGAAAAATGAGCAGAGTGATCCTCTGTAAATCGCTCCTCCTTACACCCTCTCTCTTTTCCGCTCCCCTCACCTCCTTCAAGCCCACACTCCCCTCTTCTTCTTCTAGGGTTCACCGCATGGCCACCGAAGCCTCCTCGTCACCGTCATCCAACGCCGGCGGTGGTGACCCAACCTCTTCTTCTCCTCCTCCCGCCTCTTCCGCCATTGATTTCCTCTCCCTCTGTCACCGCCTTAAGGTACTCTTTCTCACGCTTCTCCTTCACGTTTTGGATTCCAATGTGTTCCTGCATCTGATTGTGATTGCGATTTCAAGACGACGAAGAGAGCTGGATGGGTTAAGAGAGGTGTGAAGGATCCAGAGTCCGTAGCTGACCATATGTACCGCATGGGTTTAATGGCTCTCATTGCTTCTGATATTCCTGGTCTCAATCGAGACAAGTTGAGTTTTGTTATTCATGCTTCTCCCTCTATTTCTATTCATTTACGACTGTTAGTGTGTTCTAAGTTACGGTTTTACACTATTTCAGGTGTATAAAGATCGCCATTGTTCATGACGTTGCTGAAGGTGAAACCAAATTTATGTCTATATTTACCAAGTTGAAATGAGGAAATGCAAATTATTGAGATATTTAGAAATGAACTTTGCTTTTCGCAATATAGCATATTCTATTAACAAAATGGTAATTAGAAATCCTGGTCATTTGTTCTTGTCAACATTCTGGAAACATTATACCTTACCGAATAATGAGCAGGTATCTTTTTCTTGAAAAGTAAGTCAAGTTGATTTGTTGATTGTGGAGTTATAAGTTGTGGTTATGTGTGATTTCTTGGGTAGCCATTGTTGGGGATATAACACCCTCAGATGGGATAACGAAGGAAGAGAAGAGCCGGCAAGAACAAGAGGCAATAGACCACATGTGCAAATTACTTGGTGGAGGCTCAATAGGTATTAATATATTACCTCCCAGATTATTTGTAACTGTTATAGTGGAAGTGAGAACTGTTTCTCATACTTTGGTTGTTTACGTTTCAAATTTCAGCTAAGGAACTAGGTGAACTGTGGTTGGAGTATGAGGGGAATTCCTCCCCAGAAGCTAAAATTGTTAAAGACTTTGACAAGGTATGTTGTCTGCTCATATCTTGTGCTAAATGAGTCAGCTTCAGCACTTCCTTCGATTAATTTCTGCTCATGTCTGTGCTGTTGGAAGACATATGTAGAATAAGTGCTAATCGCTTCCAAATTGCAACATTGTTCATCGACCAGGTTTAGGGTTGCCTCCATTCTTTTTAAAATCTGATGGAAATAGACGAGAGAATTTGTACACTTCCTAAAATGGAAATTAGAAATTAAGATTGATGTAAGTTTTGTTCGGGTGAATGGAAACCTCAAGAGCACATGAGACGGTTTTATTTATGGGGAGTCATGCAGACGGCTTCTGCAGTGTAGCACTTAGCTTGACCAAAAGGACATGATAGGATAATAGAAGCTGACTGAGAAGCTGCAAGCACTTATAAAGTTATTCATAACTTACTGATGTCAAAATTGTTTTACCATTGTTAGCACTCAATTTTTCCTCAGTACTTTGTACACTAGCTTATCTTTTATAACTGTTTCTTCCATGCAGGTGGAGATGATACTTCAAGCCTTGGAATATGAGAATGGTGAGGCTGTTCTCTGTTGGATTATCATTCTGTTATTAATCATGCTATCACTTTCTCAAACAATAATAACTAAAATTACATATTTTTTTGGCAATCAACTATATTTACATGTTCAAAGAATGTAAAGGTTGCACCTCCAGTGTGCACTTATGAAAGATTTATATTGCTAAAGACTTCTTTTTATTCTTTCTATGCAGATCAAGGAAAGGACTTGGAAGAGTTTTTCCAGTCAACTGCTGGTATATACGTTGTCCTCTGTAATTGGATTTGCATCTATGTACATTTGCATCAATACGCATTTCCCTCAATATTTATTCCATTAGCTGGCAAAAGCATTTGTGTGTTCATTAATTATTCATGCCCCCAAATAAGAATGAAGTCTTGGGAGCGTCAGTCAATTATTTTGTGGCATCTAGGCATGTGTATTGTTGTGAGTTACGCTATGAGAGGCTTATACTTTTCTGCAGGGAAATTCCAGACTGATGTAGGCAAAGCTTGGGCAGCAGAGATAGCATCCAGAAGAAAAAAACAAGGCTAATTTCAAGAAAGTTTTTCTTAGGGTGTTAACCTACTCAAACCTTAACAATTTCGAGGTCAAATAGTGCACAGGACAACAGCACCAGTAGTTCTGAGCAAGAACAGCATAATTCGTTGTTAGCTTGTAATTCATCTTTATTTCTATACAAATTTCATATATAATTTTAAGCTTGCGCTTTGCCAGTTGAATATTGGGTTTGGTTCAAGTTGTATGTAGCAGGTTAGAGAATGAATAGATTTAGGAAGATCTAAGATCTCGTATAGATGTACTTGTTTTCACTTTATCCACAACTTAGATTTTTGTTAAAAGAAGAGACGGTACAATACAAGCTACTTATTTTTACTTACATTGATTAGACAATAGTAACCAACCGGAAATGGCAAGAGTTCTGATGAGAAACCAACGTTTGCACAAAGCAGCCTGCAAGTGCACAATTACCATGAAACGAAGTATAGTGGTGCAAAATGCAAATTTTCTTTGCTGCCTCAAAGGGAGCGGAGACAAAGGGTATAATAATTTGTAAACATTTGTAGCCATCATGATCTATTGAAGTTGTTCGGTAAGGACTCTAGGATCTAGATGCATTTTCTGATGTTTGGAGGCTTACAACAACTAAAAGTTAAACAAAGCTAATAAATATGTGCACATCAAAATATCCAAGACTCCAGATTGATGGTCTCGTTAACGTCGCAGCCAATCACTTTTTCAAATCCTCCATTTCTTGGTCTCGGGATCATTTCCTGTATGTCGGTCTCCCTCATCTTTCCACTCAAGGTATCAGAGAATGCACACTTGCCCAAACAAGAAAAAAAAACTTATCAATAAGAATGACTAAACAGTGAAACCCCTACAACTGATATCTGAATACTCTCACTACCATTGGAGATAAACAAAGTTTCGTCCAGCTCACAGGTCCTCCAGTATTCTTTGTCACATTTGGGGATGTGGTTTTCTTCTCGGACAACATGCCAACTGAAATAATGCCATAAGCATATCAGGTAATTAGCAGATAGAGGAGAATCTGGTCATGAATTTATTTATCAAAACAGAAGCGGGAAAAAGAACACATTATTGCAGTCAAAAGTAATCAAAGGCAACAAAATACCTTATACAAAAATACAGAGGTGAAAAAAACAAGTCAACAAACAACATGAAATAATGTTAGGTTTAGAAAAACAAACTATTGTTCGGCACATCAAATGCATTTGTGGACAATTTGTAATGTTGCTATAAACGATTTTATCCAAATGTATTTTCTAATGTGGACAAGATTCTAATCTGTGTATTGCTGGAAACAAAACAACTGGGCCCATATAATCATTTTTCCACCAGCGAAGTCTGTATAATGATTACTTGGAAAAGAACTACCTGAATAACCAGAAAATAAAACAAACAAAAAATAAATCAAGAATCTCAAAGTAAAAGAATAAACATTATAAAAAAAAAACTCTAAGAACCTAAAATAAATACTTGTTCGAAAGTTGAGATGATTTTCTTTGACATTTTTGAAGAGTGAATTGAGATAAGTGAGTTATAAATTCAACACCCCGGAAAATAAAGAAAAAGGCGATAGTGGATAACGAAAAGAAACAAAACCCAAACTAATGTTAGCTGGGCCATGCTATTCCAAGAAAGAGCTCCACCAACAAGAAAGAAGATGCATAACCCAAGAAAGACTGAACCAGAAACAGAGAAGGAAAGGAAAACTAACAGCGTAAAGGTATGGGAAAAAATATCTTTGAAACAAGAAGGATATTTTGGAATGGGAAAAAATATCTTTGGAACAAGAGGGATATTTTGGAAAGTTACAAAACCTCACTAAACAATCAGCCCCTTTCATTAGAAGAGGAATTGAAAAACTACATTCAGCTGCATTACCAAATTGCAGTCAGGTCTCAAGATCAGTGAAAACATAAGAAAAGCAGATACCTTTTAATCTACCAAACAGGCTGCACCTAGCTTGATAAGCTTTCAACAAGCAATGACAAACATGACCAAAAAATGGTGACTTCTCATAGCCTGACAACCTTTGCATGGCTCTTCTCAAGTCATTAATATATAGGGGATCTCGATAGGCATATGATTTGCAATGTTAGGCATGCTTAATCAAGCATCTATATGACAATCTGTAAGCTTCATAACCAGGCGAAACTTGAAGTTTTTACCCTCAACTCATAAGTCATACATCTCATAATCTAGAACTCGGATCCCTCTAATATATATTATTTATCCTTTTCTCTCCTCTTAAATCTCAGATATTCAAGTTTGATATAACAAGACTATGGACATTGTTATTTTTCCTCCAAAGAACATTGTGGCATCAATAAAAAAAAATTTAGGTAAGTCGTGTTACAGTTCTTCTTGCTTCTTTTTAAATAAACTAAACTGTCATTCAACAATTAAAAGGGGAAAAAAAAAAAAAACAAAGACACCCACATCCACCCGTCCTTTAATGAATTTTTTTAGAGAATGAGTATCTTCAACTTTTCTCGATAGTAATCCACAAGAAAACACACTTGGATTCACCAATCTTCAATTGCCTGAAATAATTAAATGATGTCCTATTTCTGCTTATCCAATGACACGAAAAATATAGCGCCATTAGCTAAGTGCAAAAGATAGATATCCTGCATTTTCTGTCTCAACTGACATGTGACAACCCTACACTTACTAGGCCTCCATTGCTATGTCTTTTACCCTGCTGGACACATGTACTACCAAAGTAGATGAAAAATATTACAAAAGGATCACCTAATGTCAAACCCTGTGAACCACAAGATACCATTGGCCTCCCAAATTCAATTCTCCGTCTATCCCACTCCACAAGATCATATGCCTTCAAACCGTCTATCCCCACTCCACAAGACAATATGCCTTCAAACCCTATTTTGAAACCCTCTTTCTACATTGCCCCTTTTTTCATTCAATGGAGTTCTTTTTCATTTTTATCCATTGCTATCTAAGAAATGTGTATTTTACTTGTTTTAACTTCTTGAGAAAGAGCTTTAGGTTTCCCTCAGTAGGGGGAAACACAGTTTGTCCTATGTATTCCACCTTATAAAACCAATACAACATAGGCTGACAATTAATTACAGAAAGGAAATAGTAACAACTGGCCAGAGAAATTGCGTCTCAAGAAGGAAAGGTTTTTATCTAATTTTGAGGTTAGACGTCTATTCTACATGATCCAACAGACCTACAAATCACGTACAAACCCATTCTATCATAGAAGGAAAGGTGATTTACTAAAGGCAGCTAGTGAGAAGACTGGGAATGCTATGACGAACTGTTTGGATTTCAATTATACATTTAGAGAAACACTGAAATGACATTTGTGAATTCTTTGCCCAGGGTTAGATCCTCTGGCTCATCTGTTGTTGTTGCTGTTGTTTTGCAACAAGAAGGAAATGCATTTATAATGGAAAGTCCAGTGGTTAAAGCGTATTCATTTTAGGCATGGTAATCTCCCAGAGAGATGTACACCCAGTGTTGCATCTTAAGCAACAGTGAAGTGTCCTATTGCTGAGATTTCTAACCAACAATAGGAACACTGCACGACTCATGAATACTAATCAATATATTCTTGGAGGATCTTTCTACATATCCTAGTGTTCAACCAACTGTTCATATTTCCCTACATTTTCCTAGGCCATAGGCCGTTACACTATTATCCATAATTATTTCTCCTCATTCTTTATACATCTTCATGCCAACTTACAGCAATGGCGAAAGAAGGGAAACTTTGTCTAGTAGAATAAGTGGATGTTTAACCCATTTATGTTACTATATGATCCCTGGAAACTGGATTGGGGGACTCCTAAATTATCACAGGCAATAACTTTCTCCTAGCCATTGCTTAGTATCTATTGAGATTTTTAACTTTATCTTACTTGATATATCAGTTTTTACTTATTAATGATTTTAATTTTATGAATTAACATATCGGTCAAATGAAAGAGCCACAGTCAATCACAAAAGTATTAAGCAGGCAAATATATTTCCAAGCTCATAACAAGGTAGCATCTAGAACATAAGACAAACCTATCAGAATGTTGTTGCAGAAAACTAGCCGACTTTCTCTAAACATAAGTCTTCTTGTCTGGTGAAGACCTCCCCCTGCTTCTGGACGGATTAGATCCTTCTGTTGTATTCTGGCGGACATTATGCCTAACATCAGATTGTGTTGTTCTAGAGGTATCAGGTGAGACTCTCCCTCCTCTCCTACCAGGGTATTGTCCACCTGACCCCCCTCTCTCAGCATTATCAGATTTCCAGGCTCCTTTTTGACCTGAACTTCCTCTTCCAGCATTTCTGGAAGGTGTCATGACATCAAAATTAGATTTCGTAGCTCTTCTTCCTCTAGTATTAGCATCATTCATCCGAATGTTGTTCATACTATCTTCTTCATCCTCTTCTTCATTGTCTTCACTGTCAACCTCATCATGCTCAACTTCAGCATCAGATGAGTCACACAAGTTCCCTTCCTCTTCCTCATTTTCATCATCGTCCTCATCTATATCTTCTCTTATAGGATCTTCAACTCCCTTCTTCCTCTTCCTCTTCTCCTTAGGACTTACCCCTTTACCATCTTCCTTCACAGCATTCATGAGGTGAATATACTCGTTTCTTATATCCATCAGCGGGTGATTCTCAATAATAGCACCCCTCTTATACCCTTCTCTCAATACAACCGTATAAGTCCGGTTCTTGCTTGAAACATACAATATCCCCGGATGGCGAAGCAATGCCCTCTTAAACCTTGGCCCAATCCCCAAATACTCACCGAGAACCAGAATATTCTCCCTATCAGTCTTCTTGGGCACCAGAATATGCAGCAGCTCATGCAAAACCGCAACGGCCCACTTATCCGATTCGTCACTCTGAGAAGAAAGATGAGCTGCATTCTCATAAGGAGACACATACGGCAGCTTCTGCCACTCATCCATCCACTTCTTCATCTTCTTATCCATCTCAAACCCTCTCGAAAACTGCATAGGAAACGCAGCAGGCATCCCCTTGGCGGCTTTGTTCTTCTTCTCCATAACCGAAGTGGCCAGCTCATCACTCCAGCACACCATCTCCAGCTCCGGCAGCCCGTATTTCCCGACTACAACCTTGAAGTAATCCGGAAACTCCGGCACGATGGTCTCCACATAGTCCTCAGGGAGCCCCAAATCCCATTTGAAAAGCTCGATGAGATTGAGCGGCAGTCTGTTAGTGCGGACGAGCATGAGCATCTTGAAGAGGCGATCGGCGGCCTGGTGGGTGTAGGAGTGGCTCTGGTACATGAGCTGCTCCTTGGAGTCGATGTCGAGGAGCTGCGGGGTGAGGCGAAGGTGGGGCTGAACGGAGGCGATGCCGGCAGGGAGGAACTCTTCGAAAATGGAGGGGAACTGGCGGACGAAGTCTACGGGGCGGGTGGGGATTTGGAGGGAGTGACGGGATTTGGTGAGGATGGAAATGGGGAGGGATTTGGAGGGCTCTGATTTGATTAGGTTTTTGATGTTGATTATTGGCCGGAGGTTTTTCTCGCGCTCGACTACGTGGTCGAGGCCACGGTCGCGGACCCAGTTTATGGTGGTGCTGTCGATGAAGGTTGGGCGGCTGATGTGGCGGTGGTGGTGGTGGCGGTGGGGTTTTAGGACGGAGCGGAAGGGGATGTGAAAGGGAGGCATTTGGTTTCCCTGCTCTTTGGTTTTCGCAGTCTCCCTCTCCCTTTTGGGTGTGGGATGCTCAAAATGTAGCGAGGGTTTTTGGTAGGGTTTAGGATATTAGCTTAGATCTTATTTTTTATTTTTTATAATTAATGTTTTTTGGGAAACAATTCTTAATTTCCAATCTATATTTCTCATTTTAATTTGGGGCGCTCGTATTTCATCGATGCGAAGAGACCTGGTTGTTGGCACCGCTCTAGGTAACATTGCTTCTATGGTTCGGGTCGGGCCGGTTTGGATTTTTAGAAAACCCGACATGAAATTTAAAATTATCGGATTAGGTCGGGTTGGGTCTTTTTAGTATTTAAGCATGGTTGAGCCTGACCTGTTTATCTTTTTTTCGGGCTTTTAGGTATTTTTTTAGGCTCAAACATGATTATTGCAGTGCATCTGTAATCAATACATTTTAAGCTCCTTCGTTATGAGATCATTCAAATCCCAATAGTCCAACACAAAATATACTAAACAACAACCAAACATGATTATTACAGATCAAGGAAACTAAATGGATTAACCAACATCATCTGACTCAAAATGACATCAACCAACATCATCATGACATCTACTTGACTCAAAATCTCTTCCCCCAAATCTTTTATTGAGTTCATTCTTGCTCCTTATATCTCCATCAACACTCTAAATAGGTCATTCCCAAGTATTTGTAATAAGAAGTACAAACATCAATGTCCTTCAACTTGAGCAGTGATCACACACCAAAATCAAGACCAGAATCACAACAAAACAAGGTAACCTGGAGATGGGGATGCAACATGAGCCTTATTTTTTGTTTTGTTGCATTCTCTCTTTAGCCTTATTTTTTGTTTTTGCTGCCTTCTCTCTGTTTTCCTTTTAAAAACCTGAGATGAACTGGTGGTAATAGGCTCCAGGTGATCCATAATCTTAGTAATAGCGTCTTCCTTTTCTTGTTCTGCATCATGGATACCAATAAGCAATAAGAAATCATGGCTAACAACTAAGGCTGTCATTTGTAAATGGTTGTGTAAGACAAAACTGAACCTCATTACTATCAGAGCTAATATGCAGTTTAGTTAATACATGCTCTTTTTTTTAATCTGTTGTAAATAGAGATATATGAATTGAAACAAAGTTACTAATGAAGTTGGTAAACCTGTAAGAAACAAGTCACCATATAAGAAACCTTTAAGAAAGAATATGCAAGTACTATGTGATCTATCTAAATAAAGTAGAAAAGGTATAGTCAACACAAAGCAACAGAAAAAATGAAAAGAAAAGAAAAAGAGCCTACCTTCCTCCAAAGATTCATAAAACTCTATATCCTCAATAGTTAGAACATATTGACTGTTGTGGATAATCTCAGACCTAATCCAATTTTGGTAGTAGATTAAGGCCTCCATTGTCTTGGGAGTTAAAGAACTCCGAAATGGATCAATTACCCTTCTACCAGTGCTGAACGAAGATTAGGTTGCTACAGTGCTCACTTGGATGACCATCACGAAATAAAAGATGTTATTTTCATGCATTTGACAACGCTGAAGGAAAAAAATCCATACGAACCACTTTCCCATCTTTTTTCTTTACATTTATTACTCATAATATTTTTTATTATTTTAATTAACAATCTTCCAGATGATTTTCTTTGAGTGCGTCTATTGCCACCCCACAAACCGCTTTGCTTACCTTGTTCTAGGATATTTCATATGTGTATCTTGGTCTTATGTCATCAGGATATGTAATTAGAATAATACTATGTATTCCTTATCATTACCATATTAGTACTTTGTAATTCCCTATATAAAGAGCTTCTATCAATGAATAAGATGATGATTCTCTATTCTCTTACTATCTCTCATTCTCTACAATTTATACTTAATCACGTAATCATGCATTTTGTATCACATCCCGACTCTTAAATTTTTACCATATTTACTAGTTTGGTATTAATAAGAGTTTTACCGTCTTTGTAAATGAGTTTATAGTTTCAAAGGTCCCTAGAGAGGTGTTGAGGGATGATTATTTCAGAGAAATTATTCGTAGGAGAAATATTTGATGACGGTAAAAAGAGTAAATTTTAACTAGCAAAAACGTAATTTTTTTAGTAGGGTATTTTTTTTGGATGTTATTTTGAAAGGGGTTTTAAAGTTTGGACCGGGTCAAATTCTAGTCAAAAGCCCACACTCTCTTTCTCTTTTCTCCCCTCTCCCCTGAGCCTTCCCGGACCTGCCGGATACCCCAGCTTCGTCCGTCGCCGTCCGACCATCACTGACCGCCGTACTAGTCCCAAGCGGACGACCGTCTACCCAGCTTTCTTCTTAGACCGGTGAGAGCCGCTCTAGCGCCGCTGTGTGGGAGTAGGCACGTTTGGAAGCTCCGACTGTGTAGTGGAAGTCCGTCGCCAGAACTCATTTCTCCGCCCACCATCACCGATGATTCGGGTCCCATTTGGAAGTGCTCTTTGTGTGTAACAATCTCCTAGAAGG
This sequence comes from Fragaria x ananassa, assembly GCA_034370585.1. NCBI lineage: Eukaryota > Viridiplantae > Streptophyta > Magnoliopsida > Rosales > Rosaceae > Fragaria > Fragaria x ananassa. The sequence continues at coordinate 8,112,469 of CP139760.1, forward strand.
TAATTAACTAATTTGGAATGTGTAGGATGATTTTCGGTCTAGGGTTATAATTGGAGATTCTTGAATGTTTTTGTTCGATTGACCTAGTTAAGGTTGGTTTTGTGCTAGTTAGGAAAGCTGTAGAGGGAGTTAAGAGGAAGATGCTGTTAAATTTTAGTAGGTATTAGAGGTCATCAGAGTCGGCCATCGGTCGCCGCTGTTAGGAGGATTTTCATGGTTTTAAATGTATTATATTAAGGGGAGTCTATTGATGTGAAGTTTGGAATTTTTGAAGGAGTTTTGGATAGGTTTGGGATTTTTCAAAGATTGGTGAATTTTGGCGGTTAATGAGGTATAATACGGCCGTTGGATTAATATTGTTAGGATTGTAGAAGGTGATAATAAGACTGCCGATAATTGTGATGAAGTATGGATCGAAGCGAATTAAGAATAAAGAAGTTAGGCAAGGATGAGCGTGTAAAGCTCACATTCCTATTTTTAGATAAGTGTTGTTTTATAGTTGGAGATTTAATTATGGTTTTGAAACAAGACGTGAGGAGGCTCGAGCAGAATAGGCCTCGGACCGACATCAAACTTAGGCCTAATTTGTTAGTAGACTTTTGTTTTAAATGATATGCATGCAAATGGTTTATTGTTGATAAAAATCTTTTGGTTGGAGCATATAACGTCATTTTAAATTGACGATTTTATTTTATTGTTGGACAATAACCGAAAGTGAGAATTTTGGTGAACATATATTGATATATGGATATTTATGAGAATAATATGTATATAAATGCTAGCTAGCAATACGTGTTTTTCCGTCATAATGAGGTAAAATTTCATTATGGCGCGACGTGAGCATTAGACGCAAGCGTCGTAGCTTTGTACGAATTTCTATTTTTCTTATTTTTTCATAGAATTCATATAAGGAATATGGCGAGTGTGAATATATAAATTTATAAATTTATATAGTTTGGCTTGAGAGACTCGATATTTATGAGATAAAGTTTTATCACTAGAGGCATACATTCGATTTCTTTAGAAATTAAATTGGGAAACATAAATATTTATTTATTTATTTATTGGTTCATTTTATTAAATTTAGTTTTGTTCACTCACTTTAACATTTTTGAATGTTTTTTTCCTGGGCCCTTCGTTTTAAAAATGCCCAGTTTGCAGAGTTCGGGTTGACACTAGTAGGAGGTGAGGCATAGTTACCCATTTCTCCACCATTTTTCACCAGTAGGTTACATGTTTAACCTACTAGTGTATTTTCTTACTTCCTCTAGTTTTAGCAGCTCTGATTACCTTGAGGATAATGTATAATCTTTCGGTGGTGTGCTAAGACTTATGATTCTCTTTCGAATATTCGAAAGATGAAGTTTGTTATATTAGTTGGATATTTATGTGATGAATTGGAGGATGATTTTGTTGTTATTTTGTGGTGGTTGTATTTGTGGGGAGCGGGTGGCTCTAGGAGTTGAGGATGGTTGTTTCATTATAGGAGTGTATTCAAAATTTTTCAGGTTAGGGTTGTCCAGTAGGTTACATGTTTAACCTACTAGTGTATTTTCTTGCTTCCTCTAGTTTTAGCAGCTCTGATTACCTTGAGGATAATGTATAATCTTTCGGTGGTGTGCTAAGACTTATGATTCTCTTTCGAATATTTGAAGGATGAAGTTTGTTATATTAGTTGGATATTTTTGTGATGAATTAGAGGATGGTTTTGTTGTTATTTTGTGGTGGTTGTATTTGTGGGGAGCGGGTGGCTCTAGGAGTTGGGGATGGTTGTTTCATTATAGGAGTGTATTCTGAATTTTTCAGGTTAGGGTTGTCCATTTCCAAGGGAAGTTATGCCAAAATTTACGGTAAATTTTCCTTAGAGGTGGACCCCGCAGGATTTACTTTGGTTTTCAAGGTGAAATTCGGGGTGGGTCTTGACACTTTGTTCTAACCCGAGAGCCAATAGCCCACCATTTGTTTTCCAAAACCCTAAAAAGCTTTTTCGGCTCCTATGTCCGACTGCCGCCACTGCCTGTTTTCCCCGTCGCTGTCTGACATCATCGGACACCGGCTGACAATCGATCCCTTAGCCGCCGCTTGCCGACGTTTCTTGGTTTCCTCCGACTACAATTTTCGACTTCTTCAAGCGTTTGAAGTTTCGAATTCGAAATGTATGTTTTGAAACCCTAAACTTTTCCAAGTTATAACTCGGGGAGGATACAATTATTTCCTCCATTCTCCATCTCCATTCTATGCTTGGAATTTTGTGCATGTAGGTACAAATCCCAGAATTTTGTTTGCGGGTCAAGAGTGTGTTTAATCACACTTGTTTCTTTGTCAGGGTTGTGTGTGATCAACCCCGACCTTTCTCTGGATTGTGTTTGATCAATCCGAGGTCTTTTTCGAATTGTGTTTGATCAATTCACGTCTTTTTCGGGTTGTGTGTGATCAATCCATAAGACAAACCATTAAAAAATATCATTTGTGACCTCTATCAAGTTTGATAATAATTTGGTTTTGTATGCAAGAGCAATGTAATATTCTGCTCATCTGAGTTTTGACGTAGTCAATGCCCAAGGCGAATCTTCGCTAGGTATCTATGGAACCTTTTATTGAAGAGGATTAAGCCACATGTTTTGACCCCAGGTTAACAAGCTTAGATGCCGAGATTTCACATCTCATGCGCTCTAAGTCTTTGACGCGCCACATCGACAAAAGCCTTCAATGACAATCTGTGTAAAAAGTAATGACCACAATGTACTATGGAATGCACTCATGGAGCATTTCTTGAAACGTCCACCTAAGTTGAGTTACTAATTCAAGCGGATTTCTTACCACCTTAATTGACTATATATCGTCAATGATATTTCATGGCATCCTGATCGATAATCTTTAGCGGATTCAATCATCATCAAGTTCTCCAAGTTGGTTTGGAATTACCAACGAGACTTGATTTTGATCATACAATCATACAATCGCAAACAAAAATTGTATATACGCTAACGCGATAAACATATTTAGGATTGTCCCCTAATGTGGGGACAACAATATGGGTCACGACAATGGTATAAAATGCCGTGCCGATGTCTAGAAGAGAGGGGGAGGTTTCACCAGCCCTAATGGAAACACTCCCGGTCTAGACACCAATCTGTCAAAACAACTCATGCCAGCTCATGACAATGCAACCGTTATGGATCTCCGGATCACTAGTTCAAGATTGTCAAGTTCATCTTGAAATTGCGAATGCATACAAAAATGTACAAAAAATCAATATCAGGACAATCAGGTCATCCTCATGATTGCGGATTTTAAAAGATTCGAATTCTGCTCTAGCTACCCATGACTTTGACGTCATTGGCTAGACATTGATTTACTTTCCAAGCTATATATAATAAGACGTCATATCGATGTCTTTTGTTTATTCGAGACCTCGATATATACTCGCATTAGCAAATATGAATGCCTTGAGAATTTTTTCGAGAATTTTTTCTAAGTTATGAAACTATTCTCCTCTTATAGTTCATAATGATTTACAAAAAAAATGTACATTCTTACATCATCCTTAGAAACATGGGATATTATGCTGATTTTGGTCCCTTCCTTTGAAGGTGACTCATGGCACCACATCCTTAAGGAGGATCACCCACGTGTTTTTCGGTTAAGTCTTCTACCTTATAGCAGATTTTCGATCATCAACTATTCAACTAGACTCATCCAAGCTTAGAATGATGTCTTAGAATTGTCTGAAATTAAGGAGATAGTGATTTCAAGTGTGCCTCGCACTCCCGACCCTCCACGGACTTGGAGTTACCGAAAACTTTTGATTTTGGATCCCCCTACACTATTCAACCAATTTCCATCTTACAAAAGACATTGAAGACTTTTCAAAACCGGACAATCATCATCATGATCGAATCTTCTAGGTCCTCTGAGTTATTTTATGTTCATGTTAGGGAGCTTTTGCTAACTAGTCATGGAGTTTACGACCTTGGAATGATTGAAAGAACTTGGTTTTGATCATACATACGTTACTTTTGGCTAAGGCAAAAGCCTACATGCCACCTGCAAGTTTCACAGCTTCGCACATGCCAATTCTGCGAAAAACAGCAATCTATCCCTTCTGGATAGTCAACTTCGTTTAAGCTTTGTGAACAGCTCCGAATGAACCACACGGTAAGCTTCATATCATTGGAAAGCTCTACAAGTCTAGCTTTTAGAACGTTTTAGGGTTTGTCCATATCTATTTTAATGAAGAAATTATGGCTGTTTTAGTGCCCAAAGGTCATTATGTGCGAAAATTTTTATGGACTTTCAAGATTGCAGCTTTTTGTAGCTTCTTTCAATCCTTCTAAATGGTTCAAGTGAAACTATTTACTCACCTCTCTACCCTTTTTGTAGATATATCTCATAGAGATAATGAGTGCCTCGCAGATAGTGGAACTTGTCACAACATTCTAAGGAACCAGCAATTATCTCTAGATTTTGTGTCTTGTAAATTTTCTATGACGACAATAATTGAATCATACCGATCATTCAGGGATGCGGTTTAGCTTAAATCTTGATGCCTCATGGCACCATAATCAACATCATAGATGCCCTCTATGCATTGAGAGGCAACCGAACCATGTTGAGCTTTAAAGACATTCCTATTAATCGTTTTCATTTGAAAACACATTGTGAGAATGAACAAGAGTTCTTTTGTGTATATCTTCTCATGAATGCGGACTGAAATACATCATAGAGAAGTTTATGAGTCAATCTAGTGGACTGTATATCACTATGATTCAAATATCAAATCACATGTTGTCACCAAACATGATATTTGAGACACCGACTCATATAGGCTTTTGTTTGACCAAATCGGTCATCCTAGAAGAGACATAATAGTCCAATTTTGAGAAATTCTCATAGACATCCATTCTTCCGCTCAAAACGAAGACATTCGGGATCTAGCTTCTCCATGAAACATGATGGTGACGCCATGATTGTAAATGACGGCACTTTAGGGACATGGACGTCACCCGCACATGACTTGAACTTCCCGGAGGCCGTCCGATCAATTCCTCAAGCAATTGAAGTGCACCAATCTTCCCTCGATGTCTCATTGCTTATTGCTTGTTTTGAAAGCCTATTTTTTAGCTAAATTATGACACAAAAGATAATACTTCATTCTTACATCAAATTATGTAGATCATTACAACCAACTTGCGGACACCTTTTTATGTTTTATGGTATTGGTTGAAGTGTTAACACAATGGTCATGTGTTACACCATTATCTACTGTTTATGCTGCTTATACTTCTACGGGCTCACTACCCATTCGTTAAAGAAGTTTATCAGGATATAAGTTGAAGTGTCATGTACCCCATGTTCACACGCAATACGGTCTCACTGAGGCTACAACCAAGCAACTTTAGCTTATCACTCGAACATTATTGATGCGCACCAATCTTTCTATTGCGTCTTGGGGCTATGCAATATTTGCATGAAGCTTTACTATTTATCTACGACCCACCATCATTGAATATTTTTATGCTAGAACTCATGACTGTGTACGAGGATTGACACAAAATTGCAATCCTTGAGCTCGGTCGGATTGAAATGGAACTCCAATCCTTCAGCTTGGCTAGATGTTATTTATAGGTACCAAATCGCAATGTCACTGCGCACAATGATGAGTCATTTGAGATGAATAAGTTTAGGTTAGATATGAATCTCCACCTGTAATCTACTTATGTAGAAATCTTGTCAGGTGATCTCATTCACCGCTAAATTCCGGATTGTCACTTTGAGTAGACAATATTCCCGTCGTTAGGGAGAGATAAGAACACAAGTGTTCAAGTGGAACAACGTGAATTGTCATGGTTTGTCCCCACTAAGTCTCATCTTGATCCCAAATGCTTAAAGTGTTAAAGTGAGGAGATCACCTGTTGTAAATATGTCTACAAGGATTGATGTCTTACCAAGAGGACATGGCGCGACCAAAATAAGTTGGTCTTGGCCCCATCGCCATAGATGGTGTAATGGTGATGCCATATAGTGGTAAAATTGGTGTCACAATGCCGTGTGGCTCCCCAAATGAAGGGAGGCCCTTAGGTTCGATACTTTCTCGCACTAAGAAGAAAGCAAGCTTGGCACAACCTTATTCAATGATCATTGATACATAAATCCATCTCACAAAGTCTGAATTGATCGGTGATACACAAATTCATATCACGAAATCTGAATTGCGATTATTGTTAGGGAACACCTCAATGTCAAATCCACTAGTGTATATGAAGACGTGGGATAATGAGTCTACTATCGAACCACCCTTTGTTGATGGATATCAACTTAGTTGATTGGCCTAATGGAAAGATGCGATCAAGCATTAACAAAGATATAGGTCCTTAGGCAGGTGATGCCGACACTGCAAGCTAAATCCTATCAACTATGCCTTTGTTAAATAGTGTAGTGAGAACAAGAGCTAAGACTCACCTTATGGCAGAAAGTCTCTCACTAACACGCATTGGCGTCGACTACGATGATATATGCTCTCGTAATGGATGTTATTGCACTCTATTACTTTATCAGTTTGGTAGTTTTCTGAAAAATTGAACATGCAACCTATGAATGCGGTCATAATAACATCTCTACAGGATCAAAAATATACATGAAGGTCTTTAATGGACTTCCTTCATCCGAATCAAGTGGCTCCATACCACAGGAGCACGCACACTAAGTAACTACTTGATTTGGAAGAGATATGGTGAATTATGCCTTCGTGTGTTGATTCCGGATTTACATAGACTCTTGATAGATCGAGAGATGCCAATATGTATCAACATCCGAAGTTAAGAATGAAAAAGATCTTGGGAAGACACGGTCTCGAAAAGGTACTCGATGACTGTATTGATGATGATTTTCCATCAATCGGCGTGGTGCTCTAACGAAAGTGAGGCCTACATATACCCCATGATTAGTTAAAGTCTTTACTCTAAATAGAGATTCGTTGTTTTGTCTAAAGAAAGATGATAAATGTGTGTTGAGAGATGAAGTTCTCATCTAAGTAAAATAAAACGCATCAATGTACTCAACATAACACAAAAGACTTCACATCTCATTCGCTATGAAAAGTTGTAAAGCTAAGTGTAGCTATACGCCCATGCAACGCCAATGTAATGACAATAACTTCTTTTTCATACTTAATGGTATGAAAATGCCGATGTGTCTACTTTCCAAGGACACCAACCATTTCATCATAGCTATTATATTGAGTAAGTTAAATATGGCCGTTTTCGTAAAATAGGACGAATCTGTCTGATAATCTGATTTTGGCAAAACAGTCAACTTCGACGAGACTTTATGAATAGTTCATGATGAACCAGAATGTGTGTAATATACGGATGGAAAGCTAAATGTGTCATGTCTCGACCCTTAATTTTTACCTTATTTACTAGCACGATATTTTATTGTCTTCATCAGTAAGTGATTAATTTAATTGGTCCCCAGAGTGGTGTTAGGGGACGATTATTTTGATGGATTTATTCGAATGAAGAAAATGTGACGACAGTAAAAATAATAATTTTTACAAGTAAAAGGTAATTTTTATTGGGGTATTATTTTTGGGGTGTTGAATTTTAGAATGGGTATTTGTTGGTGGGTTCGGGCCAAGCCCAAACCCATTTTTTTTCCTTCTCTCTCTTTCGCGCGCCCCGCTCTCTCTCCCTCTCCCCGACCCGCCTCTGCCCAGATTTTTTCCGGCGTCCGTTCACCGCCATCTGGCCGCCCCAGACCGCTGCGCCGGTCCCAATCGATCGGCCTCCGACCCAGCTCTCATCCTAGACCGGCGAGAGGCTCCCTAGCGCCACCGATCGGAGGAAATCCCGCCCGGAAGTACCGACTGCCGAAAGGCTTCCGTCGCCGGAACTCCTTCCTCCGGCCGCCATAGCCGGCGAGCCTTTGCTCAAAGGAAAGGCCTCCTCTCGTGCAGCAATCCCTCCAAAGGTCTCCCTCCATCTCAAGCTAGGTAAGGAGAAATCGGAAATGAAAATTCTAGGGCTTTTTGTGTGCTTTCGTTCGATTGTCATAGTTAGGCTTGGAATTGGTGTTTGTGGTAGTTAGGAAAGTTGTAGAGGAGGTTGAGAGGAAGGTGATGTCAAATTTTGGTGGCATTGGAGGTCGCCAGAGCTGGCCACCGGCCACCGCTGCCGGCGGAGCCGCCGTTGGTCCCGCCGCCGGGAAAAATGTTTTTTGTAGGGATTTTTATGAGGAGTGTATTGGAATGAGTTTTATAATTTTTGGAGGAGTTTTGGATAGGTTTGGGAATTTTTGAAGTTTGGTATTTTTGGCGGATTATTAAGTTAAAATCCGGCCACGTGATTATTTAAGGTTAGAAAGGTGGAATGAGTTTAGAGGATGTCGGTTTAGAGTTTGTGGATGTTTTTGGTTGGTAGTGAATTTAAAGATTTTGGGCGATAGGCATGGTTGAGCGCGCGGAGCTCCTTTTTGATTTCGCCTGTTTTTTTTAAGCGTCGGTGTATTAATTAAGGATTTATTTATGTTTTTGGAACAAGACGCGAGGAGGCTCGAGCTGACGAGGCCTCCTACCGACATAAGGCTTAGGCCTATTTTGTGAGTGGACCTTTGTTTTAAATAATATGCTTTAAATGCTTTTTGTTGAATAATTTTCTTGTTTTTAGAAATTTCCCGAAATTGAGAATTTCGGTGATTATTCTCATATATAGTGGATTATGAGAATAGTATGTATATGATTAAATGCTAGCTAGCTATACGTGATTTTCCCTCATACTGAGGTACAATTCCAATATGGGGCGACGTGAGCGTTAGACGCCAGCGTCGTAGCCTTGTACGACTTTCTATTCTTTGAATTCATTCATAGAATTCGTACAAGGAATCAGCACGTATATATACCACTCGGACGTTTCCCCCATTCTGAGGCACAATTCCTGTATGGGGCGACGTGAGCGTTAGACGCTAGCATCGTAGTCTTGTATGTTTATCTATTTTTCAAGCTTATTCATAGATATCATACAAGAGATAGTCAAGTGTGAATACATACTGATATATATGATATTCTGGCCTGAGAGTCATTCTTTCTTAAAGTTTGGGAGTCTAGCGAGGCTAGACACCAGTTCAGAATTTCTGAGTTAAGCTTTTAAGCTATCGCTAGTAAAACATTTTTTCTTGAAAGTATTTTTGGGGAAATATTTATTTGTTGTCGGAATTGCTTTTGTCCACTCACTCTGACGTTTTTGAATATTTTTCCCTGGGCTCTTCGTTTTTAAAATGTCCAGTCTGCAGCGTTCGCGTGAGGTCTAGAAGGCGACGTCGAGGCATAGTGACCCATCTATCCGCTACATTTCGCCAGTAGGTTACATGTTTAATCTATTAGGAGATTGTTAGCTTCCGCTGTGTTTTAAATTTTTAGTAGCTCTGAATACTGTTGGGATTTTCTGTATAACTTATTCTGGCTACTTTTGGGTTGTAGCGGAGAATGTATTATTTATTTTGGTTAAATAAGTGGTTCTTTTCTGTTCTTCCGAGTTAGGGTTGTCCATTTTCAAGGGAGGTTTGCCGAGTCCTTTGGTAAATTTTCCTTGGAGGTGGTCCCCGCAGGACTCACCTCGGGTTTCAGGGTGAAATTTGGGGCGGGTCTTGACAGTTGGTATCAGAGCTCTAGGTTTCGTTTTTTGCCTCCTATTCACTATCGTATTTGCTTAAGTAGCCGTAGTGTCTATAGAGAGATGATCCGACCGCGGCAGATTATCAGTAGTTTATGCTTTGGATACTATGTGTTATTGGGTATGTGTGATAGTTCCATTAGTCTTGTTTATAGACTACTAAAATCTTCCTCCTCAGGTACTATGCCTCCTAGGCGCCGACCCCGTGTGGTTACCTCGTCCAACGCCAATGAGGGTGATGATGTGAGAGGATTAGTCGATTCTATTGGGGACATGTTGAGAGGTGCTTTGGATAGGGTTCAACATCCTCGATCTCTGAGGAAGAAAGATGTGATTTCGAGTTGCCTGATTTCAGCTGTGGCTGCCAGGAAATTGTTTAATGGCTGTCAGGCATTCTTAACTCATGTGGTGGATGCAAGTATAAGAGTGTTGGAAGTGGGGGATATTCCTGTAGTAAGAGAGTTCTTGGATGTGTTTCCCGAGAACTTGCCTTGTTTGCCTTCTGTAAGGGAGATAGATTTTTCTATCGAGTTGCTTCCTGGAACTATGTCTATCTTTCAGGCACCTTACAGAATGGCTCTAGCCCAATTGAAAGAGTTGAAGACTCAATAGCAGGAGTTGGTAGATAAGGTATTTATTCGGCCAAACATGTGTCCATGGGGTGCCCGGTGTTGTTTGTTAAGAAAAAGGATGGCACCATGAGACTACGCATTAATTATAAGAAGCTAAATCAAGTCACAGTGAAGAATAAGTATCAGTTGCCTCGTATTGATGATTTGTTTGATCAGTTGAAGGGTGCTTTTGTTTTCTCAAAGATTGATATGAGATCTGGTTATCATCAGTTGTGGATCCGAGAGGGTGACGTAACTAAGACCGCTTTTCGATCACGCTATGGTCATTATGAGTTTCTGGTGATGCCTTTTGGACTTTCTAATGCACCTGCGGCGTTCATGGATCTCATGAATAAGGTGTTCAGTCCATATCTTGACCTCTTTGTGATCGTGTTCATAGATGATATTTTGGTATACTCAAAAAGTGAGAAAGAGCATGCCAAACATCTAAGATTGATATTGCGGACTATGAGAAATGCTCAGTTGTTTGCCAAGTTCAGCAAGTGTGAGTTTTGGCTGGATAAAGTGGGGTTTCTAGGTCATGTAGTTTCAGCTGAAGGTGTTAGTGTAGATCCCCAGAAGGTGGAAGCGGTGTCAAGTTGAAAAAGACCTTCCTCTGTGACGGAGATTCGTAGTTTCTTGGGGTTAGCAGGTTATTATCGACGATTTGTGCAAGACTTTTCAAAGATTGCAGCTCCACTCACAAGATTGACCAAGAAGGGAGTTAAGTTTGAATGGTCAGATCAGTGTGAGGAAAGTTTTCAAGAATTAAAGAATCGCCTGACGAGTGCTCTTGTTTTGGCACTTCCAGATGATAGTGGGGAGTATGTGGTCTTTTGTGATGCTTCTAGATGAGGTCTAGGCGGGGTTCTAATGCAGCATGAAAGAGTGATTGCCTACACTTCTAGACAATTGAAGCCGCATGAGGTGAATTATCCCACTCATGATTTAGAGCTTGTAGCAGTAGTTTTTGCTCTCAAGTTGTGGAGACACTATCTTTATGGAGCGAAGTGTCAGATTTTTACCGATCACAAGAGTCTTCGGTATGTGTTCACTCAAAGGGAGTTGAATATGAGGCAAAGAAGGTGGATGAAGTTGATCAGTGATTATGATTGCACTATTGAGTATCATCCAGGAAAAGCTAATGTGGTAGCTGATGCTCTTAGTCGCAATCCCTCCATATCTTTGTTTCATCTGAAGATGGTTCGAGTTCCACTTCTATGTGAGTTGCAAGCTACATGAGTGGATTTAGCAGTGGATGAAGTGGGTGCCTTGGTAGCTAGTTTCCATGTGAGGCCAGTTTTGGTTGATTCAATGCGGGAAGCGTAGTATAATGATCCTTTCATAGTTCGGTTGATAGAAATAGCTGCGAATGGAGCCGCCGTAAATTTTTCAGTGAGAATGGATGAAACTTTGTTGTTCAAAAATAGGTTCTGTGTTCCAAAGAGGAATGAAGAGTTAAAGAATAAGTTAATGGAGGAAGCTCATAGTTCTGCATATGCTGCTCACCCGGGGAGTACAAAGATGTATCGGACTTTGAAGGATTAATATTGGTGGCCTAACATGAAGAGGGAAATTGTAGCTTTTGTGAGTAGATGTCTGATTTGTTAGCAAGTGAAAGCTGAAAGGCAGAAACCTTCAGGGTTGCTTGAGCCATTGCCGATTCCAGTGCGGAAGTGGGACAACATCACCATGGATTTTGTCTTCAGTTTACCTCGTACCCGTGAAGGGCATGACGATATTTGGGTGATTGTGGATAGACTCACCAAATCTGCTCATTTCTTGCCGGTGGGAAAGAAGTATACACTAGATAAATTGGCTGAGCTGTATGTTGGTGAGATTGTGAGACTTCATGGCGTACCTGAATCCATAGTGTCAGATCGGGATCCTAGATTTGCTTTTGAATTCTAGGGAGCTCTTCAGGCAACTTTAGGTACCCGACTACACTTTAGCACTGCTTTTCATCCTCCGACTGATGGGCAATCAGAGAGGACTATCCAGACTTTGGATGATATGTTGAGAGCGTGTGCCTTGCAGTTCAGGGGGAGTTGGGATAAGAACCTTTCTCTGATGGAGTTTGCCTATAATAATAGCTTCCATTCGAGTATTGGTATGGCTCCCTTTGAGGCACTTTATGGGAAGCAGTGTAATACGCCCTTGTGTTGGAATGAAGTCAGAGAAAGAGAGCTTTGTGGTCCTGAGATTATCCATGACACAAATGAGAAGATCAAGGTGGTCAAAGATAGACTCAAGGCCGCTCAGAGTAGGCAAAAGAGTTATGCAGATGTCCGTTGGAATGACCTTGAGTTTCAAGTGGGCGATTGGGTATTTCTGAAATTATCTCCTTAGAAAGGGGTAGTTCGTTTCGGTAAGCGTGGGAAGCTTAGTCTGAGGTATATTGAGCCTTATGAGATAATAGAGCGAGTTGGCCCTCTTGCTTATCAGTTAGTTTTGCCTCCGGAGTTGTCCAGGATACATAATGTGTTTCAAGTATCCATGCTTCGCAAGTATATTGCCGATCCTTCTCATGTGCTTGAAGAGCAACCGATTAGTTTGCAGAAGGATTTGTCCTATGAAGAGGAGCCGGTTCAGATTCTTGATCAAAAGGAGCAAATGCTTAGGAATAAGTTAATCCCACTTGTCAAGGTGCTTTGGAGAAGCCACCAAGTAGAGAAAGCTACTTGGGAGTCAGAGGAGCGAATGAGACTGCAATATCCTTTCCTCTTTGATTAGTAAATATGTAAATTTCGAGGACGAAATTTTTATAAGGAGGGGAGAATTGTCACGCCCCGACCCTTAATTTTTACTTTATTTATTAGCACGGTGGTAATAAGAATTTTACCGTCTTCATCAGTAAGTGATTAATTTAATTGGTCCCCAGAGTGGTGTTAGGGGACGATTATTTTGATGGATTTATTCGAATGAAGAAAATGTGACGACGGTAAAAATAGTAAATTTTGCTAGTAAAAGGTAATTTTTATTGGGGTATTATTTTTTTCCTTCTCTCTCTCCCGCGCACCCCGCTCTCTCCCACTCCCCGACCCGTCTCTGCCCAAAATTTTTCCGGCGTCCGTTCACCGCCATCCGGAAGACCCAGACCACCGCGCCGGTCCCAATCGGTCGGTCTCCGACCTAGCTCTCATCCTAGACTGGCGAGAGGCTCCCTAGCGCCGCCGATCGGAAGAAATCCCGCTCGGAAGTTCCGACTTCCCAAAGGCTTCCGTCGCCGGAACTCCTTCCTTCGGCCGCCATAGCCGGCGAGCCTTGGCTCAAAAGAAAGCCCTCCTCCCGTGTAGAAATCCCTCCAAAGGGCTCCCTCCATCTCGAGCTAGGGAAGGAGAAATCGGAAATGGAAATTCTAGGGCTTTTTGTGTGTCTTCGTTCGATTGGCATAGTTAGGCTTGGAATTTGTGTTTGTGGTAGTTAGGAAAGTTGTAGAGGAGGTTGAGAGGAAGGTGCTGTCAAATTTTGGTGGGCATTGGTGGTCGCCGGAGCTGGCTGCCGTCCGCCGTTGCCGCTGCCGTCGCCGGGAAAAATGTTTTTTGTAGGGATTTTTATGAGGAGTGTATTGGAATGAGTTTTATAATTTTTGGAGGAGTTTTGGATAGCTTTGGAAATTTTTAAAGTTTGGTATTTTTGGCGGATTATTAAGTTAAAATTCGGCCACGTGATTATTTAAAGTTAGAAAGGTGGAAGGTTTTTAGAGGATGTCAGTTTAGAGTTTGTGGAGGTTTTTGGTTGGTAATGAAATTTAAGATTTTGGGCGATAGGCTTGGTTGAGCGCGAGGAGCTCCTTTTTCATTTCGTCTACTTTCTTTAAGCGTCGGTGTATTAATTAAGGATTTATTTATGTTTTTGGAACAAGACGCAAGGAGGCTCGAGCTAACGAGGCCTCCGACCGACATCAGGCTTAGGCCTATTTTGTGAGTGGACATTTGTTTTAAATAATATGCTTTAAATGCTTTTTGTTGAATAATTTTTCTGTTGTTAGAAATTTCCCGAAATTGAGAATTTCGGTGATTATACTCATATATAGTAGATTATGAGAATAATATGTATATGATTAAATGCTAGCTAGCTATACGTGATTTTCCCTCATACTGAGGTACAATTCCAGTATGGGGCGACGTGAGCGTTCGACGCCAGAGTCGTAGCCCTGTACGACTTTCTATTCTTTGAATTCATTCATAGAATTCGTATAAGGAATCAGCACGTATATATACCACTCGGACGTTTCCCCCATTCTGAGGCACAATTCCAGTATGGGGCGACGTCAGCGTTAGACACCAGCCTCGTAGTATTGTATGCTTATCTAATTTTTTGAGCTTATTCATAGATATTTTGTACAAGAGATAGTCGAGTGAGAATACATACTGATATATATGATATTCTAGCCTGAGAGGTATTCTTTCTTAAAGTTTGAGAGTCTAGCGAGGCTAGACACCAGTTCAGAATTTCTGAGTTAAGCTTTTAAGCTATTGCTGGTAAAACATTTTTTCTTGAAAGTATTTTTGGGGAAATATTTATTTTTTGTCGGAATTGCTTTTGTCCACTCACTTTGACATTTTTAAATATTTTCCCCTGAGCTCTTCGTTTTTAAAATGCCCAGTCTGCAGCGTTCGCGTGAGGTCTATAAGGCGACGTCGAGGCATAGTGACCCATTTATCCGCTACATTTCGCCAGTAGGTTACTTGTTTAATCTACTAGGAGATTGTTAACTTCCGTTATGTTTTAAATTTTTAGTACCTCTGAATATTGTTGGGATTTTCTGCATAACTTATTCTGGCTACTTTTGGGTTGTAGGGGAGAATGTTTTATTTATTTTGGTTAAATAAGTGGTTCTTTTCTGTTCTTCCGAGTTAGGGTTGTCCATTTTCAAGGGAGGTTTGCCGAGTCCTTCGGTAAATTTTCCTTGGACGTGGTCCCCGCTGGACTCACCTCAGGTTTCAAGGTGAAATTCGGGGCGGGTCTTGACAAAATGAGTGTAGTTTCTAAAACTGTTTACGTTTCATTCATACGTATTTCTTAGAGGAAGTTACGATTGTTCTAGTACCCCTTGGTCATGCAGCGTGAAAATCTGATTTCCAATGCAAACTTATGTTTTGTGTTCACAAGCGGCCTTCTCCTCAAGATTTAAGTGTAAAAGATCGTTTGAGGACAATACAACGTGATCTAGTTAATCATTGCCTAATGCCACATTTGAAGACATGTTAAAGAGCATTGACATGCTAAGTTTTTGAAATTTTTGTGATTAGTAAGTATGATGAAGAGTCATATGATTGATGTAAAGATCAGGGGGAGATGCGAACTTTAGGTGGAGTCTAGCACATATATGTCACTATCAAATGTGAAGGGTGCGTTGTACTCATTTTCTCCTACGATCAAGGTTTAGTTTTTCTCCCACAAGGTTTTTGTTCCTTGACTAGGTTTTTAACGAGGCGACATATCAGCATCACTGGCATACCGGCGCGTAGCACAAGGGCAAGTTTTTTAAAATATTCCATATGTGTGTCTTGACCTTATGCCATCAGAATACGTAGTTAAAATATGACTATGTATTCCTTATCATTACCATATTGGTACTTTGTAATTCCCTATATAAATGGCTCCTATCAATGAATAAGATGATGATTCTCTATTCTTTTGCTATCTCTCATTCTTTACAATTTATACTTCATCACACCCCACATTTTCTTTACACCCTGAAAAACACATTTTATGATATGTTCTTAATGTATTTTTGACCTTATTTAGCTTCGTTATTTTCTTAATAATGTCATTTCTAGCTTGTTTCTGTGTTGTAGGTCGAAAAAGATAGTTTTACACAAAAGAAGGCTAAAACGTAAGAATTGAGAAAACTCCTAGTCAAAGGTGGATTCCTGGTGTAGCAAGGAGTCTCATTAAGTCACAAAATTTGAGGATAAGTCATTTAGGAAACTTTCCTGTTTTAAAAAGGGAAACTTGCCTATTTCATTTTAAGAAACTTTCTTAATTTGATTTAGGAAACTTACTACTTTTGAATCTTTCCTATACTGACTTTCCTAAACTATTTAGGAAACTTTTTTTCCTTATGAGACAGGGAAACCTTTTGAAGTCAGGAAACCTAATACAACTTGGAATATGAATTCTTCTAATGTGTTTAAAAAGAGAAGGACGAAAATTCTGCAGCAATGAAAGGATTTATCTGTGCTAATATAAATCAGAGAATTAAAGGAGATCCTTTCCTTTAATTTCATTGTTTGAATTCTGAGTATTCCTGACTTATTTATTTGATTATTTCTCTTACAGGAACCTTAATTGCGCATCCAGAAGAAAGGGAAATCAAAGATTTTCATCAAAGGTCTGATTGAAGTTCTCTTATAGGAACCCTAATTGCGCATCCAGAAAAAAGGGAAATCAAAGATTTTCATCAAAGGTCTGATTGAAGGCAGGAGAAGGAAGGTTTTCCATTGCTATGATTTCCTTTGGAGAACAAGAAATGTACATGGTCCTTATTCAAGCCTCATGCAATGAATTACTACACAAGACATTCTAGAGAATTCTGGGGAGTTCTAAATCAAGATTTAAAGCAATAATTCACCACCGTTGGATCATAAATTAATCAAGGGCTAGGAGGATAGCTAGGGTTCGGCCAGACCACTATATAAAGGAGCATAGAGCAACGCTTTCATCATCACTTCTTCCACCAAAAATTCAGAAAACTCTTGCTCTCAGTGTCCTCCCAAGCCGTGCATCCTCACGAGAAGAAGAAAACAGACGGCAGTCCTTAGATCTTCCTCAAGTTGCTGCCTTGAAGTCTTGACGTGTAGCTGCACTCTACGATCTCGGAAAGGCCTTTCGAAGAACAATAAAAGTGTAACCATGTTTCATAAACTTTGCGTAGTTTGTTTTCTGTTTGGATTTCGAATTGCTTGGTATGAAGACATGAGTTAGTAGTTATCTAAATTGGTTATGCATGAATTTATAAAGTTTTGTTCTTAGATTGGTTATGAAATTTTCGTAACTTATTCCTGTGACATTCTTGTTGTAGGAAACTTATGATCTGGTTTATAAATTACTAACTTCTGCAGGGTTGGTAGTGTTATCGATTTGTGTTAAACCGCTAAGGCAAACATCAATTGATTAAGTGGCAAAAGTTTAGATTCATGGGAATGGGTCAGGTTTTGATCATGAGTTGCATGTGAATTGTTTAAGCTCTAAGATAAACATGTTTACATGTTTGAATTCTTCTATGAACTTAATGATTCATATTATATGTTGTATGGTTGCACTGAGTATTAACATGATATATTGCATGGAATTTTCTGTGTTTGGAGCTGATCAAAACATAGGATACTTAAACAGATTCTTATATGTTATATGACTGCTACGATGTGTAATTCTGAATTCGTTTCTTCTTACTTGATTAACATGATTTTAAGTTATGTAGATTGAAGCAATATGTTACATGATTTTATATGTTTCTATGTGGAATGATGTTGATCACCAGTATATAGTAGTTTAGAATCTTTTCTTTATTGTTTTCGTAGGAATGTTAGTAAACAAACTCTCAAAATCCCCCCTTTTTACCTTGTATCATATGTATATTTATAAATAAATACTTGTATTAATAATTACTAACTCTTTTTACTATTGTTCGCAGGAGAGCCCTTAGTCCCCGGCTATAACGATACCCCGCTTATTCTATACTACAATGCTGGGTTTTTTTTTAATTGAGAACGTCCCGGTCATGGAATGCGCATCAATTTTGGCGCCGTTGCCGGGAACCATAAAGTCTCTTGTTTATAATGCGTCATTTTAATTATATTTGTTTTTACTTAGACAATTTTGATTAACGGTTGTTTGTTTTATCTATTTTCAAATTTATATCTTGGGTTCTAAACCATTGGAATAGAGTAAGGTCACTTTAGTTCATAGGGACCTAAACCCTTCATTAGTACCTTGTCAAAGGACTCTTGAGGTTGAGGGCGGTCCTTATTAACTCTTGTAGAGCCGTCAAACACATGAGTGCTTCCTAGTTGATTAAGGGGCATATTGGGTGGTGTCTAGGCCCGAGTAAGCGACAGGGACCAAAACTGGGCTTCAAAGGATTATAGACTATGCGTAAGCGCGATTGGGGTTTCGACCTCCATAGCCCATTAAAACGAAGTCCTACCAGCCCGTTTTCACTTTGACTTGGCCATCCAAGCCTTTTGAAACCACGAAATGTATTTATGTCTGGACGTAATACCTAGGTCGTACGCCACTATGGTTTACTTATTAAGATGTGAGTTTGAGAGTAAATAAAATTTTTACCTTTTAACTTTTAACTTTAAGAAAATGTTATTTTTACACTAAGGTATATTGGATCAAACATGTCTTTGGAAAAGGGTAGTTGTTTCAGTCCCATTGCACATCGAGGTCCTCTGTTCTCGTACCTAAGTGTTAAAGAGATAAAATTAACTTAGACTTAAGACTTAATTATTGTAAATGTTGAGTTTCTTCATCAACATAGTCGCATTCTTATTCAATTTCCATTTCATTCACATTTCACATACTAACACGCCTCCCCTTTCCTTTGAATTCCAGGAAATATCATATGGCTAAAGGAACTTAGTCGATCAAGGACCTCACGTCCTTCACATGCATGGTAGTTCCCACTTTCACTAAAGATTTCCATGGAGATGCTACATAGATTGGACGTGAAGTGACCAGCAATGAGTAGAAGATGATTGACCATCATTTTTAAACTCAAGCATTTAAGGTGAATGACCACCTGGTGAAGCCTAACTTTGAGGCTTTAGAGGAACACATTGTGGAGGAAGTACCCTTCCAAGATACGCCATTCACACAGAGCTAAAATATAGGTGCAAGTGTAGGCTGAAAGACTATAAACAGTAAGTGCTGCTTGGGAGGCAACCCAATTCAATCGTAGCTGTGGAGGAGCCATCAACGAAGATTTGTCTTCTTGAACTCTTCCTTTATTTTTTTTTCCATTTTGTTTGTCGTTTTTATTAATTTGGTAATGTCGTTTTTATGAATCCATGTTCCATGCTTTTATTCTATGTTGCATGCTAAATCTTGTTCTACATTGAGGACAATGTAGAGTTTAAGTGTGGGGGAAGGATTTACATGTTTATTGAGTCTTATATTGAAAAACACAAAAAACAAAAAATGTCAAAAATTTAAAATTTTTCATTTGCTTTTTGAGTCTTTTGTTTGTTTTTGAGTTATAGGAACACTTAACTATCTATGATGACTATAATCTCTGAAATTATGGTTAAGATCACAAGATGATTTCTAACTGATATTCGGTTGTTAATTGCAATGAATGGAAATCATATGAAACGTAGTGGATATGATTTGAATCTCTGGTACAAAAATGAGCATGCTAAGACAAGTTTTTGATTCATATGACCTTAAATATGAGCTTTTGAGCCTATATATGTGTTATTCTTTTTTAGTGTTCATTGAAATATTCTGATTCATTTTCTTGGCTATAATTTTTGCAAACCTCATTATTCTTTCAATTTGATTGATTGCTCATCATAGCTCATCATTGCAAACCTCATTAAACATAAAATGCTCTGATTTTGGAAAGGATAAATGTAACTTTTTAGGATGATCTCCAGTGCCAAATACACTTGTGTCCCTATTTGTGTGCGCTGCACACCCCTTAGTTTAAGCCCCTATGAGCTCACGTTAAGCCTTTCTTTCATCACCTATGTAATTTTTACTTGAGCTTAGTACAACATATCTCTGCCTTTGTCCTTTGGGCCTAGTAGAGCATTTTGTGTGAAGACTACTTGAAGTGACGATGAAGAGCAAGTGTGGGGGAATGAGCTTCTGTAATGTCTTTTTTGTATAAAAGAAAAGAAAATGCCATGAAAAGAATAAAAAGAAAATAAAGAACAAAATTCCGGCAGAAAAAGAAAAGAAATATTGGACATACTCTTTGTTTGTGAATAAGGAGTTGTGATGTAAATGGAAGGCCTAAAATCGAAATATTTGGCCTTTGTTCTGTTCATTTTGTGTAAGGAGGTGCAGTGACGTTTTTGGAGGAACAAAAGATGTCTTGATCCTTGTTTTGGCGACATAAGGCGTTCGATTGTTAGGATCTACCCCGAATTTCCCTCTTGATAATGGGTAACACTAACTACAAGAAGAATCACCAAACCTAACTCAAAAATAGTTCCCAACAATATCCATAAATATAAACTCTCAAATAAATAAATGAATTTTTTTCAACAGCTCTTAACACACTTAAACCATCCCATAATATTAAGAGCATCAATGAGAGAAACAACATCATAGGTTAAACTCGTAACCTATATGGGAAATGTCAAGACCCGCCCCGAATTTCACCCCGAAACCCGAGATGAGTTCTGTGGGGACCACCTCCAAGGAAAATTTACCGAAAACTCGGCAAACCTCCCTCGAAAATAGACAACCCTAACTTAAGAATTTAAGAACCACCTTTTTTGTTCCAAAATAAATAAATCCTCCGCTACATTCCAAAAGTAGTCAGAATACCAAATTACACCGAAGAATTCCAAAAGTATTCAGAGCTACTAAAATAAAATAAAATACAGCAGAAGCTAACAAACCCCTAGTAGATTAAACAGGTAACCTACTGGCGAAATGTAGCTGATAGATGGGTCACTATGCCTCGACGTCTTCTGCTAGACCTCACGCGAACTCTGCAGACTGGGCATTTTTAAAAACGAAGAGCCTAGGGGAAAATATTCAACACGTCAGAGTGAGTGGACAAAACGATTTCCGTCAACAAATAAATATTTCCCTAAAATGCTTTCATCAGTGGCAAAATACAAAGGCTCCACTGGAAAAATTCTGAACTAGGGTCCAGCCTGGCTAGACTCCTAAACTTTAAGAAAATGCCTCTCAGGCTTAGATATTATATATAGTATGTATGCACACTCGCTTGACCCTTTGCACGATATCTATGAACAACTTGAATAAGGTAGATATCATACAAAGCTACTATGCTTGCGTCTAACGCTCACATCACCCCACATCGGAATTGTACCTCGCATATGGGGGAAACCGGCCGAGTGGTAATATATACGTGCTTACTCCATGTACGAAATCTTTGAATAAATAAATGCAAAATTAGAAAGTGGTACAGGGCTACGACGCTCGCGGCAAACGCTCACGTCAAACGCTCACGTCACCCATACCGGAATTGTACCTCGCGTATGGGGGAAATCATGTATAGCTAGCTAGCATTTAATCATATACATACTATTCTTATATAAGAGTATAATCACTGAAATTCTCAATTTCGAGAAATATCCAACAACAGAAAAATCATTCAAAACGATAAAGCATTTCGAACACAATATTTAAAACAAAGGTCCACTCACAGGTTAGGCCCTAAGCCTGATGTTGGTCGGAAGTCTCTTCCGCTCGAGCCTCCTCACGTCCTATTCCATATAAATAAAACCTTAAATAAAACACCAACGCTTAAAGCAAAACATGCATAACTAAATATGTTTCGCGCTCAACCAAGCCTAACACTCCAAAATCTTAAATCCACTGCCAACCTCAAAACTCCACAAATTTTTATCGACATCCTCAAAATCACTTTCCACCAAATAAAATTCAATGGCCGGATTATAAATTAATAATCTATCAAAATACCAAACTTCAACAATTCTTAAACCTATCCAAAACTCCTCCAAAAATTCTAAAACTTATTCCATTAAACTCCTCACATTTTTCTTCACCAAAAACATTTTCTCGGCGGCGGCGCCGGCAGCGGCTCCGCTGGCAGTGGCGTCCGGCGACCAACTCCGGCAACCTCCGATGGTCACTAAAATTTGGCAGCATCTTCCTCTCAACCTCCTCTACAACATTCCTAACTGCCACAAACTCCAATTCTAAGCCTAACCATGTCAATCGAACACAAACACACAATAAAGCCCTAGAATTTCAAATTCCGATTTCTCCTTACCTAGCTCAAGACGGAGCGAGCCCTTTGGAGGGATTGAAGCACGGGATGAGGGCTTCCTTTTGAGCCAAGGCTCGCCGGCTATGGCGGCCGGAGGAAGGAGTACCGGCGAAAAAACGATTTCGGCAGTCGGGGCTCTCGGCGTCGATTCCTCCTTCACGGCGGCGCTAGGGGGGCTGCCACCGGTCTAGAACTACAGCTGGGATGGAGACCGACCGTTTGGGACCGGTGCGGCGGGCTGGGGCGGTCGGACGGCAGCGAACGGGCGGCCGGAAAATCTCAGTAGAAACTGGGCTCGGGGAGACAAACCTGGAGAAAGAGAGAGAAAGAAAAGAGGAAGAAATGGGTTGGGCTCGGCCTAGCCGGTCCAACACCATTTTTAACCCAAATACTAAAAATTCAACACCCCAAAATAATACCCCAATAAAATTACCTTTTACTAGCAAAAATTACCATTTTTTACCGTCGTCATAATTTCTTCCTTAGAATAATCCCACAAAATAATCGTCCCCTACACCTCTCTGGGGATCAATTATATTGACGAAACACGGTAAAATTCTTATTACCACTATGCCAGTAATAAAGATAAAAATTATGGGTCGGGGCGTCACAATTCTCCCCTCCTAATAAAAATTTAGTCCTCGAAATTTACAAACTCGCTACTCAAAGAGATAAGGATATTGCTGCCTCATTTGCTCCCTCGGTCTAGAATCTGAACCGGCTCCTCTTCATAGGACAAATCATTCTGCAAACTAATCGGCTGCTCTTCCAGCACATGAGAAGGATCGACAATATACTTGCAAAGCATGGATACATGGAACACATTATGTATCCTGGACAACTCTGGAGGCAAAGCTAACAGATAGGCAAGAGAGCCAACTCGCTCTATTATCTCATAAGGCCCAATATACCTCGGACTAAGCTTCCCACGCTTGCCAAAACGTACTACCCCTTTCCAAGGAGATAGTTTCAGGAACACCCAATCACCTACTTGATACTCAAGGTCCTTCCTGCGGACATCTGCATAACTCTTTGTCTACTCTGAGCAGCCTTGAGTCTATCCCTGACCACCTTGATCTTCTCATTTGTGTTATGGATAATCTCAGGACCACAAAGCTCTCTTTCTCCGACTTCATTCCAACATAATGGCATACGACACTGCCTCCCATAAAGTGCCTCAAAGGGAGCCATACCGATACTCGAATCGAAGCTATTATTATAGGCAAACTCCATCAAGGAAAGGTTCTTATCCCAACTCCCCCTAAACTGCAAGGCACAAGCTCTCAGCATATCCTCCAAAGTTTGGATAGTCCTCTCTGATTGCCCATCAGTCTGAGGATGAAAAGTAGAGATGAAGTGTAGTCGGGTACCTAAAGCTGCTTGAAGAGCTCTCCAAAATTTAGAAGCAAATCTAGGATCCCGATCTGACACTATGGATTCAAGCACGCCATGAAGCCTGACAATCTCATTCACATACAGCTCAGCTAATTTATCCAGCGAATACTTCTTTCCCACCGGTAAGAAATGAGCAGATTTAGTGAGTCTATCTACTATCACCCAAATACCGTCATGCCCTTCACGGGTATGAGGTAAACTGAAGACAAAATCCATGGTGATGTGGTCCCACTTCCACACTGGAATAGGCAACGGCTCAAGCAACCCTGAAAGTTTCTGCCTTTCAGCTTTCACCTGCTGACAAATCAGACACCTACTCACAAAAGCTGCAATTTCCCTCTTCATGTTTGGCCACCAATAATAATTCTTCAGAGTCCAATACATCTTTGTACTCCCCGGGTGAGCAGCATAAGCAAAACTATGAGCTTCCTCCATTAACTCAATCTTTAACCCTTCGTTCCTCTTTGGCACACAAAGCCTACTTATGAACAACAACGACCCATCTCTTCTTACCGAAAAATTTACGACGGCTCCATTCGCTGCTCTTTTTATCAACCGAACTATGGAAGGATCATTATACTGTGCCTCCCGTACTTTATCAACCAAAACTGGCCTCACATGGAAACTAGCTACCAAAGCACCCACTTCATCCACCGCTAAATCCACCCCTATAGCTCGCAGCTCACAAAGAAGTGGAACTCGAACCATCCTTAAGTGAAACAAAGACACAGAGGGATTGCGACTAAGAGCATCAACTACCACATTAGCCTTTCCTAGATGATACTCTATAGTGCAATCATAATCACTGATCAACTCCATCCACCTTCTTTGTCTCATATTCAACTCCCTTTGTGTGAACACATACCGAAGACTCTTGTGAATGGTAAAAATCTGACACTTGGCTCCATAAAGATAGTGTCTCCACAACTTGAGAGTAAAAACCACAGCTGCAAGCTCTAAATCATGAGTGGGATAATTCACCTCATGCGGCTTCAATTGCCTAGAAGCATAAGCAATCACTCGATCATATATACTGCATTAAAACCCCAACTTGACCTGGTCTAGAAGCATTGCAAAACACCACATACTCCCCGTTATCATCCGGAAGTGCCAAGACCGGAGCACTAGTCAAGCGGTTCTTTAATTCTTGAAAACTTTGCTCACACTGATTTGACCACTCAAACTTCACTCCCTTCTTGGTCAATCCAGATAGTGGAGCTGCAATCTTTGAAAAGTCTTGCACAAAATGCCGATAATAACCTGCTAACCCCAAGAAACTACGAATCTCAGTCACAGTTGTGGGTCTTTTCCAATTAGACACCGCTTCCACCTTCTGGGGATCCACACTAACACCTTCAGCTGAAACTACATGACCCAGAAAACCCACCTTATCCAGCCAAAACTCACACTTGCTGAACTTGGGAAACAACTGAGCATTCCTCAAAGTCTGCAATATTAATCTTAGATGTTTGGCATGCTCCTTCTTACTTTTCAAGTACACCAAAATATCATCTATGAACACGATCACGAAACGGTCAAGATATGGACTAAACACCCTATTCATGAGATCCATGAACGCCGCGGGTGCATTAGTAAGTCCAAAAGGCATCACCACAAACTCATAATGACCATAGCGTGATCGAAAGGCAGTCTTGGCTACGTCACTATCCCGAATCCGCAACTGATGATAACCAGATCTCAAATCAATCTTTGAGAACACCGAGGCACCTCTCAACTGATCAAACAAATCATCAATGCGAGGCAACGGGTACTTATTCTTCACTGTGACTTGATTCAACTTCCTATAATCAATGCATAGTCTCATGGTGCCGTCTTTCTTCTTAACAAACAACATCGGAGCACCTCATGGAGACATGCTAGGCCGAATAAAACCCTTATATACCAACTCCTGCAATTGAGTCTTCAACTCTTTCAATTCCGCTGGAGCCATTCTGTAAGGTGTCTGAGAGATAGGCATAGTTCCAGGATGCAACTCGATAGAAAAGTCTATCTCCCTTACAGGAGGCAAACCAGGCAAATCCTCGGGAAACACATCCGGAAACTCTCTTACTACAGGAATATCTCCCACTTCCAACACTCCTATACTTGCATCCACAACATGAGCTAAGAATGCCTGACAGCCTTTATTTAATAATCTCCTGGCAGCCACAACTGAAATCAGGCAACTCGAAATCACATCTCTTTCCCCCTGAAAAACAACCTCAACACCATCTAGACTTCGAAGCACTACTTCCTTTCGGAAACAATCTACCAAAGCTCTATAAGACTCTAAGAAGTCCATCCCCAAGATCACATCAAAATCCACCATATTTAGAGGTATCAAATCGGCCTTGAAATTAAATCCCTCTACTAGCACTTCACAACCACTAAACACCCAATCTATCCTCATCACCTCACCAGAGGGTAGAGAAACATGCCACTCGCCTGAAAGAGACGATGATGGCACATTGGCATGAAGGGTGAATCTACTAGACATAAATGAATGCGTGGCTCTAGGATCAATTAAAGTAAAAGCTGGCTGACCAAAAATTAACAACGTACCAATGATGACATATGGAGAAGTACGACCCTCCTCCTGGGTCATAGCATGAAGTCTAGCGCGAGTCATGGGACGTCCACGCTGACCACTCCCCTGCTGAGAACCACCCCTGGCTGCTAAACCACCACGAGAAAAACCACTGGAGCCTCTAGCTGAAAACTGACCGCCTTGCTGAGAAAGGGCGGTCCTCTGTGCCAACAAAGGACAGTCTCTCCTGAAATGATCCATACCACCATACTCAAAGCATCCAGAAGACTGCTGCTGACTAAAAGAAAAATTCTGACCACCAGAAGATCCCCCTTTGGAACTACCACCAGCACTAAATTGGCCGGCCTGCTGCCTACCCAACTGGCTCTTAGAGCGTCCCCTGAAATACCCTCTATTTCTGCCCCGAGGACCATAACCCGATCCTCCACTACTGCCACTGCCCGCTGAAGATCCAGAAGCGGACGATGAAGCAGCCTTCTTAGATGGACCTTGACTGGGACCACTGAAATCTCGAGGCCGAGCTCTATAAGTCCCCTTGGTCTCGATGGCCATAGCTGCCCCAACTGCATCAAGGAAGGTCAGATAGACAGCACCAACCATCGTGTCTGCAAACACTCCTCTAAGCGCATCAACAAACATACCAATTCTGGTCTTCTCATCAGGAATCAAATGGGGCACATGATAGCTCAAAGTGGTGAACCTCTGCTCAAACTCAATGACTCCCTCATCGTCTCTCTTTTTCATATTTAGAAAGTCTGATTGGATCCTACTACGATGAGAGTGGTTGAAATACTGACCCAAGAAGAGCGCCTTAAACTGCTCCCAAGTCATAGTCTGAGCACCATCATTACTTCTCCTGGCAAGAGTCCACCAATGATGAGCTGAATCGTCCAGAAAAGAAACTGCCATCTTTACTTTCTTTTCTTCTGGCAGTTCTATGCTCTCAAAAGCCATCTCCATCTTGTCCACCCAAGAATAAGCATCAAGGGGTCTCTTGGCACCCTTGAACTCTACTGCCCCTGCATCAACAACATCTCCTTTCTTCACAGATCGAGGGGGCTGCACCCTATCCAGAACACCTCTCAACATAGCCCCAATAGAATCTGCTAAACCTCTCACTTCCTCACCCTCATTGACAGGGGGTCAACGTCTAGGAGGCATAGTAACTGAGGAGCAAAATTTTAGTAGTCTATAAACAAGACTAACAGAAACTACCACATATACCCAATAACACATAGTATCAAAAGCAAAAACTGCCGATGAATCCGCCGTGGTCGGATCATCACTCTATAGACACTATGGCTACTTAGGCAAATACGATAGTGAATAGGAAACAGAAGATGAAACCTAGAGCTCTGATACCAACTGTCACGACCCGTCCCGAATTTCACCCCGAAACCCGAGATGAGTCCTGCGGGGACCACCTCCAAGGAAAATTTACCTAAGACTCGGCAAACCTCCCTCGAAAATGGACAACCCTAAATTAAGAATTTAAGAACCACCTTTTTTGTTCCAAAATAAATAAATCCTCCGCTACATTCCAAAAGTAGCCAGAATACAAAATTACACCGAAGAATTCCAAAAGTATTCAGAGCTACTAAAATAAAATAAAATACAGCAGAAGCTAACAAACCCTTAGTAGATTAAACAGGTAACCCACTGGCGAAATGTAGCTGATAGATGGGTCACTACGCCTCGACGTCTCCTGCTAGACCTCACGCGAACTCTGCAGACTGGGCATTTTTAAAAACGAAGAGCCCATGGGAAAATATTCAACACGTCAGAGTGAGTGGACAAAACAATTTCCGTCAACAAATAAATATTTCCCCAAAATGCTTTCATCAGTGGCAAAATACAAATGCTTCACTGGAAAGATTCTGAACTGGGGTCCAGCTTGGCTAGACTCCCAAACTTTAAGAAAATGCCTCTCAGGCTTAGATATTATATATAGTATGTATGCACACTCGCTCTCCCATCATTTCCAATTAGAAAAATTATTTTGCATGACATTCATGGGAAATCTCTATAAATACTTAAAAATAAAAATGACGAACCAATCTCATTGGTTCTCATTAATTAATAAAAATTTGGGGAAAAAGGTATCACCATAACGATAGCCTCCCAGGCTAAGGTTGAGCCTCCCAGGCTATAATAGCGTCACACGATAAGCACCCTACTCACTTATAGTGAGTAGCCGTTAATAATGGCTAGCTAACATATATATATATATATAAATACCGATCGGTTGTCTCCCAGGCTATAATAGCGTCTCACGCTAGGTGAACTACTCACCTATAGTGAGTAGCCGCTAATAATGGTTAGCTAGAAATAATGATCATATATCAACCCTTTATGATGAAGTGAAAATAACAATTATCCGGAAAATCACTTCCCCGAAAATAAATGTAAAGTCACTTGACATGTCTCACATGTCAAATAAAGTGCTCAAGAGAGTTCCCAAAATATAATGGAACTCATTACTCCAATATGCCTTTGAAAATTAAATAAACTTTATTTCATGCATGACATTTAAATCAAAGGTCCACTGACAGTGCTCGGCTAAGCCTGCCGACGACCCGAGGCTTCCTCCAAATGATCCTCCTCACGTCCTGAAAAAAAATAATATTAATTCTCGCACTAAAATAAAACTTCAATCAATAACCCATAAAAAAAATAAGGTCTTATAATTTATCTTCTTCCTTGCCCAATTTCTATCCTTAATCCTTTAAGACTAAAAATTCACCACCATCTCCGATGGCCAAAAATTAACCTTAAAAGAATTTAAATCCGGCTAACTCAACCACCGATACTCCAAATTAAACACCGCCAAATTCCTTAACCATAGAAAAATCTCAAACCTTATCCTAACTCCTCCAAAAATTCCAAACTATACTTCATTAAACTCCTCTCATTAATACCATCTTAAAAATATGAAAATCAGCCCCTAAGGGGCGCCGCCGCCTGCTCCACCGGTAGCCGTTTTCCGGTGACCTCCAATGCTTCTTAAATTTTAACAGAATAATCCTCTCATCATACCCAACAACTTCCATAACTAACACTTAGTCCAATTCTAAGGCTAACTAGGGTAATCGAATCAAAACATCCCTAAATTCTTAAAACTTTCAATTTTACAAACCACCCTAACGATATTGAATTAGACCGATTCCTTTTGAGGGATTACTCACCTTGATAAGGGCTACAAGATGAGCCAAAAATCTCGTCCTATGGTGGCCGAAGAACGGAGCTCCGGCGAGATGGCAGTCGGACGGGCGAGCTTCTCGGTGGCGTTTTGCGCCCAATCACCAGCCTAGGAAGAGAGAGGGAGCGGCGGGGGTCCGAACGGGACCGGTCTGGCTGTCTCGGGTGGCCAGACGGCGGCGGGCGACGGTGGTGAAGCTTTCCGACGGGAGGAGCTCGGGAGCTCGGGGAAGAAAGAGAGAAGAGAAAGAAAAGAAAAGAGAAGAGAAGAAATGGGCTAGGGCTCGCCCCCCTGACCGGTCCACTTAAAACCCCACCCTAAAAATTTTACCCCTTTTCACCAACACAAAAATTTCCCTCTTTGTGGATAACTTTTCGATGCTAACTCCGATTTTAACGCATAGCATGTCTACGAACTCGAAACGACGTCCTCTACAACTTTCATGAAGAAAATTTTCCCAAATTCCAAACGGAATAAAAAGTCAACTTTAAGGTCCTTAACAGTAAAAGGTTAATTAATACGGTAAAAGACCAAAATAATACCGAAATAAATAACCGTAAAATAACTTAAGGACTAGGGTGTGACATGGTTAATACTTTGCTAGGTCCTTAGGAATTTTTACAATTCCTTACTCTTAAATTCATACCCCTAGCCTAGCCAAATTAATACCTTGTAAAGTTCTTTTTGATCTAAAAGATGAGTAAACCTTGATCTGTGGAGTTTGTTTCAAGAGTTGAGCCTATTGTATGGTTCATTTGTGTGAGTAATTGATTCTTTCTTGAGGTTATATTTGTTCTATTGTGTTTTTGTTCATATAAATGCTAGCTTTCTATTCTATCTTGCATACTTGTTGAGTGATTAAGCTAGAAAATCTGAGTGAAAAATGAGTGCATACCTTGTGAGATTGAATCATACTTGTCTGCATACCGTGTAAATATGTTGATCTGTGCATGGCAATTAGCTTTTGAAACTTCATGGAATGATTCTTAGTTAAGTGTTAATTTTGATGCCATGAGAGTAGAGATTCTGAGACAATAGTTATGGGCATTTGAGTTTGAGTATTTATTACTTTGTGAATTTTTGTATTTGTTTGTTTGTGTTAGAGTCTGTTTTTTAGTTTGCTTTTGCTAAGGGACTAACAAAAGCTAAATGTGGAAGAATTTGATAAACGCATTTTATGCTATGTTCTTAATAATGCTTTGTTATTAAGTCCGACCTTAGGAATTTGATAACGCAAAAGCTAAGTCTGACCTTCTTTAGCTTTGTTATTTCCTTAATAATGCTATTTCTAGCTTGTTTATGTGTTGTAGGTCGAAAGAGGCAGTTTTACACAAAAGAAGGCTAAAACGCAAGAATTGAGAGAACTCCTAGTCAAAGGTGGATTCCTGGTGTAGCAAGTAGTAAAGAGTCATTAAGTTGCAAAATCTGAGGATAAGTCATTTAGGAAACTTTCCTGTTTTGAAAAGGGAAACTTGTCTATTTCATTTTAAGAAACTTTCTCATTTTGATTTAGGAAACTTATTACTTTTGAATCTTTCCTATTCTGACTTTCCTAAACTATTTAGGAAACTTTCTTTCCTTATAAGACAGGGAAACCATTTGAAGTCAGGAAACCTAATCCAACTTGGAATATGAATTTTTGGAATGTGTATAAAAAGAGAATTGGGCGGATATTCTGCAACAATGAACGGATTTATCTGTGCTAATATAAATTAGAGAATTAAAGGAGATTCTTTCCTTTAATTTCTTTGTTTGAATTCTGAGTATTCCTGCCTTATTTATTTGATTATTTCTCTTACAAGAACCCTAATTGCGCACCAAGGAAAAAGGGAAATCAATGATTTTCGTCAAATGTCTGATTGAAGGCAGAAGAAGGAAGGTTTTTCACTATTGTGATTTCCTTTGGAGAGCAAGAAATGTACATGGTCCATATTCAATCCTCATGCAATGAATTACTGCACAAGACATTCCAGAGAATTCTGGGAAATTCTAAATTAAGATTTAAAGCAATAATTCACCACCGTTGGATCATAAATTAATGGTAAAATACCCATTTAGTACTAATTCAAACATCTTATTTCTCATTCAATGATAATCTTTTGCATTAGCCCATTCCAATATAAGGTAACCATTTTTATGCCCAAATGCACAAATCTTTATTAAAGTCTTAACAAACCATATTATTTCAAGACTGTTTTGCCCCCACCTCTTCAACATGAAAAGACTTGGCCGGAACCTCGGACTCCGGTCACCGGCCGCCGGATTCCGGTCACCGGAATTTCCCCGACCGCCGGATTCCGGTCACTGGATTTTCCCCTGTAACCAGTTACTGATCCTCAATAATCAGTTACTGACCAGTTAATGACCCATAATAACCAGTTATTAACCCCCAGTAACCAGTTATTGATTAATTACTGACACCTAGTAACCAGTTACTGACCCCCAATAACTTTTAGTTTTCAGTTACTGACACCTAGTAATCACTTAGTTTTCAGTTACTGACACCCGGTAATCACTTAGTTTTCAGTTACTGGCCCCTAATAATCTTGGTTACTGACCCTTAATAATCAGTTACTGACACCCAATAATCAGTTACTGACCCCCAATAATCTTGGTTAGTGACACCCAATAATCAGTTACTGACCTTTAGTAACTCAATTACTAACCTCCAGTGACTCAATTACGAGAAAACAATGGAACAATATAATCACATTTTAAACAAACATACAAGCTTATTAAAGAACCGAACTGAAGAATTCAAAAAAGAAAAAAAAGAGACCGATGAAAAAATATGAGAACATCACAAGCCTTTTGACATAGGGAGGCTCAACTTTGTCGACGTTTCGTGTCAAGCTGAAGGACTCCGGCGTCGTCTCAGGCGTGAAAATAATCACAGACATCGATCCAATTCCAAAGTAACAACTTGATTTCCTCCAATCATCATCATCCTCAATTGCTTACCACTACATCATCATCACCACATGAACTAATCTCTCTCACCACTGAATCATTATCGTATGTGAATCGTCTTACATCACCGGACCGTCGCCGGTGGAGGAAGAAGCCGGAGCAGGATCTCTAGAGACCACTTCGGCTTGGGCGGCGAAGAGCCAGGTAGGATCGCCTCAGGTTGAGGTAATCAACGCATGACCTGATTTGTAATCAACACATAGTCTACCCACCGCATCACTTCCCTCCAGATCCGACTCGGTCCATCTTCACCAAAGATGACCTTGATAGCGGCGACTACGGTAGTGGAGGATTCGGATCTGCCGCAAGACTCAGTCGACAAGCACATCGTGGATTTGGTGATGAAAATCCATATAGTCTCGAAAGAGATCGACGCCTTGCTCAAGGAGCAGAGCGCCTCCTCACTCGTTTGGTTCCACCGGTGAATGGTGTCGCTGTAATTATTAGTTATGATTTGGGGAGAGAGAGAGAGAGAGAGAGAGAAGAAAACCAGAGAGAAATAGAGAGAAACCAGATCGGAAAAAGAGAGAGAGGTTGGACAATGGAAAAGAGAAAGAGATGAGAGTAGTTATGATATGGAGGGTAATGTTGTCTTTTACATCAAAATCATTGAGATGGGTTATATTAAACTTTTTTCATTGGAATAGGATAATAAAACCCTGATTTTGACTAAATGGCCATTTTCCCTAAATTAATCAAGGGCTAGGAGGATAGTTAGGGTTCGGCCAGACCACTATAAAGGAGCAGAGAGCAATGTTTTCATCATCACTTCTTCCACCAAAAATTTAGAAAACTCTTGCTCTTAGTGTCCTCCCAAGCCATGCATCTTCACGAGAAGAAGAAAACCGACAGTAGTCCTTAGAGCTTCCTCAAGTTGCTGCCTTGAAGTCTTGACGTGTAGCTATACTCTACAATCTTGGAAAGGCCTTCCGAAGATTAATAAAAGTGTAACCATGTTTCATAAACTTTGCGTAGTTTGTTTTCTGTTTGGATTTCGACTTGCTTGGTATGAAGACATGAGTTAGTAGTTATCTAAATTGGTTATGCATGAATTTATAAAGTTTTGTTCTTAGATTGTTGATGAAATTTTCGTAACTTATTCTTGTGCCATTCTTGTTGTAGGAAACTTACGATCTGGTTTATAAATTACTAACTTCTGTAAGGTTGGTAATGCCATCTATCTATGTTAAATCGCTAAGGCAAACATCGATTGATTAAGTGGCAAAAGCTTAGATTCATGGGAATGGGTCAAGTTTTGATCATGAGTTGCATGTGAACTGTTTAAGCGCTAAGATAAACGTGTTTACATGTTCGAATTCTTCTGTGAACTTAATGATTCATGTTATATGTTGTATGGTTGCGCTGTGTAGTCGGTAGTCGATAAATACTTTCCCTGGCCCGCGATGCTATGAAGCCCAGCATGAGGCAGATCGAACAGGCCTCATCCTGGATGCTATAGCAGTCTGAGCCGCGAGGGGAAGACTCCACATAAGGCCAAAATAAACAGAACATAACAGTATACTTGTCCCACATCGAATAACATGTAAGGCATAAGTCAACGCGGGGCTATAAATACAGCTGAAGTCAACTAAAATGGTAAGCGACATCTCCTAGCATTTAATACTTACCTACCAATAATTGACTTTATCATCGGAGAGAGAAAGACCGGAAAGTCCAGGTCGGTCTCCTTTTGCAGACAAGAAGAAGCATATCCAAGGACGGACCACGTGCGGCAGTTTCTACGAGGTCTACGGGATCCAGCCGAAATAATTGGCGCCGTCTATGGGAACTCTTACGAAAAGCCAGAGTCTCGATGACGGAGTCAAATGAAGTAGAAGTCGGGAGCAGGATAATGACAGTAGATCACAGTGGCCTCAGTGGAGATAAGACGCCGGGAAGCAATACCAGGTCGGGTGGAATGGATGAAAGACTGGAGTGCGCACCGTTGACAAACAATCCACAAAGGACCCCGGACCGAACGATGCGTGATCTCACGCAGGAAGAAATGGAGGACATGGTGGAGAGGTTGAGAGCGGACGGGGCACGTATGGAGAGAGAAAGAACGCGGGACCGCTTAGACGCAGCCGCCCGGGAGAAAAAGTTGGAGAGAGATAACGCGACGATAATGGGTGCATTATCTAGAAGACTAGAGAGAGTGACAAGGCAATTGAGCGGGCGGACAACACTACCCTAGAGGCGCAAGGCGAGGGCGGAGGTTCCCTGATAACACCGCCAACGGTCACCCGCAGAACGGTCGTTTTCAGGGCGAACCTGTTCCCTGAAGTTCTGAAAAGAGAAGGCCTACCTCCGCTCCCAATGCCCGTCAAAGACAAAAGGTTGGAGACAACGGGAGTCGAGGCGGCCCTGATGGCCATGCGGGACAGTGTGATGACCCTGACCACGAGGGTAGACAAAGCAGAAAGACGGGCAGCTCACAACCCGCCCGGCATGGGATTTGAAGAAAGAGGGGGACCATTCACAAAGACCACCGCGCACACCTTACATTCTCGCGCAACCAAACCTCTTAAGTTGAACTACGGGAGGGAAGGGGACCCGCATCTCTTCCTTGACAGCTTAAAATCCCATACAAAAGTAAAGGGTTATTCGGATGCCGCATGCTACAACAAGTTCCAGGAGACGCTGTCGGGAGAAGCACTGAGCTGGTTCTACGAGCTCCCGGTCGGATTGATAGATTGCTTTAGGAAGCTAGCAGGCAGATTTGTGAACCGATTCATATTGCGTACGGATGGGCAAAATACCGCCCAGCTGTTCAAGGTAAAGCAAGGGCACACCGAGAGACTAAAGGCCTTTGTAAATCGTTGGCAAGGGCTACAACCAAGGTCAGGAGTTTCGACAAGAAGGTGGCAGAAGAAGCCTTCGTCCAGGCCCTGTTGCCCAGGAAGTTCTTATACAAGGTATGAATTGAAAATCCCCAGGGCTATGATGAACTAATGGAAATGGCGATCAGGCATGCACAGGCAGACTATGACACATACGGGGATCAACATGCAGGCAAGAGAAAGGAAGACGGGAGGTCAGAATCCCAAGGTCAAACGATCCAAGAAGTAAGAACCTGGAAAAGGGACCAAGAGGGACAAGCTTTCACCCCTAGCAAGAGGTTCAAGGATGGAGGCAGGAAGTAAGCTAAGCAAATGGGGGGTCCACAGGGGAAGAACAAATGAAGCTATCAGGACAATGGGTCTAGAGCAACAGTTCCCGCAGCCAGGGAGAACTTCACCACATTAACGGCAACCCCGGAGGTGGTGTGGAACGAGAACAAGGGAGCGATCCCGGGACCAGCAACCAGAAAATTTTCACCGTCCCGATTGACCCGAGAGGATACCGGAAAGTATTGCGAATACCACGGGGAAGCAACGCACGCGATAAATAACTGTGTTGAGCTAAAAAAACGATCGAGAGCCAACTAAAAGCAGGAAAGCTTCAGCAATACGTGTCAGGTCAGCGACAAGCAGCGGGAGAATCCGTTTACGGGACAATCAACACGATCTGCAGGGGAGCACGTATAGAACAGAAGAGTAACAAAGACAAGAAGCAATGCCCCAGGATCAGAGATTGGCGAGAGATATACGCCTTCGGAAGCTGTAGCGCTCAGAATGTCAATGTGAGGTGGAGATCAGTGATGTTTAAAGAAGAAGAAGAGCAAGGGACCAAATTGCCTCACGAGGATCCATTCCTGATCACTGCACAGTTGGATCATTATCTCTGCCAGAAAATTCTAATCGACACCGGTGCTTCCGTGAATGTGTTGTTCAGAAATGCTTGGTGGGCACTAAAGAGGGGGAGCACCAAGCTCACGCAGGATAATGAACCATTGATAAGCTTCTCCGGGGACGTGGTGTAGCCTCTTGGATCTGACTACATACCTATGATCCTCGGGGGTTTGGAGGGGAACACGATGAGAACAGCAATAGATTTCATAATTGTCGACTGTGACTAATCGTACAATGTGATACTTGGGAGACCGGCCCTGTGGAAAGTCAAAGCATTCATCGCCAGTCACATGCTGATGCATCCATAAATCTATAAAACTTTCAATTATACAAACCACCCTAACGAGCTCGAAAATAGACCGATTCTTTTTTAGGGAATACTCACCTTGATGAGGGCTACAGGATGAGCCAAAAATCTCGGCCTATGGTGGCCGGAGAACGGAGCTCCGGTGAAAAGACGATCGGCGTTCCGGTGGGATTTTCTCCTCTCCGACGGCACTACCGGCTCGGACGGTTGGCCGGGAAGAGAGAGGAGGTGGCGGGGGTCCGTTCTGGGCCAGAGCGGCGGTCTCCGGTGGCCGGACGGCGGCGTGCGACGACAAAGCTTTCCGGTGGGCTTAGGCTCGAGAGCTCGGGGAAGAAGGAAGAAGGAAAAGAAAAGAGAAGAGAAGAGAAGAAAAAAGACGGGCTCGGGCTGCTTCCCCCTACCCAGTCCAACAAATATACCCAACATAAAATACCCAACACAAATATTTACCCCTTTTTACCATCTCAAAAACTTTACCATTTAATTGATAACTTTACCATGCTAACTTCGATTTTAAAGTATATATAGCATGCTTACGAACTCGTAACGACGTCCTCTACAACTTTCATGAAGAAAAATTTCCCAAATTTCAAACGAAATAAAAAGTCAACTTTAAAGTCCTTAACAGTAAACGGTTAATTAATACGGTAAAAAACCAAAATAATACCGAAATAAATAACCATAAAACAACTTAGGGACTGGGGTGTGACATCTGTAATGCAATATGTCATTGTTCTTTCGTTAGCAACAAACCAAAGACTTTAGCTTATATTGGTTATTGCTTATACGCTCACTACCTAATCTAGGTTCAACATAATAGATTATTAGAATTTTACTGTTGATGGTGTAACAATATTAGTATTTCTTCTGTATGATTGAATGTAATTCTTTAACTTGCTGTGACTGATGTAAGGACTTCAGGTTTTTTTCTGTTTAAATCTTGTGTAGATTTTATCTGTTTCAAATAGTATGTAGTTGTTTTTGTTATCTCCAAGGAATGCTTTTGAGTAAGAGACCTCTTTAGACTTAATTTTATACTGCTAATGTCGTTGAATTTTCAAACTATTGGTAATTTCCTTTTGCTGAAGTGAAGTGTGATGGAAGTGGATAAGTATATCTGATGTTTTTATAAGGTTGGCATTTCAACTTGATTTCAAAAGTATAACTTTTTTGATTCTTCCTTTTTTGGTTGGGTTTCTTCTGAATTGTTTATTTGGTATATAGTATTCATGATTCATGTCTTTCATGAGTGGATGAGTTTTGAGTTCTAAGATGTACATAACCTGATTTGTTAAAGCTACCCTCCTCTCTCTCATAATCAATGTTACTTGTATTTTTTTTCATTAAGTTGTTTATTTGTGTTGTTTATTTTCTCAATTGTATGTTATACATGTGCAAAATGGTGATCATGAGGAAGAGGAAGGACCGAGCCACTAAGGACATGTTTTTGATAGAGTCAATACGGCAGAGCGTTGGCGTAGCTAGCAATACAAGTCAGTCTACCCCCATGCCGGCTGGGACAGTACCAATAGAGGCTCCCTCTTGATCGTACGTGTAATACCCCGAAAATTTGATGTTAGTTTCTAATATTATTTGGGGGTTTTTGAGTTAGAAGTTAGTGTGTTTTGGAGGTTCGAAGGAAGAGCGGAAGAGTTCGGTTGTATAATTTTCGAAGCGGTATTATGGTTTTGGAAGAGTCAAGAGTTGACTTTTTATTCTGTTGGGTTTCTCAAGAAACTTCCTTCATGAAAGTTGTAGAGCTCGTCAATACGAGTTCGTAGACACGTGGCACGCGTAAAACGGACGTCGTATGTGGAAGTTATGGTCTGCGGAAGTTATGACTTTTCGGGAATATTTAGGTTAAATAGGTACGGGTCCTCAGTTTTTTTTTCAGAACCCAGTTTTTTTCCTCCCTCTCCTTCTCTCTCCCCGACCCCGAGAGAACCCAAGTCCTCCAGCCGACCCGACCCGGACCCGGTGACCCGACCCGGCTTTTCCGGCCACCTCCGACCGACCCAGACGACGGCACCGGTCGGGTTTTCTTCCTCTCCTCCGTCCGAGCTGCCCTGTGGTGGTGACTTGCGCCGATTCAATCCCGAAGTGGTGACCCGAGGCTTGGGAAGTCCGGCTTGGAGACCGATCGGGTTTCCCACCTCCGGCGGCGGCGACCGGCTTGGAACCAGTCGGGATTGACGCTCCTTGGCGTCCTGGTTCGTTTGCTAGTGGTCTCCTAGCACGGCTCACGGTGTGGAGTGGCGGTGAAGGATTTCCAACTTTCCGGCCGGTTTTCCGGCGTGCTCCGACCGTTTGGGCAGGTACTCCAGTTATGAAAGATGCTTGGTTTCCCTTGTTTGTCGTTTTGGGTTGCTTGGAGTGTCAATAGAGTGAGGTTTGGGGTGGCGCGTGGGACCCACGCGCCGTCGCCTTTGGCGGCGTGTGGAAGCGCGTCCGGGTAATGTGAATGGGTTAGTTGCTGTGTTAGCTAGTATGAGTTGCTGTGAGTGACTGTTTTACGGATTTGATTCAGTTTTCCCTTAATTTAATCTTTTGGAAATTAAGGAGATTGTTGTTGTAGATTTGACTTGGTGTGTGTCAACTTTTCTATGTCTTGAGAGGTTTCGGGGAAAGCTTGTTCTCAAGGACAAGTTTTTGGTTTAAAATGAGGTCAAGGTCCAAGAGTGAAATGTCATAGTCGTATCTAGTAAGTGATAATCACTTGTTTTGTTGGTCACTAAGTTGTTGTGTGCTACCTAGGTGTTTAACAAAGTTGGTGTTGTGCTTGAGTTGTGCGTGCGAAGACGCAGCTGGATTTGAGGTGAGTAACATCTCACTAAGGTCCGCTTTCGGACCAATCATTATAATAATTATGATGATTTTGATGATGATTTTGATGATGATTTTGACGATGATTTTGTGATGTTGTTTTTGAGAATGATGATGATGATAATTATTATGATGATGATTGTGATGTTGTTTTTGAGAATGATGATGATGATTGTGATGTTGTTTTGAGGATGATGATGATGATAATTATTATGATGCTATTTTTATATTGTGAGTAAATCTCACATGGGTTCTTAAAGAACCGAATTTACTTTATAATTTTGTTTTATTAATTGAGAAATTGTCCTTGAAGGAAAATGATTTTGTTTTAAAAATAAATGAGCTTGATCGTCAACGGCTCATGGTAAGTGAAAAAAAGTTTTCTGATAAAAATAAATCTTTTAAAAGGACTTTCGATCATGTGATATGGTGTTGTTGAAATATGTTTGTTGATAGATTTTCTAGTGGGAATATCTATGTCTTTGTTTATATAAATATATCTAGGCGGAAAGATATAATTTATGAAGTGTTCTTGTGATGTTGTTGATGATATTTTTATATTGATTGTTGGATAAATAGCCAAACCGGGTTCCAAGCCCTTTTTGGGTGATTGGTTGCGGTTAAGATGCTATTTATCATTTTTTTTTATTGATATTAGACAGTCAAACCGGGTTCCTAGCCCCAATTCGGGTGATAGGTTACGGTTGTGATTGTACTATTATTTTGTGAATTGACAAGTGTCATGTTGGGAGAGTATTGGAGGGTGTGCCTTAGTGGTGATTGTGTGCTTTAGTTGTAGATGTATGCCATAGTGGTGAGTGAGTGCATTAGTTGTGGAATTGTTGTCTTAGTGGCGAATGTTTGCATTAGTTGTGGTTGTGTGCCTGTGTGGTGGTTTTGAGTATTAGAATAGGAGCCTTCGTGGTGGACCGGGAACCGAGCCTTGGCCGGGTGATTGGTTACGGTCAGTTTTAGAGCTCTAGTCTGTCGGTACTTCATGGGGGATGACTATGTGTTGACGAACCCATGAGTACGTGTTTTGTCTAGTTATGGGGGATGACTGTGCGTTGACGAACCCATAAGTAAGAGTAGAGAAATGTTTGGGTGCTATTCTTAGAGAAATGTTTGGGTGCTATTCTTAAGTGATGTTGTTTAAATTCCTTGCTTTTAGTATCTCCTGAACTATGCTTGTCCGCAGGAGATTCTTTAATTTTAATTGTGTGATTTTAATGGAATTCCTGAACTACACTTTCTGCAGGATTTCATTTATGACTTTGAGTGATTGTGAATTGTTGTGTTTTTCTTAAATTTCTCCTTTCGTTTTCTCTTGCTTGGAAGTGTTTTCCTGAATTTGTTTTTAATGCATGAACTCTTGGTTTTACCTTATGTGTTGTTGGGTTGAGTCTATTGTCGTAGATTTACTCATACGAGCTTTTAAAGCTTACCGGGTTTGTTGTTTACAACCCGGTGCACTATTCTATGGTGCAGAGGTTGTTTTTGCAGGTGAGGAAGTTCAAGACTGAGACATAGAGGTCTAGAAGCTGTTTCTTAGGATTTATTCATTTTGTTAATTGTCGTTAAATTGTAGTGAGCTCTTTTGAGCATGACATATACTTGACTTCTCAAGTTATGTAAGCGTTGAATGTTATTAGATGACTCTTTTTATTTTTGTATTCATGCCTTAAATTTGGATTTTTATTTATCCGAAATTTGGGGTGTGACAGTACGGCCCCCTGTAGTTGACAATAGTTCAACGGGATCTCCATCGGCGTCTGCAAATGCATCCGAATCTGCAAGATGCATCGTTAAAAGCACTCGAATCAAAGTTAGAAGCCCAACAAGTTACTTATTTTTTCCTCATATACTTGTATTAATTTATTAGCATCCTCTTGTACATTAAGTATCCTAATGTATTTGCACATGTTAATTGTAGCTTTGGCCCCAAAAAAGAAGCGGGTTTATGTTCTTAAAAGAAAGCGGAGGATATCGTTCAACAAATGGGGTAGAAGATCAAGCTAAAGTATTGCCCCCATTTGAAAGGTTTTAAAGTCAGTGGGATAAACATCTTGGCGGCACATGATATCAGTTCCGTCATACGGAGTCTTGTGGGAATGAGGGCAAGTACGTTTTACGAGCTTGATCAAACCGAGAAGTGGAAGGTGTGGAATGCAATGTCAGTAAGTAAATGAAAACTAAATTTACTTAATTAAATTTGTTTGATAAAAGTATATGAAAAGTAAAATTTCATGTCTAAGGATAACTTAAGCATAAGATGCACTGAGTTTTCTTATGATTAAATGTGTATGTGTAAACTATTGTGTGTTGATATGAATTTAAAGATTGGTGTTACAAAACTAAAACTAAAAGTGAAACAGGAAAGTGAAAGTGAAACTGAAACTGAAACTGAAAACTGATTGGTGTTATAAAACTGAAACTGAAAACTAATTGGTGTTGATATTATTTGTATTATATTAGACTAAAATTGGAACAATTTTTTTTTTCAATGGTTAACATGAGGTAATTTTTTATTTATTTCTTACTTAGCTGAAATACGAGTGGGATGAAAATGATGAGCTAATATTCAATTGGATACTGAAGAGGGCACAAGAGAGGTACAAGGATTAAAAGTATCAGTGTCACAAATCTTATCAGTTGGAAGGGCCCTCTGGCATGCCTTTCGATTTTATTGGGAGAGAGGACCAGTGAGAGTTTCTATGCGAGCATTTTCAGTCAGATGTGTTCAAGATGATTTTTTT
Source organism: Fragaria x ananassa (assembly GCA_034370585.1). Taxonomy (NCBI): domain Eukaryota; kingdom Viridiplantae; phylum Streptophyta; class Magnoliopsida; order Rosales; family Rosaceae; genus Fragaria; species Fragaria x ananassa. Next base: position 8,154,427 of record CP139760.1, read on the forward strand.
TAAATTAGCTTCATTGTTTCCCTTGTATTTTATTATTAGCTCATTTAATACCATAGCATATTTGTATTACATAATTGACTATGTCTTATACTATATTGTTTAATTGACTGATCATTGTCCATATTTGGTATTACTATGGATATTAATTGGTTTTGAGAACAATAGCTTAGCTATATACTTTGTTAACAAGGGTCATATTTACATGTATAATTATGTATTTATAACATGTATAGTTATATATTTATAACTTGAAATGTGAAATATGCAAGATGTTAGAATTAATCTATTTAACATTTTTTCGTGTATTAGAGACATTTTGGCAAATAAGCGGAACCGTGGAGAGAAGACTATGCACCACCACACGGGGTCTTCTCTTATCATATACACAATGGAGAAACTCATAATACAAGGCGAGCAGCTTCCAATAATCAAAGGTTTTGAGAAGATCTATGTCAGAACCGATGATGAAATTACGATCAAGCATTATGTAAGTGTCTTTTCTTTTACTATTTTATTGTTATTTGGATAATCATTACAACACATAATGTGTGTTGCTACATTAAGACATCTCTGCAACAGATTTATTAGAAAATTGCCATTTTTGTGTGAAGTGGTAATACATCTTTATGATTTTGTTCTTTGTACAACTTGTGATTGTGTAAATCCTAGTTGGTATATATATATGATCATCGATTTGCTACTGCCATTAGCAAATAATCAAAACTTAATCTTATTTGATTCCAATCTTTTCCGAATCTAGAATGCATGCAATTGGGAGGTCTAGCTAGGCATTTGCAAGCATATGATTGAAATATTGAAAAGTAACATGTTGTGATCGATATAGGCTTAGCCTTACTCAAAGTGGATAATGAAACGAGTATTTAATTAGGATCTTTCTGTTGAATGGATTCATTCCTTGTATAGGTGTAAAATCTTTTTTGACATGAATTTTTTTGGCGCTTTGAGGTTAGTCAAACAAAGATTTGCTATCTTTCTAATGGATCATAAGCCATTCTTAGCTGTGAATCATAAGAGTAGTGTACTTTGGGTGAGTGGAATGAAATTCATGAATGCAAAATATAACCCTTCCTTTAGGTTTCAATTAGGGGTTTGAATGCTCTTGTCTATATATTGTTTGTTGTGTATCCTTGGAATGAAAGGGTGTTGCTTTATTGTTTTATGGGATCACTAGCTTGTTTAGTTGTTGGTAGACTTGTAGTCCTGTGAGGACAGTGTTTATATGCAGGTTTAGAGATAGGTAAGTGTTTATATGTTCAAAAGTTTATTATGCAAAATGTCAAGCTAATGGTCTATATATTCGGTACATCCAATTAGCTTGTTTAGTTGTAGACTTGTAGTCCAGTGAGGACAGTGTCTTGCATGCATGGGATTTAATATGACTAAAAGGATGAGAAAGCAGACACTGATACATTTCATTCTTTACTTCATATTGTCTGGTCATCGTATGAAATGAACTTGATTGATGAGGACATCATAGTCAAACCTTTCAAGGTTTATGAGCGAAACAAATGGAAGGAGAAAGCACCTAATCATTCAAGATAATTATTTCACCTGGGAGGGAAACAAAGTTTGATTCCTGAAGTCTCTAAGCTGCTTGTGTCTTTTCATATTTCCATTTCAGTTTAAAAGTCTTAAGGTCTCATTAAGTTAGTCTTAAATGCATCAGTTTCAGGAGAGGATCTTAATGAGTCTTTAATGCTTCAGTTTCGGAAGAGTCTTTGGTGCACTCCATTTGAGCTACCAGCTCAAGTATAAATAAGTGTAAGGGCTACCTAGGTATGCTATGCTATGCTATGTTATATGAATAAAATTATTAGAGTGTTTCTGAGTTTTCTTGTGATGAGATTGGCGTGACGTCTAGTTTTAGGGTGAGAAGCCTAGATTTGGTGAGAAACCAAGGAGTGATTCTTAAATCAAAGTGTTTTGTGTGTGTTTAAAGCCCCAAGCTTTAGAGCTTGTTGATCCTAGTCTCTAAGCAGTAAGTTTGCTGCATCATTGATCCTTCATTGTTTTTCTATTAATATCAAATATTATTAAAAGATATCCTTCAGAAGACAACAAACTGAATTGGTTTTCTTGGCTACTGAATTACCTTTGCTGCTAAGCTTTTCATACATGAGGGTCCATTGTACGAAGTTTCAGCAAATAATTTTTATGATATGGTATGATATTCAAGATTGTAGCGTGAAACCACTAATTCATTTGTTTGTGTTAGTTTGGATTGTAGTTATGATTTTGAGTTTGCAGGACCCTAGGAATAGCAAGTGATTTTGCAGACATATTAGTGACTTTATGCTAGTTATTGATGGTCATATCCAAAACATGTTCTCATACCCTCTATGGTTTTATCTTATTGTTGTCTCTCTAAATTAGGCCAAATTTCAAGTTGTTGAGCTCTTTTATTTATTAATTGATGTATTTTAAATGTAGAATGACATGGTTGATGAGGTCAATAAACGAAATGATGCATTTAAGGAACAACACCCTGACGCGACCGATGAGCATATTATGGAAAGTGTTCAGTCACAACAAATTGAGGTGTTGGGTAAGGTGCTCAAAACTCAGAAAGGAAAGGAGATCAAAGGGATGAGACGAGGAGGTGAGCGAGACTTGAGTCATTCTTCAAATAGTTCGACTTCACATAGTCGTTCTCTTATAGTTGATAAGCAACAACTCCAAGAGGTGCATGAGCGCTATGAGCAGAAACTAAAGAAATCAGAAGAGCGTGCCCAGCAGCAAATCCAAGAGGTCTAGTAGCGTGTCCAGCGTGCCAAGTCTATGTATAATGATGTGCAGTCCCAAGTTGCAGTCATGTATGAGCACCTAGGTATGCAACCTTCTCCTCCTCCACAATTTTCTCCTCCTCCACAAGTTTCCCCACAGAACAATGATGAAAGAGGCGACAACAGTGGATTCGACAAGAATAACAATTGGCATTTTTAATGTTGTAGTACTTCATTCATAGTTTAGCTAGATTGTATGAACAATTTTCTAGCTAGTTCATTATTTGGCACTAAAAATGCATGATTAATAGACATGCAAGTTAATTTGTATAAATGAACAATATTTTTCAATCTAGTTATCATGATCAATATATGAATAAGTTTTCCAAATCCAGTGCTTCTTGCCCTGCTGTATCTGTATGTGTTTCATTATTGTTACTGAGTTGTAATTTTTAGAAATAGTGAATAAAGTAAAAAAAATTACAATTTTTTTTACCCTAAATAAAATCTCTTAGGTGACAGAAACAGTAACATTCGTCGCCTAAGATAAGCCACATATCCGACAAATACAAAGATCGATTGTCGACTAAGAACTGTTATGAATTCATCGGTTTAAAACTATGTTGACGAATATTCTGTCGTTTAAGGATGATGCAATATTCGTCGACTAAGAATCATACCGACACAAACATTTCGTTAATAGAAGTTCTTATCGACCAACGTGTTTGTTGACAAGGCAGGAAAAGATCTGTTGGTTAGGATCCCTCTTAGTTGACGACTAACTTTAGTTTCGTCGCCTAAGTATCTACCTCACCATACTTAGGTGATGGAACTTAGTCAACATATAATTCATCTGCTAAGATTCTAGGCGACGAATTGTTTGTCTTAGGCGACGAGTTGTTTCAGTCGTCTAGGATGTAATTTCTTGTAGTGTAGCTAGATAAGGCTAGCGAACTCGTGGATAAAATATGCATGCGCATTGGACCTCCTAGTTGTCTCCATATAATCAATAGCAAAGACTCCGGAGAGCCTGAAAAGTAAAAGGGTGCTAAGGTAAGATGTTTTAGCGTCGGGTTTTGACTAGGTCGAGAGTTGGTAGTTGTGTTTGTAGATTGTAGAGTGTAGTCCTAGACCAAATCCTTGAACTCCCTTATATAGAGGTGAATTCGCTAGTTGTTGATAAGGATTCGGTCCTCACTGCATAATCGGTTGAGTTGCACAAGGTTTAGTTTTACTTGGCAACCACGTAATTGGGTGACGTAGTTCCAATCACCTATGTTGATTTATTTTAGGGTCACATGTATATGCTCAAAGCGAGTCAAAGACTTGTATAAGTCTTTAATGTTAATGTCGTAGGCAATAACGTTCGCTGAATTTTGATATGATTCTGCTAGCTAGATAAGGCTAGCGAACTCATGGATAAAATATGCATGCACATTAGACCTCCTAGCTGTCTCCATATAATCAATCACGATGCCTTCGTGGAGAAACTTAGAGTCCTACTTGATATACTCCCTCGTGAAGTAATACAACTTAAGGAGAAGACTCCTTAATTATGCATGCTTTCGCCAGAGACTTAAGAAGCCTACTAAACGTACACCGCTAGATATGTACCATATTATATAATTAAAGACTTGAATACTTAACCAATACGTTCACATGCGCATGTATACTCTTCAAGCAATTAAGGATAATTATTCCTTCTTCAATCAAGCATGCGGAGGAGTCCTTACTCCATGCGAACTGATCCTCTTCACGTGCAAACTTCAGACCTTCTTTCATGCGAAGTCTTTCCCTCTTACGCGAACTATTCATCTAGCCTGCATGGTTTTGCAGGCCAACCAAAACCCAATCTTTCAGGCTCGTCGATGTGACATGAACCACGAATTTAACTAAGATTTACTTAAATATTTACTGTCTAGTAAAATATTAATTTACCCGCCTAATGATTCTTCATTGTGGTCAGATCTTGTCCCAGTAATTGCTACCTATATTGATCAAGATAACTCGAGTAGTTGCCCAATTTGACATTTATTGGATCCTTTGACATGTCAATCTCTCCTATTCGGAGTGAGGGCAAGTAGTTATAGGCTAGAGTTAATCGCTCGTAGTTGTAATCTTTTGTTGGGTACTATGATTGCGTTGTAATTGTAATTTATTAAATAAAATTTTATAAAAAAAAAGTACTTGAAATATAGTTTCATTTCACTTAATGTAACAAGTTATTTGAACCGATGGCCAGACTCCAAAGTCAGGATAGAGTTTCACATTAACCTCAGTGTCTTAGTGATCTATTCCTAAAAAATGTCATGGATTGAAAGATGGGCATGAAATAAATAGATTGTATTTACATGATTTCAAATACAAGGTTGTAATCAGCCGCTTTTCCCTTTTGCTTTTTTCCTCTTTTCCTTTTCTCATCATTCCAACACATCCAGGACAATCATGCTACTGACTTTTCTTTGTTAGCTTCCTTTCTTTCCCCATATAATTCTATGTTAAAGATGCAATAATCCATGAAGAATTTTCTTAAATATTCCGAATGGTAAAGAAATTATCTTATAGGTCCACTTTTTTCTTCAATAATCTATTGAAGAAGTATAATGTAAGTTTCTAAGCAACGTTCACTTTCATGCCTTCATCATTTCCTTGCTTGAAATATATTGCATTGTTATTCCTAATGTTCACATTAAGCTTGTTCATCGTATTGATCAGAGACGACTCAACAACTTCAATGTATATTATAACATCCCCCCAACATGGGGCGGATCCGTGGAATACAAAATCATCTGTTAGATCTAATAACAATTAACAGTTGATATTAATCATGAAAACTAAATATCTTTTTTTTCTTTAAATTAATTTATGAAATCTATAATGAAAATCGATGCCTACTCTCATTTTGGAATATAATTAAGAGGAATTTAATGGTTTCCTATTGAAAGTGCAATGTTTCTCTATTCATGTGTATATCATTCATGCACAATTTCATTTAATTTGGAGATTAAATAAATCAATAGAACAAAAATTGTTCAAACAGAACCGTTCGTGTAAATCACGATTACAGAAGCTCAAATGATCTTCAAATTGGATAAAACTTTACAGAAATGATGTACTCATTGTGTTTTAGACACTGAAAATGTGGAGTTGTGGAAATGAAACATAAAAGTGAGCGAAATAAGGAAGTTCACACTTTAATTTCAAAGCAGGAAACCGCTCCAGAAGGAAACTGATCAAGCATATATACTAATACCGTTAACAAAATTAAAACCTAAAAAAATAGTATTAAGTGTTTCCAACACAAGAGGTGAGGATCCGACGCCAAAAAAGTGATACTCTTATTATGAGCACTTAATTTGATCGGATCAAAAAATAAATCTGAAATAAATGAATTTAGGGTCTGCAGTCTTCATTATATATTCACATACAAACATTTGAGGACTTGATCATTAATGATGCAAATGCACTTTGGTGCGTAGAGTCCGCTCCAAGAAAAATTGCTTCGAGAGAATATGAATGTTGTATATATTGGAGGCAAAGACGCAAAGACGAATGGCATCTTTACTACAATCGGCTTGAAACTTTCGATGATATTGCAAAAAATTATGTCGTAGAAGAAATGTTCAAACTTAAGAGTTAAGCAAGTTGGAAGCATTCCTAGAGATTACAAAAGCAATATTGGCCAGCATTGATAGTGCCGGCCTCAACATAAAGGCTCCCTTGTCTCCACTTCCGCCTGTTGCGTTCTCCATTCCCGCCACTGCCTTTCACTAAAGCCATACTGCCCATACAATACGATTATAGTGAAGAGCATTAAAGTTAAACACTAGAATTCCATTTTGGACAGCTCATTCTAAAGTGTACATGATCCGCTTACCGTGTATAATGTAACCAGTACGCCATTAAGGTAGGGAAGGAAATCTGCTGTGCCTAAAAACCCAGTGCCAACCCTATGCCACAAACAAGAATTTGACGTGTACCATTCCACTTGAATGTTGCTAAGCCAAAGTTCATCATGATGTTTCCGATAATCTCTGAAATCGATCTTTCAATGCACGCCTGGTTGACTGAATTACTGGTCATGAGAAGTAAACCATGCTGCTTCATGACAATGGATTAGCACTTTTAACTTATAAGAAGGTTAGCTAGTAAAGTATGAAATGAATGATAGACAATGTCTAACTTTGCGACCTGGTTTATAAAATTAGTGATCTCATTGATATGACCTGTTCAATCTAAACATACCATAACCCACCAAGGCCCCAAAACACCCAATACATGACAAAAAAAAGCGCCTACAATTATCTAATCTTTATAATGCGTTGCTAGATGATGATTGAACCAAAGCAAAGACAACAACACAAAATACTACTTATTATGAATTGTTGAAAGACAAGAGAAGAGAAAAAAAATGCAGTCACCTTGCCTGAAAGAGATCACAGAAGTATGCATCAGCGGCTGCTGCTCCTGTTCCTCCCCCTTATTCAAGTCTACAGCGTCTCACCACACCACCTCAAAGTCTGAAAGCACTTCTTTGGCTTGCCGTCGTGACTTTGCAGCCAAAACTTCATCATCCATCTTCCCAAACACCCAGTTCACCAACCATGAGTCTATTCCATCCTTGCAGAAGTCCTTCTCTGACTTCACCAAGGCTTATTCCAGATACTATGAGACAGCAGAAGTGGACCAAATACGAGCTCAGGAGTACTACCATCTCTCACAATCCAATCACACCTGCCTTGATTATATAGGCATCGGTCTATTCTCCTCTTTCCAGCTGCACAAACAGGAATCATCAAAACAAATGGTACCATCTTCATCCACTTCTCTATTGCCATCACCTCCAAAAAATTCAGATTACCCTTTCTTTAGTATATCCTACAAGACTGGGAATCTCAAGATGGAGCTTCTTCATGGCGGCCATGAATCAGAGCTGGAATCTGCAATGAGAAGAAGAATCATGAGTTTTCTTAACATTTCAGAAAACGATTACAGCATGGTTTTCACTGCCAACAGAACTTCAGCTTTCAAACTTGTTGCAGAATCTTACCCGTACAAAACTAGTAGAAAGCTTCTGTCAGTTTATGACTATGAGAGTGAGGCAGTGGAATCAATGATCAACAGCTCGGAAAAGAGAGGCGCCCAAGTCATGTCAGCCGAGTTTTCATGGCCAAGGCTGAGGATTCAGTCGGAAAAGTTGAGGAAGATGATAGGAAGTAAGAAGAAGAAAAGGAAAAGAGGGCTTTTTGTCTTCCCAGTACATTCCAGAGTTACAGGTTCTAGATATCCTTACATATGGATGACTATAGCACAGGAGAATGGGTGGCATGTCTTAGTTGATGTTTGTGCCTTAGGACCAAAGGATATGGACAGCTTTGGTCTCTCTCTTTTTCAACCAGATTTCCTCGTTTCTTCTTTCTACAAGGTGTATGGGGAAAACCCATCTGGCTTTGCATGCCTCCTTGTCAAGAAATCTGCTATTGCGGTCCTGGAAGCATCTATGAGTACAGGAATTGTAAACCTTGTCCCAGCACATGAATTTCTTCAAACAGGAGGGGAGTCCTCTGGTACCGACATAGAAGTTGAAGAGATATCTAAACTTCGTTTGCAACAAGATATATTGGATATATCACGTTCTTTCTCTGGTCTGATAATAAAACACAGTCGGCAGGTAACACCTGCGAAAAGATTAGAACAAGGAGAACTCTCTGACAGTGCAGAAGAAGGTGCATACTCAGAAGAACTGGAAATTTCAGGAGAATCCGAAAGGCTTGCCAAGAGCAGCAAAAATGGGAATCAAGAGGTTGTATGCAGGAGCTTGGATCAAGTGGATTCACTGGGGCTAATACTGATCACTAACAGGGCAAGGTACCTGATCAATTGGTTGGTGAGTTCATTGAGAAAGCTTAAGCATCCTAACTCAGAGGGAGTTCCTTTGGTCAAAATCTATGGACCAAAGATCAAATATGACAGGGGACCAGCTCTTGCATTCAATGTATTTGACTGGAAGGGAGAAAAAGTTGAGCCTGTTCTTGTCCAGAAACTTGCCGATAGAAACAACATTTCTCTGAGCTACGGATTCTTACACCATATCTGGTTCTCAGATAAGTATGCTGAAGAGAAAGGAAGAGTCCTAGAGAGAAGAGATAATGGAGCAAAGGATATGGCCGCAAACAAGTTAAAGGCAAAATCTGGTCCAGGAATAAGTGTGGTTACAGCTGCACTTGGGTTCCTATCAAATTTTGAAGACACATACAGGCTTTGGGCTTTTGTCTCACAGTTCCTAGACGCAGATTTTGTGGAGAAGGAGAGATGGAGATATACAGCTCTTAATCAGAAAACAATCGAAGTATAAACCATACATGTTTATTCTATCTGATAGAAACCTATACATTTTTGCAGACATGTTCTGTACATTTAGGATTTAAAATCAAAGGAAAACAGATGTACCGCCATTCATTATTTCAAAGAAATCTCAAACAGTTCATGATGTTTGTTGTGTAGTCATATATTGTGTTAGCTAAATGTCATTTTTGCACAAATTTATGTTAACGACTTCTTTTCATATGCTCAAATAGAGGGGGCAAAACAAAGTGTCTAGAGAGAGGAGATTCAATTGATGCTCAGAAAAACTAACTTTGTTCTAAAGGGAGTATTCTGAGTTAGAGCCATCCAAGTGATCAAACACCCCAATCCCAGTATATGACAGTTGATCAAATACTGTAACAAACAATTTGAATTAGTAATTAATGCCCCAAATATACTTCTTAAAAAAATGGTTATTATTTGAATTACGAGACTAGAGTTAATATAACAATTATGATACACATCCTAATTTAGAAAAAGATGCAGGAAATGGCCTCAACTTGAGAAGTTAACACTATATACTAATCTTCTCATGAGGAATGGAGGTAGAAAATCCCTTTAAGATTGGCTTATATTAGCAAGGATGTCTAACACAACATCACACACTAAATTCATAAACAATAGAACCCTGACAAGCAACAAATTGACATACCCAACCACTAAATTGACAAACACAGTATAGTATACAGGTCTTCAGTGTTATGATAATTCCTGTTTGTTCTGGGAAAGCTACACTCCACGTGCTCATTAATCTGTTAATGACGTTGTTAGTTTAATTAAGTGAATTAAGGAAAGCTTAAGAGTGATTACTACATGTGCGACGCGTGTCCACTGTAGAATGGGGATATATGTCCATCTATGTTCTCTTTATCACTTATCTGAAATATATCCAGTATTTTTCCTTCCTTTATTTTCATAGCTGTAGATTTCTTTTCTGGTTAGGGTTCCATCCTAACAATTGGTATCTAGAGCCTTTCGGTTATGGGAAAACTGAAGGGAGCTGGGAAGCCAGCGTCACCACCACCTCGAGTTGAGGATGTACCGTCGCCATCTCTTTCTGGTGATTTCGCTCACATCGAGTTTGAGCTGCAAGCTCATCGTGACGAGACTAACCACCGCCTTGAAGAGATGCAAGTTTCTCTGCAAGAAACTATGATAGCCTCCTTATCAAGTTTTCGAGCTTCCTTATTAGATGAGTTTAAGCAACAACTCACTAATTTCAGCATAGCTCACACTGGGGAATCACAACCACAAATCGCAGCTCCAGGTCACACTATGATACCTCAGAGTGATGGATCTGTTCGATTTGGTTCCTTGTCAGCTGTGTCACCAATTTTGGGAACTCGTTCCGAAGGATCTTCATCTACGATGGCCAGATCTGAGGGTACTTCACCTTATATTGCTTCTACTGTCTCTGTGTTTGATATTGGCTCTTCCGATGTGTTATCTAAGCCTGATGGTGAAATTATTACTACAAATGTTGCTAAGAAATTAGATATGAAGAATAAGGGGGTAGTACACACTAATTTCATGATGACACAAGGGGGACAAGGAAGTATACAGGGTGTGCAAGGTTTACTCAATGATGTGCAGAGTTGTGTGGGGAATGTTGGCATGCATGATGTGTTTGGGAGTGTTGGAATGAGTATGACTGGTGGTGGATATGCAAATTGGTTACCGGGAGGGGGTTATGGTCATATGAACATGGGTCCAATTGGATTTGCAAATCATAATGGTGTTGGAGTGTTTCTTAGTCCAATAGCTATGCCTCAAGCTAATGATTCATTCACTATGTCTTATTCAGGACCCTATTCGGTCTCTATGGTTAATTTTGAGCCGATACCACCTCATTCTACCTACTCTATACCCAATTTACCACCATTAAAACAAACAGTGACCAATAATATTTCCAGTGCACCACCCACATATGCTACTTCCACAACAGTCTATGCACCATCTTCTTCACCCCATGCTGTTAGTACTGCTTTTCCTTTCCCTAATTCACTGCAGCAGCAGCATCAGGCAACAACCCCCAATTTTACTAGTCAACCACCACAAACTCATTTTCCATTACCATTTCAGCAGCAACCCCCAGCTACACCTAACCAATTTCAACAGTACCAGCAACAGTTTACTCATCACCCTAATTACCAACAACACCATTACACTCACTTTGGTCATCAACAACCACATGTTGATCCTAACCTTCCCACCATGAAACAAATGAAGCTGGATTTCATGGATTATAGTGGTGGGGATCCTTTGGAATGGCTGAACAAATGTGAGCAGTACTTTGAATTTTACCAGATACCCGAGGAGAGAAAATTAGCCATAGCTTCAATGCATTTGTGTGGCAAAGCTTCTGACAGATGGTATATGTTCAAACATGAGTTTCCTCACTCGTGGCAAGGGTTAGCAGATCTTTTGATGAGGGAGTTTAGTTGCTACAATAGAACTGATTATCAAGCTGCAGTGGGTCGAGTTAGTCAGTTGGGAAGTGTAGAAGAATACATGGAGCTTTTTACCAAGTTGTCAAGACGAGCTCCAGGTTTTTCTCCTGAAACCTTGACTGCATTTTTCATTGGTGGACTTAAGGAAGAGATACAAGCACATGTGCAGACTCATAAACCCCGAACCTTGTATGAAGCTTGTGAGCTAGCAAGGATTTATGAACATAGAAATGAGAAGCTGAAGAGTCAGTTTAAGGGGTATCAGTCTTCTAAACCAGCTTTCAATACCATCGGAGCCTCTAAATCTCTTCCTGTGCCATCCAATACCAGAAGGTACATGTCTTTGAACAATAATAAAAGGGCCAATGATGTGAGAATTAAATTGACTGATGAGGAGTTTGCAGCTAGGAAGGCAAAAAACCAATGTTATTTTTGTAGTGCTCCATATACTTTTGGACATAACTGTCGCAAAAAGGGTCAATTGATGAGCATTGAGATTGTTCCTGGTGGAGGAGAAATCGAGGATTCGGTGGAGCTAGTTGAGGATGCTGGAGAGTGTTTTCAGCTGCAGGCACCACCTCCATTAGTTGATTTGGAGGAACCCTTGATCAAGCTTCAAGCGATGTCTGATGGCAGTTCTAATCCTAACACAATGCAGTTGAAGGGCAGTTTTCACAAACAAGTGGTGCATGTTTTAGTTGATTCAGGGGCTACACATAACTTTGTGCATCCACAGTTTCTCAAGAATACAAAGCTTCCAGTTCACCACTTCTCACCTTTAAATGTGTTGTTGGCCAGTGGAGCAATTGTGCAGACCAAAGGAGAGGTTAGAGCTACACTGACTCTACAACAATACACATTTGATGTAGATTTCTATATTTTGCCAATTACTGGGTGTGGTATAGTTTTGGGGGCTAGTTGGTTGAGGTCATTAGGAGATATTTTGTGGAACTTTGAAACTATGAAAATGGGATTTCGAATCAGTGGGAATGATTATTTGTTGCAAGGAGAGACCAATCCAGAAGCTATAGTTATTAGTTGCAAGGCTATGACTAAATTGCTGAGGAAGGAAAGGGAAGCCATGATTGTGCAAGTACAGCCTACTATGTTGAATCATACTGTCACCACTGCACCACCACAGATACAAAGCCTTATTGATAAGTATGCAGACATCTTTCAGCCCCCAATTTCTCTACCACCTGCTAGGGATCAAGACCACAGAATTGAGCTATTGCCAAATACCCCACCAGTGAGTGTCAGGCCTTATAGATACCCACACTTCCAGAAAGCTGAAATAGAAAAAATTGTGCAGGAGCTGCTAGATAATGGTGTGATTAAACCAAGTCAAAGCCCTTTTTCATCACCAGTCCTATTGGTTAAGAAGAAGGATGGTACTTGGAGAATGTGTATTGACTATAGATCTTTGAATGCTGTGACAGTTAAGGATAAGTATCCAATTCCAGTGGTGGATGAGCTCTTGGATGAAGTGCAAGGTGCAATAATCTTCACAAAATTGGATTTAAGGTCTGGTTATCATCAGATCAGAATGCATCATGCTGATGTGAGTAAGACTGCATTCAGAACCCATAATGGCCACTATGAGTTCTTAGATATGCCATTTGGGTTGACCAATGCTCCTGCAACTTTCCAATCTGCCATGAATGATATTTTTAGAGATTACCTCAGAAAGAAGGTTTTGGTTTTTTTTGATGACATATTGATTTACAGTGCTAGCATGACTGACCATCTGCAACATTTGGAACAAGTGTTTCACAGACTGCAGGAACATTCTCTTAGAGTCAAGTTGAGTAAATGTAGTTTTGGAGTGGATAAGGTTGAATATTTGGGGCATGTGATCAGTAAAGAAGGAGTAGCTGTAGACCCTACTAAAATTGAGTGCATCAAAAATTGGGAGAGACCAAAAACTCTCAAGGGTTTGAGGGGATTTTTGGGACTGGCAGGTTATTACAGAAAATATGTAAAGAATTTTGGCTGCATCGCAAAACCTCTCACTGATATGCTGAAGATTGGAGGGTTTGTTTGGTCTGCAGAATCAGTTCAAGCTTTTGAAGCATTGAAACATGCTTTGATGAACACACCAGTTCTCGCATTACCTGATTTTTCTAAGGAATTTACCATAGAATGTGATGCATCCGGAATTGGAATTGGTGCTATTTTGTCACAAGAGGGGCATCCAATTGCTTTCTTAAGCAAGGCTTTGGCTCCAAGGCATTTAGCTTTGTCTGTTTATGATAAAGAGATGCTAGCAGTAGTTTTTGCTGTGCAACATTGGAGACCATATTTGCTTGGCAGTCATTTCACTATTTTTACAGATCACAGAACCATTCAGTATTTTTTGGAGCAGAAAATTTCAACTCCAACTCAGCAGAAATGGCTTCTCAAGTTAGCAGGTTATGACTACTCAATTAAATTTAAGGCTGGCAAGAATAATTCTGCACCTGATGCTTTATTAAGGAAGGAGGAGCTCAGTTATATGGATGCTGATGTGGTGACTAAGTATGGACAGTTAAATGTTTTGACTAGAATTTCTTCACCAGTTCATGATTATGTACAAGAAATTCAACAGGCTTGTACAATAGATAGTGAAGTGAAGGAAATGATAGAAAAGCTGCAGAATGGGGAAAATTGTAGTCCTTCATACACTTTGGTTAATTCCCAACTGATGTATAAAGGGAAACAGTTTGTGCCAAAAGTTGGGGATTGAGGACTAAAGTCATCGCTGAATTTCATGATGGCTACCATGGAGGCCATGCTGGGATACACAGAACTGAAAAGAGAGTTAGAAGATCATTTGCCTGGCCTGGTTTGCATGGAAATGTGAAATCTTATGTAGCTGCTTGTCATGTATGTCAACAGAACCATTATGAGACAGTTTTGCCACCTGGTTTACTCCAACCCAATTCTATACCTGAACAGGCTTGGAGAGAAATTTCTATGGATTTTATTGAAGGACTGCCAGTTTCTAGTGGAAAATCAGTGATATTGGTGATTGTGGATAGGTTCACAAAGTATGCTCATTTTATTCCATTGGCTCACCCTTACACTGCAGCAATTGTTGTGCAACAGTTCATTAATCATGTCTACAAGTTACATGGAATGCCACAGTCTATTATTTCTGACAGGGATCCTGTATTTCTTAGCCATTTTTGGGAAGCATTCTTTAAGGAGCAGGGAACCACATTGCACAAAAGCTCAGCCTATCATCCACAGTCTGATGGACAGACTGAGAACCTCAATAGGACCCTTGAGCAATATTTGCGATGTGTGGTTGGAGAGAAACCTAAAGCTTGGGTGGAAGCTCTACCTTGGGCTGAGTATTGGTACAATACAGCTTTCCATTCTGCAATTGGCATGTCCCCATTCAAGGCTTTATATGGTTATGAACCACCTCAGGTACAGTCCTACACACCTGGTTCCACTTCAGTGGTGTCTGTTGATGCACAACTACAATCCAGAGATGAGCTGTTGTCAGTTCTTAAGAGAAATTTACAGGTTGCTCAGAATAGAATGAAGCATTTCTATGACAAGAAGCATACTGAAAGATCTTTTTGTGTTGGAGACTGGGTTTATCTGAAGTTGCAACCCTATAGGCAACACTCAGTCAAGAAAAGATGGAATCATAAACTCACACCTAGGTACTATGGCCCTTACATGGTGGAGGAGAGAATTGGTTCAGTAGCATACAGGTTGAAATTGCCTCCAGCTGCAAAAGTACACCCAGTATTTCATGTGTCCCTGTTGAAGAAGAAGATTGGTGATGCTGTGGTAGTTTCTGCACATTTACCCCCAAATGTGGATCCTCATAACCCCAGGTGGTATCCTGCCAAAGTGTTAGATAGAGGAATTTTCAAAAAGGGAAAAGCACTTGTCACCAAGTGGCTGATCCAATGGCTGGGAGCTACAATGGAAGATGCTACATGGGAAGAGGCAGAGGACATGAAGGAGAGATTTCCATATTTTAATTTTCAAGCTTGAGGACAAGCCTGATTTCAAGGAGGCTGGATTGTTATGATAATTCCTGTTTGTTCTGGGAAAGCTGCACTCCACGTGCTCATTAATCTGTTAATGACGTTGTTAGTTTAATTAAGTGAATTAAGGAAAGCTTAAGAGTGATTACTACATGTGCGACGCGTGTCCACTGTAGAATGGGGATATATGTCCATCTATGTTCTCTTTATCACTTATCTGAAATATATCCAGTATTTTTCCTTCCTTTATTTTCATAGCTGTAGATTTCTTTTCTGGTTAGGGTTCCATCCTAACATTCAGATTACAAAGCAAACCAAACTATCTAACTAGTTGTTGACGTGCACCGAAAACACCGGGGCAATCGTGCAATTTAAACCCTTTGTGTAGTATATAGCATATGATAAGTAAGGGGTCGAAAGGCCGGGGACTTATAGGGCGCTCTTGCATTTAGTAATAAAAAGATTAGAACTATAAACAATTATTTACATATATACAAAGATAAACGGGGGTTTAGAGAGTTTGGTTCTAAATTCCTACAAAACAGAAAATAAATATTAAATATGTACAATTGATCAATCCATTCAACACATAGCCAAAGAGAGAAACTCAGATCTCGACCACACATTAATATCATGCTTCAATCTTAGTAAAGTGAAACTTGTCGAAATTATAATCTAGAAACAATCTCAAGACACGAGCCTACGAGGTCTTCGCATCTTATTGTTCTTCTTAAGTGTACTTAGCACAGAACGTCTAGAACTAAGAATTTCATGAGAACGTCTACATGAATCATTAAGATAAAGAACGAGATTGAACACGACCACTGCCGTGAACGTCACCGCATTAAATCATTGTAGTCCACGTTTCCAGCCACTACGACATGGCTTCCATCACCTACGATCCATACTTACCTACGCGGCTTAGCATGAATTTCTGACGGTAGTTAGCATGCATTCTAACTATATAGCTACTAAAACAGAAACGCTTCCTTCCTAAAGCATAAATCGACAAGAACAAAATACTAAAACATCATAAACAAAACATCAACATGCTTAACTAAGAAAAGAATTTACTAATAACAAAACAATCGCAACAAACATCCAACACCAATGATGAACACCGAATCCATGTCTTTAAAATTGTAAAGAAAACTAAACAAAGATAGAGGCATAGTTTACACTTTGACGATCTTCAAGAAGCTTGAGGATGAGCAAGAGGTGCGTGGCTTCAAGGTTCCTTCTTCTCCAAGGTTGCGACGCAAGGGTGAAGATCACCAAGGCTTTGGCAAGGAGAGAGAACTCGGCAAAGGAGGGGAGAGGGCTGCGGCAAAGGAGGCTATTTCTCTAGGGTTTTTGTGAGAATGAATGATGATTTTTCTGTAGAGAAACAGCCCCTTATATAGAGTCTAGGCCGAACCAAGTTATGCTCTCCACCCTTGATTTATTCTTGATCCAATGGCTCCAATTAATTGCACATAAAATCTGGAAATTATCTCCATGGAAATCTCTAGAATTCTTGCGCACCACTCCTTCGTATGTAGCTTGAATGATGACCGAATGCATGGCCTAATCACCAAGGAAAAATCGGCAAAGATCTCCTTCTCCTTGTAAAGCTGCCGATTTTATTGTTGTAGGGTTTTTCATCCAATAGCAATCCTACAAATAAGCATAATGACATGTTCAATCCAATAGGAATTAAGATAAATAAAATCAGAATATTCCCCACAATAAATAGAGATTTTGATGAAGCAAAACTCCTTGAAATAATACCCTAAAAATCGGCAAAGAAAGTCCATTGGACTCCAAGAAATCGGCCAAGAAGGCCTAGCCGAATCCATAGGGTTTTAGGGTTTAAATGGATCATGCAATCGGCCCAAATCCACTTAGGTTTGGGTTTATGCGACTTAGAGGTTTCCTGGTCCGAATAGGATTTGACTTTATGACTCAACGTTTCCTAGTTGAAGTAGGATTCTCGAAACAACTAGGTTTTCTATTAAATTTCCTCTTTTAACATCCTTTTCGTAAATAATGTTCACTAAGCCTCTAATAAATAAAACAAGTCAAAAATGATAAAGTTAAGGTAATAACGTAGCTAAATAGGGTAGGAAACACATTATAAACACGGCATTTTATGCCTCTATCAACTCCCCCACACTTAGCTTTTGCTAGTCCCTTAGCAAAACCAATCGACAAAATAAATAAAAACAACTCTAATGCCCTTAACATTTGTCTCAGCATCTCTTATCTCATGGCTTCAAAATTAGCACTTAATAAAGAATCATTCCAAAACATTCCAAAGCTAATTGCCATGCATAGATCACATATATTAGTAGGACTTGGAAGAACAATGGTGATGGTTATAGCTCAGCATGTTTCAAACAAGTAGTGATCCATCCTTACAAGGTATGCACTCGATTTTTCACTCAGATTTTCTGGCTCAATCACTCAAATGTATGCAAGAGAAAATATTTTGAGGCATTCATAATGCTTGCATTTATATGAACAAAAAGCACATGTTAAATAATAATTAAATAAACCTCATGAAGGAATCAATTACTCACACAAATGGACCCAAACCATATGCTCAATTCTTGGAATAGACTCCACAGATCAAGTTTAACCCATCTCACAGATCATAAAGGACTTTAGGGTTATATAACATGGCTAAGCTAGGGGTATGAATTGAAGGATGAGGAATCACAAAGTTCCTAAAGACCTAGCAGAGCAATCAAGCACACCTTATGTCTCCGAAATTGAGGGCCAGATATCATCTTTTTGGGCCCTTCGTCATTCTAACCTCCTTATAACTTCATGAAAAGGGACAAAGGCCGAATAATTTTGTTTTTAGGCCTCCCATCTCACAATATAAAGATAATGTCCAGATTTCTTCTTTTTCTGCCAAAATTTTTTTCTTTTCTTTTTATTTTCATGGCATTTTCTTTTACACAAGGACAAGTCATTTCCCCCACACTTGTTTCTGATCATCATTTCCAGCAATCTTCACACCAAATGCTCTACTAGGCCCAAAGGACAAGGGTAGAGAAATGCTGTACTAAGCTCAAGGTAAAAATCATGGGTGATGAAAGAAAAAGCATTAATGTAGGCTCAAAGGGGTTTCAACTAAGGGGTGTGCAGCGCACACAAATAGGGACACAAGCTCATTTGGCAATGGTGTTTATCCTAAAAAGTCCATTTAATCCCTTCCATGATCAGGGTAGTTTATGAATAAAAGCTTTAAAAATCCACAAGAATGAGTTCTAGTAATCTAGTCCATTAAAAGCTATGGTGAGTAAATCGACATGAAAGAATAATGAGGTTTGCAAAAATTAAGCCAAGAAAACGAATTAAGAATTTTTCAATGATCGCTCAACAAAAATGGCACATATATAAGGCTCAAAAGCTCACAATAGGGTCATATGAATCACACTTGTCCTACCATGCTCAAAATCTGTACCAATGTTTACAAACCATATCCACTACAAATCGTATGATTTCCATTTATTTCAATTAACCGCAGAATATCAGTTAGAAATCAACTCAATCTTGTGATCATTTCGTCCATTATTTCAGAGAATAATTTCGTCATAGACTGTTAAGGGCTCCTAAGACTCAAAACAAAAATAAAGACTCGAAAATTTTAAAATATTTTTGGGTTTTTCGATAATTTGACTCAAAGCAATAAAACAATGTAAATCCCTCCCCCACACTTAAACTCTACATTGTCCTCAATGTTCATAAAATTAAGTATAGAGGTAAGCATGAAGTTGGGAGCTACGACTCAAAAATAAAGCAAATAAACAAATAAATTGAAACAAGAAGAAAGGGAATAAGGAAAACAAATCTGCGTTGACGGCTCCTCCATATCTTCTTGTTGAAAATGGGTTACCTCCCATTGAGTGCTTCGTTTTACGTCCATTGGCTAGACGGTAGTACCTCAATTTGTATTCGGTGTCTCATAGAGGGGTACTTCCTCCGCATTTGGTTCATACGGCTCATAGTAGGGCTTGAGCCGATGGCCATTCACTTTAAAGTGCTCACCGGTCTTTGCGCTCTTGATCTGTATGGCACCATGAGGAAAAACTTGAGTAACAATAAAAGGGCCAATCCAACGAGAACGTAACTTACCGGGAAAGAGTTTGAGTTTAGAATGAAATAGTAGGACTTTTTGTCCAACAACAAACGATTTCCGACGGAGCATCTTATCATGATAAGCTTTGGTTTTCTCCTTGTAAATCCACGCACTATCGAAGGCTTCATTTCGGATTTCCTCAAGTTCGCTCAGCTGCAACTTCCTATGAAGGCCGGCATCGTTTAGATTCATGTTAAATTCCTTTACCGCCCACCAAACTTTGTGTTCCAACTCCACCGGTAGGTGGCATGCTTTTCCATAGACTAGCCGAAATGGAGACATCCCAATGGGTGTCTTGTAGGCTGTACGGTAGGCCCATAAAGCGTCATCTAGCTTTTGGCTCCAATCCTTGCGGTTAGGACCTACAGTCTTCTCTAAAATCCGCTTGATCTCTCGGTTCGAAATTTCGGCTTGTCCACTTGTTTGAGGGTGGTACAGGGTGGACACCTTGTGCGTAACATTGTATTTCTTAAGCAATGCTGCGATGGTACGGTTGCAGAAATGAGATCCTCCATCACTTATAATCACTCTTGGCATTCCGAACCTACAAAATATGTTAGTGCGGAGAAAATCTGCAACCACTTTAGAATCGTTAGTTTTGGTGGCTTTTGCTTCCACCCATTTTGAGACATAATCAACCGCCACTAATATATATAAAAATCCATCAGATGCGGGAAAAGGTCCCATAAAATCAATGCCCCATACATCGAATATTTCAACAGTTACAAAATTTTGTAAAGGCATTTGATCTTTAGGTCCTAAATTACCTAACCGTTGGCACCTATCACAAGATATGCAAAACATGTATGCATCTTTGAAAATCGTGGGCCAAAAGAAACCAGCATCTAATATTTTGAGGGCAGTTCGACGAGATCCAAAATGACCTCCACAAACTTCAGAATGGCAGAAGGTAAGAATGGATTTATGCTCAGTTTCAGGGACACACCTCCTAATTATTTGATCTACACATCTTTTCCAAAGGTAAGGTTCATCCCAAATGTAATACCTAGACCATTTCTTAAGTTTTTCTCTTTGTGACCGAGGCAAGTCAGTTGGAAATGTCCTAGTGACCAAGTAATTCACAATATCCGCATACCATGGTTCACTTACCTCGATTCCAAAAAGCTGTTCATCGGGGAACGTTTCCGTCAAAGGTAGAGCTTCCTCTTCTCGCACAAGCCGGCTAAGATGGTCCGCAACGACGTTGTCACTTCCTTTCTTGTCCTTGATTTCGATGTCGAATTCTTGGAGTAGCAAAATCCAGCGGATGAGTCTCGTCTTGGCGTCTTTCTTTGCAAATAAATACCTCAATGCTGCATGGTCAGTATAAACAGTTACTTTAGATTGAAGTAAGTATTGGCGAAACTTATCTAAAGCGAACACAACGGCAAGAAGCTCCTTCTCCGTTGTGGAATAATTGAGTTGGGCATCATTCAAAGTTCGTGATGCGTAATAGATCGCACAGGGCTTCTTGTCCCTCCGCTGTCCCAACACTGCGCCAACGGCATAATCCGAAGCGTCACACATGAGCTCAAAGGGCTCATTCCAATCAGGGGGCGTCATCACGGGCGCCGAGGTCAGCAATTCCTTCAATTTCTCGAACGCAAGCTTGCATTCGTCGTCAAAGTCGAAGGCGACTTCCTTTTGGAGCAAACGGCATAGAGGCCTTGATATCTTAGAAAAATCCTTGATAAACCTGCGGTAAAAACCTGCGTGGCCAAGAAACGAACGTATCTCCCTCACGGTTGTGGGGTAGGGTAAGTGACGAATTAAATCAATCTTAGCCTTATCAACTTCAATGCCTCTAGCCGAAATGATATGACCTAAGACAATCCCTTGAGTTACCATGAAATGGCATTTCTCCCAATTTAAAACTAAATTTGTGTCAACGCATCGTTTCAAAATGAGTTCTAAATTTTCCAAACAAGAATCAAAGCTCTTACCGAAAACGCTGAAATCGTCCATAAAAACTTCAATTTTATTTTCAATGTAATCCGAAAATATAGACATCATGCATCTTTGAAACGTACCTGGTGCGTTGCATAAACCGAATGGCATACGACGATAAGCAAATGTACCGAACGGACATGTGAACGTCGTCTTCTCTTGGTCCTCTTGGGCGATGCAAATCTGGTTGTACCCACTATATCCATCTAGAAAGCAGTAAAACTCATGGCCGGCTAACCGTTCAAGCATTTGGTCAATGAATGGCAAGGGGAAGTGATCTTTCCTAGTGGTGGCGTTGAGCTTCCTATAATCTATGCAAACACGGTGACCGGTTACAAGTCTTTGGGGTACAAGCTCGTTCTCCTTATTCTTCACTACGGTTATTCCGGATTTCTTGGGAACAACTTGAACAGGTGAAACCCATTTGCTATCTGATATGGGGTAGATTACTCCGCAATCTAGCAATTTGATCACTTCATCTTGTACAACCTTCATCATTGGCGGGTGAAGGCGTCTTTGGGCTTCACGGGTAGGCTTAGCTCCTTCTTCTAGCAAAATACGGTGGACACAAGTGGTAGGGCTAATCCCCTTGATATCGGCTAAAGTCCATCCGATAGCCGTCTTGTTTCTCTTCAACACTTCCACCAATCTTCTTTCTTGTTCATTATCTAACTTAGAGGACACAATTGCAGGTAGTGTCTCATCATCTCCGAGGTACACATATTTCAAATGGTCGGGTAGTGGCTTAAGCTCTAAGGTAGGGGCCTTCTCTACCGATGGTAACATCTTAGTGGTAGAAGCAGGGAGGCCGATGAATGGTGCGTTGTGTAGGGCGAATGGAACATTGTCTAAGGCCGCAACGGTTTCTAGTACGTATTCATCCCAAACTGCCTCCAAATCTTCCATAGGTACCTTGTCACCCTTCACATTGAACCCAACTCCTTGGGAGATGGTAACTTCCAACTTATCATCGATCAATGTGTCTAAATGATGCTGCGCATACGAATCAACAATATCAATGGAATAACATGGTTTAATTTTGGACAAGGGGTACCTCATTGCTTCAAAGATGTTGAAGCCAATCACTTCACCGTCAAATTCCATTGTCAACGCGCCGGCATGCACATCGATCTTGGTCCTAGCTGTTCTCATGAAAGGACGTCCTAAAAGTATAGGAATTGAACTTGTACGGGAGTCGTCCTCCATATCTATGATATAAAAATCTGCAGGGAATATCAAGTGGTTAACTTGAACCAGAACATCCTCCACATACCCCTTGGGATACGTGTTGGACCTATCAGCTAATTGGATAATTACGTTATCTTTCTTTAATTCGCCAAGGTCCATGGAGAGATATAAACTATATGGCATAACATTAATTGATGCACCCAAATCAAGCATGATATTATCAAATTTAGTGTCACCAATTACGCAAGGGATAGAAAAACTCCCTGGGTCCTTGAGCTTGGGCGGCATTCTTCGTTGGAGAACGGCAGAAACCGTCTCACTCATCTTTACTACTTCTTTCTCTCTTGTTTGTCTCCTTGTGGTACATAACTCCTTCAAGAATTTCGCATATTTGGGAACTTGAGTAATGCACTCGATCAAGGACATGTTCACTTGAACTTTCTTAAAAATCTCCAAGATGGCTTGATCGGATTCGTCCTTCTTCGATTTCTGAAACCTACTTGGAAATGGGGGGCGCACCAAAGGGGAGTTAGTTGTAACCGAACCATTAGAGTTAGGGTCATTACCTATTGGCGGGTTGGTTGTTGGCAAAGAAGCTTCGGCTCTTGAAGTAGCCGGATCTTTCTCCAAATCTTTGGTGTTGATAATGATGACTTCGTCCTCCTCATCATGAACTACGTTGGACTTCTTTGGGTCCTTCCTTGGTACTTCGTGGAGCACATGTCCGCTCCTTGTGTGTACAGCTTTTGCAGATTCAAAATTTGGATTAGGGTTAGGGATGGTACCGGATGGCAGCTTCCCTACTTCGGTGATCTTTCCCATGAAATCCACAATCTTCCCCAATTGGTTCTTGATGTCGGCAATATCCTTCACATTGCTTTGTTGCCCCCTAGTAAGTGCATCTTGTGTTTGGAACAGATTCTCTAGCATCTTATCATAAGAGGGGTGAGTAGCGTTATTTGCCATAAAAGGATTATTTGGAACAAAAGTTTGAGGAACCTGGGGTCTTGGAACAAATCCGGATGGGCGTTGGAATTGATCTCCGAAATTTGGGGGTTGGCTTGTTGCATTCTCCGTATTGCTCCAACGAAAGTTCGGATGATCTCGAGTACCAGGGTTGTACACATTTGAGAATGGATTGTATCTTGGTTGTCCGATGGCGTTGGCAGATTCCCATTCGCCACTTTCAATCAGTTGGGGACATTGATCCGTGGGGTGTCCTTGCAAAGAGCAAACACCACATACTTTGACAGGTTCACGGCTTGCTCCAATGGTGAGATGGGCTAGTACGGCATCAAGCTTGCTTTCGAGTGCCTTAGCTTCACTCACTTTCTTTGTACTATTAAGCGTGACCGCAAATTGTTGATCATTGAGGGCTCGGTTGTCTAGCAATGTCCATGCTTCTTGAGGCGTCTTGTCCACAAATGAGCCTCCAGATGAGGCGTCTAGAAGTTGGCGTTCCAAGGGCAACAGTCCCTCATAAAAGTATTGCAATAAATTGCTCTCCTTGATTCCATGAGAGGGGCATGATGCGACAAGAGCCTTGAATCTTTGGTAAAAGGGGCAGAAAGATTCATCCGCTCCTTGTTGAACTCCGGTTATTTGCTTTCTCATGAGAGTGACCTTCGAAGCCGGAAAGTACTTCGTCAGAAATTCAGATTTCATGCGATCCCATGAGGTGATGTGCCCATTGGGCAAATCAAATAACCATGACTTTGCTGGGTCTTCAAGAGTGAAGGGGAATCCCTTCAATTGTAGTACTTGCATGTCCGCATTCCTTGGACACATGCTATTGCACACAAATTCAAAAGCCTTCAGATGCTTGTTTGGATCTTCACTCGGCAATCCATGGAACTTCGACAATTGGTGGAGAAATCCACTTTTCAGTTCAAAGTCTCCTTCTTTTCCAGCTGCAGCCGCCGGATACACAATGCAATTTGGAGATCCACCGACTGGAATGTCATCAACTTGCGCGGAAAGTGTTCGGATACTCATGGTTGCGGGTTGTTGATTCACTTGTACTTCTTCTTGTTCGAAAAATCCTTCGGGTGGATAGATAGAGTGCGGAGATGCAACCTCCTCCGAATGTTCGGAACAAACGGACTTGACTACGATGGCCTCCTCCTTGTCACTATCAAAATTCAGCTCTCGGAATGTTTGGGGTGTTTGAATGGGGTATTCCAAGATATTGGAAGTTGATGCTGCTCCTCCACCTTGAATGCGCTTCAAGCGAGCTTCTAGATCGGCTATAAACTCTGCGGTTATGAGTGGCAAGGAACTTTCATTGGACATTCATAACCCTAAACATTTCAAACAAATAGATAAGTACTGAAATAAAAATTAAAGAAACAACATTATTATTAACAAGTATAAATTGAGTATAAGTATAAGTATATTTAGACTTGAGCTCGTATTTTGACACGTTACAAGGGTTAGAAATGTTAATCGACAATTTATAAGGCTTATAAATCCTCAATTCCGAATTTTAAGAAGCAAACCGAAAATGGACCAATTAGGTTTATTATCTAGACATAAATAACTCCGTGGTTTCAAAAGACTTATTCGGTCAAGAGCTACTATGTGTTAGACAATTCGACAAGAGTTAATAAGGACTTGGAAAGACCCTATTAACAATTGTGACCTTAGTCCCACCGATTTTGATTCTTAAAGTCCAAATCTGAAAACAAATAAAACAAATAAATATTAGACAATATAAACAAAGCACTAAATAACAAGAAACTTATTATTAAGTCCCCGGCAACGGCGCCAAAAATTGACGTGCACCGAAAACACCGGGGCAATCGTGCAATTTAAACCCTTTGTGTAGTATATAGCATATGATAAGTAAGGGGTCGAAAGGCCGGGGACTTATAGGGCGCTCTTGCATTTAGTAATAAAAAGATTAGAACTATAAACAATTATTTACATATATACAAAGATAAACGGGGGTTTAGAGAGTTTGGTTCTAAATTCCTACAAAACAGAAAATAAATATTAAATATGTACAATTGATCAATCCATTCAACACATAGCCAAAGAGAGAAACTCAGATCTCGACCACACATTAATATCATGCTTCAATCTTAGTAAAGTGAAACTTGTCGAAATTATAATCTAGAAACAATCTCAAGACACGAGCCTACGAGGTCTTCGCATCTTATTGTTCTTCTTAAGTGTACTTAGCACAGAACGTCTAGAACTAAGAATTTCATGAGAACGTCTACATGAATCATTAAGATAAAGAACGAGATTGAACACGACCACTGCCGTGAACGTCACCGCATTAAATCATTGTAGTCCACGTTTCCAGCCACTACGACATGGCTTCCATCACCTACGATCCATACTTACCTACGCGGCTTAGCATGAATTTCTGACGGTAGTTAGCATGCATTCTAACTATATAGCTACTAAAACAGAAACGCTTCCTTCCTAAAGCATAAATCGACAAGAACAAAATACTAAAACATCATAAACAAAACATCAACATGCTTAACTAAGAAAAGAATTTACTAATAACAAAACAATCGCAACAAACATCCAACACCAATGATGAACACCGAATCCATGTCTTTAAAATTGTAAAGAAAACTAAACAAAGATAGAGGCATAGTTTACACTTTGACGATCTTCAAGAAGCTTGAGGATGAGCAAGAGGTGCGTGGCTTCAAGGTTCCTTCTTCTCCAAGGTTGCGACGCAAGGGTGAAGATCACCAAGGCTTTGGCAAGGAGAGAGAACTCGGCAAAGGAGGGGAGAGGGCTGCGGCAAAGGAGGCTATTTCTCTAGGGTTTTTGTGAGAATGAATGATGATTTTTCTGTAGAGAAACAGCCCCTTATATAGAGTCTAGGCCGAACCAAGTTATGCTCTCCACCCTTGATTTATTCTTGATCCAATGGCTCCAATTAATTGCACATAAAATCTGGAAATTATCTCCATGGAAATCTCTAGAATTCTTGCGCACCACTCCTTCGTATGTAGCTTGAATGATGACCGAATGCATGGCCTAATCACCAAGGAAAAATCGGCAAAGATCTCCTTCTCCTTGTAAAGCTGCCGATTTTATTGTTGTAGGGTTTTTCATCCAATAGCAATCCTACAAATAAGCATAATGACATGTTCAATCCAATAGGAATTAAGATAAATAAAATCAGAATATTCCCCTCAATAAATAGAGATTTTGATGAAGCAAAACTCCTTGAAATAATACCCTAAAAATCGGCAAAGAAAGTCCATTGGACTCCAAGAAATCGGCCAAGAAGGCCTAGCCGAATCCATAGGGTTTTAGGGTTTAAATGGATCATGCAATCGGCCCAAATCCACTTAGGTTTGGGTTTATGCGACTTAGAGGTTTCCTGGTCCGAATAGGATTTGACTTTATGACTCAACGTTTCCTAGTTGAAGTAGGATTCTCGAAACAACTAGGTTTTCTATTAAATTTCCTCTTTTAACATCCTTTTCGTAAATAATGTTCACTAAGCCTCTAATAAATAAAACAAGTCAAAAATGATAAAGTTAAGGTAATAACGTAGCTAAATAGGGTAGGAAACACATTATAAACACGGCATTTTATGCCTCTATCAGTTGTGCAACAAAACCCCTCAATTTCCATAAACCCTAACTACTCCAATCATCATAAACAACAGTTTCGCATACATTCGATTGCATACACATAGAATTAAACCTATATTTATCAATCTCAAAATACTGGATTATGAAATTACCTTGAGCTTTTCCCAGTTCGCCATTTTGACTTCTGGGATTTGTTCGGCTTGAAGGGGGACACGTGGCGGTATCCTTCTTGATTGTGTACTGTCCAAGTTTTATGAAACATCGCAATATTGAACTGAAGAGGAGGCGTGACATTGGACATGGAGAGTTTTTACCTATACAAGTAGGGCTGCGCAAAAAACCCGAGGAGGAAAAAAAAAACTGGACCGGACCGGACGGCCCGACCGGTCCGGGTCGAATTTTTTAACGAGTCCTTGTTAGTTTTTGACTTTTTCGGGCCGGACCTTGTTGTATGCGGGCCGGGTCCGGTCCTTTTAATTGAAAAAATAAGAAAGACTCGAAAGCCCGGTTGGTGTGATTGTTGTGTTTGAATAGGTTTAATTGCTACTAAACCCTTCTTTTTTCGTTGTTTCTATTCATCAAACTCTGTGAGTTTGGCAAAGTTTGGTTCTCCACCTCTCACCTCTCAAATCTGTGAGTTTTGTTCTTTTTCTTTCTTTTTGCTTGATCGATTCATCTTAACCTCTCTCAAATCTTCTTTTTCCTACTGGTGAAGAAGAACCTCAACAATAATATCCTGCCACTCTCTCAGTTCAGAGTATATCTTGGTCGCGCAATCGGAGTCCCTCGTCGCCTCCGCCGCCCAAGAGCCACCGGAGACCCTCATTTGCTTCGATCTCCTCTCCGGTCTCACCTCTGCTTCGATCTCCTCTCCTGTCTCATCTCTGCTTTGATCTCTTCTTTGGTCTCACCTCTGCTTCGATCTCCTCTCCGATCTCATCTCTGCTTTGAATCCTTGTAGCCCAGTCATTGGTGAGTTTGGAAATTTGTTGGGTGGAAATTTGTTGAGTGTTTGGATTTTGGAAATTTTCAGATATATTAGTAGACAATATCTACTAGGTTTTTGAAAATTTGCAGCAAGAACGGAAAGCCCAGAGAAACCGGCCCGATGTTGTCGGTCCAGGTTTAAGCCGGTCCTCGAGATCATAATGTGCAAGTCCGGCCCGGAGCAAAACTGTCGGTCCCGGTCCCAGTCCTTGTAAAAGTGGTGCCGGTCTGGGACCGTGCCCAGCCCTATATCCATTTTTCTTACTCAAATTATTTCATCTTGACCGTTTTACCCCTTGTGTATAAAGATATTAGACCCGTGGCTCTCAAAACGTCTCTCCTCGCTCTCACCCAAAGGGCCAAAACCTCTCTCTACGACGCCGACTCAACTACGATTGCGGTCACCAACGACAACGATATCAGCTCGACGTCGACTGCATCTCCAATTCCATCGACTATGACCTCCAACTCGACATCGACTGAATCTTTGAATTTGACGTCCATTGGATCTCTGATTCCGTCCTCGATTGGATCTTCAATTCAGCCGACGAAAACCTCGATTGGATCTCTTATTCTTTCAATGACGACCTCGACTCGATCTTTGATTCGGTGACGTAAGTTTCTATTCCCGTCGGCTTTGGTTTACACGAATTTAAAACAAGCAACTATGTGCTTTGCTTATATGTGTTGTGTGATGATGGTTTTTAGGACAAAAGAGAAGCACATGAGCCTCGATGTGAAGGCGAAGTAGAGAAATAACCAGGTAAAACTAAGGGGTTGTATTTTTGTACAAGGATAGTAGTAGTTATCTATAATTAGGTCCGGATGGAGGGATATCTATTTTTACATAAATTTTGAAACTCGTTTCAGCTTTTACATTTTAAAATTTTCATCGGTGTAGATTAATTGTAAGTATGATGTCAACATATACAAAGATGATGTGGTAAACGACAAGACATTTTATTTTTCATTATATATTAGAATAATTTTAAATACATACCTCTAATTACTTAATACACATCTCTATTATTTGACATTTTAAATAAAATTTTATTTGTAGGTTAAATGACCAAAAAAAGACATGTGTAATACATTAGGAATGCAAATTAGAATATTACTAATAGTGTGAAAACATAAAACAAATAAAATTATTAAAAATGAAAAATTATTTTTGGAAACTTATAAAGTTAAAATATTTATTTTTAAAAACTAATAAAGTGAAAATAGCATAAATTAAAATATTAAAATCAGAAACTTATTTTGAAAAATATTTGTGCAATGAAATTTGAATAAATTCCAAGTTTAGAATGTCAAATGATGTAATTCTTATATGAACTTATATTCATTATATTTCATTTTCGGAATTCTAGTTGATTGATGTCGTATTAGAGATTTTGAGTTGGGATATAACAATACTCGTGATTATAAATTGGACGATTATAAGAAAAATTGCTAACAGAAAATAGAAGAATTAACGTCAAAAGAGCCATAAAATAATAAATATTGTTTTAAGATATTTGGTTTCAAACGTCAATAATAAAATAGTAAATATTGACTTGATAACATATCTCCATTCAAACGATCATAACTCAGTCTAAAAATATCGAAATCAAGATCTGTAAAATGCTATATAAAGAAGACATTGGTAGCTTTATAATGGTATAAGACTCGTTGTTTGATTCGAACTGAGATGCTCCCAGTGATTCGGCAAAGTTAGCTGATCTATAGAGGCAGACTCTGGAACTTGGATTGCAATCACCTTTCAATCCTCATTTATCTTCTTTTCTTCTTCTTTGCTTCAAATACCTAGAAAACAAATAAGCAAACTAAATAACTAGAAAATACACTAAAGTATAGAGGAATTTGATATAAATAATGTATAATTGTGCACCTATCAACAATGATAGGCCTTGGTAACATTATGATTACTCCTTCGTAACATTATGACTAAGTCTCCAATTTAGAATGATATGAAATTAACCTTTTTATTGAAGGTGCTAGCCATCTGTGCTTGATAAATCTCGAGCTTTTGTTAGATGACAAGTCTTTATTCGTCAAGTGCCTCAAGTTCTGCAAGCCTGACTCTAGCATTCTCATCTGGGTTTGCTAGCTTGGTGGTTATTCTTAGTGATGGTAACTGAATGTTGAATGGTAACACTACTTTGAATCTGAACCAAACAATATGATGTGCACCCTGTCCTTGTATGAACCATACATGGTTCTATAAGCCCATAATGCCTCGGGCCTCGGGCAGACATTCATGTCAATCTCTCTTATTTCTTATGATACATCCGAGCACTTTGTTGAAAACTTCAGCTTGCCCATTTGCTGTGGGGTTGTAGCTTACAGAGAATGCGTATAGGATATGGTATTTTTCACACAATGGGAATGTAGCCTTGCTTTTGAAGTAAGAGATATTGTCGAATATTATCTTTGAAGGAACACCAAAGCAGTAGATGTTGTGATTCCTAATAAAGTTTGCGACGTCTACTGCCTTGACCGATTTTAGAGGGACTGTTTCATACCATTTGGAGAAATTTTATGTTCCAGCTAGTATGTACTGATGTAATTAGTCAATGCGTGGCCGCGCCCTGCTGTGGCCTTTTTTTTTGTGTAAGACTTCATTTCATTGTATGAAGTGTGAACACAAAACACATGCAATTGTTTACTATTGAATGATGACCAGTTCATCACAATCATGCAAGGAGCTTTACCTGACTGCTCCTATTGATATAAGCAGAAGCAATTTTCCAATGAAGATCTCCTGCATTAATCATAACAACGACAATATAATTAGTACTAAGTAGCTTCACTCTACAGGAATTTAAGAACAATTTAAACTGATCAATCTCAAATAGTTGCAGTCTTGCAGACTCATTCTCCTAAGTGCAATTCTACAATACCAAACAGCCAACAATAAGACAACCAAAGACAACCAAAGAGACTACAGGAATTTAAGAACGACAACGATTATTGTCCTTGCAAAATCAAAACCTTTCATAATCAAAACCATCACGATCGGTATACGCTTCTTTCTTCCCCCTTTTTCTTCAACCAATGTACCGCCATTTTATTTGTATCATAATTAAATCCCGTTTCTACCATTCGTCTAACTCAATTTTAAATAACCCTAAAATTAAATCATATTTCTACCTTAGCAGTTGGTAGTCCATTTACTGCTGTGCAGGAGTCAAAACTGCAGATTCCACATTTGTTTGCCAATTTCAACCCTCATTTTTGCCTCCGAATTCAACAATACTACAGCCCCAACCAAACAAATTGAACTCCTTTTCAACTCCAGGAACATAATTATTCAACCCTCGCGCCCTATGTTATTGTAGAGATCCACAACAAACCGAAATCAATAACCCACGACAAAAACCAACTTATATATTGGACTATCCACGTAGATCGGCGTCTCAGACTGCAGCTGAAATGAAGGAAACAAAAAACCCAATCGAAAATTAGGTTCATATGAGTAAACCAAATCCAATCAATTAGTAAGAAATATAAAAGCAAAAACAAAGATCCCTACCCACTTACCCAAATATCTCTTCCTCTCCATCATAAGATAATTAAGAAAACCCAGTAACTCAGATGATGGTATGTCTTGACTCAGAGACTAGACGGAGAGAGCGAGGAGAGCGAGGAGAGCAAGAGAAGAAAAAGAAAACATATGCTGCTGCAAATAAACCACGCGTAGATGGAACTAAAAACTACAATATATGGCTGCCAACGATGGAACCACGTGGGACACAGAAAGAGTAATGGCAACATTGTAAATAAAACGGAACCAAAGGCAGCACTGTCATTCTGTACACGGAGGGACGTAGAGGTAATGAAGGTTGGTGTATAAAAAGTATATTGCATCTGACATGTTTTACAAGCACATTGTACCATGGTTGGACAAGATGGTTGACATCGGGACCTTATCAGAAGAATTTGATATTTTGCGAGAAACTCGAAAATGAACTTGAACTTTAAATTACAACGCATGTAATTACTCATAGAAAATTCGATAAATCGGAAAAGTTAGGTACATGATGTTATAATCTCTCCCTCTCTATATAAAAATTTCGTCCTTGAAATTTCAAATTGAACTGGTCATTGTCAATAGTCATTGGTCAACTACCTTTTACCCTTTGTTTAGCTAAGAAACTCGATGACTCGACTCTGCCATCCACGTGTGACGTCCACATAATTGAAACACTGGTGATTCTGGTTCACAAATCCCTCACTCACCGCGAGTAAATCTTCTTTCAAGGGCTCTAAATCTTTCGTTGAACCACTAATGTCTGCATGTAAGTAGGTTCACGATGCCTGCTCCAAAGCAGGAGTAACTTGTAGGTATGCACACGCTATCCCGTGTAGTAAAGCAGCAAACACACTCGAAGAACAAAGTTTGATTTCACCGCCTAGCTTGAATCTTCTAACTTCATGAAGCGAACTCGTCATTACGCTGCTCACGAAGTCAACGTCAAAGTCCACTTGTTAAGAAACTAAAGTCCACGCATTCTCACATGCTCTTAGTGATCTGAAAACCTGCTAATTGAACAGATTTGAGGATTCGTACACTGCAAAGACTACATCAATCACACCTCTAACACCGAGGTATGTCGCGAAGTCAAAGATCACGTGAGTCCACAAGGAAGTCATGGTTGAATAGAGACACGTGAACACTTTTCCCTTTGAACATGATCGCCTGATTTAGTTCACGTAGATTTTATGTTGCACTGTTCTGATGTGGAGTAATTCTCTTTCCTAAACTAGTCGCTAAATCGGTCTAACTTGCACGTACAGGACAAAAAAAATTATGGATATAAGGATGCAAAACCGAAGTCAAAATCTCCTGAATCCGAAATACCATAAGCTGTAGATATAGGAGCTGAAAATACTTATACGCCATCCCTACCATCTCTCCCAAACAAGGCCAAACAAACTAGATGGCAAATTCACAACCCAACCTCTGCCGCTCAGATTGGGCTGAACACGAAGTTCATTCTCGCTCATCCAATGACGCCGCTGTAAGGTCGTGTCGTCGAACTGGGCATGCACTATCAACAAGAGGCTGTTAGATGGGGTTTTTAAGAGAAAATTCTCTTTGTTGTATCAATTCTTGTTAAAATTTGTAGCCCTGATTTGATCTCAACATGTGCAATCAATCCTAAAAATTAATCAAATAGTAATTAACTGGAGATCTTTGATGACCTAATCAATCCTAAAAATAGTAATTACTAAGAGCATCTCCAACCGCTTCCATATTTCCTCGATTTTCTTAAGTTTGGGGAATATTGAGACTTTTTCAGGTCCAACAGCTTCCTATCTCGTTCCTTAAAATTGAGATGGAGAAGAAGAGAATGATTCATCCCCAAAGTTGCAGTAAAGCCTTCATTCCCCAAAATTAAATTATTCACATGCTCCAACAAGAAGTTTACAAATATATAATATGTTATTGAGTATTTTATTGTTATAATAAAATATATGATTTTTTAGGGCTGGGCATAAGACGGGATAAAACTAATCTAACTGCCCGTCCCGGACATTGAAATTGGGACAAGACTAAACGGGACGGGCTTTACGTTTTTAGATTTCATCCCACCCGGGTTCTATCCTAGTCGGGAAGGGATGAGATGGGACGGGCCCAGTCCCGGATAAAAAAAGTTTAAAATAAACTTGCAAGCAAAAAAAAGAATTTCATAGTTTTATAGTGATCTTTACTCTATTAAGTATTAACAAGTACTTGTAACATATTTACAAGTAAAACACGGTATAATAAGAGAGTTTATACTTCTAACTTTCTCTAAACATGTTATCACTACTACGGTGAAAGAAGAGAGTCTACAATAATTAACAAATTAAAATATTAAATATCACTGTTATTGAATTGGAGACAACCTAGTAACTTAAAGAAACAATGAGCTAAGATCAAAATATTTAAATGAAAGACTCAAATCACATCTTAATCAATAAAAAATCAATCATTAAAATAGTCGGGATTGGACGGACCTAAACAAGACTTGAATTATCTGTCATGTGTGGGACGGGATTGGACGAGCCTGACTTTTTGAGATTTAAGTTTTAAATTTCGGGACGGACCCTGGACGTTGATTCCATCGTCTTTAGCATCAAGCAGACTTTATCGCCGGCTTTCCTCCCGTAGGCGAACCCGAGCGTGCAACCTGAATAGTTTAGCACTAAATCTCTCACGTGGTCTGATTTTTTCTTCATATCCCATTTCTTCTCTTTATGGAGTTTTGTTGTTACAATTGAGAATTGTGATTTTTTAGATGATCGATTTGGCAGATGTTTTGAGAAGAATGATATTTGTTTTCGTTTCCCTTCACTGTATGATGGGTAATTTTACTTCAAAGGTAAATTGTAAAATATAGAGAATTTGAGTAAGTGATGCAAGTCTGGAAGATGAGTAGAAAGGGGAGGGTTATAGTTACCAGATCTATAATGGGTTCGAAGGTTTCAGATTATGAATTGATTTGGGTATGAAATTGATTTGTGTTTAAATATTTCAGATTCGAATTTGATTTAAAACATGTTCAAAAGTCAAAACTTTATTTGAGTTTTCATTTGGATTTCAATCAAGAAGATAGTTCTGGAGATTGATAAGCTGGGTTTTACTAAACAAAAAAAGATCTTGAGTTTTTAATTTGAAGAACCACACAGAAGAAGGGATGGGAATTGAAGTTTTTGAGTTTTCGTTTTTTTTTTTCTTTAGCATCATAATAACAGTGTTAACTTCTTTTAAGATAGTGGCCACATGTCGGGCTCCCATTAACGGTATAGGTTTGGCACAAGGTATTCCGGAACATGTGATGTGCTTCCGTGTTACTATAAGAAGTACAACACGAACAATCATCATCGAAAGTGCCATACAAGTTGAAGAAGCGGAGACACCAATGCAGAGAGGAGTTGGCTACACTTCACTAGACTACAGATTACAGAATAAATACATAGAGCGAGGGAGTGTGTGAGGAAGAAAAGGGATCATGTTCCATTGCCAGCCAATCGTTCATAAATATATGTCCCCATCTTTGCAATTACCCAAAAAGCCCACTTCAAAGCTGGCACACCCAAACCACAAACACTTAAATAAAAAAAGAAAAAAGAAAAGAAAATAGAAACAGGATGTGTTGGACTGTAGGAGCACTTTGCACTCCAATTGAAGCAACACTGCCCAATTAGGTGTCATCATTTGGCCCGAGGGCTTAAAAAGTCTATGGGCGGCCCGTGGCCCAAAGGGCTAAAGCCCTGCCCAGCCCGTAGAAAAGCCCATTCAAGCCTGGCCCTTAGGGCATAAGGCAAGGTCAGGGTTGAGAGTTTGAAGCCTAGGCCTGGCCCTCTCAGCACGGCCCTTAAAGCCCGTTGACTTTCACTGTCACTCCTTTTATATATATCAGTCCACTGTCCACACCACACCCACAATCCACACCCACTAGTCCACTACCTGCCGTCCTACCATGTCTCTCTTTATTACCCAGCATACACATATTTATTAACGTTAGATACAAACCTTACAATCTCTCCTCTTATCTATTATATAAAAAAATATTAACATTAGACTTGAAAGGATAAATATTGTATTTCTCTCCTTTTTCTTATCAACTCAGATATGATCTATATCTCATCGAAAAAACCTCTCTAATGCCTCCCAAATTCCCCAAAACATATCATATGGAGTTATCGACGAAGCTCTCTCGAGGAAGCTTTCTCCACGAAGCTCTCACGACGAAGCTCGATTGCTGGATCGTCGACCAGGATGTCGTCGATTGCCGGATCGTCGATCAAGGTTGAGGGCATGATTGTTGCATGTGAAAGGGGTGATTTTTCCTATTTCTTTTCTCTTTCAATTGCATTTACCATGTGAAAAGCTACTTTATGAACTATATTGTAAGGTTATTTTGATAAACTTTTTTAGGGTCTGAAATTTATTTGGGGTAAAACTTTTATTGATTGCAAACACTGATCCCGCACTTGGTCACCCGATTAAATTCCATTGAGGATCGTCTATTGCCGGACGTCTTCTAATTGTAGATTTTCAGTATAACGGCTTGTTGAGGACGAAGGTGGATCTGTCGCCGCTCGGGGAAGATGGGGAAGATCGTCGTTATAATTGTAGATTTTCAGTATAACGACTGTTACATTGTTTAGTTTTGGTATAGAGTCTTTGTTATGTTTGTCCTTATATTGTTTAGATAGTTGCATTTAGTCTTGATATGGTTCTGATATATGCAGTGGCTATCTCTTTCTAATCTTACCTCTTTTAATTTATTAAGCTTGACTTGGCTTTAGGAATTGAAAACTATTACTGGTGCTTGACTCTTTTTGGTTTATTAGGTCTGGGGATTAATTTAGTAATTATTTCAATCTAAAATGACTACAGTTAATGAAAAAACTGAGGAAACATCCTCGGTTCCCCCAAGAACTGTTAGACAAACGAGTGATGTTTGGAATATTTTTGAGAAGGTTGAAAATATTGGATGGCAACATAAAATTACTGAAAGCTAAGTGTGGTATTTGTGGTGAATTGCTTTCTCGTGGTGGGGAATAATGGAACAACTTATTTGAAACAACATATTAAGAAGCATGCTAGTGCAAATGGTCAAAATTAGGACATTATAAAGCAAATGCAGTTAGCTATAAATGTTGCTGGAAATGTAACAAATTTCCAGTATGATAAAAACGTTGCTAGGAAAGAAATTGTAGATTTTTTCATTAGAGCTGAATTGCCTTTTACATTTGTTGAAAAGCATGATTTTATAGGCTTGATTCAAAGATCATTTGCTCCTCAATTTAGGGGATTTTCAGCCTCTACATGTAAAAGGGATGTGATGAAACTTTTTAGTAATAGAAAAGATGAGCTACTTAAACTTTTTCAAAATTTTGAAGGAAAAGTTTGTCTCACTTATGATGTGTGGTCATCACGATAAAAGATGGGGTATATGTCACTCACTGCACATTTCATTGATAAAAATTAATCTTTGAACAAAAAATTATTTCATTTAAAATGATTGAGTATCCACATTCAGGGGAAACACTTGCACATCATGTATATGAAGAGTTGATTACTTGGCATATTCATGAAAAGGTTTTCTCCATATCATTAGACAATGCTTCAAACAATGATGTACTAGTACAATTACTTCCAGATTATCTTATGCTTGCATCAGTGCCTAAGCAATTGTTTCATGTGTGTTGTTGTGCTCATATCCTAAATTTGGTTGTGCAAGATGGGTTAAGTATTTTATCTCCATCAATTGAGAAAATAACCATCATTGTCCGTAGCATGAATTCCTCTATTAAGAGGCATGAAGTATGAGTACAAGTTTGTGCTGATTTAGGTTTTGGAAAGAAAAATATTGACAATGATGTTTCTCATAGGTGGAATTTCACATATGATCTTTTACTATTAGCTCTAAAATATAAAGTTCTTTTGCATAGATATGTGCAAAAAGTAAATGAATCTCGTTCTTGTAATTTAGCATCTCTAACTGAAAAATATTGACAATGATGTTCCTCATAGAGGGAATTCCACATATGATCTTTTACTATTAGCTCTAAAATATAAAAGTTTTTTGCATAGATATGTGCAAAAAGTAAATGAATCTCGTTCTTGTAATTTAGCATCTCCAATTGAACAAGATTGGTTGATCGCTGAATGTACATGCGGTTTTTTTGCAATTTTGAACTCTTCTACAGCTGTGGTGTTTATTCACATACTTCTAGTAGAGTTATTAATTGTTTAGTTGATATTTATCAAACATTTGCTGCATATTATGAGCTCTCTATTTTCAAAGATGCTTTAAAAACGATGAGAGCAAAATTTGATAAGTACTGGTCTAAGTTTCCAATAGTTTTTTGTCTTGCTACTATCATGGATCCTAGATTCAAGTTATTAGCCATTGAAGAGTGGTTGAAATGTTTTGGTCTTGAGCAATCAGAAATTGATGCAAGAATGACATCCATTAAGACTTTATTGCAACAATATTATGATATCTATAAGAGGAATGTAGTTTCTAGTGTTGCCTCTAGTTTACCTGGTGATGGAGTCCCTACTCCTTTGGGAATCACATCTACATCTATAAATATTCCTAGGGTTCAAAAAATTTCCATGCAAAGATTGAAAATGGCTAGGATATCATCTAGTTCTTCCACTAACTTCACTGATTTACAAGTGTATCTTGATTTAGCAACAATTGAGGTGGATGATGACAATCAGTTCAATGTTTTGGGATGATGGAAGACAAATCACACATTATACCATGTTCTTTCACTTATGGCTCGTGATCTATTGAGTGTACTAACATCAACAGCTACATCAGAGGCCGCTTTTAGTCCTGGTGGTCGAGTTTTTTCAGAGAAGAGAGCTGCTCTAAGTCCAAATACCATAGAAGCTTTAGTATGTTTGAAGGATTGGAGCTTGGCAAGTACAAGAATGCAAGAAGCAACACGAGAAGAGGAATGTGCTGAAGAACTAATGAATGGAAAGGCTGCAAGACCAGATTGGATGGTTGATAGTGAAGATGATGGCGAAGATGCTAGTGAAGATAATGGTGATGATGAAATTGAAATTGTGTCTGATGGAGTCCCTTAGTTACTTATCTTGATGTAGTAATCATTTGCCTTTTTTTTTGTTTTGTATTACAAGGCTTGGTTACTTTTAAAGTTCTTAGGCTGTTTACTTTTTTGTGTTAAGAACTACAAGGCTACAAAGCTAGTCTGTCTACAACCCTATTGAGTCTCTAAATTCCTAACCAGCATTAGCATATGTGCTAAGCTTTTTGCATATATTTAATCAATCTCTTTGTTTTTTCTCAACTGTATTTTCCTAAAGGTTTCAAATGTCAAATGGATACAATTGTTTGTGTTGTTTGGTCTCTTATTAAAACTCTCTTCTTACTTGTAACTAATCTGTTACTTGGTCGGCATTGTAGAAACTTGACTTGCATAATATTAAGCGATGGAAGGAGCAGATAGCTGAGAATGAGTGGCATCAACGAGTTGGGTATTGATTTTTCTATTCACTCTTATATCCTAATTGTATATAACGGCCAAATTGATGAACTGGTGTT
This sequence comes from Fragaria x ananassa, assembly GCA_034370585.1. NCBI lineage: Eukaryota > Viridiplantae > Streptophyta > Magnoliopsida > Rosales > Rosaceae > Fragaria > Fragaria x ananassa. Next base: position 8,193,882 of record CP139760.1, read on the forward strand.
TCAAGTTGTTTTGTCTAGTTAGATCAACTGGTGCGTTATGTGATTAATTAGGCTTGTCTAATTCATTTGAGTAGGATATTATAGATGCAACATTTAACAGAGGATTTATCACAGCTCTTGCCTCTTGGAAGATGATGGTATGTAGGATCAAATAAAGAGAAATGTTTTTTTTTTCCATTTGGGGTTACTTGATTTCACTGTGATATTACTTTGAGTAATCTTATGTTGAGTGTATGTAGTCTCTGCTTGATTTGGTAGTTGTTTGAGTTTTGAAATTTGTACTAATCAAAGAAAAAAGTGTCTTTACTTGGTCAAGATATGAAGAAAACCAAGATTATTTTAGATCCTATTAAAAAAAGCCCAGCCCGGCTCGACCTTTTAAAATGTTAGGATGGCCCGGCCCATAGACAGTCTTGAGGCTTGTTATTTATGAAGAAGCCCGGCCCGGTCCGGTCCTAAAAAATATGAAAAATCAATTAAAACCTGACCTGATCTTAAGCTGCTAGCCCGGCCTGACCCATTACCGACCCCTACGTCCAATTACTAAACTATAAGCATTTTTTCAGTCTTAGATCTATTTTTGAAAGATAATAGTAATCAACAATAAATAGAATAATAGTTTTGGGATTTGAGTAGTGCCCCCAGATTATGTATTACAGAAAACAACCAATGGAGTGGCGCCCATGTTCTAGTCAATATCAAAATTCCCCACTTGGTCACAAATCACCATACCCCCGCTCTCTCTCCTCCTCCCTCCTCCCTCCTCCCCTCACTTTCCTTGAGATCATAGCAATCCCACATCACATATTAATATGCTTAATCATTTTTTTAAATAACAATATGCTTAATTATTGAATCATTGATTCATTGTTGTATCACTTGAATATTAACAACAAAAAGGAAAATAGTTAAATTGAAATATAATTATCTCTGTCTGTACATCATATCTAATGATTTTCTGGTTGGTAAGAACATCCCCAACACCTTTCTTATTTTGTTAATTTTATCAATTTTGGGTAATATTAGATTGTTTTATAGTCCAACAATTTCTCATCTCATACCTTAAAATATGAATGAAGAAGAAAGAGAAACACTCATTCTCCAAATTTGCAACAAAATATTTATTCTCTAACTATTAATTTTTCACGTGCTCCAATGAGAAGAATAAAAATATAAAATATAAAATATTTTATTACTATATAATTTTTTTGTTATAATTAATAATGATATATCATACTTTATTGTTTTTATTGTTGTTGTAATAAATGTCGAGATCTTTAAAATGAAGAAGTTGTTGGAGTTTTTTTTTAATTAGGTAACCAAACGGACCAACCCATATGCTCAACTTTTGTAACCAATCTCCACATCGATGGCTGCCCATCTTTTGGATCATAAAAGAACTTTATCAAGGTTAAAATTTGGCCAAGACTTTGGTTTAATGAAACAAAGGATAAAGAATTGCAAATCATCCTTAAAACCTAATAGAGCCATAAAATCATCTTTAAACATTCATGAACACAAACACCAAATATCACATCATTAATTATCCAAAAAAAAAAATCACATCATTAGGTCTTCAATTTAAAACAAACTCTTCCATCACAAAGGGAGACTTAATCCATACTTTCATCATTATTCTTTTTTCCAGTGCTGCCACATTCGTTTTTTTTACTTTTTTTTTTCTCGGCAACACATTTTTTCTTCTTCTTTTTAATAGAAAAGTTCTTCCCCCTACACTTGTTATTCATCATTCTTCCACATGTATAATACATCACAACATAAGCTCTACTAGGCTCTAAGGACAAATGTAGAGATATCACTACACTAAGCTTAATGTGAGAATTACATGGGTGATGACAACAAGGCTTAACGTAAGCTCAAAGGGGTTAACTAAGGGGTGTGTAGCGCACACAAATAGAGACATATGACAATTTGGCAATGGTGAAAATCCTAAGTCCTTTTAATCCCTTCTAAAATCAGAACATATATCGATAAAAGTCTCGACTAGCACAAAAGTGAGTTATAACACAAAAGTGATTCGAACTCACAACCTCTTATTTACTAATGAAGAGACTATGCTACTAGACCAAATAGTTAGAATTTGAGTATAATTTGTTGTTGTTGAGATTTTAACTTTTATTTTTTCATTTTAGAAAAATTTTATAAAAATTGTTTAAGACGTTTTAAATGACTAACCAAAAAAGAACACCACAACAGAGAATTAGAAATAACGAAGTATTCTCCAAAGAACCAAAAGCGCGTTAGTAATTAGCAACTGCTTACCACCGACCCACTGATTTAGGCTATGTTTGGCGCAGCTGAACTTTTAACATAAGCTGGCTTCTGCTTATTTTTCAGAATAAGCAGCTGAAAAGCAATGAAACTGTGTGTTTGGTAATCTGGCTTTTTATAAGTGTTGTGAGTGGCAAAAGCAGTGGTAACGCGTTTGGTAAAATGTAAACGAGCTTGTGCTTTTAATTGCAGAATGACCAATATGGACATGAAATATTATATTGGGTTTAAGATTCACTACCAGAAAATGGGGCTGTCCCGACGACATCTTAGCCGATGAATCTTTTTAACAGGCCGACGATAATTTTTCGTCAGCTCAGGTCCTTATTCTGGTAGTGATTGATTGTTTGATATAAAATTTGAGATAATTTTATAAATCATAGTGACCATATGATTAATAATATGAGATTTTAAAAATAACTCATATAAATATATTAGTACCAATGATTCGTGATTAACATAAGATAACTACATAATTTATCATAACTCATTCTACGTTATTACGCACACTCATTAAACTATGAGCAATTATATCCCTTAATGTTCTCATTTCTTGTGCACCATTACCATGATGTTCTTCTTCTACCTCATCTTCTACCTCTATCTCACCACTTGAACCTCCAACTGCATCTCTTTCACGTTGCACAAAATCTGTATCACGATGTGCATGTCTCCTAATATAATTATAAAGTGTCATTGTGGCAATGACAATCTGCACTTGCTTCGGGAATGAATAACCATGCATGTTTCTTAAGATCTTCCATTTTTTTTTCCAAACTCCAAATGTGCGTTCTATAACGCCTCTAAAGGAAGAGTGTGCTTGATTAAACACTTCCCTCTCATTTCTTGGTTCTTGCCTATGATATTGTTGAAAATGTTGTCTCGGGCCTTTATAAGGTCCCAAAAATCCAGTCATTGTAGGATATCCCGCATCCACAACATAATATTTACCTGTGAAATGAATATATAATAAACATCTCACAAAACTTTATTTGAAGAATATAAATATTACACTAGTTAACTAGAATAAAACACGTTACCTAGTGGAGGATGAGGAAAATTCATATTGGGATCCCGAGTAGCTGCTAGAAACACTCTTGTATCATGAGCAGACCCTTCCCAACCCGCATATACAAAGGTAAATTGCATATCGAAGTTACATGCTGCCATGACATTCTGTGTTGGTTCCCCTTTCCTACCAATGTATGGTATTTGCTTTTTAGGAGGTATTGAAGCAGGAACATGCACTCCATCTATAGCCCCAATGCAATCCTTTGAATAAAGAAATAATTGTCAATTACAAAGATCAAATAAATTATTAATGATTTATAAGTAAGTAAAGAAGACTAGTACCTTAAAATGTGGCATGTATCTTTCATCCCTCATTATCTCCGGTGCAACACCACTGAAGTTAGGATCCTCTGGTCTAATTATTTCATGACCTAGTGCACACAAAACATCTACTGCTTTTCCAAAATATCTACTAACGGTTTCCGTGGAATGTTGAAAATCCTCTGCTACCTTCCTAAATCCACATCCTTGTCCTAACAAAAATACTGTCATTGCTACTACTTCAATATGAGTCAGTCTGTTTGAACCTAACATCCCTCCGTTAAGACGTTCCATATCGGCACATAAACGATGCAATACATGCTTTTCCATTCTAAAAGCATTATAACACCTAGCATCATTCCCTTCTAATATTTCCATCAACCACTTATAACCTGTTCGAGAAGAGGTCATGCAAGGAGTTTTGAGGACATACTTCGTATAATATTGAAGTATGAACAACGTATTAAGTTGTATCAATCGCATGATTATCTCGTCCTCATCTCCTTGATCGTCACCTGGATTATCCATATTTCAATTCAAAGACCCTGCAAATTGAAATGGAATGGCTAAGCATGTAAATCATATAAATTATTAAAGAAGACCGGCAAACACACAATTATAAAACACATAATACAAATATTGTTAACAAACCCCAATTCTGAATATATAAAAAGGTCTCAACATGATGAAAAACAATAAGATGTTCTATAATGCAACCCTTAAAAGCATGCCGAAACAAACAACCATAAGATGAACTCTCACTAAATTAACCTAGCTTAGCATCTAGTTGCATCTCAGTTTTCAAATATAGCAACTTAGGGGTAGGATCCTTAATAGTGCAATACATCTCTCTGTTATCTGGGTTTTTCATAAACCTAGTGGCAAAAAGCCACAACTCACTGCCCGCTTCAGCTCCAGGCAAAGTGACGATATCATTCATCACTTCGGTAATACTATTGCGTGCACTTTCTTGTACACTTCTACTGGCCATTGAAGTTGCCGTACTTCTACTTTCAATTGCTGAACACATTCTACTAATTTGGCTAGCCATGAAAGTAGCACCTCCAATCTTTTCCTTTTTTTGTACCACTCCTTTATCTTTCTTGGTTCTTTCACTTCTTCTCTTTGGCAGATTTTTTGGTTGATCATCCTCTTTAGAGTCACCACTGCTTTCAAAGTTATTTACTTGCTTCGGACTTCTTGGGATAGGTAGGGAAGAAGATGGTGCATAAGCATGCTCACCAGTGGCTGTAGTACCCCCAAACATCATATCTAACTTAGCTTCAAAGTCGGGTGCTATCCCCTTTTTCCTGAACTTTGCATATTCCTTAACTTTCTGCAAATAAATAATCCTCAATCATTAGACAATTTTGAAGTATATCAATAAGCATATGAATAAAAGTAAAGAAACATAACAAAGACAAGAAACAGAAAAATGATATACCTCAATTTTGGCTCGCCACCACTCATCTGGTGCATCAATTGTTTGGAGCCTGTGATCCCATCCAAGACCGGTCTCTTTCCCTTTCAATTCTTTCCATGATCTCAACTCAGATTTAAGAGCATCCCATTTATTTTTCAGTTGTTTTTTGGTATAACTCTTTCCGGTTTCTTGCTCAAAGCCATTGATTATATTTGTCCATCCCTCCGCATTAAAATGAGTGTGTGGACGATTATTTTTATCCACTTCTTTGATACACAAGTCACAAAACACTTCTAGTAAACGCTCATTCCAAACAGCCATCTAGCACATATATTAAAGTAGCTACAAGTTCAGTAAACACTGCATTCATACTCATGAGTATACATACAGAAACTACAAGAACAGATAACCAGTTTCAAGTAAAGCATTGAAACATACCGGTACTGAAGTATGTGAGAAGCGACAATGCCTTCGGCACGCAGCCTGAAAACAACAATTATTAAGAGACCTAAGAAAGTTTGATATAATACGTCATCACTGACAAACAACACTTTAAACATAAGAAAACAAAAGTAGGAATGAGAGATGCACAAACCTCTGAAGTAAGAAAGCGATATCTGGAAACTTGTTTTGCTGAATTCCTCAAGACACTAACACGGCTTTGAAGCTTCAATATCAAAACATAAATCCATCACACAAGTGCACAGAGTAAAGAACATATAATGCATCCAAATATGCGCATCAAATGTATCTATTCAATCATATGTGCATTCTTTTCATACATCACAAAACCTTTTAACAGACTTTTAGTTTAGAATATTGACATATGCTTCTTATTTGTGTATTCAAATGAGAATCTCAAACACAACAGTGACACTGCTTATAAGTTGGAACCTCTCACACCCAGAGAGAATAATAATCACATTTATTTACTTCCACGTATGAAAATAAATAACTCTCAAGATAAAGAAAAAGAAGCAGACTTGCAACAGATTCCTGGTTTTTGATTTCTAAAATATGCTTCAGTCTAATCTGGCAATCAATACAGCATCTCACACAAACATCAGTGACACAGCTTATAACCTTTCACAGATCCAAACACAAAGCACCGAGACAAGTAATCAATGAAAGAACTTTGGATTCATTCCTTCTAAAATCAAACAAGCTTTGGATAATAAAGAACGAGGGAACCCAGATAAACTAATCCTACAAGAAAACCAGTACACAATTAGAAGAAAACTAGCTAACCCAGCTCCAAAAATTTCGTTCTTTCACCAACCAACTCTAAACCCAGATGGAAAATCTGGGTAACTGGTTCAAACTTGCATCGAAATCACTGAACTTTCCCCAATTTTGTGTGTGTTTTGATTGCTAAAGTACTAATTCACCACCCAATTATAAATCACAAAAGTAAATGCAGAAATCAACAACGAATTGAAGGAGAGCGGTGTATACAAGGACAGAGAGATGCTTACCTCCGATTTCTGATCTCCTCTAGCAGTTGCTATATGGATTCAGATCTGATTTTGCTCCACTGCAGAGCGATCTTATGGTGCTCGATCTGATGCGTGAAGAGAGAGTGGAGAGCGGCGTCTTCTCTGTTCGGGATCTTATGGCAATCTCAGTGTAATTCGCTGTGTCGAAGGAGGGCAATCGCGGGTGTAATGAAAGTTTCATTTAACTACAGTTGTTCCGCTACAGTTGATTTCCGCGGCTTCTGCTTCGAAAAGGAAGAGATCACCTGCTTCGGCTTTTTCAACTTATAAGCAGGTGCTTTTAAAAGCAGGTACCCAAAAGCTGGGAAACCAAACACAACTACCCGCTTTTACTTATAAGCAATGAGGGGATAAGCCCCCCCCCCCCCCCCCCCCAAACGCAGCCTTAGTTTTGTTAGTTAATTAAGGAAAACAAACAAACAAAATCTCCCCAAAATCTAGTTTATTCTTCAGCTCCCATCTGTTTACTTCTATATTTGCTCTCTTGACCAAACTGTCATTTGTGTTTTTGTTTACTGCTTTCTTTGACCCAAAATTCCTATAAAAAAAAAAAGAGAACTTTCTAACAGGCCATCCCTGTCATTTGAAAGCGTTCACGCGTCTATGGTTTCGTCGTGTATAATTGTGGGTGGCCCCTATATATAACCCTCCATTGCCTTTCTCTAATGGCAGGTGCAGAATTTTTACTCCCCAAAAATTTCAAAACCCAAAAACAAAAAAATTTCAATTTTTTCTCTGAACTTGCTCTCTTCTTCGATCCCTACCCTCCTCTTCGGTTTCTTCATAAAATTCCAAAAACCCCAGATATAATTCAAGATACAAAAAGAAAACCCTATTCGAGGATTAGGAAGAAGAACCCAGAGTTTCAGCGATTACGAATAATCAGAGAAGAATGCCCTCGCCGTCGCAATTGGAGGACGAGCTGTTCCCGTCGACGCCGGGGAAGTTCAAGATCGACCGGTCCCACACCATGAACCGCCAGTTTCACCGCTGCTTCGTCTCCACCAGCACCATGTTCTTGTGGGCCCTCTTCTTGATCGCCCTGACGGCGTCGTATCTGAGTTTCCAGAGCTTCGTCGACTCCGGCAGCCGCTACTTCTCGGCCTCCTGGGGAGGGATCCAGTGGGAGAAGCAGGTCCACAACTCGGCTCAGATCCACCGCTCCGGCGGCATGTCCGTCCTCGTCACCGGTGCCGCCGGTTTCGTCGGCACACACGTGTCCGTGGCCCTGAAAAAGCGCGGAGACGGTGTCGTCGGGCTTGACAACTTCAACAACTACTACGACCCGTCGTTGAAGAAGGCCCGGAGAAACCTTCTGAAAGGCCACGGCATCTTCATCGTCGAGGGCGACTTGAACGACAACAAGCTCCTCGACAAGCTCTTCGACACCGTCGCCTTCACCCACGTCATGCACCTCGCCGCCCAGGCCGGCGTCCGCTACGCCATGGAGAACCCCGGCTCTTACGTCCACAGCAACATCGCCGGCCTCGTCACGCTTCTCGAGGTCTGCAAATCCGCCAATCCTCAGCCGTCCATCGTCTGGGCCTCCTCCAGCTCCGTCTACGGCTTGAACGACCAGGTCCCCTTCTCGGAATCCGACCGGACCGACCAGCCGGCGAGCCTTTACGCCGCCACGAAGAAGGCCGGCGAGGAAATCACCCACACTTACAACCACATTTACGGGCTGTCAATCACCGGGTTGAGATTCTTCACGGTTTACGGGCCCTGGGGCAGACCCGACATGGCGTATTTCAGTTTCACCCGGAATATTCTCCAGGGTAAACCCATCACGGTTTACCGCGGTAAAAACCATGTTGACTTGGCGAGGGACTTTACATACATCGACGACATTGTCAAGGGGTGTCTGGGGTCTTTGGATACCTCCGGGAAGAGTACCGGGTCGGGCGGGAAGAAGCGGGGACCCGCACCGTACCGGATATTTAACTTGGGGAACACGTCGCCGGTGACGGTCCCGACGCTGGTGAACATCTTGGAGCGGCATTTGAAGATGAAGGCGAAGAGGAATGTAGTGGAGATGCCCGGAAACGGCGACGTTCCATTCACGCACGCCAACATAAGTTTGGCCCGAACACAACTCGGGTACAAACCGACGACCGATTTGCAAACCGGGTTGAAGAAGTTTGTTAGGTGGTATCTTTCTTACTACGGCTACAATAACGACAAACCTGTACACTAATATTTGATTTGATTTCCTTTTCTTTTCTTTGTTGGGAATTTTTGTTTCCCAATTCAAATGGAAAACCCTGGGAGAGAAAAGAACAACAAGAATCCTGGGCGGGCCAACAAAAAACAAACTGAGATACATTCTTTACTCTCTTTTTGTTTTGGCGAAGAGATGCATTTTTTTTTTGGCGAAGAGATACATTCTTTACTTGGGGAGCTCAGAAAAGAGTTCTCCTTTTTCAGCATTATTTTTCTTCTGTAAAGGAAAAGGTTTCAGGTTTCTTCTGGGCCATTACAATTCGATATGCCTCGTTCTCAAATCAGCAGCGTCGTAAATTTACTTTACAATAATCGTCACACGGTTTATCGACAAAAAATATAATAATAAAAAAAGAAAAAAAAAATTTAAAAATATATAATATAAATACTTTTCTTGTGCTACATCCACAATGTTTTTGTGTTCAATTGAGACTCTTGCAAACAACTGGACAACAAAGTCCAATGCGAACTCAATCTTCCAAACCGTGCACTCTATATAAAGAGACAGAGAAGAAGAAAACACATACAGAGAGAGCACGAGGACAGAAGAAGGCGAGAAGGCGAAATCAGAGAGAAACAGAGAGAGAAAGAAGGCGAAACGGAGAAGAAGAAAGCAGAGCAGAAGAAGAGCGGCGAACCAAACAAAGGTGGAGCCCCCATTCTAACTATTTTTTTTTTTGCAACGTCTTTATCTTTCTGTGTCACTCTGCCGGAAGCCCGGAAGCAAAGCCATCTCCCCTAACGCGAGATGACCTCGCGAGGTAGTCACCAAAAGAAGGCGAGATGACCACGCGAGGTAGTCACCAAAAAGAAGGCGAGATGACCTCGCCCCCTCCCCCTCTTGTTACAACAAACATATGGCCTTGCATCTCGCATGACAAGCCATGCAAGGGGAAGGAAACAAACAAGTAACGCGAATCTGAAGAACAAGAACTTACCCATGACGACTCGGAGAATTCTTGGGCAGATCAAAGAAAAAGAGGCGACATATTTCAATTTATAGAAGATCAGTTTCCTCAAGTCCAACTCCCAAACAAACAGGGATAGACGTCTGGAGTTATGTGGTTCATACGATCTCATTAACGTCATCAAGGAGAAGACGATGAAGTCCTGCCAAGCAGAGTTCGTGTGTAAAGAAGACCTCGCGAGATGGCTAAAGCCCTGAAGCAAAGGCGAGCTAACATTCACATCAAAGCATGAACCCTAAGGGGTGGCGAGATGACATTCGAGCCAAAGCAGAAGCCCTAAGGGGTGGCGAGGTCACGTTCGCGCCAAAGTAGAAGCCCTAAGGGGTGGCGAGGTGACATTCGCGTTAAAGCATGAGCCCTAAGGGGTGGCGAGGTGACATTCGCGTCAAAGCGGAAACCCTAAGGGGTGGCGAGGTGACATTCGCGCCAAAGCAGAAGACCTAAGGGGTGGTGAAGTGACATTCGAGTTATAGCATGAACCCTAAGGGGTGACGAGTTGACATTCGCGCTAAAACAGAAGCCCTAAGGGGCGGCGATGTGATATTCACGCCAAGGCAGAAGCCCTAAGGTGTGGCGAGGTGACATTCGCGCCAAGGCAGAAACCCTAAGGGGTGGTGAGGTGACATTCGCGCCAAGGCAGAAACCCTAAGGGGTGGTGAGATGACTTTCACGCCAAAGCACTAAGGCTAGATGACTATCACATCAAAACAGAAGCCCTAAGGCGATGCGTGATGGTTTCACAAAATTAGGAGTCCAGGTGAGGCGAGATGACGTCACAGGCAAGGCGAGATCCCTCCATGCAGAAGATGAAGCAAGTCGCGGAGTCCGCTCATAAGCATCCACACGGAATCCGCACACAAGTATAAACGCAGAAGCCGCTCACAAGCAAACACGCGGAGTCCGCTCACAAGTATACATGCAGAAGCCGCTCACAAGCAGACACGCGGAAGCCGCTCACAAGCAGACACGCGGAAGCAGCTCAAAAGCAAACACGCGGAAGCCGCTCACAAGCATAACCACAGAGTCCGCATGAAGGGGGAGTCCGCTTACACATCGAGGCTGGAATTGCAAGAATCACCTACGCCACAAACAAGGACTGTTGCCAAAGCCATTCAAGCCTTTTGATCATGCTGATGCATCACCCATCTCAGATGCACAACTCAAATCAACAGACACTCTACCAAATTGGGTGTCCACAAGAAATACAGTTGACAGATTTAAAAATACATATGTCAAAGCCCAAAATTGACATTAAGCCATAAAGCCTACAAACCTCTTATGAACTACGGTCGGTTTGATCCCACAAAGGTGTACGTAGGCAGTCTAGCAACCCACTAGATGCAACCACAATTCAAAACAGAATCCCTGACACCACCAGTCAAATTCATCAAGTCCAAATAACTCTGGCCAAATTCTAAGAGCACCAGAGAATCTAATCTATAACCAAACCTTATAAACTACAATGGTTTGATCCATTTACAAGGGTATGTAGACAATCTGGATTCAAATCTGGATACAACCACATTGAAAACCAAATCCTCATTTCTGTCCAAGCCAACTACCCTCAAACATACACATTTTCCAGTTAATACTTTATAATTAGAATCAAAGGGTTTTCCCTTGAAAACAGGGGTTGTAATTAAAGAATTTATTCTATTCTGAATGGGTCGAACCAGACATAAATTAAAACTCTATCTTAGTTAATAAAATGGAGTGAAATCGTGTTGGGTATATATGTGTTTACATTTTTTGCCCAACACACACATGAATTAGTTTACGAAGAAATTGAATGATTTGGATACAATAAAATCTTTCAGATAATCATCAAATGGTTAGGAGTATTTGAATTTGCTAAAAATTACGAAGATGATGACCGAGTCATGGAATCCCATTGGGTATCTTCTCCCCTATGTAGCTTCTTGGATATAACTGAAAAGCGGGAATCAAGGTCAATCAGATTAACTAATTAAATTATGTTTGATTCGTTGCGGTGATATAATTGATAGGAGAGACAGCTGGCGAGGGAAAAGGAACAGCTGGTAGCACTGTTGTTGGGCCCACTGAGCATTTAGAGAGCTTCGTACAGCAGACGTTGGATTTCAGACACTTTGATCCAGCTGTTGTAGTTGTCTATCTTTATTATTTTTGGTCTCATGAGGATGAGTTCTTGGCTCCTCTGCCGACGCTGACGTCGGCGGGGTTCTATATTGCACGGACAACATGATCACATCGACACACTGATACGGTAAATTAAAAGAATTTAAAATTTAACATAATTTGAACGTGATAAATAATTAATATATTTATATATTTTAATACATAAAATGCATACTAAAAATATGAGCTCGAGATCATATGCGGTTATCAACAACAAGATGCTATAATTGAATGGAGATTAAAAAACTCGTTTATTAAATTGAAGTGGAAAAACGAGATGAAGGAAGACGAGAAAAGTGAAAAAGAGAGATTAATTTACAGTTTACAAATTATATCAGACTATTAGAATTTAAACATTGGCTAGGAGGGATATATCATATATCAGTACTCTTATTTTTATTTTTTATTTTTTATTTTTTGCTACTTAGAGACTGTGATAGTTTTTCTTAGGAAGTGAAATCCACAGTGCTCAAATTGAAATCTACACACCCTTTTTTCTTTTTTAGTAACTTAAATTTTGTCTTTTAGTGACTTAAATTTTGTCTTTTTATGAACATGTTAACCAAAAAAAAAGAAAAAGAGTGTGTGGATCTCACAACCCTTTTTCTTTTGGGTTTATGTTTTTTTTTAAATTAAAATTACTGACGTGACGTGTTGGTCAAAGTGTCGGGCCGTGTTAGAAAAATAAACATTTTTTGACACATCACGTGGCGTGTCGAACACCGCATCGTGACGTGTCGGCGTGTCGAACACTCTGACACTCCACCCTCAGAAGTGTCCGGGCAACATAGGTGGGGTTATTATTTTAGGCATGGATATGGGCTTGGTGTGGTCTTTCCTTACGTGGGGGTAATCTTTGGTGTGTACATGTACGATTGTTCCTTCTTGCTACCTACATTGCATTGGAATTGGAAGCGGAAACGTGGAAGCGAAGTGTTTGGAAGCGCGGAAGCGTTTTTTTTCAAAATTTATTAGAAGCGAAAGCGTTCTGGAAGCGTCGAAATAAAATAATACATATATATATATATTTAATTATACAAAAATTAATAAATAGAAAATTTAAGGTCATTATTAAATTCAAATTCAAAGTTATTGTTCTACAATCAAATAACTCAAATAAAAATAAACACTAATCTACTTAATCACCAAAGACATCATCCTCATTCTCATGATCATGAACATGAACATGAACATGATCAGCTTAAGTTAGCAATTTATAATTTGATAGACCCCTAAGAATAAATTAATCCTAACTCCTAAGAGTAACCATCAAATAAAACAAAGAAAACAAAAATTCTACAATGGAGTAATTAGATAAGGCTGCAGGAAACCCATCACTTAAAGAAATACAAAAAACCTAATCACAATAACAACCCCTCCTCACGTGCGTCCTCAGCCCCTCACCCATCTACTCCAACACCTGTCCGTACACTCCTTCCTCCCAATTCCTCTCCCGGCGTTAAATTCTGCAGCAAGTTCATAACATTCTGCAAAGTTTTGACCAACAAATCCATCAAAATGTCAGCAGATAGACGGTGGTGTTTTGACCAACATTCAGTACACACTAAACCCATTTGTTCTTTTCGTACTTCTAGCACTAGATAGACGCCGGAATCGGTTTTGGGGTCGTCTAAAATGTCAGCAGTGTCAAAGAAGAGCGATGAATGGTGATTGGTAATATTGGTGGTGGTAGTAGCTAGACAAGTCGGTGGTGCTTGTGGTGGTATTGGGTTTGGATTTTGGGCTGGGTGGTATTTGGTTTCGAATTTGGGCGCTTTCGGATCAAAATTGCACGCTTCTGAATTGGAAGCTCGCGCTTTCGTCGCGCTCCCAAACAGCCTTTTTCCAGGAAGCGCGATTCCATGCGCTTCCGATCGCTTCCGACACGATTCCGCTTCGCTTCCGCTTCAGAAGCGCGAATCGTGGGCAGAGCCACGCTTCCATGCTTCCTAGCTTGCTACTTGCTACGGTCATTTTCTCCCATTACTCATTTCCTAATTGATCATAAACAAAAAATAAAAAATTAATTTTGGGCCTGCCCCAAGTTAGCGGCGGTGATCTCTCCTTTCTCTTTGGTTTGGGCTTAGGTTTGGGCCTGGCCCATGTTAAGGATATTAGCCCAATTAGGGCAATTATGTATTTCTCTTTACATTAATTTATTTTATTAGATTTTGGTAATTTGTTCACAGGTTTGTTATGGAAGATGTTTGAGCTCAGTGGGCATTTTGGTCCAAGACTTCGTGAATAAGTTTTAGATAGCATTTGGGCCAATATCTGTGATCTTTTAATGAAAAAGTCTATTAAGTCTCGTGAGCTTCAAGGGCCCGCAAGATGGAAACAAGCTTTAGGGGCTCGCGAGATAGGTTTTCCATAAAGATTATGACACCTCGCGGGATAAGTTTGAGTCTGCATAGGAGTTTACAGTTCAGCAGCGCTGAAGTAGTGTCCTTGTGGTATTCTGCTTCAGAGTCTGACTTGGATAGTGATTACATCTCTCCTGGTAGAAGGCGAGCCACTATATAATGGAGCTCGAAGGCTTACAAGAGGACACACACAACTTACTCAATAAAATACAAAAAAATATTCAACCCAGTTGATACCTTCAAGCCTCTCGAAACCGAATCCTAAGCACGTCCTCGCCTTAGCGCAAAGCCTTTTCGGACTCACCCTTGATCCCTATTGTTGCTTTGCTAGCGACACACCGTGAGTATCGAATCGCTTAGCGCTTGTAATTCCTCATCCACAAGGTGGCACCTGAAGCCCTTTGCTTGATCAAGAAGTCAAGACCCAACGCACTCATTCCTCATCCTCGAGGTAGCACGCCCGCATCCCCTCTCTATTACTTTGGTAGCTAGTTGCCTCTCTACTCCTTACTGAGGATCGTTGGCCAAAACATTGGCACTTCCAATAGGATTAAGAGTACAAGCGATTCACCATAGGGAAACCAAGAGAATCACTATACATGAAACCTCAGATTTCTTATCTCAAGTACAGATCACCATAGTACAAGTCCTATAACAGCGCGGCTTACCGATCTCTCACCAAAGAACAAGTTCTTGCTCAGTTTGGTAACCCAGACTTCAGCGAAACCACAATGGAAGGCTCACAGCCAACCCAAGGCACCAGATCTGCTCTACCTATGGAGCAAATCCTCCAAATGTTCGAGGAGCTCAAAGGTCAGATTAAGAGTTTGGCCACTCAACAGAGCGCAACCGACCTAGCTGAACAAGTCAAAAAAGATAGAGCCTTTTGGGAGGCCAACCATGACAAACTCACCGTGCTCAGTGAGGATTATGGCCACCTAGAAGGCAAATTCATAGAAACCAAGGGCCTAGTTGAGGGGTCCCTTCAATGGATCCTAAAGGATCTAGACTAGAAGGGGGGGCCTTGAAGCAGAACGCGGAGACACTGATGCTCACTCGCGTAACAGTAAATGAGAAAACTCGTTGCTTGGACGAACATGATACCAAGTTGCATGAACAGCAGAACGCATCCTTCTTCAGAAGCAAGAACAACTGAGAAAAGCTCGAGGAGTTCAAAGAAAAACATGATAGGTTGAGCTTGAGAGTCCTTGAGGTGGAAGACTAGATGAGGTCTCAAGCACCAAAGAATCATACCCTTGACCTCGCCGGCGCAAGCACAAACGAGGGATCATCCAAATACATCCCGCATAATGAACGCGCTAGGGCTAATCCTAAAGGTCGGGGCTCAAAAGACCTCAAAATTTGTGTTAGGAGCTGGTACTTCAAAGACACCGCCTCCGCACAACTCTGTTGCCGCACTAAAGGGCATTAATGATTCACCATATCAGGGAGCCGAGACACTAGATGACCCGGTTATAGCCCACTTTAGCCCCGCTCCTAAGAATGTTGGACAAGTTGCCAGTTTCTCTACATGGCCGAACCATGAAGAGGGAGCAGGTCTACACCTGTGACAACAACCGACTGGCGCCAACTCATCTCCAGCATAGTCAAGGAGTAAACCGGGAAAAGTGATGCTAACTTGCAATATCGTGACCCCTACCCTGATAGAGTGGCGCAGTACCCTTTCCCCCGCGGGTTCAAGAACATTGTCTTCACAACTTTCTCTGGGGAGACAAGGGAAGACGCAACAACCCATATGCCCCGCTTCAAAGTCTAATGCGGCTAATATGGGAATAATGATATTCTCAAACTCAAGCTCTTTGGGACTTCTCTGTCCGGAGCTGCATTCAACTGGTTCTCCAGGTTGAAGCTTGGGTCGATTGCAGACTGGCCTATGATGGAGAGACTGTTATGGGAGACTTATGGCACCATTGAGCCAGAGGTCGACCTCGACTCCCTCACCCTAATGAGTCAGCAAAGCATGGAGTCTGGAGTCTCATTCCTCCACCGCTTCAAAATCCAGCATGCCAATTGCGATTACCTGCTACCTGAGCAAGAAGCCATCAAATTGGCTATTCGAGGCCTTGAGCATCGTCAACGACTGAAGCATCACGGAGAACACTTCACATCCATGGGTAAACTAATTAATAAGGTGGGAAGTTATGAGCTGATTCTCAACGAGATGGATGAGAAACGAATGCCTCTAAGGGGACATACATGCTAGGGAGAAACAGGACAGTGGGGGCACTAAGCCTCAAATCCCCTACTTATGATCCTTATTATCAGAAGCAGGAGGAAACTGAGGCTCTGCCAGATTATGAGGATGTGGGAGCAGTAGAACTGACTGGGAAGCCATTGGCTCACAAACTGAAGAATCTTAAAATGATCCGCGAGCCAATCACCATCCAATCTTTTGCATGGACCAAGCCCGAGTACGAGTCATATACTTATGACGTAAAAAATGCCCATATGGTCTTTAATGACTTGATCGAGGTGAAGTACGTGCGCTTGGATCACAAGATCTCATCCAAGGAGGAGCTGAAGGACAAGAAGTATTGTACCTTCCACAAAGTTTATAATCGTGACACTAAAGATTGTGTCAAGCTTCGAGACCAACTGCAGACTTGGCTAAACTCTAGTGCCCTGAAATTGAAGACGCCTGGGAGCACATCCTCGCTGGTGGATGTAGACCCTTTCTGGCCCGTGGTTGGCATGGTCGAAGTGAACTAGACTGATCAGCCAAAAGAGGACAACCGATGCCGGGCGCTGAAGCCAGGTCAACGTAAAGTCACACTGGACCTGTCTGAACACCTGGAGGATGACAACCCGCGCAGGGCACCCAAGAGAGGCCGCGAAGAGTACATTGACAATACTCATCGGCCATCTCGCCAGCACATATAACGTAAACCTCGCACACGAGGTCTTAGACGACCTTATTGATGACGGACTCGTCACAGTGGCGCGGGCCTTACCCTACATTGAATACAAGGAAGGCCGCATACATGGCAAGTTCCATAATAGCTAGGGACATAGAACTTGCGATTGCTATCAGCTCCGCGAGCAAGTCCACTGGCTCAACCTCAAGTACATTCGCTTTGAGGATAAAGGTGGCTTCACGATCGCAATTGCTGACATCACTTGACCTTGTATCAGCCAACGCGTGATAACATTGGATATATCTCCAAAAGCGAGCCCATGCGTACCGCCAGCTCAAAACAGCAAGCGACCAGCGAATGACTATACCGTGCTGGCGAACCAAACTGGAAACCATGATCTGGCATAATAGTTAGTCACCAGACTGGAGCGCGATCGCCCTTCAAGAAGAGATACGGGCAAAGCTATTATGAGGGACGATGAACTGTCCCCCACTGAAAATTACCAACTCGTGAGCCCCAAGACTCGCGAAGAGTTGGAACAGAGGGTCAAACGTCTTGAGACGTTCGTCCATGCAATCACATTAGACGGAAAAAGTACCTTCGTCTTCAGCTTCAGCTTCAAGCGAGATGGATATATCAGATTCCAGCAGCGAATCTCGGGAAAACAAGGCTTCAAGCTCTCGTTAAGGTATTTTGACTGACCATTATAGTCCTCCTAATTCCAAGTCAGCGATCAAGGAAGGAGTATGGTACACGCAACAAGGGGGCATGCCAGTTACCATTACCAAATCCAGAAAGCGAAAGCTATACAAGAAATATGGAAGCATCTTGCGTGCCTTACAAGCTGTCGATGATGGCGTCGTACGACCCTCACAGCTCGCACAGACACCTGAGCGAATGTGGAGAGAGGCAGAAGGCTTGCGTGCAATACTCCAACGGCCACATGTAACGCCCTCAAGGGTGTGTGAACAAGTCGCAAGAGATCCTGCCCCAAAAGCAAACGCCTTTTGTCGACTTACTGTTCCACCAAGTTAAGATCCTCGACCTTCCAGGCACAGGCCATCTCCAAAGCCGGAAAGAAGAAAGGGATTCACAGCCTTCCCGATGCAGACCAACACTGGACCTTGACCGAAGAAGGGAACTGCTTCCTCAACCAAGGCGTAGGCCATCACCAGAGGCTAAACGAAGAAGGGAACCACCTCTTCCAACAAGGCGTAGACTGTTCGTGAACCCGAAGCCGGAAAGAAGAAGAGATTCATAACCTTCGCGGCACAGACCATCTTCGGAGCCTGACCGAAGAAGGGAACCGCTTCCTCAACCAAGGTGCAGACCATCGCCAGAGGCTGAACGAAGAAGGGAACCACCCCTTACAACAAGGCGTAGACTATTCGTGAACCCGGAGCCTAAGCCAAGGCAAGTGCCACCTCAGCCATCACGGCGTCAGGAGCCTCTATAACAGGAACCTGAGGCAAGAAAGGAACCATCACATCGGCACTGACCACAACCAAACCGGGAGCCGGAGGCCAAGAGCGAGCCTTGACTCCTAGCCCCTCCTCGGTAGAAGGAAAATGACAATGACGAGGTTCCTCTAGCCGCGGATAAGCAGACAGCCGAGGACAAACGATCCTCAACTAAACTCGTATGGTGACCACGGCAGACGGAGACTGACGCACCACCAGTCGCCGATAGTGCTCTTGCTAGCCCTAACTTCGCCCAGCGAATGGTCCAGCTTCTCCGTGGGACCTCACCGGACAACGAGGCCCACTCTGAGCCTCGTGTTCACTTAGATGAGGACCAAGAAGAAGAGCAAGATGAGTCATTCACTTGCAGTATAGTAGAGGTCTCAGGATGGGCTGAGGTTGAAGAAGTCAACCCAAAAGAGAGCGCATTCGCTGTGCTCGAAGGAGAACATAGGGTCATTGAGACTCTGTTAATCCCAGTCCACAAGCAATTCTCTTTTCAGGTCGGGATGCTGCGGTTAATGTCGTGACAACCTGTACCATGGGACTTCTTGGTATCCCACGCTCGATGATCCAAACCACGTCCCTGACATTCAAGAACTTCACCGGACAAGTCTCTAAAACTCTAGGCTTGTTATTTTTATGAGTCAAGGTGGGACCAGCATCACGGGTCTATACCTTTTTCGTGGCCGAATGTTCCTCCTCCTACAGCATGATCCTAGGCCGCGACTGGATCTATAGAAGTTTATGCGTGCCTTCCTCTATGCACCAAGAACTCATGATCTGGGATACTGAGAAACGCGAGGAAGTCATCATTAAAGCTGATCCGTGTCCTTTCTCCATCTCCGCCAACTTCAATGACGCCCGCTATTACAATACCGACTTGGGCCCATTAGACGTCCAAGGCGTCGATTACAAAGGCCGCCTCTATGGGGTCACGACCTTCAATTTAACGCGATGGGGGCTCACCCAGGCGAGGGACGACTTACAACGTCCTCACACCGTCGCAGATCCCCTACAACCCTCTGATGGATAGTGCCTCCTCAAAAGAGGCACGTGAGGCTGGCGAGTCCTTGTGTGAGAGACTCCTCTCATATTGTGCAGAACGCGAAGCCTACAATAAGGTCGCGACTATGGAATACGTAGATGAAATCGTGGATTATACCAATACCAAGGAGGAAGTTATTCAGTAAGCTCCTACCGCCTTGGACGACACACCACCTCAAGTGCACGACCCCATTTCACAAGTTGACGTATGGACTGCAGAGAATCTCCTGCTCATTTCCATTAGTGCTAAGCTGGCGGCGGACGAACGGGAAGCCCTTCTAACCCTCCTACCCGAGTATAGGGATTGCTTCGCCGAGAAGTACGAAGACATGTCTGGTTTGTCTCCGGACTTAGTTTGTCACCGGCTACCCACATATCCTGACCGACATCCAGTCCGACAGGATGGCCGATTCATGTGAACTGAGACCCAAATCGTAGTCAAGGAAGAAATTGAAAACATGCACCAATCAGGTATCATTCGCGTGGCCAAGTACAACGAATGGCTATCCAATGTAGTTCTCGTTCGCAAGAAAAATGGTAAAATGCGCGTATGTGTTAACTACCGTGACCTCAACAACGCAACGGCCAAGGATATATACCCCATGCATGTAGCCGACCTCCTCATTGACGCAGCTGCGGGGCATGAAATGATATCCTTTATGGACGGAACCGCCGGATACCACCAGATTCATGTTACCGAAGAAGATCGTCACAAGACCGTCTTCCGCTGCCCAGGGTTTGTCGGCGCGTTTGAATATGTTGTTATGCTTTTTGGGCTCAAAAACGCAGGGGCAACATATCAGCGCGCTATGAACCTCATCTTTCATGATATCCAGGGAAAATTGATTGAAGTCTACATAGACGATGTGGTGGTTAAAACCAAAACACGGGCGACACACGTTGAAGACCTCCGATAAGTTTTCACGTGGATACGACGACATAACCTGAAGATGAACCCCGCTAAATGTGTATTCTTCGCAGAGGCAGGCGACTTCCTAGGATTTCTGGTCCACCAAAGGGGCATTGAGATCCCTAAATACAAGGCGCAGGCAGTAATAAGCGCCTTGCCTCCTACAACCAAAAAGGAGCTCCAACAACTGATTGGGCGAATCAACTTCCTCCGCCGTTTTATTTCAAATGCGGTAAGGAAGGTTCATCCCTTTTCACCCCTCCTCAAGGCAACCGAGTTTGTCTGGGAGCCACAACACCAAGAGGTCTTCGATCGTATCAAGGACTATCTTACGAACCCTCCTGTTTTAGTTCCACCTCGCCCAGGCGTTCTGCTTAAACTCTACATCGCTGCTGACGACCCGTCCATTGGCGAACTCTTGGCACAAGACGATGAAAACGGGGTGGAACACGCCATTTATTACCTTAGCAGGGTGTTAACAGATTGTGAGACGCGCTACTCTCCAATAGAAAAGTTGTGTCTCGCCCTATTCTTTGCAGGTTGTAAGCTCCGCCACTACATGCTAGCCTTTACCACGGTAGTGATCGCTCAGTCCAACCTGGTAAAGTATATGTTTTGCCGCCCTATCCTATGGGGGCGCATAGGCAAATGGATATTGGCTTTGTCTGAGTTCTCCTTGCAATATTTCCGCAAAAGGCAGTTAAAGGATTGGCCATAGCGGACTTCCGCGCCCATCATCCACCAACCGAACTAACAAAGTTTCGCGAGTTGGAGCTTGCCGTTGTTACACTCAACAAATGGACTCTTTACTTCGATGGTTCACGCACTAAACTCGCTGCAGGTGCCGGGATCGTCATCGAGAACCCTGCAGGTGATTGGTTTTCCTACTCCTTCTAGCTGGATTTCAAATGTACAAATAACCAGGTGGAATACGAAGCGCTCATCATGGGACTGGAAATTTTGCTAGACTTAAGAGTTCGCAAAGTTCACGTCTTTGGCGACTCCTTGTTGGTCGTCAACCAGTTAGTGGACAAGTTTAAATGCTTGAGTTCGTCCATTGAGCCTTACTTGCGCAAAGCGTTTGACGTACTGGATCAGTACGATGACGTTCACATCGAGCACATTCCGCGCGAATTAAACTTCACGGCCAATGAGCTCACACAGATTGCATACGGCCTTAGATTGCGAGACGGAGTGTACGAACGACTACTCAAGGTCGAACGACACACTCTTTCTTCTTTTATTGCTAGGGGCAATATAAGGTAGACTCTCCCGACGTTGCTGCCTTAGACCCTATTGACGAAGACTGGCGGCTACCATTCATCACCTACCTCAAGAACCCTCATGACGCCACTTATTCATAACAAATAAGGTTTCTCACCCTCAACTTCATGCTACGCAGTGAAGACGGTAATGACTTCCGCTGCATGGATGGCAACGAAGCCAAGCGGCTCATGCGCGAGGTTTATTGCGGGGTTTGTGGTTCGCACCAGGCAGGGCCCAAAATGCGTTGGTTAATTCGTCGCCACGGCTACTACTGGCCTACCATTCTCAAGGATTGTATTGCTTTTGCCAAAGGTTGTCAGGATTGTCAGGCTCACGGACCAGTGTAACACATCCCCAACATTCTGTTGCAGCCGATTATTAAATCATGGCCAGGTCGCGGATGGGCAATAGACTTCGTCGGCAATATTTACCTACATTCCTCAGAGAAATATAAATTCATTATCGTAGCCACCGATTTCTTTACCAAATGGGTTGAAGCCGAGCTGCTCAAAGTCGCATCGGCAAACTCGGTCTGCAACTTTATTTTCCGCAACATTATCTCCCGCTTTGGTACTCCGGAGTGCATCGTGACGGACCGGGGGACAGCTTTCATGGTCGGTTCCGTGGTAATGTTCGTCACCAACTATGGTATCAAGCTCCTGCATTCGACGCCCTATTACACATAGTCCAATAATCAGGCGGAGGTGAGCAATAAGGTTATACTCAGAATCTTGCAAAAGATGCTAGAATTGCACCCCCGCGTCTGGCATCAAGAGTTTTACCATACTTTGTAGGCCTACCGCACCTCCAAGCGTGGCCAGACAGATACCACCTTAAGATTATGCACTCATCTATGGTCATGACGCCATCCTTCCCCTTGAGATTAACATCGCCTCACTCCGCATCCAGGGTCAGCACCAATTACTTGGTGACGATTACGTTCAGGGAATATGACTGGAGCTCGAAGACCTCGACAAACACCGCATCACTGCTTTCAACAATCTCATCCTCGAAAAGTAGCGCGTTACGCGGTCCTATGATAAAGTTACCTAGGGCCGGAGCTATGCTGAAGGCCAAGCAGTGTGACGCTCCGTGTTACCATTAGGTGACAAGACCGAGGGCTAGGGGAAGTGGTCCGCTCGGTGGGAATGACCCTTTATCATTCATCACATATTACCCAAGGGGGCATACCACTTGCGAGACCTTGATGGCACTCTCCACCGCAATCCTATTAATGGTTGTTTCTTAAAGCACCATACCGTTGGTGTTTGGGAGCGCAAGGATTCTCCACCTTCTCCTGAACCCACGACCACTGTTCATAGTGCTATGCGCCATCGCGTTAGCGCTCCGCCGCCTAACCTAAGGGGCAACCCGAGAGAGAAGCATGTAATTAGCTCATTTCTTTGTAAACGTGCAAAGTCTAACCAACAGGCTAGTACAAAATTGGGGCCTATTCCAGATGCCCTAAAAAGTATTTTACATGCAAATTAGTTATGCTAATCTCTTCATTTCTCTCAATTTCTTTGTACACATGCAAAGTCTAAACAAAAGGCAAGTACAAGATTGTGGCCTATTCCATAGGCCCTAAATAATAACATCACATATTTTTCCCTTCTTATACTTTGATACAGGTTTCATAAGCGGCTTTGCGGCCGAAGCAAAATATGCTTACAATGAACTCTGGTTACCCTAGGCTTAAAGGCATAGATCTGGGGATATTAGAAGCACCTTGAGTCTTCAAATCGGCATAAGCTTGAGCCTTGTGACTAAGCCCAAAATGAAACACTGGGAGGCTAAAGAATCCACTGGAACTCATGCTACCAGCCGTGCTTCAGAGGTGATTCAAGGACACTGGCAAGCTCTCGAAGCACGAATGGTCAAAGGGCCTCAGAAACCTTACGTGTGGATAGAACAGTATGCACAAGGCAACAAGAACCCAGACCATTTGTTCTTCCAAGCGAAGGTTTGGCCTAAGAGAAGATTTTGAAACTCACCTTCGGCCTAAGAGTAGATTTTGAAACTCATCAAAACAAACGATGAGCAGGAGAAATGGTGGTTTTGCTTTAAGCAGGGACAGAATGATGAACAAGAGGGAAGAAGGATCCATGGCGAGGGGGCAAAAAGACTTGATTGATGTTCCAACCCCAGCCCGGGGATTCTTTCTTATAGAAGGAAGGAACTAACTCCCTTTGACATGTGTCCTGCATGCAGAGCGTTGCTCCGAGATATAGGGCTTAAAGATAAGGTGAATGCGTGAATCTATAGTGACTTCTTGCTTTCCAAGCAAACAGTCGCGTAGAGACGTTTACCCAATCTCAATAGAAGACTTGGTTTGAACCGCAACAGTTTTGTTGCCTAGTGAAAAAGTTCATACATGGGGGCAACATAAAAGGCAAAATGAAAATGGACCAGAGCCTCTTGAGTTTCCTCTACATCATGTACGCACGCCTTGGCACCTTCAGCCTGCGCGAGGTGGTGGCAAGCTTGAGTAAGCTCTGCTATCTGAACTTCTAAAGTATCCACTTGCCTAGTATAAAAGGCACGGGGGGAGGCTGTCTCAGGAATCTCCATATCTTCGAGCTGGTTCAAAAGAGCCACCATTTGATTGACTAATGCTTGGCGGACTCTCTCCTAAGTAGCTGACTGGGACGGGCTTGCAGTTCGACCGCATTTTTTCAAATCTAAGAAATGGTCCATCGAGGGGTGATTCGATTAGCCTCGCCAATCAACTATTCACCAGCGGGGTGACTCGGTTCGCTTCGCCAATTTTATGCCAAGATGTATAACCTTGGTCCTCCTCAGTGAGATGAAGAGCGCAATAACGCCGAAACCTCAGCATCTTCCACATTTCAAATTTCTGTAACATGTTCAATAAGGTCTTTTCGCTTAAACAATCCAAAGCTCAAGGCCCAGGGGCAATGTTTGAGCCCAGTGGGCATTTTGGTCTAAGACTGCGTGAATAAGTTTTGGATAGCATTCGGGCCAATACCTGTGGCCTTTTAACGAAAAAGCCTTTTAAGTCTCGCGAGCTTCAAGGGCCCGCGAGATAGAAAAAAGCTTCAGGGGCTCACGAGATAGGTTTTCCAAAAAGATTATGACATCTCGCGGGATAAGTTTGAGTCCGCATAGGAGTTTACAGTTAAGCAGCGCTGAAGTAGTGTTCTTGTGGTATTCTGCTTCAGAGTCTGACTTGGATAGTGATTACATCTCTCCTGGTAGAAGGCGAGCCACTATATAAAGGAGCTCGAAGGCTTACAAGAGAACACACACAACTTACTCAATGAAATACAAACAAATCTTCAACCCAATTGATACCTTCAAGCCTCTCGAAACCGAATCCTAAACGCGTCCTCGCCTTAGGTCAGAGCCCTTTCAGACTCACCCATGATCCTTATTATTGCTCTGCTCGCGACACACCGTGAGTATCGAATCGCTTAGTGCTTGTAATTTCTCATCCGCAAGGTGGCACCTAAAGCCCTCCGCTTAATCAAGAAGTCAAGACCCGACGCACTCATCCCTCGTCCGCGAGGTGGCACGCCCGCATCTCCTCTCTATTACTTTGGTAGCTAGTTACCTCTCTACTCCTTACTAAGGATCGTTGGCCAAAACAGAAGACAATAGTAACTGGGTTATGAGCATATGGAATCTGGAAAGTGATGATTTGGATGAGCCCATGGAAGGCTCAAACGGTACAGGAGAGGAAAAGTGATGATTTGGATGAGCATTTGGAAGATACAAAGAGTACAGAGGAGAAAACATTGTATGACTGCACTTTTCAAGGGTAAGCCGTATAGAGTTGACAACAGAAGATCTTCAAGGTGTTGCTTTCAACACTATTGAAGATGTGGAGAGTTGATCAATGTTCTAGACATTTTCATGATATTGCTTTCAAGACATTTTTTGCGGTAAGTCTAGAAATTGATCAATGTTCATTTCGTAAACTTGTTTGTACCAAGCGAATTGGGTCACCACCTGACTTTTTTAAATGCATGTTCATGTGTTTCGCAGAGAACCTGTATCAGAAAGACAGATCATTATTTAGATGATGACTGGATTCAACAGTGTAAAAAACTAAGTAGGCTTGACCGATTCATTAACCATTTTGCCAACTGCCGAAGGGTATTGTCCATGTTTTTGTCGTTGAGGAATAACATTATATTCATATGTACTTATTCTCTCATCTTCAAAGTAATGTGAGTGCCTCCTATAATAGGACTAACTATGCTTGCATTGACCAGGTTTTGTATGCTTAATAAGCACATTTGTTATATGTTGCACTAGTTGAACATGCTGGATTGCATTTATGGGGACAGTAAGTTCAGACAAGCAAATAAGTTGTTTGCCTTTGGAACCCTTCCCTTCAAAGCTAATGGAACTGGACCTCGACAGAAGAACGGTTTTGACTGCGGTGGTTATGTCATTAGGAATATGCAAAAATATGGTACCGATTGGGCTGCTAAGGTAAACCAATTCTACCAAATTGAATTCATCAGTATGTATTAGGATAACAATGATCATACTAAACTCTGAAATGTGCAGCACACTTCGGAGATTGAACGCGCAAGTTTGGTGGTGGGGTGTTTGAGGCATCCTAAGAACAAGGTGGTGGACTTGCATGTGGACAGATGCTTAGCTTGCAACACCGGGAAGTAAGAAGTAAAAGAAGCCTTTACCTTTGCTGATTCCTTAGTTGTTTTGATAAGAATTGAAATTTGTTTAGTCCTTGTGGTTTGAAGTCGATATCTGTTTAGTACTTGTGGTTTTATTTTATTCTGAATAGATTTTAAAGTCACAATTTTTCATCTAAATAGTTTGTTTAGTCCTTATGGTTTGAAGTCGATATCTGTTTAGTCCTTGTGGTTTTATTTTAATCTGAATAGTCATTAAAGTCATGATTTTTCATCCAAATAGTCATTCTAACAATTTTCTCAGTTTGATCTCAATTAAAAGACACAAGGACTATTTGGATGAAAAATCCTGGCTTTAAGGACTATTCAGATTAAAATAAAACTATAAGGGCTAAACAGATGTCTACTTCAAACCATAAAGACTACAATATTTTACCCTTTCGATAATTACCTTAAAATGGTATATTTTGTACTGGACTACCGCTACATATATTTTCATATTATCTCATTACAACAACTCTCCTTTGACAAAATATGTTCATATGGACAAGACTTAATTTTCATCAATTGGAATATGATTTTCTTTCCACCCTTGACTTTGCCATTTTATCTTTCCCGAGGAGAAGAAAAGTAATATATGTAGACTACTAATAGGATTTGTAACGTCTCGTATCTAATTTTACCTATTTACTGGGTTTTCTATGAGTTACTAGTTACTGAAGAATTTAACCGTGATCGGTAACCTAATAAAGTAACATTCAAGTTATTTGTCGGATGTTCGAGTTATGTGTCAACACAAGTTCACCAGTGTCTTCGGACTATTTGTCGGAGGTTCGAGTTATTTTCTATGATTTATTAAAGGTTTGATAAAAGAAATTAATTTTCTAAAATAAGAATATAACTTTTAATCTGGACCGTCAGATTAATTCGAGTTTTGATCTCAACCGTTGGTCCAAGTATAAAGGAAAAGAGATGGGTTGACTCTGTCAAAACCCAAACTCGGGCGTTGACCCGAGTCCAGCCCTCTCTCTCTTCTTCTTCGCCTTCCTCCACCCCTTCCAGCACGGCGTCGCCAATTTCGGCCGCCGCATGCCGCATGCCTCAAGACCACCATCAAAACGTCTGTCTTTCTCTTCTCTACCTTACCCAACCCTTAAATTGTTTGTGCGGCCATTGATGAGAAAGATCGGTGGAGAAGGAACCCAATTGTCTTCTCAGAATTTCGACGACTCTGGCCACTGTCTGGTTGGTCGATGGTAAGGTCCTTCACCTCATCAATTTCCTCTTCCTTTTTGTGTTGTTGTTTCTCTAAATCATGCCCTAATTCGAAAACCCATTTTCTGCCTTTTCTAGGTTTTTCTCGGCGAATCTCTGGCGAAGGGGTTTCCAACGCTTTCTCCTCCTTTCAGGCGTCGCATTGAACACTTGGAGACCCAGACTATTCTGTTGAAGATCAAGGGTACTGCTGCTGTGGTGTTAGAGGTGTTAGTGACCTTGTGTGCTGTTGAAGACCATGGTTTGAAGCGGCGGTATAGGCTGAGAGTGAACTCAGTCCGGTGAGGGTTATAGCAAGGTGAGAAATTTCTATATTTCTTCTCGGTTTGATGATTGAAATGCTACTGTGTTTTGTGGTATGGTGGATTGGTGATTAATCTTAGGTTTTTGTTGCTTGTTGTCGAGAAGTTAGTGTTGTGAAGAATACAGGGAGGTCATGGCGAAATTCCGACAAGTCGCTGGAATCCAGTGGAATATTCCGGCAAGGGATTCTGGCGAGGGCAGAATCAGGCAGAGACCATTGAAGTAGTTTTCAAGTTCTTCTCCGATTAGTGTGGAAGCTTTTTTTTAGTAAAGTAATGGTTGCGACATAAGAAAATTGCCATATTTGGAAAGTTTCTATATTAGGAAACTTTCACTATTTGGAAACCTTCAAATTATGGAAAACTAGTAAATTGGTCAACCTAGGAAATCCTAGTCAAACTAGGAAAGAAGACAAGGCAATGGTTATCTCAATGTTTGGTCTGACCAATTTGCCCTACAGCTTATGATCAGGCGTGGGATTGACTTAAGGACTTAGATGTTTAGAGGCGGCACTCGAGAAGTGTCCCGAGCATTGGAAAGCTTACGCTTAACTTGTGAGTGGACTTTATCACTTTATAAATATATTTTCTATAATTATCATTCTCAAGAAAGTAAGAAAGTTTGATTTTAGTTTGGCGTATCATTTCTATGATTTTGGAGTTGACATGGGAGTTATCCTTCCAGATTGATTTTCAAATACGATGGGTATTTATTGTTGGGACTTATGTTTTAAGTTGAGTTTAATGGTTTATGTTTTAAGATGATTCCGGATAAAATTATTATCGTTTTTATTTGTTGACTTTGAGATTTATAAAATATTACTAAAAATAGGATTTTCGGTAGTTCTCTCTTTATAATTTTCTCATATATTTGTGGATTATTGATTTTGACATTGAGAATGTTTTAGCTAGTATTTTGGGTTGAGATATTATTTAAAATTTATACTTGATAATTAAATCTCGCTTAAAATTATGGATTTGAGAATATTTTGATATGTGAGATACGTCATTGAGTTTTATTTTAATTTCTTATGATAATTTTCAAGTACGGTTAGGAACTGTACCATTCGCATGATCTTGGGGAAGCTTTATGGATTTAAGTGATTTCGTATGTTTTTAGTCACCATACTAGGGTGGGTTCTTATTCATTGCTAGCTAGCCTTTATTAGCTGTCCTCACCATATGTGAGTCGAGCGCTTAGCGTGAGACGCTACTATAGCCTGAGAGGCTCCGATCGGTTCTTATTCATTGTTAGCTAACATTTATTAGCGGTCCTCATCATAGATGAGTCGAGTGCTTAGCGTGGGACGCTACTATGCTACTAGAGCTTGGGAGGCTCTGACCCGAGCCTGGAAGGCTCCTCTTACACGGTGATATCTCTTCCCCTTGTTTTATTTTCTCATTTATGTAATTGATTAACTAGCGGGGCTGGTTTGTCCATTCTTACGTGATTCTGAATTTAAAGTTATATGGATGATCAAAGTTGCGTGCAGCTAAGTTTTTAAAGTTTAAACGTGAGAAAATATTTAAATTATGTTTTTGTTAAATTATTTAATTTATTTTTGTCCACTCACTCTAAATTTTAAATTACTTTCATCTGCGCCCTTCGGTTTCAAATGCATAGTTTGCAGGCTAAGTTTATTTAAGGTCGAGCGTACATGGAGTCGAGGCATAGTCAGAGGTTGTTTCCGCTTATTCTTTATTCATTATTTTTCTTTCATTATTAGATATGCTCTGATAATCCAGTTAGTAAATTATTGAATGTCTTTGTTGTTAGTTGTGAGATTCTTTTAGATTAGTATTTGATTTTTTAGGAGATGTGATGAACTTGGGGAGCATGAAGGCTCTAGGAGTACAAGGTTGGAGTATGATTTTAGAAGTGTGTTTGCATGTGTTTTTAGAAAGAGCTATCTATTTTCAAGGGAGGTTATCCGAATTTATAGTAGCATCTCCTTTAGAGGTGGTCCCCGCATGCACTAGTAGCATTAAAAACATCTCACACGGATTCTTTTCTCACATACTACTTACTTCTTATGGAAATCTGTGAGAAATGCTTAGTTATATAGAAAACCTTATAGAAAAGATTTTGTTAGGCCCATACTATTTTATACAATAATAACATCAACAAAGAAATTAGTGATAAAAGATTGAAAGTAGAGCAAAGAAATTACCTGTAGGAGTTGAAATTCAAGGAAGCTGAGAAAATGAAGAGGATAAAGTGAAGCTATCACCTGTTGGTAGGCACTATCTTTTGTTTCTCTATACTTGACTTTGCAATTCTTTAAACTTCATTAAAATATACTAATATTGTCTTATGAATCTTTTTCATATCTTTGTTTTATCATTGATTTGCAGATCAACTTGTGAGCTTCATTTTCTTATGTTTTTATCGTTACTGTTTTGTGTCCATTTTCTAGTCAAGCTGCCTGAGACTCACAGGAAGCTCAAGAAGTGGGACAACGACAACGAAATCTGGATTGGCATGACATGATTTGGCATAGGTTTCTCTTTCTTTTTTCCCAGACATAAAATGTTATGTATAGATGGAACTTGTTTCAGAGATCTATAGTAGAATAAATTCATCAATATATGCTTGGGATTTTTTGTTTTTGGTATCAATCTAATGTAAAGGAGTTTTTTTTTGTTATGGTACAATGTCGATTGCGAATTCATTTTGTGCATTTCGATTCAGTTTATGGGAATTCAAATCTTCAGGACAAAAAATTAGCTGCAAATGTATTTGATAATTAATTTGCAGATTTTTTTTTTTTAAATTCTTAAACTTTTTCACACAGAAATCTGTGTGACATACAAAACTTATATACTAATTAACCATTTTATATATCAATTATGATTTAGAATAAATGATGGGACCCACATCAACTATTCACACGGACTTTATTGAGCATTAGCCCCTCTTTCCGAGAGCATGGATACTGATTTCGTGTGTACCGTGAGTGTTAGCTTGTTCATACTGAAATCTGTGTGAAATAACAGTATCTCACACAGATTTTAATCCTTGTGAAGCTTGATTTTGCTAGTAGTGATGGTTCATTCCGGATTTCACCCTGAAATCCGAGGTGGGTCCTAACATCACAATTGAAATGCTAAAAGGGCTTATTAACATTGGCTTTATTAAGGATGTGTAACTTTGAGAATTCATTTGTATTGAAAAAGGCAACATAAACTATTATGAAGGTTGTAAACGATTATAATTCTTGTCGATGTTTATGATTAGGCCTTTTAGTAGACCTGTAAATGGACCGGATCTTGATCCAGACCCGCTCCGGATCTGTGGTTTTTAAATGAGTTTGGATCAAAAATTTAACTTGTTAATCCGTTAAGGACCCGGATCCGTTAACCTGTTTATTAAACGGATCGGATACGGTAAAGGTTGATCTGATCCGTTAAGGACCCAGATCTGTTTTAAAATAATTAAAGAATATTTTTATAAATATAATATTACTAATAAATATTTAATAATATAATAATTATTTAGATAATCTAAACGTCTGAATTGCGTCTAAAGTATGATTTAATGAAGTTGAAGGTTATTGATGCCTATATTCTTTTTATGTTCTTTGCTAAAAACATTGGAAGTCTAGTATTTTGATTATATTAGTTTATTGTTAAGAAATATTTGGCCATGTAATTCAACTTTTGATGTAAACCTTTATTTTGTTATATTTCATTATTGTTTTATGAAAATTTATGATAAAGAAATTATTATTTAAAATTTAAAAATATTAATTATTATAAACAGATCGAATTAACGGGTCGGGTATCTGTTAACCCACCATATCCGGATTTAGATCGAGCTATCAATGATCCGTCGGATAACGGGTCGGATCCGGATCCAAAATTTCTATTACGAATCCAGATCCGAATCTAGGTCGATCTGCTTTACATCCGATCTATTTACAGGTCTACCTTTTAGTGCTGCTGCTGCTTCTTTCACCCAACAATAAAAATTTTCCACATATCGTTTCATCCCATTACTTTTTTGAAAAGGGTTGTCATTCTTTCTCATTATAATATCTGCATTCCATTCACTTCTTACAAGTGTATAATGATACAGGGAAAATATGAAGAAGCGGTAAAGTAGTGCACAAAGGCACTGGAGCTAAATCATACGTATTTGAAAGCTCTGATTAGAAGAGCAGAAGCTCATGAAAAACTAGAACAATTTGAAGAGGCTATTGCGATCTTATGTTTTAATAAACCTTTTATTGTTATATATCTTGGACAATATAGCATTTTATTGACTCCATATTTGTTCAGCTGAAACTTGTTTGTCTTCTCATTTGTATGGGTTACTTGTTACACTAAAATGTATGGCTTCATTTTCTTTTTGTTTTGCAGATTTGAAAAAAATCTTAGAACTTGATCCTTCAAATGTCCAAGCCAGGAAGGCCATTCGGCGCTTGGAGCCACTTGCTGAAGCCAAGAGAGAAAAGATGAAAGAAGAGATGTTTGGTTAGTAAATGAGTTCCTGGGAATTTATATTATATTTAATTTCTAGTGTTATGTATGCTTACTAGTGGCCACTGGATAAAATTATTTCCAATCCTGTCTGTACCCAAGAATAAGTAAATGAATGATAGAAGAAAAGAAAGAAAAAGAATAAAATCCCAATTCATATCATAGTAGACCACTCTGCCAGCCTTCCATATCTTAGGGATTGTATTGTAGGGTAATTGGGCAGTTTATCGAAATTCAATTACTTGACTGGAGGAAAACAGAATATCCAAATAATTTCAGGCTATTGACCATACTAATACTTATGCTCTTGCCTGGCACAGTATCTGTATCTGAAGCATTTCATTTAATGGGAACATTGTTCATGAATTCCATAGTGAGCCTTAGGACTATTTTAATCTTGTGAATGGTGCCAAATAAATAAAATTGAATGATTATGAGCCTTTATTTAGAAGAATGAATATTTACATATGTAAACAGAAAAATAATTGAAAAGATATGTTTATGCTTCTTGGATTCATGATTGTTATTCATACATTTTGTTATTTGCAGTGAAGTTGAACACTATGTATGAATTTGCTATCCTATACAATGTATGATGCAATTTAACGAGGCATGTAATTTTTCCGTGTGAACAGGGAAGTTGAAAGATTTGGGCAACTCTTTGTTGGGCCGGTTCGGAATGTGTTGAGTACCAATGTTTTAAAAAGCGCGCTGCTCAAAAGGCGCGAGAGGCGAGCAGTTTACTGAGTCAGCTTTGCTGCCTAGGCGCATTGACCTAACAAAACAAAGCTTTTACAGGAGACTTGGATATTAGTTAGCTCTCTTGCTTTTATCTTCCCCTTCGTGTAGTAAGAATTCAAATAACATCACTTCCTTAGTAGTAGGATCCTAGTAGGATCCTAGTAGAAGTAGGACTGATCTTCTCTTGACTAGAAAAACAGAAAAATATAAAGAATATATATTAAAGTCTATCAAAAATGACTAAAAAAGATGGTATAAGGATATAGTTTGGTTAGTTAATAAATTATTTTCTTATATTGCTAATGTCTTATAGTTATAAATTTTTATTATGTAAGGCTTACGCCTTTCGTCTCAAGGCGAGCGTCTTGCTAAGGCTCTCCCGAAACAGCCTCAGCTACGTCTTAGTCTTTTAAAACATTGGTGTTGACAACTTCAAAACTGTAAAAGATCCACACGGTGGCTCATATTCCATTTCATTCCAACGTTAGAATTGGGGTTCAATTTGTTGTTGATAGAGTTAACCCCTTCCATGAATATAGGACAATGTCGTGTATGCGAAAACGATATTGGTAGTTAATGAGAGTTCATTTTGTTTCCGGTGGTTTATTTTTCTTTCTTCCTTTCTTTGTTCTTTCTTCGTTTTCCCTTTTTTGCCTAGTTCTTGCTCTTGGCAGCTTATTGTAAACTCCTTTTACCCAGACTGTATTTCTTTCTCGTTGTTGCTTTCCCAAATGCATATTCACTCTGTTAGAATGTAGTTATGAAATGAATTCTTTTTATATATTTTTTATAATCAAATCATGAAATGATTATGGAGACTAATTTTTACCTGGAAATGACTGTTGGGCCTGTTTGTTCATTGTTTCTCTGCATTAAGAAATCATTCTGGAAACAATACCAGCAGTGAGACCAGTCCATTTAATTTTTCTAGGCATCTCACATGTTGTTGTAACCTGTAAACACTTACACAGTACTGAATACTTTCTATTAGGCTCGTGAGTCATTTTGGAATGTTTGACACAAAGATCTCGAAAGCATATGGCAATCGCTTGGTCATAATCTGCCAACATAGGCTACGCTTTTGCAGAAGAGAGTATATTCAGCGCACCCAGAAAAAAAATGACGTATTTGACGATGATGATGATGATGGGTTCCGTTATGTGTGGGCGGGGTTAAAACATTATTTACCATTCTTCTATTCTTCACGTGCAATTTAAATATCAACCTAGCTGAAAAATTCACCGCATACCCCTCTCTTTCATGTTCTTCTTCTCCACACAGCATTCTTCTTCTCCACATAACATACCTCCTTCCCTCCCTCTACCTCTCTCATATGATATTCCCGTTCATAGAAGTCGTGTTTCATGTTGAGAGACGAAGTGGCCCGAAGAAGAGGGCCGGGTTATTGAAGATGCAGCACAATTGTTGATTTTGGGCGATTAGTGAGTGTATTTCGGATCTGGTCTTGCAATATGAAGGTAATAGTTGTATACACTACCAGAAATTTCAACTTGGGCGACGAAAAAAAATCGTCGCCCTGTTAAAAAATTTCGTCGGCCAAGAACTTGGGCGACGAAAATTCATCCCGTCGTCGCCTAAGAGTAATTCTTAGGCGACGATACTAATTTTGTCGCCTAAAATCTACTTCTCGTCGCCCAAAAATATTCGTCGCCCAAGATTTAACACCTGGGCCGACGAAAATTTTTTTTCGTCGGCCAAGATCTTATAAACTTGGGCGACGAAACTAAATATTTCGTCGCCTAAGATCACTGCATCTTAGGCGACGATAATTTTTTTCGTCGTCTTATATGGTAAGTCCTTGACCGACGATTTAGCAATTTCGTCGCCTAAGATATATTTAAATTTTTTTTAAAAATATTTAAATAATTTTTTTAAATATATAAATAATGTTTTTTTAATTTTTGCTGGAATTTTTTTTTCGGCATTTCTTTAAATTTTTCTAGTACTAAAATTTAATTAAAAATAACACAAATTTATAAATTTATAAATAATTTATTACAAAAATTCAGTCCATCTGCCTACGGAATATCTCGAAATCTAACTCATCATCATTCCCATTCGGAGGGTCCTGAGGCGGCGGCTGGTCAGGCTGAGGAGGCTGGGGCCACTGAGGTAATGGTATAGGCGTAGGCATGGGCGGAATAACTAGTCCGGCCGCATGTGCAGCGATGCAGGCAGTCATCCACTGTCCCATAGCCGCCTGGTTGGCATTGGTGACTTCATTCACCCGCTCCATATGCGCAGCCACCGCCATCTCCCTTGCTCTTTGGGCTTCCAGCTCAGACTGTAGACTTTCGAACTGATCCTGTAGCCGACTGTTGCTGCTTGAGGCTCCGGCGGCTCCCTTGCGCTGAAATCCTGGCTTCGTCTTCAGGATCCCCTTTCCAGCGCCTCCCATACCCCGGCAGTAGTAGGTGTTGGAACGCTGCGCGAAGGCAGTGGCCATAATCCGCGCCCCAACGGTAGGATCTGAAGTGTCGATCCTGGACATGGCCTCTGACATGTCATCCTCTGTCGTGCCCGGCCATGTGTCGTTCACCATGCCTCTCATGACCTCTTGCTCCGCCTCCCTCACCCTCGCCTAATTGGATATATTAAAAAAATATATATTAATATACATTTAATAAAATGTAATTAAAATTAAAAATTAGAAAATATAAGGAACTTACAAGATCCTCCTCAGAATGAGGATATGCCCTCTGAAAGGTCCCCACATAGGGGTTCTCCTCTGGCCGCTCTCGCCGCACGTCGTCCATGATGGCCGAAAACGGCCTCGAACCGGCACGATGGTTGGTTGTGTTCTGTTGCCGGTTCTCAGCGTTCACCCGGGCGAGGTGCTTTAAAAAAAATTATCGTTAGTAAATATATAAAAACATACAATTATAATTAATTCACTCATTAAATATTCAAATTTGTTTACGAATTACCTGTTTGTGAGGGTCGTTGAACTGCGTGACAAGAAGCCACCGCCACTCGTACTCCCGATACTCGAACTCCTTCGGGGTACCCGAACGGTCGCTCCCGTACTGCTTCCAGTGTAACCGGAGGTCGTGCTTCCACTCCTTGAACCTACATATACAAAAAAAATATTAAATATATTATTAAAAAAATAAAATTTAATAAATTATTAAATAGAGGTACCTCTCCCTATGGGCCTTATCCGCCCAGTCACGTCCCTCCTCGGGAACCACAAACCATTGCTGCATTACCACTTGTTAGTATTTTTTTCGATAATTAAATAATTTATTAGTTAAAAAAATAGTAATTGATCGAGTAAACTCACCGACATCGACTGATGGAGCATCTCCTTCACTCCATCAGGAACCTGGCTCCAGACTCCCCACAACATAGGGAGTCTGGAGCGGATGGTGCCTCCCGCGGCGCGCGTGTACCGGTTTCCCAACGCGGCGTCCACCGGTTTCCCGTTGGAAAACGGGATGGCGATCCGTCCAGCGGACTCGACCGCCCTATCGAGTCCCTTGTTGCTGACGGTGCCTCTCCTGTTCCGCCTTCTCGTTCCGGCAGCTGTGACATTGTGAATCAAATTTAATATTAATAATACATTTTTACAAAAAAAATTGCCGTTCGACAAAAAAGTAATAATAAATTACCTGAGGATGAGGCTGAGCCGACGGATTCGTCTCCGTCCGCCTGCTCGGAGACCCTCACGGGATGAAGAGGCGTGGGAAACTCCCTGTAGATATAGGCCTCGTGCGGTGCCACAAGCGGGAGCTGCTCCCGAATCGGTCGACCCTCCTCATCGACGCGAGGTATCGCCGGTATCGTCGGAGGAAGGAAGAGGCCGGACGGCACCATAGGGACCCCGGATGACCCGCCATCACCGTCGGTCGGGGACGACTGTGTGGGGGCGGTGTTAGATCGCGACCGGGGATGTATCTCTGGATGACGAGGGGCCGTCGCTGCGGGACCCGACTGCCCAGCAGAACGCGAGCCGCTCGCGCCACCCCTAAGCGCCGCATGTCGGGCCGTCAGCTGCCACGGAAACCCGATCGACGGTGATTCCGACGGGTTGTTTGAGGTACCGTCCGAGGAATATTGGCTCCTCGAACCCGATAAATATACATTTACAATATATTTACAAATTATTTCCACAAATCCTAAACCCTAAACCCTAAACCGTAAACCCTAATATTTTACAATTATCATTTACATCACAATTTACCATAATATACATCACAATTTACAATTATCACAACAACAATTTACAATTATCACAACAACAACAACAACAATTTACAATTATCACAACAACAACAACAATTAAAACCAATTTAGGGTTTTAGGGTTATACCTTAAATTGTGGGTCGGCGTCGGGGTCGGGGTCAGGGTTCCGAATTGGGGTCGGGGTCGGGGTCGGAGAGAGGGAGAGAGAGAGGGCTTCGGTGGATTTTCGGAGAGAGAGAGAGAGAGGGCTTGGCGGCTGAAGAAATGGTTAGGGTTCCGAATTTTTGCCTTTTATACTGGCGTTCTTGGGCGACGATTCTGTATAAATCGTCGCCCTGTTTTTTTGAAAATCGTCGGCCAAGATCATCTTGGCCGACGATTTTTGAAGTCGTCGCCCTGTTTTTTGAAAATCGTCGCCTAAGATACTATACTTGGGCGACGATGTTCTTCACTATAAATCTCGTCGCCCAAGATGAAGAAAATCGTCGGCCAAGAGTTCCCCCGACCATAAAATTCAGAATATCGTGATTTTGGTGATCGGAGAAGAGGAACTGAAAACCCACCGTCAGATATGACTAGCATAACAAATTATGTAGGTGGGAAAAAATTCAGCTCCATCTGACAAAGATAAGGGCTCGATCCGTCCGGTCAATCGGCGCGGTCAAACCCCTAAACGGACGGAAACGGCTATTCGACCCTCCAAATCACGTAATCTGGCCGGACCTTCAACTGAGAATAGTTTCCAATCGACGAGACTTTTACGGGGCTATAAAAATAAAAAACATTTCCTTACAATTTAAATGTGCTTTATTTATTTTAATTATTCGGATTATCTTGGCTGACGAAATTAGGGTAATTCGTCGGCCAAGATAATACTTGGGCGACGATATTTGTTAAATTCGTCGCCCAAGAGTAAAAATCCTGTACAATGAAATTTAAATGTGTTTTATTTTATTTTAATTATTCGGATTACTCTTGGCCGACGAAAATAGGGTAATTCGTCGGCCAAGATAATACTTGGGCGACGATATTTGTTAAATTCGTCGCCCAAGGTTAAAAATAAAAAATCCTGTACAATGAAATTTAAATGTGCTTTATTAATTTTAGTACAAATATCTTCTTTTAGTACAATCATATTCTGAGTCATCCGATGAGTCTTCTTCGGTATGGAAGGCTCACAAACACGGCCGGAAATCTTTATATTAATTTGGACAGACTTTTACAAAGCTAAGGCTCAATTATAACTAAGCTAAGGCTCGTAATCTGAGTCATCCGATGAGTCTTCTTCGGTATCGGAATTAATATCTGGTAATCTATGCCTTAATTCGTCGTCAGAGTCGTCGTCTGTTTCTTCATTTGGATCAACATCAATAAAGGTTGAATCTTCGTCACGAATTCTGAGCACTCGACCATGTTTAACATTATTTTCACGAACAGTAGCTACATCATGAATACCTACTGCGTTCGGCTCCTGATACGCATCAGCCTCTGGCCCTGGAATGGTCACTCTAAGTGTAGCCGCCCGGTAAATGTTTCGAGGATGTACAATGTTCGCTATTTTCCACGCGTCACCCCTGGCAAGGTCATCAAGATAAAACACTTGTTTTACCGATGTCGCAAAAACAAACGGGTCATCTTCGTAGGCGCTTGTAGCAGTGTTGACCGATAAATTGCCGTACTGATCCATCTTCATGCTCTGTGCGCCTGTATCAAACCATCTACACTTGAACAGATACACTTTCATGCCTTCCGCATAAACCAGTTCGACCACTGAATGGAGAACACCGTAATAGTCAAGGCCATGACCTTTCGCCATCACTCCAGAATTCTGTGTTCTTCGTCTGCTGTCTCTCTCTTCAGATACAAAATTGACGCCATTCACTGTGCAAGTGGGATAAACTCTAGCCCATTGCGGTTGCATCGCAAGATGTAATAGTTCGTGCGACCAGTTTGGATTATCATCAGATTTAATCATGTCCATCTGTAACGGATATTGAACTGTAAATATCCAAAAATATATGCAATACAAAATAATTAGATATATATATATATATATAACAAGGAAGATTAAATTACGTACCCAGGTGCGAAAATAATTTGCGAACGTCATGTTGTGGTACTCGAGATCACCATCAACTTCCGGAAAATTTAGGTGCAACTCTTTCCAATATTTAACTTCTTCACAATTGATTAGTACCCACCAGTACGCTATGGCTATCTCTTCATCTGACAATGCATACTCGGCGGACAGTCGTGCTCCACCAACTTCGACATCACTGGAAACTATAGAGAGATTGAACCGCGCTGCATGTTCCTCTATGGCTTGCGGAGCTCCCAACGACGCTCCTAAATACAACTTCATGTAGGTGACGCATTCATGCGCAATATATGCTTCAGCTATACATCGTTCAGGCGCAGATTTATTAGTGACATAATCTTTGTACTCACCAAGTTGCCTGTAAATATAAGATTGCAAACTATACGTTATGGTTATTGAACATGTACGTACATATATGTATTCTGGAGATGTAAGTGAATAAAACATACCTTTCCATGGGATACATCCAAGTGAAGTGTACTGGACCGGTAAGCAACAATTGCTGGGGAAGATGGATCATCAGGTGAGGCATGATATCGAAAAAATTTGGCGGAAAGATACTCTCGAATTTACACATGATGTATATGATGTCTGCCTGCATTTCCCGG
Organism: Fragaria x ananassa; assembly: GCA_034370585.1. Classification (NCBI taxonomy): domain Eukaryota; kingdom Viridiplantae; phylum Streptophyta; class Magnoliopsida; order Rosales; family Rosaceae; genus Fragaria; species Fragaria x ananassa. The sequence continues at coordinate 8,234,035 of CP139760.1, forward strand.
AGATCAGATTTTCTCACTTCCCTTGTGCATAACTTCATGAAGAATCTTGACAGCGCTACTAACGGCTCCACAACCTGGCCAACCACACATCACAAATTTAATATAAAATCCAACAACGACAGGTTAACCGTAATTTTAACCACAAATTTACCTGACGGTGAAGGAACGGTCGAATGAAAACAGGGAAGAGACGTTGTAGCAGAATATGACAGTCATGACTCTTCAAGCCGTATATCTTATTCTCCCGCAAGTTCACACACCGGGCTATATTTCCTGCAACGCCTGAGGGATACGTCACACAACTCATCCACCTGAAGATCTGGGTCTTCTGATCAGGCTTCACGGTGTAAGGAGCCTAAGGCATCTTTTTCTTCCCCTCTTTCAGCCAAAGATGTTTTCTGATTCCCATTTTCTTAAGATCAATGCGTGCCTTAGGACCGTCTTTCGTCTTCCCCTCCAAGTTGAGCACTGTACCTACCACACTGTCGCAGACATTCTTCTCTATGTGCATCACATCTAGGTAGTGCCTGATCAACAGCGTACTCCAGTACGGGAGTTCCCAAAATATGCTCTTATGTGTCCAGAATTTGTACCTGTCTGGTCTTTCAGGTATTCTGGCCACAATATCGGGATGATTGCTGAGCTGCCCAAAATCATACTCATCCAGCACTGCTAAAATCTCTTCCCCCAACCATCTATGCGGCTCCACACCTCTCTCTTCGGTCCCATCAAATGCCCGGTATCTATCCGCCAGGGGTGATCATGTGGTAGGTAAGCACGGTGACCCATCCGGACTATCTTGTTGCAATGATTGCTGCACCCCTGGGAGCTAAGGCACTCAGGACAAGCCTTGTATCTCCTAACAACATTGCCAGACAACATCCCACGTGCAGGAAAATTACTGATGGTACCAACAATCATGGCATGCATCTGGAACATCTCATTTTTGTGGGAGTCATAAGTGGGATGACCAACCTCCCAAAGCAATTTACACTCTTCAATCAGCGGTCTCATATACACATCGAGACACTTCCCTGGATAACAACAACAACAACAACCACAACAAATTCAGATAACGACTATATATGACCAACAATATAGAACAAAAACAATAAATGGAGAAAAAATTGAACCAACAGCAATATATACAATATGAAGGGAAAGTAGATACCTGGATAACCGGGCCCCGGAATCAACAAGGTCAACATGTTGTATTCCTTCTTCATGCACATCCATGGAGGAAGGTTGTAAGGCACCAAAATGACCGGCCATATACTGTACGAAAGACTCATGGTCCCAAAAGGGTTGAACCCGTCGGATGACAGCCCGAGCCTCACATTCCTCACCTCTGAAGCAAAATGAGGAAACTCCCTGTCTATATGCTTCCACGCCTCCCTGTCAGCAGGGTGTACCATGAGGTCTTCGTCATGCACCTCCCTCACAGCGTGTCATCTCATAGCTTCGGCCGTCTTTGAAGACATGTACAACCGCTCCAGCCTATCCCTCAACGGGAAATAGCGAAGTACCTTAACAGGTTTCTTGTTGCCTGCGGGAGTCCGCTTATACCTGTCGGTCCCACATACCGGACAACGATGAAGGCCTTCAAGGTCATTACCGTCTGCATCTTTACCCCAGAATAGAACGCAGTCATATCTGCATGCATGGATCTTGATGTAGGAAAGCCCGAGATCTCTCAAGATAAGACGGACCTTATGATGCGTGGTGGGATGACGATGACCGTCGGGCAGGAGCGAAGCAGCGTATTGGAGATACCTATCAACAGCCGTCACGGTCGATTTTGTGTCAACCTTGATATGCATCACCTCCATCACACACTGAAGAACGGTCTTCTCATGACCTGGGCACAGAGGGGTCTGTTGGAAAGCAATAAGTCTGTTGTACTTGGCTATACCGGCAGTGTTGACACCTCTAGGGACGGCCTGCATCGGCGCCTGCGGAATGTGCTGTCGTTCAGGGCATACACCGCTGTCATGAGGAAACATGTCGTTGATGAAGGCCGTTGTTGGATCGTTGGATGTACTGCCCGTCTCATAAAACTGTCCATGATCATGCGGGCGTGATGAGGTTTCACCGTGATATATCCAACATGTGTAACGTTCCCAGAATCCGTTACTCTTCAGGTGGTCCCATACTGTATCAAACGGAAATCGATGCATATCACTGCGACACTTACACATTTTGCACGGGCAATAGAACATGCCACTCCCGTCAGCATTGACCTGCGCATATTGCATAAAATCCCAAACTCCTTCAGCATATTTTCTGTGATATCTTGGAAGAGAAATCCAACTCTTATCTATATCCTGAAAATAACACATATATATATATATATATCAATATTTAATGAACATATCTTTTATATATATATATATATATATATATATATATTAATGTAATACAACATACTAATTATTAATTATATATATCTAGTTCGAGCGGATTCCGTGGTTTCAGAAGACAAGTGTCAATGTCACGGAGGGCGAACCCCCTACAGGAACCAGGCATGACTCGTTTGTGATCGCGGAGGCGAACCCCTATCGACCCCTTCACCGAGAAGAGTGGTCAGTTTGTGATCTTGAGATCCAGTTAAACAAACCAGTGAACCATATCTATGACAGAACGGCCCCTTACTCAGCTTGGAACAAACTCTATGCATATATATATATATCATTAATTCAACTCAAATAAAACTGAAAATCAATATATATATATATATATACATATATATATATACATATACATATATATATATATGTGCATATGCATATGTACGTACCTGGGAGTAGCTCCGCAAACTATGTATGGACAGATTTCCACAACACCGAACGATTTGAAGAACTAGAGAAATTTATGTTTCAAATTTTCAAAGTTCTCATTCTTCTATCCCGGCCTCTCAATATATAGAAGAATCTTGGGCGACGAAATATTTGAGTTTCGTCGCCTAAGGATAAAAAACTTAGGCGACGATATAAATATCTTAGGCGACGAAATATTGTTTCGTCGCCCTAGTTTCTATCTTGGCCGACGAAATTTATTTTTAGGCGACGATTTTTTTTTTCGTCGCCTAAGAGTAAACTTAGGTGACGATTTTTTTTCCTTAGGCGACGGAAAAAAAAATCGTCGCCTAAGTTCCGTCTTAGGCGACGAAAAAAAAATCGTCGCCCGGTTTTTTTTGTTTCGTCGCCCAAGACCCATTTTCTGGTAGTGATATGTTTTGTGTGGGTAATTTGGTATGGGTGAGGGAGGAAATAAGCTGATTAAGTCGCTGTTCAATTTCAAGTTATCGCTAAATAGAGAAGGTTTGAGGCCGGAAAAGCGGTAACCTGATGTATTTATGAAATTTGAATAGTGGGCTGAACTGCAATAGTATAGTTAATGACCTTTTTGCAGGAAGAAGATGTTGTGTATGATCATATCCTAAGTTCATAACCATATACTACTCTAAATGAAGAAACTCTTTTTTAGAAAGTATAGAAGCAAATACAAACAATCAACCACTCAACTAGAGAGTCACAGATTACCCGACCATGAAGGAAAAGATTAAAGATTAATACGTACACTAGCACTCCATAACTACTAGTTATATAAATCACGCAGCAAGGTTCTCATTGGCGAAAATGATCAATATAAATGAAGTTCAAAATAGTGAGGAATTATAATGAAAAGAAAAGGGTACTTCAAAATAATTCATTGGATTTTTCTTAATTTGTGACATATGAATCACATATTGTTTAAAAGAGATCAATTGCATGAATCACATGATGGTATATATAGTTAATGACCTTTTTGCAGGAAGAAGATGTTGTCCTTAAAACCGCCTATTACCCAAAGAATTTCAAATTAACTTGTGAAACCCTATCAAGTAGTAAGAGAAATGATGTGGTGCAAATGGGATTCGGTCCACTAATGGAGATGGGATGCATAAAACTGAACCGGAACTTATGTCAAATGTTTGTGGACAACTTGGATGTGCAACAGGGGAGGTGCTCTATTTAGATTCAGGGGATATATTTGTCCATAAATGTCACTGAATTCGAACGTGTGATGGGGGTTAGGAACAACGGCACACGAGTTGAGTTGGGGTGTGCCAATGTTAATGACACGAAAGAGCTGAGAAGGAAGTTGTGTGGTGAGAATGAAGATATAAGTGTAGACAATATGAAACAAATCATTGTTGCAAGGGAGGAGGCGGATGATGTTTTCAAAAGTTTCTTTGTAATGTATACTCTAGTTGTACTGTTGTGCCCCAACACCACCTACACGGTTGACATGAGGTTCCTTGTTGCATTGAGTGACGCCTCATCCATTGGTAACAAGAATTGGGCATCATTGTGTTTCAGACATCTATTAGATGGTGTTGTTGCCTATAAGAATAATCGGAATGGTTACATGAGTGGATGCATGGTGTTTTTACAAGTATTTTATTTTGATGCAGTTAGATATAGCTCATTTGTTGTTTGTAAATTAGTTCTCCCAGTTGTTGCATTGACGTCAAAAAAGTGTAAGCAAATGACAAAATGGGTAATTGGAGAAGGGGGCTTCCACTCCACATTTGTTAATGTTGGCAATATTATAGCCGCTGAATTTGGTGGAAGTGAAGCAGCAGCGGTTTTTCCCAATTATGTTGATGTGACTGTGTCGGATGATATGTTGAGGGTCATGCATGAAATAGATAGTCTTCAAAACGAGGTTGATAGGTTAAAGTCAGTGATGTATATCATGGAAGCTAACATGGAGAAGTTTAGCAGCATGTTCACTGAAATAGAGATGATATCCCATGACATGACCAAAGTTGGCCTACGACGGCGTTTTTTGTATGCGGTGAGAAATGTGTTTGGGAGCGGTATGAAAAGTTCTTTGAATTTGGATAACGATGTGGAAGTGAACCTGAACGACGGTATAGGTAAGGATACTGAAATGTTGCGACAACGCCCACTATCCCCAATATTCGATGATGAACCTAATGAAACTGTTGGTGTGAGTATCCAGGTGAAGAGGTGTGTATATTGTAATTTTAAGCTGAACATTGCGTTGACGATAATTTAGTCTTAATGATTTGTTTTGTGTTTTTTTACAATGTCGTCACATGTTATACATTTTGGAAAAATAAAGCCCTTGTAGATTGTGAATATGTAATTACATGTGTATGAAATGTATATGGTAAGCATATGTTTTGTGTCAGTGACATTATGACACTTTTTTTCAAGATGTGGCCGTTGATGCTGGTGATAATGGGTTTGGCATTGAGACGGATGACCACCCGGTAGGAAATGATAAAATTGGTTTCCTGTTAGAGGGGAAAATGTCACCCGGGGATTTTAAACTGTTGAAGTTTGTGTTTGACGAACCTCATATTGGAGCAGACAAGTCAAGGTAAGTTAATATTCCAAGTATGAATGAAAGATGTGTGAATAGTTGTAAGATGCATGTAATGGTTACTGTAATAAGCTATTACAAGATATTTATAGTTCATTAAGGGGGTTGAATTAAACATGAATAGGTTTGTAATTTGGGTTCATTCATCGATTAACTTGTTAGGGTGTTGTAATGAGGGTTGTCGGTTATGTGTTAGGTCTAATGACTTGTGATTGACATGATTTGAAAACATGTCTGTAGCGAAGTAGTAGCCCGATATGGTGAACTTGTGTTGAGTAAAGCTGAAATTGAATGCATGCGGCCTGAAAACACAATAACAAGCAAGGTGATGTGATATACGCACAATTTGTTCCCCTAAGCCCAATTGGAGTTTCCTTCTTCTTCCGTTCATGGGAAGGAGGAGTTCCCCTCTTCAATCATGACCCAAACTGCTCTTCATCCTGGACTCCCATAATTTTATTAGTGTGAACCCAAACCACATGTTTTAAAACAATGAGCTTGCAACTGTAGTTTTAGCCGGTACCGGTCCAAACCATGTTCATAGTATCCACATGACACAAGCAATTTAATAGGCATGTCTAATGTTATAAAAAACAAAAAAAACAATTTTTTTTTCCCTTGTCCGATGGATTCATGGTAACTAAATCGAACCATTTTTGGAGTTGTTACGCCACCCAACAACTAGATCAATCATAATTCACCCTAAAAACACAAATTGAATCAAATGCACAACCTCAAATCTAGTACATGTTTTACAATAAAAGTTATTGATTATTAAGATAAGGAGTAAAAATAAATTTAAACGGACGAACAAGATACATGATCATCTTCTCTCCGTTAACAAAATCAAAATTTTCCTTCAACTTGGAGTACACATCCACCATATGCAAAGTACGGTTTGAAATTTAACCATTCCAGTTTCTCCTTTCATACCCTGAACGGTGAACGATTTGTCTTCGTTCACCAAATGTAGCGTGACAAATTCTTCAGGAATCACCTGCATAAAGTAATATACATCAAATTTAATTAACTGTGGATATGTGTATACGTATTGTGAGGTGTGGTGATTCACTATGACAATATGTTGTAACCATTTGTCACAACATTATTTAAAAAAAAGTTGTGGCCTTGTAGGCGTGCATATGCTATAAAAACAAAAAACATATATCAAAATATGATTGTGTTAACTACCCGTGATGTTCATATAAATTGCATATGCAGCTTGGGTACCACTTTATCCAAAGTATATATAGTGCCTATATCTTGCCAAATTTATCACATTGAAGCTAGGTAGGGCCATTGTGCACCTCCTCCGAATTAAGCGTCATGTTAGTAGAAGATGAAGTAGACTGAGATCCTGATACAGGTCAGACCTTTGGCTGGTGAGGCAATGTTTTGGCTTTGACAATATTGGGTGTTTGACGTTAGTGCAATTTAAAACCCTATAGTTGTAGTACATGTAAGTAGGGTATCGTTCTAGCCGGGGACACTAGGGAAGAATTTATTCTGCAAAACAAAGTCATTAGAAATATTCACACAATATATACATAAAGAATAAAATGGGGGATTGAAATCGGCAGAAAATAAAGAAAATAAAACAAAGGCAAATAATTACAAAGTTTGGTCACTTCAACGTCGTAAGCACTTCACAAATAAACTCCGATTAGCATGCAAGTATTTTTATGAAAGGTTAAATTATCTTATCTATGTTTTCACAATTGCAAGTTAATTCCAACCCTTAAGACTTCTCATGTGTTTAAGGTTGTCTTTGCGCTCAACCAAAAACTATGTGACTACTTAACTAAATTGTCTTTGCGCTCAATCTAATCAAGCAACACTTACCGTTCACGAGTCGTTGGAGACATGCTCGTTAGCAATGGCGTCACCCATCCTCGAACCCATGCAAATCACTCACCCTAACAACCCTATGCAGCACCTAGAACCGAGTTGTCTTTGCGCTCAACTCGACCTAGAATACCACGGCATATTAAACTCCCCCCTAATAGCTAACTCGTGTACTTTGAATTAACCTAGGGTTCGATTACGTGATCAGGTGTGGATTAATTAACCTAACAATTACTAAACACATAAACACAGATTCTTTACTTCTTTAATAATCCTAACATGCATACTAAACCGTTACACAACATGTACAATCATAATCAAGTCACAAAGAAGATCATACAATCACACATATCATATAAAACCAAAAACCAGAAAATATTTATCAATAAACTCAATTCTTACACAGTAATTACAAACACAAACCATGGATGTCTTCATCCTTACCCTACCTATAAGGTTCGGCAAGGTTGAAAGGGAAATTGGTGGAAGATGGCAGTAGAGGCAGTCGGCAAAGATGGCTGTGCGGCAATGAATGGTTCGGCTGTGCTTGTGTTTGCTGTGTAAGGGAGGGTTTTTAGGTAGAGTTTAGGCTTGCTAGAACTTAAAACAATTGAAGGACTCCTCAAATATGCATACAACAGACCTATTTATACAGAAAACTATAGAGAAACCCTAGCTGCATCGGCAAAGGAAAGACAATCCTATTTTAACTCTCTTTCCTATTTGCTCAATGATTCCTTCTTCAATGCAGCTTCTTATCCGAATTTGGACTCCTTCTTCCGACTTTTTGGACCTTCCTACATGTTTATGGATCCATGTAGGCCTCATGTACGAAATCTTGGGCTTTGATGGCAGCCAAAAGCAGTGATAGGTCCGGCAAGGTCAGCTTTCCCGGTTTGACCGGAAAACCTTACACTTAACCAAAATATGGCTGCCTTGATGCTTCTTCGTATTTTCTTCTTTTTTCCAGCTTCCTAACACTTCATTAAGGTCTTGATACATCTCTTGACAAATTTGGGAAGCCTTTTGTTGAAGAATCATCTCCCAAAACTCGTTAGACAACTAAGGCAGTTTCTGCCCAGTTTTGCAGCCTGACCTCTGTCCACTGTTTTGCTCATAACTCCTTCGTCTCAACTCCGATTGCTGCGATCCAAATGGGGTTGAAAAGTAGACACACACAGCTTTAATTCCATATGTGGCACGCCTTCTAACTCCTCCTAGATCTCGAGATATGATTTTCCGAAGTAGATATACGTTTTCTGGCAGATTCTGTCCGAGACCAAAAACAATGTCTAGAAGTGTTCCTTCCTTTTCCGTGGCCTCACTTGTTGTCATTCATGAGTCCATTCATCATGATTCTCGATATGTTAAGCGTATTTACCTGTCTTCTGCACATTTAAACAAGATACATCAAAACTGACAAGGTAACACAATAACGAATCACGGTAAAACGTCCAAGTGATAGTCCAAAAACGGTTTCCATCATTTAAGTGCAATTTTCTGTATAAAAACGGCTAGTAGCCACAACTCTACAGAAAAACCCTCTTGACTCTAAAATAAGTAAAAACAAACATACTAAGGCACAAACAAAGTGTAAATGGGGGTGAAAATCCATTAATATCATGGCGTAAAAACGCACTTATCAGCCCACCCTAATGGAGGGCCGGGTAAAGCTTCGGCCCTAGAGGGTAAGACGGATTAGGACCGAAAGGCCAAATGATGAGGCCTAAGTAGACTTATAACAAAAATCAAGCCAGTGGCCTGTCAGAATCTCTTAATAGAGGATCATTGCTCTATTTGCAAGACTTCAGCAGATCCAGGCAAAAGTTATTTATGTTCTCTATGGGGAGATCTAGGGCAGACAAGTTGTGATGTTGGAGTATACTATACCCCTGCGTCATAGACGCCTACGTCTTAGACCTCTGCGCCATCTCCACACAAAGTACATCATTTGCCCATTGAGCCTGCAACTGTGCACCACCTCCAAAAAAATAACTATGCCCGTCAGATGTGATATACTGAGAAAAATGACAAGGGCAACAGTATTGATTCGATTTGTGAAGTGCATTCACATGCCCACTGGGGCCTAATTATTAATTGTGGACATTATGGTCATGTTTATAAACCTGTAACGGAATTGAGAGTGGTGTAATTGATTTTAGAATGGGTGAATTCTGACGTTTACTAACATGTCAAAGTATTAGAATGGATGTGGATCCTACTTTCTATCGTCACTTATCACATGGAAACGCTCTTTACCTACCTCTCTGTGACCTAGTTTGGTTGATTCTTCAACACGTTAAACTCTCACATAGATAAGACGTAACCACACATGTAAAAATTTGGTGATGTTTACCTCCCAAAGATAGGAATCACCATAGGAAAGATTAAGCGTAAAAAATGTTGACCGCTTTAATCGGCACCCAGACGTTATCCAAAATACGTGATTTTTCAACCATAGCCGTATTTCACTATTCTGATGACATCTTATTTCACGAGATTTTTAAAAAATTTGCTTCATTTCTATAGTTGGTTCACAAAGTTGTATACTTGCATATAACCTACTAAACAAGTTATACCACATTAGTAGGCACCTTGTGATTCCGATGACTAAAATTCATAAAATGAAAATTCCACCATCAGATATGATCATTTTAGTAGAACATGGCTATGTTATACAATTCAACTCGATTCGACAACATTCGGGACTCGATCGAAGCAGTCAACCCTAATTTATCGTCACTTATCACACAGAAACGTTCTTACCTACCTCTCTGTGACCTAGTTTGGTTGATTCTTCAATACGTTAAACTCTCACATAGATGAGATGTAACCACACATGTAAAAATTTGCAGATGTTTACCTCCTGAAGATAGGACTCACCATAAGGAGATTAAGCGTAAAAAATGTTTACTACTTTTATCGGCACCCAAACGTTATCCGAAATATGTGATTTTCAACCATAGCAGTATTTCACTATTTCGATCACATCTTATTTCATGAGATTTTTGAAAATTTTGCTTCCTCTCTATAATTGGTTCACAAAATTGTACACTTGCATATAGCCTAATAAAACAAGTTATACCACATTAGTCGGCACGTTATGATTTCGATGACTAAAATTTACAAAATGAAAATTCCACCGTCAGATATGATCATTTTAGTAAAACATAACTATGGTATAAAATTCAACTTGATTCAGCAACGTTCGGGGCTCCATCAAAGCAGTCAACCCTAATATATCGCCACTTATCACACGGAAACGCTCTTACCTATCTCTACATGACCTAGTTTGGTTGATTCTTCCACAGACAAAACTCTCACGTCGATGAAATGTAACCACCCATGCAAAAATTTGGGAACGCTCACCTCCCGACGATAGGGCTCCCCATAGGGAAGCATAAACATAAATAGGGTTGACCCCTTCTATCAGGGATCAAACCTTACCGGAATCATGCCATTTTTCAACCATAGCCGTATTTCACTATTCCGATCACATCTTATTTCACGAGATTTTTGAAAATTTTGCTTCCTTTGTATGGTTATTTCACAAATATGTACACTTGTATATAACCTAATAAACAAATTATATCACATTAGTAGGCACATTATGATTTCGATGACTAATATTCACAAAATGAAAATTCCACCGTCAGATATGATCATTTTAGTAAAACATAACTATGGTATAAAATTCAACTCGATTCAACAATGTTCGGGACTCCAACAAAGCAGTCAACTCTAATCTATCGTCTCTTATCACACGGAAACACTCTTACCTACCCCTATATGATCTAGTTTGGTTGATTCTTCTACAGACAAAACTCTCACGTAGATGAAATGTAACCACCTATGTAAAAATTTGGTGACGCTCACCTCCCAACGATAGGGCTCCCCATATGAAAGCATAAACATAAATAAGGTTGACTCCTTCTATCGGGGACCAAACATTACCGAATCATGTGATTTTTCAACCATAGCCATATTTCACCATATTTATCACATCATATTTCACAAGATTTTTCAAAATCCTACTTCCTCTGTATAGTTAGTTCACAAATATATACACATGCATATAACATACTCGAAGTCTCACAAGTTTATCCGTATTTCACCATTCTTAGTAAGGATTCGTATTGATGTGATGAGTGGATTTACGTAAAATGTTTCAAATATTCTTAATTTTTTTTTATCAAAATAGTCAAAAACGGTAATAAATAACTGGTCATGTAACTGACCATATGTACCTGCTAAAGACAATGTAACTATCTATGTAACTAGAAAAACAAAGCACTTAGAACAACCACAAATAATGTTTCAATAATATTTGCAGCAAGTTGCTGCACCGCCTTGATAGAGCGTTCCTACCATTTAACTAGCAGTCATATAATTCACAATGTACTGTAACTAAACAGAAGAAAAAAATTTATCCATTTGTAATCAGAGTTATCGATCACTATTTTACATGAAAGAAAAAGACAATTGATTTTATACCAATGCCACAGTAACACCCAACTCCTTACGCTTGTTAACAATAGGCCCAACCACCACCCTACCACTCCTGCAAGAACAACAACGCAGTGACTAGTTGCCCACACCATGACAGCAATTTCCTCTTGTGCTGGCGCCACCCCCCCCCCCCCCCCCCCCTTCCCTCTTTTCTCTTCCATGCCGCCTCCACTAATTCGGATTATCATTTTGATCTAGTTAGCTCCTTTGCTTCTCTACTTCTCTAAGTAATTCTCCCACCCACCAAAGCTTCCAACCTACTGAACCGCTTAAAATTGCCTCCAGGCTGCCAAATTTATCAAACGTAGCAATTAAAGATACAATAATTCAGTTTTGCTCTCAGGTACACAATTCTCCAATGACATTAACAAATAGGAAAAAGAAAAGAAAAGTTTCATTATAAACTAGGCAATTAAACCTACATTTAAGAAGGACAATAGCACTACAAAAAATTAAACAACATTGCCTCTTCTATAATAGACTTGGTTGAGGTAGCAGTGATATGCCCTGATTCTTTGTCGCGACTCATTCATGACAAGAAAATAGTATATAAGCAGTGAAAATATAACCGCTTGAAATAGTAATGCGCCAATTCATTAGTCAACAATCCTAACACATTCATGATTTCATCAATGTGAATTAAATTTAATCATTGATACCAAAAGGCATCAGCACTTATCACCCTAAACCGCTGCTCTAATATGGTCCAAAGTGTAGATCATAATATGTCATTTAAGGATATCTACATATCAACTTCAACCTATTATTAGGTCAAATTCAATCTCATGACACACATTCAACCCTTTCAAATTAGGTACTTTTCCCTAATTTCCAGTACATAATTTTATTCACAGAAGCATGAAATTGTCTCTAACCAATGAAGACAACTGTAATGAACCCCTAAACTAGAGCCCTCATATTAATCCAACAGAGTAGAAATAGCAGAATATCATAAATCAGATAATAGGATTGAAAAGACAAACCTGGATTTGGGAGGCGTGAGCTACATACATATTCTAATTCTTCAACGAAGGTCTGCTACTCTTAGAGTTATGGAAAACCCAAAAGCAAAAGGAAGGTAATATCAAACACAACCCCAACACAAACACACTACTAATGGAAAATCAAAATAAGCACAATAGTCGCAGAGACTAACATACCTACCTAGTGCAAAGATACACATTCTATCTTCAACCACTTCATCCCAGCATCCGTTGCTTAAGTCCGAACAATGGCACGCACACTAGATGTTTCGTATGCACATACTAGCGTCTCATCTAAGTCAAAGAACTACCAACACATTACAAAATCTACATAAAAATCCAGCAATATACCAATCTAGCATTTCCACAATATCAAAATCAAACTTGACATCAACCATGAGTTTCAACTCCAATGACAATATACAACACCCCATTGTCAACAAACAAATTCTTATAAGCAGGCCCCTGGTTATAGCTACGCAAATGCTTATCTCACCTTCAGCTGAGCCATGATCTTAGAAACCAACTGATAACAGATTTACATTTAAAACCGAAATTGAGCATGATGATGAACAAAGAATGGGACAGACCTTAAGGACGGAGGCGAAACTCTCGGTTTGTTCAATCTCAAAGAAAATGTCAGCCAATCCCATTGCAAAGAGTACCCAGCACAGTTGACACTTACTCTCGCCGCAGTGGCTGCGTTGAATTTGAGGGACTTGTTATGGTCCGAATTGGCCAACCCATGAATTGGGCACCACCGCCATGGCTTCCAACTGAGCCCCAGCCGCTCCACCTCCAAGCACAGCCTCTCTTTCACTATGTGGATTTTGAACTTGGTTCAGCCACAAGGAAGACGAGAGAGAGGAGAAAGGAAGAGAAACGACTAATGGGCGAACCCGATCTGGACATGGAAATCCCAAAACAACATAGATATTCAACAACTTACTTCAGAGCTGCTCAATCAATTTATTCGTCAAAACACCAATCTACACCTCCATATTTTATCTTCAGTGATTTGAAAGGTTAGACGATCTGATGAAACTCGGAAGAAAGGGGCTGGTGCTCGATATAAGAGAGCCTCAATCTTTTCTACTCTTTTTCACCTTTTGTATTTTTAACCAAGCAAACCCTAACAGCCATTTAACGCAAATTAACGAAGTCAATTACTGACTTGTCCACGTGTCAGAATTTGACAGTGAAGATACCGGGTCCTTTTAACGCAAATTAACGAAGTCAATTACTGACTTGTCCACGTGTCAGAATTTGACAGTGAAGATACCGGGTCCTCCGCGCATCTGGGTGCGTTGTATAATTTTTGTTTGTAGAATGATTCATGTAGTTTACAATGATGAGATTTGGAGTTAATTGTTCAGTTCATGATTTTGAATGTCCACATATTTACTCATAAAACTGCGGGACAAAAAGATGAAGGTATCGAATCTACAATCTCAAAATCCTCAACTGTTTTTCGAATTTGGGACAAAGGAAGGTATCAAATTTTAAATCTCGATAACCTTAACTGTTCTTCAAAATTAGTTCTGATGATTGAATATAGTCCTTGAGACAAGCACAAAATCCAGAGTAAGGCCTCTTCGTTGGTATGCAATTAGGATAAGTAAGTAATCCAACCAACAACAAACTAAGATATGAAAATAATAAGAATTAAATTTATTTTACCCCTTAAAGTTTGGAATTAACTTCATTTCAGTCCCCATTTTCTTAATTTTGAAAATTTACCTCTTAAAGTTTTTAATTTTTATAAATAATGTCCAATTGTTGAAATTATGTCTAATTTAAATGTTAATTTTGATTTTATAACTCACTTTAAGAGCTTTAAACAACAACGAACCTGTTTTCTAAGATTACATACTAACATTTTAAGAGCTTTTAACAACAAAGAACGTCTCTTAAGAACTTTTTTCTAAGATTACATACTAACATTTAACGTCCAGATAATAACAACCAGGGTATTCACCCATCCAACCTTTGTTGTGGGAATGGGAGGTTGATATTTCCTCCCTTTCTTAGCATAAGAGAATAATTCGTTCAACATAATCATATTAACAGTGATATAGGCTTCCACGTGAGATGAAATCTCCGCTGATCAACTTGCAGCACCAGCAGGCTAACAGATAAATATGGAGTTTTTACATTTAGTTCTTTCATGCATAACTCGGAAAACTGTGGCTGCGACCACTGCAATGCCTGGAATTGAACACCATTCCTGTGACGATCTGCTATATGAGGCCATTGTCCGAATTTTGAGGTGGAGGATTACTGATCTTCTCAGAAAAAGGATTCGCAGAAGAGGTTAATGAACTTGGTGGATTTTGCAAAGGACTTGGCAGATTTCGAAGAGGACTTGGTTGATTTTGGAGAGGACTTGGTGGATTTTGGAGAGGACTTGGAAGAATTTGACTTGGTGGACTATGGAAAGGATTTGGTAAATTTTGGAAAGGACTTGGTGGAATTTGGCCAGGACTTGGTAGATTTTGGTACAGATTTAGTTGATTTTGGCCAGGACTTGGTGAATTTTGGATGGTGCTGGCCTGCTGGGTAACTGTAGTTGCTGAATTTGTTGTTGCTGCGTCATCATGAAATATTGTTGTTGTTGTGCCATGATTGACAACTGTAAGTTTGCTGGGGTTGTTGCATTGCAGGAAGCATGATAAGGGTCTTGGAATTGGTATGAAGAAGTAGCAACATCCTCAAAAGGATTAGAGGGTGCCAGTGCGGCTGGGGAGCACAACATATTGTTCTGATTTGGTGTACTTGCCATTGCATTATCATACAGACTATCCAGTGTTGATCTGTCAAGCCCACCAGCCTGCATAAATTTAAAGATCAGAGTTAACAATACCTTTGCACCCCTAGTGCTTGAAACATATAAACTAGAGTTCAATCTCCCAACTAGAGTTCGAGGTTGTAGAATTGAGACCATCTGTTCTGGAATCTGATGGATTCTCTGTGAGTCGATGTAGAAGGAAAATAAATAATGTATCCATAACAAACAGAAGAACAATACAAACATAATACAAATTATTTCAAATAATGTATTCTAGCTACCTAAAGGAACGATTGCTAGTGCCATGGAATTGGTTTCATCTGTTCCTGATGTTGCTGGGATAACTTCATCAAAGCTCTGGTAGAATTAAATGACACAAGATCAGCCAAGTAAAGAACAAAAAGGATGGTCCATGATAAACCAAACATGGTAGCTCAAACCAGATTTTACCAGCAAGTCAACAATTTGTGTTGTCGCAGCAGCCTCACTGTTTTCACCCCTTGGATGTTCAGGTGACGATTTTTCTTCCACATTATCATCATGGTCAATTAAGAAGTCACCTTCTACCACAACAGTTTCCTTGGGATCCTCAGTTTGATCCTCATTGGGCTATTCACAAGTTAAGCTTTTTTAGTTCCGGGACTATCAATGCATTGAAATTTAATTCATGAACGAAATCAAAAGCACATTTTTAGTACAGCTGGAATGGTTCGCACTTCACAGTCAAGATTCTCAGGAGCATGTTCCAAATCCATTTCTTTCAAGAAAATCAGCTTAAAATATTAAATTTTCTATACAGGATAAATTGATCAGAAAATAAGAAGTTGAAGCATCTTGCCGGGGGAAGTTGAAGCATTACAAAGCCGGAGGCGTCCTTCACATAATCTTCCGTAGCGGTCAAGAATGATTGAGGGGGCTGCAGTTATAGATTATAAATCATACTGAGACAATCAATTGAAGGGGATTTCCATTTGGCAAATATAGAGTTCCAAACTCTGATTAAATGTTCCAACCTGTTGAATTTTAATCATTTTCAGCCCCCGTCCAAAATCAAGGCTCCTGCAGATCTCAAAGAACTCAGATAACCTCTCTGCCTAGAGCATCATACAAATTTGATATAAGATCTCTATAGCTGCCAATGTTACAACCAAGAAACCACACTAGAGAACACCACATATACCTGGCTTCCCGACTTCTTATAAATTTCAAGTGCTCTAAATGCATCATTGCGCTGCATCTCAAAGAACTGCCAGAAATGAAAGTGAGTTCTATAACGATGTTTCATGGAAACACTAGGAAGACATTTTCACCCGTCATTTTGCACATAGAAAACCAAGGCCTACCTTGTCAACTAAATTGACAATACCATCTGTAATTGCAGCATACAACTTAGCACTTTCACCTGCAACCTGATGGAGGAACACCATAAGGAATATGGGCTGGAATGACACCAAATTGGACCTACTTACAATTGAGCTTTTGAGAGTTTATACCATCGAAATAGCATACTGAATCAAGCCATTACATATAGTCCCCACCTCTGGCTACAAAATGAAATACCTTCATTGTTTTAGTAATAACAGAAAAGGTGTTGGCTGTGGTCTGTGGCCTTTATATATATATATATATATATATATATATATATATATATATATATATATATATATATATATATATATATATATATAGCCCCATTCCATTAAGGGATCTCTATTTTTGGTCACTTTCTAGGGATAGGGCATTACACCACTTTCTAATTGAATTTTTACATCTCCACCGTTCATATCTTAGGTCTATATGAGTAGATCACCTCTACAAAATTTCATATGATTTGGTGATCGTTAAGACTTTCAAAAGTTTGATTTAGTTTTAATGATTTTGAACGGTCCAGCTTATGTCAAACTAAAACCGTTGAAGGTCATTAAAACTAAATCGAACTTTTGAAAGCCTTAACGATCACCAAATCATATGAAATTTTGTAGAGGTGATCTACTCATATAGTCTTAAGATATGGACGGTGGAGATGTAAAATTATAATCGGGAAGTTGGTGTAATGCCCTATCCCTATAAATGGCTTAAAATAGGGATCCCTCGTTGGAAGGGCCCTGTATATATATATATATGTATATATATATATACCAGATTCCACAGAAGAACCATATATATTTGAAAAATTTATAAAAGGAATGAAGATCTGATTAGTCACCTGGCAGTCAAGAAGGCGAGAAAGAAGCTGTTGCAAGGCAGGCAATTGCCTTAGTAAGTCTGGGGTTTCAAGTTCCTTGGTTCTCTGTAGAGATTGTATTTAACATGTCAGATCCTTTACTATAAATGCCATCATATAACACTGCTATCACTGTATGAAATATGTGTAAAACAGCACTAAAGGACTCAACCATTTTAAAGAAAATGGTACATTTCCTTTTTCTTTTTGCATTGATAGGTAAACATATTTTATAAGTTTAAACAAAACAAACGAAATGGTTGGTTTTCACTTAAAATATATAAAAGTAACTGTTTACATACACAGAGGTAGTACATAAGTTCCAATTCAAACTGCATACCGAGTGATCTATCTGAACATCATACTTCAGGCGTTCTTCAAGTTATGATGCATATAAACTAACCCAGGTAGAATAACCCCATGCTATGCGAAAGTATCTTCATAGTCATGTATTATTCCAAATGGAAAGCAAATGAATATGACCTTTGCTCCAGCTATACTTAATTAGAGCATCACAAAACTTATCGTCAACCTCCCTCAGAGCACGGTGTATAACAATCACGGTTTTCAGTGCTACCTAGGCATACACTGGAAGATCTGAGATTCTCTGTGTGTATATACTAAATGAATAAGGGTACAGATTATCATAAACAAGAATCATAGGGAGTTTGAAGCAGGAATATAAGAAACAACATCTATATTACAGTATAATTCTTTTCTTATCAGAATGAATAGCTTTTAAAAAGTGCAATGATATCAAAGTTCAAAAACAGATGAATAAGTGCTCAGTGCGCAAGACCCAACATGATTAGTTACAAAACTGGAGCACGGTGCTCAGTAGGAGCATATACCTTCCAACTGTGAGCCTTAGAAAGGCACTTGGCAAGAGCATGTATGCAATAAACAACTTCAGCACGAGGTCTTGAGGCCGGAATTGCTTGTAGTATACCTGGAAAAACAGGACAGCATAAGTAATGCATTACAAAAGGTGGAGAACAATGGTAATTTGTTTGGAACCTTTACAAGTATATAATAAAACAAAACAATTGAACATGTAACTTCCCTATCAACTAGAATTTCCAAGTTTTGACATAAGCATATCTAATCAGATGAAAATCATAGATAACGAAAGTCTACCAAACTGGTATGCTGGCAACAACAACAAAAAAACAAAAAAAGTCTTTCACTCACTAGTAACGTGTTTCTCTTTTGGTAATGCATCAACATGCTTTGTGGCCTTGGAAATGGCAATATCCAATACCTGCAGTGTATATGGATCTAATATAAAATATATGATCATAAAGCAATGTGATAAACTGTGATGCTGAAACGCTCCAAATTACCTTAAAATCACCATTGGCTTTCGCCAGTCCAACTGTTTTCAACGCTTTTCTCAAGCTTTGCTGACTGCCTGCGCCTGCTGCCATTCCCTTTCAACAGAATGTAGGTATATACTTCTAAATCCCCAAAGAAACTATTCCGAGACAAACAAAGAAATACACCCTAATTAATAATTCAACAACAGTGCAATCTATATCATTATATCAACCATATTAACTATTAAGCAATACTGATGAACAATTTCGAGCTAAAAGATAGTAAACTATGCCATAGGGAAGAATCAGTGCATACAACAACGGGTAAATTCGAATACAGAAAAACATGAGGAATTACAGGTCAAGTTCGATGGAAATGAAGAATTGAATACCAGCGCTGCATGGAGTCTTTATCAGAAACACAAAAGCCATGATCATATTTGAAGCCTCAACACATAAATGTAAACACATTAATATGATCTGCAAAAATAAGAGAAAAATAATTGAGTAATGGGATGATATGATGTACCAGAGGGTCCGATCGCCTGCCGGAGACAGGCAGTGATGAAGGAGAACAGCAGGAGAATTGAACGAGGAGACGCCTTACCTTCCTCCTTTCAGCCTTTGGGGCCTTGAAATGGCTACAAGTGTCAGGTACACATTCTGAGGTTTGTTTGTTTGATTCGATTTTTTTTTCCTTTTCGTTTTTTTTACGTTGCACCACACGGTTAAAACATTTTAAAGTAATAGAGACGAAAATTTTACCTCAATTTGAGTGGTTGGTTCGGATTAATTTTTGTAAAAGACTAAATTGAGCGTCTCTAGTCACTCAGTGTGGCCGCAATGTGTTACCATAACACCGTTATGCATTGTTGGAATGGATTTGTGTGTGTGGGTGTGGGTGTGGCCATTAGATTCTAGTGAACTAGGATATCTGTTACGAATTTATTCGAATCTGGGCAGGCGATCGAAAGCACCACCATGCCAACAGAATTGCTCAAATTGTGAACACAACCTCAACAAATCTGTAATGACTTTGTAGAAGCTGCACAGATAGTGCTGCCAAATCCAAGTCCAGTCTAACGCCCATTGGGTATTTACTGAAGACTTGATTTTTCTTCGTTCTTCATTTAGCTGTTTTCCCCTACCATGTTTCCCTTTTCAGTTAGTCTTACACCAATTAATACCTAAAATCATATCTCAATGTCATGGGTCTGCCTGCTGTATGGAGATCATACGACACAGTTCATTAAACAGCAAGTTGTGGAACTCTGCTTGTGATGGCGCATTTGCATATGATAGATTGCATTTATTGACACGAGGAAAATTTCACTAGAAACGGGTAAAATGTTTACATGGAAAAATTATTTTCTTATTGATATAATCATGCACAGTAACTACAATAATGGTTAACTGCACTAAGATGAATTTCTTATCTTTTTCTCTCTGCATCATGCTTGCACGGTTTCATCCAGATTCAGATCTTCATGGGAGTTGTTCTCTTCCAGCGCTGCAGCATGATGCTCCAAGTATTCTTTGCTATTCATCTCTGTTAATCTGCATTCATAGGCCAATTAGGTAAACGACAATAAGAATTTCCGATGGAAAGAAAAGAAGAGAGAGACAGAATAGCCAGGCATCGAGACACTATTTTATACCATTACCTTTAAAGATCTATGGAACTTAAGTACATGTAAATGCCAATACTATTCTTCAAGTGATTCAATCCTTTCTTCTTTTAGTTTCTTTTACACAAATTAATTCATCGAAGATAGTCATGATACCATAATCTAACATGCAGAAAACATTCCGCATCCCTAAATAAAACAGGCATGAAGATTGCCAGCATAGAACTTGTACAAAAGTGCTCAGGTGAGCCTTGCCACCAACAACTAATTTGGATTATGTTTGAAAGCATGCTGCACACTGAGATCAACACAGGTTGTAAAAGGTTGGAATGGTGACATACACATGCCTAACAGATCTGAAAGAAACCCAAACCTATACATATTATCATGTCTTTTAGTAAACATTTGGTCCCAAAAATTCAAGCAATTTTATACCAGAATTTCTTCCATGTTCTTCAACCCAAATCCGGAGAATTGATGCAATACTTCCCATAAGAATATAATGCAACTGAAGTGGACTTGTTAACCAGAAAAATTATAAGCGTGCCCTTTACTTGTAAGGACTTGTTAACCTCTAACGACATGCCTATTTGACAAGCATATATTGCATTCTATTATAACCCATATAATCAATTCAGCACACAAACATACCTACTAATGGTGCGGTCTTTAGCAAATCCCAATTCATTATCTACACATAACTCCAAATCATCATTTTTCCTTGATCTTGAAGAGGTTCTAGGTGCCACTTGTTGGATTGTCACTATTCTTTCAAAAAGTTCAGAAGGAGTCCCCTCAGCTGTACACATCAGCCGGCCCTTGTTTTCATACATCACCTGTGACAATATTAGTTGGTACTGTTTTGACTTATGTGGATAACTGCATAAATTATAGCATGCACCTCGAGCATTGCAATATGCATGTAATGAAGTGAAGGAGAAGAAAGAAAATGCATTAAATGCCAAAACACTGACCAATTCTTAGACTTTTGCTACTAAATTTGACCTCAAGTAACAATCATACATATAGGTGGAGGTGAATGGTAGGAAGGACCAAATCAGGGGAAATCTCTCTAATACTTAAATAAAGGAACAATGGGCATGTCTACCTATACACTGACAATTACAGACTGCTATTAATCCATTTGGATTTTCTCCTTCCCCAACTAACAAAGGAGAACGTACAGCTAATTTTATTTTAAACATGAAGAACAAGTGGATTGATATGGCAACTTCAGTTAGAACAGTATCTTGCAGAGGACTAAAGATAGAAATGAACCATTTATCCATATACTTTGGTTCCAGAAGTATGATGACCAAAAGCAAAGTGTAACATAAATAGTCAAACTAGTTATGATTAAAGGGGACATACATCAACTAAAGTAACAAACCGATATGCTGCTGTCCTATTGTGGGGTCCGAAGATAGGAACACCGTCCAAGGCCAGGGTATGGTATTTCTCTGTAAAAAGAAATGAAGAACCTTCATGAAACTTGATATACCAAAAGCAACATGCTAGGGTTTCAACTATGTCTTATAACAAAGATACAGACCAAAAATAAAATTCAGTAGTGCGCAGCTGCACCAAAGATATGTCTTATAACAAGTTGGACTTTTTCAAACACACAAAGTAGAATCAATGGTTTCAACTATGCTAGATTTTACTTACTGCACAATCCAAAATAATCTGCAGCTCCCATAGGTCTGTCACAAAGTTCCTCAAAAGGAAAGTAAGCGCATCCATTGGCACCTAGTGGAACCTGAAAATATTGAAGTACAAAAGGTCAGATGACAAAATAATGTGACTCTAATAAGTTTGGCACATGCAACGCCAAAAGAAAAAGGGGAAAAGAAAGGATACCTTTAGTGTTCTTCCCATCACTACTTCTGCCTCCTCAGGATGAGCTTCATGGTCCCCAATCAATTCTTGAAACTTCCCCTGGAGAAAGCTTGACAAATCCTTACCAACAAAGTAAAAACCTTGCTCAGCCTGTGGTTCAGGTGCAAACATGAAAATACAAATTTATGAACATCAGATCGCCGAAAAATGATGGAGTTGAGGTAACAGAGATCAGTGCAGTTATATCTTACAGATGTGAGTTTTCGGTAGTCTACTGTGGAACCAATTTCATGAACTACACATCTTTCCTATAACCAAGAAAAAAAATTACTGGTTATGAAGTGAAACCAAATTAACATACCCGCAGGGACGGATAAACTTGTTTGAGTTCATGAGTACTGGAGTCGGATGGCCCTCAGGTTGTGCACATTAGACAATGGCTTGATAGCATCAGTTTTAATAAGAACTTAGGCCACAACAAAAGTGGCTAAGCATATTATCTTGTTTTGAGCCAAATATTAACTAAAACACTATATTTGAGGCACTCTAGTAACCAAAAGAGATCATATCCAAATTCAGACCTTTAAAGCAGCAATGAAGGGCAGAAACAGATCCCTCTGCAATCCACGTTCATACAGGTTATCGGGAGCACGATTGGAGGTGGCGACAAGAATCTATACTCTCCCGATACCCACAAAAACAAATTAATATGGTTTTCAGTCAAAAGCATACAACTATCTTGTTGAATATATGCCCCAATAACCAGATTACTAAATGAAGATAAACTACTTACAACACCATTGTTGAATAGGTGTCTAAATAGACGATTTAGTATTAACGCATCGGCAACATCATTCACCTATCAGAACCAAAAGGAAATCAATACACCAATATCAAGTAGCCAGAGATTATTCTAAGCAGAGATGTAAATACTAGTTCGCTAACCATGAATTCATCGAGACATAACAAGATTGCCTCATCTGATATCTCTCCTGCAACAACTTCAAGAGGGTCCTCGACACCCTGGTGCTTCTGAGAAATAAACAACATTCACGTTAAATTTACTCTGGCATTTGTGAACAAATAGTGTTTATATAACACGAATGTAGAATAATTTTATCCGAAGCTGTGGAAAAACTGATTGCATGAAAAAAGAGCTACTGAACCCAACCATCGGAACAGATACAATCCATCCAGGATATGACAAACGACAAAATGTTATTCTCTGTTGACGATGGAATATAAAAGCACAGTAGAAGTTTCGGACTGAAAATATTCTTTCAGTCTGCAAAGAATGAATAATAATACAGAGTTGCTTTCTTACTCGCAAGCAGCTGTGGACATTCAACATAAAATCATGAAAATGAATCCTTTTTTTCCTCCAACTGCATTGTCTGAGAAGTGAAAACCAGAGTATAGGTGACAATAAAGAATGGAAACAATTAAAATTTAAATATACACCAAACATTCTTTGTATCCACTAGTATATAAAATTTAGAATAACTATTCTCAACAATCATAAATAAAAACACGGTGTAAAAGTGAAACAGTTTTGAAAAACAAATAGCAAACATGCATTGGTGACTAACAGTTGTTCGAAAAACAAGTCCATCAACATGGTTTTTCCAGTTCCCACTCCTCCATAAAGATAAAGACCTTTGACAGGGGAGGCGTTTGAAGATTGTGGGATGAAACGAGACCACAACCATCTACTCCTGCAATAGACAAATGGATAATCAATAGTTAACTAATCCTAGTTGGAATAACCTAGAATTATAAAAGGTAAGAAAAGAACAGCAATCAAATGAACAGCTGCGTGACTATTCAATTTGAAATTTGATCACAAGTAAAGTTAAGACTTCAAAGGTTACCTTGCGGATTTCCTCGAAGTGGCATATCTATCCAACTGGCAGACATCAGCCGACTCAACAAGTTGATCATATAGCCTTTGCAGTTCTCTTAAGGTGCCTACCTGCAAAAACTAATCAGAATACTTGACAAAGAAAAAGCAAAGTAGGGAATATATAATGATACTAACAAAACAACAAACACAACAAGGAAGCTCCTCTAGAGCAACCAACACCAAATATATCAAAGTTTAGGGCAGCTCCAATTCAATAGACATGAACAGTACTGCAATGACATATAGTCGGTAAAATATCAAACTTAAGCTCAGTGTCAGGTAATGAACAGTAAACGACACAAAACTCGATACCAAGCTCTATATTAAACATAATATGTTCCTCAATTTTTTATGTAAACCAGCAAGAATGCACCCCCTCCATTGTTTTTCAAACCTGGCAGGCATCACCATCAACAAGTTCACCCGCGGCAATTCTTCGCTCATACTCCACAAGCGGCCCTCCTTTGTGTGTGTCTGCCATTGAACCAAAACCAACAACATTGACGAAACTATGCACCAAAATACTCCAGAAACGTCAGACAACCAAGAAAAGGAAGAGTACCTCCATTAGTAACCGGAGCAGCATTGAATGACAGAGCTCTAGAGCCATAAACGGCGGGATGCATAAATCTATCGACTTTGGCATTGTTAGGGAGCTCATGAGCTAACCCAAAATAGCTGTTTGTCAAAAACTTTCGCCTTCTCACAACACCGGTGGAGTAACTACGTGTCCGCCGCCGCAAAGCTGATTGAAATTGATGGACAGAACGAGCAACAGCTCTCATTTTCAATCCGGAACTCCAATGCAAATCCTCAATCAGTTCACCAACTACAAGACACAGAGAGAGAGGTCTGATTCATTCAAAGCTATATTCTTGATTGCAAAACAACAACAACAACAACAACAACAACAACAAAAGATTCGTGCTTTTAAATAATGTCGAATTCCATCAAACATGGCAATAGTTACATCATCAATCTGCATGCGCATGTTTTGCTGTAAAGAAACAAAATTCACACTAAAACAAGTCCACCCAAATCAGATTAAGGCGAAACCGCACCCGAATGTTAAAAACAACACAATCCCAGAATCAATGAGTTCCTCCCTGACAACGGGAGCTGCAAATATGGAAACTCTCTGCTTTGGGAAATATGAATAATCAAATAAAATAAAAATGGAAAAAACAAGAAAGATACCTGGTGGGTTTATATGGTAAAATCGAAATCCTTAATCTCGTACAACACAAAAACAGAGGGGAGTTTGAGGGGAAACACAGCTCTTGTTGGTGTTCTTTGCTTTGGCCTCTGTGCCTGTTTGTTTGACTTGTTCTGATGGCAGTATCAAATCTCAAAGTTTTTAGATGAAATCCGAGTCATCACGACGTCATTATCACTATTATTTGCCTATATGAAGTTTTTGCGTCGAGATCAGGTGGCAAAGACGGTTTCCTTTTTCTTTCTTTTTTTGTACTAAATATTGGATAAAATAATCTCACTATTTTTTATGGGAAGATCATACTGGTCCACTCTGAGAAGACCCATGACGTCAGGCGGTCGCATTGCTTAGCAGCTTCTCATCTTATTCGTAAGGGATACCGAGCAATTCTGCTGGCAAGACATGGCGTATCTAATTTTTTTTAGCTTACAGTTTTATCTTCTTTTTATATTTTTATCCAGTTTTTTGTATAATTTAGTTTTTGTTATTCACCTTTCCCATCAAACATAATAAACGAGTCGAATCTCAAAAAAGAAAACGAGACTATTACACTAACATTGAAGTGTATTTTTAAAAATAAGAAAATTGTGTTAAGAAAAAAAGATAACGAGAATAACAGTCTACTCATTCATTGATAGAAAAGCTTATTTATAGGCATTACATAGAGTCTCCCGAATGATCTAGAAGTTATATAAACTTTAATCTATTCTAATAAGGAAACCGAATTAACTAATCATATGTGTATTAGGGCAAGACACATAACAGAATGACAGAAACATAATTTCCTTAAACACTCTCACTTATGTTGTGTCTCTAATACGATATGGTGTTTATGGTGTTGCCTCGGTAAAAACTTTGTCAAGTAAAACAAAAACTTCGTGGGTAAAACAAAAGACTTGAACGAAGGGAAAAAGAGCACAACGCACCAACTACAATTGAAGATAATATGTGATGGATACAGACTCCCTCTGATGTCTACACAACGACTCCCCTTAATTGATAATTCAATCTTAGAGTACAAATAAATTGCGCAAGCCAATACACTTCACATACTTCAAAAGTAAACTTGCGCAACGATTTAGTCATTAAATCCAGCCACAACATCCTTAGATCAGACTTGCTGTACTTAGCATTATTTTGATCTTTAAGGAGAATGTTGCCTAACAACTCAAAACATAAGTTCGTGTTGAAAATCATATCCACGCATGGCATAACCTTTGTGTACTTAAATAGTCATAACGTCTTCGATACAATAGGTATGGACGAACCGTATAAAGTTCATGAAACTAGACACACGTAGCTTTCCAACCATACAAGGTCCATAACCTAGTTCACCTTAAGCTGATCACAAAGCTCTGTCAAAGTTACATGTTCTGCAAAAGCAGATTCTAGGACAGATTCGTCCTACTTTACAAAAATAGTCATAACTCACTCAATATGATAGGTGTGATCAAATAGTTGGTGTCCCTAGAAAGTAGACACATAGACCTTTTCAATGATATCAATTTCACCATTTTCCAACGAGTGGGCTATCTTGTAAGTCTCATGAAAGTTGACCTACGAAACTGGGCAGATTTTGATTTCGTTGTTAATGTGTCTTTATATAAGGATGAATAAGCCACAACCTTTCATAGAATGAATCACTGCCATTACATTGGCGTTGCGTGGGCGCATTTAGCCATTACCTTGATATTCCTTCACACTCATCTAAAAGGGAGTGAAGTTGCTCGACCGCTAAGAAGAGAGTTGAAAGACTAAGGAGAACTTGGCCTTACAAGTTTGTAGCGAATGAGATGTGGAGTCAAGCATATTGTAACAAGTACATGAATGTGCTACCGTACTTAGATGGAGGATTTCTCCTAAGACTTCTTCGTCATATGGACGAAACAGGTCTTCTTAACACTTCGACCGATCAAGGGATACATATAGGCATAACTTCATCGTCCTTTAGCTTGTCTTAAGCCGACTGATGAATAAGCATCATCAATAACGGTCCTCACTTTCGAGACCAAGTATTCCCAAGATCCTTTCATTCTTAATTTTGGATCAGTGGCATCTCTTAGTTTAACAAGAGTTCATCACGATTCATCATCCAGAATTTACACGCAAATAGGCATAATTCTTCATATCCATTCTCTAATCTAGTAGATACTTAGAAAATACCATGTAAACGTGCTCCGTGATCAGGAGCCACTTGATTTGGGTGAAAATTATATTCAAGATCTTTATGTGCATCTCTTAGTTCCCAACAAAGATAAGTTGTGACCACAAGTTGCTTGTTCAGTTTTTCGGAAACTACCAAACTGACAAGGTAGTGAAGTGCAATGACATCCATTACTAGAGTATATCTCATCGTAGTCGATTCCAGTGCATTTGTGAGAGACATTGCGCCAGAAGGTGAGTCTAAACTCTTTTTCTCACTACGCTTTCTAACAAAGACATAACTGATAGAGTTTACATTTGGGGTGTCGGCGTCACCTAACCAAAGCATTATCTCTTTGTTTAAACTGGATCGCATCTTTTCATTTAGGCCAATCTACAACATTGATATTTCTCAACGAAGTATGGTTCGATATCAAAACTCATTAAACTATGTCATCATGTATACCGGTGTAATTTCTAAGTATAGAGATCTCTATATGAATTTGTATTAATAATGAGGCATCCCTCAATAATAACCATAATCTAGTATTAACAGACGAATGAGTATCATTGATCAAATGATCAAGTTGTGTCAAACTCGCATTCTTCCTTGGCGAGTATGTAACGAACCAAGTGGCTTCCCCCTAAACAGTGGGAGTCACGGCCTAGCGACACCATCTACCACATTTTTGGTGTCACCATGCCACCATCTATGGGTGACGACATATCCTCTTATCTGGACATCAACATGTCCTCTTATCTGGACATCAACATGTCCTTATCCGGACATCAATCCTTGCAGGCATGTTTGCAGCATGTGTATGTGATCTCGTCACTTTAGGAAATTTGATGAGACACAGTATGGACAAACCATGACAATTTCAAGTCGTTCTACTTGAACATTCTTGTTCTTATCTCCCCTAACATCGGGAAGACTGACTCATCAAAATGACATAAAGAAATCACATGTCAAGGTCCTTATATAAGCGGACTATAGTTGGAAGCTCTTGTCTTATTCAAAGACAATATTCATTAAATAACTTATCATTATGGGCTTGTAGAGGCGTAATTTGGCACATACAACATGTGGACGATATAAATTATAGAACGGTAACTCAATCCGTTAACAAATATGCATACCGTTACAACCGTAACATGTGGGTAAAGATGAATAAGTAAAACGACGACCCTACTATAACCCGTAGTCGTTGGTTTTACAAGTCTAAAAAAAATGATGGCCTCACCGTCGAGACCAATAAAAAAGAAACCGGTTGAACCGACCACCAGCATTACCGAACCTTTGTTTTACACTTCCTTTAACGGTTCACTATTCTCCAATGCTCCAAACGCTACCAAATTTTGTAAGCAGGTAGAAATGGAAGTAAGGATTGTAAAACCTGCCAAACCGTCCGTCGAAGTCTCTAGACATCCGTGAACACTTATATTGAGCGGTTCACCACCGTCCACTTCTCCAAATGCTACAAAATTTTGTACATAGGTAGATTTAGATGTTAGGAATCCGTGGCCGCAAACAGAACCTCAAGAACCGGTATAAAAATTGTTGAACCGGATCTCACAATGACTAGTCCGCAAGCTGAAAAACCGGAAATTCTAGGTTTTTTCAAATTTTCAATCATTATTAAGGTTCCCCATAACAGCTAATTGTTATGGCTTGAGTTAAACCATTGTGTGCCTTAAAGTGAACAATGAGAAGCCATTAAGCCAACATCTTATATATCATTCTTATAAAATCACTCATAGATATTGTAATTAATGTCTTACTTAGTGAACAACGACTTAGCATCTTGTTTATATGCTAGTCTCTACATTTTATTGTTCTTAGAATTGGAGGGTGTCGCTCCTAATCTTCGTTAAAGAATAGGCTTTACAAAACAAGTAACGAGCATAGCCAATGTGAGATCATATGGTTTCTTTTGCGTCATATTTGCTTATGAAAGCATGAGTAATGCCTCCATTGTATAGGAGGATGACGTGAATGACTTTAATGTCATCCATAGGCCGTGAGCATTGCTCATAAGCTCTACCAAATGGTATTTTGGTGATCTTTGATCTCAATGGTTACTTTGCTCAAAAGAAAGGACGTATGTGAGAGTTTTTACTCTTTAGTATACGGATCATCAAAACACGTCCAAAATTGTCCCGGACGATTTATGTTAAAGCTTACATAAGTCAATATCTCAATTCTCACTCAGTGGTGACAACAGTCGATTCAATTAACCTAATCATAGTGACTCATGAATATTGCGCATTCATTATAATGATATATAAGAAATTCTCATCAATTCTCTTCTACGTGATAAATGTTGGCATGAATATCATTAAATCATAGCACGGTTCGATTGCTTCCTTATACATGTATAAAGAGCATATGTGACTTGAATCAGAACGTCATTAGACATTAGAACTTGAGCATTAATCCGCTCTTTGATTATTTCTGATGATCTAGTCATCATAGTCACAACGGATTTATAAAGAACTAAATCCATGAATAGTTGTTTATTCCTTGCAATATTGAAATAAGCTAAGCACTCAATCTCTCTACGACACATTCGAATACAAGAATATAGAGACGAATGTAGAGACAACAATCTTATGTCAAGACATAGAAACCGAAATATGTTAACAATTTCGATAGAGATTGGAAAAGGTATTGGAATCCTTTAAAGTGCATTATATAAATGGCGTGTAATACTACATAAATGGACGAAACAAGGCTTAAAACATTCCAAAACTTGGCAAAACTGATCGTGAGCACTATATAGGAGCGGCGGCACCGCCAACAGCTCACTATTGGATTTTGTAGAGAAAGAAAATGATTTTTTCAACATCCAATTTTGAATGACATTTAACGTAACGCAATTTTCTTTTTACAAATATGAATCCGCTCAAGAGTGTAGAAGACTACTCTTGTTTTTAATGTCTTTGCAATTGTATAAGTGTGCATTGTGCCACACTTAACATTACAAATCCTCTTTTGATCCAAAATCGATGTGCATTGCGCAACATCATGATATAGCAAGTGTGCATTGCACCACACTTGGTTTAATTATGATGCTCAAGTATGTATTGCGTCATACTTGGTGCGATCTCAGCCTTTATAAACGCCACCTTATAGTAACTGGTGATCTTTTGTAGTCCAATGTAGTGTCATGTTGTAATTCGATATATTGTATTAACATATAGCTTATGTAAATCGAACCATATGTGCCAGACAAAATCTGAATATATATGCCATCAATTGTATCGAGGTCTTGACCATGAATTTAATTCAAAATATAACGACCAAGTAACTTTAGTCAAATATGTGAGGTGTATGCTTCACAAAACTTGGAAAAATAAATGGATTTGTAGTCACTTAGACTATTAAACCGAAGTCATATGCTTCATATATTCCGTAATATACATTTTGCTTTTAAAATCCGTAACTGTGAAAATAATGTTCTCATTTTCTTCATATCGTGAGTTTCTTGTTGCAAAAACTCCATATATTTTGTATACATTGACCATAATATTGTTTTCATTACAATTATTTAACCGATGTTAAACCACATTAATAACAATATTTTTCTTGTACTAGCCCAATTTTTAATATGACATGTGGGGTTCGAGGCATTGCCTCTCCCTCTTCTTTTCAAAACTCGTGACATGAAATTTGTCACTTTTTTTATGTCAAATTCAGGGCTCATGTTTCGGTCAAATATTTAAATAAGAAGATGGAAGATTGATTATTATCGATATACGATAATTAATTTCAAGTGATGAATTATGTCAAGACCAAAATTTATGGTAACTCAATTCGATATAAACCGTGACAAATTTCGTCACAAATCGATGTTAACCGTGATATTTCCGTCACAAATTGATATTAACCACGACAATTTCAGTCGCAAATCGATATTTGTCCCTTTATTAACCTTGATAATATTTCGTCGTAATACCGTGACTTGTCAAACCGTCATAAATTTCAACTTTGATATGAGGGGTCCCAATCCCTCAATATCGTCCCACGTTATAAAGAAAGGTGGGATGTAGAAGAAGGCTACAAAGCCCGGCTATGAAAATTAAATTTCAAAAGCAACAACTTTTATAAAAGCTTACATGCTAGTTTGCCGTGTAAGAGAAGTTGTCTTTATAATGTTCATATTTGCTTCCATGCTCCGAAGTTACTCTTGCAATTTCATCGTGTCTGTGGTTAATGGCGACACAAGGCTGGGCACTGGGTTGCAAGAGCGCGGCGGCGACCGGTTGAGATGGGGCTCAGCTAGTAAGGAGGCTGGTGCGCTTTGCCGTAGGTGTGAGCAATCGGAGCTAGGCTGCCGGATCAGTGAAGGTGGGTGCACTATGCCATTTTCGGCATCAGGCGACACTACAGTTGTGTCGCCTGATGCATTTTTTATGTGTCGCCTAGTAGGGTGTCGACACTTAAACCATCAGGCGACACAAATGTTGTGTCGCCTTTAAGAACATCAGGCGACAGAAGACTTTTTTTACTATGTGTCGCCTGATAAAAGATAAGGCGACAGACTATATGTGTCACCTATAAGAAAATCAGGCGACATAAGCCATTTTGCATTATGTGTCGCCTGATAAAAGTCAAGGCGACATGCTATATGTGTCGCCATATAGCATAAATGTCGACATGCTAGAAGGCGACACATCTTTTTTTTGCCGTGAGGCGACACATCTCTATGTGTCGCCTTATGACTACGAGGGGGAGAGAAAAATGTCTTACAGCGACATATATGTGTAGGGTAATTGAAATAAAGACGACATATAAACATCGTCTGAAAAGTTAGAGGCGACATATATGTGTCGCCTAATAAATGATAAGGCGACAGGCTATATGTGTCACCTAATAGCATAAACGTCGACATGCTAGAAGGCGACACATCCTTTTTTTGCCGTGAGGCGACACATCTCTTTGTGTCGCCTTATAACTGCGAGTGGGAGAGAAAAATGCCTTACAGCGACATATATGCGTAGGGTAAATGAAATAAAGACGACATATATGCGTAGGGTAATTCAACTAGAGGCGACATATACTTGGTTAATTAGAATTTAAACTTTTCCACTCTACATTTATACGTCGTTGAAATGATCATCAGGCGACATATAAGTGATGCCTTCTTTTGATTTAAACTTTGTATTTACGTTACCGATTGTTTTTTATGGCCTCACATTTCTGATATCTTAACTTAACAAAGACAATAGATATGTGTAGCCGATTGTTGCTTTATGGCCTCACATGTCTATTTAAGCTACACATATTTGTAATCCCAAATTCCATTTAATATCTATTGTTTTATTATTTAGGCTACACATATTTGTAGTCCCATGTTCCAATTGACATTCATATCTTCAAAATCAACATCCAAAGTCATTCATTGAAATTTATATTAATCCACCATTGTATCATGTACACAAACTAAAGCTAAACTGCCTAAACATGTTATGATGCCTTCTATAAACATAAAATAGAGGGCAATTGAGTATCTCCAAGTTGGTAGGAACGAAACAGCTAGACCCCTGCCAAGTTGATGGAATTTTGAACAGCAAACGCTCAGGAGGAACATCAACTCTATCGTACAGCTTCAGCAAATCGTGTGCCTGCATATTTAATAAACCAATTGTCTCAGACACCAATTCAAAACACAGTAAGATATTAAGATGCATAAAGAAATGAGTATAATCTGCAAATTTGGGATGCATTCATATTTTGAGATAGACTAGCATCCAAGATACATCATTCATGAACATCTGTAATTATATAATAGATTACCAATGCTTTAGAAGTATCTTTAACAAGAAAAGTTGATATACAAAGAAAAGCCAGTACCTTTCTAATGATACCATGTGTATCATAAGCAAGACATGCGTCCACCTCAGTGGACACTCGGCCAGGGACTAGTTTTGCCAATCAGCACCAACATTGACTAAAGCCTACAGAACCGAAACATAATTCTGAACCACATGATCAAGCTAATAGAGAAATGATGTAGTTACAAGACAACGGACCTTGTTAAAGAAACATGACAATCTCAACTCAGAATTCTCATGCTTATTACACTCGGAATCTGCCAGTGCCATATCCACAGCATTCTACACCAACAGAAAGACCATAGGTGAGTAACTAACACAGCTTCCGCAATAAAGAATTCATTTTGTGAAGAGAAATGCTTACTCTAAATATGGTGTCAGGAAGACTGCAGATACCCAAGAGTAGAGCAGAGCTCACGGTAGCAGCAGTTGGAGGGCAGTTGGAGGAAACCTATTTAAAAACAATCAGTCAACGAATCCTTCAATCAATTGATGAAATGCATGAACATTTCTAGTTGATGAGAAAAGTAAAGAGAAGATCAAATCACCCTCACCAACTCAAACTAGCAAATAAAGTAATCAACCTTTCAACATGCAATTAACAAAATCATAAAAATTTCAGCTTCTACTTGTTTTGAGTAACAATAAGCAGGAAAAAGAAAAATAACAGTGAAAGAAACCTCTCGAAGTCATTGAAAATGACAGTGTCAGGAACGATCTCGCTGAAGCTAGACACGGCGTCCAATTCAGTAGCAGGCCCTGAAAATCAAATCGACTTAGCAACCTAAATAAGAAAAGCATAGTACACCTGTCACACCTCATTTTTCTTTCAGAATTTTTTTTTTTTTGAGGTGTAACTCATATTTCAATTATGGAATAGAATTTCCAAAATCAAAATATGAAAAAAGTCGGAAAAGAACAACTCAACATCAACTAACTGAGATTTTATTCTTCATTATAAAAAGTAACTTACAAAGATAGACTTAAGAAAGTCTATGTCTTATTCTAAGGAAAACAAACAGCACACATATTTTACAGGAATTCAAAACATCCTTGCATAAAAACCAACTTCAAGCAACTTGTTTATCACCTGCAAAATGTTTAGAGGGATGAGCATAAATAGCCCAATAGGAGGCAAAACCTCATCAAACAATACAATACCAGTCAACATGTATGCATATGTATAAACTGCCCTATATAGTTCACATAGCTAAATACTTCAAGCCTACATGTCCCATACCATGTATTTTACCACTAGGGTGGCTTGGAGTACTTAGATACCTGAACTATCTTCCACTCACTCACATAACCCCTTTTGCTAGTCCTCTTGCCCATTCCCCTTTCACCAATCCTGAATTACCCTTTTTCATAACCTATACTACTTGCGCATCAACATGGGCATACCTGGGATATGGTTCCTGCTGAGGATATGGACTCAACTACACAAAAGTAAAATTTCTAACTTCTTTACCCAATGTGCTTTATGCATAGCACATATACTCCCTTATGCCACAAAAGCAAAACCATTTCCATTATGTACAGAATGTTAAATGGCAGCAGGAAAGCAACTATTTCACAAAGAAATAATTCACATAACAAAATATAAGCAAGTATTGAGGTTCCCCAATTTTCCTCCTACCTTTGCCGGATCTCACTTCAAGTTTCAAGCTCCTAATAAAAGATGAATCATTAGTTAAAAAGTCTAAGCTAAAATGCTGAAACAAGAAATAAAGTACCAAAACAGTATTTTCACAAAAACATGCTTTTCTGTTCACGAACATGAATTTTCTGCACCAGTTACAAACAGACTGAAAACTGTACAAAACTGTTCATAATTTGACTTCAACATCTTCTAATGACTTATAGCAGACAAACAGAAGAAACTATGAGAGTTGGAATCACACAAATCGGACTAATCTACAATTACTTATGAAATTTTGAATTTCAGATACAGCTTCAGTTTTTCTCTAAAATTTGCTGAGTTGTGCTTTTATCTTCAGTTTTTCTCATATTTATGGAATCCCTACTTAGATTAGACTTAGACAACTAATCGAAGATTATCAAATTCAACAGCAATTAACAACAACAGCAGCAGCAGCATCACAGCAAAAGAAGCTCAAATCACCACAACGGAATGAAAATGGAGATCAAAAATTAAAAGAGAAATTTCCAGAAAGGGACCTGGAAGCGATGGGATGCGGCGTCATTGGAATCATCAGAGTCATTGTCGATGAACTCGTAATCGGCAAGTTCATCGTCGCTGTCCATAGAGGTGGTTTTCCCATCGTCGCTGTCCATCGTCTCTGTCCATCGTCGCTGTCTCAAAAGAAGAAGAAAGAAGAAAGCAGAGTAGTGAGGAGTGACCAGTTTCGAGAGCGGAAGCGCGAAGTAGAGGAATTGATACTTTTCAGCCCGTCGCCTTCCTCAGTCACGGCGACCCCTGCCTTCGCGCCCCTGCGCTCGAACCCGCTCCCTCGGAACAAGCTCCAGCAGATCCGTCCAAGTCCAGACCGGCGATTCGTGCGCCACCGCTCCAGCTCGATCTCCTTCAGTTTCCGTTGCCGTCGTCTCCTTCACCAAATCCGGCGTTTGCTTCTGAGGAGATCGATGAGAGTGATGGTTGATGGAGGAGGGTGGTCGAGATGGTGAGGGGGACGGTGAGGGCGCGACGACAAGGAGAGCAGCGACGCTGCTCTTCTCCCTTCCTCTCAGATCTCTCTTCGATCTCTCACGACAAAATGAGGGAGTGGGGGAGTGGGTAGGGTTTTAACCCGGATGGACGGCTAAGATTGAAGGATATGGGAAGGTGAGGATGGCGATCCGTGTGATTGGGTAAGGACCAATAAGATTTGTTGGGCTGTGATTAAAAGATTGAATTAAAAAATTAAGAAATAATAATTATCTAATTACCACATTAGTAGGCATGTTGTGATTCCAACATCTACGATTCAAAATACTAAATTTCGACCGTCAGATGTGATCAGCGTATTTAGATAAGGATATGGTTAAAAATTTATTTAATTTTGATAAAGTTTGAGCCTCGATCGATGTGGTCAACATTAACTCAAAATCATGTAATTAAGCGAATAAGCTCTTACCTCCTCCTTCTTGACTAGTTTTGATGGATTCTTTCTTGCACGGACTCTCACATATATGTGATGTAGCAGCTTGAGTAAAATTTCCAGAAATTTTACCTTTTGGGGGTAGAGTTACCCATAGGGATAATAAGCGTAAAAAAGGTTGACCGTCTCGATCGAGATCTAAACATTATCGAAAATAAGTGATTTTTTATGGTAACCATATTTCACTATACCTAACACATCCTACGGACAAATTTGCAAAATTCTATTTACAAGATATAGTTGCTTCACAAATGCATACACTTAGAAAAATCCTACAAAACAAGTTATACCATATTAGTAGACATGTTGTGGTTCCAACGTCTAAAATTCATAATATTAAATTTCGACCGTCAGATGTTATCAACATATTTAAATATGGATATGGTAAAAAATTCACCTAATTTTGATAAAGTTTGGGTCTCGATCGATGTGGTCAACATTAAATCAACATTATCTAATTAAGCGAATGCGCTCTTACCTCCTCCTTCTTGACTAGTTTTGGTGGATTCTTTCATGCACACACTCTCACATAAATGTGATGTAGTAGCTTGAGTAAAATTTCCAGAAATTTTACCTTTCGGGGGTAGAGTTACCCATAGGGGATAAAAAGCGTAAAAAGGGTTGACCGTCTCGATCGAGATCTAAACATTATCGAAAATATGTGATTTTTTTATGGTAACCATATTTCACTATACCTAACACATCCTACGGAGAAATTTGCAAAATTCTATTTACAAGATATAGTTGCTTCACAAATGCATACACAGAAAAAATCCCACAAAACAAGTTATACCACATTAGTAAGCATGTTGTGGTTCCAACGTCTAAAATTCATAATATTAAATTTCGACCGTCAGATGTTATCAACATATTTAAATATGGATATGGTAAAAAATTCACCTAATTTTGATAAAGTTTGGGTCTCGATCGATGTGGTCAACATTAAATCAACATCATCTAATTAAGCGAATACGCTCTTACCTCCTCCTTCTTGACTAGTTTTGGGGGATTCTTTCTTGTACACACTCTCACATAAATGTGATGTAGTAGCTTGAGTAAAATTTCTAGAAATTTTACCTTTCGGGGGTAGAGTTACCCATAGGGGATAATAAGCGTAAAAAGGGTTGACCGTCTCGATCGAGATCTAAACATTATCGAAAATATGTGATTTTTTTATGGTAACCATATTTCACTATACCTAACACATCCTACGGACAAATTTGTAAAATTCTATTTACAAGATATAGTTGCTTCACAAATGCATACACTTAGAAAAATCCCACAAAACAAGTTATACCACATTAGTAGGCATGTTGTGGTTCCAACGTCTAAAATTCATAATATTAAATTTCGACCGTCAGATGTGATCAACATATTTAAATACGGATATGGTAAAAAATTCACCTAATTTTGATAAAGTTTGGGTCTCGATCGATGTGGTCAACATTAAATCAACATCATCTAATTAAGCGAATACGCTCTTACCTCCTCCTTCTTGACTAGTTTTGGAGGATTCTTTCTTGCACACACTCTCACATAAATGTGATGTAGTAGCTTGAGTAAAATTTCCAGAAATTTTACCTTTCGGGGGTAGAGTTACCCATAGGGGATAATAAGCGTAAAAAGGGTTGACCGTCTCGATCGAGATCTAAATATTATCGAAAATATGTGATTTTTTTATGGTAACCATATTTCACTATACCTAACACATCCTACAGACGAATTTGCAAAATTCTATTTACAAGATATAGTTGCTTCACAAATTCATACACTTAGAAAATTCAATATCAGGCGACACATAAATGTGGTCGTATCAACATAATGAAGTAAAATTTTTTAAGTTGTAAATTCAACAAAATTCAATATCCGGCGACACATAAATGTCGTCATATCAACCTAATGAGATAAAATTTTCACACAAGTTGTCAATTCAACAAAATTCAATATCAGGCGACACATAAATGTCGTCATATCAACATAATTGAGTAAAATCTTCACATAATTTGTAAAATCTGCAAAATTCAATATCAGGCGACACATAAATGTCGTCTTACCAACAAAATGTAGTAAAATTTTCGCACGAGTTGCCAATTCAACAAAATTCAATATTTGGCGACACATAAATGTCATCTTATCAGCAAAATTAAGTGAAATTTCACACAAGTTGTCAATTCAACAAAATTCAATATCAGACGACATATAAATGTCGTCGTATCAACATAACTGAGTAAAATCTTCACATCATATTGTCATATTAACAAAATTCAATATCAGACGACACATAAATGACGTCGTTTCTACATAATTGTGTAAAATTTTCTCACAAGTTATAAATTCAACAAAATTCAATATCAAGCGACACATAAATGTCGTCGTATCAACAAAATGTAGTAAAATTTTCACACAAGTTGTCAATTCAATAAAATTCAATATCAGGCGACACATAAATGTCGGCTTATCAACAAAATGAAGTAAAATTTTCGCACGAGTAGCCAATTAAACAAAATTCAATATCTGACGACACATAAATGTCATCTTATCAGCAAAATGAAGTAAAATTTCACACAAGTTGTCAATTCAACAAAATTCAATATCAGGCGACACATAAATGTCGTTGTATCAACATAATTGAGTAAAATCTTCACATCATATTGTCATATCAACAAAACTCAATATCAGACGACACATAAATGACGTCGTATCTACATAATTGAGTAAAATTTTCTCACAAGTTATAAATTCAACAAAATTCAATATCAGGCGACACATAAATGTCGTCGTATCAACAAAATGTAGTAAAATTTTCACAAACGTTGTCATTTCAACAAAATTCAATATCAGGCGACACATAAATGTCGTCTTACCAACAAAATTTTATTAATTTAATAAAATTTTCGCACGAGTTGCCAATTGGACAAAATTCAATATCTGGCGACACATAAATGTTATCTTATCAGCAAAATGAAGTAAAATTTCACACAAGTTGTCAATTCAACAAAATTCAATATCAGGCGACACATAAATGTCGTTGTATCAACATAATTAAGTAACATCTTCACATCATATTGTCATATTAACAAAATTCAATATCAGACGACACATAAATGACGTCGTTTCTACATAATTGAGTAAAATTTTCTCACAAGTTATAAATTCAACAAAATTCAATATCAAGCGACACATAAATGTCGTCGCATCAACAAAATATAGTAAAATTTTCACACAAGT
Source organism: Fragaria x ananassa (assembly GCA_034370585.1). Lineage (NCBI taxonomy): Eukaryota > Viridiplantae > Streptophyta > Magnoliopsida > Rosales > Rosaceae > Fragaria > Fragaria x ananassa. Next base: position 8,274,013 of record CP139760.1, read on the forward strand.
TGTTAATTGAACAAAATTCAATATCTAGCGACACATAAATGTCATCTTATCAACAAATTGAAGTAAAATTTTCACACAAGTTGTCAATTGAACAAAATTCAATATCAAGCGACACATAAATGTTATCTTATCAGCAAAAAGAAGTAAAATTTCACACAAGTTGTCAATTCAACAAAATTCAATATCAGGCGACACATAAATGTCGTCGTATCAACATAATGGAGTAAAATTTGTCAATTCAACAAAATTCAATATCAGGCGACACATAAATGTCGTCGTATCTACAAAATTGAGTAAGATTTTCTCACAGTTTGTCAATTCAACAAAATTCAATATCAGGCTTCACATATATGTCGTCGTATCTACATAATTGAGTAAAATCTTTAATACAAGTTGTCAATTCAACAAAATTTAATATCAGGCGACACATAAATGTCGTCGTATCTACATAATTGAGTAAAATTTGCTCAGAATTTGACAATTCAACAAAATTCAATATCAGGCGACACATAAATGTCGTCGTATCTACATTTTATGTAAAATTTTCTCACAATTTGTCAATTCAACAAAATTCAATATCAGGCGACACATAAATGTCGTCGTATCTACATCATTGAGTAAAATCTTCATACAAGTTGTCAATTCAACAAAAATCAATATCAGGCGACATATAAATGTCATCTTATCAGCAAAATGAAGTGAAATTTTCACACAAGTTGTCAATTTAATAAAATTCAATATCAAGCGACACATAATTGTCGTCTTATCAACAAAATGGAGTAAAATTTCACACAAGTTGTCAATTCATCAAAAATTCAATATCAGGCGACACATAAATGTCATCTTATCAGCAAAATGAAATAAAATTGGAACAAGTTGTCAATTCAACAAAATTGAATATCAGGCGACACATAAATATCGTCGTATCAACAAAATTGAGTAAAATTTTCACACAAGTTGTCAATTCAACAAAATTCAATATCAGGCTTCACATATATGTCGTCTTATCTATAAAATGAAGTAAAATTTTCACACAAGTTGTCAATTCAACAAAATTCAATATGAGCCGACACATAAATGTCGTCGGATTAACGTGAGTAAAATTTAGACAATTGAGACTAAAGTTGACCACATTCTTCACCGACATATATGTGTCGCCCCGAAAATAGACATTTTTTTTCAAAGAAAACTGGTATTGTCTAAGGTCACTTCCAGCGACACATAAAAAAAATGTGTCGCCCCGACACCCCGAACCACACTTAATTTTCTATGTGTCGCCTGATATGTGTAGCCTGATGCATGAAATGGCTTAGTGGTGCCTGAAAGGAATATATAACTCTGATGAGTTGAGGTCGGTTGTGGGCGTCGACTGAGTAGTAGGAGCCCTTCTAGACTTGCTTGGAAGGCGAGCAATCTTGAAATTTTCGGATTCTAGAGGCTGCTAAGAGGAGAAACAACTTTTCGTCTACTTCTGCTTCAAGTTTGGGGCTGAAAATTTGAGAGGAGGAGCAGCTCTGGATGGGGAAGCTTCTGTCAAAAATTCAGGTTAATCGGAGCACAGGAAGGTGGTGAACCGTTTGTCGGTAGCGGCGGCTGTCTAGAATCTTCTAGAGGATGGTTCGAAGACTTTCCGGCCGGTTCTAGGGTGAGGCCGGCGGCATTAAATCCGAGATGGAGAGAGCTTCTGGGGATATAAAATTTCGGCCGAGGGCTGTCAGAATTTTGGTCGAAAATCGGGAAAAACAAGGCTGCTTGATTTTAGGGTTTAGGGTTTTTAGGGATTTTTTTTTATGGAGGGGCTATTAGCAAAGCTTGATAAGAGCACCAAGTCTGATAACGTTTTGAAGGAGAAAAGATAACGAGAATAACAGTCTACTCATTCATTGATAGAAAAGCCTATTTATAGGGGAGCACAACGTAATTAAGATTGATTGTTTTAATCTTGGCTCTAACATAATCGAAAATATATGATTTTTATACCTTAGCCGTAGTTCACTATGCATATCACATCCTTCGGCCAAATTTTCAAATTTGTATTTGCTAGATATAGTTGGTTCATAAAGATATGTACTTACATATAACCCACTGAACAAATAATACCACTTTAGTATGCTTGTTGTGGCTCCAATGACTAAAATTTACAAAATAAAAATTCGACCGTCTGATGTGATCAGTACACTTAAATATGTCAATGAAAAAAATTCACCAATTTTCATAATGTTAAGGTCTCGATCGATGTGAGCGTTAGACGCAAACATAGTAGCTTTGTATGATATCTACCTTATTTCAAGTTGTTCATAGATATCGTACAAAGGGTCAGACGAGTGTGCATACATACTATATATATAATAGCCAGGCCTGAGAGGCAATTTCGTAAATTTTGGGAGTCTAGCCAGGCTGGACCCCAGTTCAGAATCTTTCCAGTGGAGCTCGTGTTTTTGCCGCTGATGAAAGCATTTTTGGGAAAATATTTATTTGTTGTCGGAATCGTTTTGTCCACTCACTCTGACGTGTTGAATATTTTCCCCTAGGCTCTTCGTTTTTAAAAATGCACAGTCTGCAGAGTTTGCGTGAGGTCTAGCAGGAGACGTCGATGCATAATCACTCATCTATCAGCTACATTTCGTTAGTAGGTTACCTGTTTAATCTACTAGGGGTTTGTTAGCTCTCGCTGTATTTTATTTTATTTTTAGTAGCTCTAAATACTTTTGGAATTCTTCTGTGAAATTTTGTATTCTGACTATTTTTGGTTTGTAGTTGGAGAATTTCTTTTGAAATAAAAAGGTGGTTCTTAAATTCTTATAAGTTAGGGTTGTCCATTTTCGAGGGAGGTTTGCCGAGTCTTCGGTAAATTTTCCTTGGAGGTGGTCCCCGCATGACTCATCTCAGATTTCGGGGTGAAATTCGGGGCGGATCTTGACAGAATGCAATTCAAGAAGAAATAAAAAGATAAACAGAAACATGACACTAAAGTTCCTGTTCTGATACCATATAGAAAAACTTAAGCATTGAAGCAATTTTCTCTTAATATATTGAAGGATAAAATACTGTATAGTCCTTATGGTTTGAAACTGACATTTGTTTAGTCTTGTGATGAAAAATCGTGACTTTAAGGACCATTCAAATTAAAATAAAACCATAAAGACTAAACATATATCGACTTCAAACCACAAAGACTAAACAAATTTCAATTTTATATTGAATGTGTGTTGAACTTATTTACAAGCTTGTGTTTATATAGAGGATTCAAACACTATTTGAATCCTACTAAGCAACTGAACAAGTATGGGGCATCATTATTTACACATGCTAAACCATACATAAAGTACAATCATTTAGAAGCCATGTTGCTGAAATAAGCCATACTTCAATAGGCCATATTGTTGCAAGAGTAACACTGCACAGAAAATAGTTAACCTTACCATGCTTTAGCAACAGTAAAGTCAACCCATACTGTATAAGCCATACTTAAATGGCAATAGACGTATCCTAAAAATATTAGGAACTCAATTGCAAAGGGTTAAATCCATGATTAATTGTATAGCTAAAGAGGGTTGCCTAAATTTAAATGATGAGGGGTAAGATTATGGTGTGTTAATACATGTGATGCATCAACTAAGTTCTAAAGTTATAAAATGAGTCCTTAAAGTAATAATATTAGTTTCTGATGAAGAATAAAGTGTAGAGACAAAGAGACAGCAAGAGAATCATCTTATTCATTGATAGGAACCTTTTATATAGGGAATTACACAATACCAATATGGTAAGGATATGAATACATAGATCTAGTCTAACTACATATCCTATTGGCATAAGGCCAAGGCACACATAGAGAATATCCTAGAACACTCCCCCTTGTGCCGCGCGCTGATATGCTGATGGTGCTGATCTGTTGCCTCGTCAAAAACCTCGTCAAGTAACAAAAACCCTGTGGGAGAAAAACTGAACCTTTATCGTAGGAGAAAAAGAGTACAACGCACCCTTCACATTTGATAGTGACATGTATGTATGTGATAGACTCCCCCTGAAGTTCGCACCTCCCCCTGATCTTTACATCAATCATAGGGCTCTTCCTGATTCTTACTAATCACGGAAGTTTCAACAACTTAGCATGTCAATACTTTTTAACATGTCTTCAAATGTGGTATTGGGCAATGATTAACTAAATCGTGCCGTATTGTCCTCAAATGATCTTTTACCCTTAGATCTTGCGGAGAAGGTTGCTTGTGAACTCAAAACATAAGTTCGTGCAGGAAATCAGATTTCCGCGCAGCATGACCTTCAATTACTAGAACAGTCGTAACTTTCTCTAGTAAATACATATGAACGAACCGTAAACGGTTTTGGAAACTAGACTCATTTAGCTTTCCAACCGTATATTACACACATTCTGGTTCATCAGGAGCTGTTCACAAAATCCCGTCGAAGTTGACTGTTTTGCCAAAATCAGATTCTCGGACAGATTCGTCCTACTTTACGAAAACGGCCATAACTCACTCAATATGATAGGTATGATCAAATGGTTGGTGTCCCTGGAAAGTAGACACATACACCTTTACAATGGTACCAATTTCACCATTTTCCAGTGAGTGAGATTTCCTATAGGTCTCGTGGAAGTTGACCTACAAAACTTGGCAGATTCTGATTTCGCTTTTGATGTGTCTTTCTTATGTAGGGATAGAATAAGCCTCAACCTTTCATACCATTGAGTATTGAAAAAAGAGTTACTGCCATTACATTGGCGTTGCGTGGGCGCATAGCTACACTTAGCTTTACAACTTTTCATAGCGGATGAGATGTCAAGTCTTTTGTATTGTGTTGAGTACATTGATGCGTCTTTTTGTACTTAGATGGGAACTCCATCTCTTAACACATATTTGTCATCTTGCTTTAGACAAAACAATGGATCTCTCTTTAGAGCAAAGACCTTGACTAATCATGGGAGTATATGTAGGTCTCACTAGTTATAGAGCGCCTAAGCCGATTGATCATCAATACAGTCATCGAGTGCCTTTTCGAGACTGTGTCTTCCCAAGATCTTTTTCTTCGGATGTTGATACATATTGGCATCTCTTGATCCATCAAGAGTCCATGTAAATCCGGAATGAACACGCAAATGCATAATTCACCATATCCCTTCCAAATCAAGTAGAGTTCATGTGCGTTTCAATACATTTAGCAAACGCATGCTCTTGTGGTTTTGAGCAACTTGATTTGGATGAATGAAGTCTGTTTAAGATCTTCATGTATATCTCTGATCCCATAGAGATGTTATTATGACCACATTCATAGGCTGCATGTTCAGTTAGTCGGAAACTACCAAACTGACAAAGTAGTGGAGTTCAATGACATCCATTACGAGAGCATATCTCATCGTAGTCGACCTAGAGCGTGTTAGTGAGAGACCTTGCGCCATAAGGTGAGTCTAAGCTCTTGTTCTCACTACGCTATCTAACAAAGGTATAGTTGATATGGTTTAGCTTGCGGTGTCGGCATCACCTGCCCAAGGACCTATCTCTTTGTTAATGCTGGATCGCATCTTTCCATTAAGCCAATCAACTAAGTTGATATCCATCAACGAAGGGTGGTTCGATAGTAGACTCATTATCTCACGTCCTCATGTACACAAGTGTAATACTTGTAGAGATCTCTATATGGATTGGATTTGACATTGAGGCGTACTCCAACGATAATCACAATTCAGACTTCATGAGACGGATTTGAGTATCACTGATCAATGGATCAGGTTGTGCCAATCTCGCTTTCTTCCTAGTGCGAGAATATATCGAACCTAAGGGCCTCCCTCCTTTTAGGGAGCCACACGGCCTTGTGACACCAATTTTACCACTATATGGCGTCACCATATCACCATCCATGGTGATGGCGCTAAGACCAACTTCTTTTGGTCGCGCCATGTCCTTTTGTAGGACATCAATCCTTGCAGACATATTTGCAGCATGTGATCTCGTCACTTTAACACTATAAGCATTTGGGATCAAGATGAGACTTAGTGGGGACAAACCACGACAATTCACGTCGTTCCACTTGAACACTTGTGTTCTTATCTCCCCCTAACGGCAGGAATATTGTCTCATCAAAGTGACAATCCGCAATTTAGCGGTGAATGAGATCGCCTGACAAGGTTTCTACATATGCGGATTATAGGTGGAGGTTCATATCCAACCTAAACTTATTCATCTCAAATGACCAATCATTGTACGCAATGGCAATGCGATTTGGCATCTAGAAATAACATCTAGCCGAGCTCAAGGATTGGAGATCCGTTTCAATCTTGCCGAGCTCAAGGATTGCAATTTCGTGTCAATCCTGGTACACAGTCACGAGCTGTAGTACAACAAAATTCAATGATGGTGGGTCGTAGATGAATAGTAAAGCTGCATGCAAATATTGCATAGCCCCAAGACGCAATAGAAAGAGTGGTGCGCATCAATAATTTTCAAGCGACAAGCTAAAGTTGCTTGGTCGTAGCATCGGTGAGACCGTATTGCGTGTGAACATGGGGCACAGGACACTTCAACTTACATCCCGATAAACTTCTTTAAAAAATGGGTAGTGAGCCCGTAGAAGTATAAGCAGCATAAGCAGTAGATAATAGTGTAACACGTGACCAGTGTGTTAACACTTCAACCAATACCATAAAACATAAAAAGGTGTCCGCAAGTTGGTTGTATCTATCTACATAGTTTGATGTAAGAATAGAATGTTCACTTTTGTGTTATTTAGCGTAGGAGGGTCTCACTCCTTATTTAGCTAAAGAATAGACTTTCAAAACGAGCAATGAGCATTGTAGGGGGCCAATGCGACATCGAGGAAAGGCCGGTATACCTCAATTGCTTGAGGAATTGACCGGACGACCTCCAGGAAGTTGGAGTCGTGTTCGGGTGACGTCAATGTCCCCCGGGTCACCACCATGCTTCATGGTGATGCTAGGTCTCGAATGTCTTCATTTTGAGCGGAAGAATGGATGTCCATGAGAATTTCTCAAAATTTGGATCATTATATCTCTTCCAGGTTGACCAATTTAGTCAAACCAAAGCCAATGAGTCAGTGTCTCAAATATCATGTTTGGCGACAACATGAGATTCGATATTCGAATCATAGTGACATACAGTCCACTAAATTGACTCATGAATTTCTCCAAGATGCGCTTCAGTCCTCATTCATGAGAAGGTATACACAAAAGAATTCTTGTTCATTCTCACAATGTGTTTTCAAATGAAAACCATTAGCAGGAATGTCTTTAAAGCTCAACATGGTTCCTTAGAATGTTGTGGATAGTTCCACTATCTGCGAAGCACTCAATGTCTCTATGAGACATAACTACAAGGAGTAGATAGGCGAGTAAATAGTTCTACTTGAACCATTTAGAAGGATTGAAAGAAGCTACGAAAAGCTGCAATCCCAAGAGTGCATAAAAGTTTCCGCGCAGAATGACCTTTGCGCACTAAAATAGCCTTAACTTCTTCGTTAAAATAGATATGGACGAACCGTGAAAAGTTCTGAAAACTAGACTCATAGAGCTTTCCAATGATATAAAGCTCACTGTCTGGTTCGTCCGGAGCTATTCACAAAGCTCAAACGACGTTGACTGTCCAGAAGGGACAGATTGCTGTTTTTCGCAGATTTGGCATGTGCGAAGCTGTGAAGCTTGCAGGTGGCGTGTAGGCTTTTGCCTTAGCCAAAAGTGACGTGTGTATGATCAAAACCAAGTCCTTTCGATCGTTCTAAGGTCGTAAACTCCATGACTAGTTAGCAAAAGCTCCCTGACATGAACATAAACTAACTCAGAGGACCTAGAGGATCCGATTATGATGATAATTTTCCAGCTTTGATAAGTCTTCAACGTCTTTTGCAAGACGGCAATTGGTTTAATAGCGTAGGGGGATCCAAAATCAAAAGCTTTCGGTAACTCCAAGTTAGTATGACCAGGCATGTCCGTGGAGGGTCGGTAGTGCGAGACACACTTAAAACCACTATCTCCTTAATTTCGGACAATTCTAAGACATCACACTGAGCTTGGATGAGCCTAGTTGAACAATTGATGATGAAAAATCCGCTATAGGGTAGAAGACTTAACCGGAAACACGTGGGCGATCCTCCTTGAGGATGCAGTGCCATGAGTCACCTTCAAAGGAAGGGACCAAAATCGGCACAATATGCCATGTTTCTAAGGACGATGTAAGTGTACATCTTGATTGTAAATCAATATGAACCATAAGAGGAGAATAGTTTCACTTCGAAAAATTCTCTAGGCATTCATTATTGCTAATGTGAGTACATCGAGGTCTCAAATAGACAAAGGACGTTGATACAACTCCTTAGTACATATAACTTGGAACGAAAATCAATGTCTAGCCGATGACATCAAAGTCATGGGTAGCTAGAGTAGGATCCGAATCTTTGAAATTCGCGATCATGAGGATGACGTTCTTGTCCTCATATTGATTTTCCATACCTTTTTGTATGCATTCACAATTTAAAGGAGCTTGACAACCTTGAACCTGTGATCCGAAGATCCACAACGGTTGCATTAATGTCATGAGCTGACGTTAGTAGTTTTGACAAAATGGTGTCTAGACCGGGAGTGTCGCTATTAGAGCCAGCAACACCTTCCCCTCTTTTCTAGACATCGGCACGACGTTTTCTGCCGTTGCCATGACCCATATTGTTATCCTCACATTAGGGGATAATCCCAAATAATTTTATCACATTAGCGTATATACAATTCCTGTTTGTATGATCAAAATCAAGTCTTGTTGGTAATTCCACACCAACTTGGAGGACCTAGAGAACTTGATGATGATCGAATCCGCTAAAGATTATGGATCATGATGCCACAAAAGATCATCGACAATATGTAGTCAATTAAGGTGGTAAGCAATCCACTTGACTAATAACTCAACAAGTAGAGTTATATGAACGTTTCGAGAAACGCTCCATGAGTGCATTCCACAATACTTTGTGGTCATTACTTTTTGCACAGGTTGCCATTGAAGGCTTTTGTCGATGTGGCGCTTCAAAAACTTTGAGCGCATGAGATGTGAAATCTCGGCATCTAGGCTTGTTAGCCTGGGGGTCAAAACATGTGGTTTAATCCTTTCCAATGAAAGGTTCCACAGATACCAAGCGAAGATCCGCCTTAGGCATCTAGTACGTCAAAACTCAAAGGAGCAGAATGTTACATTGCTCTTGCATACAAAATCAAGCTGTTATGAGACTCGATAGATGTCACAAACGATGCTTTTAATGGTTTGTCCTTCGGATTGATCATACACAATCCGGAAAAGCCGCGAATTGATCAAACACAATTCGGAAAAAGGCCTCGGATTGATCAAACACAATCCGGTGAAAGGTCGGGGTTGATCAAACACAACCCGGACAAAGAAACAAGAGTGATCCAACATACTCTTGACCCGCGAATAAAATTCCGGGATTTTTGGTACCTGCACACACAAAATCCCAAGCATAGAATGGAGATGGAGAAGGGAGGAAAGAATTTTATCCTCCCCGAGTTATTGAACTTGGAAGAGTTTAAGGTTTCAAAACATACCTTTCTAAAGGCTGCCGAGAGGAGAAATAACGTTTCGCCTACTTATACTTCGAATTTGGGGCTGAAAATTTGACAGGAGCAGGTCTGGATGGGGAAGCTTCTGTCAAAATTTCAGGTTGATCGGAGCAAAGGAAGGTGGTGAACCGGTGGTCGATAGCGGCGGCGGTCTGGAATTTTCCGGCCGCCGGTTCAGAGACTTTCCGGCCGGTTCTCAGGGTGATACCGGCGGCGTTGGATCAAGGACGGAGAGATCTTTCTGGGGATATAAAATTTAGGCGGAGGGCAGTCGGAATTTTGGTCGGAAATCGGGAAAAACAAGGCTGCCCGATTTTAGGGTTTTGGTTTTTAGGGTTTGGAAAAAAATGGTGGGCTATTGGCTCTAGGGTTAGAACAAAGTTGCTGATAACGTGATGAAGAATAAAGTGTAGAGACAAAGAGACAGCAAGAGAATCATCTTATTCATTGATAGGAACCCTTTATATAGGGAATTACACAATACCAATATGGTAAGGATATGAATACATAGATCTAGTCTAACTACATATCCTATTGGCATAAGGCCAAGACACACATAGAGAATATCCTAGAACAATTTCAAAGTTGTAATTGTATATTTGAAGTTGTAAAAACTCATATTTGCAACATTAGTCCTCTAAGTGGTAAAATGTGTTTTTAAAGTGCTAATTGAGTTCTTAAAGTTACATCAACTTTTCTTTTATCACTTTGAGGACTCATTCACCACTTTAACGACATATTTTACCACTTAGTTGACTAATACTGTAAATATGAGTTTTTACAACTTTAAGATCTCAGTTACAACTTTATGGATTAGTATTACTATTTTAACTACCTATTTTTATAACTTTATAACCAAATTAATATATGACATGTATTAACATATTATATAATTTTTCAACGATGAGATACGGCTCTGCCTCAAACTTTCAGCAACAAGGCACAGGTAAGGAGGAGAATTACTCATGTATATAATGAACGATATGTTATTAATTCAATTATGACGATTAAGTTTTTAGGTCTTTATTATGAATTCTTAACAAGTCATGTCAATGATTTCATAGCCAGTAAGATATTAATGTGCGAGAAAGAGTCGGAGAAAAATGGGTTTTAGACTTTTAGTTTTGGTATCCCGGGAAATTATTTTTTATTCGGTTTTTCAGAAGAATTTAATTTTTACAAAAAATAGTGGGACATAAAAAATAAAAATAAAACTAGAGATAGTGGGCTGTAAGAAAACTCTGACCAGAGTTATCAAGTGGCCAATATTGGAAAGACACGAAGCCTACGGTTTCAGACCCAAAAAAAACAGACACGAAGCCTACGGTGTCAGCGTTCCCCGCAAATAAATTTCATTAATTGAAATAGAGGATCACTTAGAGACACTTCCTTAGATTTTTGACTCCAATTCAATCTCTCAGGAATTCCCAAAGTTACCACGTTCCTTCATAACTTTCCTCTCAAGGGTTCTTCTCTGAATTTGGTCAGGTACCACCTTGTTCTTCTTCCCTACTCTTTCCCACATTGCCTTAATTCTTCAGAATCGAAACTAGTGTTTTTCGGGTTTAAATCACAAGAGCGGTTAAATTTCAGTTTTCATTTTTCGCTGTTGGGTTTTTACTTCTGGGTTTACATGATTGATGTGCATACATGATTATTTGATAACAACTCCGGATTTTAAATTTGAAAGCTGAAAATTTGAGATTGCCCATTTTACTGTAATTTGTTGTTTTCATTTTGTTTTTAGGTATTAGTTAAGAAGAGTATGGCATCCACATATGAGCCCGACTGTGGACAATATTCTGTTTCGGATTACCATTTAGTAAATGATAAGGCTGAATGTGTGTCATTTCATGTATTACCTGTTCAATGGAGTGATGGTGAGCGACAGGGGGGCGGCGAGGAAGTGAAGATATATCTGCATGGAACTGGTGATAGTGGGATCTCAGAAATATGTATGCGTGTTATTGCATGGAAATTTGACATTTTGAGTGAAGTGCCTGAGATACTGGTGCTCTCCGTGGAAAATAGTTGGATCAAGCTTGGGAAGCCTAGGAAGAGCTTTGAGGATACCATTAGGTCAATTTTGATAACGGTGCACTGCATTCACTATGTGATGAGAAATCCTGAAACATCTGGAGATTCTGTGTGGAATCACCTATGTGAAGGTTTCAGGTAGCTTGTGAAACTTGAAAGTTTCTCGTGCTTGTTTTTTTTCATTGCACAGAGTTTTGATGCTTCACTCAATTGCAGATTGTATGCGGTTAGGCCTTCTCAAAGTGATCTGGTGGATCACATGCCTCTAATCAGTGATTGCATCAACAGATATCATGGCCTAGAGGATTCCAAGATTTGTCTAGCTTCTTTTGTTATCGTTGATTTTGTAATTTACAATTAGACAGTGTCTATAAATATTTTTAGGTTAATGTCTAATATTAGATTATTCATAATATGTTTCCAACTTTACTATACAGATAGTTTTGTTCGTTTGTTGCACATAAATGAAAAGCTCGGTCATAGTTGTTCCTGCCATAGACAGACAGGGATGATATTCAGCATCACATCCCCTAGTTTACAATTTCTATCAGACACTACTTTCAGATAGAGCAATTTAAGTTGGAAACATGACCAAAATAATGTTGTTCCTTTTTTTCCTATGCAAGGCACCTAGTACATGTAATTTTTCATCAATTGCATAGCTTCACTGAAGTGTGGTGACTCTGCTCCGAGTGTGTAAGGGTTGTGGCCTGAGATAAGTTGTGGGAAACCTCTCATCAGGCCAAATCCGATAAACTGTTTTGAGCAGAGTAATGATTGGCAGATTGCATACTATATCATATGTTGTACACTTTTGAGAAGGGTGTGCCCTCTATCATGCATTGCAATGAAACAATAATCTGTTTGCACACCATCACTTCCAATGGTGTTCTTCCTTTTCCTAGATAAATGAAATTAGAGTATATTAGACCCTGTGATGTTTAAAAACAAAACATCTCCAAGTCTATATGTTACATATTTTGAGGTTTAAGTGCCTTTGTATTCTTTTAATGAATACTTGAAGAGAATGAGTTCAACTTTGTCAAAACATCAAACTCTCTTTATCTGTTTCCTGGCATGTATTGTATTGTGTTTGTGTTATTTCTACTAGGCTGTCATTTTCTCTTGTATGATCCTTTGGGTATCACGTTGAGGTATAAATAATCTATAAAGCCAATTCGTATCTTAATATTTATGGAACATAAGTATTCGTTTATCTGCTGTTAATTACAATGAAAACTCAGAGACCAAAAGAAAAGAAAAGGTAACAATGAGAACTAATGTTTTAACCTGTACACAGTTTTTGGCCACCCTTTCTGAAGACAAGACAATGAAGAGGAAACTCTCTGATGATGTAAGATTCTCGTGTTATTCTTTTCATACTTTTTTGGTACACTTTACCTATGTAGCCATCATTTGTTAGTGTTTATTTTGTTTTCAATGTCTTTCAGGATACGGAAGCTAGGAAGAAGTTCAAAATTATCATCGATGATATAAAAGATTATAAGATTGATGAAGCAGAAGATGAGGATAACGACAACCTGTTCAGCGAGTTCTGTGCTTTATGTGATGATGGTGGCAAGATCATTTGGTATGTTCGTTTAAGAAATTCTTTAAACTACTTTATATGATATATTAGTGGTGTGAATGTCAGTTGTGCTTCAATTGCAGTTGTGAAGGGGGGTGCCTAAGGTCTTTTCATGCAACTGAGGAGGCAGGTGCGGGATCTTATTGCAAATCTCTTGGCTTTATGCTGGATGACATTGTTGTATGCTCTGGTTATATGTTAACTTTGTATATCTTATTTATATCTTTTTGTTACTGTCCCGATCCCGGTCCAATCACAATCAACATTTGAAATTGCTAGGGGATGCAAAATTTCTACTGCAAGAACTGTGAACATAAACAGCACCAGTGCTTTGTTTGTGGGAAGTTAGGCTCCTCCGATAAGTCCTCAGGTGCTGCTGAGGTACGCATTTGCCATAGTAAAATTAACTGCTATTTATATGCGCAGCTGGATGCAGTCCTACTTGATTACTCTGTGTGTGTGTGTGTGTGTGTGTGTGTGTATACACGTTTCCTTTTTTCATTTTCTTTTCCAAAAGAGGCAAACAAACAAACTAAGTTGTGGACACAGACTACTTCTAGCACTGAAAGAAATGCACTTCAATTTTTTTTTATCTTTCCAAGTTAAATGAACGAAGACTCGAAGAGTATTCTTTCTGCTGAGTTTACTTTTACTGGTGACAATATCCTCTTTTATCTATGAGCTTATTATCATTGATTTAGTGCATATACTCCTGATGCAAATTTCAGTACATAGCACAGTTTTTTACAGTTTTAGTTCTCTGATTGAATTTCGCTTTACTGGCTTGATTTTCATTGACCAACAAACAAAAAGAAAGTTAAATTTCTTATTTAAAAGAATGGGCTTTCTCTTTTTTCTTTTTCGTTATTTTCATTTCCTTGTCAATCAGAAATCATCAGTGCTTTATTTTTTGCCTTTCATATATTATCACTTATTAGTAAAAAGTTAAATTGGCGTTTCAATTTCTTTTAGGTTGTTTCCTGTGTATCTCCAAACTGTGGTCGATTTTACCATCCACATTGTGTTGCAATATTACTTAACCAAGATACTGGAGTTCCTGCTAAAGAACTTGAGAGAAAGATTGCTGGCGGGGAATCTTTTACTTGTCCAATTCATAAGTGCTGCATTTGTAAACAAGGAGAAAATAAGAAGGATAAGGAATTTCAGTTTGCTGTGTGCACCCGTTGTCCAAAGTCATATCACAGGAAATGCCTGCCAGGGTACAGGGGTTTTCTTTTGTTTCTATTTTAATATGCTGTCTTATCATGGTTTGTCTATCTATATCGTCTAGATGGTGATGCTTGAACTGCTTGTATCAGGGAGATTGCTTTTGAAAATCAAGGACAAATGCTAGAAGGGAGATCAATAACAAGAGCTTGGGATGGTCTATTACCTAACCGTATACTCATATATTGCACGTAAGTAATATTTTCTTTGGATGATAACTTTTATTTATTATTTATGGGATTTAACATTTTGAATGGTTTTGCTTTTGATCAGAAAACATGATATAGATATTGAAATTGGAACTGTAAGAAGGGACCACATAAAATTTTCTGATGTCAAACAGAATATGAGCACCCTCAAAAAGAAGACTATTTTAGAATCGAAGTGGAAGCCAATATCAGAGTTCCTTGTAGAGGGAGAGAAAGTTGTGTCTAAGAGAAATATTTCCTTGGAAAAATCACACAAGGGAAAAAATGCTGCTACAAGAAAACCATTTTTGCAAAAGAAGAAGGCTAAGAAATTGATGTCAGGGCAGAAATCTGTGTTTAAGAAGAGCAACTTCTCTCCAGAAGAATCAGTCGGGCAAACAAGTGATCCGGTACTATCAAAACTAGTGAAGCAGAAGCTTTCTTCAGTGAAAGAGAAGACTAATATAAAAGAGAAAACTATCGGTGAAGAGAAAGAGGGCCAACTTACATCAATGGTCACTGTAGACAGAGATAAAGCTGTGTCAAAGAGAACTTCTTCTGAAGGATTATTTAGGGCAAGAAGTGCTCCTATAGTATCCAAGCAAAAACAGAAGCTATTTTTTGCTGAAGAGAATAACAAGAGTCCTGTAAATGAGGAATCTATTGTTGAAGAAAAGAGGAAACTGACGTCAGAGTACCTTGTTGATAGAGAGACAGCTGTGTCCAAAAAGAAAACTCCTTCCGTGAAAGAAACCTATAGGGAAAGAAATGCTTCTATGGCTACCAAACAAAAGCAGAAGCCATCTTCTATCCAAGAGAAGAAGACTAGTCTTGCAGAAAGGAAAACTCTTGTGGTAGAGAAGAGGAAACTGACATCAGAGCTCATTGTAGATGGAGATGAGGGTGTGTCTAAGAAGGGAAGTCCTTGGGAAGAATCATTGAGTGCGACTGCTTCAACTGTACCCAAACCGAAGCGGAAGTCGACTTCTGCTGTGAAATTGGGCAGTAACAGAAATAGGGATGACAAGTCTTCAGTTACAGATATTTCAAGGATGGTGAAACGAAATAATTTACTTAAAAAGGAACTCCAGACTTCCCTGTGAGAAAATCATGACCTCACTGGGTGAAAAGCCATTTTTTTCAATGGGGTCTGAGCAGGTGAAATTCAGGAACCTTGATACACCTGATGCTACTTCAGCTAGTCAGATACACAAGGAAATGCCACCACGTACAGAATGTAGTGACCATGGAAATCAGCATCCGAACCCCAGCAAGTCTTGTATGCACTGTGCCCATGCTAATGGTCGAATCCATTTGAACATTCCTGATGATGAAGGCAGAAGGTGCACTGAGAGTAATGTTAAGGGGTGCAAGAGAGAGAACTCAGGGAAACCATATTTAAATGGGATGAAACAGGAAAAGAAAATAGAATTTGACCTAGTCCCACAGCCAGATCCTCATTTTTCAAGAGGCAGTTATTTAGCGGGTCAAAATTCAGTATATGATGTTAGGGCATTCTCATCTAGTTTTTACAGCCATATAGGTCCTGTTGCTGACTCGTTATCTAGGATGACAAGTTTAGCTATGCCATCAGATGCAACTATATTGGTTGATCCAACAGCACCCCAACGTGGTTACCTGGATAGGTCTATGGGTTTCACTCCTGGTCCTCACCTGAACTATTCACTACAGAATTCAGCTGGTTGGATCGATGAATAGTTGAATACTTTAGTGGATTCCTCGGTGAGTTATAAAGGTCTTTAGTAAAGTTGCTTGTTGGTACTCTATTTATTAACTTTCCGATGGCTGTCCTTCGTTTTCTGGTTCTTTGTCTTTTGCTTTTTTTTTTTTTGTTTTTTTTTCGGGCTCTACAAATCTTGCTAAAAGATCTAGGTTACTAATGTGACATCCCTTTGTTAGCTTTTTTAAGACGGTAATGATCGGTTCGAGTGTCACATTCTCTGCCTTAGGAAATGCAGTATGGGAACTTTTTTGCACTTGTACCCATGGGGCAAGAGATTGTACCCATGGGAGAGCCGTGGGTGTCCTAGCTCATGTGGTTTTCATTTGAAGCGAGCAGTGTTGTGAAAGGTAAGTTACAGTGGTTGAGTTGTGTCCACGAAATCCAGATGTTCCAAGTCGGTAGATTATTGATAGTTCATTTGCAATACATATGAATACGAACATATGTAAATGAGTTTTGCTTGATGAAGTGACTCGTGTTACTAGTGAAATAGAATCTATCTTATTACTTACAGTGCGACTACATCCATATTGTCCCTTGACCAAATTACAAACACCATAATATGGGAATCAGTTGCGAATCAGAGAATTAGTGGAATAACCATTAGTGAAATATCCAGTGAAAAATCACCCGAAATACTCGTAGGTGATGATAGAAATGGTGGAATAACCATCACTTAAAAATAGTGGAATAACCAACAAACAGATACCACGTAATGGAATAACAATCACTGAAAAATTCTTTATTAAGATAAAGAATTTTGGAGGTTTAGAAATTTTTACTGGCGTTTACCTCTTCAAGTTTAAAGAAGAAAAGGAAAACACGCTGATAACACGATTTGGCGTCTACAAGAAGTTTGCTTATGTAAATTTGGCTAACAAAAGATGTAACCAACTAAGCGCACACATGAAGTACGAATACCTTTTTCTTAGATATAATGATATTAGAACTAGGTACAAATTCTTTTCACAATAGTGATGATTCTTGCACTCATTCAAGAAACTGAATAAGTGTTGGCCCATTAACTGATTAACATATACTGGAAACTGGCGAGGGATATATAACACGTTGGCATAAACAAGGTCCATAAGTGCTACATTAGAAGACTTGATATAGCATATGCAAAGCATTAACGCAATAAGCTAGGTAGTAAAGTTGGCATCATGTGTTGTCTCAAAAAGGAATGTTCAGTGGTATTTCTCACCTCTGGTAACCAGAAAACCCAAGCGAGAAAGCATGAACAGACCCTGATGAACTTGTGCACACGAGAACATCTGGCAGTTGCGTAGATGGCGCAAATGATAAGGAGAATATAGTTGATGGATATGTCCCTCTCTGGAAGCTATAAGACTGCAAAAATGAATTGGTGAGTTGTGTATTTTTGTAAGACATTGGAGTCAGTTAGTGGTAGTGCCACCAATTACTTCATATGAATACATATGAGTCAGGAAGGAAGATGATGCCTAACGCAATTGGTCTGCAATAAAGATATACATATGTATGTCTGAGGGAGGTGCATGATGCATGATACAACATCCACTGATTACAAGTGAAAGGCCTGTGTCAGCTATCATGTATATATGATATATGCAATCATGTATGTACCAGCCAAAAGCTACTAGACCAGAGACTCAATGACACCAGATAGGCATCAAACATCCTGTGAATGGTTGATATAGAAGCTTAAATGCATTTTACAAGCTGCCTGGTTCTTTAAAGTGGAATCTAGGTTTTATAGTATATCACTGAAAGTAGGAGGGTGACTACAAGGAGATGACATGTCAAACTTGATTTTCTTAAATCAGAAGATAATATGACCAATATGAGAATACTAACTATGGAGCCAACAACTGTGCCGTCGACAATTATTTTATATACCCTCAACATTAAGCTCCGTATGCAAGTAGGTTAGTATTGCTATTGTTCACCTTTGTTGCTTCTGAGACTAGATGGACTCTGATAATGGTTCCCTGTTCGGATGCTGTTGCTATGTAGATCCCATTGGAAGAAAGTGCAATTGCAGCAAGTGGGGCTCTATGAGCATCAATCTGTAATTAAAATTTAAGACGATAAATTAAAAGATATTATTGAAAGAGAATCATCATTTTCTCCATTTGTGATATACTGAATGAATCCATCCATTGCAATTATAATAATAATAATAATAATAATAATAATAATAATAATAATAATAATAATAATAATAATAATAATAATAATAAAGATAAACCAAGTACTGACAAAATCAAAATGCATTTATGACTTCTGAAAAATCATTTGTAATTTGTGTTTCGTAGAAGGCATACTTCCCAGAAAAGAAGTACAGTGTCAGGCATAAAAACAAAAGAAATCCTGGAATTCACCTCTGAAAACATATCAAGAAGGGCATGAGTCAAGAAATGAGAACAGAATGATCTAATAACATATACATTTTAAAATAGTTTTGTAGTGAACAAAAATAAAATAAAATAAAGTAAAACTTTTTTATGCCATAACCTCACAATGTAAATGCAGATCCATAACATTGTACAACAACACGGATCCTTTGGAGATGCTGGCAGGTAGAGCCAAGAAACATCCATCCAAACCTGAGGAGAATGCGCAAAGCCCTGAGAAGAAGAAAAAAAAAACGAAGAACATGGTCATTTAAAGAAAGACATCTTCTGGTTTAACTGAGCAAGAATGTAGTGCCATCCAATTTCACCTTTTAAATTTGATACAGTATCAATAGTGTCCAAGATTGCAAGACTATTTATGTCATATACATATGTTTTGTCTTGTAAGATCACAACAAGTCTGCACTTGCCAAGGAAACATCAAATCATCAACACGATAGAAGATAAAAGAAATGAAGTTCATTTAACGGGTAAATGACGGCATCTCATGATTGAGTAAACTCTGAACCATTCAAATACTTTTGTTACAGTTCATTAATGTAACAATGTGGATAGCATTATGGCAATTCAAACATCCTTTTTTTTGCGCGCACACACACACACATAGATTGTCCATAAAGGGAAGGAAAAGCAACAGAAGAAGGTATTTGGAAATAAATCAATAATCCATTGCTTCATAAAAAATGGAGCAGGATCACCATGATGCTTGCCCGAAAGGTTGCTAAATAGCCAACATCTTAAAAGCTGACAACAGAAGCCAAAATGCAAAATATGGCAATTATATTCTCTATCTCATCCACTAGCTAGCTTATAAATGCATATTTCGGTAACAAATTAAATAAGCACGAAACTTCAATACAAAAGATACTAATAT
Source organism: Fragaria x ananassa (assembly GCA_034370585.1). Classification (NCBI taxonomy): domain Eukaryota; kingdom Viridiplantae; phylum Streptophyta; class Magnoliopsida; order Rosales; family Rosaceae; genus Fragaria; species Fragaria x ananassa. The sequence continues at coordinate 8,293,653 of CP139760.1, forward strand.
AACCAGGAAATAATTGTCAACAAAAGATCATTGCCGGTCAAAACGGTATACCTTTTCCTATTCATACGAACGGCAAGTATTGAAGTTAAAAAATTCAATTCACGGAGAGCAGTTCCAGTTGTTTTATTGAACAAACAGAGACGGCGCGGTGATAAAGATGGCTGTGTGGCAACAGAATGTCAGATGATGAATAAACCAAATGCATTTTACTGATCACAAAATTGATACATTAACAAATACCTCTTCGCCAGCTCCAACAATGGCAAGAAGACTAGAGCAGAACAGCATTTCAACAATAACGAAAGCTCCAATAGCAAACCAAAAACAAACAAAATGTAAATTAAATTAAATTAAATTTCAAACCACAGTAAATCAAGGCTTTTTCTAAACGAAAGTAGGTGAATCAACTCGAACAGCTTACCTCGTTCATAGGAGAGTCTGCCTGTATTGGAATCGAAGACTTTGAAGCCATGCTTTGTGCCTATGCCAAAGTAACTGCCGGAACTCGAAAGAATTAACAAAATTGAAAAGAGGATTCTAGAACCAACGAAAACAAAAGATTCTGGAGTAAAACCTGGAGTCTTGGTTGAAGGAAGCGCAGAGGATTGGGTAGGAAGAAGAAGAGGAGGAGGAGGACTGGTTTGCCATTAGCTCAGGGCGTCGGAGGTTCAGAGCTTCCGACCTCCCAAAAATGAACTCTAGTGTTGATGGGGGCATTATCGATATTCACATTGTTTTTATATTATTATATTTTTCAGGGATGGGTAATCTGGACATTTTACTACTCGGGCATAAACCCTAACGAGTACTCCATCTGCTATATATATATATATATATATATACACACACGCGCGCGCGCGCGCACCACCCGCCCATCTAAACCCAGTTGTGTAAACCTAAACGCCAATCCAAGCAGCTAATGAAATCTAAAGAGAAAAGCTATGTCAACGGAGGGAGGTGTCTCGCTCGATTCGCCCCGTATCCGTTTCGGATCAAATCTTGTTTTCATTTGTGTATCAAACAACAGTCGTTTCTTTGTATAAACAAATTCAGGTAATGTTGCATTATTTTCACATATTCTTCATAGAGATATTTTATTTCTGGGAAAAATGACCATACACAAACATGCAAAATAAATCATCAAGCTCATTCCAATGACTCATCTGTTTTAAAGGTCTGTCATCTGTGTAGTTTTCTAATTTTCGTGGTTGTAGTTTTCTAGTCCTAGGCAGAATCCTCTAGAGGGGGAGAATGAGGAAGCACCTAGTGGTCTTGTTAGTGCCACAGAGCAGTTCTTCCAGCGCTTTAACACTAGCTTTGGCATTGAGATCAATTATGACAAGGCATACAAGAATGAAGCTAGAGCGTTCAGTCATGTTGTTGAGCCCTTGGATGCTTAAAATTGGTTGGAGACTATTAAGAAGATGTTCATTCAGGTGAGGTGCTCTGAGGATAGGAAAGTAGGTTTGGCTACTCAATTCTTAGATAAGGAAGCATGGCATTGGTGGCTTGATCTGAGCAGAGTTAGAGGAGACGTTGTTAATCAAATGTCATGGGAACAGTTTATAGCTCTTGTTAGAGAGTGATACATTAGTCATGCCTATGTCAACCGAATGAGAGAAAAGTTTCTGAACCTGAAGAAGAGTGATGATATGACAGTTATGTCCTTTGAGTAGCGATTTTAGGAGTTGTCATAATACGTGCCTGATTTGGTGAAGACAAAACAGAAGAAGATCTATCAATTTACCAAGGACCTTGGTGGTATTTATTTAGAGAGGATGACAGTTGTACCATATCAGTTATTTCATTAAGTAGGGACTTTTGCTATTAACATAGAGGCACATGAGTTAGCAGCTGGCCGCCTTCGCGATACTGGTAGTCGTAACCAGGATCCATCAAAGAGGTTAGCGTCTACCTCTGGTTCTAGATCATCTATCGACAGTGGGTATGGTAGCAGTTCGAGTTTTGGTTATGGTTTTAGAGGTAGGTTCAAGAGGCATGGTAGGAGACCCATTAGGAATCAGTCCATTAGGCGTCAGCTTGGGCAGTTCAGGAATGGTTAGAGCAGTCAGAGTGGGACTTATGGTGGTCAGTCTTTTCAGTCTAGGCAGAATCAGTTTTAGCTTGGGGGATGTTTTCAGTGTGGTCGGCTAGATCACTTCAAGAGGGATTACCCTCTTCTGACCCAGGGAGCCATATTTACTCCTACTCAGGCCATGGGTCAGACATCAGCTGATGCTTCAAGTAGAGATACTCACACCATGGCTCCAACCAGAGGCAACTTCCAATAGGGCAGAGGACACAAAGGTCGCCCTACTACTCACACTAAACTCCATCCATGGCGCAGCAGGAGGGTCGTACCTCACCGGATGTCATTATTAGTACGTTGTTAATTTTCGATCAACCTGCTTTTTCATTAATAGATCCCGGAGCGACACTATTTTTTGTCTGGTAGATTTTCACTTCTAGCCAATGTGCCATCATCGCCACTTTCAGGCGAATGACATGTTTCCTTGGCCTCCAGTAATGTAATGAAGATAGATTCACTACTACACACATTGACATCAATGGTGTTTGAAAAACGCCATGGAAAGTCATCAATGACGTTTTTTGCCACTGTTTTCTAACGCCGTCGAAGCCGGCACCGTCCTTTCACAGGGGCTTTCATTGCGTTTGAAAAACACCATTGAATAGGTTTTCACGAAACGTTATGAAATTCAATTTAATGACTTTTTATAAACGCCATGGAATCAATTTAATGTCTTTTTGGGTTGGTGAGACTAGTGTGACCTTGCCAATTACCTTTGTTCTTCCAGATTTCTCTATCAGATCTGCGGATGGTTTATGCATAAGAAATATATGGGATCAACTATGCTTGTACTATAAGTGAGCATGATCCTGATCATGGATATATACAAATATATCAACTTTGTCTATCTTGCCTACCCAACAACTTGAAATTTATGTATATTCATATATGCCTTTTATCAAAGACTCTAAGTTACACGTCCTCAATAGTTGACTAAGTGTTAGCATGCAGAGCTCATAAGCAGACACCTCACACTGATACTTCTGCTATTGCTCTAAAGGTTAATTGACAACCACATATCTTGTGCTACATGCATTGGCACATATATAATACATGTGTAGCTATGGAGTTATGGGACTATATCTAATACTTCGTTCATATGTGAACCAAGTTTGTTCCATAACATGGATTCTACACACCTAGTCACACAACAAGATTGCTCCATTAATTAATAACATCTCAACTCCTCAATTGCCATGCCCTCTCGGCACTGTATAATTTTATCAAGCTAAGCTCCCACAGCGAGTTGTCAACAACACTTCACCTACAATGCTACATACTTCTCTATGATCTATCTGTGGGAAACATGACACTAAGCTCTCATGAGTCATGCCTCTATCAAATGGCCACACCTTGTCACTCATTTACTTGCCAAATATGATCGGCACACACTGCAGACTATCATACTTGTGTCATCATGGCTTCTCTTCCTTACGTCGGTACACATACATTACTTCTTGGCAAAACAATATAATCTTCAGTGATTAGCTCAATAATGGAGTCCTATCATCGGTTTGACAACTCCATCGGGATTATTACATGAGCTTTAAGGTGCCGACATGAAGTCTTACATCGACAATATTTATATGGTGTCTACAACGTTACAGATAAGTTCTCACCTACACCATTTTGATTTGAACTCATGCTACGCTTTACAACATGCTTCATTGATTGTTATACCTCAAGTATGCCTACTCATTAGTAGCATACATCCTATGCTTATGCACATGCCATGTTTTATATGTTACAATATTTTCTAGCACGCTTATTACACATGACACAGAGTTACCCAAAACACTTTTTTTTATACACGCTACATGTATTTTCATGCTTTAAATGACTATTCTATGATTATTAGACATGCTTTCAAATGCAATTTGTTATTAACATATCACTCTAAGCTCATGCTAAATGCACACTTGTAATTGCAAACCATTTCTGAGCACATTGATGCACTTATGCACATGACACTTGCTACACATAATTGCAAGTCATACATGCTATATATCTATAATCTTATTCTCTCGAGCAAGGGCCTCGTTCATGGCATGGCACCCTATACCGGCCGGGAGCCATGCAACTTATGCCAACAAGACATCTTGGGCCAGAACTAGACACCGGAATCAATTTGAGCCCACTCAGGCCATCTATATTTACCCATGGAGGATTATGAGTCCCAGTTACCTTGGGCTCAAAATTATCCCCTCCCCGACATCCATCGACACACTCCCTTCTCTACTAGGATGGCAATATCGAACACCCACACTAGGTATCGATATCGATAGCACACACTCAAAGGCCTCAAAAGACTCTGTTTGCAAGAAACCGTTTCACGGTAGCGCCTAACGATAACGCCTCATGGCCACGCCACACGGTAACACCTCGTGGTTACACCTAAAACAGCTACACCTAAACGGCTATACCTAGTTTCTACAACTTATGACCACCTCTCGCTACACTCTCGCGGGCAAGATCGCTCAGCAGAGACCCCTCTCGGTAGCGACACATCTCTGTCGCGACACCTCTCATCGCGACACCTTCGAGTTATGAAAAGGTTTTCATTATACATGACACACATTCACACCTCCTGACTACGCCATAGACGACTACACACACCACGAGTGTACACAGCCAGCACCCTAGCATGTAATCTCAGGTTATACACACAGCAGGTGTAAACAACCAGTACTCAAATGTGCAATCTCAAGCTACACACACCATGAGTGTACACAGCCAGCACCTTAGCGTGCAATCTCAGGTTATACACACAAAAAGTGTAAACAATCAGCACTCAAACGTGCAATCTCAGGCTACACACACCACAAGTGTACACAGCCAGCACCTTAGCATGCAATCTCAGGTTATACACACAATAGGTGTAAACAACCAGCACTCAGACATGCATTCTCAAGTTATACACACAACATGTATAAATAACCAGTACTCAAACGTGCAATCTTACTACGATGGCAATATCGAACACCCAGAACGGGTGTACACCAAGGTTCTAAAAAACACTGAGCATTAGTCGGGCGGACAGCGCTTAAAAGATTAATCGGGGATTAATCGGATTTGTATTTTTGTATTTATTTAATTTTTTATAACAAATAATACAGTTAAAATATGTATTATAAATACAATTAAAAGGACACTAGTCGGTTTTTAATTTTTTTAATTTACTTTTAACATATAATTATATAAATAAATAAACTAATATTTATAGTAACTATTAATCACCTACTAATTCACTATGCCATAACTTATCCCAATTGACCCATAAACTTTTTCCTCACGTGTCAGCCATCTCTCTCCTCTCTCATCTCTCCTTCATCTTTATTCATCTGTTCTCATCTTCGATCTGCATCTGGGTTTTTCTCTTTCTCTCTCTCTCTCTCTCATTCATCTTATGCATCATTATACTCATAGTCATAGAGCATCCTCTTATTTTTCATCTTTTTCATCATCGACATCTCTCTCTTTTCTATCTCTTCTTCTGAATCTCCGAAACTTTCAAAATTCAACCACATGTAGAAAAATAAAAAAATAAAAACCAGTCGGCGCACAGCTCCGCCTAGCACCACCCAACCCCGCTGAGCACCGCCAAGCCCTGCATAGGCGACCGCCTAGCAATCTACCGCCTAAGTCAAACAATTTGGGCAAAATCGGGTCGGCATGGTCACTCTGAGGGCCTTGGCGCCATATAATCGGCTGCCTAGGCTGATTTTTAGAACCCTGGTGTACACAACCACACATCAATATGCAACCTTAAGCTACACACGCCACGAGCGTATAAAACAACCTCACCTCGAGGAAATGTACCTTATCATGATCTTTCATAAAGCACCACTCCTGCCATGATAACTTCTCATGGCACCACGCCATCAAATCTATATAGTACCACCATGATATTTCAACAACATCCTCCAGTATTGACATGACATGTCCTCAAAGTTGCACATGTCCTCATGACTCTCTATGCTCTCATGGTTACGCTAAAGTCTTTGGTCACTCTACAATCATTCTCCAAGTTGACATTTTACGGTTACACCTCATAGCCACACCTCTCGCTACACCATTTATGATTAGGTATATGGACGACTCTCTATGCCTACTCTATACAATGATTCCCTACAGCCAGCTCCCTATAGGATTGATGACTCCCTCCAGCCCCTATATGATTGCTCTCCAGAATATCTCTCCACGGGTTCCTACACCCAAAAAATCGTTTCTCCAAGTGTGAGATTTTGACACCTCGTTACTCCAAATACACGACAACACCTATCAGTACAATATCACCATAGATAAGCCAACTGTGGCGGGTACACTCCCTGACATCTACCATTTATCAACCAGCAAGGGTGAGTCCATGAACACTCCCCGGCACATGACACCTACAAACCACCAAGGTGCTTAAGGCACTTCCTGACATATGACATTCCTCACCTCTCGAACACACCATAGGAAATCCCCCATGCCAAATCAGTCCTCGTTTTGGTGTCTTGCCACCATAATTGCTCCTGGCACCGAGGGAGTTGGGCATCCTACGCGATACTATAATTGCTCCCGACACTAGGAGGACATGTTGAATCTCCCATGTTTCAACATCTATCCAAGATTTCAGCAACGACTCTCCTAGGTCTCGGCAACAACCTTATATGCCGACATTTACTATGCCTCCATGATACTCGCCATGCCTAATTGGTACCCTCACCATAACGACACTCATCACGACTCAACGACACTCTCCCTGCCTCATCAAGCACCCTTGCCACGCCTCCTAGTGTGTTCTTGCTATACTTTAGTGACACTCGCCTTGCCCCAGCGACGTCTTTGCTATGCTTCCTAGCGTGCCCTCATTATGCCTTAGCGACAGTCACCCCTTCCTCAGTAGCTTTATATATGCCTTATCGGCACCATCACTATACCCCAGTGGCATCTCTCACCATGCCTCAACGACACTTCCTCCTCGCCTCAACAACACACTTACCCTGCCTAAGTGGCAACACTAGCTATGCCCAGCGGCACCATCGTCATGCCCCAGCGGCACTCCTCGCCACACCTTTAAGGCACACTTGCCTCAATGGCGAAATGGTGAACTACGTTTGGTTTGATCTCATAAACGGGTACATAGGTACTCTAGCACTCACCTAGAGGCAACCACAAAATATGTCACCATAATTTCCCCATGAAAAGTCGAAGGCCGGCAAACCCGGTCTTCCGTCTAACGTCGTTTGCTCATGATTGACAGGTTACGGGTCTTAAAAATGGTGTTCTTCATTCTGTGTGATTCATCCTCTCAAGAATCACGCCTAAACATTTCGGATGTGTGTTAAGGGTTTATAACTCGACCGGGGATTGATCTGAAGGTTTATCTGATGTTGTTGGTATGAGATGTTGAATTATAAATTTGATTTGAAATTATTATTTTGTGATATGGTGGACGTTTATTTGGGGGAGCCAGTGGCTCCAAGAGTTGAGGATGATTGGTTTTGTTTAGAAGTGTTTGTTTGAAGTTTGACTAGTAGGGTTGCCTATTTTCAAAGGAAATTATGTCGAAATTTTGGTAGAATTTTTCTTGAGGTGAGTCTCACAGGGTTTACTTCGGATTTCATGGGAATATCCGAGGTGGGTCATGACAACACTAGTTTATAAAATGCAATATGAGACGGAAGTCGAGACATAAGAATCCGATGATGATTCAATTCAAGATTTTATAATGTCAAACACCATTATAGGTGATGTTTTAAAGGACAAAAGGTTGTAGAGGAAAAAAAATCCATAAGGATGCTACTGACGAAGAAGGTGATGTAACATGTCAGTTCTGCTTGAAGAAAAGAACAACAAAGGGGAAAAGAAAGAAAAAGGAGACATAACAACTCGAGGACGAATGATGAAACACAAGCAGAGGAAAAAGAGGAAAAGAAAAAAGGGGTTGCAGAAGCAAAACGTGAAAAAAGAGGAAAAAGAGGAAAAGGAAGAAATACAGAAAATAAAACACAAGCAGCAAAAGTGTGTTCTCACCTCTTTCCTATACATGATGACTAAATGCAATAACAAAATACCAGTAGAAGCATGAGATTTGATGAGACACTACAGGAAAATCCGTCTTAGTCGACAGAAAGACTCGTCACCTAAGACACAATATTCGTCGCCTAGGATCTTGGCCGATGGATTGTTCGTCGTCTAAGTTCTATTGCTTAAGTGGCTTGAGGTAGACACTTAGGCGACGGAAATTAACTAAGTCGTCGACTAAGGATGCTCCTATCCGACAGATGTTTGCTACCTCATCGACAAACTGATTTGTCAATAGGGATCCCTTTCGACGGAATAATTTTGTCGGCATATTTCTTAGACGACGAACACAGAATTTTTCTTAGCCGACTGAAAATGCGTTGGTATGTATGTTTACCGACGAATCTTGCTCCATTCTTAGGCGACGGAGTATTCTTCGGTAAAGATATAAACCGACAAATTTGTATCAGTTCTTAGTCGACGGATATGTTTGTATTCGTCGGTTAGGTGTTTTATGTTAAGTGATAGAATGTTATGTTTCCGTCGCCTAAGTCATATTTTTTTTACTGTAAAGAAAATGTTATTTTTGTGTAAATTACCTTATTCACTATTTCAAAAATTACATATAAGTAATTCCAATTATACACATACAGATACATATATACCGGAAGCATTGGATTTGGAAAACATATTCATATATTGATCATGATAAGTAGCTAGATAGACAAACATTGTTCATATATACAAAATAATTAATGAACTATGTAAAAAATTGTTCACACACTCTAGCTAAACTAGTACAAAATCAATAATGTCAATTGACATTCTCGTCTACTCCTATGTCGCCTAGATCATCATTGTTTTGTGCGAAAACATGTGGAGGAAGAAAAACAACTAGAGGAGGAGGTGGCATACCTAGGCACTTATATATGGTTGCAACTTGGGGCTGCATAGTGCTATACATAGACTCCGCACGCAGGGCACGCTGTTCGGCCTCTTGGAATTGTTGGAATTGTTGATGGGCACGCTCCTCTGATTCTTTTAGTCTCCGCTCATAGCGCTCTTACAGTTCTAGGAGTTGCTGCTCATCAACTCTAGGAGGACGACTATGTGAAGTGGAACCATTTGAAGAATGACTCAAGTCTCGCTCGCCTGCTCGTCTCATCCCACTGATCTCCTTTCCTTTCTGAGTTTTAAGCACCGTACCCAACACCTCAATTTGTTGTGACTGAACACTCTCCACAATCTCCTCCTCCGTCACATCAGGGTGTTGCTCCTTAAATACATCATTTCGCCTATTGACCTCATCAACCATGTTATTCTGTATTTAAAATACATCAATTAATAAACTTGACATTATGCAGAAACAAAAACCAATAACCAAATATAACTATTTACAGATAGCTCATTTTCTGTGTACCTAATAAACTTGACATTATGCATAATAAACTTCATAAGTACATGCATCAAACAATAAAATAGTACAAGAAAAAACACTTACATAATGTTTGGTCGTAACTTCATCACCGGCCCTCACATAGGTCTTTTCAAAACCTTTGATAATTGGAAGTTCCTCCCCTTGTATTCTGAGTTCCTCCATTGTGTAGATGATAAGAGAAGACCTCGTGTGGTGGTGCATAGTCTTCTCCCCACGGTTCTGCTTGTTTGCCAAAGAGAGTATCTAATACACGAAAAAATATTAAATAGATTAGTAAAATACAAGGGAAACAATGAAAGTGATTTAAAAAAAAACAATGAAGGTAATTTAAAAAATAACCTTGAACTCATCTGACTCGAAATGGGAGCATAGAAACTCCCTCTGATCCTCTCTCCCAATGAAATCTGAAGGCATACGAGAGGCTCCTTCCCTCAGATAAGCTTTGTGGCACTGGTACTTCCAGTCCTTCTACCTCTCATGTGCCCTCTTCAGTATTCAATTGAACATTGACTCATCATTTTCATCATACTCGTACTTCGGCTAAGTAACAAATAAAAAAAATCTCATGTTAAGCACTGAAAAATAAAATAAACTTATGTAATTAAGTAAATTTACTTTTCAAATTGTTTTCAGTGTTACTTACCGACATTGCATTCCACACATTCCACTTCTCCTCCTGATCAAGGTGGTAGAACGTCCTTGCCCTCATTCCCACCAGACTCCATATGGCGGAACCAATATCATGTGCCACCAAACTGTTTACCCCCCTTATGCTTGGGCCTTTTACACTGGGGCAATCCTCCAGCTTGATCTTCTGCCCCGTTTGTGCAAAGATATCCTCCGTCTTCTTTCCAGAACATAAACCATGCTTCTTCTTCAAGGCCGGAGCTACAATTAATATATATACAAAAAATTATTTGATTTAATGCTATATATAAGACAAATAGCAGTAATTAAGCACTTGAAAATAAATAAAAAGGAAGTAGCAGTAAGCACCCGCGCCCTAGGGTGCTTGCAGGCACGCCTGCTTACTGCTACTGATTTATTTCTAATACAAGTATAATTAATTTACCTGTTGGGCTTCTAACTTTCAACCGAGCGTTGCCGACGATGCGTCTTGCAGATTCGGGCACCGGTGTAGATGATGGAGATCCCATTGAACTACTGTCAACGGGAGGGGGCCGCACGATCAAAAGGGGGGCCCTTGGTGGTACTGTCCCAACCGGCATAGGGGTAGGCTGGCTGCTACTACCCACTGAGCCAATGCTCTGTCGTATAGAGTCTATCAAGGCACTGGCCTTAGTGGCTCAGTCCTTTCTCTTCCCAAAAAACATGGTCTTGCACATGAATAACACACAATTGTTAATTGTCAATAAATGAGTGGGTAATAAATAACATTATGAAAAAGTTATCCATAGATGAGCAGACCACAAAGCATAGGCATGAGAGAAAGGTACGGTGCATACATACATGATAGAACAAATAAGGAAAGCATAGGCATATAATACCTAGATTCAAAAAAGATACTAATACACAATGGATTGATGAGACACATTATTACCCTGAATCAAAGGAACATTGAAACCCAATGGAATTTACATTGGAGAAGCTAACTATGTTTGTCAATAGCACTCAAGAAACAATCACAGAGCTCACATTCTAACACAATCATACCAATTACATACCCTTGAGTAATTGATGTCAGCAGCTAAATTCAAACTCATCATGTTTGCTACAATATCAGAAAACTAGAACATGGAAAACAACATGTATACGTCTTTCCAAGACTAGCTTCACTACAATGCCAGCAGCCTCCAAATGACAATACAACATAGAAATACAACATACACATGTACTTATAGTTCCAGCTCCATTTACAATCACAGAAACAACTCAACCATGACATCAATTCTAACCAAAATTCAAATCAACACAGTATGCGAAAAGGAAAAATATTACCTTTTTTCCAGACAAGGCTTCGGCTTTGGACTTGGGAGTGAAAATTGGACCTTTTTTCCAAGCAGTAGCTTATGCTACGGCGGCCGCGCAGCGTTGGTCGGACCACAGTCGGGTTTTAGGGTTCGAGCGCAGCGAGTGTGAGAACAGGTTTTAGGATTAGTTGTGTTGTATCAGACTAGAGTGATATTGGTATCCATTCTATTTTAACCGACAGAATCAGGGAATCTTCGTCGCCTAAGTCTTAATCGACAGAAATATTCTGTCAGCTAAAACAACATTCCGTCGCCTAACAAAATTCAATTTTAGCAAAAAAAAAAAGGCCTAAAATATACCTGCCCAATATTTTGGGGTCCTACGCGATGGAAATATCAAATATCCGTCACCTTGGAAAAGCTAACCCGATGAATTATTAAATTTTCGTCGCTTTAGCATTCCAAACCAACAGAAATATTATTTTCCTCGCCTACGTACAAAATAAATTTTATTTGCCGCCTAATATTTTGTGGATACTAAGCGACAAAAAGTGAATGTTCTTCTCCTAAGGACCACTAAGGCGACGAACTCTTCATTTTCCGTCGACTAAGTATTTTTCAATAAATTTTGGGGTGAGGCACTGCGAGTGAGGCGGGGAAAGGCGAGGCAAGGCGAGGCGAGGCGAGTAATGCTAGGCGAGGAGGAAGCGGGTGAGGTGAGACAAATCGAGTGAGGTGATCCTACGCGACGGAAAGTGGATCCTTCATCGCCTAAGTTTGTCTAAAGCGACGAACTTTTCATTTTCCGTCGCCTCAGGACGTCTAAAGCGACAAACTCTTCATTTTCTGTTGACTACGTAGTTTTCAAACAAAATTTGGGGCGAGGCGAGGCGAGGAGGAGGCGGGCGACGCTAGGCAAGGCGAGTGAGGCGATCCTACGCGACGGAAAGTGGTCCCTCTGTCGCCATAGTTTTTCTAAGCCGACGAAAATTCCATGTTCCGTCGACTAAGTAGTTTTTAAAAAAATTTAAACATTTTATTATATGTACATCCGAGTAATTTCGTGTAACTTATCAAACTAAACTTGTCACATCCCGACCCGTAAATTTTACCTTATTTACTAGCTTGGTTATAATAAGAATTTTACCGTCTCCGTCATTGAAGTTATAGTTTAATTGGTCCCTAGAGGGGTTTCGGGGACGGTTATGCTCGGAGGATTATTCGTAGGAGAAAAAAAATATGATGCCTGTAAAAAATGGTAAATTTTAGCTGGTAAAAGGTAATTTTTATTCGGGTATAATTTTTTTCGAGGTGTTTTATTTTGGAGTGGGTTGTTATATGGTGTTGGACCGGGTGGGTGTGAGGCCCAAACACCCATTTCTTCTCCCTCTCTCTTCTTCTCTCCCTCCCGACCTCATCCCCGAGCTTTCCCGCAGCCGAAACTTCCGGCCACACGTCCGCCGCCGTCCGGCCACCAACCTCCGCCGCACTGGTCCCGTTCGGTCGACCTCCAACCCAGCAACCTCCCTGGACCGGTGAGAGGAGCCCTAGCTCCGCCGTGAGAGAGCGGTGCCACCCGAAAGGTTCGACTGTCCAAAGCTTCACTTCGCCGGAACTCCCTCCTCCGGCCACCAATCCGGGCAAGCTTGGTACGGTTTTGAAGGTCTCCAACCCAGCTGCCTTGCCCTAAAAGGGCTCACTCCGGTTCGCTTCAGGTAAGGAGAAATTAGAGGTGGAAGTTCTAGGGTGTTTTAGATGTTTTTGATCGTTTGACCTAGTTAGGCTTGGATTTTGGGTTTGTGCTAGTTAGGAAAGTTGTAGAGCATGATGAGAGTTAGATGTTGTCAAAATTTCATAGGAATCGGAGGTCGCCGGATTTGACCTCCGGTCGCCGCTGCCGGCGGAGCCGCCGCCGGTGCCGCCACTGTTTGGAAGATTTTAGGGTTTTAAATTTAGAATATTTAAGGGGAGTTTGTTGAAGTGAGTTATGGAATTTTTGGATGAGTTTTGGATAGGTTTTTGAATTTCCGAAGTGTGGTATTTTTGGCGGTTAATTAATGTAGAATTCGGCCGTAGGATTTAAGTCGTATTTTTGGGGAGGTTATAATTACGGCTGCTGAGTATGATATTTAAGTTCGGATCGTTTCGATTTAAGATTATCGAAGTTAGGCAATGATGAGCGTAGTTTTGGCTCTCGGTTAATTTTGCCTATTTTGTTTAAATATTGGAGTTTTAGTTGGGAAATTAATTTTATATTTGTGCCAGGGTTCGAGGAAACCTCTCTGGAGTGGCGATTTGGATTTCGTCGGGCTTATGCCTAGAGTTGTGAGTAGACTTTTGTTTTCAAATATATGCATGCGGTGATCCTACATTAAATGATTGATTTTGTTGAATATCAATTTGTGGATTTGTCTATTTTCGCGAAGTTATTTTCAGAAGTAAATGTTCTCATTTTTAATGGCTATCGTGTTATTTGGAAAGTTACCGAAAATAAGATTTTCGGTAGAGTCGTGTGCGTATTGCTTTTTATGATAATTGGCAATTTTCATTATTGTTGGAAAATAACCGAAATTGAGAAATTCGGTGAGTATGTATATATATCCATATTTGGATGATTATGAGAATAATATGTATATGAGGGAATGCTAGCTAGCTATACGTGCTTTTCCACCATACTGAGGTAAAATTTCATTATGGTGCAACGTGAGCGTTAGACGCAATCGTTGTAGCCCTATATAAAAATAATAATTTATATAGGGGATATGCGCGTATATTTATACACCGTCTTTTCCACCATAATGAGGTAAAATGCCATTATGGTGCAACGTGAGCGTTAGACGCAAGCGTTGTAGCCTTGTGTGAATTTTCTATTTGTTTTAGTTGTTTCAAGAAAATTCATACAAGGGATATGACGAGTGTAATACATACATATTTTATTTTAGCCTGAGAGGCTGTATTTTATTGAGCGTTGGAGACTGGCCGAGTCATAAAATTGCCAGTTTATGTGTTGAGCATTTTTGAGCTGTCGCATGCAGCATATTTTCTATGGAAATGTAAATTGGGAAAGCATAAATATTTTCATTAAATTTATGTTTTTGTCCACTCACTCTAACGTGTTTCAAATGTTTTCCCCTGGGCTCTTCGTTTTATAAATGCCCAGTTGTAGGTTAGCATAGTGAGGCCGAGCGTACATGGTGAAGAGGCATAGTCAATAGTATAGCTTCCGCTCATTTCTATTTATTTCTAGTTCCTCTCCTCTCAACTAGAGTTGCTCTGAATATGTGTTTGTTGGTTATAGGATCATTTGTTAGATTAGTGAATCTATATCGGGAGATGTTGTGATTTGTGGGGAGCACGAAGGCTCCAGGAGTTAAGGTTGGAGTTGGAACTTTTAGAAGTGTTTGCAGGTGTTTTTTTTTTATTTAGGAAGGGTTGTCCATTTTCAAGGGAGGTTATGCCGAATTTTCGGTAAATTTTCCTTGGAGGTGGTCCCCGCAGGATTTACTTCGAGTTTCAAGGTGAAATTCGGGGTGGGTCCTGTCAGTTGGTATCAGAGCACTAGGTTATTCGTTTCCTTTCTCTTTTTAGTACTGCCTCATATTCTTGGTCATGCTCAGTGTCTATAGAGTGATGGTCCGACCGCGGCGGATCTATTAGCATTACATGCTTAAGACACTATGTGTTGATTAGGGTTGTGATGTAGTTGTTCTTCTTTTATTTATGGACAGTAGTGTGCCATAAATGTATACTCCTGTAAGACTATGCCTCCGTACGCTGACCTCTTGAGTGTTCATCCTTCGAGTTTTGAAAAGGTGTATAGTTTGCACCTATTCCAAGGTTCATTAATTTAATATCTTTGATATTAGTTGTTGGAGTTGTTTTGCGAGTGGGGAACGAAAAAGCTTGTTAGCATTCCTTTCAGGTATCCAATGATTGATTGGGTTAATTAAGATTAAGGTTTCAGATTAAGATGCTAAGGTGAGCATCTTGTGCAAATCTGTTGGGTGAAATGTTGATGATTAATGCCTTGGAGTTGTCCATTTTTTTTTAGTGGGCAAGAGTGGAGTCAAAAATTGATTGATGGGAGATTTTGGTATTGAGTTACGTGACTTCTGAGAGAGTTGAGTTGGAAGGAAAGTTCGAAGTAGTGGTGTATTCTATTGATGAAAAAGTTAGTTGAAATGATGAGGTGAGGTATCCAATGGTAATTCAAATGGGTACCTATATGAGTTGTTGAGGACCCTAGTCTTGGGTTAATCAAGGTTTTAGGAAATTTGTGGCTAGTGATTGGGTGGTAAGGTATTGCTGCATAAAGAGCTAAATTTCAATTTAGATAAGTCTTGATTGAAGGCCATTTTGCAGACAATTTTATCCGCAACATAAATCAATTGGGAACATGTTGGGATAATTTTGGTTATGGCGATATATGTTCTGGTTTCTGCAGTGCTAATTATGGATATGTTTCTATCCTTAGAGCATTTTATCCAGATGGTAGTGGTAATATATTTTGAAAATGATGGATGTTAGTAGTCGATGAATAGTAAGATTTCTGATGATTTTGGTCTCTATTGTGGGTTAGTTGAAGTTTGTTAAAGCACTAAGTAAAATGACTTGGATTGTTGGTTATACAAAAGTCATTCGTCAGTGCGTTGTGACAACTTGATGTTGTGTCGCGGTCGGGGAATTATTGCAAATTGAGTGGTGTCATCAAAAGTTTCGAGCTTCGAGCAAGCTTTAAAGCATTGAGCGAATTCTGTCGGCTGTAGTATTTTAATCGTGGGGCCGTTATGGATTCTTTCGGAATTCTGGGTGTTGAAGTTTGGTTTTCAAATTTGTTGAGTGTTGGGAAGATGATAAATTTAAATGGAATTGAAAAGTAATGGTGGAGTAAGAGCGGGATGGTTGTGGTCGCTTCGGTTTTACGACAGCTCATGGTGAAATTTTAAATAGGTGTTGTCATGAGTTTTTGTTATATAAATTCTAAGGTAATTGCATGAAATTGGTGGAAGTGGCAGTGGTAGAATAGAACCCACTGGATCATAAAGCAAGAGTGCGTGGGTGTCCAAAGTAATTTTTAAGAAATGTCATTCCGGGTGGTTGATGTAAGTCTCAATTTGTGATCAAAGTTGGTTTTTGGCATCACTTCATCGCAATGGGTGACTAACTACGACACAACAATGGGAGGTCTTTTATAAAAATTTGTCTTTGCTTTTGTTAGTCGCATGTTATTGCAAGCTCGGTTTTCGAAGAATCTTTTTGGTGGGAAGTCATGGCCCTGGGATGTGTAGGAGACTTGAGCGTGTCTGATTTTTCAGATCATCTTCTTCTATCAGATTAATTATTTTTGGAGAGGTTATCATATGTTGGTGGACTGGTCATTTAGGCAAAGCAAGGTTATCTTGTGGACTTGCGAGAGCTTTGGCTCCGCGAAAGACTCTGCGAAGTGTCTCAGTAGTAGGAGTGATTGTTGCAGTTCTGTAGTGTCTGCATCCTTAAAAATCTGTTCAATTAGCGGGTCTTAATTTTGACCCCTATGAGCTTGTGGGAATATGTGTACTTTAGTTTCCTAGCAAGTGGGCTTCTTTGTCGAGTTGTGAGCAGCGTGCTATTGAGGTTGTTGCGTGACGTTAGGAGATTTGAGCCCGATGGTGATAGCAAATTTATGCGTTTTATTTGGGTTAGCTGTTTCCATTGCTCAGGAAAAAGTGTGCATACCTACGGGTACTCGTACTCTGGAATATGTATCACTGAACTCACTTACGTGTTAACGTTAGTGGTAGTTCAACGAAGGACTTAGAGTCTTCGAGAAGATTTAAAATAATTCAGGATTCAGATGAAAAGGTTAAAGGAGTCAGAGTTAGACTCAAAGCAGCTCTTAGTAGCTAGTAGAGTTTTAAAGATGTTCGCTCGAAGGACCATGAATTTCAAGTGAGTATTTTGGGTGTTTTCGAAATTGTCTCATTGGAAAGGGGTGGTACGTTTTAGTAACGTGCAAAACTTGGTCCGAGATTTATTGGTCCTTATGGGTTTTTAGATCAAGTTGGCTCTATTGCGTTTCAGTTAGTTTTGCTTCCAGAGTTATCCAGGATACATAATGTGTTTCATGTATCCATGCTTCGCAAGTTTATTGCCGATTCCTCTCATGGGTTGTAAGAGCAGCCGATTATTTTGTAGAAAGATTTGACCTTTGATGAGGATCCGGTTCAGTTTTTTTGACCAGAGGGAGCAACTGCTTAGAAGCAAATCTTTTCCTCTTATTAAATTCTGTGGAGGAGTCACCAAGTAGAAGAAGCTACTTAGGAATCAAAGGAGCAAATGAGGTAGCAGTAGCCCTATCTCTTCGAATGTCAGGTATGTAAATTTCGAGGACGAAATTTTTATAAGGAGGGGAGAATTGTCACATCCCGACCCGTAAATTTTACCTTATTTACTAGCTTGGTTATAATAAGAATTTTACCGTGTAATACATACATATTTTATTTTAGCCTGAGAGGCTGTATTTTATTGAGCGTTGGAGACTGGCCGGAGCTAGTCATAAAATTGCCAGTTTTTGTGTTGAGCATTTTTGAGCTGTCGCATGCAGCATATTTTCTATGGAAATGTAAATTGGGAAAGAATAAATATTTTCATTAAATTTATGTTTTTGTCCAATCACTCTAACGTGTTTCAAATGTTTTCCCCTGGACTCTTCGTTTTATAAATGCCCAGTTGCAAGTTAGCATAGTGAGGCCGAGCGTACATGGTGAAGAGGCATAGTCAATAGTATAGCTTCCGCTCATTTCTATTTATTTCTAGTTCCTCTCCTCTCAACTAGAGTTGCTCTGAATATGTGTTTGTTGGTTATAGGATCATTTGTTAGATTAGTGAATCTATATCGGGAGATGTTGTGATTTGTGGGGAGCATGAAGGCTCCAGGAGTTAAGGTTGGAGTTGGAACTTTTAGAAGTGTTTGCAGGTGTTTTTTTTTTTATTTAGGAAGGGTTGTCCATTTTCAAGGGAGGTTATGCCGAATTTTCGGTAAATTTTCCTTGGAGGTGGTCCCCGCAGGATTTACTTCGAGTTTCAGGATGAAATTCGGGGTGGGTCCTGTCAAAACTCAAGTGTACTTACTCCACGTAAATATTTGTACATAAAAAAATATACGTATGCATTTTAAAAATTACACATGTACATCGAGTTTTTTAAAATGGAAATTTGCTTGAATAATTAATGGAAAACAAGTTAATATAAAAATACATATCTGAACTTATGCCAAATTAATTAATACAAATAGATTAGACCGATCGAAATCCACAATAATATTGAACAAATACATTAATCATACTCATGATAATCTGAGTCGTCTAAATCATCATCCTCCTCAGTCTGGTCCGAATACTGATTCTCCTCTATGTTCGAGTCATCTATGAACCCGTCATCATCATGCGTGGGGTTGCGTTGTCGCGAGTTCATTTCAGATGGTGTAACTGGAATGTAACTTATGATAGCCGGAACGTGTTAGTTGTTGACACGAATATCCTCAGTATCAGGGACTACATGTGGAGATTCTTCTTGATATAGTTCATTCGGTTGATCAGTTGTTGGTTCACTAAGCCCACTCTCATTTCGTTGATCAGTTGTTGGTTCACTAAGCCAACTCTCATCATCCCCTCCCAGTGTAGCTGCACTCCAAATATTCCTATGTGATATAACCTGCACCACTTTCCAACCCTCACCCATAGCCGGATCATCAAGATAAAACACTTTTTTCACCATGGTGGCAAGAATAAACGGCTCATTCTCATACCATACATTGTTTAAGTCCACTGATAACAAGCCACGATCCAGAATTGTACTCATTTGTCTGGTTAGGTCAGTATTGAACCATTTGCACTTGAACAACACGACTGGCATACCCTTGCCGTAGATTAGTTCGATGACACTGACAAGAACCCCGTAGTAGTTGAAACCCAGACCTTCAACCATTACTCCATTGTTTTGGGTGACATGGCCTTCATCTCATTCTGACGTCACAAACTTAACACCGTTCACAAAACATCCAACACGAACTCTGTGGCTTTGGGGTCCTCCAGCTAATAAGTGCAACTCCAGGTCGTAAGAATCAGGAAAATGTTGTAGAATATGCATCATCTGTAACAATTTTAAGAGCAACGTTGTTACATTATGTAACATCAAAAAACAACATATATTAAATTTATGTAACATCATATATAGAGATCGATAGAAAGGTACCCAAATAGGGAAGTAATCAGGAAAATCTCTCTTGTGTATGACGTCGTTATCATTCTGCCTTTCCAAATGGGACTTAAAGTACCGCTCGGCTTCATCGCAATGTTGAAGGACAGACCAATGAGCTTCTTTGATCTCAGCATTACTTAATCTGCTATATGGTTGAACGTCGTTAAAAACAACTGATAAATTGAATTGTTGGCTACTACCCGCTCCAGATGATTCCCCCACTCTGTCTTCATCATTGAGATATGTGTTGCAATAAGTTATTCACTCAGCCTGAATGAATGCCGATGTGATCGACCCTTCAGGGAAACGTTTGTTTTTGTTCTTCTTCTTGAAATCCCCCAGTTGCCTACAAAACAGATATTTCTTCTCGTACAATAAATATTTCAAAAAAAAATTATCTTAATTTGAAAGGATGATTAATTAGAATAAATATGAGTGCATACCTCTCATTTGGATAACACCAGGTATACTGTATCAAACTAGTAAGCAACACTTGTTCGGGAAGATGGATCATGAGGTGAATCATGATATCAAAGAAAGTTGGAGGAAAGATCCTCTGCAGCTTGCACATGATGTACACAATGTCTTCTTGCAATGACCGAATATCAGACTTGTTAAGCTCTTTAGCGCATATCCTCTGAAAGAACTTTGACAAAGTTACTAACGTGTCAGCCACATCATTCTGCAAATATGGTCTAACGACCACGGGAAGAAGACGTTGAAGCAAAACATGACAGTCATGAGTCTTCAACCCAATAATCTTATTTTCCCTCGTCTTAAC
Organism: Fragaria x ananassa; assembly: GCA_034370585.1. Classification (NCBI taxonomy): domain Eukaryota; kingdom Viridiplantae; phylum Streptophyta; class Magnoliopsida; order Rosales; family Rosaceae; genus Fragaria; species Fragaria x ananassa. The sequence continues at coordinate 8,314,142 of CP139760.1, forward strand.
ACATCTAGCGATATTCCCTACATACCCATGAGGAAACTTAACGTTATGAAGCCACTGAAACACTTCCGCCTTCTTTTGAGGATGGACTGTGTAGCCTGCTTGAGGCATTATGGCTTTTTTTTTCTTTTGTTCTCTACTAGCCATAGCTTAGAGCGTATACCCATTTTCTTAATATCAACACGGGCTTTGGGGGTATCATTGTTCTTATCTTTGAGATTCAGAATTGTTCCAAGAACTTTGTCACAAACATTCTTCTCTATGTGCATGACGTCCAAGTTATGTCTGATTTTCAAAGTCGACCAATAAGGCAATTCAAAGAATACACTTTTGTGCGTCCAATATTTAAACTCATCAGGTGTGGAAGGATTCAGGTCGGTTGCATCTTTACTGGTGCTCAAATATTTGAACCAGTGCTGGTTAAGCGTCTCTAAAATCCACTCACCAGACCTTCCTGGGGGTTTCAGATTATGCTCCTCAGTCCCATCAAATGCCTCAGCATCCCACCGCCACTCGTGATCCTCGTCAAGCCACCTACAAGATCCTAAGAAACACATTTTGTCGGCGTGACGACTAGAATTGATGTCATCTAAGCATACTAGGCAAGCCTTGTACCACTTAGTTTGTTGGCCAGACAACATCCCGTAAGCTGGATAATCACTGATGGTCCAAATAACAGATGATTTCATCATGAATGAAGTTTGACCATGCCTATCACAAGTAGGGAGTCCATTTTCCCATAACTCCTGTAGCTCATCAATTGATGGTCTCATGTACACATCCAAGCACTTTCTTGGAGAATACGGCCCTGGAACCATAAGCGTAAGAAAATTGTACTCCTTCCTCATACACATGTTGGGAGGTAGATTGTACGGAAATACTATCACTGGTCAAATGTTGTATGACAAATTCATGTTTCCAGTAGGATTGAACCCGTCTATTGCAAGTCCAAGTCTGACATTTCGACAGTCTCCAACAAATTCGGGAAAAGAACGGTCAAAGTGCTTCCAAGCCTCCCCGTCTGCAGGATATGTGAGATTATCCGGATCTATCCTCTCCTCTCCTTGATGCCTTGCCTGGTGTCATCTCATATGTTTGGCCGTATGTGAAGACATGTACAGATGCTGCAGACAAGGACCCAACGGGAAGTAACGAAGAACATTCCTAGGAATGGGCCGGTTGTTCTGTTTGGATGAAGTGGAAGCTGCTTTATACCTGGGCTCGTAGCAGTGTGGGCACTCATCTTCTGCCACCTTTTCTTTGTAATACAACATACAGTTATTGACGCAAGCATCTATCTTCTGGACTTCAAGACCGAGGTCAGCCAACATGTTTTTTACCTCGTCGGAATCAGCTAGACAACTGTTACCTTTAGGAAGCACTTTCTTCATAAGGGTCATATCTTCATTAAAACATATGTTACTCTTTCCCCGCTTGTTTTTGATCCTCATTTGCTCCATGACAATACCCAATACAGTATGTTCACTGCCAGGATACAATGGGGCTTGTACTTCCTGTATAAGCCTGTTGTACTTATCATAATCACTGCTGTAGTCAACGTGGGAGACATTAGGAAATGTGTCAGGGACGTTGTCATAAACAACATTTTCTTAATATCCTGAGGCGGCGAAAGGGAAGACATCATTTAAGAGGTTCATCACAGCAGGGTCCCCGTAACTTGCATTGGAAGATCCTGCTTGCTTAAGTGTAGGAATTTGAACTTGATTTTCGCCATGCCATGTCCATGTGGTATAACTAGAACAAATACTGTATGGTGCCAAGTGAGAATATATTTCTTAAATTATTACTGGTTTCCGATTGAGACATTTGTTGCACCGACATAAGTATTAACTTTGTTTGGAGGACTATGTAGATGCACGAACTCAAGAAAATCAAAAATGTTTTGCATATAAAAAGGGGACCATTTCCCTAATTGCATCCAACTCTTACCCATGTTGTACACTATAATAACAGGAAACAAAAGTATAGTTGTCAACAAATATGAGACAATTAGAAAACCATGCATTATGTTAGATACAGTAGTAACATAATGGTTCTCAAACGAGATTTCTAAGGGTAACATAGAATTAATATATTGATGAATGTACGTATGTATAAGAATATTATAATTCTTAATTACATAATTCATCATTTTATTTTTTATCATCATTTGAATACACAAATAATTTCCATGAAAACAAAAATTTGAATTGATAAACATATTATTCACATAATAATTATTAATCATATATATATACACACAAAAGCCAAAGATATATTTTTATGTGTGTGTATACACACACAAAAACTTAATATTATACGTACAAACATATTATACGTATTAATTCACACAAATTATACATACAAATTAACATATTAATATATACGAATAGGTACACAAAAACATATATATATATATATATATCATGCATGCATCAAGGAATACAATAATTAGACTGCCAGTAAAGCCGCAGGAAAATATGTCTAAATGAAGAAAATAGCTAAATGAAAGTAATTACATGCATACCAATTAGGAAAAGGGGGGGACTCTTAAGTCGCTGGAAAATATGTCTAAATGAAGAAAATAACTGAATGAAAGTAGTTACATGCATACCAATTAGGAGCCGGGGGAATTCTTCAGTATGTTTCTTCTGCGCGAGGGGGGGGGGGACTCTTCGGTATGTTTCTTTTGGGCAGGAAATGTATAAATGATGTGTTTAGTTCGTCGGCTAAGACAAATGGCATCGGAGAAAATATATTCGTTCTGTGATGTGTCAGGTAGTAATTCAATTTCTTAGTCGACAGAACAGCCTTTGTCGCTGAAGACCAGCTACGCCAACGGAATATTCCATCTCTTAAGACAAAACGTGTCGGTAAAAATATATTCGTTCTGCACTGTGTTAGGTAATAATTCAATTTCTTAGCCGACGAATTGGTCCGTCGACTAAGAACAAAAATTCGTCTCCCAAGAGACACTATACTGACAGAAAAGTATTCGTCGCTCAAGACGTACTACGCTGACTGAAAAATTCCCGTCGCCTAATATTGTCTCTACCGACCGAAGTTTGTCGTCACCTAGAAAAATCTTAGTCGACGGACAGTGTCCGAAGCTGGTTTCCATTGCCTAAGATTTACTAAGCTGACGAAAACCTACCGACGGAAAGGATTCGTCGGCTAGGAATGGCTTAGCAGACAGAAATTCCTGACAGTCTTTTTTCGTCGACTAAATAGATCTTAGTCGATGGTTCTGTTGTCCTAGGCGACGATTCTGTTGTCCTATACGATGATTATTTTTCCGTCGACCAAGTAGAACTTAGCCGACGGAATGGTTTGGATTCCGTCGGCTAAAAGCGATTTTCCTGTAGTGAGAAGAACCTGTTTTGGAGTCATGATAGATCAGTTCAGGCTCAACAACATTACTAAATCACAAGTTACAAAGACTGAAGTGGATTTTAAAATTTTAATGAGGCATTACGCCAATAAAAAGCAAAAGTTCATATTTGGGAGATAGAGATTGACATAACTGAGGATGACATGGAATCATTATTCCACATAACAAAAGGAGACAAGGAATTAGATATGAAACCGATCGAGCCATACAAGAAGAAATGGAAGAAGCCAAGTCTAAATTCTGCTATCTTTGGTAAGGAAACCAAAAATACCATCACACGAACAATGCTTGAGGAGCAACTGCTAGAGGAGCTCGACAAGAAAGAGCAGGATCCGAGGAAGATTGCTTCCTTGGTAATTATATACTTGATGGCGGTTTTCTTCTTAAGCAAAACATGAACTCATATACAATGGAAGATGATCCTCATATGTGAGGACGTTGAGCACATAAATAGCTTTAACTGGTCGTAGAAAGTGTTGCAGTCCTTGAAGGAAGGACTCGAAAAGCACATAAAGGGGCAGCCAAAAAGCTTAAATGGATGCCTTCTGTTAGTAAACTACTGGTTGCGCTAAATTAAAGTCTTCACACTTTTTAAGGGTTTACTCCTACCAATAATTTTTGATATAGGTGGGAAAGGAATAAACCTTTAGCCTAATTGAAACTAATGTTAAGTAGATGAGGCTTGAAAGTTAGGGCTGAGCACTTAGTACCGGAACCCCGATCTTGTACCGGTCCCGTACTGGATGTTAGCGGGACAGTACAGGATAGAGTGTTAAAAAAATTTATACCGTACCGTCCCATCCTGTTATTGAATATTGAAAATGGATGGGACGGGATTGAGACTATCCCGAAAAAGGTCGTCTCGTCCTTTGATATTTTTTTTATGTAGTATTAGATTATATACGTCAATTTCATAAGTTGTATCAGATCATATACGTCCATATCTTAGATTGTATAAAATCAATGACATCTCTTAGATGATTTCTTAAGGACACTTCTATTTCATGCACTCCATATTTGGCCTCACCATCACAAGGACAGTTACAACAGTTCTCTTCTATCTACAATAAAGCCTCTATAAATAAATAATTTTTTAATAAATAATTAAATAATGTTAGGAACATGAAAAATTATACATTAGAGAGGTTATTATATAATCTATAAATAAACAATAATTCAATTTATCGATAATTTATTACTTTATATAGGGTTTTGTTGTTAATAAGAGTTTCCTTAATTTTTTATAATACAAGCAAAAAGAAAATTACAATATATAGATATTTTGGGAAAAAACTAAATTGAGGAATTAAAATTGTTAAAAGTTTTCTTAATTTGTATTATTATGAACATTAATTACTTTTTCTTTTATTTATTTTATTAATTTTTAATATTTTTAGAGTATTCTGTTTTTTGGCTATTATGTCGAGACAACGGGATCTCGTCCCGATCCGGCCTGTCACCAATCGGGACGGGACGAGATCAATTCTTAAAAATGACATTCCCGTTCCGTTCTTTTGTTTTCGGAACGGGACAGGATTCACCAAATCTTGTCCCATGCCCGGCCCTATTGAAACTTATCTAAGTAATGACAATCAACCATTATAAAATTTTACTACCCCCAATAATTTTCATACTTGGGTGCAGAACAGAAAAAATGAGATCCGATCCTGTGTAAAATTATTACCCCTAATAAGATGCTTCGGTGCTGAACAAAAAAATGAGATCCTATGTAAAACTATTACCCCTAATAATTTTTCATACTTGGACATATATGAACATGGTTTATAAGTAGACTTGAAATTGTCAGCATGCTTCAAACCAAGATTTAAACACACATTTGACTCAATGCAGGTCCGAACAATTTTAGACCCTAACTGTCGATGAATTCGATTCCTAATCAGACCTTTGCAGGTATGTATGTTATTAAACCGCCTAATATAAAAACAATGATTAATAAAAGCCACATATCCAAGTACTTCCCAGCCACAGTGTTCAGTTCCATGATTTTCACAAATGGCATGAATCATTCCTAACAAGCACATAATGAAACCAATTTGAACAACATACTTCCTCAGTTTATCTCTAAAATCTTCAATACTCTCAAACTTATGCCCCTGATGGCCTGATGTGACAAAAAAGACTAGAAAATTTCATCGAAGTCACATTTTCAACATTTTTTCCTTCATAAGGCCACCCTCGGCTTTTTACCCATATAAGTCCACTTTATGGGTCAGATTTGTCATCATACTTTTACACCATACCCAAAATACCCTCCCCTCTCTCTACCAAAATCAGTTTCTCTTTCCTAGTTAAAATCTCTCTCTCTCTCTCACTCTCTCTCTCTCTATGAGACAAGAAAACCGACCAGAACCTGAGCCTCATCGAAACCCTAAACTGACCAGAACCTGATCCCTCGCTGAACCCTAAGCCTTAGGGCCTTTGTTGCCTTATACAACCTCTATGTCATCTCCCTTCATCCACGGTACATCATCGTAGTTGATACCAACGCCACCGCCTCCATGTCCTCGATCTCATCAAAGTCTGAATCCGACCTGAACATCGTCTCCCTAATTTTGATTCTACCTCGACCTTGACGTCTTCTTATTTGAACTTGACCTCGACACCGCCGGCTCGACGATGATGATGCCACCTTCTGATTTGATCTGCTTGCTCTTCCCCCTCCTCCTTTAACAACAAGGTTCGGCTTGCTCTTCTCCCTCAAGTCCTTAGCCGCCAAGATGGACCCATTGTACTCTCTCTCTTAGATCTTTTGCTATTTTGTGAATTCGAAGGGACTCGTTGTACGGATTTAGCTATTGAATAACTTTTCTATCTTTCATAGATCAACAGCTTTTCATGATAGTACATACGACATGTCATACCCCAGTTCTTAAGTTATTTTATGGTTATTTACTTTTGGTATTACTTTGGTTTTTTACCGTTTAGAGTAACCGTTTACTATTAAGGACCCTAGAGTTGACTTTTTGTATGAAAATTATTTTGGAAAAATTTCTTTAACAAAGACGTAGAGGATGTTAATACGAATTCGTAGACATGCTATACGTTAAAATCGGAGTTAACATGAAAAAGTTATCAGATAAAAGGGTAAATTTTTTAGTCGGTAAAAAAGGGGTAAATTTTAGTAGGCTTTATTTGTTGTGGGTATCAAGGTTAGACGGGTGGGAAAAAGCCCAACCCTTTCTTCTCTCTCTCTATCCTTCCCTTGAGTTTCCCCAATTCTCTCTTCCTGCCGAAAACTCATTGCCTTCGTCCTCCGTCGTCCGGCCATCACAGACCGCCGCATCGGTCCCAATTGGTCGCTCATCAACCCAGCTCTCTTCCTAGACCGGTGGGAGCCGCCCTAACGCAGCCATGAGGGAGGAATCACGCGCGGAACCGATTGTGTTGTGGGAGTCTCGTCGCCGGAACTCGCTCCTCCGGCCGCCGTAGCCGGCTATTCTTGGCTCATCTTGTACCTCTCATCAAAGATAGTAATCCCTTAAAAGGAATTGGCTCGATTCATGCTTAGTAAGGAGAATTGTTTAATTGAAGTTCTAGGGTTCAATTTAATGTTAACACTTGGTAAACAAATTATACAACATTAGTACGCATGTTGTGATTGTGATGATCAAACTTGAAAAAAGGAAATCCGACGGTTAGATCTGACCATCATGATAAAATACATGTATGGAAAAAAATTCAACTTGATCTGACAAGGTTAAGTGCTCGATCCGGATGGTCAATCCCGTAAGTCAACCCCTAAACGCACGGAAAAGGTCTTTCGACCGTCTAAATTTCGTATTTTGCCGGACCTTCAACTGAAAATATTTTCAAATCGATGAGACACAATAAGTCGTATAAAAATTTTACGCAAAATAACCACCGAAGATAGGGCTACCCATAGGGAGAAAGATTTGAAAATTGCATTGACCGCAACTATCGGCACCGAGACATGACTGGAATACCGTGATTTTTCAACCGTAGATGTATTTCACCATTCTGGTCATGTCTTATTTCACGACTTTTTTACGTTTGAAGGTTCTACGTATAATTTATTTTTTAAACGGAACATTTACTTAACACTTGGTAAACAAGTTATACAACATTAGTACGCATGTTGTGATTGTGATGATCAAACTTGAGAAAAGGAAATCCGACGGACAAATCTGACCATCATGATAAAATACATGTATGGGAAAAAATTCAACTTGATCTGACAAGGTTAAGTGCTCGATCCGGACGGTCAATCCCGTAAGTCAAACCCCTAAATGCACGGAAAAGGTCGTTGGACCGTCTAAATTTCGTATTTTGGCCGGACCTTCAACTGAAAATATTTTCAAATCGATGAGACACAATAAGTCGTATAAAAATTTTACGCAAAATAACCACCGAAGATAGGGCTATAGTATGTAACAGAAAAAGTTTTCGGTTTAGCCGACGAAATACCCTAATATTTCGTCGGCTATAGGTTCTTTTAGCCGACGACTTTTCATATAATTTCGTCGGCTAAAGTCCTTTGAAAATTTTGGTTGACCGCCAAAAAATTTTGAAAATTTTTCGACTTTAGCCGACGACTTCTTTTATATTTTCGTTGCCTAAAGTCCTTTGAAAATTTCGTCGGCTAAAGATACCAATTTCGTCGGCTATACACCAATTCGTCGGCTAAACCTTTGAAATTCGTCGGCTAAACCTTTATACATTTGGCATGTTGTGATTGTGATGATCAACCTTTAACAACTATGGCCGACGAAATTAAGGCTTTTTTCGTCGGCTAAAACTTATTTTTTTTTTTTTAAAAAAAAACTTTGGCCGACGAATTAAGGCTTTTTTCGTCGGCTATAGTATGTAATTAAAAAATTAAAAATACCGGAATAGCCGACGAAATATTAGGTAATTCGTCGGCAAAAACCATCTTAGCCGATGAATTATAGTGTATTTCGTCGGCTAAAGTAAAAAAATACATTAAAAAAACATACGATATTAGTAAACCATACATTAAAAAAAAACTGTTCATCATGTATCACCAAAATTCATATAAAATAACTGAAATATGAATTCAACATGTGTAAACTATAAAGGAAAAGGTCTTTAAAAAATTATACAAATTCATGGATTTCGTCCTCTAAATTAAAACTAAGGCTCGTAATCGGAATCATCCGATGAGTCTTCTTCGGTGTCAGAATTAATTTCTGGTAATATATGTCTTTCCTCATCGCCAGAGTCTTCGTCTGTTTCTTGATTTGGATCAACATCAACAAGCCTTGGCTCTTCATCACGAATTCGCACTGAACGACCCGCTTTAAAATTATTAAGGCGAATGGTAGAGGAGTTAGGAATACCTATTGCGTTGGGCTCTTGATACGCAACATCCTCTTCCTCGTCTTCGGCCTCTCCAAGTGTAGCCGCCCGGTAAATGTTTCGAGGGTGCACAAGGTTGACTACTTTCCACGCGTCACCCTTAGCAAGGTCATCAAGATAAAACACTTGTTTTACCGATGTGGCAAAAACGAACGGGTCATCTTCGTAAGAACTTGTAGCAGTGTTCACCGATAATATTCCGTACTGATCGGTCTTCATGCTCTGCGGGCTCGTATCAAACCATCTACACTTGAAGAGGTGCACTGTCATGCCTTGCCCATAAACGAGTTCCACCACTGAATGGAGAACACCGTAATAGTCAACTCCATTCCGCCCACCATGTGCCATGACCCCAGAATTCTGTGTTCTCCTTCTGCTGTCTTTTTTTTCGCATATAAATTGCACGCCATTCACCTTGCACATCGGATAAACTCTTGAGACTATCGGCTTCATCGCTAGAAGTCTTAGTTCGTGCGACCAATTTGGGTGACCATCAAATTGAATATGGTTCATCTGCAACCAACCATCTCAACTGTAAATATGGATAATTATGCAATAAACATAAACCCGTACAGAAAAATTAAATTACGTACCCAGCCGCCAAAATAATCTGCGAACTCCCTGTTGTGGTACTCGAGATCACCTTGAATGTTTGGACAATATAGATGGATGTCTTTCCAGTATTCAACTTCTGGACAGTTAATCAATACCCACCAGTGGGCAATGACTAGCTCATGTGGTTGCAACTTGTAGAAGTCTGGCAAAATTCCATACACTTCAACATCACAAGAGACTATGGAAAGATTGAACTTCGGTACATCTACCGGCATGGTTTGCGGAGTTTCCTTCAACGCTCCTAAATACAACTTCATGTAGGTGACGCACTCGTGCGCAATATATGCTTCAGCTATACATCCTTCAGGAGCGGATTTATTAGCCACATAATCTTTGTAGTCTCCAAGTTGCCTGTAAATCAAGTTGCAAAATGTTATGATTATTGAACATGTATATATATTAAGGAATTCAGGTGTAAAAAAACGTACCTTTCCATGGGATACATCCAAGTGTAGTGTACTGGACCGGTAAGCAACAATTGCTCGGGAAGATGGATCATCTGGTGAGGCATGATGTCAAAAAAATTTGGAGGAAATATCCTCTCAAATTTACACATGATATAAATGATGACCTCTTGCATTTCCCGGAGGTTAGATTTTTTCACTTCTCGTGTGCATAACTTCTGGAAAAATCTTGTCAACGCTACTAATGGCTCCACCACCTGACGGGGAAGGAACGGTCGAATGAAAACAGGGAAGAGACGTTGTAGCAGGATATGACAGTCATGACTCTTCAACCCGTACATCTTATTGTCCCAAAAGTTCACACACCGGGCTATATTTCCTGCATAGCCTGAAGGATACTTCACACAACTCATCCACCTGAAAATTAGGTTCTTCTGGTCAGGCTTCACGGTGTAAGGAGCTTGAGACATTTTTTTCTTCCCTTCTTTCAACCACAAATGTCTTCTTAGTATGCATTTTTTTAGATCAATGCGTGCCTTAGGACCGTCTTTCGTCTTCCCCTCCAAGTTCAGCACTGTGCCCACCACACTGTCGCACACATTCTTTTCTATGTGCATCACATCTAGGTAGTGTCTGATCAACAACTTACTCTAGTATGGGAGTTCCCAGAATATGCTCTTATGTGTCCAGAATTTGTACCTGTCGGGCCTTTCAGGTATTGCCGCCACAATGTTGGGATGATTGCTGAGCTGCCCAAAATCGTACTCATTAAGCACTGCTAAAATTTCTTCCCCCGTCCATCTTCTGGGAGGCACACCGTGTTCTACGGTCCCATCAAATGCCATGTCATCGAACCGCCATTCGTGATTATATGGAAGGAAAACACGGTGACCCAATCTGCATATCTTGTTGCAATGACTGCTGCTCCCCTCATCGCTAAGGCACTCTGGACAAGCCTTGTATCCCCTAACAACGTTGCCCGACAACATCCCACGGGCAGGAAAATCACTGATGGTACCAACAACCATGGCATGCATCTAGAACATCTCGTGCGTGTACTTGTCATAAGTGGGATGACCAACGTCCCACAAAAATTTAAGCTCTTCAATCAAAGGTCTCAAATACACATCGAGACACTTTCCCGGATAACCGGGCCCCGGAATCAACAAACTCAACATATTGTATTCCTTCTTCATGCATATCCATGGGGGAAGGTTGTACGGTACCAAAATCACCGGTCATATACTGTATTGAAAACTCATGTTGCCAAAAGGGTTGAACCCGTCGGATGAGAGCCCGAGCCTCACATTTCGGACCTCTGACGCAAAATGAGGAAACTCCCTGTCTATATGCTTCCAAGCCTCCCCGTCAGAAGGGTGTATAAGGGTATCTTCGTCATGCAATTCCCTATCAGCGTGCCATCTCATAGCTTCGGCCGTGTGTGAAGACATGTACAACCGCTCCAACCTATCCCTCAAAGGGAAATACCGAAGTACCTTTACAGGTTTCCTGTTGCCTGCAGGAGTCAGCTTATATCTGTCAGTGTGACATACCGGACATGCGTCGAGGCCACCAAGGTCATTCCCTTCTGGATATTTATCCCAAAAGAGAACGCAGTCATATCTGCACGCATGGATCTTGATGTAGGAAAGCCCAAGATCTTTCAGGATACATCGGCCCTTACGATGAGTGGTAGGAAGACGATGACAGTTGGGCAGCATCGAAGCAGTGTACTATAGATACTCATCAACAGCCTTCACGGTCGATTTTGTCTCAACTTAATCTTCATTACGTCCATCACACTTTCAAGAACGGTCTTCTGACAACCGGGGTACACAGGGGTCTGTTGGAAAGCAAGCAGTTTGTTGTACTTTTCAATACCAGCAGTGTTCACAGCTCTAGGGAAGGGCTGCACCGGGTCAGGCATATACTGTCCTTGAACGCATACACCGCTCTCATAAGGAAACATGTCGTTGATGAATGCCGTTGTTGGATCGTTGGATGTACTAGTACTGCCCGTCTCAGAAAATTGGCCATGATCATGCGGAACCCCCTGATGATGTTTCACCGTGATATAACCAACATCTGTACTTCTCCCAAAACCTGTTACTCCTCAAGTGCTGCCATACTTTGTCAATGGGAAATCGATGCATATCTCTGCGACACTGACATTTCGTGCACGGGCAATAGAAAATTGTATTCCCGTTAGCATTAGCCAGCGCATATTCTATAAAACTCATAACTCCTGCACCGTATCTTTTGTCCCATTTTGGAAGCGAAATCCAACTCTTATCCATATCCTGAAAATATAACAAAATATATATATATTTATAACGCTGCTAGCTAATTATTAATGAAATTTCATGCCATATATAAAATCTCAATTCATTTAGTATATATTTTATGTACTACAACTAATTAATAACAAATTAATTAACACACACACATATATATATACTTAATAATTACAGAACAATATTATACATGCATATGTATATCTACACACTACCAGAAATTTCACTTTGGGCGACGATTAAAAATCGTCGCCCTGTTAAAAAATTTCGTCGCCTAAGTACTTAGGCGACGACATGTCGTCGGCCAAGACGTCGTCGCCAGAAGTGCGTCGGCCAAGAACTTGGGCGACAAAAATTAATTTCGTCGTCGCCTAAAAGTAATTCTTAGGCGACGATACGAATTTCGTCGCCTAAAATCTACTTCTCGTCGCCCAAAAATATTCGTCGCCCAAGATTTAACACCTTGGCCGACGAAAAAATTTTTCGTCGCTTAAGATCTTTTAACCTTGGGCGACGAAACTAAATATTTCGTCGCCTAAGATCACTACATCTTAGGCGACGATATTTTTTTTCGTCGTCTTATATGGTAAGTCCTTGACCGACGATTTAGCAATTTCGTCGCTTAAGATATATTTAAATTTTTTTAAAATATTTAAATAATTTTTTTAAATATATAAATAATGTTTTTTTAATTTTTGCTGGAATTTTTTTTCGGCATTTCTTTAAATTTTTCTAATACTAAAATTTAATTAAAAATAACACAAATTTATAAATTTATAAATAATTTATTACAAAAATTCAGTCCATCTGCCTATGGAGAAACTCGAAATCTAACTCATCATTCCCGTTCGGAGGGTCCTGAGGCTGAGGCGGCGGCTGGTCAGGCTGAGGAGGCTGCTGCTGAGGCTGGGGCCACTGAGGGTGGGGCCACTGAGGTAATGGTATAGGCGTAGGCATGGGCGGAAAATCAAGTCCGGCCGCATGTGCAGCGATGCAGGCAGTCATCCACTGTCCCATAGCCGCCTGGTTGGCATTGGTGACTTCATTCAGTCGCTCCATATGCGCAGCCGTGGAAGCCGCATATGATTCCGCCATCACCGCCATCTCCCTCGCTCTTTGGGCTTCCAGCTCAGACTGTAGACTTTCGAACTGATCCTGTAGCCGACTGTTGCTGCTTGAGGCTCCGGCGGCTCCCTTGCGCTGAAATTCTGGCGTCGTCTTCAGGATCCCCTTTCCAGCGCCTCCCATACCCCGGCAGTAGTAGGTGTTGGAACGCTACGCGAAGGCAGTGGCCATAATCCGCGCCCCAACAGTAGGATCTGAAGTGTCGATCCTGGACATGGCCTCTGACATGTCATCATCTGCCGTGCCCGGCCATGTGTCGTTCACCATGCCTCTCATGACCTCTTGCTCCGCCTCCCTCACCCTCGCCTAATTGGATATATTAAAAAAATATATTAATATACATTTAATAAAATGTAATTAAAATTAAAAATTAGAAAATATAAGGAACTTACAAGATCCTCCTCAGAATGAGGATATGCCCTCTGAAAGGTCCCCACATAGGGGTTCTCCTCTGGCCGCTCTCGCCGCACGTCGTCCATGATGGCCGAAAACGGCCTCGAACCGGCACGATGGTTTGTTATGTTCTGTTGCCGGTTCTCAGCGTTCACCCGGGCGAGGTGCTTCAAAAAAAAATTATCGTTAGTAAATATTTAAAAACATACAATTATAATTAATTCACTAATTAAATTAATTCAAATTTGTTTACGAATTACCTGTTTGTGAGGGTCGTTGAACTGCGTGACAAGAAGCCACCGCCACTCGTACTCCCGATACTCAAACTCCTTCGGGGTACCCGAACGGTCGCTCCCGTACTGCTTCCAGTGTAACCGGAGGTCGTGCTTCCACTCCTTGAACCTACATATACAAAAAAAATATTAAATATATTATTAAAAAAATAAAATTTAATAAATTATTAAATAGAGGTACCTCTCCCTATGGGCCTTGTCCGCCCAGTCACGTCCCTCCTCGGGAACCACAAACCATTGCAGCATTACCACTTGTTAGTATTTTTTTCGATAATTAAATAATTTATTAGTTAAAAAAATAGTAATTGATCGAGTAAACTCACCGACATCGACTGATGGAGCATCTCCTTCACTCTATCAGGAACCTGGCTCCAGACTCCCCACAACATAGGGAGTCTGGAGCGGATGGTGCCTCCCGCGGCGCGCGTGTACCGGTTTCCCAACGCGGCGTCCACCGGTTTCCCGTTGGAAAACGGGATGGCGATCCGTCCAGCGGACTCGACCGCCCTATCGAGTCCCTTGTTGCTGACGGTGCCTCTCCTGTTCCGCCTTCTCGTTCCGGCGGCTGTGACATTGTGAATCAAATTTAATATTAATAATACATTTTTACAAAAAAAAAATTAAAATCGACAAAAAAGTAATAATAAATTACCTGAGAATGAGGCTGAGCCGACGGATTCGTCTCCGTCCGTCTGCTCGGAGACCCTCACGGGATGCGGGAGCTGCTCCCGAATCGGTCGACCCTCCTCATCGACGCGAGGTATTGCCGGTATCGTCGGAGGAAGGAAGAGGCCGGACGGCACCATAGGGACCCCGGATGACCCGCCATCACCGTCGGTCGGGGACGACTGTGTGGGGGCGGTGTTAGATCGCGACCGGGGAAGTATCTCTAGATGACAAGGGGCCGTCGCTGCGGGACCCGACTGCCCAGCAAAACGCGAGCCGCTCGCGCCACCCCTAAGCGCCGCATGTCGGGCCGTCAGCTGCCACAGAAACCCGATCGACGGTGATTCCGACGGGTTGTTTGAGGTACCGTCCGAGGAATATTGGCTCCTCGAACCCGAACGTTGTCCAGAAGTTCTCCTCATGCCCATCCTGTTTAAAATAACCATAAATTTATTAAAAATATTTTACCGTCTTATAATTAATTTAACAAAAAATAACCATAAATTTCGAAAAATTTATCAACAATAATAACACAAATAAAAATTAATAGTTATTATAGGATTTATTATTTTTTTAATTCACATAACAAATTGTTTACATTAATTCGCAATTATTACATCACAAAAATTAATTTACGAATATTTACATCCTTACTAAAAAATAATACATTATTTTTTACAAAATTTCCACAATATATTTACAATTATAATTTATATTATTTAATTATTTAATCAAAAATTATTTAATCATTTACAATATATTTACAAATTATTTCCACAAATCCTAAACCCTAAACCCTAAACCATAAACCCTAATATTTTACAATTATCATTTACATCACAATTTACCATAATTTACCCTAAAATCCTACCATAATTTACACAAATTTACCCTAATTTACCATTAATTTCCTAAATTACAACAACAACAACAATAATTTCACCAACAATTTCACAACACAACAATAATTTCACCAACAATTTCAAATAATTTCAAACAATTTCACAATTTCAAACAATTTCAAACAATAATTTCAAACAATTTCACAATTTCAAACAATTTCAACAATTTCAAACAACAACAACAACAATTAAAATTTTCATCAACATAACCAATTTAGGGTTTTAGGGTTATACCTTAAATTGTTTGAGAGATCGAGGGAGAGAGAGAGGGCTGGGTCGGGGTCGGAGAGAGGGAGAGAGAGAGGGCTTCGGTGGATTTTCGGAGAGAGAGAGAGAGGATTTGTGAGCGGCTGCGCGAATGGTTAGGGTTCCGAATTTTTGCCTTTTATATTGGCGTTCTTGGGCGACGATTCTATAAAAATCGTCGCCCTGTTTTTTGAAAATCGTCGGCCAAGATAATCTTGGCCGACGATTTTTGAATTCGTCGCCCTGTTTTTTGAAAATCGTCGGCCAAGATAGTCTACTTGGGCGACGATGTTCTTCACTATAAATCTCGTCGCCCAAGATGAAGAAAATCGTCGGCCAAGAGTTCTATCATAAAATTCAGACTCTTACGGGGCTATAAAAATTTGGTAAAAAATAAATACCCGGGATAGGGCTACCACAAGGTAGAAATAACAGAAATTCGTTAACCGGAACAACCGGCACCGAAATTTTACCGAAATATCTTCATTTTTCACGGGTTGACGTATTTCACCGTTCCGGTCATATCTTATTTCACAACTTTTTTGCGTTTGAGGCCTCTACGTATACGTTGTCTTCAAAACGAAACTTAAACTCAACACTTATATAAAAAAGTTATACAACATTAGTACATATATCGTGAGTTTGGTGATCGGAGAAGAGGAACTGAAAACCGACCGTCAGATATGACCAGCATAACGAATTACGTAGGTGGGAAAAAATTCAGCTCCATCTGACAAAGATAAAGGCTCGATCCGTCCGGTCAATCGGCGCGGTCAAACCCCTAAACGGACGGAAACGGCTATTCGACCATCCAAATCACGTAATCTGGCCGGACCTTCAACTGAGAATAGTTTCCAATCGACGAGACTCTTACGAGGCTATAAAAATTTGGTAAAAAATAAATACCCGGGATAGGGCTACCACTAGGTAGAAATAACAGAAATTCGTTGACCGGAACAACCGGCACCGAAATTTTACCGAAATATCTTCATTTTTCACGGGTTGACATATTTCACCGTTCCGGTCATATCTTATTTCACGAATTTTTTGCGTTTGAGGCTTCTACGTATACGTTGTCTTCAAAACGAAACTTAAACTCAACACTTGTATAAAAAAGTTATACAACATTAGTACATATATCGTGAGTTTGGTGATCGGAGAAGAGGAACTGAAAACCGACCGTCAGATATGACCAGCATAACAAATTACGTGGGTGGGAAAAAATTCAGCTCCATCGGACAACGACAAGGGCTCGATCCGTCCGGTCAATCGGCACGGTCAAACCCCTAAACGGACGGAAACGGCTATTCGACCATCCAAATCACGTAATCTGGCCGGACCTTCAACTGAGAATAGTTTCCAATCGACGAGACTCTTACGGGGCTATAAAAATTTGGTAAAAAATAAATACCCGGGATAGGGCTACCACTAGGTAGAAATAAGAGAAATTCGTTGACCGGAACAACCGACACCGAAATTTTACCGAAATATCTTCATTTTTCACGGGTTGACGTATTTCACCGTTCCGGTCATATCTTATTTCACGACTTTTTTGCGTTTGAGGCCTCTACATATACGTTGTCTTCAAAACGAAACTTAAACTCAACACTTGTATAAAAAAGTTATACAACATTAGTACATATATCGTGAGTTTGGTGATCGGAGAAGAGGAACTGAAAACCGACCGTCAGATATGACCAGAATAACGAATTACGTAGGTGGGAAAAAATTCAGCTCCATCTGACAAAGATAAAGGCTCGATCCGTCCGGTCAATCGGCGCGGTCAAACCCCTAAACGGACGGAAACGGCTATTCGACCATCCAAATCACGTAATCTGGCTGGACCTTCAACTGAGAATAGTTTCCAATCGATGAGACTCTTACGAGGCTATAAAAATTTGGTAAAAAATAAATACCCGGGATAGGGCTACCACTAGGTAGAAATAACAGAAATTCGTTGACCGGAACAACCGGCACCGAAATTTTACCAAAATATCTTCATTTTTCACGGGTTGACGTATTTCACCGTTCCGGTCATATCTTATTTCACGAATTTTTTGCGTTTGAGGCTTCTACGTATACGTTGTCTTCAAAACGAAACTTAAACTCAACACTTGTATAAAATAGTTATACAACATTAGTACATATATCGTTAGTTTGGTGATCGGAGAAGAGGAACTGAAAACCGACCGTCAGATATGACCAAAATAACAAATTACGTGGGTGGGAAAAAATTCAGCTCCATCGGACAACGACAAGGGCTCGATCCGTCCGATCAATCGGCGCGGTCAAACCCCTAAACGGACGGAAACGGCTATTCGACCCTCCAAATCACGTAATCTGGCCGGACCTTCAACTGAGAATAGTTGCCAATCGACGAGACTCTTACGGGGCTATAAAAATTTGGTAAAAAATAAAGGGCTAAATGCTTGTGACACCCTGTATTGTATACCTAAAATCAGTTTTGTCCCTCACTTTTTTTTTTTAAACTGGTATACCCCTATACTTTGAATTTTCGACTGATTTGCCCTTGTCGTCAATTAACCGTTAAAGAAGACCGTTAAGTTGCTAGAAACCTGCAACATCGACATAATATGTCCAATATACCCCTGACTATAGTGAGATGCAGCCAGGTGAGTCGAGGTGGCGGCAGAGAGGGGAGGAGCAAGGGAGGGAGGAGAAGGAGGAGGATTTTCTCGGGTCAATCTATCTGGCCCTGTTCCTGCAGCCATTGCAAACCTTACCAATCTCAATACCACGTGTGCCGCAGCTTCCTCACCTCCAGCTGGACGAAAGACTTCGCAAACTTTTGCGACTGGTACGCACATCTGCTGAGGAAGTCTCCGACCGGGACTATCCACATCCACGTCCTCGGCAACATCGTCACTTCCAACCCGAAAAACGTGGAGTACATGTTCAAAACGAGGTTCGACAACTACCCGAAAGGGAAGCCTTTCACCGTGCTCCTCGGCGATCTTTTGGGCCGCGGGATTTTCAACGTCGACGGCGACATGTGGCGGTTCCAGCGCAAGATGGCCAGTCTGGAGCTAGGCAGCGTAACGGTCCGGTCTCAAGCGCTCGAGGTCGTCACCGCCGAGATTCAGTCCAGGCTGATCCCGCTCATGGCCTCCGTAACCGGGAACGACTCAGACGCCGGCATTTTGGATCTGCAAGACGTGTTCCGGCGATTCTCGTTCGACAACATTTGCAAATTCTCTTTCGGGTTGGACCCAGGTTGTCTCGAGCCGTCTCTGCCCATTTCGAAATTCGCCGACGCGTTTGACCTGGCCTCGAAGCTCTCCGCCGAACGCGCCATGACGTCATCGCCGGTGTTTTGGAAGATCAAGAGGTTTTTCAACGTCGGCTCCGAAAAGCAGCTCAAGGAAGCCGTGAGAATAATCGATGATCAGGCGAAAGAGGTGATCAAACAGCGTCGGGAAAAGGGCTATGTCGCCAAAAACGACCTCCTGTCGCGGCAGAGGAGAGGGAGAGAGAGAGAGGAGGGTAAAATTGTCATCTCAATACCTTGGTCTCATACATGTGTCAACATGTTAGCCACGTCAGCTACATAACGGGTTCACTTGACGACAAGGGCAAATCAGTCGAGAATTTAAAATATAGGGGTATACCAGTTTAAAAAAAAGAGTGAGGGACAAAACTGATTTTAGGTGTAAACTACAGGGTGTCACAAGTATTTAGCCCAAAAATAAATACCCGGGATAGGGCTATCACTAGGTAGAAATAAGAGAAATTCGTTGACCGGAACAACCGACACCGAAATTTTACCGAAATATCTTCATTTTTCACGGGTTGACGTATTTCACCGTTTCGGTCATATCTTATTTCACGACTTTTTTGCGTTTGAGGCCTCTACGTATACGTTGTCTTCAAAACGAAACTTAAACTCAACACTTATATAAAAAAGTTATACAACATTAGTACATATAACGTGAGTTTGGTGATCGGAGAAGAGGAACTGAAAACCGACCGTCAGATATGACCAACATAACGAATTACATAGGTGGGAAAAAATTCAGCTCCATTTGACAAAGATAAGGGCTCGATCCGTCCGGTCAATCGGCGCGGTCAAACCCCTAAACGGACGGAAACGGCTATTCGACCCTCCAAATCACGTAATCTGGCCGGACCTTCAACTGAGAATAGTTTCCAATCGACGAGACGCTGACGGGGCTATAAAAATAAAAAACATTACCTTAAAATTTAAATGTGCTTTATTTATTTTAATTATTCTGATTATCTTGGCCGACGAAATTAGGGTAATTCGTCGGCCAAGATAATACTTGGGCGACGATATTTGTTAAATTTGTCGCCCAAGAGTAAAAATAAAAAATCCTGTACAATGAAATTTAAATGTGTTTTATTTTATTTTAATTATTCGGATTACTCTTGGCCGACGAAAGTATGGTAATTCGTCGGCCAAGATAATACTTGGGCGACGATATTTGTTAAATTCGTCGCCCAAGAGTAAAAATAAAAAATCCTGTACAATGAAATTTAAATGTGTTTTATTTTATTTTAATTATTCGGATTACTCTTGGCCGACGAAAGTATGGTAATTCGTCGGCCAAGATAATACTTGGGCGACGATATTTGTTAAATTCGTCGCCCAAGAGTAAAAATAAAAAATCCTGTACAATGAAATTTTAATGTGTTTTATTTTATTTTAATTATTCGGATTACTCTTGGCCGACGAATTACTTTTATTTCGTCGGCCAAGTAAAAATAAAAAAATAAAATACTTAGGCGATGATATATTTGAGCTTCGTCGCCTAAGGATTAAAAAACTTAGGCGACGATATAAATATCTTAGGCGACGAAATATTGTTTCGTCGCCCTAGTTTCTATATTAGGCGACGAAATTTAGCCTTAGGCGACGATTTTATTTTCGTCGCTTAAAGTTGAACTTTAGGCGACGATTTTTTTTCCTTGGGCGACGATTTTTTTTTTCGTCGGCCAAGTTTTATCTTAGGCAACGAAAAAAAAAATTGTCGCCCGGTTTTTTTTGTTTCGTCACCCAAGACCCATTTTCTGGTAGTGACATCATCACAAAATCATCATTGTGGTATATACCATCAACACAATATTATAAATTACTTAACATATATATATATATATCTACTACTTAATTATAAACAACTTCATATATATTATATATCAAATCATCAACCAAATCGATCAACATATATGTATATATATACATCCAACATACGTACTCAAAATCAATTAACTCGATCACAATCAAAATCATATATCAACATCATCACAAAATCATCATGAACTCATATATATCATCAACAACTTCATACCATGCATATCAACACAATAATATTATAAATTAATTAACATATATATATATATATCTACTATTTATTAACAACAAATTAATTCATATATATTATCCATTCAAATCATCAACCAAATCGATCAACACATATATATATACATCCAACGTACTCAAAATTAATCAACTCAATCACAATCAAAATCAATAAACTCAATTAATCACACTTAAAATCGATCAACTCAAATAAAACTCAATTAATCAACATATATATACATATACGTACCTATATATGGCTCCACAAACTGATTATGGACAGATTTCGACAACACCCAAACTTTTTCTCCCCTTTTTTCTTCTCCCGTTTTTTTTCCAGATGAGCTGCTGCTGCCCAGATCCGCAAATATAAAGCACTTTAGCCAACGACTATTAATTTCCTCGGCTAAACTTTTAAATATTTCGTCGGCCATAGTTTGTGAACTTTTGCCGACGAAATAAATTCTTTAGCCGACAAAAGTTTTTTTCGTCGGCTAAAGTTTACCATAGTGGACGAAAATTTAACTTAGCCAACGAAAGAAAATTTTGTCTGTTAAAGTGGACTTCATAGCCGATGAAAATTTAACTTAGCCGACGAAATAAAATTTCGTCGGCTAAATGCTTCGTCGGCCTGGTTTTTTTTTTTTCGTCGGCTAAAGCCTTTCTTCTGGTAGTGTCTTAGAATTAATGGGTTCATATTAAGGCTGGGCATAAAACCCGCGGGCCGGAAAAAAACCGAGAAAACCGACCCGACCGGGCCGGTCCGGGCCGGTTTTTATGTTCAAATTAAGCGTGTTTTGGCGGGCCGGTCCGGTCCTTACATCAGCCGGTCCACTCCCGGTCCCGATTATTTTACAATAGTAAAACCCGGAATAACCCGATATAGTAATTAGTAAATCTAAATAGTAAATAGTAACTAGTAACTAGTAAAAAACTAAAGGTAACAATTAAAAACCCTAAAGGTAAAAATCAAAAACTGTTTCTCACTTTCTCTTCGACTCTTCTGAGTCTTCTCCAGTTCTCCAGTAAAGCTCGCTGCCTCGCACTCTCGCTGTCTCGCAGGGGTCGCAGGCTCGCAGCCCACAGTCGCTCCGCCCGCCGTTCTCTTCCGCAGCCCGTAGTCGCTCCGCCCGCCGTTCTCTTCCGCAGTCGCTCCGCCCGCCGTTCTCTTCAGCACCGGACCGGACAGCCACCACGCCGCTCCGCGTCGTCCACCAGCCTTGTTTTCAACTCGTAATGATTCTCAACTGCCAGTCTGCCACTCCTTCAGGTTCGTCTCAGTTTTCAACTCGTAATGATTCTCAATTTGAATGTTGATTATTGTTGTCTTGTACTCTGTTGAAAGCTTGAAATGTTAAATCAGTTGAATGTTGAATTTTCGATTTGAGTTATTGAGTATCTGGAAACTGCAATTGAACTCATTGAACTGAGTACGTATTTGGTATTTTATAATTTTTATTTGTAGAGATGTCAAGCTCATCCGAATCATGCTCTATCGGTTATCATTCATGGGATGATGATTCTGATAGAGAAATTGAAGCAGTTGATGATGAAGATGAAGCTCCGGTGGAGCAAGTACAAGCTGCTGAAACAGGGAATGATTTGGGTGCAACTCAAGGTCAGCAACTTGGGAATGAGAAAGCTCCAATAGAAGTGGAAGGTGTAGAAGAAGTAGCAGCAGCAACTCAAGCTTCTGCGCCAAGAAAGAGAAGAAGAAGGGGTACTTCTGCAGCAACCGGGACTTCCAGAAAAAAATCCATTGTGTGGAATCACTTTGAGAAGCATAAGAAACTTCTTTACACTGAAAAGGATGGGAAGAAGGTAGCCGCTGGGCATGAACAGATCGCAATTTGCATACATTGTGGAGGTGAGTTCCAAGCAGATTCTACTTTCAATGGAACTAGCTCTTTGTTGAGACACATACAGAAGGTTTGCAAGATGTATCCGGGTAGGGAGGTTGTTGATGAAGGCCAGCAGAACTTGGTTGGTGATGGTGAAGAAGATGAGAAGTTAACACAGCAACAACCATGGTCCAATGATCGTTGTATTAGAGCAGCTTGTGAGATGATAGTGATCGATGAGCTTCCATTCAGCCATGTGGAGAAAGAGGGGTTCAGACATTTCTGCAAGGTGGCTGTCCCTAAATTTATTCCGCCGTCAAGAAGAACGATAGTGAGGAGTTTCTGGGAGCTGTATGATGAGAAGAAACTTGAGCTTAAGAAGATATTGAGTAGTCATAGAGTGTGCTTGACGACGGATACATGGACTTCAATTCAGAACATCAATTATATGGTGTTGACAGCGCACTTCATAGATGCTAACTGGAATTTGCACAAGAGAATTATAAATTTTTGTGTGATTCCAAATCACAAAGGTTCTACTATAGGAAAGATCATAGAAACTTGCTTGCTAAGGTGGAAGGTTGATAAGGTGTTGACGATTACAGTGGACAATGCAAGTGCAAATAAGGTAGCCATCGATTATATAGTAAAGAAGATGATGGGATGGCAGAACCCTCCGTTGTTTGAGGGAATATATGTCCATGTGAGGTGTTGGGCACACATATTGAATCTTATAGTGAGAGCTGGTCTGATCATCATAGATAGGAGTTGTGCTGCCATCCGGAATGCAGTGAAGTATGTTAGAAGCAGTTCTAATAGGAAAGATTGTTTCTTGAAGTGTATTGAGAAGGAGACATTACAAGGAACCATTCAGAGTAAAAGAATACCTGCGCTGGATATTCCAACAAGATGGAATTCTACCTTTCTAATGCTTGACATAGCCTTGGAGGTGAGACCTGCTTTTGATAGAATGGCTGACGAGGAACAAAGCAAGTATAGAGATTACTTTGATGAAGAAGAAGAGGAGGAGGAGGAGGAGGAAGATGAAGCTGAAAATTCTGAAGTACGAGTGCAGTCAAAACAGAAAAGAAGCAGAGTTGGGCCACCAAAAGCTGAAGATTGGGAAAAGGCTGAAGTATTTGTGAAGTTCCTGAGAGTTTTTTACGATGTGACAATGAGGATGAGTTTACAAAAGCACCCCACTGCTCATAAAGCTTTTCATGACATTGTTGCAATACAATCAGAGATTAATGCTCTTTTTGTGGATCTGGAGTTGATGGATGGAAGTGCAACCCAAGCTATAATGATGGAGATGGCAGGGAAGATGCAAGCAAAGTTTAGAAAGTACTTTGGGAGGATTGAAGACATGAACCAGTTAATGTTGGTAGCCTTGGTCTTAGATCCCAGGTTCAAGTTGAAGAATATTGGTCATGTATGTTTAACAGAGATGGGATATAGTGCTTCAGAAGCAAAGGCCAAGGTTAGTGAAGTGAAAGAACTGTTGGTGTCTTTAACTGACTTGTATAGAGCATCAGCCAATCCCTCTGCATCAAAGGATACTTCCAAGAGCAGCACTGCAGCAAGTTCGGTTTCCTGTAGCACAAAAGGGACAGCCACATCCACATCATCTCATTCAAAGCATGTGAAACTGAAACCGGCTGGGAAGATGGCTGATATGTTATCCAGTTGGCAAAAAGCATTAGTTGAATCCGATGAAGTACTTGTTGAGAGTGAAGTAGATCGATACCTACTTGATCCAATTGAACTTCCTCCACCAGAAGAAGCACACATTTGGAACATACTTTATTGGTGGAAGATAAATGGGTGCAAATATCCAAACATTGCTCTTGTAGCAAAGGATTTTCTTGCTATCCAAGTTAGCTCAGTACCTTCTGAATCCTCATTTTCTACTGGTGGTAGAGTGATTGACCCTTTTAGGAGTTCGCTAACTCCTAAAACCGTGGAGGCTCTAATTTGCTTGCAAAATTGGATTAAGAAAAAAGATCAATCAGAGATTGAATATTATCCAAGCCAACAAGAGATTGAGTTCTATGAAAAGATAGAAAGAGGTAACCATTTTAGTTGTTAGTTGTTACATATTATTTCATACTTAATACTTAGTTACTTACTAACTTATATTATCACTTATGTACATTATTTAAACTTTGCTGATGTAGATGAGGCCAAGCGAAAAGCAAAGGAAAAGGCAGAAAAGGGCAAGGGAAAGCAAAGGATTGTGGTTGAAAGTGAAGATGAAGCACCGGTGGAGATTAAGGCAACTTTACCAACTAAGAGAGTGAAAGGAAACACATCCAGTAAAACAACTTCAGTTGCTCCTGTAGCTGTTCCCCCAGCCACTACTGATGCTGGAACTTCCAAGCGTGAGCCTCCTAGAGTGATGAAAATGATGCTTGCTTCCAAGAAATCAAAAGGTATGTGTTGCACGCTTTACATAATAATGTAATATAATGTATGCTACTGTGTTGGAAAGAAGCTTTAAGTGTGTTGCTAAGTGTGTTGGAAAGAAGCTTTAAGTGTGTTGCTTTAAGCTTTAAGTGTATTCTACAGTTCTATTGTCTAAGTGTGTTGCTAATTTGCTTTATATGTTTGCTGTTTTTTTTTTTCAATTAGGGAGAAGATGAAAATGAGTTGCTAGAAAGTGGAGGGTGGACTGGCTTGAGCCTTGAGGCTTGAGCAAAGATCAATTGATCATTGTTTTTTAACTCCTTTTATTTTCTTGAAGACTTGAAGTCTTGAACTGTTTGGTACTTTGGTTATTGTCTCTTTGAAGTTTGAAGTTCAAACTTTGAACACTTAAACAGTTAAACTCTTTGGATTATTTGGTTATTTTGAACCCTTATGTAGTTGTGTACTTGTGTTGGATAACTTGGATTGTTGGATAAATAGTTTAAGACTTCCAGAGCTGTTGGATTTTTAATTTTGCTCACTTAGTTGTGTTGGATTGTTGGATAATTTATGATGTACACTGTCCAGGTTTTCATATTGAGAGAATGAAAAGTCTGAAATTGTGGGCTAGGACCGAAAAGCCCGACAAACCGGACCGGTCTTAACTGGGCCGGGCTTTTACCGGGCTCAAGATTTTATAGGAAAAAACCGGTTCTAACCGGGCCTAGAGATTTTAAGAACAAAACCGGCCCGAACTGATGTGTGCCGGTCCGGTCCCGGGCCCGTAAAGAAAATGGCCGGGCCTAGCCCGAGCCCAGCCTTAGTTCATATAATGAAAAAGTTCATATAATGAAAAAGTTGTTGAAGTCATATTACAGAATGCTCCAAAAAATGCTTCCTACACATCGCCAACGATTCAAAAGCAGATATTAAGCATTTTCAATACGAGTGAAAAAGGTGATTCAAGAAGAAATTGGTGATTCAAAATTTTGCATAATTGTTGATGAAGCTCGTGATGAGTCAAAGAAGGAACAAATGACTATAGTATTTAGATTTGTTGACAAAGAAGGTTTTATTCGGGAGCGATTTTTTGGGCTTGTGCACATCTCAGACACCAAGGCAGCAACATTACAAAATATGTAATACCCCGGAAATTTAATATTAGTTTCTAATGTTATTTTGGAATTTTTTAAGTAAGAGTTGTATGATTTTGTGGTTTAGTGAGTGGACTGGAAGTAGTCAAGTTTTTATTTCCGTAGAAATGCTTTATTTTGAAGGGTCAAGAGTTGACTTTTTAATCTATTGGGTTTCTCAGAAAACTTTCTTCACGAAAGTTGTAGAGCACGACGATACGAGTTCGTAGACATGTGGCACGCGTAAAAGAGACTTCGTATGAGGAAGTTATGGTCAGCAGAAGTTCGTGGTTTTCGAGAATTTTTAGTATAACTAAAAAAAAAAGTGTAGGCTTCTTTTCATTTTTTTTCCGGAACCATTTCTTCCCTCTTCTCTTTCTCTCCCACGCCTCACCTTGGGTATCTGAGTTTTCCAGCCGACCCGACCCGGACCCGGCTTCCCGACCTGACTTTTCCGGCCAACTCCGGCCGACCCAGACGACTGCACCGGTCGGGTTCTCTTCCTCTCCTCCGTCCGAGCTGCCCTGTGGTGGTGACTTGCACCGTTTCAACCCCGAATCGGTGACCCGAAGCTCGGGTTAGAGACCCGGTCGGGTTTCAGACCTCCGGCGGTGGCGACAAGGCGGGAGACTGGTCGGGATAGAAGGTCCTTGACGTCCTGGTTTGACTTCTAGTGGTCTTGAAGCTAGACTCTCGGTGTAGATTGGTGGTGGTGGAATTCGACGTTCCCGGCGAGTTTCCGGTGACTTCCCGGCCGTTTTGGTTTCGACCTCAGGTATGGAAGTTGCTCTCCTTTCTCTGAGCTATACTTTTGGTGTTGGAAGTTTGTCGGTTTTCGAAGGTTAGTGGGGTGGCGCGTGGGGCCCACGCGCAGTCGCTAGGGGCAGCGCGTAGCGGCGCGTCCGTAGGTGGTTGTGGTGTTTGTGTTGTTGGTTAGGTAGTACTTGTTGATACGATCATGTTGATTTGTGGTTTGTAGGTTTTGGTTACCGATGATGCATGCTAAGGTTTCCCTCTTGAATGCTAGGTTTCGTTCGGTTTCCATTTTTAAGTATATCTAATTTTTAGAAATCTGGTTTGTGGTTTTATAGGTTGTGTAGGTTGTTCAGGCGACCTTTTTGAGGTATAGGGAGAGATTTTGTCTCGAGTGACAAGTTTGTTGGTTAGGACTTGAGTTTTGGTTCGAGTCGGTTTATGCTGTTTTTGTTTGTTACTAAGTGGAGATTCTATTCTAGGTGGTTGACGATACGTGTTCGCATCTTGCCTTTTTGCTAAGAGAAGACGCAGCAGGAGTTTTTGTTTAAGGTGAGTAAATCTCACCAAGGTTCACTTTTGAACCTAATGATATAATGATAATGATGATGATGGTGGTTTTATTATTATTCTTTTAATTGTTTTTAAAAATATATGAGCTTGATCGCCAACGGCTCATAGGTAAATTAAAAACAAGTCTTCTTTATATTGTGATGTTGAGAATAATAATGTGAGATATATCATGTTGTTGACGATAATAATTGTGATAATGTGTTGTGAGGTTAATGTTGGGAAATTTATTATGATTGTTTTGATATTAAATAGCCAAACCGGGTTCCAAGCCTTTAATCGGGTGATTGGTTGCGGTTCTGATGCTATTTATCATTTTTATTGTTATGATATTAGACAGTCAAACCGGGATTCCAAACCTTTGGCCGGGTGATTGGATACGGTTAGGAATAGAGCTCTAGTCCGTCTGTCAGTGTAGGTCATGGGAGATACTTGAAGGTATCTGGGACCCATGGGTACACATTTTGTTGTTGTAGGTCATGAGGGGTATTTACTAAATATCTGGGACTCATGGGTACATGTCTTGTTAATGTGTGGTTTTTATTCATTTATCAAAATTTATTTGGATGTGTTAAATTGTTGGATGTGATAAATGTGGAGTTTACTTTGAGTTTACTCATACGGGCTTTTTAGCTTACCGGGTTTGTTATTCTACAATCCCGGTGCACCAATTCTTGGTGTAGGGGTTAGACCTGCAGGTGAGGATCAGCAGGGTTGAGGTGGAGGAGTAGTGGTAGAGTTTTCCCTATTTTTGTCAGACTCTGTATTGTTTTAAAATTGAGTAGATTGTATTAAAATCATGAGATTGTTCTCATGTTCTTGTTTTGCACGTTATGTAATAAACAAGAAAGTGTAATATTATTTCAGTAATAGATTTTGTAGAAATTTCTATTCTGTAATTGAGTTTTGTTGTTGTTGTTTGTTGTGGTTGTTGTTGTTGCCGTTATGTTGTTGTTGCCAACAGGTTGGGATGTTAAAATTTTAAGTTAGATCATGCCAAATTTTTTGAAAATTCCATTCAAAAATTGGGGTGTGACAAAATATATATTTAGTATTATCCAATCACAGTTTAGATGTCCAAAACATTCGAGGTCAATGATATGATGGTGCCAGTAATATGCGAGGTGAGTGGAATGGGCTACAAGCTTTGATTTCAAACGATTGTCCTTATGCTTACTATGTTCATTGCTTAGCACATAAATTGCAATTGGCTTTAGTAGCAGCATCAAGAGGAGTTATTCATATTCAAAAGTTTTACACTCAATTGACTTTTATTGTCAATATTCTTGGTGCTTCGTGCAAGCGTAATGATGAATTTTAAATCGCTCAAGAAGAAGAGATAGAGTATTTGACTTCAATTGATGAACTCGAGACCGGAAGAGGACTCAACCTAATTGGAACCTTGCAGCGTGCTGGAGATACTTGTTGGAGTTCACACTTCAGATCTATTTCTAGTTTGAGAAAAACGTTTGTCCCAGTTTGTCAGGTTCTTATAAACATAATTGATGAAGGGAAAAATAATCAAGCAGGAGATGCAGATGCAGCTTATGAGTCAATGACAATGTATCAGTTTGTCTTCATCTTACATCTCATGGAAGAAATTATGGAGAATACTAATGAACTTTGTCTGGCTTTACAAAGTAAATCCCAAGACATTTTAAATGACAGGAGACTCGTTTCTGCTACTAAAGCGTTCCTTCAAAAGTTGAGAGATGATGGATTTGATGGTATATCTAGCAAGGCAAAATCATTTTGCGAGGCATGTAAAATAGAGATACCAGATATGAATGTTTGTTATGTTAGAAGAGGAAGTCGAGCTCTCAAAGATAATTGGACGGTTCTGTGTTATTACCAAGTAGATATATTTTATGCTGCCATAGATTCTCAATTGCAAGAACTAAATTACCGGTTTAACGAGCGTTCTGTAGAACTACTTATTCTAAGTTCAGCTTTGGATCCTAGTGAAATAAAGGGTTCATTGAAGATAGAGAACATATGTCAATTGGTAGAAAAATTATATCCACAAGACTTTGCAGACCATGAGAAGCTGCAACTCAAGAAGCAACTTGAATTTTTTGAGTATGATGTAGTTCGAGATGAAGAGTTCAAAAGTCTTTCAACTATTTCTGATATATCTCAGTGGTTTGTGAGAACTAGAAGATCAAGAACATATTCGCTTGTTTATAGGGTGATTGTGCTTGTCCTTACTCTTCTAGTGTCTCCAGCAACTATGGAGCGTTCGTTTTCTGCTATGCGTATAATCAAAACAAGGCTTCATAACCATATAGATAATAACTTCCTTATAGACTCATTACTAATGTACATTGAGAAAGAGACTGCAGAAAAATTCGACATCAACTCAATAGTAGATGACTTTTGAGATATGCAGGAACGCCGAGTTTTGTTTTGATATATGGCTAATTTGAAGTTGTATTTTATTGTTTTTGGATTAGATTTTATTTTTAAGTTAGGAAGTATTCATGTTTTATTTTTAACTTAATGTACAATAATTCAGTTTATACAATCTAATAATCAATATATATATATATATATATATTTTAACGATTGACACTTTATATGTGAACCCCCAAGATGAATTCCTGGCTCCGCCACTGACAGTCATAGTATTTTTTCGTCTTTGTATAATATATTTTTCACATGTGATAATATTTTTCAAAACTGAATTATGGACATCTCCATATTTGTTAGACATGTACATGTTACATGTTTGCTTTGACGTTTCATAAATTAAGAAGCGATCGATAGATGATTCTGATTAATGTTAATTAATCCTACATTGTAAGATAAGCCTTTGAAAAATAGGGTAGCGAGCGCACGGTTTTACAGATGAGGACGTCCTCACTATGAAAATTGCACCTATATAAATGTTTATATTTCTTTTCCTAGGAATATTTTTTACTCTAAATAAATTGTCGTGTACGTGTGTATAACTGTAATGCATATATATAATGTATAATCAAGATTAGAGAAAGAAGAGATATCCCTATAGATTAAGACAGGATTGGCTTTATTGTTTTAGATTTTAGTCCATTGATGGCAATAGCACATCACGTAAAAGTTAGGTGTGGGACGAGGAGCTAGATACCGGATGGTGCCGGTTACAGACGGCCATAAACAAACAACCTCCCCAGCCGGCAATCTCATAAATTGGCAGCTCACACTACCCAGATAGCATGCATAAATTAATTAAATTAGTTTCTTAATTTATTAATTAATATTTTCCTCCTTACGTACGTGATTCCTTTATAAGCCTCCTAAGCTGGAGGACTAAGTCATTGATCTCCTCCATCTCTGAAATTTCTCAAACAATTCTCCTTCATCTTGATCGCTCTCAGAAATGGCCAAGTTATCACATCAGAACCAGAAAGCCAATGGAAATAATAATGCAACTACTACTGCTGCTGCTGCTGTGAATAATGCAAATGCAGTTAATAAAACTGCAGTCACGAAGGTGAAACGAACGAGGAGAAGTGTGCCGAGAGACTCCCCGCCTCAACGCAGCTCCATTTATCGAGGCGTCACAAGGTTCATACACACCTATATATAATGCATACAGATTGGTTCTTATTAAATAGTTCTCTAGCTTCATGCTAAGTTTCTGGGTTCGTTTTCCTTCAACCTCCTAATTCGATCATTCCTAGCTCAACTACGTTTTCTCTGCGGTTACTTGTTCAGGCACCGATGGACTGGCCGTTATGAGGCTCATCTGTGGGACAAAAATTGCTGGAATGAATCACAAAACAAGAAAGGCCGTCAAGGTTAGCAATATCATCTACATGATTACTATTTATTTTTCATGCAGTAGTAGTGTAGTGCTTCTTGTAAATTTCTCATGAATTCAATTCCTAAATCCTAATAATCTTTATTTCCTTCTTGGATTCGTGCTGCTGCTGTTTTATGCTTGGAATGTTACACAACTGCAGTATACCTTGGTGAGTTTTCATTTCTACTATATTAATCTAAAGAAAGAGCGATCAAAATATATCTTTCTTGACTGAAGCTTTTGGTACGTAATCATTTTATCAGGAGCATATGATGATGAAGAAGCTGCAGCGCATGCTTATGACTTGGCAGCGCTTAAGTACTGGGGTCAAGATACAATTCTCAACTTTCCGGTAATTTGTTTATCAGTTTATGGAATCTTTTTCACTTTGTTTTTCAATAGAATTTGTATTTATGCTCATATAATTTTGGAAACGATCGATCTTGCAAATATTATCGAGGAAATTCTGAACTTGTTATATATATTTGATTTTTCTGATTGTAGTTAGCGACATATCAAAAAGAAATGAATGATATGGAAGGCCAATCAAGAGAGGAATATATTGGATCCTTGAGAAGGTAAATCTCTTCATTTATCTAAGAGTATAACTCAAAATTGGCTGCTTTATTTCTAACGGTGGTAATCAATTTGCAGGAAGAGCAGTGGTTTTTCTCGTGGAGTTTCTAAATATAGAGGTGTTGCTAGGTATGTTTCTTCTCGCCAAAGACATAATGTTAGTTCTTTTTTTGTCTGAAGAAAGAATTCTATTATGCTGCGGAAAATACATTCAAAGTGACAAAATGCAGCCTCCATGTTACAAAATTCCAAATATTTTCTTTATTTGTATGTATATTGCTTCTTAACCCAATATGAGAGTTAGTTCATCTGCGTAATATGATCCATAAAGACAAATAATGAGGCTCATAATGGAAATTTATAAAAATACGATGAAAATTTGAGTTGTAATCTTGTTTTATTTCATTATTGAGCAGACATCATCATAATGGAAGATGGGAAGCTCGAATTGGCCGGGTCTTTGGAAACAAGTATCTCTATCTCGGGACATATGGTATGTTTCCACACAAACAAAAACATTAATTGAAAATTGATAAAGAACAAACTTATAATTCTGAATGAAAATAACAAATCAAGCCTGTAAATATTTTTCTTCTAATTTTGGATTTACCTACCTAAGGATGATCGATGAAAGTTTGTAACTGACAAAAATTAAGAATAATATTGGACTATATATATATATATATTTTTTTTTCTGAACCTTGGCTTTTTCCATATTTTGTAAGGGAAATTGTTCAAACAGTGTCCAAACTTTTAAAGAAGTAAAATTTTGGTATCTCAATTTTAAAAAACTTCATAATTAATGATATCTCACGTTCTTAACCCGACCGAAGATATGTATTTAGAGCTGTTAACTCCGTTAAAGTTACTAACGACATTCATATTTTTGTCATAAAATGACTAATTTAACCTTTGTTTTTCTGTTTATGATAATCTTTCTTTTATATATTTAGAACAAAAAAACACTATAAATTTTAAAGCTAGTTTTTAGTTTTGAAAAAGTGAACACTTTCTTATTATTAGTTTGCATCTAAACCCAGAGAATACCAAAAAGCAAAACAGAGAGAAATCAGAGAACGCAAGACTTCTCTCTCCAACTCAAATTCTCAAAGGAATAGCCACCAGAAAAGAAAATTACGAATAACTTGTTTGCCTTTTGTTCAATTCGATCACAGTTGGATTTTCTGATCTCTTTTTGGATGGGTCTAGTTTTGCTTCTTATGTTGGAGATTTTGGTTGTTGCTCCGGCATCGAAAGGAATTGAATCTTCATCCGGGTTATCTTTCTTGCTATTGTTTTAGAAACGGGTCGCTTAATTATATATGTCGTTTGGTTGCTTTGGCTTGATTTTGCTAATAGATTTGTATAGAATTCAAGTTCTCGCCGGAATCTAAGTTTCGGTTGAAATTTGGGTGTGTGTGTGTATATATATATAGGTTCATTTGGACGAAGTCAAGATTAAGTTTTTCCGTCTTAGTAGCAAAGTTCAAAGAACATCCAACCATGATTAGCATGGGCATGAGAGGCAAAAAGATCCAGTAACTGAAATATGCAGCTTTTCAGATTTTTATGGCTGAGGACTTATATAAATTGATGTATGCCAAGATTCTCATCCTTTACCATAGATATAGCAGATATAAAACATAATTGATTTACAAGTCAAGATTTTGGGTGAGTTTTTGAAATCGTTGGTGTTGTATACAGCCATCGTCTATATTCCATATGAATATGAGAAAAATAGAGAGATGAGATGTGAAGAGAAGAGCAGAGAGAGAGAGAGTACTCTGTTTCTCCTACCTTTTTTATATTATTTTTTTAACACACTATTTTCATTGGAATAGCTTAAATAATGTTAGGTTCCTGTATGTTAATTTTTCATTGAAAGCTTTTGGAAACTAAAAAATAGAAGAAAAAATGTTCAGTTTTCAGTTTCTTAACCGGATAAATGACTCTAGATACAAAAATAGCCTTCAATTTTCAGTTTTTTAACCGGATAAATGACTCTAGATACAAATCTTCTGTCTAGTTAAGAACGTGAGATACCATTATGAAGTTTTTCAAAGTTAAGATATCAAAACTTTATTTCTCTAAAATGTCGGACAATGTTTGGACAATTTTTCCATTTTATAAAGAACTCATGCATAATTAAAGAGACTTATTGATTCATGATCAAATGTAACTTTAATAATCTATTTAATTATTTGCAGCTACCCAAGAAGAGGCCGCTACAGCATATGACATGGCAGCTATCGAGTATCGTGGTCTCAATGCAGTAACCAACTTCGATCTCAGCCGTTACATCAAATGGCTAAAACCAAATGGTCCTAACAATGACATTATTGGCCAGGCAATAACTAACCCTACAACTGAAGCTAAATTGGTCGGAGATGTAACCCAAAACCCTAATGAGCAAGACCAAACTGGACTAGGTTTCTTCCACAACCTTGCATATAGTCCTCCCGAAGAAACCATGATGGTTCAGCTTCCTCGGTCGACCACTGCTACATCAGCCCTAGGGCTCCTACTTCAATCATCAAAGTTCAAGGAGATGATGGAGATGACCACGGCCACTGACAGTTCATTGATGATCATGACATCGTCGTCAACGCCGGAACTGCCCCAATGTACGTTTCCCGACGACATACAAACTTACTTTGATTGCCAGGATTCTACTAGCTATGGAGATGGAGACGATGCTATGTTCAATGAGCTCAACTCATTCATACCATCCATGTTTCAATGCGATTTCACCGTCTAGATTGATCGAAGAGCTAGCTATTATTATTTTGGGATTCTATTGAAGTAACTAGCTATAGGGTTCTAATTTTGTTTTGTGAATACGCATGGAAAGGTCCATCCATGTTCGAGATCATGCATGGCGCGCTAGATCGAGCAATGATGGACAAGAGAGCAAATTATTTTGGAGAGTGAAATTTCACTATTGATCATCATCATATGTGGGAGCGTAAGCTAATTATTATTTGGTTAATCTAATTTCATTTCTTCTGGAGAATAAATATTGTTTATCATTTTTTTTTATCAATAATAACTATTCATCCCTTCCCCGGGTATGTAATCAATTTCATTGTTATCAATAAATTATTCATCTTCGTTTGGTTCAAATTTCCTTTAGATGTGTTTCTTTTTCTTTGAGAAATTATGTTTTTTTTTATCCAAGAACGTTAATTTTTATTGAACATAACTTGAGAGTAAGTACACAACATGAACATGATACACCCACGGGGGCTATCCTGTGAAACTACCTAGTAAACCTACCCCTAGTAGACATTACACAACCTCTGTGCTGAAGACAATACACTACCAGGATAAGTACTTTAGCCGACAAAAAATTTTCGTCGGCCTGTTAAAAAAATTCGTCGGCTAAAATCTTAGCCGACGAAGGTTCGTCGGCTATAGTGTCGTCGGGAAAGGGTCGTCTGTGATGACTTTAGCCGACGACACACAAAATATCGTCGGCTAAGGTATGGACTATAGCCGACGAAATAATGTTGTCTGCTATAGTCCAGACTTTAGCCGACGACATTATTTCGTCGGCTATAGTCCATACCTTAGCCGACGAAATAAAGTTGTCTGCTATAGTTCATACTTTAGCCGACGAATTGTTTGTCG
This sequence comes from Fragaria x ananassa, assembly GCA_034370585.1. Taxonomy (NCBI): domain Eukaryota; kingdom Viridiplantae; phylum Streptophyta; class Magnoliopsida; order Rosales; family Rosaceae; genus Fragaria; species Fragaria x ananassa. Next base: position 8,349,857 of record CP139760.1, read on the forward strand.
GCTATAGTCTATACCTTAGCCGACGACATTTTGTGTCGTCGGTTATCTTCCAAACTTTAGCCGACGAATAATTTAAAATATTCGTCGGCTAAGGGTTGTAATAAAAAATATAAAACACCTATGGCCGACGAAATATAGTATATTTCGTCAGCTTTATAGGGATTTAGCCGACGAATTAAAGCATATTTCATCGGCTAAAACTTATTTTTTTTTAAAAAACTTTAGCCAACGAATTAAGGCTTTTTTTGTCGGCTATAAGTCCATTCCAGTAAAAAAAAAACCCCGAAATTTCTGAATTACCATTCCAAGCAAGCTGCAAAATACACCAAAACAATTCCATATAACCAACAACAAACACATAAAAGTATATATCAACTACATAAAAGTATCAATTACATAAAAGTATCAAACACATAAAAGTATATATCAACTACATAAATTTTATATCGTCTAAATTAAAGTCTTTTTCTGGGGGCTGCTGCGGAGGTTGCGGCGGCTGGGGTAGCAGCATGGGCGGAGGCGGAAGTCCGTGAATCTGGGCAGCTGTAAACTCCTGCATGTACTAGAACATCTGCTGCTGCTGGGCCTGCTGGATGGCATGTATCTCGGCAACATAGGCTGCCTGCGCGGCATTAAAGGCTGCCTGCGAGGCAATATAGGCTGCCTGCGAGGCAGCCTGAGCAGCTTGCTGTTCTCGTAGTCTCTGAACTTCCGACTCTAGCTGAGTTGTCTTGTTGATCGTGGACGTGGTCCTGCTGCTGGTCGAGGCTGCCTTTCGTTGAAATCCTGGAGTGGTCTTCAGGACCCCTTCGCCTCTCTTTCCTAGACCCCGGCAGTAGAAGTTGTTTGCTCTCGGTGGGAAGGCTGTGCCCATGATCCTCGCCCCAATCGTCTGATCCGAAGTGTCGATCCGGGACATGGCTTCGGACATCTCTTCCTCCTGCGTGTCCGGCCATGTCTCCCTTACTACGGCACTCATGACCTCGTCACTAGCCTCCCTCACTCTCGCCTATATGGATAGGAAAAAAATTATTAATTAAAATTTTTACATAAATTTAAAAATTTTAAAACGTAAGGTGACTTACAATATCCTCCTGGGAGTCAGGATATGCCCTCTCGTACGTATAGACGTACGGGTTGACTTCTGGATGTTCCCTGACCGTCTCGTCCATGAAGACAGCGAACGGTCTAGAACCGGCATGATGGTTCCTTGTGTTGCGTTGCCGGTTCTGAGCGTTCACCCGGGAAACCGCCTTCAAAGAAAAAAGTAAACTATTAGTAAAATATTTTAAAACGAACGTACTTAATTTTAAATTAACTAACTAATTTATTTAAATACCTCTTTACGAGGGTTGTTGAATTCTGATGTCAGAAGCCAACGCCACTCGTACTCCCTGTACTGGAACTCAGCAGGGGTACCAGAACGTGTGTTCCCGTGCGTAGTCCAATGGGTCCGCAGCTCGTTCTTCCACTCCTTGTACCTACATATACAACAAAAATATTAAAAATATTATTAATATCACATACAATTTTGTTTTTCATTAACTTCCCAACGTACCTTCCCCCATGCACAACGTCGGCCCAGCTGTCCCTCAGGTGCTCGGGAACCTCAAACCACACATGCATTTAACCGTTTATTAGTTTAGCTTTTCGAGAAATCAACAATTTGATACATAATATTATTTTGTAAACTCACCGACATCGCGTTGTGGACCATGTCATTAACCTCCTGCGGGACCTCGCCCCAGTCGGACCACAACATAGGGACTCTATCCCTAATGAGAGCTCCCACGTGGCCAGAGTACGTCCTCGACTTCCCGTCCGATACTACGTGGCCATCCCCGTCAGTATCGATGACGATCCTCCCCACGGTACCCACCATCTTCTCGAGGGCCTTCCCTGTGACGGGGGCTCTCTTCTTCTTTGTGCCTATCACATGATTCGGCCAAATTGATTATTAAAATATATATGACCCTTTATAAATAATCATGCATCACTGATTACCTGAGGAGCTCGCGACGGATTCCGGCTCTGTCGCCGATGATGATACCTTCGCAGAAATAAGAGGCGTATCAAAAGGCACGAACCGGTACGCCGCTGATGGAGCCACTGGCGGGGGCAGTGGATAAATCGGCGTCCCTGAGCCATCGACTACAGGTAACGCCGGTATCATTCGCGGAAGGAACAGATGAGGTGGCGGCATCTGTACCCCAGATGACCCATTATCCAAAGAAGTAGGACCCGGAGTGGGCGCCCGGTGTATCTTGAGCATACGGGGTGCAGACACCTCCGTCTGGGTCTGAGGCCACAAAGGCCTCGAGGAACGAGGGATGGCCGCCTGCCTCGATGAAAGGGGCACCTCCGGCGCCGTCTCTAGAAGACTCGCACGCCTGGCTGTCATCTGGCCCTGAAACGTCGTTTGAGGGTTGCTAGAGGTTCCTTTAGACGATTCGGACCTTTGGCCCTTCGAACTTTTCTTCGATCGAAAAAAGCCGCTCATCCTATTTAAAATATTAATCTAAGGCTTTAGATTATTTTGTCTTTATTGTATAAAAAATTATACATGTTTAAAATTATACTTATTCAATAAATAGATATACATAATTAATAATTACATAACAATATATATATAGATATACTTAATTAACATAGCATAAAAGTAAATTCGAAATCAAAAATAACTTCATACCAATATATATATATATATAGATATACTTAATTTATAATTACATAACAATATTATATATATCAACATCATCATAAATTAACTAACATATCATAAAACTAAATTCGAAATCAAAAATAAATTAACACATATATTCAAACATAAGCACATAAACTAAGATAATTAAATTAACACATAATTAAAATAGCACAAATTAAATTAACAAAAATAAAATTAACACAAATTAAATTAACATAAATTAAAGTAACACAAATTAAAATAACACAAATTAAATTAACACAAATTAAATTAACACAAATTAAATTAACAAAAATTAAATTAACACAAATTAAACCTTGGAGACCGGGAGATCGGGGGAGGAGGGAGGAGGTGGAGGTGGAGACCGAGAGAGGGAGGGAGGAGACCGGAGGAGGCGGAGACGGGAGATCGGAGGGAGGGAGGAGGGAGGAGACCGGGAGGGAGGGAGGAGGGAGGAACGGTCATGAAAAAATTGCAGAACTAAGGGAGGAGGCTAGGGTTTCGCAGTTAAACCCGAAAACTTTAGCCGACGAAATAATTTGTTCGTCGGCTAAAGATACAAATTTCGTCGGCTATACACCAATTCGTCAGCTAAACCTTCTAAACTCGTCGGCTAAAACTTTGAAATTCGTCAGCTAAACTTTAAAAATTCATTGGCTAAACCTTTGAAATTCGTCGGCTAAACCTTTGAAACTCGTCGGCTAAACCTTTGAAATTCGTCGGCTAAACCTTTATACATTTGGCATGTTGTGATTGTGATGATCAAACTTGAGAAACAGAAATCCGGCCGTCAGATCTGACCATCATGATAGAATACATGTATGGGAAAAAATTTAACTTGATCCGAAAAGAATAAGGGCTCGATCCGGACGGTCAATCTTGTAAGTCAAACCCCTAAACGCACGGAAAAGGTCGTTCGACAGTCTAAATTCCGTATTTTGGCCAGACCTCCAATGGAAAATAGTTTTAAACCGATGACACGCAACAAGTCGTATAAAAATTTTACACAAAATAACCAACGAACATAGGGCTACCCATAGGGAGAAAGAATTGAAAATTGCATTGACCGCAACTATCGGCACCGAGACATGACTGGAATACCGTGATTTTTCAACCGTAGACTTATTTCACCATTCTGGTCATGTCTTATTTCACGACTTTTTTACGTTTGAAGGTTCTACGTATAGTTTGTTTTTGAAACGGAACATTTTTACGTAACACTTGGTAAACAAGTTATACAACATTAGTACGCATGTTGTGATTGAAATGATCAAACTTGACAAACAGAAATCCGGCCGTCAGATCTGACCATCATGATAAAATACATGTATGGGAAAAAATTCAACTTGATCCGAAAAGAATAAGGGCTCGATCCGGACGGTCAATCTCGTTAGTCAAACCCCTAAACGCACGGAAAATGTCGTTCGACCGTCTAAATTACGTATTTTGGCCGGACCTCCAACGGAAAATAGTTTTAAACCGATGACACGCAACAAGTCGTATAAAAATTTTACGCAAAATAACCACCGAACATAGGGCTATAGTAGGTAATAGAAAAATTTTAAGGTTTAGCCGACGAATACCCTAACGTATTCGTCGGCTATAGTATGTAATTAAAAAATTAAAAATAACTATAGCCGACGAAATATTAGGTTATTCGTCGGCAAAAACCATCTTAGCCGACGAATTATAGTGTATTTCGTCGGCTAAAATGTGTAATAAAAAAATAAAAAACATCTATGGCCGACGAAATTAAGGCTTTTTTCGTCGGCTAAAACTTATTTTTTTTAAAAAAAAAAAAAAAACTTTAGCCGACGAAATAAGGCTTTCTTCGTCGGCTATAGTATGTAATTAAAAAATTAAAAATACCGGAATAGCCGACGAAATATTAGGTAATTCGTCGGCAAAAACCATCTTAGCCAACGAATTATAGTGTATGTCGTCGGCTAAAGTAAAAAAATACATTAAAAAAAACAGACGATATTAGTAAACCATACTAACTTCCTGTTCATCATGTATCACCAAAATTCATATAAAATAACTGAAATATGAATTCAACATGTGTAAACTATAAAGGAAAAAGTCTTTAATTAGTTATACAAATTAATAGATTTCGTCCTCTAAATTAAAACTAAGGCTCGTAATCGGAATCATCCGATGAGTCTTCTTCGGTGTCAGAATTAATTTCTGGTAATATATGTCTTTCCTCATCGCCAGAGTCTTCGTCTGTTTCTTGATTTGGATCAACATCAACAAGCCTTGGCTCTTCATCACGAATTCGCACCAAACGACCCGCTTTAAAATTATTAAGGCGAATGGTATAGGAGTTAGGAATACCTACTGCGTTAGGCTCTTGATACGCAACATCCTCTTCCTCGTCTTCGGCCTCTCCAAGTGTAGCCGCCCGGTAAATTTTTCGAGGGTGCACAAGGTTGACTACTTTCCACGCGTCACCCTTAGCAAGGTCATCAAGATAAAACACTCGTTTTACCGATGTGGCAAAAACGAACGGGCCAACTTCGTAAGAACTTGTAGCAGTGTTCACCGATAATATTCCGTACTGATCGGTCTTCATGCTCTGCGGCCTAGTATCAAACCATCTACACTTGAAGAGGTGCACTGTCATGCCTTGCCCATAAACGAGTTCCACCACTGAATGGAGAACACCGTAATAGTCAACTCCATTCCGCCCACCATGTGCCATGACCCCAGAATTCTGTGTTCTCCTTCTGCTGTTTCTTTGTTCGCATATAAATTGCACGCCATTCACATTGCACATCGGATAAACTCTTGAGACTATCGGCTTCATCGCTAGAAGTCTTAGTTCGTGCGACCAATTTGGGTGACCATTAAATTGAATATGGTTCATCTACAACCAACCATCTCAACTGTAAATATGGATAATTATGCAATAAACATAAACCCGTACAGAAAAATTAAATTACGTACACAACCGCCAAAATAATCTGCGAACTCCTTGTTGTGGTACTCGAGATCACCTTGAATGTCTGGATAATATAGATGGATGTCTTTCCAGTATTCAACTTCTGGACAGTTAATCAATACCCACCAGTGGGCAATGACTAGCTCATGTGGTTGCAACTTGTAGGAGTCTGGCAAAATTCCATACACTTCAACATCACTAGAGACTATAGAAAGATTGAACTTCGGTACATCTACCGGCATGGTTTGCGGAGTTTCCTTCAACGCTCCTAAATACAACTTCATGTAGGTGACGCACTCGTGCACAATATATGCTTCAGCTATACATCCTTCAGGAGCGGATTTATTAGCCACATAATCTTTGTAGTCTCCAAGTTGCCTGTAAATCAAGTTGCAAAATGTTATGATTATTGAACATGTATATATATTGAGGAATTTAGGTGTAAAAAACGTACCTTTCCATGGGATACATCCAAGTGTAGTGTACTGGACCGGTAAGCAACAATTGCTCGGGAAGATGGATCATCAGGTGAGGCATGATGTCAAAAAAATTTGGAGGAAATATCCTCTCAAATTTACACATGATATAAATGATGTCCTCTTGCATTTCCCGGAGGTTAGATTTTTTCACTTCCCGTGTGCATAACTTCTGGAAAAATCTTGCCAACGCTACTAACGGCTCCACCACCTGACGGGGAAGGAACGGTCGAATGAAAACAGGGAAGAGACGTTGTAGCAGGATATGACAGTCATGACTTTTCAACCCGTACATCTTATTGTCCCGGAAGTTCACACACCGGGCTATATTTCTTGCATAGCCTGAAGGATACTTCACACAACTCATCCACCTGAAAATTAGGTTCTTCTGGTCAGGCTTCACGGTGTAAGGAGCTTGAGGCATTTTTTTCTTCCCTTCTTTCAACCACAAATGTCTTCTTAGTACGCATTTTTTTAGATCAATGCGTGTCTTAGGACCGTCTTTCGTCTTCCCCTCCAAGTTCAGCACTGTGCCCACCACACTGTCGCACACATTCTTTTCTATGTGCATCACATCTAGGTAGGTAGTGTCTGATCAACAACTTACTCCAGTATGGGAGTTCCCAGAATATGCTCTTATGTGTCCAGAATTTGTACCTGTCGGGCCTTTCAGGTATTGTCGCCACAATGTTGGGATGATTGCTGAGCTGCCCAAAATAGTACTCATTAAGCACTGCTAAAATTTCTTCCCCCGTCCATCTTCTGGGAGGCACACCGTGTTCTACGGTCCCATCAAATGCCTTGTCATCGAACCGCCATTCGTGATCATATGGAAGGAAAGCACGGTGACCCAATCTGCATATCTTGTTGCAATGACTGCTGCTCCCCTCATCGCTAAGGCACTCTAGACAAGCCTTGTATCCCCTAACAACGTTGCCCGACAACATCCCACGGGCAGGAAAATCACTGATGGTACCAACAACCATGACATGCATCTGGAACATCTCGTACATGTACTTGTCATAAGTGGGATGACCAACGTCCCACAAAAATTTAAGCTCTTCAATCAAAGGTTTCAAATACACATCGAGACACTTCCCCGGATAACCCGGCCCCGGAATCAACAAACTCAACATATTGTATTCCTTCTTCATGCACATCCATGGGGGAAGGTTGTACGGTACCAAAATCACCGGCCATACACTGTATTGAAGACTCATGTTGCCAAAAGGGTTGAACCCGTCGGATGAGAGCCCGAGCCTCACATTTTGGACCTCTGACGCAAAATGAGGAAACTCCCTGTCTATATGCTTCCAAGCCTCCCTGTCCGCAGGGTGTATAAGGGTATCTTCGTCATGCAATTCCCTATCAGCATGCCATCTCATAGCTTCGGCCGTGTGTGAAGATATGTACAACCGCTCCAACCTATCCCTCAAAGGGAAATACCGAACTACCTTTACAGGTTTCCTGTTGCCTGCAGGAGTCAGCTTATATCTGTCAGTGTGACATACCGGACATGCGTCAAGGCCACCAAGGTCATTCCCTTCTGGATCTTTACCCCAAAAGAGAACGCAGTCATATCTGCATGCATGGATCTTGATGTAGGAAAGCCCAAGATCTTTCAGGATACATCGGACCTTACGATGAGTGGTAGGAAGACGATGACCGTTGGGCAGCATCGAAGCAGTGTACTGTAGATAATCATCAACAGCCTTCACGGTCGATTTTGTCTTAACTTTAATCTTCATTACGTCCATCACACTTTCAAGAACGGTCTTCTGACAACCGGGTTACACAGGGGTCTGTTGGAAAGCAAGTAGTTTGTTGTACTTTTCAATACCAGCAGTGTTCACAGCTCTAGAGAAGGGCTACACCGGGTTAGGCATATACTGTCCTTGAGCGCATACACCGCTCTCATAAGGAAACATGTCGTTGATGAATGCCGTTGTTGGATCGTTGGATGTACTAGTACTGCCCGTCTTAGAAAATTGGCTATGATCATGCGGACCCCCTGATGATGTTTCACCGTGATATAACCAACATCTGTACTTCTCCCAAAACCCGTTACTCCTCAGGTGCTGCCATACTTTGTCAATGGGAAATCGATGCATAACTCTATTGCCCGTACTACAACTAATTAATAACAAATTAATTAACACACACACACATATATATATATATATACTTAATAATTACAGAACAATATTATACATATATATATCTACATCATCACAAAATCATCATTGTGGTATATACCATCAACACAATATTATAAATTGCTTAACATATATATATATATATATATATATATATATCTACTACATAATTATAAACAACTTCATATATATTATATCAAATCATCAACCAAATCGATCAACATATATGTATATATATACATCCAACATACTTAAAATCAATTAACTCGATCACAATCAAAATCATATATCAACATCATCACAAAATCATCATGAACTCATATATATCATCAACAACTTCATACCATATCAACACAATAATATTATAAATTAATTAACATATATATATATATATATCTACTATTTATTAACAACAAATTAATTCATATATATTATCAATTCAAATCATCAACCAAATCGATCAACACACATATATATATATACATCCAACGTACTCAAAATTAATCAACTCAATCACAATCAAAATCAATAAACTCAATTAATCACACTTAAAATCGATCAACTCAAATAAAACTCAATTAATCAACATATATATACATATACGTACCTATATATGGCTTCACAAACTAATTATGGATAGATTTCGACAACACCCAAACTTTTTCTCCCCTTTTTTCTTCTCCCGTTTTTTTTCCAGATAAGCTGCCGCTGCCCATATCCGCAAATATAAAGCACTTTAGCCGACGACTATTAATTTCGTCGGCTAAACTTTTAAATATTTCGTCGGCTAAAGTTCACAAACTTTAGCCGAATAAATAAATTCTTTAGCCGACGAAATGTTTTTTTCGTCGGCTAAAGTTTACCATAGCCGACGAAAATTTAACTTAGTCGACGAAAGAAAATTTCGTCGGCTAAAGTTCACTTTAGCCGACGAAAAAATGCTTCGTCGGCCTGGTTTTTTTTTTGTCGGCTAAAGCCTTTCTTCTGGTAGTGGAAGTAATCAGGAAAATCTCTCTTGTGTATGACTTCATTACCATCTTGCCTTTCCAAATGGTCCAAATAGTACCGCTCAGCTTCTTCGCTATGTTGAAGGATAGACCAATGAGCATCTTTGATCTTAACATTACTTAATCTTTCAGAATTATTTAATCTGTCATATGGTTGAACATTGTTGGAAACAACTGATAGATTGAATTGTTGGCTACTACCCGCTCCAGATGATTCCCCCTCTGTCTTCATCATTGAGATATGCGCTGCAGTAAGTTACGCACTCAGCCTGAATGTACGTACCCCGATGTGATCGACCTTTTAGAGAAAGGTTTGTTTTTGTTCTATTTCTTGAAATCCTCTAGTTGCTTGCAAAACATATATTTATTCTCTTACTAAAATTTATCTTAATTTGAAAGAATGATTAATTAGAATAAATATGAGTGCATACATCTCATTTGGATAGCACCAGGTATACTGTATCAGACCAGTAAGCAACACTTGTTCGGGAAGGTGGATCATGAGATGAATCATGATGTCAAAGAAAGTTGGGGGAAAGATCCTCTCCAGCTTGCACATGATGTATACAATGTCTTCTTGCAATGACCAAATATCAGACTTGTTAAGCTCTTTAGCGCATATCCTCTGAAAGAACTTTGACAAAGCCACTAACGTGTCAGCCACATCACTCTGCAAATACGGTCTAATGACCATGGGAAGAAGATGTTGCAGCAAAACATGACAGTCATGAGCTTTCAACCCAATAATCTTATTTTCTCCCGTCTTAACACATCGAGCGATATTTCCTGCATACCTATGAGGGTACTTAACGTTGTGAAGCCACTAAAACACTTATGCCTTCTTCTAAGAATGGACTATGTAGCTTGCTTAAGACATTATGGCCTTTTTTATTCTTTTGTTCTCTACTAGCCATAGCTTAGAGTGTATACCCATTTTCTTAAGATCAACACGGGCTTTGGGGGTGTTCTTGTTCTTATCTTTGAGATTCAGAATTGTTCCAAGAACGCTGTCACAAACATTCTTCTCTATGTGCATGACGTCCAAGTTGTGTATGATTTTCAAAGTCAACCAATAAGAAAATTCAAATAATACACTTCTATGCGTCCAATACTTAAACTCATTAGGCGTGGGAGGACTCAAGTCGGTTACATCTTTACTGGTGCTCAAATATCCGAACCAGTGCTGGTTAAGCCTCTCTAAAATCCACCCACCAGACCTCCCTGGGGGTTTCAGATTATGCTCCTCAGTCCCATCAAATGCCTTAGCATCCCACCGCCACTCGTGATCCTCGTCAAGCCACCTACGAGATCCTAAGAAACAAATTTTTTCGGCGTGGCGACTAGAATTGATGTCATCTAAGCATACCTGACAAGCCTTGTACCCCTTAGTTTATTGGCCAAACAACATCCCGTAAGCTGGATAATCACTGATGGTCTAAATAACAGCTGCTTTAATCATGAATGAAGTTTGACCATGCTTGTCAAAAGTAGAGAGTCCATTTTCCCATAACTCATGCAGCTCGTCAATTAATGGTCTCATATACACATCCAAGCACTTTCCTGGAGAATACGGCCCTGGAATCATAAGAGTAAAAAAATTGTACTATTTTCTCATACATATGTTAAGAGGTAGATTGTACGGAAATACTATCATAGGCCAAATGATGTAAGACAAATTCATGTCCCCAGTAGGATTGAACTCGTCTATTGCAAGTCTGAGTCTGACATTTCCACAGTCTCTAGCAAATTCGGGAAAAGAACGGTCAAAGTGCTTTCAAGCCTCCCCCTCCTTGGTGCTTCTGAGTCTGCGGGATGTGTGAGATTATCCGGATCTATCCTTTCCTCTCCTCTCCTTGGTGCCTTGCCTGGTGCCATCTCATATGTTTAGCCGTATGTGAAGACATGTATAGACGCTGCAGACGAGGACCCAACGAGAAGTAACGCAGAACCTTCCTAGGAATGGGCTGGTTCTTATGTTTAGATGAAGTGGAAGCTGCTTGATACCTTGGCTCGTAGCAGTGTAGGCACTCATCTTCCGCCTCGTTTTCTTTGTAATACAACATGCAATTATTGACGCAAGCGTTTATCTTCTGGACTTCTAGACCGAGGTCAGCCAACATGGTTTTTACCTCGTCGTAATCAGCTGGACAACTATTACATTTGGGATACACTTTCTTCATAAGGGCCATATCTTCATCAAAACATTTGTTAGTCTTTCCCCACTTGTTTTTTATTGTCATTTGCTCCATGACGGTATCCAATAATGTATGCTCACTGCCAGGATACAATGGGGTTTGTACTTCCCGTACAAGGCTGTTGTACTTATCATAATCACTACTGTAGTCAACGTGAGAGACATTAGGGGAGGTGTCAGGGACGTTGTCATAAATAACATTTTTCTGATATCCTGAGGCAGCAAACGGGAAGACAACGTTTAAGAGGTTCCTCACAGCAGGGTCCCCGTAACTTGCATTGGAATATCCTGCCTGTTGATTATGTTGTGCTTGAATTTCTGCAAGTGTAGGCATTTGAACTTGAGTTTCACCATGCCATGTCCATGTGATATAACTAGAACAAATACCGTATAGTGCCAAGTGAAAATACATTTCTTCAATTGTTACTGGTTTCCGATTGAGACATTTGTTGCTTGGACATATGTGAATAACTTTGTCTGGAGGACTATGTAGACGCACGAACTCAAGAAAATCAAAAATGCCTTGCATATAAAGAGGAGACGTTGTCCCTAATTGCATCCAGCTTTTGTCCATATTGTGCACTATAATAACAGGAAACAAAAATATAGTTGTCAACAAATATACATATATTTAAGATGTATATACACTATCAAATATATATATATATATATATATATGCATGCATCAAAGAATACAGTAATTCGATCACTGGTAAAGTTGCCGGAAAATATGTCTAAATGAAGAAATATTAAAGTAGTCACATATATACCAATTAGGAGGGGGCGACTTTTCAATATGTTTCTTTTACGCGGGGAGCAGGGGCTCTTTAGTATGGTTCTTTTGTGTGGGGGATATTTTTTCCGTCTGTGGGGGGGGGGGGTGGAGTATGTTTTTTCTTTTGTGGGGGGGGAGTATTTTTTTTGTTTGCGTAGGAGTTTTTTTTTCTTCTGTGGGGGAGAGGAGTATTTTTTTCGTTTGTGTGGGGGAGAGTATGTTTTTTCTTCTGTGTGAGAGGGGGGGGGGGAGTGTTTTTCTATGGGGAGGGGGAATGTGTATGTTTTTTCTTCTATGGGGGGGAAGTATTTTTTTTCGTCTGTGGGGGGGGGGAGAGTTTTTTTTCTTCTGTGTGTGTGTGGGGGGAGGGAGAAGTATTTTTTTCGTCTGTGTGAGGGAGGAAGTATTTTTTTCTTCTGTGTGAGGGGGAGGGGAGTATGTTTTTTCTGCACGGGGAGGGGCAGTGTATATGTTTTTTCTTCTGTGGGAGGGGAGTATGTTTCTTCTGCACGGAGAGGGAGAGTATGTTTTTCTGCCGAGGGGGGGGGCACGAGGAGGGGGAGTATGTTTCTTTTGTGGGGGGGGGGGAGCCAGTTTCTGCACGGGGAGGGGGAGTACGTATAAGGGGGCGGGGGACTATATTTGTTGTCTCGGGAATGTATAAATGAAAACTTTAGTCCATCGGCTAAAAGAACTTGCGTTGGGAAAAATTTATTCGTTCTGCGTGTGTCAGTTAAATAATTCAATATCTTACTCGACGGAAGAATCCGTCGGCTTAGGAATTAAATTCGTTGCTCGAGACACACTATACCGACGGAAAACTATTCATCGCTGAAAACCATCTATGCGGACGAAATATTCTGTTACCTAAGACAAAAGCCGTCGGTAAAAATATATTCGTTCTGCGGTATGTCAGGTAATAATTTAATTTCCTAGCCCACAGAAGAATTCGTCAGCTTAGGAATACAATTAGTCGCCCGAGACACACTATAGCGACGGAAAAGTATACGTCGCGCAAGACCCACTAAGCCGACGAAAACGTATTGACGGAAAGTATTCGTCGGCTAGGAATGTCTTAGCTGACGGAAGGCCTAGGTAGATCTTAGGCGACGATTATGTTGTCATATACTACAGTTATTATTCCGTCGCTTAGGTAGGACTTAGCCGACCGAATTTGTTGGATTCCGTCGGCTAAGATGTATTTTCCACTAGTGCATGGATGTTGTCATAGATGACAAACATTAGAAATGTGTGTCATGATATAGCCACCACAACCGATCAATCTAATGTGCTGTAATTTTTTTGCTTATTAATGAATTCTCTTCTATAAAAAATGGCTTTTGCCTAGAAGGCCTTTTTTTTTTTTTTTTTTTTTGAGAATGACCGGACGGCTTGTTGCTTCTACAGTGAGATGAGAACGTTTTGTAGTGATATTTCATTTATTCATTATTTCTAAAGTTTTCTAAACAAGAGAAAATAACATATCCAACCTTTCATAAGTTAGCCGCATATCCTAGGGTTTCTTTGGTTTCTCCATACTTTGTTGCTTCGCACCCCAACCTCATTGGAACCATGTCCGACGAGGTCTCGTAGAGATTTGCCTCCATCTCAGCTCTCCGCAACGGAGATCGACCTTCGGTCGGCGTCGCTCGCTCCACTCCGGCTCAGCAGCAGTTCTTTGTTGTGAGTCACCTCCTCACTTTCAAGATGAAGATCCCGGATCCGAAGGCTATCATCGGTGCCTTAACTTCACTGTGGGATCTCTAGAACAACATCTAGATGCGTGCAAGGGCTTACCGATTTGTGTTGCGCTTTACCAGGGCTGAAGATCGAAATAACTTCCTCTCTTCGGGGGCCCTTGGTTCTATGGCAGATCCCAGTTTGTCCTCGCTGAGTACGATGGTCTTCAATATGTGTCTCAGGTCCCTATTGAGTCTTTTCCTGTTTGGATCGAAATCAAGGGGCTTCCAGATGCTTTGATCACAGAGGAAGCAGCTTAGAAGATTGGTTTGTCTCTAGGGTTTGTGGAACATGTCGATAAATTGAACATCAAGCGTAGATCAAAGGTTAGGGCTAGGGTTTTGCATAATCTGTGCAATCATGTTAAGGAAGCTTTTGGTGATTTGTTGTTTGAGTTTGGCTCGATGAGATTTCCGGTGAAGCTCCATCTGAAGTACGACTAGACTATAGGATTTTGTAGGGTGTGTGGCCTGATGATTTACCCTGATTCCGGTTGTGCTGTTCGCCGGTGTTGACCCCTCAGTTCATTGAAATCGAGCCGATGAAGCCTCCATTTGGATATGGAGGAGCAGCTAGGGTTTCTGGTACCAAACCGAACCCTAACCCTAGTTTGTCCCAGAAACCATTTGTGAACTCGAGTGGTGCTTCGTCTTCTGGGGTGAAGAATTTTGCTCTACAGTCGCTGCCAAATCTAGTATTCAACCCTTTTGAAGCTGCAAGAAACCACTCTGAAGGACGGTCCGACTTCCTAAAAGGTTTCGTTCTCTATCCTTGGAATTTCTGCTGCTGATCTTACTGTGCAGTTAGCTCGTTTCTGGTCAGCTCCGGTGATTGAACCGGTCTCGGCACCGGTTCCAGAGGTGGTGCTCAAGGGTGCTTCCGGTTCCATCTTTGGTTGGGACGAAAAGGATTGTTGAGATAGCTTTAGTGCCTTTCGGGAAGAGAGGCTGTGGTATACCTGGACCAGATCAATGTGTAGTGGTGCCTTTCGCCCCTTAAATGGCTCTACCTCACTCTGGAGGGACACTTACGGTGTCGCCGGCGAAGAAGAGGAAAGTGGGACGCCCTCGAGGTTCCAAGAACAAGAAGGGGAGATTGGTACCGAAACAGGTTTCTTAGTCGGGAGAGTTAGGCTCTAAGAGAGCTAAGAAGAGGACTTTTAGGGCAAGGAAGGCTTTAGTGCTTGCTGAGGCTGTTGATGGTCTTGTTGAGGAGGTTGTTCTGCTGGGAAAAGAAAGTGAGGCAGAGGATCCGCTCTTGGAGGCGATCTCGCCTTCGTCTGTTGCTAGCTCCTCCTTTAAGGAGTCTAGTTCTGCTTAAGCTCTTCTTCAAAGGTAAAGAATAAGTTAGGTTTACCTAACATGTCTGGTTCTTGTTTATATCAACCTCGCTTCTAGTTTATGACATTAAAATTGCTTAGAGTGTTTAGGTTTTAGGTCCAAGTTTTTTTGGTATGGTTTAATTATTTCGTGCTCATAAAAATGGATAATGTACTCTTATTTTTAATTTATCAATGGAGTGACGTCGCTGTCGGCAGTTCGTAATGTCAAATTAACAAGACAAAGCAATATATGTACAAAACCAAAAATCACGTAGTAGGCCAAATTACACAGTTGGGGGTACAAATAGTAAATACAGGAGTAAGTTTGGGAAAAACTAATCCGAAGAGGCAGCAATAGTAGGCCATCATAGAGGTTTTTTTTTTTTGATACTAGGCCATCATAGAGGTTGAGCTGCAGCCTAGCTTCCTAGAATAGACCCTCCAAAAGAAAAAAAAAGAAACAAAACAAAGGTCAGCAACAGGCTCAAGCCTCTGATGCAACCAATCCCATCCAGCCTCCATTTTTAGTGTTTTGATTCTCTCCCTTCACTCTCTCCGTGCTTTTTGTCCTCAACTGGCAAAATGTTACAGATAGAGCACTAGTTTAGCAGCAAGTACCAGTCAGAGCCTCTTCACTCCTAGTCAGTAGTCCAGTCCAGTCCACTCCAGCCTTGCCCACTACTCTCGTACAAACTTACCCCCTGACAAACTAGACGTAATTTTCTTTTCTATTTTTCTCCTAAATAAAAATAAAAATATTGAACCAAACACACACTTGCTGTGTTTGCTTTATTGTTTACCTGAATATTTGTGAAGTGGTCGAGAAAGAGAGGTGGTGGGTGCCTGGGTGGTGGGAGAATCCTGGAAAAAAGAGACCCTCTGAAATCAGAAAGAATACCAAGAAAAAAGAGAGAAAGAAAGAGACAGAGGCCCATTTGCCCATTACCTCATTTTCAGAGAGAGAGAGAGAGAGAGAGAGAGATTGAACAACACTTGCTTTTAGTTGTTCTTAGCTTTTAGTCCTTTTACATATTCTTCTGTGATGGGTTTTCTCTGAATTCTCTCCTCCTTCATCCCAAACCATTATTCCATAACATGATGATGATCAAACATTTTGCTTTTTTCTTCTTCTTCTTTCTCTCCACTGCTTCACTCTGTCTCTCCTACGAACCTCGCAACCATGAAGGTAAACTCACATAGGTTTTCATAGCCTTTTTCTTTTTGGTAACTAGTTTTCATGGCCTTTTTTGGGTTACAAAGAGATTTTTGATTTTGCTGTTTTGGGTTATTGCGCAGTGGTGGCTTTGATAAGCTTGAAGGGCAGTTTGAATGATCCTCATGGCGTTTTAAACAATTGGGATGGAGACTCTGTAGACCCATGTAGCTGGGCTATGATCACTTGCTCATCTGAGAATGTTGTTGTAGGCCTGTGAGTAGTAGTTCTTCATTCTTACTCATCCGTCAGTTTTTGCCTTATTTCAAATTCCTAAAGTGAAACTGAATTCATAAGCCTCTCTCAATTTTGCAGAGGAGCTCCAAGCCAGTCACTGTCTGGAACTTTAACTGCAGCTATAAGAAATCTCACAAATCTTCGCCAAGTGTAAGAAAAAAAATTCTGTGTTCTTGCTCCAATTCTCGTTTTATTTTGCTCATGTAAATTGTTAGAACCATTTTTGTTTCTGGACTTGTATGTCTAACTCTTCAATTTTGAATTTTTAAAGGTTGCTGCAGAACAACAATATATCTGGTAAACTCCCAGGGGAGCTGGGTACTCTTCCCAAGCTTCAAACTCTTGATCTCTCCAATAATCGATTCTCGGGTGTTGTCCCAGAGTCTCTGGGTCAGTTGAATAGTCTGCAGTATCTGTAAGTCTTTAAACCTCTTGTGCTTGTAATTTTCTTACTGGACTCTGAGAGAAGGGGGGAAACACAATTGAATTTGATTGTGTCCTCCTATACGATAATTACCAAAATTAAAGTTTGACTAGATTTGATTAATTTTTGATATTTATTTTTGGGTGAAGTTATTTAATTACTGTCTTTCTTGTCATGTAATAAGAACAGGAAGCTGAACAACAATAGCTTGTCTGGAGCTTTCCCTGTGTCTTTAGCCAAAATTCCTGTTCTTGCTTTCTTGTGAGTATTATGGGTTTTCACAATTTCTCTTGCTTGAATTTGTTTTTTTGGCGTCTCGGGCTTTTGAAAAGTCAAACTAGTTGCGACATGTTGAGGAGCTTCTGGGTTGTAAACATTTTACTCAAAATCTGATCAATGGTTATATTGTAAATGGGGGTCATACAGGGACTTGTCTTACAACAATCTTAGTGGACCAATACCCAAATTCCCAGCCAGAACTTTCAAGTATGCTCTCTCTTTCTTGCTCTTTCTTTCTCTGTGTTGTCATTGTTGTATTGTTCTTTATGATTTCCTCTGTTTTGTTGTTTTATTTGTGCTGTCGGGAACCCACTGATTTGTGGAAGCAGCTCCACAGAAGGATGCTCTGGATCAGCCCCTGTTCCTCTTTCATTATCACTAAACCCATCACCTGGTAAACCCTTTGCACTTGTGTTTTCAGCTTTGGCTCAATATGTGTATCTCATTTTGTCTAATATGTATGGGTTTTAATCTTCTAAGGAAAACACAAGTCCAAAACAGTAGCAATTGCACTTGGGGTGAGCTTCAGCTGTGCGTTTCTCATGCTCCTATCACTTGGAATCATCTGGTACAGAGAGAAGCAAAAGAGCCAAACCATTTTGAACATCAGTGGTCAGTATCATCATGACCCTATTTCATAAATCAACTCTAAATGACAAAATATAGTCAATATTTGATGTGTTATTATCTTTACTGCAGACATTCAAGAAGTGGGACTTGTGAGCTTAGGCAACCTCAGAAACTTCACTTTCAAAGAGCTTCAAGTCGCCACAGACCATTTTAGCTCCAAGAACATACTTGGTGCTGGAGGTTTTGGGAATGTGTACAAGGGAAAGCTGGGAGATGGGACTATGGTGGCAGTAAAAAGACTCAAGGATGTTACAGGAACAGCTGGAGAGTCCCAATTCAGGACAGAATTGGAAATGATAAGCCTAGCAGTACACAGGAATTTGCTTCGCTTAATCGGATATTGTGCTACTTCTAATGAGAGGCTTCTGGTGTACCCTTACATGTCCAATGGCAGTGTTGCCTTCAGGCTTAGAGGTTTGTCTATTTACTGCAAATACATTCACATTGCATCTTTCAATAGGGGTGGCAATTCAGTTTTCCCTGTTGATTGATATTGAAGTGATATACTAACTATTAAAATATAGTAGTTACCCAGATGTTATCTTGGCTTGGACCACAATCAGTTTGGGGAGTTTGGAGATATTTAATAAGAACTTTGCGTCGTTATTAGAGCAGTTCCGATTAAGAGTATTGTATTTAAATTTTGGAATTCAAATAAATTTTTTTTAAAAAATTGATCAATTGATATCTGAAATAACTTGTTTTGAACAAAGATGGAATGCCTGTGATCTATTTTATTACAGAACATTCTTGGTTTATTTCCTCTTATAAGTTGAACTATAAAAATTGAAGGCCTAACAAACTGTTGTGGTCACAACAGGAAAGCCAGCTCTAGATTGGAACACAAGGAAGAGAATAGCAATTGGAGCTGCAAGAGGTCTTTTGTATCTACACGAGCAATGCGAACCAAAGATCATACACAGGGACGTGAAGGCTGCAAATGTGCTTCTGGATGACTACTGTGAGGCAATTGTTGGTGATTTTGGCCTTGCAAAGCTCCTTGACCATGCTGACTCTCATGTGACCACTGCTGTACGTGGGACTGTTGGGCACATTGCACCAGAGTACCTTTCTACTGGTCAATCATCTGAAAAAACTGATGTTTTTGGATTTGGCATTCTCTTGATTGAGCTCATAACTGGGATGAGAGCTCTGGAGTTTGGCAAAACAGTTAATCAGAAAGGAGCCATGCTTGAGTGGGTAAGTATTTCTATGACTATAAGCTATAGATATGTTTCTATTCTACTAGTATTTCATTTATTTTTGTTGAAGACTACAGCATTTGTCCTGAGCAAATTTAATGATTGTATTTATAATCTAGCATCCTTTGGTTACTAAGTATATAAACTAAAATCTATATCTATTTTGATAAAAATTTGTACTCGGCCATGGTTGCAGGACGACACATTTAGCTAGACTTAAATTAGCTTCTTCACTTTTGTTTTTGTATCCCATAAGTTAGAAATTTAGTTGTCATTATAGTTTTATCTCGAGTATCAAATTATAGAGTGGAAGCATAATGGTTGCATGATTAAGGTAACACCCTGCTGATTACAGGTGAAAAAAGTACAAGTAAAGAAAGTAGAACTCTTGGTGGATAGAGAACTGGGGAACAATTACGATCAGATAGAGGTTGGTGAAATGCTACAAGTGGCTCTGCTATGCACTCAGTACCTACCAGCTCACCGCCCCAAGATGTCGGAAGTGGTCCGGATGCTGGAAGGCGATGGACTAGCGGAGAAGTGGGCAGCGTCACATAATCATAGTAAATCCGGCATGGACCTCTTCCAGACTCACAACAGTAATAAAAGCACTCCCCACAGTACTTGGAATGCATCAAAACATGATGGGAGTGAACGCATGTTTGGCACATCTATGGATGAGGATGATGATGAGCATTCTTTGGATTCCTATGCCATGGAACTCTCTGGTCCAAGATAGAGATAGAAAACTAAGATGATGAAACATAGACAAACAAAAGGTGGAGGGTTTCTTTTTAAAGAGAAACATACCCGGGTTGTGCTTGGGAAACCAAACTTCTGTAATTCCAGCTTTGTGGGTTATTGTAAATATGACTTTATATAGTCTTATTATAATTAACATGGTTAGGTTATTAAATTTGTCTGGTTGCATTATGGTAAAAAATGCCAATGGAGTAATGGATGGGTTTTGCAGTTGTAGCCGTACATATGATGATGAGTCAATGAGATGCCCTCTGGTCTGGTCTCTGCTGTGCTACCTAGTGCGGGACCGAGATTTGCCTAATTAATTTTGACGGTTTTGCCTTTTTTTGCTTTTTTTTTTTCCGGAAAGAAAGTAGAAACTGAAGTAATTGTGGAAACTGAATTTCATTGATTCAATTGATTTTACATTCTGTGTATATATAGAGATCCTATTGTTGACATTCTAAGAATAGGTAGAATTAAGCATAGCAATAAATACAAATATAAACAGATGATTCCACAATTAATCTAGGGAGATCAAGATTGATTTGGAATCATGATTCATTTGGAATCATGCTTGATTTGTGTAGAAGATGTAGGAACATTAAACGACCCAACCATTGAGACACAAGGCATTATGACGGTGCTTATGGAGAAGTTTGGTGAGGAGGTTTGCCGGTTGGTCAACAGATGAGATGTAACAAATACGGTGACTATCAAGAGCAACTTTTTCACGAACAAAATGATAGTCAAGTTCTATGTGTTTAGTTCAGGCATGGAACACCGGATTAGAGGTCATGTATGTTGCACTAAATTGTCACAATGAAGCATAATTGGAAGAGCAATTTGCACACTAAGCTCATAGAGTAGATAGCCTAACCAGGTTGTTTCAGCGGAGGCATGAGCAAGGGAGCGGTACTCAGCTTAAGCACTAGAACGAGCCACTGTTGGTTGTTTCTTGGAGCACCATGATATTAAATTCGAGCCAAGGTAGACCAAATAGCCAGAGGTAGAGCGGTGAGAATTTGGGCAGCCGGCCCAATCGGCATCAGAGTAAGCAGAGAGTATAACCGGGTGATGTTGAGGGTGAAAGGAGAGTCCATGGTCAAGGGTACCTTTGACATACCGCAGAATGCGCTTGGCAGCCATCAGGTGAGTGGTGCGGGGTTGACTCATGAACTGAGCAACAAAATTGATAGCGAAGGAGATATTCGGGCATGTAATGGTTAGGTATTGAAACGACCCAACCATTTCACGGAATACTGTCGGATTGTCAAGTGGTTCGCCATCAGAGGCAGTGAGTGGAGGTTTGGCAGCCAATGGTGTGCTCATAGGAGTGGAGGTTTGGCAGTGAGTGGAGGTTTCGTTTATCATGTCTATTACTCTATCAAACTTCTAAGGCCCAGTTTGGCGCGGCTTTTGGGACTTGCTTTAGGTCCAAAAGCGATTCTGGCGCTCAACGATGGTGTTTGGTAAAGTTTTAAAGAGCTGATTTTGTCCAAAGCGATTCTCCCAACTTGAGGTTTTTGGGAAGCTACAATTTGTAGCTTTTGGAACTACACTACCGAACCATGATGAAAAACACGAGTAAGTCAATGAATTATTTTCAACTACCTATTATATCCTCCATTCTGAATTCATATGAATCACCTCCCTTCTGTTCTCTAATCTGGGTTGACAGAATTCATATGAACTTCCCACTTTGACGGAATTGAGAATTTGAATTTCCTTGAATTTATTTTTATGGCGATCTGGGTTTTGAATTTACTTCTGTTCTCTAATCTAGGTTGACAGAATTCATATGAACTTCCCACTTTGACAGAATTGGGAATTTGGATTTCTTTGAATTTATTTTTATGGCGATCTGGGTTTTGGAGAAAGAAAGAGGTTCAGAACTCGTGTATGGTTGTATGAGAGAGAAAAGAGTGAGGGAGAATATAAGATCCAATTGAACTCTACGTTGTAATCTGAGTTTGTTCTTTGGATAATGATGTTGAATGAGTTTGGTCATAACCCAAACAAACAATCTGGGTTTCGTTCGTATTGTCTTTTTTGAACGATTTGCTTTGATTCCTCTTCTTCTTTATTGTCAGCAACACTTTGGATTGAGGTTGAAAATGTTTCATTGAAAAGAAGAGGAAGGGAAGGTCTTAGATTGCATTGAGAGGAAGAGATGGCTGAAAAAAAAATTCCTTATTTTATTTTAAGAAGTATATAATCCATGTCCAATTTAGTAATTGTACAAAATCACAACATTTTTAAAAAACAGTTTACCAAATGCCTCGACTGTTTTCCCTCACAACAGATTCAAAAGCAATTCTACTCACAGCACAGCTGTACCAAAGTGGACCTAAGTTTGGTTCACTAAGACAGTTTTACTCTACTGTTCATCACATAGCCAAAAGAAAAAGGAAAAACAAATAACTTCATATAGTTTGCAATTGAGTACACATATACTACAAACAATAACCGTAAGAAATTGTGGCCAAAATGCATCAATATCCGTAATTTAAATGACTTGTCTATATCATTTTCTTCATTTTATTACTTTGTAATCTCGTATTGTTAAATTGAGTTCTTTAATATCCATATCGTTCGAGTTATTTTAGTTCTGAAAAATGTGTGAGGTTTTGTAACCCCAGAAGGTAATGCCTTGTGTAAATAACATTTGTGATCGAAGCTCTGCCTCTACTTCAGATAATTTGGGGAGAAATATCATAGCAACACCAGAAGATGCTTGAATCTGAAAAGAGAATAAAATTGCTTGAGTCCCTGAAGGACCTCCATCCTCTTTTGGGGCCGGACACAATAAAACTGTGTGGAATCCTACAACTCTCAGTATGAATCTGATATCCTGCTTACAACATTTTATTTTTTACATCTGTTCTAGTGTGCTCCTTTTAACTCAATATTCCACTAATTCTTCTCAGTAAAATTCTGCTCTAGTATAATCAATGAAAATATCCTACAACATATTTTCATTATGTTGTAGTGTAATCATATTTTCATTGATTATTTTATAATGTAGGATGCTGCCATGAGTTTCGTTGAAATTCTTCTTGAATATGTTATCAATAGCCACCTTATTAACAGAGAATCAACAATGTTGCTGGCGTTTCAGATATCTCTGGTTAGAATCATCTTCCTTTATCTTAAATGTTATCTAAACATATGTTTTGAGTATATATGTGATGGTGATTGTGAGTCTCTTCTGAATAGATTTAATTTCATTTGCTTCAAGAAAGCACTTCATGTAACAATTATCCGAGTTGCATTATGATGGGTAACTACGGTAGCCAACCTAGGGTGCTAGGGTGGTGTTTTTTAGGTCTTAATACTAAACGGCACCTTAGAGAGTAGCAAATCGAGTAAACCTTAACTTAAATGACCAGTAGTGTGCAAGTGCAACAGTTTGGAGACATGCCAGGATGTGGCACATGCTGCACATCCTTGTTTTTATTGGTGCATATATACTTCAGTCTTGGGTGTAGGTGCAGCAGCAACATGCTACTCTTAATCATCTAATTTACTATTCTCGTTATACTCTACAGTTATGAGTTCATCTAGAATGCCACTTTAATTGTGTTTAACCAACTCACTGCTGTCTGTAAATTCTAGTGTTGGACAGCAGCTTCATTGCTGAAGCAGAGAGTCAATCACAAAGAATCCCTTGCCTGTGCGAAGAAGCATCTTTACTTCAATTGCACAAAGGACGAGGTGGACTTTGTGTATGCCATGCTGCAGTGTCTGAAAAGTAGATTATACTGTACATCTAGTAGATATCCTTTAGAGGACTGCTCAAATTCAAAGGTTTCTCATTCTTCCCAGAAATTCACATCAGAGATTGGAGGGTTGTCACTAGATCAAGAATATACAGCACAAAAGGATGTCTCAAAGAGTATCAAACAAATTCAGAAAAAGTTTAAAAAGAAGTTTTAAAAAGTTGATGATAAGCAATGGAAAGAGAGAAGTGAGATTTTGAGAAGATACAAGGAAGAGGCGGAAAACCTGGAATTCAAGCACAAAATGGAGTCCATTGTTATTCAAACTTGTATGTGGGGAAATATATTGCTGAGGACAAGTAAGCATAAGATGTGGGAAGTTGAACAACGAAAAGAAGTGGCAGACCATAAACACCAAATGGAAATGCGTCTTGAACATCTCAAGAAATTGCAGCTAGAAGCAACGAGAAAGTTAAAGGAGAAGGAGAACATTTGGGTAGAAGAGTTGAAAAAATGGGCTGGTGATGAATTATTATATAGTCCATCTTTAGATGCACCTGAATCTGCACATAACACGAACGGGGGAGTGATGGTACTGCCTCAAACAGCTGAACATGTTACTGATAAAGCTGTAGCATGCAGTGGCCACATTACAGCAACGGCTCCAGTTTGCCCCGTTAGTTCCGATTCTGCGTTAGATCCAATGACTTTTGTGGCTAGTTTGTTTACTGATGCTATGAGCATGAAAAATTCTGGCAAGTCTTCTCATGATCAAGAGAATTTTGTATCCGTAAGCTCTGGTGCCAAAGGCCTAATTAATATTTGAGGCACTTCTGACAGTGCGGAGGTTCTGCTGGATGTTACTGAAAATGTCTGCTCTATGCCTGCTCTAACTACAGTTATAACCCCCGGTCTTCATTCATTTGACAAATGCCTTCACAATACAAACCCATTACCCATTGCCAGTGCAGAGGTCAGTTTAGAAGTGGCTGAAACTGTCAATTTAGTCGATGGTCCACAGAGACTCGTTCTTTTGAATCCAACTTATGTAGAAGATAATCCTAATCCAGAGGGGTTGCATGAGACCGTCAGTACAAGTCGTGATTTGTGTAATGTGGTGTCTGAGATAGTATCTTCAGGTGAGGAACAAGTTCATGTATTTAGTCTAGCGACTATGCAAGATAAAGAGGCTGAAACAGGGGGGCATTTCACGTTGGATAATGACCCCGGGAATCTCGTTGCAATGCATTTACCACAGATATTTAAAAGCTCCACAGGAAAGGAGAACAGTGTAGTGTACGAGACTATCAGTTCAAGTCATGATTTTCATAATGGTGTACCTGTGATCCCACCTTCATCTGAAGAACAAAATCCAGTAATGAGGGTAGCAACTGTGCAAGATAAAGTGGCTGAAGCTGGAGTGCTTGATAAAGAGTCCAATATCTATGCAAGTTTGGGTGAGGACCAAGGGAATCTTGTGTCCGTGCATTCATCTTCATTTGAAAATCAAATCCCTGTAAGCGCCTCAGGGAAACAGAACGGTGAAGCACAGTGTTTGGCTTCTAATAGTGCAACTCAGGTCAATCAGCAGAACTTAGTTGATTCTGCATTCAATGGAATCTCTTATCAGTAAATGCCCCTGGAAAGTTCACCCACGGTGCAGCCTCTAATAGCCTTGGTTCTTGGTAGTTTCACTGAAAGCACATCAGGTTTAGCATTCTTTAATGTTGTGAAGTTATATGTATTTCATTTTTTTTGATCATTTTTCTCTGGAAATTAAAATGACATTGAATGTTTAACTTCTTTTTTCTTTGAACTAGTTTGTCTTATATGTCCTGAAAATTAAGACGAGATCCTAGATCTTCATACTAACAACAGGTTGATCAATATTCTACAGTTTTGTTTTGTCTCCTGGTCCTTTCTCTGTTAGGAGGACAGTCGTATTGTTAAAAGTTGATCCTGCAAAAAGGAGAAGATAGCTGTTGTGATACTGAAAAATTATAGTTGTCCAGGCAGACCAAGACCAAGGTACTGATATGGCCACATCAAGTGCAGCACAAGCTTGCGTAAATCAGAATACTGGTCAACCCATGGAAAATCCTTTCCACGACGAAATTGAAGTTCAGCCAAGTAGTGAAGACTCTGACTTCAATCAAGTTCTCCAAGTGGCAATGCAATTTTATGCCCCACCGCCCTGCTCTTTCTGAACAAACTGTTTCACAACCTCTGACAAGTTTTTCCTTGAATCAGCTAGCTCATGCACCTACTAATGGTTTTGAACTTTTGATATACCTTTCCCATACACAGGACCTACATTTGTTACATCTCATTTGCTTCTTCCTTTCAACTGTGAATTGCTTCAGCATGAATTGGAAAGATTGGAAAGAGAAAGAGAAGAAAGCCTCAAGTCTCATGAAGATAAAGTCTCTGTGTGTGTGTGTATATTTTTTTTTTGTGTGCGTGTTTTTAAATGATAGTTCTTCTAAAAACAATTTTGGTCATGAACAGAAGCTGCAATTGAAATCTTATATGGAGAAGGGGATAGAGGAATTGAAAGCTGAAATTTGTCAAGAGTATGAGACCAAGCTCCAACAGATAGAAGCGGAATTTATCCTTAAAAAGGAAGATTTGCTTGCAATTCACAAAAAAGTATTAATCCATATGTTGTTGGCTTGTGCATGGGATCTGGCTTTCAAGTCCAATGTCACGGATATTACAGGTTCAAGTTCATCTGGAGTGCATCATGGTATGAAACTTCTAAGTTCACTTTCTGAGATTCAATTTTCTTTCTCTATTTAATATCATATTCTGAGGATTAGAGTTAGGATCATAGTTTTATTTTTATTTTTTATGGAAGGTCATAGATCCCCTTTAGGATTATCATAATATCATTAGCATATGCTTTGGTTTTACAAAAACAAATTTGGAGAAAGAGGACTAGAAGTTGACACTTGATTGCCTGATTCTGATTAATTGATTTGCTTGATTGACATCTGTTTCTGGGTGATTAACTATTATCAGTAATATGTTTGATTCTAATTTTTGTTTGGGTTATATACTTATATCTTAGCCCTACCCTCCTACCCTCCCCAAACATGCGAATGCTGGTGCTCTATATGGTAAGCCAAGCCAATCTAGGATAATCATAAACAGAATATGTAGCCCAAGAGAAACGTGTTGGAATTTTAACCCCACGAACGAACCGAGATTCAGAAACAGACACACCCAACAACACCGCAATAAAGTATAATAACAAACAAGAATGAAAAAAAACAGTTGACACGAGATTTAACGTGGTTCGGCAAATTTCCTGCCTACATCCACCCCAAGATATAGCTCTTCCATTATGAGAATAAAACTAGTACAAGATACATGAGTTAAATCTCATAACCCAAATCTCAAACCCTTGTACATCCTCACTCATAGAATACCCAAGAACACTATATCTCACCTAAGAGAATTTCTCTCTTAGCACTTTTTTCTCTCACTCTCATGCACAACCCACAAGCTCTCTATTGCTTGTCCGATGCTTACTTGATGCAAACTTGCTTGCATGCTTCAAATGGTTTCCATGCAGCCAATTTATAGGCAACATCTATTCATGTGAAAAAGGGAACTCCTTTTTCTTCCTTCCTATTCATTTTGCTGCAAGCACACCATAGAAGACTTCCTTATACCTTCAATTCCACAAACATCATTTATTGCTTTGTAGCTATAGCATAGCTAGCTATTCACCCATGTCAATATTTGCTGCATCAAACTATCACATGGTTCCTTGTTGCATGAGAATGAATCACCAATCTCAACAAAACGAACCCTTGCAGTTCCCAAATGGTCCTACTTAAAAATATCACTCTATTTATGTAGTACCCCATCGGTTACATTGTGGATTGGTTTTTGAGTTCTTGATTCAATAATAGCTCTGTTAGGTATGTTAGTGTTTTTCCAAGGAACTGATGGACTTTTATTCTGGGGCATGTGAGAGCTACCTTACAGATTGACATAGTTTTGTATATACAATTTTATCCATTTCTTACATGGCAAAGAAGGGACTTCAAGAAACTGAAAGTTAGCTTTTGTGTCTATCCTCTGATGCATCGTGCATTTTTTCCATGCATTCTTCTCTCATTGCTCTTATGCTCCTCACCTTTATCTTCATGGCAGGTGGGAACTATACTGTTGACCGCCAACTGGTTCGGTCATATATGCAGCAAAATGCACAAATGCCTTCTCTAGTTTCCGGTTCATCGTCAGCCAACCCTCCTGCAGTTTGCCGACAGTCAACTCCACTTGCATAGGCAACCATTCCACACTAGACAGCTCCACTGAGACAAAATGTTGAGTTTTTGCCTACTCCTGTCCTTTCTTTGACCAATCCAGCAAGTCATCCCCACATCAGTTCCTTCTCCTCTTTGACAGGAGGACCTCAAGGTAGAGTTGAGATCCGAGCCCTTCTCCAAGATCAACCTTGTAGACCTTCAATACCCTTTACTGGAGGTACCAGTGCTTTCTCTCATGAAGAAGGGTCATCTAATCATCAGTCACAAAGAAACTCACTTTCATCGTCTCTCCCGGAACTTTTTATCCCACAACAACCGACACCAACACAAATTTCTGATCCCTACAATATGCAACGTGATCATGAAATTGCAGGGGAACCTTCATTATCCGTCACTGGTACCG
This sequence comes from Fragaria x ananassa, assembly GCA_034370585.1. NCBI lineage: Eukaryota > Viridiplantae > Streptophyta > Magnoliopsida > Rosales > Rosaceae > Fragaria > Fragaria x ananassa. Next base: position 8,378,305 of record CP139760.1, read on the forward strand.
GTCCTGTCTAAACAATGTGGGGTTATATCAACCCAGCAGCAACACACTACTTCTCCATCTAGCTCCCCCATCTCTTCCTCCTACTCAACGACCTTTGCTCCTCACACAGCAATTTGCTCCTAGTAATATGGTCCGTCCCGTGAAACTACGGAAGGATTGCCAGCTCTTCGTAGTGCATCTGCACCGGAGTTGCTTTTCGACACGAGTTATCTTCACGTACTCGGCGTTCAACACAGAATGGTTCAAGACTTGAATCATCTGGTGGATCCACAGATATAGTTTGTTTATCAGATGATGAGTAACTTTTTCTTTAATTCCTAGTTTTTCAACTTGTTTCACCATGTGTCCCATTACTCCCATATTATGACTGCGGGAGTTCGGAATGATCTGATGCCACTGGTGAGCAGAAAGTTATAAATGGGAAGTACCAAAGACTTTCTAGCAGAAAGAGTAATATTAATATTATTACTATTATTATTATTATTATTATTATTATTATTATTATTATTTTGGTTACAAATATTATTATTATTATTATTATTATTATTATTTTGAGAAGAAGCGATGTTTGCATTTGTTCCTAATAATATGTATTACACTATATTGCACATTTTGTAGAGCTTTCCTAAATCCCAAGCGAGAACCAAACATCTGGTTTTTTTTTTTTTTTAACTGAAAAACGGAGCAGTAGCTCCTTTATATTGATAAGCACACATGCAAACCCTGAAAAACTGAACCAAACATCTGGTTCAACAACTCCCCACATTGTATTATCCAATACGTATGGTTGTTGGATCGATGATCATATCAACAAGAAACCCCCGGAGTTTTTTGTTGCAAAAGACGAACACGGTAGCCTTTACAACCCATTACGGTCGATCTAGGTAAACTGCAATTATAAAACCATCGGGAAAAAAAAAACCTGCCATAACAAACTTGATGCTCGAGCAGCTGTGTATCCATTGCCACAAGGATCCTTAATCAAGTTGCAAATGTAATAATATTCTGAAAGTTGGTAGGCGGTAGGCGCCTTGGAGAGGAGCGTAGTGCAAAACAAAATAAACAAAACAATTCCTAAGCAGAACACAAAGTGACAAAACTATAAAGAAAATTTCCTTCTGCCCTATTATTGGGACCTTTTCCTATTCACAAAATGAGATTTCGAACTTCTCACCCGCCCTATAAACTTTTAGTGTGTTTTACTCTAACTAACCAACATTACGGGCATGTCCCGTAACATTTTAAAAAATGATATTTAAAAATATTTAAAAAAATAAAAATAAGAAAATGATATTTTAATTTTCTATTTTGGAATGTATTAAGTAATTTATTGTGAAAATAGTTTTCATATTTTCTAAACTATGAAAATGGAAAAGTGAAAACGTCAAACTATTGTATTCATTTTTCTTTGTAAAAGTTAAAAATATTTTCATCTTTCATTTTTCACGTTTTGAGAAATATCTCACTGAATATAGTTTCATCTCATTTTTATTTTCAAAAATAAAAATGTGAGCATGAAGTAACATTACAGAACGCCACCTAAGCTTTATGCCTATTTTTGTTGTCTAAATTACACTTGTACTCTCTCTCTCTCATGACTTTGGTTCAGGGTCGTGAAGCCAGGGCTCTCATAAAGGCTAGGAGAAGTTATATGTGTATCGTTTACGCTGTAGTTACTTTGTTTGAGAAAGCATGTTGTAGTTACTTAATGTAGTAGCAAACCAAAGAGTCTAGTGGGGCAACAGAGTGTCTATTGGAAAAAAAAATATACAAGGGGTCAACTCAGGGATAATAAAACATCTATTAAGGGGCGGTAGGGGTTTTGTGATCGGAATCCAGAATGAGAGATCTATTAGGGGAAATATGAGGTCTATTGAGGAGCAATATATTGTCCCCAATACACTCCGGTCATCGGTTGTCTGTCGTCAGAGTCCGGTCACCGGTCGTCGAAATCTGGTCACTGGTCATCGAAATTCGGTCACCGCTTTGGAATCCGATTAACGGGGTTGTAGACCATCTATTGCCGCATTAATGGTCCATTGAGATTTATTTAATTTATTGAGGGTATAATTATCTTGATCATATTTAAGTTATTGGTTTTTAAGAATAATTATAATGAAAATTTCTAGAAAGAGAAATATGTGAGATAAGTAAAGTTAGTATTGAAATATGTGAGATAAGCAAAGCTCGTATTGAAATTAAAATTGTAGAGTGAAATGAGTAAGTAGCTAATGTGAACAAACAAGATGGTAGGGTGACAATAGCAACACCTATTAAAAAAATATGTTGTCATGTGTGAGAATAAATTTATCAAAATTAGGGTTATTGGTTAAGGTGTTAGGTTTAATCACAAAAGACCTTGATACAATTAGGAATGATCCACTCATTTATAAGTTATACATTATTTGTCACTTTTTTAATGTGAGATATCTCCTCTTCAACAATTTATACTCATTAATAATATAAGTTATTAAACGGATTAAAAACATAGTAAAAAAAGGCTTACACTTATAATATATAATAGAGATAATTTCAGTTTACTATTCTGAACTTTAGGTCTAAAATCAGTCTGATACCTCATCTTTTTTTTAATCAGTTTCATCCCTAAACTTTCAAAATGACATAAATCTCAACCAAAATGATTAAAATAGCTCTTGTTAATCTTTTTACCCCTTTCTCTCTCTGTTCTCACAAAATCTACGAAACCCAAAACCATGCTCGTCGGGGGAGTGAGCTTCACGAGCGTGAGCTTCAAGACAGCGACAGCGCCATTTTGGAGGACGGCGAAGGGGAAGTCGTACTTGTGGTTGAAGGACTCATCAGTTTGGTGGTACTCGCGGTCGATGAAGAAGTCGAGGTGAAGCTCATGCGCGCCGAGGTGCTTGACGGCTAAGCGGACCCAGGAGTCGACGTGGAGGCCGAAGCGGTGGTGGTAGATGAAGGAGAGGGAGAAGAGCTCGGTGGGGTGGTGGGGCCGGAGGATGAGGGCGCGGTCGACGAACTTGGCGAAGAAGTCGCGATTATAAGAGGGAGGGTCGTTTAGGGGGAAGTGCTCATAGGAGAAGCAGAGGAAGCGGAGGCGGGACAAGAGGGGCTGCCATTTGTAGGAGATGAGGGAGGTTTGGACGGCGTAGAGGGTCGGGAAGAAGGTCATGATGTGGATGAGGATTTCGTCGGGGAGATCGTTTAGGGTTCGGTCAGGGTTCTGATGAGCGATCGCCGTCGCTTCCATTAGAGGGGGTTGGGCCAGAGATCGTCGGAGGCGGTTAGGCCAGGGATGATGCCGATGACTTGGAGGAGGGTGGAGCGGTGGTCGCCGTTGACTTTGGTGGCGGAGTTCATGGACTGGAGGAGGCGGAAGAGGATTACGGGAGTGGGTGACGCCATTTGAGGGTTTGTGATGAGAGAGAGAGAGAGAGTAAAAAGATTAACAAAGGCTATTTTAGTCATTTTGGTTGAGATTGATGTCATTTTGAAAGTTTAGGGATGAAACTGATTAAAAAAAAAAAAGAGGTATCATACTGATTTTAGACCTAAAGTTCAGGGTAGTAAACTAAAATTATCTCTAATATATAATTATGGTTGAAATTTATTTTAAACATGGCCGCCAAGACGCCACTCAGATTAGTCTACGAGGCTGACCACTACCTAGAGCTGGCTATGATGGTTGTTGAGTGAGCGAACCATCTCAAACCAGTTCGATTTGTGAATGTACTTATAATTTTTTTTATTGAAACTATCAGTCATGTTCACTGGTCACCAACCAACCATAGATTCATGCTCAATATCCTTGGATTAGAAAATTATTTTTTAGTAGAGTTATTTTGTTTTTAACCCTTAACTATGAATAAAAGTGAGGAGCATGAATCTTAATTATAGTAAGTTAGTGACTAAAAAAACACTACCATGGAAATCGGTCCGGGTTATCGGTTTAAAAATCGCAACCCATGTAACTATGCAAGATCAAATTCGAGTGAGGGATAAAAAAAACATTGACTACATGATTGATACCCAGGATAAGCTGGGCTTGGACTATGTTAGCTTAAAAATTAAGCCTTGTCTCGTGTTTGGTGGAAATTAGGACTCAATTAAATGAGGTTGTGGAGTCCCTGTGTCCGCTCCACACTGTGTAGCCGTGTTACATAGAGACCCTAATTTTGGAGGGTTTACATAAGCGCAACTAACACAACGCATCAGTTGCTTCTCGTTCTCTTCTTCAGTCGTTGATCCTTGTCTCTAAGAGCTCTTGCTTTGCTTCAATTCCAACTCCTCCAGGTGAGACTTCTCTCCTATTTCTTACTTTCTCTTTCTCTCAGTCTCTCATCTTCAACCCCTTTCTACTTTTAATTTTATTTTTTGGTATTCGATCTGGAAATTGAGTAAATGATCGATTATCTTTTGAAATTGTTTATGGGTTGCAGTTATTTTATTGATTGATTAGGAATGTATGTTCTACAAATGTTTGGGTTGTAGTTATTTCATTGATTATCTAATATATTCCTCAATGTAACATCAAAGTCCCCATGGAACTACTCCTCTATTCATGGATATTCTTACTTAGTTTCTCTAGAAAAATGTTATTTTGGTTGTGTATGATTGTTTTAAATCCATTTGATTCCTAAAGAAATCTTATAACATGTTTTTGAGTTCATAAAATTTAGTCTCAAACATTATTAAACATAAGATATCATTGTTAAGACTATTATGCTATTTAGCTAGGTTGCATGGAAACGGAAGCGGAAACGCGGAAGCGGAAGCGTTTGGAAGCGCGATTTTTTAAAATTTGGAAACACGGAAGCGTTTTGGAAGCGTCGAAATAAAATAATATATATATATATATTAAATAAAATAAATATAAATCATATAGTAATATTAATAAAAATATGTCTTATAAGGCTTATAATTAATATAACAAGCAATTATTATATACTTAATATTAAATGATTACTAATCACCTAACCTAGACTTGTGCTTATGGAATGAGCTATAGTGTCTGACTTAGACCAAAACACGTGCTCTCATCTTTTGTGGTCTATTCTCTCTCCTCTGGTGCGTCTCTCACCCAGCAACTCTCATCTATTATTTCTCTTATCGCTCCCCTGTATCTCATCTTGTATCTCTACAAACCCAGGTAGTCTTTTTGAACTTCGAGTAGTACTCTTGAAATCTTAGAGAGTGTATTGGAATCAATGGAAGAAGAGTAATACAGTAGTTGGTTTCAATTCTGATCTAGTCTTTCAACTCTGATCTGGCCATCCGGGACTCTGGGAGAACTTGAAGGCTGCCGATCTGGCCATCGCGCTTCCGATCACTGTCACCATGGCGCTTCCATTTAGGAAGCACGCGCTTCCGCTGTGCTTCCAAACAGACTTTTCTTAGAAGCGCGATTCCTTGCGCTTCCGGACGATTCCGAGACGCTTCCGGCGCGCTTCCGCTTCGGAAGCGGGAAACGTGGGCAGTGGCGCGCTTCCGTGCTTCCTAGCTATTTAGTCCTGAAACTAAACATAGATAAGGTATTAACATAGCATAAATCAAACATCAAGAATCATTGACTGCTTAAAGAGTTATGACAGTTCTATGTACCAAAAGTATTAATAGTATTTAAAAAGAAAACCCTTGCAAGAAAAACGGGGAATTGATTATGGAAATTTAGGAACACGTGCCGAAAGTGGTTGGCCCAACCAGCCTAAATTAGGGAAGGGAAGCACCTTTGTCTTCAAATTATAGCTCACCAAAATTACGTTTCTCACCTTCCGCCAAATTTGAATGTTTGAATCCAATAGATGCCAGGTCAACTGAGAGTCCTCCGAGTAGCAATCAGCTACAGCCATGCACTCTCCATCCCTAGATTACTCCAACTCCCGTTCGACTTTGCACTTTTCTAACCAATCAAGAGCCGACAGGTACCCGCATCCTCAGTTATAATAGCCAAACACGTTGGGGTGGGTCGCATATAAACAGAAACTAGAGAGACCAGACCACAAGTCACGAAATTAGGGAGAGAGAGAGCGGGAGGAGCTAGGGTCCAGATCTGCCGGAGGACCAAGAATCGGAGGCGTTTTCCGGCAGCGATGTGCAATCACGGGAAGAGTAGTAGCGGGAAGCAGCAGCAGCCGAAGAGTGGGAATTACAAAAAGGAAAAGAAGAAGGCGACGACGATGCTGGTAAAGTTTCAGGACCTGCCACAGTATATGAAGGACAACGAGTACATATTGGACTATTACCGCTGCGAGTGGCCGTTAAAGGATGCAATCTTCAGTGTCTTCGCCTGGCACAACGAGACCCTCAACATCTGGACGTGAGTACTGTTTCTAATTCAATTTGATTTTTTTTGATCGATCATTTTAATTTTCATTATTGGAAAAATGGTGGAATGATATATGCGGTACGTTGTTGTTTGATTATCGGTGATGTGCATGCAGGCATTTGTTGGGGTTCTTGATATTCGTGGGACTCACGGTGATGAGCTGGAGAGACCTGGGAGCTCTGCTCGGGAATTTCTCGAGGTGAAGGGCTGGGACTTGGTCGTCGCTATTTGCGCCTGGGGTGGTATTTTGGTAATATTAACTTGTTATTTTGCTTTGGTTTGGTTCTTCTGCAGGGATGGAGTTTCTGGGCTGTTGATGATGATGACCATGATGATCAAGATGAACCAGCTTAATGTCTCCGACAGTGTTTTCGCTCAGGTCAGTTTTTTTATTTTTTTTAAATTTTTTTTATTAATTACTCACACACCGTACATATGTCATTGAGGAACTTAAAGTTGTCAGTTAAACACCTTAACCAACCAGATCGATTCATTTCTTCTTTAATTTTTTCTTTATTCTCTTGGACGGTTGGACATGATAAGTTTTCTCATGGACTTAAATTCGTTTTCTAGTGACGGAATAAATATGAGATGGGGCCCACACGTTTCGGCCACTGAAAAATAAAAATTGTGGTCGTTGCTGCTGGTTGGGTTTTTTTGTTTTATAATTATTTTCTTTACATATGTTTAGATTTGGTTTTTTATTTTCTCATAGATAAAAAAAAAATCCTTTCACCTGAAGAGCATATATGCACGAAGCTTGTAGTCTCGTTCTACATAGAAAGGCATATATGCACAAACTTCCTTACGCATGAAAGAGCATATTTGGTGTGTAGATTCGGTTCCTTTAAAATGCCTACTTGCTAATGCCTCCTCCCTTTTGTAGCATTGTTTGATGAGGAATTAAGCACAAAAATTTCTCAAATGATCTTTGCTTGATTAACAGAGTTATAAATTTTTTCCATATGTGTGTGTACATATGCAGCATACGCTGCATTCATCATTTTAATAAAATCCTGAGTTCATGCAACGATGATAATAAAGTCTCATACAATATGTTCACCTATGTTTGTTTGCAGAATTCACATTTGAAGGAAATGTCACAGTCATCATTCATTCATGCTAGTAAGGAAGATGGTTTTAGTACAATTCCAAGCTGGCCTTGGTTTGTGTTCCTAACTGGTGCTATGGGCTGCTTAGTCTGCAGCTCCCTATCCCACCTCCTTGCTTGTCACTCCAAACGCTTCAACTTTTTCTTTTGGCGTCTCGACTATGCGGGCATTTCCCTTATGATTGTCTGCTCCTTCTTTGCTCCCATATACTATACCTTCCACTGCCATCCATACTCTCGCTTCTTCTATCTTTCTTCCATATCCGTTCTCGGTGTCCTTGTCATCATTACACTCCTCTCGCGGAGTCTCTCCACACCTCGTTTGCGGACATTCAGGGCCACACTCTTCCTCTGCATGGGTTTCTCAGGTGTCATTCCTGCTGTTCACGCCCTTGTTATCCATTGGGATCATAAACCCATAATTGTTGCTCTAGGGTATGAACTTGCTATGGCTTTTTTTTATGCCACAGGAGCTGGGTTCTATGTTAGTAGGATACCGGAACGCTGGAGACCCGGTAAATTTGATATAGCAGGACACAGCCATCAGATCTTCCATGTGTTTGTTGTGTTAGGTGCACTTGCACACAGTGCTGCCACACTAGCTGTCATGAATTTTCTACGGGGATCACCAACCTGTGTATATTAGGCATTCCATTCACAAGCTTAGCTAGACATCACATCAGTGAGGAATCAAATTTTTATGTACCGCACCTAGTTTTGTATTGCCTTTGTTGTTTAGCTTGGCCTCTGAAACTCCATCCGAACGAAAAGCCTGCAATTTGGTTCAAATAGATGGAGTTCATGTTGTTGTACTACAGGTGATATCATTTCATATCACCAGTGATTTTATTTCAGTATATTATTTGGCTCTGTTATAGTGTATTCTGAAGAAGTCCCCCTCCAATGCAAGTAGTTTGTGTTGCAAACCATATGAGTAACATACCCATCAGAATAAGTAATACCCATCAATGAGTAGCATACCCATCAGAAAAAGTTATACCCACTAGTGTTATTAGATTCAGTGATGACTTATTACAGAAGGAAACTGAACTTTATTTGCTTCCAAGAATCAACATCTGCGAGAGTACATGATTAAACTACACTAGAAAAGTATAATATGGCAGAATGAATATTTTCATAGATATGATGGAAATATATACAGACTTTGCTTTCTGTACAACCAAGGATCTCCAACAAGATATGAGACATAAAAGGTATTTACAACTAAGGAAACTACAACTAATAAGATACAGCTAATACATTACGTAATAATATTCTACCAAATCTGTGAAGATATATTTTCCAACACTCTCCCTCAAGTTAAATAGTGTATATCAAGAACTCCTAACTTGCACATGAGGTATTTGAATTTTTCCTTCCCCAAAGCTTTAGTAAACACATCCACCAATTGGTGTGAAGAAATCACATATCGAGTAACAACTTCACTAGTTAAAATTTTATCTTGAATAAAATGACAATTCATTCCAATATGCCGGGTTCTCTGATGAAAGACATGATTTTTAGCAATATGCAAGGTTGCTTGATTATCACAACGTAAAATAGCAAGCTTTGAAATTTGCCCAGAAATAACGCAACTAAGTAAGCTCACAACATGTACCTGCCATTGCTATATATATATTCAGCTTCTGCACTCGACAAAGAAACAGTCTTTTGCCTCTTAGTCATCCATGAAATTAAGAAATTTCCAAGAAATACACAATAACCAGTGGTTGAATGGCGGGTGATAAGACAACCCACCCAATCAAAGTCGCAAAATGCTCTCAAGTTCAAAGAATTATCAGAATGAAGTAGCAAACCTTGACTAGGAGATGATTTCAAGTAACAGACTACTCTAAGGGCAGTAGCCATGGGTGGTTTTCGTGGCTCATGCATAAAACGGTTGAGAACATGAACTAAATATGTGATGTCAGGTCTAGTGATGGTTAAATAAATTAGCCAACCAACTAGGCGCCGATATGCACCAGGATCTTTGAGTAATTCTCCTTTGTTTGAAAGCTTGGATTCTTCCATGGAAAACTCAACCGGCTTAGCACCTAAGTAGCCACTATCTATGATAATTTTCAAAGCATATTTGTGTTGAGATATGTAGATCCCTTTTTTGGAACAAGCTATTTCAATGCCAAGGAAAAACTTCAGATCACCAGGGTCCTTTGTGTGAAAACGAGTATGGAGGAACTGGTTTAGAGCATTAATAGACTCCATATTATTTCCTGTTATTAGAATGTCGTCCATGCAAATTAGCAAAACAGTGAGAGATGTACCATGCTTGCATACAAACAAAGAATAGTCAGCTTTAGACTAAGAGAAACCAACAACAAGAATAGCCTCCGTGAACTTAGAAAACCATTGACGAGAGGCATGTTTCTGTCCGTACAACAAACTTGTGAAGGCAACACAATAGGTTCTCCCCTTTTTGCCAAAGAACAGGAGGAGGGGACATGTAAATTTCCTCCAATAAATCACCATCTAGAAAAACATTATTAACATCCAATTTATGTAAAGACCAATTCAGACTAGCAGAAACAACAAGAAGACATCAGACATTTATCATTTTTGCAGTAGGGGAGAAAGTATCATGATAATCGATACCTACAGTCTAAGTGAAAGCTCAAGCAACAAGGCAAGTCTTATAGCGCTAAACAGAACCATCAGCTTTTCGCTTGATCCGATAGACCCACTTACAACTGATTGGACGTTTTCCAGGAGGTAAAGGGACAAGACTCCATGTACGATTGTCAGTAAGAGCTTGAAGCTTAGAATTCATAGCTTCCTGCCATTTGGGATCGGCTGCAGCAATATCATAAGATGTCAGCTCCTCATCCTGAATGACATTAGCAATATAATTGAGATGTGCAGGTGAATATCGATGGTAAGAAATAAAGTGACAAAGAGGATACCTCGTACCTGGTGTTGGATTAAGAGAGGCCAATGAAGGTTGGTGTGGGGGAAAAATCACATGTGAGCAAATGTAGTCCTTGAGATGGACATTGGGCTACCTTGTGTGTTGGGATCGTCGAAAGGCAGGAATTGGGGCAGTATGATTAGGAAGAATTCCAGGATTGGAATCGGGGTTAGAATGGTTGGTGTCGTCACCGTGAGGGAAGTTGTTGCCATGAAGGTCGATGCTGTCGTGAGGGTCGCCGGTGAGTCGTAATGTCACATCCCGGTTCTTAAAGTAATTTGCGGTTACTTACTTTTGTGTTACTTTGACCATTTACCGTTTTGAGTAACCGTATACTGTTAAAGGACCCTAAAGTTGACTTTTTGTAGAAAAATTATTTTAAGAAAATTTCTTTAAGGAAGTCGTAGAGGACATTAATATAAATATGTGGACATACTATGCGTTAAAATCAGAGTTCGTATGCAAAAGCTATGATCTAAAATGTAAAGTTACTATTTCGGTCGGGGTATAAAAATAGAAACTTACCATTTGAGGTAGGGTAGAAAATCAGATTTCATCGTCCCTCTCTCTCTCTCTCTCCTCTCTCCCATGTCTCTCTCCTCCCGCCGTACTTCATCACCGCCGTCCACCGTCGTCCGGCCGAGATAGGTGGCGATCTTGATATCAAATCGAAGCTTGAAACATCCTCTTCAAATCCAGGTAGTTAGCTGGTCGTGTTGTGCCGTCTTGAGGGAGAAATCACATCGGAAAGTCGCGCCATCACCGCCGGATTCGTCTTGCTGGAACTTCCTTTTTCGGCCGCCATAGCCAAAGTTGCTTGTCTCTTTTGGAAGCTCTCTTCTAGTGCAACAAAACCCCAATCGTTTCAATCTAACTCGATCTAGGTAAGGATATTCGAAGTTTGAAGTTCTAGGGTTCCAATTTGGGATTTTTACTGTTTTGGTTCGATTACCCTATTTAGGCTTGGCATTCGTGTTTATGGTAGTTATGAAAGTTGTTTAGGTTGTTGAGAGGAAAATTGTGTCAAATTTTGGTGAGCATTAGAGGTGACCGAAGTCGGGGTTGGCCGGCCACCTCTTTTGGATAGTTTTTCATCTTATTAAATTTGTTAGGTTGAGAGAAGTCTTTTAGTGTGAAGTTTGTAATTTTTGGAAGAGTTTGGTTAGGTTTAGAATTTTTTAAAGATTTGTTAACTTGACGGTTAATAGGGTAGAATCCGGCAGTTGGATTAACATTGTTTAAACTTTAGAAAGTTGTTTTAAATCTGTTGATGTTTGTGGTGAAGTTCGGGCCTTATTGTGCTAAAAATGGAGAAATTGGGCAAGGACGAGTGTTGTATAAGACCCACTTTTATTCTTGTCTATTTAGATAAGTATTGAATTTTAGTTGGGGGCTTAATTATATATTTGAAACAAGACGTGAGAAGATATGAGAATAATATATATATATATATATATATATATATATATATATATATATATAAATGCTAGCTAACCATACGTGCTTTTCCGTCATAATGGTGTAGCAATTAGCTGTCATTATGGTGTGACGTGAGGAATTCATATAGGGGATATCCATGTATATACACCCGTCTTTTCCGCCATAATGATGTAGCGTTTGAAATCCCATTATGGTGTAACGTGAGTGTGGGACGCAAGCGTTGTAGCCTTGTATGAATTTCTATTTTTCATATTTTTCATAAGAATTCATACAAGGAGTATGACGTATGTAAATACATACACTATAGCCCGGGAGGCTCTATATTATAAGTTTTGGAGACTAGCGGGGATAGTCACGTATTTTCCAGTTTTTAAGTACAAATAACATGTACTCATGAGTCACATATATTAATAAATATCTCTAATGACCTACAACAATAATTTATGTACCAATGGGTCCTAGATACCATAAGGTATCTCCCATGACCTACACCAATAGACAGACTAGAGCCATATTCATAACCGTAACTAATCACCCAGCCAAAAGCTTGGAACCAAGTTTGATTGTCCAATGATAAATCACAAAATAACAATAGCATCTTAATTGTAACCAATCACCCGAAAACTCTTGGAACCCGGTTTGACTATTTAAACAACAATTCACAATATAATAACATCATCACCAACAACACAAGATCACATCATAAAATTATATCCTTCCACATAGATATATTTATATGAACAATATAGATATTCCACAAGAATAATTTATCAATAATCAATAAAATTATGATCACAAGAACCTCAAAAATAAACATATAAGGAAAATTTGTTTTATCTTACCTAAGAGTCTTTGGATTTTAAGCTCATATATTTAAAAACAAATAATAGCATATTATTAAATTCAACATCGACATCAAATGATCATAATAAAATTTGGTCCAAAAGTGAACCATGGTGAGATTTACTCACCTAAATAATCCCGATGCGATTTCCACGAAACAACAAAAGCAAGCCAAATCATAACTTCACAAATCAGCTAAAATAACCTTAGTAACCAAAGTACTATAGGATATCACAACACCCTTAAAGTACTAACCCTTAGCCCAAAGAAAGATAACTTTCCAAAGTCGTCGAACTTAACGACACAATAAAACTGCCTTTAATCCTGAAAACCTAAACTCAAACCTCACATAAGCCTAAGATTAAACTTAAAGTCCTAACATGCAAATCTTGCTCAAAACCTAGAATTTCCATCCCTCAACAAGCTCACAACAACAAGAGCTAGCTAACCACAAAAAACTAAAGCCACAACACAGCCGGCCGCGCTGCTACAGGCGGCGGCGAGTGAGCCTCACGTACCTCCACCAACTTCAAAATTTGGGGAAACACACAACATGAAACTTGTAGATTGAAGCATGGAGAGAAACTTTAATACCTGAGGTTTTAACCAATTTGACCGGAATCGGCCGAAAAAAGCCCCGAACACCACACCGAATCTAAACTTCCAAATCTATAAATCCGGGGTTCAAAAACTCAAAAACTTGTTTCAATCTATGCCTAGTCATAACCAGAAAGAGGAGAGGACCCATACTCACCTAAGATAGGCCCTCGTCACCGCCGTATATGGTGGTTCCGATCGGTGACACAACAGCTCTCTTTTCCGGCCAAGAGCTCTGTTTCCGACGTGCAACACTTGCCCAAACTTGGAGGGGAGGTCTGTGTGAGTTGAACGGGACCGATGACGGTCCAAATAGTGGCCGGACGGCGGAGTTAGCTTCGGTCAATGTTGGGTCCGCGGGGTGAGCTCGGGGGAGGAAGAGAGAAATCTGATTTTAGGGTTCCTAAAATGACTCCCACACATTTTTCTACTCATACACTTTCTAAAACCGGAAACTAACTTCATCTGGCCATAACTTTCACATACGACATCCGTTTCACGCGTGCCACATTTCTACAAACTCGTATCGACAAACTCTAAAACTTTCATGAAGGAAGTTTTTAAAAATAACTTACAAAAAAGAAAGTCAACTTTTGGCCACTTAAAACAAAGCGCTTTAAAATTTACTCCCGAAACTTCAACTTCGCATTAATAAATAAGAATTTCTAAAAATAATCCTTCATTATATTCGGAAATAATATAAGAAAATTAATATGAAAATCTTGGGTATTACAATCTACCCCCCTTTAAGGAATTTCGCCCTGAAATTCAAGTATACTAATCCAAAAACAAGTTGGGGTACTTAGTTCTCATGTTTGAATCTAACTCCCAAGACGCATCACCCTCATCATGGTGAACCCAACACACCTTAACCAAATTGACTTCCTTCCTTCGATGCCTCTTGGTTGATCTATCCAAGATTCAAACCGTTCAACAATAAAGGTTGCATCCGCATTCATCTTGATAGTTCCATAGTCAATCACATGTGACGCATTCAGAATATACTTTCTCAACAGGGACACATGAAATACATTGTGTACCCCGGACATGATAGGAGGTAGGCAAGTTGATAAGCCAAATTTCCTACTTTCTCTAACATCTCAAAAGGCCCCACATACCTAGGAGCCAATTTCCCCTTTTTGCCAAATCTCACCACCTCTTAGTAGGTGAGACCTTCAAGAACACATGATTCCCAACATCAAACTCTACTTGTCTCCTCTTCAAATCGGCATAGCTCTTTTGCCTGCTTTGCGCCGTTCGGATCCTATCTCGGATAATAGAGACATTCTCAGTCGTCTCTTGAACAATATCAGAATCCAACAGCTCACTATGACCCACCTCCGCCCAACAAATAAGAGATCTACATGGCCTACCATAAAGTGCCTCATATGGTGCCATACTAGAGTGATAACTATTGTTGTAGGCAAACTCAATCAATCTGAGGTGATCCTCCCAACTTCCCTTGAAGTCCATGACACAAGCCTTCAACATATCCTCTAACACCTGATTCACCCGCTCAGTCTGTGTCACGCCCCGACCCTTAATTTTTACCTTAATTACTAGCACGGTTGTAATAAGAATTTTGCCATCTTCATCAGTAAATGTTTATTTTAATTGGTCCCCAGAGTGGTGTTAGGGGACGATTATTTGGAAGGATTTATTCGAAAGAAGAAAAATTGACGACGGTAAAAATGATAATTTTTTCTAGTAAAAGGTAATTTTTGTTGGGGTATTATTTTTGGGGTATTGAATTTTGGAATGGGTATTTGTTGGTGGGTTGGTTCGGGCCAAGCCCAAACCCACTTCTTTTCCTTCTCTCTCTCTTCCACACGCCCCGCTCTCTCTCCCTCTCCCCGACCAGTTCTCTGCCCAGTTTTTCCGGCGTCCGTTCGCCGCCGTCCGGCCGCCCCAGACCACCGCGCCGGTCCCAATCAGTCGGCATCCAACCCAGCTTCCTTTCTAGACCGGCGAAAGGCTCCTTAGCGCCGCCGATCAGGAGGAAAGCTCGCCGAGAAGTCTGACTGCTCAAAGGATTCCGTCCCCGGAACTCCTTCCTCTGGCCGCCATAGCCGGAGAGCCTTGGCTCAAAAGAAAGCCCTCCTCCCCTGTAACAATCCCTCCAAAGGGCTCACTCTATCTAAAGCTAGGTAAGGAGAAATCGGTAATGGAAATTTTAAGGTTTTTTGTGTGTTTTCGTTGGATTGGCATAGTTAGGCTTGAAATTGGTGTTTGTGGTAGTTAGGAAAGTTGTAGAGGAGGTTGAGAGAAATGTGCTGTCAATTTTTGGTGGGCATTGGAGGTCACCGGAGTTGGCCGGCGGCCGCCGCCGGGAAAAATGTTTTTTTTGTAGGGAATTTTGGAGGAGTTTTGGATAGGTTTGGGAATTTTTGAAGTTTGGTTTTTTTGGCGGATTAATAAATTAGAATCCGGCCACGTGATTATTTAAGGTTAGAAAGGTGGAAGATGTTTAGAGGATGTCGGTTAAGTTTTTTTGTGGAGGTTTGTTGGGTGGCAGTGAAATTAAGTTTTTTGGGCGATAGGCTAGTTGAGCGCGCGGAGCTCCTTTTTAATTTCGTCTATTTTCTTTAAGCGTCGGTGTGTTAATTAAGGATTTATTTATGTTTTTGGAACAGGACGCGAGGAGGCTTGAGCTGACGAGGCCTCCGACCGACATCAGGCTTAGGCCTAATTTATGAGTGGACCTTTGTTTTAAATAATGTGTTTAAAATGCTTTATTGTTAAATGATTTTATGTTGTTGAAAATTTCCCGAAATTGAGAATTTTGGTGATTATACTCATATATAGTGGATTATGAGAATAGTATGTATATGATTAAATGCTAGCTAGCTATACGTGATTTTCCCCCATACTGAGGTACAATTCCAGTATGGGGTGACGTGAGCGTTAGACGCCAGCGTCGTAGTCTTGTATGTTTATCTATTTTTCGAGCTTATTCATAGATATCGTACAAGAGATATTCGAGTGTGAATACATACTGACATATATAATAATCTAGCCTGAGAGGCCATTTTTCCTAAAGTTTGGGAGTCTAGCGAGGCTAGACCCCAGTTTGGAATTTTCAAGTTAAGCTTTTAAGCTGTCGCTGGTAAAGCGTTTTCTTTAAAAATATTTTTGGAGAAATATTTATTTGTTGTCGAAATTGCTTTTGTCCACTCACTCTGACGTTTTTGAATATTTTCCCCTGGTCTCTTCGTTTTTAAAATGCCCAGTCTGCAGCGTTCGCGTGAGGTCTAGAAGACGACGTCGAGGCATACCCTTGATTGTTGGAATAGTTTTTGGAATTATGGGTAGGGTAATTGTTATCGCAAATACTCTTTTCAATCTTATTTTTATGGTAATGGTTGCTAGAATAAGATAGGCAAAACCAAAGTGTTCTTTCTTCCTCATATTTCACTTGTGGTTTAACTCTTATTGTGTGACAATTGATTTAGCTTTCTTTTCGATCTCTTAATGCTATTAATCATCATTATGCCATATGATTCTTATTTGGGTGGAGAACCTTGATTTCCATGGTGACCCTTGTTGTGATGCATCTCATCCATCTATCTATTTTACTTTTTATGTCTTAGTTATTTAGTGAAACATTAAGACACGTGCATTCTGTACCATTTCTTTGTAAATCCATTGTATGAGCCTCTTTGTACACATATGCATAAGTGATTGATGACCTAGACCATATGAGCATAAGTGATTGATGACCTAGACCATATGATTGCTAGCTAGCTTGTGATTCCCGTGGTACGATAACTTCGGGTCTAAATATTTCCTTCTTTTTTGATGACCGTGTTTTTATTACGCATGAATTGCAATTAGCATCAAATCATACAATACCAAATTAAGAAAACACAAACATGAAGAGTTAGATAAATGAAAACAAGCCTAATACAAACACATTAAGTTAAATCTCAGAATTCTTTACCTCTTTCACACTGCTCATAAAACTCAAAGTTTGAAATACATGGTTCTTCTTCTATACATCTAATATCATTTCCCCTCAACCAACTTTGTAGGCAGATCAATGCTACAACAGATCTAGGAGTCAAGGAACTCCGAAAGTTGTCAATGATTCTGCCTCGGGTGCTAAAAGAAGACTCGGATGCAACAGTTGAAACTTGAATAGCCATGACATCTTTGGCTATTGCTGCAAGTACAGGGTACTTAGGTGCATTCATCCTCCACCATAGTAAAATAGGGAATTCAAGTGCTGCTTTCTTATTAGGGCTAGTGACTTCTAGAGGATCCAACAAGTGCTTGTCAACTTCATCAAGCTTAGAAACTACCTTGCTCTGTCAGCCATGTTACCTCTGCTGCCAATACTTATTACAGTGCTTTGTGATGTGCTTCTGCCTTCTCTTTCAGACTTCTTTACAGGAGCATTCTTTGATTCATATTTTTATACAAGGACATCAACATATCCTTCAACTTCTTCGTTTTAGTCTCCACCTCTTCCTTGGTAAATCCTTCATTTGTGAATAGATGGACTTTATGTCTTAGCTTACACCTAGGATGAAGAATCAGCCCCATAAACACCAATGGATTCAAATCAGAATAGCTCCCAAATACTTGAGGAATTTGTTCAGCCATGTCATGCAAAGTCTTCTCAGTTTCTGTACGTGTTACTATTTCAAGTTGCATGAGGAGCTTTCCAATCTCAGTTTCTATTGACAACACATCATGAAATGTGGTGTGGATCGTGGGACGAGTACTCACACTAGGTCTTAGAGTAGCATTGAAAAACACTCTAAGAAAGTGCACAAACACTTCTGCCTTAACCCATTCTTCCTCCTTGGGTGGCCCTACTCTGGCCCTCCTGCCTGTGGTTGGAAGCAAATTTCCTTCCTCATCAAACTCTTCATCAGGCTCTTTGAAATAGGTTGCACACTTCCATTCTTGCAAAGACTGTTGAACCTCAAGGCAGCTTCCAACATTAAGAATGTTGAATTCCACCTTGTAAAACATCCATAACAACCAAGCCCTTACAAGGGATCTCTTCCTTTGCCACACAAGCCTTAAAGCTATCCAACCTTGATGGTGAAAACCGCACAAACTTCACTGCATTTCTTATCACTTACACTGCTTTATTCAATCTTTTCAGCCCACTTCCAACTATCAAATTACAAATATGGGCGTACATCTAACTGACCCCCTAATATGGATTCTGGTTTTTCTCTTTTGTTCAGCTTTGACCTAACATAATCAATGGCGCACTTATTTGCTGCTGCAGTATCGACTGTGATGGTAATAACCTTACTGATTCTCTAGTGAAGAAAACAAGCTTCAATCAGAAGACCTATAGAATTCTCACTATGAGAAGATAAAATGCAAAAATTGATTATCCTTTTATGCATTTCCCACTTATCATCGATAAAGTGTGCCGTTGCTCTAATGAGTTTACCCATTATCTAAACAGTGTCTCACCTTTTAAAGAAGCAAAATTTTGGTACCTCACATTTAGAAAATATCAAAACAGTATCGCACGTTCTTACCTCGACCAAAGTTTGGTATTTAGAACCGTTAACTTCGTTAAAAAGATTGAGGACATCAATTTTTATTTGTAAAATGACCAATTTACCCTTGAGTTTTTGTTTTTGTCATACATTTTATATAATAAAAAAAAATATTCGTCATAACGGTACCTCATATTTTCTTGTTTATAAGCTTTGGTACTGTTTGAGCCAAAAGACATTTTTGTGCAAATAATAATACATTACTGGACTGTAAAATGTCTATGTGAATATTAATTACTTCCCTAGCTATTTTCAGCCGGCGAGCTCAAGTTTCTTTAAAGTTTACAAATAATAGCCAACCAGCAAGACAACGCGAGATGATCTACATGGTCCGTGCGCGGAGTGACTCCGCGGACTAACAGATCTCGCGCGTTTTCAGACACAGAACATAGCTCCCGCGGGATGACTTCGCGCGTAAAGGAATCTTGCGAGCCCACGCAGTTCGCGCGGAATAACTCTGGCATCAGGCGAGGCGGAATGCATCTAGGCAAGCTGGCGAACCGGCTCGTTAGTTCGCGAAGTACACATATGCGGAGTCCGCGCAAAACCCTTTTAATCGTTTTAGACTTTTACCAGTCTTTGACATACTTTGGGCCAATCCTTGTGGCCCTTATTAATTAAAAAGCCTTTTTTTTGGCCCGCGAACTGAAATTGAGATGCAGGAGTCCGCAGTCCGTGCAAGCTATTAGCTTCCTACATAGATTGTGGCACCCCGCGGGATAAGGATTGCTCTTAATTCTGCTTCGCATGGAAGTCCAGGCCTTTTCCTATGCAGACTGTGCGAACTGGATATGTGTCACATAAGGATTGGTCTGCATGGGAGGAATAGTGCCCTTATGCTTTACGTTGCAAAGTCCAACATGGTTTCTGATTATCTTTCTTTTGCGGCAAGTCGAGCTCCCACTATGTAAGAGGCTCGAAGACTTACAGAAAGCTCTCTCTCTCTCACAATCAACAATCAATTACAAACAACACAAAACAAACTGCAACCCAGTTTCTTTCGAGCTACCTCGAAACCCCGATTCTAAGCGCACCACCGCCTAGGATTCTTCAGAGCTCTCCGAACTCTACCCCGATTCCTCTGAATATTCCATATAGTTGCTCTGCTCACGCCTCCGTGAGTATCGACCGCCTTGCGCTCGTAAATTCCTCATCTGAGGTGGCACTTGGAACCCCTTTCTGCCTGATTCAAGAAGTCAAGACTTTTTCCTTGTCAGCAAGGTGGCACGCCTGCAACACTCCCCCTTCTCTTTGTTCGCTATTCACCTCCGCTCCGCACGTAGATGATCGTGGCTAAAACATTGGCACGCCTAGTGGGACAAGGGTGTTCAAGCGTAACAATATAGGGAAATCCGAGGAGACACCATACAGGAAGCATCAGCCTTCTTGTCTCAAACACAGATCACTATGGTACAAGCCCCATAATAGCGCGGCTTGCCGTTCGCTTACTCAAGAACAGGTTCTCGTTAAGTTTGGAAATCCAGACTTCAACGAACCCGACATGGCAAGCTCTCAATCAACCCAAGACATGGGATCTGTTCCTTCTTTGGAACAAATCTTCCAGATGTTTACAGAACTCAAAAGTCAGAATTTGGCCACTCAACAAAGTGTTGCTGACCTAACTAGGCAGGGTCTGGCCACTCAACAGAGTATCGCCGACCTAACTGAGCAAGTCAAACAAGACAGAACCCTCTGGAAGGCCGACCATGACAAACTCACCACACTTAGTGAGGATTATGGTCAACTAGCGGGCGAATTCATAGAGACCAAGGGCCTCGTTGAGGGTAGCATCCAGCGGATCCACGTGGATCTAGACTAGAGCACAGATGCCATGAAGCAACATGCAGAGATCCTATCCCGCACCTGTGCGACAGTGGATGAGCAAACGCGCCGCTTAGACGGTCATGATACCAAGCTGCAGGACCAGCAGAACGCCTCATTCTTCAAAAGCAAAAATAGTGTAGATAAGCTAGACGAATTCAAGGAGAAACATGACCGCCTAAGCTTGCGGGTCCTTGAAGTTGAAGATTGGGTGAGGGTGCAAACGCCAAAGAATATCACCCTAGAACCTGTTGGCGCAAGCGCGAATGAGGGGACATCCAAGTACATCCCGCCAAATGAGCGCCCCAGGGGAAATCCAAAAGTCGGGGCTCAGAAGACCCCGCAGCTCGCGCTAGGGGCAGGCACTTCAAAGAATCCGCCCCCGCGCGGCTCTTCTGGTCCCTTCAAGGGATTCAACAACGCCCCATGCCAAGGAAGCGGGACACCAAAAGACCTAAAAATTGGTTATTCTGGCCTAGCTTCCAAGAATGTTGGTCAGGCTGCCAGTTTTTATAGCATGGCTTAACCATGAAGAAGGGGGCGAATCTACGCCTGTGACTGCAGCCGACTGGCGCTAGCTTATATCATCCATCGTCAAGGAGCAGACCGGAAAAGGCAATGCTGACCTCCAGTATCGCGACCCTTACCCTGACAGTGTGGCACAATATCCGTTTCCCCATGGCTTCAAAAATATTGTCTTCACCACCTTTTCTGGGGAAACAAAGGAAGATGCAGCAACGCATATGGCGCGCTTTAAAGTACAGTGCGGCCAATATGGGAACAATGACATCCTCAAGCTCAAGCTCTTCGGGACTTCTCTGTCTGGAGCTGCTTTCAGTTGGTACTCCCGGTTGAAGCCAGGATCTATTGTGGACTGGCCCACCATGGATAGATTGTTCCGGGAAACTTACGATACTATTGAGCCAGAAGTGGGCCTTGACTCTCTTACTCAAATGAGCCAGCAGAGCATGGAGTCAGGAGTCTCTTTCCTCCAGCGTTTCAAAATTCAACAAGCCAAATGTGACTTCCTCCTACCTGAGCAGGAAGCCATTAAATTGGTTGTCCGCAGACTCGAGCACCACCAAAGGTTGAAGCACCATGGAGAGCTCTTCACATCCATGGGCGACCTGATCAACAAGGTCGGCAGCTATGAGCTTATACTCAATGAAATGGATGAGAAGGCAAATGCCTCCAAAGGGACATATGTACCAGGAAGAAACAGGACAGTGGGGGCAGTAAGCCTTCAATCCTCCACGTACGATCCTTATTACCAGAGGCAGGAAGAGTCAGAGCCCACGTAGGACTATGAAGACGTCAGAGCGGTTGAACTGACTAGGAAGCCATTAGCTAACAAACTGAAGAATCTCAAGATGACCCGCGAGCCAATCACCATTCAGTCATTTGCATGGACCAAGCCCGAATACGAGTCATACACGTATAACGGTAAAATCTCCCATCTTGTCTTTAATGACTTGATCGAGGCCAAGTATGTACGCTTGGATCACAAGATCCCATCCAAAGAGGAGCTGAAGGACAAAAAATATTGCGCATTCCATAACGTCCACAATCACGACACCAAAGAATGTGTCAAGCTCCGCGACCAGCTTCAGACTTGGCTGAACTCTGGTGCTTTGAAACTGCAGACGCCAGGGAGTTCGGCCTCTCTGGTGGATGTAGACCCTTTTCCATCCATGGTCGGTATGGTCGAAGTAAATTGGACCGACCACCCAGAGGAGAAAAGCCACCGCCGCGCACCAAAGCCAAATCAGCGAAGAGTCACCTTAGACTTGTCTGACCACCCAGAGGATGAAAATCTGCACCGAGCGTCTAAGAGAGGCCACGAGGAGGACAATGCTGATACAGCTCGACCATCTCGCCAGTACACCTATAACGTCAACCTCGCGCATGAGGTTCTAGACGATCTTATCGATGATGGGCTTGTTACAGTGGACAGGGCCTTACCTTATATTGAATACAAAGAGGACCGCATGCACTGCAAGTTCCATAATAGATGGGGACATAGAACTCGCGAGTGCTACCAACTTCGCGAACAAGTCCAGGACTGGCTCAACCTCAAGTATATTCGCTTTGAAGACAAAGGCGGATTCATGATTGCAACTGCTGACGTTGCATGGCCTCGTATCGGCCATCGCGTGATCACATTGGACATCTCTCCAAATGCAGGCCCACGGGAACCGCCAGGTCGAAACCGTAAGAGACCAACAAATGACTATACCGTACTGGCGAACCAGAATTGGAACCGTGACCCGGCGAGGCAGTCAGTCACCAGATCCCAGCCCGATCACCTTTTAAGGAGAGATAAGGGCAAAACTATCATGCAGGACGATGAACCGTCGCCCGTTGAGAATTTCCAGCCCATGAGCCCCAAGACTCGCGAAGAGCTGGAACAGAGGATCAAGCGCTTAAAGACGTTCGCCCAATCACATTGGACAGAGGAAGTGTCGTCGTCTCTAGCTTCAAGCGAAATGGACATATCAGATTCTAGCAGCGAATGCCATGAAAATGAGGCCCCAAGCCCTCGTCAAGGCATTTTGTCTGATCCCTATATTCCACCGGCATCCAAATCGGCAATCAAGGAAGGGATATGGTACACACAGCAAGGGGGAAGGCCAGTTACCATCTCCAAATCCAAGAAACGGAAGCTCCAGAAGAAGTATGGCAGCATCTTGCGTGCCTTGCGAGCTATTGACAATGGCGCCATCCGTCCCTCGCAGCTTGCACAGACACCCGGAAGGATGTGGAGAGAAGCTGAAGGTCTGTGAGCTATACTCCAAAGGCCACCTATCACTCCTCCACGGGTGTGTGCGTAGGTAGCGGATGACCCTGCCCCAAAGGCAAGTGTTTTGTCGCCTCACCGTACCACCAAAGCAAGATCCCCACCTACAAGGAAACAACCATCTCCAGAGCCAGAGAGGAGAAGGGATCCACAGCCTTCTCGGCACAGGCCATCACCAGAGTCTGACTGGAGGAGGGAGCCACCAACTTCACCAAGGCGCAGACACTCGTCAGGGACTGAAAGAAGAAGGGAACCGCCTCCTCTAGTAAGGCGAAGACTGTTCGCTACCTTGGAGCCTGAACCAAAGCGCGAGTTGCTTCGGTCATCATGGCCCCGGGAGATTCTTCGCCAAAAACCGGAAGCGAAGAGGGAACCACCACGTTCACATCGGCGAATACCACAACCTGACCCGGAGTTGGGGGCCAAGAGGGAACCACAAGTCCCAACCTCTCCTAGAACAAGGGAAGACGGTTCTGCCAAGGTTCTTTTTGTCGTAGGTGAGCAGATAGCCGAGGACAAGCAGTCCTCAACCAAGCTTGTGTGGCGGCCACGGCAGCCGGAGACTGAAGTGCCACCAGTCGCTGAAAGTGCTCCTGCTAGCTCTAACTTCACCCAACAGATGGCTCGTTTTCTCGACGGAAACTCACCGGACAACGAAGCCTATTCCGAGCCTCGTGTTCCTTTAGACGACGACCAAGAAGAATGGCAAGAGGAGTCATTCACATGCAACGTGGTTGAAGTCTTTGCATGGCCTGGGAACGAAGAAGACCACTCCATGAAGAACTCATTTGCAATTCTTGAAGGCAAACATGGGGTAATTGAGGCTCCGTTGATCCCAGTTCGCGAGCAATTCTCTTTCCAGGTTGGGATGGTGTTTTTTATATCTGAGAAATATGCTCTCCCGCCAAACACAACATGCAATGTGGCGGATATTCCAGACACTAGCAACAATGTTTGCGACATGTCTCCGCTTTGCAGTAGCGAGATGGGTCAAGTCCTAGCGGAACCCGCGAATGCTCCATCATTGGAGGCAACAAGCAACGTCACACGCATACCTTCTTTGACCTTCTCCACACCAACCCTAGACATGGCCACTCACATGAGACCATTATACATTTCGGCTGAAGTGGAAGGGATTATGGTCAACAAGGTCATGGTCACTACTGGATTATGGCTATTAGCCGACGGAACCGTTCCGTCGGTTAAGACATATATTTCGTCTGCAAAGATCTTAGTCGACGGAATTTCCGTCGGCTAAGATCCGTCGGCTAAGCTTCGTCTGATAAGACAATAGCCGACGGAATTGATGATTCCGTCGGCTAAGTGGGACTTAGTCGACGGAATAGTTCCGTCTGCCAAGATTTTAGTCGACGGAACTTAATCGACGGAAATTACTTTTCCGTCGACTAAGTTTTTCTTAGCCGACGGAATATTTCGTCTCCTAAGATCTTAGTCGACGGAAGTAAAAATTTAAAATTTTTTTTTTTAGAATAATTGGCGCGGTTTTTTTTTCTCGTTTTTTTAGGTTTTTTTTTTTTCCTTCTCTTCCTCTTCTCCGGCGACCACGACGGTTATGTTTGCGTGTTCCCGAACAACTCCACTCCACCTCCGACGCTAAACTCGCCGGGAGGAGGAGGAGGTGCCGCCGAGAAGAGGAGGAGGAGGTGTCGCGCGCCGAGAAGAGGAGGAGTTGCCGCCGAGAAGAGGAGGAGAAGGAGGCGGCGCTGCTTGGAGGAGGAGGAGGTGCCGCGGCGAAGGAGGAGGAGGAGGCGCCGAGAAGAGGAGGAGTAGGAGTTGCCGCCGAGAAGAGGAGGAGGAGGAGGAGGTGCCGCGGCGAAGGAGGAGGAGGAGGCGCCGCTGTGGTGGGGGAGCAACCAGACGAGGGAGAGAGAGAGCAGCAGACGAGCTAGGGAGAGAGAGATGAAGAGGATGAGGGAGAGAGAGCTGAAAGTTATAGAATGGAACCGAAAAAAATTTCAAAATTTTTGGCGGGATAACTGCCGCTTAAAATTTTTGAACTTAGTCGACGGAATATATTTTTCCGTCGCCTAAGTTCAAAATATTTAAGCGGCAGTTATCCCGCCAAAAAATTTATTTTTTATTTTTTTTTTAAATTTGGTTATTTTTTTTATTTTTTATTTTTAAATTTTTTTTTTTAAATTCCGTCGGCTAGGTAAAAATTTCCGTCGCCTAAGATTTTCTTAGCCGACGGAATATTTTTCCGTCGCCTAGGTTATCATAAATAATCATTTATATTTATATATAAATATTCCGTCGGCTAGGTAAAAATTTCCGTCGCCTAAGATTTTCTTAGCCGACGGAATATTTTTCCGTCGCCTAGGTAAAAACTTAGGCTACGGATGGTTTTCCGTCGGCTAAGTAGATCTTAGGCGACGAAAATATTATTTTTCCGTCGGCTAAGTGATTTTTTCCACTAGTGGGTTAACACCGGAGCTGCAGTAAATGTCGTTACCACCTGCACCATGGGACTCTTTCGTATCCCGCGCTCAATGATCCAAACCACGTCCTTGACAGTCAAGAACTTCACCGAGCAAGTCTCTAGAACTTTAGGCTTGTTATTTCTACGAGTCAAGGTGGGTCCAGCATCACGGGTCTATACATTCTTCGTGGCTGAATGCTCCGCATCCTACAGCATGATTCTAGGCCACGATTGGATCCATAAAAACTTCTGCGTGCCTTCCTCTATGCACCAAGAACTCATGGTTTGGGATACAGAGACATGCGAGGCGGTCCTCATCAAGGCTGACCCGCGTCCTTTTTCTGTCTCCGCCAACTTCAACGATGCCCGCTATTACAATACTAACTTGGGCCCACTGGATGTTCAAGGCATCGACTCCAAAGGTCACCCATATGGGGTCACGGCCTCCAACCTAACGTGATGGGGACTCACCCAGGCGAAGGATGATTTACAACGTCCTCACACCATCGCGGACCCCCTTCAAACCTTTAATGTCCAGTGCGTCCTCAGAGGAAGCACGCGAGGCTGGCGAGTCCTTGTGTAAAAGACTCCTTTCATACTGGGCGAAACGCGAAGCCTACGATAAGGTCGCGACAATGGAATACGTGGATGAAATAGTGGATTATACCGACACCAAGGAAGAAGTTATTCAGTTAGCTCCCGCCGCCTTAGACGACACACCACCTCAAGTCCGCGACCCCATCTCACAAGTCGAAGTCAAGACTGCAGAGAAGCCCCTCCTCATTTCCATCAGTGCTAAACTGGCGGAGGAAGAATGAGAAGAACTGCTCTCCTTACTACGCGAATACAAGGATTGCTTCGCTGAAAAGTATGAAGACATGCC
This sequence comes from Fragaria x ananassa, assembly GCA_034370585.1. NCBI lineage: Eukaryota > Viridiplantae > Streptophyta > Magnoliopsida > Rosales > Rosaceae > Fragaria > Fragaria x ananassa. The sequence goes on from CP139760.1 coordinate 8,404,995, forward strand.
CGGTTTGTCTCTAGACTTGGTTTGTCACCGGCTACCTACTTATCCTGACAGACGTCCAGTCCGCCAAGATGGAAAATTCATGCGAACTGAGACCCAGATCGCGGTCAAGGAGGAGATTGAGAACATGCATCAATCGGGTATCATTCGCGTGGCTAAATACAACCAATGGCTATCCAATGTAGTTCCTGTCCGCAAGAAGAATGGAAAAATGTGAGTCTGTGTTGATTACCGAGACCTCAACAACGCCACACCTAAGGATATATACCCCATGCCCGTTGCTGACCTCCTCATTGATGCGGCTGCGGGGCATGAAGTGCTATCCTTTATGGATGGAACCACTAGATACCACCAGATTCCTGTTGCCGAAGTAGACCGCCACAAAACCGCTTTCCGCTGCCCGGGGTTTGCAGGCGCGTTTGAGTATGTTGTCATGCCTTTCGGACTTAAGAACGCTGGGGCAACATATCAGCGTGCCATGAACCTCATCTTTCATGACATCTTGGGCAAGTTGATTGAAGTCTACATCAACGACGTGGTGGTCAAAACCAAAACTAGGGTGACGCACGTCGAAGACCTCCGACATGTTTTTATGCGGATGCGACGACATAACCTGAGGATGAACCCCGCCAAATGTGTATTCTTCGTGGAAGCATGTGACTTCCTAGGATTCCTAGTCCATCAAAGGGGCATCGAGATCCCTAAAGACAAGGCACAGGCGGTAATAAATGCCTCACCTCCTACAACTAAGAAGGAGCTCCAACAACTGATCGGGCGAATCAACTTTCATTTCAAACGCGGCAGGGAAGGTTCAACCCTTTTCACCCTTTCTAAAGCTCCAGGGGGCAACCGAGTTCATATGGGAGCCACAGCACCAAGAGGCTTTTGATTGTATCAAGAACTACCTGGCGAACCCGCCGGTATTGGTTCCCCCTCGCCCTGGCATTTCGCTTAAACTCTACATCGCCGCTGCTGATTTATCCATTGGCGAACTCCTGGCACAAGACGATGAAAACGTGGTTGAACACGCCATTTACTATCTTAGCAGGGTGCTAAGTGATTACGAGACGCGTTAATATCCAATGGAGAAGTTGTGTCTCGCCCTATTCTTTGCAAGTTGCAAACTTCGCCACTACATGCTGGCCTTTACCACGGTGGTGATCGCTCAGTCTGACCTTGTCAAATACATGATTTTCCTCCCTATACTACGCGGACGCATAGGCAAATGGATTTTGGCTTTGTCCGAGTTCTCCTTGAAATATGTTCCTCAAAAAGAAGTCAAGGGACAAGCCATAGCGGACTTCCTCGCTCATCACCCACCAACCGAGTTAACAGCGTTCCGCGAGCTAGAATTCACTGCCATTTCCCTTACTCCATGGACTCTTTACTTTGATGGTTCACGTACTGAATTCGTCGCATGTGCTGGAATCGCCATTGAGAATCCCGCAGGCGATCGCTTCTCTTACTCTTTCCAGTTGCACTTCAAATGTACGAATAACTAGGCGGAGTACGAGGCGCTCATCATAGGACTGGAGATTTTGTTGGACTTAGGGGTCCGTGAGGTTCAAGTCTTTGGCGACTCTTTATTGGTCGTCAACTAGTTAGTGGAAAAGTTCAAATGCTTGAATTTGTCCATTGAGCCCTATCTACGAAAAGCATTTGACTTACTGAACCGCTTCAATGACGTTCACATTGAACACATTCTGTGCGAGTTTAACTTCACGGCGAATGAGCTCGCACAGGTTGCCTCTGGACTCAGCTTGCGAGATGGAGTGTGCGAACGGCTGCTCAAAGTCGAGCGACACACTCTCCCGTCTTTTATTGCTAGGGGGCAATATCAGGAAGACTCTCCTGACATCACTGCCTTAAACCCTATTGATGAGGATTGGCGTTTACCGTTCATCGCCTACCTCACGAACCCTCAAGATGTCACTCATTCCCGATAGATGCGGTTCCTCGCCCTCAATTTTGTGCTGCGCAACAGCGAGCTCCGTTGGCGCGGCGAAGACGGTAATGATTTCCGCTATGTATATGGCAATGAAGCGAAACGACTAATGTGTGAGGTTCATTCCGGGGTTTGTGGCTCACATCAGGCAGGCCTAAAGATGCGTTGGTTAATCCTTCGCCACGGGCACGGCTACTATTGGCCTACAATTCTCAAGGATTGTATTACTTTCGCCAAGGGATGTCAGGATTGCCAAGCTCACGGACCAGTGCAACACATTCCCAACATTCCGTTGCAACCAATTATCAAGCCATGGCCAGGTAGAGGATGGGCGATAGACTTCATAGGTATCATTCATCCCCATTCCTCAGAGCAGCACAAGTTCATCATTGTGGCCACCGATTTCTTTACCAAGTGGGTTGAAGCCGAGCCACTCAAGGTTGCCTACGCGACCTCGGTTTGCAATTTTATCTTCTGCAACATTATCTCCGGCTTTGGTATTCCGAAGTGCATTGTGACAGACCGGGGGGTTGCTTTCATGGCCGATTATGTAGTCACGTTCCTTACTGGTTATGGTATCAAGCTCTTACATTCCACCCCTTACTATGCACAGTCTAACGGTCAGGCGGAGGCAAGCAATAAGGTTATCCTTGGTATCTTGCGCAAAATGCTAGAGTTGAACCCTCGCATCTGGAATTAGAACTTTATCATACTTTATGGGCTTACCAAACTTCCAAGCGTGGTCCGACAGCTACTACTCCATATGCTCTCATGTTTGGTCACGATGATGTCCTTCCTCTCGAGGTTCACGTCGCCTCGCTTCGGGTCCAGAAACAACATCAGTTGATCGGTGACGATTACGTCCAAGAGATATGGGAAGAACTTGAAGACCTAGACGAACACCGCATCATTGCATTCAACAATCTCATCCTTGAGAAGCAGCGCATTGCGCGGTCCTATGACAAAGTTACCTATGGTCGGAGCTTTATCGAGGGCCAAACGGTGTGGCGAGCCGTGTTACCATTGGGAGAGAAGACCGAAGGCCGCGGGAAATGGTCTGCGCGGTGGGAAGGACCCTTCATTATTCATCGCATATTGCCCAAGGGGGCATTCCATTTGCGCAACCTTGATGGCACGCTCCATCCCAATCTTATCAACGGACGTTTCTTGAAACGTCATATTCCTAGCGTATGGGAGCGCGCTGATCCTTCACCATCTGTCCCGCGCTAATTGTCCATAGTGCTCAGCGCCATCTCACTAGCCCTCCGCCGCCTCCCACTAGGGGGCACCCCAAGAAAGGAGCATGAGTTTAGTTCATTTCTTTGTAAACGTACGAGGTCTAATCAACAGACTAGTACAAGATTGGGTCCTATTCCAGAGGCCCTAAATTAATTTTTACATGCAATTTTTACATGCAATACTAAACGTAGATTGTTAATTACATGCAATTTTGTTGTGCTAATTTCTTGGTTTCCTCTTTTCATTTCAACATAAACATACAAGGTCTAACCAACAGACTAGTATAAGATTGGGGCCTATTCCAGAGGCCCTAAATTAAAGTAAATTAAAGTTTACATCAACTCAGTCTGGCCATTTTTTTCACCTCAATGGAAGGTTTGCACCTAGCGAAGGAAGGTTCATACATGGGGGGCAATACGACATGCGAAGCAATTTAGACTAAGGTCTCTTAAGTTCCCCTTGCAGCCTATACACACGGGCCGTCAAGGCTAGTGAAGTCTGTTTCTCTCAATGGTTAATTGATCTCTTGTTCGTCAGCAAGATGACTTGGTTCGCTGTGCCAATCTTACATCAGGATACTCACCCGCTCGCGGCATGTTCAATAAGGCCTTTTCGCTTGGACAATCCAAGCTCAAGGCCTAGGGGGCAATGTTTGAGCCAAAAGACATTTTTGTGCAAATAATAATACTTTACTGGACTGTAAAATGTCTATGTGAATATTAATTACTTCCCTAGCTGTTTCCAGCCGGCGAGCCCGAGTTACTTTAAAGTTTACAAATAATAGCTTACCAGCAAGACAACGCGAGATGATCTACATGGTCTGCGCGCGGAGTGACTCCGCGGACTAATAGATCTCGCGCGTTTTCAGACACAGAACATAGCTCCCGTGGGATGACTTCGCGCGTAAAGGAATCTTGCGAGCCCACGCAGTTCGCGCGGAATAACTCTGGCATCAGGCGAGGCGGAATGCATCTAGGCGAGCTGGCGAACCGGCTCGTTAGTTCGCGAAGTAGACATATGCGGAGTCTGCGCGAAACCCTTTTAATCGCTTTAGACTTTTACCAGTCTTTGACACGCTTTGGGCCAACCCATGTGACCCTTATTAATTAAAAAGCCTTCTTTTTGGCCCGCGAGCTGCAATAGCCCGCGAGGTGAAATTGAGATGCAGGAGTCCGCGGTCCGCGCGAGCTATTAGCTTCCTACATGGACTGTGGCACCCCGCGGGATAAGAATTGCTCTTAATTCCGCTTCGCATGGAAGTCCAGGCCTTTTCCTATGCGGACTGTGGGAACTTGATATGTGTCACATAAGGATTGGTCTGCATGGGAGGAATAATGCCCTTATGCTTTACGTTGCATAGTCCAACATGGATTCTGATTATCTTTCTTTTGTGGCAAGTCGAGCTCCCACTATATAAAAGGCTCGAATGCTTACAGAAAGCTCTCTCTCTCTCTATCACAATCAACAATCAATTACAAACAACACAAAACAAACTGCAACCCAGTTTCTTTCGAGCTACCTCAAAACCCCGATTCTAAGCGCACCGCCGCCTAAGATTCTTCAGAGCTCTCCGGACTCTACCCCGTCTAAATCTTCCCTATAGTTGCTCTGCTCAAGCCGCCGTGAGTATCGACCACCTTATGCTCATAAATTCCTCATCTGAGGTGGCACCTGGAACCCCTTTCTGCCTTATTCAAGAAGTCAAGACATTTTCCTCGTCCGCAAGGTGGCACGCCCGTAACACTCCCCCTTCTCTTTGTTCGCTATTCACCTCCGCTCCGCACGCAGAGGATCGTGGCCAAAACAGGTACTTCAAGTTTTGAAAACAACAGACAGTACCTCAAGTTTTCACCCCGACCGAATTTTAATACTTTTAGCCGTAACCTCCGATAGGGTAACTTTCATCTGACCATTTTTCATAGGTATTTTTCATCTCTTCATATTTCAATACTTGAGGTACCATTCTGATATTATCAAAACTTAAAGTACCAAAATTTATAAGGAAGAAAAGATGAGATACTGTTATGACAAATTTCTCTTTTTATTACATAAAAAGAATAACAAAAACAAAAACTAAAAATCAAGGGTATATTGGTCATTTTATGAATAAAAATGGATGCCGTCAGTCTTTTTAACGGAGCTAACGGTTATAGATACCAAACTTCAATCGAGGTAAGAATGTAAGATACTGTTTTGATGTTTTCTAAAGATGAGATACCAAAATTTTGCTTCATCAAAAGGTGAGACTGTTTGGATCATTTTTCTTTCCAAAAAAAAAATCTTCACCGCACTCGGGGGCATATTTCTTTCGCTTCCGGTTCTCATGTAAAAGTTTTCAATCTACGCTCTGAAAGTACGTATTCACACTCACCAGAGTTGTATTCAGTAATAATACAGGTTTGACGTCTGTCTACAGCTAGGCATTCACAACCCAATTTTGTATTTCACTTCTCTTGTACACAACTACAAGCTGTATTTACAACTTCTAAGTAGGTAAGTGGTCTGTCTCTCCAAATCTTAGGAACAAATATTGCTAGAGGCAGCTTATAGCCGTAAACCAACAAATATATTTTTTGCATCGGAAGTTCAGAACCCAGTTCATTTTACAATTAAACAAGAGCGCACCTCAGTAAGTTCAATCTTCATGTTGTTTGGAGATAGAAAATATGAGGAACAAACACGAGGGAACAACTAGAAATGCAGCAACCTTTAGCAAGTCCTCGCTCTCTTTAGAGATCACTCCAATCCTTGACCAGTCTCCACTATACCTGCACATTAATCCTGCTACATTATTCACATTAAAGAAAAAGGTTACCAAATTTGAAATCAACAATCTAGTATGCTTAATTTACCCTGCATCGATGAATCCTAGTCCCAACACTGCCACCACAGACCTAGCCACAATTGTATTCGAAACCCTCAATCGGGGAAACACAAATCCCCCCTCTTGGGTACTCGAGATTTCATTAGGCAAATCTCTCCTCTTGGCCATTATGGTTCCCAAGTCTCTGCCATTTTTCTTAGAGAGCCAGAGCTTGTTAAAGATGAGGCTCTTTCCTGCCACAGACATTTTTCTTTTTCCTCCTTTATCCTATGTTCCTTTTGATCGTTTCTCTACAAGGGTATAACAGTAATTACACATCCCTTTCTTTCCGTAAAGGCTTAAACCCTTTTTCCGTAATTACAACAGTGATTATCAAAACCCTCTGCTAAACACTAGACTCAGTCACTCAGAGCCTCAGAGTTTTTGGCAATGGTGATAGGCACAGCGCTCTCAGAGCCTCCCAAGATCCACAGATTCCCTCAACCCAAGTACATAGACTCGGTCCGGTGGCTTCCCCCAGTCTCCGCCTTGGACCGGTTGGCCGTGATCGCTGTTTTCGACTCCGATAAGGACTCTTCCTCCATAGAAATCCACTCTTTCACCCAAGACCCATCACCAAATCTGACCTTTCATTCGCAATGGGACGCACCCTCGCGAATTTCCTCCCTCACGGCCTCTCAGTTCAACCACAGATCCCTAGTGGCCGCCGCGACGCTTTCGGGATCGCTTCACGTGTTGCTCACCGGCGCAATGGACCCTTCGGAGTTCGCGTCGGAGCTTTCGGTGCCCGAGAAAGTGTTGCATGATGGAGCCATTTCTTGTGTGGATGTGATGGATGGTGGGGTTGAGTGTGTCACTGTTGGGGAAGATGGGAGGGTGAATGTGGTCAGTCTAGGGGAGGATCAGCTGAGCTATAAGAGGATTTTCGATAGCAGCGGGCTGGTTTCGTTTACTTCGGCGAAATGGGCATCTCCCAGTGAGTTTGCTACCGGAGGGTTTGGGTTTAGTCTGCAGTGGTGGGATCAGAGAAAGACCGGTGGGGCGGTTTCTCAGTTCAAGGGTGATTGGTGAGCATTTGTTTTCGTCAGTTTTTGTGATTTTCAGCTAGATTGATGGTTAAGCTTTTGTCGTGAAATTTGTAATCAGGAATTAGACCAAATGTGTTGTGTGTTAGAAGTTCAGCATTTTTGAAGTGTAGTTTGATATTTCGGTTTAATGCAGGACTTTTGATGAAATATAGAGATTAAACATTCACATGGGTAAAATGGTGCTTCATTAGCTTGAAGTGTAACTTTATAGGCCATGTAACGTTAGAATGTGTCTTACACAGCTAGATGATTATTTGCTTAAAACATAGAAAGTAATGACCCAGTACAATCTGGAGACTTGTATGTTGTAGTTGTTTTCATGGTAATCGAATAATCTGAGTTTTTCTTAACTCTATTTCGACTGTGATTGAATTTGGTTTGTGTTTTCTTGATTCTTGTCTTCTCCCTTTCTTTTGCGGTTTGGTAAATTATTTCACTATTTGTTGTAGGAATAGCTAGAAACATAATGAATTAACCATGGTGGTGATTTAACTTTTAGAGCTTTTTTGCTTGCTTAAAATGTTGCAGGAATCAAAGCAAATCTTCAGGGATTGTACATTCCATTGATATTCATCCATCAAGAAAGCACACTTGTCTGGTAATGTGGATATGCTGTTCTTCGATACTTTGATTTGACAATAAACTAGTTGAGCTTTAAAACTCACTGCATGTTATGTATGTAGTTTCGAAGCAATGAGAGCTAAGAACATGAGTTTTTATTGTTTAACATTTTGCTGCTGCAAGTTTGTATAGTGAGAGTTGATTGTTCTGTAGTTGGGTCAGCTTGAGTATTACTTGCAGTTTGATTATTTGGTACTGTAACATAATTGTATTGCCAAACAAAATGTACTATAATTAATTTCAGTTGAATTATGTCTATTCTCATGGTTGAATTATAATGATGTCTAGTGGAAGACTTGCTTCGATTATAAGTCTTAAATCTTGTTTTTACATAGTGTTCTGCTATAAATACATTGCTGGTCTGCTACAATGTCAAAAAAACCTGAGAGAGCCTTATCACGATGACTAAAATGAGATTTTTTTTTTCTCTTGCAATTTTCTTGTACTTACAGGCAGGAGGCTCGTTAGGTACTGTATTTGCCTGGGATCTTAGATGGCTACAACAGCCACTTATACTCTCTGGGGTTGGGTCAGGTGCAGCAACCTGCTCTCCATGTGAAAGTGAGGTTTGGGAGGTTCAGTATGATCCCTATGTGAAGTCTACAAATGTAGGAAGTGGTTCTTCACGTATTTTACCTACTATGATCTGTTCTGAGGACGGAATTCTTGCTGTTGTTGAACAGGGTATGATCTTTTCTGCTATTTCTTGGACCAACTGTCATGTTCAATACTTTCTTTCTTATGCTAACTAGCTTACTGTTTGTATAAGCGGAAATGAGACTAACAAATAGTTGCAAATTTTCAAACCTGTATAGGTGAGGAACCTATTGAGCTCTCGGCAGAACCTTGTGCAATCAACAGCTTTGACATAGACCAGCAATCTCCTTCTGTGAGTGGAATTTGTACCAAATTTTAATTGTGTACAGTAAAAGATATTGTTGCTTTTGGTGCGAATCTCTTAGTATGCCTAATATGTTAAAGCCGTGTTGCTTACTAGTTCCACATTTTGTTTCACAGGATGTGATATACAGCCTGGAGTGGGAATCTATAGCCATCTTGACAAGGCCATGATATCGAGGAATGGACATGAAGATTCACAGTTCAATTTGGAATCTATTCTGAAGTTAGCAATTAAAAAAAATGGAACGCTGCAAACACTTGGTGCTGAAAGTTAATTTTAATGTACAAACCAAGTGACTAAAGTTTCTGCTGGAAGACATAGATAATTGCTACTCAAGCGAGTAAAGTACGGTTTATAGTTGCTAGAATATCAAGTAGTGATTCAGTGTTAATATGCCCGATCCCATGAGATTGAAACAAGCTTTATCGATGTTGTGGTGCTTCAGATGTTTTATGGAGAAGTACATTTTGATCATTGTTGCAGCAGTTTAAGGCTGTAAAAGTTGATTCAGGCTCAACATTGGTCGACAGAATGCATGTCAACATTGATTCAGTCCGTACGAAGTTCTCGAGCATTGTTAAAATTTTAGCAGAAATAAAGATCAAAACTGATTTGAAAATTCAGAAATGTAAGTGCATACGCAGAAGCATATACCAAGCAACTAGCAAGTGAAACATCAAACATTTGAAGTTGGACACCACTTTGAAGTTGGATTAAATAGCACTTTGAAGTTGGATTAGCAACTAGCAAGTGAAACATCAAATATTTTAAAAAGCAATTAAATATCGGGATCCCCCGTTAAAAAGCATGGATACATTATAAAAGATGCTCTTTTGATCCGGTTAAGATTTTTTTTGACAAGCTAAGCCGGTCTCGTTTTGACTGGCTCTACCGGTGTAAATCGGTGATAGACCCATTTGTTTTCTCAGACGGTAACACACATCCATCCGTAGCTCATAGACCGTCATTGTTGTCTCCGCCTCCCACCTCCGTCTTCAACCTCCCAATCCCCACCATGCAAAACCCCCTAGATCATCCCCTTCATCCTCTCATTGAAGCTCCCGACTTCCATCTACTAGATTCGTGATTCACGTTTCTAACATCTCTTCTCTACCCATGGCGCCGAAGCTAGCTAAGAGGCCGAGCAGTTGTAGGGGGAGCAGCTCTACCACCGAAGGAGGGACTCGAAAGAGCATCCGACTTGCGGGTTCTAAACCGATGAGTTCAGTATCAGATGAGGTTCGGTCGCGGTCGGCCGCCGCCTCGGCACTATCTCCCGCCTCCGAACGAGTTCTTTTAAAACATCTGAAGAACAACATTGCGAGTTTGAGACGGTCTGAGGTGTCGAACAACCAAGCTGCGCCAATGACGACAGAGGACGAGGAAGAGGAGGAAGAAGAGGAAGAGGTAGAAGTCGTAGATGTCGAAGAAAATGAAAGAAGAGAAAGAAGAAGAGCTTGATGAAGAAGAAGAGGAAGAAGATGACGAGTTTGCCGAAGAAGGTCAGCAGGGGGGGGGGAGGCTGGTCATGAAGAGGAAGAGAGTCTCAGGTCGTTCCTTGAGCTACTTCAATTACCTGTAAGTATTAGGTAAGAATGTAAACACTCTTCCGCGTATTTATATGAAATGTGTCCAGTTCCCCCAAAATTGGTCTGTGATTGATTGAAATTGATTGAATGCAGGAATATTCACACAAAGAAATGAATCCACCAAAGCTAGATCAGGAATTTCGATTACATATTTCTCGAAAATGGAAGGATCTTCCGTCTGAAGAGAAGGAGCAGTATGTGTTCCCTGATCGGCATGCTCAGAATTCGAATTCGTATTATGATCCAGATTCACGCGTGGTCTATTGGCCTGAAAGTCGCTGCCTTCCAGAGAGGTTCAAGAATTTGGTTGCAACCTTCAGTCAAGAGAAAAATGCTGCATGTTCAGCTCTTGGTTTTGGTCCTTTGATAAAGATCGCTGGGAAGACACTGAACCACAGTATGGTGCGACTATTTTCTCGAATCCACCATGTTCCTAGAATCTACCTAAAAAGCCCATACGTCGTGGTGAAACAACTAGTTTGGTTAGTTGGGTTGTTTTGCTTCCGGAAATGTATCATAATAGTCAATCGGACATCGAACGCCAAATCTGGAGCAAACCAGGTTTGGACTTGTTACGATCGATTTGCTCTTCAATCTCTATCGTCATCTGTTCTATATCAGTCTTCTTCACTTCAGAAGAACTAGACCTCGAGTGATTATAACCAGAAAGAGAATCATTCTCATGAAAGCCATGCAGATCAGCAACATTAAAAGAATTTGTAATCCCCATAGAAGCAGGTAGATCAATAACATAAGCATTATCATTAATCTTCTTTAACATAAGCAATTCCCGGGTTTCAGCTTATTATATGTGTCAACGGGATACCTCTCTTTCCTTAGGAAGACCATGACCGAATCCCTTACCTTAAACACCTTCACACGTCAGTGCTTGTCAGCAACATTCTTATACTTGGCGTTGGTCTCTTCCAACTTTATTTTTATCTCTTCCTGCATTGTCTGAACACCCTCAGCCATTTTAACTGCAGCTTCACTAACGCCTCATCCTCCTCTTGGCAATTTTGCCAAATCAACTACATGCCTTGGGTAGAAGTGTAGACCACAAAGAATGATGACTTACCAATGGCACTATGCATAGAACTGTTGTAAGCGAATTCTACCTGAGGTAATGCAAGATCCCATTGTTTCGGCTTATCACCATAGACACTCCTGATCATATTTCCCAAACTCCTATTTGTGACTTTAGTTTGCCCATCTATTTGGGGGTGAGTTGTAGTACTCCTCTTCAAAATGGTTCCAAACTGCTTTCCACAATGTTAACCAAAAATGGCTCAAAAACTTCGTATCACGGTCAGAGGTAATGGACTTAGGCACCCCATGCAAACGAACAACCTCCCTAAAAAACAGTTTGGCTATATTCGCAGCATCTGCAGTTTTCTTGCAAGGAATAAAGTGAGACATCTTTGAAAATCTAACCACTACCACAAACACATAATCCACCCCTCTTTGAGTTCGAGGTAAACCCATCACAAAATCCATAGAAATATTCTGCCATATATCATCAGGAACATGTAAAGGCATGTAAAGACCAGTATTTTAGGATTGACCCTTAGATACCTGACAAATATAGCACTTCTTGACAATATTGTTGATGTCTCGCTTTAACTGAGGCTAATAATAATGCTCCTCCAAGCTTGCAGATGTCTTGTCTTTCCCAAAATGACCACTTAATCCTTCTCCATGTAAATCACGAATCAGCTTCTCTCTTATAGAAGATTTGGGTATACATAACTGGTTGCCACGAAACAAATAACCTTCATGAATAAGAAAACTAGTAACTGGTTGTTTCTTGCTAACACACTGCTCCTAAACCTGCTTGAAACCATCATCTTCCTCATATAATTCTTTCAAAAAGTCAAAACCAGTTACCTCTTGGGACAAAGTGACCAACAAACTAGCTCGCCAGCTCAATACATATGCTACCTTGTTATGGGTTCCAGATTTATGCTTGATCACAAAAGAGAATTTCTGCAAGAATGTCACTTACCGAATACACATCTTGTTCACATGCTTTTGACTGTTCAGAAACTTGAAGGCTTGATGGTCAGTGAACAGAATAAACTCCCTCTGGATCAGATAATGCTCCCATTGCCATAGAGCTCTCACTACTGCATAGAACTCTTGGTCATAGGTGCTCCACTTTTGACGCACTTCACTCAACTTCTTGCTAAAGAAAGCCATTGCCCTCTTTTCTTGGGACAAGACAGCCCCCACTCCAACACCACTAGCATCACATTCGACCTCGAATATTTTGTCAAAGTCTGGAAGAGCCAAAACCGGTGTGGTACAAAGCTTCTCTTTGATAAGTGCAAAACTCTTTTCCTGCTCTTCACCCCAATGAAACTTGCTTTTCTTCATGCATTCAGTAATTGGTGTAGTGATGGTACTAAAATCCCTCACAAAACGCCTGTAAAAGGTAGCTAACCCATGAAAACTTCTCACCTCCGAGACTGTTTTAGGAGTAGGCCACTCTCTAATTGCACGTACCTTCTCTTCATCAACCTGTATACCATCCTCCCCAACCAAAAAGCCCAAAAACAGTAGTTTGTTGGTGCAAAAAGTACACTTCTTCAAGTTGATGTACAACTTGTTTTTCCGTAGCACCTCAAGAACTTGTCTCTCATGCTCTAGGTACTGGCTTTTCTGCCTACTATAAATAAGCATATCATCAAAATAAACAACGACAATAGTTCCAATGAAAGGACGAAGAACCTAGTTCATAAGCCTCATGAAGGTGCTAAGAGCATTGGACATCCTAAAAGGCATCACCAACCACTCATATAACCCATCTTTGGTCTTGAACGCCGTTTTCCACTCATCCTCAGGTTTGACTCGAATATGATGATATCCACTCCTCAAATCTATCTTCGAGAACCACTCAGAACCGTTCAACTCATCAAGCATGTCTTCTAGGCAGTGGGATAGGAAACCTGTACTTGATTGTTATCTTGTTGATGGCTCTACTGTCCACACACATCCTCCATGTTCCTCTTTTCTTAGGCACTAGCAAAACTGGAACTGCACAAAGGCTCATAATTTCTCGAATAAACCCCTTCTTTAGCAGATCTTCAATAATCTCTCTTAAGATCTCACATTCCTTAGGGCTTATCCTGTAATGTGGCAGGTTAGGTAGGCTAACTCCTGGAATGAAGTCTATCTGGTGTTGAATGTCTCTCATGGGTGGCAGCTCATTAAGAGTATCATCAGTAATTAACTCCTTAAATCCTTTTAACAGTTCCCAAACCTCCTTTGAAATTTCTCTGACTTGTTTCTCTGCTACCATCAAACCCTTAACCACTATAGGAAAAATAGTTTTGGATTCTTTTATGGGCTTATTCAACTCAACCAGCCAATCAAGGAATTCCTCAATTTTTAGATGGCCTGAAATGGTTGGAATCTCAACCTTCATCTTGTAATCAGTTTGATTAATCTGATCGTCACTAGCAACCGACAACTTTTCCTCAGAATCTGAATCATCATCCTCCACAGCACGTTCCACAACACGTTGTTGACGCCGCCCACGATTCCCACGGTTGAGGTTGTTGTTGTTGTTGTTGTTGTTGTTGTTGTTTAGGCCATGCAAAAATTGTCGAATTTCTCCCATCTGAGCATTGAGACGTTCATTCTGAGCATTGAACTATGCTCGAGTAACAGGAGCTTCGTCACCCATGAATACAGATTGCTAACCACAAGAATAGAACTGCTTTGATTACCAATTGTTGCAACGGAAATATAAAACGTTGGAATCCACCAACGGCAACTTGAATTCACAAGTCTATTTTCTCGAGTCCACGAGAAGTTCCTGGAATCCACTAAAAGAGTTGAGATAAACTCAAAGCTTTTATTAATATCAAAAGTTGATGACTACAACTGATAAAGACTCCTTATATAGGAGCAAATAAACCCTAGGGCAACTAACGTCAAAGCCTAAAAGCCCATGGATTAAAAGAAAACCAAATCAAAAACAAACAATTAAAATTAATGGCTGAAAATAAGTAAATATGTATTTTGAAGGCCTAAACGGAATCAGATGGCCTAAAAAGCCCATACGTCGTGACGAAGCGACTAATTTGGTTCGTTGGGCCGTTCCGCTTTCAGAAATGTATCATAATAGTCAATCGGACACTGAACGCCAAATCTGGAGCAAACCGGGTTTGGACTTGTTATGATCGATCTGCTCTTCAATCTCTATTGTCATCTGTTCTATATCAGTAATTATGAGGAACATAGACTCGGAGAGATGCACCCTTGAAATGCATAGAAAGCAGCTTGAGATTTCTTCAAGGGGCTGCATAGATGTGTTAGGTTTGAACAATGTCGGAGATCCGGTTGATTTCGACAGTGATCAATTGAGAAACCACCCGCACCTGATGCAAATAGCAGAAGAATTCTCTAGGAAGTATTCAAAGATTAATGTCAAGGAAGTGGAGGATTACTTGAGGGAGGCATAAGTAGTGGACTATGTTGCACGGACACGGACACGGCGACACGACACGACACGCCGATACGGCAAAACTCAAAAATTGAATATCCGACACGGTTTGGACACGGCAAATAAAATTATATATTTATTATTTTTAATAAATAAAAATACACTAAAATATAAAATAAGTTCATTACATTACCAACATATTGTTCTAAATTCAATTCATTGCATAACCATAAGAAATAACATTAAAGAGAGTCAAATGCAAATGATAGAAGTGCATGATTAATAATATTAGAAGTAGCAAACCTCTAACTTAAAACGTAACATTAAAGAAAATCAAATTTGTAGTAGATTGCTGACAAAACTGGGCAGTAGCTTGCTTTTAAAAGTGAACAGTAGCTTTATTTAGGTTTTGGTTCTTTTTTTTTCAACTAAAAAAAATTGATAAATGATGATGTGGCGTGTCAATCAACTTGTTCAAAACGTGTCGAAAAAATCAACATTGTACGACACGTATTTTGCCGTGTCAGGCGTCGTGCCGGCGTGTCGGACACTCTGACACTCCACTCGTGCAACATAGGTAGTGGACAACAAGTTCAAGTCCCTATTTGTCATTTTAAGCATGAGCACAATCATTTGCCCAACTGCCAGCCTTACGATACCTAAGAGGTGGCTGGTTCCTTGCAAGGACACTAGCGCTATCTACAACCTAAAATGGGCTGAATTTTGCTTCAAGCGTTTGATGGAGGGCATCAAGAGTTTCAAAAAAGGGTTGACAGGCAGCAAGAGTTCCAAGGCAGGGCCGCAAATTTTTTGTAGCGGTTGTTTGTTGTTTCTTCAGCTGCTATACGTAGACCGTGTTCACAATGGGAACATGATAGTTGCGACGACCTGTATTTTTATTAAATTTAAGAAAATAAGATAGTGTATTTTATTTATTTTATTTTTTTGTTTAATAGTAATTTAAATTCATAAATATGGGTGTAGTGTTTATTTATTTATGTATATATGTAAATATTAATTTGTAAACCAGCCCATTAGTTTTGTTTTTAGACCTAAGTCCAATCTAAGAAAAAACCCAAGACTAATAAATGACTTAAACTCATCATACGATGTCGTTTAACAACATATGCATGTGTTCAACTCCATCGTTCTTCTGCTCTCTTCGTGTTCGTCCTCTGCTATCTTCATGTCTTCCTCCCCTCTTCTCATTCTTCTTGCAAGCACCACTCTAACTAGGAGATCAGAATCACTGAGAGTAAGCACAAACCTAGAAGCTAGAGGTGTCGATGTCATAGGAGAAGCCTTGAAGATTCAGTTACCAAAAGCAAGAGGTGACAATTCATATCGAGTTGACATCGATTCTACTCTATCCGGAATTGAAATCTGACCTCTTTGCTATACCCTTCACAAGAGAACAAACAAAGATAAATTGTTTGCTTCACTTGATAAATCTTCTTCAAAACATGTTGAAATGCATGTGTGGTCGGAATACTAGAAATCAACTTATTTTGGACAAAAATAAGCAGAGGCTCGTCAATGTTACTTTCATGCCACTAATTTCCTTACGCACTATGTTGACAATAATATGGTTAGCCCTCCATCCACACCATCCAACTTACCCCTAATCAAATTGTATCATCCGGATGGTAATTTTGTTTTATTAAACTTTGATGTGCAAACACATCAAGTATCCATTGGTTTTGTCCTTTGTGATTCAGATGCTATTCCTCTCACAACAGTAGCTCGGTATGTGGGTGATACGTCGGTCTTGTTAGCTGAACCGATAACACTTAAAGATCCGTATCATTATGGAAGGTGACTCTAAAGCTCTCATCCACTACATCAATGGTCGAATAGCTTCCCTTGGAGTCTCTCTACTATTTTACAAGATATTTGTTGGTTAGTAGCACAATTCAGTAATGTTTCTCTTTCGACACACTTACCAGGAGGCAAATTTCGTAGCGGATAAACTGGCCTCAAAAGATTGACTGCTATTTCTCTGTTAGTCTGGTTTCACTGCCTACTCCTTTATGTGTCCCCAACATTCCATCTAGATCAACTGGGAAGGGGTGCTTAAAGAGGTTTTTTGTTGTTGTAGTTGTTCTGTTGTTTTAAATAACAGTAATAAAAAAAGTATTAATTTTAAAGTTTTTCTTACCCAGTTCAACTCAGAAAAAATATGGGCTTCCCGACCAATTTGTAAAAACCCACAAGACTAGCATTATGGACGGGATTGGATCCCACTCTTTTCATAAAAGCCCGACCTGGCCTGTCAATATTTATAAATGTTGTAAACGCCGGCCTAACCTGATCCAAGGTCACCATAAATGGGCCAAGTTGAGCCCTGCTTGGCTCGTTGACCACCCCTAATATTAACAAAGGGTGATTTTACCTTTCACGCCTTTGGAAACAGTTAAAATGTTGCAAAGAACCTCTGTAGCCTATAAGTACATTGGGTACTCAGGATTACATTACAAATTATTTTTTGAGATTGTCTCTGGACTCATGTGGGCTGCCTTAAGTTGTACTAATATTAACCCATGTTCGGTGTTGCACGAGATTAGAGAGTACTTTGCTTGGTTTATGATTTAGAAAGATGATATTATCTAAGGATAACTAATTTGAGTACCCACTATAACACCATCTAAGGATGGCAGAATAAAACACAAGGTGTTACGTAAGCCTCTTTATTTTTATACCCAATGACACTAAACATGGTATTAACCAAACTGAACTCCTTATTTGACACGTAAATCATAATATCTTCTTATCTACAAGTATACACTCTTACCAAATCACCTACTAAAGGTTCCCAAATATATTTAACGAACCTTCACTAAATTAAGAATAAGTTGCATGATTAAACACTACTAAACAACAAAACCATGAAAGATGTGAACTGTTTTCTCTGAACCTAAATTAAGTTATTCAACAAAATGTGAGCTGTTTGCTCTGAACCTAAATTTAGTTATTCAACAATTCGTATTCAGTTATTCTAAAGAGGGAAATGTAAATTTGTGTAATGTCCATAGGCCAGAGCACTAGATTGACATAGCGGTTCATGTTCAATAGATGAAGTAACGTATTACTATTATTGCCTGCAATCTACTCCACACTCAAGTTCTAGCATCTTGTGAAGGAACAGCGTATTGCACAGTAAGACCTAACATGAGTGAATAGTCCCTAGTGAATACAAAGAACTGCCAATGCAGGTAATACCAACCATTGTAGATTCATTACAAAATATAAATAATTTAGATCCGTCTTCAAAAAAAAAAATTCATTTAGAACAACCGAGCACTTATACAACGATTTGAAAATTACAGGTTTACAGATCCAAAATGCCTTGTGCAACAAGTGCAAAGATCAACTTTATTCTGCCTTTCTATTTACTTTTAGATATGGCAATGCTCCAATCACATTGTCATAGTCACTTCGACTAACTGCATGCTGCACATCGCAAAAGACCAAAGTAACATAAGAAAGCAAATAGTAGTACAAAAACAAACTTTATTAATCTCTGTAATAACATCTATTACAATAAACAAAATTATAGAGGAACTAAGAGTCAGCGGGTGGTTAAAGGTGTCAAAGTATGCAGGTGGGCGTTATCTAAGCGCTGGGTAATAGATCAGTGAGCAGTGTTCTTTTGAACAAGCTATGTAAGGCTTGTTTATTTATTTTGCATGTGGATTTTCCTTTTCCAAAGCTTGGTTGTGCAATAACACAAGCGAATCTAATAGCTCGCCATTGTAAGAACAATTGAGATAGTAGGACCACGTAGTGTAAAACGTTTGGCAGACACCTCTGCCATCGCATGCAACCCCACCAAAATCTAAGTGCAATGGTTCAATTAACATAGAAGAAAACTGTTAAACTTCCTTAACACCCAACCCATAGGACCTAATTTGCTCTTTTTACCAATTCTTCATTGCCCGTACCAGGTTAACCTAAAACAAAGCCAACTTAAGAAAAGTACAAAATGACGTTATATGGACAATACAAATTATTTTCCCAGTATAGGTTCTCTTAAGCCATAGAAAACTATCCATCTCACTAATGGTGAAAATATAGCATATAAAGACACATAAAAAAACTATATAATGTCTCAAAGGCTACAAACTGAACCTTAAGAACAAGAGTGTTGAAAACAAGCCCTTTCCCAGTCAAGTTTTCACTTGCACCTCATCTTTTGAATGTAAGGAGATCAATGTCTGGGTTTTGGTAATGAGCTTTAAGCTTTCCTACTTATATGTGTGAGAAAGAGAGAGAGTAGTAAAATGTTTGTCTCTTTGTCTTAGTCACAATAATCAGAGGGAAAATGGTGTTCATAATACTCTCATGCAATGGATTCCAATTCCAACCTCTATTATCCAAGGTAATTTGATCCGTAATTGTAAGTCTGCTCCCTAGGACAACTATATCCAGACCCTGGATTCCTAAATTGGGTAGCTCATATTCTATATAACTTTAGTCGGAATCATAGTTTAATTTAAATACTGAATGAATGAACATCTTTTAGTGCCTAACATGTTTCTAAGGCCCAGATAATAACTCAGTTTTGAGTTTCAATACTTGACCAGTTCATAAGTTCATATAACTAAACTCGGAGCAATGTTTAAGAAACATCACCATTTTGGAGAGCCGGTTTCTCCTCTTTGCATTCTTCTTCACAAGTAAATGTTGCTTTCTGGCTCTCCTCCGAACTATCTTCCCTCTACCTGTAACCCTGAACCGCTTTGAAGAAGCCTAAAAACAATAATTTAAAATTAACAAGCAATTTCAAAATTTTACACTGCTTACATTCGGCTTAATTGAAAATTCACAACTCAAGCTTTCACTGAGGAATGTATGATGCGAATTTAGGGTACATGAAACTCAATTTCAATATACCCAGATACAACAACGCCAAAGCAACTCAGAATAATAATACTATCTTCCTCATCAAAATCAAGGCTTTCACAACAAGCTCATTAGCGAATAGAGAAAGAGAGAGACTTACCTTGTGGGTCTTCATTTTATAGCCTTTATGAGCTACAATGGTGAGAGAGCGAAGCCTAAGATGTGTGGAAGTGATGGTGCAGAGCCGGAGGGGAAGAAGTGAGCCGAACCTTGAAATGGTGTGTGATGAACTGAGTCTCAATGAGTTGGGCAGGTTGAGTTGAGCGAGTTGAACTGAGGCTTGACCAACCCTGCAAGAGCACAATGGGGAGTATCTCAGACCAAACGACACAGTCATGGTCACCGTCCCGGAAGCCATTGTGAGTTCTAGTTCGTTTGCCGATAAGAGTTATGGATAGAGTTGGAGGTTTTTAATTCGAGTGCTATCTCTTTTGTCTTCTGTTTTTACTGGTGAGGACGGCGCGGGTCCATAGAAGGTTATACGCACTCTCTACATCTAATACAGTCCTGTTCACCCACATAGTAGCCGGTTATAGAAGATTTAGATAAATTAGATTAGGCTCATCTCATTTCTAGTTTTCCTGGGAGTAAATAAACCAGCGTCTTAAGACTGAGAAATAAAGAGTTTCTTGAGTACATTAAAGAAACTCTCTTCCCAGTTAATTGGGGACACAACATTGGAAATGTTCCAAACATTTTTTTTTTCCAATGTTGTGTCCCCAATTGATTGGGAAGAGGGTTTCCTTAATGTCTTTAAAGAACTCTTTATTTCACAGCCTTAAGATCTATGCTGCATGGAAACGGAAGCGGAAACGTGGAAGCGAAGCGTTTGGAAGCGCGAAAGCGTTTTTTTTCAAAATTTGTTGGAAGCGAAGCGTTTTGGAAACGTCGGAATAAATTAATATATATATATATATAAATATTATACATAAAATAAATAAAAGGCAAATTCAAAGTTCACATTGTCAAATTCATAACAAATTCAGAGTGATATATTGTTCTATAATCAAATAACTCAAATAAAATTAAACATTGTCTACTTAATCACCAATGACTTCATCCTCATTCTCATGAACATTTTCAAATAAAATGGCCTCCAATGACGGTTCATCAAGAGAAAGATCCTCAAACTCGAGTCTCCCAAGATTAGTTTCATCCAATGAATCAAATTGATCACCTCCAACATCCCACATTTGAGTCGGACCTTCTTTGTAAGAGTCACTGCTTCTAGACAAAAGGCGAAGATTGGTATGTACAAATACCAAATCTTCTGCTCTTTGTGGAGTAATCTTGTTTCTTGTTGCTGAATGTATGAACTTGTAAGTACTCCAATTCTTTTCGCAACATGAGGATGAAGATGGTTGCCCAAGCAACTTGAATGCTAAAGCTTGAAGTCTTGGAGCTGAAGCCCAATGAACTGCCCACCATTTCAAAGGGTGTAGGATGGACCTATCATGCATTGCATCAACACTACAAAAATCATCTAGACACAAAGAAAAATTGGAGTACTCCACATTAACTTCTCTTCGCTGATCTGCATCACCATAATATTTCAAAATGCAATTTTTTCTTTCTTTAGTAATAGCAATATCTTGATGAGGAGCCTTTCGGGTACTATCTTCTTCAAGCCATTCCGGACTATAATACCTGAATAAATAACATGATAAATCATTGATAATTCATGTCATATTGAAAAGTAACCCGCTAAAATATAAGTTTGCTATATTCTAATCAATAAGTTATCAACTCCATATTATTAATGAATTCATGTGTCATAATAAGTTATCAACTCCATATTATTATTGAATTCAGCAACATATATATACAGCTACTAACGGTAATACATGAGAAATCAATATATCAATTTTGTGTGATCCTTTCTTTTAGTGAGGTTAAAACTCAATGCTCAATTCATTCATATGTTCAACAAGAAAATGCTTATGATAAACAAGGGGAGAAACTTTAAACAATTAAAATGGGAAACTTACTTGGGATTTAATGAATGCGCCATACAATGCAAGGGTGTGCTACTTTTGCTCCAACGAGATATCAATACCTTATGCACTGCATTCCAAAAGCTTGAATCCTCATGTAGCTGCTTCCTTTCTTTTCTATATATTGCTTTCTTCACATTCTGAACCATATCTTCCCACCATTCATACACTAAATAGAGAGATGGCTTATCGGTGTCTGAACGTCGAATCATATTATATATGGGCTCAGTGAAAGATAAAA
This sequence comes from Fragaria x ananassa, assembly GCA_034370585.1. Taxonomy (NCBI): domain Eukaryota; kingdom Viridiplantae; phylum Streptophyta; class Magnoliopsida; order Rosales; family Rosaceae; genus Fragaria; species Fragaria x ananassa. The sequence goes on from CP139760.1 coordinate 8,426,786, forward strand.
CATAATCAAGCTCATCCCAAAACATCTCATCCAATATCTTTTGTTTTACTGAAGCTGCCCTCCTTGTATCATCTTCTTTGTAATCATCCCATTTATTACTAATTACCATTTGCTGTAAACCAGATTTTATTTTCTTAAATCTCTTGAACATCACAAGTGTGGAAGCAAACCTGGTTGAAGCAACTGTAAGAAGCTTTAGGTCGCAGTGCTCAGTAAACATCACCAACCTCATCCCATGGTTCATTATGAAATTCTTGATGAATGAAACATCATCTGCAATAGGCCCTATCCATTTACAAGCATCATAGACATCATCATTGTTTCTTGTCTACAGCGAAGGTGCACATATATTCTTCACAGCAAGGTTCAAGGTATGTACTACACATGGTGTCCAAAAGATAGTAGGATACTTAGCTGAAATAAGTGCGCCGGCCTTCACACAATTAGAAGCATTATCGGTGATTACTTGAACCACATTTTCATGACCAACCTCCTTTATGCACTCTATAATCAACTCAGCAATCATCTCACCACTTTTCACTTCACCTTGAGTGTTTACTGCCCTCAACATCATTGGACCATTCGTATTTGCAGCAATCAAGTTAATGATTGGTCTCCTTTGTGGATCAGACCAACCGTCACTACATAAGCTCACCCCTTTAGCCTTCCATGAGTTCTTGATTGGCTGTAAATGAAGTTCAATGTTCTTCCTTTCCTTTTGAAGAAGTGTAGTCCTCAATGCATTGTAACCCGGTGGAACATATCCTGGAATGGTGGAAGCTCGTATGTACGACTTACGGTAATGAGGATTTCTTGCAAGGTTGAAAGACAAGCCACCTGTATAAAACATTCTAGCTATTTCCCCATCACATTGCTCCCTGGAATTATTTTGAAATGCTTTTTCCAAAGCTGTACCCATTCCCTTCCTCTTCTTTGGTTCCACTGCATTTGATGTTTGACTAGTGTAAGTATAACTCATATCATAATCAAGTGAAGAACTTGCGACATTCCTTGATGATGAAGGCAATGGAACTGATTTTGTGGTTCTATTTTTCACTCTTTCTTTGCAACCTTCCAGTAGCTTGGCCAAATTAAAGTGTTGTTCAGAAGTGACCTTCAAGCAACCTTTAACTCCCTTTCCACTCTCCTTCAACAAATGTGAAACAACTCTATTATGAGCTCCAACAAATTCCATATTGCAGAAATTACATTTAAACCTCCAAGATCCTCCCCCAGGAATGCGTTCAATCTTAGTTGTATAAATCCAGAAAGGAGATCGATCATCCACATGATCGGGTTCAACTAGAAGTGACCCGGCATTAACACTTGCACCAGAACCAGTACTACTTGGTGGCTGACTCATATTCCTAAAGAAAGACATTAAAAAAGATGAAAGATGCATATATGTATATAGCTGCTTTAATATCTCTATATATACATATATAGCTGCTTTTGTTTAGACAGATTCCACCCAGTACGTAGTTCTTGATATACATATATACTCTTCTTTAGATATATAGCTGCTTTTGTTTAAAACAAGGACAAGATAATTTGTATATATGATTTGGTTTGATTTAAACCTTTTTTCTTTTTTCTGTCTCTTTCTCAGTTTCTCCAAACTGGTCAATTAAGTATTAACCCAGAACATGCAGAGAAATTTACATGAGTATCCTATATATATGTAATCATGACCAAACATTGTATATATGCAGATACGTGCAATTGCCATCCTAATTTGTGTGCTTAACTGCTTATGCATTAGATCAATCGAAGAATCAACGACTTGTAATCTATATATAAGAACCAACCACCTCTTTTAATTACTACTGCAAATCTGTATATAAGATAACATTCATCTATCTATTGAAACAAACAAAAAAACCCAAATTGCAGGAACTATAAGTATTAAGAAACATGGTGGGAAGTGGGAACTAAACCTGATGTTTAAGGATGACTTCAGCTACTCATCATCATCAAGCACCTTGTTGACCAATTTGTAAGTTAAGAGGGTGTGCGGCTGTGTAGGGGTTCCTTCTTCTTGATTCAACAAAGAGTCGAGAGAGGGGATGATAATTGATAAGTAGGTCTTTGATGAAAATGACAAATATGCCCACGTTTCCTGTCATTTGGATTTAACGCTTCCGAAGTGGAAGCACACGCTTCCAACTCGTTTCCAACTCGCTTCCAAATTTTTTTTTCACGGAAGCGCGCTTCCATCACGCTTCCGCTTCGGAAGCACGAAACGTGAGGGAAGACAAGCTTCCGTGCTTCCTAGCTTAAGATACTGGTTTCTTTGCAAAAGTAATTAACACTTGTTGGGAGGTGTGGAAAACTAGAAATAAGACTGTTTTAGAGGAGTTTGTTCCTAATCCTCTATCAACTACCTTAACAGCAGCTCCAATGATTTCAGGTCAAAATATTTTAGCAAAACAATTAATGAGGTGCATTCTCAAAACTATTGTACCACTATCAAGTGGCAAACACCTCGTAACTCTTTTGTTTAAATTAACTTTGATGCACCAGTCATAAGTAATTCAGCGGCTTGTAGTTTTATAATTCGATATGACAATGGAAGACCAGTTTATGCTGCCTCTTGTTGCATTGGAAGTTCTTCAGTCCCAATTGCTGAAGCTATGGTGTTAAGAGACAACTTAATCAAAGCAAAAGAGAAAGGCTTCACCAATGTTGAAGTTGAAGGAGATTTTAAGTTGGTGATAGATGTAGTAAATTGACGTCTTGAACCGCCTTGGAGATTAATCAAAGTAGTGCAAGACATCAAAACATTAGCTACTAGTTTTAATTCCATCACTTTTAAACATGTTTTTAGGGAGGCGAACTTTGTTGCCAATACAATAGCTAATCTTGAGCATTCTTGTAATTCGCCTTTATATTGGATTGATAGGGTTTCTCATGAGGCTTCTAAAACCTTATTATTTGATATTGTAAACGTTGGTTGCCCTAAAGACTTCTTAATATAATTTATTTCTCTTTAAAAAAAACTCTTAAAAAAAGAAAAAATAGGCTCATTTTTAAATGACGTCAATTAATATTTAAAAACTAAGATCCAGATGTCGTCTCTCTCTGTCTTTCATCGTCTCCTCGTCTTCTCCTTTAAATAAATTTTAAGATTTTACTGAAAACCTAAATTGGTTTGGCTGTAAAGAATAAGATTTTACATTTCGATTATCGGAAGAGCTCAGGTGAAAACCCAACGGAGAAGCGGATCCTAAAAATGTCTGAAACATGTTAGCTAAGTCACCTTGTGTTTCTGCTACTTTTACTTTCGGAAGATCGTCGACTTGCATATACTTGAGGCCTTGGGTCACAAGCCTTTGAAAAGGTTTGTTAAAATTGTCAAATACTACATGTATGTACAGTAAACAAATTATTTGACACTTTGCATCTTGTTTTCACATTTTCCAGATTGGTGGTAGCTATTAGAAAAATAGGTTCATATATTGCAAGTATGATCAAATAAGATGAAATTTATAATCAAAACAAATAAGTATAAAATTGTTGAAGGAAAAATACATTGATGTGCATTCGTCAAAATAACTGACAAGAAAAAATCATGGGATTAGAGTATAATCAGATGTACCTGCTTAATTATGCTTTAATATATTGTAATTACCTTTTGTAACCATTGTATTCATTTGTTATATAAAGTATGACTTCTAATGAAACGAGTAGATCTATTCTAGAGTCCTGTTTACCTGGTTAATTACTAACCAGGAAACATTTGGTCAATAGCCATTAGATCATTTGGTTAACTTAAATCTAAGGGTGAGGTTAATTGAGTTAAAATATATTATATTATATTAGTTTAATCATTTTTTCATCAATAATTAATGTATCCAGATTCTCTACTTGGATTTAAGTTGCTTAAATGTTTTATAACCATTCGATGGAGTAAGAATGACATAAGGATGACATGGTGGTCCTAAATTGTACTCAATCTAATGGTTAGAAGTCATCTAAACAAATCCAAGCAACATAAATCCAAGTAGAGAAGCTAAATTCATAATTGATATCAGTACCAAGAGACTTCATCTATGTCTCCTTCCTCGCCATATCCTCTTCCACTTCTTTCAGAAGTTCTGAAAATTCAAACTTGATTAGCTGGAGATAGAGACCCAAGAAATCTGATATTATCGGTAGCTTTTCTCCTTAAAATCCAAAGTAATTGCAGAACCTAGTTCTCATTCCTCCCAGAGACCCAAGACACTGCGCTGGCGAACCAAACCAACCCGAATCTCCAGATCCTGATTCGAGGCTCACAACCTAATCCAGATTAAAAAAATTTCACCTCATTGGAGCTATAGTAATTCTAACTTATCGTCTGTAATTAATAGTTATTGTTTATTGTTAACTATTTACTATTTTGATTGGGATGACATGGTAAATGTGAAATCTGATTTACAATTTTTACGGTTTTGATTTACTGTTTCAGTATTATTTTTTCACTATTAGTTTTTTTTTTATGCTAAAAAGCTGAAATTACAAAGAAAAACCTTTAGAGCAGCCTGCCCCAAAGAGGTCGAAGCTCAAAGCATGTCTAATTGTAGCAGGAAAAACATCCTCCCAACAACACATATTTGAATGGCTATGCCCTAAACTGGCAAGAGCATCGGCAATAAAATTAGCTTCACGGGGAACATGATGAAAAGAAACTTGCTCTAAGCGGCAATTCTTTTGATGTCCTTCATGATCTGAATGAGCTTCCAAGGGCACTTAAACTTTGAGTTAACACAATTGATGATATGGGAAGAATTGCCCTCTACTATCACCTTCTTGAACTCCTTCTCTTTGACTTTAAGCAGGCTATCCCTAAGAGCTATTGCTTCTGCGATTGGGACAATTGTTTTCCCAATGGAACGCGCAGCAGCAACGATGGGACAACCAACATCATCTCTCAACAGAAAACCCATAGCAGCATTAGAACTTGGCTGAACAACGGAGCCATCAAAATTGATCTTCACAACACCAGGGGGAGGAGGAGTCCACTTGATTGATGAGTCACATATAGAAGACAATCTAGTGTTATTGATAGCACGGGAGTTGGGTTAAAAATAAGAGGCCGCACAAGCCACTATTGAATGAGCTGAAAAAGGTTTGTGCCTAAAAACACAATCATTACTCATCTGCCAAATTTGCCAACATAAAGTGAGTATCTTCTCGATCTTTATGCCCATCATAACTATTAGTTGTTTTAGGCAATTTAAATAGAAAATGTGAAAATTGTTTGTCTTTACTGCTTAGATTTGTTTTTACTGTGCTCATGTAAATTTAGTAGATATAACTGATATTGAGCATGTTATATTCCTAAACTAAATTATAAGCATGTGTTAAACATGTGATTTTAAGCATGTTTATGTGATACAAATAAATTGGTTAAATGTGTAACACCAATTTTTTTTTTAAATTAGTTATTGAACATGTTGTATTTTTTTTTAAAGTGAATATTACTATTTAGCATGCCATATAAATTGTGTTGTTATGAAAAAGTACATTCGTATTCAAAGAAAAAAAAGTACATTCATGACATCATAAAGAAAACCGTATTACGATGATAAAGTATTTTCACAAAGCATTGAACAAAAAAATTTGATCATTACGAATCTTGGCTTGAAATCTAAATTATCATTTAGAAAATAATTTATGTGGATGCCCTTATGACTACATGATTAATATATATTCCCTATTGTCTGGATAGATGGTTGAATTTGACATTCTGGACTTTGAAGGAATTGAGTATCATCGTTGGGTTTCTGATGTGGAAACCACTTTCGTGGGACTGGACTACACTTGCACCATCAAACCCCCACTGACACTAATGACGAAGGACCGTCTGACAAGGTGGAAGCCAATGCCCTAATGTTTCTGAGGCAACATATTGACCCCAACCTACGTTGGGAGTACCTTAAGTTGAAGACACCCCTACACCTATTGGATGCTCTAAACGGGTGTTTTGGGAACATTCATGATGACAAGACCTGTCCTGAATTTCATTCTGAAACCCGAGAAGGTTCTGCGAGGACCATCTCTAAAGGAAATTCTACCGAAAGTTCGGCAAAACTTTCCCTAAAAGTGGACAACCCTAGCCTGCAAAGAAACTCATAAAAACACTTGTATATCAAAGATCTACATTCTCAACACCTACATCCATAATTTATGACTTATAAAATTTACCATGTATATAATAGATTAAACAGATCAACTCAACCCCTGGAGTTGTTAGCTCTTCACATCCACAACCACCCACCCACTATATAAACGACAGGGGTCAAGTTATTATATTTACATTAACAACTCTACCGAACTCACAAGATCACATCGACACAACAATACCACACCAAGTAACTCAACAATTCCACATTTCATAAACTAGTATGCTCGATCAATATATATCTCAAATCACAAATCAACAATCAAGCTCAACCAATAATGCTTTTAAAATTAGAAGTGATGAACCAACCCCATTGGTTCATAGCAATCATGGAAAGGGAAAAGTGTTTCACCATGAGCCTCCCAAGCTAGGGTCGGAGCCTCCCAGGCTCTAAAAACATCTCACACTAAACGCTTGACTCACATATGATGAAGACCGCATATAAAGGCTAGCTAGCAATAATAAATATATAACAACCCTTTTATGGTGAAATAAAATGGTGACAAGGTAAACACAACACTTCCCCAAGAATAAAGAATATCAAATGCACACGGTACAGTTCTTAACTGTACTTAGAAGTATTACGTATAATCATAGATGCATTAAAAAGGTAAGCCACTCAACATGTCTCACATGTCAAATAAAATTGGTAGTAAATCTAAAAAATCAAATAGAGCTCACTAGTCCAATCAATATAATAAATCTCAAATATGTTTTTGTGATTAAGAAAACTTTAGCGCATGCATGACATTAAAATCAAAATTCCACTCACAACATAATCATATCAGCATCCAATTTAACAAGGTAGAAACCAAGAATAATTCGCATCACAACAGATCATCCATAATAACTCAAACATCACTAGCAGTTGTAGCTAGAGGTAATAAATGTCAGGACCCATCCTGAATTTCACCCTAAAACCCGAAGTAAATCATGCGGGGTACACATCCAAAGAAAATTTTACAGAAAATTCAGTATAACCTCCTTTGAAAATGGACAACCCTAACCTGAAAAAAAATCCAGATAAACACTTCTATATCAAACCATCCATCCTCAACTCCTGGAGCCGTCCGCTCCCCATAAACACAACCACCATAACATAACAGTAAAACAATCTCCAAACCATCACTTAAACATCCACAAGATAAATCATACATCATCATTCAAATACTTCTAGAGTAGAGCCATTAGCCATTACACACAACTGAATAGTATACAATACCCCAAGATAATCAAAGTGTCACAACCTAATTTTCGAAGAATAATTTTAAAAAATCTGGGCATGATATATCCTAAAATATCACTCCTAAAACCTGTTCAACAACTTCCAAACTAAACTCAAATGTTGGAAATGTAAATGTCAACAAAATTCAACAACTGAGTTAAACATTACATCTTCTTAATTACATCAACTTGAAAAGTCTAGAAAAAATGAAAACACTCACATGAGTTTAAAAACAAACTGACAAAATATACAAATAAAATGTACATCATCGAAAACCTAGCCACTATGCTTCTGCCTCAACCATGCTGATCATTACCTGCATATTTAACCCCTACACCATGAATTTGTGCACCGGGTTGTAAAATAACAAACCCGGTAAGCTAAAAAGCCCGTATGAGTAACTCCTAAAAATTAACTCAATATTTCTAACAATCAATAAAACATATGAAACAATATAAGAACAAATATTAAAATCACATAACCAACACTTATACAGATATACATGTACCCAAGAGTCCCAGATACCAATAAAATATATCTCATGACCTACAACAAACACATGTACCCATGGGTCCCAGATACTAATAAGTATCTCACATGATCTGCAACAACAATTTATGTACCCATGGGTCCCAGATACCTTAAGATACCTCCCATGACCTACACTGACAGACAAACTAGAGCTCTATTCATAACCGTAACCAATAACCTAGCCAAAAGCTTAGAACCTAGTTTAACTGTCCAATATCAAATTACAAAAAAACAATAGCGTCATAACCGTAACCAATCGCCCGATTAAAGGCTTGGAACCCAGTTTGACTATCTACACAACAATTCACAATAGAGTAGAATCATCATAACTGTAACCAATCACCCGATTAAAGGCTTGGAACTCAGTTTAACTATCTACACAACAAATCACAATATAGTAGAATCATCATAACCGTAATCAATCACCCGATTAAAAGCTTGGAACCCGATTTAACTATTTAAACAACGAATCACAATATAATAATATAATAGAAAAACTTTTTTTATCTTACATATGAGCCGTTGGCGATCAAACTCATATATTTAAGAACAAATAATAGCATATTCTTTAATTCAACATCATCAACACAAAGAGCACATCATAAAAATTATATCATTCCACAGATATATTTATATGAACAAACATAGATATTTCTACAAGAATAATCTATCAAGAACCAACAATATTATGATCACATGAACATTAAAAATAATTATATAATAGAAAAATTTGTTTTATCTTACCTATGAGTCATTGGCGATCAAACTCATATATTTATAAACAAACAATAGCATATTCTTTAAATTCATCATCATCATCAAAATGACCATAATGATTTGGTCCAAATGTGAACCTTGGTGAGATTTACTCACCTAAAATACTCCCGCTGCGTCTTCAACACAACATAAGAACCAAGCCAATCACACTTTACAAATCACCTAAAATTACATAATTAATAACCTTAATAACCAAATACTATCAGATATCAAACACCCTTAAACTAAACCTAAGTCCAAAGAAGGACAACCTTCTAAGGTCATTTAATTTAACGACCCAAAACTGCTGCATGTTACGCTCAAAACAGAAACGCAAAACCTTACACAAGTTTAAGATTAAACATAGAACTTAACTTGCAATCCTTGCTCACACCCTAGAATTTCCACCTCTCAACATGCTCATCACAGCAAGGGCTAGTTAACCACGGCAAACTAAAGCCACAAACACTGTCGGACGCACTGCCACGTGCCACCAAGAGCGGCGGCGAGTGAGCCCCACGCTTGATGACACAACTCACTTTTCCGGCCAAGAGCTTCGTTTCCTGTGTGCAACACCTGCCCAGACTTGGAGGGGACATCTGTGTGAGTCGAACGGGTCCGGCAGCTGTCCAAATGGTGGCTGGACGGTGGAGTTAGATCCGGTCAAAGTTGGGTGTGCGGGGTGAGCTCGGGGAAGGAAGAGAGAGAAGAGAGAGATCTGATTTTAGGGTTTCCAAAATAACTCCCACACATTTTTCTACTTATACACTTTCTAAAACCGGAAACTAACTTCCTCTGACCGTAACTTTCTCATACGACATCTGTTTCACGCATGCCGCATGTCTACGAACTCGTATCGACAAACTCTACAACTTTCATGACGGAAGGTTTCAAAAATAACTTACGGATAAGAAAGTCAACTTTTTGCCACTTAAAATTTACTTCCAAAACTTCAAATTCGCATAAACAAATAAGAATTTCCAAAAATAATCTTTTATTGAATTCGGATATAATACAAGGAAATTGATATGAAAATCTGGGGTATTACACAGAGCATCTAAAACTAAAGGAAGCATGAAAAATACACATGTAGGTTAAACAAGTAACCTACTAGAGAAAACATATGGTGATAGTGATATCTATGCCTTAACTTCTACTATTGCTGACCTGAACTTTGCAGACTGGGCATTTTAAAACGAACGGCCTAGGGGAAAACATTTGAAAACGTTATAGTGAGTGGACAAAAATAAAGTTTAAAAGAATCAAATAAATATAAAAGTCTTTATGCTTTCCCAAATTAATCTCTTCAGGAAAACTACGTTGTATGCAATAAATAATAAAACCCTTAACTCAGAAATTGACAAAAACTGAAATACGCGACTAGCCCCACTAGTCTCCAATACTTTATGATATTAAGCCTTCTAGGCTCTAGGATATAAGTATGTATTTACACACGTTCATACTCCATATATAAATTTTTTTTATGGATTTAAGAGTTAATACAGAGTTACTACGCTTGCGTCCTATGCTCATGTCACACCATAATGGTGGCCGTTATTCGCAGCACCATTAAGACGGAAAGACAGGTGTATATACATACGTGCCCATATCACCTATAAGAACTCATACATTCATATAGGGCTACTACGCTTGGGTCTCACGCTCACGTCACATCACAATAGTGGCTAATCGCTACATCATTATGGCGGATAGACACGTATGACTAACTAGCATTTATATACATACTATCCTCATAAATATATATATATATATATATATATATATATCCACCGAAAATGAGATTTTCGGATACTCTCCAAAATAAAAATTGCCAATTTAAAAATGCCGTCATATGCTCCAATAACAAGAAATTGTTCAACAACAATCTAATGCATGCATATAATTTAAAACAAAAGTTCACTCACATATTTAGGCCTAAACCTGATGTCGATCCGAGGTCTCTTCAATTTGAGTCTCCTCACGTCCTGTTCAAATGATACTATTAAATTCGGATCCCAGTTCTAAATCATAAAATTAACAAGTATAAAAGTGGGCCTAAATCGCTCTCCCTAGCCCACTTCTCCAAATTCTAAACTTGTTTGAGCCGAACCCTTACAAACTCCTTAATATAATATTTTATTAGAATTAAGCTGATTCCAAAACCACCCCAACAACCGGTTTCTCATCTTACAACCGACAAGTTAACCAACCTTCAAATAATTCCAAACCTTATTAAAAACTCCTCCAATACTCACGAACGTAACATTAATAAACACTTCCCATCAAATACGACCTATACAACTCGGAAAAGCACTACAGCAAGGCAGCGCCACCGCCTACACCGCCGACAATAGAGGCCGACCACCACAGTATTCCGGCCACCTCATATGCCTACAAAATTTTAGCAACACAATCCTCTCAACACGCACTACAACTTCCTTAACTAACACAAACATCAACTCCAAGTCTAAATAGGGTAATCAAATCAAAACAGTAAAAAACCTAATTTCAGAAACTCTATAATTTCAAACATTCGATTCTCCTTACCTAATGCGAATTGGTTTGATTCCTTCTAGGGTATTGTTACACCAAGAAAGGCCTTCAAGATGAGCCAAAGATTTCAGGCTATGATGGTAGGAGGAGAGCCTTCCGGCAACAATACCACCACTATGCAGTCGAGCTTCCAAGAGGGATTTCTTCCAAATGGCAGTGTTATAGACTCGATCACCAACCCAAAAAGAGAGAAGGGATGATGGCGAGTCAAACGGGACTGGTGTGGCGGCTCAATTTGGCGGGCAGACTTGCTGGCAGAGGGAGAAGGAGAGAGAAGCTCGAGGGGATAGTTTCAAGAATACCCAATCACCAACTTGAAACTCAAGATCTTTTCTACGGTTATCAGCATAACTCTTTTGCCTACTTTAAGTTGTTTTGAGTCTATCTCTAACTACCTTAATCTTCTCATTTCTGTCATGGATTATCTCTGGACCACAAAGCTCTTTTTCTCCTACTTCATTCCAACACAAATGTGTACGACACTGCTCCCTTAAAGTGCCTCAAAGGGAGCTGTACCAAGTCAAGTTCTTATCCCAACTCCCTCTGTATTACATGGCACAAGATCTCAACATATCCTTCAAAGTCTGAATAGTTCTCTCAAATTTCCCATCAGTTTGAGGATGAAAAGCAATGCTGAAGTGTAATCGGCTGACTAAAGCTGCTTGTAGAGCTCCCCAGAATTTAGAAGCAAATCTAGTATCTCCATCAGACACTATTGATTCAGGTACACCATAGTCTCACAATCTCATTCACATAAAGTTTCGCCAACTTATCCAATATATACTTCTTTCCCACCTTATCCAATGTGGGTGATTGGTGAGTCTATCCACAATCACCCACATTGTCAGGACCCACCCCGAATTTCATCATGAAATCCGAAGTAAACCTTGCAGGGATCACCTCCAAAAGAAATTCTACCGAAAATTCGGCATAACCTCATTTGAAAATGAATAACCCTTTCTAAAACGTCTGCAAACACTTCTAAAAAATTTCAACTTCAACCTCATAAACTCCTGAAGCGTTCGTGCTCCCCAAAAATCACAACACCTCCCAATTTATATGTACTAAACTAATAATAATCCCATATCGATCCAACAATTCATAGGTTCAGAGCAATTCCAATAGTGAAGGGAAAATAAATATATAAATAAGTGGAAACTATATGATCGACTATGCCTTAACTCCATGTACGCCCGACCTCAACTATACTAACATGCAAACTGGGCATTTAAAAACCGAAGAGCCCATGGGAGAAGCATTTGAAAACGCTAGAGTGAGTGGATAAAAATAAAATTTAAAAGAAATGAACAAATAAAAATATTTATGCTATTCCGATGTAATTTATATAGAAAAGCTATGTTGTATGCTATAATCTCAAAAGTTTTTAACTTAAAAACTGGCAAATATGTGACTAGCCCCACTAGTCTCCAAAACTTTATAATATAGAGCCTCCCATGCTATAGTATATATGTATGTATTTACACACATCATACTCATTGTATGAATTCTTATGAAAATAGGAAAAAAAACTAGAAATTCATACAAGGCTACAACGCTCACGTCCAATGCTCACGTCACACCATAATGAAATTTCAAACGCTACATTATTATGACGGAAAATACGGGTGTATATACGTGCATATCCCCTATATGAATTCCTACTTTCATATAGGGCTACTACGTTTGCATCTCACGCTTATGTCATACCATAATGGCGGTTAATTGTTACACCATTATGACGGAAAAACACTTATGGCTAGCTAGCATTTATATACATACTATCCTCATAAATATAAAAATATATATCAACCGAAAATCCTATTTTCGGTAACTCTCTAAATTAAAGAAAATTGTCAATTATAAAAGAAAGCAATATGCATACGACTCCACCGAAAATCTCATTTTCGGTAATTTTCTAAGTTGCAAAGTTAATAAATAAAATAAGAACATTTACTTATAAAATAACTTCGCTAAAATAATCAAAAATGATCTCAATTCCACAAATTAAGATTTAGAAACATAAAATCAATCACTAAATATAAACCATTGTTTGCATTTAATTTAAAACAAACGTCCACTCATAGTATTCGACTTAACATTCCCAATATAATGCCTGGAATACTCCTCGAGTGTTGCTCCCAAACATCCAAATCATCGAACCAACCAATAAAATGTAGAACAAATCGGTCAGCCCTTCAATATAACTATAAACTCGACCACTTTTTCTATTTTGACTAGGTATTCCTGGGTTGACCAGGAATTGACCCGGTTTGACCAATAGATAAATATAATTATTTTCAACTAACTTCGCAACTATAACTCATTCAATTCCAAACCAAACTTTAACTTGGAATCGAAGTCACAATCAATTTTCATACATTTAACACATCAACCAATTTACTTCTAAATTCATCACATAGTACTCGGGTCTAGATTCTAGAGTTACTATGGACAATATTCATATTACCAAAATTATTTTATGGTCCCCTACGTTCATGCATGCGAACATAACAACATCAAAAATTTCATCATTTCCTTTCTACACAACTTCACACCAAAATTTACTAAGGACACCCAAAAATAGAGAAAATAGGAATTTATGATTAGGTCTTGATTTAAGGACTATCTATCCAAAAAGAAGAAGAGGGAAGAGGCGAACTAAAACCTACCTTCAAAGGTCAAGTCACCGCCTGGAGCTTGCCGAATTTCGATGAACACAGTGGTGTTCATCAATTTCAATCTCCATGAATCCGGGGTTGTTTGTGGAATTTGATCAATGGGTTTTGAAGAGAAGAAAGAGAGGAAGAGATTGGTGGCATGCGGCGGCTGGAACTGGCGATGCCACGCAGAAGTAGAGGAGGCAGCAAGAGAGAGAGAGAGAGAGAGAGCTGGGCTCGGGTCAACGCCCAAGTGTGGGCTTCTCCAATGTCAACTCTTCTCTTCCTTTTTAAACTTAAACCAACGGCTCAGATCGAAACTCTAATTGATTTGATGGACCATATTAAACGTTATACTCTAATTTCAGAAAATTAATTCTAATACCAAACCTTCGATAAATCATAGAAAATAGTACGAAACTCCAAAAAATAATCCAAAGACATCGGTGAACTCATGTCGAAGCGTATTACAATATTGGGGCCTTGACTTTTCGAGAAATACTCAAAAAATAAACTCTAGCATTAACTTATTAGGTTACTGAGCACAGTTAAATTCTTCAGTAACTCGTATAATTCCCAGTAAATAGGTCAAAATTGGGTACGGGACGTTACACAAATACCGACATGCCCATCATAGGTATGAGGTAAGCTGAAAACAAAATTCATGGTGATGTGATCCCACTTCCACACTAGAATAGTCAACGGCTCAAGCAACCCATAATGAGTCTCTCAGCTTTCACCATCTGACAAATTAAACACCTACTCACAAATGTTGCAATTTTCCTATTTATGTTTGGGCACTATTTCTACCTGTCTCGTCCCAAGACCGCGAGTCGGGACAAGGTTGCGAGTCGGGAAGAGACTGCAAGTCAAGATGAGGTAGAATCCTTGGTTCCACACTCGGTACCTACACAAGTAACAGGGCGTCAGGAAGTCGGGACTGGGGTGGCCCAGTCTTCGACTCTCCGATGCTAAAGTTAGCTTTAGGTTGCCACTTGCGGTGTACGGGAGTGTGAGAAGAGAGTTATCCTTACCTTTTTTGGGAGTTTGTACCTGTTTTATAGGCCAATGTTAGGCACTGTGGCCTCAGTCTCCGATGTGGGACTATTTGTTAACCTTTGCAGTGTCTGCCCTTTTGGGGGTGTTTTGCTGCTAGAGTGGGTTTGGCAAGCGAGTTGTTACCGGCCCTTCACTCTTTGGATATCCGTGAAGGCTCGCCAGAGCTATCTCGCCTAGAATGATCTTCGGTGACCAGGTAATTGTGCCTTATTCTCGGCTCAACCAAGTATTTTGCCTATGTACTAACAAGTTCCCAAGTCCCCAGTCCGAAAGAGCTCTTGGGTGGGGAGTTATTCTATAGATGCCGAGAATAGATTTTACCCGGGTGCTGGAGGTATGGTGCCGAGTCCCCTGTCCCCACGCGAGGGTCGCGAGATGACGGGGGTTAAGTACCGAGTTAAGGTCATGTTTACTTGTGAACCAACGGTCCGCGTTAGTGGCTTACATAGTTCGCGCTAGCGGGCGAGACAGTTCGCGCTAGCTGGCGAGATGAACCGTGCTAATGGCATGACGGGCCACGCTAGTGGCGTAAACAGTTCGCGCTAGCTGGCGAGATGAACCGCGCTAGTGATGTAGACAATTCGCGCTAGCGGGCGAGACAGTTCGCGTTAGCTAGCGAGATGAACCACGCTAATGGCGTGACGGGCCGCACTAGTGGCGTAAACAGTTCGCGCTAGCTGGCGAGATGATGTGGCTCTTCTTTTCTTTTTTTTGACGACCGAAGGTGACGTGGCTTCGCCCTGACCGTACAGATTGGTAGGGTCTGGGGGAATGTCTATATATAGGTTTGGGGAGAACTAGAGGGGGGGAGTTCATGTTTTCGAAACTGAAAATTGGGTGAGCTATGATTTGCTGTATAGGGTTTCAGCGAATCTGCGAATTTCAGTCTGGGAAACGTCTAATTTCATCCTCTATCGAGAGGGTGCGAGCGCTCGGCTGTTTGCAACCAGCTTCACTGCCACTACGAGAATCCGTTGTTTCAAGGTATGAATTTGTCGGTTAGTTTGTTTTTGGGTTTCTGTATGTGGTGGTGTTTTTGTTTTGGGTTATTTGGGGTGAGTGGGATTGTTCACATGTTTGTGATGTTGGTAGGAATTCTAGGGTAAGAGGTTTGTTGTTGGGCTGGTTAGGGTTAAGGTAGTGAGGTATGACAGATCCGGTGTGGGTGTCCAACGAAGAGATTGTGGTGGTCTCTAGTTCGCCTAGTTCGGATTCGGACACTTTGCACCGGATGGAGGTGGGATTGAATAATCTTATGGCGGAAATTGCCCTTGACTTAGGGGAAGGCATTCCTGTAATGGATGTCGGGTCTCATGTGTCCTCGTCTAACCCTCTCTTGCAAGAGGTAGAGGAGTTTATCATGGCTAGATCTCGGGAGGATGATTCGTTTTGAGAACCCCCTGGCGAGAGTATGACCTCGTCGGAGCTTAAAGCGCTTCGGCAGAATTGGAGTATACCGGATGAGTTTACATTGGCAGGGGGTGAAGTTTTGGGATCCACCGGGTAACTTTACATTGGTATATGAGTACCAACTAAGATACGGGTTGATGTTTCCGCTGCCCCCATTTGTGCAGTACACATTAGCGTGTCTGCATGTCGCCCTGGGGCAAGTTACCCCCAATATGAAAAGGCAGATATTGGTGTTGATAATACTGTGCACGGCGGGTCTGCGGCAGCGGCAGTCGTGTTTTGTTGTTTGTTTGGGAAATTCAAGTAGAATGAAACTGTAGGAACATGATTTGGTGTTGATAATACTTGAATTTCAGAATGGGGAGAAAAGAGGATGATTGGAAGATTGATTGTAGTTTTGGTTTAGAACAAGTTGTGTATCTCTGAATTTGGTGTTCTGGTTTTGGGTTTAGAACAGTTAGTTAATGTCTGGTCTCATAAATGGTATGATGGAGCATTGTTTTCAGAATAATGGTATGAGGATGGATGGAAACAAACTTTGGGTGTCCAGAATAATCCTGGAGAGTTTAGATCAGTGTTTGAAGCATAGTTGGAATACGACGATAATGTTGACTAAAAATGTAGATTTGAAAGGTGGGGATAATGCGAAATGAGTAAATGTGGCATGTGGGGTTCGGAATTTATCAAAAATGCGAGAGGAATTGGAAATAAGGATTTGGGTGTTCTTATCAATTTCAAGGACTTGATTTCATTGACTTTGAGTGATTCGCCGACTTTCTCGGAAAGAAGATTTAGTACGAGGATCGAATGCGAGTCGCATGATTCTAGAAAAAGAAGGATAAAGATTTTAGAAAGCGTGTCGCGATGTTACTAATTTTGTTTAGCGTTGGAGCTAAAGCTCGGATTCCAAGTAAGGTCTTTCTCAGGGAACCTTTATTTAAATTGATAATTAGATAATAATTGAAAGCGTTGACTTGTGTGTCATTAAGTGATTAACTCTTCGATGTTAATTGTTTTTCTTAAAAGCATGTGTAGTCTGTGACTAGTATGATCAATGTTATTGCTTTCTTATAAGCATGTGTTCAATGTTGAAATTACGAGCATCGATATTCATTGGCATATATATTACATTGTGAGGAAACATGAGAATAGTGAGAATGGTTCTGGAGGAGAATGAGATTATTAGAACATAAACATTTTGTGTAGTTGAGTTTTCTCATGGGTTGTCCTCGGGATCAATGATTAGTCCACACGTGCACAAATTCAGAGAATTTATGTTTTTCAATGGTGGACATCGATAAAACGATCTTTATCAGGTTGCAGATAGGGAGACCATGAGTATAACAAGATGACTAACAAAAGAGGTACATGTGGTGAGATATTACTGATTGTTAGATCATATATTCGAGACATCCGAGTCACTCCCGGTTGGTAAAATACACGGTATGAGACGTCTAGGCTCACCTGTCTTTGATGTATAGACTGATTAGCCAGTAATTGAGGAAGACATTCATTAGCATACATGCATTAAATTGTTGTTATATATGACATTGTTTGACAACTTGATTGTTTGACATAGTTAAGAATAACTTAAGTTTGGCCCTACTGAGCGTAAGCTCACCCTTATGAGTCTTGTTCAGGTCCATACGAGGAAACTCTAGACATGTAAAATTTAACAAAATAATTGGGTTTATAAGTGATGGCTCACATAGAAATAAATGAAGGCGAGGCGAACTCCACTTCGAGAGGTGAACCGTACTTCCCAAGGCGAACCGCGCTTCCCGAGACGAACCGTACTTCGCGAGGTCAACCGCACTTCGTGAGGCGAAATAGACTTCGCGAGGCGAACAAGACTTGGCGAGGCGAAATAGACTTCGCGAGGCGAACAAGACTTTGCGAGGCGAACCGCACTTCGTAAATTTACATGAAGGCAAAGCGAAATGGCTCCGCGCGCGTGGATTTACATGAAGGCGAGGCGAGATGGCCTCGCGTAGGGGAATCCACAAAGTGGGATCAGAAATCACCGTTTGCTTGGAAAGCAAGGTTCCTCGCGAGATACTTTCCATATCTGCGAGATGGCTCGACCCTTACTGAAGATCTTGATCAAAACAGGACATTCAATCCAAAACTATTTGGGCATATCTAAATCTTAAGATTTGATTGATTTGATTATGTTAAAATCAGTAAGTAAATCAATCATTCAAGATTCATTGATTCGATTAAGAAAATATTATTGATTCAGAATCTTCATTACTTGTCTTAAGTGGAGGCATGTTTACTTCTGGTGTGTCTATACTCTTGGTGTGTCTCACTATCACTCTTATGAAAAGATTGGATGGTAGAAGATTGATGCTCATGAAGTTGTTCAATTACATGCCGTGGATGCATGCAATTCAGTATCAACTACTTTTATACATTGTAATGATGGTATCACTTATTGAGATTGAAATGAGCTGATCAAATGCACTTGTGGAGTGGACCAAATACATGCTTCTGCGTACGTGTAACACTTCAGACCAGAAAACCAAAAACAAACAAACACACACCTTGCTACCGACGTTGCTACCGGGTCGAATCCAAGATCCATCTAGCCTTTCAAAACATCCATTTTGTGTGTTTTAATCATGGCCATTGAAGTCTATTTAAGATGATCCAACGACCAACGTTGATTATCCCCATTTTTTGAAAGATACGGACCTCCGTATCTGAAAACGACTGTGTGTGGGTATATATATATATATATATATATATATATATAGAACATAGACACGTCTCCCACCCTCTTCCCTTTCGTTTCTCTTGGCTGTTTCCTCCCTCACAGTCTCGTACTTCAAAGTTCGACCAAGAAAAAAGACTCCTACAGTTCTACTTCAAACTCCAATTCCCTGCAAGTTGCTACCAGTCCCTCTGCTGTTGTTCCCACACATATATTGTTACTTGAGAGTTGATTGGTTTCTAAACTAAATTGATACTGAAAAAGAAGGGAGAACAATGGGGAAGAACAAAGTCTCTAGAGTTTGTGTTACAGGTGGTTTGGATATATTGGTTGCTGGATTGATATCTGGAATTCATGAGTACATGTTAATTGTAAAAGTGTTGGATTTGTGAAATTAATTATTATTCTTAATTGCTCATGTGTTTTATTTGAATGTTAGAAATATGGAGTTATTTTTTAGAGTTACTCATACGGGCTTTTTAGCTTACCGGATTTATTGTTTACAACCCGGTGCACTAATTTATGGTGTAGGGGTTAGACCTGCAGGTGATGATCAGCAAGGTTGAAGCGGAGACATATTGACAAAGTTTTAGTTGTTGTACACTATATATTATTATATTTGGTAGACAGTTTTAAACTCATGTGAGTGTTTTCATGTAACATCTCGGAAATTCGGATTTCTATTTTTAAAAGGGAAAATTATTTTCGAGCTATTTTATTTCAATTTCTATTATTCTTTAAATTTTTAGTAGCTTTTGAAAAATATTCAAATTTTTGGTTTGTTAAATTTTATTTTTCGAGCCCATAGGATTAACCTAAACATCTATACGAGTTCGTGAGATTTTACGGAACATTGTTTAGATATCGAAGCTATTTTTAATGATTTTTAGAAGTGTGGTATTATTCAAAAATTATTCAAAAATAAAAAATGAAAGTCGGTGAAATCTGGACTGTTGGATTTGAGATATATAGAAGTGGGACCAGATAAGTCTCAGACCCAGACCGACCATGTCCCGAGCTGCGACGGAGCTCAGCTCCTTCCTCTGTCGTCCGGCAGCCTCCCGGTGCAAGGCTGGTATCCACATGTCCGTCTCGACGTCCCCGACCTCCCTGTGATTCCAGCTTGAAGAGTGGAGCTCTGGTGAGAGAGAAAAGGAGGAGAGAAGGCGATTGTGTTTCCGATCCCGGCAACGACGGCGAGCGGGAATGGTACCGGCAGCTTCCTCTCTTCCTCGTGGTCATATCCTTGTCCTTGATTTTCAGATAAGAAGTCTGGAGTGAGAGATTCGAAGTGGAGAAGGAGAGGCTGGGTTCGCCGGCGAGTTCTCGATCCCGGCCACTGCGGCGAGCACGACCGGTGCTGGTAGCTTCGTCTCAACTCCCTGAACATGGCTGTGCTCTGGTTTTCAAATAGAAGCTCATGTGAGGGAGAATCGAAGAGGAGAAGTTTCTAAATTTTCCGGCGAGAGTTCGATGGATTTCGGAGAGTTTTGGTGTCGACTCAGGTATCAAAGTTGATCTTCTTGTCAAGCTCTTCCTGTTTATATAATTGAAATTGAGTTTTGTTGAGTTTGGAGGAAGTTGGGTTTTTGGCAGAGGAGGACCGCCGTGAGTGACGCTGTTCACGGTGGCGGTGGCGGTTATTTTTGTAGTTTCTGGATTTTGAATTAATATATGGAATTGATGGAGTGATTTGAGATGCTTGATTTTGATATTGGTAGAGTTTTAAGGAATTTGGGATATTGGGCAGTCCGGCAGTTTGTGCAGCTGCTGTGTTTGGCGGCGGGAGTGGCAGATCGACGGCGACAGTGGTGGTTTGTATTTTCTGGGTTTGGTTGAGCTTGGCAGTAGCAATAGAACGGAGTTAAGTTACTGGGTTGTTTGGACAGTATGATCAATTATGATGATATGAGACATGATTATAATTCTAGGTTTTAGATTTCAGTTTTATGGTGAGGTTTGAAGTTGGAATCGAAGGTGAAGGTGAGATACTGATACTATGAAGATCGAGTTTCTCAGTTTTTTATTCAGTTTGTGGATTTGGAAAGGTAAATAAGAAGACGAGGATTTGGGTGTGCTTAAAAGTTTGATAGAGCGGAGATGTGCTTTAGTTGATGATAAGCTCTTGTTAAGTAAGACATGGTTATCTATTATGTCTTTGATAAAGTAATTGTAGAAGAGCATTCAAGAATGAAATTGGCAAAGTATAAAGGATGTATATTTGATTACTTATAGCCTGCTATTAATTAAGAAGGTTTTACTTTGGTTAAGAATATGTTGGGTGTCCTTAGTAAATTTCAAGGACTTGATCGCATTGATTTGAAGTGATCCGCCAACATTTTTGGAATGAGGATTTGGCACGAGGATCTAATGCAAGTAGCAGGATTCTAGAAGTAGAAGGATAAAAATTTCATAAAGCGTGTCGCGATGTTACTAATTTTAGCTCATGTCGAAAATAGTACTTAGATTCCAGGTAGGGTCTCTCTTGAGAAAAATTTCTTTAAAATGATAATTAGATTATTATTAAAATTGCTGAATTGCGTGACATTGATTGATGTTATCGTTTTTCATAAAAGCATGTGTTGGATGATATCTTACGAGTATTGATATTCATTGACATGCATAATGCATTGTGAGAAATTGTGAGAATAGTGAGATTGGTGATAGTGGAGAAGATTAGAATGAGATCGAGAGAAATGATACATTTTGTGTAGTTGAGTTTTCTCATGGGTTGTCCATGAATCCATGTCAGCTCACTAGTGCACGAACAGAGGAATGCAGGCCCCATCGATGACGGGCATCGATAAAACGATCTAATCGGGTTTCGGGTTTGGAGACCATGAGTATAACAAGATGACTAACAAAAGAGGTACATGTGGTGAGGTATTACTGATTGTTAGGTCATATATTCGAGACATCTACACGGTATGGAATGTGTAGGCTCATATGTCTTTGATTTATGGACCAATCAGCCAGTAATTGAGTGGAGGAAGTTCATTAGCATATATGCATTGAATTGTTATTATTTATATAAAGCATTGTATGCTGTTTGATAACTTGACTGTGACGAAGTTAAGTATAACCTAAAAATGTTTGGCCTTACTGAGCATAAGCTCACCCCTATAGATTTTTGCTCAGGTTCGTACAAGGACACTTATTAGTAAACGTGAACGAGAGTCGAGAAGGATTACAGACGATTAGAAGTGAGATAGGTTGCAAATGTTCATCTTTTTATCTTTGTAATTGTTTTTGTTATTATAAACGTTTTATTTTTTTTTCTTTTATTTCAAGAAAAATATTTAAAATTGTTTTGTTTTCATTTTACTTTTCCCGCTCACGCCTCGGATTCGACGTCAGGTGCTTGGAAACCATTGACATCGGGTCCGGGGTGTGACATTTCATTTTCTTGACCTTCAAGTTTATGTAAATTTTTGAAAATTATCCTTTGAAAAAAATTGGGTTGTAACAAGCAGCTATTTCCAATAAATGTAGTACGTAGTAGATTTTTAGTGGCTTAGCTGATATAGTAGCAACTATTTCTAGTAAATGTAGTAGCAAAACTATTTTTAGTAAATGTATTAGCAGGCTTTCAGTGACTCAAGTAGTGTAGTAGCATCTATTTTCAAAAAACGCAGTAGCATGTTTTTAGTGGCTCAACTAGTGTAGTAGCAACTATTTCTAGAAATACAGTAACAAGGTATTACCATGCCAGTAGGGTGGTAGCAGACTTTTAATGACTCAGCTAGTGTAGTAGCAACAAGTTTTAGAAAATACAGTAGCAGGTATTTAGTGGTTGTAGTAGCAGCAGGGTTCCGGTACCTAAACATAGTATTAGGTTTCAATGACTCAGCTTTATATTATTTACATAACAATTCTTCTCTCATGTGAAAGGCCTCCATGTCTCCATAAGTCGTTGGGCAGATGAACTTCATGTCTTGAAATTTCAAAACAAATTGATGCTCAACTATATATACGTGCATAAGCATCTGATCTAGCAGATCCCTTTTTATATATGTTTTTCCATGTCGATATTATGGATGCTAATAAGATTAGTCATGCATGTAGTTTTATATATGGCTGCACAATTACTCGTACAGACCTGCTACTGCTTTATTACTCGTGCAAACCTGCTACAACACCATTACTAGTCGAGACCTGCTACTACCTACTACATTTGCACTCATTCAATTCACTTGATGTTTACATCACTGCTACTATTATTGTTCATATTACTGCTACTGAGCAACAAAATTGCTTTCGTTGCTAATGTTGCTTACTTTACTTCCAACCAGAGGCGGAGCCAAAAAATTTTGTTAAGGGGGGCCAAAATATAATGTACTTGAAAATGCTTTAGAAAAATATAAATATTAAATAAAATGATTGAACCTAAAAACAAGAGGTACACCAATACATTGAATAAAGTGATTAGACATAATCATGTATTAGAAATGTTTTTGAGTCCGATTTCTCGCCCAAGGAAGTCGTAGGAGAGAGCAAAGCTTGGTAAACAGATGCTACTCCTCTTCTCCTTTGGAGCCCTCTAATACAAAATACAAATCAAGTTATGTATCATATATAAGTCAAGACAAAAATACTTTACCATATAACATAATTATACAATTTATTGTATTGGTTAGAAACTAGATTAGCTAGGAAATATTGTATGTTGTATTTATTACTGTTCTGGGTAATATTTCTTGATAATACGTTAAGGAAAGTTTTGGTTTTATTGTATAGATGACACTATACATTACAACTTTGTTAAATTTATTCAGTAATAACTGCATACATGTCTTTATACAGGAGGGGCCAATAAGTAGATTTATTAACCTTTCATTGCTATAATCATTCTTCGTAACCATAATTATATAGCATGACATGAATTATAGGGGGTGCCTTGGTCCTATACTAGCTCCGCCCATGCTTCCAACTGAATGAACAACACTACAAGCGCCAAACCACAGTAGCATCAAATTCCCTTCCACTGGTTTCAGATATTCTACATAACCCAAACTATATTCATATGCAACTGCAAATCAAAAATGCAAACGAAGCACTAGCAACATGACTCGATCACCTCTTCAATTTCAATAACAACTTCAACTTGGCTCCTACCAGGAAGCCATTTGGTTCAACGATTTCGCCATCAACAAGATCGAAAACCTAATAAACAAATAATCCAAAATAAAATATGAATCACAGAGGTTGTACTCTATGATGGAGGTACCCAACCCAACATGTCGTCACCAAAGAGTTATGCCGCATCTTCAACAGCTCTGACGTCCCACCGGCGAGATCTTTCATTTGTCTCAACGAATCAATTGGATCTAGAATCAGATTTTGGAGAGAGAGAGAGAGAGGGAGAGAGAGAGAGAGAGGGAGGGAGGGAGGGAGGGAGGGAGGGAGAGAGAGAGAGAGGGAGAGAGAGAGAGAGAGAGAGAGAGAGGGATGGGTAGTGGCAATCCACATAATTTTTCCAACAATTTGGGGATTTTGGTCATTTTCTAATTAATTTAAAATTCAGGCTTACATCACATAGCTCTTGGGTCAGACTCATGTCCTTATTTGTCTAAATATTTTAAAAGCTAGATTTTTAGTGTTTTGCTACCTGTATGTCATTCTCTAAAAAAATTAACCGTTTTACCACCTCAAAAAAAAATTTAACCGTTTTACCTCCTAAATTTTTTTTTAACCGTTTTGTTGCCTACAACCTAAAATGGAGCATGCTCCTTCTTTGCCCTCCTCTAAAACAACTCATTTTTTGCCCTCCGACCGACATCAGGCTTAGGCCTAACCTGTGAGTGGACCTTTGTTTTAAATATTGTGTTCGAAATGCTTTATCGTTTTGAATGATTTTCTGTTGTTGGATATTTCCCGAAATTGAGAATTTCGGTGATACATGATTTCCCCCATACGCGAGGTACAATTCTGGTATGGGTGACATGAGCGTTAGACGCGAGCGTCGTAGCTCTGTATGACATTCTAATTTCGCATTTAATTATTCAAAGATTTCGTAAAAGGAGTAAGCACGTATATATTACCACTCGGCCGCTTTCCCCCATACGCAAGGCACAATTCCGGTGTGGGGTGATGTGAGCGTTAGACGCAAGCATAGTAGCTTTGTATGATATCTACCTTATTTCAAGTTGTTCATAGATATCGTTTAAAGGGTCAGGCGAGTGTGCATACATACTATATATATAATATCCAGGCCTGAGAGTCAATTTCGTAAAGTTTGAGAGTCTAGCCAGGCTGGACCCCAGTTCAGAATCTTTCCAGTGGAGCTCTCGTTTTTGCCACTGATGAAAGCATTTTTTGGAGAAATATTTATTTGTTGTCGGAATCCCTTTGTCCACTCAATCTGACGTGTTCAATATTTTCCTATGGGCTCTTTGTTTTTAAAAATGTCTAGTCTGCAGAGTTCACGTGAGGTCTAACAGGAGACGTCGAGGCATAGTGACCAGTCTATCAGCTACATTTCGCCAGTAGGTTACCTGTTTAATCTACTAGGGGTTTCTTAGTTTTCTTTGTATTTTATTTTATTTTTAGTAGCTCTAAATACTTTTGAAATTCTTCTGTGTAATTTATATTCTGGCTACTTTTGGGTTGTAGTGAAAGATTTATTTTAGAGTAAAAAGGTGGTTCTTAAATTCTTATAAGTTAGGGTTGTCCATTTTCGAGGGAGGTTTGCCGAGTCTTCGGTAAATTTTTCTTGGAGGTGGTCCCCACAGGACTCATCTCGAGTTTCAGGGTGAAATTCGGGGCGGGTCTTGACACATACTCCCTATATAAATTTAATAGATTTAAAATAATTTATATAAGGCTACTACGCTCGCGTCTAACGCTTACGTCACGTCTTAATGCGGTGATACACTACGCCATTAAGGTGGACGAACAAGTGTATAAATATGTGCACATACCCCTTATATGAATTAAACACTCATATAAGGCTACTACACTCGCGTCTAAGTCTCACGTCACACCATAATGCGGTTATATACTACGCCATTAAGGTGGACAAACACATATGGCTAGCTAGCACTTATATACATTCTCTCATAACTATACATATATATCTCTACCGAAAATCTCATTTTCGGAAATTCTCAAAATAAATAAGTTCAAAAAAATAAGAACATTTACTTCTGAAAATAACTTTACAGAAAATAACTCACGAGAGGAAAACAAATTTCACAAATTAATGACTAATAAAATCATTCATTTAAAATAAA
Organism: Fragaria x ananassa; assembly: GCA_034370585.1. Taxonomy (NCBI): domain Eukaryota; kingdom Viridiplantae; phylum Streptophyta; class Magnoliopsida; order Rosales; family Rosaceae; genus Fragaria; species Fragaria x ananassa. Next base: position 8,453,091 of record CP139760.1, read on the forward strand.
TCTCTGCATGTATTTAATTTAAAAGAAATGTCTTGTCATAGTGATTCGGCTATTTATTGCTACGTGGAGGCTTCCCAAATCAATTGCCCGACAACTTCCTAAGGCGAGCCTTTATGTCTATAGGCACATACTTGAGTTCTTTAATTAGACAATTAACCCAAACTGTAAGTTAATAATCTCAATTACTTCTAAATTAACAATTATCTATAGCCTTAGCCAATAGTCCAATCTAAAACTTAAGACTGGTCTCTAAATAAAATTACATTGACTATTCCCAAATACTTTCTTTAACCAATCAAGCTCCGCTTTGGGATATGGATGGTTCATATCTTGATAATAGTCCACTTTTAATAAATCGGGTTTCCTTGACTAATCTTAACCATCTGATTTAATTCCAACAACCATTTTACTAGTTCAATTATTTGCTTCAATTAAAATCAATTAGTTCTTAAATAAGAACAAACCTTCTTACTAAATCCATTCCTCATTTATCCAATTTTCTTAATCCGAGAAATCCACAATCACAACACAATTACCCTTGATTCTTCATCCATACAATCCTCATTTACTCTCTCTACACAACTTCTCAACATAAATCAATAAGGGCACCCAAAAATGGGTTTCCATAAATAGAAATAAAACTTTAAGAACTACCTTCTCTGCTCTCTGCCTGATCTGCTGCCTTGTCGGAACACTCACCGGATTTCAGTGACCTGCCGGAATAGTTCGCCGGATTCCAATGACTTGCCAGAATTTGGCCATAGCCTCCTTGCATTCCCTAAAACACCCAGATCAGCAACCAAACTTTGTTTTCAGCATTTAATTAACTCTAATCACCAACACGAAAAACTTCACAGTAGATAAATCACGAAGTTAACCATCAGCCTACCACAAAATCGTGAGTCCAGTAGCTTCACCTTGCCAGCAGCAACTTCTCGTCGGAATCTGGGTTAGGGTTCTACTCAACACAGCAACAGCAACACCTCAAGTCTCCACACGCATTCGTCTTTGTCTCTTGGTGCTCAACAGGTCGTCGGGAAGGAGACGAGAGTTACCGGGCAACCTCATCGGCTTCAGCTGCAGCCACTTGCCGGAAAACTTCAACATCCAGAGGAAGGGACCATTCGAGTTAAGGTTCAAATTAATGAAAGAGAACACCAACTTGTGAAGGAAGAGAGGAAGAGAGAACTCACCATGGCCTTAGAAGGTCGCATCGCCGCCTGAGCTTACCGGAATTCTTCGGATTCCGATGAACACAGTTGGGTTCTTCCACTTCGATCTCTTCCATGTGTGGATGCAAATCGGATTTGAGTGTTGGCTTTGGAAATAGGGATGGAGACGATCCATTTTAGACCGATGAGGCGGCGACTAGAGGTCGGTGACGGCCGGAAATGCGACGGAGGTGGGCTGGTGCAGCGGAGAGAGAGAGAAAGAAGGAAGAGAGACCGGAGCTCGGGTCAACGCCCCTTGTGGCTTTTGACAGAAGTCAACTCCTCTTTCCCCTTTATACTTAAACCAACGGGCGAAGTTCAAAACCCTAGTTGATCAAATGACACAGTTTAAAAGTTATATCCTAATTTCAGAAAATAAATTTCTTTTACCAACCTTAATAAATCTCAGAAAAATAGCTTGAAGCTCCGAAAAAAATAATCCGAGGACATAAATGAACTCATGTCGTTGCGTGCTACGACATTACGGCTTAAAAAGAAGAATTTAACATTTTGAGAAAAACTCGAAAATAAACTCGAGCGTTAACTTACTAAATTATCGAGCGTGATTAATTTCTCAGTAACTCGTAGAAACACCCAGTAAATAGGTAAAATTAGGTACGGGGTGTTACAATAATATTTTGAGTATTAAACTGTAAGTACGACACACTTTAGCTATAACTCTATAAGTATCAATTTTACAAATTGATTAATTCGTATAGGCTAAATAAGAGCTCTAGACAAATTCATAACTTCTTGGAAGTAAGATAATTTGCAGCATTAAAATTTGGATTCTTAATTTTTTGTCTTTCTATGAATAATACTTTGACTATAATTGAATGAGTATTTGATCTTAAACTATTTGATTCGAGAGTGAGCTTCATGCTCTAGTAATTATTTATGGAGTTGTCTTTGACATTATTAATTCTTTAAGAATTTGATTAAGCAGTATGCTTATAATGATGCATAATATTTTAGGATATTGCTTCTAGCAATGTGCATTTAAAAATCTTCATATATAATAATAATAAAAATACAATTTTCATAAGTCACTCTACCAAATAATTGCTACATGTAATACTGTATTTAAACAAAATTGTTGCTTTAGAGCAATTTTAGTAATGCTAACCATTTTTAAGTTAGATGTTAGTCAAATTAGCTAAAATGTCATTTTGCCTAGTGACTTTAAAAATACATCTGCATCAATGCTCTGTATTTTAGTTAGTTTTAAAGATCAAGAAATTTCATATGGGTTGATTGTGTCATATATGGATCTCCAACCTTAAGAATGGATGTGGGTTTTTGTGTAAACTGAATATTGAGTGGTGGATAGAAATTTCTTAAGGTGTTTGCCACTAAGATCTGAGTTGTGAATGCATCTATATGCGTGTATGAGTTTCCAACCTTCAGAATAGATATATGCTGATCTTTGTGTACTTTGATCCAGGTTGGTAAAATGAAGAGACTGTGTCATTCTGTTAGTTTGTTGTTAACTTAAGTGTTAAAATATCCACATAATGGATTTCCATTGGTGTGAAGGACCACTAGGCAATACCACGTGGTCCTCCAGAAGCATTGAAAAATTTCTCAACAAGAAGAAAGAAAAGTTGGTTCTAGAGGGAAAATGAATAGATACATTGGTGTAGAAAACTAGAGAAGAGAGAGGCTGAGACAAAAATATAGCGGGAAGTGATAAGGACAGTAATTGTGGAAAAATTTTGGAAAAAAATGATAAAAAAAAAAACCAATTTGACTTTGAGAATATAGTTTGCCTTTTTATTGTTGTTTATGTTATAATGAAATGTGGAACAATTTACAGGGCATGATAAAATAAATTGCGACTAAAGATAGGTTTATCTTCAATTTTTGATCACACACATTCATACATGCATGCATAAGCTATAATAAATTTTATTCATACTGAATACTCATTGTTTACGCCCAAATTAATATTTTATTGGACAGTAAATGTCTATGTTAATATTAATTAAATTCTTGGTCCATGTCATACTAACGAGCCCAAGTTTTTTTAAGTTTACAAATAATGGCCCGCTAGTAAGACCACGCGAGCTGAATTACAAGGTTTGCGAGCGGAATAACTCCGCGCGGAGTATAGATCTCGCGCGCTTAGTAGATTTCACGCAAACCACATAACTCGTGCGGAGTAGGGAGCTCGCGTGGAACATATAGCTCGCACGCGGAATGCCTTTGCGCAGAACACATAGCTCGCACGTGGAATGACTTCGGGAGGAATTACTTATGGACATTTCGCTTAGGCGAAGCGGAATATTTTTAGGCGAGCTGACGAACTTGTTCGCTAGTCCGAGTGAGAGACTTCGCGAGGATGATACATACGGAGTCTGCGCCCACTACATTAATCGTTGAAGACTTTTACAAGTCTTTGACATGTTTTGGGATAATTCATGTGGCCCTTATTAATTAAAAAACATTCTTTTGGCCCGCGAGCTAGAAAGGCCCGCAAGATGGTTTGAGTCCGTGCGGGATAGACTTTCACATGGACTGTGACACCCCGTGGGGTGAGATTGCTCCTAATTCCAGTCTGCATTGGACTCTACAGTTGAGCGGCGCGCGTGAAGCAGTAACCTATACTAAATGGAATGTGCGAGCTGGACATGTGTCACAGATTGGTTGGTCCACGCGGGTGTAACAGTGCCTTTATGCTATTATGTTGCAGAGTCCGACTTGGTTTCCATTATTATCTTTCTTCTGCCGCAAGTCGAGTTCCACTATATAAAGGGCTCTGGGTTTACAGAAAACTCTCTCTCTCAACAATTACAACTACTCAACAAAAAAAGACTGTCGACCTAGTCGAACTCAGACGCTAAGCATCTTGCCTTAGCAACCCTTCCTTTCAGGCTCCCTGGAGCTTGCTCTCTGTGCGCTCTCCGGAGCTTTGTCCTTTTTGTCTCCTTTCCCAGTTGAAGCTCTGCTCGATCTTACATCGAGTATCGATATTGTGACACTCAGGCGGACTACTGTAAGTCTTTGCCCAGTACGCAAGGCGAATCTGAAGAACCCTGCGGTGGAGTTGATGCTCTCTCCATCCTCAGTCACTTGATTAGAAGCAAAAGGCAGTGCACCCTGCTATTACAACAACTACTTTCTGCGTTCGCGCGGTGGCACGCCCGCAACGACTAAAAGAGACTTTGCAGACCCATACTTACTGGTGTGGTCAAAACACTCATGTCTCTTTTAAGGCAAATATTTGTCTCTTGATCGAGGACAACTTATTTGAAAATGTGCATCTTGATATAACCTTCTAATCTTCTTTTATAAGGAGCTTATCACATTTTGGACTTGGTAGATATATTCCACAACATAAATTCATGTCGTTACACTAGTCTTTCCTTCCTACCTACCGGCGGGAAAACTATAATTTGACCATACGCACATGCTTTTAAATATATTGGACTATTTATCCATTGGTGGGTGGCTAGCCCAAACCAAAGTTTAATATCTAGACAACTTAAAAACTTTATTGATTATAGTAAGAATAAGTTCGTTCTTAATCGGGGATTCAAGGTGTTATCTTATAAAAATAATAATAATAATTACAAGAGATAGGTGTGGGGGGGGGGGGGGTTGAGAGTTTGTTTTCGATTACAAGTCTACTCGTAATATATAGGGGTCCGGTTAAGGGTCATCAAATTTGACACAAATTTTAACACTATTTCCTGACCATTGGATTTTAAAACATTCAAGGATCTAGATCAATTGTAACTATGATGTCAACATATAAATGATTGATGTGGAAAGTGACGTGGCATTGCCTAATATCATAACAAACTTAAATAAAATAAAATAAGGAAAAATCATAATCGAATATATAAAAAACAAAATATAATTTTAAAATAAAAAGAGTTTATGGAGGTCCTTACTTTTGGCTGAAATTTTATAGAGATGATCTACACATTAGTATCTAAAGAATAAACGGTGGAGATGTGAAAATTCGATTGAAAAGAGTCTAAAGTGGAAATCTACACCGTAAAAATAAATAAAGACCTCCTTAGCCAAGAAAGCCTATATATATATATATATATATATATATATATATATATATCAATAGAAATCATTAAAACATGAGTAAGAGCGGGCTCTCTATATTAAGGTTTATTAGAGAGAGTGAGAAGAGGAAAAATGAAAACTTGACTACAATGAAGTTGGGGGCTTCTATAAATAGAGGTTACAAAAGTAGTGAATAATAAAAAGTCACTATTTATACATAGTTATTTGTCTGCCACGGGTTCACTGTTGGTGAATAGTAGTCTGTCTGCCACAAGTTTACTGTTGATGAATATTAGTCTGTTTGCCAATGATTTTACTGTTGATATTTTTTTGGGCTTGTCTTCACTAGAGATCAACATATGGGTATTGACTATCTTCATAATCAACCCACCTGATTGGTTGATTGAGAGAACTTTGATGACTATGAGTTGATGATTCTGATGGAGAATATTCGCTTTCTTCATCACAGGATAAACTGGCTGCGTGTTTTAATAATTGTTTGGCCTATTCTTTTAATTCTTCTGCTTTAGAGGATGAAGATGAGCTGGAGGCTTTGTTCTTAGATGGAGATGGTGACTGAGGAGCTTGAGGCTTTAACTAAGAGATCAGTGATATTGATTGAATAGGAACCGGAGCTCCAGATTTGGATGGGATAACTGAAAATTCTTCACTGAATTGGGATAAAACTCTTTCAGAATTGAATTTATCCTACCATTTGACTAAGAATTGTCTGAGGACCATATAGTCTTCAGATTCAATTTTATATTGTCATTTGAAGATTAAAAGAATTTTATATTTAGCCATGAATTGGAGAGTGGGGGAGGATCTCTTTTCTTAATATGTAAAGGCCATGACTAAATGAAATTTAGTAACTACATTCTGGAGATCTGAGGGCAAAAGGTTATAAGGCCAACCGTGATTATTCCACCAATCACTGAACCACATGGGGAATTGGCGATTGAATTTTCGATCAAAATTTAGAAACCATGAATCGGAAAAATCTTCTGTTTGGTAGAGAAAGATTTTACTCCATGCTTCAATGTAATCATGATAAGTAAATGTAATGAATTCTAATTTGTGAGGAGTAGAGAGGGAATCACCCCGTTGGGATAATGAAATGATACGGATTATGTAAAGAGAATGGAATAATATTTTGGATGGGTCTTTTGGATCATGGATTGGTTTAATAGATAGTGACTAAGATTTGAATAGAATGTCTCTATTAAATGCTAAGGGTTTACTTGGAAGATAATGAGTATTTGGGCTAAAATAACTTTTTACTAAAGAGGCAGGATTTTTGAGATTACTTAGAGATGGTTCAATATAAAACAGGAACTATTTGGTCCTGGTAATGTAAGGGGGTGATTTTTTATAATTGACTGGAGGGTACCCTGTTTTGTAAGGATCATATTGGTTTACTAAAGCTGACTGGTAATTGGGTTTAATTAGACTGAGGGTGCTACTAAGAGCACTATACTGGTTGGCTATTGGAATGGGAGAATGACCCACATAGGGAACTATGCTGGGGGTTGACTCAGGTAATTTTGTTTTTACTGGAGGAAATGACTTAGATAATGATTTTTCGATGAGCTGGGCTTCATATTTTGGTGTCTTGTTGAAATTCATGAGTTAGGAAATCGGGGATATGGTTGTCACTTCCTTTAATGAATGCAATTTCAAAATAAAAAATACTTAAGATTGCTTGCCAACATGCAAAAATTTGTTTGCTAGCAATGTTTTGAACATCTTTTTCTAAAACATCTTTAGCACGTACTTTTACAATCAACTCTGACCAAAAAAATTTTATTTAATAAATCATTTTGAAATTTACTGATACATAAAACAATGGATAAAATTTCTTTCTTGATAGTACTATAATTTGATTGAGCGGGGTTCCAGATCTCGGAATGGTAGCGGACAATTTGTTCTGGGTGATTGGGAGAAACTTGTTGTTTGAGGATACCTTCATAACTAATTTCAGAGGCATCGGTTTCCACTATCTTGTAGGAGTCGGGAAGATGAATACCTAAGCAAGATAAAGTTTTAACATGATTCTTAATTTCTTTCACTAAAGACGTATGAACTGATGTCCAGGGAGAATGATTTTTTTGTAATCTATCAAATAGAGGTTTGTAGTGTTTCTGAAGATTTTTGTAAAAATCGGCTACATAATTTAAAGATCCTAAGAATCTTTGTAATTGATTTTTATCTAAAATGACATCTAGAAATTTATCAGCAAATTGTATTGCTCTATCGATGGGTTTAATTTGGAGTTGGTGAATGTTGAATCCAAGAAAATGAATATTGGTTTGAAATAATTTGATTTTTAAAGTAGAAACAACTAAGCCATTATTGTTGATTATGGAAAAGAATTGTGTAGATGTTTCCAGTGTTGGTCGATAGATTGAGAAAAGATCAAGACATCATCAATGTAGATAATGGAAAAATGACTATAAGGGTTGAAAATATCGTTCATTATATTTTGGAATTCACTAGATGCATTCTTTAAGCCAAATGACATAACATTTCATTCATAATGACCAAAAGGAGCGACGAATGCAGTTTTGTATTTATCGGCTTCACTGATTTGATTTGCCAGAATCCTGACTTCATATCAAATTTGCTAAAGATAACAGATTTGTTTAATCTATTGATAGATCTTGTTTGTTGGGAATATGATACCTGATCCATTCTAATACCGTGTAAAGAGGTTTATAGTTAATGACTAATCGAGAAGTTCCACTTTCGAGTTTAGCATTTTTCTAAACATAGAAAGCAGGACAAGACCAAAGAGATTTACTATGGCGGATAATGTCTTTCTTAAGTAGATCATTAATTTTGTTTTTGCAGAAATCCATAACTTCATGACTCATTTAGATTGGACGAGCTTTAGTAAGGATATATTTCTCCTTAAATCCGTTGATGTAAGGAAGAGAACCGATATGTTTTTTCCTATGCCAAAAGACAGTAGGGATATCAGAACATATTTCTTTGATAATTTTTTCTTCAAAAGTTTTTATTTTTTGCTGAAGAGAAGAATTTTGGAGTTGGTTTTCAATTCTTTTAAAATTAATTTCTTTTTGAAGAAAAATCATTTGTTTATTTTTTGCTTGAATGCAACTAACAGTTTTTGAAATATTATTTTCTTGGAATGCTTTTAGAGTATGGATTTCAGGGTTAGAAAGAAAAGTAAATTTAACTAGTTCATTAAAAGGGTATGTGATAATGTCATCATATTCGGTTTTGAAGGGATAAAGCAAGGTAATGAAAGGGAGTCCTAAAATTATTTTATCAGTTAAATTTTTTATTAAGACAAACGGTGTTTTAAAACAGACATTCAACTGGCAAATATGTGCTTTAGGGATTTCGTATTTAATATCCATTTTATTCCATTAGCTGAACCTAAAGACTCTTTTGTTTTTTCAAAATATTTTGAAGGTATTAAGCCTTCTTGAATGCAATTAAGATCTGCGCCGGAGTCAATAAAGGCTGGTATGGTTAATTGGAAATATTTTATTTTGAGTTGGACAGTAGCGTACCATTTTTTAAGTTGAATATGTCATATGGTACTAATAGTATTGTTTTCAAAAGTTTCGGCTCAATTATTTACTGGAGACTGATCTAGAAAAGGATTTTCAGGGGGATCATGTAATTTAAGAAATTGATTATTTATTTTAAGTGAATTTAATTCTTGTTTAATGTCTTTGTTGTCATTCGTAAGTTCTAAATGTGTTTGTTGGAGGGTATGTATTTGACACTTGATTGGTTTTACTTCATGTTGTAAATCTTGAATTGTTATTTCTTTTTTACTAGTAGAAAATTTATCAAAAGTTGTAGTGAGTCTAATTTTTTGTGAGGGAGGATTAATTATATTTTCTTGGGTAATTAATTTTTTTAATTTTTTAAGGTACTCAGTTTAAATTCAAGATTATCTATTTTACCTATTAAATCGATTAATAGTTCTTCTTGTTCTTCCTGTTTGGAAATAACATTGACTCTTTTACAATTATAAGCATCCTGACACCTAAAAGTGATATATGGGGAAGAATATCCATCGGTTTCGTGGGAAGAAGATTCTATTAATGTGATGTCATCTTCACTTATTTCATTTTCTGAATCAGTATTTTGTAACTCTATGGTTTGTATAAGTTTTTCTTTTTCTTCTTGGCTGATCTTTAATTGATTAATAGTGGTTTTAATTAAACAGTTATTTACAAAGTGGCACGTCTTATTACATTTAAACATTTAGTTTTACTTTTATCGAAAGATTTACTTTTTAGCTGACGATGTGGGTTTTTGGACCAATTTTTGCGAAATTTATTTCGGGAATAAATTGGTTTGGCTCAAAATTGCTTTTATAAGGTGTAAATTTTTGGTTGGAATGATATAGAATAAATTTATTAAATTTTTTGCTTGCCTTTTTTCTTCTTGAAGGAGGTAAGGGAGGTAAGCTATATTGTTCACAAAAATTTCCTAGTTCATATTTGGCTGTTTTCTTATCTGATTTCATTTGAGCATTTAGTTTCATATCTATACACATTTTTAATCATTCTTTTTGGATAACTGTAATTATATTTTCATAAGTTAAAGAATTATAGTTAATGTGTCATGTTTCATTACTAAGGACTTGCCTGATTTTATGAGCAAATAACTTTGGGAGACCATTTATGAATTTTTCTTTCCAAAATGGTTGTTTACTATCATCTCTAAGCATAACTCGAGAAATGAATACATCTTTGTACCATTTGAAATCACTTAAAGTAGGACACCTAAGGTTACTGAGTTGATTATGAATTCTGGAAGTAATATTACTAGGGGTACCTATGAAATGTTGGATAATTATGTAAAATAATATGTTAACAGCATCAAAAATCCTCATTCCTGTGCGTTCGTCGAAGATCGGAGTTCCATCTTCATCACTTTTAATGGCATATTCAATGGAGGATCTGGAATCATTAGTGAGATGTTTTTCCCACAAGGAATGAAGCAATCCTGTAAATCCTGTGAAAAGTATGTCAATGATTTCGGGTTGGCTGAAATTGTGATTAGTGACGTAGCTATTGGCTGCCACAGACATGTGATGTAATTTATTTAAGATTTCCTATTCTGATAAATTATCAATGTTCCATTCATAAGTTTTATCAGAAAAAACTGAGAATTAATTGTTAAGATGATTAGTAGGTTGTATATCTAAAGGGATAGGACGTTCTGTCCAAGTTTTAAAAGGTCTTTTCTTGGGATGAACTATTCTATCTAGTTTTAAGGATTCTGTGTTTAAATTTTGAAATATCTTGTTTAATTCTGTAATTTGGCTGGTACTATTAGAATCGCTATCAGATGAAGTGGTTTGTTGGGTGTGGATTACTGCAATTCTACTAGATCCAGATGTTTCAGTTTTTAATTTTTCTAACATTCGTTCAATCTTTTGAACAGAAGAAGTAGGATTGAGAGTATGTTTATTCAATTCACTGAAATGGACTAAATGAGTTTCTGGTTTGGATTGAGGTAGAATATTGACTTTAGAGGATATGTTATCAACCTCTGTTTCTATTTTAACTAACTGGACTCCAATGGTTACTAGGCTTTGGTTTGTATAATTATTTTGTTCAATAATTTTTTTAGTTTCTAGGTCTTCTACAACAATTTTAAAAGGTGAGGCTATGATTGAATTGTTAAGATAATCAATTACTATTGTTTCGACAGGAGGATGACTAGAAAGGACCGAACTAGTGGAGGTTTTCCATCGTGCTTTTGTTAATGTCTGAACAATTTTTAGGTTGTTTAGTTGATCTAGAAAATCAAGAAAGAATATTTCAGATTCTGTTTCAAGCATAAATGTTTGTCAATCACGAAACAATTGTTTTTGTTGAGTTTTAAAGGGGAACTTCATCCTATAGAGGTTTCTTCTAAGGAAATTTTCTTGTGATTCAAGATTTTTATCTGATCTAGAATAATTGATTACGAAAGGTCGGGTAAGTGTACTTAATTAAGGATTTAATAGGGGAGTAACTAAAAATTCAGAAGCAGTAGGAGAAGTTTGGTCTTCATCCGTGACTGAAATATTTTGGGTTTTATTTTCTGTATAATTTGGGTAACTAACTTGGGAATTAGTTCTGATGTTTCTAATTTTGAGTTTATGTAATTCTTCTTCTAATTCTTTAATCCTAATAGTTTTAATTTCTTTGTCTATATCATAATCTCGTCTAGACATTGGTTCAGTTATAGTGAAACAAATAAATGAATGTCTAGCAGTTGCAAAAGAATGTCTAGAAGAATTCCCTATTTCTTGAATTCTTGAATTGTGACTTATCCTAGAGTTTTGAAAATTAATTCTTACTGTGTCATCATTAAACTGTTGAATACAGTCTAAATCAGCAAGACTATGTTGTGCATTGAATGGGTGATTCTCACTGGTGAGAGACCATTCAGAAGGAAGATTGATGTATGACTATCTAATTGTGTGTGGAACACTAATATTGGCGTTTTCTTGACTGCTTTGATCAAGAGAGTATGATTTTTGGGACTTTTGCTAATGGCTTAGAAATTTATATTTGTGCCGGTGACTTTATAATGAATTATGTAGATTAAAGCTAAAGGTTGGGTTCCTTCAAGGACATGGTAACCTGAAGTTTTAACATTTAGGGTTAATGCTTTTAAGATATGAGGGTCACTAAGGCTGATTGTAAAATATGGGAAACAATTGAAATGAACTAGGCCATTGAACAGGCTTGACTCAATTAATCCAAGGGTACTATCATTAAAGTCAGTAAACCTTGAATCTCTTAGACATAGAAGAATGGAGGCATTAAGATATTTTCTAGTTAATGATTTAACACCGATTTGGACTAATCCAATATGGAGGAAGTTATGGCCATCTTTTCTATGTTTTTTTAATTGATTTAGGACTAAAGAGTTGGCATGTTTCGTGATGTTTACTGAGGGCATAAACTTGTTCTACTGATTTAATATGATGTTCACTTTTAAATGAAGAAATACTCTATTTTTTCTTATAAATTTCATTACTAGGAACTCTTGGAAAATTCCAATAATTCATGTCTATGTTATCATTTGACTGATACTCTAATTGTTCTTCGTTCACTATATCTGGGATTCTATTGAAGGAGGACCTAGTTGAACTAGAAGTGACTGAGTTGGATCTAAAAAGTCGACTCATTTTGAGAAGGGAAGAGATAACTGGACCAAAACTAAAAGGATAAGAGGTTTTAAGAACCTTAACTTAAGACCCTAAAGACTAAGACTCACTCTACTCCGCTCATGCCTCACCTGTGACTTATTGTTTGGACCTGAACTTAATGTTTGGTTGTACAGAAGAACAATCTTAAAGGAGGTAAGGAAAGAGAATAAAACAAAAATCCTTGAAATTAAAGAACATAAATTAAAACGCTTCACAAAATAAGTAGAGAGGATAAATCAACTCAAGATCCACTCCTAGGCGGTAGTCCGCCACCTGGGGTTGTAGACTTGTAATGATTAACTATATCAAGCCGTTTTGGCTATGATACCAAAGAAATGAAAGCATAAGTAAAACATTTACTATTGATATTTCTTATGCCAATTCTTAGGGCAAAAGGTCATAAGGGCAACCGTGATTATTCCAAGAATCGCCGAACCACATGGGAAATTGGCGATTGAATTTTCAATCAAAATTTAGAAACCATGAATGGGAAAAATCTTCTGTTTGGTAGAGAACAAAGCCTAATATATAACAATTTTATATAATTGTTATGATCATTTTACCTTATGATCATGTCATATATATATATGACATGATTATCTCTATAAATTTTCAGCTAATTTGGTGATCGTTAAGGTATTGAAACTATATGATTACAATGAGCAAATGAATCTGTTCAACATGGACCGTTCATGTTTAAAACAACAAATCACAGTTTTGAATGCCTTAACTATCAACAAATTAGGTGAAATTTTGAAGTGATGATCTAAAGATTGAATGGCTATGAAGAGAAAATATAATCGCGAAGTGGGTTTAATATATATATATATATACACACACACACACATAGTCCCTCTATGCTAAGGACATCCTTATTTATTTAATGGTGCGGATTTCCTTAATAAACCCACTTCGCGATCATATTTTCCCATCATAGCCATTCAATCTTTAGATATACATGACTTGATCATCACTTTAAAATTTCAACTAATTTGTTGATAGTTAAGGCATTTAAAACTGTGATTTATTGTTATATATATATAAATCTGAAGTTATATATATATATATATATATATATATATATATATATATATTGTCAGGACTACCCCGAATTTCACCCTAAAATCTGAAGTAAACCCTGCGGGGATGACCTCCAAAGGAAATTTTACCGAAAATTCAGTATAACCTCCCTTGAAAATAGACAACCCTTCCTTAAAACACCTGCAAACACTTCTAAAATTTTTAACTCCAACCTTATAAACTCTTAGAGCCTTCGTACTCCCCAAAAATCACAACACCTCCCAATTTATATTTACCAATCTAATAATAATCCTATAACCAACAATTCATAGATTCAGAACAATTCTAATAGTGAATGGAAGATAAATATATAAATAAGCGGAAGTTATATGATGGACTATGCCTCGACTCCATATACACCCGACCTCAAATATGTTAACCTGCAAATTGGGCATTTAAAGCCGAAGGGCCCAGGGAAGAAACATTGGAAAACGTTAGAATGAGTGGACAAAAATAAAGTTTAAAAGAAATAAGTAATTATAAAAGTCTTTATGCTTTCTCAAATTAATATCTTCAGGAAGACTGCGCTGCATGCAATAAAACTCTTAACTTAGAAATTTGCAAATACTGCAATACGCGACTAGCCCCGCTAGTCTCTAATACATTATAATATTGAGCCTCCCAAGCTCTAGTATATAAGTATGTATTTACACACGTCATACTCCTTGTATGAATTCTTATGAAAAATAGAAATTCATGCAAGGCTACTACGCTTGCGTCCCACGCTCACGTCACACCATAATGGGGGGTTCAATCGCTACATCATTATGGCGAAAAAGACGGGTGTATATACGTGTTGAATATCCCCTATATGAATTCCTACATTCATATAAAGCTACGACGTTTGCGTTCAACTCTCACATCACATCATAATAGCGGCTAATTGCTACAATATTAAAGTGGAAAGACACGTATAAATAGCTAGCATTTATATACATAATATCCTTGTAAATATCCATATATATATATATATATCCACCGAAAATCTCATTTTTGGTAACTCTCCAAAATAATGAAAATTACCAATTATCAGAAAAAACAATATATTCTAGCAGAAGAATATACTAATCATCAAAATAATGGATTGCATGCGTTTAATTTAAAACAAAAGTTCACTCACAGTATTCGACTCGAGCGTTGCCCCCAAACATCCAAATTTGTAGAACAAATTGGCCAGACCCTTCAATATAACTATAAACTCGACCCTTTTTTTCTAGTTTGACTAGGTATTCCTGGGTTGACCAGGAATTGACCAGGTTTGACCAACAGATATTAATAATCATTTTCGACTAACTTCCAAACCAAACCTTAACCTGAAATCGAAGTCACAATCAATTTTCATGTCTTTAACACATCAACCAATTTACTTCCAAATTCATCATATAGTAATCTGGTCTAGATTCTACGGTTACTGTGGACAATGTTCATATTATCAAAAATTATTTAATGGTCCCCTATGTTCATGCATGCCAACATACAATACCAACATTTTCCATCATTTCCTCTCTACACAATTTCACATCAAAGTTTACTAAGAGCACCCAAAAGGGTTTCCATAAATGGAAAGTTTCTTAAAATAGAAACTTTCCTAACTTAGTAAGTTTTTCCAATTATAACCTGAACTTTCCTATTTAGGAACTACGACTTGAATTAGAAAGAATAGCCTCAAAAAATACCTTCTCGGCTCTTTGCCGGATCTGCTCCTTCGCTAGAACCATCGTCGGATTCCGGTGACCTACTGGAATTGCCCGCCAGATTCCGGCAACTTGCCAGAATCTAGCCATAGCCTCCTCGTATTCTCTAAAGCACCCAGTTCTCGACAAACAAACAAAACATTGAATCAGTCACCAAAATCGAAATGATCCAACATAGTAACAACACAGTAGCTAAACCAATCGTGATTCTTACCTAACAAGCTTCTAGAACGGAAACCCAGAAGTAACAACCATAGCTCTCGTCAACCAATAGCCCTCCATCACGCTTCTAGGCTTCTAACCTCCACCAAAGTAACACCCAAGTCTCCCAAAGCTCAATTGGTCGTCATTGGAGGTTACGTAGGGCCACCCCTTGGTTAACGATTCGTCGCCAGAGCTCAGACCCTCGTTGGAGACCCAAAACACGCAGGTCGCCGGAGGTAGAAACTCAAAACCAGAAATCACAGTAAAGAGGGATTTTAGAATTAGGGCTCGATTCAAAGGATTAAAGACATGGAATTGAAGATGAAAGAAGGAGGAGAAGAACCCTGACCCTCAGTGTCGTCGTCGCCGCCGAAGTTCGCTAGAAAAGGAAGAACACAGCCGTGCACCATTGCGATCGATCTCCCTCCACAGTGGATGCAAGTTGGATTTTCCAATTAGGCTACAAAGGAGAGAAGAGGAGAAGAAGTTTGATGGTGGTCTCGCCGTCTTGGGTGGCTGAAATCGGCTAGACCGTGACGGAGACGGAGGAGGCAGTCAAAGAGGGAGAATGTCACACCCCGGACTCGGTGTCAGTGGTTTCCAAGCACCTGATGCCGAACCCGAGGCGTGAGTGGGAAAAGTAAAAGAAACTAAAACAATTTCAAATACTTTTCCAGAAATAAAAGAAAATAAAACGTTTATAATAACAAAAACAATTATAAAGACAAGATAGGCAAGCCTTGCGATCTATCTCACTTCTAATCTTCCGTAACTCTTCTACTCTCGAACACGTCTCCTAACGTTACCGTTAGTCTTCTAGAAATACATTTCCTCGTACAAACCTGAACAAGAAATCTATAGGGGTGAGCTTACGCTCAATAGGGCCAAATCTTTTTAGGTTATTCTTATCTAAGTAACCCAAACAAGTTATCAAACAATGTCAAACAATACTTTACAAATAAAATGACAATCTGATGCATGTATGATAATGAATGTATTCCTCAATTACTGGTTATCAGTCTATATATCAAAGAAAGGTGAGCCTACACATCTCATACCGTGTATTTTACCAACCGGGGGTGACTCAAATGTCTAAAATATATGATCTAACAATTAGTAATATCTCACCATCTGTACTTTTTTTGTTAGTCATCTTGTTAATACTCATGGTCTCCCGATCCGCAACCTAATAAGATCGTTTTATCAATGTCCCCCATCGAAAGGGCATAATTTCCCTACATTTATGCACGTGTGGGCTAATTATAGATCCCGAGGACAACCCATAAGAAAACTCAACTACACAAAATGTATATATTCTATTAATATCATTCTTCTCCATAATCACCAATCTCACTAATCTCATAATTCCTCACAATGCATAATGTATGCAACGAATATCAATACTCATATCATAACATCCAACACATGCTTTTATGGAAAGCAATAACAACAGTCATATAACTCAATGATTACACATGATTTTAACAAAAACAAAAACAACGAAGAGTTAATCACTCAATGGCACACAATTCACCAATTTCAATTATAAACTAATTATCAATTTAAATAAAGGTTCCCCGAGAAAAACCTTACCTGGAATCCGAGTGTGAGTTCTGACGCTATCTGACTTAGTGTCACGCATTCTGAAATCTTCATCCTTCTGCTCCTAGAATTTTGATAGTTACTCGATCCTCATACCAAATCCTTATTCTAATAAAGTTGGCAAACACTTTAATTAGAAACAATCAAGTCCTTGAAATTGCTAAGGACACCCAAATCATTAATCTGCATTTCCTCTCATCTTTTCCAATGATTTCTGAATCAAATGTACACATTTCATTTTATCTTCACATTCTAATTTGTTTTTTGCTCAATGCCGTCGTCTTAAACAAATCGCTCATTAACTACCAACTCGACTCAAAATCTACTATGGACACCCAAAACAAGTTTTCACACAATTGCATTCTTCGATTCCATCCTTCAAAGTCTTGAACTTATTTTAAGTACTAATCCACATTTACCATATTTCTATGTCTTGAAATCCAGCAGCCATATACTCCAATTGTTCCTTTCCTTATTATCAACTCAAATCACAACCATATGACAATATACAATCTTGTTATCATTAACCATTGTCAACAGAAACATACCACTATCAACACCATCCTCTCCTTAATTAACTTCAACCAATGACTTCTCATCACTAACTTCCACAACTTCACAACATGAACTTAACATTTCTAGATCATTTAAAATACCCAGCTTGAATGAAATATGCTGCCTATTTACTCCCTGAGCAACTAGATTAACTAACAATCACTCAATTCCTCCATTTCTTGAAACCGAGCAGGACCAATTACTATTTGCCTCTGTCAATCTCAATATAGCAAATCTACAATTCAAACACAAGAGCACCACCACAATAACAACCTATCCTGTTATCGTCAACAACGGCCTGCATCTAGCATTATCTTCTCAAAACTTGCATTTAAACACATCCAACAATAAAATCATGTTCAGAAGCTTCTATAAACATCAAAAGAGCTACTCCAGAACCCAAAATCACCACCATCGCCGCCGTGCACAGTGGCACTCACGGCCAAAATCCTGACTTCTCCAATTCACATCCAAACTTGAATTCAATTATACAAACAGGTAGAACTCGAAGATTAGATCAAGTTCCATACCTACCTTGCCTTCGCCGGTGGCCGGAATACATAGAACTTGGCCAGAAAACTCGAAGACCTTCCTCTGCTCGATTCTCCCTCCTCAAGGCTTCTCTTCGAAAACCAGTAGCACAAAGATGATCCCCAGGTTGAGGGGAAGCTACCACCATCATTCATGCACGCCGTCGTGGCCGGAATCAGATAATCACCGGCGAACCCAGAAATTCTTCTCTCCTCCTTTTCTCTCTCACCAGAGCTCCTCTTCGAACGCACAAAATATGGTGAGGTCGGGGACGGCAAGACAGAGGCGTGGACACCAGCCTTGCACCAGGAGACCACCAGGAGGCATCGAGCTCTGTTGTAGCTCGAGACGGGGTCGGTCTGGATTGTCGTCTGGACTGATCCAAATTATATATACTCTAATCCAACAACCTAGATTAGACGATTGAAATCCAACGGTTCAGATGCAGCCGACTCTAATTTCCATTTTTAATTAAATTTTTAGATAATACCAAATTTTCAAAAATCATTAAAAGTAGCTTTGATGTCCAAACGATGCTCCGTAAAATCCTACGAACTCGTAACGACATCTAGTTTAATTTTCGAAAGCCACAAAGAATTTAAAGAATAATATAAATCGAAATAAAAATAGCTTGAAAAATAATTTTTCTATTAAAAATAAAAATCCGAAATTCTGAGACATTACATAGAGAGAGGTCTAGGCTCGGGTCAAACCGAGTGTGGGATTTTTCCTAAAGTCAACCCATCACATTTCCTTATATACCCAAACCAACAGCCAAGATCAAAACCCTAATTGATCTGATGACCAAGATTAAATGAGTTATTTTCTAATTTAAGAAAATTAATTTTTTTTTACCAAACTTCGATAAACATAGAAAATAGCTTGAAGCTCCGAAAAATAATCCAGAAACGCCGGTAAACTTGTGTCGACACGTACTATGACATCAAAGCCTAAAAGAAGAAATTGACTTTTTGAGAAAAAACTCGAAAATAAACTCGAGTATTAACTTACTAAGTTAACGGACATGGCTAATTTCACAGTAACTTGTAGAAACACCCGGTAAATAGGCAAAATTAGGTCCAAGGTGTTACATATACATATATATATATACACACACACACATAAAAAAGGTCAGAGGCAGACGTCTGCAAAGGTGAAAAAGTGTGGATGTCGGCTTAAGAAGGCTCCAGGCGGTGCTAACGGCGTGGGCACCTTGATGTCGATGAAGTAGACCTCCATCATGTCCTTCTCCTTACTAGTGGACTCTCCGACAACGAGTTTGAAGTCAAGAATGAGGTGCTTGAAGTTTTCTGGAAAATTTCCTGGCCGAACCATCGATCTAGCTCACCTCAGCTTTCACCTTGGTGATGACGACGTCTGGGATGTCTGATGTCTTCAAGGACATAAGCAGAGCTGCCATTGACGCAGCCTGGAGCCTCCTTGAGTCGGCGTCCGCACTTTTTCTCTGATGCAGGCGTCATCTTCTAATCGGGTCCTATATATATATATATATATATATATATATATATATATATATATTAAGGCACTCAAAACTGCGTTTTTCTTTTATAAACACGAACGGTTCAAGTTCGACAGAATTATGTTCATCGATTGGTTTAATCGAGTTTGAGTGCCTTAATGATAACCAAATTGGCTGAAATTTTACAAAGATGATCTATACATTAGTATCTAAAGACTAGATGGTAGAAATATGAAAATTCAATTGAAAAGTGAGTCTAAAATGGGAATCCGCATCGTAAGAATAAATAAGGATGTGTGTAGTAAAGAAAGCCTATATATATATATATATATAGTGTCCGGATTTAGAGAGGATCTTCTTAAACTCTTAAAGTGATGATGTTTTTTTGTTCTAGCATGTATTTTGACAATCAAAACCACTCATTTCCTAGTTACTTACCTACATATGAATCATATCTAAAATTAGCCAAATGAAAAACATTTAACCATTTGATTAGCACAATATTTGTTTTAATTTTATCTAACGGCCTACAATTGTTTACGTCAATTTGAATGATCAAATGATTATGGAATTAGTTGAACTTTTGTAGACATGTTTCTTGCATATAAATTTAGAGTATCAACGGTAGAGATTGTTAAATGAAGTCATCTACTAAGTAAGGAGGTCCTTTTTAGATCCTCCATCTAGAAGGGAATTGTGTGTGTGTGTGTATACAGGCCCTTCCATTAAGGTATCCCTTATTATGAATTATATGAGGGATTAAGCATTAACCCAACTTTACGATCACATTTTTCAATCTTAAATTCAGTTTTTAGGTCCTAATATGTAGATCATTTCTGCAAAATTTCATCTAAATTGGTGATAATTAAGGTGCTTAAAACTGCAATTTTCATGAACGGTTCATGTTTGGCTGATTTGAACTATCCATTAATTTAAGCTAGTTCGAAGCCTTAAAAATCACTAATTTAGCTAAAAAATTTCATAAATGATTTACTTATATATATCTAGAGGTTAAATGGTGGAGATGTTGATATGTGATAAAAAAAAGTTGGGCTAATGCTTATATATATATATATATATAAACAGGCTTTCTCTGCTAAGGACATCCTTATTTATTCTTCTGATACAGCTTTCTATTTTAGACTCCCTTTCGTATTGAATTTTCACATCTCTATTGTCCATTCTTTATGCACTAACGTCTAGATCATCTCTGCAAATTTTCATTCTATTAAAGCATTCATAACTCCGTTTTTCTGTTATAAAAATAAACAGGTCAAGTTCGACATAATACAGTTAGTCTACTGGTTTAATCGAGTTTGAGTGCCTTATTGATAACCAAATTGATTGAAATTTTGCAGAGATGATCTATACATTAGTAACTAAAGACTAAACAGTGAAGATGTAAAAATTTGATCCGAAAGTGAGGGTAAAGTAGAAATCTGTACCATAAGGAAAACTAAGGATGTCTTTATATATATATACATATATATATATAACTGGAATTCAGCGGACTCGCCGGGGAGGAAAAGTGGTTGAGGCAGAGGCATAGTGGCGGGGTTATAGATGATGTACATTTTATTTGTATATTATGACAATTTGTTTTTAAGCTCATGTGAGCGTCCTTATTTTACTAGACTTTTGAAGTTGATGTAATTACGGAGATATAATGTTTAACTCAATTGATGAGTTTGTTGACATTTACATTTTCAGCTTTTAAATTTAGTTTGGAAGTTGTTGAACAGGTTTTGGGAGTGATATTTTGAGATATATCATGCCCAAATTTTTGAAAATTATCTTTCAAAAAATGGGGTGAGACAGTAACCAATCACCCGGCCAAAGGCTTAGAACCCAGTTTGACTGTCCAATGTCAAATCACAAAATAATAATAGCATTATAACCATAACCAATCACCCAATTAAAGGTTTAGAACCCAGTTTGACTATCTAAATAACGAATCACAATATAATAATATAATAGGAAAACTTATTTTATTTTACCTATGAGCCGTTGGCGATCAAGCTCATATATTTAAAAACAAACAATAGGATATTCTTTAATTCAACATCATCAACAACACAAAGAGCATATCAAAAAAATTATATCCTTTCACATAGATATATTTATATAAACAAACATAGATATTCTCACAAGAATAATCTATCAAGAACCAATAATATTATGATCACATGAACATTAAAAAAAATCATATAATAGGAAAACTTGTTTTATCTTACCTATGAGCCGTTGGCGATCAAGTTCATATATTTTAAAACAAATAATAGCATATTACTAAATTCAACATCATTGTCAAATGACCATAATAAATTCGGTCCAATTAGGAACCTTGATGAGATTTACTCACCTAAAAGACTCCTGCGCGTCTTCAACACAACACAAGAGCCAAACCAATCACACTTCACAAGTCACCTAGAATTACACAATTAATAACCTTAGTAATCAAGTACTATCGGACATCAAACACCCTTAAACTAAACCTTAGTCCAAAGAAGGACAACCTTCCATGGTCATTCAATTTAACGACCCAAAACTGCTGCATCTTACTCTCAAAACATAAACTCAAAACCTTACACAAGTCTAAGATTAAACTTACAACTTAACATGCGCGCAATCCTTGCTCACAACCTAGAATTTCCACCTCTCAACATGCTCACCACAGAAAGAGCTAGCTAATCACAGCAAACTAAAGCCACAAACACTACTAGATGCACCACCACAAGCAGCAGTGAGCGATCCCCCACATGCCTCCACCAACTTCAAAATTTAGGAAAACTTACAACATGAAACTTGTAGATTGAAGCATGGAGAGAAACTTTAATAATGAGGTTTTAACCAATTTGGCCAAAATAGGCCAGAAAAAGCCCCGAACACCACACCGAATCCAAACTTCCAAATATGCAAATCCGGGGTTGAAAAACTCAAAAACTTGTTTCAATCTATGCCTAGCCATAACCAGCAGGAGGAGAGGACCCAAACTTGGAGGGGGTGCCTGTGTGAGTCGAACGAGACCAGTGGCAGTCCAAATGGTGGCCGGACGACATAGTTAGCTCCGGTCAAAGTTGGGTGCGCGGGGTGAGCTCGGGGGAGGAAGAGAGAGAAGAGAGAGATCTGATTTTAGGGTTCCCAAAATAACTCCCACACATTTGTCTACTTATACACTTTCTAAAACCGAAAACTAACTTCCTCTGACCGTAACTTTCTCATAAGACATCCGTATGCGTTTCACGCGTGCTGCAGGTCTACGAACTTGTTTCTACAAACTTTACAACTTTCATGAATGAAGTTTTCGAAAATAACTTACGGATAAGAAAGTCAACTTTTGGTCACTTAAAACAAAACACCTTAAAATTTACTCTCGAAACTTCAACTTCGCATAAACAAATAAGAATTTTCAAAAATAATCCTTCATTAAATTAGGAAATAATACAAGGAAATTGATATGAAAACCTGGGGTATTACAATATATATATATATATATATATATATGAGAAGAAAAAGAAAATTGTAACGAGGTGCCTCTAGGGCAGCCAATAATATTTATCGTAGCCTAAGAAGGTAGGACCTCCAGCTAGATCTTCGGAGACTGTACCCGAGATTTGCAAGAGCATCTACCAAGAAGTTGGCTTCTCGGAAAGCATGAACAAAGCTGATATTATTAAACTTTTAGTGTACCGATTTTTGAATGTTGTGCCCTTAAAGATGGTCTTCTTGTTGCTAAAAGGTCAAAAGGTTCAACTTCAAGTCTATTATGGTTGAACGATCAACTACGTTAATAACAGTTGTGAAGTCCCTTTTTTTTAAGGAAATAGATAACTCAATTGATCGAAAGTATCATACAAATCAACGAGCTCTCTCGCTAAATCTAAGGGATCCGAAGATCACCTATTATATCCACTGCAAGTAACTAGTGAACCGACTGCACATTTAATAATGACTCATACACCTTGAACAAAGATAGCACATAATTTAACCCAGCAGTATATTTGTGACACCCTGACCTGAAATTTTTATTTTTCTTGAGTCGAAGGTGTGACTGGAAAATAAAAATAGAATGGAAAATACAAACCAAAGATAGTTGGATGTTTCAGAAAAATATGCAGCAGAGCTGTAACTTTGGAAAATCCTAACTAATTCTAGAAAACTCATTTTCAAGAGATTTAAGTTCTGAAATGATCATTAAGGTCTCTACTCTAACTTTCATGAAGACACCAAGTGCAAACAACTAACCAATTTGTACAGTTTTTCGAAAGAAGGAGACTGGTCCAAAATCTAAGAAAAATACAAATTTGCAGAATTTCCTAATGCAGACACTAAACTTTGAAAAACTCATAACTTAATCTACAAAATCGTTTTCAAGTTATTCAAAATCTGGAATGAACCTTAAGATGTCTACTACAATTATTATGAAGAACCCAACTTCAAATTCCAAACAAAACTGTACGATTTTCAGAAGAAAGCTAACTGATGCAGAATCTCAGAATTCTAAATATTAAAGCTGAAAAATAATGAATCAATTTGAAGAACTTGGAATAATAAGGGGATAACCGATTCAATTAAGATGTCATAGAATTACAATACAAACGTGTTTCATAGTTCATCATTTCAACTGAAATTATAACATAAACTTCAAAGGCTAAACAACATGATGCAGCCTTTGTTCTTATTCTAAACGGAAATTTAAAAGGACAAGTCACACACTTTCT
Organism: Fragaria x ananassa; assembly: GCA_034370585.1. Classification (NCBI taxonomy): domain Eukaryota; kingdom Viridiplantae; phylum Streptophyta; class Magnoliopsida; order Rosales; family Rosaceae; genus Fragaria; species Fragaria x ananassa. The sequence goes on from CP139760.1 coordinate 8,477,387, forward strand.
TCACATCATGCATAAAGCTCTTCAAACAAAGAAACCTAAACTTCATGTTCAATACCTACACAATATTCTTAAGGGTGAGCAACGCTGAGTAGGAGGCTAATCCTCTTTAAACAACAGATGTCAACCATAACAATTAATGAATGCAATGATCCATTCAATAATAAACTCCTCACCAAAACATGATTCCTTTTTTGTTAGTCCTCTTGCTTAATCTCGATCACCAAAATCGTACAGTCATATTAGCCATCTGATACTTGGTCCCTACGAATTAAGCTCAACTACACAAAAGCATTCTCTCAAAAATTTCATTCCCAATTTCACCAAACTACTGCCTCTATTTTTTTATTCATGAACATGTTGATTAACTAAGAATATATATCATCACAAATAACACCTCATCAATAATTTCACAATTAAGTTTCATAAACAAAATCATATATAACATAACATCAGCTAGAAACACATTAATTACACAGAGTTTCAAAACATCAAATGACAAACAAACACATATAGAAAACTAGCAAAAAAAAACATAATAAATTAAATAGAGGTTCCTGAGATCTCCCTACCACAATTCAAAAACTATGTTTTTCAAATACCCTCTTGTTCTCAGAAAATGTCTCTTCCCTCACTATTTCTTTTCTTTTTGTAAACACCAGAGATAGGAAACTCAATGAAAAATAAGAGAACCAAACCTGAGTATTTATACTGCTATGCAAACATGTCAGAATTCAATTCTAGATAGGATGAGATCGGATGTCACCTCGATAGGAATTGTCACCTCCTGCTTATGGTAACTGAATCTCCAAGGCTTCTCTTATAACATTGACACCTCTAGCTTCTTAGATAACTCATCAATCTTATCATTAAGATTGGGTCTGATCTTCTAGTCTAGGTGGGATGGTGCTTGTGAAGAGTAGGAGAAGAGGGAAGTACGACCATGGAGATAGCAAAGGATGGAGAGAGGCGAACACACTTCACCTGTCGTTGAATGACATCCTACTGTAAGAATAAGTAATCCTACCACAAGTATAAGTGATATGTTGTCTTGGGCTTTTTCTCCTTAAACTGGGCTTGGGCCTAAAAAAACAAATACTGGGCTGGTCCATATATTGAGAGAAAGAGTTTAATCACATTCTTTGTATAAGATAGTTTTGGGGATGCACATATATATTACCGTAGCAATAAAACATATAGATATATCCATATACCCATATCAAAGAATATAAAATTTATACCGAAGCAAAAAAAATAATTTTCATTCATTATAAATTAAGAAAAATATAGGTCATCACATATCTGCCTAGAGACTTTTATAGTGTGCATCGATACTGATGCAATTAGGTAAGACTATATACTAATTATTGAACAAGAGATACAGGGACAAGACCCGATACACTCACTTAAAGATTGAGCACTATTAGATGAACAAAATATCTAAAAAAAAAGAATAAAAATGGGCCTACAGCAAAACCCGACCCAAAGCACTAAGAAATAAAGAATTAGACTAAGAGATACTGTAGCCCAACATAGTAGCCTAAGGACACATGAATAAGGCCCAGCTCAAAGCCCAATGTTGTTGACTTAGGCCCGGATACATCTCCCACTGTACAGCACCGCCGACTCCACCGATCACGAGCTCCACCGTCTTCTCCGACCACGGCCCCCGTCGTCGCCTCTGACCATGCGCTCTACCACAATCCACCGTTGCTCGAAGTCAGTCGAGCCTTATGAGATCCACGCCGCCAGTAGAAAACACAGCAACTCCATGACGCGTAGAACACCGAACCCACACTGCCAAACTCCATGCCACCGCCACAAAGAACCAAGGCCCTCTCCCCCACCGAAATTGGGAGGCCACGATGAGAACGCCGCCACTGTACAACCTCCACCCTCCATTCCAAGAGCTGCCATCACAAAACCTGATGCCAAAACAACAATCGAACCCCAAGCAAACCGCATCCACAATCGCCAAAAGCCCCTATAATTCCATCTGTAACGTCCCGTACCCAATTTTACCTATTTACTGGGTATTCTACGAGTCACTGAGGGATTTAACTGTGCTCGGTAACTAAGTAAGTTAACACTCTAGTTTATTTGCGAGTTATTCTGGAAATGTTAAATTCTTCTTTTAAGGTCTTGGTGTCGTAGTTCGCGTCGACACGGGTTATCCGGTGTTTTCAGTTTATTGTCGGAATTTTGAAGTATTTTCTACGATTTATTGAAGGTATGGTAAAAGAAATTAATTTTCTGAAATTAGAATAGCTCATTTAATCTTGGCCGTTTGATCGAGTAGGGTTTCGATCTTGACTGTTGGTTCAGGTATAAAAGGAAAACAAACGGGTTGACTTTGTCAAACCCGCAATTGGGCGTTGACCCGAGCCAGCTCTCCCTCTTTTCTTCTCCGCCTGCCTCTGCTCTCTCCGGCACGGTGTCACCGATTCCGGCCACCTCTGGTCACGAGATTACCACTAATCTTTTCCTCTCATTCTTCTCTTCAAAACCCAGTCCATAGATCATCATTCGCAGCTGGATTTAGTGGTGATCGATCGAAGGGAAAGCTCGACTGTTTCGGCGAGTCTCAAGATTTTCGGCCACGGCTTGACGAATTAATGGTAGGGTTAGCTTCCTCTCTTCCTTCTTTACATTCCAGTGCCTTTCTCTTCTTGAATCGAGCTCTAAATTGGAAATCCCTTTTTCTGGATTATGAGCTCCTAGCTCCGGCAGCAGGCATCCGATGGTTTATGGCAATTACTTCGTGTTTTGGTGAGTCCTAGAAGCCTAGTAGGGAGTCTGGTGAGACCTTGGAGTGTCTTGTGGAGCTGCAGTCATCGATTTGGACCAAGGCAGAGGCTCGGTGTGTTGGCTAGAGAGGACCCGAGGTGATGTGGTGTTGTTTCGGTGAAGGTGGCTGCTAAGGCAGCAGCTGGGGGTGTTTGGAAATCCTGCAAGTTGAGTTTAGCAGGGAGTAGCTCCAGGATTCGGGTGTTGGCTGAACAGATGGTAAGACTTGATCTCAAATGGTTGTTGTGTTGATGTTGTTTGGAACTGAATGGTGTTGTTGTGCCTTATATGTCGATAACTCGGAGAATTGGAGATTTCAGGGAGGCTATGGCCATTTTTTTTTGACAAGTGGCCGGAATGCGGCAGAACATTCCGGCAAGTCGCCGGAATCCGGCAAGGGGCAGATATGGCAGAAGCGATGGAGGTAATGATCGAAGTTTCCTTTATGTTTTATGTTACTTCGGAAATAGGAAAGTTTGGGTTGTGTCGGAAAAATTACCAAGTTAGGAAAATTTCTGTTTTGGGGAACTTTCCGTTTTTGGAAACCTTCCATTTATGGAAACATTTTTGGGTGCCCTTAGTAATTTGGTGGTCTTCCAGATTAAAATGGTTCGTATGTTTCGGAGTTAACAAAATTTCATTAGTTTGTTTAATCAAAATCGAAGCCTACCAAAACGAATTATTAAGCGAGGCCTAAGTGTCTCCCGGTTAATAGGACGTATAGTGGAATTTGGATCGAATTGTTAAGTGAAAGGTTGAATTGGAAAACGTTGGGCAATAGTTGGTCAATCATGGTCGACCCAGGAAACCCTAGTCAAACTAGGAAAGAAGATGAGACAGTTGGTTATTTTAAAGTTCTGTCTGACCGGTTTGTCCTACAGCTTATGGTCAGGTATGGGATTGACTCAAGGACTTGGATATTTGGAGGCGGCACTCCAGGAGTGTCCTGAGCAATGGAAAGCTTACGCCCAATACTGTGAGTGGACATTTTGGTTTGCAAACAAGATTTTATAATTTATTATTTTATTTTCCGAGCTTATATTATAATTTCGGCTGATAAAATGGTCTTTGAAATTATTTGATAATTGATGCATGGATTAATCTTTGCATTGATTTATGGAAATGATTTGAGTTTGGAAACTTTTATGATTTCCAGATTTGAGGTTATATCTAGATTTATATATTGTCTAGCTTTTGAAAGGTGATAATTATTTAAGTTAATTATTTTATTGAGTATTTTAACGTGTGAGACACGTCGTTTAATTCATTTAATTTCTTTGCCTTTGAATTCTTTGAATATGGTTGGGAATCATACTTATGCATTTAATTAGTTATGAGTTTCGGGGAAACTCATACGGATTTATGTTTCTTTAATTATGTCATACTTGTTGGATTGTTATTATTCATGCTAGCATGTAGTTCCGCCTTTCGAGGCGATGTGGCTTCCACGTTTTAAGTGGGGTTACTCAAGTCCTTTCCGCCTTCGGGTGATGTGATGTAGTCGACAACATCACTCAAGCCCTGCACCCTCTCTGTTATCATAACGTGAAGGTGTAGGGAGTATGAGAGTACTATGCCTGGGAGGCAACCGAGTATGGGAGACTCACTTATATGGCCATATAGGTTTCCTTATTTGAGTTGTTATTTTGACTAGCGGGGCTAGTCCATTATTTTAGTTTAGGAGATTCCCATATGAGCGGTGTATATTCTTTTTTACAAAGGTCTTTATTGTTGGTTTGACTAGCGAGACTAGTCCATTATTTTGACACTTTCTTCAATGAAGGTTATTATTTATCTTTGTCAATATTTTGACTAGCGGGGCTTGTCCTTATCCTCGGGATCTTCTTTTGAAGGCGTTATCAACACTTGCATGCTTTGGATTATTGCTTATCGAAAAATTGGGAAAGTATTGAAAATTACGTTTTGTTAAATTAATTAGTTTATTTGTGTCCACTCACTCTAACGTTTTAAATTACTTTCCCCTGGGCCCTTTGTTTTCAAATGCCCAGTTTGCAGGCTAAGTTAAATTGAGGTCAAGCGTACATGGAGTCAAGGCTTAGTCTAGTAGCCAGAGGCTGCTTCCGCTTTATCTTTATTCATGGTCATTTGTTCCTTATTAGATATGTTCTGATAACCCGCTAGTAATTTTATGTTGTCCTTGTTGTTTGGTTTAGAAATGTCAAGTTGGATTTTCAAGTAAGGGTTGTCCATTTTCAAGGCCTTGGAGGTGGACCCCGCATGATTTACCACGGGTTTCAGGTGAAATCCGGGGTGGGTCTTGTCACCATCACTTGTCCGGCAGCAACCCCAAATTGAGACGGTCGCCGCCGGACGAGCATCGAACTTGCAAGCCCTAGATATTGTCGAAGCCTAGATTTTTTTGGAGCTCCTCTCTATTTGCTCCGCTCACTTATTTCTTTCAAAATTAGTTGTGAAGTCCTTGACATCTCAAATCTCATATATATTATAGTGAGATAAAAACAAACTATATAAGACTAAATATATATTATGAAAATTAAAAGATTAAAAGGACGTGAGACTACAAATTGTAAAACAAGAAAACAATCAACATTGATCAGGAGCACTAATGAAAGATTTCAAAATATGAACAATGCTGAACAATTATACAGTAGAACCTTGATGTTTAATAATATGCGGTTCGATTAAATAATATTTTTTTTTCTATCCTGGCATAATAGATTAATATAAATTAATATGGATAATTTAATAACCTCAATTAAATAATACTTTTTAATCTCAAGACTATTAATTTAATAGAGGTTTAAGTGTAATTGCTTTGAGAGACTTTTTTGGGACTATTCATTTTTAAGTATTGTAATTTATAATTTTTTTATGTTATTGTTGTTATAAATATTATAATATATGTGGATGTCTTTGTAAATACTCATTAGTTATGTCCTTACGATGTAAATCATACTCTTATATAAGAGAGCCTAATGAGAATGAAAGACACACTTCTTCAATATATGTGGGCCGAATTAGTCATATTATTTCTCATGACTTGCACAATGAGTGTATTTGCAATAGGTACATGCAGAGCTTAAATAGCTCAGTGTTTCCTCCGATTCTCATAAATATGCATAAAGACTATCTTTCAACAAGATGAGTAATCGAGAAAAAAATTGTCGAAAGTCAGATTTCTAACAAAAACATCTTACCAATAGTCAGATACTCTAGACAACATCACAAAAAATGTCCGGTAGAGGAAAGGCAATAATATATGTGCCCTTTTCTATATGATCCTCTAATCTTTCCACTCAAGTATAAGTCAAGGAAGTCTCAGCCTACAAAGGACCGAGGAACATGGTCACAGGGGAACACCTCTTATGTCCATCATTTATGTCCATGGCGTTACCATGACACACTCATATTACTCGTGAGGAACTTTAGGCCCTCTATAGTTGGATAAAAAAAACTTCGGGTCTCGATTATCGAGTTTGCTGTAATTCATAAAACGAAATATATTGTGAAATAAATAAATTAAATTCATATAATGAAATGGACAAATACATACCTTATTCCATTCAATAAATATGATATTATGAAAACAATAAGTTTCATGAAAGACCAGTACCACAACAAATAGGCTGTAAAAATCAATTACTAGACCTGAACTGATTATGATAAAACAAGAAATAGAGGTTATCAATGGCCAGAAAAATCCAAAACTAGTCATGTTAACTGTAACTACAAGATTCTCGTATTCAAAAATTAGTCATGTTAACTGTAAAAGAATTTGAAACGGTTGCATCATTAATTCAATATGTACTAATTGTAATAATAAACATATTAATCATATGGAAATGTGTGTCACATATTAAGCATATTAAATATATTTAATTGTATTTATAATCGAATTCTAAACAAATTAACGGTTTAGAATATTTAATATTCATATTATGAACTTGCATTAGTAGTACTTCAAATATAGCTGGGTGATTTTATAGCACAAACGATTTGCAATTCAATGAGGATCTTGAAATGTTTGGGTTTTCGACAGATATAGAAGATAGAAATGTTACCTGGTTCGTAATTTGAATGCATGCTGGGTTCTCTTTTAGCTCTTATAGTGCCAACATACACACACACATACAAGCTAATAGCCTGTTGAGAAAACAATTAGATTTACGTTTCAATGCTCAACAATGAGCTAATACTATATATGGGGAGGTAAATAACGGTGTAGTAATGATATTCATAATGGACACCACCGTTATGTCCATTCATAATTCAAATGATATTCATAATGAAATTTATAATGGTCAAAAATATATGTAGCAATTGTACATAATAACATAACATAATATATATCATGTGAAACAATGGATGATAGATATATGAGAATCCAAATTTTACATAGTGTGGTTACTATAGCCACATCTATAACCATATCAGGTTATATATCAGAAGACGCATATGCGTCTATTCATGGCTTTTGGTAGAACAATGATTCTTAATATCGCATATTGAACATGTGTTCAAAAGTTCCATAAAATCATCCACAGAAATGCATGGAATTGCATCATGATATTGCAAAACTCATCCAAACAAATGGGAATAAGAACCATAGATTATTGATCTAAATCAATAATATACAAACCACCTATAATCTCATAGATCATGGTTCAAGGTTTTAAGCAATAATATTGCATCATAGACCACATCGATCATTATGGATCCAATTATGCTGTTTAGAATTTTATGTTCATAAGAAAGAAATATCAATATCGAAACTTCATGTTCGGATCTTGTGAACAATGGATCACATGTACATGCACAAAACTTCAGGTTTATGCAAACAATTAGAATTGCAAGTCTAATGTAATATTTGAACTTCAGGTTCATAATCTCGAAAAATTTCAGGTTCGAGTATTATTAGTGAAACTTCTGGCTCACTAATATAAGTAATTGTAAACATAGAATTGAGCAATATAAACAAAGTATATGTGTAGATAAGAAATAATCAAAAATGAACTCATAGATCGTGAGTATGAATAATAAGCAACAAAAGTTGCACCAATATCTCATAGATCATCATGGAGTTTATGTAACGGAGGAAGAAGTGTGTCTTTCATTCTCATTGTTATCAGCACGATGAGATTATGGAAGAAGTAACATATATTGAAGAAGTAATATTATGGTATGAGATTATGGAATTCAAGTATGTTTTATTTTTCTTAACCTTATTCGGTTTTGTAATTAAAATTGATCGAAACCCGGAGTTTCTTGATCAAACTATATGAGGGTCTGAAGTTCTTTGAAAGTGATATTGTCAAATTATTGAAATGAAGTTTCTCAAAACTTATGTAATCAATAAGAACCAAAAGCTCCTTAGAGCTATACAATATGGTTTTCTTGTGATCCCTAATTATATGAGAGCATGAACCTCCAATTTATTTTGATACAATGTTATTGTGAAATTAGAGGAGAGAAACAAGATTATCATATTCGTGAAGGTAACTAGACCAGAAGTTCTTGTACTTCTTCACCAATGGAACTATCAGTTTCTGTTCTCACATTTTACTTATCCTTGTTCCTTACCGTTTTAGAGTTTGTTAATTATTTTCCTCTTCTAAATTTTATTGTTACTCATACGGGCCAACAACTTTATAGCACGAACATATGAATTTCAAATGTCATGTTTTTGAACCAGAAGTTCAAATTACTGAATTATAGAACATAAGTTCTAATGGTAAAAACTCAAGCCCGAAGCTGAGTATGTAAATTAAATTAGTGAACTTGAAATTTCAATTTAGTTATCTGGAACCTGAAGTTTCCAGCATCAAATCTATTTGAACTAGAAGTTCAACATATGAAATCTGAGAACTTGAAGTTCTAACATTATAAATTTAAACTTGAAGATTCGATTACACATATGATTGATGGCTCTGGAAGAGCACATAATATCCCCTCTTTACAAGAAGTGGCTTCAATATGGTTCCAGAATATGTATTGAGATCCCACATTGCCCGAAGGAGGGGAGGAGATGTGTTGCAATCATACCTCCCTATAGTGAGACACATAATGTCATGAACCAGAAGTTCATTGAACCAAATTAATTATTTTGACATGACTAGTTACATCATATTTTACCTACAGTGCTGCTTGAAATCAGTAAAAACTTTTGATGCCTGCTAGCTAACGCTACTCATAGCAAATTGTTTATTTGCTGCATATTTTTTTTTTGTCACTTTAATGAGACACTTCTCTTGTTATGAAAGGGAGAAAGATTTTTCTTGAAGAACAACATGAATTGTTGTGGAATATTTACCTATTGTCTCATTTTGAGCTTGAGGAATATCACAGCTAGTGACTTGATAAAAACTATTGATGACAAAATTATATGCTAGCGGGAAGAAAATTTACTTGGGTAAAATCCCTGAGACCGACCATATTAACAAAAATAACCTTACCCCCATTTGATTTGTGGGAAGAATGAGTATCTATGTGACATGGTTCTCCTAACGAAAATGTCATTAAAAATGTCCGAGTTCCTAATATGACGGTTATAGTATTACACATACAAAGGTTAAAATACACCATCAGATGATGATATCTTGGTGATACAACAATACATCAATATGGTTGATACTCATGAATTTAATATTTTTGACCTTAAACTTGGCGTGGGTTCACCACCAGCCAATGGACATCTTCACTCAAAATAAAGTGATAGTCATTTAAAAGCATTTATATGCATGGTCATAATAAGACAATATTCCCGCCGTTAGGGGGAGAGAAAAGACTACTGTCATTTGAATAACGGCGTGAATTTGGAGTGGAATGTATCCACCAAGTCTAAAGTTTTAAGCTTCTGAAAATGGAAGATTATACATGTCCTATAATGTTTTATGGTATTATGAATATAGATCCACATTCGCTAAATATAATTCATCTATGAGAGATGTTTGTCGTAGAAATGACAACATTTGCCCTAGAAGTGGCAGGGGTACCCAATATTAATAAGCTCATAGTAGCTAATGCATGCATATAAGAATGTGTGAGATCTATGAATGATAATCATCGATGAAAATTTACATATGGTAGCTACCAAAGATCGTTAAGGACTATATGATGCAATACCACGTTTTATTATGAATGTCGACAAATCATATTATTGGCCAAATTGGATAGAGGCAATTCCAATTAAACTAAATATCTAAAACGTGGTGAGATACTTAGACTTTTAACCCTACATGATACAAAAGGGTATTAAGCACAGTGAAAATAAATCACTATGGCACAATGTCTACAAGAGACATGGGGATTACGAATATATTTCCTTATACATGACAGTTTTCTGTAAGTACAGTGTTACATATATTTATTGACGAGAGACTGACGGCAGTTATCATCGTATATTATAAGGATCTTAAAAGACTTTGCTAAAAGCAAAATCCCAAAAGTAAAGCGTCATTACAAGCGTATCGCTTATCAAATCCTTAAAGGATCCAAGTACATGAATGATTCGAACGTAAATCGATCCATGAATACTTAAGAGAGTCTGAATGTGAGATTCCTCATCACCTAAGCGAAATGATGTAATATGCTTTATACATGCAAACACAACTCTCATTAGTAAGATGTGTCTTGGGTTGGAACCCAAGAAGAAAGGCATGAGGAGGAGGCCCAAAGGCGAGCATATCTCTTGTTATGCTGGGCTGTTAAATTAAAGTTAACTCATGCAATAGATAGTCTAAAGCTAGCTCATATATACTTATTATAGTTAACTTGATCAAAATTGCCTCAATGAGTATTATGATTGGACTACAAAACCGAATTCGGATTATGTTGCTACATATTCTCACTTTCGCGAAGTTATGAATTGCTCAAAGCTCTTGAAGAGCATATACGAGATGTATCAATAAAAGAAGATATTGATATGAGTGGCTAGATATGCTATGCTGATCTTGTAATGGTTTTGAACCATAGATAGTAATGTGTTAATTAGCTTCTACTACTTAGTTATTACATAATGTATGAATTTGAACATGTGAGGTTGTTTCTAATATTATTAAATGAGGTAAGACCTATTAAATTGTATAGCTTTGTTGGTATTGCTTTCACTTTGCAGGTATGAAAATCTTGTGATGAGCCCCTGTATGCAAAACGAACAAAATCTCACTTCAGTGATAGACAAAACAAACCGTTATTTACGGTACATGAAGCTTGCAACAATCAGGGGGAGAATCTCATCAGGGGGAGCATCCAGAAGTATGTTATCTAGGACATATGCGCGTTGCACTCTTTTTCTCCTTCGACCAGGGTTGTTTTTTCCCACAGGGTTTTTATTATCTAGCAAGGTTTTTAACGAGACAACAAATAAGTGCGTCCAACACTATATCATTCATTGGTGGACATCCAAGGGGGAGTGTTGTAAATATTATAATATATGTGGATGTCTTTGTAAATACTCATTAGTTATGTCCTTACGATGTAAATCATACTCTTATATAAGAGAGTCTATGAGAATAAAAGACACACTTCTTCCTCCTCATACATTTTGTTCTTCTCTTTTCTCTTTATCTCATTCTTAGTTTATAACAATTGTAATTTTGTTATGATTTTTACTTACGCAACTAGTTCTGTATATGCTGGTGCTTAGTTTTTTTTCAAATTTGCAGCGGCATCTTGCAAGAGGAGGGTAGTACAATTTTGTCTTGGTAAAGAAGCTATCTTCGTTAGCTTTTGAGGGTACTCTTATACACAAAGGTATCTTCGTGTATAAGAGTCGGGCATTCTTTTGCCTCCAGCAGAATCAGTATCGGTTTTTCAGCTTGAAGTCTAGTATGAAAAACTCATTGTGATGGTCATTATAGGGATGAAAACTGGGTCAACTGCCACCCTATGTTGTTCATCAATATGCGAGGACAACAAAGAATGCTGCTGGTTTTGTATTAATTTTTAACACATGCGCTCAGTGACCAGTAAATGAAAAAGAAAAGAAACATACTTATTTGGTGATGACTCCTTGCAACCAAAAGAAACGATGTTAACTAGAGATTGATAACAACGCCATCATCATCAAAATTGCCATAATGATTATTCTGTTACACCACACCAAACAAGCTACAAAAGAAGAAAGTAGACTCGTACAAGATACCATTCAGAAAACAAAACACCGAAACTCCAGCTGCTCCTACTTTCTTATCTAACCACATACACCACCAACACAAGAAACAACTGTATCTACAACCAACCAAAGTTCACTCCTTGCACAGAAGGTCTAATAAACTGGATGTTTTAAACAAAATGCAAGTACAAAATTACTACCCCCATCAATCATGCCAGAAGAGACTTTTAGAGTTGTAATTCTGCACTCACAGCCCCACATTTCTATCAAAGATCCAACTGAAAGGTATGGCAGGACCTTGCTTGGCCCTTGCTTGAGCTCTTTCCTCTAGTCGTCTAATTCTTGGGGCTAACCCACACAGATATTCTTGAGCCTTGCGACCCTCACCTGAAAGTCCAGTCAGGTCCTGCACCTTCCACCTGCCCACCAAGAACTCCAATATATCTGCATAGTCCTTGGCGGTATAGACACCAAGACGCTGTGCAACAGCTGAAAAGTGATCAAAAAGTTTGTCATCGCGGCCATCATACATCAAGTGAGCTGGCATAGCGATCTTCTTCTTCATCATGTCAGCAAAAGATGTGATAGCTCCATCAGGATCAATCTCAAAGAGCTTTTCAACGATCTTGGTATATGCAGTCTCATGGCGCTTCTCATCTGAAGCTATTGTGCCACATATTTGAGCCAACTTCAAGTCCCCATAGTCCTTGGCATGCCTGGCAGTGTTTCCATGAGAGATGAAGGTAGCCCTCTCCTGGAATGATGTATAAATGAACCCAAGGTAAGGACTGTTCTCTGTACGCGGATCCTACATAAACAAAAGGGATTGAATTCAAAAAGCAGTGTTATTATGGTATGATGAAGCAGTATACAGAATAGATATCAACCAAACACCAAATTTCAGGCAATAAATTCAATTTTCTATGCTACAACTGTTCAAACACTCCAATTATCTTTCCCTTTTTTTTTTTTTGAAATTCTCTTTCCCCTTTAATAAGTATATATAAAGATGATTTTGCAATGGGGGAAATGTAGAATACGAAATCAGTGAGGGAAAGCACAAAATGTTGATCACAAATGTAAATGATTTCAGTACATTCTCAGTCAGTGTTTGTGAATGTGTATTTTATAGAATTTCTATGAGCTTGTGTATTTATAGAAGTTTTGTGTGTGCATGTGTAAAGAAGGCCCCAGTACATACAATTTGTTCAGAATCTGAAAACAAACATAAGATCCGAAACAAGAGATATATGAAAAGTATCTCACCATGCCAGACCCAATCAAATACTGAATAGTCTTTTCAATTTGTCTCATATCTACTCGGCCACAGAGGTAAAGATACTTATTGAGAAGGTCACCATGCCTGTTCTCTTCAGCTGTCCATGCCCTTGTCCAAACTGCCCAAGGAGTTGGGCTTGCACCTGTTTCATCCCGAACTCCATCCAAGGTATTTAGCATGGTTTGATAAGTTGGAAGGGCTTCTTCAGTAATCATATCTCCAACCAAAACAACAAAGTATTCATCTGGAATCTCCTTTGCCCTCTCCCGTAGTTCCCTAACTTGTTCTTCAAATCCATCAGATGCAGGATCGGGCAAAAAATCCTGGGGTTGCCAACACTTTTCAACTGGCTTTAGGTGAACTAAGATGTTCTGTTCAGCCCAATCCTCAATGGATTTGAAGATCTCAATCTTTTGAGGTGGCATGGAATGGGTTACTTGAACATGCACCTCCCGAGGAGGTGTGCAAGGCTTCTTCAGATTCTCAACCTCCCTGCATTGAACAGAACATTAACAAATTTAGCTCTTATTTATATATATAGGTCAGCAGTAACATTTAAACACAGCCTAAGATGACAGTATATTTTTATACGAATCTGATTACCACATTCCATGTTATATTGATAGCATCGTAGGTCTTACAAGATTTCCAGCAGAGAAAGGGTCATTTATTTTGCAAACCCCAGAAATAAAGGAATATGCATGCCCTACACTGAACTAAACGATTCCTCTGGTGAGAGTTCTAAAACTAATAATAAAATTTGGGTTAACTTGTACACTTGTCAGAGAGACATCAATCATGACACAAACACATACTTAACTATGTGAAATGCTGAAAAACAAAAGGAACCATGCATAGGGCTTCCCAACCTTGGCAAACAACCAGACATGTATTCAATGACTTATGAAATATCCCAAAGAGACTATTTCCAACTATGTACTCTCTTAAAATATTGTCAGTACTCATGCTAAGACTCCACAGGTAATGGCTAAATTAGCATAATTTGTGTATGTTACGCAATAAAGCGCAAGTAATATTAAGCTCCAGAAGTAAACATTCTACAATACATTATCCACAGAGGTTAATGCACCTAAGACAAACAGGATGTAATATCCATTAACGACCAAAGGAGAAAACTTACCAGTGGACTAAGAATATACTGATTCGACTGTTTACAGTTTATCATCAAAAAGTACAGAAAATAAAAGGTATATCCAAAGTTCAGAAGTATGTTCTTCCTAGTTGGCATGCTGAGTATTGTTACCTCCGTCTCTACAATGTTGCATTATTTATCTGAATATATGTAGATTTTGTCAGCATGCCCTATTTATTCACATACATAGGTGGAAAATATTAGCACAATCCCAAACAAAAAGGTACAACTAGCAAACTGCAGTCTCACACAAGGTACTTTCATTAAAGGCATACATTTTCTAAAAGCTGACTCAACAACTTTGCCCATAAACATGTGTACACAATTAAAAAATCAATACCAAAGAGGTTGAGTGACGTGGAATATTCTTGTAGGGCAAATACAGTCTCCACGTTAGAACCGAAATAAAAGAATACAACTCACTGAACTTAGAAAAATCACTTGAATACATGAAAAGTTTTAAACCCCAGCCCAGAAATCAAAAGATTTAGAATTCAGAGAACAAACTTGTTCGGTTACATAAGACAGTGAACCAATAACACATCTGTTCAGCATGGATAATTCATAAATCAAACATTAACTGGAAAATGCAAAGATAAATAAATAACAAGAAAAATACATGCAAAAGCCAAAATGGCCTCCTTAAACACCCGGAGAGGAGCCAATGACATCAGCAGTTACATTTGAATTATGTCATGACAGAAAGAGAAGAACAAATAGCAAACAGTTTTTTAATGAAAACAAGTTGTAAAGCTAAATAACTCCAAGTTTGGGCATTTATATGTACACAGACATCTATCGAGTACCTTCCAATATGCAGACAACAAGTCATAAAAACCGAATAGATGGACAATCATGCAGCCATTCAACATAGCATGCAACAACAAAATGCCAGCCACACACAAATTCAACCAATTTGAAAAGAAAATTCTCAAAAAGAAAGAATGAAAAACCAATTTGAAAAGAATAACGTGTGTAAGTGATAATTAGATCATTACTCAATATAACTTTGAGATTTGGGTATAAAATATCTTGCATGTAGCTATACCAATGTAGAACAACAATAAGTTCCACATCCTCGGTGGATGATTTAGTGTAAAGAGTGACAACTTAAAATAAGCAGAAATTTGATACATAAAACGGAAAACCGAACAATAAGCAGAAAAATATCTTCATGACATTACAATGAGCACATGCAATCCTGGGAATGGAAATTAAATAACCGAACAAGATTACATATCTAGCGATCTGGGATTGCAGTTCAAAACCGCTATACACAACTTAAAAATCGAATGCGTTACAATGAAATTAGGAGAAAGAGAAAACCAGCACATTTAGACCAACCTTGAAATTCACGAAAAAGGTAAAAGATGGAAGAACACAAAAACTACAGTAAAATACAAGATACCCACATTTCCCACATGGAAAGTGGCACAGGGGAACAAGTAATATAGGCGGAGATAACAAGAAATGAGAAAGACCCAGATCCAAAAGCAGCACAAGATCCAGATATCAATAATAGAAAGTAGAGAGTGTTACAAGGAAATGAAAGTAAGAAAGAAAGAAGACGGACTTGGTGCCAGAGCGGAGAGTGGAGGCCATGGAGAACTTGGGAGATCTGAGGCTGGCCATCTGGGGAAGAGCAAACCTTGGGGATTGAGAAGGGAAGGCGTTGAGTTTGAGAGCCATTGTGTGCTTGCTTCGTTGGTCTCGTCGCAGCAGGGTTTTGAAGGAGTAAGTGAGAGACGCTTCCTTTCAGTATCCTCCACACAAACAAAAGAAGGGTGACAACTGTACGAGACTATATTTGTAAACAGACACGCACACACTCTGGTGGAGATGGTGAAGTATTTATGAGGCTAATATTACGTGCTCAAATTTGTCTATGGCAGATAAAACTACCCTCGCCATTCATTTAAATTTCATTTTACCCTCCCTGAAAAAACAACCAAAAAACATAAAAATTCGACAAGTGATAGTCATTACAATTGTGACACTTAATAACCACATAAGTAGATAAGCTAAAAGCGATAAACATTTTAACAAGCATGAAAATGAGAATAGCACTATAACTGAAGAGACCATCAATATAGAGAGGAGGAGATTGTTATAGTCGTCATGATGTCGGTGCACAAGAAATAGAAGTTGTTAGAAAGTCAATAGCAACATGAAGGCAATGTAAACATTAGGTTAAAACTATTCGATTTTAAATTTTGTTTCTCTAGTTCATATGGATATTAATTTGATTTTAAAGTTTGGTTATCATTATTTATTTATTTTAGAAAGGTAAAATTTTATATAATAACAATAAATTATTACAACCATGAGAAATCTCGACGGTGGACAACAAGTCTCCACACTCTTCCTTACCAACATACCAGCGATTACATTACCATGAACCAAAAATGGTCCAAATGTAATATACTCCAAACCCCAGAAGCCTCGATACCTCCTTACAGCCAATCTCAAGAAGAAACAACTTCACCAAGCACTATACACCAAAACCGCCAGCATATATACAAGGGCAACCTCCCTATTACATTAACAACAAGAAAACACCGACGTAAATACCGATAATCCCTAGACATGACATCAACCATGGCCCTACCAAAACCACCAATAACACCAACCAAAACCAAATACCTAACACATTCGCCCAAAGGGTGGGACAACAAATAACCAACACCAAAACTAAGAAACAAACTGAAAATAAAAATAAAAATACTAAAAAACAAAACACAGACTCAGGCTTGGGCCTCTCTAGACCCATTGGATCTCAAAGAGAAGACCCACTTAGTGACCCAGCCCATAGCTGATGCATGGAAGCAGATCCTTAGCTCTGTCGCCGACGACCATCACCCAAGGAGCATCTCTTCTGCAACCACCCCAGAGAGGCAACTAATCCACCCACCGAAATCAAAATCGAGCAGGTCGTCGCCGCCGCGTTCTCCCCATTGCACAAATCTTCTGCATCGCTCACCATCCCGTCAAAATTGGCCTAACCATTCGCTCTTGAGCAATCTACCATCTTTGCTGGAACAAAATCTCTTCAACTCATGACAGCTTCACAGACCGTATCATAAAGAGTCTCCCTCTATCGTTCCACCACCACTGCCAACCTTTTCGCCATGACCTCCAAATAGTCATCAGCGAAATTCTCGTCTAACGACGTTGTTAATAGACGCGCCGTTGGACGGAAGAGAAAATAAGATTATAAAATCGTAGCCTGGTTTACAGAGAAGAGAGAATATGTGGTTATGTATTAGAACTTGAAAGTAATCTTAAATTCTTAATCAATCTAGTATGGGTTACAGTTATCTAAACAATAGCTTTTGATGCTAATTTTGACAAATCCAAAAGACTACCCAATTTGGCTCATCCTCTTGTTCTACAGAGTGATCATTTCATTTTTTTTATCAAATAAATAAATGAAATGTTACAACGAGTCTAACGTATATCGAATTCACGATCTCTCACTTACAGAGAGGAGATTAATGTCAAAACACCAAATGGTATTAGGCAAGTTTGGTGATCTTTGGATATTTATTTCTCAACTATATATTCTCATTGTTCTTTCTCTTTTGCTTTTTCTTTTTGAGAAATTCTCATTGTTCATTATTTTTGTAGTTTTTTTATTTTTTAAAATAATTATTTGTTAAGAGTAGAAACATATTAAAATCTTGTTAGTTTTGGTCAATAAACATATCTACATATTTTTTACTATTTACCAAAACAATTTATACACCAACAACACTTTTAAAAGTATTATTTACCAAACATGAAAATGACTTTTGTCATAGCTGAATTTTGTCACCTCACAACTAGGGCTGGGCATATTGAGCCCGAAATGCAGTCACCGTCTGCACCACACCGCAATATTAGGTGCGGTTAACTGAATGTAAGTAAAATGACTTTGTTTTGCACACACACTACACTGACACCGAAATATTAGGTGCAGTTGCGATTTCGGGTATAACACCGCCCGCATTCAAACCGACCGACCTGCTTTTATATATGTATTTTTTAGTTTTTATATATATATATATATATATATATATATTATATATGTTGGTGTATATAGAGATGAACTTGGTCTCTTTCTGACTTTCTCAACCTAAATAACATAGCCACATCTGCATATGTTTCTTCCCCTCTCATTCTCCCAATTCCTGACCCTAAACTTAGAGACTCAATCAATCAAACCATAGAAGGATTCGAAGCTCTGGGTCTTTTGCTCTCTCATTCCGCCATCACCAGTTCACCACGCTCTCTCAGTTGCGTTGCTATCTTCTTCTTTTTTCTTTCTATTTTTTTGTTCTTCTCTGAGTTCTCTCTTTGAATGATTTGGTCATTGTTGTTTGTGATTCACTTGGTTTCATGTATGCTTGAACATTCCGTATGATTTTATTATTGTTGTTTTTCATTTGTGGTATAAATGAAATGTTTGGGCATGAAGTCTTACATGTTTCCTTTGTTTGTTTTGCACTACTTGAGACAATGGTGATAGGTGAAGAGGATGTGAGTGATGAAGAAAATTGAAGGCTGCTGGGACTTTTGGAGATTGTGACTTTTGAAGATTAAAGGCTAGAACTTTGAAATGAAGATTGATTTGGTCATTGGAACATAGAACTGACATTTTCTATTTCTTTCTTCATTTTTCTTTCTTCATTTCGATGATTTGGTCTGTAATCTAATTATCTAAGTACTTATTTGATCTATTAGAATGTTGAATTAGTTGAATTTTTATTTTTATTTCAGGTTAAATGTTGAATGTTAAATGTTGCATGTTGAATGTGGTTTAAGTGTTTAACTATCAGTTGAATGAATATTTTTATTTCAGTTTGAATGGGGTTTAACTATGTAATGCGGTTTGAAGCAAACTGCACCGAGTTGCACCGAAAATGCAGTTTGCATTATTTTAAAACAGTTGCAGTCTGCAAAATTAGAACACCGAAAATGTAGTCTACACTGCGGTTTCGGCCTTATACCGCACCACACCGCACCGCGCCCACCCCTACTCACAACAACAACAACAATTTTTTGTTTTTTTGTTTTTTCTAAAAGTCGTAGAATTTTCAAACTAGCCCATAGTCTTCAGACCTCCTTTTTATCCTTTTGAGAGAGAAAATTAGCATCAAGTATACGATGTGCCTGAAGTTTTATTTTGATAACTGAAGTTCTATTCCTTCAATACAAAGTATGTTTCGGCTTCAAAGGTTGTGATGATTAGTGTCACACCTCAATTTTTAAAGGATAATTTTTAAAAAAAATTGGTATGATATATCTCAAAAATATCACTCCTAAAATCTACTTAACAACTCCTAAACTAAACTCAGATGCTGGAAATGTAAATATCAACAAAACTCAACAATTGGGTTAAATATTACATCTCCTTAATTGCATCAACTTCAAAAGTCTAGTAAAATTAAAGTCGCTCACATGAGCTTAAAAACAAACTGCCAAAATATACAAATAAATGTACATTTTCTAAAACCCAGCTACTACGTCTCTGTCTCAACCCTGCTGATCATCACATGCAGGTCTAACTCCTACACCATGAATTGGTGCACCGGGTTGTAAAATAACAAACCCGATAAGCAAAAAGCCAGTATGAGTAACTCCCAGAAATTAACTCAACATTTCAAACATCAAAATAAAATAATTAATAACAATAATTAATTCCACAAATCCAACAACCAACATTTCCAACACTTTTACAAATATACATGTACTTATGAGTCCTAGATACCAATAAGGTATCTCCCATGACCTACAACAAATACATGTAATCGTGGGTCCCAGATACTAATAAGTACATCTCATGACCTACAACAAAAATTTATGTACCCATGAGTCCCAAATACCTTAAAGTACCTCCCATGACCTACACCGACAGACGGACTAGAGCTCTATTCCTAACCGTAACCAATCACCCGGCCAAAGGCTTGGAACCCAATTTGATTGTCCAATATCAAATCACAAAATAATAATAATAGCATCATAACCGTAATCTTTTAATTAAAGGCTTGGAACCCGTTTTGACTATCTAAACAACGAATCACAATATAATAATATAATAGGAAAACTTGTTGTATCTTACTTATGAGTCATTGGCGATCAATCTCATATATTTAAAAACAAACAATAGCATAATCTTTAATTCAACATCATCAACAACACAAAGAGCACATCATAAAAATTATATCATTTCACATAGATATATTTATATAAAAAAACATAGATATTCCCATAAGAATAATCTATCAAGAACCAACAATATTATGATCACATGAATATTAAAAATAATCATATAATAGAAAAACTTGTTTTATCTTACCTATGAGCCGTTGGCGATCAAGCTCATATATTTAAAAACAAACAATAACATATTCTTTAATTCAACAACATTATCAAAATGACCAGAATAATTTGGTCTAAATGTGAACCTTGGTGAGATTTACTCACCTAATTATTCTCGTTGCGTCTTCACAATAAACTCAAGAGCCAAGCTCAAAACAATTCCACATGTTACCTAATTAACACAAATGTTAACCTTTAGCACCTTCAGATTAAAGGATAACAAAACACCCTCAAACTAAACCTTAGCCCAAAGGAGGACAACCTTCCAAGGTCGTCGAATTTAACAACCTAAAACTGCTGCTTCTAATTCTCAAACTTCCAATGTTCACAACCTCTCAAAACATCTATGAATAACATAGAACCTAGCATGCAATCCTTACTTATAACCTATAATTTCCACAACTCAACATGCTCACAACAACAAAAGCTAGCTAACTATAGAAACTAAAGCTACAAACACTGTCGAACGCGCTGCAACGCACCACCACAAGCAGCGGCGAGTGGGCCCTACGCGCCACCACCAACTTTAAAATTTGGGAAAACTCTCAACACCAAACTTGTAGATCACAACATAAGGAACACTTTTTTACCTGAGACTAAGCTCGATTTAACCTAGAACTACCCCAAACAACCACAACAAGCTTGAGCTTCAAATATGAAATTCAAGGTTTCAAAACTCAAAACTGAGTTGATTGGTTTGCATAGCCACACATAGACGAAAGAGGGGAGAAAAACTCACCTAGCGTTGCACCCTATGGCCATCGTAAAAGGCGGTTCTGATCGGTGACACGTCGACGGTGGTGTCGAGTCTAGTTGTGCCACCTACGCCAGTCAACTGCCTTGAAGACTAGCTGTCACGCCTCGAACCTTAATTTTTACCTTTATTACTGGCATAGTGGTAATAAGAGTTTTTACCGTGTTCGTCACTAAGTGTGTAATTTAATTAGCCCCCAGAGGGTGTTGAGGGACTAATATTTTGAGGGAATGATTATAAGGAAGAAATTTTGACGACGGTAAAAAATGATAATTTTTGCTAGTAAAAGGTAATTTTATTGGGGTATTATTTCGAGGTGTTGAATTTTGGGATTTTTGGGTTTATAGAGGGTTGTTGGACCGGGTGGGCTAAAGGCCCAAGTTCTTTTCCTTTCTCCCGATTTTTCTCTCCCGCACCCGATTTTCTCCTCTCTACACCCAGGAAACTTCCGGCCGACCGTCCGCCGCCGTCCGGCCTCCATTCGCCGCCGGACCGGTCCTGTTCGAACGGTCTCCCTCCCAGCTACATTTCTAGACCGGTGGCAGCCTCCCTAGCGCCGCCGTGAGGGAGAAACGCCGCCCGAAAGCCACGGCTGCCGAACCTGTTTTCTCGCCGGAACTCCCTCCTCCGGTCGCCATAGCCGGCGAGCCATAGCCCAAAAGGAAGCCCTCCTCCCATGCTTCAATCCCTTCAAAGGGCCGGCTCCGTCGTGAGCTAGGTAAGAAGAAATCGGAATTTGAAATTTCTAGGGCTTTTTGTGTATTTCCGTTCGATTGATGTGTTTAGGCTTAGAATTGGAGTTTGTGGTAGTTAGGAATGTTGTAGAGGAGGTTGAGAGGAAGATTTTGTCAAAATTTGGTGACCATTGGAGGTCGCCGAGAAAATGTTTTTGGTGGAGAAAAATGTGAGGAGTTTAATGGAATAAGTTTTAGAATTTTTTGAGGAGTTTTGGATAGGTTTAAGATTTGTTGAAGTTTGGTATTTTTGGCGGATTATTAATTTATAATCCGGCCATTGGATTTTATTTAGTGAAAAGTGTTTTTCGAGGTTGTCGGTAAAATTTGTGGAGTTTTGAGGTTAGCAGTGGATTTAAGATTTTGGAGTGTTAGGCTTGGTTGAGCGCGAAGCATATTTAATTATGCATGTTTTGCATTTAAACGTCGATGTTTCATTTAAGGTTTTATGTATGTGGAACAAGACGCGAGGAGGCTCGAGCAGAGGAGACCTCCGACCGACGTCAGGCTTAGGCCTAAGTTGTGAGTGGACCTTTGTTTTGAATATTATATCTGAAATGCTTTATCATTTGATTGATTTTTTTGTTATTGGATATTTCCCGAAATTGAGAATTTCGGTGGATTATACTCGAGGTACAATTCCGAGAATAGTATGTAAGAGAATAACCGAAATTGAGAATTTCGGTGAGTATGTATATATATCCATATTTGGATGATTATGAGAATAATATGTATATGAGGGAATGCTAGCTAGCTATACGTGCTTTTCCGCCATACTGAGGTAAAATTCCATTATGGCGCAACGTGAGCGTTAGATGCAATCGTTGTAGCCCTATATAAAAATAATAATTTATATAGGGGATATGCGCGTATATATATACACCGTGCTTTTCCACCATATTGAGGTAAAATTCTATTATGGCGCAACGTGAGCGTTAGACGCAATCGTTGTAGCCCTATATAAAAATAATAATTTATATAGGGGATATGCGCGGATATTTATACACCGTCTTTTCCACCATAATGAGGTAAAATGCCATTATGGTGCAACGTGAGCGTTAGACGCAAGCGTTGTAGCCTTGTGTGAATTTTCTATTGTGTTTTTTCTATTGTGTTTGTTGTTTCAAGAAAATTCATACAAAGGATATGACGAGTGTAATACATACATATTTTATTTTAGCCTGAGAGGCTGTATTTTATTGAGCGATTACCACTCGGCTACTTTCCCCCATATGCGAGGTACAATTCCGGTGTGGGGTGATGTGAGCGTTAGACGCAAGCATAGTAGCTTCGTATGATATCTACTTTATTCAAGTTGTTCATAGATATCATGCCAAGAGTCAGGCGAGTGTGCATACATACTATATATATAATATCCAGGCCTGAGAGGCAGTTTCTTAAAGTTTGGGGGTTCTAGCCAGGCTGGACCCCAGTTCAGAATCATTCCAGTGGTGTTCGTGTTTTTGCCACTGTGGAAAGCATTTCTTTTGGGGAAATATTTATTTGTTGCCAGATCAGTTTTGTCCACTCACTCTGACGTGTTAAATATTTTCCCCTGGGTTCTTCGATTTTAAAATGCCCAGTCTGCATAGTTCGCGTGAGGTCCAGCAGGAGACGTCGAGGCATAGTGACCCAGCTATCAGCTACATTTCGTCAGTAGGTTACCTGTTTAATCTACTAGGAGTTTGTTAGCTTCCGTTGTATTTTATTTTATTTTTTTTCGTAGCTCTGAATACTATTGGAATTCTTATGTTTGTATTCTGGCTACTTTTGGAGTGTAGCTGAAGATTTATTTGTTTTGGATTAAAAGGTGATTCGTAAGTTTTTAAGTTAGGGTTGTCCATTTTCGAGGGAGGTTTGCCGAGTCTTCGGTAAATTTTCTTTGGAGGTGGTCCCCGCAGGACTCATCTCGGGTTTCGGGGTGAAATTCGGGGCGGGTCCTGACACTAGCACGGTTGTGTAGGGGAGGTCTGGGCAAACCTATAGGAACCGACAACGTCTCGATTGGTGGCCGAAAAAGAAGAAATTCCGATGAAACTGCAACAACTCCTCCGCCTTGTAGCGGTGTCTAGGCGGCGTGACGACGAGTGGTGTTGCTCCAGGAATGAAGAGAAGACCCACTACCAGGACAAGCACTTTAGTCGACGAAAAATTTTCGTTGGCCTGTTTGCTTAATTCGTCGGCTAAGATCTTAGCCAACGAAGGCTCGTCGGCTATAGTGTCGTCTGGAAAAGGTCCTAGGTGATGACTTTAGCCGACGAAAATTTTTTTTTCGTCGGCTAAAGTCCCGCGTTTAGCCGACGAAAAACATGTCGTCGGTTTTTTTTCTCAGACTTTAGCCGACGAAACAATTAAGATATTCGTCGGCTAAAGTCTGTAATAAAAAAAAATTTCCCAGACTATAGCCGACGAAATATAGTATGGTTCGTCGGCTAAACCTTATAAAAAATTTTAAAAAATAACTATAGCCGACGAAATATAGTCTGTTTCGTCGGCTAAACGTTATAAAAAAAATTTAAAAATAACTATAGCCGACGAAATATGCCATAATTCGTCGGCTAAACCTTATAAAAAAATATAAAAATACAATAGCCGACGAATAAACTTTAAATATCATCGGCTAAACCTTTAAATATCGTCGGCTAAAGTTGCTGGTTTTTGAAAAAAAAACTGCAGAAACTTTTGGCCACCTCCAATCACCACCAAAATTTGACAAAATCTTCCTCTCAACATTTCAAACAACTTTCTAGAAGAAGTCGAAACTCAATTCTAAGCCTAAACAGGTCAATTGAATCAAAACATAAAAATCCCCAATTTTAAACCCTAAAAACTTCAAATATGCGATTCTCCTCACACATACCGAATCGAGCTACCAAATTCTAGGGGAATGTAGTACTAATCAAACTCAACTTATCCATATATAGAACTCACCAAATGGTGACCTGAGGAAGGAGAAATTTGATCGACACCGAATTCGAACCGGCGGAGTTTTGGAGCTCGATTTATCCCTCACGGCGGCGCCACTCGATGCACCACCTGTCCAGCAATGAAGCAGAGACAACGGCGAAGCTTTTGGGACAAGTGTGGCGCTCTCCAGTGGCTTGACGGCGGAGCTAGGCGGAGAAGAAAATTCGGCAGACGAAACAGACTTCTTACCATCCACCTCCGGTAAAACTCCTATATAAAGAACTTTAGCCGACAAAATTCTTTATTTTCGTCGGCTAAACTCTTTTGAAAATTTTGAAAATTTTGGTTGAAAATTTTGAAAATTGTTCGACTTTAGCCGACGACTCTTCATATATTTTCGTCGGCTAAAGTCCTTTGAAAATTTTTACCGCCCAAAAATTTTTGACCTTAGCCGACAATTTTTCAAATATTTTCGTCGGCTAAAGTCCTTTGAAAATTTTTGGGCGGCTAAAAGTATTTTTATACATTTGGCATGTTGTGATTGTGATGATCAAACTTGAGAAACATAAATCCAACCGTTAGATCTGACCATCATGATAAAATACATGTATGGGAAAAAATTCAACTTGATCCGAAAAGAATAAGGGCTCGATCCGGACGGTCAATCTCGTAAGTCAAACCCCTAAACGCACGGAAAAGGTCTTTCGACCGTCTAAATTACGTATTTTGGCCAGACCTCCAACTGAAAATAGTTTTAAACCGATGACACGCAACAAGTCGTATAAAAATTTTACGCAAAATAACCACCGAATATAGGGCTACTCATAGGGGGAAAAATGAAAAATTGCATTGACCGCAACTATCGGCACCGAATATTTACCGGAATAGTGTGATTTTTCAACCGTGGATGTATTTCAACATTCTCGTCATATCTTATTTCATGACTTTTTGGTGTTTGAAGGTTTTACGTATAGTTTGTTTTTGAAACGAAACATTTACATAACACTTGGTAAACAAGTTATACAACATTAGTATGCATGTTGTGATTGTGATGATCAAACTTGAGAAACAGAAATCCGACCATCAGATCTGACCATCATGATAAAATACATGTAATGGGAAAAAATTCAACTTGATCCGAAAAGAATAAGAGCTCAATCCGGACGGTCAATCTCGTAAGTCAAACCCCTAAACGCACGGAAAAGGTCCTTTGACCGTCTAAATTACGTATTTTGGCCGGACCTCCAACTGAAAATAGTTTTAAATCGATGACACGCAACAAGTCGTATAAAAATTTTACGCAAAATAACCACCGAATATAGGGCTATAGTAGGTAATAGAAAAATTTTAGGGTTTAGCCGATGAATACCCTAACGTATTCGTCGGCTATAGTATGTAATTAAAAAATTAAAAAATAACTATAGCCGACGAAATATTAGGTTATTCGTCGGCAAAAACCATCTTAGCCGACGAATTATAGTGTATTTCGTCGGCTAAAGGAAAAAATACATTAAAAAAAACAGACGATATTCGCTGTCCAGATTTACGAATATAAAGAACTTTAGCCGACGAAATTATATTTTCGTCGGCTATAGTCATCTTTAGCTGACGAAATTTTAATTTCGTCGGCTAAAGAAAGTTTAAAGTCGTCGGCTAAAGTCATAGACTTTAGCCGACGAAAATAAATTCTTTAGCCGACGAAATTAAAATTTCGTCGGCTAAAGAAGACTATAGCCGACGAAAATATAATTTAGCCGACGAAGGAAATTGATTCGTCGGCTTGGTTTTTTTTTTCGTCGGCTAAAGTCTTTCTTCTTGTAGTGACCCGTGCAAACCGAACAGAACCGGCGACATCCAGTTTGGTGGCCGAACGGAGGAGAACTGTGCCAGAGAAGAGAGAGAGTGCGCGGAAGCTCCGGAGAGAGGAGAGAGAAAGTGAGGCTAATTTAGGGTTTCCAAAAATAAAACTCACCACTTTCTATTTATAAACTTCCTAAAATCGGAATTAACTTCTTAGGACCATAATTTTTTTCATACGACATCCGTTTTACTCGTGCTGCATGTCTACGAACTTGTATCGCCAAACTCTATAACTTTCATGAAGGAAGTTTTTGAAAATAATTTACGAAAAAAAAGTCAATTATTGGCCTCTTAAAAATCAAAGCACCTTAATAAAATTGACTCCCGAAACTTCAACTTTGCACACGAATGAAAATTTCCACAAAATAATCATTCATTAATTTCGGAAATAGTATAAGGAAATTGATACGAAAATCTAGGGCATTACAATTAGCTAGACATGCAACAAATTGAAATTGAATTATAACAAGGAAATTGTTAAGAGATTTAAACATATAATTGATAATTTGTAAGAAGGAAAAAGATTGGCAACTCTATAGGTATCTAGGGTTTATAGTTTCAGAAGAAGATTGAGAGTTCTCTTAAGGAAATCATATTCATCAAAAGATTAAAGATTGACCGGATCAACTGAACGCCAATTGACCAGCATTATTATTGAGAGTGTACTTCAGTTTCAATTAGGGCAAGAGGATGGGGTTTATACCTTTATATGGAGGTAAACTTTGATTGAGAAAATGGGAGAAGGGAAATCCCTTATGTTATTCCTTTGTCCCCTGGGTTGGATGTGATTATCCCTCAGGAGGTCACATAGGCAATGTGCAAGGCTGTGACGACCGATAGTGGGTTGAGGAGGTGTCATGTAACTCCGAATGTGTATACTCGGAGTCAGTGTTCGATTTTGATTATATGTCTGCTAGGTGCCAACCCTCAAGATCCAGTTCTGGTCCTAGATGAGAGTGATGAAGATGAGCGAGATGTTAGAGGCAGTCAATCAATTTCTCGAGCGTCATCATCTCAGGATTATCCAGACTAACAGGGTAGATGAGTCTTCACGTGGACTAGAGCCGTTTCTACGCAAGATTGCATATCACATTATAGAAAAGTCACAGTCAGTGCAACATTACCGAGTATAGGTTATGTTCGCGAACATTTTGAAGATAGCGCGCAACTGTGTTCAATTGCTCAAGATTTAAGGAAGAACCTGAGTTTAAGATTCAACAAAAAGGAAGTAAAGCCGGATGTGTTTGTTGAGAGTAGAAGAGTTGCCATTTTGGAGAAAGAACTCTCTTCTCTCAGAAATGCAAAGGTTGTCGCTTAGAAGAAGGTTACATAAACTAGAGGACAAGGTTCTCCATTTACAAGAGTTTTGTAGTGACTTTGTCAATAGGATGATGTACTTGAAGGTTCACAACATTCTAGAAATGAAGGTCTGCGGAATGCACTTCTAGCGACAAGGGAGCAACTTGATGCATGTTGCTAAGAGGAAGAGAGGGGTCCTCTAGCGATGTTTCTATTGGAAAACCGGAGGTCGAGGAGAATAAGTCGCCAAGCATTTATAGTATCTTTAGCGATGCTTGTCACATTTGAATTAAATTTTCGTCAAATTAGCTAAAATGTTATTTTGGTTAGCCATTTTAGAAATGTGTATGCATCAATGTTCTCTATTTTAGCTAACATTACATTAATATTATTCTTCAAATAAAGATTAAATAGTTTAAATGTATTTATATATCACCTAAAATGTATTAAAAAGAATGTAATAAATTATAGCTAGCCTCATTTGAGTTATCTCACTAGCTAAATATAGCTAGTGAGATAGTTAAAAGTTATAATAGCTTAAGTTTAGGTAGTCTGCTGGAGCTCCTAAAACATCCAAAAATGTTAAACACGCTCTTTAAATTTAACGAGATAACTCAAATGAGACTAGCTATAATTTATTACATTCTTTAAAAAGTTAAACAAGCTCTTTAAAATAGCTAAAAGTTAAAATAAATAGTCTGTTAAAGTTGCTCTTATGCCAGTGGCTTAAGTTCAGTCAAGCATAGAAGCTGGAATGCTAGTGTTTACATTTGACATTTATGTAGTGACTTTTGTATGACTTTTGTACAGTTATAACTAGTACTCTAGGTCTTTTGACGAGTTCTGTATGTTTTCTCCGCTATTTAAAAGCCATTGTTTTGAAACAAATATAAAGTGTTTGTATTAGCGTAAATTTGTATTGATTTTCCTTGTTGTTAAGTATTAAATCAAATATCAATGTAATTAAAATTGTTAAGATCTTTCACGTGGCGAAAGAAGAACAATGGTTTGAATAGTTCTCCATTTCTATTCATGATTATTAAAGAGAAAACCAAGATACAAAGGCTATGTTTGGCGCAGCTGAATTTTTAACATAAGCTGGCTTCTGCTTATTTTTTAGAATAAGCAGCTGAAAAGCAATGAAGCTGCGTGTTTGGTAATCTGGCTTTTTATAAGTGCTGTGAGTGGTAAAAGCAGTGGTAACGCGTTTGGTAAAATGTGAATGAGCTTGTGTTTTTAATTGCATAATGACCAATTTGGACATGAAATATTATATTGGGTTTATGATTGATTGTTTGATAATAAAATTTGAGACAATTTCATAAATCATAATGACCATATGATTAATAATAGGAAATTTCAAAAATAACTCATATAAATATATTATTACCATTATATATTAATATATCATTTTTGACTACACATTGATTCATGAGTAAAACCCACATTTTATTGCAATAAAATTATAGTCAGTATACACAAAAAGAACAAGGGAACAAACTTGGAACAGTTTTAAAGCAAGCTAACTACAACAAAGAGAATCAATCTAGCCTTGTCTTCTCCTTAAGATGGAAGCTCCTTTTGTCACATCCCGACCCGTAATTTTTTTACCTTATTTACTAGATTGGTTATAATAAGAATTTTACCGTCTCCGTCATTGAAATTACAGTTTAATTGGTCCCTAGAGGGGTTTCGGGGACAGTTATGCTCGGAGGATTATTCGTAGGAGGAAAATATGACGACGGTAAAAATGGTAAATTTTAGCTAGTAAAAGGTAATTTTTATTCGGGTATTATTTTTGAGGTGTTATTTGTGGAGTTGGGTTGTTAATTGGTGTGGGTATTAAATTATAAGTGTTGGTCCGGTTTGGGGGTGTCTCTTTCTCCCCGATTCTCTCTCTCCTCCCTCCCGACTTTCTCTTCTCTCTCTCTCTGCTCCACGCCGGAGCACCGTCGTCCGGCCGTCGCTGGTCGAGCTACCACCCCCAATCGACTTGTCTCTCTCTCCTCTCTCTACTGCTACCCATCATCTTGCCAGACATCATCTATCCCGTCTGATCGAAGCAAGAACCCTAAATCCCCAAAACCCAAATTCCGGCCGAATCTTTTCTTTTCCGGTGAGCTTGTGCTTCGGAAGGTATGCTCCTCACTTCCCTCTAGTTTTTCGGTCTTCCTTGAGCTTCGATTTCCAATTATAGAGCCCTAATCAGATTTTCCCCTTATTTCTTCTCTTGCCTGCCTTTTTCTCTTCCCAATCGGTGGTTGATTCAAGGTTGCTGCCCAACCATGAAGCCGCCGTCGTGATCAAGGTGGTCGAGAGAGAGAGAGGTGAGAGAGAAGGACGAAGAACAGGTTGGTCATGTAATTCTTTAGGCTTGATGAGGGTACCCATTGGTATTGCGAAAATTTCATTTAATTTCAGTACAGTAGAGGCCGCGTAAGTCGCGGCTTGTGCTTCTCAAAGCAGGGGTTCAGCTGCTTCGGCTTTTTCGGCTTAAAAGCCTTGGCTTTTGGAAGCACCTTGAAGAAGCAGACCAACCAAACGCTCTCCCCTACTTTTGCTTATAAGCAATGGAGGGAAAAGCCCTCCCAAACGCAGCCAAAGTTGATAGTCTTACTTTTGAGGAGATCACTCAATTTTCTTGCTGTGAACGATAAGACATGGTGGGGGTCATCGTGCCGTTATTACTGGTTCAATCTAAGCTAAGCGACTAACCAGTTGATGTACCACGAATGCCTGGGTCATTGGTCGGAGCAGGGAGAGTGTCAGGATCTATCCCAAATTTTATTATAAAATTTGAAGTAAATTCTACGGGGATCACCTTTAAAGAAAACTTATTAAAAATTTGACATAACCTCATTTGAAAATGGAAAACTTTTCCTAATAATACCTACATACACTTAAAAAAATCTATCTATAACCCTCTACTCCTGGAGTCTTTATGCTCCCCAAATCACAATATCTCCCAATTTATTTACTAACTTTAATAAGAAAATCTCACAACCAATAATCACAGGTTCAGAGCAACTCTATTAGAGAAGAAATGAATTAGAAATATATAGATAAGTGAAAGCTATAATATTGATTATGTCTTGTCTCCATGTACACCCGATCTCAACTATGCTAACCTGCAAACTGGGCATTTAAAACCGAAAGACCCAGGGGAAAACATTTGAAAAACGTTAGAGTGAGTGGACCAAAGTAAATTTAAAAGAAACGAGCAATAAATATCTTTATGCTTTCCCAATTTAATTTCCCAAGAAAAGCGAATGCATGCCTCAAGCGATAAAACTTTTAACTCATAAATATCGAGCCTCTCAAGCTCTAATAAAAGTCAGTATGTATTTACACACGTCCATACCCCCTATATAAATATTATGGATTTAAAGAAATTTATATAGGGCTACTACGCTCACGTCTAACGCTCATGTCACACCATAATGTGGTTCTTCACTGCGCTTTTAAGGTGGACAAACGAGTGTATATATATGTGCTCATACCCCCTATATGAATTCAAAACACTCATATAGGGCTACTACGCTCGCGTCTCACGCTCACGTCACACCATAATGACGGCTAATTGCTACACCATTAAGGCGGATAGGCACGTATAGCTAGCTAGCATTTATATACATACTCTCCTCATAAATATATATATATATCCACCGAAAATCTCATTTTCGGTAACTTTCCAAAAATAATTAAAATTGTCAATTATCAGAAAAAACAATAAATCTCAGTAAAAGAATAACTGATCACCAAAACAATACATCACATGCTTTTAAATTAAAACAAAAGTCCACTCACAACTTTAGGCATAAGCCCGACGAAATCCAAATTGCCACTCAAGAGAGGTCTCCTTGAATCCTGGCACAATAACCATGCTTATGACCAAACTTCAATTTCAGCATAAAGAATACTTAAATATAAACACCAAAACTCTACCGCTGAACCCACTATCCTTACTAGGGTTAAGCTTATCGAATTCATGCCAAACTCCACCTACAGCTTCATTTCATTTATTTCAACATTCTAAAAAAATAATAAGGGAAATCCAACAGTCGGATTCTACCCCATTAACCGCCAAATTCACCACTCTTTGAAAAATCCCAAACCTACCTAAAACTCCTAAAAAAATTCTAAACTTCACATCATTATACTCCCCTCAACATAATAAATTTAAAACCCTGAAAAACTACTTAACAACGGCGACCGGCTGCCTACTCTGGCGACCTCCAATGCCTACCAAAATTTAACACAATCTTCCTCTCAACTCGCTCTACAACTTCCTTAATTAGCACAAAGTCCAATTTCAAACCTAACTACGTCAATCGAACTAAAACACAAAATGAAACCCTAAGATTTCAACTCACCTATTCTCCTTACCTAGATAAAGAGGGAGTGAAACTTTTGGAGGTTTTTTATGCACGGGAGGAGAGCTTCCAAAAGAGCCAAGCGGCTCCGGCTATGGCGGTTGGAGGAGGGAGTTCAGACGAAAAGAGCAATTGGCTGCTAGGGGAGTTTTCTCCCTGTTTGGCGGCGTTACCGGCCCGGTCACCAATCCAGGAAAAGAGAGGAGGCAGTGGCGGTTCAAAGGGGACCGGTGCGACGGTCAGAGCTGGCTGGACGGGGGCGCGGGAGACGTCCGGCATGGAGAGAGAGTCAGGAGGAAAGAGAGAGAAAAGAGAGAGGGAAAAGGGTTTGGGCTTCCAAACCGGTTCCAACCCAAACTTAAAACCCAACTCTAAAAAAAAAAACACCCCATAAAAAAATACCTTAATGATGAAGTGAGAGATATTTGAGAATAGAGAATCGTAAAAGATGTGTATCTTATTCATTGATAGGAGTCATTTATATAAAGAATTACATGACACCAATATGGTAAGAATTAAGAATACATAGATCTAATCAAATTACATATCTTATTGGCATAAGGCCAAGACACATATAAGGAATATCTAGAAAGATACAGAATATCCTAGAACACTCCCCCTTGTGCCGCGCGCTAATATGCCGATGATGCTGACATGTTGCCTCGTCAAGTTACAAAAACCATGTGAGAGAAAAACTGAACCTTGATTGTAGGAGAAAAAGAGTATAACGCACCAATCTACTTCACTGAGATGATACTCCCCCTGATGTGAACATTATTAAGAGAGACTTGATAGCTGATGCATGCCTATACTTTTCACATGTTTCTCAAAAGTAGACTTAGGTAAGGACTTAGTAAATAAGTCTGCTGTGTTTCCTTCGGAACTAACTTGGTTCACTTGAATGTTAAGAAATGCATGTTGCTGTTGGTTGTAGAAGAACTTAGGTGAAATGTGCTTTGTATTATCACCCTTGTTGTAGCCTAACTTCATTTGCTCAATAGAAGCTTTATTGTCCTCATAAATGCATGTAGGTCTATCAGTTGTAGAATTTAATCCACTAGTCCCTCTAATGTGTTTAATGATTAATCTCAACCAAACACATTTCCAAACAGCTTCATGCAAAGCAATAATCTATGCATGATTTGAAGATGTCGCCACTAGAGTCTGCTTTGTAGACCTCCATGATATCGCCGTATTCCCAATAGTGAATACATAACCAGTTTGAGAACGTCCTTTATGAGGATCAGATAAATATCCGGCGTTGGCGAAACTCACCAAGGTATTGTTTGGTGTCTCGGCATAGGACAAGGCGGCGGTGGCGTGCACGGTGTTGGACCCGTGTTTAGCAACCGTACCGGTGGCGTCCATGGTGGCGGTCTGGTCCTTTGGTGGATCGGTGCCGTGATTTCTATGAGCCATATGACCATCTTTTGTCCTTCTTGAATCAGTGTAGGGAAAGAACGTCCCAAGTAAATGGTACCCTTAAGATATCGAAAGATGTTTTTGACTCCGGTCCAATGACGTTGGGTTGGCGCTGAGTTAAATCTAGCTAACAAGTTGACTAAGAAGACAATGTTTGGTCGAGTTCATTGAGCTAAGTACGACAATCCGCCTATTGCACTAAGGTATGGAACCTCTGTGCCCAAGACCTCTTCATTGTCCCCTTTCGGACAGAATGGATCTTTAGTTATATCCAGACTTCGACCAGTCATGGGAGTGCTAACAGGGTGCATCTTGTCCATATTAAATCGCCTAAGCATCTTTTGGACATATGCAGACTGGTGGATAAGAATTCCACAAGCTCGGTGCTCTAGTTCAAGACCTAGGCAAAATCGAGTCTTCCCAAGATCTTTCATCTCAAATACGGATTTTAGATAAGCTGCGGTCTCTTTGATTTCATTAAGAGTACTGATAATGTTCATGTCATCGACATAGATGACCATTATTACAAATCTGGAACTTGTCTTGTTTATGAACATGCCCGGGCATAGTTCATTGTTCTTATATCCCTTCCTAATCAAGTAGTCACTTAGACGAGTATACCACATTTGTCTGAATTGCTTTAATCCGTAAAGTGAGCATTGTAATCTTATAGCATACGTAGTTCGTGGTTTAGAGTCACTTGATTTAGGTAATGTAATGCCATCAGACACTTTCATATATATATATATATATATATATATATATATATATATATCTGAATCCAGATCCCCATAGAAATATGCTGTAACCACATCCATGAGCTGCATGTCAAGTTTTTTGAACATTACCAAACTGACTAAGTAACGGAAAGTTATGACGTGTATGACTAGAGAGTAAGTCTCTTCGTAATCAATCCTAAGGCATTGTGAGAAACCTTGCGCCACAAGGCGGTCCTTACCGAATTACCTCATTCTTGTCATTACGCTTTCTAACAAAGACCCATTTATGTCCAACAAACTTTACACTCGGCAGAGTTAGCACTATTGAGCTGAAGACCTGTCTCTTTGTTAAAGAGTCTAATTCTGCCTAGATTGCATCTTTCCATTTAGGCCAATCCGCTCTGTTTTGGCATTTTGCAACAGAGTGTGGTTCGATGTCATCGTGCTTAATGATTTCATGAGCCACAGAATAAGCAAATATATCATCGACATGGGTTGATGACCGGTTCATCAATTCATAAGTGTTATCATAACACATGGAGATCTTTATATTCTCTGATGTTGACATTGATCTTAAGGCGTCCCCCATAGATTCTAATATCAATTCATGGACATAACTGTAATCAAAGATGATCTCATGAGAAAGATTCTCAACATCGATGATCAAGGGATTGACTTGTGCTTTGTCGGTCCGTTTCTTTCTCGAACGCGTGTCAACCAACTAAGTGGCCTCCCCTTTTTCCTTTGGGGAGCCACGACCTCCATCCCCTCACCGTGGGAGGTGCCGGCGGTGGCGGCAGTCCCTTGCCCAAGGATGGCCAGGCCCTTTATAGGGACTTCGAGCCTAGCAGGAACATTTGCTGCTGGTAATACCAAAAAAAAAAGATTACAGAAAAGAAAAAAAATAATAATACTTTTCTTGTGCTACATGCACAAAGCTTTTGAGTTTAATTATAACTTTTGCAAACAGGTGTTTGAATAAAAACACAGTACGAGCACCAAAGTTTGATTGTAACTCAAACATTTTAACCAAGCACTCTATATAAAGAGGCCAAAGTCTCCAAGGGAGGGACATAGAGGAACGAGAAGAGAACAAGTGAAGAAAGCAGAAGAGCAGAAGAAAAAGCAAAGGAAGAGAAGAAAAGAAGTGGTGAGCCAACAAGAAGGTGGAACTCTCATTTGAACTCTCTTTATTTTTTGCAGCATCTTTATCTTTCTGTCTCATCCCTTGCTTCGCCGGAAGTCCCAAAATCTCTTCCTTCTTGAGCAAGGCCCCAAGGCTGTTCAAACCTTGAAGACTGTTTCAGATCACCTTAAGGTCGTCACCAAAAGAATACTATGGCTGCTCGGCCCCTTTTTCTACAAGATATATGGCCTTGCATCTCGCATAACAATCCACACAAGGGGAAGAGAGCAAACATTCTAAGCAACGCAAGTTTGAAGTTGTTTTGTCAACTATGAAGAGCAGGAACTTACCCTTGACGTCTTGGAGAATCTCTGAGTAGATCAAAGTAAGCTTGGGTATTCAATACACGCTCTTGATCAAAGTGGAGTACAAAAACGGAGACGACATATCTCCATTTATAGAGGAGCACGTCCTTCAATTTCGACTCTCAATCGCATTCGATTTTCATCTGCAAACATGTTTCTATCCTCAAGATGATAATCATTGAGATGGTGACAAGCTTATTCGAACTAGGAAAGACGTCTTTGAGGAGTTATGTGGTTCACACGATCTCAATTTTCATCTGCAAACATGTATCTATCCTCAAGATGATAATCATCGAGATGGTGACAAGCTTGTTCGAACTAGGAAAGACGTCTCTGAGGAGTTATGTGGTTCACACGATCTCATCAAGGCTACAAGTTTTTTTTTGGCCATGACAACAAGTTCCTGTTGAGCATTATCATGCGAGCTGAACAGCAGAGTTCACATGCGAAAAGGACTTCGCATGGAACCAAGACAACTCTTCTCATGGAAATAAAAAAAATGGCTTCGCACGGAAGTGTAAGCCCTAAGGCAAGGCGGAATTCCTAAGGCGAGGCAAGATGGCTCCGCGTAGAAGACTTCGCGAAGAAGCAAGACGCGGAGTCCGCATGCACGCGAAGTTCGCATGCACGTGGAGTTGGATTTACAGAAACCACCTACTCCCCTACCGAGGACCACGGCCAAAATAATTCAAGCCTCTTGGTCACACTAATACTTCATCTGTTTCAGGTGCCCAAATCAAATCAACAGACACTCTACCAAATTGGGTGCCCAAAAGAAATACAGTTGATGGATTCAAAAATGTATCTGTCAAACTCAAAAGTACGTACAAAACCACAAACCCCAAATTCAATGAACTACGGTCGGTTTGATCCCGCAAAGGGGTACGTAGGCAATCTAGTGACCCACTAGATGCAACCATCATTCCAAAACAGAATCACTGACACCACCAGTCAAATTTGGCCAATCCAAATGACTCCGGTCAAATTCCCAAAAGCACCAGAAAATCAAATTCATTTCCAAATGTTCGAACTACATTGGTTTGATCCCTTCACAGGGTATGTAGGTATTCTGGATTTAAGTCTCGATACAACCGCATCTAAAACCAAATCCTTGGTTCTTTCCAAGCAAAATTCCCAAACTCATAACCAAATCTCTCGACAAGTCATTTACTTCGTAGAAACATCAAAAGCCATAAAACTTAAACTACGAGTGACTTGATCCCTCCCGGGGTACGTAGGCAACTTGTAAAAAAAAAACCGGTGCAGTCGCAGTTCCCCTCAAACACACGCATTCCTCACTTGTTACTTTGTAATAAGAATAAAAGGGTCTTCCCTTGAAAACAAAGGTTGTAAGTAAGGAATTTACTTTATTCTCAATGGGTCGAACCAGACATAATTAAAACTCTATTTTAATTAATAAGATATAGTGCAATTGTGTTGGGTATATGTATTTACAATTTTTGCTCAACATAGTTTTTGAAGACTCTGCTGGGGACTCATTTTCCTTTTCTTCTCTTTTATGAAGTTACTAACTTGTTGTGTGTGTTTTTGAAGAAAAAATAAATCAATGGCACTACAAGTAACCGTTTTATTCCACAAGCTCCCAGCAACTGTTGCTCACTCGAACTGAACTGGTCATCGGGTGTCATTTGTGATTGGCCATGTTCCTGTCACTTGTACAAAGGCAAAGCTTGAAGCAAAACAAGGCAAGCTAGGTGTAAGTGCTGTGAAGACTCAGACTTTCAAAGCTGCTTCCAAAAATGCTTTGAGAAATCAGAGGAAGTGAGTTGCAAGAGCTCAAAGGAAGAGAAACGCCCAAGCTAAGTTAATTAAAGCCATCCTGGAAGAGATTGCTAAGCCAAAACCTAATAAGGATGGAATAAAGATCCCCTCAAGGAAGGTGAAGACTCCCATGCAAGCCCATATTATGGTTGGTACCATGCGGGTCAACCTACCAAGTGTAGAAACCGTAATGGTGACTTCCACCAAGGGAGGTGAAGAAGATAACAAAGAAGGTGAACATGAAACTCAACTTCCCCTCGAGGGCTCACAAAGATCCACAATGTACTCACAGAAAATAACATCTCAAGCTAGCCAAGCACTTGACCCAAAGAAGCTAGCAGAGGAGATCTCGAAAGCTCTTGATGCACCAGTAAGAGGTCCAGGGAGGCCGAGGGGATCCAAGACTAGAGAATATCCTGTTTATGGAGATGATTCCTACACATGACCAATTACTCACAACATAGCTAGAAGAATGATGCTTGATACGGCATCAACAAGTACTATGTCAGAAGAAGGATATACGTCTTTGAAGGATAATCCTTTATTTGTCTCGTGGAAGGGTAATCCCTTATATGAGACCTCGTCCCCAACTGAAGGTTCCTTACATGCTTTGATACCTCAATCAATTACTAGGTCAAGCGAGAGCTGTGACTCTAATTATGGCAATGTTCAAGTTCTTATGGCAAACTCGTCAAGCCCAAAAGAGCAACTAAAACAATAGATGGATGAGCTGACCAAGAAGTTAGCTCAACTTGAACACAATGCTCTACAAAGGCAAATAGAAAGAGAAGTAGAAGCTAAGAGGATAGCAGATATTGAGAACGAGTTGAGGAGTTAATTGGCTGAAAAAGAAGCCGAAGTTGCTGAGCTTATAGCAAAATGTGCTGCACTCATGGAAAAGAAAGGGCAGGAGGGTCCTGAACCTTCATTTGCTAAAGATAACGAGAATTCGTTCTCACCTGAAGGGATTAAGAACATGAAAGCTGAAGGGATTAGAGACTTCCAGATGTCTTTGTCTACACCAGTCCTTGGATACCGTAAACCATATCCGGACCACTATGATGCGATACCCTTCCCTAAGGGATATCAAAGGCCAACGTTCGACAAGTTTGATGGAATAAATAGTTCCCCCCGAGAGCATTCAGCTCACTTTTATTCAGCTTGTGGCGAGACTTCACAAATTGATGCCTTTTTGGTCAGACAGTTTGTACAATCCCTCAAAGGTGCTGCATTTACGTGGTACATTCAGCTAGAGCCAGGTTCCATTCAAACATGAGATGATATGCAAAGAACATTTTTGGCACAGTTTGTCAGTTCTAAGAAGAAAGTCTTAATTATTGACTTGGCAGACACAAGACAAAAAGTTGGAGAAGTTCTACCGAATTCATCACAAGGTGGAGAAGTCTCAATCTTCAATGTCCTGACAAGTTATCTGAGACCTCTGCTATTCAAATATGTGCTAATAACCTCCTCCCAGAGATCGCGACATATGTTGGCACAACAGAACCCCAAACTTTTGATGCATTGGTTTCCAAGGCAAGCAATGTGGAAAGGCAAATTGTTTGCCAAAAGTCGTCTGCAAAAATTCAAATTACGGATAAGAAAAATGATTCCAAGAAGTCGGTTGTCAAGAAAAGGGAAACAATGGCGACCTTTGTCAGGAATGAAAGAAAAAATGACACTGTCCAAAGTAATCAAAACAAAAATGACAATGTCAAAAGTAACAATGACAACAATAGAATGAAGAATGATCGACCTTGTAGACTCACACTCGGTGAAAGAAAAAATGTCACTTATTCATTTGATGATGATGACGTTGAGGTGATTTTCGATGAGCTCATTGCATCTGAAAGCATTAAGCTTCCTGAATCAAAATGACCTGCTAAAATGAACAAGACCAATGATCCTAAATATTGTCGGTATCACCGCATAGTAAGTCATACGCTGAAGGATTGCTATGTTCTTAAGGACTTAATTCAAGATATGATTAACAAAAAGGAGATCGTGACTACAACCGCAAATGTAACATTCAATTTCTAAATTTGCATCTAATTTCCAACTTGAAAGGTCTTCAACAAGTCGTTACTATTGTGCATCAAACTATTCACATTAGTAACGACTTGTTTTTGACAACTCTGTTTGAGTTGGATGTGATTTGATTTTTTTTATTTAAAAAAACAGATATATATATATATAATTATATTTTGATTTTTTTTCCCAAATTTTGTTCGTGGGCTTGGCGATATAAACATGTTTGCTTCGGTTTCTGTACTTCGAAAACTTTAATTGTGGAGAGAGACAGAGACAGGGAGAGAGAAAGAGAGTCTCTTAGGCGGTGGTTGCTGCGTTGTTTTGTTTATAAAAAAGAAAAGGGAAAATAAAATTGTGGAAGAAGGAGAAGCTAGAGAAAACGTAGACGCTAGACTGCTGTGTATACTAATGAAACAAAAGAAAAATATCGAAAGGGGTTTCGTGGAAAACTTGTGCTGAGGGACCTCCTCTTCACGTAATCGCTTTCGATCATCTTTCTTGCCTCTCTCACTTCAAACCCTTTCGTGTCATAATCGTTTGATCTTATTAGTTTCTCGATTTGGGTTTCGGTTTTTTACTTGGTTTTCTGGGTGGGGATTGCGAAGGATTTAAGGGTTTTTGAGAAACTTTCCAGGGATTTGGGTTTGCAGATATTGTGGGTCCTTTTATTTTCATTTTTCGGTGTCGTTGTTTGTTTAACTCTTGGAATTGGGGCTCCTCTCTGGGATTCAATTCATTGTCAGCTGCTGTTGGACGGATCGAAGTTGTTGCTGTTGGGGACAATTCTACTGGTTATTATTTGGTTTGGGTTATTGTTTCTTTATAAGTTCTGGGTAATCATTGGTGTTTCGTTCGAATACAAGGTGGGTTGCCCAGAATTGTGTCAAGTTTGCGAAGCTCGGCGGTGGGTTTGTGAATTTTGATTTGGGTCAGATATTTTAGAGGGGTTGAATTGAAGTGGTTGGTTGTGGTTGTGGGGGAAGAAATTACTTTATCTGACTAAGGTGGTAGTGGCTGTTTGATAGTGTTGCCTGCGGGCGCTTGTGGTGGGGATTTGGATAAGATGAGTTCAAGTAGCACTGGAGATTCGGTTCATGAGGGTAAGCTTTTGGTGCATATTGCTGAAAATGGTCACTCATTTGAGCTTGATTGTGAAGAAACCACATCTGTAGAGGCAGTTATGCGGTATATTGAATCACTGTCTGGTATCAGTATGAATGACCAGCTTGTTCTGTGTTTGGATATGAAGCTTGAGCCACAGCGGCCACTTTCTGCTTATAAGCTTCCAGCTGATGGCCAGGAAGTGTTCATATTCAATAAAGCAAGGCTGCAACCAAATTCTTCCCCTCCTCCTGTTGAGCATGTTGATATTCTTGACATCGCTGAACCCCGATCACCCTCGGCTTCACATGATCGTCATGCTCTGGATGACGCTTCAGATCCTGCTTTGAAAGCGTTACCTTCGTATGAAAGGGAATTCAGGTTTCATTACCACAAGGGTCATGCAATTTACAGTCGAACCCAAGTGAAATATGAGAATTGTGAAAGGCTTCTGAGGGAGCAAAAGGTTCAACAGAGGGCGGTGGAGGTTGCCAAGGGTAATTTGGATCAATATTATAGGATGATAAACCAGAACTATACAGAATTCATGAAGCGATATTCACAACAACATCGGATTCATTCTGATCTTTTGGTGAACCTTGGGAGGGATGTAGAAAAACTGAGATCCATCAAACTTCATCCTGCATTACAAACTGTTAACCGTAAATGCTTATCGGATTTTGTAAAGGAAGAGAATCTGAGGAAAGTGGGGGAGAATTGTACCAGTTCCCATAAACAGTTTGAGAATAAGGTTTCACAGTTCAAGCACATGTTTAGTGAGGTGAAGCGAAAAGTTGAGGAACTGTTTTCTAACACGGCATCTTTGCCTATGAGGAATTTGGAATTGACAATTAACGAGCACCAACGATATCTTAATGAGCAGAAGAGTATAATGCAGTCATTGAGGTTAGTTTCCTTTCAAATATTGCCAAATATTGTCTTTCTGGTTGTCTGTCTGCATCCAATTTCTTTTTATGAATTGTTGGGAGATCCATAAATTGTTTCGGGTCTAAGTCTTTGAATTTTACAGTGGTCCAGCAACATTGTTCCATGAGTTATGCAAGTTTATGTCTTATGCTGTGTATGTCAGGTTTATAACTTTAAGGGGGTATTCTAGATTTAGTTTGGAAGTTCACACATGAGGATTACTTTTCTGTTATCCTTGCAGACACGGACATTGGTTTAATTTACTATGATTTTTCTGGTTTTGTAGTCATGTTTTGTTGCCTGCAAGATATGTACTGCTTCTTCACTGTATGAAGACATGCAAGTTCAATCCTTCTCCTTTCAGGGCCTACCCGAAAGAGATTTTGCCTACCCGAAAGAGATTTTGTTATTTCTGCTTTTGTTCGTCATATGATGTGGATGCTTATTTAAAGAACCAGATTGAAGAGTATACATTATTTTTTGTTGAAGCTAGATTTTATTAGGAGTTCCGCTATATAAATTGCTTAGATGCCTACTTAGGGTAGTGTGATGTAAGCAAGGAAGATAAATTGAAAAGAAGGGGGGGGTACTGAAGACACGAATCCCACCTATCTGAGAATTTGTTGAAGCTAGATAATGGGCTTATGTTGTAGGTACAGAGATTTTATTAGGAGTTCCGCTATATAAATTGCTTAGATGCCTACTTAGGGTAGTGTGATGTAAGCAAGGAAGATAAATTGAAAAGAAAGGGGGGGGGGGGGGGGTAGTGAAGATACGAATCCCAGCTATATGAGCATTTGTGGGTTTTGTATTTTTTATTACCAGTTTGGACCTGAATAGTACGGTTCATGTGTTGCTTCCAAAATCAGAAGGCTGGGTTTTTTCCGAAATTAAACTTTGAAACATTCCTGGAATGTAATGCATTCAATTCTTATGATGTTTCAAGAAATGAGATGACACAACATAGATTCTTGAACAAAAGGAACCTTTAAAAAGATTTGTCTTTTCCGTTCACGTTTTTAAAGCTCAAGGCTCACACTATTAAAGCTTGAGGAAAGCGATAATGTGAATGGAAGATAGTTATCTTTTTCTGATTTGTATCAGATAAGCGAAGGTTGATGATCGAACCTCTGCATTCTTTGTTATTGTAGAAGATCACAGTCATCTGTTAGTATTTTTTTTTTTAAATTTTTGGTGGTCTTCTTAAATTTTTATCCTTCCCTTGTTTTTCTGTAAGAAATTCCTTGTGTGTTTATATCTTTGAGACAGATATCAACACTGAGAGAAGGATAATAAATTGTCATACTATTTACTGTTGTGGACTTGTGGAGCCTGATCAGAATAGAACCGGATCATATGCCGTCAACTAAAGAATGTGTTTGGGATATAGCTAAAACTACTATTTAGTGGGGTTGACTTGAGAGTTCGTATAACATATGTGTCTTTATCTCGGCTACTGACGTGAAATACATAAATATTTGACTTGAATTTTTTGAATGTCGTTTATATGGTTAACGATTTTCGTCTATGCAGCAAAGATGTGAATACCGTCAAGAAGCTTGTAGATGATTGCTTGTCTTCTCAAATGTCTTCCTCACTTCGTCCTCATGATGCGGTTTCAGCCTTGGGCCCTATGTATGATGTCCATGACAAAAATCACCTGCCTAGGATGCAGGCTTGTGATAATGCAATTTCCAAGCTACTTGACTTTTGCAAGGATAAAAAGAATGAAATGAACATGTTTCTTCATAATTATATGCAAAAGATAACATATATCTCTTATATCATCAAAGATGCGAAGTTACAGTTTCCTGTTTTTAAAGAGGCAATGGTGCGCCAGGATGATTTGTTTTTTGAAATCAAGTTGGTTCGCCGGATTGGCCCAGCATATAGAGCCTGTCTAGCAGAGATAGTAAGAAGAAAGGCTTCCCTAAAGCTCTACATGGGCATGGCTGGACAATTAGCTGAGAGGCTTGCAACAAAGAGGGAGGCTGAGGTCAGGAGACGGGAAGAGTTTCTGAAAGGTCATAGTTCGTTCATACCCAGGGATGTATTAGCATCTATGGGTTTATATGATACCCCCAATCAGTGTGATGTCAATATAGCTCCCTTTGATACTGGTTTGCTTGATGTTGACATTTCAGACCTGGACCGTTATGCACCTGAGTACCTGGCAGGACTGTCTTCTAAGGGTTCTTGTAGAGGTTCATTTTCTATGTCTAATGAGAGCAGTCATTCTGCAGAGGCTGAGGAGCTTACATTAGATAACCTTGAGAAATGTGACTCTGAGGAGCTACTTGAAGGCTGTGAATTAGTAGAGATTGCTGGAACTAGTAAGTTGGAAGTTGAGAATGCAAAACTGAAAGCTGAACTGGCTTCTGCAATAGCTTTGATTTGTTCATTCTGGCCTGACGCGGACTTTGAATCATTGGATGACAGTAAAACGGATAATTTATTGAAGGATGCTGCAGCGAAAACAGCTGAAGCCTTGCACCTCAAAGATGAGTATGGAAAGCATTTGCAATCTATGCTTAGGACGAAGCAGCTGCAGTGTCTTTCGTATAAGAA
The DNA here is from genome assembly GCA_034370585.1 of Fragaria x ananassa. Classification (NCBI taxonomy): domain Eukaryota; kingdom Viridiplantae; phylum Streptophyta; class Magnoliopsida; order Rosales; family Rosaceae; genus Fragaria; species Fragaria x ananassa. Next base: position 8,522,025 of record CP139760.1, read on the forward strand.
ACGCATTCAAGAATTGGAACAGAGACTATCTGATCAGTATTTGCAAGGTCAGAAGCTTTCAAATGATAAGGATGCCTCTGATTTTACCCTTTTGTCTGATAAGGTTGATAACTGCAAGCAAGTATTAGGTAGTGGAGAAGCCCGCACGCTTTGCTTATCTAATACTGAGCCCATGGATGAGGTCTCATGCATCTCAAATTCTTTGGATGCCAAATTGGGTCTTTTCAATGCACGAGCTAATAAAATGCGAGATGGGGCTGATGAAAATATGATGGACTGTTGTGCAGTACATAATCATCAACTGGATTCATCAATGCAAGAGCTAAGTCGTGAAGAACTGCTAGGCAGTGGTAAAGATGGCAAAGAAAAAATAATGGGGCAGCTGGGCATGTCATTGACACACAGTTCTACTGCTGAAAGCATGCCTGAACATCTGAATGTGTCTCCTAGCGAAACAGCAGTTGACCCAGGCTTTGGCACTAGAGTCAGTACTGAGCTGTTGTTGGAATTGGAAACTCTACTGAAAAACAAGTCAAACCAGTTGAATGAAACAGAAATCAAGCTTAAAACTGCTATGGAGGATGTGGCCATGCTTAAGCGGGAATTGGACACAAATAGGAAGCTCCTTGATGAATCTCAGGTATTGTAACATCTTACTACTCTTAATTTCTTCCTTTGCAATTTCAATCCTTCTCACTGTCTCTTTGTCTGTTGAAACATATTCTGTGGTTAAGCATATTTGCTTGGATGTCACGGCTTCTTCCCCTTTATTTCTACGTTGTTTCATTCTTGTGAGTTTGGAGTTGTAACGATTTTTGTTTTCTTTACTGATTCGATTTGATAACATTTCTATAGTTGAGACTACAAGGCACCTGTGTTTTTTTTTTGTTTTGGTTGTTTAGTAAGTGTCATTTAATACCATTCACTTGCTAGTTTCACTTGCCCTATGCTATGCTATGGTTGAAAGTGCTAGATTATGTTACCTGTGCTTTTTTGCCCAGAAAGAGGAACTTGCATTTATGCGTATGTATATATATTTTTTTTTTTTTGAAAAGTTATGCATATGTATACTGCCTCAGAGTATCGAGGGTGAGGGTTGATTGATCATTATTCATAGTTTCATATACAAGTATTCATTGATTAAAATAGTTTTTAAAGCGTTTCACAACGGAAAAGAAATAGAGAACATTATAACCTATATCTGGTATTTTGAGTCTGGACGCTTACGACATAAATATTTGAACACTGTTTCTCATTTACAGACACTATTATCCAATAAAATTTGGCAGAGTAGTTGTAGCAAATGGCCTCGAGTTTTCGTAGAAGAAACATGGCCCTAGTGTAAGACATTTTATACACCTTGTCTGATGGAACTTCGTGGCCATTCAAAAACTTAATAGTATGAGGTCTTGAAAACTTAGACTCGACAGAAATTAATGAGTAGCCGACTTACACTGTTTGTTTTGTACTCTTGTCATAACAATCCTCAATTTTCTTCTTGGTTGGTGAAATCATCAATTTCATCTTTTCTCTTTAATTGGATGAACGCCTGCCCTAGTGTCTGGTTTAGTTATCAATGCTTCTGTTAATCACTTGCACTTTGTCTTGTAGTTTTATCACTTGATGATAACCTTTATGTTCTGATTATCTATTTATTGTTGTACGTGCCAGATGAATTGTGCTCACTTGGAGAACTGTTTGCATGAAGCAAGAGAGGAAGCTCAAACTCATCTTTGTGCCGCTGATCGTAGGGCCTCAGAGTACAGTGCCCTGCGAGCATCTGCTGTGAAAATGCGTGGCCTTTTTGAAAGGCTTCGCAGCTGTGTGAATGCGCAGGGAATGACTAGTTTCATTGAGTCTTTGCGTGGTTTGGCACAATCTCTGGGAAAGTAAGTTCTGCCATGCACAAGTTTTATCTCCCTTTAACAAATTCTATTACTATCAGTTTTGCTTTGTCCAACAATACATATCCTCTGACCTTTCTCTGCCTTCTGAAGGTTTTTTTAACCCTGTTGCATTTTTTTTAAACTGAAGGAAATGAAAAGAATATCTAACTTCTGTCCCATGAATATTTAGCTGTATTGTTGACAATGGAGGTGGTTTTGGCTTTGTTATGTTTCAGCTCTATTAATGACAATGAAGATGATGGTACCCTTGAGTTTCGGAAGTGTATCCGGGTCCTCGCTGATAGAGTTGGTTTCTTGTCAAGGCACCGTGAAGAGCTGCTCGACAAGTATCCAAAGGTCGAAGCTGCAAATGAACAGCTTAGAAAAGAATTGGAAGAGAAGAAGGATCTGGTTAAAACATTGTACACAAAGCATCAACTTGAGAAGCAGGTAACTTAAATTTTGAATAGTGTAATTTTCTTATAATAATAAGAATTGTAAAAACCCCCCCATTTGGTTAGATTGGAAGTGATAGACCCTTTGGTTTACATGGTTTATCATGAACTCACATTTGATCAACTTTTAGTTGGGTTCTGTTGCATGCTTTGTCTGACTATGTAATATATACATATCTGTAAAATTGTTACTTCTTACTGAATGGTATGTTAACAAGTGGTGTTCTACTTCCAATATTTCTGCAGGCAAACAAGGAGAAGATTTCTTTTGGCCGTATGGAAGTCCATGAGATAGCTGCATTTGTTCTCAACACCACTGGGCATTACGAGGCGATCAATCGAAATTGCTCTAACTACTATCTCTCTGCTGAATCTGTTGCCCTATTTACAGATCATCTCCCACGTCAACCTAACTATATTGTTGGACAAATTGTGCATATTGAACGCCAGATTGTGAAACCATCGACTATTCCAATTCGGCTTGAGCATGAGCTAACATCTGACACAGGAACTGACCAGTTGGCGTTGAATTCAGGATCGAACCCATACTGTCTCCCTATTGGGTGTGAATACTTCGTAGTGACAGTAGCCATGTTACCTGACACCATTCATTCACCACCTCCTTCCTGATCCCTGTTTTAGGCAGATTGACGTGATGGAAGAATTTCAAGTGTACATATATAATCATTGCATTTAACAGAGTATTCCCTTTCCTTTTTCTGGGAATAGAATTGTCTTCGCTCCCACTGTTGCCCGTATGTACATAATCTCAATGAACTAGTAAATAATGTAAATATTATTCAGCTTCAAGATCGTTACCTACTGTAAGTATGCTCGTTAGTTCACTCCGGGTAATCTAACAGACGTACGTTCTTCAGCACACTATATATGAAGCAATACATTGCTTCAGTGGATTTTATACTTGTTGCAAGCTCTTGATTATAGCCCAAATTTCTACACGCGTTGCATTTCTAATCCAGATGCTAAAGGAATGCATAGTATCTAGGAACTTTTTTTATTTTTAGTTTTTGATATGCTGTGCAAGATGATATATTTTTTTTTTCTAAGCATGTACATCAATAATTGTCTTTGGTCAGATATATGACCACAGGTTACCAAACTAAGTTACAAGCAACCATTACTGCATTCAAATGAGCTCGCCAATTGGAGCCTAAAAATCAAATCACTGAAACCTCACGAGTCACGACCTAACTCCCTTTCACAGTAAAACTACTCGCCTAGACACTGAATTGGTGTATAGCTAGAATAACGAGTAGGAACTAAGTTGATAAAGACCGTAGTGATAGGAGCATAAAATGTGACATTCTTAATGTGTTATTACTTCAATTTGTACTTTGATTATCTCTTATTGTCGTAGAATAGAGTCATAATGTAGAGTCGAAAGTTTTTGGTAGACTTGTGTGTAAAACATGTTAAACATAGAGGAACGATATAAAAATTTGTCAAAAGCCGATTTGTGGAACCTTAGAGATGTTCTTATGATTCTGTAAAGCTTTTACATTGTCACAAATTGAGTTAACTCTCTGATACTTAGGTGACATGTAGAAGAGTTCATGGGAGAAAGAATCAGGAGAATTGGAGTTATGCCGGAATCATTGCCGGAAGGTCAGACTGCCAGAATAGAGTAACCTACTGCCTGCCGAGGGAAATGTTCCTGATGGACCTCGGGAAGCAAAGCAGCTGATCCATGAAGTCTAGTCCATGAAAGGAGAGGTCCAAACCAAGTCCAATATGGAGAAGAAGACCTGAATTCGGCAGAATATCAAGGAATGTCCAAGTCTTGAAATTCCTAATTAATTTCGGGAAAATTCTTGTGCACGTCTCACAACTTCAACGGGCTCTCCAGGATAGCTCACAATGAATCAGAAAACGTGCTAGATATGGATAGAGAGCTACATGAGTCTAGTTTCCAAATCAATTGAAATCACCTCAATATCTATTTTTTAGAGGGAGTTATGACGAAATCATCAGACAGAGGTCATTGGGCCGAATTGAGAAAAAAAAAACTAGGGAAACCTAAACCAACTCGGTTTTCACTTGTGTGGCCGGCCTCTCTAGGGTCTTTCTTCTATATAAAGCATGACTTCAAAGGCAGAAGGGGATCATCTCTACCCTTGCAATTACATAGCCGAAACTCTACCAAACCCTATACAGAAAATTACTTAGCCGATTCATCCACCACAAACCATAAGAATCACTCCATCCTTCCACCGATTTTCCACACACTTGCTGAATCTTCAAAGGTTGTAAAAGTGTGATTTTCTCATGGCCTCTTGTATTATTTTCTGTTTAGTTTCGAACTCTATTGTAATATACTTTTCGATTTTGGTTTTATTTATCAAACATGGTTTTCGGATTTCTTTGTGATCTTTGATTGTTCTATGTTTTGATTTGTAACTTCTTAAATATATGATGATTTCGTGATTTAGGTTTTGGGGCAGTAGCATTTTCTTATGTGTTTTTGATTTCTAATTGATTAATTGTCATGAATTCATGCATCTAAATCAATCCTTGAGGATGCCTCGGCCATGGTTGTCCTTAAGGTGCGGTTTCATCTACCATAATAATTTTGGATCGATTCATACGCAAAGTTGTCTTGGTCTTTGTTATTAACTTAGGGCGGATTTAATTCTGATAATTTGCATCCTAATAGGATGAGTGACGCCATGCCTTAGATCATGTTTCCGATTGATTCATGTGCTAAAGTGTTTTCTTGTTTAATCTCTACACGATGTGTTTTTAAATGAGTTAGCATTCATGTTTAGGATCAAGCACAAAGATGGTTCTAAATACTTGAGGAGTCTTAACAATTAGATAACCAGCTCTAATTAGAATCGGAGTTGGTTAGAGTCGAGGACAATTTGAACGTTGTTGCCCGGCCTTGCATGAAGTTGTTATGTGTTCTAGATGGTTTTTCTTGTTACGTGTTGCATGAGTATGATGATCACTTGTATATAATAATCTTAGGTTTAATTTTCAATAGGTTATTCGTTAGAATTAATCAATTTTAAACCCCCAATATTTCGATGTATATATGTGAATACTTGTTTAGAAGTTGTTTGGTTTCTCTACTTTCGATCGCCCTTTGGTTTTCCCAGCTAGAACAATCCCTACTTGTCCATATTACTATGATTGCAGGGTAATTAAATTGAAGTTGTTTGACCTCAGTTACGCGACACGTCACGTAGTCCATTATCTTCGGAAAAAAAATACTGATATATATTTGACATGGTTAGAACCAAACCCATTATCTTCGGAAAAAAAAAAAGAGACTGAAATCTGTTTGACATGGTTTGAACCAAATGAAAACTAGATGGGGAGAAAATCTGCTGTCCCCGGCCATTTCCCTATCCCCTTACATGTCTCCCTTTTAAATTTCAACATGTGGCATTTGTATCCTGATCAGCTTTAACATCCTCTAACCTTGTTAACCTCTGTTAACCTATTCAAACTCTAACCCAAATCTAACCCTAACTCAACTCTAACTCATCTCTAATTTATAATTTTATTATTATATTTACAAAACTACCAAATCAAAGAACGACTCTTCTTTTTCTTCTCTTTCATCTTCTCTTATATCTTCTTTTTCTCTTCCATCTTCTTCATCTTTGATTGTCTATTGTTCTTCTTCGTTGTGTTTTTTGTTCTTTGTAGAAGCCAAAGTTGATAATCAGGAGAGCAATGATGATTAGTAAGACATACCTAGTATTGGATTTCTATTTGGTTCCGTAAGGGTTTTTGCAGATTCTTGCACAAAGAATGGATTCAAATTTGTTTATGCAATGTCAGAGCCCTCCAAACAAATAAGAGTCATAAGAAAGGCGATCAAGCAAACTAAATGAAGAGCCTAGCTATAATGGCTTTGGATTTGTGATTCAGCGCATAAAATGGTTTTGGATTCTGTGGTTCTGTCCTAATTTGTGTCTCAAATCCCTGCATATTTTGATGTATCTATGAAATGTAAATCTGAGTAATTTATTTACGCGTATATTGATTCAACTAGCACAGTCTGCAATTGCTTTAGTATACTACTGAGACATAAGAATCCACTTAATGAGAACTAAAATTGATCCATTTATGAGATTGAGCAAAAAAAACAATATCACAAAGCTATACAACCATTTGAATTTAGCATCACTAAAGATGTATCAAAACAAAAACATGACAATTGAAAGGTTCATATCATGTCTTTGCATAGCATCTTTTTACTGTCCAAAAAAAAAAATAGAGAACTTCAACATTCATCATCTCATGGATCATTCCACTTTGATTTCATAGTTCATCTTGGGGTTTATGAATTTCTGTAAATCAAGTCTAGTCCGTCTTCAATAGAAACTGTGTCTGCATTCACACAATGTACTTTCGTGAAATTTTATAGAATCGATTAATTTAGCACAAGCTATTTCTATATATAGGGAATACATGTACGAGTCAAACGAAATATATCATGAACATAATGTAATTCATAAAACAAATTATCAGCAAAATCTTTGTTGTAAGATTTTGCTGATAATTCGGTCTAGAACATTGCTGGTAATATATTCCAACATTGGAGCCTCCTAAGTTCTACAAAGTACCACACAAAAAACCATACAATAAAAGTAATAATCATTAATCAAGCATACCAGAAATGTATCACATAACATAAAGACATTTAGGTAGGGATACTTGAAGAAACCTGGACATGTTGAAATGGTGGTATAAATTACACTTAAGGAGGCAAAACAGGTCATGTGAATTGCATTTGTGGACGTAAACCATTTGTCCTTTGAATTACATTATTCATATGAAGAACCTAGTGTATTAAAGGATGAACAAGTAATAATATTATTCATTATGATGCATAGCTCCAACAAGCATACAACAATCAAACTAAAGAAATGTCACCTCTGAAAATTGAGCACCAGGATTTTGCTTCATGTACTGCTCCAGTCCAGCATGCATGGTAGATTGAGGTTGCTGGTGCAAATATTTTTAGATCAACACATAAAAGACTAAGAAAGTATAAATCGATGGAACTTTTAACAAAAATTTATAATACCTAAAAGTGTAATTGCTGAGATAAAACTCTATGTTTATTGCATATGACCATACTAGACTTTGTAACATTGACCTCCTGGTATTTGAGTAAGGTGAATGAATAAGTATATAAAACAATAAAAGAACACATATTCAATAGGTTAGTCAAAAAATAAAAAGACTGATACCTGCTCATTTAGCAGATTTTGTGAAGAATGTGTTAGCCGTTCCATTTCTTGTGTCAAATGGAGTTGAACTTGTGTAAGTGGAACACATGTGGAGGTCACATTTAAACAATCTAATTCTGGTTCCCTATGGTGTCTAAATGAAGTATCTACTTCCTTCCTATGTCTTTTGTTTCCTAAGAGCTTTTCCAGAGCATTCTTTGGCCTAATAGAATCTCCTTACGGACAATTCTTTCTTTAATCTTGATTCCTTTCATCCTATGCTCATCAAAATCATCAGAAACCTCAGGTGCACTATTATTGATCGATGAGGTAACTTGAGGTGCTTCTTGATTGGTCTTCTTCTTTAAAGATGCCTTAACATCGGAAAATCTCTTGTGAAGGGCCACTGAAGCAATTTCATTGGCTTCATTAGATTCTGCAGCAATTGTTGCAAGTTCAGTATGTAGTCGAGCTAAGTCTCTGTAACGCCTTGTTATTTTTGCCTTTGGATCATCATCATTCGGATTTGGACAAAACACCTCTGGCATTTGATCTCTAATATCTTTTCTCCATCTCTTTGAGACGTATTGGCTAGGAATGGTCTTGACATTATTTGCTAACAAAACCTTTAAAGCATGTGAACACAAAATCCCAGCAAACTCAAACTTCTTACAGCTGCGTGTGATATTATTATCGACTGAGTCATATGTTACAATATGCTGGAAATGCTTTCTATGAGCGGTAACTTCATATATGCGCATCATTCCAATATCACTAAATAACTTTAAGATGCAATCATGAGCTTTACATAACTCAACTTGGAACCATTTAAACATTGCTGGTGTGTACACCTTTGTTGCATTCTTTAATATTTTCACTGGGAATGGTAGTGCAAGGGTGGTATGAATTGCTTTAAAATCAGCTACTAACTCATTATAACGACGATCATCAACCAATCTGTGGAAATGACGAAAAAACGCAGCAAATCATACTTGTAACTGACACACTTCTTAATAGAACTATTCATGCTTTCACTACGTTGTGTGGTAGTTATGTATGCAAAAAATGTTTCTCGCCCATAAACTAAAACCCATTTCTTCTTCAAATCAAACAATCGGCTTAACCATGTATTTTCTTGGAGATTGTATTTTCCAAGCATCTTATTCCAAGCAATTAAGAAGTCTTCAACATCTTCACAATCATATATGATACCACTAAAGTCTTCAGCAAAATCCTTAAACTTCTCAAAGACACTTTTAAGATGCTTAGCAGCGTTTTGATATATGTGCCATATGCATAGTCGATGATGTGTTTCTGGCCATTGGGAAGCTAAAGCTTTAGCCATTGCAGGATCTTGATCAGTCAATATACTTTTTGGTGTCTTCCCAGACATTGTATTTGCAAAAGTATCAAACAACCATATGAAAGTTTTAGCAGTCTCATCATATAACAATGCAACACCAAATATGAGTGTTTGCTTATGATTATTGACACCAACAAACAACGTAAATGGCCTTCCTTCTTTGTTTTTCCTTTAGGTGGTATCAAAACATACTACATCACCAAAGTAATCATAGTCTCCCTTCATCTTTGCATCAGCCTAGAAAATATTGGTTATTAGATCATCTGCATCAACTTGTATAACATAAGAAAAACCGGGATTATCATATTGCATTCTTTGTAGATATTCCAATACACCTCCTGTATCCCCCGACTTCATTTCTCTTGTTCGCTTTGAACGTAAATAGTTCCTATAATCTTCTGAAATAAATCCTAGATTCTCACGCCCACCAGCTTGTCGACTCAATAGCTCAAGAGTTTCTTTTGGATCGAGTCCTGCATCTTCAACCATATCAGCTTGAACATTTTGAGCAAGAGAGATGTTTTTGTGAGACTGAAAACGATGGGTCTTACTAGGAGTTAAAGTCACATGAGTATGATCAACAACAAATTCCACAACACTATACTTTCTAGACGACATATCATACCTAATTTTCATCCTTGCTCCACAACCAAATCTTGTCTCAGCACGATGAAATTTGACATACACGCTTCGCTTGTCTTTTCTACGTTTACCTTCAGCCGAGCAAACAAAAAGTATGTCCTTCAATAAGCCACTGGATGATGTATGTGCTTTACTTAATCTAGTACCGAAAGCAAATCTATATGCATATCGATTGTAGAAAGCAAGTGCATCTTTTTCTGTTTCAAACTCCATACCAACTACAGGGATCAATTCTTGACACATTCTGGAATGAATTAATTTAGCATTTTCACTTGGTCTTCTGACTACTTCTGTCACACTCTGACTCTTAAATTTGTTTACCTTATTTACTAGCACATGCAATGTTAATAAGAGTTATATCGTCTTCGTAAATAAGTTCATAATTACAAAGGTCCCTAGAAGGGTGTTGAGGGATAATTATTTCAGAGGAATTATTCGTAATAAAAAAAATTATCGATGGTAAAATGGTAAATTTTAGCTAATAAAAATGTAAGTTTCATTACGGTATTATTTTGGGGTGTTAAATTTTAGAGTTTGGGTTATAGGTGGGGGATTAGACCGGTTGGGCCAAGCCCAATTCTTTTTCCCTTCTCTCTCTTCTCTCTCCTCCCTCCCATTCTCTCTTCCTCTCCCTCTGCCCAAAAAAGTTTCCCGAGCCCGACCCAGCCTCCTTCCTGGACCGGTGGCAGCTTCCCTAGCGCCGCCGTGAAGGAGCAATCATGCCAAGAATTTATGGTTGCCTGTAGCTCTCCCTCACCGGAACTCACTCCTCCGGCCACCATAGCTAGCAATCCTTAGCTCATTGGAAAGCTTTCCTCCCGTGCTTCAATCCCTCGAAATGTTTCAGTTCGATTCGGCTTGGGTAAAGAGAAATCGGCGATGAAAATTCTAGGGCTTATTTTCCTATTTGGTTCAATATTTAACCAATCTAGGCTTGAAATTAGTGTTTGTGCTAGTTAGGAAAGTTGTAGAGGATTGAGAGGAAGGTGCTGTCAAATTTTTGTAAGCATTGGAGGTCGCCAGAGTCAGCCGCCGGCCGCCGCTGTTAAGGCAATTTTTATGGTTTTAGATGTATTTTCCGGAGGGGAGTTTAATGATGTGTAGTTTAGAATTTTTGGAGAAGTTTAAGATAAGTTTTGAATTTTTATAGGATTTGTGGTTTATGGTGGTTAATGAGTTAAATTGCAGTCGTGGGTTAAATATTGGTAGAACTGTGGAGGGTGATATTAAGGATATCGGTAATTGTGGAGAAGTATGGTTGACAGTGAATTTAAGAATAAAGATGTTAGGCATGGATGAGCATGCGAAGCTCACATTTAATTCTGCCAATTTTTATATAAACGTCAGTATTTTAGTTGAGGATTTAATTATGTTTTTGGATCAGGACGTGAGGAGGCTCGAGCAGAAGAGACCTCTGACCGGAATCAGGCTTAGGCCTAATTTTTTAGTGGACTTTTGTTTTAATTAAAATCCATGCAATTGATTACTGTTGAGTAATTTATTTTGTTGAAGCCTTTGACGTCATTTTTAAATAACGATTTTATTTATTGTGGAGAGTTACCGAAAATGGGATTTTCAGTAAATTATAAATATTTTATGAGGAGAGTATGTATATAAATGCTAGCTAGCCATATGTATCTGTCCACCTTAATGACATAGTATATAACTGCATTATGGTGTGACGTGAGCGATGGATGTAAGCATACCAGCCCTATATGAGTGTTTAATTCATATAGGGGGTATGAGCACATATTTATACACATGTATGTTTACCTTAATGAGGTAGTGTTGCACCGCATTAAGGCGTGACGTGAGCGTTTGACACAAGCGTAATAGCCCTATATAGATTATTTTAAATCTATTAATTTATATTAGGAGTATGGGCATGTGTAAATACATACATATAATGATATATATATTTTTGAGATAAAAGATTTCTCATTTGAAGCATGCATTCGATTTTTCTTTGGAAATTATTTTGGGAAAACATGTGTTAATGCTTATTTTTTTTATTTTATTTTTGTCCACTCACTCGAACATTTCCGGATGATTTCCCCTAGGCCATTCGTTTTAAAAATGTTCAGTCTGCAGAGTTCGGGTTGGATCTAGTAGGAGACGACGAGGCATAATTACCCATCTCTCAGCCACTTTTCACCAGTAGGTTACCTGCTTAACCTACTAGGGTATTTATCTCATTTCGTTGTTTTTAGTAACTCTGAATACTCTTGGGATTATTGTATAATATTTTCGGTGGTGTGTTAAGACCGGCGTTTTATTATCTGGATAATTATGGAATGAACTGAGGAATGAGATAATTGTTAAGAGGGTAGTTCTGTAATTTTCCAGGTTAGGGTTGTCCATTTACAATGGAGGTTTGCTGAGTTCTTCGATAAATTTTCCTTAGTTAGGGTTGTCCATTTATAAGCTTTCCAGCAAAACATGCTACTGCATTAGCTGAGTCACTGAAAACCTGTTACTACTTCTACTGAGATGTTAACATTTGCTACTACTTTCTACAGGAATGTTAACCCCTGCTACTACTTCTACCGGAATTAACTGCTACTACTACTGGGATGTTAACCCCTGCTACTACTTCTACTGGAATGTTAACCCCCTACTATTACTTTTACTAGAATTAACTGCTACTACATTAACTTATTGAAAACCTGCTACTGTATTCTATTTACTGAAAAATCTCAAAATGATAGACTTTTCTCTTCTAAAAACATATTTAATTAGTGTAGAATTAGTTTGGTAAATTAAATCATAACACATGTTATGTAAAAAATAGATTGTCCTTAATTGTTAAAAACTATCCTTGTTTGTTTAACACAAGTGAATTTATTTATGTTTCAAATTCTTTTAGAGGATGTATATGTGATTTGCTTAAAAAAAAAATACTGTTTTCAACGAGAAACTATTTTTCTAAAAAGAAAAGTAACAATTGGCTCTGGAAAGTTCCTATTCTTCTGGAATTGTAAACAGACTTTACAAACAGGTGCCTTAAGTCATACGGCATGAAGGGGAACCAAACAACACTAACCATGATGTACAGTCATTTGTACAGTGGGGAATCTTTCCGGATTCTTCATCAACACAAATTTCAGAATCCCAGTCTCCCAACATAATACAAGCTTTGGGTGACGGACAATAGTATGAAATAGCCAGCATTATTCACTGTGTACACTGAGGAGAAATTTGGAGGGTGCAGAGGAGTATATTCAGCTCGCATTAGGATTTGTTCTTTGGAGAAAAATGACTATCTACCTTGACTCTCACAATCTTCTGAAATGTTGAACAAGACTTTCGGAAGCGAGGGAAGAGAGGCGATGCGAGGGAGATGAAATAGCAATTCCCCAAAGGAGTCTTTTCTTGACATGCCTGGTGCCTTCTTCCCCCCAGAAACATCCTTCATATCCTCTTCAGGAGCCTGCATATGAGTTCCCGATGTACCACCAGGACTGTGGTTAAGCTGATTATCTCTTCCACCATCTGTGCCTTCAACTTCAACCTGTGAATTCTGCAGAGAAGCGGGGTCCTTCTGCAAAAGGCAACATAGAGAATTGACCCTGGACATGAGAGATGTCTCATGACTCTCATCTGCAGCAGTTAATTGAGTGTCACTCAACAGATACTGCGCAATGTCCTCCAAAATATCCTGGTATTCCGACTGTTGATCGGCAGAAGGCGGATTTCCAGAAGTCATTTGTTCTGAAATACAGTTCCCAATGTGACTCATAAAATCACTCATCGACATTGAAGGATGCAACCCAGGCACTTTTATCTGTTCCCAATTCCGTGGCCCTCTTGAATCAACAACTTCCGAATTGCCATGTCCTTCAATTGCACGAGCATCCATAACAAGTATGATAAAGGCAACCAGTGAGTCAGTGTCCACCAAACACATGCATTCATGCTTAATTTTAAATAAACGTCTCACTTTGTACAACCAAGCATAACAGTGTAATCCTAGCATAAAAGGCAGATCCCTTCAATCACTGCCCTAACCAGCTCCTACACAATCTTAATATAAAGCATGACTCCACAACTTTAAATGCAAGATTCTAACATGCACTCATAATCAAAATATTTAGCATTGATCTTGGGTGGCACACAAATAACATAACACAGAGACTAGTAACTATCTTGTTTTTTTTTTGGGGTCAACATCTTGTATCATCAATACAAGATATCATAACCAAAATATGTACAGATATTGATCAACATAAGAATTCAGCACACACACACACTAAATATATCAATGTCACAGACATTAGATATGCAAAGCCAGTCCAAATCATTAGTGCACAGAAGTTTTCTCTGTACAGTGACAGGAGCCCTATCAAACTGACAATCATCCAGCCATGAATCTATTGCAGCCTTTACTGTCATGCAAGTAATATATCATGCAATAACAAGGAAAACATGATCTAGCATACAATCACAGGCGGAGCTACATATAGGTCAAAGGAGTGACATGGCACCCCCCCCCCCCCCCCCCATAATTTTTTTTTTTTAAACTTGTGTATTATACTTGTGTTATTAAGAGGTTTAATATAATTGAAGTGGAAGCTTTGAGGTTTGGCCCCCCATTCCTTTCGCAATAAACAATAATTAAGCACCATTTATTGTTTGATTTATACAATTTATGTCTCCTACCTTAATCATCTCTTGCCATATACTCTATTCATAATCAATTCCATAATGAATAATTTGGTCTTTCTCACTATAATGTACAAATATGTTGTAATTGATGAACTAACATATTTCTCTCTCTCTCTCTCTCTCTCTCTCTCTCTCTCTCTATATATATATATATATATATATATATGAATTCCAGATAGGTTTAAAAAAGTAGAATTTTCTGACGTTGACAGACATTCCTTGCGGATTTTAACAGCCTATCTGGAATCTGAAATCTATGGATTCCTCAATTGTGAACTAAAAGCAGTATTAGTATCCTAAATAGATACCCAGGAAACCATCCCAATATAACCTATCTAATTTCACCATCAAGTACGTCATAAAAATTATAGAAACAAAGTGAGCAAATTTACAGAACATAGTACTTATATTTAAAGAAACAGGAATTAAAGGTAACCTCAAACATAGAACAATGCTAGGTTATCATACCTGAGCTAGGGGAAGGAGCTTCTCTGGACCGATGCTCTAATGTCATACCAGCTGAGTCCTGCGGGTCTGTCTTCAAAGATGATGACTGACTTGCAGATGGTGATGCTATCTCCTGGAAACCAGAAATGGAGGGACCTTTGCCACTTGCCAGTTGGTCAAAACCATGGCCCTTGGCTTCACCTTGGTCTTCAAATACAGAAGGCCGCAGTTCAAAATAAGGTGAATCCAAAACGATCTCTGGCTGCCGACTTAAGAAGCAAAGACGTGTATCACACTGGATGAGCTTTTCAAAATGCTTGTTTAACAGTCCTTGTGGACATTGCAGAAAATGTTGCCTGCAAAACAAAATCCCAAAGAAATTGGATCAATATAACAGCATCCTAAATTTCATTCTGCAACTTCATAAAGTCTGATAGAACATGTATTAATCATATAAGTTAATTTTTTAGCTCCATGTCAAACACAGAAAGCAAAACAATGTGACACCAGCACTGAACAATTATGATCATCAGAATAGTTTAAATTGGAAGAAATTAAAATAATTCACTTTTTCATAGATGCAGTGGAGAAATAATAACCTATAACCTTAAATACATAGACCTAAAAGTAAAAGCATTCAAAACATTTCAACACCGCTACACCGGCAGAAAAATAACTTTAAGATCTTCAGTGAACTGCAGAACTGTAACTACCAATTGAATTTACCTGTAAAGGCTTGCTTGCCCACCAGTAAAATCTGATGTTGCTTGCCATAAAGTATGCTTTCTAGGCTGAGGGTTGGTCTCCCTGAAGAATAGAGGTTGTCTAGCCAACTGCAACATAAAAGGGATTGCCAGGTGAAAATACAAATAAGTAATTTATCATCAAGAGAATGAGCACACATGTAAATAGCGAATATGAAATCAAAGGCATTACCACAACATTCAAAGTACCAGGCCCATCGTCAGGACAGTTTGCATTTAGAGCCATGATATCTGACCACTGGATTTCTATTTTGCTCTTGAGGCCTCCTTCAAGAACCTCCCAGACAAGCTTATGCTTTGCAAAATAACACTTTGCCACTAAATCACCCTCATACCTCGACTTGTACTGCCAGGAAATAATGAAACATAAATGGATTTCACACCAAGCATATTGCAGTCACAATATCCAATATAAATGACTCAGAAACTCTTCAACATACCTCCCAGTTACCGATCCTTAACATTGAAGCTGGAAAATTTGACGCCTTAAGCTTATCAGTAGCCCCCACTGCGGCATTTCCTTTAATCTCCTTCTTAACCCCAGAGTTAAGGTATTCTCTTTGTACAGCTCCAGCTGTAGGAGGAACCCCCTGAGCAAGCTTCATTTGAATTAATTCCAATAAAGACGGGCTCTTCCTGAGCCTCAGACCCAAAGGGCTAGGCTCATCTAGGGGATTGTATTGAGAAGTTGGGACAGCAACCCCATTATCACCCGAACTCTGCGGAAATCAAGAGAAACCGTAAGGGAGCATTTCAATAAATGATCAAATTTAAAATGTTATACCAAAAGTAGCGGAAACAGTGGAATAAAAATATTCGGAAATAAATATTGTAAAAAAGTTCCACTGAGTCATACATTCTTTAACTACACCGAAACACCATAAAAGCAATACAACAAATCAAACCACAAAGCCTAAGATAGCTACAGTTCAAAGTAAACCTTTATAACATAGAATCCAAAGATCAGTCGAATAACTATACTGCGAAATCATCATAGTAAACACCGAGATCAATGAGTCATAATTACAACAATATACCATAAAAGCAATACAACAAAATAAACTGCAAGCCTAAGAAAGCTAAAGTTCAACATCAACCGCGAGATCAGTTGAAGTATTCGAAATCAAAAACAACCAGCATGAACATGTATTTTTTTTCGGCTGCTTTACATTATATATTGGACCACATACATACAAAATCAAGCATGAATATATCGAGCTGGTTTAGATTCCAATTCCAAAACAAAACAAAAACAAAAAAACAAGCCAGGATCACAGAAGGTATTGAACTATTTTCATTTTTCTGAGCTATATTATATATCAAGGAGAAGAACGAAATAGATCAAAAAAACGGAACCTCTTGATGAGCAAAGGACGGTCTGGAGCGCTTGTTGAGGGGACCATGCTCCTCCTCCAAAGAGTCTTCGATCTCCAATTTGACCGGCACCTTATCCTTACACGGCGTCGTTTGGCGGAGATCGCTGGAACTCATCAACTGCACCATGAATTAGTTTCCCCAAAACAAACAACAAAATAAAAAAGAGAGCGGATTCCCGAACCGGAAATCGATATCTATATTTCGATTTTCAGGAGAATTGAGAGGTTGATTGGTTCTCTGAAAACCCTAACAACGAAAATCTGGAATTTTCCTGAAGTCTTAGAGCTCTTAACGCTGTCAAATTAGGGAGGAGGGGCTGAAGTCATTGACGGCGACCACGTGGGGATCTCGTATTGTATATGCGGAGTGTTGAATGACGAAACTACCCATGTAGCTGTTTCGAAGGATGTTGCAGCAATGGTTATATATGTAATTGAAAGTGAGGTTGTGCAAGAGTGCGCTGGCAGACACGTATGAAATTAATGGATATAATGTGGACCCACAGCGGGGTTTAAATGGAGAAGTTTTTCGATGCTTCCCAGCCACGTTTAATGGTATTTTTTTAACAAGTTATAATAAGAAAAAAACAACTTAAGTAACTCTAAATATCAAATATACATATCTCATTTGGCTCCTACATAGTTTATGAGAGTATTTAATTTCATATGTTTGTTTTGTTATCGATATAAATAGTAAAATCATCATTCTTGTTCCTACTACTATAGAAGTAATAATAGATGATCAATTTTGAGCAAGTTTTGTTCTTATTTTCAGAGTAAATTCCCGTTCAATTGCAAATAATTTTGACTTTGGATCGGCCATTTAATTATCTGGACATATATGCTCATTTGAAACTGGCCAAGGCATCCATCAAAAACCCTAGTTCCCTGCACTAGTTTGCATGTGAGATATCCTTAGGAATCCAAATTTCAAAACAAACAATATGTATATAGAGGGTCATGCCAGAACTTACATGTCATGATGGATAATGACAATATTGAACCAAGAAGAGATTAAAGAGATTGAAGATTCTACAATAGCCAACGCAGATCTGGGTTTTTTTTAAAATTTATTTTATTATTATTTTTTGTATGTTTAATGTGGTTGTTACATTTTGCTTTAAGTTGAAGATGTAGTAATTTTTCTTCCTAATATAATTTGTTAAAAAAATATTACGTGACGTTATTTATTAGAGAGGGAGGACCACTAGGAATACTGACGTGGTCCTCCTGTAGCATTGAAAAATTTCTCATGGCCAAAACATGACTGATGATCCCTCTCAACCTTGTCACGCATAATTCTTATAGCCGACACGTAGGCATATAGAATTTTTCTTAACACGTAAACTCAAAACAAGTGTTTCTCTTTACTCCCCTTTAGACCTCATAAAAACTAACAAAATTTGGATATGAAAGGATAGACTTTTCTTTGAAAGAAACGGATTAAATCGATTAAGAGCAGATGCACCCACCGTAAGGGTCAAGACCATAGTCTAGCCTCTTAATTAGCCTAAAATTCATCCATCGCATAACTTATGCCCGATTAAAAGCATGGTCGACTAACTACACTGGCAGGTTTTGCCTCTTCATGAGGCCGTCCAATGCCCGTACTGTATTTTGTTCACTATTTTTCTTGCTTCCAGTTTTGACGCTAGCTATACAGTATATTACTCTGTTCATTCCTTTCTCTTTCTTCTTCGTCATTACTCTGTTCCTTTCTTTCTCTTTCTTCCTTGTCTTCTTCAACAAAGATTAAGGAAGGAAGAGGGAAAGAACAGTGGGAGAAAGAAAGGTAGAAGTTTGAATCAAATCGGAACGACTCCTATGAAATAAAAATCTGGGTCTTTTATTTGGAACATGGCTTCAAATTTGGGATCTGGGTTCTTTGGAACAAAGCCACGAACGACAACTAACACAAGAGAGAAGTATAAACTATGAGTTGTATCTACACCAGTAGGATAGGAAGAAGAAGAAGAGAGAGAGAGAGAGAGAGGAAAAAGAAATAGAAACATCACAATGGGCAAACATGAGAAGAAAATTGTGTAGCACGGAAGCTGGTTGAGACTAAAAATCTTGCCTTTTAGGGTGCAGAAAAATCGAAAGGAAAAGGCAAATTTAGAGGCAAAACCATTCCTTTTGCCTCTGCCATTGACCATTGCGGTGCATCTGCTAATAACAATCATCACGATCTTACAAGACCAAGCTTGAAGGCCTTCATAGCTATTCACTACGCATATCACTCGATACTATCTAGAAAGGGAAACTTGAAAACAAGAAATCCATGTTCAAAAAAATATAACTGAGTTCCCCATATGGAAGCGTAGGGAAGTTTGTGCATAAATAACGTTGACTCATGCGATTAAGAGCCAAACGTTATCGAAAATAGGTAAATTTTCTATTGTAACAATAGTTAACAATTGTGATCAAATCGTACGGTCAAAATGTTGTTAATTTTTTTTTTTCTTATAGTTGTTTTACAAATATGTACTTATAAATATAACCTAATAAACATGGGGTTTGGTTTTTGATCAGAACGCGAATCCGATTTGCTTTTTTCAACTTGCTGGTTTGGTTCTACTGTGGTGGACAAAAAGCACAGATGTCACCATGTGTTTGGGCGGTCACATCAGCCGTTGTGCGTTTGCCCCACAGAAGAATTCCTCTCAGGAGGGACTAAACTAGTGCGGACTAATGGGAATACCTGCAAATGCCAATTAGAAAATAGAAACCGATATAATGGTAGAACATATAAATACAGGTATACACCGAATATCTCAAACTTCAATTAAAAATCTAATGTAAGACACATTCCTTCCAAAATCAACTGTTAAAAGTCACCGTACACAACAAATTAGAAGATGAGACTGTTATATTTCAGTACAACTCAGATTTCTCCCAGATATATTTGCTTATCACTACTGCAAGATCCAATAATGGGTTCGTTGGGGTGGAAGACAGACTCATTGACTGATCCAGTGTGGCCTGGCAGCATAAACAAGATGCGTCGAGAAGTAGTATCCCATATGTAGACCATCCTATCAGAACTGCCAGCCGTGACATTGCTTCCATCAGGTGACCAGCTACATTTCAACAAGTTCTTTTCAAAGTTGTGTTGGTGCCCTTCCATTATCTTCACACAACGATTTTGTGGTGCATACGGGCGCATATCCCAAATGCAGAGTTTGCAGTCCATTCCATTAGTCAGAAGATAAGAGCCATCAGGACTCAGTGACATACCTGTTATCATATCTTGATGTCCTTGAAGTGTCATCAGTACTTCAGCCTTGCGCAAGTCCCAAACCTTGATATCATTGTCAATACCTCCTGTAAAGATTTTATCTGATGCATCCGAGAAGCTGACAGCTGTGATTTGGTATTTATCAGGATATGTTTGGATGGCACCCCTCACACGCATGTCCCATAGTTTTGCAGTTCCATCATCAGATCCACTGACAACAAGAGGTGGTCCTCTCCGAGCAGGATGACAAGAATTCACAAATGAAGAGTGTTCTGCCATCTTTTTAATTCTTTTTCCTGTTTCAACATCCCATGCCCCCACAGTTTTGTCTGGACTGGCTGATACTATCTGAGACCCATCAGTTGTCCAGTGAAGATCCAACACAGCATTCTTGTGCCCCTTCAAAACCATGAAGTTTTTGCATTCCCCATGAACATTCCATAAGAAAATTTCCTTGTCATGAGACCCCGATGCTATTACTGTTCCAGCAGGGTTAAATTTCATCGTGTATATAGCACTTTGATGACCTGTCAGCAGCATGATTGGTGCCTCCAAACTTGAAGTCCTTTGTTTTCCATTAGGTCCAGGTGCAGGGCGAGCAGTATATGTAGACAAATCCATTGGCCTAGGACCAACTACAGACAAAGCATTTTCACCCTCACTTGGAGCAAACTGCATCATTGTTTCTGTTTGGTACTTGAATTTGTCTACTGAGTTCCAATCCTGCAATAGCAATTAAGAAAATAAATGGCAAATAGCTTATAAGACTCGAGTCTTGATAGAAG
The DNA here is from genome assembly GCA_034370585.1 of Fragaria x ananassa. Classification (NCBI taxonomy): domain Eukaryota; kingdom Viridiplantae; phylum Streptophyta; class Magnoliopsida; order Rosales; family Rosaceae; genus Fragaria; species Fragaria x ananassa. The sequence continues at coordinate 8,542,853 of CP139760.1, forward strand.
CTGCGAATTGATATGAGCTTCAAAAATACTATGACAGAAATAGCTTACAAAACAGAAAAACAAAACAGAAATGATTTGCATGAAGCCACAGATCCTTGTACAGCCAATCTCTTACGATGACATAAGAAAGCTCAAATCACATATTTCTAAACCACTACAAGTACAGAAGAGTAGAGAAACTGCCCTTGTCTAATCAATTTGATAGTTTTTGTGTTTTTTTTCCTACACCTATATAATTTCAAGAAACTACCCCTAAAGTATTTCCAGAAACAGTGACACCCAAATGCACCTCATCTATATTGCCACCCATTTCACCTAAACAATTTATACCGTTCATCGTGCTTTCCCTTTGCCCATCTTGTTCCTACACAAGTACACAACCCACTCTATGAGCCAATGGAAGAGCACACTCGTCTACCATATCAGACCCTATACAACTGTCTCCAAATTCACTACGGCAAGATACATACATGCTTCAGTCTACTTAATCAAGAAATTCAAAAGGATTCAAACATATGCAAATGAATTAGCATAAACAAACCTGTAATGTAGTCGATCAATAAAATCAACTATTGTGTGATGATGATGCAAAAGAAGTAGCAGGGTACACACTGAGATTATCGGATGCAATGAGCTGAAGTTCAATCCTGATTACAAAGGTACACTCATTTAATTTTAACATCACCTCTACTTTTTTATATCCTTGAATGGTATAAAAGAAAATCTTGAATTAAAAACACAGTCAGGGGGAAAATGAATCCGCAGAACAAGCAAACCTTGAATCTGTGCTTTCAAACCAAGAAGAAAAGATGTGGATTAAGATGCACTAGGTACCTTTGGATTTTCAAACCCAAAATAACATGAAAACAATGAGCTTCTACTTTTGATAAGTCAAACCATCGCAAACTTACTCTTTTGACAACCACAATGAATTCAATACAAAAGCACAGAAGATGAATTAAACACTTTTTAACTTTGTCCAACTCTTGACTTACAGACATGCCTTCCGAAAATAGAGGTGCCCAGAGCAAAGGATAGAAATTTAAATTGGCAACACAATATACGAGTGTGACCCAGTATTTATAATACTAGGGAGAGATTAACTAGATACTAATTCTTCCAACAATGCACTCATTAATGTGCCCAATTTTCTGGAATGAGGATATCTAACTATAACTTTATTTCGAAAAGCATCTGAAACAAAGTAGAAAAACCACCCTAGAAATCCTATTCTCGCGATCCCAATATTCATACTCTCTCAAAGAACAAATGAGCCCTTAATTTAATTGAAGAAATCCACAAGGCAAACAAATTTGAAAATTATACTTTGAAGCTAATATGTAAAATCTCGATGCCTATAATGAAATCACATATCAAGCCACAAATCTATAAGAAATTGGCAAAACTCGAGCACAGTCAAACCAAAATAGAAGAATTAAAGTAAGCACGAATCCACGAGGCTACAATTTAGAGGCAATACAACAAGAATACATAGCCTAGTTCGATTCTATCAGACAGTAAAACAGAGTAAATGTAGTTTAGGAAGCTACGTCTATAGCTCTGTTAGGTTCACCCGGGGAGAGAGAGAGAGAGAGAGAGAGAGAGAGAGAGAGAGAGAGAGAGAGAGAGAGAGAGGTACCTGGTGGTGCTTTTCTCGTAAACCCTAGAAACTTCTTCCTGCTAATCGAGCTCCCATATGTACCTGCTAATCGAGACTATATAAACTGCAAGCGTTACGGCGTCGTTTTGAGAAATAACAATTTTTTTTTTCAGCGGTGAGGATGGCAATAATATGGACACACCCCATTTGTTAAGTAAACACCCTACTCACCGCACTTCTCTCTCTCACGTGAGTTTATAAGGGTTTAGACGTGATGCCCTTATTCCTATATTTAAGTTCAAATCATGTTGATTGAAGTTAAATTTGACAGTCAGCTCTGTGTCGCCGGTCATCACACTAACACCACTCGACCTCTGATCCTCCTCACTTCAGCCGCATCATCTCTAATGGCGTCCGCCACTTCGCCTCCAATTCAAACTTATCGTCCCATTTCACCTTTGACAACATCAGTCCTTCTAATAATGCATTACCTCCTTCTTAAACCACACCTTTGGATACATCACCTACTCCTTCAGATGCAGCCATCTTCTCCACTACCTAATGCGGCCCCAGCCCCGCCGCAAGTACATGCGTCTTCTCCATCTTCCACACACTCCATGCGCACCCGGCTTCTTGATGACATTGTTTAGCCCTGAGTGCGGACTAATTGAACATTGAAGTATTCCTTAATTACCAAAATATTTCTTCTCTCTTATTAATTCAATGGAACCAACTTGTTACAAACAGGCTTCCAAAGATGAGAATTTACGAGCTGCTATGGCGAATGAAATCAACACATTATTAAAGAATTTTACATGTTCATTAGCTCCCTTCTCTCCTTCACAATATGTGGTAGGTCGTAAATGGGTATTCGAATGGTTTAAGGCACGTGCGAAGGGCTTTCATCGATAACATGGTCACTATCTTTGATCTATCAAAGGGTACTACAAGACACGCCTTATTACAAAGGGCTTCCATCAATAACATGACATCAACTATAAAGAAACACACTGTCACGCTCCGAAATTTTAGGTTAGAAAAAAATAATCTAGCCTCAAAATTCGGCGCGTGACAAGGCAATATTAAAGCAACAGTTTTAGATTGAGTAGTAACATCAAATATTAGTTTGCAGATATTGGAGAAAGCTAGATAAAAGTTTGAATTAAAATTTGTTTAGTGCTTGTGGTTTGAAGTCGACATTTATTTAATCCTTATATTTTTATTTTAATCTGAATAGTACTTAAAGTCACAATTTTTCATCCAAATAGTCCTTATGGTTTTATTTTAATCTGAATAGTCCTTAAAGTCATGATTTTTCATCCAAACAGTCATTCCAACAATTTTCTCAGTTAAAGGTCATAAGGACTATTTAAAATAAAATCACAAGGACTAAACATATGTCAACTTCAAACCACAAGGACTATACAATATTTTACTCTAAAAGTTTATACGTACATTATAATCATTTTATTAACTTTCAGCAACCAATATCTCTGATTTAAACCTTCATTTTGGAAACCATTTGCATGTATTGAAAGTCTATACTTTAGGCTAATTATCTACATAGTTTCATACAAATTCATTTAGAATTCGTTGATCAACTTTGAGGCTAAAAACAAAGTCTGCATTTTGCAAATCTTTCTGAGTTTTGTAGTCGGTCACCTTTTTACTAAAATCTGTGCATTTCAGTTAAGTATTTGAAGTTTGTGTCTTCATGAAAGTTGTCGTACACACATGTTAAATATCATTTATGAGTTTGAATCTCTTGAAAAGGATTTTTGTAGATTAAGTTATGATTTTTGAAGTTAAGGTTCTGCCTCAGGATATTGTGCATATCAGTTTTTCTAAGTTGTGAACCTAGTTGTCTATTTACAAAAAACTGTACACTTAGGTAGGATATTTGGAGTCAGTGTCTATGCAAAAGTTTTAGTGGACATCTTCATGATCATTTTAGAACTAGAATCTATTGAAAAGAATTTTTCTGGATTAAGATATGAAATTTCAAAGATGATGGTCTGCATCATGAAATTATGCATTTGTTACTATGTTGGTGTTTGTTTCATTTGTTTTCAATAGTTTATTTCAATCCAACTCGTCTAGATTCATCACCAACTGAACATATACATTCTTAAACTTTTTTTCAACATAAAACTGCATGAAGTTTTGGTTAGTTGTTTAGCACTTCAAATGTGATCCAAATGACCTGAGATTTTAGGTACTATATATGTTCTTGAGACATAACCTTTAATGTAAAGTATGCTTAGTGTCACGGGCCTAGCCCTTCGGCCACCACACTTGGCCCATGCGGCGCTCCCATGCCAGGGAGCCAGCCTTATCAACCGGGACAATGACTGGTTTCGCCCTGCCTTGGGCTCGTCAGGGGATCGGCTCCAGACCCCAACCAGTTTGTGTAGGGATGGCCTAGTCCCCTCTTCAGCGTTAAGTCCTCGACAAGCGACAAGCTCCCCAAACTCAACCGTGTCGGCCTGCCTGAACTCCAAAGGGACTACACGTATGCCCCTACATTCCTTGATCTTGGAGCGCAACCCCGCATATCCATGCAGCTTGACAACCAGTGTCGCCCATGATGACACTCCCGAAAGCGGGACGTGACATTAGGCTAGAATGATAGCTTTGTGTTTAAAATTAAATATGTATTTATGGATTGGAAATTAATGTGAATTGTACTTGGATATTTACTTTCATGCAAGACATGTACATTTGCAATAGCTTGGAATCTAGGTATGTGGGATATGAGAAACCTCTACTCATTGTGTTGTGTGCATATATATTGGTTGATATGTTTGTTTTGATATGATAGCGTATTTGATGGAATTACATGTTTGAAGTATATGTTATAAATTGATGCATCATTCATTGAAGACATTTAAAGGATAAGTGTGGTGAAGGAAATATGAAATTGATCTTTTGTGTAATTGAGTTCATTACCTCAGCATGTACCATATCCCAGGTCAGTTCGTGATACATACAATTAGTATAGGTTATGGAAAGGGTAATTCGGGATTGACGAAAGAGGTATGGACAAGATGACTAGCAAAAGAGGGCTAGGAATTGATTTTTGGTGAAGTTGTTTATATAGTTACGTACGATGAGTCACATTCTTTATAAAATACATGGTATGAGACATGTAGGCTCAGTTTATTCTACTATGTGGATTAACTAGAGTAGAACATTCATTCATGTATATCATTTAATGATTGTTTGGTTATCTTTTGTTTGAAGAGGATTAACTCCTAACTGAGCCTCATGTTGAGCTCACCTCTTTACAGTTTTGCAGGTTATTAAACACAAGAACAACGAGGGTTAGTGACCGGAAGCAACTATAGTGAGTTGGAGTTCTAAATGTGTAAACATCATTAGGAAGATAGTTTTCTTAGAACTTTTAGGTTGTATGTATTCTAAATTTCTTATATTGAAATGAGAAGTCGATTCCTTTAAGCTGTCACATCTTATTTTTCATTCCTTTAGCTTATTTTTATTTTTAACTCACACCTCTGGTTTTTAGGTAAGAAAAAAAATCTAGCCCCAAAAACCGAGGCGTGACACATATAGCCTTGTAATCAAAGCGGTGACATTCACAATATCTTGTGGTTGTTGTTTCTCAGGGACGACCAATTCGTCAACTCGACGTCAAGTATGCCTTTCTCCATGACTTCAGTCAAGAAGATATTTACATAACACAACCCCTGTATTGTTGATCCTAATTGGCCCTCACATGTTTGCAAACTTCGCAAGGCGATGTATGGGTTGAAACAAGCTCTATGCGCCTGGTTTCAACGGATGAACTCCTTTTTCTATCAGTTGAATTATGTATCAGTATGGCTGAGTCTTCCCTATTCATCTATCAACATGGCATTCATACCATTTACATTCAGTTATATATCAACATGGCATTCATACTATTTACATTTAGTTTACGTGGACAATTTTTTAGCAAACAGTCACTTGAAGCCAAAGAAAAATTGCTAAACCCAACCCCAAATATGCGATGCTTGTAACATCTCAGACTCATGAGATTGAGCCCAGCTGCTACAGCCAAGCCGCAAATAGCACGAATGGCGTACTGCCATGAGCAAAGAGTTTAATGCCCTTCTTCAAGCTGAGAATTAGCAGCTTGTCCTTCAATCTTCTACCATGAATGTCCTTCCACAAAAATGGGTCCATCGCATCAAGGAACGACTCGATGGCTCGGTAGAGTGCTATAAACCGCGTCTGGTTGCAAAGGGTTTCGGCAGCAAAAGGGTTTGGATTATAGTGAAACTTTTAGCCCGGTAATCAAGCACTCTTCCATTCGATTAATTTTGGCTATTGTTGTTTTTTGGGATGGACAATAAGGCAGTTAGACATTCAAATGGTTATCTAACTGAAGAAGTGAAGATGTAGAAGATGTATATATGCAGCAGTCACATGGTTTTGTTGATCCTCAAATCCCCAAGCGTGTTTGTAAGCTTAGACGACCCTTACATTACATGGGCTCAAACACACCCCATGTGCCTGGTTCTCATGCCTTTCCACCTGTTTTGAAGAATTGGGTTCCACTGCATAACAAGCACTCCTCTTTGTTTGTTTATATATCTGGGAATGTAAAGTTGTTTATGCTCATATATGTTGATGACATACTCACTACATGCACACATCTTCAGCACATCAATACTCTTATTCATAAATTGGGTAAATTTTTTTCTATGAAGGATTTGGGACCCCTGCATTACTACTTGGGAATTGAGGCATAAAAGTCTTCTACAGGTCTAGCCCTCACCCAAACAAAATACACCCTGGACCTTCTGCATCGCACCAACATGATGGATGTTTATCTTGTCTCTACTCCGTTAAGTGGAAAAAGATTATCACAGATGTTACCCCTTTACCAAATGGAACTCAGTATCGAAGCGTTGTGGGGCTCTCCAGTACCTCACTCTTACACGCCCTGATATCTCCTATGCAGTCTATCAGGTGTGTTAGTTTCTGCATTATCCCACTACTGTTCATTGGGTAGCGATCAAGCACGTTTTGCGGTATCTCAAATATACACCTGCATATGGCCTGCTCTATACTCCAAGTACTCTGAACATGACTTGATATGGTGACCCTGATTATGCTAGAGATTCAGATACACGAATATCCACTATTGGAACTTGCATCTACTTAGGCTCCAACTTGATCTCTTGAAGCTAAGAAGCAAAATGGAGTTTCTCGTTCAAGTACTGAAGCTGAGTACCGACAATTGGCATACATCGCTTCTCATCTTTCATGGTTTAGGATTCTCTTCAAAGATTTGGGGCTTCCTCTTCACCCTACTAAATTGTGGTGTGACAATATCAAGGTCATTTCCCTTATTTCTAACCCAGTCTTCCGTACAAGAACAAGGCATGTAGAGGTGGATTACCGTTACATTCGAGAGAAAGTAACCCGCAAAGAACTTCAAGTGGTTATGTCTCTTCCCGAGATCAACTTGCCGATATCTTCACCAAAGGCCTATCACATCTCGTTTCCAGTACATCATCGACAAGCTTCTTGTCTGTCAATGGCCCATCAGCTTCCGGAGGGGTGATAAGCATTTAGCAGTAAATTGCTCACCTGCATTGAAGCCTAGTACTCAATCTCGGGTTAACAAATCAGCAGGATCATACAGAATATCAACAACACATCAGCAGGATCGTAACCGCTCTGCAATCCTGCAATCCACAACATTCATGTGTATCTATGTAATAGCTAATCTTAAGGATCTAGATTGATCGTAATCGTGTAGATAACAAACACTTCATATGAATGATAAATCATCAAGCATACCTTCACAATTCTGTATTCTTTCACATACTACTGCCTTGGAGCATCTTAACTGTTCTCTTTCTTTTTAACACTGATCCTTTTGTTGATAATAAATTTTATGGTTCCTTCACTGCTAATCGGTCAAAAAGAGCTTCCGAAATTCAGAACAGAGAACTTGCTAATTAAGAGTTACGCTTCTATAGTAGATGTCAATACCAAAATAAAAGCCCAAGGAAAGGGAGTGAAAACAATTCTAGGATTATAATGACGTCTACCGGAAATTTAATACCAGAAAACATGGTGAAAATAAATTCTAGAAATTTGTCCTTTGTTATACAGTACATCGAAGCAAAGCTTGATTTAAAGGAACAATTTTCAAAATACTTGCCAAAACCCAAATCTTAAAGAAAATAAGAAGCAAAAAAATGAAATTCCAGATCATCATTTCCTATACTTTTCTTTATTATTATTTTACACCAGTAAGTTGCGAGATTGCAGAGACAAACAAAACAATTTAATCACACAAATCTGTTAAACGGCCTCCTTCCAACTCCTGCAGGCATAGAAACCGTCGAATCTATACTCATATTTTCTATAGATTGCAGAGACTGGTTCTTATCTAAATTCCTTTGAGAGCTAGAATCCTTGTTATTAGAGAAAAAAGAACCTTTCTTCCACTTGAAAGACCCAATACCTTGAGTCAAAGGAAAAGAGAGCCTTCTCTTTGATTCGCTGCTTGGAGTCCCAATAAGCCTCTCCCTTGGATTACTACTAGCTCTGGCTTTGGCTTTGGCTGAAGCCGTCGGCGCCATGTAGTTAGGAACCGAGAACGGAGGGCAGCTTATAAGGCTATCATCATCCTTTAGTGGGAATCCGAAAGGGGAGTCAGATCCACCTGCTGTTGCTGTTGCGTACTTTGATAGACCAGAGCTGTTTGCTTGTGGAGTACTCATATTAAAGGGAGGCGGTGTTCGTGCTTGTTTTAGTGTCGTGAGGTTTATGGTTGATTTTGAGGATTTCGGTGTGTCCAGATTGCTATCATATGCAAAAAGATGTTGCCTTTGGTTGCTTGATTGGGGCAAAGGGCTCTGCTTTAGCTCCGAACGTTGTCTTGAAGGAGTAGGTTGAAAGGTCTTCATTGCATTGGTCTCAACCGGAGGCTCTTTTGGAGGGAGTTGACGTTCCAACCAGTTCCACCACCACGGAAAACCCCCGGATCGGATATCAGCTAGAGGTGTTTGACCTGATTTAGGTGTAGCTTTCCACAACTGTTGGCAAACAGAAGTAGAAAATATAACAAAATAAGAAAACAGTAAACACTAATCAATGATGTAAAAAATCCCAATCGTCGTAGTCTTCCAAGATACATATCCCCTGAAACCCTAAACTGATTCAAGAGTCGGAATGCAGCAAGTCAACAAGTACTAAAGACTTCAAATTCTACAGAGTGATATAATGAGAGAACAGTGAAAATGAAGAACTCGATAAATAAGGTGAAATAAATGAGACTACAGACTCGGTAGCATATGTCAAAAAAGCCATTAGGGAGGTGGTGAAAAACCCCATACTGCAGGTGATGTTTGATTCAGTTGATGCAAAAGGAATACCTGATGGGAATATGCATAAGCCATTGCTCTCTCTCTTTTGATGACAGCTTCAACCTTTTTCTGCATCCTCGCCTCTACTTCCTCTTTTGTTAGCAAGCTATCATCCCAGTCATCATTATTTCCCATCTCAGACTGCATCACATTGCTTCCAGTTATCAGGATTCCTTTTTTGTTTTTATAGATGTATGGTATTTAAAAAGATACAGGCATATCAATAGAGGTATTCTCTTCTCTTTCATACCAGACTAGTATACAGAATTAAGTCACTGATCATTGCATAGACCAAATTCATTAAGTAAGAACGGCAAAAAATGCAGGTAAAGGAAGATTCATAAGGTCTATTATAGTCAACATCTTGAAGAATGAGCTGATTTGATCATTTGGCATTAGATCCACTGAGAAGAGATTTATCTGAAGCAGACAATGTCAGTATGCATTGTGTTGTGTTCAGCTCATGCACATAGCTAGGATCACTACCCTAAACTTTGTAGAGAGCTTAGCTGTTAGTGGTGTTAGTGGCTCACATTTTAGTTATTTGACAGACATGTAGAGGGAGAGTTAGTCCATGTTGTTTCAGGGTAATTATAAATCTTTTCATGGCCCTTTTGGCAATGGCGTAGTAGTGATGTTAGGAGATGGAAGCCATCTTGGTTTGGCTCGGACTGGTGACCGGACCTAGCCGATTCTACTTCAATACTTCCATTTTTCCCTAATCCATGTCTGTTTGAAAGAAGACTTAATAGTAACATGCACATCAACGTTTTTATTTTTATTATCTTTTAAAGTTTTTTATTTTTTGGTCTGAAGCATATGGCCTTGTGATAGTTAAATATGAACAGCTTAACCAAATCTGATTATGGAACAAAAGTGGAATACTAATGGGAGCCTATGTACCAGTATCTGTTTACAATTACATTACTAGTGTTTGTCTAAATTCGCGTAGCGTAGGATTTATTAGCAGGAAGTTAAGTTGCTTTGCCATTGCTAGGGGTTTATTTTCCATATTGTATCTTATGTTTCAGGTTTACAAATCCGTTTTCTGTTTGCCCATTAAGAACTGTAGCATACAGAATTGCAAAGGAAAAAGAAAATATATAATACAGTAAAAGAATTGATGAACTTACTGCCTGGCTCAAGGTCCATTTACCAAATGTGTTCTCAACATCCTTGTCATTCTTGTATTGAACTTGACGTCTTGCTTGGCTCTCTAACATCTGGATCCTTCGTGACTGAATCTGAGATTGAACCCGCACCAAGAGTTGCATGTATTTCATGGCATTGGCTGTTTGACGCTTCACATTCTGTCCCTTAATCACTCCTTGAAGCCTCACTAGACCCTTTAGAGCTCTAAAGCTTCTCCTTGCCTGTACAACAAGTACCACATTATCTTAGCTGAGTCAAATCATTAACATTAGAACGTAAACACATATTAATGGAACCCCTAAAACTATTAATTGTTACAAAAAGCTAAAACATGATCATTTACAGGTAGTTCTATAAATGGCTTTCTAAAGATAACTTCGTATGGTATCAGATATTCAAGAATGGTAGAAATTGTAAAACACTATTTAAATTTTTGTTCCATCATAGGCTTCCTCTAGAATTTTGTGTATATCATACCAATAACTTCATATGTCATCAGAGCGTATTCAATAATGAAAGAAACCGTAAACTCTATTTCTACTTTTGTTCCATAGGCTTCCTCTAGCATTTTGTGTATATAACACCAATGACTGAACAGAGCCTAGGACGAATTGTTACAGAACACTATCTATATTTCTTCATCCTCTTCCTCTATTAAAAAAAAGTAAAATAAAGAAATTAATAATACTAATAATATGAAAGACTCTTGAATGGACATCGGACGAAATATACTGATTTGGGACTAGAGAAGTCTTCACTTATATGATACGAGAATAAATATACAGTTGTTAAATATGGCACACAGTAAAAAGCAGAAACACAAGAAACGATTAATATATCAACTAAACTAGCAGTAGCCATCAGGTTTTCCTGTATTGCTGTACCCTCAAATTTCTCAATCGTCTTGAATTCCAATCATACAAAATATAGGCTTACCGTATAACCTCTATAGGCTGCCTGGATTTTAGTAGCAGAAGCATGGTGGTTCCTTAGAGTTGGTTCCGGCCTGTAGCTGATCTCCTTATGGTGATGAACGATCTTAGGAGACGGAACTCTTGGAGACGGAGCTCTTGGAGAGGGCGGTCTTGGAGAGGGCGGTCTTGGAGAGGGTGGTCTAGGAGAAGGGGCTCTTGGAGAACCAACCCTTGGAGAAGCTGCCCTTGGAGAAGGAGCCCTTGGAGAAGCAACTCTCGGAAGAACTGAAGGTGGTGATTGTCGTTGCTCATCAGGTATAGGAGGTCTGAAAGGTATTATATGTTGCTCCCTTTCAAAATCCCCAAAAATTTTCTCAATGCTGCTCGGTTCTCTGAACAGGGGAATGAATGAATTGGTTTCTCCATTTTTTGGTTTTCCCTTCTTCTTTTCTTTTCCACTTTTCTTCTCCAAACCCTGCAATATGATACACAAGTGTGAGTATACAGTATGCACTATGTTTGAATCAGAAAGAAATCAAAGAATGCATTTTGCATTTTCTGGAAGAAAAAGTTCATCAAACACTAGGAAGAAGAAAGTCCTTGCCAAAAAAATAAAAATAATAAAAACTTGGAGGATGAAAGGAAGCATGAGAGGAATCTACTTACATTGACCACCTTCTCCTTGGAGTGTGGTGAAAAAACCCTCTTTATGGCAGAAAACCAACTCCCTTTCTTTCCCATGTTCCTAGCATTCCTGTTTGTTCCTGAAATGGAAATCAATCAAACAATTAAGGGTTTTAAAGCTGCTTGTAAATTACAATTTCATAGTGGAAACATGTTTCTTGGGTGGAAGCTATACAAAATGCAAACAACAAGTGAAGCTTTTAGTCCTCTTCTCACATGCCAGATTGATGGCTTCTTAGACAGCAAAAATCATCATACACGTTTTAAACTAGGACATTAGACCTATATTTGCCATCCATATTGCATTTTCACATGTATATATCTTTGGATGGTTAATTGTCTCAATTAGCCAATGACTACAAATCAAAGATTCAAAAATTCAAAATGAACCTTACGGGATAGTGGGCAACACAGGCAGAGATGGTCAACTACCCCAAAAAACAAAAGTAAATCCTTCTGTAAGGAAGTAAGGACATGGGAAATCTCATAAATGTCATCTGAAACAGAGAGAGAGATTTCTACAGTTTCAACATCTATACAATAGTGAATACAAATAATGGAATCGGAACTCCAGCCTGTTAATTGCTACAAACGACCTTAAAATTACCCTTATTTTATACACCAACAACAGATATGAGAGCGTACTAGAAATAGATCAGATGAAAACTAAAAGGTGTATTCAAACCCCCAGTATCATGTTAATTATCCTTATAAAATTGACCACCATATTTGGATTTGAAAGGATGTCCAACTGGAGAACAAAAACAAACGGCCAAAAACACAGAACAAATATGCAGGCACAAAACACGGAGAGAGAGAGAGAGAGAGAGAGAGAGCTAGGTACAAGTTAACGGTAACAAGACAATAATTCTCCAGGAAACAGCATCTGACACTGAAAAAAAAACAAGAGGGATCCCAAGAAAAAATATATATAATTGATCTGAAAAATTCCGGAAATCAATAGATATGCTCCTTTTTGCTCCATATATCAATTAAATTATATAAACTAATTCCTTAAAATCACAAATCATTTCTACCAATCTTGAAGACAAAGAAGCAAAAACCCAAAAGGGAAATTAACATATGAGTGAGATCATTTGTACCTTATTGAGACCATCCAAGCTTCCAAAGACCCTTGGAAAAGCTGCAACGGAGAAGAGAAGAGAAGAGAAGAGAAGAGAAGGGTAAGCTTCCCCTTAGTCTACCAGCTTTCCTTGTTATACAACCACATGCTTCTTTTCCACACACCTTTACAAGACGAAAATGGTTGTTTATGACAGACCCTCTCTCTCTCTCTCTCTACAACTTTGAATCTGGTTCTTGCTTGTATGAATTTGCTTTTCTTCTTTATCAACCACCTTTCACCTTTAGTGGGATTTATAATTTTAGTTTAAGCTAGCCGAGGATGTTGGATGATCATGAATCATGATGACGAAGAAAGACAGATAGAGGTTGGCCACTTTGTCACTCAATGTGTCTGTGTGTGTGTGGCCATCTTCAACTAACTTTACTTAAATGGGAAGACTATTTGGGCAGAAGAAGATACTTATTACACGGTTGGTTCCTTGCGGTTGGTACCTCTGTTTTCTTCCCCTCTCTATTAATTTTGTTTCATCCCTCGTCTTTATTACAACGGTCGTAGATTGGGAGTTTTGGATCACAGAATCACAAAATCTATCCTACCGTTAACAGAAATCTCTACTATTTTTCTCGAATAAATATGTATTATTTTTTTTTTACTTATTTCAATTTCAATGTAAAATTGAAATTTCAAAACATTAAGTCTTTCTACTTGAAAGAAACGTCAGTGATTATCTATCTAAAACTAGGAAGAAAAATTTAGGAAAATGTTTCTAGGCCTTATTAAGGGTTATGATTTATGACGTTAATCTTATGTGGCATGTCAAGTAACATATTCACGTCATTAAATAAAAAAACTCATGGTTATGTCATTTTAGGTAAAAATACAATCTTATCCTTTAATATCTAATGGTTTTAGATTATTTTGTTTTTATTATATAAAAAGATGTTTTTGAAACCATTTTTTTCATTAATCATGCTTAAATTTAAAATGTGAAATATATATATATATATAGGCCTGTTATGGTGCGGACGTTCACACTCGGCTTAAAGTGGGGACATCCCTCCGTTAGCCACCGAACAGCGCCGACGATGGCGCGCCTCCACCTCAGCGGACTCCAGCAGTGTCCCCAACCATTTTTCCTCCCCGAAAAATCCGCTGAATTCTAGTTTTTCAGCGAGATCACCCAAAACTTAAAAAAAGATCGATCTCGTCGGAAAAATGGAAATCGGCGGACTCACTGAGGAGGAAAAATGGTCAGGGACGCTGCTGGAATCCGCTGAGGTGAAGGCACGTCGTCGTCGGCGCCATCCGGTGGCTAGTGCGGACGTTCACACCAGAACGGGGTATATATATATATATATATATATGCATACATACTTTTTCTAAGGAGAAAATTATACATATATATATATATATATATATATATATGTATGTATCTATATTTTTTATATATATAGTTCATCCAATATAAATTCAATAGAGAGTTTTTTTTTTTAATTTCTTTTCTAAACTTCAATAGAATTTTTTAAAACCTCCTATTTTTTTAGTTTCGGTCCAGTTTTCTATTCTCTTTCTAAAATGAGTCGACTATTTAGATCTAACTCAGTCACTTCTAGTTCGTATAGATCTCCCTCAATAGAATCCCAGAAATAGTCAACGAAGAACAAATAGAGTTTCAGTCAAACGATAATATAGACATAGACGTGAATGACTGAAATATTCCCAGAGTTCATAGTCATGAAATTTATAAGAAAAAATAGTCTTTCTTCATTCAAAAGTGAACACCATATTAAATCTGTAGAACAAATTTATGCCCTTAGTAAACAACATGAAACTTGCCAACTTTTTAGTCTTGAGTCAATTAAGAAACATAGAAAAGATGGTCATAATTTCCTCCATATTGGTTTAATCCAAATTGGCGTCAAACCTTTAACTAGAAAATGTCTTAATGCCTCCATTCTTTTATGTTTAAGAGATGTAAGGTTTACTGATTTTAATAACAGCACCCTTGGATTAATTGAGTCAAGTCTGTTTAATGGTCCAGTCCATTTCAATTGTTTCCCAGATTTTACCATTAGCCTTAGTGACCCTCATATCCTAAAAGTTTTAACCTTAAATATTAAAACTTCAGTGTATCATGTTCTTGAAGGGACCCAACCCTTAGCCTTAATTTATAGGATCCATTATAAAGTCACTGGCACAAATATGAATTTCTAAGCTAATAGTAAAAGTCCCAAAAACCATACTCTCATAATTCAAAGCAGTAAAGAAAACGTCAATATTAATATTCCACACAATCAGATGGTCAGATGTCCATCTTGCTTCTGAGTGGTCTCTCATTAATGAGAATCACACATCCAATACGCAACATAGTATTGCTGATTTAGACTATATTCAACAGTTTAATGATGGCACAGTAAGAATTAATTTTCAAAATCCTAGGGTAAGCCAAAATTCAAGAATTCAAGAAATAGGAAATTCCTCCAGACATTCTTTCGTAACTGCTAGACATTCATTTGCTGGTTCCACTTCAACTGAAACAATATATAGATATAATAATGATTTAGATAAAGAAATTAAAAATATTAGGATCAAAGAATTAGAAGAAGAATTGCAAATGCTCAAAATTAAAAACATTAGAACTACTTCTGAAGTTAGTTACCCAAATTATACATAATATGAAACTCAAAATACTTTAGTCACAGATGAAGATCAAACTTCTACTGCTTCTGATTTCCTAGTCACTCCCCCGATAAATCCTCAATTAAGTACACTTTCCCAACATTTCATAATCAACTATTCTAGATTAGATAAACATCTTGATTATACAGAAAATATCCTTAGGAGAAACCTCTATAGAATGAAGTTCCCTTTTATGGATCAACGAAAGCAATTATTTCGTGATTGACAGGCCTTTATGCTTGAAACAAAATATGAAATATTCTTTCTTGATTTTATAGATCAACTAAACAACAAAAATATTCAAACTTTAACAAAAGCAAGATGGAAAACCTCCACTAGCTCGGTCTTTTCTAGTCATCATCCTCTTGAAACAATAGTAATTGATCATCTTAACAGTTCAATCATAGTCTCATCTTTTAAAATCGCCACAGAAGATCCATAAACTAAGAAAATTATTGAACAAAATAATTACACAAACCAGAGTCTAGTAACCATAGGAGCCCAGTTAAATAAAATAGAAACAAAAGTTGATAACACATCCTTCAAAGTCAACATTCTACCTCAACCCAAATTAGAAACTCATTTAATTCATTTCAGTGAATTAAATAAACCTACCTTTAATCCTACTTCTTCAATTCAAAAAATCATTATACTGTGCCTCCCGCACTTTATCAACTAAAACTGGCCTCACATGGAAACTAGCTACCAAAGCACTCACTTCATCCACCGCTAAATCCACCCCTGTAGCTTGCAGCTCACAAAGAAGTGGAACTCGAACCATCCTTAAGTGAAACAAAGACACAGAGGGATTGCGACTAAGAGCATCAGCTACCACATTAGCCTTTCCTAGATGATACTCTATAGTGCAATCATAATCACTGATCAACTCCATCCACCTTCTTTGTCTCATATTCAACTCCCTTTGTTTGAACACATACCGAAGACTCTTGTGATCGGTAAAAATCTGACACTTGGCTCCATAAAGATAGTGTCTCCACAACTTGAGAGTAAAAACCACAGCTGCAAGCTCTAAATCATTAGTGGGATAATTCACCTTATGCGGCTTCAATTGCCTAGAAGCGTAGGCAATCACTCGATCATGCTGCATTAAAACCCCACCTAGACCTCGTCTAGAAGCATCGCAAAACACCACATACTCCCCGCTATCATCCGGAAGTGCCAACACCGGAGCACTAGTCAAGCGGTTCTTTAATTCTTGAAAACTTTGCTCACACTGATCTGACCACTCAATCTTCACTCCTTTCTTGGTCAATCCCGATAGTGGAGCTGCAATCTTTGAAAAGTCTTGCACAAAACGCCGATAATAGTCTACTAACCCCAAGAAACTACGAATCTCAGTCACAGTTGTGGGTCTTTTCCAATTGGACACCGCTTCCACCTTCTGGGGATCCACACTAACACCTTCAGCTGAAACTACATGACCCAGAAATCCCACTTTATCCAGCCAAAACTCACACTTGCTGAACTTGGCAAACAACTGAGCATTCCTCAAAGTCCGCAATATTGATCTTAGATGTTTGGCATGCTCCTTCTCACTTTTCGAGTACACCAAAATATCATCTATGAATACGATCACAAAGCGGTCAAGATATGGACTAAACACCTTATTCATGAGATCCATGAACACCGCGGGTGCATTAGTAAGTCCAAAAGGCATCACCACAAACTCATAATGACCATAGCGTGATCGAAAGGCAGTCTTGGCTACGTCACTATCCCGAATCCGCAACTGATGATAACCAGATCTCAAATCAATTTTTGAGAACACCGAGGCACCTCTCAACTGATTAAACAAAACATCAATGCGAGGTAACGGGTACTTATTCTTCACTGTGACTTGATTCAACTTCCTATAATCAATGCATAGTCTCATGGTGTCGTCTTTCTTCTTAACAAACAACACCGGAGCACCCCATGGAGACATGCTAGGCCGAATAAAACCCTTATCTACCAACTCCTGCAATTGATTCTTCAACTCTTTCAATTCCGCTGGAGCCATTTTGTAAGGTGCCTGAGAGATAGGCATAGTTCCAGGAAGCAACTCAATAGAAAAGTCTATCTCCCTTACGGGAGGCAAACCAGGCAAATCCTCGGGAAACACATCCGGAAACTCTCTTACTACAGGAATATCTCCCACTTCCAACACTCCTATACTTGCATCCAGAACATGAGCTAAGAATGCCTAACAACCTTTATTTAACAATCTCCTAGCAGCTACAGCTGAAATCAGGCAACTCGAAAATCACATCTCTTTCCCCCTGAAAAACAACCTCAACACCATCCAGACTTCGAAGCACTACTTCCTTTCGGAGACAATCTACCAAAGCTCTATAAGACTCTAAGAAGTCCATCCCCAAGATCACATCAAACTCCACCATATTTAGAGGAATCAAATCGACCTTGAAATTAAATCCCTCTACTAGCACTTCACAACCACCAAACACCCAATCTATCCTCATCACCTTACCAGAGGGTAGAGATACATGCCACTCGCCTGGAAGAGACGATGATGGCACATTGGCATGAAGGGCGAAACTATTAGACATAAATGAATGCGTGGCTCCGGGATCAATTAAAGTAAAAGCTGGTTGACCGAAAATTAACAACGTACCAATGATGACATCTGGAGAAGTACGACCCTCCTGCTGGGTCATAGCATGTAGTCTAGCGTGAGTCATGGGACGTCCACGCTGACCACTCCCATGCTGAGAACCACCCCTGGCTGCTGAACCACCACGAGAACCACCACTAGAGCCTCTAGCTGAAAACTGACCGCTTTACTGAGAAGGGGCGGTCCTCTGTGCCAACAAAGGACAGTCTCTCCTGAAATGATCCAGACCACCACACTCAAAGCATCCAGAAGACTGCTGCTGACCAAAAGAAAAAGTCTGACCACCAGAAGATCCCCCTTGGGAACTACCACCAGCACTAAACTGACCGGCCTGCTGCATACCCAACTGGCTCCTGGAGGGTCTCCTGAAATGCCCTGTATTTCTGCCCCGAGGACCATAACCTGATCCGCCACTACTGCCACTGCCCGCTGAAGATCCAGAAGCGGACGATGAAGCAGCCTTCTTAGATGGACCTTGACTGGGACCACTGAAATCTCGAGGCCGAGCTCTATAAGTCCCCCTGGTCTCGATGGCCATAGCTGCACCAACTGCATCAAGGAATGTCAGATAGACAGCACCAACCATCTTGTCTACAAACACTCCTCCAAGCGCATCAACAAACATACCAATCCTGGTCCTCTCATCAGGAATCAAATGGGGCACATGATAGCTCAAAGTGGTAAACCTCTCCTCAAACTCAATGACTCCCTCATCGTCTCTCTTTTTCATATTCAGAAAGTCTGGCTGGATCCTACTACGATGATAGTGGTTGAAATACTGACCCAAGAAGAGCGCCTTAAACTGCTCCCAAGTCATAGTCTGAGCACCATCATTATTTCTCCTGGCGAGAGTCCACCAATGATGAGCTGAATCGTCCAGAAAAGAAACTGCCATCTTTACTTTCTTTTCTTCTGGCAGTTCTGTGCTCTCGAAAGCCATCTCCATCTTGTCCACCGAAGAATAAGCATCAAGGGGTCCCTTGGTACCCTTGAACTCTACTGCCCCTGCATCAGCAACATCTCTCTTCTTCACAGATCAAGGGGGCTGCACCCTATCCAGAACACCTCTCAACATAGCCCCAATAGAATCCGCTAAACCTCTCACTTCCTCACCCTCATTGGCGTTGGTCGAGGAAGCCACACGGGGTCGACGTCTAGGAGGCATAGCACCTGAGGAGGAAAACATTTAGTAGTCTATAAACAAGACTAACATAAACTACCACATATACCCAATAACACATAGTATCAAAAGCAGAAACTGCCGATGAATCCGCCGCGGTCGGATCATCACTCTATAGACACTATGGCTACTTAGGCAAATACGATAGTGAATAGGAAACAGAAAATGAAACCTAGAGCTCTGATACCAACTGTCAAGACCTGCCCCGAATTTCACCTCGAAACCCGAGATGAGTCCTGCGAGGACCACCTCCAAGGAAAATTTACAGAAGACTCGGCAAACCTCCCTCGAAAATGGACAACCCTAACTTAAGAATCTAAGAACCACCTTTTTTAATCCAAAATAAATAAATCATCCGATACATTCCAAAAGTAGCCAGAATACAAATTACACCAAAGAATTCCAAAAGTATTCAGAGCTACTAAAAATAAAATAAAATACAGTGAAAACTAACAAACCCCTAGTAGATTAAACATGTAACCTACTGGCGAAATGTAGCTGATAGATGTGTGACTATGCCACGACGTCTCCTGCTAGACCTCACTCGAACTCTGCAGACTGGCCATTTTTAAAAACGAAGAGCCCAGGGAAAAATATTCAACACGTCAGAGTGAGTGGACAAAACGATTTCCGTCAACAAATAAATATTTCCCCAAAATGCTTTCATCAGTGGCAAAATACAAAGGCTCCACTGGAAAGATTCTGAACTGGGGTCCAGCCTGGCTAGACTCCCAAACTTTAAGAAAATGTCACTCAGGCCTGGATATTATATATAGTATGTATGCACACTCGTCTGACCCTTTGCACGATATCTATGAACAACTTGAATAAGTTAGATATCATACAAAGCTACTATACTAAGAGGAATGAAGGTGAGTGGTCAGGAGGCAGGAGTCATGTATGGGTTTGTCTTCTAAACCTCAGTGCTTTGGAGCTATAATGGTTTGTAGGTTGGTGATGTTTATGGTGTTAATTGCAATCATAATTATGTTGGCACCAAACATGGGTCATGGGATTCTATAACATAAGTCAAGATTGAGGAGTGCACGATCCTTAAATAAATTAAGACGAGGTAACACAGTCTCCCTATCACATAACCCTTAATAACGCAACAAAAGTAGTGTAACGGTCATGAGTCCAAAACTTTTAGTGCAAGGTTCCAACTATCTCATACTGTATATTTAGCTTGTTTGGATCATATCTTTATTCATACATCCCCATTACAATTGCAGCCACCTCGAACAAACCACATTACGATTGATCATCGGTTTAGTAACAATGCAAAATGTAAAAAAAAAAAAAAAAAAAAAAAAACTATATAAAGAATAGTCCCACTCAATAAACACGAGAGCAACCCTCAATGGATACATGTATTGCCCATATGGATGAAAATTACAGTCGTTGTCTGACTTGTCTCTATCACTACTATGTTAAATTGGAAAGCATATAGCCCTTAGATATGCAGGCATAGGGCACTTGCACCCGAAGGCCGCTCCCCTTCAAATAAGAACATAGAAAGTAAAAATTTGCTTCTTCACCAAGAAAAATTTGTCTATTTTTCAAATAAAAATAGAAACTTCCACATGAACGATCAATAGATTACCAAGAAAATTACGTTTCAACAGTCTTGGTTGTATATCTAATGCTCGAAAGAGAAAATCTAAAGTTGCTTTTTTTTTTTCTTCCGGTCTTTGTGTAAATTTCATACTGATTTAAGTGAACGTAGTACACCACCTTAAAAGCACAAAGGAAAAGTGTTATCCTTTTTTCGATTAAAAGGAAAATTATTATCTTGTGAGGATAGAAATATTCAACTATTTAATGGAATGATGGAAAATAGTTATGTCCGACCAAGTTTGGACGCACTCGTCCGGACTCTCTTATTTGCATATGTTTTCTAATGTAAATTATAATCTTAATCATTCAGAAGTTGAATTAACCAATATAAATCATCTCTGCAAAAAAATCAATGTGAACCACATTCGTTTAATAAGCCGAATGTATCAAACAAATGACCGGTTGATCATGAGACTGTTAACTTTCACCAGAACTGTCAAGTTAGTGCAATCAGCTGAGCAAACGAATTTTGTTTACATTGATTTTTTAACAAATGTGATCTTTATTGGTTAAATCAACTTTTGAACGGTTAAGATTATAATTTATAATAACAAAAACATGCAAATAAGTGCGTTCAAACTGGGTTGGACGCAAATTTTTTTTTGGAATGAGTGGTGAAGAAAGAAACATGATTATTTAACAGATAGCCGATAATTGATAATTGAAATGGTGAGTTTGCAAAATAAAGTATACGTGGGTTTACACGAGTTGACCACAATTAACTAAGTAGTAGCCACACAAGTATACCTAATTGAGGAAAGTGATAAGGTCAAATTAGATATACAGAAACCCTAACAGGAAAGATGGCTATGTGCCTGCCTCTCATCTCCCAACTCTCCAATTCTCTCACAAACCCTAACGAGGTCACCCAACTATGGCGTTCGGCGCCTACACTAAGGCGCTCATCACCAATTCTAAGGTGCTCGTCACCAATTTTAAGGCGCTCGTCATCAATTTAAAGGTGCTTGTCGCCGATACTAGGGCTTTTTGCACAGATTCTATGCCGCTCAAGATTCCAAGACGAGCCACCTCGGCCTCTATCCATACTCTTGCTCATTTGAGGATGATGCCGACGAAATTCAAATGAAGAGGGAAAAAGGAAGTGTCTGAACTCCCAAAATCCTGGTGGAGTCGAGAGCAGATTTCTTCTTATGCTCCAATGTTATTTATAGCCAGCAAGATGCTTTGTAGCAGCATGGAAATCGTGAACTATGGCAGAGATATGCTTGTCATCGATGGCGATGATGAGGTCGTGAACTATGGCGACGCTGATGGGATGATGGTGCCTCCACCGGAACAAATGGCTGCTAGAAAGAGGCAGCACCAAGATCCTAGGGTTTGGGTGTGGTCTTGGGTCATTGGGCCTTGGCCTAGGCTCACTCCAAAACAAGCTCAAACTTGGGCTTGGGTCATTGGGTCTTGCCCTAACACTCTTCTAAGCCCTGATCCAAAGGGCAAATACAAAATTGAGCAAGTGTTAGTGCATGGATAACTTGGCAGACTGTGCGAGCTAGATTCAGCCATATTGTCTCATGAAACTTGGAGTACCGCAATTGAGCGACTTGGCTCTAGTTTTATGTTTCTGTAGTATCTTATGTGTAATTAGTTTTATCATCTGCTAAGCTTACAATAAGTTAGCTAAATGTCTAATGTAATGGCACTATTGTGATCCTCGTGATCATTGTAACCTTGTTATTCTGGCTTTTCGATATGTAATACCCCAGATTTTCATATCAATTTCCTTGTATTATTTTTGAATTTAATAAAGGATTATTTTTGGAAATTCTTATTTGTTTATGCGAAATTGAAGTTTCGGGAGTAAATTTTAAGGTGCTTTGTTTTAAGTGGCCAAAAGTTGATTTTCTTATCCGTAAGTTATTTTTGAAAATTTTCTTCATGAAAGTTGTAGAGTTTGTCAATACAAGATTGTGGACATATGGCACGCGTGAAACGGATGTCGTATAAGAAAGTTACGGTCAGAGGAGTTAGTTTCCGGTTTTAGAAAGTGTATAAGTAGAAAAATGTGTGGGAGTTATTTTGGGAACCCTAAAATTAGACCTCTCTCTTCTCTCTCTTCCTCCCTCGAGATTACCCTGCGCACCCAACTTTGACTGGAGCTAACTCCGCCGTCCGGCCACCGTTTGGACCGCCGTCGGTCCCGTTTGACTCACATAGACGTCCCCTCCAAGTCTGGGCACAGTGTTGCACACGGGAAATGGAGCTCTTGGCCGGAAAAGAGAGTTGTTGTGTCACCTATCGGAACCACCGTATATGGCGGCAACGAGGGGCTATCTTAGGTGAGTCTGAGTCCTCTCCTCCTTCTAGTTATGGCTAGGCATAGATTGAAAGAAGTTTTTGAACCCTGGATTTGCATATTTGGAAGTTTGGATTTGGTGTGGTGTTCGGGGCTTTTTTCGGCCGATTCCGACCAAATTGGTTAAAACCTCAGGTATTAAAGTTTTCCTCCATGCTTCAATCTACAAGTTTTATGTTGTGAGTTTTCCCAAATTTTGAAGTTGGTGGAGGCGCGTGGAGCTCAATCGTTGCCGCTTGTGGCAGCGCATCCGGCTATATTGTGGCTTTAGTTTTCTGTGGTTAGCTAGCTCTTGCTATTGTGAGCTTGTTGAGAGGTGGAAATTCTAGGTTTTGAGCAAGATTTGCATGTTAAGACTTTAAGTTTAATCTTAGGCTTGTGTGTGGTTTGAGTTTAGGTTTTGAGGATTAGAGGCAGCTTTATTGAGTAGTTAAGTTCAACGACTTTGGAAAGTTGTCCTCCCTTGAGCTAAGGGTTAGCTTAAAGGTGTTGTGATATCCTATAATACTTTGGTTACTAAGGTTATTAATTGTGTGATTTTAGGTGATTTGTGAAGTTGTGATTTGGCTTGCTTTTGTTGTTTTGTAGAAATTGCAGCGGAATTATTTAGGTGAGTAAATCTCACCATGGTTTACTTTTGGACCAAATTTTATTATGGCCATTTGATGTTGATGTTGAATTTAATAATATGTTATTATTTATTTTAACATATATGAGCTTGATCGCCAACGGCTAATAGGTAAGATAAAACAAGTTTTCCTTATATGTTTATTTGTAAGGTTCTTGTGATCATAATTTTATTGATTAATGATAAATTATTATTGTGGAATATCTGTATTGTTCATATAAATATATCTATGTGGAAGGATATAATTTTATGATGTGATCTTGTGTTGTTGATGATGATGTTGTTATATTGTGAATTGTTGTTTAAATAGTCAAACCGGGTTCCAAGTCTTTTCAGATGATTGGTTACGGTTATGATACTATTATTATTTTGTGATTTATTATTGGACAGTCAAACTGGGTTCCAAGCCTTTGGCCGAGTGATTGGTTACGGTTAGGAATAGAGCTCTAGTTCGTCTGTCAGTGTAGGTCATGGGAGATACCTTATGGTATCTGGGACCCATGGGTACATAAATTGTTGTTGTAAGTCATGAGAGGTATTTATTAATATCTGCGACTCATGGGTACATGTTATTTGTAAAAGTGTGGATTTGTGGAATTAATTATTGATCTAAATTGCTCTTTTGATATAACTGGATGTTAGAAGTATTAAGTTATTTTTTGGAGTTACTCATACGGGCTTTTTAGTTTACCGGGTTTATTGTTTACAACCCGGTGCATAAATTCTTGGTGTAGGGGTTAGGCCTGCAGATGAGAATCAACAAGCTTGAGACGGAGGCTTAGTGGCAGGTTTTTTTTTTTTGTTATACACTGTATATTTTTATACTTGGGTATACAGTATTAAACTCATGTGAGTGTTTTCATTTTCTTGATTTTTAAGTTTATGTAAACAAGAAAATGTAATATTTAACTCAGTGTTGAGTTGTGTGACAATTACATTCCCGCATTGAGTTTTAGTTTTCTAAACATGTTTTGGGATTATAATATTTTAAAATATATTATACCGAAATTTTTAAAATTATCCTTAAAAAATTGAGATGTGACATGATATATGAATGATTTATTACTTTAAAAAAAAATTTAGGAAGGCGATTGAGATGGATGCAGATTAGATAACCACCTTGACCATTGCTTTGGAATTGGTATTCAAGAGGTGGTTTAATTAATATTTAATCAATTTCTTTCGATTCATTTGAGTGGCTTTTAAGCAAACCATTGATTTTTCATTTCTGACATATAGCAGTAAAGTTAGCTAGCCAAATAGCATAATGAGCTGCTTATCAATAATGTTGTCAACGTAATATAATGTTAAGGTTCCTGAGCTTTGTTGTTACTTGTTAGTAAGTATACATGTTAATTATTTGAATTCTGAAATAAAGAACGTCGTGAATAACAAAAATTTAAAGGTAGATAGATCATAGATGGTAACATATAATACGTACGAAGTGAAAAATTGAGAATAAAAGTTGTTCTTTGTTTTAAACATTTAATGCATAGAGAAGAACAATTATGCCTCTGAAGAACAATTATGCCTCTCGGCATGAAAACCATATATTATGTGCTTGAATGTTGATTGGATGAGGGTTTTGGTATGATCAAGACGGTATTAGTTTGGTGAATCTTGGTTTGGTTGATTCTCTTTTTAAGGAGTATATGATCTAGTTTTGTCGTCGTGTCCGACCATTTCAATTATATATTTTCATTAATGCTTACTCCATTATAAATACAACCTAATTAACTAGTTTTGGTTTTTTGGTGAGCTACTTTGTTAGTTAGTGTGTGAACTGTGGAACATATTGATATAAGTGTATGTCATGATTGGTGTGAGACAAATCGTTACGATGATATATCTGTATTTTTATTTGTTAAATTTACAGTATATTGGCCGGTATAACTATTTTTTTCAGAAATATACTCTCAAATTAAAATTAAAAACTCGATTTAGAGTTTAGAAGGTTCTGTCAAGCCTGTTGTTTGATGACTTGATCTCATAGCAATAGCAGAGACACACAAGACTATTTGAAACATGTTGGAACAAGTAGTTAAATTTAGGAAGATTAGAAAATAATCAATAATCCATTGTATATAGGGAAATTCTTGTGTGTCTTATGGTATCCATACCTTAAGTACATGGCTGCTAGTGATTGGTCCATGTAGGATTAATAAAAACATGCTACCTTTTTGACTGGTCATCCAATTCAAATCTCAAACCAACTCTCACTCTCTCACACTAACAGTGTTAGTTTCGTCTCTCTCTCTCTCTCTCTCTCTCTCTCTCTTATTCAAACAATTTGAACACCCTAATTTGTCTTGTCGATCTCTCTCTCTCGTCTCATAGATATGTCTACTATTAAGTCTACTATTAACATGAGTTAGGTCTACTAGTAACATGAGCTAGTTAACATACACAAGTAGATTTTTTACAAAATTGTTATTAAGATTGTTTTTCAAAGTTGAACCAAGTATTCTAAGACGCAAAGTCTACTAATAACATGAGTTAAGTCTACTATTAACATGAGCTAAGTCTATTAGTAACATTAGCTAATTGACATGCAAAAGTAGACTGTCTAGAAAATTGTTCTTGAGATTGTTCTTCGGAGTTGGGTCAAATACTGTAAGACGTGAAGTCTAATATTAACATGAGTTAAGTCTACTACTAACATGAGCTACCTAACATACAAAAGTATATTTTCTAGAAAATTGTTCTTGAGATTGTTTATCGAAGTTCGAACGAGTACTCTAAAATGCAAAGTATTAACATGAGTTAAGTCTACTAGTAACATGAGCTAACTAACATACAAAAGTAAATTTATGAAAAATTGTTCTTGAGATTGTTCTTTGAAGTTGGAACACATACTATAAGATGCGAAGTCTACTAATAACATGTGTCTTTTGTTAAATATAGACTTTGTAACTTTCGCCTTCAGTGAGTTCAATCTCAAGAACCAATTTGATTTCCAGAATGTCTACTTTTATGTGATTTAGCTCATCTAAATGGTAGATATTTCTAATAAAAACAGTACACGTGTGTTATGTTAAATGTAGACTTTGCAACTTTTGCCTTCAGTGGGTTCAATCTCAAGAACCATTTTGACTTCCAGAAAGTCTACTTTGGTGTGATTTAGCTCATCTAAATGGTATATATTTCTCATGAAAACAGTAGATGTGTCTTATGTTAAATGTAGATTTTGCAACTTTTGCTTTCAGTGGGTTCAATCTCAAGAACCATTTTGATTTCCAGAAAATCTACTTTTCTATGATTTAGCTCATCTAAATGGTAGATATTTCTCATGAAAACAGTAGATGTGTCTTATGTTAAATGTAGACTTTGTAACTATTGTCTTTAGGGGGTTCAATCTCAAAAACTATTTTGATTTCTAGAAAATCTACTTTTGTATGATTTAGCTCATCTAAATGGTAGACATTTCTAATGAAAACAGTAGATGTATCTTATGTTAAATGTAGACTTTGCAAGATGTTGTAAAAATTCAAAAACTAATTGCCACATGTCGTGACCTCATTCGTTTCAAGTCACCTAATCTAACACAACTAGCCAACATGCCACACGTGGGTCAGCTATTGTACTTAGTCACTAAGTCAAAGATGACATCCAATTGGAAGGCGCCACGTCATCAATTCGGATACACTATCACTAAACTTCGACAAGACTTTGAATAATCATTAAAAATAGCTTGAGAATGCGGCGAACTAGTGGCAACCTCTACTTTCTATTTCCAAGAAAAAAAATCACTTTTGAGAAAATTTAAAAATAGAGATGTTACAGATTTATGGTTCATAATGATCGAGCTGATGTGACATCTCTTATGTATATGGTTTAGAGTTCATAATGATCGAGCGAATGTGACAAATAGTGTACATAGGGTTTATGGTTTGTATTGATCGAGCTAATGTGACATCTCTTGTCTATATGGTTCAGGGTTTATAATGATAGAGCTAATGTGACATCTCTTGTCTATATGGTTTATGATTCTTAATGACCGAGTCAATGTGACATCTCGTGTAGGGCTACTTGTTCCTAATGATCTAATGTGACATATCTTGTCTATACGGTTTAGGGTTCATAATGATCTAACAGATGTCACATATGGTGTATATATAATTTATGGTTTGTAATAACAAATGTGACATTTTCGTAAGATTTCAAAAATACAAATATTTTGACGATATTGACTGATGCCCAATCAATGACGAAAATAGGTGAATTTTTTAGCATAGTCGTTTTATCTCCTCGTGAGACTATTGAACGGTGTGACTAGCCAAACCATGTGTCCTCCACGTGGTTGTTGTATAATGCCATGTTGTCCACATAACCAAGTAACAAAGTTAAACAGAATTAGTAGGCATGCTAGGATTTAATTGAATGAAACGTGTTAAAATGAAAAAACGTTAAATTTGACATCGCTAATGTCACTACGGAGTAGTAATAGGCACTTGGTAAAGAAATAGATCTCGTCCACCTTTGTTTTGATGTCTGTCAAACCGGTCAACCCCATACACCTTTCTTCGTCCCTAAGGGCAGTCCCGTCACTCATATATCATTTTCTCAAAATTTTTACATGGGAATAAAGAGGACATCACCATGAGTATACACTAATTTTCGCGGAATTTTTTGAACACCCTAGCTATTTATTATAATTTTCGCAAGATTTTCAAATAAAAAATAATTTTATAGTGAGATTTGACCCACGGAACGCGTTGAGGGTCGCACACCTGTCCATGTCATTAAAGTTTTACTTTTTTCCACCATTTTAAAACTTTAAAAATTCATAGAAAATAGATTCGGTATTTGAAAAATTCACCGAAAAATGTCACAGACCACTGGCAAGGCCGACTTCACAAGTGAGTCTGAATTTTAGTCATCGGAATCACAATGTGCTTATTAATGTGGTATAACTTGTTTGGTAGGTTATATGTTAGTGTACAACTTTGTGAACCAACTATACAGAGGAAACAAAATTTCCAAAAATCTCGTGAAATAGAATTTGATCGGTATAGTAAAATACGGCAACAGTAGAAAAATTACTTTAATTCTGCAATGTTTGGGCCCCGATTGAAGCGATCAACCTTATTTACGCTTATGGTTCACTAAGGAGAGCCTTATCCTTGGGTGGTAAATGGCCCCAAAGTTTTACATGGGCGGTTATGTCTCATCTATATGAGATTTTATTGTGTTGAAGAATCGACCAAACTAGGTCAAGAAGAGGTAGATAAGATAGTTTTCATGTGATAAGTGAATATAAGTTTGACCACTTTGATCAAGCCCCGAACGTTGTTGAATCTAGTTGAATTTTATACCACAACCATGTTTTACTATAATGATCACATCACACGGTCAATTTTCATTTTGTGAATTTTAGTCATCGGAAATATAACGTGCCTTTTAATGTGGTATAACTTGTTTAGCAGATTATATACAAGTGTACAACCTTGTAAACCAACTTTACAGAGGAAGCAAAATTTTCAAAAATCTCATGAAATAAGATGTGATCGACATAGTGAAATACGGCTACGGTAGAAAAATCACTTTAATTCGATAATGTTTGGACCCCGATCGAAGCGGTCAATCGTATTTACACTTATGCTTCACCAAAGAGAGGCCTATCCTCGAGTTTGTAAAAGAAAAAAATCATGTCTTTCAACTAATTTGATAGCAAATAAGAATATTTGAAACATATTACACAAATCCACTCACCTCGTCGATATGAATCCCCACCAACAACATCGATCGTAAACCGAGTCTCCTAAAATGAGCCATCTAGAAATAACAGTTGGATCTAATCCAAACCTTAAGGATAGAAAAAGGACATCAATACGAACTCATAGCTCTTCGCGGATTCGAAATCGGAGTTACGGATCAAAAGTTATGATCTGTCGAAGTTTTGGATCAAAATTCTAGAGTGAGAAACTAGAGAGAAAAAACTCTCCCAAAAATGTGGATGAAAAGCTGAGACGAGTCAGCTATATATATAGGATCTGATTGACGGACATGGTGAGTGGGCTAGGGTGACTGGGTCGATCAAAATTCGCCACTTGTTAACATACCTTAAATTCCAACACATGATGCCACATGTCGTCTTATGGTTCATCCTCATCATCCTTCACGGCCCACATGTCACCATCAGAAGGCAAGCTCCACCATGCACCACGTGGGTCAGCTGTCTTTGGTCCACAAGTTAACATACAGACAAATGACAAGGATGATTAAATGTAGACTACTCGGAGAACAGTTTTAATTTCCAGAAAATCTATTTTTCTGTGATTTTGCTCATGTAAATGATAGACATTTCTCATAAAAAAAGTAGTTGTATATAATGTTAAATGTTGACTTGCAACTTCTACGTTCAGATGGTTCAATCTCAAAAATCAATTATATTTTCAGAAAGTCTACTTTTATGTGATTTTGCTCATCTAAATGGTAGACATTTCTAATGAAAATAGTAGTTGTGTCTTATTTTAAATTTAGACATTGCAACTTTTATCTTCGCTTGATTCAATCTTAAGAACAATTTTGATTTCCAGAAAGTCTACTTTTCTATGATTTTTCTCATTTAAATGGTGGACATTTCTCATAAAAATAGTAATTGTGTCTTATGTTAAATGTAGACTTGAAAAGTTTACCTTTGGTTGGTTCAATCTGAAGAACCATTTTTATTTCCATAATATCTACTTTTACGTGATTTTTCTCATCTAAATGATAACAATTTCTAATGAAAATAGTAGATGTATCTTATTTTAAATATAGACTTTGCAACTTTTACCTTTGGTTGAATCAATCTCATGAATAATTTTGATTTCCAGTCATCTAAATAATAGACATTTCTCATAAAAATAGTAGTTGTGTCTTATGTTAAATGTAGTCTTGCAAATTTTACCTTCGGTTAGTTCAATCTCAAGAACGATTTTGATTTCCAAAAAGTCTACTTTTATGTGATTTTGCTCATTTAAATGGCAGACATTTCTCATGAAAAAAGTGGTTATGTCTTATGTTAAATGTAGACTTTGCAACTTTCACCTTCGGTTGATTCAATCTCAAAAACAATTTTGATTTCCAGAATGAAGAATTGTTTGTGGAAAATTCTTATTCGTATGTGCAAAGTTGAAGTTTTGAGAGTCAATTATTAAGGTGTTTGGCTTTTAAGAGGTCAAAAGTTGACTTTCTTTTTCGTAAGTTATTTTTGAAAGCTTCTTTCATGAAAGTTGTAGAGTTTGGCGATACAAGTTCGTAGACATGCAGCACGCCTAAAACAGATGTCGTATGAAAAAGTTATGGTCAAAGGAAGTTAGTTTTTCGATTTTAGGAAGTTTATAAATAGAAAGTGGTGGGTTTTATTTTTGGAAACCCTAAAAATTGCAAACCAGCTTTCTCTCTCCTCTCTACCGACCGTTCGCGCACCTCCATTTTCGCCGGTATAGAACTCGGCCATCCGGCCACCAACTTTGACGCCGCTGGTTCCATTGGGTTTTCATAGGTCTCCTCTCCACTCCTGGGGCAGCGTTGCTCACTGTCTCACCCCTAGACACCACCACGAAGCAGCGAAGGTGCTGCTGTCTCGCCAGAAAGCCGACGATTTCGGTCAGTTTTAGGTGAGTCTTTCTCTCCTCCTTGCTCTAGAAATGTTTATATCTCTTTGGTGACCTAAGGATCAAGATTGGGCGCTGGATTTGCAGTTTTGAAGTTTAAATTCGGGTGGTGTTTCAAGGTGTTTTTCGGCCGATTCCGGCCAAACTAGTTGATCCTTCCAGTATTAAAGTTGTTCATCTTGCTTCATTCTACAAGTTTGGTGTTATAAGTTTCCCAAAATTTTGAAGTTTTAGGGTGGCGCGTGGAGCCCACTCGCCGCTGCCTGTGGTCATGCGTGGAGGCGCGTTCGGGCGGTGTGAGGGGGTTTGGTTGTCGTATTAGCTAGTTGGTGTAGTGTTAGTGTGTTGTTGTGTGATAAGGCTAAGTGTTGATTAGGTATTGCACCTTAGGTGCTATGTTAATCATTGATGTTTGTTAAGTTGTAAACTTTGGAAGTTGAGCTTGGAGGTAGCATGGATAGGTTGTTGAGTGTTCAACGACATTGGGAGGTCTCGGAGGAAGGATTGTCCTCCTTTGGGCAACCTTTAGGCTAAGGTTTGGTTAAGGGTGCTTTGATCTTTTGTTGAGTAGTTACTAAGGATGACTTTGTGTTATTTAGGAACTTATGGAATCAATTTTGAGCTTGGCTCTTGCGTTATTGTTGAAGATAGAGAGAGAGTATTTTCGGTGAGTAAATCTCACCAAGGTTCATATTTGGACCAAATCATTATGGTCATTTTAATGATGATGTTGAATTTAAACAATATGCTATTGTTTGTTTTTAAATATATGAGTTTGATCACCAATGGCTCATAGGTAAGATAAAACAAGTTTTCCTATTATATGATTATTTTTAATGTTTATGTGATCATAATATTGTTGGTTCTTGATAGATTATTCTTGTGGGAATATCTACGTTTGTTTATATAAATATATCTATGTGGAAGGATATAATTTTTATGATGTGCTCTTTGTGTTGTTAATGATGTTGAACTAAAGAATATACCATTGTTTGTTGTAGGTCATGGGAGATTCATTATTGGTATCTG
Source organism: Fragaria x ananassa (assembly GCA_034370585.1). Taxonomy (NCBI): domain Eukaryota; kingdom Viridiplantae; phylum Streptophyta; class Magnoliopsida; order Rosales; family Rosaceae; genus Fragaria; species Fragaria x ananassa. The sequence continues at coordinate 8,575,358 of CP139760.1, forward strand.
AGACTCATGGGTACATGTATATTTATAAAAGTGTTGGTAATGTAGTTTTAATATTTGTTCTTATATTGTTTCATGTGTTTTTATTAGTTGTTGGAAATGTTGGTTGTTGGATTTGTGGAATTAATTATTGTTATTAATTATTTTATTTGGATGTTAGAAATGTTGAGTTAATTTCTGGGAGTTACTCATATGGGCTTTTTAGCTTGCCGAGTTTGTTGTTTTACAACCCGGTGCACCAATTCATGGTTTATAGGTTAGACCTGCAGATGATGATCAGCAGGGTTGAGGCAGAGGCAAAGGCATAGTAGCTGGGTTTTAGACAATGTACATTTATTTGTATATTTTGACATTTTGTTTTTAAGCTCATGTGAGCTCTTCATTTTTACTAGATTTTCAAGTTGTTGTAATTAAGGAGATATAATGTTTAACTCAATTGTTGAGTTTTGCTGACATTTAAATTTTCAACATTTGGGTTTAGTTTGGGATTTGTTGAGCAGGTTTTGAGAGTCTGTGATTTTGCTCATCTAAATGCTAGACATTTCGCATAAAAATTGTAGTTGTGTCATATGTTAAATGTAGACTTGCAAATTTTACATTCGGTTTGTTCAATCTGATGAACCATTTTTATTTCTAGAAAGTCTACATTTACATTCGGTTTGTTCAATCTGACACTTAAATTTTACCTTATTTACTAGCATGTGTTAATAAGAGTTTTACCGTCTTTGTCATTGAATTTATAGTTTAATTGGTCCCCAAAGAGGTTTTAAAGGACAATTATTTTAGCTAGTAAAAGGTAAAAATGATAAATTTTAGCTAGTAAAAGGTAATTTTTTGTTAGAGTATTATTTTTTGAGGTATTAAATTTTGGAGTGGGTTATATGGTGGTGTGGACCGGATGGGCCAAGCCCAATCTCTTTTTCTCTCTCTCTCTCTTCTCTCTCTTCCACCCGACTCTCTCTCTCCCCGAGCTTTCTCCCTACCGGAATTTCCAGCCGCTCGTTCGCCGCCATCCAGCCACCATAGACCGCCGCACCAATCTCAATGTCGACCGTCAACCCAGCCTCCTTCTTGGAGTGGTGGCAGCCTCTCTAGCGCCGCGGTGAAAGAGAAAACACAGTCGATAGGTCCGACTGCCGTGATGGTTTTCTCGCCGGAACTCCCTCCTCCGGCCGCCATAGCTGGAGCGGCTTGGCTCGTTGGAAAGCCCTCCTCCTGTGCAGCAAACCCCTAAGTGGTTTCGCTCCCCCTTTAGCTAGGTAAGGAAAACCGGTGAGTGGAAGTTCTAGGGTTTTTCGTATTGTTTTCGTTCGATTGACATAGTTAGGCTAGGAATTGGTGTTTGTGCTAGTTAGGAAAGTTGTAGAGGAGTTTGAGAGGAAGATACTGTAAAAATTTGGTAAGCATTGGAGGTGGCCGGAGTCGGCCGCCGCTGCCGGCAGCGCCTCCTCTGTAAAGTGGTTTTTCAGGGTTTTTAATGTGAAATTTTAAGGGGAGTTTAATGAAGTGTAATTTGAAATTTTTGGAGGAGTTTCGGATAGGTTTTGGATATTTTTACGATTTGTGAATTATGGCTGTTAAGGAGTAAAAATGCAGTCGTGAGTTAATTTGGGTTAGGACTGTGGAAGGTGATTTTAAGGATGTCGGTAATTGTGGAGAAATATTGTTGGCAGTGAATTTAAGATTTAAGGCAATAGCCATGGTTGAGCACGTGAAGCTCATATTTAAGTCTGCCTTATTTTTTTTTAGCGTCGGTATTTTAATTAAGGATTTAATTATTTTTTGGAACAGGACGTGAGGAGGCTTGAGCGGAAAATACCACTGACCGACATCAGGCTTAGGCCTAATTTATGAGTGGACATGTGTAGATACATATATATATTGATATATATTTTTGAGCTGAGAAGGCTCGATATTTATAAGATAAAGGATTTCTCATTTGAAGCATGCATTCGTTTTTCTGTGGAAATTAAATCGGGAAAACATAAGTGCTAATGTTTATTTTTCTTTATTTATTTTTGTCCACTCACTCTAACGTTTCCGGATGTTTTCGCCTTAGCAATTCATTTTAAAAATACGCAGTCTGCAGAGTTCGAGTTGGATCTAGTTGGAGGCGACGAGACATAATTACTCATCTCTCAGCCATTTTTCACCAGTAGGTTACCTACTTAACCTACTAGGATATTTTTCTGCTTCCATTATCTTTAGTAGCTCTGAATACTTTTAGAATTATTGTAGGATATTTTTCAGTGGTATTCTAAGACCAATTGTCTATAATCTGGATAATTATGGGTTATTTGGAGAATGATATTTGTTTTTAAGAGGGTAGTTATGTAATTTTTCCAGATTAGGGCTGTCCATTTTCAAGGGAGGTTTGCCAGAGGTTCCAGTGGTGGTTCTCAAGGTGGTTCAGCAGTCAGGGTGGCTCTCAGCTGGGTAGTGGTCAGCGTGGACGTCTCATGACTCGCGCTAGACTTCATGCTATGACCCAGCAGGAGGGTCGTACTTCTCCAGATGTCATCATTGGTACGTTATTAATTCTTGGTCAGCCAGCTCTTACTTTAATTGATCCCGGAGCCACGTATTCATTCATGTCTAGTAGATTCGTCCTCTATGCCAATGTGTCATCATCGTCTCTTCCAGATGAGTGGCATGTATCTCTACTCTCTGATGAGGTGATGAGAATAGATTAGGTGTTTAGTAGATGTGAAGTGCTAGTAGAGGGATTTAATTTCAAGGTCAATTTAACTCCTTTAAATATAGTGGAGTTTGATGTGATCTTGGGGATGGACTTTTTGGAGACTTATAGGGTTATGGTAGACTGTTTCCGAAAAGAAGTGGTTCTTCGAAGTCCAGATGGATTTGAGGTTGCTTTTCAAGGGGAAAGAGATGTTATGTCGAGTTGCCTGATTTCAGCTATTGCCGCCAGGAAATTGTTGAATAAAGGCTGTCAGGCATACTTAGCTCACGTTGTGGATACAAGTGTAGGAGTGTTGGAAGTAGAGGATATTCTTGTAGTAAGAGATTTGCTTGGTTTGCCTCCTGTAAGGGAGATAGACTTTTCTATCAAGTTACTTCCTGGAACTATGCCTATCTCACAAGCACCTTACAGAATGGCTCAACATGAATTGAAAGAGTTGAAGACTTAACAGCAGGAGCTGGTAGACAAGGGTTTTATTCAGCCTAGCACGTCTCCATGGGGTGCCCTGATGTTGTTTGTTAAGATGAAAGATGGCACCAAGAGACTATACATTGATTATAGGAAGCTGAATCAAGTCACAGTGAAGAATAAATATTCCTTGCCTCGCATTGATGATTTATTTGATCAGTTGAAGGGTGCTTCTGTTTTCTCAAAAATTGATTTGAGATCTGGTTATCATCAGTTGCGGATCCGAGAGAGTGACATAGCCATGACTGTTTTTCGATCACGCCATGATCATTATGAGTTTGTGGTGATGTCTTTTGGACTTACTAATGCACCCGATACGTTCATGGATCTCATGAATTGGGTGTTCAGTCCATATCTTGACCGCTTAGTAATCGTGTTCATAGATGATATTTTGGTATACTTAAAAAAGTGAGAAGGAGCATGTCAAACATCTAAGATTGATATTGCGGACTTTGAGAAATGCTCAGTTGTTTGTCAAGTTCAGCAAGTGTGAGTTTTGGCTAGATAAAGTGGGGTTCTTGGGTCATGTAGTTTTAGCTGAAGGTGTTAGTGTGGATCCTCAAAAAGTGGAAGCAGTGTCAAGTTGGAGAAGACCCACCACTGTGACAGAGATTCGTAGTTTCTTGGGATTAGCAGGTTATTATCGGCGATTTGTGCAAGACTTTTCAAAGATTGCAGCTCCACTAACAAGATTGACCAAGAAGGGAGTTAAGTTCGAATGGTTAGATTAGTGTGAGCAAAGTTTTCAAGAATTAAAGAATCGCCTGACTAGTGCTCATGTTTTGGCACTTCCGGATGATAGTGGGGAGTATGTGGTTTATTGTGATGCTTCTAGACGAGGTCTAGATGGGGTATTGATGCAGTATGATCGAGTGATTGCCTACGCTTCTAGGCAATTGAAGCCGCATGAGGTGAATTATCCCACTCATGATTTAGAGCTTGCAGCAATAGTTTTTACTCTTAAGTTATGGAGACACTATCTTTATGGAGCCAAGTGTCAGATTTTTACCGATCACAAGAGTCTTCGGTATGTGTTCACGCAAAGGGAGATAAATATGAGGCAAAGAAGGTGGATGGAGTTTATCAGTGATTATGATTGCACTATTGAGTATCATCCTGGAAAGGCTAATGTGGTAGCAAATGCTCTTAGTCAAAATCCCTCTGTATCTTTGTCTCACCTAAGGACGGTTCGAGTTCCACTTCTTTTTTAGCTATAAGCTACAGGGGTGGATTTAGCAGTGGATGAAGTGGGTACCTTGTTAGCTAGTTTTCATGTGAGGCCAGTTTTGGTGGATTCAGTGCAGGAGGCACAGTATAATGATCCTTCCATTATTTGGTTGATGGAAAGAGCAGCGAATGGAGCCGCCTTGGATTTTTCAGAAAGAAGAGATGGAACTTTATTGTTCAAAAATTGGCCTTGTGTTCCAAAGAGGAATGAAGAGTTAAAGAGTGAGATAATGGAGAAAGCTCATAGTTGTGCTTATGTTGCTCATTCGGGGAGTACAAAGATGTACCAGACTTTGAAGAATTATTATTGATGGCCAAACATTAAGAGAGAAATTGCAGCTTTTGTGAGTAGGTGTTTGATATGTCAGCAAGTGAAAGCTAAAAAGCAGAAACCTTCAGGTTGCTTGAGCCGTTGCCTATTCCAGTGTGGAAGTGGGACCACATCACCATGGATTTTGTTTTCAGTTTACCTTGTACCCGTGAAGGCATGACGGTATTTGCGTGATTGTGGATACACTCACTAAATCTGCTCATTTCTTTCCGGTGGGACAAAAGTATACCCTGGATAAATTGGCTGAGCTGTATATGAATGAGATTGTGAGACTTAATGGTGTACCAGAGTCAATAGTGTCAGATCGGGATCCTCGATTTGCTTCTAAATTCTAGGGAGCTCTTCAGGCAGCTTAGGTACCCGACTACACTTCAGCACTGCTTTTCATCCTCATACTGATGGGCAATCAGAGAGGACTATCCAGACTTTGGAATATATGTTGAGATCGTGTGCCTTGTAGTTCAGAAGGAGTTAGGATAAAAACCTATCTTTGATGGAGTTTGTTTATAACAACATCTTCCATTCGAGTATCGGTATGGCTCCCTTTGAGGCACTTTGTGGGAAGCAGTGTCGCACACCCTTATGTTGGAATGAAGTAGGAGAAAGAGATCTTTGTGGTCCTGAGATTGTCCTTGATACAAATGAGAAGATCAAGGTGGTCAAAGATAGACTCAAGGCCGCTCAAAGTAAACAGAAGAGTTATGCAGATGTCCGCAGGAAGGACCTTGAGTTTCAAGTGGGTGATTGGGTGTTCTTAAAACTATTTTCTTGGAAAGGAGTAGTACATTTCAGTAAGCGTGGCAAGCTTAGTCCGAGGTATATTGGCCCTTATGAGATAATAGATAGTGTTAGCTCACTTGCTTATCAGTTAATTTTGCCTCCAGAGTTATCCAGGCTACATAATGTGTTTCATGTAACGCTTCACAAGTATAGTGACGATCCTTCTCATGTGCTACAAGAGCAGCCAATTAGTTTACAGAAGGATTTGTTCTATGAAGAGGAACCGGTTCAGATTCTTGACCGAAAGGAGCAAGTGCTTAGGAACAAGACAATCTCACTTGTCAAAGTGCTTTGGAGAAGTCATAAGTAGAGGACGCTACTTGAGAATCGGATGAGCAAATGAGGCAGCAATATCCCTCTCTCTTTGATTAGCAGGTACGTAAATTTCGAGGACGAAATTTTTATAAAGAAGGGAGAATTGTCACGCCCTGAATCTTAAATTTTACCTTATTTATTAGCATGGTGTTAATAAGAGTTTTACCGTCATTGTCATTGAATTTATAGTTTAATTGGCCCCCAGAGAGGTTTTAAGGGATGATTATTTCGAATGAATTATTCGTAGGAGAAAATTGTGACGACAGTAAAAATGGTAAATTTTAGCTAGTAAAAGGTAATTTTTTGTTGGGGTATTATTTTTTAGGGTGTTAAATTTTGGAGTGGGTTATATGGTAGTGAAGACCGGATGGGCCAAGCCCAATCTCTTTTTCTCTCTCTCCTTTCTCTCTCTTCCTCCCGACTCTCTCTCCCTGAGCCCTCTCCCTGCCGGAATTTCCAACCGCCGTCAACATAGCCTCCTTCTTGGAGTGGTGGCAACCTCTCTAGTGCCGCCGTGAGAGAGAAAACGCAGCCGATAGGTCCGACTGGTGGTTTTGTCGCCGGAACTCCCTCCTCTGGCCGCCATAGCTGGAGTGGCTTAGCTCGTTGGAAAGTCCTCCTCCCGTGCAACAAACCCCTAAGAGGTTTCACCCCCCCCCCCCCCCCCCCCCCGCCCCCTTTAGCAAGGTAAGGAGAACTAGTGAGTGGAAGTTCTAGAGTTTTTCGTATTGTTTTCATTCGATTGACAAAGTTAGGCTTAGAATTGGTGTTTGTGCTACTTAGGAAAGTTGTAGAGGAGGTTGAGAGGAAGATGCTGTAAAAATTTGGTAGGCATTGGAGGTGGCCGGAGTCGGCCGCCGGCCACCAGTCGCCGCTGTCGGCGGCGCTGCCTCTGTAAAGGGGTTTTTCAAGGTTTTTAATGTGAAATTTTAAGGGGAGTTTAATGAAGTGTAATTTGAAATTTTTGAAGGAGTTTCGGATATGTTTTGGATATTTTTACGATTTTTGAATTATGGCCGTTAAGGAGTAAAAATGCAGTCGTGGGTTAATTAGGGTTAGGACGGTGGAAAGTGATTTTAAGGTTGTCAGTAATTGTGGAGAAATATTGTTGGCAGCGAATTTAAGATTTAGGGCGATAGGCATGGTTGAGCGTGTGAGGCTCACATTTAAGTCTGCCTATTTTTTTGTAAGCGTCAGTATTTTAATTAAAGATTTAATTATGTTTTTGAAACACGACGTGAGGAGGCTTGAGGGGACGAGACATCTGACCAACATCAGGCTTAAGCCTAATTTGTGAGTGGATGTTTGATTTTAAATTAAAATGCATGCAATTGTACACTGTTGAGTAATTTATTTTGTTAGAGCATTTGACGTCATTTTTATTTGACGATTTTATGTATTTTGGAGAATTACCAAAAATGAGATTTTCGGTAAATTATAAATATATTTATGAGGAGAGTATGTATGTAAATGCTAGCTAGTCATATGTGTCTGTCCACCTTAATGACATATTATATACTGCATTATGGTGTGACGTGAGCGTTGGACGTAAACGTATGAGTGTTTAATTCATATATGGGGTATAGATACATATTTATACACATGTCTATCCACTTTAATGACGTAGTGTAGCACCACATTAAGGCGTGACATGAGCATTGGACACAAGCGTAGTAGCTCAATATAGATTATTTTAAATCTATTAATTTATATTTGGATTATGGGCATGTGTAGATACATACGTATATTGATATATATTTTTGAGCTGAGGAGGCTTGATATTTATGAGATAGGATTTCTCTTTTTTTTTTTTTTTAAACTTTTTATTAATAACTCACACACCCTACATATGTCAGTGAGGTTTGAACTCATGACCTCAAAGTTGTCAGTTAAACACCTTAACCAACCAAGCTCACCGACAATGAGATAGGATTTCTCATTTGAAGCATGCATTCGTTTTTCTGTGAAAATTAAATCGGGAAAACATAAGTGCTTTATTTTTCTTTATTTTTTTTTCCACTCACTCTAACGTTTCCGGATGTTTTTCCCTGGGCCCTTCGTTTTAAAAATGCTCAGTCTGCATAGTTCGGGTTGGATCTAGTAAGAGGCGACGAGGCATAGTTACCCATCTCTCAGTCATTTTTCCCCAGTAGGTTACCTGCTTAACCTACTAGGATATTTTTCTGCTTCCGTTGTCTTTAGTAGCTTTGAATACTTTTGGGATTATTATATGATATTTTTCAGTGGTATTCTAAGACCGATGGTCTATAATCTGGATAATTATGGGTTGTTTTAGAGAATGATATTTGTTGTTAACAGGGTAGTTTTGTAATTTTTCTGGGTTAGGATTGTCCATTTTCAAGGGAGGTTTGCTGAGTTCTTCGGTAAATTTTCCTTTGAGGTGGTCCCCGCACAACTTACTTCGGATTTTAGGATAAAATTTGGGGTGGGTCTTGACAGTAGATGTGTCTTATGTTAAGTGTAGACTTTACAACTTTTATCTTCGGTTGATTCAATCTCAAAAACCATTTTGATTTCTAAAAAGTCTACTTTTATGCTATTTTGCTCATCTAAATGGTAGACATTTCTTATGAAAATAGTATATGTGTTTTATGTTAAATGTAGACTTTGCAACTTCTATCTTCGGTTTATTCAATCTCAAGAACCATTTTGATTTCCAGAAAGTCTACTTTTATGCTACTTTACTCATCTAAATGGTTGACATTTCTTATGAAAATGAAAATAGTAGATGTGTCTTATGCTAAATGTAGACTTTGCAACTTTTACCTTTGGTTGATTCAATCTCAAGAACCATTTTGATTTCCATAAAGTCTACTTTTCTGTGATTTTGCTTATCTAAATGGTAGACATTTCTCATGAAAATAGTAGTTATGTCTTATGTTAAATGTAGACTTGCAACTTTTACCTTCTGTTGGTTCAATCTTAAGAACTATTTTTATTTTCAGAAAATCTATTTTTCTGTGATTTTTCTCATGTAGATGAGAGATATTTCTCATGAAAATAATATTTGTGTCTTATATGAAATGCTGACTTGCAACATTTTCTGTGATATTTTTTAATGACAACAGTAGTTGTTTCTTATGATAGTTGTAAACTTTGCAACTTTTGCCTCATATGAGTGTTCAATCTTAAGAATCATTTTGATTTCCAGAAATTCTACTTTTGTGTGATTTAGGTCATCTGAATTGTAGATATTTTTAATGAAAACTTTAGAAATAGAGAGACTTAACGGAAAGTTAACCCATTAGTTTGTTATAACCTGCTGTAGCAAGTCAAAACTGGTTAGGTATGCATACTTTAAGACACACAAGTCGAACCCTTCTATATATAGGATATGAATGGAAACATTGTATGCCTATAGAATTGATGAAGAAAATGAATCGATCTTCTTGAAAATATTGGAGACTAAAAATCGAGCCACATGAACGCAGTAAAAAGAAGCTCAAATTCACCATCGAGCAGATTGAAACAATTGATTAAGCAATGTTTAATTAAAATTATATTAAACTTATGAATTATCCTCCTCTCCAGCCATGACCATTCTACTTAGACGACTAGGCTCAAGATTCTTCCTCCTCATTTTACTTTTTCTCCTTATTACTTCCATTTGATTTCTCCTTCTGACGTGCATCATTGCTTCTTCTTCCACGACAAACCTCCTCATCAAAACGTCGTCCGTCACTGATTTCCCACGAAACACTCTTCTCTCGGAAGTGCTAAGCCTTGTGCTCATCATAGTCGTAATATTGCTTATTCTTTGATCTTGCGTCGTCGTCGTCGTCCCCAATGGCTTCGATCTCGGGTAACTGTTGCTTCTTCTTGGTGGGAGCTCAGACCTAAAAACCTCATTGTAAGAAGAGATGGGTGCACAAAGACAAACCCTAGTAAATGAAGTCGCAACCTTTAAGGAGGCACATTTTCTCAGCTTGTGTCTATTGGAATTCGAAGAATTAGGAATGTTGTTTGTGGATTTGGTAATGGTTTTCCACAAGGTTGTGGCATTTGGTGTTGTAACTTGATCTGTTGGAAGCTTGGGACTACTGATGCTTGATCTCCATAGAGTGCCCATCTCTGTTGCTCTTTGATACCAAGGCTTCCTGTTCAAAAACAAGTGCACGTCAATCTCATGAGCAGCACATACACACTCCAAAGTTACTGTCAAACTGTACACTGTTTTTTAATGTGTGTTCATACATTACTGTCAAATTATCATATGAATTATAAATGATGGATGTTCTTCTATGAACAACTTATTTAATAAAGATCAACCAAGGAGTGAAGAAGTATGAAAACTGATAATCGGGATGTGTCAATTAATAACAACAGCTCAAATTAATGCCTAAATCACCATGATATTAATTCAAAACTAACAAGACCTTTGTGGCCGAAATGTTTTTAAAAAAAAATATAAAAACTCACACACCCTACATATGTCAGTGGAGTTTAAACCCGTGACCTCAAAGTTGTAGTATCCCGAAAAATCATGACTAATTTCTAATATTATTTTGGAAATTATCTAAGTAGGAGTTATGCGGTTTTGTGGTTTAGTGAGTGGACTAGAAGTATCCGAGCATTTAAATTTCTTAAAAATACTTTATTTTGAAGGGTCAAGAGTTGACTTTTTAATCTGTTGGATTTCTCGGAAAACTTCCTTCACGAATATTGTAGAGAACGATGATACGAGTTCGTAGACATGTTCCATGCTTAAAATGGACTTCGTACGAGAAATTTATGGTCAGCGAAAGTTCATGGCTTTACGAGAATTTTGGGTTAAATAAGAAAGTTTAGGGTTCATTTCTTTTTTCTCCGGAATCCATTCCTCTCTCTCTCTCTCTCTCTCTCTTTCTTCTCGCTCGCGATACCTTCAGTATCAAAGTCCTCCAGCCGACCCGCCCCAAACCCGGCAACTTGACCCGGACTTTCCAACGCCGTCGGACGTCGCCTGACAGTGCCACCGACCCGAATCGACTCCTCTTCTCCTTGTCTTCATCCCTCTCTAGCTGGTTCATGCCGATTCAGTCCCGAAGTGGTGATTCGAAGCTCAGAAGTTCGGCTTGGGAACCGGTCGAGATTCTCACCTCTGACGGTGGCGACGAGGCTGTAAACAGGTTGGGATAGAAGCTCCTTGGCGTCCTGGTTCAACTTCTGGTGGTCTTGAAGCTCGATTCTCAGTGTAGAGTGGTGGTGGTGGTGGTGGTGGATTCCAACCTTCCGGCGATTTTTCTGACGTTTCTCGGCGTTTTCCGGCCGATTAAGGCGAAACCTCAGATATAAAAGATGCTTCACTCTCTTCAATCTACAAGTTTTGTGTTGTGAGTTTGCCCTAATTCGAAGGTTGGTAGGGTGGCGTGTGGGGTTCACTCACCGCCGCCTGTGGTGGCTCGTGACGGCACGTCTGGTAGTGTATGTGGTGTTTTGTGGTGCTGGTTAGATAGTACTCTTCGATACGAACATGTTGATATGTGGGTTGTAAATTTTGGTTACCATTATTTCATACTAGGACTTTTTGGTTAATCTTAGACTTGTGCAAGGTTTAAGTTTCTGTTTTAGGAATTAGAAGCAGCAGTTTTTGGTCGTTAAATTCGATGACCTTAAAAGGTTGTCCTCCTTTGGGATAAGGTTTAGTTTAAGGGTGTTTGATATCCTATGGTACTTTAGTTACTAAGGTTATTAATTGTGTAATTATAAGTGACTTGTGAAGTGTGTTTTGGCTTGACTCTTGTTTTATGTTGAAGATGTAGGGGATTATTTAGGTGAGTAAAATCTCACCAATGTCAACTTTGGGACCAATTATTTATGGTTATTGTGATGATGATAATGATTATTATGATGATGATTGTGATAATGATAATGATTATGATGATGATTATGATGTTTATGTTTTTTTGTTTATTTTAAAATATATGAGTTTGATCGCCAATGGCTCATAGGTAAGATAAAATAAGTTTTTCTATTAATAGATTATTCTTGTGAGGATATCTATGTTTGTTCATATAAATATATCCATGGGAAAGGATATAATTTTTATGATGTGCTCCTTGTGTTGATTTATAATGATTTTATTATATTGTGATTTGTGGTTTAGATAGTCAAACCGGGTTCCAAGCTTTTATTCTAGTGATTGGTTACGATTATGATACTATTATTATTTTGTGATTTGATATTGGACAGTCAAATTGGGTTCCAAGGTATCTGGAATTGGTTACGGTTAGGAATAGAGCTCTAGTCCGTCTGTCAGTGTAAGTCATGAGAGGTACCTTAAGGCATCTAGGACCCATGGATACATAATGTAATACCCTAGATTTTCATTTTACTTTCCTTGTGTTATTTCCATATTTAATAAAGGATTATTTATAAAAATTCTCTAGTTTGTGCGAAGTTGAAGTTTCGGAAGTATTTTTTAAGGTACTTTGACTTTTAAGAGGCCCAAAAGTTGACTTTATTTTTCATAAGCTATCTTCGAAAACTTCCTTCATGAAAGTTGTAGAGCTCGTCGATACAAGTTCGTAGACATGCAGCACGCCCAAAACGGAGGTAGTATGAGAAAGTTATGGTCAGAAGAAGTTAGTTTCCGGGTTTGGAAACTGTATAAATAAAAAAATGTGGGAGAGTTATTTTTGGAAACCTAAAATCGGATTCACTCTCTCTCTCTCCTATCTCCCGACCTCCTCCCGCACTTCCATTTTCTCCAGCCAATTTCTCCGCCTTCCGGCCACCAAACTGGTCGCCACCGGTCCCGTTCGGACCGCACGGACCTCCTCTCCATTTCTGAAGCAGTCCCGCCCACCGACGCAACGCCTGGAAGCCACCACAGAGCGGCGGAGCTGCTGCGGTATCGCCAGAAAACCGACAATTTCGGCGGCGTTTCATGCAAGAGTTAGGTGAGTCTTGCTCCTTTCCTTACTCTAGTGATGTTTATACGTGTTTGGTGATCTGAAAATCAAGTTTTGGTGCCGGTTTTGTAGCTTTTGTTTTTGATTTCCGATTCAAAGTTTCGGGCCGTTTTCCTGCCGATCCCGGCCGAACCAGTCAAAACCCCAGGTATTAAAGTTGTTCACCATACTTCAATCTACAAGTTTCATGTTGTGAGTTTCTCCTAATTCAAAAGTTTTAGGGTGGCGCGTGGGGCACACTCGCCGCCGCTTGTGGCGGCGCGTCCGGCTAAGTTATGTCCTTAGTTTCCTGTGGTTAGCTAGTCTTTGCTGCTGTGATCATGTTGAGTGATAGTTTGGTTAAGTTTTGATCAAGGTTTGCATGTTAGGACTTAGGTTTATTTGTTTTGGCTTAGTTGAGTTTGAGTTTAGGTTTTGAAGATTTGAGGCAGCTCGATTGTGTCGTTGAGTTCAATGACCTTGGGAAATTGTTCTCCCTTGAGCTAAGGGCTAGTTAAAGGGTATTGTGTTATCCTCTAGTATTTTGGTTTCCAAGCCTTTGGCCGGGTGATTGGTTACGGTTAGGAATAGAGCTCTAGTCCGTCTGTCAATGTACGGCATAGGGGATACCTTATCGTATCTGGGTCCCATAGGTACACTATTGTGATGTTGTAGGTCATGAGGGGTATTACATCAATACAGAGACTCATGGGTACACGTTATCTGAAAAAGTGTTGGAATTGTGGATATATTCATTGATGTAATTGCTTTTGTGAAATTTCGAGATGTGAGAAATGTTGTTTTAATTTTGAGTTTACTCATACGGGCTTTTTAGCTTACCGGGTTTGTTATTTTACAATCCCGGTACACCAATTAATTGTGTAGGGGTTAGACCTGCAGGTGTTGATCATCAGGGTTGAGGAGGAGACATAGCACCGGGGTTCAATTTTGGCTTTTGTTGTACGTACTCTGTATAGTTTTGTAAATCGGGTAGATAATTTTAAGCTCATGAGGTTGTTCTCATGTTCTTGTATTTCAAGTTTATGTAATTATGGAAGTGTAATATTTAACTCAGTGATGGGTTGTATAATATTAATTTTTCGTTATTGAGTTCTAATTGTTTGGTTTTGTTTTTAAAACCGGTTGGGTTATTTAATTAAGTTAGATCATGCCACAATTTTTGAAATTTATCTTCTGAAATTGGGATGTGACAGTTTTCGTATCAGAGCCTAGGTTTACATATTTGGTGATAATCAATACTTCGGAGTGATGGCCCTACTGCAGCGGATCACCATCATAATCTCTTCGGTATTGATATGTCATTGGGTATGTGAAGGGTCAGGTGTCTCCTCTAGGTCAATAGGATGTCAGAGTAGAGAATACTTTGTATTTCAATTTTTGTGTTTCATCTTGAGTTAGTGCCTTGGTTAAGAATTATTGTATTAGACTTACACCTTGGTTTAAGTTTTATGCATAAATTAACCAAGGTTATTTTGCTCCTTATGTGATGGATCTTCCGCGAGGAAGAGGTAGAGGCCGAGGTAGGGCCAGAGGGACAGGTAGGGCTCCACCTGTGGATGATGTCTTTGAGGAGAATGTGGTGTTAGAGATGCCGGTGCCAGTTGTGGTAGATGATGGTCTATGTCTGTCACATCCCAGGACCCATTCTGCCGTAACACGATATTGTCCGCTTTGGGCCCGCCGGCCCTCACGGTTTTGTTTCCGGCAGCTCAGGAGCAGCTTCCCAGTAGGTCACCCATCCTGGGATTGCTCTAGCATCAACATGCTAACCTCGGAGTACCCATCCCCTCCGAAGCCGTTGAGCCACCAAAGGGCCTCATAGTAGAGTGGCGCAGCGGACCGGCCCAACCCCACACGATATTGTCCGCTTTGGGCCCGCCAGTGCCTTCCGCACCAGGCCCGCACGGTTTTGTTTCTGGGAGCTCACAGAGCAACTTCCCAGTGGGTCACTCATCCTGGGATTGCTCTGGGCTCAGCATGCTTAACCTCGGAGTTCCCATCCTCTCCGAAGCCACTGAGCTCCCATAAGGCCTCGTATTAAATTGGATGTGGGCATGTACATATACATCACATAACCCCTCTCCGTTGGCCGATGTGGGATATTACAATCCACCCCCCTTGGGAGTCCGACGCCCTCGTCGGCACACTCGCGCCACACGGCAGAGTGGTTCTGATACCATTTGTCACATCCCGGGACCCTCTCCGCCGTAACACGATATTGTCCGCTTTGGGCCCACCGGCCCTCACGGTTTTGTTTCCAGCAGCTCAGGAGCAGCTTGGGAACTCCGAGGTTAAGCATGTTGAGCCCAGAGCAATCCCAGGATGGGTGACCCACTGGGAAGTTGCTCTCTGAGCTCCCAGAAACAAAACTGTGCGGGCCGGGTGCAGAAGGCACTGGCGGGCCCAAAACGGACAATATCGTGTGGGGTTGGGCCGGTCCGCTGCGCCACTCTACTACGAGGCCTTTTGGTGACTCAGCGGCTTCGGAGGGGATGGGTACTCCGAGGTTAAGCATGTTGATGCTAGAGCAATCCCATGATGGGTGACCTACTGGGAAGCTGCTCCTGAGCTGCCGGAAACAAAACCGTGAGGGCCGGTGGGCCCAAAGCGGACAATATCGTGTTACGGCGGAGAGGGTCCCGGGATGTGACAATAGTATCAGAGCCACTCTTCCGTGTGGCGCGAGTGTGCCGACGAGGGTGTCGGACTCCCAAGGGGGGTGGATTGTAATATCCCACATCGGCCAACGGAGAGGGGTTATGTGCTGTATATGTACATGCCCACCTCCAATCTAACGCGAGGTCTTATGGGAGCTCAGTGGCTTCGGAGGGGATGGGAACTCCGAGGTTAAGCATGCTGAGCCCAGAGCAATCCCAGGATGGGTGACCCACTTGGAAGTTGCTCTCTGAGCTCCCAGAAACAAAACCGTGCGGGCCGGGTGCAGAAGGCACTGGCGGGCCCAAAGCGGACAATATCGTGTAGGGTTGGGCCGGTCCGCTGCGCCATTCTACTACGAGGCCTTTTGGTGGCTCAGCGGCTTCGGAGGGGATGGGTACTCCGAGGTTAAGCATGTTGATACTAGAGCAATCCCAGGATGGGTGACCTACTGGGAAGCTGCTCCTGAGCTGCCGGAAACAAAACCGTGAGGGCCGGTGGGCCCAAAGCGGACAATATCGTGTTACGGCGGAGAGGGTCTCGGGATGTGACAACGTCTGGCCAGGCTAGCTCAGGGTATTATCAGGTTAGGAGTGCCTTCCTTTCTGGGAGGTACAAACTACCTTGTGGCTAATCATTGGATATAGGGTATTGAGACATAATTCACCATGATCACGTGTACGGAGATTGAGAAGATGTGTATTGCCACGTTTCTTCTCAAGGATGAGGCACGGGTATGGTGGAGCGGAGTAGAGAGAGCTAGAGATGTGACCGCCTTGACTTGGGAGGGGTTTGTTCAGCTCTTTCGGGAGAAGTATTTTCCTGACACATTGAGGGAACAGTTGGAGCTTAAGTTCATAGCTCTAGTGCAGGGCTTGATGAGTGTCAGGGATTATGAGGTTCGGTTTTCTCAACTGTATCATTTTGCTAGAGAGATGGATGTAGTAGATTTGTCACGGAAGTTCGTGCGGAGTTTGAGGCATGAGCTCCGGCAGGCTGTGATTTCCTATCGATTTGCTACTCTAGTAGAAGCAGTTGAGAGTGCCCTTGTAGTTGAGTTAGAAGAGGCCATGCATGAGACTGAGAGACAGAGAGATGTTCAAGGGAAGGGCAAGGCCCTGGCAGGGAGTAGCAGTTCAAGAGACCACAGATGTGGTTATGGGAAGAGACAGAGATTTCATCAGCTGGGTCCAGCTAGAGCAGCAGCTACACCTATTAGGGCTATACCTATTAGGCAGGCAGCACCCTTGAAGTGTTTTAATTGTGGTGAGTTGGGCCACTACTCTTTGGCATTGCAAGAAGCCCAGGAGACAGGGATGTTTCAATTATGGACAGACAGGCCATTTTGCTAGGGATTGCACCCGACCTCAGGCTGGAGGGCAAGGTAGTCAGCAGAGGCCGTTACTTCCAGCACCAATCAGAGTGTATGCCATTGGTCAGCGTGGTGCAGGAGTGGAAGGTACCATCCTTGTTTATGTTCTGCTTGCTATAGTTTTGTTTGATACGGGGGCAACCCATTCCTTCATATCTAGCTCGGTGGTGAGGTCATTAGGTTTGACTCCGACACCGCTTACTAGATCATTGTGTGTTTCATCGCCTCTCGGTGTTTCTATCGAGCTTGGCACTCTCTGTGGAGCTTTCCCTTTAGTGATTAGTGGGAGAGAGTTCATTGCATCTCTGATTGTGATTCCAGATCGTTCCTATGATGTGATTTTGGGAGTGGATTGGCTACGGTCAAACCATGATGTGATTGACTGTTTTGATATGATGGTGTCATTTCACGTTCCTGGATAGCAGAGCTTTCGTTATCGTTGTCATAGGTCGGACACGGCCATGTGGGAAGGAGTGTTAGCTCACATAGAGGTTGCAGGTAGTACCATGTGTATTGCGGATATTTCAGTAGTCTTTGAGCTTAGTGATGTGTTCCAGGAGATTCCAGGGTTACCTCCCAGAGGGTAGTTGAGTTTGCTATAGATGTGGTACCAGGTACTTCACCGGTATCAAAGACTCCTTATCAGATGGGGAGAACTGAACTTCAGGAGTTAAAGGTTCAGATTGAGGGTCTTCTTGAGCAGGGGTTCATTAGACCTAGCACCTCGCCTTGGGGTGCACTAGTGTTGTTTGTGAGGAAGAAGGATGATACTCTCCGGTTGTATGTGGACTATCGGGAGTTGAACAAGGTGACCATCAAGAATAGGTATCCCTTGCCTAGCATTGATGATTTGTTTGATCAGCTTAGAGATGCTACGGTATTCTCTAAGATTGATCTGAGGTCCGGTTATCACCAGATGAGGGTGAAGGAGGAGGATATTCTGAAGACCACTTTCAGGACTAGGTATGGACATTATGAGTTTGTTGTTATGCCATTTGGTCTAACCAATTCGCCTGCTACTTTTATGGATTTGATGAACCGCATGTTCAGTCCTTATCTGGATGTGTTTGTGGTAGAATTTGTGGATGATATTTTGATTTACTCCAAGACTTTGGAAGATCATGATAGGCATCTACGAATTGTACTACAGGTTCTTAAGGAGGCCAAGTTGTATGCAAAGTTTGAGAAGTGTGAGTTTGAAAGGAAGAGGTGAAGTTCCTTGGTCATGTGGTATCAAATAAGGGGATTTCGGTGAATCCTTCTAAGGTGGAGGCAGTGTTGAATTGGAGTCGTCCCACTACTCCTACGGAGATTCGTAGCTTCCTTGGGTTGGCAGGATACTACCAGAGATTTATTGAGGGATTTTCTAGTATTTCCTCTTCCTTAACCAAGTTGACAAAGAAGAATGCCAAGTTTGTGTGGACCGATGAGTGTGAGAAGGCATTTGAGGAGTTGAAGATTAGGTTAACTTCAGCCCCAATGTTGGTCATTCCTATTAGTGGTGTTGACTTTGTCGTCTATAGCGATGCATCTCATCGGGGTTTGGGTTGTGTGTTGATGCAGCTTGGCGGTGTTGTGGCTTATGGTTCTAGACAGTTGAAGGTTCATGAGAAGAATTACCCCACTCATGACTTAGAGCTAGCTGTAGTAGTATTTGTCTTGAAGATTTGGAGGCATTACTTGTATGAAGAGAAGTTCGAGCTCTTTTCTGATCATAAAAGTTTGAAGTATTTATTATCTCAGAAAGATTTGAACATAAGGCAAAGGAGGTGGATGAAGCTCCTTAAGAACTATGACTTCACTTTGGAGTATCACTCTGGGAAAGCCAATGTAGTGGCAGATGCATTGAGCAGGAAGCCTAGGGGTATAGTCGCCTATATCATGGTGCAGGAGTGGCTCATATTGGAGACTGTATCTGAGTTTGGCATTCAGCCATCAGGCAGGGAGCAGGGGATTTTCCTTGGAAGCGCATCTGTGCAACCCACCTTGATTTCTAGGATCATTCAGGGCCAAGCATATGACGAGTTCTCGCGTTCGAAGCTGGCAGAGTTAGTAGTGGACTGGTTGGAAGATTGTCCTTCCGAGTGGTCGGTTGGGTTAGATGGTGATTTGAGGTTTAGATTGAGATTGTGTATTCCAGACATTATTGATCTCAAAGGGGAGATCCTTTGGGAGGCACATCGATCTCGTTATACAGTGCACCCAGGGAGTACCAAGATGTATAAAGATTTGCGTAGGCAGTTTTGGTGGAATGGAATGAAGAAGGATGTAGAAGAGTATGTGTCCAAGTGCCTCACTTGTCAACAGGTGAAGGCAGAGCATCAGAGGCCTGGAGGTATGTTGAAGCCATTATCTATTCCTACTTGAAAGTGGGAACAGATTTCCATGGATTTTGTGATTGGACTGCCTAAGTCCAAGCTTGGACATGATGTTATATGGGTGATTGTGGACCGTTTGACGAAGTCAGCACATTTCCTTCCAGTGTCAATGACTTACACAGTTGATGCCTTGTGCAAGTTGTATGTGAAGGAAATAGTGAGACTTCATGGAGTGCCTACTTCGATTGTTTCTGATCGAGACCTCCGATTCACTTCAAAGTTTTGGGGTGGTTTTCAAAAAGCCATGGTTACTACCTTAGACATGAGTACAACATTTCACCCTCAGACTTATGGGCAGACGGAACTGGTGAATCAGATGTTAGAAGATATGTTGAGAGCTTGTATCATGGACTTCAAGGGAAGTTGGGAGGATCACCTCCAATTGATTGAGTTTGCCTACAACAATAGTTATCACTCTAGTATCGGCATGGCACCATATGAGGCACTCTATGGTAGGCCGTGTAGATCCCCTATTTACTGGGCATAGGTGGGTGTTTGTGAGTTGTTGGGTCTTGATATCGTTCAAGAGACGACTGAAAATTTCTCTATTATCCGAGATAGGATCCGAACAGCACAAAGCAGGCAAAAGAGCTATACCGACTTGAAGAGAAGGCAAATAGAGTTTGATGTTGGGGATCATGTATTCTTGAAGGTCTCACCTACTAAAAGGGTGGTGAGATTTGGCAAGAAGGGGAAATTGGCTCCCAGGTATGTGGGGCCTTTTGAGATTTTGGAGAGAGTAGGAGATTTGGCTTATCGGTTTGCCTTACCTCCTGTCATGCCAGGGGTACACAATGTGTTTCATGTGTCCTTGTTGAGGATGTATGTTCCAGATGCATCACATGTGATTGACTATGGAACTATCAAGGTGAATGCGGATGCAACCTTCGTTGTTGAAATGGTTTGAATCTTGGATAGATCAACCAAGAGGCTTCGAAGGAAGGAAATCGATTTGGTTAAGGTGTGTTGGAGTCACCATGATGAGGGGGATGCATCTTGGGAGTTAGGGTCGGATATGAGGGCTAAGTACCCTAGGTTGTTTTTGGGTTAGTATTTTTGAATTTCGGGCCGAAATTCCTTTAAGGGGGTAGATTGTAATACCCTAGATTTTCATTTTACTTTCCTTGTGTTATTTCCATATTTAATGAATGATTATTTATAGAAATTCTCTAGTTTGTGCGAAGTTGAAGTTTCGGAAGTATTTTTTAAGGTACTTTAACTTTTAAGAGGCCCAAAAGTTGACTTTATTTTCCGTAAGCTATCTTCGAAAACTTCATTCAGGAAAGTTGTAGAGCTCGTCGATACGAGTTCGTAGACATGAGGCACGCCCAAAACGGAGGTAGTATGAGAAAGTTATGGTCAGAAGAAGTTAGTTTCCGCGTTTGAAAACTGTATAAATAGAAAAATGTGGGGGAGTTATTTTTGGAAACCTAAAATCGGATTCACTCTCTCTCCTCTCTCCCGACCTCCTCCCGCACTTCCATTTTCTCCAGCCGATTTCTCCGCCTTCCGGCCACCAAACAGGTCACCACCGGCCCCGTTCGGACAGCACGGACCTCCTCTCCATTTCTGGAGCAGTCCCGCCCGCCGTCGCGCCGCCTGGAAGCCGCCATAGAGCGGTGGAGCTGCTGCGGTATCGTCAGAAAACAGGCGATTTCGGCGGCGTTTCGGGCAAGAGTTAGGTGAGTCTTGCTCCTTTCCTTCCTCTAGTGATGTTTATACGTGTTTGGTAATCTGAAAATCAAGTTTTTGTGCCGGTTTTGCAGCTTTTGATTTTGATTTCCGTTTCAAAGTTTCGGGCCGTTTTCCGGCCGATCCCGGCTGAACCAGTCAAAACCCCAGGTATTAAAGTTGTTCACCATACTTCAATCTACAAGTTTCATTTGTGAGTTTCTCCTAATTCAGAAGTTTTGGGGTGGCGCGTGGCGGCGCGTCCGGCTGAGTTGTGGCCTTAGTTTCCTGTGGTTAGCTAGTCTTTGCTGCTGTGATCATGTTGAGTGATAGTTTAGTTAAGTTTTGAGCAAGGTTTGCATGTTAGGACTTAGGTTTATTTGTTTTGGCTTGGTTGAGTTTGAGTTTAGGTTTTGAAGATTTGAGGCAGCTCAACTGTGTCGTTGAGTTCAATGACCTTGGGAAATTGTTCTCCCTTGAGCTAAGGGTTAGTTAAAGGGTATTGTGTTATCCTTTGTAATTTTGGTTTCTAAGGTTTTTAATTGTGCGATTTTAGATGAATTGTGATTTTGTGTTGGCTTGCCTTCATTGTGTTGGGGGCTTCGCAACGGGATTTCAAGGTGAGTAAATTTCACCAAGGTTCATGTTTGAACCAAATTTTATTATGGTTATGTGATGATGATAATGATTATGATGTTTAAATTAATACTATACTTTAATTGTTTTAAAATATATGAGTTTGATCGTCAACGGCTCATAGGTAAGATAAAACAAGTTTTCCTAATTATTGTTAAGTTATTCATGTGGAATAATATTTTTATTGTGCATATAATTATATCCTTGTGAAGGATATAATCATAAGATGTGATCTTATGCTATAATGATTGTTGGATAAATAGCCTAGCCGGGTTCCAAGCCTTTAATCGGGTGATTGGTTGTGGTTAAGATGTTATTTATCATTTTCATATTTTGATATTAAATAGCCAAACCGGGTTCTAAGTCTTTAATCGGGTGATTGGTTGCGGTTCTGATGCTATTTATTATTTTGTGTTTTGAGATCAGACAATCAAACCGGGTTCCAAGCCTTTGGCCAGGTGATTGGTTACGGTTAGGAATAGAGCTCTAGTCCGTCTGTCAGTGTACGGCATGGGGGATACCTTATCGTATCTGGGTCCCATGGGTACACCATTGTGATGTTATAGGTCATGAGGGGTATTACGTCAATACAGAGACTCATGGGTACACGTTATCTGAAAAAGTGTTGGAATTGTGGATATATTCATTGATGTAATTGCTTTTGTGAAATTTCGAGATGTGAGAAATGTTGTTTTAATTTTGAGTTTACTCATACGGGCTTTTTAGTTTACCGGGTTTGTTATTTTACAATCCCGGTACACCAATTATTGATGTATGGGTTAGACCTGCAGGTGTTGATCAGCAGGGTTGAGGAGGAGACATAGCACCAGGGTTCAATTTTGGCTTTTACTGTACGTACTCTGTATAGTTTTGCAAATCGGGTAGATAATTTTAAACTTATGAGGTTGTTCTCATGTTCTTGTATTTCAAATTTATGTAATTATGAAAGTGTAATATTTAACTCAGTGATGGGTTGTATAATATTACTTTTCCGTTATTGAGTTCTAGTTGTTTGGTTTTGTTTTTAAAACCGGTTGGGTTATTTAATTAAGTTAGATCATGCCACAATTTTTGAAATTTATCTTCTGAAATTGGGGTGTGACACATAAATTGTTGTTGTAGGTCATGAGAGATATTTATTAATATCTGGAACTCATGGGTACATGTGTTTGTTGTAGGTCATGGAAGATACCTTATTGATATCTGGGACTCATGGGTACATGTATATTGTAAAAGTATTGGTTATGTGGCTTTAACATTGTTTGTAATTGTTGTCATGTAAATTCCTTGTTTTAAGTATCTCCTGAACTATGCTTAATGCAGGAGATTCTTTAATCTTATTTGTGTGATTTTTAGTGGAATTCTTGAACTATCATTTTTGCAGGATTCACTTATGATTTTAATTTCTCTGTGAATTGTTATGTTTTCTTATTTACTCTCTTTTGAATTTTATTATTTTGAGACGATTCATGAACTAAGTTCTAAGCATGAATTACTGGTTTTAGCTTATGTGATGTTAGGTTGAGTTATTTTTGAGAATTAAAAATACGGACTTTTTAGCTTACCAGGTTTGTTGTTTACAACTTGGTACACTAATTCATGGTGTAGGGGTTAGATCTGCAGATGATAATCAGCAGGGTTGAGGCGGAGGCATAATGGCAGGATTTTAGTTTTTGTGCACTTTATTTTATTATATTATGACAGTTTGTTTTTAAGCTCATGTGAGCGACTTTATTATTACTAGACTTTTAAAGTTAATGTAATTAAGGAGATATAATGTTTAACTCGGTTGATGAGTTTATTGACATTTACATTTCTAGTTTTTGATTTTAGTTGGAAGTTGTAGAGCAGGTTTTGGGATATTAAGTTTTTGAGATATATCATGCCTAAATTTTTGAAATTTTATCCTTCAAAAATTAAGCCGTGTCAAAAGTTATCAATTAAACACCTTAACCAATCAAGCCACAGCTCACCGAAATATTTGTTTTTAACAGCAAGTCACTGAAGTGAACTATGCCATGCAAAACCATACTAACATATGCAAATATGCAGTAAGGTTTTGTTTATAGTGTTAACAACTTTTTGTTACCTTATTCCTTTATTCCTATAAAAACTAGGATTACAAAAGGGACGAGGAACTTGCATGGTAACGATCTCAGTTATAATTTCAAACATGGTTTTGATTCACACATACCGAGAACTAATATTATAAGCTTAAAAAAAATCGTGTTTTTAGATAGATTCTTAGACCGGATTGTCACTATAACATCAAGTCGGACTATGTGGGGAACTTGAATAATTTTAAGCTTAAACTAAAATAATGTTAGATAAACTATATTTCAACAAAGATAAAGTACAGCTAAACGTTAGACTCTGTCACTTCGACAATTTATAATCAAATGTTGACTGCCACACCAAATTCTACGTCATATAGTTCAAATGTGGAACATGAAAAACATGATAACATTTATTGTTTATTATACTCGATCAGAATCAGAAATGTAAAAGCAGAATATGTGGGGTGTGGAAAGCAATTGACTTGACTGGGTATTGTATGAGCTTTAGCGCGTTTTGTTACTCGGGATTACACGCGGCAGGACAGGATTCTGTATTACATAATAACAAGCCCGGTGTTTGGCAGCTATGAGGACTAAATTAAATGACTCTGCAGTCCCCAAATCACAGCCAACACCTTCTTATGGAGAGCGGCCAAAAACCATGGGATCATGCAAGACCCAGTTCTTGCTGGCTCTTCGCGTCAACATCATAATTATGAATTATCTCTCCCCTTGCCATTTCTTTGATCCGGCTTCCAAAAACTCTTCTTCAGGTCCAACATCATCTTTCTTCACTCTCTTTAAACCCTACTTTTTTCTTTCCATGTCCACTGTAATTTAATTATTACAGAAGATTTGTTTAAGGGTTGTCAACAATTATTCTAAAGATTTCTGGTCTGGGTAGCTTGGTTTGCGAAGCAATTTTCACAGCTGGTGTTCGGGTTTAGAATTATGGGTTTGGTGTTCTATCTTTTGTTGGCATTCGTTGAATGAAAGCAAATAATTGGGATGATGGGTTCATATAATTTTCATATCTATCAATTTTGTTCTCTAATTTGACAGATTTTTTTGCTGCCTTGCAGATCTGAATCCCAACTACTATAAGAAGAGGAGGCCTTACAGCAGTGGTGTTTACTTGATCAGTTATTGATCAAGAGAATCATGATCAATTACCGGTTAGATTTATATCTAAAAGCTAAAAACAATACAACTCTATTTAAAAATAATTCTCATCACAATTGTATTTACATCCAATGGTAACTGATCATAAAACTCTTGGTTAATTACTGATCAGATGATTAGAATGGGCCTTGCAGACTCTAGTTTACCATGTCTTCAACATATGATCATGGTTTTGTGCCTTGCACATTCTTAATTTCCTAATCGGGAAACTAATCTCTTCAAGATTCAGTGAGTCTGTCATTAGTCCAAACTCATTCTTAATTTCCTAATCGGAAAACTAATCTCTTCAAGATTCAGTGAGTCTGTCATTAGTCCAAACTTTACAGAAACACCAAACATGAGTCATGACTACTATAAACAGAGGCAGATTTACGTTAGAGGCTATATGGGCTATAGCCTAGACAGAAATTGTCTCAGTACTTTAAAAGATATTCGTCCCATGTATTATGAAGTTTGATTTGGTTGAGTTGGTTCACTGTTTTGTTTAGAAACAACATGAGCTGGGTTCGAGTCTTGCATTTCCTCTTGCTTCTTCTTTTTTCTTCTTCATCCTTTTCCCTTTTATTTTCTTTCACCATTTTTTTCTATCTCTTTATGATTCAAGTATCATTTTAATTTTTCCTTTTTCTGCTGCCTCTTTTCGTTTTTATTCTTTCCCCATTATTTTCCATCTCTTTATGATTCATGATAATATGGTATCATTTCGATCAAAAAACACAATCTTTGTAACAATATTGACTCAAAAAAAAATAATCGGTTTAGCTACTCTAATTAGCCTAGACAAAATGTACATCCTAGATCCGTCACTGACTATAAAATAAGCTAGGTTTGAGGAGCGTAAGACTATACAAGAAATTAACAATGAGTTTGATAGTCTCTAGAAATAAATTCGGACTTTTACTTAATGAGAACAGAGATTGCAATTAATTCTGACCTTCTAAGAAGAAATAAAAAAAATAAAAAAAAGTTTTTCAAATCTAAACTCGACACGGATATCATATATTAGGACTTGATATATCATATATGAAATAAATTATTAACTATGCCATTAAAATTAAAGATAATTAATGGATCTTTCTCTCTCTCAGACTTTCAGTTATGTACCAAGTTGAGAACTAGATGATATATCTATACCGTAATATGAGAGAGAGAGAGAGAGTGTGTGTGTGTGTGTTACTTTGGCTTACCTTGCTGGTTGTGAGTTCTTTGGATCGTGCATGAACAAATCTAGCTCAAGGAGAAAATATATGAGAGAGGTGATGAAGAGTAAGAGGAAAGAGAACAAGGAGGAATTA
Organism: Fragaria x ananassa; assembly: GCA_034370585.1. Lineage (NCBI taxonomy): Eukaryota > Viridiplantae > Streptophyta > Magnoliopsida > Rosales > Rosaceae > Fragaria > Fragaria x ananassa. The sequence continues at coordinate 8,601,337 of CP139760.1, forward strand.
GTTTCATTTGGGTTCAATTGATTTCTGGGTTTGAGAGAGCCATGGCACTCAAGCTAGGAGAGGATCCGGAGGAGCCTTTTCTCTATTGTTTTGACTACAATTAGCATGGCCGACCAGTCGACCATTCAACTCAAAATAAGATGGGGATGATGAGATATATGAGCTACGTACATGATTCACTTGGCAATGCCGGTGTGTGCTAACTGTGCTTCTTTTTCCATCTTAGTTATTTACTATTGGAAAAATCATATTCTTTTCTTTTTCTTTGGCTGGCAGGCATGATTCCTCTTTGTTTTCTGAGAGAGAGAGCTTTAAGAATACAAAAGGCAAAGTACTCGTTGCTTTATATATCATAACTTTACCAATCTAGCTACCATTGATCAATTCTAAACAAATTAGAAAATAAATCTTATCACTTTCTCCATCACTTTGTATCTTATTTATTTCTAGGACAATAATTATTATCATATATTTCGTGAGTTTTTACTTATCGGAAACTTAATTTATAGGTTTGAGAGATTATGGTCGAAATGTGGCGGGGCATATATTAGCTAAAATCCCACTGTGTTTGATAATAATTAGCCAATGGATGCCGGTACGTGCCACCATCATTGTGATTTGTGGTGGTGTATGTCCGAACCCCAAAAAAGTTAAAGCTGCTGCATGTATAGATAAAAAAGACATTATTATTCAGGATATTGGATTTGGGATTTGACCCAGGCCATTTGGATGCTCTTAGCTTAATCATCTACTAGCTTTGAAACCCGCGCTTTGCGCGTGCGTGGTTAGATATCCAATGAACTATACACAATTTGTAACCTAACACAAATCTGTGAAGCATCTATTTCAGATTAAGGCAACTCACCAATATCCAAAGAAGCAAACTTTTAACCCTTAATATTGTTTTGAAATCAATAACCAACACAACTGAATTTTAACAGAGGGCAGATGATTGTAATATGGCAACCCTGTTTTAGTATGGTAAGAATTTTAACCCTAGTATGCTATATTCTTTTTCGCTAGTATGTAGGTTCAGTGAAACAAACATGCTATATTCTTTTTCGCTGGCTACTACCAATATCCATTGTAATACATGGTCTTATAATCACAGCTGACAACCCAGGGGAACAAAGCTATATCTTGTAAGCAGAGTCAATTTAAAGCATCTGATCAATATCAATGTAAGCAGAAACAAATAAAAAAAAAATCAGAAATACATGAAAACAAACATGAAATTGACGACAAAAAACATAAAAGCAAACCGAAACCCTATCAAGCAAATGGTTATGAAGTTCACGACGGAGCCAATACATAAAAACACCTGTTATGATTATGCTATGCAGGATCGGAGCCCTAATCACAAACCGATTTCAATACCACAAAACTGTAGCAGAAACCAAATCCATATCAGAATTAGCAAAAAAAAATTCAAGGGAAAAAGAAGATCGAGAGAGAAATTGGGGAAAACTGACCAAATCTAGATCGGAGAAGAACAGAGAGATGAAGATTTTGCAGAGGAAGCAGCAACCCAGACTTTTCTTGAATTGTCCGGGTAAAATTGAGAGAAAGGCAGACGGTTGTGGAGTTGTCTGGGCAGACGAAGAACAGAGAGATGAAGATTTTGCAGAGGAAGCAGCAGCCAGGCTTTTCTTGAATTGTCCGGGTAAAATTGAGAGAAAGGCAAACGGTGGTGGAGTTGTTTGGGTAGAGTTGAGAACCGGCAGAGAGAGAGGTTTGAGAGAAAGAGAGATGGTGAGGAGCTGGTAGCTAGTGGGTTTTAGTCGGGGACGTATGACACAGCGCGTGTCATTAATCATGTGCAAGGGCAGACGGGGCAGGGTGCTGGGCAGGGCACTGTTCCGTGAACAGTAATCCCCCCCGCTTCGCTTAATATATACAGATATACGTACTGGGATTTGCCACATTCTAGAACGAGTCTACTGGCTACATAGGTTATAAAAATTAAAAATTAAAAATTAAAAATCAGAATTGCAAGGATAACCTTTTGTTTTGTTTAAAAAAAAAAAAAGGGTTTGATGAGGCTAATTACGCCGTATCCCTATATATTGATGAAATTGAAGAATATATTGGAGAGGGAAGCCATACTTTAACCTCAAATTATCAAGTGAACAATCTAAAATAATTACAGGTATATCATCTAACAATGTGCATTTTATATCGCACATTTAACGAAAAAAGTGTCATAGATTACTCCATTTGTTTTATGAATGTGGTGATAATTCGCTTTACAAATATGGTCACTAATAATTCGCTTTATAGATATGGTGATAAACTGGAAAGATAATGTTCATATTGTTATACTCCGGTCCTTAAGTTATTTTACGGTTATTTACTGTGGTATTATTTTGGTCTTTTACCGTATTAAGTAACTGTTTACTGTTAAGGACCTTAAAGTTGATTTTTTCTTCCGTTTGGAATTTGGGAAAACTTTCTTCATGAAAGTTATAGAAGACGTTAATACGAGTTCGTAAACAAGCTACGCGTTAAATTTAGAGTTAACATGGAAAAGTTATCCACAAAAATTGTAAATTTTGTGTTGGTAGTAAAGGGGGTAAACATTTAGTGAGTTTATTTTTTGTTGGGGTTTTAAGTGGACTGGGTGTGGGAAAAGCTCAACACCCATTTCTCTCTCTCTCTCTCTCCCTCTCGTGAACTCACCCCGACCCGCCGGAGTCCAGCTTGCGTTCGTCGTCGTCCGACCGCCAGGGACCGCCGGACCAGTCCCGTTCGGACCGCCGCCATCTCCTCTCTCTCCCTGGGCCGGAGATCACGCGCGGGTCGCCGCTAAGCGGGAGAAAACCGCTCCCCCGCAGCAGACTGTTTCTTCATCGGAGCTTGATAGGAGCATAAAATGCGACGTTATTAGTGTTTAAATGCCTCTTACTTGTGCTTTGTTAGCTCTTAATTGTCTAAGATTGAGTCTTAATTTAGCTTAGTGTATCTATGGCGGTACTTTGTAGATTTTGTGCTTAAAGTATGGTTTTTGGTTTAAACTTGATTTATGTTAGAATTATTTTTCAGAAAATCGGACAGAATCGACCTTCTGACATAAATGCTCGTTTTACGATTTCTTAGATTCTTCTAATGAAAATATTTCTGTCTACGATTTTGTAGAGGACTCGGAGATCTTTCCAACCATATATTATGAGCCGAAATCGGACAAGGGGCCAGGGAGATATGAAGCCCGAAAGTTGTTACAGAGTTACGCGCGAACTGAAAAAGCTGAATTGATATAGGGTTTGCATTTGGACTTGAAGACCAATTCCAATTGGACTATAATTTTGATGCAAGCTTATTTATGAAGTCCAAATCCATATGGAAGAAGTAGAAGTCGAAAGTATCAGATTAGGAGTCTTGGGAGTTCAAGATAAGCCGCGCGCACAAGGAGAGAGATTGCAGCCACAAGATCAAATCAAATCAAGGGCTCACAAGCATTAGGGTTTCGGCATGGAACTCTATAAATAGAGGGGTTGAGAGACAACCAAGCTGTCACTTATCTCACCACACATAATAGCCGTGCCTTTACACAAGCCAAAAATCCTACAAAGCATTATACGCCATAGTTCCATTCTTTTAGGTTTCGTCATTGTTCATCCGAATTCTTCACAACATTGGTGCTTTGCTTAAGGTTTTCAATGTGTGATCCATACTTTGGTTTTGTAATACTTGGTTTTATTAATATGATTTGCGATTTCTTTGTGATTCTTGCGATCTATGTTAATCGGTTTTGGTTTTACATGTTACATGAATTTCAATTACTTTGTGTTCTTGATTTTTATGTTTCTTTGTGATTTTTAACATGGTACGATTTTAATATATGATTAGGGCAGTAGTATTCGATTTTATTATGTGTTTATTTGATTTGTTTTCTCGAATATGTGGGGGGTAAATCTAATTCTAGGATGTTGCTTCGGTCGGGGTAGTGTTCTAGGGTTTTGGTTTTATTTGCTAAGTGATCTGAATTTACAAACTTGGTTGTGTCTATTTAGATTGCTATAGGGTTACCATTCGAGAAACATACATGTTAAATGAGAAGTTGACGCCTTGCTTGTTGAACATGTCTCTAATTCGGCTTACTTGTTCTTATGTGCTAATTGTTTTAGTTTCTACGCAGGTGTGTTTCTGAATTGATTAGCATAACTTAGGATTATTCGCAGGTGTTGGTCTTAAGTAATTTAGAAGTCTTAACGATTAATAATCGCAGGTGATTGATTAATTAGAATTAGAATTAAATTAAATGCTTAAGTGTCGAGTCTACTTGCTGCCTTAGTTATATGCGATTTTGTATTAGTTAAATTATGTGTTTCGTGCTATGCTTGTGTGTGTTGGTGGTGATCAAACTTGTAAATATTAGTTTTAGGTTTTTAATTTTCTGTTTTTTTTTAGGATTTAATTCGATCTTTTAATCTCATGATCCGATTTTTGTATATATGTTTATATGTTTGTGTGTTTTGTTTCTCTTGTAATTGATTCACCCTTTGGTTTCCCCGGCTAGAACGATCCCTACTTTCATATACTACTAACGATTGCAGGGTAATTAAATTGTGTTGTTATTTAACCCCGGTTCGGTAACACGTCAATTTTTGGCGCCGTTGCCGGGGAAACTAAGAAGAAATCGATGCAAGGAGTTTCAAGTTGTATATTTTTTTTTTATACTTAGATCGGTTGTAATTAATAGGATTTTGCAATGTAATAGTTGATAGGATGGGTTGTATAATTTTTCTTTTATTTTCCTTGCAATTTCCGATTTTAGTTTTAGGGTTTATTGTTTTCGGTTTTGTGTTTTATGTTTGTGTGATTTAATTTGCTTTGGTACTTAGTAATTTAACTAGGTTGTTAGTTTATTTTTGTGAGGATTTTTTTTTTGTGTGTCTAAAGTGAAACATGTAGGTGGAGCCACTTATATTAATCATAACCTAAACCCCTCATACGAGCGATGTCATTTTAGACCCGTTTTTGTGTAGACTGGGAAAAAGGGGATACTTCCCCCCCACGCATACGAACGATAATCTGACAGATCCGTTTTTATGAGGTTGAGGGTGGTTTTGATTAATATAGGGTGACTGGTCTAAGGATCCGAGTTTGTTCCTTATGGAATCCGCTCGACTTAGCCAAAAGCTCGGGCCGAAGCATCACCTCACTTTAGACGCTACAAAATAACTTTGCATAGATAGACTAATGAAACGAATTGGCCTTTAACTTTTGAGGTATATCGGATAAAAGCATGATACTACCTTGAGCTGTATCAGTTCATTGCACTGTTATCTCCTCTGCTCCACGTACCTCGAAAGTTAGAGTTATGTGAATAAAATCAACCTAGAAAGATAACTAAGCTCCACCATTGCAATTTCACAAACTTAGAATGAATGCTGTAAGCTTTTTGATCTTTAAAAAAAAAACGTGTGACATTGCTTGGAATTGTTTGAAAGATTGAATGATCTATGCTTGATATGTTATGGCGTGATTTCCTTGAAACAAATATGAAAATTTCGTGTATCTCTTTGTAAAATGTAACATGAATCGAACTTGTATACTACAATATACGTGATTTCCTTAATTTCTGTCATGGTGAGGCGTGTGGAGGACATTTTGGGCCAAAGAAAACGGCCTTGAAGGTTCTCAATTGTGGATTTTATTGGCCTACGATTTTCAAAGATGCATATACTACGTGTATAACTTGTGATAGGTGCCAACGAATGGGTAAGATCGGTAAGCGAGATCAAATGCCCCTTACACCAATCATCATTGTCGAAATCTTTGATGTTTGGGGCATTGATTTCATGGGACCCTTTCCTTCATCTAAAGGCTTTCTCTACATTCTTTTAGCAGTCGATTATGTCTCTAAATGGGTTGAAGCAAAAGCTACAAGGACTAATGATTCTAAGGTTGTTGCAGATTTCTTGAAAACTAACATATTTTGTAGGTTTGGCGTTCCACGCACACTTATAAGTGATGGAGGTTCTCACTTCTGTAACAAAACAATTGAGGCTTTGCTTAGGAAGTATGGCGTTACCCACAAAGTGTCAACGCCATATCATCCTCAAACCAGTGGCATGGCAGAAGTTTCGAATAGGGAGATTAAGCAAATACTTGAGAAAACTGTAGGACCAACGAGAAAAGATTGGAGTGATCGACTTGATGATGCTCTTTGGGCCTACAGAACGGCGTATAAGACGCCCATAGGTATGTCTCCCTTCCGTTTGATTTATGGAAAAGCATGTCATTTACCTGTTGAACTTGAGCATAGGACATGGTGGGCTGTTCAAACGTTTAACATGAGCATTGATGAGGCTGGTAAGCATCGTAAGCTTCAATTGTGTGAACTAGAGGAGATAAGGAATGAAGCTTATGACTCAGCTTGGATATACAAGGAGAAAACTCGAGCATATCATGACAAGATGATCCGTGGGAAGAAATTTGAAGTTGGGCAGAAAGTTTTACTTTTTCATACTAGACTTCAATTATTTCCTGGAAAGTTGCGTTCTAGATGGGTTGGACCCTATGTTGTTACTAATGTGTTTGCTCATGGTGCCATAGAAATACATAGTCTTGTTTCAGGTAAAACGTTTAAGGTAAATGGTCATAGACTTAAGCCTTATTACGAGAACTTTGCAGAGCATGATGTTGAGAAGCAAGACGTGAGGGACGCGCCAAAAGCTAGTGAATGACGATGAGCATGAAGAGTCTTGGCTGATAGACTATAAACAATAAGCGCTGCATGGGAGGCAACCCATTTCAATCGTAGCAGTGGAGGAGCCATCAATGAGAGTTTGCAAAATTTCTAACCCTCTACTCTTACTGTTGAACTGTATAAATGTTTTATGTGTGAACCTAGAAGCATGCTTAGGAATTACTACATGATTTTGTTTTACATTGAGGACAATGTAATTTTTAAGTGTGGGGTAAGGTTTACGTGTAAACATGTTAGTTTAGAGTTTATTGCTTTCATAAAAAGAAAACCAAAAAAAAATATATATAAAAAAAAAAAAATTTTAGTTTCGTTTTAGGATTTGTTTAAGTTTCGGTTTTAGGTTTGTTTTTAGGTTTTATTCTGATTTTTAGTTTAAGTGTCTAGGATTAAATCGAGTCTTAGGAGATGCCTTTAAGATGTCTATGATGTATTTCTCTTGATTGCATAGATGATTGTTCAAAAGTTTCATGGATTTGTAATTGGTATGAATACTGGAGAATTGATTAATTTATGAGCATGCATGTTTTGGTTAGTTTGTTTCCATAATAACCTTTGTGAGCTTTAGTGCCTATTTGCTTTCTTTCATGTGTGAAAATTTCAAAATTCTTGATCTTTTAAAGTCTCATTATTCTTTGCATATTCAATGACTATGTGCTATAGCTTATTCATGAGCTCTAGAATTACTAGAACTTGCTTTTGTGATTTTTGAAACATATACGTCATAACCGACCATGATCTTGATTGTGATAGAAAAGATCTCTTTAGGATTACCACCAAAGCCAAATAAAGCCTTGCCTTATTTTGTGCCCGTCGTGGGACCCCTTAGTTTAACCCCTTTGAGCCTACGTTGAGCCTTTTCTTTCATCACCCTCATAAAATTCCCTTGCTTAGTATAGTTATATCTTTTACCTTGTTATCAAGACTTGGCAAAAGCTTATGATGTGGAGTTAATGTTGTGTGATGGTTGAAAAACAAGTGTGGGGTGGAGAAGTTGTATGTTGCCGAACCCATAAGAAAGGAAAAGGAAAAATGTTGTTGATCCGAAAAAAAAAAAAAGAAAAAAAAAACAAAGAAAAGAAAGAAAAAAAATCGTAAAAATAGCTTCGGATCAAAGTAGAGAGAAATTGTATGGTTCGGCAATGATGTTTCAAGTGTTGTAAATTTGGAGTTTGTTGTTATTTGAAGGTCTAAAATTGTTACATGTGACCTTTGTTCGAATGTATGATGCTTGGAGTTGAAAAGAATGAAGTTTGGGTCCAACACAATGATATTTGGCCCTTTGTTTTTGAAGATATAAGGAGTGTGGAGCTTGCTAAGTCTTGGTGATGCTTTAACCTTAGCATATCGTAGGACCATCATGCCTTAGCCGTGCCTCATTGCAACCCTTGTCAGAGATCGACTCTTGATTCATGAGATTGGTTAACTTTGATTTGTGGAGATTATCTCAAGAGTTAAGCATATGGTTTTGGTTCATGCTTGCACTTAGTTGTTAAATGAGATTTTTCCTAAGTATTATTCACAAAGTGCTTTTCATTGTAGAAATATGCAAGTTATTTGATTTCTTATTCTTTCCCTTGCATATGCTATTGAGTAAACACCATGATCGAGTGAAAAGAAGAGAGTTAATCTTGTGAGGAGGATCAACTATGCTATCATGTGTTGTGCTTAATGATATCACTTCTTGATTATTCATGCTTTGATCATCTTTATGAAACTTGGAATTCTCTGTGTTTATATATGTTTGAACTTGAAAGCTATGCATGATACGAGCCTGAGACTAAACTTTAGAGGCATCCTTAGTGTTTTTAGTAGAGTCTTTTAATTAGTTTGCTAAGGGACTAGCAAAGGATAAGTGTGGGGTAGTTGATAGGAGCATAAAATGCGACGTTATTAGTGTTTAAATGCCTCTTACTTGTGCTTTGTTAGCTCTTAATTGTCTAAGATTGAGTCTTAATTTAGCTTAGTGTATCTATGGCGGTACTTTGTAGATTTTGTGCTTAAAGTATGGTTTTTGGTTTAAACTTGATTTATGTTAGAATTATTTTTCAGAAAATCGGACAGAATCGACCTTCTGACATAAATGCTCGTTTTACGATTTCTTAGATTCTTCTAATGAAAATATTTCTGTCTACGATTTTGTAGAGGACTCGGAGATCTTTCCAACCATATATTATGAGCCGAAATCGGACAAGGGGCCAGGGAGATATGAAGCCCGAAAGTTGATACAGAGTTACGCGCGAACTGAAAAAGCTGAATTGATATAGGGTTTGCATTTGGACTTGAAGACCAATTCCAATTGGACTATAATTTTGATGCAAGCTTATTTATGAAGTCCAAATCCATATGGAAGAAGTAGAAGTCGAAAGTATCAGATTAGGAGTCTTGGGAGTTCAAGATAAGCCGCGCGCACAAGGAGAGAGATTGCAGCCACAAGATCAAATCAAATCAAGGGCTCACAAGCATTAGGGTTTCGGCATGGAACTCTATAAATAGAGGGGTTGAGAGACAACCAAGCTGTCACTTATCTCACCACACATAATAGCCGTGCCTTTACACAAGCCAAAAATCCTACAAAGCATTATACGCCATAGTTTCATTCTTTTAGGTTTCGTCATTGTTCATCCGAATTCTTCACAACATTGGTGCTTTGCTTAAGGTTTTCAATGTGTGATCCATACTTTGGTTTTGTAATACTTGGTTTTATTAATATGATTTGCGATTTCTTTGTGATTCTTGCGATCTATGTTAATCGGTTTTGGTTTTACATGTTACATGAATTTCGATTACTTTGTGTTCTTGATTTTTATGTTTCTTTGTGATTTTTAACATGGTACGATTTTAATATATGATTAGGGCAGTAGTATTCGATTTTATTATGTGTTTATTTGATTTGTTTTCTCGAATATGTGGGGGGTAAATCTAATTCTAGGATGTTGCTTCGGCCGGGGTAGTGTTCTAGGGTTTTGGTTTTATTTGCTAAGTGATCTGAATTTACAAACTTGGTTGTGTCTATTTAGATTGCTATAGGGTTACCATTCGAGAAACATACATGTTAAATGAGAAGTTGACGCCTTGCTTGTTGAACATGTCTCTAATTCGGCTTACTTGTTCTTATGTGCTAATTGTTTTAGTTTCTACGCAGGTGTGTTTCTGAATTGATTAGCATAACTTAGGATTATTCGCAGGTGTTGGTCTTAAGTAATTTAGAAGTCTTAACGATTAATAATCGCAGGTGATTGATTAATTAGAATTAGAATTAAATTAAATGCTTAAGTGTCGAGTCTACTTGCTGCCTTAGTTATATGCGATTTTGTATTAGTTAAATTATGTGTTTCGTGCTATGCTTGTGTGTGTTGGTGGTGATCAAACTTGTAAATATTAGTTTTAGGTTTTTAATTTTCTGTTTTTTTTAGGATTTAATTCGATCTTTTAATCTCATGATCCGATTTTTGTATATATGTTTATATGTTTGTGTGTTTTGTTTCTCTTGTAATTGATTCACCCTTTGGTTTCCCCGGCTAGAACGATCCCTACTTTCATATACTACTAACGATTGCAGGGTAATTAAATTGTGTTGTTATTTAACCCCGGTTCGGTAACACGTCAGAGCTCCCTCCTCCGGCCACCATAAGTCGAGATGTTTGACTCAACTTGTAGCCCACATCTAATGAGTAATCCCTCAAAAGGAATAGGCTTAATTAGATCTTGATGTTGAGAAATGTATAATTAAAGTTTTAGGACTCAATTTGAGGTTTTGGTCTGATTAACCTAATTAGGCTTAGAATTTAATTTTGTGCTAGTTAAGGGAGTTGTTGTGCGGGTTGAGCGGAGTGTTGTGCTAAAATTTAAAAAGCATTCTAGGTCGTCGGAGTACAGCTACCGGCGGCGCCGGGCAGTTTTTCATGGTTCTGGGTTTGTTTTCATGAGAGGAGTTTAATGAAGTATAGTTTGGAATTTCTGGAAGAGTTTTGATAAGGTTTAAGATTTTTCAATGGTAAAGGATTTGGTGGTGTTTAGATTGGAATATCGATAGTTGGGTTAGCCGGTTTTAAATTCTCAGAAGGTTAATTTTTGACTATCGGTGATGGTGATGAATTTTGAGTCATAATGGATTAAAGATGGAGAAAATGGGTAAGAAAGAATATTAATTTTAGACCCTTAATTTTATGGGTTATTTATTGAAGTTTTAATTTCGTATGGGAATTAATATTATTTATTGTTTAGGACGTGAGGAGGATCATTTGGAAGAAGCTTCAGGTCGTCAGCAGGCATAGCCGAGCACAGTGAGTGGACCTTTGATTTGAATGTTATGCATGCAATAAAGTTTATTTAATTTTCAAAGGCATATTGGAGATTTAATACTTTCTTGGAGTAATGAGTTCCATTTATTTTTTAGAACTCACTTGAGCATTTTATTTGACATGTAGGACATGTCAAGTGGTTTTATATTAATTATTAGGGAAGTGACATTCTGGATATTTGTTATTTTTATTTCATCATAAAGGGTTGATATATATTAATTATTACTAGCTAATCATTATTAGCGGCTACTCACCATAGATGAGTAGTGCGCTTAGCGTGGGACATTATTATAGTCTGAGAGGTAACCGATCGGTATTTATATTTATATGTTAGCTAGCCATTATTGGCAGCTATTCACTATAAATGAGTAGGACGCTTAATGTGGGATGCTATTATAGCCTGGGAGGCTCCGACCCTAACCTGGGAGGCTCATCGTTATGGTGAAACCTCTTTCCCATTTTTATTAATTATTGAGAACTAATGAGATTAGTTCATCATTTTTATTTGTAATTATTTATGGAGAATTTCCATAAGTGGCATGCAAAAGTATTTTCTAAATGGAAATTATGGGAGAGAATAGATTTGATTTCATTGCTTCATATTTTGTTGTTTAGTTTTGTCCACTCACTCTAACGTTTTAAATGCTTCTCCCTTTGGCCTTTCATTTTTAAATGCCCAGTCTGCAGAGTTCGGTTTGGTGAGTATAGGAGGCGTGTCATAAATTCTCACATCATCCAGTTTCCCATATAAGTTACTAGTTTAACTTATTTTGTATTTTTCTCATTTCCTAGTAGATGCTCTGATAACCATGTGATGTTTTAAGTGAAGTTATATTAAAATGTGTTAAGAGCTTATGACTCCACTTATAAGTGATGAAAAAGAATTATTTGATTAAGATTATTTGAGAGATTAAATTTATGGTTATTGTTTGGGAATTATTTTGAGTTGGGGGTGGTGGATGTTTAAATGAAGGAGCGGGTAAAGAGTTCTGAATATAATTATTTTAAAAGTGTTTGGGTTTGGTGATTTTTCCTGCAGGTATGGTTACCCATTATTAAGGGAGATTATGCCAATAATTTTGGTAGAATTTCTCTTAAGGCAGGTCCCGCAGGGTTTATTCCGGATTTCATGAGGGAAATCTATAGTAGGTCTTGACACATATGATACCACAAGTTACTAATGCTAGCAGTTTTCACAATATATTGTCACTAAAAATATAACAAGAGATACTGTTGATCGGCAAAAATATATATATATATATATATAAATAAAAAGGAAAAGAAAAGGAATTAAAAAATAAAATAATAATACTTTTCTTGTGCTACATGCACAATGCTTCAAAGTTCAATTGTGACTCTTGCAAACAGCTGGACAACAAAGTCCAATGCGAACTCAATCTTCCAAACCATGCACTTTATATAAAGAGACACAGAGAAGAAGAAAAAGGAACGGACAGAGCGCAAGGGACAGAAGGCGAAGCGAACCAGAGAGAGAAACAGAGAGAAAGAAGGCAAAAGGCAAAAGAAGAGAGCAGGGCAGAAGAGCGGCGAACCAAACAAAGGTGGAGCCCCCCCCCCCCCCCCCCCCGTTCTAACTATTTTTTTTCTTTTGCAGCGCCTTTATCTTTCTGTGTCACTCCGCCGGAAGCCCGAAAGCAAAGCCATCTCCCTTAACGCGAGATGACCCCGCGAGGCAGTCACCAAAAGTAGGCGAGATGACCTCACCCCCTTCTTCCCTTGTTACAGCAAACATATGGCCTTGCAGCTCGCATAACAAGTCATGCAAGGGGAAGGAAACAAACAAGTAACGCAAGTTTGAAGAGCAGGAACTCACCCTTGACGACTCGAAGAATCCTTGACCAGATCAAAGAGAAGGAGACGACATATCTCAATTTATAGAAGAACAGTTTCCTCAAGTCCAACTCCCAACCAGACAGGGATAGACGTCTGGAGCTATGTGGTTCGCGCAGTCTCATCAACTTCATCAAGGAAAAGACGATGAAAGTCCTGCCAAGCAGAGTTCGTGTGGAAAGAAGTCCTCGCGAGATGGTTTAAAGTCCTAAAGCAAAGTTTCAGTGCATCACTCATCCATGTATGTCTCTACTCTCTAGATGGTTTCCACTTTCTAGTACTCAGTTGCAAATAGGAAGCCATATCTTTGTGTATGTAGCTATTGAAATGAATGCAAATAATAGCTTTAGCAGTGGCTCACGAGTATATGTATTCCTCATTGCACGCGCTATCAATATGTAAAAGAATCTTCATCATGGAAAAAAAAGGAAAAAAGGAGAGAAATATACAAGGAAATCGGGCACAATTTAGGTCAATCTAGTCTCATTTCAACGAGTATACGGTTGTGTCCACGAAGAGGAACCATTGGTTTTCCTTCAGTACTCCACCATGGTAGACTTTCCTATCTAATTTTTCTCTCCAAATATAAGTGTCTCTATTGGTAATTTACCATAAGTTGACAAAGTGAACCATCACTCAATAAAAACAAGGATTTTTTACACTAACAATGTTTGAACATTTGCATGACTGATAATATGGTACTTGAACAGTGAATATGGTTGTTAACTTATAATTCAGTTTGATATATTGTCAATTTCTGAGTTTTATATCTATGAATGAGAACAGTTACATTTGTCTTTGATATGGTACTTAAACATGTATTGTTCAAAATTGGAGGAAATATTTCATATTTCAGATATTTCGGGAGGGAAGAGTTCAAAGATTACAAAAAGAGAAAAATTGGAGGCAAAAAGAAGCCAAGTCTTGGTCATAATGTCAGGTTTTGGAGAGAAAAAAAGCCAAGGCTTAGTAAAAAAGTTACGGTTCTCATGTCATAAAACAAGATGAGGTTAAATTAGACTTTTTACTCTGATGTATTGAATCTTGTGCATGACACATGATAAGTTTGACCGAGAAGTGACATATGTAGACGGCAGCTACCACGGAGATACGAAAAATAAAGTTACTTTGTAAGTTCATGTTCTATATTGTCAGTTATGCAAGTGTTGGTTGGTACAAAAAATTCAAAAAAAAAAGGTTCAAATGCTAATATTGGGGGTATGAATAGAAACTTCTATTAAAAAAAAAAAGTAGAAGGCTCCCTAAAAAATTAATCAAAATGTTTAAGGAAATTATGTTTCCGTCTTTCTATTATGTATCTTACCATAATACACGTATGATTGGTTAATCCAGTTTCCTTATTGGAATATATTACAGTTGATAGAACTTCTAGATCCTTCGGGAGACTCTATGTAATGCCTATAAATAGGTCTTTCTATCAATGAATGAGTAGACCGTTATTCTCGTTATCTTTTCTCCTTCAACACGTTATCAAACTTGGTGCTCTTACCAATCTTTGCTAATAGCCCCTCCATCGAAAGAAAAAAAAAAACCCATAAATCTTAAAATCGAGCAGCCTTGTTTTTCTCGATTTTCGACCAAAATTTTGACAGCCCTCGGCCAGAATTTTATATCCCCAGAAAGCTCTCTCCATCTTGGATCCCACGCTGCCGGCCTCACCCCGAGAACCGGCGGGAAAGCCTCTGAACCGGCCGCTGGAAGATTCTAGACCGCTGCCGCTACCGACCACCAGTTCACCGTCTTCCCGAGCTCCGATCAATCTGAATTTTTGACAGCAGCTTCCCTATCCAAAGCTGCTCCTTCTGTAAAAATTTTAGCCCCAAAATCAAAGCAGAAGTAGACGAAAAGTTATTTCTCCTCTCGGAAACCTCTAGAATCCGAAAATTCCAAGATTGCTCGCCTTCCAAGCAAGTCCAGAAGGGCTTCTACTCCTCGGCTGACGCCTACAACCGACCTCAACTCATCAGAGTTATATATTCCTTTCGGGCGCCCACCTTCACTGATCCGGCAACCTAGCTCTGATTGCTCACATCGATGGCGAAGAACACCAGCCTCCTTACTAACCCAGCCCTATCTCAGCCCGTCGCCGCCGCGCTCTTGCAACCCAGTGCCCAACCTTGTGGCGCCGCTACCCACAGACACGATGGAATTACGAGAGTAACTTAGCAGCATGGAAGCAAATATGAAAATTACAAGGGCAACTTCTCTTACACGGCTTACTAGCAAGTAAGCTTTTATTAAAGTTGCCGCTTTTGAATTTTAATTTCATAGCCAGACTTCGTAGCCTTCTTCTACATCCCACCTTTCTTTATAACGTGGGACGATATTGAGGGATTAGGACCCCTCATATCAAAGTTGAAATTTGTGACGGTTTGACAAGTCACGGTATTACGACAAAATATTGTCGTAGTTAATAAAGGGACAAACATCAATTTGTGACTGAAATTGTCGTGGTTAATATCGATTTGTGATGGAAATGTCACGGTTAACATCGATTTGTGACGGAATTTGTCACGGTTTACATCGAATTGAGTTACCACAAACTTTGGTCTTGACATAATTCAATATTTGGAATTAATTATCGTATCTCGTTAATGGTTAATCTTTCATCTTGTTGTTTAAATATTTGACTGAAATATGAGTCTTGAATTTGACATAAAAAAAATGTGACGAATTTCATGTCACGAGTTTTGAAAAGAGAGAGAGGCAACGCCTCGAAACCTATATGTCATAAAAAGATTGGGCCAGTAAACGAAAGAAAAATCTTGTTATTGATGTGGTTCTACATCTGTTCATTAATTGTAATGAAAACAATATTATGGTCAATGTATACAAAATATATGGAGTTCTTGCAACAAGAAACTCACTACATGAAAGAAGATGAGAACATTATTCTCACAGTTACGAATTTTAAAAGCAAAATGTATATTACGGAATATATGAAGCATATGACTTCAATTTGATAGTATAAGTGACTACAAATCCGTTTATTTTTCCAAGTTTTTTGAAGGCATGCATCTCACATATTTTACTAAAGTTACTTAGTCGTTATATTTTAAATTAAATTCATGGTTAAGACATCGATACAATTGTTTGCATATATATTCAGATTTTGTCTAGCACATATGGTTCGATTTACATAAACTATATGTTAATGTAATATATCGCATTACAATATGACACTACATTGGACTACAAAAGACCACCAGTTACTATAAGGTGACGTTTATAAAGGCTGAAATCGCACCAAGTATGACACAATGCATACTTAGGCATCATAATTACACCAAATGTGGCGCAATGCACACTCGACATATCATGATGTTGCGCAATGCACATAAGTTTTGGATCAAAAGAAGATTTGTAATGTCAAGTGTGGCGCAATGCACACTTATACAATTGCAAAAACATTACAAACAAGAGTAGCCTTTTACACTCTTGAGCCGATTAATAATTGCAAAAAAGAAAATTGTGTTACGCTAAAATGTCATCCAAAATTGGATGTTGAAAAATCTTCTTCTTTCTCTACAAGATCCAACAGTGGGCGGTGGATGCTCACGACCAATTTGCCAAGTTTTGGCATGTTTTAATCCTTGTTTCATCCATCTATGTAGTCTTACACGTCATATATATATATATATATTGCACTCTAAAGGATTCCAATACCTTTTTTGAATCTCCATCGAAATCGTTAACATATTTCGGTTTCTATGTCTTGACATAAGATTGTTGTTTCTACATTCTTGTATATGAATGTGTCGTACCGAGATTGAGTGCTTAGCTTATTGCAAGGAATAGACAATTATTCATGGATTTAGTTCTTTATAAATCTGTTGTGACTACAATGACTAGATCATCTAAAATAATCAAAGAGCGGATTAATGCTCAAGTTCCAATGCCTAATGATATTCTGATTCAAGTCACATATGATCTTTATACATGTATAAGAAAACAATCAAACCGTGCTATGATTTAGTGATATTCATGTTAAAGTTTATCACCTAGAAACACATTGTGAGAATTGATGAGAATTTCTTATGTATCATTATAATGAATGTACAACATTCATGAGTCACTATAATTCGGTTAATTGAATCGGTTGTTGTCACTGTTGTCACTACTGAGTGAGAATTGAGATATTGACTCATGTAGGTTTTAACATAAATCGTCCGGGACAATTTTGGACGTGTTTTGATTATCCGTATACTAAAGAGTAAAGACTCTCACATACATCCTTTCTTTTGAGCAAAGTAACCATTAAGATCAAAGATCACCAAAATTCCACTTGGTGGAGCTATGAGCAATGCTCACGGCCTATAGATGACATTAAAGTCATTCGCGTCATTCTCTTATACAATGGAGGCATTACTCATGCTTTCGTAAACAAATATGATGCAAAAGAACCCCCTATGATCTCACACTGGCCATGGTTATTACTTGTTTTGTAAAGCTTATTCTTTAACGAAGATTATGAGCGACACCCTCCTATGCTAAGGACAATAAAATGTAGAGACTAGCATATAAACAAGATGCTAAGTCGTTGTTCACTACGTAAGACATTAATTACAATGTTTATGAGTGATTTTATAAGAATGATACATAAGATGTTGGCTTAATGGCTTCTCATTGTTCCCTTTAGGCATAATAATATTATGGTAATGTTCACAATGGTTTAACTCAAGCCATAACAATTAGTTGTTATGGGGAACCTTAACAATGATTGAAAAGTTGAAAAAACCTAAAATTTTCGGTTATTCAGCTTGCGGACTAGTCATTGTGAGATCCGGTTCAATAACATTGAGACCGGTTCTTAAGGTTTTGTTTACGACCACGGATTCCTAACATCCAAACCTACCTATGTACAAAATTTTGTAGCATTTGAAGAAGTGGAAGATGGTGAACCGCTCAATATAAGTGTTCAAGGATGTTCAGTGACTCCGACGGATGGTTCGGCAGGTTTTAGGCCGGTTCCGTCGTTGAGGCTGGAAGTTTTACAATCTTAACTTCCATTTCTACCTACTTACAAAATTTGGTAGTGTTTGGAGCATTGGAGAATAGTGAACCGTTAAAAGAAGTGTAAAATAGAGGTCCGGTGATGTTGGTGGTCGGTTCAACCGATTTCTTTTTGACCGGTCCCGGCGATGAGGCCAGCAGTTTTTTTTTGACTTGTAAGACCAATGACTAGGGGTTGTAGCAGGGTCATAGTTTTACTTATTCATCTTTACCGATCATTATTCAAATCTTTATGTTACGGTTGTAACAGTATGCATATTTGTTAACGGATTGAGTTAACGTTCTATAATTTATATCGTCCACATGTTGTATGTGCCAAATTGCGCCTCTATAAGACATGAGCTTCCAATGGGTTATTTGATGAATATTTTCTTTGAATAAGACATGAGCTTCCGACTATAGTCCGCTTATATAAGGACCTTGATAGGCAATCTCTTTTATCTCACTTTGATGAGGCAATCTCTTTTATGTCACTTTGATGAGCCAATCTTCCCGTCGTTAGTGGGAGATAAGAACAAGAATGTTCAAGTAGAATGACTTGGAATTGTCGTGGTTTGTCTCTACTATGTCTCTATAAACACGAAAATATCTGCGACAAATGACAGAACAACACGTGTAAAAAGAATAATATTTAATTTTAATCAATGCGAATGCGGGTTACAATCTTTGTGAACTCCTCTGATTCTATCTCCGAATATAGGTTTAACTCAAGGGTGATAAGCACTTGTTCTTGAGACGAATTGTTTGTAGGTTGGACTTCTTGTCGTGTTGACGATTTGTAGAAGTTGATTGACCAAGGGCCGTAAAGGCTTGTTCTTGATCGGATTTGATCCACGAGCGGTTTCACATGGTGGTTTATTCTTTGTCTTGAAGTTGGTGAAGATGTCAGCTATTTGATGGCTTGATGACTCTTCGGGATTTGACAACTTCTAGGCTTGAGGCTGATAAAGAACTGGCTATTTGGCAGCTTGATGATTCTTCGGGATTTGACAACTTCTAAGCTTGAGGTTGATGAAGAAAGAATCGGCTATTTGGCAGCTTGATGATTCTTCGGGGGCTTGGGAAACTTCTGGACTTGAGGTTGATGAAGAATCAGCTATTTGGCAGCATGATGATTCTTCGGGGGCATGGGAGACTTCTGGACTTGAGGTTAATGTAGAATCGGCTATTTGGCAGCTTGATGATTCTTCAAGGGTTTTGGGAGACTTCTGGACTCTTGAGAGTAATTTTTTTCTCTCTCTGATTCGCTGCTCTCATTTTGGTCCGCTGCTTGTTTTTATTTTGCTCCTTTTGTCTGCTTTGTTTCCGCTCCCCCCTCTTGGTATGAGAGGGGGTATTTATAGTGTTAGCATTCCTCCACTTAAGGCAAGTAATGAAGATTCTAAATCAATAATATTTCCTTAATCGAATCAATGAATCTTGACTTACTTGCCGATTGATTTACTTGCTGATTTTAACACAATCAGATCAATCAAATCTTAAGATTTAGATATGCTCAGATGGCTTTGGATTGAATGTCCTGTTTTGATCAAGATCATTAGTAAGGGGCGAGCCATCTCGCGGATATGGAAAGTATCTCATGAGGAACCTTGATTTCCAAGCAAGCGGTGATTTCTGATTCCACTTCGCGGATTCCCCCACGAGAGGCCATCTCGCCTCGCCTTCATGTAAATCCATGCGCGCGGAGCTATTTCGCTTCGCCTTCATGTAAATCTATGCGAAGTCGGTTTCGCCCCGCGACGTCTAGTTCGCCTCGCGAAGTCCAGCTCGCCTCGCGAAGTCTATTTCGCCTCGCCAAGTCTTGTTCACCTCGCGAAGCCGGTTCACTTTGCGAAGGTTAGTCCGCCTCGCCTTCATTTATTTTTATGCGAAGCTCAGTTCGCCTCGCCTGACTTCTTGCGAGCCATCACTTATAAACCCAATTATTTTGTTAAATTTTACATGTCTACAGTCTCATCAAGTTTCCTAAAGTGACGAGATCATATATACATGCTGCAAACATGCTTGCAAGGATTGATGTCTTGATAAAGACATGTTGATGTTCAGATAAGAGGACATGTTGATGTCTGGATAAGAGGACATGTTGTCACCCATAGATGATGGCATGGTGACACCACAAATATGGTAGATGGTGTCGCTAGGCCGTGGCTCCCACGGTTTAGGGGGAGACCACTTGGTTCGATACATACTCGCCAAGGAAGAATGCGAGTTTGACACAACTTGATCATTTGATCAATGATACTCATTCGTCTGTTAATACTGGATTATGGTCATCATTGAGGGACGCCTCAATGTCAATACCAATCCATATAGAGATCTCTACACTTAGAAATTACACCGGTGTACATGATGACTTGGTTTAATGAGTTTGATATCGAACCATACTTCGTTGAGAAAATACCAACGTTGTAGATTGGCTTAAATGGAAAGATGCGATCTTATTTAAACAAAGAGATAGTGTTTTGGTTAGGTGACGCCGACACCCCAAGTGTAAACTCTATCAGTTATGTCTTTGTTAGAAAGCGTAGTGAGAAAAAGAGTTTAGACTCACCTTCTAGCACAAGGTCTCTCACAAATGCCATGGAATCGACTACGATGAGATATACTCTCGTAATGGATGACATTGCACTCCACTACCTTGTCAGTTTGGTAGTTTTCGAAAAACTGAACAAGCAGCTTGTGATCACAACTTACCTTTGTTGGGAACTAAGAGATGTACATAACGATCTTGAATAGATCGGTTTTCACCCAAATCAAGTGGCTCCTAAACACAGAGCACGTTTGCATGGTTTTTGCTAAGTATCTACTTGATTAGGGAAGGGATATGAAGAATTATGCTTATTTGCGTCTAAATTATGGATGAATCATGATGAATTCTTGTTAAACTAAGAGATGCCACTGATCAAAAATTAAGAATGAAAAGATCTTGGAAATACTTGGTCTCGAAAGTGAGGACCGTTATTGATGATGCTTATTCATCAATCGGCTTAAGGCAAGCTAAAGGACAATGAAGTTATACCTCTATGTATCCCTTGATCAGTCGAAGTGTTGAGAAGACCTATTTTGTCCATATGACGAAGAAGTCTTAGGAGAAATCCTCCATCTAAGTACAGTAGGACATTTATGTACTTGTTATAATATGCTCAACTTGACATCTCATTCACTATAAACTTGTAAGGCCAAGTTCTTCTTAGTCTTTCAACTCTCTTCCTAACGGTCGAGCATTTTCGCTCCCTCTTAAATGAGTGTGAAGAAATATCAAGGTAGTGGCCGGATGTGCCCACGCAACGCCAATGTAATGGCAGTGATTCCTTCTATGAAAGGTTGTGGCTTATTTATTCCTACATAAAGACACATTAACAATGAAATCAGAATCTACCCAGTTTCGTAGGTCAACTTCCACGAGACCTACATGATAGCTCACTCGTTGGAAAATAGTGAAATTAGTACCATTGGAAATGTCTATGTGTCTACTTTCCAAGGACACCACCCATTTGATCACACATATCATATTGAATGAGTTATGGCTATTTTCGTAAAGTACGACGAATTTGTCTGAGAATCTTCTTTTGCAGAATAGTCAACTTCGACAGAGCTTTGTGATCAGCTCAAGATGAACTGGGTTATGGACCTTGTATATTTGGAAAGCTATGTGTATCTAGTTTCCAAAACTTAATATGGTTCCTCCATACCTATTGTATCGAAGACGTTATGATTGTTTAAGTACCTGAAGGTCTTCCAATGTGTGAATATGATTTTCAACGCGAACTTATGTTTTGAGTTGTTAGGCAACATTCTCCTTAAAGATCAAAGTAATGCTAAGCATAGCAAGTCTGATCTAAGGATGTTGTGGCTGGATTTAATGACTAAATCGTTGCCCGTGTCTAGTTTTGAAGTATGTGAAGTGTATTGGCTTGCGTTGTTTATCTGTACTCCGAGATTGAGTTACCAATTAAGGGGAGTCGCTGTGTAGACATCAGGGGGAGTCTACATGCATCACATGTTATCTTCAATTGTAGTTGATATGTTGTGCTCTTTTTCCCTTTGTCCAAATCTTTTGTTTTACCTACGAGGTTTTTGTTTTACTTGGCAATGTTTTTACTGAGGCAACACCATAAGCACCATATCGTATTAGAGACGCAACACAAGGGGGAGTGTTTAAGAATATTATGTTTCCGTCTTTCTGTTATGTGTCTTACCCTAATACACGTAGAATTGGTTAATCCAGTTTCCTTATTAAAATAGATTACAGTTGATAGAACTTCTATATCCTTCGGGAGACTCTATGTAATGCTTATAAATAAATATTTCTATCAATAAATAAGTATACTGTTATTCTCGTTATCTTTTCTCCTTCAACACAAAACAAATTTTTTTTTTCCGCAAACCCGGCCCATTGTGAATTTGTGATGCATCCGTCAACAAACCCTAATTTTGTGGTGTTGTATAAATTTAGCACAAACTACTACGCTCAGCTGAACTGTGATGAGAACCCCTCATACGCATTCGATCTTGAATACGTTGCGCGCTACCCTGAAATGGTCTCTTTGTTCGACTGTTTTAGTGTGGTATTGTTGTTTGTTTGTTTCAAATAAGAAATGTATAGAAATGCATCGAACTATGAATCTCTCTGCTTATATCAATGGCACAGAGACTACGAAGAGATGCGAAATCAAACCCAAAATGAGTAGCACTTTTGGACTGGCAGACTCGCATATTCTGATGGGTTCTGACTTTTTCTCGTAAGTTCCATATTCTTGTTTTGCTCCATGATGATTCAATTTGCTTTAACCACACCGAATTGAGACTTGGGGTGTTGGGTTTTACTCTCTGTGGAATTATGACATGGTTCGAATTCGGTGCTTCATGTGCTTTGCGTTGCCTGATGAATCTATTCTCTAGAACTAGAGGGTTAATAGTTTTCTTTGTCCCTCTAATTTTAGGAGAGAGAATAAGGATTTGTAAAGCATTTGAAACTCTTGAAATTGTCTTGGCTTAAATCTTTAGAGGGTTCGCTCGACTCCTTTTGCTTTCTTATGTGGAAAACTTTGGCCTTTGATCTGAGAGCATCGATCCATAGATCCACTTTTTGGGCATACTCTTTGGTTTTGGTTTCAATATGAGTTCAGAATGATGATTCGTTTTCGTTGATAATGTGTGAGTTAGCTCTGAAGCTTTGATTAGGATAGACTAGTTTATGCTTTAGTTGTATCTGGGAAATGATGATCAAAATTGGGCATACTCTTTGGTTTGCTCTCTTATGTGGAAAACTTTGGCCTTTGATCTGAGAGCATCGATCCATAGATCCACTTTTTGGGCATACTCTTTGGTTTTGGTTTCAATATGAGTTTGGAATGATGATTCGTTTTCGTTGATAATGTGTGAGTTAGCTCTGAAGCTCTGATTAGGATAGACTAGTTTATGCTTTAGTTGTATCTGGGAAATGATGATCAAAATTGTTTCAACATAGGCTTATGCTGTGTTGGGTATTCTTTTGATTTGCACGTCAGTCTGATCCCAAATGTTCATCAAATTTTTTTTTTGAACTGCTGCCTCACTTGGTTCCGCCATACCCTTTAGTGTCAATGTTAGAATAACTGTTGTACCTCAGCGGATGTGTGAATTAGCTTTCAAATTCCCAATTTTCCGATTATGTTTTGTTGGATTTAATCATAGTTGTCGATGAGGTTTGGTAGTTTACCATCATAAGATACGGATTACGTTATGATTTGTTGTATTTGGGAAATGATGATCAAAACTGTTTGACATAGACTTATAATGTGCTGAGTATTCTATTGATTTGCACGTCAGTCTGATCCCAACTATTCACCAAAAAACAATTTGAATTCAGAGGAAATTAGCTATTTTTCTCCCTCATTTGTTTACATTCTTAAACTTTCTTGCTCAATGATGATTCAATTTGCTTTAACCACACTGAATTGAGACATGGGGTTGGGTTTCACCTTCTTCAGATCAAAAATGGTGCTTCATGTGCTTTGCATTGCCTAATGAATTTGTTGTCTAAGAATAGAGGTTGACAGATTTCTGCCCCTCTTATTTTAGAGGAGAGAAAAAGGCTTTCCATGCATTTGAAGCTGAAATCTGCAGAGGGTCTGCCCAACTTTTTGCTCTTATGTGGAAAATTTTGGCCTTTGAACTGAGAGCATGAATTCCCCCATGTGCAAGATTTTTGATAATAACAGTCAATTTTTTATTTTCACAACTCATTCAATTTATGTCTGAATTAGGCAAGTGAGGAGTTCATGACAATAGAATCCAATGGAATAGGTCAAGTAATCCGGTTTGAAATGATAGAGTCCAGAAGTGGTGTTCATGACAATATCAGTGCAGAAAACCGATATTCTTTATAGTAACCATTGATATCTAAGTGTTTAGTTTACGCTCTGTAGATTAAAAGTAGAGGTCATATGCATCAATTTGATATAAAGTTCATAGAATTGTTGCTCTGAGCCATGCTATAGCTTACTAAACCTTTTTACCATAGCTTCTAAACCTTTCGACCGCCTGATTCTAAACTACCATTGTAAACTTTTAACACCGATAAGCATCCATAATCGGTGGTATCAGATTTTGTTACTTAAAAGAAAAGAAAAAAAATTATAATATACAACTGAACTGATGTTGTGTAATTGGACTATCAACCTCTTTCTGCTTAATTCTTTTAGTGTGGTTGTTCTAATATATCATAGGTAGAGTGTAAAGCACTTATAAGCTTCCACAAGTGAGTAAATCATTTGGTACTCAATGCAGTGTACTGCAACTGAATTGATGACACTACTTGATGAGCGGAATCAGTATGAATTTGCGATCTTTTAGGCCTCTAGTGTAATGAAATATGCTACTGGTTGAGTTTTCCTCTAATTTTCCTCTTTGCGATATATCAATGTGCAGTTGCAGTTATATTTCGAAGTTAAGCCACTGGAGACTAGTGGCAAACAGGTTGCTAAGCACGATCAGGGCACGTTTAAAAAGTAGCTCAGCACGACCCAATCTGGCCCAAGAACCCAAGCATGTTATTCGAATGAGTCAGGTTGGGTCTAGAAAAATGAGCCCATGACCCTGGTCCGGTGCGGCCCAAACATGATAATTTGAGGCCCATGGCCAGGTCCGTTATAAAATATGATTTTTTTTTTCATTTCTAATACAAAGATAACATATTTATAAATAATAAACTTAGTTTTTAATGTGAACAATAAACTAATATATTAATAATTATTTATTTGAGTATGAATTTGGATTTTTAGAATCATAAGAAGTTTTTGCTTAAAAATTTATTAATTGTGAATAACAAGCATTTATCACTTATATTTTTAGTTTGTTGATAAAGAAAAAAATGATTGATAGATTGTATGAATTAGTTTTGATTTGTAATCATATTATGTATAATTAAAAGTTGAGATTATGAGAGTAGAAGCGGTGGTATAAGATATTTATCTCGACTATTTTCAATTTTCGGCACAAAACGGGCTCGGGCCGGTCTAGCCTGAGCATGGCCTACCACGTTATGGGCTTGGGCCGTGGGTCGGACTGGGCCTTACATTTGAGTAAATGGCCGGTCTAACCCCGAGCCCGTTAAAAAGTGACCCGTCGTGGGCCCGTCTAAACACGGCCCGAAACCCGATTAGACGGGTCGAGCTGGGCTGAGCCGGCCCGTTTACCACCTCTACTGGAGACGAACAAACATTAGCCACCCGAACAACAAATTATATGTGCTCCTGGAATTTCTTCAAGGCCTGTACCTCCAAAAGCCAACAAAGAGCATTGCAACAAATGACAATTTCAGATGATGTATATGTGACCCGTGGAAACTATACCTGAATATTTAAACGCCTGTGACCATTTTTCATGTAAACGCCTGTGACCATTTTTCATGTAAACGCCTGTTATTTTTCTATTGATTTGCACGTCAGTCTAATCCCAACTATTCACTAAAAAAACAATTTGAATTCTGAGGAAATTTGTTATTTTTCGCCACTCATTTGTTTATGTTCTTAAACTTTCTTGCTCAATGATGATTCAATTTGCTTTAACCACACTGAATTGAGACATGGGGTTGGGTTTCACCTTCTTCAGATCAAAAATTGTTCTTCATGTGCTTTGCATTGCCTAATGAATTTGTTGTCTAAGAATAGAGGTTGATAGTTTTCTGTCCCTCTTATTTTAGTGTAGAGAAGAAGGCTTTGCCAATCATTTGAAGCTCATGAATTTTGTTTGGCTGAAATCTTCAGAGGGTCTGCCCAACTCTTTGCTCTTATGTGGAAAGCTTTGGCCTTTCAACTGAGAGCATGAATTCCCCATGTGCAAGATTTTCAATAATAATGCCGAAAATTGCTGAGTATTTCTTTGCTCTGATAAATTTGAGGAACGATGATTGAAACAGTTCCTGTTGCTCACTCTGATCCTAAAATCTTAACTTAGGTGAAGCACTGTGTAAGGTCCAGCTAAATTGCTTGCTCCTTTTAACTTAAGCTGAATTAGTACATGAAGACTATGATTTGCTCCCTCGTTTGTATCCTTATAACAAAGAACATTTGTGATGATAATTGGTCATGTCAAATCTTATCAGGTCTTCTTCATGTGAAAGAGTAAAAACACTTTGAGAAATTGAAGTGGGGAGTGCAGATTTCACTCCCCCAAATATAACAGGATAGATAGGCAACTTGTATGTACATTATTTTTCGTGTGCAGCCTTAGTAGAAGGATATAAAACACAATTGAGGGAGTGATATAAGACTACTAATTCCGAGCATTTAAGTCAAGACTAAGATGCATTCTGGTCAGTTATGTAATAAGAATTGATACAACACAATTCAATGCTAGAAGAATTAATACAACACAATTCAATTTAAGTTTGTCTTCGGATTGATACCACACAATCCACAATAATATCGTGATTGATACAACACAATCCGAAGTTCTAGGATTGATACTACACAATCCAAATTAACAACGAGATTGATACAACAGAACCCAGACTCAGAACGCTCTTAGTCCTGGGATTTTCCTGCAAATTTCACAAATCCAAGCATAGAATAGAGATGGAGAAGGGAGGTAAGGATTCTAAGTTAAGACCAAGATGCATTCTGGTCACTTATGCAATAAGAATTGATACAACACAATTCAATTTAAGTTTGTCCTTGAATTGATACCACACAATCCGTATAATTCCTGGATTGGTACCACACAATCCGCAATAATACCGTGATTGATACAACATAATCCGGAGTTCTAGGATTAATACTACACAATCCAAATTAACAGCGGGGTTGATACAACACAACCCGGAACCAGAACGTTCTTAGTCCGAGTTATTTGAACTTCAAAATAACTTGTATATAAAAGTTTACTTGTTAGTCTGCCAAAGAGACTGCGTAATTGCGTTAATAGCAGCATTTTGCAATTTCCATGCTTACCATGTGCGTGTAGCGAAGTTACTCGCGTAATTCCATTGCGATTTGTCGCGCGATAATATAATGATAAATAAATCATATGATTAGTCATATTCACTGTATAAGTAAACTGTAGATTTAATTAAAAAATTATCACGGTAAATAACATATTTTAAACATAAGGTAAAAATCTTTTTACCCGCAGCTGCAAATTTACCGGTTTGCCCCTCTTACAATCACCGTGTACGGTAGGGGCTCTGTTGCCGGATTCGGGTCGAGGAAATCCCAATTGAAGGTGCACCGATCTCGTCCAGGGAGGCTCAATAGGCGGCTGTGAACGAAACTGGGCACGAGGCTGGCCGGGTAGGAGTGCGTCGGCGAGAGGCTGGGTTCGTGCCAGAGATCGAATTCGATGGGACTGTGGGTTCCGAGCACGCCGGGTTTGGAGGCTGGGCAATGGCGGCGGCGGCGGAGCTCGGGACAGAGTTGCCGATCTAGGCTTGTCGAGGTGCAGAGGCGACGCTTAGATGAGCGGCCCCGGAAGTGCACAGGTCTGGGCTAGCTGACCGGTGGACGGCATGTAGATGCATTCGGGTCTTAGGGAAGGTGGGTGCCCAGATTAAAATCGATGGGTTTTTCTGTTTTTTTTTTTTTTTCCAGATGTTAGAGTTTTTTTTTTTTCTCTCTGTTATCAGCTCGGGTTAGAGTAAAGTACATGAGAATATGTTATAGAGAGAATTATTAAGAGAATAATAGAGCAAAAAGAATAGTCTCAGATGTTAGAGTTTTTTCTTTCTCTTAGTTATCAGCTCTGGTTAGAGCAAAGTACATGATAACGTGTTATAAAGAGAATTATTGAGAGAATAATAGAGTGCATGATAATGTGTTTAGTGAGAATTATTGAGAGAATAATAGAGAGTAAAAAGAATAGAGAATCATCATCTTATTCATATGACATGAGCCTTTTATATAAAGATTACATAGTACATTTATGTGTTGTAAAATGAAACTTTGATATCCAATCTTTATACGGAATTGCAATTTCTTGTTTAACTCGCATTAGACTAAGACACACATGTATAATATTCATGCAACAAAAATCAAATTATAAGCTCTCAACGTTGTTCAGTTATTATAACCTTTTTATTTTCTCATTACGGTATTGCCAGAGCTACTCGATCTACATTTAGACAAAAAGTTTAAATCATTTCTTTCCAAATATTTTTAACACTTGAGTAGAGAAACATTTCGTTACCCAAATGGATTATTTGGTTGCTTAAGTACTTACGCGACCAAATAACCACTTAAGTGACAAAAAACTTTCTCCCAAGTGGAATTTTCTAATAGTGGCTCTATATTCTTCTTGTATTTAATAGTTTCATTAATAAAGACTTAAAGTCATCCGCACTAACATTTTTTTCAAAATAATAATAATAATAATAGTTCAGTAGATGTGTATAATCTTTTTGAAAAGTCAGTCGTAAAAATTCATATACAATATCCCCTTAGTTGGAAACATTTCCTTTTTTCAGAAACGTTTCAGTCTTGGTATCAGTTGATGCCCTTTTGGTCACGTTTTTTACAAGATAGATCCGCATACTTGGGAGGGAGGGGGGCAGTAGTCCAATTAGGAGAGAGATGGAGCCCGGCAACAATTAAATTGAGCAACTGCAACAGTATAGGAGCCCGGCAAGGCAAAGACCTCTGCTTTTCTAGCTCTATGGCCTTGGTTCCTGACGAACAGAAAATAACAATTCAACCACATTACAGTACCCGTGAAGTAGAATAGACTATAGCAATTAAATGTTCAGTGGAATGTTAAACAAGTCTTACAAGCTATCCCCTAAATTTCCAAATTTCTTCATCAATACGACTGGTTTCACTCAACACCATTGATGAGTTCTAAAACAAACTCTGCAAATAAGTGGCATTTCACTCTTTGCTATGGAAGTAATGCCATTAACACTATGATCAATAAGATAGGTAACTATGTACTTCTGTATCTGTTCACATAACTTGGGAAACGTTCAAATTTATCATCTAAAACTGTTGTAATTCCTAGTATAGCTAGATATCATAATGCTGCAAAGTTTGGACTCTGGTGGTGCCAGCAGACCAACATGAGAAATTAAGGCTAAATTGAAATAAAAGATCATAACTTCTAATCTGAAATAATTATGCAGCCTTCAGCAATATAAAAATTATCTTCTGATAATAAAGGTACAAGGATGAATTATATAGGTTGAGACTTGGATACTTATGAGTGAGCACCCACATCTGCTTACTGTAATCTACCAGTGGACATCTCCCGAGTCTTTACTTTTCTCTCTTTTTTATTTTTTTCCTCAAAAACCGAAATAGTATACATCCTGCACATTAGTCTCACAAACTAGGTTCCGGCAACCTAAAACCAATCTCACCAAGAGTAGCTGGTGTGGAGATTTTTTCACCTTGAAGTGACATTACAAAAAACTGGATATCTGTTTCATAGACTTACCTAATACCAGTTCCCTAAACCCTAAACCCTAAATATAACGGAAGAGGCTAACCTTAGCATGTTCATGGAAGAAGTGTTGGTGATCCATTACATTGAGGGCAGTAGCTGTATTTATCTGCAGTAGAGTTATGAAGACATTACAGTTACATTCATGAGAAATAAGTAAGACAGACAACACATATGATGATATGAACAACTGATAGTATTGGCAACTAAGAGACGATGAATATGTGCACTCTGCATCAGATGACATTCACTTTGGAGAAAGGACTCGTGCCTTAAATTATATGATGGGATACACCCAAAAGTTATATGATGACTAAATACAACAGACTACAAGTACAAGTAACAACCAAATGCTACATTATAAATTACATTCTGAAGGTTTCAGCCTTTAAAGGTGGGATGCATTCATATTATGTACCTTTCCACGTGGAGAAACAAGCTGTTGCATAGCCGTCATTCGTCCAGCAAGCTGCTAATGCCTCTCCTATGAACAGAACAAAATTTTACAAAGTTTCAGTAGCGCACTAGGAGATATCTATAGCGAGCGACTGTAATGTAACTTTGAGAGCGGATGAAGTGAAAACTTGAGTTTCTATTGGAAATAACATGAGACACTAAAAACTTAATTCCAGTGAATTGTAGAATGGCATTGAGATTTTGCCATCAGATTATCACTTGAACTAATTCAGTACCTACTTCCAAACAGGATATTTATTTTCCAGCCAGCTTATGGCTGCTCCATCAATAACTCATATATAAAAATTAAACTAAACTCTGACTGCTATAAATATTACCGGGCATACCTTCACATTTAGTAAAAAGATGCAGAAAACACATATAGACATTATGTCAAATCATACAGAACAGGCTTTATGTATATAAAAAACAGAAATAAATGGGCCATGCAAAGATTGACCAACCTCTCAAGCTCAATTATCAATTTAGAGATGGTAAGCAGATGTAGTCCATCATCAGCAACAACCGGTGCTTACAACAGAGTGAGTATGGATCCTGTATATTAGCATATAAAAATTAATGTGTTCATTTTATCAGTGAATCAAGTAAAGATGATAAACTAGTTAAAATGTATGATAAATTTGTCTTCGAAAAGTTAACAGCTCACCATTTAAAGTTGTCCACATCATTCCTCGTTTGCACATGTAGTAGCTTGATGCAGCCCACTAACCAATGTTGTATAGGTAATTTCATCTAAAGTTAGACCCTCACTGAACACTTGATCACAAACTTCAAAAGCTTCTTCCACCTTCCTGTCCTTGCAAAATCCATTTGTTAAGGCATTGTAAGTGACAGCATCCGGGACAATTCCCTTTCTTTCCATCTCACATATAAGTTTAGTTGCTTCTTCCATATTACCTAGTTTACAATGCCCATCAATCATGACAGTGTACGTTATCACATTAGGTTGAATGTTATATGAAGACATCTCTCCAAGAACACTCCCTACTTTATCCATTTGGCCTAGCTTACAATAACCATGAATTAGTGCAGTGTAGCAAACAACATCAGGCAACAAACCTTCCATCCTCATTTGATCAAGAAGGTCTTTTGCATCTTCAACATGGCCAATATTGCACATCCCATGTATAAGAGAAGAATAGGTGGTACAAGTTGGTTGAATACCCTTCTTTGTCATGTCACAGCAGAGACCAAGGGCTCCTATCATGTTCGCATTTGTACAGTATGCTCTGATAAGTGTATTATAAACAATGAAATTTAGCTGTAGTTTCTTAGTCACCAACTCAATATATAGGTGTTCACCCTCTTTGGTTCTGTTAGCTTTACAGTACCCATCTATCATCACCCCATATGTATAGACATCTGCAAGACCATGTTTTCTGCACTCCTCCAAAAGTTTAACAGCATCTTCCACTTTCCCCAAACGACATAGACCATGCATTAGCAAATTGTAAGTATATGTGTCTGGCAAAATTCCTTTCTTACCCATCCAGTCCTTAAGCTTGAAAGCTTCCTCCACTTTTCCCTCCTTGCACCAGTCGAAGATGAGTGTATTGCATGAGATCCTATCCAGTACCAAGCCTCTCTCTGCCATTTCCTTGAGTAGCTTAGCAACCTCTTGCATGTTACAGGATTCACAAACTCCATGAATCAGAGCATTTGAAGTCATTGTGTTGGCTGCAAACCCTTTCTCCCATAGCCTAAACCACAGTCGAGTTGCCTCAGAATGCTTTCCATCTTTACAGAGCCCAACAACCAGTGTCGTAATCAAGTTATCACTGGGCCTGAAGTTTCTTGAAAGCATTTCAATTGTGATTTTCAGTGCAGAATCAAACCTAGAGTTCTTGCATAACGAGTGAATGACTGAGAAACAAACAACGTGGTCTACAGATGAACCACTGGATAGCATCTTGTCTAAGACCTGCTCAGCATGCTCAAAGTGATTGCTTTTACAAAGTCCCTGCAGTAGAGGGTTAATGGTAACAGAATTTGGAGTTGCCCCATTGGATAACATATCATCCCATAAGTTCAGTGCCACACTAAGGCTTCCCGTTTTACAATAGCCGTCAATCAGTATGTTATAGATAACCTGGTTGGGGACGAATCCCTTACTATACATTTCCTTCAAAACACAATTAGCATCTTCAAACTTGTCCAGCTTAATCAAACCATTAAGGAGCGCACCATAGGTCGTAAGACTGGGATTCACATTGTTTTCTACCATCTTGTCCTTGAATCGGAAAGCCTCCTCTAATCGTCTGCTCTTACACAGCCCATGAATAACATTGTTGTAAGTAACAACATTTGGAGCAATGCCTAGTGACTCCATTCTAGAGAACAAACCAATTGCATCATCAACCTTGCCTCCCTTACAGAATGCCTGAATGGCAGTAGTAAACAAGTAAACGTCCGGAGAAAGACCACGAGACAGAAGTTCAAATAAACGGTAGCTCTTATCAAGTTGGTCAGCCTTGACTAAAGAATTCAACAAAAAATGGCAAGTCTTGAGGGACGGAAACATAGCCTTATTAGAGAAAAACTCAAAAGCATCAATAGCAGAACAAAAACC
This sequence comes from Fragaria x ananassa, assembly GCA_034370585.1. Lineage (NCBI taxonomy): Eukaryota > Viridiplantae > Streptophyta > Magnoliopsida > Rosales > Rosaceae > Fragaria > Fragaria x ananassa. The sequence continues at coordinate 8,634,194 of CP139760.1, forward strand.
AGAATCCTTGAACTGGGTACAGTAGAGATGAACCAAGATATCCAATGCCTGAAGAACAGCAGCTCTTTCAGAAGCAGTTGAGAACTCGGACATAGCCATGGCTATCTCAACATGCCTGTTCGTGGGCGGGAGAGCATAGAGAGCAGGCACATTGCCATCTATCAAGCGAATCAGAAGCAATCGAGCGGGGAAGTTAAGATTGGAGAGAAGAAGTAAACGAACCAAAAGGCAATAAGAGCGAAGCGTAAACTGGAAGTTAAAAGCTCTGGAGGCGAAATGGAAGAAGCGGAGAGCAGTTTTGGGGTTGAGATTGGAGGAGGGGGAAGTGGCGAGGGAGTAGAACATGGAATCGAAATCATGAGGGGACAAGAGGGAGATGAGAGATCTGCATTGAGGATACTTGAAAGATGAGTTTGAGAGAATAGAGGATACCCGGTCCAGTAATCGATGGTTGCTCGGAGGCGGAGGCGGCTGAGGGCGCGGGACGCAGCTTAACGGGCGTTTGATTAAGAAGGAGCAAGGCTTGGAGATGGAAAGCCTTCTCAGCTCCATTGACAAGGAAGGAAGGAGGGTTTCGGTTTGTTATCGAAGTGCAGCCATGGATTTGAGGGAGATAGAGAGAGGGTTTTAGAGGATGTGAAACAGCCACGATTATAGGGCAAACCAAACAGAATATTTGATCCTCGTAGAAACAAAACAAAACAAAACAAAAAAAGAAGAAGAAGAAGAAGAAGAAGCTTCAGGGTTTACACTTGTTCCTCGCTCATCAGGAGAAGGAGAAAGGGAGAGAGCCAAGCCAAGAAGAAGAAGAAGAAGAAGAGGGTTTTTGGAACTCTGGTTCTTTTTCGCTTTTATTTTATTTTATTTTATTATATTTGGGTGAAACGACGTCGTTATACTTACCTACCCCTCCTTAGTAAACTTACACGACCTGTTGCCTTCCTTTACAGTCAGAGAGATCGAGGGAGAGAGAGAGAGAGAGAGAGAGAGAGAGAGAGTGAGAGAGAGATGGGGGGAGTGTGGATCGCTACGGCTTTGGTTGTGGTGGTGTATTGGGTAGGTTTATCATCAGCATCGGTAGAGCAGCTGAGCACTAGGGAATGTGAGAATCTTGGTTTCACTGGGCTTGCTTTGTGCTCTGATTGCAACAGTTTGGCTGACTACGTCAAAGACCAAGGTCCTCTCTCTCTCTCTCTCTCTCTCTCTCTCTCAGCTTTGATTTTCAGATTGTTGGGCTAGTCCTTAAAAAAAATTTGTGAACGTTGTGCTTCGTCTGATTTGGTGATTACAGTATCTGGTCTAGTTTATTTAGATTGGAGCTTTGGGTGTTTAAGATCAGTATTGGTAAATGATGGACTGTATATCCAAATGATCTTCTTTCGAAAATGCCTAGCAGTGTGAATTTGGTTTCCTTAGACATACTAAGTTTCTGTGTGGTTCCAGAAAGAAAGACAAAATGGTTTTGAATTTTTCGAACAAACACATAATTGACTTTGTTAAAAATTTGAGATCTACAGAGGTTTTCATTTCTTGAAGTCAGCATTCTTTGGCACTGAAAGGTATCATCAGTAGCAGTTGTCATATAGATATCAGGAAACTTAACTATAACCAAGTATCCCAACACCTATTTACAACACTGCAGAAGCAAAGTGCAGAAAGTGCGTGAGAAACTGAACTATATTTTCAAGAAAGAAAACATTAATTAAAACGCTGCGGAAGCAAAGTGCAGAAAGTACGAGAGAAAATTAGTGCAATGTTAACAAGAAACTAGACATGAAGGCTTGATATCACATGATATCTGTATCATGAGCGTTTTTGTTATGACAGCTTGAGATTTTGATTGCTAACTATCATTCTGTTTCTGTGACTTCTGGTTTGATTAAAAAATATACTGACGTCATATTTTTGATAGCAGAATTGGTATCAGACTGTAAAAAGTGTTGCACTGAGGATTCCAATGATTCCATGACGAAGGTACCAATGAAGTTTTACTGTTCATTTATGCAAGTTTAAATCAGGTTTTAGTCTACTCATATGCTGCTGTTTAGAAATGTTTAATTAGAAAGTTCTGATCTGAGATTTGGTTCTCCTAAATAACTTTGATGTTGCAATGTGTGCATGATTAATACATGGCCATATGGGTAAGGGCACACTACAGTAATTGGATTACATAAAATACTAAAAAGACTTGGTCATTATGTAGAAACTCTTGGCGGCTTCTCCTTTGTATGTTTTTGAATTTTAGTTTTTATTTTATAAAGTTCCATATATTGATTACTACATTACTTGCATGGAATAGTGCTCCATATTCCCATATCCATAATTTTGAACCCTAACTACTAACCAGACCTTTTTGTTACCTCAGTAAGTTTTCTGTCAACACGCATTTTCATTTATTATCTAAATAAAATCTGATGATGTGATGTGTTCTATCAAAAATTCTGTTTGTTTAGGATAAAATAAATTATATGAAAACAAGATGGGAAACTAAAATATTAATTGGAGAAACTACTTGCATCACACTAGTAACTTACTAGGAATCACAGACGCCTAACGCTTTCTCATCTGCTCCACCTCATCGATACGGGTGCAGACTCAATACATTTGTATTTCACCAGTGACACCACACAAACCTGGAGAGCAAAACCTTTGAATTATAAATCCAGAAATCCTAATAGTAAATCAGAATATTATTAGTCTGTACTCATTTAAAATTCTCCCAAACCAATCAATCAAGATCCCTGCAAGCCCATCATCCTCAACAGAATGCCAAATCAGAGCCTTGGATACTTTTTTCCCTGTGATAAACCCTAGTTGCCCTTCCACCTATGTTCTTGATCAAGTTCCTGCCAATAGTGTTTTATTTACGCTATCATTCTTTAAAAAGATGGTTAATCTTGTTATTTCGAATAACTGATAAATTCCATATGTGATCCATTCTTCTATGACCATTTTAATAACCATCAATAGTAAAATCACATCACTGGTGCAACAAATAAAGAGTAAGATTCGAAGTCTCACAATTAGAGTCTAAACAGAATAGGGATAGTTAAACTTCACATCACTGTTGCAATATGTAGAATTTATCCTCATATCTTGTGTGCTAAAGAATTTCTACACATGCAAAGTTAATCTATGACATCGAATTACTGGTTTTAGAACCATCAACCATTGGTGAGCCCGTTGATCCATTTGCAACTCCTTTTGAAAATATTGCCTCAATGATATTTCTTTCCCTGATTTAAAATCATTGTACTGTGCCAAATAAGTTATTATTTCAATGGTTTATGTACTCCCGGGATAATTAACAGCACCTTTTTGGCAAATCTTAATAATTTCCAAAAATCCATTGTCTTTTAGTATCAAAAACTATGTTTTACTGAGTGCCCCTTCTTAAGTCTCCACGGATTGCATGAAAGAAAACCGATTGAAACTTTGTGTTGGGAAGCACCACTTGGCCTGCTGCTTCTCTTGCTGTATTTGAAAGCTTTTTGCAAGATATTACCCCGGCCAAATCTTTGCCTAATAAACTTCACTTTAGCCTAAAATTTTTATTGTGCACAGATTTACAGGATAGCTTCAGTGGCTGGGAATCGAACTCTTCTTGTTGTGTTTGTTTGGTGCCTGTATATGTTATTTTCAGTGTTCATGGCTCCCTACTGATCTCTACAAATTTAAATTGTTTTTTTTTTTTAATTCAGAGATGAAAATAGGAGTCCATTTGGAATTACTCTTTAACTGAAAGTTCAATATACTAGCCTCTAAACGCAAAAGGACATGCTTAATTCTGTGACTGCAGATTACTTATTCTGGTGCAATACTCGAGGTCTGCATGAGGAAACTGGTATTCTATCCAGAAATTGTTTCCTTCATTGAAGAAGAGAAGGATCGGTTTCCATCGGTTAAAGTTCAATACAGTTTCAATTCTCCTCCCAAATTGATCATGCTAGATGATGCAGGGGAACATAAGGAAACAATAAGGTGAGCATTTATTTCTCAACCACCCCCCTCCTCCTCTTTTTTTATTTTTTTTTATTTTTTCCTAAACCCTGAAGTTATTCATGTGCATCCGTAAGACAATACTGGTGGCATTGAGAAACTGTAATCCCAGATTGCCTAGCACTTTGATATCCATTAATATGATAAAAGTTATCTATACACACTTTTTGAATACAATTTTTTTTCTGTAACAGAATCGACAACTGGAAGCAGGAACATATACTTCAGTTTCTGCAAGGGAAAGTGAAGCCTACATCAGCAATCTGAATATGCTTGTTATATAATCTCCTGTGACCTGAAGATTCTGTGTCTTAACTATTATGTGTCTTCAGATCTCTCGGGGGACAGAAAACTGTGATATCAGGGTGATTGATTTTCTCTAATTTTCTTGTTCTTTTCTTCGGTCATTTGATATCACTCTTCAGTCTTCAATCTAGCCCAATGATGTTTCGAAATTATAAGGAAGGAGATTACGCTGTATGTTGAATGTTAACTCGACGGTTCTACTTCAACAAGACAAACTCTCCTGTTCCTCAATCACTAACTAAATTGGAATATAACCAATTTCGCCAGCAGGCTCCAGACAATTTGAAATAATAAGTAGATAATCGGTTTGGTTTAATTTCTAACATCCCTAGGATTCAAATCCCCTCCCCTGTCATCATATTACTCTTATTTTTCTTTTTTAGGAGGGTCATCCTACTACTCTAGCTCACACTGGAATGTAGAAATGTTAGACGTGAAATAGGAAAGAAGATGTATCTCTGCAGAAGTTGGTCATTTCCAGATACAGGTTTTGCTCATCAAAGGAATATTTGTTACTTTTTTATTTGTGATCCAAGATACTCATGGATCCTGTGTTCTTTTTTTTTTTCCACTTTCTTCAATCATCAAAACAAATACTCAGTTCCTCAGAGAATGTTTTGCAGCATTGGAAAAAAAAAAAAGAACAATGTTATTATTATGGCCCAGATCCAAGCAATCAATATCTTCTGCAGTAACTACTTTTATAACTGCAATGGTAAAAAAAAAAATCAACAAAATTAATTTAAAATGATTTTTATTTAAGCAAAAAGAATGGTTACCTTCTTTCAAAAAAAAAAACAAATTGGCATGCGTGAAATGTAAGCCAAGAGTCTAGTATAAACTAATATGAGAACGTCCACAAATTCGGGGCATTCTACACTTCTTTGGCTAGCAAAATAGGTCACTATGAGTATCGTTTTGGCCGGAGCAATTGTTTTGTTACGTCTAACCAAAACTTCACAAGCGACTTACGAACCTAAGCACACTATAAACGCCTAGTACGAAAATATTTAATCACTTAATGAGATCAAACTAATATTAATCCGCTTAAGTATTGAGAAAAAACAAAAAACAATACCACAGTGATATTTGTTTGCATTTGATTAGATAACCTTTTTTTTTTTCATAAAGGTGGTGGGGCCATTACTATGAAACCTTAATTGATAAAACTGTTAAATATAAATGTGGGGAAGGGAGAGTTAAGCCTAAACATTTTATTACAAATATCTAAAATAATATCAGGAGTCTTTATGATATAAGAATAAATATAAATTTTAGACTCAAATTTTATGGAAGGATGTAGACTGGGTGTATTTAACAAAAAAATAAAAAATAAAAAAATAAATAATTATTGAAGTCATACTTCCTCCATGGTAGCTTCTTAGTTTTCAGTCATCTCAAGTTAATTTGCCTAACTTTCTTTAAGAGTACTCAAACTAGTTTTGATTCTAATTCGATATACTAAGTAAATAAAATCAGTCGTTATAAGTTTTATTTATATTATGATTTTATATTGTAAGTAAGCAGCTCAGTAAAATCAAAATCTCTACATTCCGTGTCTTATTCTTTCCGTCTCTCTTTCCTTACGAATTTCATTCCAAATAAACGTGCCTTTAGCGAAAATTGTGTGTGGTCTATACATGCGAGACGCTGGCTCAAGTTGATTTCGAGATACTTAAAAACAAAAGATGGCTTCGGTATTATTCATCTCCAAAGTTAAATGACTACTCTTTTGTCTCCAGCCCATGCATTTGCCATACTGAACCAATGACTAATCATCATTTACGTCAAGCCCAAAAGCTGAGAAAAAGATACGGGGAGGGTCGAACCCCAGAAATTAGAATTGGTAAACCAAGGTTTTAAATACTTTTATAAGAACCAGAGGTTTATAGACATACATTTTGCAGATTTTCAGGTAAACAATAAACCTAGGAGTAGCAGAAGCTCATCCCACCACCAATCATAAAATTAGAATGGTTTGGGAAAGCATTAGATGAAGTTCCCGCATGAAGGGCATCCTGCTAAAAGTTTCAGTTATGAATCCTCTTCTGCTTCAGGAAATTAGTAATTGTTCTTTAGAAACGATTGGTTACCCTTTACACTGCCTCAATTTAGCATCTTCAATATCCTTTGCATTTTTAAATGGTTGAGCTCGATATTGTCTATCACTAGGAATTTGAGTTCACGTTCTCAAACTTGGCGGAAGTAGTCTTTATGGGAGCCCAGATGTCTGCGCCATTACTTTGAGCAACTCCAACTGTGCAATCAATTGGAACGAGACAGAGACCTCTGCTTCTCAAGCTGAATGACTGTAATTCCTGATAAATGAAAATCATAATATAAGCACAACAGAGCAGCATGCCAGATCCATGTGCTTCATACGACTTTCAGTCATCACCGATGATTAGGAAGTCTCATAATCACGGCATATTGCATTTGATGAACGTTATATAACCGAAAGAAAATTTCCATAAAAAAAAAAAAAAATTGATAATGTTGCAATTATGTCCAGCTCAAGCTCACCTGCATCTTAGCTGTTGGCATGCTTTGGAGGTATGGAGCGCTTAACACCTAAAACCATTAACAAGAAGAAAGTCAAATCTGTTACCATTTCACACAGTAGCTATTGAAGACATATAGTCACAGACCCAAAAGGCCGAAACATTGCAAATAAAAGAACATTGAAGTCACTCTTATCTTGATTGGCTTGACTTTGACTTATGCATTAAGCAATGTAAATAAAAATGGACATGTCTCAGCCATATATACCACCATGTAATCAGCCATATCTATCTGTTCGCACTGTGCAGAAATATCAGCCCAAGTAACAGACAGTGTAAAAATCATTCATTGTTAATTTCTGGCAGATATAAAGCAATATTGTCTATAGCAGCAGTCAATCCCAAAATTTTGGACTCATGATATGGCGTTACGCATTAGAAACTAAGGAAAACCCAATTTCATTAACTAAACAAAATCTGATATTTGTAGGTAGGTGAGATCCCTTGCATTTTTCTTTGGATAAAGAAAAACATATAAAGTTGATTCTTATACCATCAAAAGTTGACACAAACTATCAAAAAACACCAGCATGTGTTTTACTACACATGTTTATACCAGTTAGGAAGTTAGGAACTGAAGTTGATGTTCAAATAAAAATAACGAGCTAACCTTGACTTGTTCATGAAGGAAGCGGATATAATCCATTGCCTCCAGCAAGACAGAAGCTGTATCTGTCTGCAATAAAATGAAGGGAACAATGGAGCTTAGGCACAAATATATAAAATAACATTTCGGAAACTAAATGAGAAGAGATATAGCATGAACATTCAGTATCACTTTGCAATCGTATCAGAATCTCATGGACCAAGGAAATCTGTAATACTAATTCCAAGAGATGAGTTGATTGGAAACAATTTATGCCGTGATGCCACAATTCTGAATTATGCTTCAACAGTCAAGCATTAATGAGAATGACTCATGTAATCTATGTACCTTTCCGTATGGAGAAACAAGCTGCTGTAGAGCCACAATTCGTTCACCAAGCTTCTCTTTTCTCTCCTAAAAGTAAAACAAAAAAAGGACTAAAGAATCAAAAGATGCCAGCGTGTGGATAAATCCTCAAACCTAGGTAGAACAGTACTCAAGTGATAAAGAAGTGACATTCTAAAGTTCTTTTTCTTTCCGCCACATTGATCTACATCGAAGTAGTTTTAGATCAGCATTGGGATTATTGCCTTGACATATTCTCTTTAAAACTAACTCACTACAATGGTTGCTAAAAGTTGTCCACTTTTCTTTGCTATTGCAGTTTCAAATAACATCTCAAGCATCTAAGAAATGATAAAAAATAGAGGAGACACTAATCAACAGGTTACAAAAATAAAGCACAGCAATGATAAGCAACTTATCATGGATCTAAATCAAAATCAAATGTGGTGATTTAAACTGTATTCGAAATATCAAAGACAATGCTGATGCCTCAAGGTGAAACCGTCAAGCTCAAAAGCATAAACCAGACGCTATTGAAACCATATGTCTCGCAAATACCCATTACATAAAAAAATAAAATAAAATAAAAAAATTATTAAAAAAAAAACAGGAAAGTGTAACCAAAGTTTTACACACCACTAAAATTGTAGGAAAATTGTATTTCTTGACATAAAACACAGATACCAAATAATTTTACGATGTCCACAGCTCAAGAACAGAAAGTAAAGGAGGGAAAGGAAGGAACAGAAACCTTTGTTGACATGGATAAATCAGTCTTATGTCGCTTAGATGTAAGAGCAGTGTGAGTGCTTTGCTCAACAGAGCAGGGGCTTCTTTTGTGTTCTGTCATCTTTCTTACATCGATCCCTTCTTCTCCCTAGTTCAACAGAAGAAAAATAAATCACTATGCCTAATAGTAAAGTATAAACAAAAGCTCACATCAATACAATCACTGTTAAACTGAAACATTTCCCAGTTCCAGTACATGACAGTCTCCAGACAAAACAAGTTATCAAGGTCCTTATGATTCTAGTAAAATACTGAAGAGTGTAGTAAAGTAGTCCATAATTTCGGTCATATCGTATATAAGCATCTAACATGCTTGTCATCACGTTTCACAGTTTCTGTTCGTTCAGCAGGATATGCACTAGGCTCTTCTGCGTAATGGTTCATCCTTCACATCCAATGTGGCTCATTAATACAAAAGGTTCAATAAAAGTCACACATAACACAGGAAAATCGTCTCGCAGATGGGTACAATCTGCAGGAAGGCACCCTTGTGGCATTGCCTACAGGAATACAAGATAACAGCTGACCCCTCTGCCCTCTGGTAAGTTTGATCTTGATAAACGAAGAATCCAGGAATACCGTAATTAGTCTATTATTAAGCTTATGTCATTTTCTGTCTTTTTAAATTAATCAAATTCAATCTTCTCTAAAAAAGAAAAAGAAAGTTTTATACAAACTATACACGACAGCATGCAAAGCTATCACTCCATTGTTAATATTTTTATTATAAACAAGACATTCACTATTTTGGTCAGAGGTTTACCCTCTATTGAGTCTATTCAATACTCGGATGTAATAGAATAAAAAATGCATAGACCTTTATAAAAACTAGTAGACTCACAAACAGACAACAGCTCCATGGTAGAATGAAAAACACAATCACCTACTCAAAATAAACTAATAATCCATGCTTGTTTAGGTGAAGAATAATGCAGGCTATTTTATAAATGAAAACTCTAAAGTCTTTCAGAATGGAACAGAGGTCCATGATTTCATTAATTCACAGACATTAACCAACCAAACGCTAAATTAATGGGATTTTAGTATATAATACACTAAAAAGACACAAGATCAAATTATAGATCAGCTTCTGTGAGTGGAATTGGATTATTGAAAGCAAACTGAAATAATCAAATCATATATCTGGTGTGGGTCCAGACAACAAATTTATATACTGTGCGTGAATTGAACGATGAACATAGTTTTAATTGGCGTACACAATCTTCCCACCTTTTTAATATGAAGGGTATCTAATCTAATACCAAATACACCCATATTGCAGAAAAAATGAAATTTTAAAATAACAGTAAAAGAAAAAACCCAAGCTTATTGATGCAGATGACATCGAAGAAACTTTTCCATTATTTGCAGAAATTAATTGATACACACACATACAACAAATTCCATGCTAAACAAGTAGTTTTTTTTTTTTTTCTTTTTCTCAAAATTAAGAAGTTGGAAAGAAAGAACTCACTGAGAACCTGGCGCTTGCATTGCACAGAGAGCTGACAATCATATTGGGTTCAGAGCATAAGGCAGTGAGAGTCCCTGAAAACCCTAAAAACTGAGCAGAGACAACCCAGGTACTCCTCTTCTCTGTAGCTCTTTCAGTTTCTTCTCTTCTCCTTCAAGACTGAAACTTTTTGGCTCACTCACTTAGATTTTTACTTTGTAAAGTATGAAACTTTACACAAAATTACAGAGAAACATGGGACTTCACTTAAAGGAATGAAATTGAACGAACGGAGAGAGAAGAAGAGAAGGGAGCTTCGGATTTCGGAAGAGAGAGTCTGAAAATGAAAGCTGGGAGAGGGGGAGAAGGGAAAATTATACATTTCAAAGTTTATAAAGTTGAAAGAAACGTTATTCGAAATAAAAATAAATAAAAACTAATCCCTTTCGTTTACTTTATTCTACTTTATTTTGAGGTTATTTGACAGCTAATATCCAACCAGAGAGAGAAAGATTGAAGTTGTTAATGCAACCCAATATGAAATCATTTTTCCAACCATAGTTGAAAACTGTACCATGAAGCGAAAATAGCAAGTCCGTCCTACAATTCTATATGATTTTAATTATCAAGGGATCTGTAAGGAACAAATGAATTTAACCTAGAGTAAAATACAGCGCCGGTACCTCAATTTATGTGACATAGTTAAAATAGTACCTAGACTTTAAAAACTATCAATATGATACCCAAATTTCAATTTTGCTACCAAGAAAATACCTGAGGCCAATTTTTATCACGGTGTCGTCTGTTTGCTTACGTGACCAACATAGGCCTATCAAAAAAGGTGCAATGACAAAAATAACCTTCTAATTCCCAGCAAAACAGTTTTCCTTTCAAAATCTCTAAAATTGAATCTTGGATTTTCATCCTAGGTATCACATTGATCAGTTCAATAAAGTTTAGGCATTGTTACTGTGTTTATCTGCTGACAAGAAATATTATGTAATAGCTGGAAATGTAACATATAAATTCAAACATAAAACCAAAAAATGTGACTAGTATGGGCCAACCAAAAAATGTGCAATGACAAAAATAACCTTCTAATTCTCAGCATAACCATTTTCCCTTCAAAATCTCTAAAATTGAATTTTGGGTTTTCATCCTAGGTATCACATTGATCAGTTCAGTAAAGTTTAGGCATTGTTGTTGTGTTTATCTGCTAACAAGAAATATTATGCAATAGCTGGAAATGTAACATAGAAATTCTAACATAGAACCAAAAAGGGCTGCAAATATCACTGAATTAAAACCAACATTAGTCCAACATGAGAAACATATTATGCATCAGAATTCAAACTTAATTGATTTCCAAAAACTCAAGCAACCAGATTGTTTGCAAAAATTGATTCCAAAACATGATGAAGTACGCATTATGTTTCTCTAATTTAAAAGCCAAAATATTCACTTTTGGCTGCTTTGAGTAGGAGGCTGATGCACTACCATTTCTAATAGAACTACCCTCCACTGCCAACTTAATTTTCTTCCATCCATTTCTAGACTTTATGACCTGGTCCTTGATAGGTCTTGATTCCTTCGGTGGGGTAGGTGCTCATTTCTTCGCGAGGATGCTCGAGCTGACGAGGCCTCTGACCGACATCAGACTTAGGTCTATTATGTGAGTGAACCTTTGTTTTAAATAATATGTTTTAAATGCTTTTTGTTGAATAATTTTCTTGTTGTTGGAAATTTCCCAAAATTGAGAATTTCAGTGATTATACTCATATATAGAGGATTATGAGAATAGTATGTATATGATTAAATGCTAGCTAGCTATACGTGATCCTCCCTCATACTGAGGTACAATTCCAGTATGGGGCGACGTGAGCATTAGACGCCAGCGTCGTAGCCTTGTACAACTTTCTATTCTTCGAATTCATTCATAGAATTCATACGAGGAATTAGCACGTATATATACCACTCGGACGATTCCCCCATACTGAGGCACAATTCCAGTATGGGGTGACGTGAGTGTTAGACGCCAGCGTCGTAGTCTTATACGCTTATCTATTTTTCGAGCTTATTCATAGATATCGTATAAGAGATAGTCGAGTGTGAATACATACTGATATATATGATATTATAGCCTGAGAGACATTCTTTCTTAAAGTTTGTGGTCTAACGAGGCTAAACACCAGTTCAGAATTTCTGAGTAAAACATTTTCTTGAAAGTATTTTTGGGGAAATATTTATTTGTTGTCAGACTTACTTTTGTACACTCACTCTGACGCTTTTGAATATTTTCCCTTGGGCTCTTTGTTTTTTTTATTGTCCAGTCTGCAGAGTTCGCGTGAGGTCTGGAAGGCAAAGTCGAGGCATAATGACCCATCTATCCGCTACATTTCGCCAGTAGGTTACCTGTTTAATCTACTAGGAGATTGTTAGCTTCCGCTGTATTCTTAAATTTTAGTAGCTCTGAATACTGTTGGGATTTTCTGTTTAATTTATTCTAACTACTTTTGGGTTGTAGCGAAGATTATTAATTTATTTTGGTTAATTAAGTGGTTCGATTCTGTTCTTCTGAGTTAGAGTTGTCTATTTTTAAAGGAGGTTTGCCGAGTTATTCGGTAAATTTTCTTTAAAGATGATCCCCGCATGACTCATCTCGGGTTTTAATGTAAATTTTGAGACGGTCCTGACATACACAGCAGCTGTTCCCTTCAAACACGTTGGTCAAAGTTTGGCGGGTAATAGCCGAAGTGCCGAACACTGTGAGTCTACATTTTCAGGTGGGCGAGGTTAGGACTTGGGACTTGGGAGGGAGGAGAGTGAATGATATTTTTTTTGTTTGTTTTTGGGGTCGTTAGTGAATGATTGAAACTTGAAAGCGAACTAGAACCGTGCGAGAGCGAAAAAAGTCCAATTTAGGACCAGAACTGGACGATTTTGTCACGAATCGGACCCACGCGTTTTAGCCTTTTGTCTGCCTCCTCCCGCCCCTTGTACCTACTTACTAATTTGGCAGTAGGTTCTCTAGAGTCTACACACAACTAGCTGACGCATTTTGTCTACAAAATAAATCCATTTTATGTTTTGCGCGAAAAATTCGAAATTACTGAAAATAGATAATTCCTTCTACCTTGCATCAGAGCAGTAACGACAATACTCTTCTTCTTATTGTTTCTTATTTTTTTCAATTACTTGTATGGATTTTGTCTCCACTTGGCTAGTTTAGATGGGTTGGTGATAATAAGGTTATTTTTTTTGGATAAAATAATAAGTTAATAACCACGCCACTTTAAACTTTGATTTTTCTACTGAAAAAATACGTAATAAATATAAAATGGATTTTCATTCAAAGGGGTTCTCCAAACCTTACGAACAATAGGAAGAAAAGAAGGATTCTGAAGCCACATGGCCTCAAACAAAAACAGGAGACGATTTCTATTAGTAACAGGCTAGGAATATCCTTGAAAAGTTAGAGATATATAGGGTCATGGTCAGAGCCTAAAATAGGAACATTGGTAAGTGCTTTGATTAGTATCGATTTAGCCTATAGCCTAAGATATGATTAGTATCAATTGGTTGAGATACATGGGATATGCAATCTGTTCGAGGAAAATTTATTGTGGAAGAAATGCAACTGGTTGTGCTCGAAGTGCAATCTCATCGATATGGATTAGTTTTGCTCAAGCTGCAATATGTTCAAGGGGTTAGTAACCCCCAAAGACGCCACTTTGTCTGTAACAAAATTAATCTCTCTTATTCACGCATGTCTTGAACACACTATTATGCGCATTAGTCAAAATATCCGCTCAAGCTCAAATATAAATACCCGGAGAACCAAACATATGAGTTAAACAACCAACCTCATAGATGCAACCGCTTCAGCATCTGGGGACGTTTTGCAAGTAGCCCACCCCTTTTTCATTCGGATGCAGAACCACTGAACCAGGCCCGATAGCAAAAGACCCGACACAAGTAGAGAGAAGAAAAGCTCATTTTTTCGCTCTTAATGGGAACTCGGTGCATAGTCCCCCTACAACCTCAAAGTCTCAGACACAGATGAACGTATGTATTGGAATGACGGAACGTCTACATAATGTTTAAGTGAATTTTTGATGAGTAGACTGTTTAGAACATCTTAGCAATGCCAACTATAATTGAGTCAAATTTTAATTATTTTGGATAATCACTTTTAAAATACTTTTGTATCAGTTCTCTCAAATTTAACTAGTTTTAGGTTTATATTACTTTTTAAAGGAGAAGAAAAAAAGGGAAAAGGGGAGTAGGGAAGAAAGGTGTATCAATAGCGTGCAAAAAAAAAATGCGGCTGAGTATCCCAACCCTAAGGGTTTGGTGGCAAGGCGGCGGCGTTAGTCGACTGCGGTTTTCTAAGGTGGTGCTCAAGGCAAGCTTGGCTGGGGTATGTGCTAAGTAGGCGAGCGGAGACGATCGACTGAGAAGGCTGCTTTGTTTTGGGTGACTTTCGATGACGGGCTATAGATTTGGGAGTGTGTTGTCGTCTATTGAAGGCGGCACAGAGGAGTGGAGTTTTGATTGCGGGCGGCGGCGAAGACAAAGCTTTCTGTTCCATACAAATCTGCTTCTGATCTGAGTTTGCTTGGTGACGAGGGCAGCAGCGGCGTTTTCACTAGCAGCGCTTGAAACAGCGGCGACCAGTAGAGGTGCTCATGGGCTCCAAGACGGCTAAGCCACCAGATTGAATCAGTGGCAGGAAGCTCCTCCGGCAGCTTATCGGGCCGGTACTTCTTTTCTCTCTTCATTTGGTTTTTGGGCTTGAGTTGAGTTTGAAGGACAGGGTGATATAACCCTACCATTATGAAGCATTCTGTTCCATACAAATCTGCTTCTGATCTGAGTTTGCCCCTTCTTTTAAGGTACACCAAAGGGTCTTAGGTCTTGATTCATTGAGCTGTGTACTTTGTTGGTTATGTAGGTATATTGTTTTCTGGGTCGAAATAACGTCTTCTTGCGCACATTAGTTTTTCTTTGTAGCTTTTGCAGGCTCTTTCGAGTGGAAATTCTTGTATGCACAACGTGTATTTACACGACACAATCTTAACCGTTCATAACAATTCATATGTTTGACCACCATGTTTCTATATTATTTCTTCTAATCCTGACCATCCATGTATGTATGTGAAGATACACGCCGTGTACTAAAGATACTCTCATCTTTCGAGTTGTTCGGGTTGACCAGCTGTTTTGGACTTGTATTAGAGTTTAACTCCCGCTCGTCATATTAGTAGTTTTAATATATAGGCTTTACACATGCTGGAGTAACATCCATTTCCATGAAAAAAAAAAATGAAGACAAAATTGTTCTTTTTTTTTAATAACAGTTCAACTCTTATACTAATCACACGTAGAGTAAAAACAATGAGATTGCCAAAACATTGCCTAAAGATTTAACACCTTCAATGTATTAATTATAAAACATATAATATATTGTAAATGAATGTTTTACATGATCATAAATCATAGAGCTTTATTTTTTATATGTAGGAACGAGTTTACCAAAAGTTTCTTCTTTTTAGTAAAAGATAGCTACAATTATAATAAAGAGTCATTTAGGAGTCTCGTGTGGCTACTAATATTAATAAAGAAAGCTAAAAAAACTCTCAAATATAGTTAGGGCCAAAATAGAGTATGCTAACTGAAAATAACATATTGTTAATTTACGAGAGTTTCTCCCTCCTTCCGTAATACCCGGAGTCCCCTAGGATTTCGAAAGTTCTTTCCTCCCCTTCGTTCGATGGTGCGTCTGTAGATGTTGTCGTCGAACGAGAGTTAAGGGTGACCAAATGTTGGTTGCTCCTTGTAGGCTAGTGGTGGTGGTTCAAGAAAGGAGGCCTTGTCAATAGAAGGAACCGAGTCATGTTTTGGCGGGCTATGATATAGTGCGGTTTTGCGTCGGCAGTGAGGTCGAGTTGTCGAACAAGAGCAACGGTCGGCGCTATCGTAAGGATATGGAGCAGCAATGCGGTTTTAAGGGGAGATCGTGGAGTCGTATGCCAACCTGGATAGACTTCCCGTTCTGGGTTAGGTATCACAACCATGTATATGTTGTTGTTACTCCTATCCATATTTACAATCCCTTTCACTTAGTCATTTACTGACCAGGGTACATTTGGTTAACTGTCCTTGGATCAAGCCAACTTAAATTTGATGGTTGTGATTTAATGAATCTTATTTAAATTAAGGAGAAAATACTGGTCACTCCATTAACTTTTATGCACTCGACAATTTACTCAAATATCTTTCAATTTCAATCGATTACTCCATGAACTATCTAATGTCATACTATTTGGTCCATCCGTTAAATGGATGGCCAAAAATAACTCAATATTTCCAACAACCAATAAAACATATGAAACAATATAAGAATAAATATTAAAATCACATAACCAACACTTTTACAAATATACATGTACCTATGAGTCCTAGATAATAATAAGGTATCTCCTATGACCAACAACAAACACATGTATCCATGAGTCCCAGATATTAATAAGTACATTTCATGACTTACAACAACAATTTATGTAACCATGAGTCCCAAATACCTTAAGGTACCTCACATGACCTACACCGAAAGACGGAGTAGAGCTCTATTCCTAACCGTAACCAATCACCCGGCCAAAGGCTTGGAACCCAGTTTGACTGTTTAATATCAAATCACAAAATAATAATAGCATCATAACCGTAACCAATCACCTGATTAAAGGCTTGTAACATAGTATGACTATCTACACAACAATTCAAATAGAGTAGAATCATCATAATTGTAACCAATAAACCGATTAAAGGCTTGGAACCTAGTTTGACTATCTACACAACAATTCACAATATAGTAGAATCATCATAACCGTAACCAATCACCTGATTAAAGGCTCGGAACCCAATTTGACTATCTACACAACAAATCACAATATATTAATATAATAGGAAAACTTGTTTTATTTTACCTATGAGCAGTTAGCAATCAAACTCATATATTTAAAAACAAACAATAGCATATTCTTTAATTCAACATCATCAATAACACAAAGAACACATTATAAAAAGTATATCATTCCACATAGATATATTTATATGAACAAACATAGATATTCCTACAAGAATAATCTATCAAGAACCAACATTATTATGATCACATTAACATTAAAAATAATCATATAATAGGAAAACATGTTTTATCTTACCTATGAGCCGTTGGCGATCAAGCTCATATATTTAAAAATAAACAATAGCTTATTCTTTAATTCAACATCATCATCAAAATGACCCTAATAATTTGGTCCCAATGTGAACCTTGGTAAGATTTACTCACCTAAAATACTATTGCTGCGTTTTCATCAACAACACAAGAGCCAAGCTCAAAATTGATTCCACAAGTTCCTAAATAACACAAAGTCATCCTCAGTAATTACTCAACAAAAGATCAAAGCACCATTAACCAAACCTTAGCCTAAAGGTTGCCCAAAGGAGGACAATCCTTCCTCTGAGACCTGCTAAGGTTGTTAGACACTCACCCTATCCATGCTACCTCCAAGATCAACTTTCAAAGTTTATAACTTAACAAACATCAATGATTAACATAACACCTAAAATGCAATACATAATCAACACTTAGCCTTATCACACAACAACACACTAACAACTACACCAACTAGCTAACACGTCAACCAAACCCCCTCACACCGTCCGGACGCGCCTCCACGCGCCATCACAGGCGACAGCGAGTGGGCTCCACGCACCACCCCAAAACTTCAAAATTTTAGGAAACTTGCAACACCAAACTTGTAGAATGAAGCAAGATGAACAACTTTAATACCTGAAGGATTAACCAGTTTGGCCGGAATCGGCCGGAAAACGCCTCGAAACACTACCCTGAATTCAAACTTTAAAACTGCAAATCTAGAGCCCAAACTTGATCCTTAGGTCACCAAAGAGATATAAACATCTCTAGAGGAAGGAGGAGAGCAAGACTCACCTAAAACTGATTGAAATCACTGTCGAAATCGTCGGCTTTCCAGCGAGACAGCAGCAACTCCGCCGCTTCGTGGCGGTGTCTAAGCGACGAGACGGTGAGCGACGCTGCCCCAAGAGTGGAGAGGAGACTCGTGCAAACCCAACTGAACCAGCGGCGTCCAATTTGGTGGCCGGATGGCTGAGTTCTATGCCGACGAAAATGGAGGTGCGCAGACAGTCAAGTGAGAGGAGAGAGAAAGCTTGTCTGCAATTTCTAGGGTTTCCAAAAATAAAACTCATCGCTTTCTATTTATAAACTTCCTAAAATCGGAAACTAACTTCCTCTAACCATAACTTTTTCATATGACATATGTTTTACGTGTGTCGTGTGTCTGCGAACTCGTATCGTCAAACTTTATAACTTTTATTAAGGAAGTTTTCGAAAATAACTTACGGAAAAAAAGTCAACTTTTGGCCTTTTAAAAGTCAAAGCATCTTAATAAAATTGACTCCCGAAACTTCAACTTTGCACACGAATGAGAATTTCCACAAAATAATCCTTCATTAATTTCAGAAATAGTACAAGAAAATTGATATGAAAATTTGAGTTATTACAAAGGCACACATAATGAATATCTTAAAAGAATACAGAATATTCTATAACAGCATGGCCTTTCTCACCTCATATTCATATTATGCTCAATCGCAATCACCTTAATTATTATCATAGTTAGTCTTCTCCGATTGCAATGTAGTAGGGTCATACAAATTCATAAGAAAGCAAAGCAAACTTAAATTTTCTTAAGCTGGGTCTCTAGCTAGATCATATTGTTTTTTTTTTTCCCAGAAAAGATGAACCTATAAGGAAAATCAAAATTAAAGACCGATTATGAAACCATGGGATTAGAGTCGAAGATTGTTATGTATATTATGATTCAGGTTTCAAAAATTGGAATTAACAGTTTCTTCTAATTTGAACAAAACGAAAAGAATCGATGAGTGTTTGTTCAGAAGATGGAATTCTTTCTACAAGAACAGTAATCTCGTTTTGATTTTAATCTTTATAATTTATTAATATTTGTCCTTTTTTTGATCAATTGTAATATTGGTTCTAATCCCGTATTCTATTATGATTTTTTATATATAAAGTAAATATAATATTATTTTAATTTTTGTTGGGAATAGATTTAGATATGTCATGTCATTAAAGATGATTAATCATCACCATTGAAAGAAATTATATCTAACAGCCTTAAAGAAGTGTAAAACTTTGTGTCAAAAGTAATGTCTCTTGGACTGAACCCGTGAAACACTAATATATGTCTTTAATGCACACCCTTGCATTGGGTACTGTAACTTGATTGCGAGTCCGTCGTTGATGAAGTTAGATGTATTACCTTAAACAAAGAATAGTGCCCACAAGTTCTTTCATTGCAAATTGATATATATATATATATATATATATATATATATATATATATATATATATATATATATATATATATATATAGACAAAATTGTTTATAATTGAATGTTATAGATATCTCATCTGATTTTTCTATACAATATATAAATTGTAAATGCTAAAATGGTGGGCAAATCACTCATCACGCTAGATCGTCCCCAAACATTTAAGTTTGAACACAACTAGCCAGTCCTTTTGATATAAAACAACAATCTCTTGAAATTTTTGATTGGTCATGCATTTTGTCATAAACTGTGTTATTATATTCTTAATAAACGATTCAATAATTACTTTTGTAAACCCCAGGCTAAACTAGCAGATTTAGAAAAGAGTTGAGTATTTCGTGAATAAGTTGTGTATTGTCAATGAGGATAGTTTAAGAAGTTTGAGGATGTGTTTCTAGTGTAATGTTAAAACAACAAAGCTAATAGGTGGTGTGTTAAGTTGTTGAGCAACAATTTTAAATACATATATACCCAACACAATTTCACTATATCTTATTAAGATAGAGTTTTAATTATGTATGGTTCGACCCATTCAGAATAAAGTAAATTCCTTAATTACAACCCATGTTTTCAACGGAAGACCTTTGATTCTAATTACAAAGTAACAACCGGAGTATGTGTGTTTTTGAGGGGAATTTGGCTTGGAATGAACCAAAGATTTGATTTTAGGTGCGGTTGTATTCAGATTTGAATCTAAACTGCCTACATACCTTGTAAAGGGATCAAACCATTGTAGTTCGAAAGGTTTGGTTATGGATTTGATTTTTCTGGGGCTTTAGCAATTTGACCAGAGTCATTTGGACTAGATAAATTTGACTGGTGGTGTCAGAGATTCTGTTTAGAATTGTGGTTGCATCTAGTGCGTTGCTAGATTGCCTACGTACCCCTTTGTGGGATCAAACCAACCGTAGTTCTTAAGGTGTTGGGTTTTGTGGCTTAGTGCCAACTTTGAGTTTGACAGATATATTTTTGAATCCGTCAACTGTATTTCTTGTGGACACCTAATTTGGTAGAGTGTCTGTTGATTTGACTTGGGTACCTGAAATGGGTGATGCATCAGTGTGACCAAGAGGCTTGAATTGTTTTAGCCACAGTCCTTGGTAAGGGCGTAGGTGATCCCTGCAACTCCAATCTCCGCATGTATGCGGACTCCGCTTGAGGGTTAAGGGGCGGAACAGCAGAAGACGCCGCCTCGGACACCACCATTTGGGTGGATACGGACCCCTCGGGGCCAGCAGCCCTCAAGGGTAACGCAGCCAAAGTTGCCAGAGGCCACGACACACCCATAGCTGGAACCTCCTTCTCCCCAGCGGAGGATGTCGCAAGCCAAGCCTTATGTTGCTTCGCCAAAGACCGCGAGATCTCGGCTTGCTTCCTTTGTTCAGGCGTCAACTGTTCCCACGCCTTCTTTGCAGCATCTCTCTCAGCATACCACTTCTGCATGACTGACTCATTAATCCAGCCCGCCTAGCAGCCAGTCCGGCTCAGATCATCTTGCCCTTTGTTGTAGGCACCATGCAGCTACTGCTTCTATACCTCGCTCTCGCGAAACAACCTCTCCCCTACCCTGGTAGCTCGCCCACACTTAGCCTTCCAGGACACTACCAGGTATGCCAGTGACTGCGTCAACCTCGACACCTCAGCCTCCAAAGATGTTGCCTTGGCAACCGCTAACTCCCTAGCCTCCACCTACTCATCCTTCCTCTGCATGGCCTCCTTCAACTCCGCCACTTCTTTCCCCGCGGCGGCAGCCTGGTCCCTGAAGACAGCAGCGTCCTGCTCCACCTGCTCTAGCCGTTACGCGAGGGCACGGTCGCTTTCCTCCACCTCCTTCAACTGCTGACACTTCGCCTCAACATCCCCCTGTAGGTGCGTAACTGCCTGCTCGCTCGCGGAGTACATTAGCAATGTCGCCTGCAATTACAAAGCAACACATATAAGCCCAAGCTCAGAGCAGTGGAAAACAAAAGCTTGCAGATGCTTACCCGAGTCAGTTTCTCCTTAGCAAGTGTAATGCTAGCCAACGGATCCATCTCCTCCAAAGCATGCATGTCACGGGAGCGATGAAGCATGTTGTATGCCATCTGGGATAGGTACGGCTGCACATCCCCCGTCCCTTCTAAAGCTTGGGTGATCCCAGCTAAGCTACTTGAACTTCTGGAATGCCCTTCGCTCTGCGACCTCTTCGATTGACCCTCGCGAGCCGGCTCGACTCTCTCCTTCCTCTTCCGATTCCTTGCCGTGCAATCTCTCCAACAGAATCTGTGGCCTCCTCTACCACGTCTTCACCACTTGAGCGAGGCCCGCCAACATTCTCCACAACCAAGTCCTCCACACCCTCTGGCTCCGCGACAGGTTCCTCCACCGGAGACTGACTTTGTTCACCCTCGCGATCGCCACCCTCTGTCTGCGTCTCCTCCACATCCACTTCTTGGACGCCCAAGCCCATTGCTTCTACCACCAAGGGAGGGACATAGGCGTAATCCTCATCCGTCAGATTCAATCTAAAAAAATCTTCATAATCACCCAGCTCCATCTCTTTCCCTTCCCCGGTCTCCAAGTCAATATCGAACTGCTTGGTGTGGTCTGCCTCAGCAAGCAGCTCCTCCAACACGTCCTCATACGACATCTTGTCATATGGACCTTCCTTCTTCCGCGACCTGTCGTCCCGTGGCATCGTCACTGGGCAAAAATAAAAAAGGAAGGTCAGAAAGAGACCAGCAAGCATAAAAGTGGAACACAACAACCAAAATACAGACCCGGGACCCGGGCATAGCCGAAATGGCTGTATATAACAAGGCGGCATATCCGATATGAGCTCCTACACTCGAATGCCCATGTCACTCGAAAAATCCGACGCTCCATCAGCTCAGTCAGATTGTACTCTTGGGGCACTACACAAAGCCAGTTGTCAGCAGTAGCAGAACATAACAAAGCAAAGAAACACAAGGCACAAGTACACGGTACCTATTTTTTGGAACGTCCCCGGAACCCGGAAAGGATGTCCATGCCATTCCTGCCATTGCTCCCCGACAAGAAAACACTTCTGCCGCCAGTTCTCATTTGTCGACTTGGACAAGTCTTCCACCAAGACTTTAAACTTCCCCCGGGACTTCATCGTCACGCAGCTTCGGCTGCCCTTCTTTACACACCACCTCATATGCTAGCAGACATTGAACTCCTCAAAATAGGGGAACTTCTGCCTTAGTAGGCAAAAAAGCACCCTCGTCCCTAATATTTGCCTTAACATATTGGGGGTAACTTTCCCCGGGCCGACATGCAGACACGCCAATGTGTACTGCACAAAATGGGGCAGTGGGAACATCAACCCGCATCTAAGTTGGTACTCGTATACCAACGTGAAATTGCCTGGCGAGTCCCAAAACTTCACACCCTTGCCAAGCGGCTGTAGCAAAACCTCGTCAGGAGTACTCCAATTCTGACAAAGTGCTTTAAGCTCCGACGAAGTCATACTCTCGTCAGGAGGCTCCCAAAATGAATCATCCTCCTCCCGAGATCTCGCCATGCTAAACTCCTCTACCTCCTGCAAGAGAGGGTTAGACGAGGACACGTGAGACCCGACATTCATAACAGGGATACCTCTCCCTAAATCAAGGGCAATTTCTGCCATAAGCTTATCCAACTCCTCCTCCCACCGGTGCAAGGTATCTGAATCAGAATCAGGCGAACTAGTGACAGACACAATCTCTTCGCTGGACACCCACACTGAATCTGTCATACCCTACATCCTCATGAGTTAGACACCTGCTACCTTAACTCTAACCAACCCGACAGCAAACCAACAAATCCCTTACTCTAAAATTCCTATCAACATCGCAAACATGCGAACAATCCCAATCGACTCCAGATAAACAAAAACAAAACCCACAAACAAAAACCGACAAGTTCATACCTTGAAACAACGGATTGTGGTAGTGGCAGTGAAGCTCGTTGCAAACAGCCGAGCGCTCGCACCCAATCGATTGAGGATAAAATTGGATATTTCCCAAATTGGATTTCGTAGCTTAGCCAAAACCCTATGCAGAAAATTGTGAGTCACTCCCTCAGCCCTAAACTCCTCGGTTTCGAAACACAAACTCCCTCCTCTAGTCTCCCCCAGGCCTATTTATAGACATCCCACCCAGACCCTACCAATCTATATGGTCAGGTCACAGCCACGTGGACCACGATCGTACAAGCATTTACGATGCCCCCACGCCCCTGCACATGCGCGTTAACTACGCCCATGTCTCAAAAAAAAAGGAAGGGGGAGAAGAAGAAGAAACGCAAAAGCACGAACAGTTACACCGCTAGCGCGAACCGTCACGCCACCAGCGCGAACCATTCTGCCCGCTAGCACGAACCATTCTGCCCGCTAGCGCGAACCGTTACAACCTTAAAACTCGGCGTGAATGACCACGTGCCCCTCATAAACTGGCCATTTATGACACACGTGCGACATGGAGAGATGATCCGCATCAGATTCCCGGAACTTTCCCTCATCACCTCCCGAACCTCGCGTGGGGACTTGGGGACTCGACACCATGCCTCCAACACCCAGGTAAAACATATTCTCAGCATCTAGGGAATAACTCCCCACCCAAGAGCTCTCTCGGACTGGGGACTTGAGGACTTGTTAGTATATAGCCAAAAAGCTTGGCTAAGTCGAGAATACGACATAACTACCCAGTCGTTGGAGATCATTCCTAGCAAGACAGCACCAGCGAGCCCTTCACGGGTATCCAAAGAGTGAAGGTTCGGCAGCAATCCACCTGCCAGACCCATTCTCCGGTGGCAAAACACCCCCCAAAAGGGAGGTGCCGCAGAGGACCACAGACAGTCCCACATCGAGGACTGAGGCTAGAGCGCCTAACATTGGCCTATAAAACAGGTACAAACTCCTAAAAGAGGTAAGTCCACAAACTCCTCCCACTCTCGCATACTCTGCAAGTAGCAACTGAACGCTAACTTAAGCATCGGAGAGTCGAAGACTAGGCCACCCCAGTCCCGACTCCTAACACATTGCTGCTTGTGTAGGTGCAAGACCCGGACTTAAGGATTCGACCTCCCGACTTGTGACCTCGGGACAGGTAGAAACAAGGAGTATGGACATGTGTAAATACATACTTATATACTAGAGCCTGAGAGACTCAATATCTTAAAATATTGAAGACTAGTGGGGCTAATCACGTATTTCGTATTTGTCAATTTCTATGTTAATTTATTGCATGCGTCACAGCTTTTATAAAAGGATTTAAATTGGGAAAGCATAAAGTTTTATTTAGTTATACGATCATTTTAACTTTATTTTTGTCTACTCACTCGAACGTTTTCAAATGCTTCTCCCCTGAGCCCTTCGGTTTTAAATGCCCAGTTTGCAGGGTTAGCATAGTTAAGGTCAGGCGTACATGAAGTCGAGGCATAATCTATTATATAGCTTCCGTTTATTTGTATATTTTTGTTTCCTTCCTTCACTATTAGAATTGCTCTAAACTTATGATTATGGGTTGTGGGATTTTTTTTTAGATTAGTAAATAAATTGGGAGGTGTTGTGAATTTGAACAGCACGAAGGCTTCAGGAGTAAGGTTAGATTTGGATTTTTTTAGAAGTGTTTGCAGGTGTTTTTAATAAGGGTTGTCCATTTTCAAGGGAGGTTATGTCAAATTTTCTGTAGCATCTCCTTTGGTGGTGGTTCCCGCAGGGTTTACTTCGGATTTCATGGTGAAATTCGAGGTGAGTTCTGACATTATTAACACACATTTTTTTTTATTAGCACACCCTAGATATTTTCTTATCCATACATTTCAATTTTATTTACCGATGTGCTACTTGAAGTTTTTTCATGATTTGCTCTCATCGATGATGATGTGTGTTAATAACATCACCCAAATTTAATTAAAGGTAAAATATTGTATAGTCATTTTGGTTTGAAGTCGACATCTGTTTAGTATTTATAGTTTTATTTTAATTTGAATAGTCTTTAAAGTCACGATTTTTCATCCAAATAGTTTTTATGATTTTATTTTAATCTGAGTAGTCCTTAAAGTTATGATTTTTCATCCAAATAGTCCTTATGACCTTTAACTGAAAAAATTGTCAGAAAGGCTATTTGGATAAAAAATCATAACTTTAAAGACTATTCAGATTAAAATAAAATCATAATGACTATTTATATAGATGAAAAATCATGACTTTAAAGACTATTCAAATTAAAATAAAATCATAAGGACTAAATATATGTCGACTTCAAACCATAAGAACTAAACAAATTTCAATTCTTTAATTAAATTAAGAGTTATTAAATCTCAACTATCAGATTTAAGTTGGCTTGATCAAAAGATAGTTGACTAAATGTTCTCTGATCAATAGGTAACCAAGTGAACGAGACTGTCATATTTAATTAGAAAGTCAAAGTCCTTGTTAGAATTGTCCTCTCCAACATAAACTCGGGCAACTTCAATAATTAGCTTAAGGGGTCCTAACTTTATTCCCAAATTCTTAATTCTTACCTAACTTTCCAGTATAATATTATGCCCGTAAAAATGGAATGATCATTTCAAAGAGACAACAATTATAAACCAGGTTATGTATACCATGCACATATAATTTTGCATTCATTTTGTAATTATATAAGAGCATCTCCAACACTTTCCTAATTTTCTCGATTTCCTTAATTTTGAGGAATATTATGTTTTTATAGGTCCAACAGCTTTCTAATCTCATTCTCTAAAATGAGGATGGGAAGCTGTTGGAGATATTCTATGCCTTCGTTCCCCAAATTTGGAGCAAAGCATTCATTTCTCAAAATTAAATTCTTCATATGCTCCGACAAGAAAAGGAAAACAGTAGAATATTTTATTGGGCATATTAATGTTACACTAAAATATATATTGTTTTTTGGTATAATTAATGATGATATTGTATATTTTATTGTTGTATTAAATGCCGAAATCTTTAAAATGGAGAAGCTACTGGATTTTAAATATTTTTTTTTAGATTCTAGCTTTTGTTTTCTTATTTTAAATAAATTTTAAAAAAACTGTTGGAGATGCTCTAATGCATGCACCATATGTCCATATCTATTTTCTGCAACTTTTAGTGCAAGTAGTATTCTCCAACTCCTCTTTAATGCTATGAAACGGATTCTGCATGCGCTATTTGCATCTAAATGTTGTTTTTGGATCTGAAGTATGAGAAAATTTTCATACACGATGGTCTTAAAGCATGGACTTCTAACATCTTACTCTGATTGATCGAATGTTTTTGCGGAAGCTAATTAAAACTCACCGAACAGAAGTGATCCATTGGGAAACAAGATATATACGAACTTAGCAGCATGTAGATGGGATTGTGGAAGATGAACTAGGACGCCTAAAAAGGCTAAAATCCAAAGAACTATCTGATCACATTTCAATCATGGACGCAAGTGGACAGACACATTGCAATGAAAGAAAACATATCACACGCTTATATATCCGAAGGAAAGAAAAACAAGCATATGGGAGAATGAGACGCAAGATGGGTGCTGGCTGGCTTGAACAGGAGGCCGCCGCCTGCATCTATGAATGGGATGATGTTGCAAGAGAAATAGACAAGTGAGAGCAGCGTGGTTTATTGGGTAAGGGTGGCCTACTCCCGACATGCTTCATCACCTCATCACAAACAACAACAGCAGCACCGGCATCAGTACTAGCACCAGCAGGCATACTACTCACTAGTCTCACTGGGTTTGGTCCCACGCTCACCGCCTTCTCCCATCGACAGCTCAACAACCCGTAACTCCCTATTGACGACGACCGTCGTCTGCTCATCTTTTCCAGCTCATCTTGGTGGTAGTCAACTTCCGACGATGTGCTGGGCCGGTCTAACCCCTCTGCAGTGGTCACACTCCAGTCTATGCTTGCTTCACTGGGCTCGTAGCAGTACTCCGCTGATGTAGGTGTCATTGGCTCAATGTCTAAGCTGCTTCTCCTGCGATACAAACCTCTAATAGCATTAAAGCTAGGGGCATCATCTTCCATTGAATCCCTGCGATAGTTGTTGTATTGGTGGTATAACACTGATGGATAGTTGTTAGCATTCGCTGTTGTTTGAGTACTTGTAGAGAAGTTTTCAATCTCAAATAAGTCAGAACTTGCATCGCTTCCCAAATCCTCATCATTGCTCATAACTACTCGGGATTTGGGACTTGCAGGGAATGTGAAACCAACACTCGAGTGATCAGTAATACCATTAGTAGTAGTAGACTTGTGAATAGAAATAGTCGTGGATGATTGTTCATCAGTACTAGTTAAAGGTTCCACACTTTCTCGTACCTGCAGAGTTGGTTCTTGTTTTATAGTCACAGCCTGCTGCTGCAACTTCAACATAGGGGACGATGAGGACCACGCTGTTCCACTCCCATTCAGTTTCAAAATGGGAAAACTGAAGGCGTTAGCATGCTGTACTTGCAACTCCGCAGCAGCAACGGGAAGTGGCCTGAATAAACGACTATGAGGGTTTCCAGCGGATGGTATATTAACAGTCATCTGCTCCTCCCAACGACGACGACGTTCCTCTTCCCACATCACATGCTGGTCATCACGCGCTGCCTGCACCACTGACTTCGACTTGGGTGTTTGATTTCTGAGATCTAATGAAATACTCCTCGGCGCTGCTGCTGCTGCTGCAGTGAAGTGTGATGCTGAGGTCTTAGCTGGTTGCTTCGATGACATTTTTTCCTCAACTCGAACTGATTTCTTACCAGAGCATGGACATCTTCTTGGAAAACTAAACCACCTCACCCTCGGAGAAGACGAAAGCGATGGCGATGAGACCATTCCTCTACTTTTCTTGTGATCATGATGATGAGTAGGACTTCGCAAAGAAACCGTAACTGTACCAGGAGGATGAGATAACAATCCAGTCTGGCTATTCCAACTAGCTTCAGATGAAGCCGTTGGCGTTGCAGCTGCATGGAAAGACCGAACTCTGTGGTTATTCCTTGCCATATTGATACTAGAGTACTCATCATGAACGGATGAGGAAGCCCATGAGAATCTAGCATGCTGCTCCATGTTGTCGATGATGACATTGTTGGCCAAAGGAGGAGATATTGCTCTGTTATTAACATTAACAGCAGCATTTTTGTTGTTGTTGTTGTTGTTCCTGCTCGCCTTTTGGTCATCAGTGATGGTTTCGTTGAAGTACTTTTGGGCCTCAAAAATGCTTATTTCAGTGGTATCATCACCCGCAGCAACGCCATCCTTTTCGTGATCTGGTATGCAGTACGCAGAGAATGATGCATTTCTGTCTCCAATTTTGCTGTTGCTGCCACTACTGACACCTTTTGATCTCTCCATTATTATTCTCCCGTCTATTCCCCTTATTCCTCTATAATCGTTTTCTCTCTTTTCTTTGCCTCTCGAGAGAAAGAAAGTTTGGATAGGGAAAATGATGTGTTTGAATGGCCTGCCACTTTCAGTACTTGAAGATGCATCATATCAATATATAATTATATATATATATATACATAGCCATCAGGCCTACAACTGACGCTAGTGTACGAAACTTGATATTAGAGATGTGATCGTTAGCAATCATGAAGAAATTGAAATAATATTATTTACGTACTGCCCATCCCTCAAAAAGATTTCAAAATTGCACAAGTTTTTGCTAGCTTTACAAGTAATAGTAGGGGCAATAGTTAGTTTGGGATGATTTTCATGTTGCTTGCCAAGACATATTATACGGATGCAAAGAATTTATTCAATCTTCTTAATAGTTAATACCATTTTTTTTTGTCAAAAATAAACCTGTAAATTCTTTTTAAGCTAGCTGACAAACTTTTATTACATAATAATGCAGCCCTTGATAGGAATTCGTTCACAGCCTTAAACCCAACTTCTAGTGTGTTTCTGGAACACAATCAATACGAAAGATAACAAAACAAGATAGAATCTAAAACCTTGTTGATTCTCAAGGTGAGAATAGCCAAGGATTTAGGACACCTATGCCTCGTTGATTCTAATGGAATGACCGAGTTGATAGAGTTGGTTTGAGAGAAAATTCTCAATTTTATTGATATTCAGAAAAACTGACGACTCCAACCACAAAAGAAGGTTTAAATAGTTTAGCAAACCCTAAACCAACTAGTAATTGATAAAAACCCAAAAATGACCAGGAAAAGAAGAATAAATACTAAAAACAATAAAACATATCCTCTAACTAGCAAACCATCAGGTTGTTGTTGTAAGTTGTTGTAATCTGTTGTAAGCAACAACTATCATGTTGCCACTACTGCATCATCCTCTCCAGGTTGGAAAGAATTCGCCCTCGAATTCAATGCTTCAGCTGTCGAACTATCCTCATGATATGGAATCAGGTGTTTGACATTAAACGTAACTGATGTATGAATTTGACTTGGGAGCTTCAACTTATAAGCATTAGAATTAATCTTCCTAATAATCTCCACAAGACCAATCTTCCTTGCAGCCAACTTATTGTAATCACCAACAGAAAATCGATCTTTGGTGAGGATTGCCCAAACGAAATCACCAACATCAAACTCTACGTGCCTTCTTTTCCTATCTACAGCCCTCTTGTACTTAGCATTGGTTTCCTACAAATTGTTCCTTGTCAATTCATGAATGGTCATCAATTGTGTCATGAAGTCTTCAGCCTTGGTGTGAACCTTCTTAGAATCAAGTACTGGAAATAATTCAACTGTGGACCTAAGATCATAGCCATAGTTTATATAGAATGGACTAAGTCCCGTACTACAATTAACTGATCTGTTATAAGCAAACTCCGCTTGACATAATTTTTGGTCCCAAGACTACAATTAACTGATCTGTTATAAGCAAACTCTTTAACAATAGTAGAGAAATAAGGATCAGTTGCCAAAAGATCCTTTGCAGAGTCAAAACCTATCACTTGAGTTCTCACCATGGTAAGGAGACTAGTCTTCCTGCTCAAATAGCATTCACAACTTTGTTCAAAGTTCCTGATTTGTGTACAATGATGTATAGAATAGTTGCAAATTCTAATGGTCATCCATTATTAACAAAAAATATAATTTTGTCAAGCAACAACCCCTTGTCAAGATTGTTCTTAATGAAAGATGATAATTGCACCCTCTTATGCAATATGACTATCTATTTATGAATTTTATGTTCATAGATCGAGACATGATGTCTCTTGATTGAACTATAGAGGCCTGAAGTTCCTTAAGAATAATCTAATGAAAATTGTGATATGAAGTTTCCTAAAGCTTATGCAATTAACGAGGGCCAGAAATTCCTCATAGTTAAATGATCATCGAAACCACATCTTGTGATCCCTAATTATATGAGGGTATGAAGCTCCTTTTTATTTTGATGCAATATTGTTATTGTGAAATTAGAGGAAAGAAATAAGATTATCATATTCGTGAAGGTAACTAGACCAGAAGTTGTTACACTTCTTATGAAACAAGAAGTTTCCATTGTCACATTTTATTTATAATTGTTCCTTACCATTTTAGAGTTTGTTATTTATTTTCCTCTTCTAAACTTTATTGTTACTCATAAGGGCTAACAGTCCTATATCTCGAACATATAAATTTCGAGTGAAATATTTTTCAAAATTTCATAAGAGTTACCGGGGTTCAAACAGTAGAAACTCAAACACGAAGTTTTAAGTATAATATATCAATGAATTAAAAGTTTCACTTGAGCTTGATATTTCGAGAAACAGTCAACTTGAAGTTAACATTCTGAGAACCTGTAGTTCTAACATTATAAAATTGAGCATGAAGCTTCAATTACATATATGAATGATGGCTCCAGAAGAGCACATAGTATCCCCTCTTTATATTAAGTGCCCCCAGTATGTCTCCAGAATATATAACTCATATTGTGATGTGAGATCCGGCCTCATCCAAGGGAGGGAAAAAGTTGTGTCTAACATGTTACAAATATATCTCTCCATTTTGTGATGCATTATGGGTTGCAACCCAAGAACAAAATTGTGAGGCGAGGTCCAAAGCACACAATATCTTGCTATGCGGTGACGTGCTCGAAACTGGGCGCGTAATTTAAAAACCCTTTTGTTATCAGAATGTAGTAATGGCAAATAGGGTTCGATCAATCCGGGGACCTAAAGGGCGCTCCTGCAGTCATGGTTACACTCAAGAATAAGTAACTATAAGTATTTACAAGTATTCAATTACAAATATACACATGGTACAGTAGATAAAAAGGGGGGGTTTTGAAGGTTTGTTCTATGATCCTACTAAAACAGAAAATAAAAGCTGAACTAATATATACAAGTGATCGATTCATTCAACATATCCATCAGAGAAAACTCAGATTCTGACCACACATCAAAGTTCACGTTTCAACCTTAGCAATCCGATAACACGCCAATTCAAAGAACTAGAAACAATCTCAAAATACAAGCCTACGAGGTCATGCATTTTATAGTTCTACTTACTTGTCCCTAGCACAGAACGTCTAGAACTAGGACATCTCATGCAAGGTTGCTATCAATACTTAGTGTATCTGTCTACACTTAACATGAGTCCTTAGAATCTATAGAACGAGATTGAACACAATTATATTATGAACGTCACAACAGGGAACTGTATAGTATACGTTTTCAGCCATTTTGACATAGCTTCCACCACTGGAGATCCATACTTACCTACGAGGCTTAGTATAAATCATGGCACTAGTTAGCATGCATTCTAACATAGTAATAAAACAAAAACGCATACTTCCTAAACAATGAATTAACAAGATCAGATTGCCAAGAATATCATGAACGAAACTTCAACATGCTTTACTAAAATTCTGAATCTATTGAATACAAGAACAAGCAAAACATGCTTACAAATCCAGAGTTTAACATTCGAAACATGCTTTCAAATTGTAAAGAAAATCAAAACAAAGTAAAGGCAGTGTTTACACTTTTTAAGTTTCCAAGGAAGTTTGGCAACGTCAAAAGGATGTTTGGCTTCGTCCTTCAAGTCTCCATCTCTGCTACCTTCGTGGAGAAGTCCTTCAAGGTCTGGCAAGAGAGGATGAACTCAGCAGGGGAGGAAAAGAAGGCTTGCTGCTGCTTTCGTATCTCTCTGGTTTTTACGTGAATGAATGATACCAATTGTGAAACAGAGAGCCTCTATTTATAGTGAACACACCCAGCCCTAGGTCTTCTCCAAGCCCTTGATCAACTTCTGATCCAATGGTATGGAATAATTGCGTTAATATCTTGAATTAAAAGTCTGGCGCAATAATTCCTTGAATGTAGCTTGAATAGCAACCAGGTGCATGTCTTAATCAGCAAGAAAATCTCCTCCTTATTTTCTTCTGCGTCAATCATATCCTTGAGGAAGATTTTCGATCTTTTCCTTTCCTGCTGCACACAATTAGTCCTGCAATTTATGGAAATCAGATTAGGACATAATTATGTACCAATCAGGAATCTTAATAAAAGGAATAACAAATAACTCCCTTATTTTCTCATTTTCAATCAATTAAGGATTCCATGATTTGAGGAAGATTCCTATCAATTTGCTGCAGTCATAAAATCCATGTTTGGGCTCCTAAATTTCGTCCAGAAATCTCTAAAGATTTCTGGTTTCCTTCTCTGCTCCTATTGCATCCAGCAAGTCAACTTCTTAATTCTCTTCCTTTTTTGTCTCAATCATGTCGCATAAGAATAGGAGGTTTCTCAAAGTAAATAAAGAAAGTCAACATAGGAAAGTTTCACATGTAGTAAGTTTCCTAAATCAAAATAAGAAGGTTTCCCAAAATGAAATAGGAAAGTTTCTCCTTATCAAAACAGGAAAATTTCCTAGACGACTTATCCTTCTTAATTCG
Organism: Fragaria x ananassa; assembly: GCA_034370585.1. Taxonomy (NCBI): domain Eukaryota; kingdom Viridiplantae; phylum Streptophyta; class Magnoliopsida; order Rosales; family Rosaceae; genus Fragaria; species Fragaria x ananassa. Next base: position 8,667,537 of record CP139760.1, read on the forward strand.
CCGGTTTTAGCTTCCTTTTTCACTTTTCCGCTCCTTTACCTTTACAATCACAAAACATGTTTAAAATGGCAATGTTAAGAGAATAACATAACTAAATAAGGTAGGAAATACGGTAATATCGTAGCACTTTGTGCTCCTATCATGCGGCCTATTACAGGTCAAATTCTACAGAATAGTGAGACATATAATGTCATGAACCAAAAGTTTATCGAACAAAATATATCTTATTTTGACATGACTTGTTACGTCATATTTTACATAAAGTGTTACTTGGAATCAATATCAAATGATGACCGCTAACTAACGCTACTCTAAGCAAATTGTTCATTTGCCGCATATCTGTTTTGGTTTGTCACCTTAATTAGACACTCCCAGGCTTGGACACTCTTCTTGTTATGAGGGGGAGAAAAATTGTTCTTGAAGAACGACATGCATTGTTGTCGGATATTTACATACTGTTTTATTTTGAGCTGGATAAATATCTCAGCTTGTGATTTATTAAAGCTAGTGATGACAAAACTATATGTTAGCGCAAAAACATTTGGTTGGGTTAAAGTCTATGAGACTAACTATATTAACAAAACAACCTTGACCCCATTTAATTTGTGAAAGGAATGTGACATAGTTCTCCTAACGAGAATATTATTCAAAATGTCTCAGTTCCTAATATGGCGGCTAAAATATTACACATACAGAGATTAAAAGTACATCATTAGAGAATGATATCTTGGTGATACAACAATACATCAATATGGTTGATACTCATGAATTTAATGTTTTTGACCTTAAATTTGGTTTGGGTTCGCCACCAACCAATGAACATCTTCGCTCGAAAGGAAGTGATAAACATTTAAACGTATTTTTATGCATAGTCATAATGAGACAGTCTTCTCGCCATTAGGGGGAGAGAAAAGACTGTTGTCATTTAAATAACGGCGTAAATTTGAGTGGAATGTATCCACCAAGTCTATAGTTTTAAGCTCCTGAAAATGGAATATTATACAAGTCCTATAATGTTTTATGATATTAATAATATAGATCCACATTCGCTAGATATAATTCATCTATGAGAGATGTTTGTTGTAGAAGTGACAGTATTTGTCCCAGAAGTGGCATGAGTACCCAATATCAATAAGCTCATAGTAGTTAATGCATGCATATAAGAATGTGTGGGATCTATGAATGATGATCATCTATGAAAATTTACATATGGTAGCTGCCAAAGACCATTAAGGTTTGTATGATGCAACACCACGTTTTATTATGAATGTCGACAAAGTATATTATTGGCCAAATTGGATAGAGGCAATTCCAATTAAACTGAATATTTAAAACGTGATGAGATACTTAGACCTTTAACTTTGCATGATACAAAATTAAGGGTATTAATCACAGTGAAAATAAATCACTATGACATAATGTCTACAAGAGACATGGAGATTACAAATATATTTTCTTATATGTGACAATTTTCTGTAAGTACAGAGTTACATATAGTTATTGACGAGAGACTTATAGCAGTTGTCATTGTATATTATGAGAATCTTAAAAACTTTGCTAAAAACAAAATCCCAAAAGTAAAGCTTCATTATAAGCGTTTTGCTTATCAAATCCTTAAAGGATCTAAGTATATGAATGATTCGAACATAAATCGATCCATGAATACTTGAGAGAGTCTGAATGTGAGATTCCTCATCGCCTAAGGGAAATGACGTCATGTGTCTTATACATACAAACACAACTCTCATTAGTGAGACATGTCTTGGGTTGGAACCCAAGAAGAAAGCCATGAAGGGGAGGCCCATAAACGAGCATATCTCGTTATACTGGGTTGTTAAACTAAAGTTAACTCATGCAATCGATAGTCTAAAGCTAGCTCATATTCATTATGTTGTTAACGTGATCAAAATTGCCTCAATGAGTATTTTAATTAGACTACAAAACCGAATTCGGATTATGTTGCTACATATTCTAACTTTCGCGAAGTTATGAATTACTTAAAGCTCTTGAAGAGCATATACAAGATGTATCAATAAACGAAGATATTTATATGAGTGGCTAGATATGCCATGCTGATCTTCCAATAGTTTTGAACCATATATAGTAATATGTTAATTAGCTTCTACTGCTTAGTTATTACATAATGTATGAATTTGAACATGTGAGTTTGTTTCTAACATTACTACATGATGTAAGACCTATTAAATAGTATAGCTCTGTTGGTATTGCCTTCACTTTGCAAGTATGAAAATCTTGTGATGAGCCCCTGTATGTAAAACGAACAAGATCTCACTTCAGTGATAGACAAATCAAACCGTTATTTACTGTACGTGAAGCTTGCAACAATCAGGGGGAGAATCTCATCAAGGGGAGCATCTAGAAGTATGCTACTTAGGACATATGCGTGTTGCACTCTTTTTCTCCTTCAACCAGGGTTGATTTTTCCCACAGGGTTTTTATTACCTGACAAGGTTTTTAACGAGACAACACTAAGTGTGTCCAACATCATATTATTAATAGATATCCAAGAGGGAGTGTTGTAAATATTATAATATATGTAGATGTCCTTGTAAATACTCATTAGTTATGTCATTAAGATGTAAATTATACTCCTATATAAAGGAGCTTAATGAGAATAAAAATGACAATTCTTCCTCTTTCTTCATTCTGTTCTCTCTTTTCTCTTTATCTAATTCTTAGTTTATAACAAAAAATTTATTTTCTCAATTTATTGACTTTTTTTTTCATACTCCTATTATAACATCTCATACCTCATTTTACCGGCTAACTGGTCACCAGAAGGGTAAATGACATCTTAATTTACTGTTCACTTTAGGTGGACACCTTAGAAGACCCGAAAATGTTGATTTTTTACCCGTTAATCTTTTGAGAAATTTCTCTTTAAGAACGTTGTAGAGCATGATAAACCAAACTCGTGGACACATGATATGCTTAAGGAAACGTCTAGAATGTACCCATGGGGTCCAACACCCACCATGTCTGGACACATGTTTACGAGACAAAGGCAACACGTGTAAATGAAGAGAGTATCTGTTAAGTTTAGGGCTTGGATAAATACGGAGTTAGTATTTAGGGTCGCCGCCCCCACTGTTGGATCCTAACCACTGCCGAAATACCATCCTCGACGGAACCCCACTAAGGCGAGTGAGGGAGTTTCTGTTCATAATTGGGGCGAGGTGAGGCGAGTGAGGTGGGGCGAGGTGAGACAAGTGAGGCTAGTGATACGAGTGAGGAGGGTGAAGCGAGGCAAGGAGCAGGCTGGTCAAGGCGAGTCTCCATCAACTAAGTATTTTTTTAAAAAAATTGGACATCATGATTGGGGCGAGATGAGGCGAGACGAGTGAGTGAGGCGGGGCGGGGTGAAGCGAGGCGAGACGAGGCGAGTGAGGCGGGTGAAGCGATACGGGGCGAGGCGAGACGAGTGAGGGGCGAGGTGAGGAGGAGGCGGTGCGAGAGAGATGAGTTATGCGAGGCGAGGAGGAGGCGGGTGAGGCGAGTGAGGGAGTTTCTGTTCATGATTTGGGCAAGGCAAGTGATACGAGTGAGGCGGGTGAAGCGAGGTGAGGAGCAGGCGGATGAGGCGGGTCGAGGCGGGTCGAGGCGGGTCGAGGCGAGTCTCCATCAACTAAGTATTTTTTTAAAAAAATTTGGACATCATGATTGGGGCGAGGCGAGGCAAGACGAGTAAGTGAGGTGGGGCGGGGTGAAGCGAGGAGCAGGCGGGTGAAGCAAGACGAGAAGAGTGAGTGAGGCGGGGCGGAGGTGAGAGAGACGAGTGATGCGAGGCCAAGAGGAGTCGGGTGAGGCGAGTGAGGGAGTTTCTGTTCATGATTGGGGTGAGACGAGTTAGACGGGCGAGGCTAACCAGTCCGGCCACACTCAACGAACGCAGGCGAGGCCAGAGGCCGGCGTCAACGCCGTTGGGCAGCCGGACGAGCGCAAGTAAGGTAGACAACTGTAAAAGCATCTATTACTCCGTATTCATACTTAACATCTACAAATCCACTACTTAACAGTATATCAAAAGGACAGTACAAAACCGTAGAGGGACATCTGGGTGCTGAAAGGTGCATTCCAGAACTCACCTATGCGTGTAAATCAGAATTCGAATGAATAAAACGTGATTTACAAAAATCTGGTGTTGTGTTGGAGTTTTCTAGAGTTAAGGCAAAATTGTATTTTCACAAAGTTGGGTTTTTGAGGCTGACAAGCCCAGAACCCTCTCGCTCTCTCTCATGTCTTCTCTCTCGGCCGTACATGCTCTCTCTCCCTTCTCTTTTCTCTCTTCCGTCTTTCCTCTCTTCCCTGTCACTCGCCGGAAACACCATAACCGGCCGCTAGTTTTCGTCGCCGCCATCACGTTTCGAGCCAGCAACCAAATTCAACCAACCCTATGATAGGGTCAGCGCCTCCAAGATGACCAAAACCCCACAGTTCCGATCTCTGGTTCCGGCGAGAACCACAACTGCGTCGGACGCCGCCGAAAGTTTCATCAGCTTGTCCATTTGACCTGGTAAGCTGGATTTGATTCACTTTTCTTGGTTGAGAGTTCTGTTTTGGTTTAGATTAAGATCCTAATTCTATCGTTTAATTGAGGGTTTGTGAGGTTGTGGAATTCTGAGGTCTTGGAGATGTGAGAGAGACTACTAGTTGAGTTTCAACGTAAAGTGGGAAAAGTGATTACACGGCTGCTAGTGGGGGATTCCAGCAACTAAAGTTATCCTCTCTTTTGGATAAGAAGAAAGGGTAAGTGTTGGTTTCTGCCAAAATGTAGTGTTTGAGGTGTTTGTGATTCTAGCTGTTTGTTTTTGATTGGTATGATGTGTGGTTGCTTCTCGAATGGCTAATGCATTGCTAATAAATGGACAGTATTGTGAAAGTGCGGGGGAAGACCAAATTGATAAGTTTTATGGAAAATTTGGCTTCGGTTATTTAAGTGGACATTTTTATTAGTCACACAAATTTTGTATTGGGGTATGAATTCTCGGAAGAAGTTGGTAATAAGGAGTTTGGACAATAGCTGTTTCTGAGTATAGTTGGTAGTGTGGTTAAACTAAAGTGGGATTTTTAATTAAGGTATCAAACAATTGCAAGCATGGTCAATTACATGAATCATGTCTTGGAATGACACTCAAAAGCGGGTTCATTCAAGAATGCTAATATGATATATTTACTTATATTGTTTAAGGACTAAAGACCAAGTGAATGGGATTGAACCCGTTAAACCTAATTTACAATAGAAGTACTCAGATTATTAATCGACTCACTCTAGTACTTGGGGTGTATTATTTAGGAAAGGTTCCTATTCGAGTTGAGTTAAATGTATTTCGACTATTATAGGATTTGTGTAAGGCTTTACGATTTAGTTTCTTGTTAAGGTCTCATTCTTGCATACTTTGAATGAGAATGAGGTGTTAATTAAGTAGAAAGTGAATCATCATATGAAATGGTCGGGCAGTTGACTTGAGAAGTCTCGAATTGGCAACTAACATAACCGAATCACTGTGAGTAAATTTTTGTTTTAAATTTAATGCATGCAATGATTTTATATTAAATGGATGATATTAATTTACTGAATTTTAATCAGTGTAATTGATTTCTTTGCATGAGTTATTTCCGCGAAGTTATTTTTAGAAGTAAATATTCTTATTTTAAGTATTAACTTTGCTATTTGGAAAGTTACCGAAAATGAGATTTTCGGTGGAGTCGTATACATATTAATTTCTTTTATAATTGACAATTTCTCTTTATTTTGGAAAGTTACCGAAAATAGGATTTTCGGTGGAGATATATATTTATATACATAAAAAGTATGTATATAAATGCTAGCTAGCCATATGTGTCTGTCCACCATAATGGTGTAGCGATTAGCCGCCATTATGGTGTGACGTGAGTGTAGGACGTAAGATAGGGGGTATGAGCACGTATGTACACCTGTTTGTCTGCCATAATGGTGCAGCGAATAACCGTTACCATTATGGTGTGACGTGAGCGTGGGACGCAAGCGTCGTAGCCTTATAGGAATGTTATATATGGGGTATGAACTTGTGTAAATACATACTTATATACTAGAGCCTGAGAGGCTCAATATCATATATTATTGGAGACTAGCGAGGCAAGTCGCGTTTTTCAGTAATTGCCAATTTCTGAGTTAAGAAGTTTACTACTTATTGCATGCATCGCAGTTTTCCTGAACAGATTAATTTGGGAAAACATAAAATCTTAGTAATTATTTGTTCCTTTTAAACTTTATTTTTGTCCACTCACTCTTAACGTTTTCAAATTGCTTCCCCCTGGGCCTTTCAGTTTTAAATGCTCAGTTTGCAGGTTAGCATAGTTGAGGTCGGGCGTACACGGAGTCGAGGCATAGTTCATAATATAGCTTCCGCTTATTTGTTTACTATGTTTCATTTCTTCCCTGTTAGAGTTGTTCTAAACCAATGAATTATTTGTTGTGGGATTATATTTAGATTAATAATTAAAGTGGGAGGTGTTGTGAAATTTGTAGAGCACGAAGGCTCCAGGAGAATAAGGTTGGAGTTGGATTTTTTTGTTTAGAAGTGTTTGCATGTGTTCTTAGGAAGGGTTGTCCATTTTCAATGAAGGTTATGCCGAATTTTTGGTAGCATCTCCTTTAGAGATGGATGGTCCCCGTATGGTTTACTTCGGATTTCAGGGTAAAATCTGGGGTGGGTCTTAACACCTTTCCACAACCTTTTTCTCCTTTTGTATTTTTCTTTTCTTTGCACTTTTTTTTCAACAGTTTTTTTTTTCTTTTCTTTCTCACACTTGCACAATCCCAAACGTCACTATCATCGCTTCATTAGCACCTAAGAAGAGGGTCGGTTAGTGTTTAAGTTAAGGGTTAGAGTAAATGTGGGTTAACAAATTAAAAGGCTAACATGTTAGGCTCAAAGGGGTAAACCTAGAGATTAGTGTTTAGTAGGATTAGGATTAGTTTGGCCATGGTGCTAATGTAGTGCCTCCGTCGTCTCCAAAACATCACAAATTTGATACAAAGCCTCGAGAGGTCTAAAACAAGTTTTAGAGATGCACACCAATTATTTGTACACATGAAGAACAAGTGACATGAAAAATGCATGTTCACAATATAAGGCTCACAATACATCATGCAAGTCTCGTTCGAGTCTAGATATATGCTCTTTCAAATCTAACAAATTGAAGTAACTATGTCATGTGCATACGCTACAAAAGCATAATCTGTGAAAGTCACTAACCAATGATTGAGCTCAAGCAACTTAAAATATGCTCACTCTTTCATTCAATTCAAATGTGGACATATTCATCATCAAGACTAGTTAAAGAAGATATATAACCACTCATTTTCACAAGAAAACACAAAGAAGAAAAAAAAAACTAAAATGGCACACAAAAATAAAAAGAAAGGTTTATACAAACCTCACCCCCACACTTGAACTTAACATTGTCCTCAATGTTCAATGATATAATCATGCAAAATCGCAATGATAAATTCAAGTGGGAAGAAAGGTTGGGCGAGGGCTCAAAATAACTAACTGTGGTTAAAAAAAGTGAAAGAGTACTCCCTTTGTAGATCTCCCAATGCACATGAGCTTTAACAGAAACTAGACTCCTTGAACTTTAACTGCACAGAAAATCTCCTCTAGAGTCAAGAGATATGGGTCTTCAAACATGATTGAGCTGCAGTCTCAGTTTTGCATTTTATGGCTCTGACCTCTGCCTTTTTAAATGGGGACTGAAACTTCACCTTCTCTCCATTGAAAATTCTGATCACACAGTGATATAGAGATCCGGAGCTTGAAGTTTCATGTATGGAAGTCTCAATTATTCCCTGTAGATATCTCACAGTAGCTAGGCAAATTTAACACACAGTTTCTGAAATCTGCTGCTGACCCCCAGTCACCAAAACTACAATAACTGATGCCCCCCATTGATGCAAAGGGGGTGAGACCACTTGTGAATGAAAGGTTACACACACTACTGACTTCTCATAAAATTTTACTTTTTAACTCATTCTCAACCGGGAAATATGACTCTTCAAAGTTGACTGTTCTGCTCTCCAGTTTCTGCCTACTCTGCTCTGACCCTTGCTTACTTGGAACACCAAATCAAAAGCTAGTCAATTCCAACATCAAAACTATTTTTCTGGGGTACAGTAGACATGTCAAGGCACAACTGCTAAAAGTTTCAGCTCAAAATACCACCAGGGTAAAGAGTTGTAGCTTTCCAAAGTACAGAAGCTGCACTGATTCTGACCTTCATGCAGCAACTGCTTGATAAATGGAGTTCCAGGGCTTCAAACTGAAAACTATTTTGCAGGCATATGCTGACATATAGGGCTACATTTCTGTGAAATTTCATGATCAAATCCTTCCCGGGCTGTGAAATATAAGCTCCCAAAGTCACTGTGGAAAACTGGACAGAAACTGTACTTCACAAAGGTGGATGCTCTTTGATTTCTTCACTTCACACACCTTCCAACCACCCAGTCATGGACAAATAACCTTATTACCTACAAGATGAAACTTAAAAGATCAAATTACCTAGGGTCGCCTCCTTAGAAGAGCTTGGGATTAAAGACATCAAACCGATCTCCAAACAACACAAACGAAATAAAGAAATTAAACACAGAGGAAAAGAAATGGAAAAGCGGTTCAAAGCTACCTAAATAGGTACACCACGGCCTTGGAATACCCTGGAACACAAAGAAGTATTCCACACTTCAATTCCGACACACCACAAACTAAGATAAACAAACATTTGTTTTTATAGCACAACTAGTTGCCAAACATTTTTCATTATTTCACACACAAACAAAGAAGCAAAGAAGAAACTACAGAAAACATGCAAGTGACTAAATGACCATAAACCAAGGGATTAGAGCTATTAAACTCCAATCCCCGGCAACAACACCATTTGATTTTATGCTAATTGCAACTTACACGCAATAAGAGCACGGTCATTAAAGAAATAGGAAGCATTTAGACCCTAATGTATCATACCACGGGGATTACGAGCTAACTAGCAATCCTATGGTCTAGGTCATCAATCACTTATACAAATATGTACAAAGAGGCTCACATAATGTATTTATAAAGAAATGGTAAAGAATGTGTCATAATGTTTTTGGGGTTTTCAACTAACAAACAAACTCAATAACTTTGACATAAAAGTAAAATAGATAGAAGGATGTGATGCATCACACCAAGGGTCACCATAGAAATCAAGATTCTCTATCCAAATAAGAATCATATGGCAATAATGACGATTAACTCAGAAGATGCTTCAATGTTTTGCCGGATTTCCTTTTAGCATTAAGAAACCGAAAAGAAAGCTAAATCGATTGTCACACAATAGGAGGTAAACCGTAAGTGAAAATTAGTGGGAGAAAGAACACTTTGGTTTTGTCTATCCTATTCTAGCAACTATTATCACAAATAATAAGATCCAAAAATAGTATTTGCGATAACAATTACCCTACCCATAATTCCAAATACTATTCCAATAATCAAGGGTAATAATACTTAAAATTGGGTGATTGGAGAACCACAATCTAGAGAAATCCAAATGAAAATATATATATATATATATATATATATATATATATATATATATATATATATATATATAATGGGCCAATTCCATCATACTCATGCTAAAATCTAAATTGAAATACAAATTCATCAATTCAATATTCCCATTTCAACACATCAAACATAGATTAAGGAGGGGAAAACATAAATCATACATCTAGAGTGAGGAAAGTAAAGCAAGAGTACACAAAGCATGTGAATAAACATAAATTTTATTAATTCCTCATCAACACCATACAAAGCCAAACTTGAACCCTAAAAACCATGAGAGGTCACCCTCAAATACACATCAACAACACCATAAGAAAGAAATAATAATAAAGAGAAATAAAGGGGAGAAAGAAAAGGGAAAGAGAGGAGAAGTCCATGAAAGTCAAGTCAAAGCTTGTCAATAGCAAATGCCCCCACTCCATGGCTTCTCTTGCTACCCTTGTCAAGCCATGGTGTAGAGATGGTGGTCTAGAACCGGAGATGTGTGTGGGTCTTCTTTGTGTAAGCCTACATGTGGGGAATGAGGGAAATAGAAGAAGAGAAGAAGAGGAGAGGAGGGAGAGAATTCTCCAAATTTGGCTAAAATGAAAGAGAGGGAGAAAACTAGGTCTAGAATGTGTGAAATAAGGGTGAAAGTGTGCTTAAATAGCCCCTTGGGTTCAAGAGACAAGATAAGACTTGTAATCAAAATCCAATGACTCAAAAACAAAGAGAAAAATGGTACAATGAAAAAGACTAAAACAACCTAATTAAAATGTAGATAATTAGAAGTTATGAAAACAATTTCAAAAATATAAAAATGAGTAAAGGATAGAAGTGTAAATGAGTGTGCACCTAGTATGAACACAAATAAATATCTTATTCATCCATATGTGTAAAGTGTGTGAGGTGTATGATCCACTAATTATTATTGTTACATATATTTTGAATTTAAAATTTAAATACAAGATGTAACACAATTTAATTTGGGTCTTCACTTTTGGGTTTCTTTGGTCTTGTGCCTTGAACTTCTTGTTATTGGGCTGAGTTGACTCCGTTGACCCGAAAGTCAACACGTTGACTTTCGTCATTTAGTGGGAAATCATATTTTTGCTCTCAGTTACCCATTTCCAATGCCTTTTTCTTCTCTCGACCATAATTTCTTATAAATAAAGAAGCAAAGTAAGTATTATGAATAATGCTAAAGCACTTGCTAGTTTCAAGACAATTAGATATAAATACACACGTAAATTACGTGTGCATTAGTATCCACAAGGCAAAACAGTTTTGAAAACTCTAGTATTCTCGTGGGAGGGGTGTGCTAGTCTACTGTCCTCTGATGAGTAGAGACTTGGCCAACCATGGTCACTGGCGGAACTAGCTTAGGACCAAGGGGTGCCATGGCACCCCCCAGTGTTTGAAAAATGTAAATTAATGCTATGCTATTAGTAAGATTGTATGGTAATTATTATAATTTGCACCCTCAAAATTTTGAAAAATATCAATTAATAGGATTGAATGGTTATGATTATAATTGTATAGATCTAGCTTCCTTTCTATGTAATATTATGTCATGTTTCCATTGCCTCTTATTACCATATGGATATATCACCACAATTAATTAGGTATTAACTAATCATTTTACATACATCTAAATTTTCAATACACATATATGTCGTTACATAGACATAAATGAAACTTTACAACGAACAATTATGTTTAAAGATTATGAAAAAACAATAATATTACTTTTAGTTAAAACATAATTTTGTCAAACGATTTAAAATTATTATATATCTTTTTCCGTTCATTATATTTCGGTCCTCCTAAACTTACGGTTCTGGCTCCGCCATTGACCATGGTGATGTACCGGCATCGGTGCTGAAAAAATTGAAGAAAACCTATAAACCTGAGAGAAACCTCTTTCTTTCTCCAAGTGTAATATCTCATAATTTCAAATGGTTTTTATTTATTTATTTGGTGGTAAAGTAAAAATCAACTGTGTTAACTCTAAACGGTTGGCCATAGCTAAGACTATCTCTTGCTGCATGACAGTGTTGTTTTTTCTTTCGTTCTTAAGAAATTGACAACAAAATAACTAAGAGTTGCCATTTGAATAAGTATAAACTTCTTGTTCCACATGTTCCAAACCATTGTTCCAGTTGCTATTCTCTTGATGTTGTGGGGTGTTTGTTGGGAGCGTAATCAACGACTGCGGAATGGCAGGGTGAACTCTGTCCCGCAAGTCCACTGTCAGTCTTTGTCTTTGCTTCATTCTTTCATGTCGGTTCAGGTGCCTAAGTCGTTATGGTACCGTCCAGCAAGTCCCTCCTTCGCAGTTAGGCCGGAAGTTAACATTGATGGTGCTTATGATAATGGTAGAAAGACAAGTGGTATGTGTTGTGGATCATGTGTATATCAAGCCAATGAGTTAAGTAAGCATGGTCTGCTTTCAGGTTTAGGGCTCTCTTGGAGCGGGCATATTTCCCTCTGGAGCAGCAAACCTTTTTCTGTAATGCCCGACTTCTAAGGTTTTGATTACTTTTGAATACATCGTCTCCTAATTTCAAAATCAATTAAGAATTTTAGAAACAAAACATCAGGGTTGGAGAAATATATATCTGTACAACTCACAAGTCTTTAAGGGTACAGAAAATCAAAATTATCCAAATCAATACATGCATATTGCTGAACAGGTCAAATTCAACTGGTGATCAGTTTCAGAATGGCGAGCTAATTCAATTGTTATATACAAATCAAGCCAGCAAAGGTTCCTCCATAGCTGCAAATCCAAAATGGCGTCAAGAATTTGAAATTGAGTAGCAAGGAATAAGCAGTTTGCAGAGCAGACAGAATAATACCTTTACTCTTAGCAGAATCTTTTGCATCATCTGTGACCACATCAGGTGCAACTGGCACTTTGGTTGGTACGTCAGGAAGGTCCAACTTCTCATCTTGAGGACCCGGCACTGAAGCAAGAGATTCGGGAAGGTCTTGAGTAGTTATCTGACAATAGAATGGGGGTTTCTCATTTAGACGTAAAATCAACTGATATGGAGTTGTTGGACATACATTAACATGGTACAGACTAATGAATTAGCTTGGATATACTGATATTGGTGATGAGATAAATGGAGACCACCAAGGAGGATATAAACTGCTTTTCACAAATTTGAATAGTTGGAAACAAAATAATTGTCAAAACATTGATCATGAACCAGCTTACTATAATTTCAAGAACAGATTCTTATCAATAACTATTAGAAAAATCGGAATGGAAATGGATTGAGAAGGTTTATGTAGGACCTATCATTTCAAATAAAAGAACATACCTGAGCTTCCAAGTTCTCAAATTCTGCTAAGATTTCCTCTTCATCTTCTGTTGATAATTTCTCCCCCAAAATTGCACTAATTTCCTACAAAGTCATGTAAACATGGTGGAATTTATTGAAGAGAAAAAAGTCCAGAAAGAATATGCTAAGCAAACATTGAAGTAGTGCATACTAGTGGTGAAAATCACAGGAGAAATAATAAAAGCACGCATCTTCGATGAATAAGTGGATAGGATCTCTAATTACAACAGAGACAGTTAATACATGCTTATACTGAATTGAAAGACATTTAATACATGCTTATACTGAATTGAAGAGTTCGAAACATATTTATTTTCCAAAACACAGATTTGATCCTTGTCATGTCCAAAATCCTTCATAACCCAACCAATTCAGGATATTCCAGGTGCAATACATGTTTGGAAACTCAAAACAAGTGCCACATGTAAACAAAAGATAAATTGATAGTACTTGCCACGGTCTCCTTCTACCAATAATGACAAAATATTGAAAAAGAAAAACAAAAGAGGTAAATTTATTACAAATATTATGCATGTTCTTCTTCTCTTGGAAATATATATATATATATATATATATATATATATATATATATATAAAGACAAGGAAATAAGGAAACAAAGAATAATGGATATAGACACAACAGAGAGAAAATAAAAGGGAGGGCACTAGCAGATCAGCTGAAGAAAGGCAATACCACATTCAACATGCCGCTTACTTTCAGCTCACAGAACCGCAAGCAGAAACATGATCCTTTTCAATACATTTTATTAAGACATTTACGGTACTGTGGTTTGGGAATTCAAACCAAGGATTGGAGTGATTAGTACAGATGAAACTGAGTGCATGACAAAATAAGATGAACTTACATCTTGGTAAGCTTTAGCTTCCTCAGTATCATCCATTAGCTTTTGAACATCCTCAAGGTTGATCTCACTTTGAATAGCTTTAATTGCATTATTACCAGCCTTCAAACTCTCAAACACAGCTTTCTGCTTGCTTGATAGTTCAATATCTTGCAACTGAACCAAAATGTAGAGTGGATTATCAACATCTTTTCTTCTCAAAATATAACATCAAAAACTGAGGAAAAGAGCAAAAGAAATTATGTTTATCATAAAAACTTACTTGTTGCTCAACATTAATAACCCAGGTATCGACTTGCTTCAATAATTCTTCTTGTGCCTTTTTCTTCTTCAATGCTAACAAAGCTCTTTCCTTTTTCTTATCACGAATCAAGTCTCTTGCAGCCTGCTTTTCTGCTTCAATTACAGCTTCAAGCTGGAACAAGTAACTGAGCTAACATAAGCAATTATACCATTACATTTCTATATGCCAAATTCAATCATTATCCCTTTCAAAACTGAATTTCCTTCATTTACTCGTAACCAAATCCCAACAAAAAGAAAGAAAAAAAGAACAAGCTCATCCTAAACTGCAGATACCCAGGATCCCAATTCATAGAGGGTGAAAGTTGAAATGAATAATATCAAGTATGGGGGGACCTGTTGTTGGTACTGAGCGAGCTTGCGTCTCTGGGTCTTGAGAGACAAAATAGCTCGATCGACATCGGTGATCTTGGGTTTCTTCACGAAAAAATTCCCCATCTCTGTGACTGTGTGTATATATAGATAACTTCTACACCATTGCTTGTGAGATTGAAGCTGCTATCACAGTTTTGACAGAGGAAGTCAGGAAGCAATCAATGAATAAATATGTTCGTGCTCAACTCACGCTTTGACCCCAACTCCACCAAATATACTGTTTCTACGGCCCATATGTACGGGTCCTAACTCTTTCGGGTGAGTTTACAAACTGAGTCTGAGTTTAACTTGAACCGTTCTATTTTGTTCTGTTTTGTTGAATGAATCTGATTATATTATTTTTTAAATAACAGTCTCATTAAAAGTGAAAACAAACTATGTTTTTTTTCTTCTTCATAAAATTTTAATAATATTTTACGGTTATGCCCATAAAAACTTATGTTTATTTTTTTTGAAAATTTTCTATTATCTTAGTTTTTTAGGTAATTCAAGAAAAAAAAAGTTTCACCATGACACCAAATAGGATGTCTGGCTTTCTAATAGCAGAGATTATTAAAATAAAATAGAAGATAAATTCAATTTAATCAAAAAGAAAATTATAAATGTTTTCTAAGAAATAAAAGTTATGTTAAATGACCAAAACAATCGTGTGTAATAAAGAAGGATAAGAAAAAAGTTAACATATTTATCACTGGATACACTTTTGAACCCATAATTAACACTAGAATGCATGTTTTTCATTATTCTCATGCGGTCATTTCCATGAATTTTGACGAGCAGAATCAGTTAACGAGACAATCTGCTAGCAACAAGTTACGCTCCGCACATTACAGTGCTAGGGCTGCAAAGTTAATATCTGAAAGTGGCTTAAGGGATATTTAAGTCTGAAAGTGAAACTTTAGGTAAATTTATAAAATAAAATAAAATAAAATAAATTAAGAGAGAATAAATGATAAGAGAAATGTTTACAAAGTTAGGTAGCAAAAGATTAGTGTACCAGGGGCATTTCCCTATTAAGTTTTTACAAAATTTTCTCTTCCCCATCCCACTGAATACTCAGGTTAAGCACTTGAACAAGTTCTCTCCAAATTCTTTGACATCTGGGACTACTTATTCATCGGTTGGCTTTTCCATTTCTGCCTTTTCAAGCTCAATTGTAGCATTGAATCCAAATTCATTCCCTGGGGTGAACGATGATTGCAGTTCTTCTGCCGATTGGGTAGTGTTGATCTTGTTTTCCTTCACGGTCAGATTTTCCTGAAATTGGACCAAGGTTCTAAAAGGTCGCACAATTTTGAAAACGAGACACATATAAAGGGTGTCGATGATTACTTGCCTGCTTTACATAATCAGCCATAGCAGAGCTTACTAATTCTTGTATAACAAAGTTTGTGACACGCTCTTTACCAAGTATATCCAAGAGAAAACTTTTTGGGACCTGACAGAAGTTGCCGGTTAGTCACCATAGAACATGATCAGAGAAAATAACTTACAAAACAAGTTTAATTGCACGAGCGCTCAAGAAAAAAATCACCAATAACATGCTGCTTGGTCATTTTACAATCACAAACTCGAGTTCATGAGTTTACAGATTCTGCTCAAGTTGGATTCTATAGAAGCAAAGTTCAACATGTTTGGCCACATTACCATTAATTGGGTAACCCATTAATGCATAACGTAGGCATTAATTTGGTTTTCAGTTCAACATGAAAAATCATACAATTTGTGATAAGGAACAGCTTTTGTACAACTAAAAGCTGTGCCTCCATCGTTCACCCAGCAAGGACTTTCAAATAAGGACTTTTAAATCTACATGGGTTTTATAGGTAAAGATTAACAATATATTCATCCAACATTGATATGGAAGTCCTATTTAGTCCCTTATTTCACAATCTTCATTGGAGAGGCTCCTGTGCATCTAAAACCTTTTGAATCATAGGATTAGCGTAGACTGATATGACACCCTATTTCTCATTGAAATTATAATAATACCAAAATTCAGTGATACAGGATTCTGAAATAGGATGGAAATTTCGATAAGGTTCCCCCATCATAATAGATATCATGTAACTGTTTCGCTAATGTTTGATACGAAGGAATAAAAATCGGTTTCTCTTTGGCCTCCTCATTCTGGCGCTAGAGTGCAGACTATGTCAAACAAAAATCAGAGGAATGATTCAACAAATCCAAACTACTGAGTTGGGCAGTTAAGGTGCAACTCAACTTGTGAAGATGCACAAACATCTTTGGTAACAGTTTCAATTATTGAAGAAGAGTTGAATTATGGTTCAGCCCAAGGTTCTAAAACTCGGCACGACGGCGCCTAGGTGCTGAAAGGTGGTTGGCCGAATCGATTTTGGCCAATTCAAAGGTTCTGGGCAGGAGGGAAGAAACCAGGCGCCTAGGCGGGCTGGGCGGCACCTAGGCGGTTCTGACGCCTAGGCGGGCTAGGCGGCCCCTAGGCAGCCTAGGTGGTTCCGATTAGGCACCATCTTTTTTTTAAATTTCGCTTGGCAAAAAAAAAATGAAACAAACAAGTACCCAACTATGAAACATAGGCTTGCAAGAATCTAATTTAATTATTTGTAATTGTTTTTATTTCTAGGAGCATGCTTGTTGAACATTTTATCCAAATTTAAGTATTTTCACTATTTTCAGACATTATAATACCTTTTATATATTTATTTATACAATTATTTGTAATTAAATAAATACAGCAAAAATACAAAACCGATTAATCCCCGACTAATCCTCTAGGCGCTTTTGTCCCGGCATTCCACCCAACTAGCGCCTAGCGTTTTTTAGAACCTTCTTCAGCCTACTTACAATTTGAAGTAATAATGCCATTTGCATGAAATACATGTGTAACTAAACGTTGGAACAAATCAAACACATACGTTGGAAGGATGGAAATAATCATCCTATTGGACTAATTGTATATGAACTAAATAGACCTAGTAAAATGCACAGAATATATCAAATGGTGAAATATAATAAATGGACTCAAGGTAAAGCTACTGACCTTTGATGTTTTTCCTGGAGTAGCTCCAAAGCACATGAAAAAAGAAAATTTGGTAAATACTAGTTGCGATTTGAAAAGTTGCTCGACATACACACTTATGAGAGAAAGAAGAAAAGAGAAAAATTATCAGATAAAAATGGGACGAGTTAAACCTGGATGCACTGGAGTTAGTAATCCTAAGTGCATCTAGAATGAGCAGAACCTTAGCATGATTTTTTAATATCATGGTGTAGTCTCTTTGGAAGTGTTGATTACTCTTCAAATTTTTTTTTGCACAACTGCAAGATTCTATTGGATACACATAGACTCACAGAGAAGAGCCCTAAAACTGTAGAAGTCATCCAGAAGTTGCATTTGTACACTGAGCACTCAGGTTATTATCAGTTGAACAATAATAGCATTGGGGGGCTGATTGCATTACCTCCTTTTTGTCTGCGAAATCCTGGAACTGGTGGAGCTGTGCGTGCCAAATTTGTCAAAACCTGATCAAAAACTTTTTGTGTTTCATCCCCAGACACGTCCACTCTAACCTAGCATTTGAACATCAAAACTATAAGGCCCCGAACTCTGACAGAGTTGATGCAAAATACAACATAATTACTGGTAATATAGCAACTCAAATGAAGAAATTAGAAACTGTAGATCACTCATAATCCCATTCAACAATGAAATCGTATGGCACAACACAATCCAACAATTAATGAAAATAAAACATGGGAAAAACTCTAATCCATTCTGAAGAAAAATGAAACGGAAACTGAATTGATGAAAAGGAGAACTTATTTGCAGCCCCAGTGAGTCTCTCTAATGGTTGTTTCAAGAATTCAATCTGAATCCGTGGATATTTGAATACAGTTTCTGTTTTCCTAGACCAACAAGGTAGCTGTTCCTAGGAAGACTTAAAAATCTTCCCTAAACAACTTCATAATAATCATCATAAAGCTTAATTCAAGGTGAAATATTTCAGTGCAAACTCACTTGTATAATATTGTCATCTTGGGACTCAACAACAATCTTTGTGGTTTTCAACCTTATAAGAGTTTCTTCTGCAATAGACGCCTCTAAACCTACAAAACCAAATTAACAGTCAAGTAAAATTGTGAGCACCAGAGAACAACTGAAGCAAACAGACAGATAGGAAAATTTAAAGGCCTGTGCAAAGAACAATTGATAGAAATAAACATACCTGAACCCGCTGCGTATATCGGCCTTGATAAGCGTGCAGAACCAATCTCATGCGTACTACACAAAAAAATGATCTCAAACTGATCAGAAATTTACTCATATACTGTTATACACCACAGTAATATGAATGACTTTTTTCTTTTTTTTGTTAAAGGAAGAAAACCCAGTTAGCTTGGCAGTAATGGGTCTATAATACTTTGACTATTATCATGCTGCATTCAAAGTGGGAACTCTCAGTTTGTCTTTCAAGAAAGCTGCGAAGTAAATGTAGATACATATGAAAGATGAGAAAACGGTAAGAATAGTTTACCGCGTGAAGAGACTATGTTGAGAGCTAAATAACCCCATTTTAGTTGCATTTTGATAAGCAACAACACAAGTGCAGTTGTATTTTCTCACAGGAAAACGCTGGAAAAAACAAGCAAGTATTATCCAAATTCCAAAGCATATCAATTGGAAGGTGAACAGTTTAAGGGTCAAGCAATTTAATAGAATACCGTGGGAATTCGAAGGGCGGGGAAATTTGACGGAACTGTTATCATCGACGCCATGACTGCTGCTGCTGCTGCTGCTGCTGCCGGCACTAACTCTCCGTGTTTTCTTTTTTCGTTCGAAACAAACTTGAACAGAAGAATCTTATCCGTCCAAATACGACGTGCATTTGATCAATTAAAAGATTTGATTCCTTAATTTTATTTCAAATCGTAGTTATCATTAAATTGATAATTAATAAATTGATTTGATTAATCAACTAAAATGAAAAACAAAAGGGAAAAAAAAGAAGATTTTATTGGATTTTTCTTTAATCTCATCCATCTATTGTTATTAAGTTTAACAAACAATATCGAGAGTATAAATTGTTATTAAGTTTAATTATAATTATTTATATTTCAAATCTCAAATTAAGTTTGTGTTGTTGGACGAACCTATTCAGTATTCTAAAGTGAATAGTCTCATAAGATAGCTCATGGTCGCTCAACTTGTGGCCCATATTAAAGGGCGAGTTAGTTGGTTAGCGGTTGAGCCTCGTTAGCTCATGCAAATCGTTGAGGGTGATACTTCTGTAACTAGTGTGAGGAATAACATAAGGGAATGTCGTGGAAATATCTCTACAAGTGACGGTCACTCCATTGATATAAGTTTATGTTTTCTTATCAAAGTTTTTGTTTCTCGGGGAAAAAAAGTAATTTTAAATAAGATATATAACACTAAGTTACCATTTGACTACCATTTGAAGGTACAAATGATAAAATAATTTTCAAATGTTCTACTTGATAAAAAGGTCGCCATTAAAACATGTTACATGGTAAAATGGTCCCCTCATAACAACTTAAATGATAAAAAAATCTATTTTCACACTTTTTACATGACCATTATACAATTCTCTCTAATATCACATGTTTTTTTATCATTCTGAGTTTCGTCGTCTCTCTCTCTCTGTCTCTCTTGCATCCAGACCAAACGTGAGGCCACCTGCTAGATCGATGCCGCTCGCCAATAGACTCCGCCGCTCGATCGACTCTTCCTCCTAGATCGACTACGCAACCTGTTAGATCCATGTCGTTGTTAGATCGATTCCTCCTCTTGCTTCTTCGCAAAGTCTCCTATGCGAAGTCATCTCGCCTCGCCTTCATGTTTTAGGACTCTACTTCTACGCGAAGCCATCTCGCCTCGCCTTGCCTTCATGTACTTCTACACGAAGTCCATTTCGCATGCGAATGCATGTAACTATGTAACTATCCATATAACTACTCATCAGCTATGTAATTATCCATGTAATTAAGGAATAAAGTTCTTAACCAACACATACACCTCCACGCGCATGCGGACTCCTCAACCCAGAATTATCCTAACTCGACATGGTCTTCAAGCAATTAAGGACACTTGCCTCCCTATCTACTCAAGCGTCACGCGAAGCCAATTTTGTATAGTCTTGCACTTGTATGCGAACTCCTCCTCTTGCTTCTTCGCGAAGTCTCCTATGCAGAGCCATCTCGTCTCGCCTTCATGTACTTCTACACGAAGTCCATTTCGTATGCGAATGCATGTAACTATCCATGTAAATACAGTTTGACACTTGTGTAACTATGCATGTAACTATTCATGTAACTATGTAACTATCCATGTAACTATTCATGTAACTATCCATGTAACTACAGTTTGATAGTTACATGGGTAGTTACATTAATAGTTACATGCATAGTTACATGGAAAATTGATGGTTACATGTGTCAGGACCTGCTCCGAATTTCACCCTGAAACCCTAGGTGAGTCCTGCGGGGACCACCTCTAAGGAAAATTTACCAAAGAACTCGGTAAACCTCCCTCAAAAATGGACAACCCTAACCCGAAAAAATATAAAACCACCATTTTAACCAAAAAATTAATCCTCAACTCAACCCAAATATCCGAAGAAAATATTACACAATTATTTTTCTGAAAGTATTCATAGCTACTAAAAGAAAAACAACAGAAGCTGACAAATATTCTAGTAGATTAAACAGATAACCTACTAAGGAAAAGTAACGGAAAGATTGGTGACTATATCTCGTCGCCTCCTTCTAGACCTCACCCGAACGCTGCAGATTGGGCATTTTAAAACGAAGAGCCCAAGGGAAAATATTCAATTACGTCAGAGTGAGTGGACAAAAGCAATTTTGACAACAAATAAATATTTTCTCAAAAAATACTCTCAAATAAAACATTTTACCAGCAACAGCTTAAAAGCTTAACTCGAAAATTCTGAACTAGTGTTTAGCCTCGCTAGACTCCCAAACTTTAAGAAATTGCCTCTCAAGCTAGAATATTATATATCAGTATGTATTACACTCGTCTATTCCTTGTACGATATCTATGAATAAGTTTGAAAAATAGATCGTCATACAAGGCTACAGCGCTGGCGTCTAACGCTCACGTCACCCTATACTGGAATTGTACCTCAGTATGAGGGAAACGCCCGAGTGGGTATATATACGTGTTGATTCCTTATACGAATTCTATGAATGAATTCGAAGAATAAAAAGTCGTACAAGTCTACGACGCTGGCGTCTAACGCTCACGTCACCCTATACTGGAATTGTACCTCAGTATGAGGGAAACGCCCGAGTGGGTATATATACGTGTTGATTCCTTATACGAATTCTATGAATGAATTCGAAGAATAAAAAGTCGTACAAGTCTACGACGCTGGCGTCTAACGCTCACGTCACCCCATAATGGAATTGTACCTCATTAAGGGGAAAAATCATGTATAGCTAGCTAGCATTTATTTATATACATACTATTCTCATAATCTTCTATATATGAGTATAATCACTGAAATTCTCAATTTCGGTTATTTTCCAACAAAAGAAAAATACTCAACAATAACACATTTCAAGCACATTATTTAAAACAAATGCCACTGACAAATTAGGCCTAAGCCTGATGTCGGTCGGAGGTTTCTTCCGCTCGGGCCTCCTCATGTCCTATTTCAAAAACATAATTCAATCCTTAAATAAAACACCGACGCTTAAAGAAAATAAGCGTAATTAAATATGAGCTCCGCGCGCTCAACCATGCCTATCGCCTTAAATCTTAATTTCACGGCCAACCAAAAACTCCATAATTTTTACCGACATCCTGAAAATCACCTTCCACCATAAATAATCCAATGGCCGGATTCTAACTTATTAATCCGCCAAAAATACCAAACTTCAAAAATTCCCAAACCTATCCAAAACTCCTCCAAAAATTCTAAAACTCATTCCATTAAACTCCTCATAAAAATTCACTACTAAAAACACTTTTTCAGTGGCGGCGTCGCCGGCGGCCAGCTCCGGCGACCTCCAATGCCCACCAAAATTTGATAGCACCTTCCTCTCAGCCTCCTCTACAACTTTCCTAACTATCACAAACACCAATTCCAAGCCTAACTATGCTTATCGAATGAAAACACATAAAAAGCTCTAAAATTTCCAAACTCCGATTTCTCCTTACCTAGCTCGAGAGGGAGGGAGCCCTTTGGAGGGATTACTGCACGAGAGGAGAGCTTTCCAACGGGCTAAGGATCTCCAGCTATGGCGGCCGGAGGAAGGAGTTCCGGTGACAGGAACACTCGGATAATTGGGGCTTCCGACGAGTTTTCCTCTCGATCGGCTGCACTAGGGAGCCTCTCACTGGTCTAGAATGGGAGCTGGGTCGGAGGCCGACCGATTGGGACCGGTGCGGCAGAGAATGGAGGCCGGACGACAGCGAAGAACTGAAGCCGGACGACGGTAGACGGACTCGGGAATCTTTTCCGGGTGGAGAGAGAGAGAAGGGCGAGCTGAAGGACAGAGAGAGAGAGAAATGGGTTGGGCTCGGCCTAGCAGGTCCAACCCCCCCCCCCCCCCCCCCCTTTACCCAATCCAAAATTCAACACAAAAAAAAATACCCCAGTAAAAATTAACTTTTACTAGCAAAAATTACCATTTTTACCATCATCACAATTTCTTCCTTCGAATAAATCATATGAAATTAACGTCCCTCAAAACCTCTCTAGGGGCCCATTAAATCATAAATTTAATGACGAAGATGGTAAAACTCTTATTACCACTATGCTAGTAATTAAGGTAAAAATTAAGGGTCGGGGCGTGACAACATGCATAGTTACATTGATAGTTACATGACTAGTTACATGTAATTGGAGCGTGCCGCTGCACCGCAACGGCAGCGTCTCGCTGTGTATTAGAACAGAAATCTATTAAAATTCATGTAACTAGCAATTTATAGGTACATGAATAGTTATATATATATAGTTACATGGATAGTTGCATGCATAGTTACATAGATGGATAGTTACATGAATAGTTACATACATGGTTACGTAGATGGATAGTTATATGCATAGTTACATGAATCAACGGCAGCGTCCCGCTGCATATTAGAACCGAAATCTATTAAAATACATGCAACTATCCATGTAACTACCTAGGTAACTAGTAATTTGTAGTTACATAGATAGTTACATACATAATTACATAGTTAGTTACATAGATGGATAATTACATGCATAGTTACATAAATGGATAGTTACATGAATCGACTCCGCCACCTGTTAGATCGATGTTGTTCACCGATCGATTCTGCCTCTGCTAGATTGACTTTGCCTCCTGCTAGATAAATGTCGCTGTTAGATCGACTCCACTCACTGATCGACTCCGCTCACTGATCGACTCCGCTTGCTAGATCGACTCCGCCACCTGCTAGATCGATTCTGATCGCCTATCGACTCTGCCTTCTAGATTGACTTCGTCTTCTAGATCGACTCCGCCTGTGTTAGTACATAGCCAAAATACTTGGTTAAGCCGAGAATACGGTACAATTACCCGGTCGAGATAGCCCTGGTGGGCCCTTCACAGACATCCAAGGAAGGAAGGGCCGTTAACAAACCGCTTACCAAAGTCACTCTAGCGGTAAAACACCCCCAAAAGAGGAGACAATCCAAAGGAGGGCAAAGAGTCCCACATTGGAAACAAGCTCAAGGTACACAAGCTTAGCCTATAAAACAAGCTCAAGGTACACACATATATACTCTCTCACATACCCACATATATACTCTCTCTTACTTTCATTCCTCTACCCGTACAAGTGCACATAGCTCACTTAAGTATCAGAGAGTCGAAGACTGGGCCACCCCAGTCCCGACCCCGTGACGCTGTCATTTGTGCAGGTACCGAGTGAAAGCCTCTCAGGAATTCTGCTTCGTTCCGCCCCGCGACCACATCCCGGCTCGGGACGTAACAGGTAGAAACAATTGGCGCTAGAAGGAGGGCCCCTATCTTGTGGAACTCCCACTTGCCTCGGAACTCAGCACCATGATGATTATTGATGACTCCGTGGACCCTGGCACTCAAATAGAACCTCAATCCGGCGACACATCCCTTCCCCAACCAGCAGCCCAGCCCCCATTAACCATTCCAACCCCGCCACAGCCCTTGAAATCCTCAAGCGGGACTTCCATGCATTCCGCGAGCAGACGGCAAAAGAAAGGGCAGAAACGGAAGCGTACTGAGTACGCATAGCTGAGTTGGAGAAAGAGCAGTTCTTGCTCCGCGCCACGTTAGAGCATCGTACCGTGTACAACGATAGCTTGGACCGCGCGGCACGAATTGCCGGGACCCCGGATTCTCTCCAAGGCCAGACTGGTTTCATACTCCCGGGAGGGCCTAGCCAGATTGTATACATGTCCCATCCCCTAACCCACCCCTCATTTCCACTCTCGGCCCCCCAACCATCAATCCTCAATGACTCCCCTCTGCCACATCAACCTAATCCATCCGCCCCAACAATCTCCACTTCCACTACAGCCAACTCTCCCAACCCACCTCTTGACATGTCAACCCGCCTACTGCTCCAACTTAGCCAAACTGTCACGCAGTTAGCTTCACGGGTTGAAGGCGTCAGGAGTCGCGGGGCTCAGCGACCCTTGTTCTCTGGTTTCGGACATCGCCCAAGCCCCTTCACACCCCGAGTGCAGATGGAGAAGCGGCCTCCGGGAGCCAAGCCCTTCAAGATGGATAAGTATAAAGGCACAGGAGACCCTCATCTCCACCTCGAGACGTTCTTCTCGCTTTGTAGCTCCTCTGGCTATAGCGACGCCATAGCCTGCCACGCCTTCCAAGAGACCCTCTCGGAAGAGGCACTCAGTTGGTTCCTCAACCTGCCACCCAACTCCATAGACAGCTTCGACCAACTCTCGGAACGTTTCCTCAACCGTTTCATACTGCACACCAGCATCTACCGCACTGTAGACGCCCTGTTCCACATCAAGTAGAAACAGGGCGAAGGCCTCCATGAACTGCTGTCCCGGTGGCAATCTGCCACGGCGAGGTGCCACAACTTAGAACCTCGCGTGGCGGAGCAGGCTTTCCGTCAGGCCCTCCTCCCCGGCAGTTTCCTGATGGAGATCAATAAGAACCCCCCAGGATCCTATGATGCTTGATGGACCTGGCGGTACGGTGGGCCCGTGCTGAATTTGCCACTTTCGGACGTCCCGCCCATGCCACGCTAGCTCTTACTACCCCGGCACCAGATGAGCACTTTGGCCGCGGGCAAGAGAAAGGACAATCACATGGCCCATCCCGAGAACAGGGGCGTGGCTTTGACCGTCACCATGGGTGATAGAGAAACCGCGACCACCCTTACAAGTCCAGGGACCAGAGCCCCCCACAGCAACAGCGTCGTTCCTTCCCGCCACCTCATTATGAAGTCCACACTACCCTGACCATTACATATGAGGACATATGGGTCAGGCACAAAGATCTCATCCCCCTACCTCCCAAAAGCAAGTTCCCAAAAAAGCCCCGGCAAGCCACCGGCAACAGGTACTGCGCTTACCATGACAATAATGGCCACACAACAGAGCAGTGCAATGGCCTCCGCAATGCAATCGAGCATCTGATCCAGAAGGGGCAACTAAACTAATACTGTGCTACCGCCACAGGAGCCAACGTCATTGAAGTGCATGGCCAGATCCTAACCTTGCATGGCGGAGCCCCACGGTTCCCCCCACGCCAACCTTCTACGAAACGACAATGCACGGCACCCTCAGAAATCCTAGACATCCAACGCGGTGTCACGATCACCCCATCAGCGTGGGATCAAGTGACATTTCGCAACGATGAGGATACCCTGCATTGCCACCACAGCGAGCCATTCATCATCAATGTGCAGGTGGACCATTACAGATGCCACAGAGCTCTAGTGGACACAGGTGCCGCCGTAAGCGTCATGTTTTCTGACTGCTACCAAGGACTTCGGCGGGACCGCACTAAGCTGTACAACAACCACGACCCACTTGTCAGCTTCTCTGGCGAAACAGTACAGCCGTTAGGCTCAGACCGCCTAACTGTGTCAGTAGGAACAGCTCCTTGCCGCTCTTCCATTACGGCCCACTTCCTCATTGTTGACTGCCCCTCATCATACAATCTCATCCTAGGGCGGGACATCCTCTGGGGGTTGCAGTGCTTCATAGCTGGCCACATGCTTCTCATGAAGGTTTCTACCCCTAGCGGCACCCTAACAATTAAAGGGGATCGAGAAGCCATTGAACACGGCCATCTTAACGCCATCCAACAGCGGAAAGGAGCCCATGAGATGCTGCCTCTCAACCCCCCGTAACCCATAGATGATCCCCGGGACGACACAAAGGGGTGCGAGACAGAGAGCTTCGCGACTTAGTCCTACAAACACTCGCTACCACCTACCTTAGACCAATTTTTACCTTGGCCTCGAAAGCCGGTACTTCATTGTTACTAGTGTATATACAATAGCCCAGTAACGGCTTCACCTATGTATACTTTGCCCGCTAGCGGCTACATCTAAGTACAATGAAGTATTTTGTCACTCACATGCTATACTTTGCCCCCGCAACACAGGGCCATAAAACAAACAATAAGTATACAGCAAGACAAACACAAAGGCTACACATAACGCCAAAATATCAACCTGGATTCCCAGGCAAATTAGCATAAAATTAGTTACAATGGCTAACCACGCCACATACATTGTTCCAAAACAAAGCCCTACAAGCTATCAAAATGTACAGGCATTTCTCACTCCCTCCCAGCGGATGAGTCGCCAGACTTGTTCGAACTCCCCTTCGACCCGCCACCGCGGCCACGACCCAAGCCCACAGTTCCCGCTACCCTCTGCCCACTCGGCTGCTTCAACGGGTCCCGGGATAAAAAGGAAGGCCTCACAGCTGTGGCGGGGCGGATAAGCAAACTACCAGGAGCCACCTCAGGACCGGGGAGTCCCCTCACGGGAGCCTTTTGAACTCCCGCGCGCGCCACCAACCCTGGAGCCCGGGGGTCGCGAGCCGCAACGGCAGACGAAGCCACCTGCCACACTACTACTTGGACAGACATCGACCCCTCAGGACCGGTAGCCCTCACAGATGATGCAGCTACCATAACAGGAGGTCGCGGGTCACCCGCAACGGATGTCCCTTTCTGCCCAGCAGACGTTGCACGCCACGCCTCGTGCTGCTTCGCCAGAGACTGCGAGATCTTGGCTTGCTTCTTCTGCTCGGGCGTCATTTGCTCCCACGCCACCGTTGTCGCATTTTTCTCTGCATACCATTTGCGCATGGCAGCCTCATTAATCCACCCGGCCTGGCAGCCTAGCCGGCTCAACTCATCCTGCCCTTTGGTGTAGGCACTTTTCAGCTGCCGCTTGTACACTTCACCCTCCCGGAACAGCCTTTGCCCCGCCATGGCAGCTCGCTCGCACTTGGATTTCCAGGACACCTCCAAATCCGCAAGTGCTTGCGTTAACTTGGCCACCTCAGCTTCCAAGGACGTTGCCTTAGCAGCCGCCACTTCCAAAACCTCTATCTACTCGTCCTTCTTCCTCACAACTTCCTTCAGCTCCGCCACCTGAGCCTGGAAGACAGCGGTATTCTCATCCGCTTGAGCCAGCTGCTCTGCAAGGTTCCGCTCGGCCTCAGCTAGCTGCTCTGCAAGGCCACGATTACGTTCCTCGGCCTCCCTCAATTGCTGGCTCTTCACCTCAGAATCATCCTGCCAGTGAGAGGCCGCCCGTTCACTCGCGGCGTACATCAGCAAAGTCGTCTGCAGTCACAGCAATGCATAAACCCCAAGTTCAAACCAGTGAAACACAAAAAGCATATAAACACTTACCCGAGTCAGTTTCTCCTTGGCGAGAGCCATTCCCGCCGGCGGATCCACATCCTCTAATACATGCATGTCACGAGCACGGTGACGCATGTCGTAAGCCATTTGAGCCAAGTATGGCTGAGCCTCCCTCGTCCTCTCCAAGGCTTGAGCAACCTCAGCTAGGCTTGCAGATCCCCCAGACCGGCTGTCCCTCCGCGACCTCTTTGATGGGCCCTCGCGAGCCGGGTCAACCCTCTCCTTCCTCTTTCGAGTCCGGGCCGCGACTTCCTCTTCCTCGCGGTCCGCAACCTCCTCCACAACAGGCTCCTCCTGCGCCTGGTC
Organism: Fragaria x ananassa; assembly: GCA_034370585.1. Taxonomy (NCBI): domain Eukaryota; kingdom Viridiplantae; phylum Streptophyta; class Magnoliopsida; order Rosales; family Rosaceae; genus Fragaria; species Fragaria x ananassa. Next base: position 8,696,205 of record CP139760.1, read on the forward strand.
GGGTTCGCCCTCGCAATCACCCTCTGCCGGTACCTCCTCCCCCTCCAACTCCACATCTTGGACACCTAGGCCCATAGCTGTCGTACGTAGGCGTAATCATCATCCGCCAGGTTCAGCCTCAGAAAGTCATCACAGTCATCCAGCTCCACCTCCCTTCCCTCCCCCGTCTCCAAGTCGATGTCGTACTGCTTGGCGTGATCAGCCTCAGCCAGCAGCCCATCCAACACATCCTCATCCGACACTTTGTCATAAGGACCTTTCTTCTTCCGCGAGCCCCCGTCGCGTGGTATCGTCACTACAACAAGCAAACTAAGTCAGATAGCGACTCGCAACCTTACAACAAGTAATGCAACTACTAAAATACAGACCCGGAACCCGGGCGTAGCCGAAGTGGCTGTATATGCCAAGGCGGCATATCCGATATGAGCTCCTACATTCGAAAGCCCATATCACTCAGCGAATCCGCCGCTCCATCAACTCAGTCAAGTTGTACTCTTGCGGCACTGCACAAAGCTAGTTGTCAGCAGTGAGAAGGCAAACAAAACAAAACAACACAAGGCAAGAGCACGGTACCTATTCTTTGGAAACTCCCCGGGACCCGGAAAGGATGCCCGTGCCACTCCTGCCATTGTCCCCCAACAAGGAAGCATCTGCGCCTCTAGGTTTCACTTGTTGAGGTGGGCAAATCTTCCACCAAAACCTTGAACTTCCCCTGTGACTTCATCGTCACGCAGCCCCGGTTGCCCTTCTTTGCGCACCACCCCATGTGCCAGCACGCATTGAACTCGTCACAGTTCGGGAACTCCTGCTTCAGCAGGCGGAATACCACACATGTCCCCAATATTTGCTTCAACATATTGGGGGTAACTTGCCCCGGGGCGACATGCAGACACGCTAACGTGTACTGCACAAAGGGGGGCAGCGGGAACATCAACCCGCACTTCAGTTGGTACTCGTACACCAATGTAAAGTTACTCGGGGGATCCCAAAACTTCACCCCCCGGCCCAGCGGCCGCAACAAAACCTCCTCCGGGATGCTCCAATTTTGGCGAAGCACTTCAAGCTCCGACGACGTCAAACTCTCGCCAGGGGGTTCCCAGAACGAGTCATCCTCCTCATGCGATGTCGCCATGATCAACTCCTCTACCTCCTGCAATAGAGGGTCATACGAGGATACATGAGACCCGGCATCCACCACAGGAATGCCTTCCCCCAAGTCAAGGGCAACTTCCGCCATAAGGTTAGCCAATCCCTCCTCCATCCGGTGCAAAGTGTCCGAATCAGCACTAAGCGAACTAGAGACCTCCACGATCTCTTCGCTGGACACCCACACCGGATCTGCTATACCCCGCTACCTTAACCCTAACCAGCCCGACAACAAATCCCTCACCCTAGAATTCCTACCAACACCACAAAAATGTGAACAATCTCACACCCCAAATAACCCGAAACAACGCCGCCACCACATAAAAAATCAAAGACAGAGGAAACGACAAGTTCATACCTGGAAATACTGGGTTCGCGTAGTGACAGTGAAGCAGATTACAGTCGGCTGAGTGCTCTCACCCAATCGATCGAGGATGAAATTGAACGTTTCCCAGTCTGAAACTTGTAGAATAGCCGAAACCCTAAACCACAAATCGCGCCTCCACAGTTTCCAGTTTCAAAACACGAATTCCCTCTTCAGTTCTCTCCAACCCTATTTATAGGCATCCCCCTAGACCCCACAAAACTGAATGGTCAGGGTACAGCCACGTCACTGTTGGCCTCGCTTCCAAAAAAAAAAAAAAAGCGGACTGCCTCGTCAAGGCAACGGCCCGCAACGCTCAGTAGCGAGTCTCTCCAATCAAGCGTGGACTGACTCGTCACGTAGCGGCCCGCAACGCCACCTCGCGACAGTTCCCAATCAAGCGCGGACTGACTCGCCACATAGCCTCAGTCCCAAATCAAGCGCGGACTGACTGGCCACTTCGCGAAAGTCCCCAATCAAGCGCGGACTGCCTCGCCATATAGCCACGGTCCCCAATCAAGCGCGGACTGATTGGCCACTTCGCTACAGTCCCCAATCAAGCGCGGACTGCCTCGCCATATAGCCACGGTCCCCAATCAAGCGCGGACTAACTGGCCACTTCGCGACAGTCCCCAATCAAGCGCGGACTGCCTCGCCATATAGCCACGGTCCCCAATCAAGCGCAGACTGACTGGCCACCTCGCGACAGTCCCCAATCAAGTGCGGACTGACTCGCCACATAGCCTCAGTCCCCAATCAAGCGCGGACTGACTGGCCACTTCGCGACAGTCCCCAATCAAGCGCGGACTGCCTCGCCATATAGCCACGGTCCCCAATCAAGCGCGGACTGACTGGCCACTTCGCGACAGTCCCCAATCAAGCGTGGACTGCCTCGCCATATAGCCACGGTCCCCAATCAAGCGAGGACTGACTGGCCACTTCGCGACAGTCCCCAATCAAGCGCAGACTGCCTCGCCATATAGCCACGGTCCCCAATCAAGCGCGGACTGACTGGCCACCTCGCGACAGTCCCTAATCAAGCGCGGACTGACTCGCCACATAGCCTCAGTCCCCAATCAAGCGCGGACTGACTGGCCACTTCGCGACAGTCCCCAATCAAGCACGGACTGACTCGCCACAAAGCCTCAGTCCCCAATCAAGCGCGGACTGACTGGCCACTTCGCGACAGTCCCCAATCAAGCGCAGACTGCCTCGCCATATAGCCACGGTCCCCAATCAAGCGCGGACTGACTGGCCACCTCACGACAGTCCCCAACCAAGTGCGGACTGCCTCGCTAAAGCAACATTAAATTTTTCTTCTTGCCAACAGGTTTCCGGAACATCACCCCCGTCACCTCACGACTCTCGCGTGGGCACTTGGGGACTCGGCACCATGCCTCTTACTCCCGGGTAAAACCTATCCTCGGCATCTCTAGAATAACTCCCCACCCAAGAACTCTCTCGGACTGGGGACTTGGGGACTTGTTAGTACATAGCCAAAATACTTGGCTAAGCCGAGAATACGGTACAATTACCCGGTCGAGATAGCCCTGGTGGGCCCTTCACAGACATCCAAGGAAAGAAGGGCCGGTAACAAACTGCTTGCCAAAGTAACTCACTACCAGAAAATGAGTCTTGGGCGACAAAACAAAAAAAACCGGGCGACGATTTTTTTTTTCGTCGCCTAAGAGAAAACTTGGCCGACGACAAAAAAAATCGTCGCCCAAGGAAAAAAAATCGTCGCCTAAGACTAAATTTCGTCGCCTAATATAGAAACTAGGGCGACGAAACAATATTTCGTCGCCTAAGATATTTATATCGTCGCCTAAGTTTTTTAATCCTTAGGCGACGAAACTCAAATATATCGTCGCCTAAGTATTTTATTTTTTTATTTTTACTTGGCCGACGAAATAAAATAATTTCGTCGGCCAAGAGTAATCCGAATAATTAAAATAAAATAAAACACATTTAAATTCCATTGTACAAGATTTTTTATTTTTACTCTTGGGCGACGAATTTAACATATATCGTCGCCCAAGTATTATCTTGGCCGACGAATTATCCTACTTTCGTCGGCCAAGATAATCCGAATAATTAAAATAAAATAAAACACATTTAAATTTCATTGTACAAGATTTTTTATTTTTACTCTTGGGCGACGTATTTCACCGTTCCGGTCATATCTTATTTCACGACTTTTTTGCGTCTGAGGCCTCTACGTATATGTTGTCTTCAAAACGAAACTTAAACTCAACACTCATATAAAAAAGTTATACAACATTAGTACATATAACGTGAGTTTGGTGATTGGAGAAGAGGAACTGAAAACCTACCGTCAGATATGACCAACATAACTAATTACGTAGGTGGGCAAAAATTCAGCTCCATCTGACAAAGATAAGGGCTCGATCCGTCCGGTCAATCGGCGCGGTCAAACCCCTAAACGGACGGAAACGGCTATTCGACCCTCCAAATCACGTAATCTGGCCGGACCTTCAACTGAGAATAGTTTCCAATCGACAAGACGCTTACGGGGCTATAAAAATTTGGTAAAAAATAAATACCCAGGATAGGGCTACCACTAGGTAGAAATAAGAGAAATTCGTTGACCGGAACAACCGGCACAGAAATTTTACCGGAATATCTTCATTTTTCACGGGTTGACGTATTTCACCGTTCCGGTCATATCTTATTTCACGACTTTTTTGCTTTTGAGGCCTCTACGTATACGTTGTCTTCAAAACGACACTTAAACTCAACACTTATATAAAAAAGTTATACAACATTAGTACATATAACGTGAGTTTGGTGATCGGAGAACAGGAACTGAAAACCTACCGTCAGATATGACCAGCATAACGAATTACGTAGGTGGGAAAAAATTCAGCTCCATCGGACAAAGATAAGGGCTCGATCCGTCCCGTCAATCGGCGCGGTCAAACCCCTAAACGGACGGAAACGGCTATTCGACCCTCCAAATCAAGTAATCTGGCCGGACCTTCAACTGAGAATAGTTTCCAATCGACGAGACGCTTACGGGGATATAAAAATTTGGTAAAAAAAATTACCTTACAATTTAAATGTGTTTTATTTATTTTAATTATTTGAATTATCTTGGCCGACGAATTATCCTACTTTCGTCGGCCAAAATAATCCGAATAATTAAAATAAAATAAAGCACATTTAAATTTCATTGTACAGGATTTTTTATTTTTACTCTTGGGCGACGAATTTAACAAATATCGTCGCCCAAGTATTATCTTGGCCGACGAATTAAACTAATTTCGTCGGCCAAGAGTAATCCGAATAATTAAAATAAAATAAAACACATTTAAATTTCATTGTACAGGATTTTTTATTTTTACTCTTGGGCGACGAATTTAACAAATATCGTCGCCCAAGTATTATCTTGGCCGACGAATTACCCTAATTTCGTCGGCCAAGATAATCCGAATAATTAAAATAAATAAAGCACATTTAAATTGTAAGGTAATGTTTTTTACCAAATTTTTATATCCCCGTAAGCGTCTCGTCGATTGGAAACTATTCTCAGTTGAAGGTCCGGCCAGATTACTTGATTTGGAGGGTCGAATAGCCGTTTCCGTCCGTTTAGGGGTTTGACCGCGCCGATTGACCGGACGGATCGAGCCCTTATCTTTGTCAGATGGAGCTGAATTTTTGCCCACCTACGTAATTAGTTATGTTGGTCATATCTAACGGTAAGTTTTCAGTTCCTCTTCTCGGATCACCAAACTCACGTTATACGTACTAATGTTGTATAATTTTTTTATACAAGTGTTGAGTTTAAGTGTCGTTTTGAAGACAACGTATACGTAGAGGCCTCAAACGCAAAAAAGTCGTGAAATAAGATATGACCAGAACGGTGAAATACGTCAACTCGTGAAAAATGAAGATATTCCGGTAAAATTTCTGTGCCGGTTGTTCCGGTCAACAAATTTCTCTTATTTCTACCTAGTGGTAGCCCTATCTCGGGTATTTATTTTTTACCAAATTTTTATAGCCCCGTAAGAGTCTCGTCGATTGGAAACTATTCTCAGTTGAAGGTCCGGCCAGATTACGTGATTTGGAGGGTCGAATAGCCGTTTCCGTCTGTTTAGGGGTTTGACCGCGCCGATTGACCGGACGGATCGAGCCCTTGTCGTTCTCCGATGGAGCTGAATTTTTTCCCACCCACGTAATTTGTTATGCTGGTCATATCTGATGGTCGGTTTTCAGTTCCTCTTCTCCGATCACCAAACTCACGATATATGTACTAATGTTGTATAACTTTTTTATATAAGTGTTGAGTTTAAGTTTCGTTTTGAAGACAACGTATAGGTAGAGGCCTCAAACGCAAAAAAATCATGAAATAAGATATGACCGGAACGGTGAAATACGTCAACCCGTGAAAAATGAAGATATTTCGGTAAAATTTCGGTGCCGGTTGTTCCGGTCAACGAATTTCTCTTATTTCTTCCTAGTGGTAGCCCTATCCTGGGTATTTATTTTTTACCAAATTTTTATAGCCCCGTAAGAGTCTCGTCGATTAGAAACTATTCTCAGTTGAAGGTCCGGCCAGATTACGTGATTTGGAGGGTCGAATAGCCGTTTCCGTCCGTTTAGGGGTTTGACCGCGCCGATTGACCGGACGGATCGAGCCCTTGTCGTTGTCCGATGGAGCTGAATTTTTTCCCACCCACGTAATTTGTTATGCTGGTCATATCTGACGGTCGGTTTTCAGTTCCTCTTCTCCGATCACCAAAATCACGATATTCTGAATTTTATGATAGAACTCTTGGCCGACGATTTTCTTCATCTTGGGCGACGAGATTTATAGTGAAGAACATCGTCGCCCAAGTATAGTATCTTAGGCGACGACTTCAAAAATCGTCGCCCAAGATTATCTTAGGCGACGATTTTCAAAAAACAGGGCGACGATTTTTCAAGAATCGTCGCCCAAGAACTCCAATATAAAAGGCAAAAATTGGGAACCCTAACCATTCGCGCTGCCGCTCACAAATCCAAGCCCTCTCTCTCTCTCCGAAAATCCACCGAAGCCCTCTCTCTCTCCCTCTCTCCGACCCCGACCCCGCAACCCGACGCCGTCCCCGACCTCGAACCCGACCCCGACCCCGACCCCGACCCACAATTTAAGGTATAACCCTAACACTCTCCTACGGTACTCTCACTACTTCATCCTCATCCTTTTTTCTTCTTCTAATCGCTAGCGTTCTTGATTTCACGGTCTCACCGCAAATTCGTTTTCTAGGGTTTTTTTTTTCCAATCTCGTTGAATTGTTTGATCAGCTCTGAAAGTATAAGTTGCTATCTTTCTACGTTCTTTGTTGCTTCTGATTAGAAATCTTGATTATTTTGATTATGTCGATTTTTGTGGTGAAAATTTGTTAATGTATTTGAGTATTTGATTGCCTGAGCAATTTCAGATGAGTCTTGCCGAGTCTCCGGTGCACTCTTCCAGCAGTGATGGATTTGCTGGCTTTCTTGAGAGGGAACTGGAGTCAGGCTCTTCGGAATCGTCACCGGATGAGGAATATAAAGCAGCAGCCGGTGATGATGATGGCAGTGAATCCAGTGATGTTGAAAGTGAGAGCAGGTTTGTGAATTCGCTTTGTTTTTGTTTTCGTGTCCGATGCTGCGTGAGTTTTGATCAGATGTTGTAATTTGTGTAAATGTGTGTGTTGAGGTTGTATTTGGAGGAATTGAGATACGATTTGTGACTTGCATTGCAGGGTAAAACGGAGGAAGGTAGAGAATGTGGAAATCTTGGAAGAAGCCAATGCGTCGACTTCACAAGCACTCTCTGAAGAAATTTCAGGTAACATTTTGATCTCGTGACTTTGATAAATTGGGAAAATGTTCAGATTTCTTCATTTTCAATTTCTAAGACAATTCTGGTTGATAAGGGAGAACATCTTTAGTAAATTACTCTATAATTGAATTGTCCACCCATAGTGAATTATCAACTTTTTGAAGAACAAAGCTGGATGTTTTTGTCCTTTAATTGAATTGGTTGAATGGTATAGTACTTGTGTACTTGATTGATGGTACCCTTTTTCCATTTCTTGTTTACGCATTTGTTTTTATATGTATGATTATCTGCTATTGGAACCATGACTGACACCTTGAAATTGACAGGATGACATTGGGACGGAATACCTTGTTAGGCCAGTAGCCCGCCCTGAGGATGAGGAAGATGCAAGTGATTTTGAACCTGAAGAGAATGGAGAGGATGAAGATGTTGAAGATGAAGAGGATGACGATGACACTGATGGGAAGGTTGAGGCTCCGCCAAAGAGAAAGAGATCAGACAAGGACGAATCAGACGACGATGACGACGATGATGGTGGTGAGGATGATGTGAGACCCTCCAAGCGATAGGGCTGGGTCGAAGAAAATGGACGAAGAGGCGAAGAGCCTGCCGCGGTCGGTGTACCATGGAGGGCATAGGCATGAGCTAAATCTGGTATCGGAAGGCAACGGACGAAAATGAGCTATTTTATTTGTTGGATCCATATTTGTTTCTAAATTTAGTTTTAGGGATTAAGATTCCCTGAGATTGAATCATTAATTTGTAAAATGTGATACGGTTCTTATACACGATCTCTCAAGTAATTGATGAGACTATACATGTTTTCAAATCAACTGCCGCCTAACAAGAGAGAGGAGCAAAAACCCAAAAATTTAAAGAAATGTCAAAAAAAAAAATTTCAGCAAAAATTAAAAAAACATTATTTATATATTTAAAAAAATTATTTAAATATTTTTTAAAAAAATTTAAATATATCTTAGACGACGAAATTGCTAAATCGTCGGGCAAGGACTTACCATATAAGACGACGAAAAAAAAGTATCGTCGCCCAAGTTCTTGGCCGACGCACTTCTGGTGACGACGTCTTGGCCGACGAAAAAAAATTTCGTCGCCTCAGGTTATAACATCTTAAGCGACGAAAAAAATTTTCGTCGGCCAAGGTTTTAAATCTTGGGCGACGAATATTTTTGGGCGACGAGAATTAGATTTTAGGCGACGAAATTCGTATCGTCGCCTAAGAATTACTCTTAGGCGACGACGGAATGAATTTTCGTCGCCCAAGTTCTTGGCCGACGCACTTCTGGCGACGACGTCTTGGCCGACGACGTGTCGTCGCCTAAGTACTTAGGCGACGAAATTTTTTAACAGGGCGACGATTTTTTTTCGTCGCCCAAGTTGAAATTTCTGGTAGTGACTCTAGCAGCAAAACACCCCCAAAAGAGGAGACAATCCAAAGGAGGGCAAAGAGTCCCACATTGGAAACAAGCTCAAGGTACACAAGCTTAGCCTATAAAACAAGCTCAAGGTACATACATATATACTCTCTCACTTACCCACATATATACTCTCTCCTACTTTCATTCCTCTACCCGTACAAGTGCACATAGCTCACTTAAGCATCGGAGAGTCGAAGACTGGGCCACCCCAGTCCCGACCCCGTGACGCTGTCATTTGTGCAGGTACCGAGTGAAAGCCTCTCAGGAATTCTGCTTCGTTCCGCCCCGCGACCACTTCCCGGCTCGGGACGTAATAGGTAGAAACAGCCTGCTAGATCGACTTTGCCGCCGGTATCCGTCAATTTCTGGTCGGAAAATCCTAGAACTTCTTCTCTTCAATTCTCCCTCCTCCGAGCTTCTCTTCAAAAAATAAGGTCATAGAGACGTTCTCCAGATTGAGGCGAATGCACCACTACCATTCATGTTCGCCGCCGTAGCCAGCTTCGTAAACTCACCGGCGAACCTAGAAAACACTTCTCTCCTCCGATTCTCTTTCAGCATTGCTCCTCCATCAAATCTGATACAACAGATATGTCGGGGACGACGAGAGGAATAAGTGAACACCAGCCTTGCGCCGGGAGGTGGCCGGACAACGGAGGAGGAATTCGCAACTCCACCCCGTTGTAAAACGTCGACGTCTCGACGAGGTTGGTCTGGACTGTGTATTTTTGGAAGTGAGAGAGATGATCATGGTTAACGTGTTGTTATTTTGGTCAGTGGCATGACATGTAATTTTTAAAAACTTTATGGGCAACAGTTTAAAGAATTTAAATGGATGTATTGTTTTATCATAAAGGAACATTTGTTAACATTTTTATCATTCATTACTTCTAAATGTACCATTTTATCAGTGACCATATACACACTCTTTATTTAATACACTACTCATCTAGTTTTTCATTTCAATGTTATAATAAATACACATCCTAAATTACCTAAAATACCCTCAGTATCTAAAACTGATAATAATCTATTATTTAATATAATTATTATATCTGCTATTAATAAAGCCAGAAGGAAAGTTTGACTTTGTCAAAGGTAAAATTTTTGAACTCCCCAAAAAACCGAATTTTTTTTCAAAATAATAGCAAAACAGAAAACACTGGAAATAGAGGATTCTGCGGGTGAGAATGAATAAATGAAAAAAAAAGCAAAAAAAAAACGCAGAAGGAAAAAAAGAAAAAGGAACGCAGTAGCACGATCTCCACATTGGAGGTAACTGCAACAACCACTTCGGGTACAAATGGATCATAAGAAGCAAACGAAAAAGGAACAACAAAAAGAAAGAAGAGCAGAGCAAAATCAAAGAAGAGCAGAGTAGAGGAAAATCAAATCAAAAAGGTGGAGAAAATTAAAATCAAATCAAATCGGTAGTCCGTTTTTACGCCGACTACCGATTTTGGTATAAGCAATTTTAAATGTATTGGATTTCTGGATTTCTGGGATTGTTCAAATTCTTCTGAATTCAAAATCGTTTGAATGTATTTACCTTTGGTTTTGTAGAAAGAGAACTCTTACGGGTGGAACTGGTTGGTATGATTCGCGTCTTAAGAGTGATAGGATTCACTCCTTAAGACTAGTATGATTCTACAATTATTCTGCATTTTTTTTGGTATGATTTTTTGTTGTATCATCGACTATTTCATCAATGAATTGTTGTATCCTTGCCTGCACTCATATAAATTATGCTTGCCTGATGAACGAGGAAGTTGTTCTGTGTAGCCTGTCTCGATCAGATGCCACCTCTCCTTCGATCGTAACAGGTTTTCCATTAGCATCGCCCAGTGATCATAGTCTCCATCTTGACTGAGTGCCTGAATCCTGGATCAAATTCTGAAAACATGTCCTTGTTTCCACACATGTGATTGGAACATCCTGAGTCAATGAACCAGGCCTCTTCTCTTCGTACCCCGTGTGCTTCTGCATAGGCCATTAGCACAGGATCTCCTCTAGCACAGCTCTCTGTTGCTTCCACATGAGACATAAGTAACAACGTCTCATCTTCTTCTATTGTGGCATAATTTGCTTCTTTCTCTGCTGATGGACACTCATACTGAAAGTGTCCGAGTTTATGACACCGAAAGCACTCCACCGTTGCTCGATTGTATGCTTGCCTGCCTCTGCCTCTGCCTCTTCCTCGATAGATACCTCGTCCCCGTCCTCCTTCATGTGAAACCTTTAGAGCATAATTTATATGAACGAGGAAGTTTCATCTACGAAAGTACATATGGCCACGTACGTCAATACTAATCATTCTAACACTCAATCTACAACTCTTATGAAGAAAGTTGAAAAACAAACAAGACAGAATTGAACCCAAATTCAATTGGAGGAGGAGGAGATCATTATCAAATCAGCTGAAAAGGTATGTTCTATCATTGGGTAATTTTGTAATTCTAATCCATTAATTTTGTAATTTTGTTCTATCAGATTTGTCAAATTGGTTTTTGGGTTTTTTTGGGTTCCAGTGACTCTGACCAATACTTTTGTATATGTATATGCCTGCTTTCGATTGTGACCAGTACTACTATATATATATGATCAAAAGTATCAACTATAGCTCCCCTTTTGTGTGATTATAATAGCAGTGTGACTTTCATAGGAGATGGTTTAAAAATAGCACAATACGTTGTAGTCAAAAAGGAGAGTATTGAAGTCAACCACAAAGATTTTGGTTAAAAATGCTCTGAGCTTGGGGAAGATGGCGTTTTTACTAAGAGTGTCGTATTTAAAGAACTTTTGCTTCATTCGAACACAAATAATATGTCGTCTTCATAGGTACCTCAATGCTTAAATGTGATTACAAAGTTTAGTATTTGAATGGATGTTTTTTACTACCATCTTTAAGTTTGTGTAGTTCTTTCTATTTGTAGGAATGTATAAGAAAATGGAGCTGAACAGAAAAAAAAGGTTTCGAAAGACATGATAATATAAAAATTGAGGAGCAAAGTCATTATCTTATTTTATTATTTTTCATTGTTGATTTGTAGTTTAAGCGACGACGGTTGACAAATAGATGACTGAGATGTAGCTGATTGGAGTAAGTGAACTTTATTGTACATAAATTTGTATAGATGCATATGTATAATAGCCTCTTTAAATACAATATGCTTTTTTTTTCGTGGCAGTATCGATAAAAATTAGTCTCATTAAACACGTCTAGCCTCTTGTGAGTTCATGTCATAAAAATTATACATATTTTAGTAGCCCAATAGATGTTTCTGTATAAATAATATGTTTTTTTTTTCAAGTCAAGAATATGGTTGTAGGCATATGCAAAATTTAATATATTTGCATGTTATAAAAGTTAGGGAACGTGTAACATTCTTTCCTCCAGTATGACACAAAATGAAGTAAAAATGAATGACTGAATATACATATGCAAAACGTATTTCATGATGAAAAATAACATAAGCACGCGCAAGCGTGGCCCTTCCGCACGCGCATCGCGCATGCAGGAATGCTAGTATTTATTATTTCACAACTCTCTTTACGTATTCTCTTATATTTTCTGTTAAATTTTTTTGATCAGGTTAGAAATTTTTTCTTGATATTTTTCAATTTATAGTTAAAAGAATAATATTATATTCGAATACCAAATCTCCAATATGACATCAATCAGCTAGAATTTGAAGGAAAAAAATATTGAACATACATAATGTTTTCAAAGTTAAGAAACTAGTAAAAGTACAATAGCATAAAAACTAGATTTTAGTCTGCAAAATAAAAACTAAAGTTGATAAAAAAAACCAAATGAATAGGTAAATAGTACATGTGATTACGACAGTAGTCGAAATTCAGGTGATGAATTTTGAAGAAGATATCTTTATTTCTTTTTTTTCGATGCGTAGTAATAGTGGAGAAAAGTTAGGTTTTAGGAAAGAGAAATTCGTTTAAATCGTATATGAACTTTTGCTCATTATAAACTTTGGTATATCAAGTTTTGAAAATATCAGAACGGTATCTCATGTTTCCATCCCGATCTAAGATTAGTATATATAGCCATTAAGATGACCAATTTACCCTTAAGTTCTCTTGTTTTCTTAGTTTTTTTTATTTGTTTTCATATTCAAGAAATATTAAAAGAGGTTTTGGAATTTGATGATTTGGGTTAACCTTTATAAACTTAAAGAAAATTGAAGATGAGAAACATACAGAAGTTCAATCATTCTTATTTTCGCTGACACTCAAAGATCTTGTTGTTGCCGTTGACATTTAAAGATTGATATGAAGAATTGATTATTAGTAAGAAGAAAATGACGATGAATTTTTTTGTCTACGTTCCTAAAAATATAAAAAGCCAAAAAAGAAAAGAAAATTGAAATATGAAAACAAAGAAGAAAAACTAAGAAAAAAAAGAAGATAATTTAAGGGTAAATTGGTCATTTTTGTTTTTGGTTTGAGGGTAAATTAGTAATCTTAATGGCTATATATACCAATCTTCGGTCGGGATGGAAACATGAGATACCAATCTGATATTTTAAAAACTTAATATACCAAAGTTTATAAGGAGCAATAGTTCATATATCATTCAGACGAATTTCTCTTTAGGAAATAGGAAGTTTTTTTTTCTTTAATAATTGATGGATATTTTTGTAATTAAACATACCTATAAAATCTGATGTGAAATATAAAATAATAATGGTGTGTATTAAGAAATTAGAGATGTTTATTTAAAATTTCTCAAATAAAAAAGAGAAATTTAATTAACACATCCCTAAATGTTAGATATACACATCTCTTTTTTTATATAAATTATGTAAGATTTTGTGAGTACGTAAAATTACCAAAAAAGACATTCATATCAAAAATAAAGAAACTTCGTTGAAATAAAATATCTTGTTTAAGACGTTCATATTAACTATTGTACTTCAAATACTTTTTAATTTTTAGTTTGAATTGAGTACCAATATTTTGACACCGCATATGAATATTATGCAATAGTTCTCAAGAATCAATTAATTTAGTTTTATACAGGATTGAACATTCAAATGCTGAAAGTTTCGTTAAGGACTTTGGTAATGTATTATCCTGTTTTGTTTTGATTTGGTAGGCTCAAGAAATCTTGAAATGAATTTGAGTAAGAGGCTCCTTGAGAAGAAAATTTGTCGAGCAAAACTGATGGTAAAAGATGTTAACAAAGAGAAATCTCTAGGAGAAGATTTTAACAAGGTGAAACCATTTAAAGAAAAAAATAAAAACTTTTTGAGAAAAATCTCAGTATTGTGAATATATATATATATATATATATATATATATATATATATATATTTTGAATAAATTAAGTAGCAGATCTAGAAAAATATGTGTAGTGAATGAGTTATGTATTTAGTGAATAAGTTGTGTATTTTAAATGAGAGTATTGTAAGAAGTTTGGGTATATATATCTAGTAAAATGTTAAAACAAAAAAGTTAATATGTTGTGTATTAAATATGAAATATATATCTAATAATTAGAGATGTGTTAATAAAAATTTAAAAAAAAAAAAGATCATTGCAACCGCAAGTCAGATCTGTAATATGTGTACACACAAATACAAAGTGAGTCGAGAGACAGAGTACCCGTTTTTTTTTGTTTTTTCGTGTGTCTAAAATAGAGTACTGCTAGAAATATCCACTTTGATGGGAAAATATTCATCAAAGAAAATGGAGCTACAAATATGTAGCAATCTGGACGAGGTCAAGCCGTCAAGAGATAAGAATGACCAAACCAATTTTCATCAAATTGTGTCAAAAATTTCTCATCTACTGAACAATAACATGACTGCTCCTATTGAGGCTATAAGCATTATTTCACCAAGAAGAAAAAGAAGAACACGAGATAACTACTCCTCAATCTTATTTTCTACTGCCACCTAAAAGGGAAAAACTCAATCTTATTTTCTACTGCAACAACCACATCTTCAATAGAAATTGGGACCAGCAGCGAGGATGTCTTCAGTCAGTTTGTTATCCTTGCCAATCTTGTAGTTTACGAAAGTCTCGAAATTGGTTTTGAACAGGCCAGCCAACTTCAAAAGAGTTTCATGATATGCTTTCTTGTCGGACCACTGCAATCCACATTAAAATTGAAACAACATCAAAAATTCAGAATAACACTAACAAGTATATTAGATAGAGAGAACATGCTAGTAACTTACAGTGTTCACTGGATCCAATATCTCTGAAGGCACTCCCTCAATCTCACTAGGGATCTCAAGTCCAAACACTTCAGTCTTCTTGTAATTTGTATTCAAGAGGCTCCCAGAGTGTATGGCATCAATGATTTTCCGGGTGTAGGATAGTTTAATGCGCTTTCCTGTTCCATAACTGAAAAGGAAAATCATATGTGCTTATTAAGCTTAACTTTCACAAAGAAATTGATTTGTAATTGTTTATATTGATTTAACTTAATTTATGATAATATCTGAATCTCCACACCTTCCACCAGACCAGCCAGTGTTAACCAACCATGCAGTTGCACCATGCTTCTGCATCTTCTCAGCGAGCATTGCTGCGTACTTAGTAGGATGCAACATTAAAAATGCAGCACCAAAGCAAGCCGAGAATGTTGCTTTTGGCTCCTTCACACCCTCTTCAGTTCCAGCAACCTAGAAATCAACATAGAGCTAGCTGCATTAGTCTCCAATATATTAACCTGTACGTCTCAGAAAATAAAAATTGGAAGACGTAGACTATCAACATTACCAGGGCAGTGTAGCCACTAATGAAATGGTACATGGTTTGTGCCAGGTTTAACTTGCTCACAGGTGGGAGTACACCAAATGCATCGCATGCCAAAAGTATCACATTCTTCGGATGAGGACCAACACATGGTATCTTTGCGTTGGGGATGTACTCAATGGGATAGGCTGCTCGAGTATTCTCTGCAACCAGAACAAATACAACATAGTTCAATTGTCTGGTCTATCTGGTCTATCTATCAACATAGGAAATAACTTGGGTGATCAGCTATTGTCACTTATAGGTGACAAACACTAATGAGAGATGGACAAGTGTCAACAATAATCATAAATAAACATGCAAAATTTCCAAAACCCTTTTGTTATGTCCTTAAATTACAACCAAACCTTTTAAAATAGACACGTGTCATATGTTTATTGGTTGTGGTCACATTAAGGTGACCAGCCCATGTCACCGAAGTCAGGTTCATCAAAATTTCCAATGAGAGATGGACAAGCGTCAACAATAATCATAAATAAACATGCAAAATTTCTAAAACCCCCTTTGTTATGTCCTTAAATTGCAACCAAGTTTTTTAAAATAGACACGTGTCTCATGTTCATTGGTTGTGGTCACATTAAGGTGATCAGCCATTATCACCGAAGTCGGGTTCATCAAAATATCCACCTATATATTTTGCATTAAAATAATTAAACAGATGGTATTTTACCTGTAATAGAATTGTCACTGTAATCCACCACTCTAGTATGCTCATCGAATGCAACATTTTCTAGCACTGCAAGATTGTTTAAATAATAATTAGTATGATGTCTTCTTGAACTCACAAGGGATTAAACAAAAAGAGATCACTGCATTCATCTTCACATTTATAGAAAATGAGAATATATAGTGTCTTAATTACCAGATCCAAACTTGATGGCATTCCAGATGCCACGCTCTTTCTCTTGAGAGAGATCAATGCACTTGGCATAGCAACCACCTTCGATATTCGATACACCGTTGTCACTCCAACAGTGCTCATCATCTCCGATTAAGTACCTATTCTGATCCGTAGATAGAGTCGTCTTTCCAGTGCCTAATGATCATTACCAAACAACATAACATTAGTAACTACTTACTGAAAGCTAATATCATATCAAGTGTTTTGTTAGAAATGGTATCGCAGTTAATAGAATCATCAAATCTCCAAATAAATAAGAAGGCATGGATGGTGTACCAGATAATCCGAAGAAAAGGGCAACATCTCCATCTTTGCCCATATTGCAGCCAGAATGTAGGGAAAGGATATGTCGTTTAGGCATAAGATAGTGCATTAAACTGAAAAGACCTTTCTTCATTTCCCCGGCATACATGGTGCCAAGGATGACCATTTCCTTTCTAGCAAGGTTGATGTTTATGCTAGCAGTGGATGTCATGCAATGAGTGTAACGATTACATGGGAACTGACCGGCATTGTATATAGTGAATTCCGGACTACCAAAATTCTCCAGCTCCTCAGCAGTTGGTCGGATACACCTATACCAACCCATACAAGTAAATTCTTTTATTATTTTTTTGAAATAATATTACTCTTATATATCCTTTACTTACATGTTGTGCATGAACAATGAATGGTAAGCCTTGGCAGAGACAATCCGCACTTTTATTCTGTTTTCCGGGTCCCAATTTATAAATTGATCGTTCACAAATACCTGCATATATAGATCAGATATTCAAGACCATTCTATTATTTTTAATTTACATTCACAAACAATTTAACTATAATAATAAGAAAGAGTTTACCTTGTCCAAAGAATTCAAGTAATTCATAGCTGTTTCTCTGTTGACCTTGAAACTTTGCTCGTCCATTTCAATGTTGGGTGAACCACTAAAAGCGAAAGCATTTGCAGTTATCAGGTATTAAATCATTTGTTTGGAGTAACACAATCAAAAAGTGGGTAAATGGGGCACTTACTTTCCCCACCAAAGCTCTTGCTCAGTTGACTCGTCCTTGACGACGCGTTTGTCTTTCGGACACCGACCAGTTTTTGCCCCAGAAAGAGTTGCCAATGCACCACTGGAAGTGATGAAAGATCCTTTCTCATGTTGTAGAGCCTGCTCATATAGCTCTGCAGCACATTCATGACCATGGCCTTGCAAGTTAGAATTTTTATGTTTACGTCACTTATTCTTTCTCTTTATATTGACAAATGTTTCCATTGTAAAAATAAATGAAATCGAGATGCGTACCTGCTGGAGTAAGGTTATGTAGAACCTTTATGAACTTTGAAACATTGTCGGTGGCGCAAATAGTTGGTGTGAAATTTGGTGTGAAATAGTTAGGTACATGCGTAAACTTGAGGTTATCGGTCTTCGTCTTGTTAGATGCAGGATCTTTTTTCACAACCTAACATAAACTTGTTGTCAGTCAAGCTATTTACTTCAAACATTAAATGATATTGTTTGATCCCCATATATACTCAATCCATCTATACATTTTTCACAAAGCCAAAACTTTTTTGCTTGGTGAAAAAAAAATTAAATATATATTCTATCACCATGAACAAGCTGATATGGTTAAATTGACAAGATTCGGTTTTGTTCAAATTGAAAAATGTACTAGCTCAATGTGTCACTTAAGATCATATGCGATAACGAAACAAGAAACTCAAAATAAAAAGCAAAACAAACCTTGCATTCCTCTTGAGCAAATTTGGTCTCACCGATAGCCATCTTGTTTGTCCTAAATGTTGTATGTAGCTAGTTAGATTTTGAGATTGGCAAAGAAAAGAGAGGGTTTTAGTCGTCTGCAACTGGAGAGATACTTGGGCACATTTTTATAGGGTAATTGTTAACAGGTCCAAGCTGACATGGACAAATGAGCGGAAGACACATGCTTGAAGAAAAATTCCATTCCGACTTGTTGAAGAAAAGTTCCAAATATTGCTAAATTTAGAAAATTTCAGATGTGATTACTGTTCTAATGGTAGGCCTAAATATTGTAAAGAAGCAAATCCCATACTAGATAACTTGCTATATTTTCTACTTATCCAAATCTTGTTCTCTTTTCCTAATTTTAGGCTTGAACGGATAATCCTTTTCTAATTATAGACTTAAGCAGAGTACTTGACTCTTTTGTTTTGTTTGGTCATGTAGCTAACTAATTATTTTACACGATGAAAGTTGGAAACAAAAGAATAGGCAGAGAATTAGCGAGCTAGCTATCATATTTTGAACAGATCGTAAACTAACTAATTATTTTAGTTTTTAGATCTGATGCCACGAGAGTATATCCACTTTGATAGCTGGTCAATATCAAGCCACATATGCATTATAGTGTTTATTGGTTTATCCACTTTGATCAATTTCCTAGTCAATATAACTTCCCGGATAATTTCCCTATTTCGTTCAAGATTTGAATCCTGATCCGCTATTGTCCTTGACCTTTCTATTATATTATTATGGCTACGGTTTTGAAGCTGTCGTCAACTGGAATTCATAGTTGGTGGATAAATTAGGGTTGGCCAATCTAAGGAATTGGTAGATGCAAAACAGGGAGCTCAAGTGAACAGCTCGGAGTTGTTCACGAGTAGGGATAGGCCGTACTAGGATTTGAACCTTAAAAGGACCGAGATATAAAACATGATATGCATCATTGATAATTATTTACAAAATTGTAGATCTAAGAAACATTTTTGTATCTCTTTATTTGTTTCTGTTGTAAATAGTTTATTTAATAGATATTATTGTAATTAGCTCAATAGAGATATTCATGTAATTTACATACTGATTATATCTTTATATAAAAGATGGTTTTCTACTCAATAATATATATATATATATATATATATATATTCTCTCATTCTCATTCTAAGTGTCGTTCCTCTTCTCTCTCAATCTCTTATATTTTATGTTTTACAACACGTTATCAGCACGAATAGTTCTAACGTGCATTATCTTGTTTTCTATTTCATGTGAAGCTCTAAAAGCAAAGGATGATCTTTCAATTTGATTCATTGAATTCGCTCTACGTACATTGACATGGAAAACTCTGAAATCGGTGATCAACCATATGAGGATCATTATTTAACCAAGTTCTTGGATTGGCTGAGTAGCTCCACAAATGGTCTTCACAGTTCTACACATAAAAGATGGAGATTATCCGTTCTTCAATGAGTAACGTTTTCTTATCTTAATTCTAATTCATATTTTCTAGCCTTGATTATATGATGAACAAACCAACTTGAAGCATGAACTCATTGCCTTTGGTTTCATATTGAAAAATCTGTCTGCGATGCATGAGCACCAAATATATTTTATTAATCTATTTGGTTAATACATATGAACATGAAATGTCATATAAGTTTTTTTTTTTTTATGAGAATTAGAAAAGGAAAATTACTACAGAGGCCAGTGGCCACCAAAATCAACTTTCGCAACTACCTAGTAGTGCAGACAAGGAGGCACATGGATCAACAAGTACATATATCAAAATTCAAGACCACCGTCAAATTCAAGTATATGCATGCATTCCAGAAGTAACGCCCATAACCATTAATTTGGTCGTTTATACTAGACGTTACATATATGGAATATTTATGCCTGAAACATTTAATAAATGAATTAATATTGCTCTTAATGGAGTTTGAATAAAATCCATTTAGAAATGTAACGTCATTTGAATAATCACGCATAGCACTGATGATGTTATTTATGTATAAATTAACATCAACATTTTGTTAGTTACTGATTTGAATTGTGTCAAATTTAAAGTCATTTAAGGGTATGTAACTAATACCAGAAGCATTTACCAAGTTACTCATACATTATGGTACAAGCATTATAGGTTAAATTATTGTGCAAATTATGATAGAAACGTTATGAATTTAATATTCAGTTTTATCAATTTGAATAATTGTCATTATAATTCATTATGCTCGAAGCATGAATTTTTGGTTTAATTACGTAATTATTATATAAACGTTATTATGCCAGTAGCATTTACCTCATTTATTACTAATACAGTAATACATAATGTAATAAGCATTAATGGGATATAAACCCATAACCGCCACATAAATGATATTTACTATTGATTTTATGTTGGATCCTAATTTAATATCAATTACGAATTAGAATCATATTCATTTCAATTTGATATTTATAAGGGTGTAATGCCTGAAGCAATTACACATTTATAACCCCATAAATTGTGCTCGAAGCATTAGGGGATTATTACATAAATGTTATGTCATAAGCATTTACCCGATTTGGTTATAAGTACGTAACGCCAGAAGCATTAATGGGTTTGGAATCCATTTTCTTGCATATAACCGCTACATAAATAATGGTGATTTATATCATATTTAATATTTATCTTATGCCGGTTACCAAAATCAAATCACGTCGGTTTTATCTCAATTAATTCTCATTCATATTATCTTTTATGTCGGTAATTATGCCAGAAGCAAGTAAGTCAATTGAAGATGCAATGAAGTTGATTTTGCACGTAACTATTGATGTTTATTGAGTATATAAAACCAATATTAATGCATATACTTTATGTCAATTAAATTGTTTCCGTTATGTTTAGTTTATTTCAATTTATTTGAAAATTACTTTCACTTTAAGTTGTGTAAGTAATGAATAATAGTAAGTGTTGATTTGTCTTATTAATGATAAATATTAAATAAGGCTGAGTCAGAAGCTCAAATCAAGCCTAAGTGATAACAACAAGCCCGAGCCAAAAGCTCAATCTAACCTGCAAAGCTAGCACATAAGCTAGTCACATGTCACTTTGAGTCCATGACAATGATTATAACTCTTCTCAAACTAGGTTCACCTAGTTGGATGCGATGTCTAGGAAAGTTCTTTTTAGGATGTGTACTTAAGTGAGCCTCGCTCCACCACCTTATCATTACTTACATGGTCGTATACAATTAGAGTTACCAAAAGGGTTGACTAATATAACATTGTATTTCTTGGTAGACCATTCTGAGCCCAGTTGGCCCGCTCTCTCTCTACGGGACCTAGAAGCATATCTCTCAGATTGTGCCCCTTAGGCTTGAAAAGTATGTAGAGGTTTATTTCTTTTGCTTTAATTAAAGTCAATTCCATTGGTCCAGCAGAATTAAACAAAAGGAAAATAATCTAATGACACTGGTGTTTCGTACCTAATCATTATGCATGTCTATAAGGCATTCCAAATTCATAATAACTGTTGTTAATATATTCACCATATTTAATATGTAATTAATTGCCCAAAGTATTTACATATAAATACGTGACATATTCACTATGCTAAATTAGTAGTGTGTAATTAATATCATCAATTGTTACATGATTATAATTTGAAAATACATGTACCTAATGAATCGGTAGTCCAAAAATGAACCGGTAGTTCAGAAATGAGCCAGTAGTTCATTCATAAATCGAATTTGTAGTTTCGATAATAACTCCCTTAAGGAACTTGAAGTTTCATTCCAAAATTTACCAGACATGATAAAATGAGTAGCTTTTATCAGGTTAATTTGTAGTCTTCAGAGGAAACAATTTGAAGTAGACATCTTCCTTGCCTAAAGCAAAACATAATTAGAGAATATTGAAATGAAAATGCTTGTTGCCCTAGAATCTAAATCAAAATTGATATGTGCTATCAATATTAAGGAACTAAGCATTTTCGTCTGGCTGACGAGGTAAAATACCTCTACGTTCCAGAAGATTGTTATCGAAAGGTAAGTTCATTGAAACTAATGTTTAAAACGTTAAAACCACCAAGTAAATGGTGTAATATCTTTGCATAACCTTCGAATGTGCGGCCAAAAGCGTACATTGAATATAATCAAATTTATTAGCTAGAAGGTAAATGATTCGAGCAAATACTAGCTATAGTATTAGTGTTTGATGCACCCAGGAAAAACATATGATGCACTGTATCCTCAACTCAATTATCACACGGGCATCACCCTCAGAATAAAGGTCTTGTTTTTAATGACACATTATGTTAAGCTGTTCGTTAAGAATATTGAATAGTAGACCATTATATGCAAAGACTAGACTATACAATATCTCTATATGCACAGAATGCAAGAGAAAATTTGTGGGCCTATCCAACCATCATACGGACCAGTTAAATATGAATGGTTTTGGTTGATGCATCAACAAAAGTAATCAGATGTCACATCACTGTCCATAAGAAAATGCTGTGTTTGCTAAACTCTCACCCATGAAATTTAGGATACACCATTCGGATTATCTTATAAAGTCTATAAGGCTACGACGCTGACGTCTAACGCTCATGTCACCCCATACTGGAATTGTACCTCAGTATGCGGGAAAATCACGTATAGCTAGCTAGCATTTAATCATATACATATTATTCTCATAATCCACTATATATGAGTATAATCACTGAAATTCTCAATTTCAGGAAATTTCCAACAACAGAAAATCATTCAGCAAAAAGCATTTAAGCACATTATTTAAAACAAAGGTCCACTCACAAATTAGGCCTAAGCCTGATGTCGGTCGGAGACCTCATCAGCTCGAGCCTCCTCGCGTCATGTTCCAAAAACATAATTAAATCCTTAATTAACACATCGACGCTTAAAGAAAATAGGCGTAATAAAAAAGGAGCTCCGCGTGCTCAACCATGCCTATCGCCCAAAATCTTTAATTCGCTACCAACCAAATAAACCTCCACAAAATCTTAACCGACATCCTCTAACACTTTCCACCTTTCTAACCTTAAATAATCACTTGGCCGGATTTTAACTTAATAATCTTCCAAAAAATACCAAACTTCAAAAATTCCTAAACCTATCCAAAACTCCTCCAAAAATTATAAAACTCATTCCAAAACACTCCTCATAAAATTCCCTACAAAAAACATTTTCCCCGGCGGCGGCCGGTGGCCAGCTTCGGCGACCTCCAATGCCCACCAAAATTTGATAGCACCTTCCTCTCAACCTCCTCTACAACTTTCCTAACTACCACAAACACCAAAACCAAGCCTAACTATGTCAATCGAACGAAAACACATAAAAAGCCCTAGAATTTCCATTACCAATTTCTCCTTACCTAGCTGGAGATGGAGGGAGCCCTTTGGAAGGATTGCTGCATGGGAGGAGGGCTTTCTTTTGAGCCAAGGATCGCCGGCTATGGCTGCTGGAGAAGGGAGTTCCGGCGACGGGAAGTTCCGGGCAGTCGGAACTTCCAAGCGGGTTTTCTTCCGACCGGCGGCACTAGAGATCCTCTTACCGATCTAGGATGAGAGCTGGGTTGGAGGCCGACCGTTTGGGACCGGCGTAGCGGCGAATGGAGGCCGGACGGTGGCGGGCTGGCGACGGGAAGTCCGGCAGCGAGATAGCTTAGTGAGAAAGAATCGGGAGGGAGGAGAGAGAAAAGAGAGAGGAGAAGAAAATTGGGCTTGGCCCAAACCGGACCAACACCACCAAATATACCCATTCCAAAATTCAACACCTCAAAAATAATACCCCAATAAAAATTACCTTTTACTAGCAAAAACTACCATTTTTACCGTCGTCACTTTTCCTTCTTTCGAATAAATCTTTCAAAATAATCGTCCCCTAACACCACTCTGAGGACCAATTAAATTAAACACTTACTGATGAAGACGGTAAAATTCTTATTACCACCGTGTTAGTAATTAAGGTAAAAATTAAGGGTCGGGACGTGACATTCACACCCAAGATGGTCTCGCAGGTAGAACCTTGGTAATGTGCACCAAGCTTCTAGTGTTTGCTTTGGGCTATGCAATCTTGCATGCAGCCATGTCGGTTCGGTTGAGGCCCACTGATACCCATCTTACTTTGTGTTACAGTTGGTGACTGGCTCCGAACCTGGTGTTTTGCACTTACATAGATTTAGGTGTGCAGTTCCTGTGCCAATTGTGCTGCCACAACGTACAAAATTGGGTCCTCAACAACAGATGGACATATATGTCGATTATGAACTATATCCATTATGTGCTTCTTAGAGCCCTTGTGAGGAGATCTCTATACCGCTAGATTTGTGGTCGTCACTTTAATGAGACAGTTTTCCCGCAGTTAGGGGGAGATAAGAACATCACTATTCTTGATGAACGACATGTAGAATGTCTCATCTTGATCCCCAAACCGCACATGTGATATTGCAGTGCAAAGAAGACACTTCATTAGATCTAGTTAAAGTGACGAGATCATATATACCTGCTGCAAACCTGCAAGGATAAACATCCCCGTAGGACATATCATCCTAGTTGGACGAGGTACAACCATGGCGGCTAACCAGTCATATGTGCCCAGAAGCAAGGTAGACCATTAGGTTTGAACGATTCTTATCCCTAGAAGAGGGTAAACTTGGCACAAATGAATATTCTTGTCATCACAATCTCAAACCAATTCAACTTATGAGATTAATCCGGATTATGGGTTCGTCCTATAAGAGATGAAGTTGGGGGACGCTCCAACATGTAAACCCACTCCCGAGAATAGAAAATCTCGGTAAATTTAGTGAGATATTGAATCAGAATGAGATGTCATCGATGATATATTTATATTTGCGGTGGCCACCGAAATTATAATAAGCGATGATGTCGAACCTTGCTTTGTTGATAGATCTCAACGAATAGACGACTGGCTAAAAAGGAAAGAAACAATCCAGGTCAAATCAGATTCCTTAACTAAAAGAAAGATGTTATGAGTCTGTTGTTCCCACACCTACCCATGTTAAACCTATATTGTTTAGATGGGTATTTGTAAGGAAGCGTAATGAGAAAAACAAGATTGTGATATAAGTCTTGTTTACTGGTGCAAGGATTTTCTCAATGCCCTGTGATTGATTACGAAGAGAAGTACTTTCCCGTAATGGACATTATAACATTCCACTACCTTATCAGTTTGGTAGTTTCCGAATAACTGAATAAGCAGCCTATGAATGTGGTAACAACTTATCTCTATAGAGATCTGAATATAGAGATATACATGAAGTTTCCTAAAGGACTTCTGTTACCCAATGCAAATAGTTCTAGACCACAGAACATGCTCTCCAATTGCTAAAGTAGTTCGCTTTAGGGGTTCAAATAATCAAGACGGAGTTGGTATAACCGTCTAAGTGAATATTTACTTAGGATGGGATATATGAACAATGAACTATGCCCATGCATGTTTATTAAGAAAACAAACTTCGGGTTTGCAATTTGTGGTGATATACGTCAATAGCATGAATTTGATTGATACTCTTGAAGAGACCAAGAAAACCACAAAACACCTGAAGTCGGAGTTTGAGATGAAAGACTTTTGGAGACCAAATCATTTTCTCGACCTGGAGTCGTGTAAAGTACAAATAGAATTTTGGTCCATCAATCAAATTACATCTAGAAGATTTTAAGATGTTTTAATGAGGATAAAGCAAAGTCTTCAAACTCACTCATAATCGTCTAAAATCTAGTGAGACTCGTATCATCATGCAAATGATAACGAATAGATATTGGGACCAGAAGACTCATATCTAAGTACAATAGGCACATTATTGTACTTGGCTAAATGTCATAGATCGGACATCTCACCCAATGTGAATTTGTTAGCTAGATATAACTATGCGCCTACACGCCGCCTTCGAAAATGACATAAAAAACAATTTCGTTACTTTAAATGTATGACGGAAAATGGCTCATTCTATCCCTAGGCATCATGGAATGGATCAACCGCCTATGATCCTTGGAATGATGTTTTCCTTGTTAAAAATGGTGACATGAGTTATGTAAACCGACACAAGGCTTATTCCCGACTAGTTATGTCTTTATTATAGGGAATACAATAATCTTAGAGGTATATGAAACAAAAACATCTTTAAGTCATGTTGACTATTAAGTTATTCAAGAAGCATGATCAATGTAGCAGTTTTATCTAGTGTGTAGTTTTAAGGAGGAGTCAATATTATGGGGAGTATCCTGCTGAAGCATACTCTTGACCATTGTGTACTCTTTTCTTCTTCGTCCAAGGTTATTTTGTCCTACTGGGTTTTGTTAACTGACAAAATTTTAACGAGGCACACATTAAATTGGTCACCCTACTCATACTTCATCTTGAAGATGTCTTTATTTGAAATATATGCAATTGCTCATCTTTTCCCTTCGACCACGGGTTTGTCCCACTGAGTTTACCGGACAAGGTTTTGGTATAGCAACTATTATGCATCTATGTCCTATTGACTCACATTTTATGATCCAGACTAAAACCGCTTCACTGAAATCAAGGGTTATGACTACCACCGCTATGTGTGCGTTGTACTATTTTCTCCTTTGATCAGGATTGTTTTTGTCCCATAGGGTTTTTTTTACCTGGCAAGGTTTTGACGAGGCAACACTGGAGCACATATCAGAGGAAGCTAATAACAAAGAATACCTAAGGGGGAGTGTTATAAATAGTTTATTTAATGGGCATTCTTGTAATTAGCTCAATAGGGATATTCATGTAATTTACATACTGATTACATCTCTATATAAGAGATGGTTCTCCACTAAATAATATATAGATATTTTTTCATTCTCATTCTAAGTGTTGTTCCTCTTCTTTCTCAATTTCTTATATTTTATGTTTTACAACAGTTCCTTAGTTGTAATTGTTATTGTCATTGATCAAAGGGGTTCAGTGAATGAATAACACTAAATTACAACAATTGTATGAGGTTTATATGAGAAATTTTATTCACACATGTCAAATTTCTTAATGCACACTTCTATTTTTTATAAATTTTTTTAATACAATTTTACCCTTTTCATGAAGATGAACAAAAAAAACAAATTTCAATTTTAATGCTAAGCTTTTAATGAACTATACATATTTACTACTCTGAGAATCGGTAGTCTGCAAGCTTATAGTGATATCAAATTTTCATACTATTTCGACTTAATGAAAGTTTGGAGGTTATTTGAGTGAGAAAACCAGTAAAAAAAATGCAATCAATTTGTCTCCCTTGATTTTTTGTTAAAATTCATTTGCTTACCAATTGATTTTAGTTAAAAAATTGATAGTATTAATCATAGAGATGAGAAAATAGAGTGATAGATTACAGAGCAGAAATTTGCTTTGAGTCGATTTTGAATGAAGAAAGAAGATGATGGCTTAAAGAGTGTGTATAAATAAAATAAAGAGGGCATAAGAGAAAGTTTGGGGGAAAAAATTAGATAAAAAAATAGAGATGTGTATTAAGTATATAAAGGTGTGTGAATAAAATTTCTCGATTTATATAGTGACCAAGCAAAGATAGGGGTGGGCATAAAAAACTGTAATCCCGACCTCATCCCAAACCCGTCCTAAAATTTATCGTGACGGGACGAGATTTAAATCTCAAAACGTCAAGGCTGTCCCGTCCGGTTTCTATATAACGGGACAGATAATTCAAGTCTCGTTTAGGCCCATCATGTCCCGACTATTTTAATGATTGATTTTTTATTGACTAAGATGTAATTTAAGTTTTTCATTTAAGTGTTTTGATCTTATTTGTGTGGTCAAGGATGCCTATGAGGCAGCAAAAGACTCTCATGGTGTTTGCATTCTGACTGAATGGGATGAGTTTAAGACTCTTGATTACCAGAAGATATATGAAGGTATGCAGAAACCGGCATTCATATTTGATGGAAGGAACATGATTGATGCTAGTAAATTGTGTGACATTGGTTTCATTGTTTACTCAATTGGCAAGCCCCTAGATGCATGGTTGAATGACATGCTTGCTATTGCATAAAAATAATGAGGAGTTCAAGTGCTTTCAAGGCCGAAGATTCACAGTTAGTTTGATTCTTTTCTATAATTTTTATGGATTTTTGTTCTTTCTCATATATTGGTCCAGAATATTCGGTATAATTTTTGTTTACGTCACATGCCTTTGTTTTGCCTGGCATGAAATTATTATACCCTTGTTTTGTTACTTTTCTATCACAAAGGATTGTTAATTGCTTATAATATGTTTTTATTTTTCTATGAAAAAAAAATGTGTTTTGATCTTAGCTATTTGTTTATTTAAGTTACTAGGTTGTCTTTAATTTAATAACAGTGATGTTTAATACTCTAATTTGTTAATAGTTGTAGACTCTTATTACACCCTAGTAGTGATGACATGTTTAGAGAAAGTAAGTATACATCGTGTTGTACTTATAAATATGTTACAAGTATTTATTAATACATAATAGAGTAGATAGCACTATAAAACTATAAAACTTCTTTTTTTGCTTACAAGTATATTTTCAACTTTTTTTATCCGAAACTAGGCTCGTCCCGTCTTGTCACATCCCGTTCCAACCGAGATAGAGCCCGGATGAGATGAAATCTAAGAAATGTAAAGCCTGTCCCGTCTCGATTTCAATGTCCGGGACGGGCCGTGAGATTAGCTTAATCTCATCTCAACTCATCCCGTCTCATACTCAGCCTTAAGTGAAGATATAAAACAGTTAGGGGTAACCGGACCCTACATGGGCCACTGCTAGGAGGACGAGCTATTTAACGTGGTGCAAAAGGCCCACACCTCCTTGTTTGGAAGTCAAAAGACGGCTGGAAGTGGAAGTGCTAGTAGTTGTGTGCCTGAAGCCATATCTGCGCAGTTAATAGAGAAAGCAATTAAGGTGCTTATGCTTGCACATGATATCTATATATGCTGAATTTCGATTGTTTGTATAGAAGAAAACATGATACAACCTTGTCTGTTAGTAAAAAATCTCCTATTTTCTTAACATTCAACTAGGTATCTGTTTGTGGTCATACTCCAAAACCCCAAATAGTCTTGTTTTTTTTTTCTTCACACACGCACACAGATATCATGTTTGATACATCCAATCCATCCCAAGCGTTACAAGCTGTAGTCATAACAAACACCTGTACCCAATTAATTTAAGGATCTCAAAACGATAAAATGTACGTAATAAGCTGATTACTAAAACCACCCTCAAAAAGTAGATAGGAAACGGAGGGAAGGTCGGTATAATATTACCTGACTTGGTTTATTCATCAGAATCTGATTCTAAATGAGATCTAATGCTCTCATGTATGTAGCGATACTTGGCCGGGCTATCCCACCAAGTTGGGGTACTGATTATGGCCTTCTCCAACCAGTACTTATCATACACCTTTTTCTCAGTCAGCTTCTGGTAGAACCTTCCCCATTCATACATGGCACGTCTTAGGCGAACACTCTCAGACCCTGAAAAAAGATACTTGAGGTAGTCCTTTGCTAGCCGAGTCCACTCCTCGCCATCGATGATGTAAACATACTGCAACACAAGCATTCAACTAAAGCATATCAAAACATAACATTGATGAAACTAAAGCAACAGATACGTGGTAATTACAAAATCATGTCAGTAACCAAACTCTTCTCAGCTAGGTGGGGAAGAATATTGGCCAACCTAAATATCAATCTCATCTACGCAGCACCAAGTGATACTCTATCTGGTGTTGGCTATTGAGCTGTGTGCAGTGTATGAGCCTTATCCTACATCTCACCCTATAAGAAAACAACAAGCTTCTATGAATTGCTATGGAGTGTGGGATTATTACCAGAAATATAAATCCAATGGTTGCTAGAATCACTTGCAATGTTTCATCAATGATTCCTGCAAAGCCTTCATCTTCTGATCCACCAGATGGATCAGCGCCGCCACCGCCTCTGTTGCCGCCGCCACCACTACCACCACCATGTGTACCACTGTCTTTGTCTTCATAGAATTCATTCTTTTCTATCTGCTGACGTAATACATCCTCTATTGAACTTTCCTTCTTCAAATTACCCATTGCTTTCTCCAGAGATTTCCAGGGAGAACCCTGGATGCATTAAGATATGCAGTGAGAATATGTTACTGACATGAACAGGCTTAGAAATACCATTACAAATATCAAGGAGTATACATCTTCACAACTCATATCAAGTAGTAGGGAAACGTCTCCAAATAGATCATAAACAAAATCACTAAGCCCTCAAAAGCCCTGTACTAGATTACTGTATGTACTTTGATGAAAAAAATAAAAAAAAACCTTGAAAAATAATGCACAAATATCATATTAGTTCATAATGTCATGTGCCAAGGGGTGAAGGGATAGTATAGGCTGAAAAAAAAGAAAATAATTAAAATAGCACGTATATAGTCAAACCATATATTATTTAAATACTTTGCACGGGCTTATAGAAAATGCCCTACCTCGTTGTCACTTCCATTTTTTCCTTTTCCACCCAATAAGCAGACAGGTAATGAGTGTTGGGACGTAGATGCCTCCCTGCATCGGTTGTTCTTCAATACAGTCATGCACCGTTGCTGAACTGAGGCCTTACAGGTTGCTACCAGAGGATTTCTAAGAACATGTTTAGCACGGATTGGTAAAATACATGGCTTAGTAGGCAGACGAAGAGATATAGAGTTGTGTCTGAGACATATGCTAGGATTGCATGAACTAATCTGCACAATGCTCATCCTCAAGAAATTTCTCAGCTTCCTTGTAAATGTCACATGAAGATCAAAAATCCTACAAAACCATTTTCCAAATGCCATCAAACAATTACCCAGGAAACTACGCAAGCAATAAGCTAGATGAATAGAATGAAGTTTAAAGCTCAAACATGTGACTAATAACTTTTTTCTTTTCCTTTTTTGGTCTGGAAAAAAAAAGTGCTCTTTCATATAACCAATTCAAAAGCTATGGAAATAAAACTAAACAATGCCTGGATCAGTTTCATGAGCAAAATGAAGTGAAAAAAGAAAAAAAGAAAAAAAACATTACTACAGAGTTGAATAGAAAACTGAGTGAATTTCTGCCCAGGTATTCAACTATGTAAACACAGATCCTTAACAAAGAAGAGATATCCCTCTTCTCCTCATCCAAACACATTTCGCAGCACAAATACTTCAATAACTATTTTAAAGTTAATTTCACAGCTAAGTAATGATGTTGGTTAAAACAAGTTCCTCGGAAATAGAAATTTTGCATCGACTAATTTGAGGAAACAATGGACGAATTTGGCGTTGGTGTGTATTTGCTTCACCAATGTATGACAATAACAGATTCAATTCATGATTAAAACCAAAGAAGCAAATGAGAGAGAGAGAGGCGGTGGCTGACCAGTGCGGCTGGACCAGTGACGGTGGCGCTGAGAGAGATGGAGAAGCGAATTTGTATTCTCTTTGGAAAGCTCGACACTCCAAAAGGGTTTTGCAGCAGAATAGAGATGAAAGACGATGAGAAGACAAGCCAAGCAGAGCAGATAAATTTTGTATCTGGGCCTCCTCCTGATATGGGCTCTAGTTTGGGCATGCTTGGTAAGCCTAGCAATCTGAAAAAGAACAAATTTATTTTTTTCTTTCTGAACCGAACCTCTTTTGAAAATTTTATTCCCACGTACCGAATTTCTAATGCACACCCCTATTTTTTTTTTACTCTTTTTCAATAAAATTTTACCTCTTTCCTCTTTTGATGAAGATGAAAAAAAATAAAATAATAAACAGACTAAACAAGAATAAAATGTGAAGACAACGAGAGATAGTAAAGAGAATAGAGAATTTTTATCTTATTTATTAATGGGAGACTCTTTATATAGGGAAATTACAATGTATTAATATGGTAATGATAATGAATACATAGTCATATTCTATCTACATATCCTGATGACATAAAGCCAAGGCACACACGTGGAATATCCTAGAACACTTCTCTTTGTGCCCCGCACTGCTATGTCGGTGGTGTTGATATGTCGCCTCGTCAAAAACCTCATTAAATAATAAAAATCTTGTAGGAGAAACTAAACCTTGATGGTAGAAGAAAAAGAGTACAACATACTCTTCACATTTGATAGTAACATGTATGTATTAAACTCCCTCTAAAGTCTGCAACTTCCCTTGATGTTTACATCAAACATAAGGCTCTTCCAGATTTTTATTAATCACGGAAGTTTCGATAACTTAGCATATCAATGCTGTTTAACATGTCTTCAAATGTGGCATGGGGCAATGATTATCTGAAACATGTCGTATTGTCCTCAATTATGATCTTTTACACTTAGATCTTGAGGTGAAGGCTGCTTGAGAACTCAAAATATAAGTTCACACAGAAAATCATATTCTCAAACAACATGACCTTCGGGTACTAAAAAAGCCGTTACTTTCTCTAGGAAATACATATGGACGATCCGTAAACGGTTTTTGGAAAGTAGACATCCGTACCTTTCCAACCGTATATTACATACGTTTTGGTTCGTCTTGAGCTGTTCAGAAAATGTTGTCAAAATCGACGGATCAGAAAACACAGATTTTCTGATTTCGCTTTTGATGCATATTTCTTCATGCATAGCTAATGATGGCTTGGATAACAACCATGCCATATTCTATGTAGGGATTGAATAATCCCAAATACCATTAAGATGTCCTTATGCCATTCATTTGACGTTACATGGGCGTAGAGCTATTCTTAGATTTACAATTTTCATAGCAAATGAGAGGCTAAGCGTTTCGTATTATGCTAAGTACATTGATGCGTCTTATCATACTTTGATATGAACTCTATCTCTCTACATATATTTGTCATCTTTTTTAGACAAAACAACGGATCTCTCACTTATACTAAATAGCAAATGTTTGACAATTTTTTTTTCACCTTCTCACTTAGACTAGTCTATCATAAAACAAGTTTCTACTAATTACTGTAAAGGTAGCAAAGTTAAGAACAAAGAATATTATGGTAAATAGCAAAATAAAAGTCCAAATAAATAAAATAAATAGATATTAAATAAAAGTAGAAAACTACATATTAGTTACTAACCAAATTTCAGTTTACAAATATATTTTTTAGATTTTTACACATTTTCTCACACATTTAAGGATAAAAATTAACAAATAAGGACAACTTAATATCCACATATCATCTGTCACTACATATTCTATTGGTATTGTCGATAGAATGTGCTACTACCGCTAGAAAGGTGTTTCTACCGCTAGAACAGTGCTACTGCCGCTAGAACATTGCTACTGTTGGTATTATTGCAATTTTTTTTGGCAATTCTTTGATGCTAGCGCGCTATTACTGCCAACTCTGATGCTAGCTCGCTGCTACTGTCGACTTAACGCGATGCTACTGCCAACTCTGATGCTAGCACATTGCTACTGTCAAAACTGCTATTGTTGATTCCTAAGCATAATTACACCAACCCAACCACAATCCTAATCCTAAAACCACAATTACCACCACCAACAGTGCTCACACCACTCCCCTAACTTCATTCCTATAGAGCACACAAATTCCAAAGAAAACAAGCAAATCATAAATGCAATTTCCAAATCTAATTTTACCAAGGCAATTTCCAAATCATAAACAACAGTGCTCACAACTTCGCCTTCCTCACGTTGAGTTTACATGCACTTTCAAATCAAAATCGGAAACACAAAAGCCAAAACCATCTTCTAATGTAACCTATCCCTCCACTTCGACGAGCCTGAACCCCCCCCCCCCCCCTTCAACTCCGTTAAGGCCTTCGCCCCCGCCACCTTCCCTAACCTCGACCCGGGTTTTGACTTCCTCGGATGTGCCGTCGACGACCTCGGTGACTTTGTCTCCCTCAACGTCGACTTCCAAGTCCTCCCTAACTAGATCGCCATCTCCGAGATCTCTAGCGATTGATATTGTCGCCATCGACATCATGAAGATGCTTGACATCTGCAATGTCGGCATCTCCATCTCTCTAGTGCCGCTAGCGCAACCATTGCAGGAGGAGAGAGAGAGAGAGAGAGAGAGAGAGATCTGATTCTTTTTTTTTTGGAAATGAGAGATCTAATTCTCGGAGAAGAGTGAAGAGAGAAGGGGAGTTGCATGTGGTGTAAATTTTTAATAAGCTAATCAGTTTTGGAAATTTCAGATTAAATTTCAAGTGAGGCCTAGTACTATGAATTAAGGGTGGGCAATTTGCATCGAAAATGTGATTACCGACCCAAATCGTATCGAAAAAAATAATTTGGTAACTGCACTGAAATAAAACGATGTCATTTTATGGTCACACAGCACTGAACCGTATAAAAACGGTTCGGTTGTAGCTTGAGATTATAATTCGACCGATTTAAACCGAACTGCACTGTCACACCTTAGAATTTTTTTTTTGAGGTGTAACTCATATTCCAAATATGAAATTTTTTTCCATAAATAGAATATGAAAGAAATTGAAAAAAAACGCATTGATACTTAACTGAATGATCACTCTTTATTTCCAAGTAGTTCATAAAGTAACTTACAAAGATAGACTAATGAAAGTCTACATTTCATTCTAAGGAAAGCAAACAACAAACATATTTCACATGAAACTAAAACATTCTTGTAAGGAATCAACTTTAGACAATTTGTTCCTCACCTGCAAAATATTTAGAGGGGTGGGCTTAAATAGCCCAATAAGAGGCAAGACCTCTTCAAACAATACAAATCAGAATACAATATATATATATATATATATGTGTGTGTGTGTGTATGATCTGCTCCATATAGTTCATATAGCAAAATACACTAAGCCTACATGTCTCATACCATGTATTTTACCACAAGGGTGACTTGAAGTATCTATTTATATGAACTATCTCTCTCTAACTCCTTTTGCTAGTCATCTTGTTCATTCCCATTTCACTGATTTCAAATTACCCTTTCCATAACTCATACTACTTGCGCATCAACATGAGCATACCTAAGATATGGTTTCAGCTGAAGATATGGACTCAACTATACAAAAGTTTTATTACTCCATTATCCCAAGTGTGTTATGCATAATACTAACACTTCCCTTATGTTTTATCTGGAGACAACATCTTTATGAATTTAAACAAACCATATCAGTAAATTAGCAGTAAGAAAACAAACAATTCATACAAACAAACAATCCATATAACCACATATAAGGCAAGCATAGAGGTTTCCCAAGTTTCCTCCTACCTTTGCCTGATTTCACTTCAAGTATCAAGCTCTTAATAAAAGATACAATCATTAGTTTAAACATTCTTATAAGGCTAAGCTAAAATGCTGAAACAATATATAAAGTACCAACACAGTTTTTAACATAACAAGCTTTTTCTAAACCAGTTACAAACTGACTGAAAACTGTACAAAACCGTTCATAATTTGACTTCAAGGTCTTCTAGTAACTTGTAGCAGACAAACCAAAGAAACTCTGAGAGTTGGAAACACCTTAAAACGATTTTTATTGAATTAGTTATGAATTTTCAAATTTCGGCTACAGTTTTAAGATTTTCTGAAAATTTTCTGCTAACAGCCTATTTAAAGTATTTGAAAGCAAAAACAAACAAACTATATGGTACAAAACTTCTAATAACTAAACATAAATACTCCAATGTTTTAACATACAGAAAGCACATGAAACATTCAATGAAAAATGCTGACATTAAATGACACAAAGACAACTACAAAGAAGCAACATGCATGTAAATCATAAACTTCTAATCTTTCAACTGACTTTAAGCAACCCAAATCTTTGATCTCTAATTTCAAATTGAGAAACAAATAACATGTATAAGAACCTTATAATCTAATCTATATATCTATATAATATTATACCAAAAAGAGTAAGAATCATAGGCAAACAGTGAGACTAAAAGCAAAGGAACAAAATCAGAAAATATATGCCTAACTTCCTGACCAGCAGACCTTTTTGTCTAAAAATAGTATAGCTCGGCTAAGAATTTCAGGTTGGTCTCTTCATAACAATTGTAAAAGACAACCTAAAAATCAATCAGGAACTGGAATCGCACAAATTTTTTTTCCCTGTATTTACTTATGATTTTTCGAAATTTAAATACAATAGAGAAAAAACTGTTGATGTATGTATGTTTCAAGTTTGAAGGGAAGTGTTTAAGACCTGAAATCCTAACAACAACAACAACATCATCATCATCATAAACTTGATTCTCTACTTGCTAATAACATAAAAGAACTGATTTGGCTAACAAAGAAATCAAATCAAAGATAGCCAAAACAAAAAGATTAGTAATCCTACTTGCGATAGAATGCAACAACAACAAAATCAATTCTTAATAGCAACTATTCCAATCAAATAAACAGTCATACAAAAATTCCAACATGAATTCAAAATCTAGTTTCACAAACTAAGAACATATAAACAAACCAATTGGTTAGAATGTAAAAAGAATCACATCTGACACCAATGTCTCCCTCTAAGTATAAATAGCTGCTAAAAACCTATCTCAAAATGCAGAATGTTCTACTTATTTATAGGATCTAAAAAGGGGATAAAACTTGGCGCCCAAGAGAAGAACACAAGAAGCAAAATTGGATTGTTCAATCAAAATTTTACCCGTTTAGGTACTAGGCTAGACCCATAGGGTTCTAGCTCCTACTACATAGCTTCAAGGAGTCATCAACTGGTCTCCAGGCAACTGACACGTCCTGCTTAAAGAGGTCAGCTACTCTTGTTTAAGCTTTTCTAGGTCGGTTTCTGGGTTTCAAGGTGGTTGAACAAGATTTCGGATGGGACTGATCATGGTTCTGAATTGAGAAACATCTGGTGGAGGAGAAAGTCGGTAAAGAAGAAGGACAAGCTTCTGAGTTTAAGTATCGTGTTTTCTGTCTATCCATATGCGACAACACTTTCTAAACAATGCTTTAGTTTGGCTCAGGTTTTGGGTTAATTGATATTGAGCCAGGTTTTGGTTTATGGGCTAAAAACTCTCCTAGAAAAATAGAAATAATCTAAACAACTAATCATGTATTAATATATAAATATATACACACACACAAAAGTTTAAAACCAACAATGTAGAAAATTAGTTTAGATATTAATATTATTTCTTTAAAATTATAAGTCGTCACACACACATAATTACATTTTTTTATTTTTTTATTTTTCCATTGATGGAATTTGGTTTGTAATATATAAAAAAATTTATGTTGAAGTTTGTAGTTTGCAAGTTGTATTTGCATGATAGTTGATAATACTTGATATATGTTGATTTATTAAGTGATCAAATATGGTGTTTTTGTTAGATATTTGATATTTGGATGAATTTGTAGACTTGTATGGACTCTAAATGCATTCAAAATTTGTTCATGCCTTATAGAAATTGTTAAGCAAAAATTTAGACATCCCTCATTTGTTGAAATAAATAAATCGGTCCACACCGAAACCGACTCGCACCGCACTGAAAAATTGTGTAACCGAATTATTTTAAAACCGAAAAAAGCGGTTTGGTTACGGTTTGAAATATTATAAAACTCAAAAAAACGGTTCGGTTGTAGTTTGAGTCTCAAACAGATCTGGACCGAACTGCGCCCACCCATATTATGAAATATGAACTAAGAACGCTCTAAGCTCATGTCCTAATTTATCTAAGAAATATTAGAAGTGAGTTTTTTGTGTTTTTAAATGTGGTGTTACTATGTAATTTTTTTCTGATAAAAAAA
The DNA here is from genome assembly GCA_034370585.1 of Fragaria x ananassa. NCBI lineage: Eukaryota > Viridiplantae > Streptophyta > Magnoliopsida > Rosales > Rosaceae > Fragaria > Fragaria x ananassa. The sequence goes on from CP139760.1 coordinate 8,734,149, forward strand.
AGAGATTTTTTTTTTCTTTTTCTTTTTTTCGATCGTAAAAGAGAGAAAAGTTGATAGTGGCTTCTCTATTATTAAGGCAAGTTTACCCCACCAGTTCAACAAACCCTCAAAGCCAGTTGAATTAGCACTTCACGCCGCAGTCCCCAATTTGCTGCAGCCACGGCGGCGGATACACCCACTCGTCATCGGCCGAACAAAAACTCACTCTCAACTCGTACGACTCGTAAATCGTCCCCAGGCTCGGCAGCTCAACTATCTCGCTCAACGAGGACGTGCTGGACAGTGCATAGGGAGAGAGAGAGAAAGTAGAAGAGACCTGCGTCAAGTCGCAGCTTGTTGTAGAGAGAAGAGAATCAAACTGTGGGGAATGGACAAGGAGTTGGAATGGAGTTACGAAATCGGGCGAACAGCGGAGTTCATTGAGAGCAATAAGTTGAGGAGAGTGGCTTTGCAGTTCCCCGATGAGCTTCTCAAGGATTCCTTCAGGGTTGTCACTGCTCTGCGGGCCTCACTCAGCGAGCAAGTGGGCTTGTTCCTTATGGCCGACACGGCCTACGGTAGTTGCTGTGTGGACGTGGTTGGAGCATCCCATGTCGACGCCGATTGCGTTGTTCACTACGGCCACACCTGCCTCAGTCCGACAACAAAGCTTCCAGCATTGTTTGTTTTTGGGAAGGCTTCCATCACTGTATCCCATTGCGTAATCAATCTTCTACATTATGCTCAGCCCACTGGAAAGCCTGTTCTGGTATGATTATCGACTGTTTGGTAACAGTGATACATAGCAATCATTTAGGTGCATACAAAGAAACCAATTATACCTGCAAATTTAGGACTAATGGAAACAATTAGAGTAAGGATTTTCATTTATAGGAGCATGATTCGACTCCACAATGGTTTCGTTTCATTTTGGATTATTATTATTATTATTTTAAATATTTTCAATTCTCGAAAACAGGTAGTGAAACAAAATAATCAAGGAAACAGATGAAATGTAGTTGGACCCCATGCCAGGAGTTTAGTTCATTTTTGGATCAAGATGGATAGTTCTCATTATTTGATCTTCCTTTCCGCTACACTAAACATTATTCTCTACTTATCGTCATCAAGGTGCTTAATATTTATTTGTGGATAATCTGCAAGATACCGACTCTTTCTTATTTGGGTTAAAGCGACCAATCTGACTTTCAATAAATCTGTAGGTTCTTTTTGGATTGGATTATGCACATTCCATACAGCAAATAAGAGAATCTGTCATGGCAGCAGGGGGACGCGACTACAAGCGACAAGTTCAATTTGCTGATGTAATGTGTTCAGTTATGAATCCATTGAGCGATCCTCAAGTTTCCAATGACATAGCAGCTGATGGCGTTACTAGTAGCAACAGTTTTGGGACAGTATCCGGGAATGTTTATAGAATTGGAGGCTTGGTCTGGGAATTACCTGAGGGAAGCAAGATGGAAGATTACTTGCTTTTCTGGATCGGTTCCAATAACTCAGCCTTTGCAAATATTGTTTTAACATATAGTGGCTGTGAAATAGGTAAATAATCTACTTATCTTTATGCAATTCACATTGTGTACGAGTATGTGTTTGCAACTTCATTTTATAACCCACTCTTAGATTTTGTTGTGGAGACATATATCACATATTGGTGATTTATGGATGTGCATTTAGCCTATTCATCAGTGTATTTCATTTCCGCACACATTCAAGAGGACTGTTTTTTAGTGCATATATGATGTTTGCATTACTGAACATAAATCTGTAATGCACACTCATTTTGTTCCCTTCCATCTAGGCAAGCAACTGTTAGTGTACCCTTCTTTTCTTTATTATGTACTGAATCAGATATTCCAGCAAATTATGTGCCACTATTCCAAATGTAACCAAATCTCCCGCCACTCTGTTACAATTGGGACATGAACTCAAGCTACGAACTGAGGGCTGGAGCTAACAAAATAATTAATTTTGATACAAAAAGTGCTGTACTATGGTGTTATAAATCAATGTTTGAATGGTTACAGATAAAAGTTTTTATTTACAAGTTAGTATTACAGATGTGAACTCTCATTTAGCTTCGAGTTATGAAATTTGTTATGCTGCTTTTACTGATTTTCTTCCCATTTTACTATATTTTGTTTTAATTTTGGTCATTTTGCTTTTAGTCAGATATGATGCGTCAGAGTGCAGTGTGGTGACTGATCTGTCTCAACAAAGAAGAATTCTTAAGCGCAGGTAGAGTCTTTGTTTTAATTTTTCTTTCGGTAATATGGTGCAATGACGCGAAATGAATCTACAACGGAAACAACTTTAGTGGGTTGATGAGGGCTGTCTTGTCCCTTGTGTCATATTCACAGCGTTTAGGTTGATGAGGACTGCCTTCCCTTGTGTGATGTTCACAGGGTTTAGGTTTCTAAAATTGGAAAAATAAAAGTGGAATTGATAAGGAATGAGTAAGTGTTGAGATGTAGGTTTTCAGTGTTATGTTTACAGTGTTTATGTTTCTTAAATTTCAAAAACAAAAGTGGAATTGAAAAGAAATGACTGCATAGTGGTTTTCAGCTTTGGTCCTATGACCTCTATTCCCCTGCTCTTAGAAGATATAATAAGGGATGTGAAATCCACACCTCAAATTGAAATCCACACCCTTTTTCCTTTTTTGGTTAACACATTCACAAAATGACAAAGTTAAGTCACTAAAAGACAAAATTTAAGTTACCAAAAAAGGAAAAAGGGTGTGTGGATTTCACAACCCTAACTTTATCTTGACATGAAATACTATTTGTTCTTTTTACAACGTCTTCTTTTCATGCTCTGCTTTCCTTTTATAAAATTTATTGTTTGAGTAATTCTGCAGATATTACCTAATGGAGAAGGCAAAGGATGCTAACATTGTTGCAATCTTAGTAGGAACCCTTGGTGTAGGTATGTCATTATGAGCATCTTGGATCTGTTTTGTGATAATGTACCGTGTTGGACACTTTGACTTGAGCAGTCAGTTTGTATTAGATCTTAGAAAGCATCACTTGCTAAAAGAGATCCTCCATCTAAATGTTATGCAACTGTTTTTTTTTTTTTTTGAAGACGGGTAAATCCCGTTAATGTTATGCAACTGTTATGAAACAAGAAGTTGTGAAGCAGACAATTTTTTTGAACTGTTCATTGTGATGTTGTTCATCACTAGTTTTTCAATTCTTCGTGGGACTACTTTAAGATAGCGGTTGCCTATGTTTTTATTTGATGATGTCAATATTAAATAACAAGATCCTAAAGTCATAGGAAAGGTTATATGATTCTTGGTTTCATTAAACATTTCTACTTTCTAGTACTCTTTTACTTTGTGTTTCTTTGCCTTCCAATTATAACCTGCAAAGAAAATAGATCAAAAGCTTTACTTTTACTACAAAGGAAAGAACAGAATTTATTGTCTTAAGTACATTTTGATACTCCATTCATCACATGTAATGATTCTAGATCTTTCTTTCATGACAATGATGCAGCTGGGTACTTGAATATGATTCACCAGATGAAAGAACTGATTACAACAGCTGGGAAAAAAGTTTATACTCTAGTTATGGGAAGACCAAACCCTGCAAAACTTGCCAACTTCCCAGAGGTAAACTTTGTTACATGCAAGATGATTGCCAATTTTCGAAAATGGTGTTTAGTATTGCAAATGTGATAACATATTGGTATTTATGGCAGTGTGATATTTTCATTTATGTTTCTTGCGCCCAAACTGCTCTGCTGGATAGCAAAGAATATTTAGCTCCAGTAATCACTCCTTTTGAAGCCATGCTAGCTTTCAGCAGGTACTGCACTACTCATTATATGTATACATCTTTAGCTTAATAACTTTTCCTTCCTTATGATATATGCTGATTTATGCGATCTGTATTGGTTTGTATGGTTTCTTTATTCTAGTGTTCTGAGAAACTAGTCAAAATACCCACCCATAATCATTACATTGACAATATTAATTGATTATTTTTGAGTTATACTTTCTTTTAGACTTGACTCTTAGATTTCACTATTTTCATAACTTCAGAGGATCTCAGTGGACCGGAGAATATGTAATGGAATTCCGCGATTTGATTAATTCTTCTCCAGTGGAATCAAGGAACAAGTCTGAAGAAGCACGATTTTCCTTCATACAAGGTGGATATGTAGAAGAGTTTGATCGAGAAGGTAGGTCTGAAGTAGCTCTCTCATATTGTTTCAACGCGTTGCTGGGAAGTAAAAGATATTATATCAACTCCCCATCTACACTGTATTACCTCTTCATCAATAAGTTTAAAATTTTGAAAAAGCTGAATAGATCTGTTTTCTAACTTTCTTACAGTATGTGTGTGTGTGTTCTAGAGAGGACCTCCTCATTGAGTTAAATAATCTAAAACACTCGTTCTTTAGTTACAGATACACATGAATCCTACGAAAGATTAGTTGATACACACATGTACACATATATCTTTGATTGTTATTGCATAAAAAGGGTGCAAACGGTTCTTTACAATCATCATTCTTAAATGTAAAAGCACATGCATGTGTTATTTTGTAGTTCTGCATTTCCCTTAGAAGTGAAGGGCAATACCGAGTTATTGGGAATGTATAGCCTGCGACCTTGATCCAATTGTTGGTTGCATTCATATGATGATTTGTGCTAATTTAAGAAATGTGGTGTCTTTGAGACATTTTATGGATGTTTGAATCATTTGGTTGTTTTATGTCCACTTTGTTTTATTTTGAACTTGTTTAGTTCTTGTCAGACTACTTACTAAAGTCCTTTATTTCCCCATTTTCAATTTACTTGCTAAAATCTTACATTGGCCTAGTATAATATTGCTGCATAAACAGGGAATGATGCTGAGGAAGACAAGGAAGGAGCTCTTGCTTTAGCAAATGCGACAGAGAAGGCTCTGCAATTACGTGACAACCCTAATGCCATAGCCAAGCGAACGGCTAAGTCTGGTGCAGAGTTTTTAGCAGCTCGATCCTATCAGGGTCTAGATATACATTATGACACTTCCTTGCCAGGACCATATCTAATGGGGAGGAGTGGGAGGGCAGCAGGGTATCAAGATGAAAAAAGAATGTAACAGAGTGCAATGAAGGATGTAGTTTCAGGTGTGATTTTCAGTTTTATTTGGCTGTGGAGAAGAATGGAGAGATGATCATTGTCTTAGTTGCCAAAAAGATGAAGAGGATGAAGAAGGTCTAGACGCTTAGTTATAGTTTATGTAGTTGCCAAACAAACGATTGTTTCTCTTTTGAGGTTTTTTTCTTTGACTCTTTCCATTTACCAAAAAAGAAAAGGAAAAAAAATGAAATACGATGTCGATTTTGGCGTGCTGTGATCTTGCTAGGCTGCTAAACGGACTTTCGTCTCCAGGAATTAACGCGTGCAGAATAAGTATGTTTTTAGAATTTTAGTTGATAAAAACACATTATAAAGAAGCTTATCATGCCCCAAATTGTACCCACTCTAAAAAGTCAAGTCAGTCCCGGAATTGTAAGTAGTCAAATCAACACGTCGGTGCAAATGACCGTTTCTAATTGTTACTTATTCATAGGGCTGGGCATATTGAGCTCGAAATGCAGTCACCGCTCGCACCACACCACAATATTAGGTGCGGTTAACCGAATGTAGGCAAAACGATTTCGTTTTGCACATACCGCACCGACACCGAAATATTAGGTACAGTTGCAGTTTCGAGTATAACACCGCCCACATTCAAACTGACCGACCCGCTTTTATATATGTATTTTTTAGTTTTTATATATATTATATATGTTGGTGTATATAGAGACCAACTTGGTCTCTTTCTGACTTTCTCAACCTAAATAATATAGCCACATCTGCATATGTTTCTTTCCCCCCTCACTCTCCCAATTCCTGACTCTAAACTTAGAGACTCAATCAATCAAACCATAGAAGGATTCGAAGCTCTGGGTATTTTGCTCTCTCATTTCGCTATCACCAGTTCACCACGCTCTCTCAGTTGTGTTGATATCTTTTTCTTTTTTCTTTCTATTTTTCTATTCTTCTCTAAGTTCTCTCTTTGAATGATTTGGTCATTGTTGTTTGTGATTCACTTGGTTTCATGTATGCTTAAAAATTCCGTATGATCTTATTCTTGTTGTTTTTCATTTGTGGTATAAATAAAATGTTTAGGCATGAAGTCTTACATGTTTCCTTTGTTTGTTTTGCACTACTTGAGACAACGGTGATAGGTGAAGAGGATGTGAGTGATGAAGAAAATTGAAGGATGCTATGACTTTTAGAGACTGTGACTTTTGAAGATTGAATGCTGGAATTTTGAAATGAAGATTGATTTGGTCATTGGAACATAGAACTACCATTTTCTATTTCTTTCTTCATTTCAATGATTTGGTTTGTAATCTAATTATCTAAGTACTTATTTGATACTATTAGAATGTTGAATTAGTTAAATTTTAATTTTTATTTCAGGTTGAATGTTAAATGTTGCAGGTTGAATATGGTTTAAGTGTTTAACTATCAATTGAATGAATGTTTTTATTTCAGTTTGAATGAGGTTTAACTATGTAATGCAATTTGCATTATTTTAAAGCAGTTGCAGTCTACAAAATTAGAACACCGAAAATGCAGTTTGTACTGCGGTTTCGGCCTTAAACCGCACCACACCGCACCACGGCCACCCCTACTCGATCATCCATACGGTGCTTACATGCCCTATAAATACCCAAGTCGATCATCATCTTAATTAGTTAGTTCTATACTTCTATACCTCCTTCCATACACACACATATAACAAATAGAGCCGATCGACCATAGTTATGAAAATGGCTTTCCAAGTTACAATTAGGACAAAACTCCTCTTCTTGACCATCCTAGGCTTCGCACCTGTAGCCCAAATTGCAACAGCTCAAAACTGCGGGTGTGCAGCAGGCATGTGTTGCAGCGAATTTGGTTACTGCGGCACCATCGTCGCCTACTGCGACAAGGGTTGTCAGGCAGGGCCTTGTACTACCACCACCACACCTACACCAACTACCAGCGGTGGCTCAGTGGCCGATATCGTGACCACCAACTTCTTCAATGCCATCATCAACCAGGCTGGCGCTGACTGTGCCGGCAAGAGCTTCTACACCAGATAGGCTTTTCTCGATGCCCTCGGCTCTTACACCGATTTCTTCACCACCGGTTTCGCTGATGACAATAAACGGGAGATTGCAGCTTTCTTTGCTCATGTCACTCATGAAACTGGCCGTAAGAATATCATCATCTGTCTCATCATCCCATCTACCATCTTATTGTAGATTAGAGCATGAAACTGGCCGTAATACCATGAAACTGGTATTACTGGCCGCAATACCAAAAGGATAAGCATAATTGGTTGCAATGTTTTAAGTTTTCGGGTGCGAGATTAGAGCAGTTTCTAATTCTACTTGTTAAATTTGCAGTTGCTCTTATGTGCGACTGTACGACTGTAATACATAAGGACAAAATAAATAGGAAAAATTAGAAATATGACAAATGATTATAACTAAGATAGCTATTGAAAGTTAAAATTATAAAATTTTGGTGAATGAGACTAGTGAAGTACGTGTTTATTAATAAAAAATAACAAAAAATGTTAAGCCACTATACTCTATCTAGAAAGAAAAAAATAAAATGTATAGTTGTATACTACATTATTTCATTCATGTATCGAAAAATTATGTATTATTATTTTTGTACAACAAAAACATACACTATCATTTTAAATTATTATTACACTGAAATTTTTTTGGTTATGAGACTAAACTTTATAAACAACTAAATCAATTTTACTCAGTAATTAAAAAGGTAGTGCTAATTCCCCGATACTAAATGACTAATTATGATTAATTATAATAACTATCTATTCATATTATTCATACTGTGTTGTGTTGAAACTTGGGTGCCCCCAATCTGTTGGTGCCCTGTGCGGTCGCCCCGCCAGCACCGGGGCATGGCCGGGCATGCTCTTAGCACTCGCATCCATTCTTAAAATCAATTCCTGTTTACCAAACACCTGATCTACTTAACTCTCTTTCAGATTTTCCCATCTCAAACCATCTTCGCCATTGTTGAAGATCCAACTCTCAGGTCCGCTTCCCTTCTCTCTGACAAATTAACATGCCTTTCTTTAGTTTCAATTTTGTGTATATGGAATTGTTGTTAGTCAACAGTGTGTTTGATTCATACGAGTCTTTCGAGTTTCGGGTTCTACTGAGGAAACCCAAAAATGGGTTCTAACTTTTGATCCTTTGAGAAGAATTAGTAATTCATCTTTCTGGATTCTTTTGTAAAAGATTGAACTTATTTATTTTTATTTTTATATTGGTTTAATTTTGGATCTGGTATATAAAAGGATCTCAGCTCACATCTTCCTCGAGTCTCCTCATTGCCCAGTGATCCTAGTGGTTAATATGTGAAAGTTCAGTTTTCATCTGGATAGTATTTAACTGAGTTATGTTTTCATTATATTGATGAAATCTGTTCATTAGAGTTCTCTCATGTAACTAGTACTCTTGTTTTTTTTTTCCCTTCCAAATTTGCTCCCTTTAGGGTTGGTTGGAAGAGCCACCTGAATATATACTTCATCATTCTCTGTGTCAGCATTTTGCTTTTCCTTCCAAAAGAAGGTTTGGTATTTCATTATAGCAGTTATGGTTTGGTCAAAGAATTAGGGCTGTGTTTGTATAACACACTTTGTTTATCCAAGAATTGAGAAATCATGTATATTTGATAGAAGGTGGTTGTTTAGCCGCAGAAGTTGGAGAGTGATTTCATACATAAACTTGTTTTTGAAATTCATTATTTAATCTCAGCTTTGTTGACTGGTTTAACATATCTGAAGTAATTTTTCTGGTATCCCATTCCATAGTGATAGGAAGCTAGAAACAACATTTTAACTGCTCGGTTACTCTTGTGATTGAACTTGTATTCGTACTCTTTCATGTTTCTGCTCACATACTAGTTTATTATTACATATGTGGGTTCTTTTGTTTTCTCACTGTTTATGTCAGGAATGGAAGCTGGGTCAGAGGCCGAACGATTGAAACCAGTGCGGCGGCGAATGGAGCCGGACGACGCCGAACGGGCGGCCGAAAGTTTCCAGGCAGAGAGAGGGTTGGGGAGAGAGAGAGAGAAGCGGGCGGAAGGAGAGCGAAAAGAGAGAGAGAGAGGTTTTGGGCTTGGCCCAAACCGGTCCACCCCCATATACCCATTCCAAAAATTTAACACTCCAAAATAATACTCCAATAAAAATTACATTTTACTAGCAAAAATTACCATTTTTACCGTCGTCAAAATTTCTTCATTCGAATAAATCCTACGAAATAATCGTCCATCCACAACCTCTCTGGGGACCAATTAAATTATTAATTTAATGACGAAGACGGTAAAACTCTTATTTCCACTATGCTAGTAATTAAGGTAAAAATTAAAGATCGGAGTGTGACAATTCTCCCCTCCTTATAAAAATTTCGTCCTCGAAATTTACATACCAACTAAACAAAGAGGAAAGGATAATGCTGCCTCATTTGCTCCTCCGATTCTCAAGTAGCTTCCTCTACTTGGTGGCTTCTCTAAAACACTTTGACAAGCGGGATTGTCTTGTTTCTAAGCACTTGCTTCTTTCGGTCAAGAATCTGAACCAGCTCCTCTTCATAGGACAAATCCTTTTGCAAACTAATCGGCTGTTCTTCAAGCACATGAGAAGGATCGGCAATATACTTGCGAAGCATGGATACATGAAACACATTATGTATCCTGGAAAACTCCGGAGGCAAAACTAACCGATAGATAAGAGAGCTAACTCGCTCAATTATCTCATAAGGCCCAATAAACCTCGGACTAAGCTTTCCATGCTTACCAAAACGTACTACCTCTTTCCAAGGAGATAGTTTCAAGAACACCCAATCACCCACTTGAACTCAAGGTTCTTCATGCGGATATCTGCATAACTCTTTTGCCTACTTTGAGCGGCTTTGAGTTTATCTCTGACCACCTTGATCTTCTCATTTGTGTCATGGATAAGCTCAGGACTATAAAGCTCTCATTCCAACATAAGGGCGTACGACACTGCTTCCCATAAAGTGTCTCAAAGGGAGCCATACCGATACTCGAATGGAAGCTATTATTATAGGCAAACTCCATCAGAGAAATGTTCTTATCCCAACTCCCCTTGAACTGCAAGGCACACGCTCTCAACATATCCTCCAAAGTCTGAATAGTCCTCTCTAATTGCCCATCAGTCTGAGGATGAAAAACAGTGCTAAAGTGTAGTCGGGTACCTAAAGCTGCCTGAAGAGCTCCCCAGAATTTAGAAGCAAATCTATCCCGATCTGACACTATGGATTCAGGTACGTCATGAAGTCTCACAATCTCATTCACATACAGCTCAACCAATTTATCCAATGTATACTTCTTTCCCACATGCAAGAAATGAGGAAATTTGGTGAGTCTATCTACAATCACCTAAATACCTTCATGCCTTTCACGGATACGAGGTAAACTGAAGACAAAATCCATGGTGATGTGGTCCCACTTTCACACTGGAATCCGCAACGGCTCAAGCAACTATCATCCGGAAGTGTCCAAACAGGAGCACTTGTCAGACGATTCTTTAATTCTTGAAAATTTTCCTCACACTGATCTGACCATTCGAACTTAATTCCCTTCTTGGTCAATCTTATGAGTGGAGCTGCAATCTTTGAAAAGTCTTGCACAAATAGCCGATAATAACCTGCTAACCCCAAGAAACTACGTATCTCCGTCACAGAGGAGGGTCTTCTCCAACTTGACACCGCTTCCACCTTCTGGGGATCCATACTAACACCTTCGGTTGAAACTACATGACCCAGGAACCCCATTTTATCCAGCCAAAACTCACACTTGCTGAACTTGGCAAACAACTGAGCATTTCTCAAAGTCCGCATTATTAATCTTAGATGTTTGGCATGCTCCCTCTCACTTTTTGAGTATACCAAAATATCATCTATGAACACGATCACGAAGTGGTCAAGATATGGACTAAACACCCTATTCATGAGATCCATTAACGCCGCGGGTGCATTAGTAAGTCCAAAAGGTATCACTACAAACTCATAATGACCATAGCGTGATCGAAAAGCAGTCTTGGCTACGTCACCCTCTCGGATCCGCAACTGATGATAACCAGATCTCAAGTCAATCTTTGAGAAAACAGAGGCACACCTCAACTGATCAAACAAATCATCAATGCGAGGCAACGAATACATATTCTTCACTGTGACTTGATTCAGCTTCCTATAATCAATCCATAGTCTCATGGTGCCATCCTTCTTCTTAACAAACAACACTGGGGCACCTCATGGAGACATGCTAGGCCGAATAAAACCCTTATCCACCAACTCCTGCAATTGAGTTTTCAACTCTTTCAATTCCGTTGAAGCCATTTTGTAAGGTGCCTGTGAGATAGGCATAGTTCCAGGAAGCAACTCGATAGAAAAATCTATCTCCCTTACAAGAGGAAAACCAGGCAAGTCTTCGGGAAACACATCCGAAAAACTTTCTTACTACAAGAATATCCCCTACTTCCAACACTCCTATACTTACATCCACAACAAAAGCTAAGAATGCATGACAACCTTTATTTAACAATTTCCTGGTGGCCATAGCTGATATCAGGCAACTCGAAATCACATCTCTTTCCCCCTGAAAAACAACCTCAAAACCATCCAGACTTCGAAACACCACTTCTTTTCGTAAAAAATCTACCATAGCTCTATCAGTCTCCAAGAAGTCCATCCCCAAGATTACATCGAACTCCACCATATTTAGAGGAATTAAATTGGCCTTGAAATTAAATCCCTCTACTAGCACTTCACAACCACTAAACACCTAATCTATTCTCATCACCTCACCAGACGATAGAGAAACATGCCACTTGCCTAGAAGAGACGATGATGGCACATTGGCATGGAGGGTGAATCTACTAGACATGAATGAATGCGTGGCTCCGAGATCAATTAAAGTAAAAGCTGGCTGACCAAAAATTAACAACGTACCAATGATGACATCTGGAGAAGTACGATCCTCCTGCTGGGTCATAGCATGAAGTCTAGTGCAAGTCATGGGACGTCCACGCTGACCACTCCCCTACTGAGAACCACCACTAGAGCCTCTAGCTGAAGACTAACCAACTGGCTAAGTAAGGGCGGTCCTCTGTGCCAACAAAAGACAGTCTCTCCTGAAATGATCAAGACCACCACACTCAAAGCATCCAGATGACTACTGTTGACCAAAGGAAAAAGTCTGACCACCAGATGACCCCCCTGGGAACTACCACCAGCACTATACTGACCGGCCTGCTGCCTACCCAACTGGCTCCTAGAGGGTCTTCTGAAACGTCCTCTAATTCTACTCCGAGGACCAGAACCCGATCCTCCACTACTGCCACTACCCGCTGAAGATCCAGAAGCAGACGAAGAACCAGCCTTCTTAGATGGACCCTGACTGGGATCACTGAAATCTCGAGGCCGAGCACTATAAGTCCCCCTGGTTTCAATGGCCATAGCTGCCCCAACTGCATCAAGGAATGTCAGATAGATAACACCGATCATCTTATCTGCATAAACTCTGCCAAGTGCCCTAATAAACATATCAATCCTGGTCCTCTCATCAGGAACCAGATATGGCACATGGTAGCTCAGAGTAGTGAACCTCTGCTCAAACTCGATGACTCCATCATCGACTCTCTTCTTCATGTTTAGGAAATCTAACTGAATTCTGCTACGATGAGAGTGGTTGAAATATTGACTCAAGAAGAGCGCATTGAACTACTCCTAAGTCATAGTCTGAGCATCATCATTATTCCTCCTGGCGAGAGTCCACCAATGATGAGCTAAATCATCTAGAAAGGACACTGTCATCTTCACTTTCTTTTCTTCTGGCAGTTCTGAGCTCTCGAAAGCCTTTTCCATCTTGTTCACCCAAGAATAAGCATCAAGGGGTCCCTTAGCACCCTTGAACTCTACTGCCCCTGCATCATAAACATCTCTCTTCCTCACAGATCGAGGATGCTGAACCCTATCCAAAACACCCCTCAACATGTCCCCAATCGAATCGGCTAATCCTCTCACATCATCACCCTCATTGGCGTTGGTCGAGGTAGCCACACGGGGTCAGCGCCTAGGAGGCATAGTACCTGAGGAGGAAGATATTTAGTAGTCTATAAACAAGACTAATGGAACTATCACACATACGCAATAACACATAGTATCCAAAGCATAAACTGCTGATGAATCCGCCGCGGTCGGATCATCACTCTATAACCACTACGGCTACTTAGGCAAATACGATAGTGAATAGGAGATAGAAAACGAAACCTAGAGCTCTGATACCAACTGTCAGGAATGGAAGCTGGGTCGGAGGCCGACCGATTGGGACCGGTGCGGCGGCGAACGGGCGGCCGGAAGTTTCCGGGCGAAGAGAGGGTCGGGGAGAGAGAGAGAAGCGAGCGGAAGGAGAGAGAAAAGAGAGAGAAGTTTTGGGCTTGGCCCAAACCGGTCCACCCCTGTATACCCATTCCAAAAATTTAACACCCCAAAATAATACCCCAATAAAAATTACCTTTTATTAGCAAAAATTACCATTTTTACCGTCGTCAAAATTTCGTCATTCGAATAAATCCTACGAAATAATCGTCTCCCCACAACCTCTCTGGGGACCAATTAAATTATTAATTTAATGACGAAGGCGGTAAAACTCTTATTACCACTATGCTAGTAATTAAGGTAAAAATTAAGAGTCGGGGCGTGACAGTTTTAGAGATATTTCAAGGGTTTCAAAGGAACAATTAGTAGTTTAGTAATGCCAAAATTAACAGAATCACTGTAAAATACACGCACAGCCATAGTTTAGAGGTTCAGCCAACCCCAATTAAAAATCCGGGCTGCGTCCCTGAATAATGGTTGATGTTTATCTCGTAAGCAAGTGACTAACACTGTTTGCGTTATATAAATGCAGAGATTTCAGAGGGAAGAATATTGATAGCCACTTCACCTTGAAGCTTAGCATCTCCTAACATGCATATATTCAAGCAGCTTCTGCCTGGCATAAGTCAATTAAATGGTGCCAGAAAGTATTATCAAGGTAAATCAAAATTCTTTTTACTCTTTGTAAAATATGATGCTAGAACTTAAGTATAATTTTTGAACCAGTATATGTTTCTTTCTTGGTGTCGCACAACATCCTTATAAGAGCACAAAATATTTGTCAAACAAACTTCATGTGTTAAATGCAAATTTATTGGAGTCTCCTATCTAGATCTATGCATATGAATGGCAACAATTTACAGGGCAAAATTTGACAGATAAAGATTGGTCCCAGTTAAGTTCACGGAAGCCTCTTTCTTGATACTTGCTTTCTCCTTCAATGCAGCATCATGTTTTGCCTTTATACATTCATGCCCAAAATCCTCTGTGGAAGTCCATTCTGAAGATCAGGAAGTAGTGATTGCTTTGGGAAGCAATGTGGGTGACAGACTACATAATTTCAATGAAGCCTTGCAGTTAATGAAAAAACCAGGCATGCAAATTACAAGACATGGCTGTTTGTATGAGACCGCACCAGCCTACATAACAGATCAGCCTAATTTCCTTAATTCTGCTGTTAGAGCAGTTACAAAACTTGGGCCTCATGAGCGATTAGGAGCACTGAAGAGAATTGAAAAGGACTTGGGTCGTACCCAAGGTATAAGGTATGGTCCCAGGCCTATTGACTTGGATATATTATTCTATGGGAAGTTAAAAGTCAGATCCAAGACTCTTACGATCCCCCATGAAAGAATTTGGGAAAGACCATTTGTCATAGCCCCACTAATGGATTTGCTGGGTTCAGCTATTGACAGTGATGTAGTTGCTTGTTGGCATTCTTTCTCCACGCATTCTGGTGGGCTTTTCGAGTCTTGGGAGAAGTTAGGCGGCGATTCCCTCATCGGAAAGGAAGGTCTCAAGAGGGTCTTACCCATTGGAAATGGATTGTGGGACTGGTCAACGAAAACCTCTGTCATATGGGTATTCTTAATCTGACTCCAGATAGTTTTAGCGATGGAGGAAAATTTGAATCTTTGGAGGCAGCGGTTTCTCAGGTTCAATTGATGATTTCAGAAGGGGCAGATATGATTGATATTGGTGCACAATCAACAAGGGCAATGGCATCTAGAATTTCAGTTGAACAAGAACTGGATAGACTAATCCCTGTCCTCGAAGCGGTTGTTAGGATGCCAGAAGTAGAGGGAAAGTTGGTATCTGTGGATACATTTCATTCAGAAGTTGCTTCTGAAGCAGTTAGGAGAGGGGCTCATATTGTAAATGATGTATCTGCTGGTCAGTTGGACTCTAACATGCTTAGTGTTGTTGCAGGCCTCGGGGTACCTTACATTGCAATGCATATGAGGGGGGATCCTTCAACAATGCAGAACAGTGAAAACCTTCAATATGATGATGTTTGTAGCAGGTTGCCTCTGAGCTGTTATTGAGGGTGAGAGATGCAGAAGTGTTAGGCATCCCGGCTTGGCGGATAATCATTGATCTTGGAATTGGATTTTCAAAGAATACTGAACAGAATCTGGATATCTTAATGGGGTTACCAAATATTGAAGAGGAAATTGGGAGGAGAAGTTTGGCTTTATCTCACGCACCCATAATGATCGGACCTTCCAGAAAGAAATTCTTAGGTGAAGTATGTAATCGCAAGGCTGCGATCGAGAGAGATCCTGCTACTGTTGCTTCTGTGACTGCTGGAGTTTTGGCTGGAGCAAATATTGTAAGAGTGCACAATGTGAGGGATAATCTAGATGCTGTAAAGCTATGTGATGCAATGCGTAGACAGAAGAGAGCTTTTCCTCAAATTAAGAAAGATTTTTGAGTTTATTTATTTCTTCAATTAAAGGTTCTTCTGTTGGTGTAATTTTTTTTTTGGGGGTATTGTTATACTGCTTCCCTTATGTGACATAAAATAGTCATCTGAAAACATCATTTTGTTCATCCTCATTCTGGTTATGCGTTACTGACCATTTGTTGGCTACGTAAAGTAAATGATTGGACTAGGATGTTGAACTGGCTTGTTATTAGTCCACAACCTTCTACTTTGACATGCTATATCGGCATAGAAAGTTAGAAACACAAGATTTGTTGTTGTTGGAAAGGAACAGCATCCGACCTATTTGACCAGGCAATCAACTCAGTCTTGCTGAATACTTTTTTACTAATGTCATGCCAGTATCCAATGAAATGAATTAGTCCCAGTTGTTTAATCATTTGATTAGCTAGAGTTATTCTTCAATAAGTTGCTCACAAATTGCTCCCAGTTATGATGTGCAGATATTTTTCCCATTGTTTGGTTAAGCAGACTTTTGCAAGACATGAAAACACAGATAAACAACTACTCTGTCTTACACAGCATTCACATTAACACAAAACAAAAGAGATTCAGTACATTACAAGTAGCCCAGTTTGATTATTTAACTAGATTCTTCATTCCGATAGAACAATAACCACCAACAACCAACTGTTTCCATAACAAGTTAATCTGCTTCTAGTCTCTTTTTCTGTTTTCAGGTCTGATCATAAGGCAAACGGTCATACACGTTTTGGTGGTACATATTGCACGCGCTCATCTTCACATATATTCTGTACAAAGATGACCAAATTCAAGAAATCAGCTCAGACAAAATGTAATTGAACATATTTTGAAAAATAAATAATAAAGCAGTCAACATATGAAAGCATAATCAGACAAGCATGTCACAGGGAAACATTCCAAGAATGACTGGCGACACTCTTTTGATCTCCGATGCCGCCGATGGTATCTGATGGGAAATATTAACACCGGCAATATATAAAGTATCCATCTACATCAGCCTTGTTTATCCTGCCACAATCCACTACGATGGTGTACCATCGACCATCACATCCACAAACATGTATCTACGAAATTAGATAGTCCTCTCTCGCAGTCTCGCACCCACCCTCTCCACTCACCTTCCTTCTCATTATTGCCAGCACTCTTCTTTTGGAATGTTAGTCTCACTATAGACAAATATGTTATCGTCCTTAAGAAAGCAAAGATTAGCAGGGAATTCTACAATCAGCCTATTGAGTTGAGCATCAGTCACAGAATTGGACCATTCCAAAAGAAATCAGAATGATGAGACTCTAAATTAGGGGACCTTCATACACCTAAACAAAACATAAAGGAGACAATATCCCAATATGGGCACGCAAATATTATTGTTTAGAAAATAAAAAGAAAAAGAAACAAGGAGAAAAGAGTTACCTGCAAATCCTCAGAAAGAGCCTCAGAGACAGCAAGGGTGTAGCAACCGGGAACAAACCTGGAGATGCGGAGCCACTTGGCAGCCCAGCTCTTGTCAGGATCCATGACGGAGATGATGCCATTGAAATTAGGAGTGGTGCCTTCGTTCACCAGGTCGCTGTCTTCGTGCATCTTGAAGAAGGGGCAGTTCTCGCACCCGTTCTCTCTGAACTGATCGTAGGTCTTCACCAGCCGGCAACGGAGGCAAGCCCGAAGCTCGTTGCCGAAGCTCGTCGGAATCTGGGCCGGCTGAGCCGCGCTCTTCATCTCTTCTTTTCGCTTCTACCTACAATTAGGGCTGGGACTCTCCTTCTTTCCTTTTTATAAATGAATAAATGAGGAATTAAAACGACATCGTTTTCGGTCGTTTTAACTATAAAAGACTCTCTCTCTCTCTCTCTCTCTCTCTCTCTCTCTCTTTCTGGCTTGGCTGCGGCACCACCGGTCTCTATCTCTCTTGGACTCTTTGGATTTGGGTAAGTTTTCCGATTTGAAATTTCTTCTAAACCATTACTGGGCTGCTACTAGTATGAAATTTCCTATCGGGTCTTTGCTTTAGATTCATGCAGTTGTCTTGCTCTTGAGTTTGTCTCATTTAGTTAAGATTTGATTACTCTTAAATCTCTAATACCTTGTTGGTTCAATCAAGAGGTTGTGCCTTTCTGGGTTGGATAGCTATCAGTTGCATCATCCAATAATCAGGGCTGTAGAATGAACTCTGTAAACAGGCGTTGCATTTCTTATTTTTAATTACCATGTTCAACCTAGCAATATTATCACTTGTTGTTCTTGCATCTCTTTCTTTCATTCTTCTCAGAAACAACATTTTGTTTTATACCAAATTAGTACAGCAAAGCACTAAAGGCCAATGTAATTTTACAATAAAAGCACCAAATTATAAATAACTGTATATCAAAACTTGAGTTTTCTGTCATTTAGAGATGCGGGCTATTCTTTTTCTTTGCTATTAATTGAGTTGTTTGTGGGGAAACTATGCTTTGATACCAATACCATGCGATAAATATATACTACAAAGCTCCTCTATATATCATTTCATCCCTGATTCCTAACTACTTTTCTGTAAATGAAATGCTAGCTAATAAGACTTTTAGATTAACATAGGATAAGACTATGTAAACCATTACCCGACTTTAGTTATATGTCAGCTAGCTATTCACATTATCATTATCATGAATTGCTCAAGCTGTTCTATTGCATGATTGTTCGAGCTGTTGTATTTCTTTTGTTTTGTTTGATTTGGTGGAATCAAATCCTGGATAGTGAACTTTTAAAATTTTGTGCACTTATAATTATCCTAGACACATTCAGATCCTAGATCCACCACTGACTCGGGGCAAATCTCAACAACGCAATCATGTCCATTAGGAGCTTAAAGTGTTGTAGGATCATGCGTGCATGTGTTGTGCCAAAATGTATCATGTTTAGCGCAAAATGATTATCTAGAAGCATTTTGATTTGTGAGAGAGGCAATTTTACTGCCTGAGCAGTTGACAAAGATATGATACACTGAACCTGAGAGCTAGTATTAGCCCTTGCAAGTTGAAGTGTGAATTTGATACTTTGGGATGGGATTCAGGTAGTTCAAACATCTGCTGTAGGACAACCTAGGGCGTTCCGTCTAAACTCTTAGAAAAGTGAAGTTCTGTGGGAAAATGTCTGTTGCGAGTAATGAGCTGGAATTGGTGTGAACTGTATTGTATTGTTCATTGCATTCCACCAATTTCGTGTTGTATTGTTTACGTGTCTCCTTGATAATGCACAAAGCTTTTTCGTGTGGCCCTAATATTAACTGTTTGGATGTGATTCAGCTACTTCTCAACGGTGGACTGAATCTGAATTATGCATCAAAGTTGTTCTTTGTTATTACAAAGTTAATAGTAAGGGGGATATACTGAATTGATGATTTATTTGCTTCTCTGCCTAATGACTATCCGCAGCAGTGTTAAACGGAAATCAATTAAAAACACACATGAAGATGTAATTCATTCATGAATTTTCCCCTAATGAAAATTTGCATAAATTGAGATAATCAATGGAACAATTTTTCTCATGCCCCATGTGGCAGGTGAACATTTAAGATAATATTCTTTAGTATTATGTCTTTTGAATTGTGTGGCTTGGGATTTGTTAACTGTATTTGGTGCTTCATACTCTTTTTCCTGTTTACCAAATTAGCTGCCTTTATCTCTCATATTTAAATGTCAAATCTTCAATCTGAGTTCCTAATATCCTGTCTGTTTCTCTCCTTAGGGTGATTGTTTCCTATTTTCTGTTTGTTCTTGAAACTTCCCCAAGGGTCTTAACTTCAGTTTAAAGGCTAAGTTTCACAAACTCAAAGCCTCTTCAATTCGCATAATAACATGGAAGGATTCAATGAATGGAAGAAACAGGCAGATAAATGGTTATCTCAAGCATCGCAACAATGGCAGAAACATGCAGAGCCATTGTGCTCTCAAGCACAAGAGTACATTCAGCAGGTTCCACCAACTCAGATCTATGCTGCTCTTGCCGTCTTGCTATTAACATCAGTGTTGTTCCAATTGGGTATGTATCCTTATATCTAGTTATCGTATTTTTCAAATATATCCAAGTTTTTATATATGATTTGTACCTTTTGTGATGTAGGTAGGTTTTTTAAACGCCAAAAAGCTCGTACTATATTGCTGAGTGGGCTTAGTGGGAGTGGGAAGACTGTTCTTTTCTATCAAGTAAGCACTGACATTGTTGGCTATTGCTCTTCTTAAATTTAGTGTATAGTTCCATAGTAGACTCACCAGTTGATCGAGTTTTCTAAATCACTAGTGCCATTTTGTTTGTTAGGTCTTGACACCAACAAATGTATAGTTTGTGATAAGAAACAAAATGCATTTATATTATATAGCTACCTTGATATTGTGGCTGGGTCAGTTTAGAAGTTAAAAGATTCTCCAAGCTACTACTATCTAATCAGACTAATCTAAATCATATGGGCACCAGTCTCGTCTTATTTCTCATCTTCAATGCAATATGGAATTTAAATTATTGTATACATCCTTTGCTGCATCATATATTTCATCCTTTCTTAGTTTTATGATTTCATCGATTTAAGTTTCATGCCTGTTTTCAGTAAGATTCTTTTATTGCTTCTGATTGCTGTGTTTTATTACGCGAAAAGTTTGAACAACTTTTTATTAAGTATTAACTCATGTTTTTTTTTTCTCTGTTCTGGGTTCTGAAAATATTTGAAAGATGTTCATTTGATGTTTCTGACTCATGTTCCAGCTTCGGGATGGCTCTGCTCACCTAGGTACTGTCACATCAATGGAACCAAATGAGGGATCTTTTGTGCTCCATTCTGAAAAATCAAAGGTGATATATATATCAATTCCTTCTTTGCTTTTATGTCTCCATGTCAGATCTAACTTATCTAGTCACTTCTATGTCTTTTTAAAATACATTTATTCCTTTGGTTTTTGATGTAGTCTTTGTGATCATCTTTACCGATTTTAACATGCTCCGTGCTTTTGTTTGTCATCCCCCTCACAGACTGGAAAAGTTAAGCCTGTACATCTTGTTGATGTTCCTGGACATTCTCGCCTCAGGCCCAAACTAGATGAGTTCCTGCCTCAAGCAGCTGGTGTAATTTTTGTGGTGGATGCTTTGGAATTCTTACCACACTTGCGTGCTGCTTCAGAGTAAAAATCCACTACACTCCATATTAGCTATAGATACTATGACAGTGACCATTTTTCTTCCCATATGTTACACCTTTTCTACCAAGATTAAGGGTGCCAACCTGATTGCAGCTTGTAAATGATGAAAGATTCTTGCTACTTGACTTCCAACAGGTACCTGTATGATATTTTGACCAAGGCAAGTGTGGTGAAGAAGAAAATTCCGGTTCTTGTTCTCTGCAACAAGACAGACAAAGTAACAGCACATAGCAAGGACTTCATTCGAAAACAATTGGAGAAGGAAATGTAAGATTTAAATTCTTGTTTTTTAAAAAAAGAAACAAACTAAAAGAAATTAAACATTGTTACTTTTGATATGTACTCTCCACTTGATGTTCATACCCCTTAATTTAATTTTTTCGAAGAGCCATGTTCTTTCATAGTTGGGAGAACGACATTCTTCTGATAGTAGCAGTGTCTTTTATGTGGTTTTCTATTTAAAATATTTGGCGTGTTGAAGTCAAGATTTTGCGTTGAATTTTACTTTGTTCATATCTTTTAAGACGTCCTGGCTCGCTGTTGACTGCTCGGTGGATATAATTTTATTCTGTTCATGAACTTTTTATATATATTCTGATTGTACGTAGTTGCCTGAAGTGTTTGTCTTCTAAAATTGTACAGTGATAAATTACGGGCATCCAGAAGCGCAATATCAACAGCTGATATTGCAAATGACTTTACTCTTGGGGTAGTTGGCGAACCATTTTCATTCACTCAGTGTCAGAACAAGGTTACAGTCGCAGAAGCTGCGGGTATTACGGGTGATATAGTTGAGGTGGAACAGTTCATCAGGGACCATGTGAAGTCTTAGGATGTTTTATCCAATTTCTTGGTCTCGTCAAGTGTTTTTGATCTCAATCGTTCATAGAGATAGTTGGCTGAATATTGTGGTTTGATCATTGAAAATCCTCCAATACATATGCCTGAAACCAATTGAACTTTGCAAGGAAAAGTGGCAAAGGATTTTAGAGGAAACAGAAGAGACGGATTGTACTCCATGTTTGTGTTGTAGTGGGCGACTGATATATGATAGATACTAAGAACAGCTAGTGGTGGGTATCACTGTATTACTAGCATTTATAACGAAACGTCATGTTACCTGAGCTGGTTGTGGGTTGTGTGTGCAACTCTCAACCATTCAAACTACATTAGTTGAAGAAGTCTCTGCCCTTACGTACGAAATATCCAATGAGGAAATTTCACGCAATCTGTGGACTAATTCAAAGTGGCTGTGTAGATCTTTAAGAAAGTCAATGAATGGCTCTTGGCTTGTGTTCCTGGTCGTCTCAGCTATGTCACTTTCGACATTTTGAGGTCGATGCTGGTGCTGATGTGCAAAGGAGGCTGGCTACAATGTTCTTTGTACGTTTAGACATTTCTATGCAATTTGTAGGGTTCACACGTTGCTATTCGGTACATGTCCATGAATCATGATCACAAGTCAGAAGTATACCCTTTCGACCACTTCCACCCAAGGCCACTTATTTCCCACCTAAATTCGTACCCACTATATATACACAACTTCGTTCGTCTGCCTCTCTTCATTCTACATTTCTACCTAGCTCTTAAACATCAACATGGGTTCCCCTGCTTTCTCTTGTGCAAAAATACTGAAGCAGCAGCTTGTCATTGTGGCTGGAATAGCTCTAGTCCTTGTCCTAGGTTTGCATGTGGTAGAGGCTCAAAATTGTGGTTGTGCTGCGGACCTGTGCTGCAGCCGATACGGCTACTGCGGCACAGGCGATGACTACTGTGGCACGGGATGCCAAGCAGGGCCTTGCAACACGGCCCCCCTGACTCCTAGTACCAGTGATGTTGCTGTGGCGGACATCGTCACCCCGGAATTCTTCAACGGGATAATTGATCAAGCGGACGCTATCTGCGCTGGAAAGGATTTCTATTCTCGGGCTACTTTTCTGGATGCTCTTAACTCGTATGATCAGTTTGGTAAGATTGGTTCCCTTGATGATTCTAAAGGGGAGATTGCTGCATTCTTTGCCCACGTCACCCATGAGACCGAACGTAAGTCACTTATTCTTTTATTTGAAAAAAAAATTTGTCTAAACAATGTCCGACCTTTTAGATAATCAAAGTTTTGGTATCTCAATTTTGAAAAACTTCATAATGGTATCTCACGTTCTTAACCCGACAGAAGATTTCTATCTAGAGTCGTTTACCCTGTTAAAAAACTGACAATTGAAGGCTATTTTTATCTTTTCATATTTAAACATTTTTTTCTTCTATTTTTCTAGTTTCCAAAAGCTTTCAATGAAAAATTAACAACAAATGAACATCACTTAAACTCTTCTAATGAAAATTGTGGGTTAAAAAAATAAAATAAAAAAGGTAGGAGAAACATACTCCCTTTCTGTGCTCTTCTCTTCAGTCTCTACTTTTCTCATATTCATATGGAATATAGACCATGCTTTTTGGTATTCTCTGGGTTTAGATGCAAACCAGTAATAAGAAAGTGTTTACTTTTTCAAAACTAAAAACTAGTTTTAAAATTAATGGTGTTTTTTTGTTCTAAATATATAAAAGAAAGATTATCATAAACAAAAAACAAAGGTTAAATTGGTCATTTTACGACAAAAATATGGATGTTATGAGTAACTTTAACGGAGTTAACGGCTCTAGATACACATCTTCGATCGGGTTAAGAACGTGAGATACCATTTTGAAGTTTTTCAAAGTTGAGATATCAAAGTTTTGCTTCTCTAAAAGGTCGGACACTGTTTGAACAATTTTTCCTTGAAAAAATCTATAAAAAAAAATGATTGCCTAGCTTGATTACAAGTAAATATGTACGTGGTAAATTTTTTAACATGGTAATTGTGGTGCAGATTTTTGCTACATAGAAGAGATAGACGGGGCATCAAAAGACTATTGCGATGAGACTAACACGGAATATCCATGTAACCCGAACAAAGGTTATTACGGCAGGGGACCCCTCCAACTGTCGTGGAACTACAATTACGGTCCTGCCGGAAAGAACATCGGGTTCGACGGAGTAAACTCCCCAGAAAGCGTAGCTAATGATGCACTCATTGCTTTTAAGACTGCACTATGGTACTGGATGAACAATGTTCGCCCGGTTATTGCCGAAGGCTTCGGGGAAACTATCCGAGCCATTAATGGTGCGCTTGAATGCGATGGTGGAAACCCTGCTACTGTACAAAAACGGGTCGACTATTACGTTGATTATTGTAACCAACTTGGTGTTGCCCCCGGTGACAACCTTACTCGCTAGGTAGCTACTTAGGTCCAGTTTGAGATCACTACAATTTGCCACATACGTAGTTGGTTTATTAACATGAAAATACTAATAATACATTACATGAATAATACGAACTCTATTAGAGATTTTCCTTTCTCTTATTAATATATATATATATATATATATATTATATATATATAAATTTCCATTTTTTAGCTTGGAACTTGCTCTTCATGATCTTTTCTTGAAACCATACTTTTTGAGTTCATAAAATAGATCTGTTCTTGCAGTTCCAAGATTCACAATCTTAGGACACCCATCTCTATCCTTCTCTAGCTGACTACACTCTTTACAGTAATAAGCATCAGAAATTCCAACCCCTCCACACACGACGCACCGCCCTTGGAACGATCCGTAGTTGCATTCATCGCAGATCCGAACAAGAGTGAAAGGACGCACCATAGAGTCGCACAACACACACTTACCATCACACTTTTCGCACAACCTTCCGATCGCTATTCCGGGTTGTTTTCGACACATTATCAGGTCCGGATGATGCTTCGCGGCCATAATTTCCAGCTAGCTTGATTCAAACTTCACTAGAAGTTATATAGGAAATGATGGGCACCAGTTTCAGGCTTACTTGTTGGCCACGGATAAATGTCAAATGTATGCATATATAATATGTTATAACTAGCTGAAACATAACAACGGTTTACTTGAGTGGAAAGGATTAAGTCCACGATCAACTATTAAACAATCATATCATGTTCCGGTGTTTAACAATGACTAAGCTCATTGTTTGGGTAGGCAAGTTGCGTGTTGGGACCAATTAGTAGCTTTAAGGACAAGTCATGAAATCATAGGGGACGCTGTGATTCTTGGAGGCCACTCAATCACAAAGGCTACATAGTAGTGATAGTACAATGACCTGCAAGAAATCTCTACTGGCGTGCTAGCTAGCGAATGGAGCCCTTTGGTACACCAAATATGAAGAAGATCGACTCGCAATCTAGACATAACTGTTAGTGACCTGTTTATTTTTAATGTCGCCTGAGTTAAATAGAGGGGTAATCTGTTCTCTTCAACATTTCTCTCTCTCTCTCTCTCTCTCTCTCTCTCTCTCTCTCTCTCTAACTTGCAGCACTTAAACATATTGTTTAGTTGTAGTACAAGAACTGCAACATGAAGATTATGCGCAGTTGGAGTTAGGTAAACTGTAAGCTCTAGAGCTTTTACATATTCCGTATCAGATTACACATTACTCATATGTTCCCCTTGTTGTATACATGAGCAAATAACATTAACAGTCTAGATTGAAAAAGATTCTTACAAAGTGATTCTCGGCTTCTCCAGCAGAAATAACAATACCAAATACCAATTGAGGTGTATGTTTTGAATGAAAATAATAATGGCTAGAGGATGAGCTTTCTACTAGGTTCCATACCTAAAAAAAATGTGCACTTATAAAATTAGCCTTTACAGCTTTCGGATCTTGTGCCCCTCTGGGTGAGCTGGACGAGCAAGTTTGGGTAGGCTACCGCAGTTAGGAATGGTGGTAGCCGGAAGGAGGATGTAGATAGATCTGCTCGAGTTTGAGCTTGAGATCAAGTTCTTGGGCCTAGGTTAGGGCTCAAACCTAAGAAGACTTAGATTTGAGATTCGGCTGAAACAGGGGAACTGACCTGGTTCTAAATTAGGAGTGGCTAGAGAACAAGGGCAAAAAGATCTGTTAATCTGTTTGAGCCATGATTTTGTTGGTTAAGGTGTTTAACTAACAACTTTGAGGTCATGGGTTCAAATTTCATTAACATATGTAGAGTGTGTGAGTTATAAATAAAAAGTTTTAAAAAATTAAATATAAAAGAGAACAAGGGCAAAAGTGTATGTTAATCTCTTTGTTCTTACCTAGATTTATGATGGAAAACTTTAATCGTCTGCTACTTTGTTGTACACCCTTTTAATCATGTGTTACTATCTTTTGATGACTGGTATCACCTCTTTAAGGGGTTAGATAAAAATAGTTTGAAGTCACTTGTTGTAGGTTTATCTGAGCTTATTCACAATGAGGCCTAGCTAACAATTGTTAGGAGTCTTGTGACATTGGTATATATGATTTCAAGTCGGCATTTATGGGTAAATCAATAGAATTATCAATTTGCTTAAAAATGAAAAAAAGAAGAAGGAAACAAGGTAATTTCACGAATTTGCTTCTTAATTACTCAACAAAAAATGAATTAATTACAAAGCACCACCTGAACTATAATGTTATTTTCATTTTCATACCTAACTATCAAAAACTTGCATTTTATACCCAAAGTTTCATTCCGTTAGCATTTTGATATCCTGACCACTAGCACTATTAAATTTTGAGGGCATTTTTGTTTTTTTAATAAATATATCATTTTTTATATTTACTTTAACAAAATAATTTATTTTTTGAGGTTATCAAATACAAATAGAACAATTTACTTTAGCAAAATTATTCAAAAAAAAAATCTAAAATTAAATATTTATTTTTCCAAAAATAGTGATAAAAGTTAATAGAACTATTGTATGTACGTATATATTAAGCAAAACAACATAAAATAAATTAAAATATGTAATTAAAATAAATTATATTGAGAAAATATCGAATATCGATGAAAATTTTATCAAATTTTATATAAACATATTTAATCTATTTTTAATTAAATATACCATGTTTATCTAATTCCCGCATAGGCGCAAACAGATATACATAAATTGGTAATAACCTTACTGACATCTATTAGGCAGGTAAACACCATGCCGCTAATCATCCAATGTACTCATTTGATAGCTTGTGCGCAAATTTCTTTGCCTTGAGTGAAGAAATTACCAAAATACATTCAAAACATGTATAGTAGAAATGAAAAGAAAGGAACAGTACTGAAGCATGTACAGTCCGTCAAGCGTGTTAAGTTTGAACTAATCATGTTTCGCACTGCAATCTTTAGTTTAAGTTTAAACTAATATGCTATTTATCTTCCAGACGGTTGTGTGTTTGGTGCAGGAAGTACCTGTGTTTTTAAGAATGTTTATGAAATGACCAATGTGCAAACAATTTCTGCCTGAAAAAAAAATGTACAGTACGTCAAACCATCATCCATTTCTGAATAACAACTTGCTCCATGATTTCAAAAGAACTTATGATTGCATTTGCAATTTTTCATGTGACTGGAATTCTTACTAATAGCTGCATTAACAAGATGTCACATTGACATCTCTCTATGAAACTAGACAATACTACAAGCATCCAGATTTGAAGAAATACTGGGCGAAAAATAGCAGGCATTTGATGGGAGGAAGATTTTAAATCCAATGGCTTATATTCATCTTGCTATCTATCTTTATCTTTTATACAAAGAATGGCAGAAGTAGCAGGCATTTGAAAGAGAGAAGAAGGAAATAAAGAGAGAGAGAGAGAGAGAGAGAGAGAGAGAGAGAGAGAGAGAGAGAGAGAGAGAGAGAGAGAGAGAGAATGGCATCAATTTCCAGTCTCAGTCTGAGTCTCAGTATCAAGAGTAGACGACCACCTCTCCTGGGTATGCTTTACTCTTCACCCCTAAATGCTCTAAACACAATATTTATTATTAGCATGATCATGGAACTGGCGCATGTCTTTCTTTCGGTTAGGTTCCTATTCTGGGAAGAGGAATTATCGATGTCACAGTATGCAATCTTCAAAGCTACAACTCAGTACAACCACCCCCGCAGAGTTTAATCTAATCCAACGGAGAGATGCCATTGCCTTCCTTTTTGGTTTTTCAAGCTGCCTTGTCCTGGACTCATTTCAAGCCCAGGGAGCTGGGTTGCCCCCTGAAGAAAAGCCTCGACTTTGTGATAATTCTTGTGAACAACAGCTTGAAAATGTATGGTGAGATTGCTGCCCTCCCTTTTACCTGCTTTGTCTTTCATTTGTTCTTCAGCACTCAATCTAGGCAAATAACCTCAAACCTTTTCATGTTAATTCCCTTCAATGTCTTCTAACATTAAACAAGGGTCCTACTTTGAAGCTAGGGGGCACTTTTTATGTTCACTCACAGAATTTCCAAGTGATGAATGCTTTGTATTTGACCAAAAATAAGAAACAATCTTGTTTGCTTAATCATTCAAATGCTTTGTCTGTGAAACATCTGCAGTTTGCAATTTTTAGACAGAATCTAGTGTTAATGCCACTGTGACATTGCACCTGTGTTGTGATTCAAACCACAAAGAACCATTTTTTTTTTTTTTCAACTTTAACAGCTCATATGATCAATACACTGGACTTCAATCTAAGCATTGGATATATCTGCCAAACACGAAAACAATTTTGTTTGAGTTGAGTGATTTTATGTCTTTAAAGAACTTATTGCTGTTTATAAAAACCAACAACTGTATGCTCAAATTTGTCTCTCTTTTTTCAAGGTCCCAATGGTAACTACAGAGTCTGGTTTGCAGTATAAGGATATTAAAGTTGGTCAAGGCCCCAGTCCACCTGTTGGTTTTCAGGTGTGTAATAATTTTCATTTAGAAGTTGTTTTAATCTCAATCTCAACAAAATATGGCATTGTTTTCTTTCTTCCAAGCATGGTAATGGGTTTTAGGCTACACAGAGAAAATAAGGATATTAAAGTCAGTCAAGCCCCCATACGTTTGTTCTGTTCTGAACTAAACTTGCCTGTGATAATTCATGAAACAAAGTATGTTATAGTTTTGTCTATGGCTCCATTATATCTACTCTTCACTGTTGGCCATATTTATGGACAATTTTGCAATCCTTCAAAGAATGACATTATTATAGCATCTGCAGCTACAGGTTTGTGATACTTGCACTGGTCAATCTTCTTTCCACTCTTATGAGCTAAATGTAGAAATTCTGGTTGCTCTATAAAGATGGTGGTTCCCTAGTTAGATGGGGTTTGGCCTAGTTATGAAACCTATGATATCTGTAAAGTTTGGAGTTTCATATGTTTAGCATTGAAGTGTTGACATCTCTACAGAAAATGGGTCTTTGTTTGTACGTATATTGGTTTGCTCGAGTAATGAGCCAAGCTAGGACTTACTTGGCCTCCTGTAGTGGAATCGCGTTTCCCCTACATAGTATATGTTGAATTATATAATACTTGCCTGGCTAGTGATTATATTGATTGTGAAACCAGTTAAAAAGCATGTGTAACCACTGTATTTTATGTTTCTGTCTTTTTAACTTTGGTATTGTCTGTGTTATACATGCAGGTGGCAGCGAATTATGTCGCCATGGTTCCGTCTGGACAAATATTTGACAGGTTAGCTCATTGTTAGAAAAAGAACTAAAACATGGAGAAATGCATATAGACTACATCATTCCTTTTGATGATGAAAAACTGAGAATTTTTGAAGAAATAATTGACTAAATAAAGGTAACTTAATTAGAAGATGGAGAAAAATGGTATCTCCCCAAAATTCAGAAGATTCTGGTGCTGGAAACCAAAGTGAAGACACAAACATTGGTTTTTGTCCCATAATACTCTGCTTCTCCCTTCTATGATTCTCAAAAACCTCTGTATTTTTCACTAACAAAAAAGAATTACTGCTAGCTCACTACCGGTTATTAAAACTTTTGTTGTGCTTATTGTGATAATTGAGTAATCCCACAAGGCCACAACCATATAACCTCACACGCAAAGGAATATGGTTTTACTGGTTGCGTTCGGTTTGGATGCTCAAATTCTTCATGCTCACTTAACCCATTTTGTTAGGTGAAGTGTCAGACACATGCTCCATGTCCGCAGTTTAAGTTACACACATGTTTGACTCGAACCACAGCACATATTGAGAATTGTATTTCATATTATAGAAAAATTAAACCCTTTGCATGAGAACTAATAAGCCCTTGGCATCCACTGCCAGTTGGTTGGGTTGGATGCTCCAATTTCTTCACATTGCTACTGTCAAAAGCTTTAAGCTTCTGGCATCAATTTCTTATTCATAGAATTAATTTAATGTATGATTGTTTCGGCTCTTACATAGAGATTTCTTTATTTTTTTCTCCTTTGTCTTTTCATCCATAAAACTTCATCTGCTTGAAATTATGTTGAAGTTTAGAAAAGCTCCAGTTTCTGACTCTTATATAGTCTCTTCAATTATGCAGTTCATTGGAGAAGGGTCAACTTTATATATTTCGTGTTGGCTCTGGTCAGGTAAGGTCTATAAATCTTTCCAAATATTTGGTTTTCATCTATAACACTACTCTCAGTCACCATAATCTGAACTGTATCGCATATATGATACTGAGTCATGTTTGTGACTTATAGTTCAAATACTATTGAACTCGAGCCTCTATTTGCTTCCTGAACAAATAATACATCTCATTTGGTTTTCCAGTACATAAATCAAATTAGAGGTTCAGGTATAGCTGTTGTCTTGGCAATCCATGTTATGGTAAATAAAAACAAACCAAATAAATGAAAGTTAGAAAACTGCAATTAAAAAAACTTTTAAGGCACAGCGTTGATAACCTTTAGATCATTACATTTACATAATGGAACTGCTGTTTTAAGGATTGTTGCTGCATCTTTTGAATGAAATTGTCACATAATCAATTCGATGTAATGGTTTCACCTAAAAGAATCTAAATGAGAAGAACAGGTGATCAAGGGACTTGATGAAGGGATCTTGACCATGAAAATAGGAGGGAAGAGGCGGCTCTACATCCCAGGATCTGTAAGTTTTTTCTTGTAATCTTAATATAAAGAGACAAACAGGGTATGTCTGTGTGTGTGTGTGTATAATAAAAAAAAATGAAGAATGAATTGACTATACGGGCTTGTCTGCTTAATTCCGGACTCTGAACTATTGTATTAATATCCCCTCTATACTCTATAGTATCAATCTGAAGTCAAATATTCTGCATACAAATTTATCATTACCAAATCAAATTACAAGTTTACAACTGAAAATTATCATTCAAAAATTTTTGACATCTTGTAGCTGTTCTCTTCATGATGCATTTTCATTCTTTTGCTATTGAAACTTTTACTTTAAACATTTCCTTTTTTGCTTTCTTTATGTATATCATTGAAAAAATGAAATTTTCTTTACCATGTCTGAACTTCAACAGACATGGTAATATCTGCATTTTTTTTTTCCGATGAATCATGGTAATACTGCATCGAAATTCCCCAACGAGCTCATGACAATGATTATTGTAACATAACTAATTATGGCAGTTATAATATTTGACTGTGTTTTTACTGTCTTTCACTAGTTGGCCTTTCCCAAGGGTCTCAATTCAGCTCCAGGAAGACCAAGGGTGGCACCAAGTAGTCCAGTGGTTTTCGATGTGAGTTTGGAATACGTGCCGGGACTTGAAATTGATGAAGAGTGAGAAAACTGGTACATCTGCTTTGTTTCTATATTTCTTGATTTATTCTACTATTTCATCTTTTAAAACAGGAGTGCATGGAATGTAAGCAATAGCGTTTGTATCAATTTTATTTATTATTTTAGGGAGCTGTATTGGCACCCTTCAGACCTTAAAAACAGTCATTGTCCACTCCACTGCTTTTTATTATTGATGTCCAAACTGCACATATTTCGGTTTGAGATTCAGGAGATTATTAAACCCTCCCGCGCAAATGAAGATCACACCTCCGCGTCCATGATGTTCCAATTGAGAGTTTATGACCATCCTTATGCTGCTGAGATTCTGAAATCCTAGATGGCAAATGATAATCTTGCCTATGTTAACAAGGATTTGCATCAATTTCATCCGTTGTCAGTTGATTTTTACTGTGCCGATATGTTTATAAGGTTTGAGATCAATTTCATCCATTGTCAAATTGATTTTGATTGTGAAACACAAATTACTTTAGTAATCTCACATGTGAATGTTGTGTGGCCACACGGGTGTGCTGCGACTTCTAGACAGTTTGATATTTCTGTTAACTTTTCTGTTAAATATGAGGGTAAAAAAGATATTTAGGTACTATTTATCAATATAAACAAAAAATAAGTATGTTAATAACAATATCCAAAAAATATTTGTGAAAAGTGGTGACACTCAACATTACTCGGATTTATGGGTAATACTTGAATATTATAAAAGAAACTAAATATCCAAAGCATGTGGAGCTTATGGCCATTAAAGAAGGCCTCAAACTGCTTTATGATACTTGAAGATGTTGAACTTGAAACAGATTGCATGAAAGCTGAGACTGTTATTATTTCAGGCATGGTTGAAGCTGGTTTAATTGATGACATAAAGGAGAGATGCTGAAGACACAAATCCGTAACTGGGCCTTGTTCTGGGCCAGCCTACTGAGAGCCCAAAGCAAGAGCATAAATATACGTAGGGAAGAGAAACTGAAAAAGAGAAACCTAAGAGAGAGATGACAGATAGCGAGCAGTCGCACAAGGCTCACAGGTCCCGGCGGTCGGGTGGCAAGGCCGACAAGAAGAATAAGAAGCCCCAGAAAGAGCACAACCCCAAGGCATTCGCTTTCAGCTCCACTGTCAAAGCCAAGCGTCTCCAGTCTCGCGCCGTCGAGAAAGAGCAGCGCAGACTTCATCTTCCCACCACTGATCGGCCTCGACCCGCCTCCCTTTGTTGTTCTTGTCCATGGACCTCCCAAGGTGCCAACCTCTATCCTTTCTTTCATTCATTCATTCTCTAATTTCGATTCGATTCTTATGTGTTAGGTTGGCAAGTCTTTGTTGATTAAGTGCCTCGTAAAGCATTACACCAAACATGATTTACCCAGTGCCAGTGTCCAAGGCCCTACCACCATTGTATCAGGGAAGCAGCGCCGCCTTCAGTTTGTGGAGTGCCCCAATGATATCAATGGTATGATTGATGCCGCTAAATTCGCTGATTTAGCATTGCTTCTTATCGATGGAAGCTATGGTTTCGAAATGGAAACTTTTGAGTTCCTTAATATATTGCAAGTTCATGGCTTCCCAAAGGTCATGGGAGTTCTCACTCACCTTGATAACTTCAAAGATGCAAAGAAATTCAGGAAAACAAAGCAGCATCTCAAGCATCGCTTCTGGACTGAAATATATGACGGTGCTAAGTTGTTTTATTTTTCAGGTCTTATTCATGAAAAGTAAGTAATCAGTTTTCTACATTTGTCATTTCATTCATGTTATTGCTGTTGTTCATTTCATTTTGTTCTTCTTTTGCCCATTTTTTTATCAAATAGGTACGTCAGACGTGAAATTCACAATCTGGCTCGTTTCATATCTGTTATGAAGTTTCATCCTTTGTCTTGGAGAACTGCTCATCCTTATGTTCTAGTAGATCGTTTTGAAGATATCACTCCCCCTGAGAAAGTGCGCTTGAATAAGAAATGTGATAGAAATATCACACTTTATGGTTATCTGCGGGGGTGTAACATGAAAAAAGGAACAAAGGTATTATTATGACTCTGTCTTGCTTTCACTGTTCATAATTTTTATAATCAAAATATACTCAGTTCTAAGAAGACCAGATCAGAGATTCAGAACTTGGTTCTAGCTTTAGATAGATTGTTTCAATGTTTTCCAACCAGGAGAGGGTTACAAGTACAATTTTCTCAAGTAATTTATATCATGGATGGTTATTCTAAAATATTCCTTTCATACTCTGGATTTTTGTTTGAACTCATTTTCAGATTTTTATTTTAATTACTAGAGAATCAGAATGATACTATCCAGGAATTTTTCTTGGTCTCTCTTATCAAGATTATTTTTATCAAATTTGTTTTGCTGAGACATAAGTACATTCTGTTCGACATTTATTTCTAAGAAATTGTTTCAGAGGTAACAGAGTAAAAAGAATTCGATTGAATGGAATGGGGAATTTAGCTTCGGACGTTCAGTTCATATTTAGATTGCCTTATTGGATGGTTTCTGAAGGTTTTAGGCTTTTAAATAACCTGTGGATTTATCATTTCTAATATTATTTTTCATGCCTTTCAAAAAGAAAAATATTATGTGTACTTTAAATCTATAGTTACAAGATTTATTACCAAACAATTTGTGAGATTGGATATAATGTGCCGTAGCATTTCGGACAGATTGATGGTTTAGTATAGGAATAATAAAAGTTCTAATCTTATGCCTTTTAGTTGTAAACAAAAATTCTATGTAGTTTAAATCTATAGTTTATAGGATTTATCACCAAACAATTTGTGAGATCGATTATAATGTGTCTAATCATTATGGACAGATCGACTGTTTAGTAAAGAGATATGATAATGCATT
Organism: Fragaria x ananassa; assembly: GCA_034370585.1. Taxonomy (NCBI): domain Eukaryota; kingdom Viridiplantae; phylum Streptophyta; class Magnoliopsida; order Rosales; family Rosaceae; genus Fragaria; species Fragaria x ananassa. The sequence continues at coordinate 8,768,701 of CP139760.1, forward strand.
TCTTAAAATTCGGTGTCTCACATTCCTTAATCCTATGAACTAGGTTTTCATCAATGTCCAGTCAGTTTGAATGACATGTTTATGTTTTGTATATTGTCCAGATTCACATAGTTGGTGATTACAGTTAATGTTCTGTTGTTTTGGTTGGAATGATGTATTTTTCTGATGTACATTTTCTATCAGATTCATATTGCAGGTGTTGGTGATTACAGTGTTGCCGGTGATGTACATTTTCTATCAGATTCATATTGCAGGTGTTGGTGATTACAGTGTTGCCGGTATGACATGCTTAGCTGATCCGTGTCCTTTACCCTCAGCGGCCAAAAAGAAGGGGCTGCGTGATAAAGAAAAACTGTTTTATGCACCTATGTCTGGGCTTGGGGATCTCATGTATGACAAAGATGCAGTGTATATAAATTTGAATGATCACTCCGTTCAGTTTTCAAAACAGGATGAAAAGGGTAAAGCAATGAACAAAGGTTGGTTTTCTTTTATGGGAAATTCTTCAATATTTTTATATATGACAAACAATTACCACTTTTAGGACTTAGTAACCTACTTTACTCTAAAGAACAACCTTATTGACTTAGAAGGGGGACTATTTCATGGTTACCATAAAGTGGTAACATGATTCCTCAAAGTGGTAAATATTACATAAAATAGAACACTTACGTGAATTGTTAACAGACCTTAGCTTTACCCTTCTTTTCTATTCTTTTTGTGATTTTTTGAAGAATACCACATTTTATTTCTAGTGCACTCAGTGTCACCATTTTGTTCTTAATGTGAAGTTGTCTTTTATTTTTTTAATTATTCACTAGACACATTTCAGTTCTTAATGCAATATGAAGTTTTTGTCCTCGTTTTCTACTTCCATCATTTTCATATGTTGAATACTTGGGTCTGTCTCACAGGAGAGCATGATGATGCGGGTGTGAGCATGATTAAAAGTCTTCAAAACCCAAAATATTCGCTTGACGAAAAGTTGGAGCAGAGCTTCATTAACTTTTATGTCCAGAAGCCGAAATCGGAACCTCAAAATGATAACAATGACAAATCCAGAGAAAGAGTTAGAATGATAGAGCCTTTGGAGGAACATCAGTTTGAGGAAGCGATGAAAATGATGTTGAGGATATTGATGGCTCAGAATCAATATCTTTTCAGAATGATGGTGCTCATAATGTTGCAATAACAAAAAATGATTCTAGTGAATCTGATAGAGAAAATGGTGACGTATCAGATCAAGATGATGTTAATCTTAAAGGTCACTTGAAGGAACATGTTGAGTTTCATGATGGAAGGTCAAGGAGAAAAGTAGTCTTTGAAAATGATCTTAATCCTACTGATATGGAGGTGAGCATAGCTTAATAGCATCATTAAATGTCTCTCCCAATATATTGGGTGCGTACATTCCTGCAAGTAGAATTTGTGGTCCATATACTGTACTATACACTTAAGAGCTCTAATTGTTTTTGCACCTGGGCGTTGTTCACATCACTGCTAGAATCACAGTAAAGCTACTTTTAAGAGATGAGTATAATGATCAGATATGGTCCCGTTCCTTGCAATCTTATTGGCTTTAATCTAATGATTGTTATGGGTTGGTCATGGTTAGGTGGTACTAAAGAACCGCAATGTTTTATTTCTTTATGCTATCCTGGTGATAAGTTTTCAATTGGGGATCGAATGAATGCTTTTATGTTGTTGCACCTTTTACTGGTCTATAATAATCTTCCATAATCTTTCATGCTTTATTGTAGGATTCAGAAGAGTCGGAAGATGATGACGATGGTGGCGATAGTGATGCAGATAATCATACCTCTTCTGGTTCAGAGTCTTAAGAGGAAAATAGAGAAATCCATGAGACAGATGGTACATATTTCTATATCAATTTTTTTATGTAGTCGTGTTCCCATTTTCTTAGCAAGAACTGTACTAAGGTTTGATAACAATTAAGGCCTTTGTAATCTGGTTGCTCTATTTTACAAAAGCCCTGATTCATGTGCTATTAAACAAATGGTAATACTATGGATTTGCAATGGATAAATTAAAAAATTTCATTCACCAATGGCTTATCCATTGTAATCTCTCAATTGTTGTTCCAGACTGCATTGAAAATGAAATTATCATTCTGTGCCTAATGTTTTACCCTTTTTGGCCTCGTACTAGATGACGTGGGAAACATAGCAAAGTGGAAAGAGTCTTTGGCAGAACGGACATTCTCAAGACAAACTACTAACCTTATGCAACTTGTATATGGGAAATCTTTGTCGGTTTCAACTAAAGCCTATGAAGAACAAGACAGTAGTGCAGATGAGGAAAGTGACGGGGAAGATTTTTTTAAGCCAAAAGGGGACGAGATCAAGGTTTGTTGTAGAGAGTGCTGTTTATAGTTTTTACAAAAAACGGTTGGTGGCCGTTGTTTGTTTATCATTTGCTTTGCCTGTTTATTGCAGAAACATACGGTAGAAGTAGGAAATTGCAATGTTGAGGACTCTTCCAAATTTACAAATCCTTCAATCAAAAATTGGAATGATAAAAAGCTTATAGAAATTGTGCGCAATCGTTTTGTCACTGGTGATTGGTCAAAGGCTGCTAAGAGAAATCAAGACCCAGCTACATTTGAAAATGATGAAGAAGATGCTGTATTTGGTGACTTTGAAGATCTGGAAACAGGTGAGAAGCATGATGGATACAATGCTAATGATACAAGCAAAGTTGCAAACAAGAAGAAAGATGGCTTAGATGAGGAAGAGCGGAGGCTTAAAAAGCTTGCTCTTCGTGCCAAGTTTGATGCTCAATATCCTTTTAACACCAAAGGTTTCTTATAGTTATCAAACTATCTTATTCTCTTTTACCATATCTTCTGCCAAAAACCAAAGAAGAGTTCTTGTGGATTACATCTTCATTGCTTCATTTGTGTTTGGGTTAGATTGATGGGTTCATATTCAAGGTTCTTTGTTACATCACGTTTGTTCATACGTAACAGTCATATAGTGTAGACGTGTAGTTGAACTCTAGTGTCTTGCATGTTAAACAGGAATTTCTTTTTTGACCTTGACTGTACCTACATATGACGATCCTGATACAAGTGAAGGGGAACCTGATGATACACAAGTAAGCCAGTTTGGACGAGATCAAGCAAAAGAAAGCAGCTATGTTGACAAGGTAAGTTTCTATCTTCGATCCTAGATCATTTCTATACTAACTGGTGGAGCTTACGCCAAATTCGTTCAGTTGAAGGAGGAGATTGAACTTCGGAAGCAAATGAATATAGCTGAACTCAATGACCTTGATGAGGGCACCCGATTAGAGGTAGAGGGTTTCCAGACAGGGACTTACCTTCGGTTGGAAGTTCATGATGTTCCGTATGAGATGTATGAATATTTTCATCCCTGTCATCCTATTTTGGTTGGAGGAATTGGTCTCGGGGAAGAAAGCACTGGATACATGCAGGTTAGTTGTAATTGAAAGTACTTATTTTTTGGGTCTTTCTATTGTTTTATGCCATCTCTCCATTTTCGGTTTGCTAATTTAAGAAAGTACTTATTTTTTGGGTCTTTCTATTGTTTTATGCCATCTCTCCATTTTTGGTTTGCTAATTTAAGAAAGCTGCCTAAATTTTTTATTGCGATAGGGAAATTTTAAACAATTAGAACTACTCACATGCAGGTTAGTGTAAAGTACTTATTTTATTGGGTTTGATTTTTATTGTTTTTTCCCTTGGCTCCCCAGTATGCTCTGCACATTTAAGGCTGCTGGTTGGGTTACTGAAATACTAGATAACTTGAGACACAGTAGGTGATTGGATGAAAGCTAGAGTATGGTAACCCATAGGTGGTTTTTTTTTTCTTTGAAAAGAAACAACAGTTTATCCTCAGTTGTCCCTGATACAAACTAGACATAGAGCTCTAGACTACAACTCAAATGTCCCTCAATTCTCTGAAGATCTGCACAAAGCACAACATTCGGGAGAGAAACAGTTGTGTTTGTCTCTTTTGGAGAATATACCAGGTAGTAACCCTCCCATGTCCACAAGCCATTTTAACAAGTTGACCTTACTTGTGCAAAGGATTTTTGCTCAAACAAAGACCGGATCTGAAGTGTCACCAATTAGGAAATTACGAAACTTTGCAGGATAAATTCTAAAACTCCCATCTCCTTCTTATGAAAGACTTATTCCTCGCTGATAAGTTCCTAATCAGGCCTCCTCTCACCTTTCTTTTTAACACAATCTTCCACCAAACTTGTCGATCCCTCTTACCTCCTCCACCTCCATTACATTCCCACGGGAACTGGAAATAAAGACTCTAGAACTGCTTGAATTAAATACCGCCCTGTCGATTAAATAACCTTTTTCAAATTAATTCTCTTCTCAACTTTTTCGACAACTGGATTGAAAAGTGTAATTTCTACCTTTTCCCTTCTAACTATTAGATCTTCATCAATTTACAATCCCATGCTCTCTTTATAAGTTTGCTTAAGAGATCCACCACAAGTGTATTGGGGATCACCTTGTCTTACTCCCCTGAAAACTGATGGAGACTACATCGACTACAAAGTAAACAATGCAACCTCACACAATTATTACCCTGCAAATGTCATCGTTAGTATAGAATAAGTAGGGATCGTTCAGTCCGGGGATGTCAAAGGGTGAATTGAACTTATAAGTGCTAATACATAATCACATATTCACATAATACACATAAATTGGGGGGTTTTGGAAAGATTTATCTAACTAAAACTACTGCTGAAATAAAACCTAAACTAACATATATACATGTGATCGACAACTTCACACAAAACAAGAAACAAAAATACTCAAGAACATGTAACAAATTATGCAAGACATTCGGTACAGCAGTTTCAACACATCGTGGACTCTACTTCAATTTCGATTCTGATTTAGAGCCCTTCGCGGTTACTCTAATCGTTAAGACTTCACAAGTATTTAGAATCAACTTCGCGTGTAATCTTAAATTGTATGCTAACTCGTTTAAAGACACTTCGCGTAGAAATTAAACAAGAAAACACATAAGCATAGTAAGCCGAATCAGAAACATGCACAAGGTATGGCGTCACTCATCCTATTAACATGCAAGTTTTCAGAATTATATTTAACCACTTTTAAGTAACAAAGACCTAGACAACTTCGCGTATGACTAAATCATATATCACTTTGGTAGATGAAATCGCAACCCACATAACAACCATGGCCTTAGGCTGTATGCAACCATTGATTTTGCCTGCTCGATTCAGAAAACTAATCGAATACAATCAAGAACACATTGAAACATGCTGCCCTAAATCTAGGACAAAAAATATCACATGAACAAGTTTGTAACTATCGTCATACATAAGTTATAAATATCAGAAAATCTAAACATGTTACAAAACCAAATTGACAACCATAAAAACATACAATCTTCATAGACATAGTATTGTAAAATTACAGAAACATAAACAGCCATGAGAAGAATGGATCACACTTTGTAGAAACCTTGAATGGTGGCTGCAAAGGTGGTGGTATTGGTGATGGAATTATACAAAGCAAAAAGGGAGGTGGTGGTGGTTCGGCTAGTCTAGTTTCTATATAGGGTTTATGGTGAGAATTTGGTAGAGTTCCAGCTTGTGTTTGTATGGAAGATGTGATATCAATTCTGTAGCTCTCTGCTCCTTTATATAGTAGTCTGGCAGAACCCTAGCTCTTTTCTTAGCCCTTGATGAACTTCTAATCCAACGGTAAAGAATATTGCACAAAATCTTCCCCAGAATTCTCTAGAATGTCTTGTGCTGCAATTCATTGCATGAGGCTTGAATAGAGACCATGTACGTTCCTTGTTCTCCAAAGGAAATCCCAGCGATTAAGAACTTTCCCTCTTCTGCCTTCAATCAGATTTCTGACGAAAATCCATGATTTTTCTTCCTTTATTTGTGCACAATTAGGGTTCTTGGAAAAGAAATAAAGTCAGATAAATATGGTAGGGAATATTAGAATTCAAACCATGAAATTAAAGGAAAGAATCTCCCTTAATTTTTGATTTATATTAGCACAGATAACTCCTTGATTACTGCAAAATTTGTCCTTCCCTTTTATACCCGTTCAAACCATTCCTATTCCGAGTTGGATTAGGTTTCCTGACTTCAAATGGTTTCCCTGTCTCATTAGAAAAGAAAGTTTCCTAAATAATTTAGGAAAGTCATAATAGGAAAGATTCAGAAATAGTAAGTTTCCTAAATCAAAATAAGAAAGTTTCTTAAAATGAAATAGGCAACTTTCCCTTTTCAAAACAGGAAAGTTTCCTAAATGAATTATCCCCAGATTTTACGACTTAATGAGACTCTTTGCTGCACCAGAATCCTTCTTTGATTAGGATTTCTCTCAACTCTTGCGTTTTAGCCTTCTTTTATGTAAAACTTCCTCTTTCGACCTATAAAACAGAAACAAGCTAGAAATGACATTATGAAGGAAATAACAAAGCTAAAGAAGGTCGGAAATATAACATAAAATGCGTGTATCACACAAATATTACAGAATCGTCGAATAATGATGACTTTTAATCCAACTAGGTTTCCTAGTTGCACAAGGAATCCTACTCTAAATAAAACTCATGAAAAATTCTGCGTATTCAGCTCGTTTTAGCACAATATACAGCCGACTATACCGTAAACTCTTAATTTGACGAAATGACTCAATATTCTAACAATAAGGGTTAAGCAAACTATAAATGGAGGTAAAAACATATGAAGAACGTTGCATTTGATGCTCCTATCAAAAACAAAAAGAATTCTTCTTGATCTTTTTGTTACTATCAAATAATTCTTCTTGTCTACAAATTTTAGATTTGTCTACTATAGTTTCTCCTTCCAAGTCCAAAACCTATATTTTCGAAGATGTAATCTAAAAAGTTCAACGCAAACAAGGTAGGTTTATGACAGAGATGCCTTTCCTTTGGAACCTCTTTTATTGTTAATTGTACATGTTACTGTGTACTGCCCAATTTTACTGTGGTCATAGGCTTTCTTGAGATATATTTAGGGCTCGTTTGGCATTGCTGTGACTTAAAAAACAAAAAACTGCTGCTGCGTTGTGAAAACAATCAACTGTGAATTAAAACAATTTTGTGTTTGGTAAATATTACTTTCAAAAGTGCTGTTAAGGTATTAAAATATTATTTTCCTGTGTGTTTTTAATGACAGCAGCTTCTAAAAGCAACCTTGAGGGTTGCTTCTAAAATATGTTGTCAGTGACTTGTAATTTAAAAAAAAAAACTGCTTTTCTTGAATTTACTGAACACTGTTAAATAAAAAGTTTTAGATAGAAGCTGATTTTTTAGAAGCAAAAAGCAATCCCAAACGGGGCCTTAGATGACTAGCCGGTTTTTTTTTTCCTGATCTGGTTGACCATCTCTTGAGTGACAGAAATTGCAACTAAAATCTTTCTCACTTATCTCAAGGCACATTTGATGCAGTATACTGACTGCGAAGACACCAGGATCAACAAGCTCTACGGCTGAGGGCTTTAAACACACAAATAACACTTGGAATTAGGAATCACTCCCAGTTCTCTCACCCAAAACTAGGCTTCTCGACTATCCTTTCATAGGCAACTCAGAAACACTGATAATTAACATAACATTACCAGCCATTAGGCACTTACACTTATATATGCTAGAGCTGACACTAACTAGCATTAAAGACTCATTAGGACTCTTAAAGTTCCAAAACTGAAGCATAAAAGACCTAATAAAGGAAATCTTAAAACTTCTAAACTGGAATTGAAATCTGAAAAGACACAAGAAGCTTAGAGAATTCTAGAATCAGACTTGGCTTTCCCTCCAATCTGGGAAAATTATATTGAGAACTAGCAATCAGGCCATATGCAAAGGGAATGATCAGGTGCTCTCTTTTTCAATTTCTTTTGCTCATAAGCCTTAAAAGGTTTGACTGTGATGTCCTCATCAACAGTAAGCATGAGAATTAGTATCACCCTAAGCATGGTTGACTGATTGGTATCTTGTAAATGTGATTTTATAATAAAAAATCTGAACATATAAGTTCCTAATGCTGTCTACACATGCAAACGGCTATAGATTGTAATGTGTTTCCTCATATGAGCAAGAAATGCAGGGCCAACCTTACTTGAAAAATCACATATTTTGTTCATAGTAAGCACTTTGTAGTAACAATAGCATGTTTTGTAGTTGAGTGATCAAATCTTATAATAGGAGTTCTCATCTTTTGCCATGTTGTGTTATGTTCTACCAAGTTCCTAATACTGTCTAAACATGCAAAGGGGCTATAGATTGCTCAGATGTGCAGGTCCAACTTGATATAATAGCTTGTTTGTAATTTAGTGATCAACTAAACTTCTCACTTGTAATTTTTCATCTTTTGCAATGTTCTGTTCTTATATGTTCTACCAGGCCAGGTTAAAGCGGCACAGATGGCACAAGAAAGTGCTAAAGACCAGTGACCCCATCATTGTATCTCTTGGGTGGAGGCGTTACCAAACAATTCCTGTTTATGCCATTGAAGATTGCAATGGAAGGCATCGCATGCTTAAGTACACTCCAGAACACATGCATTGCCTGGCAATGTTTTGGGGTCCTCTTATTGTGGTAAGCGCCTTTAAGATCTTTACTTAGGACTTAGCAATATGCACAGCAATACAAGATGAATGCAGAAAACAGAAAAAAACACACAGCAGTTTTATAGTGGTTCGGTCTAACTTTGACCTACGTCCACTTAGTGATATCTCCTGAGAGATTCACCAGCACTATTGAAGAAATTAGGTAGTACAAGAACTTGTTGCAGCACCTAAAACTCCCTCCCTGTCTAGTTCTTATCTCTCTATCACCTTGACTCTCTCTCTCTACAGATTTTCTGTGTTTTTTTCTCTCTTCTGCTCTTTGTTCATCCACAAGCCTCCTATTTATACAACTAGTATTCTTAATGCCTAAGAATACTTAATGCCTAAGAATTCTTAATGCCTAAGAATTCTTAATGCCTAAGAATACTTAATAAATAAGCCACCTGTTTTAACTATTAAATCCTACGGTCTAGATTTCATCAACGAGCCAAAACACAACAATCTCCACCTTGGTGAGTTGATACCAAACAGATTGCTGCTACCTTCAGGATGTCTTGAACCTCTTGAAGTAACCCCGAACAAACCTCCAAGAGCCTTCACCTTGGCAAGACTCCTCTTGCCTTAACGCACCTCAAGTGAGGAGGTGCTCCACCACAACTTAGCAAGTTGTAATACTGAGCAAGTTCAAGCAGCGCTTGAACTTCTCTACAGAAACTGGCTTCGTTAGAAAATCAGCTGCATTGTCATCTGTGTGAACCTTCTCCACAATAATAACTCCAGCTTCTACCCAATCTCTGATCCTGTGATAGCGAACATCAATGTGCTTCGTCCTTGCATGAAACACCTGATTCTTTTCCAAATGTATGGCACTTTGACTGTCACACTTCACTACCACACCTTCTTGGTGAACACCCAGCTGACCTGCCAGCCCATTCAACCAAATAGCTTCTTTTGAAGCTTCTGTTAATGCCATATACTCTGCCTCAGTAGTAGAAAGAGCTGTAACTGCTTGAAGAGTTGCTTTCCAGCTCACTGGTCCTCCACCACAAGTGAAAACATAACTTGTTGTGGACCTTCTTCTATCCAAGTCTCCTGCAAAATCTGAATCCACAAAACCAGCCACACATGCTTCTCCTTGTCTTCTTTCAAACATAATTCCAAGCTGCTTGGTATTCTTCAAGTACCTGAAAATCCACTTTACTGCTTCCCAATGGCGCTTACCCGGATTTGACATGTACTTAGAGACAACGCTCATTGCTTGAGCTAAATCTGGTCTTGTGCAAATCATTGCATACATGAGACAACCTACTACACTTGCATATGGCACATTCTTCATCATATCAATCTCCTTCTGATTTGATGGCCTTTGCTCTGCACTTGACCGAAAATGTGCAGCTAATGGGATAGAAACAGCTTTAGCTTCGGCCATGTTGAAGCGTTCAAGTACCTTCATAATGTACTTCTCTTGTGACAGCCATATTTTGCCTGCGTTCTTGTCCCTCCTTATTTCAATACCAAGAATCTTTTGTGCAGCTCCAAGATCCTTCATGTCAAATTCAGCTCCCAACTTCTTCTTAAGTTTCTGAATCTGCAACATATCTCTACATGCAATTAGCATGTCATCTACATATAACAGTAGTAGAATTACTTCCCCATCCTCGAATACATGGTAGTAAACGCAGCAATCATATTGACACCTTGTGTAGCCTATTTTCAGCATGTATGTGTCGAAACGCTTATACCACTGCCTTGGCGATTGCTTAAGTCCATATAAAGACTTCTTTAATCGACAAACTAGATTTTCTTTCCCTGTTTCAACAAAACCCTCTGGCTGCGACATATAAATGTCTTCTTCGAGGTCCCCATGAAGAAACGCAGTCTTTACATCCATCTGTTCAATCTCCATATCATACTGGGCTGCCATAGACATCAACAACCTTATTGAAGTGTGTTTGACGATTGGAGAGAAAATCTCGTCATAGTCCACTCCTTTCTGCGAATACCCCTTTGCCACTAAACGTGCTTTGCACTTTATAGCATCATCATCATGTATTCCTTCTTTCTTCCTAAACACCCACTTGCAGCCAACAAGTTTTCTTTCTTTGGGTTTAGGAACTAATTCCCCCACGGAATTCTTATGCAAAGATTCCATCTCTTCAGCCATAGCACCAATCCAACCTTCCCTTTCTGCGCTTTCTATAGCTTCTTCATAAGTAGTTGGATCTCCTTGACTTATGGTCAGAGCTTGACTCACTTCTTCTTCTGGTTCGAATCCATACCGCTGTATCTTTCTTGGATTCCTCTTTGGATTGTCAAGTGCTATGACTCTTCTTACTGGCTCAAGTGCTTGTGGGTTGGGAGGATTCTGACCCCTTTGTGGGGACTGCTCCACCTGAGCCCTAACTGGTGACTGTTGCTGCTGCTCTGGTTCCTCAATAGCTACATGATCATTCCCTTCTTGCTCAATTTGCTCCACTTGAGCTTGAGAATCTTCTACTGATCGTTTAGCTAATGAAATTTCGATTGCTTCTTCTTCATCAACAGTCGTCTTCTCCTTACTATTAGCTTCCTTGTTCAATGGCATAGTCTTCTCATCGAAAACAACATCTCTGCTGATCACCTTTTTCTCCCATAATTTATAACCTTTGACTCCTTTCTGAAAGCCGATAAACACGCATTCAAGTGACTTCGGTTCCAGCTTGGTTCTTTCATCCTTGGGAATATGTGCATAAGCACTGCAGCCAAACACTCTTAAGTTAGAATAATCAACAGGTTTTCCAGACCATACCTCCTCTGCACACTTTAAGTTAATAGCCCTTGAAGGTGATCGATTAACCAAATAACATGCATGGTTAAGCGATTCTGCCCAAAACTCTTCAGGCAGCCCTGCATTAAATCTCATGCTTCTTTCTTTGTCCAAGAGAGTTCTGTTCATTCTCTCTGCGACACCGTTTTGTTGCGAAATCAGAGAAGATGACAGCAAAGGAGGCATGATGACAGCAAAGGAGGCATGGGACAAGCTAGAAAGCACCTATATGGGTAAAACCATTAGCAACAAGTTGCTCTTGAAGGAACAACTCTTTAGTCTCAAGATGGAGGAAGGAGATGATCTTCATGATCATATATCCAAGTTTCAGAACTGTATAATAAACTTGGAGAAGGTTGGACCAAAGATGGATGATGAAGACACAGCTATGATGCTATTACAGTCGCTGCCACCATCATTCAAGCACTTCAAAACCACCATGATATTCAACAATGAGACCATCACACTTGCCAAAGTGTGTGAAAATCTGGAACAGTATGTCAAGATGCAGAGAGAAGAAGATAACTCTCAACCAAGAGGACTTTATGTCAAAGGCAAGGAGAGAGGAAGGTCTAAGAGTAGAGGTGGATTTGAAGAAAGAGGCAGGTCTAAATCCAAGGGAAAAGGCAAGGAAAAGAAGAATGGTTACTTCGTGTGTGGTTCACCTGACCACTGGAAAAGAAATTGCAAACAATGGAAGGAGAAGAAGGCGCAGATGCTTGGAGAACACTCTCAGTCAGCCAATGTCGTTATTGGAGATAATAGCGATGATGGAGAGCTTCTCGCAATCTCAACCAGCTCCGGCGCGCCTAGACATTGGACCTTGGACACGGCCTGCACATTCCATGTGTGTGCACACAGAGATTGGTTCGACACATATGAGGAGAGGGACACCGGATCAGTTTTGATGGGGAACGATTCGCCAAGCAGAATCATAGGAATCGGCACAGTAAAGATCACCATGTATGATGGAGTTGTCAGAACATTGGGAAGGGTCAGACATGTTCCACACTTGAGCAGAAATCTGATTTCTCTAAGTCTGTTAGATAGAGAAGGATTGTGGCATAAAGGTAACAACGGAGTGCTCAAGGTTGGAAAGGGTCAGCTGGTCTACATGAAGGGTGTATTGCAACTAGATAACATGTATAAACTTACGGGTTCTACAGTAGTAGGTGGAGCAGCAGTTTGTACAGAAGAAGACAAGACTGAGCTTTGGCACAAAAGGCTGGGACACATGAGTCAAAGAGGGCTGCAAGAATTACACAAGAAGATCTAGTTTGTCGATTAAAGGGTTTTGTTGAAACAGGGAAAGAAAATCTAGTTTGTCGATTAAAGAAGTCTTTATATGGACTTAAGCAATCGCCAAGGCAGTGGTATAAGCGTTTCGACACATACATGCTGAAAATAGGCTACACAAGGTGTCAATATGATTGCTGCGTTTACTACCATGTATTCGAGGATGGGGAAGTAATTCTACTACTGTTATATGTAGATGACATGCTAATTGCTTGTAGAGATATGTTGCAGATTCAAAAACTTAAGAAGTTGGGAGCTGAATTTGACATGAAGGATCTTGGAGCTGCACAAAAGATTCTTGGCATTGAAATAAGGAGGGACAGGAACGCAGGCAAAATATTGCTGTCACAAGAGAAGTACATTATGAAGGTACTTGAACGCTTCAACATGGCTGAATCTAAAGTTGTTTCTATCCCATTAGCTGCACATTTTCGGTTAAGTGCAGAGCAAAGGCCATCAAATCAGAAGGAGATTGATATGATGAAGAATGTTCCATATGCAAGTGCATTAGGTTGTCTCATGTATGCAATGATTTACACAAGACCAGATTTAGCTCAAGCAATGAGCGTCGTCTCTACGTACATGTCAAATCCGGGTAAGCGCCATTGGGAAGCAGTAAAGTGGATTTTCAGGTACTTGAAGAATACCAAGCAGCTTGGAATTATGTTTGAAAGAAGACAAAGAGAAGCATGTGTGGCTGGTTTTGTGGATTCAAATTTTGCAGGAGACTTGGATAGAAGAAGGTCCACAACATGTTATGTTTTCACTTGTGGTGGAGGACCAGTGAGCTGGAAAGCAACTCTTCAAGCAGTTACAGCTCTTTCTACTACTGAGGCAGAGTATATGGCATTAACAGAAGCTTCAAAAGAAGCTATTTGGTTGAATGGGCTGGCAGGTCAGCTGGGTGTTCACCAAGAAGGTGTGGTAGTGAAGTGTGACAGTCAAAGTGCCATACATTTGGAAAAGAATCAGGTGTTTCATGCAAGGACGAAGCACATTGATGTTCGCTATCACAAGATCAGAAATTGGGTAGAAGCTAGAGTTATTATTGTGGAGAAGGTTCACACAGATGACAATGTAGCTGATTTTCTAACGAAGCCAGTTTCTGTAGACAAGTTCAAGCTTGCTCAGTATTACAACTTGCTAAGTTGTGGTGGAGCACCTCCTTACTTGAGGTACAATGAGGTAGGAAGTATTCTGCCAAGGTGAAGGCTCTTGGAGGTTTGTTCGGGGTTACTTCAAGAGGTTCAAGACATCCTGAAGGTAGCAGCAATCTGTTTGGTATCAACTCACCAAGGTGGAGATTGTTGTGTTTTGGCTCGTTGATGCAATCTAGACCGTAAGATTTAATAGTTAAAACAGGTGGTTTATTTATTAAGTATTCTTAGGCATTAAGAATACTAGTTGTATAAATAGGAGGCTTGTGGATGAACAAAGAGAGGAGAGGAAAAACACAGAAAATCTGTAGAGAGAGAGTCAAGGTGATAGAGAGATAAGAACTAGACAGGGAGGGAGTTTTAGGTGCTGCAACAAGTTCTTGTACTACCTAATTTCTTCAATAGTGCTGGTGAATCTCTCAGGAGATATCACTAAGTGGACGTAGGTCAAAGTTAGACCGAACCACTATAAAACTGCTGTGTGTTTTTTTCTGTTTTCTGCATTCATCTTATATTGCTGTGCATATTGCTAAGTTCTAAGTAAAGATCTTAAAGGAGCTTACCACTATAAGGGGAAACATGTTCTCTTTGATTTATGTTTTAAGATGAATACAGGTCCACCATCCCAAAAGTTCTTGAAGGAAACTGGTCATAGTAGAGTCCACAACTGATAGAAAGCAGCAGCAAGTACAGAAAGAATTTTTCAGTCTAAGCAACATAAAATGAAAAGACATTGTACCAAAGAAAGAAAATAAAAAGAACAGACTGAAAATCTTAAATTACAGTGCCTCAACTCACTCACTGCTCCTTTTCAGTTCCACAATAGCAGATTACAAGCAAAAAGTTCATTTGCATCAACATCATAGAATTCTGAATGTTCCTTTTATTTCGTCCAGTTCAGCATTGGTAGTTGATCAATGGAATCCAGATTTCTGTTCTATATGTTTTCAAAAACAAAATGCAGTGCTCCCTCATGCCAGAGTTATTTATCTTGGTTTTATCTCATGTTCTGATAACAAGCATGCTCTTTATGGTGTTCCTGTTTGGTTGGCCAGGCGACGTTTAGGATCACCGCCACAGGAGTTGTGCTTGAGTTCAACCATGCATCCCGAATAGTGAAGAAACTCAAACTAGTTGGTTACCCTTGCAAGATATTTAAGAATACAGCACTTATAAAAGATATGTTTAACTCAGATCTTGAAATAGCTCGATTTGAAGGTGCTTCTGTTCGAACAGTCAGTGGCATCCGAGGGCAGATGAAAAAGGTATGGATCATTTTGGAATATCTATCTTCAGGCTCTTATCTCTGCTGAAGTTATTTTATTTAGGAATCTGTTGGTTGCTTTTTCTTTCAAAAGATACTCAAGTGATAGCTATTGATTCACAAAGTCATAGGTTGAATCTGGCATTGAATCATGGTTTAATAGGCTGTCAAAAATATTTTGGCATCTAATACTGTTGCACTGGCATTATGACCAGACATCTTTTTATATGGTCTGTAATGTTGATTAATTTTCAATGATCTGGCCAGGCTGCAAAAGAAGAAATCGGTAACCAACCAAAAAAGATGGGTGGACAACCTAAGGAAGGAATTGTTAGGTGTACTTTTGAGGACAAAATTAAGATGAGTGATATTGTGTTTCTGCGTGCGTGGACTCAGGTTGATGTTTCTTGGTTCTATAACCCATTAACCACATCTCTGCAACCCCGTGATCACACCTGGCAAGGGATGAAAACTATAGCCGAGTTGAGGAGAGAACGCAATATTCCTATTCCTGTTAACAAAGATTCACTCTACAAGTTATGTCATGTAAAGATGAGCAGTGCAGTGGCACACTCCGTTTGACAAATAGTACTCGTTTACTTAACTAAATTTGTCTGATTGATTAACTAAATTTTTCTTGCTTGCTCAACAGCCAATTGAAAGGAAGCAGAGGAAGTTCAACCCACTGGTGATTCCCAAAGCGATACAAAAAAATCTTCCATTTAAATCAAAGCCTAAGGACACACTGAGTAGAAGAAAAAAACTTCTTGAAGATAGAAGAGCTGTTGTGAGGGAGCCTCATGAATTGAAAATATCTGCTCTGGTTCAAAATCTTATGTTAATCAGATCTGACAAGGTATTTATACTAATACTGTCTTCCCAAACATCATTATCGATGGTCAAATTTGTTATAAATCAAATTGGGTGCTCATACACAACTAAAAGAGGTTTTCACATAACCGAGTTTTCTGTAAATCAACTTGGTAAATCAATAATTATCTAGAAATGTTTTATTTCCATTGGCCTACTTATCGGTGTGTTTATTGGTCTTGGTAATTAACATAATAATTACATGATGTGTGGTGAATGTATAATATAAGGTTTTCTAGTTGTAAATTGTGTAAATTTTTTACGGAATTTTGAAAGTTAATTGTGTCAACTTCACATGGTCTTGCAGTTAAAGAAGCGCAAGATAAAGGATGAGAAAAAAAGAAAAGAAATTGAAGTACAGAAAGCCAAAGATGAGCAGGTGTCAAGAAAGCGCCAGAGAGAAGAACGACGAGAGAGATACCGGGTGCAAGACAAAGCTCAGAAGAAAATGAGGAGACGTGCCGAGGACTGATGGTAGTCTTCAACAACTTTTTAATTAAATCGCAGTATGCCTTCAAACAGCAGGGCTAGAAGTAGAAGCATGAAGAACGCAAATTTGTTGCAGTCTTGGATTTCATGCTGGGTCAAAGACGTGATTAGGATATATCCATTTACTAAGTCATGGACCAAGCAAGAGCGCAATTTTTTTTTTTTTTTTTTTTTTTTTGAGAAGAAAACAAGAACGCAAATTCGTTCTGTTAGCATGTGAATTGTGTTGGTATTAGTTGATTTGTTATGAGGAAGTTGGTATATTGAGAGCAAACATATTTGGATTATTTTTGTACCTTTTTGTTTTGTTTTTCCTTCTAGAACGAAACCTATTTGAATGGGAGCTTCTATATGACTCGTAATTGACTTTCAACTCATGTCAAACTACCAATAAGAACTTGTCCAAAAACAAAAATGGTTTTTCCTACTCCAACCTTCTCTCTGATGGCCAGTTGAAAATCAATTTTGGGATCCTACCATTGGGAGTTTAGGAAGTAGCAGTGCAGTAAACGATGTTGAAGTCTGACTAGCTGTTTGTTGGTACTTCCTAAACATTGGCTCCGATCTTTTTCCTTTTGCCTCTGTTGTTGAGTTTAACGGCAGCATTGGAACACTCGTGGCTATCAGGATACCTATGGTACCTGGTGGTGATGGCTTGGCAGAGGGTGGCTGGAAGTTTGTGATATAGCCAAAGTCTAGTGGCCACAATTCGGGCTTCTTCCTTCCATCTACTGTCAAGGTGGGAGATGCCGTGATAGAGGCGATGTTGCGCGCGCTTGGCATAGTTGACAGTGTTAATAAAATTAAAATAAAAAATGAACAGTAAAAGCTACAACTCCACAGCTCAATTTGTTCAAAGATCCTAAATTTACAACATAAGGATTCAGTTCAGGTCGAGCTAAATTGGATTTGACGATCACATGCATGCACAAAAGGCAGCCAATGCAAAGGAAAAGAAACCAAAACTGGACTGTCAATAGTTTCAAAGACTGCAACTTATAGCAGTAAATGGGATGTGAAGTTGAGCAAAGCAATCACACAACCCAGACCATATACGTATCAACCACATATGAAGATCACCACCGATTTGAAGCAGAAAAGAAAATAGGCAAACAACAGTTACAACGCAAAGTGCAGAACAGACCCTCTGAATCCAATCAAACCCAACAAAGACTTCCTGTTTCTCCTCTGCTCCTGAAATGAAGAACCCACCTAGATCTAGGAGTGCAAAGAGTCCTAAAGCATTCGGTTTGGGTGAGGAATTAGCTTGAGAGGAAGAAGCAAGGAGAGGGAGAGAGAAAAAAAAGAAGTCGGTCTGAAAGTCTGGGCCGAAGGGCAAAAACCGTCTTTTCACAGGAAGCTTGTAACAGTGTTGCTACAGAAATCTGAGAATCATGAAATAGTACATAGAAAATTTAGCAAAACCATGCATTCTCTCTATAGATAAAACTGCTAAGCAACTCTAACTCTAACAGGTCTGTTAAGCTTTTTTATATGAATGAGAATTAGAGTATACAGCTACTCAAGATATACAGGAGACATCCACACCAACTTCCAAACACCCCTAATTCAAACCAGATCTACTTAATCACCCTCAGCTAAACATGTTCAGTACAATAAAGACCCCAAGACCAAAAATGAAATAATGGTTACAAGCAATTGCTGCCCTCCACCACGACAGCCTGCATCAAAACATGTGATTTTAAATATTAGACAGTTCAGCGGTGATAAAAAAAGGTCATGGGAAAAGGAGAAAGAACTCAAAGGAGGCCGATTCAAAGAACTTAGACCAAATGCATCATTTACGATAAAATTACTATAACGGAAAACAGTTTAAGCACATCGCAACAGTTTTAATATATAGGAACTAAGATTAAGACTGAAAGAACTTGACATTCCAAAAAAGACGTAATCTGCAAGATTAATGATGTACCAGGATTTTTAAAAGTCTCCGATGTTGGTAGAGCGGGCAATGACATCTCTGCAAAATACAAGAGCAGTATGAGGATGACGATTTTATATAAGACAAATCTTCTATCTACGTCCCAGGGAAAGAGAAACAAAAGTTATTCTTGATTACCGGGGCCACAGAGGGACACTGATGACATTGAGGACGACAAAGGCCATGGTGCTGCAATATTATCACTTAAATCACATGTAAAGCTGAAGCCAGTTGAATTGTCAAACATCACATCTGCAGGCAGGCTTCTAAGTAGGCATCCTGCAATTGAACAAAAACATAAATGTTAGCATCAAAAGAATACTACTTTTCAATTCTATTCCACCCGAGTGAATTATGTTCATTGCCATCAAGCAAAATAAGGGAACAAAAGATCCCAGATATACAGAAACACATGCATTAACCATCGGAGCTAATTGACATCCAAATATTCAATCTCTAATACGTTCCGACTTTGAAACAAGCAATGACAAATAAGACAAGAATAATTGTGAGGTACAGTACTCAGTGACAAATAACTACTGGCGAGTAAGAAATGCGAAGTAAAATATTGGATATAAAATAACTGCAACAAAACAGGGAAAGTACAGAAAATAAAAATGGCATACCTTGTTGACCATATGCTGCTCAAGTGCCCATAGAGATCCAAGAAAAGAAGAATAGATTAGATGCAATAATGGAACAAAAGGTCGAATTTTATACAAGAATGGCAAGCGGGATATATACCTTGAATGCTGAAGTCTTTTAAATCAACATCACAAAGCTCGTAAATATTTGTCATTACCCCGCCTTTCCTCAATAAAGAACCAAACACTGTGGCACAAATTATAGCTTGTCTGTTTGTAATCAACATTTGCTTCTGTATTCCTGCAATGTAGGTGTTTAATGAGCTACAGCAGGAAGGACTTGGGGCAGCAACATTGCGGCATGCTTTAATTACTTCCAAAGGCTGCTTAAAATCTAAAGGACAAACTGCAAGAAAGAACAGTAAAAATCAGAAACGGGAGTCAAAGAAAGCATACAACAAATAGCCATGAGACTGTTTCAATAAAATGAAAAATCAATAACAGAGTTACTCACAAGTTGATTAGATGTAAAAACTAGAAAGACTGATATAATTCATTATTTTGTTTTTGCAAGGTTTATAATGATTTCTTACTGCAGACGCCTGCTAATTCCTGGATTACATCTCATAATACTGCACTCTAATTCATTTATGTACGAGCCATAACAAGTCATAGAAGGATCTAAAAAAAAAAAAAAGACGCTGCATTCTAATTCAAGTTTCATGCATGAATATGGTATAGTGAAGCAATATGCATCAGCTTGTCCTCGTGTTACCATAGGTTAGGTTTGTGAAACTATCATTGAAAACACAACCAACTTCTAGATTATAAAAAAACAGTAAATTGTTTAAAAGATTTATGTCTTGAGACAATACTGAGGACCAATTTATGTATGACACTAACAAAAATATCCAAAAGACTAAATAACAAAAAGAGAGATGGATTCCAAAGTATATCAAGTCAAAATGCCAAACATTACCTTTATTGACTTTGCAGGCAGATAAAATTCGAAATGCAGTATTTACAACATCTGACGGGAGTTTCCTTGAAAGATATGCAAAAACCACTCCTTTACAGTCACTTGGAGTGTCGATATGATTCAGCTCACCAACCAAATTTCCATTATCATCCAACATCAATTGCTTCCCGGAGATCTGAAGCGCCGCATCCATGATTGCAGGTTGACAAATTGGTCGGCAGCACTCTTTAAGAGGATCAACAGCTGTGCAAGCCTCTAGTAATCTGCTTGTGTTTACTGTTTTTTCAAAGGTATCAACATCCCTCACTGGACAGGACCCACCAGTAAGATTTGAAGATTTTACAGAGCAAATTGTAGGTATGGTACTATTTGCACCCCTACTGGCTAAGATACTGATTATATCTGTAAAACAATCACTTGCAACAGAATTTTGCAAAACCAACTTAGCCGAGTTATTCAAGCTGTAGAGACCCTGGAAGATGCGCATCAAACTATTGAACTGTGGACAACAAATTACATTCCCTACAAGTGCTGCCAAAGGTTGAGAACAATCAGAAGCTGTTTTTTCGATGATACTCGACATAGCGGAGAAATTGACAGGACATTGCCCAGTTAAAACAGGCTCATATCGGGTCGGAAATGTAGGGTACATTGGCGGAAAGGGTTCGTCAGGATCTGGATAATGTGGAATAACTGCAGGTGATATTTCTATAGGACCAAAAATTCCACTAGAAGGTGGTTTAGCAAGCTCTGGCATTATAGGAACATGACTTTGCTCAAAGACGGTCTCTGATGCTACAGCATCTTGAAAACTGGATAACCAGATAAAGAATAATAATAGCTGACAGCACAAAGAACCTGCAATCACACAAAAATGCCTACCTTCAGCAAGGAGTAGCAAAAACGTAGTAATTCTTTCCCTACAGAAAGTAATCCAAGTACTAAAAAGGACAATAAAGATCTTATATTGAAACACATGCATAATGCATGAGAAAGAGAATAACATCTTCAGTCAAATCAGGACCCTCCTTTTTCTTATGTATCATTCATCTACAACTTGCTAAATGATTCGAAACCGGAATTTCTTCATCTAATTATGGATCGAACCAGGTGGGTCTCCTCTCCCTCACTTACTCTTTAACTAATACACCACACAGGATCAATGAAATGCTACTGTTTGCTCATACACATCAACATCTCAGCAGATCCATGCCAAAAAGAAAATGTAATTTTTTTAATATATACCCCAGTGCTTCAAACCGAGATAGAAGAGACATAATTATCATACGTTTCTTAACTCCCTCCTATCAACCAATGGAAACAGGGAAAAAAACAAACAGAGATTAAGGCTGGTAGAGATAGCCAAGTGCAGACGGAGCTTTACAAAAGTAGATAATCATTCGATTCCAGTTAAGAATACAATATATATATATATATATATATATATATATATATATATCAAATTCCAGCTGTTTCTGGGCAGCATTCTACTCAACCTATGATGCAAATCTTCAAACAATAAAAGAAATGATGAAGGAAGATCTGGAAGAGTCATATGAACAGCTTTGTGCTAGTGTTGCATAGAAACCAATGAAAAGAAAGAAAATGAAGGCGAACCTTTAAGATGACCAAGAGTGTGACAACAGTCCATCGGTCCCCTAGCCTTCCGGTTTCATTGAAATTTACACCAACCCAAACTCACATCAGTGCCCTGTGCCATCTTCATAAGTAGATCCTGAGTGTCGATTAAGAGATATGTTGAACCTGAAGAAACGGAAAACTACCTGAAGATGTTGAACCCATACAGCATAGGATCTGACTCAATTTCAAAACCCTAAATCGGAGCTCAGTTCAAGTATGACCGACCGTAGACGACACCAGTCTTACCTCACTCGGGTCTTTTCATCCTGCCCAATTCCAGTTTCTTTTTTTTTATCTTACTCGTTTCGGAAAATCTATTTATTCCTCAAAAATGCCACTTTACTTTTTCTTTTTCTTTTTTTTGGTTACAAGAGGTGCCTAAAAGCCTAAAAAAGCACAGCAAAAATGCCACTTTACTTGATGGACCTTTAATATGTTTTTTACAAACAAAAAAAAACCAAAATGTTATTCAGAAAAAGAAAATTCAAAGATTTTCTATAAAAATAGAATAATTTATATATATATATATATATATATATATGTATATATCTTATCAACTAGGTTTACGCTCGAATCGGTATATACTCGGAATTCAGTACCAAGCCCGAGCCTGAGATGTTCCCGGTCGCTTGCAATCGGGACGGGTGTCCAGAGCAATACCATTTTGCTTCAGTTAGGATTTGCAGGAGACCCGAGGCTTTGGACTGAGGAGAGGGGGCCGGGTGGACATAGGTCCCGAACGCTTCCAATCGGGAAGCCGATGTCCTTCCTTTGGATTGACAGGGGCCGGGAGGTGGGTGTGCTAGGTCCCGGATGCTTTCGGGATGGGTGTCCAGAGCAATACCACAGACGGCGCCAAATGTTTCCGCATAATCCCGGACGGGATATGCCGAAGCTAATGGTGGGGTATGAACAGTGAACAACACGGACGTATAGTGGTTCACCATGCCTCGGGAGACATGGCTACGTCCACTTAGAATCAAGTATCATTCTCTGGGGTTACAATGGTATCCATCCCGGTGGAACACTATCTTTCCAGTATCCAGATCTTAGATAAGTTTCCCGATTCAGATCTTATATCTAGAGGGGGAGCCTTCCTTTTATAGACAAGGAAGGTTCCCTCTTACATTACATTTCCGATGTGGGACACTGTACATATTTATACTCTCATGGTGCCTTATTGTGGAGCTTGGAGAAGCACCTTCCTGATGTCACATTGAAGATCTTTCACCATGGCGAGGTAGCCTAGACGTCGGTCTACAAGTTTCATGACTGGTCTATGGGCAGTGGAGGTAGTTTACCGACTACCGACTACCGACTACAAGTCCCCCCAAGTTCCCGTTCAAGACACTTCTTGAGTGGGGACTTAATATACAAAATGCTCATAGACCAGTCAAATGTCCCCAACACGGACCCGGTCCCAGTCCCCCCAAGTCCGCACTCAAGACGTGGGTTGAACGGGTCTTGCTCTTCTTGATTTCTTCAAGGGCGAGCTGAGGTGTCCGCCTACAAGATAAGAAATGCTCCTCCCGGTCCCCGGCCGCAAAACTTACTCGGCCGGGCGAGGATTGTTGTACCTTCACAATGAACAAATGATCGACAAACATTGACATAACAATTATAATAATTATCGAAAAGCACAATGGTTCATGCAATTTGTGTAACACTCTTGGTGGAATTCCAATCTTTCAATCCTGGTGGAATACCAATCTTTCAATTCTGGTGAAATGCCAATCTCCTAGTGGAATACCTCTCTCGGGCGAGCTGTGGGGTCCGCTCTGCGACCAAATTCTGACACTCGGGCGAGCTGTGGATTTCGCTCCGCTTACAAGGAACTTTCATGGCCAAGGGTAGCATGCCCTTCCTATCTCCGGTGTTACTACTCGAGTGACGGGGTGTTAACGCCGTCCGTGGGCTATCAAGCCACTTGCTCCGTTTTTAAAAGGAAGATAGAAGATTTCAAAGCCATGATCCCGCCCGGGCTTACTGCGGATCTCATTGACTTGTTTCTTTAGTGGATTACCCATCCCGCCCCGTCTTTCTGGGGAAAACTTATGCCACCCGGTCGGATGCCAAGCCCTCCCGGTCTTACTGGGGGAATTATTATTTTTATTATTATTATTAATTTTTTTTGCCTCTCGGTTAAGTGTCAATCTTTCAATCTTGGTCGAATGCCTATCTCCCAGTGGAATACCTATCTCTTGGTGGAATGCCAAATCTTGGTCGAATGCCTATCTCCCGGTGGAATACCTATCTCTTGGTGGAATGCCAAATCTTGGTCGAATGCCTATCTCCCGGTGGATTGCCTATCTCCCAGGGGATTGCCTATCTCCCGATGGAATACCTCTCTCTTAGTGGAATGCCAAAAACATGCATGTTGACTTGCAAGTATAATATGTATGAATTTTCAGACCAATGGACATGACTTATCTGTGATAATTGCTGCCGAATGGGTGGACATAGGAGGTATTGATTCATGCCTGTACCACTCCCGGATGATGAATCCTTGGTGTCAATACGGTCAGGCTACCTGCAAGAGTATTTTTTTACCTCCAGGACCCGTTGCTTGCAGATTAAACTGACACTGAGCCTTCCCCTTTCGTTACCCGGAGATAAAGGTGATGGGGCCCTAACTTGCACATGGGTCTACTTTCAACTTCTTTTATGCTCGCGGATGAGGAACTCTTTAAACCATTCCCGGGAAGCTTATGTGGGTGCCGTACTGGTGCCTAGAGCAACACCACTTGGATGGAATTCAGATGGAATTCCCTTGCCAATATCTGACCAACTCCGTCTTCTCTCATTCCCTGATGAACCCGATCAACCGGGAACCAATCCAGGACAAGGGACCGGGACGAGCGTGGATTGTCCCCAATACGGACCAATCCCGGACGATTTCAATCGGGAAGCCAAAGCGATGATCCAGGGCGCTTACAATCGGGAAGCTGATGAGATGTTCCCGGTCGCTTGCAATCGGGACGGGTGTCCAGAGCAATACCATTTTGCTTTAGTTAGGATTTGCAGGAGACCCGAGGCTTTGGACTGAGGAGAGGGGGCCGGGTGGACATAGGTCCCGGACGCTTCCAATCGGGAAGCCGATGTCCTTCCTTTGGATTGACAGGGGCCGGGAGGTGGGTGTGCTAGGTCCCGGATGATTTCGGGATGGGTGTCCAGAGCAATACCACAGACGGCGCCAAATGTTTCCGCATAATCCCGGACGGGATATGCCGAAGCTAATGGTGGGGTATGAACAGTGAACAACACGGACGTATAGTGGTTCACCATGCCTCGGGAGACATGGCTACGTCCACTTAGAATCAAGTATCATTCTCTGGGGTTACAATGGTATCCATCCCGGTGGAACACTATCTTTCCAGTATCCCGATTCAGATCCTATATCTAGAGGGGGAGCCTTCCTTTTATAGACAAGGAAGGTTCCCTCTTACATTACATTTCCGATGTGGGACATTGTACATATTTATACTCTCATGGTGCCTTCTTGTGGAGCTTGGAGAAGCACCTTCCCGATGTCGCATTGAAGATCTTTCACCATGGCGAGGTAGCCTGGACGTCGGTCTACAAGTTTCATGACTGGTCTATGGGCAGTGGAGGTAGTTTACCGACTACCGACTACAGAGGTAAAACCAAATTGAGGAAGATGTAGCATATTTGCCAGATTCTTTGGTGAAGCTGGAGCTTTATTACCATTAAATGCAACGAAAAGTTCATTAACTATCGTTGTATGGATGAGTTCGAGTTATTTTGTAGATTAAAGAAAGGAGGGTAAAATTCAGGTCGACATTCAAATTATTGAAGTTATTTCATTTTAATTAGACCTAACAAGAACAAAATTACACTATGTAGGATTTGAACCTACAATGTCAGGTTTTGGAGACTGACTTTCTACTAAACCGGACTAAGAGTGCTTTCTTGTTAAGTTATTAGTAGATATGACTGAAGAGAAGTGTATAATTCTATTGTTTGATCGTGACTAAAAAGAAAGAAAAGAAAGATCCCTACTGTTCGATTCTGGAGGTAGCTTGATTGGATAAGAAAGAAGTGAGAAATGGCGACAAGGGGCGATCTTTGTTCTGTTGTAGGTTGAAAGTTAAGGAGGGTGAAGTGAAACCAACTACTAAGGTAGTACCCTACCTATGGGCAGATTTCCTACTTGCTTAATCTTCTCAATGAGTTCAGAGGTATGTATTTCAAGCGAAGTGGAAGAGATATTCTTTGGGATTCATGAAGCTCAATGTTGATGCAGCTTTTAACCATTTTACTAGTAAGACTAGTTTTCGAGGTCTTTTTCATGGGCATGAGGGTATCTATCACTCTCCTCAACATAATGACTCCTTGCTCGGCTTGAGTACTATGTTCGATTAGAGATTTTACTACATTTTTGTTGGGACTAACTAGGACTGTCCTAAAGAAAGAGTCCAGTTTGGTTGGTACCATGTTTGATGTCATTGAGTACTAAAATAAATGAGTTTACGTAGCACCTTATTTTCATTTTAGTCTCCTTAGATGATGTTATTTTGAGTACTCAAATTGGTCATATTACCATCATTTTAAACCATAAACTAAGCAAAATTACTCTAATACCATATACAACATCAAACATGAGTTAATATTCGTACAACTTAAGGCAACCCACATGAGTTCAAAACAGTCTTAACAAATAAGGAGGTGTAATGTAGTTGTCAAGACCCGCCCCGACTTTCACCTTGAAACCCGAGGTGAGTCCTGCGGGGACCACCTCCAAGGAAAACTTACCGAAGGACTCGGCAAACCTCCCTTGAAAATGGACAACCCTAACCCGGAAAAATTATAGAACACTCTTAACCAATAAAATGAATTCTTCAACTTAATCCAAATAAAATAATACACAGATATTTTTTCCGAAAGTATTCAGAGCTACTACAAGCAATACAGCGGAAGCTAATAGAAATCCTAGTAATTTAACAGAAGACCTACTGGTGAACAGTAGTGGAGAAATGAGTGACTATGCCTCGTCGCCTCCTTCTAGACCCCACCCGAGCTCTGCAGACTGGGCATTTAAAAACGAAAGAAAAACCCAGGGGAAAATATTTCATCACGTCAAAGTGAGTGGAAAAAAATAATCTCAACAACAATAATATTTCCCCAAGAAATTATCAATGAAAACGACTAGTTCTGGCTAGTCCCCAAATCTTAAACAAAGACAGCCTCTCAGGCTCAAATTATAAATATATATCAGTATGTATTAACCACTCGTATGTTCCATGTATGCTATCTATGAATAAGCTTTAAATTAGATAGTTACACCAGACTAATACGATTGCGTCTAACGCTCACGTCGCTCCATACTGGCATTTTTCCTCAGATTGGAGGATACAAGGCCGAGTGGTTTAAATACGTGCTTACTCCTTGTACGACATCTTTGAATAAATAAATGCAAAATTAGGAAGTCACACAGGGCTACGACACTCGCGTCTAACGCTCATGTCACCCATACCGGAATTGTGCCTCGTGTATGGGGGAAATCACGTATATAGCTAGCTAGCATTCTCTCTCATACATACTATTCTCGGAATTTTGCCTCGAGTATAATCGCAGAAAAATCTCAATTTTGGGTAAATATCCAACAAAGGAAATTACTCAACAATAAACAATTCAAACACATTATATAAAACAAAAGTCCACTCACAACTTAGGCTTAAGCCTGACGTCGGTCGGAGGTCTCCTCTGCTCGAGCCTCCTCGCATCCTGTTCCAAACATAATTAATTCCTTAAAATAAAACACCGACAAAACATGCATAATTAAATATGCTTCGCGCTCAACCAAGCCTAACACTCCAAAATCTTAAATCCACTGCCAACCTCAAAACTCCACAAATTTTACTGACATCCTCAAAATCACCTTCCACCAAATAAAATCCAATGGCCGGATTATAAATTAATAATCCGCCAAAAATACCAAACTTCAACAAATCTCAAACCTATCCAAAACTCCTTCAAAAATTCTAAAACTTATTCCATTAAACTCCTCATATTTTTCTCCACCAAAAACATTTTCTCGGCGGCAGCGGCTCAGCCGGTGGCGGCGGCCGGCGACCTCCGATAGTCACCAAATTTTGGCAGCATCTTCCTCTCAACCTCCTCTACAACATTCCTAACTACCACAAACTCCAATTCTAAGCCCAAGCACATCAATCAAACGGAAATACACAGTAAACCCTAGAAATTTCAAATTCAGATTTCTCCTTACCTAGCTCACCACGGAGCGAGCCCTTTGGAGGGGTTGAAGCACGGGAGGAGGGCTTCCTTTTGGGCTATGGCTCGCCAGCTATGGCGGCCGGAGGAGGGAGTTCCGGTGAGAAATCAGTTTCGGCAGCCGGGGCTTTCGGGCGTCGTTTCTCTCTCACGGCGTCGCTAGGGAGGCTGCCACCGGTCTAGAAATGCAGCTGCCAGCTGGGAGGGAGACCGATCGAACGGGACCGGTCCGACGGCGAACGGAGGCCGGACGGCGGTCGGGAAATTTCTGGGCAGTGAGAGGGTCGGGAGCGGGAGAGAACCGGGAGGAGAGAGAGAGAGGAATACACGGGCTTTGACCAAAAAAATTCAAGGCCCGGTCCACTTAAACAGAACCCAAAAATCTAAAATTCAACACCCCAAAATAATACCCCAATAAAATTACCTTTTACTAGCAAAAATTACCATTTTTTACCGTCGTCAAAAATTCTTCCTTAGAATAATTCCCTCAAAATATTAGTCCCTCAACACCCTCTAGGGACTAATTAAATTACACACTTAGTGACGAACACGGTAAAAACTCTTATTACCGCTATGCTAGTAATTAAGGTAAAAATTAAGATTCGGGGCGTGACAATTCTCCCCTCCTTAACAAAAATTTCGTCCTCGAAATTTACAAACTCGCTACTCAAAGAGATAAGGATACTGCTGCCTCATCTGCTCCTCTGGCTCCCAAGTAGCTTCCTCTACTTGGTGGCTTCTCCAAAGCACTTTGACGAGCTGAAATGACTTGCTCCTAAGCACTTGCTCCTTCCGATCTAGAATCTGAACCGGCTCCTCTTCATAGGACAAATCCTTCTGCAGACTAATCGGCTGCTCTTCCAGCCCATGAGAAGGATCTGCAATATACTTGCGAAGCATGGATACATGAAACACATTATGTATCCTAGACAACTCCGAAGGCAAAGCTAACTGATAGGCAATAGAGCCAACTCGCTCTATTATCTCATAAGGTCCAATATACCTCGGACTAAGCTTCCCACGCTTGCCAAAACGTACTACCCCTTTCCAAGAAGATAGTTTCAGGAACACCCAATCACCTACTTGAAACTCAAGGTCCTTCCTGTGGACATCTGCATAACTCTTTTGCCTACTCTGAGCAGCCTTGAGTCTATCCCTGACCACCTTGATCTTCTCATTTGCATACAGCTCAGCCGATTTATCCAGCGAATACTTCTTTCCCACCGGCAAGAAATGAGCAGATTTAGTGAGTCTATCCACTATCACCCAAATACCGTCATGCCCTTCACGGGTACGAGGTAAACTGAAGACAAAATCCATGGTGATGTGGTTCCACTTCCACACTGGAATAGGCAACGGCTCAAGCAAACCTGAAGGTTTCTACCTTTCAGCTTTCACCTGCTGACAAATCAGACACCTACTCACAAAAGCTGCAATTTCCCTCTTCATGTTAGGCCACAAATAATAATCCTTCAAAGTCCGATACATCTTTGTACTACCTGGGTGAGCAGCATACGCAGAACTATGAGCTTCCTCCAAAATCTCAATTTTTAACTCTTCATTCCTCTTTGGAACACAAAGCCTGCTTTTGACCAACAACAACCCATCTCTTCTTACCGAAAAATTTACGGCGGCTCCATTCGCTACTCTTTCTATCAACCGAACTATGAAAGGATCATTATACTGTGCCTCCTGCACTTTATCAACCAACACTGGCCTCACATGGAAACTGGCTACAAAAGCACCCACTTCATCCACCGCTAAATCGGCCCCTGTAGCTCGCAGCTCACAAAGAAGTAGAACTCGAACCATCCTCAAGTGAAACAAAGACACTGAGGGATTGCGACTAAGAGCATCAGCTACCACATTAGCTTTTCTAGGATGATACTCTATCGTGCAATCATAATCACTGATCAACTCCATCCACCTTCTTTGCCTCAAATTCAACTCCCTTTGTGTGAACACATACCGAAGACTTGTGATCGGTAAAAATCTGACACTTGGCTCCATAAAGATAGTGTCTCCACAACTTGAGAGTAAAAACCACAGCTGCAAGCTCTAAATCATGAGTGGGATAATTCACCTCATGCAGCTTCAATTGCCTAGAAGCGTAGGCAATCACTCGATCATGCTGCATCAACACTCCACCTAGACCTCGTCTAGAAGCATCACAAAACACCACATACTCCCCACTATCGTCTGGAAGTGCCAAAACAGGAGCACTAGTCAAAAAATCCTTTAACTTTTGAAAACTTTGCTCACATTGATCTGACCATTCGAACTTGATTCCATTTCTGGTCAATCTAGTTAGTGGAGCTGCAATCTTCGAAAAGTCTTGCACAAATCGCCGATAGTAACCTGCTACCCCAGGAAACTACGAATCTCCGTCACAGTTGTGGGTCTTTTCCAATTGGACACTGCTTCTACCTTCTAGGGATCCACACTAACACCTTCAGCTGAAACTATATGACCCAGAAATCCCACTTTATCCAGCCAAAACTCACACTTGCTGAACTTGGGAAACAACTGCGCATTCCTCAAAGTCCGCAAAATCAATCTTAGATGTTTGGCATGCTCCTTCTCACTTTTTGAGTACACCAAAATATCATCTATGAACACGATCACGAAACGGTCAGGATATGGACTAAACACCCTATTCATGAGATCCATGAACGCCGCGGGTGCATTAGTAAGTCCAAAAGGCATTACCACAAACTCATAATGACCATAGCGTGATCGAAATGCAGTCTTGACTACGTCACTATCCTGAATCCGCAACTGATGATAACAAGATCTCAAATCAATCTTTGAGAACACCGAGGCACCTCAACTGATCGAACAAATCATCAATGCGAGGCAACAGGTACTTATACTTCACTGTGACTTGATTCAGCTTCTTATAATCAATGCATAGTCTCATGGTGCCGTTCTTCTTCTTAACAAACAACACCGGAACACCCCATGGAGACATGCTAGACCGAATAAAACCCTTATCTACTAACTCCTGCAATTGAGTCTTCAACTCTTTCAATTCCGCTGGAGCCATTCTGTAAGGTGCCTGAGAAATAGGCATAGATCCAGGAAGCAACTTGTTGTCGGTATTCAGTAAACTACCTCCTCTGCCCATAGACCAGTCATGGAACTTGTAGACCGACGTCCAGACTACCTCGCCATGGTGGAAGATCGGCAATACAACATCAAGAAGGTGCTTCTCCAAGCTCCACAAGAAGGCACCATGAGAGTATAAATATGTACAGTGTCCCACATCGGAAACATAATGTAAGAGGGAACCTTCCTTGTCTATAAAAGGAAGGCTTCCCCTCTAGATATAGGGATCTGGAGAACTGTACTCCACCCCGCGGGATGGCTCCTCTTGTATCCCGCGCGGGATGAAAACTATTGTAACACCAAAGGCCTATTGGCCATGATAGTAGAATCTTAAGTGGACGTAGCCGTGCCCTCCGATGGCACGGTGAACCACTATAAATCTTGTGCTTGTTCACATTCATGCTCCACTGTACTTCTGCGGAGCCTGCGGGTTCCAGCAGAAACAATTGGCGCCGTCTGTGGGAAACATTACAAAAAGTCACGTTGCTCTGCCTCCGAGAGGCAGTTTTTTCAAGTCCATGATAGCAATAGGTCCATCGGGAGGTACGCAAAGCCAGTAAAGAGCTAGGTAGTCAGTGGGTTGGCAAGCTCCTCGGTAGGCCCAGGACCATCCGGGATTAGCAAGTTGTTCAACTGGATCCAGACTGCCCTCGGGCCCAAGCCATTCGGTGGGCGTTCATGAGAGATCCTCCCGCCCGGGTGCCCTTTATCACTGGATCATGCCAAAGCCACTAGGTGACATTGCACTTGCTAATCCTGCCCGGGTTCTCTTTTAGCATCGGGACATCATCAAGAGCCGTCACCCGCTCGGGATGACATCATCATGATGACCTGCCAAACCTCCCCCCCCGGGTTTATGACCAGAGCCTCCAGCCATCACCCGAAGAAGATTCAACGGGACCCGGAGCCTAGTCATGTCGGCCGGGAGCTTCGCCGGTGACGGACGGCTCCTCCCGCTGCCCGGTCTTCTTCTTCTCCCGATGGTTCCTCTCCCGGGTGCAACAGCAGCTTCCTGATGGCTCAAGCCCGGCAGCAGCTCCCGGTGGCCTCGGCAGCAGCTCGGCAGCAATTCGGTAGCAGGTAGCCTCCCGGAGACCTTGCCTCGGTCTCAGCGGCCAGCTAGCTTCCCGTTCTCAGGTTAGGGAAAGAAGAGGAAGCCGCTTTGGACACCCATCCTCTTACTCTTGCCACCCAGCCCGGAAGCAGCCTTCGGGAGCCCGGAGAGAAAGGGAAGAAAGAAAGAGGGAAGAAAGGAAGAAGGGAAAAGAGAGAGGAAGGGGGTCTCGGGGGGCATCCAGGAAGGAAGATGCAAAGGAAAAAGGGCGGGAAAGAAAAAGCAAAAAAGAGGGAAAAGAAAGAGAAGGGGAAGAAAGGAAGAAGCAAGCAAAAATGTTTCGTGTCCCGGATTCAAAAAAAAAAGGGGCGGGAAAGGAAAAAAGCAAAAAGGAAGATGCAAAAAAAAATCCTTACTCTGGACACGCAACGCCTTACTCTGGCCACCCGTTTGACATCTTCAGCATCATGTTTGTTGTTTGCATGGAAGTGAGAATGCAGCAAATCCCGCAACTAAACCAAAGCTAAGTTTTCTACTCTTGCATCTATTCAAAACGGCCGGGATATATAACATGCAAGCCTTGACCTTGATTGTTTATTCAAAATTGTTGAGGAAATTGTGCACTCTTAGTTGTTTGCATTGCCTCCGGGGCATTTGCATCGGGAGGTCCAAGTCTTGATGATTGGATCAGGAACACAGTTCGGCATAACACCGGGGTTCGGGAAATTCATAACATTCATGCATAGTAACACTGTTTGGCTAGAAGCATTTGGGAATTATTATGTGTTTGTTATGCCTGCATCTATATTCCACCCGTGCAGTTATGTGAAATTTGGCTTAACATACATTTTATTACAAGGGAATTTGATCACTCGGTCGGGATGCAGCCTCCTGGAACCCGGGAGCCAACTTGTTATTTCATGCACTCGCTTGCCCTTATCCAGCCGGTAGCTCCACCCCATCCCGGCCGGTGTCATGCATGGTCAACTGTCAGCAATAGAAGAATTCCAAGAAGCAAAAAAAAAATGGCATAACCCAGCCCGTCCGGGTTCCATCTTCTCCTCTCTTGACTTCCATGTGATAGCATCGGGACGTCGGAGCTAAGCCTCCCGCCCGGGTTCATGACCGGAGCCTCCAGCCGTCCCGTAGAGGATTCAACGGGACCCGGAGCCTAGTCATGTCGGCCGGGAGCTTCGCCGGTGACCACCGACTCCTACTGCCCGGTCATTTTCTTCTCCCGGGGGTTCTTCTCCCGGGTGCAGCTTCCCGATGGCTCAAGCTCGGCAGCAGCTTCCCGATGGCTCAAGCTCGGCAACAGCTTCCAGGTGGCCTTGCCTCAAGCTCGGTAGCCGCTAGCCTCTCGTTCTCCGGCGAAGGAAAGAAGAGGAAGTCGGTCCGGACACCCACGATTCTACTCTGGGCACCCAGCCTGGAAGCAGCCTTGGAGAGCCCGGAGAGAAAAGAAAGAAAGAAAGAGGGAAGAAAGGAAGAAGGGAAAAGAGAGAGGAAGGGGGGTCTCGGGGGCTCCCAGTTTAAAAAAAAAAGAAGGAAAAAGAAAGAGAAGAGGAAAGAAAGACCAGAAAGGAGAAGAGAGGCAGAAGAAAAAGGGCGGGAAAGAAAAAAGAAGCAGAAAGAAGGAAGATGAAAGAGAAGGAAAAAGGAAGGGAAAGAAAGAGGAATGGGGTCCCCGTGGCCCCCGGTTTCCAAAAAAAAAAAAAAAGAAGCTATGGACACCCGGAAGGAGGGACACCCGGGGCTATTTAATTTCTTGGTCACGAGCGGGATATGCATCAGCAGTGTGAACGGCCGATAATTACTCATCGGATCCCAGAGGCCTTCCAAAAGAAAAGTGGGGTGAAAGAAAGAAGAGGGAAACCTATAGCAACATGATACTACCCTCCCGGACCCTAACTGAGTGTTCACAGTTCACACTTCCAGGTCTACTGGGTGCACCCATTCGACAGCAATTATCACAGATAAGTCTCGTCCATTGGTCTGAAAATTCATAAATATTCCACTTACAAGTCAACATGCATGTTTTTGGCATTCCACCAATAGTGAGGTATTCCACTGGGAAACAGGCAATCCACCGGGAGATTGGCATTCCACCAGGATTGAAAGATTGGCATTCCACCGAGAGTTACACAAATGCATGAACCAATTTGCTTTTCGATAATTATTATGCCATATCCGTACTTGGCTCGCCCCATAATTGTGTCAATCATTTGTTCATTGTGAAGGTACAACAATCCGCGCCCGGCCGAGTAAGTTTTGCGGTCGGGGACCGGGAGGGGCATTTCTTATCTTCTAGGCGGACTCCTCAGCTCACCCTTGAAGAAATCAAGAAGAGCAAGACCCGTTCAACACACGCCCTGAGTACAGACTTGGGGGGACTGGACCGGGTGCCCGTAAATAACTGGTCTATGGACATTTTGTATATTAAGTCCCCACTCAAGACATGTCTTGAACGGGAACTTGGGGGGACTTGTTGTCGGTATTTAGTAAACTACCTCCTCTGCCCATAGACCAGTCATGGAACTTGTAGACCGACGTCCAGACTACCTCGCCATGGTGAAAGATCGTCAATACAACATCAAGAAGGTGCTTCTCCAAGCTCCACAAGAAGGCACCATGAGAGTATAAATATGTATAGTGTCCCACATCGGAAACATAATGTAAGAGGGAACCTTCCTTGTCTATAAAAGGAAGGCTTCCCCTCTAGATATAGGGATCTGGAAAACTGTACTCCACCCCGCGGGATGAAAACTATTGTAACACCAAAGGCCTATTGGCCATGATAGTAGAATCTTAAGTGGACGTAGCCGTGCCCTCCGATGGCACGGTGAACCACTATAAATCTTGTCCTTGTTCACATTCATGCTCCACTATGCTTCTGCGGAGCCTGCGGGTTCCAGCAGAAACACAACTCAATGGAAAAGTTTATCTCCCTTACAGGAGGCAAACCAGGCAAATCCTCGGGAAACACGTCCGAAAATTCTCTTACTATAGGAATGTCTCCCACTTCCAACACTCCTATACTTGCATCCACAACATGAGCTAAGAATGCCTGACAGCCTTTATTTAACAATCTCCTGGCAGCCACAGCTGAAATCAGGCAACTCGAAATCACATCTCTTTCCCCCTGAAACACAACCTCCAGTCCATCCGGGCTCCGAAACACTACTTCTTTTCGGAAACAATCCACCATAGCTCTATAAGACTCTAAGAAGTCCATCCCCAAGATCACATCAAACTCCAATATATCTAAAGGGATTAAATCTGCCTTAAACTGAGCTCCTTCCACCAAAATTTCACAACCACTTAACACCCAAGCTATTCTCATCACCTCACCAGAGGGAAGAGATACGTGCCACTCGCTTGGAAGAGACGATGATGGCACATTGGCATGGAGAGCGAATCTACTAGACATGAATGAATGCGTAGCTCCGGGATCAATTAAAACAAAAGCTGGTTGACCAAAAATTAACAACGTACCAATGATGACATCTGGGGAAGTACGACCCTCCTGCTGGGTCATAGCATGGAGTCTAGCGCGAGTCGCGGGACGTCCACGCTGACCACTCCCCTGCTGAGAACCACTCCTAGTTGCTGAACCTCCATGAGAACCACCACTAGAGCTTCTAGCTGAAAATTGACCGCC
Organism: Fragaria x ananassa; assembly: GCA_034370585.1. Classification (NCBI taxonomy): domain Eukaryota; kingdom Viridiplantae; phylum Streptophyta; class Magnoliopsida; order Rosales; family Rosaceae; genus Fragaria; species Fragaria x ananassa. Next base: position 8,804,397 of record CP139760.1, read on the forward strand.
TTGCTGAGAAGGAGCGGTCCTCTGTGCCAACAAAGGGCAGTCTCTCCTGAAATGATCCAGACCACCACACTCAAAGCATCCAGAAGACTGCTGCTGACCAAAAGAAAAAGCCTGACCACCAGAAGATCCCCCTTGGGAACTACCACCAGCACTAAACTGACCGGCCTGCTACCTGCCCAACTGGCTCCTGGAGGGTCTCCTGAAACGTCCTCCAAATCTACCCCGAGAACCAGAACCTGATCTTCCACTACTACCACTGCCCGCTGAAGATCTAGAAGCTGATGAGGAAGCGGCCTTCTTCGATGGATCCTGGCTGGGACCACCGAAATCTCTGGGCCGAGCACTAAAAGTTCTCCTGGTCTCAATGGCCATGGCTGCAGTAACCGCATCAAGAAAAGTCGGATAAATGCCACCGACTATCTTGTCTGCATAAACCCCGCCAAGAGCTCCAACAAACATGTCAATCCTGGTCCTCTCATCAGGAATCAAATAGGGCACATGGTAGCTCAGGGAAGTGAACCTCTGCTCAAACTCGATGACACCCTCATCATCCCCCTTCTTCATGTTCAGGAAGTCTGACTGAATCCTGATACGCTAAGCATGACCGAAATACTGACCCAAGAATAGCGTCTTAAACTCCTCCCAAGTCATGTCCTGAGCACCACCACGATTTCTACTAGCAAGGGTCCACCAGTGATGTGCTGAGTCATCCAGAAAAGTCACTGCCATCTTCACTTTCTTTTCTTCCGGCAGGTCAGTGCTCTCAAAAGCCTTTTCCATCTTATGTACCCAAGTGTGCGCATCGAGGGGTCCCTTGGCGTCCTTAAACTCAATTGCACCAGCATCGAAGACATCCTTCTTCTTCACAGACCGAGGCTGCTGAACTCTATCTAACACACCTCTCAGCATGCTCCCAATCGAATCAACCAATCCTCTAACCTCATCACCCTCACTGGCGTTGGTCGAGGAAGCTACACGGGGTCGGCGCCGAGGAGGCATAGTACCTAAGGAAGAAGATATTAAGTAGTTTGTCCATAAGACTAACAGAACTATCACACATACTCAATAACACATAGTATCAAAAGCAGAAAACTGCCGATGAATCCTCCGCGGTCGGATCATCACTCTATAGACACTATGGCTACTTAGGCAAATACGATAGTGAATAGGAAACAGAAGATGAAACCTAGAGCTCTGATACCAACTGTCAAGACCCGCCCCGAATTTAACCCTGAAACCTGAGGTGAGTCCTGCGGGAACCACCTCCAAGGAAAACTTACCAAAGGACTCGGCAAACCTCCCTTGAAAATGGACAACCCTAACCCGGAAAAATTATAGAACACTCTTAACCAATAAAATGAATTCTTCAACTTAATCCAAATAAAATAATACAAAGATATTTTTCCGAAAGTATTTAGAGCTACTACAAGCAATACAACGGAAGCTACTAGAAATCCTAGTAATTTAACAGAAGACCTACTGGTGAACAGTAGTGGAGAAATGAGTGACTATGCCTCGTCGCCTCCTTCTAGACCCCACCCGAACTCTGCAGACTGGGCATTTAAAAACGAAGGAAAAGCCCAGGGGAAAATATTTCATCACGTCAGAGTGAGTGAACAAAAATAATCTCAACAACAATAATATTTCCCCAAGAAATTATCAATGAAAACGACTAGTTCTGGCTAGTCCCCAAATCTTAAACAAAGACAGCCTCTCAAGCTCAAATTATAAATATATATCAGCATGTATTAACCACTCGTATGCTCCATGTATGCTATCTATGAATAAGCTTTAAATTAGAGAGTCACACCAAGCTAATACGATTGCGTCTAACGCTCACGTCGCTCCATATTGACATTTTTCTTCAGAATGGACGATACAAGGTCGAGTGGTTTAAATACGTGCTTACTCCTTGTACGACATCTTTGAATAAATAAATGCAAAATTAGGAAGTCGCACAGGGCTACGACACTCGCGTCTAACGCTCATGTCACCCATACCGGAATTGTGCCTCGCGTATGGGGGAAATCACGTATATAGCTAGCTAGCATTCTCTCTCATACATACTATTCTCGGAATTTTGCCTCGAGTATAATCGCAGAAAAATCTCAATTTTGGGAAAATATCCAACAAAGGAAATTTGTCAACAATAAACAATTCAAACACATTATATAAAACAAAAGTCCACTCACAACTTAGGCCTAAGCCTGACGTCGGTCGGAGGTCTCCTCTGCTGGAGCCTCCTCGCGTCCTGTTCCAAACATAATTAATTCCTTAAAATAAAACACCGACAAAACATGCATAATTAAATATGCTTCGCGCTCAACCAAGCCTAACACTCCAAAATCTTAAATCCACTGCCAACCTCAAAACTCCACAAATTTTACCGACATCCTCAAAATCACCTTCCACCAAATAAAATCTAATGGCCGGATTATAAATTAATAATCCGCCAAAAATACCAAACTTCAACAAATCTCAAACCTATCCAAAACTCCTCCAAAAATTCTAAAACTTATTCCATTAAACTCCTCATATTTTTCTCCACCAAAAACATTTTCTCGGCGGCGGTTCCGCCGGAGGCGGCGGCCGGCGACCAACTCCGGTGACCTCCGATGGTCACCAAATTTTGGCAGCATCTTCCTCTCAACCTCCTCTACAACATTCCTAACTACCACAAACTCCAATTCTAAGCCCAAGCACATCAATCGAACGGAAATACACAGTAAACCCTAGAAATTTCAAATTCCGATTTCTCCTTACCTAGCTCACGACGAAGCGAGCCCTTTCGAGGGGTTGAAGCACAGGAGGAGGGCTTCCTTTTGGGCTATGGCTCGCCGGCTATGGCGGCCGGAGGAGGGAGTTCCGGCGGAAATCGGTTTCGGCAGCCGGGGCTTTCGGGGCGTTGTTTCTCCCTCACGGCGGCGTTAGAGAGGCTGCCACCGATCTAGAAATGCAGCTGGGAGGGAGACCGATCGAACAGGACCGGTCCGGCGGCGAACGGAGGCCGGACGGTGGCGGACGGCGGCCGGGAAATTTCTAGGCAGTGAGAGGGTCGGGAGCGGGAGAGAACCGGGAGGAGAGAGAGAGGAATACACAGGCTTTGACCAAAAAAATTCAAGGCCCGGTCCACTTAAACAAAACCCAAAAATCTAAAATTCAACACCCCAAAATAATACCCCAATAAAATTACATTTTACTAGCAAAAATTACCATTTTTACCGTCGTAAAAAATTCTTCCTTAGAATAATTTCCTCAAAATATTAGTCCCTCAACACCCTCTGGGGACTAATTAAATTACACACTTAGTGTCGAAGACGGTAAAAACTCTTATTACCGCTATGCTAGTAATTAAGGTAAAAATTAAGATTCGGGGCGTGACAGTAGTACTCGGTACCATACATGCACACAAGTCCCTATATATAAATAGCCTAGTTCGTTAATACGCATACGTACGTACTTTTGAAAAAAAAACACCCGTATTCCGTATATAATGCAAAGATACAGAAAACGCGTTATCCAGACGTATTATACGCTAATTATACGTATTCTTGTATTTTATTAATGAAAAATACGGATTTGTTCTAAGATATTCTATATCTTTCTAGATATTCCTTATGTGTGTCTTGGCATTATGCCAATAGGATATGTAGTTTGACTAGATCTATGTATTATTTATTCTTACCTAATTGGTATTGTGTAATTCCCTATATAAAGGGCTCCTATCAATGAATAAGATATCATCTTTCACGATTCTCTTGTTATCTCTTTGTCTCTACACTTTATCCTTCATCACGTTATCATACAATTTGTTCTAACCCTAGAGTCAATAGCCCACCATTTTGTTTTCCAAAACCCTAAAATCGGGCAGCCTTGTTTTTCCCAATTTCCGACCAAAATTCCTACTGCCTTCCGCCGGAATTTTATATCACCAGAAAGCTTTCTCCGTCCCGGATCCAAAGCCGTCGGCCTCACCCTGAGAACCGGCCGGAAAGTCTCCGAACCGGCTGCCGGAATATTCCAGACCGCCACCACTACCGACCACCGGTTCACCATCTTTCCTTGCTCTGATCAACTTGAATTTTTGATAGAAACTTTCCCATCCATAGCTTCTCCTCCTGTCAAATTTTTAGCCCCAAATTTGAAATAGAAGTAGGTGAAACGTTATTTCTCCTCCCGACAACCTCTAGAAACCAAAGATTTCAAGATTGCTCGTCTTCCAAGGAAAGCCAGAAAGGTTCCCAACCCTCGGTCGAAGCCTGCAATCGACTCAAACTCATCAGAACCCCTATAAACGCAGTTTATTTAGTAAACTAGCAAGTAAGCTTTAATATTACAGTTATTTACTTTGGAATAACTCGGGGGGATAAAATCATTTCTCCCTTCTCCATCTTCATTCTATGCTTGGGATTTTGTGCGAGCAGGTACCAAAAATCTCTGAATTTTATTTGCGGGTCAAGAGTGTGTTTGATCACTCTTGTTTCCTTGTCCAGGTTGTGTATGATCAACCCCGACCTATCACCGGATTGTGTTTGATCAATCCGAGGCCTTTTTCCGAATTGTGTTTGATAAATTCGCGGCTTTTTCGGATTGTGTGTGATCAATCCGAAAGACAAATCATTAAAAGCATTGTTTGTGACCTCGATGTACTCACATTAGCAATAATGAATGCCTTGAGAATTTTTTCGAAGTTATGAAACTGTTCTCCTCTTATGGTTCGTATTGATTTACAAACAAGATGTATATTTTTACATCGTCCTTAGAAGCATGACATATTTACAATCTACATGGTTATATTGTGCCGTTTTGGTCTCTTCCAAGTGAAGATGACGCACGGCCACTACGCCAGATAATGCATCACATGACGGGGAAAAAACGTCATCTGATAAAGGTCAAATCCGTTGTTAATCCGATCGCCGTCTGATCAACATGTCACACAACGGCTAAAAAGAGCTTGTCTGACTAACTGACACACAACACTACAATAAAAACCTTTGTGTGATTCTCGGCATATATCATCGACAACTGCCGACACAAGTCGAGCTGCTTCTCGGCAGCTGTCGACATATGTTGATGAATTATGTCGGGAATCATACAATAGTTTTTTGTAGAATATTGTTGTGTGATTCTCGACAGATATTATCGACACATGTCGAGCTGCGTCTCGTCAGTTGTCGATGATATCTGCCAAGAATCACACAACAGATTTTCTAATAAAAACTCTTGTGTGATTGTTAAGTTACACAACGGTTTCCTTTCATGAGTTGTTGTGTGAATATCGACAGATTTTATCGGCATACGTCGAGATTATTCTGCATTGCAGTCGGCAACATCTGTCGACACTCACACAATAGTTTTCTGGCAGTAAACTATTGTGTGAAGTTATCTTCATACAACGAGTTTTTAGGTTTCATGGTTGTCTGATTGTTAAATAGTATACAAAATTTTTGCTAATAGGCATTGTGTGATCAACACTCACACAACGTATCAATGTTAGAATATAGTTGTAGGATCATTTAGTCAGACAACGTTGGATTGTCATTAACTTGTTGTATGATGATGTATTTCATACAACGTTAGATTATCATCATTTAGTTGTATGATGTGCTTTATTGATGCCCTAATACCAAATTTACCTAATGAACAGTATTACAAGTAATATTTCCAAACCATCCAAAGCATTGTTAACATTCAAACAACCAAAAATATGATATAAAGCATCTGATGCATTGTTAACGTTAACATGACATCTAAAACATATGCCCATCATCCTAACAACCATTTAAAATAAGAAAAGCATTCAAATACATGCCCATCAACTAGGGACATCAAAAGCTAGCTGATACATAGTATGAATTGTACCAAAAACATGCCACATATCATGCATGAATATTGTACCAGCTGAGAAGCACAAAAAAGATGCTTTTCTTTGAACAAGAGGATGCTACCTCAATCACGGCTTCTTCACATACTTTTTGACAGCAAAGTCAGCCCACTCGTTTCTCACCTCATCCAAATATTCTCGAGTGTATTTGCAGCTGCATCTCTTGTCCCACTAAAATAAACAAAGAACAAAAATTGATATATATATCCAATCAAGCCCCTAGAGGCATAAGCTGTCTATCTGCTATCTCAACCTAGATGTACATATAAACCAGACACAACACTTGGTTTTTCAGTTATCATTGTAACTTAACACTGCTATATATCTGTTAGTTAATCTGAGATTGATGAAGATTCAATGAACCAAAATCTAAGATCCAAAAAGGAACCATTCCCACTTATTCAACAAAACACAAAAAATGATAGATCAAAACAATAATTTTACAACATAAATTCCATTAGGCATCAAATAATAAGATCTATTAGTTAATCTGTGTATCCATACCAGCTAGCTGTCACCCTTTTAGCAAAAATTAAACTTAATATTTAACTTGTAATGATTGACTGACTTTGCTAACAAAGATTAGATCTCAGTCCTATAATGGAGATATCACTTCAAGACAAATATCAATTCTAATCATTTCATCAAGTCAGGGCACCAAAATTAGCAGTATAATCTTCTGTTTATAGTTTGTCTATTTTGTAGTATTTGAATCATTAAATTGGTGGGAAAAAAGAAAACTATTCTAGTCTCTGATATATAGTACTGCTCCATGGAACTCCTAATATAATAAACATATTATTAATACTTAAGCTATATTGAATGACTCTAAAAACATATTTTATACCTTGGTAACAAACCGTGACGTGTCTTTGTCTTCAATTATTTCCCTCATGTATCCCATGACATAGTACCCACATTCCTTGTCGCTTGGTTGGAAGGGCATGCCCTAAAAACAAACCATATATTACAAAATAATTCCACACAACCAAGATACACTAAGACATCTATTACTTAAAATGTAGATGACACTCACAGCCAAATTTTTAGGGATCATTGAGCTTCGTCCATTCCTCTTTCTTGCAGTATTAGCCATAACCATTGCACTACAGAAGACAAAAATATATATATATATATATATATATATATATATATATATGTAAGGGAGACAATACATGACATCCCACTTCTTATTACCTCAATTTGCACAATGAACAATGGAACTTACTCTTTTACAATTTTCGCCCAATCTCCACATGGTATACGTCTTCTCACAGGATCGATGGAGTAGACAGTGTCATTGTCCAGATCAACAACAGTCAAAGTCCAATGATCGCTACCACATAAAAAAAATTCATATGCAATATTTAGCAAATAATACCCGAGTACCATTCCCACAGTTCAGCCATAATTACTAAAAACATTTATTTATACCAAAACTTGAAAACTAGCATGGACTTACCCCGAGTTATATGGCAACATGAACACTTGACCCGGTTTGGCAGTTGTAAGGCTTTTAGCTATATTTTCGGTCCTCTGAGTTCCAGTCCCACACCCTACTGCACCAATTTAGGAAGGGTGTACAAACGCTACCATGTCCACCATTCTATAAGCTTCCAACTTGCTATATAGGTACCTAACAACCATACCAACACATTATTTTTCAGCAAAGCCTACTTATCAATAGAAACTCGGCAAAGGCAGCCAGCACATCTGAGTAAGCAGACTCACTCATACTATGCTTCGTTTTGATGTTGTAAAGCTTCACAATGACAGCCATCCTCATGTGCGTAGTGCAACCAGGATACAAGGGTTTATTGCCATCGTCAACAAACTGCCTAAAACCAGTGTACTCACCGAAAAGATATTCCTCCCCATCACTATCTGATCGCACATACTCTTCATATGGTTAAAATAGTTTAAAATCAGGAAAGAGATATGCTCATACACAGTTTTAGCAAATGTCTTTCATTTGATCACTCTTATATAATTAAGGTTTGTCTTTCTTAGAAACAAAAGAAAAACTAACAGATACAAAACCAAGCTAGCCAATGACTTGTAGATCTAGTGGCAAAAGAAGGTTTCAAAAGTGATCCCAGTCAAAGAGCTCTAAGTAAAGATCCCCCTGCTTAAAATACTTTACTAACAGTGAAATAGCTCTAGACAAAAAATTGAAAAGAAACAGCTTTTTATTGAAACAAAATGCAAAGTACAAGGAGGAGTTATAGCCTCCTGTAAAAATTTAAGAATCAACAACAAGTGCAAACTCTATTATCTTTTCCAATTAACTACCTAGATTTCTATCTACGAAACACGAAAGGTACAGCCGCGTGGCTCTACAATATCCATTAAATAACTACATGTAGAACAAATTCATTCGCCCTAACCACTAGCAAAATGAAAACCCTTGCAATTCGGAAGGTAAAAAAAACACGAAAGGTACAGCCGCGTGGCTCTACTATATCCATTAAATAACTACAGGTAGAAAATATTCATTCGCCCTAAACACTAGCAAAATGAAAAACCCTTGCAATTCGAAAGGTAAAAAACAAAAAGCGAAAGGTAGAGCCCGTGGCTCTACTATATCCATTAAATAACTACAGGTAGAACAAATTCATTCGCCCTAACCACTAGCAAAATGAAAAACCCTTACAATTCGGAAGGTAAAAAAATAAAACACGAAAGGTACAACCGCGTGGCTCTACTATATCCATTAAATAACTACAGGTAGAACAAATTCATTCGCCCTAACCACTAGCAAAATGAAAAACCCTTGCAATTCGGAAGGTAAAAAAAAACACGAAACGTACAGCCGCGTGGCTCTACTATATCCATTAAATAACTACAGGTAGAACAAATTCATTCGCCCTAACCACTAGCAAAATGAAAAACCCTTGCAATTCGGAAGGTAAAAAAAAACACGAAAGGTACAGCCGCGTGGCTCTACTATATCCATTAAATAACTACAGGTAGAACAAATTCATTCGCCCTAACCACTAGCAAAAGGAAAAACCCTTGCAATTTGGAAGGTAAAAAAAAACCAAAAGGTACAGCCGCGTGGCTCTACTATATCCATTAAATAACTATAGGTAAAACAAATTCATTCGCCCTAACCACTAGCAAAATGAAAAACCCTTGCAATTCGGAAGGTAAAAAAAAAAGAAAAAGCGAAAGGTAGAGTCGCGTGGCTCTACTATATCCATTAAATAACTACAGGTAAAACAAATTCATTCGCCCTAACCACTAGCAAAATGAAAAACCCTTGCAATTCGGAAGGTAAAAAAAAAAACCAAAAGGTACAGCCGCGTGGCTCTACTATATCCATTAAAGAACTACAGGTAGAACAAATTCATTTGCCCTAACCACTAGCAAAATGAAAAACCCTTGAATTCGGAATGTAAAAAAAAAAACCAAAAGGTACAGCCGCGTGGCCCTACTATATCCATTAAAGAACTACAGGTAAAACAAATTCATTCGCCCTAACCACTAGCAAAATGAAAAACCCTTGCAATTCGGAAGGTAAAAAACAAAAAGCGAAAGGTAGAGCCCGTGGCTCTACTATATCCATTAAATAACTACAGGTAAAAAAAAAAGCGAAAGGTAGAGCCGCGTGGTTCTACTATATTCTTTAAATAACGAAAGGTAGAGCCGCGTCGCTTCTATCAGGCCTCACTTTCCACACTCCCCAATCGTAAACCCTTAACCCCGATCCTTACGCTCTTCCAAGCTCGCCCAATACGACGCCGCTCGCCTCGCCTTCGAGCACTTCTCCGGCCCCACCACCACCGCCGCACCGCTCCCTGTTTCCCGCCCCGCTCCTTCTGCTTTCCCTCAGCTTTGTCTTATCGCGTGATCACTAGGTCCTAAAAATAGAAAAATGAAAAACCCTTGCAATTCGGAAGGTAAAAAAAAAACATGAAAGGTACAGCCGCGTGGCTCTACTATATCCATTAAATAACTACAGGTAGAACAAATTCATTCGCCCTAACCACTAGCAAAATGAAAAACCCTTACAATTCGGAAGGTAAAAAAAAACACGAAAGGAACAGCTGCGTGGCTCTACTATATCCATTAAATAACTACAGTTAGAACAAATTCATTCGCCCTAACCACTAGCAAAATGAAAAACCCTTGCAATTCGGAAGGTAAAAAAAAAAACCAAAAGGTACAGCCGCGTGGCTCTACTATATCCATTAAAGAACTACAGGTAGAACAAATTCATTCACCCTAACCACTAGCAAAATGAAAAACCCTTGCAATTCGGAAGGTAAAAAAAAAACACGAAAGGTACAGCCCTTGGCTCTACTATATCCATTAAATAACTACAGGTAGAACAAATTCATTCGCCCTAACCACTAGCAAAATGAAAAACCCTTACAATTCGGAAGTAAAAAAAAAAAAACCAAAACGTACAGCCGCGTGGCTCTACTATATCCATTAAATAACTATAGGTAAAACAAATTCATTCGCCCTACCACTAGCAAAATGAAAAACCCTTGCAATTCGGAAGGTAAAAAAAAAAACCAAAAGGTACAGCCGCGTGGCTCTACTATCTCCATTAAATAACTATAGGTAAAACAAATTCATTCGCCCTAACCACTAGTAAAATGAAAAACCCTTGCAATTCGGAAGGTAAAAAACAAAAAGCGAAAGGTAGAGCCCGTGGCTCTACTATATCCATTAAATAACTACATGTAAAAAAAAAGCGAAAGGTAGAGCCGCGTGGTTCTACTATATTCTTTAAATAACGAAAGGTAGAGCCGCGTCGCTTCTATCGGGCCTCACTTTCCACACTCCCCAATCGTAAACCCTTAACCCCGATCCTTTCGCTCTTCCAAGCTCGCCCAATACGACGCCGCTCGCCTCGCCTTCGAGCACTTCTCCGGCCCCACCACCACCGCCGCACCGCTCCCTGTTTCCCGCCCCGCTCCTTCTGCTTTCCCTCATCTTTGTCTTATCGCGTGATCACTAGGTCCTAAAAATAGAAAAATGAAAAACCCTTGCAATTCGGAAGGTAAAAAAAAAAACACACGAAAGGTACAGCCGCGTGCCTCTACTATATCCATTAAATAACTACAGGTAGAACAAATTCATTCGCCCAAACGACTAGCAAAATGAAAAACCCTTGCAATTCGGGAGGATAAAAAAAAAACACGAAAGGTACAGCCGCGTGGCTTTACAATATCCATTAAATAACTACAGGTAGAACAAATTCATTCGCCCTAACCACTAGCAAAATGAAAAACCCTTGCAATTCGGGAGGATAAAAAAAAAACACGAAAGGTACAGCCGCGTGGCTTTAAAATATCCATTAAATAACTACAGGTAGAACAAATTCATTCGCCCTAACCACTAGCAAAATGAAAACCCTTGCAATTCGGAAGGTAAAAAAAAAAACATGAAAGGTACATCCGCGTGGCTCTACTATATCCATTAAATAACTACAGGTAGAACAAATTTATTCGCCCTAACCACTAGCAAAATGAAAAACCCTTGCAATTCCGAAGGTAAAAAAAAAAAAACCAAAAGGTACAACCGCGTGGCTCTACTATATCCATTAAATAACTACAGGTAAAACAAATTCATTCGCCCTAACCACTAGTAAAATGAAAAACCCTTGCAATTCGGAAGGTAAAAAAAAAACACGAAAGGTACAGCCCGTGGCTCTACTATATCCATTAAATAACTACAGGTAGAACAAATTCATTCGCCCTAACCACTAGCAAAATGAAAAACCCTTGCAATTCGAAAGGTAAAAAAAAACACGAAAGGTACAACCGCGTGGCTCTACTATATCCATTAAATAACTACAGGTAGAACAAATTCATTCGCCCTAACAACTAGCAAAATGAAAAACCCTTGCAATTCGGAAAGTAAAAAAAAAACCAAAAGGTACAGCCGCGTGGCTCTACTATATCCATTAAAGAACTACATGTAAAACAAATTCATCCGCCCAAACCACTAGCAAAATGAAAAACCCTTGCAATTCGGAAGGTAAAAAACAAAAAGCGAACGGTAGAGCCCGTGGCTCTACTATATCCATTAAATAACTACAGGTAAAAACAAAGCGAAAGGTAGAGCCGCGTGGTTCTACTATATTCTTTAAATAACGAAAGGTAGAGCCGCGTCGCTTCTATCAGGCCTCACTTTCCACACTCCCCAATCCTAAACCCTAAACCCGATCCTTCCGCTCTTCCAAGCTCGCCCAATACGACGCCGCTCGCCTCGCCTTCGAGCACTTCTCCGGCCCCACCACCGCCGCCGCACCGCTCCCTGTTTCCCGCCCCGCTCCTTCTGCTTTCCCTCAGCTTAGTCCTATCGCGTGATCACTAGGTCCTAAAAATAGAAAAATGAAAAACCCTTGCGATTCGGAAGGTAAAAAAAAACACACGAAAGGTACAGCAGCGTGCCTCTACTATATCCATTAAATAACTACAGGTAGAACAAATTCATTCGGCCTAACCACTAGCAAAATGAAAAACCCTTGCAATTCGGAAGGTTAAAAAAAAACACGAAAGGTACAGCCGCATGGCTTTAAAATATCCATTAAATAACTACAGGTAGAACAAATTCATTCGCCCTAACCACTAGCAAAATGAAAACCCTTGCAATTCGGAAGGTAAAAAAAAAAAACATGAAAGGTACATCCGCGTGGCTCTACTATATCCATTAAATAACTACAGGTAGAACAAATTTATTCGCCCTAACCACTAGCAAAATGAAAAACCCTTGCAATTCCGAAGGTAAAAAAAAAAAAACCAAAAGGTACAACCGCGTGGCTCTACTATATCCATTAAATAACTATAGGTAAAACAAATTCATTCGCCCTAACCACTAGCAAAATGAAAAACCCTTGCAATTCGGAAGGTAAAAAAAAAAAGAAAAAGCGAAAGGTAGAGTCGCGTGGCTCTACTATATCCATTAAATAACTACAGGTAAAACAAATTCATTCACCCTAACCACTAGCAAAATGAAAAACCCTTGCAATTCGGAAGGTAAAAAAAAAACCAAAAGGTACAGCCGCGTGGCTCTACTATATCCATTAAATAACTACAGGTAAAACAAATTCATTCGCCCTAACCACTAGCAAAATGAAAAATCCTTGCAATTCGGAAGATAAAAAAAAAAAGGCGAAAGGTAGAGCCCTGTGGCTCTACTATATCCATTAAATAACTACAGGTAAAAAAAAGCGAAAGGTAGAGCCGCGTGGTTCTACTATATCCTTTAAATAACGAAAGGTAGAGCCGCGTCGCTTCTATCAGGCCTCACTTTCCACACTCCCCAATCCTAAACCCTAAACCCCAATCCTTCCGCTCTTCCAAGCTCGCCCAATACGACGCCGCTCGCCTCGCCTTCGAGCACTTCTCCGGCCCCACCACCGCCGCCGCACCGCTCCCTGTTTCCCGCCCCGCTCCTTCTGCTTTCCCTCAGCTTAGTCTTATCGCGTGATCACTAGGTCCTAAAAATAGAAAAATGAAAAACCCTTGCGATTCGGAAGGTAAAAAAAAACACACGAAAGGTACAGCCGCGTGCCTCTACTATATCCATTAAATAACTACAGGTAGAACAAATTCATTCGGCCTAACCACTAGCAAAATGAAAAACCCTTGCAATTCGGAAGGTTAAAAAAAAAACACGAAAGGTACAGCCGCGTGGTTTTAAAATATCCATTAAATAACTACAGGTAGAACAAATTCATTCGCCCTAACCACTAGCAAAATGAAAACCCTTGCAATTCGGAAGGAAAAAAAAAAACATGGAAGGTACATCCGCGTGGCTCTACAATATCCATTAAATAACTACAGGTAGAACAAATTTATTCGCCCTAACCACTAGCAAAATGAAAAACCCTTGCAATTCCGAAGGTAAAAAAAAAAAAACCAAAAGGTACAACCGCGTGGCTCTACTATATCCATTAAATAACTACAGGTAAAACAAATTCATTCGCCCTAACCACTAGCAAAATGAAAACCCTTGCAATTCGGAAGGTAAAAAAAAAACATGAAAGGTACAGCCGCGTGGCTCTACTATATCCATTAAATAACTACAGGTAGAACAAATTCATTCGCCCTAACCACTAGCAAAATGAAAAACCCTTACAATTCGGAAGGTAAAAAAAAACACGAAAGGAACAGCCGCGTGGCTCTACTATATCCATTAAATAACTACAGTTAGAACAAATTCATTCGCCCTAACCACTAGCAAAATGAAAAACCCTTGCAATTCGGAAGGTAAAAAAAAAAACCAAAAGGTACAGCCGCGTGGCTCTACTATATCCATTAAAGAACTACAGGTAGAACAAATTCATTCGCCCTAACCACTAGCAAAATGAAAAACCCTTGCAATTCGGAAGGTAAAAAAAAACACGAAAGGTACAGCCCGTGGCTCTACTATATCCATTAAATAACTACAGGTAGAACAAATTCATTCGCCCTAACCACTAGCAAAATGAAAAACCCTTGCAATTCGAAAGGTAAAAAAAAACACGAAAGGTACAACCGCGTGGCTCTACTATATCCATTAAATAACTACAGGTAGAACAAATTCATTCGCCCTAACAACTAGCAAAATGAAAAACCCTTGCAATTCGGAAAGTAAAAAAAAAACCAAAAGGTACAGCCGCGTGGCTCTACTATATCCATTAAAGAACTACATGTAAAACAAATTCATCCGCCCAAACCACTAGCAAAATGAAAAACCCTTGCAATTCGGAAGGTAAAAAACAAAAAGCGAACGGTAGAGCCCGTGGCTCTACTATATCCATTAAATAACTACAGGTAAAAAAAAAGCGAAAGGTAGAGCCGCGTGGTTCTACTATATTCTTTAAATAACGAAAGGTAGAGCCGCGTCGCTTCTATCAGGCCTCACTTTCCACACTCCCCAATCCTAAACCCTAAACCCGATCCTTCCGCTCTTCCAAGCTCGCCCAATACGACGCCGCTCGCCTCGCCTTCGAGCACTTCTCCGGCCCCACCGCCGCCGCCGCACCGCTCCCTGTTTCCCGCCCCGCTCCTTCTGCTTTCCCTCAGCTTAGTCCTATCGCGTGATCACTAGGTCCAAAAAATAGAAAAATGAAAAACCCTTGCGATTCGGAAGGTAAAAAAAAACACACGAAAGGTACAGCAGCGTGCCTCTACTATATCCATTAAATAACTACAGGTAGAACAAATTCATTCGGCCTAACCACTAGCAAAATGAAAAACCCTTGCAATTCGGAAGGTTAAAAAAAAACACGAAAGGTACAGCCGCATGGCTTTAAAATATCCATTAAATAACTACAGGTAGAACAAATTCATTCGCCCTAACCACTAGCAAAATGAAAACCCTTGCAATTCGGAAGGTAAAAAAAAAAACATGAAAGGTACATCCGCGTGGCTCTACTATATCCATTAAATAACTACAGGTAGAACAAATTTATTCGCCCTAACCACTAGCAAAATGAAAAACCCTTGCAATTCCGAAGGTAAAAAAAAAAAACCAAAAGGTACAACCGCGTGGCTCTACTATATCCATTAAATAACTATAGGTAAAACAAATTCATTCGCCCTAACCACTAGCAAAATGAAAAACCCTTGCAATTCGGAAGGTAAAAAAAAACACCAAAAGGTACAACCGCGTGGCTCTACTATATCCATTAAATAACTATAGGTAAAACAAATTCATTCGCCCTAACCACTGGCAAAATGAAAAACCCTTGCAATTCGGAAGGTAAAAAAAAAGAAAAAGCGAAAGGTAGAGTCGCGTGGCTCTACTATATCGATTAAATAACTACAGGTACAACAAATTCATTCACCCTAACCACTAGCAAAATGAAAAACCCTTGCAATTCGGAAGGTAAAAACAAAAACAAAAGGTACAGCCGCGTGGCTCTACTAAATCCATTAAATAACTACAGGTAAAACAAATTCATTCGC
Source organism: Fragaria x ananassa (assembly GCA_034370585.1). NCBI lineage: Eukaryota > Viridiplantae > Streptophyta > Magnoliopsida > Rosales > Rosaceae > Fragaria > Fragaria x ananassa. Next base: position 8,820,195 of record CP139760.1, read on the forward strand.
CCTAACCACTAGTAAAATGAAAAACCCTTGCAATTCGGAAGATAAAAAAAAAAAGGCGAAAGGTAGAGCCCTGTGGCTCTACTATATCCATTAAATAACTACAGGTAAAAAAAAGCCAAAGGTAGAGCCGCGTGGTTCTACTATATCCTTTAAATAACGAAAGGTAGAGCCGCGTCGCTTCTATCAGGCCTCACTTTCCACACTCCCCAATCCTAAACCCTAAACCCCAATCCTTCCGCTCTTCCAAGTTCGCCCAATACGACGCCGCTCGCCTCGCCTTAGAGCACTTCTCCGGCCCCGCCACCACCGCCGCACCGCTCCCTGTTTCCCGCCTCGCTCCTTCTGCTTTCCCTCAACTTAGTCTTATCGCGTGATCACTAGGTCCTAAAAATAGAAAAATGAAAAACCCTTGCAATTCGAAAGGTAAAAAAAAACACGAAAGGTACAGCCGCGTGGCTCTACAATATCCATTAAATAACTACAGGTAGAACAAATTCATTCGCCCTAACCACTAGCAAAATGAAAAACCCTTGCAATTCGGAAGGTTAAAAAAAACACGAAAGGTACAGCCGCGTGGCTCTACAATATCTATTAAATAACTACAGGTAGAACAAATTTATTCGCCCTAACCACTAGCAAAATGAAAACCCTTGCAATTCGGAAGGTAAAAAAAAAACACGAAAGGTACAGCCCGTGGCTCTACTATATCCATTAAATAACTACAGGTAGAACAAATTCATTCACCCTAACCACTAGCAAAAAGAAAAACCCTTACAATTCGGAAGTTAAAAAAAAAAACCAAAAGGTACAGCCGCGTGGCTCTACTATATCCATTAAATAACTACAGGTAAAACAAATTCATTCGCCCTAACCACTAGCAAAATGAAAACCCTTGCAATTCGGAAGGTAAAAAAAAACACGAAAGGTACAGCCCGTGGCTCTACTATATCCATTAAATAACTACAGGTAGAACAAATTCATTCGCCCTAACCACTAGCAAAATGAAAAACCCTTACAATTCGGAAGTTAAAAAAAAAAAAAAACCAAAAGGTACAGCCGCGTGGCTCTACTATATCCATTAAATAACTATAGGTAAAACAAATTCATTCGCCCTAACCACTAGCAAAATGAAAAACCCTTGTAATTCAGAAGGTAAAAAAAAAGCGAAAGGTAGAGCCGCGTGGCTCTACTATATCCATTAAATAACTACAGGTAAAAAAAAGCCAGAGGTAGAGCCGCGTGGTTCTACTATATCCTTTAAATAACGAAAGGTAGAGCCGCGTCGTTTCTATCAGGCCTCACTTTCCACAATCCCCAATCCTTCCGCTCTTCCAAGCTCGCCCAATACGACACCGCTCGCCTCGCCTTCGAGCACTTCTCCGGCCCCGCCACCACCGCCGCACCGCTCCCTGTTTCCCGCCCCGCTCCTTCTTTCTGCGTTTTGAGTTCACTATACACCAATGATATTAATCTCTTAAATTATTTCATCAATTTTTTGATAAAACTGATTGTGTTTTACAGTTAGTTTAACAGGATCCTACAAGATTACAAACGAATCAACATTCTCAGCATCTGCCGAAACCAAGTTCTTTGTTCATATTATGGATTAGCTTTATTCTTAGCCCTTTTCCAATAAATAACATAATCTCATATTAGACTCTCAAGGATGGCATCACAAAACTATTATCAAATATCTGCTTGTTTCTCCACTTCCAAATATATCAGCAAACAATGATAATGAGGTCGAACCATTTTATACCATGTCTAATAATAGAATGATACTCTTTTGATTCCCCGGTGTTTGGAAAAAAAAAAATCTTGTTTTCCTCGTTTCTGAATGGCTACAGGTAAAAAAAAAGCGAAAGGTAGAGCCGCGTGGTTCTACTATATCCTTTAAATAACGAAAGGTAGAGCCGCGTCGCTTCTATCAGACCTCACTTTCCACACTCCCCAATTCTAAACCCTATAACTCAAAGGTGTACTATTGATGACGGACTTACTAGAGGTCATATTGCATATATGGATAGCAGTCCTCAATGCTTCCCCCCCCCCCCACAAGAATCTTGGAAGTGTCCCGACTTACTAATCATACTTCTAACCATGTTGATCAACGTTCTGTCCCTTCTCTCTGCAACTCTGTTCTGTTCTGGTGTTCCTGCAGTAGTATATTAAGCCTGAATACCACATTCTTGAAGATAAAGAGCAAAAGGTCCCATATTCTGTCCAGCATCTGTATGCCTACCATAATACTAACCTCCCTTATTTGATCTAACAACTTTAATGACTTTACATAATCGTTTCTCTGCCTCAGCCTTAAAAAATTTAAAGACGTCTAAAGCCTGTGACTTTTCTGAAATAAGAAATACAGGCAGAACCTCGAAAAATCATCAATAAAGGTAATAAAATAATGATTTTTACAAAGAGTCGGAAGAGGAAAAGGACCACAAATGTCACTCGTGTCAGTGTGGATTAATTCTAATAGTTCTTGGGCTCCTAAGAGACCCCTTTTTACTAGACTTGGTCGTTTTACCCTTAAGACACTCAATGCAGACGTCAAAATCAGTAATATCTAAAGAAGGTAGAATGTCTACACTAAGTCTTATAATCTCCCACTTGGACTATCAATATTCGAACAACAAGAAAAGCTACTGCATCAGATATAGCAAAACAGAAGTGTGCACAAAAACATCCAGCACCATCCCAAAACTCAGTCATTCTATAATCCCCATTATATTGAACCACAGCAAATCTACACTTAACCAAGAATTAGCACCCTCCGACTACAATCCAATATCTTACAGAACACAGGAGTAAACTTAAGGCATATGAAACTTGAACTTGCTAAACATAATGCAAGTAAACTGATCCAAACTTAATAGATTCTGAATACCTAAGGAATCTGCAACTTCAAATACTGGAAATACATACTAGTATATATTGAAATTCTGCAAATAATGCTAATGAACTGAATTAACAACTTTTACTTGAGCAAGAGAAAAAATGCAGAAAACTGATTCATTAATAGTCAGATATTTGAATAATTAATATACTAAAATCAGATATTAAGTCTATAGCAATGCATATCGAACTCTCCCACTAACCTAAGACATCAAAACTTGGTAAGATCCCCATATTTGTAACATGATTCTCGAAAGTACTAACTCCTAAGGGTTTTGTAAGTGGATCTGCCACCTGATCTTGAGTACGGATCTTAATAACATCAATCTCATCAACGCTTTCTCATACGTCATAGTACTTGACGTCAATATTCCTGGAAGCTATGGACCTTTTATCATTCTTAGCAAAGAATACTGCAGCTGCATTATCACAATATAACTTAATTGGTCTCTCTATAGAGTCTACTACAATCTATGCAACAAAGTTTCGGAGCCAAAGTAAGTGCTTACCCTATAGCTTCATGGACAGCAACATATTCAGCTTGCAAAGTTAGAGACTGTTTCACACTCTTCCCCCTGAGGTTGACTTAAGATCATCCACACAACCCTTATAATCTAAATCACTGTATCCAACTACTTCCAATTCAGTATCAAGATTCCTATACACCAGCATGTAATCCTTTAAATATCGACACACAACACTAAAAATAAGAATTTACACCCACAGACCTTCGTATATATGCACTCATCTAGTCTATTTTCAACAAAGCCAAATGAAGTAATAACGTAATCAAACTTAATATACCATGTCTCGAAGCCTGTTTTTAAACCATAGATTGACTTTCTTAATCTACATACCTTTTCTTCATTCAACTCACCAGACACAATATTTTCTACTTCATTATACCCAAACCATTCATCAATGTCACTCACACTATTTCTGCCGGCTTCCATATCTAGGTCTATCTCTATTGGTCTCCAAAATTCAAGTATGGTGATGCAGGCTGTAGAATCTAAATCCCTTAGATTTGGTCAAGTATCCTACAAAGAAAACACTCGTGGTTCTAGGATCGAGCTTTCCTGCCTTCGGATTATAAATCCTTGCCTCTGCCTCACATCCCCACGCATGAATATAAACTGGGTTTTTTGCCGAACCATAACTCAAAGGTGTACTATTGATGACGGGCTTACTAGAGGTCCTATTGCATATATGGATAGCAGTCCTCAATGCTTCCCCCCCCCCACAAGAATCTTGGAAGTGTCCCGACTTACTAATCATACTTCTAACCATGTTGATCAACGTTCTGTTCCTTCTCTCTGCAACTCCGTTCTGTTCTGGTGTTCCTGCAGTAGTATATTAAGCCTGAATACCACATTCATGAAGATAAAGAGCAAAAGGTCCCATATTCTGTCCAGCATCTGTATGCCTACCATAATACTCACCTCCCCTATCTGATCTAACAACTTTAATGACTTTACTTAATCGTTTCTCTGCCTCAGCCTTAAAAATTTTAAAGACGTCTAAAGCCTATGACTTTTTTGAAATAAAAAATACGGGCAGAACCACGAAAAATCATCAATAAAGGTAATAAAATAATGATTTTTACAAAGAGTCGGAAGAGGAAAAGGACCACAAATGTAACTCGTGTCAGTGTGGATTAATTCTAATAGTTCTTGGGCTCCTAAGAGACCCCTTTTTACTAGACTTGATCGTTTTACCCTTAAGACACTCAATGCAGACGTCAAAATCAGTAATATCTAAAGAAGGTAGAATGTCCACACTAAGTCTTACAATCTCCCACTTGGACTATCAATATTCGAACAACAAGAAAAGCTACTGCATCAGATATAGCAAAACTGAAGTGTGCACAAAAACATCCAGCACCATTCCAAAACTCAGTCATTCTATAATCCCCATTATATTGAACCACAACAAATCTACACTTAACCAAGAATTAGCACCCTCCGACTACAATCCAATATCTTACAGAACACAGGAGTAAACTTAAGGCATATGAAAATTGAACTTGCTAAACATAATGCAAGTAAACTGATCCAAACTTAATAGATTCTGAATACCTTAGGAATCTGCAACTTCAAATACTGAAAAAACATACTAGTATATATTCAAATTCTGCAAATAATGCGAATGAACTGAATTAACAACTTTTACTTGAGCAAGAGAAAAAATGCAGAAAACTGATTCATTAATACTCCTTTAGTCAGATATTTGAATAATTAATATACTAAAATCAGATATTAAGTCTATAGCAATGCATATCGAACTCTCCCACTAACCTAAGACATCAAAACTTGGTAAGATCCCCATATTTGTAACATGATTCTCGAAAGTACAAACTACTAAGGGTTTTGTAAGTGGATCTGCCACCTGATCTTGAGTACGGATCTTAATAACATCAATCTCATCAACGCTTTCCCTTACGTCATAGTACTTGACGTCAATATTCCTGGAAGCTATGGACCTTTTATCATTCTTAGCAAAGAATACCGCAGCTGCATTATCACAATATAACTTAATTGGTCTCTCTATAGAGTCTACGACAATCTATGCAACAAAGTTTCGGAGCCAAAGTGATTGCTTACCCTATAGCTTCATGGACAGCAACATATTCAGCTTGCAAAGTTAGAGACTGTTTCACACTCTTCCAAGATATTGCCCCTCCGGCCAGCATAAAAATATACCCTGAGGTTGACTTAAGATTATCCACACAACCCTTAAAATCTAAATCACTGTATCCAACTACTTCCAATTCAGTATCAAGATTCCTATACACCAGCATGTAATCCTTTAAATATCGACACAAAACACTAAAAATATGAATTTACACCCACATACCTTCGTATATATGCACTCATCTAGTCTATTTTCAGCAAAGCCAAATGAAGTAATAACATAATCAAACTTAATATACCATGTCTCGAAGCCTGTTTTTAAACCATAGATTGACTTTCTTAATCTACATACCTTTTCTTCATTCAACTCACCAGACACAATATTTTCTACTTCATTATACCCAAACCATTCATCAATGTCACTCACACTATTTCTGCCGGCTTCCATATCTAGGTCTATCTCTATTGGTCTCCAGAATTCAAGTATGGTGATGCAGGCTGTAGAATCTAAACCCCTTAGATTTGGTCAAGTATCCTACAAAGAAAACACTCGAGGTTCTAGGATCGAGTTTTCATGCCTTCGGATTATAAATCCTTGCCTCTGCCTCACACCCCCACGCATGAATATAAACTGGGTTTTCTGCCGAACCATAACTCAAAGGTGTACTATTGATGACGGGCTTACTAGAGGTCCTATTGCATATATGGATAGCAGTCCTCAATGCTTCCCCCCCCCACAAGAATCTTGGAAGTGTCCCGACTTACTAATCATACTTCTAACCATGTTGATCAACGTTCTGTTCCTTCTCTCTGCAACTCCGTTCTGTTCTGGTGTTCCTGCAGTAGTATATTAAGCCTGAATACCACATTCTTGAAGATAAAGAGCAAAAGGTCCCATATTCTGTCCAGCATCTGTATGCCTACCATAATACTCATCTCCCCTATCTGATCTAACAACTTTAATGACTTTACTTAATCGTTTCTCTGCCTCAGCCTTAAAAATTTTAAAGACGTCTAAAGCCTGTGACATTTCTGAAATAAGAAATACAGGCAGAACCTCGAAAAATCATCAATAAAGGTAATAAAATAAGGAATTTTACAAAGAGTCGGAAGAGGAAAAGGACCACAAATGTCACTCGTGTCAGTGTGGGTTAATTCTAATAGTTCTTGGGCTCCTAAGAGACCCCTTTTTACTAGACTTGGTCGTTTTACCCTTAAGACACTCAATGCAGACGTCAAAATCAGTAATATCGAAAGAAGGTAGAATGTCCACACTAAGTCTTACAATCTCCCACTTGGACTATCAATATTCGAACAACAAGAAAAGCTACTGCATCAGATATAGCAAAACTGAAGTGTGCACAAAAACATCCAGCACCATTCCAAAACTCAGTCATTCTATAATCCCCATTATATTGAACCACAACAAATCTACACTTAACCAAGAATTAGCACCCTCCGACTACAATCCAATATCTTACAGAACACAGGAGTAAACTTAAGGCATATGAAACTTGAACTTGTTAAACATAATGCAAGTAAACTGATCCAAACTTAATAGATTCTCAATACCTAAGGAATCTGCAACTTCAAATACTGAAAATACATACAAGTATATATTGAAATTCTGCAAATAATGCTAATGAACTGAATTAACAACTTTTACTTGAGCAAGAGAAAAAATGCAGAAAACTGATTCATTAATACTCCTTTAGTCAGATATTTGAATAATTAATATACTAAAATCAGATATTAAGTCTATAGCAATGCATATCGAACTCTCCCACTAACCTAAGACATCAAAACTTGGTAAGATCCCCATATTTGTAACATGATTCTCGAAAGTACCAACTCCTAAGGGTTTTGTAAGTGGATCTGCCACCTGATCTTGAGTACGGATCTTAATAACATCAATCTCATCAACGCTTTCCCTTACGTCATAGTACTTGACGTCAATATTCCTGGAAGCTATGGACCTTTTATCATTCTTAGCAAAGAATACTGCAGCTGCATTATCACAATATAACTTAATTGGTCTCTCTATAGAGTCTACTACAATCTATGCAACAAAGTTTCAGAGCCAAAGTAAGTGCTTACCCTATAGCTTCATGGACAGCAACATATTCAGCTTGCAAAGTTAGAGACTGTTTCACACTCTTCCAAGATATTGCCCCTCCGGCCAGCATAAAAATATACCCTGAGGTTGACTTAAGATCATCCACACAACCCTTATAATCTAAATCACTGTATCCAACTACTTCCAATTCAGTATCAAGATTCCTATACACCAGCATGTAATCCTTTATATATCGACACACAACACTAAAAATATGAATTTACACCCACAGACCTTCGTATATATGCACTCATCTAGTCTATTTTCAACAAAGCCAAATGAAGTAATAACATAATCAAACTTAATATACCATGTCTCGAAGCCTGTTTTTAAAACATAGATTGACTTTCTTAATCTACATACCTTTTCTTCATTCAACTCACCAGACACAATATTTTCTACTTCATTATACCCAAACCATTCATCAATGTCACTCACACTATTTCTGCCGGCTTCCATATCTAGGTCTATCTCTATTGGTCTCCAAAATTCAAGTATGGTGATGCAGGCTGTAGAATCTAAATCCCTTAGATTTGGTCAAGTATCCTACAAAGAAAACACTCGAGGTTCTAGGATCGAGTTTTCCTGCCTTCGGATTATAAATCCTTGCCTCTGCCTCACACCCCCACGCATGAATATAAACTGGGTTTTCTGCCGAACCATAACTCAAAGGTGTACTATTGATGACGGGCTTACTAGAGGTCCTATTGCATATATGGATAGCAGTCCTCAATGCTTCCCCCCCCCACAAGAATCTTGGAAGTGTCCCGACTTACTAATCATACTTCTAACCATGTTGATCAACGTTCTGTTCCTTCTCTCTGCAACTCCGTTCTGTTCTGGTGTTCCTGCAGTAGTATATTAAGCCTGAATACCACATTCTTGAAGATAAAGAGTAAAAGGTCCCATATTCTATCCAGCATCTGTATGCCTACCATAATACTCACCTCCCCTATCTGATCTAACAACTTTAATGACTTTACTTAATCGTTTCTCTGCCTCAGCCTTAAAAATTTTAAAGACGTCTAACGCCTGTGACTTTTCTGAAATAAGAAATACGGACAGAACCTCGAAAAATCATCAATAAAGGTAATAAAATAATGATTTTTACAAAGAGTCGGAAGAGGAAAAGGACCACAAATGTCACTCGTGTCAGTGTGGGTTAATTCTAATAGTTCTTGGGCTCCTAAGAGACCCCTTTTTACTAGACTTGGTCGTTTTACCCTTAAGACACTCAATGCAGACGTCAAAATCAGTAATATCTAAAGAAGGTAGAATGTCCACACTAAGTCTTACAATCTCCCACTTGGACTATCAATATTCGAACAACAAGAAATGCTACTGCATCAGATATAGAAAAACTGAAGTGTGCACAAAAACATCCAGCATCATTCCAAAACTCAGTCATTCTATAATCCCCATTATATTGACCCACAACAAATCTACACTTAACCAAGAATTAGCACCCTCCGACTACAATCCAATATCTTACAGAACACAGGAGTAAACTTAAGGCATATGAAACTTGAACTTGCTAAACATAATGCAAGTAAACTGATCCAAACTTAATAGATTCTCAATACCTAAAGAATCTGCAACTTCAAATACTGAAAATACATACTAGTATATATTGAAATTCTGCAAATAATGCTAATGAACTGAATTAACAACTTTTACTTGAGCAAGAGAAAAAATGCAGAAAACTGATTCATTAATACTCCTTTAGTCAGATATTTGAATAATTAATATACTAAAATCAGATATTAAGTCTATAGCAATGCATATCGAACTCTCCCACTAACCTAAGACATCAAAACTTAGTAAGATCCCCATATTTGTAACATGATTCTCGAAAGTACTAACTCCTAAGGGTTTTGTAAGTGGATCTGCCACCTGATCTTGAGTACGGATCTTAATAACATCAATCTCATCAACGCTTTCCCTTACGTCATAGTACTTGACGTCAATATTCCTGGAAGCTATGGACCTTTTATCATTCTTAGCAAACAATACCGCAGCTGCATTATCACAATATAACTTAATTGGTCTCTCTATAGAGTCTACTACAATCTATGCAACAAAGTTTCGGAGCCAAAGTGACTGCTTACCCTATAGCTTCATGGACAGCAACATATTCATCTTGCAAAGTTAGAGACTGTTTCACACTCTTCCAAGATATTGCCCCTCCGGCCAGCATAAAAATATACCCTGAGGTTGACTTAAGATCATCCACACAACCCTTAAAATCTAAATCACTGTATCCAACTACTTCCAATTCAGTATCAAGATTCCTATACACCAGCATGTAATCCTTTAAATATCGACACACAACACTAAAAATATGAATTTACACCCACAGACCTTCGTATATATGCACTCATCTAGTCTATTTTCAGCAAAGCCAAATGAAGTAATAACATAATCAAACTTAATATACCATGTCTCGAAGCCTGTTTTTAAACCATAGATTGACTTTCTTAATCTACATACCTTTTCTTCATTCAACTCACCAGACACTATTTTCTACTTCATTATACCCAAACCATTCATCAATGTCACTCACACTATTTCTGCCGGCTTCCATATCTAGGTCTATCTCTATTGGTCTCCAGAATTCAAGTATGGTGATGCAGGCTGTAGAATCTAAACCCCTTAGATTTGATCAAGTGTCCTACAAAGAAAACACTCGAGGTTCTAGGATCGAGTTTTCCTGCCTTCGGATTATAAATCCTTGCCTCTGCCTCACACCCCCACGCATGAATATAAACTGGGTTTTCTGCCGAACCATAACTCAAAGGTGTACTATTGATGACGGGCTTACTAGAGGTCCTATTGCATATATGGATAGCAGTCCTCAATGCTTCCCTCCCCCCACAAGAATCTTGGAAGTGTCCCGACTGACTAATCATACTTCTAACCATGTTGATCAACGTTCTGTTCCTTCTCTCTGCAACTCCGTTCTGTTCTGGTGTTCCTGCAGTAGTATATTAAGCCTGAATACCACATTCTTGAAGATAAAGAGCAAAATGTCTCATATTCTGTCCAACATCTGTATGCCTACCATAATACTCACCTCCCCTATCTGATCTAACAACTTTAATGACTTTACTTAATCGTTTCTCTGCCTCAGCCTTAAAAATTTTAAACACGTCTAAAGCCTGTGACTTTTCTGAAATAAGAAATACAGGCAGAACCTCGAAAAATCATCAATAAAGGTAATAAAATAATGATTTTTACAAAGAGTCGGAAGAGGAAAAGGACCACAAATGTCACTCGTGTCAGTGTGGGTTAATTCTAATAGTTCTTGGGCTCCTAAGAGACCCATTTTTACTAGACTTGGTCGTTTTACCCTTAAGACACTCAATGCAGACGTCAAAATCAGTAATATCTAAAGAAGGTAGAATGTCCACACTAAGTCTTACAATCTCCCACTTGGACTATCAATATTCGAACAACAAGAAAAGCTACTGCATCAGATATAGCAAAACTGAAGTGTGCACAAAAACATCCACAACCATTCCAAAACTCTGTCATTCTAAAATCCCCATTATATTGAACCACAGCAAATCTACACTTAACCAAGAATTAGCACCCTCCGACTACAATCCAATATCTTACAGAACACAGGACTAAACTTAAGGCATATGAAACTTGAACTTGCTAAACATAATACAAGTAAACTTATCCAAACTTAATAGATTCTCAATACCTAAGGAATCTGCAACTTCAAATACTGAAAATACATACTAGTATATATTGAAATTCTGCAAATAATGCTAATGAACTGAATTAACAACTTTTACTTGAGCAAGAGAAAAAATGCAGAAAACTGATTCATTAATACTCCTTTAGTCAGATATTTGAATAATTAATATACTAAAATCAGATATTAAGTCTATAGCAATGCATATCGAACTCTCCCACTAACCTAAGACATCAAAACTTAGTAAGATCCCCATATTTGTAACATGATTCTGGAAAGTACTAACTCCTAAGGGTTTTGTAAGTGGATCTGCCAACTGATCTTGAGTACGGATCTTAATAACATCAATCTCATCAACGCTTTCCCTTACGTCATAGTACTTGACGTCAATATTCCTGGAAGCTGTGGACCTTTTATCATTCTTAGCAAAGAATACCGCAGCTGCATTATCACAATATAACTTAATTGGTCTCTCGATAGAGTCTACTACAATCTATGCAACAAAGTTTCGAAGCCAAAGTGAGTGCTTACCCTATAGCTTCATGGACAGCAACATATTCAGCTTGCAAAGTTGGAGACTGTTTCACACTTTTCCAAGATATTGCCCCTCCGGCCAACATAAAAATATACCCTGAGGTTGACTTAAGATCATCCACACAACCCTTATAATCTAAATCACTGTATCCAACTACTTCCAATTCAGTATCAAGATTCCTATACACCAGCATGTAATCCTTTAAATATCGACACACAACACTAAAAATATGAATATACACCCACAGACCTTCGTATATATGCACTCATCTAGTCTATTTTCAGCAAAGTCAAATGAAGTAATAACGTAATCAAACTTAATATACCATGTCTCGAACCCTGTTTTTAAACCATAGATTGACTTTCTTAATCGACATACATTTTCTTCTTTCAACTCACCAGACACAATATTTTCTACTTCATTATACCCAAACCATTCATCAATGTCACTCACACTATTTCTGCCGGCTTCCATATCTAGGTCTATCTCTATAGGTCTCCAGAATTCAAGTATGGTGATGCAGGCTGTAGAATCTAAACCCCTTAGATTTGGTCAAGTATCCTACAAAGAAAACACTCGAGGTTCTAAGATCGAGCTTTCCTGCCTTCGGATTATAAATCCTTGCCTCTGCCTCACATCCCCACGCATGAATATAAACTGGGTTTTCTGCCGAACCATAACTCAAAGGTGTACTATTGATGACGGACTTACTAGAGGTCCTATTGCATATATGGATAGCAGTCCTCAATGCTTCCCCCCACAAGAATCTTGGAAGTGTCCCGACTTACTAATCATACTTCTAACCATGTTGATCAACGTTCTGTTCCTTCTCTCTGCAACTCCGTTCTGTTCTGGTGTTCCTGCAGTAGTATATTAAGCCTGAATACCACATTCTTGAAGATAAAGAGCAAAAGGTCCCATATTCTGTCCAGCATCTGTATGCCTACCATAATACTCACCTCCCCTATCTGATCTAACAACTTTAATGACTTTACTTAATCGTTTCTCTGCTTCAGCCTTAAAAATTTTAAAGACGTCTAAAGCCTATGACTTTTCTGAAATAAGAAATACAGACAGAACCTCGAAAAATCATCAATAAAGGTAATAAAATAATGATTTTTACAAAGAGTCGGAAGAGGAAAAGGACCACAAATGTCACTCGTGTCAGTGTGGGTTAATTCTAATAGTTCTTGGGCTCCTAAGAGACCCCTTTTTACTAGACTTGGTCGTTTTACCCTTAAGACACTCAATGCAGACGTCAAAATCAGTAATATCTAAAGAAGGTAGAATGTCCACACTAAGTCTTACAATCTCCCACTTGGACTATCAATATTCGAACAACAAGAAAAGCTACTGCATCAGATATAGCAAAACTGAAGTGTGCACAAAAACATCCAGCACCATTCCAAAACTCAGTCATTCTATAATCCCCATTATATTGAACCACAGCAAATCTACACTTAACCAAGAATTAGCACCCTCCGACTACAATCCAATATCTTACAGAACACAGGACTAAACTTAAGGCATACGAAACTTGAACTTGCTAAACATAATACAAGTAAACTGATCCAAACTTAATAGATTCTCAATACCTAAGGAATCTGCAACTTCAAATACTGAAAATACATACAAGTATATATTGAAATTCTGCAAATAATGCTAATGAACTGAATTAACAACTTTTACTTGAGCAAGAGAAAAAATGCAGAAAACTGATTCATTAATACTCCTTTAGTCAGATATTTGAATAATTAATATACTAAAATCATATATTAAGTCTATAGCAATGCATATCGAACTCTCCCACTAACCTAAGACATCAAAACTTAGTAAGATCCCCATATTTGTAACATGATTATGGAAAGTACTAACTCCTAAGGGTTTTGTAAGTGGATCTGCCAACTGATCTTGAGTACGGATCTTAATAACATCAATCTCATCAACGCTTTCCCTTACGTCATAGTACTTGACGTCAATATTCCTGGAAGCTGTGGACCTTTTATCATTCTTAGCAAAGAATACCGCAGCTGCATTATCACAATATAACTTAATTGGTCTCTCGATAGAGTCTACTACAATCTATGCAACAAAGTTTCGAAGCCAAAGTGAGTGCTTACCCTATAGCTTCATGGACAGCAACATATTCAGCTTGCAAAGTTGGAGACTGTTTCACACTTTTCCAAGATATTGCCCCTCCGGCCAACATAAAAATATACCCTGAGGTTGACTTAAGATCATCCACACAACCCTTATAATCTAAATCACTGTATCTAACTACTTCCAATTCAGTATCAAGATTCCTATACACCAGCATGTAATCCTTTAAATATCGACACACAACACTAAAAATATGAATTTACACCCACAGACCTTCGTATATATGCACTCATCTAGTCTATTTTCAGCAAAGTCAAATGAAGTAATAACGTAATCAAACTTAATATACCATGTCTCGAACCCTGTTTTTAAACCATAGATTGACTTTCTTAATCGACATACATTTTCTTCATTCAACTCACCAGACACAATATTTTCTACTTCATTATACCCAAACCATTCATCAATGTCACTCACACTATTTCTGCCGGCTTCCATATCTAGGTCTATCTCTATAGGTCTCCAAAATTCAAGTATGGTGATGCAGGCTGTAGAATCTAAACCCCTTAGATTTGGTCAAGTATCCTACAAAGAAAACACTCGAGGTTCTAAGATCGAGCTTTCCTGCCTTCGGATTATAAATCCTTGCCTCTGCCTCACATCCCCACGCATGAATATAAACTGGGTTTTCTGCCGAACCATAACTCAAAGGTGTACTATTGATGACGGACTTACTAGAGGTCCTATTGCATATATGGATAGCAGTCCTCAATGCTTCCCCCCACAAGAATCTTGGAAGTGTCCCGACTTACTAATCATACTTCTAACCATGTTGATCAACGTTCTGTTCCTTCTCTCTGCAACTCTGTTTTGTTCTGGTGTTCATGCAGTGGTATATTAAGCCTGAATACCACATTCTTGAAGATAAAGAGCAAAAGGTCCCATATTCTGTCCAGCATCTGTATGCCTACCATAATACTCACCTCCCCTATCTGATCTAACAACTTTAATGACTTTACTTAATCGTTTCTCTGTTTCAGCCTTAAAAATTTTAAAGACGTCTAAAGCCTATGACTTTTTGAAATAAGAAATACAGGCAGAACCTCGAAAAATCATCAATAAAGGTAATAAAATAATGATTTTTACAAAGAGTCGGAAGAGGAAAAGGACCACAAATGTCACTCGTGTCAGTGTGGATTAATTCTAATAGTTCTTGGGCTCCTAAGAGACCCCTTTTTACTAGAGTTGGTCGTTTTACCCTTAAGACACTCAATGCAGACGTCAAAATCAGTAATATCTAAAGAAGGTAGAATGTCCACACTAAGTCTTACAATCTCCCACTTGGACTATCAATATTCGAACAACAAGAAAAGCTACTGCATCAGATATAGCAAAACTGAAGTGTGCACAAAAACATCCACCACCATTCCAAAACTCAGTCATTCTATAATCCCCATTATATTGAACCACAGCAAATCTACACTTAACCAAGAATTAGCACCCTCCGACTACAATCCAATATCATACAGAACACAGGACTAAACTTAAGGCATATGAAACTTGAACTTGCTAAACATAATACAAGTAAACTGATCCAAACTTAATAGATTCTCAATACCTAAGGAATCTGCAACTTCAAATACTGAAAATACATACAAGTATATATTGAAATTCTGCAAATAATGCTAATGAACTGAATTAACAACTTTTACTTGAGCAAGAGAAAAAATGCAGAAAACTGATTCATTAATACTCCTTTAGTCAGATATTTGAATAATTAATATACTAAAATCATATATTAAGTCTATAGCAATGCATATCGAACTCTCCCACTAACCTAAGACATCAAAACTTAGTAAGATCCCCATATTTGTAACATGATTCTGGAAAGTACTAACTCCTAAGGGTTTTGTAAGTGGATCTGCCAACTGATCTTGAGTACGGATCTTAATAACATCAATCTCATCAACGCTTTCCCTTACGTCATAGTACTTGACGTCAATATTCCTGGAAGCTGTGGACCTTTTATCATTCTTAGCAAAGAATACCGCAGCTGCATTATCACAATATAACTTAATTGGTCTCTCGATAGAGTCTACTACAATCTATGCAACAAAGTTTCGAAGCCAAAGTGAGTGCTTACCCTATAGCTTCATGGACAGCAACATATTCAGCTTGCAAAGTTGGAGATTGTTTCACACTTTTCCAAGATATTGCCCCTCCGGCCAACATAAAAATATACCCTGAGGTTGACTTAAGATCATCCACACAACCCTTATAATCTAAATCACTGTATCCAACTACTTCCAATTCAGTATCAAGATTCCTATACACCAGCATGTAATCCTTTAAATATCGACACACAACACTAAAAATATGAATTTACACCCACAGACCTTCGTATACATGCACTCATCTAGTCTATTTTCAGCAAAGTCAAATGAAGTAATAACGTAATCAAACTTAATATACCATGTCTCGAAGCCTGTTTTTAAACCATAGATTTACTTTCTTAATCGACATACATTTTCTTCATTCAACTCACCAGACACAATATTTTCTACTTCATTATACCCAAACCATTCATCAATGTCACTCACACTATTTCTGCCGGCTTCCATATCTAGGTCTATCTCTATTGGTCTCCAGAATTCAAGTATGGTGATGCAGGCTGTAGAATCTAAACCCCTTAGATTTGGTCAAATATCCTACAAAGAAAACACTCGAGGTTCTAGGATCGAGTTTTCCTGCCTTCGGATTATAAATCCTTGCCTCTGCCTCACACCCCCACGCATGAATATAAACTGGGTTTTCTGCCGAACCATAACTCAAAGGTGTACTATTGATGACGGACTTACTAGAGGTCCTATTGCATATATGGATAGCAGTCCTCAATGCTTCCCCCCCCCCCCCACAAGAATCTTGGAAATGTCCCGACTTACTAATCATACTTCTAACCATGTTGATCAACGTTCTGTTCCTTCTCTCTGCAACTCCGTTCTGTTCTGGTGTTCCTGCAGTGGTATATTAAGCCTGAATACCACATTCTTGAAGATAAAGAGCAAAAGGTCCCATATTCTGTCCAGCATCTGTATGCCTACCATAATACTCACCTCCCCTATCTGATCTAACAACTTTAATGACTTTACTTAATCGTTTCTCTGCCTCAGCCTTAAAAATTTTAAACACGTTTAAAGCCTGTGACTTTTCTGAAATAAGAAATACAGGCAGAACATCGAAAAATCATCAATAAAGGTAATAAAATAATGATTTTTACAAAGAGTCGGAAGAGGAAAAGGACCACAAATGTCACTCGTGTCAGTGTGGGTTAATTCTAATAGTTCTTGGGCTCCTAAGAGACCCCTTTTTACTAGACTTGGTCGTTTTACCCTTAAGACACTCAATGCAGACGTCAAAATCAGTAATATCTAAAGAAGGTAGAATGTCCACACTAAGTCTTACAATCTCCCACTTGGACTATCAATATTCGAACAACAAGAAAAGCTACTGCATCAGATATAGCAAAACTGAAGTGTGCACAAAAACATCCAGCACCATTCCAAAACTCAGTCATTCTATAATCCCCATTATATTGAACCACAGCAAATCTACACTTAACCAAGAATTAGCACCCTCCGACTACAATCCAATATCTTACAGAACACAGGACTAAACTTAAGGCATATGAAACTTGAACTTGCTAAACATAATACAAGTAAACTGATCCAAACTTAATAGATTCTCAATACCTAAGGAATCTGCAACTTCAAATACTGAAAATACATACAAGTATATATTGAAATTCTGCAAATAATGCTAATGAACTGAATTAATAACTTTTACTTGAGCAAGAGAAAAAATGCAGAAAACTGATTCATTAATACTCCTTTAGTCAGATATTTGAATAATTAATATACTAAAATCAGATATTAAGTCTATAGCAATGCATATCGAACTCTCCCACTAACCTAAGACATCAAAACTTAGTTAGATCCCCATATTTGTAACATGATTCTGGAAAGTACTAACTCCTAAGGGTTTTGTAAGTGGATCTGCCAACTGATCTTGAGTACGGATCTTAATAACATCAATCCCATCAACGCTTTCCCTTACGTCATAGTACTTGACGTCAATATTCCTAGAAGCTGTGGACCTTTTATCATTCTTAGCAAAGAATACCGCAGCTGCATTATCACAATATAACTTAATTGGTCTCTCGATAGAGTCTACTACAATCTATGCAACAAAGTTTCGAAGCCAAAGTGAGTGCTTACCCTATAGCTTCATGGACAGCAACATATTCAGCTTGCAAAGTTAGAGACTGTTTCACACTCTTCCAAGATATTGCCTCTCCGGCCAACATAAAAATATACCCTGAGGTTGACTTAAGATCATCCACACAACCCTTATAATCTAAATCACTGTATCCAACTACTTCCAATTCAGTATCAAGATTCCTATACACCAGCATGTAATCCTTTAAATATCGACACACAACACTAAAAATATGAATTTACACCCACAGACCTTCGTATATATGCACTCATCTAGTCTATTTTCAGCAAAGCCAAATGAAGTAATAACGTAATCAAACTTAATATACCATGTCACGAAGCCTGTTTTTAAACCATAGATTGACTTTCTTAATCTACATACCTTTTCTTCATTCAACTCACCAGACACAATATTTTCTACTTCATTATACCCAAACCATTCATCAATGTCACTCGCACTATTTCGGCCGGCTTCCATATCTAGGTCTATCTCTATTGATCTCCAAAATTCAAGTATGGTGATGCAGGCTGTAGAATCTAAATCCCTTAGATTTGGTCAAGTATCCTACAAAGAAAACACTCGAGGTTCTAGGATCGAGCTTTCCTGCCTTCGGATTATAAATCCTTGCCTCTGCCTCACACCCCCACGCATGAATATAAACTGGGTTTTCTGCCGAACCATAACTCAAAGGTGTACTATTGATGACGGGCTTACTAGAGGTCCTATTGCATATATGGATAGCAGTCCTCAATGCTTCCCCCCCCCCCCACAAGAATCTTGGAAGTGTCCCGACTTACTAATCATACTTCTAACCATGTTGATCAACATTCTGTTCCTTCTCTCTGCAACTCCGTTCTGTTTTGGTGTTCCTGCAGTGGTATATTATGCCTGAATACCACATTCTTGAAGATAAAGAGCAAAAGGTCTCATATTCTGTCCAGCATCTGTATGCCTACCATAATACTCACCTCCCCTATCTGATCTAACAACTTTAATGACTTTACTTAATCGTTTCTCTGCCTCAGCCTTAAAAATTTTAAAGACGTCTAAAGCCTGTGACTTTTCTGAAATAAGAAATACAGGCAGAACCTCGAAAAATCATCAATAAAGGTAATAAAATAAAAAAATTTACAAAGAGTCGGAAGAGGAAAAGGACCACAAATGTCACTCGTGTCAGTGTGGGTTAATTCTAATAGTTCTTGGGCTCCTAAGAGACCCATTTTTACTAGACTTGGTCGTTTTACCCTTAAGACACTCAATGCAGACGTCAAAATCAGTAATATCAAAAGAAGGTAGAATGTCCACACTAAGTCTTACAATCTCCCACTTGGACTATCAATATTCGAACAACAAGAAAAGCTACTGCATCAGATATAGCAAAACTGAAGTGTGCACAAAAACATCCAGCACCATTCCAAAACTCAGTCATTCTATAATCCTCATTATATTGAACCACAGCAAATCTACACTTAACCAAGAATTAGCACCCTCCGACTACAATCCAATATCTTACAGAACACAGGAGTAAACTTAAGGCATATGAAACTTGAACTTGCTAAACATAATGCAAGTAAACTGATCCAAACTTAATAGATTCTCAATACCTAAGGAATCTGCAACTTCAAATACTGAAAATACATACAAGTATATATTGAAATTCTGCAAATAATGCTAAGGAACTGAATTAACAACTTTTACTGGAGCAAGAGAAAAAATGCAGAAAACTGATTCATTAATACTCCTTTAGTCAGATATTTGAATAATTAATATACTAAAATCAGATATTAAGTCTATAGCAATGCATATCGAACTCTCCCACTAACCTAAGACATCAAAACTTGGTAAGATCCCCATATTTGTAACATGATTCTGGAAAGTACTAACTCCTAAGGGTTTTGTAAGTGGATCTGCCAACTGATCTTGAGTACGGATCTTAATAACATCAATCCCATCAACGCTTTCCCTTACGTCATAGTACTTGACGTCAATATTCCTAGAAGCTGTGGACCTTTTATCATTCTTAGCAAAGAATACCGCAGCTGCATTATCACAATATAACTTAATTGGTCTCTCGATAGAGTCTACTACAATCTATGCAACAAAGTTTCGGAACCAAAGTGACTGCTTACCCTATAGCTTCATGGACAGCAACATATTCAGCTTGCAAAGTTGGAGATTGTTTCACACTTTTCCAAGATATTGCCCCTCCGGCCAACATAAAAATATACCCTGAGGTTGACTTAAGATCATCCACACAACCCTTATAATCTAAATCACTGTATCCAACTACTTCCAATTCAGTATCAAGATTCCTATAAACCAGCATGTAATCCTTTAAATATCGACACACAACACTAAAAATATGAATTTACACCCAAAGACCTTCGTATATATGCACTCATCTGGTCTATTTTCAGCAAAGCCAAATGAAGTAATAACATAATCAAACTTAATATACCATGTCTCGAAGCCTGTTTTTAAACCATAGATTGACTTTCTTAATCTACATACCTTTTCTTCATTCAACTCACCAGACACAATATTTTCTACTTCATTATACCCAAACCATTCATCAATGTCACTCACACTATTTCTGCCGGCTTCCATATCTAGGTCTATCTCTATTGGTCTCCAGAATTCAAGTATGGTGATGCAGGCTGTAGAATCTAAACCCCTTAGATTTGGTCAAATATCCTACAAAGAAAACACTCGAGGTTCTAGGATCGAGTTTTCCTGCCTTCGGATTATAAATCCTTGCCTCTGCCTCACACCCCCACGCATGAATATAAACTGGGTTTTCTGCCGAACCATAACTCAAAGGTGTACTATTGATGACGGACTTACTAGAGGTCCTATTGCATATATGGATAGCAGTCCTCAATGCTTCCCCCCCCCCCCCCCCACAAGAATCTTGGAAGTGTCCCGACTTACTAATCATACTTCTAACCATGTTGATCAACGTTCTGTTCCTTCTCTCTGCAACTCCGTTCTGTTCTGGTGTTCCTGCAGTGGTATATTAAGCCTGAATACCACATTCTTGAAGATAAAGAGCAAAAGGTCCCATATTCTGTCCAGCATCTGTATGTCTACCATAATAATCACCTCCCCTATCTGATCTAACAACTTTAATGACTTTACTTAATCGTTTCTCTGCCTCAGCCTTAAAAATTTTAAAGACGTCTAAAGCCTGTGACTTTTCTGAAATAAGAAATACAGGCAGAACCTCGAAAAATCATCAATAAAGGCAATAAAATACTGATTTTTACAAAGAGTCGGAAGAGGAAAAGGACCACAAATGTCACTCGTGTCAGTGTGGATTAATTCTAATAGTTCTTGGGCTCCTAAGAGACCCCTTTTTACTAGACTTGTCGTTTTACCCTTAAGACACTCAATGCAGACGTCAAAATCAGTAATATCTAAAGAAGGTAGAATGTCCTCTCTCACAAGTATTTTTAACCTCTCTTTTGAGGTATGTCCCAGCCTTTTATGCCAAAGAAAAGCTGAATTCTCATTGTGTCTAGGTCTCTTATGTCCTATAGTCTTTTCTGTCAAAAATTCCTCAAGTGAATTTCTACAGTTAAATGCCAATAACTATCAACAAGAGATGCATTACCAATAAAATCAGAAAAATGGAAGAAATCAAGACTTTTATTATCTCCAACAAAAGAATAACCATGAGTGTTCACAAAACGAGATCCTGAAACTAAATTTCTCTACATAGAAGGTATGCAGTACACATTCTCCAGATCTAAAGTAAAGCCACTAGGAAAAACTAGCCTAACTACTCCAATTGCTTTAACTGCTATTCTGTTTCCATTCCCTGAGCTAATCCTAGCTTCATCCTTATTTGGGATCCTCTTTCTTAGACATCCTTGCATAGAGGTAATGACATGTATAGGTGAAGCAGTGTCAACCCACCAAGAACTAGAAGACACACTAACAATGCTATTTTCTAAATGAAAAACAGTTTTGTTTTGAAAAATATTACCTTTCTTAACAAGCCAGTCTTTAAAACCCTTGCAATCTTTTTGACATGACAGGCTTTCGGCAGAAGAAACACTTTACAGACCCACTCTTAAAAATTTTAAAATTGTTAGATCCCTGAGAAGTTCCCTGAGAAACTTTAGAAGATGAAGCACCAAATTGATTTGACCTATAGCCGATTTTCTTTTTAAACTGAGGCTTGCTGACAAGATTCACTCCAAAGCTCTTCCCTTTCTTAATTCTATCCTCTTCTTGAACACATATTGAAATCAATTCATTCACAGACCAACTCTCCTTCTGTGTATTGTAGTTTGACTGCATCTAACTTAAGCCCAGCAAACAACTAATATGAAGATCAAAACTCAATTCTCAAAACACACGATCTTAATTAATCAAAGCAATGCATTATATATAAAAGGCTAAGCAGCAGATAAGCATGAATCATACAACATCTTTATATCAATTGCAGACACATAGAAACTTCATTCAATTTTACACAGGCTTCATTCTAAGTTTCTTCCGGACACAGGACTACTCTACAG
Organism: Fragaria x ananassa; assembly: GCA_034370585.1. NCBI lineage: Eukaryota > Viridiplantae > Streptophyta > Magnoliopsida > Rosales > Rosaceae > Fragaria > Fragaria x ananassa. The sequence goes on from CP139760.1 coordinate 8,842,981, forward strand.
GGCATGCATCTTGTGCTTTATAGAAATCATAGACGTGTTTCGAATTGAAAACAAAAATTTCCAGAAAATCTGATTTTATACCAAAGTGCGGAAGCATACCAGGATACTTTACGTGCTTCTTGTCGATGAAGGGAGACCAAACCGAGACCCAATTAGATTCTACGATCATGATCCCAATTATTGTGAAGGAAAATTTAGGCGGAAAAACTTTCAATCAAGATCACCATCGAAGAACCCTAGAAACCCTAGAATTTGGGGCTGACCGAAGTTTGGATGGAGGTCGTCTTTATCGAAAATGGTCTGGGGTTAGTCTCTAATGTTATGGCTTTGAAGAACCCTAGAATTTGGGAATGAAAATTTGGGACCGACCGAAGTTTAGATGAAGGGTCTGGGGTGAGTCTTCTGCATTTTGCAATGGCTATTGAAATTGAAGCATGGAGTTACGGAGAGATCTCGGAGGCGGTAGAGTTGTCGTGGTCGAGGGCTTCGGAGGCGAAGGAGCAGCGGTCAACGCTGGCGGAAGCGGAGAAGAGGCTGGACTCGAGGGTGTAAACGACTCGAGGGTGAAAACCCTTTCGAGTCTGTAATGACTCGAGGGTGTAATAATGAAGCAACAATGCCAACAATACAAAACGTTTTTCTATTTTTTGTTTTGTTTAAAAAGCCAACCAAAACGTTGCACAAAAAAACACTATTTTTGTCCCTTGGATTAACATTGCCTTTTAATTAAAGTGTCTATTTTGTATTTTATTTTACGTCTCATGTATTTGTTACGTCAGCAAACAAACGGTTCAGTCACAAAATTAGTCGTGACCGTAAAATCATTATTTGGGTATCACACTAATACTTTCTAAAATTTAGGTATCAAATTGATCTTGGCACAATAATACTGTTGCTGAATTTTTCTCTTTAGTTTCTTCCAAATCCTCTCTTACATACATCAAAAGTTTATAACCATATCCTCTCCTACATACATTCTCTGAGTTCTTAACAATTTCCAGAACCTACTAATCCTAACAGTATAACAAAGAACGTTCTTTGATTTTGATTCATATGCGTCATTGACATCTATTCTTCTAGTGCACATACAGAGTGTCACTCAGCACTTGCTATTGACTTTGCATCCTTATTTTCTTATAAACTAGTTTGATCATGTGTGACACGTACATTGGAAGCATCCAGTGACTTTTTGTCTTTTCTCATTTAAAGGAACTAATAGGTCATATTTCTATAAAAACACAATGAATACTGTATGTGATACTGCAAAGCAAATACTCTTCAAGGTTTTACAACCTTCATTTTTTATTTTTCAGACTATCAAATCATGGTATATGTCACGTGGTGAAACACTGTTGTCTTGAACACTTGTGCATTGATTTGTAAAGACTGGAATTGCAAGTGTTGGAGTGTGTCCTTACTGGTAGGTGCTCCTTTGCAATGATTTCCTAATTGGTTGTCTGGCTTTCTTATTACCATAGGTGGCCAAGATGGCTCAGCAGTAATAGTCAAATCTGTTATAGAAGGTTGTAATGATGGATATCTTAGAAATGAAAGGACTCATACGCTGCTAGAAGAGGAATGCTCTCCTACATCCATCAAAAGGAAGAGGCTGTCAGAGGCTATTCTTGACAAGCAAAATCAATGCCAGGTAAGATATGACATCCAATAGTGATTTCTTTGCATCATTATCCTATGTGAAACAGCTTGAAGGTTCAATTCTTTCAAGTCCAAACACTTCCAAATTTTACTTCAAAAGAAATAAGAAATATTCTGGGTAATTGATTTGTGCTGTGGAAAACTTTGCTGTTCTGGTGGAGAGAGAAAGCAAAAGTTATGTGGGATTGTGGATTTTTAACAATCATTTTGTTGGTCATCCACATATGGCCTGGTGAATGCACCTTTCCACTACTAACAATATCAATGTCGTCTGTGTCCATCTTTAATTCTATATTTTTACATAACAAGTAGTCCTCAAACACTGAGGGTAGGGAGGTGTTTGAGTATTATCACTGCTTTTACAATCTAGAGATCATGGTATGGTCATGGTTCAGTTCTCCATTGTTGCTTCATCCTACCAACACCCTACTACTCAGCAACTATCTTCCCTTTGTAGTTTCTCTGGAAACTTTAACTCATCGAAGAAGAAGATGACCAACTGTAAGGGAGGGAACAGCGAGGATGTATAAGTTGACCTTTTAAATTTTATGGCTCTCCATTCTGTTGCATTGTACAAGTGGATAAGCTGCATTATCATCTTGGATATCTCTATGCATTCTATCCAGGATCTGTTCAAAACTTTTGAGGCTTCTAGAGTGCTTATTTCAACCTTGTCAGTTTGGCAGACCTCACCATTCTTGTTTTATTTCCTGAGGTCTAATAAGCACACTGCCGCTCCTTTTAAGTTGATTCAAACTGATTTTGGGGTTAAACTAGAATTAGAACTCTCTTTTGATTGTTTCAGTGTAACTTGATTACTTAATATACATCTGGATTGGGGAATAGGTAATTTATTTTGTTGTCGTTGAATGGAACTTCCATGCAAAATATCTTGTAATGATAATCTCCTAGTCTTGGACTCTTGATATGTCATAAAGTCCCTACATCTCTGATATGGCTAAAAACTATTGCTAAAAACATGTTCTTTGTTATACATCATACACATGCATTCTTATAATGATTTCAATTTTGCAGGAATTGGATGAGATATGTTCCAAAAACAGTTGGGTGTTACCAGTTTATTGTGTGTCCCTATCAGATGGTAAGATCTGTTAGATTTATACAATCATCTCATAAAAATGAACTTTTTGTTTTCTGATGAGAGAGGAGGACAAATATATACATACAATGGATTAATCACCATTCATTTAGTAGCTGTTATGCAACTTCAAATTATTTTAACTAGGTTCTTCCAACTTGGAGTTTAATGGGGTTCCCCCTTAGGCTCAGATGGCTCTTCTTCTGGATTCTTCTTGTGTTGGGTGCCTAAGAGGCTCCCCGTTGTAATTTACTTTCCTTCTCAAAAAAAAAAAAAATGGAATTTGATCCAAACAGCATTTTTTTTACCATATTTGATTTCCACTTGGATATTTATACTCTACAACGTTTCAGATTGCCTAGCTGATAATTTGATCCAGCAGCATTTTGTTTAATTACCATGTTTGATTTCCACTCGGATATTGATACTCTACAACGTTTCAGATTGCCTAGCTGATAATATTTAAAATCCCTATCATCTTTTTATTTTTATTTTTTATCCCTACACATTGCCATAGGCAAGTGAGATTCGAATCCATCACCTGCATAGCCATATTTGGAAATTCACTAGCTCACTGGAGAAGTTCTTTTTTTTTTTTGGGAATTTATTAAAACAAAGTTTAAGGAACATTTGACTTTCACTATCACCCAGTCAAAAAGGTTTACCAAATGATCCTAGCAAGTTTTTCTCTACCGAATCATTTTGTTAAGCATATTCTTGTCTAATGCAATTGTACGTAAAATATATTGCTCTGCATTGTACTCTGATGCTAAATCTTGGCAACTGTACTGTTCAGAAAATGTGAAATTTGGCTGAAATTGTTATGGAATATTGCTTCTCTAATGTGTACCATCTAAAGTTGTTGATTTGATTATCATGCTACATCTTGTTTGTCGAAGGTGGATTCCAAGCTAATGTAACCGTAGAAGGTCTGGACTTCAAGTGTTCAAAAGAGGGTGACCTGTGTTCTGGTCCTAGTGAAGCAAGAGAATCAGCTGCATTTCAAATGTTGGAAAAGTTGCGGAACATGGCTGGCCAAGCTAAAAAAGTTGCAGGTCAATAATGTGAAAGGTACCGATGGTCAAATGAAATAGAAATAGTGAGTTAGCAAAGTCGAAGCAGCCGGGGACATTGTTTGGCTTTAGTAAACTCTAGGAAAAGACTGACACCGAGTTAGAACTCGTTCTAGCATTATGTGTAGATGAAAAATGCTACTGCTTTACTCTCATATGCAGATGTTCAGTTATTAAAATGTCTATTCAATACCATAGTGATCTTCAAATGTATTATTCAAAACATTTATGCATCTTATTGTGATCCTTCTGTAGTAAAACGTTTCAGAATAACTGATATCAACCTTTGGTCTTTTGGATTCACTATAAACTTACGGAAAGGAGAAGTTCCTCAGAATTTGAGCTTTTTTGCGGGAATTCCTGCATTTGCAGCTCCTTATGGTAGCTTCAGTCTTTGCACCAGAGAAGACGCATGTTTCGTTTCAGGTTGTGGGCGCTAAGAATTGGGGTGATGTAGAGGAACCTTCAAGGTTTTGGTTCTGGGACAAAAATGGCCACAAAATGTTCTGATATTCTGTGGGTGTTTATGGTGCATTGTTGAAAGCTTATTTATGAAGGAATGAAATATTAGTTCCACAGGAGGAAGATTATGAGGATATTTATGATTCATTGCTTAACTTATGAGCCTACAAATAATACCAAAACTTGCGTTATATCCCCTTTGGTATGTCTACGAACACCTTGTTTACAATCTGAGAAGATTAGCATTTTTGACACATACCAATAGAACTACACCTAGAGTTAATAATCTCTCTCCATGTCGCAATTCGTTCAGAGAGAAGTCAGGAAAGCGAAACGACATCAAAAACTTTCACAACTAGCATTTCTTATTAACAGAAAAAGATACCATTTAAACTCCAACTAGAGGCATCAAACACAATAATTATGGAACTAATGAAGATGATGGTCATGTAATTGATATTGAACCCGACTTCGGTAACAAGGGCCAATGAACATGACACATGAAACTGTGAAAGACTTGACTGCAATTTAAAAACATCAAGGGTTTTTTGATATATGACATATTTGCTTATAATTATAGTTAACATTTGTCCATCTCTCATTGGTGTTTGTCACCCATAAGTAATCATAGTTAGTCACTCAAATTATTTCCATTCTAATTATGGTAACCAAATGTCGATGAAAAGAGCCACATGAAATTTATTGTGAAAAATACTTGTGGTGACAAAGAATATGATATTATTTGTTCATTTGAAAATGAGAGTGCAGACAGCAATATTCTTCAAGAATGACATAACGAGAAGATTGTAAACACCCTCTTCTCTTATATATGGTGTATTGATATTATCTAACTACTGAACTTAAAAAAATTGCAGCGATAATATGAAATGCAGCAACTACAAAAAGGAGGGGTAAACTCAAACGGTGCTTTGGGCCAACAAAATTAGAGCTACAAAAATTGGGATAAATACTGAGTTACATCCTTAACCAAATCATCCTGAACTATATCTCTAGTGTGGTTTTGGTACATAGCCATCAACAGCAAAGTTTCGGGTGGCAGCAGGAATAGCTAAACGAACTCCATCAAGTTCGGGGCTTGCAATGACTTGGCAACCCAGACGAGACCTACAGGATGGAAATTATTAATATTAGTATGAAGGGTGTGGACCGAATGCAAGAAAGATTTGACCTTAAAATTCATCGACCTACGTTTCTGTAAGCCCAAATGCCAAGTCCAACATATCATTTTCCTCATCAGTTGGGTCTTCTAATTTGTTGTAATACTCCATGTCCTACATTATGATTTTGAAGTTGACGTCAGTTGAAAGAAGAGCGAATAGAATCTCAAAAGAAGAACTCTACAAGGATGGATGCTTACAACGTACCATTACAATCACATGACATGTTGAGCAGGCAAGTGAACCTTCACAGGCTCCTGCATGAGTTAGAAAAGCATTAGATTTCTCATTTCTGCAAGTATAACTATGAAACACTTGGAGATGAGAAAAAGAGAGGGGCAGTGGTTAGGGCACACAAAGTACATTCTGAAGCAAGAGGAAGGCAATAAACTTTTCAATAATCTGGTTGACAAACACCTAAGTACTCGGTTGAACATGCACAGAAATTCTTAAAACTTTAATCAAATGGAATGGCACTCAGGGACTACAGATTTGGGTTTCTGGGGGAAATAGTAGATTTAATAAGACAAGAAACTTGCCTTCAAGTTCTATATCATTTTCATGAGCAGCTTCTAGCATAGACATTCCAATTGGAACCTTGATATGTTTTTCGTCTCCATCTTTGTCTACAAAGGTCACAGATATCCTGCAAATAATTCATAGGGTTTCTCAGAAACAGCCCCTAGTCTCAAGTGTTAACATAATACCTCAGCTCAGAGGAAAACTATATACCAATATCCAACAAATTTTGTAAAAACCAAATGCATATCCATATATAAGATCTACCTATGTGCATTTAACTACTTTCTAACAGCTTTTATCCTGAATCTCCCAACCCATCACCAAACAGTGTTATTGCAATTTAATTCAGAAGACCTTACATTTCTTTCTGCTCAGTCCCTTGGTCTGAAGTGGTGGCAGTAGTGGTAGAAAAATGATGATACTTCTGAAAGATGGCTCCCCTGAATAACCTTGTCCGAGACTGTTGATTATTCTGTTTCAGAAAATTAGCGAAGCCACAAATGTGACCCAAATGAGAACAACATGAATGCAAGTTCATTATTAGTAAAAGACATAATTTGAAACTACTCAGAGCTTCATATTAATCATCTACAAGCCACATGAATTTTAGACACATCACAATCGTGTATATCTTTATTGCCAAGTTATTAGTAAACTAAATAAAGTGCTGCAAATATTTTGAGAATGACATTTATGTTTACCCATTTAGATTAATATGAAGGGCTTTGACAACCAAACATTTGTCACTATCATCTAGAAGATTCCCAAGCTGCTTGTGAAATGCAATGTTTGTATTATCAAACTCACTGGTTTTATCTCTGTTGTTCTTTACAACTGACATAAGTTTAACAACGGAAACAGGTGTGACTGCTTGCCTCGTTTGATATGAAAAATCCAGGTATACATTTCCTCACTTTCAAGAAGCAGCATGAGCACATTTACTTGGGTATAAAAAGAGGAACTTTTTGCAATTAGTACCAAACATGGAACGGAGAGGGTCAAATTACCGGGTTAAAGGTTAACCCATTGAACTTCCAATGGACAGTATCCTAGGTATGCAAGGATGTTCTCATTCTACAGCATAACCAGAGGATACTGTGCACTATATCACATAAAGAGGAAATGAAAGTATGGACAATATAGTTAATCCCAGCAGGCTTCACATCTGTAAGAGCACGAATCTGATATAGGGGCTACCAAAAAATGGCAAGTAGATATTTCTTCTATCCAAAGAAATTCAATTGGTGGTCTTTAATTAAATTGTTTCTATTCCTTTAACTTGAGGTAATGTACTGAAAGATGAAACTTCAGCATTGATGCCAGACGAAAAAAAAGACAAATTGAAGAGATATTCAGCAGTCCATGTATCGAAATAAGAAGAGATAACTGACCAGAGGTTGCAAGAATTGAGTGAAAGAACGAGTTGCATAAGTGGGTCTACAAATGGATTTGTCTGCGAATAAAAAGTAATATTAAAACGTGGACAGATTGACCCTAAACTCGGAAATGATTTTGCTAGTGTGTATACCTCTGGTAAGCTGTTTAAGCATCAAAAGTCCGATTCTTGAAGCCGCAAAGCCCAACATAATCGCAGGATATATCCTTCACTAAAACTTGAAGCACAAACTAAGAAATCAGGTTTGTTTTTGTCATTTGATAAAAAGTGGAACAAAAACATTACTATTTTACTAAGCATTACAACTCCATAATGCACAACAAACTGATCAAACCTGGGCAATCTAAACCCTAAACCCTGAATGTGAAATTGATCGGCGGCGGAGAAGCGGCAGCTACTGTCGTCCAACTGAAATCGAAAAATCATGAAATCATAGAAAAGAGAAAACCCAATTAGACAGAGGCGGAATTGAACAATCGGCTTACCTTTGAGAGACAAGTGAAAGCTGGATTTCTGGTCCAAACACTAAAACAGAAACACTCCCACCTGTTTACAAATAATTTTTCTATATATTTCTTTTTGAAACCAACAAATAAATTAAATTTCATTAATAAGATTTTCACACAAATCCTTGAAGCGTAATAAGAGATGTAAAAAAACATAAGAGGTCATGCGAACAAATTTAGAAGTTCATTTTATTGAACTCACAACCTCTTATTTAATAAATTTTTTTAAAATAAATTTATTCACTAAACTTCTCTCAAATCTCTCACATAAACCTCACTGTATAATTCATAACAATAAACCATTATCTTTAAAATAAAGCATTCACTCATTTTAATTACTTTTTATACTTTACATACCTTAATTACAATTTGATTCTTCAATTTAAGAAAATGAATCTCTTAAAAATCGCGTTTCAAAATTCTAATTTTACTATGTCTCAACTTTATTATTAAAAATTATTTTTGATAATCATTTTCGAAAACATTACCGGACAACCCAGTATTGTTTGGTCTAATAGCATAAATCTTTTCTTGTAAGTGAGAGATTGTGAATTCGACTCACAACAACAACAAAATCATTGTAACATATTAATTATTTATTTGATTAAAAAAAAACATTACCTAACAAGCCTCTAGTTATAATTTAGACTTTTAACTAGATCAAATTTACATTCAATCCAAGTAGCAGACTTCACAGAGCCCCACATATATTCATCCTAAGCTCGAGTAAGGGGTATCGCAATTCCTAGTCTCTTTCATCAGACGGTAAATAACCATGGATCGATTGGGAGGAGAAAAATATTTAACTCTTGGAATTTTGCATAAACATCTGACTAAATATTTGTTTTCTTTTTGGAATCAGAAATTTGCTTTATCCTCTGCAAATTTCAACAAATACTTCAAAATTAGTTGCTTAGTGCCATCTATATCACTCTTGTCCTTGATGTCAAAAACGCCCTTCATAATTCTTGTGTAAAGCCTCTCAAGCTGTGGAAGGTCATAAGTTTTGGTCTGCTCCACAAAAAGCCTCTTGATAGACTTCATTTGGTCTGTAATCTCACCATCTAACATCTTGATGTCTTCAGATCCACTCGCATCAGTATCGCTAGAAAATTCTACCATGTCAGATGTTCCAAGCTGATTGAGACCAACAGAAGAGGTTTCTGGCACTCCGAGACCTGTGTTATTTGTCTCGGGTTCCTGAGATGACGTGGATGGTACTGAACCTTGATGCTGTGACTTGTCTTCTGCTGTTGGAGCTGGTAATCACAAGAATAGTTATACAACAGCTGAACCATTCAAAAATCCAATTATAAAATAGAAAAATTAGCAAGTCAACTCAATGTAGCACATTGCAACTTTAAGGCTTCACTTATCACAACTACAGTCCAATGAAAGAGAAAAATGTATTGTTAACTGTTCATTAACAACAAATTTTTTATTTTTTTTAAATATCAATCATCCCATAGACATGCATGATACACCGATTAGTTCAAAGAAAAGAATACATATATGTTCTCTTGTATGTACTTGTTCAATTATTCTTTTGGCAATTAAGAGCCCTGGAAGTAACAGGTGCTGATTGTAGATACTGAATTTTATTAAACATCACATTACGTTTAGACATGAAGGTTGCAATACCTGCAGGTTCACTGATAAAAAAAAATTAAAAATCAAAACTAAACAAAATAATACCTGCAGGTGTGGCATCAATACTCTTCTTCGGTCGTTTGAGTGCCTCATAGCTATGATCCAGACTTACCTCAGGTTGGACACTACGAAGTCGAGCACTCACCCTAGTGACAGTTCCCAGCTGTACAACAGGTATTGATGGGAAAGTAGCTACACCTAAATCTTCTGGTATATGTTCTGGACCACCTTGAGCAGCAATCTTATCACAGTATGCAACTAATGCAGGGTCCATCTGTGACAGCATTCCGTGTACCTAAGAGGAACATAATACATGAAAGACGTGCTAAAGCCCAAAGCAGAAAAAAAAAAAGAATAAAAACTTAAGAAACTTACCGCATCTCGAAGCTCATAACCTCTACTAACAATCCTAGCACCATTGTAATCATCTCCATTATAGGCCTGAATCCAAGAAAACGGAGTACATAAATTGGTGGTATGACAAAATTTGTGGAACAACAGTGACTACAACCAATTTCAACCTTGTTTAGGACAAGAATTCCACACAGCAATAAGATTTAAGAATCAAAAGTTCAAACAAAATGTTGCAAATATTGAGGAAATCACTTGGACCCTTTTAGATCAAAAAATTTTATGCAAAAGATGATGTACATATTACAAACAAGCAATACTTCTCAAAACACAAAATAGCCCATCAAATGTATCAACAGTCAACAAGCCCAATGCCTCAAAATACCAATGTCACCCTTAATGCTTCTTACCGTCTTCTTTTTTAGTTTTTAACAATTGACACACTTGCACTTCTTCAATTTGTCTTTAAAAGTTGGAGATTTCTTAATCCACTGTTCTGTATGTCCTCTCTAGATTTAATGAAATTTTGTGTTCTAAGGAGAGAAGAGCATACCACCTAAATCAGCTAGCATCTATCTAAAACATGCTCAAGAAAAACAACTCCCGCTTTAAAATAAGGGAAACACTAAAAGTACTTAAAAGTAATTGATATTAAGGCTATGATATATTATTTGTGAAACATCAGCCATGTAATGTTTTAGTCCTGACCGATGCCGATCATAATACCAAACTGTCACAAACCTGTGTCAAAAGTACAGTGGCTAAAGTTGTTATAGATCCTGAACCAAAATTGTTTTTTTACATGCTGAAGTTAATAGCTTCCCGATAACTTTTAAGGAAAAAAAAACAGTTAAATTTTAACTGTTCAACCCAATATCTTTGAATCAACTTTCTGCCCACTCATCATTTTTGACACTAAATTAACATATCCAGAAAGTATCAGATCCTACAAGTATTCAGCTTACACATAATACCGAAAGCGAAAGACATACCTTTGCATTAGAAACTATAAGATCGACATCTTGCAGGAATGCTGAACATGTAATATACAACCCAGAGTCAACACGCTGCAGCAAAGTCGCAACATCCATAGTATTTTGGATAATTGAGCGATAGTTTGGAGCATCCTCATCCAAGACAGGATAGTGAAAAGCACTAAACCTCTTATCGTATAAAACTCTGTAGCACATAAACAAATTATATATATAAAAAAAATTAGAAGCGGGGACAGAGAGCAAGAGAGAAGAGAGATTCTTGAGACATCACAAAATTCTCTAACCACGCTACACAAATTCACTTGGCTAAAATCATATCAAGTACAAATCTAATAAACATGAATTAACTTTACTGTAAACTTTACTAGTCATTCTTATGTAACAAATATCCCCTTCGCATTAGCATGAAACTTTAGCCAACAAGACAAACAGAGCCTTCTTATGGATGAAGGTATAGAAAAGATGCCAGAGTATTATAAAAATTAAAAATTACATGATACAGTTATCCAGTCAGTTATAAAATTATCTCTCCACCAAATCATGGCGATTGGAGAAATACAACTAACAAGAGAGGTGATTCACCAATCACTTTCAAAAGAGAAAGACAGAGTAAAAGATCTCTAACCGATTGCAAACATCTCTGAGGCACATCCGCAATCGGCGAAGAGCATGCTGCTCAGCTTCTACCTTCGCTCTTAACTCTGACACCTTTGGACCGCTTTCCACTTTTGGAGCCTTTGGAAGTTCAGGGACAGATACTGATTCCTGAGACCTTTTAGTTGTGCCCTCCAACATAATTGACAAAGCAGCTTCAATCAGACGGTCAAAAAACAAAGATCTGTCTTCAGTAGATAGAGTACCCACCTGATAGCTGATAAAAAAGGAATGGTATAAACATGACACAGAAGTAACACTTTATCAAGTCATTATCTAAATCCAGGATTCTTTCTAGAATCGAGTCTTATAGGGTTTTTTTTTATCTTCTTATTGTTCAGCTCAGGTGAAACCTTCTCCACAATTCTAACGTATATTTGACTATCCATAACATGTAGAAAATAATAATAACAACAATAATTACTTTTTACAATTAACAATTAACATGGTAATCCTAAAAGCTTCTTAAATATTTATAAAACAATTTTATAACAACAGACACAGACAGGACAGTATTTGAAAAGGATAAGACATTAAAAATATAAAATCAAACCCTCCCAAGAAAAAAAAAAATTGTGCAAATTTCTTCAGGGGAAGATATCTTGATATCCAAGACAACCTGGAACTGTTTTGATGTGTGATATAAAGAAAGTCTTTCACACAAACCAATTGCTATATTTTTTCATTTAAATATGGAATTCCAGCAACATATATACAGGCAAGACAAAGACAAGACCAGGAAATTGCAAATAAATTACCAACATTCACAAACATATCCTACGTATATGTCACATAGCAACTAAATTCATAAATTTTAGTAGCTTTAAGACGAGGACAACATACACGGATCGTTCGAAAAATATTGAAGAAGTCATGGCATCAAGTTCAGCAGGTGGCACTGATGATGTTGCAAGTAGTAATACAGGTAAATCAGATGGAAATTCTTCTAGCAAAGTCAGCAAAACTGCGCGGAGCTGCTCATGTGCCTGCATATGAAATCCATCAACTCAAATAGCCCAAAACAAGTAAAATAAAATCTGAAGGGCTGAATTTCAATAATGCAAACCATTTTATTTGGAGCATGCACAATCAAAATATTCAAATATAATTTCCACTGGCTAAGAAACAATTGCAGTTCTAACTTAAAAAAAAAAATTAAAGCGTATAAGTAGAAGCAAGAACCCACCGTCTCCCACCACATATTGAACTGTGGCAAGTAGAGAATTGATGGCGTTGTTCTCCTTGCTTCACCGAATATATGTACCAGTGCTTCCTCTGGTGACTTTGCACTAGGATCAGATAGAAGAGATGGAAGTCCTAAAGAATGAACAGGAAACTTCTCGAGTTCATGTAAAATAGCAGGCCCAAGATGATCCTGCGAAACTAAAGCAGTAAGTAAATTTAGTTTCTGTTCAAATTTCAAACATTTAATCAACTTGAAAACGGTCCAGGATAATTACCAGGCCAGAACCTTCACCGCCACATAGAAGAAGCCGAGGCCTATAAATGAGAGGAATAGCAGAGCCACAAGTAAGCATCGTAAGCTTGGTCAATTCTGATGACACGCCAATCGGAGGGAAAATATCGGATATATAGTTCATGGCTCTTTGGAGATGCCTCTGCAGGCATGGTGCAACTACTAAAGATAATGGCCTAGAGTGAACAACAGCACCTCTGTGAGCAGCTGGGGTGATTGTTGACATGGCTTCAATGAAGTGATACTTTTCAACCCTTACTGAATCAACATCAATTACAAATTTCTCATCACTTGTGTAGACCTGAGGATATTTTTCACGGAATGCACGAATGGCAGCTTCTGTGCAAAGAGCCTTTAAATCAGCACCACAATATCCAACACAACTAGCTGCAAGCTCCAATTTTAACTCATCTGAAGGAGGATGCTTCCATTTCCGACTGTGAATGTCTAAAATCTCAGCACGGGCCTCACAACCCGGCAAAGAAAAATTGAATTCACGATCAAATCTACCGGGGCGTCGCAAAGCTCCATCAATTGCATCAATTCGGTTGGTTGCCCCGATCAAAACCACTTGTCCACGGGAATCAAGACCATCCATCAGAGCAAGCAAGGTAGACACAATGGAATTATGAATTTGCTCTTGTTTACTGGATCTTACAGGAGCCAGCCCGTCTATTTCATCAAAGAATATGATAGAAGGTTGATTTTTTTGTGCTTCCTCAAAAAGAAGTTTCAACTGTCTTTCAGCCTCTCCAACCCACTTGCTCAGCACATCAGCACCCTTCCTCATGTAAAAACTTACTTTCTGACCAGCCTTGGACGCAGCAGAGGCTAAGGCTCTGGCTATTAATGTTTTCCCTGTACCAGGAGGACCACACAACAAAACTCCCCTTGGTGGGGTGATATGATAAGTTGCAAAGAAATCTGGATACAGTAAAGGAAAGAAAACCATTTCCTTCAAAGCATCAATATATTCAGAAAGTCCCCCTATATCCTCAAAACTGACACTATCATCAACCTGCACGGGTTGTATGTCTGCCCCTCCCTTTGAACTTGGCCCGGCAGTTTGAATTCCAGATGTCAAGGTAGCAAAAGCATCACCCTGGTGACCCCAACCCGAGGCAGCAACATTCAACCCCCATGTTGTTGTTCCATGCATATCAATCCCCCCAAAAAGCCAAGGTGGTCCTGATCTGCTCCCGCCTTTCCCCCACGGAATTGCAGGGCCTTGGTCGAGCTCATCCACAAGAAGGGAGTCATCAGAATCATCAGTCCTTGAGATTCGGTGACGCTTATGAACTCGTGAGCCACCCTTCCTTACATCCCTACTGGACTTTGGCCCCATTCCTTGGTGTAATACTCTGCGAGGAGATCTTGGTCTCCGCTTGCCTTCTTCAATAGAGAGCCTGCGGACCTCTTCACGATTTCGAAGATCATAACGTCTTCTTCCATCTTGTTCCTCTTCGCCCTCTTCATCATCGTCACCGTCATCGTCATCGTCATCGTCATCACCCATGTCGTCACCCTCACCCTCACCCTCATTCTGACCATCATCTGCATCATTGTATTCAATATCCTGCCCATTTTCAGTTTCCTCTAGTTCAGCCTTCTCTTCGGAACTACCCGGCTCATGTTCATATCCAAAAATCAAATCTTGATTGGAAATAGTCTTAGAGCGACGAGGGCGCAATCCTTCACGGCGAGGGGTGGGTATCTTTTTGTTGTTGTTGTTGGAAGGAGATGAGTCATCCTGAAACGCAGCCCGATTCTTGATAGGTTTACAAGCAGAGGGTTTCTGAGAGAAAAGACACAAAGTTGAGTTGAGTTGAGCAGAGGAAGAGGAGATTAGAAAGTGAGAAAAGGGGACTCACTCACCATCATGTCTTCATCAGCGTCGGAAGAGACGGATGCATAATTGGGATTCTTGACGGACAGAGTCCTCCTTCTTTCGGAGCGGCGAGGCACGGTTGTCTAGAAAGAGAGAGAGCCGATTAAATTCAACAAACAAGCAAACAGAAAGAAATGAAAGAGAAAGGGGAGATACATTGAGGTTAGCGGTGGTGGTGGGCTGGGAACGCATCATCTTAGCGATCCGGGAGGCAGCAGGTCTGTTCTTGGACTTGGCCTTCCTGCTACTGCTACTCGGGGTGTAATAGTAGACGCTCCGAGAGTAACTTTTCGGACGCCGGCTGATCCGACCGCTGCTCCGTAATCCTTCCGGATGCATCTCCGCATTCAACCCTCAATCGCAAACTCATATTTAACCTAATAATTTTCATTTATTCTGAAACATATATATCAACTACAAGAAAGAGCCAATTACCACGACCATGACAAGTATTTAACTTCTTTTTTTTTTTTGAAAGAAAAGAATTAATCTCATGCCCGCAAGGCCACAATTAATCTCTTTTGATTTACTTGTAAATAAACAATGACACAATGAATTTGATTAGTATTTTCATCTTTACCCTATACAAATATGGGGTTTTCGTTTTCACCAAATAACTTCAATGCCTGAATCAAGCAAACCCAGCACAATTTCGGCCTCCCTCTACTGCGCATCATCCCGGATTTTACAATTTACTTTTCAGTTTCAGTTACGATTCACTCTTCATAAACATCTGATGAAGTATATTTGTAGTGCTTCAACTAGTTACGTTTTGCAGGCGCTTCGTAAAAGAAGTGGACAATACAAAAAGTGGGGAAACAAAATGGAACAATAAAAATAAATAAAAGACATAGGCTCGACCCCCATATGTAGGAAAATGCAAAGTTGTATTACCAAACCTTTTTATCCCAAATGTTTGAAAATACAATATATACAAAGTAGGGTTTACCGGTTCATAATAAAAGCAAACTGATATCTACATAGATATTAACAAAATATAGGCTTAAATACTCAAAACAATGCTGTTTTTGTGGAAGAATGGAAGACAAACCTTTTCTCCATTACAACTCCCCTTTCTCGCATTTGGGCATGAAAGGTAGAAGCATTTAAGCATACTTAAAACTGGTCTAAAGAATGAAAAAATAACCAATTTCTGGAAGATTATGAAGAGGAAAGAAAAATGAACTATAGTTACGTACGGTACAGATAGTGCCATTAACATCCAGCAGCTTTCAAGAATTTGTCATAAGGACTTGAAGGTGGTAATTTAAAAGAATGCTGTCCATACTCACGCGAACATATGAGGAGCTGGTTTTTGGCTTGAATTTGCTCCTCGTCTTTCACCTTTGGGTGCCCCTCTGAAGATTCCAATGCCTGAAAGAAATCCAATTTAAGAAATGCAGACACACCCACACACCAATCCATAACAAACAACAAAGAAAAATAACAATAATAATAATTGGACAGTTATTTGATCGGTTTATAAAATAGCATTTCTTCATTTTCATATTACACAATAGCATTTGTACGAGATTTATAATTTAGAGATCAGCATAGAACGATGTCCAATTTAAGCACAATATTAAGCATGAGATTTAAACTACAAGGCATATATCATGACATCATGCTATCCAGTTATTCAACACTTCAATCTTTTAGAATAAATTTATTCACACATAACACATAACACAAGGATACAAGTACAACTACAGAACTACATTTTGAGAGGGGTAAACTCATTTTGATATATTGATAGGGAGCAACTATTACTCATCAAATCTAGGGTGCCGAAATCATAACCTTTGAAAGTCAAAGAAATAAATTGTATCTTCAGGTCTAAGTATAGTAGTTGTCAATGTGGGTCTGGCGAACTCTCTCTTAATCCTTATGTGCATCTTTGTTTCGTGGGACTAAATGGGACTGTGCTAAATAAAGTAAAATCATTTTACTTTTACTTATTAGTTAAAAGCAGAATAAAGGGTTCAAGATCTGATATAGACTAAGCAGGCAAAAGTTCATATGGAACTAACCATGGGTAGTGAAACATGGGATTTGTTTTCACTTTCACTGGAAAGCACTAACGCCTTGGTTTCCTGTTGATGCTTGAAACTATGGAGAACTGCCATCTTTTGTTGTTTGCCCGTTACAAGGGCTTCACATTGGCTCTTCATTTGGTCATATGGTACAGGCGTTGTGGAGACTGGGAAGCTGGCAACTTGTTGGGCTGTTTCCAGAACCTGAGATAACAAGCCCAGTATGTTATATCCAAGAAAATGGTAAGCCTGTAGAAATATTTGGTTACGAAAAAATGGCTGGCCTTGAATCTGACTACTGACTATCAAAGGCTTTTCTCAAGCATGACTTGAATATTTTTTTTTTTAAATAGAAATAGTATCTAGGAGCTTGTCTTACTGAATCCAGAAGCTGATTAACATTTAGAATGTCAAATGTACTGATTGAAAGTGATGCCTTGCGCTCTGACTGACTTCCACTAGGCTCACGGAAGGCTTCTTCGTCTGTCAAGGAACCTGGAGGCATCACCTGAGAGAAAACAGCATGTGTTATAAATGTAGTTGAAAGCAATGAAAATACTTGTACAAAAGAAGGAAAAAACAAAAAAAAACCTCATCAAAATCAGCAAAATCTATCTGGGCAAGAGGAGAACATGGTCGCGGTGTCTCCATGAACAGTGGAGCTCCTAATGGAAATGCATCATCCGGTGAAAAACCTAGTAAGAGTTGCTTCTTGATGCTAGACAATTCATCCTGAAGAGAACAGAAATACATAAGATCAAATACAAGAGAGAAAAGCTAGATTCGTGGATAAATTCATACGTAATTACTTACAGAGAGATGATGATATTTCTCTGGCAAACAAAGAATTATATTAATAGATATAAATAATTTATAACTCATTTGCAGAATTCTCTTCTTCAAATTCAATAACAATTTAAGGGCTAAAATGAGGTTATCAATATCTAGTCGAAGCCTGAGAATACCTTAGCCTTAACCAAATGCATGAAGTTTCACCACACAGTACTTCCGCTAATAAAAACTAGCAAGGTATGTTACTCTCGACCTAATTTGTGTAATGGGTGTGTGCCCAAGTCTTCTGGATCAAGAAAGCACGTTTACTTTACCCAACATATTTATGCCAGAAATCATTTTTGCCACCTCCAATACAATATATCATATAGTAGCACAAGCACATTAGTACATAATGCAGATTATATGTGATACCATTTCCAAAATGTAAACTAGTGATGCTTGACGACAGAAAATATCTTCCATAGCTGTCATCTATAATATAAGTTCCATGTGGGACTTTTTTGACATTCATCTGTCATGTAAGTAGCTTATGTGAAGTCACTTGCCACAAGTTTCTTTAACTTTTGATGCTAGGAATATTTGTCCAACAAAAGAAATTGTCTGTAGCAAAAGAATTCGGGCTTTGATAAAGATGAGATATTAGCATATGTTGTACAGATGATGTTAGGGACAGGTGACAATTCTATAATTTGTCCCAGGGTCAGGTTTTGAGTACTCCTGACCATTCTACAATACAGGAATTCTCTATCTCCTAGTTAGACTTGGCTAATATAGGCCAGAACTCTGCAGACACTAATTTTGTTATATAATGTCAGTATTAAGGCAATGTACCAGTCCAGATGCTTTCCAAATATTCACAAACCTATTGATCAACAGCCTTACCTATTTGTGTATTGAGTTCTTACTAATGTTAGATAGTTTCCGTTAATTCTTATAAAAATTTGACGAATACATCAAAATAAGGATCATTGTACTAAACCATTTGCTTAAGAGATTATGTAAGAGATCACGTATATCACCTCTGACAATATGGCGAATTTAGTCATGAAATGGGATATTACGTTTTCTTTCAACAGTTGTTCATCTAGTTCAACTGCTGAATGAGATTTCAATGCAGCAACTTCATCTTCATGTGATCGAGAAGATAGCTTCTCCATGTTGGAATCAATCGAAACTGCCTGCAGTCGGATATCATCAACCAACTGAAGACAATGATCAACCTATAAATTAAACAAAAAAATTCAAAAATTAGAAGAAGAAAAAAAGAGTTAAGGCTCGGCAAAAGCACGGTTACCAAATTTTTCAACAACTAGAATATTGAAAGGGAAATAATCTGAAGTGTCAGATGTAGAAACTAACCATTTGATCTGTCAATGATGCTTTAACAATGGGAATTAGGTCCGGGAAATTCCCAGCCCGGGCTGAAAATATAAGCATGTATGACGCCAACGTATAAAGAGACCTTCTACGAGATTCTTGCAAGCCCCCTTCATTACAATTTGTACATATGTTAGGACCACATATGTGGTATTGCAGCTTCCATGTGAAGCATGTGAAGTAAAGTACTGAATTAGATGTCAATCATATGCCCTAATTGCTTAACAATATGGGAAACAATGACTTATCAGAATTCATGTCTAAAAGAAACCAAGGCAAAGCTTTCTCATTGTTTGCAATCTATAAAAGGCATTTGAGGAAGAAAAAAAAAATAATAATAATAATAATTGGGTAAAATAACAACTGATGCACCTTATTTTTCCTTCTTTAGTCCATCTTTTTTTTTTGGGCCAAATAATAACTCAAGACGGCAAGAAACTGAGTTCAAGGAATGCAGGGCAAAGCCACATCCCTCAAAATCACATTAATGTTATCACACGATAGGCAATTACTTGGTAAAACATGGGATGGCACAAGAGCTTCCCTTTAACCAAAAGGCAATCAGACTAGTCTGAACCGTGAAACATATGTAAGGTAATAATTTTAAGTAGATATATGTACAAGAGCTAAACCCCGCTAGCAGTTAGAATCATACTATGATGTTTTCTGTACCAAATAATTAGTTAACCAACAAAGTATCATATGATGATAAATCCAACTTACCATCTCGATCCAGAGAAAGAGTCCTGATGGAGAATGCCAACTGGAAGCATCTTACTAGAGCCATATGACTTGAAGCCTACCAAGACAAGAGGGAAAAAGTGATTATCACCACTAGTTGAGAAAGGCCATCCGGCAAAACACATGAATAATTTTCATAGTTCATCAAATCATCAAGTTAAGATGAGTGTTGAAGCCTTTCAAACAAAAAGAAAACACAGATGAATGTTGAACACTCCTAAACTCTGTCCAAAAGTTCAACTCATATTTCTATGTCTTAAGTTAATACATCTGCTTAGCTAACAACCAACTGACCAAATGGAATGCCTTCTCAGTCTAGTTCAACTCTTCACCAACCAAATGGAATGCCTTCTTTTGGTTGTTATCATCGACTAGCTGCTACCCAAGTAACCAACCTGTCCCCTATAAGTGGTTGAGTTTTGTACAACCTGGAACATAAATTTAAGTTTTACTTCGATTTTCTAATTCACGCATTAATCCTATAACCTCATGAATTCATTTTTACACCAGATCCGGAGATTCTCGAATAGGTTAACCTTTTGAACTGCTGCTTAATCCATGGGCAGGCCAGAGCCAACCAGGCGAACTGAAACATCTTAGTAGCCAGAGAGATTTTGAGAAGAGTTGCTACAATGAAAGTTGTGTAGTTTTGCCAAAACAACAATGGAGTGCTTACAAGATACTAAGGTATTTTCGAGTTGATGCTTATAAGAAAATGTATAACATAACAAAATTATGTGGATCAAGATGTGCAGCAATTAAAAGATAAAACGTGTATTGGAAAATAGTCATCAATAAACTTATGATCACCATTAGTTCCCACCTTTGATCGGGTAAACAGTAAAGCAACATTATAAGAATGAGCCATCGCCTCAAAATTTGCTGGGGTATTCTCTGCAGATGTTGCCTGAACCCAGATGGATGAAAGTAATAGACTCACTTGATGACTACTTAACCGAAGGGAAGGTAGTTCCTGGAAGTTTTCAAATAGAACTTCAGCTCCACATAAAAACTAAGACACTGATTTTTTAGTTTAACTGCTGTAATTGAAAGAGTATAAGATCTCATACTGCTCTTCCACCCGTCAAAGCACTCTTGAAGCTGTAAGATTTGCCAGATTGGTTTTCACACACATCTGATATTTGACTTTCCTCTTCCCTCAACTCTCCATTCGCAGGTGCACCTGTGTCTTTCCCTTTATCCTTAATGGAGAAACTTCCATCCTTTACAAAATCCGATCTACTGACAGATGAAAAGCCAGAAACAGCCTGGACAGAGTTCATTTTCCGCTGTAGCGAAGGAACAAGTACAGATGGCACAAGAACAATAGAGAAAATGCTGTGAGCTCCAACGCGTGTTTCATGGTCTAGGTGTGTCATTGCTAGGAGTAATTGGTGAAACAGAGCATCAGGGAATGCCTGAAAAAGTGATGAGTTCAATGAGGTTGAGATGGTTAAACAAAATTGAACATGAAGAAAGTGAAATCTGAAAAAGTTTCCCTTGCCTTCTTGTGATAGGATATATTTGGAACAGAAGAGACCATCTTTGCGGTTAGATAAACAGCTGAGACTGTCACCCTAGCTACAATAGTACTCGTTGGGATATTCTCCAGAACCACAGCCATCATATCAAGTATGGGTCCCACATCTCCAACCTTTGAAATAAAGAACAGTTACACAAGTGTAACAACACTGAAAATAATCCATTGCCAAAATAAAGGCTGCGAAAATGAATCTTGAACCTTTCCATTTAGCACTCTTTGAAAGTTCAAAAAGCTCTAGTCCTGAGATTAGACTAAAAAAATCAGAATACGGTGAAAGACTGAAAGTCCTTAACTCATTGACTCGACAAAGACTAAAAATTCCATATGTTTAGATTTTTATTTTCCCAAAAATAAGAAAATAATAAAATCTTCTGTTCTTATCAAACCAGCCAAATTAAAGAAAGTGCAACTTATACCAAGAGCTTTATCAGGGATTCTCTATATAGAATCTTTATGTTACACTAAGAAAATGCCACAGACACAGTCTAGAGCTTAATCTGATGATTCTTCATAAAGATAACTATCGAGCCAAGCTTTTCCTATTGCATCACACGGCTAAAATAGGAAGTGCATTATTTTCAAAATACTAACTTTTATAGCAGACGAAATCATCATGTGATTCTAACATGGATAGATCACACCCAAATTGTGTAACTTACCTTGATCACCCAGAGAGAAAGAGAAGAGAGACGTAGATATATATATATATATATATATATATATATATATATATATATACACAGAGAGAGAGAGTGACAGAGATAGAGATGGAAAGAGAGACAGAGAGAGAGATAGAGAGAGAGAGAGACGGACAGACGGACAGCTAAACTCTATAGGAATACTCTCATGAAGTTTCCCCAAACTTTCATTCCGGAATCCATGAGGACATTTCTAAGATATTCCAAAATCTCGTATGGTTCACCCCTAAATTATAAACTTCCACGTGAAAGTTACATACCTTATTTGACAGTTGCGAGATGCATCTCTCTAGTGCTGACTGCAGATCTTGGTTCCATTTTTCTGTACTAGTAGGGTTGGACACTTCAGCTTGATTTTGCAGGCATTTTCGTAAATGCTTTATCAAGTCAGATATTGCACCAATAATCGCAACTGATGCCTGCTGCTTTGCACTTTGTGCTATTTGTGTGGTGACATTTACAATATCAGTTTGCAACCGAGGCTGTTTGACAACATTCTTATGATCCAAATGCTTGACCAATATGGATAATAACAGATGGGAGTTATCTCCTGGTGGTCAGATGAAAACCATAAGTCAATTGAACCTAAATGTGGGATTTATAAAAGAAAATGCAAAACAAATCCAAACCTGATTCCTCTAATAGTGACTGCAAATACATTAAAACATGATAGGCAAGTCGATTTTCAGGGGACCAATGGTTTGCAGCATCAAAATTTTGGAAAAGGGGTTCAAGCACTCGTCGCACTGTTGTAGCTTCCTTTGCCAATCTAGCTATATTACGCAAGCAAACCTTTGACCAGTAGGAGGGACTCTTGTCTGTATCACTGTGAAAGTGGCATGTGATCAAATAATGTATGTAATGGCAAGATAAACATTTCCAAGTAATATATGAAAGAGATTACAGGGAAAAAGCCAAACTAACATTGTGGGATCCAGATCAAGGGTTTTCAGGATTGGTAATGAAGGAACCTTCTGACTGACATCTGGAAAAGATGAATCATGAACTTCTGCTTTTAGCACTCCTTGAACCCACTGGTGCTGAGATTCAGAAAATTGTCCACCTTCTTTTGCACTCCCAGGCCTAGTATGGATATCCGTGTAATTTTCCAAAGTCACTGATATGATCTATTCCAGAACAAGAAAGAAATTTCAGATTGATAGCAAAGTCAAAAGATACGATTATTTTACACCATAGAAAACTTTTTTGTTCTTTTAAAGTTGACAATTATTTTAAGAAAAATACACTCCAATCCAAATCAATTTGGACATGCCCTTCCCCTACATTTTATCTACATAGTATGATTTCATGGCCGGAAACATTCAGAATCCAAACCACTCTTTCCTTATCCAACCGCATCAAAGAGATAAATGGTGTCATGAGATTGTTAACTTGTACCAAAAACTATACATTTGTTTGATGCAGTTAGATCAGCAAAAGAGCAAACAATCTCGAATTTGGTTGATTTTAGGTATTGATGATCATTAAAGTGTGCTTTGGAAACATATGGTTCTGAATATGAAACAACAATGTGGAATGTGTCTGTATAAGAACGCTAGACAGATGTATTGAAAATAGACATACTATAATCTCTTGTTTATGCCAAAAATAGAAGTACAGAGGCATGACAGGTTTGGAGTACTCACAGTGTCAAAATTCATCGAGATATGAGAGTGCTCACCCATGAACCACACCTTCATACAAAGAGTACAGTAAAAAGAGAGGATAGCTTGAGGTCAGTTGACCAAAGAGGAAATAAAAGAAACCAAGAATGAATTATTGAAGATGACAAGCGATAAATATCAGAAAAATTATTGTTGCACATCAGTACTGTTATATTACAAGTTCTACTGCATTGCGCATCGGTACTGTTATGTTACAAGTGCTACTGCATGTGCATACCAAAACCACACAACCTTGTACTTTGTTTTTTGTCTCAATAAAAAGTTGTTTCTTCTCCAACAAAAAAAAAAAGAAAAAAGAAAGAGAAATTCCAGTAGCAAGGTCAAGAAAAATGGGTGATCTGCTTAAATTTTGGGAAACCGATAAATAATGGTTGCATTTTGGCTCGTCTTGTGATGGATTTAGTACTAAACCGAATCAATTTAAACACACCTCTGATTATAGTTGTCACCCAACTCAATTCAGCACGATTAGCCAGAGATGAAATTAACTGCAGCAATACTACTGTTTCAATGTCCTAGTCTTGAATGTAAACACGATTGCAATTGAAAAACACAGGCAGAATAAATTCCTAGTAATGTCATTAACCAGATATCTTTCTGAGATTTATGTTGGATACTTTAAGGATAAAGTCAAACAAAAAGAAGAGAAAATGCAGTAGAATGTAAAATAGCATGCATGCATGCATATGAGTCCGAACCAATTCATAGAAGCTTAGAGCCAAGAGAAGAAAAGGTAATATACCATAAAAGCTAGCGATTGCAATCCAGCTGAGCGTAAACATAGAGCTCTCTCATCATCTCCCATTTCTTGAGCCAATTCACAGAGTTTAGGAATAAGGCCTTCTAGGTTGAACATGTGTGTACCATCAATCTACTTTTACTTCAAAGAGTCAGTTTCACTTAATCACTGGAAAGTATAACATGCAATCCAGGCATTATGCATTTAAGCTATAAAAGTTGATAAGTTGACAAAAAGCAATCTATGGATAATTTAATAGGTCCTTCTACATTATGTACAAGTGCAATCTTTGTAGACATTCCCTCCCTTTTTTTTTGGTTGAATAGAAGACTGTTTCCTTTCAGTAAAGGAAAGGAAAGTCCTATATTATACAATTTTGCCAAATCCTATATCCGCACCTGGACCCAATAAAAGTCCCTTAACTGCAAATATACCAAGTATTCAGCCATGCAATTGGCATAATATACCTTACAGAACCAAGATTCTTTGTAAGTACCTGGCTATTTATAAAGTCAACAAGGGTGTTGCAACCCAGAATCCGCATTTCATCATGTCGGGTTTGTTCTAACAGAGTCCGAATAATTCCTAGTAGGCTACTCGCAAATAGTGGCCTGCAAGCATTGAGGTCCAGAGAGGAGTTTATCGAGTTAGCAGATCAGTGAAACTGTAGTAGTGCATCAATGGAATGAGTCTATAAAATTTCAAGAGTATAACATTACTTTGGAAAGCAACACTAAAACAAACACATATAAACATCATTGTTCCTTGTCTCTTTCTTGATGGCATATGCATTTAAGACCAAAACAAATGTCTACAATGATGAAAACATAAGATGACAAATTCATTATATATAGGGATCAACAATTACATATCTCATTGTGCATTTAATTTACTAACAATGAACGTGATAAAGCAATGACTAATAACTCAAAGAAATTTGTCAGTGGCATGCTTGCCATAGAATTAACAGGATTCACTTATTTCAAAGGGATAAATCATTAATAAAACGATGGCACATATTAAAATAAAAATTTGTAATATATACTGGTACTAGTAGAGAATGAAAAAGTCCCAAAAGGAATTTAATTTATTCATCAAGCCAAGTTAGAACAAAAAAATTGGGATTGCATACCCTGGAAGATTAACTAGCCAGTTTGGTATGCAGTAGTCAATTAAAAAATTACAGATTGATCAGTATATGGTTATCTCTCATCATTTTGGATACTCCAGAGTAGAGACTTACATTTGCTCTTTACATGAAGATAGTAGCTTCCTATAAATACGCAATATGACTTTAACAGATCCAAAATGTTCGTTTCGCAAATCCTTGTAACATTTTTGCTCTAGAAGTTCAGTAATCTGTGGAGAGAAAGTTTGATACACATGAGATGGACAAAAAGAAGCATTTCTTCGTATAACAAACCAAATACTGTCTTCATCAAATACGTATGGGCTGAAGGATAGCTTCTGGAAAAAATGAAATGCGGTATTCTGTATACAAGGATCATTCTACCATGCGCCGGGTTTTTCAAACATCATATCGGGTGAAAGGCAGATCTAATGGCTGAAAAACCTGGAGCATGGTGGTAGTTCTCATAAATTTAAAATCAAAACTTGTCATAAAAACTCCTGAAAGAGAATATTTGTAAATTATTGCATAAATTAAAAAAGAAGGAGTTTACCTTTGGGATTCGCAATGGGTTCTTTGAAGCATATTCACATAGTTTCCCAATCTTTCTGTCATTGGGTTCAGCATCCTGGCAACCATTAATTTGAAAAGAATAAGCACATACAAGTGTCATTCTTTTTCTTCTTCTACTTAGAAACATCAAGGAAGTGTCAAAATAACAAGTAGTCGGAGCCAGAAATTGTAAGACAGTAGACTAGTCATGAGAGGAGTAAAAGTAATTTCTAAACTTGAGGCTGATTGAATCCCATAGGAGAAGAAGTTGAGACACAAACCAGGAAAATCCTTGAAATAAAGAAAGAAACACAGTTGATAACTGTGAATCTGGGCAATTAAGTGAACCTGATGGCGAGGGAAGATGTCAGAAAGCAACTTCTTGTAGCGTTTGACAGGTTGCCTGGACCTTGCACGCAATGAGGGACAGAAGAAACAGAGGTTACCGCAGGCGGGCACGACTCGCCTCGACATAACCCCCATTTTCTAACCCCTTTCTCTGCTCTGCGCCCATTCAAAACACTTAGAATTGTTAACACCAACAAAAACAACATGATCGATCGATCGAGGATTTACCTAATTTCTGGCAGCGCTGGAGATTGCGATCCGGGCTGCTGAGGCAAACGAGGATGTCAAAGATCCGGAGGGGGAGAAGAGGCTTCAAATCCCCCCAGGCTTGCTTTTTTCTTTTCTCTGCCATTATTATTTTCATCCTCGTAATTATTACTTGTTAATTCAGCCTTTTTCTTCTCTGTGTCTCAACTATTGTCTTATTTAGTAAATTTTGTTTTTGTCTAAAGAAACTATATTTTGTGTTTCTGATATATGTAGAATTAATTAATATGGTTTTCTTAGAATATATTACAGTTGATAGATCTTCTACATTATTCAGGATACTCTATATAGTGTCTATAAATAGGTTTTTCTATCAATTAATGAGTAGACCATTATTCTCGTTATCTTTTCTCCTTCAACACATTATCAACATTGCATTCTAACCCGAGCTTGATAACAAAACCTATAAAAAAAATTAAAAAAAAACCCTAGTTTTTTTCTCACCAGCCGCTGCCTACCATTCCATGTTTCTGGCGTGCTCTACCCAGCCCCGAGTAGAGCCAAAACCACATCGGACACCGACTAAGCCCCAGCCCGAGCATGCCCAGACGACGCTTGTGCACCCCGACGACCTTCAGCCTCAACGATCTCGCCTGCGTCTCGAAGCCTTGTGGCTCCGATCAACTCTCTGTGCAGCCCGGCCACCTTAGACGACTCGATAACCTGCACAACGGCCTCTTGTCTCCACCTCCGTCCACGAGCCTCCGATCCGGCGAAGCTAGCCCAACGACTTCGATGGTGACCCAGCCCCACGTGCATCGATATTGGAGCTCCACCGGCGCCCACCCTCACCACCCCGAGCTCCGCTACATGCACGGCCGACAGCCCTGCAGCCACCGCACACCAACCCAGCCTAGCTCCGTTCCGACTCTGCTCGACCCGGATCGTATTCACCCGATCCAAAACGTACATAAGGTACGAGGGGCAAAACGGTAAAACTTGCTCCTTTAGGTGAAATTTTTTTACCCCATGAGTAAAAACAGTTTATTTACAGTAGTAACTATTTAATTAGTTTTACTGTTTTTATATATATGGTGAATATGACTAACCATATGTTATATATTTCATGAAAATTTTCGCGTGACGGATCGCGATGGAATTGCGAGAGTAACTTCGAAGCACGCACGCATGAAATTGCAAGGACAACTTCTCTTAAACACACTATATTTGACAAAATAACAAGTTTTTATTAAAGTTGCCGCTTTTAAATTTTAATTTCATAGCGGGGCTTTGTAGCCTTCTTCTACCCCCACTTTTCTTGTAACGTAGGTTGATATGAGGAATTGGAACCCCTCATATCAAAGTTGAAATTTGTGACAGTTTGACAAGTCACGGTATTACAACGAAATATTGTCGTATTTAATAAAAGGACAAACATCGATTTGTCACGGAATTTGTCACGGTTAATATCGATTTGTGACGGAAATTATCACAGTTAACATCGATTGGTGACGAAATTTGTCACTGTTTACATCGAATTGAGTTACCATAAACTTTGGTCTTGACATAATTCATTACTTAGAATTAATTATCGTATATCGATAATAGTCAATCTTTCATCTTGTTGTTTGAAATAATTAACCGAAACATGAGCTCTGAATTTGACATAAAAAATGTGACGAATTTTGTGTCACAAATTCTGAAAAAAAGTGACGAGTTTTGATATATAACCATTAAAAAATTAATTATGCACAAAACAATAGATCTAGCCTAGCATGTCTAGTTCATTAACGTTTATCATGATTAAAGTTAGACCTCATTGACTCACGAACGTCATCTTTGTTAACAGATACGTAACTATTTCTAGTAAGAGGGAAGAGAGACAAACTTTGTCTACATCGAGATTTCCCTGCTTTTGAAATCTTTTACCGGTTGCATTAGAGTTCCGGCCGTTAGCCTCAAGATTATATCGAATGTTAGAACCAAGAACATCTCCAACAGCGTCTCTATAATTTCTTTGTAATAAAAAAGCAAAAGTCAATGATTCAAGAAATTTTTCTTCTACAACTAACATATTCCTTATTTTGAAGATTTCATGGTCATCCTCAAAATCCTTCAATAAAATTACAAAGTTTGCTACAAATATTAGAAATTTGATTCTCTCTTAACCATTTTTAAAGAAAATTTTAGAGAATTTGTTGGCAAAACAACCAAAATCTTCCCTAAAATTAAGAAAACCAAGAATACGGGGAAGCCCCTAGAGTTGTATAAAGCTACAACATGATAGCAAACAACGTTATGAGAGACACAACGTTATGATCGGTGATGCTTTACAGACGTCTACGGCCATGTAACTACCTCTCTCTCTCTAAAGAATCACCTGCGCAGTTTGATGCATCACCAACAATTTCCCCTAACTACTGGCATTTCTCTAATGAATAAGTTCAAGACCCTTGGAACAGATTGTTCACTAATAAATATGGGGTATTATGCTGGTCCTTACACCAGATGGGATCACTAAACTAAGGAGAGGTTAATGAGAACTTATTGTCAGCTTCCATGCAAAAGTCTTTAGGAGGTGAACATCAAGGAAGCACTTCTCACATGTTAGCTATATATTATATAGGAATTTGAGATCCAACATTCTTAAGTACATGTAAAGCTATTAAACATACAAGGATAAGAATTTTCGTCTAAAAGGGAAGGAGTAATTTAAGAATGCCGAGTATAACAGAACATTGTGGTTAGACAAGAGAAGAACATCTAAATGAAATCAGAACCACTCCCAAAATGTTCCAAATCTGGATGAGGACCACTCCCTGGCCTCCGCAGATTCCTGTAACAAATAAGAATCACCAGGTCATATGCTCGGTCAGGGTTCAATGACAAAACGTTGGTCATATTATTCATTGTTTGTCAAATCCAAAATGCCACACCAAGTACATACTGAATGAACCCCACAGATAATATCTCAGTGATGGGTAACTAGACTCAAAAACCTAGAAATGTCGAGAAAAAAACATAGAACACCGAATTCTCTCTCCAACCAACCTTCATGGGCTCGAATGGAATCACCACCATATTGTGAGCGATTGGTTGTCCAAAACGATTTTAGAAAAAGAAAACCCAACAAAAAAGCCCAAAGGAACACTAACGGTAACACCTGAGCTACTACTTTTTCTTTCACTCACACATTTGACGGGTAGAAATAAAAGTGGCTTACGACTGGAAACCAGACAATTTTGAACCCAATTTAATTCCATTGGCCTTTACATATGGCGAAAGGCTGAGTGAAAATAAAAAAAGGGTAAAATCTGGACTTTTTTAACCTCCTTGAACTACCAGCAGAGACTCATAACCACTCATCTAACTTTTCCTCTACACGCCATGAACTAAGGACATGTCATGATACTCACTAATTTAAGCCAACTGGAGGACTTTCCAGATAGCCGGTAACACACGTGTTCAGTGCTTTGTTATCATTTAGGGATTTATTATTATTGACAAAAATAAAAGAAATAATAAGACTGCATACCTTGCAAACCTATTGGGCTCAAAACCAGGAACACCAGGTGGACCAAAGGGGTCAAAACGAGCACCAGGAGGAACACCCCTGTGCAAAAAATAAGATTAGAATAGTGTTACATAGTATGTGCATGTGTGTTAGTGAGAGAGAGAGAGAGAGAGAGAGAGAGGGTGGGAAGGGAACCAGTCTAGAACAACTTACGGTTGTCCTCCAGGAAACCCAGGCTCTCTAATGCCACCAAACCACCGAGGATCATTTGGTCCTGTTTTCATCATGAATGAATGAGCTATCACAAAAATGCCATGTAATTTTCCAGCACAGAAAAGAAGAAGAAAGAAGTCACAAACCTAGAAGCATCCCCCCACCACCAAAATCACCTCTGATGAACAGATATAACAAATGAGTGTTAAACTGGAACAGTAAAATGGGATTGAATAGTGAGGAAGAACAAAATGATTTGTATAAGCAAAATACCTGGTAGGATACATTCCAGCACCAGGCCCAGGGAAACGATCACTATCACCTATAGGATTAACAGGAGGATAGACAATTCTGCAAAGGTGCAAAGCAACATTTTAAGTGGAAATGCCATATTTTTTGGTAGGATATCAGTGCAATTTTGTTTTGTTTGATACCCAGCAACATCTCTTCCAATGCAATTTTTGGAAGAGAAGCAGACTTCCATTAAAAGAAAGCAAAGATCTAGCATCCCAATGCAATTTAAAACATTTCCATTCATCTAACAAGAAAAAAGGCAAATACTGACAGAATATAATCCTGCTAAAATCAAGATGATCAACAGAGGTAACATGTGTACGAAACTAAGAATAATTCCTCAATCTAAGAAACAAGAGAGGATATAGAACAATGTTAATAAAAGAAAAGCGTTGACATACTGAATAGTACTAGGATCTTCACAAACCTAAACAAAGCACCCCCTCCCCTCTCCTACGACAACCATCAGGTCTTACTCAAACATGGACCACACACAAACGACTTGAACACTTGAATAAAATAAAACTCCCTGCTACTTCTAATTCCTAGACTTGCCACGCGTGATATGATATGAACTTTGCAAACTTCAAAAGCACTCACCAGCAGTTGCATTAGTCTTTGGTGCATCTCCTCCGATCCTCATCCTAGTCTTATATATTCCATTTCTATTTCATACACCATTCAGATTTCATTTCAAGTAATTCAGTCTCCCAATAACAATCTTATAGGAACTATATACCTATACATAGCCACCTTCATATGTCCAAATTCTCAAATAGAACAAAACAAGGTCCTAGTAACGTCCTACACTCCTACCTTATGCGACAATCCAAATCATACCTTAGTTGTTACATTTTCTCTTAACTCACTTTCACCCCACCTTTATCCCAGATACCAAATCATTGTTGTTTCTTTTCCTTCCTCTAAAATTATAATTAGCACAAAACTGAACTACCAAAGCCCTTACAGAAACGATCACGAGTGCATTTAACAACATTGAATGTGTGTACGAGAAAGAGAAGGACCTGGAAGGAAGAGGTTCTGAAAGTCCACTCCGTGGCTCAGTTGTTGGTCTCTCACTTGTTTCCGAACTGCAAAGTTGCACGACAAAATCACCCACATGAATAATATTCAGTCATAGTATGCATATGTGTTTTAGCACAATGCTTTGTAACTGTAACTGAGACCCAAATTCAACCTTGTGGCTATGTTACTGCTCGAACCGGCTTTTGAAGAGCCATCTAATTTAGACAAAACTTGAGCCTCGAGACTCTTCACCAGTACTTCCAGATTCTTGAACTGCGAGGAGTAATTACCGCTGCCGCCGCTCTCTCCAACATAGTCACCCACGCTGCAAATTTATAAACAAATTGAGAAGAGAGAAATCAAATGCAAAATCACACAGAGAAGGAAAGAAAGAAAGAGAGAGAGAGAGAGAAGGTGCAGGCCTACTTGATTTCGAGATGGAAGGAAGAGCCAGAAGCCAAAGCATCGACGAACAACTTATCATTGATGACAAGGCATTTCACGAGCAACTTGTTCCTTTCTGAGTTGGCGTAGACGAAAGCGTACTCGTCTTCCAGCTCGTTCCATCCATCAATTCCTATTTCGTCTACAGAGACACCAGGCTCCATCAGATTTAGGGTTTCGATTTTGCAGAGTATAAAGTAGGAGTGAAAAGCTTACCAGTGGAGGAAGACGAGAGGGCGGAATCGGAAAAAGCAGGAGGGCCGGTGGCGATAAGCTCGTAACCGGAGGCCGCGAAAGAGGCGTGAACTGCGAAAGCAACCTTGTCGCTGTTGTTGCGGAAGGTTGGCCTCGCCGCTCTGATCACCGCCATCACCGACTTCTCGTTCGCCATTCTCTCTCTCTCTCTCTCTCTAAATTCTCTCTTTTCTGCGGACAGGTTATCTATAGGTGCTGTGGTAGTGAAGGACAAAACTGTAATTTTCTATTTTATTATTCGTAATGTTGATTACAAAAAAACAAATTAAGCAAAGACGAGCTCATCGGCGCCGTGGACGACTACGCCGGCGCGTTTAACGGAGACGAAGAGGGGCCAGACTCGGAAGCGGAGGTGGGGAGGCCTGGAGAGCTCTTCGGCGACATCAATATGGACGGCGGTGACAGCGAGGTCGAGGAGACGAAGGGCGAGCTTGTGGCCGACGCGGGAGGCGAGCTTGGCGTCCCAGAAGAGTTGGGAGGGAGGGAAGCGGTTGAGGTGGGTTGGGTAGCGGGAGGCCAAGTCTTGCTCGGAGGAGGAAGCCATGGCTATGATTGATGACGTGTTGGGGCTTGTCACCTGAGCTGTGATTTTGCGGCACGACAGGACTAGGCGGAGGACGTGGTGGTTAGTCGACATTAGGACTGCCTTGTTCATTTGTTTCACCAACTCTACCCTTCATTTTTTTTTTTTAACTATATATTTTTTTGTTTTTAAAAACATTTTATTAATAACTCAAGTTCGTTGTGAATTAAACACTTTAACCAACCAAGTTACGGCTCACCGACTATTGTTCATTTGTTTCACCAACCCCACCGTTCACTTGGAGCAACTTTGTAAAAAGGCTATTGTTGTAAAAAGGTTATTGTTAAGTTTGGATTTAACTGTGGCTTTATCAAAATTGACAAAAATCAACTCCAACTAGTCTAATTTAAATCATGTTCTATTTATTTCTAACATAAAAAATAATTTGTTTTCTCTCCTTTATCTCGTGTTGCACAACCTACAATCATAGCCACCCACTTTTTACCTTTCTATCTTCGCGTTCCTCCTCCTTTTTTCCTCTGTTTCTTCTCCTCCTCTCCCTCTCGTTTTTTTTTTCTTCTTCAACTCTTCTCTTTACAATCAAAGAGACTTTGAACACAGATCAAATCTTTTTAACTTAGTTTGTTCAAGTCACCTTTTTTTCCTTACTCATTTTTCTTCTTAATTCTTACCCAAAGCCTATATAAACCCATCCACCCCAGAAAAATCCCCACACAATCGAATCCCCAATTTCAAAACTCAGTTCACTCTAATTTTATTCACAAACCCAATAAGAAGCTGTATTCAGAAATTTTGATCTTTTTGGAGGTGGTGGTAAGAAGTTGTGTTATGAAATTTGGATCTTTTTGATAAAGAGAGCTTCTCAGCAGAGAAAGAAGAGAGAAGGAATATAAATAATAGAATAAGATTTGACATGCCTGGTTCATCAGTTAAATTTGACAATGTTGTGCTCAAGGTCAAGTCCAGGTCGGAATTGACACAACCACGTAGTATTTGACATCTTCAACGGAGGAACCAAAAGTTGTCAAAGAAGCTGTTCGTTAGAGATGCTCTTACCCTTTTTATTCACGCGTCCAAATATAGTTAATACACACATTTTATATTTTTTATCTAATTTTTTCTTAAAACTTTCTTTTATGCCCTATTTATTTTACTTCATACACACCTTTTAACTTATCAATTTTACCAATTCAACTAAAATCAAATCGAATTGGTAAGCAAATAAAGCTTAACAAACTATCAACAGAGACAAAGTGGTTGACTATTTTTTTTTTAAAAAAATTCATTCAAATAACCTCTAAGATTTTCTACAGACAAAAAAAAAACCTTTAAGATTTTCAATCAATCGAAATAGTATGGAAATTTAATATCAACATGATGTTTACATACTATAGATTTTTTAGAGTTGTAAATTTGTATATAAATTTTTGTTTTTTGTATTCTTTTTGTTTGTTTTTTTTTTTTTGTTTATCTTCATCAAAGGGATAAAATTGTATTAAATAAAGTTTTAAAAAATAGAGATGTGTATTTATAAATCTGGTGTGAATAAAATTTCTCTTATTAAAAACAAAAAAAAAAGTTTGAAATATTTTCGGTGAGTTATGTATGTTAGGTCATCTTCAGTAAGGACGGGCTATATTGGGGTCAG
This sequence comes from Fragaria x ananassa, assembly GCA_034370585.1. NCBI lineage: Eukaryota > Viridiplantae > Streptophyta > Magnoliopsida > Rosales > Rosaceae > Fragaria > Fragaria x ananassa. Next base: position 8,877,673 of record CP139760.1, read on the forward strand.
GACTAAAATTTAGTCTTTTTAAATAATATAATTTATTCATAAAATGGTGAATCATTTCCAATAAGGAAGGGCTATATTTAGCCATCAACCCATCAACATGACTGATTCATTGGGCAACCCATCACTTATTTCCTAGCAAGACTAGTGGTTTTAAATACAAACCTTTAATTACTTGATACACATCCATATCATTTTCTATTTCAAAATTCAAATCACATTTTTTACATAAGTTAAATAACCAAAACAGACATATCTAGTCCCATGTAGTAATTCGAAAAAAAAATTGGATATTAGAATCGGAAATCTTGTTTACGTATAGTACATACAAAAATAAAAATTTTGCAAGAAAATCGAATTAAACTTCTTCAAATTAACACTTATTTAATGAGGATTTTGTACAAGTACTTCCTTCCATTATTTTAACACAAAAAATTCATTATTTCCAAAACTAGAATTCCAAATAAGGTAATTCATGTTAAAAAAATATATTATGATTCTGTTGTAGAGTAGGAGAATATGAGAATAAATGTCTACTCATTCATTGATAGATTGGTCTTTATATAGGCGTTACACATAGAGAATACATGTAAATCAGGGTTTGATATCTAACAGAGATTTTAATGTAACAAGGAGAAGATTCAGTCAAGACACATCATTAAAAATAGAAATATAAATTCATTCAACACTCCCCCTTGTGTCGCGTACCAGAATCACATGACGCATGAACGTTGTCTTGGTAAAAACTTTACCAAGTAAAACAAAAACTTCTTGGATAAAAACAAAAGATTTGGTGGAAGGATAAAAGAGCATGACGCGCTAACTATGACCATTAATTTGATAATCAATTCCAGGGTTTCAAGTTTGACGACATTCTTAAATATTTGCGTCCCTTTCTGATTATGTTAGCTTGAGGAGAGCTTGATATTTTGGCTTTTTATGGGGCGTGGGCTACTTAATCCGAGTTCGGAAAATCCATTTAATTGTGTTGCTTGGTCTGCTTTGGGATGAGCTGCACCATTTGTTGGAATAAGTTTTTGATTTTTGACATCGTTTTTGCGCATTACCTTAGAACTAGTACGTACAGTCCAGGCTATTGTATATGATTGGAATGCTGTTTTTTTTCTTCCATTGAGCATCTGAGCTAGTAGACTCTGTTTGTGATTGGAATGCTGCTCTATGTTTCTGAGATGTGTTGCATTTATTGTTTGCAGCGTGAATTGCTGATTCAAGAAATCAGCATCCTAAGGCTAAAGCTAAAGTAAGAAGATAAAACAGGAGAGATGAGGCTGGATGTGGATGTGTTGAGATACCTCACGAAAGAGGATTTTAGGGTATTAACTGCTGTCGAAATGGGAATGAGAAATGTAAATATCGCTGTTATGTTCTTTTCCTACTTCTAGATCTTTGCAAGTGTTCTAAACCCTGTATTGAATCTTTAAACCCTTCCTTTTCTTTCAGCATGAAATTGTACCCTCTGAACTTGTGGAGCGTATAGCTGCACTCAAGTATGTTTCTAGATTTCAGATATCTTCTTTTCAATTCTTGAACATGTAATTTCTACCTTTTCTCTAACTGTTTCCTCATTGTTAAAACATGTAGGCATGGTGGCACTTATAAAGTTATGAAAAATCTGCTCAAGCATAAGCTCTTGCACCACGACGCCTCTAAATGTAAAATATATATTCTTATTCTAAGTTCAATAATTATTATTTTGAAATATTCTCATTTTCTTTGTCATTGTGTGCATCCAGATGATGGGTTTCGGCAAATGTATCTCGGTTATGATTTTCTTGCAATTAAGATTTTGTTCAACCGCGGAGTCTTTTCAGCCGTTGGTCGTCAACTTGGTGTTGGAAAAGCGTCTGGTACTTTTCTTTCTTCTTATTGTAACATATGCTGGTATGTGGTTCTGGCACTTGTAGCATTTATTTTCTTCAAGATATTTTTGAGGTGGCCGCCGAAGATGGTACAGTGATGGCAATGAAGTTGCACAGGCTTGGTAGAACTTCTTTCAGGGCTGTCAAGTCTAAGCGTGATTACCTAAAACACCGTAGCAGTTTCAATTGGCTATTCTTGTCCCGTCTTGCAGCACTCAGAGAATTTTCTTTTATGAAGGTTCTTTTGTCTATCTTACATCATTTTTTTTCCTTTATGGGTCTAACTCTGTGTTTATCATGTTGATTTTGACTTTACGTGGTTGCTCGACTTGAGCCGGCTTTAGAAGAGCATGGTTTTCCTGTTCCAAATGCTATAGATTGTTACAGGCATTGTGTGATTATGTCACTAGTACCTGGCTACCCACTGTAAGCTTCCTCTTTATAAAGTGTTGTTTGAAAAAAGTGAGTGACGAATCTAGGAATGGCATATTACATTTGTACTCTGAAGATATGATATGTTCCTAGTCTTCCTACTATGTTTCCCATATAGTTAGCTTGCTTAAGGGAAAAAACAAAAACAAAAAAACAAACAAAGAAAATATTGATCATGCTAATTCTTGGATCTATGGAGCTTACCCTCTGTTCAATGCAGTGTGCAGGTGAAGCAGTTGGAAAATCCCGAGATAGTTTTCAATACTATCATTGGGCTCGTTGTTCGTCTGGCAGAACATGGTTTGATTCACTGTGACTTCAATGAGTTTAACATTATGGTATGCATTTTGAGGCAGTCCGGCATTTTATGTTTGCACATTTTATGTTGCATTGACTTCTGTAATCTTTTATATTGGAAAAAGATATAGAAAGAAATAAACCTTCCTTATCTTGTGATTGTTAAAACTTGAATCCCACCTTATGGCTCTGACTTGGCAACTATGTAAGTGATAGTGAGTTAGTATAAATGATAAAAATGCCTGTTTAAGTTTCTGTTTTAACACTGGAAAACTGGTAATAATTTTCCAATTTCTCTTCTCTTAGATTGATGATGATGAGAAGATCACCATGATTGATTTTCCACAAATGGTCTCTGTATCACACCGTAATGCTCAAATGTAAGAAGCTGTTTCATGAAAACTGCAGCTGTCATCTCGCACTGCTTATTGTAGTTTGTATTTTCTGATCCTTGATAGTCATCGTATAACCTTGCCAAAACGTTTGTGGTTATCTTATATCATATCTCATTCAATGAATTTTCATATTTCAGGTACTTTGACCGTGATGTGGAATGTGACTTTAAGTTTTTCAGTAAGAGGTCAGTAATCTATTTGTCAACATCATCGTCAGTTTATAAGCGAGATGCAGTTGCCTGAGCATTCTGAATGTTTCAACTTTGGGATGGATATTAAGATCGGGATAATTTTTTTTTCTTTTGGCCGATAGCATCAAAATCATTGTTAGCTGAATGTGAGTAATAGTTGTGAATCTGCTAATGTTACAACTTGTGGGAAAGAGTTAAATTCATCTTTCTGGTTGTGGTTTTTCTTCTTACTGGCTTCTAAATCGTGGATATTGGTAGTGGCGTTTACCTTTTCTCATATCTCTAAAAATGCTAACATTTATAGGGAAAAAAACAATGTTGGGATAGTGAATCAGCCTAGTTCCATATAATTCTTAACTATTTTTTTGGATTTTTCAGGTTCAACATGTCTTTCCATGAATGCACAGCTGATATTGATGGCTTAGCGGTAGACACAGATGATAGTGGCAGGCCTTCTTTTAGTTTAGTAGCGAAGGATATACTGGTTTTCTTGACAAGGAACTTTCTGCCAGCGGGTTTACTAAAAAGGACCAGGAAGAAATTTCTAAGGTACTGTGTACATTCAATGATTCAATTGTAGCGTTTCTTCATGTGATTAAGTGAATTTCTGCTGTATTTCACCCAGATAGAATGCCCTATCCCGTTGGATATCCTTCCATACTCTCATGCTGCTAAAAAAAGGAACCAATAATTGTTTTCTTTCGCTAAAAACATCACATGGGATATTTACTGCTATTTGGGAATTATTTTCTTTTGTCAGACTCTAGACATATGGGAATAATGATATTTACTGTAATGCAGTTTATTGAAGGAGGGATCAAGAAGGATGCTAGTTCTGATGATGAAGATACTGAAGATGACGAATACATCTCTATGTTAAATGAAGCAAACACAACCGGTGTTGATTCGCTACATATGGTAGATCAGATACATCTCTCATTTATTTTTAATATAATAATAATTATTATTATCTGTTGATGTCTTGGAGAACATTAAATCTGAGTCACAATTTGAGGTCTCAAGAACCAAGTAACTTACCTATGTACAAAATGAAGACCAGCGAAATCATAACTGATTGTATTTGCAGAGTCAACTAGGAATTTCTTGTACTTATTGCTTGTATTGTTTTGACAAATGTACAATAGTAACTGTCAGGTAATTTATTTGAGTGGTAGTTGCATCACCCAATATATGGTTGTCCTTATTCTTCTTTTGTAATTGGATCAGACATTACAGCGTGATGAGCAAGTTGAACTAGAGGGCAATCTAAGAACGTGTGAACTAGGTCCAAGCAGTGATGCTGAAAATGAAGATCAAATCAAATAAACAGTTGAAAGTTTGAATTTTTGAATGGCAACAGGTTGAGATGTACCTGAGAGTGAAGAAAGATGGGTTGTCTGTGGAGGAACAAGTCTCGAACAAGCTTTCTAGCAGCCATGACCCAAGTTTTTCAGAAACGAATAACGAACTGGTCTTATATTTCTGAATTAAAATCCAGTTTCCATACTTGGGAAGAAAGAAAAGAAGGACAAAATCCCAGAAAAAGGCTTTACCACCACACTGTAGGGTTTATGGTTTCTCCAAAGGTCCTAGAAAGGCTAGAACACAGAAAACAAGGAGTGAAAACTTACGCTTGTTCTGTAAAATGCCCACCATGGATATGGATATAAATTATATCATATAACTGTGATATATTAATGCCCTATATTAATTTGGTGTAACTTCTTTATCTTTTGGTTGCCTCCTCATCTTTTTTAAATTACACTCATCCGTCGAACTTCCTCATATATATATATATATATATATATATATATATATATATTATATTTACCTTAAAAATTGTTAAAATTTCTAATTCTTTTGAAGGTCGGACTATAATAGAATTTATGGTGAGACCTAATAGTCATGTGAAACAAATATATACCCTCAAAGAATTGGAATAGAGCAGTAGTGTTCACAAGAAATTGATTAAGAGATTCATAGTCATTCATTGTTAGATTTACATTAAAAGGTTGAAAACAAAATAACTAAACTTAAAAATAATTCTCTCCTCTTTTAGATTTACATTCAATGCTGACTGATCATGAATCTCTTGATCAATTACTAGTTAGGTGTACACTACTGTAAATTAGAGAAGTGAGAAAACAATAAGCTACATGAAGAACACCTAAAATTACAACAGAATGTTTGACATTTAATTGGGACCTAATATTCAAAATTATCATTCTTATAATAATTGGTTTCTCTCCTGATTTAGGAAAGAGGCCCAAAATACCAATACATAGAATCACATCATCTTGGAAGATTTAGGAGGTAAGAAATAATCTCATCTTTAGAAGTATTCAACCTTCTTAAATTCAGACGTCTACACTGCTGACAGCTACATAAAGCACAATCCAATCATCTCGCAGTGCCTTTCTACTACTTCAGCTTACTCATATCACTTAGGTGTGTTATAAGACGGCTCCTTACTCTCAGCTAGTTTGCTAAGCTGAATTTTGATGGTTCATTTACAACAATAAGAAGGAAGCTGCAGACTATGTCATCAAAGATCATGAGGGCTCACCCATCATTGTTAGAACTCGAAATGTTAGTTACACTATTCTCTCAGTCACAGAATGCAGTGTAATTCAAGATGGCCTCTACCAACTCTTTGCAACAGCTATCGCAAAATTTGCTTTCAGCGAGATTCCAAACTAATCATATATTCGATTCAATCAAGTCGGTTTCCCCTCTTGGAGGATTCAATCCCTTATCAAAGACATTCAAAGCGTTTAATTTTGAAGAGATAGCTCTCAAGCATGTTCCTCAGTTCCTGGTGAAGCTAACTTTGTTACATATGCGATTACAAATTTAGGACTCGGCGCTCCTACCCCAACTACATGGATCAAGATGTTGCCCATGCCTGCTTTGGCTGTTTTTAATTTTGATCGGTTGAGCTTTGGTTCTAAATTTATAATAGAGTATCAAGTTGTAAAAAATAAAAAAGTTACAGCGGTTAATTTAATAAAAAAGAAAAAAATATATTAAAAAAAAGTGTCCAATACCATTTGGTATAGTAACATAAATATCTATTTAGAGCAAGTCCAACAGCTTCTTTATATTTTCTACATAATAGAGAATCAAACTTAAAATCTCTAAAAATTTTGTATATCAAATCCAATAGTTTTCATATTTTAAAGATTCAAATATTTATTACAACAACAATCATCATTTATTATAATATAATAATAAGTATAAAAATTTAAAAATTTATTTTTTAGAATAAATAATGTTTTATTTTTTATTTTTGAGCCTTGAAGAATGTGCAACTTTCAATTCTTGTTCTCTAAATATTTTTAGAGAATCTGTAAATATATGAAAGAAAAGCTTTCCTTTCATCTCTTTTCTTATTTTAGAGAATGAGATAGGGAAGTTGTTAGAGTGAAAAATGACCCTAAATTATCTAAAATAGAAAAAATCATAGAATTTAGAGAACATGTTAGACTTACTCTTATAAATAAGAGATTGTGACTTCGGTTAAGATTTAGTTATCTGGTAAAAAATAAAAAAAGGAAACAGGATGGTTAAAACTTCAAACGTTAGATATGGGGGTCTCCTGTCTTGTCTTCTCATCTTGTTTCCCAACCCCAAAACCCAAGGGGACTTCATTGCCGGCATCTCAGAGCTAAACCCATCCATTTCAAACCAGACCCATCAAGCTCCTCCTCCTCCCACTTTAACTCGAACCGACCACAATTACAATGCCCCTTAATCTGTTACCCAACTCTCTCCACGCCTCCCCATTTCCCACTCACTCAACTCACCAGCCATGGCTTCCTCTTCAGAACCAGCCTCTTCGGGTCTCCTGCATCTCGACCCGGTTCAGAAGAAGACCCGGCACCCGGAAAAATCCCGATAATTCGGAGGCCCGTGAGATGGTCCGCATGCTCATCAGAAGCTTCAGCGACAAAGAGCCCCTCGTCAAGACTCTCAACAAGTACGTCAAGATTGTTAGGACCGAGCACTGTTTTCTTCTCTTTGAAGAGCTCGGCAAGTCGGACAAGTGGCTTCAGTGCTTGGAGGTAATTCAGTTGGTTAGAGTGTTGTCTTATGAGTTTGTGTTTGTTTATGTGACCAATCTAGTTAAGTTTGTTCATGTAGTTTCGTAGTATGTGGTTAGTTAGTTTGAAGTATGGGATGTCATTTACAATGTAAGCATTTTCTAGTTATGATAGGATTGGAAGGTAGCTTTCACTTACCTAACCCGCAATCAGGTGTTCAGATGGATGCAAAAACAGCGGTGGTATGTTGCTGATAATGGAGTTTATTCCAAACTGATCTCGGTTATGGGCAAGAAGGGCCAGACACGCATGGCCATGTGGCTCTTCTCTGAGATGCGTAATAGCGGGTGCCGCCCTGATACTTCTGTTTATAATGCGCTCATCTCTGCGCACCTTAACAGCAAGGACAAGGGGAAGGCGTTGGAGAAGGGGCTCGTGTACTTCAACAAGATGAAGGGGATGGAAAGGTGTCAGCCTAACATTGTTACGTACAATATTCTCTTGAGAGCTTATGCGCAGGCTCGAAATGTAGATAAAGTCAATTCTTTGTTTAAAGATCTTGATGAGAGCATAGCTTGCCCTGATATCTATACGTACAATGGTGTAATGGATGCGTATGGGAAGAATGGGATGATCAGAGATATGGAATCTGTGCTTTCTCGCATGAAAAGTAATCAGTGCAAGCCCGATATCATCACCTTCAACTTGTTGATTGATTCATACGGGAAGAAGCAGCAATTTGACAAGATGGAACAGGTATTCAAGAGCTTACTTCACTCCAAGGAGCGACCAACTCTCCCTACATTTAATTCAATGATCATAAATTATGGGAAGGCAAGGCTTAAAGAACAAGCAGAATCTGTGTTTAAAAGGATGATCGACATGAAATACTCACCTAGCTTCATCACATATGAGAGTCTTATGATGATGTATGGCTACTGTGACTCTGTTTCAAAGGCTAGGGAGATATTTGATGGGGTGGCAGAATCTGGACAGGAGATGAAGGTGTCTACTCTTAATGTGATGCTTGATGTATACTGCAGGAATGGTTTGCCCATGGAAGCAGATAAGCTTTTGCTGAGTGCAAATAGTATTGGGATACATCCAAATGTATGTACCTATAAAATTCTTTACAAGGCTTATACCAAAGCTAACATGAAGGACCTTCTAGACAAATTGCTAAAGTCCATGGACAAAGATGGTATTGTCCCCAATAAGAGGTTCTTTCTAGAGGCTTTGGGAGCATTTTTGTCTTCAACAGGGAATCCAGAGTCTGGGACTGCCTCAACAGATTTGAGCAGGCCACAGGATGAGGTGCTGAAAATTTAGGATAAGATGGGTAATAACATAGTTTGTTTGTTCGCAGAACAAAGAAATGTTAGCATGCTTAACACCATTTCTGGCACCAGCAAGAGACTAGTTTGTACATCAGAGTTACCTAGTCCACTTATATTATGAGGTATTTCCTTGATTTTATCTTGTATAATGCCATTCATTTTATTTTTTTATTTTGGCAAAGAAGTTTCCATTCTGCATCTACAATGTGTATTATACTATTATGACTACCTGATTGCAAGATTCAAAATGATCTGCATTTTTGAGTAAAACACATTGTTGGCATATCAAACACTGGGAACCAAACATTTTAATGTGTCTGGGATATTTTCACTTTGTGAATTTGAAGATAATGTCAAGTACTGACACTTCTATTAGTAGTATTATTATTGTTACTTAAAGCTATATTAAGCTAGCTTATTTGGTGAAAATCAAGCTAGCCATTTCATCGAGCGCCTTTACCAATCTTAGATTAAGCTAGCTTATTTCTTGGGGTTTTCCAATAAGCGAGCCCTCAAATTCTATTATAAGAACACCACGCTAAGGATCAAGAATGCGGAGATGGAGACAAAGAACAAGTACACCGACCACCATGCTAGAAATTTGTTGGACCATGTTGTACAACTGTTTCCTAGAGTGGACCAGCTTTGGTACAAGTACATTGATATGGAAGAGATGACTGAGAATGGGGCTGGGGCTCGACAGATTTACAACAGGTGAGGTGGATTACTTGGATGCCGGAGCAGGAAGGCTGGCTCTCGTTTGTCAAGTTTGAAGTCCGGTATAAGGAAGTTGAGCGTGTTTGTACAGTGTCATCTGGCAGTTGGAGCTTGGATTCAGTATGCCAAGTTTGAGGTGAAGAATGGTGATCATGTTGTGAGGGCCAGGGAAATGTATTAGAGGGCAGTGGAGTAGCTAGCTGATGATGAAGAGGCTGAGAAGCTGTTTATGGCTTTCGCTGAGTTTGAAGAGCAGTGGAAAGATACTGATCAAGCAAGGTGTGTTTCTAAATAAGCATTGGATCGCATACCGAAAGGAAGAGGAAGATTTGTATAACAAGTTTTTGTGTTTTTGAGAAGCACTATGGGGATGGAGAAGGGATTGAGGATGCTATATTGGAAAGGTGTGTTTATAAATTCGCATTGGATTGCGTACTGAAAGTAAGATCCAAGGATTTGTATAACAAGTTTTTGTGTTTTGAGAAGCAATATGGGGATACAGGAGGGATTGAGGATGGGGAAACAAGGAGGTTTTACTTTGAGGATGAGGTTAGGAAGAATCCTCTGAACTACTGCTCCTGGTATGATTCCATAAGGCTAGAATAGAGTGCAGGGGACAGGGAAAGAATCCGAGAGGTCTACGAGAGAGCTGTTGCTAATGTCATCTGGCTAAGGAGAGACAGTATTGGAAGCGATATACTTATATGTGGATTAACTATGTGCTGTATAGGAGCTTGATACCAGAGACGTAGAATTTGCACGGCATGTCTACAGAGAGTGCCTTAATCTGATTCCTCATAAGAAATGCTCGTTTGCGAAATTATGGTGCATCGACTTTGAACTGTCTGAATTGGAGTTTGACAGAGCCAGACATCTTTACTAGACTCCTAGACTGGACCAAGCACCATATTTTGGGGCAGAAGCTCCTGCCGAAAATGATGATGATTTTCTTGAATAGAAGAAACAATGCATTCAGACCCAAAAAAAAGAAGAAAAAAAGAAAAGAAACAATGCATCAAGCGTGCTAGAAGGGTTTTTGAGAGAGCTCTTCATTATTTTCCAGCTTCAGCAGTTGATAAGAATTAAGAAAGAAGTAGATTGCTAGAAGAACGGTTGAATATGTTGGCTAGCTTTGGGTATCTGGGTGATGTTAGCTTAGTTCAACCTTTAGATGCGAAAGAAACTAAAGAGGAGGCAGAAGGAAGTGAGACAACAAATCTCAAGATTTTGGAAGCTGCCTACCGGTGTCAGAAGAGAATTTTCTTCTGATGAGGATTAGGAAAATTTCTCACCAGTTACCTAGTATTAAAAGACACAAATTTGATGAAACTTATACCAAGATCATATATCGAAGTGTTGCCCGACTTACATCAATTACCGAACCCTTTATGGAAATTCGACATTGTTGTCGATGTTTCTGATTCATGCATTATTGTTAAATGTTAAAGAATGTTGACGCTCATGTTTAACATCAGAAATTTCTTAGTCAAGGACAGTTCACCTGAGATATGACAGTGCATACTTGCTAGTCGCATATCTCCTTCCATGGACGAATTTATGAAGGTGCTACTCTTGATGATGCTGAGTTTGGATTGCTGGATTGTAATACAAAAGCAAGGTTCTTGGGAGAAGGAAGAGGTATTTCGTTACCAAACATGCCAACAACTGCCGATAGTTGATCAGTTGCAGACTCTTGCACTGACAATAGGGCAATCTGGATGCATCTTCAAACCTCATTAGCTAAACTAGAGAGGGATCAACTAAATACTTAATGCTGTCTCCTGTGTCCACAACTCCACATTTCCCAAATCTGAAGAAAATTAAAAGAACACACTCATCTTAGCACCTCTCACCAAGTATAGTGATCTATTATTGTCTCTGCTCACAAATGATAGGACACTCGCATTCTTGAATGAGTGTAGATTCACAAATGATAGGACACTCGCACTTGCTCGAATTCTTGAATGAGTGTTGATAATTTGATCTTGAACTTAGAATAGTTCGAATGCCTTTGTACTTGTCAACTGTTAACCGCATGTTTCCTTCATCAAGTCATGGCAAAGACGTTTCCATTCTGCATCTACAATGTCTATTACACTACTATTATGACTACCTATTTGCAAGATTCAAAATGATGTGCATGTTCCGGTAAAACACACTGTTGGCATAGCAAACACTTGGAACCAAAAGAAAATGTGAATGTATCGGGTATGTTTTCACTTTATGAATTTGAAGATTATGTCATGAACTGACGCTATTATTAATTAGTATTCTTATTACTGTTACATAAAACTAGATTAAGCTATTTTGTCGAAAAATCTTGGATCAAGCTAGCTTATTTGCTGGGTTGTTGGCAGTTTTTTTTTAAAAAAAAGAGGAGGGGATAATTGTTTAGCTTTACTGCATGGTGGATGTGGAGATATCTTTTGCGAGGTTTGTACTTCAAACCCTGAGGAGGTAATCATCCAAGCAAAAATGTTTCTTTGATCAAGCCTGAGATAGGGGAAAAGGATCGTGTCATTCGTGTGTTCTCCTTCGGCAAATGGATTCGCAAAACTGAGTGTCGACGGAGCTCTGTGCAAAAAGGGCTGGAAAGTATGATGTGCACGGTGTGGTATGAGATGATAGGGGGCACTGATGAACAGATTTACTAGTCATAGAGGTTCTAAATGTCAACACTAGTTGACTAGTTGTTAGTCTTTGTAATGTTTCAAAGAGAAGTGAGAATCTAGACCATCTCACATTACTTACTGTCTTATATTAATATGAGCAGCAATAAGAGGCTCTAGATTTCCATCCAAAACAGACATAAGGTCAGGTAATTGGATACCCGTTTTTACATCCTTGACTAACTTATATGGATGAGACATGTATCTTCGAGTCTCCTTTTGCCACACATTGAAAATCTCATCTTTTCTGATATCACTAGGCTTAGTAACTCCTTGTTCCAATGCAAGGATGAGAAGCTTGGCTTTCAATCGGTTCATGGCTTTCATCTTATTTGCAAAGTGGCTCCTCTCACCTGCACATAACAGGTTATTTTAATTACAGAAAGATTGCCAGAGTAAAACAAGGGTTGGAATGGATTTGTTTTAGTAGAAAGAAAATAGTAAAGTTGGAATAATGTAGTCGCTCAGAACTTCTGTTATGTTATTATTCCCTTCATAAATGTGATCAGTAAACTATACTTGGTAGACTGTAAGAATGTATGTGTTTGAACCAAACGATTTTTGAGCCAACAGTATGTAAGGGTTTCGAGTAAGAGTCATCAAGCACCTGATGATTGGACACTAATGCATGTGGGTTTATGGTGAATGTAAACTAGAGGACCATTTTGCCTCTGCTCTTCTTCAAGCTTTGATGGCAATACAATAGTTAAATCTTCCTCATCAATTTGCATGTCATAAGCTTGTCCAAGAAATAGAGGAACAACATCCACACTTGCTGAGCTAACCTGTAAGATATTCAATTTGCAAACTGTAAAACTACTGGTCAAGATTTTAAAGAAAATATTGCAAGAATAATAATGATCAATACTCCACCTAACTTCTAACTTCTAGGTTGGATATTGTAATTTATCTTTTCAAGAGATTATTGAAGAAGAATACGAATTAGTGTCTGAGCAATCCACATCCCAAGTCTACGACAAGAGAAAAGAAAAAAGCTGTCGAAGACCATCACAGCTAGCAAATCCTCAAAATATCTGAAAGAGAAACCCTCAAGGTCTGCAGTTCCGAAGACCACAAAACAGACAAAGTTCTTCCACCCCTAGTTCCACTAATTCTAGAAGTTTTTTCTATACGCTCCGTCCAAATAACCAAAAGAGTACCTAAGAACATACAACTCCATAAAGTTTATCATCTCTCCCTTACCCGAACCTATGAACGAAATGAAAGTCTAGGTTTTGAAATCAAGGTTACCACAACAGATGATGTCTGCTAATCTATCCATTACATTTGTGTAAATTTATTACCTAGTCTTTAACTAAATGAAAGTGTATTGTCAAAAACTGAAAAGTTGTTGATTCCATTATTCTAGCTTGTATTAATTATTGATAACATATTATCAGAAGATCTTCACAAAGTAAACAATGACACATAACACATTAAACATACTGATATATATAAAAGTTATGGTTAATTCAAGTATTTCTGTAGCCAGTCCGCAACCGTATTCATTTATTTTCTTTTCCTTTTTTTGAAGTTCAAATTTACTAAAAGAACAAAGAGAAGAGAGCTGGAACCCAGCAAAAGCAAGGGTACACCAGAAAACGACAGAGCAGGAGGAAAACTCAAAAAGGAAAGAAAGAAAGAAAAAGAAAATAAAATAAAAGATAAAAAAATAACTCCAGAAACAAGAGGAAAGAGCCTCCTTGCTAAAACACCACATTAGTTACTAGAAAAGGATCCATATTAAGCAGATTCATATTAGCACTAGTACTGTAGAATCTTCCCTAGTTAGTCTTGAGTTTAAAGACATCAGGTTGCTTCTTTTACTGTTGAACGGTTGATAATAGCAGTAAGGATCACCATAGGAGGTCTAGACTCATTCTTGGGCATCCTAATATTTATTTTCCTAAACCTTACTCGGTTATACTGTACCAGGAAGTAAGCACACATACACACACACAAAATCCTAGAAATCCTAGACTCCAATAACTAGGATATTACATTCTGCATAACAAAAAAAGCGCAACTGCCTTGAAATTTTGTTTCTAATATTTTCCGGAGGCCAAGTAGAAAACAACTTAAGTCTATAAATTTCAAAATTTATAACAAGCTTATTATATTATTATTATTATTATTAATGTTATTAATCTTATAATCAAAGCCTTAAGTCAGCAAGTCCCCTTAATTTGTTAACCAGGGAAATAGAAAACATGAATTTATTTGCCTATATACCATGAACAACAAGAAAAAAACTCATTGGTTCATACAAAAAAAAAATTGAAAAGTAGAATTTCTACTTTTATTATATTACTAGGAGCCAGAATGTCTGAAAACCTCATTATAACTGACAATGAGGACTGCTTTTGTATGATACAAAACACAGAAGGATATCATCCTTGACCATGGGCAAGTACTACACAGAACATGATTCAGAAGCTGTTTCTTTTTCTCCCAAGCTACATATTTGGATCAAATTTTTCTGTCCTGTGATCATTTTACTTGCAATAATAGATCATGTACTCCATAGCAATTTTACATTTCAGTCACAAGTGACATCTTTCTATAGGAAAAGAAATTACTAGCAATTCTGAAGACTTTAGTATTGGATTGATTTTACAACAGGACAGAGTTGTACCTCGTGCACGGCAGATCCATTGTTAGAATTTATGATGTAGTGTACACCTGCCTCTCCTGACAGATAGCCATAAGCAAACTCATGTTCGAACTCAATAGTTGCTGACTTGATGCCACCATTCGTGGAAGAACGCTTCTCTACCACCCTTCCTTTGTAACCTAGCTTTCTGGCCCATTTGGTATACATTCTTAGCAGTTGTTTTACCCAAACCTGAATCATGGAATTTACAAAATCACATACAGATAGAAGTGTGTATGTGCTTCTGGGAAGAGAGAGAGAGAGAGAGAGAGAGAAAGAGAGAGAGAGAGAGAGAGAGAGTGTGTGTGTGCATTCATGTAGTTTTATCAAGCTCTGGACCACATCCACAATCTATTTTGACATTAAAACTAAACCATTTGACATAAAGATGTGGAAAAACAATAGTTTCTTAGACTTAGGCTGACATGAGGTAATATCATATAAAAACTACGTCAAGATTCCCCTCAAATACTGAAATGCATGTTATTTATAAATCCAACACAGACCTTACACTGAATTTAGGCGAATCAAAACTTATCCTTGTCCCCCTCTGTTTATGAACAAAAATACCAGATTATGAACATTCATATGAAGAGTGGGTTAAAACCAAGGACTTCACATATAGAGCACCTGAGAGGGCATTCAAATATGAAAATTTGCAGCATCTCTCTCTCATACGGAAACAAATGGAAGAGTAACTAACCTCAGGGTAGCCTTTGCCACCAGCTTTTATAATTAGACATGCTCCCTCCATGTCATATGGTCCCTTAAGAAGCTTGGAAATCTCATACTTGTTCAAAATTTTGCTCATATCCAGAGATGCATCATATGCTTGCCTAAAAAGCCCATAATTGATAGCATCTATCTCTGCTAACTGTGTAATAAGCTTTGCTTCTTCAGCCTGCAGAGATAAGCAAGTGTCAAATCCTCAACTTCAAATGAAGAAAGAAAAAAGGGGTGGTAAAGTCATGGCTATATTTGGAACAGCCAGAGGGCTTAAAATTTTTAATTCCTGATGGTGCATCCTGCTAAAATTATTAAACCTCCATGGCTAATATACTAGTTACATACAACTGAATGAACTTAAATCTAAGGTGGAAAAATCAATTTGATAGAATAGTAGAATGCAAATACACCAAGTTTGATAATGTGTTACCTTATATGTCAAGTCTCTTAGAGCATCAACAACTCTAACACTATCCGCCAATTTGGCAAGAATCTCGTTGGACTTAGCAGTGTCATCCCAAAGGTCATAGTCGCGTATCAGTTGTTCCTGCTCATTCCGTCTTTCTTCTTCAAGTTCCAGCGCCAATGGGGCCAACATCTCCGCTCGTAGAACAGCATCCTCAATCTTCTTTTTCAATGAAAACAATCCTAAACAAACTCAAACTAT
The DNA here is from genome assembly GCA_034370585.1 of Fragaria x ananassa. Taxonomy (NCBI): domain Eukaryota; kingdom Viridiplantae; phylum Streptophyta; class Magnoliopsida; order Rosales; family Rosaceae; genus Fragaria; species Fragaria x ananassa. The sequence goes on from CP139760.1 coordinate 8,893,677, forward strand.
CATTTTGAATTCCATACAATCATTAACAGTAGAACTCAAAACTTGCTAAAACAATACCAATAAGAACTAACAACCTACTTTCGGGTCCTAGTTTAGTTATTGTTTTTGACTTTGAGTGTTATTGTTTGAGAAATGGTAGGCTACCCAACAAACACACAAGTGTTCTTATGTGTTCAAACATATTATTCCATGTCAAACACTAGTTCCTTATTACATTTAAGCCATATCCATTTTCCAAATATGAATTCTGAGATACAAACAACCTTATCTTAGCATAAACTTGCTTGGTTTTGATTTGGGTCCACCCAAATTCAAAACAATATATACAGAGAACAATAGAGATATAGAGAACATACCCAGTTGTTTGTAGAACCTGTTCTTGCCATAGACACAACGAGTGTTTAGAAATTGGTGGGTCTTTCTCTTGGAGTGTTTCCATGTTGATGAGCAGTTGAATAAGGCAGCCGTGGTGGTGGTGCTGCTGCTCCCGCCACTTTTGACGAACGCAGACTCGGCGGCCATGCTCTCTTCTACTACGATTCGAATGAAGAAGAAGAAGAAATGAAGAATCAAGTCACCTCAGTTTCCATTTACTAAGCAACACTTGTGTCCTTCCTCTCCTCCTCCTCCTACTCTTATCCTCAGCCATCTTGACCGTTGCCACTGGGTTTATCTTCTCACGTGCTACTCACGTGTCCCTTAAACCCCTTGAGATTTTGCACCCTTTGAGTTCTCAATTGCATCGGCACTTCACGCCATTAATAATTGATAATTACAATGATTACTTTGCGTGAATTAAATGAATTATGTCATTAGGGCTAATAATATTACATTAATAGTGAAATTATGACAGGCCGCAAGAGTAATTAACGCCACAAAGGTTTTCTGGCAATATAAAGTTTCATATTCGAGTCTAGATTGTATAAAACATCATTTGAAGATGAGTCATACCTAAATTACTCCCGGTTTTGGTATATTTATTATGACACACCTAGTTCTTATAACACATCTTGAACGCAACACATTCAACATAATCTATTGACTATTGTTCACCGTCACTCATGACTTATATAACAGAATTCGATCTTAATTTGAAATAATAGATCTTCATTATATTGAATTTTCTCAAACTGAGTTGTATTTGTTGACTCTCAATATTGATCATACGTTGTGACATTCCTTCTAAAAAAGGAATGGTTACTTATTTAATAAAGAAAAAAGAGAAGAAAATACTAAAGATAAAGAGTCGAACTAGGAAATTTAATCTCATAAAACATCTAATGTTTCCGATACCCTTTATGAGCTTTAGTCTTGCACTCCAAGGACATAATGGCATAATTCCATATCATGATTTTCCTTTTTATTTCTTAGTTCAAGGTACATCTGTATCTTGAACCTACATTTCAAAAAGGACATCTTTTCAATGGTGTAGTAAAAACATTACACTACCAGAAAATAGAACTTGGGCGACGAAATGAAAAAAACCGGGAGACGATTTTTTTTTTCGTCGCCTAAGAGAAAACTTGACCGACGAAAAAAAAAATCGTCGCCCAAGGAAAAAAAATCGTCGCCTAAAGTTCAACTTTAGGCGACGAAAAAAAAATCGTCGCCTAAGGATAAATTTCGTCGCCTAATATAGATACTAGGGCGACGAAACAATATTTCGTCGCCTAAGATATTTACATCGTCGCCTAAGTTTTTTAATCCTTAGACGACGAAACTCAAATATATCGTCGCCTAAGTATTTTATTTTTTTATTTTTACTTGGCCGACGAAATAAAATAATTTCGTCGGCCAAGAGTAATCCGAATAATTAAAATAAAATAAAACACATTTAAATTTCATTGTACAAGATTTTTAATTTTTACTCTTGGGCGACGAATTTTGACAAATATCGTCGCCCAAGTAGTATCTTGGCCGACGAATTACCCTAATTTCGTCGGCCAAGATAATCCGAATAATTAAAATAAATAAAGCACGTTTAAATTGTAAGGAAATGTTTTTTATTTTTATAGCCCCGTCAGCGTCTCGTCGATTGGAAACTATTCTCAGTTGAAGGTCCGGCCAGATTACGTGATTTGGAGGGTCGAATAGCCGTTTCCATCCGTTTAGGGGTTTGACCGCGCCGATTGACCGGACGAATCGAGCCCTTATCTTTGTCAGATGGAGTTGAATTTTTTCCCACCTACGTAATTCGTTATGCTGGTCATATCTGATGGTAGGTTTTCAGTTCCTCTTCTCCGATCACCAAACTCACGATATATGTACTAATGTTGTATAACTTTTTTATATAAGTGTTGAGTTTAAGTTTCGTTTTGAAGACAACGTATACGTAGAGGCCTCAAACGCAAAAAAGTCGTGAAATAAGATATGACCGGAACGGTGAAATACATCAACCCGTGAAAAATGAAGATATTTCGGTAAAATTTCGGTGCCGGTTGTTCCGGTCAACGAATTTCTCTTATTTCTACCTAGTGGTAGCCCTATCTCGGGTATTTATTTTTTACCAAATTTTTATAGCCCCGTAAGAGTCTCGTCGATTGGAAACTATTCTCAGTTGAAGGTCCGGCTAGATTACGTGATTTGGATGGTCGAATATCCGTTTCCGTCTGTTTAGGGGTTTGACCGCGCCGATTGACCGGACGGATCGAGCCCTTATCTTTGTCAGATGGAGCTGAATTTTTTTCCACCTATGTAATTCATTATTCTGGTCATATCTGACGGTCAGTTTTCAGTTCCTCTTCTCCGATCACCAAACTCACGATATATGTACTAATGTTGTATAACTTTTTTATATAAGTGTTGAGTTTAAGTTTCGTTTTGAAGACAACGTATATGTAGAGGCCTCAAACGCAAAAAAGTAGTGAAATAAGATATGACCGGAACGGTGAAATACGTCAACCCGTGAAAAATGAAGATATTTCGGTAAAATTTCGGTGCCGGTTGTTCCGGTCAACGAATTTTTCTTATTTCTACCTAGTGGTAACCCTATCTCGGGTATATATTTTTTACCAAATTTTTATAGCCCCGTAAGAGTCTCGTCGATTGGAAACTATTCTCAGTTGAAGGTCCGGCCAGATTACGTGATTTGGATGGTCGAATAGCCGTTTCCGTCCGTTTAGGGGTTTGACCGCGCCGATTGACCGGACGGATCGAGCCCTTATCTTTGTCAGATGGAGCTGAATTTTTTCCCACCTACGTAATTCGTTATGCTGGTCATATCTGACGGTCAGTTTTCAGTTCCTCTTCTCCGATCACCAAACTCACAATATTCTGAATTTTATGATAGAACTCTTGGCCGACGATTTTCTTCATCTTGGGCGACGAGATTTATAGTGAAGAACATCGTCGCCCAAGTAGACTATCTTGGCCGACGATTTTCAAAAAACAGGGCGACGATTTTTATAGAATCGTCGCCCAAGAACGCCAATATAAAAGGCAAAAATTCGGAACCCTAACCATTCGCGCAGCCGCTCACAAATCCTCTCTCTCTCTCTCCGAAAATCCACCGACGCCCTCTCTCTCTCTCTCCGAAAATCCACCGAAGCCCTCTCTCTCTCCCTCTCTCAAACAATTTAAGGTATAACCCTAAAACCCTAAATTGGTTATGTTGATGAAAATTTTAATTGTTGTTGTTGTTGTTTGAAATTGTTGAAATTGTTTGAAATTGTGAAATTGTTTGAAATTATTGTTTGAAATTGTGAAATTGTTTGAAATTATTTGAAATTGTTGGTGAAATTATTGTTGTGTTGTGAAATTGTTGGTGAAATTATTGTTGTTGTTGTTGTAATTTAGGAAATTAATGGTAAATTAGGGTAAATTTGTGTAAATTATGGTAGGATTTTAGGGTAAATTATGGTAAATTGTGATGTAAATGATAATTGTAAAATATTAGGGTTTACGGTTTAGGGTTTAGGTTTTAGGATTTGTGGAAATAATTTGTAAATATATTGTAAATGATTAAATAATTTTTGATTAAATAATTAAATAATATAAATTATAATTGTAAATATATTGTGGAAATTTTGTAAAAAATAATGTATTATTTTTTAGTAAGGATGTCAATATTCGTAAATTAATTTTTGTGATGTAATAATTGCGAATTAATTTAAATAATTTGTTATGTGAATTAAAAAAATAATAAATCCTATAATAACTATTAATTTTTATTTGTGTTATTATTGTTGATAAATTTTTCGAAATTTATGGTTATTTTTTGTTAAATTAATTATAAGACGGTAAAATATTTTTAATAAATTTATGGTTATTTTAAACAGGGTGGGCATGAGGAGAACTTCTGGACAACGTTCGGGTTCGAGGAGCCAATATTCCTCGGACGGTACCTCAAACAACCCGTCGGAATCACCATCGATCGGGTTTCCGTGGCAGCTGACGGCCCAACATTCGACGCTTAGGGGTGGCGCGAGCAGCTCGCGTTCTGCTGGGCAGTCGGGTCCCGCAGCGACGGCCTCTCGTCATCCAGAGATACTTCCCCGGTCGCGATCTAACACCGCCCCCACACAGTCGTCCCCGACCGACGGTGATGGCGGGTCATCCGGGGTCCCTATGGTGCCGTCCGGCCTCTTTCTTCTTCCGACGATACCGGCGATACCTCGCGTCGATGAGGAGGGTCGACCGATTCGGGAGCAGCTCCCGCATGTGGCACCGCACGAGGCCTATATCTACAGGGAGTTTCCCACGCCTCTTCATCCCGTGAGGGTCTCCGAGCAGGCGGACGGAGACGAATCCGTCGGCTCAGCCTCATCCTCAGGTAATTTATTATTACTTTTTTGTCGATTTTAATTTTTTTTTTGTAAAAATGTATTATTAATATTAAATTTGATTCACAATGTCACAGCCGCCGGAACGAGAAGGCGGAACAGGAGAGGCACCGTCAGCAACAAGGGACTCGATAGGGCGGTCGAGTCCGCTGGACGGATCGCCATCCCGTTTTCCAACGGGAAACCGGTGGACGCCGCGTTGGGAAACCGGTACACGCGCGCCGTGGGAGGCACCATCCGCTCCAGACTCCCTATGTTGTGGGGAGTCTACTCGATCAATTACTATTTTTTTAACTAATAAATTATTTAATTATCGAAAAAAATACTAACAAGTGGTAATGCAGCAATGGTTTGTGGTTCCCGAGGAGGGACGTGACTGGGCGGACAAGGCCCATAGGGAGAGGTACCTCTATTTAATAATTTATTAAATTTTATTTTTTTAATAATATATTTAATATTTTTTTTGTATATGTAGGTTCAAGGAGTGGAAGCACGACCTCCGGTTACACTGGAAGCAGTACGGGAGCGACCGTTCGGGTACCCCGAAGGAGTTCGAGTATCGGGAGTACGAGTGGCGGTGGCTTCTTGTCACGTAGTTCAACGACCCTCACAAACAGGTAATTCGTAAACAAATTTGAATTAATTTAATTAGTGAATTAATTATAATTGTATGTTTTTAAATATTTACTAACGATAATTTTTTTTTGAAGCACCTCGCCCGGGTGAACGCTGAGGACCGGCAACAGAACACAACCAACCATCGTGCCGGTTCGAGGCCGTTTTCGGCCATCATGGACGACGTGCGGCGAGAGTGGCCAGAGGAGAACCCCTATGTGGGGACCTTTCAGAGGGCATATCCTCATTCTGAGGAGGATCTTGTAAGTTCCTTATATTTTCTAATTTTTAATTTTAATTACATTTTATTAAATGTATATTAATATATTTTTTTAATATATCCAATTAGGCGAGGGTGAGGGAGGCGGAGCAAGAGGTCATGAGAGGCATGGTGAACGACACATGGCCAGGCACGGCAGAGGATGACATGTCAGAGGCCATGTCCAGGATCGACACTTCAGATCCTACCGTTGGGGCGCGGATTATGGCCACTGCCTTCGCGCAGCGTTCCAACACCTACTACTACCGGGGTATGGGAGGCGCTGGAAAGGGGATCCTGAAGACGACGCCAGGATTTCAGCGCAAGGGAGCCGCCGGAGCCTCAAGCAGCAACAGTCGGCTACAGGATCAGTTCGAATGTCTACAGTCTGAGCTGGAAGCCCAAAGAGCAAGGGAGATGGCGGTGGCTGCGCATATGGAGCGGGTGAATGAAGTCACCAATGCCAACCAGGCGGCTATGAGACAGTGGATGACTGCCTGCATCGCTGCACATGCGGCCGGACTTGATATTCCGCCCATGCCTACGCCTATACCATTACCTCAGTGGCCCCAGCCTCCTCAGCCTGACCAGCCGCCGCCTCAGGACCCTCCGAACGGGAATGATGAGTGTGATTTCGAGTTTCTCCGTAGGCAGATGGACTGAATTTTTGTAATAAATTATTTATAAATTTATAAATTTGTGTTATTTTTAATTAAATTTTAGTATTAGAAAAATTTAAAGAAATGCCGAAAAAAAAAATTCCAGCAAAAATTAAAAAAATATTATTTATATATTTAAAAAAATTATTTAAATATTTAAAAAAAAATTTTAAATATATCTTAGGCGACGAAATTGCTAAATCGTCGGTCAAGGACTTACCATATAAGACGACGAAAAAAAATTATCGTCGCCTAAGATTTAGTGATCTTAGGCGACGAAATATTTAGTTTCGTCGCCCAAGGTTATAAGATCTTAAGCGACGAAAAATTTTTCGTCGGCCAAGGTGTTAAATCTTGGGCGACGAATATTTTTGGGCGACGAGAAGTAGATTTTAGGCGACAAAATTCGTATCGTCGCCTAAGAATTACTCTTAGGCGACGACGGAATGAATTTTCGTCGCCTAAGTTCTTGGCCGACGCACTTCTGGCGACGACGTCTTGGCCGACGACTTGTCGTCGCCTAAGTACTTAGGCGACGAAATTTTTTAACAGGGCGACGATTTTTTTTCGTCGCCCAAGATCTATTTTCTGGTAGTGTTACCTAAAAACATCAAATTGGTAACAAATATTTCTAAACATGTAACAATATTCAACACAACTCCTTCTTATAGTCATGCAGGCAATCGTGGCATTCATCTTATATAATTTCCTTAACTAATTTTGTAATTCAACAATATCTCTAGCAAAAGCATCAATCAAGTCGTAAAAATCTAGCTAGTAATGAAACTTTCTTTTAAATCTTCGAATTCGAAAGTAAGTAACTGACGTACAACTCATATTTATATACCATCAATATATATTAATTAGTCATATACATAATTTTGAATTATTTAGAGCATAAAGTTGATAAACTGGCCAATTGTAAGAACTAGCTAGGAGATTGAAAATTATATGTTTCCTTACGTGCGCAAATTACTGCCAAATTGGTTCCATGTTCAAATTGAGATTTAAACAGCTTACAAAGTCGATGTAATGATTAATTACAACCACATATTAAGCTTCAGAATGGAAGGTTACAAAGAAATTAGCAGAAACGTAGTGTACTTGCAAGAACAATATCAGGAAACTTAGTCACTGCATCAAATCCCAAATTATGATTCGAGATTTTTTTCCAAATTTGAACGACAATGCATTAATTCAACCCTCAATAAAAAGGATTTTAATCTCCCCGATCTTTTTCATCAACCCCAAATTTTCTAATCTCTGTGATAATTGGGATGGAGAAACCAATATTACTAGAAGTTTGTGCTAATTCCTCCGAGGCCTCGAGCATTATCTCAGCAGCCTCAGAGAAGAAGAAGAATACTATGAAGATGAAGGAGATCAACGTCGACGACGAATCCCAACAACCACCAGGAAAGCCAGAGGTACTGGTGGCGGAGGTGGCAGGAACCAATGTTGAACTTGCACTTTTCAAGGATAATCCACCGCCGGAGGAGGAGGCCTCGGAGGAGATCAATGGCAAGCGTGGTCAACAAAAGAAAGAAAAAGAAGAGACTAGGGTTTTCAAGTGTAACTTCTGTAACAGAAACTTCTCTACTTCTCAAGCCTTGGGAGGCCACCAAAATGCTCACAAACCAGAACGGCAGCTTGCGAAAAGGCGTAGCCAGGGACTGGATGCAGGTGGTGGATTCGGATTAGGGCAGTCTTATTATCCTTATAATTTCAGCCCTTATTCTTCATCTACTTTTTCTCCACACTACTCTCTTTATGGATCAAGGTCGACGTCGTCTCTTGGTGTTAGGTTCGATTCCATGATTCATAAGCCTGCTTATACCCCGTGGTACGACCGCCTTGGTGGCGGTGGTGGGTGGTCGAGGCCAGCCTCCTCAAGCCTCCTGCAGAACCACAGTAATAATGATCACAGGCTCATCTTCCAGCAGGGTCTTAAGAATAATATCAACACCAGCGAATTAGGGCTTGGTGTACGAAAATTTAATGCTTCATCAAGACTGGAGGAGAGTAGTACTATTAGTACTGGTGCTTTTCGCAACATCGGCTGCGGTACTTGGAACCTAAACGCAATCAACAACAACAAGCCGCCACGGACGCTGCCATTCAGCGGTAGTACTGATCTTCTGTCTCAAGTAGAGCGGCCTCCGAAGTGTGATAAGGATGGTGACAATGACATCGATTTGACGCTTAAACTTTGATCTACAAAAAGGATCCGATTTGTTCTTTATTCTTTTTATGTTATACAGATTATAGATTAGGGGTGGCATTCGGCCCATTCGGTTCGGTCATGGGCCAAAACTGAAAACTGAACCGAAAAAAAAATTCGGTTCGGTTCGGTTCGGTTCGGTTCTCGGTTTTCAGAAAATCCAAACTGAAAACCGAACCGAACGGTTCGGTTCGGTTCGGTTCTGTTTTTTTCGGTTTTTTTTTTTTTCAGTTCGGTTTAAAAAAAAAAAAATTGTCAACCAACAATTCTACTGATCTTCTGAGAAGCCAGTCGACGCGTTAACTAAAACTACAGAATTATAATTCCCCATTCTAAACGTCAGACCAATAAGCAAACAACCCATGATATCTAGTTGAAGACCCAATTAGCATCTTTCAATGAAAAACCCAGTTGAGCTCAACCAAAACATCAAAGCAATACAAACATTAAAGCAGGGTTCAGAATTACAAGAACAATGAACCAAACCGAAAAAAGAATGTTAAAAACACCAAAGAGAGTGCCTAAGCCAAACTCGGCAAACTGGAACACCATAATTGACATATGCTAGAGTTTGAAGCCAATCCCATAATCCCAAAACAGTTATCAATCATGCTAAGCTTCAAAAGGGAACAAAACAAAACCCAGATGGGTGTGAAACAAAGCTCAAACTTTTGCAACTCCTAATACAAACTCTTATGCAAAACATGAGATTACACGATGAAAGTGAAAGAAAAGAGAGAGAGAAAAGAATAGACCTTTATGTGCTTGGCATTAAGCTCTTTAGAAACGTTAGCCTTTTGGTTCATGTTTGCTGCGGACAATCCAAAGCTTTCCAAACAGGTGTTTGTGTTTCTCACAGAAAAAGGTTGCGTCTTTCTTTCTTTCTTGGTTTTGTGATTCTGAAAAAAAATGAGGGAGTGGGGGAATCTTTGCTTTCTTTGGTTGGCTGTGTTATTTGGACTTAGGAAGAGGAGGGTGGCATCTCCAATAAACGCACACGCGTCAAATTTCAATTCGGTTCGGTTCGGCCGGTTCGGTTCGGTCCGGACCGTGAACCGAAACCGAACCGAATTTTTTTCGGTTTTCGGTTTTTTTTTTTTCGGTTCGGTTTTTCTTTCGGCTCGGTTTTTTTCGGTTTCGGCCCGGTTATTTCGGCTCGGTTTTTGGTTATTCGGTTCAGAAGTGCCACCCCTATTATAGATATTTGATCTTGTAATTAGTTTTGTTCATTTGGTTTTTTTTTTTTTTTTTGAGGAGGTTCATTTGGCTATTGAAATTCAAACAATAAGAGAAAGGTCAGTGTGCTTAATTTGGTGTTTCTTTGGAGTTTGATTTCAGCTGGCATGACAGAGAGGACTTAGATTAATCACCATACAATGAGATCTCAAATTGATGGAGCGCGCATGAGTTTTATGTCAGTTTTTATTGCACTTTAATCACCATGCAATTAAGTAATTTCACTGCAAAATCACTGCTCGTTTGGTTTGAATAAATCTCTCCTAAACTTGATCAATCATGATTAATAGCTAGCTGTTAAGACTCTTGCATCTTGATTATTAAAGTTCTGTTTATCTGATCCAATCTTGATTCTTGATATAGAAATTTTATTCACACATCTCTAATTACTTGACCTCTGATTTTTTAGAAAAATTAAATACCGTTTTACCCTTTTGACTAAAATTTTCCGCCAGAGAGAGAACACTTTGACGATCTTTCTGGGTATTTTATTTAATCTGATCTCTTTTTTCATTATCTTGTTGTGTATTTGCGTGATTTTTTAGCCCGCGGTGTATTCTCACCATCCAAGTTATTAATTTAGTAGTTGTTTGTGATACTGATGTTATGCATATGGTTGTCAACTCCGGTAAAGTAGTGACATTTACCATCAGTCAGATAGACAAGAGTCGTGCGTTAAAAATATGGATTTTGCTCTGCTAAATGTGAGGCTAAGAGTCATTGGGTTATTCAGTTTAATGGACTAATGGTTAACTTTCTTTACAGTGTGCTCTTGTTAATTAGAATTTTGCTGATTGCTCTGGGTTTCAATATATTGGGTGGAATAAGGTTTAATCTAGGTTCACATATTCATCGGTATGAGGGGGATGATGATTGACTTTTAAGGCTCTGAAAGAAACATGGAATGCGGTTACTTATATATATATAAATATAGTGTGTATGTGTGTGTGTCTATATATATATATATATATATGTTTATTATGTTCATCTGTTGCTGAATATATGACTCTTTAATTACTATAATGAATCAATTCTATATCGTTGGTCCACGATTTAAATCCATCTGCTGAAAATAAGTGTTGCTTGATTTGATTAAAAGTAAATAAATAAACTCTATTCCTACATTCTCATTTATTAGGTTTATTTACTCTTATCAAATGGAATTGAGAACTTGATTGAATCACTGGCTGATGATATCATTTATTTCTTTGGTCATCCTTTTCCTCCATGCATATGATGGTTAATAACCAGTGTAGTTCGACTTCTGTTTGTAGCCAACCTCACTTGTTGCTCTGGCAGTGATGATCAAGATCTTTCAGCAAAGGTAAAGTCAAAGCTCAATTTCTCTCTCCGGAATCTGACAGAATCCCTGTCACTTGGCGAGATAGCAAGGACATGGGACGTATGTGCCCGAGCGGTGATCTCTGAGTATGCAGAGCAGAATGGGGGAGGAAGCTTCAGTTCTAAGTACGGCACCTGGGAAGACTCCCTTAGCGCTGCAGCTGCTTGAATCAATTGTCGTGGAGAATTTGAGATTGCATCGTACAGGCTCATGTAAGCTGATTGTTTTAAACCTCAGTGATGATCTTATAAAACATTAAATCTCATCAATTGCATGGTGTGATAGGTAGTTAGATAAATTTGTCCCAATCTAAAAAAATGAAAAAGGAAAAGGGTACTTCCTAATTTTTGAAAATGACTTGGGACCAAATATGGTATATTTGGTTGTGGGATTTTATTTTATGAGGCTAATCTGCTAAAGTGTGTTAGTCACCTGCTCATCACTCCCTTGCACTACAAACTACATTGCCCCTCATTTCTCATCACTCCCTCTAAACTTTTTCATTAGCTCTGCCCAAATGCTAGAGCCTGCCAAGTCATTCAATCGGTCTGCCATTTTCAAAGTACAATTGCAGCCAGATTCGACTGATAACCTGAATGGTTTTAGTTACCAAAATTCATGTTAGAAGTTCATGTGTTATTACTGAAATTGTGGGTGATTTCTTCTATTTCAAGCACCAGAGGAAAATAACCAATTGCCTCGACGTATCCAGCTAACATGTTGCTAAAGCCCCTTCCAGATGTTGGGAAAGACAAGGTGGTGAAGGCCGCCGCCGAAGGTTGCCATTGTCTCCTGTGGTTTTATATTCTCCTCTCAGAAATGGTTATGGACCCGAGTTTGCCTCAACTTATTCATAATTACCCTTAGGATTATGACTTATTAGGTCTAGCAGACAAAAATGCTCTTAATATTTAAGACACCATTTGTTTTTTAATTACTAAAACAACAAACAACAAAACTACATAACAAAACCATGACTAACTCGCATTCTTACCTGATCCAAATAGAACATTGGAGAGACTGAAAGGGGAACTCAGTGAAACCATACTAACGGAGTGGAAACAAAATTCCCTATAGTTGCAACTCTATCAACAACAAAATTAGATTCTCTATGAATACGACAAAAGATGCTAACTTGGAAAGACGAAGGATATCAAGGACCTCGGCCCTTTGCATTTCTTTCTCGGTTTGCAAGTTGTCAACCATTCCAATGGTCTGTACATTAATCAGCTCAAGTATGCCTATCATCTTTTGTTAAAATGTGATCTCTTGCTCAGTAAACCGACTAGTACTCCTATGTCTGCTAAGTCCTTGCTTACTGCTATTGATGGTGTCTTGCTTTCTCAACCTACTATGTTTCGGGAATTAGTCGGTTCTTTATAGTATCTGACCATTACTCGCTCGGATATTGCCTTTGCTGTGAACTCTATTTCTCAATACATGAGTCAACCACGTGTCCCTTTTTATCTTATTGTTGCCAAGCATATTCTTAGCTACATCAAGGGCACCCTTGATCATGGTCTCTTCTTTTCTCCCAGGTCCAACATGTACATCTTTCTGCCTATTCTGATGCTGACTGGGCCGGCTGTCCTGACTCTCGTCGTTCAACCTAATCTAACCTTTTGGTGCTCCAAAAAGCAGCCTACTATTGCTCGATCTAGTGTTGAGTCCGAATGCCGTTCTCTTGCCCATGCCAGTGCAGAAACCACATGGTTAGGCTATCTTTTATATGAGGTTATTAAACACAATTGTCTTATTATTCAGAGCCTCTAACTCATCAGTACACGAATAAGGTGATCATTTGCAACATGCTATGTTACCACATCTTATAACATTCAAAATACGACCGTCCATAGTACATCAAAGTAAAGTGAACTACCAGAGATCCCTGCCTAACTGTGAACCAATGTTGGAATGGTGATGGTTGGAACTTGAATTTCTTGCATTCTGTGTTGGATGATGATATTATTTCTGAGATAGTTCATGTTGGTTTTGATGGTGCTGGTGATGATAAGCTTATTTGGGGAACTACTTCTAATGGAAAATTCTCTGTGAAATATGCTTAATTATGTCTCATGAAGATGGAAAATCTTGTTTCTTTCCCTTGGCAGTATATCTGGAAGCTTCCCATTCCTCCCAAATTGAAGATTTTCGTTTGGCTTGTTTGCCATGGGAAACTTTTATCCAATGAGGATAGGGCTAAAAGACATCTTACAACTGACTCTGGTTGTCCTTGTTGTCCTAATTATCCTGAAACTCTCCTTCATTTGCTCAGGGATTGCAAAATGGCTAGAGGTATTTGGGAAAAAATTGTTTTCTCCAATTCAATTTCCAAAACTTGGTCTCTAGACTAGAATGGCTGGTTGCATGTTAATACACACAGTAAGATTGTTGGTTATGGTGATCTTAAATGGGTTAATGTTTTTATTTTTACTTGTTGGTATATTTAGAAATGGAGGTGCAAGAAAATTTTGATCAGGAGTTCAGGTACCCTTTTGATTTTGTTGCTATCATTCTAAATAGTGTAACTTAATGGAACAATGTTAATGCTTCTCAGTCTCGAAATGTTGAAAAAGTCTCTATCAGTTTAAGATGGTCTAAACCTCCTATGGGATGGATGAAACTGAATATTGATGGTGCTAGAAGTTAGAATGGTTGTATTGGAGCCGGTGGTGTTTTGAGGGATCACAATGGCCATTGGGTTTCTGGTTTCACTACTAGTCTAGGCAAAGGTTATGTTATTGAAGCTGAGAGTTGGGGTCTTTTACTGGGGTTGAAGCTTGCTGGGTCTCTCCATTATAATTCTCTACTTATTGAGTCGGAAGTTCTTATTGTGAACATGATGAACAAGGGTGTGCAGAAGCTGCATATAATGTTCTTAAGAGATGCAAGTTTTTGAAGAACAATCTCTTTATTGTGAAATTTCACATTGTTATAGAGAGATTAATATGATAGATGATATTCTCTCCAAGTCTAGCCTTGGCTCTGAATCTACAAGTTGTTGAAGCTGTTATTGATGACTTGTGTGATTTTGTTAAACTTAAGACCGTAACAGATTCTAAATTCTTTGTTTATTTTTTTGTTTGGGCTTTTGGCCTCATTTATCAAACAAAAAAAGAAAAAAAAAAGGTAAAGTGCACTAGTGTAGTACAGATGCTGACTAGCTAGAAATAGTTACTAATTTATAAGGTAATTTGTTTTTACTCTTTTTTATCGTCTGTACAGTAGAAAAAGAAAAAAGAAAAAAGAAAAAAAAAAAAAAAAACAGTGATTGGTACTAAAGTTTCTAGTCCTCCAACGCGGTAATTGTATTGGACCCTTCTCTTCTCTATTTCCTTTCCAGGAAGCAATCGACTCCGTGTGTTCCCCCAAACTCTCCAAAAACTCTCAAATCCTCAAAAACCCAAATCAAAATCCAATTCGATCCGATGTCATCCCCGCAATCGGAGCAACAGCTGGCCACCTTCCTCAGCGGCGTCCTCTCGCAGCGCGGCCCCTCCGCCCTCCCTTACGCCGAGGACATCAAATGGCTCATCCGGCAGCACCTCGTCGCCCTCATCTCCTCCTACCCTTCCCTGGAGCCCAAGACGGCGACGTTCACCCACAACGACGGGCGCGCCGTCAACCTCCTCCAGATCGACGGCACCGTCCCGATGCCGTTTCAGGGCGTGACCTACAACATCCCCGTCGTCATCTGGCTCATGGACGTCTACCCTCGCCACGCTCCCTGCGTCTACGTCAACCCCACGCGCGATATGATCATCAAGCGCCCCCATCCCTTTGTGGACCCTTCCGGCCTCGTCGTCAACGTCCCCTATCTCAAGGAATGGGTCTTCCCCAGCTCCAATCTCGTCGACCTCGCTCGCCATCTCAGCCAGCACTTCGCTCAAGATCCGCCGCTCTATTCCTCCCCCCGCCCCCGGAATCCCACTCCAAACCCTAACCCTAACCCTACCTCTCATCTCTCGCCGACTTCCGGTTATTCCTCCGGGAGCTATGCTCGCCCGGTGATTCCGCCGACGAGGCAGTACCCGCCGTCGCCGTACGGCAGCGGGTCGTTCTCTCGGGTGCAGACGGACGACCCGACGGAGGTGTACAGGCGAAATGCGATCAATAAGCTTGTGGAGATGGTCCACGGGGACATTGCCGGGCTGAGGAAGGCCAGGGAGGCTGAGATGGATGGGCTTTTCAATGCGCAGGTGGCGCTGCGGCAGCGGTCCGAGCAGCTCGGGAGGGGATTGAAGGAGATGCTGGACGAGAAGGAGGGTTTGGAGCAGCAATTGCAGATGGTTTTGATGAATTCTGATGTTCTTGAGGGGTGGCTGAGGGAGAACGAAGGGAAGAGTAAGGATGGTGGTGTGGATGTGGACGATGCTTTCGAGTGTGTGGATGCCCTTTCAAAGCAGATGTTGGAGTGTACGGCGTCGGATTTGGCTATAGAGGATGTTGTGTATTCGCTGGATAAGGCGGTGCAGGATGGGGCCATACCGTTTGATCAGTATTTGAGGACTGTCAGGTTGCTGTCAAGGGAGCAGTTCTTTCATCGGGCTACAGCAGCTAAGGTCAGGGCCGTGCAGATGCAATCACAAGTTGCTAACATGGCCGCTAGGCTCACACATTATGTTGCATCGTAGGGTAGTCACAGTTTGTGGTGTTGGTGTTGTTGGACGGGGCTGGCTGCATATCTGTGCTGCAATAGAAATGGGGTATGTATAGATTCAGATTAGATTCTTGTGAAAATGTCAATCTTTTACTGTTCTTTGAAGTTTATTTTGTTTTTATAACTAGTTTGTAGTTTTGTACTTTAACTATTTTTCTCGATTGGGTGAAAAGGATGAGTTCTGTTCAATAATACTCTGTTGAAGCTCAATTTTGTTACGGATTTATATATCAATATCAGATTAGTCATTTTTCATGAATCTCGTGTTTTCATTAGCCTGGCTTTCCTGTATCAATAATGAAAGCATTTAGTTTCTGATGTGGATGGAACACTTTCGTTTAGATATGGAATCAATCCTCTGTTTTGGATGATTGTAACAACTAACAAACAGTGATACTTCAAGTGATGGATCGTTGTTTGGATTCCTTAGGACCTTCCTGAATACAGAGATATCATTATTCTGTAGAACTCGCTTGCTTGTAGTCATCTCTTCATTATGATGAAGTTTAGCTTTATTTTTAAGCAAAGAAGAAACTTATGGCAATGTATGGTTCAATCAGTATCCGTTAGCAGAATGGACCCTAGAGTTTATTTGTGAATTGTTTTTGCACTGGTTTTGATTCTCTATGGTTGTTTTAATTGCTGTTAGACCAGGTGCTTGAGTGTTGGACCATAGGTAATGTTAACTAGGTTTGGTAGAAGGTGTAATCAGTCTGGCCTGCGAGTGTATTTCAACAAGTTCTATTATACACTAGTCTTGTACATTCTCAACTTCTTATCTCTTCCTTTTATTTTTTTTTGCTTTTGTTCTTTTTTCTGTTTCTTTTTGTTTTTGGTGTTGTCCATAGTTTAATTATAATATGAGCTGAAAGTTTGTTTTGTTGTTTGTATTTTGATAACACTTGATGAGATGAAAAATTTTGTTGAATGTAAATAAAATGAATAGAGTTTATTCTTTATGGTGCTCTTTCTGTGCTGTTTAAGGCCAAAAGTTTGAGGACCTGGATGTATTTGTGTTCTCACATAATCATTAGATCCAGATGAGGAGATTGTGTCTGCTCCTCTTTTGCTTGATGACTGAACTTGGACTAGCTGAATTTGGTAATGTCACTCACTGTTACTACATGGCTTGGTTGTGTAGATCAACGGACTAGTTGAAAACATGAAATTAGAAGCTAGTTTGTCTAGAATTTGCTTATCCATTATTGGATCCTCTTATCATGATGGCATTATAAGCTGTTGGTGAATCCATGGACTAATTGATTTTCATATAATCAAGTTGAGTATGTTTTCTTTGGATATTTGAGGCAGTTTCCGGTTGAAATGAGTGAAAACATGTTTGTTATAAGATGAGAGTTTTATGACATTGGTACTGGTTGATATTTCCCAATTATGGTAACCATGGGTGGTATTAACCAGGAGGTTATTGAGTTGCAATTAGGTATACGAATGCCCTTTCTTTGAGTCAGGATAGGGTCTTGTTTTCCACCTTTCATATTCCTAAGTCCATCACAGATGGAAATGATGGACTTGCCCTAGAGAAAGTTGCTAAAGGTGTTGACAGTGGTAGCCAATTGTGTTGAGTTGCGAACGTGGCAAATTGACATGCTAATGGCTAATGATAGTGTAGATGAAATTGTGACCAAGGCACTGGAATATCCATAGGCCATAGTGGCTTGGGTGAATAACCAAGTGTACATGTGAACACACTGCTTGTGTTGCATTTCATTGAGTTATGTATATCTCTACTCTTTTTTTCTGTTCTTTACATTTCTATCATGTACACATGAATATGTTTATATTAGCACTCTGTTTTGTTTAAATGAAAACCAGAGACTAGAAACTATAAGGGCATGACTACTTATTTTCTACAACAATCCCGGACTCCTGTAGCTTGCGTACTCTATGTTAATACATGACTGTTGTTTGCTGCCGCCCAAGAATAAAGCTTATAATCAAAGCTACTGTAGTGTCTTTTATCAGAGAACCCAGAATTGATAGGAACTTTAGAAAATGCAACCTTTGATTCCAAGCGCAAACAAAATTTGTGGTTGGTCGTCTTCTCCATTCTAAGATGAAGATTGATCCACAAGCATTGGCGGGAACGATGGGATCTATATGCATGGGGTCTAAAGATCCTGTTGCCAATAGAGGGTACTGGTTTGTCTTCCAGTTCTCCATAGTCCATACTCGTTGAAAGCAAATTTGCCAACACGAACATTCTATATACAGGCAGTTTCATCATTATATGCAGTTGAAATATTAATAGGTTGGTTGCATTATTGCAAGGCTAGATAATAGTCCCAAAGGCTAATTAAGCCAATCTATATGATTAAACAATGAACTACCATGTAGTGTCTAAAATGGAGAAATCTATTGAAGAGAGCTGAAGAGAACAAATTAATTTAGAAGTTAAACGTGGATCGTAAGAGACGTCAAAAACATTATGCTATTCTGTATCAAATGCTCTACTTCTGCTTCTTTTGATTTTGGAAACTCATCAAGCTAGCGACTTGTAACCCCCACCCCCTTTTTACGTGGTCTTCATTTTTTAACCCTTTCATGCTTTGCCCCATAAGGCGGGCAATGTGTTCGTCTCCCTTGCTAGGAAAAGGAACGCCAATCGTTTGCTAGGATGAGGATGTGAAGCCTAGGAAGCTAAAGGTGGCTCTCGCCAGTCGGAAGAAGTTTGGTCTTTGTGGGACTATGGCAGTGGTCTTGTGTGACTATGGGACTCTGGGTCAGTGAATAAATTTGAATTGTTTGGGTCTTCGTCCTGTCAAAGTTTTTTTTTTCCGGCCACCAATCGAGACGCCCTCGGTTCCTATAGGTTTGCACTGACCTCCTCTACACAACTGTGCTAGTCTTCAAAGTCGTCGACCAGCGTAGGTGGCGCAGCTAGACCCGTCGCCACTGTCGACGCGTCACCGATCGAAACCGCTGCTTGCGGCGGCGACAAGGTGCAACACTAGGTGAGTTTTGCTCCCCTCTTTTGTATGTGTGTGGCTGTGCAAACCAATCAACTTAGTGTTGAGTTTTCGAACCCGGATTTGTAGATTTGAAGCCCGAGCTTGTGGTGGTTGTTTGAGGCAGTTCATGGTTGAATCGAGCTTAGTCTCAAGTACAAAAAGTGTTTCTTATGTTGTGATCTACAAGTTTGGTGTTGAGAGTTTTCTCAAATTTTGAAGTTGGTGGTGACGCGTGAGGCCCATTTGCCGTCGCATGTGGCGACGCGTGGAAGCACGCCCGGGCAGTGTGAGAGAATTTGGGTGGTTGTGTTAACTAGTTGTTGTAGTTGTGAGTGTTGTTGTGTGATAAAGTTAAGTGTTGATTTGATAGTGCATATTAGGTGTTATGTTAATCATTGAGGTTTGTTAAGTTGTAAACTTTGGAAGTTGAACTTGGAGGCAGCTTGGATAAGTTGTTGAGTGTCCGACGAACTTGAGAGGTCTCAGAGGAAGGATTGCCCTCCTTTGGGCAACCTTTAGGCTAAGGGTTGGTTAAGGATACTTTGTTTCTTATTGAGTGGTTAATAAGGTTATAATTTGTGCTAATTTGATAGCTTGTGGAGTTGTTAGTGAGCTTGTTCCTTGTGTTTTTGGTGAAGATGCAGCGGGAATATATATGTGAGTAAAATCTCACAAAGGTTCACTTTGAGACCAATTATTTATGGTTTTTGTGATGATGATAATAATTATGATGATCATGATTTTGATGATGATTATGATGATGCTTATGTGTTGATGCTTATGATGATGATTGTGATGATGATAATGATTATGATGACGATGATGGTTATAATGATTATAATTTAAAAATTATGTTTTTGTTTGTTTTAAAATATATGAGTTTGATCGTCAACGGCTAATATGTAAGATAAAACAAGTTTTCCTATTATATAATTATTTTTAATATTCATGTAATCATAATATTATTGGTTCTTAATAGATTATTCTTGTGGGAATATATATGTTTGTTTATAAATATATCTATGTGGAAGGATATAATTTTTATGATGTGCTCTTTGTGTTGTTGATTTTGATGATGATGATGATTATGATGATTATTATGATGATGATGATGCTTAAGATGATAGTTGTGATGATGATAATGATTATGATGACGATGATAATTATGATGATTATAATTTAAAAATTATGTTTTTGTTTGTTTTAAAATATATGAGCTTTATCGCCAACGGCTCATAGGTAAGATAAAACAAGTTTTCCTATTATATGATTATTTTTAATGTTCATATAATCATAATATTATTGGTTCTTCATAGATTATTCTTGTGAGAATATCTATGTTTGTTCATAAATATATCCATGTGGAATGATAAAAATTTTATGATGTGCTCTTTGTGTTGTTGATTTTGATAATAATGATATTTATGATGATGATTGTGATGATGATAATGATTATGATGACGATGATGATGATTATAATTTAAAAATTATGTTTTTGTTTGTTTTAAAATATATGAGTTTATCGCCAATGACTTATAGGTAAGATAAAACAAATTTTCCTATTATATGATTATTTTTAATGTTCATGTAATCATAATATTGTTGGTTCTTGATAGATTATTCTTGTGGGAAGATATATGTTTGTTCATAAATATATCTATGTGGAAGGATATAATTTTTATGATGTGCTCTTTATGTTGTTGATTTTGATGATGATGATGATGATGATGTTTATGATAATGATTGTGATGATGATAATGATTATGATGATTATAATTTAAAAATTATCCTTCAAAAATTAGGGTGTAGAAGACCGTCTCTCCTCGGTCTTTTCCTCTTAGCAATATCTTGTGTTGGTAGGACTATGTTCAGATAAGCAAACTGCTAATCCATATCCCGCTACTCACTAGGTTCAGATAAGCAAACCGCTAATCCATTGTATAACATGTTTCAGAACTACATAAATATATATATATATATATATATATATATATATTGTTCTGGCGTGATCTCTGAGAGGGGGGGGGGGATCACCCAGATGCAGAAGTTGTCTTCAAGCTCCCATAACCTGTCAATCAAGGAGAGAACATCGTCAGAGGGAAGACCGGGTGCTCTGGCCTTCGACCCTCCGATGCCTAAGTCAGTGAGCAGATGCAGGTGATAAAGGAGTGAAGATGGAGAGAGTGAGAATGAGGGGGAAGAGTGGTATTTATAGGGGTATGGTTGATGCACCCTAAAAATACCACTTTGCCCTTGCTTAGAGGGTGTATTACCATTATGTCCTCAAGGAATAGTGTGGGCTTTTTGGGCTTAACCAAGGCCCAAGCCCGTTTTATGTGGCGGCACGCGTCTTCTTAGGCGAGTATGACTGATGTTGTACTATGTACTAACAAGTCCCCAAGTCCGCGGTCAAGAGACTCTCTTGGGTGGGGACTTTATCTGATACAATATCGGGAGTACGAGTCTCTTACTAGTGGCGACATATCCAGTCCTCAGTACCCCAAGTCCCCATGCAAGGGAGGGGATGGACCGGCTCCCTCTGAGTGGGGTATGCCGTGTGTCGTTATATATGATTGAGACAGCGGGTTGTTGCTCCCATGTATTGTTTGGAGATGACAGGGCGATCGGGGGTCGAAGTTGAGGTACCGCTGGCGAGCATCTCGCAAGGGCCACGGGTACCGGCATGTTGGTATGCCTTGGCGTTTTAGTAGCCTTTGATATGTACTAGCTATATGCTCGAGCTAGCTGAGTTATTCCAGCATACGTTCGAGGGGGAGATTGTGGTGGCATATCTTGTGGTTGCCTCTAGGTGAGTGCTAGAGTGCCTACGTACCCGTTTATGGGATCAAACCAGACGTAGTTCACCATTTCGCCATCGAGGCAAGTGTGCCGTCGAGGAGTGGCGAGGAGTGCCGCTGAGGCATGACGATGGGTGCCGCTAGGGCATAATGATGTTGCCGATAGGGCTTGTGTAAAGTTGTCGAAAAGCTCGCTAGGGGGCGTAGCCAAGATGCCGATGGCAGGCGGGTGGTGCCAAAGTGTATCGAGAGCATGTGATGTGGCGTGGCACAATTACCCGGGCGCTGGAGGCATGGTACCGAGTCCCCCAGTCCCCACGCGAGGGTCGTGAGGTGACGGGGGTGATGTTTTGAAGTTGGCGAGAAGAAACGTTTCCGGGCAACGCAGTTCGTGGTTGATTGGCGAGACTCGTTATTGAGCGTTGCGGGCCGCTACGTGGCGAGTCAGTCTGCGTTTGGCTAGTGAGACTGTCGTTGTTGAGCGTTGTGGGCCGCTGTACGGGCGAATCAGTCCGCACTTGGTTGGCGAGACTGTCGCTATGTGGCGAGTCAGTTCGCGCTTGGCTGGCGACTATCGCTATTGAGAGTTGCGGCCGCTGCTTGGGGAGTCATTCCGCTCTTGGTTGGGGAGACTCGCTATTGAGTGTTACGGGCCGCTGCCCTGGCGAGTCAGTCCGCGCTTGGTTGGCGTGACTGTCGCTATTGAGCGATGTGGGCCACTGTGTGGCGAGTCAGTTCGCGCTTGGTTGGAGAGACTCTCGTGGTGTGGCGGGCCGCTGATGGGCGAGTAAGTCCGCGCTAGATGGTGAGACTCTCGAGGGCCGGGCCGTTGCTGGGCGAGTAAGTCCGCACTAGATGGCTAGACTCTCGAGGGCCGGGCCGTTGCTGGGCGAGTAAGTCCGCACTAGATGGCGAGACTCTCGCGGCGTGGCGGGCCAATGTCTATGTATAGTGTTGGGGATAGCTGGAGGGGGGAGTTCGTGCTTTCGAAACTGAAAATTGGGCGAGCTGCAATTTGTGTTTTAGGGTTTTGGTGGTTCTACAAACTTTAGACTGGGAAACATCCAATTTCATTCTTGAACGAGTGGGTGCGAGTGCTCGGCTGTTTGCAACCAGCTTCACTGCCACCATGCGGATCCGCTGTTTCAAGGTATGAATTTGTCGCTTTCTTTGTCTTTGGATTTGTATGTGGTGTTGTTGTTGTGTTGGGTTCTTTGGGGTGAGTGGGATTGTTCACATGTTTGTGATGTTGGTGGGAATTCTAGGGTGAGAGATTTACTGTCGGGTTGGTTAGGGTTAAGGGGTCTTCCTGTCTCGTCCCGAGGTCCCGAGCCGGGAAGGGGTGGCGGGACAGGTCGCGCTAGTTAGCGTGTGTAGCTAGAGGATGCATGTTTGAATGTTGGCTGTTTACACATGCTGTGTGTGTAGCCTGTGATTGATAGAGATAGATGTACAACAATGTTTGGTTTGTAATCATGTGAAGCAAGTGTATGTGGTTTGCACATGGTTTACAAGTATGTGTTTAGCATGTACATGAGAATATATTATGATGCATGTGGCATGCTATTTGTATGATAACAACTTAATTGAATAGTGTGAAGTGACACTTATCTGGAGCCGTGTAGAGCCGCTATATTCATTGTAGAAAAATTGGAGTTGCGCGGGGACTCTGGCGAGACCAGTGGAGTCCGCGAGGAATGGCGAGACAAGAGGAGTCCGCGGAGACTGGCGAGACAAAAGGAGTCCGCGGAGACTGGCGTGACAGGCGGTGTTCGCGGTGAGAAATGGATGGTCCCGGGAGGGAGGAAAAGAGGAATGGCCTTGGGAGAGGCATTGAGACCCGGGAGGGGGGCCCCGGGAACTCGGGGGGCCATGTGGGAAGGGCTCCCGGAGATCTGGGTGGAGCCACTTGTTTCTTGTCACGGGATCCTTGGTCGGGACTATATCCTGTGTCGAGACCAGACGCCGTGTCGGGAAGGCAGATGTGTTTAACTCAATCTCATGAAGGGGAGGTGCCGGGGGCAGGCTGTTGGGTTGCAGAGTCTTTTTTTTTTTTGCATCCTTCTGTCGGAAAAAAGGAGTCCCGGGAGGTCGGGATGGAGAGCTGTGTGGGGGTGTCCGCCAGGGGAACTACTAGGGATGTCCCCACGCGAGGTTTAAGAACTCTGGCGAGACCAGGGAATGCCGCGAGGATCTGGCAAGGCGAGACCAGGGGAGTCTGCGAGGGCTGGCGAGGACAGCGGAGTCCGCGAGGACTGGCGAGGTCAACAGAGTCCGCACGGACTGGCTTGACCAGCGGAGTCCGCTAGGGGGTCCACGACAATGTGAGTCCGCGAAGGGATGGTGGGACCTGTGGAGTTCGCGAATGGATGGCGGGACCTGCGGAGTCCGCGAATGTTTCGGGAGAGCAGCACCGGGATATGGGTAGGCGTCCCCGGGAGAGAAATATCAAGTGGGCGCCAAAAGTGAAGGCAATTGCTTCTACCTGCTTCGTCCTGAGGTCCCGAGCCGGGAAGGGGTGCCAAAAGTGAAGGCATGTCCCGGGGCGAGGGTGCCAAGATTGGGGTCGCGAGACCAAGTGCGCGTTCCCGCTTCGGCCGAAGAAAGCTGGGTGTCCAAATCAGTTCTTCTGGGCGCTGCTCTCCGGTGCGTGGGCCTTGGCTGGAGGTTGGGGTGGCCACACTGGATTCATTGGAAGACAGTGTGCATGATGGCTGTGAAGGTGAGCTACCTTGCTGTGGCACGCCCAAGCGAAGGAGAGAGAGAAAGTCCTCGGGATTTCTGGGCAGATGATGGCCATGGTGAGCGACGTGAGGGTCTCCACTTAAGGACCCCCTCCTTCTAGCGTGATCTCTGAGAGGGGGGGGGGGGATCACCCAGATGCAGGAGTTGTCTTCAAGCTCCCATAACCTGTCAATCAAGGAGAGAACAGCGTCAGAGGGAAGACCGGGTGCTCCGGCCTTCGACCCTCCGATGCCTAAGTCAGTGAGCAGATGCAGGTGATAAATGAGTGAAGATGGAGAGAGTGAGAATGAGGGGGAAGAGTGGTATTTATAGGGGTATGGTTGATGCATCCTAAAAATACCACTTTGCCCTTGCTTAGAGGGTGTATTACTATTATGCCCTCAAGAGATAGTGTAGGTTTCTTGGGCTCAGCTAAGGCCCAAGCCCGTTTTATGTGGCGGCACGCGTCTTCTTAGGCGAGTATGACTGATGTTGTTCTATGTACTAACATATATATATATATATATAAATTAATATATCCAGTTCCTCTGCAGATTGGTGATGACGGTATCGAGATTGTTCCCCTATTTAAGAGAAGAAGGAGTTGTAGTCCGCACAAGTCTTGACGAATTGGGGTTAAACGGTAAAAAAGTGGGCGTTGACGCTACCTTATGGCTTATGGCCGCTAAGAGTGAGCTCATCAAAGATAATAAAGCATCTCCTTCAGACGTGAAGTATATCCTCTGTGCAAAATAATTGCTTTCGCAGGTTGATAACTCGAAAAAAAATTTACCCGTTTTGATTCTCCATTTTCAGGCATGCAGATTATTTTATCAGAACTTACTGTGAACAGAGATTTTTGATTGGAATTCTACTCCAATCAAGGCCTGCATGTGAGTAGACTTTTTTTTTTCAATGATGCTGGTTGGTTAATATCCAAAAGTCAAAAAAATCTCAAGACATAAATAAGTTGGTCTTATTTCCTTCTAATGCAAGCAGGAAGAAAGGCATCAGTGGGCCAGACGCATAATTCGTCCCTGATAGGGACACTGTACGCAACAAATTTGAAGCCGATGAACGGGTGGAGTTTATTGTGTCTCTCTACGAGACGGATGCCCAGACAACCCAATTAGCGTATCTTGCATACAAGGGTCAAATTGATGTGGTTATTTCGGAAGACGGAGACCTTATAGCATTTGGTTGTGAAAGTGTAAGTTTACAAAGCTATTACATGTTTTCTTCATTATTTACAAGCTTATTAATATTATTTTTTTGACCGAGTTATTTTTTATTTTTTAGATTATCTACAAGTTTGATGTACCCAATCGTAGATGTGATCACTACGCAGTCAACCGTTTAAGAGATTATGAACATTTCAAATATTTTACGAAAAAAAGGTTCTCGAGATGTGCATTTTGGCCTGCTACGACTATATCCCAGAGTTTGAAAAGATAGCTGCTAAGTGTTAGTACATAGCCAAAACACTTGGCTAAGCCGAGAATACGATACAATTACCCGGTCGAGATAGCCCTGGTGGGCCCTTCACAGACATCCAAAGAAGGAAGGGCCGGTAACAAACCGCTTGCCAAAGTCACTCTAGTGGCAAAACACCCCCAAAAGGGGAGACACTCCAAAGGAGGGCAAAGAGTCCCACATTGGAAACAAGCTCAAGGTACACAAGCTTAGCCTATAAAATAAGCTCAAGGTACACACATCTATATACTCATATATACATTCTCTCCCACTTTCATTCCTCTACTTCGTTCTGCCCCGCGACCACTTCCCGCCTCGGGACGTAACAGGTAGACACAATTGGCGCTAGAAGGAGGGGGTCCTCAAGTGGAGACCCTCACGTCGCTCGCCATGGCCGTTGCCATCATCTGCCCAGAAATCCCGAGGAGAGAGACAGTAGATCTGACTTTCTCTCTCTCTCCTTCGCTTGGGCATGCCGCAGCAAGGTAGCTCACCTTCACAGCCATCAAGCACACAGTCTCCCAATGAATCCAGCATGGCCACCCCAACCTCCGGCCAAGGCCCACGCGCTGGAGAGCAGCGCCCAGAAACTGATCTGGACACCCAGCTTCCCTCAGCCGAAGCGGGAAAGCACTCTTGGTCTCGCGACCCCAATCTCGGCACCCTCCCTCCCGGGACATGCCTTCGCTCTTGGCACCTCTTCTGGGCTCGGGACCTTGGGACGAAGCAGGGAGAAGCAATTGCCTTCGCTTTTGGCGCCCACTTGATATCCATTCGCGGATTCCGCAGGTCCAGCCATCCATTCGCGGACTCCGCAAGTCCCTCCATCCATTCGCGGACTCTCGCCATCCATTCGCGGACTCCGCAGGTCCCGCCATCCATTCGCTGACTCCGCTGGTCAAGCCAGTCCTTGCGGACTCCGTTGACTTAGCCAGTCCCCGCGGACTCCGCTGACCTCGCCAACCCTCGCGGACTCCCCTGGTCTCGCCTCGCCAGCTCCTCGCGGCATTCCCTGGTCTCGCCAGAGTTCTTAAACCTCATGTGGGGACATCCCTAGTAGTTCCCTTGGCGGACACCCCCACATAGCTCTCCATCCCGACCTCCCGGGACTCCTCTATCCCGACAGAAGGATAAAAAAAAAAAAGAGCATGTGATTCCGCCCAGAGCTCCGGGAGCCCTTCCCACATGGCCCCCCGAGTTCCCGAGGCCCCCCTCCCTTGCTTACTAAGCTCTCGGAACGTGCCAGCACAAGTGACCCGCATCACACATCCGCATTCCTCTCTTCCTCCCTCTCGGGACCATCCATTTCTCACCGCGGACGCCGCTTGTCACGCCAGACTCCGCGGACTCCTCTTGTCTCGCCATTCCCCGCGGACTCCACTGGTCTCGCCAGAGTCTCCGCGCAACTCCAAGTTCTCTACAACGACTATAGCTGCTCTACGCGGCTCCAGATAAGTCTTCACACCATCCAATTAAGTTGTTATCATACAAATAGCATGCCACATGCATCATAGTATATTCTCATGTACATGCTAAACACATACTTGTAAACCATGTGCAAACCACATACACTTGCTTCACATGATTACAAACCAAACATTGCTGTACATCTACCTCTATCAATCACAGGCTACACACACAGCATGTGTAAACAGCCAACATTCAAACATGCATCCTCTAGCTACACACGCTAACTAGCGCGACCTGTCCCGCCACCCCTTCCCGGCTCGGGACCTCGGGACGAGACAAGAAGACCCCTTATTCCTAGCCAACCCGACAGTAAAACCCTTACCTTAGAATTCCTACCAACACCACCAACATGTGAACAATCCCACACCCCACATAACCCGAAACAACGCCGCCACCACATACAAATCCAAAGACAAAGAACGCCACCAATTCATACCGTGAAACAGTGGATCCATGTAGTGGCAATGAAGCTGGTTGCAAACAGCCAAGCGCTCGCGCCCACTCGATCGAGGGTGAAGTGGGACGCTTCCCAATCTGAGGTTTATAGAACCACCGAAACTCTAAAACACAAATTGCAGCTCGCCCAATTTTCAGTTTGCAAAACGCGAACTCCCCCCTCCAGCTATCCCCAACCCCATGCATACATTGACTCGCCAAGGCAACGGCCCGCAACTCTCAATGGTGAGTCTCCCCAATCAAGCGCGGACTGACTCGCCACGCAGCGTCCGCAACGCCACATAGCGACAGTCGCCAATCAAGCGCGGACTGACTCGCCACCTCGCGACAGTCCCCAACCAAACGCGGACTGACTCGCCACATAGCCTCAGTCCCCAATCAAGCGCGGACTGACTGGCCACCTCGCGACAGTCCCCAACCAAGCGCGGACTGACTCGCCACATAGCCACATTCCCCAATCAAGCGCGGACTGACTAGCCACTTCGCGACAGTCCCCAACCAAGCGCGGACTGACTCGCCACATAGCCTCAGTCCCCAATCAAGCGCGGACTGACTGGCCACCTCACGACAGTCCCCAACCAAGCGCGGACTGACTCGCCACATCGCCACGGTCCCCAATCAAGCGCGGACTGACTGGCCACCTCGCGACAGTCCCCAACCAAGCGTGGACTGACTGGCCACTTCGCGACAGTCCCCAATCAAGCGCGGACTGACTGGCCACCTCGCGACAGTCCCCAACCAAGCGCGGACTGACTGGCCACTTCGCGACAGTCCCCAATCAAGCGAGGACTGCCTCGCCACATAGGCACATTCCCCAATCAAGCGCGGACTGACTGGCCACTTCGCGACAGTCCCCAATCAAGCGCGGACTGCCTCGCCAAATAGCCACAGTCCCCAATCAAGCGCGAACTGACTGGCCACTTCGCGACAGTCCCCAATCAAGCGCGGACTGCCTCGCCAAATAGCCACAGTCCCCAATCAAGCGTGGACTGACTGGCCACTTCGCGACAGTCCCCAATCAAGCGTGGACTGCCTCGCCAAATAGCCACAGTCCCTAATCAAGCGCGGACTGACTGGCCACCTCGCGACAGTCCCCAATCAAGCGCGAACTGCCTCGCCAAATAGCCACAGTCCCCAATCAAGCGCGGACTGACTGGCCACTTCGCGACAGTCCCCAATCAAGCGCGGACTGACTGGCCACTTCGCGACAGTCCCCAATCAAGCACGGACTGCCTCGCCAAATAGCCACAGTCCCCAATCAAGCGCAGACTGACTGGCCATCTCGCGACAGTCCCCAACCAAGCGCGGACTGGCTCGCTAGAGCAGCATTAAACTTTTCTTCTTGCCAATAGGTTTCTGGAACATCACCCCCGTCACGTCGCGACTCTCGCGTGGGGACTTGGGGACTCGGCACCATGCCACCTGCACCCGGGTAAAACATATCTTTGGCATCTTTTGAATAACTCCCCACCCAAGAACTCTCTCGGACTAGGGACTTGGAGACTTGTTAGTACATAGCCAAAACACTTGGCTAAGCCGAGAATACGGTACAATTACCCGGTCGAGATAGCCCTGGTGGGCCCTTCACAGACATCCAAAGAAAGAAGGGCCGGTAACAAACCGCTTGCCAAATTCACTCTAGCGGCAAAACACCCCCAAAAGGGGAGACACTCCAAAGGAGGGCAAAGAGTCCCACATTGGAAACAAGCTCAAGATACACAAGCTTAGCCTATAAAACAAGCTCAAGGTACACACATCTATATACTTAGATATACATTCTCTTCCACTTTCATTCCTTTACCCGTACAAGTGCTCAAAGCTAACTTAAGCATCGGAGAGTTGAAGACTGGGCCACCCCAGTCCCGACCCCGTGACGCTGTCATTTGTGCAGGTACCGAGTGAAAGCCCCTCAAGAATTCCACTTCGTTCCGCCCCGCAACCACTTCCCGCCTCGGGACATAACAGGTAGAAACACTAAGACAACTAGCAAGTTAATAAAGAACTATAAAAATTTCACTGTTGTGACTAATGGTAGAGATGTGAAACTGAAGATTAAGCAGAAAAACGATATTGATGATACATCTAAGTTCAAGGTTGCAACGGTTTTCCGAAATGCAATTAAGGACTTCACATACCAACAAGTTTACGATTCTGCAACTCATACTTGCAAACGCCTGTGTGATAAAGATTTACGGTATGCAGAACTTCGTAACGATGATGCATATGATGATGATTGTGATGATGATAATGATTATGATGACGATGATGATTATGATGATTATAATTTAAAAATTATGTTTTTGTTTGTTTTAAAATATATGAGCTTGATCGCCAACTGCTAATAGGTAAAATAAAACAAGTTTTCCTATTATATGATTATTTTTAATGTTCATGTAATCATAATATTGTTGGTTCTTGATAAATTATTCTTGTGAGAATATCTATGTTTGTTTATAAATATATCTATGTGGAAGAAATTTTTTTTATGGTGCTCTTTGTGTTGTTGATTTTGATGATGATGATGCTTATGATGATGATTATGATGATGATAATGATTATGATGACGATGATGATTACAATTTAAAAATTATGTTTTTGTTTGTTTTAAAATATATAAGCTTATCGCCAACGACTCATAGGTAAGATAAAATAAATTTTTCTATTATATGATCATTTTTAATATTCATGTAATCATAATATTGTTGGTTCTTGATAGATTATTCTTGTGGAAATATATATGTTTGTTCATAAATATATCTATATGGAAGGATATAATTTTTATGATGTGATCTTTGTGTTGTTGATTTTGATGATGATGATTATGATGACGATGATTATTATTATTATGATGATGATGATGATGTTTATGATGATGATTGTGATGATGATAATGATTAAGATGATTATAATTTAAAAATTATCTTTTAAAAATTGAGGTGTAGAAGACCACCCCTCCTCGGTCTTTTCCTCTTAGC
Source organism: Fragaria x ananassa (assembly GCA_034370585.1). Taxonomy (NCBI): domain Eukaryota; kingdom Viridiplantae; phylum Streptophyta; class Magnoliopsida; order Rosales; family Rosaceae; genus Fragaria; species Fragaria x ananassa. The sequence goes on from CP139760.1 coordinate 8,924,315, forward strand.
AATATCTTGTGTTGGAAGGACTATGTTCAGATAAGCAAACTGCTAATCTATATCTTGCTACTCACTAGGTTCAAATAAGCAAACCGTTAATCTATTGTATCAACATGTTTCAGAACTACATAATATATATATATATATATATATATATATATATATATATATTCCTCTGTAGATTGGTGATGATGGTATCGAGATTGTTGCCTTATTTAAGAGAAGGAGTTGTAGTCAGCACAACTTTTAACGAATTGAGGTTAAGCGGTAAAAAAGTGGGCTTTAACGCTACCATATGGCTTATGACCGCTAAGAGTGAGCTCATCCAAGATAATAAAATATCTCCTTCAGACGCGAAGTATATCCTCTGTACAAAATAATTTCTTACGCAGGTTGATAACTCGAAATTTTTTTTACCCGTTTTGATTCTCCATTTTCAGGCATGCAGATTATTTTATCAGAACTTACTGTGGACAGAGGTTTCGACTTCTTAAAGAACTTGGAGTTGTTACAATCATCATGGTTTTTGACAGGAATTCTACTCCAATCAAGGCCCGAATGTGAGTAGATATCCTCTTTTTTTTTTTTTTTTCAATGACGCTGGTTGGTTAATATCCAAAAGTCAAAAAAATCTCAAGATATAAATAAGTTGGTCTTATTTCCTTCTAATGCAAGCAGGAAGGGCATCAGTGGGCCAGACGCACAATTCGTCCCTGATAGGGACACTGTACGTAACATATTTGAAGCCGATAAACGGGTAGAGTTTATTGTCGCTCCCTACGAGGCGGATGCCCAGACAACCCAGTTACCGTATCTTGCATACAAGGGTCAAATTGTCGTGGTTATTTCGGGAGACGGAGACCTTATAGTAGGCATGGGTATATTGAGCCTGAAATGTAGTCACCACCCGCACCACACCGAAATATTAGGTGCGGTTAACCGAATTTTGGCAAAATGACATCTTTTTGCTCACACACCGCACCGACACCGTTTAATCAGGTGCAGTTGCAGTTCCGGGTACAAAACCGCTAGCTTTTATACCCACCGACCCACTTCTATATATGTAGGTGTATATATGTAATGAAAGTTAGAGTTTTTACCCTAGCCGCATCTCCCACTTTTTGACTTTCACATCTCTTTTTTGACTTTTCTTCTCTCACCCTAGCCACATCTCTTTCTTCCCTCACTCTATGGTCTCTACTCTCTACCTCTCTCTTCTCTCAATCTCTCTCACTGTCTTCTTAATCTTCTATTATTCTCTCTTTGAAAGATGAATTAGAGTTTCCAGTTTCATTCAAATTGAATTAGGGTATGAAAATTGATTTGGGGTTTTTGTGTTTTGCATATTATGGAAGGGCACTCACTGAATAGTATGTCGTCCTTCATGCCCTCGTCCTCACCTTCTGAAAGCATCAGAACCAGTCGAACCACCCCTTCACCAAGTCCTCCACCTCCATTGGTAGCTCCTCCATCAGTAGTAGCTACTCCACCGGTTCCATTGTTTCCACCTCTTCTTCTTATTCCAGAAGAAGAAGAAGAATGTTGTTCAAACAAGAGGAAAAACAGCTCAATGGTGTGGGAACATTTTGTCAAGATGAAGAATGTAGATGGGAGTATGAGGAGGTTTAACTATGTAATGTTGTTTGAAACAAACCACATCGAGTTGCACCGAAAATGCAGTTTTCATTATTTAAAAACAGTTGCAATCTGTAAAATTAGAACACCGAAAATACAGTCTACACTGCGGTTTCGGCCTTAAACCGCACCACACCGCACCGCGCCCACTCCTGCCTTATAGCATCTGGTTGTAAAAATGTCAGTTTACAAAGCTATTATATGTTTTCTTTATTATTTACAAGCTTAATAATATTTTTTTTGACCGAGTTATTTTTTATTTTTCAGATTATCTACAAGTTCGATGTACCCAATCGTAGATGTGATCACCGTTTAAGAGATTGTGAATATTTCAAAGATTTTACGAAAAAATAGGTTCTCGAGATGTGCATTTTGGCCGGCTACGACTATATCCCGGAGTTTGAAAAGATAGATGCTAAGACAGCTGACAATTTAATAAAGAAATATAAAAATTTCACTGCTGTGACTAATGGTAGAGATGTGAAACTGAAGCTTAAGCGCAAAAATGATATTGATGATACATCTAAGTTCAAGGTTGCAACGGTTTTCCGAAATGCAATTAAGGCGTTCACATACCAACAAGTTTACGATCTTGCAACTCGTACTTGCAAACGCCTGTGTGATAAATATTTACGGTATGCAAAACTTCGTAATGATCATGCTAGAATTTTAGGACCAATTTTAATAGACGAAGAAGTTCATCTTATTGCAACTATGATGAGGTCTTCTGTGATCGAGAACAGAGATCGATATAGCGGCAAAGAAGGAAAAGCGGACGTGAAAAGAGAGCATAACAACATGTCGGATTCAAATTCAAATTCATGAAGGAAGTGTTGGAGGGTTTTCTCAGTTTATTGAACACATGGGAGTATGTATATAGATGAGACGGTTGTAGATGATTACAAAGAAACCAAACACTCGGCAAGAAGCAATTAGAGCCATCCGTAATCAAGATGCATACTTTTGAATGAGAGTAAAGCCGCTAATGATAGCGCGATCATATTTTTGTAATTGGCTTGCAAACGCCAAGAAATGAATGAAACGGTGTTATCCAAATTATTGTTCTATAGCTCAAAATCATGTTTAATCGTTACGGTTCAGACAACAAGAACAAAAATAATACCTTTAATGATTTCATTCTGCACATAAAAATATGAATTCTATGAAATGCAAAGACAAAATTGATAAACTAGTACCTTCAAGAAACGGATAAGTAGGTTCATTACAATAGCTCTCTCTCCCCTTCAAAATAGCGTATCGTATCATCCTCTCTCAGAAACATAAAAAAAATAATTCTCTCTTCCGTCTAGTATCTTTGCTCTCTCCACTGCTCAACCGCCGACATGCTCTCTCTCTCTCTCACTCTATCTCTCTCTCTCTCTCTCTCTCTCCGATTGGGTTTTGAATGAAGTTATCCAAGCGCCTAAAGGGCTGAACCCAACTTGGGAAGGACCATACCAAATTGTAGAAGCGGTTAGTCCAGGAACTTATTACATCAAAGTCAAGAGTGGGAAGTTGTCCGCTCCCAAATGGAAGACTCAACATCACTTCCCAGTCTGCTGTTTCCTAAAGTTTGTTTTTGTTCTAAACTTCTTAAGTGTAAGCCGCTGTAACTGTGCAACCATATTTTTGTAAAAGCGTTTACACCAAGAAATGAATGAAAATGAAACGGTATTAGTCAAATTATTTTTCTTTAGTTCCAAAACACTATTTGACCGTTGAGGATCCAATTTCAAGAACAAAAATATCCTTCAGTGATTTCATTCTGCAAACAAAATTATGAACTTCATGAAGCGGAAAACGGAAAACAAATTTAAAAGCACAAACTTGGAAAGAAGACGTTATTTCATTACAAAAACATTGCCCTCACGCAAGCGGATGTCTTAATTAGTTAATTACAAAAATAAAACACAAATGGACGAATTATACTCTTGAAGCCTTGATGGTGGTTTTCGATGTCTTGGAGGGTTTCTTCTTGGAGGAGAGGGAGGTTGATGGACAACCTCTTCTTCATGTACATTGTTCTCTTCATGCTCATTGCTTTCATCATTGCTATCATCATGTTCATTTTCAGTATTAATCGATTGTGTATGCACAAGTGAATCCATTTCAGTAAGAACAAGAGTGGGGAACAGCTCATCAGTCCAAGACTCCCCCTGAAGCTTATTGTCTGAAGATGGATAAAATGGCTCATTTTCATGAAAACAAACATCTCTCGACACAATGAGTTTTCTTGTTGTTGAATTGTAGCACTTATAACCCTTTTGTGTAGATGAATATCCAAGAAACATGCATTTGACAGCTCTCGGATCAAACTTATCTCTGTGTGAGGCTTGAACATGTACAAAACAGGTGCATCCAAAAATACGAAGATGAGAGATATCAATCCTTCTTCCCTTGAGAATTTCAAATGGTGACTTGAATTTTAAGACACTGCTAGGCAATCTATTGATTAGATATGCAGCAGTTTGGATGCCTTGAGACCAGAATCGTTTTGGAACATGAGCTTGAAGCATGAGAGCTCTTGCCTTTTCCAGCAGGCCTATTTTTATGTTCTGCAATACCGTTTTGCTGTGGTGTTCCTACACAGCTGGTTTGGTGAATAATTCCATGCTCACTAAGGTATTTAACCATGGTGTTGGATGTATATTCAGTGCCATTGTCTGAACTTCGAGTGCAAAGTTGTGCAGAAAAATGATTTATGACCAAGTTATGAAAATCTTGAAAACAATGGAAAACTTCACTCTTGAATTTTAACAAGTAAACAAATGTAGATCGAGTGAAATCGTCAATAAAAGTGATATAAAATCGATAATCATCAAAAGATTCAACAGAGGCAGGCCCCCATACATCAGAGTGAACAAGTTCAAATGGCTTGGTTGTTCTTGAGTGTGAGAGAGGAAAAGGAACTCTAGTCTGCCACTACTAGAAAAAAGGACATATATGCAACAAAGAAATTATAATTCGTCGCTTAGATATCAACCTATGCTACGAAACAACATTTCGTCGCATAAACTTAATCCTAAGCGACCCAACAATCTACCGTCGCATAAGTTACATCATAAGCAACGAAACTATTACTTAAGCGACTAATATATAACTTAAGAGACGACAAATATTTCTTCTCTTAAGTTATGTCTTCCGCAATGAATAAACGCCTTTCGTCTGAAATATGTTTACCTAAAGCGACAAAAATGTGGTTGCCGCATAACATATATCTAATGAGACGAACTTTTATTTCCAATACAACTAAAAATATGTCGTCGCCTTACACAAACTTAGGGGCGTAGGATCGCGTCTCTCGACTCGCCTTCGCATCACTCGAGAGGATAACTCGGCTCGCCTACCTGGCCTCGCCTCGCCCCAAAACTTTTTGAAAAACACTTACGCCACGAATAATTCATTTTCCGTCGCTTTAGAAAAACTTAAGCGACAAAAAATTTGGTCACTTAGGATCGCCTAACTCGCCTCGCCTCGCCCGCCTCCTCCTTGCCTCGCCAGCCTCCCTCCTCGCCTCGCCCCAAAATTTGTTTGATAAAACTTATGCGACGAAAAAATTAATGTCGTCACAAAAATGTTACCTGAAGCGAAGAATAATTATGTTGCCGCATAAGATATTTCTTATGAGATGAAATTTAATTACTAATACGACAAAAGGTTTGTCGCATAAGTGTTTTCGACTTTATAGCTCCTTCCTCACTGCCCAGATCTAAAACAGAAGAAACGCAACAGCTGGAATATATTTTCAATGTTAGTATCATCGAATTCGGACTTTTAAAGCTTTGTCTACCTCTGCTCATCAGGAAGCATTACTAGTTTATAGGTTGGTATAATCTCATTCTCTCTTCGTTTCACTATTCATGTTTCAAATAATGATGATTATAGCTTTGTTGATGATGTATTGAATTTTGGGTTACCAATTACATTTGCTGAAGTTATTTCTCCACCTAGACTATATATTTCCTCCTATTAAAAAAAAATGAAGACCATGTTTTCCGGTGAAGAATTCATGTGGTACCGCCGGTAGTATAAAATAATTATATATATATATAATTCTTTGCATATTCTTTGTGTTTAATTCTTGCATATTCTTTGTGTATAATTCTTTGCATATTCTTTGTGTATAATTCTTTGCATATTCTCTGTGTGTGTGTGTAAATAATGATGTTGTGTTTTTTTAGCGCGGTGAATGTAAGAGTGGTTAAATTCTTTCATTCACGTTTAACCTTAGAAATCCCTTTCGAGAATGATTTTGGTTTGGCAACAGACTAAAATGGTTCTTGAATTGTCCCATTTTTTGACAGTTTGGGAAAATAAGACTTTGTTATGTGATTTGCAGTTCTTTTGTTTTTTGGTTTCGATTGTGGGTATATATATTCTCTAGTTTGAGAATTAATAATCCGCCAAAAATACCTAACTTCAACAATTCTCAAACCTATCCAAAACTCCTCCAAAAATTCTAAAACTTATTCCATTAAACTCCTCACATTTTTCTCCACAAAAAACATTTTCACGACAGCCGGCGACCTCCGATGGTCACCAAAATTTGGCATCATCTTCCTCTCAACATCCTCTACAACATTCTTAACTACCACAAACTCCAATTCTAAGCCTAACCATGCCAATCGGACACAAACACACAATAAGCCCTAAAAATTTCACAAACCGATTTCTCCTTACCTAGCTCGAGATGGAGCGAGCCCTTTGGAGGGATTGAAGCACGGGAGGAGGGCTTCCTTTTGAGCTACGGCTCACCGGCTATGGCGGCCGGAGGAAGGAGTTCTGGTGAAAAGAAGCTTCGGGCAGCCGGAGCTTTCGGCGTCGATTCCTCCTTCACGGCGGTGCTAGGGAGACTGCCACCGGTCTAGAACGGCAGCTGGGTCAGAGACCGACCATTTGGGACCGGTACGGCGGGCTGGGGCGGCCGGACGGCGACGGTCGGGCGGCCGGAAGAATCGGCAGAAACGGGCTCGGGAACGGGAGCGAGAGAGAGAGAGAGAGAGAGAGAGAGAGAGAGAAAGAAAAAAAGAGAAACTGGGCTTGGCCCGATCCAGGTCCAAGTCCCCTATTAAACCCAAATCCAAAAATTCAACACCCCAAAATAATACCCCAATAAAATTACCTTTTACTAGCAAAAATTACCTTTTTTTTTCTGTCGTCAAAATTTTTTCCTTAGAATAATCCCACAAAATAATCGTCCCCTACACCTCTCTGGGGATCAATTATATTTTACGCTTAATGACGAATACGGTAAAATTCTTATTACCACTATGCCAGTAATAAAGGTAAAAACTATAGGTCGGGGCGTGACACCAACATTCGCGCCAAAGCAGAAACCCTAAGGGGTGGCGAGCTAAACATTCGCGCTAAGGCAGAATCCCAAAAGGGTGGCGAGGTGACTTCACATCAAAGCAGAGGCCCTAAGGGGTGGCGAGGTGGCTAATATTCAGAAGCCCTAAGCCCATGCGAGGCGAGATGACGTCACAGGCGAGGCAAGATCCATTCATGCAGAAGATGAAGCAAGTCGGGGAGTCCGCTGACAAGTGAACACACGGAGCCCGCTCACAAGCATACACGCGGAATCCGCTCACAGGCATACGCGCGGAGTCCGCTCACGGACATACACGCGGAGTCCGCTCACAGGCATATGCGCGGAGTCCGCTCACAGACATACACGCGGAGCCCGCTCACAGACATACACGCGGAGTCCGCTCACAAGTGTACACGCGGGGCCCGCTCACCGACATACGCTCGAAGTTCGCATGAAGGGGCAGTCCGCTTACAGGCGGAGATCACCTACGCCACTATCAAGGGCTATGGCCAAAACCATTCAAGCCTTTTTGTCACACTGCTGCATCACCCAATCTGGGTGACCAAGTCAAATCAACAGACACTCTACCAAATTGGGTGTCCACAAGAAATACAGTTAAATGATTCAAAATACATCTGTTAAACCAAAAGCCGGCATTAAGCCATAAAGCCTACAAACCTCTTATGAACTACAGTCGGTTTGATCCCACAAAGGGGTACGTAGGCAGTCTAGCAACCCACTAGATGCAACCACAATTCAAAACAGAATCCCTGACTCCACCAGTCAAATTCGTCCAGTCCAAATGACTTCGGCCAAATTCCTGAAGCACCAGAAAATCAGATTCATAACCAAATCTTTCGAACTACATTGGTTTGATCCCTTTACAAGGGTATGTAGGCAGTCTGGATTTAAATCTAGATGCAACCACCAACCCAAATAAATTCCCGGATCGCCTGAAGCCAGAATCTCGCTCTAAAGCTCAAATGCCTTCAGACACAAATCCAAACACATTTCCAAACACTACTCTCATCCTAAAGTCAAAGCCCCCAAACGAGTCATTCACTTGTTGGAACCCTTGAACTACGAGTGACTTGATCATCTCCAGGGTACGTAGGCAACCCATTCCCAAATGTGGGTGCAGTTACAAAAGTAAACAAACCTACAATGGTCTCTTGGTAAACGGAATCAAAAGGTGTTCCCTTGTAACAACGGATTGTAATTAAGAGACACATTCTGTCTTAAATGAGTTGAACCAGACATAATTAAAAACTCTATCTTAGTTAATAAGATAGGGTAAAATTGTGTTAGGTATATATTTATTTATAATTTTTGCCCAACAGACCCCAATGCCACATTGACCTATCAAACTCCCCAAGAAAGAGAAAAGAAATAGGTTCGCTTACTAATTTAGCTAAACAGGCATCATATGAACGATAACAAAAAAAGCCTGCAAGACCTAATGTAAGTTCGCTAGTTTGGCTTATCATCTTCACTTTATCCACCAATTAAAAAATTATGATTTACTTTGATGCATATCACACATACACCCAGAATCTTCCAATCTCTCTTCCACATTTTACAGATCAATCTCTCACAAGACAATAATCATGAAATAGGTGGTGGGAAAGGGTTCTAAACACCAGGGACTCACAAGACAATAATCTTGAAACAGGTGGTGGGAAGGGTTCTAAGCAGCTGCTACGAACATCAGGAAGCTACCTGAGAGACGACATTGTTCCTCCTCAGAGCGCGTTGGTTGCCATTGTAAATGGGAAAGCTTCAACAGCTGATGAGGTTGCCAATGCTCTAAAGCAAGTCACCAAAGTGCTGCTAGAATGTGATTATGTTATGTGACTTGAATGTGGTCCATGTATCTTTTGAGAAGAAATGAGATCATTATCAAGAAAAAAAAGGCGCAGAATGAAACACATCTAAATGGTCATATGTACAGATGTTAGCTTTTTAGATTACTGATTTGCAGGTGACAATATCCCATTCTACATGTCAAAAATTTGGCCAATTCGTTTATGTTCTTAACCAATCAAATGTAACCACAAACCAGAGAGAACTCCACAGTCAAAGAGATGCAAGTTTTAACAGGGTTCATCCCATAATGATCATAATCCACTAATGTCAAAAGAAGAACATAACAAAGTATTTTCTTAGAATCACTCACTCATTTCTTAGAATCTCATCAATATGGAAGTACCAAGAGGCTTGCATCCTAGAATGATACTCCTACACAAGCCCACAATACCCAACTGTCAAGCTTATGGCCTCCATTCGTTATAATTCAGAGTTTTCCCATGAGAAACACAAAGAGAGGTCACAAATGAGGTGTGTCAGAAGTAGGTCATAGAGTCAGCGGATAAGGAACTCGGTTTGCACCTAGTGCACTTCAGTTGTGCAACTTAAGACAAGTTTGCGCCTATATCATGCATTCAGCCAAGTTACCCATGTCACTCCAATAACACTTAAGACAAGGTAGCATATATAAAGATCAAAATATAGAATTCTGTAACCAAACAAAATGTGTGCGTGCAAATATTTATCCAACAAAGTATCAGATATCACAGTTTCACTAATCACAAGCAATCAGTGAATAAAATCCAAGCTCTTTTACCTTTGAGCTGCATCTCCATCCATTCCAGCGGTAGTCGGATAGATGAAGAGGATGCTAGCAGGTTCAGATATCAGAATCCATTACAGATCCTATTTATGAAGCCAGTTGCGTCATGTTCTTCCACTTCAATTTACTATCAAGTACTAAAATACTGTCTCCGAGTGTAATCATCTTTCAATCTTCAGTTTTGAGTAAAATGTAGCCCACTAAACATCACTTTCTCAAAGTTTATGAGATGCACAGTTACGGAAGCAGGATGGTAGAATTGATTCAAAGAGTGGAAGCCAACCATCTTTACAGCCAATGTCTGCAACTTGGGAAGCTCTTTAAGCAATCGAGCCTTGGTCCGGTGCATCTCGGCATTGAGATCAACTGCAGATGCCCAACTTTTTTCTTTTGAAGCAAGCGCCCACTTTCTGCAGATCAAAATTACTCAAATTTTAGTCTCAATTTGGAAAAGTAGGACCAAATCATAACTAAAAACTAGTCAATTTCAAAGAGATTTGAAATTCTGAAGTCTCAAAGAGACTGAGAAATTAGTCAAATTCATCACTCCGAAACACATAGTTTGAATATGAAAAACTGAGAAAGAGACTGACCCTGACAAGCAGCTTCAGACCCTCGCGTATACCTGATTTTCTAACCAAAGTGACTTCCAAGGGAAGCCGGGGTGGAGATATTTAGATGAAGAGGACAATGGAAAATACCATGACACCATTTTCACATAACCAGACGGTGATTTATTTACACTTACGGCCAACTAATGGGACGGCTCAGTGGCTTGAGTCTGTAAACAAGGCAACGCCATGTACATCGGCCTGCTTTGGTGGTATGTAGCCCACTCCTCCATGTATATCCTTTCAATTTTGGGTACTTGAAGGCTTTCAAATATGTCGTTTTAGTATTGTTGGAGTAGTTGGAACCAAAATGGCTCAGGTAAGCAGAAGGAACCGATTACCCTTTCAAAGTTCAGAATCATCCCTCAGAATCAATTTAGCAGCTCCACCAACAGTCATAGCAGTAGGAATGCTGAGAATTCAATCCACCATTGAAGTTGGCAGCACTAGAGCAACATCTTACCATCTCAGCAATTGGCATTTCAAAAGCCTGGAAATTTGAAGGCCAAATTCAGAAGCCAAACCATGCAGAGCATGCATTACCAAAATCTCGGAATAAACCATCGTCATCAAACCAACCCCAAAATGTATACTATTCCAACTGCCACAATCTCCTTGAACCTTCTACAGCTTGCCTTAGCAAGCATCTATTATTAGTCTGTGTCAAATGCTAGATTGAAGTTGTTTCTCCATAAATGCTAGGATCATATTTCTCGTAATTCATCAACTGCATGCTCAATCACAACTGACAAAATCTAAAGTCAAATTTCCAGACTTTTTCTGTGCCAAATATTCAAAAGCACGGAGCTTATAAAGTGGGCTAACCACTTGATTGTATGTGTGTCTCTAAAATGGACCATGGATAGTAAAAAATTCAGAAATGAGCATGTACTACAAGAGAAGCACCGTGAGTACTTGTACCTCTGTTTTTCTATATCCGTCAGAGGCTCAGAGCTATAGAAACCGGCACTTACTGAATGAGAAGCATCAGAGGATATGTAGCTCTGTTCCTATATTTATATGGGTAGGGCTATTCTGCAACTACTTACAGCAAATGGATGAACATCCAAGAATGCCAACTCAAGTAACTTATATTATAATATGTCTTGGATTAGTTATCAACTCTTAAGCTTAGATCCAAGACTTCAAAGACTAAGATTTGGAACAATTTTGAAAATGAGTTACATTAGTTCATACCGCTCCATTATTGACCACCAGTAATTGGAACAATTACAAAATGATAATGTTACCTACACGAAAAGCTACTTCTAATAATGGATGATCAATTTAAACAATAAAATCCAGCACATATGTGAAGAGGAGCTGTGAAAATTTATTAATTTCAACTTTTATATTTCAGTTTCAGTTTGAAATGTAAAATTTACCAATACCATTTTGACCTGATCTAGGACGTCTGGACATAATTTATCAAAGTATGAACCAATTCAAACAACATATACACATCTTATTAGATAAAGTAAATATACTGTTAATATGACCTAAAGAAATGGAATTTATATGCGGCTCTTTGCCACCATCTACTATCAACCAAATTTCTATGTCTTTCCAAACCTTTAGGACGAGGATAGACCTGTAAATGGATAACTGAAAGCTAAAAGACCATTCAAAGAAAAGGACAGTTCAAACAACCTAAAAGAAAATTAATAACAACTAATCTGAATCATTTGAAGAATGCTATGCAATCATAGGGATTCTCCAAATAGAAGTACAAAGCTCCATATATGCATCATATTGTTATTACCTGATTGGCTGAATCGCTGGTTCTTTCTTCTCTCCTCCTTTTCATAATCTGATAGGTATCCGTACCATTTCTTCTTTTATCAACTACCATAGTCTCTTAACAAAAATGGTGGAGGTAACACTCATCCTTCAAGAGCAAAAAAGTCGTCATCATTCAACAACTCAGATGAACCATCGTCATGTACCCCTAAGAGAAACTTCTATTTGCTCAATCCTCTTAGCCAGATCATGCTTCCCACAATTCTTCAATCCATCGGTAACAAAATCAAAGCACCGAGAAATCGGCACCAACCCCACCTCAGTCATCTCTATCAAGTAATTTGCAGCCTCAACAAACCGGCCTCCACGTCCGGCCATGGTTATCAACATGGTGTACACCGGCCGATTTGGTGGATGCCCCTTGATCTTCATCTCACTAAAGAAACAAAATGCATCATCAAACTGACCCTTCCTACACATGCCCTTAACAATAGGGGCATACAAGCTCGGAAACGGCCTGTGCCCGTCCTCAATGGAATTATGCAACAGCCTAAACGCATCATCCATCCTCCCAATCTTCGAAACAGCCGGAATCAACACTTTATAAGTATTAATATCAGGACAAAGCCCCAATCCAGTAGCCTCCCAATAAAGAGCAATGCAGAACTCGACCTCCCCACTCTTACAAATCGCCTCCAACAATGCATTAAAAGTGGAAACCTCAGGCACACAATTCTCCTTCACCATTTTTCTAACCATATCTTTGGCACCCTCGATATAACCTGCATTGAGCAGCCCCTCCACCAGAAGATCACGCCCTCGAACCGGAGGATTAAACCCTTTCTCACTCATCTCCTCCAAGAACAGCTGCGCTTCTTTCATCTTCCCATTCGAACACCACGCGTTGACTAAAATTGAATACGTCATCTTATTCGGAACCATTCCTTTTCTAATCAGCCGCCTCACCAAGGCGTAAGCGCCGTGGAAGAGCTTGGTTTCGCAGAGAGAGAAGAGCAGGGCGTTGTAGACATGGACGGACTGGAGGCAGTTGAAGGTGTTGGGAGCTCGGTTGAAGAGCTCGACGGCCTGGTCGATGAGGGCGTGCTTGCCGTATTCTTGGATGATGAAGCAGAGGGTGGACTCGGAGAGGGTCAGGGCGTGGTGGGTTTTCATGGAGTCGAGTATTTTCCACATGGACTCGTATTTTTTGGAGCGGGCGAGAGTCTTGACGAGCTCTTCGGATTCGAGGGAGGTGGGGTGGTAGGAGGGGTGGTGGGTGCGTGCCCAGTTGAAGAAGCGGAGGGACTCGGTAGGGGAGGAGGAGGAGGCGCGGAGGACGCGGAAGACGAGGTCGGAGTCGATAGGGATGCGGAGCTTGTTGAGGGTGCGCTCCATGAAGTGGTCGCGGCGGACGATGTTGGTGATGTGGTGGATGGCGGAGAAGTAGTCGTCTTTGGTGGTGGTGGTGAGGTGGCGGAGGAGGAGGAGGTGGAGGGGTTTGGGGTTCTGATGGAGGAAGGACCTGAGCATTTTGGTGTCGTTGTTTAGTTGCAACCTCAGTTCAAGGATTCAAGGCATGAACATTCGCACACAAGACAAACATAGTCATAGAGCAATGTATACAGCTCTGGCATTCTAAACAGGCAAAATATATAAAGAAGCCACAAAAAATTTAAATTATGGAAAATCAAAATTAAAAGCAGAAGAAACTGAAAGAGGTAGACTGTGGCTCCAGCTTGCAATAGCAGTAGAATGTCCTAGATTTGCAACCGTATCGGCAAGTCCAACTGTGTTTTTTTTTTTAACAAAGGAACCTCAATTCTTTATATTAATAGAAATGTCAGAAAATAACATGAACACGATTCGTCCCGCGAGGACCGCGTAAGAAGGTAACCATGCAAAATTATCTAACAAATCTAGACAAACGACAATTTCTATATTGCAAACCATAAAATGAAAACCAGAGAACCTGTAACCGTAACCTGTTAGGAATGTGCTAACTTATTCTAAAAGCCGGAACCACCTTACGCAGAAGGGGTCACCCCGGACATTGACGCAATCACATAAGCCTCACCAGAAGATGTGTCTACCTCCACAGCTTCATCAGTACCCACCTCCACAGAATCAGAGCCAGAATTGGGTGAATTGAAGTAGCCAGATATGTTGAATCTGTTTCTAGCCAATGTTGAATCTGTCTCTAACCAGATATGTGTCCAACTACGAGCCCAAGCTACTCGAAGAGCTTCAATTACTGTCAATACTTATGCTTCAATTGCACTAGACACATCAACTCTATTAGCAAAAGCCCCTTTGAACAAAGCGTCTGAATCCCTAAACACACCCCCAAAACCTGCTCTTTCATCACTAAAAGAACCATCAGTGTTCACCTTCAACCAACCAACAAAATGAGGCTGCCAACAAACTCGAATAAACTTTGGAGCTTTTAACCTTAAAGGTGACAAGCCAAGAATATTGAAGATAGGCAAAGAAGCTGACGGATGAGGATGCGCTAAAAATTTTAGCGATGATGATTCCTTAAGAGTAAGAAAGAAAAGGTGCTTGAAATCATTTAGAAAAAAAGAACCTAAATCATACTTTAATTTATTCCTCTCACTCCACAGACACCAAATTGCATTGCAGAAGACAAAAGACCAAAGTTTGCGTGTGGTTGCAGACAATGAGTGTAACCAAATCCTCGCTAATATATCTTGTAATGAGGATGGAGAAGGGCAGTTTAAACGGAAAACATGAAATAGAAAATCCCAGAAACAATGTATCTCTCTACACTCAAAGAAGAGATGCATGGTAGTCTCAATGTCAACGACAATATTCACATCTGGAACTTAGATGAAACCCACGGCGCTGCAAAGCTTGATCAGAAAGGCCTCTCCGAGTGATGATACTTTTCCTGGGCTGAACTGCCTTACGCCTGATATAATTACACCACCCTAGAGGAGCACTAAGAGCAGTCGTAAACAGAGGACTTGGCAGGGAGCGTCCCGGAACGAGATGATGACCAGATAGGCTGATCAGGCACGCTGCTAATGTCTTTATCAATTATTTGAACAAATGAAATTGGTCTCTTATCATACAAGGTCAGATTTATTTATAATATTGTAGTTTTGCTAGTATCACCTTCACTTTTACATAATTAAATATTCATGATGAGTTCCTTTTATAGAAAGCTTACATTATCTCATTTTTATGATCGACACGTCATATCTAATATACATAAAACACATGTATTTTTATCACATATGTGATAAGAGCTTGCATCAATCAAAGAAAAATTCTCAATAGGAGGAGTATTAAAAATTAGTTACCTAAGACATATGTGTATTACACTCTTTTTCTCCTAGCCTTCAACCAGGGATTTTTTTTTTCTCATATGGTTTTTAAGACCTTGCAAGGTATTTAATGATCAGGCAACAATAAGCGCGTCTAACACTATATCATTCAATGATAGACATTCAAGAAGAAGTGTTGTAAATATTATGATTATGTAGATATCCACGTAAATACTTATTATTTATGTCTTTATGATGTAAACTTTACTCTTATATAAAAGGTCTAATAATAATAAATGATACATTTTTTCCTCATCCTGCATTTTGTCTCTCTCTATTGTCTCTCTCTTATTCCTTAGTTTTGACAGATTAAAGCTCTAATAGTGTGCATTATAAATTAAAGACTTTGGTAAAGAAGCACTTTTTTGTGAAGTTGGTAATTCTTAAAATTGAAATGCCGATTCATGTAGAAGTTATTAAATATCAAAGATTATGGTAATTGATAGCCTTATTTTAAACTAGACATTTTGATTTTGAAGTTAGTAACTTGATAAGGCCTATTACCGAGACCATATCACGGTCATTAATTAAACTTACATGGCCATAATATTTTAACATCTAGTATAGCATTACTTGAGGATTTAGTATGTATCGTGACAAATAATGAAACTTAAGTTGACTTAATTTTCTCCACAAATTCCTCAATGTTCCTATCAGAGCTTCCGCCATCATCCGCTGCCTCTCTAGCCAATTCCTTCCAAACTAGTGCAGCTTTTCTAAACTCCATCCCTGTGTCTTTGTCCATGACTTGCCTAATACATGCACTTATTTCTTCTTTCAGCACAGAGCCCTCGTTGACCTTTACCTTAACTCCTACCTTCCACACATCCTTAACATATTTAGCAACAGTTGGATGATCGGCCCGATGCGGCATTCCCACCATTGGTACCCCCAAGCTCAACGCTTCAAGAGCCGAATTCCATCCACAGTGAGTAAGAAAGCATCCCACAGCCTTGTGAGATAAAACTTGTAACTCTTTGCACCAAGTCACCACTAGACCCTTCTCCGCTATCTGGTTTTCAAAATTTGTGGGAAGCTTTCACTTTTCTGATTCTCTGACTACCCATAAGAAGTTGTGGTAGCTATTACATAGACCCCACGCTAGTTCTTCAAATTGCTCTTTAGTTTTTTTTTTTTTTGACAAGCTGAATAATTCAATAAGGAGGCAAAAAGCCCAAAAGACAAAGCACAACTCAAAAGAAGCAAATGATCTCCAGCACAAACCAAACAGTGACAGTGAGAGGAGATAACAAAGCTAAAAAAAGAAGGAAACACAGTGCTTCCTCTAGTTTACATCATCATGAGGGCATGGAAGCCCGTCATTTCTCAACACCATAGTGAGAGACGGTGGGGGAGTCTCCGACCAGATGTAGAGGCCCAACGCCTGTTTTCCTAGCTGTGATGCTGTGTGGGCAGCATAATTAGCTTCTCGCGGTATCCACCTCTAGTGAACCTGATCAAAAAACCTGCTCTTCCATTTGATTTCTTCTAGAATCAGGTTAGTTCTCCAATTATTGCATGTGGCCATATAATTTAAATCTGAGATGACTGATTGTGAATCAGATTGAACTTGGACCGCTTTCAGGTTCATATCAACGGCGAGATTGACACCGGCAAGAATGGCTAGCGCTTCCATAACCTCTACAGAGGTAGCGCTGACCGAGGTAGCAAGACCACCCATAAACAACCCCAGGTGGTTTCTAATCACCACACCTTTGCCCCCCAATCCAGAAATATCCCAACTTCCATCACAATTGATAGCAATCATGTCCATTGGAGGAGGAATCCAGTTCAAAACTTGTTCAGACATAGGAGATTCAGCAGTAGGATTTGTCGATGCCATGAACTCGGAAGCCGCCTCCCAACCAAGCTGAATAACAATGGTCAGAGAAATAAGGATGTGTTGGTATACAAACCGGCAGCGAGCCTTCCAGATCGACCAAGTGAAGAAACATACCAAGGTAAGAACCCATTGACGAACCTTCTTACTATTGAATTTCTTAATCACCTGTAATAACCAAGTATCGAGTGTAGTGTATGAATGTTTGTCAATCTTCAATCCAAGAGGGGAACCGAATCATACAAGTTCAACCCATGGACACATAAAGATTGCATGCTCAATAGACTCCTCAAAAACACCACACACAGGGCACAACAAAGATTTGATGATCTTTCTCCGATAAAGAGTAAGATAAGTAGGAGTAGATGCATTCAAGGCTTTCCAAAAGAAATGCCTGATCTTTGGGTACATAGGCAGTTTCCATATTAACTTCCAGTATCTAGTATCAATGGTGTGGGAAGACCCATATTTACTGATAGGAGCAGTTGACTGCATATGGTGGTACCAATGATAAGCCGAGTTGACAGTAAAAGTACCATGCTTAGTTAAAGGCCAAATTCGACGGTCAGGGTCCTCCCTCCTACCAATAGGAATGGATAGAATACGATTCAAGTCTGCTTGCTGGATTAGATGACTTATGTTTCCTAGATGCCAAGATCGAGTATCCCAATCAATAATCTCTTCAACCATGATAGGAGCATGACTCGGAATAAGTCCAGTAGTATGAATTGGGCGAACCAGATCATTTATGTCAATCGGCGGGAGCCAACAGTCAGTCCATATGTTAACCATAGCTTCCGAAACAATCTGCCAGTAGTTATTCTTTGTGATAAAATCTCTAGCTTCAAGTAGGCTCGACCATCCCAAAGAGGCCCTATAACCCTTTTTTGCCACTGCAAAGCAACAATTAGGATAATATCTCCCTTTTAAGACCCTAGCCCATAAAGAGTTCGGATCATTGGTTAGTCTCCAAGCTTGCTTAGCAATCAATGCTAGATTAAACTCATGCAAGTCCCTGAATCCCATTCCTCCTTTCTCTTTAGGTAAACCCAGAAATTGCCAACTTTTCCAGTGGATGTTGTTCCCAGTCTCATTAGACCCCCACCAAAAATTCCCCAATGCAGCATTTAAATCATCACAGATACCTTTAGGAAATCTGAAATATGACATGGGAAAAGAAGGGATAGCAAGAGCCATAGACTTGATAAGTACCTCCTTGCCAGCTTGAGTCAAAACCTTTTCTTTCCACCCATCCATCTTGTTTGCCACCTTCTCTTTGATGTATGCCAAAGCCCCATTTTTTGACCTTCCCCAAAAAGTTAGGAGCCCCAGATATACTCCCGGTTGGTCAGTGCAAGTAATACCCAACAACAAACTCAAAGATGCTTTATCTGATCAGAGGTATTAGGAGTAAAATAAATACTCGATTTTTCAAGACTAATAAGTTGACCTGAAGCCGAACAATACTCTTTGAAAATCAAAGATATCTTGGAACAGTTGAGGAGGGTGGCCTTCATGAAAAATAGTGAATCATCAGCAAAAAACAGGTGAGACAACCTTACAAGCAAGTCTCACACCAAGTAAACTCCTCTCAACAACAGCCTTGGTAATACGAAGAGAAAGAACCTCACTAACCAAAAGGAATAAGTAAGGGGAGAGAGGGTCTCCTTACCTCAATCCTCTACTCGAACAGAAAGAACTCCCAGGACAGCCATTAAGAACGATAAAGAAAGACACTGTAGTCACACACGCCATAATTAGGTTCACCCAACCATTTGCAAAACCAAACCGACGAAGGGTAGCTTCAAGAAAATCCCACTCAACCCTATCATAAGCTTTATTCATGTCAAGCTTTAAACCGAACTCATGGTTCTCCCCATCCTTCTTCAACCTGAGATAGTGGAAAGCCTCATGGGCTAGCATAATATTATCCTGGATGAGACGATCCGGGACAAAGGCATTTTGGTTGGGAGATATAATACTGGAAAGGATAGGTATAAGTTGATTGGCTAGGAGTTTGGACAAGATTTTATAGGAATTGTTGCAAAGGCTGATTGGTCTGAAGTGGGAAGTTCTTTCAAGGTTTGGGATTTTTGGGATTAAAACAATATGTGTTTGGTTAATGCTCCTAAGACTCGCCTTCCCAGCCAGGAAATCAGAGGAAGTAGTCCTTATGATCTCATTAACAATTCCCCAATACTTATGATAGAAGAGGCCTAGAAATTTGTCTGACCCTGGAGCTTTCAACGCACCCAACTGAAAAGCTGCATCTCTAACTTCATCATAAGTGAAAGGCTCGCTGAGATCATCATTCATCTCATCAGTAATAACAGGGGCAACTCCCCTCAAAGCATCCCCCCAATCCCTCAAACCACTACTGGTAAAAGTCTGTTGGAATTGATTCTCAAACTCCAATCTAATAAATTTCTCCCCAACAATCCACTGATCAGAATCATTCTGAATCTTAAGAATCCTGTTCCTTTTTCTCCGATGAAGAGTAGATAAGTGAAAAAAACGGGTATTGGAATCACCCGCCGAGAGCCAACAAATTCTAGATCTTTGATGCCAATATTTCTCCTCCCTCAGCCAAAGAGTACCCAACTGGTTAGTGAGATCCAATTGGGTAGAGGAAGAACCATATGGATCAGTACCTTGTAATTCTTCAAGTCGAAAGAGACACTCTTTGATCTCATGTTTGTTACAAATTGGGAAACTTTCTTTACTCCATAAACGAAGTTTTTTTTGACATGAGGAGAGATTTACTTTCCATTAAACAAGGCTAGTCAAGTAAGCCTGTGGCTTCCATCATTCTTCAATAATCCGTTTGAACTCACTCTCATCAGCCCAACCCGCTTCAAACCGAAAAATGTGACCTCTCTTATCACAAGGAAGTTCCGTAGATAGAAGTAATGGATTATGGTCAGACCCAACCCTCGCCAAATGAGTAAGGTGGGTATTGGGCCAATGCATAATCCAACATTCAGTTAAAAGACTACGATCCAACCTCTCCTGGAGAACCACCATTACATCTTCTTTACGAGCCCATGTGAAACTCGATCCCTTGTACCCAATATCAAGCAATGAATTGGAAGAAATAAAATTTCTTAAGTAATTTCTGCAACCAGGTAACCAACAAGATCCCCCTTCCCTCTCAAATGAGTTAGTAATCTCATTTAGATCACCAATAATTAGCCAAGGAATGCTAAAATTGTGATTAGAATTGTACCACTTTTCCCAAAATACAGCCTTGTCCTCACCATAGGGTGGGCCGTACATCCAAGTAACTCGAAAGGGAGTAGCTGATCCAGGGTAAGTAATCAAAGTATCAATGAAAAATTTTGAGTAATCAACTACCTCAACCTTGTAGTTTGGTCTACACCACATACTCAAACCGCCAGCTGTGTTTATAGGAGGAACATGGTAGCCTTTGCTGAAACTTAGTTGCCTACGCACCTTATTCACATAATTATCATTCTTGTGAGTTTCCGAGAGAAAAACAAAACTCATATCATGGGAGCGGGTTATCTCCCTTAGTGTTTGGACTGTCAAGGACTTCCCTAAACCTTGACAGTTCTAAGAGATGAAGTTGACCAGACCAGCCGCATCGACCATGAGGGTGGGTAAAATCCCCCATACATGTCCCTTTAGAACTCTCTCTATCATTGACCAGACCAGCACCATCGACTGCTTGAGAGATTGTCACCAATTCAGTTTCCAATTGTTATTCACCGCAAACAAGAGTAGATCTCCCCCTATCGCGACCCCTCCGTCCACGACCCCGTCCTCGCCCCACAGAAGAGGAGAGGCGAAGGCCCATTCACAGGCTTTGGGCGTTTGGAATTTCTCTTGATTTCCTCTACCGCCTCCATAGTCTTCTTGGGTTTCCTCTTTCTTTTTGTAGACCCGCTTTCAGGAACCACAAGTATCTCTTCTTTTTCAATCAAAGTTGGTTGATCAATCTCAAGTAGTCGCACAATAGTGGGCTTTGAGCATCCACCAACAAACCCATCATAATCATCCACAATGATGGGGACCGAAAAAAGGGGATTAGCCTTATAATAATCTGCCTTATTTTTGAAAACCCATGGTGGTATACACTCTGGGTCAGTCCATTGGCCATCATGCAAGCTCAGCCCACCCAATGCCCTAGTCACACTCCCATTTCGAAATAGTGCACCATGTGCATCCGGATCCCAATAGTGAGGCCCGCCAAGTGGGTTGCATGAAAGCTATGATCATATTGGTGATATGGTCTTCTCCTTTATAGGAGGCACCCTGTCAGAAATCCCATCCCACACAGAAGTTGAGCCGTGAGCCCGATGTGACTCCTCCATTGAACCCTGCCATCCAGCACCCTGCCCTTCAATACACCATGGTTGCCTTGTGGATATAGGAGGTACCCTGTCAGAAATCTCATCCCACACAGAAGTTGATCCATGAGCCCGATGTGACTCCTCCATTGTACCCTGCCAACCAGCACCCTGCCCTTCAATACCCTGATCCTTTTTCAAATTCCGACCAAAGTTTCCGGTTGTTGAGGCATAAGGAAACTCTGGTGAAAAATTAGACTGGGTATAAACTGGTCGCTGTGGAGGCTTCGCAATAAGATGATGGTCATACTTCACCCCATCTCTATCAGTTTTGCATTAATATGGTATCTACAGGCAGAGATCATATGGCCTAACCTGCCACACTTGAAACAGAAATTCTTCAAACCTTCATATTCTATCTGACTTTTGACATGGACATACCTGGTCGAGGTAGCTGAATGAAGGTAGCTAATGGATTCCTAGTATCAAAATCCACTCGGGTCCGTAAATACCCCTTGTTGCCTGTAACGACAGGGTCCTCCACCTCCATCACAGATCCAAGAATACACCCAAGCTTCCTTCCGTTGCTCTTGTTAATTTGATTCCAAGGAACCCCATGACCTTGTATCCAATATGTAGCCCGGTGCGTAATAATCTCATCGATAGACTGATATCTGGGCCAGTGTTTAATTGTGAAGCACAACCCCTTTGCACTCCACGGACTATCGTTCAGTAACTTACTGGCAAGCTTCTCTGATCCAACTGAGAGGCAGTAAGTGTTCATCTTGACCCTCACAATCCGTATCTGTCCAAATGCTTTCCACATTCCCATGAGCGCTGCCTTGACACCCTCGAGACCAGGTTCCTCATCAGCGATTAGTATACCTAAAAGACTAATGTCGTCTTTAAAATCAGCAGATTCTATATTATCTTCGAAGCAGACAGTCTTGGCTTCAATAATACCATTATCCTCAAACACGATCTCATCCCGAACAGAAGAGGAGGAGTCAATGAGGAATCACCACTAGAGAACAAATGTGATATAGAGACAAGCTCTAACAGGCCCTACAAGAGGGATAAAAACTCAATATGAGTAGAAATATGTCATTGCGTATGGAGTATAAACAGATCTCAAACCTCACTCTCTACCTGTTCTCAACTCTGCCCAAACAACTCAATAAGCTAATCAAAGTTTGGGGGAGGATGAGGTTAGAGGAAGCTAAAATTGCTCTTTAGTTAATTGGCTAAACTTCCAAATGATGCATAAACGACTGAACCTGTTTCCTTCGAGTCTAGCCACTTCATGCAAGTCTCCACATTAGGCTCAAAAAGGTTAAAGCCATAGTTTGTGTCATCCTCCAACCTTTTGTCCAAAAACATTGATGGAATTGTAGGTCCTATAGCTTTAATCGGGAAGTTCTGGTTTGTCATCCATTCGAGTACCTGTTATATAATGACAAAAATATTTATATAAAATCGATATGTATTTGTCATAATAAAAAATAAAAATTACAAAACATATGCATGCATGTCTCCATGTTTGACATCATTGTTTTGAAGTGTGTGTTGTAGGATAAGAAGTAAGACTTATGACTATAATGGGAGGGTCAAATTTTATTCACTAATAAATTTTTCTACTCATTTTCGATCATCCACGCACTCATCATATGTCAAGGACAAAATAACATTTTTTAATATTATTAAAGAAAGTTATAAAACAATCTTTCTTTAATTTCTTGTCCTACAATTTTCATGCAGGCATGTTGAATAAAGCGATAAACCTACGTAATAAATCTGGTGTGGAATTACCTCAAGTTCCAGTTTTTCGAAAGTGCTATGAAAGATCCATTTCACTTCGCTCAAATTTGAGAATTGGTTCATGGCAAGTTTAATGAAAAATTTATCTGTATCAGAATCCGTACTGGAAAGAAAAGATGGTAAATCTTCACGTTGTAGTGGTGGGAGGGAAGGCAATTTTTTCGTCGGCTCTTCTAAAGGAAGCTTCATTATCCCTTTGTGATACTGGTAACATATGGTCTTAACTGACGCTGGAGTTGTATAAAATGGACCTGCATATATGCCATTCTCTCGCGCTATGTTCAAATCCCAAGGCATGTTGTAGTGGTAAACCATGAACTTGAGCGGGTATTTCTCATTTGTCTCACTATTCTTGATCTTCTTGATCAGCTCATTTAGAGATTTCTGAACTTCAATTTGACACCGATCATGAGATTTCTCCATAGATTCTGACATCCATTGAACTTGTTCGGAGCCATCTGAGATAAGTTCGATGTTCATGTTACGTCCGAAAGAGCATGGTTTCATGGTTTTGGTAGCAGGGGTGGTTGAGACCATTGTAACAAGTTGACCCTTGGCAGCTAGGCGCTTTGAGAATTGAAGCATTGGGTTCATATGACCTTGAATTGGCCAAAAGAATACAAGGATGTGACTTTGTTTACCACAAATTTTTTCTGGCATTTCTGTAATGCAGTAAATATAGCTTGTTGTTTATCTAGTTCTCAGAATACATAGGAAGCAATTGCAAAAAATGAACTATTTGAAATGAGGGAGATGGTCTTTGCATGTGTTATATACATGGGACGTCGACCCCAAATGTGAAGTTCTTATTTGTAGATTGATCTTGGCCGAATGTTATAATTAGAAGATGTTTGACTGTTTCCTCTAACAATTTATGTCAATTTTACTTGTGTTCCTTATTTGCTTATGTGTCTTTGGCTGTTAACCATAACAGTAAATAGGTTCTACAAACTGAACGGTGGAGATGTGGAAATATGATCGAAAAGTGAATCAAATAAGAAGCTCCACATTTTAATTTCCCTTCATTCTGAATATGAACTGTGTGTGTGTCTATATATATATATATATATATATATATATATATATATATATATATATAGACACACACACACACACGAAAACGATAAAGAGTGCACGTGCGCACTCTCCTTGAAGTGCGTACGTCTCTCCGTTCGTCATCATTCGGCGCCGACAACGGCGCGCCTCCACCCTAGAAGACTTCAGCAGCGTCCCAACCACTTTCTCTCCCCAACGAGTCCGTTCTTTTCCAGTTTTCCGACGAGATCACCCAAAACTTCAAATAAAGTCAATCTCACCGGAAACTGAAATTCGGCTAACTTGCCGAGGAGGGAAAGTGATCGGGGACGTTACTGGAGTCCACTAGGGTGGAGGCGCGTTGTCGTCGGCGCCGGACAGTGGCGAACGAAGGGATGTGCGCCGGCCTGTATATATATATATACACACACACACACACATATACAAGACCCTTCCAATGAGGGATCCCTATTTTTTGTCATTTTTAAGGATAGACCCACATAATTAGATCTTTTTTTAATGAGCTAGGATGGTTAAGATTAAAATAGAAAACTTAACATTTATGTCAAACCTACACTGTTCAAGATTATTAAAAATAAATCAAATATATATAGGCCTTTTCAGATACGGAGGTCCGTATTTATTCAAAAGGTATGGATTTCTTTAATTGACATACTTTTCGATCATATTTTCTCATCTCAACCATTCATCTTTTAGGTATATATAAGTAGATCATTTCTACAAAATTTTAGCCAAATTGATAATCATTAAGGTATTCAAAACTGTGAATTACACGAACAGTTCATGTTGATCAAATTTGGTTCGTTCATTGTAATCATATAGTTTGATACCTTAACGATTATCAATTTGTCTAAAAATTTGTAGAGATTATCTAGTTATATATACCTCAATGTGAATGGTTAAGATAAGAAAATATGATCTAAAAGTGGGTCAATTAAGAAAATCCGTAAATTTTGAATAAATATGGATATTTGGACCTGATAATATCTGTGTGTGTGTATACAGTGTCAAGACCCGCCCCGAATTTCACCCCGAAACCCGAGATGAGTCCTGCGGGGACCACCTCTAAGGAAAATTTACCGAAGACTCGGCAAACCTCCCTCGAAAATGGACAACCCTAACTTATAAGAATTTAAGAACCACCTTTTTATTCTAAAAATAAATCCTCCGCTACAACCCAAAAGTAGGCAGAATAAAAATTACACAGAAGAATTCCAAAAGTATTCAGAGCTACTAAAAATAAAATAAGATACAGCGAAAGCTAACAAACCCCTAGTAGATTAAACAGGTAACCTACTGGCAAAATGTAGCGGATAGATGGGTGACTATGCCTCGACGTCTCATGCTAGACCTCACGCGAACTCTGCAGACTAATCATTTTTAAAAAACGAAGAGCCTAGGGAAAAATATTCACATGTCAGAGTAAGTGGACAAAACGATTCCGACAACAAATAAATATTTCCCCAAAAATGCTTTCAGTGAAGAAATAAGAATGGTAAGAGTATTACTTGAAATCTAGTGATATAAGTTGCACAAAACGGAGCGGAGATTCGTCGATCTAAACTTCTATTGGTGCAAGTGATAGAAGTAATGTAGTAGCACTGTAGCACATGGTTTTTCAATCTAGCTCTGTCGGTGCAAGTGAGGTATTTACTTGTTTAGAGGTTGGGATAGATTCTTATAGAGTCGAGGGTTTTGATTTAACTAATCTCTCTCTGCAGTTTAATCAAAATCATTCATCGATCAATCATAAATCTCTAGATCTGGCTCTTGGGTTGACGAACGACGTCAGTGCTAACTTGCTGCGGTCGACCATGGAGATTCTTGTTCTACTGTTATATAGAGAAAATCAGTCAAGTGTTTTTAAATTTCCCGTCTAAGAATTAAAAAAAAAAAATTGAAGTCGAAACTTGGAATTGGCTTCACTTATATATCTAAATGGGGCTTTATGTGAAACTTCCAGCGAGTGTCAAACATATTTGATACCTGCAATCCAGTTCTATATGTCCTTTCAAAATAATAATGATTAATCAATTACATAGGAGGATAAGTAACTTTTATTAACGATCACAATCATTACATACAGTGCCAAATTACCTTACAATATTCAGATTAATAGAACTTTTGCCACAAATTCTTCGATGTTCTTATCAGAGCTTCCCCCTTCATCCACAGCCTCCTTAGCCAATTCCTTCCAAATCAATGAGGCCTTTCTAAACTTCATCCCCTTTTCCTTGTCCATCACCTCCTTAATGCACGCAGCTATTTCTTCTTTTGTTGCAAGACCAGATTTCTTATTCACATTAACCCTAACTCCGACCTTCCACACATCCTCCACAAACTTCGCATTCGTCGGTTGATCAGCCCAGTGTGGCAACACCACCATCGGTACCCCCAAGCTCAACGCTTCGAGAGTCGAATTCCATCCGCAGTGAGTAAGAAAACACCCCACTGCCTTGTGAGCCAAGACTTGTAGCTGTGCGCACCAACTCACCACGAGACCCTTCCCTGATATCTCCTCTACAAAATTCTCAGGGAGTTTATCTTGTTCTGATTCTCGGACTACCCACAGGAAGTTGAAACTGCTATTTCTTAGACCGCATGCGAGTTCCTCAGTTTGCTGTATGCTTAGGTCGGCCAAGCTTCCAAATGATGCATACACAACTGAGCCAGGTTTCTTGGTGTCTAGCCATTTCATGCAAGTCTCCACATTTGGCTTGAAAAGGCTGAGACCGTAGTCTTTGTCATCCTCCAACCGCTTGTCCAAGAATGTTGATGGAATTGTAGGTCCTATCATCTTGACCGGCCAGTCTTGACTCTCCATCCATTTTAGTAACTAATGAATCAAACACTAACACCATTAGGAATTAACTAAAAGACAGGATTCTGATCGACAATAGATTTGTGTATACCTAGGTTTGAATCATGTTTAGGCTAAAATAGAATACTGTATAGAAAACATATTAAAGAAAATAACAATAAACAAGTAACAATATAAATTAACATAGAAATACATACATATATATATATATATATATATATATATATATATATATATATATGTTGAGCGTACCTCTTTTTCCAACTTATCAAAGCTGCTGAAGAAGATGCAGTTTACTTTCTTCAAGTTGGAGTATTGATTCATGGCAAGCTTAAGGAAAGCCGGGTATGACTCGACATCAGAAAGAAACGTAGGTAGATCATTCAGCTCCAATGGTGGCATGGACGGCATTATTGCCCTAGGCTCTTCTAACGGCAGCTTCAGTGTTCCTTCATGGACATGGTGAAACACAGTTGCAACTGCTAATGAAGTCGTGAAAAATGGAGCCCCATCGATGCCTTGTAGCCTCGCCACATCCAAAATCCATGGCATCCCCGAGTGGTACACCACAAACTTGAGAGGGTATTGCGACGCGTCGCTGCTGTTCCTGATCTTGGTCATGAGGCTGGTTAAGGACTTCATGGTTGCGATTCGGAAACGCTCGATGGACTCCTCTATAGTTTCCGAACCACCCTTAACTTGTTCGGAGCCGTCTGAGATGAACTCCATTCTGAGGTTGGAGCCGAACGAGGTGGGATTGAGTGTTGGTAAGGATTTACTAGAAGAGATGGTGGTGACTATGGTGACCATCTGGCCTTTGGAGACTAGCCGCTTGGCGAACTGAACCATCGGATTCATGTGACCTTGAACCGGAAAAGGGAACACTAGAATGTGGCTGCCCTGAGCAGAACCACCACCCATTTGTTCTTCCAAATCCAGCTTCATGGTGCAATATGAGCCTATCTAGCTAAGCTAACTCTTATATGTTTTTCCTCACAGTAAGAATGCAATCACAATAAGCAACTGCATGTAATGTGATTGAATGAGTAGATCCCTAGCATGATATATAATAAAAACTGGGTTGACTGGTAGCTTGTAGTTGGAGAACCGGTTGATACCGATCACGATCACAGATTCGATCTCACTTCACGGGAAGGCAAGTTTACAAACACTAACTGATGACTAACATATGCATGGGCTAGCCGTTTATTTCGTTTATCCAATTATATTTTGGAATAAATAAACGTTTCTGATGATGAGAAATTGGAAATTGAAAATATATACCATATTTTTTTTCCCATTAAACGTAATACATGAGGCTACTGTATGAATGATTTTGCTGTCGAACATATCTCACAATTAGACATGCAGCAAGATGTGACATTTCTTCTAGAATCGCTTTATAAATTAATTTTTGGTTGTACGTTCTTTTCTTTCTATAAAGTTGGTTTGTTTTGATACATTTTGTGAGTGTTAGGTCATCGTCACTAACGTGTTGGGGTTTTGTTCTAGAAGATATATGCATGCATGTCAGTTTGCTGGGAGTGATCGACTTATATTTTACTTATTTAGTATAATAAAGATGAAAGCGAGATGTCGATCGACACATCACCCACCACAATGTAAATGATAAATGTACGAACCAAAATGAATCAGATAATAATAATAATAATAATAATAATAAGGGGAATTTTATGTTACACCAAAAATCATAGACTCATTTTAAATTACACCCACATGTTATACTTTTTTGAAATACACCCAACTTATTAATTAGGTTAATTTAGTAAAAATATTAATATTGTTTATCTAAACAATAGAATTTGTTGTTGAAGGAAATTGCTGAAATGCCACCAACTGAACCATTGCAATTAACAAGCTGTTTGGCCGACTCATTAAACATAATTACCCAGTAGCTAAAAACCCTAAACAGACTACGCCCAAACCCTAAACCCTAAACCCTAATCCCTAAACCCGGTTTCACAAACCCTAAACCCTAGTCTAAACCCTAACCCTATTTAAAATAGAAGAAAGTCAAGAGCCACATTTAAGGAATGTCTTCTCATTCAATCAGAAGGGAAAAATCTTCTAAAAAAAAAAAACGGAAGGACAAAAGAGTCAAGGAAAAGAGGGATACAAATTCTAAAAATAAAAATAAAACATATAAGGCAGGTTCAATAATAGGGTTAGGTGTAAATTAAAATAGAATATGAGCATGAGTTTATTTTAAAAGAAGTTTGGTTTTTTAAGTTTTTGTCTAATTTTCTCTAATAATAATTTGGGTGCATCCAGATGTGTCGTTTTAAGCATATTCGTGAACATCCAAGATGACACCGTGCAAATCTGTCGAGTATCAATCATATACAGCTAGGGGTCCTGACGCCATGGCGTGCTTCAACTCAATTAATTCTTGGGGCTACTCGATAGTTGTCGGACCACAATTTGTTAAACTTGGCGGAGGAAATCGAACTTAAAATCTTGTGAGTTGCATGTAAATGTTATGAAATGATTGCTAAGTACTACTGGAAAGCTGTCTTACAAATTAGGGCATATATATATATATATATATATATAAAGTGTTGGTGATGAATTAATATGCAGTAGAGAAAGTTTTATTACGTGCTCAATGCTCCGAGTATTTTTATTGTTTCCATATATACTGGTAGCGAGGGGCGGAGCCACACCAAGACCAAAGGGTGCCATGGCACCCGCCACACATTTTGATAATGGTCAATTACACCACTGTTGTAGGATTAAATGGTTACAATTGTATAATCTGGTCTCCCTTTTTATGTAATAATATGTCACGTAATAATTACTAATTTGATATTTTAGACTATATAATCTCCTTTTTTGTTGCATCTTGTCATATTCATCACCATAATCGATTAGTTATTAACTAATCATTTTACATGCATGTAAACTTTCAATATATAATCATTTACATATACATAAATTAAACTATATATACATCAACAAAAATAATAAATTCAATTTTAATTAACATATAATTTTGACAGACAATTTAAAATTTTATATATATTTTTTCGTATTTTATATCTCGGCCCCCCTAGACTTATAGTTCTGGCTCCGCCCCTGCTGGTAGCTAGGATAACTGTGTTTGAATAGATATACTGGAAGTTGCTGATAGATTACCTCACAGGCAGAAAAGGCAACTACATTGGAAATTTGTGTGTAATGCTTGCTACTTGGTGTGTTGGAGTTGTTAGCCTATTATATGCACGATCATTATGAAAAACGCATTGGAAATATATTCATAGTTTAGTTGGCCGGCCTATCTACCTAGCAGCTTGGCATCTGTTTTCTTTTCTGGTATTTATTCATGACTTCCGGTAGTAAGTAGAGAAATTTTCGACCACAGATGGTTGTTTAGCAGAGGCCAGTTCCGAATTTCTTCATTTCTTTTTCCCAGGTAACGTGAGTAAAAAAGATTTCGTTGAAATTAACCTAAAGCTGCAATAGCAAACCAAATTGGATTAACCAAAACCTCGTAGAGCTGCAATGGATGAAGTTAACCATGCAAGAAGAAGCTACAAGAAATAACTGTGTTTGAATAGATATACTGGAAGTTGCTGATAGATTACCTCACAGGCAGAAAAGGCAACTACATTGGAAATTTGTGTGTAATGCTTGCTACTTGGTGTGTTGGAGTTGTTAGCCTATTATATGCACGATCATTATGAAAAACGCATTGAAAATATATTCATAGTTTAGTTGGCCGGCCTATCTACCTAGCAGCTTGGCATCTGTTTTCTTTTCTGGTATTTATTCATGACTTCCGGTAGTAAGTAGAGAAATTTTCGACCACAGATGGTTGTTTAGCAGAGGCCAGTTCCGAATTTCTTCATTTCTTTTTCCCAGGTAACGTGAGTAAAAAAGATTTCGTTGAAATTAACCTAAAGCTGCAATAGCAAACCAAATTGGATTAACCAAAGAGAGGTAGAGCTGCAATGGATGAAGTTAACCATGCAAGAAGAAGCTACAAGAAATAAATGGCTACTACGTACTCTACAAGAATGTAACCATGGATAGTTTGGAGTTGGACAATTAAGGTTATGTTGATCATGCATTGCCGAATGTGACTTGTGCTAATAATTCTGTAATTGATTAGGGTTTTTGTTTACTTTGCATATTATGCATGCATGATGTATCAATAGCTCAGATCGTAATCGATCATCCGATCCAGAACTCTCCAGCTTGTATTGTCGTGAAAAACACAGCAATGCAAGCTAGGGGTCACAAAATGAATCATCAGAACAAAACGTCTTTTTGGGTGACTCGGGCTCAAATGAAGAAAAAAAATTATCAAATATATTCCAATATGTGAATCGGTTGCTTCAGTGACTCAACTTCTGCAATGGTACGTGAAAGGTGGTTGATTGAGGTTGTATTAAAGAACAAGTATTACAGATTAGAAAAATAGCACAGGAGGATCGGAAGAAAGAATTAGTACTTGTTGAGGTTTCAATTTTGCTAGTATATATAAAGAACCCTCCTATATATATCGATGCACTGAACCAATTAGCAAGAGAACACGCTAATTGTTTAACATGATTAGTTCATTGTTGGACCAAAGACATCAAAAACTTAATTTTTTATTTTTTATGTTTTGACTCCTAGCTAGCCTCGTTTTTCTTATTATTAAGTAAAAATGTTAATAAAAAATCGATATTTCATTTGGTGTAATGACATACGTTGTAGAATTGTATATATTTGATCAAAATTAAAGAAAAAAACTTTTCTTTTATAATTGTGTGTGTGTATATATACATGTAACTTATCTTACTAAACCAAATGTGTCCGATGCATGCGTTCTTTGATAATCAATTGCAAAAGCAATGAAGTGCCGTAAAGTTATATGTTTTTCATCAACTATAATTACCTAGAAAAAAATGGAATTGCATTGGTTTCTTCAATTGACATGCAACTTCTTTTGTCACCACTAGATAGATTAGACGCTGCAATAGCTAGCTTCAAATAAAGGGGGACAAGCTACACCAGAGATGATATACGAGAGGACCAGAAAGAGACACTTGATTTGTGTGGGTTTCAAACTAACATAGGTCTTTATCGTAATGGAACTTACCTCAAGATTGCTAGCTAGCTAATACTATCTATTTCCATGGATAATTACTTTGTAATGTACGATAGTTTTGATTACAAATAAAATCATGCAGTATTCTGCTAAAAAGAACAAATCAGTTCATCTTTATTGGATCATGTTTCCGTTCTAACTCTTTACTCAACCTGATAATTGCTTGTAAAGGAATTTTGGATTCAAGAGATACTCTCATGGATGGAAATTGGAATACGATGGATTATTGGTGATGGGCATACAGATTTGTTCTGGAGGTTTAATTGGGTTCTGCCCTTCCCTCTTTGCTCCATTCTTAGACTCGGATACATAATTTAGACTTGGATTGTGCTATAAGTAACTTTATCAATAATTTTTCTTGGAATATTCCTGCTTTGCAGTCTGTTTTACCTCTAGATATAGTTAACAAAATTCTAGCTATTCCTCTGCCTCTGACACCTAGACCAGATCAGCTTATTTGGGGTCATTTCCATTATTGGCTCATTTACTATTAGATGAGCTTCTTGGCTTCAAATGAGTTCTAAGCCTAAACATTCAAATACTCTCTTTCTGAATAAAATTTGGAAACTTGTTCTACCTTCTAAGGTTACAATTTTGCTTGGTTATTACTTAGAAACAGACTTAAAACTCGTGATACCCTTTTTGTGTACAATCCGTCCATACCTAGTACTTGTTCTTTCTATCATAATTTTGCTGGTTCGGTAGACCATTTATTCATGCATTGTTCTTTTGCTAAACAAGTTTGGTCTCTGTCTTATACCTAATTGCAATAGGCGCATTATTGTACTTAGCTTAGTGTATGAGATTCGTTATCTCCTTTATTATGAATTTGTTTGCTAGATTTAGCTTCGCGCCCTCACAACGCCATTGGACTGGTGTAAATTGAGACCATCTTTCGTTACAAGAAGAGTACGACTGATATGAGCATGTTCTATAACTACAAAGAAAGCTTGTCGAGTCAAAGGTCCGGGCCGTGCCTGGGTCCGTCGTCGTCTGTTCTCGGATCGCCGTCGCTGCTAGTGTTGCACTAGCCCCGGGACATGCTTCCATTCTGAGTACTACCAAGGCTGTAGAGTTTGGTTGTGCGTCAGGTTGTGTCTTTGGAGTTGAGTTAACTTTAGTCACTAGCTCCAACCACACGCCACCAAGACAAAGTAAGCTTCGGTCACATGCTCATACTTCCCCTCAACAAAACACAGGTGATTTGTTGGTTCCTTTTTTATTTTTTTATGAATGGTATCTATCTGACCATCACAAAGGTCGATCCCAAAGTGGTTTTGTCTTTACCATGCAGACCATTGTGATATTTTGGAGGTCTACGAAACAAACTGTAGTTGCTGCTTCGTCTAATCACTTATAGATTATTTCTCTTCATGAAGCAGTGCGTGACTGTATATGGTTGAGGTCCATAATTACAAATCTAAGAAGTACATGTGGTTTGATGAGGTCAACCACCAATGAGCCTACGCACATCCATCATGATAATGCGGCGTATATTGAACAAATGAAGCAAGACTACGTCAAAGGCGACAATACCAAACATATATTCGTCTAAGTTCTTCTGTAATCATCAATAACAACAATTCTTAAAGATTCAAGTTCGATTTGAGGATAATATAGTCAGCATGTTTACAAGTCGTTGCCTAAGTTCACGTTTGACAGACATGCTAGAAGCATTGGTATGTGTAAGCTTTTTAAGATCCCATGATTGTCATCATTAATGGGGAGGCGTGCAAACTTCAAGGGGAGTTAGCTGCCCCATGTTTTCATTTACATATGTGAAGGTGTGTTGCATGACCAAGGTTTGTTTTGTCTTACAGAGTTTTGTTACTTGGAAATGTTTTACGAAGCAATAAGAGAACACTGATTAGTCTGACACACACAAGGGGTATTGTTGTAGAATATTGTATTTGTGTGCGTGTTCATCTTAGTATTTAATACGTAATCTTATTGCACGAATATAATCTATAATATGCTCCAGTGCTCACAAAACCCTAGCCTCCTTGGGCTAGAAAGCCGGTGCCGTTGGCGGCTCTCTCCAAACTGGTCCTCGCCATCATCTCTTAGGAGCCAGTGTTGTGAGATAGGAACCATGACGATTGTTTTTGTTGTCTGTCCATGGAGGCTAAGCTCTTGGTCACCATAGATGATCGAGATCCAACCAAAGCGGATCAAATCAGACGGTGGTCTCGACAAGACAACTGTTGTCACGCCCCGACCCTTAATTTTTACCTTAATTACTAGCACGGTGGTAATAAGAATTTTACCGTCTTCGTCAGTAAGTACTTAATTTAATTAGTCCCCAGAGTGGTGTTATGGGACGATTATTTGGAAGGATATATTCGAAAGAAGAAAGAGTGACTACGGTAAAAATGATAAATTTTGCTAGTAAAAGGTAATTTTTTGAGGGTATTATTTTTAGGGTGTTGAATTTTTGGATTTGGTATATTTTGTGGTGTTGGTTCGGGTTGGGCCAAGCCCATTTTTCTTCTCCTTTCTCCTTTCTCTCTCCTCCCTCCTGATTCTTCCCCCGAGCTCCCTGCTACCGAAACTTTTCGGCCGCCGTCCGGCCTCCGTTCGCCGCTGTACTAGTCCCAAACAGTCGGCCTCCGTTCCAGCTTTCATTCTAGACCGGTGGCAGCCTCCCTAGCACCGTCGTGAAGGAGAAATCAACCTCGAAAGGTCGTACTGCCGTGGTGGTTTTCTCACCGGAACTCCCTCCTCCGGCCACCATAGCCGGTGATCCTTGGCTTAAAAGAAAGCCCTCCTCCCGTGCAGCAATACCTCCAAAGGGCTCCCTCCATCTCGAGCTAGGTAAGGAGAAATCGGTGAGGGAAATTTCTAGGGCTTTTTGTGTGTTGTCGTTCAATTGGCCTAGTTAGGATTGAAATTGTGGTTTGTGATAGTTAGGAAAGTTGTAGAGGAGATTGAGAGGAAGATGCTGTTAAATTTTGGTGGGCATTGGAGGTCGCCGGAGCTGGCCGCCGTTGCCGGCGGAGCCGCCTCCAGGAAAAATGTTTTTTATAGGGAATTTTGTGAGGAGTTTATAGGAATGAGTTTTATAATTTTTGGAGGAGTAGTTTTGGATAGGTTTGAGAATTTTTGAAGTTTGGTATTTTTGACAGATTATTAAGTTTAAATCCAGCCACGTGGTTATTTAAGGTTAGAAAGGTGGAAGGTGTTAGAGGATGTCGGTTAAGGGTTTGTGGAGTTTTTTTTTTTGGGTGGCAGTGAAATTAAAGATTTTGGGCGTTAGGCTTGATTGAGCGCGCAAAGCTCCTTTTTAATTTAGCCTATTTTCCTTAAGCGTCGGTGTGCTAATTAAGGATTTATTTATGTTTTTGGAACAGGACGCGAGGAGGCTCGAGCTGACGAGGCCTCCAACCGACATCAGACTTAAGCCTAATTGTGAGTGGACCTTTGTTTTAAATAATGTGTTTAAAATGCTTTTCGTTGGATAATTTTCTTGTTGTTGGAAATTTCCCGAAATTGAGAATTTCGGTGATTATACTCATATATAGAGGATTATGAGAATAGTATGTATATGATTAAATGCTGGCTAGCTATACGTGATTTTCCCCCATACTGAGGTACAATTCCAGTATGAGGTTACGTGAGCATTAGACGCTAACGTCGTAGCCTTGTACGACTTTCTATTCTTTGAATTCATTCATAGAATTCGTACAAGAAATCAGCACGTATATATACCACTCGGACGTTTCCCCCATACTGAGACACAATTCCAGTATGGGGTGACGTGAGCGTTAGACACCAGCATCGTAGTCTTATACGCTTATCTATTTTTTGAGCTTATTCATAGATATCGTACAAGAGATAGTCGAGTGTGAATACATACTGATATATATATATATATATATATATATATATTCTAGCCTGAGAGGCATTCTTTCTTAAAGTTTGGGAGTCTAGCGGAGGCTAGACACCAGTTCAGAATTTCTGAGTAAAACATTTTCTTGAAAGTAATTTTGGGGAAATATTTATTTGTTGTCGGTTTTGCTTTTGCCCACTCACTCTGACGTTTTTGAATATTTTCCCCTAGGCTCTTCGTTTTTAAAATGCCTAGTCTGTAGAGTTCGCGTGAGGTCTAGAAGGCGACGTCGAGGCATAGTGACCCATCTATCCACTACAATTCGCCAGTAGGTTATCTGTTTAATCTACTAGGAGATTGTTAGCTTCCGCTGTATTTTAAATTTTTTAGTAGCTCTGAATACTGTTAGGATTTCTGTTTAAATTATTCTGGCTACTTTTGGGTTGTATTTCTACCTGTCTCGTCCCGAGGTCACGAGCCGAGAAAGGGTTGAGAGTCAAGGTGAGGTAGAATCCTTGGTCTTGCACTTGATACCTACACAAGTAACGGCGTCAGGAAGTCGGGACTGGGGTGGCCCAGTCTTCGACTCTCCAATGCTTAAGTTAGTCTTATGCTACTTGCGATGCACGAGAGTGCGGGAAGAGAGTTGTGTACCTTTTTGGGAGTTTGTGCCTGTTTTATAGGCCAAGATTAGGCACTGTGACCTCAGTCTCTGATGTGGGACTATTTGTTAACCTTTGCAGTGTCTCCCCTTTTGGGGGTGTTTTGTTGCTAGAGTGGGTTTGGCAAGCGGGTTGTTACCGGCCCTTCACTCTTTAGATATCCGTGAAGGGCTCACCAAAGCTAACTCGCCTGGAATGATCTTCGGTGACCGGGTAATTGCGCCTTATTCTCGGCTCAGCCAAATATTTTGGCTATGTACTAACAGGTTGTAGCGGAGAATGTTATTTTATTTTAGTTAATTAAGTGATTCGATTTCTGTTCTTCTAAGTTAGGGTTGTCCATCTTCAAGGGCGGTTTGCCGAGTCCTTCGGTAAATTTTTCTTGGAGGTGGTCCCCACAGGACTCACCT
The DNA here is from genome assembly GCA_034370585.1 of Fragaria x ananassa. Classification (NCBI taxonomy): domain Eukaryota; kingdom Viridiplantae; phylum Streptophyta; class Magnoliopsida; order Rosales; family Rosaceae; genus Fragaria; species Fragaria x ananassa. The sequence continues at coordinate 8,961,441 of CP139760.1, forward strand.
CGGGTTTCAGGATGAAATTCGGGGCGGGTTTTGACAACTGTAGCGGGAAGGCTTACAGACAGGCAAGCACAATCTTCATGACGGATCCGGTCTAGACAAGGAGTTGCTAGGCCTTCCTCTCCAAGGGATAAGTGTGATCTCTTCAAGGTCTTCAAGGGTTGGGAAGCCATTGAAGCAGCTGAAGGCGGCGGCAGACACCAGGACGCGGCAATGACAACGTCTGGAAGCAATGCTGAACCTAATGGGTTTGCTTGCTCCTTCTGGGCTTGGGATAAGGTTTTTGGGCCTTATCTTGGGCATGGAAATAAGTGGGCTAGCCGTCTAGGGCTTGGCTTTATTTAATTTTCTTTTAAATTGCCTATTGCAATGTTTGTCTTGCACTACTAATATACTCATTTTAATTAAGTGAGCATTGGTATTGTCGAATAATAGGTGTAATCTATGTCTCGCTGTGGGCTTGAGTTCAAATATCAATATGATATTCATTCAAAACAAGGAATAAAATCTTCTACAAGATTATTTAATAGATTGTGAACATATTTTTGTTTCGTTATTGCATCAGATTATGTATTTGTATTCAAAATTTCGAAGCACATATTTACTAAAATACACAACATCACTTGCTCTTGCCGGACAACTGATATTGTTTTCCCACAACTAGGGATGACAATAATCCCCAGCGGATAGGGTAACCACAAGTATTCGACCATAACGGGAAATATATACGGAGATAAACGGGTAACAGATATTCGTCCCCATCCCCACCCATTTAGGATCGGAAATATTATTATATATATATATATATTTTAATATATATGATTTATAAATAGATATTTATGTAAAAATCTTTTGCAATATTTTTTTCTTCTGATTCTCATAATGAATATTTATAGAAACTTTCCTTTTAAGCGAGACTTGTATTCGTTTTTGTTAGATTGAATCAAGAAACTTATTTATTTTGGTATTTGATTCTAATTTCATATTTCTATATTTCTTAATTCTTTCAAAAAATTAATTTATTAAATAATTGTTAACAGGAATCGGGACGGGTATGAAAACGTAATCCCCAAAAAGGACGGAATGAAAAATCCTCATTATCTAATTACGGGGATTGTGACATGTTTAGGGATTAAAAATGAAATAGGGTATAAATATGATTTTTTGATCCCCTGACCCAACCATCCCCATTGCATCCCTACCCACAACACTAAGATTATTAATGGGCAAAAATGAGCTTGGTCCCTACTTGATCGACTGATTATATTTGTAATTATTGTTTTGGGCCGGTTAGGATCGGGTCGAGAATCGTAGGTTAAACAAAGTATAGATACATGATATATAAAATTTTAAAAAGAAAAATAAAATATGTATTCTCAAAATTGTAACCAACCCTTCATACTTTTTATTTTTAATAATTTAAATTTTATTTTTAATGACTTAATTTTTATTTTTTTATAAAAATAATAACTAAAAAGTGGAAGGCGTGAATTAAGTTCCTTTAAAAATAAAAACCGATAAATTTTGTGTTTAGGTCAAGGCCGGAGTGGAACCCTCTGACTGTCTGAGACCTCGGTGCAAATGGAGACAAAGCAAAACGGTGAAGAAGAAGAGCAGCAGATTGTGAATCCATGGAAGGTGGAGGCCAAAGAAGGCGGCAAAATCGACTACAACAAGCTCATAGACCAGTTCGGTTGCCAGCGTATCGATCAATCTCTCGTCGACCGTGTCCGCCGTCTCACCTCCCGCCCTCCCCACGTCTTCCTCCGCCGCGGCGTCTTCTTCGCCCACCGGTCTGCTCTCTCTCTCTCTCTCATTTCTAGGGTTTTTTTTGTTTGGGTAGCTGAATGTGTGTGATTTGCAGGGACTTGAATGAGATTCTGGACGCGTATGAGAGAGGAGACAAGTTTTATCTCTACACTGGAAGAGGGCCTTCCTCTGAGGCTTTGCATTTGGGCCATCTCATCCCCTTCATGTTCACTAAGTAAGTAAATGCTTTCTCTGAGATGAATTTGAAGTCATTGTTTGGAATTGTTTTCCAATTGGAATCTTTGTCAGTTATATATGCTTTGTTTTGGTAGTTTGATTGTCGATTTATGCTATAGGTGTTTAGAGATGGAAGCAAAATGAAATTTATCTCGTATTAGTGTTAGTTAGAATCACATTGGGAGCATTGGATGAGAATGAAATTCTACATCTTTTGAGGGATTACAAGGAAGCTTTTGCTGGACATTAATAGAGCTCAACATTGCAACTAGAAAGTAATAGATGGAGCGGGATTGGATGATATGCTTTGTTTGATATTTTGGCTGTCAATTTTTGCTGTAGGTGTTAAGAGATGGGTGATAAGAGTATTACAAGATCTTTCAATCTCTCTAGAGATTTTATGATCCTTGGTGTCATTTTTTCTTTTTATATTTTATTGGATTTTTTTGTGGCTGGCATGCTGTGAAGTGAATTTGTTAGGGAGAATTATAGGTGAACTTACTAACCAACTAAGCTGTGTGATTTTGTTTGCAGATATTTGCAGGATGCATTCAAGGTCCCGCTGGTTATACAACTTACGGACGATGAGAAATGTATGTGGAAGAATCTTAGTGTGGAAGAAAGCCAGAGGCTTGCGAGGGAAAATGCCAAAGACATCATTGCCTGTGGTTTTGATGTGACACGAACCTTTATATTTTCCGATTTCGATTATGTCGGTGGGTAAGTAACTATTCTTTTAATGCTTGGCAACATATTGAAAACAGTAGATCCCAAAGTTGAGTTGGAAGTCTTAAAATGAAATCTTATTTCTTTCATGTTGAAATGTCTGAGATTATTCTCTCAGAATTTTACTAAACTGTGTTGTCCGAGCCTTTATTTACTTGGCTGCCCATACTAGGAGAATTTGAGATTTCGGGATTTCTGTAAAAGACTTTTGTTGTCGATTAGGACAATATTACTGCTGTGCACATTAAAATACTCGGTATTTTAATAAGTTAAGTTGATAAGCCTCATGACTGTAATGTTAAACTTGGCCACTCTGCCAATCATTTTATCAAAAACCACTAAGATTTCATAAAAATTTATTCACTGCATTAATCTTGATAAGCTTCAGTAATGACTGCAAAGCCTTCTCTCGTTTTTTCTTCCCAACCTGACAGGAGTTTGATTCACATGAACATTTTTGAATATGTGTTTGTGCATGCGTGACATCAGTTTCTCACTGGTTTTGTATCTAATTTCCTTGGCAGTGCTTTCTACAAGAACATGGTAAAGGTTGGGAAGTGCGTCACTTATAATAAGGTGATTACAATATTAGATCCCTTGGACTGTTATTTGCTTTTTTAACTTTTCTTCTAGTAATGTGTATTTTGTATACCTCATTGTTTGAGATTTAGTACTCATTTTGTGAGGTTGAAATCTAACATGCAGGTGGTTGGCATATTTGGTTTTACTGGCGAAGATCACATAGGAAAAGTTAGTTTTCCACCTGTACAGGTAATTATCCTTGGCTACAAATTGACTGAAGCTAGTATCATTTGATTTATGAAAAAAAATTACGAGTTGTTCCTGATTAGTTCCAGGAAACGAGTGAAGCAAAATGTATCGGTTTTTATACTTAACTGAAACATGTTCTCTGTTTTTATGATTGCTTTTGACTTCTTGACTTGCTGCCAATCAATAATGCTTTCACTAGGAAACAGCTTTTGTATTTGATAATAGAATAAAGAAAAAACAACTTATGTTAGTTCAAGTCTAAGCTCCAAGAATATATTTCTGTTCAACTGCTATTTGTTGTTCAATATTTATGATCTCACTATCAGTGTGTAAGGTAACATGGATGTCAAGCTTTTGTTGGCATAAAGAGATTCAATATTTTTTGTCATGTGCCAATGCAGGCAGTACCATCATTTCCAAGTTCTTTTCCACATCTGTTCTCTGGTCAAGATAATCTTCGGTGCTTAATACCCTGTGCGATTGACCAGGTAAAAATGTTGAGGATAATTCTCATAGCTGGAAATCAAAAGTTTATATTTGTATGTATGATACGACCATGATAAAAGCGTATGGTAAATCCATAATAGCTTTATGTTGCAATTTCTTGTACTTTTCATAAAACGTATTATGGAAGTTGCTGGAAAGCTTCTTCCTCATATATTGAAAATGAGATTTCTAGGGGTAGTGTTTCTTCTTCTGGCTAGATATTTAGGCAACCATCTAATCTTAAATTGCGACTCCCTTGCTAAGATTTAATATAATGGCTATGAGTATCAGTTTAGATAATTTTTCAGCTTCTTCATTTTTCATCTTTTTTTATACTAATAACTTACCTCTTCTGTTTGTGTATCTGTTCAGGATCCTTATTTTAGGATGACCCGGGATGTCGCTCCACGCATCGGATATCACAAGCCAGCTTTAATAGAATCTTTATTCTTCCCTGCCCTCCAGGTATATGATGATCTTCAGAAATTACTGTTCTTTGAGTTGTTAGATTTGTATTGATGGAGAGTACAACTGTCTGTGTTTTACTTCACTGAAACTGCTTTTGGTCCAAATCTATCAACTGGCTTTTGATCAGTTGTTATGGTGAGGGAACTGAATTTGATGCTTGCAGATACATTGAAATCTTAATGTGGATTGTGTAGAATCTTGTGTATTGCGCACACAAAATGAACACCAATATACCATTTGTTGAATACAAAGTAAAAGGACCATTATCACTTTTAGAAAAGTTCATTATTGCGTGCAGTACTCATATGATAGTACTCAAGTATGTGTCTTGATGATAAGATTTCATTGTAGTGTTATGGTAGACAAAGATGAGTATAGAAAATTATGATAGGAAACTGGTGGTATATATATATATATATATATATATATATATATTAAAGGGGACCAGTTGGGCTTCTAATGTAATGAGCTAACTCATCTCAAGTCTCTCTCTCTCTCTCTCTTCCTCCCTCCCTCCCTCTACACAGCCCCTTATATTTATATACCTATGTTTCCTTCCTGAGTTTTCACTGCAAATGTGCTGTATATGATATCCTCTATCTAAGTATTATTGTTCTTTTACCTTATGTGTCTTATTCTTTCCTGGATGTTATTCAGTTCATTCAAGTATGTTGATTCATACGGCTTGTGTTTAATACCTAATGAAGCCATTGCTGATTGTATTTGTGGAATGTGGATTCTTACCAGGGAGAAACAGGGAAAATGTCGGCTAGTGATCCGAGTTCCGCCATCTATGTAACTGATTCCACAAAGGATATTAAGAGCAAGGTGCACATATGACCTTGTCTTAGCTTTTTCTAAACAACAATTTTGTTTACATTATTATGTGGACAAAAGATGGTGTACAACATGCCTCTACTCTTTCACTTCTCTGAATTGTTCAATATTGTTAGTTTGAGAAAGTATTTCCAAAATTTTGTGTGCTTTTGCTTTGTTGCAACACTGATGCTGATCTATGTAACTGATTCCACAAAGGATATTAAGAGCAAGGTGCACATATGACCTTGTCTTAGCTTTTTCTAAACAACAATTTTGTTTACATTATTATGTGGACAAAAGATGGTGTACAACATGCCTCTACTCTTTCACTTCTCTGAATTGTTCAATATTGTTAGTTTGAGAAAGTATTTCCAAAATTTTGTGTGCTTTTGCTTTGTTGCAACACTGATGCTGATTAGGGCTGCAGGCTGCTTATATTGTTTAAGCAATTGTCAATATCAATGCTCATATTTGGAGTAACATGTATGTCCAAGTTCAGAGCAGAGCAGCAACTTAGTAAAAATACTGTAATACTATCATTGATGAATATCTATAAGTGGAATTTAATATACTCAACATGGTTCTATTTCTTTGGATGTGTGTCCTCATCTTCTCAAGCCAAAAATCACCTTATCTTTTCTTATATTCTCCATTGCCAAACCCTAGGCTCCTGTCTGGCGTACGTTTTCTTTGCCTCTAGGTAAAAATAGAATGTATATCGGAGTCCCCTAAGTTTCACGGTGCCAAACATGAGCTTACAATCCAAATGACCAAAAGCTCTTCAACATTAGAAAATTGATGTACATGCAGACATGCTTTTTTGTATACTTTTTGGCAAATTATATATCTGCTAAGAAATTTTTATGGATTTCTGCAGATAAACAAGTTTGCTTTTTCTGGGGGGCAAGATACAATAGAGAAACACAGAGAGTTGGGAGCAGATCTCGAGGTATTGGGATTGTCTTGAACACTATTAATATAATTTGTCCTCAAAATAGCTACGAGATATCTTAATTACATCTTATCACGAATTAGTTGGTAAGCAAACTAACTGAGAAATGTTTTTGTTGTATGGACATTAATCAGGTAGACATACCATATAAATATCTGAATTTTTTTCTGGATGATGACATTGAGCTCGCTCGTATAGGAAAGGTGAGATAGCTGACCCTTATGAACTTGATTCATTTTCATCACTATTTTTGTTACTGCAAGGATTTTGTATTTAACCTTAGCATTCTCCTTTTTTGTTTTAATAACATTTGCTTTTTCTTTGGGCGCTATTAGGAGTATGGTGCAGGTCGAATGTTGACAGGGGAAGTGAAGCAGAGGCTCATTCAAGTTTTGACAGAAATTGTGGAGAGACATCGTAGGGCTAGAGCTGCTGTCACTGATGAGGTAATTAATTATCTTCCTGTCAGCAGTTTCCACAATTTTGATGAATTTTGAATGATTTACCGATCCCCCAGTTATAGTTATGACATTGGGAAATGAGAATAAGTAATTAACTATTTACTTCTAAGCACTTACGTTCAAAGATAAGTAATTTGAAGCGGGTAGCTATTTCTGTACATTCTCATTGTGACATTTCTATGCGTTAGCACCTACATCAAGATTGTTGTGAATTATAGCTCGTCTGATTTCCAACTCATTTGCATCATTTAGTAGTGCAAGCAATGGGAGTTTGTGGTCTTTTTTTTTCTTTTGCCTGGAGATGCTGAAATGGTTGTGAAATGCTGTTGATTATGAATCTTGAAATTGAAATGAAGGATATCTGTTACGACTTGCATCATGTTTTCTTCTCTCAGATGGTGGACGCGTTCATGGCAGTGAGGCCTCTCCCAAATATGTTCAACTAAAGTTGAGGACAGTGTAATACTCGCAATCCTTGGATGAAGTACTGGCTTTGTCGTCTGGTGATACAATTTCAGCCTGTAGGTTTAGATGAAGAATTTTCATTTTCGATGGCATTTATGACAACCACTATATTCTTGTGAGTTGGCAAAACTGAATGCAAGATGAACACCATCGTTTAAAGGTTAACTTTGTATGACAGATTCACAGTGAACCCCCTTCCACCGGAGTAGTTTCAAACAAGTTTGCATGGTTACATGTGATAATCACCCCATCTGGCAAGATCAAATTGCACTTGAGGTTCCGCATTTCCTTGGCCATGTTTGAGTGAGAATGAGATTACTTCACCCCAAATTTAACTTCATCTCTTTCATTGTTGAAAACCCAAAGGGCCCGATTCAGAAATTAACTCTGAATTTTTTCCTTTAAAATGAACAAATACCATTGGACTCTGACAAAACAGTTGGGATTTGAGGTCCTTTTCTGTTGGAACTGTTTCTGAACCTAATCGAATCCAATGCCCTTGGTTTTTTGCCATTTTGGGGTTCCTACTTGCAATTTACAAACCATTTACCAAGTTCTATTATGTCTCCAAACTACAAATAAAGCATACAGATGAGTAGTCTACTACATAGTGAGCCATTGAATATCTAATACATACCAAAACTTTCAGCTTTTGAAGTCTAGCACAGAAAAAAAGTTGAGTTACAAACCACAAAGTTAGTAATAACATAGAAACAGGGCGCAGAAAATGGCAATGAATAAGGAGAATATTATCAAGTATTATAAGTAATCACAATCCCTATCCTTATTCATTATTCAAGCCAACTGCATTACTTGATCCCTTCCATTTTGGTCTACTAAAGATTACCATTCAGAAAACAGAACTCCAACGTAATTTTTTTTTCCTGATTGTAAATTGTATATGTAGCTAAAACTAGCTGCTGCCTGTGAAGTATGTAAGGAGATTAAACGCAATGGAGGTCATACAGATTTTGAGGAAACAAGCTCGTCACTATGATAGTGGAGGATGATAACATTACTGTGATTGGGGTGCATGGAAGAGGCAACCATGGTGAAACATGTCAGTATGTAAACTTCAAAGGATGTGCTTTTCACTTACGAACTTTGGGTAGTTGTATCCCAAAGCACTGATTTGCAAAAAAGAAAAAAAAGAAAAAAAAGGCTCATTCGCAGGTCTAGTTGGAATTGAAATGGTGGACACAGAAGTTAGAAGAAACAGAAGAATTAAGAGTGGATCCTAATTGAAAATGGGATCCTTATAATCTTGGACTACATTTGGGAGAGAATATGTCAAGCATTGAAATTTCTGCTCAGAGTGAGCTTCAATGATGCAATTTCAAAGTCCTACTCACCAAAGATAATGAATGTCTGCCACGCTATGGGGTGCCAAGCACGGATCCCTCTCAATAGTTCTTCCTCTGGTAGATCCTTGGATTTATTCATGAACCCTTCAGGAAAGTCTTTTCATAAATCTACTATTTCCTATGATGAAGCAAAGGCAAGACGTTTCTATGATCCACAAGTTGAAAGCATATTTATCAAAGTCTTTTGATACGAAAAACTTAGGTCCAGCTAAGCAGATTTTGGGCATGAAGATTACCCGTGACAAGAAGGCAAATAAATTATGATTGTCACATGAGAGGTATGTTGAACGGGTGCTTGAAAGGTTTAACGTGAAAGAAGCCAAGTCAGTGAGCTCACCTCTAAGTAATCACTTCAAGTTAAGTAGATTATTATGCCCAACTACACAAGAGAAAAACAAGATGACATGTATCCCTTACTCATCAGCTATTGGTAGTCTTATGTATGCCATGGTATGTATTCGTCCAGATATTGCTCATGCAGTTGGAGTTGTTAGTAGATATTTATCTAACCCTGATATAGAGCATTAGGAAGCTGTTAAGTGGATACTCAAATATTTGAGGGGCATCTCAAAGTTGTGCTTGTCTTTTGGTGGATCCGAACCCGTTTTGGAGGGTTTCATAGAAAGTCCACTTCTGGGTACTTATTTACATTTTGTGGGAGAGCTGTATCATGACAGTCTAAGTTACAGAAGTGTGTTGTCTTATCCACCACTGAGTTCGAGTACATAGCAGTAAACGAGGCAGGCAAGGAAATGATATGGCTGCAAAAGTTCATTCAGGAGTTGGGTGTGAAGCAAGAAAGGTATATGGTGCATTGTGATTGTCAGAGTGCAATTCACTTGAGTGAAAATTCAGTTTATCACCCTTACACTAAGCACATTGATCTACGTTATCATTGGATACAAGATATAGTGTCAAAGAAGCTTTTTTAGTTGAGGAAAATTCACACCAACAAGAATACTTCAAAATATGTTGACTAAGATTGTGCCACAACAGAAGTTGGAGTATTGCAGCAAGTCCGTTGGGATGGACTTCAAATAGAAGTCTTGTCGCGTATTTCCCCGAGTTGGTCTAGAGGGGGAGATTATTATAATATCCAGACCAAAATAAATAAAAAAGTAATGAAGATATGAAAGGTTTCATGAGTTATATAAGTTACATGAGTTACACAAGGAACATGGATGATTTTGGAGTTATGGTCAATGCATGAGTTACATGAATATTCATGAAGTACCATTTATTAGGAGAACACTAATTAGAGGTCTAGATGGTTCATCCTTAGCCTATAAAAGGAGTCATTTGCTCATTCCAAGCATATCATCCATCTCTAGTATCTCTTACAAGAGAGAAACATCAATCTTCCAAGTAGAGAAGAGTGTCCACTCCAAGTTGAGAGTGTAGAGTAGTTTGTAGCAAAATAAGTGTGAGAGAGAGTTTCCTTCAAATACTGTTCTTGAAGTTGTGTATCTCTTATGTACCCATTATTTCATATGAGAAGTTATTGTTATTGCTGTCCCGTGGACGTAGGTACATCGTCGAACCACGTTATATCTGGTGTTCCCTTTCCTCTATTTTTTACTTATTTGCATATCCTTTATGTTGTTTTGAGTTGTTACTTCCATTATATTATTTTGGGACGGGGGTTCTCCCAAATGCATTGAAAAAAGCTGCAACGGCACTTGGATATCTCTAGGCTCACCGCTCAGAAACGAAATAATTTGGAATAGAATGTAGAATCTCCCTAACTAAATGCAGTTCAACCTGTCAACCCTAAAGATGAGAGACACTTTCAAAAAAAATTAAGCTATGACACCTTGAGATCTGATGATGCTTGGTCATTCTTCTTGCTTTGCTGCATGTTCCCGGAAGATCATGATTTACCAATTGAAGAATTGCTGAAGTATGGAGTGGAAAGGTTTTCTTAAATATTCTGACACAATTCAAAAAGCCAGACACAGACGGCACATTCTGTGTTCACATACATCAAGGGAAAGAAACAAAGAAACAGATGCCCACAGAAAAGAGACATTAATTCAAAGAAAGCCGCGTTGCACTCTTGCTTAATCATCTTAAACAGATTCCAGAAACTTGGTCTACTCAGAGCTTGAGAACATCCTCATTCATCATAACCTGTTTGGTGTATAATTTTCTCCGTATTGCATGTCAATCCAAACCCAAGAGGATATAATGGTTCATATGAGTTGCTTCCAGCATCCAATGGGAGCTGTTCCACACTTTTAAACCATGTCACCAGTAGCTTGCCCTCGAAGTTATAATCTCCAAAGATAACATCTGCAATTCCCTCTCCTTCACTACCAGGCAACCAAGCAGCAACAAGAGCATCCATCTTATCCAAGAGACTTGGCTGTACAGTTAAAGGTCTTCGAGATATCAGAATCACCAATGTGGGGATTCTTTCAGCAACTAAGCTTATAATATCAGCTCCATCAAAAGGAATCACAAGCTCCAAGTTGCCGCCCTTGCATTCGGCATATGAACCTTCACCGATGGCGACAATTGCAAAAGAGATGTCATTACGTGCTAGGGTGTCAGTCGATGGAAGTTGCTCATGAATTATTTCTGTTTCGTGTCCAACTGCCTTCTTGATAGCTTCCAAGATGGTTGTGCCCAAAATGTAAATATAAACATGAAAATTTACAATTTGTGTTGCTTTTGTTATCTGTAAAATGAAAAGATAATAGTTTGGCCAGAATGATTTTCATTGATAGAAACATGAATACATATACAATGAACAATGTAATCTAACTTAGGAAACTATCCTACAATTATGAATCGTATTGGGAAACATATATTCACACATATAAACATTCCTAACAGAGAATATTCCTAATAGAGAAGAAGATACACCACGATTGACTTTCCAACATAAAAAGTTCAGTCTGAACTTCAAATATTCATGAAAAATAGAAGAATATATCCAGGTGAAAACCATTTTTCTTTGACTAAAAAGTTTCACCCCAGAAAACTTCGGTGTAGAGTTACTACAGAGCTGACATGATTTAAGGAGTAACAACTCGAAATGGAAAACTTACTGTAAAATCTAACTCAGAGAGCTGACATTGAACAAATGTCATATTATTACAAACATAAAAATTGTAGCCTTATCAATTATTAAAATCTGGGGCAAGTATTACATACCAATGGTGAATCTGCCGCTTAATCCCACCTTAGTAACTGTCCATCCTCCACACTGATATCCAAGATCATCAGTATGTGTTCCGGTAACCAGTATTCTTTTGGCTTTTCTATCTAATGGAAGAAAAGGTTTTCTTGGCTCCTTTCCATTCTTCAGCAGAACCAACGACTTGCGAACAGCTTCGCGTGCCAGATCCCTGTGCAGCTGCATTATAATGATAAGCTGCATATCAGATATTAAATTGTCTGAGGTCAATATAAGAAAGGATGAGTGTGCATTATATGTTTACCTTACAACCAACTTTTTCCAGCAAAGATCTATCAGAAAAGGGATGTTCAAAAAGACCAGCAACAAACTTCACTCTCAGTATTCTCTCAACAGCATCATCTAACCTGGACATTGGTATCTCCCCCCATGTTCCACCAGATATACTAAATCATCCACAAAATTTTTAAATCTGAAAGGCACCATAACCTGCATATCTTCTCAATTAGACAAATTAACTAAAAATCAACGAAATCAATGAATAGTATGGCTTTAAAAATTCTAATTCAATATCTACCATGTCAATTCCTGCATTGATGGCATATAAAACGCAGAAACGGTAGTTTGACCCTTGAGGCTCGCTAATTGTTTCATGTCCATCCCAGTCAGAAATCACAATTCCCTGTAGCAGAGCATACATACCCTGATAAGAACTCAGACGTAACGTGCAGTGCTTTCTATTATTGTTTAACTTTTGTTACTTAAGAGTACTATTTGTATAACATCATATAATATGGTTTTAGTTTGGAGTAAAGAATACTAAAGTTAGAAATACTGTCAGAAGTAATTTCTTGTACAACAGCATGGGTGATTTCCAGTTCACCAAGAAAATAGTTCACATTATCTATTTGCTAACCTTGAATCCTAGCTTTCCTTTCAAGATTTCAGTCAGGAGAAAGCGATCAGCATGTAGTCTGTTTCCATTCCAGCTGGAATAAGATGCCATAATAGTAGAAACTCCTTGAGAAATGCAGTCCAGATAAGGTGCCATATGAATCCTCTCCAAGTCATAGTAAGATGATATGGTATTTCCCTCATTTACACCTTTTTATGTACCCCATCTCCAACAAAATGCTTGGCACATGCAACAGTATTGTTTCTGGAATTAAAACAATGTAAGATTAATTAACGAATTCACACATGTAAGAGTATCTGAGTAAGTGATATGGAACTTGGATTGAAATACAATATCAAAGAGTCAAGAGATGAACACGCTGTGAAAGATGAACCAAGTACAGAAGAAACTTGACCACATACCTTTACAGACATCGATCTTCTTGGTAGAAGCAGCAAAGTAGGGAGACCATTAAATTTGTTTCATAGCCCCATAAAGTATTTGGTTTCTATATATTTTTCCCCCAATTAGCCTGACATAGTATTTGAAAATTCAATTTCCTAATAGTACCTTTCAAACAAGATAGTTAATTGGCAAAATTAGAATAAACAAGCAATCCTCTACCTTCCTTATGCCCTTGGGGTGGCTTCCCCTGTAAACCTGAGATAATGGATGCATCTTTCTAACAATTTCAGTGTCTTCGCTGTAACTCTCGTAGCACTGTCCCCACCTGGGATCTCTGCATACCTGCCAAAACTCATTCACTTAGTACAGTACTGATGGTGTGATCACCACTCAAGTTCTACAACTATCACACCAGTACCAACTGCAATCTATTCAATCACAAGAAACATTGTTTGAAATAGCAACAAAATCTGATTACTGTAGTTTGAGTAAATGAACAGATAAACATAAATGAAACTCAGTAGTAAGTATTAACTGATTACAATCACAATTACTCACAGCTACACAGGGAGCAAAAGTGTAGTGAATGCCACTAGCCCTGACTTCAAGAGCAGTGGCCTCACCAATCCTTTGAGCCAAATCCGCATCTCTGTCACATAGTTCTAACATTAGGGAAAAACGAGAAAAAAGTCTTGAAAATGGTTGGATAATATTTAATCAGACATTGAAAGTTCCTTCTTTTGTATGGTAACAATACATACTACAAGCAAAAGATTGAAACAAAGAAAATGGAATCTATTGGACACCCTATCAACTTTCAGAGAACAGCATTATGACACGAATTCCATTTAATTTTTCAGTCATAACTCGGGATTCAAAGAACAAACTCGATTATTTTCCCATGCTTCTTAGGAAAAGAGGGAAGAAGACTAACCTGGTAGCCCCAAGACCAACATTGTGAGGAAATATAGTGGCACCATAGACACTATTGTTCCCATGAACCGCATCAATCCCATATATCAATGGAATCCGGAGCCGGGTTTCCAGTGCACACCTCTGAAATCCGTCAACCATATAGGCCCAGTCCGCGGATAAAGCCTTCTTAAACGGCTCACTTCCTGCACCACTGATTATGCTCCCTAGCACAATATGAACAATACCATATATAGTCATCATCACTTGCATATCTAACCATGCAGAGAGAAAGAGAGAGAAGTGTACCGATTGACAAGTCTTTAATGGCAAAAGGGGTGGCGACCTCACGCTCAATTTGGGTCATCTGTCCTACTTTCTCTTTCAAAGTCATGCGAGAAAGGAGGTCCTTGACTAGAGCTTCAATGGATTCATTTGGGTTTCTATATATGCAGTTCAACTCTTCAACTGTTTCCATCTTGAGCTACTACCCAGTGAGCTCTTCAGCTTCTTTAGCCTTAGTTCAAGAAACCCAAATGAAACATGTAGGAAGTTCACAACAGGGAAATATGGCTAGTGTCGCAGTGCAGCTTTATTATATGAAATTCACAACTTCAAGTCACACCTTTTCATTATATATTTAATTTAGTGCAGCTTTATTGAAATTAAATTGGGAACTTCTAGTCACACCTTTTCATTTTCTATTTGATTATCTTTATCAGGTAACTGTTTTATATGCCTGCTTGAAATTCTTTGATGAGGGCATATGGAGCTCTGAGTTTCAGTAATAAAGAAACAAATGAAGGATGATGCAATAAGTGCTTGATTAATTAGCTCTATCTGGTGAAGCCCTGGACTCCTTTACAGGTCTGAAGCGTCGCAATGGTAAAGCCATTAGAATGTTTAAATATAAACAGCAAGTACTGTAATCATGGTAGACACAGATGAATACACCAGATTATGATAGTAAAGTATAAATTGGCGGGGGACAGTTTGGCTTCTCTTCTTATGTATTGAGCTAGCTTACTCTTCATAAGTCTGTCTCTCTTCCTCTCTCCCTCCCTCTCTGTTACCTTTTATTTATCTACCCATTTTTGCTTCCTGAATGTTTCACTGCAAAATGTTGTGCTGTATATGATATTGTCTGAATCTAAGTTGCACGGACACGGCGACACGACACGACACGACACGGCGACACGACAAAACTTAAAAACTGAGTTTCCGACACGACTTGGACACGGCAACAAAATTATATATTTATGTATTTTTAATAAATAAAAAATATACTAAAATATGAAATAAATTCATTACATTATCAAATAAAGTTATAAATTCAATCTATTTCATAACCATAAGAAATAAGTCAAGTGTATAATTAATAACATTCTAGCACCTAAAATATAACATTAAAGAAAAATAATCTTGAGCAGTAGCTTATTTTCAAACAGGACAATCTCTAGTACAGTAACACCTAATAGATAAGAAGATGAACTAATATAATTATCATATCCATAATCTATCCCAATTAACTTGTTATTCCATAATTGATCTAATATAAAATGAATAGAAAATTTACCTCTCATCTTCAAGACTTTATCTCATCATCAACTAGCTAGCTCTATCTCTAGCACAGTAACACTTAATAGACAAGAAGATGAATTAGTATAATTAGCATATCCATAATTCATCCAAACTTGTTATTCCATAATTGATCTAATATAAAATGAATAGAAAATTTACCTTTTTTTAATAAATTTAAAAAAATAAAAAATAAAAAATAAAAATCTGAAATGCTGACGTGGCGTGTCGCAATGCTATGTTGGGGCCGGTCAACGTGTCCGAAAAGTCAACCTTTTCGGACACGCCGCGTGGCGTGTCGGACACGTATTTTGCCGTGTCGGACGCCGTATCGGCGTGTCGGAGTGTCCGACACTCCGACACTCCAGGGGTGTGGAGTGTCCGTGTAACATAGGTCTGAATCAAGTGTTATTTGTTTTTTTAGGGTTTTACCTTATGTAGTTATGTGTGTTATTCTTTCCTGTATGTTATACAGTTCACACAAGCATGCTGATTTATACGGCTTTGTGGTTAATGCCTATGAAGTCATTGCTAATTGTGTTTACGTTATGAGGATACTTGCTCATGACGTTGTCTTAGGTCTTTCCATACAACACTTTTGCTTACGGCCTGCAATGTTGTTAGTTTGAGAGAAGTTTTCCCAAATTTTGCATGTTTTCGGCTTTTCGCTTTGTTTGCAACACTGATAGTGATGCTGATTGGGGCTGCCTGCTGCTTATATTGTTTGCGCACTTGGCAATACCAATGCCCATATTAGAATTTAGGAGTAACATATATGTGCAAGATCAGAGCAGAGATGCAACATAGTAAAACTACTGTATGTTATTATCATTGATGTATGTTTATTAAGTCAACAGTGTGAAGCTCAACACTGATGGTGTAGTTTCCTCTTCTGCTTAGCAACTTCTGGTTTTATTATCCGATATCATCTTGACCACTTGACATACCCGTCCTTCCTGGCGCCCGGTGTCTCAGCACTTCCAGTGTTCCTACTGCGTGCACTGCCCCTCAAAGATGGACTCCAAGCTGCTGTGCGGTTGAACTTGAAGTCTATTCTCATTGAACAAGACCCTTCTGGTTACCGATTGCACCAACAACGGCTTTGATGTTCCCTGAAGGGTCCCTGATCAGAGATTAAAGCTGTCCCTATTCAGTTTGACAACTTTGTTACAAATTAGTTGCTGTGAACAAATTAGACCACAGGAAAATACGGAGGAGCTTTCAAGTAACTGATACAAAACTGACGGAAAATTGGTTCATATATTACATTTTATAAATTACATGATCACACATTTCGACCTTGTAAAAGAATAAAAATAAAATGCATAGAGCAGCTATAACAACAAATAAGTACCACCTCGTGTATTTTCACCCATTTGTAGCTTCACACATCTACACTCCAAATAATCATATTAACATCTAGCTTGGACATCTTCATTTATTGATAGTTCATCTTGGGGAGAAAGGTCCTGGCTAGGCTAGGAAATTGATTTTGATTTTGACTGTAACATTTTTTTATCAGAAAACATAAAGGATGGGTGATAAGGTAGGCTCTCACACCACTTAAGTTCAAGAAGATGCTTGGGTAATTGGATTAAATGCAAGCTGCTCAGCACAAGTTAGCACTTCATGAGGACCTGCTTCCTCACGACCAACACCCATAAGGTCAAGGTAATACTGGTAATGGGAAACGATGTTGTTCATGGCGTCAATGTCACCCTGGCCACAAACTCCATCCCCATAAAGAACATTCATTGTTGTGCCAAATCCAGGAAACCGCTTGGACTCCGTATCATTCTTGGTGGGCTTCCAAGTGCCAACAAATGCTTCATGGGCTGAGGGTTGTGACTTCTTGATAGGAGTCATCCACCTCCATATTGCAGCCTGGAAGGCAAGAGTAGCATTCTGCTCAATGTATTCTGGATGATTCAACAGATCAACCTTCAATGCTTCCCCAGCTGCACCGTAATTGTAGTTCCTAGGATGTGATCAGCAAGAGAAACTTCATAAGCATTGTCGATTCAAATTTATAGTCTACAACTCCATATGCTCTACTAGACTAGGTAAGCTATAAAACTAATTGAAATGTAACTTAAGGACATTCTGTTTGACCTAGAGAACAGTCTGGTTTTCTCCAGGAGTACTGAAATAGCATTTAGCTTGTGGAGTTACTAGGCTAATCTAAGGGCCTATGAGCATCTCAATCTATTGTTTCATCTATGAAAAATCTACTTGTAGGAATGAAAACCAAATCAGATCCTCTAATCCGTTATTAGGTCAAAAAAAAAAATTTGTTGAGAAAAGCTGAATAGACTAAAAGAAATTCTACATTGTTCAATTATAGATAAAACAAAAGAAAGAACACGAACCAGTAAATAGGCAAAGCTCCGCGACCGTAGTATTCAGCTCCAGGAGTGCAAGGATATGTGTATTTGTAGAAGTCATCACAGTATGACTGCATGGGACTCATTTCCCTGTTATAGCAAAGTCCCCAGGCCAACGGTCCTCCAGTGGCCACACCATAACCACCTAGGGTAATCACAATTGTATATGCACATATGAGATTCAACAACAGCTTATACTTGTTTACACAGTCTACAGTATTACACTTTAATCAGATCATACCATTTGTTACGCATAACATATCGAATTTGTTGTCATATATAACTAGTCTTTCCACTCACAGCCGACAAAACATAACAAGTTCGTAAAGTCAGGTATGTTAATTTTGTAACTAAGCAACCACTGTCCTACTCCTTAGCTTGTTACTGTCCTAAATCTAAATCATCATTTTCCTAAATTCTTTTAAAATCAATCAAATATAATTGACCTCATACCTAATCTTTTTCACAGACGACATATGAACAGCAACAAAAACATAAGCATCTTTCTGCAACTATGTCGCAAGTAAACCACATTCACTTCAAACATAACAAATTCGATCAAATAAAACCTGAGGCAAGTGTGTGACTTACAAGAGGTCTTGCTGCCGACATGTCCGAGGAAAGCTGCGAGCTCCTTCATCTGCATAAGCTTCCCGCCGGTGGTGCAAAACCCCTGAGGCTGAAAAAGCGATGCGGCGAGAATAAACGACTTGTAGTCCCAGAACCCAACGGCGTGAGCCACGGGAGCGTTCCGATTAGAGAAGAGCTCCTCGAACTGGTAAGTCTGGAAGAAATCAGTGATGGTGAGATTGCAACAGTACTGAGACCATCCCTTACACTCCCACCCTTTGTCGCACACCTTCTTTCCTTTGACCTTCTTGACCAGCGCCGGCGTCGCCGAGACCTGGTCGTCGAAGGCGGCCTGCACGGAGGCTACGCTGAGGAGGACCACCACCGCGAGCGCCGCTGCGGAGACCAACGAAGAGGTCTTCATTGGGTGGAGGAGGAGAAATGCAGATCTGAGAGGAGGAGGGAATATGATTTTTTTGGTGATGCTTTGTGTGTGTGTGTGTGTGTGTTTGGGTTTTGGTTGTCTTCTCTAAGGCAAGTGTGTGTTTGATGGCGTGTCATTTTCGGGTTAAATGGCGAGCATGTTTGGGGGGAATGGACGGTGGATGATGTGGTTGCGGGGTTGGGGAAGGGGATAGGTGTTCGATGTTTAATGGGTGAACCAGGCTGGAAATGTTTTGGAGGGGCTGACCGCAGGAAGCTCCACCGACAGGGGCGAAGTGGTGGCGAAATGCCGATTCTGTCCATGAGACGTTACGAGAAATAAAGACCAAGAATCATTTGAAGCTACTAGAAGGATTATAAATATCCTGTTCAAAAAAAGAAAAAAGAAAAAAAAAAGAAGGATTATAAATATAGTTAAATACGCATGCTTTCATCATGTTCCGTTGTTAATTCTTGGAAAAACTAGATTACATCATTTGAACGAGAGTTACATGACATAAGATGTAGGGTGGTCATTTGAACGAGAGTTGCATGCATTCCATTGTTAAAAATACTAGAAATAGGGTGGTCTTTCAACAATTAGTTCCCTCCCCTACTCAAACCTTTCTTTGAGGCTGTTACTATGCGAACTAATTATTGAAGTTCTTGTCTCTCTTAGACTTGGGAAGCTGCTGCATCGGAGAAGGTGGAGAGAAGAACCAGTATAACTGGGTTTCGGAGAGTTGGCCGGTGTCGGTGGTTCGACGGGCTGGTGGTGCTACGCTGCTCCGTTCCCGACGCCGGGGGGCGTGGGATACGGCGGCAGAGGTGGTGCGAACTGGGGTTGTTGCAGCAGTGTTCTCGATCAGGGTGGGCGGCGCGTATAGGATCTCTTAAGGCTCTATGGGCCTGGGCTTTGGAATCTGCTAGGTATTCTGATACCTTTGGGCTTTCACCTCATGATCCAAGGGCTTTGGTCTGGGTCTGGGTTTTCAACCCACATGAGGTATGTATCTTATTTTATACTGTTCATTTATATTTCATGTTATTTCGGCCTTCGGTTTATGGGCCCATGTCACTCATGTGGTGTGTTTTTCCCTATGTAGATTATTTGGTTTTGTCCAGCTCGGGAGGACTCAATTTCTCATACCGGTGTCAATCGGTCCCAATTGTTTCCAGATTTTTGGTTACCCAACGCCAAAACAACCATCAACTACTATCGTATACCTACATCTCTTAGATATGGTTCTCGGTTCTCTCTCGTCAGCCTCTTCTCTTACATGATTTGGGTTTCGATGGTGGATTGGTATGATACTGTTTTGAGGGAGTTCTCCCTCAGGGACGTGGATTTTCATATGATTTGTGCATTGAGATTTGATTGACATCAGTTACTCAGGCATCAGTGCTCTGATTTAACACTCCTCATTATCTCACTGTTGCTAGCGGCGAAGGCGACAACAATGTTAGCTTGCATGGGTGATGAGTGTGGTAGATTAGCAATTGGTGTTTTTGCATTTATTTCTTTGCTTGTAGGGTCTTCAGTCCATAAATTAGCGAGCTATTGGTTTCCTTTTACTCTTTCGAGTTTGATCGGCTTGGAGACCCATGCTCTTTGTTTTTAGTAGTTTATCAATCTTGCATTTGACTTGTAATTGGACTTGTTCCTTGATTAATGAATTATTCATTTCTCTAAAAAAACATGTGAATTAATTATTGTAAGGCTGACCTAAAGTTCTATCATTCAAAAGCCTCTAAATATTTTCAGATCAAATGGAATCCTCCAGATCAGAATCAAATTATTATAATCAACTTTGATGGATTTGTCAAGCAAAGTTCAGCTTCTATAGACTTTGTCTTCAGAAATTCATAAGGCAATCTTGTTTTTGCTGCTGCTAAGAAAATTGGTCTTGCTTCAGTGTTTGTTGCTGAGGCCTTAGGGATGTTTTACATGCTGCTCAGTTCTACAATCTGTTGCAAATTTTCGTTGAAGGAGACTCGAAGTTGCTCATCGATTGTGTTCTTCACAAAGTAGAGGTTCCTTGGAGAATCAAATCTCTTGTTAAGGATACTTGGAAGCTAGCTTCTTCTTTCTCTTTTGTTCAGTGTAGACATATATATCGAGAAGCTAACTTTGTAGCATATAGGATTGCTGATTATGATCTTCATGAGCGGTCCGTTGCAGTTTGGCACAATTGTCTCCCTTTTTTTGTGTCCCAAGCATTCTATTTGGATCAACCGGACGGGAGAGTATATAGAGAGTTTGTGTTGTAGTTTTTTTGTATTTATATCCGTCATAAAAAAAATGTCAAATGATATCATTTCTATCCCTTATTGTTTACTTAGTGAGTGGAATTTACACACCTTCAATCACAATTCACACACCCTAACTCACTTTTTAGTTTAGAAATGTCAAAAATGTCACAATTTTTTCGTTCATATTGTTCAAGACAGAGACATTTTTAACAATTAAAACTTGTGAATTGTAATTGAGGGCTCCTCTTTAGGTATTAGATCGGTATTGTTGTGAGTCTGGCATGGTGTTTTTGTATTATGTTTTTACTATAATTTAAGGGCCTCTCAATACTCTTAGCGCATGATCCACAAAATCTAATAATAGTCATTGCTAATAGTCAGCTCGATCATGATCCACAAAATCTAAAACATTTCTCATTTTATGGTTCACACTCAATGTTTTCAATTTTAGCATCTTAATATCACATTTTTACAATCAACGCTTCAAAAATTAAAAACATAAGATATTAAGAATAGATATATGAAATGCAAATTGTAAAATAAAAAATGTGAATTATTGTAAAGTAGAGAATGCCTACTTTACTTCCCAATGTCTCCTAAAAGTGTTGCGAAAAATGAATTCTATATTTGTAGGAGAGTAAATAAGCACAGGTTGCAACTATATCATATTGTATAATTTCTGCGCAAAATACATATTTGGTCATGTACAAATCACTCCATGAATGTAGTTGGTAGGATGGACACAGAAGAAAAATACACAGCACCGACAAAACGAATGGGCTTCTCTTCTGGTGCGTATACAAGGCTCTTTGAATTCATGGGTAGGTTAACGAATATAATTTATAGACAAATATACCATTTAAGTTGGTATAACCGTATAAGATGAAAGACATCACAACTCCGAAAATTATTCACTGCACTCCTGGGACAGCTACACTACGCATCTCCACCGTTGGTTTGAACACGGGGACCAGTTTTAAATTCGGCCGTTAATTGGGCGTTTGTGGTCTGTTAGGTAGGCGAGTGATGGGGGATAAAGGGCAAAGTCGGCAGACTGCATAGTAGGGTGGGTAAGTGGATCCGTTCCATGTGTTCTCTCACTCGGATTGTCAAGACCTGTCCCGAATTTCACCCTGAAACCCGAGGTGAGTCTTGCGGGGACCACCTCCAAGGAAAATTTACCGAAGGACTCGGCAAACCTCCCTTGAAAATGGACAACCCTAACTCGGAAGGACAAAAATAGAACCACTTAATTAACCAAAATAAAATAACATTCTCCGCTACAACCAAAAAGTAGCCAGAATAAGTTATACAGAAATCCCAACAGTATTCAGAGTTACTAAAAAAAACAAAAACACAGCGAAAGCTAACAATCTCCTAGTAGATTAAACAGGTAACCTACTGGCGAAATGTAGCGGATAGATGGGTCACTATACCTCAACATCGCCTTCTAGACCTCACGCGAACACTGCAGATTGGGCAATTTAAAAACGAAGAGCCCAGGGGAAAATATTCAAAAACATCAGAGTGAGTGGACAAAAGTAATTCCGACAACAAATAAATATTTCCTCAAAAATACTTTCAAAGAAAATGCTTTACCAGCGATAGCTTAAAAGCTTAACTCAGAAATTACGAACTGGTGTCTAGCCTCGCTAGACTCCCAAACTTTAAGAAAGAATGCCTCTCAGGCTAGAATATCATATATATATATATATCAGTATGTATTCACACTCGACTATCTCTTGTACGATATCTATGAATAAGCTTGAAAAATAGATAAGCATACAAGACTACGACGCTGGCGTCTAACGCTCACGTCGCCCCATACTGGAATTGTGTCTCAGTATGGGGGAAACGTCCGAGTGGTATATATACGTGCTGATTCCTTGTACGAATTCTATGAATGAATTCAAAGAATAGAAAGTCGTACAAGGCTACGACGCTGACGTCTAACGCTCAAGTCGCCTCATACTGGAATTGTATCTCAGTATGGGGAAAAATCATGTATAGCTAGCTAACATTTAATCATATACATACCATTCTCATAAACAACTATATATGAGTATAATCACCGAAATTCTCAATTTCGGGAAATTTCCAACAATAGAAAATTATTCAACAAAAAACATTTTAAGCACATTATTTAAAACAAAGGTCTACTCACAAATTAGGCCTAAGCCTGATGTCGATCGGAGGCCTCGTCAACTCGAGCCTCCTCGCGTCATGTTCCAAAAACATAAATAAATCCTTAATTAATACACCAACGCTTAAAGAAAATAGGAGAAATCAAAAAGGAGCCCTGCGCGCTCAACCAAGCCTATCGCCCAAATTCTTAATTTCACTACCAACCAATAAAACTCCACAAACTCTTAACCGACATCCTCTAAACACCTTTCACATTTCTAACCTTAAATAATCACGTTGTCGGATTTTAACTTATTAATCCGCCAAAAATACCAAACTTCAAAAATTTCCAAACCTATCCAAAACCCCTCCAAAAATTATAAAACTCATTCCAATAAACTCATCATAAAATTCCCTACAAAAAATATTTTTTCTCGGCAGTGGCTCCGCCGGCAGCGGAGGTCGGCGGCCAGCTTCGGTGACCTCCAATGCCCACAAAAAACTGACAACAACTTCCTCTCAACCTCTTCTACCACTTTCCTAACTAGCACAAATAACAAATTTCAAGCCTAACTATGTCAATCGAACGAAAACACACAGCTCGAGATGGAGGAAGCCCTTTGGAGGGATTGCTGCACGGGAGGAGGGCTTTCTTTTGAGCCAAGGCTCGCCGGTTATGACGACCGGAGGAAGGAGTTCCGACGACGGAAGCCTTTGTGCAGTCGGACTTCTTGGCGAGCTTTCCTCCCGATCGGCGACGCTAGGGAGCCTCTCGCCGGTCTAGAAAGGAAGCTGGGTCGAAGGCCGACCGATTGGAACCGGCGTGGTAGTCTGGGGCGGCCGGACAGCGGCGAACAGGCTGCCAGAAAAACTGGGCAGAGAACGGGTCGGGGAGAGGGAGAGAGAGGGAGACGCGCGGAAGAGAGAGAGAAAGAAAAGACTAGGCTTGGCCCAAAACCGGGTCAACCCATAAACTTAACACCCACTCCAAAATTCAACACCCCAATAAAAATTATATTTTACTAGCAAAAATTACCATTTTTACCGTTGTCACTTCTTCTTCTTTCGAATAAATCCTTCCAAATAATCGTCCCCTAACACCACTCTGGGGACCAATTAAATTAAACTCTTACTGACGAAGACGGTAAAAATTTTATTACTACCGTGCTAGTAATTAAGGTAAAAATTAAGAGTCGGGGCGTGTCACTGATCCCCTAGCAGAAGTCAGAACTAGGAAGCACGGAAGCTTGAAATCAAATCTAGGGTTTCTCAATGTGGATTAAAGAGATCTAGGAAATTCAATTAACCACCTCCACCATCTTCTTCACTCCCTTGATGTCAATCTCCTTCGCTAAGCTACTCGGTTCTAGGGTTCTAAAAATCGGCCTAGGTGGTCGATGAGGCGGCGCCTAGGCGCTCGGAGCGACCATGCCGACCCTAGGTGGGCGCCAACTGTTTTTTTATATTTTTATTTACATGTGGTTGAATTTCGAAGGTTTCAGAGATTCAGAAGAAGAGATAGAGAAGAGAGAGATGCCGATGATGAAGAAGATGAAAAATAAGAGGATGCTCTATGACTTTATGAGTATAATGATGCAGAAGATGAATGAGAGAGAGAGAAAGAGAAAAACCCAGATGCAGAAGGAAGATGAGAAAAGATGAATATAGAAGATGAAGAAGAGAGGAGAGAGATGGCTGGCACGTGAGGAAAAAGTGGGTGGGTCAATTGGGATAAATTATGGCATAGTACATTAGTAGGTGATTAATAGTTACTAGACATTAATAATTATCCAATATAAATATTAGTTTATTTAATTATATAATTATATGTTAAAAGTAAATTAAAAAAATTAAAAACCGACTAGCGTCCTCTTAATTGTATTTATAATATTTGAAAAATAAAATAAATACAAAAATAAAAAATCCGATTAATCCCCGATTAATCTTTTAAGCGTTGTCTGCCCGACTAACGCCCAGCGTTTTTTAGAACCTTGCTCGGTTCATCTCGGTCCTCTAGAGACCGCTTGCCGGACCCATCCGAAGCCACTGACGCAATCAGTTGTGGCTTTCGTCGAACATGAATTGTAATTCTCTTCGTCCTCTGAGGATGTTGGTGGAGAACATGAATTCTTCGGGGTCTTTAATTATGTGGTGGTGGTGCTGATTGTACGAGTTCGATCGAGGAAGGAGAAGAAGAGATAGAGGTTGGTGGGGGTTATGGTTCTGTAACTGTTAGTAAGGGAGTGCGGGGAGAAAGGGAAGAAAGGGTTTGCATCAATCATGATTTATGGGTTTCTCCCAACACCATCAAAATGGGTTTTGATATCTGGGTTGTTTCCTCCTCCGCATTGAGTAGACCGAAAAGTTGCCCGAGCCGCCAGAAAACGCAGAAGACCGCCAAGCCTCCTCGTCTTCGATCTCTCTCCAAGTTCCATGAATGCGAACTTGCTGATGCAGGCATGTCGGCGATGAAGAGATGAATAGATTAGGATCGATTGGGCGAGAAGGGGCGGCCGAACAACAGAGTTACACCGGAAAAACCGAAGACGACGTCGGTCGGAGTCTGGGCTCGTCTCAGACTCGCCTTGTCGTTTTGACCGAGCTGACCAACACTCCCTTAAAGTAAATAGAAAACACCGGCCAAGATTGAATGAAACTAAAGATCAGCGACCTTGATTCTAATTTTTAGAAATCATTTTTTCCCTTGAAAATTTCCAAATTTCATAGTGAATAACTCGATCCACCAAAAAATAATCCGAAAGTATTACGGAACTCGTGTCGAAGGGTACTTTAATATCAAGACTTTAAACAAATAATTTTCACATTAGTAAAATCAATAAAATAAGATCGGGTATTTCTTATAAATTTCAGACAACAGTTACTACTCTTCAGTGATAGCCGAAAATTCGGTAAATTTTCATAGCGTCTTACAAGATTTATATTTTTTGTCATCATTTAGGTCTCGAACGACTCAGTCAACCATTTTTATCCTTCTACCTCCGTAACAAAAAATTTGTGATTTTTCAACCCTAGTCGTATTTCATTATTTCAATCACATCATATTTCACAAGATTTTCAAAAATTTTGTTTTCTTTATATAGTCGGTTCACAATGATATACACTTAAATATAACTTACTAAATAAGTTATACCATTTTTGTAGACACGTAACAATATGAGGTCGTAAATACATGAAAATAAAAATTTCACCGTCTGATGTAGGCATGGTTAATCAAATAGGGCTACTAAAAAAAATTCATTCCGTTTTCGATTTGTTACGCCCACCATCGAATCATTCAACCTTAAATATACCTCGTTCTTAACATGAAACACAGTTGACCGGCATCGTGCGAGACCTTATTTTTCCCCGTTTTCAAACAAGAAGCTCATATATATGAGATTTAGGATCCCATGATTTTTTTTGTGGTGGTTAGGCTCCCCTTAGGAACACCTTAGCGTAACGTTTAGGCCCGTTTTCAAACAAGGCCTAAACGTTACCGGGAAGTTTGTGATTTTTCATCCCTACTTGTATTTCACTATTTCGATCTCATCTTATTTCACATGTTTTTCGAAAATTTTGCTTCTCTGTATCGTTGGTTCACAACGATATACATTTAAATATAACTTACTAAACAAGTTATATTGCTTTAGTAGACACGTGACGATCCGAGATCATAAATATGTGAAAATAAAAATTCCACCGTTTGATGTAGACAGGGTAATTAAATAGGTCTACTAAAAAAATTCATTCCGTTTCAGATTTGTCACACCCATCATCGAATCGGTCAACCTTAAATATACCTCGTTTTTTACATGAAACGTAGTTGACCGGTATCGTGTGAGACCTTATTTTTTTCCCGTTTTTAAACAAGAAGCTCATATATATGAGATTTAGGATCCCATGATTTTTTTGTGTGGTGGTTAGGCTCCCCTTATGAGCACTTAAGCGTAATTAGGGTTGACCAATTTTATCGAGGCCTAAACGTTATCGGAAGTTTTTGAGTTTTCATCTCTACCTGTATTTCACTATTTCGATCACATATTATTTCACATGATTTTTGAAATTTTTTCTTCCTCTGTATAGTTGGTTCACAATGATATACATTTGAATTTAACCTATTAAATATATCGCTTAGGTTATAAATATATGAAAATAAAAATTTCACCGTCTGATATAGGCATGGTAATTAAATAGGTCTATTGAAAA
The DNA here is from genome assembly GCA_034370585.1 of Fragaria x ananassa. Taxonomy (NCBI): domain Eukaryota; kingdom Viridiplantae; phylum Streptophyta; class Magnoliopsida; order Rosales; family Rosaceae; genus Fragaria; species Fragaria x ananassa. The sequence goes on from CP139760.1 coordinate 8,988,828, forward strand.
AAAAACTACCCTATTTTGGATTTATTAAGCCCCTTATCGAATCGGTCAACTTTAAATATACCTTGTGTCAGTACATAGCCAAAATACTTGGCTGAGCCGAGAATAAGGTACAATTACCCGGTCAAGATAGCCCTGGTGAGCCCTTCACTGATGTCCAAAGAATGAAGGGCCGGTAACAAACCGCTTGCTAAAGTCACTCTAGCGGCAAAACATCCCTAAAAAAGGAGACACCACAAAGGGTAACAAATAGTCCCACATCGGAGACTAAGGCCAAAGTGCCCAACCTTGGCCTATAAAACAGGCACAAACTCTCATACAAGGTACACACACACACACATATTCAACTCTCTTACTCTTACATTGCAAGTGCCCAAAGCTACTTAAGCATCAGAGAGTCGAAGACTAGGCCACCCCAGTCCCGACTTCCTGACGCGGTTACTTGTGCAGGTTCCGAGTGTAAGGCTAAAAGATTCTACCTCATCCTGACCCGCGACCCCTTCCCGGCTCGGGACCTCGGGATGAGACAGGTAGAAACAATTGGCGCTAGAAGGAGGGGCCCTATCTTGTGGAGCTCCCATTTGCCTCGGAACTCGACACCATGGTGGAAATCATTGATGACCCTGTGGACCCTGGCACTCAAGTGGAGAAAGAACTTCAACCTGGCGACACATCCCTTCCCCAAACCAGCAGCCCAGCCCCTATTAGCCATCCCGACCCCGCCACAGCCCTTGAAATCCTCAAGCGAGACTTCCATTCGTTTCGCGAGCAAGCGGCGAAAGAGAGGGCAGAAGCGGAAGCGTATCGGGTACGCATCGCTGAATTGGAGAAAGAGCAATTCTTGCTCCGCGCCACGTTAGAGTATCGAAACGTGTGCAACGATAGCTTAGACCGCCCGGCGCGAGATGCCTGGACTCCGGATTCTCTTCATGTCCAGACTGGTTCCATAATCCTGGGAGAACCTAACCAGATCGTATACATGTCCCATCCCCTTGCCCACCCCTCATTTCCACTCCCAGCCCCCAACCATCTCCAATCCCCAATGACTCCCCCCTGCCACATCAACCTAATCCATCTGCCCAACCTATCTCCACTTCAACCACTGCCAACTCCCCTAACCCACCTCTTGACATGCCAACCCGCCTACTGCTACAACTTAGCCAAACTGTCACACAGTTAGCCTCGCAGATTGAAGGCATTGAGAGTCGCGGGGCTCAGCGACCCTTGTTCTCTGGCTATGGACATCGCCCAAGCCCCTTCACACCCCGAGTGTAGATGGACAAGCGGCCTGCGGGAACCAAGCCATTCCAGATGGCACAGTATAAAGGCACAGGGAACCCTTATCTCCACCTCGAGACATTCTTCTCGCTCTGTAGCTCCACTGGCCACAGCAACGCCATAGTCCAGAATGGGCAACTCCACCAATTTTGTGCTCCCGCCACAGGCACTAACGCCATCGAACTACATAGCCAGATTCTAACCCTGCATGGTGGAGCCCCGCGGTTCCCCCCACGCCAGCCTTCTATAAAACGGCAATGTATGGCACCCTTGGAAATCCTTAACATCCAACGCGGTGTCACGATCACCCCATCAGTGTGGGATCAAGTGACATTTCGCAGAGATGAGGATACCTTAAATTGCCACCACTGTGAGCCATTCATAATCAATGTGCAGGTGGATCATTACAGGTGCCACAGAGCTCTAGTGGATACAGGGGCCGCCGTAAGCGTTATGTTCTCTGATTGTTACAAAGGCCTCCGGCGAGATCGAAGTAAGCTGTACAATAACCACGGACCCCTGGTCAGCTTCTCTGGCGAGATAGTACAACCGCTAGGCTCAGACCGCCTAACAGTGACAGTGGGAACTGCTCCTTGCCGCTCGTCCATTACAACCCGCTTCCTCATAGCTGATTGTCCCTCATCCTATAATCTCATCTTAGGCCGGGACATCCTCTAGGGGTTGCAATGCTTCATAGCCGGCCACACACTTCTCATGAAGGTTCCTACCCCAGGTGGCACCCTAACAATTCAAGGGGATCGAGCAGCCATTGAGCACTGCCACCTTCAAGCCATCTAGCAGGGGCACAGCGCCTATGAGATGTTGTCTGTCACGCCCCGAACCTTAATTTTTACCTTTATTACTGGCATAGTGGTAATAAGAGTTTTTACCGTGTTCGTCACTAAGTGTGTAATTTAATTAGTCCCCAGAGGGTGTTGAGGGACTAATATTTTGAGGGAATTATTCTAAGGAAGAAATTTTGACGACGGTAAAAATGGTAATTTTTGCTAGTAAAAGGTAATTTTATTGGGGTATTATTTTAGGGTGTTGAATTTTGGATTTTTGGGTTTATATAAGTGTTGGACCGGGTGGGCTGATGGCCCAAGTCCATTTTTCCTCTCCCTCCAGATTTTCTCTCTCTTCTCACCCGATTTTCTCCTCTCTACACCCAGAAAAATTCCGGCCGACCGTCCGCCGCCGTCCGGCCACCAACCGCCGCCGCACCGGTCCCGTTCGGTCGACCTCCAACCCAGCAACCTCCCTGGACCGGTGAGAGGAGCCCTAGCTCCGCCGTGAGAGAGCGGTGCCGCCCGAAAGGTCCGACTGTCCAAGACGTCACTTTGCCGGAACTCCCTCCTCCGGCCACCAATCCGGGCAAGCTTGGTACGGTTTTGTAGCCCTCCTCCCGTGCAGCAACCTCTCCAATCAGCTCGCTCCGTCGTGAGCTAGGTAATGAGAAATCGGAATTTGAAATTTCTAGGGCTTTTTGTGTATTTCTGTTCGATTGGTATGCTTAGGCTTAGAATTGGAGTTTGTGGTAGTTAGGAATGTTGTAGAGGAGGTTGAGAGGAAGATTCTGTCAAAATTTGGTGACCATCGGAGGTTGCCGGAAAATGGCTGCCGGCCGCCGCCTCCGGCGGAGCCGCCGCCGGCACCGCCGCCGAGAAAATGTTTTTGGTGGAGAAATTTATAAGGAGTTTAATGGTTTAAGTTTTAGAATTTTTGGAAGAGTTTTGGATAGGTTTAAGATTTGTTGAAGTTAAGTATTTTTGGCGGATTATTAATTAATAATCCGGCCATTGGATTTTATTTGGTGAAAAGTGTTTTTCGAGGTTGTCGGTAAAATTTGTGGAGTTTGAGGTTGGCAGTGGATTTAAGATTTTGGAGTGTTAGACTTGGTTGAGTGCGAAGCATATTTAATTATGCATGTTTTGCATTTAAACGTCGATGTTTCATTTAAGGTTTTATGTGTATGGAACAGGACGCGAGAAGGCTCGAGTGAGGAGACCTCCGACCGACGTCAGGCTTAGGCCTAAGTTGTGAGTGGACGTTTATTTTTAAAATAATATGCATGCTATGGTTCATGATTGAACATTTCCTTTTGTTGAAATTTTGACGTCAATTAATTTGACGCTTTTATTTCTCTTGGAGAGATACCGAAAATGAGATTTTCGGTGGATATAAATATGTATTTATGAGAGAGTATGTATATAAATGCTAGCTAGCCATATGTGTCTGTCCACCTTAATGGCGTAGCATATAGCCGCATTAAGGCGTGACGTGAGCGTTGGACGTAAGCGTAGTAGCCCTATTTGAGTGTTTAATTCATATAGGGAGTATGGACACATATTTATACACCGTCTGTCCACCTTGATGGCGTAGTGTAGCACCGCATTAAGGCGTGACGTGAGCGTTGGACGCGAGCGTAGTAGCCCTATATAGACCCATGAATCTATATAGGGAGTATGGACGTGTGTAAATACATACATATTTTATAGAGCCTGAGAGGCTCGATATTATGAGTTGAAAGTTTTATCGCTTGCAGCATGCATTCGATTTTTCTTTAGAAATTGATTTGGGGAAATATTTATTTGTTGTCAGTTCAGTTTTGTCCACTCACTCTGACGTGTTAAATATTTTCCCCTGGGCTCTTCGTTTTTAAAATGCCCAGTCTGCAGAGTTCGCGTGAGGTCCAGCAAGAGACGTCGAGGCATAGTGACCTAGCTATCAGCTACATTTCGCCAGTAGGTTACCTGTTTAATCTACTAGGAGTTTGTTAGCTTCCGTTGTATTTTATTTTATTTTTTTATTTTTTTTAGTAGCTCTGAATACTATTGGAATCCTTATGTTTGTATTCTGGCTACTTTTGGAGTGTAGCTGAAGATTTATTTGTTTTGGATTAAAAGGTGATTCGTAAGTTTTTAAGTTAGGGTTGTCCATTTTCGAGGGAGGTTTGCTGAGTCTTTGGTAAATTTTCCTTGGAGGTGGTCCCCGCACGACTTACTCCGGGTTTCAGGGTGAAACTCGGGGTGGGTCGTGTCAGTTGGTATCAGAGCTCTAGGTTTCATCTTCTGTTTCCTATTCACTATCGTATTTGCCTAAGTAGCCATAGTATCTATAGAGTGATGATCCGACCGCGGCGGATTCATCGGCAGTTTTCTGCTTTTGATACTATGTGTTATTGGGTATGTGTGATAGTTCTGTTAGTCTTATGGACAGACTACTTAATATCTTCTTCCATTGGGTACTATGCCTCCTAGGCGCCGACCCCGTGTAGCTTCCTCAATTAACGCCAGTGAGGGTGTTGAGGTTAGAGGATTGGTTGATTCGATTGGGAACATGCTGAGAGGTGTGTTGTGGATAGGGTTCAGCCCCCTCGATCTGTGAAGAAAAGAGTTATTGCTGATGCAGGGGCAGTAGAGTCCAAGGGTGTCAAGGGACCCCTTGATGCTTATTCTTGGGTGGACAAGATGGAATTGGCTTTTGGGAGCACTGAACTGCCGGAAGAAAAGAAAGTGAAGATGGCAGTGACTTTTCTGGATGACTCAGCGCATCACTGGTGGATCCTTGCTAGTAGCAATCGTGGTGGTGCTCAAGACATGACTTGGGAGGAGTTAAGACGCTCTTCTTGGGTCAGTATTTCGGTCACGCTTAGCGTATCAGGATTCAGTCGGATTTCCTGAACATGAAGAAGGGGGATGATGAGGGTGTCATCGAGTTTGAGCAGAGGTTCACTTCCTTGAGCTACCATGTGCCCTATTTGATTCCTGATGAGAGGACCAGGTTTGACATGTTTGTTGGAGCTCTTGCCGGGGTTTTTTTGTAGATAAGATGGTCGGTGGCTTTTACCCGACTTTTCTTGATGCGGTTACTGCAGCAATGGCCATTGAGGCCAGGAGAACTTTTAGTGCACGGCCTAGAGATTTCGGTGGTCCCAGCTAGGGTCCATCGAAGAAGGCCGCTTCCTCATCAGCTTCTGGATCTTCAGCGGGCAGTGGTAGTAGTGGAGGATCAGGTTCGGATTCTCGGGATAGATTTGGAGGACGTTTTAGGAGACCCTCCAGGAGCCAGTTGGGCAGGCAGCAGGCCGGTCAGTTTAGTGCTGGTGGTAGTTCCCAAGGGGGATCTTCTGTGGTCAAGCTTTCTCTTTTGGTCAGCAGCAGTCTTCTGAATGCTTTGAGTGTGGTGGTCTGGATCATTTCAGGAGAGACTGTCCTTTGTTGGCACAGAGGACCGCCCCTTCTCAGCAAGGCGGTCAGTTTTCAGCGAGAAACTCTAGTGGTGGTTCTCGTGGAGGTTCAGCAGCTAGGAGTGGTTCTCAGCAGGAAAGTGGTCAGCGTGGACGTCCCATGACCTGCGCTAGACTTCATGCTATGACCCAGCAGGAGGGTCGTACTTCCCCAGATGTCGTCATTGGTACGTTGTTAATTTTTGGTCAACCAGCATTTGTTTTAATTGACCCTGGAGCTACGTATTCATTCATGTCTAGTAGATTCGCTCTCCATGCCAATGTGCTATCATCGTCTCTTCCAGGCGAGTGGCACGTATCTCTTCCCTCTGGTGAGGTGATGAGAATAGCTTGGGTGTTTAGTGGTTGTGAAGTTTTGATGGAAAGAGCTCAGTTTAAGGCAGATTTAATCCCGTTAGATATGGTGGATTGTTTCTGAAAAGAAGTGGTGTTTCGGATCCCGGATGGATTGGAGGTTGTGTTTCAGGGGGAAAGAGATGTGATTTCGAGTTGCCTGATTTCATCTGTGGCTGCCAGGAGATTGTTAAGCAAAGGTTGTCAGGTATTCTTAGCTCATGTTGTGGATGCAAGTATAGGAGTGATGGAAGTGGGAGACAATCCTGTAGGAAGAGAATTTCCGGACGTGTTTCCCGAGGATTTGCCTGGTTCGCCTCCTGTAAGGGAGATAGACTTTTCCATTGAGTTGCTTTCTGGATCTATGCCTATCTCTCAGGCATCTTGCAGAATGGCTCCAGTAGAATTGAAAGAGTTAAAGACTCAATTGCAAGAGTTAGTAGACAAGGGTTTTATTCGGCCTAGCATGTCTTCATGGGGTGCTCTGGTGTTATTTGTTAAGAAGAAGGACGGCACCATGAGACTATGCATTGATTATAGGAAGTTGAATCAAGTCACGGTGAAGAATAAGTACCCGTTGCCTCGCATTGATGATTTGTTCGATCAGTTGAGAGGTGCCTCTGTTTTCTCCAAGATTGATTTGAGATCTGGTTATCATCAGTTGCGGATTCGGGATAGTGACGTAGCCAAGACTGCTTTTCGATCACGCTATGGTCATTATGAGTTTGTGGTAATGTTTTTTTTTTTTTGGACTTACTAATGCACCCGTGGCGTTTATGGATCTCATGAATAGGGTGTTTAGTCCATATCTTGATCGTTTCGTGATCGTGTTCATAGATGATATTTTGGTGTACTCAAAAAGTGAGAAGGAGCATGCCAAACATCTAAGATTGATTTTGCGGACTTTGAGGAATGCACAGTTGTTTGCCAAGTTCGGCAAGTGCGAGTTTTGGCTAGGTAAGGTGGGTTTTCTGGGTCATATAGTTTCAGCTGAAGGTGTTAGTGTGGATCCCCAGAAGGTGGAAGCGGTGTCCAATTGGAAAAGACCCACAACTGTGACTGAGATTCATAGTTTCCTGGGGTTAGCAGGTTACTATCGGCGATTTGTGCAAGACTTTTCGAAGATTGCAGCTCCATTAACTAGATTGACCAGAAAGGGGGTTAAGTTTGAATGGTCAGATCAGTGTGAGCAAAGTTTTCAAGAATTAAAGGATCGTTTGGCTAGTGCTCCTGTTTTGGCACTTCCAGACGATAATGGGGAATATGTGGTGTTTTGTGATGCTTCTAGACGAGGTCTAGGTGGAGTGTTGATGCAGCATGATCGAGTGATTGCCTACGCTTCTAGGCAATTGAAGCCGCATGAGGTGAAATATCCCACTCATGATTTAGAGCTTGCAGCTGTGGTTTTTACTCTCAAGTTGTGGAGACACTATCTTTAAGGAGCCAAGTGTCAGATTTTTTACCGATCACAAGAGTCTTCGGTATGTGTTCCCACAAAGGGAGTCGAATTTGAGACAAAGAAGGTGGATGGAGTTGTTCAGTGATTATGATTGCACGATAGAGTATCACCTTTGAAAAAGCTAATGTGGTAGCTGATGCTCTTAGTCGAAATCCTTCCATATCTTTATCTCATATAAAGATGGTTCGTGTTCCGTTTTTTTTGTGAGTTGCGAGCTACAGGAGTGGATTTTTCAGTAGATGAGGTTGGTGCCTTTATAGCCAGTTTTCATGTGAAGCCAGTATTGGTTGATAGAGTGCGGGAAGCACAGTATAATGATCCTTCCATAGTTCGACTGATGGAAAAAGCATCGAATGGAGCCGCAGCCGACCATTTTTCAGTTAGAAGAGATGGGACTCTAATGTTTAAGAACCGGCTATGTGTTCCAAAAAGAAATGAAGAGTTAAAGATTGAGATTTTGGAGGAAGCTCATAGTTCTGCATTTGCTGCTCATCCTGGTAGTACAAAAATGTATCGGATTTTGAAGGATTATTATTGGTGGCCTAACATGAAGAGGGAAATTGCAGCTTTTGTGAGTAGGTGTCTGATTTGTCAGCAAGTGAAAGCTGAAAGGCAGAAACCTTCAGGTTTGCTTGAGTCGTTGCCTATTCCAGTGTGGAAGTGGGACCACATCACCATGGATTTTGTCTTCAGTTTACCTCGTACCCGTGAAGGGCATGACGGTATTTGGGTGATAGTGGATAGACTCACTAAATTTGCTCATTTCTTGCCGGTGTGAAAGAAGTTTTCGCTGGATAATTTAGCTGAGCTGTTTGCAAATGAAAAGATCAAGGTGGTCAGAGATAGACTCAAGGCTGCTCAGAGTAAGCAAAAGAGTTATGCCGATGTCCACAGGAAGGACCATGAGTTTCAAGTAGGTGATTGGGTGTTTCTGAAACTATCTCCTTGGAAAGGGGTAGTACGTTTTTGCAAGCGTGGGAAGCTTAGTCCGAGGTATATTGGTCCTTATGAGATAATAGAGCGAGTTGGCTCTCTTGCCTATCGGTTAGCTTTGCCTTCGGAGTTGTCCAGGATACATAATGTGTTTCATGTATCCATTCCTCGCAAGTATATTGCCGATCCTTCTCATGTGCTGCAAGAACAGCCGATTAGTCTGCATAAGGATTTGTCCTATGAAGAGGAACCGGTTCAGATTCTAGATTGGAAGAAGCAAGTGCTTAGGAGCAAGTCATTTCAACTCGTCAAAGTGCTTTGGAGAAGCCACCAAGTAGAAGAAGCTACTTGGGAGCCAGAGGAGCAGATGAGGCAGCAGTATCCTTATCTCTTTGAGTAGCATGTTTGTAAATTTCGAGGACGAAATTTTTATAAGGAGGGGAGAATTGTCACGCCCCGAACCTTAATTTTTACCTTTATTACTGGCATAGTGGTAATAAGAGTTTTTACCGTGTTCGTCACTAAGTGTGTAATTTAATTAGTCCCCAGAGGGTGTTGAGGGACTAATATTTTGAGGGAATTATTCTACGGAAGAAATTTTGACGACGGTAAAAATGGTAATTTTTGCTAGTAAAAGGTAATTTTATTGGGGTATTATTTTAGGGTGTTGAATTTTGGATTTTTGGGTTTATATAAGTGTTGGACCGGGTGGGCTGATGGCCCAAGTCCATTTTTCCTCTCCCTCCCGATTTTCTCTCTCTTCTCACCCGATTTTCTCCTCTCTACACCCAGAAAAATTCCGGCCGACCGTCCGCCGCCGTCCGGCCACCAACCGCCGCCGCACCGGTCCCGTTCGGTCGACCTCCAACCCAGCAACCTCCCTGGACCGGTGAGAGGAGCCCTAGCTCCGCCGTGAGAGAGCGGTGCCGCCCGAAAGGTCCGACTGTCCAAGACGTCACTTTGCCGGAACTCCCTCCTCCGGCCACCAATCCGGGCAAGCTTGGTACGGTTTTGTAGCCCTCCTCCCGTGCAGCAACCTCTCCAATCAGCTCGCTCCGTCGTGAGCTAGGTAAGGAGAAATCGGAATTTGAAATTTCTAGGGCTTTTTGTGTATTTCTGTTCGATTGGTATGCTTAGGCTTAGAATTGGAGTTTGTGGTAGTTAGGAATGTTGTAGAGGAGGTTGAGAGGAAGATTCTGTCAAAATTTGGTGACCATCGGAGGTCGCCGGAAAATGGCTGCCGGCCGCCGCCTCCGGCGGAGCCGCCGCCGGCACCGCCGCCGAGAAAATGTTTTTGGTGGAGAAATTTATAAGGAGTTTAATGGTTTAAGTTTTAGAATTTTTGGAAGAGTTTTGGATAGGTTTAAGATTTGTTGAAGTTAAGTATTTTTAGCGGATTATTAATTAATAATCCGGCCATTGGATTTTATTTGGTGAAAAGTGTTTTTCGAGGTTGTCGGTAAAATTTGTGGAGTTTGAGGTTGGCAGTGGATTTAAGATTTTGGAGTGTTAGACTTGGTTGAGTGCGAAGCATATTTAATTATGCATGTTTTGCATTTAAACGTCGATGTTTCATTTAAGGTTTTATGTGTATGGAACAGGACGCGAGAAGGCTCGAGTGAGGAGACCTCCGACCGACGTCAGGCTTAGGCCTAAGTTGTGAGTGGACGTTTATTTTTAAAATAATATGCATGCTATGGTTCATGATTGAACATTTCCTTTTGTTGAAATTTTGACGTCAATTAATTTGACGCTTTTATTTCTCTTGGAGAGATACCGAAAATGAGATTTTCGGTGGATATAAATATGTATTTATGAGAGAGTATGTATATAAATGCTAGCTAGCCATATGTGTCTGTCCACCTTAATGGCGTAGCATATAGCCGCATTAAGGCGTGACGTGAGCGTTGGACGTAAGCGTAGTAGCCCTATTTGAGTGTTTAATTCATATAGGGAGTATGGACACATATTTATACACCGTCTGTCCACCTTGATGGCGTAGTGTAGCACCGCATTAAGGCGTGACGTGAGCGTTGGACGCGAGCGTAGTAGCCCTATATAGACCCATGAATCTATATAGGGAGTATGGACGTGTGTAAATACATACATATTTTATAGAGCCTGAGAGGCTCGATATTATGAGTTGAAAGTTTTATCGCTTGCAGCATGCATTCGATTTTTCTTTAGAAATTGATTTGGGGAAATATTTATTTGTTGTCAGTTCAGTTTTGTCCACTCACTCTGACGTGTTAAATATTTTCCCCTGGGCTCTTCGTTTTTAAAATGCCCAGTCTGCAGAGTTCGCGTGAGGTCCAGCAAGAGACGTCGAGGCATAGTGACCTAGCTATCAGCTACATTTCGCCAGTAGGTTACCTGTTTAATCTACTAGGAGTTTGTTAGCTTCCGTTGTATTTTATTTTATTTTTTTATTTTTTTTAGTAGCTCTGAATACTATTGGAATCCTTATGTTTGTATTCTGGCTACTTTTGGAGTGTAGCTGAAGATTTATTTGTTTTGGATTAAAAGGTGATTCGTAAGTTTTTAAGTTAGGGTTGTCCATTTTCGAGGGAGGTTTGCTGAGTCTTCGGTAAATTTTCCTTGGAGGTGGTCCCCGCACGACTTACTCCGGGTTTCAGGGTGAAACTCGGGGTGGGTCGTGTCATTGCCTCTTAACCCCTCAGAACCCATAGATGACCCACGAGACGACCCAGAGGGGAGTGGAAAAAAGAGGGCCCCGCGACCTAATCCAGCGGAAGACACAGAATGGGTATCCCTGTCCCCTACGGCCCCGGAAAGAAAAGTCCGCATTGGCTTAAGCCTCGGCCCGGAACTCCGCCACAAGCTCATTGCCTTCCTCCATGAAAAACAAGCAGTCTTCGCTTGGTCCTACGCCGACATGTCAGGGATCTCTCTTGACATCATCACCCACAAACTCAACATCCTCCAAGACCACCCCCCTGTCAAGCAAAAGAGACGCGCCTTCCACCCAGACAAGTATCGAGCTATCCAAGCCGAAGTCCAATGGCTCAAGGAAATCAAGTTCGTCCGGGAGGTTTCTTACCCGACATGGGTCTCCAACGTCGTCATGGTCCCCAAACCTAACGGCAAGTGGCTCATGTGTGTTGATTACACGAACCTTAACAAGGCTTGCCCCATGGACAGCTTCCCCTTGCCATGAGTCGACCAATTGGTTGATTCCACAGCTGGCTTCAAAACGCTCAGCTTCCTCGATGCCTACTCGGGCTACAACCAAATCAAAATGCACCCTACCGACCAAGCTCACACAACCTTTGTCACTGAAAAGGGATTGTATTGTTACGAGGTCATGCTCTTCGGCCTCAAGAACGCGGGGGCGACCTATCAACTGCTCATTAATGCCCTGTTCGAAGAGGAAATTGGCGAGGTCATGGAAGTATATGTCGATGACATGTTGGCCAAGAGCAAGATAGAAGATGACCACATTGCCAACCTTAACAGGGTATTCACTAAACTCCTAGAGCACGGGATGCGTCTCAACCCTCAGAAATGCATCCTTACCGTGGGAGGCGGCAAATTCATTGGCTTCATGGTCAGTGAAAGAGGCATTGAGGCCAACCCGGAAAAAGTCCAAGCCATCTTGGACATGACTGCCCCGACCTCCCGGAGCGAGGTTCAGTGCCTTACAGGCCGCCTGGTAGCCTTGGCACGTTTTATCTCCCGCCTCACAGACAGGTGCAATCCCTTCTTTCAACTGCTAAAGGCATAGCATAAAAAAGACATCACTTGGGGCCCGGAGCACGATGACACTTTCAACAGCATACGAGCATACCTCGCCATTGTCCCTCTCCTCTCCAAGCCAATTCCCGGCGAGGTGCTTTACCTGTATTTGGCTGTTTTCGCCACTGCCGTCAGTGCGGCACTCACACGCCATGCCCATGATAACGAACTCCCAATGTACTATTGTGGCAGAGGATTCGCGGATCCAGAGACTCGCTATCCAAACATAGAGAAACTTGCTCTCGCCCTCATAACTGCCGCCAGGAAGCTCAGACCATATTTTCAAGCCCACACAATCCATGCACTCACCAACCACCCTTTACGGCAAATATTGCAGAAGCCTGAAACCTCAGGCCGAATGGTGAAATGGGCGGTTGAGCTGGGAGAATTTGACTTACACTACAAGCCAAGAGTGGCCATCAAAGGGCAGGCAGCTGCAGACTTCATTACAGAATTCATCCCCCTGGCCGATAGTAGTCCCCACCCAGGCGCCCCCGCCGGGGATGCCATCTAGGAGCTCCAAGTGGATGGATCTTCCAACAACAAACTCAGCGGGGCATGAATCATAATCACGGACCCAAAGGGTCACTCGTATGAGTATGCCCTCCGGTTCGAATTCAAAGCCTCCAACAACATCGCTGAATATGAAGCTCTCATCACAGACATCCAACTTTACCGAGAGCTTGGAGCCCGACACCTTCACATCTTCAGCGATTCTCAACTCGTAGTCAGTCAGGTGGCAGGGGACTTCAAGGCCAACCAGCACAACTTGGAATCCTATAAAAGTCTCGCGGGGGCTCTTCTGCAAAACTTCACATCATACAAACTCACCCAAATCCCGCGATCAAAAACCTCCAAGGCCACGGCTCCTCCCGAGTCCACGCCACCTGATATGCACATCGAAACGCTGGACAAGCCTAGCATCTCAAGAGCTTATTCAGAAATTTTTACCCTTGAGCCCATGGAGCAGCCCTCATGGATGGACCCATTCATCGCTTTTCTTTCGGATGGCACCCTGCCCCAGGATAAGCATGAAGCACAGCGGCTACGCCGCAAAGCCTCCCTTTACTTACTCAGAGATGGAAAGCTATACCGCCGGGGCTAGTCATGTCCCCTACTGCGATGCCTACCCACGGCAGAAGGGCACAAAATGCTAAAATCGCTCCACAGTGGCATTTGTGGGAACCACGCGGGAGCCCGAAACCTCATGTTCAAAACACTTCGTGCGGGGTATTATTGGCCAACCCTAGAACGTGATGCCAAGGCAGTCGTCCAAACATGCCTTCAATGCCATAAATTTGCAGATTTTACACATCACCCCCCGGTATCCCTCTCTATCATCATCTCGCCCGTCCCTTTCAGCTAGCGGGGACTCGATTTCATAGGACAACTCCCCACAGCCCCGGGACAGTTCAAGTATGCCATTGTCATTGTGGATTACAACACAAAATGGATTGAGGCGGAGCCCCTCGCCACAATCACCATTGAAAAAGTAATCAACTTCCTTTGGCGAAATTTGTACTGCCGCTTTGGAGTGCCCCAAGCCATCATTACTGACAATGGAACCCAGTTCGACAATGACACATTCCGGGGATTCTTGTCCGCTCAAGGCACAACAATCTTTTATGCCTCCCCAGCACATCCCCAGACCAATGGCCAGGCAGAAGCCATAAACAAGCTCATCAAACAAAACCTCAAGAAACGCCTGGATGAGGCCAAGGGTTTGTGGGCAGTAAAGCTCCCAGACGTTCTCTGGACACTCTGCACCACCCCCACAATGGCCACAGGTGAGTCTCCATACCTCTTGGCCTACGGCACCGAGGTAGTGGTACCGGTGGAAATGGAGGTCCCGAGTGAACGTGTCACAACTTATGACCCCGAGACAAACGCAACAGGGCTACGACTTAATATGGACCGCCTAGAGGAGCGCCGAGACAAGGCATACCTCAGAGCCATCAACAACAAACAGAAAATAGCCCGATACTACAACAAAAAAGTCATCCCCCACCCCCTAAAGGTAGGCGATTGGGTCATGAAAGAGGTCATTCCCCACCCTACTGGCCTCAAAGCAAAATGGGAAGGCCCACTCGAGATAGTTCATGCTCTTGGACCCGCCACATTCTATCTCCGCGATTGTGATGGTCGCATGCTACCCCACCCCTGGAACGCTCGCCACCTCCACCTCTATCCAAGTTAACCAATTTTCAACCTTGGCATTGTAGTCGTTACTTCATTGTATGTACTTTAGCCCAACAACGGCTCCAACAATGTACACTTCGCCCACTAGCGGCTAACTCTAAAATGCCATGAAGTGCTTTGTCATTCCAACATGCTACACTTCATTCCCGCAATGCAGGGCCACAAGCCTATTCACCCCATAACGGCCCGCAACGCCAACCAGCGAGAGTCTCGCCATCTAGCGCGAACTGACTCGCCAATAGCGAGAGTCGCCATTTAGCGCAAACTGACTTGCCAATAGCGAGAGTCGCCATCTAGCACGAACTGACTCGCCAATAGCGAGAGTCGTCATCTAGCGCGAACTGACTCGCCATCTAGCGAGAGTCTCGCCATCTAGCGCGAACTGACTCGCCAATAGTGATAGTCGCCATCTAGCGTGAACTGACTTGCCAACTAGCGAGAGTCTCGCCGTCTAGCGCGAACTGACTCGCCAATAGCGAGAGTCGCCATCTAGAGCGAACTGATTCGCAAATAGCGAAAGTCGCCATCTAGCGCGAACTGACTTGCCAACCAGCGAGAGTCGCCACCTAGCGTGAACTGACTAGCCAATAGCGAGAGTCGCCAGCTAGCGCGAACTGACTCGCCAACTAGCGAGAGTCTCGCCACCTAGTGCAAACTGATTCGCCAACCAGTGAGAGTCTCGCCACCTAGCGCGAACTGACTCGCCAAATCGCGAGTCTCGCCACCTAACGTGAACTGACTCGCCAATAGCGATATTCGCCATCTAGCGCGAACTGACTCGCCAATAGCTAGAGTCGCCATCTAGCGCGAAATGACTCACCAACCAGCTAGCGAGAGTCTCGCCATCTAGCGCGAACTGACTCGCCAATAGCGAGAGTCGCCATCTAGAGCGAACTGACACACAAATAGCGAGAGTCGCCATCTAGCTTGAACTGACTCGCCAACCAGCGAGAGTCGCCACCTAGCGTGAACTGACTCGTCAACTAGCGAAAGTCTCACCACCTAGTGCAAACTGATTCGCCAACCAGTGAGAGTCTCGCCACCTAGCGCGAACTGACTCGCCAAATCGCGAGTCTCGCCACCTAACGCGAAATGACTCGCCAATAGCGAGATTCGCCATCTAGCGCGAACTGACTCACCAACCAGCTAGCGAGAGTCTCGCCATCTAGCGCGAACTGACTCGCCAATAACGAGAGTCACCATCTAGAGCGAACTGACACGCAAATAGCGAGAGTCACCATCTAGCGCGAACTGACTCGCCAACCAGCGAGAGTCGCCACCTAGCGTGAACTAACTCGCCAATAGCGAGAGTCGCCAGCTAGCGCAAACTGACTCGCCAACCAGCGAGAGTAGCTATCTAGCGCGAACTGACTCGCCAAATAGCGAGAGTCGCCATCTAGCGCGAACTTACTCGCCTCACAGCGGCCCGCCACGCCAGGAGCGCGAGAGTCGCCACCTAGCGTGAACTTACTTGCCCAGCAGCGGCCCGCGACGCCAATAGCGAGAGTCGCCATCTAACGCGAACTGACTCGCCAAATAGCGAGTCTCGCCACCTAGCGCGAACTGACTCGCCAATAGCGAGAGTCGCCATCTAGCGCGAACTTACTCGCCTCACAGCGGCCCGCCACGCCAGGTGCGCGAGAGTCGCCATCTAGCGCGAACTTACTCGCTCAGCAGCGGCCCGCGATGCTAATAGCGAGAGTCGTCAACAAGCGTGAACTAACTCGCCCCACAGCAACACGCCAAGCCAATAGCGCATTTTTTCACGCCAACTTAACTCGCAACTTCACCCTCGTCACCTCGCGACCCTCGCGTGGGGACTTGTGGACTCGGCACCATACCTCTAGCACTCGGGTAAAACCTATTCTCGACATCTCTAGAATAACTACCCTATTTCGGATTTATTAAGCCCCTTATCGAATCGGTCAACTTTAAATATACCTTGTGTTAGTACATAGCCAAAGTACTTGGCTGAGCCGAGAATAAGGTACAATTACCCGGTCAAGATAGCCCTGGTGAGCCATTCACTGATGTCCAAAGAATGAAGGGCTGGTAACAAACCGCTTGCTAAAGTCACTCTAGCGGCAAAACACCCCCAAAAGGGGAGACACCACAAAGGGTAACAAATAGTCCCACATCAGAAACTAAGGCCAAAGTGCCCAACCTTGGCCTATAAAACAGGCAAAAACTCCCATACAAGGTACACACACACATATTCAACTCTCTTACTCTTACATTGCAAGTGCCCAAAGCTAACTTAAGCATCGGAGAGTCGAAGACTAGGCCACCCCAGTCCCGACTTCTTGACGCGGTTACTTGTGCAGATTCCAAGTGTAAGGCTAAAAGATTCTACCTCATCCCAACCCTCGACCCCTTCCCGGCTCGGGACCTCGGGACGAGACAGGTAGAAACACATTGTTTTTTACATGAAACGCGATTGACCGACATTGTGCGAGATCCTATTTTTTCTTGTTTTCAAACAAGAAGCTCATATATATGAGATTTAGGGTCCCATGATTTTTTTTTTTGTTAAATTGACCATCTGGTGGTTAAGCTCCCCTTAGGAGCACCTAAGCATAATTAGGATTAACCGCTTTTATCGGGGCCTAAACGTTACCAGAAGTTTATGATTTTTCATTTCTACCTGTATTTCACTATTTCAATCACATATTATTTCACATGATTTTCGAAAATTTTGCTTCCTTTGTATAGTTGGTTCACAATGATATACATTTGAATTTAACCTATTAAACAAGTTATGACCATTCGAGGTTATAAATACGTGAAAATAAAAATTTCATCGTCTAATGTAGGCATGGTAATTAAATAGGTCTACTGAAAAAAAATCCACCCCGTTTCGGAGTTATTAAGCCCCTCATCGAATCGGTCAACCTTAAATATACCTCGTTTTTTACACGAAACGCCGTTGACCGACATCATGCGAGATCCTATTTTTCCTTGTTTTCAAACAATAAACTCATATATATGAGACTTATGATCCCATGAATTTTTTTTGTTAAATTGACCTTCCGGTGGTTAGGCCCCCTTAGGAGCGCCTAAACATAATTAGGGTTGACAGCTTCTATTAGGGCCTAAACGTTACTCGAAGTTTGTGATTTTTCATCTCTACCTTATTTCACTATTTCGATCACATCCTATTTCAAATGATTTTTGAATTTTTTTGTCTTTTCTGTATAATTGGTTCACAATGATGCACATTTGTATATAACCTACTAAATAAATTATACCACTTTAGTAGGCATGTAGTGATCCGAGATCATAAATATGTGAAAATAAAAATATGACCATCAGATAGTCATGGTAATTAAATAGGTCTACTTAAAAAAAATTTTCTTGTTTTGGATTTGTTACACCCCTAATCGGATCGGTCAACTTTAATTCAACCTCGTTTTTTACACAAAACACAGTTGACTGGCATCATGCGTGATTCTATTTTTTCCATTTTTTGACCAAAAAGCTCGTATATATGTGGTTTACAAACCCATGATTTATTTCGTTAAACTGGCCCTCTGGTGGTTAGGCTCTCCTTATGAGCGCTTGAGCATAATTAGAGTTGACCGTTATTATCAAGGTCCAAACGTTACTAAAAGTTAGTGATTTTTCAACCCTAGTTGTATTTCACTATTTTAATAGCATCGTTTTTCACAATATTTTCTAAAATTTTGCTTCTTCTGTATAGTTGGTTCACAATGATAGATAGTTGTATATAACCTATTGTAGTCGGTAGTCAGTAAACTACCTTCCCCGCCCATAGACCAGTCATGAAACTTGTAGACCGACGTTCGGGCTACCTCGCCATGGTGAAAGATCATCGGTACCACATTGGGAAGGTGCTCTTCCAAGCTCCACAAGAAGGCACCATGATAAGATAAATGTATGGTTAGTCTCACATCGGTAATGTGTAATAAGAGGAAACCTTCCTTATCTATAAAAGGAAGGCTTCCCCTGTTTAGAATGAAGATCTCTCTCTCCCGGGGAATGGTAATCACTCCTTCCCGGAGGAGTCTTGTAACACCCAAGGCATTGAGGCCTCATGATAGTAGAATCTTAAGTGGACGTAGCCGTGCCTTCCGATGGCATGGTGAACCACTATAAATATTGTGTCTTTGTGCGTATGTTTATGTTCTACCGTGCTTCTACACAGCCTACGGGTTCTTGCAGAAACAATTGGCGCCGTATGTGGGAAACATTACAAATGGTCTTGTAGCTCTACCGGCAGGCTCATGCAGGGAAGTTAGCCCAAGGTATGGCCAAGATATCGAGAATGCAGGCCCAAGCCATGAAGAGGGATGATATGACCCGTCTGGGTTATATCCAATGCTTCCAGCTGTTACCCGGAGATGATTCAACGGGACCTGAAGAGTTCATGCAATCTCGAGTTGTCTAGTCATGTCGGTCAGAGTCTCGATGATTCAACGACCAACTCCTCCCGCTGGCCGATATTTTTACTCTGGGAGCGTTCATTGTTAACCTGAGCAGGATGAATAATCATCAGGGAGCGATAGTTTATGCGGAAGGGACCTACCACCCGGCCTCTTGACCTCTGATACCTGGTCGATCCCATTCGATCTGGGATGCAAGGGGACAGAAATCCCAATCTGGATATTCGTCAAACTCGGCAACCAGCCTCCCGGCGACGTTTGCTACCGAGACGTAAGGTTCGGAAATCTCGATTGAGATTTCATCTCGACCTGCCGTCCAACTATGCCTCACTCGGCGACCTTGGCGGTCTAGCCTGCAAGTCGAGCACAAGACAAGCATCATTGGCTCAGCTCAATGGAATCATCGGGAGGTGCCTAAACATGCAAATCTTGCGGGCTCTGAGGAGTATGCTAAAAGAGAAGGGGGAGTTGGTCAGATCTTGACGGGAGTGGATTTGGACTGGACACCTAGCATCCTACTTTGGCCACCTGTAAGGCGCCTTCAGAAAGCTTCTAGATGATATCCTTAATCCTACCGATGACACCCACTTTGCTTACGGTGCCAGGGAGTCGAGAATGCAGCTCTAAACGAAGTCATGCCCGGGAACTCGTATGAGGCAGAGGAAAAGGAAAAGATAGGCCCCCAGAGAGTTGCTATAGGCACCGAGAAGTTGATTTGTGCACCATGCTGTAGAGCGCAAGCCACCGGGATCATCCGGACAAGCCTCCAACCTCCTACTCCCAAAGGACCAGGCCTCTATGAATTTGACAACCTGGTTATTTGACTGGTGGCCGGTTGGGACAATTCACAGATCAGATGATCGGAGTTCGAGCAAGAAAAAACTGTCACATGTCGGTTTCATCAATGAGCGGGAGCTAGAATGCGAAATCTAGCTTTGAGTTTCTCGCCTTGGTCAGCATGCCCGACAGCCTTGTTATCTTGTTGGTAGATATCTCCAGGAGAACCTCTCCTTTCTTAGAACGATCACCCGGGGAGCCAGTTGCCGGTTGCAGCTAGTTGGATGCGCGGAATAAGGTTGGCTGATGAGGACTCCGCCTCCTTCTTCGCGGAGTCTCAGTGCGCGAAGCCATCTTGCGCTCAAAGAGTCTCAGTGTGCGTAGCCATCTCGCGCTCGCCCCAAGTGCATGCGGACTCCGCCACTCAGCCCTTCGCGAGGTCTCTCTTGAGCGAAGCCATCTCGCCTTGCGGACTGCTTCTACAGGAAGCCACTTCTTGATTCCATGTGAACTCTACTATGCGATCTCGCTGGTGGGCCATCACTTATAAACTTATCTATGTTGAGCATCTTTCATTGTCGAGAATCGAATTATGACATCAACGCCTATCTTGGTCCGGAACCCGAAAACAACTCCCCGGTATAAATATGAAATCCCGTTATCGGGAGCGCAATGATACATCTCTATCGGGAGGCCGCGTCATCCTCCTGGCAAGCAACAACTGCCAGGAAGGAATCATCGGCTCCCGGTGGTGGGTCTGGATCACAGTCCTATCGATGAGAGTAACAAGACAATCATCTGCTCTCAGATGGTACGTATCTCGGCACCCCAACTACTGGCCAACTGCTATGGACACCTCATCTTACTATGTCCAGAAGAAGTCCTTCCCGAAAGCAATTTAATCTCCCGGTGAAACTCAGTCCCATGTATTTAAGTAGTCTGTGATCAAAGCTTCATCTCCCTCCTGCTGTTGGGTTCACTAGGCAGAAGGACATCCGAATTCCAGATCAACAGGACACCTTCTTATGCGGCATGAGAACCAATGCATGGACAACTCTATTCACCCACAGGGAATCTACGCTTTGCACCTATCGGGAAGCCTCACCTACTAGCGGTCATCCCCTGCAAGCGGCATCCGGTATCCATATCTTGTTGACTCCAAACTCCTGACTGGGAATGCTCTGCTGGCATCATTCGATCTGCCAAAGAAACTGTGTTCAATATGGTACCCATTGAAAAATTGCTATGAACACCTGGGGCTATCTCGTGCATCAGCCAACATACATATTTGCTTCAAGCACACAGAAATCGAAGGCAAGGGAGTTCGGATTGTAAAAAAGGAATGTGGGAGAAGTTTCTTGAGGTATTGGCCACCCTGTGGGTGATCATCTCCGGGAGCCTCCATCAAGCATTGTCTTTTGGTCTGGACACCCATCTTTGGACTATGGCCACCCGAAGAGCCTGGAATGAATGGCACCGGGACTAAAAAAAAACATTATGGACACCCGAAGCTATTTATCTGGAAATAGGCAGACCCCGACCATACTGGCAACACTGATTCATCGTCTAGGAGTAGTACGGGCATGAATCAACACCTCCTATGTGCACCCTTTCGGCAGCTGTTTCCATAGATAAGTCTTTCATTTAATTGCCTTTTAAGAAAGTACAAAGCATGCTTCACGTACAGTTATATCATGATACGGTTGACTTACCATGCATTGTTGTAACTAAGTACGAACTATATAACATGCAGTCCATGATCACTGTTGTCCATTTAAATTTATGAGGCAAATGTATATAGATACTCCTGCTTCCTAGACATTGAATAGGGAGTTCCAAGTCTTTATGATAGTAGTAAGTCTCGGATAGGTGTGGGAAAAGATAGCAGGAAAATTGTAAGTCCCGAATAAGTGTCAATGGGAGGAAGCATGCAACAACTGTTTAGGAAAATTTTGATTCCCAGATAAGAACTAACGGGAGGAAGCATGCAACAACTGCTTAGGAAAATTTTGATTCCCAGATAAGAACTAACGGGAAAAAGAATCAACAACTGTTTCATGAGATTCTTATACTCGAGCAAGAACCAACGGGAAACATACACGAACTAAAATGCATGAACATACCCTGAGAATGTATCACCGGGAAGCATGCGCGAAACAACTAGCACCATGGAAACTGCAAGTCCCCTGTATAGGTCCTGGAGGGTCGGGGTTGGGCAGTTCATATCATTCCCTTCATGCAGAGAATAGTGGCATGATAACCCACGTGCTCTAGCAGAAACACATGATATGAAAAGGTTCGCTACCTTCGTCCATCGAAAATGAGACATGATAAAACACATCATGAGTCCAAACTTTGGGGGACTGGGCTCAGTTCGCGTGAGGGGCCTGAGCTCGCCAGATTGTCAGTCCTCCTGGGCGAGGTGGACACCACTGCTCGCGTGAACTCATTTTGCACGGAGCGGACTCCTCAGCTAACGTGGCCATTGTGCGCAGAGCGAACACAGCTCGCATGAAATAACGGCACACGGAGCGAACTCCACAGCTCGCGTGTAGGCGATGTACGCGAAGCGGACACCTCAGCTCGCGCGGTAGTCATGGTACGAGCGAGCGAACCACATAGCTTGTGTGGTAGTCCTCACACGCGGAGCGCATATGTCAGCTCGCGTGTTTAGTCTTTATCACAGGAGGCAAACTGCACAGCTCGCCCGTTGGCATTGTACGCGGAGTGAACACAGCTCGCCCGAGTGTCAACCCTTCTAGGCGAGGCGGAGAGGACCCCTCAGTTCGCGTGCAAGTATCATGTGTGAAGCGGACTTGGGGGGACTGGGATTGAATGCCCGTTGATAACTAACTGATCTATAGACATTTTATATGTTAAGTCTCGTCCAGATTAGGATTGTTATAATCTCATTGGTTTGTGAAAATTCATAATATTACTTGCAAGATTAAGTATGCGGGCGGATCAGTAGATTGGCATTGGACGTTCAGTATTACACAATTGTATGAACCATTTTGCTTGTCGATAATTATTATGCCATATCCATACTTGGTTAGCCCCATAATCGTGTCGATCATTTGTTCATTGTAAAGGTACAACAATCCTTGCCCCGCCGATTCGGGAGGGGAATTTTTTTTTATAGGCAGACAACACAGCTCGCCCCGTAATGTAGTCATGTGTGAAGCGAATTCCTGCAAGGCTCGCACGCGAACTCACCTCGCACGGTAGTCATAGCGTGCGGAGCGGACTTCTCAGCTCGCGTGGTCATTGTGCGCAGAGCGAACACAACTCGCGTGTAAGTATTGTACATGGAGTGGACTCTTCAGCCCGCGCGATAGTATGTGTGCGAGGAGCAAGATTCTCAGCTCGCCCTAGTATCATTCCTCCTGTGTGAAGCGCTCCCCTCGGCTTACACGCGAGATCTCGCGCGGTAGCCCTTGTGCGATGTGGACCCCACCGTTTCGCGCGATATCCTCATCTCGCGCGGTAGCCCTTGTGCGAAGCTCTCCCCTCCGCTTCATGCGAGATTCTCATCCCGCTATGTAGCCCTTGTGTGTTGTGGACCCCACCGCTTTGCGCTAGATCCTCATCTCGCACTTTAGCCCTTGTGCAAAGTGGACTCCTACGCTTCGCGCGAGATCCTCATCTCGCGCTGTAGCCCTTGTACGAAGTAGTCTTTATCCGCGGAACTAACTCACCCAGAAGTGTTAACCCTCCTGTGCCAAGCAGACTCTACAACTCGCATGCGAGCTCCTCGCCCGGTCGAATCAGATTTGAGGCTGGGTGCCTAGAGGACCTAGCGGACTTCAAGATCAGCGGACTTCATGAAAAGAATGACCTGAAATAAGCAAGACCCGTTCAACACATGTCCTGAGTACGGACTTGGGGGGGACCGGGACCAGTTGCTCGTTTATAAATAACTGGTATATGGACATTTTATGTATTAAGTCCCCACTCAAGACATGTCTTGAACAGGAACTTGGGGGGACTTGTAGTCGGTAGTCGGTAAACTATCTTCCCCACCCATTGACCAGTCATGAAACTTGTAGACCGAAGTTCGGGCTACCTCGCCATGGTGAAAGATCATCGGTACCACATCGGGAAGGTGCTCCTCCAAGCTCCACAAGAAGGCACCATGATAAGATAAATGTATAGTTAGTCCCACATCGGTAATGTGTAATAAGAGGAAACCTTTCTTATCTATAAAAGGAAGGCTCCCTCTGTTTAGAATGGAGATCTCTCTCTCTTGGGGAATGGTAACCACTCCTTCCCGGAGGAGTCTTGTAACACCCAAGTGAGGCCTCATGATAATAGAATCTTAAGTGGACGTAGCCGTGCCCTCCGATGGCATGGTGAACCATTATAAATATTGTGTCTTTGTGCGTATGTTTATGTTCTACCGTGCTTCTACATAGCCTACGGGTTCTTGCAGAAACACCTACTAAATAAGTTATACTATTTTAGTAGACACATGATAATTAGAAGTCATAAATATGTGAAAATAAAATTTCACTTTCGTTGTAGGAATAGTAATTAAATATATTGGTCTCTACTAATAAAAATTCACGCAAAAGTTTGAAGTATATTTACAATTTTGGAGTATTTTTCAGAATTCTGAGTTGATGATTACAATTCTTAAGTTTCAAATCACAAAAATTACCGAATCAAAAGAATTATGTAATACATTGATTTTGGCCATTTATCTATACACAGCTTTATTATATCTACAAAAAAAAAAATGATTTTGGCCATTCACTCCATCGGAAAGAAAAAAAAAATTCACTCATTCTCTAAAAAAAATGATCTATTTAAAAAATATATCTACAATATCAAAATGTATAAAACCCCGAACCTTAAACCTCAAACACAAAACCCAACCCAAAATCCAAACCAGGCCCAACTCCAAACCCCGATCTCTTCTCTTTCCCTTTCTCGGTTTCTCCAGACCCAAACTCGTCCGCCCCCTTCTCCAATATCTCCACCACCACAACCACAACCACCCTCGTCTCCTTATCCACCTCCCCTAAACCAAATGGCAATATCCATGGGATCATCGGCCTCCCCTCATTATAACATCAAATTATTAATTAATCAACAAAACACTCCTATCCCGATTTCGGGAATTGCCGTCGAACCACCATCACAGACCTGACGGCGAATTGAGCAGAAAATGAATGAACCCAGATCTTCTTCTGCAAAGAAAAAGAAGAAAAGACCCAGAACCCAGAATTGGGCAAGAGAGATGTGATCAAGATTGAGGTGGTATGTTTGGATGGAGGAGTTGAGGACAATCGATGAATTCGGCGAAGGATTGGGCCTCGAATAAACCCTCAAGGCCACCCCATCTCATTGAAAGCCTAACATATACGCATGGGTTCGTTGATTGCTTCACCGATCAATCTTATCAAGCTCGTAATGGCAATTTGCCCAGTTTAGCCAAGCTAGCTCTCACCAGTCAGGGATAGACAGTATAAAGGTGTATTGGTCAAATCCATGTAAACCAGACCCTTTAAAGAGACCCATCGATCTCGCCCATGCATTTTTACAGTCAGCAAAGTTGATGAAGAGAGAAAGAGATGGAGGAGGAGGAATGGGTCATGCGTGAGGAAGATGATAATGATTATAAAGTTAGAGGGAGATGAGAGAAGAGAAAGGAAGGCAAAACAACACCAGTCGGAGCTAACGTGGTTTGGATTGCACGCGCTGTTAAGCATCCTGGTGCAGCTGTCCCAGGGGTGCAGCGAATAGGCTCTCATCTCACAGCAGAACAAATATGCATGCCAAGAAAATAAAGGCAGACACCTAAAAAGTTAGATAACCTTCTCCCCAAGAAAGTGAAATTCCAAAAACCTATCTTAACCAACAGAAGAAGATAGAGAAGGAAGAAGAAAACAAGACAAGTAGGTTAATAGAGCATGATGGTTGATTGTTATCCAAGACAAGACATCGTGTTGGAACTTACACGATTTCATTGGTCCTATCATCTTCATGTTCTGCTTTACCAGAAGAGAATGGTAGCCCGTGACACCACAGAGCAATAAGCATGGGGCTCATATGATTGTGTTGCTCACGGGACTCCATTCTTTCTTTCCCTATATAAACCACCATCTCCAGGACTACAGCCTCCAAACAGCTCAATCCAAAAGAACTTGTTCTTTCATATGTCAATGGAGGCTGCTCGGAAGCTAGTCTTGGTCGTGGTGGCGGTGCTGGTGGTGGTTGCTTGCACGAATGTAGAGGTCTCTGATGCGCAGACCATTTGCAATGTGCCTCTGAATAACCTGATGTCCTGCAGGGCGGCCGTAACAAGACCTAACCCTGCCAAGCCGAGCAAGACCTGCTGCTCGGCGCTGTCGCACGCCGACTTGGGGTGCCTCTGCTCGTACAAGAACTCCAACCTGTTGCCTTCTATGGGGATTGACCCTGAACTTGCCATGCAGCTCCCTGGCAAGTGCAAGCTTCCTCACCCTGCCAATTGCTAGATCAGAGATCAAGGCCCTTGGCTATAGCTACACTGTCTGATGTAGCTAGCTAGCTTAAGTTTAAATAAATCTTGATTTGTATGCATGACTAGATGGGACTAATATTATTGGAGTGAAATGCTTAATTAATTTTCTGAAATTTTGCGTTTCAGTTGTTCTAGGCTTCTAGCTGGTGGTGGTTTATGATACTTAGTTTTGTTTTGATAGTTGTTCTAGGGCATGTAATGCAATAATTTACAAAATGCCGTTTCGGTTCATTGTTTACAGTTAGTGATATTAGTCATGAGACTAGCTTTGAGAATGCAATACCATATGCTTCCTTTATAGGGCTTTAGATAAACAGATCCTCTAATCAATGTAATGTACTGATACAGCCTACGAAACATTCTTAGATAGAGCAGATTAATATAAATGTAAGAAAATTTAAAACACCTACAATAATTGTAAATATTTTTAAACCCAAAGGCTCAGTCTAGCACAGCTATAGTGTACAAAAAGTTGCTTAACTTAAAAATCAAGTAAGAAAAAGTGTTTGGTGAAATTTTAAAAAGCAGCTCATATAAAAATTTGCACCAATTAATTGGTAAACATTGTTTAATTTTCTTAGGCTAAAAGCTAAAGATGCTTTTAAATTAAACACCTCTGCTGCCAAACTGGGGTTAAGTGCACCTAGAGTACTAATCACGGTGGCTTGTATAAATCATTGTACAAATTATTCTTTTTGGTCTTGTGACATCATACATCTAGCTTGTACAATTTACTCTATATGTTAATGTAGTGCAGTGCATGTTTTGTCAGAATGATGGACAGAAGAAAAAATATAGCAGCGACATAGATTTAGTGAAAGCACAGTTAGGCATATATTTCCGTATGCAATGATGGAGAAGGAATCGATATAGAAGAAAGACCTTTTGGAAAAGAAAAATGTAGTCAGCACGAAAAATTGTAAAAGAAGTACCACAAAATTTTGAGGAAATTCTTGTACTTACTAAGACGTAAGTAAACTGAACACTTAATATGTAATTTTAACATTTAATTTAATTCAATCATCCACGTGACACTATCATGTATATTTACGAATGTCATTAACACAATTGAAGCCTAAAAAACTCGTCCAAGTGTTTCATACACAGAGGTGATCGAGGACCTGAGGTCGAACAAGTTATGAACGTTTAATCTGATCGAATCAAAAAATAAAAAGACCAAAGAGAAAGGAATAAAGGGTAGTTTTCATTATATATTCACATCTTTAATCAGGTGACATGTATAGTGATGGTGCAAGTGTAACTTAGTGCACATGGAATCCACTCCCAAAACTTAGGGGGGTGTTCAATCAAGATTATGTAAGAATTTTTTGTATTTGAAAAGTCTATGGGTATTTAATTCAGATTTCAAAAAGTCTTTTAAAATCTCATGGTATTCAATTCAGACTTAAAATTATCCATAGAAATTTGATAGGATTCAAAAGTCTATGGACTTTCAAGGATTTGAATAGATGCTCGACTTTATAGGATTCTAAGAGGCTTGGTATAAATACCAAACTCCATATGAAATCTGGTCTCCAGAGGTGAGATTTTGAACAATTTCGTTTTCCCCTCTCTCTCTCTCTCTCTCACATCCTGAAGATAGAAAGAACGCAGAAAGGAGAAGACGAACTGAAGGTACCACCAAACTAGATACTATGGAAAGACGATTGATCAGCCATATCCAGCTCCAATGCAATCGACGGTATCGCAGCCAATCTCGGTCGTCACGCCGACGAGATCTGAGTGGTGACAGTGAGCATGACGAAGCCGGTCGCCGTCCTCCACCAAGTTTACAACGCCGACCACAAAGTCTCGAAGATAACTGTGCCCAGAAAATCGTCGAGACAACTCTTCAGGTCTGTGCTCTGAGTTAACATTGTATTTGAAAGAATTAGAATTTGTTTGGTTTTGATGGTGAGATGATTGGTTTTGGAGTTTTCAGTTTCTGATTAGTGTCATTTATTGGGAATTTGCAGAGAAATAAAGAAGAAAAGCCTCTTCTATATATAGTTCTTAGTATGATTTTTCTTATCTAATTGTGAATTATAACTGTTGATTTTTCAGAATCATATATACATAATAAACTTTGTATATCAAGCATTGGTGTTTAACAAATGAATGAGCTTTTTCTTGTTGTGTGAATTTTTTGTATAGGCTAGTATTAGCAACTTATGTTTCCGACCTTGCAATTGAAGTGTGTATGATAAGAATATAAATACTTCTAGAGAAAAGTTTTATTTGTCTTGGGAATTCAAGGGCAATGCTAGTCAAGAGTGAATTTGCAAATTGAAAACTTTATCGGAGAAGAGTTGAGAATGAGTCATGACCTTATCATTCCTGTAAAGTATACATTTGTGCCTCAATAACTCATGATCACTTGCTTGTAGAAGTTTTGTTGTTTCTATAGAGTTGTTGTCTTGCCAAAAACACCATTCTCATTCTTCCTTTATGGCTTCTTGTTTTCTCTATCTTCTGGTTTAAGTAAGGAACTCCAAGAATGCCTTTTAGTTTTCAAAAATCCCCACCATTTATATTGTTTAGAAGCAGATTTTTGCTTCTCCAAATGTATTTGGTCTGCATACAATGCATAGGTCTCAGTATGAACAAACAACCATAGGATGGTAGGCTCAAAGAAGTATTTGTGTTTTATGTTATCCGTAGATTAGTTCACATGGTCACCTGAATAATGAGTTTTGATCTGTCTTAGTTAATTTAAGCTTCCAATTCTTAAAACACATAGATGGTTATTGGAACTTTATGTTCATTCCATACACACTCAATTGGTTAAAGTCAAAAATGCTATATAATTTGCAAATTATTAGAACAGAACTGGTAGGTAGAGCTATTCTATGTTGCTGGCTTGCTGCTATCTTTCATTATTCGTTGCGAATGTATCATCCTCATATAAATGTTCACATGAGATGTATCAAGTATCTTCATATGGGATGTATCAATTCACATTGCTTATCACCTGGCATGCCTTTGTATTGCTCAAATGGTCGTAGGCATCCTTGGATTTGTGAATATTTTTTTTTCTACTGCATTCATGTGGTTTGGAGGTTCCCATATATGTGCAAAAGCACTAGCCAAGTTTATGAGAAAGGCTAATAACTGATAAGATTCATTCTTACATACTATCATCCAAATGTTAGCGAGGAGGAGGGGGTAAGTGAAAATGGTGGTCTGTTGTTGAAGAAAACGATCGTGAAGAAGAGGATCGAGCAGTGCAAGAGGCCTTAAAGCAACCGCAAAATCTGATGCCCAATATTGGTTATTATTCTGACAAGAAGACTCGCCATTATTTCAAGAAGTTAGTTTTCCAAAATGTTAAGGAGCAGGAAGTTTTATTGATACACAATCGGACCTATTATGCTGAGATTGAATAATGAGATGTAGACAAATCTTTAATACTCATTATCAAAAGTGTACTATTGATTATATCTTGATCTGTAATCATATAAAAAAGGTTTTGATCAATGGATAACTTGAAAAAATAAGAGTGTTTTAAGTTTTGAATGTCCACATGAATATGGTAAAATCCAAACAAATTTTATCAACCAAATATTATAGAATATGTTAAAGTCTATATAGAGTTAAAAGAATCCATAAAGTTCATAATCTATAAAAATTAATGGATTATTTAAAATCTGTCAAAATCATTTAAAATCTAGATTGAATACATCCCCTTTAGAGGCACAAAAATGATATCAGTAGCCCAAATTGACAATACAATGATCATCAGTCCTACGGTCCAAGAAACTAATGGCAGACCACCTAAAAAAAGTTAAGAGAACCTTCTTGGAAAACCAAAATACTTGTTAAGAAGACCAGAAGGAAGAAAAGTAGCCAAGTAGCCAAGTAGGCTCAAAATATACACCTTGTAGGACTTTATTGGAGGATGATCATTATTATCTCCACTACCACAAGAAAACGGTAGCCCGTGACACTACAGAGCACTAAGCATGGGGCTCATCCCTTGTTTTTTTCCCTATATAAACCACCCATCTCCTCAACTCCAGCCTCCAAGCAGCTCAATATATAGTCATCCAAAAGAGCTGTAGGTCATTCATCAATGAAGGCTGCTCGGAAGCTGGTGTTGGTCGTCGCGGTGGTGCTAGTGATGGCTGCCTGCATTAATGTAGAGGTCTCTGAAGCGCAGACCATTTGCAATGTATCTGTGAATAACTTGATGTCCTGCAAGCCGGCCGTAACAAAGCCTAACCCTGCCAGGCCAACCCAGGCCTGCTGCTCGGCGCTGTCGCATGCCGACTTGGGATGCCTCTGCTCTTACAGGAACTCCAACTTGTTGCCTTCCCTGGGGATTGACCCTAAACTTGCGATGCAGCTCCCAGGAAAGTGCAAGCTTCCTCACCCTGCCAATTGCTAGAGGCCCTTAGCTACAGCACGCTGTCTGATGCAGCTAGCTCGCTTAAGTTTAATAAAAGCCCTTAGCTGCTTGTTTGCATAACTATGTTGGAATTAGTCTGCTTGGAGTGAAATGCTTAAATCAAAATATTTGCTTTTCAGTAAACGGAGAAATCGATCTTTTACATGAATAGTGCACAAGCCAATATAGTCATATAACCCTAAAGGGCATCGTGAGCGTCACACAACTGCTGTTATCGGAAAAATATACCGGTGGACTTGAGTGACGGTCAGAATTAAAGCTGAGCGACTATAAACTTATAGTGACTATTTTTACTTTGATTAAAAATGCAAGGATTATATAGCCAGAAACTGGATTCAAAGTTTAGCGGGTAAACAGTGTTTCATTAGATCTAAAGCATGATACTTGGTATTACACACGACAAGAGTAAGAGAGTAGTTCAAATGGTATAAGCCCGCACTGGTATCCTTTACACATGTTGAGTGTTAAGTAGGCATCTTTACAAATGAAATAAATGAACCTCTTTATAACATAGCTTTGTGGAGATTCTTTTCATGTACAATTGGGAACTCAAACTCTAGGTGATCTATTACCTTGTGTAGGAACACCTAGAGTTGGAAATAGCTCAGTGCCATAACTCCAAAGTTGTTTCACCTCACCTCTTAACAAAGCCAAAATATATGTAATACCTGATAAAATATTGGGAATAGAAGATAAAAGGTAAAACACAGCAAAGCGTACAAAATGAAAAGCAAAAGAAGAAAAGAAAAGAAAAGAAAAGAAAAGAAAAAATGATAGGACATGGAAGATATTACCTAGTGTGCATGGAACAAGATAGAGGAGGGCAGGCTGACCATTGCCATTCATGATGTACAACCCCAAGTACGTGAAACAAAGCCCTGGAACAGGAACAACCGTCCGTTATACCATCAATGAGACGAGGAGGATTATTGTTTTAAGAAATGCAGTCAAGTACTCAATAAAAATCACACTACAACACCAAAATCATAAGCAAAGATTTCTAAATACTCCATGAGACATGAACTGCTCTGTGGCCCTTTGAATAGTAGGCAAATATGAAATATCCAATGAGTAGGGTTGGATTCTGCTAGGACTTTTGTTTAATTCATGGGATTGTAATTTATGCTTCTAGTTGACAAACATATAGATTATTCAATGTATGAGCATCAGTATTACAGGGGACAAAGTCCGAAAGAAGAAAACACACATTTCACAGGAATACTGCACGCTTGAGCCACAGATAAAGAAACAAATACGTCCATTAGACCACAGTAGAGGAGGTCCAATGTTATGATAACCATATACTTTAAATCTCCAATAGAATATATTTGAGAGGTTAGACAGAATGAAAGGTAAACATAACAGGAAAAGCATAAGTATCATAACACTACCTCACATCTATCACTGGAAGGGATTTTACAATTGAAAACCAATTAGAGGTTGGGAGAACACTCACCCATTCCATAGCCAATCACCAACCATAGAAAGTATCCATTGAGCAAACAATTCTTGTTATCCTTGTCAAATCTGTGACAACCAACCCCAGCAAAAATAGAATTAGGATAGATACATTCAAAACACTCAAACAGAAGAACAGAACAATAGTATGATTATCAAGCATTTCATAGTACGCTTTTACACGTTTCAAACAGTACACTATTTATTCAATGGTTGATAGATGTGAATAGCTGCTTTTCCAGAATTAAAAATTTTTAAAATGGTTGGAAGCAAATTGCCATTTTGTGTTAGATAATGAATTAAATGTTTGTAACGATCATTAAAATATAATTTAAAATGGACAGATTCAGGTTTACCAGGGGGCTTTATGAATATAGAAAAAGTACTCTCAAGAAGAAAAGGTAAACTTAGAAATATGTTTTCCTATTTCCTATTTCTATTTCCTAAGAGAACATTGACCATGTTACAGAAAAGAATACCTGAAAGTAAATAAAACAAGCAAACCCGGAAACACAATGTCCCCAAAGCCAACCATATTCTGACCACCCCAGGGGTCAAAAAATCTAGGGACTCTCAAAAGCATTGGTAGGGCTTCACCACCGGCATTGTCCCCTCTAGCAACCTATAAGAAAGAAAATTATAGCATCTTCTACCTAATATTAATATGAGAAGGGGGAACTGAGAGTAGAAACATACCGCAATCATGATGCTGTCTTTGAAAATCAAGGGTGACAAGAATACCCAAAAGATGTCGTAGAGAAATGCACAACATAGTAGTACTGTTGCAACCTAAGACAAATTAACATTATAAAATATTTGCATGACAGTGTACTTAAATAACAAAAGAATGGGTACCTTGATGTTAGGTAATTGAGCGACTTGCAAGATTGTTATTATCAAGCAGATACCCTGTAAAAATGTAGTTTAACTTGCATATGAATAACAGTCCACCCAAAAGAAAGACGGAAATACAATATTACCTAGAACATAAATGAATGGTGTTTTTCGAGATAAGAGTACATAACAAACCACAAATACGTCATCTGAGAAATTTAATGCCACAATAACATATTTAATCATAAAACTAAAACAGCAAAAGCAAGCACATATTTTTTTTTCCCCCAAATTTGCATGTTTGTAGTAGTGAGTTATGGAATTGACTGGCATTACAGAACGCCTAAAGGGATTGTAATTTGTAAGGAAAGTTCTTCAATTGTACTCTGGATACCTTATTGGTTTACATAAATATGTAGTTAAGCATATAACATCCACTCAAAACTTATAAGAAGGTTGGGAAGATAGAAACTAGCATATGTCACACAGCTATGACTCAAAATAACACAACCACAGCGAATCAACTCACTTTAACGTCTACTTAGCAAACTAACAGATATGGCCGTCGCATATGTTCTAAGATGTTGAAGATTGGAAAACTGACTCAGCAGTCTGGACAATTTTAAATTTTTCTTATTTCTTTTAATATACCAACTTATATTGAAAAGAGCAGAACAGAAACAAGAAACAATCAAGTCTATTCAGCAATCTAGACATCCAAACACTCTATTTGACCAACTACTATCCAGCACTCTAAAATATTCGAATTTCAGCAATGGAATTTCTCTGACTACATAAAATAATTACCTGCACACAGATACCAAAATTTGAAACTTACAAGAATATCTTGGCCAATCCACGAATATGATGCCTGCCGCGTTACACACCAAAAAATTGCAAATGCCACACAGACAAGTAATACAACAAGCGAGAGATAAGAGACCTCTTCAAAAATAGGCACATGTATTCCCTTCTGTCCACCGCTTTTCCATTTTCTGTTCAACAAGTAGTAGAGATACTTAGAATATTAATTAAAAGAAGTTACGACATACCACAAAGCCAGTGATAGGTTTAGTGTAACTGGAAAGAAAGAAAATCTGAGTTTACATTGTACCTCAAAATCAGGCTCAAAATAACATTATGCAATCCCTGAAAACAAAAGATGCATCAATTAGCTTCAGACATACGTTAACTGATAGAATATACGGAGATATTAATGCTAATATGACATAGAGATGTAACATTTGACTGTAGATTTAACAAAGCCTCACATGTATGAGTATATCAGATTACTTTTCTTGGTGTAATTTCTAATGGTTTTTTGTAAACCCCTTTCTCCTGCTTCCCAAAAAAAAAAAAAGAATGACTATGCATTCCAAAAATATGACCTTTGCTCGACAAATGGCTTTTTAGCACTGTAATTTTGGAAACACATGGCTAACATTATGTCACGTGAACTTTCAAAGAAAGTTGTGAGAAATAAATATAGTTAGAGAAAAAATGAATGTGAAAAAATTGTTGATAAAAGAGGGAAAATCCAGTTATGCAGGTTAATTGTCTTATATGTATGCATCAGTCAGCAACATATACAGGTACAGTTGAATGAAGTTTAATCCCAGCCATGCTTTTTCATTACTTTTAATAAAATCACATATATGAACAATTACAGTGCTACAAACTCTGTTCATAATCAGTTTCTTATTCTCACCATTGAATATTCTATTTTATAAATAACTATGGATTTTCGTTCTATAGCTGAATAAAGGAAATAACTATAGTTTTTCGTTTTGTACCTGAATACCGCCAAGGCAGAAAAGCACGATCAGCACCCACACAAACCAACTAGACATGAAAAAGTATAGCAGCAACAGCATCGTGGATGCTGTTATGACAAAACACACAGCACCTCCCACATTAAGAACCAAGGTTTCATCCTCAGAATCTTCTTTCGCTGTTCCTGCCTTAGAATCCTATTCCATCAACAAAGATATCATTACTCTTCTCCCGAGCCAGAAAACATTATGCAGTAAACTCTATTGGAAATAATGAAAATAGCCATGAACATGAAATTCTGGCCATATATGGTGATTCATGGACATCAAATTATCAGAAGCTGAACAAGACTGAAAAAAGAATAATATTAAGACAAGGTTGACCACCGTTAAGATGATCCTTCAGAGTAAAGAGAGCTATCACTCAATTTTGCAGTAACAGAAGCCCAAGAAGAGCATAGAATGACTCGACCCGTAACTCTTTGACCACAAACCTTCATAATCCTCAATTATTCATTTAATACACCAAGTACTACTTCGCTTTTCTTTACTTCAATAAGAAACTCATGTTTTTTTATAAAAAAATTAAAAATGAAAAAAAAACAAGATTTTTAAGTGGTGAAATGGTTACCACTTACCACTCAATAACAGCAGCATAATAAGCAGAAGATACAGATCGGTGTTTGATAATAGAAAAATGCAGAGAAGAACTACAGTGTATAAAATGCCTGCAGCTTTCAGGTCTGGCAATAATGCTATAAGAATACTCTGACCAAATTCACATGGGCACCCATCCTCACGTAACGTCCTCCTTTCAGTAATAACACCATTTTTGTTCTGAGGCATTTAGAGGGTATGTTGGATCATGAGTTCCAATTAGCAAGACATAGAACTACAAGTGGGAAATAAAGAAAGGCAAAAAAGTTTGAAGTTTGCAGTTCCTACTCAACGTACAAGAAGAAAGACAAGCTCGACTTTCTGCTGGATTACATAGAAATCGGGGTTTCACGATCAAATCCTAACTTTCTCTGAATCTCAAAATAAACTCAACTTGAAAATTTCAGAATTTTCAGTTTGGGAAAACAGCCTTTAGTTTTAAATATTTTAACATATTTACAAGCTTGACTTTCTGCGGGATTACATAGAAATCAGGGGTTTCACAATCAAATCCTAATTTTCTCCGAATCTCAAAATAAACTCAACTCCAAAATTTCAGAATTTTCAGTTTGGGAAAACAATCTTTAGTTTTAAATGTTTTAACGTATTTACAATGGAATATCCCAACAATTAAAAGGACCAAAGTGACAAAAAATGAAATGCTCGACCTAAGATGGCTAAAGGGTTGTGGGAAAATGGAAGGCAGTGGAACCACAGCATAGAAGAAAGTGGATGTGTACTTCCACTTGGAAACCAATGGGAGTCTGGATACCATATTATGCAGCTATTTTGTGTTTGGAGCGTATTGTTCCATGAAGGAGTCGCCAACACTGCAATCATCACCAATCATATCTTTCCTTCTGAGTGATATTCGCAGGCACCATGAACCATGATCTCTCAGGGTGGTGGGACCAGAAGGAGGATGGGTACGGGGGTAGCATGCAACGAAAGGAACCATTTCTGGTGGCAGTTAGAGAAAGAGATTAAAATTTGGCAGTTGAAGAAGAGATTGGATTGATGAAGGAATTGTGTCCTCTAATTACTGCCTTGCTTATGTTTTCAGGAACTAATGATTGTTACCCATTCACATAACAGTACTTTCAAATGGGCATACATGTATTAGAATTATAGGGCCGTTCCCCCTCATTATGCTAAATGCATTAGCAATC
The DNA here is from genome assembly GCA_034370585.1 of Fragaria x ananassa. Lineage (NCBI taxonomy): Eukaryota > Viridiplantae > Streptophyta > Magnoliopsida > Rosales > Rosaceae > Fragaria > Fragaria x ananassa. The sequence continues at coordinate 9,025,018 of CP139760.1, forward strand.
TGTACTGAAACTGTGTGAACCTCGTCATTCATCTAATTTTGTACTTACAACCTACATATTTTTTATTTCAGAATAAGTCTATATGAAATTAATGGATTGAACACATGCTCAATAATTAATGCCACTACACTACAGCTTTGTAAGAGAATTAGGAAGATGTCTTACTGTCAAATAAGTTTATGAGAAAATGCTGTTGGATGAGAGTAGTTGGTTGAACTAAAATAATTTGTAGTCATGTTATCCTTGGTTCATTTTTTTTTTCAACCATCATAAATCAGAAACGTAAACTTGTTGAAAATACAATTTTCAATACCTATACACTACTTCTCTTTAAAAATAAAAAAATAAAAAATAAAAACAGCTTTTTATTGATACAAAAAGCTGAGAACAAGGAGGCGGACAAGAAGTCCGCTTAAAAAGAAAAGAGAGCAGCTATGACTAAAGGCATAGCAGCTCAGCTTTTAGGACTAACACTAAGCAAGAAAATTAAGGGCAAGGTCAAGAAATGTAACTGTAAATCAAGATAACTTTAAGACAATCATTAGAGTATGAGGTAACAACCTTTTCTGCTAGTTCATTGTAAGGTTCATCATTTTGCTCGACAACAGTAATTGTTTTCCAATATGAAGCCGTTACTATCGTCCCAACACACATCAACCATAAAAATATAATAGAGTAGTCCACCAGCGGACGCTTGGGAGAATATAATAGAAGCTCCACTGCATGAAGGAAGTTATCACAAAGGAAAAATTGGGAAGTCAGTATAACAATGAAACTAGCAAACATATAGGAATCTTCACAAAAAGAAAAAGGAAAAAAAAAAAAAAGTGGAATTAAAATCCTTCAGGTAGAAAAACAGCATGCAAATGTATACAACTCTTCATACAAGCTTAATCAATAAAACATGAAAACAAAAACACAGCACATCAATACACGAAAATTATATGAAAAATGGAGTGCAGCAAAGATTGAATAAAAAGCAGAAACAGTGTAATCTGCTAAGTGTACGCCATTTAGGAGGTGTTTCCTTGGGAATCACAATCAGTGATTCCTCGAGCCTGCTGCATCACCAGGCAGTTGAAACATTACCATTACTAAGCTACAAATTGCATCCTACGTATTGCATTTATCCAGAATCATCAGCAGGATGATGCAACCACTTTTTGGGTAAGTAACTAAAACACAGCAGCATGCCAATCAAATACAATAGCATGGAAAATACCAAGACCTGTCCCATGGGGAGCACTAAAATCAAATAAGACAATGAGAAAAGAGCAATCTCGGACTCTCAAGAAGACAATGCCGGAAGTGAACCAAATCTTGAACTCTATCCCACAAGTGGTCAACCTCACCGTTAGCTCCCTTAAAGATCCTCAACGTCATGTTCCATCTAGACCACTCTGAAAGCTTGCTGACCCAACCCCAATTGTCTCTTCTTTCCTCCAACGGTTTATACCTCTCAGACACTTGAGGCATTAAAGAAAACCAGAACAAGTCATCTTACTATAGACTCCATAAACAAATTACACCGTAAAGTCATTGTGGGACGACGAAGCAGCAAAAGATCAGAAATTTCAGCATGCTCTTCAGCTGTCTACTTACCGTGAATATTTTATCACAGATTAATTAAATTTCATAGTTCTTGATCCTCTAGCCACCTATGTTTGCTTCATCCTTCTCCATATTCCAAACAATTCCCAGGAGCAGTAGGCTATAGAGAGAGACCAAATACCTTTGAACTCTATATCAAAGTATCAAACTACACCCAGAAACCTTCTAATTTCAACTACAGTTCAGACTCAGACCAAAAAACTACAGTTCAGAATACCATAGTTTGCCCCCACATCAGTGCATCATCTTCCAATTCAGTATCTATGACACTAATAACCACATGCAGGGTAGTAAAAATTTTGACAGAAGTACAAATGTCAAAAGTTTACCTTTATTTCCATCTTCAACAGATTTCTTGAGATATTCTCCATCCGACTTTTCAATCATCGCAGCAAATATTGAAAGATCAAAAGTGTAATTGTCAGGACAGCCCATCATGGAAAGCGCTGAAACAACAGGAAGAAAAGTTAAGAATATTTTACCTATATTTTCTGAAAGCAAAACACTGATGCTACAAGTAATTGTAAGGTCCAATATCAAAGTGACAGAAGATCTTGCTCAATTCAAACAATTGTAAGGTTTTTGATGGTGCTACAAACATAATTGATATAATACATATTAGAGATACATCAGACACATAGATGCAAGGCAAACAAAATTTCCGCCCACATCTCCGAAACTTGGAACTTAAGTTTAGGATTCTGATATGTGTGTGTGCGTTCACTAATTACTTGGTATGTGTAATAGATAAAGCTACCTTCTACCCAGGTGGGTAAGGTGTAGAGTAAACATAGTAATGCAAGGCAATATTCTGTAAAAGCCCTAAGGACAAGATTATATTTTCAGCAGTACTTGTAGAAGATCATGTTACCAGCAAACACATCCTCTAGTACCAACACTGAAGAAATCTGATCTGCAAACTTGTCCTCTCCATTCTTTGTTTCTGGATATTAAATTTTTAGCTTTAAGTCTTTAATTGATGTGGACTCCTTGTCTACATAATGTTATTGGAACTTTTGAATTATTATAGTTATGTTTCTTTTCAGGAAAAAAAAAAAAGGTTAAGCATCTAAAAAGATTGTTTTGCACATTAAATGTTGATGCATACTTTCCTTTCCAAATGCGACCTCTCTTTTATTCTCATATTCTGCTACAACCATAGTTCAGATTTAATTAGTTTTCTCATTTTTCAATGTTGGCCACATCCAGCCCTCAAGAAACTTCAAGATCATCCAAGTAAAGATAAGTCAAATTTTTAGGTAGGCATTACTTAATTCATCATGAAAATACTATTACTATCATTAATGATGGTTAAGCTGACATCAAAACTTGTAGATTACTCAATCTGCTCAATCGAAGCTCTAGATGTAACTTTTACTCACACCACTTAATTCACTAGAATTGTCACAAAACAAAACCTGAGCCTGAAGTTAACCAAACTGTAGCATGTATTAGTACATTACCTGTTTCATTATTTATCACCAACAGCGCCTTAGCACCACCAGCTTGTGCAACTTGTGCCTTAACGGTGAAGTCACAATCACCACGTGTGGACAATGCAATTGCACCAGATAACTACAACAAGAATGACGGACCGTATAACCACTCAAAAACACTTTCACAAACTCAAAAATGCAATGTTTCTACTTGTACACTTAAAAGCTCATCCGCAAGTTAATTATAAAGAAAATGTTTCAAATAAACAAAATCAAAGGGGAAACAAACCTGTGAAGAGGATTTGTTGCAGGCATTCAAGGGTTTGGAGACAACAACAGGCCATTTGACTGCCCTTTCAACTTGAGAAGGAAACAAAGCCCCGAATTGTGCACCAACTCCCTCAACAGTTTCGCCTTCTTTGCCATTAACCCAAATTTTAACCTTGAGCTGAGAAATCAACACCTCCAAAATCAAACTCCACCAAATGCAATCCAATCACATATCGAATTTCTCTAATTTCAACTCCAAGGCAACAACATCAAGATTGGAATCGGAGAAATCTTACCATGAGGTTAGGGTTTTGGCAGGAAGGAGACTTGCCCTTGTCCTCGCTGAGGAGGTAGTCCTTTGTAGCGGCGGCGAAGGATAAAGCAATCAGCGATAAGAGGAGCAGAAGACGGAGAAGAACCGACGACGACGACGCCATTGTGGGACCAGGGCCTCCTCTTCAGATTTCAATCGTGAGGAGACAGAGAGAGAGAAGAGACAAGGAAATGGTTTTTTTTTTGGATATTTCTATTTTCTAGTTGTTCTTCTTTGTTTCTTTGTTTGGTCTCTCTGCTCCTGGAAGAGAAAGGAAGGCCAAATTCAGCTATTTATGTGTGGGCGTCGGACTGACCGGTAGACGTAATGAACAAGAATGTAGGAACCACGGCAACTAATATTCTCTATATTCCTTTTTTAATTTTTTAGGGTTAGGTTCAATTTCTCGACTTATTTACCACGGCAACTAAATGTACTTATTTTTTTTCTCGAGAATTGTCTTTTAGGTAAAAACTTTACGCATGATATGTGATTTATTTCGTTAGGCATTTTGACGGGAACGGGTTCTACGCATCAAGGTGCACTTGTATCATTAATGTATAAGTGCTTAAATCGTCATATGGGAAGATCGAATAAAGACTAGAGACCCTAAATTTTGTCTTTTCATTTTCATTTTTGATCTGATCAAATTAAACATATATAATAAGAGTATGTCTTCTTCGACATAGTGATCTCACCTCCTTAGTTGGAAACACTTGAGACTATTTTTTTATGATTCAATTTTGTTAACGATATTAGTATATATGCATAAATGGCCGGATCAAAATAGTACATATTACTTGTTCAGTTCACTTACACCTTGGTGCATAGCTTGAAACCAATTTGACCGTTTAACTCAATTAACCTCCCTTAATTGGAGCAAGACTTTTCAAGGTCAACCCATGTTTAGAGTGACGAAGAAAATCCAAGTTATTGGTATGGGGTTAACTAGTGAAAATGGGGAATTACTTTGTATCATTTACAGATTATGAATTTGGAAACAGTGCATATACTGCATTTGGCACGTGGGAAATGCTTTTTGGTTTTGTAAAAGCTCAAATCCTAAACTCAAAGTCTCTATCTTGTTAACCTGCACTTCGATATAGCCAATGATATTGTTCCCACTACCCAACCTCAAAACATTTTGTTCATAGTTTGTTGTTTCGAATGGTCAATCTCGTATTTATTGGCCTATCTAGTTAATGCCAATACAGAGGGAATAGAAACTGATGCTAATACTTAAGTTCCCCTACATCTGTTGGAACACTTCAAAGTTGAATGTAGATATATAACAACACACCAACAAGATAAAGAGTCGGCAATTACAGTAACTAGTGCAGCTAAAGCCTCAATTTGCATTATTTGAAATGCCATTCTACAACTGTATTTGAAAAAGGAAAAAAGAACTCCGAATAAATGACATCTGCTAAAACTGGCTTTGAATGATGGAAGCCTGTGACAATAGTTTAACTCGGAAGCAAAAAATAATAGATATTATCTTGATCTCTTGCCGGCAAGAATGACGAAACAGCACTGGTCCTCCACATTCACTTACTCCCCAACAGTCAATCCGAACCCAAATTTGTAGTCTTTCCTTCTGTGATCAATCTGCATAGCATATATTACAGTAGTACTTGTCAACAGAGACGTAAATCATGTTTGCCATCACAAGAAAGATAACATACACTAGACCTCACCTCTGCAGAAAGAATAAAATTAAGACCCATATTTAGTCGCTCTTCCAAAAAGGCAGCAGCTACACCATTGGAATCAATCTTTCCCCTAAGACGACACTGCAAAAATGAAGGGGGAAAAAGTTAAGATGTGACATCATTTCATGACCATTTAGGAACAGAACCCAGATTGGAGCTCTGATTTTAATATCATAACAAGACCTTTGAATTAGTAAGAGGTACTTTTACCAGCTTTTGTATAACTACGATACAAAATCTATAATATCAAGACCAGGAACCATATCATTGATTTTAATATGTTAAGAACTCTATATTGATTGCAACACGGACCAGATTTAGAATATCATCTTTTGTTTGACTATAGACATGAGTCATGACCACATATTCAGACATGAATCGACCAGATCAGTCGTAAGATTAAACATTCACAAACAAAGGCTACCTGTCGAAGAATGTAATCATAACCGAGACTAGCTGTCGCCTCTCTTGATAAGTAGTTGTACATAAAATCTGATGCTAGAGAGACCTACAAGAATGAAGGAAATTAATACAAGGGAAGCCATGAAAAAGAAATAAGATATCAAACAATCACCACAGAGTAAACCTAGTTATGCACATTTTTGTGTGGATCACCCTTACTCACCTTATCATTCACCTTCTGAACATAGCTCATAGCAACAACTCCGGTACTAGCAACTTGCCCTGTGGCAACCTGGGGTAAAAAAATAATTCTACTTTAGGATAATAATGGCATTGATTACAACAACACAGAACTTATCAAGCACCAAACTCCAAGAAATTAGGGTATTAATGGCATTAATCACAACAGCACAGAACTATACAAGCTCCAGAACAGGAGTCACGCTAATACACACTACCATACAAGAAGAATAGAGCACAGGTCACACCACATCCAAGATAATATCAAAATTGAAGCCCACAAGAAGGGCAGTAAATGACCCTATCCTCCAAACCACATCCACGCCTCTCTACTCTTCAAAGATATATTTGTGCCTTTCCATTAAAATGTCTCGAATAATTAGCTAAGATAGAACGAACAAATTTTTCCCACACAAAGGCACAATACCACAATTTGTTGCAAGCTGCTAAGCAATTGATAAGAACACTATGATCTCCTTTTTCGACGGAATAACAAGCATTGAGCTGCAATCCAGGGTGACTTTCACCTGATTTGCTTTCCATAAACATTTCCAGCTGGTTCAAACTTTGGTAGTAGCATCATGGAAAACGGGTGGGGGGAAGAGACCCTGCATTCAGCCTCAATAATTTTGAGACTGATCATGAGCTGCACACCAATTGCTTCAAAAATCCTTAATATTGAAGATAACTCCACCTCAAAACATTCAGATTCATTTTAAAACCCAGATACAAGCACATCATGGAGTTGCAACAACTGCTATATCAGCATTCTTTAAAGACCTATGGTTATTTCACCATAGCCTAATAATCCAGCAATCTCATACCAAAAACATATAGTTATAATGTTTATTTTTTTATTAGTTTTTTATTCAACATATCTGTGTGGTGTAGATCAGTTTAAATTCCACAAATCTGTGAGCATATTCCTAAATACCCTTATTCAACATATCTGTGTGGTGTAGATCAGTTTAAATTCCACAAATCTGTGAGCATATTCCTAAATACCCTATATTGGTTATTGTTTGTTTGTTTTTTATTCAGGGGAGGACATGTGCAAGACTGGGATCTCTGCATAGGTGTGGAGGCAAACTGCCCTACCATTGGAGCTGGAACACATTGCTGCTATGAGTTTCCACCAATGAAACTCCTTTAGGAAGATATGATACCATATATCAGAAGCCTCATGATATCTTAACTTGCTTTACCCCAAAACTGAGAGATTACTCTACCACGAAGAGGTAGTCAAAAACAGAAACAAATGTGTAATTGTGTATGCATACAGTTAGGTCCTGATATACTTTCCAGACATTTAAATCTTAAGGCATACCATCTCTAGTTCAAGAATGCAAAACATTTATTTTTTATTTGTGTAAAACCTAAATATTGCATTGCATCGAAGTAGGAAGCAAAAATATGATAACAATGTTATATTTGAGGGCTCCAGAAGTCATACCATATTGTCTGTGTTGTAACGAGCAGCATAGCCAATACCAGACTTCCGATGCTGACCAGCCCAAAACACTTCACCACCCAAGGACAGATTGCGGGTCACACTCTGAAAATCAATCATCAGTTTTAGTATTGGACAAACATGCATATAACTAGTAAGAAGATGGAAAATATGGATCTACTAAGAGAACCATGCACAACATTGGCGTGAAGACAACAAAACATAGTTACTCAAAAAGGTCAAATTTATCAAATTAATGAACATCCAAGTTAAAATGCAGTTCACAAACATCATGAATGTCTCAGAAGTTGCACATAAGCATATCAAAAGAAACTGAAAGGAATTGATGACATTACTGGTGTTATTAGAGGTAGGACTTTTAGTACCACCAATGCTGGTTAAGTTGTTGTAGTTTTTTGCTTTGGGCCTTTGGCCTCATTTATACCAAAAAAAAAATATGAAAGGAATCCAACATATGCCAAAAAGCCAAGGTGACAAGGAAAAATAAGAAATTAAATAAGCCAAGGTCACATTAAATTCAAATTGAAAATAGCTTTCTGCTGAAACTCAAATGATTAGAGAACCGAACTCTAGGGGCCCTAATATTTCCCAGTTGAAAGAATCCTAGGTCTGACAGAAAATTAGATTACTTGCTTTACTCCCAGCAAGTTTGAAAATGAACCTCCCAGCCGCTTCTCGAAACTGCTGCTAGTGACAGAAAAATTACAAACTAAACACCTTGGATTCCACAAACCCACACTAAGGCATAGTATACTATACATACTATCAAAGTTCTTTGCTTTATGGGGTTGGGCGCTTTTCAGAGAGTATTCTACACTTCATGTGATATCACAAACTTATGTAGATGCAACAATTAATCATACTTATATTCATAAGTTAAAGTAGAATATCTAAATAGTTTACCTGAATATAGTTAGCACCAAACAGTGCACCATTCCCTAGCTGAAACTGTGACCTGAAATCTCTACCCTGTACAAAAGCATAGTAAAAGGATTTATAATATTAATAACACAAAGTGCTTTGCTGAAGATACATATAAAGATCGATAAAAGAGTGTCACTTAAAATTTAGAAGAGAAATGACTCAATTATACTTTTCAAATATAAACCATCAATTTCTTTAGGTGGAGAAAAGAAAATTTAATCACAAAAGAAAATTTAACACAAAAGAAGCAAATATAATGTCAGAGCAGTATACCTTGTAATCAAAACTTGCCATGCCATGTGACATGTGTGGCTCGTTGGTAAGCTGTATATACACAAATAAAGCTAGCTTAGATATTTAAATCCGTAAAAAAAACCAAAGAGAGGAAAAAGGTCATATTACTGAGCGTTGTAAATCACCTGAGCATTAGCCTTCAAAGAAAGATTATCAGTTAAATCACCCCTTAATCTCGCAGTAAGCCTCCCATCAGTCAATACTCTCCCGACAAGCATCAGCTGCACGACACCCACATTTTAAACAGATCAGTCCAGAGATTAAATTTGTCAGCAGAAGAAAAAAAAAACCCCAAACAACCAGCTGAAATAACAGAAGTAGTCACCTTTGGGTCCAAAAAATTGGCACCAAACTCATACTGAGCAGTGGGAATTTTAATAGTTTCAGGAGACTGCGAAGGAACCTCCGTGGGTCCCATGGACACACTGATTTCGAGCAGACAAAGACAACAAAAGAATCAGCACAGCATCCAGAAACAAGAGATAAAACGATGCCAAATTATGTGGGTGATCCAACCTGTGACTGAGAGAGAACTTCTGATTGAGACCCTTGGTGAAATCGATGCGCAGCCCCTCGAAAAGCTCTGGCTTCAAAGACACTGCATATATCATCCCATTACAATACAAAGTCAAATTTCACAGTCTAGCCGAGTAGCCCAAAATCATCAAGTAGTTCCGAATCACAAATTGTCAAATTTCACAGCGAAAAATTCAAACTTGCAGTATTTATAGAAACACAGAGAAAGAATAAAGTGAAATTGAAAATCAAATCCCTAAGAGTGAGTAATAGAATAAGAAAGGGAGAGAGGGACTGACTGTAAGCTTCGCGGGAGATCTCATCGTAGGCGATAGGGCAGGGAAGATTGAAGTAATCGGTTCGCTCATCCTCTTTGGGAGTATCAGGAGCAGTGGGTGGAGGAGGAACGAGGCCCGCCATTGTTGGCTTGTTGAGAGCTTCCGAGTACGTAGAAGGAGGAGGAGACTGAAAAGGGAGGTGGGGGTCAAAACCTCTAAAACCCTAGAAGTAGAAGTATCCGCTCTTTTTTTTTTCTTTTTTTTTTGAAGAATATATAGTAATTGATTATAGGTAAAGTAATTTTCAAGTAGGGGACTTTTTTCTTTTAAATAAAACGAGATGAATTTTCACTACTGATATTATTGAGGAATTATATTCACAAATCCCTAATTTATAGTTGCACACACCTAAAAAAAATTTGTCTAATTTTTCACTCAATTTTCCTTTGCTGCCTCTATATTTGAAAAACGTGACTAAAGAATTAACGATGAGAAGACTGAATCTATTGGCAAAGCCCATTCCTAATAGATTTCAACAATTGCTAAGAGTCTAGCTTAATTCGGATTTCTTAGGGTTCATGCATGTTTCAGAATTCATATTATTATTATTTGGGATCATTGATTTTTTTTCTTCAAGAGTCTAGATTTTTAGTTTCAACCTCTTTCATTTTCCGATTAAGTTCAACCTTTTTTTTTTTGGTGCTCCTGGTTTCAACTTTGTTTGGAACTTAGAAGGGTAAAATTGTATTTAAAAATAATATGAAAATAAGGTGTATATATTAAGTATTTAGATATGTGTAAATAAAATTTCTTTTAATTATATCTAAACTCTTTTCATTTTTCTTTTTTTAGAGAAGGATGAGAAGCTTTTATTTTTGAAGAGATCATACATGTTCTAGTAACAAAGTTACTAATATTGGTAGGGGTATTTCCATACCAGCATATATCTAAGGAAGAAAGCAAGGCCTTTTTGGCCAATTTGTGAGCCAAAATATTAGCCTCACAATAAACATGAACAAACCTTGAACCTGGACATATAGAAAGCAAGGACTGAGTGTCTATTATAAGAGTACCATAACCCGAGAGAACATAAACATTACTTCGAACATCCTGCACCACTTGGAGATAGTCGCTTTCGAAAAGCACCGGACTCATATGGTATTGCATTGTAAACTGGCATGCCAACCGAGCTGCTAAAGCCTCAACCATGAGAGGACTATGTACAAAGTCCACTCTAACACAACAGCCACCCACCAGACAACCCAGCGAGTCTCTGACGGCGACTCCGAGTCCACCATAGTGCAAGACCGAATCATATGTTGCATCAACATTTGCTTTAACCCATCTAGCTGAGGGAGGCGACCACTAAGCGGATCTCAGTCTCAATTGCTTCTGAGGCCGAAGATTTGCAGCAACAAAGAGTCGTTGTTAAAAGCCAATACCAAGTCTCACCTAACCAACTTGTTGACGTGTATTCCTTCAAAGTATGCAATTCCTTTCCTTCCAAACGGACCAAATGCCCCAAAGAAGTTTCTCAAACAACTCCTTAGAAATTTTAGAATGGTACAGCTCCAACCAATCAATGCAAGAAATATTTGGCTCAACAGCAAAACATTCCTCCAAATCAGAACAATGCAAGGCTTCTCTCACATATGGACAATCACGCACCACATGCTCCACTATCTCTAAAGCCGAAATGCACAAATAGCATAATTCATCTATGTAGACACGCTTACTTCTAAGCTGACTCACAGTTGAGAGTATAGAGCTACAAGCTTTCCAAGCATGAATTTTAACTTTACCTGGAACATTAGAATGCCAAATGTGATTTCAAATACGTTCAACATGTGAGGAAGTAGAAGCATGTGAATGCAACCATTCTATAGCTTGCCAATAAGCTGAATTGATGGTGAAGACACCCTTCGCATCATGATGCCAAACCAGACGATCCGCTCTCCCCCTCGAACTAATCGAGATAGAGAGAATGAGTTCAGCATCACTGACATCAAATAGAGTATTCACCAAGTTTCTATTCCAAGAATAATCTGTAATCCATTAAAGGTTTGGAACCCAGTTTGACTATCTACACAACAATTCACAATATAGTAGAATCATCATAACCGTAACCAATCACCCGATTAAAGGCTTGGAACCCAGTTTAACTATCTAAACAACGAATCACAATATAATAATATAATAGAAAAACTTGTTTTATCTTACATATGAGTCATTAGCGATTAAGCTCATATATTTAAAAACAAACATTAACATATTCTTTAATTCAACATCATCAACAACACAAAATGCACATCATAAAAATTATATCCTTCCACATAGATATATTTAATTATATGAACAAACATAGATATTCCCACAAGAATAATCTATCAAGAACCAACAATATTATGATTACATGAACATTAAAAATAATCATATAATAGGAAAACTTGTTTTATCTTACCTATGAGTCATTGGCGATCAAGCTCATATATTTAAAAACAAACAATAGCATATTCTTTAATTCAACATCATTATCAAAATGACCATAATAATTTGGTCCAAATGTAAACCTTGGTGAGATTTACTCACCTAAATATTCTTGCTACGTCTTCACAATAAACTCAAGAGTCAAGCTCAAAACAATTCCACAAGCTACCTAATTAATACAAATGTTAACCTTTAACACATTCGGATTAAAGGATAACAAAACACCCTCAAACTAAACCTTAGCCCAAAGGAGAACAACCTTCCAAGGTTGTAGAATTTAACAACCAAAAACTGCTGCTTCTAATTCTCAAACTTCCAAAGTTCACAACCTCCCAAAACATCTATGAATAACATAGAACCTAGCATGCAATCCTTACTCATAACCTATAATTTTCACAACTCAACATTCTCACAACAACAAGAGCTAGCTAACCATAGAAACTAAAGTTACAAACACTGCCGGACGCGTTGCCACAGGCGGCGGCGAGTGAGCCCCACGCACCTCCACCAACTTCAAAATTTGGGGAAACTCACAACTTGAAACTTGTAGATTGAAGCATGGTGAGCAACTTTAATACCTGGAGGTTCAACCAGTTCGGCCGGAATCGGCCGGAAAAAGCCTCGAAACACCAACCCGAATTCAAATTCCAAACCTGCAAATCCGGCGCCCAAACTTGATTTTTAGGTCACAAAAGAGGTATAAACATCTCTAGAGGAAGGAGAGGAGCAAGACTCACCTAACTCTCACCGAAATCGTCGGATTTCCAGTGATACCACAGTAGCTCCGCCGCTTTATGGCATCGTCTAGGTGGCGAGACGGCGAGTGACACTGCCCTAGGCGTGGAGAAGGCGTTCGTGCAAATTCAACGGGACCGGCTACATCCACTTTGGTGGCCGGAGAGAGGAGAACCAAGCCGGAGAAGAGAGAGTGTGGGAGGAGGGTCGGGAGAGAGGAGAGAGACTGATTTTAGGGTTTCTAAAAATAAACCCACCACTTTCTATTTATACACTTTCTAAAATCGAAAACTAACTTTCTCTGACCGTAACTTTCTCTGACCGTAACTTTCTCATACAACATCTGTTTCACGCGTTCTGCATGTCTACGAACTCGTATCGACAAACTCTACAACTTTCATGAAGGAAGTTTTCGAAAATAACTTATGGATAAGAAAGTCAACTTTTGGCCACTTAAAACAAAACACCTTAAAATTTACTCCCGAAACTTCAACTTCGCATAAACAAATAAAAATTTTCAAAAATAATCCTTCATTAACTTCGGAAATAATACAAGAAAATTGATATGAAAATCTAGAGTATTACACTTTTGTTCCTTATAAATTTTGGTATATCAAGTTTTAAAAATATCAGAACGGTTTCCATCCCGATCAAAGATTGATATATATAACCATTAAGATGACCAATTTACAATTAAGACAAATATCAAAACAAATTTCTTTTTAATTAAGACATTTTTTTTTCGTCGAGGAGCTAAGACCAATTCTTCTTTATGCCAATTATAGAGGGAAATTCGTCATTTTGGGGAGGTTGGTCAGTTCAATTATGACTCAATATTAACGGTAGATGACTTTTCTTTGTAAAGGAGAGGTGCGAACTTTAGATATACAATGTATGAGTTAAGGGGTCGTCAACCGGTTAGATTGTGTCTAGTTATATGGCGTTTTTACAAAAAGATGGATTGGAGGACTTTAATGGAGATCTGAAGGGAAGGTGTCCGGCCCTAATAAACAGGAAGGGATGGAGGAGGCGTTCAGACCCAATCCGAGGACGGTCGGATGAATGGAGTACCGACCGCACCGGGTTTGCAGTGATCATTCAATAATTGTCACTAGATACTCTCGTATCTTTCGAAAAGGGAATGTGTATCTTTTAACTTGGGAAAACATGAGTGGCAACTTGGACATAGGTACAACTTTGCTAAATTGTCGAAAAAAAAAAGAGTTTCCTATTACCAGTCTAACCAGAAATGCATACCTTACTCTAGAGCTTTTGCGAACTCCTGTCCAACTATGAATGGACATGAAACTCTAGAGTAAAGGTATGCATTTCTGGTTAGACTGGTAATAGGAAACTCTAGAATAAAGCCACAATTTATCTACAATTTACTTGGAAATAGTTTCCAACTCTGCATCCATCCTCTAAAACTAAAATAGTAGTATTTGGGTTTTGAAAAAAGAATAAATTACAGAAGAACAAAATGGAACAAGGTAGGCATTACCATCTGATTGGTAGCTAAACCATATACTTGCTTCATCCCCTAATCGGACAGTAAACGATGATCACAGCTAAACGCCATGTTGGCTGCCACAATCAATGGAGTTCATGATTCAACCTCCTACAACTCACTTCATCTCCACTGATTGTATAGCAAGCTTGGCAGCAACCATCATATTCAAGTTGTAACAATACTGTTATATGAGTGCCAATGAAACCAATAAGCATAAAAATTGCAGCTATAGATAAATTTCAATGAAATCACTGTAAACAACCACATTACTTGCAAGTCAATATGGTACTGTTTTTGGTGGATTCTCAAATTAATATTTCTTACCTAAGAATATTAACAAGAAAATGTTATCCTTCTCGTATCTTTTATATCATGCAATGTATGAGCGACAACGATTCTAGACAGAATGCATATCTTGCTCTGTAAATCTTCTTCCTCTTTCTCAACACCATCAGTATATGCTTAAATCAACACCATCAGTATATGCTTAGATAATGAGATGCAACTATCTATAAAAACAATAGTTATCTATAAAAACAATTGTTAGACAATGAGATGCAACATGTGAAACAGGTCAGATATTAGTGTCTTGTCTTGCTTTTTAGCTATTCATAAAGGTCAAAATTGAACGACAGGCTTTACTCACACCATCTTAAGAGGTGAAAATAAAAGTAATTCTAGCAAGCCAATATCTGAAACAAGTAAAAGATCTATCCAGTTAATATTTTTGTAGCATGATCAATTTTTCAAAAGATCAAACTCGAAACAGAAAACTCCACTTATTCTTCAAAAGTCTAACACATTCTCAACTTCTCATGGTAAGCTCTATACCTCTCGCTCACCGGTATTTCCCCTATGTCCACTGCAACAATAATAATGTGGCAGCTTGACACGACCACAACTCCTGCAACCGAAATTGTTAAGAGGTTAAAATAATGTGATGCTCTGTATCAATTCCTGAAGATCGTATTGCTAGCCAATGTAAATCTCAAACAATACCAGACTCTAGATTTACATGATGACATTAGGTTCTAGATCTAATAAACAAGAAGTGAACAACAAAGGAGAGCAAAATTATTTCATACAAAACAAAAGATAATAAATAAGTAACTGAACCATTACATTACCAATGTGCACATCACAACAAACATATAAATCTACATGTTGTTCAAGTGTATTCTTTTGCATTTGTACTGTCATCTTCTCTAGAACTTAAATCTTCTTATTCTTGAGAACTTCCCAGGCGGACAGTCTATTCTAATCTGCTGCTCTGTGCCTATGTTATCCCACTAATACAACCAACAATATTTTGATAACCAGAACTATTTCATTTACTCACACAACATGGATTCCAAGCTAATCACAAACTTCAACTGCTACAGAAGTGCCAGTATACCAGCTTTTCTTTTGTCTATTATAGGCCACAGGATGATGAAAAAATAATTAACCAAGTAGTCCACTGAGATTCAATTGTTCTCCAACACAACAATCAGAGACTACATTATCAATAAACTAACCCTCAGCGAACTACTGAACTATAATTCATTCTAAAACTAAATAAATTGTCCTCAATAATTGAAAAGTTTACAGAACTTACCTGCATCGGATTATCACAGGAACAGGCTTCAGAGCTTTCGGGCCATTTCGTATTCCTCTCTTGTGGGGAGTAGTCTGCACAATGTACAAACAAAGTGACCAACAATCATTTATATAACTGGCCTGAACACCATACATTATCTACTTACTACATTACAGGGTATTAACAGAGAATTTAGACATTCTACCATACCAAAAATCCAAACAAACAATAAAGATGATTATGCTTTTGATAGTTAATCCAAAATCCTTAAACCCTAAAACCCCAGCCATTTCCAATCTAGTTAATCAAAAGCTGGAATTGACAAAAGGGTAGCATAGAAAGTCATATACCTTCCTCTTGGGGACAGCCATGAGCTCCATGGACCCACCGAATGTAAAACTGGGGAACCCGAATCCAAATCTGTTATCCTTCTCCTGCAGAGCGAACGGCGGCAGTGAAATCGGCCGGGCAAGGGGCCCAGCAGACGACGGAGGAATAGCTGCGATGTGGGTCCACCTCCTCAGGCCGAAAAGGCAGGCTATGTTCTCGGTACCGGTCCTTAGAATTGAAATCTTCGACGCCATTTTTGGTTTTGGACTTTTGGGTAGTAAGGCCTGCACACTGCTCAGCAAAGATGAATACGCTAGATCTAATAGTGGTTTAAAGTTACAACGACGTCGTTTTGGATAAATTTTTTGTTTTTGTTTTTGTTTTTTGTTTTGGCAAAGGGATGTCCCTTGTGCTATGAATGCTATGTGAGATTTCAAGCCAAATATTTGGTAAGACAGCCACAATCTCCAAATAAAACTTTGAAATGATGCCTAATCAACTTGATCAACAGCATTGAGTAACATTCTACCTTTTAAAGATGTGATACTACCAAAAAATAAAACGTTCTGTAGTTTAAGCAACAGCTACCTTAGAAATGCACATCTACTAAAGTTTAGCTTCCTAGCAATAAATATACATATTACATATACCATAACACTGACACTGACGACGAAACAAACAGATATTCTAAAATCACAATATCAATTGAACCAACAGTGATGCAATCTTAACACAGCAACACAGTTCAACTGAAGAAAAGATTATAAAATCACAATATCAAATTAACCCAACACCCGAAGCAATCCTAACCAATATGACCCAAAAGGGCACAACTGAACAAACTAATTTCACAGCTCAATATGAAATAGGGGATTTTCAAATTAAAGTGTTCACGTATGGTGGAGAACTATAGTGAGTTATGAAATTTATAATGGGTATGAGATTCAGTGAAGCATATGAAGTTTGTAAGATGAGAAACAAACAATACCCAATGACAAAATCGAAGAACATGGATATAGAGTTTCAGAATTAATCAAACCTGAATAGAAGGGACGGAGGGATCGAAGACTGAGAGAGTTTGAAGAGAGCCTCCGAGTCGAAGGAGGCAGAGAGAGCGAGAGGAGGAGGCAGGTAGGGTTTGCTGCGCGATTCTAAAAGGGTTTAACTTCAAGGGTTTTCTTCTGCGCGATTCTTAAATGTGTTGCTGTGGAAGGCACGTCTCTGAAGCAGATGAAAACATCTGAGGACACATCGTTGTGGAAGACACGTATGTGAAGCAGGTGTCAAGATACAGGCTGCAGTGGCAGTTTTGCAATTGTCTGCGAACCGGGGGTAAAACCGTGTTTTTCCCACCTGAATGAACAGTGGTAAGGCCTTATTGTTTTAGGAGAAAGATATATGCCCTGTGCAGAATGAGACTAACATGGAAGCTATAGATGCAAAGAGTGATGTCAAACCCATCAAGAGTTTCCGGGGCAAGTCCATGGAAAAATCACTTTCTTCATATCGAGAAGTGAGGATTGAAAGAAAGAAGACCAGGGAGGTTATTGAGAAGAGAGAGCAACTAGTGATGAGATGGTGAAGGCATTGAATGCTGCCTTGTCTTTGAGAATTGGCTCGCCTGTTTGCTGATCAAGTCCTCCTGGTACAGTTGCTGATGTAGCAAATGCAACCGTTGCAATGAGTGCTGCAACCAAGGAGCATGATTCCGAGGTTTTGGTTAGCCATTTGCTTCCTTCTGTTATAAGATGTTTGTGTGTATCTATGAAGATCTCCTTTGGTGTCTGGCCGCTACTGTTTTGGCGAACAAAGTAGCGATGTGGCATAGAGT
This sequence comes from Fragaria x ananassa, assembly GCA_034370585.1. Classification (NCBI taxonomy): domain Eukaryota; kingdom Viridiplantae; phylum Streptophyta; class Magnoliopsida; order Rosales; family Rosaceae; genus Fragaria; species Fragaria x ananassa. The sequence goes on from CP139760.1 coordinate 9,042,957, forward strand.
TTCTGACAAACTGTGAAGCACATCAAAGTTACTAGTAAAACATTATGTTACAAGTTTTCTTTAACATATAAACATATATGTCACGGTTAGCTGATTACAGCATTAAACCAACTATATGACATACCTTATACCACTTGATTTCCCACTGCATTTGCAATGCCGCGCCTGGAATAAGCCAAGGCCGGTACTGACCACATGTAGCAGCAAGATGTAATGCACTGTTACCTTTGTTGTCCAACTGACGCAACAGGCTTTCCTTTAGTATCTGTCTCTTCTGAAGGAGATTGTAAACATGGGGTTGCCTGTTCTCAACTGCTAAGAGTACAACATTCTTGTTATCAGAGTCAACATCCGGGATGGCCACCGGAAATTTGTCTAGGATTTTCTCCACCATTTCAGTTACTCCCATCTTTGCTGCAATTAATATAGGTGACTGAAATCTCCCTGCTACAATTCCATTCTTCTTACCTCCGAAGGGAATGGTGTTCTTCCTCTCTGTGTGAAATTAGTAGCATGTTGAGTGGAAATATCTAATTTTTGTGATGTCAATGAAGCATGCAGTGTAAACAAACAAAAAGGAGAACAGTTAACTCACCTGGCTCATTACAAACTGTTGAAGAATAAAGTTGTGGCCTATAACAAGAAGAGCACTTACAGAGATGAACTCTAAATAAATAAAACCAGCCATAGATCTCCAGAATGTTGCTCACAGACTTCCAGTCTTCTTCTCCAATATCATCCTACTTTTTCCTTAATCTCTTCCTTCTTTACAAAAGACGAAGCCACAGATCTAAGAAAGATGTATGCGAAACTAGATCGATGGAGGTACCACTATGTATGACAACTCCATTGAAGAATGAAGCAATTATCAACTATCTTAGTCTCTTGCTTTCTCTATTTCTTGTGCCCACTGCTTGTTGAACCGTAGGAGAGACTATCTCTTGAGGATTGATGCAGATATATTTTTCCTCTAAAAAAAGAAAAAAGAAATCTAATTGTGAGGTTAGTATTATAATATTTAATTATAAAATCTTGTGTAGGGTGAACGGAGGATTTGATAGAATGAAAATAGCAGCACCTATGTGAAATTAGCAAACTTTAATTGGAATTCAATTTTTAACCCAGACCAGGGTCAATCGTGTAATCCATAATTCCATATGAAGGTGAATTGGTTGTGGGTCCGATCCATTTAAATCCCAGAAAATGGGAAAATGTTTTTGAGGCGGGGGTTCGTTTGAAGAAGAAGAAATATCTGCTACTAAAGTCCAGTTGAGTTCAGTCCAGTTAGAGATGTCTGCGTAAGCTTTGAAGCAAAGGGTGCACAGAAACATGGGGTTTCATTCACTCTCAACTTCTGCTTCCTTAAACTTCTGCAACTTGTCTCTCAATCCCAGAAACCCAACTCTTCACCAATTTGGGTTCCTCTCGACTGCTTTTGCTTCTCCTCTGCGCACCGCTCCAGTAAGTTCACCTTCTTTACTGTTATCACCTATTACAGATGCACTTATCAATGCTTACCCTCTTATGCTAATTTAGAAACAAATCTATTAATACCCTTTTGTGAATTGTATCTCTGATTTGTATGCTATAGTTTGATAAAGAAAATGTGTGATTTCTTTTTTCCTTAGCAATGAAGATGGTACTGAAGCGGTTACTTTATTAGAAACTAGAATGATTGAGATGGTAAATCGGTTCTCAATAATTGTTATTTGGATTCAGTTGCATATATAGCTAATCTTTGATATAAGGAGTCTGGTGCTGTTAGTTGTGGTGAGAGTTCTAGTAATTAGTGATATTGGCACTGGCAATATAAAAACTTTTTATGCAGTAGCTGAAAGTAAAACTCTGACTGGTTGATGGGTCTGGTCAAGTTGAAACAGGATTAAAAAATTTGATTTAGGCAGATGAGATTGCTCATCACATTATGCATAGTTAGATCATGAATCAGATTTCCGTGTTTCTTTAGGCTTTGTTATTTACCTCGGGATGTCTTGCGGATCAGCATTTAGACTCTTGTTCGCATCTTTTTTCTTTTTTTTAATTACCGAGAAGTTTCTTGATATATTGTGCTGATTTAGGAGCTTCTAGTGATTCCTTCATTTTCTCAGAGAAGCAATCCAAATGCACATCTTCCCTGCTTCCTTTCCTTGTTAAGGAATTATTCCTTATTTTAGCATCTGTTGAAAGACTTGCTTGCACATTGTTCTTATTCAGATATTAAAAATGGGTAGTTTTGAAAGTAAAAGAAGGTTAAGGTTATGAACCATCAGTCGAGACAGTTGTTCAGTTTTTGCATGCTCTTGGATGCAAGGAATACATGTCATACATGTAACTACACATTAAGTATTATTTATTAACATATCTTAAGAAAGGCTGCGCTCATGTATTCAATGATTAAGACATAATATCGTATCTGTCCATTCTGAGAGCAAACAAATGTAATTTGACCTCAGTATGTAAAGGTGATAGACTTCTCAGAAGGACCGGTTTGTATGAATTAGTCGATGTCTATGTTAGTACCTTGAAAAGTATTTACTTTAGGCAGATAACTGATGATTCTTGGCTTTGCCTATTTGTAACCTTCTCATTTCATTTCCTTTTATTTTAGTTTCTATTAGGAGATTGTTTAAGCTTTCTAAAGAGGTATTTTATATTTCTCGTATAAAACTGGGTTCAATTTAGATGGTTTTATACATATAAGAAGCTTTGGGATTTGGAATGTGAGTTGTGACATTTCCTCAGGTTTTGTATGATTTTAGGTGAAAGGAGCACAATTTATGTATCGAAACATAAAATTGAGTAATAAGATTGCTTAGGAAGTGTTTAAGTTCCATCTGCACTTCGATAGAAAACTGATTGGTATCTATTAGCCTGTCGTCATATTATGCGGCTGTTATTTGACCTCTGTGTATAATAACATAGTAAGTAGTGATGGAACTCTCATCAAGCCTCAGATCTAGGCATTTATGATGTCTATGTTAACACCTTAAGAAATTCTTCTTTCACATGTAGTGTTTGATGACTTTCAATAAACGAGCTCAAATAGTTATATCTTTTGCAACACTTTCTCAACTATATATAATATTATGATTCTTCCTAATATAACAGTCTTTAACTGTTTTGCCAATCCTGTGCTGCTATCAAATGCAGATTTGATGACAGGTATGTTAACTAGTTTAGTCCAATAAGCCATTCAATACAAACTTGGATAAGCAGACCAATTGTTTTACTTGTCAAGAAATACGCTGGTAGCTAGAAAATTGCTTTTTAAACACTTCCTCTTGGATCTATGCTTCTGCTCTGCTATGTATCCAGCACACCCATCGCTAATTCAACCATATCCAGGAAATCATGTATATTACATTACACATAGGAATTTTACTCAAGACTGTTGAATTGCATCGCTTTTTTACTTCACGGTATTGAATTTTCCCATTAATGGAATTTGAGCATCAGAGAGATGGATCATTTATGGTGTCATTGCATTGCATGTTTGGGTTGTCCAGTATTTCTCTAGTGTTCTTAGGTTTCCTTGGAAACTTAGAGATGCTGACAATGACAGAACTCATACAAGTCTTCTCAATGTTATTCATATCGTGCACCTGTCCCAATAATGTTTACAGATCTATAGATAAATTCTGCTTCTACCACATAGTTTATTTTCCTGGAAAACACAATCGTACTTGTGATAATGGCAAACAGTTCTTATCTTTGTGTCATTAACTTGAACCTTTTATTTTTCTGTGTTCTATAAAGAAGTATTACCTTGACTGTAGAGCTCAGTTTATGTCCAGAGAGCATGCGATATAAGTCGTCAAAGGCCAGTAGGCAGAAGAGTTAGTTGTAGCTTACTAAAAGTGGAAGAGGACAGAAATGACGAGGCATGTGAATTGGTCAGTGGAATTGAACTTTCAGTTGGAGAGGGTGAAGACAGCATCAATGCTCATCTCTTCAAGGCAGTGAAAAATAATAATGGAACTGGGATATTGCTCTTGTCTGATATCTTTGGGTTTGAAGATTCATCCACAAGAGAGTTTGCATATCGTGTGGCTTGCAATGGCTATAAGTATGTTGCTTAACCTTGAACTTGCTCATTTTAATGAATGCATATAAGTTTCTTCCTTGTGGCAAGGGATCTTTTATTAAAGTTGTATGATTACTTACCAGTTTTTAAATTCCATTTAGAACAGCATTTTGGTGTTTAGAGGGATTTTGTTTGGAGTCCACATAATTACTCTCCATCTCTTAAAATTTGCAGTGTGTTACTTCCAGACCTATTTCGTGGAGATCCATGGACAAAGCACAAACCAAAGATTTTGTTTGATGAATGGATTTTGAAACAAGAACCTCAGAGCGTTGCAAAAGACATTGCCACATCGGCAAAATGGATGGTGGACGAGTTTTTGGCTATAGGAATTTCTAAGAAGCTTTGTTTGGTTGGTTTTTGCTTTGGAGGTGGCAAAGTGATTGATGTGCTAGCCAGAGACCAGGGTGCTTATTTTGGTATTGGGGTTTCCTTTTATGGAACAAGGATTGACCCGAGTGTAGCTTCTGATATTAAGGTTCCCGTATTGTTTATCTCAGGGGACAATGACCCCCTTTGTCCTGTCAATGTCTTGGAAAACATTGAGAAAAGCATTGGTAGGGGGTCTAGGCTGGTGACTTTCAAGGGAAGAGGTCATGGCTTTGCCCACCGACCTCAGTCTGCTGAAGAAGATGAAGATGCAGAGAAGGCTTTCATGATTATGAGAAATTGGCTCAATGATGGCTTAGTTGCACTAACTAAATAATAGACTTCCTTTTCGACTCATGTATATTGATCAAAGACAAGAAACTTCATAAGGGATGCCGCTCCTGATGGCAGTGGTTGAAGGCCATCATTGTAATATATGCTATGTACAGCAGTTCCATGTTTGGTGAAGGTACCAGGTTAGGATCATTCGTCTTAATGCTTTTAAGAATAATCTGCTAATTGTGAGCTTTATTATTATCCTTTCTGTGACACTTCTATTTGTACATTTCAGAAACACCTCTAAAATTTTGATCCACGAGAATTGATGGTATAAATATAAATCTGTCGTCTATTTAAAATAACTAAAAGGAGATAGATAAAAGAGGAAAAGAGAATCAAAACTAAAAGAAAACTGTACCGAGTATTAGGAACTGGGAAGATACTCAGATGCAGACTATCTGTTCTCCCTCCACGAGATTCTCCATCCGCGAACTGTTCTCCCTCCACGAGATTCTCCCTCAGCGAACGATTCTCCCTCGCGAGATTCTCCCTCCGCGAACGATTCTCCCTCGCGAACTAGTCTCCCTCCACGCGAGACGCACGTTTAGCGCGTACTTCTTATGAAAAGTAATTCACCGCTTGACAAAATCAAAGGACAACTGCAGTACTGGAAGTACTACGTACACAACGGCCGTTCCCTTCTTTTGCCGACCTAAACGCTTGGCTTTATATCAAATTTCAAACCAAAGTTGTATAGTTGTCCCACAGTTGAAAAAAAGGCTTCCTCTCGTTGGGAGAGAGAGAGAGAGAGAGAGGCGAGAGACGAGGACCCAATTCCATTTCCGGTAAAGGTGTCCCGTATCTCGGATCGGAGATGTTCGCCGAGATCGATTGAGAGAGAGACGATAGACGAGAGACGAGGACCCAATTCCATTTCCGGTAAAGTGTCCCGTTTCTCGGATCAGAGATGTTCACTGAGATCAATTGTCGTCGCTCAATCTCATGTTAGTGGCTCTCTCTCTCTCTTTTCTTTCTGTTGACTTGATTCATCTTCTTCGACACGAGAGATGGTTCTCTTGCTTTCTCCGCTCTCATCTGCGTCTTCATCTCTTCTCTCTCTCGTCTGATCTGCTCTTTTCTTTTTCACTTCAGATACAATCAATTGTTGCGTTTTCCACTAATCTTGAAGGAGGAGAGATTTGTATGGGTTTGTGTTTATAAAGGGTGAGTAACCGAATCCAATTCATGGTGACTAACCAAATTTCGTTTCCAGATTTCAAGATTGGTCTTCATCACAGGTCAATTCACTTCAGTTCTTGGCCAATCAATTACCTTCATTTCCATTTTTATGTAAGGTAATGATCACTAACATGCACATAATAAATATTGATGGACGTAATGTTTTAAAACGAATATTTGATGTACTCATTACGGTACGGTAATACCGTATTTATATAAAACTCAGTACCGTTATCGTACCATACGTTGATGGCGGTACGGTAGTACCATGCCGAAAATTCGGTAACCGATTCCAACGGTTCGGAACAGTACGTCGGTTGGCTCGGTATTTTGCGTGCCAATGCCAGCCCTAAATAAATCACATAAAAGGCAAAGCAAAGACATGAGTTAGCTATAAAACAAGGGTCAATCAATATTATTAAAATTGCTCTAGTCTCCTAGAAGTTTATAAAAACATCAGAGCATTTGCTTCATAAACTTGTATTGACATTTACTAGCTATATATTGAAACTCATTTCTAGCGAGTTCCTTCTTTCTCTCATCTACCTTGCTTGCTTGTGCTTTTTTAAGGTTCTCTCTCTCTCTCTAAGTATCTATCTAGCTCCCTCTCTTAGTCTCGTTCAAAATTGCAAGAATTCATACTTTCTTTTTTCTTTCTAAAAAGACACTCACAAAAGAACAAAACTAGTTATTATGAACACAACACAGAAAAATAATGAACCTCTAGTAATGCCAACTATCATACGATAACCACGAAATCATCAAAAAACATTCATTTTCAGTTCTCGAAAGACAAAAACAACAAACAAAATAACAAGTAACATAGATTAGATAAACAAATAAAAGTGCAGTTTTGCCAGGGTGAGACTAAGAGACAACGAGCGGTGTAATACTAGATCCACCGGCTGAGCGCTTCTTTTTGTTGTCGCCCTTCGATTCCAACTCTTCTTTTTTATTCTTTCTTTGTCAAAATAGATGAACTGAGCATATCAAAAATATAAACTTCACAAGCGAACTATAACTATAAGATTTTTCTTTTTTCTCCTGAAAAGAAAGAAACTTTTAATTAACAAAACTCAAACAGGTGTTGCATTTATCCCTACACGCTACACCAGTAGAGTTATATTCCCCCAGTATCATTTGATCACGATAAACAGTACGGCAGTGTGGACAAGATCTTCATTTCAATATTTCCGCTCATAATGGACAAATTTTTCTCAAGGAATAAGATCGAAGTTTACTAAAAAACTAAGGAAATATAGCGCTGATATTCTTGAATCTCCTCTTCATCAACGGAAATTAAGATCATCAGTTTATTCAAGAGATCACCAACAAAAATTACTAGGAAATTTGCAGATACAATGAAAATCGATAAAAAAAGAATCGACTCTTCAGATACCTTTCTCTGTCTGATCAATTTCCCAAGTCTGAAATGCTCAGTTGCTGCATATCACTTTCCGAACAATTGTCTAGCTTTAAATATTGCGTAACCAACTTCAATCCATCTTCAGTAACCCATCCAACTATGCCCGTATTTATAACACTCGCAAACACCTTAATCCTATTTAAAAGAGTTACTGCATTTTTAATCCTTCTCTTTGTGATAGAAGTTGAGAAACAAAATCATCAATAGCTTGAACGGAAGACCCTTTTGCTTCACCATCCTCCCCTGCAGCTCCTCTTATCTTGTCCATAATCTCAACAGCCCTCCTCCTCATCTCACCTCCTTCCCCACTCTCATCCACCACCAACTCAATCACCATCCTCACCTCCTCCGCCACAACATTACTCTTCGCACCCCTCGTCAGCTCCACACTCACACCCATCTCCTCCACCAACATCTTGGAATTATACGCCTGCTCCGCCGCCAGCGGCCACCCGATGATCGGCACCCCTCTGCTCAAGCTCTCCACCACCGAGTTCCACCCGCAATGACTCACAAAAGCACGCGTCGCCTTATGCGCCAGTATATCCAGCTGCGGCGCCCAGTTGTGCACCAGCAATCCCTGCCTAGTTTCATTCATTCGTTCTTCGAAACGCTCCGGCAGCCACTCTGGTCGGAACTCGCCCTTCAAGTCGTGACCCACCGGCGGCCTTATGACCCACACAAAAGGCTTCTTGCTCATTTCTAATCCCTTAGCCAATTCCATCATCTGGGAGGCAGTGATCGTGTTCTGAGAACCAAACGAGATATACACCACGGAATCAGAAGCGTGCGAGTCCAGCCACTCAATGCATCTCTCGGCCGAAATTCCGGATTTCTTGCCGGAATACTTTTTGCTTGAAATATTAGAAGCCAAAACAGACCAAACAGACAACTTGACGTAGTTTCGCAACACTTGCAGTCCGAACGGCTCGATTTCTTCAACGGTGTTGCATATCAAACCAAAAGACTTCATCGAGAGCGAGATTTGCGGCTGGAAATACCTCGACCAAGTATCAGTACCGTCGGCGGCTCTCAGAAACTGATGCAAGTGAGACGGCGTCAAGCGACACCGTTCCGGGAACCCAGGAAGGCGGAACTCCTCCTCGTCTGAAGACACAGTACGATGAGGGAGATGTTGCCAGAGTGAGATGTACGCCGCCGTGCCGTAAGCCCCACCTGTGGAGAAAGCGATGTTGACGGTGCCGGAGCTTTTCGCAACATTCACAGCCCATCCAAAGAACAAGTCGGAGATTAAGCAAAGCGGGGGCTTGCCTTCCTTTGCGGTGATGTCCGAGACCAGACGGCGAGTCGGGGCTTCTAGTTGTTGTGATGAAGTGAAGAAGTCTCCGATGACATTGAAAGGTAGGTTCTCTGTGTTTTCTGTGTTGGGTGGGAGGCCATAGTCTTGGCTGTGGAAGGGAAGCTCGAACAAGTGAATGTTGGTGCTGGTTTGAGCAGAACGAAGGTATTGGGCGTTGAGTGGGGTGGTGGCGATGGTGATGGTGAAGCCTGTTCTGTGCTGGATTTTCTTGGCAAGGGCTAGGAATGGGATCAGATGGCCTTGAGCCAAGAATGGTAGCATCACTATGTGTTCCTTATCAGAACCCATCTCTCAAATTCTTTGATTTTTGTTTTCTTCTGCCAGTGAAATGGATTTGTGGATTACTATGTGAATGGAGTGGCTATATATGCTTCTGCAAGGTTGACGTTGGTCAGAAGAGTGTAGAATAAATATATAGTCATCCATGACGTCTTCTCTTGGTTTGGCAATTTGGATTCCTTTGTTGCTTTCCATTAAAACGAAGAAAAGATTGAATTCTCTTATATTGTACTAAGGGAAATGACTGAGACGTCATCAGCTTTTAGTGTGTGGTGGTAGAGCCATGCCATGAGGAGGAACTTCAACTTATCGACGTTTCAAGCGTCAGGACTCAGGAGTCAGTGAGTCGCAGAACATGAAATGTCGTAATAGAATTGATGGTTTCCTCTTTGGCATCAAGGTCACCTTCTCTAGTTCTGTGTCTGCTACTTATTTCTTTCAATCTTAACCGGAATACTGGACTGTGTCACGGTGACAAGCATGCCGGACTTTTCTGTGAGAAATTAAATAGTAGTTTGAGTTCGATGTCGAGACAATGCCAAGGAAATTTGGTCTTATATGTTGGAATGAAATTAGACAAGTTTCCCAATGTTCAATAGTAACATCACATACAAGTAGACAAGTTTCATGAGACCTGATCTACTCTAACCTTATCAAAGTGGTATTTGTCACATGAAGTTTTGGCAGCACCAATGCCTAAATTTTTGTGGCACGATTAAAGTGATACATGCACCTATGTAGTACCCAAACTTCAATTTCGCTACTGTTGAAAGGCTGGAGGTCAATTTCCGTCACTGTGCCGTCTATTTACTGACGTTTCAGACATGTGATACTTTAAAGAAAGGGCAAATCTGTCTTTTTATATCAATAATTAAAATTTTCATTTTTAAGAAAATTCTGGGTTTTTCATATGAACACTTCCTCCTGTCTCTAAATCCAATTTATTTTCCTTAGACTACCAGTCGGAAAACGATGAAGAATTCCGGTGGCTACCGGTACCATCATCACTGCCGTTGCCACGTTGTGCATCCACATGCTAACGAAAGCTGTGATGGCACATATTCCCAGAAGCAGCAATGGTGGATTCAGAGGATCTCCGCAGAATAACAGTGTAATCTAATATGTAATGCATTACTGGAATGAGAAATATAGGAAAAATGTGGTTCTCTCTTTAGAAAACAAAAATAACAAAAGCAATCGAGGGAGAAAACTAACACGTAGAAAGGAAAGGAAGTAGTACTAGTACTGACGTTTAAGGCCAATCTTTTGTGGATGTTATACTGCTCAATAGCAAGAGCCAATATAAAGCTTCCAAGAACAAGGGCAATAACATCGTTCATGTACGAGTGTGCAACCTCATCTGCGGAGGAAATGCCGAAGAATGGGAAGAGAAAGAGTGGAGATATTGATGTTATTGGCATAGGCAGAGCCTCTGTGAGCCACCAGGCGAAGATCCAAGCAAGCACAGCTAGCATGTTCCTGCTAGTCACATTGCCATCAAACTTTACAAAAAGGCACACAATGGTGCTCGAAAGAGGTCCTAGTAAAATTGAGAGATTGTTTGATGCTAAGATTGATTTCAATGACGAACAGAAGCAGCTGCTCTTTGGTTTTTGGATTGAATGATCCTCGACTGGGAGAAGCGGGGTTTTGTGACTTTTGTAAGGAGGTTGGACTATCCATGTGATTCTTCTCGTTGATTGTTTTACTGTGACGAAATGAGAGGAAATGGTGTTGTTTATTTTGCTTTGTAATGTTCCATTCTGCAGTGTTCATAGACATGGTGTATTAAGAGTCATGAAATTCATATCCATTAACATCAAATTTTTCTCTGGCTGTGTGATTATGTATACTGTAGCATTGTATAGGGGAGCGTCATTTGCGCTCCTCTGTTCCATTTCCTCATTCCTGTGCGAAAGTGCTGGTACTGGTTTTTAGGAAAGGCAAATAGATTTCTTCAAAAAACAAAATCATATGGGGAAAATGTGGCATTAGTTGTATCTCCAATTTCAGTACTATGATGTATTAGGGAAAATTGTCAGCATGGTAATCAACTCATAATCTTGATAATGCATAAGAACGAATTTAGGAGACCGAAAATTGAAAATTATAGTTGTAAACACGAAAATATCTGCAACAAATGATAGAACAACACGTGTACAAAGAATAATTTAATTTAATCAATGCGAATGCGGGTTACAATATTTGTGAACTCCTCTGATTCTATCTCCGAATGTAGGTTTAACTCAAGGTAACAAGCACTTGTTCTTGAGGCGAATTGTTTGTAGGTTGGACTTCTTGTCGTGTTGACGATTTGTAGAAGTTGATTGACCAAGGGCCGTAGAGGCTTGTTCTTGATCGGATTTGATCCACGAGCGGTTTCACGTGGTGGTTTATTCTTTATCTTGAAGTTGGTGAAGATGTCGGCTATTTGGTAGCTTGATGACTCTTCGGGATTTGACAACTTCTAGGCTTGAGGTTGATGAAGAACCGGCTGTTTGGCAGCTTGATGATTCTTCGGGATTTGACAACTTCTGAGCTTGAGGTTGATGAAGAATCGGCTATTTGGCAGCTTGATGATTCTTTGGGGGCTTGGGAGACTTCTGGACTTGAGGTTACTGAAGAATCGGCTATTTGGCAGCTTGATGATTCTTCGGGGGCTTGGGAGACTTCTGGACTTGAGGTTGATGAAGAATCAGCTATTTGGCAGCTTGATGATTCTTTAAGAGTTTTGGGAGACTTCTGGACTCTTGAGAGTAATTTCTCTCTCTCTCTCTCTCTCTCTCTCTCTCTCTCTCTCTCTCTCTCTCTCTCTCTCTCTGTTTCGCTGCTCTCCTTCTGATCCGCTGCTTGTTATTTTATTTTGCTCCTCTGTCCCCCCTTTTGTCTCTACCCCCTCCTTTTGGTATGAGAGGGGGTATTTATAGTGTTAACATTCCTCCACTTAAGGCAAGTAATGAAGATTTTAAATCAATAATATTTCCTTAATCGAATCAATGAATCTTGACTGATTGATTTACTTGCCGATTTTAACACAATCAGATCAATCAAATCTTAAGATTTAGATATGCCCAGATCGCTTTGGATTGAATGTCATGTTTTGATCAAGATCATTAGTAAGGGGTGAGCCATCTCGCGGATATGAAAAGTATCTCGCGAGGAACCTTGATTTCCAAGCAAGCGGTGATTTCTGATCTCATTTCGCGGATTCCCCCACGCGAGACCATCTCGCCTCGCCTTCATGTAAATCCATGCGCGCAGAGCAATTTCGCTTCGCCTTCATGTAAATCTACGCGAAGTCCATTTCGCCTCGTGAAGTCTAGTTCGCCTCGCGAAGTCCGTTCGGCTCGCGAAGTCTATTCGCCTCGCGAAGTCCGTTCGCCTCGCGAAGTCTATTTCGCCTCGCCAAGTCCTGTTTGCCTCGTGAAGTGTGGTTCGCCTCGCGAATTACGGTTCGCCTCACGAAGTGCGGTTCCTCTCGCGAAGTACGGTTCGCCTCGCGAAGTGCGGTTCACCTCGCGAAGTCCGGTTCGCCTCGCAAAGTGCAGTCCGCCTTGCCTTCATTTATTTCTATACGAGCCATCACTTATAAACCCAATTATTTTGTTAAATTTTACATGTCTACAATAGTATATGTAAGGTGAACAATCAAAATTACATAGATAACATATCTTTTAGCTTACCTTCGGATCATCGACCAATAAGGAAGAGTCAGATTTTATTTCCAAAGTATTCAAATTAGGCATTCCTCTCATTAAAAAGACCATCAGCAGGACTAGGTCGTTACTCAGACTTGCAGTCTTTATACGCAAGTAAGAAGTATCAAACATTGGTGAAGCTCTAGAACCTTCCTCGAAGAAAATCTGCAATATCATAGAGGCAAAACATTGAATTTCAAAAAAGTTACATCACTCGTAACAAAAGAAAGTTAAGTCGAGTTAAGTCGAGTTAAGTGCACACAATAGCATATTATAGGGAAGTTGATGTCATTTTTTGCTTAAAAAAGCAAAATATGAATGTTTTGAATAATATATATTAGAACCTAATTCTTCTTTCCATAGCCTCATGCATGAGCAATGTTCCTTGTGTTGTAATATCATTTAAAAGGACGTACATAGCAAATATAATCATCAATAGTTCATACTTCAAAGCAATTTTGTCTTTGGTACTGCATATCTTTACCTTTATGGTCTCAGAGCTTAGAATGAGAGCCTGATGTCACACCCCTCCAAATTAATGAGGAGTTTATTTGAGCATTTTGATGCAAACATGGCTCAAGGAAGGTTTTGAAAAGCACATGAGCATTCTAAAAGCATCCAGAATATTATGGAAGGTCTCGGAAGGATCGGGAAGCATTCAGACAACTCTAGAACTCTCTAAAACCTTAGAGAGTCTCTAGGACAATCCGGAACTCTCTAGAATTTTAGAGAGGCTCTAGGCTCAAGACCACTCTGGAAGTCTCTAGAATACTCAAGGAAATACTTAGAGTTGTATATAACACTCTAGAACCCTTTGTACTTGTAAATGTCCTAGAAAAGTCTAGAACTTAGACAAGGGGGGTGGATGCCTATAAATAAGGAGCCACCCCTCCCATTTGAGGCATAGAGAGTTAGATAGCAATCAAGCTAACTTGTAAAATCTTTGTAAAGTTCTCTCAAGCTTAATACAACTTCTCTCTTCCAAAGATATTCTCTCGTCACTCAGTGTTCTAGCCAAAGTGTTTGCGTGAGGCTGACTTAGCATAAGGGAAGTGCTAAGGCCTCACGAGAAGCTTAGGAAAAAGGAAGCTCATGACAGTTGGTATCAGAGCCAAGCTCGATCGGAACCTCGCTCGACACAATGGTAAAGCACAATGCTACCAAAACTACATCGGGATCAAACCCCTCCGAACTGGTGAAGTATGATGCTGTCAAAGGTGCATCAGGATCCAACCCTTCTGAAGAAGTTACGCAAAGGAGAGCTCGCGAAGAGCAAGTCGACCCTGTCGTTCCAAGGCGGGAACGGTCCAAAGACATGATCTCTGCTTTCGAATCATGCCTAAATCAGGTTGAAGAGGACGTGAGTGGCATGGAGGCCCAGGTGGATGATTTAAGCCAACGGCTAGAAGGCTTAGAGGCAGAGGATGTTGTCATCCACACTGCGATCAAGGGCATGGTGGTCCAGCTAGAGGAGTCCTTGCGGAGCGAGATGGCGAAGATTCGCGAGGAGTTCGTGGGGGAACTCACCAAAATACGTCAGGTCCACGAGAAGGAGTTGAGTAGCACACTTACACGCATTGAGGAGATGCATGAGGACTTGACCCTATGCAAGCACGCATTGGCGATGGGAGCCGGCACCAACGGTGTTGTGGAGGCTAAGCGCATCGAGGTGCCAAAGCCTAAGAGTTTCGGATGATCGCGCAACTCTCGAGAAGTAGATAACTTCTTATGGGAGCTAAACCAATATTTTGGAGCCGTAGACATCACCGAGGAGGACGCCAAGATCAGAACCGCGACTCTTTACCTCACCAACATTGCAATATTATGGTGGAGGAGAAGGCGATGAGATGTTGAAAAAGGTACGTACACCATTACTACCTTTGATGACTTTACAAATGAGCTCAAAAGACAATTTTATCCGGAGAATGCCGAGGATGAGGTAAGAGCTCGCTTGCGAAGGCTCAAGCACTCGGGGTCTGTTCATCACTATATTAAGGACTTTACCAACCTAATGCTTGAGATTCCCAATTTGCCCGACAAGGATGCTCTCTTCAATTTTATGGATGGTCTCCAACCATGGGCTAAGATCGAGCTAAGGCGACGTGGGGTGCAAGACCTTACTACCGCCATAGCTGTGGCCGAAAGCCTAATCAACTATACTAGTCCAAAGGAGCCCACCGGCAAGCCGAAGGAAAAGAATAGTAGCTATGTCAAAGGTGGTGGAGACAAAGGACAACGCAAAGACGAGCCCCGTCAAGACAACTACTAGGCAAGGAGCAAGAACAAGGGCAGGCAAAAGGAGACAAAGAGCTCGGGTAGACGGAAGCCGAGAGTGACAATGGTGGTGCACACGTGGGATCTATGCAGCTGTTGAATATGATCTGATCCACACCGAATGTCCAAGCCAAAGGTTTACTCTTTGTCAATATCACTATAGGTGGGAAGCCAACAATGGCGATGCTCGACACGGGTGCAACCCACAACTTCATCACGGTTGAAGAGGCCCAAAGGCTAGGCCTTAAGGGAAACAATGGAGGAGGCTCCATCAAGGCGGTCAATTCACCAACTCGACCTATTCATGGCGTAGTTCAAGGAGTCAAGACCAACGTGGGAGCATGGTGTGGGAACCTAGACTTCTTGATTGTTCCAATGGATGACTTCAAAGTCGTCCTGAGGTTGGAATTCCACGATCAAGTTAAGGCAATCCCGGTGCCATTTGCCAATAGCTTGTGCATAATCGAAGGCGACAAGGCTTGTGTAGTGCCAACAACTAGAGGCACAAAAAAAGACTTGAAGGTGTTGTCAGCGTTGCAATTCAAGAAAGGCATCAAGAGGGAAGAGGAGAGCTACTTGGCCATCCTTAGTGAGTTCGATGATGATGAGCCAAGACCCCAAGATGACATGCCCAAGGAGGTAGCAACAGTTCTCAAGGAGTTCAAAGATGTTTCACCAACTGAGCTGCCCAAGAAGCTACTCCCAAGGAGAGAAATAGACCATGAGATAGAGCTGGAACCAAGTACCAAACCTCCCGTCATGGGCACTTATCGCATGGCACCTCCCTAGTTAGCGGAGCTAAAGAGGCAATTGAAGGAGCTTTTAGTTTTGGATAGGTTTGAGAATTATTGAAGTTTGGTATTTTTGACGAATTATTAAGTTATAATCCGGCCATTGGATTTTATTTGGTGGAAAGTGATTTTGAGGATGTCGGTAATTTTTGTGGAGTTTTGATGTTGGCAGTGGATTCAAGATTTTGGAGTGTTAAGCTTGGTTGAGCGCGCGAAGCATATTTATTTATGCCTGTTTTGCTGTAAGCGTCGGTGTTTTATTTAATGTTTTATTTATTTGAAACAGGACGTGAGGAGGCTTGAGCGGAAGATACCTCCGACCGACATCAGGCTTAGGCCTAATCTGTGAGTGGACCTTTGGTTTACTTAATGTGTTCGAAATGCTTTATCGTTTTAAATGATTTTCTGTTGTTGGATATTTTTCGAAATTGAGAATTTTGGTGATTATATTTTTATATGAGAATAGTATGTATATGATTAAATGCTAGCTAGCTATACGTGATTTACCTCCATATTGAGGTACAATTCCAGTATGGGGTGACTTGAGCGTTAGACGCGAGCGTCTTTGCCCTGTACGGCTTTCTATTTTCGTATTCTTTCATAGATTTCATACAAGGAGTCAGCACGTATATATACCTCTCGGGCGTTTCCCTCATTCTGAGGTACAATTTCAGTGTAGGGTGACTTGAGCGTTAGACGCAAGCGTAGTAGCTTTGTATGATATCTATTTTTCAAGTTGTTCATAGATATCGTACTAAGAGTTAGGTGAGTGTACATACATACTAAAATATATAATATCATAGTCTGAGAGGCAATTTCTTAAAGTTTGGGAGTCTAGCCAGGCTAGACCCCAGTTCAGAATCTTTCTAGTGGAGCTTTTGTTTTTGCTGCTGATGCAGCGTTTTCTTTGAAAGCACTTTGGGGAAATATTTTATTTGTTGTCGGAATCATTTTGTCCACTCACTCTGACGTGTTAAATATTTTCCCCTGGGCTCTTCATTTTTAAAAATGCCCAGTTTGCAGAGTTCGCGTGAGGTCTAGAAGGAGACGTCGAGGCATAGTCACTCATCTATCCGCTACATTTCGCCAGTAGGTTACCTGTTTAATCTACTAGGGGTTTGTTAGCTTCCGCTGTGTATTATTTTATTTTTAGTAGCTCTGAATACTGTTAGGATTACTGTATAACTTATTCTAGCTACTTTTGGGTTGTAACGGAGGATTTATTTTGAGTTAAAAAGGTGGTTCTTTAATTCTTCCAAGTTAGGGTTGTCCATTTTCGAGGGAGGTTTGCCGAATTCTTCGATAAATTTTCCTTGAAGGTGGTCCCCGCATGACTCATCTCGGGTTTCGGGGTGAAATTCGGGACGAGTCTTGACAACCCTGGTATAAGGCGCACACTTGCTCTTTTAAAGTCCACATACTACTGGCCAAGGATGCGAGACGGGGTTGAAGAGTACGTGAGGACATGTCTTGTTTGTCAACAAGACAAGGTAGTATAATAACAACAACCGGGGGGCTTGCTTAACCCCTTACCCATTCTCGAGAGACCATGGGAAAGCGTCTCTATGGATTTCATCACTTGTATACCGAAGTCCGAAATGTTTGGGAGCAACCGGGGGGCTTGCTTAACCCCTTACCCATTCTCGAGAGACCATGGGAAAGCGTCTCTATGGATTTCATCACTTGTATACCGAAGTCCGAAAGGTTTGGGAGCATCATAGTCGTGGTGGACCAATTCAGCAAGCATGCAACCTTCATGGCTGCATCAGCCGACTGCACTACGGAGGAAACAACGAGGCTATTCCTACGCAACATAGTCAAACTTTGGGGAGTTTCGAAGAACATTTTCAGCGACCGAGACCTACGCTTCACTGGGAGATTTTGGACGAAGCTGTTCAAGATGCTTGGGTCGAACTTGAACTTTTCAACAAGCTTCCATCCACAAAGCGACGGACAAACGGAGCGCGTCAATGCTCTTTTGAAGTTGTACATGCGGCACTATGTGAGTGTCAACTAAAAGGACTGGGCCAAACTCTTTGATGTTGCATAGTTTTCTTATAACTTGCGACAAAGCGAGGCCACCAACAAGAGTCATTTTGAGATCATTTTGGGACAGCAGCTGACGACCTCTCTATCCCTTGCCACTCACTACGAAGGGAAGAGCCCAGCCGCGTTTAAGTTTGCCACACAAGGCTGCTACAAGGATGAAGAAGTGGGCGAACAAGAAGAGGAGGCATGTGGAGTTCAAGGAAGGCGACCTTGTACTTGTTAAACTCTTGCCGCAACAATTCAAGACTCTTAGGAAGGTGCATAATGGCTTGGTACACAAGTACGAAGGGCCATTTGAGGTTATCAAATGCATTGGCAAGGTTTCATATAAGCATCTCCCGCCCAAGTTGAAGATTCATCTGGTCTTCCACGTGAGCATGTTAAAGCCTTTTCATGAAGACGAGGAAGACCTATCAAGAGGAGTTTCACATCAGGCACCAACAGCAGTTGTTACTTCTTTCTACAAAGAAGTTGATGAGATACTTGCAAACCGAGTCATCCGTCATCGAGGTGTGCCAAGTTATAAAGAGTATCTCATCAAGTGGAGATGTTTGCCCGATACGGAAGCCAGCTGGGAGTCCGAAGACATACTATGGCAATTTAAGGACAAAATCTAACGCTACAACGAAGGCGTGATGAGAGCATCGTGTGCTTAGGTGAGGGAGAGTGTCACACCCCGCCAAATTAACGAGGAGTTTCCTTGAGCATTTTGATGCAAGCATGGTTCAAAGAAGGTTTTGGAGAGCACATGAGCATTCTAGAAGCATCTGAAATATTATGAAAGGTCTATGAAGGATCGGGAAACATTCAGACAACTCTAGAACTCTCTAGAACCTCTAAGAGTCTCTATGACACTCCGGAACTCTCTAGAACCCTAGAGAGACTCTAGGCTCAAGATCACTCCGGAAGTCTCTAGAATACTCAAAGGAAATACTTAGAGTTGTATAGAACACTCTAGAACCCTCTATACTTGTAAATATCCTAGAAAAATCTAGAACTTAGGTAAGGGGGGAGATGCCTATAAATAGGGAGACACCCCTCCCATTTGAGGCATAAAGAGTTAGATAGCAATCAAGCTAACTTGTAAAAGCTTTGTAAAGTTCTCTCAAGTTTAATACAAGTTCTCTCTTCTAAAGATCTTCTCTCGTCATTCGGGTGTTCTAGCCAAAGTGTTTGCGTGAGGAAAACTGACTTAGCATAAGGGAAATGCTAAGGCCTCACGAGAAGCTTAGGAAAAAGGAAGCTCGTGACACTGAGCTGTGCATATACTACGTAGAACCTCAAGTACATATCGAGAGTCACAGACACAGTATGACTTGGCCTCAAGAAATATCTTAGCCTCTTCTAAGCACAAAAATTTCCCCAGTTTTGGATGGGTCACCAAATTCCCGAACCACCTCAAATACTTCAGAATTGGAGCAGAAATATGTAATACTCTGTTGCCAGGTTCCTTGCATTCCCACTTTATATGTATAGATTTAAGTTTCTCACCAGAGATGTTAAGAAACCTGAGTCTAGAACAAGCGTCAAAAATAAGTAGTTCCAAAGTAAGTAGTCTCACCAAAACTTTTCGTCTGGACATAATAAAAGGATCAATTCCTTAACGGCATCGTTTGGATTGGGATCTTAAGATTCAGATGGTTGTGATCGAGGTTGAGCTATTGAAATTTGGGTTATGAGACAGTTGTATATGGCTCAGATAATGTCAGATAGAGATTATTGAAAAAATGTGGCTTAGATATGAGTCATTTAGAATCTCACATTTAAAACGTGAAAGTATCATCTTTAGTTTATAAAAAATAATACCACACACATTAATGCCAAAACATTTTGCGTAAAACTTGATACTATTATCAGTATTACTAGACCATGTGTTTGAGATACATGGAGCCTGTCGGCC
Organism: Fragaria x ananassa; assembly: GCA_034370585.1. NCBI lineage: Eukaryota > Viridiplantae > Streptophyta > Magnoliopsida > Rosales > Rosaceae > Fragaria > Fragaria x ananassa. The sequence goes on from CP139760.1 coordinate 9,062,666, forward strand.
GCTTCCCCTGATGATGGTGATGATGAATGATGATGGTCATGATGAGAGCATGAATCATTGAATCTCCAGGTCAAAACCACACATGCACCTTGACATCATGATGAGAATAGCTTGACATCACAAATATGATCGGTTCAACTAGGACAATTTGTGGGTCCCACATCCCTCCCTACTTCCCCACGCCTCCAACTCGTTTGCTGTATCAGACAGACCGACCCAGTCGTCATCCCAAACCAACCCAAACTCAGACTCTCTCCCTTTTTCTATTCACACCAGACACTCTCACCCAATTCGTTATATATATATATATATATGATCACCATGGCAGTTATAGAGACGCTTCCACACCAAAGGCATTTACATTTACACCAACAAGAGCTTTATGCGTTTGAGAGCTCTAGCAAATTTTGCAAACAATAGCTTGCTCTTGACTGCAAAAACCACCACCAACAGAAGCAAGAACCATTTAAGTTTTAGAGCCCCTTTCTTCATCAGAAACCACACCATGTCTGGTTCAGATCAATCCCCTTCTTTCAGCACACCTAGAATGGTGGTCAAGAAGGTCCTGGCCAAGTCCCAGAGCGAGGGTGATGGAGCTGTTGTCAGAAGAGCCATTGGAATGTAAATTACTGTACTTTCTTTCTTTGTTGGGTTTTTGTTTTCTCAATGTTTTGGTATCTGGGTTTTGATTGGTTTGTGGAAAAACTGCCTGGGGATTTGATTTTTCAGCTCTGAGTTGAGGAATCTGGATCCGTTTCTCATGCTAGATGACTTTTCAGGTATAAAGAACTGCTCCCATTATGTTGCCTCATGGATTATAAAACTTATTTATGCGTTGACATTACTTAGTTGATTGTGTTTTTGATCTTCATTACTGCAGTGTCCCCTCCTGCCGGATTTCCGGATCATCCACATAGAGGATTCGAGACTGTCACATATGTGCTACGGGTATAATCTATTGAATTCCGAATCTCTAGCAGTACTCGTCGTGTTTTCATTTAGCTTCTTTTTGTGTTTTTGAGCTTGATGAGGTTCTCAAATTGTGTTTGTTATGTCCCCAGGGAGGCATCACTCACCAAGACTTTGCAGGGCACAAGGGTACAATTGGAGTTGGAGATGTGCAGGTAATTAGAGCTACTAGCTGTAATTCTTTATTACCAGTCAAAAGAATCCATCAAGTAATTCTTCTAGATCATCGGTTGCATAGACAAACTACAGACAACTGTGCTTAAATATGACTCCTCACATACTAAATCATACTTTTTTACTACTGGTTACATATGTATTGAACTTTATTTCATATGATTTTGGGGCAGTGGATGACAGCTGGCAGGGGCATAGTTCACTCTGAGATGCCTGCAGGAGCAGCACGCAACAATGGTTTGCAGCTTTGGATCAATTTAGCCCGCAAAGATAAAATGTATGATTTTTCTCGTTCTCCTAGTTCCTAATAGCCCCTCTTTTTTTGACTATGTGTGAGAATATGCCATTCTACTCTTTCCAGTTTCCACCAGTCTTCTAATTATCTTTTATTTCATAATTAACCACATTGTGATTATTTAATCAATCAATATTTAGTCTTGGCGAATTGACAATGAGTAGCTCCAAGAAGTGGCCTGCCATGGCTGACTTTGTTCCTTAGATGATAGTGTTCCATTAGCTTTCTTGGAGGACTCTGACTATTAAAAAGCAACAAACTATTCAACATCAATATCTGAATATAGATATTTCTTGAGTCTCGTAGCTATATAAGAGTGCTTTATCTTTGTATCATCTCCCCAGTTAATCTCCTTTCGCAGCTATTGGTGTTCCCTTAAAAAAAATGAAGGGTTAAGGCTGTATCTGGAATACATACGAGTGGATTCAGCAACTGGAGTTGCGGAATGTAGGTGATTAGAATGAGAGTTCGTTGCATCCAGTCTTTCTTTTTAAAATAAGAACATAGAGATGCTTAGTGTTGGAAATTATAGTTTTTGCAGAAAGAGTTGTGAATTTTAACGTTATCTTCTTGCAAGTTTCTATATCTGTTGTTTTGTATTGCGTCTTTAAACTGGATCTGCTCGGAATCTTTTGTAGCCTTCCATAATATATTAATTGTATAAGCTCCATATTAGTTTCATGTTCATATTGGTGCAGTTGACCCAAATAAAGCTCTACATGTTGCTGGCCCACCAAGCCTGGTTTTGTATGCTGACCAACAAATCTGGGAACTTAAAAATTTACAAGTGTCTGTTATCATTAGTTTAGTGGTACAAATCATATCTTTGCAAGTTAGTTCTGACTTCGATTTATCAAGGAATGATGTAAAGAGCTTGCCTAATTTATCCAACAAACAATGATTCCAACATATAGAACATAGTATCTTGATTGACATGCTTTTGATTTTTAATTTATGACTGGCTTTGATGGAGACAGCATCTTTTAAGCAAATGACTTTATAGTTCTCTAATAAATTGGATAAATAACCTTATTTGCAGGGTTGAGCCTAGATACCAAGAACTCCTAAGCAAGGAGATAAAGCAGGCAGAGAAAGATGGAGTTCAAGTTCGAGTGATAGCAGGAGAAACAATGGGAGTGAGCTCTCCTGTTTATACCCGAACACCAACATTTTACTTTGACTTCACCCTTAAGCCTAAAGCAATTTTGCATCAAAGCATCCCAGAAGGTTGGACTTCCTTTGTTTACATTATTGAGGGAGAAGGGGTTTTTGGGTCAGCGCATGCATCAGCTCATCATATTCTGGTTTTGGGTCCTGGAGATGGCATAAGCGTGTGCAACAAGTCATCGGAGCTGCTGAGGTTTGTGTTGATCGGAGGCCAGCCAATAAATGAACCAGTGGTTCAGCATGGGCCTTTTGTGATGAACACACAAGCTGAAATTGAACAGACCATTAGGGACTATCATTATGGCCAGAATGGGTTTGAAAGTGCCAAGTCTTGGAGCTCTCAATGATTGTGATCAGCAACCCCAAAAAGAAAGAAAATGATTCACCCCTTATGTTCTAGAAGAAAAGATTGAGGGGACATAGAAGAATAAGATGAATCAACTATAATAGTCTTTATCAGTCTGTGACTATCTCCATCCATATGAACCATTGTGTTAGTAGTGGAAAGAAGGATTTCGTTGACATTGGGATAAAAAGATTCTAGAAGATTCAGAGCTGATATTTGCTCATCACCAAAGTCATGATGGGTCAGCTTATCTAAGTTGATCTTCGTTTCTTTTCTATTTTTTTTTTTTTCAACAAGATGTATCTGTGGCATGCTTCTTTTTCTTTTTAATATATGTGCTTTATGTGGTAGTTTTATGGTTGGAATTTGATTTGGTTATCATTACATTGTTAGTGTTTTGGTGATTTCTTTTCCATTGCTATTGATGGTGGTGGAAATGGTGGTAGGATTGGTCTTTTTTCTGTGAGTTGGATTCCTATTCATATCTACAACCAGCAAAGATTATCCTCCACCTACAATGTTATTGCTAAAACCACTGTATTTGGGTTGATACTGAGGCATGGTGAGAAGGGAAATGAGGTATTATTGGTATAGGCACAACACAAGCAACCCAAGTGCTATCTCCATTTACTAAAAGCAACTCCAATCCACTCTTAAATGGCCAAATCAATTGAAATGGATAGGGATTAATTTTCAAAAGGTATGGAGGAAAGTAAACCTTTCAAGAGAGAATAGATAACTGAAGATATCCTTGCAATAAAAGATGATTCAGACCATGTAAAAAATTAGATAAACTAAAATATTTTTCATTCAGAATAAAAAAGTTGCATCTCTTATCAGAATAATAATGTTGTCCCTGTTCTTCAATTCAATGAAAATAACATACAACTTGGGGAGAAACAAAAAAGTTCTTGAACATAGGTGCTTTAATTTAATAATATGCAGTCCAAATACAATCACACAAAGGAAAATGGGTGTCTGCTACGTATTCTTTTTGGTAGCAGTTACATGTCTTGTATCAGAATATGAAATTCGGCTATGTTTTTTTGTTCTCTTTACTTGACTGGATGCCAATTTTTTCTTTCTTTCTATAATATTGACTTGTACCAAACAAACAATCGAATTAACGAACCAAATTGAATAACCAACCTTTGGAAATGACTCAAGTGCTAATGTCATAAACTTATGTTTGCGATGTAAACCATATTAACGGGAACAGCAAGAAAAGTAGCCCTGGGATTTCTTCGATTCTTCTGCCCCATTACTAACCAGGCTTACTCTGTTCACAGATAACTCTGCTTTGTAAGCGTCTGAATTCAAGACCTTCCGGCTCACGGTGCTATATATTTCTCGAATAACAAGCTCAAAAGCCTTATCAACATTGGTTGAGTCTAATGCAGAAGTCTCCATGAAGAACATCCCTTCAGCTTCAGCAAGGCTTTTACCTTCTTCAACACTCACATTCCTAATATTCTCCAAATCACATTTGTTCCCCACTAGCATCATCGCCATTGTAGTATCTGAATGAGCTGCATGATTATTATCATCAAATCATATATTAGTATGTAGAACAACAGGAGAAAAAAAAATTAAATAAATAAATAAAACACAAATTGTATGCTATGACAACTGAACTTAATCCTTGAGAAGAAAATATTGCCAACAGAATAAGGATGTAAATACAATCAGTCAAACAAATTGATACTATCTTTTGATAGGAAAAAAAATTGAACTATCTATACAATCAGATGGTCAACTTTTCTTCAATCAATGTCAGTTAGCATAATTGAAGATTAAATAAAAAGTGAGGTTTAAACATATTACAAAACCCAGGCATTTCTTTCACAAATGCATCATTTTTTACTACAATAGAACTTATTACACCCGAGCTAATCATATATTCATTGTGACACAACTACCAGTTAATTACGCAGAGTTGTGGATGGCAATATCATGCCCCCTAGCTAGTAATACATTTAATGTGACAGCAATGTGTGCATTGAGGGGAGTTGTCACTGGCAATCCCATAGGCCCAACAAGTGAAGTACAAACCTTCCATTTCTTCTTCACTCTGACAATAAAAACCAGGAATAAGAGTCTTTCCAGAGTCTGTGAACAAACCCCACTTTGCTACCCTGGCTAACTCTAATAAGAGTCCTCCCTTTGAAATCGGCGCTTCTGAATGAATGTCCCAAGTCCAGACCATAGCAAACTCAAGACTGACAAGGTACAAAACAAATGTTTTGTGGTGACGTGAAACACCTCTTTTCTGTTGCTAAAAATTATAGGTCCATTGGCGGGCCATTGGCTCTATAATCCAACCATCAAATGGCACCCTCTTCTATCTCTAAACCCCTTATATTCCTGTTAAGGCAGAATTCAATCCTATTTTTTTCATAAGAAGACGAGAAACTTTATCAGTTGCCAGCAGTTCAATCCCTAGGGTGCCAAAGATCTGGTTTTATGAGACATCTAATGTTTTCAAGATTTATGTTTTTAACTTACTAGATCTCAAATCATAGGTCAAATGGTTTGGCAAAAATCCTTATCGCTGTACTGTTTCAGGATATAGGAAAAAGCATGCACAATCAGTTATATTGGCACATGACTTTAGGAATCATTCTTTATCTTTGCTCAAACATTTCATATCCCTTTTTCTTTTATTTTCAAGGCCATGCCTTTTGCACAATTTGATCTATCAGTGGAACCCAAGTCTCAAGCCTGATGAATAAAAATAAATAACCGGCTGGTAGTAACCAAAGCCTCAAGGTTAATGCATAAAAGAAAACAAAGCAACACACTCAAAAGGAAATTTAGTACAGGCAGTCAGGCACTATACACTTAGCCTTGTAGTCTATACAGGCACAATGCACTTAGACTTGTAGTCTATACAGGGAACTAAAAAATAAACAATAAATAAAATCCAACTCTAGATAACAGTTTTAATGATGGTGATGAATAATTCATTATTCATGAATTATAACCACTACGAAGATAAGCTGACAAGAAAAAGACCTAAGTTCGTTATAGAGCTTGCAACAAAAACAAATTAAAAATACCAGTGCCAGCCAAAGAATTCATTACTGAGAAAAAAGAAAAAGGAAGAAAGACGATGTAAAGAGCTGTCATCATGTACATAGAACACTTTCAATTACTATAAGGAAGTGATCGGAAATTAGTACTGTATGTCACCAATGAAACGTGACTGTCAGTTTTCTTTTCCTTTCTTTTCTTACGGGAACAACCTTTCAAGAGAAACGAAATTGAAAGAAAAGAAAAAAGGTAAAGAGGAGAATATCTACACAGGAAAATTCTATACAAGTCAACAACATCAAAGACACTAACAAGGCTACCTAAATCAAAATAAAAATATAAAAAAATTATTTAAGGACCATATATTTGCTCATCAACCATTTCCTCTTTGACAAATTAATTCAGATGATCAAAGCTGTTATATCTCTGTTGCTATAATCAGCCAAACATCTCCTCAGTCGTTTCAAACCAGACTCAACATAGTCCCTCGAGCTTCATATAAGCTTTTGTACTGTTCCACATTACTTACTGTAGAACCTCTGATGACCTCCTACATGCATTTTTCATTTGGGAATTTGTTTTTATGTTTATCAAGCTCCAATCTTCAGATAGAATAACAGACCACAATGATCAAATGATCTGATTCTTCCCCAAAATCCACCATACGCGCCTAAAATTTCAACTCTATAACCGAATCAACAGACTTGTTAACACCTAACAGATACCGGAACCTACTAAAAACACATACATAGTGTCATAATCATACAGTCTCGAAACATTTGAATTTTTAATCATAAGCTTAGATCTAGAGTCGCAGTCAACTGAACCCAAATCCGACATAACATAAAAACAAAACTCACACAACTTAAACCAATCAAAAGCAAACAGTTAATAACTTACTCTTGAGCTCATCAAGCCAACGACCGACACTCTCAAACGTTGTCCGGCGAGTGATATCATACACAATGAGAGCTCCGACGGCGCCGCGGTAGTAAGCAGAGGTGACGGCCCTGAAGCGTTCTTGGCCGGCAGTGTCCCAAATCTGAGCCTTGACTTCTTTGCCGTCGATTTCCATGCTCTGGGTCTGAAACTCCACTCCTATAGTGGCCTTGGAGTGCGCGCTGAACTCGTTCCGGGCGTAGCGAGAGAGCAAGTTGGATTTTCCGACGGCAGAGTCGCCGATGATGACGATCTTGAAGAGGTACTCCTCCCCTGATCCCTCCTCGTCTGAAGACGACATGTCGTGCTAGCTGGCTTTCTTCTAAGTTGGGGGTTTTCTGGGTTCAAGTGAATTCAAGAATGTGGGAAAAGCAGAGCAGAGAAGGCAGGGATGGGAAGAGATGGAAATGCCAAGGAATGATGATGTATTGAGCTGGCAGACGGACATACTGCGCATGTAGTGCCTTCGTTTTCGATTTTCTTTTTCTTTATTTTTTATTTAACAGTTAATCATAAACGGTGGCCAGGGTAAACTGCTCAGATAATCTAGAGAGATTACTTTAAGTATCACATTAGTGTCAAGAAGTCTTTAAAAACGGAAGGGTATATTTTAGAAGGAGCCCGTTCTACTGCGGACCTCTTATTTGCGGACCATTTACGGACTTTCAAAACGAGTCCGTTGGATTACATGAGCGGCCTACAAGTTGATAAGTATAACTTTTTCCCGTGTGCTCACATACATCTGAACACATCCCCTTCTCTCTTCAACGCAAAGCTCCCAACTCTCTCTCTCTCTCCATTGTTGTGCTCTCCTTGCGTCGAGCCTCTATCTCCACTGCTGGTGCCGACGCCGTCAAGGTCGTCATCGTCGCCGAATCTGAATATGAATAAGAATCTCTCTCCTCCCTCTCTCTCTCTCTCTCCTTCTTTCTCTCTATCCAGATCGGACCAACCCGAGCCAAACCTGCCGCCTCGACCTCTCCGCTGAGCTTCTTTACGGCGTCAACGAGGACTAGCGGTGTACCTTACGGCCATGGGAGTGAGTTCAGCAGCGGTAGCCGGCGCGGTTGGATGAGCTCTAGCCGGCTTGGGAGCTCTGATGCGTTGAAGAGAGAAGAGGAGGATTGTGTTCAGATGTATGTAAGCACACGGGAAAGAGTTATACTCATCAACTTGTAGGCCGTTCATGTAATCCAACGAACTCGTTTTGAAAGTCCGTAAATGGTCCGCAAATAAGAGGTCCGTAGTAGAACGGCTCCCTATTTTAGAAGTGTCCTAATAAATAAATATATATATATATATATATATATATATTTGAATCTTGTGAGCAATAGATCACACACACAACTTCAAGTTTATGTAAACAATTAGAATTGCATGTCTACTGTAATATTTGAACTTCAGGTTCATAATCTCAAAAATTTCTTATTTGAGTATTATTAGCGAAACTTCACACTTACTAATATAAACAATTGTAAACATAAAATTGAGTAATATATACAAAATATATATGTAAACAAGATATAATCAAAATAAAAGTGAACTCATAGATCGTGAGTATGGATACTAAGCAACAAAAGTTGCACAACATCTCATAGAAAATGAGCGAAAACGTGCTGATAATGTGTTATAGTTAAGAATAAGATAGAGAGAAAAAGAAGAACAAAATATAGGGAGATGAAGAAGTAGCATCTTATTATCTCTCATATGTCCAATTTATATAGAGGTATGAATTACATGATCAGTCTCTATACTATTAAGATATTACATATAAGTCTTCGGAAGATGAATAGACAGACACTTAATTGTAAATTATAAATATTTACAACAAAAGTGTAATAATTTATATATATATATATATATATTATATCAAAACAAATAAATATCATAGCATGTTCAAAGTAATTGTCTTATGTTCTACATTGAAATAACTCACAACTCAAATAAAAATATTGACTTATTTATTTAAGAATTAAAATTTGTTTAGTCATTGTGGTTTGAAGTCGACATATATTCAGTCCTTATGGTTTTATTTTAATCTGAATGATCCTTGAAGTCATGATTTTTCACCCAAATGGTCTTTCTATTAATTTTTTCTGTTAATATACCGACGTGACCGTTAAAGATATTGTAATTTTTAACGGACAAATCAGCCATTTAACATTGTATATAGCTAGTATAGTGTGAAATTTCACAGATTAAAACAGATGCATGATTTCTTCTTCCGTGATTCGCACGCCTCAAGCAACCCTATATGGTTCAAAGCCGTAACCTTCAACTAAATTTACACTTCAACGACGGTCCCTGCCTCCCTCGAATACGCTTCAAAAGGCATTTTGAAACATTAATCTGCATCCACAATACAGAAAGACAATAAAGGTTAGAGAATATGACACTTGCACCCGGTGCGACCAATGGAAGGTGAATGAACTGAATACACAATAAATGGCTAAAACGAAATAACAAAGTCGACTTCCATTTTTTTTCGTTTTCGATTACAAAAGTAACAAACAGAAACTACAACAGAAAACCTCTAGAAACTCCTGACCCAAATGGAAGGTTGGGACATTGAAAGGGAAAGACAGTTAGACCAGATCAGTGGAGAAGAAGTAGAATGACCGAGAGAAGCAAGACGATGTGCGACAAAATTCGACTTCCTTGATGAGCCACAAAATCAATAGTTGCTTCATTATGTACAACCTTTCTCCAATACAAAGAAGATATAAATCACTACAAAATATGCAAGGACAATTGTTGTCCTAAACGTTTGAATCTACATTTCTACATAAGAAAATATGCAGTCTAACGTGATAATGCAACAAACTAGTCTAGCTTTGGCCCCTTCTACCCTCTTGAACCATTTTAACTCTGGGCCTTTGTAGCTCCCTTATTCTAATTCTTCACTGCCATTAGGTAACGTTACGTGGATGGTTTGCACCCGCAAGTGCAGCCTTCAAGATCTTTGTGAATATTCTGCCAGATGCGGGAAAATTAGAACAGATGATATAAAAGTTACTTGAGGAAAGCATAAAGGGGTGTAAATACAAAGCTCATAAACACAAAAATCCCCATTCGATGTCTGAATGCTCATTTATCATTTTCTTTGGCAATCCAACTTCATTTGATATATCAACTTACACTCATTTGGCCTGCTCTTAAGTACATTACAGGCTTATTTTTCATGAGTTATCATTATCTTTTTATTAAAATCATAAATACATAGTTTCTGAACTGATCAATGGAAGTATGGAACCATGTTCTAAAACACTTTCTGAAAATCATTTTGAAAACAGATATCAGAGATTATCTTTCGAGATGATTTCAACCTTTAAACACACAAACATTCCCACGAGTACATGCACTAAACGAGTTCATAGTGGATTTACCAGAAACACCTTTTTTATTTATGGAAGAACTTTTCGTGCTTACTCAAGATTGACTTGACAAAGCTTCTAGAAGAACACATGAAGTACTTGAGTTCTTAATGAAGTTTATGGGCATATATATATAGGCCGGATGTGGAGCGCACGTGCACACTGGCTTAATGTGCGCACTTCCCTCCGTTTGCCACCAACGACGGTGCGCCTCCACTCCAGCAGACTAGCAGCGTCCCCGATTACTTTCCCTCCCCGACGAGTCCGCTAAATTCCAGTTTCCGGGGCTATCAACTTTATTTGAAGTTTTGGGTGATCTCGCCGGAAAACAGGAAAAGAACGGACTCGCCGGGGAGGGAAAGTGGTGGGGAAGCTGCTGGAGTCTTCTGGGGTGGAGGCGCACCGTCGTCGGAGCCGGACGGTGGCGAACGGAGGGAAGTGCACACATCCGCTCTCTATCGTTTTTGTGTGTGTGTGTGTGTGTATCTTCCCCAAGTAGAAGACATATGGTAATGCTTCACATTGTAAAACAATGAGCATTTCAGAAATTAAGTGAGATATAATATCCTATACACCTGGCCTTGATTTTCTCCAAGGATATAATAGCATATGGTGTGTGTGTGTGTAAATTAGGTGATCTTTGTGTGTTAATCTATGGTAAGAAATGCAATCTATACTATGTGCTCTCTGTTTCTCACAATAGAGTTGTGAATCACAAACCTGAACTTGATTTTGTAGGCCCTTGATATGTTGCACAGCCAAGTCCAACATGTCGGCATAGCTTGTTTGCTGCAATAATAGTTGAAGAGATTATAAGATATGGTTCATCTTCAGGATTCATCAAAGGTTAGTCACATGTTCCGCACAGTTATCTCCATATGGAATTAAAAATGAAATGTACTAGCATAGTAACATTGGCTCCAAAATGTAGTGCCCCAAATAAACATCAATAATACTGTTACACGTACATCAATGCAGAACAAACATTTGCAGAAAGCAATCCTACTGGGATGCTACCCAATTAAAGTATCTTGACGTATATACAAAAGAATATATGTATTTCTCGTTAGACATGTTTACCTTCACATTTTTATTTGATCATTTAGTACAAACCCTAAATAACAAAATCACAACTTAATTTATAGCATTCGTAAATCAGAAGAATAGTTTAATTGGGAGAACTTGTTGAGATCAGTAGTGTACAAGCGAATGTTACCACTACATATAAAAACAAGAAACAAATGACAATGAAAAATTTTTAATAGAAGTCCTTGACTGACTAAATTAACAAAGGAAATGAGAAAGAGAAAACCAACCAAGAGTTCACCTAGATCTTACATGTCAGGCCCAAAGACACAAGATTTTACATGTCATATAAGAAGTGATGTCAGCAAATTTTGGTAGTACAAATCACCAGTTTTTCATGCTTATACATGACACCCTATTATGCATCCCGCGATCTCATCAACTATAGTGTAGCTTAAACTAACTTTCCTTTTCATGAAGCATAACAACATAGGTATTTGAGAACCAACTTAGTACAACTTTAAATTATCAGAATCCTTTCACAGATGCTGCAACTTTAAATTCCTATTCCAACTTCTAAATCACTTTATTTTTTCAAAATTATTTTGTTTCTCCGTTTATAAAAGCCAATCTGGTTTGTGTTGCTTCAAGGAGAAGTTAATCAGTCTTTTGTAGGTTCAACATCACCTAATACTTTTACAAAAAAAAAAAAAATTATGTCTCCACTGAAGCATGGCAATGTACTCATTCATAAAGCATGAAAGTATACAATGGGCCAAATGGATTTTCACTGAACTGAACTGAAAAGCTAAATATGTAACATGCACTTACAAGACCTTAAGATTCATTAACAAAAGTTTTTTTCATTGAAATTAGCTAGTGTTACTTAATACCAAAACTTTGGACCAGGAATTCCAATGCATCTTCTACATTTACTACAAAGAACACAGAAAGTTATTATAACGTCAAAATGCAGAAAACTGCATGTAGGGAACATATATGTCAAGACAATACATAAGTTCATGTCATTACATTCAACAATCCAGATCTCAGAGATTCATAGTTATTACCTTATCCATGTTAGGAACAAGGTCTTGCAGTTTCTTTAACTTCCCACTTATTCTAGTTCTTCTCTCCTGTAATACAAACAAAAAACAAAGATTAAATTAAAAAACTACGAATTAATATGAAATGCCACCTCTATGAATATAGGCGACATGACCAACTTCAACATGCAAGACATTTGTCAACACTGATGAGTGATAACATTCCAGGTATTATTTGGAGAAAAGTAATTCCCAAGTGATAATTATATAAATGATACAAAGGAAATATATGGGTGTGAGTGTTTTCACCTTGTTATGTCCACCTTCAAGCATTATGCTCTCTTATACAAACATATTATTACGGAGGCCCTAGTGTTCTCTCTGCTACAGAACAAGCAACCATCTAATTAATCCCATGTTCCACCAACACTAAGATTATTCCCATGTTCCACCAACACTAAGACTCTGCTTCCTTTTCTGTTTAATCTTAAGAATGCCAACTGCAAAGACTGGCATGTTGAACCACCTGAACTCTATATAGTTCAGTAATATCAAGTGCTCTCATTTCTTAGAGGTGGAAATATAAAATTGCTGGAAACTCATCCATTAACCAATGAGATTGGGTGAAGAGACCCAAAATCTTGTATATTATTATGAATGGCTTAACATGTAGAACTATATTATCAATAGAACCAATCTCTCATCTACTGCAGAGCTGGTCGGGTTGTAAACTATAGTTTATCTAATATATTTGTTGTTCTTGGAGGGGCACATAGAATTGGTTCCTTCAGAGACAGTTTTTCCAATATGCAGAATTACTCTTGTAAAAGACCACATACTGTTTGCAGCATTACATCTCAGTTTTCAATCATTGCGCAAATAGTATAGCTGGATGAATATGACATAATCCTACTGCCAGCTGAATCACCCATTCAAAACCTTAATTGTTATTACTACAAGTTGGTACTTATTGTAAATATTGCCACTCTCTCTATGTACTTCATTAACTTATCATGAGTTAAGTAATTCAAACAATTAACAAAAAACATGTTACTTTGGCACAAGGTTTTATTTTCATTTTTACTTTATCATTTTGATAAAAATAGTCTCAAACCATTAATGTAAAGAGAGTCAAAATTGTACACGGTTAATACTGTTTGTAATGACCAGATGAAAGAACGAAGAACATATCATGCAACTAGACTCATTTCAAGTACCACTAGTATGATAAGTTTTAGAACAAAAGACTTGCTTAATCCTCAATTCTTCATAACTTGTGCTGGCAGTGAGGCTTCGCATATTCGATCCAATACCATCTATTCACAGCTCTAGAGCAGTGGCTCTTGCTGTTATAAGTTGAAGAAGGGTCTTACATCTGGCTTAGCACTAAAACTAAAACCTCAAACAACTGGCATGCCTTGGCAGAGAGTGGAGAAATATACAGAGTCAGCCCTTTGACTAGTTTTCAACATATATTAGACTCCATATGTTTCTGATTCAAACAATCTCACCCAAAGAATGGGTATGAAAGTCCTACAATCCAATTCTGCAATACATATGTAGCCTAATTGTAAGTGGAAATTAAAAGATCAAGCATCAATAGTCCAGTGAACACTTCAAGTTCAGACTTCTTTCGGGATTTCATCAACATCCCTTCTTTGTGACTGTTAACTTTCAATGTTATAAACAACTAAATTATTTTTCTTCTCTAAAAACGTAGGATCATAGCAACACCTCTCACCTACTAGAAACATTTCATACAAAAATTACCAGAAAAGAAAAACATCCGGCAACACTTCATATTGATAATGTGCAACGACTCCAAACAACAAAGACAGAGAGAGAGAGAGAGAGATTCAATAAAACTTTGCAAAATGATCAAGAAATTTTGCTGCATAAAAAATGTGAACTATCAATGCTGTAATATAAGTTGCAAATAGCTTTTATGATTTTTCCAATGACAGAGACTTGGATTCTATACCTTGTTTACTTAACCAGGGTCTCTCCATCTCCTAAAGCAATATTATTGAAATAATTGTGACACTGGAAAGAAGGTATGATAACTCAAAGACTACCTCAACGAGAAATCAATGTGGAGAATACAATTTAAGCAAGGGATGTATTCTTTATTTTGTGTTATGCATGTTGTGAATAATCAGATTATCTCTTTAATGTTATGCAAGCTGTAAATAATCAGATTAACTCTTTAATGTTACTAACCCTCTCAGCAATGCTTCTGGGATGTGTTGCACAGCCACGCTTAGCACGGATTTTGCAAGGAACTGAATCTTCAGGGATGTGTAGTAGTTTCTCTACTGTTGCCATTTCTAAAGTTGTCTGGGGCAGGCTAAACTGAAATAAACAATGGATCAAAGTGTTTAACAAAGGACAAAGGAATTGTGAACCCCCATGAAGCAGAGTGGTTATATCAAATTAAATTATCATGGTGACTGACGTATGAAAATAATTCAATAACAAACTACGAGACGGTCTCGTTATCATATTTGACTGTTGATTTTCCAGTTGATATTTATACGATACTCCATACACGTAGTGTCTTTCTTTTAAGAGATAACTTTACCATCAATCCTAACTAACTACCTACATAAGCAAGTCTGTGCTAGCAGGGTTTTCTGTTAATCAATTTCTTTTTTTTTTCGGTTAATGAATATCAAGAGCTAATCTCTGAGAGAAATTACAGAATAGTGGTCATTTATGTGAAACATAAAAAAAACATGGATCATTCCACAGTACAATAATTTCTTTATCGACTTCAAAGAAACGATAATGATTCCACAACAGAATGCCAATATAACTTTAGGGATGATCAGAGCCAATGTCTCATTATTTGAACGTGACGAGCAGTTAAGAGCTTTTTTTTTTCTTTCTTTGAAGGGAGAGCAGCTGAGAGTTTGAGAAAACATAAGTTTGAACATTACAGCCACATTTTAAGGCTCAACTGTATGATGTTAACAAGAGGAAGTATGTCTCATATCCATTCAGCCTGTGAGAAAGAATCACAGAGGATTTGGAAAGGGCATGATTGAAATGTAATGAAAACATTAGTACTGTATGTTTCTCTAACGCATAATCATATTTTTTATAATAATTTGGAACAGTAGCAGTGTTGCTTGTATTTGTAAATAAAATGGAAAATGGACATAATTACTACATTTGAATTGTGATGCCGGTTTTTCACTAGTCGAATTGATGCAAATAACAGGACCTGCATATACTTAAATGCAAGTTTCTCATTAATCTAATTGATGCAGATAGAAAGGACCTAAAACAAATTGCAAATTACCTGAGATTCTAAGGTATTGAGGCAGTTAAATATGTCACCGTCCATATTTTTAGCTCGTTTATTTGGTGGAGCAGAAAAGACAATAGAATTGGTATTATCCCAGGACTCCATCCCAAAGCTAGTAGCAGGATAAGAATGCATGGAACTATGGTGGCCACTGTTAGAGCTAACACCTTCGCCAGCATTTTCACCAACTTCAGAGATTTGTGAAAGAGAATCTTGCCTAGTGAAGCTCAACTGGGATTTCAACCTTGTCACTCCATGGCCACCATTAGGGCCACCTTGTGAGCTATAGCTTCCAGTTCCCCGTGTAACTGAAAATCCTCCTATTGACATGGTCAAAAATGAAAGATGATCCTTAAACCCACTTTCATGATCAACAATGACCATCAAGTTATAGCTATCCCAAATCCTTTGATAGCAATATCCATAACATGCTAGATATATCCTAGAATATCATGCACACTAAACATCATATCCCCTTCACAACACTTAAATTGGACTTCATTTTGATTATTCTGAAAGAAACAAACTTTACATAAAAACTTCTTTCTTTCTTTTTTGGTTGAAAGTTTTCATATATTCTTGTACCCTAAAATGTAAAAGTACATATTAAACAAAACCACAAATGGTTAAACCCAATTTCTTTTTAGTTTTATTTGTTTTATTTTATTTTTTTAAATCGCACCTGGAGTTCCAACCCAAAAATAAGTTATGTCCAAGTACATTGTAAAACACTAGTATGTAAAGAGAACAGTGAATGCAACCTCTCAAGGAAAAAAGGTACCTTGTCTGCATTACATATGTATATATTTCCAAACCTAATAATCGCGTTCAGTAATAAAAGCATAATTATGATTCATCCCTCAACATAATCTAAGCTCTTCGGCAATAAATAATTATTGGGCCACTAGATAGTATAGTAATACAAATGAGTGAAATGACACCTATACAGCCCATGCTTACACGTGCCTGGTTCATATGAAAAAATCATAAGCAAATGCTATTTTCGTAATTACTACCAACTATCATGGACATTACGGTCAGCTCAAAGTTTATAGTCAACATTATTCCCCCCTACCCAGCATTAGCTTACCAGTGACCACGGGCATGAAAGTGACAGTCAAAATCCCAACACTGCCCTTACCCGCACCTCATCCACAAAGGGCACAACAGTAACATCACAGAAACAAAAAACAAAAAACAAAAAACAAAAACAAAAACAAAAACAAAAAGTGGGGGAAAAGGCAGGCGTACCATTGTTATCAGTGAGATGGCTGAGAAACCCCGCTGGAGAGCTTCTCTGGCGAACCAGAGCCGACGAAGAGCAAGAGGTAGGAGAAGAAGATCCAATCGCCGCCGCCATCTCGCCCAAGCCGTACGATCTGAGAAGCGGCTTCTTCGTGGCGGTCTCCTTGCCGTTGATTTTGAAGGTTGACTCGGAGGAGGTGAGGGAGGAGGAGTCGCCGTCTCCTCCGGGGAAGTAGCGGCCGACGAAGGAAGAAGGAGGATGTGGCCGGAAGGAGGAGAATTCACGTTCGGCGATGACGGAGTCGACGGCGGAGGTGATGAGGGAGCCAGGGGCGGAGCCGTAGCGGGTGAGGCCGGTTGGGCTTGGGCCCATGGGGTTCTGGGACGAGGATGACGAGGATGAAGGGTACATGGGAGTAGCAGGAAATAAGAGGAAAGGTGAAGCTTCTTGTTGTGGTGAAGACAGAGAGAGAAGAGGAAGAGTGAAAAAGGAAAGAGGGTTCTTATTTTGGAAAGGGTGAGGCTTTTGCTTAATGGGGAAAAATTCTAAGAATATAAGATATTTTTGCATCACCTGCAGGTGACGTTAGGGTTCTTTTAAGATCACCTTCGCGAGAGTCCAGGGGGAGTGTTCAAGGCACGTGCGCCAACTCTGCTTTGGTTCCTTCATGGTTCTTTCGAAACATGTGGCTAGTTTTTTTTTTCTTTCTTTTAACTACACTTGGAGGTTGAGACCTACGTTGCATGAAAACGGAAGCGGAAACGTGGAAGCGAAGCGTTTAGAAGCGCGGAAGCCTTTTTTTTCAAAAATTGTTAGAAACGGAAGCGTTTTGGAAGCGGCGAAATAAAATAATTATATATATATATATATTATGTATTAATAAATAAATATCACCACATATTCCTAATAACGTTCCTAATTTTATTATAAATACTAACATCATTATGATTATTATTTAGATAATTAGTAAATAAGATAATATTAAACAAAGTAGTCAAACATGAAGAACAATTAGTATTAAATATATCAAGTTGGTACGTCATAGTTTAAAACGCATCAATATCTAAACCAATATCCAGTAAGCTCTGATTTAAAATACAGCTGTTCAAGCTCAGACCATGTATTTCTCAGAAAACTTGGGCATGAGTGGCTTCCCGCAGCAACAAGATTGGTCCTTGATCAACCCACCTCCTCTTTCCGATTCCGGGTTTGATCATGACTTCTTCTCCGGCCTCATTCCAAACCCTCAAACTCATCAGCAGCAACAAGTTCATCAGTTTCATCCAAATCTAGGAGTTTCTTCTGTTTCAAATTCTCCTAATTCCACTTGCAATAGCTTCCTCCCCACGACGTCGTTTTCCGATACTCTCACCGCTCAGCTCGACTTACAAAGGCAGGAGATAGATTTGCTTTGCAAGAGCAGAGGAAGTGGCAGCTTGCTCCCCTGTTGATATTGGCAGGGGTAGGGATATCAAATAGAGTTTGCTCAATTAAGGTGTTTTGATTTGCAGAGGTAGGGAAGTCGGAAGCTCGCGCTTCCAGATCGGAAGCTCACGCTTCCAGCACGCTCCCAATTCTACTTTTTTCGGAAGCGCGCTTCCAGCCGCTTCCGGGCGCTTCCTTGAAGCTTCCGCTTCGCTTCCGGTTCCGAAGCGGGAATCGTAGGTCTCCCGGCGCTTCCGTGCTACGTAGGTTGAGACTAGAGAGTTGAGAGTGGTTTCCCCAAAGCTGACGACCATGGACACTATTACACTTCAACAATGAGCTTCCCTCGCTACAGATTGATGAAATTTTTGATTATTTTTCAATGGATTACATGTACTTTAATGTTCGATTTGTCATACTCATACTTTTGTAGCTTGGTATACCCTTGCTTCAATCATTTGTTTTTTAAGTTGTTTCTCAATATAAATTTAGATTTTACATGGAAATTCAATAATTAAGTGTTGGGCAAAAATTATAAATAAATATATAGCCAACATAACTTCACTCTTATCTTATTAATTAAGATATAGCTTTTAATTATGTCTGGTTCGATCCATTCAAGACAGAACATGTCTTTTAATTATAATCCCTTGTTACAAGGGAACACCCTTTGATTCCGTTTATTAAGAGACCATTGTAGGTTTGTTTGTTTTTGCGACTGCACCCGCATTTGGGAATGAGTTGCCTACGTACCCCGGAGGGGATCAAGTCACTGGTAGTTCAAAAGTTCCAACAAGTGAATGACTCATTGGAGGACTTTGGTTTTGGAGTGAGAGTAGTGTTTGGAAATGTGTTTGGATTTGTGTCTGAAGGTATTTGAGCTTAGGAGTGAGATTCTGGCTTCAGGCGATCTGAGAATTTATTTAGATTGGTGGTTGCATCTAGATTTAAATCCAGACTGCCTACATACCCTGTGAAGGGATCAAACCAATGTAGTTCGAACATTTGGGATTTAAATGGGTGAATGACCCATTTATTTTGAATTTGTGTTTGAGATATTTGTGAGGGTTTAAAGCCCGTGAATTTGATTTTAAGAATTTGACTGGAGTCATTTGGACTGGCCGAATTTGACTGTTGGTGTCAAAGATTCTGTTTAGAATTTTGGTTGCATCTAGTGGGTTGCTAGATTGCCTAAGTACCCCCTTGAGGGATCAAACCGACCGTAGTTCATTGGGGTTTGTAGGCTTTGTGGCTTTGTGTCAGCTTTGGGTTTGACAAATATATTTTTGAATCCGTCAACTGTATTTCTTGTGGACACCCAATTTGGTAGAGTGTCTGTTGATTTGAGTTGTGCATCCTAAATGGGTGACGCATCAGTGTGACCAGGAGGCTTGAATTGTCTTAGCCACAGTTCTTGATAGTGACATAGGTGATTTGCAAATCCAGTTTCCGCATGTAAGCGGACCCCCCTTTCATGCGGACTCTGCGCGTATGCTTGTGAGCGGACTCCGCGCGTATGCTTGTGAGCGGACTCCGCGCGTATGCTTGTGAGCGGACTCTGCCTGTATGCTTGTGAGCGGACTCCGCACTTATGCTTGTGAGCAGACTCCGAGACTTGCTTCCTCTTCTGCATGGAGGGATCTCGCCTCGCCTGGACTTCCAATTTTGTGAAGTCATCTTGCCTCTCTTGGACTTCCATATTTACGTGACATCATCTCGTCACCCGGACTTCTAATTTTGTGCGAGGCCATGTCTGTATTTCTGCTCTAACGCGGGATCACCTCGTCTCACTTTAGGGCTTCTGTCTTGATGTGAAAGTCATCTCGCCTTAGCTTGAGAACTTCTACTTTGATGTGAGGTCATCTCGCCTTAGGGCTTTAGAGCTTCAGTCTCCGCGCGAGGTCATCTCACCTTTGCTTGTTTGTTCTCTTCCCCTTGTATGGCTTGTTATGCGAAGTGCAAGGCCATATATTTGTTGTAACAAGATGAGGAGGCGAGGTCGTCCCGCCCCCTGCTTAGGGCTTCTGCTTGGATACGAGGTCACCTCGCCTCGCCTTAGGGCTTCTATTTTGATACGAAGTCACCTCGCCCTTGCTTTTGGGCTTTTGACGTGCACCGAAAACACCGGGGCAATCGTACAATTTAAAACCCTTTTTGTAGTATATAGCATATGATAAGTAAGGGGTCGAAAGGCCGGGGACTTATAGGGCGCTCTTGCATTTAGTGATAAAAAGATTAGAACTATAAACAATTATTTACATATATACAAAGATAAACGGGGGTTTAGAGAGTTTAGTTCTAAATTCCTACAAAACAGAAAATAAATATTAAATATGTACAATTGATCAATCCATTCAACACATAGCCAAAGAGAGAAACTCAGATCTCGACCACACATTAATATCATGCTTCAATCTTAGTAAAGTGAAACTTGTCGAAATTATAATCTAGAAACAATCTCAAGACACGAGCCTACGAGGTCTTCGCATCTTATTGTTCTTCTTAAGTGTACTTAGCACAGAACGTCTAGAACTAAGAATTTCATGAGAACGTCTACATGAATCATTAAGATAAAGAACGAGATTGAACACGACCACTGCCGTGAACGTCACCGCATTAAATCATTGTAGTCCACGTTTCCAGCCACTACGACATGGCTTCCATCACTTACGATCCATACTTACCTACGCGGCTTAGCATGAATTTCTGACGGTAGTTAGCATGCATTCTAACTATATAGCTACTAAAACAGAAACGCTTCCTTCCTAAAGCATAAATCGACAAGAACAAAATACTAAAACATCATAAACAAAACATCAACATGCTTAACTAAGAAAAGAATTTACTAATAACAAAACAATCGCAACAAACATCCAACACCAATGATGAACACCGAATCCATGTCTTTAAAATTGTAAAGAAAACTAAACAAAGATAGAGGCATAGTTTACACTTTAACGATCTCCAAGAAGCTTGAGGATGAGCAAGAGGTGCGCGGCTTCAAGGTTCCTTCTTCTCCAAGGTTGCGACGCAAGGGTGAAGATCACCAAGGCTTTGGCAAGGAGAGAGAACTCGGCAAAGGAGGGGAGAGGGCTGCGGCAAAGGAAGCTATTTCTCTAGGGTTTTTGTGAGAATGAATGATGATTTTTCTGTAGAGAAACAGCCCTTTATATAGAGCCTAGGCCGAACCTAACTTTGCTCTCCACCCTTGATTTATTTTTGATCCAATGGCTCCAATTAATTGCACATAAAATCTGGAAATTATCTCCATGGAAATCTCTAGAATTCTTGCGCACCACTCCTTCGTATGTAGCTTGAATGATGCCCGAATGCATGGTCTAATTACCAAGGAAAAATCGGCAAAGATATCCTTCTCCTTGTAAAGCTGCCGATTTTATTGTTGTAGGGTTTGTAGGGTTTTTCATCCAATAGCAATCCTACAAATAAGCATAATGACATGTTCAATCCAATAAGAATTAGGATAAATAAAATCAGAATATTCCCCTCAATAAATAGAGATTTTGATGAAGCAAAACTCCTTGAATTATCACCCTAAAATTCGGCAAAGATAGTCCATTTGGACTCCAAGAAATCGGCCAAGAAGGCCTAGCCGAATCCATAGGGTTTTGAGGTTTAAATGGGTCATGCAATCGGCCCAAATCCACTTAGGTTTGGGTTTATGCGACTTAGAGGTTTCCTGGTCCGAATAGGATTTGACTTTATGACTCAACGTTTCCTAGTTGAAGTAGGATTCTCAAAACAACTAGGTTTTCTATTAAATTTCCTCTTTTAACATCCTTTTTGTAAATAATGCTCACTAAGCCTCTAATAAATAAAACAAGTCAAAAATGATAAAGTTAAGGTAATAACGTAGCCAAATAGGGTAAGAAACACATTATAAACACGGCATTTTATGCCTCTATCAACTCCCCCACACTTAGCTTTTGCTAGTCCCTTAGCAAAACCAATCGACAAAATAAATACAACTCTAATGCCCTTAACATTTGTCTCAGCATCTCTTATCTCATGGCTTCAAAATTAGCACTTAATAAAGAATCATTCCAAAACATTCCAAAGCTAATTGCCATGCATAGATCACATATATTAGTAGGACTTGGAAGAACAACGGTGATGGTTATAGCTCAGCATGTTTCAAACAAGTAGTGATCCATCCTCACAAGGTATGCACTCGATTTTTCACTCAGATTTTCTGGCTCAATCACTCAAATGTATGCAAGAGAAAATATTTTGAGGCATTCATAATGCTTGCATTTATATGAACAAAAAACTCATGTTAAATAATTAAATAAACCTCATGAAGGAATCAATTACTCACACAAATGGACCCAAACCATATGCTCAATTCTTGGAATAGACTCCACAGATCAAGTTTAACCTATCTCACAGATCATAAAGGACTTTAGGGTTATGTAACATGGCTAAGCTAGGGGTATGAATTGAAGGATGAGGAATCACAAAATTCCTAAAGACCTAGCAGAGCAATCAAGCACACCTTATGTCTCTGAAATTGAGGGCCAGATATCATCTTTTTGGGCCCTTCGTCATTCTAACCTCCTTATACTTTTATGAAAAAGGACAAAGGCCAAATAATTTTGTTTTTAGGCCTCCCATTTCACAATATAAAGACAATGTCCAGATTTCTTCTTTTTCTGCCAAAATTTTTTTTTCTCTTTTCTTTTTATTTTCATGGCATTTTCTTTACACAAGGACAAGTCATTTCCCCCACACTTGTTTCTGATCATCACTTCCAACAATCTTCACACCAAATGCTCTACTAGGCCCAAAGGACAAGGGTAGAGAAATGCTGTACTAAGCTCAAGGTAAAAATCATGGGTGATGAAAGAAAAAGCTTAATGTAGGCTCAAAGGGGTTAAATCTAAGGGGTGTGCAGCGCACACAAATAGGGACACAAGCTCATTTGGCAATGGTGTTTATCCTAAAAAGTCCATTTAATCCCTTCCATGATCAGGGTAGTTTATGAATAAAAGCTTTGAAAATCCACAAGAATGAGTTCTAGTAATCTAGTCCATTAAAAGCTATGGTGAGTAAATCGACATGAAAGAATAATGAGGTTTGCAAAAATTAAGCCAAGAAAACGAATTAAGAATTTTTTCAATGATCGCTCAACAAAAATGGCACATATATAAGGCTCAAAAGCTCACAATAGGGTCATATGAATCACACTTGTCCTACCATGCTCAAAATCTGTGCCAATGTTTACAAACCATATCCACTACAAATCGTATGATTTCCATTTATTTCAATTAACCGCAGAATATCAGTTAGAAATCAACTCAATATTGTGATCATTTCGTCCATTATTTCAGAGAATAATTTCGTCATAGACTGTTAAGGGCTCCTAAGACTCAAAACAAAAATAAAGACTCGAAAATTTTAAAATTTTTTTGGGTTTTTCGATAATTTGACTCAAAGCAATAAAACAATGTAAATCCCTCCCCCACACTTAAACTCTACATTGTCCTCAATGTTCATAAAATAAAGTATAGAGGTAAGCATGAAGTTGGGAGCTACGACTCAAAAATAAAGCAAATAAACAAATAAATTGAAACAAGAAGAAAGGGAATAAGGAAAACAAATCTGCGTTGACGGCTCCTCCATATCTTCTTGTTGAAAATGGGTTACCTCCCATTGAGTGCTTCGTTTTACGTCCATTGGCTAGACGGTAGTACCTCAATTTGTATTCGGTGTCTCATAGAGGGGTACTTCCTCCGCATTTGGTTCATACGGCTCATAGTAGGGCTTGAGCCGATGGCCATTCACTTTAAAGTGCTCACCGGTCTTTGTGCTCTTGATCTGTATGGCACCATGAGGAAAAACTTGAGTAACAATAAAAGGGCCAATCCAACGAGAACGTAACTTACCGGGAAAGAGTTTGAGTTTAGAATGAAACAGTAGGACTTTTTGTCCAACAACAAACGATTTCCGACGGAGCATCTTATCATGATAAGCTTTGGTTTTCTCCTTGTAAATCCACGCACTATCGAAGGCTTCATTTCGGATTTCCTCAAGTTCGCTCAGCTGCAACTTCCTATGAAGGCCGGCATCATTTAGATTCATGTTAAATTCCTTTACTGCCCACCAAGCTTTGTGTTCCAACTCCACCGGTAGGTGGCATGCTTTTCCATAGATTAGCCGAAATGGAGACATCCCAATGGGTGTCTTGTAGGCTGTACGGTAGGCCCATAAAGCGTCATCTAGCTTTTTGCTCCAATCCTTGCGGTTAGGACCTACAGTCTTTTCTAAAATCCGCTTGATCTCTCGGTTTGAAATTTCGGCTTGTCCACTTGTTTGAGGGTGGTACGGGGTGGACACCTTGTGCGTAACATTGTATTTCTTAAGCAAAGCTGTGATGGTACGGTTGCAGAAATGAGATCCTCCATCACTTATAATCACTCTTGGCATTCCGAACCTACAAAATATGTTAGTGCGGAGAAAATCTGCAACCACTTTAGAATCGTTAGTTTTGGTGGCTTTTGCTTCCACCCATTTCGAGACATAATCAACCGCCACTAATATATATAAAAATCCATCAGATGCGGGAAAAGGTCCCATAAAATCAATGCCCCATACATCGAATATTTCAACAGTTACAAAATTTTGTAAAGGCATTTGATCTTTAGGTCCTAAATTACCTAACCGTTGGCACCTATCACAAGATATGCAAAACATGTATGCATCTTTGAAAATCGTGGGCCAAAAGAAACCAGCATCTAATATTTTGAGGGCAGTTCGACGAGATCCAAAATGACCTCCACAAACTTCAGAATGGCAGAAGGTAAGAATGGATTTATGCTCATTTTCAGGGACACACCTCCTAATTATTTGATCTACACATCTTTTCCAAAGGTAGGGTTCATCCCAAATGTAATACCTAGACCATTTCTTAAGTTTTTCTCTTTGTGACCGAGGCAAGTCAGTTGGAAATGTCCTAGTGACCAAGTAATTCACAATATCCGCATACCATGGTTCACTTACCTCGATTCCAAAAAGCTGTTCATCGGGGAACGTTTCCGTCAAAGGTAAAGCTTCCTCTTCTCGCACAAGCCGGCTAAGATGGTCCGCAACGACGTTGTCACTTCCTTTCTTGTCCTTGATTTCGATGTCGAATTCTTGGAGTAGCAAAATCCAGCGGATGAGTCTCGGCTTGGCGTCTTTCTTTGCAAATAAATACCTCAATGCTGCATGATCAGTATAAACAGTTACTTTAGATTGAAGTAAGTATTGGCGAAACTTATCTAAAGCAAACACAACGGCAAGAAGCTCCTTCTCTGTTGTGGAATAATTGAGTTGGGCATCATTCAAAGTTCGTGATGCGTAATAGATCGCACAGGGCTTCTTGTCCCTCCGTTGTCCCAACACTGCGCCAACGGCATAATCCGAAGCGTCACACATGAGCTCAAAGGGCTCATTCCAATCAGGGGGCGTCATCACGGGTGCCGAGGTCAACAATCCCTTCAATGTTTCGAACGCAAGCTTGCATTCGTCGTCAAAGTCGAAGGCGACTTCCTTTTGGAGCAAACGGCATAGAGGCCTTGATATCTTAGAAAAATCCTTGATAAACCTGCGGTAAAAACCTGCGTGGCCAAGAAACGAACGTATCTCCCTCACGGTTGTGGGATAGGGTAAGTGACGAATTAAATCAATCTTAGCCTTATCAACTTCAATGCCTTTAGCCGAAATGATATGACCTAAGACAATCCCTTGATTTACCATGAAATGGCATTTCTCCCAATTTAAAACTAAATTTGTGTCAACGCATCGTTGCAAAATGAGTTCTAAATTTTCCAAACAAGAATCAAAGCTCTTACCGAAAACGCTGAAATCGTCCATAAAAACTTCAATTTTATTTTCAATGTAATCCGAAAATATAGACATCATGCATCTTTGAAACGTACCTGGTGCGTTGCATAAACCGAATGGCATACGACGATAAGCAAATGTACCGAATGGACATGTGAACGTCGTCTTCTCTTGGTCCTCTTGGGCGATGCAAATCTGGTTGTACCCACTATATCCATCTAGAAAGCAGTAAAACTCATGGCCGGCTAACCGTTCAAGCATTTGGTCAATGAATGGCAAGGGGAAATGATCTTTCCTAGTGGTGGCGTTGAGCTTCCTATAATCTATGCAAACACGGTGACCGGTTACAAGTCTTTGGGGTACAAGCTCGTTCTCCTCATTCTTCACTACGGTTATTCCGGATTTCTTTGGAACAACTTGAACAGGTGAAACCCATTTGCTATCCGATATGGGGTAGATTACTCCACAATCTAGCAATTTGATCACTTCATCTTGTACAACCTTCATCATTGGCGGGTGAAGGCGTCTTTGGGCTTCACGGGTAGGCTTAGCTCCTTCTTCTAGCAAAATACGGTGGACACAAGTGGTAGGGCTAATTCCCTTGATATCGGCTAAAGTCCATCCGATAGCCGTCTTGTTTCTCTTCAACACTTCCACCAATCTTCTTTCTTGTTCATTATCTAACTTAGAGGACACAATTGCAGGTAGTGTCTCATCATCTCCGAGGTACACATATTTCAAATGGTCGGGAAGTGGCTTAAGCTCTAAGGTAGGGGCCTTCTCTACCGATGGTAGCATCTTAGTGGTAGAAGCAGGGAGGCCGATGAATGGTGCGTTGTGTAGGGTGAATGGAACATTGTCTAAGGCCGCAACGGTTTCTAGTACGTATTCATCCCAAACTGCCTCCAAATCTTCCATAGGTACCTTGTCACCCTTCACATTGAATCCAACTCCTTGGGAGATGGTAACTTCCAACTTATCATCGATCAATGTGTCTAAATGATGCTGCGCATACGAATCAACAATATCAATGGAGTAACATGGTTTAATTTTGGACAAGGGGTACCTCATTGCTTCAAAGATGTTGAAGCCAATCACTTCACCGTCAAATTCCATTGTCAACGCACCGGCATGCACATCGATCTTGGTCCTAGCTGTTCTCATGAAAGGACGTCCTAAAAGTATAGGAATTGAACTTGTATGGGAGTCGTCCTCCATATCTATGATGTAAAAATCTGCAGGGAATATCAAGTGGTTAACTTGAACCAGAACATCCTCCACATACCCCTTAGGATACGTGTTGGACCTATCAGCTAGTTGGATAATTACGTTATCTTTCTTTAATTCGCCAAGGTCCATGGAGAGATATAAACTATATGGCATAACATTAATTGATGCACCTAAATCAAGCATGATATTATCAAATTTAGTGTCACCAATTACGCAAGGGATAGAAAAACTCCCTGGGTCCTTGAGCTTGGGCGGCATTCTTCGTTGGAGAACGGCAGAAACCGTCTCACTCATCTTTACTACTTCTTTCTCTCTTGTTTGTCTCCTTGTGGTACATAACTCCTTCAAGAATTTCGCATATTTGGGAACTTGAGTAATGCACTCGATCAAGGGCATGTTCACTTGAACTTTCTTAAAAATCTCCAAGATGGCTTGATCGGATTCGTCCTTCTTTGATTTCTGAAACCTACTTGGAAATGGGGGACGCACCAAAGGGGAGTTAGTTGTAACCAAACCATTAGAGTTAGGGTCATTACCTATTGGCGGGTTGGTTGTTGGCAAAGAAGCTTCGGCTCTTGAAGTAGCCGGATCTTTCTCCAAATCTTTGGTGTTGATAATGATGACTTCGTCCTCCTCATCATGAACTACGTTGGACTTCTTTGGGTCCTTCCTTGGTACTTCGTGGAGCACATGTCCGCTCCTTGTGTGTACAGCTTTTGCGGATTCAAAATTTGGATTAGGGTTAGGGATGGTACCGGATGGCAGCTTCCCTACTTCGGTGATCTTTCCCATGAAATCCACAATCTTCCCCAATTGGTTCTTGATGTCGGCAATATCCTTCACATTGCTTTGTTGCCCCCTAGTAAGTGCATCTTGTGTTTGGAACAGATTCTCTAGCATCTTATCATAAGAGGGGTGAGTAGCGTTATTTGCCATAAAAGGATTATTTGGAACAAAAGTTTGAGGAACCTGGGGTCTTGGAACAAATCCGGATGGGCGTTGAAATTGACCTCCGAAATTTGGGGGTTGGCTTGTTGCATTCTCCGTATTGCTCCAACGAAAGTTTGGATGATCTCGAGTACCAGGGTTGTACACATTTGAGAATGGATTGTATCTTGGTTGTCCGATGGCGTTGGCAGATTCCCATTCGCCACTTTCAATCAGTTGGGGACATTGATCCGTGGGGTGTCCTTGCAAAGAGCAAACACCACATACTTTGACAGGTTCACGGCTTGCTCCAATGGTGAGATGGGCTAGTACGGCATCAAGCTTGCTTTCGAGTGCCTTAGCTTCACTCACTTTCTTTGTACTATTAAGTGTGACCGCAAATTGTTGATCATTGAGGGCTCGGTTGTCTAGCAATGTCCATGCTTCTTGAGGCGTCTTGTCCACAAATGAGCCTCCAGATGAGGCGTCTAGAAGTTGGCGTTCCAAGGGCAACAGTCCTTCATAAAAGTATTGCAATAAATTGCTCTCTTTGATTCCATGAGAGGGGCATGATGCGACAAGAGCCTTGAATCTTTGGTAAAAGGGGCAGAAAGATTCATCCGCTCCTTGTTGAACTCCGGTTATTTGCTTTCTCATGAGAGTGACCTTCGAAGCCGGAAAGTACTTCGTCAGAAATTCAGATTTCATGCGATCCCATGAGGTGATGTGTCCATTGGGCAAATCAAATAACCATGACTTTGCGGGGTCTTCAAGAGTGAAGGGGAATCCCTTCAATTGTAGTACTTGCATGTCCGCATTCCTTGGACACATGCTATTGCACACAAATTCGAAAGCCTTCAGATGCTTGTTTGGATCTTCACTCGGCAATCCATGGAACTTCGGCAATTGGTGGAGAAATCCACTTTTCAGTTCAAAGTCTCCTTCTTTTCCTGCTGCAGCCGCCGGATACACAATGCAATTTGGAGATCCACCGACTGGAATGTCATCAACTTGCGCGGAAAGTGCTCGGATACTCATGGTTGCGGGTTGATTCACTTGTACTTCTTGTTCGAAAAATCCTTCGGGTGGATAGATAGAGTGCGGAGATGCAACCTCCTCCGAATGTTCGGAACAAACGGACTTGACTACGATGGCCTCCTCCTCGTCACTATCAAAATTCAGCTCTCGGAATGTTTGGGGTGTTTGAATGGGGTATTCCAAGATATTGGAAGTTGATGCTGCTCCTCCACCTTGAATGCGCTTCAAGCGAGCTTCTAGATCGGCTATAAACTCTGCGGTTATGAGTGGCAAGGAACTTTCATTGGACATTCATAACCCTAAACATTTCAAACAAATAAGTACCGAAATAAAAATTAAAGAAACAACATTATTATTAACAGGTATAAATTGAGTATAAGTATAAGTATAGTTAGACTTGAGCTCGTATTTTGACACGTTACAAGGGTTAGAAATGTTAATCGACAATTTATAAGGCTTATAAATCCTCAATTTCGAATTTTAAGAAGCAAACCGAAAATGGACCAATTAGGTTTATTATCTAGACATAAATAACTCCGTGGTTTCAAAAGACTTATTCGGCCAGGTAGACGTAGTAGGCTGGTAGGACTCGTGATTTGACTGTAGGGACGAAACCCTTGCAGTCATGAGATCCAATTTATGTTCCCAGGTACTTTAACTCAACCTAGACACCGAATAAAATCTTCTTACTCAGCTAAGAGCTACTATGTGTTAGACAATTCGACAAGAGTTAATAAGGACTTGGAAAGACCCTATTAACAATTGTGACCTTAGTCCCACCGATTTTGATTCTTAAAGTCCAAATCTGAAAATAAATAAAACAAATAAATATTAGACAATATAAACAAAGCACTAAATAACAAGAAACTTATTAATAAGTCCCCGGCAACGGCGCCAAAAATTGACGTGCACCGAAAACACCGGGGCAATCGTACAATTTAAAACCCTTTTTGTAGTATATAGCATATGATAAGTAAGGGGTCGAAAGGCCGGGGACTTATAGGGCGCTCTTGCATTTAGTGATAAAAAGATTAGAACTATAAACAATTATTTACATATATACAAAGATAAACGGGGGTTTAGAGAGTTTAGTTCTAAATTCCTACAAAACAGAAAATAAATATTAAATATGTACAATTGATCAATCCATTCAACACATAGCCAAAGAGAGAAACTCAGATCTCGACCACACATTAATATCATGCTTCAATCTTAGTAAAGTGAAACTTGTCGAAATTATAATCTAGAAACAATCTCAAGACACGAGCCTACGAGGTCTTCGCATCTTATTGTTCTTCTTAAGTGTACTTAGCACAGAACGTCTAGAACTAAGAATTTCATGAGAACGTCTACATGAATCATTAAGATAAAGAACGAGATTGAACACGACCACTGCCGTGAACGTCACCGCATTAAATCATTGTAGTCCACGTTTCCAGCCACTACGACATGGCTTCCATCACTTACGATCCATACTTACCTACGCGGCTTAGCATGAATTTCTGACGGTAGTTAGCATGCATTCTAACTATATAGCTACTAAAACAGAAACGCTTCCTTCCTAAAGCATAAATCGACAAGAACAAAATACTAAAACATCATAAACAAAACATCAACATGCTTAACTAAGAAAAGAATTTACTAATAACAAAACAATCGCAACAAACATCCAACACCAATGATGAACACCGAATCCATGTCTTTAAAATTGTAAAGAAAACTAAACAAAGATAGAGGCATAGTTTACACTTTAACGATCTCCAAGAAGCTTGAGGATGAGCAAGAGGTGCGCGGCTTCAAGGTTCCTTCTTCTCCAAGGTTGCGACGCAAGGGTGAAGATCACCAAGGCTTTGGCAAGGAGAGAGAACTCGGCAAAGGAGGGGAGAGGGCTGCGGCAAAGGAAGCTATTTCTCTAGGGTTTTTGTGAGAATGAATGATGATTTTTCTGTAGAGAAACAGCCCTTTATATAGAGCCTAGGCCGAACCTAACTTTGCTCTCCACCCTTGATTTATTTTTGATCCAATGGCTCCAATTAATTGCACATAAAATCTGGAAATTATCTCCATGGAAATCTCTAGAATTCTTGCGCACCACTCCTTCGTATGTAGCTTGAATGATGCCCGAATGCATGGTCTAATTACCAAGGAAAAATCGGCAAAGATATCCTTCTCCTTGTAAAGCTGCCGATTTTATTGTTGTAGGGTTTGTAGGGTTTTTCATCCAATAGCAATCCTACAAATAAGCATAATGACATGTTCAATCCAATAAGAATTAGGATAAATAAAATCAGAATATTCCCCTCAATAAATAGAGATTTTGATGAAGCAAAACTCCTTGAATTATCACCCTAAAATTCGGCAAAGATAGTCCATTTGGACTCCAAGAAATCGGCCAAGAAGGCCTAGCCGAATCCATAGGGTTTTGAGGTTTAAATGGGTCATGCAATCGGCCCAAATCCACTTAGGTTTGGGTTTATGCGACTTAGAGGTTTCCTGGTCCGAATAGGATTTGACTTTATGACTCAACGTTTCCTAGTTGAAGTAGGATTCTCAAAACAACTAGGTTTTCTATTAAATTTCCTCTTTTAACATCCTTTTTGTAAATAATGCTCACTAAGCCTCTAATAAATAAAACAAGTCAAAAATGATAAAGTTAAGGTAATAACGTAGCCAAATAGGGTAAGAAACACATTATAAACACGGCATTTTATGCCTCTATCAGCTTTAGCCTCCACGCGTTGCCTCGCCTGCTTAGAAGTGAAATCACCTTGCCTCGTCTTAGGGCTTCTGCTTGGACGCGAGGTCACCTCGCCGCGCCTTAGGGTTTCTGCTTGGACGTGAAGTGGCCTTGCTCGGGAATGAAGAGATAGTTCACATGCTTTTGGGGCTTCCGGCGGAGCAAGGGAAGAGATAAAAAGATAGAGATGCTGCAAAAGAAATAAAGAGGGTTAGAATGAGGGCTCCACCTTTTTGCTGGTTCGCCGCTTCTTTTCCTCTCTTCCTCTACATTATTATTATTTTTTTCCTTTTGTAATCCCTTTTTTTTGTATCAACATTAAGTAAACAACTCAAATGACAAATGTGAATATAATCTCTTAAATATCTGATTTAATAAATATTTTAAGAACGTCAAATTCATATAAATCTAGATGAGTATGAGTCTGACAAAATATTATGTGGTAAAAACCGAATCATACCCTACTTATATTTGTGTCTGAATGATGTCTCTAGTCACGAAGTACTAATAATATGTTTGGTCAGACAATAACAGAGAGGCGCCACATGATAAAGAACCAGACTATCAGATTAAGCAGTCAGTCTCAAACCAAGCATATAGAGAGGCACCACATGATAAAGAACCTCGTCTTTTAGAACAAATTCAATATTGACCAACTTGAGAGAATATATTGCCAGGCCCAACCAGCTGTGGTGGTTGCCTCAAGCCACCAACTTTCAGCGGACCTCATATAGCTTTCTTTTTAATTATTATAGAAGCTAATTATTAAATATATTACTGTTTGACAAGAAATCTTAAATAAGATTGTTGTATCTCACCGGCCTATTTGAACTTTCGAAGTTTTCCTCCACTCAGGTTTCAAGTCCAGGTGACATAATATTTTTCTTGTTTTTTTTTCTATGCTTTTTTTTGCTATTAAACACCTTTTGTCCATTTTTTTTTTCTGAATGCCGCTAATCTCATGTCTTTCTACTTGTATTTTTATTTTTGAAAATGCAAATATGATCAAAATGTGTTCGGTAAGATATTTATCAAAACATAAAAAATAAAAGATAAAATGTCTTCATCTTTTACGAAGGAAAACTGATAACATTAATATGACATTTTCATTATTTCATTTTCCTAGTATATAAAATACATAAAAAGTTTTTTATTGGATAAACAACTCAGATACTACAATTTGTCTATAATAAATGAAACTTACAACCTCTCACTAATTACATTACTAAGAAGAGGCTACCGAAAACTACCTTATACATTTCAAAATATAAAAAACATATAACACAAAATTATCATTTATAATTACAAATAATAAAAAAGTTTTTAATTGTCTTAAGTAATAAAAATGTCACTTCAAAATCATACCAGATGATTAAATGGCCACACCCAGAGTTATTAAATGATGTAACGGTCAATTCCGGCATTTTCTACTGACAATTATTATCAACTCTCGAGAAAATCTTAGGTGCGGCTAACGCACCACGTGTCATGTGCGATTCACCAGTCACACAACGACACGTGTTTTATTTTTTTTACAAACCCCCACCTGCTTTCTTCTTCTTCCTCTTCCTTCCTCTGCTCCGGCGCTCCGATCTTCTTTCCCTCTGTCCGCCGCCGCCTCAAACCTGCAACCTGCAACCCCCGCCGCCTCGACGGTAAGCCTCACCGCTCCAAGCTCGATACAACCCGTGTAAAGGAAGAAGAAGCTTCGCCGGAGGAAGGAAGAAGAAGCTTTGCCGGGCCGGAGAAGAGGAAGGAAGAGGATGCCTCCACCAACCCGTGTAAAGGAAGAAGAAGCTTCGCCAGAGGAAGGAAGAAGCGCCGGAGTAGAGGAAGAAGAAGAAAGCAGGTGGGGGGTTAAAAAAACACGTGTCGCTGTGTGACTGGTGTGTCGCACAGGACACGTGGTGCGTTTGCCGCACCTAAGACTTTCTCTCAACTCTCATCTTCTCTCTCCTTTCCAGTCTCACTCTGTAACTCTCTCTCTCTCGCAGCCTTCGGCGATGCCGCCTCGTCTGCTCTAATATCAGTGTGGGAGCCTCTCGAAGATATGAAAACCCGATCTCCAAAAGCGCGACGGAGGCCCTGCCCTTTCTCCGTCTTCCGGCCATCTCACGGCGTAGTACCGGTGGACACGTCGTATTCATCTCTGTGGCTTTGGTTTTAGTTCGACGTTGTATCTGTCTATTTCTATTTCTGTTTTGGTAGAGTTGTATTGCTTCGAATTTGTGTGCGCGATTTGTTTCTTGGCTTTGTATTGAGAGTTGATTTTGCATTGACTGTTTCAAATTTGACAGAAGATTAGGGGAGTACGATCATGAATGGTAGTGGAGTATGATCTACAGCAGTCACAGTTGCAGTACTTTAGGGGCAATTTTTGACTAGTATTACACAGAAACTGGTATTCATGAAGTCAAGGTTGATATTGAATTATAATTTCTTTCAACCATAGTATTGGACATCAATTCCACACAAAAACCAATGAACATCATAGTAGGCCTGGGACTTTGGATCCGAGAACCGGTGTGATCCGGTGGAACCGCACCGAAAACTAATGATTCGATTCGATTCTAAAATAAATGAATATTCATTTTTAATGAACCGGACCGTTTTGTGTTTCCCGGTTCCGGTTCTTTGATATGCTAAATTTTTAGAACCGGTGGAACCGATATATATGCAACTATATAAAAGACAAAACCCTAGTTTTAGACTTTAAGTCGTTTTAGACTTTTTAGTCGCCTCCCAGGCCCTCCCTTCTCATTTTAGTCGCCTACCTCTTTACAGAGAAAAGCCTGAGTCGCCTCCTCCCTTCTTAATTCCCGATTTCCCATCGTCCTCAGTCCGAACTCATTCCCTCATCTGTCCCACATCAGCAAATCCCAATCCTAAATTCCCATTTCCCAATTGATTGTTTGATTCTGTTCCTAAACCATGAATTCAAAATTATCTCAATCAACTGATTCGGAGAAAGAAAAGCAAGCACCCCAACATTCCAATGCGAAGGGGAAATCTGTTGCAAAGAGGAAAAGGGCTGAGAAGAAGACCAAGTCTACAGCGTCTTCGAACCACACGAAGCTGCGTTCATGGGTGTGGATGCATTTTACTAAGGAAGAGCACCCTCTCACTGAAATTGTGGATGGAAAGGAGGAGGTAGTTGGACACACCACAAGAGCACAATGTAAGTATTGCAATACCCATCTTGCTGCTAATTCTAATGCTAATGGTACTAGCTCTTTGATAAAACACATAGAGCAGTCTTGTAAGGGTTATCCGGGGAGGGATGATGAAGAAAAGGGGCAGACTCATTTGAGTAGGGATGGTCAAGATGATTCTAGTGCAGTAGGTTTTAGGCATTGGAGTAAGGATGCATGTGTTGAAGCTGCTATTGTGATGATAGTGATGGATGAGCTTCCCTTTAGTGCCATAGAAAGACCAGGTTTCAAACACTTTTGCAGTGTGGCTGTTCCCAAGTGGAAACCACTTCCATGTAGGAAGGTGATAGTGAAGAATTTTTTAGCTATGTATGCTTCCAAGAAGGAAGAGTTGAAGATGGAATTAGGAAATCATTGTGTATGTCTGACCACTGATACATGGACATCGGTGCAGAACATAAACTATATGGTCTTAACTGCACATTTCATTGATAATGGGTGGAAAATGCATAAGAGGATTCTGAATTTTTGTGTGATTCCAAACCACCAAGGAGTCACTATTGGAAAAATACTCGAGTCATGTTTGAAAGCCTGGAACATAGAGAGGGTTCTGACTATTTTTGTCGATAATGCTTCAACGAATAAAGTAGCCATTGACTACATTAAGAAAAGAATGATCAATTGGGAGAAGGCACAGCTTTTCGGAGGGAAGTATTTGCATGTCAAATGTTTGGCTCACATAGTTAACATAATTGTGAGGTCTGGACTTAACTTACTGGATAAGTCTGTGGCTTCCATTAGGAATGCAGTGAGATATGTAAGGAGTTCATCTTCTAGATTAGATGAATTTAAGGCATGTGTTGAAAAAGAAGATGTTGACTGCAAGAAAATATGTGTCTTGGATGTACCAACAAGGTGGAACTCGACATACATTATGTTGGACACTGCATTAAAGCTTAGAAAAGCATTTGACAGTCTTGCTGAGGATGAGTACTCCAAGTATAAGGGTTATTTTAATGAAGAGGAGGAACCTGAGGATGAGGAAGGTGAAGAACAAGATTATGTTGTTGTGCAAACGAATTCTAAGAAGAGGGTAGGGCCCCCAACAGAAGCTGATTGGAACAATGCAAGTGTTTTTGTGAAGTTTCTTGGAGTTTTTCATCAAACAACCTTGAGAGTGAGTGCTACAAACCACCCGACTTCACCAAAAGCATTTCATGACATAATTGGCATCAACGTTGAGATTGACGAACTGCTCAACCAACAATTGAAGTCTGATGAAACCAGGGCTGATAAGGTTCTAAAGGAAATGGCACAGAAGATGAGGGCTAAGTATAACAAATACTTTGGAAGCTTTGATGACATTAACCAACTCTTTTTGGTTGCATTAGTGTTGGATCCAAGGTATAAATTAAAGAACTTTGAGAGAGTTTGCAAAACAATGCTGAAGTTTGATAATCTGGAGGTGATGAGGAGATCTGATCAAGTTAAAACACTTTTGGTGGATCTAACAGACTTGTATGCTTCCTCTGTTGGATATTCAAGCTCACAGAAAAGCAAAAGTTCAACTGAAGTTGGTTCAGGTAGCAGCAGCGGTCGTGACTCTCAAAACATATATGGAAAAGTGGCAGACATGTTAGCCGATTGGGAGCAAGTCCTTGAAAATGATGAGTCTGTGGTGGTGAGTAATGAGGTCGACAGATATCTTTTAGATCCCATAGAAAAGCCACAAGCAGATAAGAAGAAAGAAGAATTTCAACTTTTGCTTTGGTGGAAGCTAAATGGATCTAAATACCCTAACTTGGCAGCTGTAGCTAAAGATGTTCTTGCAATTCAAGTTAGTACTGTGGCTAGTGAGTCAAGCTTCAACACAGGAAAGAGAGTTATCGATCCACATAGGAGTTCATTAACTCCGAAATCAGTTGAAGCTCTCATTTGCCTTCAAAATTGGTTGAAAAGTGACAGCATCACTAATTTGGCTTATGTGCCTACTCCGGAAGAAATGGCTTGGTTAGAAGCAGTTGAAGAAGGTCTGCTATGTTTTTTTTTTCTTTACAGATTTTGTTAATAATTGTGTATTTGTGTTGGTTAGTTCTCTATCTTTATGCATTTGTCTAATTTTCCAATTTTCAGAACAAGAAAAAGAAGACCACGAAAAGAAGAACAAGGAACAAGAAGCTTATGAAGCTGCTGCTTTAAAGTCTTCCAAAATTGCCAAATCCTCATCAGCTGCGGATGTGTCTAAAACATATAAGAAAAGCTCTGGTTTTTTTTATTCTTTTTCTGCTCTGCTTTTGAGTTTTGATATCATGTTGGATTGTTGGAATATGGTATACATGCAAGTTTTGTTTTTATCAGTGCTAACCAAATCATGAACTATTGTGGAAGGTAAAACAAAGGCTCATGGAATGGCTGTCAAGAAGAAATAAAGAGCAAAATTATATATTGAAGGTATTTTCTTGAGATATGTTTTGATGATCAAGTGTTTGGCTCACATAGTTCATTTGACTTTATTCAGTTTCATTGACTTAGTGTTTTGTGCAGGAAACCATCCTGAACTGAAATATGTTGAAACTGGAATACATGGAGGCAATGAAGCTGGGAAATCTGGAATAAACATGATGAAGTGATTGAAGTCTATCACTCTATTGTTTTTGTATTTCAGTCTTGACTTTTTATATTTATCTTTTGCATTGGAATTTAGAACTTTGCTTAATTGTGATTGTTTTAAGTCTACCAATCTGTTTGTTTGGATTCAGAACTTTATTTGGGATGTTTGAAGTTTGAATCTTTAAAGTTTGAAGTTTGAACATTGAAGAATTCTGGAACTAATATTTGAGATTACATGAAATTTTTAGAACCGTAAAAACCGGGAACCGACTTTTTTTTCCGGTTCCGGCAACAAAAAGTCCTAAAACCGGACCAGTTTTTCTTTTCCGGTTCTGATTCCGATTCTAACAAAAAATACAGTTTTTGGAACCGTTCCCAGGCCTACATCATAGTACTCAAATCAAACCATACTACTGAATATCAACCATATATTATAATATTGACGTGTTACATCCTCAGCATTGTTTGCCAACTATATAGCTAACATCAATGACAAATTAGCTCTAATAATTTTATCAAAAGATTAGAATCATCAATCAAGTTACACGAAACAAGGTTTAACAATAATCTGGGATTTTAGCCGTGTTGCTAAGTACTAACTCTATCTCGAGGAACCCACACATAGATTTCATGCCCAGCCATCCTCGCCACTTCTTCAGTTTCAATTAGATGGATTCGATCTCTTCCTCCAGCGTTTTCAGTTTTGGAGAAAACCCAAACCCTTAATTTCGGGTGAGAGGGTTCTAATTGAGTTTGAGGTTATACAGGTCATTTTAATGTCCAAACCCTACGCATGTGTATATTATATACAGGCAAGTATATTATATATTTACATTCCAATTCTAGGGTTTCTATTGGAAAGGATGTTGAAGCCGACATATGCTGTAAAATTCTCCAAAGATGAAATCTCGAGTACGTTACCCATCTCTTGTTCTTATTCTTTCTCTTAAGTTTACTTGCTTTGATTTTCTTGATTGGAACGGACAAACGGGCGCATACGTTTATTTAGAACAATATATATGCAGGTCGGATTCGGTATGGCTTGAGTGCCACACTGTGTCTGTTCTTCAATTTTGGGAATATTTGCATCTGGATATTTGACTAGAAATAGTTACGATATATGTTAATGGGTAGATATATCTTGGGTATTGCTGTGCAAGTTCTGCAAGGATGGATCTTGCGGAGGATTTGAACAAAGAAAAGCAAACAAATTAATGCTGCCCAGTCTCACCTATATATGATCTGTTGCAGAGGATCTGAATAACGAAGTTTGGAAGGAGCAGGTGGAACCCATCTTTGAAAAGCATGGCCTAACCTGTAGAATGGATGAGGTATCCTTCTTTATTTTTCTTATTGACAAAAACTCGTTAGTTTTTAAAAGTAAATGTCTAAAAAATATAATGTTGCACATATTTTTTATTAGTTGCTATATGCAAATTTAGATTGTGATTTGTTTTTTCTGAAATCCTGTGAGGTTTGAAACGTGATGCATCATATTACTTCTTTGAATGGGAGCAGACATGCCAAGCTTTTACAATTTTGCACAGTGTGGGCATGAGGAGCCTATCTCTTGATCTCTATGGCCATTACACCAAATAAGACTTATTCTTTTACCAAATCAAACAACGCATTGATCATTTTATCATTCTCTTGAACTGACTCTAACTATCAAGAGTAATAATCAACTTGGACATGCCTGAATAATTGGCCCACTAGCATACCAGAAAGGACCACTAACTCCATACTACCAATCAACATTTGAACTTTGCAAAGTTGTAGGTACTGAATTAGGTGCAGTACATTCATCAATATTTCGGTTGAGAACATTGCAGGTTGGAGATTTACATTGACATTGTTTTCTTAATCTCTTCTAATTGAATTACAAATTTCAAATGCATTAATTTTCATAACTTTTCATTCTTTTCCAAAATGAATTATATTTGTGTTTTTTTTGTTTGTAGCATCAAATGCAGCCGCCATCAAAATTTGAGATACAAAGGTTCGCTTGAAAACTGTTTCTGTTTTTTTTTTGGGAAGTTTTTTCATTTCGATCATTTGATCAATCATTGATCATTGTAAATCTGGGGATTTTAATCTTTGTTTGTATATAGCTTCTTCACTTTCTTGAATTTAACATAAAAATTGATTTTGGTTGAATTTATAGGAGACTGGTGATTGAGCATTTTTAAGTCTCTTTGTGCATTTGGAAGCGGTAATGTTGACCTTATTGTGGTTTATTTTTGCATAATTGTAATCATTATTTTGGATACGTTATACTATGTATACATCTTAGGTTATGCTGGATTGTATTTTGAAGATTCCTGAATGCTTTGGTTTTTGGTTAGCTGCAGGTTCAGAGTTGTTTACTCTCTCTGTGCTGACTTCAAAAGGTATATGTGTTTGCTCTCAATTTCATGCTAATCTGATGTGATGCTCTTCAAAATGTATTTGTTATGTATTTAGATCTATTGAATCAAGTGGACCATTTACTTAAATCTCTCTATCTCTCCAAAAAAAACTGTGGTACTTTTTGATAAATCAATTATCATAAATCTCAAATAACTCAAAGAAACCTTGTTAGTTTTGGATTTCTTACCACCGTGGTAGAAATTAAAAGTCGGTTCTTAAATTGGAATGTAGGAATTGTAAGCATGATCGTCTTTCTCTGGTGCTTAACCTAGAATATATATTTTTGTAACCTGACCTCCTAGTCACATGTCATTGTACCCTTGAAGTATATTGAAATTTGTGTGCTTGTTGAAAAATGAAAGAATAGGTACTGTAAATGCGGTGGATTTTCAAAGTATTCTGTAGTGAACCAATTTTCTCAAGCAAACTGATGTATGGCTAATGATATAGACGTTATACTATGTATACATCTTAGGTTATGCTGGATTGTATTTTGAAGATTCCTGAATGCTTTGGTTTTTGGTTAGCTGCAGGTTCAGAGTTGTTTACTCTCTCTGTGCTGACTTCAAAAGGTATATGTGTTTGCT
Organism: Fragaria x ananassa; assembly: GCA_034370585.1. Classification (NCBI taxonomy): domain Eukaryota; kingdom Viridiplantae; phylum Streptophyta; class Magnoliopsida; order Rosales; family Rosaceae; genus Fragaria; species Fragaria x ananassa. Next base: position 9,103,548 of record CP139760.1, read on the forward strand.
CTCAATTTCATGCTAATCTGATGTGATGCTCTTCAAAATGTATTTGTTATGTATTTAGATCTATTGAATCAAGTGGACCATTTACTTAAATCTCTCTATCTCTCCAAAAAAAACTGTGGTACTTTTTGATAAATCAATTATCATAAATCTCAAATAACTCAAAGAAACCTTGTTAGTTTTGGATTTCTTACCACCGTGGTAGAAATTAAAAGTCGGTTCTTAAATTGGAATGTAGGAATTGTAAGCATGATCGTCTTTCTCTGGTGCTTAACCTAGAATATATATTTTTGTAACCTGACCTCCTAGTCACATGTCATTGTACCCTTGAAGTATATTGAAATTTGTGTGCTTGTTGAAAAATGAAAGAATAGGTACTGTAAATGCGGTGGATTTTCAAAGTATTCTGTAGTGAACCAATTTTCTCAAGCACACTGATGTCTGGCTAATGATATAGATGTTTGACTTATTTAATTATCTTTTCATGTGTTTGATCGTTGGTTTGAGAGTGGTTCGATCTTGAATTTGTTTCTCATCTTGCATGCACGGATTGAGAGCCTTATTGTTAACAGACCAATCTGACCGATTTTGTTGGTTTTTTATTTGAGGAAACCAATTGGTAAGTCCGTAAGTGCGTTTCTTTTCGTTTCTGCTATTAAGGTGGAGAACTAAACTAAAAAAACATTTTATTTATCACCGATTGATGTCTCGGTAGAGGACATTGATTAATTTACCCATAAGCACGACAAGCTATTATAAATTCTCAAACTGATTTAATAAGATTACCAAGGCTATTATAAATTACTGTATATGTATGACAGCTACTTTAAACTTCTCTTTTGAAACTTTTCAAACCGAATAGATAGGATGTAAACTGTATTTACAGAATTTATATGTGATTGTGGCAACCATATATAGTAGTAATGACAGTGATTATAGTTATGAAATTTTTGTGGTAGTCATGAAATTTTTAGGAAGCAGTTTCTTTTTTTAATGCTTCTAAGTTGTGCTTCTATGAATTTGATACTAGGTTCTTTTGACGACTCATCTGCTGTGGTAGAGATCTATAATATATTAAAAAGCAATTTTCTATGCAGATGTGCTTTAGTTCTTTCTGTTTTTTTAACTGTGATGGATATTTATATTTTTGTTGAACTGAATATGTATTGGTTTCTTCCGGTAGAATCAAGTAATTAGTACTTATCATGGTAGAATGAACTAATTTCTTTTTTCATTTCATTTCCACATTGTTTCTTCTTAGCACTCACATGCTATCACATCTGAGAAGAGCCCGAAAACTGTAAGATGATCAGGTGAATTAGTTTGTAGTACCTGCTTTCTATCTCTCTCCTCTGAGTCCTTTCTCTCTGTCTGTCTCTTGTTCGTGGCACACTCTCCTCTCAGTCTTCAATTTTCATAGGTAATTCTTCGATCAATTTTTGGCTTGTTCCTTGTTGTGAGTTTTGACTGTCTCTTGCTCTCTCTGTGTCTATCAATGTTATGTACGGCTGACATAGCAAATTGTCCTACTGTGTTAGTACTTAGTAGTCCCTATTGTTAGTTTCTCTATAAATGTTTTAAACTTTTAATTAGCACTTCTCCTGCATGTTTGTATAGCAGATAGAGGTGAGGTGACTGCTAAAATTGAGGATTAGAGATGCTGTCATGCTGGTGAATTGCAATGACCTGCACGGCTGCACCAAATGATTGAATGAGACGATAGTCAGTAGACCCTGCATTTCTATAGACCAATCTGGCAGTAGTCAACAAGTAAGTAGTGTTGTATTTAAGTTATCTATCTTAGATTTCATTGTTGTTTAAATGAGATAGGGTGATGGATGAGATACTTAATCTGCTACCTAAAGGGAATATTTGATCTAAATCTGCAGTAGTTGAAAACAAACAACAGGTAATTAGTTAGTGTTAGATTGTTAGAGTGTTAGACTGTTAGATTGTTGGTGTTGGGCAAACTTACTGATAATGTGATATAGTGTTAGTGGGTTACCGTGTTAGTGAGTTAGTGTGATTGGACTATTGGAAAAACTGAGAAACATGGCTGGTAGTAATTGGAGTTGGCTTGTTTCTTGTTAGGAAATGGCTGGTAGTACTAGTACATCTTCCGGAGGGTCAAATGCAATGACTGATGCCGATATATTAATATATTTTTACACTTTTACTAAGTTTAGTTATTATATATAATATAAAATATATTAATTAAATCATTTAAATGTGAAAAAAGTAAATTGTCTAGTCCCCGCCTAGGCTGTCCAGGCGCTAGGCTATGGGTCGCCGCTTGCCTAGCGCCTAGCGCCTTTTAGACCATTGTATAGATCGTGAGTATGAATAATAAGCAACAAAAGTTGCACCAATATCTCATAGATCATCACAGAGTTTATGTAACGGAATGAACGATATCGTGCTGATAACGTGTTATAAACCAAGAATGAGATAGAGAGAAAAGAGAAGAACAAAATGTATGAGGAGGAAGAAGTGTCTCTTTCATTCTCATTAGGCTCTCTTATATAAGAGTATGTTTTACATCGTAAGGACATAACTAATGAGTATTTACAAAGACATCCACATATATTATAATATTTACAACATACTCGATGTTTTTGGTAAGAATAAAAATAAAAACCAAGAAAACTTTTTCTCAACAAAAAAAATATAAGAAATCGCTCGAGTTTTTTCCTCTCAAAACAGGTCTCGCGGACACTCTCTCTCTCTCTCAACCATCTTTTGGGTCCTCCCTTGGGTCCGATCGGATATTGCAGCTTGTGCTCTGCGCTAGTCATCGTCAACTAGAATTGCCAAGATGGCTTATGAATTGACTGAGCAAAAAAGTAAGCTCTCTCTTCATTTTTCCTCGAATCAGAAACCAATCTTATAGCTCATAATTAAGCTTGAGTTCACATTGGCAGAGGTTGGGTTGGGTCTTCTTGGGTTTGGCATCTTATTCACGTTTCTGGGTGTCGTGCTTTTCTTCGACAGAGGTTTGCTTGCTCTTGGGAATGTAAGTGCTTACCGTTTTAGTTTCTAGTTTGTAAAATGTTGAGGTTTATGTGTTTTAGTTTGCTTATGTTTTGTGGCGATGAAACAAATATTTTGGTTAAGTGGGGTGGCCCTGTTACTTGGTTGGCGTTCAACAGTTAATGTCTTCACTAGCAGAGCAAACGTAAAGGTATGACAAAATCAGGAACTCAGATTGAAGTCATATTAGAATTGTTCGTTTCCATTCTATATCTTTTTTGTTAATAATTATGTTCTTTTATATACATGCTGTATCTCTTTCGCAAAGAGCTACTTTTGAAAGTAAAAGCAAATGGAATAATAGCACATAATTAAAGATATCAGGGGTACTTTGTGACAAGAACATAAGCTGCCTAAACCATTAAAGATATCAAAGGCACAGCAGCATCAAGAGTACTCAACTTTTCCCAGAGTTACGCAAACATATTTTTGTAGGAAACCCATAAATTTTCCTAACCGTACATTGCTAACAAACTACGAGCATCAAATAAGGAAGAAGTAGGAAGCATGACTTGATGTTCCACAATCACTCGATTTTTTTAGGCTGAAAGTGAAGTAGATAGGCCAGCATTCTTGGCAATAGCTATTCAACATATTAAATCAGTGCTTTGTCTTATTTATTTTTTCTTTTTTTCCGTCTGCCGCATCTTGACAGATTTTCTGTTAGATATCAAAAGATGAAGCTATAATAGTACAAAACTGTATGTGCTGTTTTATTACAACTTGGGGACCTTTAATAGTTTACAAGAATCCACACATGTGGAAGCAAGCTTGACATGTTTCGGCTGTGAGCTTTCTTCAGTTGCATTACCAATGCAAAGCTAAGATTGGAAATAGGATCAGTGTGTTTTAAATATGTTTCGAGAGATATATTCTTTCATATTTTAATATTATGTTGAGGTTTATTTCCAGTATAAGCCACTAATGAGATTCAAAAGCTACCTTAAAGATCTGGATATATAGCTCCATTCTTTGGTATAATGTAATTGCATTCTATAAATATACAACTATGTTAAATTTCTTTATTCATGCAGGGTTCTGCATCTTTTCTGATTGGTCTCTTTTTCCTTTTCGTTCGGTGGCCAATCCTTGGCATATATTGTGGTAAGCGCCTTTAAGATCTTTACTTAGGACTTAGCAATATGCACAGCAATATAAGATGAATGCAGAAAACAGAAAAAACACAGCAGTTTTATAGCGGTTCGGTCTAACTTTGACCTACGTCCACTTAGTGATATCTCCTGAGGGATTCACCAGTACTATTGAAGAAATTAGGTAGTACAAGAACTTGTTGCAGCACCTAAAACTCCCTCCCTGTCTAGTTCTTATCTCTCTATCACCTTTCTGTGTTTTTCCTCTCCTCTGCTCTTTGTTCATCCACAAGCCTCCTATTTATACAACTAGTATTCTTAATGCCTAAGAATACTTAATGCCTAAGAATTCTTAATGCCTAAGAATACTTAATAAATAAGCCACCTGTTTTAACTATTAAATCCTACGGTCTAGATTTCATCAACGAGCCAAAACACAACAATCTCCACCTTGGTGAGTTGATACCAAACAGATTGCTGCTACCTTCAGGATGTCTTGAACCTCTTGAAGTAACCCCGAACAAACCTCTAAGAGCCTTGACCTTGGCAGAATACTTCCTGCCTCATTGCACCTCAAGTGAGGAGGTGCTCCACCACAACTTAGCAAGTTGTAATACTGAGCAAGTTCAAGCAGCGCTTGAACTTCTCTACAGAAACTGGCTTTGTTAGAAAATCAGCTGCATTGTCATCTGTGTGAACCTTCTCCACAATAATAACTCCAGCTTCTACCCAATCTCTGATCCTGTGATAGCGAACATCAATGTGCTTCGTCCTTGCATGAAACACCTGATTCTTTGCCAAATGTATGGCACTTTGACTGTCACACTTCACTACCACACCTTCTTGGTGAACACCCAGCTGACCTGCCAGCCCATTCAACCAAATAGCTTCTTTTGAAGCTTCTGTTAATGCCATCTACTCTGCCTCAGTAGTAGAAAGAGCTGTAACTGCTTGAAGAGTTGCTTTCCAGCTCACTGGTCCTCCACCACAAGTGAAAACATAACCTGTTGTGGACCTTCTTCTATCCAAGTCTCCTGCAAAATCTGAATCCACAAAACCAGCCACACATGCTTCTCCTTGTCTTCTTTCAAACATAATTCCAAGCTGCCTGGTATTCTTCAAGTACCTGAAAATCCACTTTACTGCTTCCCAATGGCGCTTACCCGGATTTGACATGTACTTAGAGACAACGCTCATTGCTTGAGCTAAATCTGGTCTTGTGCAAATCATTGCATACATGAGACAACCTACTGCACTTGCATATGGAACATTCTTCATCATATCAATCTCCTTCTGATTTGATGGCCTTTGCTCTGCACTTAACCGAAAATGTGCAGCTAATGGGATAGAAACAACTTTAGCTTCAGCCATGTTGAAGCGTTCAAGTACCTTCATAATGTACTTCTCTTGTGACAGCCATATTTTGCCTGCGTTCCTGTCCCTCCTTATTTCAATGCCAAGAATCTTTTGTGCAGCTCCAAGATCCTTCATGTCAAATTCAGCTCCCAACTTCTTCTTAAGTTTCTGAATCTGCAACATATCTCTACATGCAATTAGCATGTCATCTACATATAACAGTAGTAGAATTACTTCCCCATCCTCGAATACATGGTAGTAAACGCAGCAATCATATTGACACCTTGTGTAGCCTATTTTCAGCATGTATGTGTCGAAACGCTTATACCACTGCCTTGGCGATTGCTTAAGTCCATATAAAGACTTCTTTAATCGACAAACTAGATTTTCTTTCCCTGTTTCAACAAAACCCTCTGGCTGCGACATATAAATGTCTTCTTCGAGGTCCCCATGAAGAAACGCAGTCTTTACATCCATCTGTTCAATCTCCATATCATACCGGGCTGCCATAGACATCAACAACCTTATTGAAGTGTGTTTGACGACTGGAGAGAAAATCTCGTCATAGTCCACTCCTTTCTGCGAATACCCTTTTGCCACTAAACGTGCTTTGTACTTTATAGCATCATCATCATGTATTCCTTCTTTCTTCCTAAACACCCACTTGCAGCCAACAAGTTTTCTTTCTTTGGGTTTAGGAACTAACTCCCACACGGAATTCTTATGCAAAGATTCCATCTCTTCAGCCATAGCACCAATCCAACCTTCCCTTTCTGCGCTTTCTATAGCTTCTTCATAAGTAGTTGGATCTCCTTGACTTATGGTCAGAGCATGACTCACTTCTTCTTCTGGTTCGAATCCATACCGCTGTATCTTTCTTGGATTCCTCTTTGGTTTGTCAAGTGCTATGACTCTTCTTACTGGCTCAAGTGCTTGTGGGTTGGGAGGATTCTGACCCCTTTGTGGGGACCGCTCCACCTGAGCCCTAACTGGTGACTGTTGCTGCTGCTCTGGTTCCTCAATAGCTACCTGATCATTCCCTTCTTGCTCAATTTGCTCCACCTGAGCTTGAGAATCTTCTACTGATCGTTTAGCTAATGAAATTTCGATTGCTTCTTCTTCATCAACAGTCGTCTTCTCCTTCTTACTATTAGCTTCCTTGTTCAATGGCATAGTCTTCTCATCGAAAACAACATCTCTGCTGATCACCTTTTTCTCATTGACTATATCCCATAATTTATAACCTTTGACTCCTTTCTGAAAGCCGATAAACACGCATTCAAGTGACTTCGGTTCCAGCTTGGTTCTTTCATCCTTGGGAATATGTGCATAAGCACTGCAGCCAAACACTCTTAAGTTAGAATAATCAACAGGTTTTCCAGACCATACCTCCTCTGCACACTTTAAGTTAATAGCCCTTGAAGGTGATCGATTAACCAAATAACATGCATGGTTAAGCGATTCTGCCCAAAACTCTTCAGGCAGCCCTGCATTAAATCTCATGCTTCTTTCTTTGTCCAAGAGAGTTCTGTTCATTCTCTCTGCGACACCGTTTTGTTGCGGAGTCTTCTTAATAGTAAAGTGTCTTGTGATGCCTTCATCCTTGCACAGCTGTAGGAACCGATTATCCCTGTATTCACCTCCATTGTCGCTTCTCAACACTTTGATTTTTTTGCCATTTTGGTTCTCAACTTCAGCCTTCCACTCCTTGAACGTAGGGAAAACCTCATCTTTTGTCTTCATAAAGTACACCCAAACCTTCCTCGAAAAATCATCTATGTAGGAGACAAAATATCTTGCTCCACCCATCGACTTAGTTGATACAGGCCCCCATACATCTGTATGTATATAATCCAATATTCCTTTGGATTTGTTCTCATTGCTGCCAACATTGAATGATACCTTGGTCTGTTTTCCGAGTGTGCAGTACTTGCAAAATTCAAGATTGCAGCTCATTACACCTTCCAGCTGATTCTTCTTGTGTAATTCTTGCAGCCCTCTTTGACTCATGTGTCCCAGCCTTTTGTGCCAAAGCTCAGTCTTGTCTTCTTCTGTACAAACTGCTGCTCCATCTACTACTGTAGAACCCGTAAGTTTATACATGTTATCTAGTTGCAATACACCCTTCATGTAGACCAGCTGACCCTTTCCAACCTTGAGCACTCCGTTGTTACCTTTATGCCACAATCCTTCTCTATCCAACAGACTTAGAGAAATCAGATTTCTGCTCAAGTGTGGAACATGTCCGACCCTTCCCAATGTTCTGACAACTCCATCATACATGGTGATCTTTACTGTGCCGATTCCCATGATTCTGCTTGGCGAATCGTTCCCCATCAAAACTGATCCGGTGTCCCTCTCCTTATATGTGTCGAACCAATCTCTGTGTGCACACATATGGAATGTGCAGGCCATGTCCAAGGTCCAATGTCTAGGCGCGCCGGAGCTGGTTGAGATTGCGAGAAGCTCTCCATCATCGCTATTATCTCCAATAACGACATTGGCTGACTGAGAGTGTTCTCCAAGCATCTGCGCCTTCTTCTCCTTCCATTGTTTGCAATTTCTTTTCCAGTGGTCAGGTGAACCACACACGAAGCAACCATTCTTCTTTTCCTTGCCTTTTCCCTTGGATTTAGACCTGCCTCTTTCTTCAAATCCACCTCTAATCTTAGACCTTCCTCTCTCCTTGCCTTTGACATAAAGTCCTCTTGGTTGAGAGTTATCTTCTTCTCTCTGCATCTTGACATACTGTTCCAGATTTTCACACACTTTGGCAAGTGTGATGGTCTCATTGTTGAATATTATGGTGGTTTTGAAGTGCTTGAATGATGGTGGCAGCGACTGTAATAGCATCATAGCTGTGTCTTCATCATCCATCTTTGATCCAACCTTCTCAAAGTTTATTATACAGTTCTGAAACTTGGATATATGATCATGAAGATCATCTCCTTCCTCCATCTTGAGACTAAAGAGCTGTTCCTTCAAGAGCAACTTGTTGCTAATGGTTTTACCCATATAGGTGCTTTCTAGCTTGTCCCATGCCTCCTTTGCTGTCATCTTCTCTCCGATGTGAAGCAGGACATTATCCGCTAGATGTAGCTCAATGGAGCTCTTTGCTATCTCACACTTCTCCTCCCAATCCTCATCCTTCATGGTTGTAGGCTTTTCTTTTAAGGCTACATGAACTTTCTGCTGGATCAGGATGTTCTTCATCTTCCTCTGCCAAAACGTGAAGTTGTCCTTGCCATTAAATTGCTTGATAGACAGTCTCACGTTTTCAACTCCTTCCTTGCTGTTTGCCATTGCGAAAAACCCTAAACCAGGCTCTGATACCACTTATTGTGGTAAGCGCCTTTAAGATCTTTACTTAGGACTTAGCAATATGCACAACAATATAAGATGAATGCAGAAAACAGAAAAAACACAGCAGTTTTATAGTGGTTCGGTCTAACTTTGACCTACGTCCACTTAGTGATATCTCCTGAGAGATTCACCAGCACTATTGAAGAAATTAGGTAGTACAAGAACTTGTTGCAGCACCTAAACTCCCTCCCTGTCTAGTTCTTATCTCTCTATCACCTTTCTGTGTTTTTCCTCTCCTTTGCTCTTTGTTCATCCACAAGCCTCCTATTTATACAACTAGTATTCTTAATGCCTAAGAATACTTAATGCCTAAGAATACTTAATAAATAAGCCACCTGTTTTAACTATTAAATCCTACAGTCTAGATTTCATCAACGAGCCAAAACACAACAGCATAGTCTTGGAACTATATGGTTGTCTCGTTCTGTTCGGGTGCGTTTCTCATATCAACATCATGCTTCAAGTATATAATATGTTCTAGGGACAATGAATCTTTAGAGACTCAATAGAAATCTTGTGTTAGCATTGGTACAAACACAATTGAAATGTAGAGGTTATGATAAAATGAGAGTTATTAGCAGTAGAGTTGTAAACTTTAGCAGTTGACACATACAAGCTGAAAATTTTGCCTAACCCTTAGACCGTAGAAACTCTCTCTCTCTCTCTCTCTCTCCACACGCACACACATAGATATCCTTGCTCATAAATATTATCCGACTTATAGAATCACAGTTATTCTTCTTCATAAGATTCATTTGATTTGGAGTTTTAAGGAGTGATTATTATGATCTATGTCTGTGGTCCATGTGGGTTACTGGATTAATTTGAATGAATTAGAGTAGACTTATCTTTGGGGTAGGGAAATAACAGTTTTAAATATGAGGAAGCTTTCAATTCGAATGGTCTCACCATTGTGCAGTTTTAGTGTATACTAATAATGTTTCGAGGGGACAGAACCTTGTAGATTTGAAACAACAATATGAATGGAGCATCCTTCTCCTTGACAAAATTAAAAAACTGTTAGGATTGGGAGCCTTTCTCAGGGGAGGGATTTAAATTCATAGCTGAAGCTATAAAAGATCCAATTCGTGGAGTAAGGTGGAGTATGGGAATTGTGTTAGAAAAAATATCGGTTGGAGCAAAATTATAAAAGATCCGGATATTTAGGAGTGAAGGCTTGAATGCTGAAAGATTTCTAGAGAGAAGTCTCTTAGGATCCGAATAGGTAAATAAGTCGGTAGAGAGAATTTCTGGAGGCACGATTAAAATTGGTCTGGTGACTGGTAAGAGGAGAGGAAAGCAACACTAAATTCTCTCAGAGTTCCGGATGGGAGTTTAGGGTTCAGGGTTCAGATCTTTCACTTTCAGTGATTAGGAGTGAGTGAGTGAGTATGGGTTCCAGGAAAATGGGTGGGCTTCAAAGTGATGTGTAGAGGGCCAAGTCAAACTCCTTGAAAGGAAATATCTATGATGCATCATACTTTATTGATTTCCACATACTTGTGTGGAAGTGTAGGATGAGATTTTGACAGAGGCAGTGTTAAAATCCTAGTGTTTGATTAGTCAGATTACCATGTTATTGTAGCTATATGGAACAGGCTCATTTCACCATGGGTTGGAACCTAGGGATAAGAAGCGAACTGAATGTCTTTGAGGTGGAGAAGTTACTTCCCTACTGTATTTTGGCAGGGGTCATTTGGTACCAACTAGACTAGATTCAAGAAGGTGCAAGCTGGAATCTTCTGGGGTTTTCTTGTCGCTGCCGCCCTCAAATTCTATTGAAATTGCTGACAGTTAGACATCCTTAAACTTTGAGAATGCAGACAAATAACCTGGGGTTTCTCTTACTTGCTGACAGCTGGAATCTTCTGGGGTTTCTCTTACTTGAATTCAGACGTTGCTCTCAGTGCTTTGAACTTGAATAACCTGTGGTTGTAGTTTCAATTTTAGCAATGATGTTCTTATAGTTGCTAGGCAGGGCTGTTCCCTGGGCATGTACAGTACATCTGATGTGTGTATCCCTGTGTCACCTTGCACCTTGTGTGTTTGTGTGCCATGCATGATGAGATGCTCAGATTCCTCTTGAGGGATGTGTCTGCACATAGAAGCCCTCGAGCCTTCTTTGTACCGCCTTCCTCATACAAGTTGACCCAGTTTTAGTTAATACTAGAATATGTGCCCGCGTCTGGTGTATGTGCGGTTGATTAGGTCAATGATCACGGAGTGAGATATTGATGAAGGAAGACTGAAAAGTAGGGGGAATTGATATAGAAATTGATATTAAGCCCGTCACTATTTATGTGAACAGACTCTCCCGCCTCGCTTCACGCTGCTCGCATCACCCCGCCTCACTTGCCTCGTATCGCTTCGCCCCGCCTCACCCCGCGGACTAACTCGTCTCGCATCACCCCATAGGCTCCTCGCCTCGCCCCTACTAACTCACCTCGCGTTACTCGCCTCACACAGCTCATACCACGCGTCTCACTCGCCTCGCCCCGCTTCAGGCGCTTCGCCTCGCCCCTACTAACTCGCCTCGCGTCACTAACCTCCCACGTCTCGCGCCACGCGTCTCACTCGCCTCGCCCGACTCGGCTCACCTCGCCCCGCTTCACGCGCTTCGCCTCACCCCTACTAACCCGCCTCGCGTCACTCGCCTCACACCACGCGTCTAACTCGACTCGCCCGCCTCTTCACATGCCTCGCCTCACCCCACCTCGCTCGTGTCGCCCCGCTTCACTCGCTTCGCCTCACCTCCCTCTTCTTGTCTCACCCACCTCACGCGCCTCACCCCGCAGCCTCCTCGTCTCGCCTGGCTCGACGCGCCTCGCGCTTTTTTGTCTCTTTGCTGATGAACAGTGTAGGAACAGTACAAGCAGGTCACTCGGAAATAGTATATTGTAAATGTATGCATATTTGTTCTGGGGCCATTAGTGGTGAATTTTGGTGGTTTTGGTACATTTGGATTTGGTGCATCCAATCGGAAACTCTTCTCAGGTGTTTTCTAAGTGTAGTGCTAGCTGCTGCCAGCAATCTTGTGCTGCTTGTACTCGTTTATGCATTTTTGAAGGAGAGGAATGCTCAAAATATGTGAAATCCTTATCTTCGGAAGATCATAATGGCTACGATAACGTTGTCTGTCTTCTTTGGAAATTGGTCGTTGCTCAAGAATGGAAATCATTCAGTTGTGGCATCTCTAATGTGTATCTCCTTGGTAGTACCTGAGAAAAAGTAGAGTAAAAAAAAAAAAATTGAGAACTAGAGTAAAAAAAACTTAGGAAAAAGCCTATTTGTACGAAAATACCAAAAACAAACCTTATTTCAATAATAAAAAAAAAGATTAAATTCAGTGTGCTACCTAAACTTTAGATCACTCATCAGTTGTGTCCATATTCTTTTTTTCTCATCACGTGTACCCTTGTACCCTCGAAATCAATCACGATTGAACAAAATTTCAAAATTTCTCCAAACATGGTGTAAACATCTGACGTGGAGGAGACAAAGAGGGCCCACCGTTCAGTAATTAACCCACATGGAGGGTAAAAACGTCTTTTTGAATCTTTTTTTAATTTCACTTTTTTTTTCTTTTTCTTCTCCTTCTCACTTTTTTCTCTCTTCATCATAATGTCCCTCTCGTTTTCTTTCTCACCACTCTCATCTTCTCTCCAACCCAAATTCAAAGTAAACCATGGCAACCACTCTCTCTACTCGCACACTGAACACTCCTTCGTACCCCGCAATCACCTTTTTCTTCCCATCTCACACGCCCAAACCCACTCTTCAATTCCCCTTCAACCCTAAAAAAAACTAACCCCTCCCGCCTCGCCCTCACTGCCATCACCGCCAAGAGAAGACCCCATTTCCATATGTACTTCGGTATCGCTTGGGCCAGCGGCAGTTCGGCTTGAACTGACGCATCAAATTTGGATCAGGTCCCCATCTCGGATCTCGAATCTCAATCGTTATCTTCATTATCAGATGAGCTCGTGGTGCTGTAGTGAGTATTGGTCGAAGCTGGTTGAAGAAATCGTACTCTTCGAATGAGATTAGGAGTGGTTTTTGGGGGAGGCAATTAAAATTTTGAGATTTTGCAGAAGGGTTAGATTTTGGATTTGGTGGTGACGGGAAGAGAGGGGGGTGGTTCTGGGTAGAGTTTATGGTGGGTGTAATTTGATTTGGTGGTGGCGGGATTGTGAGATTTTGGTGATGCTTTGGTGGTGGGTGCGGTTGAGTTTGGTGAAAGAAGGTGTATGAGCCTTTAGGGAAGGTTAAGGTTGAAATTCTATGGTTAGATTTTGCAGAAGGGGAAATGAAGAAAATTGATGAGGAAAGTTGCAGAGAGGGGAGAAGGAATTAAAAGAAATTAAGAAATTAAGAATTAAAGATAAATTTAAAAAAAAGAAAAAAGAAAATGACTTAAAAGTTGTTTTTGCCTTTCATATGGGGTTAATTACTAAACGGTATGCTATTTTTGTCTCCTCCACGTCAGATGCTTAATTCAGGAAAAATTTTGAAATTTTGTTCAATCGTGATTGATTTCAAGAGTACAAGGGTACACGATGAGAAAAAAAAAATAGGAACACAACTGATAAGTAACCTAAAATTCAGGTAGCACACTGAATTTAATGCAAAAAAAATTCACAAGCCCATTCTATCTGAGTTTCTCTCTGCTCTCTCCTCTCTCTCTCTCTAACCTAGCTCCTCCTCCCCTCCCCTTCCGATCATGAGCACCACCGCCACCGCTCTGCACTCGCCGTCTCTCATGGCCGCCCTCCTCCTCACCTCGATTTTCCTCTCTCTCTCTCTCTATGTGCGGCCAAGTCAGCCAGGGATTCTCCGCCGTGCCACTCCTACGTGGCGCCGCCGTTGAAAAACCTCTCCAACTCGCCGGCATCTAAGTGCTGCGACTCGTTCTCGTCGGCGGAGGAGTCCGGCAGCGCCGTTTGCCTCTGCTACCTAGCTCATCTTCTGTCTTCGTTAAGACTGGGCAGGAGTGCGTCAGGGATGGGCTGGGTTCGTGCCGAGATCATGATGGTGCTGCCGGGCCGCGCTCGAGGCTAGGGCTCGGCAGGAGTTCGATCCGGGCTGGATAGTGACTGGGGAAGGGCGCTGCTTGCCGGCGCTTGTTCTGCAGAGTGAGGTGCGCCGGGGTCGGTGTGCTCACCGTCGGGGAAGGTGGGTGCCGAGAGAAGAAATATGGGTGTCCAGTTTAAGTCAGTTAGAGTTTTTTTTATATTTTTTATCCTTACATTTGAATATTAAGGTCGGTAAGTGATTACTGAGGATTGATAAATGATTATTGGGGTCAGTAAATTATTATTTGAGGTTTGTAACCTGATTATTGGGTGTCAGTAAGTGATTATTAGGTGTCAGTAACTAAAAACTAAGTGATTATTGTATGTCAGTAACTAAAATTTAAAGGTTATTGGTGTCAGTAATTAAAAAATAAAGGTTATTGGGGTCAATAACTTGATTATTAGAGTCAATAATTTGATTATTTTTTTGTAAATCTTCTTTTCTATTACATTAAACTGAAATAAGTTGATTATTGGGGTCAGTAACTGATTATTAATGGTCAGTAACTGATTATTGAGGGTCAGTAACTAAATTATTATGGTCAGTAATTGATTATTAGGGGTCAATAACCAAGTTATTGGGGGTCAGTAACCGAGTTACTGGTGACCGAAATCCGACGACAGGAGAAAATTTGAGTTACTAAGGGTCAATAACTGGCGACTGAAGAAATTCTGGCAACTGGTAACCGATGACCGGAGTCCCGCGACCGGAGTCCGGTGAGGTTCCGGCAAATTCTTCTTACTCTTTCATTTTTTCTCTCCTTATACATGTTGAGGTGGTGAAGGTAAAATTGTCTTAAAAATATTTTTTTAAAATTATTTTATTATGACTTTAATATAGATTTGTGTATTTAGGCACAAATAAAAACATCTTATATCAGAATGAGCTCATGTATATTAAATTTATTGAAATAGGCAACAAGGGGTTTAAATTAGTACTAAATGAATATTTTACCAAAAAACTTTGGGATGTGTAATTGTGTAGTAATTGGTGTCTAGTAAAAATTTCTCACCTAATAATTACACAAAACTAATGAATAAAATTCTGATTATAAGAAGAAAAAAGAAACAAAATGTTAGTACACAAAAAGGAAATTATAATTCCGATAAAAAAATTTTAAAAAAAATTGTAATGGGACTTTCCTTCCTCTGTTGATCTTATGCTCGGCTTACCCCTGGAATCTATGGCGATCTTGCCTTAAGGTGGCATTGAATACAAGGGAAAGCATAGACATGGGTAGAGAGGCAATGTTGGTCTCAAAGCTCAAGACTCTGAGATGGTCCGCCATGGTTTTGGGCACTGCCAATTCCCTGGTATTCGTTGTTGGTAGCTACTTTCTTGTCTTGGCTTTCCCTTCTTGTGATTGTGGCCTCCTCGTAATGCTTGTGGCCATTTCTATCTTGGCTGCTCTCCGAATTGGCACCATGGTACAGACTGGTTTTGCCCAAGAAGCCACTGCCAAGACCATTCTTGAGAAACCTCCTGCTGATAGCTCTGATATTGGAGAAGATGCTTCTCACCCCGAAACAAGGGTATGCTTTCTCAGACAATGTCGCTCTTGTTTTTGAAATGTAGCATGTTTTTATGTGATTAAATCTTACATTTCCACAGTAGCTGACAATGATGAAACTAGTTGTAGTTGTATTTCCGATACCTGTTTAGTTGATCTTATGCAAATGATTAGGCCCTTGTTGAGTCATTGGAAAACACACTCTGGAGATATTGAACAAGGAAGATGCTTACAATGTCACTAGTTTTCTGTTTTCTCGCAGAGAACTTTCACCTTATCAAGGCTAGCTTGTTTTATTAAATTGGGGATGGATTAAGTCCGTTTAAGATTCGTAGAAAACTGTTCCTGACGTTAGTTAGGAACAATGTTAATAAAATAATAAACCTTATACATTTTCTTTTTCTCTGGCTTTGGTCTAAGATGTTAACTAGTTGGCATTACTATGTCTGGTTTTAAATTTGTAACTTTTAAAACTTCTCCAACAATTTGCTTCTGCTCACTGGACTTCCTGGAAAATGGTATGCATGCAAGTTCATTTCACGTTAGTGCCTTAATTTTGTGTGTGTTTCTCTGTAGATTAATGGAAATGAATCTAGTCATTTTGGTAATGAAGCATGGACCCCTGTTGTTTCACTGGTAATTTAATAACAGCTCAAGCCACTGCCTAGGTTAGAGACACCAACGGGGGTGAGAAACAGTTGAGCAGTGATGGGACTAAGAAAGAAGTCCAATAGAAAGCCGAAACTAAACTGATCTAAGTGAAAGCATTAAAGACAGAAAGAGGGAGCTTGTTGATCCAAAGCTGCGGAGGGTTGTATGTGTGGCCTAGAGAGGTAATGGCATCCGTAAAAAATTAGCTTCATGAAAGACTTGCCGAAAAAAAGAATTCTTTAAACTTTGAAGACATATCTGTGATGTCATTGATGAGGGACATTTGATCATAGATATGTGCAATGTTATCAAAAACCTTTTTGAGAGTTATACTGCTGAAAGTGTTATGTTCTGAAAGAACTGAAATCTTGCAATAGGTTGAAGACCTCAGTAGGCCGAATGTAATGGTGGAATAAGTGAAAAAAGAATGCCCACTTAATTTGTATCATACTAGCAGAACATTTCAAAAATGGAAGATGGGCATGTGATAAAACAGCCCTGAAAGTACCCTCTTTCTATGTGGCTGATTTAGCATTAAGGCTGCTAGTTGATGATCTCAGATGTTGAGATATAGCAAGAACTCGTCATGTATTCTTCAGAAGCTTTTATGTTGATTTTCGTATTGTCATAGTGTCCTGATCTGTTATACGTCTTGCATGTAAGAAGGAATAGGGTGAACGCGTAGTTGATGAGTGATTGCATTATATTTCTTGCCCATATTTTGTGGCACAATGCTTGTATTTCAGAGAGAAATTATTTTATGATTGAACAGGTGAGGCACAAGAAATGGCTTTGGCAACTGTACTGCAATTTATCGGTGCATTTTACCTGCTGTTCCATATGGTCGACTCCCAAAACAAAATATCAAGTTATTGTCTTTAGGGTAAGGCACTGTGTGTTTTTATTTATTTATCACTGTATTGGACTTTTCTATCTACTTGTTTTTGTTTAACGACAAAGATCTTAATTCTAAGACTATACCAACCTTATAAATATAATTTGTTGGTAACATACAAATGTGCCTTTTTTTTATCCAAACAATATCATCTTGATGGATTTTAAATTGGAGGAGGTGAAGAAAAAAGAAGAAGCAGGTCTTGTATTGAAAGTTGACATAGAAAGGGTAACCCCTCCGCCTGCCCCTTACTATTAAAACAATGACCAGCCGTACCTGGTTGCGATCGGATGTAGGAGAGAAGTTCGTTTAGGAGCCACCACATACGTTTACTCTTGAATTGATTCCTGAGATTCTTTCTTTCAGAACGCCCTTGGCGCCTTTCTTTCCTAACCTCCCAATCCCCTTTAGTATTCAAATAAAAATGGTTTCATCATTCAGGGAAAGGTAGTTTTGGGGTATCACCACAGCTAAGGTAGAGATAACCGCTGACTACTATATTATTCACTTTGATGCGCCAGGGAGAGCCATTTGACAGAAGGTTTTAGTGTGGAAAGAGAAAATTTGGAATATCTGATCTTTAAGTTCTAAGGGGAATCAATCTTCTCAGGGTAATTTAATTCCAATATATTGTGTTGTGTCTGAATTTCATTTTATTTTCGTTAAGTTTTCAATAGCTAGGATTAACATTCATGTTAGACGAGTAGGGTAGTTGGCTAAAATCTGGGAGGTGGAGTTGGCAGATGGTTTGGGCTGCCTTTAGCAGGAAATCCTGGAGTTGCTGGGATCCGGCAGTGGACAAAGTGTGGAGGAGGCTATGAATCAATCATCTGTTCTCATTTTGAAGAGGGAGAAGAAAGAGAGATGAAAGACTACTTATGGGAGGAGATGGGCTAAGGGAAAAAAATGAACTCATACAATGAATTGGGAATGCTGGTCAAGAAAGAGGTGGGAATGCAATATCTTGTGGAAGCAACAACTACTGATCTTTTTTCTGATCACGGTGTGTATGGCTGCACTGCTACAATGTCTTACTGGATCCGATGTATTAAAAGGGAGATCCTTTTATGCAACCCAAGATGATGCATGGAAAGCTCATTACAGGGAGGTATTTGATAATGGTATTCGCGAGGCCTTGTGCTGTATGGGACGAGTCAAATACTTGTAGGTCTTACAATTTGATCAACACAGGACATATACAGACACTAACACAACATTATTGTTTGTCTCTACAACTCAATTTATGCCATTTTATTTATATTTATTGTCTTATCTTATTTACACAGGACTGTATTGGAAGAAGATGAGGTTTTCTCAGTAGCTCGACTATTGGGTGACCTTGTTGCCTATCGTGCAGCAGGCAAAGGACATCTGGAACTTATGGCAGGTTCATTTTGAACTTGTGGAGCTTCATTTTGCAAAATGTTTGCACTTCATACATTTTCTGATTGGTCCTTCATTTACTTTCTGCCATGTATCCACAGTTGATTCATGCTAAAGTTATTCTGTCCCAGTTAAAGCTCTTATTTCTTGTTTTACAAAAGTGAGACTACATAACTGACATACTGTATCTTGTCCAGGTCTCGCACTATTGCGGAACCAGAGCCAGTCACCAAAGTCATGTGACGAGTGCATGGAGATACCTGAAGAAAAGATCAGGGAGGCTGCAGATCTTCATAAGTATGCAGAAGCTGCGTACACGGTACTGTGATAAAGTACTTTATGTAAGCCTCTTTCTTTTCTGCACAATATTATTTCGGTTTTTTATATTTGAGCGCTGTATGATGCAGGGTCCATTACTTGATTTTGGAAGAAATCCTTTCTTATTTCCTTGTGCATGGCTTTATAGGAAAGGGATTTTGACCCCATGGACTCGTAACAGGTCGTTTCATCAGGTATCTTACTCGTGCACATGTGTAATGCTTACTGCGTTTTTTTTTACTTATATTATTTTTGCCTATAATTATTATTTCTATTATTATTAATACCCTATTATTATTATTTTATTTTATTTATTTTTACCATTGTAAACTCTTGATAATCATTAATTCTTAAAGATAGTGTTCTTGCCATCTTTTAGGTTACCCAAACTTGATGGTGATAATTGGTTGCGAGGTCATGCAGCAGCGTTTCTAAAATATGTAAGGTTATCCCCAGCAGTACTTGGACAAGGGCGTGTTAACCAGGTGAGTTAATCACTGATCGTTTTTAAAATTCATTCGGATCAAACATTCATTTATTATTATTGTTTTCCTTTACTGGGATCAATACATAAATGTTTCACTAGAATCCAGACCTAGAGACTTTGGTTATTTCTTTGTAGAGTAATATTGGTTGATAAGAGTTTGATCTCTGTGTTGGAGATGTTAATGTTAGAGCATTCAACCCAAAAATGTTTCACGAGAGCTGAGATGTGGAGAGGCCCAGGATATTTATTGTGATACAATGCCTTTTATATTCACCAGAAGACTTCTGTTTAAAATAGAAATATTCTCAACAATACTACTAATGAGTGATCGGATAGAGTCACACAGATATATTGGACAGCATGGAGCATGGGAGTCCCAAGTGGTGTTATCTTGTAATTCTCTTAGGTTCAGAAGAGCTTGTTTGTTGGTGTTCTCTAAAAGTGAAATTCTTGTCAACTATTGTCTTTCACTGTCCTTTACTAATTTCTGTTTTTTGTAAAACTTTATTACAGGGCAAGTGTAAAGCTGCATACTTTGTTATAGTGCTGAATCATCTAAGATCCGTGGTGATTGCTGTTCGGGGAACTGAGACCCCAGAAGATCTAATCACGGACAGCTTATGTCGGGAATGTCGTCTTTCGGCAGAAGACTTGGATGGATTGATAAAGTCTCTCTCTCACAAACACACAAAGCCTATTTTCATCCATTAATTTCAATAACATCTTCCTAGCTTTGTTTTCATCCATTTGTACCACTTGCACTTTTTTGGTGCTTTATTCCCACACAAGGAGCACTCTAATTATTTACTAGTCATAGTTTTGTTTGCAGTAGCAGTCTTCTTCATAGCGATGTAAAAGAGAGCCTGATAGCTTACCCTCACCATGCACACCCTGGTATAGTTGAGGCTGCAAGAGATCTCTTCATGGAAATCGAAGGTGAATATACTTTTTGCTGTCTTTCACCTTGAAACTCACTTCCCCTTAAGACTCTTACGTAGGACTGGCTCTCAAATGAGAACAGTGTGGTTTATAAAAATTGGAACAACTCACTTTAAAAAAAAATAACATTTCATTACCATAACTCGATTGAAGCCACTGGAAAAGTAAGATTGACATGCTACTTAAGTTGTTGTATGTTGACATGTTTTGATTTAATAGGTGACAAAGGTAATTTACCCACAAAAGATACATGTATTTTGTACGTTAGATTTGGCAATAATATTATGCCACTTGCTGTGGGGGTAAAATGGTAGTAACTGACTTCAACAAATCTCTTATATGTTAAGTTGGGTTCAGAAATGTAAAAGGTTAATTGCTCTGAAAATCTGGCTTTGTACTTTTATTGGTTGTCTCATTGTTCTGTTCTGTTTTGTGGCTGTCTTTAAATGTTTAACTAAAACAGTTTCAGTTATGAGTTGCATCTCTTTCTCTTAAATCAGGTGAATTAAGGCTTTAACTCTGCTTTGTGATGGAGGTTGACGAGAGGGAGAAGAGATTGACCGATTTTTATATTTTCACATGAAATGATTTGGATTAGGTTTTGGTTTCAATATATTAGAGATGGAAGAGAAGAAATAATTAGAGTGAGAGATACAAAACATGTTCCAGAGAGGGACAATAAGATGCGTTCTAGCAAGAAAAATATGAGTTTTGTATATATGTCGAAATCTCATCCCTTGGTAGATATCAAGGAACTTCTGAATGTATATGGGAGTTTCTGATGTCCAGATAGAAATTATGCCATATAGGATTCCTTGCGGTCTTTTTAAAGTCTATATTTCTGTTGTTAAGGGTTGATGCAGATACTATTCTTCTCACAAATGTTCTCCAAGCTGCTAATATGTTTTTAGACTATTACGTCTTGTGGTTTTATGAATTATTGATTCTGTTAGGACTTCACGACTCTTCAAATTCTATTTTTCAAATATAGTTATGCTTTACTCGTGTGATATTTCCTTACCAAACGTTTTCATTTTCTTAATATACGCTTTATCAGTCTCAGTTGTGGCACTTTGTAATGTTGATGTTATTGTAGGCTCTGACTCAAGTGGCATCCTTTCTTCTTTGTTGGGAGTTGGATGCGAGTGTGAGGGATATGGCATTCGCTTGGTGGGGCATTCCCTAGGAGGTGCGATTGCCGCATTGCTAGGAATCAGAGTATGGAATTTCTCACCTAAAAATAATGTTATTTTGCTAATTTGTTTGTTTGGCACACGTTTCTAGTTCATGACTGAATGATTATTAGTTTCGGTGTTCGTATGCAGTCATGCTTGTGTTGAACATTTAACAAAACATGCAAATCAGTGTTTAAATCTAATGGTATCGGTAATGTTTTGTGCACATTTCTCAGTTCTGTGAAAAAAGAATACATATATTATTTCTAGTCCTATATTATTTTTAGTCTCTAGCACAGTATCTCAACTTGGCTTTTGGGAAAGCAAAGATACATCAATACTTGGGTTCTCACCAAAAATAAATTAAAGCGAATAAATTGTAAGCTTCTAGACCATCGTACAATATATTTGGTAGATTACCGGCACCACTTGGCATTTGAATGTCAATAATTTTATTGAAATTTCTACTCTTCAAATCATCACAAGAATGATTGCATAGAACCTGGGGTGCAGACATACTTATTGAAGAAGTAACATAGATTTTTTTCAAATATCCTGTTTTATTCAACTTGATGGAAGCCCATATAATGCAGAACGATACTGTAATTAGAGAATCTGCAACAGTTATTTTTCTATCACCTGTTTCTTTGTCACTTCTCTCCCTTTTCATATAGATGAGAATCCTTTTCTGTATTTTTAATCTCAAAATGTTTGTGTAGTTATGTCACCGATACCCAAATTTGCATGTCTATACATATGGCACTCTTCCATGTGTGGACTCGGTTGTAGCAAATGCATGTTCTGAATTTATTACCAGGTATATATGATTTTCACTCATACCACTGATATTAATATATGTAAAGAGCCTAGCCTTTTTTCTATATATGTTATTGTTTTTCATGTACATCATTACTGTTGACGTTTCTGCAGCATTGTGTACAACAATGAGTTTTAGCACGCCTGTCAGTTGGATCTATAATGCGGCTTTGAGGTGCTGCAGTTACAGCAATGTCACAAGATTCAGAAGCCGATTCGGCTACAATATTAAGGCTCGCACGTCATTTTCCTAATATAACCAAACATCAGCAAGATAGGACTGAGGTAAGGGATCCAGCTTTAGATGCCAATTCTGAGGAAATCACTACCGGAAAGATTAGCCACGAAATCTGTAGACCTCAGTTTGATACAGAAGGTAGATAAACAATTTTAGCATCTCTATGTTTAACCAAATGTTTTTTTTTTTTTTTAAGAACCTATATCAATTTTGTATCATATACTCATGTCTGAGTGGTGAGTTACTTCACAATTGCAGCAAGCGAGGAAGAGGATCAGGGTTTCATTGTGTGCCAGGATGCTCACACAGGTGAAAGAGATTACGGAACTGATGATGATCAATTTACTAACCCTTTCACCAGTGATGCAATTTCAAATCGTGATCCTGTGTCTGAGTTTATGAGAAGTATCGGCAGATCTGATAGTATGTCACCCTCTGATCCACCTGAGTTGTATCTGCCAGGACTTGTGATTCATACCGCAGCGTAGTAACTTTGATATGCGTATTTGGAAAAGATGGGGAGTCCCAGAGAAGACACAATGTCACAAAGCTTATATTGCAGACAGAGAAAGCTTCAAAGATATGATTGTGTCACCATCAATGTCCCAAGTTCGAAATACCCAGGTTCTTCCTAGTGAACCTCCAATGGTGTGATTTTTGTGCACTGTTATCACATATGGGCATCAAATGTGAAAGCTTGAGACACGTTCCCTCAGCCGTTGGGAGTTCAGTTCTTTGGTGGAAATAATATGGCTATATCCTGAACACTGTCGTCGCAGCTGCATGTGCCGTCACAAATTGTCCATGTGAACTGGGAAATCCCAAATGCAGCCTTTCATAGCTGCTAGATGAGGGCAAATGGCAGTTGAGAAGTGTATAGAAATATTCATCAAATATTCTTTAGGTCGGCTTCTTCAACAAAATCTCATGACCTCTCTTGTGTTTGACAGTTTTGTTAGAAGCCTGAATGCTCGTAGCAAGGGTACTAGGATAGTAGAAAGTGATATAAAATCATGTATTACAGATTGAGCTTGTTCATACATTGATCTGCTTGTAGTCCTTAGATTTAATTTGGGGGCTTTCAATTTTGAATAATGTCACTTTAGCTCGCGAGTATGACTGTATATGGCGTAAAGTAGAGCTTTCAACATGATCCGGTGATACAACTTGAAAATTAAAGTATGGGTTAGGCGGGTTATCACAAAAACAAATTGGATTTTTTTAATTTTTTGAATTAAATTGAATTACTCGTTCAACAAATCAACAATAGACTACATCAAGCAGACAAGGAGTATGTAATGACCTCACTAAACCCACCACAAATTGGTAAGAAGAGTACCACTCTCTATTTCGACAAAAAGAAAGACTACAACTTGACTCTTTAGCTAGGACCGAATGCAACCAATCTGGTACCATTTGCGACCTAAAGATAGGCTAGGAAAGGCAGATTGAATTTGAGTGCAGCTTTAGCTACTTTATGCGTAGCTTTATTACATTCTACTCTCTTGGAGCATAACCCAAGTTCAACTCTGGAACTGACTAACAAGAAAGTGCCTCATCAACTATAGCTCTATTAGGACTTAAATCTTCTTGGCTGGCGTTCAAAGTTCCAGAAACGTTTTGTGCATATATCCCTTGGATTTGTGTTTAAATTTGTAACACGATTATTAAAAGAGTTGAGTTTAGACTTAACTTGATATAATACGTAATACATTAACAAGCAATGAACCTGATGCAATATTTCTTCCTCCATCGAGAATGTGGGCTGCCATCTTCATAGCAAGGCCATCAACTTGCCTTACATTAAG
This sequence comes from Fragaria x ananassa, assembly GCA_034370585.1. Taxonomy (NCBI): domain Eukaryota; kingdom Viridiplantae; phylum Streptophyta; class Magnoliopsida; order Rosales; family Rosaceae; genus Fragaria; species Fragaria x ananassa. Next base: position 9,127,678 of record CP139760.1, read on the forward strand.
GCCAATACCAGCGCCCTTCACCATTACAAACTGATCGAGTTACAATTAACTAATTTTGAAACCAAGACCACAATGGCAGCCTGTGCATGAACTAGTTGGTTTATCTAGGAAACAACGAGGAACGTACTTTAAGAAAGGAAACAAATTGTTAGACAAACACTGAAATGAATTCTACTTCCTCTTAGTGTTGGACCAAGCATTTATCCACCAAAGCTAACTGAGCACAAGAATTCCCGTTTCTTGTTTTTGAACATGGAAGAATTCCAAGTTCAAACATAAGGAATTCCATCTTCAACAGAAGAAAAAACGATAAGAGGGTACTTTATAAGATACTTCAACAAATTTAGGCCAAGGTGGCTCTTGGTTTCTTTAATCTACTGCGTTCAAAAATCTAATAGCCTAAAATGATCATGACAACACTGAAGCCTTTAAGTTAACTGTACTACCTTGATACCTTGATTTATAAAGACATGCCTTTCTCTGTTTACTTTTTATTCATTATTGTGGATAAGAATTAATATAAATGAATTAGTAATTACTATCATGATGTAGTAGAGTTACACGTACTGAGACTATTACTATTTTTGGATTGTCACTGTTACATTATTGATAAATCAGTTCCAATAAAAAGAAGAAGGAAAACTTGCATATGTTGTACGTGTTTTGTAGTCATTCTTTGTTTTGATTTCTTTAACACTGTCAATTTAGTAGAGAAAGTTCAACTTTTTGAAAGATTGCGGCTTCATATGTATTCTCATTACAGTTTTCTTCATTTGTTGTAAGTAAATTAAACCCAATGCATGTCATGCCTGAACTAACCAGGTGATTGTATATGTTTATACCTTAGTTTTCAAGTCGTAGATGACTTTGTGTGCAAGTTCGATCATTGACGAGAATATATATATTAGCTCTCTACTACATAAATGTCAAATGTTTGATCACAAACTTTAGTACTGCTAACTTTAGTCTTTTCCTTGCTTCCAAAGTTTCAATTGTAAGTTGGACTAGCCTTTGCTAGTTTCATTGTTTTCATGCAATCCACGATCGTAAGTGCATGAAATCCACAGTCGTAAGTATTAGACTGGACAGCAAGTATAATTATGCACTCATGCATGACATACCTTGATTGTATATATATATATATATGGCTGGGTCAAAAAATTTACTTTTGTCAGTTCGATCTATTCCTACTTTGATTTTCTTTTTCTTCTTCTTCTTTCTCAATAGACCTAAATCTCATTCCGGCATTCGACCATATGAATTGATTAAGATCGAGTTAAGATGGAAGCTAGCTAGGTTGCCATGTCTTTGGTTTTTCATCAACGAATAGGTTTCCGAGCAGTAATCGTTGAACCAATGTCTGCATAGAGGTAAACTTTGCGGCAGATGTAAATAAATAAAGTTCACAACTACTAACACCCTAACTGTCGTGTGTGGCAGGATGGTTACGTACCCGGTACTAGAGCTTTGTTATTCGATAATGTAAACTCTGGTTATCTGACATGTTTTTTACTTTTTTGTTATAATTTAGTTTTTCTATTATTAAAAAAATAAAATAAAAATTGTTGAACTCATGTATATATGTTGTTGCAGTAGGGTACGTTACATTAGGACCTCGCCGACCATTGTGCCGCACAAATTAAGATCAGATCCTTGCAATTGCCTGAACGTGCATCTGTCTTTTGCTTTCGTTGATAAAAGATTGGTGGATGAAGGGTAGAGTTGAAAGACGTCGTAGTATGGCTTAAAAGTTAGGGAACGGCTGTTGTGCACGCAGTACTCCGAGTACTGTAGCTGTCGTTTGACTTTGTCAAGCGGTGAAAATACTTTTTATAAGAAGCACGCGCCAAGCGCGCGTCTCGCCTGGGGACTCGCGGAGAGAGAATCGTTCGCGGAGGGAGAATCGTTCGCGGAAGGAGAATTACCGAGAGTCATGCACAACACGCGTCAAAACTTCTACACCCGCTGCTTGACACGTGGTCCAGACAGTCGTAGTACTCAAGGTACTGCACCTAAAAGTTAACTGAAAAGTATGATCGTACTTGAATCTTAATGGGGTATGGCTATTTGTAAGAACTAAACCGACGTACCGTTAAAAGATATTAATCATAGCAAATAGGAAAAGATAACCAAGTGTGTCTTTTTGGGGCACAATATATGGAATCACTGCAGTGCCAAAATATGCTAAGCTTCAACGGGATCCTAGTAGGGGTTTGCGTCATCGATCATAAACCCCGGCCCCTTCCATATATATAATTAATTAATAAGACGAGTGTGAGTGTACTTAATTACTGGGTCGACGACTACTAATAGCTGGCCGCGTTGACTATATATACTAGCTAGCTTGTGGCCATGCACTGCATCAGAGGAACCATCACCGTATAAACCAGTAGTGTCGGGTCGGGTCGGCTTAGTTTTCAAGTATGCACTTAAACCAGTTACTGCATGATGCAAACTGATCATGTTGTACGTAAGTTATATCGGAGCATGCAGCTAGCAGACCATGATAGTCAGTGGCGGAGGGAGAAAATTTTTCATGTGGGGGCAAAACATCATAGGTTCTCTAACTTTAGGTTAAGAAAGTAAAATCATCGGGCTGCAAAGGCTGGGATATTTTCTTCAGGTACAAAACAGTAGAGTTTCATCATTTTTTTAGCTGGTGAGAGAGAATTGTATGTTCTTGTGGGGCACAAATACATTATGTGGGCACTTGTTGATATTCTACTGAGAGCACGGGCCCCCACTCGTCCTCAGCTGGCTCCGCCAGTGGTTAAGAGCATGATCATAATGGTTGAGATCGAGGGTTTGGCTTCAGTAAGTACTAAACATGCGAACATAATCAGAGGCCTCCAAGATTTTGGCCAACTTCTTCTAGTAATAATAATTTCATCGATCATTTCTCTTGATATGAAACACTAGCTAGCTAGCTAGGGTTCAAATCTCTTTTCTCTGGAAATCAAATTTCTCTGCCAAAAATAATACAAAAGTGACGCTAGTTGGAAAACAAAAGATGACACCAGTTTGACTACTGTCACTCATGTATTTAGGTTTTCCGACCATGAAGCAAAATGAAAATGAAAAACCTAACCTAACCTCTGAGGTTTCAAAGTTTGAAGATCGGAAGTCAACATCACCGCACACACAAAAAAGGTCTTTTTCTTGTAGTTGAGAGGGAAATCAGAGGGTATAAACGTCTCCAACCGACCACTCACATTAAACCCTTTCAAGTGTATCTCCCTTCCCCCCGGTCAAATACTCGCCAAACATGCTTTTACTTTTCTCCCTGCTGACTCGCTTCTCTCCCATGACAGAAATGCGCGACTAAAATCCCACGCGCCCTCTCTTCTTAAATACCTCTTTGCTCTCATCTGCATGCTCTCACAACTCAAACTGCTGCCACATCTTCAACTTCGATCTCCATCCATCTCTACGCTCTAGCTAGCCACCCTCGCTCGATCTCTCTTCTTCTTCTCTATTTGAATATACAGCTTGGATGGCTTCCATGAACATTCACATGCCCAACACTACAAACCTAAACCATGTTGCATTTTCCGAAGCCACTACTACTACTCGGCCGCTGCGGTCGGTTTGTATCGGGCAGGTTTGTCTGCCCAAAAGAACCAAACTAGCAACAGCTTCTCCTACAAAACAAACGGTTGTCATCGCGTCTCCGGTGGCTAATGAAGTTGCAGCTAGAGCTAGCTCTGGTTCCAGTACCGGTACTACTACTTCTCTGTCTCAGTCGTGGAGAGAGATTCAAGGCTCCGATAACTGGGAAAATCTAGTCGACCCGTTGCACCCTCTTCTCCGGCAAGAGATAATCCGGTACGGAGACTTTGTAAAGGCGTGTTACTGCGCTTTCGACCTGGACCCCAACTCGAAACGCTACCTCAACTGCAAGTACGGCAAGAAAAACATGCTTAGAGAGATTGGGATGGAGAGCAGCGGCTATGAGATCACCAAGTACATCTACGCTACTCCTGACATCAACATTCCCATCCAAAACGGCGAGTCGTGCGGACGCTGGATCGGATATGTCGCAGTTGCCACTGATGAAGCGGTGAAGCGGCTAGGGAGGAGAGATATCATCATCACCTTTCGAGGCACGGTTACAAACCCCGAGTGGGTGGCGAACCTAATGAGCTCCCTCACTCCAGCAAGGCTTGATCCTCATAATGAACGGCCTGATGTGAAAGTAGAGTCTGGGTTTCTCAGCTTATACACTTCCGATGAGAGCGACAGTAAATTCGGACTAGGAAGTTGCCGGGAGCAGCTTCTTTCAGAAGTATCGAGGCTACTAAACAAGTACAAAGGCGAAGAGCTAAGCATAACCTTAGCAGGACACAGCATGGGAAGTTCTCTGGCTCTTCTTCTTGCTTACGACATCACGGAGCTAGGGTTGAATCGTGTGAATTCGAGCACAAAGACACCCGTCACCGTGTTTTCCTTCGGAGGCCCTAGAGTTGGGAACTCCGGCTTCAAGAGGCGATGCGAGGAGTTGGGTGTCAAAGTGTTGAGGATAGTAAACGTGAACGATCCGATCACAAAGATGCCTGGAATGGTGTTCAATCATGAAAATTTTAGGGTTTTGGGAAGTGAGCGATTGTCATTTGAGTTTCCTTGGAGTTGCTCGTGTTATGCGCATGTCGGTGTTGAATTGGTGCTTGATTTCTTCAACATGCAAAACCCTTCGTGTGTTCATGACCTGGGGACTTATATCAGCTTGCTCAAATGCCCCAAGAGACCATCAATGGAGATTCAAAGAGATTATCAAGGTGGGGAGATTGTCAATAAAGCAAAACAATTGCTCGCAAATATGATGAGTGTGCAAAATTTGAACCTGAAGCTACCAAACCCATGGAGAAGTAGTACTACTACTGCTGCTGAAAGAAATATGGTGAATCTGCAGGTTCAATCACAAAGAACATGATTTATATATTTCTTTTTGTAAAAATTTAGAATGTATCAATTAACTCCCCAGCCTTGTAAATTCTTTTTTGGAAAAGAGGTATTTTGATCTCCCATTCTAGCTAGTGTTAGTTACTTCAGTACACTGGAGAGCGTTCTGTAACCTCAAAAGATCACCGGCCAGATCAAGAGTTAACTGTTTGTCAGCAATGAACGATAGTTCTTGGCGGCATAGTTCTGGATTCATTTTTTTTCAAGCATAATTTTAATGATAGAGATACGTTACAACCTAATTAATGTTTAATTTGGATCTTGTACATATATATATATATATATATATATGTATATATATGTGTGTGTATACATATGCAACTAATAAAGTTTCTGAGATCGATTATGGATTTGTATGTTTTCTTTCCACCATATTTGGTATGCATGACAGGCATGCATGGATCATTAATTTTTAATGAGAAAATTAGATATGATCACAAATTTAGTATTGTTGATGAAATTAATTAGACGATCCAATAATAGGTAAAGTACCACCTCTTATGCACACTCGGGTCAGTCAAGGGCTAGCTCATTATGCGTCCAACTACACATTAATTAACAAGCATTTGGAATAAAAATGATTAAAACTTTATATAAAAACTACAATGATATACAACTTGCAAAGGTATATATCACTGTTTTCTTTTGTTCTAAAACCCTATCTAGTATCAAATATATGTGTTGGCATGACATTTAGATTGGTTGTATACTAGTTGGAACTGTATGATATACTATATATCTATCTAATTATATTTTCGTTTGTGCTATATATCTATCTAATTAGTTAGATGTGTTATTTTTTGTATTGATCGACTTACTCTATTTTAAAAAAATCAGGGTTAAAGAGAGCTCTTCGGCACTCTATTAAGCTCGTCCCTTGCCCCTTGGCACTCTATTAGATATATATCCGATCGATCGACCTCTTCTCTGGCAACCTGGTAGGAAGGGCTCTAATCAATTAGGAGAACATTTTGCGTAGGACGGTCTGCTGCGTGCCACTATCAGACCATTATTCCCTTATTATCTCTAATCTTTGTTGTTGTGTCGTCGTGTCGAGGACATAACATTCTGTGATTCTGAGATATACATATATGTTCACTGAGCTTATGTCCTGGCGCACCTAATCGACGATTTTCCCTAGCTATCGTCGTTTTTATTTTTGTTGGTCCTTGATCATTAGTAAATTAAGAACTTAGAAATTTTAAGTTGATATATGACTGGTATAATGTGGAAAAGCATGTGGTTGCTATATCTGCAATTCTGCATCTCATTGATTTCAGACCAAAAATTTCACAAGATTTATATTGTTTTATATATTTGTTCATTTTAATTTGAAGATTGTAAAACCTCCCTCTTTCGATTACAACATATTTTTATTTTCTGTTTTCCTGCTTATTTTAATTACGACTCTTCTAATCTCTGGCTATGAAGTATATATGGACGATTCTCGATTGTTTTTTACTATCAACTGACAATTTTCTACATGCATATATGGTTCAATTGTGAGTTAGTTTTAACAAACTGTAGACATGGCCTGATCGATATGGAACCCGAAATAGTATTTGGGTCCTTGCATATATATATACTGTATGTTTTCATCAGTTGAGTGCTCAAATGTATCGTCGAAATCAAGCAGGATATGTCAATGTCCTTCTAAAGAAATGGTACTTTACTGCATAGCTAGAAGTTGATCGATCAAGGTAATTAGCTTGCTCGGCTTTGCATGTTTTAGGTGTGGAAAGAATTAAGTAGCAGCTCTATAGCTTAATTGGACCGGAGCATAATCAATCAATTAGTCAGTAAAAACTGTGAGCTAGCTAGAACCATTTTAGTCCAAAACAAGTAAAATAAATTTGGGAAACCAAAAACAGCGTAGCTAGGTTGACTTGAAACTTTTTAACTATGCAGGTTATTCGTTCTCTTCATTTTTAACATGAACCTCGTGGACCTAATCCATGTTATTATAGATTAGGTAAATACCTTAGTTATATATATAACGTACAGATACACCATTTGATACAGTATGATTTCCCTGTTCTAGTTTAACTACTATATATATATACTTGATATACCATTCTCATAAAAATATATATATATATATATACTTGTATATATATTTGATGGGGTTCAGGTTATTAGAAATTTTCTTTTACAGTTACCCAAAAGAAAGAAGAAAAAAACAAGGTAATTAACTGTGCGTTGTTTTGAATTCAATAGAGACTGTATTTTGAATTGGAGCAAACGTAGGCATTATATCTGTTGCAGGCATATTAATCTAGCTGCTGGAGTGCGTGCTGGGTGCAGTCGTGGTCCTGTACGTGTTGGTCCCTCTCATTCTATAACCGGCCAAAGACCAGACCAGGGCCTTAGCATATATATGGCTCTACGTAGGTCCGCCAAGATGGATATGTAGACGAGCATGCAGAAGAGAATCATCATCATCATCATCAGGTCAACACTAAATTAATTAATAAGCATCAGATCGATGAGTATATATATATATATATAAATAAAATAGAATAGAATATGATGGTACGTGTGTACTGTATGTACAATCGTTTACATCAGATTCCGGCCGGCAATGTGAACGGAGTTCCATCTGAGACGGTGATCGATAACCGATCAACATCGATCCTGCTGATCGATTATGTATGACTACTACTAGCTAGATAGTGATCGAGAATTAAGGTGGCACTGGCCCTGTGTTGCCACGTCATATGCCTTTTCAAACTGATGGCCGCCACCCCCAAATAATTGGAACAAGAAAGATACGCGGATCAATACAAGCAACCAATTGTCGATAACCGACCATTAATTCATGCTGAAAGTCTGAAATATATATTAAACACGTGAAACTCGGTCCGGCGCGTTTCTTCTTCTTCTTCTTCTTCTTGTTTATCATATCGCTTACGTACCGGTCTAGAACGCACTCTAGACCCCAAACACTGAAACACCATCGATGTCTCTGTTGATCTGGTGTGCGTGGTTACTAATGATACCGGCCACTACGTATCATAGATCTTATCACGGAGACAGATAGCTAGTGATTCAAGACCTAATAATTGTGGCCGGCCACCGAAGTCGATCTCAGGTCAAACTCAACTTCAAAGAGATTATTGAGTGACGTGTTACTAATCATAAGCCGAGATCGATCGATTACTGTTTAAGTGGGGGTTAGCTTTTAAAGTCAAAACAATCATGTTAATAATTAAGAGATAGATGATTAAGTCATTGAACAGCATATTTAATTTGAAAACAAAATCCATTAATTTATTAATCACTAATCTTGTCCCCTAATGAGATTAAGACCACACAAAAGCAAATTTAATTAAATACATCTCTTACAAGTAAACGATCCAAAGGAAAGCTGCGGATTCAAATATATACATACCGATCAGACTTTTTTCAACACCTACAAATCTGATATGGTTGAGAAAATCGATCGAAACCAAATCATTTGAATACGTTCGACGACGATCTCTCTGATTTAGCTTTTTTTTTCCCCGAGTTTTGATGGGAGCAATGTAAGACAAAATGTACACGACGAGATCGATGCATGTGTGTGTATACGTAGGTGTGTGTGTGTGTATATATATATATGTATGACTAAATGTTCATACTACTAGCATCTTACCTACGGGCAAAAAAAAACCAACAACAATTTGGTACTTCATATCTTAGTCGATATGTGTTCAAATCTATAGCCTCTCTTTCCAAAACAAATCGATTCCCTTGCATGTGTTTTTCCCTCCTTCAAGTGCAAATTTGCACTACTGATAATCGAAAAGAGTTTCAAATTTGAAAAAAAATAAAAGAAAAAAAGAGTCATGGTCAAACTTGCTACAAATTGTAAGCACCTTATCTCTGTTGTTTCCACCCTGGTTCTAACGCCAAATTGCATGTATCGACTTATATTTGCAAATGAGAGTGGTTGAATAGCAGTTCTAGTTGAACTGCTCCACCGTTCATAAGACCAAACTGCCGCTACCATATTTGATATCACCACATGCAAATTTTCCTTATTTTTCTCCACCGTAATCCCATATATTTCTGATTTTGGTTTATTTTTTCTGTTTGTTTTACCGTAGTATCCTTCTAACATATTTTTCTTCTTCTTTTTTCTATTTACTGTGTTTATGCAACAAATGAGTTATTTAGGGAATTCAAAAAATTGGTGAAGCCTTGACACTAAAAGGGCGCTTGGCTTTCTAATAGTAGAGATATATACTGCGTGTTGTTGACTTCCACTGCACATGGATGCAGATACAGTTACACTAAACTATTCATTTCATTTTTCCTTCACCAGGTAATTAAAGCATTCATTACAGGTAATAAGCCGTGTTGGGATCAACCGATCAAGTGATCATATGATCTATTTTTTTCTCTGAAGTAATGAACCACGCATTCATAAATTAATTTCAATCAAGCGGGTACAAATTAAGAACATATCATTACAGTTGCATCATATTAATATTTAGTTCCATTAAGAGTATCTTCAGCCGACTTTCTATTTTAGTTCCTTAGTTATTTTGAAAATCATGTTTAGCTTTTTACGAAAAATAACCGTTGCACCAGACTCCGCAAAGTGGCTCTCTATTTTGAACTATCTCGCTCTCTTTAATTAGAAAGAGAGATGAGGCTCTCTATTATTTTTCTCAATTTAATTCATTCCTGTTATGTAATCATATGTAATTTCTAAATGCATTTAATAATTAATTAGCTATTATTTTTTTCATTTGATAAATAAAGTAAATTCAAAAATAGCTAAAATAGAGAAAACTAATGTAGACGAAATTGAAAAGTAGCTAGCCAGATGACTTTTTAGCTACTTGAGCACAAATATAACTTCAAATGGCTAGCATTCCTAATATGTTCTAAGAGCAAGTCATATATATACCGGTGTGGAAAGTTGTAGATTCTAACTATACATGATTTAATATATTGTTATGATGTATCTATGTAAGAATGATCAACAGTTCAAATTTAAACCAATTCAATATACTTTTGTTTTAACAGGAACAAAATAGAAATTCAATATTTAAACCAATTCAATACTCTTAAGCATCATCATTTGATATGAATGAACTCTGAGATTAGAAACATTAGAAATTCAATTAGAATATTGCATGGTGGAGAGTTGCAAGTAGCAATAAAATTCATGATGTAACTACATATGACTATAAAAATACCATGTTGGGAGCTTGGGGTTGGGTGAGAGATTCAAGTAAACTATTAGAATTGAAGTTCTTATGAAATGTCGGAGTCTAAGTTATTTTGGCTTCCTAAAGTCTAAACCAAAAGCAATACTTACCGGAAGAGATGTCTTTAATTAAGGAAGCTTAGTTTATGAGTAAAATTAACCAGCTTTTGGGTCTGAGAAGACTTGTCACTACGTAGGGCAAGAAACACATGATCCATCTTTGTCCAGTCAAGAAACTTAAATTATTTTTGCTATATGTATTGCCCACTAATATTATCCTCTATTATCATAGTTTGATCTCTAGCTCGCAGCTAAATATGACTTACCCAGATTTTAAATCATAAATAATTATGAGCGAATCTAACATTCGTACGTGGCCTTAATTTTATGATGTGTTAGGTAAGAGAAATTTTTCAGTCCTCCCGAAGGACCACATGGCATAATGACGTGGTCCTCTTTGCTAATGATAATTTAACACGTAGCCTTTTATATAAATGAATTAAAATGCAACTATTATGTTATTTTGAGAAAAGACAATTTTGTGTCTCAAGGTCTGCACCTCCCTCCGCCGATACTCCCGAGCAACTCATCTATAATTGCATTCTTTTGCATCTTAAGTTCTTTGATAATTGATGCTCTTGTGAAGATGTAAAACATTCCCAAAATCGAGACCAATTTTCAAATTCATAGAATATTATTGTGATTTCTGATTGAATAGTTTGATTATTTGTCTATCTCATCCATAAAGACAAAACTTAGTACCCCATTCTCCAAATCCACATGCTGATATTGAAGCTTGCAGACCCAGAGAAACATTTGCAGCAAGTTGACAACATTGAGTTTTCCCACAGAGAGCTATTCTTAAGATTTAAGAAAGCTATTCCTTGAAGAAATAGGCTCGATCATCAATTCAATCAATTTCTGTAATCGAATGCAACACCATTTAAGTCTTCTTTTCCATGAGAATTTGTATATGGATTAATATGGTCAGCCCGATTATGATCTCGATGATGATCGTGTAAGATTCTAACTTTTGAGATTCAAATACAATTTGTATATTTGATATATAGGAGGTGGGAGATGATTAGCAACAAGACGAATGAGATTTGTATATTTGATAACCCAGTTGCATTCACCTATCTCCGCCGTCGGGCTTCACTATCATTCTCTCTGTCGTCGTTCTTTTTCCACTGTTGAATGAGATGAATGAGATGTGGTTCATTCAGTAGAAAACCTAAGAACGTCTTTTCTCGAAATAACAAAATAGTTGCATTTTAATTCATTTATATAAAAAGTCACGTGTTAAATTATTATTGACAAGGAGGACCATGTCATTATGCTACGTGGTCTTCCGGGATGATTGAAAAATTCGATCGTGGTTTACAATTATAGCTTCCATATCTGTTTAGTTTGGACCGTCTGAAGTGTTTGAATAGCTTGTACTAATTATTGCATCATTGTTTTTGATTTTACCCCCTTCGATCTTGGTTACACATTTATATATCAAACCTCTGATCCAGCCCAAATGATTAAAAAGTTTCTTGAATATGAATTTATGGTCATGACACAGTAACTGAAATGTTCCATATCGTATAATATATATATATCCTCATGAGCCATTGAGTCATTTGAATGGTATCTTTGTGAAGCAAAAAGGAGACAGCCTTTGTCAATGTGCGAAATGGGCCACTTGACCATTAGCTAGTGATTTAGAGCAAAGATTGGTTTGGTCTAATCGAGAAAGAATCTATGTTAAAACAGGAGTATCAAATTAGATACTGATCAATCCTCTTGCTTCAGTTTATTGAAATACAATTGATAAAAACTTACAGTGATTGGATAAATAATAACATAAAATAGAATTCTACAAAATAGTCTATATATATGTAAGGAATTAAGCACTAGCTATCTATACCAGTAACTACAGAAATTTTGGAAATAATATTAATAAGAAGTATGAATGAAACTGACTTGATCGAATTGATAGAGGCTTGCAGAAGCAATCTCCTAAGACAGAAATTCGCCCGTACTAGTGCTTGTACAGTCCTTGGACGTCTATCTTGCAGGATACAACTATCAAGTTCTTGTTTATGCACCCAACAAGAACTTCTTGCAAACTCGTATTTGTGTTTTCTCAGAAATAGAAGAGGGAGAAGAGTAGAGATAGTTCTGTTACTTTTTGCCTTGTCTGCATCTTTCTTATAAAGACACCAAACGAACAGTTGCAATGCTTCTGATGCAATGGTTCGTTCAAATTTGACTTCTTCCAACAGTTGTAACTGTTGCTGTAACCTCTTGGGTGTACAGATCAAATTTCAATCAAGCAAAATGCAAAAAGAAAGTTTCTGACAACTCCCCAAGATATATATATATATATATATATATATATATATATATATATATATATATATACACACGGAGGTCCATATGGGTCTATATCCATTTAACAAGGATTCTATATAAACACTGATAAATGAAATGACATAGAAACTCCCACAATCTCCAACAATACCCCACATTTTCTATTCAAACTCTAAAATACCCCACATTTGAATAGAAAATAAGCGACGAAAATAATTTTATCGTCATTTCGGAGAGTGAAAAATCAACAGGCATCGGAAAAAGGTGTCTTTTGGACTTGAACCTTTCCTAGTAACACTTATCGGAATTACTTAGTGAAATAGTGAATTTTTCATCTTGAACTATCCACTTTTGTGTAGTAATACAAGACAATAAGCATCACACCTATATCATCGTAACACGTTTCGAGTTTATACGGTGGTGTTCATTTTGGTCCTGAACAAATCCCGACTTCATGAGAGCTCTAGAGAAATTTAGCCATATCAATCCTCATGGATGCGACCCCACATCACTCTCATATAGGTAATGCTAATCAAGAAAGTCCGTACCATTCCACTTTATAAGCTATTAGCAGTATTAAGAATAAGTTCATATTCATCCCTTAATCATCAACGAAAAACACACATTTGTTACATCTTAGGAATAGGCATATGTGTGTTACACCTAATTTTAGTCTTCCTTAACCAGTTTGCCTATTGAACCTAGACCATGGGATCTCCAATGTTGCTAGGTTAGGTTTCCGCCAAGTAGTGACTCATGGTATTGGCTGAAGACCCATTCCCCTCGATGTAAATACGACTTGCTCTTTGGGTAGGCCTTTAGTCAAAGGATCAGCAATATTTTCCTTTGATTTAATATAATCCAATGCTATAACTCTATTGGAGAGCAATTGTCGTATTGTCGCATGTCGTCGCCTTATATGCCTTGATTTACCATTGTATATCTTGTTTGTGGCTCTATGTATCGCAGCCATACTATCAACATGGATACAAAGGGCTGTTAAAGGCTTAGGCCACAATGGAATATCTTCAACAAAATTCCTAAGCCATTCGGCTTCTTCGGCAGCTTTGTCTAAAGCTATGAATTCTGATTCCATTGTTGAACGCGCAATGCACGTTTGTTTGGTAGACTTCCATGACACGGCTGCTCCACCAAGTGTAAAAACATAACCACTTGTGGATTTACTTTCTGTGCTACCAGAGATCCAATTTGCATCACTATATCCTTCTAAAACAGGAGGATACTTTGTGTAATGCAGACCATAATTCATGGTATACTTTAAGTACCTTAGAACTCGTATCAAAGCATGCCAATGGTCTCTATTAGGATTGCTGGAGTACCTACTTAATCGACTTAGTGAATAAGCCAAATCTGGTCTTGTACAATTCATAATGTACATCAAGCTACCTACAACTTGTGTGTATTCCAATTGAGACACACTTTCTCCATTGTTTTTGGAAAGTTTGCAGGTTGGATCAAATGGTGTCACCACTGGTGTGTCATCATAGTGTCCAAACTTCTTGAGAACTTTCTCTATATAATGAGATTGAGTTAAGGTATAACCATTGTAATCTCGTTGAACTCTCACCCCAAGAATTAAATCTGCTAATCCCATATCTTTCATATCAAAACTAGAATTTAGCATCTTCTTTGTGGAGTTAATGATGTCTTTGCTTGTTCCCATAATCAACATGTCATCTACATATAGACATACAATTACAGTAGCATCTTTGGTTTGCTTTATGTATACACACTTATCACATTCGTTTATGGAAAAGCCATAAGACATCATTGTATCATCAAACTTCTCATGCCATTGTTTTGGCGCTTGTTTCAGTCCATACAGTGACTTAACAAGTTTGCAGACTTTCTTTTCTTGACCTTTGACAAGGAAGCCTTCCGGTTGCTCCATATAAATTTCTTCCTCTAACTCACCATTTAGGAATGCCGTCTTGACATCCATTTGGTGTATTTCTAGATTATATATAGCAGCAATGGCTATTAATAATCTGATAGAGGTAATTCTAGTTACAGGAGAGTATGTATCAAAGAAGTCAAGGCCTTCTTTTTGACGATATCCTTTAGCGACCAATCTCGCCTTATATTTGTCGATTGTACCATCTGGTTTTAACTTCTTTTTGAATATCCACTTGTATCCAATTGTTTTATTTCCAGGTGGTAAATCAACCAACTCCCATGTATGATTGTTCATAATAGAATCCACTTCACTTTGAATTGCCTCCTTCCAATAAGGTGCTTCTGAAGAGTGAATGGCAGCCTTATATGTTTGAGGTTCTTGTTCACTTAAAAAAGACATAAAATCTGATCCAAAATCTTTGGCAACCCTTGCTCTTTTACTTCTTCTTAGTTCTAACTCTTGTTCGTTAGCTTGAGAAGTAGAAGCATGATTCTGAACATTTTCTCTTGTTCGTTTTGTACTAGTATTCGACTTTGTACCAGCACTTGACTTGTCTTTGTATGGAAATATGTTCTCAAAGAACTCAGCTTCAGCCGATTCCATAAAGGTGTCGTTTTTGATTTCCTCATTATCAGACTTGTGAACCAAAAATCTATATGCTGCACTATTATTTGCAGGTCCTATATAGACACAATCAACTGTTTTGGGTCCAAGCTTTGTCCTTTTTGGATGAGGAATTAAAACTTTTGCAAGACAACCCCACACTTTCAAGGTCTTATATGTGGGTAATCTCCCTTTCCAGATTTCATATGGAGATTGATCATTCTGTTTATGTGGAATTTTATTTAAAATTGCATTTGCAGCAAGGAGTGCTTCACCCCATAAATTATGTGATGCTCCTGAACTGTTCAACATGGAATTGATCATGGCTTTTAGCGTTCTATTTTTACGCTCAGCAACTCCATTCTGCATTGGAGTATAAGGTGTTGTTGTTTGATGTACAATTCCATGTAATGCACAAAATTCAGCAAATTCATTTGACTGATATTCACCACCACGGTCTGATCTGAGAATTTTAATTCTCTTGTCTAATTGATTTTCAACTTCTGCTTTGTATATCTTAAACATATTCAAAGCTTCATCTTTAGTTTTTATCAAATAGACATAACAAAACTTGCTGCAATCATCTATGAAGGAAATATAGTAATTGTTTCCTCCACGACTTGGAGTTGATTGAAAGTCACAAAGATCAGTATGAATCAGACCAAGCACTTCATTCGATTTTTCCACACATTTATAAGAATGCCTTGCAAACTTAGATTCAATGCATGTTTCACATTTGCTGTTTTCAAGGTCTGATTTTAACTTGCATTTAGGAATCAGTCCTAAATTAACCATTCTGTTTATAGAACGATTATTAACATGTCCAAGCCTTGCATGCCATAAATTAAAGGAGTCAAGTAAGTAGATAGAAGCAGCGCTAGTGCCTGCGTTTTTCTTATTATTAGCAATTGCAGAAATAACAGATAGTTTGAAGAGCCCCTCAGATAAGTAGCCCTTTCCAACATACACCCCACCCTTGGTGAGTACAAACTTATCAGCTTCAAACACTAACTTGAATCCCCTATTACTAAGAAGAGGTCCAGAAATCAGATTCTTTCTGATATGAGGAACATGGAGCACATCAGTGAGCACAAGTTCCTTTCCAGAAGTGAGTTTCAGTATCACTTTTCCCTTTCCTTCAACAGCAGCAGTACTTGCATTTCCCATGTAGATGTTCTCTCCACCAGATCCTTGCTCATATGTAGCAAACATGCTTTTCATGGCGCAGACATGCCTTGAAGCACCGGTGTCAACCCACCAATCATTGGAAATTGTCATTGTGTTTGCCTCAGATACAACACCAGTGAACTGCATATCATCCACTGCTACATGTGCTTGGTTGGTGTTTCCAGAACTTCCATCTTTTCTGTGGCGGCAGTCCTTGGCTCGGTGTCCAGGCTTTCCACACACCCAACAGCCTCCTTGAAACTTTTTCTTGAAGGTAGCAGCCTTTGGTGCAGTAGCAACCTTCTTTGCAGCAGCCTTCTTTTGTGCAAATTTAGGCTTGGAGGTGCCACCTTCAATTACATTGGCTTTTGCTTCCATAGAAGTCGCATCAACTTTCTCATTTTTGCGATTCTCCTCCTCCACACGAAGTTTCAGTATGAGTTGCTCAAGGTTCATGCTCTCAGTTATATGCTTGAGATGTAACTTGAAATCTTTCCAAGAAGGAGGAAGTTTTTCAATGATAGAAGCAACAAGAAAAGTCTCGTTGAGTTCCATACCTTCATCCAGTAACTCATGAACAATTATCTGAATTTCCTCTACTTGTTTCATAACAGAAAGCATGTCGCTCATCTTGAAATTCAGAAATTTTCCAACAACAAACTTCTTAGCACTTGCAACCTCAGACTTGTACTTCTTGTCTAGAGATTCCCACAACTCCTTTGCAGTTTTGAATGAGGAATATACATCATACAGTGCATCATCCAAGGCATTCAGAATGTAGTTTTTGCATAGAAACTCATTTTGGTTCCATGTCTCAGCAGCCTTGAGCGTTGCAGCAGGGATATCACCCTCTTTTGGCACTTCAGGAGCCTCTCCAGTAATGATGTGTGCCAAATTCAGAGTTGTAAGGTAAAACAGCATCTTTTGCTGCCATCGTTTGAAGTCCACTCCCTTGAACACAAACGGCTTCTCAATGTGGTTCTTAACCCCAACAGCAATTGATTGATCCATCGGAAATAAAAATTTCTGTCTTAGATTGTTAAAACAGGAGTATCAAATTAGATACTGATCAATCCTCTTGCTTCAGTTTATTGAAATACAATTGATAAAAACTTACAGTGATTGGATAAATAATAACATAAAATAGAATTCTACAAAATAGTCTATATATATGTAAGGAATTAAGCACTAGCTATCTATACCAGTAACTACAGAAATTTGGAAATAATATTAATAAGAAGTATGAATGAAACTGACTTGATCGAATTGATAGAGGATTGCAGAAGCAATCTCCTAAGACAGAAATTCGCCCGTACTAGTGCTTGTACAGTCCTTGGACGTCTATCTTGCAGGATACAACTATCAAGTTCTTGTTTATGCACCCAACAAGAACTTCTTGCAAACTCGTATTTGTGTTTTCTCAGAAATAGAAGAGGGAGAAGAGTAGAGATAGTTCTGTTACTTTTTGCCTTGTCTGCATCTTTCTTATAAAGACACCAAACGAACAGTTGCAATGCTTCTGATGCAATGGTTCGTTCAAATTTGACTTCTTCCAACAGTTGTAACTGTTGCTGTAACCTCTTGGGTGTACAGATCAAATTTCAATCAAGCAAAATGCAAAAAGAAAGTTTCTGACAACTCCCCAAGATATATATATATATATATATATATATATATATATATATATATATATATACACACACACACGGAGGTCCATATGGGTCTATATCCATTTAACAAGGATTCTATATAAACACTGATAAATGAAATGACATAGAAACTCCCACAATCTCCAACAATCTAGTCCAAATTAAGCATTACTAAATACTAATTTGTTGCATGTTCAATTAACATTCCATTGGTCATTTGGCTAGATTTCTTTGGCGGCAGGTAATCCCTCTCTGTGGATTCATTGTGTCTTGTGGGACTGGAGGTGACTTCTTCATCTTGTGGTTTGTTTTCTGAGTTCGTCGGCCTTCAGTTGGAGATTGTGATCGTCAGTTTGAAAGGGATAGAGCTTGCTTCTCCTTTGTCGTACGACTGTCAATACCTGCAAAATAGTTTGAGATCGACGTGGTGCCGAGTTTATTTAAACCCTTTGATGCTTAAGTCGATACAATATCGCAAGAGCTAGGGTAAAATAATTACCATTGATGAGGTGTTGAACCTTCTTATATAGAAGAAGCATGCAATTTGGCTGTTTTGGGTCTAAAGCAACGAAGCCCATGAGGCTACAACTTATTATTTAAGAGAGAAGGCAATTATTAGATTCACCTTCTAAAGCCATCCGAGTTAAATCATATACCATGGGCTTGTAAATGTCGGAAGATCCCGTGAGGATTCTTCCCATATAAGGATTCTTTCTTTTGGTGATCATGTACGGTTGCGAGTTTGGTATACCTTATTACTATAGATGCCGGTATTTCCTAGATTCCAGGTTCCATTGACGATTACGATGCTACAAGGTTACTGTCATGCAAACGAGTAAAGAAGGAAATAAAAATCCTAGAGAGAGGCTTTTCCTTCTCTCTAGAAGTTTTTTAAACCACAACCAATATTTTGAGAGTCGTTCAAAGCCAATTCCTTTTACCACCACCACCATGCCCACCACCATCATCTCCATCCCATCTCCATCTCCTCCGTCCCTTGCACAGCCTCCCTTTTGTAGACCCATTTTCTCTTTCCTCTTTCTTCTTCAACTACTTCACCCCTCTACCATTTCTATCCCTTCACAATCAATGCTTTCATCGGTCTTTCACTGTTGGGAGTACATCTCACTCTTACCACCTTCAAGACTCCTCCACTTCTTCCATTCTCTACACGTACAACCCAATTATGCTCTCTTATCACCAAAGTTCTTGTCCTATTTTCCAGATCTACTTCCATACTCATCAACAGTGTTTTTCTCCTCATGGATGGAATTGGTCTAAATGGTTCAAGATTTGCTTCGTTCTAACAATAAACGAACTTGCGCTCGTTGGCGGATTTGTCGTCCTACAAAAGCGAGTGGCTCGATTGCTTTCGCAAACACACTCAGCTAGGTTTCTTGGTGTTTCTTGGTCGTTCTTGAGCCCTATGTTTGCTCCATCCGGTGTAGAAGGAGGCGAGAAGGTGCTATGGGGACTGCTCCTCTTCAGGCTAAGACATGGAGGCGGCGGCGGCAACGGTAGTTTTCTGAAGGTGCGGGTGTGCTCCTCTTGGTAGCTGCTAGATAGCTTTCTAGGGTTTTCTAATTCTGATTATGGGTTCCCAACTCTTGTTTGGGTTTATGTTCTCCCAACTTTTGTTTGGGCTTATGTGCTCCCAACCTTTGTTTGGGCCAAGTCTTTTAGAGGCTTTATTTTGTTTTTGCTGGGCATGTGTGTCTTACTTGCTGGGCCTATGTGCTTTTGTTTCATGTTTATACCTCTTGTAATATTGTGGGTCCATTAAATCATCTAATACAACTTTACATTTCGACCAAAAAAAAAGTTGCTGTCATGCATGGGCTAGATGATGCTTCTCATAATCCTTAATCAGCTTGTACAGGCTTAGAAATATGAAATTCATGTCCCTTGTTGTTTTCTTCTTAATTGTATGTTAAAGAAGTTCTGAGTACATACATACATAAATACATAAAATAACGTGCATGGGTGAATAAAAAAAATTCATGAATCTCAATTTAATGTTTGAAATGTGTGGTGTTCTGTATTTTTTTTTTTTTTGAGGAATTGAATAACTCCTGTCACACCCTGAATTTTGAATACATAAAAATTCAATTTCGAGAGTGCGATAACTCAAACAAAATAAAATATTACACCATTATAGTTTTACAACTTGTGAATATAATTTGAACAATGTAAAACCTCACTCAATACTCACAACAATCTAGAAAGTAAACAAAATGATTCATGTCTAATTGTTGCTAACTCAATCCTGCTAATCTTGACCTGCAAGATCAACCTCTGCACCATGGATTATTGGTGTACCGGGTGTAAACAACGAACCTGGTAATAAGCTTTGAAAGCTCGTGAATAAAGCTATTTCCATAACTCGCACAACATATACTCATGACTTTCTCAACTTGAAAACCATCATTTAAAGCAAACATATAACCAACAGACATAAAGTTGAAACGTATACTCATAGAAGTGAGAGATTAATAATCCATACATTGAAAACTTAGTTCAGGCAATTACTTTGCACACGAATTAAAATCATAACAAGTCATGCATAAGATGTAGTTCAAGACATCAAATTAAAATAACACAATCAAGATCATGGTAATTCCTTTGACATGTAGAAGGTAATAACTTTGGCTGTGAGGAGATCTGGGAGGAGGAGGAGGAGAAAGGTTTCAGACTTTCAGTTAGGGTTTAGGGTTTAGGGTCTATCACTTGTTTTTATAAGCACATATCTATTTCATTTTTTTTTCTTCCATTACTTGTTTTTATAAGCACATATAATATATCAATAAAATTTATGACATAATTCTCCAATAAACGAACAATCTATAAACCAAATAGATACTTATTTAAAAGTTTAATACTCAATAATTTCGAAAGTATTGGGAATTGACCACACCATGAAACCATAATTTTAAAACTTCTAAGTTCATCTTGAACACAAAATATGGACTCCATAGTTTAAATTTCATCTAAATAAATTCTGAATTTTAAAGTTTAAAAATTATTAAATTAGAATAAAAAAGAAAAAAATTAAATATTAGTCCATCATCTAAAACTCGCAAGAATTAGGTCTTCGATTTTAAAGGTAATATATCACTCTTTATACTTTGCATACACGACACTTAAAACATTTCTATATGTGCATAAAACAAAAATAAAAAGCGAAATATTAGAAAAAGATAAACATATAATTATATAGCAGATCTTATAATCTAAAATCATATTTTTCAAATCAAATATTAATAAGAAAATAAAGACAAAAAACGAAATCATTGTAGAGGCATTCAGTTTTTCGGTTCGGTTTGGTTTTTAAGGGCCGAAACCAAAAATCAAATCAAACTAATTAGGTTCAGTTCAGTTTTTTTCCGGTTTTGGTTTGGTTTTCGACTCGGTTTTTTTTTTGTTTTCGGTTTCAAAATTTCACCCCTACTTTCAGTCGTGAAAAAAAAAAGTGGAGAGTTTATACTTTATATAATCATAAAATTATGCATAAAAATATGGTGGTGGTATTAACACACATGTTTTGCTATTATCACATCTCATCTATGATAATAGCAAATCATAAAACTAATTTAAATAGCAAGTTTGTAAATAAATTTAAAATGTGTGGATAGGTTAACACATGGGGTGTATTAATAGCAAAAAATGATGTGTTAATAGCATCAACCTAAAAATAATATAATAATAAAAGCATTAGATATTTGAGTCGGAGAGATTTTGTCAAATTTTGAAATTGCCACATATATAAGATGTCAAATTTGAATTTTGACATAAGGATTTGACTTTGTCATTGGAGATGCTCTAAGATGTTAGAAAAATGATCCGAAGATATCTCTGAAGTCGTGCTGATGTGTTTCTAAACATCGAAACCTTGAATAGAGAACTTAATCAGTCAATAATTTTTTGAAAATAATCTCATGAGCGTGGTTATTTTCTTTAGTAACTCCATTTAAGCTGGGTAATTTCTCGCGTCTCAAAATTCCAGAATATTTTCTAGGATTCAAGAACATATGTGAACAAACATATTGGTTCACTAGCTTGGTGTTATTACTGTCATATATAATCTCAACCACGGTTATAGTCTCCTCCAAAATCGAAGACAAATTATCAATGAGTTCTTCCCATCAATTCTTCTAATTTTTTTCATGTCTACATATATGGTACAAAATGCTAAAAATCAAGGTTATGATAATGAGAACTTAAAGGTAAAACAACAATGGTGAAAATTATAATCAGAACTAAAGGAAGAAGAAGAAACAAAGAGAAAAGAGAGAAGAAAATTGTATACTAGAATCTGGTTGTGATCTGTATTGACTTCAGCATATATATCGAAGGTTGCAGAGAGCAAAAAACGCAGCAAGCTGATAGTGCTATGGGCTGGGTATGGACTGGGCCTAATGAATTGGGCTGCTATATTCTTAACACAAAATATAGCATATAGTTTGCTGTCGAATGTTATATATCTGTACTCTAGAAGATATTTTGAGCTGCTAGCAAAATGACATGGCAAAATCTGTTTTCAGTCCGCCATTAAATTTTGCAAACTTCACCAGGGGAAAAGCGGTCGGTTTGCTAGGTCCATGTTGATGTGTAACATGACTCGTCGTGGTTTGTAAAACTCTGTCTGGTCTTTTACCAACAACAATAACAACAACAACAACATTTACGCAGAAATAATTCTAACAGCGAATGGTTTAGATTTTTTTATTTTATTTTCATATATTCACCACAAGAATTATTGCTGGGGAAGTAACATGAAAGTGGATTCTCCCCAGACAGATCCATAAACTCGATTGAAAGCAACTAATTATAAGATAATTGGACCGTGATTAGATCAAGCTGGTCCTTGAATGATGCATGTGTTTAACTTTAATTAAGCTGCTAGCTAGCTAGTTGATGAGATTACGGTATTTGTTAAATGCTAATAGCACCCGGATATTCTGAAATTCGATCCATATTTATTGAAATAACTTATAGTTGCAGCATGCTGCAGTATGGAAGTTGCAGTATGGAGCAAGTTGCAGCATGTTGCAGTATGGAGCAGGAATGGCTAAGCATGGCTTAGCTAGTTACTGTTTGTAGCAGTTAGATTTTTTCATTTTCTATATATTCGTTTTCTCCTTGTAAAGTTATAACACTCAATACACAAGCAGAAGAAAATTGCTCCATTGCTCCTGAGTTTTTTTCTTTATGGTATCAGAGCAGGAACCTTAGTGTCCTGTTTCTGTTTATCTTCTTCATTTTCTCTGTGAAAGTTGAGTCGTTATCATCCTTCAGAATGACTGAAAGTTCTATGTCTGAGGTTAATCCTTTTAGCTCAGATAATCATACCAGTTCAACCATGTCTGGTGGTTCTGATGAGGGAAATCCCAACCTTCGTCTGTGTTCAGTTTTACTCAATGAGTATAACTATCTTTCTTGGTCTAGAGCTGTTACTTTAGCTCTTGGAGGAAAATCCAAGCATGGTTTTGTCAATGGTGTTATTTCAATGCCAGAAATCAACTCAGCCACTTATGATACATGGCTGAGTAAAGATCATCTTGTCATGTCTTGGCTTCTAAATTCTATGGAGCCTAAGATAGCTGAAATTTTCAATTACTCTGAGTCGTCTATGCATCTTTGGAAAGATGTTAAAGAGATGTATGGAAATCAAAATAATTCTGCTAGAGTTTTTCAACTGAAGAGAGATATTGCTAACCTTCAACAGGAGGAGAAGTCATTTGTGCAGTACCTTGGAAGTCTCACAAGCATGTGGAATGAGTTAGATCTTTATCGACCTCATACCATAGATGCTGCTATTTTATCTAAGAGAGCTGAAGAAGATAAAATCTTTCAGCTGCTTGCAAACTTGAGTGCAGAGTATGAAGATTTGAGAAGTCACATCCTCATGAACTCAGATCTGCCCTCTTTCAAACAGGTGTGTGCCATAGTTCAGAGAGAAGAACTGCGAAGGAAAGTGATGAAGTTGGAAGTCTCTACCAACTTATCAGACTCTAGAGCTTATGCTACCAGCCACAAATCTCAAGAGGAAAGAGTTTATCGAGGAAGACGTCCAGAACTGAAA
Organism: Fragaria x ananassa; assembly: GCA_034370585.1. Taxonomy (NCBI): domain Eukaryota; kingdom Viridiplantae; phylum Streptophyta; class Magnoliopsida; order Rosales; family Rosaceae; genus Fragaria; species Fragaria x ananassa. The sequence continues at coordinate 9,151,617 of CP139760.1, forward strand.
TGCAGTCACTGTAGCAGTATTGGTCGCAGTGGCATTGGTCACACAAGAGAAAGGTGTTGGATTCTTCATCCAGAGCTGAAGTTAAAATTTCAAAACAAAAATTCATCTCAAAGCTGGAACAACAATCCTCCTAAGGCCAACATTGCTTCTTCATCTGAGAGCATTGTGGATTTCACAACAAATCCAGCTGCATTAATCAATGAGTTTGCAGTTTACTTACAGCAGAAGCAAGGGAAGCAGGAGCAACTTTTTGGTACTGAGTCACACACTGCACTATTGGGAAAATTTGCAGGCTTTCTTGCTGATGCTGGTAATGTGAATGATGGTGATATTTCAGGTATCCTAAATGCCTTCAAAACTGCTCTTGATTTAAATACTGAACATGATTATTGGATAATAGATTCTGGAGCCACAGATCACATGACAAATGATATTAATCTTCTGCATGATTTTGAAAAATTAACATCTCATGTCTCTGTTGCAAATGGAAAAGGTGCTTCTGTGTTAGGGAAAGGGAAAATAGAATTTTTATCCACAGATATCAAATCTGATGCTTTATATGTACCATCTTTCCCTGTCAAATTATTATCAGTTGGAAAAATCACCAGAACTCTAAATTGCCTAGCAATTTTTTCTCCTCACAAAATGATTTTTCAGGATATCACCACCAAGAAGAAGATTGGTGAAGGTTTTTTTCTGAATGGCCTTTATTACCTGTCCAAGAAACCAAAGGCCCTCCAAGTTAGCTTCAGTAATGCTTCAGATCACCATATTTGGCACCAACGCTTAGCTCATCCATCAGAAAAAGTTCTATCCATTTTGTTTCCAACTTTGAGCCAAGAAAGCAAGCAGTGTGAAGTGTGTCACCTCTCCAAATTTGCTAGATTACCTTTTAACTCTTCTGTGTCTAGAGCTTGTAAGCCTTTTGAAATCGTTCACTCTGATATTTGGGGACCGATTCTAGAATCCTTTGATGGTTTTAGGTATTTTGTAACCTTCATTGATGATTTTACTAGGATTACATGGCTGTACCTTTTGAAACACAAGAGTGAAACATTCAATGCTTTTACAGATTTTTATCAGCTTGTTAACACTCAGTTTTCTTCAAAAATTCAAACTTTAAGATCTGACAATGGCTCAGAATATATGTCTAATAAAATGAAACAGTTTTTAAGCTTCAATGGTGTTGTTCATCAAACAAGCTGTGTTGGTACACCTCAACAGAATGGAATAGCAGAAAGAAAAAATAGGGATTTGCTGGAGAAAACAAGAGCTATTATGTTTAATGCTAATATCCCTAAAAACTACTGGTCTCAAGCTGTTCTCACTGCCACCTATCTGATCAACAGGCTGCCTAGTAGAGTGTTGAACTCTAAGTCACCACTTGAAGTCTTGAAAAACAGGAAAATTGACCTCTCTCACTTAAAGGTGTTTGGTTGCATCTGTTATGTGCACATTCAAGCAAATACAAGGGACAAACTTGATCCTAGAGCAGTCAAGTGTGTCTTCCTGGGATATTCATCTACTCAGAAGGGATACAAGTGTTTTAATCCTTCAACAAGAAAACTGATGGTGTCTAGAGATGTGAAATTTGATGAGTCAAGTTCCTTTTTTCCAGACAGCCTTGATGTCAAGAGTCAGGGGGAGTACTACAATGATTTGTTTCCTTTACCTATTGTTTGCATCGAAGATGAGTTCTGCATCAAGCCTTCCCCTTCTAACTTTACCAGTGAACAGGAATTCCTTCAGGAAAATGAGAATGAAAATGATGACTTGCAGGCAGTTCAAATTGAACGAGAAGTCTCCAATGAGCAAGTTCAAGATGCCCCATCTTCTGTCCCACCTAGAAGAAATCCTTCTCGAGCAAGGAAACCTCCTCTTAAGCTGCAAGATTTTGTGTCTTACACCTCCAAGTATCCTATTAGTAAGTATATGAGTTATAGCAAACTGTCATCAACTCATAATGCTTACTTGAGTGCCATTGATCATTCTCATGAGCCTCAAACATTTGAAGATGCAAGTCAACATGAAGTCTGGAAACAAGCAATGGACAATGAGCTTGCAGCTCTGGATGAAAACAAGACTTGGAGTGTGATGAAACTCCCTAAAGGGAAGAAAGCAGTTGGAAGCAGATGGATCTACAAGACCAAGTTTAATGCAGACGGAACCATTGAGAGACATAAGGCTCGTCTTGTTGCTCGTGGATTCACTCAAACTTATGGAGTGGACTACAAGGAAACATTTGCACCAGTTGCGAAAATGAACATTGTGAGAGTGTTGTTATCTGTTGCAGTCAACAAAAATTGGTCTTTACATCAAATGGATGTAAAGAATGCATTTCTACATGGAGAACTCCAAGAAGAAGTGTACATGAAACTCCCACCTGGTCATTCTCAGTTCCATGAATCTGATATGGTGTGCAGGTTGCACAAGGCTATTTATGGTTTAAAACAGTCCCCTAGGGCATGGTATGCTAAATTAAGTTCAGTGCTGGAGGAAGTTGGATTCTGCAGAAGCAATGCAGATTCTTCATTGTTTGTGAGAAATGGTAGTAGTGGAAAACTTATTGTGCTTATCTATGTTGATGATCTGATCATTACAGGTGACAGCAGTGAGGAGATCATGAATCTCAAGCAATCTTTGCAATCAAAGTTTTCCATGAAAGATCTTGGTGCTCTTAAATATTTTCTCGGGATTGAAATGGCTGCTTCTCATAAAGGTTTATTTCTGAGTCAAAGAAAGTACATTCTTGATCTCCTTACAGAAACTAAGATTCTAGAGAGCAAACCTGTCAGAACTCCTCTTGACAGCAGGATGCTGCTTGACACACCTGGGGATCCCCTCTTCAATTTAAACTATTATCAAAGACTGGTTGGGAAGCTGATATACCTTACAATAACTCGACCTGACATCTCTTATGCTGTAAGTATTGTCAGTCAGTTTATGCATGCTCCAACCAATTTTCATTTGAGCATTGTTAAGCGCATTTTGAGATACTTAAAAGGTTCTGTTGGGAGGGGCATCATTTTTAAAAATAATGGAAACACCAGCATTGTAGGATTTGTGGATGCTGACTGGGCTGACAATGCCCTTGATCGAAAAAGCACTACTGGTTATTGCACGTTTGTTGGAGGAAATATTGTTACTTGGAGAAGTAAGAAACAAAGCGTAGTAGCTCGTTCTAGTGCTGAAGCTGAGTATAGAGCAATGGCATCAGCAGCTTGTGAACTGATTTGGTTAAAAGGCCTTCTATGTGATTTAGGTTTTTTACAGTCTACAGCTATGCCACTGCATTGTGACAATCAAGCAGCAATGCATATTGCCTCCAATCCAGTGTTTCATGAACGCACAAAACACATTGAAGTTGACTGCCATTACATCAGAAATCAGGTTCAATCTCAAGTCATTGCAACTGTTTACACTAGAAGTGAAGATCAGCTAGCTGATATTTTCACTAAGTCCCTCTCTTCAGCTCAATTTCAAAATATTCTAGGCAAGCTTGGATCAATCAACCTTCTTGATCCATCTTGAGGGGGAGTATTGAAATAACTTATAGTTGCAGCATGCTGCAGTATGGAAGTTGCAGTATGGAGCAAGTTGCAGCATGTTGCAGTATGGAGCAGGAATGGCTAAGCATGGCTTAGCTAGTTACTGTTTGTAGCAGTTAGATTTTTTCATTTTCTATATATTCGTTTTCTCCTTGTAAAGTTATAACACTCAATACACAAGCAGAAGAAAATTGCTCCATTGCTCCTGAGTTTTTTTCTTTAATATTTTACATATGATATGCGTACGACATGGTTCATTTTGATCCCGACCGTATTAATCACAAAATGCCACCGCCCTCCTTTCAAACAAGATGTTTCGAATAATTAGCTTTACTTAATTATATATACTCCTGTATGTTGGACTTCAAAACATTATTGAGCACTTAAACAAGCTAATTAATTACAAATGGGGGACTTTAGGTTGAACTAGCAGGTACGTACTATGTCATTTGAGAGCAAGAATAAGTTAATTTAATGTAGTTTTCCATAAGAAAAATTACATTTAACAACTTTTATGGGCGGGCTGCTGCAGGCTAGCCTCATTCTGTACAGTTCTTACTTGGGGTGTTGCAGCAAGAAACAAATATCCAAACTTAAATTAAGAGTATTTAAACGATGACGCGTGCCTTTTTGTAAGAGCTGGCAATGGTTAGCTAGGTTAAGAAGCATGTCTTTGTTCTGATGTGCATAGATCTACACATGGAAAATCAATATGCTTGCTTCCTAATCCAAATCAAGAAGAAGAAGATAACAAGAGGACGTACAATTCAAACTAATTTCTTCATTCATTTACTTATAAATTATGGAACTGTTTCAACAACAATCTACCAAATGTCTTTTTTGGTGGCTGATTTCCACAAGCAAAAGCAATAACAATGATAAAACAGCCGGAGCTAGCTTAATACAGAGAGTCGACTGTAGTGGTGTTTTGGACTTTCACTTAACGTTAAGTTGCAGCTGGTTCGAATCCGTTAGGTTAATTAGGTCGGGTTTGTTATAAACTACTTCATCTTGTTGTTTTTGTTATATCGATCCCTTAACAAATTCCACACTCAACGTTAATATTGTTTATTCAACTGTCCTTATAATCTTATTATAAAATCATGAAGAATGAAAGGGACTTGAAAATTAATTCCGGATTATCATTTCACAATGACCAATTAATTATATACCATCATGATCGATCTGGGCAAGAACTTACATGCATCTTGGTAAGTACGTAATTTATGTTAATCTTAAACTTCTTAAATGTTCGCAATACCATCCAGTTACAATCTTCTCCTAGAGCTCCCGCGCGCGGCCAATTTACAAAAATGATGACCAGTTGGATTGACATTCAGGCAGAAGGTAGAACTAATAGCTTGGAAGGGCTACATATGAACCAACACCCGGTTGATGGCAAAATTTGGTTTGCTATGCCGAAACAACTGAGCATTGCCTAAAATTTCCAAGGAAGCTAAACATGGGCAACGAGAATATATAGCATCACCAGCCACACGGAGACAAATTATAGTGTCTAGGAAACAACATGATGCATTAATCTGACTAGTATACAATAGTACGTGTGTGTTTGAATCTCTAACCTGTATTATGCACGTATAGATGGTTCTAAATTAAGGACTCTATTGAGTCGCTCGGGGGTCAAGATCCTTTATTCTTGTAGATCTCTGGCTAGCTAGGAATCAAGTTACCTTGACACGATGACACCGCCAGGTTCTCTTCTTTTCTTTCTATTTTTGCCGGAAAATAAAATTCTATTGAATACACGAGCTGGTGGTGTGGTTTCGCCATTGCAAAACCAGTGAAAAAACTACTGTAGGCTCTTGTGGAGGAACATAATATAACACAGTGTGGGGAAAAACCGATGGAAGCTTTTGGTTCAGACTCGCATGCATGCAGAGAGAAAGAGCTCTCGATCAGTTTCAGTGTAGGTGAAAGTGAGACAGTTCAGAATGGACTCCATCAGAATCAGGTTATTAGATAACAAAAAACAAAAAACAAAAAAACCCTAAGGTTTACCTTATGTGGGAACCACGAGGAAAATAGAACATTTCGTGATGAAGAAGATATATAGCTTTGAAAATTCGAATCAGGGTTCAAGCAGGTCAAAGTTACAGCTCAAATCAATGTTGAACTATGGGTCTAGCTCGGCAGAACATTCTTCTTACCTGTGTTGAAGAGCATTATTATCTTTCACCTTTTACCTTTGTTGAAGAACATTGTATTAATTAGCCAGGGTACGCAGTTCTATGTAATTCTCCTTGAAACTGCTTAGTTCACATAAAACAAAACCTATGTCAAATATGTTATTATCCACGAAATGAAAACTTCTAAGACTTTAGATCGAGGAAAGCTCGAGTGGTTTAGTGATGTATGTGTTCAAGTTGGACGACTAACATATGTCTCTGAATTCAAACCCTAACCCTTAATAAACAAGCGCCAAAAACACTAGATAAAAGAGATATATATTGTATACAAATTAAACCACCCTAATGCATGCGGACAGATCTACAACTTTAAACTTCAAAAATATGCAAAATTCAAAGAGCCAAAAGACAAAGAATGAGATGTGATCGATATGTTCAGTAGTAGTTGTTAATTGTTAGGTGAACTTGTATATATATAAAAGAAAAACTATATATGTCTTCTCTTATAAAATCTTTGCCACCCCACACCACACCTATATTATTGATTTTGAAAAATAAGAGAGCAGTTAGAAGAATGGTGTAGTAGTGGTCCTTCAGTGACCTCACATAATTAGCTACTCAAACTTGGTGGCAAGTCTTTTTTTGACATTTGCGTCATTTTTACTCCATCATTTTAATTTTAGATTTTGTCTTTTGGAACATATCATTTACTCCATGGTTTCAACATTATAATCAACCATTGATAAGTATCCTTTTTTTTTTCCTTCTACTCTCAGCATTTGTCTTCCTCTTGCCCGATTAAGAAGGTTAGCTAGCTCTGATGGAGAACAAAAAGGAAGTAGAGTTGCTAGAACATTTTCCTTACTTAAACCCCGGCCCTCATCAACAACTCATCCCCATATTATTTCAATGCCCTACGTATATAACTAGACCAATTCTCTTCCAGTGGTGTTTCCTCACACGGCAATTGGAAGAAAGTTCCACAAGAAGGTTTAAAATTTCAACTCATTTGCTTACAGCTCACTACTGCAATTGACCCCGTTGTTTATCTAATTATAGTGAACTGGTTGGCTCATTATTGTAACTACAAAAGTGACACTACATACTAGCACGCTAAGCGCTAATCGGGCGGATATCCGGTGATTAGTGCCTTGACAAGTTAATCGGAGATTAATCAGTTTTCTATCTCTCTAGACAAAAATGGTGAAACACCGTTTAACACCTAGGCGGGGATTAATCGGTTCTAGGCATGGATTTTTAGAACATTGCTAGCACTAGTTTTCATTGATTCCCGATTTCCCTCCATAATCCAACTCATCAAAACATATGCTAATTCAAGAACATGATTAATTTCATTTTCTTTAAACGAATTGGAAACGTTAATTAGTATATGTTTGATTGTGTTGATGACAATAGTCGATCATCTCCGGCCCGGAAGTTCCTAGTTACTTCTAGACAAGAAATTAAAGAAGAAAAGGAGAAAGCAAAAGAGAGATCATATTTATTTAGGAAATAGTAAAGGAAAAGGCTCATGGGGTCACTTCAAATTTTCACAAAAGGATCATCTATGATCTATGATATATGATTTTGGGGTGGTCCATAAATAATAAGAGTCTCTCTAGCTAGCTAGCAAAGCAATGCAATGCTAGTAACTTGGTAAGTCATTTTCCAATCGACAGTTGGGGAGCACCTATTTTTAGCGTTCAAAAGAAACAACACAATTATCATTTCTTGCACGAAAATAAAATTCACCTTAAAATTATGACTACTGAGTATTCCTTTTACACTCTTGGTTTTGTAGATGATTTTACCTGCAAAGGCTGCAAAAAGGCCACTTGATTCAATTCATCACATACCATAATTCTCATAATTGAGAAACCACATGCATTATCTCAAAATTTGAAATTAAAGAAAGACTCTAAATTTCAGTCTTCTCAATTTGGGAGGCTGCCATGAACTTTCATTATCCTTTTTTTTTGTTGTTTTGAAATTAATTTTGTTTTCTTGCTATTTAGCTTGAAGCATTACAAAGTCTTTGTCTAGATACGATATATATATATATATATATATATATATATATATATATATATATATATAGGGCTTATCAGCTGCGAACGTCCGTATTTATTCTTACGGTACAGATTTTCACTTTACACTCACTTTTCAATCGAATTTTCACATCTCCACCGTCTAGTATTTAGATACTATTGTATAGATCATCTCTGTAAAATTTCAGCCAATTTGGTTATCATTAAGGCACTCAAAACTGCGTTTTTATGTTACAAACATGAACGGTTTAAGTTCGACAGATTTATGTTCATCCATTGGTTTAATCGAGTTTGAGTATCGATCTTAATGGTAACCAAATTGGCTGAAATTTTGTAAAGATGATCTATACATTAGTATGTAAAGACTAGACGGTGGAGATATAAAAATTCGATTGAAATGTAAGTGTAAAGTGGAAATCTGCACCATAAGAATAATACGGACCTCCGCACCTAAAAAAGGTATATATATATATATATATATAGACACACACACCAACCCATCTAACTATATATATATATATATAGACACACACACCAACCCATCTAAACAATTGGGTTCTTCATATTTGCCCTTTCGATTACCTTTATCTTTTGGTCTGTTTTCATAGAAATTTAGAGGAAAATTAACTTGATCACACTATGCTAATAATTCAGTAGCTAGAATTTGAAAAAGTCGGGACAAGAAAAATGATTTCATAGTTAAACGTACATATAAAGAGGAAGCTTCACATGGCCGTATGGAGGAAACCGATTCAGATCGATCTTATAGATTCAAGATATTATAAATATGAGATGAAAAAAAAAAAAAAAAGGGTTGACTAACTGAAACGCACAAGGACGGCGAGGATTGGTGCCAGCAAGGACTAGCTAGGGTTACATGATTGCATCAGTTTTAATGTACATTCTATAGAACAAGCCTGAGAAGTGGAACTATTAATCAAATTAAATGTTAATATTATAGTATTATCAATCGAAACAATTTGGGGGCGACTGGGAAGGGTTTGTTCTAATTTAGGGTTTAGGGATCGAGCTAGGAATCCCAAACTGTGTATGTGTTTGGTATTAAAAATGGATACAAGGCCAGCTAATATTTGACAGCTCCCCATCAACGACTACTAGCTCCGATATCGATCACTCGCGCCCTATATAAATCTCAGTATCTGCATGCCTAGTAGTTCATCAAACAAACCCATTCATCATCTCTCTCTCTCTCTTCTACTCTCACATTTCCTCCTTCCATCGATCTCTTCATTCCCCATGAGGAGTTCGAGTGGCGACCCCCCCTCTTGGGGTCGTTTTTGGCCTCAAATGGCGGTGGCTTTCGCAGCCATAGTTGTTGTCTTCTCCACTAATGTGGCTTCAGTTCAAGCTGATCATCCTTACTTGTACTCCTCACCCCCTCCTCCTTATGTCTACAGCTCCCCACCGCCCCCTGTTCACTCTCCCCCACCTCCTTACGTCTACAAGTCACCTCCCCCACCATCGCCTTCTCCTCCACCACCGTACGTCTACAAGTCACCGCCTCCACCATCGCCTTCTCCCCCACCACCGTACCTCTACAAGTCACCGCCTCCACCATCCCCTTCACCACCACCACCGTACGTGTACAAGTCTCCTCCACCTCCCTCACCTAAATTGCCTCCGTACGAGTACAAGTCTCCCCCACCACCATATGTGTACAAATCACCACCGCCACCATCACCTTCTCCTCCACCACCTTACTACTACAAGTCTCCTCCACCTCCGGTACATTCTCCACCACCACCATACCACTACAAATCTCCTCCACCTCCTGTACATTCACCACCACCACCTTACTACTACAAATCTCCTCCACCCCCAGTACATTCTCCCCCACCACCTTACTATTACAATTCTCCTCCACCCCCAGTACATTCTCCACCACCACCTTACTACTATAAGTCTCCTCCTCCTCCTTCTCCCTCACCACCACCACCATATTACTACAAATCCCCTCCTCCACCTTCTCCAACTCCTCATGCACCATACTACTACAAGTCTCCTCCACCACCATCATCAAAACCTTACATGTACAAGTCTCCACCACCACCACCATCCCCAAAACCTTATATGTACAAGTCTCCTCCACCACCATCGCCAAAGCCTTACATGTACAAATCTCCTCCACCACCATCCCCAAAGCCTTACGTGTACAAGTCTCCCCCGCCACCGTCACCGAAGCCGTACGTGTACAAGTCTCCACCACCACCATCTCCCAAACCGTACGTGTACAAGTCTCCACCACCACCATCGCCAAAGCCTTACTACTACCAGTCTCCTCCTCCGCCGGCTCCTTACTATCCTCACCCATACCCACACCCACACCAGCACCCATTGATCGTCAAGGTCGTCGGAAAGGTCTACTGCTACAGATGCTACGACTGGGGATATCCAATCAAGTCCCACGACAAGAAACATCTCAAAGGTAATTAGTTCCGCAACATACATTCTCTTGATTAGTAATTGTATTGTTTTGCTGCTGCTGTTCTTCATTTTCTAAGAAAGAGATGTTTTTTCATATCCGATCTGGCCACTGTGCCTTGTTCTTCTTTATAAAAATAATTTCATGGCGGCTTACTCAATCAATCAAACCCATGTTCCATATATATGCAAAATATTAATTTTCTTATAGTGCTGAACGTGTTGTATTTGCTATATTCTTTATTTTATTTTATATGTATTCCAGTTCCCAAATAAAAATTTCCTTTTTAGCTAGCTGTCCAATGTCCATCTCCAACAAGAAAAGCATCTTGTCCTTTTCAGTTTTAAGGATTTCGAAAAGTCAGTGACTTTGATCATAGAAGTGATAGCAAGAATCAATTAGTTAGTGATTAAGGTAATATTAATTAGTTAGATTGGTCTGAAAATGATTGTTTTTATTTTAAATGAAATGATCTAATATTTAACTGTAAATGGAACAGGTGCTGTTGTTGAGATCACATGCTGGGCAGGCAAGAAGGAGGTCAAGGCCTACGGTAAAACAAAGAACAATGGTAAATTCAGCATCGCAGTCGAAGACTTTGACTACGGTAAATATGGTGCCAAGGCATGTACCGCGAAGCTCCACGTGGCACCCAAGGGCTCATTGTGCAGCATTCCAACTCCGCTCAACTGGGGCAACAAGGGTGCCAAGCTGAAGGTCAAGTCCAAGAACAAGTGGGAGGTTGTGCTCAAGGCCAAGCCATTTGCTTTTGCTCCTAAGACTCCTTACAAGGAGTGTGCCAAGCACCCGCCGCACCATCCTTCTCCCTACGTCTACAAGTGGCCGCCTCCGCCAACCCCTACTTACGTCTACAAGTCTCCTCCTCCACCGTCACCCAAGTACGTTTACAAGTCACCGCCACCACCGGCCTACTACTACAAGTCACCACCACCGCCATCTCCAAAGCCGTACGTGTACAAGTCACCACCACCACCATCGCCCAAGCCGTACGTGTACAAGTCTCCACCACCACCATCTCCGAAGCCGTACGTATACAAGTCTCCACCACCACCATCCCCGAAGCCGTACGTCTACAAGTCTCCTCCTCCACCATCCCCGAAGCCGTATGTATACAAGTCTCCACCACCACCATCCCCGAAGCCATACATCTACAAGTCACCACCACCACCATCTCCCAAGCCGTACGTGTACAAGTCTCCACCACCACCATCTCCCAAACCGTACGTCTACAAATCTCCACCACCACCATCTCCCAAACCGTACGTCTACAAATCTCCACCACCACCATCGCCAAAGCCGTACGTGTACAAGTCTCCACCACCACCATCTCCCAAGCCGTACGTCTACAAATCTCCACCACCACCATCTCCCAAGCCGTACGTGTACAAGTCTCCACCGCCACCATCGCCAAAGCCGTACGTGTACAAGTCTCCACCGCCACCATCGCCAAAGCCATACGTGTACAAGTCTCCACCACCACCATCTCCCAAGCCGTACGTCTACAAATCTCCACCACCACCATCTCCCAAGCCGTACGTGTACAAGTCTCCACCGCCACCATCGCCAAAGCCGTACGTGTACAAGTCTCCACCACCACCAACTTACATCTACAAGTCACCACCACCACCAGCATACATGTACAAGTCTCCACCACCACCACCACCAAAGTACTACTACAAGTCTCCACCACCACCGACTTATATCTACAAGTCACCACCACCACCAGCATACATCTACAAGTCACCACCACCACCACATTCTCACCCTCACCCACCTTACATTTACAAGTCACCACCACCACCTTCACCATCTCCTCCTCCTCCATACTACTACAAGTCCCCACCACCACCATCCCCATCACCACCACCGCCATACTACTACAAGTCTCCTCCACCTCCAGTGCATTCTCCACCCCCACCATACTACTACAAATCTCCTCCACCTCCAGTGCATTCTCCACCACCACCATACTACTACAAATCTCCCCCTCCTCCCTCACCATCTCCTCCACCACCATATGTCTACAAATCTCCACCACCACCCTCTCCGTCTCCTCCTCCACCATATCACTACAACTCCCCACCTCCACCACACAAGCACCCCACACCTCCCTACCATTACACCTCTCCCCCTCCACCATACCACTACACTTCCCCGCCACCACCTTCCCCATCTCCTCCACCACCATACCACTACACCTCCCCACCACCACCCTCTCCATCTCCTCCCCCATCATACGAATACAAGTCCCCACCTCCTCCACACAAGGAACCAAAGCCAACACCTCCCTACCATTACACATCTCCACCGCCACCGTCGCCATCTCCTCCTCCACCATACCACTACACCTCCCCACCTCCACCTTCTCCATCTCCTCCCCCACCATACGCTTACAAGTCTCCACCACCTCCTTCACCCTCTCCTCCTCCTCCATACGTCTACAAGTCACCTCCACCTCCGGTGAAATCTCCTCCACCACCGGTGTACATTTACGCCTCTCCCCCACCTCCCACTCACTACTAGGCGCAAACACGTGCATAGACCAATCATGTAAGTCGTCGAATTTAGTCTCTGTCTTTGTTTTCACTTTATTAATTACCAATGTAACATTTTAATCTAAACTTACTAATTAACAATGTAATTGCAGGTTTTAATTTAAGCAGCAGAATAAAGGAAGGCTCCATGAGCCGAAAGCTGAGACACCAAGCTTCCAATCCAAGTCCATTGTTGTCGACGGTGATGAACAAGGGTCTGGCAGAAACATCAGCCATGACCAGCAGCCTCATCTTCCACATGCTCTTACTATACTCATCATCCAAATCGGGAATTCAAAGCATTCATCTTGGTCTTGGAAGGAACTAATAATTTGGCTTGGTCGTCTCAGTGTCGTCATTTTTTCATTTCTAAATTATATTTCATTGTATAGGGTAGCAGTTACATGGCCTTTTTTTTTTTTTTTTCAATTGTATGATTGGCTTCTATTTATTGTGAGGATACATGTTTCTTTAGGCATTCACTGAATTATTTATCAATAAAAATGATGAATTACTTTCACTCTCTGTCTTCTACGATCTGGCTTCATATCTAGCTAGCTTTTTGGTAGTGCTCTTCGATTTCATTTGCTTGGCTTTTCTGTCCCCTTTATTCCAAGAGCCCTCAAATATATAGGACAATGCAGATAGGGTTCACAGATCACAAAGTGGGCAGCAAAATGAATTTCAAGCTGAGTGGAGTGTGGGGTTTATGACACAATTTGTCGTCAACTTGGAAGCAGCGTTTCGAGGATCAAATTCCATATATAGTTAGGCGGCTGCTGCTGCTGCTACTGCATGCGATGATTGACAAACTTGAAGCACTGCCAAGCAAACAGATTGATAAGAACAAACAAAGAAAGAATGACTCAACAACTCCCCTAGCCTAATGGTTGCAATCACAGCCCTAATTGCATGTTTTGAATCTTAATAGATAATTTTATATATAATACGTTTTGAAGATGATGAACCTACCATAATAATTTGTCGTTTCTTCTTTCATCGGAAAAGAAAGGAGACTACGTACTTAGATGAATATATATCATGGAGTTCATGCAGTAAACCCGGCCTGTTCTTTTTTTTTTTGGCATTTTCTTTTCTTCTCGCATATATGTAGTGGTGAAAGAAGTAATTAGATACCTTGTGATGAATATGTTACAACATGTTCAAGTTAAAAGTGATTCAAAACAAACATATCACATCACTCGTTTTATTTTTGTTATCTGATTATCAAGTTTTGTTAGTCTTCTTATGTTGCGCACATATGTTTTTGCATATGAAGCTACCTCTGTCGCGCAGCTGGTCATGTACAAACTAATTATTCCGATTTTCAAATCATGCATGAGCCTCCTTTTTTTCCTTCATTCATTTCTGCTTTTAATTTTAGGGGAGTGAAATCCACTCCTAAAATTGAAATTCACATTTTCACTTTCCATTTTTGGTAACTTAACTTTTGTCTTTAGTAAATTAAATTTTGTCTTCTTAACTAAAAATGGAACATGGGAGTGTGAATTTCAATTTGAGAATGTAAATTTTACTTTCTAAACAAAGTCCGAGTATTGTTGGACATAGCCAAATTGCTGGACATAAGCCAAAGATAGCTATAAAGAGGAAAAATCATCACACATGCGAGGGGAGAAACAAAAAACCGTTGAAAAGGATGAAAATGGACCTCCCCCAACCCTTAAACCCTTAATCTAGATCCGGAAAGGACCAAGTATTAGGGCAGAAGGGAAGGGGGAGGGAAAATTTTCTCAGATCTATTTTCTCTCTCTACAGGTTAGAGAGAGAGGCTACGTGTTTCAAACAACGTCTATGATGATAGCTAATCATGAAAAAAAATACAAGTGACAAGTTTATAAATAAATTTGAAATGTACGTGTGGATAGAAAAATACATAGGGTGTGCTAATAGCAAAAATGGGTGTGTTAATAACAAAATGTTAATAGCAACACCTAAAATCAATTGTTATTTAACAAAGCAAAATAAAAGTCTTACAAAATAAATTATAAAAAAGAAGATTAATTGAATTGTATAAAAAATAAGAAACATATAAAAAACAATAAAAAAATAAGAAATTATTAAGGTCTAAAATACGAGCTTTTAGGACGGGCCGGGCTTAGTCTTAAAATGCTCAATAGAGTAAAACCGTAGAATAGAGCCGGCTTTTATTTGGTTGACAAAAGATGAAAAAAAAAACAGTTGAATTTTGTTATGAAGGTTGACAAGTCGATAGGGAAAGTACAATGAAAACTGTAGGTTCATACCCTTATACAAAAAGGGAAACACACTTACGCTTGTAATGATGATGTCCAAGGTGTTGTTGTAGATGATGGTACTTATGTCACATTACCATGACGGCATGACCCATATCTAGTAGAATTAATTTTGAATTACTGAAACTGAAACATGCATCCACCAACCCACATTGATCGATAGGTTGTAACAGTTTAACATAGAGCAATAAAAATTGCCGAATTTGGGGTGGATTAGATTTACACTAATCACAATCTAAACGCAAATTGGTTATGACCAGAGGAACAAGTACTTCTCACCGTAAAAAAAGTAAGGGTTTATGTCAACTCACTAATTCAGACTAAAAAGTCACCAAGGAATTCCCCATTTTCTTTCAAATCCATGCTATAACGTCTATCACTTTAAGCAAGGAATGAAGGTGAAGATAATGACGGGTTTGGCGGTGGTTCCCCGACGATAAGTTCAAAAGAGAACTTGGTACTGTGAGACTCCCTTTTCTCTCTCAAGTATTTATACTTAAAAATTAATGGCTCCGATTAATAGATGTTAATATTAATAGCCCACAATAACGGCTAAGATCACACCAATTATGGTTTATTCTTTTACTTATTTATTTTTTCACTTAATTGCATCCCTCTTGCTTTTAATAATACGAACTCTCGAAATGTAACATAAAAACTAAACTTTATGGACAAAAAGGGAGAGATGAGAGAGAACCTCTGAGATACTCGGAGCGGTTCTAAAGACCTCGAAACCCTAGGCTTCAAGGTTTGGTAGTGAGACCACGCTGACAACTGGTTTTCTCTTCGGGTGGCAGCGAGAGGCACTAAAAAAGGCTTTGGTTGTTAGGGCGGCAGCTCTGGAGCCTTAATTTCATATTATTTTATCTGACTGTGGTGGTTTTGTAATGATGAGTAGGTTGTGGAGCTCTGTTCACGGTTCTTAGAGGTGGTGATGGGGTAGGTATTCAAATTGGTACTTTTGATCGGACTTGGTTCGGCGGTATTCGATTGAGCGACTAGACATTAAAATTTACATACAAAATGAATGATAACGTCTTCAGACTTCATAAAACGACCGAATATGATAAATTAAGAGATAAGGTTTATGAATTACATGTTTATAAAAAAAATAGATAAATATTTTTGTTGTAATTTGTAACAATTTATTATCTTTTGTTGTAATTTGATATCAGGATATATTGGTATTTTAATAAATTAATAACGTGTGACTTGTAAACGTAAAAAAGAAGAAAAAAAATGTTAGAATTAATAATAAATAGACATTTTCCTTTTGAATATCTCTAAATATAAAAATGTGCCGGACCCTTCTTCCGAAAACATAACATTATGTTAGGACCATTATGCTATACCTATATATCACTTTGGGCTAGTGTGTTGATTTACCTGAATGGGCTACTTATTGGGCTCGGGTCGGGTCATATTGTAAACGGGTTTCTAGGGTTGGTTGTATAGACGACCATATAAGGTAATGAGCCTCCATTGTAATATCTTATGAATGAATATGAATGAATTTTAGTTTATTTCCTTTTCAAATTCTCTGCAATTTATTCCCTTCATGGACTTCGGTCCTAACACATTACAGCAAAAACCTGTTTAGTTTCGTTTCCGGTTTTCCGCAAATCCATCAACAAAACAAAACAAACCAAAAAGGATATCAGATTCTGAAACAAAACCCATCGATCTCAGCTATGGTATGCTCCATCCCTAAGTCTTTGATTTTCCGCTCGTTGCAGCTTTGATTCTGTCTCTCTCTCTCTCTCACTCTCTCTCTCTTCTTCTGTTCATTACCTCCTATATTCGAAGCTATGGCTTTTAGAATTGTGAATCTCGGAATGAGATTTCGGTGTCTTCTAGTTCCCAATCGTGTTTTGATTGTGAAAATCTCTAAACCAGAACCGACCACTGTGCTCAGATTTTGGAGGTCTTTCTGTATAATTTTTGAAAAATGTAAAATAACTCGTCCTGTTTGATCAGAAAAGTTGTGGAATTTCATGCTCTTTGTTTTGTAGTAATGCCTTGCAGTTGTTCTAAACCATAAAGCAATGCTTCTTTTCATTAACTCGTAAAAAGAAAAAAAGAAAATAAGTGGAGTTTGAGAATATATGTACCTGTTATTCATTATTGATTATTACCAATACTAGGGTTCAAGGGGTACTTGAGCTCCCGACCTCAGGTGATGGGGTAAATGCTTTACATTATTAGAACTACAAGTCCCCACTCTTATATGGGACTGTTTGAAAGAAAAATATCGATTTTGAAGTCGATTAGATGATAAAGTTAATATGACTTCTGTTAGTGTAGTTAAAGTCCCCAGTTATGCATTGTTTTGTCTGATGAGAAGCGTTTTGTTTTTGGAAAAGTTACATCCATAGAGTGGATGCAACAACAAAGAGATTTCGAAATTGTCAGGGTTGAGGAACTGGAACCCCTGTGGCATAAAGCGTCCTTCTTTGTGGGCCTTAACGGCCTCAGAGTCTTGGGAGGTGCAGTTAGTCCTTATGACGCAGATTAATATTGGCCTTCTCTTTTAACCCTCTTATATTTAGCTGGGACGTTTTCTGTTTCATAGATTTGGTACCTGCATGTATATGTGCAATGTGCATTCCATGAGTTAAGAGTCAGAGTGAGAATGGGAGAGAAATAAAGCACCGGGGGGAAGGGGATGAAGAACCATAAAAATTGAAATGATATTAATATTTCTTGGATCGCCGATAGATTAGATTGTGTGGTTTATCTTATGTTTTCGTCAATGTGTACAGGCTGCTAAGATTCTTGCTAACTTAATTGTGATGGGTTCTGGAATTCTGGCAAGGGCCTTAGTTCAAGCATATCGTCAGGCACTTGCAAGTAAGTTTTCTCTTATCATTGTATCTCAATTATGATTTGCAGCTCTGGTATACTCTTTTTCATTAAATGTAGATTAATGATAATTGATCCTTTGCAGTATTCTCTTTTACTGTTATAGTTAGTTTTGAAGGTTTTGGCTCATGTAAGTATGTTTGTAGGTCAGAGAATTATTCAAAGTTGTATCTATCAGTGGTAACTGTTAAGTGATAAACCTGGTCCTGGTTAATCATCTTTTGTTGTCAAAATTTCAACAAAACACATTAAGTGCATTTGTACAAACTTTCTGATCTAGCAGGCCATTGAGTGTGCCAGATGCAAGACTTCTTTGAATTTTTAGTTTATTAATGTCAAACGCTTTGGGTAATTACTGTTTTACAATCACTATCTGCTTTGTACTGCCATGAAGCAATCTCTTTCAGATATGTGAACAAAAGTAACAGAACTTCCTTCTATTAGTTGGCATTCAGGTTTTTCAGTTATTGACACATCCATTAAAAAGTTTCTATATATTTCTAATGGTTTGGGTGTCTTCATAATTCCCTTTCTGGATCTTGAGATGGGTTGCACAGCCAAATATTTACCTCTTGGTACTTTTACCTTGAGGGTGTGATTAGATTATTTAACTTTTGGGTTGCATAGGCGTTGTGCTTCAATAGATGCTCTAGCTATGTGTTAAGCTATGCTGAATAGTACATAGCGATACGTGGGCTTAGAATTGAACCTAAATTGATTGTTGAATTGCCAACAGAACATATTTTGAAGCTGTTTGTTTAATTACAGTGAAAATAAATAAACCGATATCTTTTTAAAACATCACGCATTTTGTGTTCAGTCCACCTGTTTAACAGATTCGAGACATAATTAGTTTAAGTGGACCATTTTTATAACTATTAAGCAAACATGTTGTAAATAAATATAATGTGCTTTTAAATTGTCAATTAGTAAACCATACTGAATAATGGAGAAAAATTATTATATTAATTGACATGGTAGATTAGCATAATTGATGTACCCAAATCAATTATTCACTTATTTAATAAAACATCACTCACTTAATTGATGTACCCAAATCTGGAAGCAATTCCTGGATGTTGGCTCTATAGTACATTAGCATACTATATAGATAACTGTTAACACATTCATTGTAATCTTATAAAATCCTGATTGCAATTATACTGCTTGTCATGATCCATATTAGTTAACTTTGCCCTACCCCAGCCACACTGATCTGTGTACCAGTCACGGACTCACGGATGATCTATTCAGAGTCTAGGTATAATCTCAATAATACATGATACTGTTCAAAACTCAAGAAGACATCATAGCTTACTAGCCTGAAAAAGAAATAAGAAAGCATCATTTGGAGACACTACTTTAGCATCAACACTATACACAGAATATCTATTTTGCTCTTTGTTTTGCATTGTTGGGTGGAGTTGAGTGTTGTACATGACTATTGACATGGGAGAATGAGAATGTAGTCTCACTTAGATGTGGTAAAGAAATTCCTGAATCCTGATATGCCCATACTGAATCCTTACCCAACAAGGCTGCAAGCATTGATCTTCTAGCTTTCTCTGTCTCTCCAAAGTCTAGCAGAGCACCTTTTATTATCATTTTTAACTGCACCACCATACATAAACAACAATTGTCAACTTAGCAGTTAGCAACCACATTTTGTCAGTTCTATCTTATCTGCACACTGTTACATTGGATTCACCTCAACTAATCTCCATTCTATATGAGTAAGAAAGGGTGTCCTGGTCTTGTGGTTACACTGATTTGAGCGTTAAAACCAATAAAACCTTCTCCTGTCCCAGATTATTATTGTTATTATATTTTTTTGTTTATTTTTGCTTGGTGACCTTGCACTGTTGTTCTTAATTAGTTTTTTACTGCACAGTATTTTGAACTTTGAAAGATTCTTAAGTATAACGATGTTTCACTTTAGACATGTATTGACATTCAGTGCAACTGCATAAACTTGGGAACATAAAATCTATAATAGAGGATAGTATGTATATGTCCTTAAACATATAGCTTAGTCTAAACTTACATGCCCAAATTACTTTTACCAACAACTAATGGTTGATAAAATTTGCAATGATTTCTGCATTCGGGTTAACTTATGGTCAGCATTGCGAGTCTCTGCAAATCTCAAGGGGATTTCATATCAGCTGGTTTGTGATAGTTGTTTGCTGTACTATGCTAGTTCTTTCCTGACTTTGAACTTCGTTGTTAGATTAGAAATGAGGTCATATTGTTTCTTAACGGGCATCTAACAAAATTATCACCATTTCATTTAAGGTAAAAGAAAATATGCATGTACATATCAACGAGAATACTGATTCATACTTACTGAATTAGACTTGATTTTAAGGATGTTGTGTGAGTGTTGGATCTGGTAGCAATGCAAATTGATTCCAACTTTAGATGTCTATACAGTATTAAATCATCTGTGCTATCTTGCAGATGCCTCGAAATCTGGTGTTGCTCAAGAAACACTACAAAATGCTGCTCGTAGAGCTGGCAAAGTCATGACAGAGCAAGAAGCTAGGCAGATTCTTGGTATCTCAGAGGAAACTACTTGGGAGGAAGTCTTGAAGGCAAGTATTGTTCTTTTGTCATTACTTATATCTTGGTATCCCTCTCATATACACGTGAATAGGATTCTAAAACACACTTCCTAAACCTGCACAGAAATACGATAGGTTATTTGAAAACAATGCCAAGAATGGGAGCTTTTACCTTCAGTCAAAAGTTCACAGGGCCAAGGAATGTTTAGAAGCTGCCTATAAAGATAAAGGTCAAGGGACCCCTACCCCAAGTTGAGAGTCCTTCATTTCTTTCGTCCATCTATTAATTGTATTATTAGTGTCAGAGGTCAGAGGGACAAGCCTGAAATATATAGAAGATTGAGAATGTATGCACATGTTGGTTTAGATCATCGCCTTTCTGAAACATCCGTCTGTTAAAGTTGTATTTCATCAATAATATACATACCACATAGCATAGTGGTTGGCTTGTATGCAAAGTGGTCTTCAATGGAGGGCTTGATTTCATGGGTGGCCAATCTGTCTGTCAATATAAGAAACCAAAACCATTCCTTAGTAGTATTTTTTTTATGCAAACCTTTATCAATAAGTGATTCATTAACCGAGTGATCATGTTTGTGGTCCGAAAGAAAAAGCATATTGTTCATCATGAAGTTTGGCCAGAAGGCCCTTTTTTCACTGAAACAAGTCACCAAAAGTGGATTTATCCCATCTAGAGGCCAAAAATCTAAAAGAAGATGGAAAAGAAACTGTTGTAAAGGTGTACCCTGAAAATTGTTGCTTGCAGACGCAAAAACAACCATCATGTTTAACCACAGCATCCAATTAGAAAATTTGTTTTTGCAATCAAGGAATCAGTTTTAAGATTGACCGCAATGGGAGCATGAAAAGAATGAAAAACAGGTAGATTAGAGACACTTTTTGTAGGTCGAAAAGATTAGTGACACTCAGACTAGGATATTTGGAAGACAATCAGAGTTTACAACAACTCTGTCTAGTTTTTCATAACAAGTGGTTCATGTTCATTAGACCAAATGAGGGAAATCACTACCCCCAGAAGAAGGGAGGAAAATCAGATTGCACTTGTTCAGAATAGAAGCAAAATTTATCATAAAGTTAGTGACAGTTCTCACACCTCTTATGTTTTTCAGAAATACCAAGAATACAATTGAAATCCCTAGCATGATACATGGTTCTTTCATCATTGATAGGAGTGGCTAATTTATCCCAAAGAGATAATTGTTGAATTTTTTTTTAGGGGTCATAGAGAGAAAAATTACCAAAATTTAATTTTGCAAATGAGATCAGTAATACAACAATGAAGAAACCGATAATGCTCAGTAGTAACATTAATACAAACTGTAGCTCCATTCCAACAAATAAACATGCCAAGTTGCCAACTGATTGTCCAGAAGAAGGAACACATTCAAAATTATTTAAAAAGTACCCTAGAAATTATGAAAGATATGAATATATTAGGATTGATTTTAGTTTACCCTCCTGAGGTTTGAGGTTGACATCGTTTCACCCCCATACTTTTAGTTTTGAAACTTTACCCCCCTAAAGTTTTCAATTTTCATAAATTAGGCCCAATTTGGAGGTTAAATGCTAATATGAAATCTTAGAAAAAAATGTCATAAAAGGCCATTTATGTTATATGACTATTTTAGCGCTTTTAGTGAGTTATGAAGTCAAAATTAACGTCTGAATTAGATAGAATTTCAGTAATTGGACATAATTTATGAAAATTAGAAACTTTAAGTGGTAAATTTTTAAAATTAAAAATATAAAGGGTGAAATGATGTCAACCTTAAACCCGTCTAAACTGAAAATAATCTAATATATTATTAAGCCTGATTGAGATACCTTTACTTTTGTAGTATCTTTCGGATTATCTTAATGAAAAACATAACACAGCACAACTTTTGTAGTTTAACATTCAAGCATCAAATCCAAAACTAGCATTCATATATCAACTTGTTCCCTCATTGATACCTGAACCTTTCACGCCTCTAATTTCATTAGCCTCAAAGCTTCTCTATAATTTGACCACCACACCAACATTGCTCCTCAAACCTTCAAAATCAGACCCTTACCAATTACCCAGTTTGTGTTTTTGCTTTGTTATTATAACTTCATATCAAATCTTGAAACTTTCCATGACAGAGTGTCGTTCAAGTGTCCCAGATTGGTATTGTGCATGTTTTTTTTTATTCAGAATGAATCTTCATGGCCTCCAAAGAAATTTATGCTCTGCTCCCTCAACTCTGTTACCTGTTCAACTCCCAACTCGAATGTATGTACTTACTATGCAATGTTCGAATGTAGTGACTGCTTTGCTAGATTTTCATCTCAGAAATTGCGGGTTTGTAGGGAAAGTTATTTGTGGTATGTTTTTCCTGAGGATGTGAAAAGTGACTGGGTGAGACCCATTTGAAACGCTGCTCTCACCTTGTGAGAAGAAAAATATGCTGCGAATGCGCGGGGTGAGCTCCAAAAGATAGCCTTGCGGGCCTGGGGTTGGTTCGGACTACCGTTGCAAGTAGAATATGTGATATGTATTGATGTATGTGCTCTCATTTTGTTTATGCAAGTAGAATATGGCTACTTGTTTTGTATATGTGGTTGGAGCGGATATCTAAACATTGTTGTTGAATACTAGATCAGACGAATGATAGAGTTGATCCGAGATCATTGAACTTTCAAAAGTGCGGTTATGGGAAGCCTGAGGTATGTTTTCTTTTCTTACCATTAATATTGATGCTTTAATTGCTATCTGTTTGTTTCTGAGTCCCTTTTGCTTTGTGGGCGCGCACTTTGTAATCTTTGTTATAGCGTATGTGAGTAGGTAGAGTGTCAAATTGAAGATGATTGGCAGCCACCAGCGTTGCATTTCAACATCTCACGCACTTCGTCCTTGATAGCTTGTGGAGTAGCCGCTGATTCACCTGTAAGTATTTGGAGCACTCAAGGGGCCAGAACTTTTTTGAATTCATGTAGAATCTTATGTGTAGATAATTCAAGTACATCTGTACATATATAAAATATGGGCATGTTGTTGGTGAAGAAATAATGTTTTTGACCTGAAGTGATTTGATTCTGTATTAACAGATTGGCATTGATGTGGAAGAGAAGCAGCGAAAGTTGAAGCACCATATTCTAGCTTTCGCCAGACGCTACTTCTCTTATCATGAAGTGGAACATCGAACTTCTATTTGAGACATTGAAATTCAGCGGCATCAGTTCATCAAATTATGGACTCTCAAGGTATGTTATTGATAATGCATTGAGTTAGACTCCAATACATTCCAATAGTTGTATGAAATCGAATAATATAAATGGGGTGTATATGGGAAATTCTAAACTGTCTGTGTTTGTTAAAAGCTTTTGTGCACCCACATTGGTAATAAATAACCACTTCCTTAAGCATTTTCTTCTGATTCTGAGAAATTGATGCTACTATGAAATAGATGTATCAAGGTTGCATTTGAATATGATTATAATATTATATGACCAATGAAAATGGGTGCTTTGGATTTAACTTTAATTAATTTAATATTAGGTAAGTGTGATTTCCAATTCACTTGTCTAAATCCTTTACCTGTAAGAGTTTTCTTTGTTGTCTGCAGAAAATAGTATCAAAATGCCCTGAAAAATGCTTAGGTTCTCTCTGTTAGTCTGTTTATTATTTTGATGCATGTCTTTATGTTTTTTCTGAAGCTTTTTCTTCTTACCATGGATCTCATTAAGAGGCATATGTGAAAGCATTGGAGAGGGGCTTCTCTGCTTCACCTTTTAGGACCTTTACCATTAGATCATGGCTGCAGCTGAGAGAGGCATTCCTCACTCTGGGGAAATGGATTCTAAGGTATGTTACTTAAAAAATTTATTTTACTACAGTGAGGCATCCATAGTTGTTAGTATGATGTGGAGTAAACAGCTCCGATATGTTTTAGGTATCTGAAATAAGCCTAGAGTCTTTTGGCTCTGAAGACATTGCGAACACCGGTAGTTTTTGCTTTAAAGTTGACTGGTTCCCATTATGGGGCCATTTGCATGGAAAAACATAACACTGTAGGTATATTTCCTTCTCTCCCTATCTAAGAGAATTTTTATTCTTATTTACTGTATGGATTAATTGAAATGAATAGGTCAAAAAGGTCGTCACATTTGTATTACTTTATGCAGGAGGAAAAACATTTCCCATAAATTTGACAGCACAAAGAACGATCCAACTTGTTGAAGATGAATGTGAAGGTACTGATGCTGTTGTACGAATAGGTGAATTGACTTATTAATTGTTTATAAGTGATTCAATCATTCATTTGGAACACAATATGAAATCACGCCATCGATAAGCACTTAATAGAAAAATTCTTCTTTCTTTGAGCAGTGTATCCATTACAAATCTCTCATCACTGGTAGCATGGTGGAAAAATGCAACTTTTTTTCTTCTATAGTGCATTATCATACAATATAGATAACAGTATATACATTTCTAGTAAATCTGATGAATCCTGATTGGAATTGTAACGCTTGTTTGATCCAGACTAGTTAACTGACTGTGAACCTAACCCAACTACACTGCTCTGCATACCAGTCACGGAAGACGTATGCAGACCCTCTAGCATAATCCCAATAAGACATCATACCCTTCAGAACTCAATAAGACATTAAACATCACAGCTTAATGAGCTTACCAGCGTAATAGAAGAGTACGAAATTATCATTTGGAAAACACAACTTTAGCAGCAACTCTAAACTTAGAATATCTGCTTTACTCTATGTTTTGCATTCTTGGGTGGGGGGGGGGGGGGGGGGGGAGGTTCGGTCCATGACTGTTGACATTAGAGGATGATATTGCAGTCTCACTTAGGTATGGAATGCCCTGATTTTCCTTACTAGAGATCCTTACACAACAAAGCTGCAAGCACTGATCTTCTAGCTTGCTCTGGCTCATTAAAAACTTGCAAAGCATTTTTTCTTGTCATGTTGCAAGGCTGCACTACTATACATAAACAACAGTTGTTTACTTAGCGACCACATCTGGTCGGTTCTTTTCTTCTATGCTTGTTACTTCCTTCTTATGCTCCCTGCATTTACATTGCAATAAACTAATCTTCATTCTTCATGAGTAAGAAGGGGTGGGAATTGGTCATGGATCAGTTCCCTGATTTGAGCATGAAAACCTTTCTCCTGTCCCAGGTTATTGTTATCACTGTTATTGTTATTTCATTTTTCTGCTTGATGACTTGCGGTGGTGCTCTGAAGTAGTTCTCTGCCGCAATATTTGAACGTGTGCTGCTTCCTAAGTGACAACATTTTCCTTCAGATTTTTTTTTTTTTTGAGAATGAACATTTCCCTTTAGACTTGTATTGACATCGAGTTAGTTGACTAGCTTAAAAAAAATGGATGTAAATAATAATCTGTCTGTAAACTAAAATGCCCTGATGGGTTAAAAAAAATTTGCAAGGATCTTTGCATTTGGGTTAACTTATGGTTTAGCATTGTGAGTCTCTGCAATATCTCAAGGGGATTTCTTATCAGCTGGTTTGTGATGGATGTTTGTTGTACTTTGCTAGTTCACACTTCACAGAGCTAAGGAATGTTTAAGAATGGAGTTTAGTATAAGATACTTGTGTAACTAGTATCCGAGGAGCAGTCCTGAAAGATGGAGAAGATTAGGAATGTCTGCACATGTTGGTTTAGATCATAGCCTTTTTAATACATTTGTTCGTTGAAGTTGTATTCAGATACCTTTCCTACTTTTCATGAATAATATACAGTAATACATGCTGCATAGCACCGTGGTTGGTATATGTATGCAAAACGTGGTCTTCAATGGTGGCTTGGTTCATGGGTGGCCAAGCTGTCTGTCAATATAAAAATTTCTTGGCCAACTGTGATTGACAAGGTAAAAGCACATGTACCATTCTAGGGTGTGGTTTTCCAGTGATTGAAGAATTGTGTAATGGCACACCTAGATACTAGATACACATACTTTTTTTTATATATCTAGATACACACCTGGCTTCGATTTGTTTCTCGGTCACCTGGCTCCGATTTTTTTCTCCAAGAAGAGAAATAATTACTCGAACAACGACTCAACGAAGCTCTGATTCGCTTTGAAGGCGAGCGACGACACCTCATTGAGCGTCAACAACTCAGCGTTGAATGCCACAACATCTCCCGTCACAATATCCATACTCATCGGAAACACATATAGCAGATCATACTATGAACCCTAGATTCGTAATTAGAACCTGAAGAACTTTGATTTCGGTTTCTCTTCTTTTGATAACAAATTGTGCAGAGATTTCAAACGAACTAGATCTTCAGAGAATTGAAGAGAGAGAGAGAGAGAGAGAGAGAGAGAGAGAGAGAGGAGAATGAGGGATCAGATTAGGTAGAGAGAGTGGCATGTTAGTAATTTGGTTGTGAAAGCTGAATATTTTGGCCATTTTATGGTCTAAAATAGAGTTGGGCTTGGTACTGTAGATTTTGGGTATGAGCTTGTGTCCTAATTTGTAAATTATTGAAAGTGAGAGTTTTTGTGTTTTTAAATTTGGTCATAGGCTAGTATGTAATTTTCTCAAAATGAAATGATGACTCGTAAAGCAGATCGATGTCGTTAAGCTCAATACTTTTAGAATGCATTGACACGTATGATACATTAACACCTAGTTGGATTATGTTTGATTTGATCTCCTAATGCATGTTTGTTGACCAGAGATATCGATATCGAATCATTTGTCTATTAGAGCTCAGAGATATCGATATCGAATCATTGTTCAACTTTACGAGAAAGGCACGAAGGTCGTAGATCATGTTGAAAAGGGCTATAGTTCTTGAAAAAGCTAAGTTGGCTCTAGAGGAGCACATATGACCCGTTGATGTGGTAAAGTTCCAATGATTGCAGAAGGGATTATTTGGGGCTGCCTAATTTTCGTTTTCACTAAGGTTCACTTTCTTATTGTTTTCATTGTTGTTCTTTCATGTGTTTCTTTTGAGGAGCTTGGTTCTATGTCCTCTATTTGCTATTGTGTTTTTTTTTTCTTTGAAATAAAATTCATTAGAGGGTAAGCCGTTTTGGGTAATTGTTTGTCCCAAAAAAAAAAGGTTTCGATCATAGGAATTTCGATATGGGTGGAAGTTCTACAATTACTACATATCTTATTTAATGAGAATGTGGTTTTGATGATGCTTGATTAAACATTAGGGAAAACCCGTTCGATCCGATATGATACGAGGACGCAGGTGACAATATGTCATTGCATCTCAGATCCTAATTAATCGTATGAATACTACAACATGCAACTCGAGGTTTTAAATAGAGTAAGTCAAAGAAGATTCCAGTATATCCTGATTCACAATATTTTACCGTATCGATTTACACCGTTTAGAAAGGTCAATTTTGTGGTAGAAGGGCCGACATGAGCTTTGAAGAATGTGAAACATTTAATTCTCCATTCTTCAAATTTTTTTTCTCCTTCTCTATTTTAAGAAATGAAATAGAAAATCTGTCGGATTGAAAAATAAGTCAATATTCTCTAAAATAGAGAAAATTGTGAGATGCAAATTTGCTCCCCACCCACCTAGTTAAATGTCACATGTCATATATTTTAATTACTCTAACCATGGTTAACAACATTTATGTATAACAATATATTATATTATCTTTTACTTTAAATCACTTTTTTATCTTTTTCTTTTTCTAAACAAAATAACAAAGCCTAACAAATTTAGGACTCCTTAAGATCGATCAACAAAAATATATAACATCTGGGTGTTTTTTGAAAGAATAATTACCAAGTCAACATATTTAAAAATACCCTCTCAGATCATAGAACAATCTCACACTTGAAAAAAAGTGATTGAACTACAAGTAGTCATCTCCTATATGTATAAATTGCTATTGATTTATCAATTCAAATAAATAAGTTCATGCATATACATACCTGAATTTGCAGTAGCATTCAAACACTAAAAAAAATAAAAAATTGGCACTAGCATTAATGCTAACAAAAAATTAGGAGTAGCATTCAAACGCTAAAAAACTAAAATTGGAAAGTGGTATAAAGAGAAGGAAGGAACCCAATGACCTGAGTCGATAACAACGACACTAGGATGAGTCATAATAAATTTGTTAGACTTTGTTAAATTGTTTAGAAAAAAAAGTAATTAGAGTAAATTTAGGAGATGATTCCCAAAAAAAGAAGAAGAGTAAATTTAGGGGATAATATAAGGGAAAATGCCCAAATGCACAAAAATAAGGAAACTAAAACCCGTTCAAATGAAACTCTTATCTTTTAGCCAATTCCAATGATTCTTATAAAAAATACGTTATTACCCTTTGTGTGATTAAACCAACATATATCTTATCTCTTTTTCTTTCTCCTCTCTCTCCTCCGACGCAAATCTTAGATTCTCTCTCTCTTTCTCTCTCACTCATGTAGATCACTGACTTAGATCCTTCCCTCCGGCGCTGATCTCCTGCAACGAAAGATCGGAAATGAAGACGGCGACCTCTGCAACGACGACAACCTCTGCAATGATGTCATTTCGATCACCAATATCTCACTGGATTTCGAACCGGCTACCTCCCTGCACAAATCGCTCCACTACATAGGCTGCGGTGAACGACGTTGTAGGTAGTTTCTAGATCCAAACGGCGAGCCAGGCGCGTGAAGAGTGATTGGAAATTGGTGGCCTAACTGAGTTACCGATTACCAAAATCCGGCGACCGGAGAAAAACTAAGTTACTAGAGGTCAATAACTGGTGACCAGAGTCCCGCGACCGGCGACCAAAATCTAGCGATCGGAGTCCGGTGAGATTCCGGCAAAGTCTTCTCACTCTTTCATTTTCTCTCTCCTTATATACGATGAAGTGGTGAGGGTACAATTGTCTTAAAAATATTTAAAAATTATTATTTTATTATGACTTTAATATAGATTTATGTATTTAGACACAAATAAGAACACCTTATATTAGAATGGGTAATAAGAGGTTTGAATTAGTAATAAATGGACATTTTTTCATAATATAATTTGTTGTTATAAATATATGTTGTTAACTATAGTTAGTATGATTAAAAGATAGAACATCGGCGTTCAACCAACTAGATGAGTGGGGATGAGGGTGGAAAAATATGGATATAGAGCAAATTTACATCCAAAACTGTGTATCGCCCGTATCGTTAATCTAAATAATTGAAGTAAAAAAAAAATAATAATTATTGTCGCACCGGTGAGAAGAGAAGGGATTATGGTATAAGCTGATGACGTAAGTGTTATTTTTACCACGATAACAACTAATTAAGTGAACCGACAAGAGGGAGACATTTGAGCAGTCCATGAAATGATCTCAACACTAATTACGTAATAATAATAATAATAATAATAATATTCTAGAACAAGAGAGAGGTGCTTTCCTTTCCTTAATTCTCTCTCTGTCTCTGCGTATAATGAGCTGTCATTTTGCTAATCTCATTTCCTCTCTCTCTCTGACTCGTTAGACAAAATTAAAAAGAAATCTATTCCTAGTTTTACTTTTATTTTTTTCAGAGAGGAAGGCAGACAATCTCCAGAGATTTGAGGAGCTCTTCTCTCTCTCTCCCTCCTGTGTCTGTAACAGAACAGATCCCAAATTCTTTTTCTTTTTTTTTCCCTCTCTCTCTACTCTTTCCAATAATCGCGTCGGTCAATCGATCAGGTATTTAGATCTGGGTTCATCTTCTGTTTTCAGATCTAATTCCATTTCCTTCAGCTGGGCTTGTTTTTATTTGGATTCAAAATATTGATCTGGGTGGTCTGGAATTCTCAATTCCATGGATTTGGGATTCAATTCATTTCATTGTATGCTGCGTTTCAGTTGAAACGGCCTTCAAGGTCTTGATCGTTGAAATTGAAGGTGCAATTCTGTGGTGTTACAGGTTGCTGCTGTTGAATCCGAAAACGAGCTGCCATGAAGAAAGTCTTTGATCAAACTGTCAGGGACCTGTAAGTATTCAGTTCTATATTTCCAGAATTGCATTTTGTTTGTTACTTTCGATCGCAACCGAAAGGGTAAGTGCTGATGTTGTTCATTGGACTATTGCAGAAAGAGAGGGGTGAACAAGAAAGTGCTTAAAGTTCCTGGTATTGAACAGAAGGTAGCTCAATCAATTTGTCTTTTACTACTTCTGTAATTATGTTAACGCGCAAAAGTAATTTGTTAATAGTCATGAATATGAAGTCTATGTTCGTCGGTATGTCATCTCTCTCTCATTTTATATCCAGGTTCTTGATGCTACTAGTAATGAGCCATGGGGTCCTCATGGATCACTTCTTGCTGATATTGCACAAGCGACCAGAAACTAGTAAGTCAGACATCTCTTCTTTTTTTGTTTGGTTTTTCGAATGACTTGCTATCTTTGAAACAACCTCATAATATTGTTTATGCAGTCATGAGTACCAAATGATTATGGCCGTGATTTGGAAGCGGCTTAGTGATACTGGTAAAAATTGGCGGCATGTCTACAAGGTTTGTAATGTTGTATTTATTCTGTTGCAGCAACCCACTGATAGAATTTGATGCACCTCTCTCTCTCTCTCTCCATATTATTGTGTAATGTAGTTAATATGGCCATGTTTTATGTCATGACGTTCATATATTATATTGTGCTTAACTTCAGGGTTTAACTGTTTTGGAATACATGGTGGCTCATGGTTCTGAGCGTGTCATTGATGATATCAAGGAGCATGCATATCAAATATCGGTACTTTGCTTCCTTGATGTTTTTCTATTGAGTATTGATTCCTGCAGCCTGTGAAGAACTTGAATTAGTACTTTTCCCATGCCAGACATTGTCCGAGTTTCAATACATTGATTCTAGCGGAAGGGACCAGGGAAGTAATGTCAGAAAGAAGTCTCAGAGTCTTGTGGCTCTTGTCAATGATAAGGAAAGGATAATTGAGGTTAGACAGAAAGCAGCTGCCAACAGGGACAAGTAAGTACACTTTCAGAACGGTTGTCAAAATGTTACTGCGTTGATATATAGTTTATAATATATTTACAGTGGTATATGCCTTTGGTGTTAGGATGGACTCTTTAATATTCATTAACATGGGATTCTCAATAGTTCATAATCAGTTCTTCCTCACTATAATTATTAAGAATATGCCCTGTTTTAACACCATCAGGGTGTTGGCCTATTACTCCTTTTTGTTTCCAGATCTGTGATTAATTATTGATGAACTTTCATTTCACAATCGCACTCTGAAGCAAATGCTAGTACATGATCCCCGTACAGTATTTTGAGTCGAGTAATGACAATTACTTCTTTTTGTTGTTGTAGGGTTTCATATCCTAGCATTTTGTGGAGAGTCCTTGTGTTTTAATTTGTCTTTATTGCATGGGAAAGCAAGAATGAATTAATGCTGTTTCTCTATTTTTATTGTTGTGTTCTTGCAGTGGACACAACTGCAATATGAATGTTTCCTTTGAACTATATACATTTGGCATTTATTGGTGGGAAGAAAAACTCATATCAATTTCAGAGCTTAATTTGATCTTTTGTTGTAGGAGTTGGTGTGCAAACAATTTTTCAAAATAGAGTTCTTATGTTTTTCCTTTCAAATGTTTTTAGATAGCTTGATTAGGAAAGTAGTATTGTTCTAGAATTATGTTTGATGCAAAGGAGTAGTTGTAAAATTATGTCAGGTTCTTCGTTCACAGGCACTATTCATTCATGGGCTTATGATTGTCTTATGTATGTGAACAGGTTTCGCAACACACCATCTACTGGTGGAATGTATAGGCCTGGTTCTTACTCTGACAAATACGAAGATGATCGTTACGGAGGCAGGGATGAAGATAGGAATGGTTATGGGTATGGAAAGGACAGAGAATGGGGCTCCAGGGATGATGACCGGTATGGAAGATCTGGGGATTCATATAGTCGTGATGGAGATCGTTATGGCAGAGAATATGATGAACGCAATGGCAGAGAAGGTTACAGAGATGATGATTATCATGGAAGAAGCCAAAGTGTTGACGAATACCAGTATGGCTCTAGAAGTAGAAGCTCCGATAGAGAGAGAGAGCGTGCATATGATGATGATGGTCAATATTCATCTCGGTAATTGGTCTACTTTTATTTCCATGATATCTGATGAAGAACATTTTTGATTTTATTGGTGGCTTTATTATTGGTTGTGGCTTGTCATCTTCAACTGTATTTTCTGTTTCTTGAGTTTTGATAGGAAGATTTTGTTGACCAGGCGTGTTTTTTTTTGCCCTTCTGTGAACTTAAATTTATTCTTTTTATGTCTTGTTGCAGTGGCAGTGGCAGTGGTGCTAGAGCTGATGATCAGTCTCATGATGGAAGGTAAAACTTTTAGTGGACGTAGTACTCATTTATATTTGTTAGTTGGTTGGCCCAACCATTTGTGGTACATTATAAAAGATTGGTATACAAATTAGATCCTTGGAATATTCTGTCAAATGAAGAGGCAATTACAGAAAACATTTGATGAAACTCAACCTTTTTTATATGAGTACGGAGTGGTTTATTTA
Source organism: Fragaria x ananassa (assembly GCA_034370585.1). Classification (NCBI taxonomy): domain Eukaryota; kingdom Viridiplantae; phylum Streptophyta; class Magnoliopsida; order Rosales; family Rosaceae; genus Fragaria; species Fragaria x ananassa. The sequence goes on from CP139760.1 coordinate 9,184,593, forward strand.
TATATTAGGACTAATAATATTAGTTTAATTGTTTTTGAAATAGTACTTTCAGTTGTGTGAAGTATTTATAATCCTTAATGTCTTTTTAGCCATATTCGTCACATGATCACATTGCTACTTACCATTAGTAGGATCAATCATTTTTGGCAGGCTAAGTAGGAAATTTTCAGAACAAAACATTGCTCCTCCTAGTTATGAAGAGGCTGTAAGTGAAACTCGAAGCCCTGTTAATAGTGAGAGGTATTAATTCATCCGACTAATTATAACACTTTTCTTTTTATGCCTCTCTATGATCACTGGTATTTCAATCATTTAACATTTTCTTTTGATTACAGGGATGCTGAGCCTCCAGCAGTTTCTGCTCCCAGAGCTTCTTCTCCACCTGCGACCAGTAATCCTAGCCAAGCAACCACTGTTCAACCTCCTCCTCCTCCCATGGCTTCTTCTCCTCCGGCAAGCTATAATCCAAGCCAAGCAACTAGTGCTCCAATTACCTCTGCATCGCCCGCAAAACAGGAACCAGAGCCTTTTGATGAATTTGATCCACGCGGTTCTGTTTCGGGTGGTTCATTTGGTTCTGTTTCAGGTACAGAAATCGTGGTCAATGTTTGTAACTGATTAATTCTGAATGGGAAATGTTTGTTGCATGTGATGAGATAAGGGCCTTTGGTTGGGGTTTTGAAAGTCCTTGGTATAAGTAAAAATTGCTTAGTTTTTAATCTAGTCTTGTCTTAGGAACTACCTTGTGTAAAGAGGTGCTCATGTGTTGTCAGAGATGCTACTGGTATAGAAGGGATTAGAAGCTAAACCTTGAATAATATATTTATTTTATTATTTAATTTTATTTCGACTATAGTAGTTGACCAGTTGCAAGAGGGTGGCTTTTGAACATATTTGGGCTATAGTTATTCAAGGCTAATTGGTTGGATATTTTATATTTTTAAATTATGTTATATGCTTGAAACATTCAGCACTAATAACTCACTGTCTACAATCTGGCAGCTGCCCCAACTACTTCAAACAAGGCTGAGATGGACTTATTTGGTTCCCTGTCAGAGTCATTTTCTTCAAACTCATTGGCCATTGTGCCAACTACATCATCTACTACATCTGAAGTTGATGGCCTTGCAAATTCTGCACCAGTGACCACATTTATGGCAACTCCTCCAATCTCTGATGTTATGAATCAGGTAGGCATTTTCTTCTGAATTAAAAGAAACTTATCCTATACTTAATTTGAATTATGGAGTATCCCATTATGATTCTAGCTGTGAAGGAATTAGCCGCATCTGACCTACAGGTTTTTGGACATTTATTTCTGATTAGTTTTCCTCACATTATAATGTTCTTGAAAATAATGTCTTTTTTGAAATCGATTTTTGGATCAATTAGTAAATTTTATGAAACATAATATCAAAAGCCTTCCAATATGACAGGAATGTTTACAACAGCCGGCTTTTGTGTTGTTGACATTATAGAATTTATGACTCCCCTTCCTTTTTGTGTTTTTCACTTTTAAATAGAATTAAAGTAGATGATCAAAAGTATTTTGTTCCAATGCAGTCTTTTGAAGATCCATTTGGTGAATCCCCCTTTAAAGCTCTCCCTTCCACTGAAGTTGCGCAATCTCAACCACAGACATCCACTTTGGCGGACCCTTTACCGCCAACCACAAACCAGAGTGCAGATACAGTCTCCAACTTTCCTTTTGGGGACTCGTTTTCAGCTCTAACTTATTCTCCAGCAAACTCCCAGTTTTCAACTCAAGATCTGTCCACTGAACACCAGAACACTGATATTCTAGCTGATATTCTCCCACCTTCTGGAGCTTCACAGCCATCATTTCCAGGTTCAGCAGGTCAACCTTCACAGCCAACTACAAATATGTATGGGAACTTCCAACCGCAGCCAGGATCTATGGTTCCTCAGACTCAAACTGGATTTTCTGGACAACATGGTGATGGGGCTTTTCCCTCACAGGGAGGATCTACAGCACCTATCACTTCACATGTAGCTCCTCAAATGCCAGCAGGACAAACGTCACAGTATAACAATGGAAACCTTATATCACAACAAGGTGGATATGCAGCTCCTAATGGTGGAAACTACTATTCACAGCAGGGAGGGTCTACTGGTCCAATGACATCTTACATGGCTCCTCAAACGCAAACTGGACCAGCTACCCATTATGGTGGTGGAAGCTATGTTACGCAACAAGGTTCCATCACCTCACAGGTTTCACATCAAGTTCCAAATGGGCCAGCTCCGCAACAGAACATTCTTTCTCAAGGAGGATCAAATGCACTGACATCAACAACAGGGGCACTAGCTTTGGTTGAACAACCACCTAAAGACAATAAATTTGAGACCAAATCAGCAGTTTGGGCCGATACACTGAGTAGAGGGCTGGTGAACTTGAATATATCTGGAGGTAAGTTTCTGGCTTTGTATCTTTGGCTATGTTTTTATGGGAGATTTATAACAGATTTTGTTTATCATTTATTGCAGCTAAGATAAATCCGTTAAATGATATTGGAATTGATTTTGATGCCATAAATCGGAAGGAGAAGAGGATGGAAAAGCAGCCAGCAACTTCTGCAACATCTACTATTTCCATGGGTAAAGCTATGGGATCTGGTTCTGGTATGGGCCGTGCTGGTGCAGGTGTTCTTAGGGCTCCAGCAAACCCTATGGTGGGTTCTGGTATGGGAATGGGTATGGGTCCGGGTCCGGGCATGGGTATGGGTATGGGCATGGGTCCTGGTGGAGGAATGGGCATGGGGGGCTATGGAGGCATGAATCAACCCATGGGTGCGGGAATGGGAATGGGGATGAACATGGGTATGAATATGGGGATGGGAATGAATATGGGCATGGGCATGCAACCGCCAACTGGATTACCTCCCGGGTCAAATGTGCCCAGTGGTTATAACCCTATGATGGGCCAAGGCGGTTATTCTCAGCAACCATATGGCGGCTACCGATGAAATTGATTAAAGAAACTGAGGACTGGAATGGCTAGCCAAGTTTTACTGTTAAATTTTACACGATTTACATTTAGACCAATATTTGGTATACAAGGTTGTATTTGTAAACAAGAGTCCTGTAATCTTATGTGGCCCAGTGTGATGTATTTTTATCTTTCCTCTGTAATTTGATTGTCTTTTTTCAATGGGTCACAAGAGCTCCTTGGTGCATTGGTGGTGGTTTCACCTGTTCTGTTTTTGTATTAGAGGAGATAACCATTCTCAGGTTATCATGTCTGTTTCCTTTGTGAGAATATTCTTTTTGTCACTGGTCTATATACAGTAGTCAGTAATAACATGATCTTTTATTCTTTCCTTTTTGCTCTTATTGAATCTAATTTGTGTCTGGTCTTTTAGTGAGGAAGATTACTGCACTATTTGTACCTTTGTAAGCAATGGTTGGATGACTTCTATTGAGACGTAAACATAATACAGTATTTGGTTGGCATTGTATGGCTAAAGAGATTTAGCACAATGATAGTTCTTACATGTTGAGATATTCTGCCTTGAAATTTTTAAGATTACCTGCTCTTTCATATGAAAAATGTTGAAAACTAAACTTTATAGTGCCCTATCCGCCTCCAACTTGCTTGGCGCAAACCGAGACCAAATTAGGATAAAGGACTGCAAATGGTTGTACTTCAGAGACAATCATGGTTCTGGGGTTTGTCCACTTAGTTCAAATGCTGTCACCCTTCAGGTAATCCACATGCTATGCATTGCAATACTTTGGAGTGATTTATCTACTGTGCTAGTGTGCTAGAAGCTGTCTCCGACAAGTTTTAGTGAATTGTTGGTTTTACTGTGGGGAGCTTGGAAGGAACGCAATTGTAGAGCTTGGGAGCATAGAAGTAAAGCTTGTTAATGGGCTTGAAGTTTTTGTTTTCATAACGCTCAAATCCGGAGTGGAGGATTGATCAGGTGGAAAGTTCCTCCTGGGGGATGGTATAAGATTAATGTAGATGGCTCGTTGGTTTTCTTGTTAGAGACTACCAAGGCTCTATGTTGGCCGGAGGGGCCGGGGCAGCGACTATGGATCTATGGGGAATGATATCGGCAGAGCATGCGGAGGCAGCGGCATGGAAAACTACGGTTCAGTTTGTCTTGGAGAATGAAGTTCTACTAGAGTTTAGAATGATTCTAGTGACCGACTCTCAGGTAGTTGCAACTTGCAAGAGAGTTGCTGTCCAAATACCTGGGCGCATTTGGGTGCTATATTGGAGACTCATCCCAATTTGAAGGTGGTTCAAACTAGAAGAAATGCCAACAGACGCAGAGTGGCACATTTGATGGCAGCTTACTTTTTACTTTTCATCTCCCTCATTTCTACAAGCTGCTTTAGCAGCTGAAGCTTGTAATTCTTCATCAATAACAGCCTGACCTCCTTTCCCTCGAACAAAAAACTTCACGTTAAAAGAATAATAGCAAAAAAGAAATCGACTTAATATTAGAAAAGGGAATTCTTTCTATTTTGGAGATTTAATCGAAGAAACTAAAATAAAAAATTAGTTTTCATTTCAAAGATACTGAACGACACTCGTACTGTTAACAAACAAAGGACAAGTAAAAGAAAGAGATACTGATACTTCTAAACCAAAATGTACTATACCTTTGATACATTGTAGTCTCTGCGTACACTTTTTTTGTGTCTATAGTTTGCAACGTAGCCTCTCAGGGACTGATATACATAGGGTATACCCTTTACACTGTTCTTGTAACAATCGAGTAGAAGGGATTTACTCCAGAAAAACTTGAATTCTATCACCCATTGTGTCATTAAAATCTAACAGCTGCTTCCCTCCCATTTCATCAGCTGCCTCATTCAACAATTCTTTGATGTTTACACCCCCAAGAGCTGCATGGAAAATGCGTCAGATTTTCAGTTATACATCAAGAACTAGCCTGAAAGGAAGTTTACCCAATTTTCAGTAAGTGTGGAAATCACGAATAATACCTGGAACTATATTTGTGATTCCGTCCAAGAATCCAGCCTATAAAATTTTTGCAGCCAAAAAAAAAAAGACAGATTGACATAAGACACAATCTGAAATAACATAATTAGCATGCAGAGGTGTTGCATCCGCATTTTTTTTCTCTTTTCCTTGCCATGGACTGGGTTGGCAGAGTATGCGCTGAAGTTACATACAAAATTATTGATGCAAGGTGACATGTTATTGTCAGATCAAGCGAACATGATGCATGCTATAGTTGTAAGTTTCAGATGTTTTGTGGACATACGGCTAGAAAATTAAGTGGACATCTGATCTTCTGTGATACACTTTGCTTAAGTTTTCTACTACAGGTATGCAATTCATTCAGCTGAGTTTCTTGTTTTTTATTTTATATTTTATTTTTTTAAACAGTTGAGTTCTAACAGAAGAAGAAATATGTGAAGAATTACTGAAAGATATATGGCCATAAAGAATAAATGACTTACAGGAATCTTAACATCAAGTTTCTCAAATCCATCTCTTCCAGTTATTCTGATTCTCAACTTCCGAGACCAGATCGCGGAAAATGAATCCTTGAAACCATCTGCACCATTGTACACTTCAGGAGTTATGACTTCAACAATGGGATCTTGAGAACTCTGATCATTTAGTTCTGCATTTTTAGCTGTCCCTTGAAGACTGTATAAATTACTGGCTGCTGGAAAATAACCAGTGTATAAGAACCAAGAACAAGAAAATGCTTACCTCTATTTGGTACAGTAAAAATTGGCATTATTTGTACGAGCTGGCATTATTTGTACGAGCTATAAAGTATCGACCTATAGTTGTTACCAGTAAAGAACTCAAAGTTCACAAATTTAGATGCCTAGGCTAACATGGTTAAAATCATATTTCACCGAGTTCTGTCAACGTAATCAACTCCAATGATAACACTAGAAAGATATTGGATTTCCTTTTAATGACAACTGTAGCTTAGATGCCTATTGAGAAACAACTATCATCATCTCATCCCTGGTGAGTAAAACAGTACTCACATCTTTCAGAAGACAGCTGACTGCTGTTGCTATAATACCACTTTTCTTCTTCATAATAACTGTTGAAACCTAGGACCTCCTTCACATCTTCGAAAGATGGCATGCTTCCAGGTGGAGGGATACGACCTCCTTTGATAGCAGCCAGTGCATCCTGTGACGTATTCATATAACTTCTCAACCGTGAAGTAATATTATAATTATTGAATATAGAAAAGTAACAGTTCTCAAAAGCAAACCAGAACGCTTGTTATTCTGAATGAGCTTGACCGAAAACTTGCCACGTATTCTTAAAAAAAAAAAATAAAAAAAATTGGAATTTGGATCCATGCAATACGTGAAGTTAAGTGAAAGCATTTTATGTTTAGAGTATGAAATCATACATTGTTACTAATTCACATCATCAATTGTAGCAGTCATAATTATTTGAAAATGCAGTAGTATATATACCATAAAGTGATGCTGTCAAAGGACAGCTTGTCACATATAATGTATACATATACATATATATATAATGTATAATAATATGTAATCCTTTGCTTTCCATGGAACGGAAGCTCAAAATGATACGAGAGTTTACTCTTCTGAAGCAATTTAAAACTTTAACAACAATACATTTTTATTAGAATATCATACCTCTGTGAGCTTCTCTATTTTTCAAGCCATGGTAGAAAATTAGAAAGATCCATAATCAATATGAAGTTTAAACTCTTCATAGCAGTGGAAGCACAGTTATAGGATATCCAAGTGAGCCCTACTTTTGTTTATGAACTTTACTGAAAAGAAAAGGACATTACCTGCATTGCTTGAATAGATACCCCAATCAAGGAAAGTGGATAAGCCACAAGTTTGTATCCGACTTCCTCAAGCTCAAGCGGAGTGAGTATCGGTGTTTTCCCCCCTCCTTCAAGCATATTCGCCTGATAAAACATGAAGCTTTATTGCACTAGAATTTTTTTTCATTTTTTTTTCAAGCACTAGAAATTCAGGCTGATGACTCCCTGTTAGGCTGATTGACATACCTGAATTTATGCACATGTCACCTATGATAGTTTAAAGGGTTTATTGGGTTGAGTTTTATGAGTGTGTGGGTGTGTGGGTGGGTGCGCGTGTGTGCTTGTGTGCTGGGGTGTCTGCATCTGAGCGAGTGTGTGAGTAAAAAAAAAAGGGGATTCCTCTAGAAAGGGACTCCTGATCTGATATTTCAAATGTCGGCAAATGGACATAATAAATCAGAACTAGTAGTGTCACCAATTTTTTAAAATCCTGTTTAGGTTACTAGAATCCACGTGCATAGAAGTAAAAAGCGGAAGGTATGCAAAGCCCTTGGGCAGGAAAATGTAGAAAAGCTATGTAATAAATCGAAGTTGTCAGGAACATGGGATATTTGTTGCTTTCTAACTTTTTGGTTTGTACTATGGAAAATGTGACATACCATTTTTGGAACTAAGGGATATACTCCACAGAAAGCCTTCATTTCTTCTTTAGAGGCTAGTGCATCAATGAAAAGAACATCTGCTCCAGCATCAGCAAATGCCCTTGACCTCCAGAGTGATTCTTCCAAAGACACTGCTTGACGAGAATCAGTTCGTGCTACAATTACAATGTCCGATCCACTCTCTTTCCGAGCATCAACTGCTGCTTTTATCCTCATCATAGCTTCCTCCCTTGACACTACTTTCCTGCCTTGTGTATGACCGCAGGCTTTTGGAGACACCTAGATTACAGTTTTAGAAAGTCTCAAACAACAACAAGACAATGGTATTGAAAAGGGGAAAATGTTTTTAGCAATACCATTCATTGGCACTTCTATTCACTTATTTTGTAACTGTACAGAAATAGGGACATATTAACATTAAACTGTAGATTGACTTGTTGGATTGCTAATACCAACTCGGAAGAAGTAGGAAAGGTTAACATAAAATACATAAGAAAAAAAGAAGTGTTTGGATAAGACCAAACATTCAGCAACACAAAGGTACAGGACTACAGTTGAAATGATTTCAGGTCAAATTCTCATGCCACTCCTATATTCGGTCAAATTCAACTTTATTGGTTTTATTTGTTGAGAAGAAACACGAGAAACTGAACTATGTTCAATCTCGGGCTTGTCTCATATATGGTTTCCCATTCTTTGATGTACTCATATGTTTACAATCCTACCAGCAAAGAGCAAGCAAACTCCCACTCCATAGAGACCCCAATACTAAAATCCACAAATTGAACACTAAAAATTAAAAACCTCGAGTTCTTAATAAATGTTTAATAGCCCTAGATTTTATGATAACAATAGACCATAGCTTTAGATTTACGTTACAGTCATAAAATAACAGCATTTAGAAATTAAAATGATATTGGAACAAGAGATAACACAGGAAGGTTCAAATGTGCAATAGTAAAATTTCAATAATGACCTGATCTTCAAGCAGAATCCCAGCAAAGCCAGCTCGAATATATCCCTTGATAGTTCTCTTGACATTCATCACATTCCCATAACCGTTATCGCCATCCCCAATGACAGGAATCGACACAGATTGAGTAATTTGTTGCCCCTGATCCACCATTTCTCCATAGGATAGAAAACCTGTATCTGGCAGCCCTAATCTAGCAGCCGATATTGAAAATCCTAATGGAAGAACAAAAGGGCATGGTTAAACATGTTTCTCAGGTGTGAATGTGCAATACATTTAGACAAGAAGAAAAACCAACCAAAAAAGACGATGAAATTTGATGGAAGTGCAAGGCAGCTGTACCTCAAGTGTAATTATTCATTCAGATATAAGGTAGATATAAAACTTATTTCAATTATTACACCAGAAAACAAGCACATAAACAGCAAGCAAGTTTCGTGCGTCAAGTTACCATGTGTGTGTGTGTCTTATGTACATCTAACTAGTTAGACTCCACAAGAATATACAAGTTTATGGTCAAAGTTAACTACTCAAGTTCAAGCTGTACGGCTGTGAAAAATAGATAGGGTAAACCAAGACAGATGACCCCACTGAGTTTACGAAGGAACTTCATTTCTGCAGAAGAGTTTCAAAAGCCTGAGATCATATCTTTGTTACCACAATTACTGCAAGGCGATCAGTCTACGCTGCTAAATTTAAGATTGAAGAACACAAGACTGGGAGGCTGCAATTCTAAGGTGAGATGGAAGGAAACTTGTATCAGCTCACCTTTATATTATGTTTTAGCAAAAAAGGAAATGCTAGAATATTGTATGCCAAGTACAGAACTCAAACGCACTTATAGAAAATTCAAAATTGAGAATGGATTCATATCCAAATTCCAAGGTTTAACTTTTCTGAGGAAACAGAAGATTGTGCAAAATTGGGCAGTTATAGTTTTACTGTTTTTTTTGTTCTTTTCTTTTATTAGTTTTTGTAGAAGCTGGGTGTTTGTTGTTGTACTCTGTCGTTGTTTAAGATCTTCAGAAGATCAGATCTATAAATTTCATCATGAAACCAAAATAAACTACTTTAATCCATTGATCAACTGGTATACATCCCAGAAACAATCCATATTTCTCTCAGAAAATACATAACACATGATCATTCCTAACTCTCTAGTCGTGATTCCACTCAATGAAGTCGATAAAACAATGCATGCATGAATCGTGATCAAGCTCGAAACCCAAGTTTATATACCCAGTCCTACCTCAAAAACCATATTCTTTCAAAACCCAGATCAAAACATGCAATAATTTCACTATAAACCAATACTGAAAACCCAAATCCTGAATTTAAAACAAAAGTAAGAAAAGCATGAAAGTGAGATATACCACTAGTGAAGCAATACTGGAAGCCAGCTCTTTCCACAAGCTTGGCACTGAGACCATCAAAGCAAGCAGGGCCTTGGTGCACCCCTGGCAACTCCAGAATCCGGCGCAGCGCTTTCGCCGGAGACTCAGCCCCACCGGAGTCTCTTGAGTAAGCTGCGCTGATCCTTCTGGTAAGAATACGAGGAGACGCATTTGACTTGTGGGGAAGTGAAAGTGAACGTAGATGAAGATGTGAGCCAAATGTACGATTTGAAGGTGAGCTGAGATTGAAAGAGCAGGAACTGTGGGGAAGAGAGGCACCGCACTCTCTGCTACTCACCTGAGGAGGCAGCACACAACTCATTCTCTCTCTCTCTCTCTGATGTTTTCACTACTTCCCAAGTGAAATATTATGTCTATATATTACTCGGCTACATTTCAAGTCCAAAGCCAGTTTGGTGTTTCTCTCCCTCTCCATTTGTCTCTTTTCTCAGTTTTTACTCTAAACAGAATCTAACCTCTCATCCCTCTACTCAAAGAAGAAAAAGAAATTTCTGTTATAATCCCATCACCCTTTAACTTCATCCAAAACACAAAAGATCAACATCAATCTCGCTGTTGATTTTGTTACTGAAATCAATTCTCTCTTGTAACAAAAAATAATAACTTGTCGGATACATCGACAAAGATTAACGAACTCTAATAGATTGGTAGAATTACAATAAAAACTGTAGAACTTTGGAATGATTTGCATCTTTACAAAAATACCAAGTAACTTTGACATAATATGTGCTAAGCTGCTCCTGTCCAGCTACCTTTTCTGAAAATGGTTGGAAATCTTGTATGAAATGCATATCTACTAATTGATTACACCAATGATGTAGATAAAATTCAGCTGCTAAGTTCGACTCTAGACTCAGCAAGGATTGTGTAGTTCATCTGATTCATACTCAGAAAGCAAATCATTCTCCGAATCCTCTTTAAAGCTGGATCGGTAATCACTGATATTATCAACAATATTATGTTTCAATGGATCCACTTCGAATACATCTCCAGGACTCTTCTTGTATAGACCGTTGCTCCTATCCAGCAAACCTTTCCTCAACAGCATTGCAAATTTTTCTCTCAGTTCTGCAGTAGGGTGTTTCTGCAAGAGTTGTTGACGATCATAGGCTTCCCTCAGAATGACAGTTTGAGTGTCACACTTTTTTGAAATGTAGAAAATACCTGGATGACGCTCAAACACTTTAGTGAACTTCTGGGGTAGGGCCAAAGGTTTACGAAGGTTGCTCACATTCTTCCGTTCAGTTTTCTTTTGTATAGTGAGATGAAGAAGCTCATGGAAGACTCCAACAACCCTCTTCTCAGATTCATCTGTACGAGGATCTATATGGGAGGCGTCATAGTATGGAGAATTATAAGGGAGGCTTTGCCACTCTTTCAACCACTCCATGCATTTTCTTTTCAATCCAAAACCCCTAGTAAATCCCATTGGAAAAGCTAAACAGCCATTTCTCATATCTTCTTCCTCTTGTTGTATAGCAGAATTCTTTTGCAATTGGGAGACAGCGAGATCATCATCCCAGTATAAGAGCTTCAAGCCAACACGGTCATCTGGTAATCTGATAAAAGAGAATAGATCAGGGTGATGTGAAATTACTGAATGCTGGTAATCATATGGCAAACCTATGTCCCATTTCAGTTGGTCAATGGTTTGTAAAGGAAGCTCCCATCCCCTAGTGAGCATCAGCAGTTTCTGAAGCCTATTAAGGATATCAATCTGATTCTTCTGGACGAGATTGGACTCTTCTTGGTGGAGTTTTATGGCTTCAGGAGTTAAGCTGAAACATGGGACACGAGTGCCACCGCTATCGTGAACATGGGACTCTAGGAAAACAGAAGGGTATCTCCTAATGAAAGTAGACACCTTGAGCTCATAAGGAAGATTGAGTTGTCCACGATGACAAGAGAGATGGTATATGGGGAGGCAGCCATGAGACGAGGAGGAGATGATGGAAACAAGAACACAGGCAGCTTTGAGATCCCTCTCAGCAGTCACAACAGCATCCAATGCCCTATCTTTAACCCATTTCAATTTAACATTAACCAGATTACGCTTCTGCTTGTGATTAAATACTTGTGTTCCACGGAGGAAGCCAACCCCAACCTTACCAAAAAGCATGTACGGGACCATGGTTCTGTCTTGGTAAATAGATGAACAGCATTCTTGCTTGTCGTTACATTCTGTGTTTTGCGCACCTGATGTGAAGAATTTCTACCTATGCAGTAGAACTGCGAAAAATAAAATAAAAAATCATTACTGGACTAAGAAAAACAACAATCAGCAGGACAGTTCATTGTCATTCCCATTATAAGAAAAACCACATCTGGGTTTTTTTTTTTCTTTGTAGACTGAAAAATGAATGTGTCTGCCCTGCCTTAAACATTCTTCTGTAAAAGTCAAGGTACTATAATACTTCTCTCTAGCATTCATATAAATCTAGTAAGCTAATTCATGAATATCAGCAACCTAGTAGCAATACAACTCATCCCTGATATGAATGCATACATAATATGTGTTCTCCAATCAAACCATGTAAAGAAACTGCCCTCACTTCAATATAACTCACAGCTCAACACAGGAATAGCAGAAGAACAGTTGCAATGTAACTCCAATTTCTTCAATATCAGAAGAACAGAACAGCTGAAAATTTGATACCATCTCACAAATAAGCAGAACAAGCACACAGACCCATACACTCAAACCATGATCCAAACCACTAGGCCAATTCACCAGTCCGAAAAACAAGATATAAAACTGCTTTGCCACCTTTTTCTTTGGTTGAAGGCAGACACAACTTCAATAAAAGATAAATGGAAAACTGACGATATCAAGCATAACAGCTAAGACCAGAGCAAGAGTCTATGAAGCAAGCGACTGAGCTACCCATTTGACAAGATTATACCAAATTTTGCTGGATGCTCTACAATATGAAGAGAGTCACAATAGGCAGAGATGCACATCTAACCAGAATGGACTACTGCAGAATCGAATGAGGCAAATCGTAATTGAATGCAACAACTTCCAAATAATAGAGGGGCCAGAAACTACTTCACCAAATGCAGACATGTACTGCACACTAGAGCCATAGATCCAATCCATAATCCAAGTCATCAAGCCACACTCACCAGTCCACAAACAAAAAGAAAATATAAACTGCTTCGTCACCTTCTCTTTTGGTTGACGGCAGACAACAAACTTAGATAAGAAATAAAACTGGAAAACTGATGAATTGTTATCTATATAGTATGCTAATGTACTATAGAGCCAACATCCAGGAATTGTTTCCAGATTTGGGTACATCAATTGAGTGAGTGATGCTTTATTAAATAAGTGAATAATTGATTTGGGTACATCAATTATGCTAATCTACCATGTCAATTAATATCATAATTTTTCTCCATTATTCAGTATGGTTTACTAATTGACAATTTAAAAGCACATTATATTTATTTACAACATGTTTGCTTAATAGTTATAAAAATGGTCCACTTAAACTAATTATGTCTCGAATCTGTTAAACAGGTGGACTGAACACAAAATGCGTGATGTTTTAAAAATATATCAGTTTATTTATTTTCACTGTAATTAAACAAACAGCTTCAAAATATGTTCTGTTGGCAATTCAACAATCAATTTAGGTTCAATTCTAAGCCCACGTATCGCTATGTACTATTCAGCATAGCTTAACACATAGCTAGAGCATCTATTGAAGCACAACGCCTATGCAACCCAAAAGTTAAATAATCTAATCACACCCTCTAGGTAAAAGTACCAAGAGGTAAATATTTGGCTGTGCAACCCATCTCAAGATCCAGAAAGGGAATTATGAAGACACCCAAACCATTAGAAATATATAGAAACTTTTTAATGGATGTGTCAATAACTGAAAAACCTGAATGCCAACTAATAGAAGGAAGTTCTGTTACTTTTGTTCACATATCTGAAAGAGATTGCTTCATGGCAGTACAAAGCAGATAGTGATTGTAAAACAGTAATTACCCAAAGCGTTTGACATTAATAAACTAAAAATTCAAAGAAGTCTTGCATCTGGCACACTCAATGGCCTGCTAGATCAGAAAGTTTGTACAAATGCACTTAATGTGTTTTGTTGAAATTTTGACAACAAAAGATGATTAACCAGGACCTGGTTTATCACTTAACAGTTACCACTGATAGATACAACTTTGAATAATTCTCTGACCTACAAACATACTTACATGAGCCAAAACCTTCAAAACTAACTATAACAGTAAAAGAGAATACTGCAAAGGATCAATTATCATTAATCTACATTTAATGAAAAAGAGTATACCAGAGCTGCAAATCATAATTGAGATACAATGATAAGAGAAAACTTACTTGCAAGTGCCTGACGATATGCTTGAACTAAGGCCCTTGCCAGAATTCCAGAACCCATCACAATTAAGTTAGCAAGAATCTTAGCAGCCTGTACACATTGACGAAAACATAAGATAAACCACACAATCTAATCTATCGGCGATCCAAGAAATATTAATATCATTTCAATTTTTATGGTTTTTCATCCCCTTCCCCCCGGTGCTTTATTTCTCTCCCATTCTCACTCTGACTCTTAACTCATGGAATGCACATTGCACATATACATGCAGGTACCAAATCTATGAAACAGAAAACGTCCCAGCTAAATATAAGAGGGTTAAAAGAGAAGGCCAATATTAATCATAAGGACTAACTGCACCTCCCAAGACTCTGAGGCCGTTAAGGCCCACAAAGAAGGACGCTTTATGCCACAGGGGTTCCAGTTCCTCAACCCTGACAATTTCGAAATCTCTTTGTTGTTGCATCCACTCTATGGATGTAACTTTTCCAAAAACAAAACGCTTCTCATCAAACAAAACAATGCATAACTGGGGACTTTAACTACACTAACAGAAGTCATATTAACTTTATCATCTAATCGACTTCTTTTTTTTTTGGTGAGATCATCTAATCGACTTCAAAATCGATATTTTTCTTTCAAACAGTCCCATATAAGAGTGGGGACTTGTAGTTCTAATAATGTAAAGCATTTACCCCATCACCTGAGGTCGGGAGCTCAAGTACCCCTTGAACCCTAGTATTGGTAATAATCAATAATGAATAACAGGTACATATATTCTCAAACTCCACTTATTTTCTTTTTTTCTTTTTACGAGTTAATGAAAAGAAGCATTGCTTTATGGTTTAGAACAACTGCAAGGCATTACTACAAAACAAAGAAGAGAGAGAGAGAGAGAGAGAGAGAGAGAGAGAGAGAGAGAGAGAGAGAGAGAGAGAGAGAGAGAGAGAATCAAAGACTTAGGGATGGAGCATACCATAGCTGAGATCGATGGGTTTTGTTTCAGAATCTGATATCCTTTTTGGTTTGTTTTGTTTTGTTGATGGATTTGCGGAAAACCGGAAACGAAACTAAACAGGTTTTTGCTGTAATGCTATGTTTTCGGAAGAAGGGTCCGGCACATTTTTATATTTAGAGATATTCAAAGGGAAAATGTCTATTTATTATTAATTCTAACATTTTTTTTCTTCTTTTTTACGTTTACAAGTCACACGTTATTAATTTATTGAAATACCAATATATCCTGATATCAAATTACAACAAAAGACAATAAATTGTTACAAATTACAACAAAAATATTTATCTATTTTTTTATAAACATATAATTCATAAACCTTATCTCTTAATTTATCATATTCGGTCGTTTTATGAAGTCTGAAGACGTTATCATTCATTTTGTATGTAAATTTTAATGTCTAGTCGTTCAATCGAATACCGCCGAACCAAGTCCGATCAAAAGCACCAATTTGAATACCTACCCCATCACCACCTCTAAGAACCCATTGTGAACAGAGCTCCACAACCTACTCATCATTACAAAACCACCACAGTCGGAGAAAATAATATGAAATTAAGGCTCCAGAGCTGCCGCCCTAACAACCAAAGCCTTTTTTAGTGCCTCTCGCTGCCACCCGAAGAGCAAACCAGTTGTCAGCGTAGTCTCACTGCCAAACCTTGAAGCCTAGGGTTTCGAGGTCTTTAGAACCGCTCCGAGTATCTCAGAGGTTCTCTCTCATCTCTCCATTTTTGTTCATAAAGTTTATTTTTTTATGTTACATTTCGAGAGTTCGTATTATTAAAAGCAAGAGGGATGCAATTAAGTGAAAAAATAAATAAGTAAATAAGTAAAAATTAATGGCTCCGATTAACATCTATTAATCGGAGCCATTAATTTGTAAGTATAAATACTTGAGAGAGAAAAGGGAGTCTCACAATACCAAGTTCTCTTTTGAACTTATCGTCGGGGAACCACCGCCAAACCCGTCATTATCTTCACCTTCATTCCTTGCTTAAAGTGATAGACGTTATAGCATGGATTTGAAAGAAGGTAACTTTTTAGTCTGAATTAGTGAGTTGACATAAACCCTTACTTTTTTTACGGTGAGAGGTACTTGTTCCTCTGGTCATAACCAATTTGCGTTTAGATTGTGATTAGTGTAAATCTAATCCACCCCAAATTCGGCAATTTTAATTGATCTAGGTTAAACTGTTACAACCTATCGATCAATGTGGGTTGGTGGATGCATGTTTCAGTTTCAGTAATTCAAAATTAATTCTACTAGATATGGGTCATGCCGTCATGGTAATGTGACATAATTAAGTACCATCGTCTACAACAACACCTTGGACATCATCATTACAAGCGTAAGTGTGTTTCCCTTTTTGTATAAGGGTATGAACCTACAGTTTTCATTGTACTTTCCCTATCAATTTTGAATTATAACAAAATTTAACTGTTTTTTTTTCCATCTTTTGACAACATTGGAGTTAGATCTCATCATTTGGCCCTTTGGTCCTAGCTGTCAAGACCCGCCCAGAATTTTACACTGAAACCCGAGGTGAGTCATGCGGTGACCACCTCCAAGAAAAATTTACCGAAGGACTCGGCAAACCTCCCTTGAAAATAGACAAACCTAACTCGGAAGAATAGAATAAAACCACTTAATTAACCAAAATAAATTAACATTCTCCGCTACAACCCAAAAGTAGCCAGAATAAATTACACAGAAATCCCAACAGTATTCAGAGCTACTAAAAATTAAAAACACAACGGAAGCTAACAATTTCTTAGTAGATTAAACATGTAACCTACTGGCGAAATATAGCGGATAGATGAGTCATTATGCCTGGACATCGCCTTCTAGACCTCACGCGAATGCTGCAGACTGGGCATTTTAAAAACGAAGAGCCCAGGGGAAAATATTCAAAAATGTCAGAGTGAGTGGACAAAAGCAATTCCGACAACAAATAAATATTTCCCCAAAAATACTTTCAAAGAAAACGTTGAACTGGTGTCTAGCCTCACTAGACTCCCAAACTTTAAGAAAGAATGCCTCTCAGGCTAGAATATCATATATATCAGTATGTATTCACACTCGACTATCTCTTATACGATATCTATGAATAAGCTTGAAAAATAGATAAGCGTACAAGACTACGAGGCTGGCATCTAACGCTCACGTCACCCCATACTGGAATTGTGCCTCAGTATGGGGGAAACGTTCGAGTGGTATATATAGGTGATGATTCCTTGTACGAATTCTATGAATGAATTCAAAGAATAGAAAGTCATACAAGGCTACGACGCTGACGTCTAACGCTCACGTCGTCCCATACTGGAATTGTACCTCAGTATGAGGGAAAATCACGTATAGCTAGCTAGCATTTAATCATATACATACTATTCTCATAAACAACTATATATGAGTATAATCACCGAAATTTTCAATTTCGGAAAATTCCCAACAACAGGAAAATTATTCAACAAAAATCATTTAAGCACATTATTTAAAACAAAGGTCCACTCACAAATTAGGCCTAAGCCTGATGTCGGTCGGAGGTCTCGTCAGCTCGAGCCTCCTTGCGTCCTGTTCTAAAAACATAATTAAATCCTTAATTAATACACCGACGCTTAAAGAAATAGGCATAATTAAAAAAGAGCTCCGCGCGCTCAACCAAGCCTATCGCCCAAAATCTTTAATTCGCTACCTACCAAATAAAACTCCACAAACTCTTAACCGACACCCTCTAACACATTTCACCTTTCTAACCTTAAATAATCACGTGACCGGATTTTAACTTATTAATCCGCCAAAAATACCAAACTTCAAAAATTCTCAAACCTATCCAAAACTCCTCCAAAAAATTATAAAAATCATTCCAATAAACTCCTCATAAAATTTTCTACAAAAAAACATTTTTTCCGGCGCTGGCGCCGGCGGCCAGCTCCAGCGACCTCCAATGCCCACCAAAATTTAACAGCACCTTCCTCTCAACCTCCTCTACAACTTTCCTAACTACCACAAACACAAATTTCAAGCCTAACTATGCCAACCGAACGAAAACACACAAAAGCCCTAGAATTTCCATTACCGATTTCTCCTTACCTAGCTTGAGATGGAAGGAGCCCTTTGGAGAGATTGCTGCACGGGAGGAGGGCTTTCTTTTGAGCCAAGGATCGTCGGCTATGGCAGCCGAAGTAGGGAGTTTCGGCGAGAAAACCACCACGGCAGTCTGACCTTTCGGGGTTGATTTCTCCTTCATGGCGGTGCTAGGGAGGCTGCCACCGGTCTAGAATGGAAGCTGGGTCTGATGCCGACTGTTTGGGACCGGTGCGGCGGCGAACGGAGGTCGGACGGCGGCGGGGCTGGCGACCGGAAGTCCGGCAGCGAAAAGCTCGGGGAGAGAGAATCGGGAGGGAGGAGAGAGAAAGGAGAGAGGAGAAGAAAAATGGGCCTGGCCCAAACCAGACCAACATCTCCAAATATACCCAATCCAAAAATTCAACACCCCAATAAAAATTACCCTTTACTAGCAAAAATTACCATTTTTACCGTCGTCACAATTTCTTCCTTCAAATAAATCCTTCAAAATAATTGTCCCCTAACACCTCTCTGGGGACCAATTAAATTACACACTTACTGACGAAGACAGTAAAATTCTTATTACCACCGTGCTAGTAATTAAGATAAAAATTAAGGGTCGGGGCGTGACAATTCTCTCCTCCTTATAAAAATTTCGTCCCTGAAATTTACATACCAACTAAACAAAGAGGAAAGGATACTGCTGCCTCATTCGCTTATCTGATTCCCAAGTAGCTTCTTCTACTTGGCGGCTTCTCCAAAGCACCTTGACAAGCGGGATTGACTTGTTCCTAAGCACTTGCTCCTTTCGGTCAAGAATCTGAACCGACTCCTCTTCATAGGACAAATCCTTCTACAAACTAATCGGCTGCTCTTGACGCACATGAGAAGGATAAGCCATATACTTGCGAAGCATGGATACATGAAACACATTATGTATCCTGGACAACTCTGGAGGCAAAACTAACCGATAAGCAAGAGGGTCAACTCGCTCTATTATCTCATAAGGCCCAATATAACTCAAACTAAGCTTCCCACGCTTACGTAAACAAACTACCCCTTTCCAATGAGATAATTTTAGGAACACCCAATCACCCACTTGAAACTCAAGGTCCTTCCTGCGGACATCTACATAACTCTTTTGCCTACTCTGAGCGGCCTTGAGTCTATCTCTGACCACCTTGATCTTCTCATTTGTGTCATGGATAATCTCAGGACTGTTTACGCCCAAATTAATATTTTACTGGACAATAATTGTCTATGTAAATATTAATTAAGTTCTTGGTCTATGTCGGTCGGCGAGCTCAAGTTCCTTTAAAGTTTACAAATAAAGGCCCGCCAGCAAGACTGCGCGGAATTCTCGGCGCTGTCTAACGGATCTTGCGTGCAAAATGACTTCGCGCGGAGTGAGGATCTCGCGCGCTTCGCGCGGAATACATAGTTGCGCGGGAATGCTTTACGCGGAACGGCTTCGCGCGGGACGATTTACCTGTTCATTTCGCTTAGGCGAGGGGGAGTGCATCTAGGCGCTGGCGAAATGATTCGCGAGCTAGCAAGGAAAATACACGCAGAGCCCGCGCGAATGTTTATAATCGTTTTAGACTTTTTACAGTCTTTGACACGCTTTGGACCAATCCCTATGACCCTTATTATTTAAAAGCCTTCTTTTGGCCTGCGAGGTGGAATTGAGCTACAGAGTCCGCGGTTCGCACGAGTTCGTATTAAACATGGACTGTGATACCTCGCGGGATAATGATTACTTTTAATTCCGCTTCGCATGGGAGTCCAGACCTTATCCTATGCGGACTGTGCGAACTGGATGTGTGTCACACAAGGACTGGTCTGCATGGGATGAACAGTGTCCGCATGCTTCATGTTGCAGAGTCCATTAGGGATTCGGATTGTCTTTTGCGGCAAAGGTTTCCTCCCCTATATAAAGAAGCTCGAAGGCTGACATAGAGACACACAATCAATCAAACAAACAAACAACAACAAACAAACTTCAACCTCTTTGAAACCCCTCGACCCCGTCGAAATCTCCAGCTCTCCCAGGAGCCAATCCCCTTCGAAGCCTCTTCGAAGTCCTGATTCTAAGCACCCCGCCGCCTAGAATTCTTTAGAGCTCTCCGGACTCTACCCCGTTTCCTCGGAAACATCCCTATAGTTGCTCTGCTCACGCCGCCGTGAGTATCGACTGCTTGTGGTAGTAAATTCCTCGTTCGCGAGGTGGCACCTGGAACTCCATCCGCCTGATTCAAGAAGTCAGGCAAGCGCACTCAACACATTCCTTGTCCGCGAGGTGGCACGCCCGCAATTCCTCCTATCTCTTTGTTCGCTAATCACCTCGGCTCTGCACGCTGAGGATCATGGCCAAAACATTGGCACGCCTAGTGGGACCAGGAGTACAAGCGAGACATCATAGGGGGGACAGAGGACGCACCGTACCGAAAGCCTCAGCTTTCTTGTCTCAAACACAAATCACCAAGGTATAAGCCTCATAACAGTGCGGCTTGTCGATCCCTCACTCTAGAACAAGTCCTTGCTCAGTTTGGTAACCTAAACTTCAGCGAGACCACCATGGTAGGCTCTCAGCCAACCCAAGACATGGGATCTGCTCTTCTTATAGAGCAAGTTCTCCAGATGTTTGCGAAACTCAACGATCGGATGGATGGTTTGGCCACTCAACAAAGCGTCGCTGACCTAACTGAGCAGGTCAAACAAGACAGAGCCTTCTGGAAGGTCAATCATGAAAAACTCACCGCACTCAGTGAGGATTATGGCCAACTCGCTGGCGAATTCATCGAAAACAAGGGCCTCGTCGAAGCTAGTCTCTAGCAAATCCGCACGGACCTGGACCAGAACTCGGAGGTAGTAAAGCGGAATACGGAGAGTCTGTCCCACACCTGTATGACGTTGGATAAACAAACCCGGCGCTTGGACCACCACGATACCAAGCTACAGGATCAGCAGAACGCCTCATTCTTCGAAAACAAAAACAGTCTAGATAAGCTTGACGAATTCCAAGAGAAACAAGACCACCTAAACCTGCGGCTCCTTGAAGTCGAAGACTGGGTGAGGGTGCGAGCGCCAAAGAGTCTCACCCTAGAACCTGCTGGCGTGAGCGTGAATGAGGGGACATCCAAGTATATCCCGCCAAATGAGCGCCCCAGAGGAAACCTTAAAGTCGGGGCTCAGAAGACCCTGGAGCTCGCGCTAGGGGCAGGCAATTCAAAGAATCCGCCCCCGCGCGGCCCTTCTGGTCCCTCCAAGGGATTCAACAACGCGCCATGCCAAGGAAGCGGGACACAAGAAGACCCCATAATTACTCTTTCTGTCCCAGCTTCCAAAAATGTTGGTCAGGCCGCCAGTTTTTCTGCATGGCCTAACCATGAAGAGGGAGGCGAACCGGCACCTATGACTGTAGCCGACTGGCGCCAGCTTATATCATCCATTGTTAAGGAGCAGATCGGGAAAGGCGATTCTGACCTCCAGTATAGCGATTCTTACCCTGATAGTGTGGCGCAATATCCATTTCCCCATGGCTTCAAGAACATAGTCTTCACCACCTTTTCTGGGGAAACAAGGGAGGATGCAACAACACATATGGCCCGCTTTAAAGTTCAGTGCGGCCAGTACAGGAACAATGACATCCTCAAGCTCAAGCTCTTTGGGACTTCTCTGTCCGGAGCTGCTTTCAGTTGGTATTCCAGGCTGAAGCCAGGATCCATCGCGGATTGGCCCATCATGGAAAAATTATTCCGGGAAACGTATGGAACCATAGAGCCTGAGGTCGGCCTTGACTCTCTCACTCAAATGAGCCAGCAGAGTGGGGAGTCCGCGGTTTCATTTATCCAACGTTTCAAGATTCAACAAGCCAAATGTGACTTCCTCCTACCTGAGCAGGAAGCCATTAAATTGGCGGTCCGCGGACTCGAGCATCACCAAAGGTTGAAGCACCATGGAGAGTGCTTCAGATCCATGGGCGACTTGATCAACAAGGTCGGCAGCTATGAGCTCATACTCAATGAAATGGATGAAAAGGCAAACGCCTTAAAAGGGACATACGTACCAGGAAGAAGCAGGACAGTGGGGGCAGTTGGCCTCCAGACATCCACATATTACCCATATTACCAGAGGCAAGAAGAGTCGGAGCCCGCACAGGACTATGAAGACGTCAGAGCGGTCGAACTGACTGGGAAGCCATTGGCTAACAAACTGAAAAATCTTAAGATGATCCGCGAGCCAATCACCATCCAGTCATTTGCATGGACCAAGCCCGAGTACGAGTCCTACACGTATGACGCCAAAAATGCCCATCTTGTCTTTAATGACTTGATCGAGGCGAAGTATGTGCATTTGGATCACAAGATCCCATCCAAGGAGGAGCTGAAAGACAAAAAGTATTGTGCGTTCCATAACGTCCACAATCATGACACCAAAGACTGTGTCAAGCTTCGCGACCAGCTTCAGACCTGGCTGAACTCTGGCGCCCTGAAATTGCAGACGCCAGGGAGTTCTACCTCGCTGGTGGATGTGGATCCTTTCCCATCCACGGTCGGAATGGTCGAAGTAAATTGGAACGACCTCGCTGAGGAAAGAAGGCATCACCGCGCACCAAAGCCAAACCAGCGAAGAGTTACCTTGGACTTGTCTGATCATCCCGAGGTTGAGAGTCCGCGCCGAGCATCTAAGAGAGGCCGCGAGGAGGACAATGCTAATACAACTCGACTATCTCGCCAGTACACTTACAACGTCAACCTCGCGCATGAGGTTCTAGACGACCTTATCGAGGATGGGCTTGTTACGGTGGACAGGGCCTTACCCTATGTTGAATACAAAGAGGGTCGCATGCATTGCAAGTTCCACAATAGCTGGGGGCACATGACCCGTGAGTGTTACCAACTTCGCGAACAAGTCTGACGAGGCCAAAAGTTGACCTGTGCAATTAAAAACCCTATCGTGTAGTATTAGTAAGTAGGGTATCGTTCTAGCCGGGGACACTAGGGAATGATTATATCTGCATTAAAATAAGTTAGTAATATTCACAAATGTAAAATAAGCATACAAGTACAATTCTGTCACAACTATACAAGTATAACACACATATATAATTATAAACATATATACATATTTACGATTTTAAATGGGGGATGTATAAGGTGGTTCGAAACATAAAGAAAAGAAGTAAAATATTTACATACATCGGTCAATCAATACTCAAGCACAAAATATAGCAAACACCGATTAGAAAACACATAAGTTTTATGAAAGATCAAGTTATTACGTTTATGTTATCATAGATGCAAATTAATTCCAACTTTTTATGACTTCTCATGTAACTTAGAACTTACGACGCACATCATCCTAAGTTTATGTGTTATCTTGTTTAATGCTTACGACGCGCATCACATTAACACAAAATACACTTACCGTTCACGAGTCGTTGGAGACATGATCCTAGGTACATGTAAATCACTTACCCTACCACCCTATGCAGCAACTAAAATCGAGAGCCCGACGCGGTGAACTCAACCCTAGATTACTACAGCATATTAAACTCCCCCCTTAGAAACATCCGTGCACAAGACTATCTTTAGGTTCGATTATGTGATCAGGTAAGCAATTAATCAATTTGACATCTACTAAACACACAAACATAAACAACTTAAACAACTAAATCATAATCCTAACATGCAATCTAAATCGTTACATAACAAACATATTCATATGCAAATCACAAAGAAGAGTTCATAAACATGCTTATTATGCAAAACCGAAAACCAATACATATATATATATATATATCAATAAGAACTGTCTTTACACAGAAAATACATACACAAACCATGAAAGTATTCATCCTTAACCAACCTATGCAGTTCGGCAAGAATGAAGGATGAAATTGGTGGAAGAGTGCGGTCGGCAGTGGATGGAAACGGGGGCGGCAGCAGCTTGTGTTTTCTGTGTTTGAGAGGTTTTTGGGTAGAGTTTGGCTATACTACGTTTTGAGCAATTGAAAGACACGAAATTAAGAGCTATACATGTCTATTTATACAGAAAAATCGAAGAGAAACCCTAGAGAATTCGGGAGCTTCAAGGAGACACAACCCTTGTTGGACTTGAAATCCTTCTTGGACTTGGTTTCTTCTTTCTTCTTTGACAAGGATTTCGACTTGGACCTTGGATTTCTGATTTCTTGGACTCCTCTACATGTTATTAGATCCATGTAGGCCTTATACACACGTTATTGGGCTCATAGGCAGCCGAAATCATGGACAAATTCAGCAAGGACAAACTTTCCCGGTTTGACCGGAAAAGCTCCATACTTGGTTGTTTCGGCTGCCATGATGCATTCTTCGAATCTTCTTCTTCAATGCAGCTTCCCATGACTTCATTAAGCTTCTCTTAAGTCCTTTGACATGCTTGGGAAGAATTTTGGTGAAGAAACATCCTCCCAAACTCGTGTGACAACTTAGGCAGAAACTGCCCAGTTTTGCAGCTTGACCTCCGTCATTTGTTTTGATCATAACTACTTCCTCAGAACTCGGATTGCTGCGATTCCAAAAGATTTAGAAACTAGACATCCACAGATTTTCATCCATATATGTCACGTTCCCTGGTTCCTCCTGGATCGTCCTAGAGAAATCTTTGACTTTGAGTTATGGTTTCTGGAAATTTCTGCTCGGATCAAAACTTGTGTTTCGGAGTTTCTTCTTTTCCATGGCCTCTCTTGTTGTCCTCCGTGAATCCAATCTTCATGATTCTTGTTCTCATATGCTCATTTACATGTCATCTACACATTAAACCAAATTCCTCAAAAATGACATTGTAAAGGTACGATGAATCATGATAAAATTACTAAGTGTTATCCAAAATCGGTTTTACAATACTTAAGCTCAAATTTCTGTATAAATACATGTTTTAGCCATTGCTCTACAAAAAAACCCTTTTGACTTAAAATAAGTAAACAACATTACTTAAGGAATAAACAAGGTACAAATGAGGGTAAAAACACATTAAAAACTTAGAGTAAAACGCACTTATCAAAGTCCAAGACTGGCTCGATCTTAAGTATATTCGCTTTGAAGACAAAGGCGGATTCATGATTGCAACTGCTGAAGTTGCTTGGCCTCGTATTGGCCATCGCGTGAATACATTGGACATCTCCCCAAATGCAGTCTCGTGCGAATGACTATACCGTGCTGGCGAACCAGGTAGAAGCCGCAAGAGACCAGCGAATGACTATACCGTGCTGGCGAACCAGAGTGGGAATCGTGACCCGCCAAGGCAGTCAGTCACTAGGTCCCAGCCCGATCACCTTTCAAGGAAAGTGTTAGTACATAGCCAAAATACTTGGCTGAGCCGAGAATAAGGTGTAATTACACGGTCACCAAAAATCATTCCAGGCAAGATAAGCCCCTCACGGATAGCAAACCGCTTGCCATAATCATTCTAACGGCAAAACTCCCCTAAAAGGGGAGACACCACCAAGACTAGCAAGTAGTCCCACATTGGAGACTAAGGCCAAAGTGCCCAAGCTCAAGCTACCACAAAAGGTACACACACACACTCTCTCTCACACACTCCTCTACCTTGCAATTGCTCAAAGCTAACTTAAGCATCGGAGAGTCGAAGACTGGGCCACCCCAGTCCCGACCCCGTGACGCTGTCACTTGTGCAGGTTCCGTGTGAAAGGCCCAAGAATTCTACTTCGCTCCGCCTCGCGACCCTACCCCGGCTCGGGACGAAGCAGGTAGAAACAATTGGCGCTAGAAGGAGGGCCCCTATCTTGTGGAACTCCCATTTGACTTAGCGCCATGGTGGAAATCATTGATGACCCTGACATATCCCTTCATCAAACCAGCGATACAGCCCCCAGTAGCCATCCCGACCCCGCCACAGCCCTGAAAATCCTTAAGCAGGACTTCCATTCATTCCGCGAGCAAGCGGCGAAAGAGAAGGCAGAAGCGGAAACGTACTGGGTACACATTGCCGAATTGGAAAAGGAACAATTCTTACTCCGTGCCACGTTAAGGCATCGTGGCATGTCCAACGACAGCTTGGATCGCGCGGCGCGAGTTGCCAGAACCCCGGACGCCCTTCCTAATCAAGGCCAGGCTGGTTCCATGCTCCCTGGAGAGCCTAGCCAGATCATATATGTATCTCATCCCCTAACCCACCCCTCATTCCCACTACCAGCCCCCTAACCATCTCCAATCCCCAATGACTCCCCCTGTCACATCAGCTTAATCCATATGCATCCTCGCTATACAGCTCCGCTAACCGCCATGGCACCATGATCCGACATAGACAACTCCAATATTGTGCTCCCACTACTGGCGATAACGCCTTTACAATACATAGCCAGATTCTAACCCTGCATGGCGGAGCCCCACGGTTACCCCCACGCCAGCCCTCTGTAACACGGCAATGCATGACACCCTCGGAAATCCTAAACATCCAACGCGGTGTCACGATCACCTCATCAGCGTGGGATCAAGTGACATTCCGCAGAGGTGAGGATACCACAAATTATCGCCATTGTGAGCCATTCATAATCAATGTGCAAGTGGATCATTTCAGGTGTCACAGAGCTCTAGTGGACACAGGGGCCGCCGTAAGCGTCATGTTTTGTGACTATTACAAAGGACTCCGGCGAGACCGAAATAAACTGCACAATAACCACGACCCCCTGGTCAGTTTCTCTGGCGAGATAGTACAACCGTTAGGCTCAGACCGCCTAACCGTGGCGGTGGGAACTACTCCTTGCCGCTCTTCCATTACAGCCCGCTTCCTCATTGTCGATTGCCCCTCATCCTATAATCTCATATTAGGCCGGGACATCCTCTGGGGACTGCAGTGCTTCATAGCCAGTCACATGCTTCTCATGAAAGTTCTTACCCCAGGTGGCATCCTGAAAATTCAAGGGGACCGAACAACCATTGAGCATTGCCATCTTAACGCCATCCAACAGGGGCGCGGCACCTATGAGATGTTGCCTCTCAGCCCCTCGGAGCCTGTAGATGACCCGCGGGACGACCCAGAGGGAAGTGAAAAAAAGAGAGCCCCGCGGCCTAATCCAGCAGAAGACACAGAATGGGTGTCCTTATCACCCACCGCCCCGGAAAGGAAAGTCCACATTGGTTCAAGTCTCGGCCCGGAACTTCGCCACAAGCTCATCGCCTTCCTCCAAGAGAAACAGGCAGTCTTCGCTTTGTCCTATGCCGACATGCTTGGGATCTCCCCCGACATCATCACCCACAAACT
The DNA here is from genome assembly GCA_034370585.1 of Fragaria x ananassa. NCBI lineage: Eukaryota > Viridiplantae > Streptophyta > Magnoliopsida > Rosales > Rosaceae > Fragaria > Fragaria x ananassa. The sequence goes on from CP139760.1 coordinate 9,212,135, forward strand.
CAACATCCTCCAAGACCATCCCACTGTCAAACAAAAAAGACGTGCTTTCCACCCAGACAAGTATCGAGCTATCCAAGCCGAGGTCCAGCGACTCAAGGAAATCAAATTCATCCGCGAGGTCTCTTATCCGACATGGGTCTCCAACGTCGTCATGGTCCCCAAACCTAACGGCAAGTGGCGCATATGTGTTGACTACACGAACCTTAACAAGGCCTGCCCTATGGACAGCTTTCCCTTGCCACGAGTCGACCAATTGGTTGACTCCACAGCTGGCTTCCAAACGCTTAGCTTCCTCGATACCTACTCGGGTTACAACCAAATCAAAATGCACCCCGCCGACCAAGCTCATACAACCTTTGTCACCGACAAGGGACTGTATTGTTACGAGGTCATGCCCTTTGGCCTCAAGAACGCGGGGGCGACCTATCAACGGCTAGTTAACTCCCTGTTCGAAGATGAAATTGGCGAGATCATGGAAGTATATGTCGACGACATGTTAGTCAAGAGCAAGGCAGAGGACGACCACATCACCAACCTCAACAAAGTATTCAGTAAACTCCTAGAGCATGGGATGCGTCTCAACCCCCAGAAGTGCATCATTGCCGTGGGAGGCGGCAAATTCCTTGGATTCATGGTCAGTGAAAGAGGCATTGAAGCCAACCCAGAAAAAGTCCAAGCCATCCTGGACATGACTGTCCCGACCTCCCGGAGCGAGGTCCAGTGCCTCACAGGACGCCTGGTAGCCCTGGCACGTTTTATTTCCCGCCTCACAGACAGATGCAATCCCTTCTTTCAACTGCTCAAGGCACAACATAAAAAAGATATCACTTGGGGACCTATTCTCGGCATCTTATAGAATAACTCCCCACCCAAGAGCTCTCTCGGACTGGGGACTTGGGGACTTGTTAGTACATAGCCAAAATACTTGGCTGAGCCGAGAATAAGGTGTAATTACCCGGTCACCGAAGATCATTCTAGGCAAGATAAGCCCCTCACGGATAGCAAACCGCTTGCCATAATCATTCTAACGGCAAAACTCCCCCAAAAGGGGAGACACCACCAAGACTAGCAAGTAGTCCCACATTGGAGACTAAGGCCAAAGTGCCCAAGCTTGGCCTATAAAACAAGCTCAAGCTACCACAAAAGGTACACACACACTCTCTCTCTCTCTCACACTCTTCTACCTTGCAAGTGCTCAAAGCTAACTTAAGCATCGGAGAGTCGAAGACTGGGCCACCCCAGTCCCGACCCCGTGACGCTGTCACTTGTGCAGGTTCCGTGTGAAAGGCCCAAGAATTCTATTTCGCTCCTCCTCGCGACCCTACCCCGACTCGGGACGAAGCAGGTAGAAACAGAAAGATAAGGGCAAAGCTATCATGCTGGATGATGAACCGTCCCCCGCCGAGAATTTCCAGCCCATGAGTCCCAAGACTCGCGAAGAGATAGAACAGAGGATCAAGCGCTTAGAGACGTTTGTCCAATCACATTGGACAGAGGGAGTAACATCGTCTCCAGCTTCAAGCGAAATGGACATTTCAATTTCTAGCAGCGAGTACCATGAGGATAAGACCCCAAGCTCTCGTCAGGGCATTTTGTCTGATCCCTACATTCCGCCGGCATCCAAATTGGCAATTAAGGAAAGGATTTGGTACACACAGCAAGGAGGAAGACCAGTCACAATCTCCAAATCCAGGAAACGAAAGCTGCAGAAGAAATATGGCAACATCCTGCTTGCCTTGCGAGCTGTCGACGATGGTGCCATCCGTCCCTCACAGCTTGCACAGACACCCGAAAGGATGTGGAGAGAAGCTAAAGGTCTGCGAGCCATGCTCCAAAGACCACCTGTCACGCCTCCACGGGTGTGTGCGCAGGTAGCAGATGACCCTGCCCCGAATGCAAGTGTTTCTTGTCGCCTCATCGTACCATCGCACGATCCCCACACTCTAAGGCAGAGACTATCCCCAGAGCCGGAGAGGAGAAGGGATCCACAGCCTTCGTGACGCAAGCCATCACCAGAGTCTGACCGAAGGAGGGAGCCACCAGCTTCACCAAGGCGCAGGCATTCGCCAGGGACTGAAAGAAGAAGGGAACCACCTCCTCCAGTACGGCGAAGACTGTTCGCTACCTCGGAGCCTGAACCAAAGCGCGAGTCGCCTCGCTCATCACGGCCCCGAGAAATTCTTCGCCAGGAACATGAAGCAAGGAAAGAACCACCACATTCACGTCAGCAGAAACCACAACCTGAGCCCGAGTTGGAGGCCAAGAGGAGATCACGAGCCCTAACCTCTCCTAGAAAGAGGGAGGACGGTTTTGCCAAGTTCCCTTTAGCCATAGGTGAACAAATAGCCGAGGACAAGCAGTCCTCAACCAAACTTGTGTGGCGGCCAAGGCAGCCGGACACTGAAGCGCCTCCAGTCGCCGAAAGTACTCCTGTTAGCCCTAACTTCACCCAACAGATGGCCTGGTTCCTAGGCGCAAAATCACCAGACAACGAAGCCCATTCCGAGCCTCGTGTTCCTTTAGATGACTACCAGGAGGAAGGGCAAGAAGATTCGTTCACGTGCAACGTGGATGAGGTCTCTGCATGGCTCGGGAATGAAGAAGTCAACTGCATGGCGAGCTCATTCGCAAAGCTTGAAGGCGAACGGGGGAAATAGAAGCTCCGTTGACCCCAGTTCACGAGCAGTTCTCTTTCCAAGTTGGGATGGTGTTTTTTATATCTGAGAGATATGCCATCCCGCCAAACACAACATATAATGCGGCGGATATTCCAGACACTAGCAACAATGTCTGTGACATGTCCCCGCCTTGCAGCAGCGAGATGGGTCAAGTCATTGCAGAACCCGCACATGCTCCATTATTGGAGGCAACAAGCAAAGTTTCACGCATCCCGACTTTGACCTTCTCCACTCCGACCCTAGACATGGCCACTCATATGAGGCCACTATACATTTCGGCTGAAGTGGAAGGGATTATAGTCAACAAGGTTATGGTTGACACTAGAGCTGCGGTGAATGTCATTACCACCCGCACCATGGGACTCTTTCGTATCCCGCCCTCAATGATCCAAACCACATCCTTGACAGTCAAGAACTTCACCGGGCAAGTCTCTAGGACTTTAGGCTTGCTATTTCTACGAGTCAAGGTAGGTCCAGCATCACGGGTCTATACATTTGTCGTGGCTGAATGCTCCGCATCCTACAGCATGATCTTAGGCCGCGACTGGATCCATAGAAGCTTCTGTGTGCCTTCCTCTATGCACCAAGAGCTCATGGTGTGGGATACAGAGGCATGCGAGGCAGTCATCATCAAGGTAGACTCGCGTCCTTTTTCCGTCTCCGCCAATTTTAACGATGTCCGATACTACAACACTGATTTGGACCCGCTGGATGTACAAGGCATCGACTCCAAAGGTCGCTCGTATAGGGTCACGGCCTCCAACCTAACGCGATGGGGACTCACCTAGGCAAAGGACGATTTACAACGTCCTCACACCATCGCGGATCCCCTTCAACCTTCTAATGTCTGGTGCGTCCTCAGACGAAGCACGCGAGGCTGGCGAGTCCTTGTGTGAAAGACTCCTTTCATACTGGGCAGAGCACGAAGCCTACGATAAGGTCGCGACAATGGATTATGTGGATGAAATAGTGGATTATACCGACACCAAGGAGGAGATTATTCAGTTAGCTCCTGTTGCCCTGGACGATACACCACCTCAAGTCCGCGACCCCACCTTACAAGTCGACGTCGGGACTGCAGAGAAGCCCCTCCTCATTTCCATCAGTGCTAAACTGGCGGAGGAAGAAAGAGAGGAACTGCTCGCCTTACTACGCGAGTACATGGATTGCTTCGCTGAAAAATATGAAGACATGTCTGGTTTGTCTCCAGACTTGGTTTGTCACCGGCTGCCTACTTATCCTGACAGACGGCCAGTCCGCCAGGATGGGAGATTCATGCGAACTGAGACCCAGATTGCGGTCAAAGAAGAGATTGAGAACATACATCGATCGGGGATCATTCGCGTGGCTAAATAAAACCAATGACTATCCAATGTGGTTCTTGTCCGCAAGAAAAATGGCAAAATGCGGGTATGTGTTGATTACCGCGACCTCAACAATGCCATGCCTAAGGATATATACCCTATGCCCGTTGCTGACCTCCTCATTGACGCGGCGACAGGGCATGAAGTGCTATCCTTTATGGATGGCACCGTTGGATACCACCAGATTCTTGTTGCCGAAGAAGATCACCACAAAACTGCTTTCCGCTGCTCGGGGTTTGCAGGTGCATTTGAGTATGTTGTCATGTCTTTCGGACTCAAGAACGCGGGGGCAACATATCAGCGCGCCATGAACCTAATCTTTCATGACATCTTGGGCAAGCTGATTGAAGTCTACATCGACAATGTGGTGGTCAAAACTAAAGCGCGGGCGACGCATGTCGAAGACCTTAGACAGGTTTTTATACGGATGCGATGACATAACCTAAAGATGAACCCCGCCAAGTGTGTTTTCTTTGCGGAAGCAGGTGACTTCCTTGGGTTTCTAGTCCATCAAAGGGGCATCGAGATCCCTAAAGATAAGGCGCAGGCGGTAATAAACGCCTCACCTCCTACAACTAAGAAGGAGCTCCAACAATTGATCGGACGAATCAACTTTCTCCGCCGTTTCATTTCAAATGCGGCAGGAAAAGTTCAACCTTTTTCACCTCTCCTAAAGCTCCAGGGGGAAACCGAGTTTGTGTGGTAACCACAACACCAAGAAGCTTTTGATCGTATCAAGACCTACCTGGCGAACCCGCTAGTATTGGTTTCCCCTCGCCCTGGCATTTCGCTTAAACTCTACATCGCCGCTGCTGACTTGTCTATTGGCGGACTCTTGGCATAAGACGATGAAAACGGGGTTGAACACGCCATTTACTATCTTAGCAAGGTGCTAACTGACTGCGAGACGCGCTATTCTCCAATGGAGAAGTTGTGTCTCGCCCTTTTCTTTGCAGGGTGCAAACTTCGCCACTACATGCTGGCCTTTACCACGGTGGTGATCGCTCAGTCCGACCTGGTCAAATATATGCTTTCCGGCCCAATTTTACGCGGACGCATAGGCAAATGGATTTTGGCTTTGTCCGAGTTCTCTTTGCAATATGTTCCTAAAAAAGCAGTCAAGGGACAAGCCATAGCGGACTTTCTAGCTCATCATCCACCAACCGAGTTAACAGCGTTTCGCGAGCTAGAGTTCGCCGCCATTTCCCTTGCTCCATAGACTTTGTACTTTGATGGTTCACGTACTGAGTTCGCCGCAGGTGCCGGAATCGCTATTGAGAATCCTGCAGGTGATCGCTTCTCTTTCTCTTTCCAGCTGGACTTCAAGTGTACGAATAATCAGGCGGAGTACGAGGCGCTCCTTATCGGACTGGAGATTTTACTGGACTTAGGGGCCCACGAGGTCCAGGTCCTTGGTGACTCTTTATTGGTCGTCAACCAGTTGGTGGAAAAATTCAAGTGCTTGAGTTTGACCATTGAGCCCTATTTACGGAGAGCATTTGACGTTCTAGACTGCTTCAATGATGTCCACATTGAGCACATTCCGCGCGAGTTTAACTTTGCGGCGAATGAGCTCGCACAGGTTGCTTCTGGCCTCAGCTTGCAAGATGGAGTGTGCGAATGGCTGCTCAAAGTCGAGCGACGCACTCTTCCGTCTTTTATTGCTAGGGGGCAATATCAAGAGGACTCTCCTGACGTTGCTGCTTTAGACCCTATTGATGAGGATTGGCATCTACCGTTCATCACCTACCTCATGAACCCTCATGATGCCACTCATTCCCGTCAGCTGCGGTTCCTCGCCCTCAATTTTGTGTTGCGCAATGGCGAGCTTCGCCGACGCGACGAAGACGGTAATGACTTCCGCTGCGTGTATGGCGATGAAGCAAAATGGTTAATGCGCGAGGTTCATTCCGGGGTTTGTGGTTCGCATCAGGCGGGCCCAAAGATGCGTTGGTTAATCCGCCGCCACGGCTACTATTGGCCTACTATCCTCAAGGATTGTATTACCTTCGCTAAGGGGTGTCAAGATTGCCAAGCTCATGGACCAGTGCAACATATCCCTAACATCCCGTTGCAACCAATTATCAAGCCATGGCCCGGTCGAGGATGGGCTATAGACTTCATAGGCATCATCCATCCCCATTCCTCGGAGCAGCACAAGTTCATCATTGTGGCCACTGATTTCTTTACCAAGTGGGTTGAAGCCGAGCCACTCAAGGTTGCCTCCGCGACCTCGGTTCGCAATTTTATTTTCTGCAACATTATCTCCCGCTTTGGTATTCCGGAGTGTATTGTGACAGACCGTGGGGCTGCCTTCATGGCGGATTCTGTAGTCACCTTTTATCACTGGCTATGGTATCAAGCTTCTGCATTCTACCCCTTACTATGCACAGTCTATTACGCAAAATGCTCGAGTTGAATCCTCGCGTCTGGCATTTGGAGCTTTATCACACTTTGTGGGCTTACCGGACTTCCAAGCGTGGTCCGACAGCTACTACCCCCTATGCTCTCATGTTTGGTCACGACGCTGTCCTTCCACTTGAGGTTCACGTTGCCTCGCTTCGCGTCCAGGAACAGCATCAGTTGATTGGTGATGATTACGTTCAAGCGATGTGGCAAGAGCTTGAAGACCTTGACGAACACCGCATCACTGCATTCAACAATCTAATCCTTGAGAAGCAACGCATTGCGCGGTCCTACGACAAGGTTACTCGCGGTCGAAGCTTTGCCGAGGGCCAAATGGTGTGGCGAGCCGTCTTACCATTGGGAGAGAAGACTGAAGGCCGCGGGAAATGGTCCGCGCGGTGGGAAGGACCCTTCATTGTCCATCGCATACTGCCTCAAGGAGCATTCCATTTGCGCAACCTTGATGGCACACTCCATCCTAATCCTATCAACGGACGTTTCCTGAAATGCCATGTTGCTAGCGTATGGGAGCGAGCTGATCCATCACCATCTGCCCCGCGCTAACTATCCAACTATCCATAGTGCTCAGCGCCGTTTGCGCTAGCCTTCCGCCGCCTTCCACTAAGGGGGCAACATAACAGGAGCATTGGCTTAGTTCATTAATTTCTTTGTAAACGTACAAGGTCTAATCAACAGACTAGTACAAGATTGGGGCCTATTCCAAAGGCCCTAATTAATTTTTACATGCAATTTCGTCGTGCTTGGTTCCCTGCATAAACGTGCGAGGTCTATTTTACAGACTAGTACAAGATTGGGGCCTATTCCAGAGGCCCTAAAATTAAAGTCAGACCCCCTTTTTCCATTTTTCATCTTACAATGAAGGGTTTGTCACCTAGCAAGGAAACATTCGTGCATGGGGGCAACATGGCATGCGAAACGATTTTAGGCCAAAATCTAAATTTCCGCTTCAGCATGCACACGCGGGGCCTCAAGGCTGGCGAAGTCTGTTGCTCTCATTTTTAATCTTGTGTTCATCAGCGAGATGACTTGGTTCGCTGTGCTAGTCTTGCATTGGGATACTTACCCGATCACGACATGTTCAATAAGGCCTTTTAGCTTGGACAATTCAAGCTCAAGGCCTAGGGGGCAATGTTTACGCCTAAATTAATATTTTACTGGACAGTAATTGTCTATGTAAATATTAATTAAGTTCTTGGTTTATGTCGGTCGGCGAGCCCAAGTTCCTTTAAAGTTTACAAATAAAGGTCCGCCAGCAAGACCGCGCGGGATGATCACAAAGTCCACGCGCGGAATGACTCCGCGTGGACTAACAGATCTCGTGCGTTTTCAGACAAAAACAGAGCTCGCGCGCGAAATGACTTCGCGTGGAGTGAGGATCTCGCGCACTTCGCGCGGAATACATAGTTGCGCAGAATGCTTTGTGCGGAACGGCTTCGCGTGGGACGATTTACCTGTTCATTTTGCTTAGGTGAGGCGGAGTGCATCTAGGCGCTGGCGAAATGATTCGCGAGCCAGCAAGGAAAATACACGCGGAGCCCGCACGAATGTTTATAATCGTTTTGGACTTTTTACAGTCTTTGACACGCTTTGGGCCAATCCCTGTGGCCCTAATTATTTAAAAGCCTTCTTTTGGCCCGCGAGGTGGAATTGAGCTACAGAGTCCGCGGTTCGCACGAGTTAGTATTAAACATGGACTGTGATACCTCACGAGATAATGATTACTTTTAATTCCGCTTCGCATGGGAGTCCAGACCTTATCATATGCGGACTGTGCGAACTGGATATGTGTCACACAAGGACTGGTCTGCATGGGATGAACAGTGTCCGCATGCTTCACGTTGCAGAGTCCATTAGGGATTCAGATTGTCTTTTGCGGCAAATGTTTCCTCCCCTATATAAAGAAGCTCGAAGGCTGACACAGAGACACACAATCAATCAAACAAACAAACAACAACAAACAAACTTCAACCTCGTTGAAACCCCTCGACCCCGTCGAAATCTCCAGCGCTCCCAGGAGCCAATCCCCTTCGAAGCCTCTTCGAAGCCCTGATTCTAAGCGCCCCGCCGCCTAGAATTCTTCAGAGCTCTCCGGACTCTACCCCGTTTTCTCGGAAACATCCCTATAGTTGCTCTGCTCACGCCGCCGTTAGTATCGACCGCTTGTGCTAGTAAATTCCTCGTCCGCGAGGTGGCACTTGGAACTCCGTCCGCTTGATTCAAGAAGTCAAGCAAGCACACTCAACACATTCCTCGTCCGCGAGGTGGCACGACCGCAACTCCTCCTATCTATTTGTTCGCTAATCACCTCGGCTCAGCACGTTGAGGATCGTGGCCAAAACAAGGACCACAAAGCTCTCTTTCTCCGACTTCATTCTAACACAAAGGCGTATGACACTGCTTCTCATAAAGTGCCTCAAAGGGAGCCATACCAATACTCGAATGGAAGCTGTTATTATAGGAAAACTCTATAAGAGAAAGATTCTTATCCCAACTCCCCCTGAACTGCAAGGCACACGCTCTCAACATATCCTCCAAAGTCTGGATAGTCCTCTCTGATTGCCCATCAGTCTGAGGATGAAAAGCAGTGCTAAAGTGTAGTCGGGTACCTAAAGCTGACTGAAGAGCTCCCCAGAATTTAGAGGCAAATCTAGGATCTCAATCTGATACTATGGATTCAGGTACGCCATGAAGTCTCACAATCTCACTAACATAGAGCTCAGCCAATTTATCCAGTGTATACTTCTTTGCCACATGCAAGAAATGAGCAGATTTGATAAGTCTATCCACAATCACCCAGATACGGTCATGCCCTTCACGGCTACAAGGTAAACTGAAGACAAAATCCATGGTGATGTGGTACCACTTCCACACTGGAATCAGCAACGGCTCAAGCAACCCTGAAGGTTTCTGCCTTTCAGCTTTCACTTGCTAACAAATCAGACACCTACTCACAAAAGCTGCAATTTCCCTCTTCATGTTTGGCCCCCAATAATAATCCTTCTGATACATCTTTGTACTCCCCGGGTGAGCAGCAGATGCGGAACTATGAGCTTCCTCCATTAACTCATTCTTTAACTCTTCATTCCTCTTTGGAACGCAGAGCCTATTTTTGAACAACAAAGTTTCATCCCTTCTCCTTGAAAAATTTACGGCGGCTTCATTCGCTGCTCTTTCTATCAACCGAACTATGGAAGGATCACTATACTGCGCTTCCCGCACTGAATCAACAAAAACTGGCCTCACATGGAAACTAGCTACCAAGGCACCCACTTTGTCCACCGCTAAATCCACTCATGTAGCTCGCAACTCACATAGAAGTGGAACTCGAATCATCTTCAGATGAAACAAAGATATGGAGGGATTGCGACTAAGAGCATAAGCTACCACATTAGCTTTTCCTGGATGATAATAGTGCAATCATAATCACTGATCAACTTCATCCATCTTCTTTGCCTCATATTCAACTCCCTTTGAGTGAACACATACTGTTTCTACCTGTCTGCTCCGAGGTCCCGAGCCGTGAAGGGCTGGCGAGTCAGGGAGAGGTAGAATCCTTTGTTCCTGCACTTGGTACCTGCACAAGTAACAGCATCAGGAAGTCAGGACTGGGTTGGCCCAGTCTTCGACTCTCCGATGCTTAAGTTAGCTTTAGGCTCTTTGCAATGTACTAGAGTGCGGGAGAGAGTTGTGTGTGTACCTTTGATGGGAGCTTGTGCCTGTTTTATAGGCCAAGGTTGGACACTTTGGCCTTAGTCTTTGATGTGGGACTACTTGTTAGCCTTTGTAGTGTCTCCCCTTTTGGGGGTGTTTTGCCGCTAGAATGATTTTGGCAAGCGGTTTGTTACCGGCCCTTCACTCCTTGGATATCCGTGAAGGGCTTACCAGGGCTATCTTGTCTGGAATGACATTCGGTGACTGGGTAATTGCACCTTATTCTCGGCTCAGCCAAATATTTTGGCTATGTACTAACAAGTCCCTAAGTCCCCAGTCCGAGAGAGCTCTTGGGTGGGGAGTTATCCTATAGATGCCGAGAATAGGTTTTACCCGGGTGCTGGAGGCATGGTGTCGAGTCCCCAAGTCCCCACGCAAGGGTCGCGAGGTGACGGGGGTGGAGTTCCGAGTTAAGTTGGCCAGAGGAAACACGCTAATGACGTTGCGAGCTACTACGGGGCGACGCAGTTTGCACTATTTGGCATGGCGGGCCGCTGCTGGGCGAGTCAGTTCGCGCTAGGTGGCGAGACTCTCGTGCTATTGGCGCTGGGCGAGTTAGTTCGCGCTGGGTGGCGAGACTCTAGTGCCAGAAACGGATGAGGAAGCGGCCTTCTTCGATGGACCCTGGCTGGGACCACCGAAATCTCTGGGCCGTGCACTAAAAGTTCTCCTGGTCTCAATGGCCATGGCTGCAGTAACCGCATCAAGAAAAGTCGGGTAAATGCCACCGACCATCTTATCTGCATAAACCCCGCCAAGATCTCCAACAAACATGTCAATCCTGGTCCTCTCATCAGGAATCAAATAGGGCACATGGTAGCTCAGGGAAGTGAACCTCTGCTCAAACTCGATGACACCCTCATCATCCCCCTTCTTCATGTTCAGGAAGTCCGACTGAATCCTGATACGGTGAGCGTGACCGAAACACTGACCCAAGAAGAGCGTCTTAAACTCCTCCCAAGTCATGTCCTGAGCACCACCACTATTTCTGCTAGCAAGGGTCCACCAGTGATGCGCTGAGTCATCCAGAAAAGTCACTGCCATGTTCACTTTCTTTTCTTCCGGCAGGTCAGTGCTCTCAAAAGCCATTTCCATCTTATCTACCTAAGTGTGCGCATCAAGGGGTCCCTTGGCGCCTTTGAACTCAATTGCACCATAAAGGTAAAAATTATGGGTCGAGGCGTGACAATTCTCCCCTCCTTATAAAAAATTTCGTCCTCGAAATTTATAAACTCGCTACTCAAAAAGATAAGGATACTGCTGCCTCATCTGCTCCTCTGACTCCCAAGTAGCTTCCTCTACTTGGTGGCTTCTCCAAAGAACTTTGACGAGTGGAATTGACTTGCTCCTAAGCACTTGCTCCTTCCGATCTAGAATCTAAACCGGCTCCTCTTCATAGGACAAATCCTTCTGCAGACTAATCGGCTGCTCTTCCAGCACATGAGAAGGATCGGCAATATACTTGCGAAGCATGGATACATGAAACACATTAATTATCTATCCTGGACAACTCCGAAGGCAAAGCTAACCGATAGGCAAGAGAGCCGCCAACTCGCTCTATTATCTCATAAGGCCCAATAAACCTCGGACTAAGCTTCCCACGCTTGCCAAAACGTACTACCCCTTTCCAAGAAGATAGTTTCAGGAACACCCAATCACCTACTTGAAACTCAAGGTCCTTCCTGCGGACATCGGCATAACTCTTTTGCCTACTCTGAGCAACCTTGAGTCTATCCTTGACCACCTTGATCTTCTCATTTGCAAACAGCTCAGCCAATTTATCAAGTGAAAACTTCTTTCCCACTGGCAAGAAATGAGCAGATTTAGTGAGTCTATCCACTATCACCCAAATACTGTCATGCCATTCACGGGTACGAGGTAAACTGAAGACAAAATTCATGGTGATGTGGTCCCACTTCCACACTGGAACAGGCAACGGCTCAAGCAACCCTGAAGGTTTCTGCCTTTCAGCTTTCACCTGCTGACAAATCAGACACCTACTCACAAAAGCTGCAATTTCCCTCTTCATGTTTGGCCACCAATAATAATCCTTCAGAGTCCGATACATCTTTGTACTCCCCGGGTGAGCAGCATAAGCAGAACTATGAGCTTCCTCCATTAGCTCAATCTTTAACTCTTCGTTCCTCTTCGGAACACAAAGCCTGCTTTTGAACAACAACGACCCATCTCTTCTTACCGAAAAAATTTACGACGGTTCCATTCGCTGCTCTTTCCATCAACCGAACTATGGAATGATCATTATACGGTGCCTCCCGCACTTTATCAACCAAAACTGGCCTCACATGGAAACTGGCTACCAAAGCACTCACTTCATCCACCGCTAAATCCACCCCTGTAGCCCGCAGCTCACAAAGAAGTGAACTCGAACCATCCTCAAGTGAAACAAAGACACGGAGGGATTGCGACTAAGAACATTAGCTACCACATTAGCTTTTCTAGGATGATACTCTATCGTACAATCATAATCACTGATCAACTCCATCCACCTTCTTTGCCTCAAATTCAACTCCCTTTGTGTGAACACATACCGAAGACTTGTGATCGGTAAAAATCTGACACGTGGCTCCATAAAGATAGTGTCTCCACAACTTGAGAGTAAAAACCACAGCTGCAAGCTCTAAATCATGAGTGGGATAATTCACCTCATGCGGCTTCAATTGCCTAGAAGCGTAGGCAATCACTCGATCATGCTGCATCAAAACTCCACCTAGACCTCGTCTAGAAGCATCACAAAACACCATATACTCCCCACTATCGTTTGGAAGTGCCAAAACATGAGCACTAGTCAAACGATCCTTTAATTCTTGAAAACTTTGCTCACACTGATCTGACCATTCGAATTGGACTCCCTTTCTGGTAAATCTAGTTAGTGGAGCTGCAATCTTCGAAAAGTCTTCCACAAATCGCCGATAGTAACCTGCTAACCCCAAGAAACTACGAATCTCTACACAGTTGTGGGTCTTTTCCAATTGGACACTGCTTCTACCTTCTGGGGATCCACACTAACACCTTCAGCTGAAACTACATGACCCAGAAAACCACCTTATCCAGCCAAAACTCACACTTGCTGAACTTGGCAAACAACTGCGCATTCCTCAAAGTCCGCAAAATCAATCTTAGATGTTTGGCATGCTCCTTCTCACTTTTTGAGTACACCAAAATATCATCTATGAACACGATCACGAAGCGGTCAAGATATGGACTAAACACCCTATTCATGAGATCCATGAACGCCACGGGTGCATTAGTAAGTCCAAAAGGCATCACCACAAACTCATAATGACCATAGCGTGATCGAAAGGCAGTCTTGGCTACGTCACTATCCCGAATCCGTAACTGATGATAACCAGATCTCAAATCAATCTTTGAGAACACTGAGGCACCTCTCAACTGATCAAACAAATCATTAATGCGAGGTAACGGGTACTTCTTCTTCACTGTGACTTGATTCAGCTTCCTATAATCAATGCATAGTCTCATGGTGCCGTCCTTCTTCTTAACAAACAACACCGGAGCACCCCATGGAGACATGCTAGGCCGAATAAAACCCTTATCTACTAACTCTTGCAATTGAGTCTTCAACTCTTTCAATTTCGCTGGAGCCATTCTGTAAGGTGCCTGAGAGATAGACATAGATCCAGGAAGAAACTCAATGGAACAGTCTATCTCCCTTACAGGAGGCAAACCAAGCAAATCCTCGGGAAACACGTCCGGAAATTCTCTTACTACAGGAATATCTCCAACTTCCAACACTCCTATACTTGCATCCACAACATGAGCTAAGAATGCCTGACAGCCTTTATTTAACAATCTCCTGGCAGCCACAGCTGAAATCAGGCAACTCGAAATCACATCTCTTTCCCCCTGAAACATAACCTCCAATCCATCCGGGCTCCGAAACACCACTTCTTTTCGGAAACAATCCACCATAGCTCTATAAGTTTCCAAGAAATCCATCCCCAAGATCACATCAAACTCTACCATATTTAGAGGAATCAAATCGGCCTTGAAATTAAATCCCTCTACTAGCACTTCACAACCACTAAACACCCAATCTATCCTCATCACTTCACCAGAGGGAAGAGATACATGCCACTCGCCTGGAAGAGACGATGATGGCACAGTGGCATGGAGAGCGAATCTACTAGACATAAATGAATGCGTAGCTCCAGGGTCAATTAAAGCAAATGCTGGTTGACCAAAAATTAACAACGTACCAATGATGACATCTGGGGAAGTACGACCCTCCTGCTGGGTCATAGCATGTAGTCTAGCGTGAGTCATGGGACGTCCACGCTGACCACTCCCTTGCTGAGAACCACCCCTGGCTGCTGAACCACCACTAGAGCCTCTAGCTGAAAACTGACTGCCTTGCTGAGATGGGGCGGTCCTCTGTGCCAACAAAGGACAGTCTCTCCTGAAATGATCCAGAACACCACACTCAAAGCATCCAGAAGACTGTTGCTGACCAAAAGAAAAAGCCTGACCACCAGAAGATCCCCCTTGGGAACTACCACCAACACTAAACTGACCGGCCTGCTGCTCACCCAACTGGCTCCTGAAAGGTCTCCTGAAACGCCCTCTAAATCTACCCCGAGAACCAGAACCTGATCCTCCACTACTACCACTGCCCGCTGAAGATTCAGAAACGGATGAGAAAGCGGCTTTCTTCGATGGACCCTGGCTGGGACCACCGAAATCTCTGGGCCGTGCACTAAAAGTTCTCTTGGTCTCAATGGCCATGGCTGCAGTAACCGCATCAAGAAAAGTCGGGTAAATGCCACCGACCATCTTATCTGCATAAACCCCGCCAAGAGCTCCAACAAACTTGTCAATCCTGGTCCTTTCATCAAGAATCAAATAGGGCACATGGTAGCTCAGGGAAGTGAACCTCTGCTCAAACTCGATGACACCCTCATCATCCCCCTTCTTCATGTTCAGGAAGTCCGACTGAATCCTGATACGCTGAGCATGACCGAAATACTGACCCAAGAAGAGCGTCTTAAACTCCTCCCAAGTCATGTCCTGAGCACCACCACTATTTCTGCTAGCAAGGGTCCACCAGTGATGCGCTGAGTCATCCAGAAAAGTCACTGTCATCTTCACTTTCTTTTCTTCCGGCAGGTCAGTGCTCTCAAAAGCCATTTCCATCTTATCTACCCAAGTGTGCACATCAAGGGGTCCCTTGGCGCCCTTGAACTCAATTGCACCAGCATCGAAGACATCCTTCTTCTTTACAGACCGAGGCTGCTGAACTCTATCTAACACACCTCTCAGCATGCTCCCAATTGAATCAACCAATCCTCTAACCTCATCACACTCACTGGCGTTGGTCGAGGAAGCATAGTACTTAAGGAAGAAGATATTAAGTAGTCTGTCCATAAGACTAACAGAACTATCACACATACCCAATAACACATAGTATCAAAAGCAGAAAACTGCCGATGAATCCGCCGCGGTCGGATCATTACTCTATAGACACTATGGCTACTTAGGCAAATACGATAGTGAATGGAGAACAGAAGATGAAACCTAGAGCTCTGATATCAACTGTCAAGACCCGCCCCGAATTTCACCCTGAAACCCGAGGTGAGTCCTGCGAGGACCACCTCCAGGAAAACTTACCGAAGGACTCGGCAAACTTACCTTGAAAATGGACAACCCTAACCCGAAAAAATTAAAGAACACTTTTAACCAATAATATAAATTCTTCATCTTAATCCAATTAACCAAAAAATAATAATACACAATTATTTTTCCGAAAGTATTCAGAGCTACTACAAGAAATACAGCGGAAGCTACTAGAAATCCTAGTGGGTTAAACAGATGACCTACTGGTGAACAGCAGTGGAGAAATGAGTGACTATGCCTCGTCGTCTCCTTCTAGACCCCACCCGAACTCTGCAGACTTGGCATTTAAAAACGAAGGAAAAGCCCAGGGGAAAATAATTCATCACGTCAGAGTGAGTGGACAAAATAATCTCAACAACAATAATATTTCCCCAAAAGAAATGTTTTCATCAGCGGCAAAAACAAAAGTTCCACTAGAAAGACTCTGAACTGGGGTCCAGCCTGGCTAGACTCCCAAACTTTAAGACATTGCCTCTCAGGCCTGGATATTATATATATATAATATGTATGCACACTGGCCTGACCCTTGGCATGATATCTATGAACAACTTCAATAAAGTAAATATCATACGAAGCTACTATGCTTGCGTCTAACGCTCACATCACCCCACACCGGAATTGTACCTCGCATATGGGGGAAAGCGGCCGAGTGGTAATATATACGTGCTTACTCCTTGTACGACATCTTTGAATAAATAAATGCAAGATTAGAAAGTCGCACAGGGCTACGACACTCGTGTCTAACGCTCATGTCACCCATACCGGAATTGTGCCTCGCGTATGGGGGAAATCACGTATAGCTAGCTAGCATTTAATCATATACATACTATTCTCAGAATTGTACCTCGAGTATAATCACCGAAATTCTAAATTTCGGGAAATATATATCTAACAACAGAAAATCATTCAAATGATAAAGCATTTCGAACATAATATTCAAAACAAAGGTCCACTCACAACTTAGGCCTAAGCTTGACGTCGATCAGAGGTCTTCTCTGCTCGAGCCTCCTCACGTCCTGTTTCAAACATAATTAAATCCTTAAAATAAAACACCGACAAAACATGCATAATTAAATATGCTTCGCGCTCAACCAAGCCTAACACTCCAAAATCTTAAATCCACTGCCAACCTCAAAACTCCACAAATTTTACCGACATCCTCAAAACCACCTTCCACCAAATAAAATCCAATGGCCGGATTATAAATTAATAATCCGCCAAAAATACCAACTTCAACTGATCTCAAACCTATCCAAAACTCCTCCAAAAATTCTAAAACTTATTCCATTAAACTCCTCACATTTTTCTCCACCAAAAACATTTTCTCGGCGGCGGCGCCGTTGGCCGGCGACCAACTCCGGCGACCTCCGATGGTCACCAAAATTTGGCAGCATCTTCCTCTCAACCTCCTCTACAACATTCCTAACTACCACAAACTCTAATTCTAAGCCTAAGCACATCAATCGAACGCACAAACACAATAAAGCCCTAGAAATTCAAATTCCGATTTCTCCTTACCTAGCTCGAGACGAAGGGAGCCCTTTGGAGGGATTGAAGCACGGGAGGAGGGCTTCCTTTTGAGCCAAGGCTCGCCGGCTATGTCGGCCGAAGGAAGGAGTTCCGGCGAGAAACTCTTCCCGGCAGCCGAAGCTTTCGGGCTTGACCGCTCCTTCACGGCGGCGTTCCACGTGCGGGCACCGGTCTAGGAAAAGAGAGGGAGAGGCGAGGGTCCGAACGGGACTGGTGCGGTGGGCTAGGGCGGCTAGGCTGCGGCGAATGACGGCCGGCAAACTTTCGGCAGAAACTGGGCTCGGGAGTGGGAGCGAGAGAGAGAGAGAGAGAGAGAGAGAGAGAGAGAGAGAGAGAGAGAGAAGAAAAAAACTGAAGCTGGGCTTGGCCCGATCCGGGTCCAAGCCCTTATTAAACCCAAATACAAAAATTCAACACCCCAAAATAAAACCAGAATAAAAATTACCTTTTACTAGCTAAAATTTACAATTTTTACCGTCGTCACATTTTCTTCCTTCAAATAATTCCTTCAAAATATTAGTCCCTCAACACCCTCTGGGGACTAATTAAATTAAACACTTAGTGACGAACACGGTAAAATTCTTATTACCACTATGCCAGTAATAAAGGTAAAAATTATGGGTCGGGGCGTGACACTCTCGGGTGGCGGGTAGGTGGCGAGACTCTCGGGTGGCGGGTCACTACATGCTACCAGGCGAGTAAGTTCGCGCTAGGTGATGAGACTCTCGGGTGGCGGGCCGTTACCAGGCGAGTAAGTTCGCGCTAGGTGGCGAGACTCTCGGGTGGCGGGCCGCGACTAGGCGAGTAAGTTCGTGCTAGGTGGCAAGACTCTTGCGCTAATGGCGTGGCGGGCCACTGCTGGGCGAGTTAGTTCGCGCTAGGTGGAGAGACTCTCGCGCTCTTGGCGTGTGGCGAGCCGCTGCTCGGCGAGTAAGTGTGGCGAGGTCTGGGGGAATGTCTATATATAGGGTTGGGGATAGCTGGAGGGGGGAGTTTGTGCTTTCAAAACTGAAAATTGGGCGAGCCGCAATTTGTGTTTTAGGGTTTTGGCAATTCTACAAACTTCAGACTGGGAAACGTCCAATTTCATCCTCGATCGAGTGGGTGCGAGCGCTCGGCTGTTTGCAACCAGCTTCACTGCCACTACGCGAATCTGTTGTTTCAAGGAATGAATTTGTCGCTTTCTTTGTCTTTGGATTTGTATGTGGTGGTGTTTTTGTTTTGGGTTATTTGGGGTAAGTGAGATTGTTCACATGTTTGTGATATTGGTAGGAATTCTAGGGTGAGAGATTTGTTGTCGGGCTGGTAAGGAATGATGGTTGTTTACACATGCTGTGTATGTAGCCTGATATTGAGATAGATAGATGTACAACAATGTTTGGCTTGTAATCATGTGAAGCAAGTGTCATATGGTTTGCACATGGTTTACAAGTATGTGCGTTTAGCATGTACATGAGAATATATTATGATGCATGAGGCATGTTATTTATATGATAATAACTCAATTGAATAGTGTGAAGTGACACTTATCTGGAGCCGTGTAGAGCCGCTATAGTCATTGTAGAAAAATTGGAGTTGCGCGGGGACTCTGGCGAGACCAGTGGAGTCCGCAAGGAATGGCGAGACAAGAGGAGTCCGCGGAGACTGGCGTGACAAGCGGTGTCCGCGGTGAGAAATGGATGGTCCCGGGAGGGAGGAAGAGAGGAATGATTGGGAGAGGCTTTGAGACACGGGAGGGGGTCCCCGAGAGAAGGTTGTCAAGCCGGTCACTTGTGTTGGCATGTTTCTAGAGTAAGGTAAGCACGGGAGGGGGCCTCGGGAACTCGGGGGGCCATGTGGGAAGGGCTCTCGGAGCTCTGGATGGAGCCACTTGTTTCTTGTCACGGGATTCTGGGCCGGGACAATATCACGTGTCAGGACTAGACTCCGTGTCGGGAGGGTGGATTCTTGGTTCCGGGTTCTTTAGGAGGGTTCCGAAATTGATGTCCCCGAAGGTGAATCCTGTCGGGACAGTGTGGTCGCCGCGACTGGCCTCGCTACTCTGATGGGCGTCCAGAATTTGTATCCTTCGACCGGGGGAGAGGCGTCCCGGGAGGCCGTGAAGGTTTTGGGTGTCCAGATCAATTCTGGGCGGAGGGCTGCTCAAGCGGTCTTAGAGAGAAGTATTCAACCAGAGCCCAGAGTCATAGATATATAAATGCATGTAGCCCAGAATATGTGGCTGCTTGTGAGCTCAGGGGAGTCCGCGAGGGTCTGGCGAGGCGAGGCGAGACCAGGGGAGTCCGCGAGGGTCTGGCGAGGTCAGCGGAGTTCGCGAGAATCTGACTTGGCCAGTAGAGTCCGTTCGGGGGGGGGGGGGTCCGCGACAATGTGAGTTCGCGAGGGGATGGCGGGACCTGCGGAGTCTGCGAAGGGGTCCGCGACAATATGAGTCCGTGAAGGGATGGCGGGACCTGCGAGGGTCTCGGGAGAAAGGCACCGAGACACGGGAGGGCGTCCCCTGGAGAGAAGTAAGTGAGTGCCAAAGGCGAAGGCATGTCCCGGAGAGAGGGTGCCGAGATTGGGGTAGCGAGACCGAGAGCGTGTTCCCGCTTCGGCTGAGGGAAGCTGGTGTCCAGATCAGTTTTTCTGGGCGCTGCTCACCAGCGCGTGGGCCTTGGCCGGAGGTTGGGGTGGCCACGCTAGATTCATTGGAAGACAAAGTGCATGATGGCTGGGAAGGTAAGCTACCTTGCTGTGGCACGCCCAAGCGAAGGAGAGAGAGAGTTAGATATACTTTTCTCTCTCCTCAGGATTTCTGGGCAGATGATGGCCATGGTGAGCGACGTGAGAGTTTCCACTTGAGGGGCCCTCCTTCTAGCGCCAATTGTTTCTACCTGTCTGCTCTGAAGTCTCGAGCCGTGAAGGGCTCGAGAGTAGGGGAGAGGTAGAATCCTTTGTTCCCGCACTTGGTACCTGCACAAGTAACAGCATCAGGAATTCGGGACTGGGTTGGCCCAGTCTTCGACTCTCCGATGCTTAAGTTAGCTTTGGGCTCTTTGCAATGTACGGGAGTGCGGGAGAGAGTTGTGTGTGTACCTTTGATGGGAACTTGTGCCTGTTTTATAGGCCAAGGTTGGGCACTTTGGCCTTAGTCTTTGATGTGGGACTACTTGTTAGCCTTTGTAGTGTCTCCCCTTTTGGGGGTGTTTTGCCGCTAGAGTGATTTTGGCAAGCGGTTTGTTACCGGCCCTTCACTCCTTGGATATCCGTGAAGGGCTTACCAAGGTTATCTTGTCTGGAATGACCTTCGATGACCGGGTAATTGCACTTTATTCTCGGCTCAGCCAAGTATTTTGGTTATGTACTAACACATACCGAAGACTTTTGTGATCGGTAAAAATCTGACACTTCGCTCCATAAAGATAGTGCCTCCACAACTTGAGAGCAAAAACTACTGCTGCAAGCTCTAAATCATTAGTGGGATAATTCACCTCATGCGGCTTCAATTACTTAGAAGCATAGGCAATCACTCTATCATGCTGCATCAATACCCCGCCTAGACCTTGTCTAGAAGCATCATAAAAGACCACAAAACTCCCCACTATCATCCGGAAGTGCCAAAACAGGAGCACTCGTCAGACGATTCTTTAATTTTTGAAAACTTTCCTCACACTCATCTGACCATTCAAACCTAACTTCCTTCTTAGTCAAACTTGTGAGTGGAGGTGCAATCTTTGAAAAGTCTTGCACAAATCGCCGATAATAACCTGCTAACCCTAAGAAACTACGAATCTCCGTCACAGAGGAGGGCCTTCTCCAACTTAACACCGCTTCCACCTTCTGGGGATCCACACTAACACCTTCGGCTGAAATTACATGACCTAGGAACCCCACTTTATCCAACCAAAACTCACACTTGCTGAACTTGACAAACAACTAAGCATTTCTCAAAGTCCACAATATCGACCTTAGATGTTTGGCATGCTCCTTCTCACTTTTTGAGTATACTAAAATATCATCTATGAACACGATCATGAAACGATCAAGATATGGACTGAACACCTTATTCATGAGATCCATGAATGCCGCGGGTGCATTACCTCAAACTCATAATTACCATAACGTGATCGAAAAGCGGTCTTGGCTACGTCACCCTCTCGGATCCGCAACTGATGATAACCAGATCTCAAATCAATCTTTGAGAAAACAGAAGCACCCCTCAACTGATCAAACAAATCATCAATGCGAGGCAACATATACTTATTCTTCACTGTGACTTGATTCAGCTTCCTATAATCAATGCATAGTCTCATGGTGCCATCCTTCTTCTTAACAAACAACATCGGGGCACCCCATGGAGACATGCTAGGCCGAATAAAACCCTTATCGACCAACTCCTGCAATTGAGTCTTCAACTCTTTCAATTCTGCTGGAGCCATTATGTAAGGTGTCTGAGAGATAGGCATAGTTCCAAGAAGCAACTCGATAGAAAAATATATCTCCCTTACAGGAGGCAAACCAGGCAAGTCCTCGGGAAACACATATGGGAACTCTCTTACTACAGGAATATCCCCCACTTCCAACACTCCTATACTTGCATCCACCACATGAGCTAAGAATGCCTGACAACCTTTATTTAACAATTTACTGGTAGCCACAGCTGATATCAGGCAACTCGAAATCACATCTCTTTCCCCCTGAAACACAACCTCAAAACCATCCAGACTCCGAAACACCACTTCTTTTCAGAAACAATCCACCATAGCTCTATAAGTTTCCAAGAAATCCATCCCCAAGATCACATCAAACTCTACCATATTTAGAGGAAACAAATCGGCCTTGAAATTAAATCCCTCTACTAGCACTTCACAACCACTAAACACCCAATCTATCCTCATCACTTCACCAGAGGGAAGAGATACATGCCACTCGCCTGGAAGAGACGATGATGGCACATTGGCATGGAGGGTGAATCTACTAGACATAAATGAATGCGTGGTTCCAAGATCAATTAAAGTAAAAGCTGGCTGAACAAAAATTAACAACGTACCAATGATGACATCTGGAGAAGTATGACCCTCTTGCTGGGTCATAACATGAAGTCTAGCGTGAGTCATGGGACGTCCACGCTAACCACTCCCCTGCTGAGAACCACCACGAGAACCACTACTGGAGACTTTAGCTGAAGACTGACCAACTGGCTGAGAAGGGGCGGTCCTCTATGCCAACAAAGGACATTCTCTCCTGAAATGATCAAGGCCACCACACTCAAAGCATCTAGATGACTGCTGCTGACCAAAGAAAAAAGTCTGACCACCAGATGATCCTCCTTGGGAACTACCACGTGCACCAAACTGACCGGCATGCTGCCTACCCAACTGGCTCCTGGACGGTCTCCTGAAATGTCATCTAAACCTACTCCGAGAACCAGAACCCGATCCTCCATTACTGCCACTACCCGCTGAAGATCCAGAAGCGGACGAAGAAGCAGCCTTCTTAGATGGACCCTGACTGGGACCACCGAAATCTCGAGGCCGAGCACTATAAGTCCCCCTGGTCTCAATGGCCATAGCTACCCCAACTGCATCAAGGAATGTCAGATAGATAACACCGACCATCTTATCTGCAAAGACTCCGCCAAGTCCCCTAATAAACATATCAATCTTGGTCCTCTCATCAAGAACCAGATATGGCACATGGTAGCTCAGAGTGGTGAACCTCTGCTCAAACTCGATAACTCCCTCATTGTTTCTCTTCGCCATGCTCGGAAAATCTGCCTGAATTCTGCTACGATGAGAGTGGTTGAAATACTGACCCAAGAAGAGCGCCTTGAATTGCTCCCAAGTCATGGTCTAAGCACTATCATTATTCCTCCTGGCGAGAGTCCACCAATGATGAGCCGAATCATCTAGAAAAGACACTGTCATCTTCACTTTCTTTTCTTCTGGCAGTTCTGTGCTCTTGAAAGCTCTTTCCATCTTGTCCACCCAAGAATAAGCATCAAGGGGTCCCTTGGCATCTTTGAATTCTACTGCCCCTGCGTCAGAAACATCTCTCTTCCTCACAGATCGAGGATGCTGAACCCTATCCAAAGCACCTCTTAACATGTCCATGATAGAATCGACTAATCCTCTCACATAATCACCCTCATTGGCGTTGGACGAGGTAGCCACACAGGGTCGGCGCCTAGGAGACATAGTACTTGAGGAGGAAGAAATTTACATATAAAATCGATATGAGAAATAATGAGTAAAATGATAAACGAAACATACAAAAAGAAAAAGAAAAGAGAATAACAAAAATATATAAATAGTTCACCTCGTCTTCAGTTGAATGCTATTATCTTCTTCAGACTTCATAGAAAGATCGAATATGATAGATTATGGGTTAAGGTTTATGAAGTACGTGTTTATCTAAACAAAAAAAATTGTAATTTGTAATAACTTATTGTCCCTTGCTGTAAATTTACGTTAGGGTATATTAGTCATTCAACAAATCAACAACATGTAGGGTGATTAAAGTGGTTTGTGGGGTGGCAATAAACGCACAAATTACTTATTACACCTCTTATTCACTCACTAGACCTCCCTTTTTTTTTGCAAGTGAACATCCATTTCCGACCTCCATTCTTTATTTACTTTTTTTCTTTTTTCTTTTTCATGCAAACCTCCATTTTTATTTTTTTGTTACAAGCGAGGACTAAAAGGCCTAAACAAAGAAAACAAGAGAACTAACTACTAGAGTGCAAACCTCCATTTCTTGATTATTGTTTTGTTTTTTTTGTTTTACATAAAATATAACTATACCTTAATTTTTTTTCTTTTCAAATTGTAAGAAAGAATTTTCAATGACATCAATTTCAGGAAAAAGTTAATGTGATCGAATCATGAAGAAGGTATTCTGTCTCAAAATTAATTTCTATCGATCATCAAAAAAATGTTCTTACATGAACTATTCTATTTTCTTTTTTAACTTTTGTTTTTCTATTTTACATTTTGTTTCTACCTGTTTCGTCCCGAGCCGGGAAGTGGTCGCGGGGCGGAACGAAGTAGAATTCTTGGGGTCTTTCACTCAGTACCTGCACAAATGACAGCGTCACGGGGTCGGGACTGGGGTGGCCCAGTCTTCGACTCTCCGATGCTTAAGTTAGCTTTGAGCACTTGTACGGGTAGAGGAATGAAAGAGGGAGAGAGAGTATATGTGAGTGTGTATGTGTGTACCTTTTATGATAGGTTGAGCTTATTTTATAGGTCAAGTTTAGGTACCTTTGCCTTAGTCTCCAATGTGGGACTTCTTGCCATCCTTTAGAGTGTCTCCCTTTTTGGGGGTGTACCTGTTTTGCCGCTAGAGTGACTTTGACAAGCGGTTTGTTACCGGCCCTTCATTCTTTGGATGCCTGTGAAGGGCTCACCAGGGCTATCTCGACCGGGTATTTGTACCTTATTCTCGGCTTAGCCAAGTATTTTGGCTATGTATTAACAAGTCCCCAGTCCGAGAGAGTTCTTGGGTGGGGAGTTATTCTAGAGATGCCGAGAATAGGTTTTACCCGGGTGCGGGAGGCATGGTGCCGAGTCCCCAAGTCCCCACGCGAGAGTCGCGAGGTGACGGGGGTGATGTTCCGAAAACAGGTTGGCGAGAAGAAATGTTTGATGCTACTCTGGCGAGTCAGTCCGCGCATGGTTGGAGACTGTCGCGAGGTGGCCAGTCAGTCCGCGCTTGGTTGGGGACTGTGGCTATGTGGCGAGTCAGTCCGCGCTTGGTTGGGAACTGTCGCGAAGTGGCTAGTCAGTCCGCGCTTGGTTGGGGACTGTGGCTATGTGGCGAGTCAGTCCGCGCTTGGTTGGGGACTGTCGCGAGGTGGCCAGTCAGTCCGCGCTTGGTTGGGGACTGTGGCTATGTGGCGAGTCAGTCCGCGCTTGGTTGAGGACTGTCGCGAGGTGGCCAGTCAGTCCGCGCTTGGTTGGGGACTGTGGCTATGTGGCGAGTCAGTCCGCGAGTTGGTTGGGGACTATCACGAGATGGCCAGTCAGTCCGCGCTTGGTTGGGGACTGTGGCTATGTGGCGAGTCAGTCCACGCTTGGTTGGGGACTGTCGCGAGGTGGCCAGTCAGTCCGCGCTTGGTTGGGGACTGTGGTGATAGACGCAATTTATGCTACTTCCTTAATGTATTTCCAACCCTATTTAGCATCATTATTTCCTTAATAACTCCAATTCTAACATGTTTTGTATTTTAGAGTCAATAAAGGCAGATTTACACAAAAGGATGCTAAAACGCAAGAATTGAGCGAAATCCTAATCAAAGGAGGATTCCTGGTGCAGCAAGGAGTCTCATTAAGTCGCAGAATCAAAGGATAAGTCGTTTAGGAAACTTGCCTGTTTTGAAAAGGGAAAGTTGCCCATTTCATTTTAAGAAACTTTCTTATTCTGATTTAGGAAACTTACTACTTTTGAATCTTTCCTATTCTGACTTTCCTAAAATATTTAGGAAACTTTCTTTCCTCTTGAGCCTGGGATTCCACATGAAGCAAGGAAACCAAATCCTACATGGATTAGGCCGAAATTCTGTCACATAAAAGGAGGAGAATGGCACCATCTTTTTAGGATTTCCAGCCGAATTTATATGGAGATAATGCAGCAAACATCAAGGAAATTAAGGGAAATTCTTACCTTTTATTTCTCCATATAAATTCCTAATATTCCTAGAGTTTATGTCTGATTTATATTCCTTTTCTAGGGACATTAAATGACCCAAATATGGGAAGAATTATCAGCAGCAAATCGGCAATTAACAAGGAGAGGGACAGCAAAACCCTAGGGTTTCCTGCCGAGTCTTTCTAGGATTTTAAGACAAGATTTCGTTGTCTAAATTAAGGGATTTATTATGCAATTCAAATCTGAAAATCTGGAAATTAATTCCTTAAATTCTTTTGTCTAAAAAATTCTGATTTTACAAGACTAATTCCTTCCCTTTTCAGGAACAATAAATGGTGCAGCAAATTAAAGAGGAAGAGCTGATTTTCGGCAATACAAGGAAGGACACTAAATGGCTGATTTGTTGTGGAGATCAAGCAACGTAACTAGTCCATAATTCAGCCAAATTCATCACCTTTATGTGCAAGATATTCTAGAGAATTCTAAGGAATATTCTCTAAAAATATTGTGCTATTATTTGTGGCCCTTGGATCGGATTTTAATCAATGGTGTGGAGTAAAACCCTATGTCGTCATGACCACTATATAAAGGAGCAGAGAGGAACGTTTTCAGTATCACTTCTTCCACCAAAAATTCAGAAAAACGTTTGTCTCTTCTATTCTCTAAATCCGTGAGTGTCAAGCCGCAAGGAGCAAGCACGCAGCCAATAGAACTTCCTCAACGCTGCTGAAGTCCTTCCTTTGCTGGTTCATCACCCCTTTGAGCTTCAAGGCCAAGAAGACTCAAAAGTGTAAACTATGCTTTGGATTTATTTTGTTCCTAATGCCTTTGGATTTCTAATCGCATGGATTATGACTACTGTTAATTGACAATATGTCTTATGCATGAATTTTATAAAGTTTTGTTTTAGATTGTTAATGAAATTTGCGTAACTTATTCCTTTGCCATTCTTGATGTTGAAAACTTATGATCCGGTTTATTTAAATGACTAACTTCTGCAGGGTTAGTAATGCCATCAATCTGTGTTAAACCGCTGAGGCAAACACAGATTGAATAAGTGGCAAAAGCTTAGATTCATGGGAATGGGTCAGGTTTTGATCATGAGTTGCATGTAGACTTGTTTAAGCGCTGAGATAGACATGTTTATGTGTTCAAATTCTTCTTTGTTCTTAATGATTCATGTTATATGTTGTATGGTTGCGCTGAGTAATAACATGACATATTGCATGGAATTTGCTGTGTTAAACCGCTGAGGCAAACATAGGATACCTAAGAAGATATTATAGGTTGCATGACCGCTGAGGCGTGTAATTCTGGATTCGTTTCTTCATACTTGATTGGCATGAATTTAAGTTATGTAGAATGAAGCAATCTGTTTCATGATTTTATATGTTTGTGTGGAATGAAGTTGATCACTTGTACATAATAGTTTAGTATCTTTACTTTACTGTTTTCGTAGGAATGTTAGAACAAACCTCAAAATCCCCCCTGAAATCATGTAAATGTAATTGCTGTTTATATTTTGTAAATAACTCTTAAGTTAGACTCTAATCTGTTTAGTTTTGTAAACGCAGGAGCACCCTAAAGTCCCCGGATTGATCAAACCTTATTTACCAATACTACAATTGTCAAAAAGGGTTCATAATTGTCATGCGCCCGGAAACGAGCCGCGTCATGTGGCTATGTGGCGTTGCGGCCGCTGCGTGGCGAGTCAGTCCGCGCTTGATTGGGGAGACTCGCTATTGAGCGTTGCGGGTCGTTGCCTTGGCGAGTCAATCCGAGCTTGATTGGGGACTGTTGCTTTTTTTTTTTTGAAGTGGCCAAAGGTGACGTGGCTTTACCCTGACCGTTCAGTTTTGTGGGGTCCAGGGTAATGCCTATAAATAGGGTTGGAGAGAACTGAAGGGGGGAGTTCGTGTTTTGAAACTAGAAATTGTGGAGGCGCGATTTGTGTTTTAGGGTTTCATCTATTCTACAAGTTTCAGACTGGGAAACGTCCAATTTCATCCTCAATCGATTGGGTGCGAGTGCTCAGCCGTTTGCAACCAGCTTCACTGCCACTACGCAAACCCACTGTTTCCAGGTATGAATTCGTTGCTTTCTCTGTCTTTGATTTTTTATGTGGTAGCGGCGTTGTTTCGGGTTATTTGGGGTGTGAGATTGTTCACATTTTTGTGGTGTTGGTAGGAATTCTAGGGTGAGAGATTTGTTGTCGAGCTGGTTAGGGTTAAGGTAGCGGGGTATGGCAGATCCGGTGTGGGTGTCCAGCGAAGAGATCGTGGAGGTCTCTAGTTCGCTTAGTGCTGATTCGAACACTTTGCACCGGATGGAGGAGGGATTGGCTAACCTTATGGCGGAGATTGCCCTTGACTTGGGGGAAGGCATTCCTGTGATGGATGCCGGGTCTCATGTGTCCTCGTGTGACCCTCTATTGCAGGAGGTAGAGGAGTTGATCATGGCGACATCTAGTGAGGAGGATGATTCATTTTGGGAACCTCCTGGCGAGAGTTTGACTTCGTCGGAGCTTGAAGTGCTTCGCCAAAATTGGAGCATTCCGGAGGAGGTCTTGTTGCGGCCGCTGGGCCGAGGGGTGAAGTTTTGGGATCCCCCGGGCAACTTTACGTTGGTATACGAGTACTAACTAAAGTGCGGGTTGATGTTCCCGCTGCCCCCGTTTGTGCAGTACACCTTAGCGTGTCTGCATGTCGGCCCGGGGCAGGTTACCCCCAATATGCTGAAGCAAATACTGGGAACGGGCGTGTTATTTCGCCTGCTGAAGCAGGAGTTCCCGAACTGTGACGAGTTCAATGCGTGCTGGCATATGGGGTGGTGCACAAAGAAGGGCAGCCGGGGCTGCGTGACGATGAAGTCACGGGGGAAGTTCAAAGTGTTGGTGGAAGACTTGCCCACCTCAACAAGTGAAACCTGGAGGCGCAAGTGCTACCTTGTTGGGGGACAGTGGCAGGAGTGGCACGGGCATCCTTTCCGGGTCCCGGGGAGCTTCCAGAGAATAGGTATCGTGCTCTTGCCTTGTGTTTTTTTGTTTTGTTTGTCTACTGTCACTGCTGACAACTAGCCATGTGCAGTGCCGCAAGAGTACAATTTGACTGAGCTGATGGAGCGGTGGATTCGCCGGGTGATATGGGCCTTCGAATGTAGGAGCTCATATCGGATATGCCGCCTTGGCATATACAGCCACTTCGGCTACGCCCGGGTTCCGGGTCTGTATTTTAGTAGTTGCATTACCTGTTGTAGGCTTGCGAGTTGTTGTCTGACTTGTTTGTTTGTTGCAGTGACGATGCCACGCGACGGGGGCTCGCAGAAGAAGGAAGGTCCTTACGACAAAATGTCGGATGAGGACGTGTTAGATGGGCTGCTAGCTGAGGCTGATCACGCCAAGCAGTACGACATCGACTTGGAGACGGGGGAGGGAAGGGAGGTGGAGCTGGGGGACTGTGAAGATTTTTTGAGGCTGAACCTGGTGGATGAGGATTACGCCTATGTGCCTCCATTGGTAGCGGAAGCGATGGGCCTAGGCGTCCAGGATGTGGAGTTGGAGGGGGAGGAGGTGCCAGTAGAGGGTGATCGCGAGGGCGAACCCGACCAAGCGCAGGAGGAGCCTGTTGTGGAGGAGGTTGCGGACCGCGAGGAAGAGATAGGCGCGGCCCGGACTCGAAAGAGGAAGGAGAGGGTTGACCCGGCTCGCGAGGGCCCATCAAAGAGGTCGCGGAGGGACAGCCAGTCTAGGGGATCTGCAAGTCTAGCTGAGGTTGCCCAAGCCTTGGAGGGGACAGGGGAGGCTCAGCCATACTTGGCTCAAATGGCCTATGACATGCGTCACCGTGCTCGTGACATGCATGTACTGGAGGATGTGGATCCGCCGGCGGGAATGGCTCTCGCTAAGGAGAAACTGACTTGGTTAAGTGTTTATATGCTTGTGTTCCACTGGTTTGAGCTTGGGGTTTATACGTTGCTATGTGATTGTAGGCGACATTGTTGATGTACGCCGTGAGTGAACGGGCCACCTCCCACTGGCAGGATGATGTTGAGGCGAAGAGCCAGCAGTTGAGGGAGGCTGAAGAACGTAACCGTGGCCTTGCAGAGCAGCTAGCTCAGGCGGAGCAGAACCTTGCAGAGCAGCTAGCTCAAGCGGATCAGAACACTGCTGTCTTCCAGGCTCAGGTGGCAGAGCTGAAGGAAGCTGTGAGGAAGAAGGATGAACAAGTGGAAGCTTTGGAAGTGGCGGCTGCTAAGGCAACGTCCTTGGAAGCTGAGGTGGCCAAGTTGAC
The DNA here is from genome assembly GCA_034370585.1 of Fragaria x ananassa. Taxonomy (NCBI): domain Eukaryota; kingdom Viridiplantae; phylum Streptophyta; class Magnoliopsida; order Rosales; family Rosaceae; genus Fragaria; species Fragaria x ananassa. The sequence goes on from CP139760.1 coordinate 9,242,420, forward strand.
GCAAGCACTTGCGGATCTGGAGGTGTCCTGGAAGGCCAAGTGCGAGCGAGCTGCCATGGCGGGGCAAAGGCTGTTCCGGGAGGGTGACATGTATAAACAGCAGCTGAAGGGTGCCTATAACAAAGGGCAGGATGAGTTGAGCCGGCTGGGCTGCCAGGCGGGATGGATTAATGAGGCTGCCATACGCAAGTGGTACGCAGAGAAAAATGCTGCAAAGGTGGCGTGGGAACAAATGACGCCCGAGCAGAAGAAGCAAGCCGAGATCTCGCGGTCTCTGGCGAAGCAGCATGAGGCGTGGCGCGCAACGTCTGCTGGACAGAAGGGGACGTCAGTTGCGGGTGACCCGCGACCTCCTGCCATTGCAGCTGTATCATCTGTGAGGGCTACTGGCCCCGAGGGGTCCATGTCTGCCCAAGTAGCAGGAGTGTCGCAGGTGGCTTCTTCTGCCATTGCGGCTCGCGATCCTCGGGCTCTGGGGTTGGTGGCGCGCGCGGGCCTTGAAGTTCAGAAGGCTTCCGTGAAGGGACGCCCCGGCCCTGAGATGGCTCCTGGGAGTTCACTTATCCGCCCTGCCGTAGCTGTGAGGCCTTCCTTTTTATCTCGGGACCCATTGAAGCAGCCGACTGGGCAAAGGGTAGCGGGGACCGCGAGCCAGGTGTGTGGCCGCAGTGACGGGTCGAAGGGGAGTGTGAATAAGTCTGATAGGTGCATTTTATGCAACGTTCTTAATGTATTTCCGACCCTATTTAGTTATGTAATTCCTTTAACAATATTGATTTTAACTTAGTTTGTGTTTTTAGGTCACAAATAAAGCTGAGGAGCACAAAAGAGGCAAAAGAGGAGAAATCTTGAAGGAGAAGGAATCCATATGGCGCAAGGAAAGAAATCAGAAAATCTGCCAGGAATAGTCAGTCAACTTCGACAGAGAATTGTGATCAGTTCACAACGATCCAGGAGATGAACTTTATATCAGCAGAAAGCTAGAAGAGTCTAGTTTTCAGAACTTTTCGCAGATCGTCAATAGCTATTTGGGTGACCAAGTTATGACCGTTTGAGTGACCAAAGGTCAGTCTGCCCGAATTTCTGATTTGGACCGGAACTTCAATTTCAAGGCCCAGACCACAACGGCGAGCCCATGGACGAAAATTAAAGGTTCTCTAACCCTAATAGCAGCTTTTCATATGTTCTATATATGTATGAGGAGTTGGGGACGTGATAGGGTCGCTTTTTGCCACAGAAAAACAACGTCTTTTATCTCCTTCAGAAATTCTTCTCCAAACACAAACCCTAGTTTTAGGATTTCTCTTGCCGTACCTTCTCCTCTGTAATTCTCGGCGTAGTTCCTTGTTTCAATACTCAAAGTGTAATCTAAACTCAGACCTCATGTTTTCTTTTATTATCTATTCAATTACTTTAGTTTGTTTCCATCTCTCTTATTCGTTTTTGTTCATGAGTTGGATTTTTGATTGAGTTTGTTCTTATAATCATGAAAATCAGATCTGTACACTTGAGTTGTTGGTGTAATTCATGATGCTTTTGATGATCTAAATTATGTTTATATGTGTGATTGACAACTTATGACTTGTTCTTAATCAATATGTGCCATTGTTTGTGTTAAGTCCGCGTCGGTAAACATGAACTAGAATGGTAAGGAGTTATAGGTTGCATGCTAGGATGTCTTTGAAGTCCGCGTCGGTGAATTACATTCTAACATGTTCAAGTTCGTCCTTTAATCTATTTTGGATATGAAGTCCGCGTCGGTACATATCTATGAGAGGTTAGAAGGGTTTTAAGTAGTTAAGTCCGCGTCGGTAAATTACTTGAAACATGGAATTTGATTCGTTTCTCCATATGCATGATTTAGGTTGTTAGGGTTGAAATTACATAGCTACTTGATTATATGAATCTGATTTAGTGTTTTCTTGTGTGCAAAGAGACGATCACATGTATATAGTAGCTTAGGTTTTTGTTTCTTTTTTTAGTTTAGGATTTTCGTCACTCTTCTGTTCTCTGTTTTCTTTTATTTTATTTTCGTATCAAACGATCTCCGAATCCCCTGAAAATTTGTATAGTAGTTCCTCTGTGTGTATAGTAGATCTCTGTAAATTTTCATATTTTCTGAGTAGTTTAGGTTAGGTTTTTAATTAGGTTTTCGACTGCTGTTCTATGGAACAGTAGCTACTTTTGTAAACTGTTTAAATGTTTTATTACTTGTTAATATTTGTTGTGTTTTTTTAACGCTTTATTTTGCAAGGTACCCTCAATCCCCGGCCCTATACGATACCCTACTTATTCAATGCTACTAACGATAAAAAGGGTTTATTTGATGCAGGTTTTGTACCCGTCAAAGTCTGGCGACTCATCCGCTGGGAGGGAGTGAGATGTGCCTGTATATGTTGATAGTTTTGTAGGACTGTTTTTGGAACAATGTAAGTGGCGTGGTTAGCCATTGTAATTAATTTATACTAATTTGCCTGGGAGTCCAGGTTGATATTTTGGCGTTATGTGTAGTCTTTGTGTTTGTCTTGCTGTATACTTTTGTATGGTTTGTGGCCCTGCGTTGCGGGGGCAAAGTATAGCATGCTGGAATGACAAAACACTTCATTGTACTTAGATGTAGCCGCTAGCAGGTAAAGTATACATAGGTGAAGCCGCTACTGGGCTATTGTATATACACTAGTAACAATGAAGTAACGGCTTTCGAAGCCAAGGTTAAAATTGGTCTAAGGTAGGTGGTGGCGAGCGTTTGTAGGACTAGGTCGCGGAGCTCTCTGTCCTGCACCCCTTTGTGTCGTCCCGGGGATCATCTATGGGTTCCGGGAGGTTGAGGGGCAACATCTCATAGGCTCCTCGCCTCTGCTGGATGGCGTTAAGATGGCCATGCTCAATGGCTGCTCGATCCCCTTTAATTGTCAAGGTGCCACCAGGGGTAGGGACCTTCATGAGAAGCATGTGGCCAGCTATGAAGCACTGCAACCCCCAGAGGATGTCCCGGCCTAAGATGAGATTATATGATGAAGGGCAGTCGACAATGAGGAAGCGGGCCGTGATGGAAGAGCGGCAAGGAGCTGTTCCCACCGACACGGTTAGGCGGTCTGAGCCTAGCGGCTGTACTGTCTCACCAGAGAAGCTGACAAGTGGGTCGTGGTTATTGTACAGCTTAGTGCGGTCCCGCCGGAGTCCTTGGTAGCAGTAAGAAAACATGACGCTTACGGCGGCACCTGTGTCCACTAGAGCTCTGTGGCATCTGTAATGGTCCACCTGCACATTGATGATGAATGGCTCGCTGTGGTGGTAATGCAGGGTATCCTCATCGTTGCGAAATGTCACTTGATCCCATGCTGATGGGGTGATCGTGACACCGCGTTGGATGTCTAGGATTTCTGAGGGTGCCGTGCATTGCCTTTTTACAGAAGGCTGGTGTGGGGGGAACCGTGGGGCTCCATCATGCAGGGTTAGGATCTGGCCATGCACTTCAATGGCGTTGGCTCCTGTGGCGGGGGCACAGTATTGATGGAGTTGCCCTTTCTGGATCAGGTGCTCGATTGCATTGCGGAAGCCATTGCACTGCTCTGTTGTGTGGCCGTTATTGTCATGATAAGCGCAGTACCTGTTGCCGGTGGTTCGCCGGGGCTTTTTGGATACTTGCTTTTGGGGGGTGGGGGGATGAGATCTTTGTGCCTGGCCCATATGTCCTCATATGTAGTGGTCAGAGTAGTGTGGACTTCATAATGAGGTGGCGGGGAGGAACGACGCTGTTGCTGTGGAGGGCTCTGGTCCCTCGACTTGTAAGGGTGGTCGCGGTTTCTCTGTCCCCCATGGCGACGGTCGGAGCCGCGCCCCTGTTCTCGGGATGGGCCATGTGATTGCCCTTTTTCTTGTCCGCGGCCAAAGTGCTCATCTGGTGCCGGGGCAGTAAGAGCTAGCGTTGCATGGGCGGGACGTCCGAAAGTGGCAAATTCAGCACGGGCCCACCGCACCGCCAGGTCCATCAAGGCATCATAGGATCTTGGAGGGTTCTTATTGATCTCCATCAGGAAACTGCAGGGGAGTAGGGCCTGACGGAAAGCCTGCTCCGCCACGCGAGGTTCCAAGTTGTGGCATCTCGCTGTGGTAGATTGCCACCGGGACTGCAGTTCATGGAGGCCTTCGCCCTCTTTCTGCTTGATGTGGAACAGGGCGTCTACAGTGCGGTAGATGCTGGTATGCAGTATGAAACGGTTGAGGAAACGTTCCGAGAGTTGGTCGAAGTTGTCTATGGAGTTGGGTGGCAGGCTGAGGAACCAACTAAGGGCCTCGTCCGAGAGGGTCTCTTGGAAGGCTTGGCAGGCTATGGCGTCGCTGTAGCCAGAGGAGCTACAGAGCTAGAAGAATGTCTCGAGGTGGAGATGAGGGTCTCCTGTGCCTTTATAATTATCCATCTTGAATGGCTTGGCTCCCGAAGGCCGCTTCTCCATCTGCACTCGGGGTGTGAAGGGGCTTGGGCGATGTCCATAACCAGAGAACAAGGGTCGCTGAGCCCCGCGACTCTCGACGCCTTCAACCCGTGAAGTTAACTGCATGACAGTTTGGCTAAGTTGGAGCAGTAGGCGGGTTGGCATGTCAAGAGGTGGGTTGGGAGAGTTGGCAGTGGTTGAAGTGGAGATAGGTTGGGCAGATGGATTAGGTTGATGTGGCAGGGGGGAGTCATTGAGGATTGGAGATGGTTGGGGGGCTGGGAGTGGAAATGAGGGGTGGGTTAGGGGATGGGACATGTATACGATCTGGCTAGGCCCTAGCGGGAGCATGGAGCCAGTCTGGCCTTGAAGAGAATCCGGGGTCTCGGCAATTCGCGCCGCGCGGTCCAAGCTATCGTTATACACGGTACGATGCTCTAACGTGGCGCGGAGCAAGAATTGCTCTTTCTCCAATTCAGCGATACGTACCCGGTACGCTTCCGCTTCTACCCTTTCTTTTGCCGTCTGCTCGCGGAACGCATGGAAGTTCCGCTTGAGGATTTCAAGGGCTGTGGCGGGGTCGGGATGGTTAATGGGGGCTGGGCTACTGGTTTGGGGAAGGGATGTGTCGCCGGGTTGAGGTTCCACTTGAGTGCCAGGGTCCACGGGGTCATCAATGATCTCCACCATGGTGCTGAGTTCCGAGGCAAGTGGGAGTTCCACAAGATAGGGGCCCCTCCTTCTGGCGCCAATTGTTTCTACCTGTTTCGTCCCGAGCCGAGAAGTGGTCGTGGGGCGGAACGAAGTAGAATTCTTGGGGTCTTTCACTCGGTACCTGCACAAATGACAGCGTCACGGGGTCGGGACTGGGGTGGCCCAATCTTCGACTCTCCGATGCTTAAGTTAGCTTTGAGTACTTGTACGGGTAGAGGAATGAAAGAGGGAGAGAGAGTATATGTGAGTGTGTATGTGTGTACCTTTTATGATAGGTTGAGCTTGTTTTATAGGTCAAGTTTAGGTACCTTTGCCTTAGTCTCCAATGTGGGACTTCTTGCCATCCTTTGGAGTGTCTCCCCTTTTGGGGGTGTTTTGCCGCTAGAGTGACTTTGACAAGCGGTTTGTTACCGACCCTTCATTCTTTGGATGCCTGTGAAAGGCTCACCAGGGCTATCTCGACCGGGTATTTGTACCTTATTCTCGGCTTAGCCAAGTATTTTGGCTATGTACTAACACATTTTATATTATTTTTTCTACATTTATACACACACATATATATATATATATATATATATATTTTTAATAGTTCTACGTTTATATTTTTTGTTCTCTATGTGTATACCTCATGATATTTTTAATACTTATTTAATTTTTTTAATCATTGATAGATCATATTTTTTGTAAAAAAATAGTTTTTTAACTTGTATATGCGTGTAACATGTAGAATAACATAAATTTGTCTGTCACATGATTGATATTACTTATATATATAAGTGTTTTAAAGATAGAGAATAAATATAATATATTTTTTAAAATTATTAAAAGTATTGCTAGTAGAGTAGCAGTTCGATATCAACATAGAATGACATCAAAAAACTAAACTCTTCTCGTGTGGATCACAAGCAAACAACTCGTAGAAGTACATGCTCAACTTCGGTTCTACAACTAGTAGTATCCACAACCTGTTAATTATCGTTTGACACCTAAAACAAGTATGATCATCACTTGTTTGTTGTGATTAATGCATGGTCACCTAGCCCACCATCGCTTAACATCAGATTAATACAATGCAACATCACAAGACTGCCTAGCTTAGTGCCATCATTCGCCATCAGCTTGGATCTTCACTATATCCAATGTTTTAAAAGGTGTTAGACGAGGACTACACTTTTTTTTCTGTTCTTTTTAGATTTCTTTATGGAAAAGCGAGGCTAGATGAAAAGCTTAGTACAAATGCCGAAAAACGAAGCGGTTTGTTGCAGCCTAAAGCCTAATGGATGATTATGTTGCTAAATTGGATAATGGAGATATTTGTCAAAATAAAATCACTCAAAAGGTTTCAGTACACCGTTCCACTCGAAAACAAAAAAGAGACAAAAACAAGAGAAAGGAAGATGTCAAAGGCATAAGCAACCATCCAACCAAGCATACGACAACTGCACATCCTACTCACAGCCACCATTAACTGCTCTCTCATACGACACACACTCCGCCACTGATCTCTCTCTCTCTCTCATGGCAATTGCAGCTGCTTCTTCTCTTCCCTTGGGTAATAATCACCATCACGCTCTTCCTATTTTCCAATTTGGGTTTCTTGTCTTCTTTTTCAACATATCTCGGATCATGCCTTTCCCACCAATCGTGATATACCCTTTTTCGATTTGCATGCCTTTGACCAAACCCATTTCGATTTTTCGCCTTCTGCTTACAAAGTGCTTAGCTTCAATGCTTGTGTAACTTTTACTATTTTCATGTTTTTATGGGAAGTTATAGTTGTTGAAGAAATACCACATACACATAATGAGTGAATACTGGGCTTGTTTATAGGATTATGCGATGATGACTAATTGCTTCGTTATCATATTTCATTCTAAATGTACACAAAAAAAGAAAAAAGAAAATGTTATCTTTCAGATATTGATGAGACAAAATTTGTGTTTCTAAATGTTAGTTTAATGCTGTTGTCTGGTTCTGCTAACTTGATAGTAATGTCACGTCGGATACTTAATGTAATAGTTAATTATTTTCACTAGAGATTTCTTGTTTGCATTAGCAATGAAACCTTTGATTTCATTGCTGGACACTTTTGAAACGTTCCTAATTGGTGTTTTCAGGTTCTTCACATTGCCATTCATGCCATACAGAAGGAGTTTGTTGTTCAACAAAACATGGGATCTCGAACAGTTGGATGAAACCTCATTTTGATGGTCGAAGATCTCCTGATCTTCTGGGTGTAAGGTAGAGCTTAGTTTATGACGATTTTTCTTATTTACAGAGTCACTACTTTTCTTCAGAATATGTAGTATGTTTTGGTGTAGTTGCTACCAAGTATAATATGCTCTTAATAGTGTAATATAACTGTTGTCTGAGAAATAGAGGATTGAAAAGAGTGCCTTCCTTCAGACGAGATTAAGTGTACTTGAGTTATACTTGCCTAGAAATTTTGGTGCGCATTCAGTACTTATTGTGGCAATGAACTTCATTCCTTAGTCCTAATATTCTACAAATTGACCCATCATTTGGGTCTGGAGCTTTTAAGCTAGAAATGAAGTTTTAAGTGTAAATTGAAAATGGAGGAATTATGAGTAATTGAAGGAGTGAGCCTGTGATCGTATGGCCGTATTTTGGCAGGAAAATGTTCCACGCTTTCATTAAAATTTTCATCTGTATGTCATAGTTTTAAACCATTTTCTTTAAAAGAGGTTTACCCTCTAGTTGGTCGAACAAAAAATGATTTTCTATTGCAGTTTGAAGTGCAGGAATCCGTTAGTTGGACCAACACAATTCCATTGGCTGTCTATTGGACATGGTCTTTGCCTTTCCAAAGTTTTTGTTGCTGCAGATTTCTCAGATTCTGCTCCTGAATCTTCTAGCTATATGACTAACCAGGGTTATCATCCTCTTGAGGAAGTGAAAGCATGCAAAATGGTCCGAGACACTAAACTCACCTCTGCTGAAATAGCAAGAACAACAGTCGAGGTCTCTGTTTTCTAGAGAAAGGCTGTTCACTAATTTTAAAGTTTGAGTTCCAAAATGCCAGTTAGTTGGCCAATTGATGATGATCTGTATTATATCTATTTGTGGGAAACAATAACTAGAGTCAACTGTCGATGTACATGGTGTCATTGCTATCCATGGTTAAACGTTTTCCTTCTGCTTTAGGCTAATGACAATGCTTTGCTGGTTTTCCCTGGGAAGATACACTCTGAACCGCATGAACAAATTTCTTGGGCTGAGTTTCAATATGTTATCGACGATTATGGAGGTCTGTGAATCCTCATCTTGAAGTGTATAACTTTATAGTTTCTGTCAACTGACTCTTGATTAAATTCAATCTTATTGTTCTTATTGCTTTTGTAGATTTATATTTTGAACTGTTTGATGATGCAAACATATTAGAAGATCCTACTGCTAGTAACCCTGTGGTGAGCATTTTCTTGCTTTGATATGTTTTTTTCTCACATAAGATGGAAACCGTTTAGGTCTAATTCTTTTTAGATTTTGAGAAGCTCTTAACTACGGTATTACTCTCCCACTCTGTGAGTGTGTTGGAAAAGGAAATAAGTGATTTAGTGAACTACTTTTTCATGCCAGTTCTAGGTCTTATATTAGCAATCTGTGTGTGCTGAGTGCATGTGCGCTAGTTTGAGACATTCGAATGCAATAGTTTTGCATTGTGTTTTTAGCTCATTAGGTTGTTTGAGAGATTCATATACCATAGTTTTGCATGGATCCAAAGTAAATATTTAGATTGACTGCTATAGGTAAATTGCCTGAAGTCAATTTTTTATAAAGTTATCCTAGGATATATTCCTGGATTTTCCCTTTTTGGTATTGATATGTTCTTAATTAAATGGACTTTACATAGTGCAGCCAAAAAGTTGTTTGTATAGTAGTTAAGTCAAATTCTATGTCAACATTTATATCAGCCTAGATAGTAGACTTATTCTGGTCCAGATTTTTAAATTAGTTTTCATTTTATATTTTCCAGTATCAGTAACTATGCTTTTGGATAAATTAACATGTCTAACATGAGTGCACTGGCTTCAGAATGCTTTGTTTGGAATGGATATCCCTGCACACAACAATGGAAGAATAACTGGAGGATTCAGCATTCTAGATGACTACAACAGTGATGATATGCCTTTTGACGATGATTATTTAGAGGTTAGCAAAAATAGTCATGGTTTTTGGAAGATGTATGACAATCTCCCTTTTATTTAGATTAAATGGAGGTGCCGGAAACATAGGTAGGAAGGTAAAACACGTTTTTTTTTTTTTTTTTGGGGGGGGGGGGGGGGGTGGGTCTGAATGTCAGTATGTTTCATCTGATTGGCCTTGGACCTCAAATTATTAGCAAGGAAATCCCTTTTAACAATGAAAAAGTCAATTAAGATATATTGTAGGGAATTAATAACGGCAAACGCATGTCTCTATGAATTTGATCAATATGGATTACTGGGCATTGTTAGACAGACTATAAATTATATTAGGACTAGTTGCATGAATTATGGGATAAATAAGGCTATTTGCCTGCCAAGTACTTGCTTCCCTGCTCACCATCTTGATAGAGTTGGTCTTGGTCGCCCTAGAGGCGCTTCGTTGTAATTTTTCTTTCTTTTCTCAAAAAAAAAAAAAAGGATAGCAAGACTTTGTTTTTTTTGTTTTTTTTTGTGTTTTTGAGAAGACAAGACTTTGTTTTTTGCATGATATCTTGTTAAGAATAATATTTTATTTCTTAAATCTGTTGCTTAAATTTTCTAAATTCCAAAATTATAAGTTACAGTTCATTCTCACACCTCTTTTGTTGATGTAGGTTGTGGAACCTGAAGCTTTTGATGTTCTAGACTGGGAGATACCTGATGCTTCTACTGTGATTCATCCCATTTACTTTGCAAAGTGCTTGACAAAGGTAGGTGATTACCTCATGTTTTAATCAGTAGATGTATGATGATTGAAATTGTTAATCATGAGCGTGTAGTTCCAGATATTCTACAAGAGTTAAATTATGTTGCATATTGTTCATCATTGCATACTTGAGCCATTGTTGAACTCCATTTTACGCTGTTGCGTGGACCATGTGGTGATGCCACTCGCACCAATGGCATTCTGCTCTAAAGTTACTTTCTCAATGAGCCATTTATGTTTTTGCAGTCAATAACGTGTTAATCTGATAAGTGGTACTATCTTAAGCCAAGTAGTAATTTTTTTTTATTTGCTTAAAATCCCATATGCTGTGGCTCATGAAAAAAAAATTAAGAATAATAATAATTATTATTATTATTATCATAAGTATAATTATAATTGTAGTAATAATTATTATAATAGTCAATGTAAATGAATTAATATTAGGCTTGCTTCTTTGTATATGGTGAGCAACATACTTTTAGAAGCTGGGAAAAGTTATATCTATCTGGAACTGAATGTAAACACTGGTGTTTCAAAACATATCCCATAGATTAGATAAGGACTTAACTCTTATGAAAAAACTGATATGATATAGGAGTAAAAATAATTTTAATATTTGGACCTTTTTGACATTGTTTCACACATATTATAGATGATTTATCTTTCTGCATGTTTTGTTACAGGCCATCAATATCAGACATGACAGGAAAATGGATCACCCATCAAATGGTGTTTCTATTTTAGGATGTCTCATACCTGCTTTTGCTGATGAAGAATTTTATGTAAGAAGACTATTTCATCATGAGGATAGTGACTATGACTTGGATGAGAAAGGTAATTTTCCTTTAATAGTGGAATGCTTATTTAATATAATTGATATACCAGGTGCGTTGAGTAAGATGAACTTTTCCAATAGGTGGGTTGGGTTGGGTGAACAATTTGGTTGTCTCTGACTTTCTGTTGCCAAATTATTCTCCAACTGTTAACTGTACATGAATCCCACATTCGTGGTCATTAATCTGCATTACTATTTGAGCATCATCGTCAATCATTCTGCTGATGAAATTTAATCAGGAGAAAATCTTATTCTGGCCTGGTTATTCTTACAATTGACATTGGCTATTTCACATGAACTAAAATTAAATTTTTGTGTAGACGGTAAAGGAGTGAGCGTTAGTTCCAAAAGTGACCGAAGCAAGACTCGCTCAACGCTCTACCGGTTGGAGATAATGAGAATAGAGCTTTTTTCAGTATATGGTGTTCAGGCATGTGTGAACTTTTTACTGCCATCTATTCTACTTTAATCCCTTTTGCTAATTATCCTATAAGCATTTATAGATCAATTTCTGCTAAAGATATCATTTCGTCATTTTCATCTAAAGTCCAAAAAGATGTTGCCTGTGGTTTGTGCTGGCTAATTGGACAAAAATATGCAACTTTTCTGTACAAAGTTGATCAAGGATAGTTTAAATTCTTCTTAAATTATTTTTTGTTTTATGACCTTTGCAGTTCGCAATTAGCCTGCAAGATTTTCAAGATGCGGAACCTGATTTTCTTCTAAACTCTATCTCGGATATCGTAGAATGCTTCAACGAAAGAGGTATTAGATGCGATGTTGCTCTTAAAGCTTTATGCAAAAGAAAAGGACTTCAAGTTGAGGTATCTAATTGATTTTTGTTTCGTATATAAGCTGGATTTAAGCAGTATATATTTACCATTAATGTGTGATAGATTACATAATGTTTACCATTAGTTGGAAACCTTAATGCTGACATACCAGAGGATTCCTCTTAACATGCCTTCAGTCAAGAGAATTTTAGTCTATATGCCCTACTTATGACAATGTGTGATATTATGAATTATCTACAATGAGTCATAGAAAACATATGGAAAGGTAGAAGGGCTTTAGGTGTATTATGGGATTCGTTTGCTGCTATTCGAGGGATCAGTCTCTTCTATTATGAATGAATCAGGTGGTTGTTGTGGGGGGGCTGGCCTCTAGTATTTCTTGATTGCCTTTCTTTTTGTATTTTTCTGGGTTTCTATTTGGTTTTCTTTCGTTTCAAAACAAAACAAAAAAGAGGAGAAAAAGATGAACGAACAAGACGAAAAACAAGAAAGAACCAAAACAAGAACATGTACAGGAAAAGGAAGAGAAGAGTCTCAATCAGCCAAGCTTTCCAACACTATACCTAAAATATCTTGAGTGATTGAAGTTTGTAACTGAAACAGTCATTTTGCTCCTGCATTCATATTGCTAATATTCGTAATGGAGGCTGCTTGATATTTACTAGCTTCTAGGAAGAATCTGTTCTCTGATTGACAATTGCATGTGTTAAATTTCAAATCAATTGTTTTTCCATATATGTACATTTATATCTCACTTGTATTTGTACAAACTCTTAAAAATTTTAATTAGTTGCCTGCTAGTTGCTACATTCAGATTTAAATAACTGAATTGAGGTGGTCGGCCAATAACTCTCTTGTAGGGAGCTCACTTGATCGGGGTTGACAGTCTAGGAATGGATGTTAGAGTCTTCTCTGGGTCAGAAGTACAAACTCATCGTTTTCCCTTCAGAGTCCGGGTAAGCAGTTAATGGTATCTAATATGAGTACATACTGTACATGCCTGTAGATGGAGTAATACATTAGGCTTAGTAGTTACGTTTCATTTTTTTCTTTAATTGATCCGATGGTATCATGCTGCCTTATCCTCCTCACTATGAATGCAATTTTTGTATTTGACTACTGAAATAGCTTTCCCCTAGTGGGCGTTCAAGTTTTTTCTTAAAATCTTGAAAGTTACCAAAACTTGGTATTCAATACAAGTTTACAACATAGAAGGTTCAATTTATTTTACGGTTCTCCCTGGGGAAATTAAACTCATTTCTCATCTCACTTTGGGTCACAACAGTTTTCCGTTAGTTATTATAGGCATATATATATATATATATACTCAATAGAAAGAGCGCTGATTGATTTTTCTGTTCTTTTTTCTGGCTGAAGAACAAGATTTCTTCTGTAAAAATATTTCTCAGAGACCGCCTAAAAGCCTTTTACCCTTTCACGGATATTTTTAGAACTCTGAAGTGACTAATATGATCCCCAGTTCCCCATGAAAGGGAGGTCGTAATGGCATCTTTGGCATTGCAAATGGTATCTTTCACGTTGTTATTATCCACTCTTGTGGTTCTCATATAGTCATATATACTCACTGAACATACAGTGTATTATACAAATTCTTAACTCCAGGTTGATGGTTGATCTAAAAGAAAAGAGAAAAAGCACTATCGCACCTAGCTGCACATATCACTAAAGGGTTTCTCTGCATGTATATGCAGGCTAAGTCTGAACTTGTAGCTGAAAAACAGATTGAGCAACTTCTGTTCCCACGCTCTCGCCGTAAAAAGTTGAGAAGTCAAGGAAATAATTTTCAAGGTGTAGAGTCTGACTAGTTCTATCATATTGATTTACTCTTGAATGAAAGGTACTTATTTGTTCTCCTTGTATTTCACTCCCTATTTTACTCTTGGCATCTGTCTATGCCTTAAATTTAATGTCTTGACAATAAAATCGTATTTCTCGTAGAAAATGTTTGGTCATAGGAAAAGGAAGATGATAAAAAACCTGTAGGTCCTTTGACCTGGAAGATATGATGATCTGCTTAAATCTGCACCAAAATGAAGGCAAAGCTGGAAAATGGGGACATGTGGATGGCAGATTGTCCGGATACTTTTAGGGAGAGGTCACAGAATAAAACGCTACAATGTAAACAAGAATAATCTTGTCCTCTGCTGTATTTAATCTTTCATTTATTTTTCATCAGACAAGTGGTGCATTTTCATTGAGAGAAGAGGCAATCTTGCTTATCATTTGCACAATTTATATTTCAAGCAAAAAAATTTATTTGCAGTTTTAACTAAACATATAATATTTACTTGCAAGAGAATGCAACCTTTATTGTCTATTTTCAAGTGAATCTATGTTTCTAGATGTCTAGAGATATGCCTCAATCCTGGATGATATTTTAGACCCATGTAATTGATCAAAGTCTGGCTGAATTACAGAGTCGAGGATAATTGTCATTGGATCCCAATGTCAGACGTGTCTTAATTTCTTCCTGATATGAATTATGAAGCATTTTACTCAACTGAGGTATAAGGAGACAGCAGGCCATAGCCATTTCCCCATAGAACAACGAGATGAAATTGGTAGTGAAGCCTCAACTTCCAATGGATATCCAAATAATCGTAAAGGAACCACCGGTTAACTAATACTATTTTTTGAAGAACAATCATATTTAGGGAATCGTTCAAATGGTGCAGACAGATACATGGCCAATACGGCAGGCTAATTATCAGCTATTGAAGCTTCAGCCAACAAGTACATAATGATACATAGAAGTTTCGCACGAGGAAGAGGGAACCTTCAATAGAGAACTAGTTCCAAATCATATGTAGTTTGTAGGATGAAGTAAATGCACCAGTATTAACACAAGGGTCCTCAGGTAAGAAAAAAAGTAAAAAGAACGAGACCACTGTCCTGAAGAATGGTACAAAAATATATGATTCCAGAAGACAAGGGCAGTTTTTCCCACATAGTCATGTTCACAAAGATATTAAAGCACCAATACAATGGTACTGTCACTGCTGTGATGAACCTGTTGGTGCAGTCCCAGACCCAGACCCAGGTGGTGTGGATTCGGAAGGTCCAGGATTTGATTGTGCAGGTACAGCCATTGTAGAACCTGAGGGTGCAGTAGCTGGTGTTGCAGAATGCTGGTAATGTTGATTTATTGGCATGGACGATGGTGGTGGCACTGCAGCATGATATTGCGGAGGGTATTGCTGATAAGGTGGTGGAGGCATATAACCACTATATGATTGAGGATAAAACTGCTGATGATATTGACCATGTGCAGGAGCCATACTTTGAAAAGCATAATGCTGCCTCTCAGAACCAGAACTGTTCTCACCTGACCCTCTGGGACCACTTGGAGCTCCATCTTGCGATCGAACAACTGCGCCCATCCTTTGAGGATCCATGGATGGATAATATGTTCTCTCCTGCGAAGGAGGAGGTGGCATATTGTAGTAGTGCTGCATTGGCGGTGCAGATTGATCTTGTAACTGACCCTGCTGTTGGGATATGACTGCTCTAGGCAACAAGCCACTATGAGCCACAGCCTGTTGCCTAGCCTCATCTGTGCCCTCCAAGTCCTGTTTTGGTGCTTGCGGCCTGCCCCACATTAACTTTAACCTCAAACCCTTCACTACCAGCCTATTGGAGAGTTCTTCTGCAGCCTTTTCCGCAGCTTCTCGTGTTGTGTATGTTACAAAAGCACAAGCTCGTTGGACCACCATCCTAACGGACTCTATTTCTCCATGAGCATAAAACTGATCCCTCAAATCCTGCTCAGCAACTCTTGCATCAACCCCGCCGACATACAGGGTCCTAATGCTTTCATCATCCGGCGGTTCCAGGGAGGGCATCTCTCCAGCTTTGTTAAGCAGCTTCATTGCCACAGGATCATTGACTCTGCAAAGGCGAACACCATAAGTTCAAAATTCCAAACAGTGACATGGGTAAAAATTCGACTCCAATTAGATTACAGATCATAAATTTCATCTAGAGGCGTCCCATCTATCACCTACCACATCTGAACAATAGACATGTTGGGCTCCGAAACAAAAAAGCAACTATCTACCAAACTAACAATTGTGAATTGAATTTCATGGAGGGGGAACAATGTTCATCTAGGGAGAGAACAACACATGAAATGTTCATGGCCATGGCCACACGAAAACACCAGCTTCAAGTAAATAATAACAGTACGATCAAGACCAGGGGCAGAAGACGAATAGAATGAAAAGAAGTATGATATGACATACCCATAGTAACGATCTTTGATATTTTGCTGTGACAACTCTCCGGTGACAGGCATCTCGTGGCGGTAAGGGCACTCGGCACCTCGGGTACACTCGCCCCGAATATAGAAACTGCACACATGCGCCCTGTTCCTCTTGTAATACGGCGTGGTCCTCTGCAGCTTGAGAATCGTGTCATTCGGCCGCGCCTTCCCGTACGACGATTCATAATCAATGCCAGCCCTAGCCTGCGAATTCAAAATATTCAAATTCGTAATCAAACAAACCGCAACGGAATCGAAAAAAAGCTAAGCTAGGGTACCTTGCGGTCATGTTCTTCGGCGAAGAACTCGCGATTGACGTCGCTCTTGGGAATGGCGTCGTCGGAGGCGATGGCGAGGGCGGTGTCGCGGACCTGGACGGGGAGGCCGTAGTCGAGATCGAGGAGGCAGACTTGGCAGACGTTCTTCAACTTGCTGCAGGTCTGGCAAATCTCCGACTTCTTGAAACGAGCGTCGCGGCCGGGGCGCCACCGGAAGACGGTGAAGGGGCGCGTGCAGATCTTGCATTCTTTGTCGTAATCGGCTTTGGTCATCCTGACATAGGGGTTGTCGCCCAGGCATGACTCGCATATGATAGGAAAGTCCGATCGCTCCCAACCGTCCGCCTCCACGTTCCGTAGCAACCGATGCGCCATCCTCTGCTTGTCTAGTCTCTCTCTCTCTCTCTCTCTCGCCCACTATATATTATATGCAACTTTATCTTGTTCTCCAATATATCTCCTACAGAGAACGCGCTCCTCCACGCGCCTATCTCACTCTCTCCGATCCGGATGGCCCTCACTCTCCCCTCACAACTCTCTCCTCTTTCTCTCCGACCTTCAGCCTCCAATTCCCTCAAATTTACACTCGGGGCCGCCCCTCCCCGCGCCAGCCTCTCCTCCGCCGTTGACAAGAAGCTCGTCCTCCAAGTCAAGGACCTCACCGCCGTAATTGCCGAATCCAAGCAGCAGATTCTCAAGGGAGTCAACCTCACCGTCTACGAAGGTGAGGTTCACGCCGTCATGGGCAAGAACGGCTCCGGCAAAAGCACTTTCGCCAAGGTCTCCTGTTTTATATATCTCTGTGATTAATTTTTCGATGCGAAAATTGAAGATTTAACGTTGTTAAATGTTCAGGTTCTGGTGGGGCATCCGGATTACGAGGTCACCGGAGGTAGTGTGGTGTTTAAAGGGCAGGACTTGCTGGAGATGGAAGCCGACGAGAGGTCTTTGGCCGGACTTTTTATGAGCTTTCAGTCGCCGGTTGAAATCCCAGGTGTGAGCAATATCAATTTTCTTCGCATGGCATACAATGCAAAGAGAGCCAAGCTTGGACTGCCTGAGCTTGGGGTGTTTGAGGTAGATGATCCTTTGTTTCAGCAGTGTCTTGTTGCTTTGATTGATTGGGTGGTTTGTTGATATGTTTATGTTATTTTGCAGTTTTATGCTTATTTGTATCCCAAACTTGAACTTGTGAACATGAAGACGGATTTTCTTGATAGGAATGTCAATGAGGGCTTTAGCGGTGGTGAAAAGAAGCGCAATGAGATTTTACAACTGGCGGTATGTTCTTGTTGTATTGTGTGTGCTACATAATGATGCAGTTAGACAATTCATAGAGCAATGCAGTAGTATGTGTGTCCAAGTGGCTTCTAGTTTTCAATAGCTTGAAAACCCAATGAGGCCTTATTTCCTGGTATATGTTGAAAGATTGCTGAGTGGCTGAAACTGTATACGGACAGACAACCATGTTGTTTGTTAGTTTTCTTCGACAAAGATGCTCATGGTTCCAACTTTTTGCTTTTCTATTAACTGTTAATATTCTCTTCCCCCTAGTCTCTTTCTTTGAGTGTGGGTGATGCATGAATAATTGATGAAGACAAGATTTGATCTTTTTGAGAAAATAAATTCTTAGGTAATTGATTGAGCTTGCATATGCTTATGCTTAATGCAGGTTTTGGGGGCAGAACTGGCTTTATTGGATGAGATTGATTCTGGCTTGGATGTTGATGCATTCCAAGATGTAGCAAAGGCAGTGAATGGGCTTTTGACTCCAACAAATTCTGTGTTGCTGATTACTCATTATATACGACTTCTACAATTTATAAAGCCAACACGCATCCACATTATGGTAAGTCTAGCCACCCTTCCAGTGGAAATTTGTGAATGGATATCAGTTTGAGTTACAAGCTGTTACTTTCTGTTTAAAACCAGGGGATAAGTTGTTCTTCCAATTAGGCGAGAACTTTAGGGTTGTATAGGCATGTGATTGTGACATATGGTTGGCTTTCTAAAAAACCTACATAAACAGGGCTTGATATATTATTGTTGAAGGGCATCATCTGTCCTAGTTTTCTAGCAGCTTCAAATGTACTTGCATTCTCTTTCCATATTTATCTAACGATTTAAATGATTTATTTTATAGGAGAATGGGAAGATTGTGAAGACAGGTGACATCTCTTTAGCAGAGGCACTAGAGAAGGATGGATACGAAGCAATTGCTTAAGGTTGGAAAAACCAGCTGCTTGGGCATGGTTCGTTATGTGTGAACAACTTTAAATATTACATGTTAAACATATCTCCTTAGTTGAACACTGTGAATCTGCAAGGATGTGACTCTGTGAGGAAGGATATAGTTGCTAAGAATCCAATAGGCAAGGTGTCAACCATAGCAATCCCATTTAGTACTTTAAGTTTCCATCTGTATTATGAGTTTTTTGTTTTTCGTCTATCTTAGAAGTAGTACTTAAGGTTACCTATGCCTAATAAATAGACAGTAGGGACAGAGGAATTGTATTTTCCTCATTTTCCATGGTATATAAGATTTGAGTAGCTTTTCTACTACAAAAAGAAAATCATTGGATCAAGAGCTTGTTGTCAATGCTTGATCCTGTTTTGTAAGCAAGCGACTTGGCTCCAATAAAACAATGCATTTTGAATGTCTTATTTCTATTGTCCTATTTCAAGAATGAGAAAATTGATCCGTAGCTCCACCTCGTCTTCAATATGGGAGCTTGGGTCCTGTTCTTTGCATATATATATAGAGTCTGCAGTTTGGGCGTTTCAGTTGGGTTCCAATATAACTTGCATTGCATGTAGAATGGTACACTTGAAATTGGTAAAAGAGAAATAGTATGACATCTCAAAAAGCGACATCAAATGACTTTCGAATTTAAATGTATTTCATTTTCTTGTTTCTGTGGATTGATGTTCCTCCACTTCTCATGTCGATTTTCTGTTCTTTGATAAAAATAGGGTATAAATCACGTAATACGATAGAATGCTCAAATTCTGTCAGCCAATTAACAAGATATTTGAGGAAACTATTACATTTAGCAGCCATTTGTATCTCGCACTCAACACCGCAGATCATAAAATTAAAACAGAGAAAATTGTTACATTTCCCACTCAACAGGGATCATAAAATAAAAAGAGAAGAAAAAACAGGTATCTCTACTCAAAATAAAGAGGGTTTAAGAAAAACCACTGATGTTGATCTTATCAAACCTGAATACTTGATTAATCCTATTAGATAATTTATAACAATATAGCATGACAAAACTCACTTTGATCAGATAATTCATAGCAATATAGCACAACACATTTTATGATTTTAAAGGAAGCAATCACAAATATACAGATCTTTAAAATGTAATTTGTATTTTTACACATTCATGTGTACATCTCATTGAGACTTTCTGAATCACACTACACAAACGAAGAATATCCAAATGGATCAGTGCATTATTCAAGTGCCCTAAGAGACTAGTGGAGCTGGAGTTCAGAAGTGTACAAACGCAATTCAACAACTGAAACGTTTAGAGTTTGAACTATTTATGTGATTCTAAAAATAAAAAAAAAGAGTTTGAACTATTGATTTAATATATACTTCATTAATAAGAAATGTCTAACATGTATGAGGTTACTGACAAATCACAACCCCGTAACTAACATGGTATATCTACATTTCCTCCTCCTATCAGTTTCCAATTCTTGGTCAATGAAATCTGTAGTCAAGAAAGCCCAAACGAGTGAGAACGATGTCTTTAAACTCAATTTAATTTAAGGGATATGATACAACAAACAAAACAGGATAAAAAGTTGGATGAGAAACTTAATAACCCCCAACTTAACTCACACACATGAGGATGAATTTTGTAACACAGAAATTCCTGAACCTCTAGAGAACTGAATCAGAGACCATGAGGAAAGGCAGGACACACAAACAAAATATTTGCTGCTTGGTATAAAGTTGATAACGTACCACTTTAGTACGCACCTCAAATGTGCGTAATAGGAAAGAGCTTCAAGTTACCATATGTATGCTGCTGAAAAAGTGTACTATGTTCTACTTTTCTCTACGGAACTTCTGTTTCAGGACTTCCTCCAACGTTTGAAATATTGTTGAGAATGCTCCTGCAATTAACATAAACTACAATTTTATCAATTTCTCAGAACCAATCTTGTGGAGAGAACTAGACCGGCTTAAATAAGAATTATGTGAAAAAATTCTTCCATCCTTCTTTTAATAAGGTGATTTGCAGATGATACGGTAAAAAAAACATATCTTTAAGCTGATACGTGTGACACTAAATAATCGCGTATGCCATATTTTTCTAACCTATCTAAATATAGTACTTCAAAAGAATGAAAATTTGCATCAACATTTTACAACATTCACCATGTAAAATCAATGTAAACCAATTTGGTTGACAATAATCATTAACAGATGGACTCATAGATTATTGATAATTGTATGAAAAGTTGAAAACAAGTCAAATTTGGCAGTCTACAAATATTGCCAAATCAATCTACTAGGTGATTCAATTCATTACACCATTGTGAAAATATACTGAACATAGTGCAAATGTTTGATCTTTAGAATTGAAAAATAGGTGAGGGGAGACCTGAAACTTGACCATCTCTCTGCTGTAGTGAGCCTTTCACCAGAAGTGTGCCAGGGGTTTGCTGAAAGACGTACGAGAAAGAAATTTTTCATAAATCAATAACATACTTCGAAAGCTAGGTCACCACATACAAGCCAAGCATTGACATCATCATACTGAAACACGGAAACTTAGGTTATTCGACAGCAAGTTCAAACAGCTCAATCCAGATGCCTGTTGCACATCATCACAACTTGCAACTCTATCACAATTTTGTGACTAGCTTTGCAAGTTTACATCTGATTTATTTGCAGTGATCTACTAAAATTAGAAAGGGCTGCATGTGAGCGCACACGAATATAGCTTAATAAATGACACAACAACAAATTAACAGATAAGCATACATCAACTGTAAATGAGGATGTGTTCAATTTAAGCAATGCACCACCATCGCAGAAATAGGCTTCAACTGACTGCAAAACATGTATGACACTTGGTTTTCTTTCAAGTACCCTACACAGTATACAAAGTTTAGCATCAGATGTCAGAGAAGAAGGACAAAACCGTAACATAAAGCATGAAAAAGTAGAGTTATGATATGAAGTAATTGAGTAATTCAATCCTCATAGATTTATTTATGGTATTGAAAGACATGCTAATCTTTAAACAATATAAAACAGAGGAATCCAAACCTCAAGCATGAAAGAAAGGTTACTCTTTTTGGTCATACGAGATGATAATATCTTCTTAACAGGAGGTAAAAAGGGCCATGCCGACCCCCATCGACATGTTTGGCCTTGGACAAATTCAGTTGTCTTTACTACGGTGGCTCCAACTTCCCAAAGCTTTGATGTTAGTAATTTGAGATTTGATTTCCTCCCTAGCATTGTTGTGTACCACCTGCCAGTTAAGGATGAGATACGAGCAAAGTTTCTAAGAATATTACCTTGAGGACAGGGGATTCAGAAAGAATATAATCTGTAAGAAAGTATGTTACCGGAAAGTATGCTTCAACATGACGTTATCTTCTATAATGCAAGTGAAGAAAGCCTTTTCCCCACCAGGACAAATCATCTCAGCTGGGGTACCACTGCATGAAGTTTTTACATTGAGTCCTGCTTCCTCCATTGTTTCAAAAAAATGGAGGGTTACACATGCAGAAGTCGAACTCCTCACCATCCCTGACCACTCCAACAAGTATAGGTAGCCCATAATAACCCATGTTTAGACGAACATTCCCTTCCCTTGCCAAGTCCTCAGTCAGATCCATTTCGGTTTTGCTACTAACAAATGCCTCATTATCTGATCCTTCTGTTGGATGAGTGTTCTCACCACTTTCTACCTTTCTAATTTCAATCAGTTTCGAGATATGTGGATTATCTGTAACATTCTTTTCTGCCCACTCCAGCGCTACATCGGTCATATCTGTAACCAAGTGCACTAACATTTAAATTTTGTTGTTCTAAGCAAGACACAAACACATTCAAGTGATGAAAGCATGACAGTACTAACTAAACCAACAAGCCAAACAACCTGTCCCAACAAAACTCCAACCCAGAAGAGATGCGCCAAGAAGTGGATAGATGCGGTTTGCCCCAGTTCCTATATCAAACCCCCTCACTTTATCACCATTGCCTCTACTTTTCGCAACAATGTCAGATGACAGAAGATCCTCAATCCAATGAATGTAGTTGGATCTATTGGGCACCATAGGGCATAGCTGGCCATCCGGAATCCACCTACAAAACCCCATTCACATCAAACATACAACACACACACACCATCACAATGCAGCTTCATTAACTCAATAAAACTCCAAGCATTCAACCTGGGTTTACTACATTTCAACAAAAAGAAGAAAGCATGCAACTTTATGAAACAAAACACTCCAATTTCTCCACTAGTATAAAAATAAGGGCATGTTCAACGCACCCAGAAAGAATAAAGACGGAAGCATTGAAATCAAAAACAGAGCAAAAGCAACATCTATATATAATTCAGTATTGTGAGAAACTCCCAAGTCAAAAAAAGGGTTTTCGAAGAGAAGAGGTACCAGTTGAGGCGGTGATCGTGGAGGAGGAGGACCCGGGTGGCGTTGAAGTCGGTCCAGTCGATTCTGGGTCGGCCATTGCAGCCAAAGAAAACGAAGGGTAGAGAGAAGCCTGCTCGGCGAAGTCGGGCGGGTTATCGGAGTATTTGTTTCTCGGGTGGGTCGTGGGTCGCTCCGCCGTCCTCCTTCTCTTCTTATTCTTATTTCCCGCTTCAATAATCTTATGGATCGCAGACATGTAGTAAGGTATCCAGACATATACCTAGTTTTTTCCTTAATTTGGTATACATAAAATTGGAGTGAAGATAAAGATCTACATTTTTTTCTTTATCTTGAATAGTAGAGAAACAGATGCAACTACAGTGTACAGGAGGCGATGTGATGAGGTCCTAAGAGGCAGTGGAGACGTATCAGTTTCCCACGCCCTCCCATTTCTACTCTATTTTTAGCATGACAGCCAAGTCATATTCGTATTTCTCAATGTTCTTGTGTTTTTGGCAAGAACAAGAATGCGAGTTCTTAGCTCTCTCAACGCTAAAATAATCACTGAAGATATGGAAACATTGTGTTGCCAAGAACAATGAATAATGGAAACGCTGTGTTTGCAACAACACAGGTATAGTTCAGTTCTCAACATGAATTAAAACAAAATTTTAGGGTCTGCATAGCATACAGGGCTAGTATCAAACTGGCAACTCATACGAAGAATCCCCATGCGCTTTATATGCAGAGCCCTGCACTTCAGGTGCCATCCATTGCTCATTCTCCTGTACTGACCTTATTGTTCTTAGCTTTGTTTTTCCTCAGAGCTGTCCTCTTCTCTTCCCTGCAGGAGAGTATGAATCAAGTTTGTGCCTCAAATTATGCAGAGAAATACAATTACAGCATTCACAAATTCTTTTCAACTCGTAGGAAATTGGAAACATTAATACTTTGGAAAGAAGAAAAATGATAAAATATGGTGATAATGTTTTGAACCTGGCTTTTGCAATCACCTCCCTTGGGGGGAATTCAAGTTTCACTCTCTTTTCCTTTTTCTGGTCTGAGGATTTCACCTTCTGTTCAGCTTTTTGATCCAATGGGAATTGCCCTTCCAGATGAGAGAAAAAAGAGGGGAGCTTCTTTTCTTTCCTCTTTTTCCCAGTGGCTACTGGTTTCCCACCTTCCAAAACCTTCTTTTCACTTTCCGTGTCCTCATCTGTTGAGTGCTGCTGAACATCAACTCTGACATTCTTTTCACTGTCATCTTCGGTCATTTTGAGATCCACATCTACTGTTTCAGCCTCTACCGTTTCAGACAGTCGAGATTCTGTTGTGGTTGGCTTCAAATTGCTCATCTTTTTCAGCTAGACATATTGAACAGTAAAATAATTAGCTTAGCCTTATTCACAAGCCTTCTGAACATTCAGTTGCTATTAATTGACTTCACCCATCATATCCATCTCCAAGGTGCTCTTAAAACATGTATTCTCAAGACATGAAAAGAAAAGAAAAGAAAAGGAACAAAGAAATACAATTTACCTTCGCCACAAAGAAACCATCCATATTATGAACATGAGGGTAGAACCGCCTCGTCTTTTCCACTGATGGGTGGAAGCGCTGTTCCCTGAACCGGGTAAACCTGGTGAAGAAGAAAATATTATTACATGCAAAAAATAATTTCCTCGCAGCTGAATAACAAAAGAGGACACTTATATTTACCCTGGACGCCCAAAATCAAGTCCACATGGAACAAGTTTAACATTTCTCTTCTTGAGTGCATAGTCAATAACAGCTTCGTTCTGCAACATGAAAGTTGAACGGTAAGGAAAACATAAAACAATAAAGACATTCAAGTGTTTGTGTTAAACAAACCTCAGCAACCATAATGGAGCACGTGGAGTACACAATGTATCCCCCTGATTTCGAATTCGCATCCACCATGTCAATTGCAGCTAGAATCAGTTGCTACAAAAAATTCAAAATTTAAGGTCATTAGCCAAATACAATAATATGTATAATGGATGTGATCGGGAAAAAAAATCAAACTCAATCTCATAAGTTACTTTCGAGATGCAGTTCCCACACTCCCAAATAAAAAATAAAAAAAACACAACCGTAAAAAGAGTGTACCTTCTGGAGATGAGCACATTTCTGTATTTCATCAGAACTTTTGGAGGTTTTAACAGACTCATCTTTGGATATAACCTGCAAAAGAACATTCATTTTGCTTCATTTAACAACCAAGAAAAGAAGCCAACAGAGTAGATCAAACCGTCTCTGACTGAAACCCAGCTGCTTACCCCTGTCCCACTGCAAGGAGCGTCTAACAGAACTCTATCAACCGCATTGCTACCAAGAACCTTAGGGAGCTAAAGTAGAGGATTCCATAAACAGATGGAAAAAAAAAAATTATACATACAGGTTAATTCTGAGAACATATACAAAAAAACAGATGATACTGCTAGCCAATAACATTCAAAAACCTCAAAAAAAAAGTATAGAATAAACTAGTGGAATCCATCAAATGAGTATATCAAGCATGTTATGCTAAAAAGATAAAAATGTTATGTGATGAGAGTCATAAGTATCATAATAAGCATCATACATGATTCAGACAAAAAAAAAACATCATACAGGATGTAAATCTATATTCAGTGACAAACAGGATGTCAATCTTTACACGTCTCATACCAATATGATTAGACTTCTCGAAGTATAAAAGAGATAACAAGGAAAAAAACAAACCTCCCTGCCGTCATAGTTACAAACGACTGTGTTTGTCACCCCCATACGATGCAAATTAGCAGTAAGAGACTTAAGCCTTGGCTCCTTCATTTCATTTGCAAATATAATTCCTGTTAAAAAAATGCATCAGAATTAAAACTGAGGAACCAATACATGGAGCTACTAGATACTATCACGAAAAATACCCAAACCTTATCAATTCACCATGGGATAAGAAAATATAGACAAACACATAAACACATGAGACCAATAACAGTTTAAGCAAACCATTCTTTGACATACATTAACAAAATAGCAACAGTAAAAGAGAAGATGACAGTCCCAGAGAACATGAATAAGATCTAGGACTCAAACAGCCAAAATACACTAGTCAATGGAAATGAATGCACAGCCACATACAACCAGGAGAAAAACATAAAGCCGATGAATCGGTTTCACTACACATACCACTATTTTTCATTAGAGCCGCAACATAGGTTGTTTTACCACCAGGAGCAGCCCTGCAACAGGATAAAGTGTTATTATAATGGAGAGTACAATGCTATTGATTATGCAAAATAATTGTAAAGGAGTTTTAGGACAAGGCATACACAATGTTCAGAATACAATAAAAACACTCCATTCTTGGTAACTGAATTTTCAGGCAAGCATGTAGCTCCAAGAACAGAGACCATCAAGCATTTTAGACATTAAGGCAATTTAGAACTTCAAACATGAAGACAGTGCTTCCCTCAGATACAGGAGCATTGGTGAGGTTATATCACATATCTACGGGGACAAGATACCATTTCTAACAGAACCAAGCTCTTTAAGTCACACCAATTCGAGTAAAACATTTTATTCTCCCTCATCAATAAATTTTATGCACTTGTTTCTTTTATCAATTTCAGCTTATCAGATCGTTGATTGTAGCATGAAGAACTTCAAATGGGTCTAAGTAGCTACTCAATCAGAGATATTATGTTTAGCATAAAATATGTTATCTAATTAGTTAATAATGCCAACAAAAAACGGAAATATTCTATTTGTAGGTGTAATAGTATTGCTAGTGGAACATGCAAAACTTGAAATAAATAATAAAAAAATAGAAACAGATACTTACGCCATATCAACAACTCGTTCATTTTCTTGAGGAGCAAGGGCCATTACAGGCAAAAAGGAGCTTGCACTTTGAAGCTGAGAAAGCAAATTTTAATAATAAATAAATCCATTAAACCATCAAATATGCCATGAAAATTGAAACCACGGAACAATAAAAACTCAAAAACCACCTACCATGTAATAACCAGCCATATATTCTGGGGTGGCACCAACTGGAACTTGTGATTCATACACAACGAGTCCAACCTGCAATAAGAATTTGAAATTGATGAGAAATCAGAACGAGAACAAGAAATGCAGAAAAAAGAATGTGAAGTGATCCTTACTTTTGACCACTTGCTTAAGGGATCTAGGTTTACTCCTCTGTTTATCAAACTAGCTGCCAAATCCCTCCTTCGTGTCTATGCAAAATTGGAAAATAACATTGATAAGAACACGAACTCTTCAAAAGAAAACACCAGAATGAAGTCACATCATGTAGACATGTTGGAATGGTGTTTTTTCACCTTTAGAGTGTTAGTTCGGAGACACATAGGTCGAGGCTTTTCAAAAGCTTCTATGAGCTCCACAAGTTCAACAACTGGAAACATCTAAAAAAGCAAAATGCAAGACTGATAAGTTACCCAAAAAAAAACAAAGAAACTAAAGCTCCTCATTACAAAACAGCTGCTTTAAAGAATCAATCAGTCACCTCTACTAAAGATCCAATCAGAAACTCATTGTAGCCATAGAATGAGCTTAAATCTCTCTTAAGCTGTTCAACACAATCCTTCCTTGATGCCCCCTCTTTTGGCCTCAATGCCTTGAAATTCGAGAGCACTCGAACAACTATTATAAAACATCATAATTAGGCCCCAACAAACATTAACCACTTAGGAATTAGCCAAGTATATAATATACAGATACAACTTACTCTCTTTTATCCTCCTCTGGAGGTTTGAAATATCAGGAGGTTGATGTGCCTCACCTTCAAGTTCCTATATCATTAACCAAAATGAAAATTTGGGCATGATAAAATAACATAGTCAATATGTTGCCGAGAAGCAAACCTTCTGCGTTGGTAATCTGAACTCATCAGATTCATCCTTAATATTCAATTCCAGTTCCTTTCTACCTTCTTCCTCTTCCAATCTCGTTTTTTCGTCAATGCGCCTTGATTTGTTCTCTATATCACCGGCGTCGGAATCTGAATCCGACTCCGAAGAACCTTTCTCTACAACAAAACAATTTATATACTATGTTAAAAACACTGCTGAGAACAAAATCAATAACAGAATCCAAAAATGAACAAGAGCTTAGTACCATCATCATCTTCATCTTTGTCACTTCCTGGAAGGGACTCGTTGTCGTCGTCTTGGAGGGGATCATGCCCACCGAAAATGTCAGCGTCACTATCAGAACCAGATCCTTCCTCATCTCCTCCATCAAACTCTTCATCAAGTTCCTCTATCTCTTCTTCTTCTTCATCAGAAGAAGGCTCGAAGACTTGCTCGACTTTCTTGGGCTTCATTGGGTTTTTGGCAGAGAAAGGCTCCTTCTTTTGCTTCTTATTGGGGGAAGCCTTCTGGGGTTTTGGCCCCTTTCTCTTGTTGAGCGCAGAGGTGCCCATTACTGTTGAAGAGCTGCCGGAGTTGACTTGAAGAAGTCGAGAGAGAAGGGGGGTTGGGTTAGGGTTTAGGGTTTTGGTGTGGGAGGAGATATTATTATTGTCTAGGTTTTACGGGGAAATCTCAGGGCACCCGCGCCTTTACTAGTTACACTG
Organism: Fragaria x ananassa; assembly: GCA_034370585.1. NCBI lineage: Eukaryota > Viridiplantae > Streptophyta > Magnoliopsida > Rosales > Rosaceae > Fragaria > Fragaria x ananassa. The sequence continues at coordinate 9,270,914 of CP139760.1, forward strand.
CCCTTACTTTCTTCTTCCCATTCTATCCTCCACAATAAGGCGGCCCTATTTTTTTATTTTTTTTATTGAAACGGAACTTTCATTTAAATAAACAGATGCATTAAGTTGGGTTTTTATAGATCAAGCAGCCACTGAGGGAGGGCCAGACTGTGCAAGACATCACTTGCAGTAGCGGATCCATGATGCGAAAATGGGTTGTGCTACGTATTAAGCCGTTTTCGAGTATAGAAATTTAGGGTATAACTATGCAAAAATGTAAGACGGAATGAGTAGAATAAGTATCATTGAAACGAACATAACAAATTATCATCAAACTTGTGTTATTGTGCAATGAAATGGTTAGAAAAGGAGAGTCAAACATTTTAAAACTTCAGTCATCTAAAGCTCAGATGGACTTAACCAAGTCAAACATGTATTGCAAGAACAAAAACAACTTATACTTGTTTTTTTTTTTTTATCATTCCAAATTCTCAACGGGGCTTGAGCCCTACCAAGCTTGCACTTGGCTCCGCCTCTGATCGCTTGTGATAGAGACATAGCTGTTCTAGCAAGACGATGAGTCATTTGGTTCAACCTTTTTTTCACATACTTCCAGGAATAGAGATCAAACTCTCTCATCATATCTCTGATTGCATCAAGAACTCCTCCAATGTTGCTCAAATCCAATCCATTAGCTTCAAGTCCATTCAACACATTAAGAGCATCACCCTTCACCACTGTGGCATTTTATTTTCTCAACACTAATACCATTCTCAATAATTATGGAACATCACCAAGTCACCACCCGAAACAAATAACCAATTATTAAGCATTGTAATTCAATTTTTGCCTATATCGACTGCAATAACAGAGGTGAAACAAAACAAACAAAGCCTTCAGTAAATCAAACTGGTCTCCAATTGTAAGACATTCTTGTTTACTAATTGAAGCCATGGAACAAAGAATTCTACTCATCTATATGTTTCTTTAATCTAACAACTCCTCAGCAGTTTCATCTACATATCTATTCAGGTTTTTCTATAGGCAGACTGATTATTTTGCAGAGGTACATGAAGAATATTGATAAAAGCAAAGAGAAGGAATAAGAATTGTGAATTTGCCCAATAGTTACATACAACAGAATCATATTTATTAAGTGGATAATAAACCATGTGATTTATATTCTTGAGAACTTGAGAATTTAAATGAAGATTTTAAGGGCACATATTAATGTGGGAGAGGAACAGAGATAAATCAAACTATGAAAAAAAGATATCAAAACCATATTATCTAACCAGCAACGAACTCTAGCACAACAACAAAAGTCATGATAGCCCAAATGCCAACCCTCCTAGGTCCCAGTGAAGAGTGCTTACAACAGATACAACGCAGAAACCATTGTCAAAGCCAGACCAACTTTCAAATATTGTGGGATCGATACTGCAGTTTTTGTAGATAGATTGTGAATAGTGCAACTAAGCTGTGGATATGAGCACAGAATTATCCATCAAATTAAATCATTATATGATGATAATACATGAGTAAACCAAGAATGAAAGTGTAAATATATGCAGTGATAGCTGAATTTAAATTTTTTGAACAGGGATGGCAGAGATACTCAGTAATCTTATTAATGGGGCCTAAGCTTTTAGTGTCCGTATATATATACATAAATATATGAGTTTATGTCAATATATTGTGCAGTGAGTTAAAAGATCATTATAAGGATACAACATCAGAGTCTACTTCAATCCTTCCTCATAAGATGAAGGTGGGGTAACAGATTTACACATACTTGGTGCTTATTTGACTTTATTATCTCATTTTCTGTCTACTTCCATAAACGTTATAAATCCTTTGTTTCTTAGTGATGACTAAACAACATATGATATTACTATAGCTAAATAAATAGTTAATTCCAGGAAAGTGAAAGAGCATACCTTCTCTTGATTATCTGCTTCTTTTCCATGCAGTGGAAACTATTCGTCCAATTCCTTCTGAGTCTTCACTCAAAGCCACAATCTCACTGCTCAGCACCGTAAATGAAAAGAAGAAAAGAAAAAGGATTAGGGATAGAATTATAACAAAAGCATAAATGGGAGTTTAAAGCTGCTGAAATTATAGAAAAATAAACACAAACTGATCTCCAATGGTAAAACATTCTTTTTTACCAGTTGAAGCCAAACCAAACGATAGGCATGAACCTGCAACTAAGCACAAACCAAAATGTTCAGGGACCTTCAGTAAAGACCTCTAACTCGGCCGCTAACTATAAACCAAAATTTCCAAACTCCAGCAATCTCTTCAACCAAACACAAAATCCGAACCCCAACTGAAAAGCACAGGAAAAAAGGACCAGCTCAAATTCACAAACATTAAAAATGAAAATCGAGGGAAAACTGAAAGAATTAGCAAGACCTCAAAAAGAGACGAAGTCACTGTCGTCCAGAGCCAACCAAATCCAACACCTCCCAAGTCCTCTTCACCATAGTTTCAGAAGCAGATACAGTAACAACAATAAGAAAATCCATAATCAGAATTGAAGAGATCGAATTGAAATGAGAATTTGAGGGAATCGAAGATCTGTATGAATTGAAAATTAGATCACGAAATCAGAAATCACAGAGTTGAGTGAGACAGAGAGAATTAGATCGCCAAATCAGAAATCAAGAATTGAGAGAGAGAGAGCGAGAGCACTGAGAATTAGAGAATGCGAGGACGGTGGGTATATATAAAGCAATAAAGGTTCGGGGCTACTCAGTTTACTGTTGGAAGAAACGCGCTTCTACTACGAGTTTTAATTAATGGAATTAAATTATTATTTTTGTGTGTGTTACAAACGGGGCCTAAATGACCTAAAAAAGAGAAAGAAAAATATTACACAAGAGCTTGTTCTCCTGCTCTAGTAACAACAACTAAATCATCAAGGAAAGCTGGAATGACATGAACCGGAGGTTCTTCAAAAAGAATGAGACCAAGATCATTGGAGATGCTGCATTTTGCTAAAGCATCAACTGTTATGTTAGACTCTCTGAACACATGAGAGAGTTTCACATCATTCATTTAGGACATCATGCTTTTGCAATCATTGAGAAAAGATCTCAGGGAATGGAGAGAGAGATTGACACTTTTCATAAGATGCACAAGGATATTCAATCTCAAGTTTTGAGATGTGCATGTTAGAAGCCAACTTTAAACCATCAAATAGGCCCTATAGCTCATCATCAAGAATGACACAAACCCCAAGATTAATTTGAAAGCCAGTAATCCAAGCACTAGAATGGTTCCTAATAACACCACCAGCTCCAATCATACCAGACCTAGAAGCTCTAGTACCATCAATATTCAATTTGTAATAACTCTGAGGAGGCATATATAGTCCATGATAGCATTATGTAACTGAAGTTCATAGAAGTACTAGGTCTCAAATGAGCCTTTTTCCATTCCAAGACATACTCCTAAATTATCTTCTCATGACATAGAGGCACAGCGAAAGTAGAATAAAAAACAATCTTGTTTCTCCATTTCCATATATACCAGCAAATGAAAACAAATGACAATTGCACCACTTAATATTATTGCTGAAGATCGAATGACAATGCTGGTATGACTGGTTTGGGAGCAATAATTCTAAGTGGGACTGGTAATCAGTTAGAAGTTTTAGCATTTCCTCTTACTGTTGTTTTTAAACCACACATAATTAAAGCTTTGGCACTATGGTATGGTATGAAACTCAGTAAACAATGTAATCAATGTTATTGGTCGGTGTTACTAAACTGATTATTGTTCAGGATGCAGTTAATGTAATCAATGTTATTGGTCAAAGTGGTCTTGATTTGAGTGATATTGGAGGAGTCATGGATGCAGTCCGTAGTCAAAAATCGGAATTTGAATGGATTTCATGAAAGCATGTAGGAAAACATAAGAATCATATTGTGCATACTCTTGTTATTAGAGCTTTGAAGATGGAACAAGGTTTGTATTGTTTTTTATTCTAGGCCACCATGGCTCCAGGAGCTTATTGTTGAGTGTTAGAGCAAGTCCACCCTTTAGGCCTTCGTTGGGAAGGCCCGGGTCATGGGTGAGACCTGGGTCGCCACGTGGCAATGATTTTAGGTTGCAGTTTCCACCCACGATTTATGTTTCTGGGTCGCCACGTGGCGGTGACTGTTTAATAAATTTTATATTAGGTAATTAATTGTGGGTAATGAAAAAAATTTAATATGGACCCTTGGATCAAATTGCTAGATCAAATCTGGGCCACCCAATTTTGTTTTAAAAGAATAGGGTTGTGTTGACCTGGTCAAAACACCAAAACTGGTGTTGATCCGAGCTTTCCTCTCCCCTCTCTCTCTCTCTCTCTCACGTCTGCCCCCTTCTTCTCCGGTCGATTCTGGCCGTTTCCGGCCACTACACTCCACCAAACTCCACCAAAACGTTCCTTTCCTCTCCCTCTTCAAAACCCCTCAATCAATAACCACATGCAACCCTCAACAAAGGAGATCGACGGAGAAGAAGATGTCACTGTCCGGCGAGTTCTTGGCATTTTCGGCGACCAATTTCGCTTCCAATGGTAATCCGGCCCTCAACAAATCTTCTGTGTTTTCAATAAGAGCCAAGGAGAGGATCCTAATCCGATTTGTAAGGTAATTTCAATAACCCTATTGGATTGTTTTGATGTTGAGTTTTCCGGCAAGCCATGGTTCCGGCATTGCCTCCACCGACTGGTTCCGGCGTCGCTCGGCCCCCTTGCGTGCTTCACGTGGTTGACGACGCCATGGCCCGACGACTTGGGCTGAGCTGGCAGAGGAAGGCCTGGGTCTTCAAAATGGAGGCCTGGGTCATAGGTCTGACCCAGGCGAAGACCCAGCGAATGCCTGGGTTAAAGAATTTTCAAAGGTGGAGGGAGGGTTTTTTTGGCCGGGTCTTCGTTTGACATGGCGAAGGCCTGGGTCTTGCTTTTGGGGTAAGGGTGGACATGCTCTTATATAGTTTAGTTGTGGGTCTCTCCTTAGAGATATACGCATGTTGATATATTTCTAATAATTCTTTTAAATAAAGTCTATTTCAAATCAAAAAGAAAAAGAAAAAGATTGAATAACAATGAATTTGAGCTTGAATCCATCCATTCCAATCAAAGAGAGAAGGAATTGAAAATCGTACCAGAAAATTAAAAGTCCTATTTGTTTTTCACTTTTTTGTAATAATAAATGTAAAGAGTCCCAAAAAGGTGCAGTTTTTCCTAGGGAAATAATTTCCGGATAAGATTAATTTCAATTACAAAATAAAATTAATATTTATCTTCTGCACATAGATTTCAGAATTCAAGATAGCCTACATTTGTCATATTTTTTTTTTCTCCAGTCCTTCTAAATTTTTGGTTTGTGTATCATCTTAAAGAAATATACAAAATTACCATTACACACTTTTTGTTTTTTTCTCGACTAATACACACACTTTTAAGCCTAAATTACCAGTAACAAGCATGTTTTTTAAAAAATTTATTATCTGCATGAAGTAATCTACCAAAAGAGATCTATCAATACTATACCCCCAAAGGCTATCAGAACAAAATTTGAGGAAAAAGGAAATTATGAATTTACGGTTTTCCTTTGCCTCAATCAGCCATTATTCATATATATGTTCAAATAACAAGGCTAACGAATTTTCATCTTCTTTCTTCTCAGTAGTGTAGATATGGGCCCTCGAATTTTAAACAACAACAAACGAAAATTATGATCTGTTCCCTTGTTGTCAAGGATTTATCTCTCTGTACGTAGAGCTGGTAGGAGCTTCATCCTTGCTGTTATCCCCTCTTGCTTTTGAGGTCCCAGCCATTGTTCCTCAGTTGCGATTTACTGAACCGACTTCCTCATCATCAAAACGTTTGCTTCTCTCTGCGTCTTCATCAGTGACATCAGCCAAGCGTTGCTCCTCGTCCTTGTCACCCCTGCATCATATTGAGAGGACAACACATATAGATACATCAATAGTCTGATAACATAATATGGAGACACAGGGAAAGATAAACTTCGCCCTACAACAGCTTTCCATCAAAGTGGAAATCAATGCCCTACTCTTAAGAGATGAGCTGACATCTGATATGATTTACAAAGACTCTACATATGTTAGTCAATCTCCATAAATATCCATTTTTTCTTTTCACAAGGCCAAGTTATTTCTTAGATCAAATTTTTAAGCACAGATCAGTTGTAAAGATCAAAATATGTTTGCAGCTGTAATTATCTCATAGCATGTGTAAGCATCGGATTGTTCAAATTGAACATCCTGAAAGTACAAAACCAAGCTCGGTATGAGCCAGGCTCGAGCAATTCACATGTCCCATGTCCATTCAAAAGCCAGAAAATAAAACAAAAAAACATGAAAACCTTACGTACCATGAATAAATAACAAGCCCAACAACGACGATCGCAAAGGCCACAAAGTACATCCAATCAACCTGAGTAGGATTCTTGGCTTAGAATGACAGATTCTAATATACATTACTTACTCAAGATGAAAAAAAATGATGATGCCCCGTGTAATTAGATTACAGACCTTCTGATGGTAAGCAAAAATGCGAATTAAGACTGCCCACATGTCTGATGTCAGCAATGACAGGTTTAACATTGTAGATCCATTAATCTGCAAAGGATATACATAATTTACTACAAATTGTTTCGTACAACTCATTCCAAGCTATTCATTTGTTTGCTATGCAATAGTTAAATCCAAGATTTAACCCAAAAAAAAACCTCCATGCCTTAAACTGTTGAACAGAATCATGCAAAAGCAAAGCACAAACTTCATTTCTTAAACTACAGATGATATTATCAAATGAACCAGTCTTTCTCAAAACATTGTACTCAGCTGTTGTAATGAATAATTGGACACAATTATGATCAAAACTAAATAAATCAAAGAAAAAGGTTATACAGAATAAAGCTATATTTCCAATAGTAAGAAAGAACAAAAGAAGAAACACAATAAGAGCAAATGTGAGGTAAATACCAGTTTAAGAAAACCTCAAGACCCGTACCTTAAGTAAGATTGGGACTAATGAGTAAAAGAGGAACATAGCCAATGAAAATCCAACAAAAGGAAATGCCTGAAATTGAAATAAGAGATCAATCAGAAACAAAGCATAGTTAAATTTGTCAACATCAATGCTCAGACATCTACACATTCATGCTAAATAATACTAACCCTATGCTTTACAGATCACAACAGTTATCAAATATCAGTATTTTTCTCCCACTAAATTCTATCACACTTGATTTGATTAATCTGCCGTGTGAGTACATCATGCTACATTTTCTAGAATATGATTTCAGAAAGCGAAATAAGTGCAATGGAAATATCTGAGCAGTCAAAAAAGTCCTCAGGAATCTTCCAGGAAGACCCAAACCAAGTCCATATAATCCACCATGCATCACATTTGGCTCGGTTGGATCAGAATGATCTAATCAGCAGAGGACAGGGGATAAAACCAAAACCTATTGTGACAAACCAAGCGGACTGAAACTTTCCGGGTCAGCTGATCCAACGCAATACAAAGGACAGTGGTCCATGACTCCCATATGAAGAAGTGAATATATAGTAACATGGCAGGAGGCAAAGTTGTTCAGAGGACTACAGTGTACTTTTGCTCCCCAGACTGACATGCCCTGCTATTCTGCTTCTCCACAGATCCAAGGGTTCAAACCCGAAGAGGAACACACATTTTGGAGATCAAATACTACGCCAATAGACACCAGCTAGAATAATTTAGTAATTAGTCCTCAAATCCAGTAGCCTTGTTTCCCTATGTATTTGCACGTAGTCTATCCTATATACTCGTACTTTACACCAAATGATGTTTTTCCACCAGCATTACGAAGCTCTCAAAATCTTTTATAGGACAGAGAGCTTCAAGTCAAAATTTTCTCCTTCAAAAGGAGAAAGAGTTTTACATAGTTGTTAAAAGATAAAAATTAAAAAGTAAGAGAAAACTTTTGACTTTCTGGTCCCAATTGGGCGCCTTGAATACTAATGAGAGAAGATGTCATTATTTTATGTTGGTTCAAAGGAAGCCTAAAACCTGGGTTAAGGGGAGCCAAAGATTTTAATACTGTCTTTACCAGGGGAGCTATGAAACCCACATTTATTAATTTTCTTTTCTAAACAAAAAGAGATACACACTTCGACTTCACACATCTAGTGTCAATCATTTGTGTATCCTAAGAAAGCTATTGAAATATATAGAAATATGTAGTCTACAATAGAGAAAGTATGGTGTAGTGCTCATCACCCTACCTATTCTACAGTAAAGTATGGTGTAGTATGTTGACTGCACCATACCTTGTGTAAGTAAGTCATCCACCTTTCTGTGTAAGGAAGTCAGTAGTCATGACTCATGAGTATGGCTAGGTATGGCTAGGCTTGTATATATATACTTGGTTGTAACCTAAATGTTTTAATATAAGAGTTTTCTTTTTCTCTTCATCTTTTTCTACAAAAGCATACAAAATTTACGGTGTTGAATTAAATTCTCTCACACCTTATTCTCTAAACCCTAAACCTTATTCACGTTTTACCTTGAAGAGAGGTAGAATTGATAAATATTATACGCTTTTATATGATATGTGTGTGTATAGAGAGAGAGAGAGAGAGAGACATACAGCTCCAGATGACCACTTGATGGATTTGAGCTCATTACGTTCTATTACGCTTCTATTGAAAGTCATTAAGGGGTTACAACTTGTAAATTGATCACAAACACATATAATGATCATAAATCTGTGATTGATAATTTCTAAATATCATGAAACTGAAAAGTTCAATCACATTAGAAGTAAAACAGTTAAAGATGCTGCAAATATGGATGAGCAAGTTTTATTTATGGTAAGCATTTTCACAATCAGTAAATCTTAGAAGCCTACATCCACCAAAGGATACATTTGGATCGCACTGATAATGGCACCAAAAAAGCCCAGCAAGGACATGAGTTCAACTCTGTCAGCATTCTTCACTAGAAACTCCTGAAAAAGGGAATGAAAATCAAGCATTAGCCATGCAAATAGAAAAGTTTCCCTATGTTAATCTTTACATTTCTGAATCTATATATCAGCATACGGCTTCTGAAGAAAATTAGTCATAATCTGGATTCCTGCAACTTATTAAAAGTGTGTTTTACCTCACTGACGTTAGTGACGGCATACAGTGTAGCACCGGCAATTACTAGTGCATCCCCTTTAAGGGGATTGCTCCCTCCTACATACCATGACCGTGCATATACCATCAGAAAACCACAGAACAGAGATATGTTTGATATTTACAAGTAATTACATTGTCTATAGGAAACTATGCATGAAAAAGGTACTCTTGACAGATTTTTACCTGATCGGTCGCCTGCATGAACATCTGAGAAAATAGCTATGACAAGGCCAGCAATACAGGCCACCACACCGGTTATCTTTTTAAATCTATATTTTGTATTGAGGAATATCCATGTAAGAAGCATGACCGATGGGATAGTCCAACAATCCAGCAACATTACACTCGTTATAGATGTGTATTGATAAGCCTTCACCACTGTACGACATGATAGCATTTATCAGATAATATTGTTGTAGCAAATTAATTTTACTTCAAAGTGATGGCTTTGAAAAGCCTGGGCACACGACTTCTATTATAAATGAAGATTCAAGAAATAGCAGTCATCCACATAAAAATTGACTATTCAATTGCTGTATTTCTAATTTAAACGTTGCATTTATTTGATGTTTATGTATGTTGAATCTTTTTCTTTTTTTCCTTCAAATCCTTCAATATTCATCACTGCATTCTAGGAAGCTAATTTCTGCCATCAAGTATCTAGAGTTTCTGCTATAATGTTAAACAAAACAAGTAATAACTGATCATGTTATATTAGTCTGCAACTCCATAAAAGTAAAAGAACATTGGGCAGCTTATTTCCTCAGACACTTGAAACCACTGAAAGCGGAAAACTCTTCCATAATCAGAAAGCAGAATTAGTAGTAGGCATTCACTGTATTGTGAAACCAATCAAAAAGAAACTATAGAGGAAAACAATAAGAAACAAATAAACTTTAATAATACAATAATAAGAATCATATCCGAAGTAGGGACATATCCCTCAGAATTCAACAAATAACAAAATACACCAGTGCGACTGGAAATATTAAGATGAAACAAAAGAAGTTATAGTCAACAAATAAAATTGATGTTAACATGTGGATATAGATACTGACCTAGAAAATTGGCCTCCACATCTATCAACCCAAGAAGTAAATAGTAATACCATTTAGCCTGCAGAATTTCCAAAAAGATAAACAAGTCTTTACCATGAAAATAAGAGTATATAGCTCTATCCTTTCATAATTTAACCTATGAAATAATGTTTTAAGGTTCATGTATAACTTTTACGGAAGTTATACTAGAGCATTTTGTGAAATAAACCCATACTATCCAGCTTTAAGATGAAAAGTCACAAAAAACATACAAATCATAATAATCATAAAGTCCATCAACAAACTTGGTCATGTAATATCTTACATGGAAGAAGATTCTTAATATTTTTCTTTTCTTCAAGCATGCTTCATTATGCTTGAGATGCAACATTTTGAAATTTTGACATAATGATCACAAAACCATCTGGTAGCTTATATCCTAGTTTGCAGAATATTTGTTTACTACCACAATACCAAGAGCCCTGATTTGGTTGGATACATGGGTCAAGTTCAACAACCAATATCCTAATAAACCCACTTTATTCTTGCAGCTGCGGGCTGGCTACAAGGTCTTCTGTTTAGGCAATGTAGTATCAAGTCTATACACCACTGTTCCTAGAATTGGACTCTTTTACCATTACTAACCACCTTGTAGATAGTCTTCCTATGAGTCTGCTCCTTTACAATAAATCTTAAGCATTAGACATCTCAGTTCAAAATAAGTGTTTGAAATGAAACTCAGGTATGAAGCATAAAAAACAACCTTCAGTGGTTTCCTCCGGTAAATCATGATACTTCCATACACGACTGCTAGGAGGACATAGTTCAGAAAAGACTGCGAAGTAGGTGCATTGATTCCTGCAAAACCATTAGATGAATGAGTGATCAGAATCCTCTTCAAACGAACTTAAATTTTAAGTGCACAAAGAATACAAGAAAAAACTCTAGTATATAAAAAGACTATAGTAGGATGAAACTTCATATGCATCACAAATGATAGAAGATTTTAACAGGCTCAAACACTTGGCCTCCCCAGATTCTGACCAACTAAACAAGAACTAAGTGGTGAAAACGTAAACAGTTACAATCTCCAAGCAAATAGGATTCAAAAGTAAAACTGGGACATGCATATATACTCTAACACTCGGCTACGATTCAGTACCCAAAATTGATTATATCAAATTAAATGGAGCATGTAACCAAAGGCATGATATCAAACACCAGATATAATGTTCAACTGTTCAAGGCTTAAGAAACAAGATATTTCCATAAAATGGAACTTTACTCCTCTCCTTATTCCTTAACAAATCAATCAGTGATATTGGCATGAGCTACAATATGCAATAAAATATGGATATCATTGACAAACACATTGTAAAAGAAAACTGAGAACCTTTCTTAGCCAACTCAGAGGAAGAAAAGCCAGTGGAAGTGATCAGAAGCGAGAGAAACTGTCCCAACCCAAGACCCACCAACGTCTTCTTCACCCACAACTCTTTTAAATTCCTCATATTCACCAAAATACAAAGGATTCCCAGAAAGATCAGAAACTCAAAACCCCAACAGATGAGCCTTCAATTATAGGAATCATAAGTTCAATAGGGTGTAGATGCACTAAGAGTCAAGAATCATGTAATATAGGCGCAAATCATAGATGATATTGTTCCATAGTTATTCATATAAGAGGGCAATATCATATACTCATTAATTGAAATCATGTTTGCCTTAACTACTGGGCAATACCATATGAAGTTCCTGTTAGAATGTTAACAGAAATGCAATTCTATATAAAACAAACATAGAACCCAATTCCTCTGCAATGTGAGAACAAAAAATTAAAACCTTCAGAAATCCTCTTGGACCAAGAAAAAAAAATAAACATCAAAACCAAGAACAAAAAAACAACATTGTTTCCATTTCAATTCAATTCAATTTTGATGCGAACCATACAATGAATATAATCAATTCCAAACTAAAAAATATCCATCAGTAAACCAAAAACAGAATAACTTAACCTGATCTAATCAACAATATGAAAGCAACCTTGATCACAAACACAGAATCAAACACAGTATCTCACCAACCATTCAAATAATTGATAGAAACCCATCAAGCATACCTGATTTTGAAACCCAGACCATTCAAATAATTGATAGAAAACTATTCAAATACCCAAAACGAAACCCATCAAGCATACCTGATTTTGAAAACCAGAACAATAAGAAGATTAACATCTTCTTCATAAAGAAGATCGGGAGGCTTACACGAACAGAAATCTCAAACCACTTACCCAAATTCTTCTTCCATCAAATGGTTATAGACAAAAATAAAATTTAACAGATATTACTTTGCGAAGAAAAGAGACGAAGATTGGTGCAAGAGAAACAACAAACTTACACGTCTACAACCACGACCAGCGAATGTGAACAGTCTACTCACAACGAAACAACCTTGCTCCCTCTCAGAAACCAGTATCACCAGTGACCCTGAAAACATGATGAATTTGTCAACCACCAGCACCTCTGTTTGTAACCAAAACCATTCAAATACCCAGAAATAAAAAGATGAGTTTTGAGGAAAGAATTAGTTGTGAAGAAAAAAATGGTGTGGACCGTAATCATGCCGATTCAATTCTTGTGGCGGTACAAAGGATCAAGAAAATAAGAACAAAAAGACTAACCTGATCAACAACTTTTGAGAGAAATCGAGAGACAGACCATAGAGCGAAGAGACCAAAGAGACCTGATCAACAACTTTCAAGAGAAATCGAGAGACAGACCAAAGAGAGAAGAAAAAGCCCGAGACCAAGGAGAGAAGAAAAAGCCCGAGCCCAAGTCACACTGTTCTGAAGAACAGTACCGCGCCAGGCGCTATAATAATATAGTAAATTTTGTCTCCCAACTATTATCCGTTGCTTTCGTTTCCACGAGTGTTGTTTTACTACTTTGTCATTCACAGTGTAATTATGCCAATGGCATATTAAAATAGGAAATAACTTGACTACACAAACATCGACAGATACGTAAATGTTAATAATAATTATAAATAAATATGTTAAATACATAAAACCCTAGTTATATCCTTAAATTACAACCAAGCCTTTTAAAATGAGTAACATTTATCATCCAAGTCGGGTTCATTAAAATATCGATACATTAACTCACTGTCATGCTTATAACAATAATCTAGAGACAATATATTAATAGTTTATCACTGCAAGAAGTTGGTCATTTGCAAAAGTAGAACTTGATAGTTGTATTATGGTTGACCACCACAGAAAGCCAAAATTTGTACAGGGAATATGATTCATCCTCTAATCATCGATGTGCATATAATATGTGACCTGTGGGGTTGTTACCTATAAAAAGTTGTATAAGATTAGACTCTGGATTGGAGACTTGGAGTAGAAGATTGCTTGTTGCATAAACTTTTTGACCCTGAAGATGCGCAGGTGTGGATGTCACTGTTACTGCGACTGTGTTCTAATGGTGGGGGAATAAAGGAAAAAGTCCGCCTTCCATATTTGAAAAATGGGTTACAAAAGTGGAAAGGGACACAAAAGGCCACCTGGTGGAGACCTGAAGTTGGTTGTTGGGTATGAATGATAAGAGGACTTGTCTGCCAATGTTGCATCATTTCACTGGTCGAGTTCTGCAAGTTCTTTCAGAATCAAAAGAAGAGCATACGCTACCAATTCTGTACTTCACACATCAATTATCAACAACCTAAGACAGAAAAGAGAAGAGGCAAAAAAAACCCTAGAAAATTGACAACCAAGAGCAGGAAAATCAAGAACCACTTCAGATTCAGCTGCTTCGTAGCTCACCCTCTCCTTCAATTTACATTTAGCAGAAAGAACTACCACTATTGTCAGTGTTTTCCACAGTCCTGATGGGATGCAACTTAGAAACTACACATATCTTGACTCTTGCTCAAGTAACTACACTTTCTGAAGCTCCGTATTGTGCTTGTTCAATTGGTCTTTTAACTCCTTTTTCCACCCCTGGATTAGCCTTTCATGCTTCTTGATAATCTCAGTCTTTATGTTCAACTCCTCTTCCATCACACCAATCTCCTGGAGAAAAGAAAATCCACCACATTTAAGCACACAAGGACCAACAATCATAGGGCAATCTAGAAACCATGGTTTAACTTAACCTGTTTAAGTTGTTCAGCACTTGTTGGCTGATCCTCACGTTGCAGACCAAGAAAATACAGCTGAAGCTTTTTGGCAGCGTCCATAAAGTCTCTGGCATGTCTCTCCACATCAACTAAAAAGGTGACAGAATAGACACCATTATACGAAGCAGGAAGGTAAAGTCATTGAACTGTTCATAAACTACTGGAAAAGCAATGAGGGATGCTCGCTAGCAGTCAATTGCATGGCACAATCAAGAGAGTTTCATTCTTTACATCACTAATACCTCAATCCAATCTGTTAGTTATCGCTACAACCAAGAGAATTGAATGATTTATATACTACTAGTGAGTAGTGACTGATAACTATCAGTCTGCACTCCAAAATTACAGACGAGCCAAGATTTTTCAGTCTGCATTCAGTTAAATTAAACTATTGATAAACAAACTCTGTATAAGCTGTTGGTTCCATGGACAAATATTACCAGCAGACTAAACCTCCAACATTGTAGAAAGGTCAAATGAAAGGCTCATGGATCTCTCTAACCACTACAATGATACTTTCCAGGTGGGTGGTCTACAAGATTATCCCAAAATCATGATCAAGTGTTCCACTACAATACCAAACAGTTGCAAATAAAAGAACCAGATTAATGAAACAGTAAATTGCAGCGATAGAGGAATCTAAAGAACCAACAGTATTGCACCCCCTCAAATCTGAAGACCTCAAATGCAGCATAAGATATTTGCCATAGATCAAACAATATGCATTACTGTTTAGTGTATTGGATTGGCTTAAACAGGTCATGACAACTCAGACGTAACCATTTTCAATATTCATGTCCTAAACATATCCAATGGACATAATCCAAACTACTGAATTTCTCATCAAGACTAAAAGACTTTAGCACTTGCTTATCTGTGATGTGAATTCAAGTTTTCAACAATGTTTCTTAAACAATGACAATCGGAAGATCGAAAGTAACTATCTTGATTTCCATATCAACCAACTCCTCCATTGCAAAATGTTGCACTAAAAATAGAATTCTCATTCCCCAAAGGTGAAAGCATGCTTAACCAAACACAGGACCAAAGATATGCCCCCATTCTAAACTGTTACAAAGTCCAGTATTGGCAAAGAAGAAAATGACCAACTTTGGTGTCGAAACGAGTTCGAATGCAATCAGAAACTTAAGGCAAGATAAGTGGCTGATGATGCATACGAATCAACTGGACAAAACTAAAAAAGAAACACGTAGAGATGGAGGATACAAACTGTGATGAGAAGGGTGGGGAGAGCGGTCAATTGCTTGAAGCTCTCTGGCAGGCAAGCATGGGAGCAAAGCATCCTCTAGTGCCTTCACACAAGCCACCATGTCTTCCTTTGGAGATTGCATCTCTGAACAACCCAACTCCTGCCAACGACAATTTGTTGGATTTAAGGGTCTGGGTAACATTTAAACTGCTGGATTTACTGAACCCATTAATCGGGAGCCATAAACAAGGAAACGAAAAGCTTGACCTAGATATGTTGTCTCAATTTCAGACAGGACCAAGCTCCGTATGGCAAAGACAACCCTTTCGTCTCCTCTCGTATAGACTGTTCCGCCTTCCCTGCCTTTTTTTTTTTTTTTTTTTATGTCTTCTCCAATTCACACACTTCCGATTTATATTTCCATCAATTTTTTTTCTCTCTTTTCTTTTAAAGAAGAAAAAACAAAAACAAAAAAATAATCCAACCGTCCACACTAATACTATCTTCTTTACAAGGAAATTACAACATATTAGGATGACCGGATGTAGGGTTGCGTTCGGGTCGGTCCGGGCCGAAAAAAATCAAAACCGAGCCCGAACCCAAAAGTTTCTGGTCGGGTCGGGCCGGTTTTTTTTATCTCTAGAAACCGACTAATTCGGGCTTTTTTCAGGCTGGGTTTTCGGGTTTTCGAGTTGACGGGTTGTAAAAAAATGGTCAAAACTGAACAAAATCGGTCCGATCCGGAACAAAATCGGTCGCAGACGAAACCCGGCCCGATCCGGAACTTTCAAAATCGGTCCGGGTTTAGCCCGACCCGCTGTTTTCTGTATCAAAACTTGACCCGATCGGGTCGGTTTAGGGCCAAACCGGTCCGGGTTTTCGGGTTTCGGTTTTAAAAAAACAGCCCTAACCGGATGTGGTTATTACACCATGACACTTTCTAAAAAGAGTAGTAGTTACGATCCGAGCAAATACTAGTAACATCTATGAGTAATAAAAATTTAATGCATTTAGTCTAAACCCGAGCTACAATGAAGAAAACTCAATCCTAAATGTGCCACCAACAATAAACGAAACTAGCTACCTTACGTTCTTGAATGTAATGTTCGAAAACCGTCATTTGTGCTCAAACTCTACAAGGAAATTATTATTATTTTATTTTTTGAAAAGCTCTACAAGGAAGTCCTCTTCTCTATTTGGAGTTATTTGGAGTCACTTTTCAGATCAATACAATTTCTTATTTTCTCAAAACAAAACAAAAAATAAATTGGAGAATAGGAATACCAGATGTACATTTTTGATTGTCTGTAAATTCTTCCCAAGTGTCCTGAGCAAAAATGATGGGATCAGAATCCATCAAGGAACGGAAAGAACTAAATTACAGAGAAATTAAAGGAAATAAAGTTAAGAAATATTCATATTCATTGGATAAGATCTTACAATGGAGGCTCATTGCCTTATATGGTTGTCTCTACAACCAACCCTAGAAACCCGTTGACAATATGACCCGACCCAAGCCCAATAAATAGCCCATTTAAGTAAATCAACACACTAGCCTAAAGTAATATACAGGTATAGCACAATGGTCCTAACATTCCTCCCCCCTTAAATAAAGGCATGTCCTCAGGCCTTGAACGTATAACAGAGAAGTGAGTCCCAAGGACTTCAGCAGAACCCATTTCACCCTGATCCGTCATTGCTATAAGCATCTCATCCACTGTATTGACTGTAAAGACATGTTCTTGCATCAACCACATACAGCCACAAAGGGAAAATTCTGATCCAGGGTTCCACACATGTTCCATACTTGAAACGTCAGCAACGAGACGGTTTTTAGCATTCAAGGTAACAACGAATGCAGGAATGTGCCGTGCCCTGTGAAAAGACAAAGAATCACCATATTCTTCCAAATCAACTGTTTGGAGTGGCCTGAAATGGGAATCATCAAACAATTTCACTTTCAACTCCTCAAGGTATGCTACCATAGCACCAAATGTCTTTTGATTTGCATTTGGATCACTAGTGAACCATGGAAGATACCATGATGTAGAATATGTCATGTCGAGAGCTGTGATGTTTGTCAAGGTTGCTCCAAAATTAATACCATCACCAGTAGTAACTTGCCAAGTATGTATTAGTGCAGATAGATAAACACTTTCATGAGAATTGGAAGTTGGCAACCAATTATGCGAATGTGGCATGATAGAAATGATCTGCAAAGCTTCTCTAGTGGGACAGTGTAGTAGATGACTTGCAATCACGAATACCAGTAGCCGGAAGTGTATGCTTGCAGACAACAAGATAACTAGAAAAGCTTCATTTGACCACATGAGTATTGAAAAGAGCTTATGAGGAACCAATGCAAGGTCCCCAAAGTCCATTGCCCCAAAGCCAAAAGCAATAAGCCGTGTAATCATGAAATCAGACAAGTGAAGTGAACTGCTCACAGGAGAAGAATAATTTCCATTATAAACACCATACCCAATATCAAGGCCTTGTTTCTTAGACTTCAATGACAGCTTCTCATTGATATAGATAACCATGGTATTTCCAAGGAAGAATGGACAGCAACCATCTTCTCTCAATATGTTGTCCCGAAGTGGAGGTGATGAATGGATAGCAACCATAAGTAATAAAGAAACCAACTTCCTCACAATTGCATGGGTAGGTGAATTGAAATTAGAAGAGCTCGCGGTCACTAAAGGCTCCTCCTTATGATCAATTTGAAAAGTCTTCTGCATATAAGTCATCCATACTACACCATTCTCCAGAGGGTCAGAAGAGTACCTGAGGGGATAAAACTCTGATATGTTCATGAGAAAGTCAGTAGAACAAATACGTGTATAAAGGACTGCAGATGTGAAGAACTGCCTCATCATTATAGCAGCTTCCACAACTAGAGAATGATGCTTAGAAAGAATGCAGGCCAAATTTGGGTGAATCGAGTTGTCACTAGGTAGCACAAGGGGATGAGTCCTTAATACCCTTGGACTTGCAGCTTTCAAAAGAACAGATTCCTGTAGTAACATCAACCGTCTTTGTGTTGATTCAAGCATGTGAGTCTTAGAGCACCCTTTGTAATGGTTCTTTTCCGTCTCAAAGATGAGAGAAGGGTCAACATGAACGAGCAAAGTGACTGAATCCCCTTCCATCTTTGACGTGGGAATAACCCTTTGAGGAGATCTCACAATTTGCCTCTCATTGCAACTGATAACAAACAGAGGCTCATTGTTTCTATAATGAAAACTAAAACTATGCACAGAGACAACCATCAGTGAAGGATCTGAGAGAGCTGACAAAGCTCCTCCACAAAGTCGGGAAAGAAGCCGCTTTTGGTCTTGACAACCCAAAGACCGTTTTTACGGTTCACCTGGGTCTTCGAGTCTTTACCCACAGTAGAGATCATATATGGCTTTCGGGTGGCTTTGAACAGTCGTCGTATGGCTGCCATAGAGACTCGACGGCGGAGAACTCTCAGCTGCTTGCGATGGAGATAAATGGGTTGGGTAGGGTGGGAAATTGTAGGGTGGATTAGTGGAGGGTTTGAGGGAACTGAGGTAGCTGAAGAGGGGACAGTCAGTGGATACCGAGGAGAATGGTGAAACGGTTGAGGGTTTGGGTGAACCGAGTCATCAGAGGAAGTGAGAGTCCTCAGTGGGTGTTGAGCAGCTTCCTCACATGGCCTCTCGTACTGGGTCTGGTTAGTTTCCGGATTCTAGTAATACAAAGAACCTAATGAACCATCAATCAACCCTCTCCAAGGGCTTGGAAGCGTTGGGTCTTCCGGAGCATACTGTATAGTGGTTGCAGCGGTTGTAGCAGTTGGAACCTTGGTGCGAAGCTCCTGAATCAGATGGCTACGGTCCTGAATCAAACGTCGATTGTGCTTAAGTCGTTCCTCAGTCTTACGAAAAGCAGCCCAAAAGTCGTTGAATGCTTCATGCATACCTTGCTGAAAAACAGCAAAAGCGTTGCAAATTTGCGCTGCCGCTGGATCAAGAACGCAAGTAGGGACTGAGGGTGGCTGGAAAGTTGGAATCGATTGAAGTGCAGAGTGTGGTGGGGGCGACAGCGGTGGGTTAACGAGGGTGGATGAGGGTGGGACAAAAATGGTAGGAGTTTACAGATTCCACATCGGAACCGGCTCTGGATACCAGTTGATGGGATCAGAATCCATCAAGGAACGGAAAGAACTAAATTACAGATAAATCAAAGGAAATAAAGTTAAGAAATATTCATATTCATTGGATAAGAGACTCATTGCCTAATATGGTTGTCTCTTCGATCAACCTAGAAACCCATTGACAATATGACCTGATTCGAGCCTAATAAATAGCCTATTTAAGTAAATCAACACACTAACCCAGAGTAATATACAGGTATAAGGTATAGCCCAATGGTCCTGACAAAAAAAACCCCAGCATAAACCCTCAAGTAAAGCAACCACAGGTTGATTGATGACTCAAAAAAATGAGCAGAAGACACTTCAAGTCTCTGTTCTTGAACTCAATCTCCTCCTTCTCTTCTTCCTCCCCAAATCCAACAACAACTTCCCTATCCTTCCTTTCTTCTCTCAAATCCAAAACCCAAAACCTCAATGTCCTCTCCAGATTCCTGTCCGCCTCCTCTCCGCCTCCCACTCTCGACGGCCTCGACTTCTCCTCCCCGGAGACCCCCGAAGACTTCAGTTTTCTCCGCGACTCCCTCTCGGATTCCGCGCCGAAACTTCGGCCAGATAAGTGCTCTAACGACGCCGTTTTGATTTCCAATGCCATTAGGAATAGTACTGATGCATTTGGGGATGAAACCCAGAAGTTCCTTAGGAGGTTTAGGGATGATTTGAATGAGAGTTTGGTGGTGGAGGTTTTGAGTCTTGTGAAGAGTCCTCAGTTGGGTGTCAAGTTTTTCATATGGGCTGGTAGACAAATTGGGTATAGTCATACTGGGTCTGTATATAATGCATTGATTGAGTTACTGGAGCGTGGTAGTAGTAATGAGAGAGTGCCGGAACATTTTCTGCTAGAAATTAGGGGAGATGATAGAGAGGTGCTTGGGAAGTTGCTTAATGTGTTGATTCGCAAGTGTTGCCGCAATGGGCTGTGGAATGTGGCTTTGGAAGAGCTAGGGAGACTCAAGGATTATGGGTACAGGCCGAGTCAGGCCACCTACAATGCTTTGGTTCAGGTGTTTTTGAGAGCTGATAGGCTGGACACGGCACACTTGGTTCATGGGGAGATGGTGGAGTTGGGGTTTAAGATGGATGAGTTTACATTGGGTTGTTTCGGTCATGCGCTTTGTAAAGCTGGGAGGTGGAGGGAGGGGCTTGCGTTGATTGAGAAGGAAGAGTTTGTGCCCAATACTGTTCTTTATACCAAGATGATATCAGGGTTGTGTGAAGCTTCACTCTTTGAGGAAGCTATGGATTTCTTGAGCAGAATGCACTGTAATTCTTGCATTCCTAATGTCCTAACGTATAGGATTTTGCTGTGTGGATGTTTGAGGAAGAAACAGCTTGGCAGGTGCAAGAGAATTCTGAGTATGATGATCACGGAAGGTTGTTATCCTAGCCCTAGTATATTTCATTCTCTTGTTCATGCTTATTGCAGATCAGGAGATTACTCTTATGCTTATAAGTTGCTTAAAAAAATGGTAAAATGTCATTGCCAGCCAGGCTATGTGGTTTACAATATCTTGATTGGTGGCATCTGTGGAAACGAAGAATTACCTACCTTTGATATGTTAGACATGGCTGAAAAAGCTTATGGTGAGATGCTTAATGCAGGGGTTGTTCTAAATAAGGTTAATGTAAGCAATTTTGCCCGATGTCTTTGTGGCCATGGAAAATTTGACAAAGCTTACAAGGTCATCAATGAAATGATGAGCAAGGGTTTTGTTCCCGACACTAGTACATACTCTAAAGTTATTGGCTTATTGTGCAATGCCTCCAAGGTAGAACAAGCATTTTTGTTGTTTGAAGAAATGAAACAAAACGGTGTTGTTCCTGATGTCTACACATATACTATCTTAATCGATAGTTTTTCTAAGGCTGGCCTTATTGAACAGGCTCAGAGCTGGTTTAATGAAATGGTAGGGAATGGTTGTGCACCAAACGTGGTAACTTATACGGCTCTCATACATGCTTACCTTAAAGCAAGGAAGGTGCGTGATGCAAATCAACTCTTTGAGATGATGTTGACTCAAGGTTGCATTCCTAATGCTGTTACTTATAGTGCCTTGATTGATGGCCACTGTAAAGCTGGAGAGACTGAAAAGGCTTGCCTGATTTATGCAAGAATGAGAGGTGATGTAAATGTCCCTGATGTTGATATGTATTTCAAAATTGCTGATCAGAGTTTGAAAGAGCCTAATGTTCATACTTATGGAGCTTTGGTGGATGGTTTATGTAAAGCCAACAAGGTCAAAGAGGCCAGTGAGTTATTGGATGCTATGTTCGTAGAAGGTTGTGAACCTAACCACATTGTTTATGACGCTCTTATAGATGGATTTTGCAAGTCTGGGAAGCTCGATGAAGCACAAAAGGTGTTTGCCAAAATGTCAGAGCACAGTTATAGTCCAAATGTGTACACGTACAGCTCCTTGATTGACAGGTTGTTCAAGGATAAAAGACTGGATCTTGTTTTAAAAGTCTTGTCTAAAATGTTAGAAGACTCTTGTTCACCAAATGTTGTTATCTATACAGAGATGGTCGATGGCCTTTGTAAGGTTGGAAAGACTGATGAAGCTTATAAGCTTATGCTAATGATGGAAGAAAAAGGATGTAATCCTAACGTTGTGACTTACACTGCAATGATAGATGGCCTTGGGAAAGCAGGCAGAATCGACAAATGTCTTGAGCTCTTTAAAACAATGAGCTCCAGTGGTTGTGCTCCCAATTTTATCACCTACAAGGTTATGATTAACCATTGCTGTGCAAATGGTCTTTTGGATGAAGCTCATAAACTTTTGGATGAAATGAAACAAACATATTGGCCAAAGCATCTGGCAGGCTACCGTAAAGTTATTGAAGGTTACAACCGAGAGTTCATAGCCTCACTTGGGCTTTTAAGTGAGATAAGTGAGTGTGATTCGTTGCCAATCGCTCACATATACAGAGTTTTGGTTGATAATTTTGTGAAGGCTGGAAGACTGGACGTGGCTCTGGAGCTGCATGAAGAGATTTCTTCTTCTACCCCTTTTACATCTGCTAACAAGGATATGTATACTTTACTGATTGAGAACCTGTCACATGCAAATAAGGCTGATAAGGCACTGCAGATGTTTGCAGAAATGATAAGGCTGGGTGGTTATCCAGAGCTTAGTACATTTTTCCACCTTATCAAAGGGCTTATTAAAATTAATAGGTGGGATGAAGCTCTTCAACTATCGGATAGCATATGTCAGATGGTTTGTCTCTCTAACTCCCTTCACTTTCTTACCACAATACATTATAATACTCAAATCTATTCTTTTACACGAATTTGTCAAATATCAAATGCTTGTTATACCCTTTGATATGTTGTGGGAATCTAATTCCTATTTAGGTGTGTGCACGGTGCAGTATCAAACAGTGTTACTAAACGTATCTTAAGGCTGAATCTTTTATTATGCTGCCTATTAGTTTTTTCTTTCTCATTCTTCTGGGATAAAAGGAGCCTTTCTATCTGACCCAAAAAAGGAAATCATTGTGCATTAGTTTTTATTTTCCTTATTTCCCTTCTTACTTCTTATATTAATTGTTCAGTCTCAATTTATTGAGCAGGATATCCTATGGCTTCTGCAAGAAGAGACATATGACAGGAAGTAGTTTCTTTTCTACCCATTGATTTATGTGCACTCATTCAGTCTGATGACTCACTGGACAAAGGATGGGCCCAAGGCTTATGTCAGATTATGTTGAATGGGCATATGGAGGTCACTGCTGCTAGAATTTGTTTACCGCAAAAGGTTAGGAACTCAGCATACTTTTTTTGATGCCTCTGGACAGCAGTGTTCATGTGTGCTACTGTTTGATTGCTACTTGCTGGTAAACTTACTATACTCTTCATCATGATAAGTATCGATATGTCTAGCTCTGGCTCTGCCAGTATACTGCTGATGTTACTCATTGAGTGCAAAGTTGGTTGGTTTTGATATCATGGGGAAATTGTTGCTTTATAGTTAATCATGTCTAGGTACTGGAGTGGGTCTTTCCAAACTATGTTTTGTTGATAAGACATGTTGTTGAACAACATGCACGTTCATTTTTATCATTCCTCAGAGTACTCTCTATACTCAGTTTGGAAATGGGGCTTAGGTTATACGCAATTTTCTCACTTCTCTGAAGTGATGCAGCAAATCTACTGCTTAGATACCAGGATCAACAAGCTCTAAAGCTTGGGGCTTTAAACACACACAAAACACTTGGATTTGGGAATCACTCCCTGGTTTCTCACCAAAATTTAGGCCTCTCACCCAAACTAGGCTTCACGCCAATCCCATCACAGGAAAACTCAGAAACACTCTGAAATTTTTTTATTCATATAAACATAGCATAGCATACCTAGGTAGCCCTTACACTTATTTATACTTGAGCTGGTAGCTCAAATGGACTGCACTAAAGACTCTTAAAGACTATTCTAAAACTGAAGCATTAAAGACTCATTAGGACCCTCTCCTGAAACTGACGCATTTAAGACTAACTTAAAGAGACCTTAAGACTACTAAACTGAAATGGAAATATGAAAAGACACAAACAGCTTAGAGACTTCAGGCATCAGACTTTGTTTCCCTCCCAGGTGTAATAATTATCTTGAATGATTAGGTGCTTTCTCCTTCCATTTGTTTCGCTCATAAACCTTGAAAGGTTTGACTATGATGTCCTCATCAATTCTCCCCGGCTGAGAAGAGCTTGCCTCCAGCGAGATAAAACTGTAGTATCTTTCCAAGATATCTGGATTGGTGTGCTGCAGCTCCTCCTTGTCAGAGTCGGGTTTTTCTTTCCATTTAATTGAATACTTCTGGTAGCCTCCTTGTCTTGTTGAAACCACCTGCTCATCCACAATGTTTTCTACCACATCTCTTGGAACGATGATGTTAAGCGATTTTGCCTGCTGCCCTCCCTTGCAAGGTAGTTGGAGTACCGGTTTTGGCTTGATAGGATTCAGCTTGATGTGCTTTCCTTCATGAATAAAGGAGCACAAGTTGGAACGGCCGGAAATGGTCACATCTAGATCATACAACCATGGTCTGCCCAAAAGAATGTGTCCCACGTCCATTGGCACCACATCACACCAAACAGTATCCTTGTATGATGAGAATTGAATAGGAACCTGATACCGTTGTGTTACGGGAATAAAACACTTATCAATCCATGCCACATGATAAGGTTGAGGATGATCAGCAGGGGACAACCCCAGGTTAGAGATGGTTGGAGGGGAGACAATATTGACACAGCTTCCATTGTCAATGGTGACCTTTTAACTTCTGTCTCCATACTTCACATAAGTGTGAAAGATGCTGGTCCTCTTCCAATCCTCAGCCGCTTCGGGTTGAGTCAAAGTGCACCTTACCACCGCCATTCTTGGTTGAATTTGGGCAATAGGTTCATCCTCCAAGTCATCATCAACAGCAGGAATTTCAGGGATATAAACTTCTTCCTCCAATTCCTCTCGAGCCTCTTTTCCTGTGCTTGCTGCAAACAGACCACGAGGTTTCTCTTTGGTTGGGCATTGGCCAGCATAGTGACCATGGCCTAGACACTTGTAGCACTTTACAGATCCCCCTCCTCGAACACCAGATTGTACTCCCTTTCCTGTATCAGGTTTCACCAATGAATTGGCAGTACTGGAGCTATTGACAAATGGAGATGGTGCTGTTCCCGATGAGCTGGGACGAAATTCAGGATTTTCCTGGTCAGATCGGCTATGCACAGTTGTAGGAGTCTTCAAGTAGCACTCCAATTCCAGCACTATCTGGTATGCTCGCTCCAATGAATATACTTCATGAGGAATCAGCTCCCTCTGAAGTTCTGGACGAAGGCCGGTTCTGAAACGAGCGAGTGTCACAGATGGATCTTCATTTATGTTGCATCTCACCATAAATTCTTCAAACTTATCAATATACTCAGCAGCTGTCATGTTCCCTTGACGAAGAGATTGCCACTAGTCCAGCAAGCGCTCTTTGTAAGCCAAAGGAACGTACTTCTCCTTCAGCCTTTCTTTCATCTCCTCCCAATGAGTGATAGGTTCATCACCGGCTCTTGCAGCTCGCCTTTCCACACCACTCCACCATTCTCTAGCTTTGCCCACCAATTTCATCTTTGCAAACTGCACCCTTCGAGTTTCAGACAACTCGTACCAGTCAAAATAGTGGTCCATGTCTGATATCCAATCTAGACACACCTTCGCATTCAGCTGGCCATCAAAGTTTGGAGCTTCAACTTTGATAGACTTAAGTGCTTTTTCCTCAGGATCATGTCCATATTGCCCATTGTTGTTTCGAACAGCCTGCCTGTGACCATTCCTCCTAGACTGCATCCTTGATCCTCCACCAACACTCTCTTCTTCGTTCTGGATAGAAGCTTCAATTGCAGCCAAATGTTGCCCAGAAGCAACTGCTTGATCCTGTATTCTGGTCTCAAGATGACCAATTTGAGCGGCTAAGCTTTCAATTGTTTTAGCCAAGGCTGCAAGATCCATGGTTAAATGAGGATTCTTGGCTGGAGCTTGGACTTGGCTGGAGCTTGTCCAGCTCTGATACCAAAACTGATGCAGCAAACCTACTGCTTAGATACCAGGATCAACAAGCTCTAAAGCTTGGGGCTTTAAACACACACAAAACACTTGGATTTGGGAATCACTCCCTGGTTTCTCACCAAAATTTAGGCCTCTCACCCAAACTAGGCTTCACGCCAATCCCATCACAGGAAAACTCAGAAACACTCTGAAATTTTTTTATTCATATAACATAGCATAGCATACCTAGGTAGCCCTTACACTTATTTATACTTGAGCTGGTAGCTCAAATGGACTGCACTAAAGACTCTTAAAGACTTCTAAAACTGAAGCATTAAAGACTCATTAGGACCCTCTCCTGAAACTGACGCATTTAAGACTAACTTAAAGAGACCTTAAGACTACTAAACTGAAATGGAAATATGAAAAGACACAAACAGCTTAGAGACTTCAGGCATCAGACTTTGTTTCCCTCCCAGGTGTAATAATTATCTTGAATGATTAGGTGCTTTCTCCTTCCATTTGTTTCGCTCATAAACCTTGAAAGGTTTGACTATAATGTCCTCATCATGAAGGGGCGAGGTAGCACAATTTCCGTGTTTGCATGGGATTTTAGTGGGGTTTCCTCAATTTTTGTTTTTGTTTTTTTGTTTTTTGGTTTTATTCCCTTTTTTTTTCTGTTATTTTGTTTTTTCTTTCAATTGTGAACTGATAAAATATAAGATTGAAACTGGAACTTGGCAGTTAAAAATTACATGTAGGCTTTAGTGAGCATTTGATTGGGTGTCCATGATAGTGTAAGTTGTACATTTTTTGCCCAAGTACTTGTGGTCGACGAAGTTTATGATTCAAGTCATACTTGCTCATCATTCAGCTGATTGAATCTTCGCCAATTTAGTTCTGTCATTTATATAAGTTATCTATCTGGTTATATTTTGTATATGGAAGGTGAAAGAAGATTTGGGTAGAAGAATAGATGCAATCCTGAACGTTGACTGAGAGGTCCGTTGAGTTTTCATGGGACTGTGTGTGGTCTTTTAAGTTCTTACATTTTTTATGTTCCTTGGATTATGGTCAATTTTGTTCTCTGTATTTCCACTGTAGGAAAAATTCCCAAGATTTCACTCACAAATCAGTTTAATTGTGGGAGTCGGAGTCCTTGAACGTAGCATGAAAGAAGGACAAGAGAACTAGAACAGTTGAGGGAATCCATCTGCTTGATCCACTATTGAAGGTATTCTTTCTGCTGATGGATTGTTTGATTTGTTGCTAAACTTGTTGCACAGAAGTGATGCATTGTGTTTCTCAAATGTTTTCTAAAAAGAGATTGGGTCGGTTATTCTTTTCATTGAACAATTAAATAATTTCTTCAGAAAACCCCGAGTCATTATGTCCTAGACATTACCATTTCAGTTAATTACACCTGGTCTATCCTTTAAGGCATATGGTCTTGCATAGTCTGATGTTTTCAGTAAACTATTCAAGCACTTCCTTGTCTTTCAGCTAAGTTTTAAATCTAATGAAGACTGACGTTATTACAGACAGTTACGATGACCAAGATGTTTATTATTTTAAGTGGAGCAAGTGTTACCTCTATGATTCATAAAACTAAAAAATAAAAAACAATCCTTTTCTCTTTTCTCTACTGTTTATTTTTTTCTTTGCGGTCAACTTTTCTTCCTTTTTTATTCTTGGATGAAACAAGTGCCTTTTGAAATTGCATGCTTTTGTCGGGTGAAGTTTGTAAGGTCTTGGCTGACCGATTCCTATTACAAGTCTAGCACATAGGTCGCATGATGCTAATTGCCACTTTCAAATATGTTTTCTTTGTTTCTTGTTATAGGTGTTTTCATCCTCTAGGTCATGCCATTAACATGGTTTAGTACATCTGATGCAAAACCAAAAGAAGTCAGGAAGAGAGAGTGGGTTTGTTTCAGCAATGATTAGGAATCAACATGGGAAGCTCTAGCAGAATGTTCAATATCCCTTTCAGTATATTACCTAATGCATAACTCTTTCCAAGCAATAGTTAGGTTAATCTGTGGGAAGGATGAGTTAGTGTGATCTACCAATGAGAATGTCATGAGAGTTAGTGTGTTAAGTTCACTGACAAAATGAAGTTGATTGATCCTGGCAGGTTAAGGTTGAATTTGATTTTGGGGGTGAAGGCAATGATAATGATATGAAATTCAAGGCGAGGGTTGTAGGCTGGTGCTCTTATGTTTACTATGGCAAATGAAAATGACTGTTGTTTTATATACCATAGTATAGATCACAAACTTACCAAATAATTACCTTGTAGGTAATTTTTGTTGAACCCCTGCAGAGGAAAAGAAAATTAAAAAGAAACTGCAAGGATACTTGATTATATCCATGACGAACCATATAACTGGTTCAACACGCTACATATTCATGGTGTGTAAATTTACCCTCAAACATAGCCCCCAGGTCTTGAAGGAAAAGCCATGCGTCTTGACTGAAAAGACCTATGCCCCCAAGTTGCATTTGTAACGATGAAAGCCACTTACTGGCTTAATTAACAAACACCAAACTAAGAAAACAATTAGCTCGAGCAAATGTAGAAACAGACATCAGAGATAGGTCTTGAAGCTTGAATGATAATAAGCAGTAGCTAGGCAATCCATATAGAAGTACAATTAATCACCAATATGATAACCAATGCACTCTACGTAAATACCTAAACTTGGAAGATGACGACACACATTCTGACTAGAACATGTCTTAAGATCCTGTCGAAAGGGTTAACGTAGAGAGGAAGCCCCCCATGCTCAATTAGAACATGGCATGAAGACCACATGTATTGGTCTTAACAATACCTGAAAAGAAAGCCTCGAAGTAGGCACATTTCATGAAGCCAACTTCAGATGAATCGAATAAGCTTCTATGATCCACTTACTGGTTGTTTGATGACTAGACTTTGATGTATATCATTATAGCTTCCAAACTGAACCAATTCTTGTGTATGAAAGTCTTCCAAGAAACCAACTCCACAAAATGTGACGTGTAAAAGCTGATGAATTTTGCTGCTCACGATGCCAACTTTAGGCACCATTTACGCCATGCCTGGATGATTTTTCTGATCAGTTCTTGAGCTGAAAATGTACTTGAATATATGGTAGACCGAACAGCAAAAGAACCTTGAAAGATGGCGTGAATGGTCTCACAAAACAGCTCTAAGAAAGCTGATTATGAAATTTCCAGCTTTTGCTTATTATTTGGCTGACTTCTTGAACTTGTATCTCGATCGTCCCATGGCTGATATAGATGACTCTTGATTCCACTCTCCTCGATATGTTGATGTAAAAATAAATACCTCAATGAATCGGCAGAATGTGTATAGTGTAGCCCCAGTTTAGTTGGGTGTGGCGAATAGAAATAATAAAGTGTTGGGACGAGCATAAACCAATTAAACTTGATATTTGAGCCTCAGATAGGCTTTCCGTGTAATTGAGCTGACTGTGCAGAGTTGAAATAATTACCCAATAAGGTAATTATTTGGTAATTTTGTCCTCTACTACGCGGTATATAAATCATCTTGGTGAATTTCATAGAGCCAAAAAGGGGAAAACCCTCCTAAACCCCATTTGACAATTACTCCAAAATGTTGCTTCAGCGACGTTGCCTCCAACTCCGCCGCTACGCCCAATCCGCCGCAGCCGCCCTCGTCGACGATTCCGACCAGGACTCCTTCCCCCGACCCGACCCGAAATACGACGAGACCATCCTCGCCGTCCCGCGCTTAACCTCCGGCAAAAGCATAGCCGCGAAAGAGCGGAAGGCCGGGCGCGTCCCCAGCATCATCTTCGAGCAGGAGGATGGCCAGTACGGCGGCAACAAGCGCCTCATCTCCGTCCGCACCAACCAGATCCGCAAGCTCGTCAATCAGCTCGGCCGCTCCTTCTTCCTCTCCCGCCTCTACAACCTCGAGGTCCGCTCCGACTTCGACTCCGACGACGTCGTTGAGAGAGTCCGCGTTTTGCCGCGCTTGGTATTCTTTCTTCTTCTCTTGGATTGGATTTTGGTGCTAGATTTGGTTTGAAATACTGAACTGAGATATACATACATGTCATTGTGATAGCTTCAATTGCACTCGAGCACCGACGCTCCGCTTAATGTGACCTTCATTCGGGCCCCTTCGGATGCTTTGTTGAAGGTCGAAATTCCTCTTGTGTTTATTGGAGATGATATCTCTCCTGGATTGAAGAAAGGTAACAAGCTTCGAAATTTTGCAGTCTATCACTTTTGGTTTGGTTCATCATGACTATATGTGTTTGGTTTATTATGTATATGTGTTGTATTTGAGTAATCACAAAATGAGCAGTTTTTTTTTTTTTTTTTTTTTTCTGTCGTAACTTAAATTTCGATAAGGCATATGAAGTTCTGAGGATGTTAACTAACATGTAGCAGTTTAGCTTCGAAAATATGAATCAGACAAGTTTGGTTATCATGTAGTTTGTTAGCTGTATAGCTTGATAAGTCCCGGTATCATTTGTGAATGGGACGAGATGTTGATGAAATGTCATATTTTCTGAAGCAAGGCATAGTTAGGTGGCTTGTTGTTTAATGGTTAACATGCTGATGTCATGGATGTGAAGTTCAGTTTCAAAATATACGCGTCACTGAGGTTTAAGTTTGGGATGCTTGCATTCTTCTACTAGAGCGTAGACTGTCTATAGCTTTTTTAGTGCCGCAATTTCTATTTACCTTTCGGTGTTAGGTGGTTTACTTTATAGTTCCATTCCAGTGTTTTCCTTGGATCCTTGTCTTTCCTTTTCCCTTTTCTTGTTGGGTAAAGAATTTAGTGAGTTGTTTGGTATTTGGAAGTGAAGTTCTGTTTAACCGAGTCAAATGCACGCTAATTATGGCTGGTTTATTAAGTCTAAGATGCTGAAGCCATGGAAGTGAAGGTCTGTTTTACCGAGTGAAATGCACTCTTGTTGCTATGGTTGTTGTATTATATCTGAAACGCTGAAGTCGTGGAAGTGAAGGTCAGTTGTCCAGACTTCGGAAGTGACTTGTATATTGTAAATTTTAGCTCCATAATTCCGAATAGATTGACTTCCCATTAGCTTCTTGTACCTTCCCGTACAAGATGGGTTACAGTCTATTCCAGTAGTTTCTTGGAATTGTGTCAGTCTTATCCTTTTAGAAAAGCATCTAGCAATCTATTTGTTCACTTGGTAAATAAAGATGGGTTACAGTCTATTCCAGTAGTTTCTTGGAATTGTGTCGGTCTTTTCCTTCTAGAAAAGCATCTAGCAATCTATTTGTTCACTTGGAATCAGTTTGTTTTCTTGGTAATAATGTTTATTATTAAGTTACATTTTTCTTTTACAATTGGCAGGTGCATATTTAAATACAATCAATAGGACGGTAAAGTTCCTTTGCCCAGCTGATGTAATTCCGCCGTATATTGAAGTTGATCTGAGTGAGTTGGATGTTGGCCAAAAGCTAGTAATGGGAGACCTCAAGGTTCATCCGACTCTGAAGCTTATTCAGTCAAAAGATGAGCCCATTTGTAAGATCATGGGTTCAAGGGTTTCCGACCAACAAAAGAAAACTAAATAGTTGCTGCATTTGGATTTCGGTTGCCTATTAGTATGTAAGTCTACTGCCTCCAGTCCTTCTGAGCTGAAATGTTGACATGTTTAACACCTTATATCTGTAATGTCTGTAGAGGACTATGGGATGGAATCTCATGACCGTCTTTACCTCCTTTTTTTACATTTCTGGGTTTGCTTCTCTTTCTGGCTTGGGAATACGGGGTGGTCTGGGATGTCATTAAATAGACCAAAATTCCGTGGTAATAAGCATGGTAGTGCACAACTGGTTATGAATAGACAGTATTCAGTTTCTGTGTTCCTAGTTTCGTTCGAATGCTGGAGCATCCCAGAAATTCCAATATTCATTGAGGGCTTGGTCACTTTGGTGTATATCTATACCCAATCAAAGTTGTTTTTTTCTCCTGTTTTAGTTATTGCAATTTCTAGATAATAGCTATGCTTTTATAAAAAGGATCTAAAATCATGTGTTGGAGACAGTGACAGCGTAGGGGCTTTATAACAAAGAGCAGGGGAAAGAGATTTGATTCATGAGGGAAATTCACCAGTCATCACATTCCAAGTATTAGGCACAAATAGAACAAAAATAAAGAATGTTTGGGAAATTTTTGATGTGCTATTCATCTCCTGAATTGGAGTCTGAATATACGCTATACAGGATGTACAATGTTCTAAAAGGAAAGTAATTACAATGACTTATAACACGATATTCTCTCCTTGATTACACAATTTTAATCTAATGACAGTTACCATAATAACCGAAATGTCAATCATTACTCACGCCAACACTCCCTCTCGAACAAGTATGGAGACTACTCCAATTTCCAGATTTTTTACCATGCAAATTGCTGAATGCATGCTATCTATTTCCCTAATAGTAATTTTTAGGATGCTACTTTAGGTAATGCTCCTTCTTAGTATTCTTATGGCAGAGATAACATTTGGCATGGTGTGAGACGTTCAATTCGTAATGGGTCTACTATCAATATTTCGAGTGACCCTCGGCTAAGAGGGAAGTACTTGTCTCTGTTCTTCTCCACCCAGGTTCAGAGGGTTAGTTACTTATCAGCCCAAGTGTGGAAGGTTCTGTTTTGTTTTATTTTATTTTATGAAGAATTGCATTCAAACACATTTGAGATAACAATTACATGATATACGTGTGAGAAAGTCAAAATGACAATTCACAACCTATATGAAAGATATGAACAAAAACAACTCACTACTAACTAGTTACGCTGCATGTACCTTTCACAACATACATACTTCTAACAAGAAACGGAAGAAGTGGAAAATGGTCTTCACGTAGACCTAATCTAAACCTGTTTGTTAGAAGAAGAAAAAAAAACACAAACGGTGGTGGCCTGCAACTCTTTTATTACCTCTTCAGCCTTCCCTTTCAGCTGTGTTAGTATAAAGCTAGTAAGATGAAACTATTCAAATGAGCAAAAAAACACAAATTAACTTGGAGCCAATCCCTAATGTTGAAAATGATACAAAAAAAATTTGCTCCATGTCTTATTTCTCCATTTTTATTCTCGATGCATGACATATGTCTATTTTCTTTTAAGTTATATAACCATAGTTAACAATTAACATAAATCTATAATTAATTTTATTTATTTTAGATTTGTGAAGTTGGACATTTAAGGCTTTAAGGTCTAGGGTTTTAGAGTTTTTTAGGGTTTAAGGACAGGGTAAGGTTGGGTTTAGGGTTCAGAGGAATCATATTTTTTTCTTCTTTTACAAATATATATATAAAAAAAATTGAATGGCTCCCCGGCTGCCTCCTTTCTCAGAAAAATGTAGACCCCATTTGGCCTCTGGACCTCGTAGTACTGGATATGCTCTTAATGTTATCCGCTGCTAAAACTAAACATGGAGCTCTCACTCTTTCTTCAATTCTCTTCAAACACTTGACACCATTTTCTTCAAATTCCACAATCCCAAAACAACCCCTGGCACCAACTGCTTCTGTTCTATGTTCTCTGCTCTCTAAAGAAACCACCGCTAGTGTTGATAGTCTGTTGGTTAGTTTCAAACAACAGTTGAGTTCAGAACTGGTGCTCCAAATCTTGATGAGCAGCTGGGAAGGAGAAAGACTCTCGACTTCGTTTCCTGGGCTGGGCTTCAAATGCATTTTCAGTTTGATGACTGTGTGGTTGAGTTCATGGCTGATTTCTTAGGTAGGAGGAAGCTCTTTGATGACATCAAGCATCTTTTATTGACTGTGTCATTGCACAAGGGTGGTGTTTCGTGTCGAGCAGTTTCGACTTGTATTAGGTTTCTGGGTAGGGAGGGGAGGATTAGAGAGGCACTTTCTGTATTTCAGGAAATGGAATCTAGATTTGGGTGTAAGCCTGATAATCTTGTGTACAATAATGTGCTTTACGTGCTTTGTAAGAAGGATTCATCTGGGCATTTGATTGATTTCGCGCTTGCTGTTTTCCGGAGAATTGAACCCCTGATGTGTATTCGTATAGTAATATGCTTGTAACCTTGTTGGTTTGTGTAAATTTGCTAGGTTTGAGGCTGCTGTTGAGGTTTTTGGTGAAATGTGTAGTACTGGTTTGGTTCCTACTTGGTCTGCTGTGAATGTTCTTATTGGAGAGCTGTGTTTGTTGAGTGCGAAAGAAGCAGCTGTTGCGAAAGTAAGAGTGAAATATGTTCGCAGGCCATTTAAGATTTTGGTTCCAAATGTTCATGAAAAGAGTGGTGCTATCCAGCCTGCAGTTGGAGCGTTTTGGGAAGTTTATAAGTTAGGCTTGTTACCTAGTACTTTTGTTATAATCCGACTTCTATCGGAGCTTTCTAAACTAGGGAAAATGGAAGAGGCTGTTAGGGTCTTGAGGGCTGTTGAGGGTAGGAACCTGAGTTGTGTTGAAGAGGGGTACTGTATTGTGATGAAGGGTTTGTGTGAACACTGCTGTGTTGAGGAAGCTAGTCGTTTGTTTGGGAGGATGCTCTCTCAGGGCATGAAGCCGAGGTTGACTATTTATAATTCTGTTATTTGCATGCTATGCAAACTAGGGAATTTGGACGGTGCTGAAAGTGTCTTCAAGATGATGAACAAGAAGAGATGTCTTCCAGATAGTTGCACTTATTCTGCATTGGTCCATGCTTATTGTGAAGCTGGAAAATGGAAAGCTGCTTATGACCTCATGATAGAAATGCTTGGGTTGGGTTGCTCTCCAGCTTTTCACACTTATAGTTCAGTGGATAAACTTTTGAGAGAAAATGAACAAACGGATTTGTGTTTTAAATTGGAAAGGAAGTTGGAAACCCAGATATTGGAGAAGCTATGCAAAGATGGTCGATTAGATGAAGCGTATGAGAAGCTAAAGTCAATGGTTGAAAAGGGGTTTTACCCACCAGTGTATGCGAGAGATTCTTTTAAGAATGCATTTCGTAAGTATGGAAAATTGAGTATAGCTCGGGATTTGTTACAGACGATAGATGACATGGACAACAACGAGGAGAAACAACTTTGCACTCAATGAACCAATTGAAAAGAAGTATTTTCCACCAACAACTGAAAAATGGTGAGTGCAAAAGTTCTGATTTCTTTTTCTAATTGTAGCCTTATACTTTGTCAATGCGTGTACTTTCTTGCTTCAGTTAGATGATGTAGCTGTATATGCTTTTTAACTGTCAAATCCTAAAGAAAAGTAGGCATTGCCTGAAGCAAAAGATCTATACATGTAGCAAAATATGATTTAATTGCTATACCCATAGCAAAAGATGTTGTTATTGGAATCTATATGTTACATATGCATCTTTTTTCTTGTTCAAAGTTCTTTTTTCTTGTTCAAAGTCTATCTGATTAGACTCCCCTCAGAAATCTTTTACAGCTTTTTCTTTTTCTTTTTCTTCTTTCGAATTAAGACTGCTGTTGTTTGAGTTTATGTTGTGATCTTAAATGGTTCTGGTCACCCTTTACATTAGCTAAACTAATGATATAGATTTTCAAGAGTAGCAAATTCAAATACATTAACCACTGTGATTTCTCATACCAGAAAATTTAACCTGATCCTTAAGTAGGTGTCATATTACTGAAGGAGCCAAGTTATCTCTTGCCTGCCCTTTTGAAATTGTTTTATCTTTTAATTGGCAAAAATAAAGGGAGACTTGCTTTTGTATACTCGTATACTTCACACACACATGCAGTACCGAATCTCTACCCTATATTGCAAAATTAGAGGTCACACATAAAAAATTCAATATTGAAGACACACTTTAATCCTCTCCATATTTGTATCCAGAAAGGAGCTGTGTTCATTAGAAACTACAGGGTGGACTCGTCAATCACCCAGGGAAACAGATACATAAAAAAAATGCTTGGGACCAGAAAATTTGTGTCATAAATTTCCACACTTCTATCCATCTAACACCAATTTGTCAGCAACCAAACATGAATCGGTAACGATCAACATGGGAGAGGAGAGGAGACAAAAATAACAAGAAAGTCATCCACACAGCAGAGCAAGTTAATTACCACTTTGAAGCAACATTCACAATCATAAGAACCTTGCCACTGTACTCACTTAGCTTTACATCATTTCCTTGAATATCCTGCAACCAAGTCCATCGGTATACAAATTAATTCAGTTGACATCACAAACTACAGTGCAAAACATGTACAAGTTGTATTTCACAGTGCACAGTTACGGTGCCAACCAAAAGTGTAACCCAGAAATTTGAAACATAAAACCCAAATTCTTTCTACCCCAAAAAGCTTCCTCAGCCTCAAGTAGCACCCCTAACTGAACAGAGAAGTAAATATCTAAAAATCCCTGTTCTCTTTTCAGTTTTTTGCAACAACAAAAAAAAAAACACAAAACCGAAAGCAACAAAAACTGTAGTTAACTTTAGAAGTGCCTCGCTGACAAACAGAGAAGACCCACCAAAGTAAGCTGCAACTAAAATCCAACTTCTATATGGTTCCTTGGAACCAATCGAACTTACCAATAAAATCCAACTCAAATCTCAAGAACAATATAGCAGAGAAAAATAAAAAACAGTACCTTGACAGTGAATTCGTAAATAGATTTGGTAGTCTCTCCAGCCATGGTGTGAGAAGAAGAAAATTGATGGGTGTAATAGTAGTAGAAGAAAGCCAAGCACAGAAAGAGGAGAGAGACACAGTTGGTGAGTCTGAAACGTAACATTTGATACGGTAATGGTCGTCAATAAATACACATTTCTATTATCATCTCCAAACCATGTTTCTCTTTGCGGGACCCACGTTGCTGACTTCACGCGCCAGCCCAAGGGTACAATTGGTACGCGCGGAAGAGACAAAAAGAAAGAGGGACGCGCTGCACACGCGTTTGTTGCTTTACACAATGACGGTAACACAATGCATGGTTAAGATTGTGTTTCGTTTGAAATGGAAGGCTGATATCAATTCAGAATTAAATAAGAAAATTCATTCTAATCTTGATGGTCCTCAACATATTTTGGATTAAATTCAACGGCTAATAGCAATCCAAAAAAAAAAATCAACGGTTAATAATTAAATGATCACATTTTCAAAAGAAAAATATTTAAAATTCAGAAAAATTTAGAATATTATTTTGCCAATATTATATAAAATTATTATATATGATTTATATAAATAATTTGATTTAGGTATGGGTATGGATATACGTTTCGACGTAATGTTTAGAGATGAAATATATATTTGAATAGTAATGAGTTTGGGTATATAGGCATATAGTTTTTAGGTAGGGTCATTGAAGATAAGGTTGTTCGTTGTTAGTTATTATTTTTCATTTTGGAATTACTCGTAGATTGCTAAATATTAGATACAAATGAACCCTTCTAGTGAGGATTCTTAAATTAAGGACTAGTTAAGAATTTTTCGGTTTATAATTTAAAAGACTTATTTTTCGATCACATTTTGACATATCATCCGTTTAATTTTTAGGTTTATATGAGTAGATCATTTATACAAATTTTTAGTCAAATTGGTGTTCGTTAAGATAACAAACTATATCAAGTTAATGGACAACCCAAATCTGTCAAATATGAAACGTTCAAGTTCATAATTGATAAATTACACTTATGAATGCCTTAACAATTTTTAAAATAGTTAAAAATTTGGAAAAATGATGTACTCATAAATACGTATAAACTGAACGGTCAAAATGTAGATATAAAATCGAAATTACACAAAAAGACATTTACATCAACTACCATTTCAACAAAAAGTAAGAGATTTGCAAGAAATTGATAACAACAAGTGAAGTAGTTCTAAGAAATTACGCAACATAATACTATTAGTGAGAATAATTGACATTCAGAAATCATCATACATTGCACCCATATAGAAAGCATATTGCCTAAAGACACATGCAGTACTTCTAATCACAATTGAAATAAAATCCTCTATTGCAGCATATGGAACTTCAATACTAAATGTGTGTAAACAGTCATTACTTGCCTACCAATTCAATGACATTATTGAAGAACAGTGAAATTATATATATATATATATATATATACACAAGGCTTACCAAGCATCCACCAACAATAATGGCTGTGATAGCAACTGGTGCCTTTACAACAACAAGTCCAAGAGCTTCAGCAATAGCTTGGAAACCAATCTGAAAAATAATAGGCAAAATAATTCAGTATGTCCCTAAAAACATACAACAAGAGAGTAATTAGTGATACACTTTTTACTAAATTATGCTTGTTAGAATTTATACATTTTGTAGACATGTCTAATGTTAATTTACATAATGAGGTTTAGGCACAATGTCTCCTCTTTGTATTATGAGGTTTCATTGATAGTTATGGCGTGAGGGCTGGGGTTTAGCCCTTGTATTCAAAAATAATAATAATAATAATACAGTAAGAGAGTTCATAGTATTTCTTGATTTATATTCAATAATAGAAACTAGGTCTTATCTCTCACTCTGTTTTTATTAGGGTGTGAGGAAGTAAGAAACAAATTGGAATGTGAGAGCAGTCATCTATGTTCTCTGGGAACATAAACATTTGGTTGAGCCAGAAGAGAAGAATCATTATTGAGACATTGAGTAAT
Organism: Fragaria x ananassa; assembly: GCA_034370585.1. Lineage (NCBI taxonomy): Eukaryota > Viridiplantae > Streptophyta > Magnoliopsida > Rosales > Rosaceae > Fragaria > Fragaria x ananassa. Next base: position 9,309,859 of record CP139760.1, read on the forward strand.
TCATTAGCAGGTCAGTAGCACTAGTCAGTATAGATCAAATTTGGTTTACCCAGAAGAGGAAGAATCATTATTGAGTAATTTATTAGCACTAGTCAGTATACATCAAATTGGATAGAAATAAAAATATTCTACTATCCACCTATTGGTTGTTTTCCCAATACATATGTTTGGTCATCAGTCCTTACCATTTAAAGTAAAATTGAGAAAGTTTTATGTTACATTCACATTTAGTAATTACTAATCAACATATGCACACTAGAATTCAAATTGCGATGTGGATATAAATTTCTTACAAATCTCTTACTTTTTTAACATAAAATATATAATTTCAATATTTATCTACGGTTAAAAGATATTTACATTAATTACCATCTCAACAAAAAGTAATGAAATTATCTATTTTTAATTAAAAAAATCTTAAAACATTTAATCAACATGTAACTGTGTAATTACTCATGTTTGATTTAGTTCGATTCCTTAACAATCATCATTAACAGAAAATTTGAATTAATATACTTATATAGATCTAAAAATAAAATAATTGAGATGAAAAAATATGATCGAAAAGTAAGTGTCAAAGATATAATTGTGTATTTTGAAGTAAATGTATTTATTGGGAAATACATTTTGTAAAAATGTAAGCGGTAATCTCCTAACAAAAACAAAAAATACAGTTAAAAGTAAAAGTAGCGCCCTGCTTTTCTTTTTTTTTTTGACTCCAAAGTAGTGCCCCCAGCTTTATTCCTTCCCCGTAAAACCCTCTCCCTCCCTCACTGACTCGATATATTCAGAAACCCTAATCCTCTCCCTTTGGTTTCACGACGGCCGCCATGGAAGAGGTGTGCGAGGGCAAGGACTTCTCCTTCCCAAAGCAAGAGGAGAAGATTCTCCACTACTGGTCCGAAATCAAAGCCTTCGAGACTCAACTCGCTCTCACCAAGGACCTCCCCGAGTACGTCTTCTACGACGGCCCCCCCTTCGCCACCGGCCTCCCTCACTACGGCCACATACTCGCCGGCACCATCAAGGACATCATCACGCGCTACCAGTCGATGACCGGCCACCACGTCACGCGCCGCTTCGGCTGGGACTGCCACGGCCTCCCCGTCGAGAACGAGATTGATAAGAAGCTCGACATCACGCGCCGCGAACAGATTATGGAAATGGGGATCGGTAAGTACAACGAGGCCTGCCGGAGCATTGTTACTCGCTATGTGGAGGAATGGGAGAAGGTTATTAATCGCACTGGGAGATGGATCGATTTTCGGAACGATTATAAGACTATGGACTTGAATTTTATGGAGAGTGTGTGGTGGGTTTTCGCTCAGATTTATGATAAAGGCCTTGTCTATAAGGGCTTCAAGGTAAATTATCTGATTTGTTTTGGTTTTTGGTCTCCAGACTTGCCTAGGTGAATGACATTTTCTGCTTCCGTTTTTGCAGGTCATGCCTTACAGCACAGGTTGCAAGACACCGCTCTCCAATTTTGAGGCTAATCAAGATTACAAGGTTTACTTCTCTTTTATTTTATGTAACAATTGATTTTTCTTCTTCTTTATTTGCCTGAATTGTTTCTTATGATATTTGACATCTCTGGCAAAACACAGGATGTTCCTGATCCTGAAGTCATGGTGGCTTTTCCAATTCTTGGTGATTCAGATGAGGCGAGCTTTGTGGCCTGGACAACTACTCCGTGGACTCTTCCTAGCCATTTAGCACTTTGTGTCAATGCAAATTTTACCTATTTGAAGGTCTGTTACTTTCATCACAGATTGGATATCTAATATTAATCTATTCTATGTTGGTACACATGTTTGCCTCTGCTATTATAGTATTATGTGTTCATGTCTACTGTTGCTATAAATGATATGTACTTCGCTACTTTACTGGAAAATATATTGCCAATTTAGGGTCCATATAGTATCCTTAACCTTTCGTTTCTAAAAGTTATATTTATCATATGTGATCATTGATATGTTTCTCTTTTCATACCAAGTCAAGTCAATTCATCAACTTTTCTTCATATTAAATGCAATTTTGCGGCATTATACTTGAGCAACTAATTTGAGGTGGAATAACATTCAGGTTCGCAACAAATACTCAAAAAAAGTTTATGTTGTTGCGGAATCTCGGTTGTCAGCTCTTCCTAATGACAAACCAAAAGAAAATGTACCAAATGGATCAGTTGATTCAAAAAAATCAAATTCAAAGAGCAAGGGATCCTCAGGCGGAAAAAAGGAAGCAGTTGACTCGTCATACGAAGTGTTGCAGAAAATGTCAGGGGCTTCATTAGTGGGCACAAAGTGAGTAATTCTGTTTCTCATGTTACTTGTTTAGATTAAAGATGGTACTTATGTTTAATTGTCTGTTTACTTTATAAGTTTCTTGTAAGTATCACAATTATGATGAGATTGTGACCTACAGGTATGAACCACCATTTGATTACTTTAAAGAGTTCTCTGATGTTGCATTTAGAGTAGTTGCGGACAACTATGTTACTGATGACAGTGGTACTGGAATTGTCCACTGTGCTCCTGCATTTGGTGAAGACGATTATCGTGTTTGCCTTGAAAATAAAGTTATCAATAAGGTATGTATCAAGATGCATGTAAATGGCATGCGGTCACCTTTGATACATTTAATCCCTTACATCAAAGATGATATTGTTTGTGGCTTTTATTGTGGTCTCAGATATAAACTTATGTTTTGTCATACCATTTGTGATTGTCACTTTGATTACGTGTTCTCAAATTTTGCCTGCAGAGTTTTTTTCTTGTGTTCTAATCAGATGTACTGGTCTGGACATACTTCAGTCATTTTGGTTAAAAGTTCCATAGGAACTCGTCTTTCTATGGATTTATGGGATTTATGATCTTGCAGGAACTATCAGTACTTTACTTTTCCTGTATATTGTGTGGCTTTATATCCTGTTTGCATGTAAAGCAACTTGTCTTTCTGGATTGTATTTTTCTGTTAAAGCAACTTGTTGCATTCGCTTAAGTTTTAAATGATAGGTTATTGGGTTGGGTAGTGAACTCATGCCTCCATTGTTGTGGCAACTGTAAGCTTTAGAAGGAATTAACTGGTCAAGAAAGCGTCTAGGAAATCATCTGGTTTAGCTGCATTCTTTCTGGTTGTCTACCAAGTTAGTGTCAATACTTTTAGCCTCTTTATGAACATGAGTGAACATAATTTTGGGATGTGGCTGGTTAGTTATTAGCAGGGGATTCATTTGTGCTTAGTTTTGTGGCTGTTTCTGTATGTATATTATCTCAGTTTGTTTTGTTCTTTGTGGTGGACTGCTTGTCGATAGAGGGTTTTTAGTATTAGTAAATGTGTTTCTTAAAATTTGGTGTACACACAATAATAGAATAGGGACATCTTTCTATTGGTTGTTGGAAGATGGGGGTTCTTTAAGGTCAGTACAGAAGCTTCTGGTCTGTTTTGGGTGTTTTGGACTAGAATATAATCTGTCAAGTGAAGTATGTAACAGTGTCTCCAAATGCGGTCGACTGATAGAGTTGCAGCTTGATCCAGGGCCTGTTCATCTGTTACACCTTTTTCCTTTAACCACATGATGTGCACTGTGCCGTAGATGTGCTTGGGCATGTTCTCTTATGGCATGTTCTCTTATTTTTCCTTTGAGCTTATAGAAAATAAAAAAGGTACCTTTTACAAACAGCGCTGTATGGGTGGATTGTATATTATATTACCAGGCAAGCCTGGAGAGGAGGGGTGGGGTTGGGGGGGGGGGAGGGGAAATTTTTACAGCAGTTTAATGGGAGAGGGATGTAGACTCTGATAAAATTTGCTTATGGGCTGTGGTCTAGTTTGTGTTTACATACATATATATATATATATATATATATATGTGGAGTGGAGATTTCTTTTGCTAAATCTTTTACTTTTAAATAAGTAGAAGGTCCCCTTTTGAAAATTTGATACTTAAATTCCATTTCCTGTTATTTGATTTTAGTGGTACTTAATTGCATATAAAGACATTCAGGTTTTTTGTCTTTCTCTCAACACTTCCTGCAGACAATATAGTTAGTGTGTTGGTAGTATCAACATGGCATTTTAAGTTTTTGACTCTTAAACCCATGATGGGTTGTGTTGCAATGCACACTCTTAGATATCATATCCGAACAATAATAATTGTTCATCAAGAAACATCTATATTGTTGCACTTTATTTATATTTTCATGTTTTCCATTGGCATGCAGGGAGAGACCTTGATTGTAGCAGTTGATGAGGATGGATGCTTTATTGAAAAAATTACGGACTTCAGCAAGTGTTATGTTAAAAATGCAGATAAAGATATTATTGAAGCAGTGAAGGTATGACAGTACAAGCAACTTTAGATACATATAGAAACTTGTAGACGTCTTTCACTTACAATACATAAATATGAAACTCCTCAGTTGCTGATTGCATGGGATTGACCATGCGCTCAATCTCTGCAATGATCCTTGATGTTTGTACAATCTACTATTGTCTTATCAATTTATGCCAACTCTAAACCAGCACCAAAAAAAAGAATACAATGGCATTCTAACTTCTAAAAGAAAATGTAGAAATTCAGAAATTTTTAGAAGTTTCATGTGCTAAGCCTGGGTTTTGACGTTCAAATATATGTAGATTTGTTGGTTTTCTGTTATTTAGTATTGGTTCTCTTCCTGATGTTGTCATAAGTTAAATAATTTTTCAGGAAAAAAAATGGTAGAAATCAGAATTCTGTTCATGATGGGATATCTTTCTGGTCTTATTGTAATGTATTTAGTCAATTGATTTGTACTTATTCTACATCTGTCTGTTGTTTTTCTCCCTTGTTCTGATGCCATTTCATATTATCCTCAGCGGAAAGGAAGGCTTGTAAAGTCTGGAACCATTATGCATTCTTATCCTCATTGCCCAAGATCTAAAACTCCGCTTATCCAAAGAGCCGTTCCAAGTTGGTAAGTGCTGGTTTTAAGTAGGTATTACTTGTAGTTTTGTTTTATGGAGTAATAGTTTGATAACAAACTCAATCACATGCCAATTGTTAGATCCTCTTTTATCATAATCTTAAATCGAGCTCGGTAGTTGTACCCAACATAGGCACTTAAATGGTTAAACCTATATTAGTCAAACCACTTTCTCTATTTCAAATGTCAATATACAATCTAATCCTAAGTAAGTGTTACATTTGCTTACAGGTTTATCCGGGTGGAGCAGTTGAAAGAAAAATTGTTAGAAAACAACAAGCAGACATACTGGGTTCCTGATTTTGTGAAGGTTGTTTTTTAAATTTTGTTGTTAACATTTATGGTTTGTTTTGTTTTGTCTTTTATGATGTAGCATTTACCTTTTTGGTTAGAGACCAACCAACTTCTTTGGGCTAACGTGATATTCTTATTTGGACATCTTGTTTGGGCTTACCTCAGTGAAATATTCGAGGAATATACATTCTCGTAATTTGAGAAAAAGAAAAAACGTGAAACTGTATGTTGATATATTTCTTGTTGATAGTATCCTTGATCCCATTGATAGCGCATGGGACCAAACAGTTCAATCGGGGTAGCGTGTTCCTGAACTGGGAGAGCAAGAACAAGTCTCTTCATTCTTTGACTGTTCTGCTCTTACTACCCGCACTTTTCAAGACTCATTTCTCCCCTTTGAATGATATAGTTATTTCTCATGGATTTATTAGTAAGCAGGCTACGAGTTTTGCAGCTTTTAAGAAAATCCTGCTCGATCTTGGCTAACTCTCAAAATAATGAATTAGAGATTCATTGTGTTTGCACCAAGATTGAAGACCAATAAGATGATTATTCAGATCTGACTATTTTCTCAAGGGTTTTCTTAGTTCTCAAAATAAGCTTGAAACTTAATTATGTGCTTGCTGGTACAATAAATAGAATACTTTGCTAAACTAGTATGGTGCTTCTGTTGAGGTAATTAATTTCTTATGCATTCTTCATAGTTGCACTTCAATATATGCTTTAAGTGAAAAGTTTGTGTTACTTGTTACTAGATTTTGTTTTATTGAACTTTCTGATTGATTTTATTTTATTCCTGCAAATGGAATCTTTCCAATACTACATTCAAATTGAGTTGAGGCTTATATCTCCTTAGATGGGAAATGTTTATGGTCTTTTGGACTGTTGTAGTATTAAGTCCCTGATCTGCATTTCCATTATTTCAGGAAAAACGATTCCACAATTGGCTGGAAAATGCAAGAGATTGGGCAGTTAGTCGAAGTAGATTCTGGGGCACTCCTCTCCCTGTGTGGATTAGTGAGGATGGCGAGGAAATAGAAGTTATGGATTCCATTAAGAAGCTCGAAGAGCGTTCTGGTGTTAAGGTTTGATTTCTCTTCTCTTTGTCTTTTATTACTTAGTTGTTGGGTTTTTAAGATGTCATTAGTCTTCAAAATTCACAACAATAAAGGAGTTTTTTTCAGTTTGATTTTCTCATACTCCAGGTAATTTGCTTGTATTTGTCTTCTACCTTTCTCACAACCACCATACTAGCTTATGAACTCCTTTAACAAGCCTTAATCCCCAAGCTAGGAAAGTGGTTTGAACAAATTATCCGTCGTTTATTCGGAAAAGCATACTATTGGGGACTGTATAGTAGCAAATAGGGCTGTGGGCAACATTATTATGTTAAATATGAGTTATTTTGCTGTTATTGATGCATGGGCTCTGTGATGTTGCACTTCTTGCTGCTTTGCTGGAAACTATTCTTTTTATATCTACATTCTCCTTTTAAACTTAATTTCGCTGCGGTTTCTTTCTATGCTCCTTTTCTGAAGTTTTTTTTTTGGCCATTTTGTGCTTGTACTATTAGTAAACTTCCTGTTTAGCTTACTTGGGTCAGTACTTATGGTAACAAAAGGAAAAAGAGTATAGTTTTCACTTGATTTTTCTGTTACTGCATACTAGTTTTTTAATATTTTCTGCTGATTCTAACAGGTTTTTGATCTTCACCGGCACAATATAGATCATATCACTATTCCATCTAGGCGTGGTGCTCAATTTGGCGTTCTTCGACGTATTGATGATGTAAGCCTATGGAATAAAGTTCTAGCCTTTTTCATACTTCTAAATAAAAACCAGTCTTGCATTAAAGATTCATAATCTGCAACTCATATGCATTTCTAATGGATCATAAATTCTTAATGTTCAACTATGTATCTAATGTTCTTGTAGTACATTCAAATTACCATTTTTTTGTGGTATCTCTGATTTCTTTCAATTACTACAGTATCCTGGTTATTATGTCAATGTGTGGACTTATTATGTCAATTATTTTCATGAGATCCATTAAATCAATTGGACTATTTACTTAAATCTCTCTCTCTCTCTCTCTCTATATATATATATCTATCTATCTACAAAAAAATTGTGGTACCTTTTGCTTTTTGATTACTCAATTCTCATAACTCTCAAATAACTTAAAAAAGGAAACCTTGTTAGTTCTGGATTTCTTACCATGGTGATAGAAAGTAAAGGTTCGTTCTTAAATTGGAATGTAGGAATTGTGAGCATGATCATCTTTTCACCTAGAATATATTTTGTAATCTGACCTCCTTGTCATATGTTATTGTACACTTGATGTTTATTGAAACTTGTGTGCTCGTTGAAAAAAATGAAAGAATAGGTACTGTAAATGCTGTGGATTTTCAAAGTATTCTGTAGTGAACCAGTTTTCTCAAGAACTGATGTCTGCCTAATATATAGATGTTTGACTTGTATAATTATCTTTTCAGGTGTTTGATTGTTGGTTCGAGAGTGGTTCCATGCCTTATGCTTATATCCATTATCCTTTTGAGAATGTTGAACTTTTTGAGAAAAACTTTCCTGGAAAGTTTGTGGCTGAAGGGCTGGATCAGACTCGTGGATGGTAAGTTTATTGTATTTGGGTTTCATATTTAATTGTTTCTTTCATGTTGCCTGTCATTTATTGTAGTCATACAACTGAGTTGGGTTAGTCAATGTCAGTGGGCTAGAACTTCCTTATTTTTCTATAATCATTTTAGTAGTTATATATCAATTATGTACTTGTGTGGCAATGATACTTCTTTCCACATGGATTCTAGTGTTAGATGAAGACTCTAAAAACAATGAAGTACAGTTGGAAACATAATAGGGAGTTTATTTTGGTAACTAATAAAAAAAAAACCTTTTTGCCTGTTTGTAAGTTGTTTGTCTTTTTTAATTAATATAATGACTGGACTTAGTGTCGGCTGCCTATTGTAGGATTAGATTCCTTTGTGTCAGTTTTTATCCTAACTTGGGCGCGAATTTCCAATGTCTAAGCTAGGCCTCATTTGTTTCTTTCTGATCATGCAGGTTCTACACTCTTATGGTGTTATCTACTGCATTATTTGGGAAACCCGCCTTTCAGAATCTCATTTGCAATGGACTTGTACTTGCTGAGGATGGAAAAAAAATGAGTAAAAGTCTGAAAAATTATCCTCCACCAATTGATGTTATCGATCAGTATGGAGCTGTATGTGTTTTATAGTAACTGACTGTTCATATTATAGTTCAAGTGCCTTTTCTTTACCTGGTTTCTTTGTCAAATGGTGGGAAGATGATATATTTCACAAAATCATGTCTGATCAAATTTCTGTTGTGCAGGATGCAGTACGATTATACCTAATCAACTCTCCTGTTGTGCGCGCGGAACCATTACGTTTCAAGAAGGAAGGAGTTTATGGTGTTGTAAGTGTTATTTATCTAGTCCTGTATTATGTTCTTTATGTTGGAGTGCTGTTTGTTAATCTTTGTTCTTTGAATTGATCCAGTGCTACCTTTTTCTTTGGTTATTTTCAGGTCAAGGACGTATTTTTGCCATGGTACAATGCATATAGGTTCCTTGTCCAGAATGCAAAGAGACTTGAGATTGAAGGGTTTGCCCCTTTTGTCCCTATTGATCAGGCCACTCTACAAAAGTCATCTAATGTGCTTGACCAGTGGATCAACTCGGCCACACAGAGTCTTGTGTATTTTGTCCGTCAGGAGATGAATGGTTACCGACTTTATACGGTTAGCTGTCTATGAACTATTCCTTATGATAACATGCTGTGACCTTGTCAAGTCTGTGTCAGTTTGGATGATTATATCATATAACCAAATAGGGAATTGGGTTGTATAGACTAGAATATGACCATATTGAAAAATTCTTAGAGGAATCAGAATATAGTTCTGTTATGATTAAGTATCCTATTCTAAGTGTATAAATCTTTGTTAATTATTCAAATGTGTCTTGAGGTGGAAACTTTATTCTCTCTCTCTCTCTCTATATATATATATATATATTATTGGTTGAACAAATGGTGCAATTATCATTGATTGAGGGAACATGACTTACAAAAAAGTAACTTTATGACCCAATACGAAGAACTTCCTTCTCAAATAATGCATTTAAAAGACACTTGAAAACTATAACATTCTAGCAAATCCAAATGTTTAAATGTTGTTAAAAATTTAGTACTATAAGATTTTAAAAGGTTGGGGAAACTAATGTGGATGATCCAAATTATGCGTACGGTGGGGTGTTGGTTGTTGTCTTGGTAGTGGATAAGAGGCTTCTTGAAAACAGGAGGAGGATGTGGAGGGATTTTAAAGGCATTTTCATCTGCAATTTGATATCTTTCATGCAGATTGAGGGCAGTGGCCGGCCTGTATGATCGCTAGTTCTTAGTCTAGTTCATTCACATTCAATATGAGATTTGAAACTGGTTTTTGAGGTTTCTAAAAACAGTTTGGTTGTGTGGTTATATGTTCTCTTGTTAAAGCTTGTCAGTTTTGCACTATATTTGAGTCCATAGTTTATGAATAAAATATATATATATATTTCAGTTAAAACAATCCACTTCTGATTGTAATTCTTGTATCCAATACATGTAAACTACTTTATAGGTGGTTCCATATCTTTTGAAGTTTCTCGACAACTTGACAAATATCTATGTGAGGTGCAATCGCAAGAGGTTGAAAGGCCGTACAGGTGAAGAAGATTGTAGGGTGGCGCTCTCAACACTTTACAATGTATGGTGGTGATATCTTTCTTTATTATCATAGTACTTCTATGTACGCTGCTTTTCCTATGTGTCAATTAGCTGGTTCTAAGAATCAGAGGTCTATGCATGTGCATGGTCATTTTGAGTTTCATCTTCAATGTTGATTGTGCTTCTTGGATATGTTGATTTCAATGTTTGTTCTTGAGCTATATCTGGCAATGCCCATCAATACATACGCCTCTGTTGTTGTATGCATTTCTTAATTTTGTAGGCAAGTATTTAAGATGTCCATGGTATAGATCTCTTTATATAGTTAAAGTTCAATGGCAGTTAAACTCTTGAATGTAGTCCAGATAGATGCCTACGACTTAATATCTACTGAAAAAAGTAGAAGTTGGTAGGAGTTGTCAAAGTAACAATCACACATTTCTAGCCAAGACTTTCCAAATTTGATGCTATAACTTTTAGTCAGTGTGTAATGCGGACCTCGTTTTATCCTTAATTCATCAGGTTTTTTGTGATCCTTGTCACGTTTTTTTAATATGCTTCATAAATATGCAGGTCTTGAGATATGGGCTGTGATAATCTGCAGTCTAACATTTGTTTATTGTTTATTTATTTTTGTGTCTAGGTCCTTTTGGTATCATGCAAAGCAATGGCCCCATTAACACCATTTTTCACTGAGGTCCTTTTTCAAAATATGAGGAAAGTTTCCAACACAGCAGAGGAAAGCATTCATCATTGCAGCTTTCCTGAAGCAGAAGGCAAGGTATTGGTGGTGATCATTCTGTTCTTTAAGAAGAAATTATGAAATTATGCAACTTGTTCATGCCTCTAGCTTAACATTGTGCGAGACCAAAATGTTGTTACAGTTATGTTCAGTTTGAACTTAGGTCGACTTATTCTTTTGGGGAAGCTTTCAGAATTTTAAGTTTGAACTCTCGATCCTCAAACTTATGTAACTTTCAGTATTCCTCTTTAAGGTTTCACATGGTTTTACAACTGTCATTGTTATTACAGAGGGATGAACGTATTGAGAAAAGTGTTGCAAGGATGATGACGATAATTGATCTTGCCCGTAATATTCGTGAGAGACATAACAAACCTCTCAAAACACCCCTCAGGTGTGCTTTTACCATATTGTTCGATGTTTTATTCTAATATTACTTAAGCCTCAGCCTTTGTCTGCTTTCTCGATTTAATCTGAAAATCATTTTCTTTTATTTCTTTAGGGAGATGGTTATTGTTCATCCTGATATGGACTTTCTTGATGATATCGCTGGAAAGCTAAAAGAGGTGCATGAACCGTAGTGGAAGCTCTTTTCCATACATCTTTCACTTTCTTGTTAGTTATTAAACTGTTCTATGAACTGCTGCTATTTACTTGAAAGTATCTTTTTCTCTCTTGACTTTCATGTCTAATTGAGCCAACAGTTTTACATTGGATACTAATAGGTTCATACGTATTGTATATGGAGCACTCTAAGCAGTTATTATGAATCGGCAACTATTGATATTGTTTTCCTGTGGTGGATCCTTTTGTGTTAATGCCAATATGTGGTTTTACAGTGGCAACACTGAAATGGTCATTAGATGGGGTGGGGAATGGGGATAGGTCGTTTTGGGAGGAGACATGCTCGGTTTCCTCATTTATACCGTTTTTTGCTCATATCATTAGACTTGGTTTTAAAGAAAAGTTATTCTCAAAGATTATCCAGCCATTAAATTAATCTGTTCTGGATAGATCATCAGGGGCGTGAATTGTTAGTTTCTGTTTGTTTGTTTTGTTTTTTCTGGTGGTCTCTTTGTTTTGTAGTGTGTTGATGGCTCTGTCTGGGACTTGATTTTTTTTTTCTGATGTTTTGTTTTTTATGGAAATTTGTTTCCCAATAAGTAATTTATAACTATGGCCCTTAGTAGTGTAATGTGCAGTACTAGCTATTAGTCTATGTGCTTCATTCTGCCCAAATTAGAATATTAAATACCACCTTCTGAACCGCAGTATGTGCTGGAGGAACTGAACGTGCGATCTCTTGTTCCATGTAATGATACATTGAAGTATGCCTCATTACGTGCAGAGCCCGATTTCAGGTATGGATAATATTGAGGTGGGGGGAGGGGGTATCACCTTCAGTTTATTGTGGAATTTTTCCCTACTTTATGGTTAATAACACTGTTGGTTTGTAATCGTATAGTGTTCTGGGCAAGCGGCTGGGAAAACATATGGGAATTGTTGCCAAAGAAGTCAAGGGCATGTCGCAGGAAAGCATTTTAGCATTCGAGAAATCTGGAGAAGTTACTTTTTCTGGTCATTGCTTAAAGATGACTGATATTAAGGTGCTCATGCTTTATTGCTGATAGAATACATATCTCTATACTGCATATGCGATATTATTCTGCATCCACTCCTTTGCCAGGCTTTCCTTCCCTAATTTTTCACATTGCTGCATTCTGTTTGAAATAATAATGACTTAGTTTGTAGTGAATATGGTTATACTTGCAAACATAATTTTTCTTTGTTATAATTGAGTTTCATATTATATATCGGGTAAGTTCTATGATTAGCTGGATCATGGAACATCCCAAAAAAAACTTGTTTTCATAAAGAAAGCATTTGGCAATGTGTAGAACCATGGAACAAGTCATTTGTAGCAAACTAGCACTACACATTTTTTGTTTCGATTTGTTTTCATTTCCAGGTTGTTAGGGATTTCAAGCGTCCTGATGGCACTGCGGAAACCGAAGTTGATGCAACAGGAGATGGTGAGGATCTTTGACAGCATCCTGATGTGATATTTTAATACTTGTAAATTTTCTGTCTTAGCTCTCTGTTATTTGCTTCAGGTGATGTTTTGGTGATTTTGGATTTACGTCCGGATGAGTCGTTGTTTGATGCAGGTGTTGCTCGAGAGGTAATGGTTCTATATTCTATGTGGTTTATGGAATTTATATAATTCTTCGTTGAGTAATCAGACAATAGTGGTGTATTTTGTTTTTTGCAACTTTAATTCAGCGTAAGATGAAAATAGTTAACAGAGTTTATGGGTTAAATTTTGAGACCTTCAATTTACAGACCAAGAAGAAGGCATAAAAGATATTGATTTCTTTGTGTTATTTTCCCTATTTCTTTGAATTATTCTGTTTGAAGATAGCTTGATTCTGTAATTTTTACTGCTGGTCTACTAATCTTTTGTTAAGTGGCTCAGTTTTGAACTAAAATTGTTTTGAACCAAAGGTTTCGCAGTTGGCACTGTGTCTATGCCACTTGCACTAAAATTGTTTTGAACCTCTTTATTTTTTTGTGCATTTTGTAATTTTATGTTAAAGACAGCATTCTCTTCCTAAGGTGTTAAACCTTGGTAACAGCATAAACAGTTTGTTGGAAAGTGGACATATTTCTGATTAATAAACCGATTTTCCCCAACTGTATCAGATTATCAACAGAATCCAGAAGTTAAGAAAGAAATCTGCTCTAGAGCCTACTGACTTGGTGGAGGTCTACTTTGACTCTTTGGATAAAGAGGATAAAGATAAAGCAGTTTCCGAACGGGTTTTGCAATCACAGGTAATGTTGTTTTCCATCTTGGGTGTAGACTAAATTTTTGAACCCAAATATCTGGGCTGATCATATATTAAAATGCAGGAACAATACATTCGGTATGCCATTGGTTCGCCATTGCTTCCTTCAAGTTTGATGCCATCACATGCTGTAAGTTATACTCATATTAGGAGTTAAACAGACAGACCACTCGGTTGAGAGTCTATTAAAGGCATCATATTTTCTGACATTTGTCTCTCCTCCCTAATCTTCATTTTAATATTTACACATGGAGCAATCAGCCCAAGCAAAAAACAAAAGAGAAAGAACTAGCCAGCATTTCTGGCCTTAAAACCTCTAGCTCTAGGAACCCCAGTAATATCATCCAACAAAGTTTCTGTGACCAAAGCAGGCCATACGAAATGCATATACCCTTGGCATGAAGGACACTGTTCTTAGCTAAGATTTCTGCAACCATACTATGCGCTACTGATGTATATGCTTAATCTGAATAAACTCAATTTCATGCATAAGATTCCTGCAGTTCACAATCAGAGCCCCAAAGGATGAAGATCAATACTGTCACTGTGAATGAGATTGATAAGAATAGGAGATCAGACTCAACTTCTAACTTAGTGATTTTTAAACTCAAAGCCAGTTGCAGGCCATGAAGAGACCCCAAGATTCTGCCTCTAAAACCTCACCAGCACCAACATTGATCATAAAACCAGCATCCAGAGTCATTTCTTATAACACCACCTGCTCCAATAGCACCATTACTGACTCTTGAGCCATCAACATTAAGTTTATGATTACCAACAGCAGGTTTAAGCCAAGAAATCATATCCACATGTCTACTAATATTAAAAGTAGGCTTAGAAGCAGTTTTGGAGAATTCATTAGCATAGCTAAAAACAACTTTGTTTTTTTTTTTGGGGGGGGGGGGGGGGGGGGGGGGAGGTGGGGTTTAGGGTAATGGAAGTTCACATCAAAAACACTTGCATATTGGGAACTCTTGTTTAGTTTCAATACTCGATTAGGGTTCGTTGCATATTGATAACTCTACACTTTGGATTTCAATGTTTATTTGGGGAAGACTATTATTATGGCAGTGTATATATGTAGGTTTCTTGTCTCATGCTGAGTTACAGTCATTTCTTTGGTCACATTAGATTGAAGCAAGTATTTCATTGCAGGTCCTTGTTGGGGAAGAGAGTTTCCGTGGGATTTCTGGCATTTCATTTAATATCAAACTAGCCAGGCCTGCCTTAGTTTTTAACGCGGATGCAATTGTTGCTTTATATTCAGGTTTGTATTTTTTTTCCATGTTAAATAATAATATTGATACTGATAAACAAAAAAGTGAAGTGATTATATGCAACATTGCACATTCAAAATGGCGCGATCAATGAACTTTTATCAGGTATTATTCCCTCTGATGGATTGTTCCTCAATGGTAGCAGGAAACTCAGAATTTGCAAGGTGTTTGCAAACTTACTTGTTGTCAAGAGATCATGCAAATCTGAAGTATGAGTTTCAACATGGAAACGGAAAGGTCTGTTTCACTTTGTTTTGAAAATTCCATTGAAGTTCTTGTTGTGCGAACCAGTTTTTGTTGACATAATGTCCTAATTATGCTTATTGCACGTTCTTATCCAGATAACTGTTGATTGCATTGAAAATGTTCCCGCCGTGAGTTTGGTGTCGAGGGAACATGTGTATTTGACTGTTGGGGAGTTCTTATGTAGAACAGACTCTGTTTAGGCAGTTCTCTAGGTATTTTTGTTCAATTATGTTGCCACTGATTTTTGATGGGAGAAGGAGATTACAGAAATGGGCTGGCTATTGCCATTCTTTGCTGAGTATAGATAGATATAATCTTAACATCACAAACTAACTTTCCGGAAATATTTATTTTCCCTGAAATTTTATATGCATACCCTTATCTAAATGCATCTATATTTTTCGGATTTTGTCTGACTTTTTCGGTAAACATTAATCATGTCTCTCTTAATTTTAAAATCTGTAAAATCTGTCACATCTGTCAATGATTCCAAATTCAAACCCCATTATGGATTAGTTTGATTCAGATGCGATTGTGAAAGCTGAAAAGAAAAACGCGTTCTATATCAGCTAAAACCTCCAATTTTGTGTGGGTTTTAAGGCTAGTTTGGTATTGGATGTGACTTTAAAAAAATTTGTTGCTGTATTGCGAAAATAATCATTTGTGAATTAAACTAATTTTATATTTGGTAAATATTAGTTTTAAAAGTGTCACGATAAAATTTATTAATTTCTAACTTCTGTAGTGACAGTTGTTTTTAAAAGTGACATCTAGATTGTTTTTAAAAGCTGTTGCTAGTTACTTGTAAATTAAAAAAAAATTCTTTTATTTACCAAACACTATAAAATCTAAAAATTCAAAGAAAAACAATTTTTTTTAAAAGTGAAGTTGTACCAAACGAGGCTAACTCTAGTTAAATTAGTAATTTGGAGTTGCTAAAAGAACAATTTTAGGATTAATTACAAAACACTATCCAAATTATTATGTTATTTTTGTTTTCATACCTAACTATTAAAAACTTGTATTTTCATACACAAAGTTTCATTCTGTTAGCATTTTGGTACCTTGACCATTAACACCGTTAAATCTTGAGGGTATTTTGGTTATTTAATAAATATATTATTTTTTACATTTACTTTAACAAAATAATTTTTAAGGTTATCAAATACAAATAGAAAAAAAAAACTTTAGCAAAAATATTCAAAAAAAACTCCAAAATTAAATATTCATTTTTGCAATAATAGTAATAAAATTTAGTTGTATATATATATAAAAACAAAATAAAATAAATTATATCTAAAAAATATTAAATATCGATAAAAATGTTATTAGATTTTATATAAACATGATATATTTAACTAAAAATAAATTAAACATGTTTATATAAAATTTGATAAACTCTCCTATTGATATTCAATATTTTCTCGATATAATTTATCTTAATTATATATATATATAATTTTTTTTTCTTACTTAACATGTAACTCTAAAAATATATATACATACAAGAGTGCAGGAATTTGTTTTTGCTAAAGTAAATTTGTTTTATTTGGATTTGATAACCTCAAAAAATAAATTATTTTGTTAAATATAAAAAATGATATATTTATTGAAATAACAAAAATACCCTCAAAATTTAACGGTTTAAGTAGTCAAAGTATCAAAATGCTAACGGAATGAAACTTTGGGTATGAAAATACAAGTTTTTGATAGTTAAATATGAAAATAAAAATAACATCATAGTTCGGGTGGTGTTTTGTAATTAATCCAAAAAACATTTAGTAATTTGGCTCTATTGAATAAGTGAAAGCAAAAACAGGAAGAGTGGGACTGATTAGAATAGGACTATAGGTTAGGTTATCCTTCAACATACATATGTCTGTTTTCTTTGGGTTGTGTTTGATGCTCTAGTACTACTACTACTACTACCAAAAAAAAAAAAACAAATGAAATGCACAAGTAATTATGCATCTGAAATTCATATAAACCTAAACATACAAGCAAAATCACAATGCCACAATGCAACGTTTTGAAACTCCTCCACACAATTAGAATTAATTCAAAACAAATGAAAATATTACACTTTTTTAATTGATTCATCAAGTAAAATATTTGATGCCCATTTTTAAACGTTTGGCATCCAAGGTCAATACATTCAACATAATGCAACAGTCAGGTATCTGTAATGAGAGATGTAACCAAAAGTTCACGGTTCAACTCTGAGTATCGCACTATCATCTCATTCAGAAAAAAGTTCGCATTCTGACTGTTCCTTCTCCCAATTTGAGACCTGATATACCACATATGACAGCATTATGGGCAATTGAGAACAAGACTATTTCAGAGTGGTACATATATCATACATTTACTTACTCCCTATTGCATTATAAAAATGAAAACATCAAAAAAACTTTAAAAAAGAGCTAAATATCAATGCAATGACATTTGTTAAGATAAGTGAGAAGAAATAGGTAAGTAATGGATTATTCTCTGAAAAGTAGAATCAAGGTAGCAGAACTATCACTGACAACACCATCAGAAATCAATAATCTGTTATTAATTAAATGACAATGCATTTGAACCACAACACACCATGCAATGACAATATTAGGCCTAAGCATGCATGAATTTCTACTGACATAGGTAAATAGTCTTGAGGTCTTAACTATGACTGAACAACACAAGAACAAATGGATGTTTTAGATTTATGAGACAGATAAAATTGGCAAACTAAAAGGACACCGGAGAAGGTGGGACATGGGGAATAGCAAAATGAGACTTGGATATGAACAAATTTACAGGGGCTGCCCAGGTATGAGATTAAGTATAACTTTCAATCTGATTAAGTATAATTTCAGATCCGTTCTGCATGTCAAACATAAAAACCCCAAGGACTGCAACCCAAAATGGTAACACTGTAGGTTTCAAAATTAACTACAAACACTGTATCCCATATTCCTTGCTATTTTTTCCAAAATACCTAAGATCTTTTTGTTTTTATTTGATGTATAATTGGTTTTCACCATCTATTTAATATATAAATAATTGGCTCAAGATGGTACTTATAAAGCAATAAACATCACAAGGGTATGCATAAAATTATGCTTAAAAAAATTGCTTTCTTATAAAGGTGTGTTATAAAGATATGTTATACCAGATTATTGTCAAAAATGAGAAAAGTTGGTCCCAAAATATGAAGTAGAATTAGCTCTCCATCAAATATAACAATTCACTAAATTCAGACACCATTATAGAAAAGTTATATAAACTTACACGTCTAAACTAGAAACAATCATGCCCAAAAAAAAAAAAACAAAAGAAACCTAGAAACAACCACACTGAAAATGAAATTGGTATTAAAAGGAGGAAACTAAACAAACTATAAGAACCGCAATAAAGTTTTCTGTAAAACAATGACCACATCCTATAGGACAAGCACAACCCAAACCAGACACCCTAGACTCCACGTCCCCTCTCTGACCACAAATGTTCATATTTACTTATACTATTTAGAACAACAGAAGAAGGCAGGGATAATCACACCTCTTTGTATATGATTTCAGGCTGAAACGGAAACAGCATCCTCACAAGCTTCTGCCTCGGATGCCTTTGCTGCTTCATCGGAGAAAGCGGGAGGTTTTGGAATTAGTCCAAGCACCTTGAACATAACTTGATCGGCATCAAAATCATTGTTAGGTGTGGTCAATAGTTTTTCACCAGTAAATATTGAATTTGCCCCAGCAAGAAAACACAGTGCCTGCTCAGGCATTGAGAAACGAACTCTGCCAGCTGACAATCTGACCATTGCCTTTGGCATGACTATACGTGCTGTGGCAATCATGCGTATCATCTCCCATATTTCAACTGGCTGCACAAATATGGAGCAACATAAATTCAGTTAAGCTACTAAAGTCTTGAAGATTGGTAACATGTAGTGATACACATGCACACTGATGGATGGGTCTAGAAGTTTCAATGAAGGAACATTTGAAGTAACAGAAGCTGTGTGCTAATGTAACATTAATGAACAAACCTAAAAACATTTTTCAGTATCTACAACATCAAGTAATTCCCAACTTAGGAAAGGAACTCCATAACTGAGTGAGGTAAGAAATAAGACTTGACATTGACCGTCTTCTTGATCTTTCGGTCAGCGGAGGGATGCTAGCACGGTTCAATAGAAACATTTCCCTTCGTTTCCATCAACCATCAATAAACTAGTTTATAATTATCATTCCCACTATAGGCTAAATTTTTTAAAATTTCAACTCAATAAAGTTTTAAACCCCCACTTATAAATCAACAATAAACCACAAAAATGACAATGGCTCCATATAGCATGCACAGCTACTGCTACAATCTATACTTCTTAAAAGTTTAAAGTTGAACACATGTATACACAAACCTTTTGATCCTGAAGAGGTGTCCCTTTCACACTAATCAGTGCGTTTATGGGAACACTTTCCGGGTGAGATGGAAGTGTTGCTAATGTATGCAACAAACCAACTCGATCCTCCTCTGCTTCTCCGAGCCCTATTATTCCTCCTGTTTAAAAATAAAAATATGTGCATGAGATTCTATTCTAAAGGGTGTTATTCTATCTATTAAAACTTAGAAAATATAGAATCTATATTATGGACTTCTACAACAGTCGCATATATTTACATTCCAAATTGAAATTAGATTACCTGAGCACACACTAATTCCTGCATCCCTGACATACTTAATTGTTTCCAAGCGGTCATCATAGGTCCTTGTGGTAATGACATTGGGATAATATTCCCTTGAGGTGTCTAGATTGTGATTATAAGCTGTCAGGCCAGCTTCTTTAAGTTTTAATGCTTGCTGCTGTTCTAGCATGCCTAAGGTGCAGCATACTTCCATTCCCAAATTCCTGGAAGGTGAGATATCAAGAAAGTCAACAGCTAAGTACAAGAATGTCCAGTTGGATATATCAAATATAGCTTGATCAATAATAACCAAATCATTTCTATGCAAGGCACATTGACAATTGTGACTATTACAGTTCAAGGTGTGAATGGTCATTAATGTTCACAGCCACAGACGGTCATCAGAATCCACAGCCACTTGTTTTATACTGAATACAAAGCCACTCCTATCTAATACATAGAAGCATGATGTATTATTACCTAATTTCTGTCACATATTCAAGGATCTGGTTAAAGTTTGTCTTTCTTCCTACTGTCTCCCTCCAGGCAGCACCCATGCAAAAGCGTGTGCTACCAGCCTCCTTTGCCTGTCAAAGAATGAATCACAAACATAGTCAGGACATTATTGACTCTAAAGTGTCAATTTACTTCTTCAATTGCAGAAAGCCAGAAAGGGCTGTAAAAAATCATCTAGTGTTAACCTAGTGCAATAGTCCTGAAACTAAGGTAATCACCCAAAATCTAATAATGTTAATCCCATCACCTAAAATTGCATCAACAGTCCTGAAACTTGGGCTATAGTGCTAAAATTTTGTATTCAATTAGATTCAAACAAAGTGCAACCTTACACAAGTACATAACAAGTTGCAAAAGTCACATGACAAAGAAGTTAAACCTTTTTAGCTGCCTCCATTACATCGTCCTTGGTCATAAGCTTTTGGGCCTTAAGTCCGGTATCATATCTTGAAGACTGAGGGCAATAGGAGCAATCCTCACTACAGCCACCAGTCTTGATAGAGAGGAGAGTGCACTGCTGCACTTCTCTAAAATTATGCACATGTCTGTGAACCTGAGCCTGAACAAAATGCAAGAATGAGCTCGAACACATACATACAGGTAGCAGAAGCATAAATATAAATATAGAGACTTACTCCATGGAAGAGGAGATCGAGAACAGGAGAGTCGTAGACGGCTCTTATCTCGTCGCGAGTCCAGTCGTTTCGAGGGCCTTGGAGGATTGTTCTCTCGGCTTCAACTGCAGCTGCTGATGAAGATTGAGAGGAGTAAAACGATGAATGCAATACAGCCGCCGACGAGGATGAAGAGGAGAAGGGGCGGAGGCCGTGGCGGAGGAGAATGGACCTAATGGAGAACATGGTCTCTCTGGAAAACGAGAGAGAGAGAGAGAGAGAGAGAGAGAGAGAGAGTGGGTGGAGCTGGGCGGAGAGAATAAAGAAGGAAAGCTCAACTGAATTAATACAGAAAGAAAGAAAGAAAAGGAAGAAAGAAAGGAGTGCGTTAAGTAGCAGAGGGAGTAGGTACACTACTACACAGAACGCACATTTATTCACGAGTTAGTTGGGCGCATTTTTGGTTCTCTTGTTTGTTTCTTAGCGAACCAGCGGTCACATGAGATTTTAGGTATCTGATAGATATGTGTCTATTTTCAAATATGAGTCTATTTTCAAATATTTGGTTGTAATTTAAAGATATAACACGAAATTTGAAATGTTTGTTTATAATTATTGTTGACACTTTTTCATCTCTATTAGTGTTTCTCACTCATAAATGACCATATCTGATCACCCAAGTTATTTCCTTCTTAGCGTCACTATACCATTTTGGTGCTATTTAGGCTGATGATATGGAATACTTGGTTGATGGAAGAATGTGTTTACTGTTATGGATCTTTGGTGCCATTTAGGTTGATGTTTACTGTTTAGACCCAGAAAGGCAGGAACTAAATAAAGCCAATAGAATACAATTCTATAAAGAATACTAAACTGACAATTTCCAGAGCACATATTTAACACCGAAACTATGACGTGTGACCAAAATCATTAGGTTTCATATCCTTCAGACATACAGATATGACACTGATGAATACACAGTTAATACTCAGGTTTGACCTTCACATCTCCATTAGGCTTGGGCCAGCTTTGTGCTTGGGCCAGCCGTTTTGTTTCCTGTATCAAAAAAGAGTTGCATAAAGAACCAACACTTGCTTAACACTTCCAGGAAGGTAATAAATAGTCTTATCAAAACGGGCAAAAGCCAACCTCTGATGGCTGCAGAGTTACAGATAGGTGAGGGATTCATTTGCAGAAGTGTACACAATCAGAAAAGGGGTATTTAATAGGGAAAATGAACAAAAGAGAATGGGAGAAGGCATGACGAGGTCCAATGCAACTTACAGCAGCAGAAGCAGCACGTATTTCTCTATATGATTCAACTTCGTCAGGAAATGCCTGCTCAAGTTCGTCCAGAAGATGTTTGCGCAAACTCTGAAGATGCATCAGAGAAAGTTGAATCAACTAACATCAAGCATGATGTGAAAAAATAGATACATAAAAAAGAAACAGGGATTAAAAATATTAAAGAAAGGTAAAGCTCACCTTGAAGGTATCAGTTTTGCCTTTAGTGATCTGATTTTTGGCAATACAGCTGTTTATGACATCCCTCGTAAATTCATCAGGATTCTTTCCATCATCAATCAAACTATGCAAATCAAGATATTCTAGTCAGAACTGGCCACGAAAGAGAATTATCAATTTACTAAAATGCAAACTACAGAAGAACACTCACTTAAAGACCTCCATAGGAATCTGGATGTTGCACTTGTCAGACAACTTAGCCATATTGTCAAGCTCAGTAATAAGAGCATTCCTGAGAGGTCAAACCTAATGTGAGAAAGTCTCCGATAGACAATTAAAACAAATACTCAACTACTCAATTGAACAGCTCAGGTTGAGGAGAATTACAGGCGCTGGAGGAGGGGGAGCTGAGAGCCAGTATTGAATGATGACACAGTGAGGTAGAGCTGGTGAATGAGCCCTAAAGTCTTCTGAATAGAGTTAATGACCTTGTTCAGGTCTTGCTTAGGATCATCCACCCCTGCTGTTCCTGCTGTATCATTGGTTTGAGGGACCATTATTCCGTTGCCACCACTCCCACCAATCCCAGCATTTGCATTCATCGATGCATCCATGTCAGACCCACTGTTAAGCAATGCAAAACGTACATGTCAAGAAGCAGAATTTAAGCCATTTAACCGTAAGACATCAAATCTTTTTTCCTGATTGAACTTTAGAACTTCCTAAAAGATTAGCCGAATACTAAACACCCAGTTGAAGCATATATACTTTAGTATCCAACTCTATACAGATATAATTTCAGTTTATAGGGTAAACTAGCTGAAAGCCCGCGCTTTGCTGCAGTAATAGTCGTTTTGTGCGTTTGGAGATATGCAAGCGATATGAGAGTCAACATATGAGAGTGAACCTAGGAATCAAATGGACATTAATGAAACACCCCATTAATGTCACAGGTATAAAAGGAAAAGACATAAAAATTGAACATAAAGCTAAAAAGGTAGCTATATGGTTAAATGAAGTCAAGTTTATAATACCAAAAATCAATCGTATACATGTGACATATTAATGTATAAAAATGCTTATGAACAGAACTCATTAACCTTTGGGAGCTCAGATTAAGCTAATCTGGTTAGGTCACTGGCAGCCACAAATAGTTAGGAACAATAATTGTCAACATGTGACATATTCACTCTGAAGGAAAGACAAAATGATAATTTTGATCAGATGTACTACATTATATATATGGTACATTAATTTTTATACATCATATCTACTTATAGTGTTGGTGGTTGTCAAAAGCAGTTGCTCAAGGACTATCATTTACAGCTAGCTGTGGGGTATAGTGATGTGGAGCTTGCTCAATAACACCTTAACAAAAGTTTACCTATGATCTCTACTCGTACATACAAAGGAGCTGCAATATACCTGAAAATGAAGCAACTGAATCCAAGAGCTCACTGTTCCCCAAATTAGCTGCTAAAAAGAAACAGTTTACCTAATATGTTTTCAGACATATGTCCAGACAAATAATGCAACTCTTTTATCACCTCTTCAGCCTATAGCTGGAAAGATGAAACTGTTCAAATGAAGGGAAAAAAAAAATCAATTCAGAATGAACAAAAACACACAAATTAACTTGGAGCTAATCCCTAATATTGAAAACTAAGGTGATAAACAGCTGAGATAAATAACAAAAAAAAATTAGTTAACTTGATGAGCATTTAATCCCAAGTAAATTACTCTATTCTACTCTCTTTTTAATGATTCAATGTAACATATAACCTTCTCTTTGTTTAGGGTTTATGAAAATAGAGCACTTAAGAAATTTCAATGGAGTTGTTTCAGTATTCATGAACACTTGGCACATGTATCACCTATTCAGATGCCTTGACAATGCAAAGAAATAATTAAAATTAATGTTATCTTATGCCACTGACCGTGACAATGATTTAATGATATATGTGGGGTATCTACTTTAGCATTTTCACCAAAGCCAGCTAAATCTTCTTCTAAGTTTACATAACGAAGCAAATAATTAAATGAATTCTGTTAAACTCTTTATAATATTGGTCCACATATTCTCAATCAATCTGTCATCCATCAACCCTAACTAAGCCCATTTAAATCTTCCTTAGTCGATTTGGATTACATGACCATATAGTAGTTAAATTCCTACAAAGAGAACTGATTTGTAAACTAAATACTAAAACAACAAACCCTTCAACAGTTCAAGAAAAAAAAAAGAATGGCAAAAAGAAAACTGTATTACAGGAAAATATATATTACCAACAATTGATTAGAAGCTCAATTATACAGAGACATATTACATGCTCCGTACTGCTTCATTACCAATATTAATCCAAAGCTGAAACTTGCACTACTTTTTTTCGTTTTTCCCAATTCCGAGTTGATCTTTGATTCTGCAGCAAAACAGAAATCATAATTAAACAAAATTGCAATTGTCAGGTAATTATTTTTGTACTTTTGACGTAGATGAGATGCAAAATAGAAAAGCCAAACACCAACAACAGAATACTGAAACACTTTATTTCCAACCAAATTAATCTTTTCAAACTTACATTTGCCAAGTTTTTAATCCCTAACAGTGGATATCTTATTTTGTGTGTTGGATGAGAGAGAGGCCTAAAAAATGGACCTTAGTTTATAAACTGGAAGTGAGTCTAATGGTATCTCAGTTAAAACCAATTTAAGAATCAATTGTAAAGTTCGAGTTGTACTCGTTAGTTAATCAAATCACAATATTTAAATTCAAACCGTTCTACAATATAAACATTTAGACTGAAGAAAAAGAAAAGGAAAAGGAGTAATCAATATTAGAAATCATATAGACTGAAATAAAAAATATAAGACTGAAAGAAAGCATAGCGAAAATAACTATACCTTCTTGTTGTTCCTTCCTCAGTAATCCAGCAACCAGGAAATGGCCTCCTTCTTCTTCCTCAACCACTGCATGACCAAAATGTGAAATCATTTTTCATGTAACAAATAAAACGGAATGAAAAGAGGAAGCTGGGAAAATTGAAGAGTGATGATACACAAACCAAAACAAAAAATTCAGCTCAACAGAAACATAAAACAACAATGAAATTTTATTAGAGGTGTTGTTATAGCTTATAACCAACTGGGATTTAGCCTCTGATGGAAGAACAAGACCAAGAAAACCCAGAAAGTACCTCAGAAGAACTCGATTCGTTCGATCAGAGTTTAAACTCCGAATTCTCAAATCAAATTGCTTTGGATTCAAACCCAATACATTTCGGAAAAGTACAAGATTGCCAGTACCAAAATCAAAACCTAATTGAAATTCAACTAGCGAGGAGGAAAACCACTACAGTTTTGTTTGTAAGGAAAAGTATGAAGAGAGTCAAAATTAGGTTACCTGGTGTGAATTGCTGTGCTTGTTGTTTGCGGTCTCGGTGGTCAAGTTGCTCTGCACCGAATCAAGCAACGACTCCTGCGGTTAATATACCCTTATTTTCCCTGCTGCCACGTGTTCATTTTCAAATGAAAATCACACACCCATCGAATTCATTGGACAGATGGCGACTAGGAGCTCAAAATATACGACACTCAAATGGTTGGATATGTAGTTAAACATTGTTACACTGAGACTTTTTTGAATCAAATGTCATTGTTGGGCAAAAATTGTAAACAACAAATATACCCAATATAACTTCACCATATCTTATCGATTAAGATAATGTTTTGATTTTTTTGTTTGGTTCGACCCATTCAGAATAAAATAAATTAAATTCCTTAATTACAACCCCTGTTTTTCAGGAGAAAACCCTTTGATTCGATTACAAAGTACCAACGAGAACTGTGTATGTTCGAGGGTGTTTGGCCTGGAGAGAAATGTGAATTTGGACTGGAAAAATTTGACTGGTGGTGTCAGGGATTCTGTTTGGAATTTTGGTTGCATCTAGTGGGTTGCTAGACTGCCTACGTACCCCTTTGTGGGATCAAACCGACCGTAGTTCATAAGAGGTTTGTAGGCTTTATGGCTTAATGCCGGCTTTTGGTTTAACGGACGTATTTGGAGTCCGTTAACTATGTTTCTTGTGGACACTCAATTTGGTAGAGTGTCTTTAGGCACCCGGAACAGGTGATGCAGCAGCGTGACAGAAAGCTTGAATGACTTTGGCCACGATCCTTGTTAGTGGCATGGGTGACCTCTGCGTGTAGACGAACTGCTCCTTCATGCAGACTCCGCGCGTGTGCCAGAGAGCGGGCTCCTCGTGTATGTCTGTGAGCGGACTCCGCGTGTATGTATGTGAGCGGACTTCGCATGTATATCTGTAGGCGGACTCCGCGTGTTTACTTGTGAGCGGACTGCTTGTGCATGTCTGTGAGAGGGCCCCGCGTGTTCACTTGTGAGCGGACTCCGCGTATATGTCTGTGAGCGGACTCCGTGACTTGCTACATATTCTATGTTAGTACATAGTACAACATCAGTCATACTCGCCTAAGAAGACGCGTGCCGCCACATAAAACGGGCTTGGGCCTTAGCTGAGCCCAAGAAACCTACACTATCTCTTGAGGGCATAATGGTAATACACCCTCTAAGCAAGGGCAATGTGGTATTTTTAGGGTGCATCTACCATACCCCCTATAAATACCACTCTTCCCCCTCATTCTTTCTCTCTCTATCTTCACTCCCTTATCACCTGCATCTGCTCACTGACTTAGGCATCGGAGGGTCGAAGGCCGGAGCACCCGGTCTT
Organism: Fragaria x ananassa; assembly: GCA_034370585.1. Classification (NCBI taxonomy): domain Eukaryota; kingdom Viridiplantae; phylum Streptophyta; class Magnoliopsida; order Rosales; family Rosaceae; genus Fragaria; species Fragaria x ananassa. Next base: position 9,336,979 of record CP139760.1, read on the forward strand.
CCCTCTGACGCTATTCTCTCCTTGATTGACAGGTTATGGGAGCTTGAAGACAACCCCTGCATCTGGGTGATCCCCCCCCCTCAGAGATCACGCCAGAACAATTGGCGCTAGAAGGAAGGGGTCCTCAAGTGGAGACCCTCACGTCGCTCACCATGGCCATCATCTGCCCAGAAATCCCGAGGAGAGAGAAAGTAGATCTGACTATCTCTCTCTCCTTCGCTTGGACGTGCCACAGCAAGGTAGCTCACCTTCACAGCCATCATGCACACTGTCTTCCAATGAATCCAGTGTGGCCACCCCAACCTCCGGCCAAGGCCCACGCGTCGGAGAGCAGCGCCCAGAAAGAACTGATCTGGACACCCAGCTTACCTCAGCCGAAGCGGGAAAGCACTCTTGGTCTCGCGACCCCAATCTCGGCACCTTCCCCCCGGGACATGCCTTCGCTTTTGGCACCCCTTCCCGGCTCGGGACCTCGGGACGAAGCAGGTAGAAACAATTGCCTTTGCTTTTGGCGCCCACTTGATATTTCTCTCCCGGGGACGCCCACCCAGGTCTCGCCATCCATTCGCGGACTCCGCAGGTCCCGCCATCTATTTGTGGACTCCGCAGGTCCCACCATCCCTTCGCGGACTCACATTGTCGCGGACCCCCTAGCGGACTCCGTTGGTCAAGCCAGTCCGCGCGGACTCTGCTAACCTCGCCAGTCCTCGCGGACTCTGCTGTCCTCGCCAGCTCTCGCGGACTCCCCTGGTCTCGCCTCGCCAGCTCCTCGCGGCATTCCCTGGTCTCGCCAGAGTTTTTAAACCTCGCGTGGGGACATCCCTAGTAGTTCCCCTGGCGGACACCCCCACACAGCTCTCCATTCCGACCTCCCGGGACTCCTCTATCCCGACAGAAGGATGCAAAAAAAAAAAAAAACTCTGCAACCCAACAGCCTGCCCCGGCACCTCCCCTTCTTGAGACTGAGTTAAACACATCCGCCTTCTCGACACGGCGTCTGGTCCCGACACAAGATATAGTCCCGACCAAGGATCTCGTGACAAGAAACAAGTGGCTCCACCCAGAGCTCCGGGAGCCCTTCCCACATGGCCCCCCGAGTTCCTGAGGCCACCTCCCTTGCTTACCATGCTCTCGGAACGTGCCAGCACAAGTGACCCGCTTCACACCCCTCTCCCGGGGGGCCCCCTCCCGGATCTCAGTGCCTCTCCCAAGACTGAGTTACACACATCCGCCTTCCTCTTCTCCTCCCTCCCGGGACCATCCATTTCTCACCGTGGACACCGCTTGCCACGCCAGACTCCGCGGACTCCTCTTGTCTCGCCATTCCTCGCGGACTCCACTGGTCTTGCCAGAGTCCCCGCGCACCGCGTAGCGGCTCTACACGGCACCAGATAAGTGTCACTTCACACTATTCAATTGAGTTATTATCATACAAATAGCATGCCACATGCATCATAATATGTTCTCATGACATAGAGTTAGCAAACATGCATTCTCTATCACATGTTACATATACACTTGCTTCACATGATTACAAGCCAAACATTGCTGTACATCTATCTATATCATTCTCAAGCTACACACACAGCATGTGTAAACAGCCAGCATTCAAACATGCATTCTCTAGCTACACACGCCAACTAGCGCGACCTGTCCCGCCACCCCTTCCCGGCTCGGGACCTCGGGACGAGACAGGTAGACCTCTTAACCCTAACCAACCCGACAACAAACCTCTCACCCTAGAATTCCTACCAACATCACAAACATGTGAACAATCCCACCACCACATACAAATCCAAAGACAAAGAATGCCACCAATTCATACTGTGAAACAGTGGTTCCGCGTAGTGGCAATGAAGCTGGTTGCAAACAGCCAAGCGCTCGCGCCCACTCGATCGAGGGTGAAGTGGGACGCTTCCCAATCTGAGGTTTGTAGAACCACCGAAACCCTAAAACACAAATTACAGCCCGCCCAATTTTCAGTTTCGAAAGCACGAGCTCCCCCCTCCAGCTATCCCCAACCCTATACATAGACATTGGCCCGCCACGCTGTGACAGTCTCGCCAACCAAGCGCGGACTGACTCGCCACGCAGCGGCCGCAACGCCAAATAGCGAGAGTTTCACCAACCAAGTGCGAACTTACTCGCCAAGCAGCGGCCCGCCACGCTGCGACAGTCTCGCCAACCAAGCGCGAACTGACTCGCCACACAGCGGCCCGCAACGCTCAATAGCGAGTCTCCCCAACCAAGCGCAGACTGACTCGCTAGGGCAGCGGCCCGCAACGCTCAATAGCGAGTCTCCCTAACCAAGCGCGGACTGACTCGCCACGCAGCGGCCGCAACGCTTAATAGCGACAGTTTCGCCAACCAAGCGCGAACTTACTCGCCAAGCAGCAGCCCGCCACGCTGCGACAGTCTCGCCAACCAAGCGCGAACTGACTCGCCACACAACGGCCCGCAACGCTTAATAGCGAGTCTCCCCAACCAAGCGCGGACTGACTCGCTAGGGCAGCGGCCCGCAACGCTCAATAGCGACAGTCTCGCCAACCAAGCGCGGACTGACTAGCCAGGGCAGCGGCTCGCAAGGTCTTTAGCGCGTTTCCCCTCGCCAACTAGCGCGAACTCTCTCGCCCCGCAGCGACACGCAACGCCTTTAGCGCGTTTCCTCTCGCCACTTGGCGCGAACTCTCTCGCCCCGTAGCGGCACGCAACGTCTTTAGCGCATTTCCTCTCGCCACTTGGCGTAAACTCTTTCGCCCCGTAGCGGGCCGCAACGCCACTAGCGCGATTCGCCAATTAGCGCGAACAGTGTCGCCCCGTAGCGGCCGGCCACGCCATTAGCGCGGTTCATCTCGTCAACTTAACTCGACTCTTCACCCCCGTCACCTCGCGACCCTCACGTGGGGACTGGGGGACTCGACACCATGCCTCCAATGTCCGGGTAATTGTGCCACGCCACATCACATGCTCTCGATACACTTTGGCCCCACCCGCCTCCCATCGGCATCTTGGCTACGCCCCCTAGCGAGCTTTTTGACAACTCTACACAAGCCCTATCGTCAACATCATTATGCCCTAGCGGCACCCATCGTTATGCCTCAGCGGCACTCCTCGCCACTCCTCGATGGCACACTTGCCTCGATGGCGAAATGGGGAACTACGTCTGGTTTGATCCCATAAACGGGTACGTAGGCACTCTAGCACTCACCTAGAGGCAACCGCAAAATATGCCACCACAATCTCCCCCTCGAACATATGCTGGAATAACTCAGCTAGCTCGAGCATATAGCTGGTACATATCAAAGGCTAATAAAACGCCAAGGCATACCAACATGCCGGTACCCGTGGCCCTCGAGAGATGCTCGCCAGCGGTACCTCAACTTCGACCCCCGATCGCCCTGCCATCTCCAAACAATACATGGGAGCAACAACCCGATGTCTCAATCATATATAGCGATACACGGCATACCCCACTCGGAGGGAGCCGGTCCATCCCCTCCCTTGCATGGGGACTTGGGGGACTGGATATGTCGCCACTAATAAGAGACTCGTACTCCCGATATTGTATCAGATAAAGTCCCCACCCAAGAGAGTCTCTTGACCGCGGACTTGGGGACTTGTTAGTACATAGTACAACATCAGTCATACTCGCCTAAGAAGACGCGTGCTGCCACATAAAACGGGCTTGGGCCTTAGCTGAGCCCAAGAAACCTACACTATCTCTTAAGGGCATAATGGTAATACACCCTCTAAGCAAGGGCAATGTGGTATTTTTAGGGTGCATCTACCATACCCCTTATAAATACCACTCTTCCCCCTCATTCTTTCTCTCTCGATCTTCACTCCCTTATCACCTGCATCTGCTCACTGACTTAGGCATCGGAGGGTCGAAGGCCGGAGCACCCGGTCTTCCCTCTGACGCTATTCTCTCCTTGATTGACAGGTTATGGGAGCTTGAAGACAACCCCTGCATCTGGGTGATCCCCCCCCCCAAAGATCACGCCAGAACATTCTACATGAATGGATCTCGTCTATCCTGTGTCATTATCTCGCCTCGCGTGGGCTTAGAGCTTCTGAATATTAGCTCGTCACCCCTTTCCGCTTCTGCCTTTGCTTAAATATTGGCTCGCCACCCCTTAGGGTTCCTGCCTTGGCCTGAATGTTGGTTCGCCACCCCTTAAGGTTCCTGCCTTGGCTTGAATGTTGGCTCGCTACCCCTTAGGGTTCCTGCTTTAGCGCGAATGTTGGTTCGCCACCCCTTTGGGTTTCTGCCTTGGCTTGAATGTTAGCTCGCCACCCCTTAGGGTTCCTACCTTGGCTTGAATGTTGGCTCGCCACCCCTTAGGGTTCCTGCCTTGGCTTGAATGTTGGCTCTCCACCCCTTAGGGTTCCTGCCTTGGCTTGAATGTTGGCTCGCCACCCCTTAGGGTTCCCGCCTTGGCGCGAATGTTGGCTCGCCACCCCTTAGGGCTCCTGCTTTAGCGCGAATGTTGGTTCGCCACCCCTTAGGGTTCCTGCCTTGGCTTGAATGTTAGCTCGCCACCCCTTAGGGTAAAAGTCGCGTCGCCACCCCTTAGGGTAAAGTCACGTCGCCACCCCTTAGGGTTAAGTAACTGTTTTTACTTTGGCGTGGCTGTAAGTTTGCCTTTGCTTTAGGGCTTTAAACCGTCTCGCGAGGACACGCGAACTCTGCTTCGCAGGACTCTGTCATCTTTTCCTTGATTGAGTCGTCTTTTCCTTGATGAAGTTGATGAGATTGCGCGAACCACATAACTCCAGACGCCTATCACTGTTTGGTTGGGAGTCGGACTTGAGGAAACTGCTCTTCTATAAATTGAGGTGTCGCCTCCTTCTTTTTGATCTGGTCAAGGATTCGTTGAGTCATCAAAGGTGAGTTCCTGCTCTTCGAACCCGCGTTGCTTATTTGTTTCCTTCCCCTTGCATGGCTTGTTATGCGAGCTGCATGGCCATATGTTTGTTGTAACAAGGGAGGAAGGGGGGGCGAAGTCGTCTCGCCTTAGGCTTGGTGACTGCCTCGCGGGGTCATCACGCGAGGGGAGAGGACGTTGCTTTCGGGCTTCCGGCGGAGTGATACAGAAAGATAAAGGTAGCTGCAAAAAAAGAAAAGAAAGTTAGAGTGGGAGCTCCACCTTTGGTCTGGCTCGCCGCTTGTCTTCTGCCTTGCTTTCTTCCTCTGCGCTTCGCCTTCTTTCTCTCTGTTTCTCTCTCTGGTTTCGCCTTCTTTGTCCCTTGTGCCGTGTGTTCGCCTCTGTCTCCTTTTCTCCCTCGTCTGTGTGTGTCTTCTCTTCTTCTCTGTGTCCCTTTATATAGAGTGCACGGTTTGGAAGATGAGTTTGTATTGGACTTTTGTTGTCCAGCTGTTTGCAAGAGTTATAGTTGAACTCTGAAGCATTGTGCATGTAGCACAAGAAAAGAATTTATGTATATATATTTTTTTAAATGCTTTTCTTTTCTTTTTATTTATGCATATTTTTTTTTGCCGATCAACAGTACCCCCTCAAGTTTTGTGTGTGGAACTTGCTTTCCGTGCGCAAAACTTGACCTGAAATTGCTTTCTAACATTCTTTTGATGTCGTGATCTCAGGTAATAGATGCATATGGTCGTATCGCTTACAAAGCAGCTTTGGACAAATATGGTAGGGTGGCCGAAAAGAGCATAGACTACATGCGCTTAAGGCCTTTGAATTCCATCTGTATTGATGACGCTCCTAGAGACACCGTTACCTTGGTAACATAAGTTGAGATGAACTCAGGCTCCCTTACATTTCGTCAGGATCTGGAGGATCAAGTGATAAGAACAACCCGTAATTTCTCCCCTGTATTTAAAGGGCATTCTTTGGAGAAGGTGAACAATCGACATGATGGAGTCCCTTTCGTTTCTAAGGAGAACTTCTATCCGGTACTTTACAAGCTGCTAAGTACCAAAGAGGATTGGTCATCAAGCCTTTGTTTCTGAGGTTGTGCTATATTTGAGATGGGCATCATGGAGTGGACGGAATTCATTCTAGCCAATTTTGACGATGTCTTGAATCAAGCTGGGATATATGGTGCCGTTGGCGTCTCTCAGTATCCTTATCATTTTTGTTCCAACGTATGGAAAGCATTCTTGGAATTATGGAGTCCTTTGAAGAACACTTTACATCATGGGAATGGAGAAATGAGTATATCATTATGGGATCTGAAGATGCTTGGAGTCTTGCCGATTTCAGGGATTCCCTATGAAGAATTTATTCCTGAAAATAAAAGGCTGCAGCGAGATGGTCTATACTCTGCCATGCTTCCTAAGCTTTTATGCGTTCATTCCCGACTATGTGTCTTGAGTAAACAAAAATTTGTCCGTTGGGGAGATTGGGTTAGACATTTTTATAGAGGGCAACTGCTATATTCAGGTTAAGGAGAAGACACGCAGTGCATAAGCCATTTGCAACGTGAAAAATTCGTGGGTTTTCGGCCTACTTTGATAATTTCAAAGGAAGGGGAGCTGGCTGCGTTCTTAGCTTATTGGCTCAGCATGTTTGTTTTTCCTTCGTATAATTATATAATTAGACCTTTCACATGGCATGTTTAATGGCTCGGGGAATTAGAGTGTCTCTTGCACCAACAGTGTTGGGCCATATTTATCATAGTCTTGGGAAAGTCGTGCTCGATCCGCGAGGGCCTGGAGAGTCGCGAAGTTGCTTCCCTGTTCATTATGTGATTGGTTGGTTGGGAGAGCACTTCGACTGTTTATATAGACGTCACGCTGACAGCGAGTTTCCTGAGAACTATCCCCAGTTGAAGAGATATGCAGGAATTAAAGCTCAATATTTCAGTATCACAAGAGCTCGACTTGTTTTTAGGATCAAAGACTCTGTAGAGTATCGTCCTAGTCCCTTTATTGAATCAAAGGGTTACCTTTTGATTGACGATGGGAACTTGTCTGAAGAACACTTTGACTGGCTAGTTTGTATACGTTCTTCATTACTTCCTGTACGAATTGGTGAGGAGCTCTGGTTAGAGCCATACTATCCCAATAGATTCGCTCGTCAATTCGGTTTTGATCAAGGGATTCCGGCCAACAAACTTCAATTTAAAATTGAGCAGAGGAGCAAATGTGGCGTTGAAGATTTAGCAAAAGCGCAATTTAAACTCCTTAAAACTGATACCGGTTCCCGTTTTTATATTCCCCGTTCTTCTTATGAGGGGATGTGTACCTGGACTTATTGCAGGTGGTGGATGTCGGCATGCGCCCCTATCTTGGTCGGTCCGTGTCTTTTGTTTACTTGACCTTGAAGAAGCGTGCTCTTGCCAAGCAGAATAGTATTTTCCCGCCAGAATCCCTTAAAGGTGTATCCGCCGGTGGACCAGGAAAAATATTTTTTCCTGACTTTGGGGAAAGAGATCCAGCTGTTTATTCTGGGAGTGCTTCTTCTTTCATGAGCAAGAAAACTCATAGGAAAAAACTTGATCAGGAAGATCGGGGCAACAAGCGAGCTCGGTACAATGATCTCGCGGATGACCTTGAGTCACCGCGAGCTAATCATGCCTCGAGTAATGGTGATAAAACTGCAATTTCGAAGTTGAAATCAGTGGTAGAACCTGACCGGACTTCAGAGCCGCGGGGTCAACATGATCTGATTTCAAGGTCGCGCAGTCCTGAACCTAGTTTAAAAGACTTGCAAAAGTTGAGGCCCACATCGAAGCAAGCAGAGACCGAGCGTAAGGATGCGAGATGCAAGTCACGTGTTCAGGAGAATCTGTGCGAGTCCACTTCGCGGGAGAATTTGCGCGAGTCCATTTCGCAGGAAAATTTGCGCAAATCTACCTTGCAGGAGAATCCGCGCGAGTCCACCTCCCAGGAGAGTGCGCGCCAATCCATTTTGCAGGCAAATCTGGACCAGTCTACTTTGCAGGGACATGTACCAGAGCCATTTATGAAGGATTTGGTATTGAAGTCACCATCCCATGAACCTAAAAGCTCAGAGCCAATATGTGAGAAGACTAAGCATGATGTGGGGCCGTCATTGATTGGAACGAAGCCAGGATTACTCTTGCTGACATGTAAAGAACCAACTCAGTTGAGGGAGTCAGGACTGGAAGCAAGGAGTTTTATCACATCACCAAGAGATCATTCTGACTCTAAAAGTGGTAGCACAGAGCCAGTGAATCCTGATGTGTGCGAGCCTGGGGATGAAGATATTTGTCAGCCAAATGAAACTTCATCTATCTTACGTATGATCTTCAACTCGGGCCGGAATGAGCGTTGGGGCAATTTTATTATCTCAGAGGTGGAAGACATTTTACGTAAGATAAGCTTGTCTCAACCACTAGAACTCATTACTGATTGTCGCGGCGAGGTCCAGAAGTCACTTAAGATGTTGGGACCAGTGATTAGGTCCTATGGATCTGACCAAGATAGATTTGAAAGGTTTGTTGAAAATGTAAGAAAAACCTTTGAATTGGCGGATTTGATCTCCAAAAGCTCGCGTGTTGTTGAGGAGTGTTCCAAAATAGATGTTGAACACCTCTGTGATTTGATACGTAGCCATGAAGAATGTCATCGTACCAAGGCCATGTTAGACTCAGAATTGTCGGGTCTTAACCAAGAATTTGAGGTTTTGAGGGCCAGCGAAGAGGATGTCATAAAGGCGGAGCATCAAGCACAGCAATTGCGACGAAATTATGAGCTCGCAAGGGAACATCTCGAAGAGAGAATTACCTTCTTGAAAGACTCTGTTGCTCAACAAAACAGGCTGGATGAAAAACTTCGCCAGTCAAGGGTGGAAGCCAAGGAAGACCAGCTTGTAGAATTCGAGCTCCTCAAAAGTTCGCATGAAGCTCAAGAAGAGGAGTTCAAACGGCTAGTCAATTCTTTAAGGACCTTTGGTGAGGCGTAAGCATGAGGCCGTGTGCGGACTACGTGTCTTGCCTCGCTGTCTTCCCTTTGCGTGGCTTGCGAAGTCATTTTGCCTTCATGTGTTTTTTTTTCCCTGTCTTGCTTTGTTATTTCTTTGTTACTTCGCTTGGAAGATTTGGTACGATGTAAAAAAATTTGTGTTGAACATCAACTTTTATTATCATGTGTACTCGTCTACAAGGAATATGTCTTGGCGGGGCGGGATATTTGAGCCCGCGTGTCTTGCTGCCAATATTCTCTTTTTGTCTTGCGGACTTGTACTCGGTGTATGCTCAACTTATGATACCATTATTCAATGATAACGGATTTGTCAAACTATCCTCATTTACCTGTTTACAATCACAAGAGAGAAAATGATTAGTTTGAAAATATGGCTGGATCTAGTTTGTCACCAGACTGCCTACGTATCCTGTGAAGGAATCAAGCCAAACGTAGTTCACCCACTTGATTTTGGGCAAAGGTGTCACTACCAGAAAATAGATCTTGGGCGACGAAATGAAAAAAACCGGGCGACAATTTTTTTTTTCGTCGCCTAAGAGAAAACTTGGCCGACGAAAAAAAAAATCGTCGCCCAAGGAAAAAAAATCGTCGCCTAAAGTTCAACTTTAGGCGACGAAAATAAAATCGTCGCCTAAGGCTAAATTTCGTCGCCTAATATAGAAACTAGGGCGACGAAACAATATTTCGTCGCCTAAGATATTTATATCGTCGCCTAAGTGTTTTAATCCTTAGGCGACGAAACTCAAATATATCGTCGCCTAAGTATTTTATTTTTTTATTTTTACTTGGCCGACGAAATAAAATAATTTCGTCGGCCAAGAGTAATCCGAATAATTAAAATAAAATAAAACACATTTAAATTTCATTGTACATGATTTTTTATTTTTACTCTTGGGCGACGAATTTAACAAATATCGTCGCCCAAGTATTATCTTGGCCGACGAATTACCCTATTTTCGTCGGCCAAGAGTAATACGAATAATTAAAATAAAATAAAACACGTTTAAATTTCATTGTACAGGATTTTTTATTTTTACTCTTGGGCGACGAATTTAACAAATATCGTCGCCCAAGTATTATCTTGGCCGACGAATTACCCTAATTTCGTCGGCCAAGATAATCCGAATAATTAAAATAAATAAAGCACATTTAAATTGTAAGGTAATGTTTTTTATTTTTATAGTCCCGTCAGCGTCTCGTCGAGTGGAAACTATTCTCAGTTGAAGGTCCGGCCAGATTACGTGATTTGGAGGGTAGAATAGCCGTTTCCGTCCGTTTAGGGGTTTGACCGCGCCGATTGACCGGACGGATCGAGCCCTTATCGTTGTCCGATGGAGCTAAATTTTTTCCCACCTACGTAATTCGTTATGCTGGTCATATCTGACGGTAGGTTTTCAGTTCGTCTTCTCCGATCACCAAACTCACGATATATGTACTAATGTTGTATAACTTTTTTATATAAGTGTTGAGTTTAAGTGTCGTTTTGAAGACAACGTATATGTAGAGGCCTCAAACGTAAAAAAGTCGTGAAATAAGATATGACCGGAACGGTGAAATACGTCAACCCGTGAAAAATAAAGATATTCCGGTAAAATTTCGGTGCCGGTTGTTCCGGTCAACGAAATTCTCTTATTTCTACCTAGTGGTAGCCCTATCCCGGGTATTTATTTTTTACCAAATTTTTATAGACCCGTAAGCATCTTGTTGATTGGAAACTATTCTCAGTTGAAGGTCCGGCCAGATTACGTGATTTGGAGGGTCGAATAGCCGTTTCCGTCCGTTTAGGGGTTTGACCGCGCTGATTGACCGGACGGATCGAGCCATTATCGTTGTCCGATGGAGCTGAATTTTTTCCCACCCACGTAATTAGTTATGCTGGTCATATCTGACGGTAGGTTTTCAGTTCGTCTTCTTCGATCACCAAACTCACGATATATGTACTAATGTTATAAAGCTTTTTTATATAAGTGTTGAGTTTAAGTGTCGTTTTGAAGACAACGTATACGTAGAGGCCTCAAACGCAAAAAAGTCGTGAAATAAGATATGACCGGAATGGTGAAATACGTTAACCCGTGAAAAATAAAGATATTCCGGTAAAATTTCGGTGCCGGTTGTTCCGGTCAACGAAATTCTCTTATTTCTACCTAGTGGTAGCCCTATCCCGGGTATTTATTTTTTCCCAAATTTTTATAGCCCCGTAAGCGTCTTGTCGATTGGAAACTATTCTCAGTTGAAGGTCCGGCCAGATTACGTGATTTGGAGGGTAGAATAGCCGTTTCCGTCCGTTTAGGGGTTTGACCGCGCCGATTGACCGGACGGATCGAGCCCTTATCGTTGTCCGATGGAGCTGATTTTTTTCCCACCCACGTAATTAGTTATGCTGGTCATATCTGACGGTAGGTTTGTAGTTCGTCTTCTCCGATCACCAAACTCACGATATATGTACTAATGTTGTATAACTTTTTTATATAAGTGTTGAGTTTAAGTGTCGTTTTGAAGACAACATATACGTAGAAGCCTCAAACGCAAAAAATTCGTGAAATAAGATATGACCGGAACGGTGAAATACGTCAACCCGTGAAAAATAAAGATATTCCGGTAAAATTTCGGTGCCGGTTGTTCCGGTCAACGAAATTCTCTTATTTCTACCTAGTGGTAGCCCTATCCCGGGTATTTATTTTTTACCAAATTTTTATAACCCCGTAAGAGTCTCGTCGATTGGAAACTATTCTCAGTTGAAGGTCCGGCCAGATTACGTGATTTGGAGGGTCGAATAGCCGTTTCCGTCCGTTTAGGGGTTTGACCGCGCCGATTGACCGGACGGATCGAGCCCTTATCTTTGTCAGATGGAGCTGAATTTTTTCCCACCCACGTAATTTATTATGCTGGTCATATCTGACGGTCGGTTTTCAGTTCCTCTTCGCCGATCACCAAAATCACGATATTCTGAATTTTATGATAGAACTCTTGGCCGACGATTTTCTTCATCTTGGGCGACGAGATTTATAGTGAAGAACATCGTCGCCCAAGTAGAGTATCTTAGGCGACGACTTGAAAAAATCGTCGCCCAAGATTATCTTGGCCGACGATTTTCAAAAAACAGGGCGACGATTTTTCAAGAATCGTCGCCCAAGAACTCCAATATAAAAGGCAAAAATTCGGAACCCTAACCATTCGCGCTGCAAAAACACAAATCCAAGCCGCCCTCTCTCTCTCTCTCCGAAAATCCACCGAAGCCCTCTCTCTCTCCCTCTCTCCGACCCCGACCCCGACCCCGACCCCGACCCACGGTTTAAGGTATAACCCTAAAACCCTAAATTGGTTATGTTGATGAAAATTTTAATTGTTGTTGTTGTTGTTTGAAATTGTTGAAATTGTTTGAAATTGTTGAAATTGTTTGAAATTGTGAAATTGTTTGAAATTGTGAAATTGTTTGAAATTGTGAAATTGTTTGAAATTATTTGAAATTGTTGGTGAAATTATTGTTGTGTTGTGAAATTGTTGGTGAAATTATTGTTGTTGTTGTTGTAATTTAGGAAATTAATGGTAAATTAGGGTAAATTTGTGTAAATTATGGTAGGATTTTAGGGTAAATTATGGTAAATTGTGATGTAAATGATAATTGTAAAATATTAGGGTTTACGGTTTAGGGTTTAGGGTTTAGGATTTGTGGAAATAATTTGTAAATATATTGTAAATTATGGTAGGATTTTAGGGTAAATTATGGTAAATTGTGATGTAAATGATAATTGTAAAATATTAGGGTTTACGGTTTAGGGTTTAGGGTTTAGGATTTGTGGAAATAATTTGTAAATATATTGTAAATTATGGTAGGATTTTAGGGTAAATTATGGTAAATTGTGATGTAAATGATAATTGTAAAATATTAGGGTACGCTGAAGGAGTTCGAGTATCGGGAGTACGAGTGGCGGTGGCTTCTTGTCACGCAGTTCAACGACCCTCACAAACAGGTAATTCGTAAACAAATTTGAATATTTAATTAGTGAATTAATTATAATTGTATGTTTTTAAATATTTACTAACGATAATTTTTTTTTGAAGCACCTCGCCCGGGTGAACGCTGAGAACCGGCAACAGAACACAACCAACCATCGTGCCGGTTCGAGGCCGTTTTCGGCCATCATGGACGACGTGCGGCGAGAGCGGCCAGAGGAGAACCCCTATGTGGGGACCTTTCAGAGGGCATATCCTCATTCTGAGGAGGATCTTGTAAGTTCCTTATATTTTCTAATTTTTAATTTTAATTACATTTTATTAAATGTATATTAATATATTTTTTTAATATATCCAATTAGGCGAGGGTGAGGGAGGCGGAGCAAGAGGTCATGAGAGACATGGTGAACGACACATGGCCGGGCACGGCAGAGGATGACATGTCAAAGGCCATGTCCAGGATCGACACTTCAGATCCTACCGTTGGGGCGCGGATTATGGCCACTGCCTTCGCGCAGCGTTCCAACACCTACTACTGCCGGGGTATGGGAGGCGCTGGAAAGGGGATCCTGAAGACGACACCAGAATTTCAGCGCAAGGGAGCCGCCGGAGCCTCAAGCAGCAACAGTCGGCTACAGGATCAGTTCGAATGTCTACAGTCTGAGCTGGAAGCCCAAAGAGCGAGGGAGATGGCGGTGGCTGCGCATATGGAGCGGGTGAATGAAGTCACCAATGCCAACCAGGCGGCTATGGGACAGTGGATGACTGCCTGCATCGCTGCACATGCGGCCGGACTTGATATTCCGCCCATGCCTACGCCTATACCATTACCTCAGTGGCCCCAGCCTCCTCAGCCTGACCAGCCGCCGCCTCAGGACCCTCTGAATGGGAATGATGAGTTAGATTTCGAGATATTCCGTATGCAGATGGACTGAATTTTTGTAATAAATTATTTATAAATTTATAAATTTGTGTTATTTTTAATTAAATTTTAGTACTAGAAAAATTTAAAGAAATGCCGAAAAAAAAATTCCAGCAAAAATTAAAAAAACATTATTTATATATTTAAAAAAATTATTTAAATATTTTAAAAAAATTTAAATATATCTTAGGCGACGAAATTGCTAAATCGTCGGGCAAGGACTTACCATATAAGACGACGAAAAAAAAGTATCGTCGCCCAAGTTCTTGGCCGAAGCACTTCTGGCGACGAAGTCTTGGCCGATGAAAAAAATTTCGTCACCCCAGGTTATAACATCTTAAGCGACGAAAATTTTTTTCGTCGGCCAAGGTATTAAATCTTGGGCGACGAATATTTTTGGGGGACGAGAAGTAGATTTTAGGTGACGAAATTAGTATCGTCGCCTAAGAATTACTCTTAGGCGACGACGGAATGAATTTTTGTCGCCCAAGTTCTTGGCCGACGCACTTCTGGCGACGACGTCTTGGCCGACGACGTGTCGTCGCCTAAGTACTTAGGCGACGAAATTTTTTAACAGGGCGACGATTTTTTTTCGTCGCCCAAGTTGAAATTTCTGGTAGTGTGTTTTTGAAATATTTTTTTTCGCAGCTGGATCCAGTTTTAAAACTAGATTGTCTACGTACCCTATGAAGGGATCAAGCTACACGTAGTTCGCCTGATTGATTCAGGATGATTTTTTTGTGTTGTGGCTGCGTCTAGCATTTTGGGACTAAACTGCCTACGTACCCCCTTTTGGGGGATCAAGCCGTCGTAGTTCGGGAGGTTTTGTGCTCTAACTTTTGCCTGGACCGCCCTCCCGGCTTATCAGTCCAGCAAGCTTTAGAAGGCGTAGAACTTTTTCACGAACTTCCCGTTAACACAAGGGTAGATGCAGTCCCCGTCTGCGTTTGAAAGTTCGTATGCGCCTTTGGTGAAGACTTTGGTGACTACATCTGGACCTTCCCATTTGGGCTCAAACTTTCCCTTTGACTTCCTGATGTGCATCCGGATTGTCAAGACCAAGTCGCCTGTTTTGAATGACCTGAACTTAACTCTCTTGTTGAAAGCCCCTGCAATTTGAGCTTGGTAGATCTCGAGTCTTTGTTGCACTGCAAGTCTCTTCTCATCAAGGGCTTCAAGCTCTGCAAGCCTGATTTGCGTGTTTTCATCTGGATTTGTTAACCTTGTAGCTATCCTTAAAGAAGGCAGTTGGACTTCTAATGGCAGTACTGCTTCAGAGCCGTATACTAGGTTGAATGGAGTACAACTGGTTGCTGCGTGAACAGTGGTCCGATACGCCCACAATGCCTCAGGGAGGCGATCATGCCAGTCTCTCTTGTTTGTTGAGACCATCTTCTTTAGGATGTTGCAGAGTACCTTATTGAAGGCCTCTGCATGGCCATTAGCTGTCGGGTTATAGCTGGATGAAAATGTATATTGAATTTTATATTTTTCACACATTGTAACCATGACTCTGCACTTGAAGTATGTGGCATTGTCAGATATTATTTTGGAGGGAACTCCGAAGCGATAGATGATGTGAGTCTTGATGAATTTTGCCACATCCTCTGCTTTTACCGCTTTGAGAGGAATCGCCTAGCTCCATTTAGAAAAATAGTCTGTTGCAGCCAATATGTATTGATGCAGGCGTGAGGACTTAGGAGCTATGATCCCTACAACGTCCAACCCCCATGTTTCGAAGGGGTATGAGAGAGACGTGGGATGAAGAGGTAATGGAGGCCAGTGTATAAAATCCCCATGTAACTGGCAGGCCTTGCATGACCGTGCATAATTTACTGAGTCTTGTACCATCAATGACCAGTAATAACCTATTCTCTTTAGCTGGGCTGCTAATTTTAGACCAGCCTGGTGGGCTCCGCATATTCCAGCATGAGCTTCTTTAACAGCTTCCGCTCCCTCTTCTTTTGAGAGACACCTTAAGAGTATTCCATCGAAGGACATCTTGTACAAAGTGTCACCAAGGTATGTGTATCAAGGTGCAGTCCGCCTGACATAGACTCTTTTCTTTGGATCTGTAGGTAGCATGCCTGACTGACAATACTTGATCATGTCCATTCGCCAATCAGATTCTTTGATTTCAAACACGGAGACCACATGTACTTCGTTGACGCCCTCCATTTGCTCAAGTAGCGTAGGCAGCAATTGTCGTTCCCCAACCGTAATCTGGATGTCTCTTTCGTCAGGTTGGATTAAAGAAGCTGTCAGGTTAGCCAATGCATCTGCTTTGTCATTCTCTGATCTGGGAATGTGGCTAACATTTATGTTTTGGAATTGTCACTTAAGGTATTTGACCTGTTGGTGGTATGGGACCAGGTTCTCGTTCTTGACCGCATATTCATCATTCACTTGTCTGACGATTAATTGAGAGTCACCGAATATTTGTAAGGAGTCAATCCTCATCTCTAAGACGATCTCGAGGCCAATCATGAGTGCTTCATATTCTGCAACATTATTTGAACATAAAGCCATTAGAAAGAATGAGTAGGGGGTTATACCGCCAAAAGGCGTGATGAACACGATGCCAGCTCCAGCTCCTTGTTTTCTAGCTACCCCGTCGAAGTACAACTGCCATGAGGGAGTCTCGGTTGAGAAGATGTTTTCATCAGGCAAGTCTTCGGGTAACTCATGATTATCTGGCACTGGGTGTGCTGCCAAGAAGTCTGCAAGTGCTTGCCCCTTTAT
This sequence comes from Fragaria x ananassa, assembly GCA_034370585.1. Taxonomy (NCBI): domain Eukaryota; kingdom Viridiplantae; phylum Streptophyta; class Magnoliopsida; order Rosales; family Rosaceae; genus Fragaria; species Fragaria x ananassa. The sequence continues at coordinate 9,353,514 of CP139760.1, forward strand.
TGCTTTTTGGGGTACATACTTTATTTTGAACTCTGAGAGGATCAGAGACCATTTAGCAAGTCTTCTCGAAGGCATAGGCTTTGTCATCAAATACTTTAAAGGATCGGCTCTAGATATCAAGGTGACACTATGAGCAAGCATGTAATGCCGTAATTTTTGAACGGCGAAGACTAATGCTAAGCAGATCTTCTCTATTGGCGTATAATTGTGTTCAGCTCCTACCAGTGTCCGACTTAGATAGTAGAGAGCGTTTTCATTCCCCTCATCATTATTTTGTGCCAGCAATGCCCCCAAGGAGTGATCAAGAGCCGCTATGTAGAGGATTAAAGGTTTCCCCTTTATAGGCGCCATTAGGACCGGTGGGTTGAGCAAGTATCGCTTGATACTGTCGAATGCATCTTGACACGCTTGATCCCAGACAAAAGGTACGTCTTTCTTCATCAGTCTAGAAAATGGCTGGCACCTTCCAGAAAGATTTGATATAAACCTTCTTATGTAGGCGAGTCTTCCTTGCAATCCTCTTAACTCTCGAAGATTTTTTGGTGCTGGCATTTCCCTTATTGCCGTGATTTTGGTAGGGTCGACTTCGATTCCTCGGTATCTAACGACAAAGCCGAGGAATTTTCCAGACGTGACCCCAAAGGCACATTTTAAAGGGTTCATCTTCAACTGGTATTTTCGAAGCCTTTCAAAGACTCTTCTCAGGTCAGCTAGATGGTGTTGTCTTTTTCTTGTTTTGACCACCAAGTCATCGACATAACATTCAACGGTGTTGTGTAGCATGTCGTTGAAGACGTGAGTCATAGCTCTCTGATAAGTTGCACCTGCATTTTTCAGGCCGAATGACATTACTGTGTAGCAGTATACTCCTTTTGGTGTTCGAAAGGTTGTAAGCTCCTCGTCCTCGGGTGCCATCTTAATTTGATTGTAACCTGAGAAACCATCCATGAAGGACAAAGCGCCGTATCCTGTTGTGGCGTCCACCAATAACTCTGTGATTGTAAGCGGGAACTCATCTTTTAGACAAGCATTATTGAGGTCCCTATAGTCAACACAGATACGAATTTGCCCGTTCTTTTTCTTAACGGGTACGATGCTGGCGAGCCATGTGGGGTATTTAACTTCTTGAATGAAACCGACGTTGATGAGTTTGTCGACTTCAGATTCGATTTGAACAACAAGCTCTGAGCGGAAGCGTCGGGGAGCTTGTTTCACCCATGGTTTTTCCTTTGAAACGGCAAGCTTGTGGACAGCTAAACTGGGGTCCAAGCCAGGCATGTCTTGATAGCCCCATGCAAACACGTCTTTGTATTCTTCTAGAAGATTCTTGTAGTCTTGAAATTCTTCCGGAGTCAAAAGAGCACTTACAAATATAGGTTTTGGGTCTTCATTGGTGCCTAAATTTATCTCTTGGAGCTCGTCAACTATCACTTGTCCTCCGTCTTCTATCTGAGGCGGGGCAGGTTGGGCACTATCGATGAATTCATATTCTTCATCTTCATTTAAATCTTCGGTGGAAGTTCAGTATGTTGATGCAAATCCTTATTCGGTCTCGTCCACTTGTTTAGCCATGAGCGCCCTTTGTCGTTTGAGCTTCCACTTTTTGTTCTTTTGTGATTTGGGATGAATTTCGCCCAATCGTTGAAACACAGAAACTCGAGGTTGGGGCTCTTTTGTGAGGCGTTTAAAAACAGATAGACGAGGCCGACTTTCTTGTGTCATGTCTTCATCACGGAACATCGTTTTCTCAAGATCCGTAAAGACACCTGTGTCGGAGGGATCTGTGTCAGGAACTTCTACCTTAAGCATGCTGTTTACCTGCTTAACCGTGACCTTTAGGGAAATGGCTTTTGGAGCCGCCTTTCTACTCCCGAGGTTGATCTTTAGAGGGGCCGGTGCTTGCCTCTGCTTTCTGCTTTTAAAAGAAACAAACCGTTTATGCCTACTATGCCCCTTATCGAGTGTTGTAGAGATCACAATACCGCTCTTTGGGATAGACTGGTCAATTTTACGAAGAGATCGCGCATAGCTCCTCATGAGTGTCTCTATTATGTCCTTGCTAGGCGTCATTGCCTTTTGCCTGGGTTCTCGCTGGTCTTTTTTTCACATATCTGAAGACCATCTTTGGCTTCGAAACTTCTGGGCTTGGAGCCTTTTCATTTGAGGACAATGTTTGGGGAGCTACTTTGACTCGGGGATTAAATGGCCTCGACACTTCTTGCTTCTTTGCTTCTAGCACGGTTCTGGGAGCTTCTTTTACGCTAGGGCCATCCGATGGCTTGTAGAATTTAGCGTCAGAGTAATTTACCTCTTCGCCTTTGAAAGGATCTGTGTCTGCTACGACCGTTTTGACCTCTCCATTTTCTAACCACTTAAAGCATTGGTGTAGTGTGGAAGGGACGATACCATAATTATGGAGCCATGGGCGCCTAACAATACATTGTAAGAGGTAGGAGCATCAATCACGTGAAATAGGGCTGTTGAGAGCAGTTCTCCGATCTCCATTTGTAAGACAATTGTGCCCATTGCTTTTTGACCAGCTTGGTTGAAACCTTGGATGGTGAGCATGGACGAGGTGAGCTACTTAGCGTTCATTCCCATGATATGTAGCGTTTTGAGAGGTAATAAATTCACAGCCGAGCCACAGTCGAGTAATATTGTATTGATCGTCATATTACCCACAAGTCCTGTGACGTAGAGATGTCTGTTATGGTGTACTCCTTTTAAAAGCAAATCTTTCTCCAAGAACGAAATGCAATTCCTGCAATGAGGACAGACTCTTATAGTAGCTGTATTGACTTTGACAACGTCTTCTTTATACAACTCTGGGCTTAGCAATGCCTCAATCAATGCTTCTCTTAACTCCCTTGACATACACAGGACGTCATACACACTTGAAGATGAGGGGATACATTTTAGGTGTGACAGCACATCGTATTTGCTCTTTTGAGGAGGCTCTTTTGATGCAGCTTTTGTCTTGTCAGTGACCTTTTTTGTGTCGTCTTTGACCCTATACTTCGTGGACTGTGATTCATCCTTCTTTTGAGTTGGTGGTGGAAGTACCAAGCTAGAGCATATCTGGACTTCTTGTACACTTTCAACCTCTGTATCTGAGTTGGGAGGCGAGATGGTATTAATGGTTACCATACAACATTGAAGCGTGTCGCCCTCTTCCTTGGTTTCAGGAGTGCGGACTCCGCCTGTGTGCGGGCTGCGCGTGTGTGCGGACTCCGCACCCTTTTCAAAGAATTTCTTGGGTAAAAATTCCGCAAGGGTGATTGGAGTTCTTGGCGGCTGCTTGTATTCCTCCATGTCTTGGTCTTGAGTTTTCCTTGCGGATCTCCCTTTCTTCTTATTCTTTAAGAATGTCCTCCGCCGGTATTTGTTTGAGGAAGGCGGAGGGGTGTTCACAGTAGAGGGGCGAAGTCGCCTTGTCTTGTTCTCTACTATGCTCCATTCTTCATCTGAATCTTCCAACCCGTCAGAATCCTCTCATACATCGAAGCTTGGTGCTGACATGAGCTCGTATAAGGATGGAATATTAGGATTTCCAGAGCGAGGAATGTCTGGATGTGCCTCGTCAGTAGAGGGACGAAGTTGCCTTGTATTGCTCTCTACTATGCTCCCTTCTTCATCTGAACTTTCCAGCCCCTCAGAATCCTCCCATATATCGAAGCTTGGTGCTGTCATGAGCTCGTATAAGGATGGAATGTTAGGGTTTCCAAGGCGAGGCATGTCTGGATGTGCTTCGACAATTGTGACCTCACCATCGACCTCGAAGGCAACCGATATAGTACCATCTGGTCTAGATGAACCAGTGGTTGTTACATTTGTGGTTGTTGTCACGATCTCATTTTTGTTGATCATATCTTGGATTTTGTCCTTAAGAACGTAGCAATCCTTCAACGTATGACCGACTAGGCGATGGTACCGACAGTATTTTGGATCGTTGGTCTTGTTCATTTCGGCAGGTCGTTTTGATTCAGGAAGCTTGATACTTTCTGATGCAATGAGTTCATCGAAAATCGCCGCATTTTTCCTTTCATTTAGTGTGAGCTTGCGAGGTCGATCACTCTGCACCCTGTTGTTGTCATTTTTGTTTTTGACACTGTCATTTTTCCTTTGGTTATTTTGGACAGTGTCGTTTTTCCTTTCATTCCTGACGAATGTCGCCATTGTCTCCTTTCTTGACGACCGTCTTCTTGGAATCGCTCTTTTTATCTGCAACTTGAATTTTTGCAGATGACTTTTGGCGAGCAACTTGCCTTTCCACATTGCTTGCCTTTGAGACAAGAGCATCGAAAGTTTGAGGCTCTGTTGTACCAACGTATGTCGCTATCTCTGGGAGGAGGTTATTAGCACACATTTGAACAGCGGAGGTCTCGGATAACTTGTCAGGACATTGGAGATTGAGACTTCTCCACCTTGTGATGAATTCAGTGGAGCTTTCTCCATCTCTTTGTCTTGTGTCTGCCAAGTCAATAATGGAGACTTTCTTCTTAGAGCTGACGAATTGTGCCAAAAACGCCCTTTGCATATCATCTCATGTCTGAATAGAACTCGACTCTAGTTGGGTGTACCATGTAAATGCAGCACCTTTGAGGGATTGCACAAACTGTCTGACCAAGAAGGCGTCAACTTGTGAAGTCTCACCGCAAGCCGAATAGAAGTGAGCCAAATGCTCTCGAGGGGAGCTATTTATTCCATCAAACTTGTCGAAGGTTGGCCTTTGATATCCCTTGGGTAAAGGTATCGCGTCATAGTGATCTGGATACGGTTTGCGGTACCCAAGGACCGGTGTAGATAGAGACAATTGGAAGTCTCTGATCCCTTCAGCGATCATGTTTCTAATCCCTTTGGGCGAGAGTGAATTCTCGTTATCCTTGACGAATGAAGGTTCAGGACGCCTAGTTTCCATGAGTGCAGCACATTTTGCTACAAGCTCAGCAACCTCGGCATCTTTTTCAGCCATTCTCCTTCTTGACTCGCTTTCGATTTCTCTTTCTACTTGCCTTTGTAGAGCATCGCGTTCAAGCTGAGCTAACTTCTTTGTCAGCTCCTCCATTTGCTGCTTCATCTGCTCTTCTGGGCTTGATGAGCTCGCCATGAGAACTTGAACATTGTCGGAATCGGAGTCACAGCTCTCGCTAGACCTGGCAACTGATGCGTGAAAAGGTCCTTCAGTTGGAGCCGAAGTCTCATATAAGGGATTGCTCGTCCATGAGACAAATTAAGGATCATCTTTTAAGGATGAATACCCTTCTTCCGGCGTAGCACTTGCTGATGATGCTTCAAGCATCCTCCTTTTAGCCATATTGTGAGTAATTGGTCCTGTGTAGGAATCATCTCCGTAGACAGGGTACTCTTTTGCCTTGGACCCCTTTGGCCTTGCTGGTCCTGCTGGTGTGTCAAGAGCTTTTGAGATTTCCTCTGCCAACTTCTTTGGGTCAAGTTCTTGACTAGCTGTTGTTGACTGTGAGGACGTCGTGGAGCTTTGTGAGCCTTGGAGGGGAAGTCGAGGTTCATGTTCATCCCCTCCCTTGGTGGAGGTCACCATCACGGTCTCCACATTTGGAAGATTGACCCGCATGGTGCCTACCATAATATGGCTTTGTAGGAGGGTCTTTACTTCCTCTGTATTAGGTTTTGATTGAGCAATTTCCGCCAGGATGGCTTCTACTGCGTTAGCTTGGGCATTTCTCTTCCTCTGAGCTCTTGCTACTCGTTTCCTCTGATTTCTCAAAGCATTCTTAGAGGCAGCTTTGAAAGTCTGAGTCTTCCCGCTACTCATGCCTAGCTTGTCTTGTTTTGCTTCAAGCTTTGGTTTCACACAAGTGAGAGGAACGTGGCCGATCACGAATGTCATGCGATGACCAGTTCGATTTGGGCGAGCAGCGTTTGCTGGGAGCTTGTGGAAGAAAACAGTTACTTGTGGTGCCATTGTTTTGTTTTTCCTGAAACACACACAACTAGTTTAGTAACTTTATAAAAGAGATGAAAACGAAAATGGATCCCCAGCAGAGTTGCCAAAAACTATGTTAGGCAAAAATTGTAAACAACATATATACCCAACATAACTTCACCCTATCTTATCGACTAAGATAAGGTTTTGATTTTTATTGTCTGGTTCGACCCATTCAAAATAAAATAAATTAAATTCCTTAATTACAACCCCTGTTTTTCAGGAGAAAACCCTTTGATTCGATTACAAAGTACCAACGAGAACTGTGTATGTTCGAGGGTGTTTGGCCTGGAGAGAAAGGTGAATTTGGACTGGAAGAATTTGACTGGTGGTGTCAGGGATTCTGTTTGGAATTTTGGTTGCATCTAGTGGGTTGCTAGACTGCCTACGTACCCCTTTGTGGGATCAAACCGACTGTAGTTCATAAGAGGTTTGTAGGCTTTATGGCTTAATGCCGGCTTTTGGTTTAACAAACGTATTTGGAGTCCATTAACTATGTTTCTTGTGGACACTCAATTTGGTAGAGTGTCTTTAGGCACCCGGAACAGGTGATGCAGCAGCGTGACAGAAAGCTTGAATGGCTTTGGCCACGATCCTTGTTAGTGGCGTGGGTGACCTCTGCGTGTAGGCGAACTGCTCCTTACTGCAGACTCCGCGCGTATGTATGTGAGCGGACTCCGCGTGTATGTATGTGAGCGAACTCCGCGTGTATGTATGTGAGCGAACTCCGCGTGTATATCTGTAGGCGGACTCCGCATGTTCACTTGTGAGCGGACTGCTTGTGCATGTTTGTGAGCGGGTCTCGCGTGTTCACTTGTGAGCGGACTCCGCGTATATGTCTATGAGCGGACTTCGCGACTTGCTACTTCTTCTGCATGAATGGATCTCGCCTCGCCTGTGTCATTATCTCGCCTCGCGTGGGCTTAGAGCTTCTGAATATTAGCTCGTCACACCTTTACGCTTCTGCCTTTACTTAAATATTGGCTCGCCACCCCTTAGGGTTCCGCCTTGGCCTGAATGTTGGTTAGCCACCCCTTAGGGTTCCTGCCTTGACTTGAATGTTGGCTCGCCACCCCTTAGGGTTCCTGCTTTAGCGCGAATGTTGGTTCGCCACCCCTTTGGGTTCCTGCCTTGGCTTGAATGTTAGTTCGCCACCCCTTAGGGTTCCTGCCTTGGCTTGAATGTTGGCTCGCCACCCCTTAGGGTTCCTGCCTTGGCTTGAATGTTAGCTCGCCACCCCTTACGGTTCCTGCCTTGGCACGAATGTTGGCTCGCCACCCTTTAGGGTTCCTGCTTTAGCGCGAATGTTGGTTCGCCACCCCTTAGGGTTCCTGCCTTGGCTTGAATGTTAGCTCGCCACCCTTTAGGGTAAAAGTCACGTCGCCACCCCTTAGGGTAAAGTAACCTCACCACCCCTTAGGGTAAAAGTCACGTCGCCACCCCTTAGGGTAAAGTAACCTCGCCACCCCTTAGGGTAAAAGTCACGTCGCCGCCCCTTAGGGTTAAGTAACTGTTTTTGCTTTGGCGCGGCTGTAAGTTCGCCTTTGCTTTGGGGCTTTAAACCGTCTCGCGAGGACACGCGAACTCTGCTTCGCAGGACTCTGTCATCTTTTCCTTGATTGAGTCGTCTTTTCCTTGATGAAGTTGATGAGATTGCTCGAACCACATAACTCCAGATGCCTATCCCTGTTTGGTTGGGAGTCGGACTTGAGGAAACTGCTCTTCTATAAATTGAGGTGTCGCCTCCTTCTTTTTGATCTGGTCAAGGATTCGTTGAGTCATCAAAGGTGAGTTCCTGCTCTTTGAACCCGCGTTGCTTATTTGTTTCCTTCCCCTTGCATGGTTTGTTATGCGAGCTGCATGGCCATATGTTTGTTGTAATAAGGGAGGAAGGGGGCGAGGTTGTCTCGCCTTAGGCTTGGTGACTGCCTCGCGGGGTCATCACGCGAGGGGAGAGGACGTTGCTTTCGGGCTTCCGGCGGAGTGATACAGAAAGATAAAGGCAGCTGCAAAAAAAAGAAAAGAAAGTTAGAGTGGGGGCTCCACCTTTGGTTTGGCTCGCCGCTTGTCTTATGCCTTACTTTCTTCCTCTGTGCTTCGTCTTCTTTCTCTCTGTTTCTCTCTCTGGTTTCTCCTTCTTTGTCCCTTGTGTCGTGTGTTCGCCTCTGTCTCCTTTTCTCCCTCGTCTGTGTGTGTCTTCTCTTCTTCTCTGTGCCTCTTTATATAGAGTGCACGGTTTGGAAGATGAGTTTGTATTGGACTTTTGTTGTCCAGCTGTTTGCAAGAGTTATAGTTGAACTCTGAAGCATTGTGCATGTAGCACAAAAAAAGTATTTATGTATATATATTTTTTTAAACGCTTTTCTTTTTTTTTTTTATTTATGCATATTTTTTTTTGCCGATCAACAGTCATTACCAATTTTTTTACTCGAGATGACGAATGCGTAGGCCACTAGTAACTATTACATACTCGGTCGCTATTATTTTCAAATAGATAAAGTTGTGAGTCGAATCTTATATTGGTACATAGAATAGATTATTCACTCTCTTATTTTATAAGTCTGTCTCTACTACAATAAAGTCAGGTGTTCAGAAAATTCATCAAATTATGAACTTCTAAAAATACCCTTGTATTGACTGATTTTGAAAAACAAGCAACATAAATATTGTAGTAAAAAGACAAATAAAAATCAAAGGAGCAAGATAACCACCCCTAAACAGTTTGTAAAAAAGTAAATAACAAGGGTTGTGGATTTTTACACGCGTGATAAGTGCGTTTTTACGCCATGATCTTAATGGATTTTCACCCCCATTTACACTTTGTTTGTGTCTTAGTATGTTTGTTTTTACTTATTTTAGAGTCAAGAGGGTTTTTCTGTAGAGTTGTGGCTACTAGTCGTTTTTATACAGAAAATTGCACTTAAATGATAAAAACCGTTTTTGGACTATCACTTGGACGTTTTATTATGATTCGTTATTTTGTTACCTTGTCAGTTTTGATGTATTTTGTTTAAATGTGCAGAAGACAGGTAAATACGCTTAACATATCGAGAATCATGATGAACGGACTCATGAATGACAACAAGTGAGGCCACGGAAAAGAGGAAACACTTTTGGACATTGTTTTGCTCTCGGACAGAATATGCCAGAAAACGTACATCAACTTCAAAAATTCATATCTGGAGTTCCAGGAGGAGTTAGAAGGCGTGCCACATATGGAATTAAAGCTGTGTGTGTCTACTTTTCAACCCCACTTGGATCGCAGCAATCGGAGTTGAGACGAAGGAGTTATGAGCAGAACAGTGGACAGAGGTCAGGCTGCAAAACTGGGCAGAAACTGCCTAAGTTGTCTAACGAGTTTTGGGAGATGATTCTTCAACAAAAGGCTTCCCAAATTTGTCAAGAGATGTATCAAGACCTTAATGAAGTGTTAGGAAGCTGGACAAAAGAAGAAAATACGAAGAAGCATCAAGGCAACCATATTTTGGTTAAGTGTAAGGTTTCCCGGTCAAACCTGGAAAGCTGACCTTGCCGGACCTATCACTGGTTTTGGCTGCTATCAAAGCCCAAGATTTCGTACATGAGGCCTACATGGATCCATAAACATGTAGGAAGGTCCAAAAAGTCAGAAGAAGGAGTCCAAATTCGGATACACAAGCTGAATTGAAGAAGGAATCATTGAGCAAATAGGAAAGAGAGTTAAAATAGGATTACCTTCCCTTTGCCGATGCAGCTAGGGTTTCTCTATAGGTTTTCTGTATAAATAGGTCTGTTGTATGCATATTTTAAGAGTCCTTCAATTGTTTTAAGTTCTAGCAAGCCTAAACTCTACCTAAAAACCCTCCCTTACACAGCAAACACAAGCACAGCCGAACCATTCCTTGCCGCACAGCCATCTTTGCCGACTGCCTCCACTGCCATCTTCCACCAATTTCCCTTTCAACCTTGCCGAACCTTATTGGTAGGGTAAGGATGAAGATATCCATGGTTTGTGTTTGTAATTACTGTGTAAGAATTTTGAGTTTATTGATAAATATTTTCTGGTTTTTGGTTTTATATGATATGTGTGATTGTATGATCTTCTTTGTGACTTGATTATGATTGTACATGTTGTGTAACGGTTTAGTATGCATGTTAGGATTATTAAAGAAGTAAAGAATCTGTGTTTATGTGTTTAGTAATTGTTAGGTTAATTAATCCTCACCTGATCACGTAATCGAACCCTAGGTTAATTCAAAGTACACGAGTTAGCTATTAGGGGGGAGTTTAATATGCCGTGGTATTCTAGGTCGAGTTGAGCGCAAAGACAACTCGGTTCTAGGTGCTGCATAGGGTTGTTAGGGTGAGTGATTTGCATGGGTTCGAGGATGGGTGACGCCATTGCTAACGAGCATGTCTCCAACGACTCGTGGACGGTAAGTGTTGCTTGATTAGATTGAGCGCAAAGACAATTTAGTTAAGTAGTCACATAGTTTTTGGTTGAGCGCAAAGACAACCTTAAACACATGAGAAGTCTTAAGGGTTGGAATTAACTTGCAATTGTAAAAACATAGATAAGATAATTTAACCTTTCATAAAAATATTTGCATGCTAATCGGAGTTTATTTGTGAAGTGCTTACAACGTTGAAGTGACCAAACTTTGTAATTATTTGCCTTTGTTTTATTTTCTTTATTTTTCTGTCGATTTCAATCCCCCATTTTATTCTTTATGTATATATTGTGTGAATATTTCTAATGACTTTGTTTTGCAGAATAAATTCTTCCCTAGTGTCCCCGGCTAGAACGATACCCTACTTACATGTACTACAACTATAGGGTTTTAAATTGCACTAACGTCATCTTTTGACAGGTCAACGCGCGTTGCGTGAGTTCGAAATGCTGGTTTCCTATAAACTCAAGTATACAAATAGGCTAATGCCAGACAATATATAAAAATAAAAAACTCAAAATGCATCCTTGCCCTTAGATCCCTAGCTAAATTTTGGCCCCTGAAAATCACTATTTACATGAATAATTTTGATCATCTCTAACCGTAAGGGCTATAGATTTAAATATCATCATGCTGACCTCACCCTTCCTTAATCTCAGCCATTGATATGTTTAAATGAGAAAATTGGGCCAGTACTTGTGGAGCTCACGTTCCTTTGGCAGCTGCTATGCAAAGGGCCAACCCTTTGCACTATTGCCCCTCAAAACCCATTTTTGATATAGCATAACCTCCCATTAGAGTTGGTTTTGTTCAAAATTTGGGTTATATTAAGCCTTTAGCCCTCTATTGGAGACGGCCTTAAGGAAGCTAACCACTGTAACATATTATTAGACCATCATTGATCTCGTTTCTTCTTTGACATATGAAAAGATGAAATATCCTTCAGTTATCCGCATTTTCAACGAAACTAACAGGATCACGTACAGATATTTGGAGATATATGTAACGCCCCGGACCTTAATTGACCTGTTTACCGTCAGTTGGATTGTAAACGACTTCTTTTTTACTTTTACTGTGTTTCCGAACTATATAAGGCTTCAAAAGTTGACTTTTTCTTCCGTTTGAAATTTGAGAAAACTTTCTTCATGAAAGTCTTAAAGGACGTTAAACGGAGTTCGTAAACACATGACATGCTTGAATCAGAGTTTGTATGAAGAAGTTACGGTCTAAAAACTGAAGTTGTTATATCAGAAACGGGGGTATAAATATGGAAACTTACCAAAAGGGGTAAGGTAGAAATCAGAAAGTTACACTCTCCTCTCTCATCTTCCTCACGTGTCTCTCTCTACCGGGGACTTCCTTGCCGCCGTCCAACTGAGTTAGGCGGTAAGGTGGTTATCGATCTGAAGCTTGGACCTCTCTCTATCCATTTGGGTTGGTATCCGATCCTATAGCGCCATCGTCAGTTGACAACAACCTCGTGAAGGCAGCAACATCATGTTTTGGTTCCTTGGCTGGGACTTCCTTCTCTGGCCATCATAGCCGAAGATTTTTACCTCTTCTTGATGGCATTATCTTGTGTAGCAAAATCCTAGAAGGATTTAAACCGATTCGCATCAGATAAGAATGATTAAGAATTTCAAATTCTAGGGTTTATAAATTGGGGTTTTCTGTTTTTGATTCGATTGTCATGGTTGTACTTGAAATTGATCTTGGTTGTAGTTATGAAAGTTGATCAGCTTAATGAGGGTCATTGTGTTAAAATTTAGTAGTCATCGGAGGTGGTCGAAGATGACGGTGGCCGGCTGCAGTTGCCGATGGAGCAGATGGCGGCGCCGCCACTTTTAGGCTATTTTTTCAAGCTATTTAAGTTATTTATGATGAGAGGAGTCCAATGGTATGAAATTTGAGAATTGTGATGAAGTTTTGAATATGTTTGAGATTATTCGAATTTTGGTTTTGTTGGTATGCTACTAGGGAAGATCCTACCGTTGGATTTCCCTTAATTCTGTTTTAGAATGTTGAAATTAATGAAATGATGTTGCGGGTGGAGTTTGACAAAAATCCGATAAGCTTAACCCTAACTAGAGTAGTGGGTTAGGCGGAAGATTTTTGGGATGTTATTTTAAAAGCAATTATTTTTCCAAAATTAGAGTGTGGTTCTTGATGCGTTCCGTGACCGGGACGTTCTCAATTAAAAAAAAACTTAGTATTGTAGTATAGAATAAGTGGGGTATCATTACAGCCGGGGACTAAGGGTTTAGGGTTTTGAAAGTTCATTCTACGTTCCTACTAAAATAGAAAATAAAATATATACAAGTGATCGACTTCAAACACACACAAACATATAAAATCATGTAATTAAATTGTCTCAATCTACACAACCTAAACCCATGTCAATCAAGAATGATGAAACGAATTCAGAATTACACACCGTAGTGGTCATGCAACTTATAATAATCTGCTTAAGTATCATATGTTTGTCTCAGCGGTTTAACACAGAAAATTTCATGCAATATGTCATGTTAATACTTAGCGCAACCATACAACATATAACATGAATCATTAAGTTCACAGAAGAATTCGAACATGTAAACAAGTTTATCTTAGCGCTTAAACAGTTCACATGCAACTCATGATCAAAACCTGACCCATTCCCATGAATCTAAGCTTTTGCCACTTAATCAATCTTTGTTTGCCGTAGCAGTTTAACACAGATCGATGACACTACTAACCCTGCAGAAGTTAGTAATTTATAAACCAGATCATAAGTTTTCAATAACAAGAATGGCAGAAGAATAAGTTACGAAAATTTCATCAACAATCTATGAACAAAACTTTATAAATTCATGCATAACCAATTTAGATAACTACTAACTCATGTCTTCATACCAAGCAATTCGAAATCCAAACAGAAAACAAACTACGCAAAATTTATGAAACATGGTTACACTTTTATTGTTCTTCGAAAGGCCTTTCTAAGATCGTAGAGTGCAGCTAAGCGTCAGAAATTCAAGGCAGCAACTTGAGGAAGCTCTAAGGACTGCCGTCGGTTTGCTTCTTCTCGTGAGGATGCACGGCTTGGGAGGACACTGAGAGCAAGAGTTTTCTGAATTTTTGGTGGAAGAAGTGATGATGAAAACGTTACTCTCTGCTTCTTTATATAGTGGTCTGGCCAAACCCTAGTTATCCTCCTAGCCCTTGATTAATTTCTGATCTAACAGTGGTGAATTATTGCTTTAAATCTTGATTTAGAACTCCCCAGAATTCTCTGGAATGTCTTGTGTAGTAATTCATTATATAAGGCTTGAATAAGGACTAGGCTCTTGTTCTCCAAAGGAAATCACAGCAGTGAAAAACCTTCCTTCTTCTGCCTTCAATCAGACATTTGACAAAAATCCATGATTTTTCTTCCTTTAGTTGTGCGCAATTAGGGTTCTTGAAAGAGAAATAAAGTCAGGTAAATATGGTAGGGAATACTCAGAATTCAAACAATGAAATTGAAGGAAAGAATCTCCCTTAATTCTCTTATTTATATTAGCACAGATAAATCCCTTCATTGCTGCAGAATTTTCATCCTTCTCTTTTTATACACATTCCAAGAATTCTTATTCTAAGTTGGATTAGGTTTCCTGACTTCAAATGGTTTCCTTGTCTTATAAGGAAAGAAAGTTTCCTAAATAGCTTAGGAAAGTCAGAACAGGAAAGATTCAGAAATAATAAGTTTCTTAAGTCAAAATAAGAAAGTTTCTTAAAATGAAATATGCAACTTTCTATTTTCAAAACAAGAAATTTTCCTAAACGACTTATCCTCAGATTTTGCAACTTAATGAGACTTGCTGCATCAAGAATCCTTCTTTGATTAGGATTTCCCTGAATTCTTGCGTTTTAACATTCTTTTGTATAAAACTGCCTCTTTCGACCTATAAAACATAAACAAGCTAAAAATGACATTATTAAGGAAATAACGAAGCTAAATAAGGTCGGAAATTTATTAAGAATATAGCATAAATGCGTGTATCAGTTCTAATTATGCTTATGGTGTTAGGATACATAGAGACCTCACGAATGACATTTCAAATACCGTCAAGCTTATACCTAAATTTGTGAGTGGACACTTTGTTTTAAAGGAATAAGCATGCATGGTTTCTTTTGTAAATTATCGTTCTATTTTCCGAGCTTATATTATAATTTCGGTTTTTGATATGATCTTGAAATTTGTTTGAGTTTGATGCTTCGATTAAGAGTTGGTCATGATTTATGGATTTGAGCTCGAGTTATTAATTTGGTATTTGAGTTTTAATATTCTTTATGACTTTCGGATTTAATTATTATTGTTTTTAATTGTGAACTTTGAGATTTATAAAAGATTACCGAAAATGAGATTTTTGATGATTCTCTATTTATAATTTGTCGGTTAATTGTGGGTTATTGATTTTAACATTGAGAATGTTTTAGCGAGTATTTCAGATTGAATTTATTTATGATTTATACTTGATAATTAAATCTAAGCTGATAATTATAGTTTTGAGAATTTTTTGACGTGTGGGACACGTCATTGAGTTTTATTTATTTTTCTTATGATAATTTCGAAGAACGGTTGGGAGCCTACCATTGACACGATCATGGGGAAGCTTTATGGATTTAAGTGTTTTCGTATGTTTTTAGTCACTATACTATAGGGTCGCTCTTATTCATTGCTAGCTAGCCATTATTAGTGGTCCTCACCACATATGAGTTGAGCGCTTTGCGTGACACTCTACTATAGCCTGGGAGACACTGATCCGTTTGTATTCATTGTTAGCTAATCATTATTAGCGGTCCTCATTATAGGTGAGTCGAGCGCTTAGCGTGAGACGCTACTAGAGCTTGGGAGGCTCCTCTTACATGGTAATATATCTTCCCCTTATTTTCTTTTCCCATTTATGTATTTAATTAACCAACGAGACTGGTTTGTCCATTTATACGTGATTCCGGTTATAAAGTTAAATATTATATCAATGTGGCATGCATTCAGGTCTCGTTCTATTCTTCACTCTACTTTCACATCCATAACAAGCACTACTAGGGATGGCAATAGAAAGAGTAGAGTCAGGGGATCAAAAAATCATACCCATACCCTATTTCATTTATCAATCAACACTACCAGAACATGCACTTTACCCGACGAAAAATTTTCGTCGGCCTGTTAAAAAAATTCGTCGGCTAAGACCTTAGCCGACGAGCCTTCGTCGGCTATAGTGTCGTCGGGAAAAGGTCGTCTGTGATGACTTTAGCCGACGAAATTTTTTTTTTCGTCGGCTATAGTCCCACTTTAGCCGACGAAAAATATGTCGTCGGCTATAGTCCCAGACTTTAGCCGACGAAATATTCGTCGGCTAAAGTGCGTAATAAATAATAAAAAAAATAACTATAGCCGACGAAATATAAAATATTTCGTCGGCTAAACCTTATAAAAAAATTAAAAAAAATAACTATAGCCGACGAAATATTAGGTTATTCGTCGGCTAAACCTTATAAAAAAATTCAAAAAATAACTATAGCCGACGAAATATTAGGTTATTCGTCGGCTAAACCTTATAAAAAAAATTAAAAATAACTATAGCCGACGAAATATAAAATATTTCGTCGGCTAAACCTTATAAAAAAATTTAAAAATAACTATAGCCGACGAAATATTAGGTTATTCGTCGGCTAAATCTTATAAAAAAATTAAAAAATACTATAGCCGACGAATATAGTGTTTGAATATCGTCGGCTAAAGTTGCTGGGTTTTGAAAAAAAAACTGCAGAAAATTCACAACAAATGCAAATGACCTCATCTCCTTAGTACCCCATTAAATTTTGATTGAGAACAAGGACTAAATTTCAGAAACATGAATTAATATGATTGAGAGATCTTCCAAACTATGAGCAGAAAACCATAAGCAATCGTCACTTGTCCTAGAGAATAAATGTGAGAGTGAATGCCTTGAACTAGCAAACACATAACGACTATTATTATCCGCAAATTCAAAGACAACAACTGACGCACATCATCAATACATAACAACAAATCGTAAAATGCAGTCGAAACCCAAGAGAGATCGGACACCTCCTTCTTTGGGTTGAAATGTACTTGAGGATGAGGGAAGGCTTGAGGCTGGAGCAACAGGAGGAGGAGGGAGGGCTCGAGGAGGCGAGCCGGTGAAGGAGAGGACGGATCGGGGCTGGAGCAGCAGATAATAGACTACTTACCATCCATCTTCGCCTATATAAAGAACTTTAGCCGACGAAATTATTTATTTTCGTCGGCTAAACTCTTTTGAAAATTTTGGTTTACCGCCAAAAATTTTGGTTGAAAATTTTAAAAAATTTTCGACTTTAGCCGACGAGTTTTCATATATTTTCGTCGGCTAAAGTCCTTTGAAAATTTTGGTTGACCGCCAAAAAATTTTGGTTGAAAATTCGAAAATTTTTCAACTTTAGCCGACGACTTTTCATATTTTTCGTCGGCTAAAGTCCTTTGAAAATTTCGTCGGCTAAAGGTACCAATTTCGTCGGCTAAAACTTGGAAATTCGTCGGCTAAACCTTTGAAATTCGTCGGCTAAAAGTATTTTTATACATTTGGCATGTTGTGATTGTGATGATCAAACTTGAGAAACAGAAATCCAACCGTCAGATTTGACCATCATGATAAAATAAATGTATGGGAAAAAATTCAACTTGATCCGAAAAGAATAAGGGCTCGATCCGGACGGTCAATCTCGTAAGTCAAACCCCTAAACGCACGGAAAAGGTCGTTCGACCGTCTAAATTACGTATTTTGGCCGGACCTCCAACTGAAAATAGTTTTAAACCGATGACACGCAACAAGTTGTATAAAAATTTTACGCAAAATAACCACCGAATATAGGGCTACTCATAGGGGGAAAAATGAAAAATTGCATTGACCGCAACTATCGGCACCGAATATTTACCGGAATAGTGTGATTTTTCAACCGTGGATGTATTTCAACATTCTCGTCATATATTATCTCATGACTTTTTAGCGTTTGAAGGTTTTACGTATAGTTTGTTTTTGAAACGGAACATTTACATAACACTTGGTAAACAAGTTATACAACATTAGTATGCATGTTGTGATTGTGATGATCAAACTTGAGAAACAGAATTCCGACCGTCAGATCTGACCATCATGATAAAATACATGTATGGGAAAAAATTCAACTTGATCCGAAAAGAATAAGGGCTCGATCCGGACGGTCAATCTCGTAAGTCAAACCCCTAAACGCACGGAAAAGGTCGTTCGACCGTCTAAATTACGTATTTTGGCCGGACCTCCAACTGAAAATAGTTTTAAACCGATGACACGCAACAAGTTGTATAAAAATTTTACGCAAAATAACCACCGAATATAGGGCTACTCATAGGGGGAAAAATGAAAAATTGCATTGACCGCAACTATCGGCACCGAATATTTACCGGAATAGTGTGATTTTTCAACCGTGGATGTATTTCAACATTCTCATCATATATTATCTCATGACTTTTTAGCGTTTGAAGGTTTTACGTATAGTTTGTTTTTGAAACGGAACATTTACATAACACTTGGTAAACAAGTTATACAACATTAGTATGCATGTTGTGATTGTGATGATCAAACTTGAGAAACAGAATTCCGACCGTCAGATCTGACCATCATGATAAAATACATGTATGGGAAAAAATTCAACTTGATCCGAAAAGAATAAGGGCTCGATCCGGACGGTCAATCTCGTAAGTCAAACCCCTAAACGCACGGAAAAGGTCGTTCGACCGTCTAAATTACGTATTTTGGCCGGACCTCCAACTGAAAATAGTTTTAAACCGATGACACGCAACAAGTTGTATAAAAATTTTACGCAAAATAACCACCGAATATAGGGCTACTCATAGGGGGAAAAATGAAAAATTGCATTGACCGCAACTATCGGCACCGAATATTTACCGGAATAGTGTGATTTTTCAACCGTGGATGTATTTCAACATTCTCATCATATATTATCTCATGACTTTTTAGCGTTTGAAGGTTTTACGTATAGTTTGTTTTTGAAACGGAACATTTACATAACACTTGGTAAACAAGTTATACAACATTAGTATGCATGTTGTGATTGTGATGATCAAACTTGAGAAACAGAATTCCGACCGTCAGATCTGACCATCATGATAAAATACATGTATGGGAAAAAATTCAACTTGATCCGAAAAGAATAAGGGCTCGATCCGGACGGTCAATCTCGTAAGTCAAACCCCTAAACTCACGGAAAAGGTCGTTCGACCGTCTAAATTACGTATTTTGGCCGGACCTCCAACTGAAAATAGTTTTAAACCGATGACACGCAACAAGTCGTATAAAAATTTTAACGGTAAATAGGGTTGACCGCAGTTTTAAAAGAAAAAAATCAAACCCTAAAAACAGAAAATTACATAAAAAGCCTAGATCCGACGGTCGGATTGGCCCCGAAAGGAAGTTAGCTTGGATTTGGGCCTGCGGAGCTACTGTCAAAATTTCAGCAATTTCTGACGGACGGATCAAAAGTTACACCCCTTTTTGCGTAGGACTATATTGCATCAAAATTTGTAAATATAAGGCACTTTAGCCGACGAAATTATATTTTTCGTCGGCTAAACTTTTAAAAATTTCGTCGGCTAAAGTCTAAAAATTTCGTCGGCTAAAGTTTTGAAAATTTCGTCGGCTAAAGTCTAAAAATTTCGTCGGCTAAAGTCTAAAAATTTCGTCGGCTAAAGTTTTGAAAATTTCGTCGGCTAAACTTTTGAAATTTTCGTCGGCTAAAGTTAACAGACTATAGCCGACGAAAAAAATTATTTAGCCGACGAAATAAAAATTTCGTCGGCTAAAGTTGATCATAGCCGACGAAGATTTTTAATTAGCCGACGAAGGAAAATTTCGTCGGCTAAAATCCACTTTAGCCGACGAAAAAAAAATTCGTCGGCCTGGTTTTTTTTTTTTCGTCGGCTAAAGCGTTTCTTCTGGTAGTGCAAAAAACAAATAACGACATATTAATAAATATCAATAAAAAAATTATTCATTGTACCCTTTCTACCTCCGCTACTGATCTATGTTTTTCTTTTATCTTCCAGAGAAGATTATTCAATCTCACAGCGTCTCCTGCAAGTCCAAGCCTCTAACTCTATTTTAGATTTCATGACAGATCTTCGTACGCTATTTCTTTCCACGTCACTCCTATGAACATATACTAAATTGAGGTTTTAATAGTTTGTTCGGTACATTTAGAAGCTGCACCCATAATCAAATAAACTTTATTTTCTAAAAAAAAGTGAAAAAGAAAAAAGAAAAGAAAAGAAAAGAGAAAGGAAGATAGAGCCGTTAGCCGACCTTGCTCTATTTATTATATCAAAACCTCCCTTTTTGGGGATTATGCAGAGGAGAGAGAGAGAGAGAGAGAGAGAGAGAGAAGGGAGAAAAACGAATCGGTAATCCTCAATTCTTTTCTCTGTTCTTCTCTGATTTCAATTCATTTCTTAGAGTTTTGTTTCTTTTTTGGCGCTTCGTTTGAATTGGGTATACGTATTAAGATTTAAATTCGTGACTAGGTTTTGGGAATTTGAGGGACTAAGTATGAGGTTCTGATACAAATGGGTTTTTTTTTGGTAACAAAGGGGGCACTATCTCCCAGAAAAATGGGTTTGTTTCCAATTGATAGTACAGAAGCACCAATAATCAAAATTGAGATTCAGATTTCATGCCAAGGAAGTATATTTATAAATCATTCTTTTTATTGATCTCTTTTGTTTGGCAACTAATTTGTGCAATTGTCATCTTATTTATGCAGTCTCCAGGCATTACCTATTAGTCAGTTACTAACACATGGTATGTTCCTTTCTTTGTAGGTCTAGATACTAATCCGCTTCCGGAGATGTCGAGAGAGATGGAGAAGGGCTAACCAAGTAAGCTGCAACGTGTTTTCTGTTGTTCATGTCCGGTCAATTGGCATAGCAGTCTAGGTTATTCTTTGTTTGATTCCAGTTGTGGTTGTGGGTTATCATTTGGTATTCTTTTTTCATGGTGAATTTGAAATTCGGTTCTGTGCTTCCGATTTTTGGCAATTTGAGATATGGGTATTGAATTTTGGATTGTGACACCTTTTTTGTGACAGAGAGAAGGAGGATTTGGTAGCTGTGATTGTCAGATTCTGATATTCCAGCCAGCTTCTCATGTTCCTTCAATTCCAGGTGAGAAATAAATTTTTGAAGCTTAAACTTGGTCTTTGCGTAATTGGCATAAGATGAATGGTTACCGACTTTATACGGTTAGGTGTCACTGATTTCAAATTATACAACGATCTGTATAAGGGCCAAATAAACAATTTAGATCACCATTTTTTATCATTGAAGTTGCATGGAGGTCACTGATTTTCGATTTATCAAAAACAATCACAATCTTGAAGGTTTTAATCCTTTGTGTTAGATCAAGTTGAGTGAAAAAATCTTATTTTGCCGCATCTGTATTTGGTATTTGGTTGGATTTCTATATTTTTAGTTTGATCAAGGATATCAATCTTTTGGGTTAGTTCAAACTGTGGTTTTGGTGTGTTTGATATTTTCATGTGTTGTATTATTGTGCAGGAAAATAAAGGAGTGTGTTTTGAGTTAAGAGTAAAAGTTCAGTTGATATTAATTTTTCCTCACGATCGACGACATCAATTGCTCGGTTAAGGTGTTTGTTCTTTTTTTCCTTTTTCAGTTAAATTTTTTGTTAAAATTTTAAAAATGATGAAGGTATCTGTTATGTATTTAGATCTATTAAATCAATTGGACTATTTACTTAAATATCTCTATCTCTCCAAAAAAACTGTGGTACTTTTTGCTTTTTGATAAATCGATTATCATAAATCTCAAATAGGAAACCTTGAGTTTTGGATTTCTTACCATGGTGGTAGAAATTAAAGGTCGGTTCTTAAATTGGAATGTAGGAATTATGAGCATGATCGTCTTTCTTCTGGTGTTTAACCTAGATTATATATTTTTGTAACCTGACCTCCTAGTCACATGTCATTGTACCCTTGAAGTATATGAAAACTGAAGAATGAGTACAAGTTTGACGAATGGAGTACGAGTTTGAGTATTGGAGTCACTCGGATGTTTCCTTAACTTTGATAAGTATTTCGCTTCTTTTTTACTTTAACCGTTTGGTTTGCTATTTTGCATGTGTTTTCTAATTGGAATTTGGATTGTAGGTGGTGCTCTGTGTGTGTGAACCTGTAACTATTTTTCAGGCGTGCGTACTTCTTCCTCTGAGTTTGTTTTTTCGTTTTTGTGAATCTGAATTTTGATCTTCGTTGCTCTCTTTTTGATATCCGAACTGTTTCTGATCTAATTACCTGCCCTATTGTTAATTTCCTCAATCAAAATCCAGACTACTTGGATGAAGGAGCTTACGCCATCCAAGAAGCTCAACCTTTTCATCTGGAACCAACATTTTTATTTTTATTTTTTTATTTTTATTTCTTTACATGATTCTAGACTTTCTTATCTCCCTTCCTGGGTTCCTGGATGCACTTTCATCTATTATCTCAATTGTGGTTGTTCTTAGTGTTGCTCTTTACAATCTCTGCCTATCCAAATGGGTAGGTCAATATCATCATGTGAACTATCAGTCTTTGAACTTTTAACACATCCAAGGAAAAAATAAAGTATGTGTTTAGTTTTTGTTGATACTCTTATCTCCCACTTTACTATGTTTTGTTTCATTCCGGCCGCTTTTTCTTGGATCATCTAGTCAGAATTGCAAGAGCAGTCTTAAGTTTGTTGGGTTCTTTGGAATTATTTTTTTTCCTTAGTTGATGGGTATGCATTTTTTGGTGAAAATGAAGCTCCAAAGTGGGTATTCAGGCTTGACTGTGGCTGAGAATGGAAGATTAATTTTGCATTTTTCAGATAGAGTTTAATTTTGCATATAGACATCTTAGATCACAATGTAATTCCACTCTTTTACTTTCTGTATCCTTTATTTCTCATGCTTTTCTTTTAGTTCTGTCACATAATCCTCTTCTTCTTTTATTTTATTTTTTTCCATTCGATGCAGAGCAAGTGTGTTTGAGATTTTGAATGAAGAACTAGGGCAGGATTGGATGAAGTTTTGAGGTACAATTTTAAATTATTTGCCAAACAAATGCATCTTTATATTTTACTTTTTCCTGTATCAGTGCAGCTTTGCAATGTGAGAGTGTGAAACTAAGATAAATTGGATTTTGTTTTAGTTGCGTCTCTAATCTACTCTGTTTTTTGGTTGGTGCTGCTCTGCAGGAAAGAGAAGATCATAATCAATTAAGCTCAAAGGGTACTTGTTTGGGCATTGCATTTGATGATTGTGTGATGAAAGATACTGTTTTTTCAATTTGGTTGCTTTTGGTAATAAAAGGTATTGTTCAGTTATGTCTATTCTGCGGTATGTGATTCTCTAATCTACTCTGTTTTTTGGTTGGTGCTGCCCTGCTGGAAAGAGAAGATCATAATCAATTAAGCTTAAAGGGTACTTCTTTGGTGATTGCATTTGATGATTGTGTGATGAAAGATATAGTTTTTTCAATTTGGCTGCCTTTGGTAATAGAAGGTATTGTTCAATTATTTATGCATATTCTGTGGTATGCGATTCTTTTTCCTTTACTACCCTTTGGTAATAAATTTCTGTAGAATCACACAGATTGAGAAGCAGGGCAAACTAAAACCCAGAGAGAGAGAGAGAGGGAGAGAAAAAGATTGGTATCAGAATCGTTACTTCCAGATTCAATTGTCTATCAATCCAGCATATCGATTTGGGTACGTACGTTGCTTCAGTTACTTTTCTCTAGCTGTTCGTAAACTCTGCTGCCTTTGGTAATTTGCTGTAATTTTTATATTTTCTGATGGAATCACATATATTTGATTACATGTATGACTTACAGGTATGATCTGGGCTGTTGGGTAGTCTCTGTCTTCTGTTAATCAATTTTTATGTAATTTTTGCTTACTACTCTGTGCTTCAATCTCATAACTTTTGTTTCTATTTTTTGTTTCCATGCACCATTTGAGACTCTATGATCGCACTACTGCGCCCAGGAAGCAAACAGCTCAGTTAGTGGAAAGGTTTTTTTTTTTCTCCATCTGTTCTATATATGATAATTTTAATGAATTACCTTTGAATTGTATTAACTCCAGTGCTACACTTTTCTTAGTTTTATATTATTTTTGCCTGCTTTATATTTCCCAAGGACTTTGTTGCTCACCTTCCATCAAATGGAAATCCACCAACTCTATATTCAGTGTTATGAGATAATGATATTTAAATTCCTTTTGTTAATCGCTCTGTACATTGCAGTTTAGTACTCATGTCTGATTCTCATTGATCCCCTAAAAATTCCAAGTTTAGATGTTCATGAAGATGATTTGCTGTGATACATTGTTTTATAATTGGCTTCATAGTTTTTTAAACGGTGCTATGCTACTGGTTCACAAAGCAGTATAATTGCCTAAACTCACAAAGCCTTTGGTTTTCTCTTTTTAAATAAGATTGAGTATTGTGTTTGTATGTGTGGGTTGAAGACTCTATTTCTCTTTTTACATTGTAACTGTGTAGATTGATGTCATGCCAAAGAAGTATATTTATAAATCATTATTTTTATTGATCTCTCTTCTTTGGCAACAAATTTGTGCAATTGTCATCCTATTTATGCAGTCTCCAGGCATTACCTATTAGTCAGTTACTAACACATGGTATGTTCCTTTCTTTGTAGGTCTAGATACTAATCCGTTTCCGGAGATGTCGAGAGAGATGGAGAAGGGCTAACCAAGTAAGCTGCAATGTGTTTTCTGTTGTTCATGTCCGGTCAATTGGCATAGCAGTCTGGGTTATTCTTTGTTTGATTCCAGTTGTGGCTGTGGGTTATCATTTGGTATTCTTTTTTCATGGTGAATTTGAAATTCGTTTCTGTGCTTCCGATTTTTGGCAATTTGAGATATGGGTATTGAATTTTGGATTGTGACACCTTTTTTGTGACAGAGAGAAGGAGGATTTGGTAGCTGTGATTGTCAGATTCTGATATTCTAGCCAGCTTCTCATGTTCCTTCAATTCCAGGTGAGAAATAAATTTTTGAAGCTTAAACTTGGTCTTTGGGTAATTGGCATAAGATGAATGGTTACCGACTTTATACGGTTAGGTGTCACTGATTTCAAATTATACAACGATCTGTATAAGGGCCAAATAAACAATTTAGATCACCATTTTTTATCATTGAAGTTGCATGGAGGTCACTGATTTTCGATTTAACAAAAACAATCACAATCTTGAAGGTTTTAATCCTTTGTGTTAGATTAAGTTGAGTGAAAAAATCTTATTTTGTCACATCTGTATTTGGTATTTGGTTGGATTTCTATATATTTTTAGTTTGATCAAGGATATCAATCTTTTGGGTTAGTTCAAACTGTGGTTTTGGTGTGTTTGATATTTTCATGTGCTGTATTATTGTGCAGGAAAATAAAGGATTGTGTTCTGAGTTAAGAGTAAAAGTTCAGTTGATATTAATTTTTCCTCAAGATCGACGACATCAATTGCTCGGTTAAGGTGTTTGTTCTTTTTTTCCTTTTTCAGTTAAATTTTTTGTAAAAATTTTGAAAACGATGAAGGTATCTGTTATGTATTTAGATCTATTAAATCAATTGGACTATTTACTTAAATATCTCTATCTCTCCAAAAAAAACTGTGGTACTTTTTGCTTTTTGATAAATTGATTATCATAAATCTCAAATAGGAAACCTTGAGTTTTGGATTTCTTACCATGGTGGTAGAAATTAAAGGTCGGTTCTTAAATTGGAATGTAGGAATTATGAGCATGATCGTCTTTCTTCTGGTGTTTAACCTAGAATATATATTTTTGTAACCTGACCTCTTAGTCACATGTCATTGTACCCTTGAAGTATATGGAAACTGAAGAATGAGTACAAGTTTGACGGATGGAGTACGAGTTTGAGTATTGGAGTCACTCGGATGTTTCCTTAACTTTGATAAGTATTTCGCTTCTATTTTACTTTAACCGTTTGGTTTATTGTTCTGCATGTGTTTTCTAATTAGATTTTAGATTGTAGGTTGTGCTCTGTGTGTGAACTTGTAACTATTTTTTCAAGTTCAAATTTTGATATTTCCTTGATCAAGTTCTTTGTAGCTATTTTTTGAAGGGTGCAAACAAGCATGTCCTCATTCCGCCTATTTTATTTCACGTTTCTTATTTATGTGCTGAGTTACGTTTTCCACATTACTCATCCTGATTTAAGACCAATACTTCTTTGGATATACTTCTCACGAATACCTCTTAGTAACAACATGGTATGTATATATAGACATGGATGTTGTTAAATAATCATATGGTGCTCGAATTGGTTTAGTTGATAAGAAATTGTAAGTGACAATTTTATTTATTTTTTATCAAATGCACAATTAATGTGCTACACACATAAAGTGAGTCGAACTTATGACCTCTCACTTACAAGAAGAAACTTATGTTACTAGACTAAATGGTACTGGGCTAATTGACAATTGAAACATATAAAATTTATATGTGCAAGGGTTGATTATTATCCAACGTTATCAATATCTTTGAAAATGAAAAATAAATCTTGAGATATTATCCTAATAATTTTGTGCCATATTGATGATGGGTAGTAGGCACATAGAGAGGAATGAACTTTTATTGTAAAGAAACTCAAGTTGTAACAATTTCAGATTTGTTGTTTAATATTCTAAGATGAATTTACATTTTGAATATAGGGGAGCCGCTAATTCATTATTGATTTTTCTCATCGTTTTTCAGATCCTGAAATCCACTCAAAGATGAACGAGTTGGGAAAGAAGATGCTTCTGCATTGTGGAGGTCTGCTGTTAGCCGTCAGTGTACTTGCAGGACTTCTAGCCAGAAAGGACACTATTGATGTGTGGAATGCGGTGCATAAGAATGTTGTTGCATACATATGAAGAGGAAAAGGCCTTGAACAAAAAATATGCAGGTGCATCATGGGTTTTGACATTGAGTTATGATGACATACCATATCATCTAAAGCCATGCTTTCTATATTTAGGTCACTTTCCTGAGGATTCCAAAATACCAGTGAAACTGTTGACTCAATTATGGATGGCAGAAGGTCTAATTTCTTTGGGGCAACAAAGACAAAGTTTCATTGGATCATTGGAGGACATAGGATACAGCTACTTAAGTGAGCTAGTGGAAAGGTGTGTGGTTCAAGTTGGAGAAAGGGGTTCAATTAGAATGATTAAAACTTGCCGCATCCATGACCTTATGAGAGACTTATGCTTGTTAAAGACAGAAGATGAGAGCTTCCTTCGAATTGTCAACTTTTCGGATACAAAAGAAGCAACGTATCCTTCTGCTTCTTCTGCGGTAAGTATAAATAATGTTCGAAGAATGGCAATCCATTTGGATGATAAGGCTGACAGATTGGTTCCACCAAGAGATGAAAGAAATGGCCGCCTCAGGTCCTTGTTATACTTTACCCCAAGAAATTGGATGCCACGAAATCAAAGATTGGTACCATCAGTTTTCAAGTTCTTCAAATTGCTTGAGTTTTGAGGTTAGAAAATATGATTAGAAAAGTAGAGTTGCCAAGTGAAATTTGGATTATGGTTCATCTCAGGTTCCTAAGCCTAAGGCGTTGTCACATAAATCGGTCGCCGTTGTCCATAGGGAATTTCAAGAACATGCAAACTCTAGATCTTCGATTTCGTCAACTAGATATTGTCCTAAATGTGCTATGGAAGATGGAACAATTGAGACACTTGTATTTATTTACCCCTGTACTATCGTGCAAGTGGTAAACTACAACTAGCTACTCTTCACAATCTGCAGACCTTATTGCATGTTGGCAATTCTCACTTGAATGATATTACTGAACTGACCAATCTGAAAAAATTGGCTGTGCAACTGTCGAGCCCCGGGAAGGTATTAACATCTACAAGCAACACACTTGAGGGCATCAGTTCTCTATATGTGCACAACTTGGTTGGAATTCAAAGAATTGTAGAGGTTTCACAAATAGTTTCAAGATGTCACAACATTTACAAGCTTGATTTGAATGGTCCAACTGTGGAGCTACCAAAAGACCTTCAGTACTATCCAAATCTCACAAAGTTACGGTTGTGTCGATGCTTTCTAAAGGAGAATCAAATGTCAGTGCTAGAGAAGCTGCCAAACTTGAGAAATCTTTCCCTCCAATCCAACACATTTGAGGACAGTGTCAAGACACTAATGTGCTCCAAAGGAGGTTTTCTTCGTCTTGAGTTCCTCTCGCTTAATTACATGGACGAAATAGATGAGTGGACTGTGGAGGAAGGAGCCATGCCTAGTCTATGCCGGTTGCACATTTCGCGGTGTAGAGGATTGACCACATTTCCAGATGGTTTGAGATATAACAGTATCCTTAAAGAGTTACGCATAATGTGGATGCCTAGGATCTTCTATGGTGAACTTCAGGAAGGAGGAGAGGAGTTCTCCAAAATCCATGTGCCTTCGCTTGTATTTGGGGAGGCATGCGACTAGGTACCTTCAGTTTTGTTTCTTGTATGCTTCTCTACTATTACTTTTGTGTCTGCTTCTAATCTTCTTTTACGTTTTGGTTCATTTTTGTAGTATCAAACTAATGAACTCATATAATCAAGCAGCTCGTTAATTTATCTTACAGAACACTAATTTCCATGTTCAGGGAAAGTAGAAAAGTGGTGATCATCCATTTCATGGCAAGGAGAAATCTGCAGTTCAATCCAAAACCATGCATTTGAAGTTCAATCTATTCTGCCATAGTGGCAATTGTTAACACGTTCCTCATCTTCAGATCAAGAAGTGTCCAAAACTTATTGTTTTCGTTTTCTTTTCCTTTGTCATTATGCTGTTTTCAGTTTGTGAAGACGATACCAATTGTCATTTATCTGATTCTTAGGTCTATTTCACTTTCTCAGACTGGAATTCAAACTAGTTTCTTATTCAAGACTAGCCAATTCTGTGGTTGATTTTGTGTTACCTCTTACCCTTTTCTCTTTTTTGTTTTAAAGAAACCTAGAGCACCATTTAACACACCATGGATAGTTACTAATAAGGCAAACATATTTCGCCCTCCATTTTGAGCATTTGAAACGAACTGGATTCATTTGCAGCTTCAGATTGGAACAATATACCAAGTAAATAGAGAAACTGAAACGAGGTAAACGGCCCCCATGATAGCCTGAGGGGACTGGACAAACTGCAAAACAACATGTACCTGGTCTTTATGAGCGAAACTATATTTGATATTTGGAGGTTGTTCACCAACAATAACCAAACAAGTGCTTCACCGGTTTAAGATGGTACACTCGAGGAAAGGAAAAAGAGAGAGGGGGGGGGGGGGGGGGGGGGGGGGGGGCGGGGGCGACTTCATAAAAGAGGGAAAAAGAGGATATTCTTTATTTCCACATAGTTGTCCTATAGCAACACAAAATTTGATTTTGTATGAAATATAAACTACAATTACAAAAATGACATGTGGTGAAAGTATCTGTGGTCCAAGGTAAAAGAATTGGTAGCTAAAACTGAGGTATGAATCCATAACACTGGACAACAGAACAGCATCACCCATGTTGCTATTTTCTCTAACCAAATCTACTGAGCAAAAACTGGGATCACTGTATGCATGTATAATACAAGTTCGTTTATACACTGCTTTACACACCAACTCAGGGAAACCCTGCGATATCGGAAAGGGATCCCCAAAAACATTTAACTATTTCTCCTTTAGATTAATTATTGGATTTTGAGGAGCCTCATTTATATCTTGTATCATTTACTTCCTGCCAAAAGAATTCCTTCCAAAGAATAAAACCTGCAACAAAACAAAGAAAGCCATTTCAGTTGTCTGATTTTAGGGATTATGGGAGAAATATTCCAGTTTTATTTTTATACAATAGAACCAAGAGAATGTAGCAAACATGTAGTTGAAAAACAATAACATACTCCAATAACTTTAGGTGGGCAGAAGCGGCTGCCTTTCGTCAGATCCCACACGGTGACTAGCCTGGAATGAAATAAATGTGAATAACTTTGAAATATAGTATGAGACATGCATTCAGAAAGTCATCTGCATAGATGAAAGAAATTTGCAAAATTAAAACCTCTTCGTTTGCCCCTGCTGCCATATTTATAAAGGAATCCTTTGACCTGAAACAGAGAAGGGGGGGGGAATTCACTAATTAGTAAAGTCCCATGTGGTTAGATAGTGAGGGATTTAGAAGAGACCGATTTGAGTTAAGTTAGATAGTGGAGCAAAATCCTATGGTTCCTCCTTACAGATTCAATTGCTCTAAAGACTGAGACATTACTGAGCTATCGTTTGATACAAAAATAATACATTTGAAATGACTATTCATGTTAGCACCTAACAGGTTATTGCCCTGGTGTTTGGAAGCATACACCTGGTACACAATGACTGCAGGGAATTTGATGTACCACAACCCCAAACTCCATGCCATAAGAAGCAGAAATGAGCAGAAAGAACTAGCATGTACCTGTGATCATCATGGACATCTACCAATTCTAGCTTCCCATGTTTTTCATCATCTTTGGTTTTTGAAATTGGAGAAAAAAACTACATGGAACAAAAAAACAAACAAACCTCACCCAATGGACAGCTCAAAGAAAAAAAAATATAGACAGAAAGCTTTCCCTAATTTATACTCGTTGAGTTGAAATTGATCTTCACATGAATAAGAAGACAAAAATATGCTATTATTACCTGGTGCATGGAGATGAAGACAATAGAAATTCCTAAAACAAAATTCATAGTCAAAGTATGACCAAATAGCACAGCGGATGCTATGCCTGTGAAGATTGTAGCAACTGTGGATGAGTACTTCTTTAGAATTGTATCTGTAAACATTGAATAGCATCTTTCAATAAAGGAGTGAAGAAAAATGACTAAAAAGTAAAAGTAGCTATCATGTCCCCTTCTCTGATGAATCATAGTCCTAGGATGAAAGTTTCGAATTGAAAGAATTGTCTCATTAATAGCAATCTTCATATTGCAACTGCTCCCAATCTAAAATTGCCATGACATCTAAATCTGAAATGTTTAATGCACATAAGAACTAACCTGCATATTTGAAAAAAAAAGAAGACAGTATTCCTTGTGCTGCATTGTTTGCTATGAGAAACATTGTAGCTTTTGAATGACCATGAAGGATATCAAAGCTACTAGGACCTGAAACATTAAAACATGAGGTGATGGAAAATATTATAATAATAAATCCTAAAGATCTTTCTTATAGTGCTTAATTGTTTGCTTGGTTGTTTTGTTTGACTGGGATTTAGTAAAAGTCAACAGAAATTGAATATTGCTTTCAGTCAATACGTCGAGGTAAACGTCATAGCATTTATGGAACATTAAATCTATGAGAGAAAACAAAAATTACAACTCGGATTTAGATCCATATTGCTTATGTACTGTTCATTAGAAGATGTATCACCTACTTTAATTGATAGGGAGAGTTACGTGTGTAGGACGCATGTGAAAATCATGGTTCATTTTGGCTGTTTGTCTATTCTTTCTTCAGGTGCCAAGATCAATTATTGCTTTAGTTATTTGTAAAAGCAACCAATGAAGAGATTTGGGAAATAAATCACTCTTTCTTCACACCTTCTGGAAAAAGGGATAAAAATATAGTAGGTTTCCAGTAGTTGGGCCATCTAAGAAGGCTGAAGAATAACTTTCTAAGGATGCATTTTATGTAAAGTAACAAAACCCCTTTCTCCATGATTCAAATAGTTGTTTTCTACTTCAGTACTAATCTTTTGAGAAAGTTTTTTATTTATCAAAGAGAAAAAGGACTCTGGTTTCCGTGCAACTCCAATTAAAGTATTGCAGTACATACCTTTGACAATGGCCATTACCACTATTCCTAGAAAGTTGAATATAGCACCATACCCATATAGAAATAAGTTCTGCAAGCCAAATGAAGAAGAGTTAAATGAGCAGATAAACTGAAATAATTTACCATGTTCAATACAGAAGAAAATGAGAGAGAGAGAGAGAGAGATGAGAACATATTACAAAGTTCAAGAATATGTATACAGTCAAAAGTCAGACGAGGGTAAATTGAAGATATAAAGAGGTTAACATCCAAATATAATACAAACTCCAAATAACGTGAAGGAAAACATGTAAGTGGGTGAAAAGATATTCATCAACTTGTTAATAACATCTCAGCTATATGTTTCCATCATGTCAGTGAACTTATACAAAGTGCAAAATGCAAATTTGAGGCCAAAACGGATCCTTTTTCCCTAGACTGCAGAAAACCCATAAAAGTTTGGCAGTATATCGAGTGTATATAACTGAGATTCTCTCTTCTGAAATTGCTTTCTTTTATGTTCTCCAAACTGCCTGAGTTTTGTTCCAAAAGAAAAAAAAAATTGAATATTCATGTGGGATTTATTGGATTTAACACATCAAGAAAAAGAAGGAAAGCAGAGAGTTATGGTTGTGAGTGCACTGCTTGAAGCATTCATGCATGAGGGAGGTAGCAGAATCTATTCAACGCACTGTAATTTATGGAACTTGCATGTTTTCAAGCAAACTTATGTCATTTCTATATTGTTCTATATTGCTTGAGAATATATCATAACTCAATAGTTCCATAAAACTGCAAACTGCTATTTCCAAAAGCACAAAATGTTATTACTGTATATATTAATCCCTGTAGAATGAGAGCCTATTGACTTTCAACTTTACCTATCCTGGGCTATGGCAAGTTATTAAGATATTTTATCATAATAGATAGTTCAGATTCGACCCCAAACACAATCCCGAGTTCATAATCATATATCACTTGGCAAATTAATAAAGAACCCAAAATATAGCTCCTCCAATCGCAAATTATAAACAAGTAAAAATCATACATTCTAGACAAGCCCAAATTTGAGTGACAAAACTAGAAGTATCGAAGCTAATGCCATTTTCTAGCTTACAGAAAATCAATATCTAAACACCACTTTTAAAGCAGTAACCAATTATCAAAATCTTTACCTGAAGGTATATGCTTGTGTCATATTGACTCTTCAAAGCATACTCATTGTAGACAGAAGCCAGGGATGGAACTGTTACCTATAAAAGGAACCAAAAATAAGTCACCATCATGAACAGAAGGTCTTGGGAACATAATAACAGATCTTGGAGTGATTTTTTGGGATTAGAAAACAAAAATCTTGGAGTCATTTTTTGGGATTAGAAAACAAATCTTTCTTGCACTACAAGACATTCTAGAATTCCAAAAGCAATTTTCAGCCAAATGTAGTGAAAAGCGCTTTTGGTTTTTGAAAAACTTTCATAACTGCTAAAAGCACTTCATGCAGGTCATTTTTTTAAGCTTAGAAACACAATGGTACAAGTTAGAAAGAAACTCAAGACTAATAGAAAACATAAACATTAGAAGTTCTTACAAAGATCAATGTGTATATGTATGCGCCTGTCGAAATTGTAAGATCTAAAGCACTGGAACCCGCAGGTAAAGATCGCAACTGATTTACACTAATGCCGATGAGCAACAAAGCAAGGGCCTCCCACTGTATCAAAATAATGTGTCAGATATCATTAGACAAGAACAGGATTGACAAATTAGTGTAAAACAGTAAAGTGACAAATACCAAATTAAAAATAATAATAATAATAATATTATTATTATTATTATTATTAATAATATAAAATTAAAAAGTCCACTTAACCCGACTTTTCTGCATATCCACTTCTCCTATTCTTTTATAGTTTTAAAAGTTATTTTTCAATTTCAAGCCATGTTATTGTTTCTCAGTATTGACATTCATTTTTCATTTGATTTAGAAAATAAAATAACAAAATAGAAAGGCTGTTTGGCATGTAAGCAGTTTTACCTGAATTATGGAAAATCGGCGTTTCATTATCATTTTCAGGAGAACAGCAATAACCAACACCTGCATATCCATTATGAAACAATAGAAATTTAAGAAGTAATGAGTTCAAGACAACAATGTCTTACCAAAACAAGTGTAGAGCACTAAAAGCAGTCACACGTGTGCAAAATTTAAAGCGCACAATAATCTACTGAGCGATAAATATAAATTGGGATACATGAAAGCCATCAAGCAAGAAGTGACATTTCCATGAGAAACCCGAAATTCAAGGACAATCCAAATGATGATATTGCCAGTAATATCATTACTCAGTAAGAAGGTGATATTAATTATTTGCAGATGTACCTTCAGATTGCTCAACATCTTCACCGTAGCAGGATTGAAATACAGCTGCAAAATAGAATTAAATAACATTATGACTTTAAATAAAAGCTCTCTAAAATCCATAAATGGGGGTATCATTTCAATCAAAATAAGGATAATAAAAGTTGGATGAACCAGTAGCAATGCATATAAAGTAATGCTCATGCTTCCGTACTATTATACAAACGAATAAAATCTAAATAAGCTGGTAGTTAACTCTATCTAACCAAGCAGTTGTCATATGTACATATCATGTAGTGCATAAACAATACATGATTACACATACATGTCTAAACACTGTCTCGTTTTATAAAATACTGCATGGGACAGAATGCTCAGATCTAAGCATGGTTTTATCAAAATTTTATCTCAACACGGATTGCAAGACTGCTCCAAGAATCCTACTACAAGCAGTAATATACAAACCACCCAGATCCACATACAAATGCTAAGAGAATCTGTGGAAGAACTATACCTGCATGGTGAACTTTAAATAGTTATTAATAGCATATAGAAATGCTGGAACAGCAAGAAGCACATTGTTCCGAGCTGCCTGCAAAAAAGATTAAAAGGATATTGATTGGATCAACCAAAATTGCCCGTGTTTGTATTCTACAACATACAAAATATATACAAGCATACAAATTAAATATGATGAAGATGACTCAAATATGGAGGGAAATCATGTGAATAAATTTTATTTTATTTTATTTGAAAAGAAACAGCTTTTTATTGAGACAAAAAGAAAAGAACAGGGAGGTGGACAAGGAGTCGCTTTCAAAGAAAAGAGAGCAGCTACAGCTAAAGGCATAGCAGGAAAACATGTGGATAATCTTATGTAAATAAAAACAACCTACATAGTATAAATGAGCACATAACTTAATAAAAAAAAAAAGAACTAACTAAAGAAAGGCTTAGATTTGGTTTGTTTTAATATTACAAAATGCAATCTCCACACAAAAAAATAATAATAATCCCAATTGTTTTGAACTAAAATACACAAACTTTGTGAATACATGAACATCAAAATTTTAAACATTACTGAATAGAGAACCTGTGTAAATGTAGAAATTGAGAGAAGAGGCTTCTCCCCAACTTTCTGATTCTTAGCCTGCAGAATCAACCAAAATCCCAGTAAGAAAAATGCATACAAACCCGACAATCAAAAAAAAAAAATTTAAAGTGGTCAGTGAGCTTCCACTAGCATAAACTAGAATATACTGCTATTACAACAATCAGACATCTCTCACTATATTATATACATATATACACACATGTATACGTCTTTTTAGCATATAAAATCCACATCCTCAATAAGGTGAGATCCTAGCACATGTAAGTTCACTTCTCCAGAATGGTGAGGAAAAGGCACTTTCTAGCCTAACCTCAAGAGTCTAAGCACATGAGGCAATGTATTTGATCTTTAACACCAGTGGATAATTTTTTAGGTAACATTCTTATGATGCCTTGTTCCACTTTGACAAGAACGACTCAACTTTAGCAGATGATGAAATTTAACACTTACATGACCAAGGAATAACAGTAACTCAATCTGAAATTTTCTGTTTAACTAATAAAATACTTCATAAATGTTCCAAGAAATGTTGCAGAATAAGCCCAAATATCAAGTAGATATATGAGTAAGGTAGAGAAAAAGGTTGTCGGCTATACCTGTAACAAGAGCATAACAACAGCAAATAGAACCTTTGCAGCCTCCGTCAAAAAGTTGACACTGATCGGGCTAAAGTCAAATTTTCCATCCACCTTTGACATATAAACCAGAATAGGCTGGTACAAAAGGTACAAAATTAAAATGTCAGAGAACTGAAAAAATGAACTGCAACGAGAATTTTAGAACAGCTAGCTATATATATTGTAAGTGTTACTTTTTATCTACTATAAAAGATTAGCTTTATTTGATTTTTATATATTTCCACATATATTTGATAACCAAAAATTTTAAAGAATGCAAAAGAGTATATAAGTGATATGCCAAATCAGTATGTTGTGTTTTGGCTCGTTGATATGATTTGGAAGTGTGGATTCAGTAAGCAAATCCAAGTCCAGAAAGGAAAGGTTTTTTCTATAAGTTCTAGGAAAGTAATCTTTCAATATCTGTTAGGATTTTGTCTACTAGGTTTAGGAGTCCTAAAACCTTATTGTATCGGCAGTCCCTATTCAGTATAAATAGGAGCTGCAGGGGGTTTTCTAAGATTAAGATAGAGAGCACAGAAAACCAAGAGCAAAGGGTGATAGAGAGATCTAGCAGGGTGTTGGGGATTAGCATAGGGATTTCAATAAGTACTTGTAATCAGGTTGTTATTCTCCATAGTGCTAGTGATTCTCTCAAGAGAGATCACAAAGTGGACGTAGGCCAGGGTTTTGGCTGAACCACTATAAAATTGTTGTGTGCTGTGTTTCTATCTTCAAGTTCATCTATCTACTTTGCTTAAGTCGTAAAGTACCAGTAAAGACCAGAAAAGATCCTAGGGCGCTAACCACAATAAGTGGTATCAGAGCTTCGGTTCTGGTACTTTGCGATGGTAGACAGCAAAGGCATGGTCGAAGCAGAAGATGTGAAATCGTTCATTAAACCCTTAAATGGCAAGGATGACTTCACGCTTTGGCGAAGGAGGATGAAGAGTGTCCTGATTCTACAAAATCTGTATGAGGCTGTTCTCGGGATAGAGAATAAGGCAGTTGATATGACAGATAAGGTTTGGCAGAAGATGGACAAGAAGGCAAGGAGCACAATAGAGTTGCATCTTGCAGATCATGTACTGGGTCGTGTATTGGATAGTGGAGGTGACAATATGAGCAGCAAAGAGACCTGGGATTATCTTGAGAAGGTTTATGCGGGTAAGGGTCCTATTGGTGAGAATATGGACAGCAGCAAGACATTGGACAATGTTAAGGAGGCTGACGCAGATAAATTCTTCTTGAAAGAAAAACTCTATAGTCTTCGGATGGAAGAAGGCGGGGATCTGCAGGAACATCTGAATAAATTTCAGATTTGTGTTGCCAATTTATCAGAGGTGGATGTGCAATATGAAGAAGAGGATAAAGCACTTATGCTGCTAACATCTTTACCAGCTTCATACGAGCAGTTCATCACCACACTCGTTTCCCATAAGGATTCTCTCAAGTATGATAAGATTACTGAAGCTATTCAATCTTATATTACGACGAGTAGCGAGACCGAGAGCTCTCAAGGAGGCCTTCAAGTCAAGGGCAAGGAGACAAGTCAGTTGACGAGTAAAGAGGATAAATCTGGTAACAAGGGTACAACAAAATCCAAGAAGAAGTACAAGGAAGGTTGCTTCAAATGTGGTGCTGCAGACCACTTGAAAAGAAACTGCAAAGAAGGGAGGATGGAAGCACAGGTGACGGCAGGGAGTTCAAGCACAGCCAACATAATCATCAGAAAAGATGAAGATGATTGTGAACTTCTTGTGGTAACGTCCAGCTCCAACGCTTTCAGAGATTGGATTATAGATACCGGTTGTACATTCCATATGTGTGCAATCCGAGAATGGTTTGACACATTTGAGGAGAGTAGCAGCGGAGAAGTTTTCAGGGGAGATGATTCACCGTGTAGGATCCTAGGTATTGGATCAGTGAAAATCAAAATGCATGGCGGAGTTGTTAGAAAGCTGGAGAATGTCAGATATATTCCTAAGTTAAGGAAGAACTTGATATCTTTGGGTACTTTGGACAAGGCCGGTTATAGGTATAGCTCTAAAGAAGGAAGACTAAAAGTTATCAAGGGATCACTTGTTGTGATGAAGGCCGACATTCAACCTAACAACGTGTACAAGCTTCAAGGGACTACCATAATAGGTGGAGTTGCAATGTCTGCTGAGGTAAATGACAAGACTGAGCAATGGCAGCAAGGCCTACGGCGCATGAGTCAAAGAGGAATGCAGGAACTCTACAAGGAAAGTAAGGCAGAAGGTGTTGGTGTTTGCAAACTGAACTTCTGCAAGGATGGTACTCTTGGGAAGCAGAAGGTGGGATTCAAGTTGGTAGATTGTGAGAACAAAAGCAAAGAATTGCTGGATTATATTCACTCAGAAGTATGGAGCGCAACACAAGTAAGGTGTATGGGAGGCTTCAAGTACTTTGTTACTTTTCTAGATGATTTTTCAAGGAAGATTTGGGCCTACTTTATGAAGGAGAAATCCAAGGTTCTCTTCAAGGTCAAGAAAGGGAAAAGCAAAGTAGGAAATCTAGAAGGTAGAAAAATCAAGTATTTGAGAAGCAACGGTGGTAGTGAATATAGAATGAAAGGGTTCTTACAGTTTTACAAGGATGAAATCACAAGGTGCATCACGGTGAAGGATAATCTCCAGGAAAACGGGGTTACTAGAAGGATGAAGAAAGCTCTTTTTGAGAGAGAAAGAGGCATGCGGCTGCATGCAGGGTTACCATACACGTTTTGGAAAGAAGCAGTTAA
This sequence comes from Fragaria x ananassa, assembly GCA_034370585.1. NCBI lineage: Eukaryota > Viridiplantae > Streptophyta > Magnoliopsida > Rosales > Rosaceae > Fragaria > Fragaria x ananassa. Next base: position 9,391,685 of record CP139760.1, read on the forward strand.
CCATGCGTGTTATTTGGCTAATCGGTCACCATCAAAGGTCTTGGACTTCAAGTGTGCAGAGGAGGTATGGTCTGGAGAACCAGCTGGCTCTTCTAACTTAAGGGTGTTTGGTAGCATTGCATATGCTCATATTTCAAGCAATGAGCAAACCAAACTCGAGCCAAATTTTTTGGGTGTTGAGAAAAAAGTAAAGGGGTACAAGTTATGGAATATTGTCAGCAAGAAAAGGGTTCTAGGTAGATATGTCATCAATGATGAGAAGATCAAGCCGTTTAATGAAGTAAAGACAAGTGAGGTGAAGAAGAAGACTGATGTTGATGTTGTAGATGAAGCAACAGAAGTTCCTCTAACCAAAGGGATCATGGAAGAGACTCCAGCTCAGGTGGAGCATGATAAAGGGGTTATCGAGGTAGAAGTCTTAGAGCAACAACAACAGTCACTAATACAAGCTCAGGTGGAGCAATTAGCACTGCGAACCTACGACTCAGTTCGTCAGTTACTTGAGCAGGAGTTCCAGAGAAGCATAGCATTGGACAAGTATGCTCTAAGTTTCAGTCCAGGAGATCCAACCACGTATCAGGAAGCTATAGCAAAATATATACGGGAAAGTTGGATGGGAGCTATGTTAGAACAAAAGAAGAAGTCCATACCAAAAGACTTGGTTCAGGAGTCGGTTCCTAAACCCAAAGAAGGAAATCTGGTTGGCTGTAAAAGGGTTTATAGGAATAAGGAAGGAATGCATGATAAGGAAGCCATGAGATTCAAAGCTCGGGTATTGGCAAAGGAGTATTCGCGTAAAGAAAAGGTCAATTATGACCAGATCTCACCAGTGGAGAGATGCGTTTATCATCATGTGTTCAAGGATAGTATGGTTTTACTATCAAGCGACGTGTTAACTACATGTCAGGATGTGTCTAGAATTCCAAAGTTAAAGACACAACTAAGGAGGGAATTCGACATGAAGGGTCTAGAAGCTGCACAACAGATCCTAGAAGTGAAGGTAAGGAGGGACAGAGAAGCGGGAAAATTATGGTTGTTGTCTGAACCTGTGTCTACTCCACCAGTAGCACACTTTCAGTTTAGTGTGCAGGGGGGATCATCTACATTTGAGTTAGATGAGATGATGCATGTGTCTTATGCAAGAGTAGTGGGATGTCTTATGGCTAGAATCTTCAAAAGACCAGGTTTAACTCAAGGATTGAGCATTGTGTCAAAGTATATAGCGAATCTGGGTAGACGACACTGGCAAGCAGCGGCGTGGATTCTATATTACTTGAGAGACACTAAGGAGCATGGATTTCTGTTTGAAAGACAACAAGAATAAGTATGCATTGCTGGTCATGAGAGGTCAGATTTGGCAGGAGACTTAGACAAAGGAAGATCTGCAACAAGTAATGTATTTACTTGCAGCAAAGGTTCAGGAAGTTGTAGAACAACTATGGAATCAGCTGAGATATTGTCTACCACTGAAGTAGATTGCATGGCAGTAACAGAAGCTTCCGCAAAGGCGTTATGGCTTAATGGATTAATGAGTGAGTTTGGGATTCAACAAGAAGCTGTGGTGAAGAATGGTGTCATCAATTTGACAAGGAATCAAGTGTTTCATGCAGAGAGGGAACATGTTGATGTTTGTGGTCACTGCAGCGAAGGTTGGGTCAGCTCAGGGAAGATAACAACTGAGGAAGAAGCACATTCAAGGGAGAATGTTTCAGATTGTTTGACCAGGACCATTGCCATGGAGAAGTTCAAGCATTGCTTGGACTTGCTCAGTGTCACAGCTTGCTGAGTTGTGGTGGAGCACCTCCTCACTTGAGGTGCGTTAAGGCAAGAGGAGTCTTGCCAAGGTGAAGGTTCTTGGAGGTTTGTTCAGGGTTACTTCAAGAAGATTCAAGATATCCTGAAGGGTGCAACAATCATTTGGTATCAACTCACCAAGGTGGAGATTGTTGTGTTTTGGCTCGTTGATATGATTTGGAAGTGTGGATTCAGTAAGCAAATCCAAGTCCAGAAAGGAAAGGTTTTTTCTATAAGTTCTAGGAAAGTAATCTTTCAATATCTGTTAGGATTTTGTCTACTAGGTTTAGGAGTCCTAAAACCTTATTGTATCGGCAGTCCCTATTCAGTATAAATAGGAGCTGCAGGGGGTTTTCTAAGATTAAGATAGAGAGCACAGAAAACCAAGAGCAAAGGGTGATAGAGAGATCTAGCAGGGTGTTGGGGATTAGCATAGGGATTTCAATAAGTACTTGTAATCAGGTTGTTATTCTCCATAGTGCTAGTGATTCTCTCAAGAGAGATCACAAAGTGGACGTAGGCCAGGGTTTTGGCTGAACCACTATAAAATTGTTGTGTGCTGTGTTTCTATCTTCAAGTTCATCTATCTACTTTGCTTAAGTCGTAAAGTACCAGTAAAGACCAGAAAAGATCCTAGGGCGCTAACCACAATACAGTAGATCAAAATCTTGTAACACTACTGGAACTTATGAGGTCAGAAATGATAGTAGTGGGTTGGTATGAAGATTGACAGCAGGTGAAGCGGTGGCTAAATTTTAGCATCATCTCAGTCATCATGGTAATGCTGATGACATTAGAGATGGACAGAAATGGAATAGAAAGGTGTTAGTAGTGTGTTGATGCTAGTTTGTGGCGCTAATAGACCCTATGTCTTAAAATACATAATTTACGAACCAGAACATATACAACTCTTCAAGAAACAAATATATATATATATATATATATATACATCAACTTTTCTACTTGGTCTTGGAATGCTGAATGTTATGTAAGGGAACGGAAAAAAAATCATAAATTAAGTTACAAACCTGCAAACCAACTAGCATACAATCACCGACGACCAAGAGGACATTGAGAGCACGCTGCTTGGACGATAGCCTGCTCTTGTGCCGGTCATAAGCCTTAGAGTAAGCCTTACTATTTGATGGAACCAACTTTGAATGGCAGACACTGCATTCTATCATCCCGTTGTTCATCAAATCCCTACCCTCTGTCGCACTCGACACAAAGTCGAATCTACAAAAAGAGTAAGAGCCCTTTCATTACTCACATTCCGGCTACAATTATCACAGACTCGTTAAAAACACAATAGAAGATCACAAACTACACCTGAAAAGTACAACTATAATCATGCACACTCTGAATAATGCCCAAGTCCTCAAAAGAAACTTAGTCTTCCGATCTCAAACCCAGCCAAACCATAATATTCTGATCCTAATTCATATCTTCTAAGTTGGACAGACAAAAACGCAAGCAAATGTTGGCTGAATTGTACCAAACACCTCGATAAGCTCATGTAGCAATCACAAATCAGTACAATTCAAGCAGATCTTGCATTCTTTCAAAACAAAATCACACATAAACTATCAGAAACCAATCACGAAACTCGTAAGAACCCTAAAATTCCGAATTGAATAAAAAGAAAAAGCAGAGGGAGCTCAGATCTTAGTAACTTTGAGCTAGAAAAAAAAAGTAAAGAGAAATTAAGTAGAACTAACCGAATTACAAGAATGATGCCGCCTTCGAACAAAGCATTGATCTGAGAGAGTTGGATTCAGATCCACGGTCGCCACAGCTCAATCTCACCAATGAAAAATAAAGGAGCCTGATTGAAACTGAGAGAGAAGCCAAGGTAGGAGAATATAGGAATCCGAGAATGTGGGAATTGAGATTCGAGTGATGAAATTGGAAATTGAATTCCAGAGATGCGATGGAATATGCAGAGAGAGAGAGAGAAGACGAATCGAATAGAGCTTTAGGGAAGGAAATGTAGGAGCTTCTGTTTTTTTTTTTTTTTTTTGCTTTGAGTTTACACAAGGGGGGTGGAGTGCGGCTGTGACAGGAGCGAGTGTGACGGACCAATGGGGTGTGAGATTTAGGTGAAAAGGGGGGTGAGTCAATGAGTGAGGTTGAAGCGTGAGGTTGGATGTTTCTTTCTCGAGTGATGCTAGACACGTCAAATTTTTATACAAAATTAGAATACTCCTTATTATTAGTTTTGAATGCCAAGTCATTAACTAGTAATTTCTAATACACAAAAAATAAATTAATAGACTACTACAAGTATAAAAATTGAATTAAAACTTGGAAGCCCTAAAACTCATCTTAGATATCAACCATCATTTTCCCTTTTCTTTAGCTTTTCTAAACATGTATCTCATATTTGGATGATAAAAAAAACTATTTGGATATTGGTATACACAGTAATGTTCACATGGTCACCTGATGACCAAGGAAATCATGGTCACTCACTGTTGCATGTAAATCTAAGGGTTATAAGTATTATTTTAAAGTTAAGTTATTTTATTTTTCATTCTTCGATTTACATCCAATAGTGATTGACCATGATTTCTTTGGGGAAATAACTTGGGTGAGTTGATTGTTATATGGGAAGAGAGAGTGCGGTTAGTATGACCTCTAAATTTGCTCAATATACTTCTCATTCTCTTTACATCTCATTTTTTATTTTTTAATATAACAATTTTCTTACTATACCTTATTTCAAATTCATAATATAACTTTAGTTATTTATTGACATATATTTCAATTAATTACTTATTTTACCTCTTATTCACTCAATAGACCTCCTATTTTTTTTACCTTTTTTTTTGAATATCCATTACCCATACCTTCATTTTTTATTATTTTTTTTCATGCAAGAGGATGTTTTATCATGAACTATTCTATATATATTTTTAACTTTTATTTTTATTTTTTGTACGTGTTATTTTTTCTCTATTTTTTATTTGAATAATTTGATCTCTATTTTATATCTCATAATAAATTAGTTTAATAAATATTTATTTTCTATAATCAATATATATATATATATTTATATATATTTTTACAAAAATATTTATGCACCTTGCAAGTATATCCATTCAACATGTATGATAATACAAAATTTTATGTCACATGATTGATATTTGATCATTGTTTTAGCTCTTATGAACTATATATATAAAGAAATTGGAAAACAAAAATATATAAGAAAAATAATAAAGAATATAATCAATTATTATAGAATTGGAAAGTCTAGAGAGAATAAATATAATATTTTTTTCTATAATTATTGTCATTAATAGTCATTGTGTATAATGATATATATATATATATATCATTTAATAATTCATAATAGAGTGAGATTTAGCGAACAAATTTAAAGGTCTTAATATTAGTACTTGAAAAGAAACGATTGAGATAGAGAGGATTCAATTGATTTGGTATTGAAATCTAATCCATTCATTTTAGTTATACTTGATAAAGGAGGATAAAAATTCATAGTTACGGAAACAATAACCTTAGGCTATTGATTCTTCATTATGCAGCAATGTTTTCTTTGTACAAATGAAAATGGACTTGGGCGTCTGGCAGCCACGATGAGAGGGAGGTGCTTTAATTTCATATTTTTTTATCTAACGATTTTTATTTAATTTTATGAAAAGTCATGATAAAAATAATAAGTTAAAAATAATTCCATATCAGATTCCACATCATTTTGTATGTACTTTTTGATACAAATATTTGTGGTCTCTAGCCCTTTTCTCTTGGCTTGAATTTATTTGATGTAGTTTGGAAATAAGTCAAAGAGAAGTTGTATGGCAGCTCACTCAAACAGCTTCAAGAGTATAATAGTCTTCTTGTTGTTTAAGTTCGTTATTAGGTATTTAAAAATCTGATTTTGATTTTATGTTTAACTTTAAAATTCCGAGTTGGTATAATTCGGGTCGGGTTGATTGGAATGAACAAAACAAAAAGCTGGGGTTCGAGATTGGAATAGTCTCCCAAGCTCCCTCCTTGGAGTCCTTCCTCAACCTGAAGAAGCACCTAGGGTTTCCTCCGATTCTCCTTCTTCCAGCTCAATTGCCAAATCCGAGATTGTAGAAGCAGATAGTGGTCCATTTGAGGTTGGGACTGAGAGACTTGCTCCAGGTATCATCCTCGAAACTTTCTTCGAGAGTTTGGTGGTATCCATGTGAATTTTGCTTGTTTGTTACAGAAGAAGGGGGAAATGGCAATAGCAACCCCTGGGCAGCTCAACCTCAACGAGGTCCCTTCATGGGGTTCCAGAGGCGTCGACTGCTTCGAGAAATTGGAACAGATTGGCGAGGGTACATATGGGTCAGTCTTCTATTCTATTATCATTTCCTATCTTCAATTTCATGTCCTTAAAATTATGTTAGTGCTTAAAGATAGCATCATTGTTGTTAGGAAAAGTTGATATCAAAGAATGAAGTGAGGACAAAGAAGGAATTTGCTTGAAAAAGTTTATACCTTGCATGCATATGAACTGGGAATACACATTGTTTACCCGGGTTCTGCAGTAGATTCTGACGCTGCAAGTCCATACTACATTCGTATTTTTGAAAAGTCATTAGCCCCTCCATGCCCCTTGTCAGTCTCAGTTGAATGACTGCTGCCTCTTCATGACCAACTGTTGTGATTTATTTTTTTTAAAAAAAATATCATGTTGGCTATTGGTGCTCCAGCAGTGACTTCATTAGTTGTAGTTCATATTTATATTGCTTGACCTTTCTTCTTCTGCGTCCTTCTTTTTTTGTATTTTGTGCGTGTATATGTATCTTTGTCCTTATGGAACTGATCTATGGATGCAGACAAGTTTACATGGCTAAAGAAATAAAGACGGGTGAAATTGTAGCTTTGAAGAAAATACGGATGGACAATGAGAGAGAGGGGGTATCACATTCTTCTTTGATTTAGTTAGCAAATATGAGGCATGTTGTTTTGATTAAAACAAGAAGATTGGTGCTGCTAGCTCTTCACTTATAGCTTACTCGTTTAATTTGTACTGGGTTTCCTGTACTCTGCCCAAATATACTCGATTAAGAAAGATGCCATCAATATGCGATTGATAATCAAATTTGAAACCTTATGTAAATGTTTTTGTCCAGTTCCCCATAACTGCCATACGGGAAATCAAAATTCTAAAGAAGCTGCACCATGACAATGTCATCAAGTTGAAAGAGATTGTGACATCTCCAGGTAGTGTAGACTTGTAGTAGTATTAGTTATAAGTAGTAATACTTATTTATGTCTATACAACAATAGACATACATTTGTAATGTGCTTTTTGTTCCCAGAAATAGTTTTATTCATTGTCAAGTTTCTCACTGCTATCTGTAATTCTGGTATTGCAGGGCCAGAGAAGGATGAGCAAGGCAGGCCAGGCAAGAAACCTTTTTTGTGTTCAATTTTTGGCATATTCTGATTATCTACAATTTCTTGCTTAGAGCTGGTCATGCACCATCTTTTATTTATTTATTTATTTATTTATTGAGAACTACAAGAAAAAGAAAGTCTCATTATGGTTTTGGTTGACTAGAGCTAACTTGATCAACCAAAGTTTTCAAATTGGTTTTATCTTATCCAATATCAGCAAATTTCTAACTCAATATGTTTTTCTTGGAGTTGCAGATGGTAACAAGTATAAGGGGGGCATCTATATGGTCTTTGAATACATGGACCATGATTTGACCGGTCTTGCTGATCGACCTGGGATGAGATTTTCGGTGCCCCAAATTAAGGTATCACAAATAGCAAGATATTTCAATGTACATAGTAATAAACTATATCGGTTGCTGAAGCGGCCTCCTTCCTTTTTTCACCATCTGTCTAACAGTGCTACATGAGACAACTATTGACGGGGCTTCACTACTGTCATGTGAATCAAGTACTTCATCGGGATATTAAAGGTATTTATGCACACATTTCATTACCATTTTCAGGTATTAATATTATGAGGCCTACCTTATGTTCTATATTTGTTCCACAGGCTCTAATCTTCTCATAGACAACGAAGGAAATCTAAAGCTTGCAGATTTTGGGCTTGCTCGTTCCTTTTCAAATGACCACAATGCCAATCTCACAAATCGTGTTATTACTCTTTGGTATAGGTGAGCATTTAACACCATGAGTGGAGACTCTCCTGAAACTGTCTAGGTTTCTCTTTCCTCACGTGAAGCTTTTAAGATTTCCTACAACCTGGGGGTGGGGGATTTTTGGTGGAATCAGTCTTCTTTTCTAGTGGTCAGGTGTTGTTTAGTTGATTCCTTATTCTGTTGCCACTCGTCTTGAGTGTTTGATGTTCTTGAAGTATATGAGATAAAATGTGAAGGAGAGGAATGCTATCATCTACCGTTGAGGTCGGTTTTTGATATGTTTCTTTTGTAGAAGGATGTTTAATTTTTGTTGCCATCCTGGTCTTCTATCAAGAGTATGGGTTTATATCTGTTTTTTAATTTGTTTGGTGCTCCTCTTTTATCATAATAAGCACATTTTTCTCTCAATAATGTTTTTGTAGTAAACAAACTTTGATTGCCTTCATTTGAACAGACCACCAGAGTTACTTCTTGGGGCCACCAAGTATGGTCCAGCTGTTGATATGTGGTCTGTTGGATGTATATTTGCTGAGCTTCTACATGGCAAGCCAATTTTTCCTGGTAAAGATGAGGTAAATAGTCAATAACATTCTCTGGTATAAGTTATAAGGTGGTTTAACTTGTTCTTTTGGGCTAATATTCTGCCATACAGGTTATTGAGTTTGTAAAAAATATATGTTAATATCTAACAACCTGAAAGGCAAAGCAATGCGAGTATGATTTTGTGGTTTTGGTGTTTTATTAAAGTTTTAAATTTAGTGGCAAGAAAATTGAAGAGTATGGATGTGATTCCACAATAACTCATCAGGTGTGTAGTTTGTTCAACAGATTTGCAATATAGATGTGTTTGAAAGTAAGTCGTTGATAATAACTCATGAAAATATATTGCATTAACACCATGAAGCTTATTACAAGTTGATTTTTAAAATGGCTAAAGCTCTTTGGAAGTTTCTACTTCAGTGCTATAGGGAATGGTGTACAACCTTGGGGACATTTTAGATTTTTGTGGTATATTATTTTGAATGTTATATTTTCTTGAGAAATACTATATTAAAAATAGATCTAGAATATGCAAGGGCTGGTTACAGTACTCATAGCTGAGACATGAAATTAGATGACACTACTTTGAGATTTATCTAACATAACAAGAAACATACCTTTTCTAATTTCTTTTGCAATTAACAAGAGTCATACCTTTTCTATTGTCTTTTGCAGTTTTATGGTGTTGTATGTTTTATCTCCTTGCTATGAATTTATTTAGAGATATACAAAACAAGCATTTTTTTTTTACCTTTTTCTTTATATTGTTCTATCATTTGGTGTACTATTTAAAGCACCACAGCAGCAAGCTATTCCCCTCCTCCACACACACACACATATTGTACTCATTTCCTGTGTTTAATGAATTTTGGTTTATTTCACTGGAGGTTGAGAATAAGGATTATATCAAGCTAGTGCAAGTTCTGTTCAAATGATTAGTTGTCATGCACATTACTTAGACAAAGGACCGGAGAGGGGAAGGGGCCGGCATAGACACAAATGTGCAAGACGAGTTCCCCAATCATTTACCCGTGTACCACTATATGCATTAAGTGTCTTTGTTTTCTTTGTGGCAGAGGGGGGGTTATATAATGGCACATTCTATGGTTTGAGATTTCATTTCTAAGAACAGCCGGTGAACCAAGTAAACTTTTGGTCATATGGTCTGGCTAATCAAGTAATTGCCTGGGTTATTTCACTTTTTGGGTATGTGGTCTACTAAAGAGTACTTTTTCACCCTGTGCCCTGCAACAGTTTGCTGCAAAGAAAGTTTTGGTATTTTATAGAAAACTTTGTTTCCGTCCCAACTTCATCATTTCTTCATTCCAAAAAGAAAAATAAAACAAAACAAAGTCCTAACTTCATTTACTATGTTGGACAGAATAGATGCATATTATTATGTCTGGATGATACATCTTAGATTCACTTGTGTTGTCAATTTTCTTTGGTTTTGAAGAAATCACACGGGGCATATGTTGTTAAACACAAGTAATAGAGTGTTCCTATGGATACTATTGTAGTGGAGACAATGAAATTGTCTTTCCATTCAATTATTGCAGCCAGAGCAATTAAACAAAATTTTTGAGCTGTGTGGAGCTCCAGATGAGGTCAACTGGCCTGGAGTTACAAAGATTCCGTGGTATAACAACTTCAAGCCAACAAGGCCGATGAAGAGACGCCTCAGGGAGGTTTTCAGACAGTGAGTACCCCCAATGCTATTGTTGTGTTCATATGTTCCACAATCAGCACTATAAGTCAAGCCTGAGCGCTGACTTCTTCTATATTTATGTATCTTAGTTTGCATCTTTCTTTGCTTTATAGTTTTGACCGCCATGCGTTGGAGTTGTTGGAGAGGATGCTCACGCTTGATCCTTCTCAGGTAAATGCTTTAAGATTTTAATTTGCTAAATGATTTATTTTCTTTGTTTCTCATCTTTATTGGTCCATGGCATTTTACTAGCGTTATGTGGGGTTTTATAAAATGCATGTAGATTGTTCTTTGCTACGCCTTGTCATGTAAATTCTTGCTATTTGCTCCGAACCAGTTATATGTTAGATTAGGCGTTAATTAGATTATATCAAACAATAACTAGTTATATGTGATATGACAAGAAATCTATATGATATATGACAAGGCTGAATGGCCTTGTTATTGTCAAAGGCATAGCCTTTTAATCATTTACTTTAGTTAGGAACATGAGCTATGCACGGCCTAGAAAACAAAACAGATTGAAATTTCTGCTTCAACTGTGATATTGGAATATATGAAACACCGAAAAAATATAATTTCTATAATCTGGGCTGCAAGTCCTTATTATCGTCAGGCATTTTCATTTTATCATTTACTCAAGTAACATGTAATACCTTTTTGTTAAGACGTCGGACAATTTTGATAGAAACTCTCTAGGCACGGCCTAGAAAACAAAACAGATTTAGGTTTCCCTTAATTGTGATGTTGGAATATGAGGAACACTGAAAAGAAATCCCAAGTATCAAATTTAAGTTGCAACCGGTTGTTGGTTCCATGAGTTCCACCATGGTATCTGACAAGCTTGAGTGGTCATGTTGCATTACATTTATGAGTGTTTACAGAGATGTGTTTCTGGAATTATATCATTTACCAGTCTGTTGTAATTTATTTTGTTATTTCGTGGAATAAGAAAAACTTATAGGATTAGTATTCTTGTAAGTAGGGTGGGCACTAACATACTGTTTGTCATTATCTTGTGATTACTAATAGAGAATATCTGCTAAGGATGCTCTAGATGCCGAGTATTTTTGGACTGATCCATTACCCTGTGATCCCAAGAGGTTGGTTCCTTCTACTTGCCAGATTGTATATTACTGCCTTGTTTTGATCTGTTTTAAAAAAAATAAAAAATAAAAAATCCTTCAGTCATTCACAGATTATGTTATTTTAACCATATCATTGATTCTACCTTGGCTCAGTCTACCTAAATATGAATCATCACACGAGTTCCAAACAAAAAAGAAGCGTCAGCAACAACGGCAACATGAAGAAAATGCAAAACGTCAAAAACTGCAACACCCACAGCAACATCGCATTCCACCCAATCAGCAATCTGGACAAGCACATGCCCAAGTACGGCCTGGACCTAACCAGCCCCTTCATGGTACACAGCCCGTGGTTGCTGGAGGGCCTAGCCACCATTACGCAAAGCCCCGTGGACCCTCCGGAGGTGCAAACAGATATCAAACTGGTGGAAACCCTGGTGGAGGATACAGCCACCCTAATCGGGGTGGTCAAGGTGGTGGGGGTGGCTATGGCAGTGGCCCTTATCCTGCACAAGGACGGGGTGGTGCACCATTTGGTACTAGTGGTCTGCCTGGTGCTGGTCCCCGGGGTGGAGGCAGTGGGTACGGAGTTGGTGGTCCAAACTATCCTCAAAATGGTCCATATGGTGGTTCTGGTTCTGGTTCTGGTCGGGGGTCAAACATGATGGGTGGAAACCGCAATCAACAGTATGGTTGGCAGCCGTAACTGTTGCTGTGGTTATTAGATGTTCTGGTATCGTGCCATGAATCTTATATACAAGACATGACCTGGAATTGTTTTGAAAATGTATTTCCAGGTTGGAGAGAAGCGTTGTCCAACTGTTACATGATTGCCACATGATACTGACTGATTTTTATGTATAATATATTTATAGTCAGAGGATCAAGTTCTGTTATTGAGTTTGGAAATATACAAAGTGCTCTAAGCGGGAGTATATGAATTCTGTTGGTTGGTATATCCTTTGAGCTATGCATCTGACATCGCGCTTAGCAATTATGCAGAAGCACTCATGTTTTAATTGTTGTCAGATTGTGCTTTGTTAGTGGATATTTATCTTATTTGCAGCTGTGAAATACAGTAGTTTCAACTCTGTTGTTTTTTTTTTTTCGCGACAAATTCATCCTTTACTTCTCTTGTAACGTCCCATGTTTTGTTGAAGGCAATATTTCTACTACTCTACAAGTTCAACATAGAACCTCAATAGGATGACATCTTGGAATTCAGAATGTTGCGTGCTTGCAAAGGTCCTCTTAATACCAAAGAGTAAAGACATGCTTCTTTCTGGTTGGAAAGCGGATACCCTGTCTAAAGGTGGCAAGCTTAACTCTTCTTAAATCCAATGTAACTTGTATGCTTAATCATCTTCTTTCTTGTTTCAAATGCCCCCTTCTACTAAAATAGATACTGCTTCATTCTCATGCTCCTCCAATTGCCTGGTCTCATGCATGTGCGCCTAAACATAAGGGCGGTCTTGGTCTTAGACCCCTTAGTTCTTTCAAGGCTGCTCTAGCCAAGCTAGGTTAGAAGATTCTGACTCAATCCTCTAATTTGTGGGTGAAGTTTGTTTCAGCCAAATATCTGCGCAAACATGATTTTTTTTTTCACTGTTAAAGCCACTGCTTATAGCTCCTCTGCCTTGAGAGGCATTTTAGAAAATAGACCTCTTACTCAGATGGCATTCGCTGGATTGTTGGTAATGGTCAGCACATAAATTTCTGGCTTTATCATTAGTGCCATCCTTTTTCACAGACCTCATGTTTCAAATAAGCTGCGGTTTCTCTGATCTCATCAAGAGTACCGATTATATTAATGGCATCGACATAAACAACTACTATTGCAAATCTGGAACTTGTTCTCTTTATGAACACGCAACGGTAGTGTTCATTGTTCTTATATCCCTTCTAAATCAAGTAGTCACTTAGACGAGTATACCATGATTTTTTTTTTCACTGTTAAAGCCACTGCTTATAGCTCCTCTGCCTTGAGAGGCATTTTAGAAAATAGACCTCTTACTCAGATGGCATTCGCTGGATTGTTGGTAATGGTCAGCACATAAATTTCTGGCTTTATCATTAGTGCCATCCTTTTTCACAGACCTCATGTTTCAAATAAGCTGCGGTTTCTCTGATCTCATCAAGAGTACCGATTATATTAATGTCATCGACATAAACAACTACTATTGCAAATCTAGAACTTGTTCTCTTTATGAACACGCAACGGTAGTGTTCATTGTTCTTATATCCCTTCTAAATCAAGTAGTCACTTAGACGAGTATACCATATTCGTTCGGATTGCTTCAATCCATAAATTGCGCGTTGCAACCATAATAGAGTGACAAAACGAACGATGAAGCATTGAGTGTGACTAACGTGTCGAAGCATCCACCAGAACCATGAAGTAACGAGATGGTCCACACTCTGGATGGATAGGTCCACAAATATCACCTTGGAAAAGATGTAAGAATGATATGTTCTCTGTGTTTGATTTAGCAAAAGAGGGTCTCACTCCAAAATTAGCGAAAGAGCAAGCTTTACAAAACAAACGATGAGCGTCGGAAAAAGCCATCGACGCATCAGGGAAAGGTCTGTCTGGCTCGATTGCTCGAGGACGTGGCCGAACGGTGTCCAAGACGTCGGAGCGGTGACTTCAATGTCACCCGGTGGCAGCCATTTACAACCATGGCGCCATCACCATACTCTTTGGTGATACTAATTCCCAAATGTTTTCGTTTTGAGAGGAATAAGAGATGTCCATGAGAATTTCGTAAAATTCGGATCATCATGTTTCCTCCCAGGTGACCCAATCGGTCATGCTAAAGCTTGTATAAGTCAGAGTGTCAAAGTTTTTGTTTGGCGACAACATGAGATTCAATAATCCGAATTGTAGTAAGATATAAACCACTCGATTGACTCATAAGTTTCTCCAAGATGCGTTTATGTCCGGAATCATAAGAAGTTATACACAAGAATTATTGTCCATTCTCACAATAAATTTCTAAGTGAAAGCCATTAGCGCAAATGTCCTTGAAGCTCAACAAAGTTTGATTTCCTCTTGGTGCATAAAGAGCGTCCTTGACGTGGATCATAGTGCCACGAGGAAGCAAGAAAGGAGCGGTACCACACCCTTTAATCACAGGTCATGAACCAATCATTGTTGTCACAGAAGATGTACACAACACTAAGTTCAAAAATAGTTGTCGGTTCCTTAGATTGGTATGGGTAGTTCCACTATCTACGAGACATTTGATCTCTCCACGAGACATACCTACAAAAGAGAGTAGATATATGAGCAAATAGTTTCACTTGAACTATTTTGAAGGATTAAAAAGGTGCTACAAGAAGCCACAATCCCGAGAGTGCATAAAAAATTTCATGCAGAATGATCTTTGCGCACTAAAACAACCATAACTTCTTCGTTAAAATAGGTATGGACAAACCGTGACATGATTTGGAAACTAAACTCAGAGATTTCCAACCATATAAAGCTCACATTCTAGTTCTTTTGAAGCTGTTCACAAAGCTCATACGAAGTTGCTATCCAGAAGGGGATAGATTACTGCTTTCGCAGATTTAGCACGTGCAAAGCTTCCGAAGCTTGCAAAGTGGCTTGTAGGCCTTATGCCTTAGCCAAGGAACTTGTAAGCTCATCTTTGATGAGTCCAATTGAGTCTTCAACTTCTTAGACAAGACGACAATTGATTAAATAGCGTAGGGAGAACCAAAATCAAAGTCGTTTGGTAACTCTGATCCAATGTGACTAGTCATGTAGGAGGATGGTCGGTAGTGCAAGGCACACTTGATACCACTATCTCTTTAATTTCGTACGATTCTAGACATCACATTGAACACAGATGAGTCTATTTGTAAATTGATGATGGTAAGTCCGCTATGTGAAGAAGACTTAACCGGAAAACAAATTGGAATTATCAACTCTAGGGTAGGTTTATCCCGTGATACATCATTTTTCTTTTTTTCTTTCTTTTTTATAATATTATATGTTGTTAACGTTCTTCTACATATTCTTTTCAATGTTTCTTGAATGTTAACCTTTTTCTTGTCTTTCAATTGTGATGCTTTGGAACCCTCGATAACTAAATATTATTATAGATTAAATTAGTCTTTTTGGTGGGCCTCGATAACGCATCGCGCTAGCCCTCCGCCGCCTCCCACTAGGAGGCAACCCAAGAAAGGAGCACGAATGTAGTTCATTTCTTTGTAAACGTACAAGGTCTAATCAACAGACTAGTACAAGATTGTGGCCTATTCCAGAGGCCCTAAATTAATTTTTACATGCAATTCTAAAATTAGATTGTTACATACAATTTCGTCGTGCTAATTTTTTTGGTTTCCTCTTTTCATTTCAACATAAACGTGCAAGGTCTAACCAACATACCAGTACAATATTGGGGCCTATTCCAGAGGCCCTAAATTAAAATTTACATCAACTCAGTCTGACCATTTTTTCATCTCAATGGAAGGTTTGTCGCTTAGCAAAGGAAGGTTCATGCATGGGGGGCAACATGACATGCGAAGCAAATTAGACCAAGGTCTCTTAAGTTTCCCTTGCAGCCTATGCACGCGAGGCGTTAAGGCAGGCGAAGTCCGTTTCTCTCAATGGTTAATTGATCTTTTATTCGTCAGCGAGATGACTTGGTTGGCTGTGCCAATTTTACATCGGGATACCTCACCCGCTCGCGACATGTTCAATAAGGCCTTTTCGCTTAGCCAATCCAAGCTCAAGGCCTAGGGGGCAATGTTTTAGCCAAAGACATTTTTGTCCAAGTAATAATACTTTACTGGACTGTAAAATGTCTATGTGAATATTAATTACTTCCTTAGCCGTTTCCAGCCAGCGAGCCCGAGTTCTTTAAAGTTTACAAATAATGGCTCGCCAGTAAGGTCACGCGAACTGAGTTACACAGTTTGCGTGTGGAATGGACCACGCGAGTTGAAATACAAAGTCCGCACGCAGACTGACTTCGCGCGGACTACAGATCTTGCGTGCTTTGCGCGAAATATAGACCTCGCGTATTTAGTTACTTCGCTTAGGCGAGGCGGAATGTATCTAGGCGAGCTGGCAAACTGGTTCGCTAGTTCGCGCGTGAGACTTCGCAGCGTAAACCCATGCGAAGTCCGCGTGCGTTACAATAATCGTTTTAGACTTTTAACTGTTTTTGACACGTTTTGGGCCAATCCTTGTGGCCCTTATTAATTAGAAAGCCTTCTTTTGAGAGCAATCCTTTCTGTAAGCCTTCGAGCTTCTTTATATAGTGGGAGCAATCCTTGCCGCAAAAGAAATCAGAATCCATGTTGGGCTTTGCAACGTGAAGCATAAAGACACTATTCTTCCCATGCAGATCAATCCTTATGTGACAAATATCCAGTTCGCACAGTCCGCATAGGATAAGGTCTGGACTTCCATGCGAAGTGGAATTAAGAGCAATCCTTATCCCGCAGGGAGCCACAGTCTATGTAGAAAACTAATAACTCGTGCGGACCGTGGACTCAAACCACCTCGCGGGCTTTTCTAGCTCGCGGGCCAAAAGAAGGCTTTCTAATTAATAAGGGCCACATGGATTGACCCAAAGCGTGTCAAAAACTGTTAAAAGTCTAAAACGATTATTGTAACGCACGCGGACTTCGCATGGGTCTACGCTGCGAAGTCTCACCCGTGAAGTAGCGAACCAGTTCGCCTAGATACATTCCACCTCGCCTAAGCGAAGTAACTAAATACGCGAGGTCTATATTTCGCGCAGAGCGCACGAGATCTGTAGTCCGCGCGAAGTCAGTCCGCGCGCGGACTTTGTATTTCAACTCGCGTGGTCCATTCCGCACGCAAACTGTGTAACTCAGTTCGCGTGACCTTACTGGCGAGCCATTATTTGTAAACTTTAAAGAACTCGGGCTCACTGGCTGGAAACGGCTAAGGAAGTAATTAATATTCACATAGACATTTTACAGTCTAGTAAAGTATTATTACTTTGACAAAAATGTCTTTGGCTCAAACAGGTATCATTAATTCTCTCATCTCTTGAACCTATTTGTTCTAGATCCAAAAATGAAATGATCCTTCTCTCCGTCGACTAACTCTTGATACTAGAATTACATGATCATGTATTATATATTTGCGTACATGAATATGAACATCTAATGTCCCACTTTAGAACATGCGTTGAGTAGTCCTTGATTTACGGATAAGTATGCGTGTTGGTAATATAAGTTAATATAACTTATGTTTATGTATCTCAATCAAATATTACAACTGAATGTATCGAAATTAGATAGATAAACTATAAAAACTTATAATCGGTGTCATTATGTGTTTGTTATTGAATCTTTGTTTTTTTTCTTTCATTTAATTGTAAGTATTAAGAAATCTACGTAAGTCATTCATAATCAGTGAAAGTCTGATTAAAAATCAATGGTTTTAAAAAATCGGTGAAAGTTTATGAACTTTTCAAAGAGTCAGTAGACTTTTCGAAAAGTCTGTATAAATCTAAATACAATACACACCCCTAAGTGAATGGATATGTGTGAATACAATTTCTTATTAAAATCCAATGACGCCTTACATTTTTCTGTATTTTAGAAAGGGGAGTGAAATTTACACATCATTTTTTACAACCCACACACTTATGTCCCACTTTTTATAAGGAAATGTCTAAACTATTAATGTTTTAATCTCTTCAAGTTGTCTAAAATAGAGTCGTTTTAGATATTTTTTTATAAAAAATAGAGTAAGGGTGTGCGGATTGTAAAAATGATGTGCCTCATTTCGGGAAATTGACCCGTGGCATAGTTTTAGAGAAGGGCCAAAAAGTAAAATGAGTAAAAGCTGGAGGGCTATTTTGTAATCATCTTTCGAACATATATTCCCTGGAAATTGTTCGTCCCCAAATCACAACCACCATGGCTGCCAAGAACAACACCCTTCCTCCTCCGTCTTCCTCCAAGAACGACGACCCATCCACCTCGGCCATCACTCCTTCCCAGGAAGACGCGTACCTCTCACGCGCCTCCCACCTCACTCGCCAAGAGCTCCTCCGACGCCGCTCGCAGCGCCTCAAGGAGCTGACGAAATGCTACAAAGACCACTACTGGGGGTTCATGGAGCACCTCAAGATCCAGTACAGGGAGTACTACTGGAAGTACGGTGTCAGCCCTTTCAAACAAGACAATGAAGTTGCTGCTGTTGAAGGCGGCGATGATAATAATCGGCGGTGCGCTTCGGTTGGCTGTAAGCTCAAGGCCATGGCCTTAACCAGCTTCTGCCACCTCCACATTCTCTCCGATTCCAAGCAGAGGCTCTACAAGGCTTGCACTTATGTTATCAAGAGGTATCAGCCTTAGCCCTTATCGAATATGCTGTCTTTCTTTTTTGATCTAGTGTAATTAATTTGGACAATTAAGAAACATAGGATTTTGAGACACTAGTTTAGCCATTGTTACTCAAAATTACAAAATCGTAGAAAAACAGTACACTAGTGCAGTGGTTGTACTTGTATATTTTTTTCAGTACAACTACTCCACACACACTACTGAGATGTTTACTACTATCAGTGCATCAACTCTTGTTTCTTCTGATATCAACACAGCTACTGTTTTATGATACAAAATTTTAAGAATTGCGTTCTAATCCTAAGGATTACTATTGGAATGTATTCTCTTGGTCATTCTTGTCACTTGTAAGGCATGATTATTTGATGTTCAGCTTTACTGATTGGCAAAATCATATTCCACATCTTCTTCTGCTGCTTACAGTTGGATGAAACTTAATCCTCGAGAACTTTAATCCAAGACAGTGGAAACAAAAAAGGGGAGTTTCCAAGTTAGATGCAAGACTAAACAAATGTATTTTCTGCCAAGGACATAATCCAGTAATATGGAACATGTGTTGTTCTTAAGTGACATGTTGCAGTTTTTATTTGTTAGTAATGAAGGGTTTTGTTTCACATCTGGGAAAAAAGAAAGAAAAGAAATTGGAACAGATGAATGAAAAGCAAAAATTTTTAGTGTTGTTTTTTCTGGGCTTTTTGCCCCTTCTGGAACAAAAAAAAAATACAGAAATTCAAAACAAAAAAACTGAGGGAACCCACTACCTTCTTTAATAGAAGGGAAAGGGTTAATTAATATTGCTATCTGTGTATACACTCATGTGAACTAGTGGATCTCAGTATATGGATTGAGTTGTATTGTTATCATAAGAACTAGTGGGTGCTATTTGTTGGTGCTCTGCTTCTCATAACTTTATATTAGCACAGGCAACTACTATCTCTCCCCAATCTGACATAGGCAAATAGTAAATGAACCCCAGCAGCTAGGTGTGAAACTAATACCAAAGTAATCTTTTTTATATGGTTAGGTTGTACGTGGAGATTTTTGCTTTAGAAAAGAAAGAGACTGAAACTATCATCTAATATTTTTATTTCAAATAAGAGAGCTCATAACATAATCTTCCATCAATGTGCATATATTGAATTTTTTTTTTTTTACTGATAATTTTGTTCATTTTTGTTTGTAGTGCGCAGGCCGGACCTATAACATGTGGGAAGCCAATACTGAGATCCACTATTCCTTCTCTTTGTACTGTCCACTTCCAGAAGGCTCAGAAGCATGTAACCAGAGCCTTGAGGAAGGCAGGGCTTAATGTTACCTCATCTAGTAAGCTTGCTCCCAAGTTCCATGTGATAGTGGCAGAATATGTACGCCAAATTCAATCCAAACGAAGAGCCGCACAAAAGGATAATAAACATAAAGTAGCAATAAAGGAAGAAACCGCTGATTGACGACGGCCAGCCTCTTTCTTCTCAAACTGGATGCATGGTGAACCTGCTAATTCTGTAAATGAAGCAAAAGGTGTGATTCTTTTTCTCGTCAATCTTTAAAGCATCAGGTTTTGGTAACAGGAGGTGCATTATAGCTATGGTTGTCCCATGAATTGTATGAGGTGACATGCATTAAGTTTTTTTTTTTTTTTTTTTAATTTTGATTTTTATTATTTTCTCTCTGAATTAAGTTCTTAGAGTTTGTCTCTACGAGAGATGATGTTCAAGTTTATTAAATATTGATTGTATTACTTCATTTTTTAGCATTGTCGTTTCTTCCTTTGATGCCTATGTACATCTAATTTTAACCTTATGGTGGGTAATTAGGTAGTGCTATGTTGATTTAGTGGGATATTCATTTTATGGAAGCCTATTAGTCTCTTATCTTTGTTTTTTTTTTTTGGGTGAATCCTATATTTGTGATGGTCTCCCTCTTGGTACATAAATAATACCTTCCCTAGCCAGGCTTTTCTAAAAGAAACAATTATATACCATAAGTCCCAGATCTACGGTATGTACTTAAGGATTACAGAATCTATAAGTAACCTTTGCCAGTATTTTTCGATGATGTCTTGGGTAGTTTGACATCAATGTATTCAGTTTTATCCTCTGCTAAAGGTACAAACTCTAAACATATATGAGCAGTCCAACTTCCTAATCCATCTCAGTCCAGATCTCGTCTCTCAGCATGTTTTATGTACATGAATCAATGAAGGATTGAAATTTTTGTAGTGACATTAAAGTGTTTAGAAACGGCTGACATGGAATTATGATCTGATTTTGCAATCAGAAGTAAGATTGAACAGTGTTAAGGAAAGCACGGAGCTTTCAGATTTAGTGAGATTGAATTACGGAGGATTACGTGTATCTATACAAATAATGAACAGAGAGCCTCTCCTCTCAACTACCAACCTAGCTGTCAGTGGCTTCCCTGCCCATCTCCTCTTCCTTAGTATCTCCTCTCCCTCAAATTCAAACCAGCTCTACTCACCGTTATCACGTATGTTGATGCCATGCCATCGAAATCTGTAGCTGTTGTCGCCATGGAAAGTGAAGGTGATGTTGTGGATATCATCAAGGCCGGTGATGAACACTTTAACGCATTCCTTGTGGCCATATCGATCCCTCTGATTGCGATCATAAGTTTATGTGTCAATCCCCATCCTGGGGAAGCTCTTGATCCATGAGCGTCCAAATGGCAGGTTCTTATGTCAGTCCCCAAGTAAAGGAAATGTATGATCTGCAAGGAGTCGTGGTTATTCCTCATGGTGGGGGTTGTGTTAGCTCCACTAACCAGAAACGGTTATGAAGGAATAATCATGTCCATGGCTGCTTAAGTGGATAAGGCTGCTTGGGGCACGATGGAACTGTTCAGGTTTTGGTTGCTATGGATGTCGGTAAACACTTCACCCTTCGTGCTGATCGTGTTCCTACGAAGTGGACTTGGAAGGTGAAGGGTCTTTGTGCAGTGTGCAGGTGTATTTGGCACAAAATTCAAGGTTATCAGGCTCTAATCTAGAATTGGCGAGGCTGTCAGCTTTGAATGTACCTTAGCTTCTGCTACTACTGATTAGGTCCCCTCTGAAACCCAATGCTTCTCTGTTTGTCTCACCATCATCCATCATGGGGTGCTTAGTCTAGCGTTAAGCGGCCTAGTGTGCCTCCATTGTTGGCACCTCCCAGTGCACGCTTTCTCTGAGGTTGCTTTTGCCATATGCTTGACCGCTAGTTCCACCATGTGCACCACAGCCGGCCCCTACTGTCATATGTACTGAAATTCCTGACTTGCTCCTCTTACTCTCTCTGCCTGAAAGTCGTCCACTTGCTTCAGAGATGAGAGCAAGCTTGAATTCCCTTTCCTTTTTTTTTTTTTGGATACAAGGGGGCCAAAAGACCCAAACAAAGAAAAAGAGCAGAAACTAATTAGCACTAGCGAGCAGCACAACTTGTGGAGGAGGTTGCTGAAAATATTGCCCTCCAAAATCTGGATCTGTACACAGAGAGAGGGGTTGGGTTAAAATGATGTAGGTATTTCTCTGTACACTTAGAGAGGGGTTGCTACTGTTTTTCACGCTGGTTCGGCTACTGCCCAATTAAGGGGAGAAGAGAAGCAAACCCATGGGGCGTAAGCTGGGAAGATATCTTCTACGAGGAATAAATCGTCTCATATCATTGTGAATGCAGTCTTGAAACTCATTTAAAGTTTCTATGTTGGTTGGTTGATTTTTTTGAAGTACGCTCTTTTGTTATTTAGGAAACCTATTTTATCAGTGTTTAGGGTAAACCCCGTGGCATGTTTCTTTGTATTCTAACAAGCTTTATCAATTAAGTTATCATTTCTGTCAAAAATAAATAAAGGAAGGTCAATCGGAAAAATCGAATCTGTTAAAACCGAGCAAAACAAAAAACCATAGTGATCTGATTTCTATTTAACCCTTGCAAAGGCCACACAATAACGTCAGCCTTCCGGCAGTCAATGGAACAACAATGAACATCACATGTATACGGGTCAGAGAGTGATACATCTCAAAATATTCATTTAAAGTTCTGAGATAAGCCACTCAATTCAGACACATAATCAAGCATCATGAAACTCATGGCCTGAATGCGACAAACTTGTAGCAGCCAGCATCGACATAAAACCCACCAATCGATAAACAGGCGCTGGAATGAGAATTGCTTCTCATCAGGATACAAAAACCCCAATGTGTCGACAAAAGTGTGACGAAATAATGCTTGAGAACGAAGTGTTGGCGAATGAACTGATCATGACCTGGAGAGCACTTAGCCAAAGACCAACTACAATTCAGCTCATGAGTAAGTTAATCATTCCTCCAAAACGAACACCAAAATATCTGCAGTACAAGATCAATAGCAAAGCCAATCTGTATAACAAATGCTTCTTCTGCTAAAAAATTTTCCATATTGACAAAGTCAAGTACTACACTCCTATTTCCGGCTTTCTAGAGTCTCAAATTATTACATTTTTTATGCCACTTGATAAAAATGATAACTGAAAAAGAAGACTTCTTTTATCAGTGTAGCGAACCTTTCAGAAAAAAAGAAAAGGACAAAAAATTCTAGAAAAACTAATTTCTCATAAATTATGAAATGCAAGATCGAAATAGCTGGTCACTTGGTGGTCTTGTGCTTTGCTGTAATTGCAAAACCACGAGGTCCTGATCAACTGGCATCAGCAGCAATAAGAAATTCAAGATCCAAACCATACACAGTTACCCAGATTATGACCAGACAAAAACATTGAACTTGAGTAGTTTCTCTATTCTGAGACTTCAGATTCAGTTGATCTAGAAGGTATTTGAAGACTGTCAAAACTAAAGTTGCAAACAATACCACAGAGAATCAATTTACCATTGCGAATGGGAACCCTAAATGTCCAAATCGTCATCAGGGTCCTCATCAGAATCTGGCATTTCGTCTTCTGAATCACGAAAATATATTATTTCTCCTTTGCTAGACTCCTTATCTATATCTGAATTCCCATTGTGTATGGGAAGTACCTCATACTTGCTATCTGTAAGAGATTTTCGCCCATCATAAATTTGTACAGGTTTGCCATTACCTGCAAGGACAATTTTGTACTTGGATTATCACATATATGGTGATAAAAGAAAAGAGATATAACAAATTTGATCAGGTAAATCAATATGACACTGTATCCATTGATGGTTTCACACCTTGGTGTTCAAATGGAAGAACAACATTAGCCCTATCCTTCAGCTCTTTCTCTGATAGTTGTAAACTAAATTGCACCTGTAGCAAAGCCATATAATCAGAACAACATTAGCCCTATCCTTCAGCTCTTTCTCTGATAGTTGTAAACTAAATTGCACCTGTAGCAAAGCCATATAATCAGAACAAACCCCAACAAAATAATAATTTCTTTGACAAGAGAATGAAGTGTCTCAGAATTCACATATTTGTGTGTATTTGACAATATAATAGGTGGTGACGTCCAACATTAACGGTTATTGCGCAAGGCTTAGAATTTTATTATGCATAAACTACATGTGGTACGTCATACATGCAAGGTATTATCTGTGAAACATGCCAGACACAGTTTGGTGACAAATTAACTATAACCAATTCACCATGTATCAAAACTGAAAGAATCTCCTATCATTACCAAAAAAAAGGGGTCAAAAACTGTTCAGTTCCGACCGAGAAAGTGGTTTACATACAGATACAGACATAACACTAAACAGTTACCTTGGGCACAAGACCTTGATTGATTAGTTCGCCTTCAGATGAAACGGACGTAAAGTTGATGCCTGACTGCCCAATGTGAATTTCTTCAAACTGAATTGTGAATACAAGTTTAGAGGACTCATTTTAGTTCACCAAAGAAAAAGCCAAAAAATTTGTTTACCAACTTCCCAAATCAAAATCAAAATCTATTTACACTGAGATGGACAGAGGGATGGGAGGGAGGGAGGGAGGGAGAGAGAGAGAGAGAGAGAGAGAGAGAGAGATCACCATGACTCGGACACGTCCATTTCTACGCTTGCAACGGAGATGAAGTTTCCCTTTAGTAAAACTTTGATCACGTAAAGAAAGATTCTCTGAATTACTTCTTTGTCCATTTGCAAACTGGATTAATGGCTCAATGCTGGCCACCATAGATGACATATACTCAAGAGCAGAAGTTACCCTTTCTTCACAAAGATCCGCATGACACAACCAAAAGATGCTTGAAATCTGGCCTGCAACAGTAAAATAAAAGTGACTCAGAAACCCCAAAAGAATTGTTATACAAGTAACACTTAAATTTTAATAAATCTATAAGGCACGAGGCAATTAATATCAGACACCAAAAGTACTATTTAATCATTCAGAAATTTAGAAGGTTACAGTTTTCTGGTATGAGCTAAGAAATGGGGCAAAATAAACATAATGCTACAGCACAAAATTCCATTAGGAAACACTGACCCAGAAATTGGCAAGAAAAAAAAATCAACATAAATTAGAAAAGAACAAGAAACAAGGAAATTATATATACCACAGCAACGAAGACTGCTTATCAGACCAGAAACTGATGATAACGATGCGTATCTTAACATTTCATTTACCTGAAACCGAAAGAAAGAAAAAAAGTGGGTTAGACTGAGAAATTGATTAAACATGTTTGATTTGCATTCAGCAATATCTTAAGTAAACAGAATCCTAAAGACAGCCAAAAACAAAGGCATAGGTTTCCTTGAGTTTAGCCTGAATAAGCATGTTTAAAAGAACTAGTCGCCTGCATAAATATTCAGCAAAACATTGAGAAATAAAGGAAAAGAAAAGGACTATCAAAATCCATTTTATTTATATACGAATGCTTAAACAACTCTTGGGGTTCTAAGCACATATTGTCATTGTAGGATACTCTGGCAAATTTAAGTAGAGCTAATCAATAGGCATCAATCATACAGACATATTTATGTGCATTGACATCTAACCTTTTCAGCATAATTGATAATGAGAACTTAAACGGAGGGGCAAAACCTGTGAATGCTACTTACCGAGTCTATTGCAACACAAAAGCGATCTTTCCCTTGTCCTACAAACCCTGTGAAAAAATAAATAACCAGAATTACATGCTGAAACTTTTCTGTACAAAAATATTTTTGAATTTTGGAGTTGGAATAGGCACCGAAAAATACCTGTTCCAAGTGAAATAACTGAAGAGAAAAGAGCATCTACATCCTTGACATTCCCAGAAATACCAGCTATGTCATCAGACAGATAGTGGGCCCTCCAACCGAGAGGATCCGAGTAACAATCAAGAATCCGGATCCTGCAATTGAGTCAATGATTGTTGAATATTATAGCTAAACGAAATCAAAACGTTACTTACTTGTTGCTCAACGAAGCAGTATCAAGTCCCTTGTTGCTCAACAAGTCCAAGTAAAACGAGGGACTCCGGGAAAGCGCGACAAGCACGAGACCTCTGCAAATGAAAATGGAATAAAAATGGAATAATCACAAAACGGCGTAGTTTTGGAGGAGAGGAACAAACCGTGACTGAGATTTTGCGGCGGAGATATTGGTGGACTGTTGAGAGAGGAAGTGGGTGAAGACGTGGAAGCCGAGAGGGGAGGCCATGGTGTCCTTTATTGATAGAGCCGGCGCGTGCTCGCCTTCCAAGGCTCCGTCTCGAACTGCTCTGCAAATCCATTCCGCCGCCATTCTTGGACTAAATTATCTTTACTGAAACCGTATCAAAATGATTCTTGGATTCTGATAGCTGACTGAATTCATAGGAATGAAAAACGGAAGGAAAGAGAGACGGAACGTGGAGATTTCAATTCCATCGTACTTATCACGTATAATTAGAACATAAATGTAATTAATTATTATTTTAATTATTAAAATACCCATAAAAAAATAAGCTACATATTTCGATCACTCTCAATATAATTTTTTCTTTATATATTGATCTAGTTTTATTTGTTGTTTTGATTGTCTCAGTTGATAAGTTATGTATAATTAACAAACCAAAGAGGCTATTTCTATTTAGTGCGTTGATTATAATCATGTGATTACATATTAATAATATAATACAGAGGTTACGTGTGCGCTTGTGTACATTGCAATCTCGTCTTTTTATAAACTCTCTTCTATAATGATTTATCAAAATCTAATACTAGCATTTTGGGTGTATCTCAAACCGCAAGTTGTAAGGGTTTAATACATTTATACATTTTAGCAATATTATATTTAAATCAAGTAGGAAATTTTATAAATACAAAAAAAAAAAAACTTTCACAAATAGTATATTATTAACATATAAAAGTAAGCCTTTAAGAAAAAAAATGAAATTATTAGCATTTTAAACAAATTCCTCAATATTATTAGCATAATAAAATTAAAGAGGGTATTTTCGGAATAAAAGTTCATTCATGATAGTATCATTCCTAATCTCACATCCCCTTTGGGTATTACAACTCAGGGTTGTCAAATAATCGATTCTTTATTAAGAGGTGAGACCCATGTGTATTCCAATTCCATTTTGTGTAAGTAATCGCTGAAATTCTTCTCTGTTTGAATCATTCCCTCACTGTTTCAATTTCATTCCATGTAAGTAAACGTGCCCTCAGATTTTTAATTACCTAAGAACCAACTTAAACAACAAAAAGACTATTATACTCTTGATGTTGTTTGAGTGAGCTGCCACACAAGAGCGTGCTAGTTTGATTTTGTTGTGTCTCTAAAAAAAACTGCTAGTTTGGTATTCATGTGATTAAAAAAAAATGATGCTGCTATACTGCAAAAATAATCAGCTGTGAATTAAAACAGTTTTGTGTTTGGTAAATATTAGTTTTAAAAGTGTTGTCAAGGTAAAATTTATTAATTTCTAGTGTTTTTAGTGACATCTGTTTTTAAAAATAACATTTAGGTTGTTTCTAAAAGCTACTGCTAGTGATTTGTAATTTTCGAAAAAAAATGTTTTACCACACCGCTCAATAAGGCCTAGTTTGGTACAACTTCGCTTTTAAAAAAATCTACTTCTATTCAAACTTTTAGATTTTATAGTGTTTGGTAAATGAAAGAAAAACAGATTTTTTTTAAAAAATTCACTAGCAGCAACTTTTAGAAACAACCTGAAAGTTACTTTTAAAAGTAGATGTCACTAGAAACACTAGAAATTAATAAATTTTATCTTGACAACACTTTTAAAACTAATATTTATCAAACATAAAATTATTTTAATTCACAACTGATTATTTTTACAATACAATAACATTAAATTTTTTTTAATCACAACGATACCAAACTAGCTCATCACGTAAACAATAAGCACTCGCTGCACTTAACCCCAACCCCGACACCGACAGATAAAAACATAAATACATCTTCCCCGTATTAACCTACCCGTATTTATCCTAACCCTTAACAGATTCCCTCACCGTTCGCAGATTCTAGACGTCTCCATTTCTCGATCCAAACACACAAAAATACTTTTTGGCTCATGAACTCCTCCGCAACCGCCACCTCGCTCGCTCCGTTGCCAATCCGTCACCGCTTTTTCCGCAAACCCTCCTTCTCCTGCTCCATGCCTCGGCCTCCCAATCGGAACCGCCGAAACCGCCGCCGAAACCCCAACACCCCCACCACCGTCCCTACCGCCAAGCCCGCCTTCCACACTTTTTCCGACCCCGAAAATCTCCAAGCCACCTTCGACCTCAACACCCTCTACTACTCCTCCCACTCCTACCTCCGCCACTTCCTCTCCTCCGCTTCCGACGCCGTCGAGGACCTCCAGACGCTCGTCTCCGTCGACGCTGACAGGAGAATCGTCGTCTCCTGCCGCCCCTCCACGCTGCGATTCGTCGGCAATTTCGCGGTGGCGACCTGCGCCGTTGTGCTGGGGTTTAGGGTTTTGGTTGGGCTGGTTAGGTTAGGGTTCGGGAGCGGGTCGGGTTACAGAAGAGAGAAGGTAGTGACGAGGAGGGATAGGAGTCTTGGCGGGAAAGAGGTTGTGGTGGCGAGGGTAGAGAGTCCTAGAGCAGAGGAGGTTAGTGTCACCAAGAAAAGGGCTTTGGGGATGGAGAGTGTTTTTAAGAAGAATGGTGTTCGATTCGGAGAGAAGCTTCCCCAATGGTGGCCAACCACAACTTCCCAGCCAATTTTAGGGGTGGATAATGAGGAGCACCAGAAAGAAGCAAATAGATTAGTTAGAGGTTGCTTCCCAAACCCAATGTTAATATTGTTGTGTGACAAATTTATTTGGTATATAATTCTTATTACAATCACGGGTTTTGTTTTTCTTGTAGGTAAAAAATTGCACATTTCTCTGAGTATCATAATGTTTCATGATTTCCATCATTAATTCCCAACTCATCCACTTGATTTCCAGCAATCACAGACAATAGAATGAGCGGGAAGGACATTATGGAGGATGATATAATTCATGTCAGTGCTTTTTATCTAGTTGATTGTTCACTTCTTTTCTATAATTTTTACATGGTTTTACAAAAGAAAATTTCCTTATGTCTAGACCTTCTCTTTTATGGATTCATTATTTCTTCGGATCCAATTGTTATCGTAATTTCTAATTAGAGTTTGAACATTAACTGATAATTCATCACACGTTGTATACTTTGCCTGAGTGGGTGAGCAGTTACGTCAAATATGCAGGGTATATGGAGTTCGGGTCTCCTTTGATACTACAAATACACGGGATTCATTGTACCGTGTGTCTGTTGATTTTGTCTTAAATGTATGCGCCAGGTATGCTACTGGGCACCATGAGTATCATTTACCATAGCTAATTCCCCTTTTTATAAACAGTTTGCATTTTTAGTGTGTAACTTATCTAGTACTTTTGCAGGGCGCCGAGTCACTCTAATGGTGTTGAGATCGAGGGTGAAGATGCTCGGCAATTCATAGCTGGGCTTGCTGAGAATATTGGGCTTGAGAATGTTCGTGCCGGAAGAATTGTGTCTGCAGCTGTGGCTGCACGTACACGTTCATGTTTTTTGCAGGCCTGGGTAATTTCCCCAATTTTGCTGTGATCCTGTCATATACTAGTGGATGTACGGACACAATTTAAGTGCAACTTGTGTCATAGATAGTCACTTTTACATCGTATTCATCAAAAAAAAATTTGCTTAAGATTGTGTAGAAAACTAGGTGAGAGTACAATTGTTACATCAGAAATAAATGGTTCAGAGAGACAGGAGTGAGCTGGACAAGTTCTTTGAGAGGATTGATTCGTTAAGTGATAGCCTTATGCTTTTCGCAGAAGAATAAAACTTCAAGTTCTTTGCGGTTGTGGGGTATTAGCTGTAATTTGGATGTTTTGAATGGAAATAAATAAAAGAAATTTTCAAGCATATGGCGTAGTGGAGATGGGAGATCTGTGGGAGAGTGAAGTTCTGAGCATCTTTATATTTATTTTTGCAAATTTATGGATTATACACGTCTACTATTTATAATGGACAAGCTGTTTTGGTCTTGGTTTCACAATTTTCCTGTTTCAAAGTTATTATAGCTGTCTATTCTCATTTTCTTGCTCCTTTGTGTTTTCTGTGGACTTCTTTTCTGTTTCTTTGTAATTGCCTTTTGTATTGTTAATAGAGAAATTTTATTCACACGATGCTAAATGATAGATACACACCTCATGATTAATACACAACCTATTTACTTTTTTATTTTGACATTTTACTACAAACACAACCCCAAACATCCCAAATTATCCTCCTTTACAATAGACCATAAATTTTCACTTAATATGTACAAATCTTTTTTCCTTTGGCTGAAATAAATTGTGAAGTATATCTCGTGAGACTAGCTTTTTTCTAATACAGGAGAAGAAAAAAAAATTGATGGCCATATTACAGTAGATCGATCTCAGCATTTTTTCCTCAATGGCTCTATGTAAGAGATTCAGTAAATTGCATGGTGAAGTTGATAATGTTTTTCACTGTTGTTTTTTTTTCTTTAGAATGTGCTTGTTGGGTTGAACATATTGATGTCAATACGAGATTACTGGTCATTGAGGACTTGACCAAGACTAGCGTATTTTTCAATTTTTTTTTACCACTACTGAATTAATAATGATGAAATTGGCAGCACATTAGAAGAGTTTTAGATGAGGAACTATGAAATAATGACAATTAAAGTATCTCTTTTGGTAATTTAACAGGCCCATTAAATATGATGTTGAGTGTATAAAACAAAGGGATGTGTAACTAGTATTTGGAGGTGTGAATAAAATTTCTCTTGTTAATAATAGCTGTTTCTGAAAAAAAAAAAAAAAAAAAAGGAAGGAAAACAAAAACAAAAATGCTTAACCGAAATTTAGATATGTTTTGCTGTTCTGAGAATTATAAATATAATGGATCAATGTCAGGGGGGTTTATTTTAGTTATTAAATCGGAAGCATCACCGATCTAGTTAGATAAGCGAGAATAGGCAAGAGGAATCATAGATGCATTGACAGTATCTCTTTCTGATGAATTTTCTCATCTCTTGGTAGAATGCCTTATTGCGTGTCTTAAGTTTTCCTTTTATTGTATCCTATTATCTCGATGAATTGTTTACATATATAACTGTGAATTTTGCCACTTTATGTTTTATTCTTGTTGATTGCAGGCTTTAGTAATGCAAGGTAAACATGCAGAAGCAGTAGTGGAACTGTCAAAGATATGCCTTGTTTGGCGGATTTTCCCTCCCAAGGAGTCTTCAGTATGTGCCTTATAATTGATAAAACAACTTTGCCACAACAGAACAACAATTTTTGACTCATAATACTAATAGCCTCTATTCCTGTTCCTATATTGTCTGAGAGCTATTTTTCCTAGGCATTTGCTTTATAGT
Organism: Fragaria x ananassa; assembly: GCA_034370585.1. Taxonomy (NCBI): domain Eukaryota; kingdom Viridiplantae; phylum Streptophyta; class Magnoliopsida; order Rosales; family Rosaceae; genus Fragaria; species Fragaria x ananassa. Next base: position 9,423,087 of record CP139760.1, read on the forward strand.
TTTTCATTTTGGTCTTCACTTGCTTTTTTTTTTTTTGCTTTCTTTACGGTGTTATTAAGAATATATTTTCTCCTTGTTTAATATTGGTTGTTGTTTTACATTTTCTAGTTAAGAAATATAACTTCTGCTCAATCCCAGTATATGGTTTCTTCTTCTTTTCTTCAAACCAACATTGTGAGTCTGTTGCTATATATATAAAAAGACATAATATTTTTTAATAACCTGGCTGGCCTCTAATCAATTTTCACATGCATCATGAGAAACTGACTTGCCTTCCTAACTTTGTTGTTGAATTTGGTACAAGTTTCTTAATGATTGGTTTTGGCTGTGTAGCCTGAGATGGAGATGGTGGCTCGAGGCTTGGAGAAACACTTGAAAATGGATCAGAGGGAATTTCTTATGAGCATGCTTGTTGGCATTTGCAGCGAAGAGAGCCAGAAAAGAGCAGCAGAAGCACTAGGTTTGGTGCGTTTGCTTAAATCTTTTGGCAAATTTTGCTATGCAAATCTGTAGTGACTTGTTATATTAGGTTGGTTTGAACTAAAAAATATAAGCTTCACCGATATACCAACTAGGCATAACAAGATATTCTGTTGGCCATTTAAGTATTAGATGATAGAACCCCATAATCAAATCAAGTATAGCAGCCAAATGGTGTTGTTCCTGACAATCCCACCCTTCTCTGTCAGACCAGAGAAAGTAAAACCCTTGTCTGGATTTCCCTTTTTCTATGCATAAACCATATGTTTTGATAATGACATGTTCCATAGCAAATGATGAAAGTCATTTTAAAGTATAGTATGTCGCAGCTTGCAAGCATCAATTTGGTTCTCTGTCATTGATTTCTATTAGTGTTTCCCTTTTCTTTGCAGGTATCATCTTTCAAAGGTGTTGGTGATGAACAATGGCAATAGTCTAGTTAGGAAATAACCATCAAGGAAGCACATGGTGAATCAAATCTAATAACCATAAGGAAACACATTGGGTATTTACTATTGTGAATAAGCTCTAATATCAATTAAGAAATACATGGTGCAGTTAGTGTTGTGAATCAATTATACATTGTATTTGCAGACCTCATTATATGTGAAATCTTATCTTTCCACACACGGATTATTGGAAGGTAAAATTGCCAACTTGGCTCTAATTGTCAATTTACACCCTCGACGTGCAATTGTGCCAATTTACCTCAACTTGGTAAAAAGTGCCGATTTGCATCCCCTCCGTCAAATTGGACGGATTTCATCCAATCATCAATCATGTGCCATGCATGTGATGGGTATCACTGTAATTTTATAATATATATTTTTGTTTTGTTTTAATGATAAAAATAATGAAACAGATCTTCAATTGAAACAAAGTATAAGCAAAATGATCCTTCCAGTTGCTGCTATTGAAATATTGCGTTGGTTTATATTGAGTTTGGATTGTCACTGATTGTTCCTCGTATGAAAGAGATTCCCCTACTTGATCCTCGGGATCTTTGCAAGTTCTGAAGATGAAGCTAAACCATGACCAATGCCATCTACTTGGGACATACGTTTAGACTGAGGTGTTTGCATTGCGTTCTAGAGTTTTTATCTTGTTTTTACTTGAGATTTCCAACCTGTGGTTGAGATCTGCATGTTATCAAGTTCGATTCAGGAGAAACATGCCGGGTTTGGAACCTTTCTAATGTTGAGAATCTTCTTTTTATGCACAAGGTTTAGAGTTAGATCATAGTTTTGTATTGGATAAATAACTTATATGTTATAACCAATCTATCGTGAATTGAATCTATTATGCTACTAAACAAACGTTAACTAAATAATTTAAGTAATCTCTCGAAGAATAATGCTGGAAATATAAGAAAGAAATGATGATGCTATTTACACACCACACATTATTTATGATGCGAGCGAATCATAAAACAAATTAAAAAAGGAGTCAATTATGTAGCAAATTCAACAAATATGTTTTTTTTTTATAAATAAACTAGATTATAAATAGACAAGGTCTGTGATCTCATAATAAAATAGTGTGTGCTTGTTGTGTAAAAAAAAATTAGAAAAAAAACAATAAAAGAAGCCAAAATATTATAAATGTAGTCCAAAAGCTGAACTCCTATCGGTCACACAACATCACCATGAAAATGGAGGAGGAAATATAAATAAGCCAAGCCTCCATTACCTCCTACCTTGCTTTTCCAGAATTGTACGTGTTCATCACGCGCCCCGCCTCTCTCTCTCTCTCTCAGGTCCTCTCTCTCTTCTCGAAAACCCTAGGAATAGGAATAGATAAGACGAAGATGAAAATTAGGGCTATTAGATTCGTTATCTGCTCCATCTAACTCGCTTAGCTGATCGCAAATCTGTTACAGGTCCTCGCAAGATCCTCATCGCCAATCGAGTTCGTGTTCTTCAGATTTCGCTAAGGTAACTGTTGCCGCATGCTTCATATTCTTAATCGAATCCCTTTGAATTCTGTTCTCATTTTCTGCGTTTATTGTTTGCACTTTGCAGTGAGTCGGTCCGCGAAAATGGTTTCCTTCGAGATGAATGATCGGAAAAGTGAGTCTGAGTTGTATTTCTAATCTATGCTCTTTGGATTCTTTAATTACTTTCTTCATGTATAATTATGCATCTTATTTATGAAGCATGTTTATTGATTCAGTAATAGTTGAGTCTAGTGTGACTGGAGTTGCTCTGCTTAACATTTGGTTCCGATTACTAGTATGATATTTCATTAAATCTGACACTCTAGTTGAGTCTACTGTGACTGTGCGGTGCTTAGATTTTGGTTCTGCTGACCAGTGTGATAATTTCTTATGCCTTTTCCAAGTTCGTGCCACAGATCTAATTGCTATTGTGGTGAAAATGTGTAGTACATGAATAATATAAAAGAAGTAGGAACTTAATTTTGCTGTTTGTTTTTACCGCATTGTCCTGCCTCTTCTTAATTGATTGCCAGTTGAGCTGTATTTGAATATTTGGTATTCATGCAATTTTGAAATGAGACAGAGATTGGGCTGGGATTGACTGGATTTGGCATATTTTTCTCATTCCTGGGAATGGTTTTCTTCTTCGACAAGGGATTACTTGCAATGGGAAATGTGAGTGCATTTTATATATACCCTTCTTGTTAAGTTATTTGCTTTATGTATATTTATATTTTTCTTTTATTTATTATTGGACATGATACGTGTTTTAACACTTCTCATTTGTTAATCAGATCCTCTTCTTCTCAGGGGTGACTCTAACCATTGGATTCAAGTCCACGATGCAATTCTTCATGAAACGTCAAAATTTTAAGGTTTTTGATCTTAAACTTTTTTTCTAGATCTTTGTCCGTGTATTTCAATTTTTTTTTTTCACCTTTTCTTTTTCTGCAACTATACAGGGGTCAATTTCTTTTGGTGTTGGATTCTTCTTTGTGCTCATAGGGTGGCCAATTGTGGGCATGCTTTTGGAGGCATATGGGTTCGTTGTACTCTTCAGGTCTGTGCAATTGTTACTCTGGCCTACCTTTTTCATACTGTGCGTTTTAGATGTACTTTGCTGATAGAAAGTATGTTGTGCAGTGGCTTCTGGCCAACATTGGCAGTTTTTCTGCAGAAGATTCCTATTCTGGGATGGGTTTTCCAACAGCCATATGTTAGATCGGTATGTTCAGTATGTTGTTGTTCAGCTGCCAATTTATGTGATGTTTTTGTGTCTTGTGTATTAGTGAGTGCCATTGTGGGAATTACTGCAAATACATTTTTGTTTGTGTGGTGTTTATATGGTGATGTACATCTAGGCTTGTCAAAAGAGTTGGTTTGGCCATCTTAATATTCATGAAAGACCAAGTTTAAATAAAATGACAATGTTATAATCGGGATAATCTTTTAGAAGTTTGACAGGTAATGCAAACCTGAGACTTTACTAAACTAGATACTATTTAGTAAAAAGTATATGACCATGATTATTTTCCTTCCCCTTCCCTTGTTACTGCTGCTGATAACTTGGCGCACACATCCATAGTCTTATATGGATTTAAAACTGTTATTTTATTTATTTTGTTCATGTAAATTTAGGGATGGCAATGGGTAGGGTAGGGTCAGGGAATCAAAATACTATACCCGTACCCTTTTTCATTCCTCATCCTTGTACCCGCCCCATTCCCCGTAATTAGATAATGGGGATTCCCCGTACCCGTCCTCTTTGGGGATTACATTCCCATACCCGCCCCGATCCCCGTTAACAATTATGTAATAAATAATTACGAAATATAGAAATATGAAAATAAAATCAAATACATATATAAATAAGTTTCTTGTTTCAATCCAACAAAAATGAATACAAGTCTTGGTTAAAAAAGAAGTTTCTATAAATATTCATTGAGAAAATCATATTAAAAAAATATTACAAAAGATTTTACATAAATATCTATTTATAAATAATATATATATATATATATATATTAAAAAATAATATTTACATCCTAAATGGGTAGGGATGGGGACGAATATTAAAATACCATACCCGCCCCGTACCCGATTCAAAAATCCGAATACTAAAGACCCCCATACCTGTCACCCGTTTATCCCCGTATATCTCCCTCGTTAGGGTCGAATACCTGTGGGTGTGGGTACCCTACCCGCTGGGGATTATTGCCATCCCTATCTGAATTGCCTATAGTATTAATATGCTTTGGTGTATGACTAGACGTTATACCAAGTTAAATTGAAGTTTCTTAGGAGCAAATCTGAAAGTCTTTGGACATTATTTCATTTTTTTAAAACCCAATATACAGGATATCGGTATTTATTTTGACTTCAAGTATTTGAATACGAGATGTCTCTGAAAGGGGTTTAGCTTTAGTAAGGCAATGATTAGATTGATCTTTGACCTATCAATGATCAGATTGGTCCCCTTCCATCAACCAATTATTGCTCGTTGGTTCTTATTAAACAAAAAATATTAAAAATTGAAAGTAAAAGCTATAGATTATCTGTGCGGCCACTGATTTTGTTGTTACCTTGGGTTTGTGGGTGTATCTTAAAATTGGTTTCAAAACTCATAGTTGCCTTTGTTGCGGATAAACATTCACCTGGGTTAGGGAGACAAACTTGTCGAACTATCATGGAAGGAGGTGCCATGAACCTCCCTATTGCCTGAAATGCTATAAATTCCTGTTGCGTGGAGTGACTGGAGTCTCTACCATTGAGGTACCAGCACATTATTAGTTTATGGCCTACGTCAAGGTGACTCGGTATTTAAAAATTAATGTCAAATAGAAGACTGAAACACATCTATTTGAAATTCTAAACTTTATTGTGCAAGGGTTTTTACTTTTTGGATGTTTTATATGAAGACTACAATGGTTACATACAAGAACCACACCATGATTAGCTTGGTAGCATTCACAATGCTGTGATTTTGTTGAATCATGAGAACAATTTTTAATTTTTAGACCCATACATAGTATCAACTGCTCCACAATAATTGGCTTCTGTTAATGTGGTTCTTGCATGATTGAGTAGAATGCAGTTTGAATCTCTTCTCTTTGTCTCCTTAAGCTTGTGTCATTCTGATGTAATCTCTTTTTTTTTTTTTTTCGCGTTTCTTATGTGTGCAGTTCTTTGACCGGTATCGTGGTCGACGGGTGCCTGTGTAGCCAGGAGACAGTGTGCCAAAACTGATGCAGGCGAATCTGTAATTTCTTGTAATATACGTTAGATGGAAAAACATGATTCTTTTTATTTCAGCCCACAAATTGACTGTAGGAAATTACTCAGCTTTATCTTCTACAAAAAAGAAGTTAAAAAGAAAAGAGGGATGAGCTTTATCTGTAGCCTGTCTGTGTTAGTCTGATTCTTTTGTTCTTATTGCTGAATGCGAACTTCTGCTTCTTTTGAATGGTCACTGTTTAGTTCGTCATGTGTTTAGGGTGTTCAATAATTCTTGCTGACGTAGTTGTTAGTTCTGAATACCTCTTTGATTGAAAGAGGCTATGATAATTGTATTGGGGACCCTGGTGTTATTTCGAGTCAACAACCACAAAGCAGCTTGTGGGTTGTGTTTGCTTGCTAGAAAAGTGCAAGGAATCAAAGCAAAACTAACTTGTATTTGCCTGGAAGAGAAGTGTAAGGAATCAACGAAAAGCTAAACCAGTATCAAAGTCGGATTCTGGAATAGAACGAGGTACCTGGCATGTGAGCCAAGTTATTGAAGATGGCACATATCAAGGTCCGTGATGAAAAATGAAAATCTAAAGTATGCGAATCATTTATTTTATTGTTCTAGGCGTAATTACTTGTTTGGGATTACTTAAGGGTAAACATGTATTTCATTTAAAAGTATCTGCACAAACGAGATGGCAGTTTGCCCTAGTGAAATTGCAGGATTTCAATCCCTATTTTGGACAACTTCCTCAGCGTTAAATCTTAAAAGTGAATCAGATAATTCCAATTCAGTTCCATTTGATAACAACAAAAACTGCAACTTGTAAATATTAGTAAAAAGAACAGCTACTTGCGTCAAAAACAAGTTAAAAGCAATGTGGCTTAGAGCCATTCTTCAACACTACTGACCAAAGAATTGGCACACCATTATATACAGCACATCCAGAAATCTTGAGTTCTCAGTTGAAAAGTTAGAGATGCGTCTTTCTTTCTGCATGTTGCTTCTCCTTGATTGCATACAGAACATTCAGACCTAATGCATCACTTCGAGTTCTGAGTCCGAAGTCATAGAAGAGTCTTGCATTTCATTTTTATTCTTTAGCCTGGCGCTTGATCTCCTCAGTACAGATTTCTTGCCGGTCAGGTTTCTTCCAGAAGACATTCCTTTTTTAGATTTCTGGCTGCCTTTGAATGTATGTTTGCACTCTTTGTTTCTGTCACCGTCAATGTGAACCTTCTTAGCCATGGTTAGCGTTTCATTGCATCCAGATTCCACCTTTTCAACTGGATCACTATCTTCCATGTTTGAGTTGATTTGCAGAGTGGTATCCCAAAAAACATTGTCCCCCAATGTTCTCAGTATATCATCCAAAATGGTCTTCAATTGTTCAGAATCTCCAACACAAGACATTATAAAATCACGTGTCGCTGTCACTGGGACATCAGATATAGAAAATGGTAACTGATTACTTTCACTATGTTCTAAAGACATGTACTTCTGAGATGAATTTCTGGCTGATACACTTATGCCAGTAGAACCTTGACCCAACAAAGCAGCTGCATGCTCCTCCCAGTCAAATGGAAATCCAAGCAGATAGCGATCATAAACCTGTCAGAATAGCTGGCACAATCATAACTTCGTTTGGAAGTAGCCTTACAGCCACAAACTTTTTTTTTCCTTTTTTTTTTTAAATAACTTAAAATTAATAGATGCATGAATTTGATCAAAACTGAATCAATAGCACCTCATTCATACAGAGTGATGAATTTTCTTTTCATGCAATTAAAACATACTGATCCTAATTCTGCGCGCAAACAGACACACCCACAGAATATACATAAGTTTCAAACAAGACGATATTCAGTGAAATGGATTAAGACAGCATCAATATCACCTCATTCATACAGAGTGATGAATATTCTTTCATGTTTCCATAGAGTAGGCACTGCAGTTAAAACACTGATCCTAAGTCAATAATGTATCTACCCTTGATATAGCATTCAATATCCATTACATTTAGGGTTCTGGGTTACCTGTCCTGAGTAAAGAAGTGAGAGGAGCATAAACAAGGTATGACCTCCGGCGGAAAACCATTTTGACTAGTGCGGGAGATATTTAATAATCCACAGAGTGTAACAATAATGCCATCTATTGTCTCAAGAGTTGTGGCAGTATGTCTCTTTGAAATTGCTGCCGAGCTAAAAGTTCTTATTGCAGGTCTCCTGCCAAACAACAATAGGAAAGGTTATGAACATGAAGAATTCTTTTTTTTTTTTTTTTTGAGAGCAATAATGAGAATTTTATTCAAAATAGAACAGAATTGAACTACAAAGCACCGGGATTCCCAGTAATATCCAAAACATCCCCACTCCCTTCCCTTCTACTACCAACACGAGTTAAGGGTCTGTCACTATTCAGGACAGTCATGAGCCAGTCGGGACCACGAAACACACCCATCTATCCGGCTACATATTTAGCTACCGCATGCGCCGCGCCATTGCACACTCTTGACACATACTCAAGAACACAACCACCAGACGCAGCCAAGAGAAGTCTCACTCTCTCTACTAGAACAACCTCCCCTTGGTTTTAATGAGATGAACATGAAGAATTCTCGTCAACACATTTATGTAAAACATAAATTATGCAGACTAAGTTGTATCCTAGTGAGTCAATAGTCATGCACAAGCCCAATGCCAGAACTTTATAAAGTATAAAGATGGCGGAAGAAACACAACCAGTTGGTTGTACAAGGCACTTATTAGGTACCAACATAATCTTTTAGTATGGATGATCCTCATCTTGGGGCAGAAGAAAACTCCAGGCTTTCACCTGCTCCCCATTACCAATTGAAATCCAAATCTTGTTTTCTAATAACGAATAAAGCAATGCAAACTGAAATTAAAATCATAACTTGTGCATTTGTTTGTATTTCAACTAAACTATAAAGCAAAAGATATTAATAAAAAGGGAACGGGAATAATTACAGTGATCTAGCGAAGCCTTCAACAGTCAAGGCGTTGTTTCCTTATGCCTTGACGAGCCACCAATCATCCAACAAAACCTTGAAATCAAAAACAGACAGAAGAAATTAGATTCTGAAAGAAAAGACGAAACAAAGAAAGAAAGAGATTACCGATTTGAGGGAGGCAGAGACGGTTCTGGGGGCAGAAAATGGGGTTTTAGGGGGCGGCGGCGTTGAAGTCATGGCACTGATTCACTCACTAGTGGGCAAAAGAGGAAGAGTGTGTGAAGAAATAATTAGATAATTTCTTGGAGCAAAGTAGTAGAGTTGATGGGATATCGCGACCGTATCTTTAAAGTTTTCTAGGTCATGGACACTAATCCATACTTGGTCCGATGAATAGATTGAGATATGAACTTCAATCGGTCTTTGGCCACTTTTGAAGTTCATTTAGTTTTTGATGTTTTTACTCATCTGACCACTTTTGATGTTCATTTAGTTTTCATTTAATTTCCTGCCCTAACCTTCATTTCAGCCAATTTGCTACCATAACTTTTCATAATTAGCTAATTTGCTACTGTTAGTACATCATATGTGAGAGGTAGAACATTGGTCATACTCGCCCAAGAAGACACATATTGCCACATAAAATGGGCTTAGGTCTTAACTAAGCCCAAGAAACCTACGCTATCCCTTGAGGGCATAATGATAATAAGGGCAAAGTGATATTTTTAGGGTGCATCCACCATATCCCTATAAATACCACTCTCCACCCCTCATTTGGGAACACTCCATCTTCACTCTATTCTCACCTTATTTCTACTCACATATGGCTAACTTAGGCATCGGAGGGTCGAAGGCCGGGAACCCCCGGTCTTCCCTCTGACGCCTTTTATTCATGATTGACAGGTTATGGGTCTTGAAGATGGTGTTCCTGCATTCTGTGTGATTCATCCCCTCAGGGATCACACTGAAACAATTGGCTCAAGAAGGAGGGTATCCTCAAGTGGTAACCCCCACATAGCTCACCATGAGCATATTCCTCATTTGGCCGGAATTCTACTTTCTCTGGGAAATCAGCTTCTCAAGCTTCAGGGTTTCTTACAGTGAGAAATACGAGAAGAGAGAAAGTAGTTCTGGATTTCCTTTCTTCTCCATGGTTGGTTTCAACCCCCGCAAAAGTAGCTTACCTTCCCAGCCAACATACTCACCATCTTCCAATGAATCTGGTGCCTCCCGTCCCAACCTCCGGCCAAGGCCCACGCGCCGGTGAACAGCACCCCACCCCCCCAGAACTGATATGGACACCCATACAGGGACACTCGGAACTGCTCTGACCCATGAGCCCTCCCCAGTCCTCCTGATTACCCGGCCACCCCCTCCAAGGATCCTCCCCTCCCGAGCTCCCAGCGCCCCTCTTCCCGGGTCTCAATTGCATCCAGACTACACAGCTCTCCATCCCGACCTCCTAGGACTCCTTTCTCCCGGCAGTAGGATGCAAAAATGGACACCCATCCCAGTAGCGAGACCAGCCACGCCAGTCACGGCGGCGACACTAGGTCCCGGCAGGGATATGCTCTCAGTCCCGCGACCCCAATCTCGGCACCCTCCCCCTGGGCCCTTACCACCGGGACTTGCCTTCGCCTTTGGCACCCGCTTGGCGCCGCTCTACCGGAGATGCCCACCCATGTCTCGGTGTCTCTCTCCCAAGCCCCTCGCGGACACCGCTGGTTTCCCAGTTCTCTCGCGAACTCTTCTGGTCTCGCCAGAGTCCCCGCTGGTTTCGCTAGTCCCCGCGGACTCCCCTATTCTCGCCGGTCCTCGCAGACTCCCCTGTTCTCGCCAGGGTCCCCGCGGACTCCCCTGGTCATGCTAGTGTTCCCGCGGACTCCCCTCGTCTCGCCAGTCCCCGAGGACTCCTCTAGTCATGCTAGTTCCCCCGCGGACCCCCTGGTCTCGCTAATCCCCTTGGACTCCTCTGGTCTCCCCAGTTCCCCTGGAGAACTTTCTGCGGACGCCCCTGGTCCCTAGTTTCCAGGCTCCCGACTTCTCCTCCCTGCCCTCCCGAGTTTACGGTTCCTCCTTTCCCGAGCTCCCAAAACCTCTTTCCCGTCTTCTCGGGACAACAATCCAGCAACCTCTGTCCCGACACCTCCCCTCCCGAGTACAATGAACAACGACACGCTGACAAGCTTGGAATTCATCCTTCACCTTGAAAAGCTTCTCCCACAGACACCTACAATCCCACACCTTGGCGGGACTCCACATCCCAGTAGCCATTACAGCTACTTATAATGGCCTATCATCATGGCCGTGGATAGGGCCTATATTCTCTCAATGTGAGCCTGGCACAACGGCGGCACCACACTCACTACCCTCAACTGGGAATCAAGATATCTGAGCTAAGTTTTAAGCTCATGATATTCCAGTCTACACTCGGCTCACACTTGTAGTTGACCATATATAGCTCACAAAGCAGACATCTCACACTATACTTCCATTATTTCTTTGAAGGTTAATCGATAGCCACACATATTTTGTGCTACATGCATTGACACATACATGATGCATCTATCCCACTCTATGATTACCATCTATGCCTCTGGGCTCTGGCTGAATACTTCTCTCTGAGACCACGTGACTATAGGCGCCGCCCATTATTTGTTTCGTATGTCAACCAAGTTCGTATCCAATCCAGTTTGCTACCTTGATAGCGATCAATTGCCACTTTACCATGCCCTCTCGACACTATATAATCATATCAAGCCAAGCTCCAACAACCAGTTGTCAACAACACTTCACCTACAATGCTACATACTTCTCTATGGTCTATCTGTGGGCATTATGACACAGTTCTCATGAGTCATGCCCCTATCAAATGGCCACACCTTGTCTACTCATCCACTTGCCAAATATGATCGGCACACACTACAGACTATCATATTTGTCATCATGGCTTCTTTTCCCTACATCAGTACACATACATTACTTCTTGGTCAAACAATATTATCTTCAATGATGCACTCCAATATTATCTTCTTGGCTATCATGACTACTCTATTGAGATTCTTATACCAAGCTCTTTTGTCGACATCGAGACTTATATTGACATCTCTAATTTTTTCACAATATCTATAGCGGCTCTACACGGCTTAAGATAAGTTATACTTTACACTATTTAATTGAGCTATTATCATACAAATAACATGCCTCATACATCATCATATCATTGAGCATGCTTATTACATGGCATAGAGAGTTACCTAAAACACTCTTTTTTTATACGCGCTACATGCTACATACTCAGGCTACACACTCAGGCTACACACAACATGTGTAAACAGCGAGCACGCAACGGTGCAATCTCAGGCTACACACACAACATGTGTAAACAGCCAGCACCCAAAGGTGCAATCTCAGGCTACACACAACATGTTTAAACAGCCAGCACCCAAATGTGCAATCTCAGGCTACATACACCACGAGTATACGCCACTAGCGCGAACGGTTACGCTACTAGCGCGGACGGTCACGCCACTAGTGCGAACGGTCACGCCACCAGCGCGGACGGTCAGGCCACCAGCGAGAACGGTTACGCCATTAGCGCGAACGGTCATGCCACCAGCGCGGATGGTCACGCCACCAGTGCGAACCATTCCACCCGCTAGCGCGAACGGTTACACCATTAGCGCGAACGGTCACGCCACTAGCGCGGACGGTCACGCCACCAGCGTGAACCGTCACGCCACCAGCGCGAACCATTTCGCCCGCTAGCGTGAACGGTTACGCCATTAGTGCACCGTCACGCCACCAGCGCAGACCGTTACGCCATTAGAGCGAACCGTCACGCTGCCAACGCGGACCGTTACGCCATAGCGCGAACTGTCACGCCCTGCCACCATGTTTTCTCCCGGCACTGGGGGACTTGGGCAACAGCCTTATATGACGGCATTTACTGCACCCCTTAACGTGCTCTCGGTAAACTTTGGCACCACCTGGCATCTCGGTTACGCTTCATAGCATGCTCTCGATATCCTTGCCATGCTTCTTAGCGTGCTCTCGATAGTCACCTCTTGATAGCTCTACACATGCCCTATCAGCAACATCATTATGCCCTAGCGGCACCCATCGTTATGCCTTAGTGGCACTCCTCGCCACACCTTGATGACACACTTGCCTAGATGACAAAATGGTAAACTACGTTCGGTTTGATCCCATAAACAGGTACGTAGGCACTCTAGCACTCACCTAGAGGCAACCACAAATTATGTCACCACAATCTCCCCTTGAAACACATGCTGGAATAGCTCAGCTAGCTAGAGCATATAGTTGGTACAAATCAAAGGCTACTAAAACGCCTAAGGCATACAAACATGCCGGTACTCGTTGCCCATGCGAGATGATCGCCAACGGTACCTCAACTTTGACCCTCAATCGCCCTGCAATCTCTAGACACTAAATGGGAGCAATGACCCTAGTGTCTCAGTCATATATAGCAACGCACCGCATACCCCACTTAGAGGGAGCCGGTCCATCCCCTCCCTTGCATGGGGACGTACTTGGGGGACTGGTTATGTTGTCACTAGTAAGACTCGTACTCTCGATATTCTACCAGATAAAGTCCTCACCCAAGAGAGTCTCTTGACCGTGGACTTGGGGACTTGTTAGTACATCGTATGTGAGACGTAAAACATCGGTCATACCCGCCTAAGAAAACACATATTGCCGCATAAAATGGGTTTGGGTCTTAACTAAGCCCAAGAAACCTACATTATCCCTTAAGAGCATAATAGTAATACACTCTCTAATAAGGGCAAAGTTGTATTTTTAGGGTGCATCCACCTATCCCTATAAATACTACTCTTCACCCCTTATTTGGGGACACTCCATCTTCACCCTATTCTCATCTTATTTCTACTCACATATGGCTGACTTAGGCATCGGAGGGTCAAAGGCTGGAAAACCCTGGTCTTCCTTCTGACGCCCTTTATTCACGATTGACAGGTTATGGGTCTTGAAGATGGTGTTCCCGCATTCAGTGTAATTCATCCCCTCAGGGATCACACCAAAACAGCTACCTTAACTATTATTTCTGTCAATTTGCTACTTTATGTTTTCAAAATTAGCCAACTTGCTACCTTTTTGTTATTTTATTTTATTCATTTCTTCATCCAAACATGAATTAATTCTAAAAATCGAAGGTTAAAGTTAGTCGATATTGAAATTTTGATAAGTAAATTGATTAATCTTGAAAGCCTAAAGTGCCAAATTTGATAGAATGGTAGCAAATTGACAGATTTAATAGTTAAGGTAGTAAATTAACTAATTATGAAAAGCGAGAGTAACTAATTAACTGAAATGAAAGATATGGTAGCAAATTAACAATTATACCTACATTAAAGTCCTTCAAGTACCAATTCAATGAAGAAAATAAAAAAAAGGAAAGATGAATCTTTTATTGATGGTCTATCTCTAGCACACATGCATGCATTCACCCTCGATCAATCAACTCTTTTCTTTCTTGGAGTGGCATTTTCGCTGTCGTCATCATCATCGTGGTCGTAATGAAGAGTACAGAGAACAATAGGAGGCAAGAAATGATGAAGAAGTTGATCCTTCCTGATAGCCTTGGCAATGTCACATTTCTGCAGTGTTCGCTTCTTGCTTGCTTCTGTCTGAAGCCGTTCCCGAAGAGTAAGGTCCATTATGAACAGCTCACATGCTTTCGAGAACAAGATCGGAGTCTCTGAACTGATCATCTGCAATTGCTTCCCCATGCACGCACATCATCAATATCGATCTTATATACAAATAACAAACATCCAACATACATATGTTATGATTACCTTGACCACATCATTTGATTTCATAATCCTTTTCACCCAAGCAAGAGGTAGTTGATGGTAACTCCTTGACACTGTTTTTACATTCACAATCAACTAATCGATCAGGTTCCATAAAAGTAAATAAATAATATATAAACATTTGGTTCATTGCCTCCTCTAGTACTCGATCCATCTTTCGCTGTTCTTCTCTTATTTGCAAAGCCAAAGGGAATCAAAATCCTACTTACAAATATTAAAACCAGATTGAACAAGTTCAACCTAACAACGATTATCGATCTCTTTGCAGCTTTTTCAACCAAATGGTAGAAATTATTAATGAAATCAATAAAAAATCTTCATACATATGTAATCTCTACACTACTATAAAGCGAACAACGCTGTTAAATTCACCAAACTATGTTATGACAATATTATCTTTAAGAAGACAATTTAAACAAGAAAAAATCACTACGCTAATTTCGCAATCATACGACATGTATCAGACGACAGTAAAATCAGACGACATAAGTCGTTTTTACTGTCGTCTGATTAAATTTTACGACAGACATTTAAAATTATGTCGTCTAAATGTAGTAACCCGCAGATAGTTAAAACTAGCGTGTTCATGAGATGACAACCATTTGTCGTTTTAAGAACAAGAGAAAGTTTACAATTAATATGAACATTTTAAGACGACAAAAGACTATCGTCTCTTTAAAACAAAATAAATTGTCTGGCGGTGGTTTTTACTTAAATCAACTATCTATTCTCTTTTTTTTGGTTTGAACTCAATTGTCATTCTCTCTCCCCGACAACTCTCATTCTCAACAAAGGGAAAACTGAAAACCCAGCGCCCTCAACCAGATTTGTCCTCGACCGAACTAAAATCTCAACGCTTCAGTCCCTTGAACCAAAAGAACCTCATCCCCACGAAGAACCCATTTTGATCTCCCACCCTCTATCCACCGGCCGGCCACATAATTAGGGTTTGACAAAAGACGAACTTCAATGCGCACTCATAGATTTTGAGTTCCCTGTTGTCTCTGCCGGTAAGCTCTTTGACTAATTGTAAGCTGATTTAGTGTTTGTTTGGATTGGGTTTGGGAAATTAGGGTTCAAATATAGAATTTTATTTGAAATTTGCTTTTGCTGGGTTTTGTTCATATTGGGGATGCGGGGTTTGTGTGGTCGGTTATGTTCACAATGGGTATTGGGTTTAGTGGGTTGTGTTCATATTAAAGGAGTCGAGGACGAAATTGAGAAGGGCTGGTACTTCATCTTGGGATGTGTTAGTACATAGCCAAAATACTTGGCTAAGCCGAGAATACGGTACAATTACCCGGTCGAGATAGCCCTGGTAGGCCGTTCACAGACATCCAAAGAAGGAAGGGCTGGTAACAAACCGCTTGCCAAAGTCACTCTAGCGGCAAAACACCCCCAAAAGGGGAGACACTCCAAAGGAGGGCAAAGAGTCCCACATTGGAGACTAAGGCAAAGGTACCCATACTTGCCTTATAAAACAAGCTCAACACACACACATATACACACATCTATATAATCACATATATTCTCCCCCACTTTCATTCCTCTACCCGTACAAGTGCTCAAAGCTAACTTAAGCATCGGAGAGTCAAAGACTGGGCCACCCCAGTCCTGACCCCGTGACGTTGTCATTTGTGCAGGTACCGAATGAAAGCCCCTCAAGAATTCTACTTTGTTCCGCCCCACGACCACTTCCCGGCTCGGGACGAAACAGGTAGAAACAATTGGCGCTAGAAGGAGGGGGGCCTCAAGTGGAGACCCTCACGTCGCTCACCATGGCCATCATCTGCCCAGAAATCCCGAGGAGAGAGAAAGTAGATCTGACTTTCTCTCTCTCCTTCGCTTGGGCGTGCCACAACAAGGTAGCTCACCTTCCCAGCCAACGTACTCACTGTCTTCCAATGAATCCAGCGTGGCCTCCCCGATCTCCGGCCAAGGTCCACGCGGCGGTGAGCAGCGCTCAGAAAAAAACTGATCTGGACACCCAACTTCCCTTAGCTGAAGTAGGGATACGCTCTTGGTCTCGCGACCCCAACCTCGGCACCCTCCCCCCGGGACATGCCTTCGCTTTTAGCACTCATTTGATCGCTTTTGGCACCCATTTGATACTTCTCTCCAGAGGACGCCCCCCCGTGTCTCGGTGCCTCTCTCCCGAGACCCCCGCGAACTCCGCTGGTCTCTCCAGCCCCTCGTGAACAGGGTTAAGCCAGTCTTCGCGGACTCCGCAGGTCCCGCCATCCCCTCTCGGACTCACATTGTCACGGACCCCCCTAGCGGACTCCGCTGGTCAAGCCAGTCCTCGCGGACTCCGGTGACCTCGCCAGACCCTCGCGGACTCCCACTGACTGGCCACCTCGCCAGCTCCTCGCGACATTCCCTAGTCTCGCCAAAGTTCTTAAACCTCGTGTGGGGACATCCCTAGTAGTTCCCCTGGCGGACACCCCCACACAGCTCCCCAGTCCCGGGACTCCTAGCCCTCTATCCCGACAGAAGGATGCAAAAAAAAAAAAACCTTCCCGACACGGCGTCTGGTCCCGAAACAAGATATAGTCCCGACCAAGGATCTCGTTACAAGAAACAAGTGGCTCCACCCAGAGCTCCGGGAGCCCTTCCCACATGGCCCCCCGAGTTCCCGAGGCCACCTCCCTTGCTTACCATGCTCTCGAAACATTCCAGCACAAGTGACCCGCTTCACACCCCTCTCCCAGGGGGCCCCCTCCCGGGTCTCAGTGCCTTTCCCAAGGCCATTTCTCTCTTCCTCCCTCCCGGGACCATCCATTTCTCACCGTGGACACCGCTTGTCACGCCAGTCTCCGCGGACTCCTCTTGTCTCGCCATTCCTCGCGGACTCCACTGGCCTTGCCAGAGTCCCCGCGCACCGCGTAGCGGCTCTACACGGCTCCAGATAAGTCTTACTTCACATTATTCAATTAAGTTGTTATCATACAAATAACATGCCACATACATCATAATATGTTCTCATGACATAGAGTTAGCAAACATGCACTCTCTATCACATGTTACATATACATTTGCTTCACATGATTACAAACAAAACATTGCTATACATCTCTCTATCAATCACAAGCTACACACACACCATGTGTAAACAGCCAGCATTCAAACATGCATCCTCTAGCTACACACGCCCTTAGCGCGACCTGTCCCGCCACCCCTTCCCGGCTCGGGACCTCGGGACGAGACAGGACGACCCCTTATTCCTAGCCAACCCGACAGTAAAACCCTTACCCTAGAATTCCTACCAACACCACAAACATGTGAACAATCCCACCACCACATACAAATCCAAAGACAAAGAACGCCACCAATTCATACAGTGAAACAGTGGATCCGCGTAGTGGCAATGAAGCTGGTTGCAAACAGCCAAGCGCTCGCGCCCACTCGATCGAGGGTGAAGTGGGACGCTCCCCAATCTGAGGTTTGTAAAACCACCGAAACCCTAAAACACAAATTGCAGCTCGCCCAATTTTCAACTTCGAAAACATGAACTCCCCCCTCCAGCTATCCCCAACCCCATGCATACATTGACTCGCCAAGACAACGGCCCGCAACGCTCAATGGCGAGTCTCCCCAATCAAGCGCGGACTGACTCGCCACGCAGCGGCCGCAACGCCACATCGCGATAGTCCCTAACCAAGCGCGGACTGACTCGCCACATAGCCACAGTCCCCAACCAAGCGCGGACTGACTGGCCACCTCGCGACATTCCCCAACCAAGCGCGGACTGACTCGCCACAGTCCCCAACCAAGCATGGACTGACTGGCCACCTCGCGACAGTCCCCAACCAAGCGCGGACTGACTCGCCACGTAGCCATAGTCCCCAACCAAGCGCGGACTGACTGGCCACCTCGCGACAGTCCACAACCAAGCGCGGACTGCCTCGCCATATAGCCACAGTCCCCAACCAAGCGCGGACTGACTGGCCACCTCGCGACAGTCCCCAACCAAGCGCGGATTGACTCGCCGCATAGCCACAGTCCCCAACCAAGCGCGGACTGACTGGCCACCTCGCGACAGTCCCCAACCAAGCGCGGACTGCCTCACCACATAGCCACAGTCCCCAACCAAGCGCGGACTGCCTCGCCACATAGCCACAGTCCCCAACCAAGCGCGGACTGACTGGCCACCTCGCGACAGTCCCCAACCAAGCGCGGACTGCCTCGCTACATAGCCACAGTCCCCAACCAAGCGCGGACTGACTGGCCACCTCGCGACAGTCCCCAACCAAGCGCGGACTGCCTCGCCACATAGCCACAGTCCCCAACCAAGCGCGGACTGACTAGCCACCTCGCGACAGTCCCCAACCAAGCACGGACTGACTCGCCAGAGCAACAAAACTTTTCTTCTCGCCAACCAGTTCTCTAAACATCACCCCCGTCACCTCGCGACTCTCGCGTGGGGACTTGGGAACTCAGCACCATGCCTCCTGCACCCGGGTGAAACCTATTCTCGGCATCTCTAGAATAACTCCCCACCCAAGAACTCTCTCGGACTGGGGACTTGGGGACTTGTTAGTACATAGCCAAAATACTTGGCTAAGCCGAGAATACGGTACAATTACCCGGTCGAGATAGCCCTGGTGGGCCCTTCACAGACATCCAAAGAAGGAAGGGCTGGTAACAAACCGCTTGCCAAAGTCACTCTAGCGGCAAAACACCCCCAAAAGGGGAGACACTCCAAAGGAGGGCAAAGAGTCCCACATTAGAGACTAAGGCAAAGGTACCCATACTTGCCTTATAAAACAAGCTCAACACACAAACATATACACACATCTATATACTCACATATATTCTCCCCCACTTTCATTCCTCTACCCGTACAAGTGCTCAAAGCTAACTTAAGCATCAGAGAGTCGAAGACTGGGCCACCCCAGTCCCGACCCCGTGACGTTGTCATTTGTACAGGTATCGAGTGAAAGCCCCTCAAGAATTCTACTTCGTTCCGCCCCACGACCACTTCCCGGCTCGGGACGAAACAGGTAGAAACATGATGTTTGTCGAATGTTGATCTTATGCACACCAGATGTTTGTTAAATTGCCTCACTGGGCTACATTGCATGTTCTCACTTTTCTTTTCTTTTTTGTTGTAATGTGTAAAGCTGCAATGTGGGATTATGAATAATGGATTATGTATTCTAGTTTCATAGATTTTGTGTGATTACGTTGGGGTTTTGGCTTAATATCTAATTTGTGATGTTAAAAAATGATCGATGTTTTGTATGTGGGAAATTTCGGGGACTTGAGAGCAGTCCTTGACCAGAAAGTGAGCAAGAGCAAGGTGATGGTGGAATGATTGTCATTGGATCATAATGTGGGTATACAAATGTAAAAATAATGGATTGCAGGTACAAACTTGTTTTTGCTCCTCTAATTCTTTTGTAAGCACTCATCTGTTGCATTTTTAAATTTTATGCTGGAGGATTTGAGAAGAAGCAATCAGCTGAGGATTATTTTCTCTTTCCATAGTAATTGCAGGTAATCATTTATCTCTTTTTGAATTACAGGTACACAATTTGTAGAAGTTAAGATTTACATTGGCATGTACATAGCTATATGTACACTTATCTATGCACTGTAAACTTCTAGATGTATTTAGGTACATGATGCAAATCTATGCAAATTATATTAGTTCCATCAGGCTCTATGGTTTTATGTGGTAATTTTATGTAATAGATAAATATGACTAGAACAAGACTTCTACTAACTAGACTCATAATTAATAGTTTATATGAGTTCATTCTCTCTTTCATTGTTATTCTGTTGCTCTGAGTTTATACCTGTACAGATGTTCATTTATATGTAGGTTTGAACGTTATGTTTTTCATTTCATCAATTAGGTTTATTGTATTGGTTTTTGATTAAGGAAACTATGTGTGTGCTTGCAGAGTAGATTACCATTCGAGGTGTTGTTAATTGTGAAGCTACCGCTCACATTCTAATCATCTTTTTCAGGTTGGTTTGTTTATAATCCCATCCCTTTATGTCTACGTACTCTACTTTTTTTTTAATGAATTTATACTCATATATAGATATAGATATATAATTTCAGTTATATGTAGCACCCAAATGTTGTATAATGATTTTGTGTGCATAATGGCTTATTCTTATATGTTCTTTACCAGGATTTGGTCTTTGTAAGTTTATGATAGTATCAAAGAGTGCGCTGGGTTGATGAGAGTTCAATTGATGACTCCTTCAACCTAACCGAGATACCAAAAGAGGTTAACTCTTCGTCACTGTTTTTTGCCATTATTTCTATAAATGGTTAGAGAAATTTATATTCCAAGTTTGCAAATCCAAAGAATCAGAGTAGCAATAGCTACTAGCTACTAAAAGTTTATTTTTCAAGTTTGCATGTCTACTGATTTATATATAGCAATTATAGTAGTTCCTGTTTGTTGGAAATTATAGAAATTCATGTTTGTTATGTGCAATAATAATTGTAATGATAGATGGTTTGGTTGCTGTTTTATTTGTTGGCTGCCTCGTATATCAATTCAATGAATTAGCTTGGAAGCATATTGGAAGTTACTAGTCTAGTGTAAGTGTTTGATTGATTTTTGCAGAGACTAGTTCAGAACCAACCGACTCGGTACACAATCTCTGAGGAGTTAAGTATAGGTAAGATTAAGTATTATGGCACACAAACGGTACCTATATATTATTCTATAATCTATTCTTATGGATTGTTATTTAGCTATGTTGTGAACTTTTATACAATAATAATCATTAATGCTAACATCTATTAAGTTTCTCTATAGCAGCGCTCCTTGCTATATATAGTTATGCTGAGGGAGTCTTCAACATCAGCGGTAACTCACTATGTACATATTTATATTTAAAATCATTTTATTATACATATCCATTGTTTTATGTTTACATTTGCAATTAAAACACTACATATTTCGATAATATATGCATCAAATTCATATTACATGCATCATAACAATTAAGGAAGAAGAGGGTTCGCTATAAGTTACAGATCATATATTTGCAATAGAACCCAAACCAGTAGCTGATAGTTTTGTTATTTCTATTTGAGTTTCTAGCTTTCGGTTTGTTGAATGAATGCAAGAAGATTTCTATTAAAGGAGGCTTGCAACAACATTAGAGTAAATAGTCAAGGAAAATCTTGCAAAACTTATCATGAAGTAGAGGAACAAATGCACATGACAATGCTACTACACTATTGTACAAGTAATAGGCTAACAATAGGTAGGTGTTAAAGGTTGTTTGACCGTCTAAATTTTGAGATTTATTTGTACATCAGTTACCCAATGACAATATCTATAATAGTCTAGAATTCACCCCAAAAAAATGTTGGTCATTGAACTGAGTATTTGGTTTCCGTGGCTATTTATTAATTACTTCATGTTATTGATGTTAATTTATATTTGGTTTTTGTGTTTTTGTAAGAAAAACTTACTAAAGCTTTGTATCTTCAGTATTTTGGCAGGAGACACTTGAGTAAATGGTGGATATTGAGTTTGGTTATGAAGAAGGACGTATCATCATTACTTTATGCACTCTAGTAGAGATGTTATATATAGCTTTGGTCTAGGAAATATGTGACTTTGAACTTGCAAATATGTATTGTAGGTCATTTAAGAGTAATAACTTATTGGTGTTATAAATATGTCTACTTAGACAAATAACTCTTTGTAAATATTGTTGGTTTTGGCAATGAGAATGAATTTAGATTTCTAAATTAGTTTATGCAAATGCTTTGGTGACCTCTAAATCAAAATCAGACAACAGATATCCCATGAACTTTGACGTCTTACATCTTTCAAACGACTTTTATATGTCGTCTTAAAGTAAAAGAAGACAATAGTGTATGTCGTTTGAGGTTTTAAACTATTATAACGACAGAAAAGCATAGTAGTACTAGAATACAGACGACGGATAAATTAAGAGGGTAGATAAAAAAGCCATTTCAACGTCATATAAGTGACGTTAGAATAAATTGGAGACAACAGACGAATGCAATTATTTGCTGATTAATTCTTCTTTCAACGACAAAGAACTGTTATTGTAACGATTTCTAACAACAGATTCATCTTTTGTGTTACGAACCTGGATTCATAAAGACGACATATAGTATGTCGTATAACCTTCCTCAGACGACAGATTATGAATGTCGACTGAATTGTTATCAGATGGCAGCTCGATAGACGACAAGCAAAAAATTAATCAGACGACGGTCATTGCCGGTCGTCTGAAGGCAAAATTGACATAGTGAAACAAATATCATTATTAGAAACTACAAAATAAAATAAAACATGAAGATGCCAAAAACTAACCACTCAAGTTTCTTTATAGTGGATCGTGTCCCATGCAATTGCATGGGTAAAAGACTCAATAGAATTTGGTCTAATTACATTGTAAAAGGGAAGATTTGTTGTTCATTTTTGGTTGTTAATTTAACCAAAAAAAATTGTTGGAAGAAATTGAACCTGGGGTATTGTGAATCTCGAGCAATTGCTTATACCAAAACAGCTGCACATTATTCTTCTCCAGTTGGACAAGATTGGTGCATCTAGCCGCTTCAGCCTCCTATTTAGATCAACAATAACCAATATAATTCAAAAAGAAATGAAAAATAAAAGAAAAACGTATACATCAATCTTGCATGGGATAGCTGATTCAATGTAGCTCTTGGGAAAGTGACAAAGAAAATAGCTAGAGAAGGGAAAGTGAAAGCCATGAAGTAATCAATCAATAGAAGCTAATTCACCTCTTAGGCATGAAGTTGTGAAACACTTGAGGAGTAGGAGGAGGAGGATGAGAATTGTTTGAGAGATTCATATCAAGACCTAACTAGGTAGTTCCCAACACCCGAACCCCTTATTTCTCATGTGAGGGAGAGTCTTTTTAAGCTGTCAACTTTGTTATAGAGATAAAGTTAACATTAATGTAACATTAACCTTGTTTTACTTTTATTTTCTTTCCTTTTGTCTGTAAGTACGAAAGAATCTATTAGCAATAACTTTAAGGTCAGCAGAAATAAGTGATATATATTACATGTAATTATTTGGACAACCTCTGCTGATGGAGATATCTCTTGTTGCAACCTCTTTCAACTCCGACACCATCACTGTTTCGGTTGTTGAAGCTCTAGCTCTACGCAATAGCCTCATGTTGTATGCTAAGGAGTGAGGTTTCTTTAAGATAGAAGTTGAAGTCGAGGGTTACTCTAAGTTGGTGATTGACGCCGTGAATAAAGTCTCGACCCCTCTATGGAAGTTACTCAAACTAATTCATGATATCAAAATCTTGAGTAATTTTTTTGAGTTTGTATGCTTTTAACATGTGTTTAAGGAAGCAAATTTTGTGGCTAATGCTTTAGCCAATCTTGAACATATATATGCTGAGTAACCTACATTGCTGGGAGGAGTGTGTTCCCCCAGAAGTGTCTTCTGCTCTTGCCTTTGACATTGTATGTCATGCCCCGACTCTTAAATTTTACCTTATTTACTAGCATGATGTTAATAAGGGTTTTACCATCTTTGTCATTAAGTTTATAATTTATTTGGTCCCAAGAGAGGTTGTGGGGGACGATAAATTCAAAGGAATTATTCGTAAGAAAAAAAATGTGACGACGGTAAAAATGATAATTTTTGCTAGTAAAGGTAATTTTTATTAGGGTATTATTTTTGGGATGTTGAATTTTGGAATGGGTTAAAGGGAGGTTGGACAGGCTGGGCCGAGCCCAACCCTTTTTTCTCTCTCTCCTCCCGCTTGCGCTCTCTCTCCTTCCCCGATTCTCTCTCCCTGCCAGATTTTCCTACCGCCCGTTCGCCGCCGTCCGGCAGCTCCAGACCGCTGCGCCGGTCCCGTTCGAACCACCATCCTCTCCTCTTCCTTCCTGGGCTGGTGATTGAGCCCCTAACGCTGCCGAGAAGGAGCAGCCGAGCCCAGAATTTCCGACTGCCCGGAACTTCCCGTCGCCGGAACAACCTCCTCCGGCCGCCATAGCTAGCGATCCTTGGCTCGTTGGAAAACCCTCCTCCTGTGCAGCAATCCCTCCAACGGGTTCCCTCCCTCTGGAGCTAGGTAAGGAGAAATCGGTGTTTGAATTTCTAGGGCTTTATTGATATTTTCGTTCGATTGGCATAGTTAGGCTTGGAATTGGTGTTTGTGCTAGTTAGGAAAGTTGTAGAGGAGGTTGAGAGGAAGGTGCTGTAAAAATTTGGTGGGCAGTGGAGGTCGCTGAAGCTGGCCGCCACTGAAAAAGTGTTTTTAGCGGGAAATTTTAAGAGGAGTTTAATAGTATGATTTTTAGAATTTTTGGAGGAGTTTTGGATAGGTTTGGGAATTTTTAAAGTTTGGTATTTTTTACGGATTAATAAGTTAGAATCCGGTCATTGGATTATTTTTTGGTTAGGAAGGTGGAAGGTGACTTTCTGGATGTCGATATTTGTGGTGAAATTTAGTTTGCGGCGACTTTAAGGCTAAGGGTGTTAGGCATGGTTGAGCACGCGAAGCTCACCTTTTATTTTTGCCTATTTTATAAGCGTTGGTTTTTTGTTGAGGATTTAATTATGTTTTTGGATCAGGACTTGAGGAGGCCCGAGCGGAAGAGACCTCCGACCAACATCAGGCTTAGGCTTAATTTGTGAGTGGATATTTGTTTTTAAATAATGTGCATGCAATGATTTATTGATGAATATTTTCTTTTATTGTAAAATAACCGAAATTGAGAATTTCGGTGATTATATATTCATATATGGATGATTATGAGAATAATATGTATATAAATAAATGCTAGCTAGCCATACGTGCTTTTCCGCCATAATAAGACAAAATTTTATTATGGTGTACGTGACTGGAGCGTTGGACGCAATCGTCGTAGCCCTATATAAATATAATAATTTATATAGAGAATATGTGCGTATATATATTCACTCGTGTTTTTCCGCTATAATGAGGAAAAATTCCATTATGGTGTGACATGAGCGTTAGACTCCAGCGTCGTAGCATTGTATGAAATTTTATTTTTCGTATTTATTCATAGAATTAGTACAAGGAATATGACGAGTTTAAATACATACTGATATATATAATTTTAGCATGAGAGGCCATTTTATAAAGTTTGGGAGTCTAGCGGAGCTAGGCACAAGTTAAAGCTTTTGAGCTGTCGCATTCATCATGTTTTCAATGGAAATATATTTTGGGGAAATATTATTATTTTGTCGGAATTATTTTTGTCCACTCACTCTGACGTAATTGAATATTTTCCTCTGGGCCATTCGTTTTAAAAATGCCCAATTTGCAGATTTCGGGTGGGGTCTAGAAGGAGACGACGAGGCATAGTCACCCATATTTCCTCTACTTTTCCCCAGTAGGTTATCTGTTTAATCTACTAGGATAATTGTCAGCTTCCGTTGTTTTTCTTTTAGTAGCTCTGAATAATTTCGGAAAAATAATTATGTAATATTTTATTCGGTTGTTTAGGTTGATTTTGAAGGTTGATATAATTGTTAAGAGGGTAGTTCTGAAATTTTTTCGATTTAGGGTTGTCCATTTTCAAGAGAGGTTTGCCGGGTTCTCCGGTAAATTTTCTTTAGAGGTGGTCCCCGCAGGACTTACTTCGGGTTTTAGGGTGAAATTCGGGGTGGGTCTTGACAGTTGGTATCAGAGCTCTAGGTGTCGTTTTTTGTCTCCTATTCACTATCATATTTGCCTATGTAGCCGTAGTGTCTATAGAGTGATGATCCGTCCGCGGCGGATTCATCAGCAGTTTATGCTTTGGATGCTATGTGTTATTGGGTATGTGTGATAGTTTTGTTAGTCTTGTTTATAGACTACTAAATATCTTCCCCCTTAGGTACTATGCCTCTTAGACTCTGACTCCGTGTGGCTATCTCGACCAACGCCAATGAGGGTGATGATGTGAGAAGATTAGCTGATACTATTGGGAACATGCTGAGGGGTGTTTTAGATAGGGTTTAGCACCCTCGGTCTGTCAGGAAGAAGGATGTTTCCGATGCAGGGGCAGTTGAGTTCAAGGGTGCCAAATGACCCCTCATCATACTCTTGGGTGGACAAGATGGAAAGGGCTTCTGAGAGCTCTGAACTGCCTAAAGAAAAGAAGGTGAAGATGGCAGTGTCATTTCTAGATGATTCAGCTCATCATTGGTGGACTCTAACCAGCAAGGGCAATGGTGGTGCCCAAAAATATGACTTGGGAGCAGTTCAAGACACTCTTTTTGGGTCAGTATTTCAATCACGCTCATCGTAGTAGGATTCAGTCAAATTTCCTGAATATAAAGAAAAGAGACGATGAGAGTGTTATCGAGTTTGAGCAGCGGTTCACTACTCTGAGCTACCATGTGTCATATCTGGTTCCTGATGAGAGGACCATGATTGATTTGTTTATTGGGGCACTTGACGGAGTGTTTGTAGATAAGATGGTCGGTGTTATCTATCAGACATTCCTTGATGCAGTTGGGGCAGCTATGGCCATTGAGACCAGGGGGACTTATAGTGCTCGGCCTCGAGATTTTAGTGGTCCCAGTCAGGGTTCATCTAAGAAGGCTGCTTCATTGTCCGCTTCTGGATCTTCAGCAGGTAGTGGCAATAGTGGGGGATCGGGTTCTGGTCTGCGGAATAGAGCTAGAGGTCGTTTCAAGAGATCTTTCGGGAGTCAGTTGGGTAGGCAGAAGTCTGGTCAGTTTAGTGCTGGTGGCAGTTCCCAAGGTGGATCATCTGGTAGTCAGACTTTTTCTTATGGTTAGGAGCAGTTTTCTGGGTGCTTTGAGTGCGGTGGCCATGATCATTTCAGAAGAGAGTGTCCTTTATTGGCTCAGAGGACCGCCCCTTCTCAGCCAGTCGGTTAGTCTTCAGCCAAAGGCTCAAGTGGTGGTTCTCAGGGTGCACTATGCCATTTCTTGCGTCAGGTGACACAATTGTAGTGTCGCCTGATAAAAATCGTAAGTATCGCCTTCTAGCATGTCATTGATGAGGGTCTCTGACGACACAAATATTGTGTCGCCTATAAGAAACTCAGGCGACATATGACTTTTTTTTAATTTGTGTCGCCTGAATTGAGATAAGACGACACGGTATATATGTCGCCTGATAGTTTAAACAACGACATGCTAGAAGGCGACGTATCTTTTTTTTGCCATGAGGCAACACAGCTCTTTGTGTCGTCTTATAACTGCGAGTGAGAGAGAAATACGCCTTACACCAACATATAGGTGTAGGTTAATTTGTTTAAAGACGACATTTAAACATCATGTGAAAATGTTACAGGCGACATATACTTGATGAATTAGAATTTAAATTTTCCACGCTACATTTATGTGTCGCTGGATGAACTCACACAACATACTATTGATTTTGTTTCTGGTCTAGATGTTGTACGATGACACATATGCATTGGGTGAATAATCTTCAGGCAACATATATTTTTTCTTTTTTCATTTGATCTCTTTATGACAATATGTATATGTCGTCTGATATGCTTTAAGCTTTCACTACATGATATCTTTTAGGCTTTTGACATTTTCAGGCGACATTTGTCTATTTTATGAATGAACTTGAGCTACGTATAAGTGATGTCTTCTTTTGACGGTTGTTCTTTATGGCATCATATTTCTAGTATTTTAACTTAGTAATGACAATATATATTGTTATATTAGCATCCCAGAATTTTTATTTTGGGGACAAAAACTGTGCAAAAAGGAATCAAATGCATTGAAAAAGAATTGTCACATTCAATTAAAGGCTCTCAAATGCCAAAGTACTGCTCGAATTCTTGATCGATGGTTGGCTTCCTGCTGCTGCCTGATTGAGCCTCTGCAAATTAGCCAACAATGAAAAATTTACTCAGTAAGATAGACCGACTTTACGCAAATAGTCACAGTAAATTTCTCTGCAAAACGTTCCACTACCTTGATTTACACTCCACCTTCCCGATGAAAGTATATATGCATGAGGGTTTAAAGAATTGGAGTAGATAATATCTTCAACTTCCTTATCTGTACACTCTTCAATGAACTGCTCTTCATATTCTGAGCAGATGTAATTTGCCTCGCCTCCATATTCTTGGAGCTGCTCTTCGAGGTTCTGAATAGGTTGATGCACTTCCATATTCAAGAATTCCAGTTCCGCTTCGCCATAATTTGCTTCCATAGCTGACACATTATCCAAACTGCTGTTGGTGTCTTTAAAAATATTGACATTGCAATTCACAGATGAAGTGTAAGGCCTATCACATACGCTCTTTGCATATGCAGGGTTTGGTTCAGCTTCTCTATAAACCGACATTGCAGAATCACAATAATCTCCAGCAAAACTATTGCTACCTTTTCCTGATCCAAGTCCAGACCCATCATTGACGACTCCTCCCTCTATTCCTCCATTGACTATGTGTCTCTCCATGTTCTGTACTTGGACAGGAATTTCATCAAACATGGAGACAGGTCCATCTGAAGGAAAGTTGAGGTCCCAGCATTTATGCTTTGGTGTAGGCAAACCCAATTGCTCGGCCTGCAATTTTCGTTTCTTGATTGTCTTTCCAACTTCAATTACAGGTAGCTGCGCAAAGAAATCAACATAACAAGAATGAGAAAAGGCTGCAATCACCAACCATTTTAGCAAACAAGATATGAATTACTAGTACAGGTTCAGTAGCATTTTAACAAGAATAATTAGAGGGGCAGGGTCAAGTCAACAAGGCTCAATTCCTCCCAGCTCTAAGTTTAAACTTAATCAAGCCAAAAATGAAATGCAATTTGAAACACCAAGTATTAAGCTTATGAAACTGATCAATAAAAGGAGCAAGCTAGTAAGGAAGCCATCAGGATAAATGAGGGCATAAAAGCAAAAAACTCAAAGCAAAGCCATAGATTGAAACAGAAACAACCTCAATCCCTTTTGCAACAGAAGATCAAGTCTTCCTGGATAACAAAATTAGACTGAAATGATGCAACAGAAGAGCAAGGCTTAAACCTGTTTGTGCAGAATCTGCAAAGTCCAAAAAAAACAACAAAAGCGGAAATCAAGTTCGTTTATATAAACAAAATTGGAATCAAAATCGATAACTCAATCAATCTCGGTCTCAACTACTTTAGAAACCATATAGCTCTCTCCCAAAACTGTAAAGTTTGAGGAAATACTCAAACACCCACAAAACCAAACAAAAACTCAAAAAAATAAAATAAATCAATCACGCACCTAAGAAACCACCTTGGAAGCTTTGGCAAGTGAGTGGACTTGCCACTTAGTAGAATTCAAATTGCTAGATAACAACCCGATTCAAAAGGCGTCACCAAAACGCTTTTGGGCTCCACCTGAACTCGACGAGGTGGCCAAAAGCTCAAGAACACTGTCGCCAGAAAACTTCGACAGGAACCCAGAAATATGCAGAAAAATAGAGAAATAGGATTAGGGCTCTAATCTGGAAATTGAAGCTCAAGGAAGAGTGACAACGAGAGGGAAGTGATGGGGTTTACCTTCCGAAGCACGGGGTCGCAAGAGAGAAAGAGATTCGGCCAGAAATCGGATTCGGCTAGAAAAGTCTATGGTTCTAAATCGAATTGGTGGGTAGGGAAAGGTGGAGAAGAGGAAGATGAACATTTTGGTGGTGGTCTTGAGGCATGATTGGCTACGCCACGCCGGAGAAGGCAGACTGGCAGAGGCAGGCGGAGAGGGAGAGAGAGTGGTCTGGTCTGTGTGAGTTTGGGTTTTGACCAAAATCAATTTGTCTCTTCTCTTTTATACCTGATGGGATCTTTATTAATTTTCTTTCACTAAAAAAAGTGTGGGAAGTTTAAGTTTTAGGGAAAAAATTGAGCGAGTCAAAAAGAAAAATTCATAGTCAGCTCATACCTATTGCATATAGTAAATACTTTATAACGGCGCGCAATGAAGGAATACTGTAAATATATACCTCTTCAATTATGACGTGCTTTTATTGCAAGCCGTAAATAACTTGACACACAATTTCATTTACGGCGCACTTCCGAACACCGTAAATAACTCTACATAACATTATTTGTCTACCTACAAAATCAAATGTTGAGAGGAACCAAGCTCAATTATTGAGGGTATTATCTCCAAAGGTATTTCAGAAACTAAAAAGTAACTATAAGACAACACATAAATGTTGTCATATTAACAAAAAAAATTGTCTGCAAAATGAAATGGTTTGGAGTGAATCCACCTAAGTTAAAATTAAAGCTAGGGTTTCATTTACCTCCAAAGTCAGAAATTACACTATTTTAGTATCAGCCAATACATAAATGTTGTCTTAGTAATAAAAAAAAATTTGTCTGCAAAATCAAATGGTTTAGAGGGAATCCACATAAATTAAAAGGCTAGGGTTTACCTCCAAAGTTAGAAATTACTAAATTACAGTATCAGCCAACACATAAATGTTGTCTTATTAATATAATTAAGTAAAATTTTCACACAAGTTGTTAATTCATAAAAATTCAATATCAGACAATACATAAATGTTGTCGGATTAACATAATTAAGTAAAATTTTCACACAATTTGTCAATTCAATAAAATTCAATATCAGCCAACACATAAATGTTGTCTTATTAAATAATTAAGTAAAATTTTCACAGAAGTTGTTAATTCAATAAAATTCAATATCAGACAACACATAAATGTTGTCGGATTAACATGAGAAAAATTTTCACACAAATATTGGTCAATTTGGAAATCCCTCCAAAAGTTGAGAAAATATAATCTTCATAGTTAAACGACCTATAAGTGTTGTCCGAATGTAACTTTCATTTTGACAATTGAGACTAAAAACATATATTTTTCTTCACCAACATATATGTATTGTCTCAAACACATACCTTTTTTTTTTTTAAAGAAAATAAGTATTGTCTAAGTGCATATTACACCAACAACAACAACAAAATCTGTCGCCCCGAAACCCTGAACCATACTTAATTTTTTTTGTCGCCTGATGGGTGTTGCCTGATGCAAGAAATGGCATAGTGGTGGTTCAGCAGCTAGGGGTGGCTCTCAGCAGGTTAGTGGTCAGCGTGGACGTCCCATGACTCGCGCTAGACTTCACGCTATGACCCAGTAGGAGGGCCGTACTTCTCTAGATGTCATCATTGGTACGTTATTAATTTTTGGTCAACCAGCTCTTACTTTAATTGATCCCAGAGCCACGCATTCATTCATGTCTAGTAGATTCGCCCTCTATGCCAATGTGCCATTATCGTCCCTTCTAGGTGAGTGGCATGTCTCTCTACCCTCTGGTGAGGTGATGGGAATAGATTGAGAGTTTAGTGGTTATGAAATGCTAGTAGAGAGATTTAATTTCAAAGCCGATTTAATTCCTCTAAATATAGTGGAGTTTGATGTGATCTTGGGAATGGACTTCTTAGAGACTTATAAAGCTATAGTGTATTGTTTCCGAAAATAAGTGGTTCTTCGAAGTCTGGATGGTTTTGAGGTTGTTTTTCAGGGGAAAAAAGATGTGATTTCGAGTTGCCTGATATCAGCTGTGGCCGCTAGGAAATTGTTAAATAAAGGTTGTCAGGCATTCTTAGCTCATGTTGTAGATGCAAGTATAAGAGTGTTGGAAATAAGGGATATTCTTGTAGTAAGAGAGTTTCCGGATGTGTTTCCTGAGGACTTGCCTGGTTTGTCTCCTGTAAGGGAGATAGATTTATCGAGTTGCTTTCTGGAACTATGCCTATCTCACAGGCACCTTAAAGAATGGCTCCAACGGAATTGAAAGAGTTGAAGACTCAACTGCAGGAGTTGGTAGATAAGAGTTTTATTTGGCCTAACATGTCTCCATGGGGTGCCCCAGTGTTGTTTGTTAAGAAGAAAAATGGCACCAAGAGACTATGCATTGATTATACGAAGCTAAATCAAGTCACAGTGAAGAATAAATATTCGTTACCTCGCATTGATGATTTGTTTGATCAGTTTAGGGGTGTTTCTGTGTTCTCAAAGATTGATTTGAGATCTGGTTATCATCAGTTGAGGATCCGGGAGGGTGACATAGCCAAGACTGCTTTTCGATCACGCTATGATCATTATGAGTTTGTGGTGGTGCCTTTTGGACTTACTAATACAGCCGCGGCGTTAATGGATCTCATGAATAAGGTGTTTAGTCCATATCTTGACCGCTTCGTGATCGTGTTCATAGATGATATTTTGGTGTACTAAAAAAGTGAGAAGAAGCATGCCAAACATCTAAGACTGATATTGCGGACTTTGAGAAATGCCCAGTTGTTTGCCAAGTTCAGCAAGTGTGAGTTTTGGCTGGATAAAGTGGGGTTCTTGGGTCATGTAGTTTCAGCAGAAGGTGTTAGTGTGGATCCCCAAAAGGTCGAAACGGTGTCAAGTTGGAGAAGACCCACCACTGTGACGGAGATTCGTAGTTTCTTGGGGTTAGCAGATTATTATCGGTGATTTGTGCAAGACTTTTAAAAGATTGCAGCTCCACTCACAAGATTGATCAAGAAGAGAGTTAAGTTCGAATGGTCAGATCAGTGTGAGGAAAGTTTTCAAGAATTAAAAAATCGCTTGATGAGTGCCCTTGTTTTGGCACTTCCAGATGATAATGGGGAGTATGTGGTGTTTTGTGATGTTTCTAGACGAGGTCTAGGCGGGGTATTAAAGCAGCATGATCGAGTGATTGCCTACACTTCTAGGCAATTGAAGCCGCATGAGGTGAATTATCCCACCCATGATTTAGAGCTTGCAGCTGTGGTTTTTACTCTCAAGTTGTGGAGACACTATCTTTATGGAGCTAAGTGTCAGACTTTTACAGATCACAAGAGTCTTCGGTATGTGTTCACTCAAAGAGAGTTAAATATGAGGCAAAGAAGGTGGATGAAGTTGATCAGTGATTATGATTGCACTATCGAGTATCATCCGGGAAAGACTAATGTGGTAGCTGATGCTCTTAGTCGCAGTCCCTCCATATATTTGTCTCACTTGAGGATGGTTTGAGTTCCACTTCTTTGTGAGTTGCGAGCTACATGGGTGGATTTAGCGATGGATAAAGAGGGTGTCTTGGTAGCTAGTTTCCATGTGAGACCAATTTGGTGGATTCAGTGCGGGAAGCGTAGTATAGTGATCCATCCATAGTTCGGTTGATGGAAAGAGCAGCGAATGGAGCCGTCGTGGATTTTTCAGTAAGAAAAGATGAAACTTTATTGTTCAAAAATAGGCTTTGTGTTCCAAAGAGGAATGAAGAGTTAAAGAATGAGATAGTGGAGGAAGCACATAATTCTGCATATGCTGCTCATCCGGGTAGTACAAAGATGAATCAAACTTTGAAGGATTATTATTGGTGGCCAAACATGAAGAGGGAAATCGCAGCCTTTGTGAGTATGTGTTTGATCTGTCAGTAAGTGAAAGCTGAAAGGCAGAAAGCTTCAGGGTTGCTTGAGCCATTGCCGATTCCAGTGTGGAAGTGGGACCACATCACCATGGATTTTATTTTCAGTTTACCTCGTACCCATGAAGGGCATGACAGTATTTGGGTGATTGTGGATAGACTCACAAAATCTGCTCATTTCTTGCCGGTGGGAAAGAAGTATACATTGGATAAATTGGCTGAGCTGTATGTGAATGAGATTGTGGGACTTCATGGTGTATCTGAATCCATAGTATCATATCGGGATCCTAGATTTGCTTCTAAATTCTGTGGAGCTATTTAGGCAGCTTTAGGTACCCGACTACACTTCAGCACTGTTTTTCATCCTCAGACTGATGGGCAATCAGAGAGGACGATCCAGACTTTGGAGGATATGTTGAGATCATGTGTCTTACAGTTCATGGGGAGTTGGGATAAGAACCTATCTTTGATGAAGTTTGCCTATAACAATAGCTTCCATTCGAGTACCGGTATGGCTCCCTTTGAGGCACTTTAAGGGAAGCAGTGTCGTACGCCTTTATGTTGGAATGAAGTCGGAGAAAGAGAGCTTTGTGGTCCTGAGATTATCCATGATACTAGTGAGAAGATCAAAGTGGTCAGGGATAGACTCAAGACCGCTCAGAGTAAGCAGAAGAGTTATACAGATGTCCGTAGGAAGGGCCTTGAGTTTCAAGTGGGTAATTGGGTGTTCTTGAAACTATCTCCTTGGAAAGGGGTAGTACGTTTTAGTAAGCGTGGGAAGCATAGTCCGAGGTCTATTGGCCCTTATGAGATAATAGAGCGAGTTGGCTCTCTTGACGGATAGGTTAGTTTTGCCTCCAGAATTATCCAAGATACATAATGTGTTTCATGTATACATGCTTCACAAGTATATTGCTGATCCTTCTCATGTGCTACAAGAGCAGCCGATTAGCTTGCATAAGGATTTGTCCTATGAAGAGGAGCCGGTTCAGATTCTTGACCGAAAGGAGCAAGTGCTTAGGAACAAGTCAATCCCACTTGTCAAAATGCTTTAGAGAAGTCACCAAGTAGAGGAAGCTACTTGGGAATCGGAGGAGCAAATGAGGCAGTAGTATCCTTACCTCTTTGATTAGTAGGTATGTAAATTTCGAGGACGAAATTTTTGTAAGGAGGGGAGAATATTCACCCCCCGACTCTTAAATTTTACCTTATTTACTAACATGGTGTTAATAAGGGTTTTACCGTCTTCGTCGTTAAGTTTATAATTTGTTTGGTCCCAAGAGAGGTTGTGGGAGACGATAAATTCAAAGGAATTATTCGTAAGAAAAAAATGTGACGACAGTAAAAATGGTAATTTTTTCTAGTAAAATGTAATTTTTATTAGGGTATTATTTTTGGAGTGTTAAATTTTGGAATGGGTTAAAGAGAGGTTGGACCGGCTGGGCCGAGCCCAACCCTTTTCTCTCTCTCTCTCCTCCCGCTCGGGTTCTCTCTCCTTCCCCGATTCTCTCTCCCTGCCGGATTTTCCTGCCTCCCGTTCGCCGCAGTCCGGCGGCCCCAGACCGCCACGCCGGTCCCGTTCGAACCACCATCCTCTCCTCTTCCTTCCTGGGCTGGTGGCCGAGCCCCTAACGTTGTCGTGAAGGAGCAGCTGAGCCCGGAAGTTTCGACTACCTAGAACTTCTCGTCGCCGTCCTTGTTAGGTATGGTCCGTCTTTGGCGGCCAGAACTTCCCGTCGTCATCCTATCAAGGATCGCTAGCTATGGCGGCCGGAGGAGGGAGTTCCGGCGACGGGAAGTTCCGGGCAGTCGAAACTTCTGGGCTCGGCTGCTTCTTCTCGGTATGGTCCATTGCTGTCCTTGATAGGTATGGTCCGTCCTTGATAGGAACTCCCTCCTCTGGAAGTTCCGATTTAATGGTAAGGATATTGAGAGATGCCAACGGCACCATATATTCCAGCCTGGTTCAATATACCTTCAAATTTGGCTAAAATGAATTATGTCCACTCCATTATGCATATCTCAAATGTGGCACAACCCCCAAAACAAAGGCTTGTTGACCAGTCTTGTTTGGTACTTAACATCTTGTAAAGTACCGGGTAAAAGTTCTCTTCAAAAACGAAAGGAACTATGTCATCTTGACTATTCACCTTCTCTAAAGAGTGCCCTTTAAATACAGAGGAAAAGTTACGGGTTGTTCTTATCACTTGATCCTCCAGATCTTGACAAAATGAGAGGGAGCCTGAGTTTAGTTCAACCTCTATCACCAAGGTAATGATGTCTTTCAGAGGATCATCAACGTGAATGGAATTTAAAGGCTGTGATCGCATATACTCTATGCCTTTTCCCAACACGACCATATGCATCCATTACCTGAGATTGTGACACGAAGAGATGATTAGAAGAAAGCAATAGCAGGTCAAGTTTTGCACATGAAAAGCAAGTTCCACGTACAAAGCTTAAGGGGGCACTGTTGATACCAAAACAAAAAATAAAATAAAATAAATGAATAATAAAAAGAATAATAATTCTTTTCTTGTGCTACATGCATAAGGTATTTGAGTTCAATTGTAACTCTTGCAAAGGAATGTGTCTGGATAGGAATACAATTCGGGTATCAAAGTCCAAATGCAAATCAGCCAAGCGCTCTATATATATAAAGAGGCCAAAGCCTCCAATAGAGCGGAAAAAAAGACAGACATAAAGAGGGAGCGAAGCAAAAGAAGAAGCAAATAGAACAGGCGAAGAAAGCAGACAAGCGAAGCAGAAAACAGAGGAGGACCGGCGAGCCAACAAAAAGAAGGTGGAGCTCTCATTCTAACTCTATTTCTTTTTTGCAGCGACTTTATCTTTCTGTCTCATCTCTTACTTCCGGCGGAGCCCCATTACCTTTCAAGCCTCAAAGCCTTAAGGCGCGAAGCAGAAGCCCTAAGCGGTGGTGAGACGACCTCGCATAAGGTGAGATGACCTCGCCCCCTCCTCTTTTCATAACAAAAATATGACCCTACACTTTGCATAGAAGAGGAAGCCCTAAGGCGCGCGGCGAGATGACTTCGCACATAAGCAAAAACCCTAAGGTGCGGCGGGAGAACTTCGCATAGAAGCAGAACCCCTAAGAGATGACTTCAGTTAGAATTAAAAGCCCTAAGCAGAGGGCGAGACGACCTCGCCCCCTCCTCTTGTTACAACAAATATATGGCCTTGCATCTCGCATAACAAGCCATACAAGGGGAAGGGAACAAATAAGTAACGCGAATCTGAAGAACATGAACTTACCTTGACGACTTGGAGAATCCCTAGGCAGATTGAAGCAAAGGGGGTGACATATCTTAATTTATAGAGGAGCAGTTTCCTCAAGTCCAACTCCCAAACACATTCGATTTTCATCTGCAAAAAGGATTATATCCTCAAGATAATAATCATCGAAGTGGTGTCAAGCTGACAAGAATTGGGAAAGACGTCTGGAGTTATGTGGTTCACACAATCTCATCAACCTCATCAAGGAAAAGACAACAAGGTCCTGCCAAGCAGAGCTCGCATGTAAATAAGACCTCGCGAGGAGGCTGAAGCCCTGAATCACAAGAGAGATGACCTCGCGCGGAGGCTGAAGCCCTAAAGCAAAGGCAAGACAACCTCGCGAGGAGGCTGAAGCCCTGAAGCAAAGGCGAGATGAGCTCGCGCGGAGGCTGAAGCCCTAAATGAAAGGCGAGATGACCTTACGTCAAAAGAGAAGCTCTCAAGCAAAGGCGAGATGACTTCACAACAAAGCAAAGCCCTAAGACGAGATGACCTTCACATTAAAGCAGAAGCCCTAAGGCGAGGCGATCTCGCGTCAGAGCAAAAATCCAGAAAACATGGCCTCGCACAAAATTGGATGTCCGGGTGGCAAGATGATGTCACGTAAAGGTGGAAGTCCAAGCAAGGTGTGATGGCTTCACATAATTGGAAGTCCAGGCGAGACGAGATGACGTCACAGGCGAGGCGAGATGCCTATGTGTCGAAGATTTCGTGAGGAAGCAAGTCGCAGATTTAGCATGCACGCGGAGTCCGCTTACACGCAAGCACGCGAAGTCCGTTTACAAGCATACACGCGAAGTCCGCTTACACGCGAGGTCCGCATGCACGCGGAGTCCGCAGAAACTGGATTTCCAGATCACCTACGCCCTTACCAAGGATTGTGGCTAAAATAATTCAAGCCTCTTGGTCATACCGA
The DNA here is from genome assembly GCA_034370585.1 of Fragaria x ananassa. Taxonomy (NCBI): domain Eukaryota; kingdom Viridiplantae; phylum Streptophyta; class Magnoliopsida; order Rosales; family Rosaceae; genus Fragaria; species Fragaria x ananassa. Next base: position 9,461,139 of record CP139760.1, read on the forward strand.
TGCATCACCCATTTCGGGTGCCCAACTCAAATCAACAGACACACTACCAAATTGGGTGTCCACAAGAAATATAGTTGATAGATTCAAAAATATATATGTCAAACCCAAAGCTGACACTAAGCCGCAAAGCCTACAAACCCTAATGAACTACGGTCGGTTTGATCCCTCAAGGGGGTACGTAGGCAATCTAGCAACCCACTAGATGCAACCAAAATTCTAAACAAAATCCTTGACACCAACAGTCAAATTCGACCAGTACAAATGACTCCAGTCAAATTCTTAAAACCAAATTCACAGGATTTAAACCCTTAAACACAAATTCAAAATAAATGGGTCATTCACCCAATTAAATCCCAAATGTTGGAACTACAATGGTTTGATCCTTTCATAGGGTATGTAGGTAGTCTGGATACAACCACACTTAAAATCAAATCCTTGGTTCTTTCCAAGCCAAATTCCCCTCCAAAAACACACATGCTCCGGTTGTTACTTTGTAATTTGAATCAAAAGGTTTTCCCTTGGAAACAAGGGTTGTAATTAAGGAAACAAGGGTATCCCCGAAATAATAGACAACAAATAAAATTTATTTTGTACGTAGGCAAAGGAGTACACTAGTTACGTCAGTTTGGATTTCTAAAGCGACAGAAATATAATAATTTGTCAGGTTAGGTTTTCCAACGCGACAGATATGTGATTTTTCCGTCGCGTAGGATGCCAAAATATTGGGCGTGTATATTTTCCGACTTTTTTTTTGGCCGAAATTGATTTTGTTAGGCGACGGATAGTTTGTCTTAGCCAACAAAATATATTCCTTCGATTAAGACCTAGGCGACGAATTTTGATGTTTCATCGCGTTAGGTAGTCTAGGGCGACGGAAATTCAGTAGTTTTGTCGGCTAAAAAAAATGGATCTATCACTCCCATTTGACAATACACAACTATTCCGCGCCTCCTGCTCACTCACACTCATCGCCAGAAACACAACTAAAATCTGACTACATTACGTGACGCCGTAGAGCACATTGGAGACCCCCGTCATCCACCGATCGACAACTGCATTGACCCGACCACAACCGCATCGACTCCACTGTTGGTCTCCTCCACTCATCGCCACCACACCAACGCCGATTTCACTTAGTCGCTTCTCCCACCGTCTGTCTCCGACCTCGCTGATAACCTCGTCGAATTTCCACTCCCAAGTCCGAACTCGTGTGGTCTTCAAAAAAGGTACAGCGTTCTCAGTCCTTATACCCTGCTGTGAAGAATTTTGGGAAGAACCATTGAATTTTGGTTTGAATTTCTTAGTATTGATACTACTACTGGGAAAGATACAAGTATTCTTGAATGTATGCATTCATAATTGACTAAATACATGATGTATGTCCGTATGTTTCTTGAAATTAGTTTGAATTGTTGCTGCAATGAGAGGTGTTTCTATGTTGAATAATGAAGCTGGTTTAGCACATGTGTATGTTGTATATTCATTTTGTTATGCTGCTGGCGTTGTAGGGGTTCTTGTCTTAGAACGGGTTCATACATGTTGTTTTCCCTGTTATAGTTTCTTGTTAGTGTAGCTATAACAATTGTGTGTTATTCATGTGCAAGACCAGTTTTTTTGGGAAGAGGAAGGACCGAACCACTAAGGCTCAGCGGGTAGTAGCAGCCAACCTACCCCCATGCCGGCTGGGACAGTACCACTAGGGGATGAAAATGATGAGCCAATGTTCAATTGGATACTAAAGAGGGCACATGAGAGGTACAAGGACTGGAAGTACCAGTGCCACAAAGCTTATCTGAGGGAAGGGGCCTCTGGGATGCTTTCAGATTTCATTGGGAAAGAGGACCAGTGGGAGTTTCTATGCTTTCACTTCGAGTCAGATGAGTTCAAGGTGATTTTTTAAATTACCTTCATTTTGTTTTAAATTACCTTCATTGTTTCCCTTGTATTTTACTAATCTATTTAATATTTTTTCGTGTATTAGAGACTCTCCTTGGCAAACAAGCGGAATTGTGGGGAGAAGACTATGCACCACCACACAGGGTCTTCTCCTGTCATCTATACAATAGAGGAACTCATAATACAAGGGGAGGAACTTCTAATTATCAAAGATTTTGAGAAGACCTATGTCAGGGCCGGTGATGAAGCTACGACCAAGCATTATGTAAGTGTCTTTCCTTTTGCTATTTTATTGTTTGATGCATGCACTTATGAAGTTTATTATGCAAAATGTAAAGTTTATTAGATACACATAAAATGAGCTATCTGTAAATAGTTATATTTGGTTATTGGTTCTTGTTTCTGCATAATGTCAAATTAGCGCTTAATTGATGTATTTTAAATGCAGAATGACATGGTTAATAAGGTTAATAGGCGAAAGGATGTATTTAAGAAACAACACCCTGACGCGACGGAGGAGGAGATTGTGGAGAGTGTTCAGTCCCAACAAATTGAGGTGTTGGGTAGGGTGCTGAAAATTCAGAAAGGAAAGGAGATAAGAGGGATGGGACAAGCAGGCGAGCGAGACTTGAGCCATTCTTCAAATGGCTCCACTTCACGTAGTCGTCCTCCTAGAGTTGATGAGCAGCAACTCCTAGAGCTGCAGTAGCGCTATGAGTAGAGACTAAAAGAATCAGAGGAGCGTGCCTAACAAAAATATCAGGCAGCCGAACAACGTGCCCTGCAAGCGGAGTCTATGTATAGCGCTATGCAGTCACAATTTGCGGTCATATATGAGCGTTTAGGTATGCCACCTCTTCCTCCTCCTCCAGTTGGTTTTCCTCCTCCACATGTTTCCCCACAAAACATCGATGATCTAGGCGACATAGGGGTAGACGAGAATGCCGTTTAGCATTATTGATTTTGTATATATGAACATTAATGTAATTTGTCCATATATGAACATTAATGTAATTTTTCCATCTAGCTAGTTATCATGATCAATATATGAATATTTTTTTTCCAAATCCAATGCTTCCGGTATATATGTATATGTATGTGTTTGATTGAAATTATTGATATGTAATTTTTTAAAACAGTGAATAAGGTCATTTACACAAAAATAACATTTTTTCGCAGTAAAAAAAATGACTTAGGCGACAGAAGCCTCACATTCCGTCGCCTAAGATATAACACCTAACCGACCGACATAGAAATATCCGTCGACTAAGAAATGATACAAATTCGTCAGTTTAGATACTTACCGACGAATATTCCGTCGCCTAAGAACGGAACAAGATTCGTTGATAAAAATATTTACCGACGAACTATTCATCGCCTAAGAACGGAACAAGCAGATTCTTCGCCTAAGAACCGAACAAGATTCATCGGCTAGGAAACATTCAGATTCGTCGTGTAAGAAATATTCCGACAAATATCTTCCGTCGACAAGAATCCCTATCGACGAATCTGGTTGTCGATGAGGTAGCAATAGATCTGTTGGGTAGGATAGTTCTTAGTCGACGACCTGTGTAATTTCCGTCGCCTAAGTATCTATCTCACGCCACTTAGGCGATGGAACTTAGACGACAGACTGTCCGTCTACCAAGATCCTAGGCGACAGATATTCTGTCTTAGGCGACCAATATGTTCCGTAGGCTAAGACCGATTTTCCTGTGGTGTAATTGTTGAATTATAGCAGTTCATTTGTATATAGGATTGGGACTTGTATATGTGATAGGCATTAGCTGGTATATTCCTATTAGAACACGTCTTATACAGACGCCTTGTACTTGTATATAAACCCTGAATTGGGATGAATGGAACTATTGAATTCCCCTGAATCCCTTTCTTCTTGGTACCAGAGCCAGGTTCCTGCCATTGAACCCGAATTTGAAGTGAAACTCAGAAATCCATCACTACCGACTCTTTCCACTGCACCCGAAATCTGTATACTTGAATCACCATCAACTCTTCTGCTACACCTGAAATCTGTATACTTGAATCTGAAATTTGCAAATCATGGAGTCTCCTGAACAATCATCTGCACTTGTAGCTGAATCAGGTATGAGGGGTAAGGCATCTTCTCTATCTACATTATCTACGAATGGATCTTGGATAATTGACACTGGTGCATCTGATCATATGACAAATAACCCTAGCCTTGTAGACTCTGTTAAGCCATCTCCTCAACATGTTGTTTCTACTGCTAATGGTTCACCTTCCCCTGTTATCGGTGAAGGATCAACAAAAATTTCTGATGACTTAACCCTTACTTCTGTCCTTGTAGTTCCCTCTCTTGCGTATAACCTCTTATCTGTGAGACAAATTACTATGGCCCTCTCATGCACTGTAACCTTTTATCCCGATTTTTGTATTTTTCAGGATATTCTGACAAGGCGGATTCTTGGTTATGGTGTTAGAAGGGGGAAATTGTATTACTTGGATTTGACAAGAAGTGGGCAACAACAGTTGAGTTCGTTGAGTCAAGCAAACAACACCAGTAGTCCGAATAAGGCCAAAGAGGCAGTGTGGTTACGGCATCGCCGCTTAGGTCATTTATCTTTTGGTTATCTTAGAAAGTTACAACCGCAGCTTTTTTCAGTTGTTGAAGAGTCTGATTTTAAGTGTGAAATTTGTGAACTGGCCAAGAGCCACCGTATTACCTATTCTCCCAGTTTAAATAAATGTTCAGTTCCTTTTATGAAAATACATTCTGATGTTTGGGGCCCTGCACAAGTATATACACCTTCTGGCTTTCTGACGTGTTACCGAACCGGGGTTAAATAACAACACAATTTAATTACCCTGCAATCGTTAGTAGTATATGAAAGTAGGGATCGTTCTAGCCGGGGAAACCAAAGGGTGAATCAATTACAAGAGAAACAAAACACACAAACATATAAACATATATACAAAAATCGGATCATGAGATTAAAAAATCGAATTAAATCCTAAAAAAAACAGAAAATTAAAAACCTAAAACTAATATTTACAAGTTTGATCACCACCAACACACACAAGCATAGCACGAAACACATAATTTAACTAATACAAAATCGCATATAACTAAGGCAGCAAGTAGACTCGACACTTAAGCATCTAATTTAATTCTAATTCTAATTAATCAATCACCTGCGATTATTAATCGTTAAGACTTCTAAATTACTTAAGACCAACACCTGCGAATAATCCTAAGTTATGCTAATCAATTCAGAAACACACCTGCGTAGAAACTAAAACAATTAGCACATAAGAACAAGTAAGCCGAATTAGAGACATGTTCAACAAGCAAGGCGTCAACTTCTCATTTAACATGTATGTTTCTCGAATGGTAACCCTATAGCAATCTAAATAGACACAACCAAGTTTGTAAATTCAGATCACTTAGCAAATAAAACCAAAACCCTAGAACACTACCCCGGCCGAAGCAACATCCTAGAATTAGATTTACCCCCCACATATTCGAGAAAACAAATCAAATAAACACATAAGAAAATCGAATACTACTGCCCTAATCATATATTAAAATCGTACCATGTTAAAAATCACAAAGAAACATAAAAATCAAGAACACAAAGTAATCGAAATTCATGTAACATGTAAAACCAAAACCGATTAACATAGATCGCAAGAATCACAAAGAAATCGCAAATCATATTAATAAAACCAAGTATTACAAAACCAAAGTATGGATCACACATTGAAAACCTTAAGCAAAGCACCAATGTTGTGAAGAATTCGGATGAACAATGGCGAAACCTAAAAGAATGGAACTATGGCGTATAATGCTTTGTAGGATTTTTGGCTTGTGTAAAGGCACGGCTATTATGTGTGGTGAGATAAGTGACAATTTGGTTGTCTCTCAACCCCTCTATTTATAGAGTTCCATGCCGAAACCCTAATGCTTGTGAGCCCTTGATTTGATTTGATCTTGTGGCTGCAATCTCTCCTTGCGCGCGCGTGGCTTATCTTGAACTCCCAAGACTCCAATCTGATACTTTCGACTTCTAATTCTTCCATATGGATTTGGACTTCATAAATAAGCTTGCATCAAAATTATAGTCCAATTGGAATTGGTCTTCAAGCCCAAATGCAAACCCTATATTAATTCAGCTTTTTCAGTTCGCGCGTAACCCTGTATCAACTTTCGGGCTTCATATCTCCCTGGCCCCTTGTCCGATTTCGGCTCATAATATATGGTTGGAAAGATCTCCGAGTCCTCTACAAAATCGTAGACGGAAATATTTTCATTAGAAGAATCTAAGAAATCGTAAAACGAGCATTTATGTCAGAAGGTCTATTCTGTCCGATTTTTTGAAAAATAATTCTAACATAAATCAAGTTTAAACCAAAAACCATACTTTAAGCACAAAATCTACAAAGTACCGCCATAGATACACTAAGCTAAATTAAGACTCAATCTTAGACAATTAAGAGCTAACAAAGCACAAGTAAGAGGCATTTAAACACTAATAACGTCGCATTTTATGCTCCTATCAACTACCCCACACTTATCCTTTGCTAGTCCCTTAGCAAACTAATTAAAAGACTCTACTAAAAACAGTAAGGATGCCTCTAAAGTTTAGTCTCAGGCTCGTATCATGCATAGCTTTCAAGTTCAAACATATATAAACACAGAGAATTCCAAGTTTCATAAAGATGATCAAAGCATGAATAATCAAGAAGTGATATCATTAAGCACAACACATGATAGCATAGTTGATCCTCCTCACAAGATTAACTCTCTTCTTTTCACTCGATCATGGTGTTTACTCAATAGCATATGCAAGGGAAAGAATAAGAAATCAAATAACTTGCATATTTCTATAATGAAAAGCACTTTGTGAATAATACTTAGGAAAAATCTCATTTAACAACTAAGTGCAAGCATGAACCAAAACCATATGCTTAACTCTTGAGATAATCTCCACAAATCAAAGTTAACCAATCTCATGAATCAAGAATCGATCTCTGACAAGGGTTGCAATGAGGCACGGCTAAGGCATGATGGTCCTACGATATGCTAAGGTTAAAGCATCACCAAGACTTAGCAAGCTCCACACTCCTTATATCTTCAAAAACAAAGGGCCAAATATCATTGTGTTGGACCCAAACTTCATTCTTTTCAACTCCAAGCATCATACATTCGAACAAAGGTCACATGTAACAATTTTAGACCTTCAAATAACAACAAACTCCAAATTTACAACACTTGAAACATCATTGCCGAACCATACAATTTCTCTCTACTTTGATCCGAAGCTATTTTTACGATTTTTTTTCTTTCTTTTTTTTTTTTTTTTTTTTTTTGGTTTCGGATCAACAACATTTTTCCTTTTCTTTTCTTATGGGTTCGGCAACATACAACTTCTCCACCCCACACTTCTTTTTCAACCATCACACAACATTAACTCCACATCATAAGCTTTTGCCAAGTCTTGATAACAAGGTAAAAGATATAACTATACTAAGCAAGGGAATTTTATGAGGGTGATGAAAGAAAAGGCTCAACGTAGGCTCAAAGGGGTTAAACTAAGGGGTCCCACGACCGGCACAAAATAAGGCAAGGCTTTATTTGGCTTTGGTGGTAATCCTAAAGAGATCTTTTCTATCACATTCAAGATCATGGTCGGTTATGACGTATATGTTTCAAAAATCACAAAAGCAAGTTCTAGTAATTCTAGAGCTCATGAATAAGCTATAGCACATAGTCATTGAATATGCAAAGAATAATGAGACTTTAAAAGATCAAGAATTTCGAAATTTTCACACATGAAAGAAAGCAAATAGGCACTAAAGCTCACAAAGGTTATTATGGAAACAAACTAACCAAAACATGCATGCTCATAAATTAATCAATTCTCCAGTATTCATACCAATTACAAATCCATGAAACTTTTGAACAATCATCTATGCAATCAAGAGAAATACATCATAGACATCTTAAAGGCACCCCCTAAGACTCGATTTAATCCTAGACACTTAAACTAAAAATCAGAATAAAACCTAAAAACAAACCTAAAACCGAAACTTAAACAAATCCTAAAACGAAACAATAAACTCTAAACTAACATGTTTACATGTAAACCTTACCCCACACTTAAAAATTACATTGTCCTCAATGTAAAACAAAATCATGTTGTAATTCCTAAGCATGCTTCTAGGTTCACACATAAAACATTTATACAGTTCAACAGTAAGAGTAGAGGGTTAGAAATTTTGCAAACTCTCGTTGATGGCTCCTCCACTGCTACGATTGAAATGGGTTGCCTCCCATGCAGCGCTTATTGTTTATAGTCTATCAGCCAAGACTCTTCATGCTCATCGTCATTCACTAGCTTTTGGCGCGTCCCTCACGTCTTGCTCCTCAACATCATGCTCTACAAAGTTCTCGTAATAAGGCTTAAGTCTATGACCATTTACCTTAAACGTTTTACCTGAAACAAGACTATGTATTTCTATGGCACCATGAGCAAACACATTAGTAACAACATAGGGTCCAACCCATCTAGAACGCAACTTTCCAGGAAATAATTGAAGTCTAGTATGAAAAAGTAAAACTTTCTGCCCAACTTCAAATTTCTTCCCACGGATCATCTTGTCATGATATGCTCAAGTTTTCTCCTTGTATATCCAAGCTGAGTCATAAGCTTCATTCCTTATCTCCTCTAGTTCACACAATTGAAGCTTACGATGCTTACCAGCCTCATCAATGCTCATGTTAAACGTTTGAACAGCCCACCATGCCCTATGCTCAAGTTCAACAGGTAAATGACATGCTTTTCCATAAATCAAACGGAAGGGAGACATACCTATGGGCGTCTTATACGCCGTTCTGTAGGCCCAAAGAGCATCATCAAGTCGATCACTCCAATCTTTTCTCGTTGGTCCTACAGTTTTCTCAAGTATTTGCTTAATCTCCCTATTCGAAACTTCTGCCATGCCACTGGTTTGAGGATGATATGGCGTTGACACTTTGTGGGTGACGCCATACTTCCTAAGCAAAGCCTCAATTGTTTTGTTACAGAAGTGAGAACCTCCATCACTTATAAGTGTGCGTGGAACGCTAAACCTACAAAATATGTTAGTTTTCAAGAAATCTGCAACAACCTTAGAATCATTAGTCCTTGTAGCTTTTGCTTCAACCCATTTAGAGACATAATCGACTGCTAAAAGAATGTAGAGAAAGCCTTTAGATGAAGGAAAGGGTCCCATGAAATCAATGCCCCAAACATCAAAGATTTCGACAATGATGATTGGTGTAAGGGGCATTTGATCTCGCTTACCGATCTTACCCATTCGTTGGCACCTATCACAAGTTATACACGTAGTATATGCATCTTTGAAAATCGTAGGCCAATAAAATCCACAATTGAGAACCTTCAAGGCCGTTTTCTTTGGCCCAAAATGTCCTCCACACGCCTCACCATGACAGAAATTAAGGATGGACCGATGCTCTTCTTCTGGAACACAACGCCTCAAGACTTGATCACTACCTTGCCTCCAAAGATATGGATCGTCCCAAACATAGAATCGAACTTCCTTTCTAAGTTTTAACCTAGTTTGATACGACATAGTAGATGGAAATTTATTAGAGACAAGAAAATTCACAATATCAGCATACCATGGTTCTTGTGTTGCAATCCTGAAGAGTTGCTCGTCTGGAAAGGTTTCTGTGATTGGTATAGCGTCATCCTTGGGTTGCAAACGACTCAAGTGATCAGCCACAACATTCTCAGTCCCTTTCTTATCCTTTATTTCGATATCAAACTCTTGTAATAAGAGAATCCATCGAATGAGCCTTGGCTTTGCATCCTTCTTTGTCATGAGGTACCTTAAAGCTGCATGATCACTGAAAACAACAACCTTAGAATTCAAAAGATATGATCTAAATTTTTCTAAGGCAAATATAACAGCTAAAAGTTCCTTTTTAGTGGTAGTGTAGTTCAATTGTGCATCATTTAAAGTGCGTGAAGCATAGTAAATTGCACACGGTTTCTTCTCCTTTCTTTGACCGAGCACTGCTCCAACTGCATAGTCGGAGGCGTCACACATGATCTCAAATGGAAGGCTCCAATCCGGTGGTGCCATGATTGGTGCCGAAACCAACAATGCTTTAAGCTTTTGGAACGCCGCTTCACACTCTTTAGTCCAAACGAATGGAACATCCTTCTGCAACAAGTTGCTCAATGCTTTCGCCTCCATGCTGAAATTCTTGATAAACCTACGATAGAAACCTGCATGTCCAAGAAAAGAACGAACCTCTCTCACACAAGTGGGAGAGGGTAAGTGCTGCATAATATCTATCTTAGCTTTATCAACCTCTATACCCTTAGCAGAAACGACATGGCCTAAGACTATCCCTTGATTTACCATAAAATGACATTTTTCCCAATTAAGAACAAGGTTAGTCTCTACACAACGTTTAAGAATCAACTCTAAGTTCTCTAAACATGAATCAAAGTTTTTACCATAAACACTAAAGTCATCCATAAAAACTTCAATTATACTTTCGATATAGTCAGAGAAAATAGAATACATACATCGTTGGAACGTACCTGGTGCGTTGCATAGGCCAAAGGGCATCCTTCTATACGCATAGGTGCCAAAGGGACACGTGAAAGTCGTCTTCTCTTGATCATCTGGATGTATCATGATCTGATTGTAGCCACTGTAACCATCGAGAAAGCAATAGTACTGGTGGCCGGCCAACCTCTCCAGCATCTGATCCATGAATGGCAAAGGCATGTGATCATTCCTCGTTGTTGCATTGAGCTTTCTGTAGTCGATGCACATCCTATAGCCAGTCACCAATCGTTGTGGAACCAACTCGTTCTTAGCATTTGCAACAACAGTGATGCCATTCTTCTTGGGAACAACTTGAACCGGTGAGATCCAATCACTTTTTGAGATCGGATAGATCACTCCACAATCCCTCAATTTAATTATCTCGTCCTTGACAACCTTCATCATGGGAGGGTGCAATCGGCGCTGCCCCTCTCTAGTAGGTTTCGCTCCATCATGTAGCAAAATCCGATGAACACAAAGTGTAGGGCTAATTCCCTTGATGTCTGCTAAAGTCCGTCCAATAGCAGTCTTGTGTCGTTTAAGCACATCTAGTAACTTCTCTTCTTGTTGCTTAGTCAACGATGAGGATACAATCACTGGCAATGTATCCTTCTCTCCAAGAAACGCATATTTCAAATGTTGAGGTAGAGCCTTAAGCTCTAAGTTGGGGGCCTGAACTATAGATGGAAGAACTTTGTTAGTAGCTAAAGGAATTGACAGAGGAGTACCAAATTTCTTACTATAGGGTCGAGACTCAAACTCGGCCAGCACTTCTTGCACACACGGCTCCAATTGACATCTTTCCTCTTCTGTGATCTCCTCTCCATGTTTGTCAAATCCAGCGCCCTGCACTATAGCTAATTGCTATGCTTCCATAGTTCCTGATAAAACCTGTGCACAAGATTCAACAACATCAATAGCAAAGCAAGGTTTTAATTCAGAAACCGGATACCTCATTGCTTCGAACACATTGAAGCATATCTTCTCTCCATCAAACTCCATGGTTAAGTTGCCTTCTGCAATATCAATTTTAGTTCGTGCCGTCCTCATGAAGGGACGGCCTAGGAGGAGTTGTGTCGAGTTGTTTGGTGAGTCTTCCATCTCTAACACATAAAAATCAGCAAGAAATATTAGATGGTTAACCTGCACCAAAACATCATCAACGTATCCCTCAGGATACTTGTTAGAACGATCCGCGAGTTGTATAATAACACTATCTTTCTTTAATGGACCTAAACCTAGAGATTTATAAACACTATGAGACATAACGTTTATAGAAGCTCCTAAATCTAGCATCACATTATCAAATTTAGTGCTACCAATTATGCATGGAATTGTAAAACTCCCTGGATCTTTCATTTTAGGTGGAAGCTTTCGTTGAATAGCTGCAGAGACAGCCTCGCTCATTTTGACCACCTGAGTTTCCCTTGTGTGCCTCCTTTGCGTGCAAAGCTCCTTAAGGAACTTAGCATACCGTGGAATTTGTTTGAGGCAATCGATCAAGGGTATGTTGACTTGGACCTTACGAAAGATCTCTAGCACTTCCTCATCTTCCTTTGCTTTCTTTGTCTTTGAAAATCTAGAAGGAAAAGGCAAACAAGATTGATTAGTCAAAACTAAATTATTAAGGTTCGAATTGTTACCTTTAAGTACCACAGGATCCGGTACTTGTTCCTTCTTTGAGGTGGCAGGATCTTTCTCCAAGTCCCTCTTCTTGGAAGCCTCAAGCTCGGCCTCCCTCTTCTTTTTGGCCTTCACGGCCTCTCCATCAACATTCACATGTGGCTCGGCCACAATCTGCTCTATCACCACATTGTCTCCCCCATCATCACTTGCAAGCTGCCCTTTCTTCGGTTTGGAAGGTTGTAACACTTTACCATTTCTAGTTGTGATGGCTTGAGCTTGCTCTTTCCTTGGATTAGGAATTGTTCCTCCAGGCAGCTTCCCTTGTTCCTGAATCTGCCCCATGAAATCTACTACCTTCCCCATCTGATTCTTTAACTCCGCAATGTCTTTGGTGTTGGACTGTGTTGTCGCTAACAAAGACTGTGTCGAAGTGGCGATATTCTTGAAGATCTCATCATAATTGCTGCCACCACTCGGCTGTCCTCCTTGGTAACCATGGGGTTGGTACGGCCTAAGCATGTATTGGCCTTGAGGTCGTGCCACATATGGACTCGGCTGTGCCCCTTGTGCAACAGGTTGAGGGTTCAAGACATTGGTGTTGTTGTTCCAACGAAAGTTTGGTTCGTTGGCCCTTGGATTGAAGTTCTGGAACCTCTGACCTCCTTGTTGTTGAGGAAAGCCTAAGGCATTGGCTTACTCATAGCTTCCTTCCACGACTTGTGGGCACTGATTAGATGTGTGGCCCTCAATACTACAAACGCCACAAGCATTGACGCTTCTTCCTTTTGCAAGCTTCGAAACCAACAAAGTCAGCTTCCCCATCTCTTCCTTGAGCTCGAAAATGTCACTTGAGCTCCCAAGTCCACTTGCTTCTTCCTTGGCACGTCTCATAGAGAAAGAACCAAATTGTTGATTTGCAGTGGCTCTCATCTCAAGCAAAGTAGTCACTTCCTCCTTGCTTTTCTCCATTAATGCCCCACCAGCTGCAGAGTCCAAGAACTGCCTTTCCAAGGGAAGAAGTCCCTCATAGAAGTATTGAAGCAAAAGTCCCTCACGTATCCCATGGTTAGGACACGAAGAAACCAAAGCCTTAAACCTCTCATAGTACACATCAAAGGCCTCGTCTCTTTCTTGCTTGACTGAAGTGATCTCCTTCCGAATCTGAGTGACACGTGATGAAGGAAAGTACTTCTGCAAGAAATCCTTTCTCATGGAAGCCCATGAAACAATGCGTCCCCTAGGCACTGAGAACAACCAAGTGCGTGCCTTGTCTTCTAGAGTGAAGGGAAAGTTCCTCATCTTCACATATTGAATATCTGCTCCTCTTGGACACATGGATTCGCAAGTGAACTCAAACAACTGCAAGTGCTGGTTCGGATCTTCCCCACTAAGTCCATGGAATTTCGGTATCTGATGAAAGAATCCTCCCCTCATCTCAAAATCTCCACTCTTCCCATCTGCCACAGCAGGATAAGTGATGTTATTAGGACGTCCTTCTTCCTCATTGCCATGAACCTGACCATTCTCTTCCCTTAGTGAAGGCATCTTGATCTCAGGATCTGGTAAGTCAAAATTCAATGCGCCGAAAACAAGAGAACTCTCAAGCAACTGAAAATCTGGATCCTCTGTGAACAACGGGTTAGTCTGACACGAAGAACCTGGAAACGGCAAGAATGGTGAAGTAAAAGGTGGTGAAGTAGGTCGATGGATGAGTTGCGATGTCGATGGTGATCTTGGTGAACTCGTTCCACCACTTGTTTCACTTAGTTGGTCTTGCAAATCGTTCAAACGTACGCGGATGTCTTTGGTCCAACAATCAAAGCTGCTCATACATCAATCTGAATTTGGTAAAAGAATCAAGTGAGTTTCAATGAATTCAAAATAAAAGAAACGTATATTGTAGTATACAAGTTCGATTCATGTTACATTGTACAAAGAGATACACGAAATTTTCATATTTGTTTCAAGGAAATCACGCCATAACATAACATATCAAGCATAGATCATTCAATCTTTCAAACAATTCCAAGCAATGTCACACGTTTTTTTTTTTTTTAAAGATCAAAAAGCTTACAGCATTCATTCTAAGTTTGTGAAATTGCAATGGTGGAGCTTAGTTATCTTTCTAGGTTGATTTTATTCACATAACTCTAACTATCGAGGTACGTGGAGCAGTGAAGACCAGTGTGCGATGTCCTTGTACAGGCCAGTCCGGTGTTTTGCTTGATCCGATATACCATTATAAGTTAAGAGGGTAAATTTTCGAACCATAATGTATGATGATTATATATCAAGTTATTTTACAACGTCTAAAGTAAGGTTTATGCTACGGCCCGAGTATTTGGCTAGGTCGAGCGGATTCCGTGGTTTCAGAAGACGAATGTCACGGAGGGCGAACCCCCTACAGGAATCAGGCAGGACTCGTTTGTGGTCACGGAGGGCGAACCCCCTATCGTCCCCTTCACAGAGAAGAGATGACAGTCAATGACCTTGAGATCCAGTTAGACAAACCTGTGTTCCTTATCAATGACATACGACCCTTACTCAGCTTGGAACAAACTCGGATCCCTAGACCAGGCGCTTGTGTTAATCAAAGCCGCCCTCAACCTCAAACAAGCTAAGTTGCCTTTAAGAGTCTAAGACTCGAAGAAGCATCGCTCAAAAGAGGGGTTTAGGCTAAGATTAACACAAGTGACCCCACCTAACACATTTTACTTTAGAAATTATAAAACAACTTTAATATATAAAAACCATACAATCGGTTTTTAGCCTAGTCCATTACTAGGTTCGGCACTTATACAAAAGAGAAAATCTTCGGCCATTGACATGCATTCAAGTAGAGAATTTAGATATGCCAACTCGTTTTCGAACGTCTAAAGTGAGGTGATGCTTCGGCCCGAGCTTTTGGCTAAGTCGAGCGGATTCCATAAGGAACAAACTCGGATCCTTAGACCAGTCACCCTATATTAATCAAAACCACCCTCAACCTCATAAAAACGGATCTGTCAGATTATCGTTCGTATGCGTGGGGGGGAAGTATCCCCTTTTTCCCAGTCTACACAAAAACGGGTCTAAAATGACATCGCTCGTATGAGGGGTTTAGGTTATGATTAATATAAGTGGCTCCACCTACATGTTTCACTTTAGACACACAAAAAAAAAATCCTCACAAAAATAAGCTAACAACCTAGTTAAATTACTAAGTACCAAAGCAAATTAAATCACACAAACATAAAACACAAAACCGAAAACAATAAACCCTAAAACTAAAATCGGAAATTGCAAGGGAAATAAAAGAAAAAATTATACAACCCATCCTATCAACTATTACATTGCAAAATCCTATTAATTACAACCGATCTAAGTATAAAAAAAAAAATACAACTTGAAACTCCTTGCATCGATTTCTTCTTGGTGTCCCCGGCAACGGCGCCAAAAACTGACGTGTTACCGAACCGGGGTTAAATAACAACACAATTTAATTACCCTGCAATCGTTAGTAGTATATGAAAGTAGGGATCGTTCTAGCCGGGGAAACCAAAGGGTGAATCAATTACAAGAGAAACAAAACACACAAACATATAAACATATATACAAAAATCGGATCATGAGATTAAAAGATCGAATTAAATCCTAAAAAAAACAGAAAATTAAAAACCTAAAACTAATATTTACAAGTTTGATCACCACCAACACACACAAGCATAGCACTAAACACATAATTTAACTAATACAAAATCGCATATAACTAAGGCAGCAAGTAGACTCGACACTTAAGCATCTAATTTAATTCTAATTCTAATTAATCAATCACCTGCGATTATTAATCGTTAAGACTTCTAAATTACTTAAGACCAACACCTGCGAATAATCCTAAGTTATGCTAATCAATTCAGAAACACACCTGCGTAGAAACTAAAACAATTAGCACATAAGAACAAGTAAGCCGAATTAGAGACATGTTCAACAAGCAAGGCGTCAACTTCTCATTTAACATGTATGTTTCTCGAATGGTAACCCTATAGCAATCTAAATAGACACAACCAAGTTTGTAAATTCAGATCACTTAGCAAATAAAACCAAAACCCTAGAACACTACCCCGGCCGAAGCAACATCCTAGAATTAGATTTACCCCCACATATTCGAGAAAACAAATCAAATAAACACATAAGAAAATCGAATACTACTGCCCTAATCATATATTAAAATTGTACCATGTTAAAAATCACAAAGAAACATAAAAATCAAGAACACAAAGTAATCGAAATTCATGTAACATGTAAAACCAAAACCGATTAACATAGATCGCAAGAATCACAAAGAAATCGCAAATCATATTAATAAAACCAAGTATTACAAAACCAAAGTATGGATCACACATTGAAAACCTTAAGCAAAGCACCAATGTTGTGAAGAATTCGGATGAACAATGGCGAAACCTAAAAGAATGGAACTATGGCGTATAATGCTTTGTAGGATTTTTGGCTTGTGTAAAGGCACGGCTATTATGTGTGGTGAGATAAGTGACAATTTGGTTGTCTCTCAACCCCTCTATTTATAGAGTTCCATGCCGAAACCCTAATGCTTGTGAGCCCTTGATTTGATTTGATCTTGTGGCTGCAATCTCTCCTTGCGCGCGCGTGGCTTATCTTGAACTCCCAAGACTCCAATCTGATACTTTCGACTTCTAATTCTTCCATATGGATTTGGACTTCATAAATAAGCTTGCATCAAAATTATAGTCCAATTGGAATTGGTCTTCAAGCCCAAATGCAAACCCTATATTAATTCAGCTTTTTCAGTTCGCGCGTAACCCTGTATCAACTTTCGGGCTTCATATCTCCCTGGCCCCTTGTCCGATTTCGGCTCATAATATATGGTTGGAAAGATCTCCGAGTCCTCTACAAAATCGTAGACGGAAATATTTTCATTAGAAGAATCTAAGAAATTGTAAAACGAGCATTTATGTCAGAAGGTCTATTCTGTCCGATTTTTTGAAAAATAATTCTAACATAAATCAAGTTTAAACCAAAAACCATACTTTAAGCACAAAATCTACAAAGTACCGCCATAGATACACTAAGCTAAATTAAGACTCAATCTTAGACAATTAAGAGCTAACAAAGCACAAGTAAGAGGCATTTAAACACTAATAACGTCGCATTTTATGCTCCTATCACTTTCGTTACTTTGTGACTTTCATTGATGAATGTACTAGGATGACTTGGGTGTCCTTGATGAAGTATAAGAATGAAGTGTGTTCCAGGTTTACTGAATTTCATAAGATGGTGGCAACTCAATACCAGCAACAAATCCGGGTACTTCGATCTGACAATGGTGGTGAATACGTCAATCGTGAACTGTTTGCATTCTTAAGCTCTCATGGAATCCGACACCAAACTTCAATTGCGTATACTCCTCAACAAAATGGACTGGCCGAAAGGAAGAATAGACAGTTGATGGAAGTCGTTCGTGCCTCTCTCTTTGGTATGAATGTGGATCGAAACTTGTGGGGAGAAGCTGTTCGCTCTGCTGCATACTTGATCAATCGCACACCTTCCCGTGTGCTTGAGTTCCAGAACCCATATCAGAAGTTACATCAGTTGCTCAATGTACCGTCGTTGCCTAATTTGGAGCCTAGAGTTTTTGGATGTACGGTGTATGTGCACATCAACAAACGACTAAGAGGCAAGCTTGATCCGTGTGCTGTGAAGTGTGTTTTTGTCGGGTATGCTGAGTTCCAGAAAGGGTACCGTTGCTATGATCCGGTTCTTAATAAGATGCATGTTTCCTTGGATGTCTCCTTCCGTGAGTCTGAACCTTATTACTCAGGGGGAGTTTCAGAGTCTTCCCTTCAGGGGGAGAGCAGGTATGAAGGAAATCCTCTGAATTTTAATGACTTTGAATTTGAAGAAGTGGAGAGGCTGGAAAGTCAATTAGGTACTAGAAATTGAGCAAATGAAATTGCAGATACACGAGTTGACCAGTCAACTACACAAGTTGACTCGTCGACTACAGAGGACCTGTCAGTTGACAACTCAAGCGACTCGTCAATTCCACCTGAAACAGAGAAAGTTGAACCGTCGATGAATAGGGTTGACCAGAGGACTCTCGAACCAGAATGTGAACTTCCTCCAACTGACGAAATTGTGTCGGAAGACCCCCCTTCTACTCCATCAACTGAACAATCCGTCCAGAATGTCCAACCTGAGGTACGAACTGATAACATTGAATTGAGTAATGTAGAAACTTTTGTACCTAGGAGATCTCAACGGGAAACAAAAGGGGTACCAAAGAAACAATATGAGCCTAGCTTAGAAGCCAAAGCCAAATATCCTATTGCTAGCTTTATATCTCACCATAGGTTGTCTGAATCACATGCACTTGTTGTCAACCAATTATCTACAGTATCTATTCCTAGTAATGTACAGGATGCCTTGGCGGATCCAAAGTGGAAGCAGGCTATGAATGAAGAACTTGAAGCCTTGCAGAAGAATGAAACTTGGGATGTTGTTCCTATGCCTCCTGGGAAGAAGACAGTCGGATGTCGCTGGGTTTTGCAGTGAAGTTGAAAGCTGATGGAAGCATTGACAGATATAAAGCTCGCTTGGTTGCTAAAGGATACACTCAACGATATGGCATTGACTATCGAGAGACGTTTGCACCGGTAGCCAAAATCAACACTGTGAGAATTCTTATTGCGTTGGCTGCTCGTCATGATTGGCCACTACACCAGTTTGATGTGAAGAATGCTTTCTTGAACGGTACTCTGGAAGAAGAAGTGTATATGGATACTCCACCTGGTATCAATTGTAGACCGTGTGACGTTGGAAAAGTGTGTCGACTGAAGAAATCTTTATATGGACTGAAACAATCACCTAGAGCTTGGTTTGAGAGATTCTCCAATGCAATGAAGACGTTTGGATATCGACAAAGCAACTCAGATCATACCTTGTTCATTAAACGCAAGGATGGTAAGATTACTGCTTTGATTGTATATGTGGATGACATGATTGTTACAGGTGATGACCCAGTTGAGATGGCAAGCCTACAAAAGCGCTTGTCTCTAGAATTTGAGATGAAAGACTTGGGCCAATTGAAGTATTTCTTAGGAATTGAAGTTGCAAGGTCCAAGCTTGGAATTAGTTTGTCACAACGGAAGTATGTACTTGATCTTCTTGCTGAAACAGGAATGCTGGATTGCAAACCGATTGATACCCCAATTGAGATGAATCATAAGTTGGCGATATACCCTGATCAAGTTCCAACAAACAAGAGCAGGTATCAACGGTTAGTGGGAAGATTGATTTATTTATCGCATACTAGACCTGATCTTGCATATGCTGTAAGTGTTGTTAGCCAGTTCATGCATAATCCGAGTGAAGAGCATATGGATGCTGTAATGCGCATTCTTAAATATTTGAAGTCTGCACCTGGTAGAGGTTTGCTATTTGCAAGGGATGGTGAATTTGAAGTTACAGGGTACACAGATGCAGATTGGGCTGGTGATAAGACCGATCGCAGGTCTACTTCTGGATATTTTACTTTTATTGGAGATAGTCTTATCACCTGGCGCAGTAAGAAGCAGAAGGTGGTTGCGCGCTCTAGTGCTGAAGCAGAGTATCGTGGTATGGCTCATGGGGTGTGTGAACTACTATGGATTCGGAATGTTTTGAAGGAGTTGGGTTTCAAGCTTCAGAAACCAATGGACCTGCATTGTGACAATACTGCAGCAATTGAGATTGCTCATAATCCAGTTCAGCATGACAGAACCAAGCATGTGGAGGTTGATCGTCATTTTATCAAGGAAAATTTAGATAGGAAGATTATCAGGTTCCCTTTTGTATCTTCTGAGGAGCAGCTAGCGGATGTACTTACCAAGGGTGTATCGCACAAGGCGTACGAAGACTCGATTGGCAAGTTGGGCATGATTGACATCTATGCACCAACTTGAGGGGGAGTGTTGAATTATAGCAGTCCATTTGTATATAGGATTGAGACTTGTATATGTGATAGGCATTAGCTGGTATATTCCTATTAGAACACGTCTTATACAGACGCCTTGTACTTGTATATAAACCCTGAATTGGGATGAATGGAACTATTGAATTCCCCTGAATCCCTTTCTTCTGTAATAAGTATGTGGTAAAACTAGAAAATAAAAATCAATAAGGAAAGTAATAAAATGCAATCTATTATTATTAAATTAAAAAGTTTAAAGAGAATAAATGTAATATTACTTTTTGTTTAAGTAGTGCCCTTAATAGTCATTGTGTAAGAGGATAAATATGTCATTTAATAATTCATAATAGAGTGAGGTCAAGTGAACAAATTTAGAGGTCTTAATAACAACACTCCAAGTATTGAGTCCAAGTCTATCTGAAACTAGTTGCTAGCTACAATCTAACATCCCAACAGAGCCATGGCAATGAAAATGGAAGCACTATATATGTTCGTTGCTACTTGTGTCACTACTGATCACTGCTTTGCTAGGCCAGTCAATTAGGCTAGCCAATGCGCAGTTGCCGCTGCCGTTTCCTCCTTCCATTCCACCAGGAACTGCACCGGATGTGCTCAAGTGTTGGTCATCTCTTACCGGCGTCAATGGATGTGTTATGGGAATCTTTCAGTCTGTTTCCAGCTTGCAATTCGACAAAATCAGTGCCGACTGTTGCAAGGCCTTCGTTGTTGTTGAGACAGCTGTTTGCCCTAAATGTTTCCTCACACTCCTTTCTTCCCTCTTATGCTCAAGAACAAATGTGCTCTCCAAGGAGGTCCTGCATGCTCCCCCAGCAAGAATCTAGGATAAACAAGGTGTGATCGAGTTGTACGTATCATCACCACTATCACGATCGATGAATAAGGAAAGATGAAATATACTCGATGAAGATATATTAATTTTAGTTCTAGTTCTAGAGAACTATCCAGAAAAACAGAAATAAATTAAAAGAAGGTTGGAGGATAAATGCAGTATTTACCAAATGCAATGAATGGTAAATGAGGGTCATATAGCAGATCGAGCAGTGCTTGTCAAGAATCCATGATCAATTTTTGCAAATTAAGACTGGAAAATAGGTAAGGGCAAACTATCTTTATTGATTATAGAATGATTGACAACTGAGATTCCTCCAAAAACATAGTTTGCTTGATGTGTGACAAAGAAGTCGACGTAACAAATCAAAAACACTATACGAGCAACACGATATATAAACAGTTGATGATTACCTACTGGTAATTGTTATATCCAAAAGTGGTTGAATAATAGTTGTTAAATAATACCAATCAACTGGATCATGAAACTGTCTGCAGCGCCTTGGATGATCATCGATCATGTATTTTGGTGGTCGTTGAGAGAATGGCGGAAGTGGCAGCGGTGACCGTAGGGACAGGTGCCGCCGGTGAGGACCATCCTGCAGATCTGAGTCTTGTAACGCGGGTGCCGCATCACCGGACGCAGCTCTCTAACGCCGTGAGCAAACTGACAGTTGTCTCCATAAGGGCACGCGCCGCTCTCCTGCCACTTGTTGCAGAGCTCCGTCTTCACCATCCCTTGGTTGTACCATGCCTTCACTTTCTTCACTTGCATTGCGCCACTAGTCCCCTCTTGATCCGCCACCTGAAACTCCTTGCTATTAGGGTATACATAGCTTACTTGATCTAGACGTACATCTAGACGCATGGAGATCAAGTTGATATATATATATATATATATATATACTCACGTACCCTTGCAAGACCCTCATGCAGCGGTGGTTGGTTTTTGTAACCGGAGGAGGAGGAGAGAACCGAAATGCTTTTCGGGTGTGAGAATCGGTCGGCGTTGAACCGCTTTTGCTCCATGATGACGCTGGTGGGGCTGATATCGGAGGCCTCGTCGCCATCACGAGGACTAAATACGCCGAATCCGAGTGGCTTCAACTCATCGGCCATGAAAGGGTGGTTCAGATAACTCGACGCATTGAACAAGTTCTTGAGAAGCTTGACAAGATCAGTGTTTGCAGATCGAAGCACAGCGTTCTCGCGGCGAAGGGAGTCTGCCTCGTTGTTCATCCTCCGGAGGTGACCACGAAGCTCCTCGCACTCGAGAACGAGCTGAGCTTGGCCGAGGCGGTGCATGGTGTTGCAGTCGTCGTGGCGGTGGTCTCCGTCTTTATCGGAGAGCGTGGAGGGCGTTAGAGAAAGGGAGTTAGGGAGTGTGAACTTTGGCGGGAAAATGGAGCAGCTATAAATGGAGCTGGCGAAATCTGATGAAGTGGAGTTTGAGGAAGGGGTGCTAGTACTGTTGGTCTCCATATATGGCTTTGGTTTGCTTTGCTTTTTAGCTTGCTTGCTTACTTGTTTTGCTTTGACAAGTGTTGCACCATCAAAACAGTTAGAAGGCATAACAGTATATATACGACAAGGTCGGGTTGGTTGGTTGGTGCAGATCGAGCGAGGTTAAAGAAGAAATGGTTGTTCAGGGGTTGTTGGTCTTGCAAGAAGAGATAGAGAATGTTCGGGTTTGGCGTGGTGTCGAAGTATTTGTGTGTGTGTGTGTGTAAGGTGGAAGCAGATGAAATGAAAATTACAAACTAATGGACTTTGATTAAGACATAGCTAGCTAGGTACGTTGCCATAAGTTTTACGTTTTAAGTAACCTAGTTTCATAATAATTGCATCTTCCTCGTTTGCTTCTTTATCACAACTTTAACCAACTCTATGGCCCCTCAATTTTGGTAATTGCCAACATCTGAAGCCCGTTTCAGAATATTTATTTATTTATTTTTTAAGCCTGAAAAAGAAAGAAACAATCGAGTTTCAGATATATTCAACTTAGTTTCAGAAGCTCTCAAAAATTTACAAATAGTACTATGGAAAACGTTCCGACTTCCACTAAATGTCATTCAAAGTGATTCAAGCCACAACAGAAACTATCCATGATGACCATTATCTACGAAACTGCTGCAATGCTGTTACAAGTTCCAAACCGTTTGATACAGGATGCTGGCGGATACATATAACAAGGTTAATTGCCAAAGGGGACGAATGACACCACAAATAAGTATGCCAAGGATAAATAATGAATTCCTCCAGCAATTGAAACCAAAATCAGATTACCATCTTTATCCACAGTGCAGCTATGCAGTACTCATTCAGGCGAGATGTAGAAAAATAAGAAAAGCTTCAGCTTTCTGATTGCCCGAAATATCTACCTGATATTGTGGCAAGAATATTCAACATTATTAACTCGTCGTCAAGTGTAGATTTTGTAGCTCGCAGTGCAGCACACTTCCTTAGAAGACTACGTAAAGAAGCACTGGTGTCAGCATCCAGTGGAGTATCAACTACTGCACACAGTGCAAATAGCCACAGACAATCATCCCTTGACAGTGTGCTGGTGTCCTGTGCTGCCTTTATGCGTTTTCTCAACATAGATACTCTGGCAACAGAGTCCAATCTAAAAATCATGGACAGCAAAGGGGAGTCTCTGGAACTATGATCCACAGAAGCTTTAGGACTGAAGTTTTCCACAGGGGGTGAGGCACTCCCTTCAGCAGTAAACAAGGATGGCTGATAATTGAAGTTTTCAGTGCAGTCGACTTCCATAGACTTGACATGAGCAAAATTTTCAAAAACAATATTGACCGGTGGCTGAGGGGAGGAGCAGCTCTTGTGAAGAATAACTTTCGATTGCGAATCTCCAGATGTGTTGGCACTAGAACCCTCAAAACGAGACAGACCCTGAGATTCAAAAAACAAGTGGAAGTCAAGTTTGTGTTAAGCAAAAGAATTGCCGACTTTAGAACACCCTATTTCCTTTTTATTAAAGTAGCCTAAAGTATTTTAATTATAATTCATATAGATCCATGCATGCATCCTATCTACTGGGCATTATAAATACAAGCACAACGACAAGTAGATACTTTGTAACCAATTTGTACCAGGCAATAAATACATAAATTTTCAAGAAGACACATAAATCAGAAAGGCTTCAAGGAAATACAGGATAAGAATTCCACAATCAAAATAACAATGGCAGAGAAGCTGCGCTAAGCATGATTCTAACAAGACCAAATGTTCAAGACAACACAATTCAATTCCCGCATATTTCTGAACTAACAATAAGACTGATAGGGAAGAGCACATAAAATTGTTCTTCAGTAGAAGGGCATACTAAACAGTGCTCCTATGTCTGAGGACAAAGCACAATCAGGATCAGAAACATACCAGCCTAAGCTCTGAAAACTCAGAAAGAAAAGCATCCTCCCACTGTTTGAGCGGCAGCAATTGTTCTGGACATTTAGCAATCTCAGGAATTTTGGGCATATAATCACTCTGCTCTCTATTAAATTTACTTCTATCAACCTTGGCTACCCTCACTTTTGGAATTTGAGCAGCTTCCCACCTAAGCATGGCAAAAATTAAACAATTACATAAATTTATGTATCAACTTTGTACAAATAGCATGACAAATTAGATATAATACAATTATACAAAGGTATGTTGCCAACATATATACAACAGGTGCCAACATAGGAGACAAATGAATCTATTTACAATATGTCAATATTACAACAAAATGGAAGTGAAAAAAAAAAAACACCAGGCTCGATGCAATGAAGTAAGAACATATATCAGCAGAATTTTTGTAATATAGGGCCAGATTCAGAACAAAACCAGCGTCTGGGTTAGTGTTTATTTTTCAAGCTTTTTCACTGACAGTAAGAGTTTCAACTCTATTTGAATTCATGTATATACAGTTGTCCATATAACATTCTTCTTCATAAAACTGGACTGATAACGGTAACATAACATAAAATAAAGATATTATCCAACTAAAAAGGAATATGTCATTAGGTACTCATCTTCATAGCATCTATAATACATAAGGTGGCAGTCTTAGAGAACAACATATGTAAATGATAATATTGTATATCAATAATTACCATTAGCACATTTAAGCCTGGATTCTATTACATAATTCTACAAAGCTTTTATCTACATACATATATATTTTTGTTTTCCAAATGGTCAATGTTTAAGTGTCTAGAACATTCCATATGGTTCAAAACTTCAAATTCAATCAACAGTCAAGGATTTGGCTTTAATCAAATGAATAAAAGGAAGTGGAACCTTAAAAGTCAATAATTTGACCCCAACTCGATAGGCCATCCCTCTAACGCACAGATGGCAGAGGCAACAACTCCTTCACATATCTGGTCGCACACTCGCACTTCTAAAATCAAAAGCGCATTTACCAAGCGAAAAGCCCCAGATGTACATAAAGATATAAAAGAAACATGGAGCATCCCAGCCGTTATTATTTGCTTTTTAAGCCTCTATCTAAGGATGCCAGACATTTGACATGCCATCATCCATAATTGCACCACAGAATGTCCAATCTAAACAGCTTCCATAGACGGAAGTACCATAAGTAGTGACTCCCAAAAGCAAGCTAATCCGTTTTCCCAAACTTTGCTGCTCCTAAGTGCTGTTTGCCTTCTAAATCGCCTCAGTTAACACCTCAACCAAACATTTTTGCACATGAAGGTCAAACATCTCAGCCAAGAACAACATAATGAATAGCTATTCATAAATCAATCTAAAATTGCAGGTTGGGAATCACTAACTAATTTCACCGTATTATGTATGATAAAGCATGCTGATCCATCATTTCAAATGTAAGCTTCCTAACATTGGGTTCTCTCTACACATTGATTCTGGCATAGTTTGAAGGTTTCTGTTCTAGGGATTTCAAGCCAGGATTCACCACTTTAATCCATGTTCATTTGAATTAGTCTTTCATTTGTTTTTCTTTTTTTCTTTTTGGCCAACAAGATGAAGCAATGGGCAACTGTACTTCACTAGGGCAATAGAGAAAGGAAGACAAAACAATATTAAAAGATCATTTACCTAAGTATTAGAGAGGACTACTGATTTCTACCAAACTTCACCTATGTCACATTTGTCAAGATCAATCAATAGGTTCCCATACTAATCATCCCTGATATTAATAAAGTTTAAGAACCAGGTTCTACAAACAGCAAGTTTTACCTTACATGTATGGCCCTTGTCTGGGTTTCTAAGGCAGCAAAGAAATCTATTGTTAGTCTTACTTGTGTCCCTATATTTATTGATTGGTATTAGGAGTTTCTCATTCATTTTTCTTTTTCTCATTAATTCCATGTCGTATAGCCTAAAGAAACTGCATTATGGATGAAGGGAGAGGACATGCTGAAATATTAAATTAAATAGAACAGATGGAAGGGACAAGACAAAAAATTATACCTCACACGCCTAAGGTACTCAAATCCATCTTCTGGTGACCCAGACTCAAAGTTGGGCTCTCCTTCAACCCAAAAGGCAGGTCTCTGAATGCTAGCATACTCTTCGTCACTGTCATCATCTTCGCTGCACTCTTTTTCTGGAAATGGGTACCCATTTTCATTGTTAACATCATAACTGCAAACAGGGTCCAGAAGACTGACATCGTGGGTATCATTATTGACTGAGTTTCCTAATGATTCCCCTGAAATTCATCAAAACGTTTAACAAGATCACACAGATGTAGAATCATTTCATCCAGGCCAAGTAAGCATCCGTTTTTCTTTTCTTTTTCAATTTTAGAGTTGGCATCCATAATAGTAGTTCATACAAGTGTGCAAACAATATAATTGATTCTACTACAGAAAAACCACTTTTATTAATTTTCAACCAGAAAGAATGTTATACAATGGCATCTGCAAGGCCAAGTATGTTTCATAATCTACAAAGACAAATGAATGAATTTCCATGTACAAGGACCGCATACAAGTAGTATGCCAGAACCTAAGTACACAGATGATGACATATATGTCGACTATGCTAGACATTAGGTGTTTTGCAGATTGCTTTAGGCCATTCTTCAATGCACAAAGACATTCATTTGATTCCATCTTCCCCTAGAAGCACCCACACCTGTGCATACAGAAATTGAACCCATCAAATTGACACCATCACAGCTAAGAACAGGAGGAAAAGGTATATGAAGAGAATTCAAGAATTTCGCTGAATGGACTAGATGGAAGAGAAAAATCTTGATTTCAAATGGCAATGCAAAAACCGGAACCTTCAATGTTAGGAACGGAATGGCCAAATGACTTAACGTGGCTTAATCAAAGAAAAGAAATACTGAACAAGGCACATTACGAATAAGCATGGTGGGACATATACCAAAGGAGGAATCCTTATTGAAATAGGTGTGGGTGTAGTTGATGCTAATGTAGTCATAGTCTAGGTGCCCATTCAGGTACTCAGACAAGATGATGGGGAGATACAGCACTGAAAAATCAGCAAGGCATTCAACTTTTCTTATCAGGGGGAAAAGGGGCCATAATTAAGCACATTAACGAAACTGATTTTCATCATAAGTGGCCATGGGATATAACATGATAGCAAGCTGGCCGTAAAATAGATGAGATGGTTTGAGTTCAATCCATTGAATTTTGCCATACAAATCGAATGTAAAGTCAGACCCGAAGTACCAACGGTAGCCAAAATAGATGCTACCAGGGCAATTAGGTTACAAACGCTCCTTCCTAACAAACAAGGGTCACAAAATCAGTCTTCCAACATTATGATGAACATTTTTCCACCATGGCCAGTGGTTCATCCAGGCTAATATTTGCACCTGATTCACCTATTTGTTTTCTTCTTCTTCTTTTTTGGTTCAACAGTCACTTATATTTCACACTGGAAGAATGTCATACATTACATCGAAGGAATCAAAGAACAAAACTAATAAGAACTCTAGAACAAGCAGGGAAAACACTAGCAGACAATTAAGTTAAACACACAAACACAAATATGATAAGAATCACCACATGTAACAGCACTTACCAAGAATGCCAGGAGCCTCATCCATCTTCCAATAGCGTTTTCGATGATCAGAGTTGAACTGGATGTTCTTCTGATGCTGCATAGAGATTGCCAGATGATCATACTCCCTTGCCACAACGGGCCCAAGCCCATTATACACATGTTTCCACAGCTTGTTTTGTCCTGCCGGGTTCACAAATCGCAAGGCCTCCAACTCCATCCTTGAGTAAGTGGTCTTCTTCTTCTTAGCACCTCCTGAGCTGCCAGCTTGAGCCTCATGCTTGAACCCATTTGCCAGCTTCTCTTTCCTTCGTTGGTTTCTTGCCTTTTTCCCATTGACTTGTTGCTTTGCATCCCCAGATGGAGCATGACCCAGAAAACCCATTGGCAAAGTTTGAATCAACGCAGTCTCATCAATCACTTGGAATTTCAAAGATGTGACCTTTTCCTCAGCCATGGCTTCAACTTGCTCCAACAATTGCTTCTTTTTCACATCCAAGGCATCCTCAAGGCTTTTTTGAATTCCAGAGAGACCCACAAGGCTTTCATTCTCAGAACCCATCTTGAAATCATGAAATCCAGAAGAAGAAGTGGGTGGTTCTTGAGGTGAAGACTTGAGCTTCTTGGGGGAGGAATCAGAGACGAGGAAACAAGTGGGCAGTTCTTGCTTCAGATTCAGAGGCGAAACAATCTCAGACGACTTGGAGTGGCTATCTGGCTCTGGAATTGGAGTCTCTTCCACGCTCCGCTTGCTGCCGACGCATGTATCACAATCCATGACTTTCACTCAGAGAGAGAGAGAGAGAGAGAGAATGTGATGAGGTGTGACGAGGGGTTTAGGGTTTAGTTATATGTACGTGTGTGTATATATATATATATCGTCACTTTTAAAGATAGAGCTGTAGTTATGTTTTTTAATGGATTTGAATTATTGAGATTAAAATAAAAATTTAACACTTATGTTAAATATATATCAGATTATTAAAAATAAATCAAACATTACAATAACTTAACGGTCACTAAATTTTCTGAAAATTTATATACATATTCTACTCATATAGCTCAATGAACTGAATTGTGGAGATTTGATTTTGTGATCGAAAAGTTCGTCAAATGATCTATCCTTAGAAATGAACAAAAAAAGAGACCCTCATTAGAATGACCATATATACATATTCTACTCATATATATATATATATATATATATATATATATACACACTTACTGTCCTTTCTCAACTCTACTGTTTTGGTAAATCCCGGTAATTATATTTTCAATATATTTGTTTTCTCAGTCTCTCCTACATTCATGAGCTGAAAACAAGAAGCCGTGTGCTAGAAAGCAAGCTGAGGTGCCTTCGCCCAGTTTTACTACTATGCCTGCAAGCCCCTAGCCCTACTGTTAGATTTTTTTCTTTTTCTTTTTGGTAAGGAGATGATGAACCATAAATATGAGTTCTTTTATAGTTTGATCTTGTTTGGTTTTACTTAATTTATTTTTTTAAAAGTTGGATTTACTTAAGTTAAATACAATAGTTGTTTTACCCTATTATGACATGTCAAAAAATACTACATGGCGGCTTCCTATTGGCCAAGAAGGACCACTAGGCATGCTGACGCGGTCCTCCTGGTGAATAGAAAAATTTCTCGTGCTACATGTACGTACGTAAATCATTTGATTTTACTTGGCCTCTTTTACGTAAGGTAATGGATCGATTCATGATGTAACTTCTATTTGAGTGAAATTAAATATCTTTGATTAAAAAAATGAGCCAAAAACTTGAAAAATGCTCATTTTCTAACCAAATACCAAATTTTAACCGCATCAAAAGTCAAAACGGGGCAAAATTTATGAGCATTCCTTACTTGGCTGAGCATACTAAAGAATGTACGCCACTACATACTCGGTCTCAATCATTAATCGTATTTGATTGGCTTATTTAGTGTTCGGATTTAAGAATTTAATCGTAGGCCTAGTGTTCGGAATTTAAGAATTTTAGTGTTTGTGTATTAGACTTACTGTGGACTCGTCATGGACTTGAACCCATGTCTTGTGGTCGATGGTTTTCTAGATTTACTCAGACTTGAGTTGGTTCAAAATTCGGTGTTAAAAAGAAAGATGAAATTCACACTCCACTTTTTGTAAACCACTCTCCACTTGATACGATTCACAACATCTTCCTCTTTCCCTATCATCTTCATCAAAAGAAGAAAAGAGTTCGGGAAATAACCAAACTCTCAATATACTCTTGATCAAAAGAAGAAAAGAGTTCGGGAAATAAGAATTGCTAATCGTGTCATTGCTGTATAATAAGTATAGTGGGTGTTGATGTAGCTGACAGAAGACAAGGCCTACAAAACAAGCTGCCTAACCAGCTCAAGAAACACTAACTTAGTAATACGAGGACTCAGTCATCTCCAAAACCTCCATCATCCACGTCCATCTCATCCCCGTCACCATAGCCATTATCATCTCCCTGCACTTCATCAGCATCCCCAGAAGTGTTAGGCATGCTGTAATCTAATTCATCATTTTGAATTTCCTCGCTTGGCTTGATTTCTTCCTTGGTTCTCATAGATTCCAGACTCTGATCACTGAAAAACGCAGTATATGGCTTCCAGACCTGCATTTGAAATATAGAAATCACACATGAATAACATAAAACTACATGAGGCTAGTTTTGCAAAAGTAGGTTTCTATTTTGTTTCCCAGGAAATATGTAGATTATGTCCCTACATCACTAACAGTTCATTTTACTTGATGGGAAAAAGAACACGTTATAAAACAAGGGGAAAATACAACAAAGTGGACCAAGGAAAGATGTCCCAAGGAAAGATAGAAGCTCAAAACAAATCTACATAAACCATGAAATCCAGATGGAAACACCCAAAATCGAAAACAGAACTCTTAAACTGGTGCTGCTCTGCAGTCCATTAATATACAAAGAAGCTATAAGAAGCTATAAACCCTCAGAAACATAAGCCCAAAGAGCTGACAAATCCAGCTCTCTCCCAAAGCTCCTCTGCACCTTCATAAACTTAAAAGAATTCTCTTTCTTTCCATCCAAAGCACCCACAATAGAGTGAAGGCACCACTGCCCCAAAAAAGGTTTGACATTCTTGCCACTACCAAACCAGAACTGTTTTTATTATATAAAAAAAAATAGAAATCCACATCGAAGACTCCCAAATCTCCCCACAACCCTCCATATATAATTTTCTGACAGAGAGAGGACAAAGGCTGCAATTTCTAACAGTTACAAAAGAGACTACATTCACGTGTTTCATAGAATAAAAAGAAATTGAGATGATTCAACTAGTGTTCATACATAAATAAGATCATTTACCTGTTAACTTGTTACAATAGTAGAAAATAAACTATTTATATATACAATACCTTGAAATAATGATACCCCACACTTACAATTATAAAAATCTCAGAGCATTGAACCAAAGACAGATGGACATTAGTGCCAGTTTGTGGAGATAGCAACATTATTTTTTGTAAGATGGCAGCTTTTAGAGATTTTACATAAGATGCAGCGTTTTACAATACTTTTTTTTTTTTTTTTTGAGAATTTTACAATACATTGTGACACATACATTTCCAAAACTAAATATCAAGAAGTGAAAATGGAATTCTAGAAGCAAGATCCAATGTGAGATTTCATATACTTGAAAATGAAATTCACCTTAATTAAGCGTTGTCTCTTTTCAGCGTTTTCCACTAGGTTATTCCAATGGATTCCACTCCTCTTCAATGTTGACGCAGATCCAACCACCTAAGAAAGAAACAATTCTGAATTGCATATCGTACACCCACCAACAAAAACATGTGTGAAATGAAGCATGGTATTTGAACTTCATTCAAAACTTTAAAGTTCAAGCATACCAGGATAGATGCTTTTGCTCTAGTAATCCCAACATTCATTCGCCGAAAATCTTCCACAAACCCAATTCCTCCTTCCTTGCTTGCCCTGACACAAGAAAATATTGCAACATCCTTTTCACGTCCCTGAAAGAAAAACATTAAAGATCTTCACTTATACTACAACATTCAAACTGTCAGATGACCAATGTAATGTACATTTGTTGAAATATTTATTTAAATTAACTTTTCATGGAGTTGGTTAGCAAAATAAGGCAACTGGATTGCTTGACGAATCTATGCAATACTAAATGACAATCCCTATATGCAGACGACTTGATCCATATTACATTATGTCATTACCTGAAAACCAGATCAGGTGTCTAGTATTTCAAAAATGGGAAGAATTACCATCTTACCTGGCAACCATCAACAGTAGTGATTTCCACTTCTTTCTCAGAGTCTACTCCGAAAGTACTTTTGAAACGTTCTTTCAAGAGCTCTACTTGTGCACGGTAAGTAGATATAATTGCAAAATTATTACTCGATTTAAGCTCTGGATACCGGCTCACCAACTTGTGATACAAGTTCAAGACAAATTCAACCTCATCTGCATTCACCCAAGATCCACTTCCCTGAGGCTTGGCTTCTTTCCCTTCATGCAAGTCAAAGAAGCAAAATGGTCCAAAGCAGCTATACTCATGCCATGAACGCTTCGTCTGCTCTTTGATATTAGGACCATCTTCCAATGAGTCTGCATAAAACTCTTCAGAAGGAAAGCTTCGGATCTGCTCAGGAATACATAGATATACTTTTTAGATATAAAGCTTTGAACCTCAAAAGCAGAGCAAAGACATATAACAGGGAAAGTAAAATAGGGGGTCAAAACTAAATAAAGAAATAACAAAATAGAGAGCCTTTTCAAGATATATACAAAAGATGAGAGAGAGAGAGAGAGTTCAAACTCAGGTAGTACTGACTATATATATGGTTACTGACTTAGTTATTCATATTCAGTACAGCAAGAACAGTACTGACAACAGATATAGTTACTAACTCGATCAATACAGCAAGATATCCTCTGATGTTAATATGGTATATAAAAAAAATGAATTACGAAGTTCAGGTTTGTAACAGAAAATGATGTTTTACTTCTTTTCAGAACATGTAATGTATCTTTCTAACAATAAACGCTTAAGACACGTTTTGTTCACTAATTCATACTGCCATGTC
Organism: Fragaria x ananassa; assembly: GCA_034370585.1. Lineage (NCBI taxonomy): Eukaryota > Viridiplantae > Streptophyta > Magnoliopsida > Rosales > Rosaceae > Fragaria > Fragaria x ananassa. The sequence continues at coordinate 9,494,209 of CP139760.1, forward strand.
TATGTATAGGATACTATACTAGGTCATGTCTAAAAGTATCAAAGTCTTAATTTAGTATTAATATCATGATTTGTGGCTTCAAAAAATCATGTTGTTAAGACAACAAGGCCAAATGCAGACCACTGTCTGCCACAAGAAAACCTAGCATGTGGATGCCAACAAAAATCGAGAGGTTGAAATAGTAGGTGGATAATCTTATCACTCTCATTTGTTCCGGTACCATGAGAAATTGCATTGGTGTAGTATCACAGTTTCCAAAGGCTTAAGTTTTTCAGAGATGATCATTATTTAATGAACTTCAATGGAAGCTCCTCATCTAACCTCTGGATGCATACGGTACTGCATCTTGAGCATGGTCACTGGATATCCAGCCCTCTGAAATCTCTCGAACATACTCCTTCCGTACCTGCAATGAGGAAATAGCTATCAGACCATTAAACCAAAATATCAATAAAACAATTAAAAGAAAGTCACAATTTTATGGCTTTACCCAAATTTCTCAGCAATGCTAGACTTTACAGTAGCGGGCAGTTGAACCGGGTCACCTATCTGAATGTGAAACGATATAATTTAGCACAGTAAAAAATGAAAGGAACTGTGAAAACAAAAGCTGGAATGAATCAACATCAAATAGCATTACCAGAAATACTTGTTTGCATCCAGTCGCCAATGGAAGAAGGATTGCTGGTTCAACCTAAACAGAATCATACCATGTACTACATGTCAAAGACTCAAGATCGATTAATTAATAGTATAAACCATTAGACATACTCACCATCTTTTGATGAAAAATAAAAACCGTTATAAACATAATCTGACAATCAACCGAAGAAGTCGTTACTTTGCTACATGTGAAAACATACTTAAAGGTTCAGGAAAAGTCTAATTGTTTGAACCCGAGTTAATGAAAGTACCTTAAACGAATAATTAGAACCTTAAAACAAATTCAAATTTATACTCGGTAGAAATTTGATCTTGTTCGTTACATGGACTGCATTTGAATTGACAAAACTTGTTTAGAAAAATTTAAATCATCCACAATGGCATAAAAAAAAACACCAAGTAGAAGCATGGCCAAAAGAAAAATTATTCTAATTGATACGTTCCAAAAAGATTATTTCAAGTTCTAAGAAACAACCTAATCCTGGACGAGGTGAGTAACGAACTTTCCTTCAGATCAAAACAAAAAAAATCCTACCAGACAGCAAAAATGCTTTAAGATTTGGGTGCAAAAACCCATATTTGTAACATGTAACTGGAAATATATATATAGGCCCATTCTGGTGTGGACGTCCGCACTCGGCTTAAAGTGCGGACGTCCCTCCATTCTCCTCCATCTGGTGCTGACGACAGCGCGCCTCCACCATAGCGGACTCCAGCAGCGTCCCCGATCACTTTCCCTCCCCGGCGAGTCCACCAAATTCCAATTTTCAGGCGAGATCACCCAAAACTTCAAACAAGATCGATCTCACCGGAAAACTGGAATTCGGCGGACTCGCCGGGGAGGGAAAGTGGTCGGGGACACTGCTGGAGTCCGCTGGGGTGGAGGCGCGCCGTCATCGGCGCCGCCGGTGGCGAACGGAGGGACGTTCGCACTTTAAGCCAAGTGCGGACATCCGCTTTGGAATGTTTCTGTATATATATACATATATATAATATATATATACATATATATAATATATATATATATATATATTTCTGTGTCAGTCGGTATATGTAATATATTACTAATGATTTTACAACAGGAAATATATGTATAGGTCTTTAGAATAGTAAGTTGAGAGACAGAGATCAGCAAAAGGGTGGGGAGTCTAGGAACTGCTGAAACAGATAAAATGGATTACAGGAACTCACAGCCTGTGCAGCTTCATCTATTATAACAACATCAAAACCACTATCCGATTTACTGGAATGGGATAAAATACTGCTGCTACTGAGGGTCGAAAAAACCTGCCATTCATACATATTTATTACAAAAATCAGATAAACTAAAAAAACAATTATAAAACCCTTACAGCTCACTGTAAACATTATAACAGAAGGTTAATGTAACCTACAATGATGGCCTCCTCCAAAATTGCAGCTTTAAGTGCACCAACATCACCATCTTGTTTAGCACCCCCCCCCCCCCCCCCATGCTTCCTTTCTTTCTGCGTATCTGCAACAAGACAATTTTGTTCAATTTCAAGCAACATGTGTACACCTTCCAGGTTTTCACATGTGTGGATGTGAAACCCCTTGACATGAACATATTGTTGACCTAAGACAGAATTTGTCTAATGGACTGATTTTTCGAAGCTCAATACTGAACTTCAACTGAGAAAGTTACTGGAGTCTGCACTAGCTTGTTTCCAAATCTTGGAAAAAAAAGGGGGGGGGGGGGGGGGGGGGGGGAGCGGTGTTATTGAACCCAGAACTCATAATATATGGATATATACACGGAGCCGTTCAAAATCGGACGTCCGCAAAACAGAGAAAGTGCGGACGTCCATCCTCACAGCTGCATCAAGCGTCGATGGCGGCGCTGCATTTGCCGGACGGAGACCACGGGCATCCTGGACAACGTTGGCACAAAGATGGAGGCCCAGATGATCGAGGTTGGAGGCCCACCATCAACGTCGACTGCAAACTCATAGCAGACGAGTCCACAGGCAAAAAGAACCTCCAGATCGAGGCTTGGGGTCCGACAGGCAATAGCAGCATCGCTGCCGGCGTCTAATTCAGGATAGAGGATGGACAACGCCGGCGAATCCGCACTTTTCTGTTTTGCGGAAGCCCCGCTTCTGATCAGGTTTCTATATATAGGGAAGGGTCTCCTTTAAGAGGTAGAGGATTTTTGCTATTTTAGACAAATAGATTGCTTGATTCAATGATTTCTATGCAAGAATTGTGTGTTAAAAAACTGGACAAATTATATAATCATTTGGACATTCAAAATTGTGTAAACAAATGTAGTTCGATACATAAAATTAAAACAAATATTTTGCAAACCGATTGGTTAAACATTTTCCTATTTGACTAAAATTTTGTATGATTCATATGTAAGAGGTAACTAAGGAATGAGTGGTTTTGATTATCCAAATACATGCTAAAAAAACATCCTCACTTTTCAAGTTTAAGGAGATCCTCCTGTACTAAGGAGAAATATTATTTGTATTGACAGATTAGTCTTGAGTTCCCAGTTATATATTTGTTGATTCCGTTCCCGACCTCTATCAGGAGCACAGAAGGTTACTTGTGGCTTTAACAATAGACACAAAATTACAAACTTGCATCACTATAATTTTCTTTACCAAACTAGCAGGAGAGATAGTAAATTCATTTTGCATTTCGGTGTTTTCATATCAGTGTGCAAAAGTGACGAGGACATCACAGTCAACCCTTTTAAGGTTTATGAGCGCAAGAAATGGAAAAAGAGAGCACCTAATCACTCCCTTTCCATATGGCCTGATTAATTGCTCTCAGTATAATATCTGCAGCTTGGAGGGAAAGCTGAGTATGACTCTAGAAGTCCCTAAGCTTTGTGTCCTCTCAAATTTCTGCCTTGTGTCTTTTCAGCTTTCCATTTCAGTTTAGAAGTTTTAAGATTTCTTTTATTAGGTCTTTATGCTTCAGTTTGGATATTTAAGAGTCTTAATGAGTCTTTAATGTTAGTTAATGTCAGTTAACTTCTCTAGTATAAATAAGTGTAAGTGCCGAATGGCTGGTCATATTATGTTTATATGAATAAGATTATCAGAGAGTTTCTGAGTTTTCCTGTGATGGGATTGGCGTGAAGCCTAGTTTTGGGTGAGAAGCCTAGTTTTGGGTGAGAAACCTGGGAGTGATTCCTAAACTAAAGTGTTCTGTGTGAGTTTAAAGCCTTAAGCTTTAGAGTTTGTCGATCCTGGTATATAGGCAGTTTGTATACTGCATCAAAAAGGTAATACAGAAGGATACAAATTTGCAGTAACAATTGAGAGCTTGCTTAAGAGAAATAATTACTGATAGTTATGTGGAACTTTAAAAGTACTCTCTGCTGAAGAGTGATAATTATTAGAAACTGATTACATACCAGCTCATCACTGGAGACAGCTCGGATAGAATGATGTTCCTTGATCCCAATCCGCACAATTTTGGGACTATATGAATGGTCACTTTCATCCCGCACACCTGAGGATAGCAAGAATACATCAATTCAAAAGCAAATCATTGAGAACTGGAAAGAAATGCATGAATATAATGTAGACTACAAGCAGGCATTCATATGCTCAAACTTTGTCCAAAAGAATAATGAAAACAAAATAAAGTAAATAAAGGTCATCTTCACATTAGACACCATTGTTTTTTTATTTGAAAAGAAATAGACTATGCACCAATTTGACCTGACAAGTACTTAGTGGATAACTAAACATCCATGAATATTGAAGAGTTCAGTTTTTCCTTATCCGATAGAGTGACTGATGGGTTAGCACTCAATAATCAAATATATTAAAGCGTAGGGCCAGTGTGCGCACAACCAATTTAAATTATCCTAATTTTTTTTATTCAGCAACTCTTTTTTGTAAACAACTTTAAGACAAACTTCATATATCTCAAATGTTGCAAACAAACTGAGGCTAAATCATGTCCTTCTAAATATTTAATTGATTTTGTGTGCAGTGCTACCAGTATCTTCCCTTATCCCTCAATATTGTGGAACAATGTTCTGTTTCAAGAGTAATAAGAGACATCTAGGTTGGACATTTAGATTAACAAGTCATCCTCTATATTATGTCGGTTACTTTCAACATAAAACTTCTGTTTCTTTTGGTACTATTATAATGTCTTTCTATGACTCTGCTTTGACTGGGTGTCTACTGTTGTTCCTCCTCAACTTACTACTATTGACTTATAACACCCTAGAAGCAGAATTCAATATTCAACGGATTACAAAATGCACCCGAATATGTTCTGTTAACGAATACTTGTATTTTTTTAGTACACACTACACAGTAATCAATCTTCCACGAAAATTTCAGTAACATGTAAAGAAACTAAAAGTTTAACAAGCAGTTCTCCAAATAAAAGAAACATAATGAATTGAGAAACTGGAAATCCTAAATCAGGGGATAATTGTACCATTGTTCATAACACGCAATACAATCTCATCGAGTGCAGAGTTTGAAGGAGCACACACAAGGACACGTACACGGTATTTACAAGTAGAACTGACTACTTCTGGTTTCTGAAATTACAAAAGGGTTAGCAGAGAGGATTATTTCAGAACACAATATGATCCAAAGACTGGCACTTACTAACTCATTTCCGGTGGTTGGAAAAAAACCATCATCGCCATTAACAGGCATTGTTTTCTCTCTAGGATTGCTACCACTAAGCCAGGGAGACGCTAGTCGCCAATGATTTAATCTAAGAAAGAGAAGAACATTAATATATATATTTCATTATTGAATCATTACATGTCAACAAAAGGGACTGCCAAAAGAGGACCACAAATTTTTGCACATGTATTTTTATTTCAATCTCTTGTGGGTTGTATCGCTGGAGTGGAGGAAAAGAGATCTTATATGGCATGGAGGAAGTAAATGATTCTTTTCATAGACAGAAAAGGATTGTTGGCTTGGCTTTAGGCTTCGTTGCTAAATATTTTTTTTAAATATAAAAAATACTAAAAAATTAATATTATATTTTTTTAAAGAAGGTCAATACTTCTCAGCTGGAAGTTGGAATAATGAACCAAGTGTGTCCTAGGGTTTGTTCTTTGTTGTGGTGGCTTTCATTGTTTCTGTAATTCCAAACACAATAAATAAATATAAAGGACAGAGCCCCTACTATGAGGTTGGAGTAAACGTACAAACTCAAGGATTTAATTTGCTGATATGAAATATATACAATTTTTTCCACAGAATAAGAAAAATGTATAATCTTTCCAGTGAACAAGAAAATTCACAATGTTTTCAGTGAACAAGAAAAAAGTAAATCAAACACTTACTTCTCCTGAATAGATAATTTTGGCTCTTGCTTTACGTCTAGCAGTGAAACCCTACAAAAGAAGTAAATATTACATGATCAAAGAACTTCTCTCACAATATAGAATCTATACATTTCATATCAAAACCCTCTACGCTCCTAGGATATACTTCTTTTTTTAGTTCATAGGAATAACTTTTAGGCATAGTTGACCAGATAATATAAGTATCAAAGAACAGAAATTCAAACCTGGCTTTTATTCTTGCAGGAGTAGCATGCAGAATGGCACTAAGAAGCGCAAGGATAGTCTGCGTCTTTCCTGTTCCTGGAGGACCCTAGATGGATGGAAGTTTGATTCAGTGTCATATACAAGACGTGCAAAATACATAAGAACCACTTTCCCCCTTCTTTACATTCATTACTCACAACACATTTTTTTATTGCAAACAACTTTCCTAAGACTTTCCTTATGTTACCAAACTTTTTAACAGCTTTCCTGATGGCTTTCCTTATGCTTTCCCCCTTCTTTGCATTCATTACTCACAACACATTTTTTTATTGCAAACTTCTTAATGGCTTTCCTTGTGTTACCAAACTTTTTAACAACTTTCCTAATGACTTTCCTTATGTTATCGAACATATGATGGAAGGAATTATGAATCTTATTTGTCATCATATCATTGACGCAAATATCAAGCACAACTAATTAGTCTCAACTCAAGAGCTAAATGCATTGTGCCCTAAAAGAAAGGCTTAGACCCTCTACCAACAAAGTACACGGATAAGAAAGAGTATGATACAGTGAAAGAGGAACAAATTCTAAAAATGGATAGTGACTCCCAGCCTCACAGCAGTAAGAAGAAATCAGAAATTTTCTGTTGAGAATACATCGGGAAAATGAGACCTTGCTTATGGGTTTTAAGGGTTTGAGGCACTCCATTCATTGCCAATTGGTTTTAGATGTGAAACTCATACTACTTCATCACTTTCTACAGCACACCAAAGGTGTCTTAGAATCACTCGAAGTCAACCCATGCTTTACACATGAAAAAAACTAATCAAGAAAATTCACTATCAACTTATCTTTCTAAGCTAGCAACTTTGCTCTTTCCGTAGAGCCATTGATGCATGTAATCATTCAAAGAACCAAATTAATGCAACCAAGAATTCTAAAAGACACAAGTTATGACAGTTCATAGTTCATACATCGAACATTATGGCATAGAGAAATTACATCCTGAAGAACAAACCTCTTAATTATATGGGGTTTAGTAAATGAACTTCTTGAATAGAAGGTAATCTTGGCTCCCGCATTACTTTGCGACAAACTACAGCATCACTTTTTCTTCTCATAAATTTATGCCATCCTTTGGGCAAAGCAGTAATGCAACCAGAATTTGAGAGTAGCCTTAGACTTCCACTAATTATTTATGACTAAAGGGATCGACAGACACCAATTCTTCTTGCTCCTAAACATGTGATTCTTGTTTCTAAGACAATCTTACTAATCTCTGATCACCAGTATAATTAGATTAGAGATTCCCTACTTGAGACCCACAATATCTAATCCAGAAAGCATAACCTAGAAGTTTTAGGTGTTGTATATTGGCACATGATAAGAGTTCATTATGAGCTTTGAACAAAACAATTCTCATAATCTTTCCATCAGGAAACATTAAATGAAAATAAGCAAACTGGTATGATGGGTCTAAAAGATCATCAAAGGGACACAAAGAATACCTGTATCAGGATAAATGGTTTATGTGATAGACCGGCCTGCAGCAATAATAATACTCCTTCATTAGAAAAGGTTAAAATATTTGTAGACAAATTTAAACATCAACAGAGATACTCAACGAACAGATCGGCACACAAAAAGTCAAATCAGTTTAGTGTTTCATTTATGTGAAGGTAGCCACATGATACTTTAATAGTGACATACCTGTATGGCCTTTTGTTGAGATTCATTAAGATTGTCTTTTATATATTCCTCAAGAGGCCCAGAAACTTTCCAGGCTTGACCTTCTGCCTCAAGATTTTTCTCAGAAGGTGCAAGTATCAAATCCATAAAAGGGAGAGAACCAATCGACTGCAAGGCTGTATATTCATGAGCGGTAGTAGATAAACTGCAAATCTGAAACATGTTTATTGCACTGAAGTCAATCCGATCTCTTTTTCCATACATATAAGAAATAAACTTTTATTAACAACTAAACAAAGTACATCCCGGAGGAGATGTCCACTGAATGTGCAGCTAGATGTTCTAGGCTGCATCTCAAAATAGCATCAAACAGCAAAACATTTTAATAAGCTAAGCCTCAGAAGCATTTCAATGACAAAGAATAGAACAGATAAACTATTTCTGAATCCTGATGGAACTATAGCCTAAAGTGAACCCTCTCCCAAAATCTCCAGTAGGAAACTTCTCTTCTTTCTCTCCACCATTATACAAAAATTCTTGTATCTTTCTATGTACGAGCCTACATCCACTCAACCCAGATTAGATTCCCTAGAAACTCGTTTCAACATATCTCTGCAACTGGATATCGTAGAAACAACTAGTCCACCCACTAATACATTACACAGAATAGAGGGGAACAAAAACAGCAGTTCTTCTCCTCAGATACATGTCACACGTGTTGTCCTTATTTAAGAAATAACCCAAGCTAACACCTTATATTAGGACAAATTTTAGCTTCTCATATGACAGAAGAGGGAGTGAATTGACAAAATAGGGTTGTCTATGAATTTCTTGTGAACATCTCACGAGAGAAGTGAAGACTCCAACAACCAATTGCTCTTTTCTGGTGGAGACAAAACAGCACAGCACAATGAGAAATGGAGGATGAAAGGCCATTACATTTGGAATAGTATGGTCCACCATTCATTTAGTTGGCTACACTTATGGAAGAAAGGAAACATTTACATTTTAGTGGGATGATGGTCCATTTACACTACTGTGTCGTATTGTTCTTATTTATACAGTGGAAGTCTCTAAATTGTTGAAAATGTCACAGAGCAAGCCTGAAGTTAGATTCACTTGTAAGAAATAAAAGCATCCATAATGGGGGGCATGATCCACAAAAACACATGACATTAAGTAAGGCATTACCTTAGTAACGTCAAACAGCCTGTCTCCATAGGCAGTAGAAGTAATCAATAACCGCACTTGTTGGAGCCTTGGAGAATAATGAATTGCATCTGCATTCAAATCTCTGACCTCTCCGGCCAAATACATTCTAAGCTTTATCTCTTGTTTGTTTCTACTTTCCACCAATGCAAATGCATATTTGTTATAAGAATTCTCCTCCGGAACCTGTACTAGTGAAATGAGCAAGTATTCGAAATAACAGAAGAGAAGATGCAAGCATTGAGTTATACCGTTGGTTTGGAGGACCACTGTGGTTTGGAGAGTAGAAAAAGATCATCAACCTTGACTCTTGTTTGTTCGTCCTCGCCCTCATCCAAGTCAACACGAACAGTAACCCTGTGAAACCCATCAGTTTCTTCACATTCCGTCACATAAGTGGTCTTGCCTGCTCCCCACTGGTCCTTGTTGGAAGCAATCTCAGCTTTGATTTCTTCAAAAAGAAGAGGCACGTATGTAGAGATATAGTTGTCCACGTTCGCGTAACTGTCCTCGACTTTACGTTTCGTCTCACCTTCATCGACCTTCTCCTTTTGCTTGTTTCGTTTCTGATTCAACATTCAATTTCGGAAGCATGAAAACATGAATGACACATGTATGTATGATAGACAAGGGAGAGAGAGATTACGTCGGCCTCCTGGATAATGCGGAAGAAGTCCCAACTGAGAACAATCTTGTCGAAATGGGCTTTGCAGGGAGCTTCTCCCTTGTTTATCATCTCCACAGTCATTGCCTTGCCGCACCACCCTCAGTCACTCGCTCAGGGTTTTCACTTTGAAACACCAATTTTGAAAAAAGGGAAATATAGATAGGAGGTGAAACACCAATTTTGAAAAAGGAAAAATATCGCAAATAAATAATGAAGTATAAAGCGTAGAAATAAAGAAAAATAATAATAGAACAAATAATTGTAAAAAATGAATATTTTATTCATTGATAAAACTTTTTATTTATGTATAAGAATTACACAATACTAATATGGTAAGGATAAAAAATACATAAATTTAGTCAAACTACATATCCTATTGGTATAAAATCAAGACACATAAAGAATATCTAGAAATATATAGAATACCCTAGAACACTCCCCCTTATACCGTCTGTTGCTATGCCGATGGTGCAATTATGTTACCTCGTCAAAATCCTTGTCAAGTCACAAAAACCTTGTGGGAGAAAAACTGAACACTGATCATAGGAGAAAAAGAGTATAACACACCCTTCACATTTGATTGTGACATGTATGTATGTGTTAAACTCCCCCTCAAGTTCTCACCTCCCATGATCTTTACATCAATCATAGAGCTCTTCTTGATTCTTAATAATCACTGAAGTTTCAACAATTTAGCATGTTCATATTTTTTAACATGTCTTCAAATGTGGCATTAGGCAATGATTATTTAGATCATGTCGTATTGTCCTCAAACTTGATCTTTTACACTTAAATCTTGAGGAGAAGGCCGCTTGTGAACTCAAAACATAAGTTCGTGCAGGAAATCAGATTTCCGTGCAGCATGACCTTCAGTTACTATAACAGCTGTAACTTCTTCTAGGAAATACATATGAACGAACCGTTAATGGTTTTGGAAACTAGACTCATTTATCTTTCCAACCGTATATTCTGGTTCATTAGGAGCTGTTCACAAAGTCCGGTCAAATTTGATTGTTTTGCCAAAATCAGATTCTCGAACAGATTCGTCTTATTTTACGAAAACAACCATAACTCACTCAATATGATAGGTATGATCAAATGGTTGATGTCCCAGAAAAGTAGAGGTTATGAAAATACTTTTTTTCGATAAAATTTCATTTGAGGTGGATCCACATGATCTACCTCGATTATCAGTGTGATATCTAGGGAGGTCCTGTCACATAAAACCATGGAGATTAACACCAGTAAAATTATCCATATCATAGTAGATACAAGAATATCACATCAAAACATGTTTAGTGTTTGGAATATATCTTAGATGACATGAATCACACATCTCTTGGAACTCAATGCAAAAGGTGGTTCACGGAGGTGCTCATCCACTCTCTGTTCACGAGGGATTCAAATTTGTCAACCATCACTTTATTGTTTATTGGTGGTCATATCATAACCAACATAATGGTTGTTGACAAATTTAAATATGTTCACGGGGCCCTAAAGTACAAGTAAAATCTTCGTACATAATCTATGGAAAACTAACCGCTTGAGTGTGGAGAGTGAATAAGAGGCAATCTTGTCATAAATGTTTTCTTCCATAAAAGTTGTACATATACTTGTATATCTTGCACATCCACATATAAATTAGACAAACACGACCGTTATTTAATTTATTCTTACCGATCGTAAATAAATCATAGTATTATTTGTAATTTCATAAAAACGAAAGAGTCTTGTCTCACGTCATGGTAAAGCCATAATCCTATCTCCTACAAAATCCAAAAAGAAGAATAGAATTTTGTTAGCTTAAGAAAATTCCTAAAGAAGGTTGCCTGTAATCAAAAGTTGCCTACTCCTTTTCTCCACCGCCCAAACCAGACCTTGATGACAAAGTAAACAGAATCAATCATTCCACAAGAGTTGTTGCAATTTTGATACCAAACTAAATAAATCCATAAACAAAGTCATGAAACATAAACAAATAAATAAACAAATAAACAAATAAATTCAGAAAAAAATGGAGGAGAGAGAAAGTGAGAGGTATCATCATTGATTTTGCTAAAAATAAAAGAAGATAGTTGGAGAAAACAAGTAGAGCATATCTATCTGTCCAGCCTCTAAAGCTCATATCTATCAGTCTCTTTTATATTTTGTTACCCCAAAAAACCAACTAAAGCAAAACAGCCAGAGCCAAAATCCCCCTCTCAAATCCTACCTGTCCTTTCCTCCCCTCAACCCACCTCACAAACCCTAAATCAGAGAGAGAGAGAGAAGAGAGAGAGGGACACACACACATTCACAGGTACCATTTCCCATCCCCCCTCTTATATGTTCTTTTTCTCTCTGTTTTTTTGTTTTCTGTTGCATTGTGTTGTTGTATTGTTCCTTATTGCCTGCAAATTCGGTTTGCGATCTGGGGCTCAATTTCATCCTCCCTATTCGCTTTTTCTTCTTCATCTTTCTTTTTCGCCTCAATTCTCTGCAAAGATTCTTTCTTTCGAAATTAATTTTTGGGGCTTTGCTTCTTCTTTGGTTAATTTGGAGAATTGGGATCAATTGCTTTCTGGGTTTTTGTTTTTTCTCTTCATCTGATTGATTGGGTTTTTGTCAATTCTGCATTTTTATGGAGGGCAGAGACTGTCGAAGCCGTGGTTTAGTGGTAAGAATCATGGGTCTCTATTTTGTTTTGATATGATCTATATGAGAGGTACTGTATGCCCACAATTATTAATTTCTTATATTTGTGTGCAAAAAGCAATTGCATTCTCTTGATCATTTTCTATTTCGAATTTATATGTGTTCTTTGATGGTACATTGTGCATATATGAAAGCTGGATGTTGCACTAGTAATTGCTAGGTTTGCGCCCGAAGAGAAAGTATTCATGTTTTCAATGAAAATTCTACTGTTCCATCATTTTACGGCGTCAATTAACAGTTTACACAGTTCTCGGTTTCGACTAGATTGTTTAGAATTACCATTGACAGTGAATGCTAGATTGGTTTTTTTAGCCCAAAGATTTGTCATGTTGTGATAGTATTCTTGAAAACATTTTTGGATGTTTCGGAAAGAGTGTCTTTTTGTGGACTATAGAATTGATGCATATTTAGAGTCAAAGGATGAAGAGAGATATCCAGTGCCTTACAGACTGTATCTGGCAGTTTTAGTAACTTTGGCAATTACTAAATGATACGTAGGATATAGAGAACTTTATCCACTCTGGTGGTTCCTGGAAGTGTTAGTCCTAGAGTCATAATGGAATTTAACTTGAATTGCATTCTAGTTTTTTGTTTCATGGATTATATTCCTTACTTGAGCACCTTGCTATGATACTATCTCCAAACAGATATTGCAATTTTTTTGTTTTTCTCATTTTTAACTTTAGTTCTCTTTGGCCCCATGAAGGCACATGCCCCTCCCCCTGGTTACTTTGTGAGACTTGAGAACACTAGTGCTGACGACGATTTATATTTGAGGAAGAAAGCCAGGATGCGCAGGTGGCTTTGTTGTTCTTGTCATGTAGATGAGTCTTATCCATCACATGAAAGTGAACACCTGAAGAGCCCAGGGAGTTATGCTGATGGTATATTTTCTTACCATCCAATTTTTTTTTTATCTGGCCTGTAAATGAAAAAAAAATCAAAATCAGAAGTAGCTGTGATACGATTTCCAAATGCTTTTACTTAGTCAAGATCATGGTTATAGTGGTATATTTATAATGTCCTATTTGAGCGATCATTATTTAAGTTTACGGTAGTTATTGTTCAAGTAATGTTGATTTTCCAACTTTCACAATGACAACCAATACCTGTCAGTATAATGAAAGTGGGTTCTTTCAGATTCGAGTATAATGTTTGTACCCAGCTACATCGGGCTAGCTTACCAAAATCCAATAACTGAAAATGTTACCATAATGCCCATCCATATGCATTGTTATATGGTTTTGTCGATCTGTGTTTCTCATTTAATTTTTGAAGCTACGGATGTAGTTGCTTTACTGTGGTTTGGAGTGCCTTTTATAAATATAAATATTTTTTTCTCTCTTTAATTTTTAATTTTTCTGTTTTCTTCGACAATCATTTGAATTCAGAACAAAGTAGGGAAAACATAGTGGTATTGTCTTGTATCTAGAGGACAATAGCTAACCACTACCTCTGTTACCTGAATATGGGCAATATTAGTTTATTTAGTTCTTTATTTATATTTGCTTTGTTTGCCTCTTAAATTTTTACTTAGAATTTTGTCAACCTTTTCCTTTTTAGGGAATCACAAGGGCTCTAAGGCGCCCGCTCCTATGAAGCCTGATATACAAAAGGCAGCACCACCTATTGAAGTCCCTCCGTTATCTCTGGAGGAGCTGAAAGAGAAGACTGACAATTTCGGATCTAAGTCACTGATCGGTGAAGGATCATACGGGAGAGTATATTATGCAAGCATGGATGATGGCAAAGCTGTTGCTGTCAAGAAGCTTGACGTTGCATCTGAGCCTGAGTCAAATGTCGAGTTTCTGACCCAGGTCTGTTTGCATCTCTTTTGGCTTGAAATATATCTGAAGCACAATGTATTTGTTGTGATTTATTAGTTTATCTGACTCAATGTTTACATATATTTTTTTTTTCAAGGTTTCCATGGTTTCTAGACTGAGGCATGACAATCTTGTTGAGTTGCTTGGTTACTGTGTTGAAGGAAGTCTACGGGTGCTTGCATATGAGTTTGCCACCATGGGTTCGCTGCATGATATATTGCATGGTCTGTAATCTTTTCCTTTAATTTTTACACATAGGTTCACTTGATGTGAAAATTGTGTTCATTTACTTGAATGCCATTGCAATTATAGGTAGAAAGGGAGTTCAAGGAGCACAACCTGGTCCAACACTTGACTGGATGCAGCGTGTGAGAATTGCAGTTGATGCAGCTAGGGGGTTGGAATACTTGCATGAGAAGGTTCAACCTCCTATTATACATAGAGATATCAGATCTAGTAATGTGCTTCTCTTTGAAGATTTCAAAGCCAAGATAGCAGATTTTAATCTTTCAAATCAGGCTCCTGATATGGCTGCTCGTCTTCATTCCACTAGAGTTTTGGGAACTTTTGGTTATCATGCTCCAGAGTAAGTTCTGAAACTTGCTTTCTATATTTTTGTGAGGTTTACATATCGATTATGGTAATATGGTTTCTGCTGCTTCTGTTGGTTTGTTTAGATTAGACCCCTAGCTTCTGATAGGATATTTAAAGTTTCAGATATATGTCGTAGATTACAGTTGAAGAAGCTGTGTTGGGCAGTATGTTCTACTTCTAAAGACATGCGTCTAGGTTGTGACTAGAATTTCTTTAAATGTTTCCCCACTTTTGAGAAACAATCAGATTAGTGTGAAAAATGCTATCTAGAAAACCTTACTGAAAGGTTTTATTGATTTTATAGACCCTACATTTCCTTGTAGTCTATGGCATTCATGAAGTCTACAATTATCCATGTTAAACTAGTCATGTGTAGATTTAGATTTTTTCTTACTGAATGTTTCTTTAGCTCATATTGCTAAGTTTTCGTACATAAAAAGAGTTCAGGACTAGATGAGTTTGAACAGTGAGCTACTGTGGCTCTAAAAGGCAATTTGTAAAATGCATCTGATTTTTAAAAGCCTTAGATTGTTTTATTATTTGTTGACCAGTGACATTGATGCTTTTAAGGGGATTTATGGGAAAATCCATCTAGCTAATCGGGAAGGAATAATGAAAACTTTTTGTAATTCTTTCCAGTACTACTGTGTTTTTTTTTTCCCAAAAAGTTTTTCTTTATAGGAAACAAGATACTTTTACTAAGAAAAAGGAAAGTAAAAACTCTAGTGGACCATGTGCCCGTAATATTGTCTATCCATCCCAACAAAAAGGTAGACCGAATAAGATATTTGATTCTGATGACAAGTTCTTCTTAATGACTTGTGTTGGTATACAGTTTCATTACATTTTGGTGATTGTTGATGTAATATCTAGGACAAAGTGTATGAAATGTGTGGAGCATGCTATTTTGTAAACTACTCATTATGCACCGTGAAATAATGATTTTTCCTGAAACACCTCTATTTGTGAACACACTTCAGGACCACTCCCCTGTATCATTAACTTCCTTTCTTTTGTTATTTAGTGGTGTAGTAGGATCTATCATACTTAATTTGGATTTACAAAATTGTTTTGCAGGTATGCAATGACTGGTCAATTGACACAGAAGAGTGATGTCTACAGCTTTGGAGTAGTTCTCCTAGAGCTTCTGACTGGGAGAAAACCTGTCGATCATACAATGCCACGTGGACAGCAGAGTCTTGTGACTTGGGTGAGTTTATCTACTTGCTTAGAGAAATATGAAGTTCTTTTCTGTTTTGCATTTCGTTTGACCTGACATACCCCCTCTTTTTGTAAAGGCTACTCCAAGATTGAGTGAAGATAAGGTTAAACAATGTGTAGACCCCAAGCTGAAAGGAGAATATCCTCCCAAAGGAGTTGCAAAGGTTCTTTCTCTTGCTTAATGACTGACAGCAACATACACTTGTCTTATTTAAATGCCTGCTTTGAGTATTGGTTCTGAGTTAACATAGCAGCTGACAATGAGGTTTACATTTTGCTGGTGATGCAGCTTGCAGCTGTGGCAGCTTTGTGTGTACAATATGAAGCTGAGTTCCGGCCAAATATGAGCATTGTTGTTAAGGCTCTTCAACCGCTTCTAAAGCCACCTGCACCTGCTCCAGAGTCATGAATTTAAGTGCTTCCTTTGGACTTTCTGCATCCTCAATACATTCCAGTTTCAATTGCCTGCAGATATCATCATAAGCTTTAAATATATATATATATATATTTTACTTTTCGTATATGAGATTGGATATGATATGTAGGGTTGATTTATTGTCATTGCTAAGTTCTTTGTTGCTGGAGCTGATTATTGGTAACAAATTTTCCAGTCATAAATTGATTTGGGGTGTTGGGTTGAGGTGGATATATGTGTCGCTGGATATAGAATTGTAGATGGCTTTCTTTGACTTGTGTTTTTCTAAGTGAGGCTGTCACGTATGTTGTGAACTATAAAACACCTATAATGCCCCCCTATTTATTATAGGGCGACTATGATTGTGCATGTCATTACCCCAACTTTAGGGTGTGTTTTATTTTTATTTTTTAAGTACAAATGAGGCCAGAGGCCCAAAGCAAAGAGAACTAAAACAAACTAACCAGCGTTGCTGGTTCTAAAACTCCTATTTCTAGCGACTCCGATAATGTCATCAAGCAAGACTTCAGTAACCAAGGCAGGAGGCTCATGAAAATTGCAGATACCCTTAGCATTTAGAGTACTGTTTGCCAAAATATCCGCAACCATATTGTGTTCGTGATGAATATGCTTCACCTGAATTGAGGAAAACTGATGCATCAAAGTCCTGCAGTTAATCACAATAGTGCCCAAAGTATGGAGCTCAACATCAGAGGTCTCCAGGTCGGAACCGGATCCTCTCCTGAGCTAGAAAACTAGCTGAGCTTCCTAAGCTTTTGAGGAGATAAGGACACGTGGCTGGTTTCAGATCTAACGTTCTAGGATTGCTCTTAAAGCTATGTTTCTTTTATTTCCTCTTAAGCTTCCTTCGGTTCATACTTTTTGGTCGTTTCTATTTCCTCCTTTTCTCTCCCATCTCTCTTCTTTTCCTTCAACTCTTCCATTTCTTTTCCTTCAGTCCACCTCCTGAAAGCAACTCTCTCTTGACAACAATTATATCAAAATACAAGAAAATCAATAGCATCCATATCAAATTTCCTATTTGATAGGTGAGTAGTGAGATTTGAATTTCATACCAATCAGATTGGGCATACTAGTCAAATTTGTCATCTTTGGTTTGAGATTAAGTTTTGTTGCATATGAGTTTTCAGTCTCAGATGCAATAGAGGATGAGATATATGGGGGTACTTGTTTCTTTGAATCAATGAGAATGATGAACTGGGTGTTTAATTAAAACCCAAAAACATGAGTTTCTATGATTGGGTTTGATCAAATTTATATTAATATGGAATTTGTAGAGGTGGAAAGAGAGATGTTTAATTGAGAAGTGGAGCTAAAATTGAAGATGGAGGACTCGGCTGATGTAGAAGAAGAAGAAGAAGAAGAAGAAGAGAGTCAGAGAGATTGAGAATGTTATTGTTCTATATCACCCGTTGGATTAATCTAAAATAGAAAGAATCAATACAATATTTGATAGGAGCCATTAGATTTCTCATTTACACATGGAGCTATGTGATGCAAAGCTTAAGAAGCTCAGCTAGTTTTCTAGCTCAGGAGAGGATCGGGATCTAGTTCAAATTCAACCCAACGTCAATGAAATGAAACAGCTAGCTCGGTCTTTTTTTTTGTTACAAACGAAGCTAAAAAAAAGGCTTAAGCAAAGAGAAAGAAAAACCTAGATACTAAAGCAAGCACCACTTCTCCTGGCTCTAGCAACTGCAGAGAGGTCATCCAAGAACATTTGAGCAGCGTGAACAGGAGAACAGTCAAATAAGACCAAACTCAAATCATGAGTGATACTGCATTTAGCGAGACAATCAGCAGTCATATTGCATTCTCTGTAGACATGAGAAAGTCTTGCATCATTCATCTTGTCCATTAGAATACTGCAGTCATTCAGAAGAGATCCCAGGGATGGAGATCAAGATGAGAACAACATGAGCTGAACCAAAATCGATCACTTGGTCTTTGCAGTTAAGGCAAAGCCAACCAATAAATTTCAGTTTTTATGTTTACATACAGTATTATATTTTAAGAAGTGAAATTTACGCTCCAAATTGTAATCTACACTCTCACCTCTAATTGTGGTGACTAAAATTTTATTTTTAATGACTTAACTTTTGTATTCATATGAAAATAATAACTAAAAATAAAAAGTGAGAATATAGATTAAAATTTAGAGAATGTGGAATTTACATCCTTATATTTTATGTCACAATTTGTTCATACACACAAAGATGTCGTCAATGACAATAACTGGTGCTAGTACTAGGGAAGTGAGTGGAACAACTTTAGTTACCACCGATAATTCATGTCATATGTAAGTTCTTATCTTTCTTTGCTTTCTCAAAAAAGATATTGGGCACCCATTCATCAATTTTGAGCAGGCTATATGTTTCAATAGCACAATACTGCTCTTTCTTATTTTGTTTTAGCCTGTGGAGCTTCTCTTGTTAATAGAAAACATACATTTCAAACTCTTTCTGTAGCATGGTGTTCCCTCTTCCTTGACCTGATATTCTGGAAGCAATGCATTCTCTCGAGTCACACGCAAATTTAGTATGGGTTTTCAACAGCTCAGCAGAACAAGATGAATCCGTCGCACTTGATTGCAGGACTATTAACAACACGTACACAGACTCCCGCCGGTGCCCCCAACAAGCTAGCACGAGTGTAGATTAACACATTGCACGCACACACATCATTCCACTCGGCATTTTCCAGCACCAACAACAATATCAGAATCAATTTTAACAACAATATCAAAACCAGCACAACTGTTGTTGTTGTTGCTGGAGATACAGCAGATATGGCGCCATCCAAGTTCAGAGGGGTTCTCAACATTAATTTGCAGCTGTCAACATGTGTTTTGATGTATGGTGTTTGATAAGTGGAGGGTGAAAACAAAAAGGTAAAATATTATATAGTTATTGTGGTTTAAAGTTGACATTTGTTTAGTCTTTATTGTTTTATTTTAATCTGAATAGTCTTTAAAGTCACAATTTGTTATTCAAATAGTCCTTATGGTTTTATTTTAATCTGAATAATCCTTAAAGTCATGATTTTTCATCTAAATAGTCCTTATGGCCTTTAACTGAGAAAATTGTCGAAATGACTATTTGAATGAAAAATCATGACTTTAAGGATTATTCAGATTAAAATAAAACCATAAGTACTATTTGAATGAAAAATCGTGACTTTAATGACTATTCAGATTAAAATAAAACCATAAAGACTAAACATATGTCAACTTCAAACCACAATGACTAAACAAATTTCAATTTAAAACAAAATGTTGATATCCGTTGGTGCTAAATTTGGATTGGATGGAAACGTTGATAACTCGCCAAAGTGGTTTTCCCTTTTCTTTTTCTTTTTTTTTTCTTTTTTTTTTTTCAGTTCTCATTTGCCATGTGGCAGGGTTTTTTTTTTGGTCATGGGGTCCTATCATCCCTTATGCTAACAAGATATTCACCTTCATCGCGGCTTAAGTCTTCTTGACAATGTTATGCCACCTTAAATTAGTGCTCTTCATCTTCCCTGCCTTCTTCGTGTGTGTCGAATCCATTGTTGTGTTCTTGTTCCTGCCCCAGAAACGAGCAGCGTGTGGAAGCAGCACTGGTACTGAAAGTTTTGTTACCGATGAAGTTTATGAAGCAGAGGTAAGAAAATACAGTACACATTGTGAAGAGCTAGAACTACAAAGGCGATCGACACCTGAATAGCCTATCTACAAAGTACAAACATAAACGGTACTTGGTAGAAGTGAAGAGCTAGAACTTATTCAGAAAAGTTCCTGGGGAGTATATTCTTTCAACCCTCTCTATGAATAGAAAAGAAGACACCATTACTAATATGAAACGAGGGAAGTGTTAAAGGTACCCGAACTTGCAGTTATTATCTACACCTCTATTATCATACCCAAGAATATTTACCAAGAGACTTCTATCTGAATAGTTCGCTGGGTAAGTAATTTGACTCGCTCACAGCCAGATCTTGATGGTTTGGAATCCATATCATATGGATTACAACTCAACGATTAAGCAGCGACTAAACACAACATATATTGTATAGCACACAAGCATGCAATATTATTTGCTGTCATCGTTGCCACCACTCTGTAGAATTACCATTCCAGAACTTATTTCTATCACTGAATCGTTCATCATCTTCATCGTGTCTCAGTGTGTGAATATTACTTCCAAAACGTGATGCTGGTGGCCGTTTGCGGCTCCCTTCAGTTCTACCACTTTCAGATGTGCTTTGGGTTGAGTTATTCCGAAGTGTAGGACTTGGGCCTAATAACACAGACAATTATATCAGTTTCAGCTACCGAAATGCCACCCAAAAAATTCATGGCCTAGGGGCGAATTCATTCAACAACAGAAAGTTATTGAAGATAACTCTAGACAGATTTATTTAAAATTACATCCAAAATACAAAATCTAAAATATAAGAAGAAAGACGAGTTCATAAAGGCTGGCAGAGCCCTGTAAGTGTATATTATCAATATTATTTTTTACATGCGTTTACTACATTGAGGAGACTTCCCTATTGAAGATCTTTTTCTTTTTTGTCCGATACTGTAAAGGAAAACAGAAGTTAAAAACAAAACCACATTCTACTCCCCTTCCCTATTGAAGACAACTGCTTGGGCCAAACTATACTAGCAATAAATGAGTTTATTTAGCAATCGTTTTCTAATTTTATTATTTGTGTGGCTCTGTGTATCTAAACTTCTGCACACTCAACAGTCATCAGATGTAGACCCCCAAAGAACAAAAGAAAGACCAAACATGAATGTACAAGACATTTTGGTTTTGCAGTCGGAGCAGAAAGTGAGAAAACTCACTATATTGCCACATGCCATTTTGAGATTGCTCTCCTGAGCTTGATGAGCTAGCACCACCACCTAAATAAGATAAAGGATTTATGAAAGACAAAACTCTCTTCACAAATGAAAAGTAGCTCCCATTGCTTCCATTTTGGGCATCAACAATATTTCTTGAATCTGTCTCGTCTGCAGTTGAAGAGCTCCCTCTGAGATAACCAGTTCCTTTCTGATGCGGAACCACTATCAATGCTTGTCTACCATATAATGGTTTACCTAGACCTGAATGAAAATCATAAGAATTCATCATGTCATTCATAATTTTCCAGCATGTTTAATACAAAATTTTTGTGTCAACTATGAATCGCAATAGTACAAAGTATTAAAATGCACAACTAGTATGCAGACAATATGTCAGTTCTCACTAATGTTTCAAAAAAAAAGGAATGAGAATGACCACACCTCAGCATAGTATAGAATAGTAAAAAAGAGACAAAAAGAACAAGAACTTTCTTCTAGCATTAACTAATTCAGTTTGATGATTCTATTGAACAATTGTCAATAGGGAAGGTATAACAAAGACAATTTTATTTTGACCATGCACGAAAACACAGTACAAAGTATCAGACAACATACGAGACCCTACATTATTAAGAGAGAGGATCCAATATACTACTTTGACTTGATTATACATGTATATATTCTTAGTTATGTCCATCAAACTCGTGAAAATCAACACTGCATTAGCAGAATAGAAGAAAAACGCCTCTAGCCAAGGAGGCAAGGCAAGAATAGAATTGAAGGATGAGTCTAACAGAAGGCAATAATTTATCATAGAAACAAGCAAAGAAACCTCAGGAGTTGCTATATAGACCACTCACTTTCAAATTTTCAAATAAATAATGCAACGGTTATTTCTGAACACATGAAAAAGTAGGTAACATGTATCCTGAATGTCTCACCTAGCTCAGTGTATACTTTGTGAGGATAAGGGATGGCTAGGTCATAACTACCAATACCGCTTCCTTGTTGTTCATCAACATACTCTTTCACATTTCTCAAAGTGCTTGTCACAGAAAACATTTCTTGCAAGCTGGCACCATTGGGTAATCGGATATTCAAATAAGCATCACTTGATTTATTTACCTTCTTAACGTCTTCTGCTTCACCCTTTACAACTTGTGCAGCTTCATTTTCTTCAATACTAAATGCTTCTGAACCTCCTCCCAAGACTCCAGATTGTTTAACAGTGAGCTCTCTGGGGTAGTGAGCATCACTTGAATTAGTTAGCCTCATACAGTGCTCAAAGGCATAAACCCTCTTATCATCTTCAGCTTCACCGTTCCCAATTTGCAAATCTTCATTTTCTCCAACACCAGAAGCTTGTGAACCTCCTATCAAGATAGATTGATTGACTGTGATCCCTCTGGGCCTTCCACCTTCAGTAATGAAAGATGTACGATCGCCTTCAGAATTTCTCTCTTTTATAGCAACATCCTGTGATCCTTGGTGAGCTTCAATGGAAGAGCTGCCACTGGACTGTTCTTCCCCGATAGACTCCTCATTAGCATCAACTGGTATCAAAGATGTCTTGTCTCTTAAATCCTTGTTTTTATCCTATTGGTGTCATAAAAAATAAAAATAAAAAGCATCATGTAAAATGTCGTCATAATAACTACATCATGTTTGTCCGACACTTAATCTGGTAAATGCAAGCTACAATATGTACCTCAAATTTGCAGTCATGACCTCTAGTTTTGTTCATCATGATAGGGGCGACCTCCACAGCATCTTGTAATTGACCGTTTTTCTCTATTAAAGGCAATGTAACGACCATAGTTGAAGAACTTCCTTGATCAGCAAGAACAGCTGTACTTGAGGAACTTCCATCAGTTGAGGCAGTAGTAGGCATCTCGGAAGTGGCGTGGTCAGACTTCTTTGAAGCAAGAGCTGCACTCAGAACAGTTGCAGTAGTTTCCTACAGTTCATTATAGGATAGACTAATCAATGTTTCAGTTAAAATTAAACTGAAGGAGAGATAGAAGCAAGGATAGATATCTAGAACATATAGCCATGACATAGAAGGCCTGCTAATTATGCTGTCAGATAAAACAGGTAGGCTACTGTTTCCCAGCTAGTGCACAATAAGCTGTGATTTGAAAGGAAGGTGGCAAACAGGGTTTATAATAAAAGAAACAAATTGATTGCTTCTATCCAGGTGGCAAACAAAAGATGGAAGAAAACTGACAGGAATTGTTATATAATACGGGCATAGCTACATTGACATAAGAAGGGTCACTTGACCCTGCTCACCATCTTGCTAAATGTCATCATGCATTAATTCTGTATCTGCCCCTTCTATAGCAACAGAATGGTTACTTCTTACCAACTTATAACACCTGATTCTAAAAAATAAATGTGCTTCCTTTGTATATAAATTTCTCTCCTTGGTTTGTTTATGTCATCCTGATGTAAAACTTTAATGTTCTTATTCTTCTTATCATAGGAAGAAATACATCAGGGCTAAAACACTTCCATAGGGTGATTATTATAAACTATTTTGAACTTGGGGACCTTTTTTTCTATTAACTTACTCAACTAGCTAATAAGTTTGACCCCCTCTTAACTAAATCTCTAGCTACACCACTCCTGTCCACCTTATATGTTCGCACTAGGAAGAAGATTATAAAATGTACAAGAAACAGCATCTATATAGAAGAAAATATAAACCACAGTCAATTTTGACAATATATTACTTGTAAAACAAGGAAAAAACGCGTTTGCAGAACATGGGAAAGTAAAGGTCAAAATCAATATCATTTTATCGGAAATCAACGTATCTCATGTGACAACCTATAAATATGAATGGACAAACCAATCCCACACCAGATTCTAAAGCCACAAGTGGTTGGACTCCTGCGTAAATTACAGATCATGTCGTCGGCAATCAACGTTTCTCAAAGTGAATTTGACACATATATGACCCTATAGCAGAAAAAATAAATAAATGAATCTGAGTACCTGGATCTGTAGGCTCAACCACACCTTCTCTAAACTGGACGCCAGAGCGTCAGCACCAACAAAACCCTCTATACAGGCAAAATGAAAAACAAAATTGTCAGTGTACTCTTATGCGTTGCTCTAAGAGTTTCTCTAAGAAGAGTTGATAGAGAAACCATACCATTTTGCCAAAGTAGTACACCATTGTACTGATTTCTGTGGGTCTGTATCAAGTTGATGCAAGGATAGCATTGACTTTAAAATAGCTTAAATAAGCTACAACATCAATAGAAAATTGTTGCAGTGCCAATGGTATGGGCAATATATATGAAGTATAAGGAAGCAAATAATAACAAATAACCACCAAACTACCTACTGACCACCTCAAAACTACAAAATGAAAAAAGCAGTGCCTTTCATGGCTTTTTCTCATTCCTGCACTGGTTGATAGTTATATCAATTATGCAAACATAGACGAAAGGGGGAAAGGAGGTTGACCAATAACATTTGATCTGGCAATAAACTTTTAAGTTTGAACATTAAAGGTCAGAAACAGCATCAACCACATAACATTACATAGCAGTTATGAATTAAGTTTCCAAAAAACATTGTATCTATCAAACCATATGCTTTGAGATCAGTAAGTCAAATAAAAATATTTCACAAAATGAAGTTTCTTATACAGCCAACTTGTGAAATATATGCATATCCTCTAAGAAAAAAAGTTGCAACAAAGTTTGGTGTCTGGTGGTTTTTACTATGAAGTCTTTTCACAACAAAAGTTTTCTTTTACCTTTGATAAAGTCCCAAGTCTCGGAAGGCAAAAGCATTTGATATTGGACCTTTTGTTTGTATAAAACTCCACGTAACAAGGGACAACATTGCATACTGTATCTTGCGATTACTAGGGCAGTCTATGATTAAACAAGGCAGAACACAGGTAATAAAAACAATTGCAAAGGGATCATTATTTAAGATATTTAACATTTTCTCGTAAGTTCAAATATTCAAAATAAGTATAATATTCAAACTTTTTATAGTGATAAGATGTCAAATTCTGAAATTTAGCAATACTAAGCATGTCTTGACTCAAGAGAAAACATCTCACCATTATCAAAATCTTCAGGGTAAAACGTTCTTGTCATAACATAGAAAGACAATAACATATTCTTTTATCGAAATTTGTCAACCAACTATCAACCCTAACTTTTGCCCCAAATCCCCAATTTGTAAGTAATTTTTTTTTTTTTTAAAAAAAGGATGAATTTGTAAGTGTTATAGGTGTTAAGAAAGTGAGATACTGAGATGGGTTGATTGGATAAGATGGAGAAGTGAAGGAGTGACACTACCGTTTATACTGAGATGGGTTGATTGGTTGAGATGTAGACTAAGATTTTAAGATTGGCAGGCTGTAACCATATGCAGTTTTTATTTATTTTTTTTTTTTCAAAAAATTTGGCTGGGTGGGACTTGAGTCCCAGGCTGGTACATGCTAGATCCGCCCCTGCCCAAGGCTTGGGCGTTGGAAGTAAAAAAATGCACACATTAGACACAGCGTTTACACAATCTTTCTAAAATAAAAGGTCAACTTTTTGCAAAAACATTAAAAATAAAAATCAAAGAAAATACAAAAATAAAAAAAAGAAACCGCCAGCTAGAGAGCAATTAGTTTATTATAAGAATTCGAGATGATAATTTTGAAAAACTAATCTGCTCAAGATTTAATTCTCCTCTAGTTGAGGTTAGATATTTCTTCTGAACAGCTAGAGAGCAATAGCTTAGCAGGCTAACATCAGAAGAAATACATGTATATATTTTCTTTTTGTAAAAGGATACATATTGCTGCAAAGTTTGCTGCATCAGTGCTTTCTTCAGGAATATGCAATAAGATGCAGTACTTTGATACAGAGTCTCCAACCTAAATGTTTGATATTAACATAAGAAGAACAGAATATAATTTTATTTAAATTAAGTGATATATAAAAGTGAGATAAAAGGGACGAAGAAAAAGAACACTTACATTTACATCAGTCCATGTGGAATTCTCCAAACGACTAGACTTAGAATCTTGACCTGAAACAAGCGAACATATAATAAAGATTATAACCAAGATAATTATAATAAAAAAAAATAATAGTGTGTGCCTTGCTTTTGGAAAAACAGTTGATTCATTAATATGGCAGTGTCAAAGTGAGCAAAACTGCATATCAGAATTACGCGCTCATTCGGAATTGCTTCTGTAGAAGCAGAAATGCTTTTGTTACGTAGCAGTTTTGTTAGGAGCACGTGGAGTATTTTTCTATTAAAACTGAAGTTTATTTTCTAATCTTCTTTGGGGAAGCACATGTCAAATGCTTCACCAAAAGGTCCTTCTACGGTTCACCAGAAAGAACTTTTAATCATCTTGACAAGAAATGAAATTATCATATTTCTTGTCCAAATGCAAAAAAAATGGAGAATGTTAATGTGATTACATTAACTCAAAAAGTCTAAAACTTTGAAAATAAATATTAGGTACTTCTATGTGATTTCACCCCTTCTTCTTTTTTTTTTTTGGTTACAACTTACAAAAGGGGCACTAAGGCCCAGAAAAAAAAACAGCAAAAAGAAAAACTAAGAAGCAACTGGATTCCCAGCTCTTCTAGCACTAACAACACCATTCAAGTCATCCAGGTAAGCAGACATAGCATGGATATGAGACTGATGAATTCACTTCACTAATGAAGGTCAAATTTTTCTTCACCCATAAATTTTAACATATATTAAAAACAAAAACAAGTCAACAGTACGTTGTGTGCAGATGACAAAACAAACAAGGAACTATACGCTTTAATTTTAAATCAACCCCCCATCACAGAGTGAAAAGTAACTATAGTGCTAATTTCTATACAGAAAGATTGAAATTGGTGTATTTCTTCCTCCCACAGTAATGCGCCTCGTGGACCTAATAAACTAATTCAAGAGCCCTCAACCACATTCCACAAGTGACAGAAATAGAGAAAAATTCATGTTCGAACAACTGTAAGCAAAATAAATCCAAATGAAGAAGCACAAACCTGAAATATATACGACAAAAAGTTTCCTCTGCTTCTTTGCTTCATTGATTGCTTCAGGTATAGAGCCCTTGTATGCAAGAGAGCTCAGAGAATGTTCCATCAGTTCAGATAAAGTTCCTGAACAACACCTGTAGATTCCACAAACTCGTTTATCTTCTTAATAAACAACACTCAACTACAACTTTGCCACGGAAACGAAAGTCACATATTTATGATGGTTCAGAAACATGTAGGACTCTACTCAAAAGCAACATAAGAAGACAAGTGGGAGAAAAAGGCTTGCCAGGGTTCAATGATGTAATGCTACAAACTAAGAAATCTTCTACAGAAAATAAAAATAGAAAAGGGGATAAATAATTGGATTCCTCAGCTTATTCTGGCAAAAGCTTAAAAATCATCACGCAACCATGGAATGCTTCAAGTGCAAATTAAACCACAGAAGCACTAGTGGGCTAGTTGATATGTTCCATAATTGAGGTGAGCACAAATTAACACACAGACCTTGCCAGTAATACACGAATAATAATGAACCCTAAATAATAACCAAACAAAAACAATCCCAATTTGGCCAAAAAACGAGGTCCCAGCTCAGCATTGGGATGCCCATCTCAAAATCATTGTGAAATTATGAGAGGAAAACAGACTTTGGAGAAAGAAATTCAAGATACGTTAGTAGCGGATAGTCAATTCAACATGAAATTAGATATGAGGACTACATAGTTGTATTGGTCGACGACGTACCTCGAGTAAGAACGAGCTAGGGTTACCGAGAGCGATCAAGCTCCGATTCCTTGTTTGCTAGCTTTCTTTACTTGTTTGCCTTCATTTCTTCTTTCTTTTTCTTTCTAAACAACTGAAAACGAAGGACCCGAGCCCATATCATTTTTGTAGGATTAGAGGATGTTACTGTTTCGTGTCTTTTACGGAAAATCCTTACGTGTGCGTTCCGACTATCTGTTATTAGTGATAATTTTAACTCTTTAAAATTAGATTAACTAATAAAGGTTATTTTTAAAAAAAAATGAATGAATATAAAATTTGTTTGCTCACTCGATTGCATTAAATAAATAAACCGTTTTTATGAAAGTTAACAGCCTTATGATTAGCTATCAATTTGTTTGATTTATTCAAATTAGCAAACAATTTTTGTTTATACTGATATTTTTACAAAAATAATTTTTATTAATTAATCTAACTTTTAAACGATTAAGATTATAATTTAAAGTATTTTTCTATATAATACACCAATATAAAGGACCCTCTTTTTTTTTTTTTTGAAAACGAGAGCTAAAACGGCAGCACTCACGCCATAACTATTAATGAAACCTCAGAATACAAGAGGGGACATCGTGCCTAAACCTCATAATGTAAGAACACCCAAAGTATTAGGCATGTCTACAAATACTATGCATTTTAGCAAGTACCATATAGCAAAGAGTGCATTATTGACTACTTTATTTGCTTCACAATTTTGGCAACATGCCGGGAAAATACCGCTCAAACGGAGCCATAAATTACTATGTCTATCAGCTTTCCGGCTATGACGCCACTGAAAATTACCAGTGGCCCTAAGTTTCATCTTCCCACTAGGAGACTGCGACCATTTAACAACGCAAGAAACTCGCCGCCTCATTAAGGCAAACATGGCACGCTATCATGTTTTCAAAGTCACTAAAATAGTAAAATATCATCGTATTTGCTTAACGCATGAATCCATAATAGGAAAATAGTTTTGCCGAATTCCTCAAGGTGAGCAAAGGTCTTCATTTCTCATTCTCAATCTTATTTATCCACTACCCATTTGATAAAGTCTTTTTTGTTTTCTTTTTTACTTTTTTGTTTTCTTTTTTGTGTGAAAGTGGTGAAGCTTTAAGAGAAATTCCTGCCCACCACCCTCAATTTGGTAGTCATACCACCACCAAATAACAAGCTACCACGGACCCGACCCTTTCGGAGCAGAGAAGTCTTAGGGTTTTGGCGGCGGCGTTTTCACTCCGGTTGGGATGCGAGGGCCTGATTGCGGCGGCGTCTTCACTCCAGTCTGGGGTTGGAGGGCCTGATCGCAGAGGCGGCATGGGCGGATCTCCAGCGGCTTTGGCGACGCGGTTGGAAGCCCGGATTGCAGGTTTGAGGTTGACGACGGCTGTGCGACGTTGGCGTGAGGTTGGTGGTGATTCGGATTGGTCCGATCAGATTGGCTTTGACTGTGCAGGCGGCGTGGGTGGTTGTTGGTGGTTCTAGATCGGATTTGGTGTGTGTTTGCTTTTGAGGTGGAGGGATTTTGGTGGATCTGAGTTGAAGGTGGGTGTGGCGGTGATCTAGCCTTTGTTTGTTCAGAGGTGTTGCGGCTGATCGGCTAGTCAGCGTCCTCTCATGGCGGAGGCAAGAGGGCGGCCGCCGGAAGGGTGAAGGAAGGGCTCCGATGGTGGCTCTGCTTTGATCGGCCTAGGAGGGGGTGAGAGGAGGGGAGGTTTTGGGCCGGGGGGTGCATGGTTGTGGGCCTAATGGGCTCATGATTGTGGCCTTGGGTTTAGGCCTTTCCTTCTTTCTTCTTTTTGGGTTGGCTTGGGCTGGGTTACTGGCGGAGTGACAATCTCTATCCTTTATTGCTGACGGAGGGGAGTTGGCTTTCTGTATGTTGAGTGGAAACGGATTGGGTCTTAGACGTCAGACTCACCAGGATAATGGCTCTGCTTTGAGGTTTAGAGGTTTTATTTGCTTTTCTAGTGTGTTAATGTCCATATTTTTGGACAGTAGTTTTGATATTGTCTTTTGGTTGTGGTCTTCGGACAATATGTTTCGGACTATTCATGTTTGACCAGTTTGGTGGTCATAATCTTTAATCAATGAAATTTTCTTTTTGTCTAAAAAAAATCATTTTTTTATATTAAGAGGTCGTGAAAAGTGATGAGCATATTGAAAGATATACAAATTGGCCTTGATGATTACTGTGAATGACTGTGATATATTAGCAAGATCGATTGAGCCTTCTGCATTTGAGCTCGACCAAAAGATATACGAATTTTCAATACTTATAAACTTTGGTTTATCAAATTTTAAAAATATCATATTAGTATTGATATATATAACCTGATTCTTTAATCCTCCGACAAAAAAAAGATGATAAATTTACCTTTAAATTCTTTTTTTTTCTTAGTTTTCTTCTTTATTTTCTTATTCCAATTTAATTTTTTTGGCTTTTATATTTTTAGGAACTTAGAGAAAAAATCCATCATCACTTTCTCCTTGCTAATAATTAGTTCTTCATCTCAATTATCTTTGAACGTCAACGACAACATCCTTGAGCGTCAACGGAAACAACAAAAATTAAACTTCTGTATGTTTCCCCTTTTCAATCTTCTTTAAGTTTATAAAGGTCAACCCAAATCACCAAATTAGACCACCTCTTCTAATATATCTGAAATATGAAAACAAATAAAAAAACACTAAGAAAAAAAGAGAACTTAAAAGTAAATTGGTCATCTTAATGACCATATAAATTAGTCATTGTCTCAATAATGCAAGTTAAATTGAGTTTTGTTCTTCTTCTGAAACCATGTAATTAAGAATTTAAGATGCATTGCAGAATCTAGTTCAAGAGTCAATTAGAATGATCCCTTCTGGCATGCCTCACCTGAACCAAAACCACAGGACCCTCACCTGGCAATGGCATGGCTCCAAACCACCACCAAAGAAAGACGAAAAGACACGCTGTGCAGCTATCGGAAACAAAAGTGTTACTCATGTTTCATAGTCCCAAACAATCTGTTAAGACGTGCCTTGTATTTTCTTCCTCTTATAGCAGCTGTAATTGCACCTTGATCACTTAATACCTGATCCACTTAACCAAACTCTTCAGAGGCTGCTGCTGTTGCAGGACGGCTACATATAGCATCAGCCATCAGGCTTAACTACCTGTAAGCTTCTTAATAAAACTACCTGCATTGATCTGTTTTACTTATTTCAGTAACTTCAGAAAGTCGTAAAACTACTGTTGTCAATCACCGTGATGATGGTGTCATCACTGTCATGCTCACCTTTGAGAATCCCAAAACCCGTTCAGTCAAAATAATAGCGGTGCCCATTTTATACGGTCACAAGAACTGATTCTTACTCTGAAAATCTTAAAGTTAGCCGGAATGATCAAGTTCCCTAGTATCTCAGTTCCTGGTTCTGTGTCTGCTTTGATCGTTTTGCAGAAACGGTGTCATTCAAAAGTGGTTCCTTGGATACAATTAAGGAAAGCACGATTGTCATAGAGAGTGAGAGAAGACACAGCAATGTTCAAATAGTTTACTTGTGCCGGCAGATCATTTGACCAAGAAGAGTTGATGAGCAGCCAATGATTTAGTAAAGGTGGTGAGTTGCCGTGGTTTAATAAGATTATTTGGACAGAGATGCAAACGACTTTGACTCTTTGAGTTTTCCTTTTACACTTCACATACTAGTCAAAAACAAGCAGACTTTTTCCTTCCAAACTAATTAGAAACCAGTCATCGAATTTCAAGCCATAAGCTTTCTCTTACCTTATCCTATAACTTGCGGAGTTTAATCCCAATATCTGCAATGCTACCAAGCATTATAATTTACATTCATTCACATATCATTGTATTGTATATACTTCATATTTCCTATGCTCTGCATTCTCAGTCTCCCAGTTACAATATTCACTATGTAAATTATCAGATGCAACCTAAGATCAATCGTCGTACTGCTCTCCGCAAGAATACATTAGTAACTAGTCAGTTGCTTAACATAACCGCAAGAAACCTTACTAATGAAATTCTCCACGAAAACAAGACCCGAGAGAGCTAAATTGTAAAGTTATGGATCAAACTTCATGGTCAGATCAGGAATATAGTCGCGCGCTCTCTTTTCAATTGCATCTGGAATTCCAGCCAAATGATTGGTCAGCACAATCAAGCATTAAGCATCACAGACCTCAGACATTGTTAAGCATCACAAATTGTCAGCAAGGTAGGACCTATATCTATCCACACGACGGATAAACACAATTAGGCAGGTGCAGTTAAAGCATCAAAGAACCATTACAATCATTATAGGATTGGGATCATAATTGGTAGCATCGCAAAAGCATTCAATGTGGACCAAGTTAGGTTAGTTACCTCAGTAAATGCAGAGGACAGAAAGTAGTTGGTGAAGCTCCAAAGGAGGCTCTCACCTCAACCACTGCATAGAAACCAACAGCTAAGGTTGGAATATTGATAGGCATCGAAACATTGTCCAGAAAATAAACAAAGGGTAAGCTTATTCGTTATTCTTGGTATCATAAACAATGTTCCTAGTCGCTTGGGAACAATTTTAAGACAATAGTGACTCAGGTATTTGTTTGATCTCAAACCTGAAATCTTCCTCAGCGCATGCAGATCCATCATCAACAGATTCTCCAGCTAAAAAATGAACGAGCTGGCTGCAGGAAGAAGGACCTATTGATGTTTCATTTCCACAAGAAAATGATTTTGCTTAAAGTTGTAATCTATCTCAGCTCAACTTAGCTGCACAATTGAAGTGTGCAGGCAACAGCCTGTGCCCAGTATTTGAGCCTCGCCTTCACATCCTCTGGATGGTCACCTGCACAATTAACCAAATCGAAATCAAAATCAAAATCAACATGAATGGAATCAAACGAACAAAAAGGAAAGCTATAACGAACCAGGACTGGAGATCTTCCAATTGGCGATTGGAGAAGAGCAGGAATGGAGCATGAACTTGTGGCTCATAGAGTAGCAGAGCTCAAGAACCTGCAAGGTGTTACAGAGCTCGGGAATCTCTTGATAGCTGAAGCCAAATCCGAGATCCAAGCAGCCTTTGAGCTCATCGAGATCCTCATCTGTCAAGCTCTTGGTCCTCGACAGATGATCGTCAGAATCCACATAACCTTCAAGCAACACCTGATTCTTCTTCTTCTTCCTCTTCCTCGAAGACAAGCTTCTCAGCTTGGGTAATTCTGCTTCTTCTCGCTCCACTTGTCTGTTGAAGGCCGAAGAAGAGTAGATTGAATCTAGAGATTCGGTGAAGGCGTCCATCTCTCTCTCTCTCTCTCTCTCTCTCTCTCGCTCACAACTACTCTCTTGTTTTTAAAGCAAGCTCAGATCGAAACAACCATAATAATTCTAATAATTGAGCCATGGTGGATGGAATGAAATGACAGGAAATGGAAGGCTTTGCAAAAATAGCTGCTAGTGTTACGTGAGTTCTGAGCAATCGTTGTGTCACGTACGGACTGGACTGGAGCATTAAGGACCTCAGATCAGATCAGATGACGAGACGCGTGATCCATCCGGAGAGTACGTACCTTTTGGAATATATCCATCTCTCCTACCAATCATTTTCGTTTTCTAAACTAATTTACCTGTTTCAAAAGTAACCCTTTCTTAACTCCAATCAATCATTGGTTTCATAAATGAGTCGCTGAATAATGTACCCAAGAAACAAAAGATAAATCTTCGCCATACATGCATTACAAACACATAAATTATCAATATGTGTAAGCCATAAGTCACAATAGATCATAATTGATTATAGTTTTTTTTTATTTGTTTTTTATGAGGATATTTGATTATAGTTTTTTTCGATTTCATTAAAACAACCGAACTACAAAACAAAGGATCTAGGGACACTTAGCTGATCCAAATGAAACGTTTGAGACACAAAAAAGGAGAGACAGTAGAACCATACAAGAGGAGAGACAACAGTCAAATCTAGAGCAGCTAATCTATCAACTACAAAGTTAGTCTCGCAGTGGATACGTTGAAAAAAAAACAAGTCTGAAATTGAGAAGCCAACCATCGAATATCTTGAAGAAGCAAACTAATGCACCAAGGAGTTGCGGCCTTGTCATTGATACAATCAATCTAAACCTTGGAGTCTCCCTCAATAACAACCTTTGGAATTTGTTGTAACCATGTTGTATGAAGACCTTCCTTCAGAGCTATGGTCTCAACAATTAGAACAGTTGTGTCACCAATAAATTTAGCAGCAGTTGTAAGAGGATTACCATCGGCATCACGAAAAACAAAACCAATAGTAGCACGGTTAAGTTGAACAGAGACATCAAAATTAATTTTCACAAAATCCCTCCCATTTAATCATAGGAATACTCAGATGTTTTTTGCTTATAACAAACAGTATTAGCTGACAGATACTTATTCAAAAACATAGTAGCATGAAAATAACAGTGCCTTGCATCAACAATTCTTTGTCGAAAAATAAGATGATTCCGAATATGCCAAACAGACCAAGTTATCATCAAATTTATCTTGATGATTAAACAAGGACTTTAACCAACACAAAAGATTGGGCATTAAGAGGGGAATTCCCAGTAGTTGAAGTTTTTAACCAATTGCGGGTTAAATTAGCTTTTACCGATTGTATAATGAAACTTTTAACTTTAAGCGGTAAAGCTAATTTCCAAATTTTATCCAAGAACTGAGCAATAGAGTGACGAGGGACAAAACTTTGTTGCATCCAACTTGCTGAACCAACTGTGAAACAACCTGTACTAGAAGGAAATGAATTGGTCCGGTTTTGAAACGACGTACGAAAGAAAAATGGACATATTACCAAAGGAATGATTCTTTTCTCACATCATTCACATGCTTTCTTAGTTTTATGCCGGTGAGAATTGCCAACTAGTTCACATCTCCGACCATATTATTGTCCAGACCTAAAGTCTGAAAGTCTTCGACCAACTTCATTTGGCACAAGGGATGATGAGTTTCATCCTTCATGCTATGCATATATTGAAAATAATGGATCGGCATAATATATTAGATCGAT
The DNA here is from genome assembly GCA_034370585.1 of Fragaria x ananassa. Taxonomy (NCBI): domain Eukaryota; kingdom Viridiplantae; phylum Streptophyta; class Magnoliopsida; order Rosales; family Rosaceae; genus Fragaria; species Fragaria x ananassa. The sequence continues at coordinate 9,529,392 of CP139760.1, forward strand.
TGAGGCAAGATACAAGTTGGTCTGCCACAACATCTAGCCGCTTATAGAATAAAACAATATGGTATAACAATCCTAAGACTCATCTGCCCGCTCAAGAAGAGCTTCTGAGTTAGAACCACTGCCCCAAGCCCTCTTCTTCCAAATTCTCTCAACTTCCTCAAATGTCAACCCTTTTGTCTCCGGCAGTAACACAAGCACAAATATAAATGCGATAACAGCCACAACCGCTAGGATCAGGAAGGTTGCACCGGTTCCTACAGCTTCGGCTATTGACAGGAAACTCTGTGCCACGATCAAATTTGACACCCAATTCACAGTAGCCGACATGCCCCCACAGATACCTCTGTATGCTTCAGGATATATCTCGGAGTTCACGGTCCATGGCACAGGTCCCATCCCTGGTGCAAAGAAAGCAATGTATAGGGCTAAACCTAAGACTGCAATCCATCCGTAGATTCCACTTGAAGAACCAGATGATTGAGAGAAAAATGCAGCCGAGAGGATAACAAGTGATACAATAACACCGCATAAACTCGATAGGGCCAGCTTCCTCCGGCCAAACTTGTCAATCAGGTAAATGCCAAGCACCGTCCCAGCAGCATTCATGGCAGCTACAATTAGGGAGAGTAAAAGAGCTAACTGGTTGGACTGGAAGCCAGCCATCTGGACAATCGTTGGGCTGTAGTACATGACCGTATTAATACCAGTGAATTGCTGAAATGCCTGAACAAACATAAATATTTCAATATAAGAACATCCACATGTTTGTGAATTAAAATAATCATTCTGATTTTGGTTATAATCAATTGACATCATGAAACATCAACCAAAACAAGAAACAAGATGTATAATGGTTTACGGTTTAGTAACCATTCAATTTGTGCAGCTCTTTTGAGGACCATCAAACAAGATGTCATCCAAAACTCACATAATGCATAATGGAGTAAAACTCAGATTGTCATACAGGTTTGCAGGATTTGAGACAAGAAATATTTTGGTTTAAATCACATAAGGATCTTAGAAAACCTGAGCAACTGTCTCAGTAAAAGCTGTTGCATGCAACTGGAACCAAAACTAATATGCAACGCATCAAAGTATGAACCCCTGACTCGCTCGGGTCAGGGTTTCCCCAGTAAATTAAGTATTCCTGTGTAGATAAAATTGCTCTCTATCCTAGTATCCTCTCACTCTTATAACACTAAAATGCACCTTCAGAAATAACCTTCCACTTAACTTATAGACTTTTTGAGAGAAGTTCTCACTCTGGACGTATTATCACAGACAATCAGTTGTATTAAAACTCAAATTAGAAAAGAAAAAAAAAGAAAAAAAAAAACTCTAACAGATATATGCCAACTTGAATTACATCATTACATGCAGTGAAATTTCCATCCCACGAGATTTCCTTCTCTTATTAATTGGTGATAGGGTGTAGGGTAACGGTTAGAAGTGAACATTTAACCATACCTGAAGCCCTGCACCAACAAGAAAAGCAAGTCGGATTTCTTTTGATCGGAAAACTTGCCAGTAGCTAACATCCTTCTTCTTATGGCGCTCTTCCTCTGCTTGACAAGAAAGGTACTCAATTTCATCCTCTAAGCGAGACACTTCATAAATTTTGGAGAGCACAGTTATGGCTTTCTCTTTATCATCCTGTAAAAGGAGAAGGACAAGGGAAGATCAGAAAAGTTTTCACACTATTGCAATATAAGAAATTTGCATTTAGAATCCCCGAATGGTTAGCTTCAAGTATATATAGGGATGCAATCCAGTTTCTACTGTAATTGAGGTTGTATCCCATTTAAAACCTTTCCGGAATATGATTAATGTATCTCACCCTATTCTCTAAAGTGAAATAAAAATCAAATGATAGGATGCAATTTTACCTTCATAAAAAGCCATCGTGGAGACTCTGGCAGACAAAGCATGAGGAAAAACTGAACGACTGCAGGAACACCTGATACTCCAAGCATCCATCGCCATGTCCCTGGGACCTACACATGCACTGAGAATTTAATACATATGTATGTAGTATACTGGAGATCCTTTGAAAACAACAAACCAGAAAAACCATGCCATCAAAATACCAAAATGAAAACCATGCCTCCACTAATCTTAGGGATTATTGCCTATGCCCCTAAGCCAAATACACTAATGCAACTTACAAACTATGACACCAAGATTTTAGAAGGCAGAAAACCAAATGATACCACGAGAACACATGTTGCAAGTTACATTAAGTTCATAGAACATTTAAAATGTATTTTTGGTAGTTAAACTCATAAAGATCTTGAAACAGTAAATGCAAAAGCATCATAAGAAATGAAACCATGTGAGGATTTAGAAAGTCTTTATAGATGTACAGTGGAAACTTCTAAATATGTTTTCAAATCTTGAAACTCTAGCCATAGTTATATTTTTACTATAATAGGAAAAAAAAATCCTTTTGTTTTGTAAAATGAAACATTAAGAGAAGAGATATAACAAAATAAGAGAAGAGAACTTTTAACATCACTAGATAACTGTTGCTACCAACTATAAGAGAAGAGAAGTAACAAAATATGAGAGGAGAAACAAGCTGTGTTACAATATGTTGTTCCTATATCACATCTCAGTATGATAAAATACTAGCATGCTTTCAACAATCATAGCCTTATGCATCATCTAACTTAGGCAGGAAAGAACTTCCTTCAGTAATGTTTCTCAGCCCCAAACACTTATCCTGATGCTGCCCCTTTAAACTGCAAAATTGAAAATCTTTCATGCCAGCAAAATAATTATAACAAGATTTACATAACACAGAATCTGCATAATTTTTGCACAAGAAAAAGAATACACTCAACCCAGAAGCCTATTATTATTTGAAAAGAAAAAGAACCTTTTTGAAGTAAAGAGTTCATGGAAAAACTATATATAATGAACAAAAAAAAGCGCAGGGAACACTCAACCCGAAAGCTTATTATTTAAAAAGAAAATGAAAACCTTTTGAATTCTGCTGGGTAAAGCGTTCAAGGAAAAACTATATACTTATGAACAAAAAAAATATGGCAGGGATTCATACCATCAACACCTCATGATCAATTATCAGATAATCTTTCAAGTACACCTCCACATTCCTGTCATACAGTGGTCTTAAAGGGGAAAAATATATTCTCATGACATTTCAGAAGAAGCTGGAAAAATCGAAAACTAGTATTCTAGTTTAACCAAGTGACAATGAAACTAGCACATATTAACAACAATATAAGAATTGAGTTTTTTTTTGTTTTTTTTTCACTGGCAAATGAACTGAGCATAGATGCAGAAACCTTTCATAAACTGAAAATTTGTGAATTTAAAACATTGCCGGTAAGGAATATCCAACTTATACCAGGCCCCAAGGAAAATAATTAGTCTCTTCTTTCTGAATTTCAGTATTACAAAGCCTAAGTAACTTAAATAAAGTAGTAAAATAGAACAAAACAAAACAGCCTCAAATTTGGTCTCCTCACTAAACACAGTCAATTGGTAGCCATACCTCTCCTCTATGAGGACCTAAAATCCAATTATCTTCCCCAAATGTTACAACAACAACAAAAAAAAGAAAAAAGAAAAAGCTCTGTTCCACTACAAGTTATAGCACTGAAAATAGATTACGGTTCCATGAGATATACGATTTCATTTAGGAGAAGGAAGTAACAAATAATTACTGGAAGATGGTGAAAGCAAACCAAATGGTACTAAGATAGGTCTACCTCCGTAAAACCAAGATTTACAAGGTAGGAAAGAAACTGGCCGCCAGTAATCATGAGTACATTGGTGCTCACTAGTCCTCCCCTAATTTCTGAAGGGGATGCTTCTGCAATATAGACAGGAGCAGTCACAGAAGCCACACCAACCCCAAGACCAACTAGAAGTCGTCCTAAAATAAGAACATATGGATCGGGGGCAGCAGCCATGACAATTGCCCCAAGAGCAAAAACAACATCAGCAAGAAGTGTAGCCTTCTTACGTCCATAAGCATCATTAATCCAACCACCTGCAGCTGCTCCAATTATAGCACCAACTATGGCCATGCTTACAATTGTTTCCTGTAAATCACATAATCAGAATATTTTAAAGAAGAAAAGATTCACATAATGATCTTTCACTTTGTTTTGCAAATAAAAAATGAAATAATATTCTTAAGAAGAAAAGATTCACATAATGATCTTTCACTTTGTTTTGCAAATAAAAAATGAAATAATATTCTTAAGAAGAAAAGATTCACATAATGATATTTTTCTTTGTTTCACAAATAAAAAATCAAAGAAATAAAAACAAAAAACAAAAAATAAAAATCCAGCCATTAATAGAGTTACGTCACAGATCCCTCCATTAGTAATGGTCATGGTTCTCTTTTCCTGTTTTCCTGAACTGCTCATACTCGTGACAAAGATAAAAGTCATAAAACCAAGTAAAGAAAAAGCTGCCACGACTGAAATGCTTGTACCTGGAGGAAGCTACTGTTATTGACAACCTCAAAATCATCTTTGATATACAGAAGAGCGCCCGATATAACACCTGCAACCAATATCAAATGTGATAACATCTCCAATATAAAGTAAAACACACGAAATAAGAAACAGAAGTGTAAAGCAAAATAGGACAAATGGCTAGCTCTAAAACTTGTTTATATCAAGTTCACTTGGTATTCTTCAAAAAAAAAAAAAGAAGCAGAAGAGTGCTGATATTAGCGCAGACAAGTACTGCTTTTATTATTACAGGTCTTGATTTTCTTCACAAGAAGAAGAAAATTATGAATTAGACAATGAACAGCAGAAAAATGATACTTGTTAGAAATGTGATTGATCCATGAAGGTAGTAATTACTTGGGCTTAACTCAATATATAATCTCCATAAACTTAGTTTTCCTGGTCAACTGTTGTTGTTTTTGTACCTTGATCTATGGACTACTCTGCTATGAATAAATCTATATTCCTGACAGAAAGATTTTAATGAAGGAAAAAATACTCCCTAACACCAAAATGCTGAAACTGACTTCGTTTCTGCTTAATAAATAATCACTTTTGGAGCACCTAACAACCAAGATTTCCGCCATGTATCTGATGGAGTATTTAAGAAACTGGCTCTAAGGATGTAGCCTTTGTTAAGAATATAATGTGCAGGACTAATGCGTAACCAGTGTCCCTCCACTTAGGTTCCTAGCATGTAACTAAATGTGATACACATTAGTGGTATTCTATAAATGATGAGGATAGACACAGTATAAAACTATCAAGATAAACAGAACATAAAATACATAAAAATACACACATCAACCATGCTATTTAATTTGGTCATACAATGATGCTCACTGTGTCTAAGCAAAAAAAAAAAAAAAAGAACAGAATTGACAACCATGCCAATGAACCATCATTATGCTCTAACACCATGACACGGTGATCAGGCTCAACATTTTCATTGGTTGCTAATTTTACACAAAATTTACATACAAACATAGGTAGACGAGTATGTGCTGGATATATGTGAAAGGAGTAAGAATTAGAGAGAGAGAAAATGGGATACCTGTGTCGTAGCCAAAGAGGAGTCCACCAATCCCAGCGACGACAGTCAAACCGAGAATGTACGGATTCTTGAAATAGAACATTTTCCGGTCTGGGTGCAAATCCAAGTACCCTGAGCTCCCTGGCAACGACGAACCCAACGTCATCTCCCCTCCCTCTCTCAGATTATCACCTTTACCACTCTAAAACTACACCAATAATGCCCAAAACAACTACCCCTTGTTTCCTATCCTATCTATATTGAGTAAATTCAATAAATCGTGAACAACATACACACAAACCCACCGATTACAGAAACAAAAACCAAGAATTCAGTTTTGAACAATGATGATGATGATGAATCAAACAACTTTACCAGATCAGTTGTCGATTCCAAGAACAAAGTCTCAAAAGAGAATGGAAGTTGGGGGTCTAAGAATATATAAAGACCGTAACTTGTCGGAATATATGGAAAGGGTAATAAATGATTCGAACAAAGAAAGAAATGTTGGTTTTATGTCCGGAACGGCCAGCTCTTGTATTAGCAAATATCTAAAATGAAGATGCTTTGCTTATCTGGATAACTAGAACTATTCAGGTCGGGTAACTAATCATGTTTTGGAAACGAAACGTGTTCAGATGGGGACAGCCCAGCTACAAAAACTGCTCACTTCACTTGTGATGACGAGTCTAGACTTTCGGTGCTTTCAAATCCTTCCTCGCTCTAGTTTCATCGTTGCTCGACATGTTGTTTCGCACTTGGTTGAAAGGACGAGCATCATTCAGCACATAACATTCAACAACGAGGACATATATAGGTGCTTCCACGATTTTGCGAACCAGCAATTGAGGGGCAACAAAACACCTTGATTAGCAAAGACAAAATCATCCAAGTTAACTTAAAAACACCAAAAAGGACTTGTTCAAAACAAATATTATCCTTAAACCCTAGACGCATAGTAAGGCTATATTCATCAGATCCTTCTTCGCCAAAGTCTAGGATAAGGCATGGTTTTTTCGATTGAACAATGTTAATAAGCGCTTCGTTGTGTTTCAAAGTTTACAATCCCTTTAAAATTCCATACATAGAAGGATGTTGACCCGCTCGAAACCGGGCGCGTAATTTAAAAACCCTTTTGTTATCAGTATGTAGTATTGGCAAATAGGGTTCGATCAATCCGGGGACTTTAGGGTGCTCCTGCGTTTACAAAACTAGAAAAGTTAGAGTCTAATTTAAGAGTTATTTACAGAATATAAACAACAATTACATTTACATGATTTCAGGGGGGATTTTAGGATTTGTTCTACGTTCCTACTAAAACAGAAAATAAAAGTACTAAACTATTATGTACAAGTGATCAACTTCCACACTTTCGAAACCAGATTCCAGAAAACATAATCGTAATCCAATGAACTTTAATCACACAATTGAGTTATCACCAAAGAAAAGCACAGAAGGGTTCTAAATACAAGCCTACGAGGTCATGCATTTAATCGGTTCTTCTAAATAGTCATCCAAGCTAGAACGTCTGAACTTAGAACATTTCACATGCTGCTGCTATCAATACCAGAAGTATCTGTCTACAAACATGCAAATCATTAGGTAAAAGAACGAACCCTAACATGCAAAAGAGTTTACGTACGACGCTTAACCATTCACATGCAAAACATGTTCCCAACCATACAGGATACGACCTCCACTACTGGTGATTTCTACTTACCTACGAGGCTTAGTACAAATCATAGCATTAGTTAGCATGCATTCTAACATAGGTATATCAAACACAAACATTATTTCAATGAATTTCTAAGGCAATCAACTCAATCACATGACATCATCAGAACATTGAAATCATAACTATTATTAACTGAAAATCACTTAGTTCTCAACAAAGGTTCCATCCAATTCGGAAAATAAAACATATAGTTTTAAAACGAAAACCAAAATCAGAAGAAGATGGCCAGAAAGTACTAGACATAGATTTACACTTTTCAATGGACTGATTGGCCGATCAAGAACTTGAGGTCGTGCAAGGCTGCGCTAGGGCTTCAGTACTCCCTGGAACGTCCGAGGCAGCAAGGGCTTCTCTCCTTCTTCTTCTAGGGACTCACGGCAATGAGAGAGACTAAGAGAACTTTTCTGAATTTCTGGAGTGTAGGAAGTGATGCTGAAAACGTTCTTCTCTGCTCCTTTATATAGTGGTCATGTTGACATAAGGTTTTACTCCACACCATTGATTAAAATCCGATCCAATGGCCACAAATAATAGCACAATATTTTCAGAGAATATTCCTTAGAATTCTCTAGAATATCTTGCACATTAAGAGTTTGAATTCGGCTGGAATTGTGGCTGAATACATTGCTTGTTTTCCAAATTGAAATCAGCTTGAATCTCTCCTTGTTAATTGCTGATTTGCTGCTGATTATTCTTCCCATATTTGTGCCATTTAATGTCCCTAGAAAAGGAATATAAATCAGATATAAACTCTAGGAATATTAGGAATTTATATGGAGAAATAAAAGGTAAGAATTTCCTTTAATTTCCTTGATGTTTGCTGCATTATCTCCATATAAATTCGGCTGGAAATCCAAAAAAGATTGTGCCATTCTCCTCCTTTTATGTGACAGAATTTCGGCCTAATCCATGTAGGATTTGGTTTCCTTGCTCCATGTGGAATCCCTGTCTCAAGAGGAAAGAAAGTTTCCAAATATTTTAGGAAAGTCAGAATAGGAAAGATTCAAAAGTAGTACGTTTCCTAAATCAGAATAAGAAAGTTTCTTAAAATGAAATGGGCAACTTTCCCTTTTCAAAACAGGAAAGTTTCCTAAACAACTTATCCTTTGATTCTGCGACTTAATGAGACTCCTTGCTGCACCAGGAATCCTCCTTTGATTAGGATTTCGCTCAATTCTTGCGTTTTAGCATCCTTTTGTGTAAATCTGCCTTTATTGACTCTAAAATACAAAACATGCTAGAAATGGCATTATTAAGGAATTAACGAAGCTAAATGACGTAGGAAATACATTAAGAATATAGCATAAAATGCGTGTATCAGATGTCAGTCATGTCACCATGAAACATGGTTGATTGATGGCGTCATAAAAAAAAACTATCTTCACGGCGCTTAGGGTTTTTATGCTTGGTTCAATAACTTACTTGATCAATATATTAACAAAAATAAATAAATTTAATGGATTTCAAGTTGGTAAGAGTTTATGTGTGAAACTCTATTACCTAAGTTCGAATTTCACTTAAATTGATTGAATTTAAATTTCAATTCATTCTTGGTGTCTAAGAAGGGGGCATTCTGACATGATCTCTTAACACATATTAAAAGCCTAAAAAACTGTGCAATCTCGATCATACGATGTATTCTCTTGGTCATGTAATTTATAGTTTAAACACATGTATATAACAGTTTTTAGATTGTTGATATAATAATTTGTTATTGAGTGATTCAATGCATGGCTGATCCTATAACCATGGAGGCTCAAGGCGGAAAATATTTCGAGGCCCTCAAAATAAACGCTTGAAAAAAAAACTGATTGTTCATTATTGTTGAAACAAGGACGATTTAAATTCCCTAAACATAAAGATGAAACAAATTCATTGTTCATTGTTCTACAAAGTACAAACATATTAATAGCTCACAAGTCAGACATTCTCAATTTAAAAAAAAAAATCACGATCTCATAATTCATGCTCCAAACAAAGTAAGGAAAGAATGTTATACTTCTTAAGGGTAGTGTCTAAGATTTATGGTCTTAATTCTATGTGGCATGTTATGTCACATAGACACATCATCAATTTTTAAAATCATGTCATGTCATCCTGTTCTGGCGTGATCTCTAAGGGGGGGGGGATCACCCAGATGCAGGAGTTATATTCAAGCTCCCCTAACCTGTCAATCAAGGAGTGGACAGCGTCAGAGAGAAGACCGGGTGCTCCGGCCTTCGACCCTCCGATGCCTAAGTCAGTGAGCAGAAATAAGGTGATAAGGGAGTGAAGATGGAGAGAGAGAGAATGAGGGGGAAGAGTGGTATTTATAGGGATATGGTGGATGTACCCTAAAAATACCACTTTGCCCTTACTTAAAGGGTGTATTATCATTATGCCCTAAAGGAATAGTGTAGGCTTCTTAGGCTTAGCTAAGGCCTAAGCCCGTTTTATGTGGCGGCACGCGTCTTCTTAGGCGAGTACGACTGATGTTGTACTATGTACTAACAAGTCCCCAAGTCCGCGGTCAAGAGACTTTCTTGGGTGGGGACTTTATCTGATACAATATCGGGAGTACGAGTCTCTTACTAGTGGCGACATAACCAGTCCCCAGTCCCCCAAGTCCCCATGCAAGGGAGGGGATGGACCGGCTCCCTCTGAGTGGGGTATGCCGTGTATCGCTATATATGATTGAGACACCGGGTTGTTGCTCTCATGTAGTGTTTGGAGATGGCAGGGCGATCGGGGGTCGAAGTTGAGGTACCGCTGGCGAGCATCTCGCGAGGGCCACCGGTACCGGCATGTTTGTATGCCTTGGCGTTTTAGTAGCCTTTGATATGTACTAGTTATATGCTCGAGCTAGTTGGGTTATTCCAGCATACGTTCGAGGGGGAGATTGTGGTGGCATATTTTGTGGTTGCCTCTAGGTGAGTGCTAGAGTGCCTACGTACCCGTTTATGGGATCAAACCAAACGTAGTTCACCATTTCGCCATCGAGGCAAGTGTGCCATCAAGGTGTGGCGAGGAGTGCCGCTGAGGCATGACGATGGGTGCCGCTAGGGCATAATGATGTTGCCGATAAGGCTTGTGTAGAGCTATCAAAAAGCACGCTAGGGCCCATAGCCAAGATGCCGATGGGGAAAGACGGGTGGTGCCAAAGTGTATCGAGAGCATGTAATGTGGCGTGGCACAATTACCCGGGCGCTGGAGGCATGGTGCCGAGTCCCCCAGTCCCCACGCGAGGTGACGGGGGTGAAGTTCTGAGTTTAGTTGGCGAGAGGAAAAAGCGCTAATGGCGTTGCGTGCCGTTACAGGGAGACATACTTCGCGCTAAGTGGCCAGGAAACGCGCTAATGGCATTTGAGTAAGTTCTCGCTAGGTGGCGAGACTCTCGGGTGGCTTGCCGCTGCTGGGCGAGTCAGTCCGCGCTAGGTGGCGTTGCTCTCGCGGCGTGGTGGGCAGCTGTTGGGCGAGTCTGTCCGCGCTAGTTGGCGAGACTCTCGCGGCGTTGCGGGCCGCTACTGGGTGAGTCAGTCCGCGCTAGGTGGCGAGACTTTCGCGGCGTGGCGGGCCGCTGCTGGGCGAGTCAGTCCGCGCTAGGTGGCGAGACTCTCGCGGCGTTACGGGCCACTGCTGGGCGAGTCAGTCCGCGCTAGGTGGCGAGACTCTCGCGGCGTTGCGGGCCGCTGCTGGGCAAGTCAGTCCGCGTTAGGTGGCGAGACTCTCTCGGCGTTGCGGGCCGCTGCTGGGCAAGTCAGTCCGCGTTAGGTGGCGAGACTCTCGTGGGATTGCGGGCCGCTGCTGGGCAAGTCAATCCGCGCTAGGTGGCAAGACTCTCGCGGCGTGGCGGGCCAATGTCTATGTATAGGGTTGGGGATAGCTGGAGGGGGGAGTTCGTGCTTTCAAAACTGAAAATTGGGCGAGCTGCAATTTGTGTTTTAGGATTTTGGCGATTCTACAAACTCCAGACTGGGAAACGCAATTTCATTCTTGATCGAGTGGGTGTGAGCGCTCGGCTGTTGGTAACCAGCTTCACTGCCACTACGCGAATCCGCTGTTTCAAGGTATGAATTTTTCGCATTCTTTGTCTTTGGATTTTTGTATGTGATGGTGTTGTTGTTTTGGGTTATTTGGGGTGAGTGGGATTGTTCAGATGTTTGTGATGTTGGTAGGAATTCTAGGGTGAGAGATTTGTTGTCGGGATGGTTAGGTGGCGGGACAGGTCGCGCTAGTTGGCGTGTGTAGCTAGAGAATGCATGTTTGAATGATGGCTATTTACACATGCTGTGTATATAGCCTGATATTGATATAGATAGATGTACAACAATGTTTGGCTTGTAATCATGTGAAGCGAGTGTATATGTAACATGTGATAAAGAATGCATGTTTGCTAACTCTATGTTATGAGAACATATTATGATGCATGTGGCATGCTATTTGTATGATAATAACTCAATTGAATAGTGTGGAATGACATTTATCTGGAGCCGTGTAGAGCCGCTATAGTCATTGTAGAAAAATTGGAGTTGCGTGGGGACTCTGTTGAGACCAGTGGAGTCCGCGAGGAATGGCGAGACAAGAGGAGTCTGCGGAGATTGGCGTGACAAGCGGTGTCCGCGGTGAGAAATGGATGGTCCCAGGAGGGAGGAAGAGAGGAATGGCCTTGGGAGAGGCACTGAGACCCGGGAGGGGTCCCCCGGGAAAGGGGTGTCAAGCGGGTCACTTGTGCCGGCACGTTCCGAGAGCATGGTAAGCAAGGGAGGGGGGCTCGGGAGCTCGGGATGGAGCCATGTGTTTTCTGCCATGGGACCACGGGTCGGGACAATATCTCGTGTCAGGACTAGACTCCATGTCGGGAGGGCGGATTCTTGGTTCCGGGTTCTGTAGGAGGGTTCCGAAGGTGAATCCTGCCGGGACAGTGTGGTTGTCGTGACTGGCCTTGCTATTCTAATGGGCGTTCAGAATTTGTATCCTTCGACCGGGGGAGAGGCGTCCCGGGAGGCCGTGGAGGTTTTGGGTGTCTAGATCAATTCTGGGCGGAGGGCTGCTCAAGCGGTCTCGGAGAGAAGCATTCAGCCAAAGCCTAGAGTCATAGATATATAAATGCGTGTAGCCCAGAATATATGTGGCCGCTTATGAGCTCTTCATTCAACCCTTGGTTGATTGTGGAGGACGTGTAACTCAGTCTCAGGAAGGGGAGGTGCCGGGGGCAGGCTGAGTTTTTTTTGGTACCCTTCTGTCGGGATAGAGGAGTCCCAGGTAGTCGGGATGAAGAGCTGTGTGGGGGTGTCCGCCAGGGGAACTACTAGGGATGTCCCCACGCGAGGTTTAAGAACTCTGGCGAGATCAGGGAATGTCGCGAGGAGCTGGCGAGGCGAGACCAGGGGAGTCCACGAGGGTCTGGCAAGGTTAGCGGAGTCCGCGAGGACTAGCGAGGTCAGCGGAGTCCTCTAGGGGGGTCCGCGACAATGTGAGTCCGCGAATGGATGGCGGGACCTGCGGAGTCCGCGAAGGGGTCCGTGACAATGTGAGTCCGCAAAGGTTTCGGGAGAGCAGCACCGAGACATGGGTGGGCGTCCCCTGGAGAGAAGTATCAAGTGGGTGTCAAAGGCGAAGGCATGTCCCGGGGGGAGGGTGCCGAGATTGGGGTAGCGAGACCGAGAGCGTGTTCCCGCTTCGGCTGAGGGAAGCTGGGTGTCCAAATCAGTTTTTCTGGGCGCTACTCTCCGGGGCGTGGGCCTTGGCCGGAGGTTGAGGTGGCCACGCGGGATTCATTGGAAGACAATGTGCATGATGGCTGGGAAGGTGAGCTACCTTGTTATGACACGCTCAAGCGAAGGAGAGAGAGAAAGTCAGATCTACTTTCTCTCTCCTCGGGATTTTTGGGCAGATGATGGCCATGGTGAGCGACGTGAGGGTTTCCACTTGAGGACCCTCCTTCTAGCGCCAATTGTTCTGGCGTGATCTCTGAGGGGGGGGGATCACTCAGATGCAGGAGTTATCTTCAAGCTCCCCTAACCTATCAATCAAGGAGTGGACAACGTCAGAGGGAAGACCTGGTGCTCCGGCCTTCGACCCTCCGATGCCTAAGTCAGTGAGCAGAAATAAGGTGATAAGGGAGTGAAGATGGAGAGAGAGAGAGAGAGAATGAGGGGGAAGAGTGGTATTTATAGGAATATGGTGGATGTACCCTAAAAATACCACTTTGTCCTTACTTAGAGGGTGTATTACCATTATGCCCTCAAGGAATGGCTTCTCGGGCTTAGCTAAGGCCCAAGTCCGTTTTATGTGGCGGCACGCGTCTTTTTAGACGAGTACGACTGATGTTGTACTATGTACTAACACATCCTTAGATCAAAATACAATCTTATCCTTCTAAAATCCAATTTAGGCAATAATTATACCAAATTCTTCTCTTATCTAGAATTTCTAGATGATTTAGTTACCTTGTTTATCGAGTTGATTTCTTTACCTTACATAAGATTGGATTTAGAGGATTCCTTCATTGGATTTAAGAAGGATAAGATTGACTTTTTACTTAAGAATGACATAACATGATTTTTTAAATTGATGATATGTTTATGTGACATGTTATGACATCTATGATTAAGACCAAAAATCTTAGGCTTATTAAGGCCTAAAATCATTTTCTACTTCTTAGTTTCATACAAACACAAATAGAGAAGGAAAACAAAACAAATTGAAGTGAGAAGGCTATTATGCAATGGATTGAGAATGAAAAAATATATATTTAAAGTGAGAAAGATCCTTGACAAAAAAAAAGTGAGAAAAATAGACCTAGAGAGATGATCAATCCCTCTAATTCTTCTGACATATTTCTTTTCTTTTTTTAAATTGCAAGCCTACATTGAAAAAAAATTAAATTAATTGAGACCCCTAGAAATTGTGGCCCTAGGCTTGGGTCTGCCTGGTCTTGCCTCAAGGCCGAGCTTGATTCAATGGACAATCAAAATTGCTAAATGAAAATAAAAGTAAAGAATATGACAATTATCTTGGCCATTATAAGAACTCCATACACCCTTTCAAAAAAAAAAACTCCATACACATTTTACTTCTTATTTCACTTAGTTTATGTTTTCTAGTTCTCACAAAATAATCTGTAATACACACAGTACACGTTTGGTACCCAGTACTGGGTTAGACCTCCTTAATTCTTAAGACTGTCATGTACTAGTGTGGACTGCTTTAAATTGTACTAATACTGGGCCACGTTTGGTGTTGCATGGAATTAGTAAAAAAAAATTATAAATTAGAGATGTCTCATGTTAGGTGATGTATTAGACTGGACTACTCTAACATAACAATCTAAACAATCTTAGTCATCTGACAATAACAATCTAACATTTAACAATCTTGGTCATTGAAATTTTGACATGAGATAGACAAAAAAAACAAATCAAAATTGACATTAACTACAAGAATAAGTACCTCAAATATGGATATGCCCTTAACAACTAATAGAAACATGTGAAAGAAATATGCATAATCCAAAAGAGAGAAAGGAAACTTGTGAAAGAAATATGCAAAATCTCCTAAAGAACATAGAAGCTGAGTTGAAAATTCTAAAGAAGAAAACTGGAAGCTTTTACACACACAAAAAAAATCAGTTTACCTGTTTAATCTTGTGCACCTCCAAGTTCATGTCTTGAAGGTTCAGTAGCAGATCATCATAACTCAAGTAAACTTTGTTTGCTGAATTTGAGAAGAGATGAGACTCACCTGACCTATAATGATAACACTTCTTTTGTCTTGCTCAGTCTTTTCCACCAAAGTTAAAGTTAAAAACCATGTAATATAGAGAGGGAAAAAGCATAAACAAAACTCACATTTAAGCTTAATATTATGTGTTCATTATACAACAACAAAAGCAAGCAATAAAAATGTTCCAAAATAGTTACAACCTGCTCTAAACATACTTACTGCCTTCATTAGTTCTTACATAAGAAGCCACCATAAACAAAAATATAGTTAAAATATTTCACTGATGTTTAGTCACATGATAAAAAATCAATGTTAGTCATCAACCTACTTGTGGCTTTTAGACCAATCATTGCCTATCTATTGCTCATAAGCAAGTTCTGAACATATACCCTTCTAAGATCATCATCCAATGACTTGAAGATAGAGATGTTATGTGGTCTCTCTAGGATGATTCCTAATGCAGCAATTTGATCATCAACAGATAATCCCATGTTCTTCAACTCTTTGGCAATGTCAGAGCGATCTTTATTACCCTTCAATATGGCCTCAGTTACCATTTGCATCCTCTTTCTGATTCTTCAAATACTTTCTCCAAAACAACAACAATCTTATTAGTCTCATCAACTCTCGTCCTCTTCCTACTACCTTCAGTTTGGTTAGATTCTTGGTTAAGTGACACGTGACTTACATCATTAACCACATTCTCATAATTAATATCATTAATGCTTTGCTCATCCACCATATCAGCAGGGGTTTCAGCTCCTCTTCCATTGGTATGATCTTTGCCAAAAATCAAAGCAAGACGATCATAAATTGGAAAACTTTTATTTCTCCAACCTTTAGTATTTTTATTGTGCTACAAAAAAGAGAGTACTAATATTAGAATAACATCCATGGTTAAACAAAGACAACTTGTATTAGAAACTTAATGAATTTATTTACTTGAACATACATATCCCATGCATCATTACTATCAACTTCAATGCACTTCTTGGCATTATTCCATGCAAATCCACTTGTGTTTGTCATGTCATACACAATACTGAAATTTTGTTTCCATTTCTTCTATTTTGATTCAATGTGTGGATATGCCTTGTGTAGTCGGTTGTGCGTGAAGTAACCTCTCTAGCCCGTGAACCTACAGACATTCCACCACAACCGTGGTCGATTTAAGGATCTCGCCTATAAGCTGGATGGGCCGGGTTAATCATGGTCATAATACTGGGCTCATGACGATTACAGGCACGAGAGAAATCCACCTTGAAACTGGACATGGAATCTCACATCGGTTTCCTGGGAAAGGGAGCACCTGTTGGGCTATAAATACAGCCCAACCATCAGCTTGTCATGTATAATTACTACCCCTGTTAATTACTCTTTAGCCTATCAGAAACTGACTTAATCATCGGAGGAGGAAAGACGGAGGCTCCTGGTCGTCCTTTCACTTGCAGGGTACCAGGAAAGGAGGTAACAGCCTATCAGACCCACCATCAGCTTCCGCATACCCTATCCGAGATTGTGCAGAAATATTTGGCACCGTTTGTGGGAACTCGTACTAAAAACCGATGTGAGTCAATGTCCGAATCAAGCGACCACCTAGAACGGGAGGCAGGAAGAAAAGAACAAAGAGAACCGATAGTTGCAAGAACCCCGAAAGCAAGAGGAAGCTCGCGAGGTGTAGGAAGAGGTATCCGGGAGGAAACACCGAAGGGAGAGCCACGAGACTTAAACGCTCAAGAGATAGCGGAGGCAATGGAAGGGATGAGGGCTCAGGAAGAAGCCTCCGGGAGGGAGCGCAGGCTAGAAAAAGAAAACGCCACGCTACTGAGCGCCCTATCCCGAGGAATAGGTCAACGGGAAGCGTTGGATAGGGCGCCCGAGTTGGATAGAGTGGCCGAGTCAGACCGGGCGGCCGCATCAAGATTGACAGGCGCTTGGCCGGGGGAGGATCGCAGGACCGTGCATATAAGGATGAACCTGTTCCCGGATGAAATGAGAAATGACGAACCCCCGCCCGTGCCCTAGCCGATCCCGGATCACCATGCTGGAAGATCAGGAGAAATGGAAGAAACTCTGAGGGCGATCAGGGACAATGTTGCGAGTTTAGCCGAAAGGGTCACAGACACTGAGAGAAAGGGGCGCGTAATCCAACTTGCGTAAGTTTCGAAGAAAGAGGGGGGCCATTCACGAGAGCGATCACGCAATCCGCCCAATCGAGCATGGCTAACATGTTCAAACTAAACTACAACGGGGATCAGGACCCTCATTTTTTCCTGGATAGTTTCAAGTCTCACACCAACGCCAAAGGGTACTCAGATGCGATAAGCTGGTTCTATGAGCTCCCGTCGGACTCGATTGATTGCTTCTGGCAATTGGTCGACAAGTTCGTCAATAGATTCATCTTGCGAACGGACGGACAGAGCACCACCCAACTATTCAAGGTTAAGCAAGATAAGGGGGAAGGGCTGAAAGCCTTCGTGAACCGTTGGCAAGGAGCCATCGCCAGGGTCAGGAAATTTGACAAAAGGGTTGTAGAGGAGGCGTTCGTTCAGAGACTGCTTCCTGAAAAATTCATGTATGCTGTAAGAATCGAAAATCTAAAAGGCTACGACGAGCTTATGGAAATGGTGATTAGGCATGCGCAGGCGGATCACGATACCTATGGGGGAAGCTTGGTCGGGAAAAGAAAGATCGAGGTGAGTGAAGGATCGCCAGTGCAAGTGGTCCAGGAAGTTCGGGCTTGAAAGGGAGAGCAAGAGCCGAGTTCTTACTCGGGAAAAAGACCCAAGGAAAAGGGCGGTGGGAAGGCAGGGAGGCAATATGATTCGCAAGCAAAGGCGAAAGGCTCCTACCGAGACACGGGGTACGTGAGAGCGGCGCCGGCGAACAAAGAACATTTCTCGACGCTCAACGCCACTTACGAGGCAATATGGAATGAAAATAAGTCTGTTATTTCGCCACCCCCAGCAAGGAAGTTCCCCGCATCGCAGCTCACTAAGGAAGACACAAGGAAGTTTTGCGAGTATCATGGGGAGGTAAGTCATCACATAAACAACTGCATAGAGTTGAAAAGGGCGGTGGAAAACCGGCTGAAAGAAGGGAAATTGAAGCAATAAGTGCCCGGGCAGGGGCTATGGAAGTGTACGGGACGATACACGCTATACATGGCGGCTCCCGGATAGATCACAAGAGCAACAGAGCCAAGAAGCAGTGTACAGGAAGGAGGGATGGCCGGGAGGTCTTCGCCTATGGAAGTAGCAACAATCAACAGGCGGCTACCGGTTGGAAATCCGTAACCTTCCTAGAAGAGGAAGATGAGGGTATAAGGCCGCACGAGGACCCGTTTTTAATAACATTACAACTCGACCACTACATAACGAAGAAGATATTGGTTGACACGAGGGCTTCGGTCAACATGTTATTCTAGAGTGCTTGGGATGGACTACATTGAGGGCGTAACAAGTTAATACAATACCATAAACCCTTAATCAGTTTCTCGGGCGACGTCGTTCAGCCTCTCGGATCCGATAGCCTTGGAGTGAGCATGGAAGGGCGAGAGAGTGTCGCTCGTGCGATGGTTGAATTCATCGTGGTTGATTGTGAGTCATCTTACAACGGGATCTTGGGAAGGCCAGCCTTATGGAAGCTGAAGTCGTTTGTTGCCGGCCACAGTTGGTGATGAAGGTCCCAACCCCAACTGGAGTTATTACGATCCGAGGGGATCGTGGGGTGGCAAGAAATTGTTACACAGTTCACAACAGGAGGAGAAGGTTGGAGGTCCTCACTGCTAGCCAAGCCGCGGTTTCCACCTCTAACTCATTTGTGGATCCCCGGGACGATGCAGAATCCGACAGAGAGCGTCCCGGTGCGGTAGGAGAGACAAAAATGGTGTCGGTGTCAGAAGAATTCCCGAGTCGACAAGTAATTATAGGGAAGGGGCAAGCACCTGAAGTGTGAGAGGCTCTAGTGGCATTCTTGAGGAAGAAAAGTATGGCTTTCGCTTGGACCTACAAAGATATACCTGAGATATCGAGTGGCACTGTGACCCATAAGCTTGGCATCGAGAAATGATTCCTTCCCGTAAGGCAAAGGCGAAGGATGTTTAAGCCAGAGAAATACGAAGCAATGAGGGGAGAAGTAAGGAAGTTAATGGAAATCAAGTTCATCCGAGAGGTCAAATACCCCCAATGGCTGGCCAATGTGGTTATGGTCCCGAAGAAGTCAACAAGACAATGGAGAATGTGTGTGGATTACTCGAATCTCAACAGGGTATGCCCTAAGGACAGTTTCCCACTTCCCAGCATAGACCAGCTAGTGGACTCCACGTCCGGGTTTGAATGATTGAGCTTCATGGACGCTTACACGGGTTATAATCAGATACAATTGCATGCGGGAGATGAGGAGCACACAGCCTTCACGACCGACAGGGGGTTATACTGCTACAAGGTCATGGCCTTTGGATTAAAGAATGCAAAGGCCACCTACCAGCGGTTGATGAATGTCATGTTCGCCGAGTACCTCGGGAAAATAATGGAAGTATATGTCGACGACATGCTGGTCAAAAGTCTAACAGCCCAGGAGTA
This sequence comes from Fragaria x ananassa, assembly GCA_034370585.1. Lineage (NCBI taxonomy): Eukaryota > Viridiplantae > Streptophyta > Magnoliopsida > Rosales > Rosaceae > Fragaria > Fragaria x ananassa. The sequence goes on from CP139760.1 coordinate 9,548,940, forward strand.
TGTGGGGCATTTGGAGAAGGTCTTCAAGGTGATACTGAGGTACAAGATGAGACTAAACCCTCAAAAGTGCATATTTGGGGTGGTGAAAGGGAAGTTCCTTGGCCACATAGTAAGCGGGAGAGGAATAAAAGTCAACCCGGAGAAGATCAGAGCCATCCTGGACATGGAAAGGCCCAAAGAGAGGAATGAAGTGCAATCGTTGGCCGGGAGATCATCGCCCTAGCGAAGTTGGTGTCATAACTCACTGATAAGTGTGCCCCCATCTTTCGGCTGCTACGGGACCAGCATTGTAAGAAGATAATCTGGGTACCCGAGCATGAGGAAGCTTTCACGTAATAAAGGCATACCTCACGTCCGTGCCAGTCTTGTCAAAGCCATCCCCGGGTGAGATGTTTTACCTGTATATCGCAGCATCGGAAACGGCAGTCAGCTCAGTGTTGATAAGAAAGGAGTCTGATGTCGAGCATGCGGTGTTTTACGCCGGGAAGGGATTCACTCCCACTGAGAGCGGTACTCGGACATTAAGAAACTTGCCTTGGCGCTTATCGTGACAGCAAGAAAGCTCAGACATTAATTCCCGGCACACTCGATAACACTCTACACCAATCACCCCCTCAGGCAGATCATGCAAAAGCCAGAGGTCAGCGGGAGACTGGTGAAATGGGAAATAGAGCTTGGAAAATTCGATATTCATTACCGGCCGCAAGTAGCCATAAAGGGGCAGACGACAGTCGACTTTATATCTAAACGCACGCCCATGAAGGTGGTGGATGATCCGGCAGAGCTCCAGCAACTGGCAGGCATAGGGGAGCTTTCCTCCAAAGCCGGGCAGGGTAATCATAGCTTGCCACCACCATATTGGAAACTATTTATGGATGGCTCGGTGACGAGACACAAGAGTGGGGCGGAAATTATATTGGAAACTCTCGATGGGTTCAAGCATGAGTACGCCTTGGAATTCCAATTTAAGACATCCAACAACGCTGCGGAGTATGAAACACTGATTGGCGGGTTACAGCTCGCCCGTGATATCGGCGTGGAAAGTGTCGAAGTGTATAGCGATTCTCAGCTGGTCATAAATCAGGTCAACGGGAGTTTCGATGCAAAGGAGCCGTAATTGAGCTCCTTTCAAGCCATGTCGAAAGCCTTCATGTAACGCTTCAAGTCAGCTTCTCTAAAGCACATCCCGCAGAAGGAAAATAGCAATGCAGATGCTCTTGCTCGGCTTGCTACCAAAGGGCCAGGGAAGGGGTGAAGGAAGGCAAGGATCGAGGTATTGGGAAAGCCGAGTATAAGTAAGACCATCTCGAAAATATTCACGGTTGACGCGGGACCCGGAGAGCCTACTTGGATGGATCCCATAGTAGAGTTCATGAAGGAGGGGGTGCGTCCGGACGATAGGCTGTAGGCACGAAAGCTCCAATCGAGGTACGCTAGATACACGCTCATGAACGAGAAGCTATACTGCATAGGCTACAGTTTTCCTAGCCTGAAGTGTGTGACAGAGGAGGAAGGGCAAGTAATCATGGAGGTGATACACGAAGGACTATGAGGGAACCATTCGGGATCTCGGTCGTTGGCACACAAAGCGCTACGCGCAAGATTTTTCTAGCCCAACATGGGTGCCATGGCGGACAAGATGTCGACACGGTGCCGTAAGTGTCATTTACATGCCAAAGGGACACATTCCCTTCCTATTGCTTTATCGATCTTGCTATCGCCATGGCCTTTTGCATAATGGGGTTTGGACCTCATCGAGATCCTAGCCATGGCCCCCTGGCAATTTAAGTATGTGATAGTGGCCGTTGACTACTACACAAAATGGGTGGAGGCGGAGCCTCTTGGGAAATTATCCACCGAGTGCGTGAAGAACTTCCTAATGAAAAATATATATTACAGATTCGAGGTCCCAGAGACAATCATCACGGATAACGGAACTCAATCCAATAATAGCCACTTGATCGAGTTCACCAAGGATATGGGCACCAATATGGTCTTTACGCCCCTGGCACACCCGCAGACCAATGGTCAGGTAGATGCAGACAAGATCATCAAAAAGCTTTTAAAAAAGAAGTTGGATGATGCCAAGGGCCTGTGGGCACATAAGTTGCCGGAGGTATTATGGGCAATCAAAACCACAACAACAGAAGCAACGGGAGAGACACCCTTCTGTATGGCCTTCGGTACAGAAGCTGTCTTGCCGATCGAGACCTACATACCTTCAGGCAAGGTCGAAATCTTTGATGCTGCGACCAATGAGCAAGGCCTCCAGTTGAATATCAACCTCATTGAAGAAAGGCGGGAAAAGGCAGACTTGCATAATCAGGTCTACAAGCAACGAGTTGCGCGTCATTACAATAATAAAGTCAGGACCCGGATGTTAGGACTGAGAGACTGGGTGATGAAGAAAATCACGACCAAGATCGCCGCCCTGGATCCAACATGGGAAGGGCCATTTGAGATAGTCGAGGAGGTTGGCCCGGCCACATTCTTTCTCCAGGATCAAGATAGGATAGTCACCAGGCACCCCTGAAATATAGAACACCTCAAATTCTACCCAGTCTAAAGGGAGGAATGAGACCCATTGTAATTTTTGTAAGTCTAATAGGCCCGGGAGGTCAACATGTCCCGGCAGGTGCTCTCTCTCCCCTCCCCCACAAAGGTCTAAGAAAATACAATACAAGATTGTTGATTAATTCCAAAATCCAGAGTAATATCAACATGGATGACATTCCAGCAATCCACAGGCATAAGTCAATTAATATCCCGAGTAATATCGACCAAGATGACATTCCAGCATTCCACAGGCATAAGTCAGTTAATATCCCGAGTCATATCGACCGGGATGGCAATCCACAGGCATAAGTCAATGCCCGAGTAATATCAACTGGGATGGCATTCCACAAGCATAGGTCAATTAATATCCCGAGTAAAGTCACCGGGATGGCATTCCACAGGCATAAGTCAAATAATATCCCGAGTAATATTGACCGAGATGTAAATCAATCCATTAGAATCCCGAGTATAGTCGAGGTAATACACCAGGCGATGTAAGTGACGCATAAGGTAAGCATAATATATTAAAACCCGGTATCCCGGTGTATACCACCAATGGGTCTTTATGTCAGGACCCGCCCCGAATTTCACCCTGAAATCCGAGGTGAATCCTGCGGGACCCACCTCAAGGAAAATTCTACCAAAATTCTTGGTAGAACCTCCCTTGATAATGGATAACCCTAACTGAAAGGAAAATCACAAAACCCAACTCAATCATTTTCCCAATAATAATCATGAAAAATAATCTCTCAAAAACAATAAAGAAATCTTTTCAGCAGTCCTCACAACACTTTAACCAACCCAAATATACAGAGCATCTACTAGAATGATTACTGAGAGAAATAATAACATATGTTAACTCGTAACCTATATGGGAAAACTGGATGCAGTGGGAATTTATAACAAGCCTCCTATCCTCGCCGAACCGAACTCTGCAGACTGTGCATTTAAAAACGAAAGGCCCAAGGGAGAAGCATTTAAAAAAAACGTTAGAGTGAGTGGACAAAATAAATAGCAAAAATAATGGAGCAATGAAGTCAAATATATATGCTCTCCCAACATTTCCATAAATATTCAAAATTAAAATGACGAACCAATCCCATTGGTTCTCATTAATTAAATATTTCACCATAACGATGAGCCTCCCAAGCTAGGGTTTGAGCCTCCCAGGCTATAGTAGCGTCCCACGCTAGGCGCACTACTCACTTATAGTGAGCAGCCGCTCATAATGGCTAGCTAACATATATATATATATATATATATAAATACCGATCGGTTGCCTCCCAGGCTATAATAGCGTCCCACGCTAGGCGCATTACTCACCGATAGTGAGTAGCCGCTCAATAATATTTAGCTAGCAATAAAGATCATAAATCAACCATTTATGGTGAAAAAGAAAATAACAAATTTTTGGAAGGTCATTTTCCGAAAGTAATTATAAAAATCACTTGACATGTCTCACATGTCAATTAAAATGCGCAAAAGAGTTCCCAAAATTTAATGGAACTCTAAACTCCAAATGCCTTGGAAAATTAAATAAACTTTATTGCATGCATGGCATTTAAATCAAGGGTCCACTCACAGTGCTCGGCTAAGCCTGTCGACGACCCGAAGCTTCTGCTGAATGATCCTCCTCACGGCCTGGACAAAAATAATATCAATTCTCGAACTGAAATAAAACTTCAACAAATGACTCATAAAAATTTAAGGGCTTAAAATTATCTTCTCCCTTGTCCAACTTTCCATTCTTAATCCTTTAAGACTCAAAATTCACCACCATCCCCGATGACCAATATTTAACCTTAAACAAATTTTAAATCCAGCTAACCCAAATATCGGCACTCCAAATTAAATACCGCCAAATTCCTTAACCATCGAAAAAAATCTTAAACCTCATCAAAACTCCTCCAAAAATTATAAAACTCATTCCATACTACTCCTCATCAAAATCTCTACAAAAAATATTTTTCCGGCGGCGGTTCCGCAGGCAACCATTTTCCGACGACCTCCAATGCCTCTCAAATTTTGACAGAATAATCCTCTCAACATACCCAACAACTTTCATAACTAGCACTTAGTCCAATTCTGAGGCTAACTAGGGCAATCGAACTAAAACATCCTAAAATCCCTAAAACTTCCAATTATACAAAACACCACAACGAGATCGAAATAAACCGATTCCTTTTGAGGGAATACTCACCTTGATGAGGGCTACAAGTTGAGCAAAAAATCACGGCCTATGGTGGTCGGAGGACGGAGCTCCGGCGAAATGACGATCGGCGGATTTTCTCCTCTCCGGCGGCACTATCGGCTCGGATGGTTGGCCGGGGAGAGAGAGGAGGCGACGGGGGTCCTTCCTGGGCCGGAGCGGCGGTCCGTCGCTGGCGGGACGGCGGCGGGCGATGGCGAGGCTTTCTGACGGAGAAGACCCGGGTTCGGGAAGAAGAACAGAAGAGAAAGAAGAGAAGAGGAAAAACAGAGAAGAAAAAGAAAAGGGCTCGGGCTTGGGCTACCACCCCCGGCCCAACTCTCAACCCAACTCAAAAATACCCACTACAAAATTTCCCCTTTTTACCTACACGAAAACTTTACCATTAAATTCATAACTTTACCATGCTTACTCCGAATTTAACGCATAGCATTCCTACGAACTCGTAACGACGTCCTCTACAACTTTCATGAAGAAAGTTTTCCCAAATTCCCAACGGGATAAAAAATCAACTTTAAAGTCCTTAACAGTAAACGGTTAATTAATACGGTAAAAGACCAAAATAATACCGGAATAAATAACCGTAAAATAACTTAAGGACTGGGGCGTGACAATTCTCCCCTCTTTATAAAAATTTCGTCCCCCGAAATTTACGTACCTTTCACTCAAAGAGATAAGGATACTGCTGCCTCAATTGCTCTTCTGGCTCCCAAGTAGCTTCCTCTATTTGATGACTCCTCCAAAGAACTTTAACCAGAGGAATTGCTTTATTTCTAAGCAGTTGCTCCTTCCGATCGAGAATCTGAACCGGCTCCTCCTCATAAGTCAAATTTTTCTTCAAACTAATTGGCTTCTCTTGCAGGATATGAGAAGGATCGGCAATATACTTGCGAAGCATGGACACATGGAAAACATTATGTATCCTGGGCAGCTCTGAAGGTAGCTCCAATCGATAAGCAACCGCACCAACCCACTCTATAACCTCATAAGGACCAATATACCTTGGGCTAAGCTTTCCTCTCTTGCCAAAATGTACCACGCCCTTCCATGGGGATAGTTTCCAAAATACCCAATCCCCCACTTGAAACTCAAGGTCCTTCCTGCGGTTATCCGCATAACTCTTCTGCATATTTTGAGCTGACTTAAGCCTGTCCCTAATCACCGTAATCTTCTCATTTGTGTCCTGGATTATCTTTGGACCACAAAACTCCTTTTCTCCCACCTCGTTCCAACATAGAGGTGTACGACACTGATGCCCATAAAGCACTTCAAATGGAGCCATACCAACACTGGAATGAAAACTGTTGTTGTAGGCAAACTCGATCAAGGACAAATTCTTATCCTAACTCCCTCTGAATTGCATAGCACATGACCACAACATGTCCTCCATGGTCTGAATAGTCCTCTCGGACTGCCCGTCCGTTTGAGGATGAAATGCTAAGCTAAAATGTAGCCTAGTGCCCAAAGCTGCCTGCAAAGCTCCCCAAAATTTTGAAACAAATCTGGGATCCCGATCCGATACTATAGACTCAGGCACCCCATGAAGTCTCACAATTTCATTCACATAAAGCTCCACCAATTTATCTAATGAATACTTCTTCCCAACTGGCAGAAAATGTGCAGACTTCGTTTATCGATCCACAATCACCCAAATACCATCATACCCTTCACGGGTACGAGGTAAACTAAAAACAAAATCCATGGTGATGTGGTCTCACTTCCATATCGGAATAGACAATGGCTCAAGCAGACCAGAAGGTTTCTACCTCTCAGCCTTCACTTGCTGGCAAATCAAACACTTGCTTACATAAGCGGCAATCTCCCTCTTCATATTTGGCCACCAATAAAAATCTTTCAGGGTCCTGTACATTTTAGTACTACCCGGATGAGCGGCATATGCCGAACTGTGAGCTTCCTCCATTATCTCTTCCTTCAGCTCCTCATTCCTTTTTGGGACACAAAGCCTGCTTTTGAACATCAAGGTCCCATCTCTCCTAATAGAAAAATTTATTGCCGTTCCATTAAGCGTTCTGTCAATCAACCGAACAATGGAAGGATCAGCATACTGAGCTTCACGAACTTTATCCATCAAAACTGGCCGCACATGAAAACTGGCTACCAACGCACCAATCTCATCCACTGACAACTCACCTCCTGAAGCTCTTAACTCATAAAGAAGAGGGACTCGAACTGTCCTCAAATAAGCTAGCGACAAAGAAGGATTGCGACTAAGAGCATCCGCCACTACATTAGCTTTCCCAGGATGATACTCAATAGTGCAATCATAGTCTTTAATCAACTCCATCCACCTTCTTTGCCTCATATTCAACTCTCTCTGAGTGAACACATACCGGAGGCTCTTATAGTCGGAGAAGATCTGGCACTTAGCTCCATAGAGATAATGTCTCCACAATTTCAATGCAAAAACCACTGCAGCAAGTTCTAGGTCGTGGGTGGGGTAATTCACTTCATGCGGCTTCAATTGCCTAGAAGCATAAGCAATTACTCTCTCATGCTGCATCAACACACCACCCAAACCTTGCCTAGAAGCATCGCAATAAACCACATACTCCCCACTATCATCAGGGAGTGCTAGAACTGGAGCACTAGTTAAACGATCCTTGAGCTCTTGAAAGCTCTACTCACACTTCTCAGACCACTCAAACTTCACCCCTTTCCTGGTCAGCCTTGTAAGTGGAGCGGCAATCCTGGAAAAATCCTGGACAAAATGACGATAATAGCCTGCTAATCCCAAGAAACTACGAATCTCTGTCACACTAGAAGGCCTCTTCCAATTCATCACCGCTTCTATCTTTTGGGGATCCACACTGACACCTTCTGCTAAAACTACATGGCCCAAGAATCCCACTTTATCCAACCAGAATTCACATTTACTAAGCTTCGCATACAACTGAGCTTCCCTCAAAGTCTGCAATACCATTTTTAGATGCTTAGCATGCTGCTTCAAATTCCTCGAATACACCAAGATGTCATCTATGAATACAATCACGAAGTGATCCAAGTATGGACGAAACACCCTATTCATGAGATCCATAAAAGCAGGGTGTATTAGTAAGTCCAAACGGCATCACAACGAACTCATAATGACAATATCGTGATCGAAATGCAGTCTTGGCTATGTCACCTTCCCGAATCTGCAACTGATGATATCCCGATCTCAAATCAATCTTTGAAAAGACCGAGGCACCCCTCAACTGATCGAATAAATCATCAATACGGGGCAAGGGATATTTGTTCTTCACCGTGGCCTGATTCACCTTCCTTCAGTCCACACAAAGTCTCATGGTGCCATCCTTCTTCTTGATAAACAACACTGGAGCACCCCATGGAGACATACTAGGCCAAATAAAACCCTTATCCACCAACTCCTGCAGTTGAGGTTTTAACTCTTTTAATTCTGCAGGTGCCATTCTATAAGGCGCTTGAGAAATAGGCGCCGTTCCCGGAAGCAACTCGATTGCAAAATCTATCTCCCTTACAGGAGGCAACCCAGGCAACTCATCTGGAAAGACATCTGGAAAATCATTAACTACTGGGATGTCTTCTATCCTCACATCTCCCTTCCTAGCATCCACCACATGAGCTAAATAAGCCTGACAGCCTTTTGACGTGCTCGAAACCGGGCGCGTAATTTAAAAACCCTTTTTTTATCAGAATGTAGTATTGGCAAACAGGATTCGATCAATCCGGGGACCTAAAGGGCGCTCCTGCAGTCATGGTCACACTAAAGAATTAGTAACAGAAAGTAATTACACGTATTTAGTTACAAATATATACACGGTACAATAGATAAAAAGGGGGGGGGATTTTAGTATTTTGTTCTACGTTCCTACTAAAACAGAAAATAAAAGTATTATATACAAGTGATCGGTTCATTCAAGGTTTCAAACAGAGATAGATTCAAATTCTAACCACACATCAATGTCAAGTTTCATTCCCAATAATATGAAGTCATGCAATTTCTAATTCAAAGAAACAATCTCGAAATACAAGCTTGAAGAAGTCATTGTATCCCATTAATTCTACTTTAATTGTCTAAGCACAGAGAAGTCTAGAACTTAGAACATTTCATGCATAGGCTGCGATCGATACCTAGCGTCGACTCTAAGTACCCGTCCACACTAAACATGAATCATTACGATTTATTAGAATGAGATTGAACAACAAACACATATCCGAGAAGTCGTAACAAGCAATTGTTGTAGTTTACGTTTTCAACCATTGTTACATAGTTTCCACCACTTTAGATCTATACTTACTTGAAGAAGCTTAGCACAAATCATGGCAATCAGCTAGCATGCATTCTAGCTTTAGTAATTTAAACAAAACCGCAAACTTTCAATCAACAAAAAGTTGCAAGATCAGATCATAGGAAAATCATAAACGAAATACTAACATGCTTTATAAAATTGTGAATCCAAAGAACACAAAAGCAAACAAAACATGCTTCCAAAACTCAAACTTAACATCCGAAACATGCTATTAAATTTGCTAGAAAAGTCTGAACAAAAGTAAAGGTAGGTTTACACTTTGATCAATCTCCAAGAAAGCTTGATGATGCCAAAGGGATGCTCGGCTTCAGTGCTTCAAGTCACCAATGTTGCTGCCTTCATGGAGAAGTCCTTCAAGGCTTGGCAAGGGAGGATGAACTCAGCAAAGGTGGAGAAGAGGAGGCTCGGCTGCTGCTAGGGTTTTCTTTGGTTTCTATGTGAATGAACGATGACAATTGTGAAGCAGAGAGCCTCTATTTATAGTGTCCATGTCGCACCTAGGGTTTATTTTCCTCCCTTGATTTTACCTTGATCCAACGGTCCAAGAGAATTGCCTGACAAATTAATTAAAATCTCTTGGGAACTCTCTAGAATTTCTTGCGCACAAAAGTGATGAATTTGGCTGAATTATGGACTAGGTATGTTGCTTGATCTCCACAACAAATCAGCCATTTAGTGTCCTTCCTTGTATTGCCGAAAATCAGCTCTTCCTCTTTAATTTGCTGCGCCATTTATTGTTCCTGGAAAGGGAAGGAATTAATCTTGTAAAATCAGATTTTTAGACAAAAGAATTTAAGGAATTAATTTCCAGATTTTCAAATTTGAATTGCATAATAAATCCCTTAATTTAGACAACGAAATCTTGTCTTAAAATCCTAGCAAGACTCGGCAGGAAACCCTAGGGTTTTGCCGTCCCTCTCCTTGTTAATTGCCGATTTGCTGCTGATAATTCTTCCCATATTTGTGTCATTTAATGTCCCTAGAAAAGGAATATAAATCAGATATAAACTCTAGGAATATTAGGAATTTATATGGAGAAATAAAAGGTAAGAATTTCTCTTAATTCCTTGATGTTTGCTACATTATCTCCATATAAATTCAGCTGGAAACCCTAAAAAGATGGTGCCATTCTCCTCCTTTTATGTGACAGAATTTCGGCCTAATCCATGTAGGATTTGGTTTCCTTGCTTCATGTGGAATCCCTGTCTCAAGAGGAAAGAAGGTTTCCAAAATAATTCAGGAAGATCAAAATAGGAAAAATTCAAAGTTAGTAAGTTTCCCCAATCAAAATAGGAAAGTTTCCCAAAATGAAATAGGAAAGTTTCTCCTTATCAAAACAGGAAAATTTCCTAGACGATTTATCCTTCTTAATCCGCCGGTTTTAGCTTCCTTTTTCACTTTTCTGCTCTTTTACCTTTACAATCACAAAACATGTTTAAAATGACAAAGTTAAGAGAATAACATAACTAAATAAGGTAAGAAATATGTTAATATCGTAGCACTTTGTGCTCCTATCACCTTTATTCAATAATTTTCTAGCGGCGACCGCTAAAATTAAACAACTGGGAATCACATCTCGCTTACCCTGAAATGTGACCTCAGGCTTCCCAGGACTTCGCAACACCACTACTTTCCGGAAACAATCAAACATGGCCCTATGTGCCTCTAAGAAGTCCATCCCCAAGATTACATCAAACTCCACAATATCTAATGGGATTAAATCAACTTCGAAGCTAAGACCATCCACCAACACTTCACAACCTCTAAATACTCAATCTATCTTCATCACATCACCGGAGGGCAAAGAAACCTGCCACTCCCCTGAAAGTGGCGATGAGGGCACATTGGCGAGAAAGGAAAATCTACTAGATTTGAAAGAATGTGTCGCCTCAGGGTCTATCAATATAAAAGCAGGACGACCGAAAATTAACAACGTACCAATGATAACTGTCACGCCCCGAATCTTAATTTTTACCTTTATTACTGACATAGTGGTAATAAGAGTTTTTACCGTGTTCGTCACTAAGTGTGTAATTTAATTAGTCCCCAGAGGGTGTTGAGGGACTAATATTTTGAGGGAATTATTCTAAGGAATAAATTTTAACGACGGTAAAAATTGGTAATTTTTGCTAGTAAAAGGTAATTTTATTGGGGTATTATTTTGGGGTGTTGAAATTTGGAAATTTGGGTTAAAATGAGTGTAGGGTCGGTTGGGCCGAGCCCAACCCATTTCTTCTTCGTTTCTTTCTCTCTCTTCCTCCCGATTTTTCTTCTCCCGAGCCCAGTTCTACCCGAGTTTTTCCGACCGACCGTCCGCCGCCGTCCGGCCTCCGTTCGCCTCCGGACCGGTCCCGTTCGATCGGTCTCCCTCCCAGCAACAATCCTAGACCGGTGGCAGCCTCCCTAGCGTCGCCGTGAGGGAGAAACGCCGCCCGAAAGCTCCGACTGCCGAATCGGTTTTCTCGCCGGAACTCCCTCCTCCGGCCGCCATAGCCGGCGAGTCATAGCCCAAAAGGAAGCCCTCCTCCCTTTGGAAAATGTGAGGAGTTTAATGGAATAAGTTTTAGAATTTTTGGAGGAGTTTTGGATAGGTTTGAGATTTATTGAAGTTGGTATTTTTGGCGGATTATTAATTTATAATCCGGCAATTGGATTTTATTTGGTGGAAGGTGATTTTGAGGAAGTCAGTAAAATTTGTGGAGTTTTGAGGTTGGCAGTGGATTTAAGATTTTGGAGTGTTAGGCTTGGTTGAGCGCGAAGCATATTTATTTATGCATGTTTTTGTCGGTGTTTTATTTTAAGGAATTAATTATGTTTGGAACAGGACGCGAGGAGGCTCGAGCAGAGGAGACCTCCGACCGACGTCAGGCTTAGGCCTAAGTTGTGAGTGGACTTTTGTTTTTAAATATTGTGTTTCGAAATGCTTGATCATTTGATTGATTTTTTCTGTTATTGGATATTTCCCGAAATTGAGAATTTCGGTGGATTATACTCGAGGTACAATTCCGAGAATAGTATGTATATGATTCAATGCTAGCTAGCTATACGTGATTTCCCCCATACGCGAGGCACAATTCCGGTATGGGTGACATGAGCGTTAGACGCGAGTGTCGTAGCCCTGTGCGACTTTCTATTTTTGTATTTATTTATTCAAAGATGTCGTACAAGAAGTAAGAACGTATATATTACCACTCGGCCGCTTTCCCCTATATGCGAGGTACAATTCCGGTGTGGGGTGATGTGAGCGTTAGACGCAAGCATAGTAGCTTCGTATGATATCTACTTTATTCAAGTTGTTCATAGATATCATGCCAAGGGTCAGGCGAGTGTGCATACATACTATATATATATAATATCCAAGCCTGAGAGGCAGTTTCTTAAAGTTTGGGGGTTCTAGCCAGGCTGGACCCCAGTTCAGAGTCGTTCCAGTGGAGTTCGTGTTTTTGCCACTGTGGAAAGCATTTCTTTTGGGGAAATATTTATTTGTTGTCAGATCAGTTTTGTCCACTCACTCTGACGTGATGAAATATTTTCCCCTGGGCTTTTCCTTCGTTTTTAAATGCCCAATCTGCAGAGTTCGGGTGGGGTCTAGAAGGAGGCGACGAGGCATAGTCACTCATTTCTCCACTACTGTTCACCAGTAGGTCTTCTGTTAAATCACTAGGATTTCTAGTAGCTTCCGCTGTATTGCTTGTAGTAGCTCTGAATACTTTCGGAAAAATATCTGTGTATTATTTTATTTGGATTAAGTTGAAGAATTTATATTATTGGTTAAGTGTTCTTTAATTTTTTTGGGTTAGGGTTGTCCATTTTCAAGGGAGGTTTGCTGAGTCCTTCGGTAAGTTTTCTTTGGAGGTGGTTCCCGCAGGACTGTTTCAGGGTGAAATTCGGGGCGGGTCTTGACAGTTGGTATCAGAGCTCTAGGTTTCATCTTTTGTTTTCTATTCACTATCGTATTTGCCTAAGTAGCCATAGTGTCTATAGAGTGGTAATCCGACCGCGGCCGATTCATCGGCAATTTTCTGCTTTTGATACTATGTGTTATTGGGTATGTGTGATAGTTCTGTTAGTCTTGTGGATAGACTACTTAAGATCTTCTTCCTCAAGTACTATGCCTCCTAGGCGCCGACCCCGTGTAGCTTCCTCGACCAACGCTAGTGAGGGTGATGAGGTTAGAGGATTGGTTGATTTGATTGGGAGCATGCTGAGAGGTGTGCTAGATAGAGTTCAGCAGCCTCGTTCTGTGAAGAAGAAGGATGTCTTCGATGCTGGTGCAATTGAGTTCAAGGGCGCCAAGGGACCCCTTGATGCGCACACTTGGGTAGATAAGATGGAAATGGCTTTTGAGAGAACTAACCTGCCGGAAGAAAAGAAAGTGAAGATGGCAGTGACTTTTCTGGATGACTCAGCGCATCACAGGTGGACCCTTACTAGCAGGAATCGTGGTGGTGCTCAAGACATGACTTAGGAGGAGTTTAAGACGCTCTTCTTGGGTCAGTATTTCGGTCATGCTCAGCGTATTAGGATTCAGTCAGATTTCCTGAACATGAAGAAGGGGGATGATGAGGGTGTCATCGAGTTTGAGCAGAGGTTTACTTCCCTGAGCTACCATGTGCCCTATTTGATTCCTGATGAGAGGACCAGGATTGACATGTTTGTTGGAGCTCTTGGCGGGGTTTATGCAGACAAGATGGTCAGTGGCATTTACCCGACTTTTCTTGATGCGGTTACTGCAGCCATGGCCATTGAGACCAGGAGAACTTTTAGTGCACGACCTAGAGATTTTGGTGGTCCCAGCCAGGGTCCATCGAAGAAGGCCGCTTCCTCATCCGCTTCTGGATCTTCAGCGGGAAGTGGTAGTAGTGGAGGATCAGGTTTTGGTTCTCGGGGTAGATCTAGAGGGCATTTCAGGAGACCCTCCAAGAGCCAGTTGGGCAGGCAGCAGGCCGGTCAGTTTAGTGCTGATGGTAGTTCCCAAGAGGGATCTTCTGGTGGTCAAGCTTTTTATTTTGGTCAGTAGCAGTCTTCTGGATGCTTTGAGTGTGGTGGTCTGGATCATTTCAGGAGAGACTGCCCTTTTGTTGGCACAGAGGACCGCTCCTTCTCAGCAAGGCGGTCAGTTTTCACCTAGAAGCTCTAGTGGTGGTTCTCGTGGAGGTTCAGCAGCTGGGAGTGGTTCTCAGCAGGGGAGTGGTCAGCGTGGACGTCCCACGACTCGCGCTAGACTCCATGCTATGACCCAGCAGGAGGGTCGTACTTCCCCAGATGTCATCATTTGTACGTTGTTAATTTTTGGTCAACCAGTATTTGTTTTAATTGACCCTGGAGCTACGCATTCATTCATGTCTAGTAGATTCGCTCTCCATGCCAATATGTCATCATCGTCTCTTCCAGGTGAGTGGCACGTATCTCTTCCCTCTGGTGAGGTGATGAGAATAGCTTGGGTGTTTAGTGGTTGTGAAGTTTTGGTGGAAGGAGCTTAGTTTAAGGCAGATTTAATCCCTTTAGATATGGTGGAGTTTGATATGATCTTGGGGATGGACTTCTTAGAATCTTATAGAGCTATGGTGGATTGTTTCCGAAAAGAAGTAGTGTTTCGGAGCCCGGATGGATTGGAGGTTGTGTTTCAGGGGGAAAGAGATGTGATTTCGAGTTGCCTGATTTCAGTTGTGGCTGCCAGGAGATTGTTAAGCAAAGGCTGTTAGACATTCTTAGCTCATGTTGTGGATGCAAGTATAGGAGTGTTGGAAGTGGGAGACATTCCTGTAGTAAGAGAATTTCCGGACGTGTTTCCCGAGGATTTGCCTAGTTTGCCTCCTGTAAGGGAGATAGACTTTTCCATTGAGTTGCTTCCTGGATCTATGCCTATCTCTCAGGCACCTTACAGAATGGCTCCAGCGGAATTGAAAGAGTTGAAGACTCAATTGCAAGAGTTAGTAGATAAGGGTTTTATTCGGCCAAGCATGTCTCCATGGGGTGCTCCGGTGTTGTTTGTTAAGAAGAAAGACAGCACCATGAGACTATGCATTGATTATAGGAAGCTGAATCAAGTCACTGTGAAGAATAAGTACTCGTTGCCTCGCATTGATGATTTGTTCGATCAGTTGAGAGGTGCCTCAGTGTTCTCAAAGATTGATTTGAGATCTGGTTATCATCAGTTGCGGATTCGGGATAGTGACGTAGCCAAGACTGCTTTTCGATCACGCTATGGTCATTATGAGTTTGTGGTAATGCCTTTTGGACTTACTAATGCACCCGCAGCGTTCATGGATCACATGAATAGGGTGTTTAGTCCATATCTTGACCGCTTCGTGATCGTGTTCATAGATGATATTTTGGTGTACTCAAAAAGTGAGAAGGAGCATGCCAAACATCTAAGATTGATTTTGCGGACTTTGAGGAATGCGCAGTTGTTTGCCAAGTTCAGCAAGTGTGAGTTTTGGCTGGATAAGGTGGGTTTTCTGGGTCATATAGTTTCAGCTGAAGGTGTTAGTGTGGATCCCCAGAAGGTAGAAGTAGTGTCCAATTGGAGAAGACCCACAACTGTGACTGAGATTCGTAGTTTCCTGGGGTTAGCAGGTTACTATCGGCGATTTGTGCAAGACTTTTCGAAGATTGCAGCTCCACTAACTAGATTGACCAGAAAGGGAGTCAAGTTTGAATGATCAGATCAGTGTGAGCAAAGTTTTCAAGAATTAAAGGATCGTTTGACTAGTGCTCCTGTTTTGGCACTTCCAGACGATAGTGGGGAGTATGTGGTGTATTGTGATGCTTCTAGACGAGGTCTAGGTGGAGTGTTGATGCAGCATGATCGAGTGATTGCCTACGCTTTTAGGCAATTGAAGCCGCATGAGGTGAATTATCCCACTCATGATTTAGAGCTTGCAGCTGTGGTTTTTACTCTTAAGTTATGGAGACACTATCTTTATAGAGCCAAGTGTCAGATTTTTACCGATCACAAGAGTCTTCGGTATGTGTTCATGCAAAGGGAGTTGAATTTGAGGCAAAGAAGGTGGATGGAGTTGATCAGTGATTATGATTGCACGATAGAGTATCATCTTGGAAAAGCTAATGTGGTAGTTGATGCTCTTAGTCGTAATCCCTCAATGTCTTTGTTTCACTTGAGGATGGTTCGAGTTCCACTTCTTTGTGAGCTGCGGGCTACAGGGGTGGATTTAGCGGTGGATGAAGTGGGTGCTTTGGTAGCCAGTTTCCATGTGAGGCCAGTGTTTGTTGATAAAGTGCGGGAGGCACAGTATAATGATCCTTCCATAGTTCGGTTGATAGAAAGAGCAGCGAATGGAGTCGCCGTAAATTTTTCAGTAAGAAGAGATAGGTCATTGTTGTTCAAAAGCAGGCTTTGTGTTCCAAAGAGGAATGAAGAGCTAAAGATTGAGATTTTGGAGGAAGCTCATAGTTCTGCGTATGCTGCTCACCCAGGTAGTACAAAGATGTATCAGACTTTGAAGGATTATTATTGGTGGCCTAACATGAAGAGGGAAATTGCAGCTTTTGTTTGTAGGTGTCTGATTTTTCAGCAAGTGAAAGCTGAAAGGTAGAAACCTTCAGGTTTGCTTGAGCCGTTGCCTATTCCAGTGTAGAATTGGGACCACATCAAGATGGATTTTGTCTTCAGTTTACCTCGTACCCGTGAAGGGCATGACGGTATTTGGGTGATAGTGGATAGACTCACTAAATCTGCTCATTTCTTGCCGGTGGGAAAGAAGTATACACTGGATAAATCGGCTGAGCTGTTTGCAAATGAGAAGATCAAGGTGGTCAGAGATAGACTCAAGGCTGCTCAGAGTAGGCAAAAGAGTTATGCCAATGTCCGCAGGAAGGACCTTGAGTTTCAGGTAGGTGAGTGGGTGTTCCTGAAACTATCTCCTTGGAAAGGGGTAGTACGTTTTGGCAAGCGTGGGAAGCTTAGTCCGAGGTATATCGGTCCTTATGAGATAATAGAGCGAGTTGGCTCTCTTGCCTATCGGTTAGCTTTGCTTTCGGAGTTGTCCAGGATACATAATGTGTTTCATGTATCCATGCTTCGCAAGTATATTGTCGATCCTTCTCATGTGCTGGATGAACAGCCGATTAGCCTGCAGAAGGATTTGTCCTATGAAGACGAGCCGGTTCAGATTCTAGATCGGAAGGAGCAAGTGCTTAGGAGCAAGTCAATTCAGCTCGTCAAAGTGCTTTGGAGAAGCCACCAAGTAGAAGAAGCTACTTGGGAGCCAGAGGAGCAGATGAGGCAGCAGTATCCTTATCTCTTTGAGTAGCGAGTTTGTAAATTTTGAGGACGAAATTTTTTATAAGGAGGGGAGAATTATCACGCCCCGAATCTTAATTTTTACCTTTATTACTGGCATAGTGGTAATAAGAGTTTTTACCGTGTTCGTCACTAAGTGTGTAATTTAATTAGTCCCCATAGGGTGTTGAGGGACTAATATTTTGAGGGAATTATTCTAAAGACGAAATTTTGATGACGGTAAAAATTGGTAATTTTTGCTAGTAAAAGGTAATTTTATTGGGGTATTATTTTGGGGTGTTGAAATTTGGAAATTTGGGTTAAAATGAGTGTTGGGTCGGCTAGGCCGAGCCCAACCCATTTCTTCTTCGTTTCTTTCTCTCTCTTCCTCCCGATTTTTCTTCTCCCGAGCCCAGTTCTGCCCGAGTTTTTCCGGCCGACCGTCCGCCGCCTTCCGGCTTCCGTTCACCGCCGGACCGGTCCCGTTCGATCGGTCTCCCTCCCAGCAACAATCCTAGACAGGTGGCAGCCTCTCTAGCGCCGCCGTGAGGGAGAAACGCCGCCCAAAAGCTCTGACTGCCGAATCTGTTTTCTCACCAGAACTCCCTCATCCAGCCGCCATAGCCGGCGAGCCATAGCCCAAAAGGAAGCCCTCCTCCCGTGCTTCAATCCCTCCAAAGGGCTCGTTCCGTCGTGAGCTAGGTAAGGAGAAATCGGAATTTAAAATTTCTAGGGCTTTTTGTGTATTTGCGTTCGATTGATGTGCTTAGGCTTAGAATTGGAGTTTGTGGTAGTTAGGAATGTTGTAGAGGAGGTTGAGAGGAAGATGCTGCCAAATTTTGGTGACCATCGGAGGTCGCCGGAGTTGGTCGCCGGCCGCCACCTCCGGCGGAGCTGCCGAGAAAATGTTTTTGGTGGAGAAAAATGTGAGGAGTTTAATGGAATAAGTTTTAGAATTTTTGGAGGAGTTTTGGATAGGTTTGAGATTTATTGAAGTTGGTATTTTTGGCGGATTATTAATTTATAATTCGGCCATTGGATTTTATTTGGTGGAAGGTGATTTTGAGGAAGTCGATAAAATTTGTGGAGTTTTGAGGTTGGCAGTGGATTTAAGATTTTAGAGTGTTAGGCTTGGTTGAGCGCGAAGCATATTTATTTATGCATGTTTTTGTCGGTGTTTTATTTTAAGGAATTAATTATGTTTGGAACAGGACGCGAGGAGGCTCGAGCAGAGGAGACCTCCGACCGACGTCCGGCTTAGGCCTAAGTTGTGAGTGGACTTTTGTTTTTAAATATTGTGTTTCGAAATGCTTTATCATTTGATTGATTTTTTCTGTTATTGGATATTTCCCGAAATTGAGAATTTCGGTGGATTATACTCGAGGTACAATTCCGAGAATAGTATGTATATGATTCAATGCTAGCTAGCTATACGTGATTTCCCCCATACGCGAGGCACAATTCCGGTATGGGTGACATGAGCGTTAGACGCGAGTGTCGTAGCCCTGTGCGACTTTCTATTCTTGCATTTATTTATTCAAAGATGTCGTACAAGGAGTAAGCACGTATATATTACCACTCGGCCGCTTTCCCCCATATGCGAGGTACAATTCCAGTGTGGGGTGATGTGAGCGTTAGACGCAAGCATAGTAGCTTCGTATGATATCTACTTTATTCAAGTTGTTCATAGATATCATGCCAAGGGTCAGGCGAGTGTGCATACATACTATATATATATATATATATAATATCCAGGCCTGAGAGACAGTTTCTTAAAGTTTGAGGGTTCTAGCCAGGCTAGACCCCAGTTCAGAGTCGTTCCAGTGGATTTCGTGTTTTTGCCACTGTGGAAAGCATTTCTTTTGGGGAAATATTTATTTGTTGTCAGATCAGTTTTGTCCACTCACTCTGACGTGATGAAATATTTTCCCCTGGGCTTTTCCTTCGTTTTTAAATGCCCAATCTGCAGAGTTCGGGTGGGGTCTAGAAGGAGGCGACGAGGCATAGTCACACATTTCTCCACTACTGTTCACCAGTAGGTCTTCTGTTAAATCACTAAGATTTCTAGTAGCTTCCGCTGTATTGCTTGTAGTAGCTCTGAATACTTTCGGAAAAATATCTATGTATTATTTTATTTGGATTAAGTTGAAGAATTTATATTATTGGTTAAGTGTTCTTTAATTTTTCTGGGTTAGGGTTGTCCATTTTCAAGGGAGGTTTGCCGAGTCCTTCGGTAAGTTTTCCTTGGAGGTGGTTCCCGCAGGACTGTTTCAGGGTGAAATTCGGGGCGGGTCTTGACAATAACATCCGGAGAAGTACGTCCCTCCTGCTGAGTCATGGCATGAAGCCTAGCATGAGTGGTGGCAGGACGACCTCTCTGTCCTCTGCTCTGCTGAAAGCTGCCTCTTGCTGAAGCCATGGCATGAGTACCACCACCAAAAGCACCAGCTGAAGATTGACCCATTGCCTGAGCAGGATCGTGGGTAATCTCTCTTGAAATGGTCTAGCTGACCACACTGAAAACATCCCTCTGGCTGATACTGACTCTGCCCAGACTGAAAAGACTGTCCACCAGAAGTCCCACTCCTACTGCTCAATCCACTCCTGAATCGCCCAAACTGACGCCAAAAAAATTCTTGAAAGATCTGCCACCTTGCCTCTTGAACCTCCCTCTAAAACCAGATCCTGAACCTGAACTGCTACCATGCCCACTGCCAGAAGATGATCCGGAACCAGAGGTAGACGCCAACTTCTTTGATGAACCCTGGCTACGACCACCAGCATCACGAAGACGACCAGCTGCCAACTCCTGTGCCTCAATCTTCAGAGCAAAAGTCACCGCCTGATGAAATGACTGATAAGGCACTGCTGTCATCCTGATTGCATAAATACCACCAATGCCCTTGGTGAACTGATAAATCTTCTCCTGATCTGTCTTCACCAAGTCAGGCACATAATAGGACAACTCTCGAAATCGCTGCTCAAAAGCCATCACTGTCATGTCATCACCTTTCTGCATACTCAAAAACTCCTCCTTCATACGGTTGACATGAGCATGACTAATATAGCGCTCTCTAAAAAGAGCTGTAAACTGATCCCAGGACATATGATTAGCAGCCTCTCCCATACCTCTACTCAAATCAAGCCACCAATGCCACGCTTCCTTCTCCAAAAACTGGGTAGCTAAGCTCACTTTCCTATCCTCAGGGCATCTCACCTGAATAAACATTTTCTCGATGGCCTCTACCCAATTATGAGCATCCAAAGGCTCAACAGCATGGCTAAATGCTCTAGCACCATTCTTGTAGGCTCTATCATAATTAATCTCAAGAACCATACTGGTGCTAAAACGCCGAAAGAACTGTTCCATTGCATTAGCCCAATCACTCGGCACGTTCTCATCTTCCTCACTTGGAGGATTCTGCCTAGGTGCTCGGCGAGGAGGCATACTACCTGAGAATAAAATATTTAGCACAACAGACAAGAAACAGACGACTACCCCACATACTCAAGAAACACTTAGCATACATTCATAAGCTAATGGATCCGCCGCGGTCGGACCATCACCCTCATGACACTAAGTGTTATTAAGCATATATGGTAGTAACATAGAAAGACTGGAATCGGATAACCTAATGCTCTGATACCAACTGTCAGGACCCGCCCTGAATTTCATCCTGAAATCCGAGGTGAATCCTGCGGGACCCACCTCAAGAAAAATTCTACCAAAATTCTTGGTAGAACCTCCCTTGATAATGGGTAACCCTAACTGAAAGGAAAATCACAAAACCCAACTCAATCATTTTCCCAATAATAATCATGAAAAATAATCTCTCAAAAACAATAAAGAAATTTTTTCAGCAGTCCTCACAACACTTTAACCAACCCAAATATACAGAGCATCTACTAGAATGATTACTGAGATAAATAATAACATAGGTTAACTCATAACCTATATGGGAAAACTGGATGCAGTGGGAATTTATAACAAGCCTCCTATCCTCGCCGAACCGAACTCTGCAGACTGGGCATTTAAAAACGAAAGGCCCAGGGGAGAAGTATTTAAAAAAACGTTAGAGTGAGTGGACAAAATAAATAGCAAAAATAATGGAGCAATGAAGTCAAATATATATGCTCTCCCAACATTTCCATAAATATTCAAAATTAAAATGACGAACCAATCCCATTGGTTCTCATTAATTAAATATTTCACCATAACGATGAGCCTCCCAGGCTAGGGTTTGATCCTCCCAGGCTATAGTAGCGTCCCACGCTAGGCGCACTACTCACTTATAGTGAGCAGCCGCTCATAATGGCTAGCTAACATATATATATAAATACCGATCGGTTGCCTCCCAGGCTATAATAGCGTCCCACGCTAGGCGCACTACTCACCAATAGTGAGTAGCCGCTCAATAATATTTAGCTAGCAATAAAGATCATAAATCAACCCTTTATGGTGAAAAAGAAAATAACAAATTTTCGGAAGGTCATTGTTTCTACATGTTTCGTCCCGAGCCGGGAAGTGGTCGCGGGGCGGAACGAAGTAGAATTCTTAGGGGGCTTTCACTCGGTACCTGCACAAATGACAACGTCACGGGGTCGGGACTGGGGTGGCCCAGCCTTCGACTCTCCGATGCTTAAGTTAGCTTTGAGCACTTGTACGGGTAGAGGAGTGAAAGAGGGAGAGAATATATGTGAGTATATAGATGTGTGTACCTTTTATGATAGGTTGAGCTTGTTTTATAAGGCAAGTATGGGTACCTTTGCCTTAGTCTCCAATGTGGGACTCTTTGCCCTCCTTTGGAGTGTCTCCCCTTTTGGGGGTGTTTTGCCGCTAGAGTGACTTTGGCAAGCGGTTTGTTACAGACCCTTCCTTCTTTGGATGTCTGTGAAGGGCCCACCAGGGCTATCTCGACCGGGTAATTGTACCGTATTCTCGGCTTAGCCAAGTATTTTGGCTATGTACTAACAAGTCCCCAAGTCCCCAGTCCGAGAGAGTTCTTGGGTGGGGAGTTATTCTAGAGATGCCGAGAATAGGTTTCACCCGGGTGCAGGAGGCATGGTGCCGAGTCCCCAAGTCCCCACGCGAGAGTCGCGAGGTGACGGGGGTGATGTTCCGAGAACCGGTTGGCGAGAAGAAAAGTTTTGCTACTCTGGTGAGTCAGTCCGCGCTTGATTGGGGACTGTCGCGAGGTGGCCAGTCAGTCCGCGCTTGGGTGGGGACTGTGGCTATGTAGCGAGGCAGTCCGCGCTTGGTTAGGGATTGTCGCGAGGTGGCCAGTCAGTCGACGCTTGGTTGGGGACTGTGGCTATGTGGCGAGCCAATCCGCACTTGGTTAGGGACTGTCGCGAGGTGGTCAGTCAGTCCGCGCTTGGTTGGGGACTGTGGCTATGTGGCAAGGCAGTCCGCGCTTGGTTGGGGACTGTCGCGAGGTGGCCAGTCAGCCCCCGCTTGGTTGGGGACTGTGGCTATGTGGCGAGGCAGTCTGCGCTTGGTTGGGGACTGTCGCGAGGTGGTCATTCAGTCGGCGCTTAGTTGGGGACTGTGGCTATGGGACTCCGCCGGCAGCCATTTTCCGACGACCTCCAATGCCTCTCAAATTTTGACAGAATAATCCTCTCAACATACCCAACAACTTTCATAACTAGCACTTAGTTCAATTCCGAGGCTAACTAGGGCAATCGAACTAAAACATCCTAAAATCCCTAAAACTTCCAATTATACAAAACACCACAACGAGATCGAAATAGACCGATTCCTTTTGATGGAATACTCACCTTGATGAGGGCTACAAGTTGAGCCAAAAATCACGGCCTATGGTGGCCGGAGGACGGAGCTCCGGCTAAATGACGATCGACGACTTCCAGCGGCTTTTCTCCTCTCCGGCGGTACTATCGGCTCGGATGGTTGGCCGGGGAGAGAGAGGAGGCGACGGTGGTCCTTCCTGGGCAGGGAGCGGCGGTCCGTCGCTGGCGGGACGGCGGCGGGCGATGGCGAGGCTTTCCGACGGAGAAGACCAGGGTTCGGGAAGAAGAACAGAAGAGAAAGAAGAGGAGGAAAAAGAGAGAAGAAAAAGAAAAGGGCTCGGGCTTGGGCTTGGGCTGCCACCCCTGGCCCAACTCTCAACCCAACTCAAAAATACCCACTACAAAATTTCCCCTTTTTACCTACACGAAAACTTTACCATTAAATTCATAACTTTACCATGCTTACTGCGAATTTAACGCATAGCATGCCTACGAACTCGTAACGACGTCCTCTACAACTTTCATGAAAAAAGTTTTCCCAAATTCCCAACGGAATAAAAAATCAACTTTAAAGTCCTTAACAGTAAACGGTTAATTAATACGGTAAAAGACCAAAATAATACCGGAATAAATAACCATAAAATAACTTAAGGACTGGGGCGTGACACTTTACAAAATTCCCAGGACGTTAAGTCACCAGGATCAAGTACATGGTTTGCAAAAAACAAAAGCCTATCTTCACCCTACACTTCACGGCCTTCCCCGTCCTTATCCTCGGACGACTCGGCCAGCTTGTCATCACCATCGCCTTCCTTCTCTGCAGCCCTCTCGGACGGCACACCCTCCAGGGCATCTGATTCCCTGTCGGCAGCAGCTTTAGACTTCGACTCCCTCTCTTTAGCCTCCCCGGCCGCGATCAGGTCAGCTGTCATTTTCGCCTTGTCCAAGTAGCCAAGGCGGCTCCATTCACCAAACTTCTCGGTGATACCACCTTCTCGGGCCGCCTTGGGCATGGCTTTCAACTCGTCTGACTCTTTGAACTTGGCAACGGCAAGTTCACCCTGTGTGGGAATCTGGACATGCAGATCGACAATTTGGTTGTCTCGATCTTTCAACTTCGACCGCAGCTTAGCATTCTCCCGCTACAGCGTCTCTATGTCGCGCTCCAAGGCGACCACCTGCTCGGCCTTCCCCTCCAGTTCTTTGGCATGAAGGCGGAATTTGGCCAACTTATCGGCTAGCACGATATTCTCTTTCTTCCCCGCCTCCAGCTCCTTCTCAATCTTCTTCTTCTCGGCCCAAATATAGCGGATTTGGTCATTAAGGCTGGCTAGGCGCTCATTCATCTCGTTCGTGTCTTCACTGGCGTCAATAGCATGACAGCAAAAAGAGCCTGCAAGAAGTGTTGTTAAAGATACAAACTCCCGGACAATAAATGGAAATCAGAGGCAGCAGGAAATCTACCTTCATCATCGCTTCCCGCGTGTGTTGCCGATTCAGCTGGGGTGTGTTGGACCCTATCATGATCTTGTCCAACTCGATGCCCTTCAGGTCGGCCACCATGTTGCGCATGAACTTATCATCAGCGCAGCCCGTACTCGTCCAGCACCTGTCAGATGGGTGTCTTCCGAATCGGGGGCACAGCCGAAGCTAGACCAGTTAAGCTCACTGACTAGTCAGCCAAAGGCCCCGTCGCTTTATGCTTCTTCCGGGGTTGCGAGGTGCCCGGGAGGCTTATTCCAGTAAGCGTCACTCCTTCGTCGCAGGATTTTGACCTCTTGGACGAGGATTTCTTCTTCTTCTCGACAACATTGACGTTGACTACATCGCCGGTTCTCCTGGGACCCCCAGTATCGCCCGGTGGCTTCCCGTACCCCTGGTCTGGAATCTCCAAGAGTATAGGGCTTTCCGAGACACGGGCGATAAAGTCCTTTGCGCCTACGTCTATACGAGCGGCAACCTTCCCAACCTCCAAAAGGTCAATCAGGAGGTCCATGTCTGAATCCATGTCACGCGGGTGTGATATCCGGGGTTTGCGCTTGGGTATTTTTGCTCTCAGCAAACACAATAGTTAGAAGTGCAACATTTATGAATCAACGTGCAGCGTAAGTACAAGAAAAAGAAAGAGGCATTTAACCAGGAACCCCACCAAGCATGCGGCCGAGTTCACAGTGAACTAAAAAGCTTCACCGGGTTAGGTCGTAAGAGCTACAGTTCGTGTCAGACGGCCATACCACGAACAGCCGCGCGATACATCGCTTCTTGATCTCCGAGAGCGAGAAGGACTGGTGTCGGATAGGCTTAAACCTATTAGGCACCACATACGTCTGGCAGTTCCTCTGCCATCGACCGCCTGCAAGCACGACCTTCGAACACCAGTTGTTGTTCATTGACGTTGGAAGGTCGGTAACGGGAGGTACGTCCCGAGTGGCAAAAGAAACACATCCCCCGTAATTCTGCTTCTTCGAGTAGGAGAGGCGGTATAAGGCTCGAAACTCGTTAATGTGAATGAATGATGAAAACTGTGAAGCAGAGAGCCTCTATTTATAATAAACACTCCAAACCCTAGGTCTTCTCCTGGCCCTTGATCAACTTCTGATCTAATGATGGTGAATTATTACTTCAAATCTTAATTTAGAACTCCCCAAAATTCTCTAGAATGTCTAGTGCAGTAATTCATTGCATGAGGCTTGAATAGAGGCCAGATATGTTTCTTGTTCTCCAAAATAAATCACAGTAGTGAAAACCTTCCTTCTCCTGACTTCAATTAGACATTTGACGAAAATCCTTGATTTTCCTTCCTTCCTTTCCTGGTGCACAATTAGAGTTCCTAAAAGAGAAATAAAGTCAGATAAATAAGGTTGGGAATAACAGAATTCAAATGACGAAATTAAAGGAAAAAATCTCCTTTAATTTATGATTTATATTAGCACACATAAATCCCTTGATTGCTGCAGAATTCATGCTTCCCCTTTTTATACACGTTCACAGATTCCTATTCCAAGTTGGATTAGGTTTCTTGTTTCCCTGTCTCATTAGAAAATTTTCCTAAATAGTTTAGGAAAGTCAGAATAAGAAAGATTTAGAAATAGTAAGTTTCTTAAATCAAAATAAGAAAGTTTCTTAAAATAAAATAAATAACTTTCCCTTTTCAAAACATGAAAGTTTCTTAAACGACTTATCCTCAAATTTTACGACTTAATGAGACTCCTTACTGCACCAGGAATTCTTCTTTGATTAGGATTTCCCTCAATTCTTACGTTTTAACATTCTTTTGTGTAAAACTACATCTTTCGACCTATAAAACATAAACAAGGTAGAAATGACATTATTAGGAAATTAACGAAGCTAAATAGGGTCGGAAATAGATTAAGAATATAACATAAAATATGTCTATCAATAACATACATAGGAAAAAATGTTACAGAGCATTTATTTTGTGAAATCAATTCAAAAACATACAATAAGTGATGTGATAGAGTAGGAACATAAAAGACTTTATTTAACACAATTGTTAGAGTAACTTGAATTGACCCTATACCTAGGACCTGGAAGGACAACCCATTTTCATTAGACACCTCAAGTATGGGAGATGGGGACAAACTCGAAAAAAATGACTTATCAAATGTCATATGAATAGACGCACCAGAATCAATTATCCATGTATCACTACCAGTAAAGTCATAAATTTTTAATGCAATACCAATTTTATCTCTTTTCTCCTGAGAACACATACATGTGGTGAGGTCTTGTCGTCCTCCTCTATATAAATCAGGTTCACGGGAAACTTCAGGCTAATCACCAAAGATTGTAAGATCCATTGCAAAGAGGATTTGATGGCGAGGAACAGAACACGTACGACATAATTCGACGAAATCGAAAGCTTCTTTCGACATGTCGAACAAATCAAATTGGGACAGGTTTAGAACAAA
This sequence comes from Fragaria x ananassa, assembly GCA_034370585.1. Taxonomy (NCBI): domain Eukaryota; kingdom Viridiplantae; phylum Streptophyta; class Magnoliopsida; order Rosales; family Rosaceae; genus Fragaria; species Fragaria x ananassa. Next base: position 9,575,925 of record CP139760.1, read on the forward strand.
TTTGCAACGAAAAACAATAGGATCAGATTACAAAGATTGCCTAGATCGACTTAGGCTCTGATACCAAGTCAAACAAAACACAAAAGGTTGAGAATTTTGTGATATATTGAACAAACCCCAAGTCAGGTACATACACAAGCACAGTTCTAACCCTAGAAGGAAACTAATTACACCGAAAGATTTACATAATCTTAGTTGATTACAGAATATATATTTTCCCAATATACTAGGATTGAGACTCATGTTAACATCTGACTCTGCTGTTCTTGTTCAGCTTATGCAGAAGGTTGATAACAGTGTTCATCCCCTTGGTTCCCTTATAAATGGATGTGCTGTGATGATGGCTAATCTGCAGGATGTGAAGCTGAAACATAGTTCCCGGGAATGCAACATGGTTACTGATGCCTTGGCAAATTAACCATGATCTTGGTCTTATTTCTTTCTCTGATGCTAATGTTCATGCTGCGCAGGCTGTTCTTGACGATCTTGCGGGTGTCACCAGAGCTTGAGAGCTAGCTAGAAGGACTGACATTTACTGTAATGTCTAGCTGTTACTTGTTTTTTCTTTTTTATTTGGGCCGCTGAGGTCCTTTATGTAACAGAAAAAAAAAAGGAATTTAATTTCAGGCATCGAACAAGCAAAAAGTTGACTTGTCCGAATCCTGTCCCAGCGAATCGTTTATTCACATGTGGCTTATTACTAACAGAAGTGTAACGTCGTTAGTATAAATTGGCACATTTAGAGTGGAAACGAAACCTTCCAGCTGAACCAGACGGAGGTTCGATTGCCGCACCACCACCGCCGGCGGCCCAGACTCAGATCCGTTCACCTTCTTCGTCGCTCCGGAGATCTCCCAAACCCTAGTCCGCCATAACCAGCCCCCAATCACAGATCCGCGCTTTCATTGCCGATTATCCGAGCTCACTCATCTGAGCTGTAAGTCGTCATCTTCATATATATATATATATATATATATATATATATATATATATATATATATATCACGATTTGGTTTGATTTAATATATAGGACGATTTGCATGTATTGAAGAAGATGCTGAAGTTTACTTGTCATTTTTCACTCTTATGAACAAAGTTGAATTTAAATTTTGCGTCATGAATTGGTCGAATTTATTTGTGTCTTTATTTAGTTTTGATTGGTTTGGTGTGTCACATTTAAACAAGCTTTTAAAATTTGATTTCCAGAATTTTGATTCCTTGGGTCGGCTTTCGTGTTGTTTTCCCTGTTGGAGAGATGAATTCTTGCATTGTCATATGTAAATTTGTATCATATTGTATAATATGATCGATGAAATTTATCAATGTGGTATACTATTCAATTGTTAATGTGATAAAGCTTGTATCCATATCTAGTCTCGACTTCCTGACTGGTGATCGATTATTTGTCTAAAACCGAAACATAATCTGTCTTTTGTTCTATTCCATAAAAATAAAAATAAAAGCATCTTTTCTATCAAATTTGGCGAAATGTGTCTGGCAAGGTGTAACATGCTGTTTGGGGTTGCAGGGTTTGGTTGAAAGTACTTCATGGGTAAATGAAATTATTGTCTATTTATTTTGAGTTCATTTCCAGGGTTTGTTGTAACATCTTAATGTTTGTGATTATTCTAGATGGATAAGGACAAGTCTCCTGCGCATGGTGGAGGTTTACCACCACCCTCAGGAAGGTACTCTAGTCTTCTGCCTACTGGAACTATTTACAATGTGAAATCTGAACCGTCTTCATCGTCGTCATTTCCACCATTGGCCTCTGGTGCTACTGCAGAGCCAGGTCATTTTGGTCACGGAATGTCCAGTGAATCTAATCACTTTAGTCATGATATTAGCCGAATGCCAGATTACCCACCAAGGAAATTGGGTCATAGACGTGCCCATTCAGAAATCGTGACCCTTCCGGATGATATTAGCTTTGATAGTGACCTTGGTGTTGTGGGTGGTGCCGATGGTCCTTCATTTTCAGATGAGACAGAGGAAGACTTGTTGTCTATGTACCTTGATATGGACAAATTCAATTCTTCATCTGCTACATCGTCATCCTTTCAAGTGGGTGAACCATCAGCTTCTGCTCCACAAGCTGCTCCAGCATTTGCACCAGCAACAAGAGCGCTCACTACAGACAATATTAGCATCTGTACTCATGAGAGACCCAGAGTTCGGCACCAACATAGCCAATCAATGGATGGATCAACAACTATCAAACCGGAGATGCTGTTGTCGAGTTCAGAAGAGATGTCTGCAGTTGATTCCAAGAAAGCTTTGTCAGCTACCAAGCTCGCGGAACTTGCTCTAGTCGATCCAAAACGTGCAAAGAGGTATTATTTTTCAATCACTCATAGATATGTGCATATACACCAATATTTGAAGGAGTGGGAGTTAATGGATTTTGTATTATTTTTGAGTTGATATTAAGTTCTGCATTTTATACCATCATTTGACTGAGTATTTCTCATTCTGTTCTTTAAGTTTAAGACGTAAACCAAGTCTATCCTGAATTGTTGTTACCACACTATCTGTAGTTCGATTATTGCTAGCATTAGTGTCTTGTATCAGTGTATGTAAGGATCATACCTTTGAAAATTAAAGTTCATGGAATTTTTTCAGTATGTATTTGTTTTCATTGAAATAAAATACGATATAGTCTTACGCTTCAGGTATGCTTCAATTTCTAGTTTTCTTTAGTATCTCTATTTATGCCTGGACAGGTTTCCCTCTCTTTTAATCAACTCTGTTGAAATGTAATAAGAATATAATGGTGCCTTGTTTCTGTTTTGTCTCAATTTGTCATCATGATTTATTTATTTATACATGTTTTGCCATACATAGGATCTGGGCAAATAGGCAGTCAGCTGCAAGATCAAAGGAAAGGAAGATGCGGTACATTGCAGAGCTTGAACAGAAAGTTCAGACCTTGCAAACAGAAGCAACGTCGTTGTCTGCTCAATTAACTCTCCTGCAGGTGCTTTCCTTTAGCTTAACTCTGATGTCTAGATGATTACCTCCTGGTCGCTTTTTTCCCTGATAGGAGAGAATTGTTCACTAGATAAAAATAAGCACTGTATAACACAAGAAGTTCCACATAAAAGCTAGAGACAAGCAGTATAGCATTCTGATAATAGATTACATGACAAAAATAATCTTTCAACTCAGATGGTACTCATGCCTAGGAAGCCTGAACATGGACTTTATCCACAAAAGATTTACTTCTTCATACCCTTACTCTATTCTACCGAAATGGAATTTATCCCACAGAAGCTCCACATCTTCATCCCTTACTATGTTCCACCCAATGGACTTTTTCCCACTCATGCAAATTTCCACCACTTCATAGGTCAATCACCCTCCTTACAACCCAAAACCATTGCCCGCTCATTTGCTTTGGGTTTACATATCTTTATAATTGAGCTCTTATCCCTCTTGATCTTCAGTCACAAGAAAATACCTCCTATCACAAAAAGATCAATCCAAGAAATTTGCATTAACCGTAGTTTATATACTGTAATATAAGTAGCTTACATATAATGAGGACAACGAGTGACTGTTTCTCATGTTGATTTCTAATGAGCGGAGAGATACAAATGGTCTGACCAATGAAAACAGTGAACTGAAATTGCGCTTGCAAACGATGGAGCAACAGGTTCACTTACAAGATGGTGAGGCACTCTTTAATTTCATGTTTATTTTTGAGAAGTTCTTTAGCTTTCTTTTACCGAATTCTGTTATACTATTTTGAATATTAGAAATCATAGACCCTTAGTTTTATGAATGGTCTATGGCTATGAAAACGCGAATGAAACATAAAACATTGGAAAAAACAAAAAGGGTTAAACTTAGAAGTGGGCATGTGGGGGTGCTTAAACTATTATTTTACAATATCAAGCAAGCATATTCTTCGTTCAAAATTTAACCAGAACCCCCTTTATTTGCATTATGTGTATAGTGTATACATATCTCTTCATTGTTAATATAAATGCTTCCTGCGCACTCCGTCTCCCATATTTATGTAATTGATGTTTGACTTTGTCATATTTTATTCTCATTCATTTTGACGCTTAATCATGGGTTTGGTGCCTGTATGTGGTTACACTTGGTATGCTTAACAATGGGTTGGTGCCTGTATCCTATTTTAGTGTCCAATACATGGCATGCTATTGTAGTCTCCAGTATATGATATGTTCATTAATTTTGGCTGTATGATGATGTACTCTATAATGATATGTAGAGTACACTCTATATGGCATGTAGTCTCCTGTATCCTATACAACTATAATGTTTTAAATTTTGGCTCTATAAAATATTCTTGTAGACATCCTGTTAGTGGATGTCATATCATTGAAATTTTCATCACTCATATAATATCAGATGAGCTAGATGTGACTTAAGCCAGTAGCAGTAAATCTTGAAGTCTAGTTTCTTAGGAAATAAAAAGAGTGTATCTTGTCGAGTTTTGGAGTCACGCTGTTATCTAGGTTTTCTAGTTTGTTCCTTTGTTCCTTGTTTTTGTGTGGATGAGATAATAACTTATCAGAAAATGTTGTGTCTGGTTTTTCTAACAGCACTTAATGACGCGCTGAAAGAGGAAATTCAGCATCTGAAAGTTCTGACTGGCCAAGCTATGCCAAATGGTGGACCTATGATGAACTTCGCTTCTTTTAGTGCTGGTGCTGGTGCTGCTCCTGCTCCTGGTCAGCAGTTTTATCCAAACAATCAAGCTATGCACACTCTTCTGACTGCACAGCAGTTTCAACAGCTCCAGATACATTCTCAGAAGCAGCAACATCAACTGCATCAACTTCAGCAACAACACATGCAGCAGCAACAGCAGCAACTACACCAGCAACAGCAACAGCAACAGCAGCAGCAACAACAACAACAGCAACAAGAACTAAGTGGTGACATGCAAATAGGAGCAACCATGCACTCTCCAAGCAAAAAAGATAATGCACCAGAGGTCAACCAAGCAGTAGCGAAGGATTGTTGAGAGAAATTTTCCGCTGGTCAGAAGTAGTGGGGTCAGTTCTGTCTCCTCTCTTGTTTCAATTTCTGGTTTATTTGTCTTCTACAGAAAACTTCTTCTCAGTTAAATTATGGGTTATATATTTCATACGGTATAGTTTTAGTGCTGGACCCTGTGGTTGTGTTTTGTTCTTGGCGATGATAAATTTAGATTATGCAGGTTTGTTTCTAGGTTATCTATCCACGCCCCCAACCTTATTTTCTTAATATTGTCGGAAAAAAAAACCTTCTTTTCTTAAAATTAGGATTCAGTATATTTCGCCAGTGAATTTATCCTTCGTAGCTTAGGACAAACTGTTCTATTCTTGGTAAATTTAGATTGTCCAGGATTGTTTTCAGGTTATCCTTACCCCTCTTTTGGATATTCAAATTGAGAGACAAGTGATAACGTTCCCCAAAACTTCCTAGCTTGGGAAAAATTGTTGTAATGGAGTAGAAACGTACAAGTTACAACCAACTTATTATCAGAGTCGCCCATCCCATCCCATCCCCCCACCCCAACCCACACACATTCGCGCGCGCACACATATACAAATACAAGGGTAGTGTTAATGGAACAAATGTGATTTTGGTGTGGAAAGGATAAAATCCCACGGTTTGTGCATAAGCAATCACACATAGCTGCTGTGCTTTGTGACTCATCTGGTATGGTATGGTGTCTGTTGGAAAAGCAATTTCTGTTGAAGCAGCAGAAGCTCAGGCTATTCTTCTTGGACTCAAGTTGGCAAAATCTCTATCTCAATTTCTAGAAATTGATTGCTTTTCTCGTGTATCAGCTTTAAAATATCCTAAAGCAATGGTTTCTTGGTCCGCCGTTTCTTGGTTACATCAGATTAAGGTTATTACCATTCATTTTCTTCAATTAACTGGTCTCGAAGCAGTAGGGAAGTGAATGCAGCAGCAGATCATGCGGCACATCTGGTTTCAAGGTGGGACTGTCTTATGAGTTGGATTCCGAGATATCTCCTACCTTTCTTTACATTCATCTTCATTTTTAGAGTGAAATTCGCCAAGCGGAGGATGTGGTGATCATCATTTATCTTTGTGCTTATTCCATCACTACAGAGTAATGAGGATGAAAACATTTGACATCGTTACCAAGAGTTAAAGTTAAACTCGGTAGCCAAAGGTCTAAATAGTTACCAAGAGTCCTCGTAAAATCGCTGCTTGACAACAACGGCACAAAGCAAACGCTAATTGATGCACCGTGTGGTGTAGTGGTGTGTGTGATGACATTCACCAACATCTTTCTTTGGGGTGACACGGCCAAGAAGAAGAAACGCATTCATCTATCTATCGCACAAGTTGGTAAAAACTATGCTTAACCATAACAGAAGGTGTATCAAGAACACTTATGCATACATCCTTTTAAAATGAAGGCGCGTTGTCGAGCCTTTGTTTTTTTTTGTCAAACTAGAAAGCCAAGAGAATGAAGGCAGTTTGGTCTTTCATTATTCGAGATTTGTTAATACAGTAAAAAGTATGAATGACTAACGAGCGTTGAACTTTAGAAAAATTAGAGAATTTACAAGTAAATAAACTCTTAGATACAACTTTGGAAAGAAAACATTCAAATTTGATTGAATAATAATATGATAGATGAAACTCCAAACCCTAGCCTAGTACTTGTAATGTCAAGTCTGCTTATTGTTGTTTGTAAGTTGTAACCAAAAACAGAAAAAGTGAGACAGGCGGCGGAATGACGATAGCGGCAGGGATCGGGTACGCCTTGATAGCACTGGGCCCTTCTCTCTCCCTCTTCATCTCCGTCATCTCCCGAAAGCCCTTTTTGGTCCTCACCCTCCTTTCCAGGTCTCTCTCTCTCTCTCTCTCTCTCTCTCTCTCTCTCTCTCTCTCTCTCTCTCTCTCTCTCTCTCTCTCTCTCTTCAATTCGCGATTCAATTCAATTCTAGGGTTTCCAATTTCAACTTTGTTGAATTCAATTCTCTCTCTCTCTCTCTCTCTCTCTCTCTCTCTCTCTCAGTACACTGCTATGGCTCGTGAGTCTGATCATGCTGTCCGGTTTCTGGAGGGCATTTCTGCCCCTCAACTCGTGGTGGCCCTATGCTCTTCTCATCTTCACCTCCGTCCTTTTTCAAGAAGCCCTTCGCATTCTCTTCTGGAAGGTCTATAAGTAAGTTACTTTGTTGCATATGAGATTTGTTCATTTGGATGAAATTGAATCATTAATTGTCTTGCTTATATAGGAAGTTGGAAGATACGTTGGATGCATTTGCTGATAGAGTAACTAAGCCACGCCTCTATCTGACTGATAAGATGCAAATTGCTCTGGGTAAGGTTTATGTCTGTTGGTTCAGAGATACTAAGAACCTCTTGTTGAAAGATTAGCTTTGTCTGCCTGCAGTCGCTTCATAGAATGCTGCATTGGGCTATCAATTGCATGCTTTTATTAGTCTTATTCCTGATGATACTTTACCATATATATTTGGATGTGTGTGAATATCATTTTATTTTAAAAAATAGTCACGCTACCACAGTTTTGAACCTTCCAATTTATCTTGTGATAAGTATCCACATGTGGTATAGTTTCCTCTCACCATATCTTCAAACACAACCATTTTAATCACTGATGCTGTAGCTGATATCTTTTCAACGCAGCTGGTGGTTTGGGTCACGGCATGGCACATGCTGTGTTCTTTTGTGTGAGTCTCTTAACGCCAGCATTTGGTCCAGGAACTTTTTTTGTGGATAGATGCTCAAAGATACCTTTTTTTCTTATTTCTGGTGAGTAAAGCCTTATACTTGCTTCCACACTTCCATTCAATGCTTAATTAATTCAGTATATGTTACATGCTCTTAGGAAAACTGAAATCAAATTTTCTGATACATATACAACTAGTGATTTGGTGGTTTAGAAAAGTTCGGATATTCTGTCTCTGTATCTTTCTAACATTTTTATTCTTTGTATTTTGCAGCTATCATTGCTCTTGCATTTGTTACAATTCACACATTTTCAATGGTCATTGCATTTAATGGATATGCAGAAGGCAGTAAAGTGGACCAGATTTTTGTACCTTTAGTTCATCTTGTTGCAGGGATGGTGGTAAGTGTCACTATATACTGACTTTGATTGTCAGGAAGAATGCCTTGTACTGATGCATGATAACTAAAAAAAGATTCACAATAGTTTTTACCTTTTATTTTATGATTTGGAGTACTGTTCAGAATTCATGCTACAATGCATCTCCTTGACCCTTTGCCTCTATTTCTCAGACACTAGTTAATTTTGCATCTGGGGGATGTATTATCGGTATTCCTCTCCTGTACTTCATTGCTGTGTTCACCTTATTGCATTGTGGGAAGATGGTGTGGAGAAGGTTAACAGAGAACAGACACAGACCGCCCATGTAGAATCCAGAATGTCTATTTCCTCGTTTCTGACTACAGATGTGTGTTCCCTTGCCCATATCGATTAATCCTAAAGATTGAAGGTCAACTACTGCTGCCTGAAGAAATGTTTTGTTAGCTTTAAGGGCGCCTGCATTCGACATTCCAGCAAAGAACAAGTATGTGTGTTCTGATATTTAGGGATAAGTGATTGTTTCAAACAACAGACTTCAGTATCTTACAAACCAAATTGCATGTACATTTTAGATTTCTGTAGAGGTTTTTACATTTGGTTCATTGCCCTAGCTGCAACAGAAGAGTAAGACTGAAATTAATAGGACCATGTTCATAGCTTTTCTTTGTCAATGTAGTTGCTCTGTATGCTCACTTTGCACTCTATGCTATGGGAATAGCCATTTCAAAGCCTCGCACAAAGCTGAATTTCTTCATCTATGTTGCACTTTAGGAAACCGTTTACAGGCCTTCATACATCAAGAAATTGATAGCTTGCAGCCGTGATAACAGTGCCTTTCTCTCCCATTTTTATTTTCAATGAGTGAGAGCTTCAACATGTGGCTATGTTGGCGAATGAAGAGGTTGAAGTTTTTATAACATATAGGCTCTATGGGAGAACCGTATAAGGTTATTATTCATGACCTTACCATTTTACGGGATGATTTTCCTTTCTGAGTAGATATATAACAATCTCTATTTGTTTTTGAAGTACAAGACTGTTCATGCCCTACTAGCTTTAAGGCTATAAGCCTTCAGTTGTATGAAGCGATTGATGCCTATTAATGGTTTCTTGATGAGCAACATAGATGGGGCAGTTCAAGCTGAACCCAATAGTACTAGGAGAGGAAGATTAATTCAGGGACATTCTATGGTTTCTTTTTGGTTACATCGAGGCCTAAAGAGGCCTGTAAACAAAAACAGAAAAACAAGAGAATAAACTAGCTTTTGCAGCAAGAAACCAATTAACCAAGGGAATGAAAGGAAGAAAAGTCCCTAATACGAGCTAGAAAATGCTTGAGAGCACAAAAATTTATACCAAATCCATATCCCAAATGGTGCGACACTACTATATCATTTCCTACAAGGATTTCAATATTTGTAAAGAATTCTATAATTATTATGTCATTACAAATTTCCAAAAGGAGTTTTCTTTCTTGGATAAAACTCCAATTAGACAACACAGTTTCATGATTAATTAGAGATTCGTTCCGAGTCTAATTAGAGTTGGAGTTCTTCACTTCTTAAAACCCTTTAGACCTTGTTAAACATACATAATAGGAAAAAACATAGTGACAATCCCAATTAGATCAATATGAAGGTAATATATATATATATATATATATATATATATAGACATAGAGCAACCCATAAAGAGTACTAAAAAAACCCATAAAGAGTAATAGGAATGCAACAACATGATGACATGATTCTTCAAAAGCATTGGAATTAAAATTTGAGATGTTTATAGAGACCATGGCTGTGAATCTCTCCTACAACCTTTCTCTATGAACATAGAAATTGAAGGGGAGGTTTGTACAATATTTTGATGTGTATAGCATTACTCCCATCCAAACCTCCCCTTCAATTTCTATTTTCATAGAGAAAGGTTGTAGGAGAGACTCCCAGCCATGGTCTCTATAAACATCTCATTTGAGATTCATATTTTGTAAAATATTCTGATGTGTGTAGCATTACTCATATGAGCTTAACCATATTTGCAGAATCTAATGCGAGCTCTTCTTAAAAAAAAAGAAAAAGAAAAAGAATCTAATGCGAGCTTCGGACCAAGATACTATCCCAAAGTTTCAGCATCAAGCACTTCACCTAATCCAAGATCTGAAGGGAAGCCCTAAATCCATTCACCATCCGAATTTCTGGGCACTCCAATCTTGCATAGTTTAACATTGAATAATTGAGTTGGTAGTAGGTAAGAGCATATCGTCTAATTGTATTTTAATAAATTTGTTGCAAAAGTAGCTAAATGTTAAACTATGAGGTAATTTAGAGAGCCATAAAAATGTTCATACAGGGAGTCATGAATAGCGGTCGAAGCAATTTATCTAATTAGGAAGTCATTCAGGGAGACGATTGAAAATGGTCCAATAATCAATCTCAAAAGATTATACCTTGGGTTTTAGTGCAGACACTTGATTATTGATTCTGTTAGTCAGTTCTCCTCTAATGTACAATTTTTTTAAATAATTTAATTTCAAACATCAACACCATATAATTTCTGGTCACCTGGGGGCTTGGTGAACATTACTCTCGCTGATAGTAATAGCACCTGAAGAGTAGATACCACAGATCCTGGCTAAAAATTCCAGTTTCATACTACCAGGCTAAAATTCCAGTTTCAATAATCATACTGACAGCAAATGCTTTCATATTCATTCCCCTAAATACTCAACCGGAATGCACCTGTTACATGATGGCATTCATAATGTTCCCTTACAATAGAACAATAAAAGAGTTAGAAGAGAAATATGATCAACATTCAACTTACACAGATTGAATTGATCTACAATAATAATCAATAAATGCTAACAAAAAATGGATCACACCCATTTACTTTTATATCTGCTTTTGACTTCAGTATCGTTAACCTCAGCAGTAAGTAGGCTTACAGATGGAAATGGCATTACACAACATCTTCCACAAGCAGTTGGTTGAGTTCTGAGAGCTGCTGTATTCTAAGTTTACTTGACAAAAAATTTCCATACATCTCTGTCCGCCATCTCCTTCACTAGATGAGCACCAAAAATCCCCTCTTCATCTACCAGACTTATCAGATGCCGAGCACCACCGTTAAAGCCGACATAATTCCTTTTTGTGGCCAAGTATACCACACCATATGGTGGCCTTGAACACTGCTCATTTAGAACAAAAGGAATTACTTTCTCCAATGAAGATATTCAAGTTTGTCCAAAAGAAAACACTGGAAGCATGACGTAATGATTAAAGCGGCTGACCTTTTTTATGAGTGTATAAAGCTTTTTCAATGAGGTTAATGAATATGGGATCTCGGTCATCAAGATAATATCATATCCACCTCCTTGTTCGGTCTCGCTCGCCCTCTCCCAGGCCCGGCTTCCTGAAAGCTTCCTTGATCTTCTCGAGGAAGATTCTTGTCCCAAGATGCTTCCATCTTGGCTGCTACAGCCGTCCATAAAATCCTCCTCAGAGAAGCTCAGGTTCATTCCTGCAGTCACTTCAAACCCATCATTTCTCACAACAGACAAGACAGTGGGAAGCTCTTCCCAGTCACCAGCATAAAAGTGCACTGACTGGGTCACAGTTTGTCTTGATGGAGTCAGGGGGCTCTCGGGCTGTCGGCTCTGCCTATCTCGAGCTTGCTCTAGATTGGCAAGGACATTTGGTATGGTTGTGCATCTTATACTTTCTGCATTGAGGTCTTGAAAGTGCACTGTGCCTGCTCCCTATTAATCAATGAGTCAGATATTATTGAAATTTTTTGTTTCTCATATTGAAACTTTTTGTTTCTCTTATTTGATTGGGGAAGTTATTAAAACTCCTACTGAAGTAGTAAAAAGCCTTAGTGCCCCATTAAAAAAATTGAAACCTCCAATTTCATCAAAATAAAAATGCTTACTGAACTTCAGGATAGAAAAAAAAGAGGTGAAAGGAGCTACATAAACAAAAAAAAACACAGATAAACAAAAAGTAAGAAGGATAGAGCACACTTGCAAACAAACCCTTGGCTGAGGGATTATTGATGCATACCTTCAAACAAGCGAAAATTCCTGGAAGGCCATAGCTACAACCCAGCTGAAAGAATCCCAAGTGTATAGATTAAACACTAATCAACCAGTAAACAAACAACAAAAGGAGGCTTGATAACAGAACAGCACTATAATGAGAAAGGTTATATAAATCACAAATTTTCTGTATGTCATAAAATTTGTATTCAATTGACATACCTCGAGTACCCTTTTCCCTCTAAAGCTCAGTTGACCATCTCGAATCTCATGGTTCAGGACATTAACAAGATCAATAGAGTTATCCCAAGATTTTAGATACCCTGCATAGTAAATGAATATTCTGTCTTAAACTCAAATCTAGCAAGTTGATAATCCTTGAGATGACTAGGATACTAACACTATCATATTAAAACTGCCAAAGTGGATACGCAGTAGTTCAAAACAAAGAGAATGAAATTGCACTCAAAGCTTTCACTTTAAGTATTGGAATATTATGTACCAACCATCTGGTTTTGAAGATATCATTTCTGAACCATTGAAGCCAATGATATCAGCAACACTGACTCTTCCCTGTAAAAGGTGAAGAAATGAGTAAATCAAGCTTATAACAAAATACAAGGTAAGATTAATGGATAACAAGTTGAATTGAATATTCTACTCCTTCAACCATTGCGATAAAATAATCAATAAAATTCATGAACATATATATAGTGCCAATAAGCCCAAGTATTTCTCTTTTACAGCTATTCCTAGAGAATGGAAAGCAGCAGCTCACTAAGTTGGTAAGTTTGTCTTGTTTTAGTCGGTTGGCATGTTTTAAAGTGGGGGTTTTTTTTTTCCCTTTCTCGCCTAAGTTCTCTCTTCTTGTGTATTACTAGTCCACTACTCTTCAATCTTTCTTTATTCTCATCACACCATTCTGCAAACCACTGCAGGGACATTAAACATTCAGCAATAAAGGAAGAAAAAAGGTTAAAGAATAGGCCATGAAACACAGCAAGGTAAGTCAGATTCCAACATTACATTAAGAGTCCTGATACACATAAAAACATTGCCCATATAAACTGATCCATGAAAGGAATAGACATTGGGGTAGTTGTGTTGGTATATATTTCTTTAAACCAATAATTGATTGTGTTTTATCTTTGTTTTATCAACACCTAATTTCAGACTGCAATTTATCTTACTTAGAGTAATGACATAACTATGGTTTTAATACCAAGCAAAGACATAGAGGCCAACCAACAGATAATAGAATAAGGGCATACCTTCAAAGCATTGAGTCCTTGCAAGTCCATATTCTCGCTGGCATACTTGTATGGGTGAGCAGACTGCATTGTATCAAGAGAGAATTCTTAGAAACTAAAAGCAACTTGTTAACTCTCCCTATAATGCTAAGGTCAAACATGATAATGCTACGACCAAAAACTGGTTGAAGATGAGTAACATACCTTGGAAGGGAGAATCTCAACAGCTGGTGAAGAAAGATGTGATTCTCTGTCAGAAATAGAGGACAAGCTGGAAGTTGCTTTGTCATGAGGCACCAAGCCCGGCAAGCACTGTGAAAGTAATGATGGTGCACCCATGATATATTTCTGAGGTCAACCACACACACCCTGCAATTATCGATACACGAAATCAGTACACAAATCATTCAAGAATCTCCAGTTGCAGCCAATTACTTGTTCTGTTTTTTTGTCCTGATTTGGAAAATCAGCTCAACCATTGCGTTGGGAATGAAAACATAAGAAGCCAGCGATGATTTTACACCAAGACGACCAACTGAAGAGAAGCAAAGCAAACGCAACACTACATTACTAAGTAAGACACAGAAGAAAAACTGAAATCTATACTGGGTTTTGCAGAGAATCAAAATCAGAACCGAACCCAACAGATACATATGATCCAAAAGCAAACCCATGAAAGGAAGAATACCTTTTAGCTAATATGAGCGCAACGAACAATAGGTTTCGAGTTTGAGAGAAATAGGGGTTTGTGATCAAAGTGAACAATTAGCAGAAACGGGTTCGGTTTCAGACCCGACCCGTGCATCAGTTGAAATCCCCATAATGACCATGACTTGAGGGATGATTTGATAAATGTTAAAGGGTAATTTTGGGACTCAAGACATTCCGATGGTTCTAGTGTTGCTAGTTTCATTCCTAACGCTAAAATTGGAAAAGAGAATTGGCCTACAAAAAAAGTTGAAATATCAATGTTGTGGGTGTATAGAGGTCCCAAAAAGAGCCAAGAATTTGGTTTCCGCAGATTCCGAGAACGTTGATATGTTCGCAATCTCGTAAGATCATGCGAAAATGCCAAAATAACACGTCAAATTTTCTGAAAAAAAGTTGAAAGATCAATGTTGTGGGTGTATGGAGGTCCCAAAAAGAGCCAAGAATTTGGTTTCGGCAGATTCCGAGAACGTTGATATGTTCACAATCTCGTAAGATCGTGCGAAAATGCCAAAATAACACGTCAAATTTTATCAAAAAAAGTTGAAAGATCAATGTTGCGGGTGTATGTAGGTCCCAAAAAGAGCCAAGAATTTGGTTTCGGCAGATTCCGAGAACGGTTATATGTTCGTAATCTCGTAAGATCGTGCGAAAATGCCAAAATAACACGTCAAATTTTCTGAAAAAAAGTTGAAAGATCAATGTTGTGGGTGTCTGGAGGTCCCAAAAAGAGGCAAGAATTTGGTTTCGGCAAATTCCGAGAACGTTGATACGTTCGCAATCTCCTAAGATCGTGCGAAAATGCCAAAATAACACGTCAAATTTTCTGAAAAAAAGTTGAAAGATCAATGTTGTGGGTGTATGGAGGTCCCAAAAAGAGCCAAGAATTTGGTTTCGGCAGATTCCGAGAACGTTGATATGTTCGCAATCTCGTAAGATCGTGCGAAAATGCCAAAATAACACGTCAAATTTTATCAAAAAAAGTTGAAAGATCAATGTTGTGGGTGTATGGAGGTCCCAAAAAGAGCCAAAAATTTGGTTTCGGCAGATTCCGAGAACGTTGATACGTTCGCAATCTCGTAAGATCGTGCGAAAATTTCAAAATAACACGTTAAATTTTCCGAAAAAAAGTTGAAAGATCAATGTTGTGGGTGTATGGAGGTCCCAAAAAGAGGCAAGAATTTGGTTTCGGCAGATTCCGAGAACGTTGATATGTTCGCAATCTCGTAAGATCGTGCGAAAATGCCAAAATAACACGTCAAATTTTCTGAAAAAAAGTTGAAAGTTCAATGTTGTGGGTGTATGGAGGTCCCAAAAAGAGGCAAGAATTTGGTTTCGGCAGATTCCGAGAACGTTGATATGTTCGCAATCTCGTAAGATCGTGCGAAAATGCCAAAATAACACGTCAAATTTTCGGAAAAAAAGATGAAAGATCAATGTTGTGGGTGTATGGAGGTCCCAAAAAGAGGCAAGAATTTGGTTTCGGCAGATTCCGAGAACGTTGATACGTTCGCAATCTCGTAAGATCGTGCGAAAATACCAAAATAACACGTCAAATTTTCTGAAAAAAAGTTGAAAGATCAATGTTGTGGGTGTATGGAGGTCCCAAAAAGAGCCAAGAATTTGGTTTCGGCAGATTCCGAGAACGTTGATACGTTCGCAATCTCGTAAGATCGTGCGAAAATTCCAAAATAACACGTTAAATTTTCCAAAAAAAAGTTGAAAGATCAATGTTGTGGGTGTATGGAGGTCCCAAAAAGAGGCAAGAATTTGGTTTCGGCAGATTCCGAGAACGTTGATATGTTCGCAATCTCGTAAGATCGTGCGAAAATGCCAAAATAACACGTCAAATTTTCTGAAAAAAAGTTGAAAGTTCAATGTTGTGGGTGTATGGAGGTCCCAAAAAGAGCCAAGAATTTGGATTCGACAGATTCCGAGAACGTTGATATGTTCGCAATCTCGTAAGATCGTGCGAAAATGCCAAAATAACACGTCAAATTTTATCAAAAAAAGTTGAAAGATCAATGTTGTGGGTGTATGGAGGTCCCAAAAAGAGGCAAGAATTTGGTTTCGGCAGATTCCGAGAACGTTGATACGTTCGCAATCTCGTAAGATCATGCGAAAATGCCAAAATGACACGTTAAATTTTCCGAAAAAAAGTTGAAAGATCAATGTTGTGGGTGTATGGAGGTCCCAAAAAGAGGCAAGAATTTTTATTCGGCAGATTCCGAGAACGTTGATATGTTCGCAATCTCGTAAGATCGTGCGAAAATGCCAAAATAACACGTCAAATTTTCTGAAAAAAAGTTGAAAGATCAATGTTGTGGGTGTATGAAGGTCCCAAAAAGAGGCAAGAATTTGGATTCGACAGATTCCGAGAACGTTGATATGTTCGCAATCTCGTAAGATCGTGCGAAAATGCCAAAATAACACGTCAAATTTTATCAAAAAAATTGAAAGATCAATGTTGTGGGTGTATGGAGGTCCCAAAAAGAGGCAAGAATTTGGTTTCGGCAGATTCCGAGAACGTTGATACGTTCGCAATCTCATAAGATCATGCGAAAATGCCAAAATGACACGTTAAATTTTCTGAAAAAAAGTTGAAAGATCAATGTTGTGGGTGTATGGAGGTCCCAAAAAGAGGCAAGAATTTTTATTCGGCAGATTCCGAGAACGTTGATATGTTCGCAATCTCGTAAGATCGTGCGAAAATGCCAAAATAACACGTCAAATTTTATCAAAAAAAGTTGAAAGATCAATGTTGTGGGTGTCTGGAGGTCCCAAAAAGAGGCAAGAATTTGGTTTCGTCAGATTCCGAGAACGTTGATACGTTCGCAATCTCGTAAGATCGTACGAAAATGCCAAAATAACACTTCAAATTTTCTCAACAAAAGTTGAAAGATCAATGTTGTGGGTGTATGGAGGTCCCAAAAAGAGGCAAGAATTTGGTTTTGGCAGATTCCGAGAACGTTGGTATGTTCGCAATCTCGTAAGATCGTGCGAAAATGCCAAAATAACACGTCAAATTTTATCAAAAAAAGTTGAAAGTTGAATGTTGTGGGTGTATGGAGGTCCCAAAAAGAGACAAGAATGTGGTTTCGGCAGATTCCGAGAACGTTGATATGTTCGCAATCTCGTAAGATCGTGCGAAAATGCCAAAATAACACGTCAAATTTTCTGAAAAAAAGTTGAAAGATCAATGTTGTGGGTGTATGGAGGTCCCAAAAAGAGGCAAGAATTTGGTTTCGGCAGATTCCGAGAACGTTGATATGTTCGCAATCTCGTAAGATCCTGCGAAAATGCCAAAATAACAGGTCAAATTTTCTGAAGAAAAGTTGAAAGATCAATGTTGTGGGTGTATGGAGGTCCCCAAAAGAGACAAGAATTTGGTTTCGGCAGATTCCGAGAACGTTGATACGTTCGCAATCTCGTAAGATCGTGCGAAAATTCCAAAATAACACGTTAAATTTTCTGAAAAAAAGTTGAAAGATCAATGTTGTGGGTGTATGGAGGTCCCAAAAAGAGGCAAGAATTTTTATTCGGCAGATTCCGAGAACGTTGATATGTTCGCAATCTCGTAAGATCGTGCGAAAATGCCAAAATAACACGTCAAATTTTCGGAAAAAAAGTTGAAAGATCAATGTTGTGGGTGTATGGAGGTCCCAAAAAGAGGCAAGAATTTGGTTTCGGCAGATTCCGAGAAAGTTGATATGTTCGCAATCTCGTAAGATCATGCGAAAATGCCAAAATAACACGTCAAATTTTCTGAAAAAAAGTTGAAAGATCAATGTTGTGGGTGTATGGAGGTCCCAAAAAGAGGCATGAATTTGGTTTCGGCAGATTCCGAGAACGTTGATATGTTCGCAATCTCGTAAGATCGTGCGAAAATGCCAAAATAACACGTCAAATTTTCTGAAAAAAAGTTGAAAGATCAATGTTGTCGGTGTATGGAGGTCCCAAAAAGAGGCAAGAATTTGGTTTCGGCAGATTCCGAGAAAGTTGATATGTTCGCAATATCGTAAGATCGTGCGAAAATGCTAAAATAACACGTCAAATTTTCTGAAAAAAAGTTGAAAGATCAATGTTGTGGGGGTAATGGAGGTACCAAAAAGAGACAAGAATTTGGTTTCGGCAGATTCCGAGAACGTTGATACGTTCGCACTCTCGTAAGATCGTGATAAAATGCCAAAATAACACGTCAAATTTTATCAAAAAAAGTTGAAAGATCAATGTTGTGGGTGTATGGAGGTCCCAAAAAGAGGCAAGAATTTGGTTTCGGCAGATTCCGAGAAAGTTGATATGTTCGCAATCTCGTAAGATCGTGCGAAAATGCCAAAATAACACGTCAAATTTTCGGAAAAAAAGTTGAAAGATCAATGTTGTGGGTGTATGGAGGTCCCAAAAAGAGGCAAGAATTTGGTTTCGGCAGATTCCGAGAACGTTGATACGTTCGCAATCTCGTAAGATCGTGCGAAAATGCTAAAATAACACGTCAAATTTTATGAAAAAAAGTTGAAAGATCAATGTTGTGGGTGTATGGAGGTC
Organism: Fragaria x ananassa; assembly: GCA_034370585.1. Lineage (NCBI taxonomy): Eukaryota > Viridiplantae > Streptophyta > Magnoliopsida > Rosales > Rosaceae > Fragaria > Fragaria x ananassa. The sequence goes on from CP139760.1 coordinate 9,594,541, forward strand.
CCAAAAAGAGCCAAGAATTTGGTTTCGGCAGATTCCGAGAAAGTTGATATGTTCGCAATCTCGTAAGATCGTGCGAAAAGGCCAAAATAACACGTCAAATTTTCTGAAAAAAAGTTGAAAGATCAATATTGTGGGTGTATGGAGGTCCCAAAAAGAGCCAAGAATTTGGTTTCGGCAGATTCCGAGAACGTTGATATGTTCGCAATCTCGTAAGATCGTGCGAAAATGCCAAAATAACACGTCAAATTTTCGGAAAAAAAGTTGAAAGATCAATGTTGTGGGTGTATGGAGGTCCCAAAAAGAGGCAAGAATTTGGTTTCGGCAGATTCCGAGAAAGTTGATATGTTCGCAATCTCGTAAGATCGTGCGAAAATGCCAAAATAACACGTCTAATTTTCCGAAAAAAAGTTGAAAGATCAATGTTGTGGGTGTAAGGAGGTCCCAAAAAGAGCCAAGAATTTGGTTTCGGCAGATTCCGAGAACGTTGATATGTTCGCAATCTCGTAAGATCGTGCGAAAATGCCAAAATAACACTTCAAATTTTCTGAAAAAAAAGTTGAAAGATCAATGTTGTGGGTGTATGGAGGTCCCAAAAAGAGCCAAGAATTTGGTTTCGGCAGATTCCGAGAAAGTTGATATGTTCGCAATCTCGTAAGATCGTGCGAAAATGCCAAAATAACACGTCAAATTTTCTGAAAAAAAGTTGAAAGATCAATATTGTGGGTGTATGGAGGTCCCAAAAAGAGCCAAGAATTTGGTTTCGGCAGATTCCGAGAACGTTGATATGTTCGCAATCTCGTAAGATCGTGCGAAAATGCCAAAATAACACTTCAAATTTTCTGAAAAAAAAGTTGAAAGATCAATGTTGTGGGTGTATGGAGGTCCCAAAAAGAGGCAAGAATTTGGTTTCGGCAGATTCCGAGAACGTTGATACGTTCGCAATCTCGTAAGATCGTGCGAAAATGCCAAAATAACACGTCAAATTTTCTGAAAAAAAGTTGAAAGATCAATCTTGTGGGTGTATGGAGGTCCCAAAAAGAGCCAAGAATTTGGTTTCATCAGATTCCGAGAACGTTGATACGTTCGCAATCTCGTAAGATCGTGCGAAAATGCCAAAATAACACGTCAAATTTTCTGAAAAAAAGTTGAAAGATCAATATTGTGGGTGTATGGAGGTCCCAAAAAGAGCCAAGAATTTGGTTTCGGCAGATTCCGAGAACGTTGATATGTTCGCAATCTCGTAAGATCATGCGAAAATGCCAAAATAACACTTCAAATTTTCTGAAAAAAAAGTTGAAAGATCAATGTTGTGGGTGTATGGAGGTCCCAAAAAGAGGCAAGAATTTGGTTTCGGCAGATTCCGAGAACGTTGATACGTTCGCAATCTCGTAAGATCGTGCGAAAATGCCAAAATAACACGTCAAATTTTCTGAAAAAAAGTTGAAAGATCAATGTTGTGGGTGTATGGAGGTCCCAAAAAGAGCCAAGAATTTGGTTTCTGCAGATTCCGAGAACGTTGATATGTTCGCAATCTCGTAAGATCGTGATAAAATGCCAAAATAACACGTCAAATTTTATCAAAAAAAGTTGAAAGATCAATGTTGTGGGTGTATGGAGGTCCCAAAAAGAGCCAAGAATTTGGTTTCGGCAGATTCCGAGAAAGTTGATATGTTCGCAATGTCGTAAGATCGTGCGAAAATGCCAAAATAACACGTCAAATTTTCTGAAAAAAAGTTGAAAGATCAATGTTGTGGGTGTATGGAGGTCCGAAAAAGAGGCAAGAATTTGGTTTCGGCAGATTCCGAGAACGTTGATATGTTCGCAATCTCGTAAGATCGTGCGAAAATGCCAAAATAACACTTCAAATTTTCTGAAAAAAAGTTGAAAGATCAATGTTGTGGGTGTATGGAGGTCCCAAAAAGAGCCAAGAATTTGGTTTCGGCAGATTCCGAGAAAGTTGATATGTTCGCAATCTCGTAAGATCGTGCGAAAATGCCAAAATAACACGTCAAATTTTATCAAAAAAAGTTGAAAGATCAATGTTGTGGGTGTATGGAGGTACCAAAAAGAGACAAGAATTTGGTTTCGGCAGATTCCGAGAACGTTGATACGTTCGCAATCTCGTAAGATCGTGCGAAAATGCCAAAATAACACGTTAAATTTTCTGAAAAAAAGTTGAAAGATCAATGTTGTGGGTGTATGGAGGTCCCAAAAAGATGCAAGAATTTGGTTTCGGCAGATTCCGAGAACGTTGATACGTTCGCAATCTCGTAAGATCGTGCGAAAATGCCAAAATAACACGTCAAATTTTCTGAAAAAAAGTTGAAAGATCAATGTTGTGGGTGTATGGAGGTCCCAAAAAGAGGCAAGAATTTGGTTTCGGCTGATTCCGAGATCGTTGATACGTTCGCAATCAAGTAAGATCGTGCGAAAATGCCAAAATAATTTTCGGAAAAAAAGTTGAAAGATCAATGTTGTGGGTGTATGGAGGTCCCAAAAAGAGGCAAGAATTTGGTTTCGGCAGATTCCGAGAACGTTGATACGTTCGCAATCTCGTAAGATCGTGCGAAAATGCTAAAATAACACGTCAAATTTTCTGAAAAAAAAGTTGAAAGATCAATGTTGTGGGTGTATGGAGGTCCCAAAAAGAGCCAAGAATTTGGTTTCGGCAGATTCCGAGAAAGTTGATATGTTCGCAATCTCGTAAGATCGTGCGAAAATGCCAAAATAACACGTCAAATTTTCGGAAAAAAAGTTGAAAGATCAATGTTGTGGGTGTATGGAGGTCCCAAAAAGAGGCAAGAATTTGGTTTCGGCAGATTCCGAGAACGTTGATACGTTCGCAATCTCGTAAGATCGTGCGAAAATGCCAAAATAACACGTCAAATTTTCTGAAAAAAATTTGAAAGATCAATGTTGTGGGTGTATGGAGGTCCCAAAAAGAGACAAGAATTTGGTTTCATCAGATTCCGAGAACGTTGATACGTTCGCAATCTCGTAAGATCGTGCGAAAATGCCAAAATAACACGTCAAATTTTCTGAAAAAAAGTTGAAAGATCAATCTTGTGGGTGTATGGAGGTCCCAAAAAGAGCCAAGAATTTGGTTTCGGCAGATTCCGAGAACGTTGATATGTTCGCAATCTCGTAAGATCGTGCGAAAATGCCAAAATAACACTTCAAATTTTCTGAAAAAAAGTTGAAAGATCAATGTTGTGGGTGTATGGAGGTCCCAAAAAGAGGCAAGAATTTGGTTTCGGCAGATTCCGAGAACGTTGATATGTTCGCAATCCCGTAAGATCGTGCGAAAATGCCAAAATAACACGTCAAATTTTATCAAAAAAAGTTGAAAGATCAATGTTGTGGGTGTATGGAGGTCCCAAAAAGAGGCAAGAATTTGGTTTCGGCAGATTCCGAGAAAGTTGATATGTTCGCAATCTCGTAAGATCGTGCGAAAACGCCGAAATAACAGGTCAAATTTTCTGAAAAAAAGTAGAAAGATCAATGTTGTGGGTGTATGGAGGTCCCAAAAAGAGACAAGAATTTGGTATCGGTAGATTCCGAGAACGTTGATACGTTCGCAATCTCGTAAGATCGTGCGAAAATGCTAAAATAACACGTCAAATTTTCTGAAAAAAAGTTGAAAGATCAATGTTGTGGGTGTATGGAGGTACCAAAAAGAGACAAGAATTAGGTTTCGGCAGATTCCGAGAACGTTGATACGTTCGCAATCTCGTAAGATCGTGCGAAAATGCCAAAATAACACGTTAAATTTTCTGAAAAAAAGTTGAAAGATCAATGTTGTGGGTGTATGGAGGTCCCAAAAAGAGGCAAGAATTTGGTTTCGGCAGATTCCGAGAACGTTGATATGTTCGCAATCTCGTAAGATAGGGCGAAAATGCCAAAATAACACGTCAAATTTTATCAAAAAAAGTTGAAAGATCAATGTTGTGGGTGTATGGAGGTCCCAAAAAGAGCCAAGAATTTGGTTTCGGCAGATTCCGAGAACGTTGATACGTTCGCAATCTCGTAAGATCGTGCGAAAATGCCAAAATAACACGTCAAATTTTCTGAAAAAAAGTTGAAAGATCAATTTTGTGGGTGTATGGAGGTCCCAAAAAGAGCCAAGAATTTGGTTTCGGCAGATTCCGAGAACGTTGATACGTTCGCAATCTCGTAAGATCGTGCGAAAATGCCAAAATAACACGTCAAATTTTCTGAAAAAAAGTTGAAAGATCAATGTTGTGGGTGTATGGAGGTCCCAAAAAGAGATAAGAATTTGGTTTCGGCAGATTCCGAGAACGTTGATACGTTCGCAATCTCGTAAGATCGTGCGAAAATGCCAAAATAACACGTCAAATTTTATCAAAAAAAGTTGAAAGATCAATTTTGTGTGTGTATGGAGGTCCCAAAAAGAGACAAGAATTTGGTTTGGGCAGATTCCGAGAACGTTGATATGTTCGCAATATCATAAGATCGTGCGAAAATGCCAAAATAACACGTCAAATTTTCTGCAAAAAATTGAAAGATCAATGTTGTGGGTGTATGTAGGTCCCAAAAATAGGCAAGAATTTGGTTTCGGCAGATTCCGAGAACGTTGATATGTTCGCAATCTCGTAAGATCGTGCGAAAATGCCAAAATAACACGTCAAATTTTCTGAAAAAAAGTTGAAAGATCAATGTTGTGGGTGTATGGAGGTCCCAAAAAGAGGCAAGAATTTGGTTTCGGCAGATTCCGAGAACGTTGATATGTTCGCAATCTCGTAAGATCGTGCGAAAATGCCAAAATAACACGTCAAATTTTCTGAAAAAAATTTGAAAGATCAATGTTGTGGGTGTATGGAGGTCCCAAAAAGAGACAAGAATTTGGTTTCATCAGATTCCGAGAACGTTGATACGTTCGCAATCTCGTAAGATCGTGCGAAAATGCCAAAATAACACGTCAAATTTTCTGAAAAAAAGTTGAAAGATCAATCTTGTGGGTGTATGGAGGTCCCAAAAAGAGCCAAGAATTTGGTTTCGGCAGATTCCGAGAACGTTGATATGTTCGCAATCTCGTAAGATCGTGCGAAAATGCCAAAATAACACGTCAAATTTTATCAAAAAAAGTTGAAAGATCAATGTTGTGGGTGTATGGAGGTACCAAAAAGAGACAAGAATTTGGTTTCGGCAGATTCCGAGAACGTTGATACGTTCGCAATCTCGTAAGATCGTGCGAAAATGCCAAAATAACACGTTAAATTTTCTGAAAAAAAGTTGAAAGATCAATGTTGTGGGTGTATGGAGGTCCCAAAAAGATGCAAGAATTTGGTTTCGGCAGATTCCGAGAACGTTGATACGTTCGCAATCTCGTAAGATCGTGCGAAAATGCCAAAATAACACATCAAATTTTCTGAAAAAAAGTTGAAAGATCAATGTTGTGGGTGTATGGAGGTCCCAAAAAGAGGCAAGAATTTGGTTTCGGCTGATTCCGAGATCGTTGATACGTTCGCAATCAAGTAAGATCGTGCGAAAATGCCAAAATAACACGTCAAATTTTATCAAAAAAAGTTGAAAGATCAATGTTGTGGGTGTATGGAGGTCCCAAAAAGAGGCAAGAATTTGGTTTCGGCAGATTCCGAGAACGTTGATATGTTCGCAATCTCGTAAGATCGTGCGAAAATGCCAAAATAACACGTCAAATTTTCTGAAAAAAATTTGAAAGATCAATGTTGTGGGTGTATGGAGGTCCCAAAAAGAGACAAGAATTTGGTTTCGGCAGATTCCGAGAACGTTGATACGTTCGCAATCTCGTAAGATCGTGCGAAAATGCCAAAATAACACGTTAAATTTTCTGAAAAAAAGTTGAAAGATCAATGTTGTGGGTGTATGGAGGTCCCAAAAAGATGCAAGAATTTGGTTTCGGCAGATTCCGAGAACGTTGATACGTTCGCAATCTCGTAAGATCGTGCGAAAATGCCAAAATAACACATCAAATTTTCTGAAAAAAAGTTGAAAGATCAATGTTGTGGGTGTATGGAGGTCCCAAAAAGAGGCAAGAATTTGGTTTCGGCTGATTCCGAGATCGTTGATACGTTCGCAATCAAGTAAGATCGTGCGAAAATGCCAAAATAACACGTCAAATTTTATCAAAAAAAGTTGAAAGATCAATGTTGTGGGTGTATGGAGGTCCCAAAAAGAGGCAAGAATTTGGTTTCGGCAGATTCCGAGAACGTTGATATGTTCGCAATCTCGTAAGATCGTGCGAAAATGCCAAAATAACACGTCAAATTTTCTGAAAAAAATTTGAAAGATCAATGTTGTGGGTGTATGGAGGTCCCAAAAAGAGACAAGAATTTGGTTTCATCAGATTCCGAGAACGTTGATACGTTCGCAATCTCGTAAGATCGTGCGAAAATGCCAAAATAACACGTCAAATTTTCTGAAAAAAAGTTGAAAGATCAATCTTGTGGGTGTATGGAGGTCCCAAAAAGAGCCAAGAATTTGGTTTCGGCAGATTCCGAGAACGTTGATATGTTCGCAATCTCGTAAGATCGTGCGAAAATGCCAAAATAACACTTCAAATTTTCTGAAAAAAAGTTGAAAGATCAATGTTGTGGGTGTATGGAGGTCCCAAAAAGAGGCAAGAATTTGGTTTCGGCAGATTCCGAGAACGTTGATATGTTCGCAATCCCGTAAGATCGTGCGAAAATGCCAAAATAACACGTCAAATTTTATCAAAAAAAGTTGAAAGATCAATGTTGTGGGTGTATGGAGGTCCCAAAAAGAGGCAAGAATTTGGTTTCGGCAGATTCCGAGAAAGTTGATATGTTCGCAATCTCGTAAGATCGTGCGAAAACGCCGAAATAACAGGTCAAATTTTCTGAAAAAAAGTAGAAAGATCAATGTTGTGGGTGTATGGAGGTCCCAAAAAGAGACAAGAATTTGGTATCGGTAGATTCCGAGAACGTTGATACGTTCGCAATCTCGTAAGATCGTGCGAAAATGCTAAAATAACACGTCAAATTTTCTGAAAAAAAGTTGAAAGATCAATGTTGTGGGTGTATGGAGGTACCAAAAAGAGACAAGAATTAGGTTTCGGCAGATTCCGAGAACGTTGATACGTTCGCAATCTCGTAAGATCGTGCGAAAATGCCAAAATAACACGTTAAATTTTCTGAAAAAAAGTTGAAAGATCAATGTTGTGGGTGTATGGAGGTCCCAAAAAGAGGCAAGAATTTGGTTTCGGCAGATTCCGAGAACGTTGATATGTTCGCAATCTCGTAAGATAGGGCGAAAATGCCAAAATAACACGTCAAATTTTATCAAAAAAAGTTGAAAGATCAATGTTGTGGGTGTATGGAGGTCCCAAAAAGAGCCAAGAATTTGGTTTCGGCAGATTCCGAGAACGTTGATACGTTCGCAATCTCGTAAGATCGTGCGAAAATGCCAAAATAACACGTCAAATTTTCTGAAAAAAAGTTGAAAGATCAATTTTGTGGGTGTATGGAGGTCCCAAAAAGAGCCAAGAATTTGGTTTCGGCAGATTCCGAGAACGTTGATACGTTCGCAATCTCGTAAGATCGTGCGAAAATGCCAAAATAACACGTCAAATTTTCTGAAAAAAAGTTGAAAGATCAATGTTGTGGGTGTATGGAGGTCCCAAAAAGAGATAAGAATTTGGTTTCGGCAGATTCCGAGAACGTTGATACGTTCGCAATCTCGTAAGATCGTGCGAAAATGCCAAAATAACACGTCAAATTTTATCAAAAAAAGTTGAAAGATCAATTTTGTGTGTGTATGGAGGTCCCAAAAAGAGACAAGAATTTGGTTTGGGCAGATTCCGAGAACGTTGATATGTTCGCAATATCATAAGATCGTGCGAAAATGCCAAAATAACACGTCAAATTTTCTGCAAAAAATTGAAAGATCAATGTTGTGGGTGTATGTAGGTCCCAAAAAGAGGCAAGAATTTGGTTTCGGCAGATTCCGAGAACGTTGATATGTTCGCAATCTCGTAAGATCGTGCGAAAATGCCAAAATAACACGTCAAATTTTCTGAAAAAAAGTTGAAAGATCAATGTTGTGGGTGTATGGAGGTCCCAAAAAGAGGCAAGAATTTGGTTTCGGCAGATTCCGAGAACGTTGATATGTTCGCAATCTCGTAAGATCGTGCGAAAATGCCAAAATAACACGTCAAATTTTCTGAAAAAAATTTGAAAGATCAATGTTGTGGGTGTATGGAGGTCCCAAAAAGAGACAAGAATTTGGTTTCATCAGATTCCGAGAACGTTGATACGTTCGCAATCTCGTAAGATCGTGCGAAAATGCCAAAATAACACGTCAAATTTTCTGAAAAAAAGTTGAAAGATCAATCTTGTGGGTGTATGGAGGTCCCAAAAAGAGCCAAGAATTTGGTTTCGGCAGATTCCGAGAACGTTGATATGTTCGCAATCTCGTAAGATCGTGCGAAAATGCCAAAATAACACTTCAAATTTTCTGAAAAAAAGTTGAAAGATCAATGTTGTGGGTGTATGGAGGTCCCAAAAAGAGGCAAGAATTTGGTTTCGGCAGATTCCGAGAACGTTGATATGTTCGCAATCCCGTAAGATCGTGCGAAAATGCCAAAATAACACGTCAAATTTTATCAAAAAAAGTTGAAAGATCAATGTTGTGGGTGTATGGAGGTCCCAAAAAGAGGCAAGAATTTGGTTTCGGCAGATTCCGAGAAAGTTGATATGTTCGCAATCTCGTAAGATCGTGCGAAAACGCCGAAATAACAGGTCAAATTTTCTGAAAAAAAGTAGAAAGATCAATGTTGTGGGTGTATGGAGGTCCCAAAAAGAGACAAGAATTTGGTATCGGTAGATTCCGAGAACGTTGATACGTTCGCAATCTCGTAAGATCGTGCGAAAATGCTAAAATAACACGTCAAATTTTCTGAAAAAAAGTTGAAAGATCAATGTTGTGGGTGTATGGAGGTACCAAAAAGAGACAAGAATTAGGTTTCGGCAGATTCCGAGAACGTTGATACGTTCGCAATCTCGTAAGATCGTGCGAAAATGCCAAAATAACACGTTAAATTTTCTGAAAAAAAGTTGAAAGATCAATGTTGTGGGTGTATGGAGGTCCCAAAAAGAGGCAAGAATTTGGTTTCGGCAGATTCCGAGAACGTTGATATGTTCGCAATCTCGTAAGATAGGGCGAAAATGCCAAAATAACACGTCAAATTTTATCAAAAAAAGTTGAAAGATCAATGTTGTGGGTGTATGGAGGTCCCAAAAAGAGCCAAGAATTTGGTTTCGGCAGATTCCGAGAACGTTGATACGTTCGCAATCTCGTAAGATCGTGCGAAAATGCCAAAATAACACGTCAAATTTTCTGAAAAAAAGTTGAAAGATCAATTTTGTGGGTGTATGGAGGTCCCAAAAAGAGCCAAGAATTTGGTTTCGGCAGATTCCGAGAACGTTGATACGTTCGCAATCTCGTAAGATCGTGCGAAAATGCCAAAATAACACGTCAAATTTTCTGAAAAAAAGTTGAAAGATCAATGTTGTGGGTGTATGGAGGTACCAAAAAGAGACAAGAATTTGGTTTCGGCAGATTCCGAGAACGTTGATACGTTCGCAATCTCGTAAGATCGTGCGAAAATGCCAAAATAACACGTTAAATTTTCTGAAAAAAAGTTGAAAGATCAATGTTGTGGGTGTATGGAGGTCCCAAAAAGATGCAAGAATTTGGTTTCGGCAGATTCCGAGAACGTTGATACGTTCGCAATCTCGTAAGATCGTGCGAAAATGCCAAAATAACACATCAAATTTTCTGAAAAAAAGTTGAAAGATCAATGTTGTGGGTGTATGGAGGTCCCAAAAAGAGGCAAGAATTTGGTTTCGGCTGATTCCGAGATCGTTGATACGTTCGCAATCAAGTAAGATCGTGCGAAAATGCCAAAATAACAAGTCAAATTTTATCAAAAAAAGTTGAAAGATCAATGTTGTGGGTGTATGGAGGTCCCAAAAAGAGGCAAGAATTTGGTTTCGGCAGATTCCGAGAACGTTGATATGTTCGCAATCTCGTAAGATCGTGCGAAAATGCCAAAATAACACGTCAAATTTTCTGAAAAAAATTTGAAAGATCAATGTTGTGGGTGTATGGAGGTCCCAAAAAGAGACAAGAATTTGGTTTCATCAGATTCCGAGAACGTTGATACGTTCGCAATCTCGTAAGATCGTGCGAAAATGCCAAAATAACACGTCAAATTTTCTGAAAAAAAGTTGAAAGATCAATCTTGTGGGTGTATGGAGGTCCCAAAAAGAGCCAAGAATTTGGTTTCGGCAGATTCCGAGAACGTTGATATGTTCGCAATCTCGTAAGATCGTGCGAAAATGCCAAAATAACACTTCAAATTTTCTGAAAAAAAGTTGAAAGATCAATGTTGTGGGTGTATGGAGGTCCCAAAAAGAGGCAAGAATTTGGTTTCGGCAGATTCCGAGAACGTTGATATGTTCGCAATCCCGTAAGATCGTGCGAAAATGCCAAAATAACACGTCAAATTTTATCAAAAAAAGTTGAAAGATCAATGTTGTGGGTGTATGGAGGTCCCAAAAAGAGGCAAGAATTTGGTTTCGGCAGATTCCGAGAAAGTTGATATGTTCGCAATCTCGTAAGATCGTGCGAAAACGCCGAAATAACAGGTCAAATTTTCTGAAAAAAAGTAGAAAGATCAATGTTGTGGGTGTATGGAGGTCCCAAAAAGAGACAAGAATTTGGTATCGGTAGATTCCGAGAACGTTGATACGTTCGCAATCTCGTAAGATCGTGCGAAAATGCTAAAATAACACGTCAAATTTTCTGAAAAAAAGTTGAAAGATCAATGTTGTGGGTGTATGGAGGTACCAAAAAGAGACAAGAATTAGGTTTCGGCAGATTCCGAGAACGTTGATACGTTCGCAATCTCGTAAGATCGTGCGAAAATGCCAAAATAACACGTTAAATTTTCTGAAAAAAAGTTGAAAGATCAATGTTGTGGGTGTATGGAGGTCCCAAAAAGAGGCAAGAATTTGGTTTCGGCAGATTCCGAGAACGTTGATATGTTCGCAATCTCGTAAGATAGGGCGAAAATGCCAAAATAACACGTCAAATTTTATCAAAAAAAGTTGAAAGATCAATGTTGTGGGTGTATGGAGGTCCCAAAAAGAGCCAAGAATTTGGTTTCGGCAGATTCCGAGAACGTTGATACGTTCGCAATCTCGTAAGATCGTGCGAAAATGCCAAAATAACACATCAAATTTTCTGAAAAAAAGTTGAAAGATCAATGTTGTGGGTGTATGGAGGTCCCAAAAAGATGCAAGAATTTGGTTTCGGCAGATTCCGAGAACGTTGATACGTTCGCAATCTCGTAAGATCGTGCGAAAATGCCAAAATAACACATCAAATTTTCTGAAAAAAAGTTGAAAGATCAATGTTGTGGGTGTATGGAGGTCCCAAAAAGAGGCAAGAATTTGGTTTCGGCTGATTCCGAGATCGTTGATACGTTCGCAATCAAGTAAGATCGTGCGAAAATGCCAAAATAACAAGTCAAATTTTATCAAAAAAAGTTGAAAGATCAATGTTGTGGGTGTATGGAGGTCCCAAAAAGAGGCAAGAATTTGGTTTCGGCAGATTCCGAGAACGTTGATATGTTCGCAATCTCGTAAGATCGTGCGAAAATGCCAAAATAACACGTCAAATTTTCTGAAAAAAATTTGAAAGATCAATGTTGTGGGTGTATGGAGGTCCCAAAAAGAGACAAGAATTTGGTTTCATCAGATTCCGAGAACGTTGATACGTTCGCAATCTCGTAAGATCGTGCGAAAATGCCAAAATAACACGTCAAATTTTCTGAAAAAAAGTTGAAAGATCAATCTTGTGGGTGTATGGAGGTCCCAAAAAGAGCCAAGAATTTGGTTTCGGCAGATTCCGAGAACGTTGATATGTTCGCAATCTCGTAAGATCGTGCGAAAATGCCAAAATAACACTTCAAATTTTCTGAAAAAAAGTTGAAAGATCAATGTTGTGGGTGTATGGAGGTCCCAAAAAGAGGCAAGAATTTGGTTTCGGCAGATTCCGAGAACGTTGATATGTTCGCAATCCCGTAAGATCGTGCGAAAATGCCAAAATAACACGTCAAATTTTATCAAAAAAAGTTGAAAGATCAATGTTGTGGGTGTATGGAGGTCCCAAAAAGAGGCAAGAATTTGGTTTCGGCAGATTCCGAGAAAGTTGATACGTTCGCAATCTCGTAAGATCGTGCGAAAACGCCGAAATAACAGGTCAAATTTTCTGAAAAAAAGTAGAAAGATCAATGTTGTGGGTGTATGGAGGTCCCAAAAAGAGACAAGAATTTGGTATCGGTAGATTCCGAGAACGTTGATACGTTCGCAATCTCGTAAGATCGTGCGAAAATGCTAAAATAACACGTCAAATTTTCTGAAAAAAAGTTGAAAGATCAATGTTGTGGGTGTATGGAGGTACCAAAAAGAGACAAGAATTAGGTTTCGGCAGATTCCGAGAACGTTGATACGTTCGCAATCTCGTAAGATCGTGCGAAAATGCCAAAATAACACGTTAAATTTTCTGAAAAAAAGTTGAAAGATCAATGTTGTGGGTGTATGGAGGTCCCAAAAAGAGATAAGAATTTGGTTTCGGCAGATTCCGAGAACGTTGATACGTTCGCAATCTCGTAAGATCGTGCGAAAATGCCAAAATAACACGTCAAATTTTATCAAAAAAAGTTGAAAGATCAATGTTGTGGGTGTATGGAGGTACCAAAAAGAGACAAGAATTAGGTTTCGGCAGATTCCGAGAACGTTGATACGTTCGCAATCTCGTAAGATCGTGCGAAAATGCCAAAATAACACGTCAAATTTTCTGAAAAAAAGTTGAAAGATCAATGTTGTGGGTGTATGGAGGTCCCAAAAAGAGATAAGAATTTGGTTTCGGCAGATTCCGAGAACGTTGATACGTTCGCAATCTCGTAAGATCGTGCGAAAATGCCAAAATAACACGTCAAATTTTATCAAAAAAAGTTGAAAGATCAATTTTGTGTGTGTATGGAGGTCCCAAAAAGAGACAAGAATTTGGTTTGGGCAGATTCCGAGAACGTTGATATGTTCGCAATATCATAAGATCGTGCGAAAATGCCAAAATAACACGTCAAATTTTCTGCAAAAAAATTGAAAGATCAATGTTGTGGGTGTATGTAGGTCCCAAAAAGAGGCAAGAATTTGGTTTCGGCAGATTCCGAGAACGTTGATATGTTCGCAATCTCGTAAGATCGTGCGAAAATGCCAAAATAACACGTCAAATTTTCTGAAAAAAAGTTGAAAGATCAATGTTGTGGGTGTATGGAGGTCCCAAAAAGAGGCAAGAATTTGGTTTCGGCAGATTCCGAGAACGTTGATATGTTCGCAATCTCGTAAGATCGTGCGAAAATGCCAAAATAACACGTCAAATTTTCTGAAAAAAATTTGAAAGATCAATGTTGTGGGTGTATGGAGGTCCCAAAAAGAGACAAGAATTTGGTTTCATCAGATTCCGAGAACGTTGATACGTTCGCAATCTCGTAAGATCGTGCGAAAATGCCAAAATAACACGTCAAATTTTCTGAAAAAAAGTTGAAAGATCAATCTTGTGGGTGTATGGAGGTCCCAAAAAGAGCCAAGAATTTGGTTTCGGCAGATTCCGAGAACGTTGATATGTTCGCAATCTCGTAAGATCGTGCGAAAATGCCAAAATAACACTTCAAATTTTCTGAAAAAAAGTTGAAAGATCAATGTTGTGGGTGTATGGAGGTCCCAAAAAGAGGCAAGAATTTGGTTTCGGCAGATTCCGAGAACGTTGATATGTTCGCAATCCCGTAAGATCGTGCGAAAATGCCAAAATAACACGTCAAATTTTATCAAAAAAAGTTGAAAGATCAATGTTGTGGGTGTATGGAGGTCCCAAAAAGAGGCAAGAATTTGGTTTCGGCAGATTCCGAGAAAGTTGATATGTTCGCAATCTCGTAAGATCGTGCGAAAACGCCGAAATAACAGGTCAAATTTTCTGAAAAAAAGTAGAAAGATCAATGTTGTGGGTGTATGGAGGTCCCAAAAAGAGACAAGAATTTGGTATCGGTAGATTCCGAGAACGTTGATACGTTCGCAATCTCGTAAGATCGTGCGAAAATGCTAAAATAACACGTCAAATTTTCTGAAAAAAAGTTGAAAGATCAATGTTGTGGGTGTATGGAGGTACCAAAAAGAGACAAGAATTAGGTTTCGGCAGATTCCGAGAACGTTGATACGTTCGCAATCTCGTAAGATCGTGCGAAAATGCCAAAATAACACGTTAAATTTTCTGAAAAAAAGTTGAAAGATCAATGTTGTGGGTGTATGGAGGTCCCAAAAAGAGGCAAGAATTTGGTTTCGGCAGATTCCGAGAACGTTGATATGTTCGCAATCTCGTAAGATAGGGCGAAAATGCCAAAATAACACGTCAAATTTTATCAAAAAAAGTTGAAAGATCAATGTTGTGGGTGTATGGAGGTCCCAAAAAGAGCCAAGAATTTGGTTTCGGCAGATTCCGAGAACGTTGATACGTTCGCAATCTCGTAAGATCGTGCGAAAATGCCAAAATAACACGTCAAATTTTCTGAAAAAAAAGTTGAAAGATCAATTTTGTGGGTGTATGGAGGTCCCAAAAAGAGCCAAGAATTTGGTTTCGGCAGATTCCGAGAACGTTGATACGTTCGCAATCTCGTAAGATCGTGCGAAAATGCCAAAATAACACGTCAAATTTTCTGAAAAAAAGTTGAAAGATCAATGTTGTGGGTGTATGGAGGTCCCAAAAAGAGATAAGAATTTGGTTTCGGCAGATTCCGAGAACGTTGATACGTTCGCAATCTCGTAAGATCGTGCGAAAATGCCAAAATAACACGTCAAATTTTATCAAAAAAAGTTGAAAGATCAATTTTGTGTGTGTATGGAGGTCCCAAAAAGAGACAAGAATTTGGTTTGGGCAGATTCCGAGAACGTTGATATGTTCGCAATATCATAAGATCGTGCGAAAATGCCAAAATAACACGTCAAATTTTCTGCAAAAAATTGAAAGATCAATGTTGTGGGTGTATGTAGGTCCCAAAAAGAGGCAAGAATTTGGTTTCGGCAGATTCCGAGAACGTTGATATGTTCGCAATCTCGTAAGATCGTGCGAAAATGCCAAAATAACACGTCAAATTTTCTGAAAAAAAGTTGAAAGATCAATGTTGTGGGTGTATGGAGGTCCCAAAAAGAGGCAAGAATTTGGTTTCGGCAGATTCCGAGAACGTTGATATGTTCGCAATCTCGTAAGATCGTGCGAAAATGCCAAAATAACACGTCAAATTTTCTGAAAAAAATTTGAAAGATCAATGTTGTGGGTGTATGGAGGTCCCAAAAAGAGACAAGAATTTGGTTTCATCAGATTCCGAGAACGTTGATACGTTCGCAATCTCGTAAGATCGTGCGAAAATGCCAAAATAACACGTCAAATTTTCTGAAAAAAAGTTGAAAGATCAATCTTGTGGGTGTATGGAGGTCCCAAAAAGAGCCAAGAATTTGGTTTCGGCAGATTCCGAGAACGTTGATATGTTCGCAATCTCGTAAGATCGTGCGAAAATGCCAAAATAACACTTCAAATTTTCTGAAAAAAAGTTGAAAGATCAATGTTGTGGGTGTATGGAGGTCCCAAAAAGAGGCAAGAATTTGGTTTCGGCAGATTCCGAGAACGTTGATATGTTCGCAATCCCGTAAGATCGTGCGAAAATGCCAAAATAACACGTCAAATTTTATCAAAAAAAGTTGAAAGATCAATGTTGTGGGTGTATGGAGGTCCCAAAAAGAGGCAAGAATTTGGTTTCGGCAGATTCCGAGAAAGTTGATATGTTCGCAATCTCGTAAGATCGTGCGAAAACGCCGAAATAACAGGTCAAATTTTCTGAAAAAAAGTAGAAAGATCAATGTTGTGGGTGTATGGAGGTCCCAAAAAGAGACAAGAATTTGGTATCGGTAGATTCCGAGAACGTTGATACGTTCGCAATCTCGTAAGATCGTGCGAAAATGCTAAAATAACACGTCAAATTTTCTGAAAAAAAGTTGAAAGATCAATGTTGTGGGTGTATGGAGGTACCAAAAAGAGACAAGAATTAGGTTTCGGCAGATTCCGAGAACGTTGATACGTTCGCAATCTCGTAAGATCGTGCGAAAATGCCAAAATAACACGTTAAATTTTCTGAAAAAAAGTTGAAAGATCAATGTTGTGGGTGTATGGAGGTCCCAAAAAGAGGCAAGAATTTGGTTTCGGCAGATTCCGAGAACGTTGATATGTTCGCAATCTCGTAAGATAGGGCGAAAATGCCAAAATAACACGTCAAATTTTATCAAAAAAAGTTGAAAGATCAATGTTGTGGGTGTATGGAGGTCCCAAAAAGAGCCAAGAATTTGGTTTCGGCAGATTCCGAGAACGTTGATACGTTCGCAATCTCGTAAGATCGTGCGAAAATGCCAAAATAACACGTCAAATTTTCTGAAAAAAAAGTTGAAAGATCAATTTTGTGGGTGTATGGAGGTCCCAAAAAGAGCCAAGAATTTGGTTTCGGCAGATTCCGAGAACGTTGATACGTTCGCAATCTCGTAAGATCGTGCGAAAATGCCAAAATAACACGTCAAATTTTCTGAAAAAAAGTTGAAAGATGAATGTTGTGGGTGTATGGAGGTCCCAAAAAGAGATAAGAATTTGGTTTCGGCAGATTCCGAGAACGTTGATACGTTCGCAATCTCGTAAGATCGTGCGAAAATGCCAAAATAACACGTCAAATTTTATCAAAAAAAGTTGAAAGATCAATTTTGTGTGTGTATGGAGGTCCCAAAAAGAGACAAGAATTTGGTTTGGGCAGATTCCGAGAACGTTGATATGTTCGCAATATCATAAGATCGTGCGAAAATGCCAAAATAACACGTCAAATTTTCTGCAAAAAATTGAAAGATCAATGTTGTGGGTGTATGTAGGTCCCAAAAAGAGGCAAGAATTTGGTTTCGGCAGATTCCGAGAACGTTGATATGTTCGCAATCTCGTAAGATCGTGCGAAAATGCCAAAATAACACGTCAAATTTTCTGAAAAAAAGTTGAAAGATCAATGTTGTGGGTGTATGGAGGTCCCAAAAAGAGGCAAGAATTTGGTTTCGGCAGATTCCGAGAACGTTGATATGTTCGCAATCTCGTAAGATCGTGCGAAAATGCCAAAATAACACGTCAAATTTTCTGAAAAAAAGTTGAAAGATCAATGTTGTGGGTGTATGGAAGTCCCAAAAAGAGGCAAGAATTTGGTTTCGGCAGATTCCGAGAAAGTTGATATGTTCGCAATCTCGTAAGATCGTGCGAAAATGCTAAAATAACACGTCAAATTTTCTGAAAAAAAGTTGAAAGATCAATGTTGTGGGTGTATGGAGGTACCAAAAAGAGACAAGAATTAGGTTTCGGCAGATTCCGAGAACGTTGATACGTTCGCAGTCTCGTAAGATCGTGCGAAAATGCCAAAATAGCACGTTAAATTTTCTGAAAAAAAGTTGAAAGATCAATGTTGTGGGTGTATGGAGGTCCCAAAAAGAGGCAAGAATTTGGTTTCGGCAGATTCCGAGAACGTTGATATGTTCGCAATCTCGTAAGATCGTGCGAAAATGCCAAAATAACACGTCAAATTTTCTGAAAAAAAGTTGAAAGATCAATGTTGTGGGTGTATGGAGGTCCCAAAAAGAGGCAAGAATTTGGTTTCGGCAGATTCCGAGAACGTTGATATGTTCGCAATCTCGTAAGATCGTGCGAAAATGCCAAAATAACACGTCAAATTTTCTGAAAAAAAGTTGAAAGATCAATGTTGTGGGTGTATGGAAGTCCCAAAAAGAGGCAAGAATTTGGTTTCGGCAGATTCCGAGAAAGTTGATATGTTCGCAATCTCGTAAGATCGTGCGAAAATGCTAAAATAACACGTCAAATTTTCTGAAAAAAAGTTGAAAGATCAATGTTGTGGGTGTATGGAGGTCCCAAAAAGAGGCAAGAATTTGGTTTCGGCAGATTCCGAGAACGTTGATATGTTCGCAATCCCGTAAGATCGTGCGAAAATGCCAAAATAACACGTCAAATTTTATCAAAAAAAGTTGAAAGATCAATGTTGTGGGTGTATGGAGGTCCCAAAAAGAGGCAAGAATTTGGTTTCGGCAGATTCCGAGAAAGTTGATATGTTCGCAATCTCGTAAGATCGTGCGAAAACGCCGAAATAACAGGTCAAATTTTCTGAAAAAAAGTAGAAAGATCAATGTTGTGGGTGTATGGAGGTCCCAAAAAGAGACAAGAATTTGGTATCGGTAGATTCCGAGAACGTTGATACGTTCGCAATCTCGTAAGATCGTGCGAAAATGCTAAAATAACACGTCAAATTTTCTGAAAAAAAGTTGAAAGATCAATGTTGTGGGTGTATGGAGGTACCAAAAAGAGACAAGAATTAGGTTTCGGCAGATTCCGAGAACGTTGATACGTTCGCAATCTCGTAAGATCGTGCGAAAATGCCAAAATAACACGTTAAATTTTCTGAAAAAAAGTTGAAAGATCAATGTTGTGGGTGTATGGAGGTCCCAAAAAGAGGCAAGAATTTGGTTTCGGCAGATTCCGAGAACGTTGATATGTTCGCAATCTCGTAAGATAGGGCGAAAATGCCAAAATAACACGTAAAATTTTATCAAAAAAAGTTGAAAGATCAATGTTGTGGGTGTATGGAGGTCCCAAAAAGAGCCAAGAATTTGGTTTCGGCAGATTCCGAGAACGTTGATACGTTCGCAATCTCGTAAGATCGTGCGAAAATGCCAAAATAACACGTCAAATTTTCTGAAAAAAAGTTGAAAGATCAATTTTGTGGGTGTATGGAGGTCCCAAAAAGAGCCAAGAATTTGGTTTCGGCAGATTCCGAGAACGTTGATACGTTCGCAATCTCGTAAGATCGTGCGAAAATGCCAAAATAACACGTCAAATTTTCTGAAAAAAAGTTGAAAGATCAATGTTGTGGGTGTATGGAGGTCCCAAAAAGAGATAAGAATTTGGTTTCGGCAGATTCCGAGAACGTTGATACGTTCGCAATCTCGTAAGATCGTGCGAAAATGCCAAAATAACACGTCAAATTTTATCAAAAAAAGTTGAAAGATCAATTTTGTGTGTGTATGGAGGTCCCAAAAAGAGACAAGAATTTGGTTTGGGCAGATTCCGAGAACGTTGATATGTTCGCAATATCATAAGATCGTGCGAAAATGCCAAAATAACACGTCAAATTTTCTGCAAAAAAATTGAAAGATCAATGTTGTGGGTGTATGTAGGTCCCAAAAAGAGGCAAGAATTTGGTTTCGGCAGATTCCGAGAACGTTGATATGTTCGCAATCTCGTAAGATCGTGCGAAAATGCCAAAATAACACGTCAAATTTTCTGAAAAAAAGTTGAAAGATCAATGTTGTGGGTGTATGGAGGTCCCAAAAAGAGGCAAGAATTTGGTTTCGGCAGATTCCGAGAACGTTGATATGTTCGCAATCTCGTAAGATCGTGCGAAAATGCCAAAATAACACGTCAAATTTTCTGAAAAAAATTTGAAAGATCAATGTTGTGGGTGTATGGAGGTCCCAAAAAGAGACAAGAATTTGGTTTCATCAGATTCCGAGAACGTTGATACGTTCGCAATCTCGTAAGATCGTGCGAAAATGCCAAAATAACACGTCAAATTTTCTGAAAAAAAGTTGAAAGATCAATCTTGTGGGTGTATGGAGGTCCCAAAAAGAGCCAAGAATTTGGTTTCGGCAGATTCCGAGAACGTTGATATGTTCGCAATCTCGTAAGATCGTGCGAAAATGCCAATATAACACTTCAAATTTTCTGAAAAAAAGTTGAAAGATCAATGTTGTGGGTGTATGGAGGTCCCAAAAAGAGGCAAGAATTTGGTTTCGGCAGATTCCGAGAACGTTGATATGTTCGCAATCCCGTAAGATCGTGCGAAAATGCCAAAATAACACGTCAAATTTTATCAAAAAAAGTTGAAAGATCAATGTTGTGGGTGTATGGAGGTCCCAAAAAGAGGCAAGAATTTGGTTTCGGCAGATTCCGAGAAAGTTGATATGTTCGCAATCTCGTAAGATCGTGCGAAAATGCCAAAATAACACGTCAAATTTTCTGAAAAAAAGTTGAAAGATCAATGTTGTGGGTGTATGGAGGTCCCAAAAAGAGGCAAGAATTTGGTTTCGGCAGATTCCGAGAACGTTGATATGTTCGCAATCTCGTAAGATCGTGCGAAAATGCCAAAATAACACGTCAAATTTTCTGAAAAAAAGTTGAAAGATCAATGTTGTGGGTGTATGGAAGTCCCAAAAAGAGGCAAGAATTTGGTTTCGGCAGATTCCGAGAAAGTTGATATGTTCGCAATCTCGTAAGATCGTGCGAAAATGCTAAAATAACACGTCAAATTTTCTGAAAAAAAGTTGAAAGATCAATGTTGTGGGTGTATGGAGGTACCAAAAAGAGACAAGAATTAGGTTTCGGCAGATTCCGAGAACGTTGATACGTTCGCAGTCTCGTAAGATCGTGCGAAAATGCCAAAATAGCACGTTAAATTTTCTGAAAAAAAGTTGAAAGATCAATGTTGTGGGTGTATGGAGGTCCCAAAAAGAGGCAAGAATTTGGTTTCGGCAGATTCCGAGAACGTTGATATGTTCGCAATCTCGTAAGATCGTGCGAAAATGCCAAAATAACACGTCAAATTTTCTGAAAAAAAGTTGAAAGATCAATGTTGTGGGTGTATGGAGGTCCCAAAAAGAGGCAAGAATTTGGTTTCGGCAGATTCCGAGAACGTTGATATGTTCGCAATCTCGTAAGATCGTGCGAAAATGCCAAAATAACACGTCAAATTTTCTGAAAAAAAGTTGAAAGATCAATGTTGTGGGTGTATGGAAGTCCCAAAAAGAGGCAAGAATTTGGTTTCGGCAGATTCCGAGAAAGTTGATATGTTCGCAATCTCGTAAGATCGTGCGAAAATGCTAAAATAACACGTCAAATTTTCTGAAAAAAAGTTGAAAGATCAATGTTGTGGGTGTATGGAGGTCCCAAAAAGAGGCAAGAATTTGGTTTCGGCAGATTCCGAGAACGTTGATATGTTCGCAATCCCGTAAGATCGTGCGAAAATGCCAAAATAACACGTCAAATTTTATCAAAAAAAGTTGAAAGATCAATGTTGTGGGTGTATGGAGGTCCCAAAAAGAGGCAAGAATTTGGTTTCGGCAGATTCCGAGAAAGTTGATATGTTCGCAATCTCGTAAGATCGTGCGAAAACGCCGAAATAACAGGTCAAATTTTCTGAAAAAAAGTAGAAAGATCAATGTTGTGGGTGTATGGAGGTCCCAAAAAGAGACAAGAATTTGGTATCGGTAGATTCCGAGAACGTTGATACGTTCGCAATCTCGTAAGATCGTGCGAAAATGCTAAAATAACACGTCAAATTTTCTGAAAAAAAGTTGAAAGATCAATGTTGTGGGTGTATGGAGGTACCAAAAAGAGACAAGAATTAGGTTTCGGCAGATTCCGAGAACGTTGATACGTTCGCAATCTCGTAAGATCGTGCGAAAATGCCAAAATAACACGTTAAATTTTCTGAAAAAAAGTTGAAAGATCAATGTTGTGGGTGTATGGAGGTCCCAAAAAGAGGCAAGAATTTGGTTTCGGCAGATTCCGAGAACGTTGATATGTTCGCAATCTCGTAAGATAGGGCGAAAATGCCAAAATAACACGTAAAATTTTATCAAAAAAAGTTGAAAGATCAATGTTGTGGGTGTATGGAGGTCCCAAAAAGAGCCAAGAATTTGGTTTCGGCAGATTCCGAGAACGTTGATACGTTCGCAATCTCGTAAGATCGTGCGAAAATGCCAAAATAACACGTCAAATTTTCTGAAAAAAAGTTGAAAGATCAATTTTGTGGGTGTATGGAGGTCCCAAAAAGAGCCAAGAATTTGGTTTCGGCAGATTCCGAGAACGTTGATACGTTCGCAATCTCGTAAGATCGTGCGAAAATGCCAAAATAACACGTCAAATTTTCTGAAAAAAAGTTGAAAGATCAATGTTGTGGGTGTATGGAGGTCCCAAAAAGAGATAAGAATTTGGTTTCGGCAGATTCCGAGAACGTTGATACGTTCGCAATCTCGTAAGATCGTGCGAAAATGCCAAAATAACACGTCAAATTTTATCAAAAAAAGTTGAAAGATCAATTTTGTGTGTGTATGGAGGTCCCAAAAAGAGACAAGAATTTGGTTTGGGCAGATTCCGAGAACGTTGATATGTTCGCAATATCATAAGATCGTGCGAAAATGCCAAAATAACACGTCAAATTTTCTGCAAAAAAATTGAAAGATCAATGTTGTGGGTGTATGTAGGTCCCAAAAAGAGGCAAGAATTTGGTTTCGGCAGATTCCGAGAACGTTGATATGTTCGCAATCTCGTAAGATCGTGCGAAAATGCCAAAATAACACGTCAAATTTTCTGAAAAAAAGTTGAAAGATCAATGTTGTGGGTGTATGGAGGTCCCAAAAAGAGGCAAGAATTTGGTTTCGGCAGATTCCGAGAACGTTGATATGTTCGCAATCTCGTAAGATCGTGCGAAAATGCCAAAATAACACGTCAAATTTTCTGAAAAAAATTTGAAAGATCAATGTTGTGGGTGTATGGAGGTCCCAAAAAGAGACAAGAATTTGGTTTCATCAGATTCCGAGAACGTTGATACGTTCGCAATCTCGTAAGATCGTGCGAAAATGCCAAAATAACACGTCAAATTTTCTGAAAAAAAGTTGAAAGATCAATCTTGTGGGTGTATGGAGGTCCCAAAAAGAGCCAAGAATTTGGTTTCGGCAGATTCCGAGAACGTTGATATGTTCGCAATCTCGTAAGATCGTGCGAAAATGCCAAAATAACACTTCAAATTTTCTGAAAAAAAGTTGAAAGATCAATGTTGTGGGTGTATGGAGGTCCCAAAAAGAGGCAAGAATTTGGTTTCGGCAGATTTCGAGAACGTTGATATGTTCGCAATCCCGTAAGATCGTGCGAAAATGCCAAAATAACACGTCAAATTTTATCAAAAAAAGTTGAAAGATCAATGTTGTGGGTGTATGGAGGTCCCAAAAAGAGGCAAGAATTTGGTTTCGGCAGATTCCGAGAAAGTTGATATGTTCGCAATCTCGTAAGATCGTGCGAAAACGCCGAAATAACAGGTCAAATTTTCTGAAAAAAAGTAGAAAGATCAATGTTGTGGGTGTATGGAGGTCCCAAAAAGAGACAAGAATTTGGTATCGGTAGATTCCGAGAACGTTGATACGTTCGCAATCTCGTAAGATCGTGCGAAAATGCTAAAATAACACGTCAAATTTTCTGAAAAAAAGTTGAAAGATCAATGTTGTGGGTGTATGGAGGTACCAAAAAGAGACAAGAATTAGGTTTCGGCAGATTCCGAGAACGTTGATACGTTCGCAATCTCGTAAGATCGTGCGAAAATGCCAAAATAACACGTTAAATTTTCTGAAAAAAAGTTGAAAGATCAATGTTGTGGGTGTATGGAGGTCCCAAAAAGAGGCAAGAATTTGGTTTCGGCAGATTCCGAGAACGTTGATATGTTCGCAATCTCGTAAGATAGGGCGAAAATGCCAAAATAACACGTCAAATTTTATCAAAAAAAGTTGAAAGATCAATGTTGTGGGTGTATGGAGGTCCCAAAAAGAGCCAAGAATTTGGTTTCGGCAGATTCCGAGAACGTTGATACGTTCGCAATCTCGTAAGATCGTGCGAAAATGCCAAAATAACACGTCAAATTTTCTGAAAAAAAAGTTGAAAGATCAATTTTGTGGGTGTATGGAGGTCCCAAAAAGAGCCAAGAATTTGGTTTCGGCAGATTCCGAGAACGTTGATACGTTCGCAATCTCGTAAGATCGTGCGAAAATGCCAAAATAACACGTCAAATTTTCTGAAAAAAAGTTGAAAGATCAATGTTGTGGGTGTATGGAGGTCCCAAAAAGAGATAAGAATTTGGTTTCGGCAGATTCCGAGAACGTTGATACGTTCGCAATCTCGTAAGATCGTGCGAAAATGCCAAAATAACACGTCAAATTTTATCAAAAAAAGTTGAAAGATCAATTTTGTGTGTGTATGGAGGTCCCAAAAAGAGACAAG
Organism: Fragaria x ananassa; assembly: GCA_034370585.1. Classification (NCBI taxonomy): domain Eukaryota; kingdom Viridiplantae; phylum Streptophyta; class Magnoliopsida; order Rosales; family Rosaceae; genus Fragaria; species Fragaria x ananassa. The sequence continues at coordinate 9,618,805 of CP139760.1, forward strand.
AATTTGGTTTGGGCAGATTCCGAGAACGTTGATATGTTCGCAATATCATAAGATCGTGCGAAAATGCCAAAATAACACGTCAAATTTTCTGCAAAAAATTGAAAGATCAATGTTGTGGGTGTATGTAGGTCCCAAAAAGAGGCAAGAATTTGGTTTCGGCAGATTCCGAGAACGTTGATATGTTCGCAATCTCGTAAGATCGTGCGAAAATGCCAAAATAACACGTCAAATTTTCTGAAAAAAAGTTGAAAGATCAATGTTGTGGGTGTATGGAGGTCCCAAAAAGAGGCAAGAATTTGGTTTCGGCAGATTCCGAGAACGTTGATATGTTCGCAATCTCGTAAGATCGTGCGAAAATGCCAAAATAACACGTCAAATTTTCTGAAAAAAATTTGAAAGATCAATGTTGTGGGTGTATGGAGGTCCCAAAAAGAGACAAGAATTTGGTTTCATCAGATTCCGAGAACGTTGATACGTTCGCAATCTCGTAAGATCGTGCGAAAATGCCAAAATAACACGTCAAATTTTCTGAAAAAAAGTTGAAAGATCAATCTTGTGGGTGTATGGAGGTCCCAAAAAGAGCCAAGAATTTGGTTTCGGCAGATTCCGAGAACGTTGATATGTTCGCAATCTCGTAAGATCGTGCGAAAATGCCAAAATAACACTTCAAATTTTCTGAAAAAAAGTTGAAAGATCAATGTTGTGGGTGTATGGAGGTCCCAAAAAGAGGCAAGAATTTGGTTTCGGCAGATTCCGAGAACGTTGATATGTTCGCAATCCCGTAAGATCGTGCGAAAATGCCAAAATAACACGTCAAATTTTATCAAAAAAAGTTGAAAGATCAATGTTGTGGGTGTATGGAGGTCCCAAAAAGAGGCAAGAATTTGGTTTCGGCAGATTCCGAGAAAGTTGATATGTTCGCAATCTCGTAAGATCGTGCGAAAACGCCGAAATAACAGGTCAAATTTTCTGAAAAAAAGTAGAAAGATCAATGTTGTGGGTGTATGGAGGTCCCAAAAAGAGACAAGAATTTGGTATCGGTAGATTCCGAGAACGTTGATACGTTCGCAATCTCGTAAGATCGTGCGAAAATGCTAAAATAACACGTCAAATTTTCTGAAAAAAAGTTGAAAGATCAATGTTGTGGGTGTATGGAGGTACCAAAAAGAGACAAGAATTAGGTTTCGGCAGATTCCGAGAACGTTGATACGTTCGCAATCTCGTAAGATCGTGCGAAAATGCCAAAATAACACGTTAAATTTTCTGAAAAAAAGTTGAAAGATCAATGTTGTGGGTGTATGGAGGTCCCAAAAAGAGGCAAGAATTTGGTTTCGGCAGATTCCGAGAACGTTGATATGTTCGCAATCTCGTAAGATAGGGCGAAAATGCCAAAATAACACGTCAAATTTTATCAAAAAAAGTTGAAAGATCAATGTTGTGGGTGTATGGAGGTCCCAAAAAGAGCCAAGAATTTGGTTTCGGCAGATTCCGAGAACGTTGATACGTTCGCAATCTCGTAAGATCGTGCGAAAATGCCAAAATAACACGTCAAATTTTCTGAAAAAAAAGTTGAAAGATCAATTTTGTGGGTGTATGGAGGTCCCAAAAAGAGCCAAGAATTTGGTTTCGGCAGATTCCGAGAACGTTGATACGTTCGCAATCTCGTAAGATCGTGCGAAAATGCCAAAATAACACGTCAAATTTTCTGAAAAAAAGTTGAAAGATCAATGTTGTGGGTGTATGGAGGTCCCAAAAAGAGCCAAGAATTTGGTTTCGGCAGATTCCGAGAACGTTGATACGTTCGCAATCTCGTAAGATCGTGCGAAAATGCCAAAATAACACGTTAAATTTTCTGAAAAAAAGTTGAAAGATCAATGTTGTGGGTGTATGGAGGTCCCAAAAAGAGGCAAGAATTTGGTTTCGGCAGATTCCGAGAACGTTGATATGTTCGCAATCTCGTAAGATCGTGCGAAAATGCCAAAATAACACGTCAAATTTTCTGAAAAAAAGTTGAAAGATCAATGTTGTGGGTGTATGGAGGTCCCAAAAAGAGGCAAGAATTTGGTTTCGGCAGATTCCGAGAACGTTGATATGTTCGCAATCTCGTAAGATCGTGCGAAAATGCCAAAATAACACGTCAAATTTTCTGAAAAAAAGTTGAAAGATCAATGTTGTGGGTGTATGGAAGTCCCAAAAAGAGGCAAGAATTTGGTTTCGGCAGATTCCGAGAAAGTTGATATGTTCGCAATCTCGTAAGATCGTGCGAAAATGCTAAAATAACACGTCAAATTTTCTGAAAAAAAGTTGAAAGATCAATGTTGTGGGTGTATGGAGGTACCAAAAAGAGACAAGAATTAGGTTTCGGCAGATTCCGAGAACGTTGATACGTTCGCAGTCTCGTAAGATCGTGCGAAAATGCCAAAATAGCACGTTAAATTTTCTGAAAAAAAGTTGAAAGATCAATGTTGTGGGTGTATGGAGGTCCCAAAAAGAGGCAAGAATTTGGTTTCGGCAGATTCCGAGAACGTTGATATGTTCGCAATCTCGTAAGATAGGGCGAAAATGCCAAAATAACACGTCAAATTTTATCAAAAAAAGTTGAAAGATCAATGTTGTGGGTGTATGGAGGTCCCAAAAAGAGATAAGAATTTGGTTTCGGCAGATTCCGAGAACGTTGATACGTTCGCAATCTCGTAAGATCGTGCGAAAATGCCAAAATAACACGTCAAATTTTATCAAAAAAAGTTGAAAGATCAATTTTGTGTGTGTATGGTGGTCCCAAAAAGAGACAAGAATTTGGTTTGGGCAGATTCCGAGATCGTTGATATGTTCGCAATATCATAAGATCGTGCGAAAATGCCAAAATAACACGTCAAATTTTCTGCAAAAAAGTTGAAAGATCAATGTTGTGGGTGTATGGAGGTCCCAAAAAGAGGCAAGAATTTGGTTTCGGCAGATTCCGAGAACGTTGATATGTTCGCAATCTCGTAAGATCGTGCGAAAATGACAAAATAACACGTCAAATTTTCTGAAAAAAAGTTGAAAGATCAATGAGGTGGGTGTATGGAGGTCCCAAAAATGGCCAAGAATTTGGTTTCGGCAGATTCCGAGAACGTTGATACGTTCGCAATCTCGTAAGATCGTGCGAAAATGCCAAAATAACACGTTAAATTTTCTGAAAAAAAGTTGAAAGATCAATGTTGTGGGTGTATGGAGGTCCCAAAAAGAGGCAAGAATTTGGTTTCGGCAGATTCCGAGAACGTTGATATGTTCGCAATCTCCTAAGATCATGCGAAAATGCCAAAATAACACGTCAAATTTTCTGAAAAAAAGTTGAAAGATCAATGTTGTGGGTGTATGGAGGTCCCAAAAAGAGGCAAGAATTTGGTTTCGGCAGATTCCGAGAACGTTGATACGTTCGCAATCTCGTAAGATCATGCGAAAATGCCAAAATAACACGTTAAATTTTCTGAAAAAAAGTTGAAAGATCAATGTTGTGGGTGTATGGAGGTCCCAAAAAGAGGCAAGAATTTGGTTTCGGCAGATTCCGAGAACGTTGATACGTTCGCAATCTCGTAAGATCGTGCGAAAATGCCAAAATAACACGTCAAATTTTCTGAAAAAAAGTTGAAAGATCAATGTTGTGGGTGTATGGAGGTCCCAAAAAGAGATAAGAATTTGGTTTCGGCAGATTCCGAGAACGTTGATACGTTCGCAATCTCGTAAGATCGTGCGAAAATGCCAAAATAACACGTCAAATTTTATCAAAAAAAGTTGAAAGATCAATTTTGTGTGTGTATGGAGGTCCCAAAAAGAGACAAGAATTTGGTTTGGGCAGATTCCGAGAACGTTGATATGTTCGCAATATCATAAGATCGTGCGAAAATGCCAAAATAACACGTCAAATTTTCTGCAAAAAATTGAAAGATCAATGTTGTGGGTGTATGTAGGTCCCAAAAAGAGGCAAGAATTTGGTTTCGGCAGATTCCGAGAACGTTGATATGTTCGCAATCTCGTAAGATCGTGCGAAAATGCCAAAATAACACGTCAAATTTTCTGAAAAAAAGTTGAAAGATCAATGTTGTGGGTGTATGGAGGTCCCAAAAAGAGGCAAGAATTTGGTTTCGGCAGATTCCGAGAACGTTGATATGTTCGCAATCTCGTAAGATCGTGCGAAAATGCCAAAATAACACGTCAAATTTTCTGAAAAAAATTTGAAAGATCAATGTTGTGGGTGTATGGAGGTCCCAAAAAGAGACAAGAATTTGGTTTCATCAGATTCCGAGAACGTTGATACGTTCGCAATCTCGTAAGATCGTGCGAAAATGCCAAAATAACACGTCAAATTTTCTGAAAAAAAGTTGAAATATCAATCTTGTGGGTGTATGGAGGTCCCAAAAAGAGCCAAGAATTTGGTTTCGGCAGATTCCGAGAACGTTGATATGTTCGCAATCTCGTAAGATCGTGCGAAAATGCCAAAATAACACTTCAAATTTTCTGAAAAAAAGTTGAAAGATCAATGTTGTGGGTGTATGGAGGTCCCAAAAAGAGGCAAGAATTTGGTTTCGGCAGATTCCGAGAACGTTGATATGTTCGCAATCTCGTAAGATAGGGCGAAAATGCCAAAATAACACGTCAAATTTTATCAAAAAAAGTTGAAAGATCAATGTTGTGGGTGTATGGAGGTCCCAAAAAGAGGCAAGAATTTGGTTTCGGCAGATTCCGAGAAAGTTGATATGTTCGCAATCTCGTAAGATCGTGCGAAAACGCCGAAATAACAGGTCAAATTTTCTGAAAAAAAGTAGAAAGATCAATGTTGTGGGTGTATGGAGGTCCCAAAAAGAGACAAGAATTTGGTATCGGTAGATTCCGAGAACGTTGATACGTTCGCAATCTCGTAAGATCGTGCGAAAATGCTAAAATAACACGTCAAATTTTCTGAAAAAAAGTTGAAAGATCAATGTTGTGGGTGTATGGAGGTACCAAAAAGAGACAAGAATTAGGTTTCGGCAGATTCCGAGAACGTTGATACGTTCGCAATCTCGTAAGATCGTGCGAAAATGCCAAAATAACACGTTAAATTTTCTGAAAAAAAGTTGAAAGATCAATGTTGTGGGTGTATGGAGGTCCCAAAAAGAGGCAAGAATTTGGTTTCGGCAGATTCCGAGAACGTTGATATGTTCGCAATCTCGTAAGATAGGGCGAAAATGCCAAAATAACACGTCAAATTTTATCAAAAAAAGTTGAAAGATCAATGTTGTGGGTGTATGGAGGTCCCAAAAAGAGCCAAGAATTTGGTTTCGGCAGATTCCGAGAACGTTGATACGTTCGCAATCTCGTAAGATCGTGCGAAAATGCCAAAATAACACGTCAAATTTTCTGAAAAAAAAGTTGAAAGATCAATTTTGTGGGTGTATGGAGGTCCCAAAAAGAGCCAAGAATTTGGTTTCGGCAGATTCCGAGAACGTTGATACGTTCGCAATCTCGTAAGATCGTGCGAAAATGCCAAAATAACACGTCAAATTTTCTGAAAAAAAGTTGAAAGATCAATGTTGTGGGTGTATGGAGGTCCCAAAAAGAGATAAGAATTTGGTTTCGGCAGATTCCGAGAACGTTGATACGTTCGCAATCTCGTAAGATCGTGCGAAAATGCCAAAATAACACGTCAAATTTTATCAAAAAAAGTTGAAAGATCAATTTTGTGTGTGTATGGAGGTCCCAAAAAGAGACAAGAATTTGGTTTGGGCAGATTCCGAGAACGTTGATATGTTCGCAATATCATAAGATCGTGCGAAAATGCCAAAATAACACGTCAAATTTTCTGCAAAAAATTGAAAGATCAATGTTGTGGGTGTATGTAGGTCCCAAAAAGAGGCAAGAATTTGGTTTCGGCAGATTCCGAGAACGTTGATATGTTCGCAATCTCGTAAGATCGTGCGAAAATGCCAAAATAACACGTCAAATTTTCTGAAAAAAAGTTGAAAGATCAATGTTGTGGGTGTATGGAGGTCCCAAAAAGAGGCAAGAATTTGGTTTCGGCAGATTCCGAGAACGTTGATATGTTCGCAATCTCGTAAGATCGTGCGAAAATGCCAAAATAACACGTCAAATTTTCTGAAAAAAAGTTGAAAGATCAATGTTGTGGGTGTATGGAAGTCCCAAAAAGAGGCAAGAATTTGGTTTCGGCAGATTCCGAGAAAGTTGATATGTTCGCAATCTCGTAAGATCGTGCGAAAATGCTAAAATAACACGTCAAATTTTCTGAAAAAAAGTTGAAAGATCAATGTTGTGGGTGTATGGAGGTACCAAAAAGAGACAAGAATTAGGTTTCGGCAGATTCCGAGAACGTTGATACGTTCGCAATCTCGTAAGATCGTGCGAAAATGCCAAAATAACACGTTAAATTTTCTGAAAAAAAGTTGAAAGATCAATGTTGTGGGTGTATGGAGGTCCCAAAAAGAGGCAAGAATTTGGTTTCGGCAGATTCCGAGAACGTTGATATGTTCGCAATCCCGTAAGATCGTGCGAAAATGCCAAAATAACACGTCAAATTTTATCAAAAAAAGTTGAAAGATCAATGTTGTGGGTGTATGGAGGTCCCAAAAAGAGGCAAGAATTTGGTTTCGGCAGATTCCGAGAAAGTTGATATGTTCGCAATCTCGTAAGATCGTGCGAAAACGCCGAAATAACAGGTCAAATTTTCTGAAAAAAAGTAGAAAGATCAATGTTGTGGGTGTATGGAGGTCCCAAAAAGAGACAAGAATTTGGTATCGGTAGATTTCGAGAACGTTGATACGTTCGCAATCTCGTAAGATCGTGCGAAAATGCTAAAATAACACGTCAAATTTTCTGAAAAAAAGTTGAAAGATCAATGTTGTGGGTGTATGGAGGTACCAAAAAGAGACAAGAATTAGGTTTCGGCAGATTCCGAGAACGTTGATACGTTCGCAATCTCGTAAGATCGTGCGAAAATGCCAAAATAACACGTTAAATTTTCTGAAAAAAAGTTGAAAGATCAATGTTGTGGGTGTATGGAGGTCCCAAAAAGAGGCAAGAATTTGGTTTCGGCAGATTCCGAGAACGTTGATATGTTCGCAATCTCGTAAGATAGGGCGAAAATGCCAAAATAACACGTCAAATTTTATCAAAAAAAGTTGAAAGATCAATGTTGTGGGTGTATGGAGGTCCCAAAAAGAGCCAAGAATTTGGTTTCGGCAGATTCCGAGAACGTTGATACGTTCGCAATCTCGTAAGATCGTGCGAAAATGCCAAAATAACACGTCAAATTTTCTGAAAAAAAAGTTGAAAGATCAATTTTGTGGGTGTATGGAGGTCCCAAAAAGAGCCAAGAATTTGGTTTCGGCAGATTCCGAGAACGTTGATACGTTCGCAATCTCGTAAGATCGTGCGAAAATGCCAAAATAACACGTCAAATTTTCTGAAAAAAAGTTGAAAGATCAATGTTGTGGGTGTATGGAGGTCCCAAAAAGAGATAAGAATTTGGTTTCGGCAGATTCCGAGAACGTTGATACGTTCGCAATCTCGTAAGATCGTGCGAAAATGCCAAAATAACACGTCAAATTTTATCAAAAAAAGTTGAAAGATCAATTTTGTGTGTGTATGGAGGTCCCAAAAAGAGACAAGAATTTGGTTTGGGCAGATTCCGAGAACGTTGATATGTTCGCAATATCATAAGATCGTGCGAAAATGCCAAAATAACACGTCAAATTTTCTGCAAAAAATTGAAAGATCAATGTTGTGGGTGTATGTAGGTCCCAAAAAGAGGCAAGAATTTGGTTTCGGCAGATTCCGAGAACGTTGATATGTTCGCAATCTCGTAAGATCGTGCGAAAATGCCAAAATAACACGTCAAATTTTCTGAAAAAAAGTTGAAAGATCAATGTTGTGGGTGTATGGAGGTCCCAAAAAGAGGCAAGAATTTGGTTTCGGCAGATTCCGAGAACGTTGATATGTTCGCAATCTCGTAAGATCGTGCGAAAATGCCAAAATAACACGTCAAATTTTCTGAAAAAAAGTTGAAAGATCAATGTTGTGGGTGTATGGAAGTCCCAAAAAGAGGCAAGAATTTGGTTTCGGCAGATTCCGAGAAAGTTGATATGTTCGCAATCTCGTAAGATCGTGCGAAAATGCTAAAATAACACGTCAAATTTTCTGAAAAAAAGTTGAAAGATCAATGTTGTGGGTGTATGGAGGTACCAAAAAGAGACAAGAATTAGGTTTCGGCAGATTCCGAGAACGTTGATACGTTCGCAGTCTCGTAAGATCGTGCGAAAATGCCAAAATAGCACGTTAAATTTTCTGAAAAAAAGTTGAAAGATCAATGTTGTGGGTGTATGGAGGTCCCAAAAAGAGGCAAGAATTTGGTTTCGGCAGATTCCGAGAACGTTGATATGTTCGCAATCTCGTAAGATCGTGCGAAAATGCCAAAATAACACGTCAAATTTTCTGAAAAAAAGTTGAAAGATCAATGTTGTGGGTGTATGGAGGTCCCAAAAAGAGGCAAGAATTTGGTTTCGGCAGATTCCGAGAACGTTGATATGTTCGCAATCTCGTAAGATCGTGCGAAAATGCCAAAATAACACGTCAAATTTTCTGAAAAAACGTTGAAAGATCAATGTTGTGGGTGTATGGAAGTCCCAAAAAGAGGCAAGAATTTGGTTTCGGCAGATTCCGAGAAAGTTGATATGTTCGCAATCTCGTAAGATCGTGCGAAAATGCTAAAATAACACGTCAAATTTTCTGAAAAAAAGTTGAAAGATCAATGTTGTGGGTGTATGGAGGTACCAAAAAGAGACAAGAATTAGGTTTCGGCAGATTCCGAGAACGTTGATACGTTCGCAGTCTCGTAAGATCGTGCGAAAATGCCAAAATAGCACGTTAAATTTTCTGAAAAAAAGTTGAAAGATCAATGTTGTGGGTGTATGGAGGTCCCAAAAAGAGGCAAGAATTTGGTTTCGGCAGATTCCGAGAACGTTGATATGTTCGCAATCTCGTAAGATCGTGCGAAAATGCCAAAATAACACGTCAAATTTTCTGAAAAAAAGTTGAAAGATCAATGTTGTGGGTGTATGGAGGTCCCAAAAAGAGGCAAGAATTTGGTTTCGGCAGATTCCGAGAACGTTGATATGTTCGCAATCTCGTAAGATCGTGCGAAAATGCCAAAATAACACGTCAAATTTTCTGAAAAAAAGTTGAAAGATCAATGTTGTGGGTGTATGGAAGTCCCAAAAAGAGGCAAGAATTTGGTTTCGGCAGATTCCGAGAAAGTTGATATGTTCGCAATCTCGTAAGATCGTGCGAAAATGCTAAAATAACACGTCAAATTTTCTGAAAAAAAGTTGAAAGATCAATGTTGTGGGTGTATGGAGGTACCAAAAAGAGACAAGAATTAGGTTTCGGCAGATTCCGAGAACGTTGATACGTTCGCAGTCTCGTAAGATCGTGCGAAAATGCCAAAATAGCACGTTAAATTTTCTGAAAAAAAGTTGAAAGATCAATGTTGTGGGTGTATGGAGGTCCCAAAAAGAGGCAAGAATTTGGTTTCGGCAGATTCCGAGAACGTTGATATGTTCGCAATCTCGTAAGATAGGGCGAAAATGCCAAAATAACACGTCAAATTTTATCAAAAAAAGTTGAAAGATCAATGTTGTGGGTGTATGGAGGTCCCAAAAAGAGATAAGAATTTGGTTTCGGCAGATTCCGAGAACGTTGATACGTTCGCAATCTCGTAAGATCGTGCGAAAATGCCAAAATAACACGTCAAATTTTATCAAAAAAAGTTGAAAGATCAATTTTGTGTGTGTATGGAGGTCCCAAAAAGAGACAAGAATTTGGTTTGGGCAGATTCCGAGAACGTTGATATGTTCGCAATATCATAAGATCGTGCGAAAATGCCAAAATAACACGTCAAATTTTCTGCAAAAAAGTTGAAAGATCAATGTTGTGGGTGTATGGAGGTCCCAAAAAGAGGCAAGAATTTGGTTTCGGCAGATTCCGAGAACGTTGATATGTTCGCAATCTCGTAAGATCGTGCGAAAATGACAAAATAACACGTCAAATTTTCTGAAAAAAAGTTGAAAGATCAATGAGGTGGGTGTATGGAGGTCCCAAAAATGGCCAAGAATTTGGTTTCGGCAGATTCCGAGAACGTTGATACGTTCGCAATCTCGTAAGATCGTGCGAAAATGCCAAAATAACACGTTAAATTTTCTGAAAAAAAGTTGAAAGATCAATGTTGTGGGTGTATGGAGGTCCCAAAAAGAGGCAAGAATTTGGTTTCGGCAGATTCCGAGAACGTTGATATGTTCGCAATCTCGTAAGATCATGCGAAAATGCCAAAATAACACGTCAAATTTTCTGAAAAAAAGTTGAAAGATCAATGTTGTGGGTGTATGGAGGTCCCAAAAAGAGGCAAGAATTTGGTTTCGGCAGATTCCGAGAACGTTGATACGTTCGCAATCTCGTAAGATCATGCGAAAATGCCAAAATAACACGTTAAATTTTCTGAAAAAAAGTTGAAAGATCAATGTTGTGGGTGTATGGAGGTCCCAAAAAGAGGCAAGAATTTGGTTTCGGCAGATTCCGAGAACGTTGATACGTTCGCAATCTCGTAAGATCGTGCGAAAATGCCAAAATAACACGTTAAATTTTCTGAAAAAAAGTTGAAAGATCAATGTTGTGGGTGTATGGAGGTCCCAAAAAGAGGCAAGAATTTGGTTTCGGCAGATTCCGAGAACGTTGATATGTTCGCAATCTCGTAAGATCGTGCGAAAATGCCAAAATAACACGTCAAATTTTCTGAAAAAAAGTTGAAAGATCAATGTTGTGGGTGTATGGAGGTCCCAAAAAGAGGCAAGAATTTGGTTTCGGCAGATTCCGAGAACGTTGATATGTTCGCAATCTCGTAAGATCGTGCGAAAATGCCAAAATAACACGTCAAATTTTCTGAAAAAAAGTTGAAAGATCAATGTTGTGGGTGTATGGAAGTCCCAAAAAGAGGCAAGAATTTGGTTTCGGCAGATTCCGAGAAAGTTGATATGTTCGCAATCTCGTAAGATCGTGCGAAAATGCTAAAATAACACGTCAAATTTTCTGAAAAAAAGTTGAAAGATCAATGTTGTGGGTGTATGGAGGTACCAAAAAGAGACAAGAATTAGGTTTCGGCAGATTCCGAGAACGTTGATACGTTCGCAGTCTCGTAAGATCGTGCGAAAATGCCAAAATAGCACGTTAAATTTTCTGAAAAAAAGTTGAAAGATCAATGTTGTGGGTGTATGGAGGTCCCAAAAAGAGGCAAGAATTTGGTTTCGGCAGATTCCGAGAACGTTGATATGTTCGCAATCTCGTAAGATAGGGCGAAAATGCCAAAATAACACGTCAAATTTTATCAAAAAAAGTTGAAAGATCAATGTTGTGGGTGTATGGAGGTCCCAAAAAGAGATAAGAATTTGGTTTCGGCAGATTCCGAGAACGTTGATACGTTCGCAATCTCGTAAGATCGTGCGAAAATGCCAAAATAACACGTCAAATTTTATCAAAAAAAGTTGAAAGATCAATTTTGTGTGTGTATGGAGGTCCCAAAAAGAGACAAGAATTTGGTTTGGGCAGATTCCGAGATCGTTGATATGTTCGCAATATCATAAGATCGTGCGAAAATGCCAAAATAACACGTCAAATTTTCTGCAAAAAAGTTGAAAGATCAATGTTGTGGGTGTATGGAGGTCCCAAAAAGAGGCAAGAATTTGGTTTCGGCAGATTCCGAGAACGTTGATATGTTCGCAATCTCGTAAGATCGTGCGAAAATGACAAAATAACACGTCAAATTTTCTGAAAAAAAGTTGAAAGATCAATGAGGTGGGTGTATGGAGGTCCCAAAAATGGCCAAGAATTTGGTTTCGGCAGATTCCGAGAACGTTGATACGTTCGCAATCTCGTAAGATCGTGCGAAAATGCCAAAATAACACGTTAAATTTTCTGAAAAAAAGTTGAAAGATCAATGTTGTGGGTGTATGGAGGTCCCAAAAAGAGGCAAGAATTTGGTTTCGGCAGATTCCGAGAACGTTGATATGTTCGCAATCTCCTAAGATCATGCGAAAATGCCAAAATAACACGTCAAATTTTCTGAAAAAAAGTTGAAAGATCAATGTTGTGGGTGTATGGAGGTCCCAAAAAGAGGCAAGAATTTGGTTTCGGCAGATTCCGAGAACGTTGATACGTTCGCAATCTCGTAAGATCATGCGAAAATGCCAAAATAACACGTTAAATTTTCTGAAAAAAAGTTGAAAGATCAATGTTGTGGGTGTATGGAGGTCCCAAAAAGAGGCAAGAATTTGGTTTCGGCAGATTCCGAGAACGTTGATACGTTCGCAATCTCGTAAGATCGTGCGAAAATGCTAAAATAACACGTCAAATTTTCTGAAAAAAAGTTGAAAGATCAATGTTGTGGGTGTATGGAGGTACCAAAAAGAGACAAGAATTAGGTTTCGGCAGATTCCGAGAACGTTGATACGTTCGCAATCTCGTAAGATCGTGCGAAAATGCCAAAATAACACGTTAAATTTTCTGAAAAAAAGTTGAAAGATCAATGTTGTGGGTGTATGGAGGTCCAAAAAAGAGGCAAGAATTTGGTTTCGGCAGATTCCGAGAACGTTGATATGTTCGCAATCTCGTAAGATCGTGCGAAAATGCCAAAATAACACGTTAAATTTTCTGAAAAAAAGTTGAAAGATCAATGTTGTGGGTGTATGGAGGTCCCAAAAAGAGGCAAGAATTTGGTTTCGGCAGATTCCGAGAACGTTGATATGTTCGCAATCTCGTAAGATAGGGCGAAAATGCCAAAATAACACGTCAAATTTTATCAAAAAAAGTTGAAAGATCAATGTTGTGGGTGTATGGAGGTCCCAAAAAGAGATAAGAATTTGGTTTCGGCAGATTCCGAGAACGTTGATACGTTCGCAATCTCGTAAGATCGTGCGAAAATGCCAAAATAACACGTCAAATTTTATCAAAAAAAGTTGAAAGATCAATTTTGTGTGTGTATGGAGGTCCCAAAAAGAGACAAGAATTTGGTTTGGGCAGATTCCGAGAACGTTGATATGTTCGCAATATCATAAGATCGTGCGAAAATGCCAAAATAACACGTCAAATTTTCTGCAAAAAAGTTGAAAGATCAATGTTGTGGGTGTATGGAGGTCCCAAAAAGAGGCAAGAATTTGGTTTCGGCAGATTCCGAGAACGTTGATATGTTCGCAATCTCGTAAGATCGTGCGAAAATGCCAAAATAACACGTCAAATTTTCTGAAAAAAAGTTGAAAGATCAATGTTGTGGGTGTATGGAAGTCCCAAAAAGAGGCAAGAATTTGGTTTCGGCAGATTCCGAGAAAGTTGATATGTTCGCAATCTCGTAAGATCGTGCGAAAATGCTAAAATAACACGTCAAATTTTCTGAAAAAAAGTTGAAAGATCAATGTTGTGGGTGTATGGAGGTACCAAAAAGAGACAAGAATTAGGTTTCGGCAGATTCCGAGAACGTTGATACGTTCGCAGTCTCGTAAGATCGTGCGAAAATGCCAAAATAGCACGTTAAATTTTCTGAAAAAAATTTGAAAGATCAATGTTGTGGGTGTATGGAGGTCCCAAAAAGAGGCAAGAATTTGGTTTCGGCAGATTCCGAGAACGTTGATATGTTCGCAATCTCGTAAGATAGGGCGAAAATGCCAAAATAACACGTCAAATTTTATCAAAAAAAGTTGAAAGATCAATGTTGTGGGTGTATGGAGGTCACAAAAAGAGCCAAGAATTTGGTTTCGGCAGATTCCGAGAACGTTGATACGTTCGCAATCTCGTAAGATCGTGCGAAAATGCCAAAATAACACGTTAAATTTTCTGAAAAAAAGTTGAAAGATCAATGTTGTGGGTGTATGGAGGTCCCAAAAAGAGGCAAGAATTTGGTTTCGGCAGATTCCGAGAACGTTGATATGTTCGCAATCCCGTAAGATCGTGCGAAAATGCCAAAATAACACGTCAAATTTTATCAAAAAAAGTTGAAAGATCAATGTTGTGGGTGTATGGAGGTCCCAAAAAGAGGCAAGAATTTGGTTTCGGCAGATTCCGAGAAAGTTGATATGTTCGCAATCTCGTAAGATCGTGCGAAAATGCCAAAATAACACGTCAAATTTTCTGAAAAAAAGTTGAAAGATCAATGTTGTGGGTGTATGGAGGTCCCAAAAAGAGGCAAGAATTTGGTTTCGGCAGATTCCGAGAACCTTGATACGTTCGCAATCTCGTAAGATCGTGCGAAAATGGCAAAATAACACGTCAAATTTTCTGAAAAAAAGTTGAAAGATCAATGTTGTGGGTGTATGGAGGTCCCAAAAAGAGATAAGAATTTGGTTTCGGCAGATTCCGAGAACGTTGATACGTTCGCAATCTCGTAAGATCGTGCGAAAATGCCAAAATAACAGGTCAAATTTTATCAAAAAAAGTTGAAAGATCAATTTTGTGTGTGTATGGAGGTCCCAAAAAGGGACAAGAATTAGGTTTCGGCAGATTCCGAGAACGTTGATACGTTCGCAATCTCGTAAGATCGTGCGAAAATGCCAAAATAACACGTCAAATTTTATCAAAAAAAGTTGAAAGATCAATGTTGTGGGTGTATGGAGGTCCCAAAAAGAGGCAAGAATTTGGTTTCGGCAGATTCCGAGAACGTTGATACGTTCGCAATCTCGTAAGATCGTGCGAAAATGGCAAAATAACACGTCAAATTTTCTGAAAAAAAGTTGAAAGATCAATGTTGTGGGTGTATGGAGGTCCCAAAAAGAGATAAGAATTTGGTTTCGGCAGATTCCAAGAACGTTGATACGTTCGCAATCTCGTAAGATCGTGCGAAAATGCCAAAATAACAGGTCAAATTTTATCAAAAAAAGTTGAAAGATCAATGTTGTGGGTGTATGGAGGTCCCAAAAAGAGATAAGAATTTGGTTTCGGCAGATTCCGAGAACGTTGATACGTTCGCAATCTCGTAAGATCGTGCGAAAATGCCAAAATAACACGTCAAATTTTATCAAAAAAAGTTGAAAGATCAATTTTGTGTGTGTATGGAGGTCCCAAAAAGAGACAAGAATTTGGTTTGGGCAGATTCCGAGAACGTTGATATGTTCGCAATATCATAAGATCGTGCGAAAATGCCAAAATAACACGTCAAATTTTCTGCAAAAAAGTTGAAAGATCAATGTTGTGGGTGTATGTAGGTCCCAAAAAGAGGCAAGAATTTGGTTTCGGCAGATTCCGAGAACGTTGATATGTTCGCAATCTCGTAAGATAGGGCGACAATGCCAAAATAACACGTCAAATTTTATCAAAAAAAGTTGAAAGATCAATGTTGTGGGTGTATGGAGGTCCCAAAAAGAGCCAAGAATTTGGTTTCGGCAGATTCCGAGAACGTTGATACGTTCGCAATCTCGTAAGATCGTGCGAAAATGCCAAAATAACACGTCAAATTTTCTGAAAAAAAGTTGAAAGATCAATGTTGTGGGTGTATGGAGGTCCCAAAAAGAGCCAAGAATTTGGTTTCGGCAGATTCCGAGAACGTTGATACGTTCGCAATCTCGTAAGATCGTGCGAAAATTCCAAAATAACACGTCAAATTTTCTGAAAAAAAGTTGAAAGATCAATGTTGTGGGTGTATGGAGGTCCCAAAAAGAGATAAGAATTTGGTTTCGGCAGATTCCGAGAACGTTGATATGTTCGCAATATCTTAAGATCGTGCGAAAATGCCAAAATAACACGTCAAATTTTCTGAAAAAAAGTTGAAAGATCAATGTTGTGGGTGTATGGAGGTCCCAAAAAGAGGCAAGAATTTGGTTTCGGCAGATTCCGAGAACGTTGATACGTTCGCAATCTCGTAAGATCATGCGAAAATGCCAAAATAACACGTTAAATTTTCTGAAAAAAAGTTGAAAGATCAATGTTGTGGGTGTATGGAGGTCCCAAAAAGAGGCAAGAATTTGGTTTCGGCAGATTCCGAGAACGTTGATATGTTCGCAATCCCGTAAGATCGTGCGAAAATGCCAAAATAACACGTCAAATTTTATCAAAAAAAGTTGAAAGATCAATGTTGTGGGTGTATGGAGGTCCCAAAAAGAGGCAAGAATTTGGTTTCGGCAGATTCCGAGAAAGTTGATATGTTCGCAATCTCGTAAGATCGTGCGAAAACGCCGAAATAACAGGTCAAATTTTCTGAAAAAAAGTTGAAAGATCAATGTTGTGGGTGTATGGAGGTCCCAAAAAGAGGCAAGAATTTGGTTTCGGCAGATTCCGAGAACGTTGATATGTTCGCAATCCCGTAAGATCGTGCGAAAATGCCAAAATAACACGTCAAATTTTATCAAAAAAAGTTGAAAGATCAATGTTGTGGGTGTATGGAGGTCCCAAAAAGAGGCAAGAATTTGGTTTCGGCAGATTCCGAGAAAGTTGATATGTTCGCAATCTCGTAAGATCGTGCGAAAACGCCGAAATAACAGGTCAAATTTTCTGAAAAAAAGTTGAAAGATCAATGTTGTGGGTGTATGGAGGTCCCAAAAAGAGACAAGAATTTGGTATCGGTAGATTCCGAGAACGTTGATACGTTCGCAATCTCGTAAGATCGTGCGAAAATGCTAAAATAACACGTCAAATTTTCTGAAAAAAAGTTGAAAGATCAATGTTGTGGGTGTATGGAGGTACCAAAAAGAGACAAGAATTTGGTTTCGGCAGATTCCGAGAACGTTGATACGTTCGCAATCTCGTAAGATCGTGCGAAAATGCCAAAATAACACGTCAAATTTTCTGAAAAAAAGTTGAAAGATCAATGTTGTGGGTGTATGGAGGTCCCAAAAAGAGATAAGAATTTGGTTTCGGCAGATTCCGAGAACGTTGATACGTTCGCAATCTCGTAAGATCGTGCGAAAATGCCAAAATAACACGTCAAATTTTATCAAAAAAAGTTGAAAGATCAATGTTGTGGGTGTATGGAGGTCCCAAAAAGAGCCAAGAATTTGGTTTCGGCAGATTCCGAGAACGTTGATACGTTCGCAATCTCGTAAGATCGTGCGAAAATGCCAAAATAACACGTCAAATTTTCTGAAAAAAAGTTGAAAGATCAATGTTGTGGGTGTATGGAGGTACCAAAAAGAGACAAGAATTAGGTTTCGGCAGATTCCGAGAACGTTGATACGTTCGCAATCTCGTAAGATAGGGCGAAAATGCCAAAATAACACGTCAAATTTTATCAAAAAAAGTTGAAAGATCAATGTTGTGGGTGTATGGAGGTCCCAAAAAGAGGCAAGAATTTGGTTTCGGCAGATTCCGAGAAAGTTGATATGTTCGCAATCTCGTAAGATCGTGCGAAAATGCCAAAATAACACGTCAAATTTTCTGAAAAAAAGTTGAAAGATCAATGTTGTGGGTGTATGGAGGTACCAAAAAGAGACAAGAATTAGGTTTCGGCAGATTCCGAGAACGTTGATACATTCGCAATCTCGTAAGATCGTGCGAAAATGCCAAAATAACACGTCAAATTTTCTGAAAAAAAGTTGAAAGATCAATGTTGTGGGTGTATGGAGGTCCCAAAAAGAGGCAAGAATTTGGTTTCGGCAGATTCCGAGAACGTTGATATGTTCGCAATCCCGTAAGATCGTGCGAAAATGCCAAAATAACACGTCAAATTTTATCAAAAAAAGTTGAAAGATCAATGTTGTGGGTGTATGGAGGTCCCAAAAAGAGGCAAGAATTTGGTTTCGGCAGATTCCGAGAAAGTTGATATGTTCGCAATCTCGTAAGATCGTGCGAAAACGCCGAAATAACAGGTCAAATTTTCTGAAAAAAAGTTGAAAGATCAATGTTGTGGGTGTATGGAGGTCCCAAAAAGAGGCAAGAATTTGGTTTCGGCAGATTCCGAGAACGTTGATATGTTCGCAATCCCGTAAGATCGTGCGAAAATGCCAAAATAACACGTCAAATTTTATCAAAAAAAGTTGAAAGATCAATGTTGTGGGTGTATGGAGGTCCCAAAAAGAGGCAAGAATTTGGTTTCGGCAGATTCCGAGAAAGTTGATATGTTCGCAATCTCGTAAGATCGTGCGAAAACGCCGAAATAACAGGTCAAATTTTCTGAAAAAAAGTTGAAAGATCAATGTTGTGTGTGTATGGAGGTCCCAAAAAGAGACAAGAATTTGGTTTGGGCAGATTCCGAGAACGTTGATATGTTCGCAATATCATAAGATCGTGCGAAAATGCCAAAATAACACGTCAAATTTTCTGCAAAAAAGTTGAAAGATCAATGTTGTGGGTGTATGTAGGTCCCAAAAAGAGGCAAGAATTTGGTTTCGGCAGATTCCGAGAACGTTGATATGTTCGCAATCTCGTAAGATAGGGCGAAAATGCCAAAATAACACGTCAAATTTTATCAAAAAAAGTTGAAAGATCAATGTTGTGGGTGTATGGAGGTCCCAAAAAGAGCCAAGAATTTGGTTTCGGCAGATTCCGAGAACGTTGATACGTTCGCAATCTCGTAAGATCGTGCGAAAATGCCAAAATAACACGTCAAATTTTCTGAAAAAAAGTTGAAAGATCAATGTTGTGGGTGTATGGAGGTCCCAAAAAGAGGCAAGAATTAGGTTTCGGCAGATTCCGAGAACGTTGATACGTTCGCAGTCTCGTAAGATCGTGCGAAAATGCCAAAATAGCACGTTAAATTTTCTGAAAAAAAGTTGAAAGATCAATGTTGTGGGTGTATGGAGGTCCCAAAAAGAGGCAAGAATTTGGTTTCGGCAGATTCCGAGAACGTTGATATGTTCGCAATCTCGTAAGATAGGGCGAAAATGCCAAAATAACACGTCAAATTTTATCAAAAAAAGTTGAAAGATCAATGTTGTGGGTGTATGGAGGTCACAAAAAGAGCCAAGAATTTGGTTTCGGCAGATTCCGAGAACGTTGATACGTTCGCAATCTCGTAAGATCGTGCGAAAATGCCAAAATAACACGTTAAATTTTCTGAAAAAAAGTTGAAAGATCAATGTTGTGGGTGTATGGAGGTCCCAAAAAGAGGCAAGAATTTGGTTTCGGCAGATTCCGAGAACGTTGATATGTTCGCAATCCCGTAAGATCGTGCGAAAATGCCAAAATAACACGTCAAATTTTATCAAAAAAAGTTGAAAGATCAATGTTGTGGGTGTATGGAGGTCCCAAAAAGAGGCAAGAATTTGGTTTCGGCAGATTCCGAGAAAGTTGATATGTTCGCAATCTCGTAAGATCGTGCGAAAATGCCAAAATAACACGTCAAATTTTCTGAAAAAAAGTTGAAAGATCAATGTTGTGGGTGTATGGAGGTCCCTAAAAGAGGCAAGAATTTGGTTTCGGCAGATTCCGAGAACGTTGATACGTTCGCAATCTCGTAAGATCGTGCGAAAATGGCAAAATAACACGTCAAATTTTCTGAAAAAAAGTTGAAAGATCAATGTTGTGGGTGTATGGAGGTCCCAAAAAGAGATAAGAATTTGGTTTCGGCAGATTCCGAGAACGTTGATACGTTCGCAATCTCGTAAGATCGTGCGAAAATGCCAAAATAACACGTCAAATTTTATCAAAAAAAGTTGAAAGATCAATTTTGTGTGTGTATGGAGGTCCCAAAAAGAGACAAGAATTAGGTTTCGGCAGATTCCGAGAACGTTGATACGTTCGCAATCTCGTAAGATCGTGCGAAAATGCCAAAATAACACGTCAAATTTTCTGAAAAAAAGTTGAAAGATCAATGTTGTGGGTGTATGGAGGTACCAAAAAGAGACAAGAATTAGGTTTCGGCAGATTCCGAGAACGTTGATACGTTCGCAGTCTCGTAAGATCGTGCGAAAATGCCAAAATAGCACGTTAAATTTTCTGAAAAAAAGTTGAAAGATCAATGTTGTGGGTGTATGGAGGTCCCAAAAAGAGGCAAGAATTTGGTTTCGGCAGATTCCGAGAACGTTGATATGTTCGCAATCTCGTAAGATAGGGCGAAAATGCCAAAATAACACGTCAAATTTTATCAAAAAAAGTTGAAAGATCAATGTTGTGGGTGTATGGAGGTCCCAAAAAGAGATAAGAATTTGGTTTCGGCAGATTCCGAGAACGTTGATACGTTCGCAATCTCGTAAGATCGTGCGAAAATGCCAAAATAACACGTCAAATTTTATCAAAAAAAGTTGAAAGATCAATTTTGTGTGTGTATGGAGGTCCCAAAAAGAGACAAGAATTTGGTTTGGGCAGATTCCGAGAACGTTGATATGTTCGCAATATCATAAGATCGTGCGAAAATGCCAAAATAACACGTCAAATTTTCTGCAAAAAAGTTGAAAGATCAATGTTGTGGGTGTATGGAGGTCCCAAAAAGAGGCAAGAATTTGGTTTCGGCAGATTCCGAGAACGTTGATATGTTCGCAATCTCGTAAGATCGTGCGAAAATGACAAAATAACACGTCAAATTTTCTGAAAAAAAGTTGAAAGATCAATGAGGTGGGTGTATGGAGGTCCCAAAAATGGCCAAGAATTTGGTTTCGGCAGATTCCGAGAACGTTGATACGTTCGCAATCTCGTAAGATCGTGCGAAAATGCCAAAATAACACGTTAAATTTTCTGAAAAAAAGTTGAAAGATCAATGTTGTGGGTGTATGGAGGTCCCAAAAAGAGGCAAGAATTTGGTTTCGGCAGATTCCGAGAACGTTGATATGTTCGCAATCTCGTAAGATCATGCGAAAATGCCAAAATAACACGTCAAATTTTCTGAAAAAAAGTTGAAAGATCAATGTTGTGGGTGTATGGAGGTCCCAAAAAGAGGCAAGAATTTGGTTTCGGCAGATTCCGAGAACGTTGATACGTTCGCAATCTCGTAAGATCATGCGAAAATGCCAAAATAACACGTTAAATTTTCTGAAAAAAAGTTGAAAGATCAATGTTGTGGGTGTATGGAGGTCCCAAAAAGAGGCAAGAATTTGGTTTCGGCAGATTCCGAGAACGTTGATACGTTCGCAATCTCGTAAGATCGTGCGAAAATGCCAAAATAACACGTTAAATTTTCTGAAAAAAAGTTGAAAGATCAATGTTGTGGGTGTATGGAGGTCCCAAAAAGAGGCAAGAATTTGGTTTCGGCAGATTCCGAGAACGTTGATATGTTCGCAATCTCGTAAGATCGTGCGAAAATGCCAAAATAACACGTCAAATTTTCTGAAAAAAAGTTGAAAGATCAATGTTGTGGGTGTATGGAGGTCCCAAAAAGAGGCAAGAATTTGGTTTCGGCAGATTCCGAGAACGTTGATATGTTCGCAATCTCGTAAGATCGTGCGAAAATGCCAAAATAACACGTCAAATTTTCTGAAAAAAAGTTGAAAGATCAATGTTGTGGGTGTATGGAAGTCCCAAAAAGAGGCAAGAATTTGGTTTCGGCAGATTCCGAGAAAGTTGATATGTTCGCAATCTCGTAAGATCGTGCGAAAATGCTAAAATAACACGTCAAATTTTCTGAAAAAAAGTTGAAAGATCAATGTTGTGGGTGTATGGAGGTACCAAAAAGAGACAAGAATTAGGTTTCGGCAGATTCCGAGAACGTTGATACGTTCGCAGTCTCGTAAGATCGTGCGAAAATGCCAAAATAGCACGTTAAATTTTCTGAAAAAAAGTTGAAAGATCAATGTTGTGGGTGTATGGAGGTCCCAAAAAGAGGCAAGAATTTGGTTTCGGCAGATTCCGAGAACGTTGATATGTTCGCAATCTCGTAAGATAGGGCGAAAATGCCAAAATAACACGTCAAATTTTATCAAAAAAAGTTGAAAGATCAATGTTGTGGGTGTATGGAGGTCCCAAAAAGAGATAAGAATTTGGTTTCGGCAGATTCCGAGAACGTTGATACGTTCGCAATCTCGTAAGATCGTGCGAAAATGCCAAAATAACACGTCAAATTTTATCAAAAAAAGTTGAAAGATCAATTTTGTGTGTGTATGGAGGTCCCAAAAAGAGACAAGAATTTGGTTTGGGCAGATTCCGAGATCGTTGATATGTTCGCAATATCATAAGATCGTGCGAAAATGCCAAAATAACACGTCAAATTTTCTGCAAAAAAGTTGAAAGATCAATGTTGTGGGTGTATGGAGGTCCCAAAAAGAGGCAAGAATTTGGTTTCGGCAGATTCCGAGAACGTTGATATGTTCGCAATCTCGTAAGATCGTGCGAAAATGACAAAATAACACGTCAAATTTTCTGAAAAAAAGTTGAAAGATCAATGAGGTGGGTGTATGGAGGTCCCAAAAATGGCCAAGAATTTGGTTTCGGCAGATTCCGAGAACGTTGATACGTTCGCAATCTCGTAAGATCGTGCGAAAATGCCAAAATAACACGTTAAATTTTCTGAAAAAAAGTTGAAAGATCAATGTTGTGGGTGTATGGAGGTCCCAAAAAGAGGCAAGAATTTGGTTTCGGCAGATTCCGAGAACGTTGATATGTTCGCAATCTCCTAAGATCATGCGAAAATGCCAAAATAACACGTCAAATTTTCTGAAAAAAAGTTGAAAGATCAATGTTGTGGGTGTATGGAGGTCCCAAAAAGAGGCAAGAATTTGGTTTCGGCAGATTCCGAGAACGTTGATACGTTCGCAATCTCGTAAGATCATGCGAAAATGCCAAAATAACACGTTAAATTTTCTGAAAAAAAGTTGAAAGATCAATGTTGTGGGTGTATGGAGGTCCCAAAAAGAGGCAAGAATTTGGTTTCGGCAGATTCCGAGAACGTTGATACGTTCGCAATCTCGTAAGATCGTGCGAAAATGCTAAAATAACACGTCAAATTTTCTGAAAAAAAGTTGAAAGATCAATGTTGTGGGTGTATGGAGGTACCAAAAAGAGACAAGAATTAGGTTTCGGCAGATTCCGAGAACGTTGATACGTTCGCAATCTCGTAAGATCGTGCGAAAATGCCAAAATAACACGTTAAATTTTCTGAAAAAAAGTTGAAAGATCAATGTTGTGGGTGTATGGAGGTCCAAAAAAGAGGCAAGAATTTGGTTTCGGCAGATTCCGAGAACGTTGATATGTTCGCAATCTCGTAAGATCGTGCGAAAATGCCAAAATAACACGTTAAATTTTCTGAAAAAAAGTTGAAAGATCAATGTTGTGGGTGTATGGAGGTCCCAAAAAGAGGCAAGAATTTGGTTTCGGCAGATTCCGAGAACGTTGATATGTTCGCAATCTCGTAAGATAGGGCGAAAATGCCAAAATAACACGTCAAATTTTATCAAAAAAAGTTGAAAGATCAATGTTGTGGGTGTATGGAGGTCCCAAAAAGAGATAAGAATTTGGTTTCGGCAGATTCCGAGAACGTTGATACGTTCGCAATCTCGTAAGATCGTGCGAAAATGCCAAAATAACACGTCAAATTTTATCAAAAAAAGTTGAAAGATCAATTTTGTGTGTGTATGGAGGTCCCAAAAAGAGACAAGAATTTGGTTTGGGCAGATTCCGAGAACGTTGATATGTTCGCAATATCATAAGATCGTGCGAAAATGCCAAAATAACACGTCAAATTTTCTGCAAAAAAGTTGAAAGATCAATGTTGTGGGTGTATGGAGGTCCCAAAAAGAGGCAAGAATTTGGTTTCGGCAGATTCCGAGAACGTTGATATGTTCGCAATCTCGTAAGATCGTGCGAAAATGCCAAAATAACACGTCAAATTTTCTGAAAAAAAGTTGAAAGATCAATGTTGTGGGTGTATGGAAGTCCCAAAAAGAGGCAAGAATTTGGTTTCGGCAGATTCCGAGAAAGTTGATATGTTCGCAATCTCGTAAGATCGTGCGAAAATGCTAAAATAACACGTCAAATTTTCTGAAAAAAAGTTGAAAGATCAATGTTGTGGGTGTATGGAGGTACCAAAAAGAGACAAGAATTAGGTTTCGGCAGATTCCGAGAACGTTGATACGTTCGCAGTCTCGTAAGATCGTGCGAAAATGCCAAAATAGCACGTTAAATTTTCTGAAAAAAATTTGAAAGATCAATGTTGTGGGTGTATGGAGGTCCCAAAAAGAGGCAAGAATTTGGTTTCGGCAGATTCCGAGAACGTTGATATGTTCGCAATCTCGTAAGATAGGGCGAAAATGCCAAAATAACACGTCAAATTTTATCAAAAAAAGTTGAAAGATCAATGTTGTGGGTGTATGGAGGTCACAAAAAGAGCCAAGAATTTGGTTTCGGCAGATTCCGAGAACGTTGATACGTTCGCAATCTCGTAAGATCGTGCGAAAATGCCAAAATAACACGTTAAATTTTCTGAAAAAAAGTTGAAAGATCAATGTTGTGGGTGTATGGAGGTCCCAAAAAGAGGCAAGAATTTGGTTTCGGCAGATTCCGAGAACGTTGATATGTTCGCAATCCCGTAAGATCGTGCGAAAATGCCAAAATAACACGTCAAATTTTATCAAAAAAAGTTGAAAGATCAATGTTGTGGGTGTATGGAGGTCCCAAAAAGAGGCAAGAATTTGGTTTCGGCAGATTCCGAGAAAGTTGATATGTTCGCAATCTCGTAAGATCGTGCGAAAATGCCAAAATAACACGTCAAATTTTCTGAAAAAAAGTTGAAAGATCAATGTTGTGGGTGTATGGAGGTCCCAAAAAGAGGCAAGAATTTGGTTTCGGCAGATTCCGAGAACCTTGATACGTTCGCAATCTCGTAAGATCGTGCGAAAATGGCAAAATAACACGTCAAATTTTCTGAAAAAAAGTTGAAAGATCAATGTTGTGGGTGTATGGAGGTCCCAAAAAGAGATAAGAATTTGGTTTCGGCAGATTCCGAGAACGTTGATACGTTCGCAATCTCGTAAGATCGTGCGAAAATGCCAAAATAACAGGTCAAATTTTATCAAAAAAAGTTGAAAGATCAATTTTGTGTGTGTATGGAGGTCCCAAAAAGGGACAAGAATTAGGTTTCGGCAGATTCCGAGAACGTTGATACGTTCGCAATCTCGTAAGATCGTGCGAAAATGCCAAAATAACACGTCAAATTTTATCAAAAAAAGTTGAAAGATCAATGTTGTGGGTGTATGGAGGTCCCAAAAAGAGGCAAGAATTTGGTTTCGGCAGATTCCGAGAACGTTGATACGTTCGCAATCTCGTAAGATCGTGCGAAAATGGCAAAATAACACGTCAAATTTTCTGAAAAAAAGTTGAAAGATCAATGTTGTGGGTGTATGGAGGTCCCAAAAAGAGATAAGAATTTGGTTTCGGCAGATTCCAAGAACGTTGATACGTTCGCAATCTCGTAAGATCGTGCGAAAATGCCAAAATAACAGGTCAAATTTTATCAAAAAAAGTTGAAAGATCAATGTTGTGGGTGTATGGAGGTCCCAAAAAGAGATAAGAATTTGGTTTCGGCAGATTCCGAGAACGTTGATACGTTCGCAATCTCGTAAGATCGTGCGAAAATGCCAAAATAACACGTCAAATTTTATCAAAAAAAGTTGAAAGATCAATTTTGTGTGTGTATGGAGGTCCCAAAAAGAGACAAGAATTTGGTTTGGGCAGATTCCGAGAACGTTGATATGTTCGCAATATCATAAGATCGTGCGAAAATGCCAAAATAACACGTCAAATTTTCTGCAAAAAAGTTGAAAGATCAATGTTGTGGGTGTATGTAGGTCCCAAAAAGAGGCAAGAATTTGGTTTCGGCAGATTCCGAGAACGTTGATATGTTCGCAATCTCGTAAGATAGGGCGACAATGCCAAAATAACACGTCAAATTTTATCAAAAAAAGTTGAAAGATCAATGTTGTGGGTGTATGGAGGTCCCAAAAAGAGCCAAGAATTTGGTTTCGGCAGATTCCGAGAACGTTGATACGTTCGCAATCTCGTAAGATCGTGCGAAAATGCCAAAATAACACGTCAAATTTTCTGAAAAAAAGTTGAAAGATCAATGTTGTGGGTGTATGGAGGTCCCAAAAAGAGCCAAGAATTTGGTTTCGGCAGATTCCGAGAACGTTGATACGTTCGCAATCTCGTAAGATCGTGCGAAAATTCCAAAATAACACGTCAAATTTTCTGAAAAAAAGTTGAAAGATCAATGTTGTGGGTGTATGGAGGTCCCAAAAAGAGATAAGAATTTGGTTTCGGCAGATTCCGAGAACGTTGATATGTTCGCAATATCTTAAGATCGTGCGAAAATGCCAAAATAACACGTCAAATTTTCTGAAAAAAAGTTGAAAGATCAATGTTGTGGGTGTATGGAGGTCCCAAAAAGAGGCAAGAATTTGGTTTCGGCAGATTCCGAGAACGTTGATACGTTCGCAATCTCGTAAGATCATGCGAAAATGCCAAAATAACACGTTAAATTTTCTGAAAAAAAGTTGAAAGATCAATGTTGTGGGTGTATGGAGGTCCCAAAAAGAGGCAAGAATTTGGTTTCGGCAGATTCCGAGAACGTTGATATGTTCGCAATCCCGTAAGATCGTGCGAAAATGCCAAAATAACACGTCAAATTTTATCAAAAAAAGTTGAAAGATCAATGTTGTGGGTGTATGGAGGTCCCAAAAAGAGGCAAGAATTTGGTTTCGGCAGATTCCGAGAAAGTTGATATGTTCGCAATCTCGTAAGATCGTGCGAAAACGCCGAAATAACAGGTCAAATTTTCTGAAAAAAAGTTGAAAGATCAATGTTGTGGGTGTATGGAGGTCCCAAAAAGAGGCAAGAATTTGGTTTCGGCAGATTCCGAGAACGTTGATATGTTCGCAATCCCGTAAGATCGTGCGAAAATGCCAAAATAACACGTCAAATTTTATCAAAAAAAGTTGAAAGATCAATGTTGTGGGTGTATGGAGGTCCCAAAAAGAGGCAAGAATTTGGTTTCGGCAGATTCCGAGAAAGTTGATATGTTCGCAATCTCGTAAGATCGTGCGAAAACGCCGAAATAACAGGTCAAATTTTCTGAAAAAAAGTTGAAAGATCAATGTTGTGGGTGTATGGAGGTCCCAAAAAGAGACAAGAATTTGGTATCGGTAGATTCCGAGAACGTTGATACGTTCGCAATCTCGTAAGATCGTGCGAAAATGCTAAAATAACACGTCAAATTTTCTGAAAAAAAGTTGAAAGATCAATGTTGTGGGTGTATGGAGGTACCAAAAAGAGACAAGAATTTGGTTTCGGCAGATTCCGAGAACGTTGATACGTTCGCAATCTCGTAAGATCGTGCGAAAATGCCAAAATAACACGTCAAATTTTCTGAAAAAAAGTTGAAAGATCAATGTTGTGGGTGTATGGAGGTCCCAAAAAGAGATAAGAATTTGGTTTCGGCAGATTCCGAGAACGTTGATACGTTCGCAATCTCGTAAGATCGTGCGAAAATGCCAAAATAACACGTCAAATTTTATCAAAAAAAGTTGAAAGATCAATGTTGTGGGTGTATGGAGGTCCCAAAAAGAGCCAAGAATTTGGTTTCGGCAGATTCCGAGAACGTTGATACGTTCGCAATCTCGTAAGATCGTGCGAAAATGCCAAAATAACACGTCAAATTTTCTGAAAAAAAGTTGAAAGATCAATGTTGTGGGTGTATGGAGGTACCAAAAAGAGACAAGAATTAGGTTTCGGCAGATTCCGAGAACGTTGATACGTTCGCAATCTCGTAAGATAGGGCGAAAATGCCAAAATAACACGTCAAATTTTATCAAAAAAAGTTGAAAGATCAATGTTGTGGGTGTATGGAGGTCCCAAAAAGAGGCAAGAATTTGGTTTCGGCAGATTCCGAGAAAGTTGATATGTTCGCAATCTCGTAAGATCGTGCGAAAATGCCAAAATAACACGTCAAATTTTCTGAAAAAAAGTTGAAAGATCAATGTTGTGGGTGTATGGAGGTACCAAAAAGAGACAAGAATTAGGTTTCGGCAGATTCCGAGAACGTTGATACATTCGCAATCTCGTAAGATCGTGCGAAAATGCCAAAATAACACGTCAAATTTTCTGAAAAAAAGTTGAAAGATCAATGTTGTGGGTGTATGGAGGTCCCAAAAAGAGGCAAGAATTTGGTTTCGGCAGATTCCGAGAACGTTGATATGTTCGCAATCCCGTAAGATCGTGCGAAAATGCCAAAATAACACGTCAAATTTTATCAAAAAAAGTTGAAAGATCAATGTTGTGGGTGTATGGAGGTCCCAAAAAGAGGCAAGAATTTGGTTTCGGCAGATTCCGAGAAAGTTGATATGTTCGCAATCTCGTAAGATCGTGCGAAAACGCCGAAATAACAGGTCAAATTTTCTGAAAAAAAGTTGAAAGATCAATGTTGTGGGTGTATGGAGGTCCCAAAAAGAGGCAAGAATTTGGTTTCGGCAGATTCCGAGAACGTTGATATGTTCGCAATCCCGTAAGATCGTGCGAAAATGCCAAAATAACACGTCAAATTTTATCAAAAAAAGTTGAAAGATCAATGTTGTGGGTGTATGGAGGTCCCAAAAAGAGGCAAGAATTTGGTTTCGGCAGATTCCGAGAAAGTTGATATGTTCGCAATCTCGTAAGATCGTGCGAAAACGCCGAAATAACAGGTCAAATTTTCTGAAAAAAAGTTGAAAGATCAATGTTGTGTGTGTATGGAGGTCCCAAAAAGAGACAAGAATTTGGTTTGGGCAGATTCCGAGAACGTTGATATGTTCGCAATATCATAAGATCGTGCGAAAATGCCAAAATAACACGTCAAATTTTCTGCAAAAAAGTTGAAAGATCAATGTTGTGGGTGTATGTAGGTCCCAAAAAGAGGCAAGAATTTGGTTTCGGCAGATTCCGAGAACGTTGATATGTTCGCAATCTCGTAAGATAGGGCGAAAATGCCAAAATAACACGTCAAATTTTATCAAAAAAAGTTGAAAGATCAATGTTGTGGGTGTATGGAGGTCCCAAAAAGAGCCAAGAATTTGGTTTCGGCAGATTCCGAGAACGTTGATACGTTCGCAATCTCGTAAGATCGTGCGAAAATGCCAAAATAACACGTCAAATTTTCTGAAAAAAAGTTGAAAGATCAATGTTGTGGGTGTATGGAGGTCCCAAAAAGAGGCAAGAATTAGGTTTCGGCAGATTCCGAGAACGTTGATACGTTCGCAGTCTCGTAAGATCGTGCGAAAATGCCAAAATAGCACGTTAAATTTTCTGAAAAAAAGTTGAAAGATCAATGTTGTGGGTGTATGGAGGTCCCAAAAAGAGGCAAGAATTTGGTTTCGGCAGATTCCGAGAACGTTGATATGTTCGCAATCTCGTAAGATAGGGCGAAAATGCCAAAATAACACGTCAAATTTTATCAAAAAAAGTTGAAAGATCAATGTTGTGGGTGTATGGAGGTCACAAAAAGAGCCAAGAATTTGGTTTCGGCAGATTCCGAGAACGTTGATACGTTCGCAATCTCGTAAGATCGTGCGAAAATGCCAAAATAACACGTTAAATTTTCTGAAAAAAAGTTGAAAGATCAATGTTGTGGGTGTATGGAGGTCCCAAAAAGAGGCAAGAATTTGGTTTCGGCAGATTCCGAGAACGTTGATATGTTCGCAATCCCGTAAGATCGTGCGAAAATGCCAAAATAACACGTCAAATTTTATCAAAAAAAGTTGAAAGATCAATGTTGTGGGTGTATGGAGGTCCCAAAAAGAGGCAAGAATTTGGTTTCGGCAGATTCCGAGAAAGTTGATATGTTCGCAATCTCGTAAGATCGTGCGAAAATGCCAAAATAACACGTCAAATTTTCTGAAAAAAAGTTGAAAGATCAATGTTGTGGGTGTATGGAGGTCCCTAAAAGAGGCAAGAATTTGGTTTCGGCAGATTCCGAGAACGTTGATACGTTCGCAATCTCGTAAGATCGTGCGAAAATGGCAAAATAACACGTCAAATTTTCTGAAAAAAAGTTGAAAGATCAATGTTGTGGGTGTATGGAGGTCCCAAAAAGAGATAAGAATTTGGTTTCGGCAGATTCCGAGAACGTTGATACGTTCGCAATCTCGTAAGATCGTGCGAAAATGCCAAAATAACACGTCAAATTTTATCAAAAAAAGTTGAAAGATCAATTTTGTGTGTGTATGGAGGTCCCAAAAAGAGACAAGAATTAGGTTTCGGCAGATTCCGAGAACGTTGATACGTTCGCAATCTCGTAAGATCGTGCGAAAATGCCAAAATAACACGTTAAATTTTCTGAAAAAAAGTTGAAAGATCAATGTTGTGGGTGTATGGAGGTCCCAAAAAGAGGCAAGAATTTGGTTTCGGCAGATTCCGAGAACGTTGATATGTTCGCAATCTCGTAAGATAGGGCGAAAATGCCAAAATAACACGTCAAATTTTATCAAAAAAAGTTGAAAGATCAATGTTGTGGGTGTATGGAGGTCCCAAAAAGAGATAAGAATTTGGTTTCGGCAGATTCCGAGAACGTTGATACGTTCGCAATCTCGTAAGATCGTGCGAAAATGCCAAAATAACACGTCAAATTTTATCAAAAAAAGTTGAAAGATCAATTTTGTGTGTGTATGGAGGTCCCAAAAAGAGACAAGAATTTGGTTTGGGCAGATTCCGAGAACGTTGATATGTTCGCAATATCATAAGATCGTGCGAAAATGCCAAAATAACACGTCAAATTTTCTGCAAAAAAGTTGAAAGATCAATGTTGTGGGTGTATGTAGGTCCCAAAAAGAGGCAAGAATTTGGTTTCGGCAGATTCCGAGAACGTTGATATGTTCGCAATCTCGTAAGATAGGGCGAAAATGCCAAAATAACACGTCAAATTTTATCAAAAAAAGTTGAAAGATCAATGTTGTGGGTGTATGGAGGTCACAAAAAGAGGCAAGAATTTGGTTTCGGCAGATTCCGAGAACGTTGATACGTTCGCAATCTCGTAAGATCGTGCGAAAATGCCAAAATAACACGTTAAATTTTCTGAAAAAAAGTTGAAAGATCAATGTTGTGGGTGTATGGAGGTCCCAAAAAGAGGCAAGAATTTGGTTTCGGCAGATTCCGAGAACGTTGATATGTTCGCAATCCCGGAAGATCGTGCGAAAATGCCAAAATAACACGTCAAATTTTATCAAAAAAAGTTGAAAGATCAATGTTGTGGGTGTATGGAGGTCCCAAAAAGAGGCAAGAATTTGGTTTCGGCAGATTCCGAGAACGTTGATATGTTCGCAATCTCGTAAGATAGGGCGAAAATGCCAAAATAACACGTCAAATTTTATCAAAAAAAGTTGAAAGATCAATGTTGTGGGTGTATGGAGGTCCCAAAAAGAGCCAAGAATTTGGTTTCGGCAGATTCCGAGAACGTTGATACATTCGCAATCTCGTAAGATCGTTCGAAAATGCCAAAATAACACGTCAAATTTTCTGAAAAAAAGTTGAAAGATCAATGTTGTGGGTGTATGGAGGTCCCAAAAAGAGGCAAGAATTTGGTTTCGGCAGATTCCGAGAACGTTGATACGTTCGCAATCTCGTAAGATCGTGCGAAAATGCCAAAATAACACGTCAAATTTTATCAAAAAAAGTTGAAAGATCAATTTTGTGTGTGTATGGAGGTCCCAAAAAGAGACAAGAATTTGGTTTGGGCAGATTCCGAGAACGTTGATATGTTCGCAATATCATAAGATCGTGCGAAAATGCCAAAATAACACGTCAAATTTTCTGCAAAAAATTGAAAGATCAATGTTGTGGGTGTATGTAGGTCCCAAAAAGAGGCAAGAATTTGGTTTCGGCAGATTCCGAGAACGTTGATATGTTCGCAATCTCGTAAGATCGTGCGAAAATGCCAAAATAACACGTCAAATTTTCTGAAAAAAAGTTGAAAGATCAATGTTGTGGGTGTATGGAGGTCCCAAAAAGAGGCAAGAATTTGGTTTCGGCAGATTCCGAGAACGTTGATACGTTCGCAATCTCGTAAGATCGTGCGAAAATGGCAAAATAACACGTCAAATTTTCTGAAAAAAAGTTGAAAGATCAATGTTGTGGGTGTATGGAGGTCCCAAAAAGAGATAAGAATTTGGTTTCGGCAGATTCCGAGAACGTTGATACGTTCGCAATCTCGTAAGATCGTGCGAAAATGCCAAAATAACACATCAAATTTTATCAAAAAAAGTTGAAAGATCAATTTTGTGTGTGTATGGAGGTCCCAAAAAGAGACAAGAATTAGGTTTCGGCAGATTCCGAGAACGTTGATACGTTCGCAATCTCGTAAGATCGTGCGAAAATGCCAAAATAACACGTTAAATTTTCTGAAAAAAAGTTGAAAGATCAATGTTGTGGGTGTATGGAGGTCCCAAAAAGAGGCAAGAATTTGGTTTCGGCAGATTCCGAGAACGTTGATATGTTCGCAATCTCGTAAGATAGGGCGAAAATGCCAAAATAACACGTCAAATTTTATCAAAAAAAGTTGAAAGATCAATGTTGTGGGTGTATGGAGGTCCCAAAAAGAGATAAGAATTTGGTTTCGGCAGATTCCGAGAACGTTGATACGTTCGCAATCTCGTAAGATCGTGCGAAAATGCCAAAATAACACGTCAAATTTTATCAAAAAAAGTTGAAAGATCAATTTTGTGTGTGTATGGAGGTCCCAAAAAGAGACAAGAATTTGGTTTGGGCAGATTCCGAGAACGTTGATATGTTCGCAATATCATAAGATCGTGCGAAAATGCCAAAATAACACGTCAAATTTTCTGCAAAAAAGTTGAAAGATCAATGTTGTGGGTGTATGTAGGTCCCAAAAAGAGGCAAGAATTTGGTTTCGGCAGATTCCGAGAACGTTGATATGTTCGCAATCTCGTAAGATAGGGCGAAAATGCCAAAATAACACGTCAAATTTTATCAAAAAAAGTTGAAAGATCAATGTTGTGGGTGTATGGAGGTCCCAAAAAGAGCCAAGAATTTGGTTTCGGCAGATTCCGAGAACGTTGATACGTTCGCAATCTCGTAAGATCGTGCGAAAATGCCAAAATAACACGTCAAATTTTCTGAAAAAAAGTTGAAAGATCAATGTTGTGGGTGTATGGAGGTACCAAAAAGAGACAAGAATTAGGTTTCGGCAGATTCCGAGAACGTTGATACGTTCGCAATCTCGTAAGATCGTGCGAAAATGCCAAAATAACACGTTAAATTTTATCAAAAAAAGTTGAAAGTTCAATTTTGTGTGTGTATGGAGGTCCCAAAAAGAGACAAGAATTTGGTTTGGGCAGATTCCGAGAACGTTGATATGTTCGCAATATCATAAGATCGTGCGAAAATGCCAAAATAACACGTCAAATTTTCTGCAAAAAAGTTGAAAGATCAATGTTGTGGGTGTATGTAGGTCCCAAAAAGAGGCAAGAATTTGGTTTCGGCAGATTCCGAGAACGTTGATATGTTCGCAATCTCGTAAGATAGGGCGAAAATGCCAAAATAACACGTCAAATTTTATCAAAAAAAGTTGAAAGATCAATGTTGTGGGTGTATGGAGGTCCCAAAAAGAGCCAAGAATTTGGTTTCGGCAGATTCCGAGAACGTTGATACGTTCGCAATCTCGTAAGATCGTGCGAAAATGCCAAAATAACACGTCAAATTTTCTGAAAAAAAGTTGAAAGATCAATGTTGTGGGTGTATGGAGGTCCCAAAAAGAGACAAGAATTTGGTTTCGGCAGATTCCGAGAACGTTGATACGTTCGCAATCTCGTAAGATCGTGCGAAAATTCCAAAATAACACGTCAAATTTTCTGAAAAAAAGTTGAAAGATCAATGTTGTGGGTGTATGGAGGTCCCAAAAAGAGACAATAATTTGGTTTCGGCAGATTCCGAGAACGTTGATACGTTCGCAGTCTCGTAAGATCGTGCGAAAATGCCAAAATAGCACGTTAAATTTTCTGAAAAAAAGTTGAAAGATCAATGTTGTGGGTGTATGGAGGTCCCAAAAAGAGGCAAGAATTTGGTTTCGGCAGATTCCGAGAACGTTGATATGTTCGCAATCTCGTAAGATAGGGCGAAAATGCCAAAATAACACGTCAAATTTTATCAAAAAAAGTTGAAAGATCAATGTTGTGGGTGTATGGAGGTCACAAAAAGAGGCAAGAATTTGGTTTCGGCAGATTCCGAGAACGTTGATACGTTCGCAATCTCGTAAGATCGTGCGAAAATGCCAAAATAACACGTCAAATTTTATCAAAAAAAGTTGAAAGATCAATTTTGTGTGTGTATGGAGGTCCCAAAAAGAGACAAGAATTTGGTTTCGGCAGATTCCGAGAAAGTTGATATGTTCGCAATCTCGTAAGATCGTGCGAAAACGCCGAAATAACAGGTCAAATTTTCTGAAAAAAAGTTGAAAGATCAATGTTGTGGGTGTATGGAGGTCCCAAAAAGAGGCAAGAATTTGGTTTCGGCAGATTCCGAGAACGTTGATATGTTCGCAATCTCGTAAGATAGGGCGAAAATGCCAAAATAACACGTCAAATTTTATCAAAAAAAGTTGAAAGATCAATGTTGTGGGTGTATGGAGGTCCCAAAAAGAGCCAAGAATTTGGTTTCGGCAGATTCCGAGAACGTTGATACGTTCGCAATCTCGTAAGATCGTGCGAAAATGCCAAAATAACACGTCAAATTTTCTGAAAAAAAGTTGAAAGATCAATTTTGTGGGTGTATGGAGGTCCCAAAAAGAGCCAAGAATTTGGTTTCGGCAGATTCCGAGAAAGTTGATATGTTCGCAATCTCGTAAGATCGTGCGAAAATGCTAAAATAACACGTCAAATTTTGTGGGTGTATGGAGGTCCCAAAAAGAGGCAAGAATTTGGTTTCGGCAGATTCCGAGAACGTTGATACGTTCGCAATCTCGTAAGATCGTGCGAAAATGCCAAAATAACACGTTAAATTTTCTGAAAAAAAGTTGAAAGATCAATGTTGTGGGTGTATGGAGGTCCCAAAAAGAGGCAAGAATTTGGTTTCGGCAGATTCCGAGAACGTTGATATGTTCGCAATCTCGTAAGATAGGGCGAAAATGCCAAAATAACACGTCAAATTTTCTGAAAAAAAGTTGAAAGATCAATTTTGTGGGTGTATGGAGGTCCCAAAAAGAGCCAAGAATTTGGTTTCGGCAGATTCCGAGAACGTTGATACGTTCGCAATCTCGTAAGATCGTGCGAAAATGCCAAAATAACACGTTAAATTTTCTGAAAAAAAGTTGAAAGATCAATGTTGTGGGTGTATGGAGGTCCCAAAAAGAGGCAAGAATTTGGTTTCGGCAGATTCCGAGAACGTTGATATGTTCGCAATCTCGTAAGATAGGGCGAAAATGCCAAAATAACACGTCAAATTTTCTGAAAAAAAGTTGAAAGATCAATTTTGTGGGTGTATGGAGGTCCCAAAAAGAGCCAAGAATTTGGTTTCGGCAGATTCCGAGAACGTTGATACGTTCGCAATCTCGTAAGATCGTGCGAAAATGCCAAAATAACACGTCAAATTTTCTGAAAAAAAGTTGAAAGATCAATGTTGTGGGTGTATGGAGGTCCCAAAAAGAGGCAAGAATTAGGTTTCGGCAGATTCCGAGAACGTTGATACGTTCGCAGTCTCGTAAGATCGTGCGAAAATGCCAAAATAGCACGTTAAATTTTCTGAAAAAAAGTTGAAAGATCAATGTTGTGGGTGTATGGAGGTCCCAAAAAGAGGCAAGAATTTGGTTTCGGCAGATTCCGAGAACGTTGATATGTTCGCAATCTCGTAAGATAGGGCGAAAATGCCAAAATAACACGTCAAATTTTATCAAAAAAAGTTGAAAGATCAATGTTGTGGGTGTATGGAGGTCACAAAAAGAGGCAAGAATTTGGTTTCGGCAGATTCCGAGAACGTTGATACGTTCGCAATCTCGTAAGATCGTGCGAAAATGCCAAAATAACACGTTAAATTTTCTGAAAAAAAGTTGAAAGATCAATGTTGTGGGTGTATGGAGGTCCCAAAAAGAGGCAAGAATTTGGTTTCGGCAGATTCCGAGAACGTTGATATGTTCGCAATCCCGTAAGATCGTGCGAAAATGCCAAAATAACACGTCAAATTTTATCAAAAAAAGTTGAAAGATCAATGTTGTGGGTGTATGGAGGTCCCAAAAAGAGGCAAGAATTTGGTTTCGGCAGATTCCGAGAAAGTTGATATGTTCGCAATCTCGTAAGATCGTGCGAAAATGCCAAAATAACACGTCAAATTTTCTGAAAAAAAGTTGAAAGATCAATGTTGTGGGTGTATGGAGGTCCCAAAAAGAGGCAAGAATTTGGTTTCGGCAGATTCCGAGAACGTTGATACGTTCGCAATCTCGTAAGATCGTGCGAAAATGGCAAAATAACACGTCAAATTTTCTGAAAAAAAGTTGAAAGATCAATGTTGTGGGTGTATGGAGGTCCCAAAAAGAGATAAGAATTTGGTTTCGGCAGATTCCGAGAACGTTGATACGTTCGCAATCTCGTAAGATCGTGCGAAAATGCCAAAATAACACGTCAAATTTTATCAAAAAAAGTTGAAAGATCAATTTTGTGTGTGTATGGAGGTCCCAAAAAGAGACAAGAATTTGGTTTGGGCAGATTCCGAGAACGTTGATATGTTCGCAATATCATAAGATCGTGCGAAAATGCCAAAATAACACGTCAAATTTTCTGCAAAAAAGTTGAAAGATCAATGTTGTGGGTGTATGTAGGTCCCAAAAAGAGGCAAGAATTTGGTTTCGGCAGATTCCGAGAACGTTGATATGTTCGCAATCTCGTAAGATAGGGCGAAAATGCCAAAATAACACGTCAAATTTTATCAAAAAAAGTTGAAAGATCAATGTTGTGGGTGTATGGAGGTCCCAAAAAGAGCCAAGAATTTGGTTTCGGCAGATTCCGAGAACGTTGATACGTTCGCAATCTCGTAAGATCGTGCGAAAATGCCAAAATAACACGTCAAATTTTCTGAAAAAAAGTTGAAAGATCAATGTTGTGGGTGTATGGAGGTACCAAAAAGAGACAAGAATTAGGTTTCGGCAGATTCCGAGAACGTTGATACGTTCGCAATCTCGTAAGATCGTGCGAAAATGCCAAAATAACACGTTAAATTTTATCAAAAAAAGTTGAAAGTTCAATTTTGTGTGTGTATGGAGGTCCCAAAAAGAGACAAGAATTTGGTTTGGGCAGATTCCGAGAACGTTGATATGTTCGCAATATCATAAGATCGTGCGAAAATGCCAAAATAACACGTCAAATTTTCTGCAAAAAAGTTGAAAGATCAATGTTGTGGGTGTATGTAGGTCCCAAAAAGAGGCAAGAATTTGGTTTCGGCAGATTCCGAGAACGTTGATATGTTCGCAATCTCGTAAGATAGGGCGAAAATGCCAAAATAACACGTCAAATTTTATCAAAAAAAGTTGAAAGATCAATGTTGTGGGTGTATGGAGGTCCCAAAAAGAGCCAAGAATTTGGTTTCGGCAGATTCCGAGAACGTTGATACGTTCGCAATCTCGTAAGATCGTGCGAAAATGCCAAAATAACACGTCAAATTTTCTGAAAAAAAGTTGAAAGATCAATGTTGTGGGTGTATGGAGGTCCCAAAAAGAGACAAGAATTTGGTTTCGGCAGATTCCGAGAACGTTGATACGTTCGCAATCTCGTAAGATCGTGCGAAAATTCCAAAATAACACGTCAAATTTTCTGAAAAAAAGTTGAAAGATCAATGTTGTGGGTGTATGGAGGTCCCAAAAAGAGACAATAATTTGGTTTCGGCAGATTCCGAGAACGTTGATACGTTCGCAGTCTCGTAAGATCGTGCGAAAATGCCAAAATAGCACGTTAAATTTTCTGAAAAAAAGTTGAAAGATCAATGTTGTGGGTGTATGGAGGTCCCAAAAAGAGGCAAGAATTTGGTTTCGGCAGATTCCGAGAACGTTGATATGTTCGCAATCTCGTAAGATAGGGCGAAAATGCCAAAATAACACGTCAAATTTTATCAAAAAAAGTTGAAAGATCAATGTTGTGGGTGTATGGAGGTCACAAAAAGAGGCAAGAATTTGGTTTCGGCAGATTCCGAGAACGTTGATACGTTCGCAATCTCGTAAGATCGTGCGAAAATGCCAAAATAACACGTCAAATTTTATCAAAAAAAGTTGAAAGATCAATTTTGTGTGTGTATGGAGGTCCCAAAAAGAGACAAGAATTTGGTTTCGGCAGATTCCGAGAAAGTTGATATGTTCGCAATCTCGTAAGATCGTGCGAAAACGCCGAAATAACAGGTCAAATTTTCTGAAAAAAAGTTGAAAGATCAATGTTGTGGGTGTATGGAGGTCCCAAAAAGAGGCAAGAATTTGGTTTCGGCAGATTCCGAGAACGTTGATATGTTCGCAATCTCGTAAGATAGGGCGAAAATGCCAAAATAACACGTCAAATTTTATCAAAAAAAGTTGAAAGATCAATGTTGTGGGTGTATGGAGGTCCCAAAAAGAGCCAAGAATTTGGTTTCGGCAGATTCCGAGAACGTTGATACGTTCGCAATCTCGTAAGATCGTGCGAAAATGCCAAAATAACACGTCAAATTTTCTGAAAAAAAGTTGAAAGATCAATTTTGTGGGTGTATGGAGGTCCCAAAAAGAGCCAAGAATTTGGTTTCGGCAGATTCCGAGAAAGTTGATATGTTCGCAATCTCGTAAGATCGTGCGAAAATGCTAAAATAACACGTCAAATTTTGTGGGTGTATGGAGGTCCCAAAAAGAGGCAAGAATTTGGTTTCGGCAGATTCCGAGAACGTTGATACGTTCGCAATCTCGTAAGATCGTGCGAAAATGCCAAAATAACACGTTAAATTTTCTGAAAAAAAGTTGAAAGATCAATGTTGTGGGTGTATGGAGGTCCCAAAAAGAGGCAAGAATTTGGTTTCGGCAGATTCCGAGAACGTTGATATGTTCGCAATCTCGTAAGATAGGGCGAAAATGCCAAAATAACACGTCAAATTTTCTGAAAAAAAGTTGAAAGATCAATTTTGTGGGTGTATGGAGGTCCCAAAAAGAGCCAAGAATTTGGTTTCGGCAGATTCCGAGAACGTTGATACGTTCGCAATCTCGTAAGATCGTGCGAAAATGCCAAAATAACACGTTAAATTTTCTGAAAAAAAGTTGAAAGATCAATGTTGTGGGTGTATGGAGGTCCCAAAAAGAGGCAAGAATTTGGTTTCGGCAGATTCCGAGAACGTTGATATGTTCGCAATCTCGTAAGATAGGGTGAAAATGCCAAAATAACACGTCAAATTTTCTGAAAAAAAGTTGAAAGATCAATTTTGTGGGTGTATGGAGGTCCCAAAAAGAGCCAAGAATTTGGTTTCGGCAGATTCCGAGAACGTTGATACGTTCGCAATCTCGTAAGATCGTGCGAAAATGCCAAAATAACACGTTAAATTTTCTGAAAAAAAGTTGAAAGATCAATGTTGTGGGTGTATGGAGGTCCCAAAAAGAGGCAAGAATTTGGTTTCGGCAGATTCCGAGAACGTTGATATGTTCGCAATCTCGTAAGATAGGGCGAAAATGCCAAAATAACACGTCAAATTTTCTGAAAAAAAGTTGAAAGATCAATTTTGTGGGTGTATGGAGGTCCCAAAAAGAGCCAAGAATTTGGTTTCGGCAGATTCCGAGAACGTTGATACGTTCGCAATCTCGTAAGATCGTGCGAAAATGCCAAAATAACACGTCAAATTTTCTGAAAAAAAGTTGAAAGATCAATGTTGTGGGTGTATGGAGGTCCCAAAAAGAGGCAAGAATTAGGTTTCGGCAGATTCCGAGAACGTTGATACGTTCGCAGTCTCGTAAGATCGTGCGAAAATGCCAAAATAGCACGTTAAATTTTCTGAAAAAAAGTTGAAAGATCAATGTTGTGGGTGTATGGAGGTCCCAAAAAGAGGCAAGAATTTGGTTTCGGCAGATTCCGAGAACGTTGATATGTTCGCAATCTCGTAAGATAGGGCGAAAATGCCAAAATAACACGTCAAATTTTATCAAAAAAAGTTGAAAGATCAATGTTGTGGGTGTATGGAGGTCACAAAAAGAGGCAAGAATTTGGTTTCGGCAGATTCCGAGAACGTTGATACGTTCGCAATCTCGTAAGATCGTGCGAAAATGCCAAAATAACACGTTAAATTTTCTGAAAAAAAGTTGAAAGATCAATGTTGTGGGTGTATGGAGGTCCCAAAAAGAGGCAAGAATTTGGTTTCGGCAGATTCCGAGAACGTTGATATGTTCGCAATCCCGTAAGATCGTGCGAAAATGCCAAAATAACACGTCAAATTTTATCAAAAAAAGTTGAAAGATCAATGTTGTGGGTGTATGGAGGTCCCAAAAAGAGGCAAGAATTTGGTTTCGGCAGATTCCGAGAAAGTTGATATGTTCGCAATCTCGTAAGATCGTGCGAAAATGCCAAAATAACACGTCAAATTTTCTGAAAAAAAGTTGAAAGATCAATGTTGTGGGTGTATGGAGGTCCCAAAAAGAGGCAAGAATTTGGTTTCGGCAGATTCCGAGAACGTTGATACGTTCGCAATCTCGTAAGATCGTGCGAAAATGGCAAAATAACACGTCAAATTTTCTGAAAAAAAGTTGAAAGATCAATGTTGTGGGT
Organism: Fragaria x ananassa; assembly: GCA_034370585.1. Classification (NCBI taxonomy): domain Eukaryota; kingdom Viridiplantae; phylum Streptophyta; class Magnoliopsida; order Rosales; family Rosaceae; genus Fragaria; species Fragaria x ananassa. Next base: position 9,659,442 of record CP139760.1, read on the forward strand.
GTATGGAGGTCCCAAAAAGAGATAAGAATTTGGTTTCGGCAGATTCCGAGAACGTTGATACGTTCGCAATCTCGTAAGATCGTGCGAAAATGCCAAAATAACACGTCAAATTTTATCAAAAAAAGTTGAAAGATCAATTTTGTGTGTGTATGGAGGTCCCAAAAAGAGACAAGAATTTGGTTTGGGCAGATTCCGAGAACGTTGATATGTTCGCAATATCATAAGATCGTGCGAAAATGCCAAAATAACACGTCAAATTTTCTGCAAAAAAGTTGAAAGATCAATGTTGTGGGTGTATGTAGGTCCCAAAAAGAGGCAAGAATTTGGTTTCGGCAGATTCCGAGAACGTTGATATGTTCGCAATCTCGTAAGATAGGGCGAAAATGCCAAAATAACACGTCAAATTTTATCAAAAAAAGTTGAAAGATCAATGTTGTGGGTGTATGGAGGTCCCAAAAAGAGCCAAGAATTTGGTTTCGGCAGATTCCGAGAACGTTGATACGTTCGCAATCTCGTAAGATCGTGCGAAAATGCCAAAATAACACGTCAAATTTTCTGAAAAAAAGTTGAAAGATCAATGTTGTGGGTGTATGGAGGTCCCAAAAAGAGACAAGAATTTGGTTTCGGCAGATTCCGAGAACGTTGATACGTTCGCAATCTCGTAAGATCGTGCGAAAATTCCAAAATAACACGTCAAATTTTCTGAAAAAAAGTTGAAAGATCAATGTTGTGGGTGTATGGAGGTCCCAAAAAGAGACAATAATTTGGTTTCGGCAGATTCCGAGAACGTTGATACGTTCGCAGTCTCGTAAGATCGTGCGAAAATGCCAAAATAGCACGTTAAATTTTCTGAAAAAAAGTTGAAAGATCAATGTTGTGGGTGTATGGAGGTCCCAAAAAGAGGCAAGAATTTGGTTTCGGCAGATTCCGAGAACGTTGATATGTTCGCAATCTCGTAAGATAGGGCGAAAATGCCAAAATAACACGTCAAATTTTATCAAAAAAAGTTGAAAGATCAATGTTGTGGGTGTATGGAGGTCACAAAAAGAGGCAAGAATTTGGTTTCGGCAGATTCCGAGAACGTTGATACGTTCGCAATCTCGTAAGATCGTGCGAAAATGCCAAAATAACACGTCAAATTTTATCAAAAAAAGTTGAAAGATCAATTTTGTGTGTGTATGGAGGTCCCAAAAAGAGACAAGAATTTGGTTTCGGCAGATTCCGAGAAAGTTGATATGTTCGCAATCTCGTAAGATCGTGCGAAAACGCCGAAATAACAGGTCAAATTTTCTGAAAAAAAGTTGAAAGATCAATGTTGTGGGTGTATGGAGGTCCCAAAAAGAGGCAAGAATTTGGTTTCGGCAGATTCCGAGAACGTTGATATGTTCGCAATCTCGTAAGATAGGGCGAAAATGCCAAAATAACACGTCAAATTTTATCAAAAAAAGTTGAAAGATCAATGTTGTGGGTGTATGGAGGTCCCAAAAAGAGCCAAGAATTTGGTTTCGGCAGATTCCGAGAACGTTGATACGTTCGCAATCTCGTAAGATCGTGCGAAAATGCCAAAATAACACGTCAAATTTTCTGAAAAAAAGTTGAAAGATCAATTTTGTGGGTGTATGGAGGTCCCAAAAAGAGCCAAGAATTTGGTTTCGGCAGATTCCGAGAAAGTTGATATGTTCGCAATCTCGTAAGATCGTGCGAAAATGCTAAAATAACACGTCAAATTTTGTGGGTGTATGGAGGTCCCAAAAAGAGGCAAGAATTTGGTTTCGGCAGATTCCGAGAACGTTGATACGTTCGCAATCTCGTAAGATCGTGCGAAAATGCCAAAATAACACGTTAAATTTTCTGAAAAAAAGTTGAAAGATCAATGTTGTGGGTGTATGGAGGTCCCAAAAAGAGGCAAGAATTTGGTTTCGGCAGATTCCGAGAACGTTGATATGTTCGCAATCTCGTAAGATAGGGCGAAAATGCCAAAATAACACGTCAAATTTTCTGAAAAAAAGTTGAAAGATCAATTTTGTGGGTGTATGGAGGTCCCAAAAAGAGCCAAGAATTTGGTTTCGGCAGATTCCGAGAACGTTGATACGTTCGCAATCTCGTAAGATCGTGCGAAAATGCCAAAATAACACGTTAAATTTTCTGAAAAAAAGTTGAAAGATCAATGTTGTGGGTGTATGGAGGTCCCAAAAAGAGGCAAGAATTTGGTTTCGGCAGATTCCGAGAACGTTGATATGTTCGCAATCTCGTAAGATAGGGTGAAAATGCCAAAATAACACGTCAAATTTTCTGAAAAAAAGTTGAAAGATCAATTTTGTGGGTGTATGGAGGTCCCAAAAAGAGCCAAGAATTTGGTTTCGGCAGATTCCGAGAACGTTGATACGTTCGCAATCTCGTAAGATCGTGCGAAAATGCCAAAATAACACGTTAAATTTTCTGAAAAAAAGTTGAAAGATCAATGTTGTGGGTGTATGGAGGTCCCAAAAAGAGGCAAGAATTTGGTTTCGGCAGATTCCGAGAACGTTGATATGTTCGCAATCTCGTAAGATAGGGCGAAAATGCCAAAATAACACGTCAAATTTTCTGAAAAAAAGTTGAAAGATCAATTTTGTGGGTGTATGGAGGTCCCAAAAAGAGCCAAGAATTTGGTTTCGGCAGATTCCGAGAACGTTGATACGTTCGCAATCTCGTAAGATCGTGCGAAAATGCCAAAATAACACGTCAAATTTTCTGAAAAAAAGTTGAAAGATCAATGTTGTGGGTGTATGGAGGTCCCAAAAAGAGGCAAGAATTAGGTTTCGGCAGATTCCGAGAACGTTGATACGTTCGCAGTCTCGTAAGATCGTGCGAAAATGCCAAAATAGCACGTTAAATTTTCTGAAAAAAAGTTGAAAGATCAATGTTGTGGGTGTATGGAGGTCCCAAAAAGAGGCAAGAATTTGGTTTCGGCAGATTCCGAGAACGTTGATATGTTCGCAATCTCGTAAGATAGGGCGAAAATGCCAAAATAACACGTCAAATTTTATCAAAAAAAGTTGAAAGATCAATGTTGTGGGTGTATGGAGGTCACAAAAAGAGGCAAGAATTTGGTTTCGGCAGATTCCGAGAACGTTGATACGTTCGCAATCTCGTAAGATCGTGCGAAAATGCCAAAATAACACGTTAAATTTTCTGAAAAAAAGTTGAAAGATCAATGTTGTGGGTGTATGGAGGTCCCAAAAAGAGGCAAGAATTTGGTTTCGGCAGATTCCGAGAACGTTGATATGTTCGCAATCCCGTAAGATCGTGCGAAAATGCCAAAATAACACGTCAAATTTTATCAAAAAAAGTTGAAAGATCAATGTTGTGGGTGTATGGAGGTCCCAAAAAGAGGCAAGAATTTGGTTTCGGCAGATTCCGAGAAAGTTGATATGTTCGCAATCTCGTAAGATCGTGCGAAAATGCCAAAATAACACGTCAAATTTTCTGAAAAAAAGTTGAAAGATCAATGTTGTGGGTGTATGGAGGTCCCAAAAAGAGGCAAGAATTTGGTTTCGGCAGATTCCGAGAACGTTGATACGTTCGCAATCTCGTAAGATCGTGCGAAAATGGCAAAATAACACGTCAAATTTTCTGAAAAAAAGTTGAAAGATCAATGTTGTGGGTGTATGGAGGTCCCAAAAAGAGATAAGAATTTGGTTTCGGCAGATTCCGAGAACGTTGATACGTTCGCAATCTCGTAAGATCGTGCGAAAATGCCAAAATAACACGTCAAATTTTATCAAAAAAAGTTGAAAGATCAATTTTGTGTGTGTATGGAGGTCCCAAAAAGAGACAAGAATTTGGTTTGGGCAGATTCCGAGAACGTTGATATGTTCGCAATATCATAAGATCGTGCGAAAATGCCAAAATAACACGTCAAATTTTCTGCAAAAAAGTTGAAAGATCAATGTTGTGGGTGTATGTAGGTCCCAAAAAGAGGCAAGAATTTGGTTTCGGCAGATTCCGAGAACGTTGATATGTTCGCAATCTCGTAAGATAGGGCGAAAATGCCAAAATAACACGTCAAATTTTATCAAAAAAAGTTGAAAGATCAATGTTGTGGGTGTATGGAGGTCCCAAAAAGAGCCAAGAATTTGGTTTCGGCAGATTCCGAGAACGTTGATACGTTCGCAATCTCGTAAGATCGTGCGAAAATGCCAAAATAACACGTCAAATTTTCTGAAAAAAAGTTGAAAGATCAATGTTGTGGGTGTATGGAGGTACCAAAAAGAGACAAGAATTAGGTTTCGGCAGATTCCGAGAACGTTGATACGTTCGCAATCTCGTAAGATCGTGCGAAAATGCCAAAATAACACGTTAAATTTTATCAAAAAAAGTTGAAAGTTCAATTTTGTGTGTGTATGGAGGTCCCAAAAAGAGACAAGAATTTGGTTTGGGCAGATTCCGAGAACGTTGATATGTTCGCAATATCATAAGATCGTGCGAAAATGCCAAAATAACACGTCAAATTTTCTGCAAAAAAGTTGAAAGATCAATGTTGTGGGTGTATGTAGGTCCCAAAAAGAGGCAAGAATTTGGTTTCGGCAGATTCCGAGAACGTTGATATGTTCGCAATCTCGTAAGATAGGGCGAAAATGCCAAAATAACACGTCAAATTTTATCAAAAAAAGTTGAAAGATCAATGTTGTGGGTGTATGGAGGTCCCAAAAAGAGCCAAGAATTTGGTTTCGGCAGATTCCGAGAACGTTGATACGTTCGCAATCTCGTAAGATCGTGCGAAAATGCCAAAATAACACGTCAAATTTTCTGAAAAAAAGTTGAAAGATCAATGTTGTGGGTGTATGGAGGTCCCAAAAAGAGACAAGAATTTGGTTTCGGCAGATTCCGAGAACGTTGATACGTTCGCAATCTCGTAAGATCGTGCGAAAATTCCAAAATAACACGTCAAATTTTCTGAAAAAAAGTTGAAAGATCAATGTTGTGGGTGTATGGAGGTCCCAAAAAGAGACAATAATTTGGTTTCGGCAGATTCCGAGAACGTTGATACGTTCGCAGTCTCGTAAGATCGTGCGAAAATGCCAAAATAGCACGTTAAATTTTCTGAAAAAAAGTTGAAAGATCAATGTTGTGGGTGTATGGAGGTCCCAAAAAGAGGCAAGAATTTGGTTTCGGCAGATTCCGAGAACGTTGATATGTTCGCAATCTCGTAAGATAGGGCGAAAATTGATAGAGGCATAAAATGCCGTGTTTATAATGTGTTTCCTACCCTATTTAGCTACGTTATTACCTTAACTTTATCATTTTTGACTTGTTTTATTTATTAGAGGCTTAGTGAGCATTATTTACAAAAAGGATGTTAAAAGAGGGAATTTAATAGAAAACCTAGTTGTTTCGAGAATCCTACTTCAACTAGGAAACGTTGAGTCATAAAGTCAAATCCTATTCGGACCAGGAAACCTCTAAGTCGCATAAACCCAAACCTAAGTGGATTTGGGCCGATTGCATGATCCATTTAAACCTCAAAACCCTATGGATTCGGCTAGGCCTTCTTGGCCGATTTCTTGGAGTCCAAATGGACTATCTTTGCCGAATTTTAGGGTGGTAATTCAAGGAGTTTTGCTTCATCAAAATCTCTATTTATTGAGGGGAATATTCTGATTTTATTTATCCTAATTCCTATTGGATTGAACATGTCATTATGCTTATTTGTAGGATTGCTATTGGATGAAAAACCCTACAAACCCTACAACAATAAAATCGGCAGCTTTACAAGGAGAAGGATATCTTTGCCGATTTTTCCTTGGTAATTAGACCATGCATTCGGTCATCATTCAAGCTACATACGAAGGAGTGGTGCACAAGAATTCTAGAGATTTCCATGGAGATAATTTCCAGATTTTATGTGCAATTAATTGGAGCCATTGGATCAAAAATAAATCAAGGGTGGAGAGCAAAGTTAGGTTCGGCCTAGACTCTATATAAAGGGCTGTTTCTCTACAGAAAAATCATCATTCATTCTCACAAAAACCCTAGAGAAATAACTCTCCTTTGCCGCAGCCCTCTCCTCTCCTTTGCCGAGTTCTCTCTCCCTTGCCAAAGCCTTGGTGATCTTCACCTTTGCGTTGCAACCTTGGAGAAGAAGGAACCTTGAAGCCGCGCACCTCTTGCTCATCCTCAAGCCTCTTGAAGATCGTCAAAGTGTAAACTATGCCTCTATCTTTGTTTAGTTTTCTGTACAATTTTAAAGACATGGATTCGGTGTTCATCATTGGTGTTGGATGTTTGTTGCGATTGTTTTGTTATTAGTAAATTCTTTTCTTAGTTAAGCATGTTGATGTTTTGTTTATGATGTTTTAGTATTTTGTTCTTGTCGATTTATGTTTTAGGAAGGAAGCGTTTCTGTTTTAGTAGCTATATAGTTAGAATGCATGCTAACTACCGTCAGAAATTCATGCTAAGCCGCGTAGGTAAGTATGGATCGTAAGTGATGGAAGCCATGTCGTAGTGGCTGGAAACGTGGACTACAATGATTTAATGCGGTGACGTTCACGGCAGTGGTCGTGTTCAATCTCGTTCTTTATCTTAATGATTCATGTAGACGTTCTCATGAAATTCTTAGTTCTAGACGTTCTGTGCTAAGTACACTTAAGAAGAACAATAGGATGCGAAGACCTCGTAGGCTCGTGTCTTGAGATTGTTTCTAGATTATAATTTCGACAAGTTTCACTTTACTAAGATTGAAGCATGATATTAATGTGTGGTCGAGATCTGAGTTTCTCTCTTTGGCTATGTGTTGAATGGATTGATCAATTGTACATATTTAATATTTATTTTCTGTTTTGTAGGAATTTAGAACCAAACTCTCTAAACCCCCGTTTATCTTTGTATACATGTAAATAATTGTTTATAGTTCTAATCTTTTTATCACTAAATGCAAGAGCGCCCTATAAGTCCCCGGCCTTTCGACCCCTTACTTATCATATGCTATACACTACAAAAAGGGTTTTAAATTGTACGATTGCCCCGGTGTTATCGGTGCACGTCAATTTTTGGCGCCGTTGCCGGGGACTTATTAATAAGTTTCTTGTTATTTAGTGCTTTGTTTATATTGTCTAATATTTATTTGTTTTATTTATTTTCAGATTTGGACTTTAAGAATCAAAATCGGTGGGACTAAGGTCACAATTGTTAATAGGGTCTTTCCAAGTCCTTATTAACTCTTGTCGAATTGTCTAACACATAGTAGCTCTTAGCTGAGTAAGAAGATTTTATTCGGTGTCTAGGTTGAGTTAAAGTACCTGGGAACATAAATTGGATCTCATGACTGCAAGGGTTTCGTCCCTACAGTCAAATCACGAGTCCTACCAGCCTACTACGTCTACCTGGCCGAATAAGTCTTTTGAAACCACGGAGTTATTTATGTCTAGATAATAAACCTAATTGGTCCATTTTCGGTTTGCTTCTTAAAATTCGAAATTGAGGATTTATAAGCCTTATAAATTGTCGATTAACATTTCTAACCCTTGTAACGTGTCAAAATACGAGCTCAAGTCTAACTATACTTATACTTATACTCAATTTATACCTGTTAATAATAATGTTGTTTCTTTAATTTTTATTTCGGTACTTATTTGTTTGAAATGTTTAGGGTTATGAATGTCCAATGAAAGTTCCTTGCCACTCATAACCGCAGAGTTTATAGCCGATCTAGAAGCTCGCTTGAAGCGCATTCAAGGTGGAGGAGCAGCATCAACTTCCAATATCTTGGAATACCCCATTCAAACACCCCAAACATTCCGAGAGCTGAATTTTGATAGTGACGAGGAGGAGGCCATCGTAGTCAAGTCCGTTTGTTCCGAACATTCGGAGGAGGTTGCATCTCCGCACTCTATCTATCCACCCGAAGGATTTTTCGAACAAGAAGTACAAGTGAATCAACCCGCAACCATGAGTATCCGAGCACTTTCCGCGCAAGTTGATGACATTCCAGTCGGTGGATCTCCAAATTGCATTGTGTATCCGGCGGCTGCAGCAGGAAAAGAAGGAGACTTTGAACTGAAAAGTGGATTTCTCCACCAATTGCCGAAGTTCCATGGATTGCCGAGTGAAGATCCAAACAAGCATCTGAAGGCTTTCGAATTTGTGTGCAATAGCATGTGTCCAAGGAATGCGGACATGCAAGTACTACAATTGAAGGGATTCCCCTTCACTCTTGAAGACCCCGCAAAGTCATGGTTATTTGATTTGCCCAATGGTCACATCACCTCATGGGATCGCATGAAATCTGAATTTCTGACGAAGTACTTTCCGGCTTCGAAGGTCACTCTCATGAGAAAGCAAATAACCGGAGTTCAACAAGGAGCGGATGAATCTTTCTGCCCCTTTTACCAAAGATTCAAGGCTCTTGTCGCATCATGCCCCTCTCATGGAATCAAAGAGAGCAATTTATTGCAATACTTTTATGAAGGACTGTTGCCCTTGGAACGCCAACTTCTAGACGCCTCATCTGGAGGCTCATTTGTGGACAAGACGCCTCAAGAAGCATGGACATTGCTAGACAACCGAGCCCTCAATGATCAACAATTTGCGGTCACGCTTAATAGTACAAAGAAAGTGAGTGAAGCTAAGGCACTCGAAAGCAAGCTTGATGCCGTACTAGCCCATCTCACCATTGGAGCAAGCCGTGAACCTGTCAAAATATGTGGTGTTTGCTCTTTGCAAGGACACCCCACGGATCAATGTCCCCAACTGATTGAAAATGGCGAATGGGAATCTGCCAACGCCATCGGACAACCAAGATACAATCCATTCTCAAATGTGTACAACCCTGGTACTCGAGATCATCCGAACTTTCGTTGGAGCAATATGGAGAATGCAACAAACCAACCCCCAAATTTCGGAGGTCAATTTCAACGCCCATCCGGATTTGTTCCAAGACCCCAGGTTCCTCAAACTTTTGTTCCAAATAATCCTTTAATGGCAAATAACGCTACTCACCCCTCTTATGATAAGATGCTAGAGAATCTGTTCCAAACACAAGATGCACTTACTAGGGGGCAACAAAGCAATGTGAAGGATATTGCCGACATCAAGAACCAATTGGGGAAGATTGTGGATTTCATGGGAAAGATCACCGAAGTAGGGAAGCTGCCATCCGGTACCATCCCTAACCCTAATCCAAATTTTGAATCCGCAAAAGCTGTACACACAAGGAGCGGACATGTGCTCCACGAAGTACTAAGGAAGGACCCAAAGAAGTCCAACGTAGTTCATGATGAGGAGGACGAAGTCATCATTATCAACACCAAAGATTTGGAGAAAGATCCGGCTACTTCAAGAGCCGAAGCTTCCTTGCCAACAACCAACCCGCCAATAGGTAATGACCCTAACTCTAATGGTTCGGTTACAACTAACTCCCCTTTGGTGCGTCCCCCATTTCCAAGTAGGTTTCAGAAATCGAAGAAGGACGAATCCGATCAAGCCATCTTGGAGATTTTTAAGAAAGTTCAAGTGAACATGCCCTTGATCGAGTGCATTACTCAAGTTCCCAAATATGCGAAATTCTTGAAGGAGTTATGTACCACAAGGAGACAAACAAGAGAGAAAGAAGTAGTAAAGATGAGTGAGACGGTTTCTGCCGTTCTCCAACGAAGAATGCCGCCCAAGCTCAAGGACCCAGGGAGTTTTTCTATCCCTTGCGTAATTGGTGACACTAAATTTGATAATATCATGCTTGATTTGGGTGCATCAATTAATGTTATGCCATATAGTTTATATCTCTCCATGGACCTTGGCGAACTAAAGAAAGATAACGTAATTATCCAACTAGCTGATAGGTCCAACACGTATCCTAAGGGGTATGTGGAGGATGTTCTGGTTCAAGTTAACCATTTGATATTCCCTGCAGATTTTTATATCATAGATATGGAGGACGACTCCCATACAAGTTCAATTCCTATACTTTTAGGACGTCCTTTCATGAGAACAGCTAGGACCAAGATCGATGTGCATGCCGGCGCGTTGACAATGGAATTTGACGGTGAAGTGATTGGCTTCAACATCTTTGAAGCAATGAGGTACCCCTTGTCCAAAATTAAACCATGTTACTCCATTGATATTGTTGATTCGTATGCGCAGCATCATTTAGACACATTGATCGATGACAAGTTGGAAGTTACCATCTCCCAAGGAGTTGGGTTCAATGTGAAGGGTGACAAGGTACCTATGGAAGATTTGGAGGCAGTTTGGGATGAATACGTACTAGAAACCGTTGCGGCCTTAGACAATGTTCCATTCGCCCTACACAAAGCACCATTCATCGGCCTCCCTGCTTCTACCACTAAGATGCTACCATCGGTAGAGAAGGCCCCTACCTTAGAGCTTAAGCCACTTCCCGACCATTTGAAATATGTGTACCTCGGAGATGATGAGACACTACCTGCAATTGTGTCCTCTAAGTTAGATAATGAACAAGAAAGAAGATTGGTGGAAGTGTTGAAGAGAAACAAGACGGCTATCGGATGGACTTTAGCCGATATCAAGGGAATTAGCCCTACCACTTGTGTCCACCGTATTTTGCTAGAAGAAGGAGCAAAGCCTACCCGTGAGGCCCAAAGACGCCTTCACCCGCCAATGATGAAGGTTGTACAAGACGAAGTGATCAAATTGCTGGATTGCGGAGTAATCTACCCCATATCGGATAGAAAATGGGTTTCACCTGTTCAAGTTGTTCCAAAGAAATCCGGAATAACCGTAGTGAAGAATAAGGAGAACGAGCTTGTACCCCAAAGACTTGTAACCGGTCACCGTGTTTGCATAGATTATAGGAAGCTCAACGCCACCACTAGGAAAGATCACTTCCCCTTGCCATTCATTGACCAAATGCTTGAACGGTTAGCCGGCCATGAGTTTTACTGCTTCCTAGATGGATATAGTGGGTACAACCAGATTTGCATTGCCCAAGAGGACCAAGAGAAGACGACGTTCACATGTCCGTTCGGTACATTTGCTTATCGTCGTATGCCATTCGGTTTATGCAACGCACCAGGTACGTTTCAAAGATGCATGATGTCTATATTTTCGGATTACATTGAAAATAAAATTGAAGTTTTTATGGACGATTTCAGCGTTTTCGGTAAGAGCTTTGATTCTTGTTTGGAAAATTTAGAACTCATTTTGCAACGATGCGTTGACACAAATTTAGTTTTAAATTGGGAGAAATGCCATTTCATGGTAACTCAAGGGATTGTCTTAGGTCATATCATTTCGGCTAAAGGCATTGAAGTTGATAAGGCTAAGATTGATTTAATTCGTCACTTACCCTATCCCACAACCGTGAAGGAGATACGTTCGTTTCTTGGCCACGCAGGTTTTTACCGCAGGTTTATCAAGGATTTTTCTAAGATATCAAGGCCTCTATGCCGTTTGCTCCAAAAGGAAGTCGCCTTCGACTTTGACGACGAATGCAAGCTTGCGTTCGAAACATTGAAGGGATTGTTGACCTCGGCACCCGTGATGACGCCCCCTGATTGGAATGAGCCCTTTGAGCTCATGTGTGACGCTTCGGATTATGCCATTGGCGCAGTGTTGGGACAACGGAGGGACAAGAAGCCCTGTGCGATCTATTACGCATCACGAACTTTGAATGATGCCCAACTCAATTATTCCACAACAGAGAAGGAGCTTCTTGCCGTTGTGTTTGCTTTAGATAAGTTTCGCCAATACTTACTTCAATCTAAAGTAACTGTTTATACTGATCATGCAGCATTGAGGTATTTATTTGCAAAGAAAGACGCCAAGCCGAGACTCATCCGCTGGATTTTGCTACTCCAAGAATTCGACATCGAAATCAAGGACAAGAAAGGAAGTGACAACGTCGTTGCGGACCATCTTAGCCGGCTTGTGCGAGAAGAGGAAGCTCTACCTTTGACGGAAACGTTCCCCGATGAACAGCTTTTTGGAATCGAGGTAAGTGAACCATGGTATGCGGATATTGTGAATTACTTGGTCACTAGGACATTTCCAACTGACTTGCCTCGGTCACAAAGAGAAAAACTTAAGAAATGGTCTAGGTATTACATTTGGGATGAACCTTACCTTTGGAAAAGATGTGTGGATCAAATAATTAGGAGGTGTGTCCCTGAAAATGAGCATAAATCCATTCTTACCTTCTGCCATTCTGAAGTTTGTGGAGGTCATTTTGGATCTCGTCGAACTGCCCTCAAAATATTAGATGCTGGTTTCTTTTGGCCCACGATTTTCAAAGATGCATACATGTTTTGCATATCTTGTGATAGGTGCCAACGGTTAGGTAATTTAGGACCTAAAGATCAAATGCCTTTACAAAATTTTGTAACTGTTGAAATATTCGATGTATGGGGCATTGATTTTATGGGACCTTTTCCCGCATCTGATGGATTTTTATATATATTAGTGGCGGTTGATTATGTCTCGAAATGGGTGGAAGCAAAAGCCACCAAAACTAACGATTCTAAAGTGGTTGCAGATTTTCTCCGCACTAACATATTTTGTAGGTTCGGAATGCCAAGAGTGATTATAAGTGATGGAGGATCTCATTTCTGCAACCGTACCATCACAGCTTTGCTTAAGAAATACAATGTTACGCACAAGGTGTCCACCCCGTACCACCCTCAAACAAGTGGACAAGCCGAAATTTCAAACCGAGAGATCAAGCGGATTTTAGAAAAGACTGTAGGTCCTAACCGCAAGGATTGGAGCAAAAAGCTAGATGACGCTTTATGGGCCTACCGTACAGCCTACAAGACACCCATTGGGATGTCTCCATTTCGGCTAATCTATGGAAAAGCATGCCACCTACCGGTGGAGTTGGAACACAAAGCTTGGTGGGCAGTAAAGGAATTTAACATGAATCTAAATGATGCCGGCCTTCATAGGAAGTTGCAGCTGAGCGAACTTGAGGAAATCCGAAATGAAGCCTTCGATAGTGCGTGGATTTACAAGGAGAAAACCAAAGCTTATCATGATAAGATGCTCCGTCGGAAATCGTTTGTTGTTGGACAAAAAGTCCTACTATTTCATTCTAAACTCAAACTCTTTCCTGGTAAGTTACGTTCTCGTTGGATTGGCCCTTTTATTGTTACTCAAGTTTTTCCTCATGGTGCCATACAGATCAAGAGCACAAAGACCGGTGAGCACTTTAAAGTGAATGGCCATCGGCTCAAGCCCTACTATGAGCCGTATGAACCAAATGCGGAGGAAGTACCCCTCTATGAGATACCGAATACAAATTGAGGTACTACCGTCTAGCCAATGGACGTAAAACGAAGCACTCAATGGGAGGTAACCCATTTTCAACAAGAAGATATGGAGGAGCCGTCAACGCAGATTTGTTTTCCTTATTCCCTTTCTTCTTGTTTCAATTTATTTGTTTATTTGCTTTATTTTTGAGTCGTAGCTTCCAACTTCATGCTTACCTCTATACTTTATTTTATGAACATTGAGGACAATGTAGAGTTTAAGTGTGGGGGAGGGATTTACATTGTTTTATTGCTTTGAGTCAAATTATCGAAAAAACCCAAAAAAATTTTAAAATTTTCGAGTCTTTATTTTTGTTTTGAGTCTTAGGAGCCCTTAACAGTCTATGACGAAATTATTCTCTGAAATAATGGACGAAATGATCACAATATTGAGTTGATTTCTAACTGATATTCTGCGGTTAATTGAAATAAATGGAAATCATACGATTTGTAGTGGATATGGTTTGTAAACATTGGTACAGATTTTGAGCATGGTAGGACAAGTGTGATTCATATGACCCTATTGTGAGCTTTTGAGCCTTATATATGTGCCATTTTTGTTGAGCGATCATTGAAAAAATTCTTAATTCGTTTTCTTGGCTTAATTTTTGCAAACCTCATTATTCTTTCATGTCGATTTACTCACCATAGCTTTTAATGGACTAGAGATTACTAGAACTCATTCTTGTGGATTTTCAAAGCTTTTATTCATAAACTACCCTGATCATGGAAGGGATTAAATGGACTTTTTAGGATAAACACCATTGCCAAATGAGCTTGTGTCCCTATTTGTGTGCGCTGCACACCCCTTAGATTTAACCCCTTTGAGCCTACATTAAGCTTTTTCTTTCATCACCCATGATTTTTACCTTGAGCTTAGTACAGCATTTCTCTACCCTTGTCCTTTGGGCCTAGTAGAGCATTTGGTGTGAAGATTGTTGGAAGTGATGATCAGAAACAAGTGTGGGGGAAATGACTTGTCCTTGTGTAAAGAAAATGCCATGAAAATAAAAAGAAAAGAGAAAAAAAATTTTGGCAGAAAAAGAAGAAATCTGGACATTGTCTTTATATTGTGAAATGGGAGGCCTAAAAACAAAATTATTTGGCCTTTGTCCTTTTTCATAAAAGTATAAGGAGGTTAGAATGACGAAGGGGCCCAAAAAGATGATATCTGGCCCTCAATTTCAGAGACTTAAGGTGTGCTTGATTGCTCTGCTAGGTCTTTAGGAATTTTGTGATTCCTCATCCTTCAATTCATACCCCTAGCTTAGCCATGTTACATAACCCTAAAGTCCTTTATGATCTGTGAGATAGGTTAAACTTGATCTGTGGAGTCTATTCCAAGAATTGAGCATATGGTTTGGGTCCATTTGTGTGAGTAATTGATTCCTTCATGAGGTTTATTTAATTATTTAACATGAGCTTTTTGTTCATATAAATGCAAGCATTATGAATGCCTCAAAATATTTTCTCTTGCATACATTTGAGTGATTGAGCCAGAAAATCTGAGTGAAAAATCGAGTGCATACCTTGTGAGGATGGATCACTACTTGTTTGAAACATGCCGAGCTATAACCATCACCATTGTTCTTCCAAGTCCTACTAATATATGTGATCTATGCATGGCAATTAGCTTTGGAATGTTTTGGAATGATTCTTTATTAAGTGCTAATTTTGAAGCCATGAGATAAGAGATGCTGAGACAAATGTTAAGGGCATTAGAGTTGTTTTTATTTATTTTGTCGATTGGTTTTGCTAAGGGACTAGCAAAAGCTAAGTGTGGGGGAGTTGATAGAGGCATAAAATGCCGTGTTTATAATGTGTTTCCTACCCTATTTAGCTACGTTATTACCTTAACTTTATCATTTTTGACTTGTTTTATTTATTAGAGGCTTAGTGAGCATTATTTACAAAAAGGATGTTAAAAGAGGGAATTTAATAGAAAACCTAGTTGTTTCGAGAATCCTACTTCAACTAGGAAACGTTGAGTCATAAAGTCAAATCCTATTCGGACCAGGAAACCTCTAAGTCGCATAAACCCAAACCTAAGTGGATTTGGGCCGATTGCATGATCCATTTAAACCTCAAAACCCTATGGATTCGGCTAGGCCTTCTTGGCCGATTTCTTGGAGTCCAAATGGACTATCTTTGCCGAATTTTAGGGTGGTAATTCAAGGAGTTTTGCTTCATCAAAATCTCTATTTATTGAGGGGAATATTCTGATTTTATTTATCCTAATTCCTATTGGATTGAACATGTCATTATGCTTATTTGTAGGATTGCTATTGGATGAAAAACCCTACAAACCCTACAACAATAAAATCGGCAGCTTTACAAGGAGAAGGATATCTTTGCCGATTTTTCCTTGGTAATTAGACCATGCATTCGGTCATCATTCAAGCTACATACGAAGGAGTGGTGCACAAGAATTCTAGAGATTTCCATGGAGATAATTTCCAGATTTTATGTGCAATTAATTGGAGCCATTGGATCAAAAATAAATCAAGGGTGGAGAGCAAAGTTAGGTTCGGCCTAGACTCTATATAAAGGGCTGTTTCTCTACAGAAAAATCATCATTCATTCTCACAAAAACCCTAGAGAAATAACTCTCCTTTGCCGCAGCCCTCTCCTCTCCTTTGCCGAGTTCTCTCTCCCTTGCCAAAGCCTTGGTGATCTTCACCTTTGCGTTGCAACCTTGGAGAAGAAGGAACCTTGAAGCCGCGCACCTCTTGCTCATCCTCAAGCCTCTTGAAGATCGTCAAAGTGTAAACTATGCCTCTATCTTTGTTTAGTTTTCTGTACAATTTTAAAGACATGGATTCGGTGTTCATCATTGGTGTTGGATGTTTGTTGCGATTGTTTTGTTATTAGTAAATTCTTTTCTTAGTTAAGCATGTTGATGTTTTGTTTATGATGTTTTAGTATTTTGTTCTTGTCGATTTATGTTTTAGGAAGGAAGCGTTTCTGTTTTAGTAGCTATATAGTTAGAATGCATGCTAACTACCGTCAGAAATTCATGCTAAGCCGCGTAGGTAAGTATGGATCGTAAGTGATGGAAGCCATGTCGTAGTGGCTGGAAACGTGGACTACAATGATTTAATGCGGTGACGTTCACGGCAGTGGTCGTGTTCAATCTCGTTCTTTATCTTAATGATTCATGTAGACGTTCTCATGAAATTCTTAGTTCTAGACGTTCTGTGCTAAGTACACTTAAGAAGAACAATAGGATGCGAAGACCTCGTAGGCTCGTGTCTTGAGATTGTTTCTAGATTATAATTTCGACAAGTTTCACTTTACTAAGATTGAAGCATGATATTAATGTGTGGTCGAGATCTGAGTTTCTCTCTTTGGCTATGTGTTGAATGGATTGATCAATTGTACATATTTAATATTTATTTTCTGTTTTGTAGGAATTTAGAACCAAACTCTCTAAACCCCCGTTTATCTTTGTATACATGTAAATAATTGTTTATAGTTCTAATCTTTTTATCACTAAATGCAAGAGCGCCCTATAAGTCCCCGGCCTTTCGACCCCTTACTTATCATATGCTATACACTACAAAAAGGGTTTTAAATTGTACGATTGCCCCGGTGTTATCGGTGCACGTCAAAAATGCCAAAATAACACGTCAAATTTTATCAAAAAAAGTTGAAAGATCAATGTTGTGGGTGTATGGAGGTCACAAAAAGAGGCAAGAATTTGGTTTCGGCAGATTCCGAGAACGTTGATACGTTCGCAATCTCGTAAGATCGTGCGAAAATGCCAAAATAACACGTCAAATTTTATCAAAAAAAGTTGAAAGATCAATTTTGTGTGTGTATGGAGGTCCCAAAAAGAGACAAGAATTTGGTTTCGGCAGATTCCGAGAAAGTTGATATGTTCGCAATCTCGTAAGATCGTGCGAAAACGCCGAAATAACAGGTCAAATTTTCTGAAAAAAAGTTGAAAGATCAATGTTGTGGGTGTATGGAGGTCCCAAAAAGAGGCAAGAATTTGGTTTCGGCAGATTCCGAGAACGTTGATATGTTCGCAATCTCGTAAGATAGGGCGAAAATGCCAAAATAACACGTCAAATTTTATCAAAAAAAGTTGAAAGATCAATGTTGTGGGTGTATGGAGGTCCCAAAAAGAGCCAAGAATTTGGTTTCGGCAGATTCCGAGAACGTTGATACGTTCGCAATCTCGTAAGATCGTGCGAAAATGCCAAAATAACACGTCAAATTTTCTGAAAAAAAGTTGAAAGATCAATTTTGTGGGTGTATGGAGGTCCCAAAAAGAGCCAAGAATTTGGTTTCGGCAGATTCCGAGAAAGTTGATATGTTCGCAATCTCGTAAGATCGTGCGAAAATGCTAAAATAACACGTCAAATTTTGTGGGTGTATGGAGGTCCCAAAAAGAGGCAAGAATTTGGTTTCGGCAGATTCCGAGAACGTTGATACGTTCGCAATCTCGTAAGATCGTGCGAAAATGCCAAAATAACACGTTAAATTTTCTGAAAAAAAGTTGAAAGATCAATGTTGTGGGTGTATGGAGGTCCCAAAAAGAGGCAAGAATTTGGTTTCGGCAGATTCCGAGAACGTTGATATGTTCGCAATCTCGTAAGATAGGGCGAAAATGCCAAAATAACACGTCAAATTTTCTGAAAAAAAGTTGAAAGATCAATTTTGTGGGTGTATGGAGGTCCCAAAAAGAGCCAAGAATTTGGTTTCGGCAGATTCCGAGAACGTTGATACGTTCGCAATCTCGTAAGATCGTGCGAAAATGCCAAAATAACACGTTAAATTTTCTGAAAAAAAGTTGAAAGATCAATGTTGTGGGTGTATGGAGGTCCCAAAAAGAGGCAAGAATTTGGTTTCGGCAGATTCCGAGAACGTTGATATGTTCGCAATCTCGTAAGATAGGGCGAAAATGCCAAAATAACACGTCAAATTTTCTGAAAAAAAGTTGAAAGATCAATTTTGTGGGTGTATGGAGGTCCCAAAAAGAGCCAAGAATTTGGTTTCGGCAGATTCCGAGAACGTTGATACGTTCGCAATCTCGTAAGATCGTGCGAAAATGCCAAAATAACACGTTAAATTTTCTGAAAAAAAGTTGAAAGATCAATGTTGTGGGTGTATGGAGGTCCCAAAAAGAGGCAAGAATTTGGTTTCGGCAGATTCCGAGAACGTTGATATGTTCGCAATCTCGTAAGATAGGGCGAAAATGCCAAAATAACACGTCAAATTTTCTGAAAAAAAGTTGAAAGATCAATTTTGTGGGTGTATGGAGGTCCCAAAAAGAGCCAAGAATTTGGTTTCGGCAGATTCCGAGAACGTTGATACGTTCGCAATCTCGTAAGATCGTGCGAAAATGCCAAAATAACACGTCAAATTTTCTGAAAAAAAGTTGAAAGATCAATGTTGTGGGTGTATGGAGGTCCCAAAAAGAGGCAAGAATTAGGTTTCGGCAGATTCCGAGAACGTTGATACGTTCGCAGTCTCGTAAGATCGTGCGAAAATGCCAAAATAGCACGTTAAATTTTCTGAAAAAAAGTTGAAAGATCAATGTTGTGGGTGTATGGAGGTCCCAAAAAGAGGCAAGAATTTGGTTTCGGCAGATTCCGAGAACGTTGATATGTTCGCAATCTCGTAAGATAGGGCGAAAATGCCAAAATAACACGTCAAATTTTATCAAAAAAAGTTGAAAGATCAATGTTGTGGGTGTATGGAGGTCACAAAAAGAGGCAAGAATTTGGTTTCGGCAGATTCCGAGAACGTTGATACGTTCGCAATCTCGTAAGATCGTGCGAAAATGCCAAAATAACACGTTAAATTTTCTGAAAAAAAGTTGAAAGATCAATGTTGTGGGTGTATGGAGGTCCCAAAAAGAGGCAAGAATTTGGTTTCGGCAGATTCCGAGAACGTTGATATGTTCGCAATCCCGTAAGATCGTGCGAAAATGCCAAAATAACACGTCAAATTTTATCAAAAAAAGTTGAAAGATCAATGTTGTGGGTGTATGGAGGTCCCAAAAAGAGGCAAGAATTTGGTTTCGGCAGATTCCGAGAAAGTTGATATGTTCGCAATCTCGTAAGATCGTGCGAAAATGCCAAAATAACACGTCAAATTTTCTGAAAAAAAGTTGAAAGATCAATGTTGTGGGTGTATGGAGGTCCCAAAAAGAGGCAAGAATTTGGTTTCGGCAGATTCCGAGAACGTTGATACGTTCGCAATCTCGTAAGATCGTGCGAAAATGGCAAAATAACACGTCAAATTTTCTGAAAAAAAGTTGAAAGATCAATGTTGTGGGTGTATGGAGGTCCCAAAAAGAGATAAGAATTTGGTTTCGGCAGATTCCGAGAACGTTGATACGTTCGCAATCTCGTAAGATCGTGCGAAAATGCCAAAATAACACGTCAAATTTTATCAAAAAAAGTTGAAAGATCAATTTTGTGTGTGTATGGAGGTCCCAAAAAGAGACAAGAATTAGGTTTCGGCAGATTCCGAGAACGTTGATACGTTCGCAATCTCGTAAGATCGTGCGAAAATGCCAAAATAACACGTCAAATTTTCTGAAAAAAAGTTGAAAGATCAATGTTGTGGGTGTATGGAGGTCCCAAAAAGAGGCAAGAATTAGGTTTCGGCAGATTCCGAGAACGTTGATACGTTCGCAGTCTCGTAAGATCGTGCGAAAATGCCAAAATAGCACGTTAAATTTTCTGAAAAAAAGTTGAAAGATCAATGTTGTGGGTGTATGGAGGTCCCAAAAAGAGGCAAGAATTTGGTTTCGGCAGATTCCGAGAACGTTGATATGTTCGCAATCTCGTAAGATAGGGCGAAAATGCCAAAATAACACGTCAAATTTTCTGAAAAAAAGTTGAAAGATCAATTTTGTGGGTGTATGGAGGTCCCAAAAAGAGCCAAGAATTTGGTTTCGGCAGATTCCGAGAACGTTGATACGTTCGCAATCTCGTAAGATCGTGCGAAAATGCCAAAATAACACGTTAAATTTTCTGAAAAAAAGTTGAAAGATCAATGTTGTGGGTGTATGGAGGTCCCAAAAAGAGGCAAGAATTTGGTTTCGGCAGATTCCGAGAACGTTGATATGTTCGCAATCTCGTAAGATAGGGCGAAAATGCCAAAATAACACGTCAAATTTTCTGAAAAAAAGTTGAAAGATCAATTTTGTGGGTGTATGGAGGTCCCAAAAAGAGCCAAGAATTTGGTTTCGGCAGATTCCGAGAACGTTGATACGTTCGCAATCTCGTAAGATCGTGCGAAAATGCCAAAATAACACGTTAAATTTTCTGAAAAAAAGTTGAAAGATCAATGTTGTGGGTGTATGGAGGTCCCAAAAAGAGGCAAGAATTTGGTTTCGGCAGATTCCGAGAACGTTGATATGTTCGCAATCTCGTAAGATAGGGCGAAAATGCCAAAATAACACGTCAAATTTTATCAAAAAAAGTTGAAAGATCAATGTTGTGGGTGTATGGAGGTCACAAAAAGAGGCAAGAATTTGGTTTCGGCAGATTCCGAGAACGTTGATACGTTCGCAATCTCGTAAGATCGTGCGAAAATGCCAAAATAACACGTTAAATTTTCTGAAAAAAAGTTGAAAGATCAATGTTGTGGGTGTATGGAGGTCCCAAAAAGAGGCAAGAATTTGGTTTCGGCAGATTCCGAGAACGTTGATATGTTCGCAATCCCGTAAGATCGTGCGAAAATGCCAAAATAACACGTCAAATTTTATCAAAAAAAGTTGAAAGATCAATGTTGTGGGTGTATGGAGGTCCCAAAAAGAGGCAAGAATTTGGTTTCGGCAGATTCCGAGAAAGTTGATATGTTCGCAATCTCGTAAGATCGTGCGAAAATGCCAAAATAACACGTCAAATTTTCTGAAAAAAAGTTGAAAGATCAATGTTGTGGGTGTATGGAGGTCCCAAAAAGAGGCAAGAATTTGGTTTCGGCAGATTCCGAGAACGTTGATACGTTCGCAATCTCGTAAGATCGTGCGAAAATGGCAAAATAACACGTCAAATTTTCTGAAAAAAAGTTGAAAGATCAATGTTGTGGGTGTATGGAGGTCCCAAAAAGAGATAAGAATTTGGTTTCGGCAGATTCCGAGAACGTTGATACGTTCGCAATCTCGTAAGATCGTGCGAAAATGCCAAAATAACACGTCAAATTTTATCAAAAAAAGTTGAAAGATCAATTTTGTGTGTGTATGGAGGTCCCAAAAAGAGACAAGAATTAGGTTTCGGCAGATTCCGAGAACGTTGATACGTTCGCAATCTCGTAAGATCGTGCGAAAATGCCAAAATAACACGTCAAATTTTCTGAAAAAAAGTTGAAAGATCAATGTTGTGGGTGTATGGAGGTCCCAAAAAGAGGCAAGAATTAGGTTTCGGCAGATTCCGAGAACGTTGATACGTTCGCAGTCTCGTAAGATCGTGCGAAAATGCCAAAATAGCACGTTAAATTTTCTGAAAAAAAGTTGAAAGATCAATGTTGTGGGTGTATGGAGGTCCCAAAAAGAGGCAAGAATTTGGTTTCGGCAGATTCCGAGAACGTTGATATGTTCGCAATCTCGTAAGATAGGGCGAAAATGCCAAAATAACACGTCAAATTTTATCAAAAAAAGTTGAAAGATCAATGTTGTGGGTGTATGGAGGTCACAAAAAGAGCCAAGAATTTGGTTTCGGCAGATTCCGAGAACGTTGATACGTTCGCAATCTCGTAAGATCGTGCGAAAATGCCAAAATAACACGTTAAATTTTCTGAAAAAAAGTTGAAAGATCAATGTTGTGGGTGTATGGAGGTCCCAAAAAGAGGCAAGAATTTGGTTTCGGCAGATTCCGAGAACGTTGATATGTTCGCAATCCCGTAAGATCGTGCGAAAATGCCAAAATAACACGTCAAATTTTATCAAAAAAAGTTGAAAGATCAATGTTGTGGGTGTATGGAGGTCCCAAAAAGAGGCAAGAATTTGGTTTCGGCAGATTCCGAGAAAGTTGATATGTTCGCAATCTCGTAAGATCGTGCGAAAATGCCAAAATAACACGTCAAATTTTCTGAAAAAAAGTTGAAAGATCAATGTTGTGGGTGTATGGAGGTCCCAAAAAGAGGCAAGAATTTGGTTTCGGCAGATTCCGAGAACGTTGATACGTTCGCAATCTCGTAAGATCGTGCGAAAATGGCAAAATAACACGTCAAATTTTCTGAAAAAAAGTTGAAAGATCAATGTTGTGGGTGTATGGAGGTCCCAAAAAGAGATAAGAATTTGGTTTCGGCAGATTCCGAGAACGTTGATACGTTCGCAATCTCGTAAGATCGTGCGAAAATGCCAAAATAACACGTCAAATTTTATCAAAAAAAGTTGAAAGATCAATTTTGTGTGTGTATGGAGGTCCCAAAAAGAGACAAGAATTAGGTTTCGGCAGATTCCGAGAACGTTGATACGTTCGCAATCTCGTAAGATCGTGCGAAAATGCCAAAATAACACGTCAAATTTTCTGAAAAAAAGTTGAAAGATCAATGTTGTGGGTGTATGGAGGTCCCAAAAAGAGGCAAGAATTAGGTTTCGGCAGATTCCGAGAACGTTGATACGTTCGCAGTCTCGTAAGATCGTGCGAAAATGCCAAAATAGCACGTTAAATTTTCTGAAAAAAAGTTGAAAGATCAATGTTGTGGGTGTATGGAGGTCCCAAAAAGAGGCAAGAATTTGGTTTCGGCAGATTCCGAGAACGTTGATATGTTCGCAATCTCGTAAGATAGGGCGAAAATGCCAAAATAACACGTCAAATTTTATCAAAAAAAGTTGAAAGATCAATGTTGTGGGTGTATGGAGGTCACAAAAAGAGCCAAGAATTTGGTTTCGGCAGATTCCGAGAACGTTGATACGTTCGCAATCTCGTAAGATCGTGCGAAAATGCCAAAATAACACGTTAAATTTTCTGAAAAAAAGTTGAAAGATCAATGTTGTGGGTGTATGGAGGTCCCAAAAAGAGGCAAGAATTTGGTTTCGGCAGATTCCGAGAACGTTGATATGTTCGCAATCCCGTAAGATCGTGCGAAAATGCCAAAATAACACGTCAAATTTTATCAAAAAAAGTTGAAAGATCAATGTTGTGGGTGTATGGAGGTCCCAAAAAGAGGCAAGAATTTGGTTTCGGCAGATTCCGAGAAAGTTGATATGTTCGCAATCTCGTAAGATCGTGCGAAAATGCCAAAATAACACGTCAAATTTTCTGAAAAAAAGTTGAAAGATCAATGTTGTGGGTGTATGGAGGTCCCAAAAAGAGGCAAGAATTTGGTTTCGGCAGATTCCGAGAACGTTGATACGTTCGCAATCTCGTAAGATCGTGCGAAAATGGCAAAATAACACGTCAAATTTTCTGAAAAAAAGTTGAAAGATCAATGTTGTGGGTGTATGGAGGTCCCAAAAAGAGATAAGAATTTGGTTTCGGCAGATTCCGAGAACGTTGATACGTTCGCAATCTCGTAAGATCGTGCGAAAATGCCAAAATAACACGTCAAATTTTATCAAAAAAAGTTGAAAGATCAATTTTGTGTGTGTATGGAGGTCCCAAAAAGAGACAAGAATTAGGTTTCGGCAGATTCCGAGAACGTTGATACGTTCGCAATCTCGTAAGATCGTGCGAAAATGCCAAAATAACACGTCAAATTTTCTGAAAAAAAGTTGAAAGATCAATGTTGTGGGTGTATGGAGGTCCCAAAAAGAGGCAAGAATTAGGTTTCGGCAGATTCCGAGAACGTTGATACGTTCGCAGTCTCGTAAGATCGTGCGAAAATGCCAAAATAGCACGTTAAATTTTCTGAAAAAAAGTTGAAAGATCAATGTTGTGGGTGTATGGAGGTCCCAAAAAGAGGCAAGAATTTGGTTTCGGCAGATTCCGAGAACGTTGATATGTTCGCAATCTCGTAAGATAGGGCGAAAATGCCAAAATAACACGTCAAATTTTATCAAAAAAAGTTGAAAGATCAATGTTGTGGGTGTATGGAGGTCACAAAAAGAGCCAAGAATTTGGTTTCGGCAGATTCCGAGAACGTTGATACGTTCGCAATCTCGTAAGATCGTGCGAAAATGCCAAAATAACACGTTAAATTTTCTGAAAAAAAGTTGAAAGATCAATGTTGTGGGTGTATGGAGGTCCCAAAAAGAGGCAAGAATTTGGTTTCGGCAGATTCCGAGAACGTTGATATGTTCGCAATCCCGTAAGATCGTGCGAAAATGCCAAAATAACACGTCAAATTTTATCAAAAAAAGTTGAAAGATCAATGTTGTGGGTGTATGGAGGTCCCAAAAAGAGGCAAGAATTTGGTTTCGGCAGATTCCGAGAAAGTTGATATGTTCGCAATCTCGTAAGATCGTGCGAAAATGCCAAAATAACACGTCAAATTTTCTGAAAAAAAGTTGAAAGATCAATGTTGTGGGTGTATGGAGGTCCCAAAAAGAGGCAAGAATTTGGTTTCGGCAGATTCCGAGAACGTTGATACGTTCGCAATCTCGTAAGATCGTGCGAAAATGGCAAAATAACACGTCAAATTTTCTGAAAAAAAGTTGAAAGATCAATGTTGTGGGTGTATGGAGGTCCCAAAAAGAGATAAGAATTTGGTTTCGGCAGATTCCGAGAACGTTGATACGTTCGCAATCTCGTAAGATCGTGCGAAAATGCCAAAATAACACGTCAAATTTTATCAAAAAAAGTTGAAAGATCAATTTTGTGTGTGTATGGAGGTCCCAAAAAGAGACAAGAATTAGGTTTCGGCAGATTCCGAGAACGTTGATACGTTCGCAATCTCGTAAGATCGTGCGAAAATGCCAAAATAACACGTTAAATTTTCTGAAAAAAAGTTGAAAGATCAATGTTGTGGGTGTATGGAGGTCCCAAAAAGAGGCAAGAATTTGGTTTCGGCAGATTCCGAGAACGTTGATATGTTCGCAATCTCGTAAGATAGGGCGAAAATGCCAAAATAACACGTCAAATTTTATCAAAAAAAGTTGAAAGATCAATGTAGTGGGTGTATGGAGGTCCCAAAAAGAGATAAGAATTTGGTTTCGGCAGATTCCGAGAACGTTGATACGTTCGCAATCTCGTAAGATCGTGCGAAAATGCCAAAATAACACGTCAAATTTTATCAAAAAAAGTTGAAAGATCAATTTTGTGTGTGTATGGAGGTCCCAAAAAGAGACAAGAATTTGGTTTGGGCAGATTCCGAGAACGTTGATATGTTCGCAATATCATAAGATCGTGCGAAAATGCCAAAATAACACGTCAAATTTTCTGCAAAAAAGTTGAAAGATCAATGTTGTGGGTGTATGTAGGTCCCAAAAAGAGGCAAGAATTTGGTTTCGGCAGATTCCGAGAACGTTGATATGTTCGCAATCTCGTAAGATAGGGCGAAAATGCCAAAATAACACGTCAAATTTTATCAAAAAAAGTTGAAAGATCAATGTTGTGGGTGTATGGAGGTCACAAAAAGAGGCAAGAATTTGGTTTCGGCAGATTCCGAGAACGTTGATACGTTCGCAATCTCGTAAGATCGTGCGAAAATGCCAAAATAACACGTTAAATTTTCTGAAAAAAAGTTGAAAGATCAATGTTGTGGGTGTATGGAGGTCCCAAAAAGAGGCAAGAATTTGGTTTCGGCAGATTCCGAGAACGTTGATATGTTCGCAATCCCGTAAGATCGTGCGAAAATGCCAAAATAACACGTCAAATTTTATCAAAAAAAGTTGAAAGATCAATGTTGTGGGTGTATGGAGGTCCCAAAAAGAGGCAAGAATTTGGTTTCGGCAGATTCCGAGAACGTTGATATGTTCGCAATCTCGTAAGATAGGGCGAAAATGCCAAAATAACACGTCAAATTTTATCAAAAAAAGTTGAAAGATCAATGTTGTGGGTGTATGGAGGTCCCAAAAAGAGCCAAGAATTTGGTTTCGGCAGATTCCGAGAACGTTGATACGTTCGCAATCTCGTAAGATCGTGCGAAAATGCCAAAATAACACGTCAAATTTTCTGAAAAAAAGTTGAAAGATCAATGTTGTGGGTGTATGGAGGTCCCAAAAAGAGGCAAGAATTTGGTTTCGGCAGATTCCGAGAACGTTGATACGTTCGCAATCTCGTAAGATCGTGCGAAAATGCCAAAATAACACGTCAAATTTTATCAAAAAAAGTTGAAAGATCAATTTTGTGTGTGTATGGAGGTCCCAAAAAGAGACAAGAATTTGGTTTGGGCAGATTCCGAGAACGTTGATATGTTCGCAATATCATAAGATCGTGCGAAAATGCCAAAATAACACGTCAAATTTTCTGCAAAAAATTGAAAGATCAATGTTGTGGGTGTATGTAGGTCCCAAAAAGAGGCAAGAATTTGGTTTCGGCAGATTCCGAGAACGTTGATATGTTCGCAATCTCGTAAGATCGTGCGAAAATGCCAAAATAACACGTCAAATTTTCTGAAAAAAAGTTGAAAGATCAATGTTGTGGGTGTATGGAGGTCCCAAAAAGAGGCAAGAATTTGGTTTCGGCAGATTCCGAGAACGTTGATATGTTCGCAATCTCGTAAGATCGTGCGAAAATGCCAAAATAACACGTCAAATTTTCTGAAAAAAAGTTGAAAGATCAATGTTGTGGGTGTATGGAAGTCCCAAAAAGAGGCAAGAATTTGGTTTCGGCAGATTCCGAGAAAGTTGATATGTTCGCAATCTCGTAAGATCGTGCGAAAATGCTAAAATAACACGTCAAATTTTCTGAAAAAAAGTTGAAAGATCAATGTTGTGGGTGTATGGAGGTACCAAAAAGAGACAAGAATTAGGTTTCGGCAGATTCCGAGAACGTTGATACGTTCGCAGTCTCGTAAGATCGTGCGAAAATGCCAAAATAGCACGTTAAATTTTCTGAAAAAAAGTTGAAAGATCAATGTTGTGGGTGTATGGAGGTCCCAAAAAGAGGCAAGAATTTGGTTTCGGCAGATTCCGAGAACGTTGATATGTTCGCAATCTCGTAAGATAGGGCGAAAATGCCAAAATAACACGTCAAATTTTATCAAAAAAAGTTGAAAGATCAATGTTGTGGGTGTATGGAGGTCACAAAAAGAGCCAAGAATTTGGTTTCGGCAGATTCCGAGAACGTTGATACGTTCGCAATCTCGTAAGATCGTGCGAAAATGCCAAAATAACACGTTAAATTTTCTGAAAAAAAGTTGAAAGATCAATGTTGTGGGTGTATGGAGGTCCCAAAAAGAGGCAAGAATTTGGTTTCGGCAGATTCCGAGAACGTTGATATGTTCGCAATCCCGTAAGATCGTGCGAAAATGCCAAAATAACACGTCAAATTTTATCAAAAAAAGTTGAAAGATCAATGTTGTGGGTGTATGGAGGTCCCAAAAAGAGGCAAGAATTTGGTTTCGGCAGATTCCGAGAAAGTTGATATGTTCGCAATCTCGTAAGATCGTGCGAAAATGCCAAAATAACACGTCAAATTTTCTGAAAAAAAGTTGAAAGATCAATGTTGTGGGTGTATGGAGGTCCCAAAAAGAGGCAAGAATTTGGTTTCGGCAGATTCCGAGAACGTTGATACGTTCGCAATCTCGTAAGATCGTGCGAAAATGGCAAAATAACACGTCAAATTTTCTGAAAAAAAGTTGAAAGATCAATGTTGTGGGTGTATGGAGGTCCCAAAAAGAGATAAGAATTTGGTTTCGGCAGATTCCGAGAACGTTGATACGTTCGCAATCTCGTAAGATCGTGCGAAAATGCCAAAATAACACGTCAAATTTTATCAAAAAAAGTTGAAAGATCAATTTTGTGTGTGTATGGAGGTCCCAAAAAGAGACAAGAATTAGGTTTCGGCAGATTCCGAGAACGTTGATACGTTCGCAATCTCGTAAGATCGTGCGAAAATGCCAAAATAACACGTTAAATTTTCTGAAAAAAAGTTGAAAGATCAATGTTGTGGGTGTATGGAGGTCCCAAAAAGAGGCAAGAATTTGGTTTCGGCAGATTCCGAGAACGTTGATATGTTCGCAATCTCGTAAGATAGGGCGAAAATGCCAAAATAACACGTCAAATTTTATCAAAAAAAGTTGAAAGATCAATGTAGTGGGTGTATGGAGGTCCCAAAAAGAGATAAGAATTTGGTTTCGGCAGATTCCGAGAACGTTGATACGTTCGCAATCTCGTAAGATCGTGCGAAAATGCCAAAATAACACGTCAAATTTTATCAAAAAAAGTTGAAAGATCAATTTTGTGTGTGTATGGAGGTCCCAAAAAGAGACAAGAATTTGGTTTGGGCAGATTCCGAGAACGTTGATATGTTCGCAATATCATAAGATCGTGCGAAAATGCCAAAATAACACGTCAAATTTTCTGCAAAAAAGTTGAAAGATCAATGTTGTGGGTGTATGTAGGTCCCAAAAAGAGGCAAGAATTTGGTTTCGGCAGATTCCGAGAACGTTGATATGTTCGCAATCTCGTAAGATAGGGCGAAAATGCCAAAATAACACGTCAAATTTTATCAAAAAAAGTTGAAAGATCAATGTTGTGGGTGTATGGAGGTCACAAAAAGAGGCAAGAATTTGGTTTCGGCAGATTCCGAGAACGTTGATACGTTCGCAATCTCGTAAGATCGTGCGAAAATGCCAAAATAACACGTTAAATTTTCTGAAAAAAAGTTGAAAGATCAATGTTGTGGGTGTATGGAGGTCCCAAAAAGAGGCAAGAATTTGGTTTCGGCAGATTCCGAGAACGTTGATATGTTCGCAATCCCGTAAGATCGTGCGAAAATGCCAAAATAACACGTCAAATTTTATCAAAAAAAGTTGAAAGATCAATGTTGTGGGTGTATGGAGGTCCCAAAAAGAGGCAAGAATTTGGTTTCGGCAGATTCCGAGAACGTTGATATGTTCGCAATCTCGTAAGATAGGGCGAAAATGCCAAAATAACACGTCAAATTTTATCAAAAAAAGTTGAAAGATCAATGTTGTGGGTGTATGGAGGTCCCAAAAAGAGCCAAGAATTTGGTTTCGGCAGATTCCGAGAACGTTGATACGTTCGCAATCTCGTAAGATCGTGCGAAAATGCCAAAATAACACGTCAAATTTTCTGAAAAAAAGTTGAAAGATCAATGTTGTGGGTGTATGGAGGTCCCAAAAAGAGGCAAGAATTTGGTTTCGGCAGATTCCGAGAACGTTGATACGTTCGCAATCTCGTAAGATCGTGCGAAAATGCCAAAATAACACGTCAAATTTTATCAAAAAAAGTTGAAAGATCAATTTTGTGTGTGTATGGAGGTCCCAAAAAGAGACAAGAATTTGGTTTGGGCAGATTCCGAGAACGTTGATATGTTCGCAATATCATAAGATCGTGCGAAAATGCCAAAATAACACGTCAAATTTTCTGCAAAAAATTGAAAGATCAATGTTGTGGGTGTATGTAGGTCCCAAAAAGAGGCAAGAATTTGGTTTCGGCAGATTCCGAGAACGTTGATATGTTCGCAATCTCGTAAGATCGTGCGAAAATGCCAAAATAACACGTCAAATTTTCTGAAAAAAAGTTGAAAGATCAATGTTGTGGGTGTATGGAGGTCCCAAAAAGAGGCAAGAATTTGGTTTCGGCAGATTCCGAGAACGTTGATATGTTCGCAATCTCGTAAGATCGTGCGAAAATGCCAAAATAACACGTCAAATTTTCTGAAAAAAAGTTGAAAGATCAATGTTGTGGGTGTATGGAAGTCCCAAAAAGAGGCAAGAATTTGGTTTCGGCAGATTCCGAGAAAGTTGATATGTTCGCAATCTCGTAAGATCGTGCGAAAATGCTAAAATAACACGTCAAATTTTCTGAAAAAAAGTTGAAAGATCAATGTTGTGGGTGTATGGAGGTACCAAAAAGAGACAAGAATTAGGTTTCGGCAGATTCCGAGAACGTTGATACGTTCGCAGTCTCGTAAGATCGTGCGAAAATGCCAAAATAGCACGTTAAATTTTCTGAAAAAAAGTTGAAAGATCAATGTTGTGGGTGTATGGAGGTCCCAAAAAGAGGCAAGAATTTGGTTTCGGCAGATTCCGAGAACGTTGATATGTTCGCAATCTCGTAAGATAGGGCGAAAATGCCAAAATAACACGTCAAATTTTATCAAAAAAAGTTGAAAGATCAATGTTGTGGGTGTATGGAGGTCACAAAAAGAGCCAAGAATTTGGTTTCGGCAGATTCCGAGAACGTTGATACGTTCGCAATCTCGTAAGATCGTGCGAAAATGCCAAAATAACACG
This sequence comes from Fragaria x ananassa, assembly GCA_034370585.1. Classification (NCBI taxonomy): domain Eukaryota; kingdom Viridiplantae; phylum Streptophyta; class Magnoliopsida; order Rosales; family Rosaceae; genus Fragaria; species Fragaria x ananassa. The sequence continues at coordinate 9,689,975 of CP139760.1, forward strand.
TTAAATTTTCTGAAAAAAAGTTGAAAGATCAATGTTGTGGGTGTATGGAGGTCCCAAAAAGAGGCAAGAATTTGGTTTCGGCAGATTCCGAGAACGTTGATATGTTCGCAATCCCGTAAGATCGTGCGAAAATGCCAAAATAACACGTCAAATTTTATCAAAAAAAGTTGAAAGATCAATGTTGTGGGTGTATGGAGGTCCCAAAAAGAGGCAAGAATTTGGTTTCGGCAGATTCCGAGAAAGTTGATATGTTCGCAATCTCGTAAGATCGTGCGAAAATGCCAAAATAACACGTCAAATTTTCTGAAAAAAAGTTGAAAGATCAATGTTGTGGGTGTATGGAGGTCCCAAAAAGAGGCAAGAATTTGGTTTCGGCAGATTCCGAGAACGTTGATACGTTCGCAATCTCGTAAGATCGTGCGAAAATGGCAAAATAACACGTCAAATTTTCTGAAAAAAAGTTGAAAGATCAATGTTGTGGGTGTATGGAGGTCCCAAAAAGAGATAAGAATTTGGTTTCGGCAGATTCCGAGAACGTTGATACGTTCGCAATCTCGTAAGATCGTGCGAAAATGCCAAAATAACACGTCAAATTTTATCAAAAAAAGTTGAAAGATCAATTTTGTGTGTGTATGGAGGTCCCAAAAAGAGACAAGAATTAGGTTTCGGCAGATTCCGAGAACGTTGATACGTTCGCAATCTCGTAAGATCGTGCGAAAATGCCAAAATAACACGTTAAATTTTCTGAAAAAAAGTTGAAAGATCAATGTTGTGGGTGTATGGAGGTCCCAAAAAGAGGCAAGAATTTGGTTTCGGCAGATTCCGAGAACGTTGATATGTTCGCAATCTCGTAAGATAGGGCGAAAATGCCAAAATAACACGTCAAATTTTATCAAAAAAAGTTGAAAGATCAATGTTGTGGGTGTATGGAGGTCCCAAAAAGAGATAAGAATTTGGTTTCGGCAGATTCCGAGAACGTTGATACGTTCGCAATCTCGTAAGATCGTGCGAAAATGCCAAAATAACACGTCAAATTTTATCAAAAAAAGTTGAAAGATCAATTTTGTGTGTGTATGGAGGTCCCAAAAAGAGACAAGAATTTGGTTTGGGCAGATTCCGAGAACGTTGATATGTTCGCAATATCATAAGATCGTGCGAAAATGCCAAAATAACACGTCAAATTTTCTGCAAAAAAGTTGAAAGATCAATGTTGTGGGTGTATGTAGGTCCCAAAAAGAGGCAAGAATTTGGTTTCGGCAGATTCCGAGAACGTTGATACGTTCGGAATCTCGTAAGATCGTGCGAAAATGCCAAAATAACACGTCAAATTTTATCAAAAAAAGTTGAAAGATCAATGTTGTGGGTGTATGGAGGTCCCAAAAAGAGACAAGAATTTGGTTTCGGCAGATTCCGAGAACGTTGATACGTTCGCAATCTCGTAAGATCGTGCGAAAATGCCAAAATAACACGTCAAATTTTATCAAAAAAAGTAGAAAGATCAATGTTGTGGGTGTATGGAGGTCCCAAAAAGAGGCAAGAATTTGGTTTCGGCAGATTCCGAGAAAGTTGATATGTTCGCAATCTCGTAGGATCGTGCGAAAATGCCAAAATAACACGTCAAATTTTCTGAAAAAAAGTTGAAAGATCAATGTTGTGGGTGTATGGAAGTCCCAAAAAGAGGCAAGAATTTGGTTTCGGCAGATTCCGAGAAAGTTGATATGTTCGCAATCTCGTAAGATCGTGCGAAAATGCTAAAATAACACGTCAAATTTTCTGAAAAAAAGTTGAAAGATCAATGTTGTGGGTGTATGGAGGTACCAAAAAGAGACAAGAATTAGGTTTCGGCAGATTCCGAGAACGTTGATACGTTCGCAATCTCGTAAGATCGTGCGAAAATGCCAAAATAACACGTTAAATTTTCTGAAAAAAAGTTGAAAGATCAATGTTGTGGGTGTATGGAGGTCCCAAAAAGAGGCAAGAATTTGGTTTCGGCAGATTCCGAGAACGTTGATATGTTCGCAATCTCGTAAGATAGGGCGAAAATGCCAAAATAACACGTCAAATTTTATCAAAAAAAGTTGAAAGATCAATGTTGTGGGTGTATGGAGGTCCCAAAAAGAGCCAAGAATTTGGTTTCGGCAGATTCCGAGAACGTTGATACGTTCGCAATCTCGTAAGATCGTGCGAAAATGCCAAAATAACACGTCAAATTTTCTGAAAAAAAGTTGAAAGATCAATGTTGTGGGTGTATGGAGGTCCCAAAAAGAGCCAAGAATTTGGTTTCGGCAGATTCCGAGAACGTTGATACGTTCGCAATCTCGTAAGATCGTGCGAAAATGCCAAAATAACACGTCAAATTTTCTGAAAAAAAGTTGAAAGATCAATGTTGTGGGTGTATGGAGGTCCCAAAAAGAGATAAGAATTTGGTTTCGGCAGATTCCGAGAACGTTGATACGTTCGCAATCTCGTAAGACCGTGCGAAAATGCCAAAATAACACGTCAAATTTTATCAAAAAAAGTTGAAAGTTCAATTTTGTGTGTGTATGGAGGTCCCAAAAAGAGACAAGAATTTGGTTTGGGCAGATTCCGAGAACGTTGATATGTTCGCAATATCATAAGATCGTGCGAAAATGCCAAAATAACACGTCAAATTTTCTGAAAAAAAGTTGAAAGATCAATGTTGTGGGTGTATGGAGGTCCCAAAAAGAGCCAAGAATTTGGTTTCGGCAGATTCCGAGAACGTTGATACGTTCGCAATCTCGTAAGATCGTGCGAAAATGCCAAAATAACACGTCAAATTTTCTGAAAAAAAGTTGAAAGATCAATGTTGTGGGTGTATGGAGGTCCCAAAAAGAGATAAGAATTTGGTTTCGGCAGATTCCGAGAACGTTGATACGTTCGCAATCTCGTAAGATCGTGCGAAAATGCCAAAATAACACGTCAAATTTTATCAAAAAAAGTTGAAAGATCAATTTTGTGTGTGTATGGAGGTCCCAAAAAGAGACAAGAATTTGGTTTGGGCAGATTCCGAGAACGTTGATATGTTCGCAATATCATAAGATCGTGCGAAAATGCCAAAATAACACGTCAAATTTTCTGCAAAAAAGTTGAAAGATCAATGTTGTGGGTGTATGTAGGTCCCAAAAAGAGGCAAGAATTTGGTTTCGGCAGATTCCGAGAACGTTGATATGTTCGCAATCTCGTAAGATCGTGCGAAAATGCCAAAATAACACGTCAAATTTTCTGAAAAAAAGTTGAAAGATCAATGTTGTGGGTGTATGGAGGTCCCAAAAAGAGGCAAGAATTTGGTTTCGGCATATTCCGAGAAAGTTGATAAGTTCGCAATCTCGTAAGATCGTGCGAAAATGCCAAAATAACACGTCAAATTTTCTGAAAAAAAGTTGAAAGATCAATGTTGTGGGTGTATGGAAGTCCCAAAAAGAGGCAAGAATTTGGTTTCGGCAGATTCCGAGAAAGTTGATATGTTCGCAATCTCGTAAGATCGTGCGAAAATGCTAAAATAACACGTCAAATTTTCTGAAAAAAAGTTGAAAGATCAATGTTGTGGGTGTATGGAGGTACCAAAAAGAGACAAGAATTAGGTTTCGGCAGATTCCGAGAACGTTGATACGTTCGCAATCTCGTAAGATCGTGCGAAAATGCCAAAATAACACGTTAAATTTTCTGAAAAAAAGTTGAAAGATCAATGTTGTGGGTGTATGGAGGTCCCAAAAAGAGGCAAGAATTTGGTTTCGGCAGATTCCGAGAACGTTGATATGTTCGCAATCTCGTAAGATAGGGCGAAAATGCCAAAATAACACGTCAAATTTTATCAAAAAAAGTTGAAAGATCAATGTTGTGGGTGTATGGAGGTCCCAAAAAGAGCCAAAAATTTGGTTTCGGCAGATTCCGAGAACGTTGATACGTTCGCAATCTCGTAAGATCGTGCGAAAATGCCAAAATAACACGTCAAATTTTCTGAAAAAAAGTTGAAAGATCAATGTTGTGGGTGTAAGGAGGTCCCAAAAAGAGCCAAGAATTTGGTTTCGGCAGATTCCGAGAACGTTGATACGTTCGCAATCTCGTAAGATCGTGCGAAAATGCCAAAATAACACGTCAAATTTTCTGAAAAAAAGTTGAAAGATCAATGTTGTGGGTGTATGGAGGTCCCAAAAAGAGATAAGAATTTGGTTTCGGCAGATTCCGAGAACGTTGATACGTTCGCAATCTCGTAAGATCGTGCGAAAATGCCAAAATAACACGTCAAATTTTATCAAAAAAAGTTGAAAGTTCAATTTTGTGTGTGTATGGAGGTCCCAAAAAGAGACAAGAATTTGGTTTGGGCAGATTCCGAGAACGTTGATATGTTCGCAATATCATAAGATCGTGCGAAAATGCCAAAATAACACGTCAAATTTTCTGAAAAAAAGTTGAAAGATCAATGTTGTGGGTGTATGGAGGTCCCAAAAAGAGATAAGAATTTGGTTTCGGCAGATTCCGAGAACGTTGATACGTTCGCAATCTCGTAAGATCGTGCGAAAATGCCAAAATAACACGTCAAATTTTATCAAAAAAAGTTGAAAGATCAATTTTGTGTGTGTATGGAGGTCCCAAAAAGAGACAAGAATTTGGTTTGGGCAGATTCCGAGAACGTTGATATGTTCGCAATATCATAAGATCGTGCGAAAATGCCAAAATAACACGTCAAATTTTCTGCAAAAAAGTTGAAAGATCAATGTTGTGGGTGTATGTAGGTCCCAAAAAGAGGCAAGAATTTGGTTTCGGCAGATTCCGAGAACGTTGATATGTTCGCAATCTCGTAAGATCGTGCGAAAATGCCAAAATAACACGTCAAATTTTCTGAAAAAAAGTTGAAAGATCAATGTTGTGGGTGTATGGAGGTCCCAAAAAGAGGCAAGAATTTGGTTTCGGCATATTCCGAGAAAGTTGATATGTTCGCAATCTCGTAAGATCGTGCGAAAATGCCAAAATAACACGTCAAATTTTCTGAAAAAAAGTTGAAATATCAATGTTGTGGGTGTATGGAGGTCCCAAAAAGAGGCAAGAATTTGGTTTCGGCAGATTCCGAGAAAGTTGATATGTTCGCAATCTCGTAAGATCGTGCGAAAATGCCAAAATAACACGTCAAATTTTCTGAAAAAAAGTTGAAATATCAATGTTGTGGGTGTATGGAGGTCCCAAAAAGAGGCAAGAATTTGGTTTCGGCAGATTCCGAGAACGTTGATATGTTCGCAATCTCGTAAGATCGTGCGAAAACGCCAAAATAACAGGTCAAATTTTCTGAAAAAAAGTTGAAAGATCAATGTTGTGGGTGTATGGAGGTCCCAAAAAGAGACAAGAATTTGGTTTCGGCAGATTCCGAGAACGTTGATACGTTCGCAATCTCGTAAGATCGTGCGAAAATGCCAAAATAACACGTCAAATTTTATCAAAAAAAGTTGAAAGATCAATGTTGTGGGTGTATGGAGGTCCCAAAAAGAGGCAAGAATTTGGTTTCGGCAGATTCCGAGAAAGTTGATATGTTCGCAATCTCGTAGGATCGTGCGAAAATGCCAAAATAACACGTCAAATTTTCTGAAAAAAAGTTGAAAGATCAATGTTGTGGGTGTATGGAAGTCCCAAAAAGAGGCAAGAATTTGGTTTCGGCAGATTCCGAGAAAGTTGATATGTTCGCAATCTCGTAAGATCGTGCGAAAATGCTAAAATAACACGTCAAATTTTCTGAAAAAAAGTTGAAAGATCAATGTTGTGGGTGTATGGAGGTACCAAAAAGAGACAAGAATTTGGTTTCGGCAGATTCCGAGAACGTTGATACGTTCGCAATCTCGTAAGATCGTGCGAAAATGCCAAAATAACACGTTAAATTTTCTGAAAAAAAGTTGAAAGATCAATGTTGTGGGTGTATGGAGGTCCCAAAAAGAGGCAAGAATTTGGTTTCGGCAGATTCCGAGAACGTTGATATGTTCGCAATCTCGTAAGATAGGGCGAAAATACCAAAATAACACGTCAAATTTTATCAAAAAAAGTTGAAAGATCAATGTTGTGGGTGTATGGAGGTCCCAAAAAGAGCCAAGAATTTGGTTTCGGCAGATTCCGAGAACGTTGATACGTTCGCAATCTCGTAAGATCGTGCGAAAATGCCAAAATAACACGTCAAATTTTCTGAAAAAAAGTTGAAAGATCAATGTTGTGGGTGTATGGAGGTCCCAAAAAGAGCCAAGAATTTGGTTTCGGCAGATTCCGAGTACGTTGATACGTTCGCAATCTCGTAAGATCGTGCGAAAATGCCAAAATAACACGTCAAATTTTCTGAAAAAAAGTTGAAAGATCAATGTTGTGGGTGTATGGAGGTCCCAAAAAGAGATAAGAATTTGGTTTCGGCAGATTCCGAGAACGTTGATACGTTCGCAATCTCGTAAGATCGTGCGAAAATGCCAAAATAACACGTCAAATTTTATCAAAAAAAGTTGAAAGTTCAATTTTGTGTGTGTATGGAGGTCCCAAAAAGAGACAAGAATTTGGTTTGGGCAGATTCCGAGAACGTTGATATGTTCGCAATATCATAAGATCGTGCGAAAATGCCAAAATAACACGTCAAATTTTCTGAAAAAAAGTTGAAAGATCAATGTTGTGGGTGTATGGAGGTCCCAAAAAGAGATAAGAATTTGGTTTCGGCAGATTCCGAGAACGTTGATACGTTCGCAATCTCGTAAGATCGTGCGAAAATGCCAAAATAACAGGTCAAATTTTATCAAAAAAAGTTGAAAGATCAATTTTGTGTGTGTATGGAGGTCCCAAAAAGAGACAAGAATTTGGTTTGGGCAGATTCCGAGAACGTTGATATGTTCGCAATATCATAAGATCGTGCGAAAATGCCAAAATAACACGTCAAATTTCCTGCAAAAAAGTTGAAAGATCAATGTTGTGGGTGTATGTAGGTCCCAAAAAGAGGCAAGAATTTGGTTTCGGCATATTCCGAGAAAGTTGATATGTTCGCAATCTCGTAAGATCGTGCGAAAATGCCAAAATAACACGTCAAATTTTCTGAAAAAAAGTTGAAATATCAATGTTGTGGGTGTATGGAGGTCCCAAAAAGAGGCAAGAATTTGGTTTCGGCAGATTCCGAGAAAGTTGATATGTTCGCAATCTCGTAAGATCGTGCGAAAATGCCAAAATAACACGTCAAATTTTCTGAAAAAAAGTTGAAATATCAATGTTGTGGGTGTATGGAGGTCCCAAAAAGAGGCAAGAATTTGGTTTCGGCAGATTCCGAGAACGTTGATATGTTCGCAATCTCGTAAGATCGTGCGAAAACGCCAAAATAACAGGTCAAATTTTCTGAAAAAAAGTTGAAAGATCAATGTTGTGGGTGTATGGAGGTCCCAAAAAGAGACAAGAATTTGGTTTCGGCAGATTCCGAGAACGTTGATACGTTCGCAATCTCGTAAGATCGTGCGAAAATGCCAAAATAACACGTCAAATTTTATCAAAAAAAGTTGAAAGATCAATGTTGTGGGTGTATGGAGGTCCCAAAAAGAGGCAAGAATTTGGTTTCGGCAGATTCCGAGAAAGTTGATATGTTCGCAATCTCGTAGGATCGTGCGAAAATGCCAAAATAACACGTCAAATTTTCTGAAAAAAAGTTGAAAGATCAATGTTGTGGGTGTATGGAAGTCCCAAAAAGAGGCAAGAATTTGGTTTCGGCAGATTCCGAGAAAGTTGATATGTTCGCAATCTCGTAAGATCGTGCGAAAATGCTAAAATAACACGTCAAATTTTCTGAAAAAAAGTTGAAAGATCAATGTTGTGGGTGTATGGAGGTACCAAAAAGAGACAAGAATTTGGTTTCGGCAGATTCCGAGAACGTTGATACGTTCGCAATCTCGTAAGATCGTGCGAAAATGCCAAAATAACACGTTAAATTTTCTGAAAAAAAGTTGAAAGATCAATGTTGTGGGTGTATGGAGGTCCCAAAAAGAGGCAAGAATTTGGTTTCGGCAGATTCCGAGAACGTTGATATGTTCGCAATCTCGTAAGATAGGGCGAAAATACCAAAATAACACGTCAAATTTTATCAAAAAAAGTTGAAAGATCAATGTTGTGGGTGTATGGAGGTCCCAAAAAGAGCCAAGAATTTGGTTTCGGCAGATTCCGAGAACGTTGATACGTTCGCAATCTCGTAAGATCGTGCGAAAATGCCAAAATAACACGTCAAATTTTATCAAAAAAAGTTGAAAGTTCAATTTTGTGTGTGTATGGAGGTCCCAAAAAGAGACAAGAATTTGGTTTGGGCAGATTCCGAGAACGTTGATATGTTCGCAATATCATAAGATCGTGCGAAAATGCCAAAATAACACGTCAAATTTTCTGAAAAAAAGTTGAAAGATCAATGTTGTGGGTGTATGGAGGTCCCAAAAAGAGATAAGAATTTGGTTTCGGCAGATTCCGAGAACGTTGATACGTTCGCAATCTCGTAAGATCGTGCGAAAATGCCAAAATAACAGGTCAAATTTTATCAAAAAAAGTTGAAAGATCAATTTTGTGTGTGTATGGAGGTCCCAAAAAGAGACAAGAATTTGGTTTGGGCAGATTCCGAGAACGTTGATATGTTCGCAATATCATAAGATCGTGCGAAAATGCCAAAATAACACGTCAAATTTTCTGCAAAAAAGTTGAAAGATCAATGTTGTGGGTGTATGTAGGTCCCAAAAAGAGGCAAGAATTTGGTTTCGGCATATTCCGAGAAAGTTGATATGTTCGCAATCTCGTAAGATCGTGCGAAAATGCCAAAATAACACGTCAAATTTTCTGAAAAAAAGTTGAAATATCAATGTTGTGGGTGTATGGAGGTCCCAAAAAGAGGCAAGAATTTGGTTTCGGCAGATTCCGAGAAAGTTGATATGTTCGCAATCTCGTAAGATCGTGCGAAAATGCCAAAATAACACGTCAAATTTTCTGAAAAAAAGTTGAAATATCAATGTTGTGGGTGTATGGAGGTCCCAAAAAGAGGCAAGAATTTGGTTTCGGCAGATTCCGAGAACGTTGATATGTTCGCAATCTCGTAAGATCGTGCGAAAACGCCAAAATAACAGGTCAAATTTTCTGAAAAAAAGTTGAAAGATCAATGTTGTGGGTGTATGGAGGTCCCAAAAAGAGACAAGAATTTGGTTTCGGCAGATTCCGAGAACGTTGATACGTTCGCAATCTCGTAAGATCGTGCGAAAATGCCAAAATAACACGTCAAATTTTATCAAAAAAAGTTGAAAGATCAATGTTGTGGGTGTATGGAGGTCCCAAAAAGAGGCAAGAATTTGGTTTCGGCAGATTCCGAGAAAGTTGATATGTTCGCAATCTCGTAGGATCGTGCGAAAATGCCAAAATAACACGTCAAATTTTCTGAAAAAAAGTTGAAAGATCAATGTTGTGGGTGTATGGAAGTCCCAAAAAGAGGCAAGAATTTGGTTTCGGCAGATTCCGAGAAAGTTGATATGTTCGCAATCTCGTAAGATCGTGCGAAAATGCTAAAATAACACGTCAAATTTTCTGAAAAAAAGTTGAAAGATCAATGTTGTGGGTGTATGGAGGTACCAAAAAGAGACAAGAATTTGGTTTCGGCAGATTCCGAGAACGTTGATACGTTCGCAATCTCGTAAGATCGTGCGAAAATGCCAAAATAACACGTTAAATTTTCTGAAAAAAAGTTGAAAGATCAATGTTGTGGGTGTATGGAGGTCCCAAAAAGAGGCAAGAATTTGGTTTCGGCAGATTCCGAGAACGTTGATATGTTCGCAATCTCGTAAGATAGGGCGAAAATACCAAAATAACACGTCAAATTTTATCAAAAAAAGTTGAAAGATCAATGTTGTGGGTGTATGGAGGTCCCAAAAAGAGCCAAGAATTTGGTTTCGGCAGATTCCGAGAACGTTGATACGTTCGCAATCTCGTAAGATCGTGCGAAAATGCCAAAATAACACGTCAAATTTTCTGAAAAAAAGTTGAAAGATCAATGTTGTGGGTGTATGGAGGTCCCAAAAAGAGCCAAGAATTTGGTTTCGGCAGATTCCGAGAACGTTGATACGTTCGCAATCTCGTAAGATCGTGCGAAAATGCCAAAATAACACGTCAAATTTTCTGAAAAAAAGTTGAAAGATCAATGTTGTGGGTGTATGGAGGTCCCAAAAAGAGATAAGAATTTGGTTTCGGCAGATTCCGAGAACGTTGATACGTTCGCAATCTCGTAAGATCGTGCGAAAATGCCAAAATAACACGTCAAATTTTATCAAAAAAAGTTGAAAGTTCAATTTTGTGTGTGTATGGAGGTCCCAAAAAGAGACAAGAATTTGGTTTGGGCAGATTCCGAGAACGTTGATATGTTCGCAATATCATAAGATCGTGCGAAAATGCCAAAATAACACGTCAAATTTTCTGAAAAAAGTTGAAAGATCAATGTTGTGGGTGTATGGAGGTCCCAAAAAGAGATAAGAATTTGGTTTCGGCAGATTCCGAGAACGTTGATACGTTCGCAATCTCGTAAGATCGTGCGAAAATGCCAAAATAACAGGTCAAATTTTATCAAAAAAAGTTGAAAGATCAATTTTGTGTGTGTATGGAGGTCCCAAAAAGAGACAAGAATTTGGTTTGGGCAGATTCCGAGAACGTTGATATGTTCGCAATATCATAAGATCGTGCGAAAATGCCAAAATAACACGTCAAATTTTCTGCAAAAAAGTTGAAAGATCAATGTTGTGGGTGTATGTAGGTCCCAAAAAGAGGCAAGAATTTGGTTTCGGCAGATTCCGAGAACGTTGATATGTTCGCAATCTCGTAAGATCGTGCGAAAATGCCAAAATAACACGTCAAATTTTCTGAAAAAAAGTTGAAAGATCAATGTTGTGGGTGTATGGAGGTCCCAAAAAGAGGCAAGAATTTGGTTTCGGCATATTCCGAGAAAGTTGATATGTTCGCAATCTCGTAAGATCGTGCGAAAATGCCAAAATAACACGTCAAATTTTCTGAAAAAAAGTTGAAATATCAATGTTGTGGGTGTATGGAGGTCCCAAAAAGAGGCAAGAATTTGGTTTCGGCAGATTCCGAGAACGTTGATATGTTCGCAATCTCGTAAGATCGTGCGAAAACGCCAAAATAACAGGTCAAATTTTCTGAAAAAAAGTTGAAAGATCAATGTTGTGGGTGTATGGAGGTACCAAAAACAGACAAGAATTTGGTTTCGGCAGATTCCGAGAACGTTGATACGTTCGCAATCTCGTAAGATCGTTCGAAAATTCCAAAATAATACGATAAATTTTATGAAAAAAAGTTGAAAGATCAATGTTGTGGGTGTATGGAGGTCCCAAAAAGAGGCAAGAATTTGGTTTCGGCAGAATCCGAGAACGTTGATATGTTCGCAATCTCGTAAGATCGTGCGAAAATGCCAAAATAACACGTCAAATTTTATCAAAAAAAGTTGAAAGATCAATGTTGTGGGTGTATGGAGGTCCCAAAAAGAGGCAAGAATTTGGTTTCGGCAGATTCCGAGAAAGTTGATATGTTCGCAATCTCGTAAGATCGTGCGAAAACGCCAAAATAACAGGTCAAATTTTCTGAAAAAAAGTTGAAAGATCAATGTTGTGGGTGTATGGAGGTCCCAAAAAGAGACAAGAATTTGGTTTCGGCAGATTCCGAGAACGTTGATACGTTCGCAATCTCGTAAGATCGTGCGAAAATGCCAAAATAACACGTCAAATTTTATCAAAAAAAGTTGAAAGATCAATGTTGTGGGTGTATGGAGGTCCCAAAAAGAGGCAAGAATTTGGTTTCGGCAGATTCCGAGAAAGTTGATATGTTCGCAATCTCGTAAGATCGTGCGAAAATGCCAAAATAACACGTCAAATTTTCTGAAAAAAAGTTGAAATATCAATGTTGTGGGTGTATGGAGGTCCCAAAAAGAGGCAAGAATTTGGTTTCGGCATATTCCGAGAAAGTTGATATGTTCGCAATCTCGTAAGATCGTGCGAAAATGCCAAAATAACACGTCAAATTTTCTGAAAAAAAGTTGAAATATCAATGTTGTGGGTGTATGGAGGTCCCAAAAAGAGGCAAGAATTTGGTTTCGGCAGATTCCGAGAACGTTGATATGTTCGCAATCTCGTAAGATCGTGCGAAAACGCCAAAATAACAGGTCAAATTTTCTGAAAAAAAGTTGAAAGATCAATGTTGTGGGTGTATGGAGGTACCAAAAAGAGACAAGAATTTGGTTTCGGCAGATTCCGAGAACGTTGATACGTTCGCAATCTCGTAAGATCGTTCGAAAATGCCAAAATAATACGATAAATTTTATGAAAAAAAGTTGAAAGATCAATGTTGTGGGTGTATGGAGGTCCCAAAAAGAGGCAAGAATTTGGTTTCGGCAGAATCCGAGAACGTTGATATGTTCGCAATCTCGTAAGATCGTGCGAAAATGCCAAAATAACACGTCAAATTTTATCAAAAAAAGTTGAAAGATCAATGTTGTGGGTGTATGGAGGTCCCAAAAAGAGGCAAGAATTTGGTTTCGGCAGATTCCGAGAAAGTTGATATGTTCGCAATCTCGTAAGATCGTGCGAAAACGCCAAAATAACAGGTCAAATTTTCTGAAAAAAAGTTGAAAGATCAATGTTGTGGGTGTATGGAGGTCCCAAAAAGAGACAAGAATTTGGTTTCGGCAGATTCCGAGAACGTTGATACGTTCGCAATCTCGTAAGATCGTGCGAAAATGCCAAAATAACACGTCAAATTTTATCAAAAAAAGTTGAAAGATCAATCTTGTGGGTGTATGGAGGTCCCAAAAAGAGGCAAGAATTTGGTTTCGGCAGATTCCGAGAAAGTTGATATGTTCGCAATCTCGTAAGATCGTGCGAAAATGCCAAAATAACACGTCAAATTTTCTGAAAAAAAGTTGAAAGATCAATGTTGTGGGTGTATGGAAGTCCCAAAAAGAGGCAAGAATTTGGTTTCGGCAGATTCCGAGAAAGTTGATATGTTCGCAATCTCGTAAGATCGTGCGAAAATGCTAAAATAACACGTCAAATTTTCTGAAAAAAAGTTGAAAGATCAATGTTGTGGGTGTATGGAGGTACCAAAAAGAGACAAGAATTAGGTTTCGGCAGATTCCGAGAACGTTGATACGTTCGCAATCTCGTAAGATCGTGCGAAAATGCCAAAATAACACGTTAAATTTTCTGATAAAAAGTTGAAAGATCAATGTTGTGGGTGTATGGAGGTCCCAAAAAGAGGCAAGAATTTGGTTTCGGCAGATTCCGAGAACGTTGATATGTTCGCAATCTCGTAAGATAGGGCGAAAATGCCAAAATAACACGTCAAATTTTATCAAAAAAAGTTGAAAGATCAATGTTGTGGGTGTATGGAGGTCCCAAAAAGAGCCAAGAATTTGGTTTCGGCAGATTCCGAGAACGTTGATACGTTCGCAATCTCGTAAGATCGTGCGAAAATGCCAAAATAACACGTCAAATTTTCTGAAAAAAAGTTGAAAGATCAATGTTGTGGGTGTATGGAGGTCCCAAAAAGAGCCAAGAATTTGGTTTCGGCAGATTCCGAGAACGTTGATACGTTCGCAATCTCGTAAGATCGTGCGAAAATGGCAAAATAACACGTCAAATTTTCTGAAAAAAAGTTGAAAGATCAATGTTGTTGGTGTATGGAGGTCCCAAAAAGAGATAAGAATTTGGTTTCGGCAGATTCCGAGAACGTTGATACGTTCGCAATCTCGTAAGATCGTGCGAAAATGGCAAAATAACACGTCAAATTTTCTGAAAAAAAGTTGAAAGATCAATGTTGTGGGTGTATGGAGGTCCCAAAAAGAGCCAAGAATTTGGTTTCGGCAGATTCCGAGAAAGTTGATGTGTTCGCAATCTCGTAAGATCGTGCGAAAACGCCAAAATAACAGGTCAAATTTTCTGAAAAAAAGTTGAAAGATCAATGTTGTGGGTGTATGGAGGTCCCAAAAAGAGACAAGAATTTGGTTTCGGCAGATTCCGAGAACGTTGATACGTTCGCAATCTCGTAAGATCGTGCGAAAATGCCAAAATAACACGTCAAATTTTATCAAAAAAAGTTGAAAGATCAATGTTGTGGGTGTATGGAGGTCCCAAAAAGAGGCAAGAATTTGGTTTCGGCAGATTCCGAGAAAGTTGATATGTTCGCAATCTCGTAAGATCGTGCGAAAATGCCAAAATAACACGTCAAATTTTCTGAAAAAAAAGTTGAAAGATCAATGTTGTGGGTGTATGGAAGTCCCAAAAAGAGGCAAGAATTTGGTTTCGGCAGATTCCGAGAAAGTTGATATGTTCGCAATCTCGTAAGATCGTGCGAAAATGCTAAAATAACACGTCAAATTTTCTGAAAAAAAGTTGAAAGATCAATGTTGTGGGTGTATGGAGGTACCAAAAAGAGACAATAATTAGGTTTCGGCAGATTCCGAGAACGTTGATACGTTCGCAATCTCGTAAGATCGTGCGAAAATGCCAAAATAACACGTTAAATTTTCTGAAAAAAAGTTGAAAGATCAATGTTGTGGGTGTATGGAGGTCCCAAAAAGAGGCAAGAATTTGGTTTCGGCAGATTCCGAGAACGTTGATATGTTCGCAATCTCGTAAGATAGGGCGAAAATGCCAAAATAACACGTCAAATTTTATCAAAAAAAGTTGAAAGATCAATGTTGTGGGTGTATGGAGGTCCCAAAAAGAGGCAAGAATTTGGTTTCGGCAGATTCCGAGAAAGTTGATATGTTCGCAATCTCGTAAGATCGTGCGAAAATGCCAAAATAACACGTCAAATTTTCTGAAAAAAAAGTTGAAAGATCAATGTTGTGGGTGTATGGAAGTCCCAAAAAGAGGCAAGAATTTGGTTTCGGCAGATTCCGAGAACGTTGATACGTTCGCAATCTCGTAAGATCGTGCGAAAATGGCAAAATAACACGTCAAATTTTCTGAAAAAAAGTTGAAAGATCAATGTTGTGGGTGTATGGAGGTCCCAAAAAGATATAAGAATTTGGTTTCGGCAGATTCCGAGAACGTTGATACGTTCGCAATCTCGTAAGATCGTGCGAAAATGCCAAAATAACACGTCAAATTTTATCAAAAAAAGTTGAAAGTTCAATTTTGTGTGTGTATGGAGGTCCCAAAAAGATACAAGAATTTGGTTTGGGCAGATTCCGAGAACGTTGATATGTTCGCAATATCATAAGATCGTGCGAAAATGCCAAAATAACACGTCAAATTTTCTGCAAAAAAGTTGAAAGATCAATGTTGTGGGTGTATGTAGGTCCCAAAAAGAGGCAAGAATTTGGTTTCGGCAGATTCCGAGAACGTTGATATGTTCGCAATCTCGTAAGATCGTGCGAAAATGCCAAAATAACACGTCAAATTTTCTGAAAAAAAGTTGAAAGATCAATGTTGTGGGTGTATGGAGGTCCCAAAAAGAGGCAAGAATTTGGTTTCGGCAGATTCCGAGAAAGTTGATATGTTCGCAATCTCGTAAGATCGTGCGAAAATGCCAAAATAACACGTCAAATTTTATCAAAAAAAGTTGAAAGATCAATGTTGTGGGTGTATGGAGGTCCCAAAAAGAGGCAAGAATTTGGTTTCGGCAGATTCCGAGAAAGTTGATATGTTCGCAATCTCGTAAGATCGTGCGAAAACGCCAAAATAACAGGTCAAATTTTCTGAAAAAAAGTTGAAAGATCAATGTTGTGGGTGTATGGAGGTACCAAAAAGAGACAAGAATTAGGTTTCGGCAGATTCCGAGAACGTTGATACGTTCGCAATCTCGTAAGATCGTGCGAAAATGCCAAAATAACACGTTAAATTTTCTGAAAAAAAGTTGAAAGATCAATGTTGTGGGTGTATGGAGGTCCCAAAAAGAGGCAAGAATTTGGTTTCGGCAGATTCCGAGAACGTTGATATGTTCGCAATCTCGTAAGATAGGGCGAAAATGCCAAAATAACACGTCAAATTTTATCAAAAAAAGTTGAAAGATCAATGTTGTGGGTGTATGGAGGTCCCAAAAAGAGCCAAGAATTTGGTTTCGGCAGATTCCGAGAACGTTGATACGTTCGCAATCTCGTAAGATCGTGCGAAAATGCCAAAATAACACGTCAAATTTTCTGAAAAAAAGTTGAAAGATCAATGTTGTGGGTGTATGGAGGTCCCAAAAAGAGCCAAGAATTTGGTTTCGGCAGATTCCGAGAACGTTGATACGTTCGCAATCTCGTAAGATCGTGCGAAAATGCCATAATAACACGTCAAATTTTCTGAAAAAAAGTTGAAAGATCAATGTTGTGGGTGTATGGAGGTCCCAAAAAGAGATAAGAATTTGGTTTCGGCAGATTCCGAGAACGTTGATACGTTCGCAATCTCGTAAGATCGTGCGAAAATGCCAAAATAACACGTCAAATTTTATCAAAAAAAGTTGAAAGATCAATTTTGTGTGTGTATGGAGGTCCCAAAAAGAGACAAGAATTTGGTTTGGGCAGATTCCGAGAACGTTGATATGTTCGCAATATCATAAGATCGTGCGAAAATGCCAAAATAATACGTCAAATTTTCTGCAAAAAAGTTGAAAGATCAATGTTGTGGGTGTATGTAGGTCCCAAAAAGAGGCAAGAATTTGGTTTCGGCAGATTCCGAGAACGTTGATACGTTCGCAATCTCGTAAGATCGTGCGAAAATGGCAAAATAACACGTCAAATTTTCTGAAAAAAAGTTGAAAGATCAATGTTGTGGGTGTATGGAGGTCCCAAAAAGAGATAAGAATTTGGTTTCGGCAGATTCCGAGAACGTTGATACGTTCGCAATCTCGTAAGATCGTGCGAAAATGCCAAAATAACACGTCAAATTTTATCAAAAAAAGTTGAAAGATCAATTTTGTGTGTGTATGGAGGTCCCAAAAAGAGACAAGAATTTGGTTTGGGCAGATTCCGAGAACGTTGATACGTTCGCAATCTCGTAAGATCGTGCGAAAATGCCAAAATAACACGTCAAATTTTCTGCAAAAAAGTTGAAAGATCAATGATGTGGGTGTATGTAGGTCCCAAAAAGAGGCAAGAATTTGGTTTCGGCAGATTCCGAGAACGTTGATATGTTCGCAATCTCGTAAGATCGTGCGAAAATGCCAAAATAACACGTCAAATTTTCTGAAAAAAAGTTGAAAGATCAATGTTGTGGGTGTATGGAGGTCCCAAAAAGAGCCAAGAATTTGGTTTCGGCAGATTCCGAGAACGTTGATACGTTCGCAATCTCGTAAGATCGTGCGAAAATGCCAAAATAACACGTCAAATTTTATCAAAAAAAGTTGAAAGATCAATGTTGTGGGTGTATGGAGGTACCAAAAAGAGACAAGAATTAGGTTTCGGCAGATTCCGAGAACGTTGATACGTTCGCAATCTCGTAAGATCGAGCGAAAATGCCAAAATAACACGTCAAATTTTCTGAAAAAAAGTTGAAAGATCAATGTTGTGGGTGTATGGAGGTCCCAAAAAGAGGCAAGAATTTGGTTTCGGCAGATTCCGAGAACGTTGATACGTTCGCAATCTCGTAAG
Source organism: Fragaria x ananassa (assembly GCA_034370585.1). Taxonomy (NCBI): domain Eukaryota; kingdom Viridiplantae; phylum Streptophyta; class Magnoliopsida; order Rosales; family Rosaceae; genus Fragaria; species Fragaria x ananassa. The sequence continues at coordinate 9,707,589 of CP139760.1, forward strand.
ATCGTGCGAAAATGCCAAAATAACACGTCAAATTTTCTGAAAAAATAGTTGAAAGATCAATGTTGTGGGTGTATGGAGGTCCCAAAAAGAGCCAAGAATTTGTTTTCGGCAGATTCCGAGAACGTTGATATGTTCGCAATCTCGTAAGATCGTGCGAAAATGCCATAATAACACGTCAAATTTTCTGAAAAAAAGTTGAAAGATCAATGTTGTGGGTGTATGGAGGTCCCAAAAAGAGCCAAGAATTTGTTTTCGGCAGATTCCGAGAACGTTGATATGTTCGCAATCTCGTAAGATCGTGCGAAAATGCCAAAATAACACGTTAAATTTTCTGAAAAAAAGTTGAAAGATCAATGTTGTGGGCGTATAGAGGTCCCAAAAAGAATCAAGAATTTGGTTTCGGCAGATTCCGAGAAAGTTGATATGTTCGCAATCTCGTAAGATCGTGCGAAAATGCCAAAATAACACGTCAAATTTTCTGAAAAAGAGTTGAAATATCAATGTTGTGGGTGTATGGAGGTCCCAAAAAGTGGCAAGAATTTGGTTTCGGCAGATTCCGAGAACGTTGATACGTTCGCAATCTCGTAAGATCGTGCGAAAATGCCAAAATAACACGTCAAATTTTCTGAAAAAAAGTTGAAATATCAATGTTGTGGGTGTATGGAGGTCCCAAAAAGAGGCAAGAATTTGGTTTCGGCAGATTCCGAGAAAGTTGATATGTTCGCAATCTCGTAAGATCGTGCGAAAACGCCAAAATAACACGTCAAATTTTCTGAAAAAAATTTGAAAGATCAATGTTGTGGGTGTATGGAGGTACCAAAAAGAGGCAAGAATTTGGTTTCGGCAGATTTCGAGAAAGTTGATATGTTCGCAATCTCGTAAGATCATGCGAAAATGCTAAAATAACACGTCAAATTTTCTGAAAAAAAGTTGAAAGATCAATGTTGTGGGTGTATGGAGGTACCAAAAAGAGACAAGAATTAGGTTTCGGCAGATTCCGAGAACGTTGATACGTTCGCAATCTCGTAAGATCGTGCGAAAATGCCAAAATAACACGTTAAATTTTCTGAAAAAAAGTTGAAAGATCAATGTTGTGGGTGTATGGAGGTCCCAAAAAGAGGCAAGAATTTGGTTTCGGCAGATTCCGAGAAAGTTGATATGTTCGCAATCTCGTAAGATCGTGCGAAAATGCTAAAATAACACGTCAAATTTTCTGAAAAAAAGTTGAAAGATCAATGTTGTGGGTGTATGGAGGTACCAAAAAGAGACAAGAATTAGGTTTCGGCAGATTCCGAGAACGTTGATACATTCGCAATCTCGTAAGATCGTGCGAAATTGCCAAAATAACACGTTAAATTTTCTGAAAAAAAGTTGAAAGATCAATGTTGTGGGTGTATGGAGGTCCCAAAAAGAGGCAAGAATTTGGTTTCGGCAGATTCCGAGAACGTTGATACGTTCGCAATCTCGTAAGATCGTGCGAAAATGCCAAAATAAAACGTCAAATTTTATCAAAAAAAGTTGAAAGATCAATGTTGTGGGTGTATGGAGGTACCAAAAAGAGACAAGAATTAGGTTTCGGCAGATTCCGAGAACGTTGATACGTTCGCAATCTCGTAAGATCGAGCGAAAATGCCAAAATAACACGTCAAATTTTCTGAAAAATAGTTGAAAGATCAATGTTGTGGGTGTATGGAGGTCCCAAAAAGAGCCAAGAATTTGTTTTCGGCAGATTCCGAGAACGTTGATATGTTCGCAATCTCGTAAGATCGTGCGAAAATGCCAAAATAACACGTCAACTTTTCTGAAAAAAAGTTGAAAGATCAATGTTGTGGGTGTATGGAGGTCCCAAAAAGAGGCAAGAATTTGGTTTCGGCAGATTCCGAGAAAGTTGATATGTTCGCAATCTCGTAAGATCGTGCGAAAACGCCAAAATAACACGTCAAATTTTCTGAAAAAAAGTTGAAAGATCAATGTTGTGGGTGTATGGAGGTACCAAAAAGAGGCAAGAATTTGGTTTCGGCAGATTCCGAGAAAGTTGATATGTTCGCAATCTCGTAAGATCGTGCGAAAATGCTAAAATAACACGTCAAATTTTCTGAAAAAAAGTTGAAAGATCAATGTTGTGGGTGTATGGAGGTACCAAAAAGAGACAAGAATTAGGTTTCGGCAGATTCCGAGAACGTTGATACGTTCGCAATATCGTAAGATCGTGCGAAAATGCCAAAATAACACGTCAAATTTTCTGAAAAAAAGTTGAAATATCAATGTTGTGGGTGTATGGTGGTCCCAAAAAGAGGCAAGAATTTGGTTTCGGCAGATTCCGAGAACGTTGATATGTTCGCAATCTCGTAAGATCGTGCGAAAACGCCAAAATAACAGGTCAAATTTTCTGAAAAAAAGTTGAAAGATCAATGTTGTGGGTGTATGGAGGTCCCAAAAAGAGGCAAGAATTTGGTTTCGGCAGATTCCGAGAACGTTGATACGTTCGCAATCTCGTAAGATCGTGCGAAAATGCCAAAATAACACGTCAAATTTTCTGAAAAAATAGTTGAAAGATCAATGTTGTGGGTGTATGGAGGTCCCAAAAAGAGCCAAGAATTTGTTTTCGGCAGATTCCGAGAACGTTGATATGTTCGCAATCTCGTAAGATCGTGCGAAAATGCCAAAATAACAAGTTAAATTTTCTGAAAAAAAGTTGAAAGATCAATGTTGTGGGTGTATAGAGGTCCCAAAAAGAATCAAGAATTTGGTTTCGGCAGATTCCGAGAAAGTTGATATGTTCGCAATCTCGTAAGATCGTGCGAAAATGCCAAAATAACACGTCAAATTTTCTGAAAAAAAGTTGAAATATCAATGTTGTGGGTGTATGGAGGTCCCAAAAAGTGGCAAGAATTTGGTTTCGGCAGATTCCGAGAACGTTGATACGTTCGCAATCTCGTATGATCGTGCGAAAATGCCAAAATAACACGTCAAATTTTCTGAAAAAAAGTTGAAATATCAATGTTGTGGGTGTATGGAGGTACCAAAAAGAGACAAGAATTAGGTTTCGGCAGATTCCGAGAACGTTGATACGTTCGCAATCTCGTAAGATCGTGCGAAAATGCCAAAATAACACGTTAAATTTTCTGAAAAAAAGTTGAAAGATCAATGTTGTGGGTGTATGGAGGTCCCAAAAAGAGGCAAGAATTTGGTTTCGGCAGATTCCGAGAAAGTTGATATGTTCGCAATCTCGTAAGATCGTGCGAAAACGCCAAAATAACACGTCAAATTTTCTGAAAAAAAGTTGAAAGATCAATGTTGTGGGTGTATGGAGGTACCAAAAAGAGGCAAGAATTTGGTTTCGGCAGATTCCGAGAAAGTTGATATGTTCGCAATCTCGTAAGATCGTGCGAAAATGCTAAAATAACACGTCAAATTTTCTGAAAAAAAGTTGAAAGATCAATGTTGTGGGTGTATGGAGGTACCAAAAAGAGACAAGAATTAGGTTTCGGCAGATTCCGAGAACGTTGATACGTTCGCAATCTCGTAAGATCGTGCGAAAATGCCAAAATAACACGTTAAATTTTCTGAAAAAAAGTTGAAAGATCAATGTTGTGGGTGTATGGAGGTCCCAAAAAGAGGCAAGAATTTGGTTTCGGCAGATTCCAAGAAAGTTGATATGTTCGCAATCTCGTAAGATCGTGCGAAAATGCCAAAATAACACGTCAAATTTTCTGAAAAAAAGTTGAAAGATCAATGTTGTGGGTGTATGGAGGTACCAAAAAGAGACAAGAATTAGGTTTCGGCAGATTCCGAGAACGTTGATACATTCGCATTCTCGTAAGATCGTGCGAAATTGCCAAAATAACACGTTAAATTTTCTGAAAAAAAGTTGAAAGATCAATGTTGTGGGTGTATGGAGGTCCCAAAAAGAGGCAAGAATTTGGTTTCGGCAGATTCCGAGAACGTTGATACGTTCGCAATCTCGTAAGATCGTGCGAAAATGCCAAAATAACACGTCAAATTTTATCAAAAAAAGTTGAAAGATCAATGTTGTGGGTGTATGGAGGTACCAAAAAGAGACAAGAATTAGGTTTCGGCAGATTCCGAGAACGTTGATACGTTCGCAATCTCGTAAGATCGAGCGAAAATGCTAAAATAACACGTCAAATTTTCTGAAAAAAAGTTGAAAGATCAATGTTGTGGGTGTATGGAGGTACCAAAAAGAGACAAGAATTAGGTTTCGGCAGATTCCGAGAACGTTGATACGTTCGCAATCTCGTAAGATCGTGCGAAAATGCCAAAATAACACGTTAAATTTTCTGAAAAAAAATTGAAAGATCAATGTTGTGGGTGTATGGAAGTCCCAAAAAGAGGCAAGAATTTGGTTTCGGCAGATTCCGAGAAAGTTGATATGTTCGCAATCTCGTAAGATCGTGCGAAAACGCCAAAATAACAGGTCAAATTTTCTGAAAAAAAGTTGAAAGATCAATGTTGTGGGTGTATGGAGGTGCAAAAAAGAGACAAGAATTTGGTTTCGGCAGATTCCGAGAACGTTGATACGTTCGCAATCTCATAAGATCGTGCGAAAATGCCAAAATAACACGTCAAATTTTATCAAAAAAAGTTGAAAGATCAATGTTGTGGGTGTATGGAGGTCCCAAAAAGAGGCAAGAATTTGGTTTCGGCAGATTCCGAGAAAGTTGATATGTTCGCAATCTCGTAAGATCGTGCGAAAATGCCAAAATAACACGTCAAATTTTCTGAAAAAAAGTTGAAAGATCAATGTTGTGGGTGTATGGAAGTCCCAAAAAGAGGCAAGAATTTGGTTTCGGCAGATTCCGAGAAAGTTGATATGTTCGCAATCTCGTAAGATCGTGCGAAAATGCTAAAATAACACGTCAAATTTTCTAAAAAAAATTGAAAGATCAATGTTGTGGGTGTATGGAGGTACCAAAAAGAGACAAGAATTTGGTTTCGGCAGATTCCGAGAACGTTGATATGTTCGCAATCTCGTAAGTTCGTGCGAAAATGCCAAAATAACACTTCAAATTTTCTGAAAAAAAGTTGAAAGATCAATGTTGTGGGTGTATGGAGTTACCAAAAAGAGACAAGAATTTGGTTTCGGCAGATTCCGAGAACGTTGATACGTTCGCAATATCGTAAGATCGTGCGAAAATGCCAAAATAACACGTCAAATTTTATCAAAAAAAGTTGAAAGATCAATGTTGTGGGTGTATGGAGGTCCCAAAAAGAGCCAAGAATTTGGTTTCGGCAGATTCCGAGAAAGTTGATATGTTCGCAATCTCGTAAGATCGTGCGAAAATGCCAAAATAACACGTCAAATTTTCTGAAAAAAAGTTGAAAGATCAATGTTGTGGGTGTATGGAGGTCCCAAAAAGAGGCAAGAATTTGGTTTCGGCAGATTCCGAGAAAGTTGATATGTTCGCAATCTCGTAAGATCGTGCGAAAATGCCAAAATAACACTTCAAATTTTCTGAAAAAAAGTTGAAAGATCAATGTTGTGGGTGTATGGAGGTACCAAAAAGAGACAAGAATTAGGTTTCGGCAGATTCCGAGAACGTTGATACGTTCGCAATCTCGTAAGATCGTGCGAAAATGCCAAAATAACACGTCAAATTTTATCAAAAAAAGTTGAAAGATCAATTTTGTGTGTGTATGGAGGTCCCAAAAAGAGACAAGAATTTGGTTTCGGCAGATTCCGAGAACGTTGATATGTCCGCAATCTCGTAAGATCGTGCGAAAATGCCAAAATAACACGTCAAATTTTCTGAAAAAAAGTTGAAAGATCAATGTTGTGGGTGTATGGAAGTCCCAAAAAGAGGCAAGAATTTGGTTTCGGCAGATTCCGAGAAAGTTGATATGTTCGCAATCTCGTAAGATCGTGCGAAAATGCTAAAATAACACGTCAAATTTTCTAAAAAAAAATTGAAAGATCAATGTTGTGGGTGTATGGAGGTACCAAAAAGAGACAAGAATTTGGTTTCGGCAGATTCCGAGAACGTTGATATGTTCGCAATATCATAAGATCGTGCGAAAATGCCAAAATAACACGTCAAATTTTCTGCAAAAAAGTTGAAAGATCAATGTTGTGGGTGTATGTAGGTCCCAAAAAGAGGCAAGAATTTGGTTTCGGCAGATTCCGAGAACGTTGATATGTTCGCAATCTCGTAAGATCGTGCGAAAATGCCAAAATAACACGTCAAATTTTCTGAAAAAAAGTTGAAAGATCAATGTTGTGGGTGTATGGAGGTCCCAAAAAGAGGCAAGAATTTGGTTTCGGCATATTCCGAGAAAGTTGATATGTTCGCAATCTCGTAAGATCGTGCGAAAATGCCAAAATAACACGTCAAATTTTCTGAAAAAAAGTTGAAATATCAATGTTGTGGGTGTATGGAGGTCCCAAAAAGAGGCAAGAATTTGGTTTCGGCAGATTCCGAGAAAGTTGATATGTTCGCAATCTTGTAAGATCGTGCGAAAATGCCAAAATAACACGTCAAATTTTCTGAAAAAAAGTTGAAATATCAATGTTGTGGGTGTATGGAGGTCCCAAAAAGAGGCAAGAATTTGGTTTCGGCAGATTCCGAGAACGTTGATATGTTCGCAATCTCGTAAGATCGTGCGAAAACGCCAAAATAACAGGTCAAATTTTCTGAAAAAAAGTTGAAAGATCAATGTTGTGGGTGTATGGAGGTCCCAAAAAGAGACAAGAATTTGGTTTCGGCAGATTCCGAGAACGTTGATACGTTCGCAATCTCGTAAGATCGTGCGAAAATGCCAAAATAACACGTCAAATTTTATCAAAAAAAGTTGAAAGATCAATGTTGTGGGTGTATGGAGGTACCAAAAAGAGACAAGAATTAGGTTTCGGCAGATTCCGAGAAAGTTGATATGTTCGCAATCTCGTAAGATCGTGCGAAAATGCCAAAATAACACTTCAAATTTTCTGAAAAAAAGTTGAAAGATCAATGTTGTGGGTGTATGGAGGTACCAAAAAGAGACAAGAATTAGGTTTCGGCAGATTCCGAGAACGTTGATACGTTCGCAATCTCGTAAGATCGTGCGAAAATGCCAAAATAACACGTTAAATTTTCTGAAAAAAAATTGAAAGATCAATGTTGTGGGTGTATGGAAGTCCCAAAAAGAGGCAAGAATTTGGTTTCGGCAGATTCCGAGAAAGTTGATATGTTCGCAATCTCGTAAGATCGTGCGAAAACGCCAAAATAACAGGTCAAATTTTCTGAAAAAAAGTTGAAAGATCAATGTTGTGGGTGTATGGAGGTGCAAAAAAGAGACAAGAATTTGGTTTCGGCAGATTCCGAGAACGTTGATACGTTCGCAATCTCATAAGATCGTGCGAAAATGCCAAAATAACACGTCAAATTTTATCAAAAAAAGTTGAAAGATCAATGTTGTGGGTGTATGGAGGTCCCAAAAAGAGGCAAGAATTTGGTTTCGGCAGATTCCGAGAAAGTTGATATGTTCGCAATCTCGTAAGATCGTGCGAAAATGCCAAAATAACACGTCAAATTTTCTGAAAAAAAGTTGAAAGATCAATGTTGTGGGTGTATGGAAGTCCCAAAAAGAGGCAAGAATTTGGTTTCGGCAGATTCCGAGAAAGTTGATATGTTCGCAATCTCGTAAGATCGTGCGAAAATGCTAAAATAACACGTCAAATTTTCTAAAAAAAATTGAAAGATCAATGTTGTGGGTGTATGGAGGTACCAAAAAGAGACAAGAATTTGGTTTCGGCAGATTCCGAGAACGTTGATATGTTCGCAATCTCGTAAGTTCGTGCGAAAATGCCAAAATAACACTTCAAATTTTCTGAAAAAAAGTTGAAAGATCAATGTTGTGGGTGTATGGAGTTACCAAAAAGAGACAAGAATTTGGTTTCGGCAGATTCCGAGAACGTTGATACGTTCGCAATATCGTAAGATCGTGCGAAAATGCCAAAATAACACGTCAAATTTTATCAAAAAAAGTTGAAAGATCAATGTTGTGGGTGTATGGAGGTCCCAAAAAGAGCCAAGAATTTGGTTTCGGCAGATTCCGAGAAAGTTGATATGTTCGCAATCTCGTAAGATCGTGCGAAAATGCCAAAATAACACGTCAAATTTTCTGAAAAAAAGTTGAAAGATCAATGTTGTGGGTGTATGGAGGTCCCAAAAAGAGGCAAGAATTTGGTTTCGGCAGATTCCGAGAAAGTTGATATGTTCGCAATCTCGTAAGATCGTGCGAAAATGCCAAAATAACACTTCAAATTTTCTGAAAAAAAGTTGAAAGATCAATGTTGTGGGTGTATGGAGGTACCAAAAAGAGACAAGAATTAGGTTTCGGCAGATTCCGAGAACGTTGATACGTTCGCAATCTCGTAAGATCGTGCGAAAATGCCAAAATAACACGTCAAATTTTATCAAAAAAAGTTGAAAGATCAATTTTGTGTGTGTATGGAGGTCCCAAAAAGAGACAAGAATTTGGTTTCGGCAGATTCCGAGAACGTTGATATGTCCGCAATCTCGTAAGATCGTGCGAAAATGCCAAAATAACACGTCAAATTTTCTGAAAAAAAGTTGAAAGATCAATGTTGTGGGTGTATGGAAGTCCCAAAAAGAGGCAAGAATTTGGTTTCGGCAGATTCCGAGAAAGTTGATATGTTCGCAATCTCGTAAGATCGTGCGAAAATGCTAAAATAACACGTCAAATTTTCTAAAAAAAAATTGAAAGATCAATGTTGTGGGTGTATGGAGGTACCAAAAAGAGACAAGAATTTGGTTTCGGCAGATTCCGAGAACGTTGATATGTTCGCAATATCATAAGATCGTGCGAAAATGCCAAAATAACACGTCAAATTTTCTGCAAAAAAGTTGAAAGATCAATGTTGTGGGTGTATGTAGGTCCCAAAAAGAGGCAAGAATTTGGTTTCGGCAGATTCCGAGAACGTTGATATGTTCGCAATCTCGTAAGATCGTGCGAAAATGCCAAAATAACACGTCAAATTTTCTGAAAAAAAGTTGAAAGATCAATGTTGTGGGTGTATGGAGGTCCCAAAAAGAGGCAAGAATTTGGTTTCGGCATATTCCGAGAAAGTTGATATGTTCGCAATCTCGTAAGATCGTGCGAAATTGCCAAAATAACACGTCAAATTTTCTGAAAAAAAGTTGAAATATCAATGTTGTGGGTGTATGGAGGTCCCAAAAAGAGGCAAGAATTTGGTTTCGGCAGATTCCGAGAAAGTTGATATGTTCGCAATCTTGTAAGATCGTGCGAAAATGCCAAAATAACACGTCAAATTTTCTGAAAAAAAGTTGAAATATCAATGTTGTGGGTGTATGGAGGTCCCAAAAAGAGGCAAGAATTTGGTTTCGGCAGATTCCGAGAACGTTGATATGTTCGCAATCTCGTAAGATCGTGCGAAAACGCCAAAATAACAGGTCAAATTTTCTGAAAAAAAGTTGAAAGATCAATGTTGTGGGTGTATGGAGGTCCCAAAAAGAGACAAGAATTTGGTTTCGGCAGATTCCGAGAACGTTGATACGTTCGCAATCTCGTAAGATCGTGCGAAAATGCCAAAATAACACGTCAAATTTTATCAAAAAAAGTTGAAAGATCAATGTTGTGGGTGTATGGAGGTCCCAAAAAGAGGCAAGAATTTGGTTTCGGCAGATTCCGAGAAAGTTGATATGTTCGCAATCTCGTAGGATCGTGCGAAAATGCCAAAATAACACGTCAAATTTTCTGAAAAAAAGTTGAAAGATCAATGTTGTGGGTGTATGGAAGTCCCAAAAAGAGGCAAGAATTTGGTTTCGGCAGATTCCGAGAAAGTTGATATGTTCGCAATCTCGTAAGATCGTGCGAAAATGCTAAAATAACACGTCAAATTTTCTGAAAAAAAGTTGAAAGATCAATGTTGTGGGTGTATGGAGGTACCAAAAAGAGACAAGAATTAGGTTTCGGCAGATTCCGAGAACGTTGATACGTTCGCAATCTCGTAAGATCGTGCGAAAATGCCAAAATAACACGTTAAATTTTCTGAAAAAAAGTTGAAAGATCAATGTTGTGGGTGTATGGAGGTCCCAAAAAGAGGCAAGAATTTGGTTTCGGCAGAATCCGAGAACGTTGATATGTTCGCAATCTCGTAAGATAGGGCGAAAATGCCAAAATAACACGTCAAATTTTATCAAAAAAAGTTGAAAGATCAATGTTGTGGGTGTATGGAGGTCCCAAAAAGAGCCAAGAATTTGGTTTCGGCAGATTCCGAGAACGTTGATACGTTCGCAATCTCGTAAGATCGTGCGAAAATGCCAAAATAACACGTCAAATTTTCTGAAAAAAAGTTGAAAGATCAATGTTGTGGGTGTAAGGAGGTCCCAAAAAGAGCCAAGAATTTGGTTTCGGCAGATTCCGAGAACGTTGATACGTTCGCAATCTCGTAAGATCGTGCGAAAATGCCAAAATAACACGTCAAATTTTCTGAAAAAAAGTTGAAAGATCAATGTTGTGGGTGTATGGAGGTCCCAAAAAGAGATAAGAATTTGGTTTCGGCAGATTCCGAGAACGTTGATACGTTCGCAATCTCGTAAGATCGTGCGAAAATGCCAAAATAACACGTCAAATTTTATCAAAAAAAGTTGAAAGTTCAATTTTGTGTGTGTATGGAGGTCCCAAAAAGAGACAAGAATTTGGTTTGGGCAGATTCCGAGAACGTTGATATGTTCGCAATATCATAAGATCGTGCGAAAATGCCAAAATAACACGTCAAATTTTCTGAAAAAAAGTTGAAAGATCAATGTTGTGGGTGTATGGAGGTCCCAAAAAGAGATAAGAATTTGGTTTCGGCAGATTCCGAGAACGTTGATACGTTCGCAATCTCGTAAGATCGTGCGAAAATGCCAAAATAACACGTCAAATTTTATCAAAAAAAGTTGAAAGATCAATTTTGTGTGTGTATGGAGGTCCCAAAAAGAGACAAGAATTTGGTTTGGGCAGATTCCGAGAACGTTGATATGTTCGCAATATCATAAGATCGTGCGAAAATGCCAAAATAACACGTCAAATTTTCTGCAAAAAAGTTGAAAGATCAATGTTGTGGGTGTATGTAGGTCCCAAAAAGAGGCAAGAATTTGGTTTCGGCAGATTCCGAGAACGTTGATATGTTCGCAATCTCGTAAGATCGTGCGAAAATGCCAAAATAACACGTCAAATTTTCTGAAAAAAAGTTGAAAGATCAATGTTGTGGGTGTATGGAGGTCCCAAAAAGAGGCAAGAATTTGGTTTCGGCATATTCCGAGAAAGTTGATATGTTCGCAATCTCGTAAGATCGTGCGAAAATGCCAAAATAACACGTCAAATTTTCTGAAAAAAAGTTGAAATATCAATGTTGTGGGTGTATGGAGGTCCCAAAAAGAGGCAAGAATTTGGTTTCGGCAGATTCCGAGAACGTTGATATGTTCGCAATCTCGTAAGATCGTGCGAAAACGCCAAAATAACAGGTCAAATTTTCTGAAAAAAAGTTGAAAGATCAATGTTGTGGGTGTATGGAGGTACCAAAAAGAGACAAGAATTTGGTTTCGGCAGATTCCGAGAACGTTGATACGTTCGCAATCTCGTAAGATCGTGCGAAAATGCCAAAATAACACGTCAAATTTTCTGAAAAAAAGTTGAAAGATCAATGTTGTGGGTGTATGGAGGTCCCAAAAAGAGATAAGAATTTGGTTTCGGCAGATTCCGAGAACGTTGATACGTTCGCAATCTCGTAAGATCGTGCGAAAATGGCAAAATAACACGTCAAATTTTCTGAAAAAAAGTTGAAAGATCAATGTTGTGGGTGTATGGAGGTCCCAAAAAGAGCCAAGAATTTGGTTTCGGCAGATTCCGAGAAAGTTGATGTGTTCGCAATCTCGTAAGATCGTGCGAAAACGCCAAAATAACAGGTCAAATTTTCTGAAAAAAAGTTGAAAGATCAATGTTGTGGGTGTATGGAGGTCCCAAAAAGAGACAAGAATTTGGTTTCGGCAGATTCCGAGAACGTTGTTACGTTCGCAATCTCGTAAGATCGTGCGAAAATGCCAAAATAACACGTCAAATTTTATCAAAAAAAGTTGAAAGATCAATGTTGTGGGTGTATGGAGGTCCCAAAAAGAGGCAAGAATTTGGTTTCGGCAGATTCCGAGAAAGTTGATATGTTCGCAATCTCGTAAGATCGTGCGAAAATGCCAAAATAACACGTCAAATTTTCTGAAAAAAAAGTTGAAAGATCAATGTTGTGGGTGTATGGAAGTCCCAAAAAGAGGCAAGAATTTGGTTTCGGCAGATTCCGAGAAAGTTGTTATGTTCGCAATCTCGTAAGATCGTGCGAAAATGCTAAAATAACACGTCAAATTTTCTGAAAAAAAGTTGAAAGATCAATGTTGTGGGTGTATGGAGGTACCAAAAAGAGACAAGAATTAGGTTTCGGCAGATTCCGAGAACGTTGATACGTTCGCAATCTCGTAAGATCGTGCGAAAATGCCAAAATAACACGTTAAATTTTCTGAAAAAAAGTTGAAAGATCAATGTTGTGGGTGTATGGAGGTCCCAAAAAGAGGCAAGAATTTGGTTTCGGCAGATTCCGAGAACGTTGATATGTTCGCAATCTCGTAAGATAGGGCGAAAATGCCAAAATAACACGTCAAATTTTATCAAAAAAAGTTGAAAGATCAATGTTGTGGGTGTATGGAGGTCCCAAAAAGAGCCAAGAATTTGGTTTCGGCAGATTCCGAGAACGTTGATACGTTCGCAATCTCGTAAGATCGTGCGAAAATGGCAAAATAACACGTCAAATTTTCTGAAAAAAAGTTGAAAGATCAATGTTGTGGGTGTATGGAGGTCCCAAAAAGATATAAGAATTTGGTTTCGGCAGATTCCGAGAACGTTGATACGTTCGCAATCTCGTAAGATCGTGCGAAAATGCCAAAATAACACGTCAAATTTTATCAAAAAAAGTTGAAAGTTCAATTTTGTGTGTGTATGGAGGTCCCAAAAAGATACAAGAATTTGGTTTGGGCAGATTCCGAGAACGTTGATATGTTCGCAATATCATAAGATCGTGCGAAAATGCCAAAATAACACGTCAAATTTTCTGCAAAAAAGTTGAAAGATCAATGTTGTGGGTGTATGTAGGTCCCAAAAAGAGGCAAGAATTTGGTTTCGGCAGATTCCGAGAACGTTGATATGTTCGCAATCTCGTTAGATCGTGCGAAAATGCCAAAATAACACGTCAAATTTTCTGAAAAAAAGTTGAAAGATCAATGTTGTGGGTGTATGGAGGTCCCAAAAAGAGGCAAGAATTTGGTTTCGGCAGATTCCGAGAAAGTTGATATGTTCGCAATCTCGTAAGATCGTGCGAAAATGCCAAAATAACACGTCAAATTTTCTGAAAAAAAGTTGAAATATCAATGTTGTGGGTGTATGGAGGTCCCAAAAAGAGGCAAGAATTTGGTTTCGGCCGATTCCGAGAACGTTGATATGTTCGCAATCTCGTAAGATCGTGCGAAAACGCCAAAATAACAGGTCAAATTTTCTGAAAAAAAGTTGAAAGATCAATGTTGTGGCTGTATGGAGGTACCAAAAAGAGACAAGAATTTGGTTTCGGCAGATTCCGAGAACGTTGATACGTTCGCAATCTCGTAAGATCGTGCGAAAATGCCAAAATAATACGATAAATTTTCTGAAAAAAAGTTGAAAGATCAATGTTGTGGGTGTATGGAGGTCCCAAAAAGAGGCAAGAATTTGGTTTCGGCAGAATCCGAGAACGTTGATATGTTCGCAATCTCGTAAGATCGTGCGAAAATGCCAAAATAACACGTCAAATTTTATCAAAAAAAGTTGAAAGATCAATGTTGTGGGTGTATGGAGGTCCCAAAAAGAGGCAAGAATTTGGTTTCGGCAGATTCCGAGAAAGTTGATATGTTCGCAATCTCGTAAGATCGTGCGAAAATGCCAAAATAACACGTCAAATTTTCTGAAAAAAAGTTGAAAGATCAATGTTGTGGGTGTATGGAAGTCCCAAAAAGAGGCAAGAATTTGGTTTCGGCAGATTCCGAGAACGTTGATATGTTCGCAATCTCGTAAGATCGTGCGAAAATGCCAAAATAACACGTCAAATTTTCTGGAAAAAAGTTGAAAGATCAATGTTGTGGGTGTATGGAGGTCCCAAAAAGAGCCAAGAATTTGGTTTCGGCAGATTCCGAGAACGTTGATACGTTCGCAATCTCGTAAGATCGTGCGAAAATTCCAAAATAACACGTCAAATTTTCTGAAAAAAAGTTGAAAGATCAATGTTGTGGGTGTATGGAGGTCCCAAAAAGAGACAATAATTTGGTTTCGGCAGATTCCGAGAACGTTGATACGTTCGCAGTCTCGTAAGATCGTGCGAAAATGCCAAAATAGCACGTTAAATTTTCTGAAAAAAAGTTGAAAGATCAATGTTGTGGGTGTATGGAGGTCCCAAAAAGAGGCAAGAATTTGGTTTCGGCAGATTCCGAGAACGTTGATATGTTCGCAATCTCGTAAGATAGGGCGAAAATGCCAAAATAACACGTCAAATTTTATCAAAAAAAGTTGAAAGATCAATGTTGTGGGTGTATGGAGGTCACAAAAAGAGGCAAGAATTTGGTTTCGGCAGATTCCGAGAACGTTGATACGTTCGCAATCTCGTAAGATCGTGCGAAAATGCCAAAATAACACGTCAAATTTTATCAAAAAAAGTTGAAAGATCAATTTTGTGTGTGTATGGAGGTCCCAAAAAGAGACAAGAATTTGGTTTCGGCAGATTCCGAGAAAGTTGATATGTTCGCAATCTCGTAAGATCGTGCGAAAACGCCGAAATAACAGGTCAAATTTTCTGAAAAAAAGTTGAAAGATCAATGTTGTGGGTGTATGGAGGTCCCAAAAAGAGACAAGAATTTGGTTTCGGCAGATTCCGAGAACGTTGATACGTTCGCAATCTCGTAAGATCGTGCGAAAATGCCAAAATAACACGTCAAATTTTATCAAAAAAAGTTGAAAGATCAATGTTGTGGGTGTATGGAGGTCCCAAAAAGAGGCAAGAATTTGGTTTCGGCAGATTCCGAGAAAGTTGATATGTTCGCAATCTCGTAAGATCGTGCGAAAATGCCAAAATAACACGTCAAATTTTCTGAAAAAAAGTTGAAAGATAAATGTTGTGGGTGTATGGAAGTCCCAAAAAGAGGCAAGAATTTGGTTTCGGCAGATTCCGAGAAAGTTGATATGTTCGCAATCTCGTAAGATCGTGCGAAAATGCTAAAATAACACGTCAAATTTTCTGAAAAAAAGTTGAAAGATCAATGTTGTGGGTGTATGGAGGTACCAAAAAGAGACAAGAATTAGGTTTCGGCAGATTCCGAGAACGTTGATACGTTCGCAATCTCGTAAGATCGTGCGAAAATGCCAAAATAACACGTTAAATTTTCTGAAAAAAAGTTGAAAGATCAATGTTGTGGGTGTATGGAGGTCCCAAAAAGAGGCAAGAATTTGGTTTCGGCAGATTCCGAGAACGTTGATATGTTCGCAATCTCGTAAGATAGGGCGAAAATGCCAAAATAACACGTCAAATTTTATCAAAAAAAGTTGAAAGATCAATGTTGTGGGTGTATGGAGGTCCCAAAAAGAGCCAAGAATTTGGTTTCGGCAGATTCCGAGAACGTTGATACGTTCGCAATCTCGTAAGATCGTGCGAAAATGCCAAAATAACACGTCAAATTTTCTGAAAAAAAGTTGAAAGATCAATGTTGTGGGTGTATGGAGGTCCCAAAAAGAGCCAAGAATTTGGTTTCGGCAGATTCCGAGAACGTTGATACGTTCGCAATCTCGTAAGATCGTGCGAAAATGCCATAATAACACGTCAAATTTTCTGAAAAAAAGTTGAAAGATCAATGTTGTGGGTGTATGGAGGTCCCAAAAAGAGATAAGAATTTGGTTTCGGCAGATTCCGAGAACGTTGATACGTTCGCAATCTCGTAAGATCGTGCGAAAATGCCAAAATAACACGTCAAATTTTATCAAAAAAAGTTGAAAGATCAATTTTGTGTGTGTATGGAGGTCCCAAAAAGAGACAAGAATTTGGTTTGGGCAGATTCCGAGAACGTTGATATGTTCGCAATATCATAAGATCGTGCGAAAATGCCAAAATAACACGTCAAATTTTCTGCAAAAAAGTTGAAAGATCAATGTTGTGGGTGTATGGAGGTCCCAAAAAGAGCCAAGAATTTGGTTTCGGCAGATTCCGAGAACGTTGATACGTTCGCAATCTCGTAAGATCGTGCGAAAATGGCAAAATAACACGTCAAATTTTCTGAAAAAAAGTTGAAAGATCAATGTTGTGGGTGTATGGAGGTCCCAAAAAGAGATAAGAATTTGGTTTCGGCAGATTCCGAGAACGTTGATACGTTCGCAATCTCGTAAGATCGTGCGAAAATGCCAAAATAACACGTCAAATTTTATCAAAAAAAGTTGAAAGATCAATTTTGTGTGTGTATGGAGGTCCCAAAAAGAGACAAGAATTTGGTTTGGGCAGATTCCGAGAACGTTGATACGTTCGCAATCTCGTAAGATCGTGCGAAAATGCCAAAATAACACGTCAAATTTTCTGCAAAAAAGTTGAAAGATCAATGATGTGGGTGTATGTAGGTCCCAAAAAGAGGCAAGAATTTGGTTTCGGCAGATTCCGAGAACGTTGATATGTTCGCAATCTCGTAAGATCGTGCGAAAATGCCAAAATAACACGTCAAATTTTCTGAAAAAAAGTTGAAAGATCAAT
This sequence comes from Fragaria x ananassa, assembly GCA_034370585.1. NCBI lineage: Eukaryota > Viridiplantae > Streptophyta > Magnoliopsida > Rosales > Rosaceae > Fragaria > Fragaria x ananassa. The sequence goes on from CP139760.1 coordinate 9,724,408, forward strand.
GTTGTGGGTGTATGGAGGTCCCAAAAAGAGCCAAGAATTTGGTTTCGGCAGATTCCGAGAACGTTGATACGTTCGCAATCTCGTAAGATCGTGCGAAAATGCCAAAATAACACGTCAAATTTTATCAAAAAAAGTTGAAAGATCAATGTTGTGGGTGTATGGAGGTACCAAAAAGAGACAAGAATTAGGTTTCGGCAGATTCCGAGAACGTTGATACGTTCGCAATCTCGTAAGATCGAGCGAAAATGCCAAAATAACACGTCAAATTTTCTGAAAAAAAGTTGAAAGATCAATGTTGTGGGTGTATGGAGGTCCCAAAAAGAGGCAAGAATTTGGTTTCGGCAGATTCCGAGAACGTTGATACGTTCGCAATCTCGTAAGATCGTGCGAAAATGCCAAAATAACACGTCAAATTTTCTGAAAAAATAGTTCAAAGATCAATGTTGTGGGTGTATGGAGGTCCCAAAAAGAGCCAAGAATTTGTTTTCGGCAGATTCCGAGAACGTTGATATGTTCGCAATCTCGTAAGATCGTGCGAAAATGCCATAATAACACGTCAAATTTTCTGAAAAAAAGTTGAAAGATCAATGTTGTGGGTGTATGGAGGTCCCAAAAAGAGCCAAGAATTTGTTTTCGGCAGATTCCGAGAACGTTGATATGTTCGCAATCTCGTAAGATCGTGCGAAAATGCCAAAATAACACGTTAAATTTTCTGAAAAAAAGTTGAAAGATCAATGTTGTGGGCGTATAGAGGTCCCAAAAAGAATCAAGAATTTGGTTTCGGCAGATTCCGAGAAAGTTGATATGTTCGCAATCTCGTAAGATCGTGCGAAAATGCCAAAATAACACGTCAAATTTTCTGAAAAAGAGTTGAAATATCAATGTTGTGGGTGTATGGAGGTCCCAAAAAGTGGCAAGAATTTGGTTTCGGCAGATTCCGAGAACGTTGATACGTTCGCAATCTCGTAAGATCGTGCGAAAATGCCAAAATAACACGTCAAATTTTCTGAAAAAAAGTTGAAATATCAATGTTGTGGGTGTATGGAGGTACCAAAAAGAGACAAGAATTAGGTTTCGGCAGATTCCGAGAACGTTGATACGTTCGCAATCTCGTAAGATCTTGCGAAAATGCCAAAATAACACGTTAAATTTTCTGAAAAAAAGTTGAAAGATCAATGTTGTGGGTGTATGGAGGTCCCAAAAAGAGGCAAGAATTTGGTTTCGGCAGATTCCGAGAAAGTTGATATGTTCGCAATCTCGTAAGATCGTGCGAAAACGCCAAAATAACACGTCAAATTTTCTGAAAAAAAGTTGAAAGATCAATGTTGTGGGTGTATGGAGGTACCAAAAAGAGGCAAGAATTTGGTTTCGGCAGATTTCGAGAAAGTTGATATGTTCGCAATCTCGTAAGATCATGCGAAAATGCTAAAATAACACGTCAAATTTTCTGAAAAAAAGTTGAAAGATCAATGTTGTGGGTGTATGGAGGTACCAAAAAGAGACAAGAATTAGGTTTCGGCAGATTCCGAGAACGTTGATACGTTCGCAATCTCGTAAGATCGTGCGAAAATGCCAAAATAACACGTTAAATTTTCTGAAAAAAAGTTGAAAGATCAATGTTGTGGGTGTATGGAGGTCCCAAAAAGAGGCAAGAATTTGGTTTCGGCAGATTCCGAGAAAGTTGATATGTTCGCAATCTCGTAAGATCGTGCGAAAATGCTAAAATAACACGTCAAATTTTCTGAAAAAAATTGAAAGATCAATGTTGTGGGTGTATGGAGGTACCAAAAAGAGACAAGAATTAGGTTTCGGCAGATTCCGAGAACGTTGATACATTCGCAATCTCGTAAGATCGTGCGAAATTGCCAAAATAACACGTTAAATTTTCTGAAAAAAAGTTGAAAGATCAATGTTGTGGGTGTATGGAGGTCCCAAAAAGAGGCAAGAATTTGGTTTCGGCAGATTCCGAGAACGTTGATACGTTCGCAATCTCGTAAGATCGTGCGAAAATGCCAAAATAAAACGTCAAATTTTATCAAAAAAAGTTGAAAGATCAATGTTGTGGGTGTATGGAGGTACCAAAAAGAGACAAGAATTAGGTTTCGGCAGATTCCGAGAACGTTGATACGTTCGCAATCTCGTAAGATCGAGCGAAAATGCCAAAATAACACGTCAAATTTTCTGAAAAATAGTTGAAAGATCAATGTTGTGGGTGTATGGAGGTCCCAAAAAGAGCCAAGAATTTGTTTTCGGCAGATTCCGAGAACGTTGATATGTTCGCAATCTCGTAAGATCGTGCGAAAATGCCAAAATAACACGTCAACTTTTCTGAAAAAAAGTTGAAAGATCAATGTTGTGGGTGTATGGAGGTCCCAAAAAGTGGCAAGAATTTGGTTTCGGCAGATTCCGAGAACGTTGATACGTTCGCAATCTCGTAAGATCGTGCGAAAATGCCAAAATAACACGTCAAATTTTCTGAAAAAAAGTTGAAATATCAATGTTGTGGGTGTATGGAGGTACCAAAAAGAGACAAGAATTAGGTTTCGGCAGATTCCGAGAACGTTGATACGTTCGCAATCTCGTAAGATCGTGCGAAAATGCCAAAATAACACGTTAAATTTTCTGAAAAAAAGTTGAAAGATCAATGTTGTGGGTGTATGGAGGTCCCAAAAAGAGGCAAGAATTTGGTTTCGGCAGATTCCGAGAAAGTTGATATGTTCGCAATCTCGTAAGATCGTGCGAAAACGCCAAAATAACACGTCAAATTTTCTGAAAAAAAGTTGAAAGATCAATGTTGTGGGTGTATGGAGGTACCAAAAAGAGGCAAGAATTTGGTTTCGGCAGATTCCGAGAAAGTTGATATGTTCGCAATCTCGTAAGATCGTGCGAAAATGCTAAAATAACACGTCAAATTTTCTGAAAAAAAGTTGAAAGATCAATGTTGTGGGTGTATGGAGGTACCAAAAAGAGACAAGAATTAGGTTTCGGCAGATTCCGAGAACGTTGATACGTTCGCAATATCGTAAGATCGTGCGAAAATGCCAAAATAACACGTCAAATTTTCTGAAAAAAAGTTGAAATATCAATGTTGTGGGTGTATGGTGGTCCCAAAAAGAGGCAAGAATTTGGTTTCGGCAGATTCCGAGAACGTTGATATGTTCGCAATCTCGTAAGATCGTGCGAAAACGCCAAAATAACAGGTCAAATTTTCTGAAAAAAAGTTGAAAGATCAATGTTGTGGGTGTATGGAGGTCCCAAAAAGAGGCAAGAATTTGGTTTCGGCAGATTCCGAGAACGTTGATACGTTCGCAATCTCGTAAGATCGTGCGAAAATGCCAAAATAACACGTCAAATTTTCTGAAAAAATAGTTGAAAGATCAATGTTGTGGGTGTATGGAGGTCCCAAAAAGAGCCAAGAATTTGTTTTCGGCAGATTCCGAGAACGTTGATATGTTCGCAATCTCGTAAGATCGTGCGAAAATGCCAAAATAACACGTTAAATTTTCTGAAAAAAAGTTGAAAGATCAATGTTGTGGGTGTATAGAGGTCCCAAAAAGAATCAAGAATTTGGTTTCGGCAGATTCCGAGAAAGTTGATATGTTCGCAATCTCGTAAGATCGTGCGAAAATGCCAAAATAACACGTCAAATTTTCTGAAAAAAAGTTGAAATATCAATGTTGTGGGTGTATGGAGGTCCCAAAAAGTGGCAAGAATTTGGTTTCGGCAGATTCCGAGAACGTTGATACGTTCGCAATCTCGTAAGATCGTGCGAAAATGCCAAAATAACACTTCAAATTTTATCAAAAAAAGTTGAAAGATCAATTTTGTGTGTGTATGGAGGTCCCAAAAAGAGACAAGAATTTGGTTTGGGCAGATTCCGAGAACGTTGATATGTTCGCAATATCATAAGATCGTGCGAAAATGCCAAAATAACACGTCAAATTTTCTGAAAAAAAGTTGAAAGATCAATGTTGTGGGTGTATGGAGGTCCCAAAAAGAGATAAGAATTTGGTTTCGGCAGATTCCGAGAACGTTGATACGTTCGCAATCTCGTAAGATCGTGCGAAAATGCCAAAATAACACGTCAAATTTTATCAAAAAAAGTTGAAAGATCAATTTTGTGTGTGTATGGAGGTCCCAAAAAGAGACAAGAATTTGGTTTGGGCAGATTCCGAGAACGTTGATATGTTCGCAATATCATAAGATCGTGCGAAAATGCCAAAATAACACGTCAAATTTTCTGCAAAAAAGTTGAAAGATCAATGTTGTGGGTGTATGTAGGTCCCAAAAAGAGGCAAGAATTTGGTTTCGGCAGATTCCGAGAACGTTGATATGTTCGCAATCTCGTAAGATCGTGCGAAAATGCCAAAATAACACGTCAAATTTTCTGAAAAAAAGTTGAAAGATCAATGTTGTGGGTGTATGGAGGTCCCAAAAAGAGGCAAGAATTTGGTTTCGGCATATTCCGAGAAAGTTGATATGTTCGCAATCTCGTAAGATCGTGCGAAAATGCCAAAATAACACGTCAAATTTTCTGAAAAAAAGTTGAAATATCAATGTTGTGGGTGTATGGAGGTCCCAAAAAGAGGCAAGAATTTGGTTTCGGCAGATTCCGAGAACGTTGATATGTTCGCAATCTCGTAAGATCGTGCGAAAACGCCAAAATAACAGGTCAAATTTTCTGAAAAAAAGTTGAAAGATCAATGTTGTGGGTGTATGGAGGTACCAAAAAGAGACAAGAATTTGGTTTCGGCAGATTCCGAGAACGTTGATACGTTCGCAATCTCGTAAGATCGTGCGAAAATGCCAAAATAACACGTCAAATTTTCTGAAAAAAAGTTGAAAGATCAATGTTGTGGGTGTATGGAGGTCCCAAAAAGAGATAAGAATTTGGTTTCGGCAGATTCCGAGAACGTTGATACGTTCGCAATCTCGTAAGATCGTGCGAAAATGGCAAAATAACACGTCAAATTTTCTGAAAAAAAGTTGAAAGATCAATGTTGTGGGTGTATGGAGGTCCCAAAAAGAGCCAAGAATTTGGTTTCGGCAGATTCCGAGAAAGTTGATGTGTTCGCAATCTCGTAAGATCGTGCGAAAACGCCAAAATAACAGGTCAAATTTTCTGAAAAAAAGTTGAAAGATCAATGTTGTGGGTGTATGGAGGTCCCAAAAAGAGACAAGAATTTGGTTTCGGCAGATTCCGAGAACGTTGTTACGTTCGCAATCTCGTAAGATCGTGCGAAAATGCCAAAATAACACGTCAAATTTTATCAAAAAAAGTTGAAAGATCAATGTTGTGGGTGTATGGAGGTCCCAAAAAGAGGCAAGAATTTGGTTTCGGCAGATTCCGAGAAAGTTGATATGTTCGCAATCTCGTAAGATCGTGCGAAAATGCCAAAATAACACGTCAAATTTTCTGAAAAAAAAGTTGAAAGATCAATGTTGTGGGTGTATGGAAGTCCCAAAAAGAGGCAAGAATTTGGTTTCGGCAGATTCCGAGAAAGTTGTTATGTTCGCAATCTCGTAAGATCGTGCGAAAATGCTAAAATAACACGTCAAATTTTCTGAAAAAAAGTTGAAAGATCAATGTTGTGGGTGTATGGAGGTACCAAAAAGAGACAAGAATTAGGTTTCGGCAGATTCCGAGAACGTTGATACGTTCGCAATCTCGTAAGATCGTGCGAAAATGCCAAAATAACACGTTAAATTTTCTGAAAAAAAGTTGAAAGATCAATGTTGTGGGTGTATGGAGGTCCCAAAAAGAGGCAAGAATTTGGTTTCGGCAGATTCCGAGAACGTTGATATGTTCGCAATCTCGTAAGATAGGGCGAAAATGCCAAAATAACACGTCAAATTTTATCAAAAAAAGTTGAAAGATCAATGTTGTGGGTGTATGGAGGTCCCAAAAAGAGCCAAGAATTTGGTTTCGGCAGATTCCGAGAACGTTGATACGTTCGCAATCTCGTAAGATCGTGCGAAAATGGCAAAATAACACGTCAAATTTTCTGAAAAAAAGTTGAAAGATCAATGTTGTGGGTGTATGGAGGTCCCAAAAAGATATAAGAATTTGGTTTCGGCAGATTCCGAGAACGTTGATACGTTCGCAATCTCGTAAGATCGTGCGAAAATGCCAAAATAACACGTCAAATTTTATCAAAAAAAGTTGAAAGTTCAATTTTGTGTGTGTATGGAGGTCCCAAAAAGATACAAGAATTTGGTTTGGGCAGATTCCGAGAACGTTGATATGTTCGCAATATCATAAGATCGTGCGAAAATGCCAAAATAACACGTCAAATTTTCTGCAAAAAAGTTGAAAGATCAATGTTGTGGGTGTATGTAGGTCCCAAAAAGAGGCAAGAATTTGGTTTCGGCAGATTCCGAGAACGTTGATATGTTCGCAATCTCGTTAGATCGTGCGAAAATGCCAAAATAACACGTCAAATTTTCTGAAAAAAAGTTGAAAGATCAATGTTGTGGGTGTATGGAGGTCCCAAAAAGAGGCAAGAATTTGGTTTCGGCAGATTCCGAGAAAGTTGATATGTTCGCAATCTCGTAAGATCGTGCGAAAATGCCAAAATAACACGTCAAATTTTCTGAAAAAAAGTTGAAATATCAATGTTGTGGGTGTATGGAGGTCCCAAAAAGAGGCAAGAATTTGGTTTCGGCCGATTCCGAGAACGTTGATATGTTCGCAATCTCGTAAGATCGTGCGAAAACGCCAAAATAACAGGTCAAATTTTCTGAAAAAAAGTTGAAAGATCAATGTTGTGGCTGTATGGAGGTACCAAAAAGAGACAAGAATTTGGTTTCGGCAGATTCCGAGAACGTTGATACGTTCGCAATCTCGTAAGATCGTGCGAAAATGCCAAAATAATACGATAAATTTTCTGAAAAAAAGTTGAAAGATCAATGTTGTGGGTGTATGGAGGTCCCAAAAAGAGGCAAGAATTTGGTTTCGGCAGAATCCGAGAACGTTGATATGTTCGCAATCTCGTAAGATCGTGCGAAAATGCCAAAATAACACGTCAAATTTTATCAAAAAAAGTTGAAAGATCAATGTTGTGGGTGTATGGAGGTCCCAAAAAGAGGCAAGAATTTGGTTTCGGCAGATTCCGAGAAAGTTGATATGTTCGCAATCTCGTAAGATCGTGCGAAAACGCCAAAATAACAGGTCAAATTTTCTGAAAAAAAGTTGAAAGATCAATGTTGTGGGTGTATGGAGGTCCCAAAAAGAGACAAGAATTTGGTTTCGGCAGATTCCGAGAACGTTGATACGTTCGCAATCTCGTAAGATCGTGCGAAAATGCCAAAATAACACGTCAAATTTTATCAAAAAAAGTTGAAAGATCAATGTTGTGGGTGTATGGAGGTCCCAAAAAGAGGCAAGAATTTGGTTTCGGCAGATTCCGAGAAAGTTGATATGTTCGCAATCTCGTAAGATCGTGCGAAAATGCCAAAATAACACGTCAAATTTTCTGAAAAAAAGTTGAAAGATAAATGTTGTGGGTGTATGGAAGTCCCAAAAAGAGGCAAGAATTTGGTTTCGGCAGATTCCGAGAAAGTTGATATGTTCGCAATCTCGTAAGATCGTGCGAAAATGCTAAAATAACACGTCAAATTTTCTGAAAAAAAGTTGAAAGATCAATGTTGTGGGTGTATGGAGGTACCAAAAAGAGACAAGAATTAGGTTTCGGCAGATTCCGAGAACGTTGATACGTTCGCAATCTCGTAAGATCGTGCGAAAATGCCAAAATAACACGTTAAATTTTCTGAAAAAAAGTTGAAAGATCAATGTTGTGGGTGTATGGAGGTCCCAAAAAGAGGCAAGAATTTGGTTTCGGCAGATTCCGAGAACGTTGATATGTTCGCAATCTCGTAAGATAGGGCGAAAATGCCAAAATAACACGTCAAATTTTATCAAAAAAAGTTGAAAGATCAATGTTGTGGGTGTATGGAGGTCCCAAAAAGAGCCAAGAATTTGGTTTCGGCAGATTCCGAGAACGTTGATACGTTCGCAATCTCGTAAGATCGTGCGAAAATGCCAAAATAACACGTCAAATTTTCTGAAAAAAAGTTGAAAGATCAATGTTGTGGGTGTATGGAGGTCCCAAAAAGAGCCAAGAATTTGGTTTCGGCAGATTCCGAGAACGTTGATACGTTCGCAATCTCGTAAGATCGTGCGAAAATGCCATAATAACACGTCAAATTTTCTGAAAAAAAGTTGAAAGATCAATGTTGTGGGTGTATGGAGGTCCCAAAAAGAGATAAGAATTTGGTTTCGGCAGATTCCGAGAACGTTGATACGTTCGCAATCTCGTAAGATCGTGCGAAAATGCCAAAATAACACGTCAAATTTTATCAAAAAAAGTTGAAAGATCAATTTTGTGTGTGTATGGAGGTCCCAAAAAGAGACAAGAATTTGGTTTGGGCAGATTCCGAGAACGTTGATATGTTCGCAATATCATAAGATCGTGCGAAAATGCCAAAATAACACGTCAAATTTTCTGCAAAAAAGTTGAAAGATCAATGTTGTGGGTGTATGGAGGTCCCAAAAAGAGCCAAGAATTTGGTTTCGGCAGATTCCGAGAACGTTGATACGTTCGCAATCTCGTAAGATCGTGCGAAAATGGCAAAATAACACGTCAAATTTTCTGAAAAAAAGTTGAAAGATCAATGTTGTGGGTGTATGGAGGTCCCAAAAAGAGATAAGAATTTGGTTTCGGCAGATTCCGAGAACGTTGATACGTTCGCAATCTCGTAAGATCGTGCGAAAATGCCAAAATAACACGTCAAATTTTATCAAAAAAAGTTGAAAGATCAATTTTGTGTGTGTATGGAGGTCCCAAAAAGAGACAAGAATTTGGTTTGGGCAGATTCCGAGAACGTTGATACGTTCGCAATCTCGTAAGATCGTGCGAAAATGCCAAAATAACACGTCAAATTTTCTGCAAAAAAGTTGAAAGATCAATGATGTGGGTGTATGTAGGTCCCAAAAAGAGGCAAGAATTTGGTTTCGGCAGATTCCGAGAACGTTGATATGTTCGCAATCTCGTAAGATCGTGCGAAAATGCCAAAATAACACGTCAAATTTTCTGAAAAAAAGTTGAAAGATCAATGTTGTGGGTGTATGGAGGTCCCAAAAAGAGCCAAGAATTTGGTTTCGGCAGATTCCGAGAACGTTGATACGTTCGCAATCTCGTAAGATCGTGCGAAAATGCCAAAATAACACGTCAAATTTTATCAAAAAAAGTTGAAAGATCAATGTTGTGGGTGTATGGAGGTACCAAAAAGAGACAAGAATTAGGTTTCGGCAGATTCCGAGAACGTTGATACGTTCGCAATCTCGTAAGATCGAGCGAAAATGCCAAAATAACACGTCAAATTTTCTGAAAAAAAGTTGAAAGATCAATGTTGTGGGTGTATGGAGGTCCCAAAAAGAGGCAAGAATTTGGTTTCGGCAGATTCCGAGAACGTTGATACGTTCGCAATCTCGTAAGATCGTGCGAAAATGCCAAAATAACACGTCAAATTTTCTGAAAAAATAGTTGAAAGATCAATGTTGTGGGTGTATGGAGGTCCCAAAAAGAGCCAAGAATTTGTTTTCGGCAGATTCCGAGAACGTTGATATGTTCGCAATCTCGTAAGATCGTGCGAAAATGCCATAATAACACGTCAAATTTTCTGAAAAAAAGTTGAAAGATCAATGTTGTGGGTGTATGGAGGTCCCAAAAAGAGCCAAGAATTTGTTTTCGGCAGATTCCGAGAACGTTGATATGTTCGCAATCTCGTAAGATCGTGCGAAAATGCCAAAATAACACGTTAAATTTTCTGAAAAAAAGTTGAAAGATCAATGTTGTGGGCGTATAGAGGTCCCAAAAAGAATCAAGAATTTGGTTTCGGCAGATTCCGAGAAAGTTGATATGTTCGCAATCTCGTAAGATCGTGCGAAAATGCCAAAATAACACGTCAAATTTTCTGAAAAAGAGTTGAAATATCAATGTTGTGGGTGTATGGAGGTCCCAAAAAGTGGCAAGAATTTGGTTTCGGCAGATTCCGAGAACGTTGATACGTTCGCAATCTCGTAAGATCGTGCGAAAATGCCAAAATAACACGTCAAATTTTCTGAAAAAAAGTTGAAATATCAATGTTGTGGGTGTATGGAGGTACCAAAAAGAGACAAGAATTAGGTTTCGGCAGATTCCGAGAACGTTGATACGTTCGCAATCTCGTAAGATCTTGCGAAAATGCCAAAATAACACGTTAAATTTTCTGAAAAAAAGTTGAAAGATCAATGTTGTGGGTGTATGGAGGTCCCAAAAAGAGGCAAGAATTTGGTTTCGGCAGATTCCGAGAAAGTTGATATGTTCGCAATCTCGTAAGATCGTGCGAAAACGCCAAAATAACACGTCAAATTTTCTGAAAAAAAGTTGAAAGATCAATGTTGTGGGTGTATGGAGGTACCAAAAAGAGGCAAGAATTTGGTTTCGGCAGATTTCGAGAAAGTTGATATGTTCGCAATCTCGTAAGATCATGCGAAAATGCTAAAATAACACGTCAAATTTTCTGAAAAAAAGTTGAAAGATCAATGTTGTGGGTGTATGGAGGTACCAAAAAGAGACAAGAATTAGGTTTCGGCAGATTCCGAGAACGTTGATACGTTCGCAATCTCGTAAGATCGTGCGAAAATGCCAAAATAACACGTTAAATTTTCTGAAAAAAAGTTGAAAGATCAATGTTGTGGGTGTATGGAGGTCCCAAAAAGAGGCAAGAATTTGGTTTCGGCAGATTCCGAGAAAGTTGATATGTTCGCAATCTCGTAAGATCGTGCGAAAATGCTAAAATAACACGTCAAATTTTCTGAAAAAAATTGAAAGATCAATGTTGTGGGTGTATGGAGGTACCAAAAAGAGACAAGAATTAGGTTTCGGCAGATTCCGAGAACGTTGATACATTCGCAATCTCGTAAGATCGTGCGAAATTGCCAAAATAACACGTTAAATTTTCTGAAAAAAAGTTGAAAGATCAATGTTGTGGGTGTATGGAGGTCCCAAAAAGAGGCAAGAATTTGGTTTCGGCAGATTCCGAGAACGTTGATACGTTCGCAATCTCGTAAGATCGTGCGAAAATGCCAAAATAAAACGTCAAATTTTATCAAAAAAAGTTGAAAGATCAATGTTGTGGGTGTATGGAGGTACCAAAAAGAGACAAGAATTAGGTTTCGGCAGATTCCGAGAACGTTGATACGTTCGCAATCTCGTAAGATCGAGCGAAAATGCCAAAATAACACGTCAAATTTTCTGAAAAATAGTTGAAAGATCAATGTTGTGGGTGTATGGAGGTCCCAAAAAGAGCCAAGAATTTGTTTTCGGCAGATTCCGAGAACGTTGATATGTTCGCAATCTCGTAAGATCGTGCGAAAATGCCAAAATAACACGTCAACTTTTCTGAAAAAAAGTTGAAAGATCAATGTTGTGGGTGTATGGAGGTCCCAAAAAGTGGCAAGAATTTGGTTTCGGCAGATTCCGAGAACGTTGATACGTTCGCAATCTCGTAAGATCGTGCGAAAATGCCAAAATAACACGTCAAATTTTCTGAAAAAAAGTTGAAATATCAATGTTGTGGGTGTATGGAGGTACCAAAAAGAGACAAGAATTAGGTTTCGGCAGATTCCGAGAACGTTGATACGTTCGCAATCTCGTAAGATCGTGCGAAAATGCCAAAATAACACGTTAAATTTTCTGAAAAAAAGTTGAAAGATCAATGTTGTGGGTGTATGGAGGTCCCAAAAAGAGGCAAGAATTTGGTTTCGGCAGATTCCGAGAAAGTTGATATGTTCGCAATCTCGTAAGATCGTGCGAAAACGCCAAAATAACACGTCAAATTTTCTGAAAAAAAGTTGAAAGATCAATGTTGTGGGTGTATGGAGGTACCAAAAAGAGGCAAGAATTTGGTTTCGGCAGATTCCGAGAAAGTTGATATGTTCGCAATCTCGTAAGATCGTGCGAAAATGCTAAAATAACACGTCAAATTTTCTGAAAAAAAGTTGAAAGATCAATGTTGTGGGTGTATGGAGGTACCAAAAAGAGACAAGAATTAGGTTTCGGCAGATTCCGAGAACGTTGATACGTTCGCAATATCGTAAGATCGTGCGAAAATGCCAAAATAACACGTCAAATTTTCTGAAAAAAAGTTGAAATATCAATGTTGTGGGTGTATGGTGGTCCCAAAAAGAGGCAAGAATTTGGTTTCGGCAGATTCCGAGAACGTTGATATGTTCGCAATCTCGTAAGATCGTGCGAAAACGCCAAAATAACAGGTCAAATTTTCTGAAAAAAAGTTGAAAGATCAATGTTGTGGGTGTATGGAGGTCCCAAAAAGAGGCAAGAATTTGGTTTCGGCAGATTCCGAGAACGTTGATACGTTCGCAATCTCGTAAGATCGTGCGAAAATGCCAAAATAACACGTCAAATTTTCTGAAAAAATAGTTGAAAGATCAATGTTGTGGGTGTATGGAGGTCCCAAAAAGAGCCAAGAATTTGTTTTCGGCAGATTCCGAGAACGTTGATATGTTCGCAATCTCGTAAGATCGTGCGAAAATGCCAAAATAACACGTTAAATTTTCTGAAAAAAAGTTGAAAGATCAATGTTGTGGGTGTATAGAGGTCCCAAAAAGAATCAAGAATTTGGTTTCGGCAGATTCCGAGAAAGTTGATATGTTCGCAATCTCGTAAGATCGTGCGAAAATGCCAAAATAACACGTCAAATTTTCTGAAAAAGAGTTGAAATATCAATGTTGTGGGTGTATGGAGGTCCCAAAAAGTGGCAAGAATTTGGTTTCGGCAGATTCCGAGAACGTTGATACGTTCGCAATCTCGTAAGATCGTGCGAAAATGCCAAAATAACACGTCAAATTTTCTGAAAAAAAGTTGAAATATCAATGTTGTGGGTGTATGGAGGTACCAAAAAGAGACAAGAATTAGGTTTCGGCAGATTCCGAGAACGTTGATACGTTCGCAATCTCGTAAGATCTTGCGAAAATGCCAAAATAACACGTTAAATTTTCTGAAAAAAAGTTGAAAGATCAATGTTGTGGGTGTATGGAGGTCCCAAAAAGAGGCAAGAATTTGGTTTCGGCAGATTCCGAGAAAGTTGATATGTTCGCAATCTCGTAAGATCGTGCGAAAACGCCAAAATAACACGTCAAATTTTCTGAAAAAAAGTTGAAAGATCAATGTTGTGGGTGTATGGAGGTACCAAAAAGAGGCAAGAATTTGGTTTCGGCAGATTTCGAGAAAGTTGATATGTTCGCAATCTCGTAAGATCATGCGAAAATGCTAAAATAACACGTCAAATTTTCTGAAAAAAAGTTGAAAGATCAATGTTGTGGGTGTATGGAGGTACCAAAAAGAGACAAGAATTAGGTTTCGGCAGATTCCGAGAACGTTGATACGTTCGCAATCTCGTAAGATCGTGCGAAAATGCCAAAATAACACGTTAAATTTTCTGAAAAAAAGTTGAAAGATCAATGTTGTGGGTGTATGGAGGTCCCAAAAAGAGGCAAGAATTTGGTTTCGGCAGATTCCGAGAAAGTTGATATGTTCGCAATCTCGTAAGATCGTGCGAAAATGCTAAAATAACACGTCAAATTTTCTGAAAAAAATTGAAAGATCAATGTTGTGGGTGTATGGAGGTACCAAAAAGAGACAAGAATTAGGTTTCGGCAGATTCCGAGAACGTTGATACATTCGCAATCTCGTAAGATCGTGCGAAATTGCCAAAATAACACGTTAAATTTTCTGAAAAAAAGTTGAAAGATCAATGTTGTGGGTGTATGGAGGTCCCAAAAAGAGGCAAGAATTTGGTTTCGGCAGATTCCGAGAACGTTGATACGTTCGCAATCTCGTAAGATCGTGCGAAAATGCCAAAATAAAACGTCAAATTTTATCAAAAAAAGTTGAAAGATCAATGTTGTGGGTGTATGGAGGTACCAAAAAGAGACAAGAATTAGGTTTCGGCAGATTCCGAGAACGTTGATACGTTCGCAATCTCGTAAGATCGAGCGAAAATGCCAAAATAACACGTCAAATTTTCTGAAAAATAGTTGAAAGATCAATGTTGTGGGTGTATGGAGGTCCCAAAAAGAGCCAAGAATTTGTTTTCGGCAGATTCCGAGAACGTTGATATGTTCGCAATCTCGTAAGATCGTGCGAAAATGCCAAAATAACACGTCAACTTTTCTGAAAAAAAGTTGAAAGATCAATGTTGTGGGTGTATGGAGGTCCCAAAAAGTGGCAAGAATTTGGTTTCGGCAGATTCCGAGAACGTTGATACGTTCGCAATCTCGTAAGATCGTGCGAAAATGCCAAAATAACACGTCAAATTTTCTGAAAAAAAGTTGAAATATCAATGTTGTGGGTGTATGGAGGTACCAAAAAGAGACAAGAATTAGGTTTCGGCAGATTCCGAGAACGTTGATACGTTCGCAATCTCGTAAGATCGTGCGAAAATGCCAAAATAACACGTTAAATTTTCTGAAAAAAAGGTGAAAGATCAATGTTGTGGGTGTATGGAGGTCCCAAAAAGAGGCAAGAATTTGGTTTCGGCAGATTCCGAGAAAGTTGATATGTTCGCAATCTCGTAAGATCGTGCGAAAATGCTAAAATAACACGTCAAATTTTCTGAAAAAAATTGAAAGATCAATGTTGTGGGTGTATGGAGGTACCAAAAAGAGACAAGAATTAGGTTTCGGCAGATTCCGAGAACGTTGATACATTCGCAATCTCGTAAGATCGTGCGAAAACGCCAAAATAACACGTCAAATTTTCTGAAAAAAAGTTGAAAGATCAATGTTGTGGGTGTATGGAGGTACCAAAAAGAGGCAAGAATTTGGTTTCGGCAGATTCCGAGAAAGTTGATATGTTCGCAATCTCGTAAGATCGTGCGAAAATGCTAAAATAACACGTCAAATTTTCTGAAAAAAAGTTGAAAGATCAATGTTGTGGGTGTATGGAGGTACCAAAAAGAGACAAGAATTAGGTTTCGGCAGATTCCGAGAACGTTGATACGTTCGCAATATCGTAAGATCGTGCGAAAATGCCAAAATAACACGTCAAATTTTCTGAAAAAAAGTTGAAATATCAATGTTGTGGGTGTATGGTGGTCCCAAAAAGAGGCAAGAATTTGGTTTCGGCAGATTCCGAGAACGTTGATATGTTCGCAATCTCGTAAGATCGTGCGAAAACGCCAAAATAACAGGTCAAATTTTCTGAAAAAAAGTTGAAAGATCAATGTTGTGGGTGTATGGAGGTCCCAAAAAGAGGCAAGAATTTGGTTTCGGCAGATTCCGAGAACGTTGATACGTTCGCAATCTCGTAAGATCGTGCGAAAATGCCAAAATAACACGTCAAATTTTCTGAAAAAATAGTTGAAAGATCAATGTTGTGGGTGTATGGAGGTCCCAAAAAGAGCCAAGAATTTGTTTTCGGCAGATTCCGAGAACGTTGATATGTTCGCAATCTCGTAAGATCGTGCGAAAATGCCAAAATAACACGTTAAATTTTCTGAAAAAAAGTTGAAAGATCAATGTTGTGGGTGTATAGAGGTCCCAAAAAGAATCAAGAATTTGGTTTCGGCAGATTCCGAGAAAGTTGATATGTTCGCAATCTCGTAAGATCGTGCGAAAATGCCAAAATAACACGTCAAATTTTCTGAAAAAAAGTTGAAATATCAATGTTGTGGGTGTATGGAGGTCCCAAAAAGTGGCAAGAATTTGGTTTCGGCAGATTCCGAGAACGTTGATACGTTCGCAATCTCGTAAGATCGTGCGAAAATGCCAAAATAACACGTCAAATTTTCTGAAAAAAAGTTGAAATATCAATGTTGTGGGTGTATGGAGGTACCAAAAAGAGACAAGAATTAGGTTTCGGCAGATTCCGAGAACGTTGATACGTTCGCAATCTCGTAAGATCGTGCGAAAATGCCAAAATAACACGTTAAATTTTCTGAAAAAAAGTTGAAAGATCAATGTTGTGGGTGTATGGAGGTCCCAAAAAGAGGCAAGAATTTGGTTTCGGCAGATTCCGAGAAAGTTGATATGTTCGCAATCTCGTAAGATCGTGCGAAAATGCCAAAATAACACGTCAAATTTTATCAAAAAAAGTTGAAAGATCAATGTTGTGGGTGTATGGAGGTCCCAAAAAGAGCCAAGAATTTGGTTTCGGCAGATTCCGAGAACGTTGATATGTTCGCAATCTCGTAAGTTCGTGCGAAAATGCCAAAATAACACTTCAAATTTTCTGAAAAATAGTTGAAAGATCAATGTTGTGGGTGTATGGAGGTACCCAAAAGAGACAAGAATTTGGTTTCGGCAGATTCCGAGAACGTTGATACGTTCGCAATCTCGTAAGATCGTGCGAAAATGCCAAAATAACACTTCAAATTTTATCAAAAAAAGTTGAAAGATCAATGTTGTGGGTGTATGGAGGTCCCAAAAAGAGGCAAGAATTTGGTTTCGGCCGATTCCGAGAAAGTTGATATGTTCGCAATCTCGTAAGATCGTGCGAAAATGCCAAAATAACACGTCAAATTTTCTGAAAAAAAGTTGAAAGATCAATGTTGTGGGTGTATGGAGGTCCCAAAAAGAGGCAAGAATTTGGTTTCGGCAGATTCCGAGAAAGTTGATATGTTCGCAATCTCGTAAGATCGTGCGAAAACGCCAAAATAACAGGTCAAATTTTCTGAAAAAAAGTTGAAAGATCAATGTTGTGGGTGTATGGAGGTACCAAAAAGAGACAAGAATTTGGTTTCGGCAGATTCCGAGAACGTTGATACGTTCGCAATCTCGTAAGATCGTGCGAAAATGCCAAAATAATACGATAAATTTTCTGAAAAAAAGTTGAAAGATCAATGTTGTGGGTGTATGGAGGTCCCAAAAAGAGGCAAGAATTTGGTTTCGGCAGATTCCGAGAACGTTGATATGTTCGCAATCTCGTAAGATCGTGCGAAAATGCCAAAATAACACGTCAAATTTTATCAAAAAAAGTTGAAAGATCAATGTTGTGGGTGTATGGAGGTCCCAAAAAGAGGCAAGAATTTGGTTTCGGCAGATTCCGAGAAAGTTGATATGTTCGCAATCTCGTAAGATCGTGCGAAAACGCCAAAATAACAGGTCAAATTTTCTGAAAAAAAGTTGAAAGATCAATGTTGTGGGTGTATGGAGGTCCCAAAAAGAGACAAGAATTTGGTTTCGGCAGATTCCGAGAACGTTGATACGTTCGCAATCTCGTAAGATCGTGCGAAAATGCCAAAATAACACGTCAAATTTTATCAAAAAAAGTTGAAAGATCAATGTTGTGGGTGTATGGAGGTCCCAAAAAGAGGCAAGAATTTGGTTTCGGCAGATTCCGAGAAAGTTGATATGTTCGCAATCTCGTAAGATCGTGCGAAAATGCCAAAATAACACGTCAAATTTTCTGAAAAAAAGTTGAAAGATCAATGTTGTGGGTGTATGGAAGTCCCAAAAAGAGGCAAGAATTTGGTTTCGGCAGATTCCGAGAAAGTTGATATGTTCGCAATCTCGTAAGATCGTGCGAAAACGCCAAAATAACAGGTCAAATTTTCTGAAAAAAAGTTGAAAGATCAATGTTGTGGGTGTATGGAGGTCCCAAAAAGAGGCAAGAATTTGGTTTCGGCCGATTCCGAGAAAGTTGATATGTTCGCAATCTCGTAAGATCGTGCGAAAATGCCAAAATAACACGTCAAATTTTCTGAAAAAAAGTTGAAAGATCAATGTTGTGGGTGTATGGAGGTCCCAAAAAGAGGCAAGAATTTGGTTTCGGCAGATTCCGAGAAAGTTGATATGTTCGCAATCTCGTAAGATCGTGCGAAAACGCCAAAATAACTGGTCAAATTTTCTGAAAAAAAGTTGAAAGATCAATGTTGTGGGTGTATGGAGGTACCAAAAAGAGACAAGAATTTGGTTTCGGCAGATTCCGAGAACGTTGATACGTTCGCAATCTCGTAAGATCGTGCGAAAATGCCAAAATAATACGATAAATTTTCTGAAAAAAAGTTGAAAGATCAATGTTGTGGGTGTATGGAGGTCCCAAAAAGAGGCAAGAATTTGGTTTCGGCAGATTCCGAGAACGTTGATATGTTCGCAATCTCGTAAGATCGTGCGAAAATGCCAAAATAACACGTCAAATTTTATCAAAAAAAGTTGAAAGATCAATGTTGTGGGTGTATGGAGGTCCCAAAAAGAGGCAAGAATTTGGTTTCGGCAGATTCCGAGAAAGTTGATATGTTCGCAATCTCGTAAGATCGTGCGAAAACGCCAAAATAACAGGTCAAATTTTCTGAAAAAAAGTTGAAAGATCAATGTTGTGGGTGTATGGAGGTCCCAAAAAGAGACAAGAATTTGGTTTCGGCAGATTCCGAGAACGTTGATACGTTCGCAATCTCGTAAGATCGTGCGAAAATGCCAAAATAACACGTCAAATTTTATCAAAAAAAGTTGAAAGATCAATGTTGTGGGTGTATGGAGGTCCCAAAAAGAGGCAAGAATTTGGTTTCGGCAGATTCCGAGAAAGTTGATATGTTCGCAATCTCGTAAGATCGTGCGAAAATGCCAAAATAACACGTCAAATTTTCTGAAAAAAAGTTGAAAGATCAATGTTGTGGGTGTATGGAAGTCCCAAAAAGAGGCAAGAATTTGGTTTCGGCAGATTCCGAGAAAGTTGATATGTTCGCAATCTCGTAAGATCGTGCGAAAACGCCAAAATAACAGGTCAAATTTTCTGAAAAAAAGTTGAAAGATCAATGTTGTGGGTGTATGGAGGTCCCAAAAAGAGGCAAGAATTTGGTTTCGGCCGATTCCGAGAAAGTTGATATGTTCGCAATCTCGTAAGATCGTGCGAAAATGCCAAAATAACACGTCAAATTTTCTGAAAAAAAGTTGAAAGATCAATGTTGTGGGTGTATGGAGGTCCCAAAAAGAGGCAAGAATTTGGTTTCGGCAGATTCCGAGAAAGTTGATATGTTCGCAATCTCGTAAGATCGTGCGAAAACGCCAAAATAACTGGTCAAATTTTCTGAAAAAAAGTTGAAAGATCAATGTTGTGGGTGTATGGAGGTACCAAAAAGAGACAAGAATTTGGTTTCTGCAGATTCCGAGAACGTTGATACGTTCGCAATCTCGTAAGATCGTGCGAAAATGCCAAAATAATACGATAAATTTTCTGAAAAAAAGTTGAAAGATCAATGTTGTGGGTGTATGGAGGTCCCAAAAAGAGGCAAGAATTTGGTTTCGGCAGATTCCGAGAACGTTGATATGTTCGCAATCTCGTAAGATCGTGCGAAAATGCCTAAATAACACGTCAAATTTTATCAAAAAAAGTTGAAAGATCAATGTTGTGGGTGTATGGAGGTCCCAAAAAGAGGCAAGAATTTGGTTTCGGCAGATTCCGAGAAAGTTGATATGTTCGCAATCTCGTAAGATCGTGCGAAAACGCCAAAATAACAGGTCAAATTTTCTGAAAAAAAGTTGAAAGATCAATGTTGTGGGTGTATGGAGGTCCCAAAAAGAGACAAGAATTTGGTTTCGGCAGATTCCGAGAACGTTGATACGTTCGCAATCTCGTAAGATCGTGCGAAAATGCCAAAATAACACGTCAAATTTTATCAAAAAAAGTTGAAAGATCAATGTTGTGGGTGTATGGAGGTCCCAAAAAGAGGCAAGAATTTGGTTTCGGCAGATTCCGAGAAAGTTGATATGTTCGCAATCTCGTAAGATCGTGCGAAAATGCCAAAATAACACGTCAAATTTTCTGAAAAAAAGTTGAAAGATCAATGTTGTGGGTGTATGGAAGTCCCAAAAAGAGGCAAGAATTTGGTTTCGGCAGATTCCGAGAAAGTTGATATGTTCGCAATCTCGTAAGATCGTGCGAAAATGCTAAAATAACACGTCAAATTTTCTGAAAAAAAGTTGAAAGATCAATGTTGTGGGTGTATGGAGGTACCAAAAAGAGACAAGAATTTGGTTTCGGCAGATTCCGAGAACGTTGATATGTTCGCAATCTCGTAAGATCGTGCGAAAACGCCAAAATAACAGGTCAAATTTTCTGAAAAAAAGTTGAAAGATCAATGTTGTGGGTGTATGGAGGTCCCAAAAAGAGACAAGAATTTGGTTTCGGCAGATTCCGAGAACGTTGATACGTTCGCAATCTCGTAAGATCGTGCGAAAATGCCAAAATAACACGTTAAATTTTCTGAAAAAAAGTTGAAAGATCAATGTTGTGGGTGTATGGAGGTCCCAAAAAGAGGCAAGAATTTGGTTTCGGCAGATTCCGAGAACGTTGATATGTTCGCAATCTCGTAAGATCGTGCGAAAATGCCAAAATAACACGTCAAATTTTCTGAAAAAAAGTTGAAATATCAATGTTGTGGGTGTATGGAGGTCCCAAAAAGAGGCAAGAATTTGGTTTCGGCCGATTCCGAGAACGTTGATATGTTCGCAATCTCGTAAGATCGTGCGAAAATGCCAAAATAACACGTCAAATTTTATCAAAAAAAGTTGAAAGATCAATGTTGTGGGTGTATGGAGGTCCCAAAAAGAGGCAAGAATTTGGTTTCGGCCGATTCCGAGAAAGTTGATATGTTCGCAATCTCGTAAGATCGTGCGAAAATGCCAAAATAACACGTCAAATTTTCTGAAAAAAAGTTGAAAGATCAATGTTGTGGGTGTATGGAGGTCCCAAAAAGAGGCAAGAATTTGGTTTCGGCAGATTCCGAGAAAGTTGATATGTTCGCAATCTCGTAAGATCGTGCGAAAACGCCAAAATAACTGGTCAAATTTTCTGAAAAAAAGTTGAAAGATCAATGTTGTGGGTGTATGGAGGTACCAAAAAGAGACAAGAATTTGGTTTCGGCAGATTCCGAGAACGTTGATACGTTCGCAATCTCGTAAGATCGTGCGAAAATGCCAAAATAATACGATAAATTTTCTGAAAAAAAGTTGAAAGATCAATGTTGTGGGTGTATGGAGGTCCCAAAAAGAGGCAAGAATTTGGTTTCGGCAGATTCCGAGAACGTTGATATGTTCGCAATCTCGTAAGATCGTGCGAAAATGCCAAAATAACACGTCAAATTTTATCAAAAAAAGTTGAAAGATCAATGTTGTGGGTGTATGGAGGTCCCAAAAAGAGGCAAGAATTTGGTTTCGGCAGATTCCGAGAAAGTTGATATATTCGCAATCTCGTAAGATCGTGCGAAAACGCCAAAATAACAGGTCAAATTTTCTGAAAAAAAGTTGAAAGATCAATGTTGTGGGTGTATGGAGGTCCCAAAAAGAGACAAGAATTTGGTTTCGGCAGATTCCGAGAACGTTGATACGTTCGCAATCTCGTAAGATCGTGCGAAAATGCCAAAATAACACGTCAAATTTTATCAAAAAAAGTTGAAAGATCAATGTTGTGGGTGTATGGAGGTCCCAAAAAGAGGCAAGAATTTGGTTTCGGCAGATTCCGAGAAAGTTGATATGTTCGCAATCTCGTAAGATCGTGCGAAAATGCCAAAATAACACGTCATATTTTCTGAAAAAAAGTTGAAAGATCAATGTTGTGGGTGTATGGAAGTCCCAAAAAGAGGCAAGAATTTGGTTTCGGCAGATTCCGAGAAAGTTGATATGTTCGCAATCTCGTAAGATCGTGCGAAAACGCCAAAATAACAGGTCAAATTTTCTGAAAAAAAGTTGAAAGATCAATGTTGTGGGTGTATGGAGGTCCCAAAAAGAGGCAAGAATTTGGTTTCGGCAGATTCCGAGAAAGTTGATATGTTCGCAATCTCGTAAGATCGTGCGAAAATGCTAAAATAACACGTCAAATTTTCTAAAAAAAAATTGAAAGATCAATGTTGTGGGTGTATGGAGGTACCAAAAAGAGACAAGAATTTGGTTTCGGCAGATTCCGAGAACGTTGATATGTTCGCAATCTCGTAAGTTCGTGCGAAAATGCCAAAATAACACTTCAAATTTTCTGAAAAAAAGTTGAAAGATCAATGTTGTGGGTGTATGGAGGTACCAAAAAGAGACAAGAATTTGGTTTCGGCAGATTCCGAGAACGTTGATACGTTCGCAATATCGTAAGATCGTGCGAAAATGCCAAAATAACACGTCAAATTTTATCAAAAAAAGTTGAAAGATCAATGTTGTGGGTGTATGGAGGTCCCAAAAAGAGCCAAGAATTTGGTTTCGGCAGATTCCGAGAAAGTTGATATGTTCGCAATCTCGTAAGATCGTGCGAAAATGCCAAAATAACACGTCAAATTTTCTGAAAAAAAGTTGAAAGATCAATGTTGTGGGTGTATGGAGGTCCCAAAAAGAGGCAAGAATTTGGTTTCGGCAGATTCCGAGAAAGTTGATATGTTCGCAATCTCGTAAGATCGTGCGAAAACGCCAAAATAACAGGTCAAATTTTCTGAAAAAAAGTTGAAAGATCAATGTTGTGGGTGTATGGAGGTACCAAAAAGAGACAAGAATTTGGTTTCGGCAGATTCCGAGAACGTTGATACGTTCGCAATCTCGTAAGATCGTGCGAAAATGCCAAAATAATACGATAAATTTTCTGAAAAAAAGTTGAAAGATCAATGTTGTGGGTGTATGGAGGTCCCAAAAAGAGGCAAGAATTTGGTTTCGGCAGATTCCGAGAACGTTGATATGTCCGCAATCTCGTAAGATCGTGCGAAAATGCCAAAATAACACGTCAAATTTTCTGCAAAAAAGTTGAAAGATCAATGTTGTGGGTGTATGTAGGTCCCAAAAAGAGGCAAGAATTTGGTTTCGGCAGATTCCGAGAAAGTTGATATGTTCGCAATCACGTAAGATCGTGCGAAAATGCCAAAATAACACGTCAAATTTTCTGAAAAAAAGTTGAAATATCAATGTTGTGGGTGTATGGTGGTCCCAAAAAGAGGCAAGAATTTGGTTTCGGCAGATTCCGAGAACGTTGATATGTTCGCAATCTCGTAAGATCGTGCGAAAACGCCAAAATAACAGGTCAAATTTTCTGAAAAAAAGTTGAAAGATCAATGTTGTGGGTGTATGGAGGTCCCAAAAAGAGACAAGAATTTGGTTTCGGCAGATTCCGAGAACGTTGATACGTTCGCAATCTCGTAAGATCGTGCGAAAATGCCAAAATAACACGTTAAATTTTCTGAAAAAAAGTTGAAAGATCAATGTTGTGGGTGTATGGAGGTCCCAAAAAGAGGCAAGAATTTGGTTTCGGCAGATTCCGAGAAAGTTGATATGTTCGCAATCTCGTAAGATCGTGCGAAAATGCCAAAATAACACGTCAAATTTTCTGAAAAAAAGTTGAAATATCAATGTTGTGGGTGTATGGTGGTCCCAAAAAGAGGCAAGAATTTGGTTTCGGCAGATTCCGAGAACGTTGATATGTTCGCAATCTCGTAAGATCGTGCGAAAACGCCAAAATAACAGGTCAAATTTTCTGAAAAAAAGTTGAAAGATCAATGTTGTGGGTGTATGGAGGTCCCAAAAAGAGACAAGAATTTGGTTTCGGCAGATTCCGAGAACGTTGATATGTCCGCAATCTCGTAAGATCGTGCGAAAATGCCAAAATAACACGTCAAATTTTCTGCAAAAAAGTTGAAAGATCAATGTTGTGGGTGTATGTAGGTCCCAAAAAGAGGCAAGAATTTGGTTTCGGCAGATTCCGAGAAAGTTGATATGTTCGCAATCTCGTAAGATCGTGCGAAAATGCCAAAATAACACGTCAAATTTTCTGAAAAAAAGTTGAAATATCAATGTTGTGGGTGTATGGTGGTCCCAAAAAGAGGCAAGAATTTGGTTTCGGCAGATTCCGAGAACGTTGATATGTTCGCAATCTCGTAAGATCGTGCGAAAATGCCAAAATAACACGTCAAATTTTCTGAAAAAAAGTTGAAATATCAATGTTGTGGGTGTATGGAGGTCCCAAAAAGAGGCAAGAATTTGGTTTCGGCCGATTCCGAAAACGTTGATATGTTCGCAATCTCGTAAGATCGTGCGAAAATGCCAAAATAACACGTCAAATTTTATCAAAAAAAGTTGAAAGATCAATGTTGTGGGTGTATGGAGGTCCCAAAAAGAGGCAAGAATTTGGTTTCGGCCGATTCCGAGAAAGTTGATATGTTCGCAATCTCGTAAGATCGTGCGAAAATGCCAAAATAACACGTCAAATTTTCTGAAAAAAAGTTGAAAGATCAATGTTGTGGGTGTATGGAGGTCCCAAAAAGAGGCAAGAATTTGGTTTCGGCAGATTCCGAGAAAGTTGATATGTTCGCAATCTCGTAAGATCGTGCGAAAACGCCAAAATAACTGGTCAAATTTTCTGAAAAAAAGTTGAAAGATCAAAGTTGTGGGTGTATGGAGGTACCAAAAAGAGACAAGAATTTGGTGTCGGCAGATTCCGAGAACGTTGATACGTTCGCAATCTCGTAAGATCGTGCGAAAATGCCAAAATAATACGATAAATTTTCTGAAAAAAAGTTGAAAGATCAATGTTGTGGGTGTATGGAGGTCCCAAAAAGAGGCAAGAATTTGGTTTCGGCAGATTCCGAGAACGTTGATATGTTCGCAATCTCGTAAGATCGTGCGAAAATGCCAAAATAACACGTCAAATTTTATCAAAAAAAGTTGAAAGATCAATGTTGTGGGTGTATGGAGGTCCCAAAAAGAGGCAAGAATTTGGTTTCGGCAGATTCCGAGAAAGTTGATATGTTCGCAATCTCGTAAGATCGTGCGAAAACGCCAAAATAACAGGTCAAATTTTCTGAAAAAAAGTTGAAAGATCAATGTTGTGGGTGTATGGAGGTCCCAAAAAGAGACAAGAATTTGGTTTCGGCAGATTCCGAGAACGTTGATACGTTCGCAATCTCGTAAGATCGTGCGAAAATGCCAAAATAACACGTCAAATTTTATCAAAAAAAGTTGAAAGATCAATGTTGTGGGTGTATGGAGGTCCCAAAAAGAGGCAAGAATTTGGTTTCGGCAGATTCCGAGAAAGTTGATATGTTCGCAATCTCGTAAGATCGTGCGAAAATGCCAAAATAACACGTCAAATTTTCTGAAAAAAAGTTGAAAGATCAATGTTGTGGGTGTATGGAAGTCCCAAAAAGAGGCAAGAATTTGGTTTCGGCAGATTCCGAGAAAGTTGATATGTTCGCAATCTCGTAAGATCGTGCGAAAATGCTAAAATAACACGTCAAATTTTCTGAAAAAAAGTTGAAAGATCAATGTTGTGGGTGTATGGAGGTACCAAAAAGAGACAAGAATTTGGTTTCGGCAGATTCCGAGAACGTTGATATGTTCGCAATCTCGTAAGATCGTGCGAAAATGCCAAAATAACACGTCAAATTTTCTGAAAAAAAGTTGAAATATCAATGTTGTGGGTGTATGGAGGTCCCAAAAAGAGCCAAGAATTTGGTTTCGGCAGATTCCGAGAACGTTGATATGTTCGCAATCT
Organism: Fragaria x ananassa; assembly: GCA_034370585.1. Lineage (NCBI taxonomy): Eukaryota > Viridiplantae > Streptophyta > Magnoliopsida > Rosales > Rosaceae > Fragaria > Fragaria x ananassa. The sequence continues at coordinate 9,749,922 of CP139760.1, forward strand.
CGTAAGTTCGTGCGAAAATGCCAAAATAACACTTCAAATTTTCTGAAAAATAGTTGAAAGATCAATGTTGTGGGTGTATGGAGGTACCAAAAAGAGACAAGAATTTGGTTTCGGCAGATTCCGAGAACGTTGATACGTTCGCAATCTCGTAAGATCGTGCGAAAATGCCAAAATAACACTTCAAATTTTATCAAAAAAAGTTGAAAGATCAATGTTGTGGGTGTATGGAGGTCCCAAAAAGAGGCAAGAATTTGGTTTCGGCCGATTCCGAGAAAGTTGATATGTTCGCAATCTCGTAAGATCGTGCGAAAATGCCAAAATAACACGTCAAATTTTCTGAAAAAAAGTTGAAAGATCAATGTTGTGGGTGTATGGAGGTCCCAAAAAGAGGCAAGAATTTGGTTTCGGCAGATTCCGAGAAAGTTGATATGTTCGCAATCTCGTAAGATCGTGCGAAAACGCCAAAATAACAGGTCAAATTTTCTGAAAAAAAGTTGAAAGATCAATGTTGTGGGTGTATGGAGGTACCAAAAAGAGACAAGAATTTGGTTTCGGCAGATTCCGAGAACGTTGATACGTTCGCAATCTCGTAAGATCGTGCGAAAATGCCAAAATAATACGATAAATTTTCTGAAAAAAAGTTGAAAGATCAATGTTGTGGGTGTATGGAGGTCCCAAAAAGAGGCAAGAATTTGGTTTCGGCAGATTCCGAGAACGTTGATATGTTCGCAATCTCGTAAGATCGTGCGAAAATGCCAAAATAACACGTCAAATTTTATCAAAAAAAGTTGAAAGATCAATGTTGTGGGTGTATGGAGGTCCCAAAAAGAGGCAAGAATTTGGTTTCGGCAGATTCCGAGAACGTTGATACGTTCGCAATCTCGTAAGATCGTGCGAAAACGCCAAAATAACAGGTCAAATTTTCTGAAAAAAAGTTGAAAGATCAATGTTGTGGGTGTATGGAGGTCCCAAAAAGAGACAAGAATTTGGTTTCGGCAGATTCCGAGAACGTTGATACGTTCGCAATCTCGTAAGATCGTGCGAAAATGCCAAAATAACACGTCAAATTTTATCAAAAAAAGTTGAAAGATCAATGTTGTGGGTGTATGGAGGTCCCAAAAAGAGGCAAGAATTTGGTTTCGGCAGATTCCGAGAAAGTTGATATGTTCGCAATCTCGTAAGATCGTGCGAAAATGCCAAAATAACACGTCAAATTTCTGAAAAAAAGTTGAAAGATCAATGTTGTGGGTGTATGGAAGTCCCAAAAAGAGGCAAGAATTTGGTTTCGGCAGATTCCGAGAAAGTTGATATGTTCGCAATCTCGTAAGTTCGTGCGAAAATGCCAAAATAACACTTCAAATTTTCTGAAAAATAGTTGAAAGATCAATGTTGTGGGTGTATGGAGGTACCAAAAAGAGACAAGAATTTGGTTTCGGCAGATTCCGAGAACGTTGATACGTTCGCAATCTCGTAAGATCGTGCGAAAATGCCAAAATAACACTTCAAATTTTATCAAAAAAAGTTGAAAGATCAATGTTGTGGGTGTATGGAGGTCCCAAAAAGAGGCAAGAATTTGGTTTCGGCCGATTCCGAGAAAGTTGATATGTTCGCAATCTCGTAAGATCGTGCGAAAATGCCAAAATAACACGTCAAATTTTCTGAAAAAAAGTTGAAAGATCAATGTTGTGGGTGTATGGAGGTCCCAAAAAGAGGCAAGAATTTGGTTTCGGCAGATTCCGAGAAAGTTGATATGTTCGCAATCTCGTAAGATCGTGCGAAAACGCCAAAATAACAGGTCAAATTTTCTGAAAAAAAGTTGAAAGATCAATGTTGTGGGTGTATGGAGGTACCAAAAAGAGACAAGAATTTGGTTTCGGCAGATTCCGAGAACGTTGATACGTTCGCAATCTCGTAAGATCGTGCGAAAATGCCAAAATAATACGATAAATTTTCTGAAAAAAAGTTGAAAGATCAATGTTGTGGGTGTATGGAGGTCCCAAAAAGAGGCAAGAATTTGGTTTCGGCAGATTCCGAGAACGTTGATATGTTCGCAATCTCGTAAGATCGTGCGAAAATGCCAAAATAACACGTCAAATTTTATCAAAAAAAGTTGAAAGATCAATGTTGTGGGTGTATGGAGGTCCCAAAAAGAGGCAAGAATTTGGTTTCGGCAGATTCCGAGAAAGTTGATATGTTCGCAATCTCGTAAGATCGTGCGAAAACGCCAAAATAACAGGTCAAATTTTCTGAAAAAAAGTTGAAAGATCAATGTTGTGGGTGTATGGAGGTCCCAAAAAGAGACAAGAATTTGGTTTCGGCAGATTCCGAGAACGTTGATACGTTCGCAATCTCGTAAGATCGTGCGAAAATGCCAAAATAACACGTCAAATTTTATCAAAAAAAGTTGAAAGATCAATGTTGTGGGTGTATGGAGGTCCCAAAAAGAGGCAAGAATTTGGTTTCGGCAGATTCCGAGAAAGTTGATATGTTCGCAATCTCGTAAGATCGTGCGAAAATGCCAAAATAACACGTCAAATTTTCTGAAAAAAAGTTGAAAGATCAATGTTGTGGGTGTATGGAAGTCCCAAAAAGAGGCAAGAATTTGGTTTCGGCAGATTCCGAGAAAGTTGATATGTTCGCAATCTCGTAAGATCGTGCGAAAACGCCAAAATAACAGGTCAAATTTTCTGAAAAAAAGTTGAAAGATCAATGTTGTGGGTGTATGGAGGTCCCAAAAAGAGGCAAGAATTTGGTTTCGGCCGATTCCGAGAAAGTTGATATGTTCGCAATCTCGTAAGATCGTGCGAAAATGCCAAAATAACACGTCAAATTTTCTGAAAAAAAGTTGAAAGATCAATGTTGTGGGTGTATGGAGGTCCCAAAAAGAGGCAAGAATTTGGTTTCGGCAGATTCCGAGAAAGTTGATATGTTCGCAATCTCGTAAGATCGTGCGAAAACGCCAAAATAACTGGTCAAATTTTCTGAAAAAAAGTTGAAAGATCAATGTTGTGGGTGTATGGAGGTACCAAAAAGAGACAAGAATTTGGTTTCGGCAGATTCCGAGAACGTTGATACGTTCGCAATCTCGTAAGATCGTGCGAAAATGCCAAAATAATACGATAAATTTTCTGAAAAAAAGTTGAAAGATCAATGTTGTGGGTGTATGGAGGTCCCAAAAAGAGGCAAGAATTTGGTTTCGGCAGATTCCGAGAACGTTGATATGTTCGCAATCTCGTAAGATCGTGCGAAAATGCCAAAATAACACGTCAAATTTTATCAAAAAAAGTTGAAAGATCAATGTTGTGGGTGTATGGAGGTCCCAAAAAGAGGCAAGAATTTGGTTTCGGCAGATTCCGAGAACGTTGATACGTTCGCAATCTCGTAAGATCGTGCGAAAACGCCAAAATAACAGGTCAAATTTTCTGAAAAAAAGTTGAAAGATCAATGTTGTGGGTGTATGGAGGTCCCAAAAAGAGACAAGAATTTGGTTTCGGCAGATTCCGAGAACGTTGATACGTTCGCAATCTCGTAAGATCGTGCGAAAATGCCAAAATAACACGTCAAATTTTATCAAAAAAAGTTGAAAGATCAATGTTGTGGGTGTATGGAGGTCCCAAAAAGAGGCAAGAATTTGGTTTCGGCAGATTCCGAGAAAGTTGATATGTTCGCAATCTCGTAAGATCGTGCGAAAATGCCAAAATAACACGTCAAATTTCTGAAAAAAAGTTGAAAGATCAATGTTGTGGGTGTATGGAAGTCCCAAAAAGAGGCAAGAATTTGGTTTCGGCAGATTCCGAGAAAGTTGATATGTTCGCAATCTCGTAAGTTCGTGCGAAAATGCCAAAATAACACTTCAAATTTTCTGAAAAATAGTTGAAAGATCAATGTTGTGGGTGTATGGAGGTACCAAAAAGAGACAAGAATTTGGTTTCGGCAGATTCCGAGAACGTTGATACGTTCGCAATCTCGTAAGATCGTGCGAAAATGCCAAAATAACACTTCAAATTTTATCAAAAAAAGTTGAAAGATCAATGTTGTGGGTGTATGGAGGTCCCAAAAAGAGGCAAGAATTTGGTTTCGGCCGATTCCGAGAAAGTTGATATGTTCGCAATCTCGTAAGATCGTGCGAAAATGCCAAAATAACACGTCAAATTTTCTGAAAAAAAGTTGAAAGATCAATGTTGTGGGTGTATGGAGGTCCCAAAAAGAGGCAAGAATTTGGTTTCGGCAGATTCCGAGAAAGTTGATATGTTCGCAATCTCGTAAGATCGTGCGAAAACGCCAAAATAACAGGTCAAATTTTCTGAAAAAAAGTTGAAAGATCAATGTTGTGGGTGTATGGAGGTACCAAAAAGAGACAAGAATTTGGTTTCGGCAGATTCCGAGAACGTTGATACGTTCGCAATCTCGTAAGATCGTGCGAAAATGCCAAAATAATACGATAAATTTTCTGAAAAAAAGTTGAAAGATCAATGTTGTGGGTGTATGGAGGTCCCAAAAAGAGGCAAGAATTTGGTTTCGGCAGATTCCGAGAACGTTGATATGTTCGCAATCTCGTAAGATCGTGCGAAAACGCCAAAATAACAGGTCAAATTTTCTGAAAAAAAGTTGAAAGATCAATGTTGTGGGTGTATGGAGGTCCCAAAAAGAGACAAGAATTTGGTTTCGGCAGATTCCGAGAACGTTGATATGTCCGCAATCTCGTAAGATCGTGCGAAAATGCCAAAATAACACGTCAAATTTTCTGCAAAAAAGTTGAAAGATCAATGTTGTGGGTGTATGTAGGTCCCAAAAAGAGGCAAGAATTTGGTTTCGGCAGATTCCGAGAAAGTTGATATGTTCGCAATCTCGTAAGATCGTGCGAAAATGCCAAAATAACACGTCAAATTTTCTGAAAAAAAGTTGAAATATCAATGTTGTGGGTGTATGGTGGTCCCAAAAAGAGGCAAGAATTTGGTTTCGGCAGATTCCGAGAACGTTGATATGTTCGCAATCTCGTAAGATCGTGCGAAAATGCCAAAATAACACGTCAAATTTTCTGAAAAAAAGTTGAAATATCAATGTTGTGGGTGTATGGAGGTCCCAAAAAGAGGCAAGAATTTGGTTTCGGCCGATTCCGAAAACGTTGATATGTTCGCAATCTCGTAAGATCGTGCGAAAATGCCAAAATAACACGTCAAATTTTATCAAAAAAAGTTGAAAGATCAATGTTGTGGGTGTATGGAGGTCCCAAAAAGAGGCAAGAATTTGGTTTCGGCCGATTCCGAGAAAGTTGATATGTTCGCAATCTCGTAAGATCGTGCGAAAATGCCAAAATAACACGTCAAATTTTCTGAAAAAAAGTTGAAAGATCAATGTTGTGGGTGTATGGAGGTCCCAAAAAGAGGCAAGAATTTGGTTTCGGCAGATTCCGAGAAAGTTGATATGTTCGCAATCTCGTAAGATCGTGCGAAAACGCCAAAATAACTGGTCAAATTTTCTGAAAAAAAGTTGAAAGATCAAAGTTGTGGGTGTATGGAGGTACCAAAAAGAGACAAGAATTTGGTTTCGGCAGATTCCGAGAACGTTGATACGTTCGCAATCTCGTAAGATCGTGCGAAAATGCCAAAATAATACGATAAATTTTCTGAAAAAAAGTTGAAAGATCAATGTTGTGGGTGTATGGAGGTCCCAAAAAGAGGCAAGAATTTGGTTTCGGCAGATTCCGAGAACGTTGATATGTTCGCAATCTCGTAAGATCGTGCGAAAATGCCAAAATAACACGTCAAATTTTATCAAAAAAAGTTGAAAGATCAATGTTGTGGGTGTATGGAGGTCCCAAAAAGAGGCAAGAATTTGGTTTCGGCAGATTCCGAGAAAGTTGATATGTTCGCAATCTCGTAAGATCGTGCGAAAACGCCAAAATAACAGGTCAAATTTTCTGAAAAAAAGTTGAAAGATCAATGTTGTGGGTGTATGGAGGTCCCAAAAAGAGACAAGAATTTGGTTTCGGCAGATTCCGAGAACGTTGATACGTTCGCAATCTCGTAAGATCGTGCGAAAATGCCAAAATAACACGTCAAATTTTATCAAAAAAAGTTGAAAGATCAATGTTGTGGGTGTATGGAGGTCCCAAAAAGAGGCAAGAATTTGGTTTCGGCAGATTCCGAGAAAGTTGATATGTTCGCAATCTCGTAAGATCGTGCGAAAATGCCAAAATAACACGTCAAATTTTCTGAAAAAAAGTTGAAAGATCAATGTTGTGGGTGTATGGAAGTCCCAAAAAGAGGCAAGAATTTGGTTTCGGCAGATTCCGAGAAAGTTGATATGTTCGCAATCTCGTAAGATCGTGCGAAAATGCTAAAATAACACGTCAAATTTTCTGAAAAAAAGTTGAAATATCAATGTTGTGGGTGTATGGAGGTCCCAAAAAGAGCCAAGAATTTGGTTTCGGCAGATTCCGAGAACGTTGATATGTTCGCAATCTCGTAAGTTCGTGCGAAAATGCCAAAATAACACTTCAAATTTTCTGAAAAATAGTTGAAAGATCAATGTTGTGGGTGTATGGAGGTACCAAAAAGAGACAAGAATTTGGTTTCGGCAGATTCCGAGAACGTTGATACGTTCGCAATCTCGTAAGATCGTGCGAAAATGCCAAAATAACACTTCAAATTTTATCAAAAAAAGTTGAAAGATCAATGTTGTGGGTGTATGGAGGTCCCAAAAAGAGGCAAGAATTTGGTTTCGGCCGATTCCGAGAAAGTTGATATGTTCGCAATCTCGTAAGATCGTGCGAAAATGCCAAAATAACACGTCAAATTTTCTGAAAAAAAGTTGAAAGATCAATGTTGTGGGTGTATGGAGGTCCCAAAAAGAGGCAAGAATTTGGTTTCGGCAGATTCCGAGAAAGTTGATATGTTCGCAATCTCGTAAGATCGTGCGAAAACGCCAAAATAACAGGTCAAATTTTCTGAAAAAAAGTTGAAAGATCAATGTTGTGGGTGTATGGAGGTACCAAAAAGAGACAAGAATTTGGTTTCGGCAGATTCCGAGAACGTTGATACGTTCGCAATCTCGTAAGATCGTGCGAAAATGCCAAAATAATACGATAAATTTTCTGAAAAAAAGTTGAAAGATCAATGTTGTGGGTGTATGGAGGTCCCAAAAAGAGGCAAGAATTTGGTTTCGGCAGATTCCGAGAACGTTGATATGTTCGCAATCTCGTAAGATCGTGCGAAAATGCCAAAATAACACGTCAAATTTTATCAAAAAAAGTTGAAAGATCAATGTTGTGGGTGTATGGAGGTCCCAAAAAGAGGCAAGAATTTGGTTTCGGCAGATTCCGAGAACGTTGATACGTTCGCAATCTCGTAAGATCGTGCGAAAACGCCAAAATAACAGGTCAAATTTTCTGAAAAAAAGTTGAAAGATCAATGTTGTGGGTGTATGGAGGTCCCAAAAAGAGACAAGAATTTGGTTTCGGCAGATTCCGAGAACGTTGATACGTTCGCAATCTCGTAAGATCGTGCGAAAATGCCAAAATAACACGTCAAATTTTATCAAAAAAAGTTGAAAGATCAATGTTGTGGGTGTATGGAGGTCCCAAAAAGAGGCAAGAATTTGGTTTCGGCAGATTCCGAGAAAGTTGATATGTTCGCAATCTCGTAAGATCGTGCGAAAATGCCAAAATAACACGTCAAATTTCTGAAAAAAAGTTGAAAGATCAATGTTGTGGGTGTATGGAAGTCCCAAAAAGAGGCAAGAATTTGGTTTCGGCAGATTCCGAGAAAGTTGATATGTTCGCAATCTCGTAAGTTCGTGCGAAAATGCCAAAATAACACTTCAAATTTTCTGAAAAATAGTTGAAAGATCAATGTTGTGGGTGTATGGAGGTACCAAAAAGAGACAAGAATTTGGTTTCGGCAGATTCCGAGAACGTTGATACGTTCGCAATCTCGTAAGATCGTGCGAAAATGCCAAAATAACACTTCAAATTTTATCAAAAAAAGTTGAAAGATCAATGTTGTGGGTGTATGGAGGTCCCAAAAAGAGGCAAGAATTTGGTTTCGGCCGATTCCGAGAAAGTTGATATGTTCGCAATCTCGTAAGATCGTGCGAAAATGCCAAAATAACACGTCAAATTTTCTGAAAAAAAGTTGAAAGATCAATGTTGTGGGTGTATGGAGGTCCCAAAAAGAGGCAAGAATTTGGTTTCGGCAGATTCCGAGAAAGTTGATATGTTCGCAATCTCGTAAGATCGTGCGAAAACGCCAAAATAACAGGTCAAATTTTCTGAAAAAAAGTTGAAAGATCAATGTTGTGGGTGTATGGAGGTACCAAAAAGAGACAAGAATTTGGTTTCGGCAGATTCCGAGAACGTTGATACGTTCGCAATCTCGTAAGATCGTGCGAAAATGCCAAAATAATACGATAAATTTTCTGAAAAAAAGTTGAAAGATCAATGTTGTGGGTGTATGGAGGTCCCAAAAAGAGGCAAGAATTTGGTTTCGGCAGATTCCGAGAACGTTGATATGTTCGCAATCTCGTAAGATCGTGCGAAAATGCCAAAATAACACGTCAAATTTTATCAAAAAAAGTTGAAAGATCAATGTTGTGGGTGTATGGAGGTCCCAAAAAGAGGCAAGAATTTGGTTTCGGCAGATTCCGAGAAAGTTGATATGTTCGCAATCTCGTAAGATCGTGCGAAAACGCCAAAATAACAGGTCAAATTTTCTGAAAAAAAGTTGAAAGATCAATGTTGTGGGTGTATGGAGGTCCCAAAAAGAGACAAGAATTTGGTTTCGGCAGATTCCGAGAACGTTGATACGTTCGCAATCTCGTAAGATCGTGCGAAAATGCCAAAATAACACGTCAAATTTTATCAAAAAAAGTTGAAAGATCAATGTTGTGGGTGTATGGAGGTCCCAAAAAGAGGCAAGAATTTGGTTTCGGCAGATTCCGAGAAAGTTGATATGTTCGCAATCTCGTAAGATCGTGCGAAAATGCCAAAATAACACGTCAAATTTTCTGAAAAAAAGTTGAAAGATCAATGTTGTGGGTGTATGGAAGTCCCAAAAAGAGGCAAGAATTTGGTTTCGGCAGATTCCGAGAAAGTTGATATGTTCGCAATCTCGTAAGATCGTGCGAAAACGCCAAAATAACAGGTCAAATTTTCTGAAAAAAAGTTGAAAGATCAATGTTGTGGGTGTATGGAGGTCCCAAAAAGAGGCAAGAATTTGGTTTCGGCCGATTCCGAGAAAGTTGATATGTTCGCAATCTCGTAAGATCGTGCGAAAATGCCAAAATAACACGTCAAATTTTCTGAAAAAAAGTTGAAAGATCAATGTTGTGGGTGTATGGAGGTCCCAAAAAGAGGCAAGAATTTGGTTTCGGCAGATTCCGAGAAAGTTGATATGTTCGCAATCTCGTAAGATCGTGCGAAAACGCCAAAATAACTGGTCAAATTTTCTGAAAAAAAGTTGAAAGATCAATGTTGTGGGTGTATGGAGGTACCAAAAAGAGACAAGAATTTGGTTTCGGCAGATTCCGAGAACGTTGATACGTTCGCAATCTCGTAAGATCGTGCGAAAATGCCAAAATAATACGATAAATTTTCTGAAAAAAAGTTGAAAGATCAATGTTGTGGGTGTATGGAGGTCCCAAAAAGAGGCAAGAATTTGGTTTCGGCAGATTCCGAGAACGTTGATATGTTCGCAATCTCGTAAGATCGTGCGAAAATGCCAAAATAACACGTCAAATTTTATCAAAAAAAGTTGAAAGATCAATGTTGTGGGTGTATGGAGGTCCCAAAAAGAGGCAAGAATTTGGTTTCGGCAGATTCCGAGAAAGTTGATATGTTCGCAATCTCGTAAGATCGTGCGAAAACGCCAAAATAACAGGTCAAATTTTCTGAAAAAAAGTTGAAAGATCAATGTTGTGGGTGTATGGAGGTCCCAAAAAGAGACAAGAATTTGGTTTCGGCAGATTCCGAGAACGTTGATACGTTCGCAATCTCGTAAGATCGTGCGAAAATGCCAAAATAACACGTCAAATTTTATCAAAAAAAGTTGAAAGATCAATGTTGTGGGTGTATGGAGGTCCCAAAAAGAGGCAAGAATTTGGTTTCGGCAGATTCCGAGAAAGTTGATATGTTCGCAATCTCGTAAGATCGTGCGAAAATGCCAAAATAACACGTCAAATTTTCTGAAAAAAAGTTGAAAGATCAATGTTGTGGGTGTATGGAAGTCCCAAAAAGAGGCAAGAATTTGGTTTCGGCAGATTCCGAGAAAGTTGATATGTTCGCAATCTCGTAAGATCGTGCGAAAACGCCAAAATAACAGGTCAAATTTTCTGAAAAAAAGTTGAAAGATCAATGTTGTGGGTGTATGGAGGTCCCAAAAAGAGGCAAGAATTTGGTTTCGGCCGATTCCGAGAAAGTTGATATGTTCGCAATCTCGTAAGATCGTGCGAAAATGCCAAAATAACACGTCAAATTTTCTGAAAAAAAGTTGAAAGATCAATGTTGTGGGTGTATGGAGGTCCCAAAAAGAGGCAAGAATTTGGTTTCGGCAGATTCCGAGAAAGTTGATATGTTCGCAATCTCGTAAGATCGTGCGAAAACGCCAAAATAACTGGTCAAATTTTCTGAAAAAAAGTTGAAAGATCAATGTTGTGGGTGTATGGAGGTACCAAAAAGAGACAAGAATTTGGTTTCGGCAGATTCCGAGAACGTTGATACGTTCGCAATCTCGTAAGATCGTGCGAAAATGCCAAAATAATACGATAAATTTTCTGAAAAAAAGTTGAAAGATCAATGTTGTGGGTGTATGGAGGTCCCAAAAAGAGGCAAGAATTTGGTTTCGGCAGATTCCGAGAACGTTGATATGTTCGCAATCTCGTAAGATCGTGCGAAAATGCCAAAATAACACGTCAAATTTTATCAAAAAAAGTTGAAAGATCAATGTTGTGGGTGTATGGAGGTCCCAAAAAGAGGCAAGAATTTGGTTTCGGCAGATTCCGAGAAAGTTGATATGTTCGCAATCTCGTAAGATCGTGCGAAAACGCCAAAATAACACGTCAAATTTTCTGAAAAAAAGTTGAAAGATCAATGTTGTGGGTGTATGGAGGTCCCAAAAAGAGACAAGAATTTGGTTTCGGCAGATTCCGAGAACGTTGATACGTTCGCAATCTCGTAAGATCGTGCGAAAATGCCAAAATAACACGTCAAATTTTATCAAAAAAAGTTGAAAGATCAATGTTGTGGGTGTATGGAGGTCCCAAAAAGAGGCAAGAATTTGGTTTCGGCAGATTCCGAGAAAGTTGATATGTTCGCAATCTCGTAAGATCGTGCGAAAATGCCAAAATAACACGTCAAATTTTCTGAAAAAAAGTTGAAAGATCAATGTTGTGGGTGTATGGAGGTCCCAAAAAGAGCCAAGAATTTGGTTTCGGCAGATTCCGAGAACGTTGATATGTTCGCAATCTCGTAAGATCGTGCGAAAATGCCAAAATAACACGTCAAATTTTATCAAAAAAAGTTGAAAGATCAATGTTGTGGGTGTATGGAGGTCCCAAAAAGAGGCAAGAATTTGGTTTCGGCAGATTCCGAGAAAGTTGATATGTTCGCAATCTCGTAAGATCGTGCGAAAATGCCAAAATAACACGTCAAATTTTCTGAAAAAAAGTTGAAAGATCAATGTTGTGGGTGTATGGAAGTCCCAAAAAGAGGCAAGAATTTGGTTTCGGCAGATTCCGAGAAAGTTGATATGTTCGCAATCTCGTAAGTTCGTGCGAAAATGCCAAAATAACACTTCAAATTTTCTGAAAAATAGTTGAAAGATCAATGTTGTGGGTGTATGGAGGTACCAAAAAGAGACAAGAATTTGGTTTCGGCAGATTCCGAGAACGTTGATACGTTCGCAATCTCGTAAGATCGTGCGAAAATGCCAAAATAACACTTCAAATTTTATCAAAAAAAGTTGAAAGATCAATGTTGTGGGTGTATGGAGGTCCCAAAAAGAGGCAAGAATTTGGTTTCGGCCGATTCCGAGAAAGTTGATATGTTCGCAATCTCGTAAGATCGTGCGAAAATGCCAAAATAACACGTCAAATTTTCTGAAAAAAAGTTGAAAGATCAATGTTGTGGGTGTATGGAGGTCCCAAAAAGAGGCAAGAATTTGGTTTCGGCAGATTCCGAGAAAGTTGATATGTTCGCAATCTCGTAAGATCGTGCGAAAACGCCAAAATAACAGGTCAAATTTTCTGAAAAAAAGTTGAAAGATCAATGTTGTGGGTGTATGGAGGTACCAAAAAGAGACAAGAATTTGGTTTCGGCAGATTCCGAGAACGTTGATACGTTCGCAATCTCGTAAGATCGTGCGAAAATGCCAAAATAATACGATAAATTTTCTGAAAAAAAGTTGAAAGATCAATGTTGTGGGTGTATGGAGGTCCCAAAAAGAGGCAAGAATTTGGTTTCGGCAGATTCCGAGAACGTTGATATGTTCGCAATCTCGTAAGATCGTGCGAAAATGCCAAAATAACACGTCAAATTTTATCAAAAAAAGTTGAAAGATCAATGTTGTGGGTGTATGGAGGTCCCAAAAAGAGGCAAGAATTTGGTTTCGGCAGATTCCGAGAAAGTTGATATGTTCGCAATCTCGTAAGATCGTGCGAAAACGCCAAAATAACAGGTCAAATTTTCTGAAAAAAAGTTGAAAGATCAATGTTGTGGGTGTATGGAGGTCCCAAAAAGAGACAAGAATTTGGTTTCGGCAGATTCCGAGAACGTTGATACGTTCGCAATCTCGTAAGATCGTGCGAAAATGCCAAAATAACACGTCAAATTTTATCAAAAAAAGTTGAAAGATCAATGTTGTGGGTGTATGGAGGTCCCAAAAAGAGGCAAGAATTTGGTTTCGGCAGATTCCGAGAAAGTTGATATGTTCGCAATCTCGTAAGATCGTGCGAAAATGCCAAAATAACACGTCAAATTTTCTGAAAAAAAGTTGAAAGATCAATGTTGTGGGTGTATGGAAGTCCCAAAAAGAGGCAAGAATTTGGTTTCGGCAGATTCCGAGAAAGTTGATATGTTCGCAATCTCGTAAGATCGTGCGAAAACGCCAAAATAACAGGTCAAATTTTCTGAAAAAAAGTTGAAAGATCAATGTTGTGGGTGTATGGAGGTCCCAAAAAGAGGCAAGAATTTGGTTTCGGCCGATTCCGAGAAAGTTGATATGTTCGCAATCTCGTAAGATCGTGCGAAAATGCCAAAATAACACGTCAAATTTTCTGAAAAAAAGTTGAAAGATCAATGTTGTGGGTGTATGGAGGTCCCAAAAAGAGGCAAGAATTTGGTTTCGGCAGATTCCGAGAAAGTTGATATGTTCGCAATCTCGTAAGATCGTGCGAAAACGCCAAAATAACTGGTCAAATTTTCTGAAAAAAAGTTGAAAGATCAATGTTGTGGGTGTATGGAGGTACCAAAAAGAGACAAGAATTTGGTTTCGGCAGATTCCGAGAACGTTGATACGTTCGCAATCTCGTAAGATCGTGCGAAAATGCCAAAATAATACGATAAATTTTCTGAAAAAAAGTTGAAAGATCAATGTTGTGGGTGTATGGAGGTCCCAAAAAGAGGCAAGAATTTGGTTTCGGCAGATTCCGAGAACGTTGATATGTTCGCAATCTCGTAAGATCGTGCGAAAATGCCAAAATAACACGTCAAATTTTATCAAAAAAAGTTGAAAGATCAATGTTGTGGGTGTATGGAGGTCCCAAAAAGAGGCAAGAATTTGGTTTCGGCAGATTCCGAGAAAGTTGATATGTTCGCAATCTCGTAAGATCGTGCGAAAACGCCAAAATAACACGTCAAATTTTCTGAAAAAAAGTTGAAAGATCAATGTTGTGGGTGTATGGAGGTCCCAAAAAGAGACAAGAATTTGGTTTCGGCAGATTCCGAGAACGTTGATACGTTCGCAATCTCGTAAGATCGTGCGAAAATGCCAAAATAACACGTCAAATTTTATCAAAAAAAGTTGAAAGATCAATGTTGTGGGTGTATGGAGGTCCCAAAAAGAGGCAAGAATTTGGTTTCGGCAGATTCCGAGAAAGTTGATATGTTCGCAATCTCGTAAGATCGTGCGAAAATGCCAAAATAACACGTCAAATTTTCTGAAAAAAAGTTGAAAGATCAATGTTGTGGGTGTATGGAAGTCCCAAAAAGAGGCAAGAATTTGGTTTCGGCAGATTCCGAGAAAGTTGATATGTTCGCAATCTCGTAAGATCGTGCGAAAATGCTAAAATAACACGTCAAATTTTCTGAAAAAAAGTTGAAAGATCAATGTTGTGGGTGTATGGAGGTACCAAAAAGAGACAAGAATTTGGTTTCGGCAGAATCCGAGAACGTTGATATGTTCGCAATCTCGTAAGTTCGTGCGAAAATGCCAAAATAACACGTCAAATTTTCGGAAAAAAAGATGAAAGATCAATGTTGTGGGTGTATGGAGGTCCCAAAAAGAGGCAAGAATTTGGTTTCAGCAGATTCCGAGAACGTTGATATGTTCGCAATCTCGTAAGATCGTGCGAAAATGCCAAAATAACACGTCAAATTTTCTGAAAAAAAGTTGAAATATCAATGTTGTGGGTGTATGGAGGTCCCAAAAAGAGCCAAGAATTTGGTTTCGGCAGATTCCGAGAACGTTGATATGTTCGCAATCTCGTAAGTTCGTGCGAAAATGCCAAAATAACACTTCAAATTTTCTGAAAAATAGTTGAAAGATCAATGTTGTGGGTGTATGGAGGTACCAAAAAGAGACAAGAATTTGGTTTCGGCAGATTCCGAGAACGTTGATACGTTCGCAATCTCGTAAGATCGTGCGAAAATGCCAAAATAACACTTCAAATTTTATCAAAAAAAGTTGAAAGATCAATGTTGTGGGTGTATGGAGGTCCCAAAAAGAGGCAAGAATTTGGTTTCGGCAGATTCCGAGAAAGTTGATATGTTCGCAATCTCGTAAGATCGTGCGAAAACGCCAAAATAACAAGTCAAATTTTCTGAAAAAAAGTTGAAAGATCAATGTTGTGGGTGTATGGAGGTCCCAAAAAGAGACAAGAATTTGGTTTCGGCAGATTCCGAGAACGTTGATACGTTCGAATCTCGTAAGATCGTGCGAAAATGCCAAAATAACACGTCAAATTTTATCAAAAAAAGTTGAAAGATCAATGTTGTGGGTGTATGGAGGTCCCAAAAAGAGGCAAGAATTTGGTTTCGGCAGATTCCGAGAAAGTTGATATGTTCGCAATCTCGTAAGATCGTGCGAAAATGCCAAAATAACACGTCAAATTTTCTGAAAAAAAGTTGAAAGATCAATGTTGTGGGTGTATGGAAGTCCCAAAAAGAGGCAAGAATTTGGTTTCGGCAGATTCCGAGAAAGTTGATATGTTCGCAATCTCGTAAGATCGTGCGAAAACGCCAAAATAACAGGTCAAATTTTCTGAAAAAAAGTTGAAAGATCAATGTTGTGGGTGTATGGAGGTACCAAAAAGAGACAAGAATTTGGTTTCGGCAGATTCCGAGAACGTTGATACGTTCGCAATCTCGTAAGATCGTGCGAAAATGCCAAAATAATACGATAAATTTTCTGAAAAAAAGTTGAAAGATCAATGTTGTGGGTGTATGCAGGTCCCAAAAAGAGCCAAGAATTTGGTTTGGGCAGATTCCGAGAAAGTTGATATGTTCGCAATCTCGTAAGATCGTGCGAAAACGCCAAAATAACAGGTCAAATTTTCTGAAAAAAAGTTGAAAGATCAATGTTGTGGGTGTATGGAGGTCCCAAAAAGAGGCAAGAATTTGGTTTCGGCAGATTCCGAGAAAGTTGATATGTTCGCAATCTCGTAAGATAGTGCGAAAACGCCAAAATAACACGTCAAATTTTCTGAAAAAAAGTTGAAAGATCAATGTTGTGGGTGTATGGAGGTCCCAAAAAGAGACAAGAATTTGGTTTCGGCAGATTCCGAGAACGTTGATACGTTCGCAATCTCGTAAGATCGTGCGAAAATGCCAAAATAACACGTCAAATTTTATCAAAAAAAGTTGAAAGATCAATGTTGTGGGTGTATGGAGGTCCCAAAAAGAGGCAAGAATTTGGTTTCGGCAGATTCCGAGAAAGTTGATATGTTCGCAATCTCGTAAGATCGTGCGAAAATGCCAAAATAACACGTCAAATTTTCTGAAAAAAAGTTGAAAGATCAATGTTGTGGGTGTATGGAGGTCCCAAAAAGAGGCAAGAATTTGGTTTCGGCAGATTCCGAGAAAGTTGATATGTTCGCAATCTCGTAAGATCGTGCGAAAACGCCAAAATAACAGGTCAAATTTTCTGAAAAAAAGTTGAAAGATCAATGTTGTGGGTGTATGGAGGTCCCAAAAAGAGGCAAGAATTTGGTTTCGGCCGATTCCGAGAAAGTTGATATGTTCGCAATCTCGTAAGATCGTGCGAAAATGCCAAAATAACACGTCAAATTTTCTGAAAAAAAGTTGAAAGATCAATGTTGTGAGTGTATGGAGGTCCCAAAAAGAGGCAAGAATTTGGTTTCGGCAGATTCCGAGAAAGTTGATATGTTCGCAATCTCGTAAGATCGTGCGAAAACGCCAAAATAACTGGTCAAATTTTCTGAAAAAAAGTTGAAAGATCAATGTTGTGGGTGTATGGAGGTACCAAAAAGAGACAAGAATTTTGTTTCGGCAGATTCCGAGAACGTTGATACGTTCGCAATCTCGTAAGATCGTGCGAAAATGCCAAAATAATACGATAAATTTTCTGAAAAAAAGTTGAAAGATCAATGTTGTGGGTGTATGGAGGTCCCAAAAAGAGGCAAGAATTTGGTTTCGGCAGATTCCGAGAACGTTGATATGTTCGCAATCTCGTAAGATCGTGCGAAAATGCCAAAATAACACGTCAAATTTTATCAAAAAAAGTTGAAAGATCAATGTTGTGGGTGTATGGAGGTCCCAAAAAGAGGCAAGAATTTGGTTTCGGCAGATTCCGAGAAAGTTGATATGTTCGCAATCTCGTAAGATCGTGCGAAAACGCCAAAATAACAGGTCAAATTTTCTGAAAAAAAGTTGAAAGATCAATGTTGTGGGTGTATGGAGGTACCAAAAAGAGACAAGAATTTGGTTTCGGCAGATTCCGAGAACGTTGATACGTTCGCAATCTCGTAAGATCGTGCGAAAATGCCAAAATAATACGATAAATTTTCGGAAAAAAAGTTGAAAGATCAATGTTGTGGGTGTATGGAGGTCCCAAAAAGAGGCAAGAATTTGGTTTCGGCAGATTCCGAGAACGTTGATATGTTCGCAATCTCGTAAGATCGTGCGAAAATGCCAAAATAACACGTCAAATTTTATCAAAAAAAGTTGAAAGATCAATGTTGTGGGTGTATGGAGGTCCCAAAAAGAGGCAAGAATTTGGTTTCGGCAGATTCCGAGAAAGTTGATATGTTCGCAATCTCGTAAGATCGTGCGAAAACGCCAAAATAACAGGTCAAATTTTCTGAAAAAAAGTTGAAAGATCAATGTTGTGGGTGTATGGAGGTCCCAAAAAGAGACAAGAATTTGGTTTCGGCAGATTCCGAGAACGTTGATACGTTCGCAATCTCGTAAGATCGTGCGAAAATGCCAAAATAACACGTCAAATTTTATCAAAAAAAGTTGAAAGATCAATGTTGTGGGTGTATGGAGGTCCCAAAAAGAGGCAAGAATTTGGTTTCGGCAGATTCCGAGAAAGTTGATATGTTCGCAATCTCGTAAGATCGTGCGAAAATGCCAAAATAACACGTCAAATTTTCTGAAAAAAAGTTGAAAGATCAATGTTGTGGGTGTATGGAAGTCCCAAAAAGAGGCAAGAATTTGGTTTCGGCAGATTCCGAGAAAGTTGATATGTTCGCAATCTCGTAAGATCGTGCGAAAACGCCAAAATAACAGGTCAAATTTTCTGAAAAAAAGTTGAAAGATCAATGTTGTGGGTGTATGGAGGTACCAAAAAGAGACAAGAATTTGGTTTCGGCAGATTCCGAGAACGTTGATACGTTCGCAATCTCGTAAGATCGTGCGAAAATGCCAAAATAATACGATAAATTTTCTGAAAAAAAGTTGAAAGATCAATGTTGTGGGTGTATGCAGGTCCCAAAAAGAGCCAAGAATTTGGTTTGGGCAGATTCCGAGAAAGTTGATATGTTCGCAATCTCGTAAGATCGTGCGAAAATGCCAAAATAACACGTCAAATTTTCTGAAAAAAAGTTGAAAGATCAATGTTGTGGGTGTATGGAGGTCCCAAAAAGAGGCAAGAATTTGGTTTCGGCAGATTCCGAGAAAGTTGATATGTTCGCAATCTCGTAAGATCGTGCGAAAATGCCAAAATAACACGTCAAATTTTCTGAAAAAAAGTTGAAAGATCAATGTTGTGGGTGTATGGAGGTACCAAAAAGAGACAAGAATTAGGTTTCGGCAGATTCCGAGAACGTTGATACGTTCGCAATCTCGTAAGATCGTGCGAAAATGCCAAAATAACACGTTAAATTTTCTGAAAAAAAGTTGAAAGATCAATGTTGTGGGTGTATGGAGGTCCCAAAAAGAGGCAAGAATTTGGTTTCGGCAGATTCCGAGAACGTTGATATGTTCGCAATCTCGTAAGATAGGGCGAAAATGCCAAAATAACACGTCAAATTTTATCAAAAAAAGTTGAAAGATCAATGTTGTGGGAGTATGGAGGTCCCAAAAAGAGACAAGAATTTGGTTTCGGCAGATTCCGAGAAAGTTGATATGTTCGCAATCTCGTAAGATCGTGCGAAAATGCCAAAATAACACGTCAAATTTTCTGAAAAAAAGTTGAAAGATCAATGTTGTGGGTGTATGGAAGTCCCCAAAAGAGGTAAGAATTTGGTTTCGGCAGATTCCGAGAAAGTTGATATGTTCGCAATCTCGTAAGATCGTGCGAAAACGCCAAAATAACAGGTCAAATTTTCTGAAAAAAAGTTGAAAGATCAATGTTGTGGGTGTATGGAGGTACCAAAAAGAGACAAGAATTTGGTTTCGGCAGATTCCGAGAACGTTGATACGTTCGCAATCTCGTAAGATCGTGCGAAAACGCCAAAATAACAGGTCAAATTTTCTGAAAAAAAGTTGAAAGATCAATGTTGTGGGTGTATGGAGGTCCCAAAAAGAGACAAGAATTTGGTTTCGGCAGATTCCGAGAACGTTGATACGTTCGCAATCTCGTAAGATCGTGCGAAAATGCCAAAATAACACGTCAAATTTTCTGAAAAAAAGTTGAAAGATCAATGTTGTGGGTGTATGGAAGTCCCAAAAAGAGGCAAGAATTTGGTTTCGGCAGATTCCGAGAAAGTTGATATGTTCGCAATCTCGTAAGATCGTGCGAAAATGCTAAAATAACACGTCAAATTTTCTGAAAAAAAGTTGAAAGATCAATGTTGTGGGTGTATGGAGGTACCAAAAAGAGACAAGAATTTGGTTTCGGCAGATTCCGAGAACGTTGATACGTTCGCAATCTCGTAAGATCGTGCGAAAATGCCAAAATAACACGTCAAATTTTCTGAAAAAAAGTTGAAAGATCAATGTTGTGGGTGTATGGAGGTCCCAAAAAGAGGCAAGAATTTGGTTTCGGCAGATTCCGAGAACGTTGATATGTTCGCAATCTCGTAAGATCGTGCGAAAATGCCAAAATAACACGTCAAATTTTATCAAAAAAAGTTGAAAGATCAATGTTGTGGGTGTATGGAGGTCCCAAAAAGAGGCATGAATTTGGTTTCGGCAGATTCCGAGAACGTTGATATGTTCGCAATCTCGTAAGATTGTGCGAAAATGCAAAATAACACGTCAAATTTTCTCAAAAAAAGTTGAAAGATCAATGTTGTGGGTGTATGGAGGTCTTAAAAAGAGGCAAGAATTTGGTTTCGGCAGATTCCGACAACGTTGATATGTTCGCAATCTCGTAAGATCGTGCGAAAATGCCAAAATAACACGTTAAATTTTCTAAAAAAAAGTTGAAAGATCAATGTTGTGGTTGTATGGAGGTCCCAAAAAGAGGCAAGAATTTGGTTTCGGCAGATTCCGAGAACGTTGATATGTTCGCAATCTCGTAAGATCGTGCGAAAATGCCAAAATTACACGTCAAATTTTCTGGAAAAAAGTTGAAAGATCAATGTTGTGGGTGTATGGAGGTCCCAAAAAGAGCCAAGAATTTGGTTTCGGCAGATTCCGAGAACGTTGATACGTTCGCAATCTCGTAAGATCGTGCGAAAATGCCAAAATAACACGTCAAATTTTTTGAAAAAAAGTTGAAAGATCAATGTTGTGGGTGTATGGAGGTCCCAAAAAGAGGCAAGAATTTGGTTTCAGCAGATTCCGAGAACGTTGATATGTTCGCAATCTCGTAAGATCGTGCGAAAATGGCAAAATAACAGGTTAAATTTTCTGAAAAAAAGTTGAAAGATCAATGTTGTGGTTGTATGGAGGTCCCAAAAAGAGGCAAGAATTTGGTTTCGGCAGATTCATAGAACGTTGATATGTTCGCAATCTCGTAAGATCGTGCGAAAATGCCAAAATAACACTTTAAATTTTCCGAAAAAAAGTTGAAAGATCAATGTTGTGGGTGTATGGAGGTCCCAAAAAGAGGCAAGAATTTGGTTTCGGCAGATTCCGAGAACGTTGATATGTTCGCAATCTCGTAAGTTCGTGCGAAAATGCCAAAATAACACGTCAAATTTTCTGAAAAAAAGTTGAAAGATCAATGTTGTGGGTGTATGGAGGTACCAAAAAGAGACAAGAATTAGGTTTCGGCAGATTCCGAGAACGTTGATACGTTCGCAATCTCGTAAGATCGTGCGAAAATGCCAAAATAACACGTTAAATTTTCTGAAAAAAAGTTGAAAGATCAATGTTGTGGGTGTATGGAGGTCCCAAAAAGAGGCAAGAATTTGGTTTCGGCAGATTCCGAGAACGTTGATATGTTCGCAATCTCGTAAGATAGGGCGAAAATGCCAAAATAACACGTCAAATTTTCTCAAAAAAAGTTGAAAGATCAATGTTGTGGGTGTATGGAGGTCCCAAAAAGAGGCAAGAATTTGGTTTCGGCAGATTCCGAGAACGTTGATATGTTCGCAATCTCGTAAGATAGGGCGAAAATGCCAAAATAACACGTCAAATTTTCTCAAAAAAAGTTGAAAGATCAATGTTGTGAGTGTATGGAGGTCCCAAAAAGAGGCAAGAATTTGGTTTCGGCAGATTCCGAGAAAGTTGATATGTTCGCAATCTCGTAAGATCGTGCGAAAACGCCAAAATAACTGGTCAAATTTTCTGAAAAAAAGTTGAAAGATCAATGTTGTGGGTGTATGGAGGTACCAAAAAGAGACAAGAATTTGGTTTCGGCAGATTCCGAGAACGTTGATACGTTCGCAATCTCGTAAGATCGTGCGAAAATGCCAAAATAATACGATAAATTTTCTGAAAAAAAGTTGAAAGATCAATGTTGTGGGTGTATGGAGGTCCCAAAAAGAGGCAAGAATTTGGTTTCGGCAGATTCCGAGAACGTTGATATGTTCGCAATCTCGTAAGATCGTGCGAAAATGCCAAAATAACACGTCAAATTTTATCAAAAAAAGTTGAAAGATCAATGTTGTGGGTGTATGGAGGTCCCAAAAAGAGGCAAGAATTTGGTTTCGGCAGATTCCGAGAAAGTTGATATGTTCGCAATCTCGTAAGATCGTGCGAAAACGCCAAAATAACAGGTCAAATTTTCTGAAAAAAAGTTGAAAGATCAATGTTGTGGGTGTATGGAGGTACCAAAAAGAGACAAGAATTTGGTTTCGGCAGATTCCGAGAACGTTGATACGTTCGCAATCTCGTAAGATCGTGCGAAAATGCCAAAATAATACGATAAATTTTCGGAAAAAAAGTTGAAAGATCAATGTTGTGGGTGTATGGAGGTCCCAAAAAGAGGCAGGAATTTGGTTTCGGCAGATTCCGAGAACGTTGATATGTTCGCAATCTCGTAAGATCGTGCGAAAATGCCAAAATAACACGTCAAATTTTATCAAAAAAAGTTGAAAGATCAATGTTGTGGGTGTATGGAGGTCCCAAAAAGAGGCAAGAATTTGGTTTCGGCAGATTCCGAGAAAGTTGATATGTTCGCAATCTCGTAAGATCGTGCGAAAACGCCAAAATAACAGGTCAAATTTTCTGAAAAAAAGTTGAAAGATCAATGTTGTGGGTGTATGGAGGTCCCAAAAAGAGACAAGAATTTGGTTTCGGCAGATTCCGAGAACGTTGATACGTTCGCAATCTCGTAAGATCGTGCGAAAATGCCAAAATAACACGTCAAATTTTATCAAAAAAAGTTGAAAGATCAATGTTGTGGGTGTATGGAGGTCCCAAAAAGAGGCAAGAATTTGGTTTCGGCAGATTCCGAGAAAGTTGATATGTTCGCAATCTCGTAAGATCGTGCGAAAATGCCAAAATAACACGTCAAATTTTCTGAAAAAAAGTTGAAAGATCAATGTTGTGGGTGTATGGAAGTCCCAAAAAGAGGCAAGAATTTGGTTTCGGCAGATTCCGAGAAAGTTGATATGTTCGCAATCTCGTAAGATCGTGCGAAAATGCCAAAATAACACGTCAAATTTTCTGAAAAAAAGTTGAAAGATCAATGTTGTGGGTGTATGGAAGTCCCAAAAAGAGGCAAGAATTTGGTTTCGGCAGATTCCGAGAAAGTTGATATGTTCGCAATCTCGTAAGATCGTGCGAAAACGCCAAAATAACAGGTCAAATTTTCTGAAAAAAAGTTGAAAGATCAATGTTGTGGGTGTATGGAGGTACCAAAAAGAGACAAGAATTTGGTTTCGGCAGATTCCGAGAACGTTGATACGTTCGCAATCTCGTAAGATCGTGCGAAAATGCCAAAATAATACGATAAATTTTCTGAAAAAAAGTTGAAAGATCAATGTTGTGGGTGTATGCAGGTCCCAAAAAGAGCCAAGAATTTGGTTTGGGCAGATTCCGAGAAAGTTGATATGTTCGCAATCTCGTAAGATCGTGCGAAAATGCCAAAATAACACGTCAAATTTTCTGAAAAAAAGTTGAAAGATCAATGTTGTGGGTGTATGGAGGTCCCAAAAAGAGGCAAGAATTTGGTTTCGGCAGATTCCGAGAAAGTTGATATGTTCGCAATCTCGTAAGATCGTGCGAAAATGCCAAAATAACACGTCAAATTTTCTGAAAAAAAGTTGAAAGATCAATGTTGTGGGTGTATGGAGGTACCAAAAAGAGACAAGAATTAGGTTTCGGCAGATTCCGAGAACGTTGATACGTTCGCAATCTCGTAAGATCGTGCGAAAATGCCAAAATAACACGTTAAATTTTCTGAAAAAAAGTTGAAAGATCAATGTTGTGGGTGTATGGAGGTCCCAAAAAGAGGCAAGAATTTGGTTTCGGCAGATTCCGAGAACGTTGATATGTTCGCAATCTCGTAAGATAGGGCGAAAATGCCAAAATAACACGTCAAATTTTATCAAAAAAAGTTGAAAGATCAATGTTGTGGGAGTATGGAGGTCCCAAAAAGAGACAAGAATTTGGTTTCGGCAGATTCCGAGAAAGTTGATATGTTCGCAATCTCGTAAGATCGTGCGAAAATGCCAAAATAACACGTCAAATTTTCTGAAAAAAAGTTGAAAGATCAATGTTGTGGGTGTATGGAAGTCCCAAAAAGAGGTAAGAATTTGGTTTCGGCAGATTCCGAGAAAGTTGATATGTTCGCAATCTCGTAAGATCGTGCGAAAACGCCAAAATAACAGGTCAAATTTTCTGAAAAAAAGTTGAAAGATCAATGTTGTGGGTGTATGGAGGTACCAAAAAGAGACAAGAATTTGGTTTCGGCAGATTCCGAGAACGTTGATACGTTCGCAATCTCGTAAGATCGTGCGAAAACGCCAAAATAACAGGTCAAATTTTCTGAAAAAAAGTTGAAAGATCAATGTTGTGGGTGTATGGAGGTCCCAAAAAGAGACAAGAATTTGGTTTCGGCAGATTCCGAGAACGTTGATACGTTCGCAATCTCGTAAGATCGTGCGAAAATGCCAAAATAACACGTCAAATTTTCTGAAAAAAAGTTGAAAGATCAATGTTGTGGGTGTATGGAAGTCCCAAAAAGAGGCAAGAATTTGGTTTCGGCAGATTCCGAGAAAGTTGATATGTTCGCAATCTCGTAAGATCGTGCGAAAATGCTAAAATAACACGTCAAATTTTCTGAAAAAAAGTTGAAAGATCAATGTTGTGGGTGTATGGAGGTACCAAAAAGAGACAAGAATTTGGTTTCGGCAGATTCCGAGAACGTTGATACGTTCGCAATCTCGTAAGATCGTGCGAAAATGCCAAAATAACACGTCAAATTTTCTGAAAAAAAGTTGAAAGATCAATGTTGTGGGTGTATGGAGGTCCCAAAAAGAGGCAAGAATTTGGTTTCGGCAGATTCCGAGAACGTTGATATGTTCGCAATCTCGTAAGATCGTGCGAAAATGCCAAAATAACACGTCAAATTTTATCAAAAAAAGTTGAAAGATCAATGTTGTGGGTGTATGGAGGTCCCAAAAAGAGGCATGAATTTGGTTTCGGCAGATTCCGAGAACGTTGATATGTTCGCAATCTCGTAAGATTGTGCGAAAATGCAAAATAACACGTCAAATTTTCTCAAAAAAAGTTGAAAGATCAATGTTGTGGGTGTATGGAGGTCTTAAAAAGAGGCAAGAATTTGGTTTCGGCAGATTCCGACAACGTTGATATGTTCGCAATCTCGTAAGATCGTGCGAAAATGCCAAAATAACACGTTAAATTTTCTAAAAAAAAGTTGAAAGATCAATGTTGTGGTTGTATGGAGGTCCCAAAAAGAGGCAAGAATTTGGTTTCGGCAGATTCCGAGAACGTTGATATGTTCGCAATCTCGTAAGATCGTGCGAAAATGCCAAAATTACACGTCAAATTTTCTGGAAAAAAGTTGAAAGATCAATGTTGTGGGTGTATGGAGGTCCCAAAAAGAGCCAAGAATTTGGTTTCGGCAGATTCCGAGAACGTTGATACGTTCGCAATCTCGTAAGATCGTGCGAAAATGCCAAAATAACACGTCAAATTTTTTGAAAAAAAGTTGAAAGATCAATGTTGTGGGTGTATGGAGGTCCCAAAAAGAGGCAAGAATTTGGTTTCAGCAGATTCCGAGAACGTTGATATGTTCGCAATCTCGTAAGATCGTGCGAAAATGGCAAAATAACAGGTTAAATTTTCTGAAAAAAAGTTGAAAGATCAATGTTGTGGTTGTATGGAGGTCCCAAAAAGAGGCAAGAATTTGGTTTCGGCAGATTCATAGAACGTTGATATGTTCGCAATCTCGTAAGATCGTGCGAAAATGCCAAAATAACACTTTAAATTTTCCGAAAAAAAGTTGAAAGATCAATGTTGTGGGTGTATGGAGGTCCCAAAAAGAGGCAAGAATTTGGTTTCGGCAGATTCCGAGAACGTTGATATGTTCGCAATCTCGTAAGATAGGGCGAAAATGCCAAAATAACACGTCAAATTTTATCAAAAAAAGTTGAAAGATCAATGTTGTGGGAGTATGGAGGTCCCAAAAAGAGACAAGAATTTGGTTTCGGCAGATTCCGAGAACGTTGATATGTTCGCAATCTCGTAAGTTCGTGCGAAAATGCCAAAATAACACGTCAAATTTTCTGAAAAAAAGTTGAAAGATCAATGTTGTGGGTGTATGGAGGTACCAAAAAGAGACAAGAATTAGGTTTCGGCAGATTCCGAGAACGTTGATACGTTCGCAATCTCGTAAGATCGTGCGAAAATGCCAAAATAACACGTTAAATTTTCTGAAAAAAAGTTGAAAGATCAATGTTGTGGGTGTATGGAGGTCCCAAAAAGAGGCAAGAATTTGGTTTCGGCAGATTCCGAGAACGTTGATATGTTCGCAATCTCGTAAGATAGGGCGAAAATGCCAAAATAACACGTCAAATTTTCTCAAAAAAAGTTGAAAGATCAATGTTGTGAGTGTATGGAGGTCCCAAAAAGAGGCAAGAATTTGGTTTCGGCAGATTCCGAGAAAGTTGATATGTTCGCAATCTCGTAAGATCGTGCGAAAACGCCAAAATAACTGGTCAAATTTTCTGAAAAAAAGTTGAAAGATCAATGTTGTGGGTGTATGGAGGTACCAAAAAGAGACAAGAATTTGGTTTCGGCAGATTCCGAGAACGTTGATACGTTCGCAATCTCGTAAGATCGTGCGAAAATGCCAAAATAATACGATAAATTTTCTGAAAAAAAGTTGAAAGATCAATGTTGTGGGTGTATGGAGGTCCCAAAAAGAGGCAAGAATTTGGTTTCGGCAGATTCCGAGAACGTTGATATGTTCGCAATCTCGTAAGATCGTGCGAAAATGCCAAAATAACACGTCAAATTTTATCAAAAAAAGTTGAAAGATCAATGTTGTGGGTGTATGGAGGTCCCAAAAAGAGGCAAGAATTTGGTTTCGGCAGATTCCGAGAAAGTTGATATGTTCGCAATCTCGTAAGATCGTGCGAAAACGCCAAAATAACAGGTCAAATTTTCTGAAAAAAAGTTGAAAGATCAATGTTGTGGGTGTATGGAGGTACCAAAAAGAGACAAGAATTTGGTTTCGGCAGATTCCGAGAACGTTGATACGTTCGCAATCTCGTAAGATCGTGCGAAAATGCCAAAATAATACGATAAATTTTCGGAAAAAAAGTTGAAAGATCAATGTTGTGGGTGTATGGAGGTCCCAAAAAGAGGCAAGAATTTGGTTTCGGCAGATTCCGAGAACGTTGATATGTTCGCAATCTCGTAAGATCGTGCGAAAATGCCAAAATAACACGTCAAATTTTATCAAAAAAAGTTGAAAGATCAATGTTGTGGGTGTATGGAGGTCCCAAAAAGAGGCAAGAATTTGGTTTCGGCAGATTCCGAGAAAGTTGATATGTTCGCAATCTCGTAAGATCGTGCGAAAACGCCAAAATAACAGGTCAAATTTTCTGAAAAAAAGTTGAAAGATCAATGTTGTGGGTGTATGGAGGTCCCAAAAAGAGACAAGAATTTGGTTTCGGCAGATTCCGAGAACGTTGATACGTTCGCAATCTCGTAAGATCGTGCGAAAATGCCAAAATAACACGTCAAATTTTATCAAAAAAAGTTGAAAGATCAATGTTGTGGGTGTATGGAGGTCCCAAAAAGAGGCAAGAATTTGGTTTCGGCAGATTCCGAGAAAGTTGATATGTTCGCAATCTCGTAAGATCGTGCGAAAATGCCAAAATAACACGTCAAATTTTCTGAAAAAAAGTTGAAAGATCAATGTTGTGGGTGTATGGAAGTCCCAAAAAGAGGCAAGAATTTGGTTTCGGCAGATTCCGAGAAAGTTGATATGTTCGCAATCTCGTAAGATCGTGCGAAAACGCCAAAATAACAGGTCAAATTTTCTGAAAAAAAGTTGAAAGATCAATGTTGTGGGTGTATGGAGGTACCAAAAAGAGACAAGAATTTGGTTTCGGCAGATTCCGAGAACGTTGATACGTTCGCAATCTCGTAAGATCGTGCGAAAATGCCAAAATAATACGATAAATTTTCTGAAAAAAAGTTGAAAGATCAATGTTGTGGGTGTATGCAGGTCCCAAAAAGAGCCAAGAATTTGGTTTGGGCAGATTCCGAGAAAGTTGATATGTTCGCAATCTCGTAAGATCGTGCGAAAATGCCAAAATAACACGTCAAATTTTCTGAAAAAAAGTTGAAAGATCAATGTTGTGGGTGTATGGAGGTCCCAAAAAGAGGCAAGAATTTGGTTTCGGCAGATTCCGAGAAAGTTGATATGTTCGCAATCTCGTAAGATCGTGCGAAAATGCCAAAATAACACGTCAAATTTTCTGAAAAAAAGTTGAAAGATCAATGTTGTGGGTGTATGGAGGTACCAAAAAGAGACAAGAATTAGGTTTCGGCAGATTCCGAGAACGTTGATACGTTCGCAATCTCGTAAGATCGTGCGAAAATGCCAAAATAACACGTTAAATTTTCTGAAAAAAAGTTGAAAGATCAATGTTGTGGGTGTATGGAGGTCCCAAAAAGAGGCAAGAATTTGGTTTCGGCAGATTCCGAGAACGTTGATATGTTCGCA
Organism: Fragaria x ananassa; assembly: GCA_034370585.1. NCBI lineage: Eukaryota > Viridiplantae > Streptophyta > Magnoliopsida > Rosales > Rosaceae > Fragaria > Fragaria x ananassa. The sequence goes on from CP139760.1 coordinate 9,778,136, forward strand.
ATCTCGTAAGATAGGGCGAAAATGCCAAAATAACACGTCAAATTTTATCAAAAAAAGTTGAAAGATCAATGTTGTGGGAGTATGGAGGTCCCAAAAAGAGACAAGAATTTGGTTTCGGCAGATTCCGAGAAAGTTGATATGTTCGCAATCTCGTAAGATCGTGCGAAAATGCCAAAATAACACGTCAAATTTTCTGAAAAAAAGTTGAAAGATCAATGTTGTGGGTGTATGGAAGTCCCAAAAAGAGGTAAGAATTTGGTTTCGGCAGATTCCGAGAAAGTTGATATGTTCGCAATCTCGTAAGATCGTGCGAAAACGCCAAAATAACAGGTCAAATTTTCTGAAAAAAAGTTGAAAGATCAATGTTGTGGGTGTATGGAGGTACCAAAAAGAGACAAGAATTTGGTTTCGGCAGATTCCGAGAACGTTGATACGTTCGCAATCTCGTAAGATCGTGCGAAAACGCCAAAATAACAGGTCAAATTTTCTGAAAAAAAGTTGAAAGATCAATGTTGTGGGTGTATGGAGGTCCCAAAAAGAGACAAGAATTTGGTTTCGGCAGATTCCGAGAACGTTGATACGTTCGCAATCTCGTAAGATCGTGCGAAAATGCCAAAATAACACGTCAAATTTTCTGAAAAAAAGTTGAAAGATCAATGTTGTGGGTGTATGGAAGTCCCAAAAAGAGGCAAGAATTTGGTTTCGGCAGATTCCGAGAAAGTTGATATGTTCGCAATCTCGTAAGATCGTGCGAAAATGCTAAAATAACACGTCAAATTTTCTGAAAAAAAGTTGAAAGATCAATGTTGTGGGTGTATGGAGGTACCAAAAAGAGACAAGAATTTGGTTTCGGCAGATTCCGAGAACGTTGATACGTTCGCAATCTCGTAAGATCGTGCGAAAATGCCAAAATAACACGTCAAATTTTCTGAAAAAAAGTTGAAAGATCAATGTTGTGGGTGTATGGAGGTCCCAAAAAGAGGCAAGAATTTGGTTTCGGCAGATTCCGAGAACGTTGATATGTTCGCAATCTCGTAAGATCGTGCGAAAATGCCAAAATAACACGTCAAATTTTATCAAAAAAAGTTGAAAGATCAATGTTTTGGGTGTATGGAGGTCCCAAAAAGAGGCATGAATTTGGTTTCGGCAGATTCCGAGAACGTTGATATGTTCGCAATCTCGTAAGATTGTGCGAAAATGCAAAATAACACGTCAAATTTTCTCAAAAAAAGTTGAAAGATCAATGTTGTGGGTGTATGGAGGTCTTAAAAAGAGGCAAGAATTTGGTTTCGGCAGATTCCGACAACGTTGATATGTTCGCAATCTCGTAAGATCGTGCGAAAATGCCAAAATAACACGTTAAATTTTCTAAAAAAAAGTTGAAAGATCAATGTTGTGGTTGTATGGAGGTCCCAAAAAGAGGCAAGAATTTGGTTTCGGCAGATTCCGAGAACGTTGATATGTTCGCAATCTCGTAAGATCGTGCGAAAATGCCAAAATTACACGTCAAATTTTCTGGAAAAAAGTTGAAAGATCAATGTTGTGGGTGTATGGAGGTCCCAAAAAGAGCCAAGAATTTGGTTTCGGCAGATTCCGAGAACGTTGATACGTTCGCAATCTCGTAAGATCGTGCGAAAATGCCAAAATAACACGTCAAATTTTTTGAAAAAAAGTTGAAAGATCAATGTTGTGGGTGTATGGAGGTCCCAAAAAGAGGCAAGAATTTGGTTTCAGCAGATTCCGAGAACGTTGATATGTTCGCAATCTCGTAAGATCGTGCGAAAATGGCAAAATAACAGGTTAAATTTTCTGAAAAAAAGTTGAAAGATCAATGTTGTGGTTGTATGGAGGTCCCAAAAAGAGGCAAGAATTTGGTTTCGGCAGATTCATAGAACGTTGATATGTTCGCAATCTCGTAAGATCGTGCGAAAATGCCAAAATAACACTTTAAATTTTCCGAAAAAAAGTTGAAAGATCAATGTTGTGGGTGTATGGAGGTCCCAAAAAGAGGCAAGAATTTGGTTTCGGCAGATTCCGAGAACGTTGATATGTTCGCAATCTCGTAAGATAGGGCGAAAATGCCAAAATAACACGTCAAATTTTATCAAAAAAAGTTGAAAGATCAATGTTGTGGGAGTATGGAGGTCCCAAAAAGAGACAAGAATTTGGTTTCGGCAGATTCCGAGAACGTTGATATGTTCGCAATCTCGTAAGTTCGTGCGAAAATGCCAAAATAACACGTCAAATTTTCTGAAAAAAAGTTGAAAGATCAATGTTGTGGGTGTATGGAGGTACCAAAAAGAGACAAGAATTAGGTTTCGGCAGATTCCGAGAACGTTGATACGTTCGCAATCTCGTAAGATCGTGCGAAAATGCCAAAATAACACGTTAAATTTTCTGAAAAAAAGTTGAAAGATCAATGTTGTGGGTGTATGGAGGTCCCAAAAAGAGGCAAGAATTTGGTTTCGGCAGATTCCGAGAACGTTGATATGTTCGCAATCTCGTAAGATAGGGCGAAAATGCCAAAATAACACGTCAAATTTTATCAAAAAAAGTTGAAAGATCAATGTTGTGGGAGTATGGAGGTCCCAAAAAGAGACAAGAATTTGGTTTCGGCAGATTCCGAGAAAGTTGATATGTTCGCAATCTCGTAAGATCGTGCGAAAATGCCAAAATAACACGTCAAATTTTCTGAAAAAAAGTTGAAAGATCAATGTTGTGGGTGTATGGAAGTCCCAAAAAGAGGTAAGAATTTGGTTTCGGCAGATTCCGAGAAAGTTGATATGTTCGCAATCTCGTAAGATCGTGCGAAAACGCCAAAATAACAGGTCAAATTTTCTGAAAAAAAGTTGAAAGATCAATGTTGTGGGTGTATGGAGGTACCAAAAAGAGACAAGAATTTGGTTTCGGCAGATTCCGAGAACGTTGATACGTTCGCAATCTCGTAAGATCGTGCGAAAACGCCAAAATAACAGGTCAAATTTTCTGAAAAAAAGTTGAAAGATCAATGTTGTGGGTGTATGGAGGTCCCAAAAAGAGACAAGAATTTGGTTTCGGCAGATTCCGAGAACGTTGATACGTTCGCAATCTCGTAAGATCGTGCGAAAATGCCAAAATAACACGTCAAATTTTCTGAAAAAAAGTTGAAAGATCAATGTTGTGGGTGTATGGAAGTCCCAAAAAGAGGCAAGAATTTGGTTTCGGCAGATTCCGAGAAAGTTGATATGTTCGCAATCTCGTAAGATCGTGCGAAAATGCTAAAATAACACGTCAAATTTTCTGAAAAAAAGTTGAAAGATCAATGTTGTGGGTGTATGGAGGTACCAAAAAGAGACAAGAATTTGGTTTCGGCAGATTCCGAGAACGTTGATACGTTCGCAATCTCGTAAGATCGTGCGAAAATGCCAAAATAACACGTCAAATTTTCTGAAAAAAAGTTGAAAGATCAATGTTGTGGGTGTATGGAGGTCCCAAAAAGAGGCAAGAATTTGGTTTCGGCAGATTCCGAGAACGTTGATATGTTCGCAATCTCGTAAGATCGTGCGAAAATGCCAAAATAACACGTCAAATTTTATCAAAAAAAGTTGAAAGATCAATGTTGTGGGTGTATGGAGGTCCCAAAAAGAGGCATGAATTTGGTTTCGGCAGATTCCGAGAACGTTGATATGTTCGCAATCTCGTAAGATTGTGCGAAAATGCAAAATAACACGTCAAATTTTCTCAAAAAAAGTTGAAAGATCAATGTTGTGGGTGTATGGAGGTCTTAAAAAGAGGCAAGAATTTGGTTTCGGCAGATTCCGACAACGTTGATATGTTCGCAATCTCGTAAGATCGTGCGAAAATGCCAAAATAACACGTTAAATTTTCTAAAAAAAAGTTGAAAGATCAATGTTGTGGTTGTATGGAGGTCCCAAAAAGAGGCAAGAATTTGGTTTCGGCAGATTCCGAGAACGTTGATATGTTCGCAATCTCGTAAGATCGTGCGAAAATGCCAAAATTACACGTCAAATTTTCTGGAAAAAAGTTGAAAGATCAATGTTGTGGGTGTATGGAGGTCCCAAAAAGAGCCAAGAATTTGGTTTCGGCAGATTCCGAGAACGTTGATACGTTCGCAATCTCGTAAGATCGTGCGAAAATGCCAAAATAACACGTCAAATTTTTTGAAAAAAAGTTGAAAGATCAATGTTGTGGGTGTATGGAGGTCCCAAAAAGAGGCAAGAATTTGGTTTCAGCAGATTCCGAGAACGTTGATATGTTCGCAATCTCGTAAGATCGTGCGAAAATGGCAAAATAACAGGTTAAATTTTCTGAAAAAAAGTTGAAAGATCAATGTTGTGGTTGTATGGAGGTCCCAAAAAGAGGCAAGAATTTGGTTTCGGCAGATTCATAGAACGTTGATATGTTCGCAATCTCGTAAGATCGTGCGAAAATGCCAAAATAACACTTTAAATTTTCCGAAAAAAAGTTGAAAGATCAATGTTGTGGGTGTATGGAGGTCCCAAAAAGAGGCAAGAATTTGGTTTCGGCAGATTCCGAGAACGTTGATATGTTCGCAATCTCGTAAGATAGGGCGAAAATGCCAAAATAACACGTCAAATTTTATCAAAAAAAGTTGAAAGATCAATGTTGTGGGAGTATGGAGGTCCCAAAAAGAGACAAGAATTTGGTTTCGGCAGATTCCGAGAACGTTGATATGTTCGCAATCTCGTAAGTTCGTGCGAAAATGCCAAAATAACACGTCAAATTTTCTGAAAAAAAGTTGAAAGATCAATGTTGTGGGTGTATGGAGGTACCAAAAAGAGACAAGAATTAGGTTTCGGCAGATTCCGAGAACGTTGATACGTTCGCAATCTCGTAAGATCGTGCGAAAATGCCAAAATAACACGTTAAATTTTCTGAAAAAAAGTTGAAAGATCAATGTTGTGGGTGTATGGAGGTCCCAAAAAGAGGCAAGAATTTGGTTTCGGCAGATTCCGAGAACGTTGATATGTTCGCAATCTCGTAAGATAGGGCGAAAATGCCAAAATAACACGTCAAATTTTATCAAAAAAAGTTGAAAGATCAATGTTGTGGGAGTATGGAGGTCCCAAAAAGAGACAAGAATTTGGTTTCGGCAGATTCCGAGAAAGTTGATATGTTCGCAATCTCGTAAGATCGTGCGAAAATGCCAAAATAACACGTCAAATTTTCTGAAAAAAAGTTGAAAGATCAATGTTGTGGGTGTATGGAAGTCCCAAAAAGAGGTAAGAATTTGGTTTCGGCAGATTCCGAGAAAGTTGATATGTTCGCAATCTCGTAAGATCGTGCGAAAACGCCAAAATAACAGGTCAAATTTTCTGAAAAAAAGTTGAAAGATCAATGTTGTGGGTGTATGGAGGTACCAAAAAGAGACAAGAATTTGGTTTCGGCAGATTCCGAGAACGTTGATACGTTCGCAATCTCGTAAGATCGTGCGAAAACGCCAAAATAACAGGTCAAATTTTCTGAAAAAAAGTTGAAAGATCAATGTTGTGGGTGTATGGAGGTCCCAAAAAGAGACAAGAATTTGGTTTCGGCAGATTCCGAGAACGTTGATACGTTCGCAATCTCGTAAGATCGTGCGAAAATGCCAAAATAACACGTCAAATTTTCTGAAAAAAAGTTGAAAGATCAATGTTGTGGGTGTATGGAAGTCCCAAAAAGAGGCAAGAATTTGGTTTCGGCAGATTCCGAGAAAGTTGATATGTTCGCAATCTCGTAAGATCGTGCGAAAATGCTAAAATAACACGTCAAATTTTCTGAAAAAAAGTTGAAAGATCAATGTTGTGGGTGTATGGAGGTACCAAAAAGAGACAAGAATTTGGTTTCGGCAGATTCCGAGAACGTTGATACGTTCGCAATCTCGTAAGATCGTGCGAAAATGCCAAAATAACACGTCAAATTTTCTGAAAAAAAGTTGAAAGATCAATGTTGTGGGTGTATGGAGGTCCCAAAAAGAGGCAAGAATTTGGTTTCGGCAGATTCCGAGAACGTTGATATGTTCGCAATCTCGTAAGATCGTGCGAAAATGCCAAAATAACACGTCAAATTTTATCAAAAAAAGTTGAAAGATCAATGTTGTGGGTGTATAGAGGTCCCAAAAAGAGGCATGAATTTGGTTTCGGCAGATTCCGAGAACGTTGATATGTTCGCAATCTCGTAAGATTGTGCGAAAATGCAAAATAACACGTCAAATTTTCTCAAAAAAAGTTGAAAGATCAATGTTGTGGGTGTATGGAGGTCTTAAAAAGAGGCAAGAATTTGGTTTCGGCAGATTCCGACAACGTTGATATGTTCGCAATCTCGTAAGATCGTGCGAAAATGCCAAAATAACACGTTAAATTTTCTAAAAAAAAGTTGAAAGATCAATGTTGTGGTTGTATGGAGGTCCCAAAAAGAGGCAAGAATTTGGTTTCGGCAGATTCCGAGAACGTTGATATGTTCGCAATCTCGTAAGATCGTGCGAAAATGCCAAAATAACACGTCAAATTTTCTGCAAAAAAGTTAAAAAATCAATGTTGTGGGTGTATGGAGGTCCCAAAAAGAGGCAAGAATTTGGTTTCGGCAGATTCCGAGAACGTTGATATGTTCGCAATCTCGTAAGATCGTGCGAAAATGCCAAAATAACACGTCAAATTTTATCAAAAAAAGTTGAAAGATCAATGTTGTGGGTGTATGGAGGTCCCAAAAAGAGACAAGAATTTGGTTTCGGCAGATTCCGAGAAAGTTGATACGTTCGCAATCTCGTAAGATCGTGCGAAAATGCCAAAATAACACGTTAAATTTTCTGAAAAAAAGTTGAAAGATCAATGTTGTGGGTGTATGGAGGTCCCAAAAAGAGACAAGAATTTGGTTTCGGCAGATTCCGAGAACGTTGATATGTTCGCAATCTCGTAAGATCGTGCGAAAATGCCAAAATTACACGTCAAATTTTCTGGAAAAAAGTTGAAAGATCAATGTTGTGGGTGTATGGAGGTCCCAAAAAGAGCCAAGAATTTGGTTTCGGCAGATTCCGAGAACGTTGATACGTTCGCAATCTCGTAAGATCGTGCGAAAATGCCAAAATAACACGTCAAATTTTTTGAAAAAAAGTTGAAAGATCAATGTTGTGGGTGTATGGAGGTCCCAAAAAGAGGCAAGAATTTGGTTTCAGCAGATTCCGAGAACGTTGATATGTTCGCAATCTCGTAAGATCGTGCGAAAATGGCAAAATAACAGGTTAAATTTTCTGAAAAAAAGTTGAAAGATCAATGTTGTGGTTGTATGGAGGTCCCAAAAAGAGGCAAGAATTTGGTTTCGGCAGATTCATAGAACGTTGATATGTTCGCAATCTCGTAAGATCGTGCGAAAATGCCAAAATAACACTTTAAATTTTCCGAAAAAAAGTTGAAAGATCAATGTTGTGGGTGTATGGAGGTCCCAAAAAGAGGCAAGAATTTGGTTTCGGCATATTCCGAGAACGTTGATACGTTCGCAATCTCGTAAGATCGTGCGAAAATGCCAAAATAACACGTCAAATTTTCTGAAAAAAAGTTGAAAGATCAATGTTGTGGTTGTATGGAGGTCCCAAAAAGAGGCAAGAATTTGGTTTCGGCAGATTCCGAGAACGTTGATATGTTCGCAATCTCGTAAGATCGTGCGAAAATGCCAAAATAACACGTCAAATTTTCTGCAAAAAAATTAAAAGATCAATGTTGTTGGTGTATGGAGGTCCCAAAAAGAGGCAAGAATTTGGTTTCGGCAGATTCCGAGAACGTTGATACGTTCGCAATCTCGTAAGATCGTGCGAAAATGCCAAAATAACACGTTAAATTTTCTGAAAAAAAGTTGAAAGATCAATGTTGTGGGTGTATGGAGGTCCCAAAAAGAGACAAGAATTTGGTTTCGGCAGATTCCGAGAACGTTGATATGTTCGCAATCTCGTAAGATCGTGCGAAAATGCCAAAATTACACGTCAAATTTTCTGGAAAAAAGTTGAAAGATCAATGTTGTGGGTGTATGGAGGTCCCAAAAAGAGCCAAGAATTTGGTTTCGGCAGATTCCGAGAACGTTGATACGTTCGCAATCTCGTAAGATCGTGCGAAAATGCCAAAATAACACGTCAAATTTTTTGAAAAAAAGTTGAAAGATCAATGTTGTGGGTGTATGGAGGTCCCAAAAAGAGGCAAGAATTTGGTTTCAGCAGATTCCGAGAACGTTGATATGTTCGCAATCTCGTAAGATCGTGCGAAAATGGCAAAATAACAGGTTAAATTTTCTGAAAAAAAGTTGAAAGATCAATGTTGTGGGTGTATGGAGGTACCAAAAAGAGGCAAGAATTTGGTTTCGGCATATTCCGAGAACGTTGATACGTTCGCAATCTCGTAAGATCGTGCGAAAATGCCAAAATAACACGTCAAATTTTCTGAAAAAAAGTTGAAAGATCAATGTTGTGGGTGTATGGAAGTCCCAAAAAGAGGCAAGAATTTGGTTTCGGCAGATTCCGAGAAAGTTGATACGTTCGCAATCTCGTAAGATCGTGCGAAAATGCCAAAATAACACGTCAAATTTTCTGAAAAAAAGTTGAAAGATCAATGTTGTGGGTGTATGGAGGTCCCAAAAAGAGGCAAGAATTTGGTTTCGGCAGATTCATAGAACGTTGATATGTTCGCAATCTCGTAAGATCGTGCGAAAATGCCAAAATAACACTTTAAATTTTCCGAAAAAAAGTTGAAAGATCAATGTTGTGGGTGTATGGAGGTCCCAAAAAGAGGCAAGAATTTGGTTTCGGCATATTCCGAGAACGTTGATACGTTCGCAATCTCGTAAGATCGTGCGAAAATGCCAAAATAACACGTCAAATTTTCTGAAAAAAAGTTGAAAGATCAATGTTGTGGGTGTATGGAAGTCCCAAAAAGAGGCAAGAATTTGGTTTCGGCAGATTCCGAGAAAGTTGATATGTTCGCAATCTCGTAAGATCGTGCGAAAATGCTAAAATAACACGTCAAATTTTCTGAAAAAAAGTTGAAAGATCAATGTTGTGGGTGTATGGAGGTACCAAAAAGAGACAAGAATTTGGTTTCGGCAGATTCCGAGAACGTTGATACGTTCGCAATCTCGTAAGATCGTGCGAAAATGCCAAAATAACACGTCAAATTTTCTGAAAAAAAGTTGAAAGATCAATGTTGTGGGTGTATGGAGGTCCCAAAAAGAGGCAAGAATTTGGTTTCGGCAGATTCCGAGAACGTTGATATGTTCGCAATCTCGTAAGATCGTGCGAAAATGCCAAAATAACACGTCAAATTTTATCAATAAAAGTTGAAAGATCAATGTTGTGGGTGTATGGAGGTCCCAAAAAGAGGCATGAATTTGGTTTCGGCAGATTCCGAGAACGTTGATATGTTCGCAATCTCGTAAGATTGTGCGAAAATGCAAAATAACACGTCAAATTTTCTCAAAAAAAGTTGAAAGATCAATGTTGTGGGTGTATGGAGGTCCCAAAAAGAGGCAAGAATTTGGTTTCGGCAGATTCCGAGAACGTTGATATGTTCGCAATCTCGTAAGATAGGGCGAAAATGCCAAAATAACACGTCAAATTTTATCAAAAAAAGTTGAAAGATCAATGTTGTGGGAGTATGGAGGTCCCAAAAAGAGACAAGAATTTGGTTTCGGCAGATTCCGAGAAAGTTGATATGTTCGCAATCTCGTAAGATCGTGCGAAAATGCCAAAATAACACGTCAAATTTTCTGAAAAAAAGTTGAAAGATCAATGTTGTGGGTGTATGGAAGTCCCAAAAAGAGGTAAGAATTTGGTTTCGGCAGATTCCGAGAAAGTTGATATGTTCGCAATCTCGTAAGATCGTGCGAAAACGCCAAAATAACAGGTCAAATTTTCTGAAAAAAAGTTGAAAGATCAATGTTGTGGGTGTATGGAGGTACCAAAAAGAGACAAGAATTTGGTTTCGGCAGATTCCGAGAACGTTGATACGTTCGCAATCTCGTAAGATCGTGCGAAAACGCCAAAATAACAGGTCAAATTTTCTGAAAAAAAGTTGAAAGATCAATGTTGTGGGTGTATGGAGGTCCCAAAAAGAGACAAGAATTTGGTTTCGGCAGATTCCGAGAACGTTGATACGTTCGCAATCTCGTAAGATCGTGCGAAAATGCCAAAATAACACGTCAAATTTTCTGAAAAAAAGTTGAAAGATCAATGTTGTGGGTGTATGGAAGTCCCAAAAAGAGGCAAGAATTTGGTTTCGGCAGATTCCGAGAAAGTTGATATGTTCGCAATCTCGTAAGATCGTGCGAAAATGCTAAAATAACACGTCAAATTTTCTGAAAAAAAGTTGAAAGATCAATGTTGTGGGTGTATGGAGGTACCAAAAAGAGACAAGAATTTGGTTTCGGCAGATTCCGAGAACGTTGATACGTTCGCAATCTCGTAAGATCGTGCGAAAATGCCAAAATAACACGTCAAATTTTCTGAAAAAAAGTTGAAAGATCAATGTTGTGGGTGTATGGAGGTCCCAAAAAGAGGCAAGAATTTGGTTTCGGCAGATTCCGAGAACGTTGATATGTTCGCAATCTCGTAAGATCGTGCGAAAATGCCAAAATAACACGTCAAATTTTATCAAAAAAAGTTGAAAGATCAATGTTGTGGGTGTATGGAGGTCCCAAAAAGAGGCATGAATTTGGTTTCGGCAGATTCCGAGAACGTTGATATGTTCGCAATCTCGTAAGATTGTGCGAAAATGCAAAATAACACGTCAAATTTTCTCAAAAAAAGTTGAAAGATCAATGTTGTGGGTGTATGGAGGTCTTAAAAAGAGGCAAGAATTTGGTTTCGGCAGATTCCGACAACGTTGATATGTTCGCAATCTCGTAAGATCGTGCGAAAATGCCAAAATAACACGTTAAATTTTCTAAAAAAAAGTTGAAAGATCAATGTTGTGGTTGTATGGAGGTCCCAAAAAGAGGCAAGAATTTGGTTTCGGCAGATTCCGAGAACGTTGATATGTTCGCAATCTCGTAAGATCGTGCGAAAATGCCAAAATTACACGTCAAATTTTCTGGAAAAAAGTTGAAAGATCAATGTTGTGGGTGTATGGAGGTCCCAAAAAGAGCCAAGAATTTGGTTTCGGCAGATTCCGAGAACGTTGATACGTTCGCAATCTCGTAAGATCGTGCGAAAATGCCAAAATAACACGTCAAATTTTTTGAAAAAAAGTTGAAAGATCAATGTTGTGGGTGTATGGAGGTCCCAAAAAGAGGCAAGAATTTGGTTTCAGCAGATTCCGAGAACGTTGATATGTTCGCAATCTCGTAAGATCGTGCGAAAATGGCAAAATAACAGGTTAAATTTTCTGAAAAAAAGTTGAAAGATCAATGTTGTGGTTGTATGGAGGTCCCAAAAAGAGGCAAGAATTTGGTTTCGGCAGATTCATAGAACGTTGATATGTTCGCAATCTCGTAAGATCGTGCGAAAATGCCAAAATAACACTTTAAATTTTCCGAAAAAAAGTTGAAAGATCAATGTTGTGGGTGTATGGAGGTCCCAAAAAGAGGCAAGAATTTGGTTTCGGCAGATTCCGAGAACGTTGATATGTTCGCAATCTCGTAAGATAGGGCGAAAATGCCAAAATAACACGTCAAATTTTATCAAAAAAAGTTGAAAGATCAATGTTGTGGGAGTATGGAGGTCCCAAAAAGAGACAAGAATTTGGTTTCGGCAGATTCCGAGAACGTTGATATGTTCGCAATCTCGTAAGTTCGTGCGAAAATGCCAAAATAACACGTCAAATTTTCTGAAAAAAAGTTGAAAGATCAATGTTGTGGGTGTATGGAGGTACCAAAAAGAGACAAGAATTAGGTTTCGGCAGATTCCGAGAACGTTGATACGTTCGCAATCTCGTAAGATCGTGCGAAAATGCCAAAATAACACGTTAAATTTTCTGAAAAAAAGTTGAAAGATCAATGTTGTGGGTGTATGGAGGTCCCAAAAAGAGGCAAGAATTTGGTTTCGGCAGATTCCGAGAACGTTGATATGTTCGCAATCTCGTAAGATAGGGCGAAAATGCCAAAATAACACGTCAAATTTTATCAAAAAAAGTTGAAAGATCAATGTTGTGGGAGTATGGAGGTCCCAAAAAGAGACAAGAATTTGGTTTCGGCAGATTCCGAGAAAGTTGATATGTTCGCAATCTCGTAAGATCGTGCGAAAATGCCAAAATAACACGTCAAATTTTCTGAAAAAAAGTTGAAAGATCAATGTTGTGGGTGTATGGAAGTCCCAAAAAGAGGTAAGAATTTGGTTTCGGCAGATTCCGAGAAAGTTGATATGTTCGCAATCTCGTAAGATCGTGCGAAAACGCCAAAATAACAGGTCAAATTTTCTGAAAAAAAGTTGAAAGATCAATGTTGTGGGTGTATGGAGGTACCAAAAAGAGACAAGAATTTGGTTTCGGCAGATTCCGAGAACGTTGATACGTTCGCAATCTCGTAAGATCGTGCGAAAACGCCAAAATAACAGGTCAAATTTTCTGAAAAAAAGTTGAAAGATCAATGTTGTGGGTGTATGGAGGTCCCAAAAAGAGACAAGAATTTGGTTTCGGCAGATTCCGAGAACGTTGATACGTTCGCAATCTCGTAAGATCGTGCGAAAATGCCAAAATAACACGTCAAATTTTCTGAAAAAAAGTTGAAAGATCAATGTTGTGGGTGTATGGAAGTCCCAAAAAGAGGCAAGAATTTGGTTTCGGCAGATTCCGAGAAAGTTGATATGTTCGCAATCTCGTAAGATCGTGCGAAAATGCTAAAATAACACGTCAAATTTTCTGAAAAAAAGTTGAAAGATCAATGTTGTGGGTGTATGGAGGTACCAAAAAGAGACAAGAATTTGGTTTCGGCAGATTCCGAGAACGTTGATACGTTCGCAATCTCGTAAGATCGTGCGAAAATGCCAAAATAACACGTCAAATTTTCTGAAAAAAAGTTGAAAGATCAATGTTGTGGGTGTATGGAGGTCCCAAAAAGAGGCAAGAATTTGGTTTCGGCAGATTCCGAGAACGTTGATATGTTCGCAATCTCGTAAGATCGTGCGAAAATGCCAAAATAACACGTCAAATTTTATCAAAAAAAGTTGAAAGATCAATGTTGTGGGTGTATAGAGGTCCCAAAAAGAGGCATGAATTTGGTTTCGGCAGATTCCGAGAACGTTGATATGTTCGCAATCTCGTAAGATTGTGCGAAAATGCAAAATAACACGTCAAATTTTCTCAAAAAAAGTTGAAAGATCAATGTTGTGGGTGTATGGAGGTCTTAAAAAGAGGCAAGAATTTGGTTTCGGCAGATTCCGACAACGTTGATATGTTCGCAATCTCGTAAGATCGTGCGAAAATGCCAAAATAACACGTTAAATTTTCTAAAAAAAAGTTGAAAGATCAATGTTGTGGTTGTATGGAGGTCCCAAAAAGAGGCAAGAATTTGGTTTCGGCAGATTCCGAGAACGTTGATATGTTCGCAATCTCGTAAGATCGTGCGAAAATGCCAAAATAACACGTCAAATTTTCTGCAAAAAAGTTAAAAAATCAATGTTGTGGGTGTATGGAGGTCCCAAAAAGAGGCAAGAATTTGGTTTCGGCAGATTCCGAGAACGTTGATATGTTCGCAATCTCGTAAGATCGTGCGAAAATGCCAAAATAACACGTCAAATTTTATCAAAAAAAGTTGAAAGATCAATGTTGTGGGTGTATGGAGGTCCCAAAAAGAGACAAGAATTTGGTTTCGGCAGATTCCGAGAAAGTTGATACGTTCGCAATCTCGTAAGATCGTGCGAAAATGCCAAAATAACACGTTAAATTTTCTGAAAAAAAGTTGAAAGATCAATGTTGTGGGTGTATGGAGGTCCCAAAAAGAGACAAGAATTTGGTTTCGGCAGATTCCGAGAACGTTGATATGTTCGCAATCTCGTAAGATCGTGCGAAAATGCCAAAATTACACGTCAAATTTTCTGGAAAAAAGTTGAAAGATCAATGTTGTGGGTGTATGGAGGTCCCAAAAAGAGCCAAGAATTTGGTTTCGGCAGATTCCGAGAACGTTGATACGTTCGCAATCTCGTAAGATCGTGCGAAAATGCCAAAATAACACGTCAAATTTTTTGAAAAAAAGTTGAAAGATCAATGTTGTGGGTGTATGGAGGTCCCAAAAAGAGGCAAGAATTTGGTTTCAGCAGATTCCGAGAACGTTGATATGTTCGCAATCTCGTAAGATCGTGCGAAAATGGCAAAATAACAGGTTAAATTTTCTGAAAAAAAGTTGAAAGATCAATGTTGTGGTTGTATGGAGGTCCCAAAAAGAGGCAAGAATTTGGTTTCGGCAGATTCATAGAACGTTGATATGTTCGCAATCTCGTAAGATCGTGCGAAAATGCCAAAATAACACTTTAAATTTTCCGAAAAAAAGTTGAAAGATCAATGTTGTGGGTGTATGGAGGTCCCAAAAAGAGGCAAGAATTTGGTTTCGGCATATTCCGAGAACGTTGATACGTTCGCAATCTCGTAAGATCGTGCGAAAATGCCAAAATAACACGTCAAATTTTCTGAAAAAAAGTTGAAAGATCAATGTTGTGGTTGTATGGAGGTCCCAAAAAGAGGCAAGAATTTGGTTTCGGCAGATTCCGAGAACGTTGATATGTTCGCAATCTCGTAAGATCGTGCGAAAATGCCAAAATAACACGTCAAATTTTCTGCAAAAAAATTAAAAGATCAATGTTGTTGGTGTATGGAGGTCCCAAAAAGAGGCAAGAATTTGGTTTCGGCAGATTCCGAGAACGTTGATACGTTCGCAATCTCGTAAGATCGTGCGAAAATGCCAAAATAACACGTTAAATTTTCTGAAAAAAAGTTGAAAGATCAATGTTGTGGGTGTATGGAGGTCCCAAAAAGAGACAAGAATTTGGTTTCGGCAGATTCCGAGAACGTTGATATGTTCGCAATCTCGTAAGATCGTGCGAAAATGCCAAAATTACACGTCAAATTTTCTGGAAAAAAGTTGAAAGATCAATGTTGTGGGTGTATGGAGGTCCCAAAAAGAGCCAAGAATTTGGTTTCGGCAGATTCCGAGAACGTTGATACGTTCGCAATCTCGTAAGATCGTGCGAAAATGCCAAAATAACACGTCAAATTTTTTGAAAAAAAGTTGAAAGATCAATGTTGTGGGTGTATGGAGGTCCCAAAAAGAGGCAAGAATTTGGTTTCAGCAGATTCCGAGAACGTTGATATGTTCGCAATCTCGTAAGATCGTGCGAAAATGGCAAAATAACAGGTTAAATTTTCTGAAAAAAAGTTGAAAGATCAATGTTGTGGTTGTATGGAGGTCCCAAAAAGAGGCAAGAATTTGGTTTCGGCAGATTCATAGAACGTTGATATGTTCGCAATCTCGTAAGATCGTGCGAAAATGCCAAAATAACACTTTAAATTTTCCGAAAAAAAGTTGAAAGATCAATGTTGTGGGTGTATGGAGGTCCCAAAAAGAGGCAAGAATTTGGTTTCGGCATATTCCGAGAACGTTGATACGTTCGCAATCTCGTAAGATCGTGCGAAAATGCCAAAATAACACGTCAAATTTTCTGAAAAAAAGTTGAAAGATCAATGTTGTGGTTGTATGGAGGTCCCAAAAAGAGGCAAGAATTTGGTTTCGGCAGATTCCGAGAACGTTGATATGTTCGCAATCTCGTAAGATCGTGCGAAAATGCCAAAATAACACGTCAAATTTTCTGCAAAAAAATTAAAAGATCAATGTTGTTGGTGTATGGAGGTCCCAAAAAGAGGCAAGAATTTGGTTTCGGCAGATTCCGAGAACGTTGATACGTTCGCAATCTCGTAAGATCGTGCGAAAATGCCAAAATAACACGTCAAATTTTCTGCAAAAAAATTAAAAGATCAATGTTGTGGGTGTATGGAGGTCCCAAAAAGAGGCAAGAATTTGGTTTCGGCAGATTCCGAGAACGTTGATATGTTCGCAATCTCGTAAGATCGTGCGAAAATGCCAAAATAACACGTTAAATTTTCTGAAAAAAAGTTGAAAGATCAATGTTGTGGTTGTATGGAGGTCCCAAAAAGAGGCAAGAATTTGGTTTCGGCAGATTCCGAGAACGTTGATATGTTCGCAATCTCGTAACATCGTGCGAAAATGCCAAAATAACACATTAAATTTTCCGAAAAAAAGTTGAAAGATCAATGTTGTGGGTGTATGGAGGTCCCAAAAAGAGGCAAGAATTTGGTTTCGGCAGATTCCGAGAACGTTGATACGTTCGCAATCTCGTAAGATCGTGCGAAAATGCCAAAATAACACGTCAAATTTTCTCAAAAAAAGTTGAAAGATCAATGTTGTGGGTGTATGGAGGTCCCAAAAAGAGGCAAGAATTTGGTTTCGGCAGATTCCAGAACGTTGATATGTTCGCAATCTCGTAAGATCGTGCGAAAATGCAAAATAACACATTAAATTTTCCGAAAAAAAGTTGAAAGATCAATGTTGTGGGTGTATGGAGGTCCCAAAAAGAGGCAAGAATTTGGTTTCGGCAGATTCCGAGAACGTTGATACGTTCGCAATCTCGTAAGATCGTGCGAAAATGCCAAAATAACACGTCAAATTTTCTCAAAAAAAGTTGAAAGATCAATGTTGTGGGTGTATGGAGGTCCCAAAAAGAGGCAAGAATTTGGTTTCGGCAGATTCCAGAACGTTGATATGTTCGCAATCTCGTAAGATCGTGCGAAAATGCAAAATAACACGTCAAATTTTCTGAAAAAAAGTTGAAAGATCAATGTGGTGGGTGTATGGAGGTCCCAAAAAGAGCCAAGAATGTGTTTTCGGCAGATTCCGAGAACGTTGATATGTTCGCAATCTCGTAAGATCGTGCGAAAATGCCAAAATAACACGTCAAATTTTCTCAAAAAAAGTTGAAAGATCAATGTTTTGGGTGTATGGTGGTCCCAAAAAGAGGCAAGAATTTGGTTTCGGCAGATTCCGAGAAAGTTGATATGTTCGCAATCTCGTAAGATCGTGCGAAAATGCCAAAATAACATGTCAAATTTTCTGAAAAAAAGTTGAAAGATCAATGTTGTGGGTGTATGGAGGTCCCAAAAAGAGGCAAGAATTTGGTTTCGGCAGATTCCGAGAACGTTGATATGTTCGCAATCTCGTAAGAACGTGCGAAAATGCCAAAATAACACGTCAAATTTTCTAAAAAAAAGTTGAAAGATCAATGTTGTGGGTGTATGGAGGTTCCAAAAAGAGACAAGAATTTGGTTTCGGCAGATTCCGAGAACGTTGATACGTTCGCAATCTCGTAAGATCGTGCGAAAATGCCAAAATAACACGTCAAATTTTATCAAAAAAAGTTGAAAGATCAATGTTGTGGGTGTATGGAGGTCCCAAAAAGAGACAAGAATTTGGTTTCGGCAGATTCCGAGAACGTTGATACGTTCGCAATCTCGTAAGATCGTGCGAAAATGCCAAAATAACACGTCAAATTTTCTCAAAAAAAGTTGAAAGATCAATGTTTTGGGTGTATGGAGGTCCCAAAAAGAGGCAAGAATTTGGTTTCGGCAGATTCCGAGAACGTTGATACGTTCGCAATCTCGTAAGATCGTGCGAAAATGCCAAAATAACACTTCAAATTTTCTGAAAAAAAAGTTGAAAGATCAATGTTGTGGGTGTATGGAGGTCTTAAAAAGAGGCAAGAATTTGGTTTCGGCAGATTCCGTGAACGTTGATATGTTCGCAATCTCGTAAGATCGTGCGAAAATGCCAAAATAACACGTCAAATGTTCTCAAAAAAAGTTGAAAGATCAATGTTGTGGGTGTATGGAGGTCCCAAAAAGAGGCATGAATTTGGTTTCGGCAGATTCCGAGAACGTTGATATGTTCGCAATCTCGTAAGATCGTGCGAAAATGCAAAATAACACGTCAAATTTTCTGATAAAAAGTTGAAAGATCAATGTGGTGGGTGTATGGAGGTCCCAAAAAGAGCCAAGAATGTGTTTTCGGCAGATTCCGAGAACGTTGATATGTTCGCAATCTCGTAAGATCGTGCGAAAATGCCAAAATAACACGTCAAATTTTATCAAAAAAAGTTGAAAGATCAATGTTGTGGGTGTATGGAGGTCCCAAAAAGAGACTAGAATTTGGTTTCGGCAGATTCCGAGAACGTTGATATGTTCGCAATCTCGTAAGATCGTGCGAAAATGCCAAAATAACACGTCAAATTTTCTGGAAAAAAGTTGAAAGATCAATGTTGTGGGTGTATGGAGGTCCCAAAAAGAGCCAAGAATTTGGTTTCGGCAGATTCCGAGAACGTTGATACGTTCGCAATCTCGTAAGATCGTGCGAAAATGCCAAAATAACACGTCAAATTTTTTGAAAAAAAGTTGAAAGATCAATGTTGTGGGTGTATGGAGGTCCCAAAAAGAGGCAAGAATTTGGTTTCAGCAGATTCCGAGAACGTTGATATGTTCGCAATCTCGTAAGATCGTGCGAAAATGGCAAAATAACAGGTTAAATTTTCTGAAAAAAAGTTGAAAGATCAATGTTGTGGTTGTATGGAGGTCCCAAAAAGAGGCAAGAATTTGGTTTCGGCAGATTCATAGAACGTTGATATGTTCGCAATCTCGTAAGATCGTGCGAAAATGCCAAAATAACACTTTAAATTTTCCGAAAAAAAGTTGAAAGATCAATGTTGTGGGTGTATGGAGGTCCCAAAAAGAGGCAAGAATTTGGTTTCGGCAGATTCCGAGAACGTTGATACGTTCGCAATCTCGTAAGATCGTGCGAAAATGCCAAAATAACACGTCAAATTTTCTGAAAAAAAGTTGAAAGATCAATGTTGTGGTTGTATGGAGGTCCCAAAAAGAGGCAAGAATTTGGTTTCGGCAGATTCCGAGAACGTTGATATGTTCGCAATCTCGTAAGATCGTGCGAAAATGCCAAAATAACACGTCAAATTTTCTCAAAAAAAGTTGAAAGATCAATGTTGTGGGTGTATGGAGGTCCCAAAAAGAGGCAAGAATTTGGTTTCGGCAGATTCCAGAACGTTGATATGTTCGCAATCTCGTAAGATCGTGCGAAAATGCAAAATAACACATTAAATTTTCCGAAAAAAAGTTGAAAGATCAATGTTGTGGGTGTATGGAGGTCCCAAAAAGAGGCAAGAATTTGGTTTCGGCAGATTCCGAGAACGTTGATACGTTCGCAATCTCGTAAGATCGTGCGAAAATGCCAAAATAACACGTCAAATTTTCTCAAAAAAAGTTGAAAGATCAATGTTGTGGGTGTATGGAGGTCCCAAAAAGAGGCAAGAATTTGGTTTCGGCAGATTCCAGAACGTTGATATGTTCGCAATCTCGTAAGATCGTGCGAAAATGCAAAATAACACGTCAAATTTTCTGAAAAAAAGTTGAAAGATCAATGTGGTGGGTGTATGGAGGTCCCAAAAAGAGCCAAGAATGTGTTTTCGGCAGATTCCGAGAACGTTGATATGTTCGCAATCTCGTAAGATCGTGCGAAAATGCCAAAATAACACGTCAAATTTTCTCAAAAAAAGTTGAAAGATCAATGTTTTGGGTGTATGGTGGTCCCAAAAAGAGGCAAGAATTTGGTTTCGGCAGATTCCGAGAAAGTTGATATGTTCGCAATCTCGTAAGATCGTGCGAAAATGCCAAAATAACATGTCAAATTTTCTGAAAAAAAGTTGAAAGATCAATGTTGTGGGTGTATGGAGGTCCCAAAAAGAGGCAAGAATTTGGTTTCGGCAGATTCCGAGAACGTTGATATGTTCGCAATCTCGTAAGAACGTGCGAAAATGCCAAAATAACACGTCAAATTTTCTAAAAAAAAGTTGAAAGATCAATGTTGTGGGTGTATGGAGGTTCCAAAAAGAGACAAGAATTTGGTTTCGGCAGATTCCGAGAACGTTGATACGTTCGCAATCTCGTAAGATCGTGCGAAAATGCCAAAATAACACGTCAAATTTTATCAAAAAAAGTTGAAAGATCAATGTTGTGGGTGTATGGAGGTCCCAAAAAGAGACAAGAATTTGGTTTCGGCAGATTCCGAGAACGTTGATACGTTCGCAATCTCGTAAGATCGTGCGAAAATGCCAAAATAACACGTCAAATTTTCTCAAAAAAAGTTGAAAGATCAATGTTTTGGGTGTATGGAGGTCCCAAAAAGAGGCAAGAATTTGGTTTCGGCAGATTCCGAGAACGTTGATACGTTCGCAATCTCGTAAGATCGTGCGAAAATGCCAAAATAACACTTCAAATTTTCTGAAAAAAAAGTTGAAAGATCAATGTTGTGGGTGTATGGAGGTCTTAAAAAGAGGCAAGAATTTGGTTTCGGCAGATTCCGTGAACGTTGATATGTTCGCAATCTCGTAAGATCGTGCGAAAATGCCAAAATAACACGTCAAATGTTCTCAAAAAAAGTTGAAAGATCAATGTTGTGGGTGTATGGAGGTCCCAAAAAGAGGCATGAATTTGGTTTCGGCAGATTCCGAGAACGTTGATATGTTCGCAATCTCGTAAGATCGTGCGAAAATGCAAAATAACACGTCAAATTTTCTGATAAAAAGTTGAAAGATCAATGTGGTGGGTGTATGGAGGTCCCAAAAAGAGCCAAGAATGTGTTTTCGGCAGATTCCGAGAACGTTGATATGTTCGCAATCTCGTAAGATCGTGCGAAAATGCCAAAATAACACGTCAAATTTTATCAAAAAAAGTTGAAAGATCAATGTTGTGGGTGTATGGAGGTCCCAAAAAGAGACTAGAATTTGGTTTCGGCAGATTCCGAGAACGTTGATATGTTCGCAATCTCGTAAGATCGTGCGAAAATGCCAAAATAACACGTCAAATTTTCTGGAAAAAAGTTGAAAGATCAATGTTGTGGGTGTATGGAGGTCCCAAAAAGAGCCAAGAATTTGGTTTCGGCAGATTCCGAGAACGTTGATACGTTCGCAATCTCGTAAGATCGTGCGAAAATGCCAAAATAACACGTCAAATTTTTTGAAAAAAAGTTGAAAGATCAATGTTGTGGGTGTATGGAGGTCCCAAAAAGAGGCAAGAATTTGGTTTCAGCAGATTCCGAGAACGTTGATATGTTCGCAATCTCGTAAGATCGTGCGAAAATGGCAAAATAACAGGTTAAATTTTCTGAAAAAAAGTTGAAAGATCAATGTTGTGGTTGTATGGAGGTCCCAAAAAGAGGCAAGAATTTGGTTTCGGCAGATTCATAGAACGTTGATATGTTCGCAATCTCGTAAGATCGTGCGAAAATGCCAAAATAACACTTTAAATTTTCCGAAAAAAAGTTGAAAGATCAATGTTGTGGGTGTATGGAGGTCCCAAAAAGAGGCAAGAATTTGGTTTCGGCAGATTCCGAGAACGTTGATACGTTCGCAATCTCGTAAGATCGTGCGAAAATGCCAAAATAACACGTCAAATTTTCTGAAAAAAAGTTGAAAGATCAATGTTGTGGTTGTATGGAGGTCCCAAAAAGAGGCAAGAATTTGGTTTCGGCAGATTCCGAGAACGTTGATATGTTCGCAATCTCGTAAGATCGTGCGAAAATGCCAAAATAACACGTCAAATTTTCTGCAAAAAAATTAAAAGATCAATGTTGTTGGTGTATGGAGGTCCCAAAAAGAGGCAAGAATTTGGTTTCGGCAGATTCCGAGAACGTTGATACGTTCGCAATCTCGTAAGATCGTGCGAAAATGCCAAAATAACACGTCAAATTTTCTGCAAAAAAATTAAAAGATCAATGTTGTGGGTGTATGGAGGTCCCAAAAAGAGGCAAGAATTTGGTTTCGGCAGATTCCGAGAACGTTGATATGTTCGCAATCTCGTAAGATCGTGCGAAAATGCCAAAATAACACGTTAAATTTTCTGAAAAAAAGTTGAAAGATCAATGTTGTGGTTGTATGGAGGTCCCAAAAAGAGGCAAGAATTTGGTTTCGGCAGATTCCGAGAACGTTGATATGTTCGCAATCTCGTAACATCGTGCGAAAATGCCAAAATAACACATTAAATTTTCCGAAAAAAAGTTGAAAGATCAATGTTGTGGGTGTATGGAGGTCCCAAAAAGAGGCAAGAATTTGGTTTCGGCAGATTCCGAGAACGTTGATACGTTCGCAATCTCGTAAGATCGTGCGAAAATGCCAAAATAACACGTCAAATTTTCTCAAAAAAAGTTGAAAGATCAATGTTGTGGGTGTATGGAGGTCCCAAAAAGAGGCAAGAATTTGGTTTCGGCAGATTCCAGAACGTTGATATGTTCGCAATCTCGTAAGATCGTGCGAAAATGCAAAATAACACGTCAAATTTTCTGAAAAAAAGTTGAAAGATCAATGTGGTGGGTGTATGGAGGTCCCAAAAAGAGCCAAGAATGTGTTTTCGGCAGATTCCGAGAACGTTGATATGTTCGCAATCTCGTAAGATCGTGCGAAAATGCAAAATAACACGTCAAATTTTCTGATAAAAAGTTGAAAGATCAATGTGGTGGGTGTATGGAGGTCCCAAAAAGAGCCAAGAATGTGTTTTCGGCAGATTCCGAGAACGTTGATATGTTCGCAATCTCGTAAGATCGTGCGAAAATGCCAAAATAACACGTCAAATTTTATCAAAAAAAGTTGAAAGATCAATGTTGTGGGTGTATGGAGGTCCCAAAAAGAGACTAGAATTTGGTTTCGGCAGATTCCGAGAACGTTGATATGTTCGCAATCTCGTAAGATCGTGCGAAAATGCCAAAATAACACGTCAAATTTTCTGGAAAAAAGTTGAAAGATCAATGTTGTGGGTGTATGGAGGTCCCAAAAAGAGCCAAGAATTTGGTTTCGGCAGATTCCGAGAACGTTGATACGTTCGCAATCTCGTAAGATCGTGCGAAAATGCCAAAATAACACGTCAAATTTTTTGAAAAAAAGTTGAAAGATCAATGTTGTGGGTGTATGGAGGTCCCAAAAAGAGACAAGAATTTGGTTTCGGCAGATTCCGAGAACGTTGATACGTTCGCAATCTCGTAAGATCGTGCGAAAATGCCAAAATAACACGTCAAATTTTCTGAAAAAAAGTTGAAAGATCAATGTTGTGGGTGTATGGAAGTCCCAAAAAGAGGCAAGAATTTGGTTTCGGCAGATTCCGAGAAAGTTGATATGTTCGCAATCTCGTAAGATCGTGCGAAAATGCTAAAATAACACGTCAAATTTTCTGAAAAAAAGTTGAAAGATCAATGTTGTGGGTGTATGGAGGTACCAAAAAGAGACAAGAATTTGGTTTCGGCAGATTCCGAGAACGTTGATACGTTCGCAATCTCGTAAGATCGTGCGAAAATGCCAAAATAACACGTCAAATTTTCTGAAAAAAAGTTGAAAGATCAATGTTGTGGGTGTATGGAGGTCCCAAAAAGAGGCAAGAATTTGGTTTCGGCAGATTCCGAGAACGTTGATATGTTCGCAATCTCGTAAGATCGTGCGAAAATGCCAAAATAACACGTCAAATTTTATCAAAAAAAGTTGAAAGATCAATGTTGTGGGTGTATGGAGGTCCCAAAAAGAGGCATGAATTTGGTTTCGGCAGATTCCGAGAACGTTGATATGTTCGCAATCTCGTAAGATTGTGCGAAAATGCAAAATAACACGTCAAATTTTCTCAAAAAAAGTTGAAAGATCAATGTTGTGGGTGTATGGAGGTCTTAAAAAGAGGCAAGAATTTGGTTTCGGCAGATTCCGACAACGTTGATATGTTCGCAATCTCGTAAGATCGTGCGAAAATGCCAAAATAACACGTTAAATTTTCTAAAAAAAAGTTGAAAGATCAATGTTGTGGTTGTATGGAGGTCCCAAAAAGAGGCAAGAATTTGGTTTCGGCAGATTCCGAGAACGTTGATATGTTCGCAATCTCGTAAGATCGTGCGAAAATGCCAAAATAACACGTCAAATTTTCTGCAAAAAAGTTAAAAAATCAATGTTGTGGGTGTATGGAGGTCCCAAAAAGAGGCAAGAATTTGGTTTCGGCAGATTCCGAGAACGTTGATATGTTCGCAATCTCGTAAGATCGTGCGAAAATGCCAAAATAACACGTCAAATTTTATCAAAAAAAGTTGAAAGATCAATGTTGTGGGTGTATGGAGGTCCCAAAAAGAGACAAGAATTTGGTTTCGGCAGATTCCGAGAAAGTTGATACGTTCGCAATCTCGTAAGATCGTGCGAAAATGCCAAAATAACACGTTAAATTTTCTGAAAAAAAGTTGAAAGATCAATGTTGTGGGTGTATGGAGGTCCCAAAAAGAGACAAGAATTTGGTTTCGGCAGATTCCGAGAACGTTGATATGTTCGCAATCTCGTAAGATCGTGCGAAAATGCCAAAATTACACGTCAAATTTTCTGGAAAAAAGTTGAAAGATCAATGTTGTGGTTGTATGGAGGTCCCAAAAAGAGCCAAGAATTTGGTTTCGGCAGATTCCGAGAACGTTGATACGTTCGCAATCTCGTAAGATCGTGCGAAAATGCCAAAATAACACGTCAAATTTTTTGAAAAAAAGTTGAAAGATCAATGTTGTGGGTGTATGGAGGTCCCAAAAAGAGGCAAGAATTTGGTTTCAGCAGATTCCGAGAACGTTGATATGTTCGCAATCTCGTAAGATCGTGCGAAAATGGCAAAATAACATGTTAAATTTTCTGAAAAAAAGTTGAAAGATCAATGTTGTGGTTGTATGGAGGTCCCAAAAAGAGGCAAGAATTTGGTTTCGGCAGATTCATAGAACGTTGATATGTTCGCAATCTCGTAAGATCGTGCGAAAATGCCAAAATAACACTTTAAATTTTCCGAAAAAAAGTTGAAAGATCAATGTTGTGGGTGTATGGAGGTCCCAAAAAGAGGCAAGAATTTGGTTTCGGCATATTCCGAGAACGTTGATACGTTCGCAATCTCGTAAGATCGTGCGAAAATGCCAAAATAACACGTCAAATTTTCTGAAAAAAAGTTGAAAGATCAATGTTGTGGTTGTATGGAGGTCCCAAAAAGAGGCAAGAATTTGGTTTCGGCAGATTCCGAGAACGTTGATATGTTCGCAATCTCGTAAGATCGTGCGAAAATGCCAAAATAACACGTCAAATTTTCTGCAAAAAAATTAAAAGATCAATGTTGTTGGTGTATGGAGGTCCCAAAAAGAGGCAAGAATTTGGTTTCGGCAGATTCCGAGAACGTTGATACGTTCGCAATCTCGTAAGATCGTGCGAAAATGCCAAAATAACACGTCAAATTTTCTGCAAAAAAATTAAAAGATCAATGTTGTGGGTGTATGGAGGTCCCAAAAAGAGGCAAGAATTTGGTTTCGGCAGATTCCGAGAACGTTGATATGTTCGCAATCTCGTAAGATCGTGCGAAAATGCCAAAATAACACGTTAAATTTTCTGAAAAAAAGTTGAAAGATCAATGTTGTGGTTGTATGGAGGTCCCAAAAAGAGGCAAGAATTTGGTTTCGGCAGATTCCGAGAACGTTGATATGTTCGCAATCTCGTAACATCGTGCGAAAATGCCAAAATAACACATTAAATTTTCCGAAAAAAAGTTGAAAGATCAATGTTGTGGGTGTATGGAGGTCCCAAAAAGAGGCAAGAATTTGGTTTCGGCAGATTCCGAGAACGTTGATACGTTCGCAATCTCGTAAGATCGTGCGAAAATGCCAAAATAACACGTCAAATTTTCTCAAAAAAAGTTGAAAGATCAATGTTGTGGGTGTATGGAGGTCCCAAAAAGAGGCAAGAATTTGGTTTCGGCAGATTCCAGAACGTTGATATGTTCGCAATCTCGTAAGATCGTGCGAAAATGCAAAATAACACATTAAATTTTCCGAAAAAAAGTTGAAAGATCAATGTTGTGGGTGTATGGAGGTCCCAAAAAGAGGCAAGAATTTGGTTTCGGCAGATTCCGAGAACGTTGATACGTTCGCAATCTCGTAAGATCGTGCGAAAATGCCAAAATAACACGTCAAATTTTCTCAAAAAAAGTTGAAAGATCAATGTTGTGGGTGTATGGAGGTCCCAAAAAGAGGCAAGAATTTGGTTTCGGCAGATTCCAGAACGTTGATATGTTCGCAATCTCGTAAGATCGTGCGAAAATGCAAAATAACACGTCAAATTTTCTGAAAAAAAGTTGAAAGATCAATGTGGTGGGTGTATGGAGGTCCCAAAAAGAGCCAAGAATGTGTTTTCGGCAGATTCCGAGAACGTTGATATGTTCGCAATCTCGTAAGATCGTGCGAAAATGCCAAAATAACACGTCAAATTTTCTAAAAAAAAGTTGAAAGATCAATGTTTTGGGTTTATGGTGGTCCCAAAAAGAGGCAAGAATTTGGTTTCGGCAGATTCCGAGAAAGTTGATATGTTCGCAATCTCGTAAGATCGTGCGAAAATGCCAAAATAACATGTCAAATTTTCTGAAAAAAAGTTGAAAGATCAATGTTGTGGGTGTATGGAGGTCCCAAAAAGAGGCAAGAATTTGGTTTCGGCAGATTCCGAGAACGTTGATATGTTCGCAATCTCGTAAGAACGTGCGAAAATGCCAAAATAACACGTCAAATTTTCTAAAAAAAAGTTGAAAGATCAATGTTGTGGGTGTATGGAGGTTCCAAAAAGAGACAAGAATTTGGTTTCGGCAGATTCCGAGAACGTTGATACGTTCGCAATCTCGTAAGATCGTGCGAAAATGCCAAAATAACACGTCAAATTTTATCAAAAAAAGTTGAAAGATCAATGTTGTGGGTGTATGGAGGTCCCAAAAAGAGACAAGAATTTGGTTTCGGCAGATTCCGAGAACGTTGATACGTTCGCAATCTCGTAAGATCGTGCGAAAATGCCAAAATAACACGTCAAATTTTCTCAAAAAAAGTTGAAAGATCAATGTTTTGGGTGTATGGAGGTCCCAAAAAGAGGCAAGAATTTGGTTTCGGCAGATTCCGAGAACGTTGATACGTTCGCAATCTCGTAAGATCGTGCGAAAATGCCAAAATAACACTTCAAATTTTCTGAAAAAAAAGTTGAAAGATCAATGTTGTGGGTGTATGGAGGTCTTAAAAAGAGGCAAGAATTTGGTTTCGGCAGATTCCGTGAACGTTGATATGTTCGCAATCTCGTAAGATCGTGCGAAAATGCCAAAATAACACGTCAAATGTTCTCAAAAAAAGTTGAAAGATCAATGTTGTGGGTGTATGGAGGTCCCAAAAAGAGGCATGAATTTGGTTTCGGCAGATTCCGAGAACGTTGATATGTTCGCAATCTCGTAAGATCGTGCGAAAATGCAAAATAACACGTCAAATTTTCTGATAAAAAGTTGAAAGATCAATGTGGTGGGTGTATGGAGGTCCCAAAAAGAGCCAAGAATGTGTTTTCGGCAGATTCCGAGAACGTTGATATGTTCGCAATCTCGTAAGATCGTGCGAAAATGCCAAAATAACACGTCAAATTTTATCAAAAAAAGTTGAAAGATCAATGTTGTGGGTGTATGGAGGTCCCAAAAAGAGACTAGAATTTGGTTTCGGCAGATTCCGAGAACGTTGATATGTTCGCAATCTCGTAAGATCGTGCGAAAATGCCAAAATAACACGTCAAATTTTCTGGAAAAAAGTTGAAAGATCAATGTTGTGGGTGTATGGAGGTCCCAAAAAGAGCCAAGAATTTGGTTTCGGCAGATTCCGAGAACGTTGATACGTTCGCAATCTCGTAAGATCGTGCGAAAATGCCAAAATAACACGTCAAATTTTTTGAAAAAAAGTTGAAAGATCAATGTTGTGGGTGTATGGAGGTCCCAAAAAGAGGCAAGAATTTGGTTTCAGCAGATTCCGAGAACGTTGATATGTTCGCAATCTCGTAAGATCGTGCGAAAATGGCAAAATAACAGGTTAAATTTTCTGAAAAAAAGTTGAAAGATCAATGTTGTGGTTGTATGGAGGTCCCAAAAAGAGGCAAGAATTTGGTTTCGGCAGATTCATAGAACGTTGATATGTTCGCAATCTCGTAAGATCGTGCGAAAATGCCAAAATAACACTTTAAATTTTCCGAAAAAAAGTTGAAAGATCAATGTTGTGGGTGTATGGAGGTCCCAAAAAGAGGCAAGAATTTGGTTTCGGCAGATTCCGAGAACGTTGATACGTTCGCAATCTCGTAAGATCGTGCGAAAATGCCAAAATAACACGTCAAATTTTCTGAAAAAAAGTTGAAAGATCAATGTTGTGGTTGTATGGAGGTCCCAAAAAGAGGCAAGAATTTGGTTTCGGCAGATTCCGAGAACGTTGATATGTTCGCAATCTCGTAAGATCGTGCGAAAATGCCAAAATAACACGTCAAATTTTCTGCAAAAAAATTAAAAGATCAATGTTGTTGGTGTATGGAGGTCCCAAAAAGAGGCAAGAATTTGGTTTCGGCAGATTCCGAGAACGTTGATACGTTCGCAATCTCGTAAGATCGTGCGAAAATGCCAAAATAACACGTCAAATTTTCTGCAAAAAAATTAAAAGATCAATGTTGTGGGTGTATGGAGGTCCCAAAAAGAGGCAAGAATTTGGTTTCGGCAGATTCCGAGAACGTTGATATGTTCGCAATCTCGTAAGATCGTGCGAAAATGCCAAAATAACACGTTAAATTTTCTGAAAAAAAGTTGAAAGATCAATGTTGTGGTTGTATGGAGGTCCCAAAAAGAGGCAAGAATTTGGTTTCGGCAGATTCCGAGAACGTTGATATGTTCGCAATCTCGTAACATCGTGCGAAAATGCCAAAATAACACATTAAATTTTCCGAAAAAAAGTTGAAAGATCAATGTTGTGGGTGTATGGAGGTCCCAAAAAGAGGCAAGAATTTGGTTTCGGCAGATTCCGAGAACGTTGATACGTTCGCAATCTCGTAAGATCGTGCGAAAATGCCAAAATAACACGTCAAATTTTCTCAAAAAAAGTTGAAAGATCAATGTTGTGGGTGTATGGAGGTCCCAAAAAGAGGCAAGAATTTGGTTTCGGCAGATTCCAGAACGTTGATATGTTCGCAATCTCGTAAGATCGTGCGAAAATGCAAAATAACACGTCAAATTTTCTGAAAAAAAGTTGAAAGATCAATGTGGTGGGTGTATGGAGGTCCCAAAAAGAGCCAAGAATGTGTTTTCGGCAGATTCCGAGAACGTTGATATGTTCGCAATCTCGTAAGATCGTGCGAAAATGCAAAATAACACGTCAAATTTTCTGATAAAAAGTTGAAAGATCAATGTGGTGGGTGTATGGAGGTCCCAAAAAGAGCCAAGAATGTGTTTTCGGCAGATTCCGAGAACGTTGATATGTTCGCAATCTCGTAAGATCGTGCGAAAATGCCAAAATAACACGTCAAATTTTATCAAAAAAAGTTGAAAGATCAATGTTGTGGGTGTATGGAGGTCCCAAAAAGAGACTAGAATTTGGTTTCGGCAGATTCCGAGAACGTTGATATGTTCGCAATCTCGTAAGATCGTGCGAAAATGCCAAAATAACACGTCAAATTTTCTGGAAAAAAGTTGAAAGATCAATGTTGTGGGTGTATGGAGGTCCCAAAAAGAGCCAAGAATTTGGTTTCGGCAGATTCCGAGAACGTTGATACGTTCGCAATCTCGTAAGATCGTGCGAAAATGCCAAAATAACACGTCAAATTTTTTGAAAAAAAGTTGAAAGATCAATGTTGTGGGTGTATGGAGGTCCCAAAAAGAGGCAAGAATTTGGTTTCAGCAGATTCCGAGAACGTTGATATGTTCGCAATCTCGTAAGAACGTGCGAAAATGCCAAAATAACACGTCAAATTTTCTAAAAAAAAGTTGAAAGATCAATGTTGTGGGTGTATGGAGGTTCCAAAAAGAGACAAGAATTTGGTTTCGGCAGATTCCGAGAACGTTGATACGTTCGCAATCTCGTAAGATCGTGCGAAAATGCCAAAATAACACGTCAAATTTTATCAAAAAAAGTTGAAAGATCAATGTTGTGGGTGTATGGAGGTCCCAAAAAGAGACAAGAATTTGGTTTCGGCAGATTCCGAGAACGTTGATACGTTCGCAATCTCGTAAGATCGTGCGAAAATGCCAAAATAACACGTCAAATTTTCTGAAAAAAAGTTGAAAGATCAATGTTGTGGTTGTATGGAGGTCCCAAAAAGAGGCAAGAATTTGGTTTCGGCAGATTCCGAGAACGTTGATATGTTCGCAATCTCGTAAGATCGTGCGAAAATGCCAAAATAACACGTCAAATTTTGTGCAAAAAAATTAAAAGATCAATGTTGTTGGTGTATGGAGGTCCCAAAAAGAGGCAAGAATTTGGTTTCGGCAGATTCCGAGAACGTTGATACGTTCGCAATCTCGTAAGATCGTGCGAAAATGCCAAAATAACACGTCAAATTTTCTGCAAAAAAATTAAAAGATCAATGTTGTGGGTGTATGGAGGTCCCAAAAAGAGGCAAGAATTTGGTTTCGGCAGATTCCGAGAACGTTGATATGTTCGCAATCTCGTAAGATCGTGCGAAAATGCCAAAATAACACGTTAAATTTTCTGAAAAAAAGTTGAAAGATCAATGTTGTGGTTGTATGGAGGTCCCAAAAAGAGGCAAGAATTTGGTTTCGGCAGATTCCGAGAACGTTGATATGTTCGCAATCTCGTAACATCGTGCGAAAATGCCAAAATAACACATTAAATTTTCCGAAAAAAAGTTGAAAGATCAATGTTGTGGGTGTATGGAGGTCCCAAAAAGAGGCAAGAATTTGGTTTCGGCAGATACCGAGAACGTTGATACGTTCGCAATCTCGTAAGATCGTGCGAAAATGCCAAAATAACACGTCAAATTTTCTCAAAAAAAGTTGAAAGATCAATGTTGTGGGTGTATGGAGGTCCCAAAAAGAGGCAAGAATTTGGTTTCGGCAGATTCCAGAACGTTGATATGTTCGCAATCTCGTAAGATCGTGCGAAAATGCAAAATAACACGTCAAATTTTCTGAAAAAAAGTTGAAAGATCAATGTGGTGGGTGTATGGAGGTCCCAAAAAGAGCCAAGAATGTGTTTTCGGCAGATTCCGAGAACGTTGATATGTTCGCAATCTCGTAAGATCGTGCGAAAATGCCAAAATAACACGTCAAATTTTCTCAAAAAAAGTTGAAAGATCAATGTTTTGGGTGTATGGTGGTCCCAAAAAGAGGCAAGAATTTGGTTTCGGCAGATTCCGAGAAAGTTGATATGTTCGCAATCTCGTAAGATCGTGCGAAAATGCCAAAATAACATGTCAAATTTTCTGAAAAAAAGTTGAAAGATCAATGTTGTGGGTGTATGGAGGTCCCAAAAAGAGGCAAGAATTTGGTTTCGGCAGATTCCGAGAACGTTGATATGTTCGCAATCTCGTAAGAACGTGCGAAAATGCCAAAATAACACGTCAAATTTTTTGAAAAAGAGTTGAAAGATCAATGTTGTGGGTGTATGGAGGTCCCAAAAAGAGACAAGAATTTGGTTTCGGCAGATTCCGAGAACGTTGATACGTTCGCAATCTCGTAAGATCGTGCGAAAATGCCAAAATAACACGTCAAATTTTATCAAAAAAAGTTGAAAGATCAATGTTGTGGGTGTATGGAGGTCCCAAAAAGAGACAAGAATTTGGTTTCGGCAGATTCCGAGAACGTTGATACGTTCGCAATCTCGTAAGATCGTGCGAAAATGCCAAAATAACACGTCAAATTTTCTCAAAAAAAGTTGAAAGATCAATGTTTTGGGTGTATGGAGGTCCCAAAAAGAGGCAAGAATTTGGTTTCGGCAGATTCCGAGAACGTTGATACGTTCGCAATCTCGTAAGATCGTGCGAAAATGCCAAAATAACACTTCAAATTTTCTGAAAAAAAAGTTGAAAGATCAATGTTGTGGGTGTATGGAGGTCTTAAAAAGAGGCAAGAATTTGGTTTCGGCAGATTCCGTGAACGTTGATATGTTCGCAATCTCGTAAGATCGTGCGAAAATGCCAAAATAACACGTCAAATGTTCTCAAAAAAAGTTGAAAGATCAATGTTGTGGGTGTATGGAGGTCCCAAAAAGAGACAAGAATTTGGTTTCGGCAGATTCCGAGAACGTTGATACGTTCGCAATCTCGTAAGATCGTGCGAAAATGCCAAAATAACACGTCAAATTTTCTCAAAAAAAGTTGAAAGATCAATGTTTTGGGTGTATGGAGGTCCCAAAAAGAGGCAAGAATTTGGTTTCGGCAGATTCCGAGAACGTTGATACGTTCGCAATCTCGTAAGATCGTGCGAAAATGCCAAAATAACACTTCAAATTTTCTGAAAAAAAAGTTGAAAGATCAATGTTGTGGGTGTATGGAGGTCTTAAAAAGAGGCAAGAATTTGGTTTCGGCAGATTCCGTGAACGTTGATATGTTCGCAATCTCGTAAGATCGTGCGAAAATGCCAAAATAACACGTCAAATGTTCTCAAAAAAAGTTGAAAGATCAATGTTGTGGGTGTATGGAGGTCCCAAAAAGAGGCATGAATTTGGTTTCGGCAGATTCCGTGAACGTTGATATGTTCGCAATCTCGTAAGATCGTGCGAAAATGCAAAATAACACGTCAAATTTTCTGATAAAAAGTTGAAAGATCAATGTGGTGGGTGTATGGAGGTCCCAAAAAGAGCCAAGAATGTGTTTTCGGCAGATTCCGAGAACGTTGATATGTTCGCAATCTCGTAAGATCGTGCGAAAATGCCAAAATAACACGTCAAATTTTATCAAAAAAAGTTGAAAGATCAATGTTGTGGGTGTATGGAGGTCCCAAAAAGAGACAAGAATTTGGTTTCGGCAGATTCCGAGAAAGTTGATACGTTCGCAATCTCGTAAGATCGTGCGAAAATGCCAAAATAACACGTTAAATTTTCTGAAAAAAAGTTGAAAGATCAATGTTGTGGGTGTATGGAGGTCCCAAAAAGAGACAAGAATTTGGTTTCGGCAGATTCCGAGAACGTTGATATGTTCGCAATCTCGTAAGATCGTGCGAAAATGCCAAAATAACACGTCAAATTTTCTGGAAAAAAGTTGAAAGATCAATGTTGTGGGTGTATGGAGGTCCCAAAAAGAGCCAAGAATTTGGTTTCGGCAGATTCCGAGAACGTTGATACGTTCGCAATCTCGTAAGATCGTGCGAAAATGCCAAAATAACACGTCAAATTTTTTGAAAAAAAGTTGAAAGATCAATGTTGTGGGTGTATGGAGGTCCCAAAAAGAGGCAAGAATTTGGTTTCAGCAGATTCCGAGAACGTTGATATGTTCGCAATCTCGTAAGATCGTGCGAAAATGGCAAAATAACAGGTTAAATTTTCTGAAAAAAAGTTGAAAGATCAATGTTGTGGTTGTATGGAGGTCCCAAAAAGAGGCAAGAATTTGGTTTCGGCAGATTCATAGAACGTTGATACGTTCGCAATCTCGTAAGATCGTGCGAAAATGCCAAAATAACACTTTAAATTTTCCGAAAAAAAGTTGAAAGATCAATGTTGTGGGTGTATGGAGGTACCAAAAAGAGACAAGAATTAGGTTTCGGCAGATTCCGAGAACGTTGATACGTTCGCAATCTCGTAAGATCGAGCGAAAATGCCAAAATAACACGTCAAATTTTCTGAAAAAAAGTTGAAAGATCAATGTTGTGGGTGTATGGAGGTCCCAAAAAGAGGCAAGAATTTGGTTTCGGCAGATTCCGAGAACGTTGATACGTTCGCAATCTCGTAAGATCGTGCGAAAATGCCAAAATAACACGTCAAATTTTCTGAAAAAATAGTTGAAAGATCAATGTTATGGGTGTATGGAGGTCCCAAAAAGAGCCAAGAATTTGTTTTCGGCAGATTCCGAGAACGTTGATATGTTCGCAATCTCGTAAGATCGTGCGAAAATGCCAAAATAACACGTCAAATTTTCTCAAAAAAAGTTGAAAGATCAATGTTTTGGGTGTATGGAGGTCCCAAAAAGAGACAAGAATTTGGTTTCGGCAGATTCCGAGAAAGTTGATATGTTCGCAATCTCGTAAGATCGTGCGAAAATGCCAAAATAACACGTCAAATTTTATCAAAAAAAGTTGAAAGATCAATGTTGTGGGTGTATGGAGGTCCCAAAATGAGCCAAGAATTTGGTTTCGGCAGAATCAGAGAACGTTGATATGTTCGCAATCTCGTAAGATCGTGCGAAAATGCCAAAATAACACGTCAAATTTTATCAAAAAAAGTTGAAAGATCAATGTTTTGGGTGTATGGAGGTCCCAAAAAGAGACAAGAATTTGGTTTCGGCAGATTCCGAGAAAGTTGATACGTTCGCAATCTCGTAAGATCGTGCGAAAATGCCAAAATAACACGTTAAATTTTCTGAAAAAAAGTTGAAAGATCAATGTTGTGGGTGTATGGAGGTCCCAAAAAGAGACAAGAATTTGGTTTCGGCAGATTCCGAGAACGTTGATACGTTCGCAATCTCGTAAGATCGTGCGAAAATGCCAAAATAACACGTCAAATTTTCTCAAAAAAAGTTGAAAGATCAATGTTTTGGGTGTATGGAGGTCCCAAAAAGAGACAAGAGTTTGGTTTCGCCAGATTCCGAGAACGTTGATACGTTCACAATCTCGTAAGATCGTGCGAAAATGCCAAAATAACACGTCAAATTTTCTGAAAAAAAAGTTGAAAGATCAATGTTGTGGGTGTATGGAGGTCCCAAAACGAGGCAAGAATTTGGTTTCGGCAGATTCCGAGAACGTTGATATGTTCGCAATCTCGTAAGATCGTGCGAAAATGCCAAAATAACACGTCAAATTTTATCAAAAAAAGTTGAAAGATCAATGTTGTGTGTGTATGGAGGTCCCAAAAAGAGACAAGAATTTGGTTTCGGCAGATTCCGAGAACGTTGATATGTTCGCAATCTCGTAAGATCGTGCGAAAATGCCAAAATAACACGTCAAATTTTCTCAAAAAAAGTTGAAAGATCAATGTTTTGGGTGTATGGAGGTCCCAAAAAGAGACAAGAACTTGGTTTCGGTAGATTCAGAGAAAGTTGATATGTTCGCAATCTCGTAAGATCGTGCGAAAATGCCAAAATAACACGTCAAATTTTATCAAAAAAAGTTGAAAGATGAATGTTGTGGGTGTATGGAGGTCCCAAAATGAGCCAAGAATTTGGTTTCGGCAGATTCCGAGAAAGTTGATATGTTCGCAATCTCGTAAGATCGTGCGAAAATACCAAAATAACACGTCAAATTTTATCAAAAAAAGTTGAAAGATCAATGTTGTGGGTGTATGGAGGTCCCAAAATGAGCCAAGAATTTGGTTTCGGCAGATTCCGAGAAAGTTGATATGTTCGCAATCTCGTAAGATCGTGCGAAAATACCAAAATAACACGTCAAATTTTATCAAAAAAAGTTGAAAGATCAATGTTGTGGGTGTATGGAGGTCCCAAAATGAGCCAAGAATTTGGTTTCGGCAGATTCAGAGAACGTTGATATGTTCGCAATCTCGTAAGATCGTGCGAAAATGCCAAAATAACACGTCAAATTTTCTCAAAAAAAGTTGAAAGATCAATGTTTTGGGTGTATGGAGGTCCCAAAAAGAGGCAAGAATTTGGTTTCGGCAGATTCCGAGAACGTTGATACGTTCGCAATCTCGTAAGATCGTGCGAAAATGCCAAAATAACTCTTCAAATTTTCTGAAAAAAAAGTTGAAAGATCAATGTTGTGGGTGTATGGAGGTCTTAAAAAGAGGCAAGAATTTGGTTTCGGCAGATTCCGTGAACTTTGATATGTTCGCAATCTCGTAAGATCGTGCGAAAATGCCAAAATAACACGTCAAATTTTATCAAAAAAAGTTGAAAGATCAATGTTGTGGGTGTATGGAGGTCCCAAAAAGAGACAAGAATTTGGTTTCGGCAGATTCCGAGAAAGTTGATACGTTCGCAATCTCGTAAGATCGTGCGAAAATGCCAAAATAACACGTTAAATTTTCTGAAAAAAAGTTGAAAGATCAATGTTGTGGGTGTATGGAGGTCCCAAAAAGAGACAAGAATTTGGTTTCGGCAGATTCCGAGAACGTTGATATGTTCGCAATCTCGTAAGATCGTGCGAAAATGCCAAAATAACACGTCAAATTTTCTGGAAAAAAGTTGAAAGATCAATGTTGTGGGTGTATGGAGGTCCCAAAAAGAGCCAAGAATTTGGTTTCGGCAGATTCCGAGAACGTTGATACGTTCGCAATCTCGTAAGATCGTGCGAAAATGCCAAAATAACACGTCAAATTTTTTGAAAAAAAGTTGAAAGATCAATGTTGTGGGTGTATGGAGGTCCCAAAAAGAGGCAAGAATTTGGTTTCAGCAGATTCCGAGAACGTTGATATGTTCGCAATCTCGTAAGATCGTGCGAAAATGGCAAAATAACAGGTTAAATTTTCTGAAAAAAAGTTGAAAGATCAATGTTGTGGTTGTATGGAGGTCCCAAAAAGAGGCAAGAATTTGGTTTCGGCAGATTCATAGAACGTTGATACGTTCGCAATCTCGTAAGATCGTGCGAAAATGCCAAAATAACACTTTAAATTTTCCGAAAAAAAGTTGAAAGATCAATGTTGTGGGTGTATGGAGGTACCAAAAAGAGACAAGAATTAGGTTTCGGCAGATTCCGAGAACGTTGATACGTTCGCAATCTCGTAAGATCGAGCGAAAATGCCAAAATAACACGTAAAATTTTCTGAAAAAAAGTTGAAAGATCAATGTTGTGGGTGTATGGAGGTCCCAAAAAGAGGCAAGAATTTGGTTTCGGCAGATTCCGAGAACGTTGATATGTTCGCAATCTCGTAAGAACGTGCGAAAATGCCAAAATAACACGTCAAATTTTCTAAAAAAAAGTTGAAAGATCAATGTTGTGGGTGTATGGAGGTTCCAAAAAGAGACAAGAATTTGGTTTCGGCAGATTCCGAGAACGTTGATACGTTCGCAATCTCGTAAGATCGTGCGAAAATGCCTAAATAACACGTCAAATTTTATCAAAAAAAGTTGAAAGATCAATGTTGTGGGTGTATGGAGGTCCCAAAAAGAGACAAGAATTTGGTTTCGGCAGATTCCGAGAACGTTGATACGTTCGCAATCTCGTAAGATCGTGCGAAAATGCCAAAATAACACGTCAAATTTTCTCAAAAAAAGTTGAAAGATCAATGTTTTGGGTGTATGGAGGTCCCAAAAAGAGGCAAGAATTTGGTTTCGGCAGATTCCGAGAACGTTGATACGTTCGCAATCTCGTAAGATCGTGCGAAAATGCCAAAATAACACTTCAAATTTTCTGAAAAAAAAGTTGAAAGATCAATGTTGTGGGTGTATGGAGGTCTTAAAAAGAGGCAAGAATTTGGTTTCGGCAGATTCCGTGAACGTTGATATGTTCGCAATCTCGTAAGATCGTGCGAAAATGCCAAAATAACACGTCAAATGTTCTCAAAAAAAGTTGAAAGATCAATGTTGTGGGTGTATGGAGGTCCCAAAAAGAGACAAGAATTTGGTTTCGGCAGATTCCGAGAACGTTGATACGTTCGCAATCTCGTAAGATCGTGCGAAAATGCCAAAATAACACGTCAAATTTTCTCAAAAAAAGTTGAAAGATCAATGTTTTGGGTGTATGGAGGTCCCAAAAAGAGGCAAGAATTTGGTTTCGGCAGATTCCGAGAACGTTGATACGTTCGCAATCTCGTAAGATCGTGCGAAAATGCCAAAATAACACTTCAAATTTTCTGAAAAAAAAGTTGAAAGATCAATGTTGTGGGTGTATGGAGGTCTTAAAAAGAGGCAAGAATTTGGTTTCGGCAGATTCCGTGAACGTTGATATGTTCGCAATCTCGTAAGATCGTGCGAAAATGCCAAAATAACACGTCAAATGTTCTCAAAAAAAGTTGAAAGATCAATGTTGTGGGTGTATGGAGGTCCCAAAAAGAGGCATGAATTTGGTTTCGGCAGATTCCGAGAACGTTGATATGTTCGCAATCTCGTAAGATCGTGCGAAAATGCAAAATAACACGTCAAATTTTCTGATAAAAAGTTGAAAGATCAATGTGGTGGGTGTATGGAGGTCCCAAAAAGAGCCAAGAATGTGTTTTCGGCAGATTCCGAGAACGTTGATATGTTCGCAATCTCGTAAGATCGTGCGAAAATGCCAAAATAACACGTCAAATTTTATCAAAAAAAGTTGAAAGATCAATGTTGTGGGTGTATGGAGGTCCCAAAAAGAGACAAGAATTTGGTTTCGGCAAATTCCGAGAAAGTTGATACGTTCGCAATCTCGTAAGATCGTGCGAAAATGCCAAAATAACACGTTAAATTTTCTGAAAAAAAGTTGAAAGATCAATGTTGTGGGTGTATGGAGGTCCCAAAAAGAGACAAGAATTTGGTTTCGGCAGATTCCGAGAACGTTGATATGTTCGCAATCTCGTAAGATCGTGCGAAAATGCCAAAATAACACGTCAAATTTTCTGGAAAAAAGTTGAAAGATCAATGTTGTGGGTGTATGGAGGTCCCAAAAAGAGCCAAGAATTTGGTTTCGGCAGATTCCGAGAACGTTGATACGTTCGCAATCTCGTAAGATCGTGCGAAAATGCCAAAATAAC
The DNA here is from genome assembly GCA_034370585.1 of Fragaria x ananassa. Taxonomy (NCBI): domain Eukaryota; kingdom Viridiplantae; phylum Streptophyta; class Magnoliopsida; order Rosales; family Rosaceae; genus Fragaria; species Fragaria x ananassa. The sequence continues at coordinate 9,816,809 of CP139760.1, forward strand.
ACGTCAAATTTTTTGAAAAAAAGTTGAAAGATCAATGTTGTGGGTGTATGGAGGTCCCAAAAAGAGGCAAGAATTTGGTTTCAGCAGATTCCGAGAACGTTGATAAGTTCGCAATCTCGTAAGATCGTGCGAAAATGGCAAAATAACAGGTTAAATTTTCTGAAAAAAAGTTGAAAGATCAATGTTGTGGTTGTATGGAGGTCCCAAAAAGAGGCACGAATTTGGTTTCGGCAGATTCATAGAACGTTGATACGTTCGCAATCTCGTAAGATCGTGCGAAAATGCCAAAATAACACTTTAAATTTTCCGAAAAAAAGTTGAAAGATCAATGTTGTGGGTGTATGGAGGTACCAAAAAGAGACAAGAATTAGGTTTCGGCAGATTCCGAGAACGTTGATACGTTCGCAATCTCGTAAGATCGAGCGAAAATGCCAAAATAACACGTCAAATTTTCTGAAAAAAAGTTGAAAGATCAATGTTGTGGGTGTATGGAGGTCCCAAAAAGAGGCAAGAATTTGGTTTCGGCAGATTCCGAGAACGTTGATACGTTCGCAATCTCGTAAGATCGTGCGAAAATGCCAAAATAACACGTCAAATTTTCTGAAAAAATAGTTGAAAGATCAATGTTATGGGTGTATGGAGGTCCCAAAAAGAGCCAAGAATTTGTTTTCGGCAGATTCCGAGAACGTTGATATGTTCGCAATCTCGTAAGATCGTGCGAAAATGCCAAAATAACACGTCAAATTTTCTCAAAAAAAGTTGAAAGATCAATGTTTTGGGTGTATGGAGGTCCCAAAAAGAGACAAGAATTTGGTTTCGGCAGATTCCGAGAAAGTTGATATGTTCGCAATCTCGTAAGATCGTGCGAAAATGCCAAAATAACACGTCAAATTTTATCAAAAAAAGTTGAAAGATCAATGTTGTGGGTGTATGGAGGTCCCAAAATGAGCCAAGAATTTGGTTTCGGCAGAATCAGAGAACGTTGATATGTTCGTAATCTCGTAAGATCGTGCTTAAATGCCAAAATAACACGTCAAATTTTATCAAAAAAAGTTGAAAGATCAATGTTGTGGGTGTATGGAGGTCCCAAAAAGAGACAAGAATTTGGTTTCGGCAGATTCCGAGAAAGTTGATACGTTCGCAATCTCGTAAGATCGTGCGAAAATGCCAAAATAACACGTTAAATTTTCTGAAAAAAAGTTGAAAGATCAATGTTGTGGGTGTATGGAGGTCCCAAAAAGAGACAAGAATTTGGTTTCGGCAGATTCCGAGAACGTTGATACGTTCGCAATCTCGTAAGATCGTGCGAAAATGCCAAAATAACACGTCAAATTTTCTCAAAAAAAGTTGAAAGATCAATGTTTTGGGTGTATGGAGGTCCCAAAAAGAGACAAGAATTTGGTTTCGCCAGATTCCGAGAACGTTGATACGTTCACAATCTCGTAAGATCGTGCGAAAATGCCAAAATAACACGTCAAATTTTCTGAAAAAAAAGTTGAAAGATCAATGTTGTGGGTGTATGGAGGTCCCAAAACGAGGCAAGAATTTGGTTTCGGCAGATTCCGAGAACGTTGATATGTTCGCAATCTCGTAAGATCGTGCGAAAATGCCAAAATAACACGTCAAATTTTATCAAAAAAAGTTGAAAGATCAATGTTGTGTGTGTATGGAGGTCCCAAAAAGAGACAAGAATTTGGTTTCGGCAGATTCCGAGAACGTTGATATGTTCGCAATCTCGTAAGATCGTGCGAAAATGCCAAAATAACACGTCAAATTTTCTCAAAAAAAGTTGAAAGATCAATGTTTTGGGTGTATGGAGGTCCCAAAAAGAGACAAGAATTTGGTTTCGGTAGATTCAGAGAAAGTTGATATGTTCGCAATCTCGTAAGATCGTGCGAAAATGCCAAAATAACACGTCAAATTTTATCAAAAAAAGTTGAAAGATGAATGTTGTGGGTGTATGGAGGTCCCAAAATGAGCCAAGAATTTGGTTTCGGCAGATTCCGAGAAAGTTGATATGTTCGCAATCTCGTAAGATCGTGCGAAAATACCAAAATAACACGTCAAATTTTATCAAAAAAAGTTGAAAGATCAATGTTGTGGGTGTATGGAGGTCCCAAAATGAGCCAAGAATTTGGTTTCGGCAGATTCCGAGAAAGTTGATATGTTCGCAATGTCGTAAGATCGTGCGAAAATACCAAAATAACACGTCAAATTTTATCAAAAAAAGTTGAAAGATCAATGTTGTGGGTGTATGGAGGTCCCAAAATGAGCCAAGAATTTGGTTTCGGCAGATTCAGAGAACGTTGATATGTTCGCAATCTCGTAAGATCGTGCGAAAATGCCAAAATAACACGTCAAATGTTCTCAAAAAAAGTTGAAAGATCAATGTTGTGGGTGTATGGAGGTCCCAAAAAGAGACAAGAATTTGGTTTCGGCAGATTCCGAGAACGTTGATATGTTCGCAATCTCGTAAGATCGTGCGAAAATGCCAAAATAACACGTCAAATTTTCTCAAAAAAAGTTGAAAGATCAATGTTTTGGGTGTATGGAGGTCCCAAAAAGAGACAAGAATTTGGTTTCGGTAGATTCAGAGAAAGTTGATATGTTCGCAATCTCGTAAGATCGTGCGAAAATGCCAAAATAACACATCAAATTTTATCAAAAAAAGTTGAAAGATCAATGTTGTGGGTGTATGGAGGTCCCAAAATGAGCCAAGAATTTGGTTTCGGCAGATTCCGAGAAAGTTGATATGTTCGCAATCTCGTAAGATCGTGCGAAAATACCAAAATAACACGTCAAATTTTATCAAAAAAAGTTGAAAGATCAATGTTGTGGGTGTATGGAGGTCCCAAAATGAGCCAAGAATTTGGTTTCGGCAGATTCAGAGAACGTTGATATGTTCGCAATCTCGTAAGATCGTGCGAAAATGCCAAAATAACACGTCAAATTTTATCAAAAAAAGTTGAAAGATCAATGTTGTGGGTGTATGGAGGTCCCAAAATGAGCCAAGAATTTGGTTTCGGCAGATTCAGAGAACGTTGATATGTTCGCAATCTCGTAAGATCGTGCGAAAATGCCAAAATAACACGTCAAATTTTATCAAAAAAAGTTGAAAGATCAATGTTGTGGGTGTATGGAGGTCCCAAAATGAGCCAAGAATTTGGTTTCGGCAGATTCCGAGAACGTTGATATGTTCGCAATCTCGTAAGATCGTGCGAAAATGCCAAAATAACACGTCAAATTTTCTCAAAAAAAGTTGAAAGATCAATGTTTTGGGTGTATGGAGGTCCCAAAAAGAGACAAGAATTTGGTTTCGGTAGATTCAGAGAAAGTTGATATGTTCGCAATCTCGTAAGATCGTGCGAAAATGCCAAAATAACACGTCAAATTTTATCAAAAAAAGTTGAAAGATCAATGTTGTGGGTGTATGGAGGTCCCAAAATGAGCCAAGAATTTGGTTTCGGCAGAATCAGAGAACGTTGATATGTTCGTAATCTCGTAAGATCGTGCGAAAATGCCAAAATAACACGTCAAATTTTATCAAAAAAAGTTGAAAGATCAATGTTGTGGGTGTATGGAGGTCCCAAAAAGAGACAAGAATTTGGTTTCGGCAGATTCCGAGAAAGTTGATACGTTCGCAATCTCGTAAGATCGTGCGAAAATGCCAAAATAACACGTTAAATTTTCTGAAAAAAAGTTGAAAGATCAATGTTGTGGGTGTATGGAGGTCCCAAAAAGAGACAAGAATTTGGTTTCGGCAGATTCCGAGAACGTTGATACGTTCGCAATCTCGTAAGATCGTGCGAAAATGCCAAAATAACACGTCAAATTTTCTCAAAAAAAGTTGAAAGATCAATGTTTTGGGTGTATGGAGGTCCCAAAAAGAGACAAGAATTTGGTTTCGCCAGATTCCGAGAACGTTGATACGTTCACAATCTCGTAAGATCGTGCGAAAATGCCAAAATAACACGTCAAATTTTCTGAAAAAAAAGTTGAAAGATCAATGTTGTGGGTGTATGGAGGTCCCAAAACGAGGCAAGAATTTGGTTTCGGCAGATTCCGAGAACGTTGATATGTTCGCAATCTCGTAAGATCGTGCGAAAATGCCAAAATAACACGTCAAATTTTATCAAAAAAAGTTGAAAGATCAATGTTGTGTGTGTATGGAGGTCCCAAAAAGAGACAAGAATTTGGTTTCGGCAGATTCCGAGAACGTTGATATGTTCGCAATCTCGTAAGATCGTGCGAAAATGCCAAAATAACACGTCAAATTTTCTCAAAAAAAGTTGAAAGATCAATGTTTTGGGTGTATGGAGGTCCCAAAAAGAGACAAGAATTTGGTTTCGGTAGATTCAGAGAAAGTTGATATGTTCGCAATCTCGTAAGATCGTGCGAAAATGCCAAAATAACACGTCAAATTTTATCAAAAAAAGTTGAAAGATGAATGTTGTGGGTGTATGGAGGTTCCAAAATGAGCCAAGAATTTGGTTTCGGCAGATTCCGAGAAAGTTGATATGTTCGCAATCTCGTAAGATCGTGCGAAAATACCAAAATAACACGTCAAATTTTATCAAAAAAAGTTGAAAGATCAATGTTGTGGGTGTATGGAGGTCCCAAAATGAGCCAAGAATTTGGTTTCGGCAGATTCCGAGAAAGTTGATATGTTCGCAATGTCGTAAGATCGTGCGAAAATACCAAAATAACACGTCAAATTTTATCAAAAAAAGTTGAAAGATCAATGTTGTGGGTGTATGGAGGTCCCAAAATGAGCCAAGAATTTGGTTTCGGCAGATTCAGAGAACGTTGATATGTTCGCAATCTCGTAAGATCGTGCGAAAATGCCAAAATAACACGTCAAATGTTCTCAAAAAAAGTTGAAAGATCAATGTTGTGGGTGTATGGAGGTCCCAAAAAGAGACAAGAATTTGGTTTCGGCAGATTCCGAGAACGTTGATATGTTCGCAATCTCGTAAGATCGTGCGAAAATGCCAAAATAACACGTCAAATTTTCTCAAAAAAAGTTGAAAGATCAATGTTTTGGGTGTATGGAGGTCCCCAAAAGAGACAAGAATTTGGTTTCGGTAGATTCAGAGAAAGTTGATATGTTCGCAATCTCGTAAGATCGTGCGAAAATGCCAAAATAACACATCAAATTTTATCAAAAAAAGTTGAAAGATCAATGTTGTGGGTGTATGGAGGTCCCAAAATGAGCCAAGAATTTGGTTTCGGCAGATTCCGAGAAAGTTGATATGTTCGCAATCTCGTAAGATCGTGCGAAAATACCAAAATAACACGTCAAATTTTATCAAAAAAAGTTGAAAGATCAATGTTGTGGGTGTATGGAGGTCCCAAAATGAGCCAAGAATTTGGTTTCGGCAGATTCAGAGAACGTTGATATGTTCGCAATCTCGTAAGATCGTGCGAAAATGCCAAAATAACACGTCAAATTTTATCAAAAAAAGTTGAAAGATCAATGTTGTGGGTGTATGGAGGTCCCAAAATGAGCCAAGAATTTGGTTTCGGCAGATTCAGAGAACGTTGATATGTTCGCAATCTCGTAAGATCGTGCGAAAATGCCAAAATAACACGTCAAATTTTATCAAAAAAAGTTGAAAGATCAATGTTGTGGGTGTATGGAGGTCCCAAAATGAGCCAAGAATTTGGTTTCGGCAGATTCCGAGAACGTTGATATGTTCGCAATCTCGTAAGATCGTGCGAAAATGCCAAAATAACTGATAGAGGCATAAAATGCCATGTTCTTAGTATATTTTCCTACCCTATTTAGCTATGTTATTTCCTTAATAATGCCATTTTTAACATGTTTTATCTTATAGGAGTCATTTGCGCACAAACAAAGAAAAGGAGCTTAAGTCGCAGAAATTACGAAGAATTCTATTTGCTCGAGGAGTCCTACTTCAACTAGGATTCTCATTTCATCATGGAGATCCTGTGTCGACATGGAAACCTCTTTCAAATAGGAAATCCTGTTTCTACAAGGAATCGAAGAAGAAAAAGTCAAATCCTAATCCAAGGAGGAGAGCTTGTTGCCGCACAAATAAAAGCCCAATCCATGGACTTCTTTGCCGATTTTTAGAGTCCATAATTCAAGGGAAATTAAGTCCAAATCAAACTCAGAAATTAATGGAAGATTGTGGAAGAATCAAGAAGATAAAAATCAGAAATTTAAGGAAGGAGAATCCTATTATACCTAGAAGAGAATCCCACCGATTTTGGTGGCTTTTTCTTGTGTAATTAGGATTTGTTTTCAGCCACAAGATCAAGAGAGATCCAAGGGTTGCGGCAATGCTAGGGTTTTCTCAATTCATTATAAATAGGAGGGACTAGAAGAGAGGAATTCACCACTTCACAATCCAGAAAAATTCTGAAAAGTTCTCTCTCTCTTTCTCTTGCCGTCGCACCACTCTAGGAGCCCTAAGGAGTCAAGACCTCTGCCCCAAGGCCGAGCCAAGGAGGAGAGTAGCAGCCGAGTCCAAAGCCTTGCAATCGACAACTAGTTGGCCTCTCTTTGCCGATTCCAATTGTAATGGTTCTTTGTTGTTTTTGTTTTGTTTTCTTTGGTTTCGAATTCGTGCATGAACTCCTATGTTTTCTTTATAAATTCGAATGATGTTTGAGTCATGAGGGTTTGAATTTCCAGAATATTTGAATATGTAGTTTAATTATTTATGATCTTGTGTTTTCGGTTCTAATATTATGGTTTGTGTTAAAAGCTTTATCTAGTGCGTAAGTGATTACTAACTCTGCAGGTTGGTAGTGCTAGAGGTTTATTTCATGTTTAGAAGTATTCCGTTGTGGTGAAGGCCATGTCGTAGTGGTCGAGATAAGTGCTTTGCATGTGAAAAGTTAGGCAACGTTTGTAAACTTAGTAATTTGTTTAAGTCCGTTTTCATCTTAATGACTTGTAGATTTTGCATGTAAGTTGCTCGTGGCATTATGTGTTTAATTTATGAGATGCTCTAGGCCTAGACGTTCTGACCTAGTAACTATTAAGGAAAACCGATTAAGTGCATGTCCTCGACGGGTGTATCTTAGGACTTAGTTTCGCAAAGCATGATAATATTTCCGTTACGCATTTGAAGTAATTAATTGCATGTTCATTATTCTGGAATGATTTATTTGGATGGATTGGTTGAAGTCGGTCACGTGTATATAGTGTGTGTGCGTGTGTTTATTTATCATTTTTAGGATGTTAGAAACCCCAAATCAAAACCCCCGTTAAATGATTTGTGCCAAGTGTATATTTGTTAATATTTATTTCTGTTTTGTTTACTAACATCTCTTTTAAGCGACTCAAGATGCAGAGACCCCTCCACGAGTCTCCGGACTGAACGATACCCCATTTACTTTATGCTACATCTACACAAAAGAGGGTTTAATTGCGTCGGGCCCCTGTTGCTCGTGTATCTCGTATATATGCGCCCCGGAGGCTCGCGTCAATTTTGGCGCCGTTGCCGGGGACTTGTGATAAGTTCTCGCATTTGGGTCAATTTAATTTTCTTGTTGTTTATCTAACTAACTCGTTTGTTTTATTTATTTTCAGATTTGGGTTATTGGAATGCACATTGTGGATAGGTAAAGTCGCAAGTGTTAATAGGGTTCTCTTAGATCCTTATTAACATTTGTCGATTGATTGAACACATGAATAACTCTCAGCTGAGTAAGGGGAATTATTCGGTGTCTAGGTTGAGTTAAAGTACCTGGGAACATAAATTGGATCTCATGACTGCAAGGGTTTTGTCCCTACAGTCAAATTACGAGTCCTACCAGCCTACTACGTCTACCTGGCCGAGTAAAACTCTTGAAACCACGGAGTTGCGCATGTCTCAATCTCTATACTTAGGCCGCACGCCACTTTGTTGCATTGCAAGAATTCGGATTTGAGAATCTATAAAATTTCGGTCCCTAACCTTGTCTTTAAACTAACATGTCGATACTTATCGTTAAAATGAGTTTATGCTTAAGATTTTGCAGACGTGTAGAGTCTTTGGTTTTCATTTTAATTCTTGTGTTTCTTAACTCTTAACCGTTACTAACTTGCATTTAAGTTTTCAGATGTCTACCCCAATTACCATAGCTAACGCACTCGAGATGCTTGTCTACTTTGACGGAGAAATACTTGACAAGATACCGGAGTTTAATGGAGACAAAACGCAGCAACCGGGGACGCACATTTTTGTGATCGAGACCACCTCAACAATCGAAGGCGTTGGAGTAAGAGGAACTAATGGAAACAAGGATGCCGTGTGCATCATCTTGCTGCACATGAGTTTGCGAGGGCGAGCACTCCAATGGTTCGAGGACCTTGACCATAGCACCACAACGTGGGACGAGTTGAAGAGGAGTTTCGTTGCTGAGTTCCGGCTTATACCGTCAATTGCGGATGCACCAAGAAGCATGAATTGGGATGCGATCAAGAAGAAGTTAGTAGCTGATTTTTCAAATGACCGGCGGCCCGCTAACACTCCCGCGCGCAAATATGTTCAACACTTGCTTAACCAAGAGCGAAGGGAGGTAGCACCACGCCAATACTACGAGGAACTGCACCACCAACCATCTAAAGATCAAGTCTCGGCCAAAGTCAAGGACACCCTATTTAGGGTAGACTCTCTTACGGCCGAGCTCGCCAAGTGTGTGTGTTGCGGACCGAATAGTGGAGCTTCAATTGCTGAGCTGACTTCTCAAACCCCTATGCCACATCCATCAACTTTCCCTCAACCTTCCATGCTGCCCAAACCGTTCAATCAATGCTTGGCTGCCACCAAGACCATACAAAAGAAGAAGAAGGCCGAAACAATGCAAAAGCTACTTGACTGTATGGAGAAGATACTTGCAAAGCAAGATGATCAAGCCAAGGTAATTAAAGAGATAAAGGATGATGTCCACTTCCTCTATGATGAGTTGGATACCGTCCTTCACTTCCCAAGGTTTGTGGTCGAAGAGGAAGAAGAGGATGAGGATGATGAAGAGGACCCCATTGAGGACGACAATGAAGATGATGACGATGGCCATGATGATGGCGGTGATGAAGGAATGCCCAATGTCGGAGCTGATGAAGACATGTATGGTGACAATGAGGATGAGGAAGATCCGAATGAGTACATAGAGGAGAGTGACCAAGAGTCCGGTGACAACCATAGTACTGTCACGGATGATGACGAGGGAAACTCTCGCCGCTCCTACTCTCCACCTGCCTCACCATACTACCCTTATGATGATGCTGAGCTTGCCGAAGGTTGGGAGGACAACCTGGACATGGAGACCGCATTCGCTAATGAGGATTAAGGGAGACATAATAAACCGTCTAGCCAATGGACGTAAAAAGAAGCGCTCTAAAGGGAGGCAACCCTTTCATTTCGGTTTGGTAGCCAAAGGCTTAGGTTTTCGTTCATTTCTATTTTTGGTTTTTGTAGTTGAGTTGCACCTTTTTGCAACACCCTTTTGGTTATTTTCTAGTAAGATTTTCAGTTTTTAATAATTTGGTTTTATTACGTTTGAAATTTTTGATTAGTCTGGTTTGAGATGTGCAGTCCAGTGACTTGGAACGTGCACGGATCTCAGCTCCTTTGGAATTACGCCATGTATTATATATGGATGGAAAGATATACGAGTCTAGTTTCTGAATCTTTTTACAGAACTGGATTTGGAGTTCGGATGAGCCGGGAATTCGAGTTTTAATGGAGCGAGGTCAGAGCAGAAACTTCTGGAACAGAGCCGAACTGATCAGGACATTCTTTGTGAACAGTCCAGTACTTTGTTTTATCTTCAAGCATGTTGGTATGATCTTTGATGAGAAGACCAAGGCCTTAGAACCTTGGGGGCCGGTGCCTACATCCAGCAAGTTCCGCGATGAGCAAAGTTTGGGAGGTCTACAAGGGGGAGAATTTCTTACTTAATTTAAACCAATGTTTAGTGTTTTAGTGAATTTCATTCTCTATGCTTCGATTCTATGTTGCATGCTATATCTTGTTATACATTGAGGACAATGTAGGATTTAAGTGTGGGGGAGGGATTTACATGATAGTTGAGTCTTTAAATTTGTTTTTAGTGTTTAAATTTTAAAATTTTTCGAGTCATTTAAAAAATTTTTCCTGCTCTTTATTTATGTTTTTGAGTCTTAGGAGCCCTTAATGTCGATGACTATAATCTCTGAATTGATGATTTTGAAATGATAACAAAATCGAGATGATCTTAGGTTGATTTTTCTTTGGTTAATTGCAATGAGTTGAAAATATATGGTATGTAGTGGATATGGTTCGTAACTTTGGTACAGAATTTGAACATATTCAGCTAAGTTTTGAATCATATGAACCTATGTGAGATTTTGAGCCGATATATGTGCCATTTCTTTCGAGTGTTTATAGGAAAAATCTATCTTTTCTTGGTTATTATTATTTGGAACCTCATTGTTCTTTCATTTGATTGATTGCATGCCATAGCTCTTTAATGAACTCTAGAGTGCTAGAACTCATTCTTGTGAATTGCAAAACTTATAGTCATTACATGCTCTGATCTTGGAAATGAAAAGAAGAAATTTTTAGGATGATCACCAATGCCAAATTAACCTGTGTCCTATTTTGTGTGCGCGGCACACCCCTTAGTTTAGCCCTTTGAGCCTACGTTTTGCCTTTCTTTCATCACCCTTGTAAACACTACCCTGAGCTTAGTAATAGAAATCTCTACCTTTATCCTTCGGATCTAGTAGAGCTTATTTTGTAATGTTTATATGAAGGTGTGGTTGAAGAGCAAGTGTGGGGGAGTTAGAAGTGTCCAATGAAAAGAAAAAAAAGAGAGTTGTGCCGAAAAGAAAAAGAAAAAAAAAATAAAAATACATGTCATCGGCAGGAAAAGAAAGAAATATTCATGGACAAGTTCTTTTGTGGAATTGGAGTTGTGTGAGTAAATTGAAGGCCTAGAAACAGAAATATTTGGCCTTTGTCCGTTTTCATGTTATAAGGGGAGTGTTGTGACGTTTTTGGAGTCTCATGAACTCATTTCGGGGACATAAGGTTGTTGGAATGCTCTGCTAGGTCCTTAGGATCCTTATGATCTCAGTTCCGATAAATTCATACCTTTAGCCTAGCCACATTTACACCTTTTGAATTCCTTCTTGATCCTTGAGATGTGCAGCCTATGATCTGTGGAGTCTTTCACAAGAGTTAAGCTTATGGTTTTTGGTTCATTTGTGCATGTTATCATATTCTTTCTTGAGGTTCATTATTATCTTTTCTATGTGAGCTATTCATAATTTCTCAAGATACTATTTATCTTGCATAGATGAGTGAGTCAGAAAATCTGAGTGAAAAAAGAATGAGTGCATATCCTTGTGAGCTATGAATCATTATTTATCTGAAATATGTTGAGCTTAACCATCACCACTGTTCTTCCAAGTCCTACATGTTTATGTAATTAACCGTGGCAATTAACTCTCGAAAAGTTCATAGAGTGAATCTTGATTGAGGAAGAGTTTCAATGTTATGAGTTCCGAGATTTACTAGACATTATAGGGGCATTAGAGTTTTTGTTTCGAGTCTTGTTAGCTTGGTTTTGCTAAGGGACTAGCAAAAGCTAAGTGTGGGGGAGTTGATAGAGGCATAAAATGCCATGTTCTTAGTATATTTTCCTACCCTATTTAGCTATGTTATTTCCTTAATAATGCCATTTTTAACATGTTTTATCTTATAGGAGTCATTTGCGCACAAACAAAGAAAAGGAGCTTAAGTCGCAGAAATTACGAAGAATTCTATTTGCTCGAGGAGTCCTACTTCAACTAGGATTCTCATTTCATCATGGAGATCCTGTGTCGACATGGAAACCTCTTTCAAATAGGAAATCCTGTTTCTACAAGGAATCGAAGAAGAAAAAGTCAAATCCTAATCCAAGGAGGAGAGCTTGTTGCCGCACAAATAAAAGCCCAATCCATGGACTTCTTTGCCGATTTTTAGAGTCCATAATTCAAGGGAAATTAAGTCCAAATCAAACTCAGAAATTAATGGAAGATTGTGGAAGAATCAAGAAGATAAAAATCAGAAATTTAAGGAAGGAGAATCCTATTATACCTAGAAGAGAATCCCACCGATTTTGGTGGCTTTTTCTTGTGTAATTAGGATTTGTTTTCAGCCACAAGATCAAGAGAGATCCAAGGGTTGCGGCAATGCTAGGGTTTTCTCAATTCATTATAAATAGGAGGGACTAGAAGAGAGGAATTCACCACTTCACAATCCAGAAAAATTCTGAAAAGTTCTCTCTCTCTTTCTCTTGCCGTCGCACCACTCTAGGAGCCCTAAGGAGTCAAGACCTCTGCCCCAAGGCCGAGCCAAGGAGGAGAGTAGCAGCCGAGTCCAAAGCCTTGCAATCGACAACTAGTTGGCCTCTCTTTGCCGATTCCAATTGTAATGGTTCTTTGTTGTTTTTGTTTTGTTTTCTTTGGTTTCGAATTCGTGCATGAACTCCTATGTTTTCTTTATAAATTCGAATGATGTTTGAGTCATGAGGGTTTGAATTTCCAGAATATTTGAATATGTAGTTTAATTATTTATGATCTTGTGTTTTCGGTTCTAATATTATGGTTTGTGTTAAAAGCTTTATCTAGTGCGTAAGTGATTACTAACTCTGCAGGTTGGTAGTGCTAGAGGTTTATTTCATGTTTAGAAGTATTCCGTTGTGGTGAAGGCCATGTCGTAGTGGTCGAGATAAGTGCTTTGCATGTGAAAAGTTAGGCAACGTTTGTAAACTTAGTAATTTGTTTAAGTCCGTTTTCATCTTAATGACTTGTAGATTTTGCATGTAAGTTGCTCGTGGCATTATGTGTTTAATTTATGAGATGCTCTAGGCCTAGACGTTCTGACCTAGTAACTATTAAGGAAAACCGATTAAGTGCATGTCCTCGACGGGTGTATCTTAGGACTTAGTTTCGCAAAGCATGATAATATTTCCGTTACGCATTTGAAGTAATTAATTGCATGTTCATTATTCTGGAATGATTTATTTGGATGGATTGGTTGAAGTCGGTCACGTGTATATAGTGTGTGTGCGTGTGTTTATTTATCATTTTTAGGATGTTAGAAACCCCAAATCAAAACCCCCGTTAAATGATTTGTGCCAAGTGTATATTTGTTAATATTTATTTCTGTTTTGTTTACTAACATCTCTTTTAAGCGACTCAAGATGCAGAGACCCCTCCACGAGTCTCCGGACTGAACGATACCCCATTTACTTTATGCTACATCTACACAAAAGAGGGTTTAATTGCGTCGGGCCCCTGTTGCTCGTGTATCTCGTATATATGCGCCCCGGAGGCTCGCGTCAATAACACGTCAAATTTTCTCAAAAAAAGTTGAAAGATCAATGTTTTGGGTGTATGGAGGTCCCAAAAAGAGACAAGAATTTGGTTTCGGTAGATTCAGAGAAAGTTGATATGTTCGCAATCTCGTAAGATCGTGCGAAAATGCCAAAATAACACATCAAATTTTATCAAAAAAAGTTGAAAGATCAATGTTGTGGGTGTATGGAGGTCCCAAAATGAGCCAAGAATTTGGTTTCGGCAGATTCCGAGAAAGTTGATATGTTCGCAATCTCGTAAGATCGTGCGAAAATACCAAAATAACACGTCAAATTTTATCAAAAAAAGTTGAAAGATCAATGTTGTGGGTGTATGGAGGTCCCAAAATGAGCCAAGAATTTGGTTTCGGCAGATTCAGAGAACGTTGATATGTTCGCAATCTCGTAAGATCGTGCGAAAATGCCAAAATAACACGTCAAATTTTCTCAAAAAAAGTTGAAAGATCAATGTTTTGGGTGTATGGAGGTCCCAAAAAGAGGCAAGAATTTGGTTTCGGCAGATTCCGAGAACGTTGATACGTTCGCAATCTCGTAAGATCGTGCGAAAATGCCAAAATAACTCTTCAAATTTTCTGAAAAAAAGTTGAAAGATCAATGTTGTGGGTGTATGGAGGTCTTAAAAAGAGGCAAGAATTTGGTTTCGGCAGATTCCGTGAACTTTGATATGTTCGCAATCTCGTAAGATCGTGCGAAAATGCCAAAATAACACGTCAAATTTTATCAAAAAAAGTTGAAAGATCAATGTTGTGGGTGTATGGAGGTCCCAAAAAGAGACAAGAATTTGGTTTCGGCAGATTCCGAGAAAGTTGATACGTTCGCAATCTCGTAAGATCGTGCGAAAATGCCAAAATAACACGTTAAATTTTCTGAAAAAAAGTTGAAAGATCAATGTTGTGGGTGTATGGAGGTCCCAAAAAGAGACAAGAATTTGGTTTCGGCAGATTCCGAGAACGTTGATATGTTCGCAATCTCGTAAGATCGTGCGAAAATGCCAAAATAACACGTCAAATTTTCTGGAAAAAAGTTGAAAGATCAATGTTGTGGGTGTATGGAGGTCCCAAAAAGAGCCAAGAATTTGGTTTCGGCAGATTCCGAGAACGTTGATACGTTCGCAATCTCGTAAGATCGTGCGAAAATGCCAAAATAACACGTCAAATTTTTTGAAAAAAAGTTGAAAGATCAATGTTGTGGGTGTATGGAGGTCCCAAAAAGAGGCAAGAATTTGGTTTCAGCAGATTCCGAGAACGTTGATATGTTCGCAATCTCGTAAGATCGTGCGAAAATGGCAAAATAACAGGTTAAATTTTCTGAAAAAAAGTTGAAAGATCAATGTTGTGGTTGTATGGAGGTCCCAAAAAGAGGCAAGAATTTGGTTTCGGCAGATTCATAGAACGTTGATACGTTCGCAATCTCGTAAGATCGTGCGAAAATGCCAAAATAACACTTTAAATTTTCCGAAAAAAAGTTGAAAGATCAATGTTGTGGGTGTATGGAGGTACCAAAAAGAGACAAGAATTAGGTTTCGGCAGATTCCGAGAACGTTGATACGTTCGCAATCTCGTAAGATCGAGCGAAAATGCCAAAATAACACGTCAAATTTTCTGAAAAAAAGTTGAAAGATCAATGTTGTGGGTGTATGGAGGTCCAAAAAAGAGGCAAGAATTTGGTTTCGGCAGATTCCGAGAACGTTGATATGTTCGCAATCTCGTAAGATCGTGCGAAAATGCCAAAATAACACGTCAAATTTTCTGAAAAAATAGTTGAAAGATCAATGTTATGGGTGTATGGAGGTCCCAAAAAGAGCCAAGAATTTGTTTTCGGCAGATTCCGAGAACGTTGATATGTTCGCAATCTCGTAAGATCGTGCGAAAATGCCAAAATAACACGTCAAATTTTCTGAAAAAAAGTTGAAAGATCAATGTTGTGGGTGTATGGAGGTCCCAAAAAGAGGCAAGAATTTGGTTTCGGCAGATTCCGAGAACGTTGATACGTTCGCAATCTCGTAAGATCGTGCGAAAATGCCAAAATAACACGTCAAATTTTCTGAAAAAATAGTTGAAAGATCAATGTTATGGGTGTATGGAGGTCCCAAAAAGAGCCAAGAATTTGTTTTCGGCAGATTCCGAGAACGTTGATATGTTCGCAATCTCGTAAGATCGTGCGAAAATGCCAAAATAACACGTCAAATTTTCTGAAAAAAAGTTGAAATATCAATGTTGTGGGTGTATGGAGGTCCCAAAAAGAGGCAAGAATTTGGTTTCGGCCGATTCCGAGAACGTTGATATGTTCGCAATCTCGTAAGATCGTGCGAAAATGCCAAAATAACACTTCAAATTTTCTGAAAAAAAAGTTGAAAGATCAATGTTGTGGGTGTATGGAGGTCTTAAAAAGAGGCAAGAATTTGGTTTCGGCAGATTCCGTGAACTTTGATATGTTCGCAATCTCGTAAGATCGTGCGAAAATGCCAAAATAACACGTCAAATTTTATCAAAAAAAGTTGAAAGATCAATGTTGTGGGTGTATGGAGGTCCCAAAAAGAGACAAGAATTTGGTTTCGGCAGATTCCGAGAACGTTGATACGTTCGCAATCTCGTAAGATCGTGCGAAAATGCCAAAATAACACGTTAAATTTTCTGAAAAAAAGTTGAAAGATCAATGTTGTGGGTGTATGGAGGTCCCAAAAAGAGGCAAGAATTTGGTTTCGGCAGATTCCGAGAACGTTGATATGTTCGCAATCTCGTAAGATCGTGCGAAAATGCCAAAATAACACGTCAAATTTTCTGAAAAAAAGTTGAAATATCAATGTTGTGGGTGTATGGAGGTCCCAAAAAGAGGCAAGAATTTGGTTTCGGCCGATTCCGAGAACGTTGATATGTTCGCAATCTCGTAAGATCGTGCGAAAATGCCAAAATAACACGTCAAATTTTATCAAAAAAAGTTGAAAGATCAATGTTGTGGGTTTATGGAGGTCCCAAAAAGAGGCAAGAATTTGGTTTCGGCCGATTCCGAGAAAGTTGATATGTTCGCAATCTCGTAAGATCGTGCGAAAATGCCAAAATAACACGTCAAATTTTCTGAAAAAAAGTTGAAAGATCAATGTTGTGGGTGTATGGAGGTCCCAAAAAGAGGCAAGAATTTGGTTTCGGCAGATTCCGAGAAAGTTGATATGTTCGCAATCTCGTAAGATCGTGCGAAAACGCCAAAATAACTGGTCAAATTTTCTGAAAAAAAGTTGAAAGATCAATGTTGTGGGTGTATGGAGGTACCAAAAAGAGACAAGAATTTGGTTTCGGCAGATTCCGAGAACGTTGATACGTTCGCAATCTCGTAAGATCGTGCGAAAATGCCAAAATAATACGATAAATTTTCTGAAAAAAAGTTGAAAGATCAATGTTGTGGGTGTATGGAGGTCCCAAAAAGAGGCAAGAATTTGGTTTCGGCAGATTCCGAGAACGTTGATATGTTCGCAATCTCGTAAGATCGTGCGAAAATGCCAAAATAACACGTCAAATTTTATCAAAAAAAGTTGAAAGATCAATGTTGTGGGTGTATGGAGGTCCCAAAAAGAGGCAAGAATTTGGTTTCGGCAGATTCCGAGAAAGTTGATATGTTCGCAATCTCGTAAGATCGTGCGAAAACGCCAAAATAACAGGTCAAATTTTCTGAAAAAAAGTTGAAAGATCAATGTTGTGGGTGTATGGAGGTCCAAAAAAGAGGCAAGAATTTGGTTTCGGCAGATTCCGAGAATGTTGATATGTTCGCAATCTCGTAAGATCGTGCGAAAATGCCAAAATAACACGTCAAATTTTATCAAAAAAAGTTGAAAGATCAATGTTGTGGGTGTATGGAGGTCCCAAAAAGAGACAAGAATTTGGTTTCGGCAGATTCCGAGAAAGTTGATACGTTCGCAATCTCGTAAGATCGTGCGAAAATGCCAAAATAACACGTTAAATTTTCTGAAAAAAAGTTGAAAGATCAATGTTGTGGGTGTATGGAGGTCCCAAAAAGAGACAAGAATTTGGTTTCGGCAGATTCCGAGAACGTTGATATGTTCGCAATCTCGTAAGATCGTGCGAAAATGCCAAAATAACACGTCAAATTTTCTGGAAAAAAGTTGAAAGATCAATGTTGTGGGTGTATGGAGGTCCCAAAAAGAGCCAAGAATTTGGTTTCGGCAGATTCCGAGAACGTTGATACGTTCGCAATCTCGTAAGATCGTGCGAAAATGCCAAAATAACACGTCAAATTTTTTGAAAAAAAGTTGAAAGATCAATGTTGTGGGTGTATGGAGGTCCCAAAAAGAGGCAAGAATTTGGTTTCAGCAGATTCCGAGAACGTTGATATGTTCGCAATCTCGTAAGATCGTGCGAAAATGGCAAAATAACAGGTTAAATTTTCTGAAAAAAAGTTGAAAGATCAATGTTGTGGTTGTATGGAGGTCCCAAAAAGAGGCAAGAATTTGGTTTCGGCAGATTCATAGAACGTTGATACGTTCGCAATCTCGTAAGATCGTGCGAAAATGCCAAAATAACACTTTAAATTTTCCGAAAAAAAGTTGAAAGATCAATGTTGTGGGTGTATGGAGGTACCAAAAAGAGACAAGAATTAGGTTTCGGCAGATTCCGAGAACGTTGATACGTTCGCAATCTCGTAAGATCGAGCGAAAATGCCAAAATAACACGTCAAATTTTCTGAAAAAAAGTTGAAAGATCAATGTTGTGGGTGTATGGAGGTCCAAAAAAGAGGCAAGAATTTGGTTTCGGCAGATTCCGAGAACGTTGATATGTTCGCAATCTCGTAAGATCGTGCGAAAATGCCAAAATAACACGTCAAATTTTCTGAAAAAATAGTTGAAAGATCAATGTTATGGGTGTATGGAGGTCCCAAAAAGAGCCAAGAATTTGTTTTCGGCAGATTCCGAGAACGTTGATATGTTCGCAATCTCGTAAGATCGTGCGAAAATGCCAAAATAACACGTCAAATTTTCTGAAAAAAAGTTGAAAGATCAATGTTGTGGGTGTATGGAGGTCCCAAAAAGAGGCAAGAATTTGGTTTCGGCAGATTCCGAGAACGTTGATACGTTCGCAATCTCGTAAGATCGTGCGAAAATGCCAAAATAACACGTCAAATTTTCTGAAAAAATAGTTGAAAGATCAATGTTATGGGTGTATGGAGGTCCCAAAAAGAGCCAAGAATTTGTTTTCGGCAGATTCCGAGAACGTTGATATGTTCGCAATCTCGTAAGATCGTGCGAAAATGCCAAAATAACACGTCAAATTTTCTGAAAAAAAGTTGAAATATCAATGTTGTGGGTGTATGGAGGTCCCAAAAAGAGGCAAGAATTTGGTTTCGGCCGATTCCGAGAACGTTGATATGTTCGCAATCTCGTAAGATCGTGCGAAAATGCCAAAATAACACTTCAAATTTTCTGAAAAAAAAGTTGAAAGATCAATGTTGTGGGTGTATGGAGGTCTTAAAAAGAGGCAAGAATTTGGTTTCGGCAGATTCCGTGAACTTTGATATGTTCGCAATCTCGTAAGATCGTGCGAAAATGCCAAAATAACACGTCAAATTTTATCAAAAAAAGTTGAAAGATCAATGTTGTGGGTGTATGGAGGTCCCAAAAAGAGACAAGAATTTGGTTTCGGCAGATTCCGAGAACGTTGATACGTTCGCAATCTCGTAAGATCGTGCGAAAATGCCAAAATAACACGTTAAATTTTCTGAAAAAAAGTTGAAAGATCAATGTTGTGGGTGTATGGAGGTCCCAAAAAGAGGCAAGAATTTGGTTTCGGCAGATTCCGAGAACGTTGATATGTTCGCAATCTCGTAAGATCGTGCGAAAATGCCAAAATAACACGTCAAATTTTCTGAAAAAAAGTTGAAATATCAATGTTGTGGGTGTATGGAGGTCCCAAAAAGAGGCAAGAATTTGGTTTCGGCCGATTCCGAGAACGTTGATATGTTCGCAATCTCGTAAGATCGTGCGAAAATGCCAAAATAACACGTCAAATTTTATCAAAAAAAGTTGAAAGATCAATGTTGTGGGTGTATGGAGGTCCCAAAAAGAGGCAAGAATTTGGTTTCGGCCGATTCCGAGAAAGTTGATATGTTCGCAATCTCGTAAGATCGTGCGAAAATGCCAAAATAACACGTCAAATTTTCTGAAAAAAAGTTGAAAGATCAATGTTGTGGGTGTATGGAGGTCCCAAAAAGAGGCAAGAATTTGGTTTCGGCAGATTCCGAGAAAGTTGATATGTTCGCAATCTCGTAAGATCGTGCGAAAACGCCAAAATAACTGGTCAAATTTTCTGAAAAAAAGTTGAAAGATCAATGTTGTGGGTGTATGGAGGTACCAAAAAGAGACAAGAATTTGGTTTCGGCAGATTCCGAGAACGTTGATACGTTCGCAATCTCGTAAGATCGTGCGAAAATGCCAAAATAATACGATAAATTTTCTGAAAAAAAGTTGAAAGATCAATGTTGTGGGTGTATGGAGGTCCCAAAAAGAGGCAAGAATTTGGTTTCGGCAGATTCCGAGAACGTTGATATGTTCGCAATCTCGTAAGATCGTGCGAAAATGCCAAAATAACACGTCAAATTTTATCAAAAAAAGTTGAAAGATCAATGTTGTGGGTGTATGGAGGTCCCAAAAAGAGGCAAGAATTTGGTTTCGGCAGATTCCGAGAAAGTTGATATGTTCGCAATCTCGTAAGATCGTGCGAAAACGCCAAAATAACAGGTCAAATTTTCTGAAAAAAAGTTGAAAGATCAATGTTGTGGGTGTATGGAGGTCCCAAAAAGAGACAAGAATTTGGTTTCGGCAGATTCCGAGAACGTTGATACGTTCGCAATCTCGTAAGATCGTGCGAAAATGCCAAAATAACACGTCAAATTTTATCAAAAAAAGTTGAAAGATCAATGTTGTGGGTGTATGGAGGTCCCAAAAAGAGGCAAGAATTTGGTTTCGGCAGATTCCGAGAAAGTTGATATGTTCGCAATCTCGTAAGATCGTGCGAAAATGCCAAAATAACACGTCAAATTTTCTGAAAAAAAGTTGAAATATCAATGTTGTGGGTGTATGGAGGTCCCAAAAAGTGGCAAGAATTTGGTTTCGGCAGATTTCGAGAACGTTGATACGTTCGCAATCTCGTAAGATCGTGCGAAAATGCCAAAATAACACGTCAAATTTTCTGAAAAAAAGTTGAAATATCAATGTTGTGGGTGTATGGAGGTACCAAAAAGAGACAAGAATTAGGTTTCGGCAGATTCCAAGAACGTTGATACGTTCGCAATCTCGTAAGATCGTGCGAAAATGCCAAAATAACACGTTAAATTTTCTGAAAAAAAGTTGAAAGATCAATGTTGTGGGTGTATGGAGGTCCCAAAAAGAGGCAAGAATTTGGTTTCGGCAGATTCCGAGAAAGTTGATATGTTCGCAATCTCGTAAGATCGTGCGAAAACGCCAAAATAACACGTCAAATTTTCTGAAAAAAAGTTGAAAGATCAATGTTGTGGGTGTATGGAGGTACCAAAAAGAGGCAAGAATTTGGTTTCGGCAGATTCCGAGAAAGTTGATATGTTCGCAATCTCGTAATATCGTGCGAAAATGCTAAAATAACACGTCAAATTTTCTGAAAAAAAGTTGAAAGATCAATGTTGTGGGTGTATGGAGGTACCAAAAAGAGACAAGAATTAGGTTTCGGCAGATTCCGAGAACGTTGATACGTTCGCAATCTCGTAAGATCGTGCGAAAATGCCAAAATAACACGTGAAATTTTCTGAAAAAAAGTTGAAAGATCAATGTTGTGGGTGTATGGAGGTCCCAAAAAGAGGCAAGAATTTGGTTTCGGCAGATTCCGAGAAAGTTGATATGTTCGCAATCTCGTAAGATCGTGCGAAAATGCTAAAATAACACGTCAAATTTTCTGAAAAAAAGTTGAAAGATCAATGTTGTGGGTGTATGGAGGTACCAAAAAGAGACAAGAATTAGGTTTCGGCAGATTCCGAGAACGTTGATACATTCGCAATCTCGTAAGATCGTGCGAAATTGCCAAAATAACACGTTAAATTTTCTGAAAAAAAGTTGAAAGATCAATGTTGTGGGTGTATGGAGGTCCCAAAAAGAGGCAAGAATTTGGTTTCGGCAGATTCCGAGAACGTTGATACGTTCGCAATCTCGTAAGATCGTGCGAAAATGCCAAAATAACACGTCAAATTTTATCAAAAAAAGTTGAAAGATCAATGTTGTGGGTGTATGGAGGTACCAAAAAGAGACAAGAATTAGGTTTCGGCAGATTCCGAGAACGTTGATACGTTCGCAATCTCGTAAGATCGAGCGAAAATGCCAAAATAACACGTCAAATTTTCTGAAAAAAAGTTGAAAGATCAATGTTGTGGGTGTATGGAGGTCCCAAAAAGAGCCAAGAATTTGTTTTCGGCAGATTCCGAGAACGTTGATATGTTCGCAATCTCGTAAGATCGTGCGAAAATGCCAAAATAACACATCAAATTTTATCAAAAAAAGTTGAAAGATCAATGTTGTGGGTGTATGGAGGTCCCAAAATGAGCCAAGAATTTGGTTTCGGCAGATTCCGAGAAAGTTGATATGTTCGCAATCTCGTAAGATCGTGCGAAAATACCAAAATAACACGTCAAATTTTATCAAAAAAAGTTGAAAGATCAATGTTGTGGGTGTATGGAGGTCCCAAAATGAGCCAAGAATTTGGTTTCGGCAGATTCCGAGAAAGTTGATATGTTCGCAATCTCGTAAGATCGTGCGAAAATACCAAAATAACACGTCAAATTTTATCAAAAAAAGTTGAAAGATCAATGTTGTGGGTGTATGGAGGTCCCAAAATGAGCCAAGAATTTGGTTTCGGCAGATTCCGAGAACGTTGATACGTTCGCAATCTCGTAAGATCGTGCGAAAATGCCAAAATAACTCTTCAAATTTTCTGAAAAAAAAGTTGAAAGATCAATGTTGTGGGTGTATGGAGGTCTTAAAAAGAGGCAAGAATTTGGTTTCGGCAGATTCCGTGAACTTTGATATGTTCGCAATCTCGTAAGATCGTGCGAAAATGCCAAAATAACACGTCAAATTTTCTGAAAAAAAGTTGAAAGATCAATGTTGTGGGTGTATGGAGGTCCCAAAAAGAGCCAAGAATTTGTTTTCGGCAGATTCCGAGAACGTTGATATGTTCGCAATCTCGTAAGATCGTGCGAAAATGCCAAAATAACACATCAAATTTTATCAAAAAAAGTTGAAAGATCAATGTTGTGGGTGTATGGAGGTCCCAAAATGAGCCAAGAATTTGGTTTCGGCAGATTCCGAGAAAGTTGATATGTTCGCAATCTCGTAAGATCGTGCGAAAATACCAAAATAACACGTCAAATTTTATCAAAAAAAGTTGAAAGATCAATGTTGTGGGTGTATGGAGGTCCCAAAATGAGCCAAGAATTTGGTTTCGGCAGATTCCGAGAAAGTTGATATGTTCGCAATCTCGTAAGATCGTGCGAAAATGCCAAAATAACACATCAAATTTTATCAAAAAAAGTTGAAAGATCAATGTTGTGGGTGTATGGAGGTCCCAAAATGAGCCAAGAATTTGGTTTCGGCAGATTCCGAGAAAGTTGATATGTTCGCAATCTCGTAAGATCGTGCGAAAATACCAAAATAACACGTCAAATTTTATCAAAAAAAGTTGAAAGATCAATGTTGTGGGTGTATGGAGGTCCCAAAATGAGCCAAGAATTTGGTTTCGGCAGATTCAGAGAACGTTGATATGTTCGCAATCTCGTAAGATCGTGCGAAAATGCCAAAATAACACGTCAAATTTTCTCAAAAAAAGTTGAAAGATCAATGTTTTGGGTGTATGGAGGTCCCAAAAAGAGGCAAGAATTTGGTTTCGGCAGATTCCGAGAACGTTGATACGTTCGCAATCTCGTAAGATCGTGCGAAAATGCCAAAATAACTCTTCAAATTTTCTGAAAAAAAAGTTGAAAGATCAATGTTGTGGGTGTATGGAGGTCTTAAAAAGAGGCAAGAATTTGGTTTCGGCAGATTCCGTGAACTTTGATATGTTCGCAATCTCGTAAGATCGTGCGAAAATGCCAAAATAACACGTCAAATTTTATCAAAAAAAGTTGAAAGATCAATGTTGTGGGTGTATGGAGGTCCCAAAAAGAGACAAGAATTTGGTTTCGGCAGATTCCGAGAAAGTTGATACGTTCGCAATCTCGTAAGATCGTGCGAAAATGCCAAAATAACACGTTAAATTTTCTGAAAAAAAGTTGAAAGATCAATGTTGTGGGTGTATGGAGGTCCCAAAAAGAGACAAGAATTTGGTTTCGGCAGATTCCGAGAACGTTGATATGTTCGCAATCTCGTAAGATCGTGCGAAAATGCCAAAATAACACGTCAAATTTTCTGGAAAAAAGTTGAAAGATCAATGTTGTGGGTGTATGGAGGTCCCAAAAAGAGCCAAGAATTTGGTTTCGGCAGATTCCGAGAACGTTGATACGTTCGCAATCTCGTAAGATCGTGCGAAAATGCCAAAATAACACGTCAAATTTTTTGAAAAAAAGTTGAAAGATCAATGTTGTGGGTGTATGGAGGTCCCAAAAAGAGGCAAGAATTTGGTTTCAGCAGATTCCGAGAACGTTGATATGTTCGCAATCTCGTAAGATCGTGCGAAAATGGCAAAATAACAGGTTAAATTTTCTGAAAAAAAGTTGAAAGATCAATGTTGTGGTTGTATGGAGGTCCCAAAAAGAGGCAAGAATTTGGTTTCGGCAGATTCATAGAACGTTGATACGTTCGCAATCTCGTAAGATCGTGCGAAAATGCCAAAATAACACTTTAAATTTTCCGAAAAAAAGTTGAAAGATCAATGTTGTGGGTGTATGGAGGTACCAAAAAGAGACAAGAATTAGGTTTCGGCAGATTCCGAGAACGTTGATACGTTCGCAATCTCGTAAGATCGAGCGAAAATGCCAAAATAACACGTCAAATTTTCTGAAAAAAAGTTGAAAGATCAATGTTGTGGGTGTATGGAGGTCCCAAAAAGAGGCAAGAATTTGGTTTCGGCAGATTCCGAGAACGTTGATACGTTCGCAATCTCGTAAGATCGTGCGAAAATGCCAAAATAACACGTCAAATTTTCTGAAAAAATAGTTGAAAGATCAATGTTATGGGTGTATGGAGGTCCCAAAAAGAGCCAAGAATTTGTTTTCGGCAGATTCCGAGAACGTTGATATGTTCGCAATCTCGTAAGATCGTGCGAAAATGCCAAAATAACACGTCAAATTTTCTGAAAAAAAGTTGAAAGATCAATGTTGTGGGTGTATGGAGGTCCCAAAAAGAGGCAAGAATTTGGTTTCGGCAGATTCCGAGAACGTTGATACGTTCGCAATCTCGTAAGATCGTGCGAAAATGCCAAAATAACACGTCAAATTTTCTGAAAAAATAGTTGAAAGATCAATGTTATGGGTGTATGGAGGTCCCAAAAAGAGCCAAGAATTTGTTTTCGGCAGATTCCGAGAACGTTGATATGTTCGCAATCTCGTAAGATCGTGCGAAAATGCCAAAATAACACGTCAAATTTTCTGAAAAAAAGTTGAAATATCAATGTTGTGGGTGTATGGAGGTCCCAAAAAGAGGCAAGAATTTGGTTTCGGCCGATTCCGAGAACGTTGATAAGTTCGCAATCTCGTAAGATCGTGCGAAAATGCCAAAATAACACTTCAAATTTTCTGAAAAAAAAGTTGAAAGATCAATGTTGTGGGTGTATGGAGGTCTTAAAAAGAGGCAAGAATTTGGTTTCGGCAGATTCCGTGAACTTTGATATGTTCGCAATCTCGTAAGATCGTGCGAAAATGCCAAAATAACACGTCAAATTTTATCAAAAAAAGTTGAAAGATCAATGTTGTGGGTGTATGGAGGTCCCAAAAAGAGACAAGAATTTGGTTTCGGCAGATTCCGAGAACGTTGATACGTTCGCAATCTCGTAAGATCGTGCGAAAATGCCAAAATAACACGTTAAATTTTCTGAAAAAAAGTTGAAAGATCAATGTTGTGGGTGTATGGAGGTCCCAAAAAGAGGCAAGAATTTGGTTTCGGCAGATTCCGAGAACGTTGATATGTTCGCAATCTCGTAAGATCGTGCGAAAATGCCAAAATAACACGTCAAATTTTCTGAAAAAAAGTTGAAATATCAATGTTGTGGGTGTATGGAGGTCCCAAAAAGAGGCAAGAATTTGGTTTCGGCCGATTCCGAGAACGTTGATATGTTCGCAATCTCGTAAGATCGTGCGAAAATGCCAAAATAACACGTCAAATTTTATCAAAAAAAGTTGAAAGATCAATGTTGTGGGTGTATGGAGGTCCCAAAAAGAGGCAAGAATTTGGTTTCGGCCGATTCCGAGAAAGTTGATATGTTCGCAATCTCGTAAGATCGTGCGAAAATGCCAAAATAACACGTCAAATTTTCTGAAAAAAAGTTGAAAGATCAATGTTGTGGGTGTATGGAGGTCCCAAAAAGAGGCAAGAATTTGGTTTCGGCAGATTCCGAGAAAGTTGATATGTTCGCAATCTCGTAAGATCGTGCGAAAACGCCAAAATAACTGGTCAAATTTTCTGAAAAAAAGTTGAAAGATCAATGTTGTGGGTGTATGGAGGTACCAAAAAGAGACAAGAATTTGGTTTCGGCAGATTCCGAGAACGTTGATACGTTCGCAATCTCGTAAGATCGTGCGAAAATGCCAAAATAACACGTCAAATTTTTTGAAAAAAAGTTGAAAGATCAATGTTGTGGGTGTATGGAGGTCCCAAAAAGAGGCAAGAATTTGGTTTCAGCAGATTCCGAGAACGTTGATATGTTCGCAATCTCGTAAGATCGTGCGAAAATGGCAAAATAACAGGTTAAATTTTCTGAAAAAAAGTTGAAAGATCAATGTTGTGGTTGTATGGAGGTCCCAAAAAGAGGCAAGAATTTGGTTTCGGCAGATTCATAGAACGTTGATACGTTCGCAATCTCGTAAGATCGTGCGAAAATGCCAAAATAACACTTTAAATTTTCCGAAAAAAAGTTGAAAGATCAATGTTGTGGGTGTATGGAGGTACCAAAAAGAGACAAGAATTAGGTTTCGGCAGATTCCGAGAACGTTGATACGTTCGCAATCTCGTAAGATCGAGCGAAAATGCCAAAATAACACGTCAAATTTTCTGAAAAAAAGTTGAAAGATCAATGTTGTGGGTGTATGGAGGTCCCAAAAAGAGGCAAGAATTTGGTTTCGGCAGATTCCGAGAACGTTGATACGTTCGCAATCTCGTAAGATCGTGCGAAAATACCAAAATAACACGTCAAATTTTCTGAAAAAATAGTTGAAAGATCAATGTTATGGGTGTATGGAGGTCCCAAAAAGAGCCAAGAATTTGTTTTCGGCAGATTCCGAGAACGTTGATATGTTCGCAATCTCGTAAGATCGTGCGAAAATGCCAAAATAACACGTCAAATTTTCTGAAAAAAAGTTGAAAGATCAATGTTGTGGGTGTATGGAGGTCCCAAAAAGAGGCAAGAATTTGGTTTCGGCAGATTCCGAGAACGTTGATACGTTCGCAATCTCGTAAGATCGTGCGAAAATGCCAAAATAACACGTCAAATTTTCTGAAAAAATAGTTGAAAGATCAATGTTATGGGTGTATGGAGGTCCCAAAAAGAGCCAAGAATTTGTTTTCGGCAGATTCCGAGAACGTTGATATGTTCGCAATCTCGTAAGATCGTGCGAAAATGCCAAAATAACACGTCAAATTTTCTGAAAAAAAGTTGAAATATCAATGTTGTGGGTGTATGGAGGTCCCAAAAAGAGGCAAGAATTTGGTTTCGGCCGATTCCGAGAACGTTGATATGTTCGCAATCTCGTAAGATCGTGCGAAAATGCCAAAATAACACTTCAAATTTTCTGAAAAAAAAGTTGAAAGATCAATGTTGTGGGTGTATGGAGGTCTTAAAAAGAGGCAAGAATTTGGTTTCGGCAGATTCCGTGAACTTTGATATGTTCGCAATCTCGTAAGATCGTGCGAAAATGCCAAAATAACACGTCAAATTTTATCAAAAAAAGTTGAAAGATCAATGTTGTGGGTGTATGGAGGTCCCAAAAAGAGACAAGAATTTGGTTTCGGCAGATTCCGAGAACGTTGATACGTTCGCAATCTCGTAAGATCGTGCGAAAATGCCAAAATAACACGTTAAATTTTCTGAAAAAAAGTTGAAAGATCAATGTTGTGGGTGTATGGAGGTCCCAAAAAGAGGCAAGAATTTGGTTTCGGCAGATTCCGAGAACGTTGATATGTTCGCAATCTCGTAAGATCGTGCGAAAATGCCAAAATAACACGTCAAATTTTCTGAAAAAAAGTTGAAATATCAATGTTGTGGGTGTATGGAGGTCCCAAAAAGAGGCAAGAATTTGGTTTCGGCCGATTCCGAGAACGTTGATATGTTCGCAATCTCGTAAGATCGTGCGAAAATGCCAAAATAACACGTCAAATTTTATCAAAAAAAGTTGAAAGATCAATGTTGTGGGTGTATGGAGGTCCCAAAAAGAGGCAAGAATTTGGTTTCGGCCGATTCCGAGAAAGTTGATATGTTCGCAATCTCGTAAGATCGTGCGAAAATGCCAAAATAACACGTCAAATTTTCTGAAAAAAAGTTGAAAGATCAATGTTGTGGGTGTATGGAGGTCCCAAAAAGAGGCAAGAATTTGGTTTCGGCAGATTCCGAGAAAGTTGATATGTTCGCAATCTCGTAAGATCGTGCGAAAACGCCAAAATAACTGGTCAAATTTTCTGAAAAAAAGTTGAAAGATCAATGTTGTGGGTGTATGGAGGTACCAAAAAGAGACAAGAATTTGGTTTCGGCAGATTCCGAGAACGTTGATACGTTCGCAATCTCGTAAGATCGTGCGAAAATGCCAAAATAATACGATAAATTTTCTGAAAAAAAGTTGAAAGATCAATGTTGTGGGTGTATGGAGGTCCCAAAAAGAGGCAAGAATTTGGTTTCGGCAGATTCCGAGAACGTTGATATGTTCGCAATCTCGTAAGATCGTGCGAAAATGCCAAAATAACACGTCAAATTTTATCAAAAAAAGTTGAAAGATCAATGTTGTGGGTGTATGGAGGTCCCAAAAAGAGGCAAGAATTTGGTTTCGGCAGATTCCGAGAAAGTTGATATGTTCGCAATCTCGTAAGATCGTGCGAAAACGCCAAAATAACAGGTCAAATTTTCTGAAAAAAAGTTGAAAGATCAATGTTGTGGGTGTATGGAGGTCCCAAAAAGAGACAAGAATTTGGTTTCGGCAGATTCCGAGAACGTTGATACGTTCGCAATCTCGTAAGATCGTGCGAAAATGCCAAAATAACACGTCAAATTTTATCAAAAAAAGTTGAAAGATCAATGTTGTGGGTGTATGGAGGTCCCAAAAAGAGGCAAGAATTTGGTTTCGGCAGATTCCGAGAAAGTTGATATGTTCGCAATCTCGTAAGATCGTGCGAAAATGCCAAAATAACACGTCAAATTTTCTGAAAAAAAGTTGAAATATCAATGTTGTGGGTGTATGGAGGTCCCAAAAAGTGGCAAGAATTTGGTTTCGGCAGATTTCGAGAACGTTGATACGTTCGCAATCTCGTAAGATCGTGCGAAAATGCCAAAATAACACGTCAAATTTTCTGAAAAAAAGTTGAAATATCAATGTTGTGGGTGTATGGAGGTACCAAAAAGAGACAAGAATTAGGTTTCGGCAGATTCCAAGAACGTTGATACGTTCGCAATCTCGTAAGATCGTGCGAAAATGCCAAAATAACACGTTAAATTTTCTGAAAAAAAGTTGAAAGATCAATGTTGTGGGTGTATGGAGGTCCCAAAAAGAGGCAAGAATTTGGTTTCGGCAGATTCCGAGAAAGTTGATATGTTCGCAATCTCGTAAGATCGTGCGAAAACGCCAAAATAACACGTCAAATTTTCTGAAAAAAAGTTGAAAGATCAATGTTGTGGGTGTATGGAGGTACCAAAAAGAGGCAAGAATTTGGTTTCGGCAGATTCCGAGAAAGTTGATATGTTCGCAATCTCGTAATATCGTGCGAAAATGCTAAAATAACACGTCAAATTTTCTGAAAAAAAGTTGAAAGATCAATGTTGTGGGTGTATGGAGGTACCAAAAAGAGACAAGAATTAGGTTTCGGCAGATTCCGAGAACGTTGATACGTTCGCAATCTCGTAAGATCGTGCGAAAATGCCAAAATAACACGTGAAATTTTCTGAAAAAAAGTTGAAAGATCAATGTTGTGGGTGTATGGAGGTCCCAAAAAGAGGCAAGAATTTGGTTTCGGCAGATTCCGAGAAAGTTGATATGTTCGCAATCTCGTAAGATCGTGCGAAAATGCTAAAATAACACGTCAAATTTTCTGAAAAAAAGTTGAAAGATCAATGTTGTGGGTGTATGGAGGTACCAAAAAGAGACAAGAATTAGGTTTCGGCAGATTCCGAGAACGTTGATACATTCGCAATCTCGTAAGATCGTGCGAAATTGCCAAAATAACACGTTAAATTTTCTGAAAAAAAGTTGAAAGATCAATGTTGTGGGTGTATGGAGGTCCCAAAAAGAGGCAAGAATTTGGTTTCGGCAGATTCCGAGAACGTTGATACGTTCGCAATCTCGTAAGATCGTGCGAAAATGCCAAAATAACACGTCAAATTTTATCAAAAAAAGTTGAAAGATCAATGTTGTGGGTGTATGGAGGTACCAAAAAGAGACAAGAATTAGGTTTCGGCAGATTCCGAGAACGTTGATACGTTCGCAATCTCTTAAGATCGAGCGAAAATGCCAAAATAACACGTCAAATTTTCTGAAAAAAAGTTGAAAGATCAATGTTGTGGGTGTATGGAGGTCCCAAAAAGAGCCAAGAATTTGTTTTCGGCAGATTCCGAGAACGTTGATATGTTCGCAATCTCGTAAAATCGTGCGAAAATGCCAAAATAACACGTCAACTTTTCTGAAAAAAAGTTGAAAGATCAATGTTGTGGGTGTATGGAAGTCCCAAAAAGAGGCAAGAATTTGGTTTCGGCAGATTCCGAGAAAGTTGATATGTTCGCAATCTCGTAAGATCGTGCGAAAATGCTAAAATAACACGTCAAATTTTCTGAAAAAAAGTTGAAAGATCAATGTTGTGGGTGTATGGAGGTACCAAAAAGAGACAAGAATTAGGTTTCGGCAGATTCCGAGAACGTTGATACGTTCGCAATCTCGTAAGATCGTGCGAAAATGCCAAAATAACACGTTAAATTTTCTGAAAAAAAGTTGAAAGATCAATGTTGTGGGTGTATGGAAGTCCCAAAAAGAGGCAAGAATTTGGTTTCGGCAGATTCCGAGAAAGTTGATATGTTCGCAATCTCGTAAGATCGTGCGAAAACGCCAAAATAACAGGTCAAATTTTCTGAAAAAAAGTTGAAAGATCAATGTTGTGGGTGTATGGAGGTCCCAAAAAGAGACAAGAATTTGGTTTCGGCAGATTCCGAGAACGTTGATACGTTCGCAATCTCATAAGATCGTGCGAAAATGCCAAAATAACACGTCAAATTTTATCAAAAAAAAATTGAAAGATCAATGTTGTGGGTGTATGGAGGTCCCAAAAAGAGGCAAGAATTTGGTTTCGGCAGATTCCGAGAAAGTTGATATGTTCGCAATCTCGTAAGATCGTGCGAAAATGCCAAAATAACACGTCAAATTTTCTGAAAAAAAGTTGAAAGATCAATGTTGTGGGTGTATGGAAGTCCCAAAAAGAGGCAAGAATTTGGTTTCGGCAGATTCCGAGAAAGTTGATATGTTCGCAATCTCGTAAGATCGTGCGAAAATGCTAAAATAACACGTCAAATTTTCTAAAAAAAAATTGAAAGATCAATGTTGTGGGTGTATGGAGGTACCAAAAAGAGACAAGAATTTGGTTTCGGCAGATTCCGAGAACGTTGATATGTTCGCAATCTCGTAAGTTCGTGCGAAAATGCCAAAATAACACTTCAAATTTTCTGAAAAAAAGTTGAAAGATCAATGTTGTGGGTGTATGGAGGTACCAAAAAGAGACAAGAATTTGGTTTCGGCAGATTCCGAGAACGTTGATACGTTCGCAATATCGTAAGATCGTGCGAAAATGCCAAAATAACACGTCAAATTTTATCAAAAAAAGTTGAAAGATCAATGTTGTGGGTGTATGGAGGTCCCAAAAAGAGCCAAGAATTTGGTTTCGGCAGATTCCGAGAAAGTTGATATGTTCGCAATCTCGTAAGATCGTGCGAAAATGCCAAAATAACACGTCAAATTTTCTGAAAAAAAGTTGAAAGATCAATGTTGTGGGTGTATGGAGGTCCCAAAAAGAGGCAAGAATTTGGTTTCGGCAGATTCCGAGAAAGTTGATATGTTCGCAATCTCGTAAGATCGTGCGAAAATGCCAAAATAACACGTCAAATTTTCTGAAAAAAAGTTGAAAGATCAATGTTGTGGGTGTATGGAGGTACCAAAAAGAGACAAGAATTAGGTTTCGGCAGATTCCGAGAACGTTGATACGTTCGCAATCTCGTAAGATCGTGCGAAAATGCCAAAATAACACGTCAAATTTTATCAAAAAAAGTTGAAAGATCAATTTTGTGTGTGTATGGAGGTCCCAAAAAGAGACAAGAATTTGGTTTCGGCAGATTCCGAGAACGTTGATATGTTCGCAATGTCGTAAGATCGTGCGAAAATGCCAAAATAACACGTCAAATTTTCTCAAAAAAAGTTGAAAGATCAATGTTTTGGGTGTATGGAGGTCCCAAAAAGAGACAAGAATTTGGTTTCGGTAGATTCAGAGAAAGTTGATATGTTCGCAATCTCGTAAGATCGTGCGAAAATGCCAAAATAACACGTCAAATTTTATCAAAAAAAGTTGAAAGATCAATGTTGTGGGTGTATGGAGGTCCCAAAATGAGCCAAGAATTTGGTTTCGGCAGATTCCGAGAAAGTTGATATGTTCGCAATCTCGTAAGATCGTGCGAAAATGCCAAAATAACACGTCAAATTTTATCAAAAAAAGTTGAAAGATCAATGTTGTGGGTGTATGGAGGTCCCAAAATGAGCCAAGAATTTGGTTTCGGCAGATTCAGAGAACGTTGATATGTTCGCAATCTCGTAAGATCGTGCGAAAATGCCAAAATAACACGTCAAATTTTATCAAAAAAAGTTGAAAGATCAATGTTGTGGGTGTATGGAGGTCCCAAAAAGAGACAAGAATTTGGTTTCGGCAGATTCCGAGAAAGTTGATACGTTCGCAATCTCGTAAGATCGTGCGAAAATGCCAAAATAACACGTTAAATTTTCTGAAAAAAAGTTGAAAGATCAATGTTGTGGGTGTATGGAGGTCCCAAAAAGAGACAAGAATTTGGTTTCGGCAGATTCCGAGAACGTTGATATGTTCGCAATCTCGTAAGATCGTGCGAAAATGCCAAAATAACACGTCAAATTTTCTCAAAAAAAGTTGAAAGATCAATGTTGTGGGTGTATGGAGGTCCCAAAAAGAGGCAAGAATTTGGTTTCGGCAGATTCCGAGAACGTTGATATGTTCGCAATCTCGTAAGATCGTGCGAAAATGCCAAAATAACACGTCAAATTTTATCAAAAAAAGTTGAAAGATCAATGTTGTGTGTGTATGGAGGTCCCAAAAAGAGACAAGAATTTGGTTTCGGCAGATTCCGAGAACGTTGATATGTTCGCAATCTCGTAAGATCGTGCGAAAATGCCAAAATAACACGTCAAATTTTCTCAAAAAAAGTTGAAAGATCAATGTTTTGGGTGTATGGAGGTCCCAAAAAGAGACAAGAATTTGGTTTCGGTAGATTCAGAGAAAGTTGATATGTTCGCAATCTCGTAAGATCGTGCGAAAATGCCAAAATAACACGTCAAATTTTATCAAAAAAAGTTGAAAGATCAATGTTGTGGGTGTATGGAGGTCCCAAAATGAGCCAAGAATTTGGTTTCGGCAGATTCCGAGAAAGTTGATATGTTCGCAATCTCGTAAGATCGTGCGAAAATACCAAAATAACACGTCAAATTTTATCAAAAAAAGTTGAAAGATCAATGTTGTGGGTGTATGGAGGTCCCAAAATGAGCCAAGAATTTGGTTTCGGCAGATTCAGAGAACGTTGATATGTTCGCAATCTCGTAAGATCGTGCGAAAATGCCAAAATAACACGTCAAATGTTCTCAAAAAAAGTTGAAAGATCAATGTTGTGGGTGTATGGAGGTCCCAAAAAGAGACAAGAATTTGGTTTCGGCAGATTCCGAGAACGTTGATATGTTCGCAATCTCGTAAGATCGTGCGAAAATGCCAAAATAACACGTCAAATTTTCTCAAAAAAAGTTGAAAGATCAATGTTTTGGGTGTATGGAGGTCCCAAAAAGAGGCAAGAATTTGGTTTCGGCAGATTCCGAGAACGTTGATACGTTCGCAATCTCGTAAGATCGTGCGAAAATGCCAAAATAACACTTCAAATTTTCTGAAAAAAAAGTTGAAAGATCAATGTTGTGGGTGTATGGAGGTCTTAAAAAGAGGCAAGAATTTGGTTTCGGCAGATTCCGTGAACTTTGATATGTTCGCAATCTCGTAAGATCGTGCGAAAATGCCAAAATAACACGTCAAATGTTCTCAAAAAAAGTTGAAAGATCAATGTTGTGGGTGTATGGAGGTCCCAAAAAGAGGCAAGAATTTGGTTTCGGCAGATTCCGAGAACGTTGATATGTTCGCAATCTCGTAAGATCGTGCGAAAATGCAAAATAACACGTCAAATTTTCTGATAAAAAGTTGAAAGATCAATGTGGTGGGTGTATGGAGGTCCCAAAAAGAGCCAAGAATGTGTTTTCGGCAGATTCCGAGAACGTTGATATGTTCGCAATCTCGTAACATCGTGCGAAAATGCCTAAATAACACATTAAATTTTCCGAAAAAAAGTTGAAAGATCAATGTTGTGGGTGTATGGAGGTCCCAAAAAGAGGCAAGAATTTGGTTTCGGCAGATTCCGAGAACGTTGATACGTTCGCAATCTCGTAAGATCGTGCGAAAATGCCAAAATAACACGTCAAATTTTCTCAAAAAAAGTTGAAAGATCAATGTTGTGGGTGTATGGAGGTCCCAAAAAGAGGCAAGAATTTGGTTTCGGCAGATTCCAGAACGTTGATATGTTCGCAATCTCGTAAGATCGTGCGAAAATGCAAAATAACACGTCAAATTTTCTGAAAAAAAGTTGAAAGATCAATGTGGTGGGTGTATGGAGGTCCCAAAAAGAGCCAAGAATGTGTTTTCGGCAGATTCCGAGAACGTTGATATGTTCGCAATCTCGTAAGATCGTGCGAAAATGCCAAAATAACACGTCAAATTTTCTCAAAAAAAGTTGAAAGATCAATGTTTTGGGTGTATGGTGGTCCCAAAAAGAGGCAAGAATTTGGTTTCGGCAGATTCCGAGAAAGTTGATATGTTCGCAATCTCGTAAGATCGTGCGAAAACGCCAAAATAACACGTCAAATTTTCTGAAAAAAAGTTGAAAGATCAATGTTGTGGGTGTATGGAGGTACCAAAAAGAGGCAAGAATTTGGTTTCGGCAGATTCCGAGAAAGTTGATATGTTCGCAATCTCGTAATATCGTGCGAAAATGCTAAAATAACACGTCAAATTTTCTGAAAAAAAGTTGAAAGATCAATGTTGTGGGTGTATGGAGGTACCAAAAAGAGACAAGAATTAGGTTTCGGCAGATTCCGAGAACGTTGATACGTTCGCAATCTCGTAAGATCGTGCGAAAATGCCAAAATAACACGTGAAATTTTCTGAAAAAAAGTTGAAAGATCAATGTTGTGGGTGTATGGAGGTCCCAAAAAGAGGCAAGAATTTGGTTTCGGCAGATTCCGAGAAAGTTGATATGTTCGCAATCTCGTAAGATCGTGCGAAAATGCTAAAATAACACGTCAAATTTTCTGAAAAAAAGTTGAAAGATCAATGTTGTGGGTGTATGGAGGTACCAAAAAGAGACAAGAATTAGGTTTCGGCAGATTCCGAGAACGTTGATACATTCGCAATCTCGTAAGATCGTGCGAAATTGCCAAAATAACACGTTAAATTTTCTGAAAAAAAGTTGAAAGATCAATGTTGTGGGTGTATGGAGGTCCCAAAAAGAGGCAAGAATTTGGTTTCGGCAGATTCCGAGAACGTTGATACGTTCGCAATCTCGTAAGATCGTGCGAAAATGCCAAAATAACACGTCAAATTTTATCAAAAAAAGTTGAAAGATCAATGTTGTGGGTGTATGGAGGTACCAAAAAGAGACAAGAATTAGGTTTCGGCAGATTCCGAGAACGTTGATACGTTCGCAATCTCTTAAGATCGAGCGAAAATGCCAAAATAACACGTCAAATTTTCTGAAAAAAAGTTGAAAGATCAATGTTGTGGGTGTATGGAGGTCCCAAAAAGAGCCAAGAATTTGTTTTCGGCAGATTCCGAGAACGTTGATATGTTCGCAATCTCGTAAAATCGTGCGAAAATGCCAAAATAACACGTCAACTTTTCTGAAAAAAAGTTGAAAGATCAATGTTGTGGGTGTATGGAAGTCCCAAAAAGAGGCAAGAATTTGGTTTCGGCAGATTCCGAGAAAGTTGATATGTTCGCAATCTCGTAAGATCGTGCGAAAATGCTAAAATAACACGTCAAATTTTCTGAAAAAAAGTTGAAAGATCAATGTTGTGGGTGTATGGAGGTACCAAAAAGAGACAAGAATTAGGTTTCGGCAGATTCCGAGAACGTTGATACGTTCGCAATCTCGTAAGATCGTGCGAAAATGCCAAAATAACACGTTAAATTTTCTGAAAAAAAGTTGAAAGATCAATGTTGTGGGTGTATGGAAGTCCCAAAAAGAGGCAAGAATTTGGTTTCGGCAGATTCCGAGAAAGTTGATATGTTCGCAATCTCGTAAGATCGTGCGAAAACGCCAAAATAACAGGTCAAATTTTCTGAAAAAAAGTTGAAAGATCAATGTTGTGGGTGTATGGAGGTCCCAAAAAGAGACAAGAATTTGGTTTCGGCAGATTCCGAGAACGTTGATACGTTCGCAATCTCATAAGATCGTGCGAAAATGCCAAAATAACACGTCAAATTTTATCAAAAAAAAATTGAAAGATCAATGTTGTGGGTGTATGGAGGTCCCAAAAAGAGGCAAGAATTTGGTTTCGGCAGATTCCGAGAAAGTTGATATGTTCGCAATCTCGTAAGATCGTGCGAAAATGCCAAAATAACACGTCAAATTTTCTGAAAAAAAGTTGAAAGATCAATGTTGTGGGTGTATGGAAGTCCCAAAAAGAGGCAAGAATTTGGTTTCGGCAGATTCCGAGAAAGTTGATATGTTCGCAATCTCGTAAGATCGTGCGAAAATGCTAAAATAACACGTCAAATTTTCTAAAAAAAAATTGAAAGATCAATGTTGTGGGTGTATGGAGGTACCAAAAAGAGACAAGAATTTGGTTTCGGCAGATTCCGAGAACGTTGATATGTTCGCAATCTCGTAAGTTCGTGCGAAAATGCCAAAATAACACTTCAAATTTTCTGAAAAAAAGTTGAAAGATCAATGTTGTGGGTGTATGGAGGTACCAAAAAGAGACAAGAATTTGGTTTCGGCAGATTCCGAGAACGTTGATACGTTCGCAATATCGTAAGATCGTGCGAAAATGCCAAAATAACACGTCAAATTTTATCAAAAAAAGTTGAAAGATCAATGTTGTGGGTGTATGGAGGTCCCAAAAAGAGCCAAGAATTTGGTTTCGGCAGATTCCGAGAAAGTTGATATGTTCGCAATCTCGTAAGATCGTGCGAAAATGCCAAAATAACACGTCAAATTTTCTGAAAAAAAGTTGAAAGATCAATGTTGTGGGTGTATGGAGGTCCCAAAAAGAGGCAAGAATTTGGTTTCGGCAGATTCCGAGAAAGTTGATATGTTCGCAATCTCGTAAGATCGTGCGAAAATGCCAAAATAACACGTCAAATTTTCTGAAAAAAAGTTGAAAGATCAATGTTGTGGGTGTATGGAGGTACCAAAAAGAGACAAGAATTAGGTTTCGGCAGATTCCGAGAACGTTGATACGTTCGCAATCTCGTAAGATCGTGCGAAAATGCCAAAATAACACGTCAAATTTTATCAAAAAAAGTTGAAAGATCAATTTTGTGTGTGTATGGAGGTCCCAAAAAGAGACAAGAATTTGGTTTCGGCAGATTCCGAGAACGTTGATATGTTCGCAATGTCGTAAGATCGTGCGAAAATGCCAAAATAACACGTCAAATTTTCTCAAAAAAAGTTGAAAGATCAATGTTTTGGGTGTATGGAGGTCCCAAAAAGAGACAAGAATTTGGTTTCGGTAGATTCAGAGAAAGTTGATATGTTCGCAATCTCGTAAGATCGTGCGAAAATGCCAAAATAACACGTCAAATTTTATCAAAAAAAGTTGAAAGATCAATGTTGTGGGTGTATGGAGGTCCCAAAATGAGCCAAGAATTTGGTTTCGGCAGATTCCGAGAAAGTTGATATGTTCGCAATCTCGTAAGATCGTGCGAAAATGCCAAAATAACACGTCAAATTTTATCAAAAAAAGTTGAAAGATCAATGTTGTGGGTGTATGGAGGTCCCAAAATGAGCCAAGAATTTGGTTTCGGCAGATTCAGAGAACGTTGATATGTTCGCAATCTCGTAAGATCGTGCGAAAATGCCAAAATAACACGTCAAATTTTATCAAAAAAAGTTGAAAGATCAATGTTGTGGGTGTATGGAGGTCCCAAAAAGAGACAAGAATTTGGTTTCGGCAGATTCCGAGAAAGTTGATACGTTCGCAATCTCGTAAGATCGTGCGAAAATGCCAAAATAACACGTTAAATTTTCTGAAAAAAAGTTGAAAGATCAATGTTGTGGGTGTATGGAGGTCCCAAAAAGAGACAAGAATTTGGTTTCGGCAGATTCCGAGAACGTTGATATGTTCGCAATCTCGTAAGATCGTGCGAAAATGCCAAAATAACACGTCAAATTTTCTCAAAAAAAGTTGAAAGATCAATGTTGTGGGTGTATGGAGGTCCCAAAAAGAGGCAAGAATTTGGTTTCGGCAGATTCCGAGAACGTTGATATGTTCGCAATCTCGTAAGATCGTGCGAAAATGCCAAAATAACACGTCAAATTTTATCAAAAAAAGTTGAAAGATCAATGTTGTGTGTGTATGGAGGTCCCAAAAAGAGACAAGAATTTGGTTTCGGCAGATTCCGAGAACGTTGATATGTTCGCAATCTCGTAAGATCGTGCGAAAATGCCAAAATAACACGTCAAATTTTCTCAAAAAAAGTTGAAAGATCAATGTTTTGGGTGTATGGAGGTCCCAAAAAGAGACAAGAATTTGGTTTCGGTAGATTCAGAGAAAGTTGATATGTTCGCAATCTCGTAAGATCGTGCGAAAATGCCAAAATAACACGTCAAATTTTATCAAAAAAAGTTGAAAGATCAATGTTGTGGGTGTATGGAGGTCCCAAAATGAGCCAAGAATTTGGTTTCGGCAGATTCCGAGAAAGTTGATATGTTCGCAATCTCGTAAGATCGTGCGAAAATACCAAAATAACACGTCAAATTTTATCAAAAAAAGTTGAAAGATCAATGTTGTGGGTGTATGGAGGTCCCAAAATGAGCCAAGAATTTGGTTTCGGCAGATTCAGAGAACGTTGATATGTTCGCAATCTCGTAAGATCGTGCGAAAATGCCAAAATAACACGTCAAATGTTCTCAAAAAAAGTTGAAAGATCAATGTTGTGGGTGTATGGAGGTCCCAAAAAGAGACAAGAATTTGGTTTCGGCAGATTCCGAGAACGTTGATATGTTCGCAATCTCGTAAGATCGTGCGAAAATGCCAAAATAACACGTCAAATTTTCTCAAAAAAAGTTGAAAGATCAATGTTTTGGGTGTATGGAGGTCCCAAAAAGAGGCAAGAATTTGGTTTCGGCAGATTCCGAGAACGTTGATACGTTCGCAATCTCGTAAGATCGTGCGAAAATGCCAAAATAACACTTCAAATTTTCTGAAAAAAAAGTTGAAAGATCAATGTTGTGGGTGTATGGAGGTCTTAAAAAGAGGCAAGAATTTGGTTTCGGCAGATTCCGTGAACTTTGATATGTTCGCAATCTCGTAAGATCGTGCGAAAATGCCAAAATAACACGTCAAATGTTCTCAAAAAAAGTTGAAAGATCAATGTTGTGGGTGTATGGAGGTCCCAAAAAGAGGCAAGAATTTGGTTTCGGCAGATTCCGAGAACGTTGATATGTTCGCAATCTCGTAAGATCGTGCGAAAATGCAAAATAACACGTCAAATTTTCTGATAAAAAGTTGAAAGATCAATGTGGTGGGTGTATGGAGGTCCCAAAAAGAGCCAAGAATGTGTTTTCGGCAGATTCCGAGAACGTTGATATGTTCGCAATCTCGTAACATCGTGCGAAAATGCCTAAATAACACATTAAATTTTCCGAAAAAAAGTTGAAAGATCAAT
The DNA here is from genome assembly GCA_034370585.1 of Fragaria x ananassa. NCBI lineage: Eukaryota > Viridiplantae > Streptophyta > Magnoliopsida > Rosales > Rosaceae > Fragaria > Fragaria x ananassa. The sequence goes on from CP139760.1 coordinate 9,856,800, forward strand.
GTTGTGGGTGTATGGAGGTCCCAAAAAGAGGCAAGAATTTGGTTTCGGCAGATTCCGAGAACGTTGATACGTTCGCAATCTCGTAAGATCGTGCGAAAATGCCAAAATAACACGTCAAATTTTCTCAAAAAAAGTTGAAAGATCAATGTTGTGGGTGTATGGAGGTCCCAAAAAGAGGCAAGAATTTGGTTTCGGCAGATTCCAGAACGTTGATATGTTCGCAATCTCGTAAGATCGTGCGAAAATGCAAAATAACACGTCAAATTTTCTGAAAAAAAGTTGAAAGATCAATGTGGTGGGTGTATGGAGGTCCCAAAAAGAGCCAAGAATGTGTTTTCGGCAGATTCCGAGAACGTTGATATGTTCGCAATCTCGTAAGATCGTGCGAAAATGCCAAAATAACACGTCAAATTTTCTCAAAAAAAGTTGAAAGATCAATGTTTTGGGTGTATGGTGGTCCCAAAAAGAGGCAAGAATTTGGTTTCGGCAGATTCCGAGAAAGTTGATATGTTCGCAATCTCGTAAGATCGTGCGAAAATGCCAAAATAACATGTCAAATTTTCTGAAAAAAAGTTGAAAGATCAATGTTGTGGGTGTATGGAGGTCCCAAAAAGAGGCAAGAATTTGGTTTCGGCAGATTCCGAGAACGTTGATATGTTCGCAATCTCGTAAGATCGTGCGAAAATGCAAAATAACACGTCAAATTTTCTGAAAAAAAGTTGAAAGATCAATGTGGTGGGTGTATGGAGGTCCCAAAAAGAGCCAAGAATGTGTTTTCGGCAGATTCCGAGAACGTTGATATGTTCGCAATCTCGTAAGATCGTGCGAAAATGCCAAAATAACACGTCAAATTTTCTCAAAAAAAGTTGAAAGATCAATGTTTTGGGTGTATGGAGGTCCCAAAAAGAGGCAAGAATTTGGTTTCGGCAGATTCCGAGAACGTTGATATGTTCGCAATCTCGTAAGAACGTGCGAAAATGCCAAAATAACACGTCAAATTTTCTAAAAAAAAGTTGAAAGATCAATGTTGTGGGTGTATGGAGGTTCCAAAAAGAGACAAGAATTTGGTTTCGGCAGATTCCGAGAACGTTGATACGTTCGCAATCTCGTAAGATCGTGCGAAAATGCCAAAATAACACTTCAAATTTTATCAAAAAAAGTTGAAAGATCAATGTTGTGGGTGTATGGAGGTCCCAAAAAGAGGCAAGAATTTGGTTTCGGCAGATTCCGAGAACGTTGATATGTTCGCAATCTCGTAAGATCGTGCGAAAATGCCAAAATAACACGTCAAATTTTATCAAAAAAAGTTGAAAGATCAATGTTGTGGGTGTATGGAGGTCCCAAAAAGAGACAAGAATTTGGTTTCTGCAGATTCCGAGAACGTTGATACGTTCGCAATCTCGTAAGATCGTGCGAAAATGCCAAAATAACACGTCAAATTTTTTGAAAAAGAGTTGAAAGATCAATGTTGTGGGTGTATGGAGGTCCCAAAAAGAGACAAGAATTTGGTTTCGGCAGATTCCGAGAACGTTGATACGTTCGCAATCTCGTAAGATCGTGCGAAAATGCCAAAATAACACGTCAAATTTTCTCAAAAAAAGTTGAAAGATCAATGTTTTGGGTGTATGGAGGTCCCAAAAAGAGGCAAGAATTTGGTTTCGGCAGATTCCGAGAACGTTGATACGTTCGCAATCTCGTAAGATCGTGCGAAAATGCCAAAATAACACTTCAAATTTTCTGAAAAAAAAGTTGAAAGATCAATGTTGTGGGTGTATGGAGGTCCCAAAAAGAGGCATGAATTTGGTTTCGGCAGATTCCGAGAACGTTGATATGTTCGCAATCTCGTAAGATCGTGCGAAAATGCAAAATAACACGTCAAATTTTCTGAAAAAAAGTTGAAAGATCAATGTGGTGGGTGTATGGAGGTCCCAAAAAGAGCAAAGAATGTGTTTTCGGCAGATTCCGAGAACGTTGATATGTTCGCAATCTCGTAAGATCGTGCGAAAATGCCAAAATAACACGTCAAATTTTATCAAAAAAAGTTGAAAGATCAATGTTGTGGGTGTATGGAGGTCCCAAAAAGAGACAAGAATTTGGTTTCGGCAGATTCCGAGAACGTTGATACGTTCGCAATCTCGTAAGATCGTGCGAAAATGCCAAAATAACACGTCAAATTTTTTGAAAAAGAGTTGAAAGATCAATGTTGTGGGTGTATGGAGGTCCCAAAAAGAGGCAAGAATTTGGTTTCGGCAGATTCCGAGAACGTTGATATGTTCGCAATCTCGTAAGATCGTGCGAAAATGCCAAAATAACACGTCAAATTTTATCAAAAAAAGTTGAAAGATCAATGTTGTGGGTGTATGGAGGTCCCAAAAGGAGACAAGAATTTGGTTTCGGCAGATTCCGAGAACGTTGATACGTTCGCAATCTCGTAAGATCGTGCGAAAATGCCAAAATAATACGATAAATTTTCTGAAAAAAAGTTGAAAGATCAATGTTGTGGGTGTATGGAGGTCCCAAAAAGAGGCAAGAATTTGGTTTCGGCAGATTCCAGAACGTTGATATGTTCGCAATCTCGTAAGATCGTGCGAAAATGCAAAATAACACGTCAAATTTTCTGAAAAAAAGTTGAAAGATCAATGTGGTGGGTGTATGGAGGTCCCAAAAAGAGCCAAGAATGTGTTTTCGGCAGATTCCGAGAACGTTGATATGTTCGCAATCTCGTAAGATCGTGCGAAAATGCCAAAATAACACGTCAAATTTTCTCAAAAAAAGTTGAAAGATCAATGTTTTGGGTGTATGGTGGTCCCAAAAAGAGGCAAGAATTTGGTTTCGGCAGATTCCGAGAAAGTTGATATGTTCGCAATCTCGTAAGATCGTGCGAAAATGCCAAAATAACATGTCAAATTTTCTGAAAAAAAGTTGAAAGATCAATGTTGTGGGTGTATGGAGGTCCCAAAAAGAGGCAAGAATTTGGTTTCGGCAGATTCCGAGAACGTTGATATGTTCGCAATCTCGTAAGATCGTGCGAAAATGCAAAATAACACGTCAAATTTTCTGAAAAAAAGTTGAAAGATCAATGTGGTGGGTGTATGGAGGTCCCAAAAAGAGCCAAGAATGTGTTTTCGGCAGATTCCGAGAACGTTGATATGTTCGCAATCTCGTAAGATCGTGCGAAAATGCCAAAATAACACGTCAAATTTTATCAAAAAAAGTTGAAAGATCAATGTTGTGGGTGTATGGAGGTCCCAAAAAGAGACAAGAATTTGGTTTCGGCAGATTCCGAGAACGTTGATACGTTCGCAATCTCGTAAGATCGTGCGAAAATGCCAAAATAACACGTCAAATTTTTTGAAAAAGAGTTGAAAGATCAATGTTGTGGGTGTATGGAGGTCCCAAAAAGAGACAAGAATTTGGTTTCGGCAGATTCCGAGAACGTTGATACGTTCGCAATCTCGTAAGATCGTGCGAAAATGCCAAAATAACACGTCAAATTTTATCAAAAAAAAGTTGAAAGATCAATGTTGTGGGTGTATGGAGGTCCCAAAAAGAGACAAGAATTTGGTTTCTGCAGATTCCGAGAACGTTGATACGTTCGCAATCTCGTAAGATCGTGCGAAAATGCCAAAATAACACGTCAAATTTTTTGAAAAAGAGTTGAAAGATCAATGTTGTGGGTGTATGGAGGTCCCAAAAAGAGACAAGAATTTGGTTTCGGCAGATTCCGAGAAAGTTGATATGTTCGCAATCTCGTAAGATCGTGCGAAAATGCCAAAATAACATGTCAAATTTTCTGAAAAAAAGTTGAAAGATCAATGTTGTGGGTGTATGGAGGTCCCAAAAAAGAGGCAAGAATTTGGTTTCGGCAGATTCCGAGAACGTTGATATGTTCGCAATCTCGTAAGAACGTGCGAAAATGCAAAATAACACGTCAAATTTTCTCAAAAAAAGTTGAAATATCAATGTTGTGGGTGTATGGAGGTCCCAAAAAGAGGCAAGAATTTGGTTTCGGCCGATTCCGAGAACGTTGATATGTTCGCAATCTCGTAAGATCGTGCGAAAATGCCAAAATAACACGTCAAATTTTATCAAAAAAAGTTGAAAGATCAATGTTGTGGGTGTATGGAGGTCCCAAAAAGAGGCAAGAATTTGGTTTCGGCCGATTCCGAGAAAGTTGATATGTTCGCAATCTCGTAAGATCGTGCGAAAATGCCAAAATAACACGTCAAATTTTCTGAAAAAAAGTTGAAAGATCAATGTTGTGGGTGTATGGAGGTCCCAAAAAGAGGCAAGAATTTGGTTTCGGCAGATTCCGAGAAAGTTGATATGTTCGCAATCTCGTAAGATCGTGCGAAAACGCCAAAATAACTGGTCAAATTTTCTGAAAAAAAGTTGAAAGATCAATGTTGTGGGTGTATGGAGGTACCAAAAAGAGACAAGAATTTGGTTTCGGCAGATTCCGAGAACGTTGATACGTTCGCAATCTCGTAAGATCGTGCGAAAATGCCAAAATAATACGATAAATTTTCTGAAAAAAAGTTGAAAGATCAATGTTGTGGGTGTATGGAGGTCCCAAAAAGAGGCAAGAATTTGGTTTCGGCAGATTCCGAGAACGTTGATATGTTCGCAATCTCGTAAGATCGTGCGAAAATGCCAAAATAACACGTCAAATTTTATCAAAAAAAGTTGAAAGATCAATGTTGTGGGTGTATGGAGGTCCCAAAAAGAGGCAAGAATTTGGTTTCGGCAGATTCCGAGAAAGTTGATATGTTCGCAATCTCGTAAGATCGTGCGAAAACGCCAAAATAACAGGTCAAATTTTCTGAAAAAAAGTTGAAAGATCAATGTTGTGGGTGTATGGAGGTCCCAAAAAGAGACAAGAATTTGGTTTCGGCAGATTCCGAGAACGTTGATACGTTCGCAATCTCGTAAGATCGTGCGAAAATGCCAAAATAACACGTCAAATTTTATCAAAAAAAGTTGAAAGATCAATGTTGTGGGTGTATGGAGGTCCCAAAAAGAGGCAAGAATTTGGTTTCGGCAGATTCCGAGAACGTTGATATGTTTGCAATCTCGTAAGATCGTGCGAAAATGCAAAATAACACGTCAAATTTTCTCAAAAAAAGTTGAAAGATCAATGTTGTGGGTGTATGGAGGTCCCAAAATGAGCCAAGAATTTGGTTTCGGCAGATTCCGAGAAACTTGATATGTTCGCAATCTCGTAAGATCTTGCGAAAATGCAAAATAACACGTCAAATTTTCACAAAAAAAGTTGAAAGATCAATGCTGTGGGTGTATGGAGGTCCCAAAAAGAGACAAGAATTTGGTTTCGGCAGATTCCGAGAACGTTGATATGTTCGCAATCTCGTAAGAACGTGCGAAAATGCCAAAATAACACGTCAAATTTTCTAAAAAAAAGTTGAAAGATCAATGTTGTGGGTGTATGGAGGTTCCAAAAAGAGACAAGAATTTGGTTTCGGCAGATTCCGAGAACGTTGATACGTTCGCAATCTCGTAAGATCGTGCGAAAATGCCAAAATAACACGTCAAATTTTATCAAAAAAAGTTGAAAGATCAATGTTGTGGGTGTATGGAGGTCCCAAAAAGAGACAAGAATTTGGTTTCTGCAGATTCCGAGAACGTTGATACGTTCGCAATCTCGTAAGATCGTGCGAAAATGCCAAAATAACACGTCAAATTTTTTGAAAAAGAGTTGAAAGATCAATGTTGTGGGTGTATGGAGGTCCCAAAAAGAGACAAGAATTTGGTTTCGGCAGATTCCGAGAACGTTGATACGTTCTCAATCTCGTAAGATCGTGCGAAAATGCCAAAATAACACGTCAAATTTTCTCAAAAAAAGTTGAAAGATCAATGTTTTGGGTGTATGGAGGTCCCAAAAAGAGGCAAGAATTTGGTTTCGGCAGATTCCGAGAACGTTGATACGTTCGCAATCTCGTAAGATCGTGCGAAAATGCCAAAATAACACTTCAAATTTTCTGAAAAAAAAGTTGAAAGATCAATGTTGTGGGTGTATGGAGATCTTAAAAAGAGGCAAGAATTTGGTTTCGGCAGATTCCGTGAACGTTGATATGTTCGCAATCTCGTAAGATCGTGCGAAAATGCCAAAATAACACGTCCAATTTTCTCAAAAAAAGTTGAAAGATCAATGTTGTGGGTGTATGGAGGTCCCAAAAAGAGGCAAGAATTTGGTTTCGGCAGATTCCGAGAACGTTGATATGTTCGCAATCTCGTAAGATCGTGCGAAAATGCAAAATAACACGTCAAATTTTCTGAAAAAAAGTTGAAAGATCAATGTGGTGGGTGTATGGAGGTCCCAAAAAGAGGCAAGAATGTGTTTTCGGCAGATTCCGAGAACGTTGATATGTTCGCAATCTCGTAAGATCGTGCGAAAATGCCAAAATAACACGTCAAATTTTCTCAAAAAAAGTTGAAAGATCAATGTTGTGGGTGTATGGAGGTCCCAAAAAGAGGCAAGAATTTGGTTTCGGCAGATTCCGAGAACGTTGATATGTTCGCAATCTCGTAAGAACGTGCGAAAATGCCAAAATAACACGTCAAATTTTCTCAAAAAAAGTTGAAAGATCAATGTTGTGGGTGTATGGAGGTTCCAAAAAGAGACAAGAATTTGGTTTCGGCAGATTCCGAGAACGTTGATACGTTCGCAATCTCGTAAGATCGTGCGAAAATGCCAAAATAACACTTCAAATTTTATCAAAAAAAGTTGAAAGATCAATGTTGTGGGTGTATGGAGGTCCCAAAAAGAGACAAGAATTTGGTTTCTGCAGATTCCGAGAACGTTGATACGTTCGCAATCTCGTAAGATCGTGCGAAAATGCCAAAATAACACGTCAAATTTTTTGAAAAAGAGTTGAAAGATCAATGTTGTGGGTGTATGGAGGTCCCAAAAAGAGACAAGAATTTGGTTTCGGCAGATTCCGAGAACGTTGATACGTTCGCAATCTCGTAAGATCGTGCGAAAATGCCAAAATAACACGTCAAATTTTTTGAAAAAGAGTTGAAAGATCAATGTTGTGGGTGTATGGAGGTCCCAAAAAGAGACAAGAATTTGGTTTCGGCAGATTCCGAGAACGTTGATACGTTCGCAATCTCGTAAGATCGTGCGAAAATGCCAAAATAACACGTCAAATTTTCTCAAAAAAAGTTGAAAGATCAATGTTTTGGGTGTATGGAGGTCCCAAAAAGAGGCAAGAATTTGGTTTCGGCAGATTCCGAGAACGTTGATACGTTCGCAATCTCGTAAGATCGTGCGAAAATGCCAAAATAACACTTCAAATTTTCTGAAAAAAAAGTTGAAAGATCAATGTTGTGGGTGTATGGAGGTCTTAAAAAGAGGCAAGAATTTGGTTTCGGCAGATTCCGTGAACGTTGATATGTTCGCAATCTCGTAAGATCTTGCGAAAATGCCAAAATAACACGTCAAATGTTCTCAAAAAAAGTTGAAAGATCAATGTTGTGGGTGTATGGAGGTCCCAAAAAGAGGCAAGAATTTGGTTTCGGCAGATTCCGAGAACGTTGATATGTTCGCAATCTCGTAAGATCGTGCGAAAATGCAAAATAACACGTCAAATTTTCTGAAAAAAAGTTGAAAGATCAATGTGGTGGGTGTATGGAGGTCCCAAAAAGAGCCAAGAATGTGTTTTCGGCAGATTCCGAGAACGTTGATATGTTCGCAATGTCGTAAGATCGTGCGAAAATGCCAAAATAACACGTCAAATTTTATCAAAAAAAGTTGAAAGATCAATGTTGTGGGTGTATGGAGGTCCCAAAAAGAGACAAGAATTTGGTTTCGGCAGATTCCGAGAACGTTGATACGTTCGCAATCTCGTAAGATCGTGCGAAAATGCCAAAATAACACGTCAAATTTTTTGAAAAAGAGTTGAAAGATCAATGTGTTGGGTGTATGGAGGTCCCAAAAAGAGACAAGAATTTGGTTTCGGCAGATTCCGAGAAAGTTGATACGTTCGCAATCTCGTAAGATCGTGCGAAAATGCCAAAATAACACGTTAAATTTTCTGAAAAAAGTTGAAAGATCAATGTTGTGGGTGTATGGAGGTCCCAAAAAGAGCAAGAATTTGGTTTCGGCAGATTCCGAGAACGTTGATATGTTCGCAATCTCGTAAGATCGTGCGAAAATGCCAAAATAACACGTCAAATTTTCTCAAAAAAAGTTGAAAGATCAATGTTTTGGGTGTATGGAGGTCCCAAAAAGAGACAAGAATTTGGTTTCGGCAGATTCCGAGAACGTTGATATGTTCGCAATCTCGTAAGATCGTGCGAAAATGCCAAAATTACACGTCAAATTTTCTCAAAAAAAGTTGAAAGATCAATGTTTTGGGTGTATGGAGGTCCCAAAAAGAGACAAGAATTTGGTTTCGGTAGATTCAGAGAAAGTTGATATGTTCGCAATCTCGTAAGATCGTGCGAAAATGCCAAAATAACACGTCAAATTTTATCAAAAAAAGTTGAAAGATCAATGTTGTGGGTGTATGGAGGTCCCAAAATGAGCCAAGAATTTGGTTTCGGCAGATTCCGAGAAAGTTGATATGTTCGCAATCTCGTAAGATCGTGCGAAAATGCCAAAATAACACGTCAAATTTTATCAAAAAAAGTTGAAAGATCAATGTTGTGGGTGTATGGAGGTCCCAAAATGAGCCAAGAATTTGGTTTCGGCAGATTCAGAGAACGTTGATATGTTCGCAATCTCGTAAGATCGTGCGAAAATGCCAAAATAACACGTCAAATTTTCTCAAAAAAAGTTGAAAGATCAATGTTTTGGGTGTATGGAGGTCCCAAAAAGAGACAAGAATTTGGTTTCGGCAGATTCCGAGAAAGTTGATATGTTCGCAATCTCGTAAGATCGTGCGAAAATGCCAAAATAACATGTCAAATTTTCTGAAAAAAAGTTGAAAGATCATTGTTGTGGGTGTATGGAGGTCCCAAAAAGAGGCAAGAATTTGGTTTCGGCAGATTCCGAGAACGTTGATATGTTCGCAATCTCGTAAGAACGTGCGAAAATGCCAAAATAACACGTCAAATTTTCTAAAAAAAAGTTGAAAGATCAATGTTGTGGGTGTATGGAGGTTCCAAAAAGAGACAAGAATTTGCTTTCGGCAGATTCCGAGAACGTTGATACGTTCGCAATCTCGTAAGATCGTGCGAAAATGCCAAAATAACACGTCAAATTTTATAAAAAAAAGTTGAAAGATCAATGTTGTGGGTGTATGGAGGTCCCAAAAAGAGACAAGAATTTGGTTTCTGCAGATTCCGAGAACGTTGATACGTTCGCAATCTTGTAAGATCGTGCGAAAATGCCAAAATAACACGTCAAATTTTTTGAAAAAGAGTTGAAAGATCAATGTTGTGGGTGTATGGAGGTCCCAAAAAGAGACAAGAATTTGGTTTCGGCAGATTCCGAGAACGTTGATACGTTCGCAATCTCGTAAGGTCGTGCGAAAATGCCAAAATAACACGTCAAATTTTTTGAAAAAGAGTTGAAAGATCAATGTTGTGGGTGTATGGAGATCCCAAAAAGAGACAAGAATTTGGTTTCGGCAGATTCCGAGAAAGTTGATATGTTCGCAATCTCGTAAGATCGTGCGAAAATGCCAAAATAACATGTCAAATTTTCTGAAAAAAAGTTGAAAGATCAATGTTGTGGGTGTATGGAGGTCCCAAAAAAGAGGCAAGAATTTGGTTTCGGCAGATTCCGAGAACGTTGATATGTTCGCAATCTCGTAAGAACGTGCGAAAATGCCAAAATAACACGTCAAATTTTCTAAAAAAAAGTTGAAAGATCAATGTTGTGGGTGTATGGAGGTTCCAAAAAGAGACAAGAATTTGGTTTCGGCAGATTCCGAGAAAGTTGATACGTTCGCAATCTCGTAAGATCGTGCGAAAATGCCAAAATAACACGTCAAATTTTATCAAAAAAAGTTGAAAGATCAATGTTGTGGGTGTATGGAGGTCCCAAAAAGAGACAAGAATTTGGTTTCTGCAGATTCCGAGAACGTTGATACGTTCGCAATCTTGTAAGATCGTGCGAAAATGCCAAAATAACACGTCAAATTTTTTGAAAAAGAGTTGAAAGATCAATGTTGTGGGTGTATGGAGGTCCCAAAAAGAGACAAGAATTTGGTTTCGGCAGATTCCGAGAACGTTGATACGTTCGCAATCTCGTAAGATCGTGCGAAAATGCCAAAATAACACGTCAAATTTTCTCAAAAAAAGTTGAAAGATCAATGTTTTGGGTGTATGGAGGTCCCAAAAAGAGGCAAGAATTTGGTTTCGGCAGATTCCGAGAACGTTGATACGTTCGCAATCTCGTAAGATCGTGCGAAAATGCCAAAATAACACGTCAAATTTTCTCAAAAAAAGTTGAAAGATCAATGTTTTGGGTGTATGGAGGTCCCAAAAAGAGGCAAGAATTTGGTTTCGGCAGATTCCGAGAACGTTGATACGTTCGCAATCTCGTAAGATCGTGCGAAAATGCCAAAATAACACTTCAAATTTTCTGAAAAAAAAGTTGAAAGATCAATGTTGTGGGTGTATGGAGGTCTTAAAAAGAGGCAAGAATTTGGTTTCGGCAGATTCCGTGAACGTTGATATGTTCGCAATCTCGTAAGATCGTGCGAAAATGCCAAAATAACACGTCAAATGTTCTCAAAAAAAGTTGAAAGATCAATGTTGTGGGTGTATGGAGGTCCCAAAAAGAGGCAAGAATTTGGTTTCGGCAGATTCCGAGAACGTTGATATGTTCGCAATCTCGTAAGATCGTGCGAAAATGCAAAATAACACGTCAAATTTTCTGAAAAAAAGTTGAAAGATCAATGTGGTGGGTGTATGGAGGTCCCAAAAAGAGCCAAGAATGTGTTTTCGGCAGATTCCGAGAACGTTGATATGTTCGCAATCTCGTAAGATCGTGCGAAAATGCCAAAATAACACGTCAAATTTTCTCAAAAAAAGTTGAAAGATCAATGTTTTGGGTGTATGGAGGTCCCAAAAAGAGACAAGAATTTGGTTTCGGCAGATTCCGAGAAAGTTGATATGTTCGCAATCTCGTAAGATCGTGCGAAAATGCCAAAATAACATGTCAAATTTTCTGAAAAAAAGTTGAAAGATCATTGTTGTGGGTGTATGGAGGTCCCAAAAAGAGGCAAGAATTTGGTTTCGGCAGATTCCGAGAACGTTGATATGTTCGCAATCTCGTAAGAACGTGCGAAAATGCCAAAATAACACGTCAAATTTTCTAAAAAAAAGTTGAAAGATCAATGTTGTGGGTGTATGGAGGTTCCAAAAAGAGACAAGAATTTGGTTTCGGCAGATTCCGAGAACGTTGATACGTTCGCAATCTCGTAAGATCGTGCGAAAATGCCAAAATAACACGTCAAATTTTATAAAAAAAAGTTGAAAGATCAATGTTGTGGGTGTATGGAGGTCCCAAAAAGAGACAAGAATTTGGTTTCTGCAGATTCCGAGAACGTTGATACGTTCGCAATCTTGTAAGATCGTGCGAAAATGCCAAAATAACACGTCAAATTTTTTGAAAAAGAGTTGAAAGATCAATGTTGTGGGTGTATGGAGGTCCCAAAAAGAGACAAGAATTTGGTTTCGGCAGATTCCGAGAACGTTGATACGTTCGCAATCTCGTAAGGTCGTGCGAAAATGCCAAAATAACACGTCAAATTTTTTGAAAAAGAGTTGAAAGATCAATGTTGTGGGTGTATGGAGATCCCAAAAAGAGACAAGAATTTGGTTTCGGCAGATTCCGAGAAAGTTGATATGTTCGCAATCTCGTAAGATCGTGCGAAAATGCCAAAATAACATGTCAAATTTTCTGAAAAAAAGTTGAAAGATCAATGTTGTGGGTGTATGGAGGTCCCAAAAAAGAGGCAAGAATTTGGTTTCGGCAGATTCCGAGAACGTTGATATGTTCGCAATCTCGTAAGAACGTGCGAAAATGCCAAAATAACACGTCAAATTTTCTAAAAAAAAGTTGAAAGATCAATGTTGTGGGTGTATGGAGGTTCCAAAAAGAGACAAGAATTTGGTTTCGGCAGATTCCGAGAACGTTGATACGTTCGCAATCTCGTAAGATCGTGCGAAAATGCCAAAATAACACGTCAAATTTTATCAAAAAAAGTTGAAAGATCAATGTTGTGGGTGTATGGAGGTCCCAAAAAGAGACAAGAATTTGGTTTCTGCAGATTCCGAGAACGTTGATACGTTCGCAATCTTGTAAGATCGTGCGAAAATGCCAAAATAACACGTCAAATTTTTTGAAAAAGAGTTGAAAGATCAATGTTGTGGGTGTATGGAGGTCCCAAAAAGAGACAAGAATTTGGTTTCGGCAGATTCCGAGAACGTTGATACGTTCGCAATCTCGTAAGATCGTGCGAAAATGCCAAAATAACACGTCAAATTTTCTCAAAAAAAGTTGAAAGATCAATGTTTTGGGTGTATGGAGGTCCCAAAAAGAGGCAAGAATTTGGTTTCGGCAGATTCCGAGAACGTTGATACGTTCGCAATCTCGTAAGATCGTGCGAAAATGCCAAAATAACACGTCAAATTTTCTCAAAAAAAGTTGAAAGATCAATGTTTTGGGTGTATGGAGGTCCCAAAAAGAGGCAAGAATTTGGTTTCGGCAGATTCCGAGAACGTTGATACGTTCGCAATCTCGTAAGATCGTGCGAAAATGCCAAAATAACACTTCAAATTTTCTGAAAAAAAAGTTGAAAGATCAATGTTGTGGGTGTATGGAGGTCTTAAAAAGAGGCAAGAATTTGGTTTCGGCAGATTCCGTGAACGTTGATATGTTCGCAATCTCGTAAGATCGTGCGAAAATGCCAAAATAACACGTCAAATGTTCTCAAAAAAAGTTGAAAGATCAATGTTGTGGGTGTATGGAGGTCCCAAAAAGAGGCAAGAATTTGGTTTCGGCAGATTCCGAGAACGTTGATATGTTCGCAATCTCGTAAGATCGTGCGAAAATGCAAAATAACACGTCAAATTTTCTGAAAAAAAGTTGAAAGATCAATGTGGTGGGTGTATGGAGGTCCCAAAAAGAGCCAAGAATGTGTTTTCGGCAGATTCCGAGAACGTTGATATGTTCGCAATCTCGTAAGATCGTGCGAAAATGCCAAAATAACACGTCAAATTTTCTCAAAAAAAGTTGAAAGATCAATGTTTTGGGTGTATGGAGGTCCCAAAAAGAGACAAGAATTTGGTTTCGGCAGATTCCGAGAAAGTTGATATGTTCGCAATCTCGTAAGATCGTGCGAAAATGCCAAAATAACATGTCAAATTTTCTGAAAAAAAGTTGAAAGATCATTGTTGTGGGTGTATGGAGGTCCCAAAAAGAGGCAAGAATTTGGTTTCGGCAGATTCCGAGAACGTTGATACGTTCGCAATCTCGTAAGATCGTGCGAAAATGCCAAAATAACACGTCAAATTTTCTGAAAAAAAAAGTTGAAAGATCAATGTTTTGGGTGTATGGAGGTCCCAAAAAGAGCCAAGAATTTGGTTTCGGCAGATTCCGAGAAAGTTGATATGTTCGCAATCTCGTAAGATCGTGCGAAAATGCCAAAATAACACGTCAAATTTTCTCAAAAAAAGTTGAATGATCAATGTTGTGGGTGTATGGAGGTCCCAAAAAGAGGCAAGAATTTGGATTCGGCAGATTCCGAGAACGTTGATATGTTCACAATCTCGTAAGATCGTGCGAAAATGCCAAAATAACACGTCAAATTTTTTGAAAAAGAGTTGAAAGATCAATGTTGTGGGTGTATGGAGGTCCCAAAAAGAGACAAGAATTTGGTTTCGGCAGATTCCGAGAACGTTGATACGTTCGCAATCTCGTAAGGTCGTGCGAAAATGCCAAAATAACACGTCAAATTTTTTGAAAAAGAGTTGAAAGATCAATGTTGTGGGTGTATGGAGATCCCAAAAAGAGACAAGAATTTGGTTTCGGCAGATTCCGAGAAAGTTGATATGTTCGCAATCTCGTAAGATCGTGCGAAAATGCCAAAATAACATGTCAAATTTTCTGAAAAAAAGTTGAAAGATCAATGTTGTGGGTGTATGGAGGTCCCAAAAAAGAGGCAAGAATTTGGTTTCGGCAGATTCCGAGAACGTTGATATGTTCGCAATCTCGTAAGAACGTGCGAAAATGCCAAAATAACACGTCAAATTTTCTAAAAAAAAGTTGAAAGATCAATGTTGTGGGTGTATGGAGGTTCCAAAAAGAGACAAGAATTTGGTTTCGGCAGATTCCGAGAACGTTGATACGTTCGCAATCTCGTAAGATCGTGCGAAAATGCCAAAATAACACGTCAAATTTTATCAAAAAAAGTTGAAAGATCAATGTTGTGGGTGTATGGAGGTCCCAAAAAGAGACAAGAATTTGGTTTCTGCAGATTCCGAGAACGTTGATACGTTCGCAATCTTGTAAGATCGTGCGAAAATGCCAAAATAACACGTCAAATTTTTTGAAAAAGAGTTGAAAGATCAATGTTGTGGGTGTATGGAGGTCCCAAAAAGAGACAAGAATTTGGTTTCGGCAGATTCCGAGAACGTTGATACGTTCGCAATCTCGTAAGATCGTGCGAAAATGCCAAAATAACACGTCAAATTTTCTCAAAAAAAGTTGAAAGATCAATGTTTTGGGTGTATGGAGGTCCCAAAAAGAGGCAAGAATTTGGTTTCGGCAGATTCCGAGAACGTTGATACGTTCGCAATCTCGTAAGATCGTGCGAAAATGCCAAAATAACACGTCAAATTTTCTCAAAAAAAGTTGAAAGATCAATGTTTTGGGTGTATGGAGGTCCCAAAAAGAGGCAAGAATTTGGTTTCGGCAGATTCCGAGAACGTTGATACGTTCGCAATCTCGTAAGATCGTGCGAAAATGCCAAAATAACACTTCAAATTTTCTGAAAAAAAAGTTGAAAGATCAATGTTGTGGGTGTATGGAGGTCTTAAAAAGAGGCAAGAATTTGGTTTCGGCAGATTCCGTGAACGTTGATATGTTCGCAATCTCGTAAGATCGTGCGAAAATGCCAAAATAACACGTCAAATGTTCTCAAAAAAAGTTGAAAGATCAATGTTGTGGGTGTATGGAGGTCCCAAAAAGAGGCAAGAATTTGGTTTCGGCAGATTCCGAGAACGTTGATATGTTCGCAATCTCGTAAGATCGTGCGAAAATGCAAAATAACACGTCAAATTTTCTGAAAAAAAGTTGAAAGATCAATGTGGTGGGTGTATGGAGGTCCCAAAAAGAGCCAAGAATGTGTTTTCGGCAGATTCCGAGAACGTTGATATGTTCGCAATCTCGTAAGATCGTGCGAAAATGCCAAAATAACACGTCAAATTTTCTCAAAAAAAGTTGAAAGATCAATGTTTTGGGTGTATGGAGGTCCCAAAAAGAGACAAGAATTTGGTTTCGGCAGATTCCGAGAAAGTTGATATGTTCGCAATCTCGTAAGATCGTGCGAAAATGCCAAAATAACATGTCAAATTTTCTGAAAAAAAGTTGAAAGATCATTGTTGTGGGTGTATGGAGGTCCCAAAAAGAGGCAAGAATTTGGTTTCGGCAGATTCCGAGAACGTTGATATGTTCGCAATCTCGTAAGAACGTGCGAAAATGCCAAAATAACACGTCAAATTTTCTAAAAAAAAGTTGAAAGATCAATGTTGTGGGTGTATGGAGGTTCCAAAAAGAGACAAGAATTTGGTTTCGGCAGATTCCGAGAACGTTGATACGTTCGCAATCTCGTAAGATCGTGCGAAAATGCCAAAATAACACGTCAAATTTTATAAAAAAAAGTTGAAAGATCAATGTTGTGGGTGTATGGAGGTCCCAAAAAGAGACAAGAATTTGGTTTCTGCAGATTCCGAGAACGTTGATACGTTCGCAATCTTGTAAGATCGTGCGAAAATGCCAAAATAACACGTCAAATTTTTTGAAAAAGAGTTGAAAGATCAATGTTGTGGGTGTATGGAGGTCCCAAAAAGAGACAAGAATTTGGTTTCGGCAGATTCCGAGAACGTTGATACGTTCGCAATCTCGTAAGGTCGTGCGAAAATGCCAAAATAACACGTCAAATTTTTTGAAAAAGAGTTGAAAGATCAATGTTGTGGGTGTATGGAGATCCCAAAAAGAGACAAGAATTTGGTTTCGGCAGATTCCGAGAAAGTTGATATGTTCGCAATCTCGTAAGATCGTGCGAAAATGCCAAAATAACATGTCAAATTTTCTGAAAAAAAGTTGAAAGATCAATGTTGTGGGTGTATGGAGGTCCCAAAAAAGAGGCAAGAATTTGGTTTCGGCAGATTCCGAGAACGTTGATATGTTCGCAATCTCGTAAGAACGTGCGAAAATGCCAAAATAACACGTCAAATTTTCTAAAAAAAAGTTGAAAGATCAATGTTGTGGGTGTATGGAGGTTCCAAAAAGAGACAAGAATTTGGTTTCGGCAGATTCCGAGAACGTTGATACGTTCGCAATCTCGTAAGATCGTGCGAAAATGCCAAAATAACACGTCAAATTTTATCAAAAAAAGTTGAAAGATCAATGTTGTGGGTGTATGGAGGTCCCAAAAAGAGACAAGAATTTGGTTTCTGCAGATTCCGAGAACGTTGATACGTTCGCAATCTTGTAAGATCGTGCGAAAATGCCAAAATAACACGTCAAATTTTTTGAAAAAGAGTTGAAAGATCAATGTTGTGGGTGTATGGAGGTCCCAAAAAGAGACAAGAATTTGGTTTCGGCAGATTCCGAGAACGTTGATACGTTCGCAATCTCGTAAGATCGTGCGAAAATGCCAAAATAACACGTCAAATTTTCTCAAAAAAAGTTGAAAGATCAATGTTTTGGGTGTATGGAGGTCCCAAAAAGAGGCAAGAATTTGGTTTCGGCAGATTCCGAGAACGTTGATACGTTCGCAATCTCGTAAGATCGTGCGAAAATGCCAAAATAACACGTCAAATTTTCTCAAAAAAAGTTGAAAGATCAATGTTTTGGGTGTATGGAGGTCCCAAAAAGAGGCAAGAATTTGGTTTCGGCAGATTCCGAGAACGTTGATACGTTCGCAATCTCGTAAGATCGTGCGAAAATGCCAAAATAACACTTCAAATTTTCTGAAAAAAAAGTTGAAAGATCAATGTTGTGGGTGTATGGAGGTCTTAAAAAGAGGCAAGAATTTGGTTTCGGCAGATTCCGTGAACGTTGATATGTTCGCAATCTCGTAAGATCGTGCGAAAATGCCAAAATAACACGTCAAATGTTCTCAAAAAAAGTTGAAAGATCAATGTTGTGGGTGTATGGAGGTCCCAAAAAGAGGTAAGAATTTGGTTTCGGCAGATTCCGAGAACGTTGATATGTTCGCAATCTCGTAAGATCGTGCGAAAATGCAAAATAACACGTCAAATTTTCTGAAAAAAAGTTGAAAGATCAATGTGGTGGGTGTATGGAGGTCCCAAAAAGAGCCAAGAATGTGTTTTCGGCAGATTCCGAGAACGTTGATATGTTCGCAATCTCGTAAGATCGTGCGAAAATGCCAAAATAACACGTCAAATTTTCTCAAAAAAAGTTGAAAGATCAATGTTTTGGGTGTATGGAGGTCCCAAAAAGAGACAAGAATTTGGTTTCGGCAGATTCCGAGAAAGTTGATATGTTCGCAATCTCGTAAGATCGTGCGAAAATGCCAAAATAACATGTCAAATTTTCTGAAAAAAAGTTGAAAGATCATTGTTGTGGGTGTATGGAGGTCCCAAAAAGAGGCAAGAATTTGGTTTCGGCAGATTCCGAGAACGTTGATATGTTCGCAATCTCGTAAGAACGTGCGAAAATGCCAAAATAACACGTCAAATTTTCTAAAAAAAAGTTGAAAGATCAATGTTGTGGGTGTATGGAGGTTCCAAAAAGAGACAAGAATTTGGTTTCGGCAGATTCCGAGAACGTTGATACGTTCGCAATCTCGTAAGATCGTGCGAAAATGCCAAAATAACACGTCAAATTTTTTGAAAAAGAGTTGAAATATCAATGTTGTGGGTGTATGGAGGTCCCAAAAAGAGACAAGAATTTGGTTTCGGCAGATTCCGAGAAAGTTGATACGTTCGCAATCTCGTAAGATCGTGCGAAAATGCCAAAATAACACGTTAAATTTTCTGAAAAAAAGTTGAAAGATCAATGTTGTGGGTGTATGGAGGTCCCAAAAAGAGCAAGAATTTGGTTTCGGCAGATTCCGAAAACGTTGATATGTTCGCAATCTCGTAAGATCGTGCGAACATGCCAAAATAACACGTCAAATTTTCTGAAAAAAAAGTTGAAAGATCAATGTTGTGGGTGTATGGAGGTCCCAAAAAGAGGCAAGAATTTGGTTTCGGCAGATTCCGAGAACGTTGATATGTTCGCAATCTCGTAAGATCGTGCGAAAATGCAAAATAACACGTCAAATTTTCTCAAAAAAAGTTGAAAGATCAATGCTGTGGGTGTATGGAGGTCCCAAAAAGAGGCAAGAATTTGGTTTCGGCAGATTCCGAGAACGTTGATATGTTCGCAATCTCGTAAGATCGTGCGAACATGCCAAAATAACACGTCAAATTTTCTGAAAAAAAGTTGAAAGATCAATGTTGTGGGTGTATGGAGGTCCCAAAAAGAGGCAAGAATTTGGTTTCGGCAGATTCCGAGAACGTTGATATGTTTGCAATCTCGTAAGATCGTGCGAAAATGCAAAATAACACGTCAAATTTTCTCAAAAAAAGTTGAAAGATCAATGTTGTGGGTGTATGGAGGTCCCAAAATGAGCCAAGAATTTGGTTTCGGCAGATTCCGAGAAACTTGATATGTTCGCAATCTCGTAAGATCTTGCGAAAATGCAAAATAACACGTCAAATTTTCTCAAAAAAAGTTGAAAGATCAATGCTGTGGGTGTATGGAGGTCCCAAAAAGAGACAAGAATTTGGTTTCGGCAGATTCCGAGAACGTTGATATGTTCGCAATCTCGTAAGATCGTGCGAAAATGCCAAAATAACACGTCAAATTTTCTGAAAAAAAAGTTGAAAGATCAATGTTGTGGGTGTATGGAGGTCCCAAAAAGAGGCAAGAATTTGGTTTCGGCAGATTCCGAGAACGTTGATATGTTCGCAATCTCGTAAGATCGTGCGAAAATGCCAAAATAACACGTCAAATTTTCTGAAAAAAAGTTGAAAGATCAATGTTGTGGGTGTATGGAGGTCCCAAAAAGAGACAAGAATTTGGTTTCGGCAGATTCCGAGAACGTTGATACGTTCGCAATCTCGTAAGATCGTGCGAACATGCCAAAATAACACGTCAAATTTTCTGAAAAAAAGTTGAAAGATCAATGTTGTGGGTGTATGGAGGTCCCAAAAAGAGGCAAGAATTTGGTTTCGGCAGATTTCGAGAACGTTGATATGTTCGCAATCTCGTAAGATCGTGCGAAAATGGAAAATAACACGTCAAATTTTCTCAAAAAAGTTGAAAGATCAATGTTGTGGGTGTATGGAGGTCGCAAAAAGAGGCAAGAATTTGATTTCGGCAGATTCCGAGAACGTTGATACGTTCGCAATCTCGTAAGATCGTGCGAAAATGCCAAAATAACACGTTAAATTTTCCGAAAAAAAAGTTGAAAGATCAATGTTGTGGGTGTATGGAGGTCCCAAAAAGAGGCAAGAATTTGGTTTCGGCAGATTCCGAGAACGTTGATATGTTCGCAATCTCGTAAGATTGTGCGAAAATGCCAAAATAACACGTCAAATTTTCTGCAAAAAAGTTGAAAGATCAATGTGGTGGGTGTATGGAGGTCCCAAAAAGAGACAAGAATTTGGTTTCGGCAGATTCCGAGAACGTTGATATGTTCGCAATCTCGTAAGATCGTGCGAACATGCCAAAATAACACGTCAAATTTTCTGAAAAAAAAGTTGAAAGATCAATGTTGTGGGTGTATGGAGGTCCCAAAAAGAGGCAAGAATTTGGTTTCGGCAGATTCCGAGAACGTTGATATGTTCGCAATCTCGTAAGATCGTGCGAAAATGCAATATAACACGTCAAATTTTCTCAAAAAAAGTTGAAAGATCAATGCTGTGGGTGTATGGAGGTCCCAAAAAGAGGCAAGAATTTGGTTTCGGCAGATTCCGAGAACGTTGATATGTTCGCAATCTCGTAAGATCGTGCGAAAATGCCAAAATAACACGTCAAATTTTATCAAAAAAAGTTGAAAGATCAATGTTGTGGGTGTATGGAGGTCCCAAAAAGAGGCAAGAATTTGGTTTCGGCAGATTCCGAGAAAGTTGATATGTTCGCAATCTCGTAAGATCGTGCGAAAATGCCAAAATAACACGTCAAATTTTCTGAAAAAAAATTCAAAGATCAATGTTGTGGGTGTATGGAGGTCCCAAAAAGAGGCAAGAATTTGGTTTCGGCAGATTCCGAGAACGTTGATATGTTTGCAATCTCGTAAGATCGTGCGAAAATGCAAAATAACACGTCAAATTTTCTCAAAAAAAGTTGAAAGATCAATGTTGTGGGTGTATGGAGGTCCCAAAAAGAGGCAAGAATTTGGTTTCGGCAGATTCCGAGAAACTTGATATGTTCGCAATCTCGTAAGATCTTGCGAAAATGCAAAATAACACGTCAAATTTTCTCAAAAAAAGTTGAAAGATCAATGCTGTGGGTGTATGGAGGTCCCAAAAAGAGACAAGAATTTGGTTTCGGCAGATTCCGAGAACGTTGATATGTTCGCAATCTCGTAAGATCGTGCGAAAATGCCAAAATAACACGTCAAATTTTCTGAAAAAAAAGTTGAAAGATCAATGTTGTGGGTTTATGGAGGTCCCAAAAAGAGGCAAGAATTTGGTTTCGGCAGATTCCGAGAACGTTGATATGTTCGCAATCTCGTAAGATCTTGCGAAAATGCAAAATAACACGTCAAATTTTCTCAAAAAAAGTTGAAAGATCAATGCTGTGGGTGTATGGAGGTCCCAAAAAGAGGCAAGAATTTGGTTTCGGCAGATTCCGAGAACGTTGATATGTTCGCAATCTCGTAAGATCGTGCGAAAATGCCAAAATAACACGTCAAATTTTATCAAAAAAAGTTGAAAGATCAATGTTGTGGGTGTATGGAGGTCCCAAAAAGAGGCAAGAATTTGGTTTCGGCAGATTCCGAGAAAGTTGATATGTTCGCAATCTCGTAAGATCGTGCGAAAATGCCAAAATAACACGTCAAATTTTCTGAAAAAAAGTTGAAAGATCAATGTTGTGGGTGTATGGAGGTCCCAAAAAGAGGCAAGAATTTGGTTTCGGCAGATTCCGAGAACGTTGATATGTTTGCAATCTCGTAAGATCGTGCGAAAATACAAAATAACACGTCAAATTTTCTCAAAAAAAGTTGAAAGATCAATGTTGTGGGTGTATGGAGGTCCCAAAATGAGCCAAGAATTTGGTTTCGGCAGATTCCGAGAAACTTGATATGTTCGCAATCTCGTAAGATCTTGCGAAAATGCAAAATAACACGTCAAATTTTCTCAAAAAAAGTTGAAAGATCAATGCTGTGGGTGTATGGAGGTCCCAAAAAGAGACAAGAATTTGGTTTCGGCAGATTCCGAGAACGTTGATATGTTCGCAATCTCGTAAGATCGTGCGAAAATGCCAAAATAACACGTCAAATTTTCTGAAAAAAAAGTTGAAAGATCAATGTTGTGGGTGTATGGAGGTCCCAAAAAGAGGCAAGAATTTGGTTTCGGCAGATTCCGAGAACGTTGAAATGTTCGCAATCTCGTAAGATCTTGCGAAAATGCAAAATAACACGTCAAATTTTCTCAAAAAAAGTTGAAAGATCAATGCTGTGGGTGTATGGAGGTCCCAAAAAGAGGCAAGAATTTGGTTTCGGCAGATTCCGAGAACGTTGATATGTTCGCAATCTCGTAAGATCGTGCGAAAATGCCAAAATAACACGTCAAATTTTCTCAAAAAAAGTTGAAAGATCAATGTTTTGGGTGTATGGAGGTCCCAAAAAGAGCCAAGAATTTGGTTTCGGCAGATTCCGAGAAAGTTGATATGTTCGCAATCTCGTAAGATCGTGCGAAAATGCCAAAATAACACGTCAAATTTTCTCAAAAAAAGTTGAAAGATCAATGTTTTGGGTGTATGGAGGTCCCAAAAAGAGCCAAGAATTTGGTTTCGGCAGATTCCGAGAAAGTTGATATGTTCGCAATCTCGTAAGATCGTGCGAAAATGCCAAAATAACACGTCAAATTTTCTGAAAAAAAGTTGAAAGATCAATGTTGTGGGTGTATGGAGGTCCCAAAAAGAGACAAGAATTTGGTTTCGGCAGATTCCGAGAACGTTGATACGTTCGCAATCTCGTAAGATCGTGCGAAAATGCCAAAATAACACGTCAAATTTTCTCCAAAAAAGTTGAAAGATCAATGTTTTGGGTGTATGGAGGTCCCAAAAAGAGCCAAGAATTTGGTTTCGGCAGATTCCGAGAACGTTGATATGTTCGCAATCTCGTAAGATCGTGCGAAAATGCCAAAATAACACGTTAAATTTTCTGAAAAAAAGTTGAAAGATCAATGTTGTGGTTGTATGGAGGTCCCAAAAAGAGGCAAGAATTTGGTTTCGGCAGATTCCGAGAACGTTGATATGTTCGCAATCTCGTAAGATCGTGCGAAAATGCCAAAATAACACGTCAAATTTTCTGAAAAAAAAGTTGAAAGATCAATGTTTTGGGTGTATGGAGGTCCCAAAAAGAGCCAAGAATTTGGTTTCGGCAGATTCCGAGAAAGTTGATATGTTCGCAATCTCGTAAGATCGTGCGAAAATGCAAAAATAACACGTCAAATTTTCTCAAAAAAAGTTGAATGATCAATGTTGTGGGTGTATGGAGGTCCCAAAAAGAGGCAAGAATTTGGATTCGGCAGATTCCGAGAACGTTGATATGTTCACAATCTCGTAAGATCGTGCGAAAATGCCAAAATAACACGTCAAATTTTTTGAAAAAGAGTTGAAAGATCAATGTTGTGGGTGTATGGAGGTCCCAAAAAGAGACAAGAATTTGGTTTCGGCAGATTCCGAGAACGTTGATACGTTCGCAATCTCCTAAGATCGTGCGAAAATGCCAAAATAACACGTTAAATTTTCTGAAAAAAAGTTGAAAGATCAATGTTGTGGGTGTATGGAGGTCCCAAAAAGAGGCAAGAATTTGGTTTCGGCAGATTCCGAGAACGTTGATATGTTCGCAATCTCGTAAGATCGTGCGAAAATGCCAAAATAACACGTCAAAGTTTCTGAAAAAAAGTTGAAAGATCAATGTTGTGGGTGTATGGAGGTCCCAAAAAGAGACAAGAATTTGGTTTCGGCAGATTCCGAGAACGTTGATACGTTCGCAATCTCGTAAGATCGTGCGAACATGCCAAAATAACACGTCAAATTTTCTGAAAAAAAGTTGAAAGATCAATGTTGTGGGTGTATGGAGGTCCCAAAAAGAGGCAAGAATTTGGTTTCGGCAGATTTCGAGAACGTTGATATGTTCGCAATCTCGTAAGATCGTGCGAAAATGGAAAATAACACATCAAATTTTCTCAAAAAAGTTGAAAGATCAATGTTGTGGGTGTATGGAGGTCGCAAAAAGAGGCAAGAATTTGATTTCGGCAGATTCCGAGAACGTTGATACGTTCGCAATCTCGTAAGATCGTGCGAAAATGCCAAAATAACACGTTAAATTTTCCGAAAAAAAGTTGAAAGATCAATGTTGTGGGTGTATGGAGGTCCCAAAAAGAGGCAAGAATTTGGTTTCGGCAGATTCCGAGAACGTTGATATGTTCGCAATCTCGTAAGATTGTGCGAAAATGCCAAAATAACACGTCAAATTTTCTGCAAAAAAGTTGAAAGATCAATGTGGTGGGTGTATGGAGGTCCCAAAAAGAGACAAGAATTTGGTTTCGGCAGATTCCGAAAACGTTGATATGTTCGCAATCTCGTAAGATCGTGCGAACATGCCAAAATAACACGTCAAATTTTCTGAAAAAAAAGTTGAAAGATCAATGTTGTGGGTGTATGGAGGTCCCAAAAAGAGGCAAGAATTTGGTTTCGGCAGATTCCGAGAACGTTGATATGTTCGCAATCTCGTAAGATCGTGCGAAAATGCAAAATAACACGTCAAATTTTCTCAAAAAAAAGTTGAAAGATCAATGCTGTGGGTGTATGGAGGTCCCAAAAAGAGGCAAGAATTTGGTTTCGGCAGATTCCGAGAACGTTGATATGTTCGCAATCTCGTAAGATCGTGCGAACATGCCAAAATAACACGTCAAATTTTCTGAAAAAAAGTTGAAAGATCAATGTTGTGGGTGTATGGAGGTCCCAAAAAGAGGCAAGAATTTGGTTTCGGCAGATTCCGAGAACGTTGATATGTTTGCAATCTCGTAAGATCGTGCGAAAATGCAAAATAACACGTCAAATTTTCTCAAAAAAAGTTGAAAGATCAATGTTGTGGGTGTATGGAGGTCCCAAAATGAGCCAAGAATTTGGTTTCGGCAGATTCCGAGAAACTTGATATGTTCGCAATCTCGTAAGATCTTGCGAAAATGCAAAATAACACGTCAAATTTTCTCAAAAAAAGTTGAAAGATCAATGCTGTGGGTGTATGGAGGTCCCAAAAAGAGACAAGAATTTGGTTTCGGCAGATTCCGAGAACGTTGATATGTTCGCAATCTCGTAAGATCGTGCGAAAATGCCAAAATAACACGTCAAATTTTCTGAAAAAAAAGTTGAAAGATCAATGTTGTGGGTGTATGGAGGTCCCAAAAAGAGGCAAGAATTTGGTTTCGGCAGATTCCGAGAACGTTGAAATGTTCGCAATCTCGTAAGATCTTGCGAAAATGCAAAATAACACGTCAAATTTTCTCAAAAAAAGTTGAAAGATCAATGCTGTGGGTGTATGGAGGTCCCAAAAAGAGGCAAGAATTTGGTTTCGGCAGATTCCGAGAACGTTGATATGTTCGCAATCTCGTAAGATCGTGCGAAAATGCCAAAATAACACGTCAAATTTTCTCAAAAAAAGTTGAAAGATCAATGTTTTGGGTGTATGGAGGTCCCAAAAAGAGCCAAGAATTTGGTTTCGGCAGATTCCGAGAAAGTTGATATGTTCGCAATCTCGTAAGATCGTGCGAAAATGCCAAAATAACACGTCAAATTTTCTGAAAAAAAGTTGAAAGATCAATGTTGTGGGTGTATGGAGGTCCCAAAAAGAGACAAGAATTTGGTTTCGGCAGATTCCGAGAACGTTGATACGTTCGCAATCTCGTAAGATCGTGCGAAAATGCCAAAATAACACGTCAAATTTTCTCCAAAAAAGTTGAAAGATCAATGTTTTGGGTGTATGGAGGTCCCAAAAAGAGCCAAGAATTTGGTTTCGGCAGATTCCGAGAACGTTGATATGTTCGCAATCTCGTAAGATCGTGCGAAAATGCCAAAATAACACGTTAAATTTTCTGAAAAAAAGTTGAAAGATCAATGTTGTGGTTGTATGGAGGTCCCAAAAAGAGGCAAGAATTTGGTTTCGGCAGATTCCGAGAACGTTGATACGTTCGCAATCTCGTAAGATCGTGCGAAAATGCCAAAATAACACGTCAAATTTTATCAAAAAAAAGTTGAAAGATCAATGTTGTGGGTGTATGGAGGTCCCAAAAAGAGACAAGAATTTGGTTTCTGCAGATTCCGAGAACGTTGATACGTTCGCAATCTCGTAAGATCGTGCGAAAATGCCAAAATAACACGTCAAATTTTTTGAAAAAGAGTTGAAAGATCAATGTTGTGGGTGTATGGAGGTCCCAAAAAGAGACAAGAATTTGGTTTCGGCAGATTCCGAGAACGTTGATACGTTCGCAATCTCGTAAGATCGTGCGAAAATGCCAAAATAACACGTCAAATTTTCTCCAAAAAAGTTGAAAGATCAATGTTTTGGGTGTATGGAGGTCCCAAAAAGAGCCAAGAATTTGGTTTCGGCAGATTCCGAGAACGTTGATATGTTCGCAATCTCGTAAGATCGTGCGAAAATGCCAAAATAACACGTTAAATTTTCTGAAAAAAAGTTGAAAGATCAATGTTGTGGTTGTATGGAGGTCCCAAAAAGAGGCAAGAATTTGGTTTCGGCAGATTCCGAGAACGTTGATATGTTCGCAATCTCGTAAGATCGTGCGAAAATGCCAAAATAACACGTCAAATTTTCTGAAAAAAAAGTTGAAAGATCAATGTTTTGGGTGTATGGAGGTCCCAAAAAGAGCCAAGAATTTGGTTTCGGCAGATTCCGAGAACGTTGATACGTTCGCAATCTCGTAAGATCGTGCGAAAATGCCAAAATAACACGTCAAATTTTCTCCAAAAAAGTTGAAAGATCAATGTTTTGGGTGTATGGAGGTCCCAAAAAGAGCCAAGAATTTGGTTTCGGCAGATTCCGAGAACGTTGATATGTTCGCAATCTCGTAAGATCGTGCGAAAATTCCAAAATAACACGTTAAATTTTCTGAAAAAAAGTTGAAAGATCAATGTTGTGGTTGTATGGAGGTCCCAAAAAGAGGCAAGAATTTGGTTTCGGCAGATTCCGAGAACGTTGATATGTTCGCAATCTCGTAAGATCGTGCGAAAATGCCAAAATAACACGTCAAATTTTCTGAAAAAAAAGTTGAAAGATCAATGTTTTGGGTGTATGGAGGTCCCAAAAAGAGCCAAGAATTTGGTTTCGGCAGATTCCGAGAAAGTTGATATGTTCGCAATCTCGTAAGATCGTGCGAAAATGCCAAAATAACACGTCAAATTTTCTCAAAAAAAGTTGAATGATCAATGTTGTGGGTGTATGGAGGTCCCAAAAAGAGGCAAGAATTTGGATTCGGCAGATTCCGAGAACGTTGATATGTTCACAATCTCGTAAGATCGTGCGAAAATGCCAAAATAACACGTCAAATTTTTTGAAAAAGAGTTGAAAGATCAATGTTGTGGGTGTATGGAGGTCCCAAAAAGAGACAAGAATTTGGTTTCGGCAGATTCCGAGAACGTTGATACGTTCGCAATCTCCTAAGATCGTGCGAAAATGCCAAAATAACACGTTAAATTTTCTGAAAAAAAGTTGAAAGATCAATGTTGTGGGTGTATGGAGGTCCCAAAAAGAGGCAAGAATTTGGTTTCGGCAGATTCCGAGAACGTTGATATGTTCGCAATCTCGTAAGATCGTGCGAACATGCCAAAATAACACGTCAAATTTTCTGAAAAAAAGTTGAAAGATCAATGTTGTGGGTGTATGGAGGTCCCAAAAAGAGGCAAGAATTTGGTTTCGGCAGATTTCGAGAACGTTGATATGTTCGCAATCTCGTAAGATCGTGCGAAAATGGAAAATAACACGTCAAATTTTCTCAAAAAAGTTGAAAGATCAATGTTGTGGGTGTATGGAGGTCGCAAAAAGAGGCAAGAATTTGATTTCGGCAGATTCCGAGAACGTTGATACGTTCGCAATCTCGTAAGATCGTGCGAAAATGCCAAAATAACACGTTAAATTTTCCGAAAAAAAGTTGAAAGATCAATGTTGTGGGTGTATGGAGGTCCCAAAAAGAGGCAAGAATTTGGTTTCGGCAGATTCCGAGAACGTTGATATGTTCGCAATCTCGTAAGATTGTGCGAAAATGCCAAAATAACACGTCAAATTTTCTGCAAAAAAGTTGAAAGATCAATGTGGTGGGTGTATGGAGGTCCCAAAAAGAGACAAGAATTTGGTTTCGGCAGATTCCGAGAACGTTGATATGTTCGCAATCTCGTAAGATCGTGCGAACATGCCAAAATAACACGTCAAATTTTCTGAAAAAAAAGTTGAAAGATCAATGTTGTGGGTGTATGGAGGTCCCAAAAAGAGGCAAGAATTTGGTTTCGGCAGATTCCGAGAACGTTGATATGTTCGCAATCTCGTAAGATCGTGCGAAAATGCAAAATAACACGTCAAATTTTCTCAAAAAAAGTTGAAAGATCAATGCTGTGGGTGTATGGAGGTCCCAAAAAGAGGCAAGAATTTGGTTTCGGCAGATTCCGAGAACGTTGATATGTTCGCAATCTCGTAAGATCGTGCGAACATGCCAAAATAACACGTCAAATTTTCTGAAAAAAAGTTGAAAGATCAATGTTGTGGGTGTATGGAGGTCCCAAAAAGAGGCAAGAATTTGGTTTCGGCAGATTCCGAGAACGTTGATATGTTTGCAATCTCGTAAGATCGTGCGAAAATGCAAAATAACACGTCAAATTTTCTCAAAAAAAGTTGAAAGATCAATGTTGTGGGTGTATGGAGGTCCCAAAATGAGCCAAGAATTTGGTTTCGGCAGATTCCGAGAAACTTGATATGTTCGCAATCTCGTAAGATCTTGCGAAAATGCAAAATAACACGTCAAATTTTCTCAAAAAAAGTTGAAAGATCAATGCTGTGGGTGTATGGAGGTCCCAAAAAGAGACAAGAATTTGGTTTCGGCAGATTCCGAGAACGTTGATATGTTCGCAATCTCGTAAGATCGTGCGAAAATGCCAAAATAACACGTCAAATTTTCTGAAAAAAAAGTTGAAAGATCAATGTTGTGGGTGTATGGAGGTCCCAAAAAGAGGCAAGAATTTGGTTTCGGCAGATTCCGAGAACGTTGAAATGTTCGCAATCTCGTAAGATCTTGCGAAAATGCAAAATAACACGTCAAATTTTCTCAAAAAAAGTTGAAAGATCAATGCTGTGGGTGTATGGAGGTCCCAAAAAGAGGCAAGAATTTGGTTTCGGCAGATTCCGAGAACGTTGATATGTTCGCAATCTCGTAAGATCGTGCGAAAATGCCAAAATAACACGTCAAATTTTCTCAAAAAAAGTTGAAAGATCAATGTTTTGGGTGTATGGAGGTCCCAAAAAGAGCCAAGAATTTGGTTTCGGCAGATTCCGAGAAAGTTGATATGTTCGCAATCTCGTAAGATCGTGCGAAAATGCCAAAATAACATGTCAAATTTTCTGAAAAAAAGTTGAAAGATCAATGTTGTGGGTGTATGGAGGTCCCAAAGAGAGACAAGAATTTGGTTTCGGCAGATTCCGAGAACGTTGATATGTTCGCAATCTTGTAAGATCGTGCGAAAATGCCAAAATAACACGTCAAATTTTCTGTAAAAAAGTTGAAAGATCAATGTTGTGGGTGTATGCAGGTCCCAAAAAGAGACAAGAATTTAGTTTCGGCAGATTCCGAGAACGTTGATATGTTCGCAATTTCGTAAGATCGTGCGAACATGCCAAAATAACACGTCAAATTTTCTGAAAAAAAGTTGAAAGATCAATGTTGTGGGTGTATGGAGGTCCCAAAAAGAGGCAAGAATTTGGTTTCGGCAGATTCCGAGAACGTTGATATGTTTGCAATCTCGTAAGATCGTGCGAAAATGCAAAATAACACGTCAAATTTTCTCAAAAAAAGTTGAAAGATCAATGTTGTGGGTGTATGGAGGTCCCAAAATGAGCCAAGAATTTGGTTTCGGCAGATTCCGAGAAACTTGATATGTTCGCAATCTCGTAAGATCTTGCGAAAATGCAAAATAACACGTCAAATTTTCACAAAAAAAGTTGAAAGATCAATGCTGTGGGTGTATGGAGGTCCCAAAAAGAGACAAGAATTTGGTTTCGGCAGATTCCGAGAACGTTGATACGTTCGCAATCTCGTAAGATCGTGCGAAAATGCCAAAATAACACGTCAAATTTTCTCCAAAAAAGTTGAAAGATCAATGTTTTGGGTGTATGGAGGTCCCAAAAAGAGCCAAGAATTTGGTTTCGGCAGATTCCGAGAACGTTGATATGTTCGCAATCTCGTAAGATCGTGCGAAAATGCCAAAATAACACGTTAAATTTTCTGAAAAAAAGTTGAAAGATCAATGTTGTGGTTGTATGGAGGTCCCAAAAAGAGGCAAGAATTTGGTTTCGGCAGATTCCGAGAACGTTGATATGTTCGCAATCTCGTAAGATCGTGCGAAAATGCCAAAATAACACGTCAAATTTTCTGAAAAAAAAGTTGAAAGATCAATGTTTTGGGTGTATGGAGGTCCCAAAAAGAGCCAAGAATTTGGTTTCGGCAGATTCCGAGAACGTTGATACGTTCGCAATCTCGTAAGATCGTGCGAAAATGCCAAAATAACACGTCAAATTTTCTCCAAAAAAGTTGAAAGATCAATGTTTTGGGTGTATGGAGGTCCCAAAAAGAGCCAAGAATTTGGTTTCGGCAGATTCCGAGAACGTTGATATGTTCGCAATCTCGTAAGATCGTGCGAAAATGCCAAAATAACACGTTAAATTTTCTGAAAAAAAGTTGAAAGATCAATGTTGTGGTTGTATGGAGGTCCCAAAAAGAGGCAAGAATTTGGTTTCGGCAGATTCCGAGAACGTTGATATGTTCGCAATCTCGTAAGATCGTGCGAAAATGCCAAAATAACACGTCAAATTTTCTGAAAAAAAAGTTGAAAGATCAATGTTTTGGGTGTATGGAGGTCCCAAAAAGAGCCAAGAATTTGGTTTCGGCAGATTCCGAGAACGTTGATACGTTCGCAATCTCGTAAGATCGTGCGAAAATGCCAAAATAACACGTCAAATTTTCTCCAAAAAAGTTGAAAGATCAATGTTTTGGGTGTATGGAGGTCCCAAAAAGAGCCAAGAATTTGGTTTCGGCAGATTCCGAGAACGTTGATATGTTCGCAATCTCGTAAGATCGTGCGAAAATTCCAAAATAACACGTTAAATTTTCTGAAAAAAAGTTGAAAGATCAATGTTGTGGTTGTATGGAGGTCCCAAAAAGAGGCAAGAATTTGGTTTCGGCAGATTCCGAGAACGTTGATATGTTCGCAATCTCGTAAGATCGTGCGAAAATGCCAAAATAACACGTCAAATTTTCTGAAAAAAAAGTTGAAAGATCAATGTTTTGGGTGTATGGAGGTCCCAAAAAGAGCCAAGAATTTGGTTTCGGCAGATTCCGAGAAAGTTGATATGTTCGCAATCTCGTAAGATCGTGCGAAAATGCCAAAATAACACGTCAAATTTTCTCAAAAAAAGTTGAATGATCAATGTTGTGGGTGTATGGAGGTCCCAAAAAGAGGCAAGAATTTGGATTCGGCAGATTCCGAGAACGTTGATATGTTCACAATCTCGTAAGATCGTGCGAAAATGCCAAAATAACACGTCAAATTTTTTGAAAAAGAGTTGAAAGATCAATGTTGTGGGTGTATGGAGGTCCCAAAAAGAGACAAGAATTTGGTTTCGGCAGATTCCGAGAACGTTGATACGTTCGCAATCTCCTAAGATCGTGCGAAAATGCCAAAATAACACGTTAAATTTTCTGAAAAAAAGTTGAAAGATCAATGTTGTGGGTGTATGGAGGTCCCAAAAAGAGGCAAGAATTTGGTTTCGGCAGATTCCGAGAACGTTGATATGTTCGCAATCTCGTAAGATCGTGCGAAAATGCCAAAATAACACGTCAAATTTTCTGAAAAAAAGTTGAAAGATCAATGTTGTGGGTGTATGGAGGTCCCAAAAAGAGACAAGAATTTGGTTTCGGCAGATTCCGAGAACGTTGATACGTTCGCAATCTCGTAAGATCGTGCGAACATGCCAAAATAACACGTCAAATTTTCTGAAAAAAAGTTGAAAGATCAATGTTGTGGGTGTATGGAGGTCCCAAAAAGAGGCAAGAATTTGGTTTCGGCAGATTTCGAGAACGTTGATATGTTCGCAATCTCGTAAGATCGTGCGAAAATGGAAAATAACACGTCAAATTTTCTCAAAAAAGTTGAAAGATCAATGTTGTGGGTGTATGGAGGTCGCAAAAAGAGGCAAGAATTTGATTTCGGCAGATTCCGAGAACGTTGATACGTTCGCAATCTCGTAAGATCGTGCGAAAATGCCAAAATAACACGTTAAATTTTCCGAAAAAAAGTTGAAAGATCAATGTTGTGGGTGTATGGAGGTCCCAAAAAGAGGCAAGAATTTGGTTTCGGCAGATTCCGAGAACGTTGATATGTTCGCAATCTCGTAAGATTGTGCGAAAATGCCAAAATAACACGTCAAATTTTCTGCAAAAAAGTTGAAAGATCAATGTGGTGGGTGTATGGAGGTCCCAAAAAGAGACAAGAATTTGGTTTCGGCAGATTCCGAGAACGTTGATATGTTCGCAATCTCGTAAGATCGTGCGAACATGCCAAAATAACACGTCAAATTTTCTGAAAAAAAAGTTGAAAGATCAATGTTGTGGGTGTATGGAGGTCCCAAAAAGAGGCAAGAATTTGGTTTCGGCAGATTCCGAGAACGTTGATATGTTCGCAATCTCGTAAGATCGTGCGAAAATGCAAAATAACACGTCAAATTTTCTCAAAAAAAGTTGAAAGATCAATGCTGTGGGTGTATGGAGGTCCCAAAAAGAGGCAAGAATTTGGTTTCGGCAGATTCCGAGAACGTTGATATGTTCGCAATCTCGTAAGATCGTGCGAACATGCCAAAATAACACGTCAAATTTTCTGAAAAAAAGTTGAAAGATCAATGTTGTGGGTGTATGGAGGTCCCAAAAAGAGGCAAGAATTTGGTTTCGGCAGATTCCGAGAACGTTGATATGTTTGCAATCTCGTAAGATCGTGCGAAAATGCAAAATAACACGTCAAATTTTCTCAAAAAAAGTTGAAAGATCAATGTTGTGGGTGTATGGAGGTCCCAAAATGAGCCAAGAATTTGGTTTCGGCAGATTCCGAGAAACTTGATATGTTCGCAATCTCGTAAGATCTTGCGAAAATGCAAAATAACACGTCAAATTTTCTCAAAAAAAGTTGAAAGATCAATGCTGTGGGTGTATGGAGGTCCCAAAAAGAGACAAGAATTTGGTTTCGGCAGATTCCGAGAACGTTGATATGTTCGCAATCTCGTAAGATCGTGCGAAAATGCCAAAATAACACGTCAAATTTTCTGAAAAAAAAGTTGAAAGATCAATGTTGTGGGTGTATGGAGGTCCCAAAAAGAGGCAAGAATTTGGTTTCGGCAGATTCCGAGAACGTTGAAATGTTCGCAATCTCGTAAGATCTTGCGAAAATGCAAAATAACACGTCAAATTTTCTCAAAAAAAGTTGAAAGATCAATGCTGTGGGTGTATGGAGGTCCCAAAAAGAGGCAAGAATTTGGTTTCGGCAGATTCCGAGAACGTTGATATGTTCGCAATCTCGTAAGATCGTGCGAAAATGCCAAAATAACACGTCAAATTTTCTCAAAAAAAGTTGAAAGATCAATGTTTTGGGTGTATGGAGGTCCCAAAAAGAGCCAAGAATTTGGTTTCGGCAGATTCCGAGAAAGTTGATATGTTCGCAATCTCGTAAGATCGTGCGAAAATGCCAAAATAACATGTCAAATTTTCTGAAAAAAAGTTGAAAGATCAATGTTGTGGGTGTATGGAGGTCCCAAAGAGAGACAAGAATTTGGTTTCGGCAGATTCCGAGAACGTTGATATGTTCGCAATCTTGTAAGATCGTGCGAAAATGCCAAAATAACACGTCAAATTTTCTGTAAAAAAGTTGAAAGATCAATGTTGTGGGTGTATGCAGGTCCCAAAAAGAGACAAGAATTTAGTGTCGGCAGATTCCGAGAACGTTGATATGTTCGCAATTTCGTAAGATCGTGCGAACATGCCAAAATAACACGTCAAATTTTCTGAAAAAAAGTTGAAAGATCAATGTTGTGGGTGTATGGAGGTCCCAAAAAGAGGCAAGAATTTGGTTTCGGCAGATTCCGAGAACGTTGATATGTTTGCAATCTCGTAAGATCGTGCGAAAATGCAAAATAACACGTCAAATTTTCTCAAAAAAAGTTGAAAGATCAATGTTGTGGGTGTATGGAGGTCCCAAAATGAGCCAAGAATTTGGTTTCGGCAGATTCCGAGAAACTTGATATGTTCGCAATCTCGTAAGATCTTGCGAAAATGCAAAATAACACGTCAAATTTTCACAAAAAAAGTTGAAAGATCAATGCTGTGGGTGTATGGAGGTCCCAAAAAGAGACAAGAATTTGGTTTCGGCAGATTCCGAGAACGTTGATACGTTCGCAATCTCGTAAGATCGTGCGAAAATGCCAAAATAACACGTCAAATTTTCTCCAAAAAAGTTGAAAGATCAATGTTTTGGGTGTATGGAGGTCCCAAAAAGAGCCAAGAATTTGGTTTCGGCAGATTCCGAGAACGTTGATATGTTCGCAATCTCGTAAGATCGTGCGAAAATGCCAAAATAACACGTTAAATTTTCTGAAAAAAAGTTGAAAGATCAATGTTGTGGTTGTATGGAGGTCCCAAAAAGAGGCAAGAATTTGGTTTCGGCAGATTCCGAGAACGTTGATATGTTCGCAATCTCGTAAGATCGTGCGAAAATGCCAAAATAACACGTCAAATTTTCTGAAAAAAAAGTTGAAAGATCAATGTTTTGGGTGTATGGAGGTCCCAAAAAGAGCCAAGAATTTGGTTTCGGCAGATTCCGAGAACGTTGATACGTTCGCAATCTCGTAAGATCGTGCGAAAATGCCAAAATAACACGTCAAATTTTCTCCAAAAAAGTTGAAAGATCAATGTTTTGGGTGTATGGAGGTCCCAAAAAGAGCCAAGAATTTGGTTTCGGCAGATTCCGAGAACGTTGATATGTTCGCAATCTCGTAAGATCGTGCGAAAATGCCAAAATAACACGTTAAATTTTCTGAAAAAAAGTTGAAAGATCAATGTTGTGGTTGTATGGAGGTCCCAAAAAGAGGCAAGAATTTGGTTTCGGCAGATTCCGAGAACGTTGATATGTTCGCAATCTCGTAAGATCGTGCGAAAATGCCAAAATAACACGTCAAATTTTCTGAAAAAAAAGTTGAAAGATCAATGTTTTGGGTGTATGGAGGTCCCAAAAAGAGCCAAGAATTTGGTTTCGGCAGATTCCGAGAAAGTTGATATGTTCGCAATCTCGTAAGATCGTGCGAAAATGCCAAAATAACACGTCAAATTTTCTCAAAAAAAGTTGAATGATCAATGTTGTGGGTGTATGGAGGTCCCAAAAAGAGGCAAGAATTTGGATTCGGCAGATTCCGAGAACGTTGATATGTTCACAATCTCGTAAGATCGTGCGAAAATGCCAAAATAACACGTCAAATTTTTTGAAAAAGAGTTGAAAGATCAATGTTGTGGGTGTATGGAGGTCCCAAAAAGAGACAAGAATTTGGTTTCGGCAGATTCCGAGAACGTTGATACGTTCGCAATCTCCTAAGATCGTGCGAAAATGCCAAAATAACACGTTAAATTTTCTGAAAAAAAGTTGAAAGATCAATGTTGTGGGTGTATGGAGGTCCCAAAAAGAGGCAAGAATTTGGTTTCGGCAGATTCCGAGAACGTTGATATGTTCGCAATCTCGTAAGATCGTGCGAAAATGCCAAAATAACACGTCAAATTTTCTGAAAAAAAGTTGAAAGATCAATGTTGTGGGTGTATGGAGGTCCCAAAAAGAGACAAGAATTTGGTTTCGGCAGATTCCGAGAACGTTGATACGTTCGCAATCTCGTAAGATCGTGCGAACATGCCAAAATAACACGTCAAATTTTCTGAAAAAAAGTTGAAAGATCAATGTTGTGGGTGTATGGAGGTCCCAAAAAGAGGCAAGAATTTGGTTTCGGCAGATTTCGAGAACGTTGATATGTTCGCAATCTCGTAAGATCGTGCGAAAATGGAAAATAACACGTCAAATTTTCTCAAAAAAGTTGAAAGATCAATGTTGTGGGTGTATGGAGGTCGCAAAAAGAGGCAAGAATTTGATTTCGGCAGATTCCGAGAACGTTGATACGTTCGCAATCTCGTAAGATCGTGCGAAAATGCCAAAATAACACGTTAAATTTTCCGAAAAAAAGTTGAAAGATCAATGTTGTGGGTGTATGGAGGTCCCAAAAAGAGGCAAGAATTTGGTTTCGGCAGATTCCGAGAACGTTGATATGTTCGCAATCTCGTAAGATTGTGCGAAAATGCCAAAATAACACGTCAAATTTTCTGCAAAAAAGTTGAAAGATCAATGTGGTGGGTGTATGGAGGTCCCAAAAAGAGACAAGAATTTGGTTTCGGCAGATTCCGAGAACGTTGATATGTTCGCAATCTCGTAAGATCGTGCGAACATGCCAAAATAACACGTCAAATTTTCTGAAAAAAAAGTTGAAAGATCAATGTTGTGGGTGTATGGAGGTCCCAAAAAGAGGCAAGAATTTGGTTTCGGCAGATTCCGAGAACGTTGATATGTTCGCAATCTCG
Source organism: Fragaria x ananassa (assembly GCA_034370585.1). Taxonomy (NCBI): domain Eukaryota; kingdom Viridiplantae; phylum Streptophyta; class Magnoliopsida; order Rosales; family Rosaceae; genus Fragaria; species Fragaria x ananassa. The sequence goes on from CP139760.1 coordinate 9,893,175, forward strand.
TAAGATCGTGCGAAAATGCAAAATAACACGTCAAATTTTCTCAAAAAAAGTTGAAAGATCAATGCTGTGGGTGTATGGAGGTCCCAAAAAGAGGCAAGAATTTGGTTTCGGCAGATTCCGAGAACGTTGATATGTTCGCAATCTCGTAAGATCGTGCGAACATGCCAAAATAACACGTCAAATTTTCTGAAAAAAAGTTGAAAGATCAATGTTGTGGGTGTATGGAGGTCCCAAAAAGAGGCAAGAATTTGGTTTCGGCAGATTCCGAGAACGTTGATATGTTTGCAATCTCGTAAGATCGTGCGAAAATGCAAAATAACACGTCAAATTTTCTCAAAAAAAGTTGAAAGATCAATGTTGTGGGTGTATGGAGGTCCCAAAATGAGCCAAGAATTTGGTTTCGGCAGATTCCGAGAAACTTGATATGTTCGCAATCTCGTAAGATCTTGCGAAAATGCAAAATAACACGTCAAATTTTCACAAAAAAAGTTGAAAGATCAATGCTGTGGGTGTATGGAGGTCCCAAAAAGAGACAAGAATTTGGTTTCGGCAGATTCCGAGAACGTTGATATGTTCGCAATCTCGTAAGATCGTGCGAAAATGCCAAAATAACACGTCAAATTTTCTGAAAAAAAAGTTGAAAGATCAATGTTGTGGGTGTATGGAGGTCCCAAAAAGAGGCAAGAATTTGGTTTCGGCAGATTCCGAGAACGTTGATATGTTCGCAATCTCGTAAGATCTTGCGAAAATGCAAAATAACACGTCAAATTTTCTCAAAAAAAGTTGAAAGATCAATGCTGTGGGTGTATGGAGGTCCCAAAAAGAGGCAAGAATTTGGTTTCGGCAGATTCCGAGAACGTTGATATGTTCGCAATCTCGTAAGATCGTGCGAAAATGCCAAAATAACACGTCAAATTTTATCAAAAAAAGTTGAAAGATCAATGTTGTGGGTGTATGGAGGTCCCAGAAAGAGGCAAGAATTTGGTTTCGGCAGATTCCGAGAAAGTTGATATGTTCGCAATCTCGTAAGATCGTGCGAAAATGCCAAAATAACACGTCAAATTTTCTGAAAAAAAGTTGAAAGATCAATGTTGTGGGTGTATGGAGGTACCAAAAAGAGGCAAGAATTTGGTTTCGGCAGATTCCGAGAACGTTGATATGTTTGCAATCTCGTAAGATCGTGCGAAAATGCAAAATAACACGTCAAATTTTCTCAAAAAAAGTTGAAAGATCAATGTTGTGGGTGTATGGAGGTCCCAAAATGAGCCAAGAATTTGGTTTCGGCAGATTCCGAGAAACTTGATATGTTCGCAATCTCGTAAGATCTTGCGAAAATGCAAAATAACACGTCAAATTTTCTCAAAAAAAGTTGAAAGATCAATGCTGTGGGTGTATGGAGGTCCCAAAAAGAGACAAGAATTTGGTTTCGGCAGATTCCGAGAACGTTGATATGTTCGCAATCTCGTAAGATCGTGCGAACATGCCAAAATAACACGTCAAATTTTCTGAAAAAAAAGTTGAAAGATCAATGTTGTGGGTGTATGGAGGTCCCAAAAAGAGGCAAGAATTTGGTTTCGGCAGATTTCGAGAACGTTGATATGTTCGCAATCTCGTAAGATCGTGCGAAAATGGAAAATAACACGTCAAATTTTCTCAAAAAAGTTGAAAGATCAATGTTGTGGGTGTATGGAGGTCGCAAAAAGAGGCAAGAATTTGATTTCGGCAGATTCCGAGAACGTTGATACGTTCGCAATCTCGTAAGATCGTGCGAAAATGCCAAAATAACACGTTAAATTTTCCGAAAAAAAGTTGAAAGATCAATGTTGTGGGTGTATGGAGGTCCCAAAAAGAGGCAAGAATTTGGTTTCGGCAGATTCCGAGAACGTTGATATGTTCGCAATCTCGTAAGATTGTGCGAAAATGCCAAAATAACACGTCAAATTTTCTGCAAAAAAGTTGAAAGATCAATGTGGTGGGTGTATGGAGGTCCCAAAAAGAGACAAGAATTTGGTTTCGGCAGATTCCGAGAACGTTGATATGTTCGCAATCTCGTAAGATCGTGCGAACATGCCAAAATAACACGTCAAATTTTCTGAAAAAAAAAGTTGAAAGATCAATGTTGTGGGTGTATGGAGGTCCCAAAAAGAGGCAAGAATTTGGTTTCGGCAGATTCCGAGAACGTTGATATGTTCGCAATCTCGTAAGATCGTGCGAAAATGCAAAATAACACGTCAAATTTTCTCAAAAAAAGTTGAAAGATCAATGCTGTGGGTGTATGGAGGTCCCAAAAAGAGGCAAGAATTTGGTTTCGGCAGATTCCGAGAACGTTGATACGTTCGCAATCTCGTAAGATCGTGCGAAAATGCCAAAATAACACGTTAAATTTTCCGAAAAAAAGTTGAAAGATCAATGTTGTGGGTGTATGGAGGTCCCAAAAAGAGACAAGAATTTGGTTTCGGCAGATTCCGAGAACGTTGATACGTTCGCAATCTCGTAAGATCGTGCGAACATGCCAAAATAACACGTCAAATTTTCTGAAAAAAAGTTGAAAGATCAATGTTGTGGGTGTATGGAGGTCCCAAAATGAGCCAAGAATTTGGTTTCGGCAGATTCCGAGAAACTTGATATGTTCGCAATCTCGTAAGATCTTGCGAAAATGCAAAATAACACGTCAAATTTTCACAAAAAAAGTTGAAAGATCAATGCTGTGGGTGTATGGAGGTCCCAAAAAGAGACAAGAATTTGGTTTCGGCAGATTCCGAGAACGTTGATATGTTCGCAATCTCGTAAGATCGTGCGAAAATGCCAAAATAACACGTCAAATTTTCTGAAAAAAAAGTTGAAAGATCAATGTTGTGGGTGTATGGAGGTCCCAAAAAGAGGCAAGAATTTGGTTTCGGCAGATTCCGAGAACGTTGATATGTTCGCAATCTCGTAAGATCTTGCGAAAATGCAAAATAACACGTCAAATTTTCTCAAAAAAAGTTGAAAGATCAATGCTGTGGGTGTATGGAGGTCCCAAAAAGAGGCAAGAATTTGGTTTCGGCAGATTCCGAGAACGTTGATATGTTCGCAATCTCGTAAGATCGTGCGAAAATGCCAAAATAACACGTCAAATTTTATCAAAAAAAGTTGAAAGATCAATGTTGTGGGTGTATGGAGGTCCCAAAAAGAGGCAAGAATTTGGTTTCGGCAGATTCCGAGAAAGTTGATATGTTCGCAATCTCGTAAGATCGTGCGAAAATGCCAAAATAACACGTCAAATTTTCTGAAAAAAAGTTGAAAGATCAATGTTGTGGGTGTATGGAGGTCCCAAAAAGAGGCAAGAATTTGGTTTCGGCAGATTCCGAGAACGTTGATATGTTTGCAATCTCGTAAGATCGTGCGAAAATGCAAAATAACACGTCAAATTTTCTCAAAAAAAGTTGAAAGATCAATGTTGTGGGTGTATGGAGGTCCCAAAATGAGCCAAGAATTTGGTTTCGGCAGATTCCGAGAAACTTGATATGTTCGCAATCTCGTAAGATCTTGCGAAAATGCAAAATAACACGTCAAATTTTCTCAAAAAAAGTTGAAAGATCAATGCTGTGGGTGTATGGAGGTCCCAAAAAGAGACAAGAATTTGGTTTCGGCAGATTCCGAGAACGTTGATATGTTCGCAATCTCGTAAGATCGTGCGAAAATGCCAAAATAACACGTCAAATTTTCTGAAAAAAAGTTGAAAGATCAATGTTGTGGGTGTATGGAGGTCCCAAAAAGAGGCAAGAATTTGGTTTCGGCAGATTCCGAGAACGTTGATATGTTCGCAATCTCGTAAGATCGTGCGAAAATGCCAAAATAACACGTCAAATTTTCTGAAAAAAAAGTTGAAAGATCAATGTTTTGGGTGTATGGAGGTCCCAAAAAGAGCCAAGAATTTGGTTTCGGCAGATTCCGAGAAAGTTGATATGTTCGCAATCTCGTAAGATCGTGCGAAAATGCCAAAATAACACGTCAAATTTTCTCAAAAAAAGTTGAATGATCAATGTTGTGGGTGTATGGAGGTCCCAAAAAGAGGCAAGAATTTGGATTCGGCAGATTCCGAGAACGTTGATATGTTCACAATCTCGTAAGATCGTGCGAAAATGCCAAAATAACACGTCAAATTTTTTGAAAAAGAGTTGAAAGATCAATGTTGTGGGTGTATGGAGGTCCCAAAAAGAGACAAGAATTTGGTTTCGGCAGATTCCGAGAACGTTGATACGTTCGCAATCTCCTAAGATCGTGCGAAAATGCCAAAATAACACGTTAAATTTTCTGAAAAAAAGTTGAAAGATCAATGTTGTGGGTGTATGGAGGTCCCAAAAAGAGGCAAGAATTTGGTTTCGGCAGATTCCGAGAACGTTGATATGTTCGCAATCTCGTAAGATCGTGCGAAAATGCCAAAATAACACGTCAAATTTTCTGAAAAAAAGTTGAAAGATCAATGTTGTGGGTGTATGGAGGTCCCAAAAAGAGACAAGAATTTGGTTTCGGCAGATTCCGAGAACGTTGATACGTTCGCAATCTCGTAAGATCGTGCGAACATGCCAAAATAACACGTCAAATTTTCTGAAAAAAAGTTGAAAGATCAATGTTGTGGGTGTATGGAGGTCCCAAAAAGAGGCAAGAATTTGGTTTCGGCAGATTTCGAGAACGTTGATATGTTCGCAATCTCGTAAGATCGTGCGAAAATGGAAAATAACACGTCAAATTTTCTCAAAAAAGTTGAAAGATCAATGTTGTGGGTGTATGGAGGTCGCAAAAAGAGGCAAGAATTTGATTTCGGCAGATTCCGAGAACGTTGATACGTTCGCAATCTCGTAAGATCGTGCGAAAATGCCAAAATAACACGTTAAATTTTCCGAAAAAAAGTTGAAAGATCAATGTTGTGGGTGTATGGAGGTCCCAAAAAGAGGCAAGAATTTGGTTTCGGCAGATTCCGAGAACGTTGATATGTTCGCAATCTCGTAAGATTGTGCGAAAATGCCAAAATAACACGTCAAATTTTCTGCAAAAAAGTTGAAAGATCAATGTGGTGGGTGTATGGAGGTCCCAAAAAGAGACAAGAATTTGGTTTCGGCAGATTCCGAGAACGTTGATATGTTCGCAATCTCGTAAGATCGTGCGAACATGCCAAAATAACACGTCAAATTTTCTGAAAAAAAAAGTTGAAAGATCAATGTTGTGGGTGTATGGAGGTCCCAAAAAGAGGCAAGAATTTGGTTTCGGCAGATTCCGAGAACGTTGATATGTTCGCAATCTCGTAAGATCGTGCGAAAATGCAAAATAACACGTCAAATTTTCTCAAAAAAAGTTGAAAGATCAATGCTGTGGGTGTATGGAGGTCCCAAAAAGAGGCAAGAATTTGGTTTCGGCAGATTCCGAGAACGTTGATATGTTCGCAATCTCGTAAGATCGTGCGAACATGCCAAAATAACACGTCAAATTTTCTGAAAAAAAGTTGAAAGATCAATGTTGTGGGTGTATGGAGGTCCCAAAAAGAGGCAAGAATTTGGTTTCGGCAGATTCCGAGAACGTTGATATGTTTGCAATCTCGTAAGATCGTGCGAAAATGCAAAATAACACGTCAAATTTTCTCAAAAAAAGTTGAAAGATCAATGTTGTGGGTGTATGGAGGTCCCAAAATGAGCCAAGAATTTGGTTTCGGCAGATTCCGAGAAACTTGATATGTTCGCAATCTCGTAAGATCTTGCGAAAATGCAAAATAACACGTCAAATTTTCACAAAAAAAGTTGAAAGATCAATGCTGTGGGTGTATGGAGGTCCCAAAAAGAGACAAGAATTTGGTTTCGGCAGATTCCGAGAACGTTGATATGTTCGCAATCTCGTAAGATCGTGCGAAAATGCCAAAATAACACGTCAAATTTTCTGAAAAAAAAGTTGAAAGATCAATGTTGTGGGTGTATGGAGGTCCCAAAAAGAGGCAAGAATTTGGTTTCGGCAGATTCCGAGAACGTTGATATGTTCGCAATCTCGTAAGATCTTGCGAAAATGCAAAATAACACGTCAAATTTTCTCAAAAAAAGTTGAAAGATCAATGCTGTGGGTGTATGGAGGTCCCAAAAAGAGGCAAGAATTTGGTTTCGGCAGATTCCGAGAACGTTGATATGTTCGCAATCTCGTAAGATCGTGCGAAAATGCCAAAATAACACGTCAAATTTTATCAAAAAAAGTTGAAAGATCAATGTTGTGGGTGTATGGAGGTCCCAAAAAGAGGCAAGAATTTGGTTTCGGCAGATTCCGAGAAAGTTGATATGTTCGCAATCTCGTAAGATCGTGCGAAAATGCCAAAATAACACGTCAAATTTTCTGAAAAAAAGTTGAAAGATCAATGTTGTGGGTGTATGGAGGTCCCAAAAAGAGGCAAGAATTTGGTTTCGGCAGATTCCGAGAACGTTGATATGTTTGCAATCTCGTAAGATCGTGCGAAAATGCAAAATAACACGTCAAATTTTCTCAAAAAAAGTTGAAAGATCAATGTTGTGGGTGTATGGAGGTCCCAAAATGAGCCAAGAATTTGGTTTCGGCAGATTCCGAGAAACTTGATATGTTCGCAATCTCGTAAGATCTTGCGAAAATGCAAAATAACACGTCAAATTTTCTCAAAAAAAGTTGAAAGATCAATGCTGTGGGTGTATGGAGGTCCCAAAAAGAGACAAGAATTTGGTTTCGGCAGATTCCGAGAACGTTGATATGTTCGCAATCTCGTAAGATCGTGCGAAAATGCCAAAATAACACGTCAAATTTTCTGAAAAAAAAGTTGAAAGATCAATGTTGTGGGTGTATGGAGGTCCCAAAAAGAGGCAAGAATTTGGTTTCGGCAGATTCCGAGAACGTTGATATGTTCGCAATCTCGTAAGATCGTGCGAAAATGCCAAAATAACACGTCAAATTTTATCAAAAAAAGTTGAAAGATCAATGTTGTGGGTGTATGGAGGTCCCAAAAAGAGCCAAGAATTTGGTTTCGGCAGATTCCGAGAAAGTTGATATGTTCGCAATCTCGTAAGATCGTGCGAAAATGCCAAAATAACACGTCAAATTTTCTCAAAAAAAGTTGAATGATCAATGTTGTGGGTGTATGGAGGTCCCAAAAAGAGGCAAGAATTTGGATTCGGCAGATTCCGAGAACGTTGATATGTTTGCAATCTCGTAAGATCGTGCGAAAATGCCAAAATAACACGTCAAATTTTTTGAAAAAGAGTTGAAAGATCAATGTTGTGGGTGTATGGAGGTCCCAAAAAGAGACAAGAATTTGGTTTCGGCAGATTCCGAGAACGTTGATACGTTCGCAATCTCCTAAGATCGTGCGAAAATGCCAAAATAACACGTTAAATTTTCTGAAAAAAAGTTGAAAGATCAATGTTGTGGGTGTATGGAGGTCCCAAAAAGAGGCAAGAATTTGGTTTCGGCAGATTCCGAGAACGTTGATATGTTCGCAATCTCGTAAGATCGTGCGAAAATGCCAAAATAACACGTCAAAGTTTCTGAAAAAAAGTTGAAAGATCAATGTTGTGGGTGTATGGAGGTCCCAAAAAGAGACAAGAATTTGGTTTCGGCAGATTCCGAGAACGTTGATACGTTCGCAATCTCGTAAGATCGTGCGAACATGCCAAAATAACACGTCAAATTTTCTGAAAAAAAGTTGAAAGATCAATGTTGTGGGTGTATGGAGGTCCCAAAAAGAGGCAAGAATTTGGTTTCGGCAGATTTCGAGAACGTTGATATGTTCGCAATCTCGTAAGATCGTGCGAAAATGGAAAATAACACGTCAAATTTTCTCAAAAAAGTTGAAAGATCAATGTTGTGGGTGTATGGAGGTCGCAAAAAGAGGCAAGAATTTGATTTCGGCAGATTCCGAGAACGTTGATACGTTCGCAATCTCGTAAGATCGTGCGAAAATGCCAAAATAACACGTCAAATTTTCTGAAAAAAAGTTGAAAGATCAATGTTGTGGGTGTATGGAGGTCCCAAAAAGAGGCAAGAATTTGGTTTCGGCAGATTCCGAGAACGTTGATATGTTTGCAATCTCGTAAGATCGTGCGAAAATGCAAAATAACACGTCAAATTTTCTCAAAAAAAGTTGAAAGATCAATGTTGTGGGTGTATGGAGGTCCCAAAATGAGCCAAGAATTTGGTTTCGGCAGATTCCGAGAAACTTGATATGTTCGCAATCTCGTAAGATCTTGCGAAAATGCAAAATAACACGTCAAATTTTCTCAAAAAAAGTTGAAAGATCAATGCTGTGGGTGTATGGAGGTCCCAAAAAGAGACAAGAATTTGGTTTCGGCAGATTCCGAGAACGTTGATATGTTCGCAATCTCGTAAGATCGTGCGAAAATGCCAAAATAACACGTCAAATTTTCTGAAAAAAAAGTTGAAAGATCAATGTTGTGGGTGTATGGAGGTCCCAAAAAGAGGCAAGAATTTGGTTTCGGCAGATTCCGAGAACGTTGATATGTTCGCAATCTCGTAAGATCGTGCGAAAATGCCAAAATAACACGTCAAATTTTCTGAAAAAAAAGTTGAAAGATCAATGTTTTGGGTGTATGGAGGTCCCAAAAAGAGCCAAGAATTTGGTTTCGGCAGATTCCGAGAAAGTTGATATGTTCGCAATCTCGTAAGATCGTGCGAAAATGCCAAAATAACACGTCAAATTTTCTCAAAAAAAGTTGAATGATCAATGTTGTGGGTGTATGGAGGTCCCAAAAAGAGGCAAGAATTTGGATTCGGCAGATTCCGAGAACGTTGATATGTTCACAATCTCGTAAGATCGTGCGAAAATGCCAAAATAACACGTCAAATTTTTTGAAAAAGAGTTGAAAGATCAATGTTGTGGGTGTATGGAGGTCCCAAAAAGAGACAAGAATTTGGTTTCGGCAGATTCCGAGAACGTTGATACGTTCGCAATCTCCTAAGATCGTGCGAAAATGCCAAAATAACACGTTAAATTTTCTGAAAAAAAGTTGAAAGATCAATGTTGTGGGTGTATGGAGGTCCCAAAAAGAGGCAAGAATTTGGTTTCGGCAGATTCCGAGAACGTTGATATGTTCACAATCTCGTAAGATCGTGCGAAAATGCCAAAATAACACGTCAAAGTTTCTGAAAAAAAGTTGAAAGATCAATGTTGTGGGTGTATGGAGGTCCCAAAAAGAGACAAGAATTTGGTTTCGGCAGATTCCGAGAACGTTGATACGTTCGCAATCTCGTAAGATCGTGCGAACATGCCAAAATAACACGTCAAATTTTCTGAAAAAAAGTTGAAAGATCAATGTTGTGGGTGTATGGAGGTCCCAAAAAGAGGCAAGAATTTGGTTTCGGCAGATTTCGAGAACGTTGATATGTTCGCAATCTCGTAAGATCGTGCGAAAATGGAAAATAACACGTCAAATTTTCTCAAAAAAGTTGAAAGATCAATGTTGTGGGTGTATGGAGGTCGCAAAAAGAGGCAAGAATTTGATTTCGGCAGATTCCGAGAACGTTGATACGTTCGCAATCTCGTAAGATCGTGCGAAAATGCCAAAATAACACGTTAAATTTTCCGAAAAAAAGTTGAAAGATCAATGTTGTGGGTGTATGGAGGTCCCAAAAAGAGACAAGAATTTGGTTTCGGCAGATTCCGAGAACGTTGATACGTTCGCAATCTCGTAAGATCGTGCGAACATGCCAAAATAACACGTCAAATTTTCTGAAAAAAAGTTGAAAGATCAATGTTGTGGGTGTATGGAGGTCCCAAAATGAGCCAAGAATTTGGTTTCGGCAGATTCCGAGAAACTTGATATGTTCGCAATCTCGTAAGATCTTGCGAAAATGCAAAATAACACGTCAAATTTTCACAAAAAAAGTTGAAAGATCAATGCTGTGGGTGTATGGAGGTCCCAAAAAGAGACAAGAATTTGGTTTCGGCAGATTCCGAGAACGTTGATATGTTCGCAATCTCGTAAGATCGTGCGAAAATGCCAAAATAACACGTCAAATTTTCTGAAAAAAAAGTTGAAAGATCAATGTTGTGGGTGTATGGAGGTCCCAAAAAGAGGCAAGAATTTGGTTTCGGCAGATTCCGAGAACGTTGATATGTTCGCAATCTCGTAAGATCTTGCGAAAATGCAAAATAACACGTCAAATTTTCTCAAAAAAAGTTGAAAGATCAATGCTGTGGGTGTATGGAGGTCCCAAAAAGAGGCAAGAATTTGGTTTCGGCAGATTCCGAGAACGTTGATATGTTCGCAATCTCGTAAGATCGTGCGAAAATGCCAAAATAACACGTCAAATTTTATCAAAAAAAGTTGAAAGATCAATGTTGTGGGTGTATGGAGGTCCCAAAAAGAGGCAAGAATTTGGTTTCGGCAGATTCCGAGAAAGTTGATATGTTCGCAATCTCGTAAGATCGTGCGAAAATGCCAAAATAACACGTCAAATTTTCTGAAAAAAAGTTGAAAGATCAATGTTGTGGGTGTATGGAGGTCCCAAAAAGAGGCAAGAATTTGGTTTCGGCAGATTCCGAGAACGTTGATATGTTTGCAATCTCGTAAGATCGTGCGAAAATGCAAAATAACACGTCAAATTTTCTCAAAAAAAGTTGAAAGATCAATGTTGTGGGTGTATGGAGGTCCCAAAATGAGCCAAGAATTTGGTTTCGGCAGATTCCGAGAAACTTGATATGTTCGCAATCTCGTAAGATCTTGCGAAAATGCAAAATAACACGTCAAATTTTCTCAAAAAAAGTTGAAAGATCAATGCTGTGGGTGTATGGAGGTCCCAAAAAGAGACAAGAATTTGGTTTCGGCAGATTCCGAGAACGTTGATATGTTCGCAATCTCGTAAGATCGTGCGAAAATGCCAAAATAACACGTCAAATTTTCTGAAAAAAAGTTGAAAGATCAATGTTGTGGGTGTATGGAGGTCCCAAAAAGAGGCAAGAATTTGGTTTCGGCAGATTCCGAGAACGTTGATATGTTCGCAATCTCGTAAGATCGTGCGAAAATGCCAAAATAACACGTCAAATTTTCTGAAAAAAAAGTTGAAAGATCAATGTTTTGGGTGTATGGAGGTCCCAAAAAGAGCCAAGAATTTGGTTTCGGCAGATTCCGAGAAAGTTGATATGTTCGCAATCTCGTAAGATCGTGCGAAAATGCCAAAATAACACGTCAAATTTTCTCAAAAAAAGTTGAATGATCAATGTTGTGGGTGTATGGAGGTCCCAAAAAGAGGCAAGAATTTGGATTCGGCAGATTCCGAGAACGTTGATATGTTCACAATCTCGTAAGATCGTGCGAAAATGCCAAAATAACACGTCAAATTTTTTGAAAAAGAGTTGAAAGATCAATGTTGTGGGTGTATGGAGGTCCCAAAAAGAGACAAGAATTTGGTTTCGGCAGATTCCGAGAACGTTGATACGTTCGCAATCTCCTAAGATCGTGCGAAAATGCCAAAATAACACGTTAAATTTTCTGAAAAAAAGTTGAAAGATCAATGTTGTGGGTGTATGGAGGTCCCAAAAAGAGGCAAGAATTTGGTTTCGGCAGATTCCGAGAACGTTGATATGTTCGCAATCTCGTAAGATCGTGCGAAAATGCCAAAATAACACGTCAAATTTTCTGAAAAAAAGTTGAAAGATCAATGTTGTGGGTGTATGGAGGTCCCAAAAAGAGACAAGAATTTGGTTTCGGCAGATTCCGAGAACGTTGATACGTTCGCAATCTCGTAAGATCGTGCGAACATGCCAAAATAACACGTCAAATTTTCTGAAAAAAAGTTGAAAGATCAATGTTGTGGGTGTATGGAGGTCCCAAAAAGAGGCAAGAATTTGGTTTCGGCAGATTTCGAGAACGTTGATATGTTCGCAATCTCGTAAGATCGTGCGAAAATGGAAAATAACACGTCAAATTTTCTCAAAAAAGTTGAAAGATCAATGTTGTGGGTGTATGGAGGTCGCAAAAAGAGGCAAGAATTTGATTTCGGCAGATTCCGAGAACGTTGATACGTTCGCAATCTCGTAAGATCGTGCGAAAATGCCAAAATAACACGTTAAATTTTCCGAAAAAAAGTTGAAAGATCAATGTTGTGGGTGTATGGAGGTCCCAAAAAGAGGCAAGAATTTGGTTTCGGCAGATTCCGAGAACGTTGATATGTTCGCAATCTCGTAAGATTGTGCGAAAATGCCAAAATAACACGTCAAATTTTCTGCAAAAAAGTTGAAAGATCAATGTGGTGGGTGTATGGAGGTCCCAAAAAGAGACAAGAATTTGGTTTCGGCAGATTCCGAGAACGTTGATATGTTCGCAATCTCGTAAGATCGTGCGAACATGCCAAAATAACACGTCAAATTTTCTGAAAAAAAAAGTTGAAAGATCAATGTTGTGGGTGTATGGAGGTCCCAAAAAGAGGCAAGAATTTGGTTTCGGCAGATTCCGAGAACGTTGATATGTTCGCAATCTCGTAAGATCGTGCGAAAATGCAAAATAACACGTCAAATTTTCTCAAAAAAAGTTGAAAGATCAATGCTGTGGGTGTATGGAGGTCCCAAAAAGAGGCAAGAATTTGGTTTCGGCAGATTCCGAGAACGTTGATATGTTCGCAATCTCGTAAGATCGTGCGAACATGCCAAAATAACACGTCAAATTTTCTGAAAAAAAGTTGAAAGATCAATGTTGTGGGTGTATGGAGGTCCCAAAAAGAGGCAAGAATTTGGTTTCGGCAGATTCCGAGAACGTTGATATGTTTGCAATCTCGTAAGATCGTGCGAAAATGCAAAATAACACGTCAAATTTTCTCAAAAAAAGTTGAAAGATCAATGTTGTGGGTGTATGGAGGTCCCAAAATGAGCCAAGAATTTGGTTTCGGCAGATTCCGAGAAACTTGATATGTTCGCAATCTCGTAAGATCTTGCGAAAATGCAAAATAACACGTCAAATTTTCACAAAAAAAGTTGAAAGATCAATGCTGTGGGTGTATGGAGGTCCCAAAAAGAGACAAGAATTTGGTTTCGGCAGATTCCGAGAACGTTGATATGTTCGCAATCTCGTAAGATCGTGCGAAAATGCCAAAATAACACGTCAAATTTTCTGAAAAAAAAGTTGAAAGATCAATGTTGTGGGTGTATGGAGGTCCCAAAAAGAGGCAAGAATTTGGTTTCGGCAGATTCCGAGAACGTTGATATGTTCGCAATCTCGTAAGATCTTGCGAAAATGCAAAATAACACGTCAAATTTTCTCAAAAAAAGTTGAAAGATCAATGCTGTGGGTGTATGGAGGTCCCAAAAAGAGGCAAGAATTTGGTTTCGGCAGATTCCGAGAACGTTGATATGTTCGCAATCTCGTAAGATCGTGCGAAAATGCCAAAATAACACGTCAAATTTTATCAAAAAAAGTTGAAAGATCAATGTTGTGGGTGTATGGAGGTCCCAAAAAGAGGCAAGAATTTGGTTTCGGCAGATTCCGAGAAAGTTGATATGTTCGCAATCTCGTAAGATCGTGCGAAAATGCCAAAATAACACGTCAAATTTTCTGAAAAAAAGTTGAAAGATCAATGTTGTGGGTGTATGGAGGTCCCAAAAAGAGGCAAGAATTTGGTTTCGGCAGATTCCGAGAACGTTGATATGTTTGCAATCTCGTAAGATCGTGCGAAAATGCAAAATAACACGTCAAATTTTCTCAAAAAAAGTTGAAAGATCAATGTTGTGGGTGTATGGAGGTCCCAAAATGAGCCAAGAATTTGGTTTCGGCAGATTCCGAGAAACTTGATATGTTCGCAATCTCGTAAGATCTTGCGAAAATGCAAAATAACACGTCAAATTTTCTCAAAAAAAGTTGAAAGATCAATGCTGTGGGTGTATGGAGGTCCCAAAAAGAGACAAGAATTTGGTTTCGGCAGATTCCGAGAACGTTGATATGTTCGCAATCTCGTAAGATCGTGCGAAAATGCCAAAATAACACGTCAAATTTTCTGAAAAAAAAGTTGAAAGATCAATGTTGTGGGTGTATGGAGGTCCCAAAAAGAGGCAAGAATTTGGTTTCGGCAGATTCCGAGAACGTTGATATGTTCGCAATCTCGTAAGATCTTGCGAAAATGCAAAATAACACGTCAAATTTTCTCAAAAAAAGTTGAAAGATCAATGCTGTGGGTGTATGGAGGTCCCAAAAAGAGGCAAGAATTTGGTTTCGGCAGATTCCGAGAACGTTGATATGTTCGCAATCTCGTAAGATCGTGCGAAAATGCCAAAATAACACGTCAAATTTTATCAAAAAAAGTTGAAAGATCAATGTTGTGTGTGTATGGAGGTCCCAAAAAGAGACAAGAATTTGGTTTCGGCAGATTCCGAGAACGTTGATATGTTCGCAATCTCGTAAGATCGTGCGAAAATGCCAAAATAACACGTCAAATTTTCTGAAAAAAAAGTTGAAAGATCAATGTTTTGGGTGTATGGAGGTCCCAAAAAGAGCCAAGAATTTGGTTTCGGCAGATTCCGAGAACGTTGATACGTTCGCAATCTCGTAAGATCGTGCGAAAATGCCAAAATAACACGTCAAATTTTCTCCAATAAAGTTGAAAGATCAATGTTTTGGGTGTATGGAGGTCCCTAAAAGAGCCAAGAATTTGGTTTCGGCAGATTCCGAGAACGTTGATATGTTCGCAATCTCGTAAGATCGTGCGAAAATGCCAAAATAACACGTTAAATTTTCTGAAAAAAAGTTGAAAGATCAATGTTGTGGTTGTATGGAGGTCCCAAAAAGAGGCAAGAATTTGGTTTCGGCAGATTCCGAGAACGTTGATATGTTCGCAATCTCGTAAGATCGTGCGAAAATGCCAAAATAACACGTCAAATTTTCTGAAAAAAAAGTTGAAAGATCAATGTTTTGGGTGTATGGAGGTCCCAAAAAGAGCCAAGAATTTGGTTTCGGCAGATTCCGAGAAAGTTGATATGTTCGCAATCTCGTAAGATCGTGCGAAAATGCCAAAATAACACGTCAAATTTTCTCAAAAAAAGTTGAATGATCAATGTTGTGGGTGTATGGAGGTCCCAAAAAGAGGCAAGAATTTGGATTCGGCAGATTCCGAGAACGTTGATATGTTCACAATCTCGTAAGATCGTGCGAAAATGCCAAAATAACACGTCAAATTTTTTGAAAAAGAGTTGAAAGATCAATGTTGTGGGTGTATGGAGGTCCCAAAAAGAGACAAGAATTTGGTTTCGGCAGATTCCGAGAACGTTGATACGTTCGCAATCTCCTAAGATCGTGCGAAAATGCCAAAATAACACGTTAAATTTTCTGAAAAAAAGTTGAAAGATCAATGTTGTGGGTGTATGGAGGTCCCAAAAAGAGGCAAGAATTTGGTTTCGGCAGATTCCGAGAACGTTGATATGTTCGCAATCTCGTAAGATCGTGCGAAAATGCCAAAATAACACGTCAAATTTTCTGAAAAAAAGTTGAAAGATCAATGTTGTGGGTGTATGGAGGTCCCAAAAAGAGACAAGAATTTGGTTTCGGCAGATTCCGAGAACGTTGATACGTTCGCAATCTCGTAAGATCGTGCGAACATGCCAAAATAACACGTCAAATTTTCTGAAAAAAAGTTGAAAGATCAATGTTGTGGGTGTATGGAGGTCCCAAAAAGAGGCAAGAATTTGGTTTCGGCAGATTTCGAGAACGTTGATATGTTCGCAATCTCGTAAGATCGTGCGAAAATGGAAAATAACACGTCAAATTTTCTCAAAAAAGTTGAAAGATCAATGTTGTGGGTGTATGGAGGTCGCAAAAAGAGGCAAGAATTTGATTTCGGCAGATTCCGAGAACGTTGATACGTTCGCAATCTCGTAAGATCGTGCGAAAATGCCAAAATAACACGTTAAATTTTCCGAAAAAAAGTTGAAAGATCAATGTTGTGGGTGTATGGAGGTCCCAAAAAGAGGCAAGAATTTGGTTTCGGCAGATTCCGAGAACGTTGATATGTTCGCAATCTCGTAAGATTGTGCGAAAATGCCAAAATAACACGTCAAATTTTCTGCAAAAAAGTTGAAAGATCAATGTGGTGGGTGTATGGAGGTCCCAAAAAGAGACAAGAATTTGGTTTCGGCAGATTCCGAGAACGTTGATATGTTCGCAATCTCGTAAGATCGTGCGAACATGCCAAAATAACACGTCAAATTTTCTGAAAAAAAAGTTGAAAGTTCAATGTTGTGGGTGTATGGAGGTCCCAAAAAGAGGCAAGAATTTGGTTTCGGCAGATTCCGAGAACGTTGATATGTTCGCAATCTCGTAAGATCGTGCGAAAATGCAAAATAACACGTCAAATTTTCTCAAAAAAAGTTGAAAGATCAATGCTGTGGGTGTATGGAGGTCCCAAAAAGAGGCAAGAATTTGGTTTCGGCAGATTCCGAGAACGTTGATATGTTCGCAATCTCGTAAGATCGTGCGAACATGCCAAAATAACACGTCAAATTTTCTGAAAAAAAGTTGAAAGATCAATGTTGTGGGTGTATGGAGGTCCCAAAAAGAGGCAAGAATTTGGTTTCGGCAGTTTCCGAGAACGTTGATATGTTTGCAATCTCGTAAGATCGTGCGAAAATGCAAAATAACACGTCAAATTTTCTCAAAAAAAGTTGAAAGATCAATGTTGTGGGTGTATGGAGGTCCCAAAATGAGCCAAGAATTTGGTTTCGGCAGATTCCGAGAAAGTTGATATGTTCGCAATCTCGTAAGATCGTGCGAAAATGCCAAAATAACACGTCAAATTTTCTGAAAAACTGTTGAAAGATCAATGTTGTGGGTGTATGGAGGTCCCAAAAAGAGGCAAGAATTTGGTTTCGGCAGATTCCGAGATCGTTGATACGTTCGCAATCTCGTAAGATCGTGCGAAAATGCCAAAATAACACGTCAATTTTTCTGAAAAAAAGTTGAAAGATCAATGTTGTGGGTGTATGGAGGTCCCAAAAAGAGGCAAGAATTTGGTTTCGGCAGATTCCGAGAACGTTGATATGTTTGCAATCTCGTAAGATCGTGCGAAAATGCAAAATAACACGTCAAATTTTCTCAAAAAAAGTTGAAAGATCAATGTGGTGGGTGTATGGAGGTCCCAAAAAGTGCCAAGAATTTGTTTTCGGCAGATTCCGAGAACGTTGATATGTTCGCAATCTCGTAAGATCGTGCGAAAATGCCAAAATAACACGTCAAATTTTATCAAAAAAAGTTGAAAAATCAATGTTGTGTGTGTATGGAGGTCCCAAAAAGAGACAAGAATTTGGTTTCGGCAGATTCCGAGAACGTTGATATGTTCGCAATCTCGTAAGATCGTGCGAAAATGCCAAAATAACACGTCAAATTTTCTCAAAAAAAGTTGAAAGATCAATGTTTTGGGTGTATGGAGGTCCCAAAAATAGCCAAGAATTTGGTTTCGGCAGATTCCGAGAAAGTTGATATGTTCGCAATCTCCTAAGATCGTGCGAAAATGCCAAAATAACACGTCAAATTTTATAAAAAAAAAGTTGAAAGATCAATGTTGTGGGTGTATGGAGGTCCCAAAAAGAGCCAAGAATTTGGTTTCGGCAGATTCCGAGAAAGTTGATATGTTCGCAATCTCGTAAGATCGTGCGAAAATGCCAAAATAACACGTCAAATTTTCTGAAAAACTGTTGAAAGATCAATGTTGTGGGTGTATGGAGGTCCCAAAAAGAGGCAAGAATTTGGTTTCGGCAGATTCCGAGATCGTTGATACGTTCGCAATCTCGTAAGATCGTGCGAAAATGCCAAAATAACACGTCAATTTTTCTGAAAAAAAGTTGAAAGATCAATGTTGTGGGTGTATGGAGGTCCCAAAAACAGGCAAGAATTTGGTTTCGGCAGATTCCGAGAACGTTGATACGTTCGCAATCTCGTAAGATCGTGCGAAAATGCCAAAATAACACGTTAAATTTTTTGAAAAAGAGTTGAAAGATTAATGTTGTGGGTGTTTGGAGGTCCCAAAAAGAGGCAAGAATTTGGTTTCGGCAGATTCCGAGAACGTTGATACGTTCGCAATCTCGTAAGTTCGTGCGAAAATGCCAAAATAACACGTTAAATTTTCCGAAAAAAAGTTGAAAGATCAATGTTGTGGGTGTATGGAGGTCCCAAAAAGAGGCAAGAATTTGGTTTCGGCAGATTCCGAGAACGTTGATATGTTCGCAATCTCGTAAGATTGTGCGAAAATGCCAAAATAACACGTCAAATTTTCTGAAAAAAAGTTGAAAGATCAATGTTGTGGGTGTATGGAGGTCCCAAAAAGGGGCAAGAATTTGGTTTCGGCAGATTCTGAGAACGTTGATATGTTCGCAATCTCTTAAGATCGTGCGAAAATGCCAAAAGATTGCGAACAAATCAACGTTCTCAGAATCTGCCGAAACCAAATTCTTTGTTCTTTAAGGAACCTCTATACACCAACCACATTGATCTCCCAACTTATTTCATCAATTTTTTGAGAAAACTGTGTGTGTTTTATAAGCTGTTTAACAAGATCTTACAAGATTACGAACGAATCAACGTTCTCAGAATCTGCCGAAACCAAATTCTTTTTTCTTTATGGAACCTCTATACACCAACGACATTGATCTCCCAACTTATTTCATCAATTTTTTGTGAAAACTGTGTGTGTTTACAAGCTGTTTAACAAGATCTTACAAGATTGCGAACGAATCAACGTTCTCAGAATCTGCCGAAAACAAATTCTTTGTTCTTTATGGAACCTCTATACACCAACTACATTGATCTCCCAACTTATTTCATCAATTTTTGAGAAAACTGTGTGTGTTTTACAAGCTGTTTAACAAGATCTTACAAGATTGCGAACGAATCAACGTTCTCAGAATCTTCCGAAACCAAATTCTTTGTTCTTTATGGAACCTCTATACACCAACTACATTGATCTCCCAACTTATTTCATCAATTTTTTGAGAAAACTGTGTAGCTTTTACTAGCTACACAGTTTTTACACGAACAAAGAATTTGGTGTCGGCAGATTCTGAGAACTTTTATTCGTTCGAAATCTTGTAAGATCTTGTGAAACTGCCAATAAAACACAATCAGTTTTCTCAAAAATTGATGTAATAAGTTGAGAGATCAATGTCGTTGGTGAATAAGGGTCCCAAAATGAACAAACAATTTGGTTTCAGCAGATTCTGAGAAAATTGATTCGTTTGCAATCTTGTAAGATCTTGTGAAACTGCCAATAAAACACAAACAGTTTTCTCGAAAAAAATTGAGTGATCAATGTGGTTAGTGTAATGAGGTCCTAAAATGGACAAATAAAGGCTTTCGGAAGATTGTTTGAAACATGATTCTTTCGCAATCTTGTAAGATGGTGTTTAACTGCCAGTAAAACACAAACAGTGTTCTTGAAAAAAGTTGAGAGATCAGCGTTGTTGGTGTATTGAGGTCCCATAAAGAACAATGATTTTGGTTTCGGCAGATTCTGAGAAAGTTGATTCGTTCGCAATCTTTTAAGATCGTGTTAAACCGCCCGTAAAACACAGACAGTTTTCCTGAAAAAAAGATGAGAGATCAGTGTTGTTGGCGTATTCAGGTCCCCAAACGAACAAAGAATTTGGTTCGGCAGATTCTGAGAAAATTGATTCGTTCGCAATCTTGTAAGATCTTGTGAAACTGCCAGTAAAACACAAACAGTGTTCTTGAAAAAATGTTGGGAGATCAGCGTTGTTGGTGTATTGAGGTCCCATAAAGAACAATGAATTTGGTTTCGGCATATTCTGAGAAAGTTGATTCGTTCGCAATTTTTTAAGATCGTGTTAAACCGCCAGTAAAACACAGACAGTTTTCCTGAAAAAAAAAGATGAGAGATCAGTGTTGTTGGCGTATTGAGGTCCCCAAACGAACAAAGAATTTGGTTTCGGCAGATTCTGAGAAAATTGATTCGTTCGCAATCTTGTAAGATCTTGTGAAACTGCCAATAAAACACAAACAGTTGTCAATAAATTGATGTAATAAGTTGAGAGATCAATGTCATTGGTGAATAAGGGTCCCAAAATGAACAAACAATTTGGTTTCGGCTTATTCTGAGAAAATTGATTCGTTCGCAATCTTGTAAGATTTTGTGAAACTGCCAATAAAACACAAACTGTTTTCTTGAAAAAAGTTGAGAGATCAATGTGGTTGGTGTAATGATGTCCCAAAATGGACAAATAAAGGCTTTCGGAAGATTGTTTGAAACATGATTCGTTCGCAATCTTGTAAGATGGTGTTCAACTGCCAGTAAAACACCAACAGTGTTCTTGAAAAATGTTGAGAGATCAGAGTTGTTGGTGTATTGAGGTCCCATAAAGAACAATGAATTTGGTTTCGGCAGATTCTGAGAAAGTTGATTCGTTCGCAATCTTTTAAGATCGTGTTAAACCGCCAGTAAAACACAGACAGTTTTCCTAAAAAAAAAATGAGAGATCAGTGTTGTTGGCGTATTCAGGTCCCCAAACGAACAAAGAATTTGGTTTCGGCATATTCTGAGAACTTTTATTCGTTCGAAATTTTGTAAGATCTTGTGAAACTGCCAATAAAACACAATCAGTTTTCTCAATAAATTGATGTAATAAGTTGAGAGATCACTGTTGTTGGTGTTAAACTGGCAGTAAAATCCAAACAGTTTTCTTGGAAAAATTTGATAGATCACTGTTGTTGGTGTATTGAGGTCCTAAAAAGAACAATGAATTTGGCTTCGACACATTCTGAGACCGTTGATTCATTCGCAATTATTAAGATATTCTTAAACAGCTTGTAAACCACACTTTTCTCAAAAAAAAAAAAATATATATATGACAGATCAGTGATGTTGGTGTACAGAGGTCCCAAAAAGAACAAAGAATTTGGTTTCGGCACATTCTGAGAACGTATATTCGTTCGCAATCTTGTAAGATCGTGTTAAACTATTAGTAAAACACACAATTTTCTAAGTTGAGAGATCAATGTTGTTGGTGTATAGAGGTCCCAAAAAGGGCTAATAAATGCTTTCGACAGATTTTGAGAAATGTATTTATTCGCAATCTTGTTATATCGTGTTAAACTTCCACTAATACACAAACAATTTTCCTTAAAAAAGTGTTTGGTGTCTAGCTTGTGCAACATGTTAATAGCCAAGAACACGTAAGGAAATATCCACGATAATTTATGCAAGCAAGACAAAAAACTTGGGATTCCGAAATGTCGAGTTAGACAAAAATATTTTTTATTACTATTAATCTAGAGTTGTTCCAAGTTGTTAGTCATAGAAGATGGCTTTTTTCGGCTCTTAATAAAGTCATCTTTTTTTTTGTGTGGAATTAGTCAGTTACGAGTTTCATAAATTCAAGTAAAACAAAGGCCAGGAAAAAAATATATTATACTGCTATCATCTGCCAATAGACAAGTACTTATGAGGCATACCTCACTTAGTATATAGGATAGACTACCCTTTAATGATTGTACTCATAAAACACCCTAGGCCTAGTAACCTACAGGCTGCACCCACAGGAAATAGAACTTGTTCCTAAAACATAGAGGCACAAGAAACGTGTGATAGTATCCTATAGGATAAACCGGAGGAAATATAAAAAAAAATAAAAATATACTAGAGACTAAAAACCTGGAAAAATAGCATATTCCTTGATATTGCTTGTTGACGTTTTATATACTTGATCTCGTTGATTTAAAACCAAATATCAAATATGTCCAGTGATTATTTCAGAGAAATCATCTGAATTCCATAAACTGAAGAAAGCATGATTCTTTTGATACAACTTTTTGACCCGATGTAAGATTAATGGAAATTCCACATCAAACTGTATGAATCCTTTCCCGTTAGCAATTTAATTATTTTAGAAAGAAATATTACAGAAACAGTGTTTCTTCTACATTATTGTATAGCCTGGGCCACCACCTCCTTCTGGAACTGTCCACTCTATGTTTTGCTTTGGGTCTTTGATATCGCAAGCCTGAAACATCCTCCGATTGTTACAAGCAGAATTGTTTTTGCTTTTTAGTTGTCTATAAAAATAATTCATAGTTTCTAAGGCTTTCAACATCCTCAAATTCTAAGACGATCAAAGAAAAAATTCTCATATTTGGGTATTAAGAGCTCATATTTTACCATCATGGATTTCAAAACCTCAAAACTTTGAAAAGATCAAAGAAAGAAAGAATCTGCATATTAGAGCAGTTGAAAAGTTGGCTCCAACAACTGCATACAGGTCCTCTCACAACCAACCTTCCATGTGACAGGAACTGTGAGAAGCTTGTCAAAAGCAAAATTTCATATGTTGTAGGTGGTTATCATTTCTACAGAGCCCATAGCACCAAAAACAATTTAAAAAAAAATACAAAGAGGCTCTCATTCCCAAAAAAAGAAAACAAAAAACAAAAAACAAAAAAAAGGATAAAGAGATGAATGAAAGATGGAATGTGATCGACAACGGAAGAAAACAGAAGTTGTTTTCTAAATATTATGCTTTTATTGTGCATTTTAATCATGCAACCTGGTGTCATATATTGAAATGCAGTGACCCTATTATTATGGTTTGTTGCACTTGGAGAAGAACATGCCATATGCATGAACTAACAAAATAATAGAAAGATGAAAAATTAGAAAATAAAACAAAATCTTGGTCGGTACAGAGGACACAAACTATTTAAATCTGTCCATAGTCTAGTAAGAGAGTTTTCCAACCATTGAATGTGCATACCAGAAAACAACTACCTTGCAATGTAGGCAATTCTGAGAGTTGATCTGCAACTTCAGCCGACCGGTTTCACCAGGGACATACCTAAAATTTACAAGTTTAAAATAATCAGAGATAATCAAATTACAAAGTCAAATGAAATCAATTAATAGAATGGGAATTACTCGTAAACACGTGCAGGACAATATCGTGATTCAGGACCAGCATACTCTGGCAAGTTGACAACTTCTGGCTTCTTAGGATCCTTCAACCGAAGGTGAGCTGGTTGATCATGTTCATGATTTGTATTGCTCCTTTAAAATTGCGAACATATTACTCCAAATACAAATTCCACAGATATCCAGATCAACAATTCACAGAGTTTATAGAATAATCAAAGTTCCTAGAGGAAGTCCATTAAAAACGAGGGCAACTCAAATATATTTAGAGCCAATATTTTATTTGTTAATTTATTTTTTTCGTGAAATGAAACCGATCGAAATAATAACCCTGACAAGAAAAAATAGAGTTTGTGAGTGCAGCTTATACTTCAGGTCCTCTAATGTATAATGATCAATGCTTTAAATACATTAATGCCATTAAGTATCCCTAATACACAGCATAATATATGCAGTAAAAGAAATGGGCGGGTAATTACCATACCCAGCAGATTATATAATGGGTATTACGTAATGGGTAATTACCCAAAACCATTTTGAGTGAGTATTGGGGTTGGTATTACCTAAAGAAATGCCAACCTTACGCTGAGCTCCTAGTCATTTTTCATTATCTGTTATGGGGTGGATATTGGGATAGCTAGAGTTAGCCATTTGTTGACCTTGTTCACAAAGGAGTTTGTCCGCAGAAGACGATCTATCTACTCAACTGTCAATCCAGCAAGATGCGAACAATGAGGTAGAGGGGATTCCGAACAGAACCGGACGTACCCGCTGTGACGCTTAAGTTAGACATAACGGATTATGGAAAGGAGTCGCAGTTAGTTGAGGTCAGTTGTTTTACCTCAGAAGGTGAGGGTAAGGCCCCTACTTATAGATGCACAGCTGACCGTGGCTTGGCAGACAGCTGGTGACAACTGTATCGCACTCGCACTATACCGCAACGGTTCCTCCACGCGTACAGCCTATGGATGGCAATGAGTAGAATAGGTTAAGGGGATTGAAATACCATACTCGTACCCTTTTTCATTCCTCCTCCCCGTACCCGCCTTGATCCTTGTCATAAATAATGGGGATTCCCAATCCACGTCCCCTTTGGGAACCAAGTCCCATTACCTGCCCCGATCTCCGTTAGCAATATTACTAATCTATTATGTAAAAAATTATTTATAAAAATGTTTGATTAAAAATCTTTGTTTATGGAAAGTTTTATTAAGAAAATTAGAAAATATATATTAAAATGAAGTTTATACAAATATCAAGAGAATTGGAAAAAAAATATTTACAAAACAAGTTTACATAAATATTTATTTATAAATTATATATTTAAATATCAAATATATATATATATATATAATAAATTATATGTTATCAAAATACCATACCCGTACCCGATTTAAGAATTCGAATAATAGGGATCCCCATCCCCGTTACCTATTGAGCACCGTATTTCTTCCCCATTAGGGTTGTATACCCGTGGGTATTCTACCCGGGGAATTTTGTCATCCGTAGTACAGCCCAAAGGGCGCTTGATGCTTGTTGGGAACTGCTTGAACACGAACGCAAGGCTTAGGTAGAGCGTTTTGCACGGGTTCCCCCAACATCATCAACGGCCGATTCAGATCGCTTGATGATTGATAACTTAAGTGTTTAAGGTCTGAAAAGGATGAATCTGCTATTAATTTTGCATTGACTAAGTGCTGATGAAGGTGAAATAGGTTGATAAAATATCTACTCTACAACATATGTTGGCAAGTGTTGGTTTACCAGCCCATAAGTTATTCCTATTACTAGTGTCTTGACTCTGAATTGTTTATCCAGTAAGTTTTGGATTCCTACTGATGAATAGTGTTCAAAGAAGGATATCCTTATTGATGTCAGAGAACCTGTAATCCTTGTCAGTTACCAGGAGAAGGCATTATTGCCTACCAATAGGCTATATAAAGAAGGGTTCTGCTCTTGGATTTGCATCCGAGAGAGCA
Organism: Fragaria x ananassa; assembly: GCA_034370585.1. NCBI lineage: Eukaryota > Viridiplantae > Streptophyta > Magnoliopsida > Rosales > Rosaceae > Fragaria > Fragaria x ananassa. The sequence continues at coordinate 9,918,041 of CP139760.1, forward strand.
AAGTGAAATACACTTCTTGGAGTTACAAAGTGAGAGAGGGAGAAGTAGAGAAATATTAGGAAGAGAAGTGAGAGTTCTTTCTGGAATATTGTTTTTCTGCCTGGTGGACACTGGAAAAAGTTTTGCCAAACTCCTTAAATCTGTGTTCTTGTATTCATCTATATGTGGTTGTTTGTCTTGGTGTGCTATGCTTGTTTGGGTTTATCGACACACATTGACCGATTACTTGTTTGGGTTTTTCAACACATTGACCAATTCACAACAGCAAGTGCTACCACTCTAGCATGTTCTATGTTCTATTGCAATATATGATTAAGACAACCAAGAACACAGGCAAAAAAAGAAAACAGCCAGTTTTTTGAAACCTGTGTAAGGAGGTTAGAATGTCAAAAGATAAAACCCCATCTGGCTTTGGATATTTAATTGGACTGGAACTCTGCGACCTGCATATATAAGAGTGCACAAATCAGTTCACACTTGGCAGATAAATAAGTTCATCAGTAGTAATATGTTCTAGTTTAACCAAAACTTATTCCAGGTCTTAGTGGTTGTGATGGGACACAAATAAAAACCAATGGTTCTAATGATTATGATATGTTCGAGAATTGCTAACTTTAGCAAAAAATGAAGCCCAGAGTAAATATCTTTATCAATGTGTTAAACTTGAAGCAGAAGATTATAAAGACTGCTGTTCATGACTCATGAAGAAGCTTTTGAGCAGCATTGTAGACAATGATATGCTTAGTTTATTTTAAAGATTCCTGGAACACAAATATCAATTGGTCGGATGAAAAATCATGAAGGCATAGAAGAAAGAACAGTATATTAAATTTTTAATCAATGCTTTTATTACAAATGCATCCATGACAGAGAACGTAAATAATTTAATAACATGTCCAACCCAATGATATTCACATTGAGATATCAGAATAATATACCAATTCGTGAATTGACTCGGCCACTAAGCAACATCAATTTGAGACTAACCCTCACTCCTACGAACCAAATGTCCGAAGAATATTCTACTCCCTGGTCGGACTTCAATTCAATCAAGTCATAGGGGTTACCAAGGAGGATCTGGCCCTACCTTCATATTACCCCTTAGATGTGATTTACTTTTTACAATGTCAACCAAATCGAACCCTCAAATTAAAATAGCAGTCGGTACTAATGCAAGTCATAGTAGTTCATGTTATGCAGAGTATTGACTCACATTTGTTGCTTCATTATCAGGTTTTCCATGCTTCAGTGTTAACGCAGCTCTCCCTTTAATTATATAGCTGGTAAGCAGAAAAAATTGACGAGTGAGATATCAACAAGCAAATTTAGACAACGAGAAAACAGAGTAATCAGTTAATGTGATAGACGGCCACCAGATCTCACCGTTCTAACGCACTTATGGCCAAGCCAGGAATAACTCCATACTCAAACGCCTGAAATAACAAGAGCATACAAAAATTTAGTGACATAGATTTATTTATATGGATTGCCGTTATGCCACCATCACATTATCAAGCTAGAGAAGTCTCCGGACAAGACAATCATAGACCAGTTTATAACATAAACTAGCAAGTCTTATGGAACACGTCTGCTGAGATGAGTTCTTACTAATCTGTTCTATATTGCTTTCTTTTCCAATATACTGAATTGATCCGTTATAGCGCCCTCGTCAACAGATCTTGCACATTCTTTATTTATAGCTTATTTATTTTTCTCGAACCTTTAAACCTAATATGAGAATCCGCTCCGTGTTTAATTGGAATGATTATTAATGGCACCCAAAGATATCATGTGCATCTCGCAATGCTGTCTCTAATTACTGTTGTCATTAGGATCTCCTTTAAAAATTTATTATAATCCGATACCTGTGAGGAAGTTTTAGATAGGCTCCATTCAATTAATTTCATCACATAATCAATCCAAACCGGAGGTTTAGGGTTTAATTGGTTATCAAAATTATCAGGCTCAGTAAGATATTCACATCCCTGAGATAATTGCTGTGAATTTGGCTCGTTGATATGCCTAATTGATTAGGATTAAACACAGGTAAATGAAGACTAGTGCACAAATGGGCTTTGGAATAGGAAGAGTTACTCCTATTGGTTTAGAGCTGGAAAGTTGATTCTACTATTGTTTCTTACCTTACACTTATTGACCATTTAGTACTAGTTTTGACATTTGCCTTGCGTCTTTTTTTTTATTTTAATAGAAACAACTTTTTAGTGAGACAAAAAGCAAAGGGTTTAGGGTTTACGACTAAAGGCATAGCAGCTCATCTTTTAGAACTAAAACTAAACATAGAGATTATACTACAGCTGCTTCCCAGTTAAGAATAATGGAATAAAGACTAGTTCTTAAACTCATTAGAAGTATAAGCCCATAAAGATGCCCAGAACTTGACTCTAAGTCTTCCCTCTCCACCCGACTATAGGATTCAAATAGTCTTCTATTTCTTTCCATCCAGACCACCCAGACTACCTAGCACCCCACAACCCCAAAGAATTCCGCCTTTTTTCCCTTAAACAGAAGCTGAAAGATTTTCTTTGAACAACATTCCCCTCTGATGGAGTTGTCCAGACCACTTTTACATCCCTAAATAACTTCCATAAGAACTTAACAACTTCACAATGCACAAAAACATGATTTCGTCCTCCCGTGTGCCACACCTTAGCAGGGGCCTTAGAGTTCCAAATAAACTTTGCAGGCACAAAGATTGGGTCTAATCCACCACTAATTAAGAATCTATGAAAAGATTTGCAAGAGAATTTCCCAGTAGACTTAAGCTTCCATCTCCTTTCTTCTGGTTTGCATTCCACTAATCAGACATTTTCTAGCTTAGCCATCAACGCGGCAAGCTCCTCAATCTCCTGGTCATTTGAATTTCTTCTGAATCCGAAATCCCAGCTCATCAAAAACTACAGTGAACAACTAATCTTTCCACCAAAGAATTGGTGTCGAAAGTCTGAACAACCTTGGAAAGTAGAAGCTCAAGGGCAAGAATCTTCCGAGAACCTCACCTTTTTGCCATTTCCTACGACTAGTTTATGACAAAGGGAAATTGTGCTTAAACCAGCTGATATGTTTCCAAGGATTTTTGAATCCCAACCATTCTCCTTATTACAACGTGCCACAAGCTCGCTCCAAAGGAAATCTCCAAGGCCACTTCCCTAGAAAAGACTTATTTCTTGCAATTTCGTTTCCAATCCCCAACCCTCCTTTTTCTCTACTTTTCGACACAATCTCTCAGCGAAGCAGATGGTCTTTCTTACCCTCTCTCCAATCCATCCCAAAAGAAATTTTTCAAAAGAGATTCTAACCTCTTTGCAACTCCATCCCAAAAGAAAATTTTCAAAAGAGAGATTTCCATTTATGTTTAGAGGCTTTAAGATTTCCTTGATTAGGTCTTTTATGCTTCAGTTTTGGAAATTTAATCCTAATGAGTCTTTAATGTCAGTTATATGCTCTGGTATAAATAAGTGTAAGTGCCGAATGGGTGGTGCATATTTACTATAAATATGCTCTAGTTAATGTCAGTTATATGAACAAATATTTAACAAAGTCATAAGCGTGGAAAGAGAAACAAGGATATGAGTGGTGCATATTTACTACAATAACAGCAATGGAAAACTAATGAGCAAGTAGTCTAGCAACAAAAAAGATAACATAAAACCAAAAAAAGGCAACCAAATGGACACTTCTACTCACCGGTCGATAGTTCCGTGCTCTATATAGTTCTTCCCATATCCACGAATTCCTTAAATCATCCCAGTACTTATCCATATTCGAGCCTTCACGAAGAGCACTGAAAGTTGCCTCTGCAGCTAGCATGCCTATAAGTAGTAGGTTAGTTATGTTCAAATTTTAAAAGCAATTCCAAAAGAAAGGCACTAATATTAAAATTAACACAGAAGTATTCAAAGTTTCTATCAATTTCACATGGCCCATATGAATTCAGTACTGTACTAACAAATCATTAAGTGGTCCAACTCTGAAATACCACCAATATGACGAATGTATTCTTAGCTACCGGCAGTAATCAAATATGTGCCGCCAGGTATAGGCCCTCGAAGTGTTTGGTTTCTTGAAATGTGATACATTGGTATGCATTGGTTTGTATGTCGAAAATGAAACATTATGAAAATCAGGACCAGTATCCTGTATATAGTTCCCCATGGGCAATTTTGAATTCCCTTCTGCCATATCAAACACACATCAAGTGGACCAACTCATAAAATACCACAGCTATCATCAACTTCCAGGGTTGGCTACAGAAGCTATAAGTACAGCTGTACAAAGAATATGTGCTGCTTATAACAAAAAAAAAATATAGAACAATAAATCCTTAATCGAAAGCCTAGGAAGGGAAAGAAGATAATTAAGAAGAGAACAAAGGGAATAGCAGATAGAGAATTGAGAAGAGAACAGAGAGAATTAAGAGAACATGAGATTTAAAAAGTTTATAATATTTATCAGTCAAGTCATCAAGTGGACCAACTCATAAAATACCACCGCTATCATCAACTTCCAGGGTTGGCTACAGAAGCTAATAAGTACAACTGTACAAAGATATGTGCTGCTTATAACAAAAACAAAATAGAGAACAATAAATCCTTAATCAAAAGCCTAGGAAGGGAAAGAAGATAATAAGAGAACAAAGAGAATAGCAGATAGAGAATTGAGAAGAGAATGGAGAGAATTGAGAGAACATGAGATTTAAAAAGTTTATAATATTTATCAATCAAGTCTTTTCTCCTACTATACGAGCTAGAATTATTCTACAACAGACAGAACAAAGATGATTCCTAATATTTCTAAGCTACCTAAGAACTCTAGATTCTTAAAACAATATGAAACTTAAAACATTCCTAAAAGCATTCTTTATAATGTTTGGTTGTTACTCGTCCAACAGACTATGACACAATCCAATCCTGCACTTTTAAATTTCTTTTGTTCAAAACGCCTTTCAATCCAAGCTTCTTTATCCCACATCACTTCGGATGCATCAAAGCAATCAAAATATTTGATACTTGCAGAGTTTTTAAGGGAAAAGTGAACAAAAGTAGATTATGAATTTTCTTTTTCAAGGTGGTGAGGCAATCAAAACAAGATGGAGCTATTTATAAATCTTATTACATAATTTGACAATACTACAATCAATTATCAATTCTGAAAGTAGAACAACTCGACTCAGCATGCATAATTGTTTCCACATAGGTACGCAATGTGAATAAGATGAAAAATTTCAATTCAACAAGACTGGTGAAGCATACCTGATTTCATTGCAGTATGTGTTCCCTTAATTTTAGGCACATTCAAAAAGCCAGCAGAGCAGCCAATAACTGCTCCTCCAGGGAAAGCTGGATATGGGATAGACTGAAATTTAACATCAATTCACTTATATACATATACCAGCAAACGATGAGAAAAAAAAAAGAAGTTGGTACATAATGCAGACCTATGTACAGTAATGTTATTCATGCACCCTTATGGTCAATCATATTCTGACACTTACACTTCTTTTATTTCAAATGCTCGTAAAACCTCATTCAAGGAAAATGGACTATACAGTGATCTTTTCTGTCTTTGAGGACTGCAAATGGAACACAGAATGACGTCCCTTTCCAAATTATTTTCAGGCCAGCACTCAAAAATTACTTTGGCATAAAATCAACCATAATTCAGAAATATTCTAGCAGAAAACGATAATGATACCATTAAAATACTGTACTGGTCTGTTAGTTTATTTGATTAGATATATTTCTAGGAAAATGGGGTACATCTGCTCTTTTTCAGTCTATTTGAGAGATTGCAAATGGAAGGCAACATGTTGTCCCGTTTCAATTGCATAAAATCAGCCGAATTCAAAAATAATATAGCCAGCTACCATAATAATACCAAACAGATATTGAAAATATTGTGCTCGTCTACTTGTTCAATCAATTAGATATCTCAAAGATTTCCTGTTTGGCTGACTTTTACAGGTAGATCCTGAAACTTAATGTCTTAGATATTGAAACGGTATTGCATATGGTGGACAGGCAGGCCCCTATAAACGTATTTATAAACATGAGAGAGAGAGAGAGAGTAATACATTAGAACTACCCCAGGCCTCTAGTCAAATTCTTTAGGGCTGGCACTAAGGGGGAATCTAAGCATTAAGGACTTTTTGAGGATTAAATTATTCAATGGGTAATGGGTTGCATAAAATTGTGGGACTCCAAAATTTCATGACGAGAGACTGAAGACAGTGTCCACAGAGAGATAAATCTAAAACGGCAAATTCTCTCACTCAGTGCACACCGTTAAGTGTGAGCACTGGAAAGAATGCTTTTCAGAAAAATTGGACTGGGGATTCTGCATTTAGTTTGTTATATACCCTTTCTCAATTCTCTCAATTTAAATTATAGCAATTATACAACTTTTGGGTTTTGTAAAAGGAGATGGCCTTCAATTATGGAAGGGAAGTGGAGAACTTATTTTCCGGCATCATTATGGGCATCTAAATCAGAAATATTTTAAGCACTGGGGTGAGCACCAATTGGCAATGTCTTTTGCATAGACTGATAGTTGCTAATCACTGACTTATGTGATAGAGGACAGAGACCCACAATATTATAAATGAAGCTGCTAATGCAACAAAGCACAGATATGCGAAATTGACAGTGCATACTGTACTGATACAGGAAAGTGATACTTGTGCAGTACGCATTGGATACGCCCGGATACATGTATCCGACTAACCCAATTTTAGACAAGCTATAGGAAAACTGTAAAATAATTCAATCTGTATTTCTCCTCTTTATTGGGTTTCCAGCCCATGTGTTTTTCCTAAGATGTTTTTGTCTAGAGTATGAGAAAGTTTACCCTAGGTTTATGTTCGTACATGTAATCCTTGTTGATTACAGAGGAGGAGGCGGCATTATTGCCCACCACTAATAGGAATAGGATTCCTATTTGGTGAAGAAATCTGGATATCCTTATGGCTATATAAGGAGGGATTCTGCTCTTGGTTTTGCATTGCAGAGACAAAATAGCAAAGTGTATCCATTCTCGGTTAGGGTGAGAGAGGGCAGAGAGGAGAGAGAGATAGGAAGAGAAGCGAGAGTCCGTGTTTTTCTTATCTGGTGTACCCATTATTAATGTAGTGGAAGAGTTTTTTCTGCCAGGTGGACGTAGGCAGAAGTTTTGCTGAACCACCTTAAATCTGTGTTCTTTGTGTTCTTTTCTCTGTGGTTGTTTCTCTTGGTTTTCTGTACTCGTTGGGGTTCTTTGACACACATATTGACCGAATTCAGAACACTATTCTCCTTCTGAATTCAATCTTTCTAGGTTCGATAGGTACTTTTGAATGGGTATAATGTATTGTTCATCCAGTTTCAATATGATAGAAAAATGGAATTGGTTAGCAATTAATTGTGTTCTCCAGTAACATGTTGATAGGGGAGAAGCTCAGGAAGATGAAAACAGTAGGGTTATGGTGAAAACAATAGGCGTATCCATGAGTGAAGAATTGGTCCTAGAGAAGAAGCTTCCATAGATGAAAACAGTGGGTTTATGGATGTGGAAGGCAGCAATGCAATGGTTCTTTTATAATTAAATAAAAATGATTAAAAGATATTTAAAATCGGCGTATCCTTCTCGTACCCATATCCTAAAACACTCGAGATTTTTTGTTTCCTCATATCGCATTGTACCGTATCCACGTAAAAGGGAGCGTTCGTATAAGGGAGACAAATACGAGATGCAGTCATGGTGGCTAATGAAGTGGTTGATGAGACAAAGAAGAAGACAAAAGAGAGGCTGGTTTTCAAAATTGATTTTGAGAAACCATATGATCATGTAGAGTATAATTGTTTGGATTATGTTATGGAAAGTAAAGGTTTTGGAGAAAGATGGAGAAAATGGGTGGGGGTTGCCTGTAGTCAGCAAAATTCTTTATTCTGATAAATGGAGACCAAGAGGAAAATTCAGCGCTTCCCAGGGATTAATGCAAGGTGACCCCTTATCATCTTTTCTCTTTACTCTAGTGGTGGATGTGTTGAATAGAATTATGAAGAAGGCAAGAGACTACAATCTGATTGAAGGACTGGTGGTTGGGAGGGAAGAGATTGAAATTACTCACTTGAAATTTGCAGATGATACAATGTCCTTGAAGGATGATGACCAGACTAGGAACAACTTAAACAAAGTCCTAGAAACCTTCTGTTTGATTTCTGAAAATCAATAAATCAAAATTCTCCGTGGTTGGAATGAACACCACAGTTGATAGATTAGAAGGCCGGCTGGTGAACAAGGCTGTGAGGTTAGAGCTTGGCCTATGAAATACCTAGGCCTTCCTTAAGGTGGCAACCCAAAGCGAGCCTCGTTTTGGAACCCAGTGGTAGGGAAAGTTGAGAAGAGATTGGAGCATAGGATAGAACCTTTCCTATCAAGAGGGGGTATGCTGACATTTGATCCAAGCAGTTCTAAGCCGCCTCCCAACTGATTATTTATCTCTAATCCAAATTCTGGTGGGAGGGGCAAAGAGATTAGAATCTATTTTAAAAAACTTTTTCTGAGATGGAGTTGGAGAGGGTAAGAAAGACCATCTGCCTCGCTGGGAGATTGTGTCGAAAAGTAGAGAAATAGGAGGGCTGAGAATTGGGAACTTAATTGCAAGAAATGAGTCTTTTCTAGGGAAGTGGCTTTGGAAATTTCCTTTGGAACAAGAGTCCTTGTAGCAAGGTGAAGATTTTGGGATGGCTTGTGGCACACGGGAGGACGAACACATGCGATGTTATTCAAAGGAGAAGACCAGTTCGTTGTTTTTCCCCTCATTAGTGCATTTTGTGCAGAACTCAAGAGAAAAGTGTTGATCATGTCTTTGTGCATTGTGGGGTCACAAACTTCTTTTGGAAGATGTCATTTAGGGAGGCAGAAGTGGACTGGACAACTCCATCAGAAAGGAATGATTTTATTTAAAGAAAATCTTTCAGCTTTTGGTAAAGGGAGAAAAGCCAGAATTCTTTGGGGTTGTGGGCTGCAAGCTGTAGTTTGGGTGCTTAAAAATGGAAAGAAACAAAAGATTATTTGAAACCTATAGAGGGGTGGAGAGGGAAGTCCTTGGGAGAGAGTCAAATTCTGGGCATCCTTCTGGGCTTCTACTTCTAGTACCCCACAACCCCAAAGAATTCTGGGCTCCTACAAAAGATTATTTAAAATCACTATGATTGACGTAATTATCATGGAAATTCAGTTTAAACCCTTCTGCCTTTAATCTTCAGTAATTCAGATTGGCTACAAAGGATGCTTCATGGAAACATGATGTGGCCATGTCAAGAAACATTACTTGAGAGAGATGCACCTCATTTGGTATGCAGTCTACATCCTTGATATTTGCATACCAGTATGTATATCAAGGAGATGTAAAGCTACTAATGTACCTGAAAGCCACCTTCATTCAAGGTGCGAGCACCGTATTGAAGAACAGTCCCACCCTCTAGCAGTGGCTTGACTGCAGGATGATGCTTAAATTTCTGCCCAGCAGGGAAAAAAAAATAAAGTTTAATCAGTAAGACTAGAGTATTTGTGGACATTAGATATCAAACAGAAGCTAAAGAGAGAACATTTTCACTAAATTACAATCCCCATACGGAGAAAAATATAACTAAAAGAGTCCATCAATTAGCAAATAATCCATCTAGATAATAACAGCGGTAAGTTTGTGTGTCCTTACTGAGCTTCAGAAAGGACAAAAGTTACAGAAATTAGGAACCAGTCTGCCTGGAGAGTAAAAATAGTGCTCATTTGATAATTAATATTACGCAGCAGCAGCAGCAGCAGCAGCACCACCACCACCACCAACACCAACACCAACACCAACAATAATTAATTATTATTATTATTATTATTATTATTATATAAATATATGCTCATAATCACTAAAGTTTTATGGGAGCTGCATACCCCAAAGGTAAATCACAGTTTAGATCATTCAGAGATACCAACGATTTAGTCACCTGGAATTCTTCATATGGACTTAAGAATGGGTTTTGATAGTTCAGAGCAACCACAAGGCCTATACAAATCTGAAAAATGAAAACTATGAACTAATTAATATTGTGGTACCATATGAGAACCACACTTTTTACTGAGTAGCAGAGAAAACAAGATTAAGGAATCAGAAATATATTGTGCCCACCTGTCTATCTTTCATGTGGTACAGAAATGAACCTCCATATGTTTTCTGATCCAAGGGCCAACCCAGCGTGTGAATCACAGCCCCTGGTTTGTGTTTTTCCTTGTCAATTTCCCAAACCTGAAATATGATGGTGGTAGAACATTAGGAAAAGCTACACAAATCTTTTGCCACGAAATGAATAGCTTAAGCACTGGTATCATGAGATTCTTTACTTCAAAGACCCAGAAAGAATCCAGAGAAACCAAGATAAACGACTAGTACTTTGAGGAAGAATTTCTTTTCTTATAAAAAAATTAAAATAAAATAAAAACTGAAACACAGTATCTTTAACAATGCCCAACCTTGACAAGAAGAAAACTTTCATTAGGTAAGTAACCCATAGCAATGCTATAACATAATTTTCGGACTACAATACAAATACTGGAGCTTGAAAATGACCAATCAAAATTATTGTTATCCAAAAAAGGTTCACTCAATTGTGGCCGTTCGCTCGCAGGTGCTCGGTAGTTAGGACCACATCAAGGTACAACCCAGTTATATGGTAAAGTTTTAGCTTCCTAAAGATTGTAGTGTGCAGTAGCAGGCCCAAGTTAGAGTTCAGAGTCTGAAAAGTGGATTTATAATGGGCATATGAAAAATATATGTATATATCTATAAATTTAATATCACGGCTACGGTACGATGGCTGGAGTTAAAAAGTACGTTATGTGCTTAATTATCAAAATAATTGATAACATATAGCTGAAACGGCTTACTAGTACAGACGTAAAAAAGTAACCGACATCTAAAGCCAGATACTGTTTTATATGTGGGTATTGAAAACCACACTACTGTATTACAATCAAGGACTAAAATATCAGATATCAAGGATATATTGGTAGTCCAAAAAATGGAAATTTCGATGGAAATATCGAGGAAATTTCGGTCTCAGTAAAATTTCAAAAAAATGATGGAAATTTGGAAGAAAATATATATATATATATATATATATATATATATATATATATATATATATGGAATTCATAATGAAATGTTTACATGATCAGTTATCCACATTATTTCAGAAAATACGTTTCATAAACTTTATTGTATGAGTTATGATAATTCAAAGTACAGTAAAATATATGGACATAACAAAGATATGAAATTTTACCAGTCAAACCACAAAATTACTTTATTAATAGAGACAAATGTTTCATACTAAGGAGATTAGATATAAGGACAGAGCCACAAAGCAAAGAGAGCAATACATTAATGAATAAAAATTAAAGGTTGCTCACTATCATTATCTCCAGTTCAGCCAAGTTGGATAAGGGTTCAGGTTGCTTTTTACAGGATATCATTGAGATTTCGCTGATATTGGCCAAGTTTCCGGATATATCAAGATAATAGGAGGATATCAATGAGGTATGTGAATTAAATATCACAAGATGAGAAAAACAAAATTTTCAGCGATGTTTCACCAGTATTTTTGATTCTTCAGTCATTGATTACAATCCATAATTGTTCCTTTACTGTGTTGAAGTCATTGAAGAATAGAAGCTTTCAAGTACCCAAAAAAAAGGGTATGTTGATTTCTCTCCCATTATTCTTTGTTTTTAATGATTTACTACCTCTTTGATTCCCAAGGCATAAGTCTGATGCTGAGCATGGCCCTTCACTCTCAAGTTGTATTTATCCATTACATTCTGTTAAAAACAGAGATACTAATATTAGAATTTGGTCTGACTGACAATAAAGATTGAAAGTTCACAATAATGGAACATCTTGGAAGTAAGAGAAATGTTTTTGGAAACCTCTGACAATGATCCTCGACACCCTTCAGCTAGAAGTGTCACCCGCCCTGCATATCAATCACATGGTCTTTTAAGCCAAGTTCATTGCTGTTTCTGGAGAAGGTAAATAAATAAATAAATCTTTTTTTTATTCGTGGAAGTTATGAAGTGAAAGTTCCAACACTAAAAAGGACCGCATTATAGCAAATCTGTTAAGAAACATAAATCTGTAAACAATACTCAGTTACTCACAAAACAGTAGATCCTCATTAGACATATAAATGGTATAGAACTTGTTAACTTTAAATGCTTAGAAAACAAAAATATATCAAATACCACAGACTATTGGCAGCACAAGAGCCACACATGCTCTGAGTAGGGACTTTTACAACATAAATATTTGTTGTACATATAAGCATGTGCATGGGCATAAATCTGTGGATGTCTCTGTGTGGATGAGAGAGAGAATGAGAGAGAGAGAGAGAGAGAGAGAGACGCAGTATACAAACTGCCTGAAGCTTAGGGCTTTAAACTCATACAGCACATCAACATTTAAGAATCACTCAACCAAAACTAGGCTTCTCACCCAAAACTAGGCTTCATGCCGCCAATCCTTTCACAGGAAAACTCAGAAACACTGAATTTTATTCATATCATAAGATTCATAACATAACATAACCAGCCATTAGGCACTTACACTTATTTATACTAGAGCATATAACTGACATTAACTAGCATTAAAGACCCATTAGAACACTTAAATATCCAAAACTGAAGCATAAAAGACCTAATAAAGGAAATCCTAGAACTTCTAAACTGAAATGGAAATGTGAAAAGACACAAGAAGCTTAGGTGGCATTCTCATCCTAGTATTTTCATTTTATAAAATGAAAATAAGAAGAAAATGTGTTCGGTGAGACATTTTTGAAAACATGGAAAATAAAAGATGAAAATATTTTCAACTTTTACAAAGAAAAAGTGAAAACATCAATTTGACGTTTTCACTTTTTCATTTTCCTATTTTATAAAATATGAAAAATATTTTAACAATTAACTACAGAATACATTTCTAAAACTGAAAATAACAATCTCATTTCTCGTTTTTATTTTTGAAAACCATTTTCAAAAACGTTACAGGACAGGCTTTGACTTCTAGAATCAGACTTGGCTTTCCCTCGAAGTTGGGAAAATTATGTTGAGAGCAATGAATCAGGCCATATGCAAAGGGAATGATTAGGTGCTCTCTTTTCCCATTTGTTTCCCTCATAAACCTTAAAAGGTTTGACTGTGATGTCCTCATCAGAGAGAGAGAGAGAGAGATTTGCCTTTTAATTCTATTCCAGGCTGAAAATTTTCCTTCTTTGAACCATCTTTGGATATTCCCATATCATTAGTTCGAATGCCAACAACAGTGTCATTTGAGTCATATAATATCTGCACAATGACATAATTTTTTTAATAGAGTATCCCACTGAACATCCTTGCAAACAAAACAGAATCAACAGCAAGTTGAGAAACCACATGATAAAATTAACAGGAGTACCTCACTAGCAGCAAAACCTGGATATATTTCTACTCCTAATTCTTCTGCCTTCACTCCCATCCATCGTACTAACTGACTTAAACTATATCACAGGGTCCAGAGCAAACAAGTTGGTCAATAAGCAATCTTTATAACAAAGATTATACATGAAAGATAGCAATAACATCAATAAAAATAAATTGATGAAAAAGTAAAAGGGGAACTTTCAATAAATGGTTTTCAAAGATTTGAATATGAGCAAATCTTATTCAAAGAGAATTCATCCTGCAGAAAGAAAACAGGAGTACAAGGACAATAAAGCTCAGAATTTGATATCAGTTGAAGTGTTATGGAATTGTAGACTAGTATATGATTTTGTCCCATTCAAAATTTGATATGAGTTAAAGTATGGACTTGTATATATTTTTGTCCCTTTCAGTTGAGGTCTCATGCTTAACACCAGAACTTCTTATGACACCACTCGTACCATAAGGATTAACTCTTTCAGATGATTATGTTATTTGAGGGGACTCAGTTGGTGACTAAGATTAGTTGCATGGGAAAAAAAAAGACCAAAATGTATTCGTTGTTGAGAACTTGCAGCCAAGCTGAAGAAGAGAAGAACAAAATCATAGTGGTACAGAATGCAGAAGAGCCAAGGTAATAAGAGCAAGTACCTTATGACATAGTTTCCTCTGTTATTAAAAGGACAAGGCAACGGAAATGCATGATTCTTTGTAAGAAACCAAAACTTGTCAGAGGAAACAGGGACGGTGATGGGCGACTGCAATTCAGATGGGCAGAAGTATTCAGGGCGAAATTTGAAATTAGCAGATAAAGCAAAGGATTGATTTGGCGGTACCTCTTCCTGTTTCCAATTGGGGAGAAGCTCATCCAGTGCCCGGGGTTCAAAAACATTTCCAGAAAGAATATGAGCACCTATTTCACGGATCACAAAACAATTATAGCAAAACTAGAACAGGATCAAAAAGTAATAATACAAAAGGCATAGCATGTACCCAGTTCAGCTCCTTTCTCCACGACGCAGACTGATAAGTCAGTATCATTTTCACGGCACAGTTGCTTCAACCTAATCGCCGCCGATAAACCAGCCGGTCCCGCGCCTACGATGACGACGTCGTATTGGATAGAATCTCTCTGCGGTTCACTGCAAAAGGTCCTCCTCCTCCATCTCCAACTCCACCCAGAAGCCAGCCGCCCAAGGTACGAATTCGAGTTTCGTTTCAGGAGATTCCTCAGCATCATCCTTACTTGTCCGTGTTCTTTCTTTCTTTTTTATTCGGTCTATTGCTTGTTCCAGTTCTGAAAAGAAAAATCAAATAAATAAATGGCTATAGTTTAAAAGACATCAAACTTTAACATTTATTAACCATTAAATTTTAAAACAATCAACGATTTAAATCAATTCTAAATATGATATCAACAAATAACTAACTGACGTGGCATTACCTAACATCATAAAATTATATTCAAAGAAAAGAAAGAAAAATCAAATTAAAATCTAGAAACCAATATCTTGTTTATACGATTAAAAGAGAAAAAAAAAAACAATAAAAAGAAGAAGAAAAGAGGTGCAAAGATTTGAAACCAACTCCAGGTTCGCATATGATATATGATAGTTTATACTCTCAATAAAATTAGAGGTACTAACTTATCTTGTTTTCCTTTTCAACACAACGTTACCGATATATGATATCTATATTTAAGGTTTACTAGCTAATGAATTGGTTTTGAAGTTTAGGGAAACTTGCAGCTAATGATCCTGCTAAAATTGATTACATATTACATATTAGCCATAGAGGTATGGTACTCTTTTCTTCTTTCCTTCGTCTGTGTTCTTCTGTTTTGGTCTTCTGTCTGATTATTATTTTTTGATCGAGGATCTTTTTGTTTTTTTATCAATACACGTTAGCTTTAATTTTAAGAATTTTATTCCAACTAACAAAATTAAAATTTTAAATTATAAATAACAAACTTAAACAAAAAGACAAATATACTCTTAATGAATTAAACAAACTACAATATATCTCTAATATCTCTACTATCTCTACTATATTAGAAAATCAGACCTTTTTGATGTCAAGCTTCACCAAACTTTTAAACTTCCCATGTTGCCCATGAAAATCATAAAAGTTAAACTGAAGTAGAAAATATCAATGAGGGTTAGTAACGTAAAAGACAAGCAGATGAGGAAAATAAAATTACGCGCAGTTAGCGCAAAATCTCAGGACGGAAGAGATAACCGCCGTGCACGATATCTAAAGAAACGGGAATTGAGGAGACATGGAGGCGATGAGGTGATGACCGGGCACGACGATGCGGTGGGAGGTTATCGGGGTATGGCTTCTTATAAAACGAAGGACCGAACCAGAATCAATCTAAAAAAGACGAAAAAGAAGCACCGCTCAGTCTTCGAAAAGGGGGAATCAGTTTCTTCTTTAAGGAGGGGAGGTACAGTATCAACGCATAAGTTCTTTCATTCATTCATCTTCGTCAATTTTTATCTAAGGTATCTTTTATACTTTGCTGAACGGTACTGGGCGTTGTTTGTTTCCAGATTGAAGAGGGAAGATGAGAATCAAACTGGGAAAGAGCAAAGAGGAAAGAGGGGAATCTAATTCAGTACGAAGAAAAGAGGGAAAAACCGAAAGCCGGGGTATATATCTGTTTTTTAAACCGAATATATGGAGTTCTTTTTTTCACTGATCTTAATTTATCAAAAGCTTTGAACAAATCTCAATTCATCTTCACTTTTACTGAACTTAGACTACAAATATGCAGGATTGTCTTTATCGAAAACTGGAGACCGGTAATGGTTCTTCTTCACGGTGTAGTCTGGGTTTTGATTCTTCTACTTTCAGTTGCCTTTCAATTGAGTTTAGTTTTGTTGTATTTTTTCTATTATTTTTCTTTTCTAGTATTTTCCTGGGAACTAAAGTTCTCCACTGCCTGGTTCGAGTTCTAAAATTGGTTTGCAATATTTCTTAATATCATTGAAGTTCAAATTTTCTTCCTTTAATTGCTTTTGTTGTTGACAGTTTAGTAATAATTGCAAGGGTTGAATATGGCTTATAGGCTGCAGGTTGAGATTTCAGTTTATGTCTAAGTTAAGATATCATTCATTAGCTTGGAATTCTTTATGAGGATTCCAAGCCTCTCCATGGAAGGAATTTGACACGAATCTCGGTTTGTTTTTTTTTTCCCTACTTTTTTCTGGGTTTCATTTAAGCTTTGGAAGTATTTAATATATAGTTCTTTTTATAAAAGTAACATTTGAGGTATATACTCTGTTTGGATGTTATGTTTTCCATTACAATAAAACATTTGGAATTGATAACTAGAGATATGTACTTTTTTGAACACATACAAATGATACAATATCTTAAATCCCTGTCATTGTTTTTGTTCCTGTGTTTTTATCTATTGACAATATTATTCTTTCTCTTTGTTTTATTCATGAAGTACCAACATTTTCATATTGAGTGTTTGGAATGAGATGCAGATGTCCATAATCGCTCAACTATGCACTCTGTGCACTAGATTAGTAATTCTTTTTCTCCTTTACCTTATCCCATTTAATTCACCATGTAAAATTTTATTTAAATCGTATCTCTAATCTGACATGTTCTTTATTCTTTTTAGTTCTTTCGTTTGGGTGCAGGACTTTTGATATATAATACTGGTAGAAGCTTTGAAGTGATTCCAGGAACATGCATCCACGAAAAGCCAAAGAAGGGCTCAAGCATGCATGTTGCTATAGTAGGAGGCTAATGACATAAAGGACATAATATTTGTATTCCATGAAATTTTAGATGAGTATGTGTGCTTATATTGCTTTACTTTCAACTTTCTTCTCACAGCAAGCGAAGGAAAAGAATAAACCCAAAACATGTTCCCTTGGAAGATTTTGCAATTTTGGTTGAGTAGGTCATTGATTGTTTGACTATTCTCATCCCCCTTTTGTTTTACTGATGGACTTTCCGTTGGTGATGTTCAATTTTACACAGTTGGAGGATGTTGGATAATTTTGTTTCGGGTATGGATTTCCCATTATCTTATGCTACCAGTTGACGTTTATGAATACTTTCAAATCATGCTTGCAGTTTTTTCACTTGCTTTGGTCTCTTACCTTTCACTTTGCAATTCTTCTCCAAATTTCATTTGTCAATTCAATTGTTGGATAACATAGGGACTTTTGATTTTGGGAAAGCCATATGTGCATGCTCTTTGGTGAATATGTACAGAGGAATTGGAATTGTTAGTTTACCATTACAGTGTTATCAAGAAGTAGGGAATTGGCCGATTTAAGACTTTGCTAGGTCATTAAAGACGTGTCTTTAATATTTCTTTAATATTTTTTGTTATTGTAGGAAATGTAAGAGACGATTTTAGTTTCAAACTTTTGGCCAGAAGAAGTTGGATTTCTAATCCCTTATGTTTATGTGATATGGTCATGTGTAAACAGATAAATTTTGCTGTTTAACAAGAAAAGGAAATACAAAAAGGTTTACGGTTAATCTTTTACTATATGTAAGAGACTTCTTCTATCATGCAGATTAACATTTTTCCTTTCTATGTTTATAAAGTAAATAATAACCCAAAATTGATTTGGGTACAAAGAGATTGTTGAGACAAAAACAAATTGAAATCTAAGTAATGAGTTCATTATTAAGACAAAACATATTAACATTCTCAATAAAGAATACATATTCGCAAGCATGAGCGCGTCCTTCCGCACGTGCATGGCACGGGCAGGAAGGCTAGTCGTTACTAAAGAAAAGAAAGTAGATTCCAAATTAAGTTTAACGGCTTGATGGGTTGCAAGTCAACATGGTAATTCTCTGAGAAATGCCCATTAGCTCTAATTTTAAATTTTTTATTCCTACTAATAAAATCAGATTTTAAAATTCCCAAGAGATAACTTAAACAGCAAAAATACAAATATAACCTTAATAAATTAAATAAACTACAATAGACAATTATAAGAGCAGAAAGACAATTATACCTTTAATGAATTAAATAAATTACAATAGACCATTATAAGAATCTCTTATAAAATAAAATTTTTATGACCGGATTCTAACGACTAATGACGTTGATCGGACTCCGGCAACCTTTAATTGGGCTATGGAGACCGTTGACCGGACTCTGGGAACCGCTGACCGGGCACTTGGGACTGTTGACCGGGCTTCGGCAACCATTGACCAAACTCGGGGGGCCGTTGTGCTTTAGTCACTTATAACAAGTCATTATTGGGGGCAATATGCCCACTTATTGGAGTTAGTAGGACCTTCTACTGGGGGCAATAAGACCTCCTACTAGGACAGTATGACCACCTATCAGGGCAGTAGGACCTCTTATTGGGGGCAATATATGACCTCTTACTGGGGTCAGTAGGGCCTCTTACTAGGGTCTGTAAGTCCTCCTACTGGAGGCAGTATGACTCTCGAACTTAACTATATACTTTAGTCACATATAACAGGCTCCTATTGAGAGCAGTATGACCACCTATTATGGTCAGTAGGACCTCTTATTGGGGGCAGTATGACCTAATATCAAAGAGAACAAGTATGGAGACTCGAGTGATTAGAACCTAATATCACCTAAGTTCTTTCTCATATAGGATTTCATCACCGCATGTTACAAGCAAATTCATCCATGCACGAACACAAACCAAGCATTGTAACTCAAATATGACCACCACTATATCTATCAAGATGATACATCAAGTGCACAACCCTTGAATACGATCAAAACCATCTATTGGAAATGTCATGAATAGTGAAAATACTAGTCCAAAAGCACATGATACTAATCCCGAATAGCTCAAATCTGCAACCCAATTCCATATCATAGAGAATCAGAGACGATGGAGTGATGAACATATAATAATTGAACAAAACCTCACCATAAACCCCAATATATATCAAGCTCGAAAAAGGCTCATATAACTCTAAAATTGACAATGCAAACCATTTTCAATGCTGTTAACTATCTTTATTCACCAAAATTGCACAACAATTTTGATTAAGCACCAATTCCTGCTACAATTTTGATTGAGCACCAAAATTAACTATTATCTCTTAGCACCAATTCCTGCACACAATTCCATCACTCAATTTCAAATTCATCTCACACACAAAAAAAGTTGTAAACAAAATTTGATTGAGCACGAACCTCGAGGACAGAGAGTGCGATCCAAGCGGAGATCGGCCCGACGGAGGGGTCTTCAAAGAGATTATGGCGGAAGGAGAGGTTCGTGAGGTTGGAGAGGGTGGCAATGCGAGTGTCCAAGGAGGAAAGGCGGTTGGCGGTGAGGTCTAGCTCGGTGAGACTCGGCGGTAACTCGACCGAGTTGAGGTTGTGGAGTTGGCAGCTGATGAGATCGAGGACGGTGGAGGATGAGTCGTTGTCGTCCTTGGCCGTCGGATCGTCGTGATTCATTGGTAGCGGTTTGGCGAGATGCAGAAAAATCAGACCAAAGCTTGGACCGGTTCCAGATCAAGATGGAGAAGCCGATCTTTAACACGGTGGACGACGACGAGTTTGGGGACTTGATCGATGACGACGACAGCCTTTGGTACCTCAACGACGGCCTTGGAAGATGACCAGACATCTGCGTCGGAAGCAGCTCCCATAGAGAGAGAGAGATGGACATGAGAGAAGATAAAGAGAGAGTGCAAGGGTATTTTTGACATAAAAAATAGATTAAAAACTGAAAATTTGCCTAGTGGGAATAAGTTCTTAGACATTATAAAGTCAGCGAGAATTTTAGAAAATTTATTAAAATCTGGGCGGAAGGGAATTTTCCAAAAAAAAAAATTACCCGAAAGAGAGAGAGAGAGAGAGAGAGAGGGAGAAATGGGAAAGGAGAAGAAGGCTCCCTCCGAAGCGTTTTGCTTTCTGAGAGCAAAACCCTATATCCCATTCCATTGGTAATCAGGGTTTTCATAGGCGCCCCCACATTTCTTCTCCACTACTATAAGGTTAGGATTTTCTGTAAACAGATTTGGATCGCAGATAATTGCAATATTTGTTACAATTACGTCAATTTTGTCTGAAGTTTTGGAAAAATAGTTTAAATTGTATTGATTTGAGCTCATATTCGATTATTCTAGCTACCAGTTTTGTAAAATTCGTGTGGAGATTGGAGAAGAACAATCTAGTGGCTGTTGAATGCTTATCTTATGGCCAGCAAAAGGGAGGCTGAATGGATGGGAAGAGCGAGATCAGAGGGTGCTGTTCCACTTGTTGATGCAGACACTTGTCAAACTGGCTGGGCTTGTCCACCTGCACACAAGTTCAGGGTCAGAGGCCCAGATTACTTGTCAACCAAGGTTAAAATTCCCGCCGGCGGTTGCCTTCTCAAGCCTATTGGATTCGATTGGATTAAAAGTTCTTCAAAGATTGCAGACATCTTGAAACATCCTAACAGTCGTGTCTGGAAGGTTATTGAGGATGAGTTTCAGACAGGTGATAAGCCTTTTGTTTGGGCTTTCAATCTTCAAGTTCCGAGTAAGGATCACTACAGTGCAGTGGCATATTTCACAACCTCAGAGCCTATCCCCAAGGGGTCTCTGATGGATCAGTTTTTGAAAGGTGATGACGGTTTTAGGAATTCGAGGCTTAAGTTGATTGCCAACATTGTCAAGGGCCCTTGGATTGTGAGAAAAGCGGTTGGGGAGCAGGCCATATGCATCATTGGTCGTGCCCTCTCTTGTAACTACAGGCTATCAGACAGTTATCTAGAAGTAGATGTAGATATTGGATCTTCCAAGGTTGCAAGTGCAATAGTTCATCTAGCATTTGGTTATATCACAACCTTGACTGTAGACCTTGCCTTTCTGATAGAGAGTCAAACTGAGTCAGAGCTTCCAGAGCAGCTCTTAGGTGCTGTAAGATTCTCTAACCTAGACCCTGCTGTGGCTAGGCCTGCCGAATCATCATCTGATAGGAGTCCTGGCATTTTACAGTCTTCTCTGCCTACCCGACTATGGAAATCACTTGGGCAGGGTTTCTCCCATTTTCTTCATCCAGGTGCCCAAGATGGCTCTAGCTCAGGCTCACCACAAGCTAATGGAACTGGAGAGAATAAAGCTGGCAGTGTTGAAGAGATTAACGAATGGTAAGCTTTTCTTCGTTTTCTTTCTAAATATTGATAAAGAGATTAATAAAGTTGGCTCTAGTTGCTGGCTTGCTGCAGTGAAAGAGAAGCTCAGCTGCTCATGTAAATGCAGCTTCCTCATCAATCATTTAAAAAAAATTAATAATAATAATAATAATAATAATAATAATAATAATCTTTTTGATGAACTTTTAAATATATTCATTTCAGGTAGCATAAATTTTGTATTCATTATCTCTGGTTTTTCTTTTCTCTCTTGACATATCAGGAGTAGTTGTTGGACAACCGATGGGTTGGGGGATGCTTAATGGTTTTCGTAATAGTAAGAATTAATGCAGTTTTGGCTTGATTTTGTTTAAGTCTTTCCAGCCAGGGGATTGAGTATTGTTCATTATGTATGTGTATCCTTTTTCTTTCTTTTTTTACGATGTATGTGTTCCCATTTAATTCAATTTACTTGTACAGTTTAAGTTATTTCTGTTAAAGATACCTTGATATTGTACATTCCAGTTGGCTCCGTAAAAGACCTGTTAGTGCTGACAAATTGATAAACCTGCTGTAAGGTTGTTTTCAGTTGAGACTGAAACTCAGTAGTACTGTCTTCTGCTGGTGTCTTCACCACTTTTCACCTTTTCTTCAAAGAGATAATAGTAGGAAATATTGGATGGTGAACTGATCACAATATTTGTCCTTCTACTGTGAAAATATTTAGTTTACTTCTATTAATAATGGTGATCATCAAATATATGACGACACCGTGCAACGGGAAACTATGAAGTCCTTTTTTTTTTAAATTAATGTTCTTCACTTTATATCACGTATTAAAAATTACATTAGAAGCCACATATTCTTAACTGTGAAAATGTGCCATGGCGCTGCCCAGGTGGGAAATGAATGACATTTTATGCTGAGAGCTCAATCTGTTTAACTTTTCAGAAAGTGTGGAAATGATTCATATCTATGTAAAAATGCAAGCTGGTCTGTCTGATTCAAAATGCATGCTGAGATTTGTGGACATCAACTTTTCTTTGTATTACTTTCGATTTTTCAGGGTTTGCAAAAGGTTTTACTGCCGCACTAGCCCAATATGTTTAACCTTAGACTCCTTGAAGCATAATATTGTTCATCAGTATCATATTATTTGCATCTTAATTACATGTAGCTTTTTCTTTTTTCAACACAAACATTAGCTCATCTTTGTGCTACGTAGTATATTTGTATCTTCCATTGATACTTTGCTCCAATATGCAGATAAATCAAATGCTTGTGATGATGATGGAGCTGGGGATATTGTAAGATATATGAACTTTCAGACCATATTGTATAGACAAGACTACTTCACTTGGTCTCATCTGCTTGTCTCTGCTTATCACATGCTGTGTACATAGGTGGCTGGCTAATCATGTCCTAGTTCCCATTGGCAAGATGTTATCGTTCTTCTAATTTAATAGGTAAATGTAATGTTATTCATAATTTTTTTATTTATATCTCAAGACTCATGAGTATATTTAAGAGTGAGGGTCACTGTGTAGTAATTTATGGAACTGTTTTTTTGATAGCAAGTAATTTATAGAACCTGCGATTGTGCTTCATGCTTCTTCTTTTTTTTCTCACAAACACTTAATGTTTTTCTTATTCACGCAATGGTATTCAGATTATCCTTGGTGTGGTGGTAGGTTTTTTAAGTTAAGATTATTGGAGAAAACAGAAATGAAAAGCAAGTTCAGAAATCTTTTCAGGAGTCTCTCAAAATAGCTTCCAGATGATCCCGCTCATAAGCTTTAGCGTGAAAAAACCTTGCAACCGGTCACGCAGCCTCTTCATAAATTGATTGATCTCCTAAGCAACTAGTGTCAGGGATTAGTCTACATGAAACAGACGCACTCTGCAGAGTTGATATTATGAGGTAAGATCAGGATTAGGAGATTTTGACGGTTGCATCAGAAACAAGTACCCTCGTTATCAGATGAACCACCAATACAAGTTATACTCTTTGATTAGATGCTCTCCTGTGAAAGAATGCCCTGTTTTAGTCACCATCTTGAGCCAAAGAACTCTTGTAGTCTAGTTCGTTGCCCCCAATAAGTTTCATCCAGACTTAAATAGACAACGACTCGTTAAAAGACGAATCAAAACTTTCTGCTCATCACATTCGCTCATAGGGTAGCCCTATTAACTGGTTACGCATAGCATGTATCAGTTTCATTTCCAAATGCCGCTGCTGAAAAGCTCCCTCCTCCCAAGAAGAAAGCAACCGACCAGTACCATGTATTTTCAACCCAACTTGTGTCACAGGGTTCAAGACCTTAGAGCAAGTTTCACCCTGTTGGATTAGATTTTTGAAGTGACCTGAGTCACTGTGACTCGGCAGCAGTTTCCATCCGTTTGAAATGTGAAATTGATGTCACGTGGTAGTGATTATTTATTAAATTAAAAAAAAACGTTTTTAAGTGTGAATAATAATTTTTTTTAGTTATAAATAAATTGTACTTAAATAAATAATATGATTTATTGAAATTAATTTTTCATTCGTGATATTTAATTGGCAAGTCAACCTAAAAAAATATATACAGTTAAATTTTCTATGGATAAAAACACAAACACAATAAAAAAAACACAATCAAATTGGCTAGATAAATTAGTTATAATAGTAATTATTATTTTTTGAAATTTTCACAAAAAGTGGCAAAGCCAAGCCTTTTTTCTAATTTATTTACATTTGATATTCCTTCTTATATTTACACATTTACACATTTAATAACATGTGAGAGGAGGGCCCAGTCTTATTGCATGTCCTCCATGACGTGCTCCTCATGCGGCATCCAAATGGAGAGAAGATGTCTGTCTCTTCAGGCGATCCAATGACGAGTGAGATGAAGGCGCACAAAGAGCATGGCCCAACCTGATGTCACCTACATTATGGGCTCGGGTTGAGTTGGACAAAGTCATTTGGGTTAATTATCTCATCTAATTTGGGTCACTTTGCTCTCCAAAATCACACTTGGGGAGAAAATCCGTTTGTGGGTTTTTTTTAGCTTGGGTTCGATTGTCTAGGTGGCAAGTAACCCAAGTTAGATTTTCAGCAAATGATGGACTTGCTCTTAGAACAAGCTAACCTGTTTGGTTAGATTGAACACAGTGATCTAGGTCACTGAGATTGAGCATTAGTTTCCACCCGTTAGAAATGTGAGATTATTGCCACGTGACAGTGACTGTATATTAAATTTAAATTTTTTTAAGTGTGAATAATTGTTCAATCGTAAATAAAAAGTGATTAAATAAACAAAATGAATTATTAAAAATTATTTTTTTATTCCATGACATTTAATTGAGAGGCTAAGCCTAGGAAACAAAAAAAAAACAATTATTTGAAATTTCCAAATGAAAATCACACAAACATAATAAAAAAACAGATAATCTAGACATTCAAGTTACCTTGAAATTGCCACAAATGCTCTATGAGATCTGCTTGAAGGTCAGAGTGCTCGTATATAGACATCTAATTGTATTGTATTGCTCCATGAATCCATCAAAGGTATGACTATCTATACCAACTTCATCAAAGTCTCGACCGATTGGTCAATCCCAAACTTTGGCTATTTTAGGCCTCATACTGTTATCCTCTTCTTTATCAGACTCTAAATCATCATCACTATCAGTATGATGTTCGTCCTCCACTATTATGTTGTATAAAATAATACAAGCTGTGAGATTTAATTGTCATCTCATTAAGTGATGAGAACACTTAGAAAGTTTATTAATTTTTTTATAGAAGTGAACTCTTTAATTTAAAAGTTTTAAGAGTTTGCAGTAATTTTCGTGAAAATTGTTCGGATTTTAAGTTATTTTCTGTAATATTTTTTTTGATCATCATCATCATCTGCCAGTCGAACTCTAGACCTGATGGATTTTGTACATTTCACAAAACCAACAGGCTAAAGGTGACCAGCAATATTAAGAAGTTATAAAGAAAAATGAGAAAATAGCACGGTGCCATCTGGGCCATCTAATATCTCACAGTTTAATCGAGGTCGTAGAAATCTATTGTATAAATAGGAGTTTGGAACAGGTAAGAACTCTAGAACCCTCGAGTCCTCTCTCTATCTCTCTCGACCTGCAACTGGTCTGATTGGCGCCGACCATTGCTCCTCCGTCCGGCGGCAATACGGCGACTCAAGGGCACCCAGCAATTCATCTCGACGATGTCCTTTAGATGTCAGTTTTCTCCATGACAAAACGAGAAAGGAGAATTTGTCTTGGTGGATGACGCCTTCTCAGCCGGCTCCGGCGACAGTTTTCAATACATGAGAGTTGATGAATTTGAGGAGAAAGGAGCAAAGGAGGAACTGGTCCTAGCTACTGTGTTCCTCGTCAAAGGAGCTCTGTTTTGAGCTTTACTTCTTTTGGCATCAAGGTTAGTTGAGTTCTCTTTTGGAGGTTTAGGATCATATTGGGTATTTAAATTTAATTGATTACCTGATGTTTGATATTGGGTGGGATGATATATATTTGTGTTGTCAATTTCTCGAGTTAATTGAAAGGTCAAGAAGAGCCTTTTGTTGCTGGACAAATTTTGGGTGTTGAACCCAGAATTAGATAGTACGATTTTCTCTAAAGGTAATTATTTGAGAATGGATAACCAATTGATATGCAATTGTTGTAGTGAGAAGTTTATATGTATAATATTGGTTAAAAGAGAAAAGGTTTCGGTGACTATGTGTTGATCGACAAAAAAATATATGCATAAATAAAAAAGAAAATAAAAGCATTTAAAAAATATATATACATAAATGCTTTTCTTGTGCTACATGCATAATACTTCAGAGTTCAACTGTAACTCTTGTAAACAGCTGGACAACAAAAGTCTAATACAAACTCATCTTCTAAACCGTGCACTATATATGAAGAGGCACAGAGAAGAAGAGACGGAGACAGACGAGGGAGAAAAGGAGACAGAGGCGAACACACAGCACAAGGGACAAAGAAGGCGAAACCAGAGAGAGAAATAGAGAGAAAGAAGGCGAAGCGCAGAGGAAGAAAGCGCAGAGGAAGAAGTATTGTGCTACATGCACAATACTTCAGAGTTCAACTGTAACTCTTGCAAACAGCTGGACAACAAAAGTCCAATACAAACTCATCTTCCAAACCATGCACTATATATAAAGAGACACAGAGAAGAAGAGACGGAGACAGACGAGGGAGAAAAGGAGACAGAGGCGAACACACAGCACAAGGGACAAAGAAGGCGAAACCAGAGAGAAAAAAGGCGAAGCGCAGAGGAAGAAAGCAAAGCAGAAGACAAGCGGCGAGCCAGACCAAAGGTGGAGCCCCCATTCTAACTTTATTTTCCTTTTTTTTTTGCACCTGCCTTTATCTTTCTGTATCACTCCGCCGGAAGCCCGAAAGCAACGCCCTCTCCCCTCGCGTGATGACCCCGCGAGGCAGTCACCAAGTCTAAGGCGAGACGACCTCGCCCCCTTCATCCCTTGTTACAACAAATATATGGCCATGCAGCTCGCATAACAAGCCATGCAAGGGGAAGGAAACAAATAAACAAGGCGGGTTCGAAGAGCAGGAACTCACCCTTGATGACTCAACGAATCCTTGACCAGATCAAAAAAGAAGGAGACGACACCTCAATTCATAGAAGAGCAGTTTTCTCAAGTCCAACTCCCAACCAAATAAGGATAGGCGTCTGGAGTTATGTGGTTCGTGCAATCTCATCAACTTCATCAAGGAAAAGATGACTCAATCAAGGAAAAGATGACGGAGTCCTGCGAAGCAGAGCTCGCGTGTCCTCGCGAGATGGTTTAAAGCCCTAAAGCAAGGGCGAACTTATAGCCCCGCCAAAGCAGAAGCAGGTTACTTAACCCTAAAGGGTGGCGACGTGACTTTTACCCTAAGAGGTGGCGAGGTTACTTAACCCTAAGGGGTGGCGAGCCAACAATCATGCCAAGGCAGGAACCCTAAGGGGTGGCGGGCTAACAATCATGCCAAGGTAGGAATTCTAAGGGGTGGCGAGCCAATAATCAAGCCAAGGCAAGAACCCTAAGGGGTGGCGAACCAACAATCAAGCCAAAGCATGGACCCTAAGGGGTGGCGATCCAACAATCAAGCCAAGGCAGGAACCCTAAGGGGTGGCGAGCCAACAATAATGCCAAGACAGGAACCCTAAGGGGTGGCGAGCCAATAATCAAGCCAAGGCAGGAACCCTAAGGGGTGGCGAACCAACAATCAAGCCAAAGCATGGACCCTAAGGGGTGGCGAGCCAACAATCAAGCCAAGGCAGGAACCCTAAGGGGTGGCGAGCCAACAATCAAGCTAAGACAGGAACCCTAAGGGGTGGCGAGCCAACATTCAAGCCAAGACAGGAACCCTAAGGGGTGGCGAACCAACATGCAAGCCAAAGCAGGAACCCTAAGGGGTGGCGACCTAACATTCGCGCCATGGCAGGAACCCTAAGGGGTGGCGAGCCAATATTCAAGCAAAGGCAGAAACATAAGGGGTGACGAGCTAATATTCAGAAGTTTTAAGCCCAGGCGAGACGAGATGATGACACAGGCGAGACGAGATCCATTCATGCAGAAGATGAAGCAAGTCGCGGAGTCCGCTCACAGACATACACGCGGAGTCCGCTCACAAGTGAAGACGTGGAGTCCGCTTACAAATATACACGCGGAGCCTTCTTACAAATGAACACGCGGAGTCCGCTCACAGACATACACGCGGAGTCCGCATAAAGGAGCAGTCTGCCTACACGCGCAGATTGCCTACGCCACTATCAAGGACTATGGTCAAAGCCATTTAAGCCTTTTGTCACGCTGCTGCCTCACCTATTCCGGGTGCCTAAATCAAATCAACAGACACTCTACCAAATTGGGTGTCCATAAGAAACACAGTTAACAGACTCACAAATACGTCTGTTAAACTAAAAGCCGGTATTAAGCCATAAAGCCTACAAACCTCTTTTGAACTACGGTCTGTTTGATCCCATAAAGGGGTACGTAGGCAGTCTAGCAACCCACTAGATGCAACCAAAATTCCAAACAGAATCCCTGACACCACCAGTCAAATTCTTCCAGTCCAAATTCGCCTTTCTCTCCAGGCCAAACACCCTCGAACATACACAGTTCTCGTTGGTACTTTGTAATCGAATCAAAGGGTTTTCTCCTGAAAAACTGGGGTTGTAATTAAGGGATTTAATTTATTTTATTCTGAATAGGTCGAACCAGATAAAAAAAATCAAAACCTTATCTTAGTTGATAAGATAGGGTGAAGTTATGTTGGGTATATATGTTTTTTACAATTTTTGCCCAACATAGTTTTTGGCGACTCCGCTGGGGACCCATTTTCCTTTTCATCTCTTTTATAAAGTTACTAAACTTGTTGTGTGTGTTTCAGGAAAAACAAAACAATGGCACCACAAGTAACTGTTTTCTTCCACAAGCTCCCAGCAAACGTTGCTCGCCCAAATCGAACTGGTCATCGCATGACATTGGTGATCGGCCATGTTCCTCTCACTTGTGTGAAACCAAAGCTTGAAACAAAACAAGACAAGCTAGGCATGAGTAGCGGAAAGACTCAAACTTTCAAAGCTGCCTCCAAGAATGCTTTGAGAAATCAGAGGAAACGAGTAGCAAGAGCTCAGAGGAAGAGAAATGCTGATAGACGCAATTTATGCTACTTCCTTAATGTATTTCCGACCCTATTTAGCCTCGTTATTTCCTTAATTACTCCAATTCTAACATGTTTTGTATTTTAGAGTAAATAAAGGCAGATTTACACAAAAGGATGTTAAAACGCAAGAATTGAGCAAAATCTTAATCAAAGGAGGATTCCTGGTGTAGCAAGGAGTCTCATTAAGTCGCAGACTCAAAGGATAAGTCGTTTAAGAAACTTTCCTGTTTTGAAAAGGGAAAGTTGCCCATTTCATTTTAAGAAACTTTCTTATTCTGATTTAGGAAACTTACTACTTTTGAATCTTTCCTATTCTGACTTTCCTAAAATATTTAGGAAACTTTCTTTCCTCTTGAGACAGGGATTCCACATGAAACAAGGAAACCAAATCCTACATGGATTAGGTCGAAATTCTGTCACATAAAAGGAGGAGAATGGCACCATCTTTTTAGGATTTCCAGCCGAATTTATATGGAGATAATGCAGCAAACATCAAGGAAATTAAGGGAAATTCTTACCTTTTATTTCTCCATATAAATTCCTAATATTCCTAGAGTTTATATCTGATTTATATTCCTTTTCTAGGGACATTAAATGTCACAAATATGAGAAGAATAATCAGCAGCAAATCAGCAATTAACAAGGAGAGATTCAAGCTGATTTCAATTCGGAAAACAAGCAATGTATTCAGCCACAATTCCAGCCGAATTCAAACTCTTAATGTGCAAGATATTCTAGAGAATTCTAAGGAATATTCTCTGAAAATATTGTGCTATTATTTGTGGCCATTGGATCGGATTTTAATCAATGGTGTGGAGTAAAACCCTATGTCAACATGACCACTATATAAAGGAGCAGAGAGGAACGTTTTCAGCATCACTTCCTACACCAGAAATTCAGAAAAGTTCTCTTAGTCTCTCTCATTGCCATGAGTCCCTAGAAGAAGAAGGAGAGAAGCCCTTGCTGCCTCGGACCTTCCAGGGAGTATTGAAGCCCTAGCGCAGCCTTGCATGACCTCAAGTTCTTGATCGGCCAATCAGTCCATTGAAAAGTGTAAATCTATGTCTAGTACTTTCTGGCCATCTTCTTCTGATTTTGGTTTTCGTTTTAGAACTATATGTTTTATTTTCCGAATTGGATGGAACCTTTGTTGAGAACTAAGTGATTTTCAGTTAATAATAGTTATGATTTCAATGTTCTGATGATGTCATGTGATTGAGTTGATTGCCTTAGAAATTCATTGAAAGCATGTTTGTGTTTGATATACCTATGTTAGAATGCATGCTAACTAATGCTATGATTTGTACTAAGCCTCATAGGTAAGTATAGATCACCAGTAGTGGAGGCCATATCCTGTATGGTTGGGAACATGTTTTGCATGTGAATGGTTAAGCGTCGTACGTAAACTCTTTTGCATGTTAGGGTTCGTTCTTTTACTTAATGATTTGCATGTTTGTAGACAGATACTTTTGGTATTGATAGCAGCAGCATGTGAAATGTTCTAAGTTCAGACGTTCTAGCTTGGATGACTATTTAGAAGAACCGATTAAATGCATGACCTCGTAGGCTTGTATTTAGAACCCTTCTGTGTTTTTTCTTTGGTGATAACTCAATTGTGTGATTAAAGTTCTTTGGATTATGATTATATTTTCTGGAATCTGGTTTCGAAAGTGTGGAAGTCGATCACTTGTAAATAGTAGTTTAGTCTCTTTTCTTTACTGTTTTCATAGGAATGTTAGAGCAATCTCAAAATCCCCCCTGAAATCATGTAAATATAATTGATGTTTATATTATGTAAATAACTCTTAAATTAGATTCTAATCTGTTTAGTTTTGTAAACGTAGAAGCACCCTAAAGTCCCTGGATTGATCGAACCCTATTTGCCAATACTACATACTGATAACAAAAGGGTTTTTAAATTACGCGCCTGGTTTCGAGCGCGTCAAATGCCCAAGCTAACGCAGTAGAAGCCATCCTGGCGGAAATTGCTCAATCAAAACTTGATATGGAGGAAGTAAAGACCCTCCTAAAAAGCCATATTATTGTAGGCACCATGCAGGTCAACCACCAAGGGAGGGGATGAACATGAGCCTCGACTTCCCCTCCAAGGCTCACAAAGCTCCACGACGTCCTCACAGTCAACAACAGCTAATCAAGAACGTGACCCAAAGAAGTTGGCGGAGGAAATCTCAAAGGCTCTTGACGCACCAGCAGGACCAGCAAGGCCAAGGGGGTCCAAGGCAAAAGAGTACCATGTTTACGGAGATGATTCCTACATAGGACCAATTACTCACAATATGGCTAGAAGGAGGATGCTTGAAGCGTCATCAGCAAGTGCTACGCCGGAATAAGGGTATTTGTCCTTAAAAGATGATCCTTCATTTGTCTCATGGACGGGCAATCCCTTATATGAGACTTCGGCTCCAACTGAAGGACCTTTTCACGCATCAGTTGCCAGGTCTAGCGAGAGCTGTGACTCCGATTCTGATAATGTTCAAGTTCTCATGGCAAGCTCATCAAGCCCAGAAGAGCAGATGAAGCAGCAAATGGAGGAGCTGACAAAGAAATTAGCTCAGCTTGAACGCGATGCTCTACAAAGGCAAGTGGAAAGAGAAATCGAAGCCAAGAGGATAGCAGATATTGAAAGCAAGTCAAGAAGGAGAATGGCTGAAAAGGATGCCGAGGTTGCTGAGCTTGTAGCAAAATGTGCTGCACTCATGGAAAATAGGCGTCCTGAACCTTCATTCGTCAAGGATAACGAGAATTCACTCTTGCCCGAAGGGATTAGGAACATGATCGCTGAAGGAATCAGAGACTTCCAATTGTCTCTATCTACATCGGTCCTTGGGTACCGCAAACTGTATCCAGATCACTATGACGCGATACCTTTCCCCAAGGGATATCAAAGGCCAACCTTCGACAAGTTTGATGGAATAAATAGCTCCACTCGAGAGCATTGGCTCACTTCTATTCAGCTTGCGGTGAGACTTCACAAGTTGACGCCTTCTTGGTCAGACAGTTTGTGCAATCCCTCAAAGGTGCTGCATTTACATGGTACACCCAACTAGAGCCGGGTTCCATTCAGACATGGGATGATATGCAAAGGGCGTTTTTGGCACAATTCGTCAGTTCTAAGAAGAAAGTCTCCATTATTGACTTGGCAGACACAAGACAAAGAGTTGGAGAAAGCTCCACTGAATTCATCACAAGGTGGAGAAGTCTCAATCTCCAATGTCCTAACAAGTTATCCGAGACCTATGATGTTCAAACGTGTGCTAATAACCTCCTCCCAGAGATAACGACGTACGTTGGTATAGCAGAGCCTCAAACTTTCGATGCTCTGGTCTCAAAGGCAAGCAATGTGGAAAGGCAAGTTGCTCGCCAAAAGTCATCTGCAAAAATTCAAGTTGCAGATAAAAAGAGCGATTCTAAGAAGACGGTAGTCAAGAAAGGAGAGACAATGACAACATTCGCCAGGAATGAAAGGAAAAACGACACTGTCCAAAATAACTAAAGGAAAAATGACAGTGTCAAAAACAAAAATGACAACAACAGGGTGCAGAGTGATCGACCTCGCAAGCTCACATTTAATGAAAGAAAAAATGCCACTTATTCATTTGATGATGAGGATGTTGAGGCGATTTTCGATGAACTCATTGCATCAGAAAGTATTAAGCTTCCTGAATCGAAACGACCCGCCGAAATGAACAAGACCAACGATCCAAAATACTGTCGGTACCACCGCCTAGTCGGTCATACGTTGAAGGATTGCTACGTTCTTAAAGACAAAATCCAAGATATGATCAACAAAAATGAGATCGTGAGAACAACCACAAATGTAACAACCACTGGTTCATCTAGACCAGATGATCAACAAAAATGAGATCGTGAGAACAACCAAAAATGTAACAACCACTGGTTCATCTAGACCAGATGGTACTATATCGGTTGCCTTCGAGGTCGATGGAGAGGTCACAATTGTCGAAACACATCCAGACATGCCTCGCCCTGGAAACCCTAACATTCCATCCTTATACGAGCTCATGACAGCATCAAGCTTCGATATATGGGAGGATTCTGACGGGTTGGAAAGTTTAGATGAAGAAGGGAGCATAGTAGAGAGCAATACAAGGCAACTTCGCCCCTCTACTGACGAGGCACATCCAGACATGCCTCGCTTTGGAAACCCTAATATTTCATCCTTATACGAGTTCATGTCAGCACCAAGCTTTGATGTATGGGAGGATTCTGATGGGTTGGAAGATTCAGATGAAGAATGGAGCATAGTAGAGAACAAGACAAGGCGACTTCGCCCCTCTACTGTGAACACCCCTCCGCCTTCCTCAAACAAATACCAGCGGAGGACATTCTTAAAGAATAAGAAGAAAGGGAGACCCGCAAGGAAAATTCAAGACCAAGACATGGAGGAATACAAGCAGCCGCTAAGAACACCAGTCACCCTTGCAGAATTTTTACCGAAAAAATTCTTTGAAAAAGGCGCGGAGTCCGCACACACGCGCAGCCGTACACAGGCGGAGTCCGCACTCCCGAAACCAAGGAAGAGGGCGACACGCTTCAATGTTGTGTGGTAACCATTAACACCATCTCGTCTCCCAATTCAGATACAGAGGTTGAAAGTGTACAAGAAGTCCAGATACGCTCTACCTTGGTTCTTCCACCACCAACTCAAAAGAAGGATGAATCACAGTCCACGAAGTATAGGGTCAAAGACGACACAAAGGTCATTGACAAGACAAAAGCCGCATCAAAAGAGCCTCTTCAAAAGAGGAAATACGATGTGCTGTCACACCTGAAACGTATCCCCTCAACTTCAAGTGTGTATGACGTCTTGTGTATGTCAAGGGAGTTAAGAGAAGCATTGATTGAGGCATTGCTAAGCCCAGAGTTGTATAAAGAAGATGTTGTCGAACTCAATACAGCTACTACAAGAGTCTGTCCTCATTGCAGGAATTGCATTTCGTTCTTGGAGAAAAATTTGCTTTAAAAGGAGTACACCATAACAGACCTCTCTACGTCACAGGACTTGTGGGTAATATGACGATTAATAGAATATTACTCGACTGTGGCTCAGCTGTGAATTTGTTACCTCTCAAAATGCTACATATCATGAGAATGAACGCTAAGCAGCTTACCCCGTCCATGCTCACCATCCAAGGTTTCAACCAAGCTGGTCAAAAAGCAATGGGCACAATTGTCCTACAAATGGAAATCGGAGAGCTGCTCTCAACAGCCCTATTTCACGTGATTGATGCTCCTACCTCTTACAATATATTGTTAGGGCGCCCATGGCTCCATAATTATGGTATCGTCCCTTCCACACTACACCAATGCTTTAAGTGGTTAGAAAATG
The DNA here is from genome assembly GCA_034370585.1 of Fragaria x ananassa. NCBI lineage: Eukaryota > Viridiplantae > Streptophyta > Magnoliopsida > Rosales > Rosaceae > Fragaria > Fragaria x ananassa. The sequence continues at coordinate 9,952,712 of CP139760.1, forward strand.
GAGAGGTCAAAACGGTCGTAGCAGACACAGATCCTTTCAAAGGCGAAGAGGTAAATTACTCTGACGCTAAATTCTACAAGCCATCGGATGGCCCTAACGTAAAAGAAGCTCCCAGACCCGTGCTAGAAACAAAGAAGCAGGAAGTGCCGAGGCCATTAAAACCCCGAGTCAAAGTAGCTCCCCAAACATTGTCCTCAAATGAAAAGGCTCCAAGCCCAGAAGTTTCGAAGCTAAATATGGTCTTCAGATATGTGAAAAAAGACCAGCGAGAACCCGGGCAAAAGGCAATGACGCCTATCAAGGACATAATGGAGATACTCATGACGAGCTATGCGCGACCTCTTCATAAAATTGACCAGTCTATCCCAAAGAGCGGTATTGTGATCTCTACAACACTCGATAATGGGCATAGTAGGCATAAACGGTTTGTTTCTTTTAAAAGAAGAAAGCAGAGGCAAGCACCGGCCCCTCTAAAGATCAACCTCGGGAGTAGAAAGGCGGCTCCAAAAGCCATTCCCCTAAAGGTCATGGTTAAGCAGGTAAACGACATGCTTAAGGTAGAAGTTCCTGACACAAATCCCTCCGACACAGGTGTCTTTACGGATCTTGAGAAAACGATGTTCCGTGATGAAGACATGACACAAGAAAGTGGGCCTCGTCTGTCTGTTTTTCAACGCCTCACAAAAGAGCCCCAACCTCGAGTTTCTGTGTTTCAACGATTGGGCGAAATTCATCCCAAATCACAAAAGAACAAAAAGTGGAAGCTCAAACGACAAAGGGCGCTCATGGCTAAACAAGTGGACGAGAGCGAAGAAGGATTTGCATCAACATACTGCACTTCCACCGAAGATTTAGATGAAGACGAAGAATATGAATTCATCGATAGTGCCCAACATTCCCCGCCTCAGATAGAAGACGGAGGACAAGCGACAGTTGATGGGCTCCAAGAGATAAATTTAGGCACCAATGAAGACCCAAAACCTATATTTGTAAGCGCTCTTTTGACTCCAGAAGAATTTCAAGACTACAAGAATCTTCTAGAAGAATACAAAGACGTGTTTGCATGGGGCTATCAAGACATGCCTGGCTTGGACCCCAGTTTAGCTGTCCACAAGCTTGCCGTTTCAAAGGAAAAACCATCGGTGAAACAAGCTCCCCGACGCTTCCGTTCAGAGCTTGCTGTTCAAATCGAATCTGAAGTCGACAAACTCATCAATGTCAATTTCATTCGAGAAGTTAAATACCCCACATGGCTCGCCAGCATCGTGCCCGTTAAGAAAAAGAACGGGCAAATTCGTATCTGTGTTGACTATAGGGACCTCAATGATGCTTGTCCAAAAGATGAGTTCCCGCTTCCAATCACGGAGTTATTGGTGGACGCCACAACAGGATACGACGCTTTGTCCTTCATGGACGGTTTCTCAGGTAACAATCAAATTAAGATGGTACCCGAGGACGAGGAGCTTACAGCCTTTCGAACACCAAAAGGAGTATACTGCTACACAGTAATGCCATTCGGCTTGAAAAATGCAGGTGTAACTTATCAGAGAGCTATGACTCACGTCTTCAACGACATGCTACACAACACCGTTGAATGTTATGTCGATGACTTGGTGGTCAAAACAAGTAAAAGACAACACCATCTAGCTGACCTGAGAAGAGTCTTTGAAAGGATTCGAAAATACCATCTGAAGATGAACCCTTTAAAATGTGCCTTTGGGGTCATGTCTGGAAAATTCCTCGGCTTTGTCGTTAGATACCGAGGAATCGAGGTCGACCCTACCAAAATCACGGCAATAAGGGAAATGCCAGCACCAAAAAATCTTCGAGAGTTAAGAGGATTGCAATGAAGACTCGCCTACATAAGAATGTTTATATCAAATCTTTCTGGAAGGTGCCAGCCATTTTCTAGATTGATGAAGAAAGACGTACCTTTTGTCTGGGATCGAGCGTGTCAAGATGCATTCGACAATATCAAGCAATACTTGCTCAACCCACCAGTCCTAATGGCGCCTATAAAAGGGAAACCTTTAATCCTCTACATAACAGCTCTTGATCACTCCTTGAGGGCATTGTTGGAACAAAATAATGATGAGGGGAAAGAAAACGCTCTCTACTATCTAAGTCGGACACTGGTAGGAGCTAAACACAATTATACGCCAATAGAGAAGATCTGCTTAGCTTTAGTCTTCGCTGTTCAAAAATTACGGCATTACATGCTCGCTCATAGTGTCACCTTGATATCTAGAGCCGATCATTTGAAGTATTTGATGACAAAGCCCATGCCTTCGGGAAGACTTGCTAAATGGTCACTGATCCTCTCAGAGTTCGAAATAAAGTATGTATCCCAAAAAAGCAATAAAGGGGCAAGCACTTGCAGACTTCTTGGCGGCACACCCAGTGCCAGATAATCATGAGTTACCCGAAGACTTGCCTGATGAAAACGTCTTCTCAGCCTAGACTCCCTCATGGCAGTTGTACTTTGACGGGGCAACTAGAAAACAAGGAGTTGGAGCTGGCATTGTGTTCATCACGCCTTTTGGCGGTATAATCCCCTACTCATTCTTTCTAATGGCTTTATGTTCAAATAATGTTGCAGAATATGAAGCACTCATGATTGGCCTCGAGATCGCCTTGGAGATGAGGATTGACTCCTTACAAGTATTCGGTGACTCTCAATTAATCGTCAGACAAGTGAATGATGAATATGCGGTCAAGAACGAGAACCTGGTCCCATACCACCAACGGGTCAAGTACCTTATGGGACAATTTCAAAACATAAGTGTTAGCCACATTCCCAGATCATAGAATGACAAAGCAGATGCATTGGCTAACCTGACAACTTCTTTGATCCAACCTGACGAAAGGGACATCCAGATTACGGTTGGGGAACGACGATTGCTGCCTACGCTACTTGAGCGAATGGAGGGCGTCAACGAAGTACATGTGGTCTCCGTGTTCGAAGTCGAAGAATTTGATTGGCGAATGGACATGATCAAGTATTGTCAGCCAGGTACGCTACCTACAGATCCAAAGAAAAGAGTCTACGTCAGGTGGACTGCACCTCGATACACATACCTTGGTGAAACTTTGTACAAGATGTCCTTCGATGGGATACTCTTAAGGTGTCTCTCAAAAGAAGAGGGAGCGGAAGCTCTTAAAGAAGCCCATGCTGAAATATGCGGAGCCCACCAGGCTGGTCCAAAATTAGCAGCCTAGCTAAAGAGATTAGGCTATTACTGGCCATCGATGGTACAAGACTCAGTAAATTACGCACGGTCATGCAAGGCCTGCCAGCTACATGGGGATTTTATACACCGGCCTCCATTACCTTTTCATCCCACGTCTCTCTCATACCCCTTCGAAACATGGGGGTTGGACGTTGTAGGGATCATAGCTCCTAAGTCCTCACGCCTGCATCAATACATATTGGCTGCAACAGACTACTTTTCTAAATGGAGCGAGGTGATTCCTCTCAAAGCGGTAAAAGCAGAGGATGTGGCAAAATTCATCAAGACTCACATCATCTATCGCTTCGGAGTCCCCTCCAAAATAATATCTGACAATGCCACATACTTCAAGTGCAGAGCCATGGTTACAATGTGTGAAAAGTATAAGATTCAACATGCATTTTCCTCCAGCTATAACCCTACAGCTAATGGCCAGGCAGAGGCCTTCAATAAGGTACTTTGCAACATCTTAAAGAAGATGGTCTCGACAAACAAGAGAGACTGGCATGATCGCCTCCCCAAGGCATTGTGGGCATATCGGACCACTGTTCGCACAACAACCGGTTGTACTCCATTCAACCTGGTTTACGGCTCTGAAGCAGTACTGCCATTAGAAGTCCAACTGCCTTCTTTAAGGATAACTACAAGGTTAACAAATCCAGATGAAAACACGCAAATCAGGCTTGCAGAGCTTGAAGCCCTCGATGAGAAGAGGCTTGCAGTGCAACAAAGACTCTAGATCTACCAAGCTCAAATTGCAGGGGCTTTCAACAAGAGAGTTAAGTTCAGGTCATTCAAAACAGGCGACTTGGTCTTGACAATTCGAAGGCCCATCATCGTCACCAGGAAGTCAAAGGGAAAGTTTGAGCCAAATGGGAAGGTCCATATGTAGTCACCAAAGTCTTCACCAAAGGTGCATACGAACTTTCAAACGCAGACGGAGACTGCATCTACCCTTGTGTTAATGGGAAGTTCGTGAAAAAAGTTATACGCCTTCTAAAGCTCGCTGGACTGATAAGCCGGGAGGGCGGTCCAGGCAAAAGTTAGAGCACAAAACCTCCCGAACTACGACAGCTTGAACCCCCAAAAGGGGGTACGTAGGCAGTTTAGTCCCAAAATGCTAGATGCAGCCACCACAAAAAAAAAATCATCCTGAATCAATCAGGCGAACTACGTTTAGCTTGATTCCTTTACAGGATACGTAGGCAGTCTGTTGACAAACTAGATCCAGCCATATTTTCAAACTAACCCTTTTCTCTCTTGTGATTGTAAACAGGTAAAAGAGGATAGTTTGACAAATCCGTTATCATTGAATAATTGTATTATAAGTTGAGCATACACCGAATACAAGTCCGCAAGACAAAAAGAGAATATTGGCAGCAAGACACACGGGCTCAAATATCCCTCCCCGCCAAGACATATTCCTTGTAGACACTACACATAAAAGTTGATGTTCAACACAAATTCTTTTACATCGTACCAAATCTTCCAAGAGAAGTAACAAAGAAATAACAAAGCAAGACAGAAAAAAAAGGAACACATGAAGACAAAATGACTTCGCAAGCCATGCAAAGGGAAGACAACGAGGCAAGACGCACAGTCCGCACACAACCTTATGCTTACGCCTCACCAAAGGTCCTTAAAGAATTGACTAGCCGTTTGAACTCCTCTTCTTGAGCTTCATGCGAACTTTTGAGGAGCTCGAATTCTACAAGCTGGTCTTCCTTGGCTTTCATCCTTGCCTGGCGAAGTTTTTCATCCCACCTGTTTTGTTGAGCAACAGAGTCTTTCAAGAAGGTAATTCTCTCTTCGAGATGTTCCCTTGCGAGCTCATAATTTCGTCGCAATTGCTGTGCTTGATGCTCCGCCTTTATGACATCCTCTTCGCTGGCCCTCAAAACCTCAAATTCTTGGTTAAGACCCGACAATTCCGAGTCTAACATGGTCTTGGTACGATGACATTCTTCATGGCTACATATCAAATCACAGAGGTGTTCAACATCTATTTTGGAACACTCCTCAACAACACGCGAGCTTTTGGAGATCAAATCCGCCAATTCAAAGGTTTTGCTTACATTTTCAACAAACCTTTCAAATCTATCTTGGTCGGATCCATAGGACCTAATCACTGGTCCCAACATCTCAAGTGACTTCTGGACCTCGCCGCGACAATCAATAATGAGTTCTAGTGGTTGAGACAAGCTTGTCTTACATAAAATGTCTTCCACCTCTGAGATAATAAAATTGCCCCAACGCTCATTCCGGCCCGAGTTGAAGATCATACGTAAGATAGATGAAGTTTCATTTGGCTGACAAATACCTTCATCTTCAGGCTCGCACGCATCAGGATTCACTGGCTCTGTGCTACCACTTTTAGAGTCAGAATGATCTCTTGATGATGTGCTAAAACTCTCTGCTTCCAGTCCTGACTCCCTCAACTGAGTTGGTTCTTTCCATGTTAGCAAGAGTAATCCTGGCTTCGTTCCAATCAATGACGGCCTCACATCATGCTGAGTCTTCTCACATATTGGTTCTGAGCTTTTAGGTTCAGGGGATGGTGACTTCAATACCAAATCCTTCATAAGTGGCTCTGGTACATGTCCTTGCAAAGTAGACTGGTCTAGATTTGCCTGCGAAAAGGATTGGCGCGCACTCTCCTGTGAGGTGGACTCGCGCGGATTCTCCTGCAAGGTGGATTTACGCAAATTTTCCTGCGAAATGGACTTGCGCGGATTCTCCCCCGAAGTGGACTCGTGCGGATTCTCCTAAACACGTGACTTGCATCCCGCATCCTTACGCTCGGTCTCTGCTTGCTTCGATACGGACCTCAACTTCTGCAAATCTTTTAAACTTGGTTCAGGACTGCGCGACCTTGAAATCAGATCATGTTGACCCCGCAGCTCTGAAGTCCGGTCATGTACTACCACTGATTTCAACTTTGAAATTGCAGTCTTATCACCATTACGCGAGGCATGATTGGTTCGCGGTGATTTAATGTCATCCGCGAGATCATCGTACCGAGCTCGCTTGTTGCCCCGATCTTCCTCATCAAGTTTTGTCCTATGAGTTTTCTTGCTCATGAAAGAAGAAGCACTCCCAGAATAAACAGCTAGATCTCTTTCCCCAAAGTCAGGAAAAAATATTTTTCCAGGTCCGCCGGCGGATACACCTTTAAGGGATTCTGGCGGGAAAATACTATTCTGCTTGGCAAGAGCACGCTTCTTCAAGGTCAAGTAAACAAAAGACACAGACCGATGAAGATAGGGGCACATGCTGACATCCACCACCTGCAATAAGTCCAGGTACACATCCCCTCATAAGAAGAACGGGGAATATAAAAACGGGAACCGGTATCAGTTCTAAGGAGTTTAAATTGCCCTTTTACTAAATCTTCAACGCCACATTTGCTCCTCTGCTCAATTTTGAATTGAAGTTTGTTGGCCGGAATCCCTTGATCAAAACCGAATTGACGAGCGAATCTATTGGGATAGTATGGCTCTAACCAGAGCTCCTCACCAATTCGTACAGGAAGTAATGAAGAACGTATACAAAACAACCAATCAAAGTGTTCTTCAGACAAGTTCCCATCGTCAATCAAAAAGTAACCCTTTGATTCAATAAAGGGACTGGGACGATACTCTACAGAGTCTTTGATCCTAAAAACAAGTCGAGCTCTTGTGATACTGAAATATTGAGCTTTAATTCCTGCATATCTCTTCAGCTGTGGATAGTTCTCAAGAAACTCGCTGTCAGCATGACGTCTATATAAACAGTCGAAGTGCTCTCCCAACCAACCGATCACATAATGAACAGGGAAGCAACTTCGCGACTCTCCAGGCCCTCGCGGATTGAGTACGACTTTCCCAAGACTATGATAAATATGGCCCAACACTGCTGGTGCAAGAGACACTCTAATTACCCGAGCCATTAAACATACCATGTGAAAGGTCTCAGGTCTAATTATATAATTATACGAAGGAAAAACAAACCTGCTAAGCCAATAAGCTAAGAACGCAGCCACCTCCCCTTCCTTTGAAATTATCAAAGTAGGCCGGAAACCCATGAATTTTTCACGTTGCGAATGGCTTATGCACTGCGTGTCTTCTCTGTAACCTGAATATAGCAGTTGCCCTCTATAAAAATGTCTAACTCAATCTCCCCAACGGACAAATTTCTGCTTACTCAAGACACATAGTCGGGAATGAACGCACAAAAGCTCAGAAAGCGTGGCTGAGTATAGATCATCTCGCTGCATCCTTTTATTTTCAGGAATAAATTCTTCATAGGGAATCCCTGAAAGCGGCAAGCCTCCAAGCATCTTCAGATCCCATACTCATTTCTCCATTCCCATAATGTAAAGTGTTTTTCAAAGGACTCCATAATTCCAAGAATGCTTTCCATACGTTGGGACAAAAATGATAAGGATACTGAGAGACGCCAACGGCACCATATATTCCAGCTTGATTCAAAACATTTTCAAAATTGGCTAGAATGAATTCCGTTCACTCCATGATGCCCATCTCAAATGTAGCACAACCTCGGAAACAAAGGCTTGATGACCAATCCTCTTTGGTATTCAGCAGCTTGTAAAGTACCGGATAGAAGTTCTCTTCAGAAATGAAAGGGACTCCATCATGTCGATTGTTCACCTTCTCCAAAGAATACCCTTTAAATACAGGGGAGAAATTACGGGTTGTTCTTATCACTTGATCCTCCAAATCCTGACGAAATGTAAGGGAGCCTGAGTTCATCTCAACTTCTATTACCAAGGTAACGGTGTCTCTAGGAGCGTCATCAATACGGATGGAATTCAAAGGCCTTGAGCGCATGTATTCTTTGCTCTTTTCGGCCACCCTGCCATATTTGTCCAAAGCTGCTTCGTAAGCGATACGACCATATGCATCCATTACCTGAGATCATGACATCAAAAGAATGTTAGAAAACAATTTCAGGTCAAGTTTTGCACACGGAAAGCAGGTTCCACACACAAAACTTGAGGGGGCACTGTTGATCGGTAAAAAAATATATGCATAAATAAAAAAGAAAAGAAAAGCATTTAAAAAATATATATACATAAATACTTTTCTTGTGCTACATGCACAATGCTTCAGAGTTCAACTGTAACTCTTGTAAATAGCTGGACAACAAAAGTCCAATACAAACTCATCTTCCAAACCGTGCACTCTATATAAAGAGGCACAGAGAAGAAGATACGGAGACAGACGAGGGAGAAAAGGAGATAGAGGAGAACACACGGCACAAGGGACAAAGAAGGCGAAACCAGAGAGAGAAACAGAGAGAAAGAAGGCGAAGCGCAGAGGAAGAAAGCAAAGCAGAAGACAAGCGGCAAGCCAGACCAAAGGTGGAGCCCCAATTCTAACTTTCTTTTCCTTTTTTTGCAGCTGCCTTTATCTTTCTGTATCACTCCGTCGGAAACCCGAAAGCAACGCCCTCTCCCCTGGCTTGAATACCCCGCGAGGCAGTCACCAAGTCTAAGGCGAGACGACCTCACCCCCTTCCTCCCTTGTTACAACAAACATATGGCCATGCAGCTCGCATAACAAGCCATGCAAGGGGAAGGAAACAAATAAGCAACGTGAGTTCGAAGAGCAGGAACTCATCCTTAATGACTCAACGAATCCTTGACCAGATCAAAAAAGAAGGAGACGACACCTCAATTTATAGAAGAGCAGTTTCCTCAAGTCCAACTCCTAACCAAACAGGGATATGCGTCTAGAGTTATGTGGTTCGCGCAATCTCATCAACTTCATCAAAGAAAAGACGACTCAATCAAGGAAAAGATGACAGAGTCCTGCGAAGCAGAGCTCGCGTATCCTCGCGAGATGGTTTAAAGCCCTAAAGGAAGGGCGAACTTACAGCCCCGCCAAAGCAGAAGCAGGTTACTTAACCCTAAGGGGTGGCGACGTGACTTTTACCCTAAGGGGTGGCGAGGTTACTTAACCCTAAGGGGTGGCGAGCCAACAATCATGCCAAGGCAGGAATCCTAAGGGGTGGCGAGCCAACAATCATGCCAAGGCATGAACTCTAAGGGGTGGCGAGCCAATAATCAAGCCAAGGCAGGAACCCTAAGGGGTGGCGAACCAACAATCAAGCCAAAGCACAAGCCAAGGCAGGAACCCTAAAGGGTGGCGAGCCAACAATCATGCCAAGGCAGGAACCCTAAGGGGTGGCGAGCCAACAATCATGCCAAGGCAGGAACCCTAAGGGGTGGCGAGCCAATAATCAAGCCAAGGCAGGAATCCTAAGGGGTGGCGAACCAACAATCAAGCCAAAGCATGGACCCTAAGGGGTGGCGAGCCAACAATCAAGCCAAGGCAAGAACCCTAAGGGGTGGCGAGCCAACATTCAAGCCAAGGCAGGAACCCTAAGGGGTGGCGAACCAACATGCAAGCCAAAGCAGGAACCCTAAGGGGTGACGAGCTAACATTCGCGCCAAGGCAGGAACCCTAAGGGGTGGTGAGCCAATATTCAAGCAAAGGCAGAAGCATAAGGGGTGACGAGCTAATATTCAGAAGCTCTAAGCCCAGGCGAGGCGAGATGATGACACAGGCGAGACGAGATCCATTCATGCAGAAGATGAGGCAAGTCACGGAGTCCGCTCACATACATACACGCGGAGTCCGCTCACAAGTGAAGACGCGGAGTCCGCTTACAAATATACATGCGGAGCCCGCTCACAAATGAACACGCGGAATCCGCTCACAGGCATACACACGGAGTCCGCTCACAGACATACACGCGGAGTCCGCATGAAGGAATAGTCCGCCTACACGCGCAGATTGCCTACGCCACTATCAAGGACTATGGTCAAAATCATTCAAGCCTTTTGTCACGCTGCTGCCTCACCTATTCCGGATGCCTAAATCAAATCAACAGACACTCTACCAAATTGGGTGTCCATAAGAAACACAGTTAACGGACTCACAAATACGTTTGTTAAACCAAAAGCCGGCATTAAGCCATAAAACCTACAAACCTCTTTTGAACTACGATCGGTTTGATCCCACAAAGGGGTACGTAGGCAGTCTAGCAACCCACTAGATGCAACCAAAATTCCAAACAGAATCCCTGACACCACCAGTCAAATTCTTCCAGTCCAAATTCTCCTTTCTCTCCAGGCCAAACACCCTCGAACATACACAGTTCTCGTTGGTACTTTGTAATCGAATCAAAGGGTTTTCTCCTGAAAAACAGGGGTTGTAATTAAGGGATTTAATTTATTTTATTCTGAATGGGTCGAACCAGATAAAAAAAAAATCAAAATCTTATCTTAGTCGATAAAATAGGGTGAAGTTATGTTGGGTATATATGTTTTTTTACAATTTTTGCAACACTATGGTAGCTAAACTAATCATATGCTACTATTGGTATATGTGAGTTGCATTGGAGTATAAAATTGATTAGACTTGTTTAAGGGATATTGCACCAAGTGAAAGTGAACATTACCTTTTAGGGGATGCTCTGTGTTGGTTTCCTATATAAATGTTGTGATCATAAGATAAGATGTTGGTGCTTGTGAAATAATAAGGACTGAAGAGTGTCAATGTCATTTGTAGCCGAAAGCTCTTCTGGGTACCTCAATTGAGTTTCTGATTTTGTTGTGGCTGAGGTAAAACCATGATTCCTCTTAAGAACTTGAACTTTTATTTATCTACAATAGATGCTATTCCAATTGGGAGCTTTTGGGGTATAATTTGGTTTGAACATAGAAGAAGAGTATCTGGTTTGGCTCTTAATGGAATCAAGATCAAGTAATATAGTTCATCTTAATAAGCTATTCTATTATGAAGTTGGACTAGTTGTGTGGTTCATGTTAAATTTCATAGTAAATACAGATTTGGAGGCAATACAATAAATTTAATTATGTTGGGTGGTCCTGGTTGCTAATCAAGGTAGTAATTAACATGTTAATGACTGGTTTTGAATATAGTCAAAATATTGATAAGTGTTTGGTTTGCACAACAATGTTAAGTATGAAGTTGTCCTTTGTAAAGAAAATCTGGATTTATAATTTGGCAGTGTGAATGTGTGATCTCATGATCCTTGTGAAAAAGTTTGGATGAAGACATACGTCAAATAAGGAATTTCTTTGAAAGAAAAAAATGTAAATGGACTTGGTAATATTTACCGAGTGTTATTGTATGGATTTCGTGTTAACAGTTGAATATTATTTGTTGTTGGATTAGGGACTCCAGATACTCGGAACAATAAAAATGATGGTGTTGGCCTCGGGAAACCTAATGGAATCAAGCTATGATATTCCAGGTAGGGGATTTTGGACTTGCCTCAGTTAGTGAAAGTGATTTCTGCATGAAAGATATATTTTCAAATTCTTGTGAATTATTGTTTGATGACCTGAGAGTGAGCGGGACATAGCGACTTTCTTGGGTTTCGATCCCCTAAACCTCCGGAGGGGCTGGAGGGGCTATACGGATTGGAGAATGTTTTATCATCCTTTGAGGTGTGACGTCGCTCCTAGGCAGTATGACATAAATGGACACTCTCGCTACACCTTGCCGGTGTGTACGATAATAATCATGGTAAGGTGGTAGTTGGCTTAAGATAGACCGGTCATTGGGTTGTATTTCTACCTTGGGTCCAACTTGCATTTTTACAAGGAATGTTTATTTTAAACTGTTATGCATTATTTTCACTACTAAGCCATGACAAATGTTTTAAATTGTTTTCACACCTAGTTGGGGTAAAGTTTATTGAGCAACGAAGATGAAAGCTCACCCTACAATAGTTTATGGATGCATGTACTGTGTATGAAGACGAGACAATTGGACGATGTTGAGTGTGGCTTAGTACTCTGTATTTCATGTCATTGGCAGAGTTTGATCCATATGACAGGTTCCTTTCTTTTTGTGTCCTTGTATAGCCCTTTGATCGAGTCTGTGTTTGTTCGGGAAATTTCATCTCTTGTAAGCTTTTCAAATGTTGATCTTAAACCGGGCTAATATTTGAGTTTTGTTTCGGAGAGGGCTTGTTTGATTTGAAATATACCTAAACATTTTATAGTTTCACCTCATTTTAAATAAACACTTCTGTTAACTTTTTTTGAAATTTTTAATTTTTACTTTGTCTTGCGGGTTCTCAGAACTTGAGTGATGGATCTTAGCTTAGATTTTATGAATGTGCGGCACTGTAATGTGCTCAATTTGATGAGATGCAAATTGAGGCGTTACACAAGCCAACATGACGTATCAGAGATCTTCTTTATCCCAATCGCGAGCAGCTCCTCTAACAATACAAAAACGTGATTGTAAAATATTAGAACACCTCTCCACATCTTTCTTATACCCCTCTTAGGCTTTGGAAAATGTAATATCTTTAGGACGGGTGGGATGTGGAATAGTTTTGACAAAAGTTGCCCACCTAAGATATATATCGTCTACAAGATAGTAGCCTAACTTATGGACTATGTTATTCACTTGGACCTAAATCATAGGTGCACGACCAGCAGTAAGCTTGTCAAACAATGGGGATTTTGCTAGAACATTGAGGTCGTTGCATGACTCGGGCATTCCAAAGAAGGTGTGTCATATCCAAGTGTCGTATGATGCGACCACTTTAAGAATGCTAGTGGGGATGTGTTTTTTACCACTATATTCACTAGCCCAACGGGATTGTGAGACCCCGTGATATTAAAGAAGTTAAACAAGAAATTATACGAGATTAATATGTTCACAGCTACAAAACCCTTGTGAGATTATTTGACATCGTGAATCAGTTATTTGCTATTATTTTTAGAAGAATGGGGATTAAGAAAATTTTGTTTGAATTAAAATTGTGCTATGATTTTGTCTCTGGTTTTTAGTTGGTTAAATAGTAACCATTTTATTGATGTTAATATATAAGCCAAGCTTGACTGAAGAATGTAGAAACCTTGGACCTTCTGACCCATTATTTGACTTGCAAACCCCATGAGCCAATCTCTTTCGATCAACTCTGAACAGTGGCGGTGCCAAGCAATGCATATGACTCCTCATTCAATTGGTGAATCACGACAGCAAATTGAGTCTCGTAAAGTTCAACCCCTACGGCTGTTTTGCATAATTACCCGGCGACTTCGATCACCGGCGATAGCAATTGAGGTATGGAAACTTATCTTTTCGTCGAGGTCTATATGAATTTGTATTGGCATATTGGTTTCGATTAAGATTTATAAAGTTGGTATTGTGGGAGAAGTTGAGCAACTGCATGTTAATTGTGAAAGATGGTGATTCTAGTTTAATTGCCTTCAGTTCTAGTTTGAGGTTGTGTTTCAGAGCATGATTTAATAGTCACTTATTTATGGTTAATCATAGAATTGGTGAATTATGGAGAGGAGCAGAGTTTGGGTAGTAGAACATGGAGCTGGGAGAACCATTTGGACTGGGAACCTTGATCTCTAATCATGCGTAGAAGTGTTTATCTAGGTCTTCATAAACTTGTTTAGCTCTGGGATAGGTCTATTCGAAGTGTGTTTACTCAATTTGGAAAACAAAGGTAAATATGTTCTATTCAATCCCTAGGTTTTTGATATTCAAATCAACAGTCAGCTTCAGACATGAAAAAGACCTCATGCTTCAGCATCCAAGATTTCACCAACTCCAAGATTAATATGAAATCCAATAATCCAGTCTCCACAATGATTTACCAGCACCTATTTTACCAGAAGGAGAGTCCTAGTTCCATCAACATTCAACTTGAAAAAAATACTCAGGCGGCATTTTCCATGAAAGCATAGTATAGCTGAACATGGAATTTTCATTGGATTTCAACTTAGTTTTCTTCCATTCAATAGCATATTAGCATAATCCCTTATCATATTCTTGAAGCAAGCAGGAAGAACAAAGCCAGGTTCAAAGACCTGTTTATTTCTCCACTTCCAAATAAACCAAAAGATGAAAATAAACAATTACTTCCATCTGATATTATCCTGAATAGCAGTGGAGAGAAGCATTAATCCATCCGTTCCAATCCAAAGAAAATGAATTATCAATGCAACCAAGTGTAAACTAAAAGCCCTCCAAATTATCTTAGATCTTGGACAGTCCCTAAAGAGGTGTAACAAGGTCTCATCAGCAAAATGACAAATGGGGCAAGCAGGATTAGAAGCAAAATCTCTAGTAACTCGCTGAACATTGGTAAGCAATTTTTTGTGAAGTAAAGTCCATAAAAAAGGTCTTAAGTTTTGGGGGCAGATCAAACTTCCATAAGGCACCCCATTGAGGATTCAAACAAGTCAAAAAGAGAATTATATGCAGACTTTACAGAAAACTGACCATTAGAAGTAGAGTTCCAAATTTTAAAATCATCACCACACTCATTAAAACCAGTTGGAACATTAATGATGTAATTCACAATATTACGAGGAAGAACAAAAAGAAAAAGTTCCACATCCCAGCCCTCAGCATTCCAAAAATTGCAGACCATATCATTTTCATCAATACTAACAGAAGGAAGAGCAAAATCAACACGAGCCCGAGGAAAAAGCCAGAAATCATACCAGAATCTTATGGAGTTACCATTGCCAACTCGCCATTTTAAGTCCTTAATTAGCTCAGCTCCATGCATAACAGCTCTCCAAGTACTAAAACAATCAGAAGGGGGTTTCTAATCATTTCCAAAAAGACAACCATGATGCAGATATTTTGTAGAGAAAATGCTGGCCCAAAGGCCATTATCATTTTGAAAAATTCTCCAACCAATTTTAGAGAGCATAGCCTGATTCATATCAGCAGTTTTCTTAATCCCTAAGCCACCAAGTTGCTTAGGCTGACAAATAGTATCCCAGCTCACAAGATGAACCTTTTTCTTATTTTCAACATCACCTCAAATCAAGTCTCTGTTCAATTTGTCTAACTTATCGCACATACTAATGGACAACTTAGCAGTTTGCATAGCATACATGAGAGTGGCTAAGGACATAGATTGCACAAGAGTAAGTCTGCCAGCCATGCTAAGGACTTTACTTTTCCAGCTAGAAAGCCTTATCATTATAAGTATATTTATTGACTCTACTATGGATAAGAGGCATGCCTAAATACTTACCAAGGTCACAAGTGAGTGGAGAGCCACATAAATTCCAATGGTGGAAGCAGTAGACCTGGCAGTGTTAGGAGAACAGTTGACCAGATTTCTCATAGCTAACAATTTGTCCATAAAGAGAACAAAAATTATCTAGACAGGTTTTTAGAATGGAAGCTTGGTGAGAAGAGGCTTCAACAAACAAGATGAGATCATCAGCAAAGAACAAATGAGAAATTTTGGGCCCAAATTGAGAAGCACGAATAGCTCTCTAATAACCATAATCAACTGCATACTGAATTAAATGAGAAAGCTTCTCCATACAAAGAACAAAAATGTAAGGAGAGAGGGGATCACCTTGCCCAATACCTCTTTTGGCTTGAAAGGATTTAGTCAACTCACCATTGAAACTGATTTGGAAACTGGTAAAAGTAATACAATGCATAATCAGTTTGACTTAAGATCTGGGAAAATGAGCTTCATAAAGAACCATTTCAATGAAGTTCCAATTCAATCTGTCATAAGCCTTGGAGAGATCAATTTTCCAGGCAAAGAAACCAAGCTTACCACTCAACTTTTTAAACTTAAAAAGCATCTCTTGGGCAATCATAATATTGTCAGCAATGTTTCTTCCAGGCACATAACTAACTTGATTAGGACTGATCAGATCTTGCATCAAAGGTCGAATTCTGGCCACAAGGATCTTAGAGATAATTTTATATACTGTGGTACACAAGCTAATAGGCCTAAAGTTCGCCATATGCTGATGACCATCAATTTTGGGAATGAGGCAATAATAGTATGGTTTAGACTAGAAGGGATAGAACAAGTGCTGAAAGCATTATGAAGAACTTGAAAAATTTCTGAACAGTGCAAATGCCAGTGGTGTTGAAAGAATAAAGCAAAGAAACCATCATGCCCAGGAACTTTCAAACCACCAATAGAGAAGAGCAGATTTAACTTTATCTAAAGAAACAGACCTAATAGTATCATCAAATCTAACCTGATCAATAGTGGGAAAAAGCCAAGGAATAATGGTAATCCTTAAATCATCAAGATCAGGCTGATAGAATAAGTCAGTGAAAAAAGGCACAACAATTTTTTTCATTTGATTCATCATCAGTAAACCACACTCCATTTGAATAAAAAAGACCTTCAATTTTATTTCGCCTTCTTCTAACAATGGTTGTTAGATGAAAGAATGTAGTATTCCTATCACCACCCTTATTCCAATCATCTCTAGATTTTTGCCTCCAAAACATATTTTCTTCATCTCTAAGAGTCTCATATTCATGAACGAGATTAGCTTCCAATTTAATCAGAAAAGGGTTCTCATACCTGTCTCTAGCCTTTTGAATTCCACCAATTTTAGCCAGGAGTCTTCTTTTCTTCTGAAACAAATGTCCAAAAACATCCTTATTCCATTTAGATAAAGTAGAAGCCATATGATGGACTTTATCACCAACATCACCACAGGAACTCTCAGAAAAATCAGCATAGCCAGCATGAGAAAGCCATATGGCCTGAAACCTGAAAGGAGTTACAAGCTTATTAACATAATTATTGGAAAAAAGTTGGAGTAAAATTGGACAGTGGTTAGATCTTGTCTTAGGCAAATGTTGAATAAAAGCATCAAGAAAAAGACTTCTCCAAGAACAGCAACAAAACCTTCTATCCAGCCTTTCTTTAATCCTATTATTACTCTAAGTATAGCAAGAACCAGTAAAACCCATATCAACCATAGCATTTCTATCCATCCAATTTTTCAAACCAGCAAATCTTCCATGGAAAGGCCCACAATTCTTATCAGCACAGGAAACCAACTCATTAAAGTCTCCAATAAATGAAGAAGGAAGACCAACTCTCTGAATGACATCATCAAAATAAGACCAGAGATTGGCTCTAATGGAGTGAGTGAGGCTAGCATACACAACTGAAAGCATCCAAGATGATTTCCCAGGAATGTCAACCTTGACAGAAATGGACTGGGAATCTTTATCATTGAAGCTGAAAGAAATCTTGTTTTTGTTCCATAATAATCAGATACCCCTAGAAAAACCAACGGCTTCAACTACTTCAAAATCAGTAAAACCAAGCTTCAAAATAGAGTCTCTAGTTCTATGAAATTGAACACGAGGTTCACAAATAGCTAAAGCATCCACATAATTCATCTGAACATTGTCTGCAATTGCAGACAGAAAATCACCACTTCCAAAATAGAATTTTAAACATTTAAAACAAATGGAAGAGATGGATAAAGATATCCAGATTAAGCATCAACCATACCCGCTCCGTCATGAGAAGGTAGGTCATTTTCATTAGTAATCATGCTATTAGCATTGAAAATCTCGTCAACAATAGTGGTTTCACTAACATTAGAAGAAGAGAGAAACGGCAAATTATTAATTTCCATACTCTTCAGGGGGACTATGACCAAAACAAGCTGAAGTATCACCTCTTAAACCAATATTACTCACATTTTCAAAAGAAAGTTTCTTGAAAACCGAAGAATTTTGCTTAGAATTAGAATTACTCAAGCCTTTGGATTTCCGTTGATACTGAAAATTAGTCTTGATCAAACTACTACTACTAACATTAGAAACATCCTTCATTGGTAATCTAGAAGAAGTACCAGAAACATGAAGATCAGAGTGCATAGTCAACAGTTTAGAAGTTTGGATAGGGGATTTACCAGCCATGTCATGGGATTTAAGATTGGCAATAGAACTAGAAGTGTTCTTCGACTTACTCACCAAAGAGCCCTTCTTCTTCTTATCTTGGAAATTACTCCATAGTTTCACAATATTAGAAGTCTCATTAGGGGACTTTTCAGCACTAGTATCATCAACTTGCACTTTATCACTATTTTCCTAATCCTGAAGGACAGAGAATCGAGAGCCAGAAGCATTGGATTTTTTCACCCCACCAGAATTGGCATTCTTCTTCTTATTTATGTAAGTCATAAGCATCCATGGTCCCATGTCTTCTTTAACAATGTCATCAGAAGAATGTTTCTACTTCCGAATGGTCTTTTGCAACACTTCCAACATCAGCAGGGTCTTGATTAGCACTAGCACTCTTTTCTTCAATCTTTTCTTGATGAGACATCAGAATTAGCAAAAATAATAGAGGGTCATTTATCTTTAGAGAGTCCAAAACAGCCACATTCAAAGCAAATTATAGAGATATACCTTCATAGACCACCTGATAAGCAATGTTTTCAACTTCAACAAAAGGCCTCAATGGTTTGCTAAGATCAATTTCAACACACACCCTAGCAAATTTTCCCCTAGATTGACCAATAGTTAATGGATCCACTTTAACCACATCACCAAGAATCTTACCAATTTTAGCAACAGTGAAGTCCTTGAAAAATTTAACAGGTAAGCTGTCACACCCCGGACCCGATGTCGATGGTTTCCAAGCACTTGACGTCGAACCCGAGATGTGAGCGGGAAAAGCAAAAGAAACTAAAACAATTTCAAATACTTTTCCAGAAATAAAATAAAATAAAACGTTTACAATAACAAAATCAATTTGCAAAGACAAAACAAGGCTTGCGGATCTATCTCATTTCTAATCTTCCGTAACTCCTCTTAACTCTCGAACATGTTAGCTAAACTTCACTGTTAGACTTCTCAAAAGACGTGTCTCGTAGTACCTGAACAATTCTATAGGGGTGAGCTTACGCTCAATAGGGCCTAACTTTTTTAGGTTACACTTAACTATGTCACACAATCAAGTTATCACATATTAAACAATACTTTAAATATAAATAACAACAAATTGATGAATAAATGCTAATGCACTCCCTCCACTCTATTACTGGCTAATTAGTCCATACACCTAAGACATATGTATCTACATGTCCCATACCGTGCAGATGTCTCGAATATACGACCTAACAAATCAGCAATATATAAACTCCAGTACCTCTTTTGTTAGTCTTTTGTTAATCTCATGGTCCCCAGTCCCGAAACTCGAAAGATCGTTTTATTAACTCATACGACGAAAGGACATACTTTCCCCACTCATTTGCGCAGGTGGGCTGATTATAGCTACTGGAAGTCCATATGAGGAAACTCAACTACACAAAATATATATATTCTAATAATCTCATTCTCCTCTCCAGAATCATCATTTTCACTATTCTCACGATTCCTCACAATGCATTATGTATGCAATCCAATATCGATACACGTAATCATTCTTTTATCAAAAAGCGATAACATCGATCATATAAGTCAACGATATTAATAATATCAAAAACAATAACAATTAAGATTTAATCAATCAATGTCACACAAAACACTCATTTCAATTATAACCTAATTATCAATTTAAAGAAATGTTTCCCGAGAGAGACCCTACCTGGAATCCAAGCGCTACTTCCGACGCTAGCTAAAATTAGTAACTTAGCGACACGCGTTCTGAAATCCTTATCATTCTGCTTGTTAGTACATAGCCAAAATACTTGGCTGAGCCGAGAATAAGGTACAAATACCCGGTGGAGATAGCCCTGGTGAGCCCTTCTTGGGCATCTAAAGAGTGAAGGGTCGGTAACAAACCGCTTGCCAAAATCACTATAGCGACAAAACACCCCCAAAAGGGAATATACCACAAAGACTAGCAAGTAGTCCCACATTGGAGACTAAGGCCAAGGTACCCAAGTTTGGCCTATAAAACAAGCTCAAGCTACCATAAAAGGTACACATTCTCTCTCTCTTTCACACTCCTCTACCCTTGTAAGTGCTCAAAGCTAACTTAAGCATCGGAGAGTCGAAGACTTGTGTAGGTTCCGAGTGAAAGACCCAAAGAATTCTACTTCGCTCCGCCTCGCAATCCCTTCCCGGCTCGGGACGAAGCAGGTAGAAACAATTGGCGCTAGAAGGAGGGCCCCTATCTTGTGGAACTCCCATTTGCCTCGGCACTCAGCACCATGGTCGAAATCATTGATG
Organism: Fragaria x ananassa; assembly: GCA_034370585.1. Classification (NCBI taxonomy): domain Eukaryota; kingdom Viridiplantae; phylum Streptophyta; class Magnoliopsida; order Rosales; family Rosaceae; genus Fragaria; species Fragaria x ananassa. The sequence goes on from CP139760.1 coordinate 9,972,936, forward strand.
ACCTTGTGGACCCTGGCACTCAAGTGGAACTTCAACCTGGCGACACATCCCTTCCCCAAACCAGCAGCCTAGCCCCTATTAGCCATCCCGACCCCGCCACAGCCCTTGAAATCCTCAAGCGAGACTTCCATTCGTTCCGCGAGCAAGCGGCAAAAGAGAGGGCAGAAGCGGAAGCGTACCGGGTACGTATCGCTGAGTTGAAGAAAGAGAAATTCTTGCTCCGCGCCACGTTAGAGCATCGTACCGTGTACAATGATAGCTTGGACCGCGCGGCGCGAATTGCCGAAACCCCGGATTCTCTTCAAGGCCAGACTGGTTCCATGCTCCCGAGAGGGCCTAACCAGATCGTATACATGTCCCATCCCCTGGCTCACCCCTCATTTCCACTCCCAGCCCCCCAACCATATCCAATCCTCAATGACTCCCCTCTGCCACATCAACCTAATCCATCTACCCAACCTATCTCCACTTCAACCACTGCCAACTCTCCCAACCCACCTCTTGACATGCCAACCCGCCTACTACTCCAACTTAGCCAAACTGTCACGCAGTTAGCCTCACGGGTTGAAGGAGTCGAGAGTCGCGGGGCTCAACGACCCTTGTTCTCTAGCTATGGACATCGCCCAAGCCCCTTCACACCCCAAGTACAGATGGAGAAGCGGCCTCTGGGAACCAAGCCATTCAAGATGGATAAGTATAAAGGCACAGGGAACCCTCATCTCCACCTCGAGACATTCTTCTCGCTCTGTAGCTCCTCTGGCTACAGCGAAGCCATAGCCTGCCACGCCTTCCAAGAGACCTTCTCGGACGAGGCCCTTAGTTGGTTCCTCAGCCTGCCACCCAACTCCATAGACAACTTCGACCAACTCTCGAAACGATTCCTCAGCCGTTTCATACTACACACCAGCATTTACCGCAGTTTAGACGCCATGTTCCACATCAAGCAGAAAGATGGCGAAGGCCTCCACGAACTGCTGTCCCGATGGCAATCTGCCACGGCGAGATGCCACAACTTGGAACCTCGTGTGGCGGAGCAGGCTTTTCGTCAGGCCCTACTCCCGGGCAGTTTCCTGATGGAGATTAATAAGAACCCTCCAGGATCCTACGATGCCTTGATGGACCTGGCGGTGCGGTGGGCCCGTGCTGAATTTGCCACTTTCGGACGTCCCGCCCACGCAACGCTAGCTCTTACCGCCCCGACACCAGATGAGCACTTTGGCCGCGGGCAAGAAAAAGGGCAATCACATGGCCCATCCCGAGAACAGGGGCGCGGCTCCGACCGTCGCCATGGGGGACAAAGAAACCGCGACCACCCTTACAAGTCGAGGGACCAGAGCCCTCCACAGCAACATCGTCGTTCCTCCCCGCCGCCTCATTATGAAGTCTACACTACTCTGACCACCACATATGAGGACATATGGGCCAGACACAAAGATCTCATCCCCTCACCTCCTAAAAGCAAGTATCCAAAAAAGCCCCGGCGAACCACCGGCAACAGGTACTGCGCTTATCATGACAATAACGGCCACACAACAGAGCAGTGCAATGGCCTTCACAATGCAATCGAGCATCTGATCCAGAAGGGGCAACTCCATCAATATTGTGCTCCCGCTATAAGAGCCAACGCCATTGAAGTGCATGGCCATATCCTAACCCTGCATGGTGGAGCCCCACGGTTCCCCCCACGCTAGCCTTCTGTAAAAAGGCAATGCACGGCACCCTCAGAAATCCTAGACATCCAACGCGATGTCACGATCACCCTATCAGCGTGGGATAAAGTGACATTTCGCAACGATGAGGATACCCTGCATTGCCACCACAGCGAGCCATTCATCATCAATGTGCAGGTGGACCATTACAGGTGCCACAGAGCTCTTGTGGACACGGGTGCCACCGTAAGCGTCATGTTTTCTGATTGCTACAAAGGACTCCGACGGGACCGCACTAAGCTGTACAATAACCACGACCCACTTGTCAGCTTCTCTGGCGAGACAGTACAGCCGTTAGGCTCAGACCGCCTAACCGTGTCGGTGGGAACAGCTCCTTGCCGCTCTTCCATTACGGCCCGCTTCCTCATTGTCGACTGCCCTTCATCCTATAATCTCATCTTAGGCCGGGACATCCTCTGGGGGTTGCAGTGCTTCATAGCTGGCCACATGCTTCTCATGAAGGTTCCTACCCCAGGTGGCACCCTGACAATTCAAGGGGATCGAGCAGCCGTCGAGCATGGCCATCTTAACGCCATCCAGCAGAGGCGAGGAGCCTATGAGATGTTGCCTCTCAACCCCCCGGAACCCATAGATGATCCGTGGGATGACACAAAGGGGTGCAAGACAGAGAGCCCCGCGACCTAGTCCTACAAATGCTCGCCACCACCTACCTCAGACCAATTTTAACCTTGGCTTCGAAAGCCGTTACTTCATTGTTACTGGTGTATATACAATAGCCCAGTAGCGGCTCCACCTATGTACACTTTGCCCGCTAGTGGCTACATCTAAGTACAATGAAGTGTTTTGTCATTCCAACATGCAATACTTTGCCCCCGCAACGCAGGGCCACAAACCATACAAAAGTATACAGCAAGACAAACACAAAGGCTACACATAACGCCAAAATATCAACCTGGACTCCCAGACAAATTAGTATAAATTAATTACAATGGCTAACCACGCCACTTACATTGTTCAAAACAAACTACTACAAACTATCAAAGTGTCCAGGCACATCTCACTCCCTCCCAGCGGATGAGTCGTCAGACTTGTTCACACTCCCCTTCGATCCGCCACTGCAGCCACGCACCTGGCTCATAGTCCCCGCTACCCTCTACCCAGTTGGCTGCTTCAACTGGTCCCGAGATAAAAAGGAAGGCCTCACAGCTACGGCAGGGCGAATAAGTGAACTACCAAGAGCCACCTCAGGGCCGGGGCATCCCTTCACTGGAACCTTCTGAACTTCAAGGCCCGTACGCGCCACCAACCCCGGAGCCCGAGGATCGCGAGACGCAATGGTAGAAGAAGCCACTTGCGACACTACTACTTAGGCAGGCATGGACCCCTCGGGGCCAGTGGCCCTCAGAGATGATGCAGCTGCAATGGCAAGAGGTCGCAAGTCACCCGCAGCTGACGTCCCCTTCTGTCCAGCAGATGTTGCGCGCCACGCCTCATGCTGCTTCGCCAGAGACCGCGAGATCTCGGTTTGCTTCTTCTGCTCAGGTGTCATTTGTTCCCACGCCACCTTTGCAGCATTTTTCTCTACGTACCACTTGCGCATGGCAGCCTCGTTAATCCATCCCGCCTGGCAGCCCAGCCAGCTCAAGTCATCCTGCCCTTTGTTATAGGCACCCTTCAGCTGCTGCTTGAACACTTCACCCTCCCGGAACAACCTTTGCCCCGCCATGGCAGCTCGCTCGCACTTGGCCTTCCAGGACACCTCCAGATCCGCAAGTGCCTGCGTCAACTTGGCCACCTCAGCTTTCAAGGACGCTGCCTTAGCAACCGCCACTTCCAAAGCCTCCACCTGTTCATCCTTCTTCCTCACAACTTCCTTCAACTCCGCCACCTGAGCTTGGAAGACAGCAGTGTTCTGGTCCGCCTGAGCTAGCTGCTCTACAAGGCCACGGTTACGTTCTTCAGCCTCCCTCAGCTGCTGGCTCTTCGCCTCAGCATCATCTTGCCAATGGGAGGCGGCCCGCTCACTCGCGGCATACATCAGCAATGTCGCCTGCAGTCACATAGCAACGTATAAACCCCAAGCTCAAACTAGTGGAACACAAAAGCATACAAACACTTACCCGAGTCAATTTCTCCTTAGCGAGAGCCATTCCCGCCGGCGGATCCACATCCTCCAGTACATGCATGTCGCGAGCACGGTGACGCATGTCGAATGCCATCTGAGCTAAGTACAGCTGTGCGTCCCCTGTCCCTTCCAAGGCTTGGGCAACCTCAGCTAGACTTGAAGATCCCCCAGACCGGTTGTCCCTCCGCGACCTCTTTGATTGACCCTCGCGAGCCAGGTCAACCCTCTCCTTCCTCTTCCGAGTCCGGGCCGCACCTGTCTCTTCCTCACGGTCCGCAACCTCCTCCACAACAGGTTCCTCCTGCGCCTGGTCGGGTTCGCCCTCGCGATCACCCTCTACCGGCACCTCCTCCACCTCCAACTCCACCTCCTGGACGCCTAGACCCATCGCTTCCGCCACCAACGGAGGCACATAGGCGTAATCCTCAGCCGCCAGGTTCAATCTCAGAAAATCTTCACAATCACCCAGCTCCACCTCCCTTCCTTCCCCCGTCTCCAAGTCAATGTCATATTGCTTGGCATGGTCAGCCTCAACCAGCAGCCCATCTAACACGTCCTCATCCGACACCTTGTCGTAAGGACCTTCCTTCTTTCGCGAACCCCCGTCGCGTGGCATCGTCACTGCAACAAACAAGCAATAGTCAGACAACGACTCGCAAACCTACAACAGGTAATGCAACCACTAAAATACAGACCCAGAACCCGGGCGTAGCCGAAGTGGCTGTATATGCCAAGGCGGCATATCCGATACGAGCTCCTACATTCAAACGCCCATATCACCCGGCGAATCCGCTGCTCCATCAGCTCAGTTAGATTGTACTTTTGCGGCACTGCACAAAGCTAGTTGTCAGCAATGACAGAGAAGACAAGACAAAACAAAACAAAACAAAACAAAACAAAACAACAAAAGGTACAAGAGCACGGTACCTATTCTCTGGAAACTCCCCAGGACCTGGAAAGGATGCCCGTGCCACTCCTGCCACTGTCCCCCAATAAGGAAACACTTACGCCTCCAAGTTTCACTTGTTGAGGTGGGCAAGTCTTCCACCAACACTTTAAACTTCCCCCGTGACTTCATCGTCACGCAACCCCGGCTGCCCTTCTTCGCGCACCACCCCATGTGCCAGCACGCATTGAACTCATCACAATTTGGGAACTCCTACTTCAACAGGGGAAATAACACGCCCGTTCCCAATATTTGCTTTAGCATGTTGGGGGTAACCTGCCCCGAGGCGACATGCAGACACGCTAAGATGTACTGCACAAACGGGGACAGCGGGAACATCAACCCGCATCTTAGTTGGTACTTGTATACCAATGTAAAGTTGCCCGAGGGATCCCAAAACTTCACCCCCCGGCCAAGCGGCCACAACAAGACCTTCTCCGGAATACTCCAATTTTGCCGAAGCACTTCAAGCTCCGACGAAGTCAAACTCTCGCCAGGGGGTTCCCAAAATGAATCATCCTCCTCACGAGATGTCGCCATGATCAATTCCTCTACCTCCTGCAATAGAGGGTCACACGAGGACACATGAGACCCGGCATCCATCATAGGAATGCCTTCCCCCAAGTTAAGGGCAATCTCCGCCATAAGGTTATCCAATCCCTCCTCCATCCGGTGCAAAGTGTCTGAATCTGCACTAAGAGAACTAGAGACCACCACGATCTCTTCGCTGGACACCCACACCGGATCTGCCATACCCCGCTACCTTAACCCTAACCAGCCCGACAACAAATCTCTCACCCTAGAATTCCTACCAACACCACAAACATGTGAACAATCCCACACCCCAAATAACCCGAAACAACGCCGCCACCACATACAAAACCAAAGACAGAGAAAGCGACGAATTCATACCTGGAAACAGCGGGTTTTCGTAGTGGTAGTGAAGCAGATTACAAACGGCTGAGCGCTCACACCCAATCAATCGAGGATGAAATAGGACATTTCCCAGTCTGAAGCTTGTAGAATAGCCGAAACCCTAAAACACAAATCACGGCTCAACAGTTTCCAGTTTCAAAAGCGCGAACTCCCCACTTCAGTTCTCTCCAACCTATTTATAGGCATTCCCCTGGACACTACAAACCCGAACGGCCAGGGCAAAGCCACGTCGCCTTTGGCCAACAAAGCGCGGACTAACTCGCCAGGGCAGCGGCCCGCAACACTCAATAGCGAGTCTCCCCAACCAAGCGTGGACTGACTCGCCACGCAGTGGCCGCAACGCTCAACAGCGACAGTCCCCAACCAAGCGCGGACTGACTCGCCAGGGCAACGGCCCGCAACGCTCAATAGCGAGTCTCCCCAACCAAGCGTGGACTGACATGCCACGCAGCGGCCGCAACGCACAACAGCGACAGTCCCCAACCAAGCGCGGACTGAATCGCCAGGGCAGCGGCCGCAACGTGATAGGTGCATTTTATGCAACGTTCTTAATGTATTTCCGACCCTATTTAGTTATGTAATTCCTTTAACAATATTGATTTTAACTTAGTTTGTGTTTTTAGGTCACAAATAAAGCCGAGGAGCACAAAAGAGGCAAAAGAGGAGAAATCTTGAAGGAGAAGGAATCCATATGGCGCAAGGAAAGAAATCAGAAAATCTGCCAGGAATAGTTAGTCAACTTCGACAGAGAATTTTGATCAGCTCACAACGATCCAGGAGATGAACTTTATATCAGCAGAAAGCTAGAAGAGTCTAGTTTTCAGAACTTTTCGCAGATCGTCAATAGCTATTTTGGTGACCAAGTTATGACCGTTTGAGTGACCAAAGGTCAGTCTGCCCGAATTTCTGATTTGGACCGGAACTTCAATTTCAAGGCCCAGACCACAACGGCGAGCCCATGGACGAAAATTAAAGGTTCTCTAACCCTAATAGCATCTTTTCATATGTTCTCTATATGTATGAGGAGTTGGGGACGTGAAAGGGTCACTTTTTGCCACAGAAAAACAACGTCTTTCATCTCCTTCAGAAATTCTTCTCCAAACACAAACCCTAGTTTTAGGATTTCTCTTGCCGTGCCTTCTCCTCTGTAATTCTCGGCGTAGTTCCTTGTTTCAATACTCAAAGTGTAATCTAAACTCAGACCTCATGTTTTCTTTTATTATCTATTCAATTACTTTAGTTTGTTTCCATCTCTCTTATTCGTTTGTGTTCATGAGTTGGATTTTTGATCGAGTTTGTTCTTATAATCATGAAAATCAGATCTGTACACTTGAGTTGTTGGTGTAATTCATGATGCTTTTGATGATCTAAATTATGTTTATATGTGTGATTGACAACTTATGACTTGTTCTTAATCAATATGTGTCATTGTTTGTGTTAAGTCCGCGTCGGTACACATGAACTAAAATGGTAAGGAGTTATAGGTTGCATGCTAGGATGTCTTTGAAGTCCGCGTCGGTGAATTACATTCTAACATGTTCAAGTTCGTCCTTTAATCTATTTTGGATATGAAGTCCGCGTCGGTACATATCTATGAGAGGTTAGAAGGGTTTTAAGTAGTTAAGTCCGCGTCGGTAAATTACTTGAAACATGGAATTTGATTCGTTTCTCCATATGCATGATTTATGTTGTTAGGGTTGAAATTACATAGCTACTTGATTATATGAATCTGATTTAGTGTTTTCTTGTGTGCAAAGAGACGATCACATGTATATAGTAGCTTAGGTTTTTGTTTCTTTTTTTTAGTGTAGGATTTTCGTCACTCTTCTGTTCTCTGTTTTATTTTATTTTATTTTCGTATCAAACTATCTCCGAATCCCCTGAAAATTTGTACAGTAGTTCCTCTGTGTGTATAGTAGATCTCTGTAAATTTTCATATTTTTCTGAGTAGTTTAGGTTAGGTTTTTAATTAGGTTTTCGACTGCTGTTCTATGGAACAGTAGCTACTTTTGTAAATTGTTTAAATGTTTTATTACTTGTTAATATTTGTTGTGTTTTTCTAACGCTTTGTTTTGCAAGGTACCCTCAATCCCCGGCCCTGTACGATACCCTACTTACTCAATGCTACTAACGATAAAAATGGTTTATTTGATGCAGGTTTTGTACCCGTCAAAATGGCGCCGTTGCCGGGGATTGAAAAATCCTTTGCTAAATAAGCATTCAATTTTTGTTGTGAATTTTAAACTGTAAATCTTTGGATTTGGTAGATAATTAGGTTGTTTTAGACATAGGACTTTCTAAATGTTAAGCGTCGTCACCATGGTTGCATTCTCCTATTCCTTGATTCATCTTGCATCTCATTCATATTGCATCTCATTTAGTTGCATCCCATACATTTTGCATTTGAATTCCATGAACATCATATGGCTAAAGGAACTTAGTCAATCAAGGACCTCACATCCTTCAATATGCTTGGTAGTTCCCACCTTCACCAATGATTTCCCTTGAGATGCTTTACAGATTGAAAAAGGAAGAAGGATGCGAAGGTGTACACAAAACAGAATGCAGGCCATGAGTTCAGTCAACTTTTAACATGCACGTTTTTCAACTCCCTTGGAATGGAACAAGCTGCACCCGGAATCAAGGTTTGAAGGAAGCAAGGTCAGATCAGAAAACTGGGCGGTTGTGCTGCATAAATGTCAAAACCAGATCCATTGGTACAACGAAGCTCCCTACACACAGGTTTGAATAGGTAAAGGTCAATCTGCTAGTGTATTCTGTCAAGTTCTGGATTTTCTCTAACTTTGCAGGGCTTTAAACCACTTGGACTTACAACATATGCATGGAAAGCTTGCAATGCCATATTGCACCTCCAACTTGAATCTCGAGCATTGGTGGAGGCATCGAAGAGTGATAAGGGTTGGAAGTTAGCCCTATGGCCTGATTTTCATCATTTCTCTTATTTCACCTCAACTTCTTCTCTTTTGGAGTATATATTGCAAGGAACTTTCGTAAGGAAGTCAAGGCCTTGTGCCTTGAGGTTGGTGCCTGAATTTCAATCACCTCCAAAGGTCGTGAGCATGGGAGGTCTACAAGGGGAGCTTTCTTGATTCTTTCTTGTTATATCTTTTGTTTTTTTTTTGTCTGTTTTGTCATGAATTCATGTTTCCATACTTAGACTTTATGTTGCATGCTATATCTTGTTCTACATTGAGGACAATGTAAGGTTTAAGTGTGGGGGGGGGGGGGGGAAGGATTTACATCTTTTTGTGTCTTTTATTGAAAAATAAAAAATAAAAAATAAAAAAATCGAAAAATTTTAAAAATCTAAAAATAATTTTTGTTTGTCTTTTGTTTTGTTTTTGAGTCTTAGAAGCCCCTAACTGTCTATGATGATTGATAATCTCTAAAATTATGGATAAGATCACAAGATTGAGATGATTTCTAACTGATATTCGTTGGTTAATTGAAATGAATAGAAATCATGTGAAATGTAGTGGATATGATTTGAGTCTCTGGTACAGAAATGAGTATGCTAAGACAAGTTGTAATTCATATGAACCCTAAATGTGAGCTCTCGAGCCTATATATGTGCTATTCTTTTTGAGTGATAATTGAAATATTCTTATTCGTTTTCTTGGCTATAATTTTTCGAAAACCTCATCATTCTTTCAATTTGATTGATTGCTCACCATAGCTTTTAATGAACTCTAGATGACTAGAACTCACTCTTGTGGACTTTCGAAACTTTTACTCATAAAACGCTTTGATTTTGGAAAGGATAAATGGAACTTTTTAGGATGATCACCATTGCCAAACAAGCTTGTGTCCTTATTTGTGTGCGCTGCACACCCCTTAGTTTAAACCCCCCTTGAGCCTACGTTGAGCCTTTTCTTTCATCACCCATGCAATTTTACCTTGAGCTTAGTACAGTGATATCTCTACCCTTGTCCTTTGGGCCTGGTAGAGCAATAATGATGTATTGTATGAAGTGATGATGTAAAACAAGTGTGGGGGAGTTGAAATGTCATTGTTCTAAAAAGAAAAGAATATGCCATGAAAAGAATGAAAAGAAAATAAGGAATAAAATTTCGGCAGAAAAAAAAAGAAAAAAAGAAAAAAAGGACATTGTCTTTGTGTTGTGAAATGAGAGTTTTGGTTGTAAATGGAAGGCCCAAAAACAAAATATTTGGCCTTTGTTCTTTTTCACAATGCTTGAAGGTGTTTAAAATGACGAAGGGCCCAACAAGATGACATTTGACCCTTGTTTTAGCGGCATAAGGCGTGTTTGAATGCTCTGCTAGGTCCTTAAGAATTTTTGCAATTCCTTCCTCTTCAACTCATACCCCTAGCCCAGCCCCATTAATACCTTGTAAAGTTTCTTTTGATCTAAAAGATGAGTAAAATTTGATCTGTGGAGTTTGTCCCAAGAGTTGAGCCTATGGTGTGGTTCATTTGTGTGAGTAATTGATTCTTTCATGAGGTTTATATTTGTTCTACTATGCTTTTGTTCATATAAATGCAAGCTTTCTGATTCTATCTTGCATACTTACTGAGTGATTTAGCCAGAAAATCTGAGTGAAAAATGCGTGCATACCTTGTAAGAATGAATCATACTTGTTTGAAACATACTGAGCTTAAATATCACCATTGTTCTATCAAGTTCTACATGTAAGTATGTGATCTATGCATGGCAATTAGCTTCTGAAACTTCATGGAATGATTCTTGATTGAGTGCTAATTTTGATGCCATGAGATTGGAGATTCTGAGACAATATGTTATGGGCAATAGAGTTATTTGTTAAGTTTTATAGTTGTATAGTTTCTAGTTATAGTGTATTGAGTCTTTTGTTTGATTTTGCTAAGGAACTAGCAAAAGCTAAGTGTGGGGGGATTTGATAGGTGCATTTTATGCAACGTTCCTAATGTATTTCCGACCCTATTTAGTTATGTAATTCCTTTAACAATATTGATTTTAACTTAGTTTCTGTTTGATTTCAACAGCGAGTCTCCCCAACCAAGCGCGGATTGACTCGCCACGCAGTGGCAGCAACGCTCAACACCGACAGTCCCCAACCAAGCGCGGACTGACTCGCCACGCAGCGGCCGCAACGCTCAATAGCGAGTCTCCCTAACCAAGCGCGGACTGACTCGCCAGGGCAGCGGCCGCAACGCTCAGCAGCGACAGTCCCCAACCAAGAGCGGACTGAGTCGCCAGGGCAGCGGCCCGCAATGCTCAACAGTGACAGTCCCCAACCAATCACGGACTGACTCGCCAAGACAGCGGCCCGCAACGCTCAACATCGACAGTCCCCAACCAAGCGCGGACTGACTCGCCAGGCAGCGGCCCGCAACGCTCAATAGTGAGTCACCCCAACCAAGCGAGGACTGACTCGCCACGCAGCGGCCGCAACGTTAAATAGCGAGTCTCCCCAACACTCAACAGTGACAGTCCCCAACCAAGCGCGGACTAACTAGCCAGGGCGGCGACCCGCAACGCTCAATAGCGAGTCTCCCCAACCAAGCGCGGACTGACTAACCACGCAGCGGCCCGCAACGCTCAACAGCGACAGTCCCCACCCAAGCGCAGACTGACTCGCCAGAGCATGGGCCCGCAACGCTTATTATCGAGTCTCCCCAACCAAGCGCGGACTGACTTGCCACGCAGCGGCTTTAACGCTCAATAGCGAGTCTCTCCAACTAAGCGCGGACTAACTCGCCACGCAGCGGCCGCAACGCTCAACAGGGAAAGTCCCAACCAAGCGCGGACTGATTCGCCAGGGCAGTGGCCCACAACGCTCAACAGCGACAGTCTGCAACCAAGCGCCGACTGACACGACAAGGCAGCGGCCCGCAACGCTTAACTGTGACAGTCCCCAACCAAGCGCGGACTGACTCGCCAGGACAACGGCCCGCAACGCTCAATCGCGAGTCTCCCCAACCAAGAGCGGACTGACTCGCTAAGCAGCGGCCACAACGCTCAATAACGAGTCTCCCCAACCAAGCGTGGACTGACTCGCCAGGGCAGCGGCCCGCAACGCTCAATAGCGAGTCTCCCCAACCAAGCGCGGACTGACTCGCCAGGGCAGCGGCCCGCAACACTTAAAAGCGATAGTCCCCAACCAAGCTCGGACTGACTCGCCAGGGCAGCGGCCCGCAACGCTCAATAGCGAGTCTCCCCAACCAAGCGCGGACTGACTAACCACGCAGCGGCCCGCAACGCTCAATAGCGAGTCTCCCCAACCAAGCGCGGACTGACTAACCACGAAGCGGCCCGCAACGCTCAACAGCGACAGTCCCCACCCAAGCGCAGACTGACTCGCCAGAGCACGGGCCCGCAACGCTTATTATCGAGTCTCCCCAACTAAGCGAGTCTCTCCAACTAAGCGCGGACTGACTCGCTAGGGCAGCGGCGCGCAACGGTCAACACTAACAGTCCCTAACCAAGCGCGGACTGACTCGTCAGGGCAGCGGCCCGCAACGCTCAATAGCGAGTCTCCCCAACCAATCGCGGACTGACTTGCCAGGGCAGCGGCCACAACGCTCAACAGGGAAAGTCCCAACCAAGCGCGGACTGACTCGCCAGGGCAGCGGCCCACAACGCTCAACAGCGACAGTCCCCAACCAAGCGCCGACTGACAAGACAGGGCAGCGGCCCGCAACGCTTAACTGTGACAGTCCCCAACCAAGCGCGGACTGACTCGCCAGGACAGCGGCCCGCAACGCTCAATCGCGAGTCTCCCCAACCAAGAGCGGACTGACTCGCTAAGCAGCGGCCACAATGCTCAATAACGAGTCTCCCCAACCAAGCGTGGACTGACTCGCCAGGGCAGCGGCCCGCAACGCTCAATAGCGAGTCTCCGCAACCAAGCGCGGACTGACTCGCCACGCAGCGGCCCGCAACGCTCAACATTGACAGTCCCCAACCAAGCGCGGACTGACTCGCCAGGCAGCGGCCCGCAACGCTCAATAGTGAGTCACCCCAACCAAGCGAGGACTGACTCGCCACGCAACGGCCGCAACGTTCAATAGCGAGTCTCCCCAACCAAGCGCGGACTGACTCGCCACGCAGCGGCCGCAACGCTCAACAAGGACAGTCCCAAGCAAGCGCGGACTGACTCGCCAGGGCAGCGGCCCTCAACGCTCAACAACGACAGTCCCCAGTTAAGCGCAGACTGACTCGCCAGGGCAGCGGCTCGCAACGCTCAATAGCGAGTCTCCCCAATGAAGCACGGACTGACTCGCCATGCAGCGGCCGCAACGCTCAAGAGCGAGTCTCCCCAATCAAGCGCGGAGTGACTCGCCACGCAGCGGCTGCAAAGCTCAATAGCGAGTCTCCCCAACCAAGCGCGGACTGACTCGCCAGGGCAGCGGCCCGCAACGCTCAACAGCGAGTATCCCCAACCAAGCGCGGACTGACTCGCCAGGGCAGCGGCGCGCAACGCTCAACACTAACAGTCCCTAACCAAGCGCGGACTGACTCGCCAGGGCAGCGGCCCGCAACGCTCAATAGCGAGTCTCCCCAACCAAGCGCGGACTGACTAACCACGAAGCGGCCCGCAACGCTCAATAGCGAGTCTCCCCAACCAAGCGCGGACTGACTAACCACGCAGCGGCCCGCAACGCTCAACAGCGACAGTCCCCACCCAAGCGCAGACTGACTCGACAGAGCACGGGCCCGCAACGCTTATTATCGAGTCTCCCCAACCAAGCGCGGACTGACTTGCCACGCATGGCTTTAACGCTCAATAGCGACTCTCTCCAACTAAGCGCGGACTGACTCGCTAGGGCAGCGGCGCGCAACGGTCAACACTAACAGTCCCTAACCAAGCGCGGACTGACTCGTCAGGGCAGCGGCCCGCAACGCTCAATAGCGAGTCTCCCCAACCAATCGCGGACTGACTTGCCAGGGCAGCGGCCACAACGCTCAACAGGGAAAGTCCCAACCAAGCGCGGACTGACTCGCCAGGGCAGCGGCCCACAACGCTCAACAGCGACAGTCCCCAACCAAGCGCCGACTGACAAGACAGGGCAGCGGCCCGCAACGCTTAACTGTGACAGTCCCCAACCAAGCGCGGACTGACTCGCCAGGACAGCGGCCCGCAACGCTCAATCGCGAGTCTCCCCAACCAAGAGCGGACTGACTCGCTAAGCAGCGGCCACAACGCTCAATAACGAGTCTCCCCAACCAAGCGTGGACTGACTCGCCAGGGCAGCGGCCCGCAACGCTCAATAGCGAGTCTCCCCAACCAAGCGCGGACTGACTCGCCACGCAGCGGCCCGCAACGCTCAACATTGACAGTCCCCAACCAAGCGCGGACTGACTCGCCAGGCAGCGGCCCGCAACGCTCAATAGTGAGTCACCCCAACCAAGCGAGGACTGACTCGCCACGCAGCGGCCGCAACGTTCAATAGCGAGTCTCCCCAACCAAGCGCGGACTGACTCGCCACGCTGCGGCCGCAACGCTCAACAAGGACAGTCCCAAGCAAGCGCGGACTGACTCGCCAGGGCAGCGGCCCTCAACGCTCAACAGCGACAGTCCCCAGTTAAGCGCAGACTGACTCACCAGGGCAGCGGCTCGCAACGCTCAATAGCGAGTCTCCCCAATGAAGCACGGACTGACTCGCCATGCAGCGGCCGCAACGCTCAAGAGCGAGTCTCCCCAATCAAGCGTGGACAGACTCGCCAGGGCAGCGGCCCGCAACGCTCAATAGCGAGTCTCCCCAACCAAGCGCGGACTGACTCGCCAGGGCAGCGGCCCGCAACGCTCAACAGCGAGTATCCCCAACCAAGCGCGGACTGACTCGCCAGGGCAGCGGCGCGCAACGCTCAACACTAACAGTCCCTAACCAAGCGCGGACTGACTCGCCAGGGCAGCGGCCCGCAACGCTCAATAGCGAGTCTCCCCAACCAATCGCGGACTGACTCGCCAGGGCAGCGGCCGCAACGCTCAACAGCGACAGTCCCCAACCAAGCGCGGACTGACTCGCCAGGGCACCGTCTCGCAAGAGCGAGTCTCCCCAACCAAGTGCGGACTAACTCGCCATGCAGCGGCCACAACGCTCAAAAGCGAGTCTCCCCAGCCAAGCGCGAACTGACTCGCCAGGGCAGCGGCCTGCAACGGTCAACAGTGACAGTCCTCAATCAAGCGTGGACTGACTCGCCAGGGCAGCGGCCCGCAACGCTCAAGACCGAGTCTCCCCAACCAAGCGAGGATTGACTCGCCACTCAGCGGCCCGCAACGCTCAACAGCGACAGTCCCCAACCAAGCGCGGACTGACTCGCCAGGGCACCGTCTCGCAAGAGCGAGTCTCCCCAACCAAGTGCGGACTAACTCGCCATGCAACGGCCACAACGCTCAACATCGAGTCTCCCCAACCAAGCGCGGACTGACTCGCCAGGGCAGCGGCCTGCAACGGTCAACAGTGACAGTCCTCAATCAAGCGTGGACTGACTCGCCAGGGCAGCGGCCCGCAACGCTCAAGACCGAGTCTCCCCAACCAAGCGAGGATTGACTCGCCACTCAGCGGCCCGCAACGCTCAACAGCGACAGTCCCCAACCAAGCGCGGACGGACTTGCCACGCAGCGGCCGCAACGCTCAACAGGGACAGTCCCGACCAAGCGTGGACTGAGTCGCCAAGGCAGCGGCCCGTAATGCTCAACAGTGACAGTCCCCAACCAATCGCGGACTGACTCGCCAGGACAGCGGCCCGCAACGCTCAATAGCGAGTCTCCCCAACCATGTGCGGACTCACTCGCCACGCAACGGCCCGCAACGCTCAACAGTGACAGTCCCCAGTTAAGCGCGGACTGACTCGCCAGGGCAGCGGCCCGCAACGCTCAATAGCGAGTCTCCCCAACGAAGCACGGACTAACTCGCCATTCAGCGGCCGCAACGCTCAAAAGCGAGTCTCCCCAACCAAGCGCGGACTGACTCGCCAGGGCAGTGCCCGCAACGCTCAACAACGAGTCTCCCATACCAAGCGCGGACTGACTCGCCAGGGCAGCGGCCCGCAACCCTTAAAAGCGATAGTCCCCAACCAAGCTCGGACTGACTCGCCAGGGCAGCGGCCCGCAACGCTCAATAGCGAGTCTCCCCAACCAAGCGCGGACTGACTAACCACGCAGCGGCCCGCAACGCTCAATAGCGAGTCTCCCCAACCAAGCGCGGACTGACTAACCACGCAGCGGCCCGCAACGCTCAACAACGACAGTCCCCACCCAAGCGCAGACTGACTCGCCAGAGCACGGGCCCGCAACGCTTATTATCGAGTCTCCCCAACCAAGCGCGGACTGACTTGCCACGCAGCGGATTTAACGCTCAATAGCGAGTCTCTCCAACTAAGCGCGGACTAACTCGCCACGCAGCGGCCGCAACGCTCAACAGGGAAAGTCCCAACCAAGCGCGGACTGACTCGCCAGGGCAGCGGCACATAACGCTCAACAGCGACAGTCCGCAACCAAGCGCCGACTGACACGACAAGGCAGCGGCCCACAACGCTTAACTGTGACAGTCCCCAACCAAGCGCGGACAGACTCGCCAGGACAGCGGCCCGCAACGCTCAATCGCGAGTCTCCCCAACCAAGAGCGGACTGACTCGATTAGCAGCGGCCACAACGCTCAATAACGAGTCTCCCCAACCAAGCGTGGACAGACTCGCCAGGGCAGCGGCCCGCAACGCTCAATAGCGAGTCTCCCCAACCAAGCGCGGACTGACTCGCCAGGGCAGCGGTCCGCAACGCTCAACAGCGAGTATCCCCAACCAAGCGCGGACTGACTCGCCAGGGCAGCGGCGCGCAACGCTCAACACTAACAGTCCCTAACCAAGCGCGGACTGACTCGCCAGGGCAGCGGCCCGCAACGCTCAATAGCGAGTCTCCCCAACCAAGCGTGGACTGACTCGCCAGGGCAGCGGCCCGCAACGCTCAATAGCGAGTCTCCCCAACCAAGCGCGGACTGACTCGCCACGCAGCGGCCCGCAACGCTCAACATTGACAGTCCCCAACCAAGCGCGGACAGACTCGCCAGGACAGCGGCCCGCAACGCTCAATCGCGAGTCTCCCCAACCAAGAGCGGACTCACTCGATTAGCAGCGGCCACAACGCTCAATAACGAGTCTCCCCAACCAAGCGTGGACAGACTCGCCAGGGCAGCGGCCCGCAACGCTCAATAGCGAGTCTCCCCAACCAAGCGCAGACTGACTCGCTACGCAGCGGTCCGCAACGCTCAACAGCGACACTCCCTAACCAAGCGCGGACTGACTCGCCACGCAGCGGTCCGCAACGCTCAACAGCGACACTCCCCAACCAAGCGCGGACTGACTCGCCAGGCAGCGGCCCGCAACGCTCAATAGCGAGTCACCCCAACCAAGCGCGGACTAACTCGCCACGCAGCGGCCGCAACGTTCAATAGCGAGTCTCCCCAACCAAGCGCGGACTGAGTCGCCACGCAGCGGCCACAACTCTCAACAAGGACAGCCCCTAGCAAGCGCGGACTGACTCGCCAGGGCAGCAGCCCTCAACGCTCAACAGCGACAGTCCCCAGTTAAGCGCAGATTAACTCGCCAGGGCAGCGGCTCGCAACGCTCAATAGCGAGTCTCCCCAATGAAGCACGGACTGACTCGCCATGCAGCGGCCGCAACGCTCAAGAGCGAGTCTCCCCAACCAAGCGCGGACTGACTCGCCACGCAGCGGCCGCAACGCTCAATAGCGAGTCTCCCCAACCAAGCGTGGACTGACTCGCTAGGGCAGCGGCCCGCAACGCTCAATAGCGAGTCTCCCCAACCAATCGCGGACTGACTCGCCAGGGCAACGGTCGCAACATCAACAACGACAGTCCCCAACCAAGCGCGGACTGACTGGCCAGGGCACCGTCCCGCAACGCATAATAGCGAGTCTCCCCAACCAAGTACGGACTGACTCGCCATGCAGCGGCCGCAACGCTCAAAAGCGAGTCTCCCCAACCAAGCGCGGACTGACTCGCCAGGGCAGCGGCCCGCAACGCTCAACAGCGAGTCTCCCCAACCAAGCGCGAACTGACTCGCCAGGGCAGCGGCCTGCAACGGTCAACAGTGACAGTCCTCAATCAAGCGTGGACTGACTCGCCAGGGCAGCGGCCCGCAACGCTCAAGAGCGAGTCTCCCCAAGCAAGCGCGGATTGACTCACCACTCAGCAGCCCGCAACGCTCAACAGCGACAGTCCCCAACCAAGCGCGGACGGACTCGCCACGCAGCGGCCGCTACGCTCAACAGGGACAGTCCCAACCAAGCGCGGACTCACTCACCAGGGCAGCGGCCCGCAACGCTCAACAATGACAGTCCCCAACCAAGCGCGGCCTGACTCGACAGGGCAGCGGACCGCAACGCTCAACATTGACAGTCCCTAACCAATCGCGGACTGACTCGCTAGGACAGCCTCCCGCAACGCTCAATAGCGAGTCTACTCAACCAAGTGCGGACTCACTCGCCACGCAGCGGTCCGCAACGCTCAACAGCGACAGTCCCTAGTTAAGCGCGGACTGACTCGCCAGGGCAGCGGCCCGCAAAGATCAATAGCGAGTCTCTCCAACGAAGCACAGACTGACTCGCCATGCAGCGGCCGCAACGCTCAAAAGCGAGTCTCCCCAACCAAGCGCGGACTGACTCGCCAGGGCAGCGGCCCGCAACACTCAAAAGCGATAGTCCCCAACCAAGCTCGGACTGACTCGCCAGGGCAGCGGCCCGCAACGGTCAATAGCGAGTCTCCCCAACGAAGCACGGACTGACTCACCACGCAGCAGCCGCAACGCTCAAAAGCGAGTCTCCCTAACCAAGCGTGGACTGACTCGCTAAGCAGCGGCCCACAACGCTCAATAGCGAGTCTCCCCAACCAAGCGCGGACTGACTCGCCAGGGCAGCGGCCCGCAACGCTCAATAGCGAGTCTCCCCAACCAAACATGGACTGACTCGCCACGCAGCGGCCGCAACGCTCAACAGAGACAGTCCCCAATCAAGCGCGGTCTGACTCGTCAAGGCAGCGCCCCGCAACGCTCAACAGCGACAGTTCCCAAACAAGCGCGGACTGACTCGCCAGGGCACCGGCTCGCAACGCTCAATAGCGAGTCTCCCAAACCAAGCGCGGACTGACTCGCCACGCAGCGGCCGCAACGCTCAATAGCGAGTCTCCCAACCAAGCGCGGACTGACTCGCCTGGGCAGCGGCAAGCAACGCTCAATAGCGAGTCTCCCTAACCAAGCGCGGAATGACTCGCCACGCAGTGGCCGCAACGCTCTACAGTGACAATCCCCAACCAAGCGCGGACCGACTCGGCAGGACAGCGGCCCGCAATGCTCAACAGGGACAGTCGCCAACCAAGAGCGGACTGACTCGCCTGGGCAACGGTCCCCAACACTCAACAGTGACAGTCCCCAACCAAGCGCGGACTAACTAGCCAGGGCGGCGACCCGCAACGCTCAATAGCGAGTCTCCCCAACCAAGCGCGGACTGACTCGCCACGCAGCGGCCACAACGCTGAATAGCGAGTATCCCCAACCAAGCGCAGACTAACTCACCAGGGCAGCGGCTCGCAACACTCAATAGCGAGTCTCCCCAACCAAGCGCGGACTGACTCGCCACGCATCGGCAACCAACGCTCAACAGCGACAGTCCCCAACCAAGCGCGGACTGACTCGCCAGGCAGCGGCCCGCAACGCTCAATAGCGAGTCACCCCAACCAAGCGCGGACTGACTCGCCATGCAGCGGCCGCAACGCTAAATAGCGAGTCTCCCAACCAAACGCGGACTGACTCGCCAGGGCAGCGGCTCGCAACGCTCAATAGCGAGTCTCCCCAACCAAGCGCGGACTGACTGGCCAGGGCAACGGCCCGCAACGCTCAATAGCGAGTCTCCCCAAACAAGCACGGACTGACTCGGCACGCAGCGTCCCGCAACGCTCAACAGCGATAGTCCCTAACCAAGCGAGGAATGACTCCCCAGGACAACAACCCGCAACGCTCAATAACGAGTCTGCCCAACCAAGCGCGGACAGACTCGCCACGCTGCTGCCGCAACGCTCAATAGCGAGTCTCCCCAACCAAACACGGACTGACTCGCCACACAGCGGCCGCAACGCTCAACAGAGACAGTCCCCAATCAAGCGCGGTCTGACTCGTCAAGGCAGCACCCCGCAACGCTCAACAGCGACAGTTCCCAAACAAGCGCGGACTGACTCGCCAGGGCACCGGCCCGCAACGCTCAATAGCGAGTCTCCCCAACCAAGCGCGGACTGACTCGCCACGCAGCGGCCGCAACGTTCAATAGCGAGTCTCCCAACCAAGCGCGGACTGACTCGCCTGGGCAGCGGCCCGCAACGCTCAATAGCTAGTCTCCCTAACCAAGCGCGGACTGACTCGCCACGCAGTGGCCGCAACGCTCCACAGTGACAATCCCCAACCAAGCGCGGACCGACTCGGCAGGGCAGCGGCCCGCAATGCTCAACAGGGACAGTCCACAACCAAGAGCGGACTGACTCGCTAGGGCAACGGTCCCTAACACTCAACAGTGACAGTCCCCAACCAAGCGCGGACTAACTCTCCAGGGCGGCGGCCCGCAACGCTCAATAGCGAGTCTCCCTAACCAAGCGCGGACTGACTCGCCACGCAGCGGCCACAACGCTGAATAGCGAGTCTCCCCAACCAAGCGCGGACTAACTCACCAGGGCAGCGGCCCGCAACGCTCAATAGCGAGTCTCCCCAACCAAGCGCTGACTGACTCGCCACGTAGCGGCCCCCAACGCTCAACATCGACAGTCCCTAACCAAGCGCAGACTGACTCGCCAGGCAACGGCCCGCAACACTCAATAGCGAGTCACCCCAACCAAGCGCGGACTGACTCGCCACGCAGCGGCCGCAACGCTAAATAGCGAGTCTCCCAACAAAACGCGGACTGACTTGCCAGGGCAGCGGCTCGCAACGCTCAATAGCGAGTCTCCCCAACCAAGCGCGGACTGACTCGCCAGGGCAACGGCCCGCAACACTCAATAGCGAGTGTCCCCAAACAAGCGCGGACTGACTCGGCACGCAGCGGCCCGCAACGCTCAACAGCGATAGTCCCTAACCAAGCGAGGACTGACTCACCAGGACAACGGCCCACAACGCTCAATAACGAGTCTGCCCAACCAAGCGCGGACTGACTCGCCTCGCAGCGGCCGCAACGCTCATCAGAGACAGTCCCCAATCAAGCGCGGTCTGACTCGTCAAGGCAGCGCCCCGCAACGCTCAACAGCGACAGTTCCCAAACAAGCGCGGACTGACTCGCCAGGGCACCGTCCCGCAACGCTCAATAGCGAGTCTCCCCAACCAAGCGCGGACTGACTCGCCATGCAGCGGCCGCAACGTTCAATAGCGAGTCTCCCAACCAAGCGCGGACTGACTCGCCTGGGCAGCGGCCCGCAACGCTCAATAGCCAGTCTCCCTAACCAAGCGCGGACTGAACCCAGATCCTCTCCTCATAAAACCCTTCTCATATTGCCTCATAAAACAATCTGAACCGTCTATTTTTAATCAACGGTGAATGTGTCTGCTCTTTTAGCTTTTGAGATTCTTCTCATATATTCTCCCATCTCTCTATCTCTTCGCAAATTCTTGTCTCATCTATCTCTCTCTTTCGTCCCAGGAAGTTCTTCTCATCTACAATCTTGGTCTCCGTCCAATTCCTCTTCCTAAACCGTTGACTCCCGCGTCGGCTTAGTCCATCTCTCTCTAGCTAGTGAACTCGCCAGAGTAAGGACCCAGAAGACCCATATAGCTCGCCAGTGTGAAATTGAACTAATCATCAATTAACATTTTGCTTGATTTTATATCTTTCTGGATAAATTTTTGTTCTATGGCTTCGTGTAGATAAGAAAGGCTGCAAGAGTGCAAGCCAATATACACATGATCTTCAATCACTCAAATTGGTTGGAAATAAAGTCTTACAACTGGTAAGGTCACAGCAGTTCAAAGTTCTTCTCAAATTAGGCAATATGATAAAAGATCGGTCACAGATCTTGAAATAGTTTAGATTCTTCTAGCTTTAGCGTCCTCTTACTTGAATCTTTGATAAGGTTTGGATTCATATTTTGTATATTGGCATGGGTGTTTAGTAATTGATGGACTTGAACTTGCTTTATACTATGAATATGGAATTTGAAGAGGTTCTTTTAGTGTGATAATGGGGATTGCTTCATTGGTTAAGAGATATCCTTAACAAGGTTTTCATCTAGTTTGGATTACTGGGTTTCGTCTTGTTTTCACTATTGTCTTGTGAAACTAAGTTTGCCAATGCAATTACTGTTTCTGGGGCGGGAGAGAGAGATGAGAGTTCACGAAGAGATAAAGAGATGAGAGAACGAAGCATGAATAGATCGGAAGAATTTCAAAAAGTAAAGTAAAAAACACCTTCACCGTTGATTAAGAATAGACAGTTTAGATTGTTTTAAGAGGCAATCTGAGTAGGGTTTTATGAGGAGAGGATCCGGGTTCGCGCGGACTGACTCGCCACGCAGTGGCCGGAACGCTCCACAGTGACAATCCCCAACCAAGCGCGGATCGACTCGGCAGGGCAGCGGCCCGCAATGCTCAACAGGGACAGTCCCCAACCAAGAGAGGACTGACTCGCCAGGGCAACGGTCCCTAACACTCAACAGTGACAGTCCCCAACCAAGCGCGGACTAACTCGCCAGGGCGGCGGCCCGCAACGCTCAATAGCGAGTCTCCCCAACCAAGCGCGGACTGACTCGCCACGCAGCGGCCACAACGCTGAATAGCAAGTCTCCCCAACCAAGCGCGGACTAACTCACCAGGGCAGCGGCCCGCAACGCTCAATAGCGAGTCTCCCCAACCAAGCGCGGACTGACTCGCCACGCAGCGGCCCCCAACGCTCAACATCGACAGTCCCTAACCAAGCGCAGACTGACTCGCCAGGCAACGGCCCGTAACACTCAATAGCGAGTCACCCCAACCAAGCGCGGACTGACTCGCCACGCAGCGGCCGCAACGCTAAATAGCGAGTCTCCCAACAAAACGCGGACTGACTTGCCAGGGCAGCGGCTCGCAACGCTCAATAGCGAGTCTCCCCAACCAAGCGCGGACTGACTCGCCAGGGCAACGGCCCGCAACACTCAATAGCGAGTCTCCCCAAACAAGCGCGGACTGACTCGGCACGCAGCGGCCCGCAACGCTCAACAGCGATAGTCCCTAACCAAGCGAGGACTGACTCACCAGGACAACGGCCCACAACGCTCAATAACGAGTCTGCCCAACCAAGCGCGGACAGACTCGCCACGCTGCTACCGCAACGCTCAATAGCGAGTCTCCCCAACAAAACACGGACTGACTCGCCACGCAGCGGCCGCAACGCTAAACAGAGACAGTCCCCAATCATGCGCGGTCTGACTCGTCAAGGCAGCTCCCCGCAACGCTCAACAGCGACAGTTCCCAACCAAGCGTGGACTGACTCGCCAGGGCACCGGCCCGCAACGCTCAATAGCGAGTCTCCCCAACCAAGCGCGGACTCACTCGCCAGGGCAGCGGCCCGCAACGCTCAACAGGGACAGTCCCAACCAAGCGCGGACTCACTCGCCAGGGCAGCGGCCCGCAACGCTCAACAGTGACAGTCCCCAACCAAGCGCGGCCTGACTCGACAGGGCAGCGGCCCGCAACGCTCAACAGTGACAGTCCCCAACCAATCGCGGACTGACTCGCCAGGACAGCCTCCCGCAACGCTCAATAGCAAGTCTACTCAACCAAGTGCGGACTCACTCGCCACGCAGCGGCCCGCAACGCTCAACAGTGACAATCCCAAACCAAGCGCGGACCGACTCGGCAGGGCAGCGGCCCGCAATGCTCAACTGGGACAGTCGCCAACCAAGAGCGGACTGACTCGCCTGGGCAACGGTCCCCAACAGTCAACAGTGACACTCCCCAACCAAGCGCAGACTAACTAGCCAGGGCGGCGGCCCGCAACGCTCAATAGCGAGTCTCCCCAACCAAGCGCGGACTGACTCGCCACGCAGCGGCCACAACGCTGAATAGCGAGTCTCCCCAACCAAGCGCGGACTAACTCACCAGGGCAGCGGCCCGCAACGCTCAATAGCGAATCTCCCCAACCAAGCGCAGACTGACTCGCCACGCAGCGGCAACCAACGCTCAACAGCGACAGTCCCCAACCAAGCGCGGACTGACTCGCCAGGCAGCGGCTCGCAACGCTCAATAGCGAGTCACCCCAACCAAGCGCGGACTGACTCGCCATGCAGCGGCCGCAACGCTAAATAGCGAGTCTCCCAACCAAACGCGGACTGACTCGCCAAGGCAGCGGCTCGCAACGCTCAATAGCGAGTCTCCCCAACCAAGCGCGGACTGACTGGCCAGGGCAACGGCCCGCAACGCTCAATAGTGAGTCTCCCCAAACAAGCGCCGACAGACTCGGCACGCAGCGTCCCGCAACGCTCAACAGCGATAGTCCCTAACCAAGCGAGGAATGACTCCCCAGGACAACAGCCCGCAACGCTCAATAACGAGTCTGCCCAACCAAGCGCGGACAGACTCGCCACGCTGCTGCCGCAACACTCAATAGCGAGTCTCCCCAACCAAACACGGACTGACTCGCCACGCAGCGGCCGCAACGCTCAACAGAGACAGTCCCCAATCAAGCGCGGTTTGACTCGTCAAGGCAGCGCCCCGCAACGCTCAACAGCGACAGTTCCCAAACAAGCGCGGACTGACTCGCCAGGGCACCGGCCCGCAACGCTCAATAGCGAGTCTCCCCAACCAAGCGCGGACTGACTCGCCACACAGCGGCCGCAACGTTCAATAGCGAGTCTCCCAACCAAGCGCGGACTGACTCGCCTGGGCAACGGCCCGCAACGCTCAATAGCGAGTCTCCCTAACCAAGCGCGGACTGACTCGCCACGTAGTGGCCGCAACGCTCCACAGTGACAATCCCCAACCAAGCGCGGACCGACTCGGCAGGGCAGCGGCCCGCAATGCTCAACAGGGACAGTCCCCAACCAAGAGCGGACTGACTCGCCAGGGCAACGGTCCCTAACACTCAACAGTGACAGTCCCCAACCAAGCGCGGACTAACTCGCCACGGCGGCGGCCCGCAACGCTCAATAGCGAGTCTCCCTAACCAAGCGCGGACTGACTCGCCACGCAGCGGCCACAACGCTCAATAGCGAGTCTCCTAACCAAGCGCGGACTGACTCGCCTAGGCAGCGGCCCGCAACGCTCAATAGGGAGTCTCCCCAACCAAGCGCGGAATAACTCGCCACGCAGTGGCCTTAACTCTCAATAGCGAGTCTCCCCAACCAAGCGCGGACAGACTCGCCACGCAGCGGCCTGTAACGATCAATAGCGAGTCTCCAAAAACCAATCGCGGACTGGCTCGCCATGCAGCGTCCCGCAACGCTCAGCAGCGACAGTCCCCAACCAAGCCAAGACTAACTCGCCAGGGCAGCGGCCCGCAACGCTCAATAGCGAGTCTCCCCAACCAAGCGTGGACTGACTCGCCACGCAGCAACCGTAACGCTCAATAGCGAGTCTCCCAACCAAGCACAGAATGACTTGCCAGGGCAGTGGCCGGTAACGCTCAATAGAGAGTTTCCCCAACCAAGTGCGGACTGACTCACCAGGGCAGCGGGCCGCAACGCTCAATAGCGAGTCTCCCCATACAAGCGCGGACTGACTCGCCACGCAGCGGCCCGTAACGCTCAACAACACTAGTCCCCAACCAAGGGAGGACTGACTCGCCAGGGCAGTGGCCCGCAATGCTCAATAACGAGTCAGTCCGCGCTTGGTTGGGGAAACTCTCTATTGAGCGTTACGGGCCGCTGCCCTGGCGAGTCATTCCGTGCTTGGTTGGGAGACTCGCTATTGAGCGTTGCGGCCGCCAAGTGCAGACTTACTCGCTATAGAGAGTTTCCCCAACCAATTGCGTACTGACTCGTCAGGGCAGCGGGCCGCAACGCTCAATAGCGAGTCTCCCCAAACAAGCGCGGACTGACTCACCACGCAGCGGCCCGTAACGCTCAACAACAATAGTCCCCAACCAAGGGAGGACTGACTCGCAACGCAGCGGCCGCAACGCTCAATAGCGAGTCTCCCCAAACAAGCGCGGACTGACTCGCCAGGGCAGCGGCCCGCAACGCTCAATAGCGAGTCTTCCCAACCAAGCGCGGACTGACTCGCCACGCAGCGGCCCGCAATGCTCAATAGCGAGTCTTCCCAACCAAACACGGACTGACTCGCCACGCAGCGGCCGCAACGCTCAACAGAGACAGTCCCCAATCAAGCGCGGTCTGACTCGTCAAGGCAGCACCCCGCAACGCTCAACAGCGACAGTCCCCAACCAAGCGCGACTGACTCGCCAGGGCAGCGGCCCGCAACGCTCAATAGCGAGTCTGCCCAACCAAGCGCAGACTGACTCGCTAGGGCAGCGGCCCGCAACGCTCAATAGCGAGTCTCCCCAACCAAGCGCGGACTGACTCGCCACGCAGCGGCCTCAACGCTCAATAGCGACAGTCTCGCCAACCGACAAGCACAGACTAACTCGCCAGGGCAGCGGCAAACGTTTCTTCTCGCCAACCTGTTTTCGGAACATCACCCCCGTCACCTGGCGACTCTCGTGTGGGGACTTGGGGACTCGGCACCATGGCTCCCACACCCGGGTAAAACTTATTCTTGGCATCTCTAGAATAACTCCCCACCCAAGAACTCTCTCGGACTGGGGACTTGGGGACTTGTTAGTACGTAGCCAAAATACTTGGCTGAGCCGAGAATAAGGTACAAATACCCGGTCGAGATAGCCCTGGTGAGCCCTTCTTGGGCATCCAAAGAGTGAAGGGTCGGTAACAAACCGCTTGCCAAAATCACTCTAGCGACAAAACACCCCCAAAAGGGAAGACACCACAAAGACTTGCAAGTAGTCCCACATTGGAGACTAAGGCCAAGGTACCTAAGCTTGGCCTATAAAACAAGCTCAAGCTACCATAAAAGGTACACACTCTCTCTCTCTTTCACACTCATCTACCCTTGCAAGTACTCAAAGCTAACTTAAGCATCGGAGAGTCGAAGACTGGGCCACCCCAGTCCTGACCCCGTGACGCTGTCACTTGTGCAGGTTCCGAGTGAAAGACCCAAAGAATTCTACTTCGCTCCGCCTCGCAACCCCTTCCCGGCTCGGGACGAAGCAGGTAGAAACACTGCTTCTACAAGGTCGTGTCTCTCATTCCATCCTCGTACACCCTTACTTTGAAGTAGCCGACATTTATGCTGGAATTGTTAAGGACACCTACATTGCCTTATTTCCAATTCCGCTAACCATAGAAAAGTTCTTGACCAAAACCTATACTTACCAACTTCCCTTGACATTAAAGTAAATCCAATTCTCCATGTCTTCAAGTATGATCACGATCACCACCAACTACACATACTTTTACAGTCGATTATGCCATCATACCTCAATTGTACTACAAACTCTACCCAACTTGAAATAGAATATAATCCAACTGCCGGGATTACTATGGCCACCTATTATGCTCTTTAACCTATTTCTTCATACTCTTCTCAATTTGTCTTGTAATTGTACTTCCAATGACTCAGCTCCTCTATCTTGGAAAACAAAGCTCCTAGTTCCAATCACCTCTTTCGTAAGACACACCTCCATAATAGTCAAAACAGCAACATCTATTAATAATAGCCATAACAACAGCAACTATTCTTCCTCACTCTCGAGCAGCACAAGTTCTTCATTATGATTATCCAACTCTCGACAATATGGAATCAAGCTTTAACAAAACCAATTAAACAATATAACACTGAACAACTCCTCCAATCTCGAATCCAATTCTTCTTGCATATTCTCTAATGAAACCCAATTCCACATACCAATCACCTAACTCTTTCAATTTTATGATTCAATCATAAACATCAATAAAATGAAGTTCCAATGTTATTGTTAAGATCAAAAACAAAACCAAACGCACAACTCAATCATATCCATCACCCAACTCCTGCAATTTTCAGGTATTCAAGGAGTTCAAATCATGTATACAGGCTCAATACAGGAACCTAAACCCAGAAATCAAAACACCTCCACCACCGCCGTGCACAGCGGCCACGCACGATGGTTCACACTGCCTAAAATCTAATTTCTCCCAAACATTACCAAAATCGAATTCAAGTATAGGAGCATGTAGAACTCATCAAATAGACCAACTTTTAATACCTGAGTCAACATCAAGCTTCACCGGAATACGTCGAACCCTCGCCGGAAAACTCAGAAGCTTCAACCCTTCGAGAATCTCCCTCCTGAGAGCTCATCTTGGAAAACCAAGGACATAGAGAGGTTCACCAAGTCGAGGCGAAGCTACCAGCACCATCCATGCCCCCCGCCGTGGCCGGAATCCGAAGATCTCAGGCGAACCCAGACTCTCTTTCTCCACTTCGAATCTCTCACTCCAGACTTCTTATCTGAAAATCAAGAACATGGACATGACCACGAGGACGAGAGGAAGCTGCCGCTACCATTCTTTCTCCTCACCGTCGCCTAAATCGGAAGTTGGCCGGCGAACCCAGAAATTGTTCTCTCCTTCTTTTCTCTCTCGTCGGAACTCCTCTTTGAAAACGAAGAATATCTTGAGGTCAGGGACGGCGAGACGAAGGCATTGACACGGTCTTGCGCCGGGAGATGGTCGGATGACGGACGACGCCTCCGAGCTCCGTCACTGCAGAGCAGCTCGAGACCGAAGTCGGTCTGGGCTGTTTTCTGATGCAGGCCAAGCTAATCCAAATTATATATACTCCAATTATTAGACGGTTAAAAGAATCTGACCCGATCTGTGAGCAATAATTTTATTTTTAATTAATTTTTTAAATGATACAAACTTTTAAAAATCATTAAAAATAGTTTCAATGTCTAATTGATGTTCCGCAAAATCCTACGAATTCGTAACAACGTCTTAATCCTATAAGCTCGAAAGAAATTTTTTGACAAAATAAAAATTTGAATAATTTTTGAAAACCACAAAGAATTTAAAATAATAATAGAAATCGAAATAAATATAGCTCGAAAAATATTTTTCCTTTTAAAAATAGAAAACCGAAATTCTTAGATATTACATAAGCCAAAGATTCTAACCCACAAGGCCATCTTGCCAATAACCTCACTAGCAGGATCAAAACCAGGACGTTATTTTTGAACAACAAGATCCACCACAGAATGCATAATTCATATCCTCTTCAAGATTAAATTTGACAATGAAAAATTCATTTGGCATATCAATCAACTACCAACGACCCCTAGTTTGCCATTTTCTACGCAATCCTTGTAGCATGAAATCAAAAGAGTTGCTAGAGTTAAGCTTACCCATGAGCTTGACCACCACAGCACAACGCCACTCAAAATCCAACTTGTTGTGTACTTTCTCAGAGAAGGGTACATTCTGACCATGCTTACCCATAAAGTAGGTACAATCTTCATCAGTGAAATCGAACTTCTCGGTCATAGTCTACTTGAAACGATCAGTGGGATTCTTCAAAGTGTTAGCATAGGACATTTGCGGGTGCAAAAGCAAAGGAATCTGAGTAGAGGAGTCCGAATCTTCAACTCGGAGCGCTTCTAGCTCTGAGCTAATGCCTCCCCTAGATTTAGGTCGTTTTCTTTGGCTAAACATGGTTGCAGAAGTGGCGGAGAAGATGAAAGGTGAGTTAGCCACCAGGAAATTGAAAGAGACGAAGAAATCACTGGAAAATTTGGATTGGAGATGGCCAATCGATGACAAAGATCAGAAATAGAGAGGATTGGGGAAAGGCGTGTGCTACCAAAATGACTTAGCGAGCTCTTATTATTGAGTATTTTATTGTTGTAATAAGATATAGTATATATATATATATATTTATAATTTAAAATGATGTAGAATATTTAATTGTAGTAATAAATGCTAAAATTTCCAAAATGGAGAAGCTGTTAGAGTTTGTCAAGACCCGCGCCGAATTTCACCCTGAAACCAAGGTGAGTCCTGCTGGAACCATCTCCAAGGAAAATTTACGGAAGAACTCGGCAAACCTCCCTCGAAAATGGACAACCCTAACCTAGAAAAATTATAGAACCACCTTTTAAACCAAAATTACCATCATCCGCTACAACCCATAAATACTAGAAAAGTTATACAAAATCCCAACAGTATTCAGAGCTACTAAAAAAAACAACGGAAGCTAACAATCTCCTAGTAGATTAAACAGGTAACCTACTGGCGAAATGTAGCGGAAAGATGAGTGACTATGCCTCGACATCTCCTTCCAGACCTCACTCAAACGCTGCAGACTAGACATTTTAAAAATGAAGAGCTCATGAGAAAATATTCAATTACGTCAGAGTGAGTGAACAAAAGCAATTTCGACAACAAATAAATATTTTCCCAAAAATATTTTCAAAGAAAACGTTTTACCAGCGACAACTTAAAAGCTTAACTCGAAAATTCTGAACTGGTGTCTTGCCTCACTAGACTCTCAAACTTTAAGAAATGACCTCTCATGCTAAGATATTATATATATCAGTATGTATTTACACTTGTCTATTTCTTGTACGATATCTATGAATAAGCTCAAAAAATAGATAGTCATACAAGGCTACGACGCTGGCGTCTAACGCTCACGTCACCCCATAATGACAAAGACGTTGGTGTCTAACGCTCACGTCACCCCATAATGACATTTTTCCTCATTATGGAGGAAACGCACGAGTGGATATATATACGTGCTGAATCCTTGTATGAATTCTATGAATGAATACGAAGAATAGAAAGTCGTATAAGGCTACGACGCTGGCGTCTAACGCTCACGTCACCCCATAATGGAATTGTACCTCATTATGAGGGAAAATCACGTATAGCTAGCTAGCATTTATTTATATACATATTATTCTCATAATCTTTTATATATGAGTATAATCACCGAAAATTTCAATTTCGGTTATTTCCAACAAAAGAAAATACTCAACAATAACATATTTCAAGCACATTATTTAAAACAAATGTCCACTCACAAATTTAGCCTAAGCCTGATGTCAGTCAGAGGTCTCTTCAGCTCGAGCCTCATCGCGTCCTGTTCCAAAAACATAAATAAATCATTAAATAAAACACGGACGCTTAAAGAAAATATGAGTAATTAAATATGAGCTCCGCGCGCTCAACCATGCATATCGCCCTAAATCTTAATTTCACTGCCAACCAAAAACTCCACAATTTTTACCGACATCCTCAAAAATCACATTCCACCATAAATAATCAAATGGCCGGATTCTAACTTATTAATCTGTCAAAATACCAAACTATAAAAATTCCCAAACCTATCCAAAAATTCTAAAACTCATTCCATTAAACTCTTCATAAAATTCCCTACTAAAAACACTTTTTCAGCGGCGGCGCCGCCGGTGGCAAGCTCCGGCGACCTCCAATGCCCACCAAAATTTGACAGCACATTCCTCTCAACCTCCTCTACAACTTTCCTAACTATCACAAACACCAAATCCAAGCCTAACTATGCCAATCAAACAAAAACACATAAAAAACCCTAGAATTTCCATTACCGGTTTCTCCTTACCTAGCTCGAGATGGAGGGAGCCATTTGGAGGGATTGTTGCACGGGAGGAGGGCTTCCTTTTGAGCCTAGCAGCTCCAGTTATGGTGGCCGGAGGAGGGAGTTCCGGCGATGGGAACACTTGGACAGCCGGGACTTTCAGTGAGTTTTCCTCTCGATCGGCGGTGCTAGGGAACCTCTCACCGGTCTAGAATGGAAGTTGAGTCGGAGGCCGACCGATTGGGACCGGTGCGGCGGCGAACGGAGGCCGAACGGCGACGAACGGGCTCGGGAAGCTTTTCTGGGCGGAGGAACTCGGGGAGAGAGATAGAGAGCAAGAGCGGGAGGAGAGAGAGAGAGAAATGGGTTGGGCTCGGCCCAGCCGGTCCAACCTCCCTTTTACCCAATCCAAAATTCAACACCCAAAAAAATAATACCCCAATAAAAATTACATTTTACTAGCAAAAATTTCTTCCTTCGAATAAATCCTTCAAAATAATCGTCATCTACAACCTCTCTGAGGACCAATTAAATTATACACTTAATGACGAAGACGGTAAAACTCTTATTACCACTATGCTAGTAATTAAGGTAAAAATTAAGGGTCGGGGCGTGACAGAGTTAGATCAATTTTCTTTTGTGTGAAGATTTTGACTTTTGCTTCCCCATTTTAGAGAAATTGAAGTTGTTGGAGATGCTTTTAAAATCCTGATTCATTTAAAACTCTGGGTGGCATAATTGAAATTTTGATTGAAATTTTAAATTTTGGAGCATTTACCAACAGTGCCAGCCTGAAAAAAAAAATCATGCGTGTCAACTTTTCATTGGGCAGGCGCACAAGTGACGTGGTGCGAGTGTCCTATATAAAAAATTTATATCCAATTTGCGATTTAATATGCAAAGTAATTAGATTAAGATCGATTTTATTGAATCAGATAGTAATACATCAATTGAGTATATTTCTCAGCAGAGAACCCCATTTCTAGTTCCATCGACTACTTTCAATTACATCTTGAAGCCAAGCAGAACCAACCTCATGGCAATACTTAGTTGGCACCCTCATGGCAAGGTTCTTCTAGCAAGGGCATGGGCAATCTGATAGGTGCGCTTATGTACATGCTATCAAGAGACTCATGCATCAAGTATCTCTCTAGTACTGTCACTTAGTTCAAGTCCGAACTTACCAAGACAAGCAAAAACGTTCTCGGCTAATCATTACTCTAGAGGCTCCAAGCTGCCTACAAAATTGAAATTAAAATTGCGAAATTTGGAATTCATAATTACAGACTATGCTCGCGGTTGACGACCGCCCAACCGCACACGAGCCTTGCTGACACTCGTGTTGAAATCTTGGATAAGCCAAGCATCACACAAACGTTGTAGGAAACTTTACCATCGATCGAGCGTGAAGCTGGATGGATCCCATCGTCAACTATAAACTCCATGGTAAAACAAAGGCTAAGTGCTTGATCAACCAAGCCGCTGGCTACAGCTTATGAAATGGACAACTCAATCTATCATTGAACCTGAACTCAAATGCTTATTAATTGACAATTTTCATTATTTTGGAGAGTTACTGAAAATGAGATTTTAGTGGATATGTATATGGATATTTATGAGGAGAGTGTGTATATAAATGCTAACTAACTATATGTGTCTGTCCACCTTAATGACGTAGTATATCACCGCATTATAGTATGATGTGAGCGTTAAACGTGAGCGTAGTAGCCCTATATGAGTGTTTAATTCGTATAGGGGATATGGGCACATATTTATACATCCGTTTATCCACCTTAATGGCGTAGTGTATTACTGCATTATGGCGTGACGTGAGCGTTAGACACAAGCGTAGTAACCTTATATGAATTTCTATTTTTCTTATATTTTCATAAGAATTCATACGAGTATGGACGTGTGTAAATACATACTGATATTTATTTGAGCTTGAGAGACTTAATATTTTAAAGTATTGGTGACTAGCAAGGCTAGTCGCGTATTTTCGGATTTTACCAATTTTCTGAGTTATGAGTTTTATTATTTATTTCATGCAGCACAGTTTTTTTTTCTGAAGAGATAAATTTAGGAAAGCATAAAGACTTGTTCTTTTAAATTTTAGTTTT
The DNA here is from genome assembly GCA_034370585.1 of Fragaria x ananassa. Taxonomy (NCBI): domain Eukaryota; kingdom Viridiplantae; phylum Streptophyta; class Magnoliopsida; order Rosales; family Rosaceae; genus Fragaria; species Fragaria x ananassa. The sequence continues at coordinate 10,006,328 of CP139760.1, forward strand.
GTTCACTCACTCTAATGTTTTCAAATGTTTCTTCCCTAGGTCATTCGGTTTTAAACGCCAAGAATGCAGGTTAGCATAGTTGAAGTCGTGCGTACATAGAGACGAGACATAGCTCATTATATAGCTTCCGCTTATTTGTATATTTTTGTTTCTTTTTCTTCACTATTAGAATTGCTTTGAACCTATGAGTGGTTGATTATGAGATTATATTTAGATTAGTGAATAATTTGGGAGATGTTGTGAATTTGAGGAGCACGAAGGGTCCAGGAGTTTAAGGTTGGATTTAGATTTAGATTTAGATTTTTTTCTTCAGAAGTGTTTGTAGGTGTTTTTAGGAAGGGTTACCTATTTTCAAATGAGGTTATATCGAATTTTAGGTAGAATCTTCTTTAGTGGTGATCCCCGTAGGGTTTACTTCGAATTTCAGGGTGAAATTCGGGGTAGGCCCTGACAAAGACCTTCTCGAGAAACGACAACAACTCGCTCACATGCATCAAATATATAGAGAAAAACAAAAGGGTTGCCCAGTTCTATAATAAATATGTGCGCGTTTGACACTTCAAATTATGAGACTGGGAGAACAAGCGAGTGATTCCCCATCCCATAGACCCACCACGGGAAGGTCCATACCAACTTGTCAAAAAACCCAGGCCGGGCACATTCTAATAATAAATATATGCAAGTACTTGAATGAAATATATGCAACTACCAGAATCTAGTGAATAATAAATCTGGCAAGCATATTCATTGTTAGTGAGGTGGGTAAAACAAGTTAACCTACTAGAAAGAAGAAACACTAAAATTAGAGAAACAAAAACGTAGCAACACAAACGACTTGAATGTCACCATTAAAAATCAATGTAGAGAACAAGAATGTTGGTGGAACCACTGCTGAATATGTCCGCATGCTTGAGTTTCACTAACGAGCTATACTGGTGCGCTCTTAAGCCGCGCACGTGAACACACATGCGGGAACCTTCTTTAACGAGCACGCTCCAGCTCTTAGCTCTTAAGCGCGCCTTTCCGCCTTTAAAAGAGATCCTCAGATCACTTGCTTAGGTATCTGCTACCTCTAGTCTCAACTAGATTTCATTCGCTGGAGACGTCTGGAATGCTCCGGAGCGTCTGTGCTCCGCGTTTGTTTTCTGACGGAAGTGAAAAGGTAATTAGCTCGTTTTAACTGTCGATTGCAAGCACGCCCTAGCTAGGCTCGTCGTGTGTGGGTGACCTCTATCCGTTGCAGGTCGAGGACTACTTCTCCTCCCCTTCTTCAAACTCCGATTCGTATTGTTCATAGAAAATTCTCGGAGTGTATTAGATTTATTTTATTTTTTTTCTTTCGTGTAAGGAGCAGGGTTGTCAAGCCGTGGTAGGGGGACACAGAATTGTGGCTAGCTTAGTCTTTGCTTCCGCCCACTCCCCGCTTTAATTCTCTCTAGATTTCAATTCAGTTTATCAATTTCCCCCAATTTCAAAAACCCTAGCTTCAGAACTCTATGCCCAGTCGTTTCGATTCAACCCGCCCGCGCACTCATCAGATGGCATAATTGGTCATCGTTGCCAGCATCATCGGCGCGACTTCCTAGCTTTGGGTTTTCCCCTCGATTTCATTGCGGCCTTCTTCAGATCTCATTCTCCGATCTGCGACTTATGGGCACCGGCGTACTCATCTTGTTGGTCGCTGATCTGGTATCGTCATCTCTGCTCTCTTTTGTAGCGATATATGAATTGCTCTTAGAAATTTTGGAAGTATGAGGAATTGCGAGAGGCAGTGGGAGTAGGAATAGGTGTTGGTGAATGAGTGATGCTGATTTGAGGTTGAATATGACATGGGTATTATGGGTAAAATGACTAAAATCTTATGAATTTTGAGGCTTTCAATATCTGATATCTAGATGGTAATTTCATAGTTATGCTTCCGCTTTGTGCTATGTGTCATAATCCTCACTCATCTAGCAGCAAATTCCTTAACAACTTTGGTATTTGTCTGTTTGATTGGGCATCCCTTCACTTTGGTTGTTATGACGATATCATCAGTTTTCTATTTTTATTTTTATCAAAAATTTGTGTGTGCCGTCAACCAAAAAAGAAGGTAACGAAGTAGTTTTATAATCTTGTTTTTTAGACTGGTGAATTGTCTTGATGGATGGATTGGAGTCTGAATGCATTGATTCTGTGTGAGACGCTTCCTTTATTGCTGTGAGTTTGCGAGTTTACTGCCTTTGTCATATTGCTGATACGGTGTTTGGATGATGATGTTATATTGTATCCCCTAATGCCAAGTAGAGATCGTGCATTCAATTTCGAAATGATACATCAGGATGAATACGGATTTGTTCAATTTGTAATACGAAATATGTAGTTTTTGTGTGATTTTGATGTGTTTGAGTTTCTGGTGAATGATTGTGGGTAAAGATAAATTTAGATTTTGTAATAGTGAGTTTGTTTGTTTGTAATTGTTGACATCATTTGGTTGGGTTGAGGTTAATTGGTAGTGTTGAGGTTTTTGTGGTTGATAAAATAGATTGGTCGATTTGTTCTATGCAATGCTCATGTATGCCCCTTGGTCTGAATATTGAAAGTATTGTCTATATTTGAGACGTGAATGTACAAATCTGCATGAATATTTTGAGTGGCTAATTTGCTCAATTTGAACACTTCCATTAACAAATTGAGTACTCTCTCTGTTTACAATTCAATGATGACAGAGAACCTAATAATTTATTATTGCTATTAATTGATTTACAGGTTTAAATCTTCTCCATCTAGAAGCCTTCCCCCCACCTATAAACAATGATCCAACTATTATTCAGGTAAAACAAGAATTTTAAATCTTCCGTGATTATTGTTTTTGCTTATTTGAATTCTTATTCACCTATAAATGCTTATTTGCATTCATGGTTTTTGCTTTTATGTTTTACATTCTTCGCAATCAAAAGAGATTGACCTTTATTATACTTTTAAACCTGTACTGAGTCTTAATTTTCACCAAGTATGAATGAATTTTGTGAAATTAATGACTGTTATGGTGACTCTTTTGCAAGGTCTCCTACTGTTGGATTCTTCACATTTGCAAGGAAGAGCTTTCTAAACGCATTCTTGAGCAACATTGAATTGCTTTTCGGCAACCTCTGCAAAAGCACATTCCAGATTAACAACTGGGACCATCTTTCAACTGGTATGCAATGGTTTAGTTTCCAGTTTAGTAAATGGGATAAGCCTTCAGTGGGTATGCCTGATTTGGTTTGGGCTTTGCCACTGTAAATCATGACTCTTTTTTTTTGTTATTACAAGATGGTTCTAGATGTTCTAGAAATTAGAAAGAGTTGTAATTGAGAGGAGGTGCCAAGATACAAATGGAAACAGACTACGAGGTCCTATCAAGTCCTGCCCTTTTACAAATGGTATCTGTGAGTTTTTATTTTGGTTTTTCTTTTTTCTGTTGAATCAAACTATGCTGATGTTTTTTGAATGAGCCATTCTTTTTTTGTTTACCAGTCCAATTATTTGCCTAATAGTTAAAGAGGAAGATAATTTAGTGTTATTTATTTATTTATTTATCTTTTTTTTTCATTAACTGGCTGGGTTTTTTATTATGCAAAGCATTGAATTCCAGTTTTTTTTTCCTCAGTTTCTATGTACCTTATGATATATATTGTATCAGTAGTGTAATTTGAACATTGGTTGGATAAAATGGTGCAAATATATTTCACCTTAAATGGCAGGACTTTCTTTTGAAACCCAAGGAATAAAAGAGGATGGATAACAAATCCTGCCGTAGGATACGAACTATACTTTTACTTATGAGTGATATTAACGTATTGTATGATGATAGATATGCCTAAGAGCATTAGTTTAGAAGGATATTCATAACAAATTCCAAATATAGTAAAGAAAAGTACATAGAATGTGAGTTGAATTTTTGTTTCTGATTTTGAATCAGTAAAATTGGCAATATGATACAAAAAAACATTAACTCTAACAATAGGATCATTTGTTTTCCAGGGGAAACAAAGCTTTAACCTATAAAAATCCTTCCTCAAGTTCCCAGCTCAATTGAGTCAATTGCTGTTATCTTACATATTGTAATCTTAATGACAATGTACACTGTAACATGCATTGAAATACTAAAACTCCTGACTGTTTTAGGATGCATCAACATTTTGGGCCAACCTCATCTTGGTTCAAATTCTTAGAAATGCAGACGATCAATTTGGTGTGTAACTCTGAACTTCTCTGAAATAAATACAGGTCTTCATTTCCTCTTTCCAATAAGATGGCAAATTGGAGTCTAATTTTTGCATTCATAAGAACTTAACATTGTTTTTTGTTGCACAATTGCAAGATACGTCTCTCTTGGACTTCGCTTGTGAATTTTTAACCAAACTGAACATGTCACGAGTTCTTGAAGCTTATTTCAGATCCTAAGCAAACATTATGAGAGCGGACTTCGATTTCATTAATTAGATGTCATCATGTTTTATTGTTGTTGATACAGAGGAAGTTTGGATTCACACAAGGGATTGAGAAGCGAACATTTAAAACTTGAGCTTAAGTGCATGTACATTTTAGAAATTTCCTTACACATTCATAGTTGTTGATACAGAGGAAGTTTGGATTCACACTAGGGATTGAGAAACGAACATTTAAAACTTGAGCTCAAGTGCATATACATTTTGGAAATTTCCTTACACATTCATAGTTGCTTGACATTCATGTTTCTTAGAGGATACAAGTTCGTGTCAATTTATTTTTTTAGAGTTTTGATGTGTTATTTGATGTGTAAAATTGTATGAGCAATTTGAGAAGCTCAATTTCGGTGGTGTCCCATTTGTTGTTTATCTATTATTTACAATACGTTATTAACTACAAATCATTATCTGGGTATTGACTGTAAATTCAGAGTTCGATCTAAATGGTCAACTCTAATTTCATGTCACTTACACTACAACACAAAAACTTTCAATTCCAAACGTCATGAAAGGGTTTCTATGACGTTTTTCAAGCCATTTAAGGTGTATAGATGGCTCTTCTATGTCGTCTATACATGAGTCATAGATTCCATACCTTTTTAATGAAGTTGGAAAAACGTTGTGAAATATCTTTAATGACATTTGTTAAGTGTCATTTAATCTGTTTCAACGATGATTCTTAAATGTCATGAAACAATCTTCCACGACATTTTTTAAATGTCATAGAAAAACATCCATCACACTTTAGAACTGTTGTTGAAAATCTTTCATAACATTTTTCAAACATCATTAATTTTTTTCATATTTAAAAAAATTGATTTCTGGTTTACAAATCAAATATTTTTTGTTTACATATACAATGAAAGATAAAATACTAATGATTTCTTTAAAATATCATCCATAAGTTATACTCATCAAATGAGTATCCCAATTATATTACAAAGAACCAATACAAATGTAATATGCACTAGACACAAAATCAGTACAATGAACCTAAAATAAACCAGTGTAAAGAACTAATACAATTGCTTGTTTTGTTTTGTTTTGTTTTGTGTGTGTACAAAAAAGGTATTGTTAAATCAATAATATTCTTAAAGTTGCACCAATAAGTAATACGTACAAGACATGAAGAGTACCAGAAGGCCATCTTGTTTTGAGAGTATCCAACAAAACTCTGAAGCGTAACCTCTCAATTCTCTATGCAAAAGGGTTTTTTAAATCTTCCTTAGATATACAAGATCATAAAGTGGGAATATAAAAATGAGCGTATTTGACAAGGATTCAAACTCCAGCATCAGAGGACTCAAGTTATCATTAATAGCCTTGGGAGGACAATGTTATCACTTCTCAACATATTATCTTCTAGTCCTAACACCCTAGTAATAAGCTTCTGACTTTAAACTCATAGCAATTCAGTCCAATTCATACCCCACAAAACTCTTACAATACCATGCCGATTCATACTAATTTATTTAGTAATTAACAGCCAAAGCATTTATTAATTCAGGCAAAAGTGAACAATAATGTCGGTATATCACTAAACTGAAATCGAGAGAAACTTACAAACAATTGAACACTGTAAATCAAGTGAGGGGCGCTCACTAATGGCATTGCATGAACATGACCTTAACAGAAACTAAATCACATAGCCTTATACAAAACCAATAATTGTCGAATTACACTTAACTCAACTCGATTAGTAACCTTTCCCAAGCAACTCATTGAACTTAATAATTCATAAGCTATTAGGCATACCTTAACTACTAAGGACACTCAATATTCTACTCTCATTTCACTCACTTAATAGGCAAGACTAACGTTAGTCATGTTCCTGTACTTTAACTTTGAATCGGAAACACTTGACATTTAAAATTTTTGCTTCCTCTCTATAGTTGGTTCACAAAGTTGTACACTTACATATAGCCTACTAAACAAGTTACACCAAATTAGTAGGCACATGATTTCAAAGATTAAAAGCAAATTTGTGAACAAGTAGTTCCATCAATTAGGTGATTAAAAAACTTGAAACTTATGCCGTCTTTATATTTCACACTATTGCTGTCAGTGTTGATTCACATAACCTAAACAAAGATGCTACCAAAGCAAATTAGTGCACAGAGATTAATTGGATTAGCTGGAAAGAGAAATTGGAATTATTGAAAAAAAAAAACCACTTCATGGCAATCGCATAATGTGACAAGTACACAGATAGAATCTTCAGACATGCTGATTTCAGAATCCCATGAGTGTAAAATCTAACCTATACAAGCAAAATATGATGGTGAAAACTGAGAAATGGAAGAGAAACAGCTGTTTTTGCAAATAAGAAAGGCAATATCCTGAATCTTTTTCTCACTTGTATGATTTATACTTTTAAATATACATTGGATAACACCAAGTCTGGAGATCAATTCATCGTCCCGTTGCTGGTTTAATGGAAATACGTTGAATGTAAACATTACAAAGAAAATACATGCTGCAAAACATGTTCCCTCCATTAGAGCAAACCAGATGGAACCTGTGAAAAGAAGTTATGATTTAGGGCCCAGCTATTGGCAAACAGAAAATGAACAAGAAGTAATATATGCAAACCATATGTCGAACCATACAAGTAGAAAAATGTTACATAATGTCATATGACAAAAGGCACGATATGGAAAAGATAGCTTGTCACTTTCACAGCTCCTGTTGGATCAAGTTCCAGACCAACAGCTTCCAAGTTCAACCTCTTTGAATTGAGAATCTGACCTGTTAATCACAGAACAGACATGGTAAATATAGAATATTATAACAGCAATCACCTCTATTGCTCCACTTTTTTGCCAAGTACTGAACAGATTACCATATTTTTGAAGTGCATATACTCCTAGCTATGTAATGATGTAACTTAAATCCAAATCATCTTAACCTAAAATCTGGCGGATTCTAAATTTACGAGTCTTCACTGTTACCAATTGACAGAGACAGCTTTCTGCTTTTACAATTAAATTTATGGACAGTTCATGATCTATTTTACTAAGGTAGTAAGTGGAAGAACTAGTAACAATTGTCTTATTCCAGTAATATCACAGCTAATCGTTCCAAAAACAAATTTCAAGCTGCCCCCCATACTCCAGGAACTAGTGGCATTCCCAAACATAAATCTCATGTTTACAAATAAACTAACTATTTGTTGTATAGGAACATGCCAAGAGGGAATCAAATTAGCAGCTAAAATACGCTTCTACCTCCATTTGATATGATAATCTCAGCTACCTCTCTTTTAAGCTTCTTAAATAAGTATTACAAACAATACCTGCCAAGTCTATGAGGTTCCACTACCCAGTAACAACAGCCCTGTAAACATCCTGACAAGGAGTGGAAAGATAAATCACGAAAACCCCATGGCTCCTGCTAGAGACGTCATTAAGACCCGTATGTTCTGTTTTACGCCTCTGAATTAAACAAGAGAAGACAAGTCCTGAAAGAAAAGGGAAACAATAACAAAAATCAAATACAGCTTAATTAAATAAGATCTTCACCAGTGTAGACCTAAAGAACAGCTTAACATTGAACAGACAAAGAAGCAATCCCTCATCAAACATATAACAAAATGCATTGAAAAGCAAGAAAAAAAAACCCCAAATTTAATTTCCCCTCTACATCAAGTAAAACAATCAAGCAGATCAACACTAGAAAAATCGCAATTCATCATTTTTTGTTCTCTAATGCAGAGGACTCCCAGCAAGATAGCATAAAACTCATCTAGTTTTTAGTAACAATTAATCACTATATATACAACCTAGTTTTTGAAGATGAGAAAGTTTAAATTATTAACAATATATTCCAAATTTCAAGATACCAGAACAAACTCAAACCCATCAACAACTAAGAAACTGTTCCAAATGGAACAAATCCCAGAACCCATATGTGGTTCTTCAAAATTGAATGAACGACGTAAATGAATACATAAGTATAAGGGTCGTAAAAGCAATACCAGAAATCCAAACTTCAATTCCCCTCTGTGTAGTTGTGTTCCTGGCTATGAATCGAGTAGGAGTTGTCTCTTTTCTCTCACCTCAACTTTGTTTCGATATGATACTGTGCCTGTAAACCCTAGTTTCTCTCGCCTCTCACAATTGCTGCTACTGTTTCGATCTGATATTGTCGATGAAAACTCTCGCCTTTCATCTCCTCGTTTCTCAAAACACCCGACTAATCCCAATTCCAAACAAAACTGAACAACCAAGCTAATAAACACTCAAAACGTACAATCTTCACTGGCAAAAGCAGAACCGAACAAACCAAAACAAAGATAAGCACAAACGACATTATCTTTCTCTCCCTCAGTCCTGCAACTGAAGAGACAAACAATCAATGGAAGATCTGTGGAAACGACACAATAGCTTCGCCGAAGAAGCAGCCAAGAAATCAGACCATCACCAGTTCACCACCTCCGCCAAAATCTCAAGCGATCCCGCGAGTTCGCCGTCGACGAGATCAAACGGCCGCTCTTAAGCAAGCTGACCAGATCAAGGAGATGGAGATAGATCGATCTCATTCATTGATATTCCCGTTAGACTAAAGAATTACCCACATCCAACTCGTCTGCCCTCTCTTGATTGCGGATGAAATAATGCAACTCACGCTCTCAAGGAGACTAACACGGACCAAATACACGCGCCAATGGAGGCAAACAAACGCGGAGTACGGACGCTCTGGAGCATTCCAGAACTCGCATCCTAAACTAAGCGTTGGAGAGGTAGCGCCCGGATTTGTACGGGCGCCCTTCTGACGCTGTTCTCTTGCAGACTTCCAAGCTAATGAAAACATTCCCATACATGGCAGAATCTGGTTGAGAGAAATCCATGTACCAGCAAAGACAAAATCCCATTAACTTTCTTCCCGTAAAGGGAGACCTAATCCTAATGTTGCTAGGTTATAACATTGAGTATGCTACCCATTAGTTTACTATCACCTAACACACTATTTTATTCGCTCTACATTCTTTTCACATCCTGCTTATATATTTTTGATTATAAATCTAAATTGTTCATCCATTTACAAATACTTAAAATATAATTTTTTCAATTCTACTTTGTCCACCTTACATTTTCTTCTCATTCTACATATTTTTAGACTTCTATACTTCTATTGTACCCAAGTAATTATTACACGTTATTGAATGTGTTATTTTTTGTAAGATTTTGAACCATTATAGAATCAACATAGAAGGTGTTGATCGTGCTTAGTTAATTGTCTTATGGTCTGCTTACATTTTTGAATGTTTAATTGGTTTCAGTTAGTGAGTGTAAAGTTGATTTGGATTTGGAAATTCTTCAAACGACTATTACTTGGAAAAAGTTTCAACGCCAATGAAAGAAAAACAAATCGAATATAAGTGAACGATTAAACATCTAAATGTACATTCAAAATCGACATGAGAAATAATGAGTAAAGAGATAGATGATACATCAACAGATAAAAAAATAGAAGAAAAAATAAATAAAAATAAAAACAATTCATCTTATTTTCAGGTTGAATGCTAGTTTATTCCGACTTCATAGAGCGACCAAATATGATAGATTATATTTATAAAGAACTTGTTCATCTAAAATAATATATTAAAAAAATAAATTAAAATTTAAAATTTGTAATTGTCTATTTACATTATTAAGGTATATTGATATTTTAATAAATCAACAGTATACAGGGTAAGTGAAGTGCTTGGAAACAGGCGTTCCCAAACAAATAAATTAGGTGGCATAGGTTGTGGCCGTGGGCAGTAAATTATAATAAAAAAGAAAAAAAGAAAAATATATTACATGCAGAGAGAGCCACGCAGGCTCGGAGGAGCTCTACAGCCACAAGAATAGACGTAGGAACCTGGTGGGCCCCAGCAGCACGAGCATCACCACATGTTTCTCTTGTCAAAATTCTATTTCTCTTGGTTTTGATACGCAGATCCAAACCCTTATCATCATCATCATCATCATCCTCAGCTTTTGCCGGCGGCCATGAAAATTCAGTGCGATGTGTGTGAGAAAGCTCCGGCGACGGTGATCTGTTGCGCTGACGAGGCGGCCCTGTGTGCCAAATGCGATGTGGAAGTGCACGCAGCAAACAAACTCGCCAGCAAGCATCAGAGGCTTGTTCTTGAATCTCTCTCCAACAAGCTCCCTAGATGTGATATATGCCAAGTAAGATCGATCTCTTGTTTTACTTACTTCCACTAATCCACTGGTCTGGGTCTCTCTCTCTCTCTCTCAATTATATGTTGTTGTTTATTAATACTGGCCGGGTGCTACTGCAGGAGAAGGCTGCTTTTATCTTCTGCGTTGAAGACAGAGCCCTGTTTTGTCAGGACTGTGATGAATCAATTCATTCAGGAAATACCCTCTCTGCCAACCACCAGAGGTTCCTTGCCACCGGAATCCGCGTTGCTTTGAGATCCGCCTGTAATAACAAGGACGCTCAAACATGTAGCTTAGACCCACCCAATCAAACTACTTCACACCTAGTTTCAACCAAACTGCCTAGTTCTCTCTTCTCGCCTCCTTGGGCGGTTGATGACTTACTCCAGTTATCAGATTTCGTATCTTCTGACAAGGTTCGTATTTTGTTTCATACTAGGTACCTACTGTCCAAGTTAAATAACACTAGCTAGCTAGTAGCCTAGTACCCAGTTCATTGAAATGAAATGAGATGTTGCAAATTAAATAACACTAGCTATTACCCAGTTCAAATGATAGATCAAGATACAATGTCTTGACATATTTGGAAAAGTGAACTCACTTGCATATGCTACTGACATTTCTAAAAAGAATTCAGATTTACATATTATGGTCTTGAGTACTTCTTTTAACATGTTTTCAATTGTTGTCATTTATGGAGTGGTGATTCATCTTTGAGCTTGATTGTGTTGGCATTCCGGGTATTATTAATTCATATATGTTGTAAACAAGGTAGTACCTCATTCCGGGCTGTTCTTTGGTTCCTATCTGATCATGGAATGTATAATAATTCATGCTAAAAGTGTTGGTATTCCTTGCATCACTTCACTAAACTAAGAGTCTCGTGTGTGTTCTTCGCAGAAAGAGTCGCTTGAGTTTGGAGAGTTTGAATGGATGCCAGATATGAGTCTTTTTGGTGAGCAGTTTCCTCAGGAGGCTTTGGCAGCAGCTGAAGTACCTCAGCTTCCAGTATCACAATCTAGCAACTATACATCATATAGACCCCCAAAATCAAACAGTCCCTACAAGAAGCCTAGGATTGAAATCCCGGATGATGATGATGATGATGATGATGATGATGATGATGATGAGCATTTCACTGTTCCTGATCTTGGCATATTTTAGACATGTATCAACTGGATATGTTAGTTGATAGGTTGATGAATTATGCATGTTTATATTTTGAGTGAATACATACTAATATGTATTGATGTATGTATGAAAGAATTTACCATATGCACTTCATGATTTTAAGATCTTGAGGTAGTAAATTTTCTACTTTAGGGGACTTGCTTTCCGTTTCTGTGCTTTGTTTTACTGGATCCATTTATATGTAATCTTGCCTGCTTGGCAGTAAGACATATATAGTGAGAGAGGCACATGCCTGTTATTAAATACCAAGTGACAGTCGTGATTGATGCTTAAATTTCAGGTCAGCTGCTTCATAGGAAACTTATGTTTCTATCTAATTATTTTACTCGAATGTATAGAAGGTGAAAATGTATGTTTTAGCACTTTTTTAGTTATACCATCTGTTTCTCACATATTTACTTACAAATTGTCTTTGTTGCAGGCTTTATTTAAATTATTCAAAGTAAAATTGAATCTTTAGTTTGATGGGATAAGGGAAGAGCGCTCTTGGTCTACACCAAGATGGTTGGAAGCTAAAGAATAGGTTGGACTTAGAAAGAGACAAGTGAAGGCTTTAAGTGACCAATTATCTTGGCATGACCATTTGAATTAACAAGAAACTCATTACTCATCCAAAGCCTTCTTGCCATGGCGAATACCTAGAAAGTAATTATAAAGATGGAGCATTTGGGAAACCAAGCAAACCAACAAGAGAAGTGTGAGCTAACTCAGTGCCTCCCTCCCTCTCACATCAGGAAGCCATGGGCAAGTTAATGCCTCTGTTTTGTCTGGTGTATTTCACATTATGTTCCGCCCCATTGTTTACTAGTTCGCTAACCCTGGAATCCGATATTCAAGTCCTTCGTGTGGTGAAGCGTAGCATAGATCCCAACGCCATCCCCCCAAATTCCTATCTCAGTAGCTGGGACTTCAAACTCGATCCATGCGAAACTACAGGCGGGCAGTTCCTCGGAATCTTATGCAGTTTCCCTCTAGACAAATCCCCAAGCAGAATAACTGCCATTGATCTTGATGGTGCAGGCTATCAGGGTTTCCTAACATCAGCAGTTGGTAACCTAACCGAGCTCACCTTCATCAACCTCAGAAAAAACCACTTTCGAGGACCAATACCCAGGTCCATTTCCAATCTAAAGAAGCTCACTAGACTCTCACTGTCCAACAATTTCTTCACCGGCACCATTCCCTTGGGATTGAACACACTCAAGAAGCTAGAGTCTCTAGACATTTCGTTCAATGAGCTCTCTGGAACAATTCATCCCAGCATAGGTGGACTCCGAGGCTTGACATTCTTAAGCTTGTCCAACAATGGCTTCACTGGCAGAGTCCCAGACCTCTCGGGGTTATGGCAGCTCAAGACCTTAGATCTCAGCAGAAACCAGCTCCATGGAAATCTCCCAAATTTTCCAGTAAGCTTGAGAACACTGATTCTGAGCCAAAATCTGTTTTTAGGCCATCTTACACCTCTAAACAAACTCAGTAACCTCAGAGTGCTCGATGTGAGCGGCAACAGACTTTCAGGTGCCATCACTAGAGAATTTTTTACTTTACCCAAGGTCACTCAACTCAATCTCTCAAATAACCACTTCACAAGATTGGAGGTAGTGAGATCTTTTGGACAAGAGGAGCTTCAGGTGCTCGATGCAAAAGGAAATCAACTGCGAGGCCATTTGCCTGTGAATTTGGTAACTCTGCAGAATCTAACAACAATCAACCTTTCCTACAACCAGTTTTTTGGTAAAATACCCGACGCATACGCATCAAGAGTTGGAGACTGGAGTGCACTTTACTTGGATCACAACTTTTTGCTAGGAAAGCTTCCAGCGCAATTTGCTCAAGCAGCGCAGAGAATCCGGGGCAGTCTTTCATTCAACTGCCTGCGGTGTCCGGACGATGTTCCATTGTGCGAAGGCGGCCAAAGGAAAGTAGAAGACTGTATTGGACGGCCTAACACCAGTGGGTAAAGACCAGACGCCAACGCCAGGCAACAGAGTTTGCTTTTGTGTTCCTTTAGACAATGTTACTTTGGAAATCTGAGAATTCATTCCGAGACAGCTCGAATACACCTTGATCACCCATGAAGGAGTCAAAGGTTTAAACTTCCAGTAAACTAAATAATAATTAGTAATAATTTTCTGAAAATTGGAAACCGCTGGAATGCTTTATCATGCAGTAATGAATTTCCCCTCTTACCCAGAATGCCAGTACACATGACAATTCCTTAAGAATCCCCAGCAATAAAAACACTCAAATACTACAACTGATAAACCTGGGAGCGCAAAAGTCATCATCGCTTGAAACGAATACAAAGACAATTGTATACAATGTTTCAGAAACTGCTATAAACAATTCTTTCTTGATACAAAAGCAGTGTCTTATATTAGCCAATTAACACTCACGTTACCGAGCCAAATAAATACCGGGAACTGAGCCAAAGCAATGAAGAGCAGGAGATAATGGTGCTTGCTTGAATCATAACTCCTCACTTCTGCAAAGAGGACTCTCTTCATAGTCTTCACTAAGAACACTCCCATGCATACACAGGTCCAAAGCATCAAAAAATAGTACGAGTAATTCCACATAATCCGTCCAAGCACAGCCAAGCACAACCCTGTGAAAGTATACCCAGCATATGCCACTAGGTCTAGCAAGGGTGCCTCACCACTACCCAATAAAAACAACGTGACTTTCAGAATTATAACTTGCACAAGCCAGCCAAGCAATCCCTTGATGAATAACCAGTTTAAAGCCTCAGGGCTGAACCTGGTGCAAAGGAAAAACAATTCAAGAAATTATGAGTATTAAAATCCGAATGCAAGCATCTTCATTTAATTCATCTACAGCGTCTTCATTTAGTAAATCACAGTGCATCGACTAGTCGTCTTTATCAGTACACCAAATACTGGTAAAAGGGATGTTTGGTTCTCTTTTCAATAGACCTGCTAATTTCCCAAGTGATATACAACTGACAGTTTAAGTCAAAGGATGTAGCAAGTGACTTTTTTGAAGCTTGAACACCATCTAATATTTTGAAAGCTATTATTTTGGACCTTAATAAAAGATACTGTTTAGATTTTACCCGCAAGTTTTGATGTAAAATATATCTAGGAGCTGAGTTGCACCAGGCCCAAAAACATTCAGCAAATGAAATCAATTTAAAGATTTAATTTTCTAATTTTTACATTTTTCATATCAATACCAAAAAATAATGTTATAAAATAGTAATTATATATAGCTCTCAGTGGCGATTTGACAATTTTCAAGGGGTTAGGCAGAGCCAACTACACTAAAGCAATAAATACACGTCAAAATAGATTTTCACTTATTTATCTCATATATCTTCATGTAGGGAGACCAGAGATAAAAAGTACAGAGTAATGGTAGAAGCATCATCAGCAAAGGGGAAATAATTACAGCATATCACTGAGAGAGGAATACTGATGTTCATTCCCAACTAATGAATTATCATCACGGAACCAACTAGATTGTAAGAGGACAGTACAAGTAGTATTTTCAAAAGACTTACTTCCCATGACGACCCAATGAGAAGCCAGCTAAAACCACATAGGTACCAAATGCCATAAAGGGGATGTATAGGTCAGGTGCATTGATATCATATATTGGGGGTTTATAAGAAAGTCTGCCTCCTACTGGCTCAGTTATCCGTGTCCAATGACCCTGAAACAAAAGGGTTGTGGATGGGTGTGAAGCAGTGAATTCTAAGGCATGAATATAACTCAACAATACAAAAACAAGACGTGGTTAGCTCTTACCCTGTGCAGAAATGGAAATAGAACAACCTTCAATTTGTTCCTCACATACTGATCATTAACTTGGAAGTAATACTGAGGATCAGAGAAATATCTACTAATCTGCTCATTTAAGCAGAAGATATCAGAATCAGGGTGAATCACTTTAAAGAAAATAACAAACTTGCAGCATAAGAACAGCTTTTGTAACATTTAAAAACTAAGGTTTAGTAACGTTAATTTTAGTCATTCATAAAATTTGATTAAATAGCATTCATAATATACTATTGTTGAACGCCTTTTACAAATTGGGCATAAGGTTACCAACCTAGTTAAACATGAACTATCAACCTTTTGCTACATAAGGGTAGCGAAGCATGAATAATGAAAATAAATAAATAAGCGAAACACCAAATCAAATTCGTTCAAAAGCGATCATCCAATAATGGATGGAAGTATCATTCAATATATTACTAAGCATGTAGACATAGCCCCTCTTCATAGTAACAAAAAGAGAAGTCAAACAAAATGCATTAGGGACCGTACATAATTGTTAATCCCATCCCATATTATTATGACACCATGCAGAATAAAAGCGTGAGAAGTATTTCAAGATCATGGATCAAGTAAGTTGAACCGAAACAGGTAGTGAACAGTTAACTGAAATTGTAAAGAGCCTTGGAGTACTACTTACATTGCTTTGTACATAGTCAGAGCTTGATCCTAGAATTTTCTCTCCATAGGCACCCAATCCACCTCGGATAAGTCCTGAACCAGCGCCATAAAAGGTATTTCCGAAGGGATTAGGCTGGGGATTTGCAGGTGGTCTCGGCACACCAGGCTGGGCTCCCACATTATTGTACATTTCTGTATCCAGAACACGCAACAAAAGTTACTTATTCAAACTCAATTCTACTATCAAATAAACCAAGCAACCTGAACAATAATTGCACATAGGAAATTAAGAAAATCAATCGAAACCTGAAGCAAAAATCGATGGGCGAACGAGAAGCGAAGCTTCAGTCTTCTCTCCCTGTATGCATCGTTATTTAATTAATATTTCAAAAGAAAAATAACAGAGAGAAGAGCAGATCTGGAATTGAACGTACCGTCGATTCAGGAGACAACAACTCCGGCCAAGAGATCCGAAATCCAGAAAACAAGGTCTATCACGTGACCCCACGTGCTTCTGCTCTTGTTTCCTTTCTTTTTCTTCTCTTTCACATCTCACACGCTCTATTTAACTCGGGCTTCTGATTTTCTCCGTTGCATCATCTACCCAATCCGTCTGCGCCACGTGGCAATATATATATATATATATATATATTATTTTCTTTTTATATTTTCTGGATTAGAGATAGTGAAGGTGATTAAACGATTTGATTTCGATTAGATTAAATAATAGCATATGTGTCAAATTCTTATCGGTAAGAGAGCATCAAATGTCATGCTAACATGGTCCTACGGTAGTCTCACATATTAGAATAAATAAGAGTATGTTTACCTCCACCATAGAAATTTCCATAGAAACTATACATTCTAGCATTCTCTCAAGTTTTGCGCAACCTCCCCTCGTCTCTCCCAAAACCCTAGCCGCACAAGCCCTCCTCACCGGCGTTCACCACCATCCCAATGGCTCTAGCCACCATCCCAATGGCCTTAGTCACCATCCTAGCGGTCCAACCGATCCCAGTAGCTCTAGTCAATCTCATTGACTCCAGGCGACAAGAGTACCCGCAACATGACCCAAAGAGGAAAGATGGGTCTCTTGGACTTGGTTACTCCGCCTCATTTGACAATCTCGAGGCTTGTGAGGGAGAGGCTAGCCCTAATAATAAAGGCAAGGAGCTAGGTAGCTTAGTTCTTGTTTCCTAACTAAGGGATTTGTGATAAGAGCATAAAATGTGACGTTCTTAATATGTTTTTACCTCCATTTATAGTTTGCTTAATCCTTATTGTTAGAATATTGAGTCTGTTGATCGGCAAAAAATATGCATACATAAAAAGAAAAGAAAAGTATTTAAAAAATATATAAATGCATAAATACTTTTCTTGTGCTACATGCACAATGCTTCAGAGTTCAAATACAACTCTTGCAAACAGCTGGACAACAAAAGTCCAATACAAACTCATCTTCCAAACCGTGCACTCTATATAAAGAGTCACTGAGAAGAAAAGAGGGACACACAGACGAAGGCGACGCCATCTCCCCTAGTGTGATGACCCCGCGAGATAGTCACCGAGTCTAAAGGCGAGGCGACCTCGCCCCCTTCCTCCCTTGTTACAACAAACATATGGCCATGCAACTCGCATAACAAGCCATGCAAGGGGAAGGAAACAAATAATCAACGCGGGTTCGAAGAGCAGGAACTCACTTTTGATGACTTAACAAATCCTTGACCAGATGAAAAAGAAGGAGACGACACCTCAATTTATAGAAGAGCAGTTTCCTCAAGTCCAACTCCCAACCAGACAGGGATAGGCGTCAGGAGTTATGTGGTTTGCGCAATCTCATCAACTTCATCAAGGAAAAGACGACTCAATCAAGGAAAAGATGACAGAGTCCTGCGAACCAGAGTTCGCGTGTCCTCGCGAGACGGGTTTAAAGCCCTAAAGCAAAGGCGAACTCACACCCCCGCCAAAGCAGAAGCAGGTTACTTAACCCTAAGGGGTGGCGACATGACTTTACCCTAAGGGGTGGCGAGGTTACTTTACCCTAAGGGGTGGCGACGTGACTTTACCCTAAGGGGGTGACGAGGTTACTTTACCCTAAGGGGTGGCGAACCAACATTCGCGCCAAGGCAGGAACCCTAAGGGGTGGCGAGCCAACATTCGCGCCAAGGTAGGAACCCTAAGGGGTGGCGAGCCAACAATCAAGCCAAAGCACGAACCCTAAGGGGTGGCGAGCCAATATTCAAGCAAAGGCAGAAGCATAAGGGGTGGCGAGCTAATTCAGAAGCTCTAAGCCCAGGCAAGGCGAGATGATGACACAGGCAAGGCGAGATCCATTCATGCAGAAGATGAAGCAAGTCGCGGAGTCCGCTTCCTGACATACACACGGAGTCCGCTCACAAACATAAAACGCGGAGTCCGCCTACGGATATACACGCGGAGTCCGCTCACAGACAAACATACGGAGTCCTCTCACAGACATACACGCGGAGCCCGCTCACCGACACACGCGCGGAGTCCGCACGAAGGAGCAGTTCGCCTACACAAAGATCGCCTGCGCCATTATCGAAGATTGCAGCCAAAGCCTTGCAAGCCTTTTGTCACGCTGCTACAACACCTATTCCGGGTGCCTAAATCAAATCTTCACACTCTACCAAATTGAGTGTCCACAAAAAAACACAAGACAACAGACTCACAAATACGTCTGTTAAACCAAAAGCCGGCATTAAGCCAATAAGCCTACAAACCTCTTTTGAACTACGGTCGGTTTGATCCCACAAAGGGGTACGTAGGCAGTCTAGCAACCCACTAGATGCAACCAAAATTCCAAACAGAATCCCTGACACCACCAGTTAGATTCTTCCAGTCCAAACACCCTCAAACATACATAGTTCTCGTTGGTACTTTGTAATCGAATCAAAGGGTTTTCCCCTGAAATACGGGGGTTGTAATTAAGGAATTTAATTTATTTTATTCTGAATGGGTCGAACCAGATAAAAAATCAAAACCCTATCTTAGTCGATAAGACAGGGTGAAGTTATGTTGGGTATATACAGTTGTTTACAATTTTTGCCCAACATATTTTTTGGCGACTCCGCTGGGGATCCATTTTCCTTTTCATCTCTTTTATAGAGCCACTAACTTGTTGTGTGTGTTTCAGGAAAAACAAAACAATGGCACCACAAGTTACTGTTTTCTTTCAAAAGCTCCCAGCAAATGCTGCTCGCCCAAGTCGAATTGGTCATCGCATGACATTCGTGATCGGCCACGTTCCTGTCACTTGTGAAAAGCCAAAGCTTGAAGCAAAACAAGACAAGCTAGGCATGAGTAGCGGGAAGACTCAGACTTTCAAAGCGAGCTGCAAGAGCTCAAAGGAAGAGAAATGCCCAAGCAATGGAAGCCATCCTGGCAGAAATTGCTCAATCAAAGCCAGCTAAAGAGGAAGTGAAGACCTTCCTACCAAGCCATATCATGGTAGGCTCTATACAGGTTAATCTTCCAATTGTGGAGACCGTGATGGTGACTTCCACCAAGGGAGGGGATGAACATGAGCCTCGACTCCCCCTCCAAGGCTCCCAAAGCTCCACGACGTCCTCACAGTCAACAACGGCTAGTCAAGAACTTGACCCAAAGAAGTTGGCGGAGGAAATCTCAAAGGCTCTTGAAGCACCAACAGGACCAGCAAGGCCAAGGGGGTCCAAGGCAAAAGAGTACCCCATTTATGAAGTTGATTCCTACACAGGGCCAATTACTCGCAATATGGCTAGAAAGAGAATGCTCGAATCATCATCAGCAAGTGCTACGCCAAAAGGAGGGTATTCGTCTCTAAAAGATGATCCTTCATTTGTCTCATGGACGGGCAATCCCTTATATGAGACTTCGGCTCCAGCAGAAGGACCTTTTCACGCGTCAGTCGCTAGGTCTAGCGAGAGCTGTGACTTCGATTCTGGCAATGTTCAAGTTCTCATGGCAAGCTCATCAAGCCCGGAAGAGCAGTTAAAACAGCATATGGAAGAGCTGACAAAGAAATTAGCTCAGCTTGAATGCGATGCTCTACAAAGGCAAGTGGAAAGAGAAATCGAAGCCAAGAGGATAACGGATATCGAAAGCGAGTCAAGAAGGAGAATGGTTGAAAAAGATGTCGAGGTTGCTGAGCTTGTAGCAAAATGTGCTGCACTCATGGAAAATAGGCCTCCTGAACCTTCATTCATCAAGAATAATGAGAATCCACTCTCACCCGAAGGGATTAGGAACATGATCGCTGAAGGAATCAGAGACTTCCAATTGTCTCTATCGACACCGGTCCTTGGATACCGCAAACCGTATCCAGATCACTATGACGCGATACCTTTCCCCAAGGGATATCAACGGCCAACCTTCGACAAGTTCGATGGAATAAATAGCTCCCCTCGAGAGCATTTGGCTCACTTCTATTCAGCTTGCGGTGAAACTTCACAAGTCGACGCCTTCTTGGTCAGGCAGTTTGTGCAGTCCCTCAAAGGTGCTGCATTTACATGGTACACCCAACTAGAGCCGGGTTCCATTCAGACATGGGATGATATGCAAAGAGTGTTTTTGGCACAATTCGTCAGCTCTAAGTAGAAAGTCTTCATCATTGACTTGGCAGACACAAGACAAAGAGTTGGGGAAAGCTCCACGGAATTCATCACAAGGTGGAGGAGTCTCAATCTCCAATGTCCTGACAAGTTATCTTAGACCTCCGCTGTTCAAATGTGTGCTAACAACCTCCTCCCAGAGATAGCAACGTATGTTGGTACAGCAGAGCCTCAAACTTTCGATGCTCTAGTCTCAAAGGCAAGCAATGTGGAAAGGCAAGTTGCTCGCCAAAAATCATCTGCAAAAATTCAAGTTGCAGATAAAAAGAGCGATTCCAAGAAGACGGTCGTCAAGAAAGGAGAGACAATGGCGACATTCGTCAGGAATGAAAGGAAAAACGACACTGTCCAAAATAACCAAAGGAAAAACGACAGTGTCAAAAACAAAAATGACAACAACATGGTGCAGAGTGATCGACCTCACAAGCTCACACTAAATGAAAAAAAAAATGCCACTTATTCATTTGATGATGAGGATGTTGAGGCGATTTTCGATGAGCTCATTGCATCAGAAAGTATCAAGCTTCCTGAATCAAAACGACATGCCAAAATGAACAAGACCAACGATCCAAAATACTGTCGGTACCACCGCCTAGTCGGTCATACGTTGAAGGATTGCTACGTTCTTAAGGACAAAATCCAAGATATGATCAACAAAAATGAGATCGTGACGACAACCACAAATGTAACAACAATTGGTTCATCTAGACCAGATGGTACCATATCGGTTGCCTTCGAGGTCGATGGCGAGGTCACAATTGTCGAAGCACATCCAGACATGCCTCGCCCTGGAAACCCTAACATTCCGTCCTTATACGAGCTCATGACAGCACCAAACTTCGATATATGGGAGGATTCTGACGGGTTGGAAAGTTCAGATGAAGAAGGGAGCATAGTAGAGATCGAGCAATACAAGGCAACTTCGCCTCTCTACAGACGAGGCACATCCAGACATGCTTCGCCCTGGAAACCCTAACATTCCATCCTTATACGAGCTTATGTCAGCACCAACCCAAAAGAAGGATGAATCACAGTCCACAAAGTATAGGGTCAAAGACGATACAAAGAAGGTCACTGACAAGACAAAAGAGCCTCCTCAAAAGAGCAAATACGATGTGTTGTCACACCTGAAACGTATCCCCTCATCTTCAAGTGTGTATGACGTCCTGGGTATGTCAAGGGAGCACTACCAGAAAATAGATCTTGGGCGACGAAAAAAAATCGTCGCCCTGTTAAAAAATTCGTCGCCTAAGTACTTAGGCGACGACATGTCGTCGGCCAAGACGTCGTCGCCAGAAGTGCGTCGGCCAAGAACTTGGGCGACGAAAATTCAGTCCGTCGTCGCCTAAGAGTAATTCTTAGGCGACGATACGGATTTCGTCGCCTAAAATCTACTTCTCGTCGCCCAAAAATATTCGTCGCCCAAGATTTAACACCTTGGCCGACGAAAAATCTTTTCGTCGCTTAAGATCTTATAACCTTGGGTGACGAAACTAAATATTTCGTCGCCTAAGATCATTACATCTTAGGCGACGATAATTTTTTTTCGTCGTCTTATATGGTAAGTCCTTGACCGACGATTTAGCAATTTCGTCGCCTAAGATATATTTAAATTTTTTTTAAAAATATTTAAATAATTTTTTTAAATATATAAATAATGTTTTTTTAATTTTTGCTGGAATTTTTTTTCGGCATTTCTTTAAATTTTTCTAATACTAAAATTTAATTAAAAATAACACAAATTTATAAATTTATAAATAATTTATTACAAAAATTCAGTCCATCTGCCTATGGAGAAACTCGAAATCTAACTCATGCATCATTCCCGTTCGGAGGGTCCAGAGGCTGAGGCGGTGGCTGGTCAGGCTGAGGAGGCTGTTGCTGAGGCTGGGGCCACTGAGGGTGGGCCCACTGAGGTAATGGTATAGGCGTAGGCATGGGCGGAAAATCAAGTCCGGCCGCATGTGCAGCGATGCAGGCAGTCATCCACTGTCCCATAGCCGCCTGGTTGGCATTGGTGACTTCATTCAGCCGCTCCATATGCGCAGCCGTGGAAGCCGCATATGATTCCGCCATCATCGCCATCTCCCTCGCTCTTTGGGCTTCCAGCTCAGACTATAGACATTCGAACTGATCCTGTAGCCGACTGTTGCTGCTTGAGGCTCCGGCGGCTCCCTTGCGCTGAAATCCTGGCGTCGTCTTCAGGATCCCCTTTCCAGCGCCTCCCATACCCCGGCAGTAGTAGGTGTTGGAACGCTGCGCGAAGGCAGTGGCCATAATCCGCGCCCCAACGGTAGGATCTGAAGTGTCGATCCTGGACATGGCCTCTGACATGTCATCCTCTGCCGTGCCCGGCCATGTGTCGTTCACCATGCCTCTCATGACCTCTTGCTCCGCCTCCCTCACCCTCGCCTAATTGGATATATTAAAAAAAAATATTAATATACATTTAATAAAATGTAATTAAAATTAAAAATTAGAAAATATAAGAAACTTACAAGATCCTCCTCAGAATGAGGATATGCCCTCTGAAAGGTCCCCACATAGGGGTTCTCCTCTGGCCGCTCTCGCCGCACGTCGTCCATGATGGCCGAAAACGGCCTCGAACCGGCACGATGGTTGGTTGTGTTCTGTTGCCGGTTCTCAGCGTTCACCCGGGCGAGGTGCTTAAAAAAAAATTATCGTTAGTAAATATTTAAAAACATACAATTATAATTAATTCACTCATTAAATATTCAAATTTGTTTACGAATTACCTGTTTGTGAGGGTCGTTGAACTGCGTGACAAGAAGCCACCGCCACTCGTACTCCCGATACTCGAACTCCTTCGGGGTACCCAAACGGTCGCTCCCGTACTGCTTCCAGTGTAACCGGAGGTCGTGCTTCCACTCCTTGAACCTACATATACAAAAAAAATATTAAAAATATTATTAAAAAAATAAAAAATAATAAATTATTAAATAGAGGTACCTCTCCCTATGGGCCTTGTCCGCCTAGTCACGTCCCTCCTCGGGAACCACAAACCATTGCTGCATTACCACTTGTTAGTATTTTTTTCGATAATTAAATAATTTATTAGTTAAAAAAATAGTAATTGATCGAGTAAACTCACCGACATCGACTGATGGAGCATCTCCTTCACTCCATCAGGAACCTGGCTCCAGACTCCCCACAACATAGGGAGTCTGGAGCGGATGGTGCCTCCCGCGGCGCGCGTGTACCGGTTTCCCAACACGGCGTCCACCGGTTTCCCGTTGGAAAACGGGATGGCGATCCGTCCAGCGGACTCGACCGCCCTATCGAGTCCCTTGTTGCTGACGGTGCCTCTCCTGTTCCGCCTTCTCGTTCCGGCGACTGTGACATTGTGAATAAAATTTAATATTAATAATACATTTTTACAAAAAAAAAATTTAAAATCGACAAAACAGTAATAATAAATTACCTGAGGATGAGGCTGAGCCGACGGATTCGTCTCCGTCCGCCTGCTCGGAGACCCTCACGGGATGAAGAGGCGTGGGAAACTCCCTGTAGATATAGGCCTCGTGCGGTGCCACATTCAGGAGCTGCTCCCGAATCGGTCGACCATCCTCATCGACGCGAGGTATCGCCGGTATCGTCGGAGGAAGGAAGAGGCTGGACGGCACCGTAGGGACCCCGGATGACCCGCCATCACCGTCGGTCGGGGACGACTGTGTGGGGGCGGTGTTAGATCGCGACCGGGGAAGTATCTCTGGATGACGAGGGGCCGTCGCTGCGGGACCCGACTGCCCAGCAGAATGCGAGCTGCTTCTGCCACCCCTAAGCGCCGCATGTCGGGCCGTCAGCTGCCACGGAAACCCGATCGACGGTGATTCCGACGGGTTGTTTGAGGTACCGTTCGAGGAATATTGGCTCCTCGCACCCGAACGTTGTTCATAAGTTCTCCTCATGCCCATCCTGTTTAAAATAACCATAAATTTATTAAAAATATTTTACCGTCTTATAATTAATTTAACAAAAAATAACCATAAATTTCGAAAAATTTATCAACAATAATAACACAAACTCTATGCATATATATATATATATCATTAATTCAACTCAAATAAAACTGAAAATCAATATATATATATGCATATATATATGTGCATATGCACATGTACGTACCTGGGAGTAGCTCCACAAACTATGTATGGACAAATTTCCACAACACCAAACGATTTGAAGAACTAGAGAAATTTATGTTTCAAATTTTCAAAGTTCTCATTCTTCTATCCCGGCCTCTCAATATATAGAAGAATCTTGGGCGACGAAATATTTGAGTTTCGTCGCCTAAGGATTAAAAAATCTTGGGCGACGAAATATTTGAGTTTCGTCGCCTAAGATTTAAAAAATCTTGGGCGACAAAATATTTGAGTTTCGTCGCCTAAGAATTAAAAAAAATCTTGGGCGACGAAATAGTTGAGTTTTGTCGCCTAAGGATAAAAAACTTAGGCGACGATATAAATATCTTAGGCGACGAAATATTGTTTCGTCGCCCTAGTTTCTATCTTGGGCGACGAAATTTATTCTTAGGCGACGATTTTTTTTTTCGTCGCCTAAGAGGAAACTTAGGCGACGAAAAAAAAAATTGTCGCCCGGTTTTTTTTGTCTCGTCGCCCAAGACCCATTTTCTGGTAGTGGAGTTAAGAGAAGCATTGATTGAGGCATTGCTAAGCCCAGAGTTGTATAAAGAAGACATTGTCGAAGTCAATACAGCTACTACAGGAGTATGTCCTCATTGCAGTAATTGCATTTCGTTCTTGGAGAAAGATTTGCTTTTAAAAGGAGAACACCATAACAGGCCTCTTTACGTCACAGGACTTTTGGGTAATATGACGATCAACAGAATATTACTCGACTGTGGCTCGGCTGTGAATTTGCTACCTTTCAAAACACTACATATCATGGGAATGAACGCTAAGCAGCTCACCCCGTCCATGCTCACCATCCAAGGTTTCAACCAAGCTGGTCAAAAAGCAATAGGCACAATTGTCCTACAAATGGAGATCGGAGAGCTGCTCTCAACAGCCCTGTTTCACGTGATTGATGCTCCTACCTCTTACAATGTATTGTTAGGGCGCCCATGGCTCCATAATTATGGTATCGTCCTTTCCACACTACACCAATGCTTTAAGTGGTTAGAAAATGGAGAGGTCAAAACGGTCGTAGCAGACACAGATCCTTTCAAAGGCGAAGAGGTAAATTATTCTGACGCTAAATTCTACAAGCCATCGGATGACCCTAGCGTAAAAGAAGCTCCCAGACCCGTGCTAGAAGCGAAGAAGCAGGAAGTGCCGAGGCCATTAAAGCCCCGAGTCAAAGTAGCTCCCCAAACATTGTCCTCAAATGAAAAGGCTCCAAGCCCAGAAGTTTCAAAGCCAAAGATGGTTTTCAGATATGTGAAAAAAGACCGGCGAGAACCCGGGCAAAAGGCAATCACGCCCATCAAGGACATAATGGAGACACTCATGACGAGCTATGCGCGACCTCTTCGTAAAATTGACCAGTCTATTCCAAAGAGCGGTATTGTAATCTTTTCAACACTCGACAATGGGCATAGTAGGCATAAACAGTGTGTTTCTTTTAAAAGCAGAAAGTAGAAGCAAGCACCGCCCCCTCTAAAGATCAACCTCGGGAGTAGAAAGACGGCTCCAAAAGCCATTCCCCTAAAGGTCATAGTTAAGCAGGTAAACGACATACTTAAGGTAGAAGTTCCTAACACAGATCCCTCCGACACAGGTGTCTTTACGGATCTTGAGAAAACGATGTTCCGTGATGAAGACATGACACAAGAAAGTCGGCCTCGTCTATCTGTTTTTCAACGCCTTACAAAAGAGCCCCAACCTCGAGTTTCTGTGTTTCAGCGATTGGGCGAAATTCATCCCAAATCACAAAAGAACAAAAAGTGGAAGCTCAAACGACAAAGGGTGCTCATGGCTAAACAAGTAGACGAGAGCGAAGAAGGATTTGCATCAACACACTGCACTTCCACCGAAGATTTAGATGAAGACGAAGAATACGAATTCATCGATAATGCCCAACCTGCCCCGCCTCAGATAGAAGACGGAGGACAAGCGACAGTTGATGAGCTCCAAGAGATAAATTTAGGCACCAATGAAGACCCAAAACCTATATTTGTAAGCGCTCTTTTGACTCCGGAAGAATTTCAAGACTACAAGAATCTTCTAGAAGAATACAAAGACGTGTTTGCATAGGACTATCAAGACATGCCGGGCTTGGACCCCAGTTTAGCTGTCCACAAGCTTGTCATTTCAAAGGAAAAACCATGGGTGAAACAAGCTCCCCGACACTTCCGCTCAGAGCTTGCTGTTCAAATCGAATATGAAGTCGACAAACTCATCAATGTTGGTTTCATTCGAGAAGTTAAGTACCCCACATGGCTTGCCAGCATCGTACCCGTCAAGAAAAAGAACGGGCAAATTCGTATCTGTGTTGATTATAGGGACCTCAATGATGCTTGTCCAAAAGATGAGTTCCCGCTTCCAATCATGGAGTTATTGGTGGACGCCACAACAGGATACGACGCTTTGTCCTTCATGGACGGTTTCTCAGGTTACAATCAAATAAAGATGGCACCCGAGGACGAAGATCTTACAGCCTTTCATACACCAAAAGGAGTATACTGCTACACAGTAATGTCATTCGGCTTGAAGAATGCAGGTGCAACTTATCAGAGAGCAATGACTCACGTCTTCAATGATATGCTCCACAACACCGTTGAATGCTATGTCGATGACTTGGTGGTCAAAACAAGAAAAAGGCCACACCACCTAGCTGACCAGAGAAGAGTCTTCGAAAGGCTTTTGAAATACCAACTGAAGATGAACCCTTTAAAATGTGCCTTTGGGGTCACGTCTGGAAAATTCCTCGGCTTTGTCGTTAGATATCGAGGAATTGAGGTCGACCCTACCAAAATCACGGCAATAAGGGAAATGCCAGCACCCAAAAATCTTCGAGAGTTAAGAGGATTGCAAGGAAGACTCGCCTACATAAGAAGGTTTATATCAAATCTTTCTGGAAGGTGCCAGCCATTTTCTAGACTGATGAAGAAAGATGTACCTTTTATCTGGAATCATACTTGTCAAGAGGCATTCGACAGTATCAAGCGATACTTGCTCAACCCACCGGTCCTAATAGAGCCTATAAAAGGGAAACCTTTAATCCTCTACATAGTAGCTCTTGATCACTCCTTGGGGGCATTGCTGGCACAAAACAATGATCAGGGGAAAGAAAACGCTCTCTACTATCTAAGTCGGACACTGGTAGAAGCTGAACACAATTATACGTCAATAGAAAAGATATGCTTAGCTTTAGTCTTCGCCGTCCAAAAATTACGGCATTACATGCTCGCTCATAATGTCACCTTGATATCTAGAGCCGATCCTTTGAAGTATTTGATGACAAAGCCTATGCCTACGGGAAGACCTGCTAAATGGTCTCTGATCCTCTCAGAGTTCGAAATAAAGTATGTGCCCCAAAAAGCAATAAAGGGGCAAGCACTTGCAGACTTCTTGGCAGCACACCCAGTACCAGATAGCCATGAGTTACCCGAAGACTTGCCTGATGAAAATGTCTTCTCGGCCGAGACTCCCTCATGGCAGTTGTACTTCGACGGGGCAGCTAGAAAACAAGGAGTTAGAGCTGGCATCGTGTTCATCACGCCTTTTGGCGGTATAATCCCCTACTCATTCTTTCTAATGGCTTTATGTTCAAATAATGTTGCAGAATATGAAGCACTCATGATTGGCCTTGAGATCGCCTTGGAGATGAGGATTGACTCCTTACAAGTATTCGGTGACTCTCAATTAATCGTCAGACAAGTGAATGACGAATACGCGGTCAAGAACGAGAACCTGGTCCCATACCACCAACAAGTCAAATACCTTGTGGGACAATTTCAAAACATAAATGTTAGCCACATTCCTAGATTAGAGAATGACAAAGCAGATGCATTGGCTAACCTCGCAGCTTCTTTAATCCAACCTGACGAAAGAGACATCCAGATTACGGTTGGGGAACGACGATTGCTGCCTTCGCTACTTGAGCGAATGGAGGGCGTCAACAAAGTACATATGGTCTCCGTGTTCAAAGTCGAAGAATCTGATTGGCGAATGGACATGATCAAGTATTGTCAGTCAGGCACGCTACCTACAGACCCAAAGAAAAGAGTCTATGTCAGGCGGACTGCACCTCGATACACATACCTTGGTGACACTTTGTACAAGATGTCCTTCGATGGGATACTCTTAAGGTGTCTCTCAAAAGAAGAGGGAGCGGAAGCTCTTAAAGAAGCCCATGCTGGAATATGCGGAGCCCACCAGGCTGGTCCAAAATTAGCAGCCCAGCTAAAAAGAATAGGCTATTACTGGCCATCGATGGTACAAGACTCAGTAAATTATGCACGGTCATGCAAGGTCTGCCAGCTACATGGGGATTTTATACACCGGCCTCCATTACCTCTTCATCCCACGTCTCTCTCATACCCCTTCGAAACATGGGGGTTGGACGTTGTAGGGATCATAGCTCCTAAGTCCTCACGCCTGCATCAATATATATTGGCTGCAAGAGACTACTTTTCTAAATGGAGCGAGGCGATTCCTCTCAAAGCGGTAAAAGCAGAAGATGTGGCAAAATTCATCAAGACTCACATCATCTATCGCTTCAGAGTTCCCTCCAAAATAATATCTGACAATGCCACATACTTCAAGTGTAGAGCCATGGTTACAATGTGTGAAAAGTATAAGATTCAACATGCATTTTCATCCAGCTATAACCCGACAGCTAATGGCCAGGCAGAGGCCTTCAATAAGGTACTTTGCAACATCCTAAAGAAGATGGTCTCGACAAACAAGAGAGACTAGCATGATCGCCTCCCCGAGGCATTGTGGGCATATCGGACCACTGTTCGCACAGCAACCGGTTGTACTCCATTCAACCTGGTTTACGGCTCTGAAGCAGTACTGCCATTAGAAGTCCAACTGCCTTCTTTAAGGATAACTACAAGGTTAACAAATCCAGATGAAAACACGCAAATCAGGCTTGCAGAGCTTGAAGCCCTCGATGAGAAGAGACTTGCAGTGCAACAAAGACTCGAGATCTACCAAGCTCAAATTGCAGGGGCTTTCAACAAGAGAGTTAAGTTCAGATCATTCAAAACAGGCGACTTGGTCTTGACAATCCGAAGGCCCATCATCGTCACCAGGAAGTCAAAGGGAAAGTTTGAGCCCAAATGGGAAGGTCCATATGTAGTCACCAAAGTCTTCAACAAAGGCGCATACAAACTTTCAAACGCAGACGGGGACTGCATCTACCCTTGTGTTAACGGGAAGTTCGTCAAAAAATTCTACGCCTTCTAAAGCTCGCTGGACTGATAAGCCGGGAGGGCGGTCCAGGCAAAAGTTAGAGCCCAAAACCTCCCGAACTACGACGGCTTGATCCCCCGAAAGGGGGTACGTAGGCAGTCTAGTCCCAAAAAGCTAGATGCAGCCACCCCAAGAAAAAAAGCTCGTTGGACTGAAAAGCCGGGAGGGCGGTCCAAGCAAAAGTTAGAGCCCAAAACCTCCCGAACTACGACGGTTTGATCCCCTGAAAGGGGGTACGTAGGCAGTCTAGTCCCAAAATGCTAGATGCAGCCACCACACAAAAAAACAAAATCCTGAATCAATCAGGCGAACTACGTGTAGCTTGATCCTTTCATAGGGTACGTAGGCAATCTAGTTTTATAACTAGATCCAGCTGCGAAAAAAAAAAAAAGTTTTCAAAAAAAAAAAATCTCAGCCCAGAATTAAATGGGCGAACTACGTTTGGCTTGATTCCTTCACAGGATACGTAAGCAGTCTGGTGACAAACTAGATCCAGCCATATTTTCAAACTAACCCTTTTCTCCCTTGTGATTGTAAACATGTAAAGAAGATTAGTTTGACAAATCCGTTATCATTGAATAATGGTATCATAAGTTGAGCACACACCAAGTACAAGTCCGCAAGACAAAAAGAGAATATTGGCAGCAAGACACGCGGTGGCTCAAATATCCCTCCCCGCCAAGACACATTCCTTGTAGACAAGTACACATGATAATAAAAGTTGATGTTCAACACAAATTCTTTTACATCGTAACAAATCTTCCAAGCGAAGTAACAAAGAAATAACAAAACAAGACAGAAAAAAAAAAAGGAACACATGAAGGCAAAATGACTTCACAAGCCATGCAAAGGGAAGACAACGAGGCAAGACGCACAGTCCGCATACGGCCTCATGCTTACGCCTCACCAAAGCTCCTTAAAGAATTGGCTAGCCGTTTGAATTCCTCTTCTTGAGCTTCATGCGAACTTTTGAGGAGCTCGAATTCTACAAGCTGGTCTTCCTTGGCTTCCATCCTTGGCTGGCGAAGTTCTTAATCCCGCCTGTTTTGTTGAGCAGCAGAGTCTTTCAAGAAGGCAATTCTCTCTTCGAGATGTTCCCTTGCGAGCTCATAATTCCGTCGCAATTGCTGTGCTTGACGCTATGCCTTTATGACATCCTCTTCGCTGGCCCTCAAAACCTCAAATTCTTGGTTAAGAGCCGACAATTCCGAGTCTAACATGGCCTTGGTACGATGACATTCTTTATAGCTGCGTATCAAATCACGGAGGTGTTCGACATCTATTTTGGAACACTCCTCAACAACACGTGAGCTTTTGGAGACCATATCCGCCAATTCAAAGGTTTTGCTTACATTTTCAATAAACCTTTCAAATCTATCTTGGCCGGATCCATAGGACCTAATCACTGGTCCTAACATCTCAAGTGACTTCTGGACCTCGCCGCGACAATCAGTAATGAGTTCTAGTGGTTGAGACAAGCTTATCTTACGCAAAATATCTTCCACCTCTGAGATAATAAAATCACCCCAACGCTCATTCCGGCCTGAGTTAAAGATCATACGCAAGATAGATGAAGTTTCATTTGGCTGACAAATACCTTCATCTCCAGGCTCGCATGCATCAGGATTCACTAGCTCTGTACTACCACTCTTAGAGTCAGAATGATCTCTTGGTGATGTGCTAAAATTCTCTGCTTCCAGTCCCGACTCCCTCAACTGAGTTGGTTATTTCCATGTTAGCAAGAGTAACCCTGGCTTTGTTCCCATCAATAACGGCTCCGCATCATGCTGAGTCTTCTCACATGTTGGCTCTGAGCTTTTAGGTTCAGGGGAGGGTGACTTCAATACCAAATACTTCATAAGTGGCTCTGGTACATGTCCCTAATTCGCCTACGAAATGGACTGGCGCGCACTCCCCAGCATGGCGGACTCGCACGGATCCTCATGCAAAGTGGCTTCGCGCGGATTCTCCCGCGA
Source organism: Fragaria x ananassa (assembly GCA_034370585.1). NCBI lineage: Eukaryota > Viridiplantae > Streptophyta > Magnoliopsida > Rosales > Rosaceae > Fragaria > Fragaria x ananassa. The sequence goes on from CP139760.1 coordinate 10,038,578, forward strand.
AGTGGACTCGCGAGGATTCCCCTGAACACGTGACTTGCGCTCCGCATCCTCACGCTCGGCCTCTGCATGCTTCAATGCGGACCTCAACTTCCGCAAGTCTTTTAAACTTGGTTTAGGACTTCGCGACTTTGAAATCAGATCATGTTGACCCCGCGGCTCTAAAGTCCGGTCAGGTTCTACCACTGATTTTAACGAGGCATGATTAATTCGCGGTGATTCGATGTCATCCGCGAGATCATCGTAACGAGCTCGCTTGCTGCCCCGATCTTCCTCATCAAGTTTTGTCCTATAAGTTTTCTTGCTCATGAAAGAAGAAGCACTTCCGGAATAAACAGCGGGATCTCTTTCCCCAAAGTCAGGAAAGAATATCTTGCCTGGTTCGCCAGCGGATACACCTTTAAGGGATTCTGGCGGGAAAATACTATTCTGCTTGGCAAGAGCACGCTTCTTCAAAGTTAAGTAAACAAAAGACACGGACCGACCAAGATAGGGGCACATGCCGACATCCACCACCTGCAATAAGTCCAGGTGCATATCCCCTCATAAGAAGAACGGGGAACATAAAAACGGGAACCGGTATCAGTTCTAAGGAGCTTAAATTGCACTTTTGCTAAATCTTCAACACCACATTTGCTCCTCTGCTCAATTTTAAATTGAAGTTTGTTGGCCAGAATCCCTTGATCAAAACTGAATTGACGAGCGAATCTATTGGGATAATATGGCTCTAACCAGAGTTCACCACCAATTCGTACAAACCAGCCAGTCAAAGTGTTCTTCAGACAAGTTTCCGTCGTCAATCAAAAAGTAACCCTTTGATTCAATAAAGGGACTAGGACGATACTTTACAGAGTATTTGATCCTAAAAATAAGTCGAGCTCTTGTGATACTGAAATATTGAGCTTTAATTCCTGCATATCTCTTCAACTGGGGATAGTTCTCAGGAAACTCGCTGTCAGCATGACGTCTATATAAACAGTCAAAGTGCTCTCCCAACCAACCAATCACATAATGAACAGGGAAGCAACTTCGCGACTCTCCAGGCCCTCGCGGATCGAGCACGACCTTCCCAAGACTATGATAGATATAGCCCAACACTGCTGGTGCAAGAGACACTCTAATTCCCCGAGCCATTAAACATGCCATGTGAAAGGTCTCAGGTCTAATTATATAATTATACGAAGGAAAAACAAACCTGCTGAGCCAATAAGCTAAGAACGCAGCCAGCTCCCCTTCCTTTGAAATTATCAAAGTAGGCTGGAAATCCATGAATTTTTCACTTTGCAAATGGCTTATGCATTGCGTGTCTTCTCCGTAACCTGAATATAGCAGTTGCCCTCTATAAAAATGTCTAACCCAATCTCCCCAACGAACAACTTTCTGTTTACTCAAGACACATAGTCGGGAATGAACGTATAAAAGCTCAGAAAGCGTGGTAGAGTATAGACCATCTCGCTGTAGCCTTTTGTTTTCAGGAATAAATTCTTCATAAGGAATCCCTGAAATCGGCAAGCCTCCAAGCATCTTCAGATCCCATAATGATATACTCATTTTTCCATTCCCATGATGTAAAGTGTTCGTCAAAGGACTCCATAATTCCAAGAATGCTTTCCATACGTTGGAGCAAAAATGATAAGGATACTGAGAGACGCCAACGACACCATATATCCCAGCTTGATTCAAGACATCTTCAAGATTGGCTAGAACGAATTATGTCCACTCCATGATGCCCATCTCAAATATAGCACAACCTCGGAAACAAAGGCTTGATGACCAATCCTCTTTGGTACTTAGCAGCTTGTAAAGTATCCGATAGAAGTTCTCCTTAGAAACGAAAGGGACTCCATCATGTCAATTGTTCACCTTCTCCAAAGAATGCCCTTCAAATACTGGAGAGAAATTACGGGTTGTTCTTATCACTTGATCCTCCAGATCCTAACGAAATGTGAGGGAGCCTGAGTTAATCTCAACTTCTGTTACTAGGGTAACGGTGTCTCTTGGAACGTCATCAATACGGATGGAATTCAACGGCCTTGAGCGCATGTATTCTCTGCTCTTTTTGGCCACCTTGCCATATTTGTCCAAAGCTGCTTCATAAGCAATACGACCATATGCATCCATTACCTGAGATCACGACATCAAAAGAATGTTAGAAAGCAATTTCAGGTCAAGTTTTGCGCGCGAAAAGCAGGTTCCACACACAAAACTTGAGGGGGCACTGTTGATCGGCAAAAAATATGCATAAATAAAAAGAAAAGAAAAGTATTTAAAAAATATATAAATGCATAAATACTTTTCTTGTGCTACATGCATAATGCTTCAGAGTTCAAATACAACTCTTGCAAAAAGCTGGACAACAAAAGTCCAATACAAACTCATCTTCCAAACCGTGCACTCTATATAAAGAGGCACATAGAAGAAAAGAGGGACACACAGACGAGAGGACCATGCACACGCGGACACAGAAGGAGAGAGGTGCAAGAAGGCGAAACCAGAGAGAGAAACAGAGAGAAGAAGGTGAAGCGCAGAAGAAAGAAAAGCAGAAAACAAGCGGCGAGCCAGACAAAAGGTGGAGCACCATTCTAACTTTCTTTTCTTTTTTGCAGCTGCCTTTATCTTTCTGTATCACTCCGCCGGAAGCCCGAAGGCGACGCCATCTCCCCTAGCGTGATGACCTCGCGAGATAGTCACCGAGTCTAAAGGCGAGGCGACCTCGCCCCCTTCCCCCCTTGTTACAACAAACATATGGCCATGCAGCTCGCATAACAAGCCATGCAAGGGGAAGGAAACAAATAATCAACACGGGTTCGAAGAGCAGGAACTCACCTTTGATGACTTAACAAATCCTTGACCAGATGAAAAAGAAGGAGACGACACCTCAATTTATAGAAGAGCAGTTTCCTCAAGTCTAACTCCCAACCAGACAGGGATAGGCGTCTAGATTTATGTGGTTCGCGCAATCTCATCAACTTCATCAAGGAAAAGACGACTCAATCAAGGAAAAGATGACAGAGTCCTGCGAACCAGAGTTCGCGTGTCCTCGCGAGACGGGTTTAAACCCCTAAAGCAAAGGCGAACTCACACCCCCGCCAAAGCAGAAGCAGGTTACTTAACCCTAAGGGGTGGCAACATGACTTTACCCTAAGGGGTGGCGAGGTTACTTTACCCTAAGGGGTGGCGACGTGACTTTACCCTAAGGGGGTGACGAGGTTACTTTACCCTAAGGGGTGGCGAACCAACATTCGCGCCAAGGCAGGAACCCTAAGAGGTGGCGAGCCAACATTCGCGCCAAGGCAGGAACCCTAAGGGGTGGCGAGCCAACAATCAAGCCAAAGCACGAACCCTAAGGGATGCGAGCCAATATTCAAGCAAAGGCAGAAGCATAAGGGGTGGCGAGCTAATTCAGAAGCTCTATGCCCAGGCGAGGCGAGATGATGACACAGGCGAGGCGAGATGATGACACATGCAAGGCAAGATCCACTCATGCAAAAGATGAAGCATGTCGCGGAGTCCGCTTCCTGACATACACACGGAGTCCGCTCACAAACATAAAACGCGGAGTCTGCCTACGGATATACACGCGGAGTCCGCTCACAGACAAACACGCGGAGTCCTCTCACAGACATACACGCGGAGCCCTCTCACCGACACACGCGCGGAGTCCGCACGAAGGAGCAGTTCGCCTACACAAAGATCGCCTGCGCCACTATCGAAGATTGCAGCCAAAGCCTTGCAAGCCTTTTGTCACGCTGCTACAACACCTATTCCGGGTGCCTAAATCAAATCTTCACACTCTACCAAATTGAGTGTCCACAAAAAAACACAAGACAACAGACTCACAAATACGTCTGTTAAACCAAAAGCCGGTATTAAGCCAATAAGCCTACAAACCTCTTTTGAACTACGGTCGGTTTGATCCCACAAAGGGGTACGTAGGCAGTCTAGCAACCCACTAGATGCAACCAAAATTCCAAACAGAATCCCTGACACCACCAGTTAGATTCTTCCAGTCCAAACACCCTCAAACATACACAGTTCTCGTTGGTACTTTGTAACCGAATCAAAGGGTTTTCAATTAAGGAATTAAGGAATTTAAGGAATTTAATTTATTTTATTCTGAATGGTTCGAACCAGATAAAAAATCAAAACCCTATCTTAGTCGATAAGACAATGTGAAGTTATGTTGGGTATATACAGTTGTTTACAATGTTTGCCCAACAGAGTCATTTTGTCAAGTTAAGAGTTTACGATAGAGTCGTCTGTATATTGTGCTAAAACGAGCTGAATACGTAGAATTTGTCAAGAGTTTTATTTAGTGTAGGATTCCTTGTGCAACTAGGAAACCTAGTTGGATTAAAAGTCTTCATTATTTGACGATTCTGTAATATTTGTGTGATACACGAATTTTATGTTATATTCTTAATGTATTTCTGACCTTCTTTAGCTTTGTTATTTCCTTCATAATGTCATTTCTAGCTTGTTTCTGTTTTATAGGTCGAAAGAGGAAGTTTTACACAAAAGAAGGCTAAAACGCAAGAGTTGAGAGAAATCCTAATCAAAGAAGGATTTCTGGTGCAGCAAGGAGTCTCATTAAGTCGCAAAATCTGGGGATAAGTCATTTATGAAATTTTCCTGTTTTGAAAAGGGAAAGTTGCCTATTTCATTTTAAGAAACTTTGTTATTTTGATTTAGGAAACTTACTATTTCTAAATCTTTCCTATTATGACTTTCCTAAATTATTTAGAAAACTTTTTTTCTAATGAGACAGGGAAACCATTTGAAGTCAGGAAACCTAATCCAACTCGGAATAGGAATGGTTTGAACGGGTATAAAAGGGAAGGACGAATTTTGTAGTAATTAAGGAGTTATCTGTGCTAATATAAATCAGAAATTAAGGAAGATTCTTTCCTTTAATTTCATGGTTTGAATTCTAATATTCCCTACCATATTTATCTGACTTTATTTCTTTTCCAGGAACCCTAATTGTGCATGTTTCTACCTGCTTCGTCCCGAGCCGGGAAGGGGTCGCGAGTCGGAGCGAGGTAGAATTCTTTGGTCCTGCACTCGGAACCTGCACAAGTGACAGCGTCAAGTAGTCGGGACTGGGGTGGCCCAGTCTTCGACTCTCCGATGCTTAAGTTAGCTTTGAGTACTTGCAAGGTAGGGGAGTGTAGAAGAGAGAAGTGTGTACCATTTATGGTAGCTTGTGCCTATTTTATAGGCCAAGGTTGGGCACTTTGGCCTTAGTCTCCAATGTGGGACTACTTGTTAGTCTTTGTGGTGCCTCCCCTTTTGGGGGCGTTTTGCCGCTAGAGTGATTTTGGCAAGCGGTTTGTTACCGGCCCTTCACTCCTTGGATATCCGTGAGGGGCTTACCTGGGCTACCTTGTCTGGAACGACCTTCAGTGACCGGGTAATTGGGCCTTATTCTCGGCTCAGCCAAGTATTTTGGCTATGTACTAACAAGTCCCCAAGTCCCCAGTCCGAGAGAGCTCTTGGGTGAGGAGTTATTCTATAGATGCCGAGAATAGGTTTTACCCGGGTGTGGAGGCATGGTGTCGAGTCCCCAAGTCCCCACGTGAGGGTCGCGAGGTGACGGGGGTGAAGTTCCGAGTTTAGTTGGCGAGAGGAAATGCGCTATTGGCGTTCCGTGCCTCTATGGGGCGACGTAGTGCCCACGAAGTGGCGAGAAAACGCGCTAATGGCATTCGAGTAAGTTCGCGCTGTGGCGAGATTCTCGGGAGGCGGGTCGCTATTGGGCGAGTAAGTCCACGCTAGTTGGCGAGACGCTCACTGATGGGCGAGTCAGTCCACGCTAGTTGGCGAGACTCTCACTGATGGGCGAGTTAGTCCGTGCTAGTTGGCGTGACTCTCGAGTGGCGGGCCGCTGCTGGGCGAGTAAGTCCGCGCTAGATGGCGAGACTCTCACAGCGTGGCGGGCCGCTAATGGGCGAGTCAGTCCGCTCTAGTTGGCGTGACTCTCGAGTGGCGGGTCGCTGCTGGGCGAGTAAGTCCGCGCTAGATGGCGAGACTCTCGCGGCGTGGCGGTTCGCTGATGGGCGAGTCAGTCCGCGCTAGTTGGCGTGACTCTCGAGTGGCGGGCCGCTGCTGGGCGAGTAAGTCCGTGCTAGATGACGAGACTCTCGCGGCGTGGCGGGCCGTCGATGGGCGAGTCAGTCTGCGCTAGTTGGCGTGACTCTCGAGTGGCGGGCCGCTGCTGGGCAAGTAAGTCCGCGCTAGATGGCGAGACTCTCGCGGCGTGGCGGGATGTCGTACCGTCCCCTTTTTTTTGCGACAAACGAGGGCGACGTGGCGTTTCCCTGTCGGTAGAGGTTTGTGGGGTCTAGGGAAATGTCTATATATAGGGTTGGGGAGAACTGGAGGGGGGAGTGCGTGATTTCAAAACTGAAAACTGGGTGAGCCGCAATTGACGTTTTAGGGTTTCGGCAATTCTATAAACTTTAGACTGGGAAACGTCCAATTTCATCCTCGATCGAGAGGGTGCGAGCGCTCGGCTGTTTGCAACCAGCTTCACTGCCACTACGTAAATCCGCTGTTTCAAGGTATGAATTTGTCTCCTTCTTTGTCTTTGGATTTTTGTATGTGATGGTGTTGTTGTTTTGGGTTATTTGGGGTGAGTGGGATTGTTCACATGTTTATGATGTTGGTAGGAATTCTAGGGTGAGAGATTTGTTGTCGGGCTGGTTAGGGTTAAGGTAGCGGGGTATGGCAGATCCAGTATGGGTGTCCAGCGAAGAGATTGTGGTGGTCTCTAGTTCGAATTCAGACACTTTGCATCGGATGAAGGAGGGCTTGGATAATCTTATGGCAGAGATTGCCCTTGACTTGGGGGAAAGCATTTCTGTGATGGGTGCCGGGTCTCATGTGTCCTCGTGTAACCCTCTCTTGCAGGAGGTAGAGGAATTTATCATGGCGAGATCTCGAGAGGAGGATGATTCGTTTTGGGAACCTCCTGGCGAGAGTATGACATTGTCGGAGCTTGAAGCGCTTCGGCAGAATTGGAGTATTCCAGAGGAGGTTTTGTTGCGGCCGCTTGGCAGGGGGTGAAGTTTTGGGATCCCCGGGTAACTTTACGTTGGTATACGAGTACCAACTGAGATGCGGGTTGATGTTCCCGTTACCCCCATTTGTGCAGTACACTTTGGCGTGTTTGCATGTCGCCCCGGGGCAAGTTACCCCCAACATGCTGAAGCAGATTTTGGGAACATGCGTGCTATTTCGCCTGCTGAAGCAGGAGTTCCCAAATTGTGAAGAGTTCAACGCGTGCTGGCACATGGGGTGATGCGCGAAAAAGGGCAGCTGGGGCTGCGTGACGATGAAGTCACGTGGGAAGTTTAAGGTCCTGGTGGAAGACTTGCCCACCTCAACAAGTGAAACCTGGAGGCGTAAGTGTTTTCTTGTTGGGGGGCAGTGGCAGGAGTGGCACGGGCACCCTTTCTGGGTCCCGGGAAGTTTCCAAAAGATAGGTACCGTGCTCTTGTGCCTTGTGTTTTTTTTTTGTTTTTTTTGTTTTGTTTTGTGCTGCTCTGTCACTGCTGACAGCTAGCTTTGTGCAGTGCCGCAAGAGTATAATCTCACTGAGCTGATGGAGCGCCGGATTCGCCGGGTGATATGGGCATTTGAATGTAGGAGCTCGTATCGGATATGCCGCTTTGGCATATACAGCCACTTCGGCTATGCCCGGGTGCCGGGTCTGTATTTTAGTGGTTGCGTTCTCTGTTTTAGGCTTGCAAGTCATTGCCTGACTATTGTTTGTTTGTTGTAATGACAATGCCATGCGACGGTGGTTCGCGGAAGAAGGAAGGTCCGTACGACAAAGTGTCGGACGAGGATGTGCTAGATAGGTTGCTGGCTGAGGCTGACCATGCCAAGCAGTATGACATTGACTTGGAGACGGGGGAGGGAAGGGAGGTGGAGCTGGGCGATTGTGAAGATTTTTTGAGGTTGAATTTGGCAGATGAGGATTACGCCTATGTGCCTCCGCTAGTGGCGGAAGCGATGGGTTTAGGCGTCCAGGAGGTGGAGTTGGAGGAGGCGCAGGTAGTGGGTGATCACGAGGGTGAACCCGACCAAGCGCAGGGGGAGGAACTGGTCGTGGAGGAGGTTGCGGACCGTGAGGAAGAGACTGGTGCGGCTCGGACTCGGAAGAGGAAGGAGAGAGTGGAGCCGGCTCGCCAGGGCCAGTCTAAGAGGTCGCGGAGGGACAGTCGGTCCGGGGGATCGGCAAGCTTAGCTGAGGTTGCCCAAGCCTTGGAAGGGACAGGGGACGCGCAGCCATACTTGGCTCAGATGGCATATGACATGCGTCACCGCGCTCGCGATATGCATGTGTTGGAGGAGGTGGATCCGCCGGCGGGCATGGCTCTCGCCAAGGAGAAATTGACTCGGGTAAGTGTCTGCACGCTTGTGTTCCACTGTTTTGAGCTTGGGGTTTATGCGTTGTTGTGTGACTGCAGGCTACATTGTTGATGTATGCCACGAGCGAGCGGGCGGCTTCCCACTGGCAGGGTGATGCTGAGGCGAAGAGTCAGCAATTGAGGGAGGCTGAGGAATGCAATCGGGGTCTTTCGGAGCAGGTAGCGCAGGCGGAGCAGAATGCTGCTGTCTTCCAGGCCCAGGTGGCGGAGCTGAAAGAAGGTATAAGGAGGAAGGATGAGCAGGTGGTGGCTAGGGAAGTGGTGGCTGCCAAGGTAGCGTCTTTGAAAACTGAGGTGGAGAAGCTAACGTAGGCACTTGCAGAGCTGGAGGTGTCCTGGAAGGCGAAGTGTGAGCGGGTTGCCGCGGTAGGGCAGAAGCTGTTCCGGGAGGGCGAATTGTATAAGCAGCAGCTGAAGGGTGCTTATAATAAAGGGCAAGATGATTTGAGCCGACTAGGCTGCCAGGCGGGCTGGATTAACGAGGCGGCCATGTGCAAGTGGTACGTAGAGAAGAATGCTGCCAAGGTGGCGTGGGAACAAATGACGCTTGAACAGAGGAAGCAAGCCGAGATCTCGCGGTCTCTGGCGAAGCAGCATAAGGCGTGGTGCGTAACGTATGCTGGGCAGAAGGGGATGCTAGCTGCGGGCGACCCGCGACCTCTTGCAATTGAGGCTGCGTCGTCTGTAAGAGCCACCGGCCCCGAGGGGTCTATACCTACCCAAGTAGTGGCGTCGCAGGTGGCTTCTTCTGCCGTCCCGTCTCGCGATCCTCGGGCTTCGGGGTTGTTGGTACGTGCGGGCCTTGAAGCTCAGAAGGCTCCAGTGAGGGGGCGCTCTGGCCCTGAGGGAGTTCCTGGCAGTTCGCTTGTGCGCCCTACCACAGCTGTGAGGCCTTCATTTTTGTCCCGGGACCAGTCGAGGCAGCTGGTTGGACAGAGGATGGCGGGGAATGTGAGCCAGGTTCGTGGCCGTAGTGGCGGGTCGAAGGGGAGTGTCAACAAATCTGGCGACTCATCTGCTGGGGGAGAGTGAGATCTACTTGGGCATTTTGATAGTTGTAGGACTGTTGTTTTGAACAATGTAAGTGGCGTGGCTAGCCATTGTAATTAGTTTATACTAATATGTCTGGGAGTCCAGGTTGATGTTTTGGCGTTATGTGTAGCCTTTGTGTGTTTGTTTTGTTGTTGTCTACTTTTGTATGTTTGTGGCCCTGCGTTGCGGGGGCGAAGTGTAGCATGTTGGAATGACAAAACACTTCATTGCACTTAAATTTAGCCGCTAGCGGACGAAGTGTACAATGTTGGAGCCGCTACTGGGCTATTGTACATATACAATGGCTTTTCAAAGCCAAGGTTAAAATTGGTTCTGGGGTAGAGATGGTGGCGAGCGTTCCAGGGGTGGGGGACGATGTTTTTGTTGTAGGACTAGGTCGCGGGGTTCTCTTTCCCGGTCCTCTCTGGGTCGTCCCGCGGGTCATTGATGAGTTCCGAGGGGCTGAGAGGCAACATCTCATAGGCTCCTCGCCTCTGCTGGATGGCGTTGAGATGGCAATGCTCAATGGCTGCCCGATCCCCTTGGATTGTCAGGGTGCCACCTGGGGTAGGGATTTTCATGAGAAACATATGGCCGACTATGAAGCACTGCAGCCCCCAGAGGATGTCCCGGCCTAAGATGAGATTATAGGATGAAGGGCAATCGAAAATGAGGAAGTGGACCGTGATGGAAGAGTGGCAAGGAGTTGTTCCCACCAACACGGTTAGGTGGTATGAGCCTAACGGTTGCACTGTCTCGCCAGAGAAGCTGACAAGGGGGTCGTGGTTATTGTACAGCTTAGTTCGGCCTCGCCAGAGTCCTTTGTAGCAATCCAAAAACATGACGCTTACGGCGGCCCCTGTGTCCACTAAAGCTCTGTGGCACATGTAATGATCCACTTGCACATTGATTATGAATGGTTCACAGTGGTGGCAATTTATGGTATCCTCATCGCTGCGAAATGTCACTTGATCCCACGCTGTTGGGGTGATCGTGACACCGCGTTGGATGTCTAGGATTTCTGAGGGTGTCATGCATTGTCGTTTTACAGAAGGCTTGCGTAGGGGGAACCGTGAGGCTCCACCATGCAGGGTTAGGATCTGGCCATGTACTTCAATGGCGTTAGCGCCTGTGGCGGGAGCACAATATTGGTGGAGTTACCCATTCTGGACCAAATGCTCGATTGCATTGCGGAGGCCATGACACTGTTCTGTTGTGTGGCCGTTATCATCATGATAGGCACAATACCTGTTGCCGGTTGTTCGCCGGGGCTTTTTTGGATACCTGCTTTTAGGAGGGGGGATGAGATCTTTATGTCTGGCCCATATGTCCTCATATGTGGTGGTTAGATTAGTGTGAACCTCGTAATGAGGTGGCGGGGCGGAACGACGCTGTTGTGGAGGGCTCTGGTCCCTTGGCTTATATGGGTGGTCGCTGTTTCTCTGTCCCCCATGGCGACAGTCGGAGCCGCGTCCCTGGTCTCGGGAGGATCCACGTGACTGCCCTTTATCTTGCCCGCGGTCAAAGTGCTCATCTGGTGGCGGGGCGGGAAGTGCTAACATGGCGGGGGCGGAACGTCCGAAAGTGTTGAATTCAGCGCAGGCCCACCACATAGCCAGGTCTATCAAGGCATCGTAGGATCCTGGAGGGTTCCTATTGATCTCCATTAGGAAATTGCCGGGGAGCAAGGCCTGACGGAAAGCCTGCTCCGCCGCACGAGGCTCCAAGTTGTGACATCTCGCTGTGGCAGATTGCCATCGAGACAGCAGTTCATGGAGACCCTCGCCGTCTTTCTGCTTGATGTGGAACAAGGCATCTACACTGCGATAGATGCTGGTGTGTAGCATGAAACGGCTGAGGAAGCGTTCCGAAAGTTGGTCGAAGTTGTCAATGGAGTTGGGCGGCAGATTGAGGAACCAACTGAGGGACTCGTCCGAGAGGGTCTCTTGGAAGGCGTGGCAAGCTATGGCGTCGTTGTAGCCAGAGGAGCTATAGAGCGAGAAGAATGTCTCGAGGTGGAGATAAGGGTCCCCGGTGCCTTTATACTTGTCCATCTTGAATGGCTTGGTTCCCAGAGGCCGCTTATCCATCTGCACTCGGGGTGTGAAGGGGCTTAGATGATGTCCATAACCAGAGAACAAGGGTCGCTGGGCCCCGCGGCTCTCGACGCCTTCAATCCGCGAGGCTAACTATGTGACTATTTGGCTGAGTTGGAGCAGTAGGCGGGTTGGCATGTCAAGAGGGGGGGTTAGGGGAGTTGGCAGTGGTTGAAGTGGAGATAGGTTGGGCAGATGGATTAGGCTGATGTGGCAGGGGGGAGTCATTGGGGATTGGAGATGGTTGGGGGGCTGGTAGTGGAAATGAGGGGTGGGTTAGGGGATGAGATACGTATATGATCTGGCTAGGCCCTCCCAGGAGCATGGAACCAGTCTGGCCTTGATTAGGAAGGGCATCCGGGGTTTCGGCAACTCGCGCCGCACGGTCCAAGCTGTCGTTGTACACGTTACGATGCTCTAACGTGGCGCGGAGTAAGAATTGCTCTTTCTCCAACTCGGCGATGCGTACCCGGTACGCTTCCGCTTCTGCCTTCTCTTTCGCCGCTTGCTCGCGGAACGAATGGAAGTCCTGCTTGAGGATTTCAAGGGCTGTGGCGGGGTCGGGATGGCTAATGGGGGCTGCATCGCTGGTTTAAGGAAGGGATGTGTCGCCGGGTTGGAAAAGTTCCTCCTCTGCTTGAGTGCCAGGGTCCGTAGGGTCATCAATGATTTCCACCATGGTGCCGAGTCAAATGGGAGTTCCACAAGATAGGACCCTCTTTCTAGCGCCAATTGTTTCTACCTGCTTCGTCTCGAGCCGGGAAGGGGTCGCGAGTCGGAGCGAGGTAGAATTTTTTGGTCCTGCACTCGGAACCTGCACAAGTAATAGCGTCAAGTAGTCGGGACTGGGGTGGCCCAATCTTCGACTCCCCGATGCTTAAGTTAGCTTTGAGCACTTGCAAGGTAGGGGAGTGTAGAAGAGGGAAGTGTGTACCTTTTATGGTAGCTTGTGCATATTTTATAGGCCAAGGTTGGGCACTTTGGCCATAGTCTCCAATGTGGGACTACTTGTTAGTCTTTGTGGTGTCTCTCCTTTTGGGGGCGTTTGGCCGTTAGAGTGATTTTGGCAAGCGGTTTGTTACCGGCCCTTCACTCCTTGGATATCCGTGAGGGGCATACCAGGGCTAACTTGTCTGGAACGACCTTCAGTGACCGGGTAATCGGGCCTTATTCTCGGCTCACCCAAGTATTTTAGCTATGTACTAACAGTGCACAAATAAAGGAAGGAAAATCATGGATTTTCGTCAGAAATCTGATTGAAGGCAGAAGAGGGAAAGTTCTTAATCGCTGGGATTTCCTTTGGAGAACAAGGAACGTACCTGGTCTCTATTCAAGCCTCATGCAATGAATTGCAGCACAAGACATTCCAGAGAATTCTGGGGAAGATTTTATGCAATATTCTTTGACCTGTCAAAAGATGACGTTAGTGCAATTTAAAACCCTATAGTTGTAGTACATGTAAGTAGGGTATCGTTCTAGCCGGGGACACTAGGGAAGAATTTATTCTGCAAAACAAAGTCATTAGAAATATTCACACAATATATACATAAAGAATAAAATGGGGGATTGAAATCGGCAGAAAATAAAGAAAATAAAACAAAGGCAAATAATTACAAAGTTTGGTCACTTCAACGTTGTAAGCACTTCACAAATAAACTCCGATTAGCATGCAAGTATTCTTATGAAAGGTTAAATTATCTTATCTATGTTTTCACAATTGCAAGTTAATTCCAACCCTTAAGACTTCTCATGTGTTTAAGGTTGTCTTTGCGCTCAACCAAAAACTATGTGACTACTTAACTAAATTGTCTTTGCGCTCAATCTAATCAAGCAACACTTACCGTCCACGAGTCGTTGGAGACATGCTCGTTAGCAATGGCGTCACCCATCCTCGAACCCATGCAAATCACTCACCCTAACAACCCTATGCAGCACCTAGAACCGAGTTGTCTTTGCGCTCAACTCGACCTAGAATACCACGGCACATTAAACTCCCCCCTAATAGCTAACTCGTGTACTTTGAATTAACCTAGGGTTCGATTACGTGATCAGGTGAGGATTAATTAACCTAACAATTACTAAACACATAAACACAGATTCTTTACTTCTTTAATAATCCTAACATGCATACTAAACCGTTACACAACATGTACAATCATAATCAAGTCACAAAGAAGATCATACAATCACACATATCATATAAAACCAAAAACCAGAAAATATTTATCAATAAACTCAAAGTTCTTACACAGTAATTACAAACACAAACCATGGATGTCTTCATCCTTACCCTACCTATAAGGTTCGGCAAGGTTGAAAGGGAAATTGGTGGAAGATGGCAGTGGAGGCAGTCGGCAAAGATGGCTGTGCGGCAAGGAATGGTTCGGCTGTGCTTGTGTTTGCTGTGTAAGGGAGGGTTTTTAGGTAGAGTTTAGGCTTGCTAGAACTTAAAACAATTGAAGGACTCTCTAAACTATGCATACAACAGACCTATTTATACAGAAAACTATAGAGAAACCCTAGCTGCATCGGCAAAGGAAAGGCAATCCTATTTTAACTCTCTTTCCTATTTGCTCAATGATTCCTTCTTCAATGCACCTTGTGTATCCGAATTTGGACTCCATCTTCTGATTCTTGGACCTTCCTACATGTTTATGGATCCATGTAGGCCTCATGTACGAAATCTTGGGCTTTGATGGCAGCCAAAACCAGTGATAGGTCCGGCAAGGTCAGCTTTCCCGGTTTGACCGGGAAACCTTACACTTAACCAAAATATGGCTGCCTTGATGCTTCTTCGTATTTTCTTCTTTTTTCCAGCTTCCTAACACTTCATTAAGGACTTGATACATCTCTTGACAAATTTGGGAAGCCTTTTGTTGAAGAATCATCTCCCAAAACTCGTTAGACAACTTAGGCAGTTTCTGCCCAGTTTTGCAGCCTGACCTCTGTCCACTGTTTTGCTCATAACTCCTTCGTATCAACTCCGATTGCTGCTATCCAAATGGGGTTGAAAAGTATACACACACAGCTCTGATTCCATATGTGGCACGCCTTCTAACTCCTCCTGGAACTCCAGATATGAATTTTTGAATTTGATGTACGTTTTCTGGCAGATTCTGTCCGAGAGCAAAACAATGTCCAAAAGTGTTTCCTCTTTTTCCGTGGCCTCACTTGTTGTCATTCATGAGTCCGTTCATCATGATTCTCGATATGTTAAGCGTATTTACCTGTCTTCTGCACATTTAAACAAAATACATCAAAACTAACAAGGTAACAAAATAACGAATCATAATAAAACGTCCAAGTGATAGTCCAAAAACGGTTTTCATCATTTAAGTGCAATTTTCTGTATAAAAACGGCTAGTAGCCACAACTCTACAGAAAAACCCTCTTGACTCTAAAATAAGTAAAAACGACTATACTAAGGCACAAACAAAGTGTAAATGGGGGTGAAAATCCATTAAGATCATGGCGTAAAAACGCACTTATCAAACTACCCCACACTTAAGCTTTGCTAGTCCCTTAGCAAACCGACTCTAACTGAAAGTAAAAACAAAAACAAAAACGAAAATAACAATAACTCTAATACCCTTAAGAAATTTTTGTCTCAGATTCTTAAGTACGCATAATCTCAAGTTTTAACATTCGAGTGAAAGCACAATTGCAAAAGTTCATAAACTTGTATTATAGCATGAAAAATCAAGATTTTCGAAATTTATAAGTAAAACATGAATGAAATTTTGATCCTCCTTTCCAAGGTACACTCTTTTTTTTTTTTCACTCGAAAAATGGTTTTCACTCATAAGTTTATGCAAGAGAAAAGATGATCAATAACGAATAACTTGCATATTTCAAGAAATAACGGCTCTTTGAGAAAACATTTTTCTTGGAAAAACCTCATTTAACAACTAAGTGCAATAATGGACCAAAACCATATGCTTACTTATATGAAATTCTCCACAAATCAAGTTTAGTCATCTTAAGAATCATGAAATAATCTCAAGGGTTGTAATGGGGCTTGGTTTCATAAGGTAGGATTTTTTTTTTTTTTTTGGATATAAGTGGTGATAGTAAGATATCAAGACTTAGCAAATTTAAGCTTCACCCTCCTTATGTCTCCACTCCATGAATTGGACAAGGGTCAAATATACAACTTTGGACCCTCAAAAAATTTCAACTCCAAATCCACAAAACACCATCTAAATAATGCCTTAGAATTTTTTCTTTGTCTTGTCCGAAATTTCTTTCTTTTTTTTTTCATCTTTTTCCGATTTTCTTTTGTTTTTTTTTCATCTTTTTCCGAATTTTTTTTCTTTTGTTTCGGAAATTCTTTTCTTTTGAAAATATTTCGGACAAAAACACATGTTTTTTCAATTGCAATTTTTCGGCATATTATCCATGGAAAAGAATGGTGTTCACCCCACACTTCAACTCCACCCCACACTTGTTCTTTAACATCACAGCACAGCTTCATCGAAAATTCTTTGCCAAGTCTTGACAACAAGGTAAAGATAATCTATACTAAGCTCAGGAATTCTGTTTAAGGGTGATGAAAGAAAAGGCATAATGTAGGCTCAAAGGGGTTTAACTAAGGAGTCCCACGACGGGCACAAAAATGGGCAAAGGCTTATTTTGGCTTTGGTGGTGATCCTAATTGAGATTAATTGCAATCCTATTCAAAATCAGAACAAGTTATGATTATAAAGCTTTGAAAATCACATAAATAAGTTCTAGTAAATTCTAGAGTCCATTAAACAGCTATAGCACATAGTTATTGAATAATGAAAATAATGAGGCTTTACGTGAATTTTCAAAGGATATGGAATTTAATCACTCAAAAAGAAAGTATATTAGGCTCAAAATCTCACAAAGGTTGTTATGGAAACAAAATAACAAAACATGCAAACTTTTCTGTCAAAAATCTCAAGTGTTCATACCTTACAAAATTCATGAAAAGTTGCAATTTTCTTAAGATAAATGTTCAACCATCCATTATGCATTTTAAAAGATAATTTTCATCATAGACATTCTAAGGGTATAAGACTCAAAACAATTAAAAATATTAAAAAAATAAAACAAACTCGAAATAAAAACAAAAAACGGAATTTTAAAATTAGAGCTTAACACAAAAAAAAAATATACATTTATTATGTAATCTCTACCCCACACTTAGAAAATTACATTGTCCTCAATGTAAACTCAAAGTTATGTATAATTCTCTAAGTAGGGATCGAAAACACATAATAAATATATACATAAAAATATCAACAATAACAGTGAAGGGATTAAGAAATTCAAACTCTCGGTGATGGCTCCTCCACAGCTACGGTTGAAATGAGTTGCCTCTCATGCAGCGCTTAATGTTTATAGTCTGTCAGCCTAGACTCTTCTTCCTTCTCCTTGAAAAGTGGCGTCATACATCATTTGATGGTGGCTCCATTATGTTCATCTCCTCCGTTACGTGGTCCTTGAATGTGCTGTAGTAAGGTTTAAGTCTATGACCATTGACCTTAAACTTATTTCCCGATGTAGCGCTTTGAATCAACTGCACCATAAGGAAACACATTAGTAATAACAAAGGGTCCTTGCCAACGAGAACGAAGCTTACCTGGGAAGAGTTTTAATCTTGAGTTGAACAAAAGGACTTGTTGTCCTATCTCGAAGTGTTTCCCTCTTATCATCTTGTCATGATAAGCCTTAGTTCTTGCCTTGTAGATCATGGCAGAGTTGTAGGCTTCATTTCTAATCTCCTCAAGCTCACAAATTTGTAGCTTTCTATGTAGTCCAGCCTCATCTCGATCCATGTTGAACTTCTTAACAGCCCACCACGCTCTATGCTCCAACTCCACCGGTAGATGACAAGATTTGCCATAAACAAGCCTAAATGGCGACATGCCAATAGGAGTTTTGAATGCAGTCCTGTAGGCCCATAAAGCATCATCTAAACGATCACTCCAATCCTTCCTTGTTGGTCCTACAGTCTTCTCCAATATTTGCTTGATCTCCCTATTTGATGTCTCCGCCATGCCACTTGTTTGAGGATGATAGGGCGTTGATACCTTATGGGTGACACCATACTTCTTGAGCAAAGCCGTTATCGTTTTATTGCAAAAGTGAGATCCACCATCGCTTATCAAAACTCTTGGAGTTCCAAACCTAGCAAAAATGTTAGTTTTGACAAACTCTGCAACAACTTTAGAATCATTAGTCCTGGTAGCTTTTGCCTCCACCCACTTTGAGACATAATCAACGGCCAATAATATGTAAAGGAAACCCTTAGATGAAGGAAAAGGCCCCATGAAATCAATGCCCCAAACATCAAATAATTCGACATTAATAATAGGATTTAAAGGCATTTGATCTCTCTTACCTAAATTACCTGTTCGTTGGCAACGATCGCATGAAGTACAAGTTGCATAGGCGTCCTTGAAGATCGTTGGCCAATAGAAACCGGCTTCCAACACCTTATGGGCTGTCTTCTTTGGTCCAAAATGTCCACCACATGCCTCTTTGTGACAGAAATCAAGGATCGACTGATGCTCGCTTTCAGGGACACAACGTCTCATGACTTGGTCTCCACAATATCTCCACAAGTATGGCGAATCCCACACGTATTGGCGAGCGTCATGCTTGATTTTCTTCTTGGTATGGCTCGGCATCCCTTGAGGAAAAGTATGGCTTGCAATGTAATTCACCAAGTCGGCGTACCAAGGTTCCTTGACGTCCACTTGAAACAACTGTTCATCAGGAAACGTTTCTGACACGGGCATGGCATCCTCTGCTCTCACAAGTCTACTCAAGTGATCAGCAACAACATTGTCACACCCCTTCTTATCCTTGATTTCGATGTCAAACTCTTGTAGAAGGAGTATCCAACGTATGAGTCGTGGCTTGGCATCCTTCTTTGTCATCAAGTACCTCAAAGCTGCATGATCAGAATAAACAATAACCTTAGAGTGCAATAAGTAAGATCGAAATTTTTCTAAGGCAAAAATAACAGCTAAGAGTTCTTTTTCAGTGGTAGTATAATTGAGTTGAGCCTCGTTGAGTGTTCGTGATGCATAGTAGATGACACAAGGCTTCTTGTCCTTGTGTTGGCCTAGCACGGCTCCCATGGCATAATCGGATGCATCACACATCAACTCGAACGGTTCATCCCAATTAGGTGGCGAAATAATGGGGGCTTGAGTCAGCAAGGTCTTCAAATGAACGAAAGCATCCTCGCAATCCTGAGACCATGAAAATGGCACATCTTTCTGCAAAAGAGAAGTAAGTGGTTTGGCCACCAAAGAAAAGTCTTTGATGAACCGTCGATAAAAACCTGCATGGCCAAGAAAAGAACGGACATCTCTCACCGTTTTTGGTGAGGCTAAGTGATGCATAATATCAATTTTGGCCTTATCAACTTCTATTCCCTTAGCAGATACAATATGCCCTAAAACTATACCTTGATTAACCATGAAATGGCATTTTTCCCAATTTAGTACTAGGTTAATTTCTACACACCGTTTTAAAATTTTCTCTAAGTTTTCAAGGCATGTTTCGAAATTTTGTCCATAAACACTAAAATCATCCATGAAAACTTCAATGATATCTTCAATGTAATCAGAGAAAATATTATACATACAACGTTGGAACGTACCTGGTGCGTTGCATAATCCAAAAGGCATACGACGATAAGCAAACGTACCAAATGGGCATGTGAACGTTGTCTTCTCCTGATCATCGGGGTGTATCATGATCTGGTTGTAACCGCTGTACCCATCTAAGAAGCAATAAAACTCATGACCGGCGAGTCTCTCCAACATTTGGTCCATGAACGGCAAAGGCATGTGATCCTTCCTTGTAGTAGCATTCAATCTTCGATAATCAATACACATGCGATGACCCGTCACTAACCTTTGTGGCACTAGTTCATTCTTTTCATTCTCTACCACGGTCACTCCACTCTTCTTGGGCACAACTTGGACAGGTGAGACCCATTGACTATCAGAGATTGGGTATATGACACCACAATCTAAAAGTTTAATCACCTCGTCCTTGACAACCTTCATCATTGGCGGATGCAGACGTCTTTGAGGCTGACGTGTGGGTTTGGCGCCATCTTCAAGAAGAATACGGTGAACACACTTAGTTGGGCTGATTCCCTTGATGTCTGCCAAAGTCCATCCTATGGCAGCTGTGTTCCTTTTCAAAACAACAATTAACTTTTCTTCTTGTTGCTTCGTCAACTGTGATGACACAATAACTGGTAAAGTGTCATTCTCACCAAGAAATACATACTTCAAATGCGAGGGGAGAGCTTTTAGCTCGAGCTTAGGGGCTTCTTCCACGGATGGCTTCATCTTGTTTGTGGACATGTGGATCGGTAAGGGAGTCTTTCTCTCATGGACAGGTTGTGATTCGATCTCCATTACAACCTCAAGTATGGACGGCTCTAGATTTTTCAAAGCCTCCTCATCCCATTCTCCAAACTTGTCGAATCCGGCCCCTTGCTCAATGGCTAATTGCTATGCTTGCTCGATGGACATTGCACCTTGTGCAACTCCTCCATATCTATAGACAGACTCGGCATCTCCCTCTCTAAGTGACTCGGCATGGCTGCCCTCTTGGTCATTCTCGGCCCTAAAGCTTGGATATTTCATGGTGTTGAAGATGTTGAACTTTATAATCTCCCCATCGAACTCCATGGTCAAGTTGCCTCCATGCACATCAATGTTTGTCCTTGCGGTTCTCATGAAGGGTCTTCCTAACAAAAGCTGTGTAGAATCATCAACAGACTCCTCCATCTCCAACACATAAAAGTCGGCAGGGAATATCAAGTGGTTAACCTGCACAAGGACATCCTCCACATACCCCTTAGGGTATTTGCTTGATCGATCCGCCAATTGGATAATCACGTCGTCATGTTGTAATGGACCAAGACCTAGGGACAAGTAAACAGAGTAGGGCATGACATTAATAGAAGCCCCTAGATCGAGCAGCACCTTCTCAAACCTTGTAGTTCCGATGACAACTGGAATGGAAAAACTCCCTGGATCCTTAAGCTTTGGCGGCATCTTGCGTTGTAGCACGGCGGACACGGTCTCACTCATGCTCATCACTTTCTTCTCCCTTGTGTGTCTTCTTGTGGTGCAAAGCTCCTTCAAAAACTTTGCATACTTGGGCACTTGCTTGATACATTCTAACAAGGGGATGTTGACATTCACCTTTCGAAAAACATCCAACACTTCTTCGTCGGACTTGGCTTGCTTGCTCTTGGTGAAACGTGAGGGGAAGGGTATACAACAAGTGCTCGGCATGGCTGCATCCTTGGCAGCCAAATGTCTTCCTTCCATGGCAGCAGGGTCTTTCTCAAGAGCCCTTTTCTTCATAGCTTCCAAGTCTCCCTTGCTTGGCTTAGCTTGCTTGTGTTGCTCGGTACCTTGATCTCGGTGTTGTGTAGGCTAGCAGTCCCTTGCTCGGCTGTTCCTTGCTCGGCATTCCTCCCACTTGGCTCGACATTCCCACCTTGCATGGCAACATGTTCATGCTCGGCAGCCCCTTGGTTGGCATTCCCTTGCGCGGCAGCTCCTCCACACACGGCATCATCATCATCACCCCAATCTAATGCTCCAAGTCCAGTGGTGGTTGTAGGCGTCGGAGTTGGTGATTCTAACTGCTTACCGCTCCTTGTGACAATGGCTTTAATGTCCTCATTCTTAGGGTTCTTGATTACCCCTCCTGGCAACCTCCCTTGTTCACTAAACTTCCCCATGAAATCCAACACTTGGCCCATCTGATTCTTCAACTCCGCAATGTCTTTGGTGTTGGACTGTGTTGTGGCTAACAAAGACTGTGTCGAAGTGGCGATATTCTTGAAGATCTCATCATAATTGCTGCCACCACTCGGCTGTCCTCCTTGGTAACCATGGAGTTGGTACGGCCTAGGCATGTATTGGCCTTGAGGCCGTGCCACATATGGACTCGGTTGTGCCCCTTGTGCAACAGGTGGAGGGTTCAGGACATTGGTGTTGTTGTTCCAACGAAAGTTTGGATCGTTGTCCCTTGGATTGAAGTTCTGGAAGCGTGGTTGACCCCCTTGTCCATGGTTGTTGCCGAATTGGCCTTGGTAGCCAATGGCATTTACGTCTTCAATAGGTGGAATCACTTGGTTGCACTGATCGGACGCATGTCCCTCTAAGCTGCACACCCCACAGACTGACATACTCTTCTCCTTGGCAAGGCTTGAAACTACCATTGTCAACTTACTCAATTCTTGCTTTAGCTCATGTATGGCACTAGGTTCGCCATACTCACTAACCTCATTGACTCTCCTTGTCGAAAATGAGCCAAATTGCTGATTGTTGGTGGCTCTCATCTCCAACAGGTTGGTTGCTTCTTCCCTACTCTTCTTCATCAATGATCCTCCAGCAGCTGAGTCCAAAAACTGACGTTCCATAGGGCGAAGGCCCTCATAGAAGTATTGAAGTAGCATACCTGCGCGAATGCCATGGTTGGGGCATGACGCAACAAGTGCCTTGAACCTTTCATAGTAGACATCAAATGGCTCATCCACATCCTGTCTGATCGACGTGATCTCCTTTCTTATATGAGTGACTCTTGATGAAGGAAAGTACTTCAAGAGAAACTCTTCTCTCATTGTCGCCCATGATGTGATGCGGCCTGCTGGCACAGCAAAGAACCATGTCTTGGCTTTGTCCTCAAGAGAAAACGGCAACGCCTTCATTTTGACAAGTTGAATGTCGGCGCCCCTAGGTAGCATGGTGTCACAGCTAAACTCAAATTGCTGCAGATGCCTATTAGGATCTTCTCCATTCAACCCATAGAACTTTGGCAAGTGCTGGAAGAAACCACCACGCAGTTCAAAGTCAGCTGACTTCCCTGCAGCTGCAGCGGGGTATGTGATGTTCACTGGTTGAACCTCCGCCCCATCAATCTGTCCATTTTCGGCTCTTAGAGAAGTCATAATCGGTTCCTTGGGTGAAAGTGGCTCGGTTGGAGTATGTGTGGGTGAAGACTCTGGTGATGCTTGTGATGCTTGTGATGAAGTTGGGATGTCAATGGCGAGTTCTTCATGGGCACGTACTAAACGGTTGTTTTTGTCACGTATCCAAGTGTCGAATTCACTCATTCACCTGCATAGAATGGCACACATGGCCAAGATCAAGTTAGTAAGTACATAAGTGACATTAAAACAAGTTATATGACAAGCTCGGCATTGGCATGCCAAACTCGGCAGTGGTACAATCTCGGCAATGTGGCCACAAAGCAAAGTATGTAACTTGGCAATCATTAAACAAGTTAAAAGTTGTCACTTAAGCACATATGTCGGCAACCTAAATAAAAGTTGCTAGTTTATTTTGTTAACTCTTAACTTCATGGTACGTGGAGCAGGGAAGACCACTGTGCAATGAGCTTGAACAGCTCAAGGTAGTGTTTTGCTTGATCCGATATACCATTATAAGTTAAGAGGGTAAATTTTCGAACCATAATGTATGATGATTATATATCAAGTTATTTTACAACGTCTAAAGTAAGGTTTATGCTACGGCCCGAGTATTTGGCTAGGTCGAGCGGATTCCGTGGTTTCAGAAGACGAATGTCACGGAGGGCGAACCCCCTACAGGAATCAGGCAGGACTCGTTTGTGGTCACGGAGGGCGAACCCCCTATCGTCCCTTTCACAGAGAAGAGATGACAGTCAATGACCTTGAGATCCAGTTAGACAAACATGTGTTCCTTATCAATGACACACGACCCTTACTCAGCTTGGAACAAACTCGGATCCCTAGACCAGGCGCTTGTGTTAATCAAAGCCGCCCTCAACCTCAAACAAGCTAAGTTGCCTTTAAGAGTCTAAGACTCGAAGAAGCATCGCTCAAAAGAGGGGTTTAGGCTAAGATTAACACAAGTGACCCCACCTAACACGTTGTACTTCAGAAATTATAAAACAACTTTAATATATAAAAATCATACAATCGGTTTTTAGCCTAGTCCATTACTAGGTTCGGCACTTATTGACGCGGCCCGTTTCCGGGCGTGCGACAATTATGAACCCTGTTTTGACAATTGTAGTATTGGTAAATAAGGTTCGATCAATCCGGGGACTTTAGGGTGCTCCTGCGGTTACAAAACTAAACAGATTAGAATCTATTTTAAGAGTTATTTACAGAATATAAACAACAATTACATTTACATGATTTTAGGGGGGGTTTTTGAGGTTTTGTTCTACGTTCCTACTAAAACAGAAAATAAAAGTACTAAACTATTATGTACAAGTGATCGACTTCCACACTTTCGAAACCAGATTCCAGAAAATATAATCATAATCCAAAGAACTTTAATCACACAATTGAGTTATCACCAAAGAGAAACACAGAAGGGTTCTAAATACAAGCCTACGAGGTCATGCATTTAATCGGTTCTTCTAAATAGTCATCCAAGCTAGAACGTCTGAACTTAGAACATTTTACATGCTGCTGCTATCAATACTGAAAGTATCTGTCTACAAACATGCAAATCATTAAGTAAAAGAACGAACCCTAACATGCAAAGAGTTTACGTACGACGCTTAACCATTCACATGCAAAACATGTTCCCAACCATACAGGATATGGCCTCCACTACTGGTGATTTCTACTTACCTACGAGGCTTAGTACAAATCATAGCATTAGTTAGCATGCATTCTAACATAGGTATATCAAACACAAACATGCTTTCAACGAATTTCTAAGGCAATCAACTCAATCACATGACATCATCAGAACATTGAAATCATAACTATTATTAACTGAAAATCACTTAATTCTCAACAAAGGTTCCATCCAATTCGGAAAATAAAACATATAGTTCTAAAACGAAAACCAAAATCAGAAGAAGATGGCCAGAAAGTACTAGACATAGATTTACACTTTTCAATGGACTGATTGGCCGATCAAGAACTTGAGGTCGTGCAAGGCTGTGCTAGGGCTTCAGTACTCCCTGGAACGTCCGAGGCAGCAAGGGCTTCTCTCCTTCTTCTTCTAGGGACTCACGGCAATGAAAGAGACTAAGAGAACTTTTCTGAATTTCTGGAATGTAGGAAGTGATGCTGAAAACGTCCCTCTCTGCTCCTTTATATAGTGGTCATGTTGACATAGGGTTTTACTCCACACCATTGATTAAAATCTGATCCAATGGCCACAAATAATAGCACAATATTTTCAGAGAATATTCCTTAGAATTCTCTAGAATATCTTGCACATTAAGAGTTTGAATTCGGCTGGAATTGTGGCTGAATACATTGCTTGTTTCCCAAATTGAAATCAGCTTGAATCTCTCCTTGTTAATTGCTGATTTGCTGCTGATTATTCTTCCCATATTTGTGCCATTTAATGTCCCTAGAAAAGAAATATAAATCAGATATAAACTCTAGGAATATTAGGAATTTATATGGAGAAATAAAAGGTAAGAATTTCCCTTAATTTCCTTGATGTTTGCTGCATTATCTCCATATAAATTCGGCTGGAAAGATTTTGCCATTCTCCTCCTTTTATTGACAGAATTTCGGCCTAATCCATGTAGGATTTAGTTTCCTTG
Source organism: Fragaria x ananassa (assembly GCA_034370585.1). Lineage (NCBI taxonomy): Eukaryota > Viridiplantae > Streptophyta > Magnoliopsida > Rosales > Rosaceae > Fragaria > Fragaria x ananassa. The sequence continues at coordinate 10,063,722 of CP139760.1, forward strand.
CTTCATGTGGAATCCCTGTCTCAAGAGGAAAGAAAGTTTCCTAAATATTTTAGGAAAGTCAGAATAGGAAAGATTCAAAAGTAGTAAGTTTCCTAAATCAGAATAATAAAGTTTCTTAAAATGAAATGGGCAACTTTCCCTTTTCAAAACAGGAAAGTTTCCTAAACGACTTATCCTTTGATTCTGCGACTTAATGAAACTCCTTGCTGCACCAGGAATCCTCCTTTGATTATGATTTCGCTCAATTCTTGCGTTTTAGCATCCTTTTGTGTAAATCTGCCTTTATTGACTCTAAAATACAAAACATGTTAGAATTGAAGTTATTAAGGAAATAACGAAACTAAATAGGGTAGGAAATACATTAAGAATATAGCATAAAATGCGTGTATCAAATTCCCCCACACTTAGCTTTTGCTAGTCCCTTAGTAAAACCAAACTAACAAACTGACTCTAAACAAAACAAAATAATTAAACAAGGAAAACAAACAAATCCGTCACACTTTCACACAAGTGACGGTTATTAAAACTCTATTGCCCTTAACTATTGTCTCAGATTCTCCAATCTCATGGCATCAAAATTAGCATTCAACCAAGAATAATTCCATGAAGTTTCAGAAGCTAATTGCCATGCATAGATCACATATTTACACGTAGGACCTGATAGAACAATGGTGATATTTAAGCTCAGCATGTTTCAAACAAGTATGATTCATTCTCACAAGGTATGCACTCATTCATCACTCATATTTTCTGGCTAAATCACTCAAAAAGTATGCAAGTTAGAATAGAAAGCTTGCATTTATATGAACAGAAGCACAATAAAACAGATATAAACCTCAAGAAAGAATAAGATTACTCACACAAATGAACCATACCATAGGCTCAACTCTTGGAACAAACTCCACAGATCAAGTTTTACTCATCTTTTAGATCAAAATGAACTTTAAAAGGTGTTAATGGGGCTGGGCTAGGGGTATGAATTTAAGGATAAGGAATATGCAAAATTCCAAAGGACCTAGCAAAGCGTTTTCCAACTCCTTATGTCGCCAAAATGAGGACCAAGATATCTTTTGTCCTCCAAAACGTCACTGCACCTCCTTACACAAATTGAAACAGAACAAAGGCCAAATAATTCGATTTTAGGCCTTCCATTTACATCAAAACTCCTATTCCGCAAAACACAACAATGTCCAGTATTTCTTTTTTTTTTTCTGCCCAAATTTTATCCTTTATTTTCTTTTTATTCTTTTCACGGCAGATTTTTTTTCTTTCTTTTATACAACAAGGACATTACAAAAGCTCCTTTCCCCACACTTGAACTTCATCGTCACCTCATGTAGTCTTCAAATAAAATGCTCTACTAGGTCCAAAGGACAAGGGTAGAGATATGCTATACTAAGTTCAGGTAAAAATTACATAGGTGATGAAAGAAAAGGCTTAATGTAGGCTCAAAGGGGTTCAAACTAAGGGGTGTGCAGCGCACACAAATGGGGACACAAGTTTATTTGGCAATGGTGTTCATCCTAAAAAGTTCCATTTATCCCTTCCAAAATCAGAGTGTTTTATGATAAAAAGTTTCGAAAGTCCACAAGAGTGAGTTCTAGTCATCTCTAGTTCATTAAAAGCTATGGTGAGCAATCAATCAAATTGAAAGAATAATGAGGTTTTCAAACAAATGATAACCAAGAAAATGAATCAGAATATTTCAATGAACACTCAGAAAGAATAGCACATATATATATAGGCTCAAAAGCTCACATTTAAGGTTCATATGAATCAAAAACTTGTCTTAGCATGCTCATTTCTGTACCAGAGTTTCAAATCATATCCACTACGTTTCACATGATTTCCATTCATTTCAATTAACTTCAGAATATCAGTTGGAAATCATCTTGTGATCTTATCCATAATTTCAGAGACTATAATCATCATAGACAGTTAAGGGCTCCTAAGACTCAAAAACAAACAAAAGTCTCAAAAAGCAAAACGAAATTTTTTTTTAAATTTTAGACATTTTTCAATTTTTATGAATTTTCAATAAATGACTCAATAAACATGTAAATCCTTCCCCCACACTTAAACTCTACATTGCCCTCAATGTAAAACAGAATATAGCATGCAACATAGAATAAAGCATGGAAACAGGGATTCACAACAAAACAACATAAACAAAAACGAATTAAGAAAAAGTAAGAGTTTAAAGTTGAGAAAGCTCCCCCTTGTAGACATCCCATACTCACGGCCTTCGGGTAGGATTGAAATGTAGGCACCTGCCTCAAGGTACAAGACCTTGGCCTTCTAATGAAAACTCCTTGCAATCGATACTTCAAAGTAGATGTAGGGTGTCCAGAGAATAGAAAAGCACTTGTGATATCCGTGCAAATTTCAGACTTGAGTTGCTGCAAAGTCCATAAACTGCATTTCAAAAACAAGAGATTAATCTAACTTTCACAATCTGAAATGAACAAAAATAAAAATAAAAATACGGAAAGAAAAATTAAGAAAAAGTTGTCCAAGAATAGTTGCAAAAAGGTGCAACAAAACACTAATAAGTCTATTACAATAACCAAAAACTGAAAGTTGAACTGAAAATAGAAAGTCTCAAAATTGCACAAATGTGCGACTCGAAGTAGGGCTGCCTCCCTAGAGCGCTGCTTTTAACGTCCATTGGCTAGACGTATGACTCCTTTAGTCTTCATCCGCAAAGGCTTGTTTGGTGTCGAAATTGTCATCCCATCCTTGTGCGTGAAGATACTCATCCTCCCATGGTGAGCCTTGTGAAGTATATGACCTTGGTGAGTTTCCGTGGCTTCCATGGCTAAAGTTGGAGTCATTGTCTTCCTCCTCTTCACTATTTTCTTCTAGTTCTTCCTCTTCCTCACGTTCCAATTCTTGAGCTGCTTCCTCAAAATCAACATCAACGGCTCTATTGTAGACAAATTCCACCTTGGGGGCCATAGAGTGAATCTCTTTCTCTACGTTGTTCATTTGCTGCCCAAATTTTGCTTGCTCCTTCTTCAGCTCTTCAATGCTTGCTAGCAGCTTGTTCATTTGAGACTCCTCCTTCTTTTTGATCATTTGGTGAGGCGGCATGAAATAGAGTGATGTTTGAGGTGGTGGTGGTGTCGACATTTCATTGCTGAACACTTGTAAAAATATTTTCTTGCATTCCTCCCAAGTGCTCTCATGATTCAGCTCCTCTTGGAACCATCTATAGGCCTCTCCTTTCAAACTCCTCATGAAGGCATTAACAGCTACTTCTTCAGCATGATCTGGTGCCATAAGTTTGCTCATATCCTCCACATAGGTAAGGTGATCTGCTGCATCCACCTTGCTTATTCCATCGAAATTTGGGAAGAATTTGAGCACCTTATGCATCTCTTCATGATGTTCGAAAGAGTTGATGATGTCCTTGATATAAATTTGGTTTGGGGCCGACATCTGTTCATTTAAAGATTTGTTAGTAATAAAACATACAATTTACAGAAATTAAAAGAAAAGTAAGACAAGTTAAACAACAACTGAGTTTCCATAAACACATAAGACACTACACGTCTGCATTATCCTATGCTTAAGTTTATTTCAACTCTACACTTAGGTACGGGAACAGAGGACAGTGGTGTGCAATGGGACTGAAACAGCTACCCAATCCATAGTCATGTTTGGTCCATTATACCTTAGTGCGACACACAACAAAGTTAAAATAACAATAATACAACACTACTGATTCTAAATTTTATTCACCCTTCAAATTCATATCTCAAGTTGTAAAATGTATTGAAAGGGACAAAGGCATTGACATCTAAACACAAGCAATTCCGTGGTTTCAGAAGGCTTGAATGGCCAGGTCGAAGTGAAACGGAATGGTAGGGTTTCGTTTTTGGTGGGCTACGGAGGTCGGAACCTCTATCGTGCTTACGCACAGTCTATAGCCCTTTGAAACCCAATTTTGGTCCCAGTCGCTTACTCGGGCCTTGGCACCACTCAAAATGCCCCTTACTCAGCTAGGAAGTACTTGTATTTTCGATGGTCCAACAATAGCACAATATGGGCCGCCCTCAACCTCGAGAGACCTTAAAAAGGAACTCACGAAGGGTTAAGGCCCAAATCTGCTTTGCGGCCTTGACTGAAAAGTTTACCAAATGAGATATAAACCTGAAAAGAAAATAAAATAAACAATCAGTACTACAAAATTATTTAAGTACACCAAATAAATTAACTAAAAGAAGACCGTAGGAGACTTTTAAAGTCCCCGGCAACGGCGCCAAAATTGACACGGCCCGTTTCCGGGCGTGCGACAATTATGAACCCTGTTTTGACAATTGTAGTATTGGTAAATAAGGTTCGATCAATCCGGGGACTTTAGGGTGCTCCTGCGGTTACAAAACTAAACAGATTAGAATCTATTTTAAGAGTTATTTACAGAATATAAACAACAATTACATTTACATGATTTTAGGGGGGGTTTTTGAGGTTTTGTTCTACGTTCCTACTAAAACAGAAAATAAAAGTACTAAACTATTATGTACAAGTGATCGACTTCCACACTTTCGAAACCAGATTCCAGAAAATATAATCATAATCCAAAGAACTTTAATCACACAATTGAGTTATCACCAAAGAGAAACACAGAAGGGTTCTAAATACAAGCCTACGAGGTCATGCATTTAATCGGTTCTTCTAAATAGTCATCCAAGCTAGAACGTCTGAACTTAGAACATTTTACATGCTGCTGCTATCAATACTGAAAGTATCTGTCTACAAACATGCAAATCATTAAGTAAAAGAACGAACCCTAACATGCAAAGAGTTTACGTACGACGCTTAACCATTCACATGCAAAACATGTTCCCAACCATACAGGATATGGCCTCCACTACTGGTGATTTCTACTTACCTACGAGGCTTAGTACAAATCATAGCATTAGTTAGCATGCATTCTAACATAGGTATATCAAACACAAACATGCTTTCAACGAATTTCTAAGGCAATCAACTCAATCACATGACATCATCAGAACATTGAAATCATAACTATTATTAACTGAAAATCACTTAATTCTCAACAAAGGTTCCATCCAATTCGGAAAATAAAACATATAGTTCTAAAACGAAAACCAAAATCAGAAGAAGATGGCCAGAAAGTACTAGACATAGATTTACACTTTTCAATGGACTGATTGGCCGATCAAGAACTTGAGGTCGTGCAAGGCTGTGCTAGGGCTTCAGTACTCCCTGGAACGTCCGAGGCAGCAAGGGCTTCTCTCCTTCTTCTTCTAGGGACTCACGGCAATGAAAGAGACTAAGAGAACTTTTCTGAATTTCTGGAATGTAGGAAGTGATGCTGAAAACGTCCCTCTCTGCTCCTTTATATAGTGGTCATGTTGACATAGGGTTTTACTCCACACCATTGATTAAAATCTGATCCAATGGCCACAAATAATAGCACAATATTTTCAGAGAATATTCCTTAGAATTCTCTAGAATATCTTGCACATTAAGAGTTTGAATTCGGCTGGAATTGTGGCTGAATACATTGCTTGTTTCCCAAATTGAAATCAGCTTGAATCTCTCCTTGTTAATTGCTGATTTGCTGCTGATTATTCTTCCCATATTTGTGCCATTTAATGTCCCTAGAAAAGGAATATAAATCAGATATAAACTCTAGGAATATTAGGAATTTATATGGAGAAATAAAAGGTAAGAATTTCCCTTAATTTCCTTGATGTTTGCTGCATTATCTCCATATAAATTCGGCTGGAAAGATTTTGCCATTCTCCTCCTTTTATTGACAGAATTTCGGCCTAATCCATGTAGGATTTAGTTTCCTTGCTTCATGTGGAATCCCTGTCTCAAGAGGAAAGAAAGTTTCCTAAATATTTTAGGAAAGTCAGAATAGGAAAGATTCAAAAGTAGTAAGTTTCCTAAATCAGAATAATAAAGTTTCTTAAAATGAAATGGGCAACTTTCCCTTTTCAAAACAGGAAAGTTTCCTAAACGACTTATCCTTTGATTCTGCGACTTAATGAAACTCCTTGCTGCACCAGGAATCCTCCTTTGATTAGGATTTCGCTCAATTCTTGCGTTTTAGCATCCTTTTGTGTAAATCTGCCTTTATTGACTCTAAAATACAAAACATGTTAGAATTGGAGTTATTAAGGAAATAACGAAACTAAATAGGGTAGGAAATACATTAAGAATATAGCATAAAATGCGTGTATCACTTATACAAAAGAGAAAATCTTCGGCCATTGACATGCATTCAAGTAGAGAATTTAGATATGCCAACTCGTTTTCGAACGTCTAAAGTGAAGTTATGCTACGACCCGAGCTTTTGGCTAAGTCGAGCGGATTCCATATGGAACAAACTCGGATCCTTAGACCAGTCACCCTATGTTAATCAAAACCGCCCTCAACCTCATAAAAACGGATCAGACAAGCGTCGCTCGTATGAGGGGTTTAGGTTATGATTAAAATAGGTGGCTCCACCTGACATGGAGCACTTTAGAAATTCCAAAACAAAAAGCCATATAAAAATTCTAAACTTTACTAACAATGTCGACCTACTTATACAAAATTTTACAAAAACAATTTTCAAATAACACATAGGCACATATATAAACATTCGGCAATGTAAGACATTAAGGTTCGGCAATGCCATGCTTGGCAATGCCAAGCTCGGCAACACATCCTACAAAACAGAAAAAAATGTTAGTTAAATAGACATAAATACATGAATAAATCCTTTTTAGCATCCCCGGCAACAGCGCCAAAAATTGACCTGTCAAAAGATGACGTTAGTGCAATTTAAAACCCTATAGTTGTAGTACATGTAAGTAGGGTATCGTTCTAGCCGGGGACACTAGGGAAGAATTTATTCTGCAAAACAAAGTCATTAGAAATATTCACACAATATATACATAAAGAATAAAATGGGGGATTGAAATCGGCAGAAAATAAAGAAAATAAAACAAAGGCAAATAATTACAAAGTTTGGTCACTTCAACGTTGTAAGCACTTCACAAATAAACTCCGATTAGCATGCAAGTATTCTTATAAAAGGTTAAATTATCTTATCTATGTTTTCACAATTGCAAGTTAATTCCAACCCTTAAGACTTCTCATGTGTTTAAGGTTGTCTTTGCACTCAACCAAAAACTATGTGACTACTTAACTAAATTGTCTTTGCGCTCAATCTAATCAAGCAACACTTACCGTCCACGAGTCGTTGGAGACATGCTCGTTAGCAATGGCGTCACCCATCCTCGAACCCATGCAAATCACTCACCCTAACAACCCTATGCAGCACCTAGAACCGAGTTGTCTTTGCGCTCAACTCGACCTAGAATACCACGGCACATTAAACTCCCCCCTAATAGCTAACTCGTGTACTTTGAATTAACCTAGGGTTCGATTACGTGATCAGGTGAGGATTAATTAACCTAACAATTACTAAACACATAAACACAGATTCTTTACTTCTTTAATAATCCTAACATGCATACTAAACCGTTACACAACATGTACAATCATAATCAAGTCACAAAGAAGATCATACAATCACACATATCATATAAAACCAAAAACCAGAAAATATTTATCAATAAACTCAAAGTTCTTACACAGTAATTACAAACACAAACCATGGATGTCTTCATCCTTACCCTACCTATAAGGTTCGGCAAGGTTGAAAGGGAAATTGGTGGAAGATGGCAGTGGAGGCAGTCGGCAAAGATGGCTGTGCGGCAAGGAATGGTTCGGCTGTGCTTGTGTTTGCTGTGTAAGGGAGGGTTTTTAGGTAGAGTTTAGGCTTGCTAGAACTTAAAACAATTGAAGGACTCTCTAAACTATGCATACAACAGACCTATTTATACAGAAAACTATAGAGAAACCCTAGCTGCATCGGCAAAGGAAAGGCAATCCTATTTTAACTCTCTTTCCTATTTGCTCAATGATTCCTTCTTCAATGCAGCTTGTGTATCCGAATTTGGACTCCATCTTCTGATTCTTGGACCTTCCTACATGTTTATGGATCCATGTAGGCCTCATGTACGAAATCTTGGACTTTGATGGCAGCCAAAACCAGTGATAGGTCCGGCAAGGTCAGCTTTCCCGGTTTGACCGGGAAACCTTACACTTAACCAAAATATGGCTGCCTTGATGCTTCTTCGTATTTTCTTCTTTTGTCCAGCTTCCTAACACTTCATTAAGGACTTGATACATCTCTTGACAAATTTGGGAAGCCTTTTGTTGAAGAATCATCTCCCAAAACTCGTTAGACAACTTAGGCAGTTTCTGCCCAGTTTTGCAGCCTGACCTCTGTCCACTGTTTTGCTCATAACTCCTTCGTCTCAACTCCGATTTCTGCGATCCAAATGGGGTTGAAAAGTAGACACACACAGCTCTGATTCCATATGTGGCACGCCTTCTAACTCCTCCTGGAACTCCAGATATGAATTTTTGAAGTTGATGTACGTTTTCTGGCAGATTCTGTCCGAGAGCAAAACAATGTCCAAAAGTGTTTCCTCTTTTTCCGTGGCCTCACTTGTTGTCATTCATGAGTCCGTTCATCATGATTCTCGATATGTTAAGCGTATTTACCTGTCTTCTGCACATTTAAACAAAATACATCAAAACTAACAAGGTAACAAAATAACGAATCATAATAAAACGTCCAAGTGATAGTCCAAAAACGGTTTTCATCATTTAAGTGCAATTTTCTGTATAAAAACGGCTAGTAGCCACAACTCTACAGAAAAACCCTCTTGACTCTAAAATAAGTAAAAACGACTATACTAAGGCACAAACAAAGTGTAAATGGGGGTGAAAATCTATTAAGATCATGGCGTAAAAACGCACTTATCATTCTTTACCATTGGATCAGAAGTTCATCAAGGGCTGAGAAAAGAGCTAGGGTTCTGCCAGACTACTATATAAAGGAGCAGAGAGCTACAGAATTGACATCACATCTTCCATACAAACAAAAGCTGGAACTCTACCAAATTCTCACCATAAACCCTATACAGAAACTAGACTAGCCGAACCACCACCACCTCCCTTTTTGCTTTGTATAATTCCATCACCAATTTCACCACCTTTGCAGCCACCATTCAAGGTTTCTACAAAGTGTGATTCATTCTTCTCATGGTTGTTTATGTTTCTGTAATTTTACAATACTTTGTCTATGAAGATTGTATGTTTTTATGGTTGCCAATTTGGTTTTGTAACATGTTTAGATTTTCTGATATTTATAACTTATGTATGACGATAGTTACAAACTTGTTCATGTCATATTTTCTGTGCTAGATTTAGGGCAGCATGTTTCAATGTGTTCTTGATTGTATTCGATTAGTTTTCTGAATCGAGCAGGCAAAATCAATGGTTGCATACAGCCTAAGGCCATGGTTGTTATGTGGGTTGCGATTTCATCTACCAAAGTGATATATGATTTAGTCATACGCGAAGTTGTCTAGGTCTTTGTTGCTTAAAAGTGGTTAAGTATAATTCTGAAAACTTGCATGTTAATAGGATGAGTGACGCCATACCTTGTGCATATTTCTGATTCGGCTTACTATGCTTATGTGTTTTCTTGTTTAATTTCTACGCGAAGTGTCTTTAAACGAGTTAGCATACAATTTAGGATTACACGTGAAGTTGATTCTAAATACTTGTGAAGTCTTAACGATTGGAGTAACCGCGAAGGGCTCTAAATCAGAATCGGAATTGAAGTAGAGTCCAGGATGTGTTGAAACTGCTGTACCGAATGTCTTGCATAATTTGTTACATGTTATTGAGTGTTTTCGTTTCTTGTTTTGCTTGAAGTTGTCGATCACATGTATATGTGTTAGTTTAGGTTTTATTTCAGCAGTAGTTTTAGTTAGATAAATCTTTCCAAACCCCCCCCCCCAATTTATATGTGTATTATGTGAATATGTATTAGCACTTATAAGTTCAATTCACCCTTTGACATCCCCGGACTGAACAATCCCTACTTATTCTATACTAACGATGACATTTGCAGGGTAATAATTGTGTGAGGTTGCATTGTTTACTTTGTAGTCGATGTAGTCTGCATCAATTTTGGCGCCGTTACCGGGGATGCCAAGAAGAAATTGTTTTATGAAGTGTTAACTTTGTATATATTGTGTTTGTAATTGTTTTTCTTTTGTTTCGGGTTGTATAATTTTTCTTTTAAGTTTCCGATTTGTTTGTATTTTCGAATGTATGCTGTAATAACAAAGTTAAATTTCTAGGAAGTTAAAGATTTCTTTATGTTTAGTATATTGTAGGTTTTAAATTGAACGGAATAGGTGAAGTCCCTTTTGTTAATATTAGCCTAAACACTTCATGTTATCTTTTTAAGGTCTCATGAGGTTGAGGGCGGCTTATATTAACACTTGGAGAACTGTCTAACACATGAGTTTGTTCTTAACTGAGTAAGGGGCATGCTCTTTTCATTACCCTGGTTCAATGTTTACGAAATTGGATCTCAGAGGCCCACAGACTGATGTTCCTTCTCGGTGAGGGAGTCGATAGGGAGTTCGCTCTCTGTGGTTACCAACAAATGAGTCCTGCCTTGTGACTATCTTTTGATCTAGCACACAATGCCTTCTGAAAACACGGAACACGCTTATGTCTAGACGACTATACTTGGGCCGCACGTCAACCTGGCTTTAGAACTTGGAATAAACTTTGCATAAATAGATTTATATAACTTCAACAAAATTTGTCTTTAATTTTCGAGGTATATCGGATGAAGCAAGACCTTACCGTGGGGTGCACAGGTCCATTGCACAGTTTGCTCCTCTGGTCCACGTACCTTGAAAGTTAAAGTTGTGTGAATAAAACAAAACTAGAAACTAACTAGGTTCGGCAACATCATTTGTGAATACTTGAAATCGTGTGAATTTTTGAATGTATCACATACTTAGATAGAATTGAATGTGTTGTATGAGTATTGTAACTGATTGTATGAAATGTGTATGTGCTAACACTAAGCCATTTCATGCATCAGGCTACACATATCAGGCGACACTTACGAAATTAAGTGTGGTTCGGGAGGTTGGGGCGACACAATTTTTTTATGTGTCGCTGGAAGTTAACTTACACAATACCAATTTTCTTTGAAAAAAATGTCTATTTTCGGGGCGACACATATATGTCGGTGAAAAAAGTGGTCAACTTTAGCTCAATTGTCTAAATTTTACACATGTTAATCCGACGACATTTATGTGTCGGCCGATATTGAATTTTGTTGAATTGACAACTTGTGTGAAAATTTTACTTCATTTTGTAGATAAGACGACCTTTATGTGTCGCATGATATTGAAATTTGTTGAATTTACAACTTGTATGAAAATTTTACTCCATTTTGTTGATAAGACGACATTTATGTGTCGCCGGATATTGTATTTTGTTGAATTAACAAATTGTGAGAAAATTTTACTCAATTATGTACATACGACGACATTTATGTGTTGCTTGATATTGAATTTTATTGAATTGACAACTTGTGTGAAATTTTACTTCATTTTGTTGATAAGACGACATTTATGTGTCGCCGGATATTGTATTTTGTTGAATTGACAAATTTTGAGAAAACTTTACTCAATTATGTACATACGACGACATTTATGTGTAGCCTGATATTGAATTTTATTGAATTGACAACTTGTGTGAAAAATTACTTCATTTTGTTCATAAGACGACATTTATGTGTCGCCGGATATTGAATTATGTTGAATTGACAAATTGTGAGAAAACTTTACTCAATTATGCACATACGACGATATTTATGTGTCGCCTGATATTGAATTTGGTCGAATTGACAAATTGTGTGAAGATTTTACTCAATTATGTAGATACGGCGACATTTATGTGTCGCCTGACATTGAATTTTGTTGAATTTATAACTTGTGTGAAAATTTACTTCATTTTATTAATAAGACGACATTTATATGTCGCCGGATATTGAATTTTGTTGAATTGACAAATTGTGGCATGGGAAAACTTTACTCAATTATGAATTATCTACATACGACGATATTTATGTGTCGCCTGATATTGAATTTTGTTGAATTGACAAATTGTATGAAGATTTTACTCAATTATGTAGATATGACGACATTTATGTGTCGCCTGACATTGAATTTTGTTGAATTTATAACTTGTGTGAAAATTTTACTTCATTTCGTTAATAAGACGACATTTATGTGTCACCTGATATTGAATTTTGTTGAATTGACAAATTGTGTGAAGATTTTACTCAATTATGTATATAAGACGACATTTATGTGTCGCATAATATTGAATTTTGTTGAATTTATAACTTGTGTGAAAATTTTACTTAATTTTGTTAATAAGACGACATTTATGTGTCGCCGGATATTGAATTTTGTTGAAATGACAACTTGTGAGAAAACTTTACTCAATTATGTACATACGGCGACATTTATGTGTCGTCTGATATTGAATTTTGTTGAATTCACAACTTTTGTGAAATTTTACACCATTTTATTGATAAGATGACATTTATGTGTCGTCGGATATTAAATTTTGTTGAATTGACAAATTGTGTGAAGATTTTACTTCATTTTGTTGATAAGACGACATTAATGTGTCGCCGAATATTGAAATTTGTTGAATTGACAACTTGTGTGAAAGATTTTACTCAATTACGTAGATACGACGACATTTATGTGTCGCCTGACATTGAATTTTGTTGAATTTACAACTTGTGTGAAAATTTTACTCCATTTTGTTGATAAGACAACATTTATGTGTCGCCGAATATTAAATTTTGTTGAATTGACAAATTGTAAGAAAACTTTACTCAATTATGTACATACGACAACATTTATATATCGTCTGATATTGAATTTTGTTGAATTAACAAATTGTGTGAAGATTTTCTTCATTTTGTTGATAAGTCAACATTTATGTGTCGCCGGATATTGAAATTTTTTGAATTGACAACTTGTGTGAAAGATTTTACTCAATTATGTACATACGACGACATTTATGTGTCGCCTGACATTGAATTTTGTTGAATTTACAACTTGTGTGAAAATTTTACTCTATTTTGTTGATAAGACGACATTTATGTGTCACCGGATATTAAATTTTGTTGAATTGACAAATTATGAGAAAACTTTACTCAATTATGTACATACGACGACATTTATGTGTCGTCTGATATTGAATTTTGTTGAATTAACAAATTGTGTGAAGATTTTCTTCATTTTGTTGATAAGACGACATTTATGTGTCGCCGGATATTGAAATTTGCTGAATTGACAACTTGTGTGAAAAATTTTACTCAATTATGTACATACGACGACATTTATGTGTCGCCTGATATTGAATTTTGTTGAATTGACAATTGTGTGAAAGATTTTACTCAATTATGTACATACGACGATATTTATGTGTCGTCTGACATTGAATTTTGTTTAATTTACAACTTGTGTGAAAATTTTACTCTATTTTGTTGATAAGACGACATTTATGTGTCGCCGAATATTAAATTTTGTTGAATTGACAAATTGTGAGAAAACTTTACTCAATTATGTACATACGACGACATTTATGTGTCGTCTGATATTGAATTTTGTTGAATTAACAAATTGTGTGAAGATTTTTTTTTTTTTTTTTGATAAGACGACATCTATGTGTCGCCTGACATTGAATTTTGTTGAATTTACAACTTGTGTGAATATTTCACTTCATTTTATTGATAAGACGACATTTATGTGTCGCCTAATATTAAAGTTTATTGAATTGACAAATTGTGAGAAAATGTTACTCAATTATGTAGAAACGACGACATTTATGCGTCGTCTGATATTGAATTTTGTTGATTTGACAATTTATGTGATTCCTCAATTTTGTTGATAAGACGACATTTATGTGTCGCCTGACATTGAATTTTGTTGAATGTCAAAGTTCTGTGAATTTTACTTTATTTTGTTGATAAGACGACATTTATGTGTCGCCTGATATTGAATTTTGTTGAACTGACAACTTGTGTGATGATTTTACTCAATTATGTAGATGCGACGACATTTATGTGTCGCCAGATATTGCATTTTGTTGAGTTAACAACGTGTGTGAAAAATTTACCCAATTATATTAATAGATGACATTTATGTGTCGCCTGATTTTTGTTGTTTTTTAAGTGTAAGCATTTGTGAAGCAACTATATGTTGTAAATAGAATTTTGCAAATCTATCCGTAGGATATGTTACGTATAGTGAAATATGGTTACCATAAGAAAATCATATATTTTCGATATTGTTTGGATCTCGATCGAGACGGTCAACCCTTTTCACGCTTATTATCCCCTATGGGTAACTCTATCCCCGAAATGTAAAATTTCTCAAAATTTTACAGAAGCTGCTACATCATATATATGTGAGAGTGTGTGCATGAAAGAATCCACCAAAACTAGTCAAGAAGGAGGAGGTAAGAGCGAATTGGCTTAATTAAATGATGTTGAGCTAATGTTGACCACGTCGATCGAGACCCAAACTTCATCAAAATTAGGTGAATTTTTTACCATATCCATATTTAAATATGCTGATCACATCTGACGGTCAAAATTTAATGTTATGAATTTTAGACGTTGGAACCACAACATGCCTACTAATGTGATATAACTTGTTTAATGGGATTTTTCTAAGTGTATGCATTTGTGAAGCAACTATATGTTGTAAATAGAATTTTGCAAATCTATCCGTAAGATGTGTTACATATAGTGAAATATGGTTACCATAAAAAAATCACATATTTTCGATAATGTTTGGTTCTCGATCGAGACGGTCAACCCTTTTTACGCTTATTATCCCCTATGGGTAACTCTATCCCCGAAAGGTAAAATTTCTAAAATTTTTACAGAAGCTGCTACATCACATATATGTGAGAGTGTGTGCATGAAAGAATCCACCAAAACTAGTCAAGAAGGAGGAGGTAAGAGCGTATTCGCTTAATTAAATATTGTTAAGTTAATGTTGACCGCATCGATCGAGACCCAAAAATTATCAAAATTGGGTGAATTTTTTACCATATCCATATTTAAATATGTTGATCACATCTGACGGTCGAAATTTACAAATTTTATTTTGTACATATAGCTCACCATTGGGAAGCTTATAGAAATTTAATCGTAAATAAAGTTGACCCATGTGATCGAGGTCCAAACCTTAACAAAAATGAGCAATTTTCGGACCATGTCCCTATTTAACTACGAAGATCACATTCAACGGTCAAATTTTACAAATCGTATTTCATACATATAGCTCACAATTGGGAAGCTCATAGAAATCTAATCGTAAATAAAGTTGACCTATGTGATCGAGGTCCAAACATTAACAAAAATGAGCAAATTTTGGACCATGTCCATATTTAAGTACGACGATCACATCCAACAGTCAAATTTTACAAATTGTATTTCGTACATATAGTTAGTTTATAAAGATGTACATCTAGTTATAATATGTTAGTGTGTTGCTAGGCAAATATGTTAGTGTACCTCATGATCATAGATATAAACCCTAAATGTGTTACAATGCAGCTCTCATAACATTATTCATACCACGCTTGACTTTCGGCCATATAACAGAAGTTGTCGATAATAGGGTTTAGGGTTTAGAGTTTAGGGTTTAGGGTTTAGGGTTAATATGTGTATAGGAAAAGGCTTGGAAAAATTAGGGCGCAATTTTTCAAAAAAAAGGCGCACTGGAAAATTAAATTGGCGCCAGATCGAAAAAGAAGGCATACATAATATTGACCTAAACTAAATGTCAATTTGCCTATCTTTTCCTCACTCTACTCTCTCGACAAACCCAACAAACCCTTTCTCTCTTCAGACAAACCCAACAAACCTAACGCCCAATCTCTCCGACCCCCAAACCCGCTGCCTCGCAATCCCTCCTCCTCACCGTCTACCGCGTCACCTCCTCCGATTCCAAACCTCCTCTCCTCCGACCTCCGCTTCATCCTCAACTCCTTCCAAGCCCGACCCGACCTGAACTCTGTCCGATTTGAACAAGGCAAGTGTGGATCTGTATTTGGTTCCAGATAATATCGTTTTGATGATGTATTCTGCTATTGGGTTGTTCGGTTTGATGTAATTTTGTTGCTTTTATTGAATGTCAGGGAGGAGTTAGTGAAGGAACTGAGTTAGTTCAATTTTCCTTCGACTGAAGACATTGAGGGTACCATTGTGAAGTTACTGCGCAGACAGAAGCATGTAAGTGATCGATCCCTTTCAGTAGTTCATTCATAGCTTGTTTTGATTAGTTGCTATTTGGAATCATGTTGATTATAGTTTTATGATTAGTCCTTACTAGTAGAAGATCAATATGCAGCTGTTGTTATTACATGCCTTGAGTTTGTAAATGTTTCGTTGGAACTTGAAAAAAAAGGCACTTATCAGCAAATTTTCGAAGAAAAACCTGAAACTGTAACTGAACTTATCAATATGCAGCTGTTGCATTCATGCCTTGGTTGTGTTTTATCTTTGCTGTGATAGATTATTATGTTGGTGTAATATATTGTTGGAGCTTGGATTGATGTATTGCTTGCACCTACATGTGAAACTATGAATGAACTATATATATATATTATATATATGTATGTATGTATTGCATGTGCACTAATAATGCATTTTTTGTCTAAGATGGATAAGTCATGGATGCATGCTGATAGGAGATCAAAAGAGTTTGAGTTAGGATTTGAAGAGTTTCTAAAGTTTGCCGAGTCTAATGCTGTTAACATAGACAAGATTTCATGTCCTTGCAAGAAATGTTGCAATGTCGATGGATTTTCTGTGGAAGTTGTGAGGGATCATGTATTCTATTATGGTATTTTAGAGAGTTATAAGGTGTGGAGGTGGCATGGGGAATCTATGTATGATAATGGGGTTGAATCTGAATCTGAATCTGAATCTGAATCAGTTAATGGGGATCCTGGGATGGGGGAGAACGATGTAGAAGTAGGAGAAAGTGAGGATGAGGAGATGTCCGAAGACTCTAATGAGTTTTTAAAGTTCGTAGAGGATGGAGATCAACCTTTGTACAATGGTTGTGACCATACAACCAAGATGAATTTTCTGGTTGAGAGTTTTAGTTGGAAAGCAAAGCATGTAGTGACTGATTCTTGCTTTGGAGACTTTCTGGAACTCGTTAAGGGTCTGCTTCCTGCAGAAAATCTTGTTCCTTTGACTACAAATGATGCTAAAAAGACACTTAGTGTTTTAGGGATGGACTATGAAAAAATTCATGCATGTCCTAATGACTGCATCTTGTATAGAGGAGATGCAGTCCTTGTTGATGCTGAGGAATGCCCAAGCTGTGGTGTTTCAAGGTGGAAATTGGGTAGGGATAATATACCAAAAAAAAATGTACCTGCGAAGGTTTTATGGTACTTTCCACCTATCCCCAGGTTCAAAAGGTTTTACCAGTCACCCAAAACTGCTAAGAATCTTACTTGGCATGACTGGGGTAGAAAGAAAGATAAGATGATGCGACACCCAGCTGATTCTCCTACTTGGAAATTACTAGACAGTAAATATCCTGAATTGGGTAACGACCATAGAAACCTCAGATTAGCTCTATCTTCGGATGGATTTAACCCGCATAGTATGCAAAACAGCCTGTATTCATGTTGGCCGGTTATACTAGTCACATATAACCTGCCTCCATGGCTTTGTATGAAAAGGAAGTTCATGATGTTGACCTTGTTAATATCGGGACCGAAGCAGCCGGGTAATGATATCGATGTCTACTTGCAACCACTAATAGATGATTTGAAACTGTTGTGGAATGGGGTTGAGGAAGTGTACGATGCATTTAGAGGGGAGTACTTCAAACTAAAAGCAGTGCTTTTCTGGACTATTAATGACTTTCCCGCATACGGGAACTTGTCTGGAAGCGTTGTAAGAGGATACCATGGTTGTCCAATATGTGTTGACCAGACTCGACCTCGGAGGTTAAAGAAAGGTAATAAACTTGTTTTCATGAGGCATCGCCGTGGACTACCCAGACATCATCCATATAGGAGACAAGCTGCTGCTTTTGACAACACCATAGAGGAGGACCTAGCTCCGGTACCATTGACTGGAGAGGAGGTGCTGGCTAGAGTAGAGGGTCTGAATTGTGAGTTTGGGAAAAGGGAAGAATCTACTCCTCGTGTGAGGATTGTTGATGACCAAGACAGACCTTGCTGGAAAAAAAAGTCTGTATTCTTTCAACTAGAGTACTGGAAAGATATTCCGGTACGACATAATCTCGATGTCATGCACATTGAAAAGAACTGTTGCGACTCACTCATTGGTACACTGCTGAACATTCCGGGAAAGACAAAGGATGGGGTTGCAGCGCGTTTAGACATGGTGGCTATGGGAATCAGGACTGAGTTAAAGCCAGATGTCAGTGGCAAGCGAACTAAATTGCCTTTGGCTTCTTGGAATTGTAAGCTTGATGAAAAAAAAATAGTGTGCGGGTCTTTTTTTGGGATGAAGGTTCCTACTGGATTTTCGTCAAACATAAGGAATCTTGTCTCTATGGAGGATTTGAAACTGTCTAAACTAAAATCGCATGATTGCCATGTTGTGATGCAAGTTCTTCTACCTGTTGCATTACGTTCTGTTCTTGAGAAGCCTGTAAGATATGCGATCATCAGGTTCTGCCTTTTCTTCAAGGCAATATGTGCTAAAGAGATTGATGTTTCGAAGCTAGAACAGATGCAAGCAGATTTGGTGGTTACTGTTTGCCAATTGGAGAAGTACTTCCCCCCTTCATTTTTTGACGTTATGATCCATCTAACAGTGCATCTAGTGAGGGAAGTTACGCTTTGCGGTCCAGTATTTTTCCGGTGGATGTACCCCTTTGAGAGGTACATGAAAGTCTTCAAAGGGTGGGTCAGAAGTCGAAGGCATCCTGAGGGATGCATAGCAGAGTCTTACGTTGTTGAAGAGGCGGTAGAGTTTTGTGCTGAGGGATTGCTAAATGATGATGCTTCCACTGCTGGAATGCCAGAAAATTCAAAACCAGAAGTCTTTCATGCGTCCAACCCGTTATCAGCTCCTACTATGATTTCAGTCTATGGCAAAGAGATGGAACAAGCACATCTGTGTATATTGCAGAATACAGAGGATGCAAAAAATTATTTCAGGTAAGTTTTCGTATTTAATTATTTTCAGTTTTCCTTCATTCAATTAATTTATAATTCTTTTATTTAAATTGTTGTTGTTGTTGTGTAGTGAACACATGGAATTGCTGAAGCTTCTTCATCCAAGGTTTGCCAAAGATGAAAAGTGGCTGAAGGATAAACAAAACCAGACCTTTTCAGCCTGGTTGGAGGAGAGGGTATGCAATTTCCTACTAGACATTTTTGTTATGACTTAAACGTGGCAGATTTCAACGTTGTGCTAATGTAATATATTGATTTGCAGGTCTCAAATGAACTGCAAAATTCTGGAAATACTGTTTCAGAAACAATAAGGTGGATGGCAGCTGGACCAAATAATGTAGTAGCAACATTTAGTGGATACAAGGTTAATGGTGTTGAGTTCTACACTAAGCAGCGGGACGATATGAGAACAGTGCAAAACAGTGGTGTTTCTTTGGTTGCTGATGTAATGCTGGTTTCAAGTGCGAAGGATAAAAATCTCAGACATGATGATATGGACTTCTATGGTGTCATACAACACATATGGGAGGTGGACTACTACAAGTTTAGGGTGCCGTTGTTTAAATGTGATTGGGTTGAGAATGTTAGGGGCATCAAGGTAGATGAACTAGGGTTCACGTTGGTAAATTTGAATAGGAAAGGGCATCTTAATGATCCTTTTGTCTTGGCTAGTCATGTTAAGCAAATATTTTACATTGAGGATCCCCTTGATCCTCAATGGTCAGTGGTAGTAAGGCTTCCAGATAGAGACTACAAAGGGTTTGATTCGGATGAGGAAGAAGGCGTCCACATTGAAGAACAAGCATTTGATTTACCATTCGTTGAGACTTATGATGATATAGAGGGTGATCAGGATAGTAATTATATGCGTCCTGGGGATGAGAAAATATATGTTGAAAGTTAAGTTAGTGGTATGAGGGGAGTAGTATTGATGTGGTAGCTTGAGTCCCTCGTATTGTTTTTGTTTTGTTTGTGTTTTGAAGAGTGCCTCATATGTACTGAAGTTTGAATTATGTTTGAATGTTCATCGTATTATTTTAATTTTCAGTAAAGTTATTTTATTCAGTGGTACTGAAGTTTGAATTATGTTTGAATGTTCATCGTATTATTTTAATTTTCAGTAAAGTTATTTTATTCAGTGGTGTATCTGTGTAATGGCTATGTTTCTGTTAATAAATATTTTACTTTGCTAACCGCGTTTGCTGGTTATTTCAGGTGATGGCTGGATCTAGCACGTCATCCCTCAATGCTAGAGCTTTAGCTTTGAGGACGAAGACGAAGGAATTTTTAAGGAAACGTGGTAGAAGTGAGGTCGCAAACGAGGAAGCATCTGTTGGTAAAGCTGCCACACCTAGAAGAAGTCCACGTTCAACCAAAGTTGTTGTTGTTGACCAGACCAGCAAGGATGCGCCCACTAAAGCTGATGTGGTACTACCTAGAAGAAGTCCGCGTTCAACTGCTCGGACCAGCAAGGATGCGCTCAATAATGCAAGAGTGGGACCAGCTAAAGCAACACAGTCCAAGAAATCTGTGGCATCAAAGAAGTTGTCGTTTGGTAGCATGTCCAATTCTGGATCCGGAAAGCGCAAGGCTGGAAAGAGCAAAGCCGGAAAGAGCAAAGCTGGAACGATGGAGGTGGTTGAGTCTGATGATGAAGATGAAGAATTTGAAGCTGATGAGGATGAGGAAGAAAGCAATGAGAACGTCACTGGTGGAATGCGGTTGCTTAGACGAGGGATGGTGACGATGAGTCGGGTTAATAGGCGACTCGTTCGGGGAAGGAAGTTGAAGGTTAAATATAATGATGATGGGGAACCTGTTGGGAGGGCAGCCAAGGAGATGCAGTCCTACATTGGGGTGTTTGCACGCACCAAGGTCCCAATTAATGTTAAAGATTGGAGACTTGTGCCGCTAAGTGTGAAGGACAATATTTGGGGTTCTATTGAGGTAAATGAAAATATTATAATTAGTTAACATGTCCTTCGTTGTAGCTTTCACAGAAAATATCTAAAGCAGTCATCTTTTGTACTTGTTAATGTTTAGGAAGCTTATGTGGTGCCAAAGCAATGGAAGAAAATGGTTTTTGCATCTGCAGGCCAAAAATGGAGGGATTTCAAGAGCAAGCTAACCACTTGGTACATTATTCCGTTTATGGATTCCCCTGAACTCTTTGAGTTCCCTCCTGATGATTACCGAAGCATTCACGCAGATCAATGGCAAGAGTTCGTGAAAGATAGGATATCACCTCAGTTTCAGGTTTGTAAAATACAAAGTGTTGTAATTTTATTACATTTTTCAGCAATATTGGCATTGTTTCAATTGCTAAAATATAATGGAAACTTTGGCTATCGTCTTGTAGGAATTCCGGCAAAAACAAATGGCAAGGAGGAAAGAGAATAAGTACCCTCATCGACTTGGACGGAAGCCATATGCTCAGTTGCAAGAGGAACTGGTACATTACTCTTCTTAGTAATATATTACCCTATGTCACCACAAGCGTATTAACCCAAATATATATTTATAGGCTGCCACAGTGCCTGCTGGGAGGAAATTAGTTCGAACTACAATGTGGAAAGCAGCTAGACAAGACAAGGATGGCAACTACTTGGCGCCACAAGTGCAGGAAAAGGTCGATGAAATTGTATGTCAAGTCCTTGAAATTAGCTTATTATTAATTTCAGTATTTGAAATTGTTCATGCTTTTATGCAAATTGATTTACGTCTATTTCAGGACAAATTGGAGAAGGAAGAGCAAGAGGGAAAAAGAAAGTTTGAAGGACCTGTTGATGTTTTGACTACGGCGTTGGGAACACCTGAATATTCTGGTAGGGTGCGAGGTGTTGGTGGCTTCGTCAAACCTGAAGCATATTTCCATCTTCCTAAACGTGCTAGGCTGAACTTAGATGCGAGACAACGTATTAAGAACGGGGAAGAGGATAGCAGTAGTGTGCTTGCTGCGGAGAGAGCCCAATGGAAAGAAGAAAAAGCTGAACTGGTGGGAAGGCTGGTGAGGTTAGAATCATTGCTTATGGGGAAAGATAAGCAAATTGTTGAGTCACCAAAGTCTGCGACCCTGATAAATGATCTAGGGTCTGGCCAGGGCAGTTGTTCCCGTCTTGACAAGGCTGGTGTTGGAGGTAATGAAGTGGAGGGTGTGAAAGCCATCAAGAAGAAGTTAGATTTAGAGGAGGGCAAGCTGAAGACACAAGTTGAAGCGGATGAAGTTACAAAAGAGCAGGCGCCTGAAAAACCCTTGACTGTTGAGGAGGAAGCGCATGTGATGGAGATGGCTCAGGTAAATTATCGCCACCTTGTATTTATATACTTACCGAAGTACCCTTATAGGCACATTTGGTGTTGATTCTGCCTCACTTGACTGATGTTGAGATTTTTGTTTATTTATTTAATATTTTTTTCTGTTTTGAATTAGGTTCAGTCTAGCCCCACTGTCCAGAGGCATCATCTTGTAATAGATTCATTGGACAACATTGTGGCTGAGGGAACCATTGTTGAAGTGGGTGTCGATTCCAGCTCACAAACTGTTCATGGTGTTCCATTAGCTGCGGAAAATATCCGAGTGTCTGTGAGCAAATGTCTTGTGGAGAATGCCTTGCTACCAGTCCCTATTAGGGATGAGATTGTATTTGTGAGCGATGCAATTGGGACTTGCGTTGCTTGGCCTAAAGACTGGGTTATACCAGCCACTGCAGTTGGTAATGCAAAGGTAATGTAGTTGTTCATGCATATATATATCGATCAGCGGCTACTTGAAATTGAAATACTAAACATGTAGTAATTGCTTTCTTGTTTTCTAATCTGAAATGCAGCAAGCACCCCGTAAGTACGGGAGGAAGAAAACAAAGCAGTGGGTTGATACGGATAAGGATGATGATGATTTGGAGCACCTACCAGCTGATTTGCCTCCAGCGCTTCTGTCCTTGAGCAAATGGGGCAATGAGTTCTTGAAGGATAGGGCCACTATCCACACAAAGCTTAGCAAGGACTTATTCGGCACCGAAAGGAAAATTGCCCTCTTCAGAAGTGATCTTTTTGCTTTCACAAATGTGCAAGAGGTTGCTGGCGATACAATCGTTATGTATATGAGGTATATATAATTTTGAATATCCTTGCTAGTTAGTTTAATTTTGTTGCGCAATACATGTTCAGTAGCATTAAGTGATATGCTCTTTTGATTTGCAGCTTCCTACGTGAAAAGTTGAAGGAATCAAATATGCTTAACATGATTGGTTTTGTTGACCCTTCTTCCCTTGGCGTTGGAAATTCAACTGACCGGTCTCGGTCTTTATTCATGCATTTTAAAAGAGGGAAGCCTGGCCAGTTTTTTCTGGTTCCCTATAACACAGGGTACGACAGCTTTATTCATGCATTTTTGTATATATTTTAAATTCTCAATTTATGTGTCATTAGATGAAATGTATTGATTGTTTTGATTCTATTATGTGTGTTAGAAAACATTGGATTTTATCGGTGGTGAGTCCCAGTGAAGAACTTGTATATTTCATGGATCCTATGAAGAGGAGAATGGATGTTACCACTGATGAGTGGAGAACAATAGTGAACCAGTATGTCAGCCAACTTGCATCTTTATCATTGATGTATACTATATACAAAATGCATTGTCTAACTATTTAGTTCATTCTGTTTATAATTTTGGGTATTTTGTTCTTTTTGAAGCGCCATAAAAATTACGAATGCAAACATTCCTGCTAAGAAACCACGAAAGGTTCAGTGGAGAAACTGTTCAGTAGGTTCCCTACCTTAGCTAACTGTTTATATTTACACTTGACCATTTCAGTTCATGTTTATTAGGTTTATTAAGCAAAATTTAATGTTATTTGATTCAGGGAATTCCAGAGCAGATTGGGGATAAGAGCTGCGGCTATTTCATCATGCTGTACATGAGAGAAATAGTGCAGGACAAAGAACAGAACTGGACTAAAAAGGTAACGGCTTGCATTCATCAGTTTGTGAGTTAAAAAACTCAATCAGTTGGTTAAATCTATTATGTTCTTTGTCCTCCTTGCAGTGGTTGACTAGGGGTGATGAAAAATACACCATGCAGGACGTTGATGTTGTCCGACAGGAGTGGGCAGAGTATGTGCTTAAATTTACAAGTAACTAGCAAAGCTGCTGTATGGTTCTATTAGTTCTGTTTTCAGAAAGGATTGTGTGTTTGCCCAGATTGTGTACTTTTGCTGTGTTACCATAGGCTGCTGGCTATATGTATATATGTGGTAGTTTGCTGTGCTATTATAGGGTAGGTGCTGGCTGCATATATATGAGACAGTTTGCTTTGCTATTATAGGGTACTGCTAGCTGCATGTATATGAGGCAGTTGAACAAAATGATGGTGCTTTTTGTTAACCTCTTATGGCCTAGCTACTTTTGTACATAATGATGGTGCTTTTTGTTAACCTCTTATGGCCTAGCTACTTTTGTGTACAGTGGATAATGTTATCATTTTGGATGTTGAATTAATGCGTATTTTAGTTATAGATGTCGTTTTTAAATCTAAATTATCAGGATGTTTCAATATAGCAATTGTGTAGTTTTAAACAAGCCATGACTACGATTATGTGTGGCCATAAGTAACAATTGGCAACACATATCTATTGTCTTTACAAAGCTTAGATACTAGAAATGTGTTGCCATAAGAAACAACCGGCAACGTAAATGCAAAGTTTAAATAAAAAGAAGGCATCACTTATGTGTAGCTTAAACTCATTCATACGATAGACATGTGAGGCCATAAAGAACAACGGGCGACGTAAATGTAGAGTTTAAATCAAAAGAAGGCATCACTTATGTGTAGCTCAAACTCATTCATGCGATAGACATGTGAGGCCATTAAGAACAACCAACAACGTAAATGCACAGTTTAAATCAAAAGAAGACATCACTTATGTGTAGCTTAAGCTCATTCATACGATGGACATGTGAGGCCATAAAGAACAACCGGCAACGTAAATGCACAGTTTAAATGAAAACAAGGCATCACTTATGTGTAGCTCAAGCTCATTCATACAATAGACATGTGACGCCACAAAGAACAACCGGCAACGTATATGCAGAGTTTAAATCAAAACAAGGCATCACTTATGTGTAGCTCGAACTCATTCATACGGTAGACAAATGTCGCCTGTATCATATGTGTCGCTGTACAAGGTCTAGACCACAAAGAAAAATTACACGTCGCCTCTAAAGTTTTCACACGATGTTTATATGTCGTCTTTATCTCAATTACCCTACGCATATATGTCGTTGTAAGACATTTTTTCTCCCACTCGCAGTTATCAGGCGACACAAGAGATGTGTCGCCTCACGGCAAAAAAAAGATGTGTCGCCTTCTAGCATGTCGACATTTATGCTATCAGGCGACACGTATAGCATGTCGCCTTATCTTTTATCAAGCGACAAATATATGTCGCCTCTAATATTTTCAGACGATGTTTATATGTCGTCTTTATTTCAATTGGCTACGCATATATGTCGCCGTAAGTCATTTTTTTCTCCCACTCCCAGTTATCAGGCGACACAAGAGATGTGTCGCCTCACGACAAAAAAAAGATGTGTCGCCTTCTAGCATGTCGACATTTATGCTATCAGGCGACACATATAACATGTCGCCTTATCTTTCGTCAGGTGACACATAATGAAAAATGTCTTATGTCGCCTGTTGTTCTTCTAGGCGACACGTATAGCATGTCACCTTATCTTTTATCAGGCGACACATAATGAAAAATGTCTTATGTCGCCTAATTTTCTTCTAGGCGACACATATTATATGTCGCCTTATATTTTATCAGGCGACACATAGTGAAAAATGTCATATGTCGCCTGTTGTTCTTCTAGGCGACACATATGATATGTCGCCTGATCTTTTATCAGGCGACACATAGTAAAAAAAGTCTTCTGTCGCCTGATGTTCTTAAAGGCGACACAACATTTGTGTCACCTGATGGTTTAAGTGTCGACACGCTACTAGGCGACACATAAAAAATGCATCAGGCGACACAACTGTAGTGTCGCCTGATGCCGAAAATGGCATAGTGTAAACTTATTTTTCTCTTTTGTTTTTATTTTGTATTCAACGTCACTAACTTTCTTTTGCTTGTGACAGGAATGAATGTCCGATTTTAATACTTGGTCACAAGCAGTTAGAGAGCGTTTAGATCGACTTCGAGAAGAAGGAGGTTTTGACGTTCCAGAACCGAGTTCACCACCTACTGAGCAGATCATTGTTCCACCACATTCACCTTTTCCATCAACAACGTCTAGCGAGTTCAATCCATTGTTTCACGAAGATCCTAAGTTTGAGTTGTTACAAAGTTCGTTTCCTACCGACTTTGTAAATTTTGATTTACCTGATCCTAAACCGAAGATGACTACCATCAGAGAGCAAAATGGACAAGTTCACGGAGCAACAGGAGGAACGGCACCAAGCAATATCACATATCCTGCCATAGCCGAAGGAAAGTCGAGTGAGTTTGAGTTGAAGAGTGGATTTTTGAATCAATTGCCAAAATTCCATGGACTTTCAGGGGAGGATCCGAACCAACACTTGACACATTTTCAATTTACTTGTGAGTCAATGTGTCCTAGAGGAGCTGATTTGCAACATGTGAAGATGAAAGCGTTTCTGTTTTCACTAGAGGACCGAGCTAGGAAGTGGTTGTTTGAGGTACCTGCTGGTCATATTACCTCATGGACAACTATGGTGAATGAATTTTTGCTTAAGTACTTTCCATCGTCGATGGTGACACATATCAGGAAGCAAATCATCGGGATTAAGCAAGGAGGTGACAAGTCTTTTTGTGTTTACTATGAGAGGTTCAAGTCTCTCGTCGCTTCATGTCCATCTCATGGGATTCGAGAAGGGCTCTTGCTTCAATACTTTTATGAAGGGCTGCGTACTATGGAAAGAGAATTCTTGGATTCAGCAGTCGGAGGATCATTCTTAGACAAGAGTGTCGAGGAGGCTAAGACACTCTTGGAGATTCGAGCTCTTAACAATCAGCAATTTGGAAATACCATTGGTTCCACGAGGCAAGTCAATGAGACCAGTTCGAATTCAGCTCTTGAGGAGAAAGTTGATAAGCTGTCTCAAATGATGGCAAATATGATGAAATTCAAAGGAGCTCACGTTTGTGGAGTGTGTACCGAAGGCCATTCAACTTATCAATGTCCACAGATTCCTTCGAATGAGACTTATGAGGAGGTCAATGCCGTAGGATATCAAGGAGGGCAGAAGTATAATCCGTTTTTGAACATTTATAATCCTGGCATTCGTGATCATCCTAACTTTTGATGGGCGAACAATGATAATGTACTTAGACCTCAGCAGAATGTAACACAAGCTCAGCCGAATGCAATGCAATTTCCACCTAGGCCGGTTGGACAGTTTACAAGACCACAAGCACCTTTCATGCCGAGTGTTCCTATGCCTATGGCGAATGCTCCCAATTACGATGAACTTTTGAAGTCTTTAGCTATGGGACAAACTCAGTTGAACACCGCTACCCAAACATTGTTAGTGGGGCAGCAAACGAACAACAAGGACATTACCGAGCTCAAGACGCAAATGGGACAAATTGTAGACTTTATGAGATGTTTCAACGAGCAAGGAAAACTGCCGGGAGGAGTGATACCGAACCCTAAGAAGGAGCAAGCTCAAACTATCACCACAAGGAGTGGTAAAGTTTTGGAGGAGCAACCAATAATGCTGAAGAAGAAGAAGAAAGGTGCCGAGCCAAATAATGAAGACAAGCATGTAGCTCACGACAACGAAGTTGTGGAAGCAATGGAGGAGGATAACTTAGAGAAAGATCCAGCAACTTCCAAGAAGGAGAGCGTGCTGATTCATGAGGTATAGATTCAAGAAGGACAAATAACATTGGTAAGAGAGATCAAATGCCACTTTCTCCTATTATTGTGGTTGAAATTTTTGATGTTTGGGGTATAGATTTCATGGGACTTTTTTCTTCATCTAGAGGCTTTCTCTATATTTTATTGACTGTCGATTATGTGTCGAAATGAATAGAAGCCAAAGCCACCAACACTAATGATTCTAAAGTGGTTGCAGGTTTCTTGAGAACTAACATCTTTTGTAGGTTTGGAGTTCCACGCATTTTGATCAGCGATGGAGGTTCTCACTTTTGCAACCGAACCATAGAGGCTTTGCTAAGGAAATATGGTGTCACTCACAAGGTGTCGACACCTTATCACCCTCAAACAAGTGGAATGGCTGAAGTTTCAAATCGAGAGATCAAGCAGATTTTGGAGAAGACTGATGGAGACTACATCGACTACAAAGTAAACAATGCAACCTCACACAATTATTACCCTGCAAATGTCATCGTTAGTATAGAATAAGTAGGGTTCGTTCACTCCGGGGAAGTCAAATGGTGAATTGAACTTATAAGTGCTGATACATATTCACATATTCACATAATACACATATAAATTAGGGGGGTTTTGGAAAGATTTATCTAACTAAAACTACTGCTGAAATAAAACCTAAACTAACATATATACATGTGATCGACAACTTCACGCAAAACAAGAAACGAAAACACTCAAGAACATGTAACAAATTATGCAAGACATTCGGTACAGCAGTTTCAACACATCCTGGACTCTACTTCAATTCCGATTCTGATTTAGAGCCCTTCGCGGTTACTCCAATCGTTAAGACTTCACAAGTATTTAGAATCAACTTTGCGTGTAATCCTAAATTGTATGCTAACTCTTTTAAAGACACTTCGCGTAGAAATTAAACAAGAAAACACATAAGCATAGTAAGCCGAATTAGAAACATGCACAAGTTATGGCGTCACTCATCCTATTAAGATGTAAGTTTTCAGAATTATACTTAACCACTTTTAAGCAACAAAGACCTAGACAACTTCGCGTATGACTAAATCATATATCACTTTGGTAGATGAAATCGCAACCCACATAACAACCATGGCCTTAGGCTGTATGCAACCATTGATTTTGCCTGCTCGATTCAGAAAACTAATCGAATACAATCAAGAACACATTGAAACATGCTGCCCTAAATCTAGCATAGAAAATATCACATGAACAAGTTTGTAACTATCGTCATACATAAGTTATAAATATCAGAAAATCTAAACATGTTACAAAACCAAATTGGCAACCATAAAAACATACAATCTTCATAGACAAAGTATTGTAAAATTACAGAAACATAAACAGTCATGAGAAGAATGGATCACACTTTGTAGAAACCTTGAATGGTGGCTGCAAAGGTGGTGGAATTGGTGATGGAATTATACAAAGCAAAAAGGGAGGTGATAGTGGTTCGGCTAGTCTAGTTTCTGTATAGGGTTTATGATGAGAATTTGGTAGAGTTCCGGCTTGTGTTTGTATGAAAGATGTGATGTCAATTCTGTAGCTCTCTGCTCCTTTATATAGTAGTCTGGCAGAACCCTAGCTCTTTTCTCAGCCCTTGATGAACTTCTGATCCAACGGTAAAGAATATTGCACAAAATCTTTCCCAGAATTCTCTGGAATGTCTTGTGCTGCAATTCATTGCATGAGGCTTGAATAGAGACCAAGTACGTTCCTTGTTCTCCAAAGGAAATCCCAGCGATTAAGAACTTTCCCTCTTCTGCCTTCAATCAGATTTCTGACGAAAATCCATGATTTTCCTTCCTTTATTTGTGCACAATTAGGGTTCCTGGAAAAGAAATAAAGTCAGATAAATATGGTAGGGAATATTAGAATTCAAACTATGAAATTAAAGGAAAATATCTCTCTTAATTTCTGATTTATATTAGCACAGATAACTCTTTGATTACTGCAAAATTCGTCCTTCCCTTTTATACCCGTTCAAACCATTCCTATTCCGAGTTGGATTAGGTTTCCTGACTTCAAATGGTTTCCCTGTCTCATTAGAAAAGAAAGTTTCCTAAATAATTTAGGAAAGTCATAATAGGAAAGATTCAGAAATAGTTAGTTTCCTAAATCAAAATAAGAAAGTTTCTTAAAATGAAATAGGCAACTTTCCCTTTTCAAAACAGGAAAGTTTCCTAAATGACTTATCCCTAGATTTTGCGACTTAATGAGACTCCTTGCTGCATCAGAAATCCTTTTTTGATTAGGATTTCTCTCAACTCTTGCGTTTTAGCCTTCTTTTGTGTAAAACTTCATCTTTCGACCTATAAAACAGAAATAAGCTAGAAATGACATTATGAAGGAAATAACAAAGCTAAAGAAGGTCGGAAATACATTAAGAATATAACATAAAATGCGTGTATCACACAAATATTACAGAATTGTCGAATAATTTTAATCCAACTAAGTTTCCTAGTTGCACAAGGAATCCTACTCTAAATAAAACTCTTGACAAATTCTGCATACTCAGCTCGTTTTAGCACAATATACAGACGACTCTACCGTAAACTCTTAACTTGACAAAATGACTCAATATTCTAACAATAAGGGTTAAGCAAACTATAAATGATGGAGGTAAAAACATATTAAGAACGTCGCATTTTATGCTCTTATCAACTACCCCACACTTATATTTTGCTAGTCCCTTAGCAAAACTAAATAAAAGACTACTACTACTACTGCCCTTAAATGATTTGTCTCAGAATCTTTAAACACATAGTTTTCAAGTTTTGGCATTAGAATGTAAACACATAAATTTCAAGTTTCACTAACATGCTTCAAAATATGAATAAGAAGAGAGAGAAATAAGCATATAACACATCTAGTTAATTTGATTCTACTCACAAGGCATACTCTCTTCTTTTCACTCGATCATGGCATTCACTCATAAGTATATGCAAGAGAAAATATAGTAAGACAACAAATAGCTTGCATATTTCTTCAAACAAAAGCACTTTGTGAATTTACTTTTGGAAAAACCTCATTTAACAACTATATGCCGAATGGACCAAAATCATATGCTTAACTCTTGAGAAAATCTCCACAAATCAAAGTTCACCTATCTTAAAAATCATGAAAAGATCTCAAACAAAGGTTGTAATGGGGCTTGGCTAAGGGTGGGATCATTATGAATTTTTCTGAGTTTTAAAACGTCACCAAGACTTAGCAAGCTCCATACACCTTATAACTTCACTCCAAAGGTCGGATCCCTTCATGTTGGACCCCAAATCGTCATTCTTCACTCCTCCAATAGTGTGAAAACGAAGAAAGGTCAAGTAAAACAAAGCTAGACCTTCCAATACATACAAACTCCAAATTCACAAAATTTTTCAAAGGACTTAATCCATGCACATTTTTTTCTTTTCTGCTGAACCTATATATATATATATATATTTTTTTTCTTTCTCTTTTCTTCTGGTTCGGCACACACAACATTTTTATACTTGGATAAGTCCACTCTAGACTTATTTCATGCATCACTCCATCATATCTCCATATCGAATGTAAGCTTTGCCAAGTCTCGACGACAAAGGTAAATGATATAACTATTCTAAGCAAAGGGTGTTTATGAGGGTGATGAAAGAAAGGCTCAATGTAGGCTCAAAGGGGTTAAACTAAGGAGTCTCACGACGGGCACAAATAGGGCACATGCTTTCTTTGGCTTTGATGGTCATCCTAAAGAGATATTTTTCAATCCTTTTCGCAATCAAGGTATTTTATGACATAAAAGTTTCGAAAATCATCAAGAGTAAGTTCTAGTAAATTCTAGAGTCCACCTAAAAGCTATAGCACATAGTCATTGAATATGCAAAGAATGATGAGGTTTCAAAACTAAAATTGCCGAAATTTTTTCCTTAAGTCACACATGAAGAAAGCATTTAGGCTCAAAAGCTCACATAGGTTGTTATGAACACAAATTAACCAAGACATGCCTGCTTCCACAATCGATCAAATCTCAAATGTTCATACTGATCCACATTATTCATGAAACTCACAAATTTTCGTAAGTAAATGCAAAACCATCATCTATGCATCCAAAGACATAATCCTCCTAGACTTTAAGGGCATCCTAAGACTCAAATAAAAACAAAAACACACATATTTTTGTGGAACAATTTTCTGATTTTCCGAATTTTTTATTTTCTTTTTGGTTTTTATAAATGCAAGAACTAAACTTAAACTAACATGTTAACATGTAAACCTACCTCACACTAAGAAAATTACATTGTCCTCAATGTAAGCCCGAAAATAATCATGTAATTCCTAAGCATGCTTCTAAGTTCACACATATAACACATATACAATTCAAATATAAAAGTGAAGGGATAGAAAACGCAAACTCCCGTTGATGGCTCCTCCACAGCTACGGTTGAAATGGGTTGCCTCCGATGCAGCGCTTAATGTTTATACTCTCATCAGCCTAGACTCTTCATGTGTTCACTTGGCTTGTGGTGCGTCCTCTAGCTGTGTTTCCTCAATTGTGTGCTCCTCAAAAGGCTCGTAGTAAGGCTTAAGTCGATGACCATTCACCTTAAACGCTTTACTTGTGACAACACTTTGAATTTCAATAGCACCATGAGCAAACACGTTAGTAACAATATATGGACCAACCCAACGAGAACGTAATTTTCCTGGAAAAAGTTTAAGTCTTGTGTGGAATAAAAGAACTTTCTGTCCAACTTCAAACTTCTTCCCTCGAATCATCTTGTCATGATAAGCTCATGTCTTCTCCTTGTAAATCCATGCGGCATCATTGGCTTCATTCCTTATCTCCTCCAGCTCGTTGAGTTGTAGCTTCCTATGAGTGCCGGCAGCATCTATCTCCATGTTGAATGTCTTCACCGCCCACCAAGCTTTGTGCTCTAGCTCCACGGGTAAGTGACATGGCTTCCCATATGTTAGCCGAAACGGTGACATCCCAATTGGCGTCTTATACGCTATTCTGTAGGCCCATAATGCATCGTGTAAACGATCACTCCAATCCTTCCTCGATGGACCTATGGTCTTCTCCAAAATCTGCTTGATCTCTCGATTTGAAACTTCAGCCATTCCACTTGTTTGAGAGTGATAAGGTGTCGACACCTTGTGAGTGACACCATATTTCCTTAGCAAAGCCTCTATGGTTCGGTTGAAAAAGTGAGAACCTCCATCGCTGATCAAAACGCGTGGAACTCCAAACCTACAAAAGATGTTAGTTCTCAAGAAACCTGCAACCACTTTAGAATCATTAGTCCTGGTGGCTTTGGCTTCCACCCATTTCGACACATAATCGAAGCCAATAAAATATAGAGAAAGCCTCTAGATGAAGGAAAAGGTCTCATGAAATCTATACCCCAAACATCAAAAATTTCAACCACAATAATAGGAGAAAGGGGCATTTGATCTCTCTTACCAATGTTACCTGTCCATTGGCATCTATCACATGTAATGCACGTTATGTATGCATCTTTGAAGATCTTCGGCCAAAAGAAACCACTCTCTAAAACCTTCAAGGCTATCCTCTTTGGTCCAAAGTGACCTCCACACGCCTCACTATGGCAGAATGCTAGGATGGATTTATGCTCGTCTTCGGGAACACATTGTCAAATGACTTGATCACTACATTGCTTCCACAAGTACGGTTCATCCCAAATGAACTGTCGAGCTGCCTTCTTAATCCGTATCTTCCTTGAGTTTGGCATTGTGCTAGGAAAGTTCCTAGACACAAGATAATTCATTATATCAGCATACCAAGGCTCCTTTGCATCCATCCGAAAGAGTTGCTCATCTGAGAAAGTTTCCGATAGTTACAAACTTGTTCATGTGATATTTTCTATGCTAGATTTAGGGCAGCATGTTTCAATGTGTTCTTGATTGTATTTGATTAGTTTTCTGAATCGAGCAGGCAAAATGTTGCATACAGCCTAAGGCCATGGTTGTTATGTGGGTTGCGATTTCATCTACCAAAGTGATATATGATTTAGTCATACGCGAAGTTATCTAGGTCTTTGTTGCTTAAAAGTGGTTAAGTATAATTCTGAAAACTTACATCTTAATAGGATGAGTGACGCCATAACTTGTGCATGTTTCTGATTCGGCTTACTATGCTTATGTGTTTTCTTGTTTAATTTCTACGTGTCTTTAAACGAGTTAGCATACAATTTAGGATTACACGCGAAGTTGATTCTAAATACTTGTGAAGTCTTAACGATTGGAGTAATTGCGAAGGGCTCTAAATCAGAATCAGAATTGAAGTAGAGTCCAGGATGTGTTGAAACTGCTGTACCGAATGGCTTGCATAATTTGTTACATGTTATTGAGTGTTTTCGTTTCTTGTTTTGCGTGAAGTTGTCGATCACATGTATATGTGTTAGTTTAGGTTTTATTTCAGCAGTAGTTTTAGTTAGATAAATCTTTCCAAAACCCCCCCAATTTATATGTGTATTATGTGAATATGTATTAGCACTTATAAGTTCAATTCACCATTTGACATTCCTGGACTGAACAATCCCTACTTATTCTATACTAACGATGACATTTGCAGGGTAATAATTGTGTGAGGTTGCATTGTTTACTTTGTAGTCGATGTAGTCTCCATCAATTTGATGGAAAATTATCTCGATTTTATTTCCTGGTTATATGTAGTTGCATACCAATTGAGGTCTTAGGCGACTAATATATCCTTCATAGGGGAATTAGGTTGTGGTAGTTGAAAATCATTTGTAGTAGGTTCGATTTTTGCTTATTTACTGGGAGGGCTACTTATCTTTTGTAAGGCTTGTTACCCATGAGTTTATCGGAACAAGCGACATTTGATGTATGAGCCTTCTGGCCGAGGATAATCAATGGATCTATCCATTTTAAACTTGGGAGAAAAAAAAAAAAGGAGTAAGCTTACCTCCTCATGAAATAGTGTTAGATTTTCATTCAGCAAGCTTCTGAATTTGAGAATGAGCTCAGAAGTATTAATAAGATCTTTCGAGAAGATTATATCAAACACTCCCATATATTTACCAATAATTATTAGGTCTATGAGTGTAATACCCCAGTTTTTCATATCACTTTTCCTTGTATTATTCCCATTTTTAATGAAGGAATATTTGTGGAAATTCTTGTTGGTGGTGCGAATTTTGTAGTACGGGAGTTTTCTTTTAAGTTGTTTTGACTTTGAGAGGCCCAAAGTTGACTTTATTTTTCATAAGTTATCTTCGAAAACTTCCTTCATGAAAGTTGTAGAGCTCGTCGATACGAGTTCGTAGACATGCGGCACGCCCAAAACGGAGGTAGTATGAGAAAGTTATGATCAGAAGAAGTTAGTTTCCGGGTTTGGAAACTGTATAAATAGAAAAATGTGGGGGAGTTATTTTGGAAACCTAGAAATCAGCTTTTTCTCTCTTCTCTCTCCTCTCTCCCGAGCTCCTCCGACCTCCATCTTCTCCATTCGTTTTCTCCCTCCTCCGGCAACCAAATTGGACGCCGTCGGTTCCGTTGGGTCGGCACAAACCTCCTCTCCTTTTCTGGAGCAGTCCTGCCCGCTGTCGCGCCGCCTGGAAGCCGCCACGGAGCGGCGGAGCTGCTGCTGTGTCGCCAGAAAACCTACGATTTCGACGGCGTTTCTGGTCCATTTCTAGAGCAGTCCTGCCCGCCGTCGCGCCGCCACGGAGCGGCGGAGCTGTTGCTGTGTCGCCGGAAAACCTACGATTTCGACGGCGTTTCTGGTCCATTTTTGGAGCAGTCCTACCCGCCGTCGCGCCGCCTGGAAGCCGCCACGAAGCGGCGGAGCTGCTGTTGTGTCGCCCGAAAACCTACGATTTCGACGGCGTTTCTGGTGGAAGTTTGGTGAGTCTTGCTCCTCTCCTTCCTCTAGTGATGTTTATACGTCTGTTGTGAGCTAAAAACCATGTTTTGGTGCCGGTTTTGCAGCTTTTAGTTTTAGCTCCGATCCGAGATTTTCGGGGCATTTTTAGGCCGATCCCGGCCTAACCAGGCAAAACCCCAGGTATTAAAGTTGCCCACCATACTTCAATCTACAAGTTTCATGTTGTGAGTTTGTCCTAATTCAGAAGTTTTGGGGTGGTGCTTAAGGCTCACTCGCCGCCGCTTGGGGCGGCGCGTGGCGGCAGGTTCGGCCAAGTTGTGGCCTTATTTTCCTTTGGTTAGCTAGTCCTTGCTGCTGTGTTCATGTTGAGTGATACTTTGGCTAGGTTTTGAGCAAGGTTTGCATGTTAGGACTTAGGTTATTTGTGGTGTTTGGTTGAGTTTGAGTTTAAGTTTTGAGGCAGCTCAATTGTGTTGTTGAGTGCAATGACCGTGGGAAATCGTTTTCCTTTGAGCTAAGGGTTAGTGAGGGTGTTGTGTGATTCTTTAGTATTTTCGGTCCTAAGGTTGGTATTTGTGTGATTTAGGTGTTTGGTGACTTTGTGGTTAGCTTGCCTTCGTTTGTGTTGGGGGCTTTGCAGCGGGATTATTAGGTGTGTGAAATCTCACCAATGTTCACTTTTGAACCAAGTTAAATTATGGTTGTTTGATGATGATAATTATGTGGTGTTATGATGTTGATTTTGATGATGATTATGATTTTGTTGTTTTAAAATATATGAGTTTGATCGTCAACGGCTCATAGGTAAGCTAAAACGAATTTTCCTATGTTTTATTTGAAGTCTCATATGACCATAATTCTATTTAATATTGAGAAGCTATTCTTATGGAATAATTTATATTGTTCATATAATTATAACCTTGTGAAGGATATAATCTTATTATGTGAATCTTGTGTTGTTGATAAAAATGTTGAGATATGATGATTATTGGATAAATGGCCTAACCGGGTTCCATGCCCATATTTGGGTGATTGGTTACGGTTAAGATGCTATTTATTATTTTGTGTTTTGGTTATGGACAGTCAAACCGGGTTCCAAGCCTTTGGTCGGGTGATTGGTTACGGTTAGGAATTAGAGTTCTAGTCCGTCTGTCGGTGTAGGTCATGGGAGATACATGATGGTATATGGGACCCATGGGTACACATTTTTGTGTAGTAGGTCATGAGGGGTATTTATTAAATATTTGAGACTCATGGATACATGTTAATTGAAAGTGTTGGATTTGTGATTTTATTCAATGATGTAATTGTTTTGTGAAATTTCTAGATGTGAGAGATGTTGTTTTTCTTTGAGTTTACTCATACGGGTTTTTTAGCTTACCAGGTTTGTTTTTCTACAATCCCGGTGCACCATTTCTTGGTGTAGGGGTTAGACCTGCAGGTGAGGATCAGCATGGTTGAGGTGAAGGCGTAGTGGCAGGGTTCTCCCTCTTTTTGTTAGATTCTGTATAGTTTTAGAATTTAGTAAACAGTTCTAGAATCATAAGATTGTTCTCATGTTCTTGTTTTGCACGTCATGTAACACAAGGAAGTGTAATATTTAATCAGTGATAGATTTTTGGAAATTTCTATTCTGTAATTGAGATTAGTTGTTGTTGTTGTTATAAAAGCAGGTTGAGATGTTAGTATTTTAAGGTATATCATGCAAACATTTTTGAAAATTTCATTCGAAAATTGGGGTGTGACAATGAGCAATTCCTAGACAACATGAAATAGATCTTTAATATACAAGTGAAGATTAGATGAAAAATAGATGACATGCTTGTGACAGTTTACCTGTTGGCCAGAGCTTCGGCAAAGATGGTCAGAACTGTCAAGATATTAGTAGCCGCTGAATGAGAAGTTTTACTGAATTGCGAAAGGAACATTCATTCAGTGTAGAAACACGACGGCTACGAAGCTGAGTTTACCTGGGAAGTAGAATAAAATACCATACCTTCTAAATATGGCCTTCACTTCGCCTGGGTATATACTTCCTGGTCATAACCAAGACGATACTTATGACTTGATTTTCATAACAGAAGAAGTCAAAGAACAGTCTTGGAGGTTTGAATTATTTAGGACCAAATGAAACTCGTGGCTTGCTTGGTTAATGTGTTTAACTAACTTCGAGGTCATGGGTTCAAACCTCACTGACATATGTAGGGTGTGTGAGTTATTAATAATAATTTTTTTAAAAAAAAAAAAAAAAACTAAAGTAGGACAATGCTACAGATCTCACTTTAGGAAAATCAATTATGTCCGCTTAAACACCTCTAAATGAAATCAGTAGTTTGACAGAGAAAAAAAAAAAAAAAGATAAAAAACCTCCAGTACTCGGTGCTGAAACCAATAACAGATAATAGGCTTCAACCTAGCCAAAATGCCCAGAAGGTACAAGTCATCAGAGAGAATTTTCACTATAACATTTAACAGTAAATACAAAAGCATAAATATATCACTATTTTACAATCATTGTGATCAAGTTCCCACTAAAGCACGTGAAGCCAGCACCCTGATTATCAGAAGATGTAGTCTGGCAGCTGGAGGGGAAAGCATGCAGCCAGAACTCTAAATCCGCTGCCTTTTGGGTCCGCCAACCTAATGAAACAAACAGAATGAGCAATTTCAGTTCAGTAAAGCCTTTCAACAAATGGACAGGGAATGAGCTAGTCTCTATTTGTTGCAAGTTTTGATGGACAAGGATCATCATCATGTAATAATCTGCCATGTAGAACATTCTCAAACATCACTACTTTGATATGATAGAATCTGCTGCTCTGTAGCCCAAATTAATGACACAGATTTCGGACTAAACCTAATCTTGCTACATTGCTGTTAAGCTCATTCTAACAAAGACATCAGTCATCAAAACCTTCTAAACTGTTGGTGGACTTTTCTTTTCCACATACTTGATTTGTGAGCAAAACCTTGTGTCAAAACTGAGAGACGGAGAGAAAGACCCCAAAATAAAAAATGAATAAATAAATAAACAAAATTCTTACTCCCCAATTTTCTTTAATTATTTTTTGTTGCACCAATTTTTTAGGAAGAAAAGTAATAGTATAATATGCATACATAACTTATATATTAAGCGAACTTCATCTTAAAATGGTTGAATTTATGCTTCATATTCATGCCATGGTTTATTGACATGCAGAATATCAAAAGAGGGTAAAACAGGAAGTACAGACATTGACCACAAAAAGCGGCAACAAAATTATTAGAAAATCTACTTTTTTCGTTTTGCTGTAATTCATTGTTTGTTTACTATTTACATTTCTTTGAGAGAAAATGAAAGACCAAATGGCACACATGGAGTTCGTGTCAAGAGGCTAATATGTACTAAAACAAACATTTAAATGGGTACAGATTCTGTACCTGCCCGGGACAAACATGAAAGAACCTTCTATAGAACCCGAGGAAGATGGCAGAGGCGTGCAACTCTCATATACAAATTCTTGCTCACCTGGATGCAAGAGAGGGTACTGCAACCAAATAAAGAAGTTAAGAATTCTGAAAGCAATATATTCTCTTCTTTTTCACTTTGGCACTATAAGTACTAGAATCCCGAGATCTTCAATATTAAATTTTTATTTTTCAATGAAACATTTTAGGTTTTCTAACAGAATTCCAACATTAAATTTTTAACATTAAATTCTCAAAGAGACATAGTAAAAAATATACAATATTCATTGCCAAAAGAATGCATAGCTACACTGCAGCTTTCCAATTTAAGGCAATACTTAATAGAGGGATGTCCATGAAATCTAGTGAGACGGGTGGCCATAGTGCCACCTAGAGGCCAAGCTGCAACCCATTGGTTCAATCTGGTGAATGCAGTTGTGTTTTAGTTATGGGCCTAGAAAGCCCCTACAATTTCTTAAAGTTCCTTCATCCACCCAAAGATTGCATGAAAATTAAAACTTTATCTTCCACCACCCAAGGGATTTACTGATGTTCTCCCGGTCACTGAGAACATTAACATTGTTATTGAAGTGGGAATTAATATCTAATACAATTGTTTTTGACCCAATTACTTAACATGTTGAGGTTCACCTGATCTAAAGGATTTTAATATGGGCTTATAATCTTTTGGCCGATAACAAAAGACAACTCCAGATTGTTACAATGTATCATGCCAACAATAAAGGACCACAGCATCAGTTGTCATAGATTACTAACCAAGGTAATAGTTGTAAATAATTAAATATAGAACTCGGACTCAACCTCTAGGCTGACAGTCCACAATTATCCTTGATATTCAGGATCAATTTATTGTGGTTGTGAATACTCATTTACTGATCCACCAAACAACACTTACACCCATAAATATAACCCTAGTTTAACCAAATTCAGCACAAACTAAAATGCTTGGTACACATTAGGCTGTAGCTAACAAATTCAACTTAAACTTGTAATATCTGACGAACAAGAAGTACACATAAAATTATCAAAGGAATTGTAAGTTACACATTTGTTGAAAAAAAATTGTTTTTCAATTTTTTTTTGGATGAGAAACATACTTTCATGATCGGAGAAGTGTCCGTTGGCCTACGTGCTCTATCAATTTCTAACAACAAATGTTGGTAATAAAATTTCAATCAGTAAAATAAGCAATTTTCCCTAGATATCAGAAGAATAGGAGATGTCCTTTGAAATATGTTTTGAAGGCATGACCCACT
Organism: Fragaria x ananassa; assembly: GCA_034370585.1. Classification (NCBI taxonomy): domain Eukaryota; kingdom Viridiplantae; phylum Streptophyta; class Magnoliopsida; order Rosales; family Rosaceae; genus Fragaria; species Fragaria x ananassa. The sequence continues at coordinate 10,104,378 of CP139760.1, forward strand.
GAAAACCCCCTCAGAAGATCATGATATTTTTGATATGGAATAAAGGAAATGTGTAGGATTGTCAAATCTAAAATATTTTGGAAGAATTACACAGAAAATGTAAATGACATGGTGAAACCGTACCTTTCCTATAACAGCCTCTCCATTAACATTAGCTACCACAACATCATAAGCACGAATGACCCAGTGCCTCGAAAGCAGTTGGCAAGAGTCAAATGTCATTCCATTGATGCTACATCCTTCAGGCAGAAGCGACATGCGGATCGAATAGGAAAAATAGTACCTCTGGGTGTTATCTTGAAGGTTAGAAAACTCCGGGACAAACACCGAAGAACAACGAACCTGAGTTAAAAATCATAGAGGATAATTTTCAGATGAAAAGTAACATGTTGATGGTAGTAGCTTTTGCCATTGCATTCAGCATAAATTTGGAAAAAAGAAAAAAAGAAAAAAAAAACTGAAGTTATTTGGAGGAATCAGACCTTGTAAGCTGAAAAAAATTTGAAGAACAGAGCTATAAATGTGAAGGCAGTATAGCATATCATGTCTAACAAGTTTAAAACATAATACGAACCAGTAATTGGAGTTGGAGAGATGTTGCAAGGTAATAGATTGGATCCAGCTTTGCCTGGTAGTCATACCTAAAACTGATGCCTAAGGTATGTATAACTTAATAACAAATGACACCACCATCTGCCATTTTAAGGAAAACTGTGGGTTTCATGACTTAAACTGAGTTGCTTTAAAGACTATGAGCCGGTTATTACCATGGCAACAGAAGTGAACCTTTTGATTCCACTATGCATTAATCACTAACATGACTTCCATATATACCCATCTTCCGCCAGGCATGAAAGAAACACAAGAAGGAAACTATATCACAAACATTAGCACAATTTCCAGGAGATACACAAAGTAGCAAAAATGCTCACCTGTACCCCATTTGTTACAGCAGTGGAACAGAGAGGGGATTCCTCTGGAAACTGACTGATGCTTCTCATAGCTTCTTGTTCACGGAGTCTAATGATTCCATTTTCTAGACGGCGGCAGTGTTCTTCCAACCAAAGAAGCATGCCATCTTGTTGTTGATCACCATTGTGATCATGAACTGAATTAAGTAGCGCATTCGGTACACAGGGAAGCATTTCAGCATCAGGCAGAAGGTTGGTGGTACCGACATAGAGCTGGCCAGTTGTACAGTTGAGGAAAAACAACTTTTGGCTATAAGTAGAAGAAGAAGAAGCCACAACAATATAATCTGGTGTGGCTGAAAAGCCTAGCTCTGGCATGACATGCTTAGTTTCTAAGACTATTTGATGTAAAGGCAACAAGGAGACATTGACGAGGTGGTTATAAAAAGAGTAACCACCAATAAGGCCCAGTAGAGAATCGTGTAAATCTTGACCGTCATGAAAACGATAGAGAATCCTTGTAGGGAGAGGAAGTTTGACTTTCAATTGGGTCTCCAAGTGTTGAATGTCAGCCTCTGATGCACCCTTGTTGAGGGAAGAGTGAGCCTCTGGGAAATGAAGAGAGAGCCAGTTTGTGATCTTAGCCCAACACCTCTTGGCTCGCTTTACAAGGGACCATGGGTACATGCTGAAAGATTCCCGCCACAAACCATAACTGGCCTGAACAATCAAATTGAAATTGAAATAACCAAAACAAAGAAAAAAGAAAGAAATAGAAAAAGAAATAACAGGACCTGACCTTGAAAGAAGGGGCAAGGTTGCCATGAGGATCCAAGGGTTGGGAGAGGTGGAGGTCCTGGGCACAGAAATGGGACCAAAGAGGGTCTTCAGAGGCGGAAGCTCTGAGTCGCTTGCTCACGCAGGCTGCTCTCGCCGACTCTTCTGCTCCTAACTTGCGCAGGATTATGTGTAGCGCTAGATCTCCCACTGCCTCCAAACCCATCTCTCTCGCTCTCGCACCTTTTCTGTTCTTATTTTCTTCTTTTTCTCTCAACTAACAAGACATGGGGGTTCATACTTGTTTGGTATTGAATTTTATACCTGTCAAATTCCGTCCTTGTCCTCTACCCACTGGACCTAGGGAGATTAGTGTCGAACTAAACCCATCAAGTTAAAGTACCAAGCCAAGCCAAGCCAAGGCAGTCAGTCATCTTCTAAACTGTCCAATTAACTATGTATCTACTTGCACAAGAGCTTGCTCCTATTTTAGAATGCTTGTGATTTTCCCCCTTCCAAAAAAGAAATCTCAGTGTCATTTATCATTCAAACAAACGACAACATTGTGGGTATGATATATAGAAATATGTCTTGATTAAATAGCTTGAATCTTCAGTAATTAGTACTACTCTACAGCCACACACACAGTGCAATCGTCCTTCCAATTACGATTTTTATTTAATCCACAAAACCATTCATTGATCCACAGAAATGTTCCAAACATTGCATTGGTATCCATAAAGATCGACTCCATGAAACACTCATTTTCGATACAAATACATATTTTCATTTTCTCTCATTCTAGATGAATTTGGCAAGACCACAAGCTACTTTGTCGCATTTCCTTACACTTGGAAGACAATATTTCTGTTGCTGCTTGCTACAGAGGTTCAAGACCGTTGATATCCTCTATTAGAAAACCTTCCTCGACCCATATAAAAAGGATTACTAACCTTGCAGCTTCAGAGCTATCCACCTCTACTACTAAAGGGAGAAGCAAAATAACTCTGTTACCAAATGAGAGGCTAACAACCTGAATGCTTACCAACATTTGATTGTTATTCAAGCTCCGGTTTATTCAATCAAAGGACAGCAATCTTGATTCGCAACTTCAGGATGATGAGAGGAATACGAAGGTCATGAACAAGGGTAGAGCCATTGAGAAGCCAAACAGTTGTAACATTATGGTCTTTGGAATGGTCAGACACCAAGGAAAAGAGTTGGAAATAGCTTTCCAGGATTCTCGGATTCATTTCCAGTCAACACAGAAAGACTGAGATCCTAATTCACATATGATACATAGGCTGAGAAAAAAGAAGCCTGGATATTAGCATGCTAATGAAGCCTGATGGCACATAATTTCCCCAGGTCTTTTATGTATGTATAAACATAGCTAGTTGAAGACTGAAGGACAAAAACAGAACAATCGTAAACATAAGTCAAAACTCAAAACTACTACAATTGTTATTAATTGACATACGTGGGCCAAAGAAAATTTCTGCTATGGGAAACTGGATACAATCTGCTCTGTCTAGAAGTTTTTCGATACCCCCATGCACCGTATGACCACATCTAGGCATCCATTACAACTTCGATATTATCATCTTTTACTGTTTGCCCAAGAAAGTGATTTCTGGTTGCTACAAGCCACACCAACGGAATTCAAACATGATCATAGCTCATGAAACATGGAGGACGGTATACAGTAATTCCATCACTGCTTGCATACCTATGAAATATGAATACAAGCAATTGTGGATTTTTGTCTCTTTTTTTCTTTCTTTCTTGTTGCTGCAGAGATGTAGGGGGAAAAAACGTATAAAGACATCATCATCAAAGTTTGTTTGTTCTTATAATCTTATGCAGCAGTGCTATATATTCATGGAGGTCTATTCTGCCTGAATGCAACTAAAAAAGATACGGAAAACTATAGTTGATTCAGTAGAAGTTTTGTTCAATCCCACATGAGTAAAAGAAAAGACTGCCACACAATGTCTATTACTAAGCCGATAATTCCAGCCAATCACAATAAACATGAACATATTGAGAAACTTGAGATTTCCCCATTCGTGTGAGTTAATGACAATTCACAAAGACACATGAATTCCAATAAACCAAGTAAAGGCTTTGTTAGGGTGCATGATTGACATAGAGAGAAATTTGAATAAGATTGGAGAGCAGGAAGACTTACTTGATTGAACAGAGCGACAAGCAGTCTGGGGAAGCCAAGGCAGCAAACTGGAGTAAAAGTTTCAAGATCAAACTAGAAACAGAGCAGAGCCCATATATAATCCAATCGCTATCGCTTCAATTGGTTGTGTTGTCAGTCCATGTGTCAACATGACTTCACTCTAGCACTGTAGCATTGCAAAGCAAATTGGCAAGGATGGCCCAGGTAACTGTACATGCATTGAACAAATTTCCTACTGAATATTTTCTGTAGACAACAAATTATGCAAAGCAGTCGAATGAATGCTATTGACTAAAACCATGCCAAACTACAAAACTAACTAGTTACCTAGACCTAGGCGAAGCACAAGGTATCATAAACCAACAGTGAAACCAACACAATGTCTCCTTCATCCTGCAGCATTCTCCACAACAATAGCTTGACTCTACGCTTCACCAAAAGGTACTTTATATTGCTGACGGCAGACTATCTATAACCTTGCTGCTCCTTACCTTCAATCTCTTTCACACTATCAACTATGTGTTGGATCTTCTTTGATAGGCTCTCATTGTGCTCTTCAATATGCTCAAATATTAGGTCAAGATGTCTTTTATATGTTGCAGCACGTTTCTTCTCTACGGCCAGCTGCTGGGATAGTTCCCGAATTTTGTCATGTTCATTCTGCATAAGAAATAAAAGGTATTGAGAATATAAACTAAGATTAACATTTTGATATTTTGAAAGTTCTTTTTACCATAAGGATTCTCAAGACTTTGAGGTCATTGTCGGAGTTCCTCACACATGACAAGGAATAAATCATTAATTATAAAAAAAACCCACCATTTACGTACTAATTTGAAAATGAAACTGCAAATAATCTGAAAAGTGACAATATATTTCAATTCCAAGAAACCATTATAAGTGGACACTTGTTTAGCCTCGCTGTTAACCATACTTGTTAGTGAGCACACTAAATAAGAAGATTGAGGTAGCAATTTATAACAAAGACATGACAAAAACCCAACTGAAGGAATTGAGAACGTCCAAATTGCGCGCAAACTACTACGAAATGGTAAAACTAGTTTCAAAAAGAGAAAAATATATATTATAAAACAGATCAGATGAAAAGACATTTAGACATCTCTACTACTATAACGCCAGGCATCCTAAAGTTTCACCAAAATGTGTTTTGCCACCCTTATGGAGTTAACTGAAACAGTTAAATTCAGGGTTAATAACAAGGATTATTATAGTAAAAGGCAAAATAGGTAGATAAATAAATAGAAAATAAAGATAAATATGGAAGATAAACGTGGATAGTGGGAGTACAAGATTGATAACTCCAATTCCCACGTAAGAAAACAGATGGATAAACTGATCGTTCTTATAAAAAAAATTATATAAAATGATAAATGAAAATTATCTGCTCCTTATTTTTAGGTAATTTTGTGACACCGTGGAAATGCACGGGTAGAAGGCTAGTAAAAATAATTTATGGCACACTGGGCAAGCAATATGAGCACTACCAAACTAACGTTGTTCGCACACTAACAAACTAACAGAAAAAAAGGATCAAGGATATAGACAGAGGTTGTCAAGGAGGACTATCAGGGATCCAAAACAACAGTACATCTTCTAGGAGTTTGGGTGGTATATACAAAACTCATTTAACAATACTGTGAGAGATACAAAAACTACATAACTCGATCTAGAGAACCAAATGAAGCCCAAAACCAAAGCACAATATTCAAAGAGGTTAAACAAATCCAAAATGAGTATCTTTGAGGCAAATTACAATGAACAGAAATTTATACTATACATATTGCTTACTTTTGAATTCTTAAATTACCATATTTTGACAGCAAGAAACAAGTTGTTATCCGTAGAGTTAATTGGGGCATGACCTAGCAGTGTTCACCTGGTCAGTAATTGACTGTTGAATTTTCAAACAACTGCTGTTGGATATAGATCCAAGTGTGGAAAGAAAGATTTCTAAATTGGAGATGTCTTAGATGATAATATTCTAAAGCGGTATCTCGACATCAAAGAAGGATTATATGTCAGAAATTGCAAGGTACAACAATGAATCAAGATCGAATACCACTAACCGGATATTGATCATAGATGCAATCCCTTCGACCTTTCCCAGGTGTCAAAGGATGAGTGTGCTCCTTTACAAACTTTGTGACAACCCATTTACCAGAACTTACTTTTCTCACCAAAATCATTGCTCTGCAACCAACCCTGGTCTCTGCTCTTTGCCTTACAACTTTTTCACGCTTGTCAGGCATTCTGTAACCCTCTTTATTACAAACAAGTGCACGGCCAATGGCAGTTCCATCCCGCCTTGATCGAGAGAGTTTACTTACACGAATTATGAATCCCACGTGAGTGGCATATGCATTATAAAATGCATGAGCAGCTGCTTCGGTTTCAAACTCTTGACCAACATATGGCACATCTGCTGAAACAACTGATACTACAGGAATTGCCGATGGAATAAGATTCCTTCCAGATGAATCTAGAATTAGTTTATCATCCTGACCCAGTTGGAATGCTCCTTCAACAGAACTTCCACCAGTTTCATTGTCATCACCTGCTCTACTTCCTTCCATCTCAGCAGAACTGCCCACGACCTCACCATCAATATCACCATCAATTGTAAACTCCACTGCAGTCACAATAATACTTTTTCAATATGTTGCCTTGGCACATAAATAATGTTTCAGCTATTGAGGTTAACATATGAAGCTTACTTCTATAGAGGTTCCTTGTCTTCTCGAATACCCGATTTTTATTTTTTAAGCTACACTGTCTAGCTGCCAAAAACCCGAAAAGATAAGAGGAAAGTAACACTTGAGTTCAAGTTTTGTATGTCAATTAGGCTAGTTGTTTGGCAACTGAATTGGCATAGTTGAGTGGAGACACTTACGCTAAAGGGTGGTGAGAGACAATGATCAGTGGCATTTCCAACATTGCCTCATTTATCAAACACCCCAATTCGAGCTTTTTCACACGAAATGGAAAGCAGAAAATAAATCACCATCACAATAAATAAATAATTAAAAATATAAAAAAAAAAGCAAAAGAAAAAATCGTCGAATCTTACGCATACGTATCTTAGCAAGCGAAGAGAAGACCAATGAAATCAAGCAAAATATAGATGAGTTGAGGCGAATTACCATTGATCGATGAATCTCTAAAATTATTAGAGCAAACCCTAAATACTTAGAGAAATATAAAAAAGAGAAATTAGAAAAGAAAACGAAAAAGGGCTTACTGAAGTTATTCCCGACGAGGGTGCTGTTTTAGATGAACATGGAGGAAGACGGTGAGAGAGAGAACGGCAAGGAGGGGAGGGTTCAGGAAATAAAGATGGGGACTCAATCGCACCTGACGTGGTCACATACTATTGGTTCCTCAGAGATATTAAAAGTCAAACACTATGGCCTCGGACCCGGTTCGAACCGCCCCGACTCACTATTTTTCTTTTCTTTTCTTTTCTTTTTAAACAGGAGGGGAGAGAGAGAGAGTGTGTGTGAAATGGCAAGAGCTGTGCTTGGCCGAGCATCTTGTATTCTCAAGTCATCTCCTCCCAAACCCGAACATGTTCTCTCTCGAATTCCAAGGTACTCTTTCTCTCCCGTATCCCATGTTGGTGGGCACAGCTTGCCAAACGTACCAAACCCGTCGTCATTCAGGAACTTGAGCCATGGGTCGGTGAGATTGGTGATATCAGAGGGTAAGCCCAAGTTTGAGACGTATCAAGTTGACCCTCCCAACAAACACAAGTGGTTGACCAAGAAGAGGTTCAAGATTCAGAGCAAGAGGGAGAAGCAGGAGAGGAAAGCAGCCAATAAGAGGGACCCTCGTCGGCTTGGTATCAAGAAGAAACGCCACAAGTTTGCTAATGCTCCTGACCAAAAAATCAAGTACAAGCTTGAAAAGGTACTATGCTTTTGTTTGGCTTCCTCTGTATTTGTTTTTTGGATCACATATCCTTCACATTTCTCTATCTTATATTTGCTTATGGGTTTGGATGGGGGAAATGATTGAACCTAGGTTTCCTGTTGGTTTAGATCCAAGTAAACACTGGCGTGTGTTTTGACGAATTGTCTCAAAAGCTTTACAGAAGATGGTACATTGTATTTATGCTCTCTCATTACACACGATCCCAGCTTTTATCAATTGATCTTGGAAGATAGATACCGTAGTATAACGCTTCTCTACATTTGGAAGCTACTTACCAGTAGACTGAAATAGGGAACTTGCAAATTATGATTAGCTTACGTAATTTCACTTGGGCGAGTAACTATCATCAGCTGCTTTGATATTATCTTATTTTTTGCATGCATGTTTCTCTTGCCACGATCAGGTTTTGTTTTTTTTGTTTTTGGATACATGGGGGCCAAAAGACCCAATCAAAGAAAAAGAAGAACAACTAAGTAGTGCAAGCTACATTCCTAAACTTAGCAATATCACACAAGTCATCAAGAGCAGCATTAACAACTTGTGGAGGAGTTTGCTGAAAATAGTGCACCCCAAACTCAGAACCCAATCTGGACTTGGAAAGAATATCCATGATCAGGGTTTTTGATTCGTGCTTTCTATCCCAATTAAAGTTTGCCTGTAGCCACCAAAGAAGTTTTTTCATTCATATTATTGTCACTCATTTGTTTGCCTGGTTGGTAGGCCTCTAAGTCATTGATACATTGTGAAACCAGCCTTTCAGTGCTTTCAATAACAGATATAGTCCCCCCTCTCCTGATTGCCTTTGTAATTCTTTCAAAATCTATCTTATGCCACTGTTCTTGTGAAGATTATTGTTCATTTATTTAATAATTGTAGTCATTCCTTTCTATTTTTGGTTCTTTTTCAGGCCAGAATTAAGGAGGCTTTGCTGATTGAGAGACTTAAGCGGTATGAAATTCCAAAAGTTCAGGGTCCTGTGGTACAACCAAATTATTTGACAGGTGAGGAGCGGTTTTATGTGAAGAAAATGGCCCAAAAGAAGTCAAACTATGCCCCGATTGGGAGACGAGGAATTTTCGGAGGTGTTATTCTTAATATGCATATGCATTGGAAGAAACATGAAACGGTGAAGGTTATTTGCAAGCCGTGTAAGCCTGGCCAAGTACATGAGTATGCACAAGAAATTGCTAGACTGAGTGGGGGAACCCCAATTCAGATAGTTGGAGATGATACCATAATATTTTATCGAGGAAAGAACTATGTGCAGCCGGAAGTAATGTCACCTGTAGATACTTTATCAAAGAAAAGGGTGAGTTTTAACTTTCTCTACAAATGCTTCATGTGACTATTTTTATTTGTATAAAACTATACTATATCAAACTCCAAATCACGGCATGTCTTTTGAGTTCAAACAATGACAACCACTGCACTGGTATTGCTCTAAGATCTATTCCAATTTAGTTTTTTTTCTTCTTCTTCAATCTCATTTGGTTTTGCTAGACAGAAGGCCTAACAATTTGACCAACAGCCAGCACCTATAGCTCCCAAATTGTCAAACCTATTGTCTTGTTTTCTCATGGTCTCTTGATCTCTCTGACATATGTCTATCTTCTTTCAATTTACAACATGATCTTTTATTTTCATTACATAATGTCATTTAATTTTCATTGGAATGTTTTTGGGAAGCTGAGTATGTATTCAGGTTCATTAAAATCATTTGGCATTGCATCAACTAGTGTTCCCCTCTTCATTTATATATAGTATTCTCCTACTTTTTGATAGTATTTAGTGGCAAAAACCTTGTGGGTGGGCCCCATGCCTGTGAGCCACAATGTGTAACCCCCTAGGGGCCTGATCACCACTTTGGCTTGTCGATAGCCGCCTATTGCCCGACCTTATTTTTTATTTGCTTGAACCATGATTGCCAGCTTATAGATATTTGACCTCCTCAATCATTCTGATGTGGCTCAAACACAGATGCATAAATTCTTTGTCTCCAGTTTATCTGCATGCCTCCAGAAAGTTTTCCTGAAAAATGTTTTTTCCAAGCTTGATGTTTGAACTTGTTAGTATCTGATATTTGCTGTTGCTTTGTGAATATCTTTTATCTGAACTTTAATTCTAGATTATTTTTTATGTGAGTTGCATGGCTAATGGAAGTTGAAATTTTTGTGTTTCTCATACCACTGAGCTTATTTTTCCCTCTTAACAGGCACTGGAGAAATCCAAATATGAGCAATCTCTTGAGTCTGTGCGGAACTTCATTGCTATTGCTGAGAAGGAATTGGAGCTCTATTACAAGCACATTGCACTTTATGGTGACCCAAATGATGAAAAATCCATTTCAGTTTCGGATGGTCCTACAAATGAAACCGAGGCATCAGAGAAACATAAATTACCAGAAAACCAAACTCTAGACTCTGCTAGTGATTTCTTTTCTACAGGTCTTCTTGAGACAGAATCAGACTCCTCAGATACAGAACTGTTAAAAAAATTTGAAGATGACAACTGATCAGTAAGTGAATCAGACTCTATACGTTGACATGGCATGCATCTTGGAAGTGGGATGATCTTTTCACTTTTGGGTCCAGGAAATTGAGAAATTAATTTTTCCAGTTTTAAACCTTTTGGTCAATGGATCGGAAACTGAAAATATCTAATTTTTGGGATGTTCAAAATTGTCCCATGGTCTGTTTTGGTCTCTCCATAAAATATGCTTTCTTTATTTCATGAGTCATTGGTAGGTCCTGATGTGAGTTCATTAAAATATTGCCGTATTTGAGATCTGGGAATTTTGTGCTTATATGTTGTTTCAGTTTGCGGACATTAATCACGTTCCCATGTCTGGTTTGATGTAGGAAGTCTTTCTGGACTATTGCTCGGAGTGCCCATCGGAAGATGATTTGAATCATTCAGAAGCAAGGTACCCAAAACAAGTATATGACATGGCGGCATATAATGAGACAACTATACCAAATCTATGCACTGCTCATCAAAAGTCCAGAACCTGAAGTTTTAAACCCTTGGCTGGGATATTCAGCAAACTCTTGTGCACCACAAAATGCTGTTTTGCTGTATAAAACATCTGCTCCAGCACCGAACTTCCCATAGTCACCACACATTCACTTATCCTCTCAAGGCCTGTTCCATGCATTCCATAAAGGCCAACAAAATTTCGGTCACTTATCTGATACCTTCATCCAGAGCTCTTTGCCCCATTTTTGTGGAATTCAAATTACATTGTTTCTGCTACCGGTGTTTTTGATTTGGTAACGATCCCGGATATAGTTTCCTGGACTTTGATCATTTTGGGTCTTTCCAATTGTGGGATTGTAGAGGAAGCAATTGTTAAGTTTATATCCATGGACTTAGAACCCAATATTGCTACTCAGCCTGCTCTTGTGACTGTTTTGTCTTCATGCTCTAGTTTAAGAGCTTTCAAGTTTGGTAAAGCTGTTCCATGGCCATTGTTTGAGGAACTTACATTAGAGTTACTTTATTTTGGACAATGCAGTGTTGGGCTTTTATCTGAGATGTGGGAGCGGCTTCAAGATACATGTTTGTCAATATGCCGAAGAGAGATGTGGTTTCTTGGACTAGTATGGTGGCTGGGGTGGTTATGCACATAGAGGTTTATTTGAGGAGGCAATGACACTATTCCAACAACTGGTGCAGGGTGGGAAGTTGAGCCGAATGATGCTACAATTGTCAACGTCATGTTCTTCTGTTTGTTCCTTGAGTTCAGACCAGCAGGTGCATTCCTATATCAGTACACTGCCATATCTCAGGGTGAGTACCAATTGGAGATGCCTTGATCAACATGAACGTCAAGGGTGGTGGACATTTGTGTGTGGGTCTTTCCCTTTTAAGACCCTGTATGGTCGAGCTGGGCTCTTAGAGGAAGCAGAGGCTTTTTAAGAATTGCCTGTGGAAGCCTCTGGTTCTGTTAGATGAGCAGGTACTTGGTGCTTTCAAAATTCATGGGAATGAGAGGATGGTTGAGAGATTAATGAGAGGAGCGAGAATTGGAATGTGCTCTGTTACCCAATGCTTTTGCTAAACATGATAGGTGGGATGATAAGGTTCATGATGAATTAAGGAGTATTGGGTTGAAGAGTGACACAGCCAGGTTCTAGCTGATTGAGATTGGTTGATCCAATATACCTATACTTCGTATGATCCTCATGTTACCAAACACATTATGGTTTCAGAAATTTGAGCGGATATGGTGATATCTGAAGATAAACTCAGTTTGAGATGTGTCAAATCGTTTCTCTGAAAACATTTCAATTATTGTAAAATGACTTAAAAGTACACAAAGATCATATTGAATACAATGTTTAGAAAAAAATATTTATTAATATCTTATTTAATAACACTAATTTTCGTACATCTCTACCCATATCTGAAATGTCCAATCGTTAATTCCTTATTTAATTGGCTTCAAATCTTCCTTATTTAGTTTCTCTGTATCTAACCTTGTACCCCTTTTAAATTTTAACATCTGGCATTTTTTTCTTACTCAGCTAACACCTTCTAACCAGCCTACTGACTCAACTCTATTCTCACCGGTAATAATGTAATATAATCATGTTAAGTTGACATGACAGAAGGAATTGAGTTTCCAGATATTAATATTCTCCAAAGCGATTTGGATCGCGAACTCAATCCCATATGATAAATACAATACATATGATTTATGTAATAAATATAACAACAAAGCTTGTAACATCGATCACAAACTTAATGTCACTTATAACATGATTTGTGATTTCATACACGTATTCACTAGGGTTTGTATATTACATACAAAAACATGAAAACCGGTATCGTTCCGGCCTGAATTTGATATATATAGTTAGTTTCAGTATAGATTAGGTGTCGATATGAGTTTCGTTAGAATTATGATGTAATCAGTTTATTTTTTTCTTTCTCGATTGTTAACCTAGCTTGCTTGCGAGTATTGTGGTTAGATTGCACCCTTTATTGTTTTTAAAAAAAATAAATTTAACTATATATATATATATATATATATATATATATATATATATATATATATATATATACCCTTCGTGCTGGAAGAGAAGTCTCGCAATAGATGAATGGGTGCCCGATATCTTTTTTCTGTGTCTGAACAAATTGTGACAAAAGAGAACACTTGTATTTGAAAAAAAAAACAAACAGAAAAAAATTATTTAGAATTTTCCAAAAAAGAAAAAAATTGAATAAGGGAAGCCAAGTGACATACAGCATCAACAAAAAGAAAAAAAGAAAAAGAAGCCAATTACAAATTTCATTATAAAAAGAGAAAAAGAGACGTGGTAAGCCGACTCAAAAACGTCTCTCACTGTTGGAGGTAGGATTCTCAAGCCTTCTCCTTTGTTTTGTCTTTTGTTCAATTGATTGAATCTCACAACCATCTTTCATTGTTGTTTTTCGATTTCTGATTTAGGGTTTGATATCGTTGGATTCAATTTCAGGGAAACGACGGACGGTTTTTTTTTTTTTTTTTTTTTTTTTTTTTTTTTTCAGTTCTTGGTAATCCTTTCAATATTTACATCAACTATAGAGTGGGTTAGCAAATTTTCTTTCACAACGATTTTCATTTATAGATTCGTGTTCATGTTTCAATGTTTTCGGTTTCTTTAGGAATGGGACAGATAAGTTGATCAAGGAATTGGATATAATTGAGGTATTGAGTTCTAGTTAAGCTTCTGATTTGATTGATTGGTATGCAGCTTCTGGGTGAGGCAAATGAATTTGGGATCTTCAATTTTGGTGGATTTGGATTTTGATTGGTTGTGCTGATCGGGATTTTTTTCTTCTTCTAGTTTTGTAGATCAATATGATCCCTTCTCCTTTATATTGAGAAAGAGAGAAAGTGAGAAAGTTCTGAAGATTTGAGCTTCGGAGGAGCAGCTTGGTCTTTACACCAAATCCCTCTCTGCTTTCTTTTTCTTTTGGGTTTTATTCGCTATTTTTGTTTCTTCTTCAACTTTGGGTTTGTTTATTTTATTAAGATGGGTATTGTTTGAAGTTTATGTTCCGGATACTGATCAGGATTTTTTGTTTTGACAGATTAACAATCAGTGATCTTTTGGGCATTTGAAGTGTGTGAATATGGTATGTTCCTAATCGTTTGTAGTTGTTCTTTCTGTTAATATGGTAAGCACTTTATCATCAGGAAACTCCAAACCCAGAATTTAATGATTTGGAAATTGGTCTGATGCTTTTTGGATTAATAGTGGAAGTTCATACCCCAACATTAACTTCAGGATGATAATGACATTAAGTTTAAGAGGATGTTAATATAGGTTTAGAAGTGTAGACTTTATTTCCATGAAAGACCCTAACTTTGTGCCTGAAACTCTTTTGCTCTGTTTTGCATTAATTTCCATGGGTCTCAACTCTTCTGCTGTATTATCTCAGTGTGACATTTCTTACAGGGAAAATAAGAATCTAATTTGAACAGCTCGCGATGCAAGTGTTAATGATCACCTTGGTGTTGGTTGGTATGCATACTGCTATGCATTTGAAAATAATGTTTTATGAAACTTCATATATTTCATGTCATCTGCTTATACATTATTCTGCAAAATGTGACTCCTCTTGGTTTAAAAGTACAGTTGGTGTTTACCAAATTTTGGCTTTTCTGAGCAAGTTATAGAATATGAACCTTAGATATGCTGTTTGTTTTTTGTTTGTTCTGGAAATAAAGAAGGAAATTCAAATCTTCTCTCCTGTATCTTGGAGTTTATACCTGTGAATTGTGCTGATTTGATTGGAGAACACATTCCTTTATTCAAAACTAAAACCCTGTCTTTGATGTGTACCATATTGTTATGCTTCTTTGAAACACAAAGCATGTGTTTTATGCATACCATATTGGCATATTGATTTCAGTTTAGAACCATTAGCAGTCATGAGCTGGAAAACCTTTTATGTTGCTTTGTTTTCAGTTTAATCTATTTCTCTTATTTTAAGAAGAAAGAGCTATATGAGCTTGAGCGAATGGATAGAAAAGGATGATTAGAGGGAAGTCAAACTGCAGGATGCTTATTATTAAAGAGTTCATCAATGTATGTTGCAAGGGATGTGTCGTACTGTGTTGACTAAACTATGTTCCCTACCTGTTATGAGCCCAGTTGGTTCACTAATAGTTGGTTGGAAATACAAAGTTGCTAATCAGCAGGCAATAGAAAATTCTAAAAGGTACTATTACAGTCTCGCTTCATTGCCTGTACATAGAAGCCTATTATTGCCTTCACTCAATTGTGTTCTTGAACTAATTATGTTTCCAATTGCACAGCTTTTTAATTAAAGATTTTACTTGCTTTGTGTATGCACTACACAAGCAAGACTCTTTTTTCATAAAGTTTCTTTGTGTTTAGACAATATATATCATAAATGTGGATGTGAGAAAAATTTCCCAGCATCTAGCTTTTTTTAAACTTTTAAAGTATGATTTTGGTGTGTTGGGATTCTAGGTTTTCAGTTTATTGGTGGTGCTGGGAGAAAAAGATATTTTCTTTTTTGAAAGCTTCCCATGCTTCATGATATGTGAGGGAATCAAGTAACAAATAATAATGAAAAGCACTTGACTACATATAGATTAGTTAGTTGTTAGACCAATGATTAGGTAGTAGATTGATATGTTCATACCATATAATCATATATACCTGAACATATTGAAGTATATAGTCTGGCTGCACTGCTTTGTGTTTATTTTGTTCTCATTGTGTGATTGCTTTGATAAATACTTGGTCTTTTTGGCTGACATGAATAACTATTTTGGCAAAACAGATTCATATATAACTATTTTAGATCCCGGCACTCTATACTAAACTTTGTTGGACAAGAGACAACCAGATTCATATATATATATATATGTATATATATATATATATGTATATATATATATGTATATATATATATATATGTGTATATATATATATATTCGGAACTATGAATTTTGTAAATATCCTGTCCTTGCTTTGCAAATCTTATAATTGTTGTTTATCTTTTAATATATAATATATAACATTTACTTGCTTTGGTGATTGATTTCACCCTCTATTAATTGTATAAATAATGTCAGACAAAAAAAACTGTACAAGTAATGATACGATTATGCTTATGGAGCTTAATAACCTTCCTTTCATATATCTGTTCAGTTGTTTTTAACTTGATGTAAATTTCTTCTCTGGGATGTTAACAAGCAATATTGGGTCTTGCTTTTGGAGTGGACCGATTCGATGCTAACTAGAACTGGAGTGATATAAATACTGGATATACAGATAGATAGATAGTACATAAAGGTGGTTATAGTAGGGTCCGAATTGAATATGCTTCGGTGAATTGTTAGCCCACCATAAATTTGAATGTATTATCTGACCATGCTCATTGGAATTGGAATGAATAATCAAGCTGCCATATAAGTGTTTTGCATTGATATTGATAATAGGCTTATAGATTGAAACAGATTAATTATTAGATAAGATGTATATCTGCAACCTTTATTAAGACTATGAATATAGTCTTCAAGCTCACAATTAGCAAGAACAGCCTCTTAGGAAGAAGAAGAGAATAACAAATGCTACCTTCAGTTATTGGATAATTAGGTTAGACCATCCTATTAATTGTTCCCAATAAGGTATCTATGTTTTGCACTTTACAGGTATCAGAGGGAAGAAGCAAAATTCAAGCCTTGGTCAACCTCCACAGTGCAAAAGCAGAAATCAGAATGACCATTAATGCTTGAGAGACCATGATGCCTTTAGCTTTCTTTGCTGGGACAGGTTAAAGTTTCTCTCATCTTTACGTTTTTTTTGGCTCATGCTAACTTGCTACTTTGTAATAAAGTGCAAAATTTGTCTTCTTACTTTATATTATTGACAAGTGATACATTTTAAAATGGGATCCCTATTTGTTACTTAGTAGTAAAATGAAGCTTCTCGTACATGCATATCAAACTTTACCAATAGTAGTAGTTCACATGTTAAATGGTTGTCTGGTGTGTATATATACTTATTAATTAGTACTTGGAGATTGGAACAAAGACTATCTCTTACAAGACAATAGTTGTGTTTCATTTGTTTGGAGTTTTGAGCAATCTCACAATCTTAATCCTTTATTCAGGCAGAACTAATTATAATCATTGAATTTCATTCGTAGCTTTTGTGACATTTGCTTTAGATGTGAAATTTAGATACAAGTCTATAAACCCTATTTTGATAGTAATTATCAATGATATCCCGATTTTAATATCTGATTTCGGATCAAACCAATCAGCAAAAGGAAAATAGAAAAAAGGAAAAAGCTTTCAAGCTCATCATGAGTTCTCTGTGTGGCTTTATACACAAATCATTATTTTAAATTTCAGTACCTGTATTAAGTTATGCCAAGGAAAGTGTGACATTTAGGAATGTGCAACAGTTTTACTTGAGAACTATTGGGTTCACTCGAATGTTTTCTTAACTTTGGTAAGTAATTTGCCTGCTACTGTTTACTTTTAACTGTTTCGTTTGTTGTTCTGCATGTGTTTTGGAATTGGATTTTAGATTAAAGGTGGTACTCTATGTGTGTGAGGCTGTAAGGGGTTATGTTTTTCTATGTGTACTTATTTCTCCTGAGTTTGTTATTTTGTTTTTTATATCGTGAATTTGTGTTTTGATCTTCTTTGCTCTCTTTTTTAAATCCGAACTGTTTCTGAACTTATTTGGGTCATTGACATACTTAGCATTTCTTCCTTTTAAGTATTTATCCAATTTTGCCAACATCTAAGAGATCAACCTTGGTTCGTCCTTTTTGTGGGTTTTGATTTTGTTTTATGTTGCCGTTGGTTTTCAACTGATTGGGTCTTGATTTTGAAGGGGTCTTGATTTTGAAGGGATTTTATTGATGCTAGAGTCTGAGAACTCAGTGATAGATTGCTTTGATTTTGAAAGAATTTATTTTAATCAAAATTCATTGCTTTGAATACTTTATTGGTACTCTATTTGATGCAATATGAAAGATACACTTGAATATATGAATAGTAAGTAACTTTATTTGATGCGATATGTAAGATGCACTTGAATATATGAATAGTTGCCTACTGAAATGATACATATCAACATGGATTTTTCGACTTGCTCATGGTCTTCAAGTTCAGTATTGCTGTATCAGTTTTGTAATTTATTCCTTTCATTTGTACAGGGTATCAATTCTGCTGGGGTTCAGTCTCAGCAAGAGGCCTTAAAAGCATCGGTTCCTTTGTTTTTAAGGTTCATATGATGATTGCTTTTTTACTTTTGTTCTTAGTATTGTAAAGGTTAAATAAACTATTAGAGTCTATTGTTAAATGTGCTTAAAATTCTTTTTGGTGATTAATGTTCAGCTCTGGAGCTTAGTGGAAAGGAAAGACTATCGGGTTTGGATCCTATAAATTTGGTAAGGAATTCCATCTTTCATACTGAAGATTTTGTTTTCACTATTAGATCAGCAATACTTTCTTTAAACCAAAATTAATTTCAAGTATCTGTTTTCTGGATTATCATGAGGAAAAGAGATGAACTGAAGAAAGAGTACAAGTTTGACCGGAGGAGTACAACTTTGAGTATTGGACGCCGTACACACAACAAGGTAACAACTAACAACATGCGATGTTCTGAATTTCTTCATTTTCTACCTCGCGGTTTCCTGATTTCAACTTGCTTTTTTTTTCTTCTTTTTTTTTTGGGTCTCAGTTGTGTGATTGTGATTTGTTGGCAAATGATGAATCACTTCATCTTCTACCTCACGGTTTCCAGATTTCAACAATTGGTGGATTTGTTTCGATTTCGCATCGCTGTGAATAACTTTCTTTTGTAGTTGTTGTTCTAAGATTTGAGCTTACCGCAGTTCGGATTCTTAGGAACATCATCTTCTCAGGTTCGTTATGGTGGGCAACATGAATTATTATAGTTGCAAAATGAGAAACTTAATTGCCATTTTTGTTATTTTAGATTTTGCTTTAGTTAAACTCTTTTGTATGAGACTTATAGCTTGGTTCTTTTTTGAAGGTTTTGTTTTTGATATTGATAAATTGGGTGCTTTGTCTATTGACTTACAGCTTTGTGTTTTTGTGAGCTTTATGTGTTCAGGTGCAACCTTGCATGACTTGCTGAGTTTATATCTTTCCTGTAGTTATTGCCAGAATGAAGCAACCGTAAGTCTCTCTTTCTTTCTATGATGTGGTACAATTTTGTTCAATTAGATAAACCAAATGGTTTTGTATAAATTTTAACTATATCTTTTCTTTTACTTTTACTCACAATTCTGAAAAAAAATCCTTGTTCCTGTTGTTTTTTTTTTGGGTGTATTTGTCTTTTTCACAGTAATTGCAAGTTAGTTTAATTTGATCTATATATTTGACTAAAAGATAATACAATGTTGTGCCGATTTCTGCGGAAGGCTTCTTTCTTATAATGGTGTTCGTCTACTTTGATATAGTTTCTTATTACCGGTTGCTCATCAATGATTTCAGATTCCCCTATATCTCTGTTTTATAGAGTCTAGAGTTATATCTGAAGATTACATGTTGTAATCATCTCATTTGATTTCATCAATTATCCTCATAAGCGTACAGTTTTAAAGGTCCAGACGCTTAGACAAAATCATGAGGCTGCTTGCGAAAGTTGTATGCGAAAAATAGGTGAATATAAATCCCTTCTACTTCATCTTCATATATATGTTTGCTAAAATTGTCTACTTAATGCAATACTATTGTACTGTACTAACATAGGTTTAGGTCCATGAACTGAAAACTAGCTGCTCAAAACTTGCACAACTGGAGCTGGAAATGGACCAAACTAGAACACAGGGGAGTAGAGAGTGTCATTTTTTTTTTCACTCATCATGCTCTAAAAATAGTAAGGCAGTAATTGCCTGATTGCATGTACCATAGTTCCTCCATGTATATTTGAAAGTTTTTCATTTTGCAAACTGTGGAAAGTTTTTATATTTGGATCCATGTAAATTTAAAAATGTTTCGTTTTGCAAATTTAGAAAAATTTTAATATTTTGATTTGGTATTTTTAACAGTTATATCAACTCTCAACTCTACTTCTATACTAAGTGACAGAATCATGTCTTCTAACTAATTCCATATGGTGATCTTTTTTCATGCTGAATTTTCATATGGTGATATATCATTCTGGGATATAGTGCTATTTTTTATGTGCATTACAGTACAGGATCAATCAATATAGTTGCGGTGAGGAGGATAAGGACATGATTTGGTCTGTTTTGGCTTTGGACGGTAGTTAATTGGTTCTTTCTGGACGTCTGGAAAACCATTTTTGCTCTTTTCTCTCAATTTTCTTATCTCCTTTTGGTTTATGCTTAGTTCAATTGGCGGTTTCGTTTTTGGGTAATTTTTCAGGTAAAATTAGTCTTTACCTGCAATGTCTTCCTTTTTCTTTTTTTTCTTTTTTTGATTGAGAATGGAGTAATTGCATTTATAAACAAATTGCAACGTACTCAAATAAAGTAAAAACTGTATCGATTATGTAGTGGCTTCAAAGAAAGAAAACTTGCTTTCATCTTCTTGATTTAATTTTCAAGTTTGCTTAATCTAAGTTTAAATCTGATTTTCGTTTCTTTCTTTTTTTGAAAATATTTTGATGCCAGTCGAACCCACGGGCCAACAGATGTTACATATAGCACCATCCACTACGCTACGAGGGGGACCGGCTTTCGTTTCTTTCTTCTTTTGCTCTCCAATGCCACCTGAATACAAAATTGGCTGGAAACTAAAGATAACTCAATTGCTTCGATCTTGTTTCCTGTTTTTACCATCCTCTTATTAATGTGCAATGCCTTTTCTGTTGTTCATATCCAGTGAATTAGCATAGCAGTCTGGGTAATTCTTCATTTGATTTCAATACTGGTTACCAGTTATCGTTTAGTTTTCTTTTTTCATGGTGAATTTGAGTTTTTCTGGTTCTGGGTTTCCGAATTTTGGCAATTTGAGTTATGGGTACCGAATTTGGATTGAGATCCTTTTTTGTGACTTGGAGAAAGAGGATTTGGTAGCTGTGATTTTGAAGCCAGATTTCTAAAGCTTGTTCGTTCAATTCCAGGTGAGAAATGAATTCTAGATTAGTCTGGCTAATTGGTTTTCAAGTCATGTTTATCTTCATTTCTTTTTCTGATCGATTAGAGTTTAAAAGATTGGTTTTTGTGCTTGAGAATTATACTTCATACTTAGTGAGTAGTTCCCTGTTTGTTTGAATATTTTTTCCCCAAGCCCCACTCATGCGTTACCTGAGGTTTAGGATTCAGAATAGATTCTCAGGGAGCTGAACAGGTGTAGATCGAGAACATTATGTCTTTAATTGAGAACATTGATTTCAAAAGATATCCTTATGATGAATCTGTTTGGTTTAAATTTAAATTTAAATTTAAATTATGTTCGGTTCAAACTCTCTGCTTATATACTTCATGAACTTTGTTTTCTTCTATCTATTATGTATATAAAAAATTCCTGACATATGTGCTCTTATGTGTTTAAACTCATCACCCTTTTATTTTTGTTGATAATGTATAGTGAATTTGTTTTCGATACATTGCAGAGTGGAATGGTTTTGTAGCACCTAAAGTACACTCAATCAAATACAATAAAAATTGTCCCAGAGCAAGACACACATTTGCTTTGCAAATCTTAAAGCCCATGGTAACAACAAAGTGTGTGCTAAACTGGAATTCCCTCTCTTCTTCTTCCCTTCCAATCTTGCAATTACTCTGTTCTTCTTCCTTTGTCTTGGGCCTTATAGACAGAATAGATAACAGTTTTATTTATTTGTTTAAGATTGTATTTGTTCTAAAATAGTGTGTTTTTCTTTTCACAGGGGGGACTGTTTGGAAAATATTTTGAAGGGTGTACTGTTTTTATTTAGAAGGTAACTTCTCAATCTTTTTTAGTTTTGGTGTTAATTGGATCCAAGTGGTCGTTTTGCAATGACATTGTATAATTAGTTTGCTATGGATTTCCACTGTTTGTTAATTGTCAAAAGTTTATTCCGATGTGGTCAAAAGTTTTGTGTGCTTTACCTTTTTTTTTTTTTTGGGCTCCTGCTAACTTGCACTTTTTTTCAGGCCATGTCGCTACTGTCTTCTGATGGTGCAAGTTTTAATCTTTGTGTGGCTAAAGTATTTTTTGATATGGCGC
This sequence comes from Fragaria x ananassa, assembly GCA_034370585.1. Lineage (NCBI taxonomy): Eukaryota > Viridiplantae > Streptophyta > Magnoliopsida > Rosales > Rosaceae > Fragaria > Fragaria x ananassa. Next base: position 10,126,399 of record CP139760.1, read on the forward strand.
TATTTCCAGTTCTGGTCACTGGTATGTAATATGAGTTTTTTGTCTTTTCATTTTATTCTATTAACACACACACATGCTATGTGTACTTGGTATTTATATTTTGTTAGAATTACAAGATACTTGTACTAATATCATGGTTTTAGTAAACATGGTTTTTACTAATATCACACACACAAGATATATCATCGTTTTTAATTAATGTTGTCCACTGGGTAAACTTTTACTATTGCTAAAAGTAATATGCCAAACCGTCAAAACAATTGCTAAAACTTGGAAAGCTTTTGGAAGAATTGGCATGCTTAATGATAATATTATGTAGTGAACCAATTTTCTCAAGCACTGATGTCTACCTAATGATATAGATGTTTGACTTGTTTAATTATATTTTCATATGTTTGATTGTTGGTTCGAGAGTGGTTCCATGCCTTAGGCTTAAATCCACTATCCTTTTGAGAATGGTTGAACTTTTTGAGAAAAACTTTCCTGGAAATTTTGTGGCTGGAGGGCTGGATCAGATTCATGGATGGTAAGATTATTGTATTTGGGGTTTCCAGTTTTTCAGATTTGATTGTTCCTTTCATGTTGGCTATCACTAATTGTAGTCATACAGCTGAGTGGGGGAGTTGGGTTAGTCAATGTCAGTGGTCTAGAACTTCCTAATTTTCTATAATCGTTTTAGAAGATTATATATCAATTATGTATGTACATGTGTGGCAATGATACTTCTTTCCACATAGATTCTAGTGTTAGATGAAGACTCCAAAAACTATGAAGTACAGTGAAAAACAGAATTGGGTGTTTGTTTTGGTGACTAATAGAAAAACCCTTTTGTCTGTTTGTAAGTTGTGTTTTTTTCTCTTTTTAATTAATATAAGGATTAAATTTAGTATACCCTCCTGAGTTTTGAGGTTAACATCATTTCAGTCCTCATACTCTTAATTTTGAAAATGTACCCCCTAAAGTTTCCAATTTTCATCAATCATGTCTAATTGCTGAAATTCTGCCTAATTTGGACGTTAATCTTGACTTCATAACTCACTAAAAGGGTTAACATAGTCATATAACAACATAAATCGCTTTTTTATGACCATTTTTCTAAGATTTTATGCTAGCAATTAACCTCCAAACTGGATGAAATTTTAGAAATTGGGCTTGATTTATGAAAATTAGAAACTTTATGGGGTAAACTTTCAAAATTAAAAGTATGGGGACTGAAATGGTGTTAACCCCAAACCTATGAGCTGAATGCATGATCTCATTAAAACAAATAGAAGTAGATTAGGATGATGATTGTTGTTACAAATAGAAGTAGATTATGATTATTGATGTTGAAGCCAATTAGTTGATCATGATGAGAGATTATTGTAAGTTATCTTTCTTTTCTTGATCAGGTTTTGGTTTGTTTTTCTTTTTTAATTTCTTTAAAGCATTTGTAGTTAGTATATCTATGCTGACTTAGGTTATGTTGTGGTTTCTGTCTGAAAGAAGGTTATTGGATCAATCTGTGGTGCTATCCGGTTTCTTTTTGTATTATTGTTGTTTCAACCTCAATCAGTAACTATGAAGACCTTTTTTTTTCTTCACAGACAAGCATGTTATTTACTACAGCTATTCATTTCTAAAACACAAATCCAACATTTCAACAAAATAATCAACACTAACACGGCATTGTAAGACGAAGATTTAAGAGAGCTCCTCCCCAACGCGCAGGCATGTTACCTAGTTTGGGTCTATTGAATATTGGTACAAAGGTGCTCATGTTTGAATTATCACTAATTGTGGTGGTGGCTGTTTCATCTATTATCTCAATTGTGTGGTTCTTAGTGTTGCTCTTTACAATCTGTGCCTATCCAAATGGGTAGGTCAAGATCATCATGTGAACTATCAGTCTTTGAACTTTTAACATGTCCAAGAAAAAAAAAAGTATTTGCATAGGTTTGGCTGATACTCTTATCTCCCACTTTACAATGTTTTGTTTCATTCCGGCTGCTTTTTCTTGGATCCTTTAGTCAGAGTTGCAAAAGCAATCTAAGTTTGTTGGGTTCTTTTAGAATTGTTTTTCTTAGTTGACGGGTATGCATTTTTCACTGAAAATGAAGCTCCAGGTGGTATCCAGGCTTGCGTAAGGCTGAGCACGGAAGATTAATTATGCCTTTTCCAGATAGAGTTTTATTGAGTTTTCTTTGATATGCTTGATCACATCTGTATACGGTCTTCTTTCTTTTATTTAAGGTATGCAGATACTAATGTAAACTATGAGCAAGTGATTTTATAATCTGGAGTTTGTTTATCATGCCATATAAACTGTTTTAGATTGTTAACTCACTGAAACGATTTGCATTTTTTTTACATGTTTAACTTCATTGCATTTTTACAGTGTAGTTCCACTCTTATACTTTCTGTATTATTACTTCTCATGCTTTCTTTTAGTTTTATCACATAATCCTCTTCTTCTTTTAACTTTTTATTTTGTTTCCATTCAATGCCGAGCAAGTGAGATTGAAATTTTGAATGAAGAACTTGGGCGGGATTGGATGAAGTTTTGAGGTACAATTTTAATTCAGTTCCAAAAATAATGCATCTTTATATTTTACTTTTTCCAGAATCAGTGCAGCTTTGCAATGTGAGATTTTGAAACTAAGATCAATTGGATTTTGTTTTAGTTGCGTCTCTAATCTACTCTGTTTTCTTGGTTGGTGCAGGTCTGCAGGAAAGAGAAGCTCATAATCAATTAAGCTTGAAGGGTACTTCTTTGGGGATTTCATTTGGGGACTGCATGATGAAAGAGTCTTCTCAATTTGACTGCCTTTGCTAATAAAAGGTATTGTTCAATTATTTCTATTCTATGGTATATAGTTCTTTTTCCTTTACTATCTTCTGTAATAAAATTATGTGGAACTCACACAGATTGAGGAGCAGAGCAAACTAAAACCCAGAGAGAGGAAAAGATTGGTGTCAGAATTGTTGATTGCACATTCAACCGTCTCTCTAACCAGTGAATCGATTTGGGTACTTTGCTTCAATTACTTTTCTCTGGCTGTTCGTAAACTCTATTGCTTCTGAAGGAACCGGATATATTTGGTTACAGACTTACAGGTATGATCTGGTGATCTCAATAAAATGCCATTGGGTTGTTTTTGTCTGCAGTTAATCAATTTGTATGCAATTTTGCTCCGTGCTTCAATCTCATAAGTTTTGTTTCTATTTTTCGTTTCCATCTGGCAGAGTAGGCATCACTTGAGGCTCTAAGAGCGCGCAAACTACACCTGAAAATCAAACGACGCAGTAAGTAGTAAAGTTTTTTTTATCTGTCCGATAAATGTCCATGTAGTTTTGTATATTGTATATACAGTGCTATACTTCTCTGTAGTTTTGTATTATTTTTGCCTGATTGTGTTTTCTAATTTTTTGCTTTCTATTGCCCGAGGAGTTTGTTGCTCAGCTTCCATCTAATTTAGTGTTATGAGATAATGATATATAAATTCCTTTTGTTAATCTCTCTGTACATTGCAGTTTAGTGCTCATTTATGATTCTCAGTGATCCTCTAAAAATTCCAAGTTTAGAAGTTCATGAAGATGATATGCAGTGATACATTGTTTTGGTTTTCATGTGAACCAGTAGCATATCACTGATGAAACTATTCACAAAGCAATATAATAGCCTAGGTTCACAAAGCCTTTGGTTTTCTCTTTATCAATAAGATTGGGTATTGTGTTTGTATGTGTGGGTTGAAGACTATTTCTCTTTTCACATTATAACTGTATAGATTGATGTGCATTCCTTTTATTGATCTCTCTTCATTGGTAACAAATTTGTGCAATTGTCATCCTATTTATGCAGTCTCCAGACATCACTTATTAGTCAGTTACTAACACGTGATATGTTCTTTCTTTGCAGGTCAAGATGCTAATCCGATTCCGGAGATGTTGAGAGAGATAGAGAGGGGCTAAGCAATTAAGCTGCATGAGATACGATTACCCCCTAAACCCTGATGCCCAAGAGAGATGTGGTTTCTTGGACTAGCATGGTGGGGTGGTTATGCACATAGAGGTTTATATGAGGAGGCAATGACACTATTACAACAACTGGTGCAAGGTGGGAAGCTGAGCCGAATGATGCTACAATTGTCAACATCATGTTCTTCTGTTTGTTCCTTGAGTTCAGGCCAGCAGGTGCATTCCTATATCTGTACACTGCCATATCTCAGGGTAAGTAACAATGGGAGATGCCTTGATCAACATGAACGTCAAGTGTGGTGGACATATGGGTGTGAGCCTTTCACTTTTAAGACCCTGTAGTGCAAATATATCATTTTGTCACAACAATAAGCTGTATGGCCATGAATTGACCATACTGCTCTTTTCGGGAACTAGGCAGTGGGGTTTCTCCTGATGCTGTAATCTTCCTTGGGATGTTAACAGCATGCAGTCATGCAAACATGGTAAAGCAACTGTTGATGTTCTTCAATGCTATGAAGAAAGTTCACTGGAATCTCCCTGAAACACAGAATGATGCCTGTTTGGTCGATATGTATGGTCGAGCTGGGCTCTTAGAGGAAGCAGAGGCTTTTATTTAAGAGCCTATGGAAGCTTATGGTTCTGTTAGATAAGCATGTACTAGGTGCTTTCAAAATTCATGGGAATGAGAGGATGGTTGAGAGAATTAGACAAGGACTCTTGAATAACGAGAGGAGCGAGAATTGGAATGTGATCTGTTACCCAATGCTTTTGCTAAACATGATAGGTGGGATGATAAGGTTCATGATGAATTAAGGAGTATCGGGTTGAAGACACAGCCAGGTTCTAGCTGATTGAGATTGGTTGATCCAATTGAAATCGTTTCTCCGAAAAATGAGAACCAGAAGAGGGGTTGAAGCTGCAGAGGAACAGAGAAGTAGGAATCAGAACGGCCAATAAGATGGACCCAACCTGTGAGTGCGAAGATCAAAGGCAGAATTAGCAGTAGATGTGAGCTTCGGTGTGCTCTCTGGCGCTTGTGACTTGGAGAGCTGAACTACTAGTTATCTGGGCAAGTGCATAAAATTGCACTCTATTGGGGAAGTGCATAAAATCGCACTAGTCTAAATAATGTTCCTCATCTGGCGTGAATTACAATTGCAAATGCATTGCAGTTGAATTCTTTGTTCTACTGATCTGCATTCATGCTCCGTACAACTTGTGTTTCTAAAACGTTACGACTTTCTAGTGTAGTTTAGTTCTTTATGATTGTTGCTTTATGCATGCCTTTTTTTTTTTTTTTTTTCCTCCCTGAAGCTTTTTAGTTTTTTTTTTTTACAGAAAATGAAGGCCGAAACTATCTATGGTTTCACAGAATTCAGTTCCTGAGGAGGATTCAACCGAAGATGATTGGGAATCCAGAAGTCAGCAGTCGGACTCACTCTCTTTAACTTCCTTGGCTCATGATCTAGGATCCCAAAATATTAAAAGGGATCTGATAATGGTAAATTCTAACTGTTTTCACTTCTTTTATTTATGCCCATGGTTTTGATTGATTGATTTATTTATTCTTTATGTGGTATATTGCTTTCTTTCATGTCAGGTTCATCTGCTCCGTCTTGCCTGCACTAAAGGACCATTGGCTGATGCTTTGCCACAGATAACCACAGAACTGCAAAACATAGGGGCATGTAGTTCCATTGTTTATGCTTAGTTTTTTTTTAAAAAAAAGGTTTCTGTTCTAGATACCGATCATGATAAATTGGTTTGCAGGTCTTATCAGAATGGGCAGGGGATTTAGCTACGAAACCAATTTCACTTCTAAATCGAAAATTTAATCATTCCTTCGGACAACATATGGTCAGTCACACTTTCTTCTTTTGTTTACTACTGTGATCTGGCTTCAAAAATCAATTTACATTCTATGTGTTATTAATTGTATCTAGGTTTCATCCCGTATCTCTAAATTCTGGGAGCTCACTTCTGATTTAGAAGAGCCAAGTACATCTCTCCCAAGTTCTCGATATCTCAATGACTTTGAGGAGCTACATTCCCTTGGTAATGGAAATTTATGTATTTGGGTTTCATATAGGATAGTATATGGTTCTTCCAATGTGTATATGCTTTATGTCTGACAAGATCCAAGAGGTTGTAAGGCTTACATTGTACTATTATAGGTTTTTCATTCCCATTCTACATTTTTGCTGCTGTTTTTCAATTCGTACTGCTGTTATTGGTTTTCTTTTTGTGTTCTAGTTGTTGATAGAATGGTTGGCCACATATTAGTTGAATCCTTCCACGTATGTAGATTTTCATCTTCATTAATGAACTTTTGCTTCTGTCAAAACAGAGCACACTTATTGGTCATCTCACTTTTTCACTAATTTCTCTTGCATATTTCCCTCATAATTTGCATCACCTTTTATCTATATTTTTTATTTTCACAACATTTTATTTCATTCTAAATATTACCACTGAGACTTTTCACGCTTCGGTAACAGGTCATGGTGGCTTTGGCCATGTTGTATTGTGCAAAAATAAGCTAGATGGAAGGCAGTATGCGGTAAAGAAAATCCGCCTTAAGGATAAAAGCCTGCCACTTAATGACCGGATATTGAGGTACATTAACTTTTACTGCATCCTAAATCAAATTGAGTGGATATATAAAAGATTGCTTCTTCTGACCGATAAAGTCTTAAATTAGATTTTGCATCTATGAATTGTTGTTATATAGTTGATTTGAAATTTCAGTTGCATTACACCTTAAAAGAACTAGCCAATCAAGAAGAACAAGACAATTGAGTTGCATTACACATTAAAAGAAATTTGAAATCTGCTGGTCCCTATGCGGCCTGTTGGTTTCGAGAAGCTCTCAAAGTCCAACTGGTTGTAAGTTCGGCTGGCAGAGGAAGAAGAACATGATAACAAGAACTAGCTAATCATGCCTTCAAGAAACGCTGCTTTTGGACTAGTAATATCTCAAATTAGATCCGGCATGTATGAAAATTTTTATTTAGTTGATTTGAAAAATTCAATCACTTAATTTAAATTAACTAGACAAACATAGCGGATAGACATACAAGGATCTTTTTGCAGCCCCTCAACCAAAAAAATGAAAAGAAAGGACATTGATTTGGCAATTCACACCTGATAAGATAAGATATTGGTCTGTATAAGGTTTCATGTCAATAAATGTTCTATTGTAGCATAGTGATCCCCAGACTCTTAGTGTTCTATATTTGATCTATATATCATCATAATATGTATGAACAGCTGTTGGTGAACAGATTGAAGGGGAAAGTTTTGATTGGTTGGTTGCCCACTGGAAAATCACTAATTGTGTTAATCTTCATATTTAAGTTCTTTCACTTGTTGATCGCTCAATTGATCAGAGTGCTTATCTTAATTATTACCCTTTCAAAATTAGAATCTCAATGTAGGCTACTGCAAGTCTATGTGTATGGTTTGCCAAAAGTTCTTGGCTTCTGTGTGGGTTGTTTGGTTTTACTGGGATATAACAATTTTATTGGTACGGAGGCAATGGATTTTGTTTGGGATATGTGATAGAAGTAAAATTTTTAGATTCTCTACCCGTGTCCAGTTCAAACCATTTCAGAGATACTCCAATTCTACAATTTCTATTATGTTGTTTTTCTTTATTTTGGTTCTGCTGTTGGTTTGCTGGCGCAGTCAGTAGTTATGCCACAAGAAAATAATGCTAATAAACCATCATAATAGGTGGTGTATGAAATTTTTTGGCATGTTTACTTACTTGGCGTGGACAAGGGATGAATTGGAGACAAAGTCCTGATGGAATATAAAATCTAAATCTTGAAAGAAAGGAGGAATTCAATTACATTTTTGAACTGGGACCAACTTATTTTGATTCCATCTGTGTTAGTTGACACAGGGGAACACATGACCCGGAATAGCTTCCCTCATAATCATACCCTTTCCATGTAAGTAAACATGCCATTGTTGTGTCTATCTCCTTTCTCTTTCTATAGAAAATTGGATATGGCCATATTGGTTATCTGTTTTAAAGTTTGAGTCAACTACTTTAATTTTGTTCCCTGCTAGATTAATTTGATTTTGAAGCCTACATTCTGTTATTTTATTTTCTTACATATTCATCTGCATCTTCAATATTTTTGCTTAGATAAAGTTTAGTTTTGTCCCTGAGAAGGCTCTAAAATATTTTCATAATTCATAGGGAAGTCGCTACACTTTCTCGTTTGCAACATCAACATGTTGTACGGTACTATCAGGTGAGCATCCTCATTTCCTGGTTTATTAGTTGCATGTTTTCTGTCGTAACATATGTTATAATTTTTTTCTTTTCGTTTCATTTCTTAGTTTCTATAGTTTGGTCTTTGTATTAATTTTCCTGGCCTACTTTCATTTCAAGACGCCACTGTTCCCATTTGGGTTTTCAAACCAAAGCTGCATATTACATATGTTCGTTTAAAATGATAGTTCGTTAGCTTGCAATTTTTATGTACTATTTTGTAACATATGTAAGCACTTCCAGTCAGGTTTTCTCAATCCACACAAATGGTAATCACCTGCACTGATTTCTACATATTGCGCATCTTTAATAATGGGTTGAGGGACACCCATTTGAATATAACCACTGCTACCCCAACAATATGGTTGATTAGAATCCATGAGCAGACCACAAACAAAGCCATCACCAGCAGTTAGACCAATAAATGGGAAATGAATTGGGGTTCCGTATGTTATGGCTGAGTTTGATCCATAACAGGTCACAAGATGAGACCCATTTAAGTTTAAGCCACAGTAAACTGGACCTTTCTCACCATAAGAAACTGCAATGGAGGACATAGAACCTAGTCCTGAAACTAAACACCATAAACTTGATATAGCTACAAGTTGAACAAGAATCCCAGTTCTGTGTGTGTTGTTGTTGCTGATATCAAGGACCCAGACCAGGAAACCTCCTAAAGCCACCATTACGTGTACACGACAATCTGAATGTTCAAATACAAATGAATTCTACAGCTGATACCGACTTGTCCTACAATGTCGACCAAAATCCAACAACAGAAACCAGCCTAAAGTGCAGAACTGAAACACCAGTGCTCATGCTTCCCTTTTCTCCATGATTGAATGAAGAAAAAGGCAACATTGAAACTAAAGCTCCATGATTGAACAGAAAACAAGAGAGTTGCAGAATCTGTATAAAAGCCCACGTACCGGAAGCCAAAAATACAATAGCAGGAGCAGGACGCAGATGAACACAGCTCTAAAAACCCAAGTGAGAAAACCTCACTTCATTAATTCTTTCAGCTGAGAAGATATGATCTGAACTGAATGTTCTTCCAGGTTGCTCTAAAATTAAAACTCCAGAGTGAGTCTTGTCAAAATACTACTTGGGCTAGCTAGGGAGGACTAGCAGAGTGTTGGGTGGGTGGAGAGGTACATCGTTAAAAGATCAGATTAAAGAGAGAGATGGGATGTTGCATGTAGTTGCAGGGAGGAAGGCATCTAGAGGGAGGGAGAGGGAGAAAGTGAGAGAGCATTGAATGCCATGGAAGTGCAGTTCTGAGTGTTGGTGAATGCAATAAATGAGAAGTAAATGGCATTTCATCTTTTCATGCCTACCGTTCTCAAATATTTAAACTCTCTCTCTCTCTCTCGGTCAACACTTTGCATCCAAATTTCGCTCCCCCCTTACGAAATTGGAACATTTTGTATTTTCTCTTTTTGTTACTATTCCTTTTTTCTCAACGTAAGAACATTTCATTGTTGACTTCCCTAGCAAATATTGCCTTGTAAAGGCTAGGAGCCTCGGACCGTTACCATATTTCCTCAAAGAAATATATTCAAAACTCAATTCCTAACGTGGTAAAGTTGATGGAGCGGGTTAATACTGATCCCCGAGTTCAATTTTTGAATCCCAACTCCAATCTATTTGTAGCTATCAAGTTTGAGAGGGTTTTGAGTTCGTCGGATTATAAAGGTTCTGGAACGTGAAACAGAGATTGAAACAATCAACGAACTGACAAAAAGTTTAACAAGAACACCATATTTTTGACACTATGTAAAAACTTAAAAATAGAGAAAAAATCACAGCAGAGTACAAACTCAAAAAATAAACTCAACTAGATGAATTTGCGTAGAATCTTACAACTTCTTTGTAAATCCTATACTATTACAAATTCCTATCTCTAGGCAGAACGTCTTGTTATTTCTTCAATGAACTTCTCTCAACACACGAGGGAATCAAAATCGCACACAACAAGTTCAACTCAACAAGGAACAGCTGAACTTGTGCACTCAGATGAGCAACGGAATAAAAAACTCTCTCTCAAACGTTATGCGTGCAAAGATAGTTCTCTATGCGTGCAAAAGTTCCTTCCAAATATGTTGCTACACTCCTTTTATAAGACGCACAAAACTCCTCCTCAAGTTTAGCATCTCGATCCTAGTTGATCTCCTGAAGGAATTTAATACCAATCAAATATCTATATAATAATATCAAAAATCAATATATAATCAGATATTTGAATCACATCAAATCAATATCACATATACCCTAATTAACCTAGGATTCTTGTGATCCAACGCAATTACCAAACCAAATACACTTAGGACTTCTTCCTATGTACATATCATATTCAACTAAACATAGATATATATACATATATGTCCTAGTGAATATAGCCTTGAAATGCACGCACTAATTTCCAACAGAATCAAATCATATATATAATCAATCAAATGCTCATCAATCAGATATTTAACCATATATATAAGTCCTAATCAAATTAGAACTTCTTTGTTCACACTTCTCTTTTGTTTAAGGATGTCAATAAATCATATACCAATAGATTAGTGTGACTTTGTTTGGATATATATCCTCTTGAATCTTGGCTCGAATATCGACTACAGGAGTATGTTGTTAACTAGTAACAAAGATAACTTACAACTCACTCCTAATAAAAATAAATTAAAAGAAAAAAAATCAAACTATTTAGACTTGTAATTATATTTGTCAAGACCAGCCCCGAATTTCACTCCGAAACTCGATATGAGTCCTACGGGGACCACCTTCAAGGAAAATTTACCGAAGACTTGGTAAACCTCCCTCGAAAATGGACAACCCTAACTTATAAGAATTTAAGAACCACCTTTTTACTCCAAAATAAATCTTCCGCTACAACCCAAAAGTAGCCAGAATATAATACACAAGAATTTCAACAGTATTCAGAGCTACTAAAAATAAAATAATACACATCGAAAGCTAACAAACCCCTAGTAGATTAAACAGGTAACCTACTGGCGAAATGTAGCGGATAGATGGGTGACTATGCCTCGACGTCTTCTTCTAGACCTCACACGAACTCTGCAGACTGGGCATTTTTTTTAAAACGAAGAGCCCAGGGGAAAATATTCAACACGTCAGAGTGAGTGGACAAAACGATTCCGACAACAAATAAATATTTCCCTAAAAATGCTTTCAAAGAAAATGCTTCATCAGCGGCAAAAACAAAAGCTCAACTGGAAAGATTCTGAACTGGGGTCCAGCCTGGCTAGACTCCCAAACTTTAAGAAATTGCATCTCAAGCTAGGATATTATATATTTTTGTATGTATGTACACTCGCCTAACTCTTTGTACGATATCTATGAAAGACTTGAAAAAATAGATACCATATAAAGCTACTACGCTTGCGTCTAACGCTTACGTCACCCCACACTGGAATTGTATCTCAGGCTGGGGGAAGCGCCCGAGTGGTATATATACGTGCTTACTCCTTGTACGAAATCTATCAATGAATACGAAAATAGAAAGTCGCACAGGGCTACGACGCTCGCGTCTAACGCTCACGTCACCCCATACCGGAATTGTACCTCGGTATGGGGGGAAATCACGTATAGCTAGCTAGCATTTAATCATATACATACTATTCTCATATAAGAGTATAATCACCGAAATTCTCAATTTCGGGAAATATCCAACAACAGAAAATCATTCAAAACGGTAAAGCATTTCGAACACAATAATTTAAAACAAAGGTCCGCTCACAGGTTAGGCCTAAGCCTGATGTCGGTCGGAGGTCTCTTCCACTTGAGCCTCCTCACGTCCTGTTCCAAATAAATAAAACCTTAAATAAAACACCGACGCTTAACGCAAAACAGGCATAAATAAATATGCTGCGCGCGCTCAACCAAGCCTAACACTCCAAAATCTTGAATCCACTGCTAACCTCAAAACTCCACAAATTTTACCGACATCTTCAAAATCACCTTCCACCAAATAAAATCCAATGGCCGGATTCTAACTTAATAATCCGCCAAAAATACCAAACTTCAACAATTCTCAAACCTATCCAAAACTCCTTCAAAAATTCTAAAACTTATTCCATTAAACTCCTCACATTTTTCCCCATCAAAAACATTTTCTCAACTGCAGCGCCGGCTGCGGCGGTCGGCGACCAACTCCGGCGACCTCTGATGCTCACCAAAATTTGGCAGCATCTTCCTCTCAACATCCTCTACAACATTCCTAACTATCACAAACTCCAATTCTAAGCCTAACCAAGCCAATCAAACGAAAACACACATAAAAACCCTAGAATTTCAAATACTGATTTCTCCTTACCTAGCTCGAGATGGAGCGAGCCCTTTGGAGGGATTGAAGCACCGGATGAGGGCTTTCTTTTGAGTTACGGCTCGCCGGCTATGGCGGCCGGAGGAAGGAGTTCCGGCGAGAAAACTCTTCCCGGCAGTCGGACCTTTCGGCAGCCTTTTCTCCCTCACGGCGGCGTTAGAAGGGCTGCCACCGGTCTTGAACGGAAGCTGGGATGGAGACCGATCGATCGGGACCGGCGCGGCGGTCTGGGACGACCGAACGGCGGCGGTCGAACGGAAAGAAGAAACGGGTTGGGGAGAGGGAAAACCGGGAGGAAGAGAGAGAGAAAAATACAGGCTTTGACCAAAACAAAGGCCCGGTCCACTTACTCCAACTTATATACCCAAAACCAAAATTCAACACGCCAAAAATAATACCCCAATAAAATTACCTTTTACTAGCAAAAATTACCATTTTTACGGTCGTCAAAATTTCTTCCTTAGAATAATCCCACAAAATAATCGTCCTCTACACCTCTCTGGGGATCAATTATATTTTACACTTAATGACGAACACGGTAAAATTCTTATTACCACTATGCTAGTAATAAAGGTAAAAATTATGGGTCGGGGCATGACAATATTTCTTTTATCTGGAGTATCAGATTTCGTGTGTGATGTCTTGTGAACCGGGTTCGTTGATTATCTAGTCTGGAGTAGTTAGATTGCCTTATGTTTTGAATCTCATATTTGTTAATAAAAATAAAAATAAAAAATATTTTATGTTATCAAGAAATACTGTTATAATAAATTAGTGAATAATTAGCCACTTCTCGTCCGGGTTTACATATGACACGTTCCAAGTGAAAACAAGATCGAGCTATTCCATCTGTTCTGAGCAACTCTTTTATGAACAATTCTTTCCTATAACCTCAACCATCACAATCGAGAATCCTATTTTGTTTTCTTACATTATATTGCCAACCCTAGCTAGCCTACCATATATGAGACCAAAAAATCAAATTCACCCCGTCGCCAGTCTATTCACATGCATGGTAAGAACATCTTTATTTATTCTTATGATGCGAATTTCTATTTTAGACTTATTTTTCAATCAAATGTTTGTATATCTTCACCGTCTAGTCTTTATGTACTAACGTGTAAATCATCTTTGTAAACTTTCAGCAAATTTGATAATCGTTAAGCCTCTCAAAATTGCACTTTTCTTTTATAGAGTTTAAGTTTAACAGAATTCAGTTCATCCATTGGTTTAACTAAAACAAATGACATGGGCCATCAAAATGATTAATTAAATATGACATATACCAAATATTCCATACAATGTCCTCCGAAGCATGATCAAACTTTTTTGAATGAACACTTGTCCATGTCCATTTCTTATTGGCTTTTGTTGGCCATCCATGGCCGGTCAGGCAAGTCTCTTCCTTAATTATTTATTTTTTTAGGTTTGTGGGTCACTAATCTAAGGTAATTTATTTTACTGCATTTTTTTTTTTTTCGTTTCATCTGACTGACAACTGAATTGGTCCGTTTTACTAACATCTGTTAACAGACGTGGGACCCACATGTATGGTTCAAAGTGCGCCATGTGCACTAAATCCTCTATGAAAAACTCGTAACTAACGAAAATCGAAAGACATATAAATACAAACAGCAAGGCAATTTGCTTAAAAGATCACCGATCATAGTGACCTTAATTGGCCCAAAAGACATTCCATCTTCTAGGCTCTAGCACGGAAGAGATTTTTGAACTAATGTCTCAAACTTATGAAAAAAAATCGATCCTTGTAATCAAGTAATAGGACTTGATAGATCTAACAAGTGCATACACAGTCTGATGCTACGTCTTTGCGACGACGTCGTCAGACACGGGCAAAAAGTGGCTTACTTCCCAATCGGAGGGGAAACGGTATGGGGGTGGAATCGCTCTTTAGCTTGTTTGGTGACCTTGTCGTCGAGGATGTTGTTGGTCGCGTGTATAGTCCGAGCAAGAAGAAGGGAGAGAGTAAAGAGCTCATGATCATCACATCCACCAATCTTTATATCATCAATGCTACAATAGGTTCCGTCTAAATGCTTTCCAAGTTCCTCCAAGGAGGAGGAGGAGGAGGCAATGGAGGAGATAAGTTGGTTAAGCTCCTCATGTCGTACAAAGTTGAAGACGTCTTGCTGCTGCTGCTGGTGATCAATGTGGAGAGACTCCAATGCTTCATCCAGCTGGAAACTCGAGTCCAATGATACTTGCAGTTGTCCAACATTGTGAACGCTGATGGAATCCGTCGACATTGCCGGATCCAGAACCGAAACCGGAGACGACATTATTGGATCATCAGTTGCTTTTCTTAAAAGAAATAGGTCTTCTTGGTTTGCATTACTACTACTAGTGTTGTTGATATTGTCGACACTGCAGTTATTATTAGTTGAAGCGGCTGCTGCCCTGCTGAGAATTTCATCCAACTTAGACCTCGCGGTCTCGTACGCCTGAGAAGCTTCCTCGGCAGTGGCGTACGTCCCCAACCAAAGTCGGCCACCTTTGACAGGATTTCAAATCTCAGCCGCCCATTTACCATATTTTCTTAGCCTTACACCTCTGAAAGGCGACGACGACGACGGTCGCTTTCCAGTCTTTGCCCTAACCTGAATCTAGTTCTCGTCGTGCCTCTCCTACGTGGCGTTGCCGCTGAAAAACCTCTCTGACTCGCCGACATCTAAGTGCTGCAACCCGTTCTCGTCAGCGGAGGAGTTTGGCAGCGTTGTTTGCCTCTGCTACCTAACTGGGCAGGAGTGCGTCGGGGGTTGGTTGGGTTAGTGCCGAGATCGATGATGGTGCTGCCGGGGCGCGCTCGGGGCTAGTCTCGGTTGGAGTTCGATCCAGGCTGGATCATGGCTGAGGTAGGGTGTTGCTTGCCGGCGCTTGTTATGCAAAGTGAGGTGCGCCAGGGTCGGTGGAGGAGGCTAGTGTGCTCACCGTCGGGGAAGGTGGGTGCCCAAAGAAGAAATATGGGCGCCAGAACATGACTTCAAGTCAGTTAAAGTTTTTTTTTTATATTTTTTTATCCTTACATTTGAATATTAGGGTCAGTAAGTGATTATTGAGGATTGATAAGTGATTATTGGGGTCAGTAAATTATTATTTGAGGTTTGTAACCTGATTATTGAGGGTTAGTAAGTGATTATTATGTGTCAGTAACTGAAAACTAAGTAATTATTGGGTGTCAGTAACTGAAAACTAAAGGTTATTGAGGTCAATAATTCGATTATTTTCTAGTAAATCTTTTTTTCTATTACATTATGATAAATAAGTTGATTATTAAGGGTCAGTACTCGATTATTAGGGGTCAGTAACTGATTATTAGAAGTCAATAACTAAATTATTGGGGTCAGTAACTGATTATTGGGGGTCAATAACCAAGTTATTGGGGGTCAGTAATTGGTTATTGGGAGTCAGTAACCGAGTTACCGATGACCGAAATCTCACTACAAGAAGAAAGGCCTTAGCCGACGAAAAAAAAAAAACCAGGCCGACGAAATTTTCCTTTGTCGGCTAAATTATATTTTCGTCGGCTATAGTCATCTTTAGCCGACGAAATTAAAATTTCGTCGGCTAAAGAATTTATTTTCGTAGGCTAAAGTCTGTGACTTTAGCCGACGACTTTAAACCTTCTTTAACCGACGAAATTAAAATTTCGTCGGCTAAAGATGACAGGAAGTTAGTATGGTTTACTAATATCGTATGTTTTTTTTAATGTATTTTTTCCTTTAGCCGACGAAATACACTATAATTCGTCGGCTAAGATGGTTTTTACCGACGAATAACCTAATATTTCATCGGCTATAGTTATTTTTTAATTTTTTAATTACATACTATAGCCGACGAATACGTTAGGGTATTCGTCGGCTAAACCCTAAAATTTTTCTATTACCTACTATAGCCCTATATTCAGTGGTTATTTTGCGTAAAATTTTTATACGACTTGTTGCGTGTCATCGGTTTAAAACTATTTTCAGTTGGAGGTCCGGCCAAAATACGTAATTTAGACGGTCGAACGACCTTTTCCGTGCGTTTAGGGGTTTGACTTACGAGATTGATCGTCCGGATCGAGCCCTTATTCTTTTCGGATCAAGTTGAATTTTTTCCCATACATGTATTTTATCATGATGGTCAGATCTGACGGTCGGATTTCTGTTTCTCAAGTTTGATCATCACAATCACAACATGCGTACTAATGTTGTATACTTGTTTACCAAGTGTTATGTAAATGTTCCGTTTCAAAAACAAACTATACGTAAAACCTTCAAACGCCAAAAAGTCATGAAATAAGATATGACGAGAATTTTGAAATACATCCACGGTTGAAAAATCACACTATTCCGGTAAATATTCGGTGCCGATAGTTGCGGTCAATGCAATTTTTCATTTTTTCCCCCTATGAGTAACCAGATCTGGTAACCGGAGAAAATTTGAGTTACTAGGGGTCAATAACCGGGGACCGAAAAAATTTCGGCACCCGGTGACCGATGACCGGAGTCCCGCGACCGGCGACAGGAGTCCAGTGAGGTTCTAGTAAAATCTTCTCACTCTTTCACTTTCTCTTTCCTTATACATGTTGAAGTGATGAAGGTAAAATTGTCTTAAAAATATTTTTTTTTAATTATTTTATTATGACTTTAATATAGATTTTGTGTATTTGGGCACAAATGACAACACTTTATATTGGAATGAGCTAATGTCTATTAAATTAATTGGAATAGGTAATAAGGGGTTTAAATTAATACTAAATGGGTATTTTCCCTAAATAAAAACGCTTCTAGATTAATG
Source organism: Fragaria x ananassa (assembly GCA_034370585.1). Classification (NCBI taxonomy): domain Eukaryota; kingdom Viridiplantae; phylum Streptophyta; class Magnoliopsida; order Rosales; family Rosaceae; genus Fragaria; species Fragaria x ananassa. The sequence continues at coordinate 10,143,792 of CP139760.1, forward strand.
AAGGGACAATGTCTAGTAACCTTAATTTTGAGAATTTTATTCCCATTAAAAAAATCATATTTTTAAATTTTTAAGAGCCAACTTAAACGACAAAAAAACAATTATGCCCTTATAAGAATCTATTATATATGAAATAAAGATTCTATGACCAGATTCTCACGGCTGATAACGTTGACCGGACTCCGGCGGTAAGGGGTCGGGTTTATTGGGGGCAGTAAGGGGTCTGTCACAGGGTGGGGGGTCTACTTAGGGTAGTAGGGAAAAATATTCATTGCCGTAATTCCCCTTGGAAATCAAGAAACACACCTAGTCCTCGTTTAAGCCACATTCAAGGTCTTATGGTGCAAGACATTCTAGAGAATTCTATAGAGATTTAAATCAAGATATTGTGCAACAATTCAAGACCATTGGATCAAAAAATAATCAAGGGTGGAGAGGAGACCTAGGGTTCGGCCAAACCACTATATAAGGGAGCAAAAAGCAAGGTTTTCATCATCATTTGCTACACTCTTGAAATTTTGAAAAGTTCTCTTAGTTTCTCTCATTGCTGTAAGTCCCTAGAAGACACTACAAAATTAAATTTAGTTAGCCACGACAGAAATTCGTCGCCAAAAGCTACTTTGACGTCGCCGTTGAGGGCGTTGCCGTTGCTTTTGGCTACAACAACGAGCCTTCCCCACCTCTTTGCGACAGCTGGCAGCGATTGCTTCTACCGTCGTAAATAACTCATTGGTGACGGCAAACTTACCGTGGTCAATTCTATTTATATATGAATTAAAAAAATCTAAAAAAAAATCTAGCAAGCATATTAGCAGGCCATATTTTTTTTCGGGGTTTAGGGGTTTGACTTACGAGATTGACCGCCCTGATCGAGCCCTTATTCTTTTCGGATCAAGTTGAATTTTTTCTCATACATGTATTTTATCATGATGGTCAGATCTGACGGTTGAATTTCTGTTTCTCAAGTTTGATCATCACAATCACAACATGCCAAATGTATAAAAATACTTTTAGCCTCCCAAAAATTTTCAAAGGACTTTAGCCGACGAAAATATTTGAAAAGTCGTCGGCTAAGGTCAAAAATTTTTGGGCGGTAAAAATTTTCAAAGGACTTTAGCCGACGAAAATATATGAAGAGTCGTCGGCTAAAGTCGAACAATTTTCAAAATTTTCAACCAAAATTTTTTGGCAGTCAACCAAAATTTTCAAAATTTTCAAAAGTGTTTAGCCGACGAAAATAAAGAATTTCGTCGGCTAAAGTTCTTTATATAGGAGTTTTACCGGAGGTGGATGGTAAGAAATCTGTTTCGTCTGCCGAATTTTCTTCTCTGCCTAGCTCCGCCGTCAAGCCACTGGAGACCGCCACACTTGTCCCAAAAGCTTCGCCGTCGTCTCTACTTCATTGCTGGACATGTGGTGCATCGAGTGGCGCCGCCGTGAGGGATAAATCGAGCTCCAAAACTCCGTCGGTTCGGATTCGGTGTCGATCGAATTTCTCTTTCCTCAGGTCACCATTTGGTGAGTTCTATATATGGATAAGTTGAGTTTGATTAGTACTACATTCCCCTAGAATTTGGTAGCTCGATTCGGTGTGTGTGAGGAGAATCGCAGATTTGAAGTTTTTAGGGTTTAAAATTGGGGATTTTTATGTTTTAATTCAATTGACCTGTTTAGACTTAGAATTGGGCTTCGACTTCTTCTAGAAAGTTGTTTGAAATGTTGAGAGGAAGATTCTGTCAAATTTTGGTGGTGATTGGAGGTGGCCGAAAGTTTCTGCAGTTTTTTTTTTCAAAAACCAGCAACTTTAGCCGACGATATTTAACGGTTTAGCCGACGATATTTAAAGGTTTATTCGTTGGCTATAGTATTTTTGTATTTTTTTATAAGGTTTAGCCGACGAATTATGGCATATTTCGTCGGCTATAGTTATTTTTTAAAAATTTTTATAACGTTTAGCCGACGAAACAGACTATATTTCGTCGGCTATAGTTATTTTTTTAAATTTTTTATAAGGTTTAGCCGACGAAACATATTATATTTCGTCGGCTATAGTCTGGGAAAAAAATTTTTATTACAGACTTTAGCCGACGAATATCTTAACTGTTTCGTCGGCTAAAGTCTGAGAAAAAAACCGACGACATGTTTTTCGTCGGCTAAACGCGGGACTTTAGCCGACGAAAAAAAAAATTTCGTCGGCTAAAGTCATCACCGAGGACCTTTTCCCGACGACACTATAGCCGACGAGCCTTCGTCGGCTAAGACCCTCGTCGGCTAAGATCTTAGCCGACGAATTAAGCTAACATGCTGACGAAAATTTTTCGTCGGCTAAAGTGCTTGTCCTGGTAGTGATGAGAATATATTATGATGCATGAGGCATGTTATTTGTATGATAACAACTCAATTGAAGTGTGAAGTGAGACTTATCTGGAGCCGTGTAGAGTCGCTATAGTAATTGTAGAAAAATTGGAGTTGCGCGGGGACTCTGGCGAGACCAGTGGAATCCGTGAGGAATGACGAGACGAGGAGTCCACGGAGACTGGCGTGGCAAGCGGTGTCCGCGTGAGAAATGGATGGTCCCGGGAGGGAGGAAGAGATGAATGGCCTTGGGAGAGGCATTGAGACCCAGGAGGGGGCCCCCCGGGAGAGGGGTGTGAAGCGGGTCACTTGTGCTGGCACGTTCCGAGTGCATGGCAAGCAAGGGAGGGGGGCTCGGGAGCTCGGGATGGAGCCATGTGTTTCTTGCCATGGGACCACGGGTCGGGACAATATCCCGTGTCAGGACTAGACTCTGTGTCGGGAGGGCAGATTCTTGGTTTTGGGTTCTGTAGGAGGGTTCCGAAGGTGAATCCTGCCGGGACAGTGTGGTCGTCGCGACTGGCCTCGCTACTCTGATGGGCGTCTAGAATTTGTATCCTTCGACCAGGGGAGAGGCGTCCCGGGAGGCCGTGATGGTTTTGGGTGTCCAGATCAATTCTGGGCGGAAGGAAGCATTCAGCCAGAGCCCAGAGTCAGATATATAAATGCATGTAGCCCAGAATATATGTGGCTGCTTGTGAGCTCTGCATTCAACCCTTGGTTGATTGCGGAGGAAGTGTAACTCAGTCTCAGGAAGGGGAGGTGCCGGGGGTAGGCTATTGGGTTGCTGAGTTTTTGTGGCGTGAACCAAGAAGGGGAGGTGCCGGGGGCAGGCTGAGTTTTTTTTTTTGGTACCCTTTTGTTGAGATAGAGGAGTCCTGGGTAGTCGGGATGGAGAGCTGTGTGGGGGTGTCCGCTAGGGGAACTACTAGGGATGTCCCCACGCGAGGTTTAAGAACTCTGGCGAGATCAGGGAATGCCGCGAGGAGCTGGTGCGGTGAGACCAGGGGGTCCGCGAGGGTCTGGCGAGGTCTGCGGAGTCCGTGAAGACTGGCTTGACCAGCAGAGTCCGCTAGGGGGGTCCGTGACAATGTGAGTCCACGAGGGGATGACGGGACCTGCGGAGTCCGCGAAAGGATGGCAGGACCTGCAGAGTCCGTGAATGGATGGCGGGACCTACGGAGTCCGCGAATGGATGGCGGGACGTGCGGAGTCCGCGAAGGGATGGCGGGACCTGCGGAGTCCGCGAAAGGATGGCAGGACCTGCAGAGTCCGCGAAGGGAGCCGCGACAATGTGAGTCTGCGAAGGTCTCAGGAGAGCAGCATCGAGACATGGGTGGGCGTCCCCTGGAGAGAAGTATCAAGTGGGTGCCAAAGGCGAAGGCATGTCTCGGGGGGAGGGTGCCGAGATTGGGGTAGCGAGACCGAGAGCGTGTTCCCGCTTCGGCTGAGGGAAGCTGGGTGTCCAGATCAATTTTTCTGGGCGCTGCTCTCCGGCGCGTGGGCCTTGGCTGGAGGTTGGGGTGGCCACGCTGGATTCATTAGAAGACAGTGAGTATGATGGTTGGGAAGGTGAGCTACCTTGTTGTGGCACGCCCAAGCGAAGGAGAGAGAGAAAGTCAGATCTACTTTCTCTCTCCTCGGGATTTCTGAGCAGATGATGGCCATGGCGAGCGACATGAGGGTTTCCACTTGAGAGGCCCTTCTTCTAGCGCCAATTGTTTCTACCTGTTTCGTCCCGAGCCGGGAAGGGCTGGCGAGGCGGGGCCAGGTAGAATTCTTTGGTCCTTCACTTGGTACCTGCACAAGTAACAACATCAGGAAGTCGGGACTGGGGTGCCCAGTCTTCGACTCTCCGATGCTTAAGTTAGCTTTGTTCACTTGCAAGGTAGAGGAGTGTGGAAGAGAGTAGTGTGTCGTTTATGGTAGCTTGTGCCTGTTTTATAGGCCAAGGTTGGGCACTTTGGCCTTAGTCTCTAATGTGAGACTACTTGTTAGTCTTTGTGGTGTCTCCCCTTTTGGGGGTGTTTTGCCGCTAGAGTGATTTTGGCAAGCAGTTTGTTATCGGCCCTTCACTTCTTGGATATCCGTGAGGGGCTTACCAGGGCTATCTTGACTGGAACAACCTTCGGTGACCGGGTAAGTGCACCTTGTTCTCGGCTCAGCCAAGTATTTTGGCTATGTACTAACACATTCAATTAAAGATACTCAAATGCTAATCTTGCACAAGAACTATTAATAAAAGAACACGGAGCAGTAATTGTCAAGTGTTTCTACTAATTAGTTCATTGACACAAACACATAATATGTAGACAAAAACAACTAAGTGTAACCAACTAGGCCAAAGTTTCTTAACAATCAAACTGGAGTTGCTTATATATATTACAACCCAAATAGTCTGATGTCTTGTCTATGTGAGTCATTAGACAGCTCAAAAACCCTTCATGCGTAATTAAATGAGGTTCATTTCAGAAATATATACCAGCAATAGGGATTCTTTAGTATACATCATAGGAAATTATAAATTTGAATCTTAATCACAAACATAAACACAACACTAAAACTCATATCTTTATTCTTAACTAAAATAAGAGCCAAGTAACTTACTTGGTTTTAAGTCTACATATAGTTAATTGAACTGCAACGAGAGAACAATCTTCATCTCTTGTACCTATCACAACTCTAGAGTCCTCAATATTTGCAATAACAAGATCCTGACCCTACAACCCAAAAAACACATGACACCAATATCCAGTTAATTGTATGATGCACAACTGTAATAAAAATAATCTGAACTTGAACTAAAGATATCAACCTCTTGAAATAATAGTACTATATTTAAAATAAATAAAAAAGACAAGACAACTGTGCCTAAACAGCCAATATTAGGACTAGGCCAAAAAGATCCAAAATGCAACTTAGGCTGTCAGATTAAAATAAGACTTAATTACTTAACTTAGTAAGGGCCAGAAATGATAACAGAAGTTCTATGACACTCTCGAATAGACATGATACTCACATATCATACACCATTAGCATATGTGTGCATTACTCGTAGCATTCAATCTATATTAAGTAATCTCACATTTTAAAAGCCAAAATTAATGTGCTACGTTCTAGACCAATCTCACATTTCCAAAGCAAAAACAAATCAGAAAAGCAATAACATGATTTCCATTATTTCATTCACTGATGAACAACACAAAATGCTCTTGTTAACATTATTAGGAAACACATGAAATCATCTTATTACAGTAAAATCACCTAAAACGCAGTCGCTTAGCTCTTTGCTTATCATATGATCCTGACATTTACAGTCTAGAAGTTCCAAGAACACTCACCTGACATTTTCAATAAGTACTCATGTCAGTGTTATTTGACTTGTAAATACATGAATTGGTAAAGTATGTGGTAATATAAGTCACAATTCGGGTTCATATGATGCAGAGGAAAAAATATATAGAAATGCTTTTTAATATATAGTTGGTTTCACCTTGGAAAAGCAAAACTGTGTCATCATGATCCAAAAATTGAAGTTCAAGAGCATGTTAGTGACAAAAATGGTTGCTTTTACCCAGTTTTCTGGTAGTGTGCTTGCATTGCATAAAGAAATCATATTCTCATTCTCGTCCAAGTTAATACCTAGAAACATATGCAGATGTATTTTTCTAGTTTTATTGACCAATAGTAGAATGAGATGCCTGCTAGACTACTACCAGGTATAAGTACTGAAACCTACAAGTAGTTTTGTTAAATCATATGCAATGGTTGTAAGTGCAATTTGTCTTTGCACAGATTACTAAATATAAATCCCATATAAGTTTTATATAATTAGATGATTCAACTCCAAAACTTACCATTTTGCAGCAAGTTATGCAAAACAAAAGTATTTGAGGAGTCCCACAAGTGTCATCTACAAAAACTGTCAAGGGAACCACATATTTATGATCCATCCAAAATAAGAGTTTCATAAAAATAAAGGATAAAAGAATTGAGTGAACTGTGAAGAGGACAGTGTAAGTGTGAAGAGGACAGTTAAAGTGTGAAACCGACTCAAATGAGAGATTGGGAACTCTTTGATTTTTTCAAACATAAACAAAAGAAAACCACCAGACCTTCTCGGTCGTCAACTCAAGCTAAAACAATAACCATTCAAACTCCAAAACACGAACAAAATCTCAAAACTAAACCGATAAGCAAGGCCACTTACCCAAACATGTCATGCTCGATTATCTTGTCGTCCTCAACCCTAAAAGCAGCCTGAAACATAAGTGGAAGTTTCCGGATTTGCAGGCCATGCCAAATCAGTACTTCACAAAACCCAAAAACGGGAAAAAGAAGAATTAGGTACCAAAGCTGCAAATTGAAGCTCAATGAAGCTCAATGAAGCTCGAAATTGAAGAAGGAGAGAAAATATTACCTTGACGAAGCAAAGGATTCCCCAAAGAGGGATGAATCGCGCCGGAATTGGAATTAGGAATTTTAGGGTTTAGATTTTGATCTGCCAATTGGGTGGATGCATATTGAAATGAAAGGTAGGAGGAGGAAGAGGGTAGATAGGGGATTCGGCTGTGGTTTTCGTTTGGTCGGTGACCGTTCGAAGGATGGGAGCCGCTCGAAGGATGGCAGCCGGGCACTGGGCAGCTCGGTGTCAGACACTCTCTCTTCTCTCTCAAAAAAATGAGGGATAGAGATTAGGTTTTTCACTTCTATACCCAGGGTCAAGATATAAAATCCACGGCCGAGATTAAAGGATGAGACAAAATAAAAATTGGTGATTTTAAAGGGTGCCACGGCTTTCTAATGTCGTCACAAAGTTTCCATTTTTTACCACGGCTTCACATTGCCGTCACAAAATTTTCATTTTTTTACCACGGCATGTAGTTGCCGTCACGAAACTTGGACCAATGGCGACAGCAAACCCGCGTTGTGGCAATTTGGGGTGGCTAACTGAATTCTTTTTTGTAGTGAGAAGAAGGAGATAAATTGTCACATCCCGGTTCTTAAATTAAATTACAGTTATTTGCTTTTGGTATTACTTTGATTTTTACCGTTTTGAGTAACCGACTACTGTTAAAGGACTCTAGAGTTAACTTTTTGTTGGAAAATTATTTTGGAAAAATTTCTTTAAGGAATTTTTAGAGGACGTTAATTCGAATATGTGGACATGCTATACGTTAAAATCGGAGTTCGTATGTGAAAGTTATGGTGTAAAATGTAAAGTTACTATTTTAGTAGGGGTATAAAAATAGAAACTTACCGGAAGAGGTAAGGTAGAAATCAGAATTACCTCTCTCTCTCTCTCTCTCTCTCTCTCTCTCTCTCTCTCTCTCTCTCTGCCGAACTTCATCGCCTCTGTCCGCCGCCGTCCGGCTGAGTTAGGGGTTGAGCTAGGTATCAAATCGAAGCTTGGAACATCCTCTACAAGTCTAGGTAGGTGGCAGCCCATGTCGCAGCGCTATGAAGGAAAAATCACGGCGAGAAGAGGCGACTGTGTGTGGCGGAGTCGTTGCCGGAATAGCCTTTTCCGGTCACCATAACCGGAGTTGCTTGTCTCGTTTGGAAGGTCTCCTTTTGTACAGCAAACCCTTAAAAGGATTCGACCTAACTCGAGGTAGGTAAGGAGAATCGAAGGTGTGAAGTTCTAGGGTTTTGATTTTTGGATTTTTATGTTTGGATTCGATTGACATGTTTAGGCTTGAAATTGATCAATGTGATAGTTATGAAAGTTGTTTGGAATGTTGAGAGGAAGATTGTGTCAAAATTTGGTAGTCATTGGAGGTCGCCGGAGTTAGGCTAGCTGGCCGCCGTTGCCGGCAGAACAGTCGGCGGCACAGCCTCTTGGGGAAGTTTTGTATGTTTTTGAGTTTGTTTTAATGAGAGGAGTCCAATGGTGGAAATTTTATTATTGTTGGAGGAGTTTTGGTTAGTTTTGAGATTTTTCAAAAATTGGAGAACTTGGCGGTTGGTAGAATAGATCCGACCATTGGATTTTCTTAGTTATGGTCCTAAAGTGCTAGAATCGGTGAAGTGAGGTTGTAGATGAAGTTTGGTGAAAAGCTAATTAGCTCAACTCTAGCTTGATTAGTGAGTTAAGCATAAGATTTTTGGATGTTTATATTTAAGTATTTATTTTCCGGAATTGAAGTTTGGTCCTAAGCATGGTTATTGTGACAGGATACGAGGAGGCCTTGCTTGAGTAGTGGTTTGGATATCGTCGGGCTTATCCCTAAATTTGTGAGTGAACACTTTGGTTTTTAATAATTATGCATGTAAGATTTTATAATTTATCATTTTATTTTCTTAGCGTATATTATAATTTCGGCTTATGGAAATGATCTTGGAATTTATTTG